>JBBDGP010000157.1:1540000-6535000 GCA_037952835.1 Lithobates septentrionalis
GTGCGGTGACATCATAGAGGAGGATGTGTGACAGGAAGAATCACTGCAAAGGGAGGAGCAGGAAGACGAGATGGAGTCCAAATCACTATTCTCATAAAATCCTGCAAGGGAGAAAATAAATACTGTTTTATATTCTGTGAACTAAAATAGTTGGTTACTCTTAATACAAAAAATAAAGAAAAAAATAATAGACTTAAAGCAGGGTTCCACCCAAAAGTGGAACTTCCGCTCATTTGTTTCCTCCCCCCCTCTGGTGCCACAATTGGCACTTTACGGGGGGGGGGGGACAGGAAACCTGTCTTTGACAGGTATCCTGTTCCCACTTCTGGAATCACAGCCACAGATATTGACGTCACAGCTCAGCTCCCTCCTCCTCCCCCTGTTGCCGGGCCAGTAGGAGAGAGGATCGGAGCCTCGCGCATGTGCAGTAGGGTTCCCAGCGTGAAGACGTAATGCTACACTGCCGGGTTCCCTTACCCGCAATGGCGGTGGCAGGACCTGACAGCTGAAGGAAACATCAGCTGCGGTTGCGACATCGCTAGACTCCAGGACAGGTAAATGTCCTATTATTAAAAGCCAGCAGCTGCAGTATGTGTAGCTGCTGGTTTTTCATTTTTGTAGCGGTGGGCGGACCTCCGCTTTAAAGGATAAGGTCACCGTTGTAAAAAAAAAAAAATAATAATAAATGCATATCTTTTTGCAGGTAAAAAAAATGTGCACTTACAATTTATTTTTTTAATAGGAGCCTGCAAACCATTAAACCCACGATCAGCAGATTACTGATGCAAGCAGGGCTCTTGCAGACTGTCTGTGTAAGCGTCTGCTCATACCTTGTACATGCAGGCAGTTAAACTCTAACAGGAAGCATCAATGAACTACCTAGAGCATTCTCAACAACACCCTGGTAGCTCATTGAGAACCACAAGCCGACAGCTGCAAAGGCTGTCGGTACTTGTAATTCTTGCATTCACAGAACTCTGTTTTTAAATTGTGACAGCAAGTGTGGGGGGGGGATCCCCCCGCTACCTGTCACAACGAGGGATAAATAAAGCTGTTCTTTGAAGCTCTCAGAGGTTTGTTAGAGAACCTTAGTGAACAAACAGCAACATGAAGGCCAAGGAACACACCAAACAGGTCAGGGATAAAGTTGTGGAGAAGTTTAAAGCAGGGCTAGGTTATAAAAAAAATATCCCAAGTTTTGAACATCTCACGGAGCACTGTGCAATCCATCATCCAAAAAAAGGAAAGAGTATGGCACAACTGCAAACCTACCAAGACATGGCCATCCACCTAAACTGATAGGCCGGGCAAAGAGAGTATTAATCAGAGAAGCAGCCAAAAGGCCCATGGTAACTCTGGAGGAGCTACACAGATCCACAGGACAGCTATTAGTCCTATTAGCGCTCCACAAATCTGGACTTTATGGAACAGTGACAAGAAGAAAGCCATTGTTGAAAGAAAGCCATAAGAAGTCCCATGTGCAGTTTGCAAAAGCCATGTGGGGGACACAGTAAACATGTGAAAGAAGGGGCTCTGGTCAGATGAGACCAAAATTGAACTTTTTTGGCCTAAAAGCAAAACGCTAAGTGTGGCAGAAAACTAACACTGCACATTACCCTGAACACACCATCCCCACCGTGAAACATGGTGGTGGCAGCATCATGTTGTGGGGATGCTTTTCTTCAGCAGGGACAGGGAAGCTGGTCAGATTTGATGGGAAGATGGATGGAGCCAAATACAGGACAGTCTTAGAAGAAAACCTGGTAAGAGTCTGCAAAAGACTTGAGACTGGGGCGGAGGTTCACCTTCCAGCAGGACAAGGACCCTAAACATACAGCCAGAGCTACAATGAAATGGTTTAGATGAAAGCATATTCATGCGTTAGAATGGCCCAGTCACAGTCCAGACCTAAATCCAATTGAGAATTTGTGGCAAGACTTGAAAAATGCTGTTCAGACGCTCTCCGCCCAATCTGACAGAGCTTGAGCTATTTTGCAAAGAAGAATGGACAAAAATGTCACTCTAGATGTGCAAAGCTGGTAGAGACATACCCAAAAAGACTTGCAGCTATAATTGCAGTGAAAGGTGGTTCTACAAAGTATTGACAAATTCACGCCACACTTTTCAGATATTTATTTGTAAAAAAAAAAAAAAAAAAAAGGAAAATTGAAAATCATTTATCATTTTCCATAAAACGAAGGATTCGCCCCGGGACTTTAAATGAAGTGGATACCGTTTCCGCCAGTAAATACAGTATATAGTTTATTCAAGTAAAATTGTTTGCATGCATAGATCTCACCAACAGCTGCCAATTTAAAAAAGATACATAAACAAGAAATATTGGTACATAGATGTAATAGCAGTCATAGTACACGGGCAAAGATAAAAGGTCTGGGTGATTCTCCTCGCTCTCCTTTCCTATCTTGTCACCTGTTAGTATCCCTCTGCTATCCTGTTTCTAACCATCTCCATGTCCCTAACATCTTTGGCCCAGGCCTTTCATTCATGCATACATATCTTTATGCTAATACTTATTGATTCTACTTTACTACTTTAGATGCCTGACAAACATACTTATGTTCACAGCCTATACTCTTTATGGACTAACGAGGTCTCTAGGGATACATCACTACACCCATGCCATGCCTGCTCTCCGTTTGGCCCCTGGCGGGTGCCATCTGACTCCGCCCCCTCAGCTCCCTGGTGAGGCACCTGCTGCCGCCATCTTGGAGTCGCACACCTGTAGCCATGGTCAAGCTCAGTGGTGAGTATGGGGACCCATAACCCCTCCTACCCTGTGCCTTTATAATTAATACTGTGCCATATTGCCAAATATATACTTTATTCATCCTAGGTATATTGTAACACACATCCATCCCTGAAGAGCGAGCTGGATCTCGCGAAACTAGTCGAGTAGTATGATGCCCGTGTACTATGACTGCTATTACATCTATGTACCAATATTTCTTGTTTATGTATCTTTTTTCAATTGGCAACTGTTGGTGATATCTATGCATGTAAACAATTTTACTTGAATGAACTATATACTGTATTTACTACTGTTATGCTTACTGGCAGAAACGGTACCCACTTCATTTAAAGTCCCAGGGCAAATCCTTTGTTTTATCATATGTTACAGGGATGGAAGTGTGTTACTGGGGACACCAGACCTTTCCCCTTTCTTTATATTTATCATTTTCCTTCCACTTCACGTGCCACTTTGTGTTGGTCTATTACATAAAATTCCAATAAAATACATTCACGTTTTTGGTTGTAACATGACAAAATGTGGAGAATTTCAGGAGGTATGAATACTTTTTGAAAGCACTGTATATGAGCAGGTACCATGCAGGATAATTTTTCAGCAGTTTCTAATCACATGCAGATTTTTACTGTACCTGAGCTGTGAGTCGATAGACAGTTCCCACTGAACCTTCTAGTAAATAAAAGATCACTGGTCACTCCAGAACTCCCAAGTCTGAGACGAGGTGCCAAGGATCCAGACCCGATTCTACGCAGTAAGTAAGGTTCTGTTGACTGAAAAAAAATTAAACAGTTAAAAAGACCACCAAACCCAAAAATAACAAAGTAACATTGAGCTACTAATGGTATACTATATTGATAAAAAAGGGTTAATAGCTCTGCATTATATGTGATGATGCAGAGGGACCCCCAACAGGCCACAGCTTCTAGGACAGCCTTTCTCAACCTTTTACACCAGAGAAACCCTTGAAATCATTTTCACATCTCAGGGAACCCCTGCTAAGATTAGTCCATTGAGGATCATTAGGAAAATGTCTCTTACATTGGTGGTTAGTGAGAAGAATGCCCCCGTTACAGTGGTGGGAAGCATTTCACCATTACAGAAAGTCTAATGCCGCTTACATACGTTCGGAATTTCCGTCAGAAAAAACTTGAATGGTTTTTCCGACAGAATTCCGCTCAAGCTTGCCTTGCATACACACGGTCACACAAAACTTCTCTGAACTTTCGCGGTGACGTACAACACTACGACGAGCTCAGAAAATGAAGTTCAATGCTTCCGAGCATGCGTCGAATTGTTTCCGAGCATGTGTTGTTTTTTGCATACAGGCGATCGCATTTTCGGATAGGAACTTTCCCAACCGAAAAATAGAGAACATGCTCTCAATCTTTTGCTGGCTGGATTTCCGCCAGCAAAAGACCGATGGAGCATACACACGGTCGCAATTTCCGACAAAAGGCTCCCATCAGAGTTTTGCTGGCGGCATTTCCGATCGTGTGTACACGGCATTAAAGATCATTTGTGTCATGCTACTGTTTCCTGTTCTGGTGGCAACTCAAAATGTTGAAGTCTACTTTCACTTTTATTCTCAGTGACATTAGGAAAATTAGAGAGGGTGAATCTCCCGCATAAGTACAGACAGCAAAAAAAAAAAAAAACCGTCACTGTTTTCCCACCACTCTATCAAATCTAAATTAAAAAAAGATTTTCCCTTTATTATACTTTAATTTTACATTCGAGTGGTTACATGCATACAGGGACAGATGAACAGCCTTGGATGCAAACTGTTTGCCTCAAGGGTTACTCATCCATCCCTGTCCTTCTCATATAACCATTGGGATGTGCGGTTTTATGTGTATAGCCATGTTGTCTATCAGCCTTTGCACAGAAAAAAACTGTTTTTGTGTTTACTTCTACTTTGGTGAGTCTCAGAACTGCTACTTGTTAGCTGACATTTTTCTTATAGCTGCGGGAGTTTGGTGACCGCTCACATATAGTAAAAGGTAGTTGGCCAGACAATCCACTTGATGGCGCTCTCCCAGCAAAATAGATTCTTCTAACAAATACTTTTTTTTTCCTTCTGCTCAAAATCAATCAGTAGCTTTGGAAAAGCAGCTCATGAGTTTAAGAGAAACTCAAACTTCGCTATTCACCAAATTATTCACATTCTGATGTGAATGGCTCAATGAATAAGTGTCAGATTTTGCCAGTTTAGAAAATATGGAATAGTTACACAAACAGAATTGTCATACATACATACATACATCCTACAAAACTATAAAAAAAATCTACATTGAAAGGATATTTTTTAAAAGCAGCCATGATTTATATCACGTTAATATTAACACTTAGTATTTCCATTGCCAACTTTGAGGTCCAGTTCACACCTGAGCGTTTTGAAGCGCATTTTAAGAAGCGTTTGAACCTTCAACATAAAGACTACTATTGTATTCAATGGTTCCAAAAAGGATATGAGCTTCTTTGGGGCAGAGTCATGCCATTTGTGGTCCATATAGACTTTAATAGGAACACCTAAAAAACACCTGAAAGCAGGTGTAATGTGTGTTTTCAATTACTTTAGACAAAAAATGCTAAAGCACAAAAAACATGCATGACAAAAAAAAAAAACACTCCAAATGCTTGTAGAAGCTCCAGCTCAAGTATGAAGCTAAAAATCTAAGGCTGCCTAGCGCCTCTCCTGTCACTCCAATGTGAAAGCCCGAGTGCTTTCACATTGGATCGGTGCGCTGGTAGGACGCCAATAAAAGTCATGCAAGCCGCATCTTTGCAGTGCTGTAGGAGCGGTGGATACACCACTCCTAAAGAGCCCCTGCCCATTGAAATCAATAGGCAGCGCCGCTTTGCGTGCGGTTTTAACCCTTTTTCGGCTGCTAGCGGGGGATAAAAGCGCCCCACTAGCGGCCGAATACCTCCGCAAAAACTACGGTAAAAAAAAAAAAATAGCAGCGCTTTACCGCCGACGCCCCCAACGCCCCAGTGTGAAAGTAGACAAACATATGTAAAACTCTGTGACTTATAAGAGACTAAATCTAGATTCACATTTGTGCATTTTCTGGGCATTTATTGTGTGTTATTAAAGTCTATGGGGCCAAAAGTGCACTATGTTGCACCACAAGCGACTTCTTCTAAGTTGCACACAAGCATGTCTCATAAATGTGAATGGGCCCCTTAGACAATACTAGGATTCCACTTTTCGTGAATTTATGCACGACAGCCAAAGAGCGACAAATCATACAGGGCGCTGACGGGTTTTTTTTTTTTGTAAAAAGGGCACTGAAGTTTTACTTTTTTTTTTTTTTTTTTATAAAAAGGGCACTGAAGTTTTTTTTTTTTTTTTTATAGAAAGGGCACTGCAGATTTGATTACAAGCACACATCTGATATGACACACTGATAAATGACTTTAATTCCTCTTTCATTTGTATTTCCTCTCTTTGCTCTGACAATGGATCTCATCCACCTAAACATAAAACTTCCAGCTAGTAACAGAATACAATGTAGTATTATTCAGCAACACCGAGATAAGACTTATATGGTTTTCCCTGAGAGTATCCTCATATAACCCTGCCATTACTAAATATTCTGTAGGTTGTCATTTATAACTTTAACAACACCTAAATATTGCTGACAACCTATTTCCCCAGTGTAGTGTGGCAGAAGACTTTGCCCTGCAATCAGGCACACCGATACACTAAACACACCGATACACTAAACACACCTTACACAAACACACACTGAGGTACAGCTGGATATCTATTATCTTATTGTGACCTTCCTAGTACTACCTTTAGGGATCAAGACACTTCCTGTGTGACACTGCTACCGTGCGCTCCACCGAGAATAGAGCAAATAGAGCCGTGTTTCTCAACCCTTTTTCCGTTCAGGCACTCTTTAAAAGTTATGGACAATCTCAAGGCACCCCATTCTAAAATGTAAAAACTATTCTAATAGGTTTACACAATGCAACATTCACACATAGGACACCCAACATTAGAGGTGATTTATTCTTCCAAAGCAAATATACTTTTGCAAACTGGTACTGACTAGTATTCCAATGTTTCTCTTCTCCCTCAATTTCTCTCCATCACTCAGCTAATGTCACCCCAAGGCTGATGGAAAGGGGCAGAAGAGGCTCAAACAAGGACGATATGCAGGCAAGTGACATCCTCCTTATCAACTGATGATGTCATTGGTCGTTAGGACATCAGCAGCTTGAAGGTCGTAATGGTGCACAATGAAAACCTGTGACTTTGTGTTACTAAAAGGCCGGCTTCATCCACCCACCGCCTTGTATACAATTTTTGGGCATTTTTTTAGTTATTTTGCCAAGGCACCCCTGAAGAAACCTCAAGGCACCCTGGTTGAAAAAGGTTGGAATAGAGTGTAAGCTCATATCGCAGAATGGTCGGACTCACAGTAACAATTGCTTTTCCTTGCCCATTAACCACAACACATGGCACACTTGGAACACTTTGCCCATTGGTGCACTGTGGTGCCATTCAATCTGAATGCCACCCCAACACACCTGCCTACCATGTGTTGTGGTGCATTGCTAGAAATAGCGCATGCGGTGCATCCTCTGTCAGGTTTTTTTGCTGTCTGGGGTCAATTTACTAAAACTGGTAAACTAAAAATGCTAAATTGTGTCATCAGAACAGGAATAGAGGGAAAATCTTCCAATGGGGACACTTGTTGTAGTGACAACCATCTAAGAGGGGATTTACCACATTTTTCTTCTGTTCTATTGTGCCTACAGGATTGTATCTCTCAAACAGGACACAGATGGCAAAAATAAAAACCCAAAAGGGGAATTTCCTCCTCCTCTACCATATTTGAAATATTTGTTTTTGTTTGGGGGGGGGGGGGGGCAGGGCGGGTACCTAGTTTTCTTTTTTTAATAATTCCTTTATTTAACCAACAGTTATGGTATACAAATCAAAGTATAGGTAAAGCCGGGTACCTAGTTTCAACACGTACCCTCTCCCACTGCAGCTCAGAAGCAAAAGTTTGCGCCCCCCCCCCCCCCCCCCCCCGCAAATTTCTAGGACACGTCACAGGTACCAAGAGGCTACAGGACCATTCACAGGGCGCAGTGCGACTTGCGTGTACGTAGCGGAAAGCTGGCTGTGAAGCAGCAAGGAGTCACAGTTGGCTTCCCACTGTTAACATGCTGGTGCTGGGGACCCAAAAACTGGCAAAGAACTGGCCTGGGTGAGGACAGCGCTGGATTCCTGGACTGGTAAGTGTCTGTTTACTAAAAATCAGAAGCTACAGGAATTGTAGCTGCAGACTTTAAATTTGTTGGAACCTGGCTGAAGCTCCTCTATACGAGGGAAATTCCCCTTCCTTTGGGGGATTTCCTCTAACTCCCTGTTGTGTCTCTTAGATAGCAAATAAAGGGAAATTTCCACAGACAGCAAAAACGAAGGGATTTACCTCTCCCGACCTGATCCAAAACAAAAGAAAAAAAAGTTTTTTCTTTAGTTATATATTATAGGCTTGTTCAAACCAGCAATGTGCACTACCACACGTGTGCGATGTGAAGCTGGTTCTGAAGCGCTGTAAACTTTTCTCCGCACTTTAACTTTTTTTCATTATTGAAATGTCACAAAGGGGCTTAAACTTTCCTTACTTTTCTCAAATAAAAAAAAAGTTTTGGCTTTAGTTATACTTTCAGCCAGGGCTTGTTAACGCCAGCAGCATGCACTAATACTACATTATGGGGTTGATTTACTAAAGGCAAACAGACTGTGCACTTTGCAAGTGCAGTTGCTTCAGAGCTTAGTAAATGAGGAAATGAGGTGAAGCTTCACTTTGCAACGAATACCCAATCATGAGCAAGGAAAAATAAAAACACAGCATTTTTGCTTGCACATGATTGGACGATAGAAGTCAGCAGAATGTCCCCTCATTTACTAAGCTTTGGAGCAACTGCACATGCAAAGTGCACAGTCTGTTTGCCTTTAGTAATCATTCTCAATGTATTGTAAGGGCAGTGGTGTGCGCTGCGCTGTACACTATACAACATTACACTGTAACTTCCAGCCTGGGCTTACACTAGTGCATGCGGAATACTGCATGTGATTCGCAGAGGAATCGCACGGCATTCCTGTGCACATCACATGCGATTTGAAACATACATTTTGTAGGGCTAAAATCACATCGCCCCCGCACCAAAATAGTGCAGGAATCTTTTTTTCCCCACTCCTGAATCGCATCACATGGGTGTTCACATTCTGGCAATCGCACTGCATTTTTTAACCTGTTTCAGGGTGTCCTTAATCTGGCTCACACATATGCGATGCGGGAACCAGTGCGATTCCAGTGCCGGTGTCTTGCCGAGAAAGTTCCCTCGGCGGATAAGTTCCTCCCCTGTACTGCGCAGGCGCAGCGCCTGCGCAGTACCAACTACTGTCAGCCGGCGGAGATAGCCGAAGCACAAAATCCACAATCGGCTGTACACGGCGCCTGCGCTCTGGGTCCAGATTCCTTCCCCACCATCCAAGTGGACCTGGAGGTGGAATCTAAAAGTGCCGAGCGCAGCGAGGCCGTGCCCGAAGCGTGGCGAGCGAAGCGAGCCCGCGAGGGGCCCTCTTACAGGCGCCGTGTACAGCTGATTTTCAGCTGTTCCGCTTCGGCTATTTCCGCCGGATCGTACTGCGCATGCGCAGTACAGTGAGGAACTTATCTGCCGAGCGGAACTTATTCGGCAGAACACCGGTTCCCACATCGCATCTCCCTCGCAGACAGCTCACACTGCCCTCTGCGAACCGCTGCGGGGGTCAATGCAAAGTAAATGACACCCCCAGATTGGTTTGTAGATCGCAGTGCGAACTGTGAATTCAGACAGGAATCGCATCGCATGGGTGTAAACACCACTGAATCTGATTCCAGTGTGGAGGAAAAAACAGGTTCACACTGCAGCGATCTGGGAACCCTGCGAATCCAGTGCAGGTTCTCGCATCGCATACTTTTATCAGGCAGTTCACACTGCCATATGCAAACTGCTGGTAGTGGCAATAGAAAGCTAATTCCACCCCCAAATCAGTTTGTATATCACACTGCAAATTCGGAGAGGAATCGGATCACACGTGAACACCTATGCCATCCGATTCTGCTGCAGAAAATAAAAAGGGTCCTGTGTGAGTTTGGTCCAAATGCGATGCAAATTCAGCCATAATATCTGTATGTCTGAGCTTGCATCGCACAGACATCTCATGTGATTTGCACTGCCGTGTGGTGTGGATCACCTCCGATGTCGGACAGCACCGCAGTGTAAACCGGCCCTCCTCCACCTCTTTGTGTGAATCCAACGTGAGTTCAGCCATACAACTGTATGGCTGATGAATGAGAAGATCTGGACAGCCGCACACCGGGATAAACAAATTAAATTCTTATTTTTATTAGTAAAACAGGAACATAGGGTACATAAGACACCACTGGAGTGGTACAGCTCAACAGCTGACGCGTTTCATACTTATAAAAAGTGCTTACTCATAGCTAAGAGTAAGCACTTTGTATAAGTGTGAAACGCGTCAGTGGTTGAGTTGTACCACTCCAGTTGTGTCTCATGTACCCTATGTTCCCAGTTGTGTCTCATGTACCCTATGTTCCCAGTTGTGTCTCATGTACCCTATGTTCCCAGTTGTGTCTCATGTACCCTATGTTCCCAGTTGTGTCTCATGTACCCTATGTTCCCAGTTGTGTCTCATGTACCCTATGTTCCCAGTTGTGTCTCATGTACCCTATGTTCCCAGTTGTGTCTCATGTACCCTATGTTCCCAGTTGTGTCTCATGTACCCTATGTTTCCAGTTGTGTCTCATGTACCCTATGTTCCCAGTTGTGTCTCATGTACCCTATGTTCCCAGTTGTGTCTCATGTACCCTATGTTCCCAGTTGTGTCTCATGTACCCTATGTTCCCAGTTGTGTCTCATGTACCCTATGTTCCCAGTTGTGTCTCATGTACCCTATGTTCCCAGTTGTGTCTCATGTACCCTATGTTCCCAGTTGTGTCTCATGTACCCTATGTTCCCAGTTGTGTCTCATGTACCCTATGTTCCTGTTTTACTAATAAAAAGAAGAATTTAATTTGTTTATCCCGGTGTGCGGCTGTCCAGATCTTCTCATTCATCAACATCTATACTAGCTCTCTCCTTTCTTTCTCGGAGAATGAGGAATTTCAGTTTGGTCTGTCCGGAGCGGTGGTAACTATTTCTGTTTTGTTTAAAATAACTGTATGGCTGAACTCGCATTGCACAGACATCGCACGTGATCCGCATAGCAATGCGGGTGCGAATCACATGCAATGTCTGACATGGCATATGCGTGAACCCAGGCTGACACCCGCAGGAGATCGCATGGTGCCATTGCTATGTGGTGCGATGCGGGGAAACTCAGCAAATCTTGTGCCTTTTCCCCCGCATGGCATCAGTGTGAACCAGGGTTTTTTGGAAGAACTTTCCAGAATGATGCCATTCAGTCCTATTGGCTGCTGTGCAGTGCGATGTGGTGGACATCGCACAGAAGAAGCGACTGCATCCCGTACTTCTAGCAGTGCCCATGATTGGGGACAACGTCCAGTTATGTGAATGAGCCCCTCGGATCCCCATGACACAGTGGATGGTCTCACCTGCGCTCCGTCCCCCATGGTCAGGTTGTCGTGTCCGGGGCCCATGGGGGGGTTCTCTGGGGGTCCCCGAAGGCTCATCCTGTGTAGAATCTCCTGGGTCAGTGCGGGGCCCATGGGGGGGTTCTCTTGGGGTCCCCGAAGGCTCATCCTGTGTAGAATCTCCTGGGTCAGTGCGGGGCCCATGGGGGGGTTCTCTTGGGGTCCCCGAAGGCTCGTCCTATGTAGAATCTCCTGGGTCAGTGCGGGGCCCATGGGGGGGTTCTCTTGGGGTCCCCGAAGGCTCGTCCTATGTAGAATCTCCTGGGTCAGTGCGGGGCCCATGGGGGGGTTCTCTGGGGGTCCCCGAAGGCTCGTCCTATGTAGAATCTCCTGGGTCAGTGCGGGGCCCTGGGTGTGTTGGGGGTCACCTGTCCCCTTCTCTGGGATGAAGGCTCTCCCTATGGCGCCCCCTATCTCTTCTTCCTCTATATGGCCCAGTTCAGGGTTCTGGTTCCTCCTGGGTTTGGTTCTGGTCCGGCCCATGCTGTCCTCTGTATTCCTCCTCCATGTGCTCCAGTGTTCGTCCTCCAGAACCCCCCGCACCCTGTCCTCCGCCTCCTGCCTCATAACATGGAGCTCCCGCAGTCTCTGTGTACTGAGCTCCAGCCAGCGGGAGAGCCATGCCCGCTCCGCCCCGTGGTGCCCGGCGGGGTGATGAGGAGTCATCCTGGACGATGTGTTCCTCTCCTCAGTCCGGGAGATACTGGCCGGCCACTCAGCATCCTCAGCGCTCAGCGTTCTGTACGGTCCGCACAGCCAATCACAGCTCGGGGTAATCGGATCCTCCATGTCACAGTCCGGACAATCACATTCCGGATGCCAGAACATGGACAATGGCAGCGGATTGCTCAGTCCTGGCAACCAGACGTACGGGGCTGACCGCACTGTTACTGGGCAACACAGGTCTCCCTCCACCTCTGGGGGGGTCACAGCACCCGCACTACTCCGCGCTCCCTTTGTCCACACTTCAGGCGCCCGGGGGGGGCTTTTTAAAGTCAGTGACGTCTGCAGTGGGCGGGGAATTCCTAACAGTACCTGTGCTGACTTCTCCCCTCCATATCTGTAATTGTAGCAAATCAGAACACGCCCCCTCACCATTGTTGTTGTGCACTCTGTGAGGAGATATGAAGTTCTATCACTACTTTGTAGTTTTCAGGCCACGCCCCCCACTCTTCTCTCTCCTTCACCACACAGCAAAAAAAAAAGCATCCCCTGAGGCCACATTCACCTCACACTCGGCCCTGTGGGAGGCCTTTGTGATGTACAGAGCTGGGACTGAATGAGAGGCAGCAGGTGAAGAGTCAGTCAGTCCCCGCCACTTCACCTCCATCATTCCCAACATTTATCAGGAATTTATAAACCAAAAATGTTCATTTGTGGGGCAGAAGAAGCCTCCAGAGATTGGTGAAAAGAGCAAAAATCACACAAATAGTGAGAGATATCCAAGTCCCTGAAAGTTTTCTCTCACAGACACTTGTATATGGCTGGGGGCTGTAGCAGGTGTGCAGATAACATCTCCCCCCCCCCCCCCTCCCTCCATTTCACCACACACACCATAGAAGACAATGGCAGAGACACAATCAGTCCCATCTCCAGGGTCAGGAGAGCCCCAGGACACTCATTTCAGGGTTTGGAAATGCAAAGAGTGTAAACAGTGCTGGGACAAGAGCCCAGGGCGAGCATGACAAACTGCACCCCCCAAAGATGGACCCCCAACAAATACAAACTGAGCCCTACTCTGCATGCTTATCATCGAAGTATAAATACTCCCAGGACAAATCTGCATACCTCCCAACTGTCCCTGATTTCGAGGGACTGTCCCTGATTTGGAGCAAAGTCCCTCTGTCCCTCTTTCCCCCTCATTTGTCCCTCATTTTGGTCTGATCTATAAAGTTGTATATAAAATGCACTATTTATCTATCAAAAAGTATTTCCCAGCACTACACCTTTCATCCGATTTCTAAATGGCTGTATTTGTAAATTCCAAAAGCCAATATAAAGGAATAGTAGTGGTAAAAAAAAGCACTTGTGGGTTTAACTAATAATTTTTTTGTACAATTCTCCTTTAGGGGGGAGTGGCAGGGTGTGTGTCCTATGCCTACATACTTTTGCTAATAGGTGCCCCTCATTCCCATTTTAGAAAGTTAGGAGGTATGAATCTGCGCCCCCTGTGAAAGCCCCCCAGCACAAATGCCCCCCTCCCAAAAAAATCCTCTACCTTTTAAATCCCTCAAATTTCCTCTCCGAGTACACATCCCCCCCACACCCACTTCAAACCACACCCACAAATCCACCCATCTCCCTCCTAGCTCAAATCCTCACGCCCCACCAGAAAAATGTCCCCTCCTAGCACAAATCCCCCCATATTCATCCCTACTAGTGCAAATCCCCCCTCATATTCATCCCTACTATTAACCCCCCCCATTCACCCCTCCTAGTACAAATCCCCCCCATTAATCCCTACTAGTACAAATACCCCCACTAATACCTACTAGTGCAAATCTTGACCCCCCCATATTCATCCCTCCTAGCACAAATACCCTCCATTCATCCCTACTTGTGCAAATCCTGACCACCCCATATTCATCCCTACTAGTACAAATCCCCCCCATTCATCCCTACTTGTGCAAATCCCACCCCCCATTTTCATCCCTACTAGTACAAATCCCCCCCCCATTCATCCCTCCTAGCACAAATCTGCCTGCATTCATCCCTACTTGTGCATATCCTGACCACCCCATATTCATCCCTACTAGTACAAATCCCCCCCATTCATCCCTACTTGTGCAAATCCCATCCCCCATTTTCATCCCTACTAGTACAAATCCCCCCCCATTCATCCCTCCTAGCACAAATCTGCCTGCATTCATCCCTACTTGTGCATATCCTGACCACTCCATATTCATCCCTACTAGTACAAATCCCCCCCATTCATCCCTACTTGTGCAAATCCCACCCCCCATATTCATCCCTACTAGTACAAATCACCCCCATTCATCCCTCCTAGCACAAATCCCCCCATTCATCCCTTCTTGTCCAAAAACCGCCCCCCCCCCCCCCCATATTCACCCCTACTAGCACAAATACCCTCCATTCATCCCTACTTGTGCAAATCCTGACCCCCCCCCCCCATATTCCTCCCTACTAGTACAAATCCCCCCATTCATCCATCCTAGCACAAATCCCCCCCATTAATCCCTACTAGTGCAAATCCTGTCCCCCCATTTTCATCCCTCCTATCACAAATCCCCTTCATTTATCCCTACTTGTGCAAATCCCCCCCCCCATATTTCTCCCTACCAGTACAAATCCCCCCCCATTCATCCATCCTACCACAAATCCCCCCCCCCCCATATTCATCTCTACTAGTACAAATCCCCCATTCATCCCTATTCGTACAAATCCACCCCCCAAAAAAATGTCCCCTCCTAGCACAATTTTCCTCCCCCCTCTACCATATCACCTCTTCTAGCACACACCCCAAATCTCCTCTCCTAGCACAAATCCCCTTCCCCCATCTCCCTTCCCAACACAAATCATTACTCCTACCACTCCCCCCCCCCCCAATTTCCCCTTCTAGAACAATTCACACACCTTGCCGCACCCCCCCCCCCAAATTCCCCCTTTCAACAAATATCCTCTACCCCCCACCTCCTACTGGTGCCCCCCCCCCCCACCTCACATGATACCACAGTGCCCACAGCCACCCCTTGCCCCGCCCTGGGTGTAAATATCTTTTTCTGCTATATATATGCTGAATTTATGCTGAAAAAATATATGCTGAATTTATGGGGTAAATTTAGGTATCAAAAACACATTTTGGTACAAGTGTGAAAGGCAGAGTTAGAATTTTTGAATCTTGTACTTCTTCATTGGGATGTTACCGGTGACTGAACTCCAGCGGGGGCATATCTACAGCCATACAGTGTGTGGCCCCTGGGAGCTCTGCGTTCAGAGGGGTTCTGGTCCATACGTGAAAAAAGATGGTTAAAAAAAATGTGCCCTCTCCTAGGGGCATTCGTTTCCCCTCTCAGTGAAATGCTGCTTTGATCGCAGCCTTGGGGGTTGAAAATCACAGACTGCTTGCTGCTATACAACACGTGCTACTCAGCTCATTGATTCACATTTCAAAGCCAGCTTAGTTATGGCTGACTGGAAGCGAGGAGATCCTCCATACAGCAGCAGCATGTGAGGACTAAGCAAAGTCCCTAAGGCCTTGGTGCCCAACCTGCGGCCCTTTGGTATATGATGTGTGGCCCTCAGACCTTAGCAGTTTGTAGTGGGAACATGGATTGGACCTCTACTAGCCTCATGTAACCTGTTCCCAGTTTCATATTGTCTTCTGCAGCATATCCCCAACCAAAAATGTAGCCTGTCCACATTCTCTGACCCTTATTTCCTCTATGAACCCCGTTCACACCGGTGTGACTTGTCATGCGATTTGACAGTTTCCAAATCGCGTTACAAGTCGCACACTTTTGCCGGCAATGGAACCGTTCATACCGCTGCGACTCATATCACAGCAATTATGAAAACACAGAAGAACATTGTTTACACTGATAATCAGGGCACTGATCATCAGTGCCCTGATGTTCAGTGCAGCTCTATCTGGCCAATCAGTGCCGATCAGTGTAACTTATCGGTGCCCATTAGTGCAGGTTATCAGTGCACATCACTGCAACCTCATCAGTACCACCTCATCAGTGCTGCCTTATCACTGCAGCCTCATTTGTGCCCATCAGTGAAGAAAAAAAATGTGCAAAATTTTATAACAGAAACCAAGAAAAAACTATTTTTTTTTTCAAAATTGTTGGTCTTTTTTTATTTGTTTAGCAAAAAATAAAAATAAGAACAGTGGTGATTAAATACCACCAAAAGAAAGCTCTATCCCTCTCAAACAAATGATAATTGTAATCAAAAATGCGATAGCACTGAAAGACAAAAATTGGCCTGGGCAGGAAGGGGGTGAAGGTGCCCAGTATTGAAGTGGTTAAAGTATGTATTCTATTTTTTGCTGCGTCGATCCAGCTTCCTGTTAGGCGGCTTTCACACTGAAAGCGCCGGTCGTTAGCGGCAAAGCACCGCTTATTTTAGTGGCGCTTTACCGCTGTTTAAGTGGCGCTTTTGCGTTGATAGCAGGGTGGTTTTAATATTAACCCCAAAAAAGGGGTTAAAGGGGTTGTAAACCCTTGTGTTTTTTCACCTTAATGCATCCAATGCATTAAGATGAAAAAACACCTGACAGTGACCGCCCCCCCCCCCCCCCGGCCACAACCCCCCCCCCCCCCCACTTTACTTACCTAAGCCCTGGAATTTTTCCCACGGCGGAGATGCGCTCTTCTTCTGCCCGGGGTTCTCGGCTCTTGATTGGATAGGTTGATAGCAGCTCAGCCATTGGCTCCCGCTACTGTCAATCAAATCCAAGGACGCACCGCCGGTGGGCGGGGCTGAGTCCAGCAATCTGCGTCTATGGACGCAAATGCTGGACTCGGGAGCGCGCCCGCAAGGAAACCCCCGAGAAGAGCACTTCTCTTGGGGGGTTGTACGATGCGGGAAGGAGATACCAGCGCCACCGGGGGACCCCAGAAGAGGAGGATCGGGGCCACTCTGTGCAAAACGAACTGCACAATGGAGGTAAGTATGACATGTTTGTTATTTAAAAAAAAAAAAAACTCGAAGCTTTATAATCACTTTAAAAACTCTCGTGTTGCGGCGCTTCCGAAGTGCTTTTCAGGCGCTTTGGAAGCGCTGCCCATTCATTGCAATGGGCAGGGGCGTTTTGGGAGCGCTGTATACGTTGTCGATGTGTATGGATTATTTTTGCAGAATAAGAGTACTTTTTAGTGACACGTTCCTAGCCTACAGAGGCTGTATCACATATTTGGAACAAATATTTCCATAAGTGATGAAATAAGGATGATAGCTGGAGCAGCGTCCAGCGTTGTATGCAGAGCTGGTATTCAGTCCCCTCCAGCGTTGTTTCTGGATTTACACTTATGGCTGCAGAGGTGGCCAGACAAGACAAAAATAAAGAAAGTAAAAACCCCTTCACTCTCTTTTAAGTCTTTCAGCCAGGTACAACTACAAAAGCCTGCTGAGCTTTTAATGCTGCCATTTACCAGCCATTATTTCTATTTACCTGCTGATTAAATGCTTTTTAAAAAGCTAGAATAAGTGCCTAGGGGAGGAGGGATGTCATAAAATGGAAATGTAAGTCTGAATACTGTCATATACTGGGGTGTGTCGGCAATATGGACAACTCCAACAGCACTTTCAAATAGTAATGGTGCCTGCACTCAAACAATGAATAGAGTGCATATCCATTTTGTGTGGCCAGTTTAGAAATGGGCTTACCCACATATTACACTTCCCACAGTCTACATTTCAAGGCCAAATGTTGTGAGCCTGTACCTTTCTTGGTACATAATTGTAATGTACATAGAGCACACATTCCAGAGGCAGTGCACCATAGAGTGCAGAGGGATACAGGCTGATTTACATTATACACTGACATATACAAATGATAGTTTTCCTTTTTTAAACCTGCATTCACTATATCTGGTCTCCCACAGTAAACATGGAAATGCAATTATTTTAGTAAATATAATCTGCTAAATACCTTTTCTCATCAGCAGTATGTAGCAGTTATGACTTCTATCAGTGTCTGGTTAAAGCGGAGCTCCAGTCGTTTTTGTGTTTATTAAAAGTCAGCAGCTACAAAAAGTGTAGCTGCTGACTTTTACTAAACACACTCACCTGTTCGAGGATCCAGCAATGTGGTCACTGAACCGTCGCTTGTCTCCCTCTCCTCTCTCCGGCATCGGCATTTCAACTTCTGGGCACCCGGCTGTGACCGCTTGCGGCTTCACAGCCAGGTGTGCACTGTGCATGCCCGGGTCACACTGCGCCTGCTGAATGGTCCGGCAGTCTTCCGGGATCTGTGACATGTCCCAGAGGACTGCAGGAAAGGAGGGGGAGAGGAGAACTTCTGCTCAGATCGCCTAGTGGGAGTGGGTACCTGTCAAAACTATGTACCCCCCCCCCCCCCCCCTAAAAAAAATTACACGCCAAATGTGGCAGGGGAGGGGGAGAGGAGTGTTTAAAGTGGAACTTACCCTTTTGGGAAGAGCTCTGCTTTAAAGCTTGTAGGAGGGGTTTTCATTCTACTCTGACTGTCCTATGAGGCGGCAGGACCCTTTGTCTAGACAATGCTGATTGGCCCTGTGCTGATCACATGCAATCTCCCAAGAGAAAAAAAAAAACTCTCTAGCAATACACACCAAACTGAGCATGTGCAGAATGCCTCCAAGGCTCTATTCTATCAGGAGATAGATTGGAGACAGTGGAACAAGATCAGAGAATACAGGATCAAACAGTCTTTTTACACAATGTGGAAGATTAACCACTTTGGTTCCACAGTAAGTATAGCAAGCATCCTTTAATGCATATACAGACTGATTTTACTGTTGTGGATTTAGTAACACTTAAAGCCTTTTTCTTCCATTTTCTCCTGTGATCGGGTCAGTAAGTCTGTTGTTTTCCAACAGAACAAGCTGTCTTACAGTTTAGAAAGGTGAGGCAAACCATTTATCATTGACAGGGGTGCTTACAATGATCAGCTTTTATTTACTCACGTAAAAGCCTGTGCTTTTACGTGAGTCCCTGCCTTGTACTGAGTCAGCCGGTCCCTGCCTTGTACTGCACATATTCACTGTCATGAATGACAGTTACACCAAAGTGCATCAATGCAGTAGCAAAGAAAGTTCATAATAGACTCAATTATAGATTCCTCTAGTTTTTCTTTTGAGTCCATTAAAATTATCATTCTATTTTCCTAAACACAGATGAAGAGGAAACGTTGTTGCCCCAAAACACATTGTAGTCATGAAATCGAATTGTGAACATACTGGACACTTTTTTTTTTTAACAGAAGATTTTATACTGGACACTTTGACCTTTTGATTTCAGACCCATACCTCTTTGTTTTCTTTAGAAAGCAGCCACAACCTTAGTAGAAAAGCCTGCCTCTGCCAGCATTCTCCAGAGAAGGACACTTACTGTGCGTGTGGAGGCAGTGGTCTCTCTGCAGAGTTCTGATACACCCCTTGTAAAGATCTCATCTACATAGGCATACCGATCTGTACATTTGTGTGAAGGGCCTTCTTCTGTACAGGATGCACAGGTGTTTTGTGCAGCTGCGTGCAGGCAGCCTGTTGAAATCAATGACAGGCAGTCGGCTGCATGGACTTGCACGGATCTCAAAGCACATCCCCAAAGGGTACATCCATGCAGGTCCGGTGCACGGATGAGAACACAGACAAACTGCAACAAATCCCAATTGAATAATAAAAAAAAGGCAGCTTTAAAGTGTATTTAACCGCTTGCCGACTGCACACTGTAGTTTTACTGCTACAGTGCGGGCCGGCTGTGCAGATTTGCGTATATATACTCCCATGCAAAGCAGGGAATAAAAACCATCACATCTCTTAGTAACAGCATAACAAAACACAATAAACACTTTACACATTACTAGGCACACAGTCAACCCTTTCGATTGCCCCAAATGTTAACCCCTTCCTACCCAGTGTCATTAGTATAGTGACAGTGCATATTATTAGCACTAATCACTGCATTAGTGTCACTGGAGATGTCAGTGGTAGTTAGCCAGTTTCCATTCAGTATCAGATTGCACTATCACATAGCTCCCAACTGTCTCTGATTTGGAGGGACTGTCCCAGATTTGGAACAATGTCCCTCTGTCCCTCATAGATCCTCATTTGTCCCTCATTTTGGTCTGATCTATATAGATGTATATAAAATGCACTTTTTATCTATCAAAAAGTGTTTTCCAGCGCTAAACCTTTCATCTGATTTCTAAATTGCTGCATTTGTAAATTCCAATGTAAACGAATAGTAGTGGTAAAAAAAGCACTTGTGGGTTTAACCAATCTTGTTTTTTTATACAGTTGTCCTTTAAGGGGGCGTGGCAAGGGGGTGTGTCCTATGCCTGCATACTTTTGCTGATAGGTGTCCCTCATTCCCATCTCAAAAAGTTGGGAGGTATGCTATAACGGTAGCTGATCACCGCCATTACTAGTATAAAAGTAAAAAAAAAATTTCAGTATATATACCATAGTTTGTAGACGCTTTAACTTTCATGCAAACCAATTATTATACGCTTATTGGGTTTTTTTTTTACCAAAGACTTGTAGCAGAATCTATTTTGGCCTACAATTCTGAAGACTTTTTTTTTTTATTTTATATTTGATATGTTAATTAACAAATATTGTTTTTAAAAAAAAAAAAATATTAATTTATAGCGCAAACAATAAAAAAACCCAGTGGTAATCAAATACCACCAAAAGAAAGCTTTATTTGTGTGAAAAAAATTATATAAATTTCATTTGCGCAGAGTGTTTCATGACCGTGCAATTGCCGGTTAAAGTAGCGCAGTGCCAAACAGCAAAAAATGGTCTGGTCATGAAGGGGGTAATATTTTATGGAGGTCAAGTGGTCAAAGCCAAAACTTTTTTTATCTTTGGATAGGGATAGGTAGGGTTAGGCAGGGTTAAAACCCCTGCTTGTGCCCCCCTTTTGGAGACTTTTGTCCTGGTGACCACTGTTATCGAGACTGAAAGTGAGAGATAACTCAACATTTCCAGTCAGGGCTGGTGCCAGGATTTTTGACACCCTAGGCGAAACCTAATTTTGCCACCCCCTTGGCTCCACCCCTTTTCCCTGCCCATGTAAACCCCACCTTTTTAAAGAAGTGCCCATCAAATGCAGCCCACCAGCACCCATCAATGAAGCCTCACCAACACCCATCAATGCAGCCCACCAGCGCCCATCAAATGCAGCCTCACCAGCACCCATCAATGAAGCCTCACCAACACCCATCAATGCAGCCTCACCAGCGCCCATCAAATGCAGCCTCACCAGCACCCATCAATGCAGCCTCACCAGCACCCATCAATGCAGCCTCACCAGCACCCATCAATGCAGCTTCACCAGTGCCCATCAATGCAGCCTCACCAGCACCCATCAATGCAGCCTCACCAGCACCCATCAATGCAGCCTCACCAGCACCCATCAATGCAGCTTCACCAGTGCCCATCAATGCAGCCTCACCAGTGCCCATCAATGCAGCCTCACCAGTGCCCATCAACGCAGCCTCACCAGCGCCCATCAATGCAGCCTCACCAGCGCCCATCAATGCAGCCTCACCAGCGCCCATTAATGCAGCCTCACCAGCGCCCATCAATGCAGCCTCACCAGCACCCATTAATGCAGCCTCACCAGCGCCCATTAATGCAGCCTCACCAGTGCCCATCAAATTCAGCCTCACCAGCGCCCATCAAATGTAGCCTCACCAGCGCCCATCAAATGCAGCCTCACCAGCGCCCATCAAATTCAGCCTCACCAGCGCCCATCAAATTCAGCCTCACCAGCGCCCATCAAATGTAGCCTCACCAGCGCCCATCAAATGCAGCCTCACCAGCGCCCATTAAATGCAGCCTACCCTTGCCAATCAACGAACGTTTGCTTCCATTCATTCAGGAATCGGGACACAGACACAGTCCTCCGCCGCCTCTGACACTATGTGCGAACAGAGCGGGGGCTGCCTGCTGATGCTGAGACTTAGTTGCTTGCTGCAGAGAGAAGAGAGTAGAAACACCAGTGGCCGGGCACCCTAGGCAGCAGGGCACCCTAGGCGGCTGCCTAGTTTGCCTAGTGGTAGCACAGGCCCTGTTTCCAGTTGTCTCCAGAATAAAAATAGAGGGAGTAAAGGCACACCTGCTACAGTAATGACTGTCTATGAGTGGATTTATGTCATTTTGTAGAAATTTCCTCTCACGTCTTGTTTTCCTGTAGTTCTACAGAGCAGGAAATAAAGGGAAATCTTGGAAAGGATGCAGATAAGAAAAACCTGCAAAGGCCCAATACATGCCCTTCTGAATCACATCTAGAGCTCTCCAATCAGCAGGGAACATGAGCTTTTCTGATTGCAGTGCTTTAGCTCTTACTAAGCAGAGGACACGTTGGACCTCTGCAGAGATACTACTACTTCCACTCAAAGAACAAGGATCCTTCTTTGCAGCATGCTGGCAGAGCACAGGATTTTCTACTCAAGTTGTGTCCGCTTTCCAAATAATATGAAATGGAAAACTTTTTGTCTGGAATGTAACTGATTTAAAGTGACGCTAAAGTTTGGTTTCAAAAATCTTTTGATCTATGAGTTAATCAAAGAAAACTGAATCCTCCCCGCTGTGCTATTGTATTCTGACAACGGGGACTCTGCCTCTGTCAGAATACACTGATCAGCGTTGCAGCTGACCAAAGGAAACATTTTCAACATTACCGTTCGAGAGAAGCCAATCATTAGATCATCTTCTCTCAAGCAGGAACGGCTGTAGATGGATCAAAACTTGGGCAGTCGTTGCTGAACCAGACCATTTTTGATCTATCTATCTATGGCCAGGTTAAGAATGTCTTCCTAACTTTAAAAAGTTCCTTTCGGCCTCTCCAAATCTCCAAATTCCTTTTTTTTTTCCTGCTGTGATCCGACTTCCTGTTAAAGAGTGGCCATTTGTTTTTCATGGTCCCACTGTATGAAGGATTGTAGCCATCCTCTCTTGCTTTCTCCCAAGGTGGACTAGGGGCAGACTGCAGGGGCACTGTAATGGAGGGGGCTGTGATTGCTGGGGGCACTGTAATTTAAAGAGGACTGCACTGTAAAGTGGCCCTGTAATCATTACAAGGCACCTTTACAGTGCAGTCCCCTTTACATCACAGCCCCCTTTACATTACAGTGCCCCCTTTACAGAGTAGTCCCCTTTACATCACAGCCCCCCTTTACATTACAGTGCCCCCTTTACAGAATAGTCCCCTTTACATCACAGCCGCCCTTTACATTACAGTGCCCCCTTTACAGAGTAGTCCCCTTTACATCACAGCCCCCCTTTACATTACAGTGCCCCCTTTACATCACAGCCCCCCTTTACATTACAGTGCCCCCATTACAGAGTAGTCCCCTTTACATCACAGCCCTCCTTTACATTACAGTGCCCCCTTTACAGAGTAGTCCCCTTTACATCACAGCCCCCTTTACATTACAGTGCCTCTTTACAGAGTAGTCCCCTTTACATCACCCCCCCTTTACATTACAGTGCCCCCTTTACAGAGTAGTCCCCTTTACATCACAGCTCCCCTTTACGTTACAGTGCCCCCTTTACAGTGCAATCCCCTTTACATCACAGCCCCCCTTTACATTACAGTGCCCCCTTTACAGTGCAGTCCCCTTTACATCACAGCCCCCCTTTACATTACAGTGCCTCTTTACAGAGTAGTGCCCTTTACATCACAGCCCCCCTTTACATTACAGTGCCCCCTTTACATCACAGCCCCCCTTTACATTACAGTGCCTCTTTACAGAGTAGTCCCCTTTACATCACCCCCCCCCCCCTTTACATTACAGTGCTCCCTTTGCAGAGCAGTCCCCGTTACATTAATGTAAAGGGGCACTGTGATGTAAAGGGGCACTGTGATGTAAAGGGGACTGCGCTGTAAAGGGGGCCTGTGATGTAAAGGGGGTCCGTGATGTGAAGGGAAACTGATGGTACGGTGGGACTGCTTAAAAGGGGGAACTGTGATGTAAAGGGAGGTTGTGGTGTGAAGGGGGGCTGAGGACAGACTCTGTGAATATCCCATCCCCCGACCTGTGAACCACACCGCCACTGTGCTACTTTAGCTGGTAATTGCGCGGTCATGCAACACTGTACCCAAACTAAAATTTCTATAATTTTTTTTACAAAAATAGAGCTTTCTTTTAGTAGTATTTCATCACCACTGGGTTTTTTATTGTATGTGATATAAAAGAAAAAAAGACAAGTCACTTTGAAGAAAAAACAATATTTTTTACTTTCTGCTACAAAATATATCCAAAAAAACAAAACAAAAACATTCTTCATACATTTGGCCAAAATGTATTCTGCTACATCTCTTTGATAAAAAAATAAATCCCAATAAGTGTATATTGATTGGTTTGCATGAAAGTTATAGCTCCTCCAAACTATTGTATATATACTGTTATTTTTTTTTATACATATACAGTATTATACATTTTTATACTAATGGGGGTGATCAGTGACTTATAATGGGACTGCGATAGTGTGGAGGTGATCTAAACTGATGCTGGGGGGGGGGGGGGGGGGACTGACTAACTGCCCCTGACATCACCAGTGACATTAAGGCTCCTTTCACACTGAAAGCGCCGGCCATTAGCGGTAAAGCGCCGCTCGTTATAGCGGGGCGCCTTTAACCCCAAAAAAGGGGTTAAAAACTCCCGCGTTGCGGCGCTTCCCATTCATTGCAATGGGCAGGGGCATTTTGAGAGCGGTGTATACAACACTCCAAAACCGCCACAAAGATGCTGCTTGCAGGACTTTTCCGAACGTCCTGCAAGCGCACCGCCCGGGTGTGAAAGCACCCATTGTAATGAATTGGAGGCAGTTTTCAGACGCTTTACAGGCGCTATTTCTAGCGCTAAAACGCCTCAAAACTGCCTCAGTGTGAAAGGGGTCTAAGGGGTTAACGTCTAGGATGATCAAGGGGTTAAATGTGCGCCTAACTATGTGTAATTTGTGTAAGGCTTCATGTACACATAGCTCACTTTGATCACCAGCCGTGGGAAAACGCAAAACGCTGGCGGTCAAAACGTTCCTATCCTAAATGCGATTCTTCAGCGTTCAGGAGAGGACTGTTAAAGGAAGTTGAAGCTCCCCTAACCGCAGCAGCTCCTAAACCCTGGTAAAAGCCTGTGTGTACATTGACACATAGGCTTTTATGGAGTTGAGTTTAGGACCTTTGGCAAAAAACAAACAAAAGCTCCTCAACTCAAGTTTAGGAGCTGTACCAGGGACGTGCGGTGAGGTCAGTGGCTAGTGAGGCACTGGCTAGTCTCAGAGCCAGATACACACAGGTTATATATGCCGCAAATGTTAGAATGAGAGCAATAATTCTAGCACTAGACCTCCTCTGTAACTCTAAACATGTAACCTGTAAAAGTTTTTGAAGCGTCGCCTATGGAGATTTTTAAGTACCGAAGTTTGGCGCCATTCCACAAGTGTGCGCAATTTTAAAGCGTGACATGTTAGGTATCTATTTACTCGGCGTAACATCATCTTTCACATTATACAAAAAAATCGGACTAACTTTTGTGTTTTTTTTTTTTTTTTTTTTTATATTCATGAAACAGTTTTTTTCCAATGAAGCCTAAAGTGTGTAAATTTCTAAGATCATTCTCTCTGTGCAGAGCCTGTGTTGATTGTCAGCACAGAGTTCTGGGCTGTGATTGGACACAGTCGATCAGCAGGTCCTGGGCGTGAATCTTTGGCCGGGGATCTGCTGACAGGCTCCTGCTGTATACAATCACAGCGGATGCCCAAAACCTGAAAGCAGGCAGCGACGTACGGGTACATTGCTTTTCCTATGCGGACCGCCCATCTGCAGTACACTGCGGGTGGGTTGTCTGCAAGTGGTTAAATTGAAAGTTTTATTGGGCTTTATCATACAGATCTTATTATATAGCTGATGGAAATCATTCCACACTGCTTTGCATTCAAGTAAATATTACAAAAGACATGCTGGTAGGTCAATTGGCTCCTGTCTAAACTGACCCTAGTATATGTATGAATGTGAGTTAGGGACTTTAGATTGTAAGCTTCTTGAGGCAGGGACTCATGTGAATGTGCAATAAAAATGTGAAACACTGTATTAATTTGTCGGCACTATATAAGTACCTATAATAAATAATACATAAATAAAATGTAAGACACAAGGTTTTTTGGAAAGAATGCTTAGAAAAAAAAAACTTTTTAGGGACTAACTTGTATTGCCACAATATTAGTGACAGAATAGGTACCAGCACTAAATTAATGAGAGCTCTTGATGTGTATATAACTGTAGGCTTTGCTAATGCAGCATCTAAACAGTCTATTATAGAGCGTAACTAACAGCAGCATCCCCCACACAGCCAGGAAAAAAAAAAAAAAGGTTATGACCCTCCCCCACCCCCCTGCTTGTGATCCCCTCCACCACCCTGCTTGTGATCCCCTCCTCTCCGTCTAGAAAATTGTGCTGACATGCTGAATGCATTGTACCCTCCTGGTTTGTGATTCCTATAACTTCAAATGTTATACGCTTGAGACATCTGTCATCCCCTGTATGAACTTAGGCGGTTAACCATAACTGTTTGTGGTCTAGCCTGGATTTAGGCTACCAAAGCGTCCCTATTCATAGAAGCATGAACGTCGCTTTAGATCCCAAGAAGATGCGGTCATGGCGTTGTCTGTAAAGCTCGGTATACAATAGTAGGATTTTGAACGAATATTTGTCCAAAAATTCTTACAAAAAAAAAAATTGTACAAAAATTTACAGAACCTTCGAATGTCATTCAAGATTTCATTTGCTTTTAACATTCAATTTTGGAATGAATGGACTTTACGGATTGAAAGCCACATACACTGTTATAGGGCGTACACACGGTCGGACTTTGTTCGGACATTCCTACAACAAAATCCTAGGATTTTTTCAGACGGATGTTGGCTCAAACTTGTCTTGCATACACACGGTCACACAAAGTTGTCGGAAAATCCGATCGTTCTGAACGCGGTGACGTAAAACACGTACGTCGGGACTATAAACGGGGCAGTGGCCAATAGCTTTCATCTCTTTATTTATTCTGAGCATGCGTGGCACTTTGTCCGTCGGATTTGTGTACACACGATCGGAATTTCTGACAACGGATTTTGTTGTCGGAAAATTTTATCTCCTGCTCTCCAACTTTGTGTGTCGGAAAATCCGATGGAAAATGTCCGATGGAGCCCACACACGGTCGGAATTTCCGACAACACGCTCCGATCGGACATTTTCCATCGGAAAATCCGACCGTGTGTACGGGGCATTAGAAATTTGTACATTAGAGAAAAAATTGCCATCCTGCCCTCCCAAATTTTCTCGTCACTGCAGTCAAAAACAAACTTCAATTTGATCCCACTAATAATTAGGGCTGGATCACACCAGCCGCTGCATTGCAATGTTGCTGCAGGTGTGCGGTGCGGTGGGGCAAAGAGCAGCACAGTAATGATGTGCTGAGCTTGGTGCATTTCACTACTTCCTTTTTTTTTTTCTAACAAGCTTTTTTGAGATGTCAAAAGTTGAATGGGGAATCTGCGCAACGGAATTAGGTAAAAAACAAAGTGTTGGACTGCTGCCCTCACACACGCAATCTCCACCGAAGTGGAGTGAGCGAAAGAGTAAACGTGAAATAACACTCCTTTTTTGAGATGTCACACAGACATCTCATAAGGCCTCATGCACACAGGCTGTTAAAATAACGTTATGAAAACGCCAGTATCTTTGCAGTGATTTTTTTTAACTTTTTTCAGCTTTTTTCAACGTTTTTGCAAAAGCGTTTTTTTAGTGTTTTTTAGCGCTTTTGAGCGTTTTTCCGCGTTAGCGTTTTTTTGCGTTTTTTTTTTTTAATTTTTTTTTTCAATGGATCAAAAACGTTAAAAAACGTTGGTGAATGACGTTTTTGAGCGTTTTTGAGCGTTTATCAGCCGTAGAGCGTTTTTACAGCTGAAAAACGTCTCTCAGAACCCACTGGTCCTGGGTTTTTTTTACAGCTTAAAAACGCCTATGCCATTTGCAGCTCAAAAACGCCTAGGTGGGCATGAAGCCATAGACTAACATAGACAGGCCTTTTTAAGCTGCAAAAAAAGCTCAAAAAGCAGCAATAAAAAAGTCCGTGTGCATGAGGCCTAAAGTTCAAGTGTCATCTGCGCGGTGCATTTTTTCAGCACAACGTGCCCGCACACCACCGCAATGCAGTGATGTGAACTGGGTACATAGGAGACATATCCATGCAGTGGGTCTGTGCTGGAATAGCTTGTGGTGTGAACCAGCCCTTAGAGATTTGAACAAATGTTCTTACAACATTCCTACAATGAAAAGCATTGAATGATATTCTATATACCCAGCTTTAATATTCATGGCTGGTTTACATTAAAGCGGAGTTCCACCCATTTAAAAGTCAGCAGCTACAAAAAGTGTAGCTGCTGACTTTTAATAAACAGACACTCACCTTTCCCACGGTCCAGTGATGCGGGTGCATGAAGCCTCGCTCCTCTCCGCGGTGCCGGCATTGTAACTGCGGGCACTTGGCTGTGGCTTCACAGCCGGGTACGCACTGCGCTTGTGAATGGCGGGGCAATCTTCTGGGACCTGTGGCGTGTCCCAGAAGATTGCAGGGAGGGAGGGGAGAGAGGTGAACTTCCTTCTGGCGCCATCATGCCAGGGGAGGAAGTGGGAGCTGGGTGTCGGTCAAAACTTGGTACCCGCCTCCCCCCAAAAAAAATGACATGCCAAATGTGGCATATCAGGGGGTCACCAGTACTTAAAGCGGAAGTTCCATTTTTGGGTGGAACTCCGCTTTAACCACTTGCCGACCAGCTCACGCCGATATACATCGGCAGAAGGGCACGTACAGGCATATTAACGTACCTGTACGTTCCCCTTTAAGGAGCGGTTTGCGGGCGCGCACGCCGCGAGCTCCGTGAGTGTGATCGCGGGTCCAGCGGACTCGATGTTCGTGGGGGTAACCGCGATCGTCTCACTGAGAGTGGTGTAATCGGGAGTGGTGATCAGTGTCGTGTCACACATAGCCATGCCCCCCCCCCCCCACAGTTAGACTCGCTCCCTGGGACACACTTAACCCCTTCACTGTCCCCTAGTGGTTAACCCCTTCACTGCCAGGCACAATTACACAGTAATCAATGCATTTTTAATCGCACTGATCGCTGTATAAATGTGAATGGCCCCAAAATAGCGCCAAAAGTGTCCGATCTGTCCGCCATAATGTCGCAGTCACGATAAAAGTCGCTGATCACCGCCATTACTAGTAAAAAAAAATTATTAATAAAAATGCCATAAAATTATCCCCTATTTTGTAGACGCTATAGCTTTTGCGCAAACCAATCAATAAACGCTTATTGCGATTTTTTTAACCAAAAATATGTAGAAGAATACGTATCGGCCTAAACTGAGGAAAAAAAATGTTTTTTTATATATTTATTGGGGATATTTATTATAGCAAAACGTAAAAAATAGTGCGTTTTTTTTCAAAATTTACGCTATTTTTTGTTTATAGCGCAAAAAATTAAAACCGCAGAGGTGATCAAATACCACCAAAAGAAAGCTCTATTTGTGGGGGAAATAGGACGCCAATTTTGTTTGTGAGCCAGTCGCACGACCGCGCAATTGTCAGTTAAAGCGACACAGTGCCGAATCGCTAAAAGTGCTCTGGTCTTTTGCCAGCCAAATGATTTGGGGCTTAAGTGGTTAAATGCCGGAGTTTAGTCCAATTGCCGATCAACCAGGCCACAAGATTTCTGTGCCTACCATCTAGTAAATAAATAATGAGTAATCATATTCCAGTTTAAACAGGGGTGATAATTAAACAGTAATTCTGGTGCACATTCAGAATGATATCAAACAGAGTTTGGCACTTTCTAGATGTACTTTAAATCTGTTGTGTATTTTTCCTCAAATGCATAGGATAATCAAGCTGCCGCATTCCTTTGAGATCTCATTCTACGAAGAGGTCAAGACAGCGATCCGTGATCACTGGTGTAATGGGACACGATTATTTGTTGTAGAATTGGTCTGTCTTTTGTGTTTTACTTTCAAAAGAAAGACTACTGGTGTTTTGTAATTCTGAGCTTGTACATTTTCACTGTGGCATTGATATGTATTCTTTCTGTGTCATTTATAGTCAAAGAACTTATTCACTTGACCATGAAGCGGTCAAAAGAGTTTAAGCGAACCTTTAGCCATGCTATTGACTTTGAAGTATTTACATAATATTAAGAAGCATTAAATAGGCTTTTAAACAAGTGCTCACTGACCTCTGTAGCTGCAGGCATCGTGGAGCAATTGATTCTTAAAGTTCACAGTTGAAGCACTTTAAGGGATTAAAGTGACAAAGTATAACTAAAAGGCAAAACTTTTTTCTTTTTTTTTTTAGATAGAGTGGAGCGGGATTAGAACACCTGTCAGCTTTGATTGCTGTCTGTGTCCCCCGTAGGGAGATTCACCCTGTGTATTTGTTCTGTTTACCATTATCATTGAAAGTGAAAGTAAAAAAAAAGTAAAAGAAAATCCCACATTTTGGGTTGTTTCCAGAAAAGTGATAGAGGAGAAATCTTCCAATGGGGACACTAGTCAAAGTTTTGTGTGTGGGGGTAGAGTGTTATAAAATTCCTACCCTAAGGGAGGTACCATCCCCTGAGAAACAACTATTGAAATACAGAAATGTCTGGGATTTTAAATGCACCTCCTTGGGTATAATAAACACTAAACAATGAGTTATAAAAATTAAACACTTTTATTAAGGTATTACAGAATCTTAAAAACATATTCACAAATCAGTCATCCAGGGTGATGTTTGTCCTGGCCTTGGGATCCGATTTAGTGGGCCAACGCGTTTCGCAGGAAAACCTGCTTCATCAGGGTCTCGGATCCTGTTACATAGTACTGCAATAATATACAAAGAACATATATAAAACAATGATCACCGAATAACACAATACATCACATATTATATGGCATATTGTCTCAAAATCACTTGACAGATAAAATCATGAAAAATCATATCCACTATGAACACACACAGGAGGCATGAATTAAATCTTTATAGTATAGTGTGATTGAACATTGTAGCATTAAAGAAGTAGTAATCAGCTGTAAGATAGTACATGATATGTTGGTGATGAATTAGCTGTGTTAGTCAGTGATCATTGTTTTATATATGTTCTTTGTATATTATTGAAGTACTATGTACCAGGATCTGAGGCCCTGATGAAGGGGGTTTTCCCGCAAAATGTGCTGGCCCAGCAAATTGGATCCCAAGGCCAGGAAAAACATCACCCTAGACCAGGGATATGCAATTAGCGGACCTCCAGCTGTTGCAGAACTACAAGTCCCATGAGGCATAGCAAGACTCTGACAACCACAAGCATGACACCCAGAGCCAGAGGCATGATGGGACTTGTAGTTTTGCAACAGCTGGAGGTCCGCTAATTGCATATCCCTGCCCTAGACGACTGATTTGTGAATATGTTTTTAAACAACCCTTTTAAGATTTTGTAATACCTTAATAAAAGTGTTTCATTTTTATAACTCATTGGTTAGTGTTTATTATACCCCAGGAGGTACATTTAAAGTCCAAGACATTTTTGTATTTCAACAATGGGGACACTAGTACTGGTGACTTGGGGGTCCTGAAGATACTCCCTTAATTTGCACGGATTTCCTCTTACTTCCAGTTTTGGGTATGGGACAGGATGTGAAGGTAAATCTGTCCAATAGGAAAAAGATGGCAAAAATAAACCTTACAGGGGTTATAACCCTCCCTTACTCTACCCTAAATGGAAAAAAAGGTTTGCCTATAGTTAAAGGGTTTTTTTTTGTTTTGTTTTTCAAATAACAACCATGTTATACTTACCTGCTCTGTGCAATGGTTTTGCGGAGAACAACCCCGATCCTCCCCTTTAGGATCCCCTGCCAATGCCCCAGGCCCCTCCCTCCTGCCTAGTGACCCCAAAGCAAGCAGCTTGCTATAGGGGCACCCAAGCAGGGCCGCTCCAAAACCACTGCTATTTGTCTCCATTCACACACGGAGCGTGTCTCTGCCTCGTCCCTGCTCTCTCCTCATTGGTTTACTGGCTGCAATTGACAGTAGTGTCTCAGCCAATGAGGAGGGAGAGACCCGGGAGAGCTGAGGCACTCATGGACATCGATGGATCGGGCTTAGAGCCCTTGCACACTGGGGCGGTTTGCAGGCGCTATTGCGCTAATAATAGGGCCTGCAAACCGACCCGAAAGTGCCGCTGCTTTAATTCCAGTGTGAAAGCCCCGAGGGCTTGCACACTGGAGCGATGCGCTGGCAGGACGGTAAAAAAAGTCCTGCCAGCAGCATCTTCGGAGCGGTGAAGGAGCGGTGTGTATACCGCTCCTTTACCGCTCCTGCCCATTAACCCTTTCACGGCCGCTAGCGGGGGGTAAAACCGCCCCGCTAGCGGCCGCATACCGACGGTAAAACGCCGCTAATAATAGCGGCGTTTTACCGCCGCCGCCGCCCCCCGCCCCAGTGTGCAAGGGCTCTTAGGTAAGTTTTAGGGGGGGCTGGGGGCACTGCATAGAAGGCATGAAGGTAAAAAACCTTGAGGCTTTACTAAACATGCGGCTACTGGTGTGCACTGGGAGGAAAAGCGCCAATGTGGCGATCCTGTCAAATTACACGATAACTTTTTTTTTAGAACTTTATTGAAATGTCACAAGTGACATTTCATTCAGTTCTATTCACCTCATTGATGTTGCAATACGGTGGTTTTCATCACAAGATGCCCTACAAAAAAAAAGTACTGCAGGCAGTACTTTTTTTCAGCACACACCACCACATCACAGTGGTGTGAACTAACTTCATAGAAAACAAGGCAAATTGTTTTTCCATTGGCTTGCACTAGTAGCCACAAGTAGCCTTGCCCAATGCAAATGGTATAAACGGAACATACAGTATCTCACAAAAGTGAGTACACCCCTCATATTTTTGTAAATATTTTATCATATCTTTTCATGTGACAACTAGGGCTGGGAGATTTTCTTAAAAAAAAAAATCCTTGATTCTCTTAAAAAAAACTCGATTCACGATTGAGTCGAGTTTTTTTTTATTTTTGGAAACCGCGCCGGTCCCGAGGCGCTGTGGGCATGAGCTTTTAGGCGAGGCCGCGGCTTCGGCCTAGTCCGCGGCGTCTGGCCTAGCGGACTAGGCCGAAGCCGCGGCCTCACCTAAAAACTCCTTGCCCTCAGCTCTTCAGGCCCGGCGCGGTGTCCGCGCCGGTCCGGAGGCGCTGCGGGCATGAGTTTTTAGGCGAGGCCGCGGCTTCGGCCCAGTCCGCGGCGTCCGGCCGTAGCCGCGGACTAGGCCGAAGCCGCGGCCTCGCCTAAAAACTCATGCCCGCAGCGCCTCAGGACCGGCGCGGTGAAAAAAAAAAATCTAAAAAAATCGATTCGCTTAAATTTTGAATCGATTTGACCTCTCAACTCGATTCAAGATTTAAACCGATTTTTTTCCCAGCCCTAGTGACAACACTGAAGAAATGACACTTTGCTACAATGTAAAGTAGTGAGTGTACAGCTTGTATAACAGTGTAAATTTGCTGTCCCCTCAAAATAACTCAACACACAGACATTAATGTCTAAACCGCTGGCAACAAAAGTGAGTACACCCCTTTCCGATTCCTGTCCAAATCCACAGTTCGCACTGCGATCTGTGAACCAATCTGGGGATGTCGTTATTGTATTGACACCCGCAGCGGTTCGCAGAGGGCGGTGTGAACTGCCTGCAGGAGAGATGCGATGCGGGAACCTGCACTGGTATCGCACTGGTTCCCGCGTCGCTATAGTGTGAACCCGGGCTTAGACTTAAAAAACTGACAGGGCCTTAAGCATTCACTACTTTATCCAAAACTAAAATATACAGTATGTGTTGTCTTTACATATACTTTAGGAATATGTGCATACATTAATGTCTATTTCCTGGCTACATAGCTGAAATGATCGTTGGCAAATTGTGATCCTAATTGAAGTAGCAGATGTTCTGAATTTTCTTATACTCCGATACCTTATACTCTGAGGCTCCATGCACACTGGACGTTAAAATAACGTTATAAAAACTCCAGTAGCTTTGCAGTGAGTCTTTCAACGTTTTTTAACGTTTTTGCAATAGCGTTTATTAGCATTTTTTAGCTTTTTTCCACGTTAGCATTTTTTAACTTTTTTTTTTTTTTCAATGGATCAAAAATGTTAAAAAAACACAGGTGAGCCATGTTTTTGAGCGTTTATCAGCGTTTGGCGTTTTTTGTGGTCAGAAAAACGACTCCTGAATGCGATTTTATGGCATTCCGAAAACAGCCCATAAACTCCACTGCCGACAAAAGTTCAAAAATGTCCATGTGTGCATGGACACATAGGATAACATAGAGTGGAGTTTATGGACTGTTAAAAAATGCCCAAACTCCAAAAAACGTCCGTTCATGAGCTCCAGTGTGCATGGAGCCTGAAGCCGGCCATAGATGGTTCGAATCTTGGCCAGTTCCTGCTGAACCGCCCGAGATTCGAACCATGTATGGGCAGGCTAAATGTACCCCAGCTGATCGATCAATCAACTTGGGTACAACCAGCCTGTCGGATTTTACATGCGATTATTGCAAGCAGCTGTTATAGCACCAGCAATAATCACTGTGTTCTCCCAGAGGGGATTTCCCTGTCAACACTGATTGTGTTGATGGGGGAATCGAGCAGGGATGGACTGGCCATCGGGACTACCGGGAGTTTCCCGGTGGGCCGAATGGCTCAGTGGGCCGGTTTCAGCGGCTGCCTATTGTGTCTACGATTTACCCCTCAATCGCCGACAGCTGGTGCCTGACGGGTAGATCGAGATGCATGCAGAGTAGTGCAGGCAGCCTCTGTAGTAAGTTCTCTCTCATGTCACACTGCTGCTGCTCCCCCCCCCCCCCCCCCCCCCCGGCGGCCCCTCCTCCTCCTCTCTTCTCGTTCATCCCAGATGATGTCACAAGCAAATGGAGATGGACGAGAAGAGAGGAGGAGGAGGGGCAGCAGCAGCGTGACATGAGAGAGAACTTACTACAGAGGCTGCCTGCGCTACTCTGCATGTGAAGAAAACAACAAGTAAACGCTGTGCCCTGAATGTACCTCATGTGCCCTGAATGTACCCCATGTGCCCTGACTGTACCCCATGTGCCCTGAATGTGCCTGATGTGCCCTGATTGTACCCCATGTGCCCTGAATGTGCCCTGAATGTGCCTGATGTGCCCTGATTGTACCCCATGTGCCCTGAATGTGCCCTGATTGTACCCCATGTGCCCTGATGTGCCCTGATTGTACTCCATGTGCCCTGAATGTGCCCTGATGTACCCCATGTGCCCTGATGTTCCCTGAATGTGCCCTGATGTACCCCATGTGCCTGATGTGCCCTGATGTACCCTGAATGTACCCGATGTGCCCTGATGTTCCCTGAATGTGCCCTGATATGCCCTGATGTACCCCATGTGTCTGATGTTCCCTGAATGTGCCCTGATGTACCCCATGTGCCTGATGTGCCCTGAATGTGCCCTGATGTTCCCTGAATGTGCTCTGATGTACCCCATGTTCCTGATGTGCCCTGAATATGCCCTGATGTACCCCATGTGCCTGATGTACCCCATGTGTCTGATGTGCCCTGATATACCCCATGTGCCTGATGTGTCCTGAATGTTCCCTGAATGTGCTCTGATGTGCCCTGATGTACCCCATGTGCCTGATGTGCCCTGAATGTGCCCCATGTGCCCTGATGTGCCCTGAATGTGCCCCATGTGCCCTGATGTGCCCAAATGTGCCCTGAATGTGCCCTGATGTGCCCCATGTACCCTTATGTGCCCCATGTACCCTCATGTGCCCCATGTACCCTCATGTGCTGTGTTCTGTTGCCCCAATGTGCGCTGTGCCCCGATGTGCGATGTACCCTGATGTGCTTGTACCCTGATGTGCGCTGTGCCCTGATGTGTGCTGTGCCCTGATGTGCTGTGCCCTGGCCAGGTCTGGATAAAGTCCAGGGCCACATTTTTGTCTCAGTCCAGGCCTGGAATCGAGAAGAAATTCTCTCCATCCATGGCTGGCCTTAAAGCAGGGATTCTTTACTGGATGTTTTCATACCCTGCGGAGATACGGGAACCAAACTATGTAACTATGTATTGTACTGGATCTCTGAATAGTAATAATAATAAAAAGAAAAAAAAAAACAGGATTCTCTCCCTTTTTGAACTTGAAATTAAAGTGGCAAAATTGATTTGCTGTGTGACATGACATGCGAGTAAATGTCAGTAACTGTACTTCACTTCAATGTTTTAGTTACACAAAAACAACAGGAAAATCTCAGTAGTTATGTCTAGCTTTGGTATTTGTGATTTGCTGTTTTTGGATAAGTAAATATGTCTCATCAATTTATTTTATCTGGGTTGCTCCTATCTATCCATATGTAAAGTAAAACCAAGCCATTATCATACTAATAGCTAAAAGGGCTTGGTGATGATGATTTTGACACTCTGGTGAAGGGGAATAAATTAGGCAACCCATTGGTGGTCTGCAATTGTAAAAAGATTTAGGCCTCATACACACTGGATGTTTTTTTCTATCTCTCCTAGACCCTGCCAGTAAGTCTGTTGTTCTTCAAAAGTACAAGCTGTCCTGCAGATGTAGACGTTAGAGGGTTGAGACAAACCATTTAACATTGACAGGGGTGCTTACAATGATCAGCTTTTTATCTATTTATGTAAAACCTTTATCTCAAAAGCAACAACGTACATCTAACACTCCCCTCCCCCCCCCCCAGACTGACAATGCTGCTGTCCAAAGGTGTCTCTGTTGCTCCTTTATCCAGAGTGTAAGCACTCTAATACAGGCAGTGTGTTAATAGCCGGATCACCAGATAAAAACAGAAGAGAAAAAAGCTTAAAAAAAAAAAAATGAATGCAGCCACCACATCTAATGATCGGTAAGCTGCAACATATTATATTTTTGGCGGTGTGTTAATAGCCGGATCCCCAGATAAAAACAGAAGAGAAAAAAAGCTTAAAAAAAGAAAATGAATGCAGCCACCACATCTAATGATTGGAAAGCTGCAATATATTATATTTTTGGTTCTGGGTTTAATATCGCTTTAAGAACGTAATATTTATATTTTAATATATATAACTGTATATTGATTTACAAAATATCTTTTTATGTAAGCCTGAAACATCAAATATTGCATTCACCATTATTTGAGAATTACACTTTTATATCAGGTATTTGGAACAGTGGCATTGCTATAGGGGTGTAGGGGTGTGGGGGGTGCAGACTGCACCTGGATGACACCAGCCAGAGGGGTGAAACCCAGGGACCGCCGACAGATTGCCTCTGCTTCACCGCTCACTAACGCAACAGAGCAAGGCAGGGAGCAAGAGGCAGAATGAGAGGTGAGGAGGCTGTGTAATGTAAAGGGGCCCAGAGGTGTGGGGGCTGTGTAATGTAAAGACTTCCAGGGGTGCGGGGGCTGTGTAGTTTAAAGAGGTCCAGATGTGCGGGGGCTGTGTAATGTAAAGGGGTCCAGAGGTGCAGGGGCTGTGCATTGTAAAGGGGTCCAGAGGTGAGGGGGCTGTGTAATGTAAAGGGGTCCAGAGGTGTGGGGGCTGTATAATGTAAAGGGGTCCAGAGGTGTGGGGGCTGTATAATGTAAATGGGTCCAGAGGTGTGGGGGCTGTATGATATAAAGGGGTCCAGAGTTGCAGGGGCTGTATAATAAAAAGGGGTCCAGAGGTGCAGGGGCTGTGTAATGTAAAGGTTTCCAGAGGTGAGGGGGCTGTGTAATGTAAAGGGGTCCAGAGGTGTGGGGACTGTGTAATGTAAAGATTTCCAGAGGTGAGGGGTCTGTGTAATTTAAAAGGGGTCCAGAGGTGTGGGGGCTGTGTAATGTAAAGAGGTCCAGAGGTGTGGGGGCTGTGTAATGTAAAGGTTTCCAGAGGTATGGGGGCTGTGTAATGTAAAGGGGTCCAGAGGTGCAGGGGCTGTGTAATGTAAAGGTTTCTAGAGGTGAAGAGGCTGTATAATGTAAAGGGGTCCAGAGGTATGGGGGCTGTGTAATGTTAAGGGGTCCATAAGTGCAAAGGGGGTTTTCCTACATTTTACCCGCTGTTAAAGCTGCAGTCCTATATATTTCAATTGGGTTGCATTTTTTTTTTTTTTTGCATTTTCTGAAAGCACACCAAAAGTCCTGAATGCATCTTTGGCACACTTTCAGAAAACAGCAAAAAAATATTTTTTTTGGGGGGGGTGACAACATATTTTACAGCACCAGATGACACCATCCCTAGCGACGCAACTGGTTTGGAACAGAGTGGCCACAATGGTGGCCTTTGTGTTCATAGGGTGTGATGCCGGTCAAAGACGGAGTAAACTTCTTTCCTGCAACCACGGGTTGCTGAACTGGCTGAGATTCGAACCGTCTATGGCCAGCTTACAAGTGGTATATGTGGGTACACAATTGAGGTCTGACACTGAGCAATTCTAATATACCGTATCTAACTAATCCCTTTTTTCCAACATAATACAACAGTACACAACAGTCTTGCAGATACCATCCCTGTACAGCGTAGAAGTAGGCAGTGATATGTTGTTCAGTGTAGGAATCTAACCAATTTAGTTACAGGTTTAAAGTAAAGTAACACAATTGCATGTATGTGCAATTCTAACATAGGTTGGCTGACCCTATAGATATTAGCATGATGAGATTTCTGATCAGCATATCTTTTTAAAACAAGTTGAGGAAAGTACTGATCTTATGTTAATGTCTAGTAACAGAAGTGTGCTCATTCTCTGTCTACAAGATGATTAGTAAAAGGCAGCCCAGTGTGTGCTGGCGGGAGGGGGGAGCCCATTATCAGCAGGTTGAAGTCATCCAGACTCTGTTCTCATTAATGTCCCTTCCTCCCCCACAAGTCTTGAAAAACAATGGAAATCAGTGGGGAATAATGAGGAGATAAGAGCGGAGTGTACCCCCTCCTGTGATAAGAGCAGATGGCAGGAGCCACCCAGCTTACACATGCTAATACTACCACTGAGTACCTGTGCTCACCACTGGACAGTACTAGACTACATGACAAGGTATGTACATAAGAAAGAAAACCAAGGACCCATCTGTATTCTAATCAGTACAACACTATTTATGCCTGCATATGTTCTATCTGCTTAGCGAGAAAATAGTACAGTGTATTTACTGTATATAAAGGCACAAAAATAGCAGTAGAGGACTATATATAAAATGCATAAACACGGGCTCACAAAGCTATGTAATTAAACAATTTGCACAAGATAAAGTCTCATTAATGTAATGATGAGATTAATGTCTTTGACACCAAACAAAAAACATTACCGGGGCTGCCGATGCACTGTTAGAAATTGGTTAAAACATTTTTGCTTTTGGAATTTTTTTTTAAATGAATGAAATTCTAACTGTGAATATGGTTTTCGTTTGGGAAAAATAATACAGATTGTAATGAGCATGTGCCAGGCACAAAATAAATCTGTTTAATATGTCTGGGATTCCACTGAATAGCTGGTCTGGACAAAATTTGAAGGCCTTTCGAATAAAATTAGCTGACTCAATGATGGCAAGCTCAAATGTTCCTACGATCAATTTAATAGAATTCCCAACTGATAGTTTAAACTAAATGCTACTGGTGTATGGCCAGCTTAAAGAGGAGCTCTAGTCTGTTTTCTGAAAATGAATCACTTCAATACTGCTCTATAGCCGAAAGACAGCTACAGCACTGTCGCCCAGTTCTGGGAGGGCGTCCATGGACGTCCTCCTAGAGCCCCGCTACCCTGGGGAGTCGATAACCGGAAATGCTGTCAGCACATCGATTATACTGATAATCAAGAGCACTGATGATCAGTGCCCTGATCATCAGTGCAGCTCCATCATTGCCAATCAGTGCAGCTTATCAGTGCCGTCTATCAGTGCACCCTTATCAGTGCAGCCTCATTAGTGCGACCTCATCAGTGACCATCAGTGCAGCCTCATCAGCGCACATCAGTGTAGAAGAAAAATTACTTATTTGCAAAAGTTTAACACTAATAACAGTAACTAAAAACAAAAAAAATTGGTCTTTTTTTATTTGTTCAGCAAAAAATTGTTAGACCCAGTGGTGATTAAAGTGGTTGTTAAGGCATTGTACTACAAACATCCCATCCCCTCTGTTAGCTAACATTATCTATCCTAGTATCTGTGCTGAAAAAAAAAAGCAGATTGTACATTATTTCAGAGCGTCTCCTGGTGCTTACGCGACTCCTTGGCTCTCTCCTCTGACCGGCTGACAGCTATAGTGGGCGGGCTGAGCATTCCTGCTGATGTCAGCTGGGGAGAAGAGGAGGAGAGAGAGTCGGCGAGTCACATGAGCAAACAGAGGGGATAGGATGTTTGTAGTACAGTTAGGATAGCAGCAGTAAGGGAAGGGGCGGGGAGCAGAGTGGCACAGACTAGCTGACAGGCAGGGAGGAATGGGGAGAGAGAAAGGGGAAAAGGAGGACAGAGAGCTGCGGCTGACGGAAGCATGTAAACTGACCCCGGTGTCAGGGCTCAGCAGCCATGATAAACCATGGTCAGTTTACAGGGGGGAGGGCACAGCCAGGCAGGATCAGCCAGGTTTTTTAGGTGATAGAAGGGGCCAAATTACACAGCACAAGCACTGTGCTGTTATGCATGCTTTAAGGGAACAAACACTTTAAATACCACCAAAATAAAGATCTATCTGTCTTTAAAAAAAGAATTAAAATTTCATATGGGTACATTGTTGCAAGACCACGCAATTGTTGTTCAAAGTGCAAAAAGCACTAAAATCTGAAAATTGCCCTGGGCAGGAAGGGGGTGAAAATGCCCAATACTGAAGTGGTTAAAAGTCAGCAGCTACAAAAACTGTAGCTGCTGATTTTTAATAAACAAGACACTTACCTGCACCAGGATCCAACGCTGTGCTCACCCGATGTTAAATGTGGACACCTGGATGTGACAGCATGCAGCTTCACAGCCGAGTGCCCACTGTGCATGAGCGAGCCACGCTGCACATTGCAAACGGTCGCACAGTCTTCTGGGACCTCAGATTGCGGGGAGGGAAGTGGGAAGAGAACTTCTGCTCAGATCGGCTATGCGATCCGAGCGGAAGGGGAAGCGGGTACCTGTCAAAACCAGTTACCTGCCCCCGCCCCCCAAAAAAATAGCAAATGTCAAAAAGGAGCAGGTGAGGAGAGGAGGCCTTAAAGCAGAACTTCCCCGTGGGTTGAGTTCTGCTTTATGTGGAAAGTTCATCTCTGTATATGGACTTGTATTCATTTGGAATCAGGTACCTATTAAAAGGGCAGTTTCTAGACCATGGTGTCCTTTGCATTAATTGATGCTTTCAATCCAGGTATGAAAAACATGCTTGCATTTTTTTCTCAAATTTATTAAGTTTTTCTTTGTATCCTCTATACCATTTCTCCCACACTACTGGTTACTGCTTTTGTTTCTCTCAGTTCCTTAGAACTTGCGTGAATTAAAGAATTATGCCGCGTACACACGGTCGTACTTTTCGTCTACAAAAGTCGGACAGCCTGTCCGACAGACTTCCGGCAGACTTTCGGTGGACTTGCGGCGGACTTGCGGCCTACTTTCTAACGAACGGACTTGCCTACACACGACCACACAAAAGTCTAACGGATTCGTACGTGATGACGTACACCGGACTAAAATAAGGAAGTTCATAGCCAGTAGCCAATAGGTGCCCTAGCGTGGCTTTTTGTCCGTCGGACTAGCACACAGACGAGCGGATTTCGGGGTCCGTCGTAGTTACGAAGTAAAGTTTTAAAACATGTTTCAAATCTAAAGTACGTCGGATTTGAGGCTAAAAAAGTCAGTTGAAAGTCCGGAGAAGCCCACACACGATCGGATTACCAGCCAGCTTTAGTCCATCAGCGTCCGTTGGACTTTTGTAGACGAAAAGTAGGACCGTGTGTACGCGGCATTAGGCATTTTTTATTGTATTACTGATTTTCTGTGTTTACCTGTAATTCACAATACACATTTATTTTTAGTTAATAGATGAATTCACATGAATTAGCACTAATGCCTCGTACACAAGAGCGGACTTCTTGTTGGACTGAACTATGAAGGACATTTCAACAGAGTCCGATGAAACAGACTTGCCTACACACGATCCCACCAAAGTCTGATCGTTTCAAACGTGATGACGTACGACCGGACTAGAAAAGGAAGTTCAATAGCTAGTAGCCAATAGCTACCCTTGTGTCGTTTTCAGTCCGTCGGACTAGCATACAGACGATTTTTTTCGATAGGAATCAAGTCCGTCAGAAAGATTTGAAACATGTTCTATTTCTAAGGTCCGTCAGATTTTTCGACAGAAAAAGGTCAGATGAAGCCCACACACGATCGGAATGTCCCACGGATTTGTTCCGTTGGACCTTTTCTGCCGGAAAGTCCGCTCGTGTGTACGCGGCATAAGGGGTTTAATTAATGTTTTCACACAAGATTCCACTGCAAATTTAAATATGTTTCCAATTGAATCCTATTGGGAAAATGTGTAAATCTTGTGTGAAAGACCCCTAAGAATATACATTCTGTACACAAACAATGTTTGGAACATCATAAGGTCTACATACCTTGAATTAATTGATATTTTTAATGTACTATATATGTTTAAAGCACACTCAAAAATGTGTTGGTCCTGGGAACCCCGCACAATATTAATACTGAGGTGGTGCTCTCCTATCATATAGGGTGGGTGTAATCATAGGAGCCAGTATACCAAAAATCTAAAAATCACAAAGCGAGTACACACCCAGAGGCTATCTCCTCATATGTTTATTAAAATACTTCAAAGTATTTTATTAAAATATTTCAAAGATAACAGCATCACATGTCCCAAATACCTCTCTCCCTCCTTCCCTCCCTCCCTCCCCACATATACCCACAAAACACCCCCCTCTATCCATAACCCACCCACATATCAAACCTCAAACCCTCCCTCCAAAATCTGTCACGTGGTCCTCCCACAAGGAGCTGCGGAAAAGATACCCCTAGATAACCCCCAAAATACCTCTGCCACAGGGCAGCTGCATGTGCATATGGATCAGATTAACCTACAGGAACCGTGGTCTAGATAACACTCCACCTTAAAACCACAATGGGTGGATGGAATGCTCATAAGTAGACCAGTAATTGCCCAAGTGGCCCTTCACATGAAGATGAACATGTATTGAGCATGGGCTAAAGCGCCATGTCCAAGCCAGAAACAGAGCTACTATAAAACTGCAGTTGGTATAAGGATCCTACAGTCCATCAGATGGTATATTCAACTGAATCAATGATTACTGCTTGTCATAGGTCAGCTATAAAGCCATAAAGTCATGAAGCCATATGTGTGCTGTAGGTTGCACTCTGGAATTAATGCATGGATAAATGGGTGAGCAGCTGCATGCAGTATGCATGTATGGTGAACACAGTTGCCAAATAGATGTGGACATTGTGCTCAGTCCAAGTCCAGATATATAGACATGCAATATGATATGCCAGTCAGTCATGCAAGAGGGGAGATGCATGCTAGCCACTTTGTGTTAATCAATTGCCATGTAAATGCAAAAAATGCCAACAGCCAGTAAAGCCAAAAGACTGATATTCTGTCTGCAATATGGTATGCCATGACCCAATATCTGGTGCTGGGATGTCTTTTCTCAGCGGAGATGACTTTCTCCGCCCCCCCGGGATACAAATGGTCAAAAGCGCTCATTAATCTCCTTTAACCACGATCCTCCAAATGTATTTTCTGAATGAATGCAAAGCATTCCCTGATTCTCTGACTGGACGAGGTGGAGAGCGTGACATCACCACCCTGCCTCTACACCTCATCCAGACAGAGAACTCTTTGCATTCATTAAGAGAAGACATAGCATTCTCTGAATGGAGCCTGTGCTGTGTTCACAATGCAGCAGGGCAGCCTCTAGGCATGGGACCCAGAAGCAGGTGGAGATCACTGGAGCAGCGGTGTCTACTTCAATGATTTCCAACTTCCTGAGGAATAAACCAAGCAGTGGCAGCCCGTCTATTAGGTGCGCCCGGGCACCGCCCCCTCTCTCCAGGCCACCCCCCTATATGATAGTAGATAGGTCCATGCATAGCATGAATCCATCCATGGCCGCCACGGCCACCCCCTATTCATGTGTCCGGCCTCTTCGGGGCACTGGGTGCATGAATTACAGCAGCAGGGGATTTTTTTTTTTTGAAGCACCAGATTAGAGCCAGAGGCTCTAATAGGCTTCAAAATAGGGTGGGCTCGGGTCACAGAGCATGTGACCGGAACCCACCCAGGTGTGTTACAACAGCGAATGCATATTCGCTGTTGAAACACCGATCCTCAATCCAGTCAATCAGAAGCGGGTGTGAGACCCGTTTTCCGATTGGCCAAAAAGAGAAGACTCCTAATTGGTCATCGAGGAGGAGGGAGGAAATGCAAGCTGCCGCCGTGGAGAGCGGGTAAACGGGAAGCCACCGGTGATGGAGAGCAGGAGAGCCGCCAAGCAGGGGGAAGCCGTCGGTGATGGGGTAAGTGCTACTGACCGACCGGTGTGGGTGGCATACTGTTTGCCACCCCCCCAAAAAAAATTCCACCAGCCGCCACTGAAACCAAGTATGGTATATACATGGTTAGATTGGTCCAAGCTGGACCAATGTACTGTAACTATTTATTAATATCTAAACCTGGAATTCATCTTAAACTTGGTACTTTACTCCATACACCATTATTGAATAAGCCCAAATGTGTCCCTAATTTGTCTTACTTCAGTAGCCTACTATTTTCAAGATAATTTCACACATACACCAAATATAAAAGTAAAACTATATGTATAGCTCCTAACTTGGTACTCACAGCATGGTCATGCAATGGTGCTTATTTCATTTTTTTCTATATATATTCATTATAACTGGCATACATGGTGCATCATATTTTTTTTCACTTCTTTAATTAAAAAGCAATTGATTCACATTTGTGGTTAGGCTTGGATGAAGTTTTCTACTTTCCCCAAAAAACTGCAAGAACAGATCTGCTGCAACCACCCCCTGCCTGGGGACATCACAAGGCTACCCCCCGCCTGGCAAGACGTAAGACATTACGCAGGATATAGGGGGGGCAAGAACCCTCCTACAGAAAGTGAAATGTGAGCAACACAAATGTGGGAAAGTGTTTGAATCTAAAGATCCCTCGTCAAAAAAATACAATACACTGGAATTTAATTAAAATGGCCAGGCTGATACCTCAGTCCCTGCTGGGATTTTTATCAAAACAGCTGGTCGTTAGTGGTGATGACGTTCTGGAAACTCTTCCTCCGTTGTTCATATCAATTGTTTCTTTACCTAAGAATAAAGCCATTTCTGGTCCTGGACACAATACAAGTTTGGGCTTGTTCAGACAGGGATTGAGATGTCTCTTGCTCATCGCTCTGTACTTCCTGAGCTTTGTAGTACAAAAAAACAATTGACTATTGTCTCTGTGATACTTTTTTTTATTTGCGCAAACAGTTACATTTTTAAGGCAAGCTTCTTATGCCGCGTACACACGGTCGGACTTTTCACCTGCAAAAGTCCGACGGACGCCGCCGGACTGAGTCCGGCGGAAAATCCGACCGTGTGTGGTCTCCATCGGACTTCCGACGGACCGTTTCGGGCGGAAATCCGACGTACTTTAGATTTGAAGCCTGCTTCAAATCTTTACGTCGTACCTCCGCCGGACTCAGTTCCTGACGGAAAGCCCGTTCGTCTGTATGCTGGTCCGAAGGACCAGATACGACGGAGGAGCAGGTTACTGCATCTCGCGCTCGCTGCAATAGGAAAAACAAATTTTCCCATTGCGGCGAGCGCGGGGGGCATCCCAGGCCCTTAGGTCTGGTATGGAACTTTAAGGAGAACCCCCCTACGCCGAAAAACCGGCGTGGGGGTCGACCATGCCCCCTAAAACGTCACAGTCCCAGCATGCCCAGGGACTGTGACATCAAAAGGGGGCGGGGTCTCCGCCTATATAAGTCACAACGCAGCCCTCGGAGACCAGTCCAGCCGGAGAGAGCGTCGTGTCAACATCTGGGGGAAGAGAAGAGAAGAGAAGACAAGAAGCCCAGCAGCTCAGAAGTCCGGACCTCTGCTGGCAAGAGAGCTACCTGAACACAGCAGAGGAGCCGGCCGAAGAACTGGAACACCGGGAGAAGAGAGCGGAGAAGAACCAACCGGACGCCGGGAGAAGATGAAGCGGAGGGACCCCCGAAGACGGAAGAAGACCCCCCCCGGAGCAGTTTAATAAATTATTTTAAAAACCTGTGTTGTGTTTTATTATTAACACTTTTTACCTAGGTGAATGGGTAGGGCTACCATGTACCCCATATTCATTCACATAGGGTGGGGGGGCCGGGATCTGGGGGCCCTCTTATTATAGGGGGCTCCCGGATTCCGATAAGCCCCCCGCCCGCAGACCCCGACAACCAACGGCCAGGGTTGTCGGGAAGAGGCCCTTGTCCTCATCAACATGGGGACAAGGTGCTTTGTGGTGGGGGGGCACCGTAAGGCGCCCACTCCCCCAAAGCACCCCCCCATGTTGAGGGCATGCGGCCTGGTACGGTTCAGGAGGGGGGGGGGCGCTCGCTCGTCCCCACCCCCTTTCCTGACCGGCCGGGCTGCGTGCTCGGATCGGGGTCTGGTATGGATTTTGGGGGGGACCCCCACGCCGGTTTTTCGGCGTAGGGGGTTCCCCTTAAAGTTCCATACCAGACCTAAGGGCCTGCGACGGGGCTCGCAAGGTTTCAATCTCGCCAAAAAAAGCGGCGAGATTGAATTCCTTTTCTAGTCCCGTCGTACCCGAGTCACGTTCAAAATGAACGGACTTGTCCGTGTGTGGGAAAGTCCGTTCATTCTGAAAGTCCGTTGGGAAGACCGGATTCCGGAAAGTCCGGCCGTGTGTAGGCAAGTCCGGCCGTTCAGAAAGTCCGGCGGTAGTCCGCCGGAAGTCTGGCGGCAAGTACGTCGGACCTAGCTTTCTAGAAAGTCCGACCGTGTGTACGCGGCATTAGTGTTTTCTTCTCAGTTCCTGTGGTACTGATACAAAAAAAGTATAATAAAAAAGTATAATAAGGACAGCACCCAATGCTTTTGTTGCAGGTGCACTAATACGGCTTCAATCACCTTAAAGTGGAACTAAAGTCCTCAATGCTTACCTCTCCTTGAACAGTCTGAGGTCCCACACCGGCATCTTCTACCTTGTCGAATACTGTCCCCCATCGGATAGTGTCCGCCCTGTACTGCGCAGGCGCAATACGTAGGACAAACGAGACGCCGAAAGTCTCCGAAGTTCAACAGCTAATCGTCAGCTGTACACCGCGCCCTGAGTCCAGGTTCATGCCCCACTATCCAAGTGGACATAGAGTTAGAATAAAAAGATACCGAACGCAGCGAGGCCGTGCCCGAAGCGCGGCGAGCGAAGCAAGCCCGCGATGGGGCCCTCTTACAAAGCGTTCACTTTGAAGTGCCTAAGCGCCGTGTACAGCTGATGGTCAGCTGGTCAACTTCGGAGACTTTCGGCGTCTCCTTGTCCTCCGTACTGCGCAAGCGCTGCGCCTGCGCAGTACGGGGCAGACACTATCCAATAGGGGGACAATTCTCGTCAGAACACCGGCTTCTTCCAGGTGTCGTGATGTGGACATCTTCATTGGCCAGCATGGGAAGACGTCACTTCTGTGCACGTGCTGGAGTTCAGTCATCCCAACACACATGATCTGTGCCAGAATGTAAAATTGGGCTGCGCATGGGGAGCTCAGTGTACATTCCAAAGAAGACTGAGAGCAGGCAGGTAGATTTCTTTTATCACAGAAACGACATTGCATTCATCTTTTGCAAGAAAGAGCCTGCCTCCAGGCTCAACTGGCCTCTGCCCATTAATTAAATGCATGTGCTCTCATTGTGGAGACTCTCAGAAGGTATAGTTAGGGACTAAAGAAAACAGAGTGCCTTGATGGGGCCTGTAGATTACGCATGTATTTGCAGATGTGTGCAGACTAAACCCCTGTTCTAAACGCATATTGTTAGACGGGTCAGTTTGGTTGGTCGCTGGCTAGTTGGTAAGTTTGAGGAAAATCCCTTTGTATCGGTTTTACTTTAAGCCGTTAGTTCCACTTCAAGCACAAACAACTGGTTAAATTCTACTTTATGGTGCTATCTTTCACACACAACCAAATGGCAATGACCCCAACCTTTAACTATCCTTTGCAGTAAGGAGCACATGAAAGGGCAATGCACATCATAAACAAAAAAAATTACCAGCTCACTTACTAGCTAGCCTGCAAAAAAAACCAAATTGATCCTGTCCAACAGTTCACATTAAAAACAAGGGGTTTAGTGTCACACATTTGCAAATACAGTATATGTGTAAGCCTCAGTGGCCACGTCAAGGCACCCCAGTGTACTGTAGTCTAAACTCTATCATTTTGAGAGTCCCCCAAGTTGGAGCACATATATAGCAGTGGATAGATAGATTAAGGGCAGGTTTGCCTGGAGGGAGCCCACCCCTCTTTAAAGTTACAGGAATGTACAGGTCACCCAGCAAGGGTACAATGGCAGCTGAAGGTATCTAATGCATCCCCGCACCAATTCACCAACTGAACAACCAAATGGCAATGACCCCAACCTATAACTAGCCTATGCGGCAAGGAGCACATGGAAGGGTAACGCACATCAAAAACAAATAAAAAATCCCAGCTCACTTACCAGCTAGCCTGCAACACCAAATTGACCCTAACAGTTCACGCTAAAAATAAGGGGTTTAGTGGCCACTGCAGCTTACACATATATGCAAATGTGTGCGACTAAACGCCTTGTTTTTAATGTGAACTGTTAGGCAGGGTCAATTTGGTTTTGTTGCAGCCTAGCTGGTAAGTGAGCTGGGAATTTGTTAGTTTTTGATATCTTACAAACACAGTAAGGGTCCATGCACACTGGTTTATAAAAACGCTGCTTGTACAGGAGTTTTGTGTTTTGCTTGTTGAAGCAGCTCAGTGTTATCATACAGTGGCTTGCGAAAGTATTCGGCCCCCTTGAACTTTTCAAACTTTTGCCACATTTTAGGCTTCAAACATAAAGATATAAAATTTTTATTTTTTGTGAAGAATCACCAACAAGTGGGACACAATTGTGAAGTGGAACGAAATCTTATGGATTTTTGAAACTTTTTTAACTAATAAAAAAATGAAAAGTGGGGCGTGCAAAATTATTCGGCCCCCTTGCGTTAATACTTTGTAGAGCCACCTTTTGCTGCGATTACACCTGCAAGTCGCTTGGGGTATGTCTCTATCAGTTTTGCACATCGAGAGACTGAAATTCTTGCCCATTCTTCCTTGAAAAACAGCTCAAGCTCAGTGAGGTTGGATGGAGAGCGTTTGTGAACAGCAGTTTTCAGCTCTTTCCACAGATTCTCGATTGGATTCAAGTCTGGACTTTGACTTGGCCATTCTAACACCTGGATACGTTTATTTGTGAACCATTCCTTTGTAGATTTTGCTGTATGTTTGGGATCATTGTCTTGTTGGAAGATAAATCTCTGTCCCAGTTTCAGGTCTTTTGCAGACTCCAACAGGTTTTCATCCAGAATGGTCCTGTATTTGGCTGCATCCATCTTCCCCTCAATTTTAACCATCTTCCCTGTCCCTGCTGAAGAAAAGCAGGCCCAAACCATGATGCTGCCACCACCATGTTTGACAGTGGGGATGGTGTGTTGAGTGTGATGAGCTGTGTTGCTTTTACGCCAAACATATCGTTTTCCATTGTGGCCAAAAAGTTCGATTTTGGTTTCATCGGACCAGAGCACCTTCTTCCACATGTTTGGTGTGTCTCCCAGGTGGCTTGTGGCAAACTTTAGACGAGACTTTTTATGGATATCTTTGAGAAATGGCTTTCTTCTTGCCACTCTTCCATAAAGGCCAGATTTGTGCAGTGTACGACTGATTGTTGTCCTATGGACAGACTCTCCCACCTCAGCTGTAGTTCTCTGCAGTTCATCCAGAGTGATCATGGGCCTCTTGGCTGCATCTCTGATCAGTCTTCTCCTTGTCTGAGCTGAAAGTTTAGAGGGACAGCCAGGTCTTGGTAGATTTGCAGTGGTCTGATACTCCTTCCATTTCAAAATGATCGCTTGCACAGTGCTCCTTGGGATGTTTAAAGCTTGGGAAATCTTTTTGTATCCAAATCCGGCTTTAAACTTCTCCACAACAGTATTACAGACCTGCCTGGTGTGTTCCTTGGTCTTCATGATGCTCTCTGCGCTTTCAACAGAACCCTGAGACTATCACAGAGCAGGTGCATTTATACAGAGACTTGATTACACACAGGTGGATTCTATTTATCACCATCAGTCATTTAGGACAACATTGGATCATTCAGAGATCCTCGCTGAACTTCTGGAGTGAGTTTGCTGCACTGAAAGTAAAGGGGCCGAATAATTTTGCACGCACCACTTTTCAGTTTTTTTATTGCTAAAAAAGTTTAAAATATCCAATAGATTTCGTTCCACTTCACAATTGTGTCCCACTTGTTGGTGATTCTTCACAAAAAATTAAAATTTTATATCTTTATGTTTTGAAGCCTGAAATGTGGCAAAAGGTTGAAAAGTTCAAGGGGGCCGAATACTTTTGCAAGCCACTGTATGTGTTCATGCACATTAGGGCGATTAGAGGCATATTTTGAGCTTAGCGTTTAGAGGCAGGAAAAAAAACCTTCTGGTTTGCGTTTTTAGTTGGAGCTTTCTGGCAGAACAAAAAACTAAACTCCCTTAAACTCACCTAAACTCTGTACAAAAACGCTCTATATGAGCATTGTTTTCTACCAATGAGACTGGAGTTTTTTTTAAGCCCAGTGTGCATGGAGCCTAAAGCCCCGTACACACGATCGGATTTTCCGATGGGAAAGGTTGGTTGTCAGGCTGCTGGCGGACAATCCGACCATGTGTATGCTCCATCGGACAATTGTTGTCGAACTTTCCTCCAACAAATGTTGGCTAGCATGTCTTCAAATTTTCTGCCAACAAATGTGTGTTGTCTGATTTTCCGATCGTGTGTACACAAGTCCGTCGGACAAAAGTCCAAAGTACAAACACGCATGCTCGGAAGCAGAAGCGGTCGGTCTTGTAAACTAACGTTTGTAATGGAGAATTAACATTTGTGACGTAGCAAATTATGAAATCTCCAAATGCAGCGCACAATTCTCTTCTTCTTTAATGGGATAATAATGAAGCTGCTTTGCTGGTGATACTGATGGAGTTATTGCAAACAAATTTTCAAAGGCTTTTTTTTTCTAGTAATATCAAGAATAATATTATTATGTTTTGTTTTTTTAATCATTTGTGCAAGTTACCACAGCACCATTATCCCGTAGTTTTTAAGAACAAAGATACAACCATGAGATAAAAAACATGCAGTGCTCAAAGGTGCATATAAATCTGTGATTAAATATCTATGAAGGAGTGTTAAAGAGAAAAGCTATACTCATAAAGTGAAAAACAAATGTGTACCAAATTATAAACAAAGTCCATAGGTGTAAAATAGTCCTAAACACACATGAGGGTTCATGGGCGTAACTGGTGTCGTGCGTCCACGCACAGTGGGAGCCGAGGAGGACTCTGTATGGGGAGACACTCTGCACGTAGGTCTTCTAATTACACAGTGGACACTGTAATTGGTAGGAATGGATAACCTTACCGGAAAAGGTGGACACAGTCACCGTATAGTGAAGTGTCAAACAGGCTTGGGGGATACACCGATCCCAGCGATATCCAGCTGCAGGGGTCCTCACAATGAGTCGCATCCAGGATCCGGATCGTTGGACGGTGATATGGGGGTTCCCGGTCTCTCAGGGTCTCCCTTTCAGATGGAAGGGGTTTGAAGATAGAAGTGGTTGGGGCTCAGCAGGGTCCCATTCATAAAGGGAGATAAGAAAAAAACCTCCACATAGGGCATGAATCCGTTTGAAACGAGAAGCTTTATTTAAAAGCTGAGAAAAAAGTGCTAAACAGTACACTTCATAGGGTAAAATGTGATCACAAGAGGTAAGAATAAATAAAATAAAATCGCGTGGTAACGCGATTTTAAGGTCATTTAATGGCGTGAGCAACCCGACATGTTTCGGAGCATCGTCCTTCTACTGGGGCATCGTCCTTCTACTGGGGCAACTGTTTGTTTTGATTAAAGATACAACTATGTTGGTGTCCCTTGCTAATTTTGCATTGTATTTTTTAAAATGTAACTGCCTACTCCCAAACTGTCATTTGAAGTAAAACACATAGCCAAGTATTATTCGCCACAATTTTTTTATTGTGCATTAAAAAAAAAGAGGGCATGCCATCTGCCAATAAAACTTAACCAAAAAGTGCATTCTATGCATCCAAAAATATAGAAAATATACCAAATCAAATCATTATTCAACCAAAAAAAATAATGTCAAAGCAATAACTCCAAGGCCAATATTAAATAACACGTTGGCGAATGGCCGTTCAGAAACAAACTGAAAAGCACAAACTGAAAAGTACTAAATGAAAAATGCGAAAAGAAAAGCATGAATCAACACTCACCAAACTTCTACTAACACGAAATTAGCAGAAGGAACCCAAAGGGTGAGCTGAAAAACCACGTAGTATGTATAGTACGTCACTACGTTCGTAATTGTTGGCCAACATTTCTGTGACCGTGTGTATGCAAGACAAGTTTGAGCCAACAACCTTCGGACACAATTCCACGGTTTTGTTGGTGGAAAGTCCGATCGTGTGTACAAGGCATTACACATTAAGAAGTAAGTTCACCCTGCCTACAGCCCCCACCTCCAAAAAATCCAGCGCACTGATGCCTGTCTCAAAAAAGCATAGTAGCTGAATAATGGAGTCTAATGTTACCTTGATTGAAGCAGAGATTCCTCCTTCGCCCCTCCAGTACTGCCATCTTTACTAGAGATCTGGCACATGCGCCAGAACTCCATGCATGTGCAGACATGCAGTGGGTCTCTGCCAGTATTCTGACAAAGACCCCCACGGCATGTCTATGCTTGCATGACATCTCGCAAACAGTTTCTTGGATGCTACCTTACACATCCCAGGAGCCAGTTTGTGGGACCTCGCACATACGCAGACATTCCACAAAAATGTGTTTCCAAAAAGATGGCTGTGCATGCGGGCGGGCCATGATGTCATACTGGCCTAGGCCAGAGTTTAGGGATTAAAAACACAAAATAAAGAAAACGTTTTTACTTTTTTAAATATTTTTTTTTTAATTCAGTGTGCATGAGGGAGCAGGAAAGAGGCAGGAGAGGGGAAATTATAAAAATGAGTAAAGTTCTGCTTTAAGGAAATCTGTACGGGAACTGCGCAAGAGTCCACCCTCGTCATCTGGAGCTCCGCTAACAGGTACATGACACTTTGTGCCAGATTTTAGTGCACCTAGCAAGTATAAACAACAAAACAAAGATGCCACCATTGATGGCAAGAGGGATGCACCTTTTCATTTCATATTATTATGTAAAAGTATCCAGAAAAGCTCATCTCACAGTGAGTATCCACCTGTTACACTCTGATTAGGACAGACATAATGACGTGATGCTAGACCCCCCACTTCCTCCATATCCTTTTCTGTGACACTATAAGTAACTACTTGTTAAATACAATAATAATAAATGTGTAAACATATATTGATAAATGTGTCAAAGCTGATTTGTTACAAACACAATTCCACTTCTTTGCATGTGTTTGTGCTCCCTTGTAGATTAATTGGCAGTTGTTTTCATGTTTACTTATACTTACACTTAAACTATAGTTTCCTAAAAATAATTGTAACACTTTAAATGTCATTGTATATAGAATTAGTTTTGTGTGTAAGGTGTGAACTTTAATTCAATGCAGATCATTAGAGTTGCGTCCATTCGTTTTTTTTTAGTTGTCATCAGTTTCACCAGTTTCTGTTACTCTGAACTGACAATAGTTGGATAACATAGCTATGTGATAACCTCCTTATCTAAACTAGGAAGGACACAAAACCCACAATAAATTGAGGAAGAGAGACCAGAAAAAAAAGAATAATTGGGAGGTGGGAAAGGCCTGATTCATCATACTGAGATAGCACTTAAAGGAAAATTCCACTTTCTTGCTTGTGTGGTTGGCTCTTATCTCTAGAAGTCAGCACAGGTCAAATTAAAAGCCTAAATCTGTCCATAGATGGCGATACTGATCCGATTTTCCCATCCACACAATCGAGGTGGATAGGGGAACCTCCCCACTGCGCTATTGTATTCCGACAGCAGGACCCCTCCGCTGTCAGAATACACATTTCAGTGCTGCAGCCTCTAATCGAGCATTTTTTTCCAACAGGTCCGTGCAACAGCAGTCAATCAATAGATTGACTGCTGTTGACTGGCAGTGGCAATACATGGATCGAAATTTGGCCAGTTCGTGATGAACCAGTCGAATTTCACTCCATCTAAGGACACCTTTGGTTTAGGTAAATATTTAAAAAAAAAACAGCACAAAGGACAGCACTTACATTGAATGAGAGTTCCTTGTGCTGGAGGCTGCTGTCTTAGGCCTTGTTTGCCCGCATGGGGATGCACATATATTAGGTGCATCCATGTGCAGGCAGTTCCATTCATGTCAATTGGGATGCAGCTGCTGCATGGATACAGCCACTGCTCCCAAGTTGACAGCCATGTGGCTGCGGGTGCAAGGCCCTGAACATGGTATAGTACACCTGTGTAAACGAGGCCTTTGTAGAAACTTTCAGTCCTCTGCAAACACCCCCCATATCCCTGCAGCGGTAATCTTCCAATACTGAGGGAGTTACTACAGCTGCTTGACCTGACATAAGCACTCACCAAGCGTGGAGACTATGCCTGTCCTTCCCACCCCCTCCTCCATTCATAAAAATTGCACCATAGCTTTCATAAATGAAAATCACTCTATGAATGGAGGAGGCAGACCTTTCATTCATTTGCTCATGCTCCATTAACTTTTCATTGATGGAAGCTATAGTACAGCTTCTATGAATGGAGGAGAAAGGGCATAGTCATCACTCTTGTTGATTGGTTAAAACAACTGAATCTGTCAAAGGCAATCAGTACTGAAAAACTACCGCTGTGGGAGTTAATACAATCACTGGACCTGCTTTAACAATTTAAACAATTGTTTCCTGCAAAAATTCACACCATTTTCCATCAAACCTTGCTTCACGGGGGTTCCGTGCATCCCTGTGCAGGCAGTCCCACTGTTGTCAATTGGGATGCACCCAGGGTGCGTTTGGGGCCTCACACCTGCACCTGGACAGTTGTCACATTGGTAGCAACAGCTGTGTCCGTGCAATTGACAGCAATGGGACTGCCCATGTTCCCGTGTGAACAAGGCCTTAGCCCAATAAATGAAAGGCCAATAATAAATTTTCAGTGCATTGCTGGATATAACAATATGTATTGCAAAATATAACCCTAAATAATCACAACCTAGTCCCAGTCTTCAGTTCTGATTATTTAAAAAATGATGTGTATAGGGAACCATTCAAAGCCAGTTTTTAGATATCTGCTTGAATAGAGGTTGCCTGGATTCTCTTGTTTCCCATATAATATAGACATTTAGCGCAGATACCAAACATTTTTGTCTATCAAAGCTGGCCATGGGCCATTAGTATGTATGGGAAAAACAGATTGTATATGAGACCTTTCACATAAAAGAAAGAAAAGAGTCAGGTATAAACGGCCCATATATGCAGCATTCAAATTGGAGGAAAGTAGGCTATAGATTATGAACATGTTGTTATGCTCCTGGGGTGTGTACAGCGCCACCAAGTGGCGATTGAACAGATTTACATCTTGGGAAAGGAATCCATAAAATCACTAGCCCTTTGCATTAATTTACTAAAGATCAGTTGAAAAACAAGATTTTTAAAAATGTTATTTAGGCTTTTCTAGACAAATGCCTGTGATCTTTTAACACACATACCCACTATCAGCTGTTGTTCTCTTGATTGCTGTGACAGCCTGTAATCATAACTCCCAACTGTCCCTGATTTGGAGGGACTGTCCCTGATTTGGAGCAATGTCCCTCTACCCCTCATTTCTCCTTATTGTCTCTCATTTTGGTCTGATCCATATAGATGTATATAAAATGCACTTTTTATCTATCAAAAAGTGTTTTCCAGTGCTAAACCTTTCATCTGATTTCTAAATTGTTGCATTTGTAAATTCCAAAAGCCAATATGAAGGAATAGTAGTGGTTAAAAAAGCACTTGTGTGCTTAACCAATCTTATTTTTTCGTACAATTCTCTATTAAGGGGGCGTGGCAAGGGGTGTGTCCTATGCCTGCATACTTTTGCTGATAGGTGTCCCTCATTCCCATCTCAAAAAGTTGGGAGGTATGTGTAATTGGCTATCACAGTTATCAGTCACAGTACAGCCCAGTAAACGTAAACAGAAGAACGCAAAATGATGTCAGTAACAGGTACACTAAATTCAGAAAAAAAAAAGCATCCACATTTATCATAGATCAGGGATATCAGCATTGATAAAGTGGAATCAACAGCTCTCAGGATACCACATCATGATAGATGAAGAGGGAAAGATTCAGGATTTTTTAAACTTGTTTCCAGGCATCACGCCCCTTTCTCAAGCCTGGGGGGGCACACACTACAAGAGAAAATGTAAAAGCTCAAACGCATCGCAATTAGGGGAAACCTGGAAATATTACAAAAATGTCAATCACTGTTTGCATACATGTGTGGGACCTATGCATGCATTTGTGCATAAGGGGATGCTTATTCTATGTTAAATAAAGTGCACCTGTTGCTGACCTCATTGTGTGCTCTACACTGTATATTTACTGCTATGAGGCTGGACCTTCATGAGACGGCTATTTGTGGATGCTGCATTTCAATGTACAGCTGATCCCTGTTTACATCAAAAGAAAAAGAAGACCGTATACCCCCAAGATTTTTCTCATTCAAATGACAGAGGTCATAAGACTTTATAATTTCGGACTAATATAAAGCTTGTTGGGGTTTTTTTCTCCTTGTTTTTAATTTTTTTTTATTTTGTCACCCATGTACCTGGCCTACATCCCAGTTCACTTTTAGCGATACAGTTGTATTTTATTCTTTACTGTAAAGCCCACCCTGTACTCTGGAATAGAGAAAGTGATACAAGGAGATGTATGCCAACAACATAAAAAAAGTTGTGTAAAAAAAATAAAAAAAAAAATATATATATATATATATATATATATTTATAGTCGGAGCCCTATGTCCGATGTGGACATAGATAACACTTATAGTACAGATAAGACTTACCATCGGAAATAGACCTGGAAGTGTGGACTTACCATATGAAATGGACCTGAAAGTGTGCCTTGGTCTAATGGCCGGTATGCCAAAATAAGGGGGCATACCCTGGTTTAAGAAATGATTATTCTGTAAGAGAAATGAATGAAATGAATAGTTGAGAAATGCTGTGAAATGGGGATGGGAGGGTGGGTATCGCGCACAGGAAACCGACAAGCACCACAGGTGAGCGGGCTGCTTAAGTACCCCCCGGGCTCCTCCCATAAATTCAGGCCACCATACTGGCCTTCCTACTTATGGTCGGAGCCCTATGTCCGATATGGACATAGATAACACTTATAGTACAGATAAGACTTACCATCGGAAATAGACCTGGAAGTGTGGACTTACCATATGAAATGGACCTGAAAGTGTGCCTTGGTCTAATGGCCGGTATGCCAAAATAAGGGGGCAAAAACATTCAGGTAGGGTTATAATTTTATTGGTTTTCAGTTATTTATTGAGCCAATTTGGAGAATGCCTGTGCCATCTCTGTTTGTGGATTGGGGATGTACCGGGCGAAGCAGGCTGATTTCCACCTGCCTAGTCTTTTGATGATGTGATCTGGCACCCCGTGGCGGGACGCCGCGGAGGCTGCTCCGATGCGGAAAGAGTGTCCGGAATACTGACTAGGGTTAAGGTGAAGTTTGCGGAGAAGTATCCTTATGTGACTCACAAACTGAGAGGCGTTTAAGGGTTTGACTGGGAATGGTAGAAGGGGACTGCTGTCTGGTTGCTCAGGCAGGAGAGATAGGAGTCGGTTGAGTACAGCGACTGGACACCAGCTGTTGTTGGTTCTGTAGAGGTGAATGTTCACTCCCGAGCCCGTTTGCTGGGTTTTAGAGACCTCGAGGTGCAGGATAAAGTGGTCTTGGTGTCGAAGCAAGTGTCGTCTGCATAGTACTTGGTCTGTGGGTTTGTTAGAGGTGAATTCGCCAGGCCGCAAGAACCCATAGTAAGCTAAATATATGGCTGCTTGTAAGACCGTGCTGGGGAGCAGACCGAATGGCGAAGTAGCCAGAATATTTGACATGTCCCTAAAGATGGGCCCCGTAATGGGCAAGCGCTTAGTGCTGATGACTGGTTGTTGTTTCTGTATTCCCCTTAGGATGGCTCGTATAGCGTGAGATGAGAACAGTGATGATTTCGTCGGGTCTTCAAGCGCCATGAAATGTTGAATGCCGGCTAGGTATAACCGGATGGTGTTGTAGGATAAGGCCAGCTGCGTGTGGCAGTGTGCAGTGAAGGCCAGTACCTGTTTGATGTCTGTTGGTTCTTTGCGGCAGGACGTGAGGAATTTATTAAAGGCCTTCCAAGCTGTCTGGTAGGCTTTGAGTGTGTTGTGGGAGAGGGAATGATTTATTAGTTGCGTAGCTCCGTGTAGATGTTGAACTAGTCCAGGGTCAGTTGTGACCAGACAGGGATAGGGGCCGACATTGGATCGGCATCGGGAACCTGTTTGAAAAAGGAGGAATAATTGAAACGTGATAGTGCGTCAGCTGCTGAGTTGTATCTGCCGGGAATAAATTCACAGTGTATATTGAACTGATGCTGTAAGGACAGTTGTACCAACCTGCGCAGGAAGGACATGACTGCTAGGGACTTGGACCTGCCTCTGTTGATGATGTCTGCCGTGGCCTGGTTGTCGGTGGTGAAGACTACGGTTTGTCCTGTCCAGTGGTGGCCCCAGAGTTGTGCGGCTGCCACTATGGGATAAAGCTCAAAGAGGGCAGATGTTTGGGAGAAGCCGGGTATCAACAGTATCTGTTGAGGCCAGGGTCCTGAAAACCAATGATGGCCAAAAATTGCCGCGAAACCTGTGGAGGCTGCAGCGTGGGTCACCACCTGGGGTGAATGGACCGAAACCATAGGTATAAATAGAGATATGCCATTCCAGGTGGACAAGAATTCCTCCCACATTGATAGGTCCGCTATAGCTGCGGAGTCTAATTTCAAAATCTGATCGGGGTCTTGAGTTTCTGACAGAAATCTAAGCAGGCGTGATACAAATGTGCGGCCTTGTGGAATAATTCTCATAGCGAAGTTGAGCATACCCAGGAGAGACTGCAACTGTTTTTTGGTACAGCCCTTGGTGTGTGTAAACTCGTGAAGGACTGCCCTAATGCGTGTTAGTTTGTCGGGGGGGAGACTGGCCTGCATTGCGCAGGTATCCAAGCTGACCCCGAGAAAGGTGATGGTGTTTGCTGGACCATCGACTTTGTGCTCGGCGATAGGAACGTTGAGGTTTCCAAAAATTACTCTAAGTTTGTTGAGATCTCCTGGGGGCTTGCTGGGCGGTTCTATCAGTAGGAAGTCATCCAGGTAATGGATGACTTCATGGCATTGGCCCTTGTGTAATAGTATCCAAACGAGGGACTGTGCGAACGTGTCGAAGAGCCACGGGCTACTCTTCGAACCGAAGGTGAGTTTCGTAGCAAAATAATACGCTTCCTTCCATTTGATGCCATGCCAGCACCAAAGGGATGGGTGGATGGGCAGGAGCTTGAAAGCATTCGAGATGTCGGCTTTGGAGAGCCAGGCACCTGTGCCTGCTTTGATGATCGCTTGTATTGCCATGTCAACGGAGGAATATTTTAGGGAAAACTCTTCGGAGGGGATCAGGGAATTGAGACTGGGTATGTGCGAAGAATGAGGCGCAGACAAGTCGTACACCAAACGCAATTTATTAGAGAATTTGCCCTTGACAAGCCCAATAGGGCTGACTCTCCATGTGCTGAAAGGGGGGCAAGTGAAAGGGCCTATTACGTAGTCTCGATCTACCTCTGCCTGTAAGAGCTGATCTATGGCTTGTTCGTCGATGGCTGCTGAACGAAGATTGGCGCATTCGTGAGTACTGTGGGGCAGTGCAATGAGGCCGGTGTGAAAGCCTACTGTGAAGCCTTGGATAAGGTAGGTGGCCAGGGAAGGGGTGGGGTGTGAAGTGAGATACAGTCCTAACCATAAGATGTTGATTCGGCTTAGTCATGCCCTCTTGTGTTGCTTGACTTCACACAAATTCCTAGGGTGAGCTCTTTGGCATAAAGTGCAGATGTGAAGTAGACGGCATTGGCTGAAGTTGCAGGACCCATAGTTGAAGTTGTTACAGATGGCTGCCCCTCCCACGGTTCGGACTGGGCGTCCGAGTTTGTCCACCTGAGGCGTTGGTTCAGGGATCGACTGGCCCTGTACTGTACCTGAGGTAGAGGGGAACTCGAAGGGCCGTCTGATCGCCGTGTTGGCGCACCAGGTGGCAGTGTGGGTGGAAGACTGGCAAATTGCACACAGAGGTGAGCGTAAGCCGGCAAAGTGGCGGCAGAAGAGCTCTGTGTCCATGAGACTCCAATCTGTCGTGATCTGGAATTGTATGAATCTGGCGGCGGCCTTAGCTGAGAAGGAACGATGATAATCGTAGAAGGCGAAACCTCCATATTTGTGGCCCAGGTCTACCACAGTATGGAGATATAAGTCCAGCTCTTCCCGCCTGCTAGGGGTGGCTGAGCACAGGACATCTCTGAGCATGCCAAAGGCCAGGGTAAATTCGGGGACTGATAGCTTGCGGTTCAGCCTGGGGTCTTTGGCTTTAAGGACCACCGATATGTCGCCCCAGGAGTAGGCCTTATTTTCTGCCAAATCATGCACGGAGATAAGGAGAGAGGCCAGGTTGACGTCCTTGCCGTCCAAAATGTCCTTCCTGATACTGGTTGGGACCAGATGGGAGGGGTAGACAATGGCGCTTGAGCCTGAGGTACCTGTAGGACGAGGTGTCAAGGTCTGAGTTGCAGTTGGGTCGGGGACAGCCGTGGCCGGTCGGGCCTCCAGAAGTGCCACCCTGGCTTGGACGTCTGCAACTGAGGTGGATAGAGATGACACCATCGTGTGTAATTGCGAGATGGCCGATGATATGGACTGGAGGGATGCCTGTTGGGTACTGGGTCCTGCTGCTGGTGGGGGAAAGAGGAGTTTGAAGAGCTCGCCTTTCCTCGCTGTGGCGGGGAAGGGGACACCTCTGCGTCTGAGCTCTGCCGTCAGTTTGGGGATAGTCCATCCCCTGAGGGATTGCACGCTGCCGCTTTCTGAGACCGGAGTAGGTGACAGAGGGGCCGTGAAGTCTTCACTGCCGGCCTGGGACATGGTTGCTCTGGTGAGGATCTCTCGAGCTTTATTTCCTGGTTGACTGTAACCTATTGGGGGTGAGATGAATTTCAAGTTTTTTCTTTGATCCGCTGAGTCATACTTACCCGACTTATTCTCCCTTTCCCCCTTTTTTTTTTTTTTTTTTTACCTGAGGGGATATCGTCCAACCTGGTGCAGGGTGGACCTACTGAACTTTGACTGACCTGAGGAAAATGAAAGGTGACAATTCGTGAAGGGATTGCTAAGTAACTTGAAGCAATGATTTGTATGGTGCTTGCAATCTTGTGACAATGAAATGATTCGAAATGTTTGCCTTGATTGTGAAATGAATGAACTGCATGACAGAGGTGCGGCCTGGTCGTGTCACGATTTGTTCGACCGTGAACCGGGCTCTGGAGCATGTATTGAAATGAGGCAACTGAAAATATTGGTGCTCCTGGGACGAATCGGTGCTTGTTTGATGCATCTGGATTCGAATAGGAGTGCAGTTTTGAATGAAATGAGAGAAATGATTGTTTTGACCGAGGCTCGAATTGGTTGTGCCGTGTTAGCGACTGGAAACTAACTGAGCTCTGGTATAGGTATGAAATGCGATCGGAACCAGTGATGCATGCCGTGACGAATCGGTGCACCTCAGATGCGACTGGTTTCGAAACGGTGATGCGTTGTGGGAGTGAAATGGTAGAAATTGCATGACAGAGATATGGATCAATCCCCCGATGTCTGCGATTTAGCTATGATCCGGACTCTGGAGCATGTATCAGAAATGTGGCCAACCCTGGGCACGCCGAGACGAATCAGTGCATTTTCATGCGACTGAATTCCTGTCGGAACGTGATACGTGGAAATGAAATGATAACCATGACAGAGGTACAAATGACTGATAACGTAACTCTGGAGCATGTATAGAAATGAGGCCAATCCTGGGGCACGCCGAGATGAATCGGTGCATTTTTCATGCGACTGAATTCATGTCGGAACGTGATACATGGAAATGAAATGATAACCATGACAGAGGTACAAATGACTGATAAACGTAACTCTGGAGCATGTATAGAAATGAGGCCAATCCTGGGGCACGCCGAGACGAATCGGTGCATTTTTCATGCGACTGAATTCATGTCGGGACGTGATATATGGAAATGAAATGATGACCATGACAGAGGTACAAATGACTGATAAAACGTAACTCTGGAGCATGTATAGAAATGAGGCCAATCCTGGGGCACGCCGAGACGAATCGGTGCATTTTTCATGCGACTGAATTCATGTCGGAACGTGATACGTGGAAATGAAATGATAACCATGACAGAGGTACAATTGACTGACAATAACGTAACTCTGGAGCATGTATAGAAATGAGGCCGTAATAACTGGGGCACACCGGAACGAATCGGCGCATCTTTTGGTGCGATTGGATTCGAATCGGAGCGCGGTAGGTGACTGAAATGAGAAATGATTTGAAATGTCAGAAATGAGTTTGAAATGTTTTCAGAAATGAGAAATGATTTGAAATGTCCGAAATGAGTTTAGAAATGTCTCAGAAATGAGAAATGATTGGTATCGAACTAACTTGATTTGATAATTTACAAATTGCGACTGGCTATGGCTGTGTACTGATACCGACATGCTAGAAATGAAGCGACGTCAGCGTCGCTGTGCTGTCGAATTGTAACATATCGAAAGTACGAGCGATATACATTGCAGTTTGTGAGATGCGGGTGAAACGAAATTTGAACTCACGGTTTAGTGACATGATATGAAAAACGAAAAGTCCGACGGAACCTTACCTGCGACAGCCAAGCCAGACGCGTGGTACAAACTATAAACGAAAACGCGGACTTCGAAAGTTTTGAGTACGGAGTATCGAATACGGGAACTTGCGAGGCAAGAACTTGCGGACGCTGGTATATCGAATAGTCGGCTTAGTGACGTATATCGCGCACAGGAAACCGACAAGCACCACAGGTGAGCGGGCTGCTTAAGTACCCCCCGGGCTCCTCCCATAAATTCAGGCCACCATACTGGCCTTCCTACATATATATATATATATATATATATATATATATATATATTTATATATTATCTGCATACAATGCAAGAGCCAACATACTAAGCCAGCATAGGTAACACGGCTTGTGTTTTCAACTCTTTGGTCGAATGAGAACTCTTGAACTGTTTTATTTCTGGCATTTGGCCTAAAGCTGAAGTTTAGCTTAAAAAACTTTTTTATCCTCTACAGCTTTAGTTACCTCACTTACCTGTATTGAAGTATGCCCCACGATGTGCAGGACTACCCGGGCCTCTTCCTGCTGCTGAACTTTACTACAGGGCTGCCCTGTCCTCTTTCTAGCCCTAAACTTCCAGTGTCATGGGGGGTTAACAGCTTCAGGTCTTTGAGCTCAACAGCACTAAGGCTCCATTCATCCCTTTGAAGGTGCAATGGTGCATGTACATTTTTGCATGATTTTGAACACCACATTTAGGGCAGCACATTAATTTCATGCATCAAATGAATTACACTTTTTTTAAATCATGCCACACCAAAATTCATAGTACTTTGCTACAATGCATTTTGGGGTGAGATAAGCAAGCATTTTAGCAAGGATTGTTGGGGTTTGCAAAAGGGATGCACGTTTTTTGTGCGTTGCAGAAACATATATGATATTATGAATGCTGCTGCTAGACTAATACACCTTTTTAACCGATCCGTTACTGCTGCTCCTCTCTGCCAATCCCTTCACCAACTTCCACTACCCCATCGTATAAAATTCTAAATACTAACCACAGCATGCAAGGCCATCCACAACATTGCCCCCAGCTACATCACCAACCTTATCTGCAGATATTGCCCAAACTGTCCTCTCCGCTCCTCCCAAGACTTCCTGCTCTCTAGCTCCCTTGTTACCTCCTCCCATGCTCACCTCCAGGACTTCTCCAGAACCTCTCCCATCCTCTGGAGTTCTCTGCCCCAGTATGTCCGGTTAGCTACTACCCTGAAAGCCTTTAAGCGATCCCTGAAAACTCACTTATTCAGGAAACCTATCCCACCTCCACCTAAGAACTGTACCCGAGCCACCTCCATCAGTTTATCCCCCGCAGCCATTACCTTTTGCACCAACTCCCCCTCCCTTTAGATTGTAAGCTCCACGAGCAGGGCCCTCCCATCCCTTCTGTATTGAACTGTATTGTAATTGTACTGTCCTCCCTCTACATTATAAAGCGCTACGCAAACTGTTAGCGCTATATAAACCCTGTATAATAATAATAATAATGATTTTGTGAATGTAGCAAGGGCCCCCACCCCTAGAGGCCTAATGGTGACCTCCAGAGTCAGGGAGAGCTGACATCCTTCTTTATGAAGTGGGTTACCAGGCATGGTGGGTGTGAAGCAAGAAAAAATACTAGGCGCCAGCCACTTTTTGAATGCGAACAAGAGATTTATTGTCTCCTAACAGAACTGTGGGAGAGAGGGTTAGGGCCAGGACACCCTTGAGTAGATGCAATGCTAATTGGCAGACTCCGAGACTTCTATAGGTAGACAGCTATACAGTGGAGGGCCTACAGCCTGATAATAATTCTGTATAGGAGGGACCGCTGTCTTCTATGGTAACTAATCTTGCAACAGTCAATAAAAGGTAGTTGTATGTAACTCTTGGTAACACAGAACAGTTTGTTTCTTATCTCACAGTATCTCACTGTAGATCTTCACTCACTGATCTCCCAGTCTCTCACTAAACTTTCAGATCCCAGTCGTCACTGGATCTCCTGATCTCTTCCACAGCTATCCCACTGTATACTCCTCAAGCGTCACCCAAGCTATCCTGCTGGGTCCCTGGCCTGGCACTTGCTGAAACTTTCCCACTTCTTCACCGTCCCCGGTTGGAGAGAAGACTGCTCTGGTACTTGCTCAAGCTTATTCACTGTAGTCTCTGGTAATAAGATGGACGGTCCCTTAGTGGCGACAGCTTCCCTTCTATCTTCGACCACAACTGGTTTCACGTCTGGCTGAACCTTCTCAACTTGGTTGGACTCCAATCCTGCAGTCCCAACCCTACGCGGCTTCTCCTGCTCCTGGATAGGCCTCAGGCAGCCTAGCAGCCAGGTGTCCCCGGGATAGGCCTCAGGCTTCCTACCTAGGCAACATAACAGACGTCCACCTAGACAGTCGTTCAGGTGGCACTGAACCCCGATCACCTGACTCCACCCAAACAAATAGGCTCTCCCAGCAGGCCAAGGGACTAAAGAAACCCCTGCCAATTGGCTGAGACACCCCATCCATTCATACTCTGACCTTGCGAAGCCCCCTGTCATTCTAATCTTACCAGCCACAGTGCCACCTAGTGACAGAAGAGAAAGGGTGCAGCAGTTCCAGAATTAGAGGGGAATCAATTGATCTTCTATCAATTAGCCAGGATAATTACCACCAGGCAAACTAAATTTATTCGCAACCCTGCCTAAAAACCAGGGTGCTACATCCACAAATGTGAACCTAGCCAAAAGATGATCTGACGGAGACAAGCCCCCTCTTTTCCTCTCCTTCAATGAGAAAAGACCTTTCATTGATTACACTGCCTATGAATGGAGGAGAGAATCCTGGGACTGATCAGACCGTTCACAGATCGTGTTACAGACAGTGTAAAGATCTTTTCTCATTGGAGGAGAGGGCAGGAGGGGGCATCTCCCTGTCAGATTATCTGTAGGGCACCTGAATCCAGAGGCGTGAAGATGTTACCCCCCCACAGCACCAAAAGTTCAGCAGCAGGAAGAGGACAAGGCATCCCTCCACTGAAGATTTCTACAGAATCCAGCACCCTGCACATCATGGGAATTACTTCCTTACAAGTACAGTAAGTAATGTAACTAAAGCTGTAAAGAAAAAACATGGTTTTTTTACCTAAAGTTCAGCTTTAACGAAAACCCAAACATGACAGCCAGTGGGACAGGCTAGAGTTTCCTTTATTCTTTGCTTCACTGTACCAATTCCCATAGCCTCATGCAGAAAAGCCAGGGTATACTTCTTTCATATTGATACCTGCCCCCAGGCACTGGTCTACATTTTATTGAATCCATTTCTGTCCCCATGTCTGCCTTTTGCATTTCTGGGCAGGTACCACATCTGTTCATAAAGTAGGAAAGTCTGATGTATGGGTGATAACTTCTAAAATTATGTGTAGGTTATTTTAGGGGTCTGCTTGGAAGGGTTGGACAAATGCGTGCAAATCTGCCTAACTTTATTTGAACTCAGTCAACATTTTCTATTAATATAGCCGACAAATATTGTGGAGAGCAAATATCAGCAACGGTGAAGGCAATGGGAAATTAGTCAGAGTATATGGTGAGTACCAACTTCCCTGACAGCCATCAGAGAATATCAAAAGCAAAAATTTTATTTTTTTACTACACAGCTTTATTTTTTTATTAACAGGAAGTCTAAAATGGCTTCTCCCACTGTTGCTCTTTAAAGGCTTTTAAACTGATAATTTAATGTACTATAGTTTGTCGCCATTTCACGGGTGTGCAAAATTTTAAATCCTGACATGTTTGGTATCTATTTACTCGGTGCAACATCATCTTTTATATTTTACCCAAAAATTGGGTATTATATTGTGTTTTCGTTTACTGAAATATTTCTCATTTTCCTTGAAATGTGCTTTGATGAAGGGCTGCGCAAATATTATGTAACATAAAAAATTGCAACAGCCCTCATTTTATTCTCCAGGGCTTCTGCTTTCATAAAATATATAGCATTCTAGGGGGTTCTAAGAAATCTAGCGAAAAAATGCAGATTTTAACATGTATTTGAAAAAAAATGACAAAATCATCCTGGCAAGCAAGTGGTTAAGATGTTTCCTATAAGGCACAGCTCCATATCTGTAAATAATAGCGTATGTAACTGTCAAAATTCAAACTGAAAACTGTTTTCTGATTGGCTGCTGGGAGTGTTTTAAATGTCAGGTGATTTAAATGGACAGGTGTTTGCAGAGGGGTAGCCTAAAGCTTGTAGGCCCTAATACAAAAATTGACCTTGGGCCCCCCACTACCACTTGCGGCTTCCACTGCATGCCAATATACTCCCAACATGCACCAACATACTCCAAGAACCTAAAAAGTTATTTCAGATCCTTATTTACAGGTTGAGAGGATAATTCAAAAGATTTTGGAGAAACTGTCCACATTTTGATATATCCTTCAATTCTGGATCAGGGTTAGGTAACCTTTAGGACAGGGGAAGGCAACCTTTTGATCACAGTGTGCCAAAAAATGTTTTCAAAGAAATTGAGCATGCCGATTTTATAACAAAAAAAATGTCAACTTCACACTCTCAAACACGAAAAGGATTTTTTATAAAGTAATTGCTGAAAACTAATTTAGTAGTGAGAAATCAACATCCTGCACTCTCACTCCTCAGATTAGCCTCAATTCCTGCAACTTCACACTTCAGATCAGCCCCAATTCATGCACCTTCACACCTCAGATCACTGTCCTCCCTGCAAATCTGTTTCACCACTGTAACCCCCTGCTCATCTACCCCACCACTGTAACCCCCTGCTCATCTACCCCACCACTGTAACCCCCTGCTCATCTACCCCACCACTGTAACCATCCGGCTCACCTGCCCCACCACTGTAACCCCCTGCTCACATGCCCCACCACTGTAACCCCCTGCTCATCTACCCCACCACTGTAACCATCCAGCTCACCTGCCCCACCACTGTAACCCCCTGCTCACCTGCCCCACCACTGTAACCCCCTGCTCATCTACCCCACCACTGTAACCCCCTGCTCATCTACCCCACCACTGTAACCATCCGGCTCACCTGCCCCACCACTGTAACCCCCTGCTCACCTGCCCCACCACTGTAACCCCCTGCTCATCTACCCCACCACTGTAACCATCCGGCTCACCTGCCCCACCACTGTAACCCCCTGCTCACATGCCCCACCACTGTAACCCCCTGCTCATCTACCCCACCACTGTAACCATCCGGCTCACCTGCCCCACCACTGTAACCCCCTGCTCACCTGCCCCACCACTGTAACCCCCTGCTCATCTACCCCACCACTGTAACCCCCTGCTCACCTGCCCCACCACTCTAAACCCCTGATCATCTACCCAACTACTGCAACCCCCTGTACATCTGCCCCATCAATGTACCGTCTTTTTCATCTGCCTCAACACTGTAACCCCCTGCACATCTGCCCCACCACTCTACTACCCTGCACATCTGCTCCACCTCTGTAACCCCCTGCTCATTTGCCCCACCAATGTTCCCCCTTTCTCATCTGCCCCACCACTGTACCTCCATGCACATCTGCTCCACCACTGAACCATCTTCTCATCTGTCCTAACACTAAACTTATCTGCTCATCTGCCCTACCACTGTAACCCCCTTTCTCATCTGCCCCATGACTGTACCTCCTGCACATCAGTCCCACCTCTGTTCCCCCTGCTCTTCTGCCCCACCACTGTAAGCCCCTGCTTATGTTTTCCACCGATGTACCTCCTTTCTCCTCTGCACCCCTCTGCTCCTCTGCCCCACCGCTGTAACCCCCTGCTCATCTGTCCCACCAATGTACCTCCTTTCTCCTCTGCCCCAACACATAAAATTAAACTTAGCAGGGGTGGTGGAAACCCCTCCTATAGATATTTGTCATACAGATTAACTTCAAGTGCAATAATTCCAGTGATATGTGATGTCCATTGTAATGCACATCAAAATGAGAATAAGAAATATTTTTTTCTAAAAACTTAGCAGGGATGGTGGAAACTCCTCTACAGATAATTGCAATACAAATTAACTTCAAGTGCAACAACTTTTTAGTTGGGAGGTTCACACCATTATAGCACTTTGGAATTTTTATTTTTTAGATTGTTACACTTCATTTTCTATGTTTTCGTTGAATTTTTGCACTTGAAATTAGTTTTCCACCACCCTTGCTAAGTCCATGTCTTTATGGACCTTGCTTTGTGCACTGGTGTGCAGCCATGTTGGAAAAGTAAGGGGCCATCCCCAAACTGTTCCCACAAAGTTGGGAGCATGAAATTGTCCAAAATGTCTTGGTATGCTGAAGCCTTAAGAGTTCCCTTAACTGAAACTAAGGGGCCAAGCCTAACCCCTGAAAAACAACCCCACACCATAATCCCCCTTCCACCAAATGATTTGGACCAGTGCACAAAGCAAGGTCCATAAAGACATGGGTGAGCGAGTTTGGGGTGAAGGACTGGCCTTCACATTAGAGTGGAGACTGCGAGCCAGGCCTTCTCATCCAACATCAGTGCCTGACCTCATAAATGCGCTTCTGGAAGAATGGTCAAATATTCCCATAGACACTAATAAACCTTGTGGACAGCCTTCCCAGAAGAGTTGAAGCTGTTATAGCTGCAAAGGGTGGGCCAACTCAATATTGAACCCTACAGACTAAAACTGGGATGCCATTAAAGTTCATGTGCGTGTAAAGGCAGGCGTCCCAATACTTCTGGTAATTTAGTGTAAATAAATATATATATATATATATATATATATATATATATATACAGTGCCTTGCGAAAGTATTCGGCCACCTTGAACTTTTCAACCTTTTGCCACATTTCAGGCTTCAAACATAAAGATATAAAATTTTTATTTTTTGTGAAGAATCACCAACAAGTGGGACACAATTGTGAAGTGGAACGAAATCTATTGGATTGTTGAAACTTTTTTAACTAATAAAAAAATGAAAAGTGGGGCGTGCAAAATTATTCGGCCCCCTTGCGTTAATTCTTTGTAGAGCCACCTTTTGCTGCGATTACAGCTGCAAGTCGCTTGGGGTATGTCTCTATCAGTTTTGCACATCGAGAGACTGAAATTCTTGCCCATTCTTCCTTGCAAAACAGCTCGAGCTCAGTGAGGTTGGATGGAGAGCGTTTGTGAACAGCAGTTTTCAGCTCTTTCCACAGATTCTCGATTGGATTCAGGTCTGGACTTTGACTTGGCCATTCTAACACCTGGATACGTTTATTTGTGAACCATTCCTTTGTAGATTTTGCTGTATGTTTGGGATCATTGTCTTGTTGGAAGATAAATCTCCGTCCCAGTTTCAGGTCTTTTGCAGACTCTAATGCCGCGTACACACGGTCGGACTTTTCGTCTACAAAAGTCAGACAGCCTGTCCGACAGACTTCCGGCAGACTTTCGGCGGACTTTCGACGGACTTGCGGCGGACTTTCTAACGAACAGACTTGCCTACACACGATCACACAAAAGTCCGTCGAATTCTTACGTGATGACGTACACCGGACTAAAATAAGGAAGTTCATAGCCAGTAGCCAATAGGTGCCCTAGCGTGGCTTTTTGTCCGTCGGACTAGCACACAGACGAGCGGATTTCGGGGTCCGTCGTAGTTACGAAGTAAAGATTTGAAGCATGTTTCAAATCTAAAGTACGTCGGATTTGAGGCTAAAAAAGTATGTTGAAAGTCCGGAGAAGCCCACACACGATCGGATTACCAGCCAGCTTTAGTCCGTCAGCGTCCGTTGGACTTTTGTAGACGAAAAGTCCGACCGTGTGTACGCGGCATAACAGGTTTTCATCCAGAATGGTCCTGTATTTGGCTGCATACATCTTCCCCTCAATTTTAACCATCTTCCCTGTCCCTGCTGAAGAAAAGCAGGCCCAAACCATGATGCTGCCACCACCATGTTTGACAGTGGGGATGGTGTGTTGAGTGTGATGAGCTGTGTTGCTTTTACGCCAAACATATCGTTTTGCATTGTGGCCAAAAAGTTCGATTTTGGTTTCATCGGACCAGAGCACCTTCTTCCACATGTTTGGTGTGTCTCCCAGGTGGCTTGTGGTAAACTTTAGACGAGACTTTTTTTGGATATCTTTGAGAAATGGCTTTCTTCTTGCCACTCTTCCATAAAGGCCAGATTTGGGCAGTGTACGACTGATTGTTGTCCTTTGGACAGACTCTCCCACCTCAGCTGTAGTTCTCTGCAGTTCATCCAGAGTGATCATGGGCCTCTTGGCTGCATCTCTGATCAGTCTTCTTGTCTGAGCTGAAAGTTTAGAGGGACAGCCAGGTCTTGGTAGATTTGCAGTGGTCTGATACTCCTTCCATTTCAAAATGATCGCTTGCACAGTGCTCCTTGGGATGTTTAAAGCTTGGGAAATCTTTTTGTATTCAAATCCGGCTTTAAACTTCTCCACAACAGTATTACGGACCTGCCTGGTGTGTTCCTTGGTCTTCATGATGCTCTCTGCGCTTTCAACAGAACCCTGAGACTATCAAAGAGCAGGTGCATTTATACAGAGACTTGATTACACACAGGTGGATTCTATTTATCACCATCAGTCATTTAGGACAACATTGGATCATTCAGAGATCCTCGCTGAACTTCTGGAGTGAGTTTGCTGCACTGAAAGTAAAGGGGCCGAATAATTTTGCACGCACCACTTTTCAGTTTTTTATTTGCTAAAAAAGTTTAAAATATCCAATAGATTTCGTTCCACTTCACAATTGTGTCCCACTTGTTGGTGATTCTTCACAAAAAATTAAAATTTTATATCTTTATGTTTGAAGCCTGAAATGTGGCAAAAGGTTGAAAAGTTCAAGGGGGCCGAATACTTTTGCAGGGCACTGTGTATATATATATATATATATATATATACGCATGTGTGTTTGAGCTTTGGGGTGCACACCCTAATGCAATAGGCTGCGCGCGCCTATGGGTTTTCTTCATTTTCAGGTATGGGCAGTACATTGCCATCTGTTACAGGGTGACAGCATGCTGTGCACACAAATATAATTGTAGCGCTGGTAGATTTGCAATCTACCGCATGTTAGGTAAATTTAGTAAATTGTGCGTTAGGAAGGTTAAAGTTTGCCTCTGTTCCAGCTTGGCTGACGTTGTGTGTGTTTCCGTGCTGACCGGTGGGTGTCGCTGTTGCCACTGGTCAGGGTTGGAAAGGCAACGTGTTGAAGAGTATGGATGCTCCTCTGTCCCGGAGGCACGCTCGGTAGAGGTGGTCCTCCGAGTTGCATTCTGGGCGAGGGTATTTATGGGACAGACGTCATGTTTTAGGGTTCGTTTTACAGCCACCTGCTGGCTCTCCTGGCCGACAGGTATGCGTTAAGGAGCTACCTCGTGGTCCTCCGTTCCGTACAGCGACGCAGGGGTGGGTCCAGAGGCTTGTCTGGTGCCTACCACCGCGGCCGAGGAATGGTCCTGAGCTGTCGGTCCTGTGTGACGAAGCTGGACAACCGAGGAGATCCCAGGGGAGGACCCATCTTGGAGAGATCACGCAGCGTGCTGGTCTATAGAGGGGCCTGGTGACTCGGTTGGAGGACGTATCCAAAAAGTAACTATAAAGCATAGGGTTGCCGGTGTCTTGCCGAATAAGTTCCTTCGGCGGATAGGTTCCCCCCCCCCGTACTACTGTCGGCCGCCGGAGATAGCCGAAGCTCAAACGATTCAATCAGCTGTACACGGCGCCTGCGCTCTGGGTCCAGGTTCCTTCCCCACCATCCAAGTGGACCTAGAGGGGGAATCTAAAAGCGCCGAGCGCAGCAAGGCCGTGCCCGAAGCGTGGCGAGCGAAGCGAGCCCGTGAGGGGCCCTCTTACAGGCTCCGTGTACAGCTGATTTTCAGCTGTTCCACTTCGGCTATTTCCGCCGGATTCTACTGCGCATGCGCAGTAGAGGGGGGAACTTATCCGCCGAGCGGAACTTTCTCGGCAGAACACCGGCTCGGCTTAAAGGTTCAAGCACTGTGACTAATTTTCACTATAGAAAAACCTATACATCCTGTGGCAGAGGATCGTACGGATTCCAAGGACTTCTTTTTTGCTAGCCGGATTTCTTTTATAGAGAAAAAAAAAAAGTTCTTATGCAGAGATGGACTCCTAAAGTATATATTTTTTTTCTAGTATAGGTTGTGGGAAGAGAGTTTAATTTTTTAATGAGGCTTTGCTCCTACTGTTGTATAGGATGTATATGTGTGTGTCTAACTATGTTTCCTTTTCAGGGATTATCGGATCATATATAGAGCTGGGAGGCTTTTCAGCTAGTTAGTTAGTGAGGTTGTGTACCATTATACTGTGGTTTTGTTTGCGGCTGTGAACATAATGTTTTATAGATATAAGTCTCATAGTGTCTTTAAACTGTCCTTTCTCTCCCTTTGCCTATCCAAAGTTATAAGAAACTCAAATGCTTACTCTCAGGCTTGAGAGTTACTGTTACTGTGTCAGGACAGACATTGGGGACAACGTCTATTGTAGTGGGGGAGTATGTAGCGCTGGTAGATTTGCAATCTACTGCATGTTAGGTAAATTTAGTAAATTGTGCGTTAGGAAGGTTAAAGTTTGCCTCTGTTCCAGCTTGGCTGACGTTGTGTGTGTTTCCGTGCTGACCGGTGGGTGTCGCTGTTGCCACTGGTCAGGGTTGGAAAGGCAACGTGTTGAAGCGTATGGATGCTCCTCTGTCCCGGAGGCACGCTCGGTGAAGGTGGTCCTCCGAGTTGCATTCTGGGCGAGGGTAATTATGGGACAGACGCCATGTTTTAGGGTTCGTTTTACAGCCACCTGCTGGCCCTCCTGGCCAACAGGTATGCGTTAAGGAGCTACCTCGTGGTCCTCCGTTCTGGACAACCGAGGAGATCCCAGGGGAGGACCCGTCTTGGAGAGATCACACAGCGTTCTGGTCTATAGAGGGGCCTGGTGACTCGGTTGGAGGACGTATCCAAAAAGTAACTATACAGCATAGTGTTGCCGGCTCGGCTTAAATGTTCAAGCACTGTGACTGACTTTCACTATAGAAAAACCTATACATTCTGTGGCAGAGGATCGTACGGATTTTTGTTCCCAAACAAGTCTGTGGCAGAGACTTTGATTCATGCTGCGTGCTGGCTGCTAGACCGGTGAGAGAGGCCTACCCAGACGAGCAAGGAGTGTGTCCCACGAGGGGAGCGCATTTCAAATAGTATTTGACCAGGACATTTTGTCAAGAGAACCCTACCAGAGAATATTTGAGTTTCTTCTGCAAGTTTCCTTTCCACCTCTTTCCTGCTACTTCCTAAGTCGTTTGTTTTAATAAAGCATTGAAAACGTACTCCAGTGTTGGTGCGTGTGTTGTCCAGGAGTAAACTCAACGGAACCCTCGACCCGGTGCCCGTGAAACGGAGGGAAGCAGAGTGAAGGTAACAGACCCGCTTAAACCAGCAGCTCCACCGTGAGTTAGTGCTACATAATGTTTTCTTTTTTTTTCAGCATGTGCTGTCTGATGCCATAGGACATAAGGCAGATTGTCTTTTACTTGGATTGGGACAGCGTCAGACAATGCTAACAGTGTGAACGAGCCGCAAAATATCAAAATGATTATTAGAATGCTGGGTATCCTTACCATTAATTTCCAACTCCAATTGGGGTGCTAAGAGTGGCAGTGATAGGGAGAGTAAGGGTGACAGGAGTAGAGGGGGTAAGGGGTGGTAGTAATAGGGGTATCTGTGATGGGGTGGGAGTAATAGAAGAAGGTGTGGTGGTAGGGGTGGCAATGATAGGAGTAGGGGAGAAGCAATGGTAGGGGTGGTATGATAGGGGTAGGCGTAACTGTAATTGGGGAATGGGTGGTGGTAGGAGTTGAAGTGATAGGAGTGAGGGGTGGTAGGCATAGGGATGGTAGTGATGGGGGGGGGGGCTATTGGTGGCAATGATGGGAGTAAGGGTGGTAGTGATAGGCTGTAGGGATGCAAGGGTAAGTGGTTGAGGTGCTAGTAGTAGGTGTAGAAGTAAAAGGTTTGGTAGTGATAGGGGTCCTAGGGGTGGTAATGATGGGGGGTGGGGGTGGTAGGATTTATTTAGGGATGGCATTGATGATGGGGGCATAAGGATGGTAGTCATAGAGGGTAGAGGTGGAAGGAGTAGTGTTTGGGGTGCGAGTGGTAGGGGTAGGAGTCATAGGGTTGGTAGTGATAAGGGTGTGGAATATAGTGATAGGGATATGGTTTGTTGTGATAGGGGTAGTAGAGTTGGTGGTAGTGATTGAGGCTGGGGGTAATGTTAGTAGGGGTGGCGGTAAGGGTGGCAGAGATAGAGACAGGGGTGGGGGTAGCGATGGTGATGGGGGGTTGTGGCGAGGTTGATAGCTACAGGGGGTGGAGATAGAAGTAGTGGTTGTGATGCTAGTGGTATGGGTGGAAGTAATAGGATTGCTATTGGTAGAGGTCGGTTTGGTTGGGGTGGTGGTGACAGTGGCGTAGCGTGGGTTGTCAGCACCCGGGGCAAGGCAAGTAATTTGCGCCCCCCCCCCCCCCAACCTGCGGACCTTTAGCTATCCCTGAGTCCCTTCAAATACAATAGTACTGACCTACCTGATTCCTATACTGACCATTACACACTACACTGAGTACTACACTGTCCACTACACTACATTGTCCACTACACTGACCACTATACTATACTGTCCACTATACTATACTGTCCACTATATTACACTTACCACTACACTGACCACTACACTGACCACCATACTACACTGTCCACTATACTGACCACTATACTACACTACACTGTCCACTATACTACACTACACTTGACCACCATACTACACTGACCACTATACTACACTATACTGACCACCATACTACACTGTCCACTATACTACACTGACCACCATACTACACTGACCACCATACTACACTGACCACCATACTACACTGTCCATTATACTACACTATACTGACCACCATACTACACTGACCACTATACTACACTGACCACCATACTACACTGACCACCATACTACACTGACCACTATACTACACTATACTGACCACCATACTACACTGACCACTATACTACACTGACCACCATACTACACTGACCACCATACTACACTGACCACCATACTACACTGTCCACCATACTACACTGTCCACCATACTACACTGTCCACCATACTACACTGACCACTACACTACACTGACCACTATACTGACCACCATACTACACTGTCCACTATACTACACTATACTGACCACCATACTACACTGACCACTATACTACACTGTCCACTATACTACACTATACTGACCACCATACTACACTGTCCGCTACACTACACTGTCCGCTACACTACACTATACTGACCACCATACTACACTGACCACTATACTACACTGACCACTATACTACACTACACTGACCACTACACTAACCACTACACTGACCACTATACTACACTGTCCACTATACTACACTGACCACCATACTACACTGTCCACCATACTACACTGTCCACCATACTACACTGTCCACTATACTACACTGCCCACCATACTACACTGACCACCATACTAACCACTATACTACACTACACTGACCACCATACTACACTGACCACCATACTACACTGTCCAATATACTACACTGACCACCATACTACACTGTCCACTATACTAACCACTATACTGCATTACACTGTCCACCATACTACACTGTCCACCATACTACACTGACCACCATACTACACTGACCACCATATTACACTGACCACTATACTACACTGACCACCATACTACACTGACCACCATACTACACTGTCCACTATACTACACTGTCCACTATACTAACCACTATACTACACTACACTGACCACCATACTGCACTGTCCACTATACTACACTGACCACTATACTACACTGACCACTATACTACACTGACCACCATACTACACTGACCACCATACTACACTGTCCACTGTCCACTATACTACACTATACTGACCACCATACTACACTGTCCACTATACTGACCACCATACTACACTGTCCACTACACTAACCACTATACTACACTACACTGACCACCATACTACACTGTCCACTATACTACACTGACCACCATACTACACTGTCCACTATACTACACTGTCCACTATACTACACTGACCACTACACTAACCACTACACTGACCACTATACTACACTACACTGACCACCATACTACACTGTCCACTATACTACACTGACCACCATACTACACTGACCACCATACTACACTGACCACCATACTACACTGTCCACCATACTACACTGTCCACCATACTACACTGACCACCATACTACACTGACCACCATACTACACTGACCACCATACTACACTGTCCACCATACTACACTGACCACCATACTACACTGACCACCATACTACACTGTCCACTACACTAACCACTACACTACACTGTCCACTATACTACACTATACTGACCACCATACTACACTGTCCACTATACTACACTGTCCACTATACTACACTGTCCACCATACTACACTGTCCACTACACTAACCACTACACTACACTACACTGTCCACTATACTACACTGTCCACTATACTACACTGTCCACTACACTACACTGTCCACTACACTACACTGACCTCCATACTAAACTACACTATACTGACCACTATGCTAACCACTGTACTATACTACACTAACCACTATACTATACTACACTAACCACTATACTATACTACACTAACCACTATACTGCCCCCCATAGTGACACTACACTGACCTCCATACTATACTACACTACACTGTCCTGCCTACAGTCTCTCTCGCCCCCCTCCCTCCCTCCCCCTCCCAGTAACATGACTCTCACTCACCTTCTTATCCGGGCTGCATCGATCCGGAGGAGGAGGAGGAGAACACAGCGGCGGCTCACTTTCTTCTCTCCCCTGCGCTCTGCTTGCTGCCATGTTCAGTATCCAGCGCCCTGTGATTGGGCGTATGGGGGTCATGTGCGGAGGCGGGACGCCTCACATGACCCCCATACACCCAATCACAGGGCGCCGGACACTTAACATGGCGGCCGGAGCCCGGGGACACAAAATTAGAAATTAGGAGGAGGCAGCCAGTGACACATACTGGCGCCCCCCTAAATATCGCGCCCGGGGCCACGGCACCCCCTGCACCCCCCACGCTACGCCACTGGGTGGTGATAGAGGTGGGGGTCATCATGGTAAGTGTGGTAGTGAAAATGGTTAGTAGGGGTGGTGGTAAGGCTGGTAGCAATAAATGTAGTGAGTCATCATGGATGGGGTGGTGGTAAGGGTGGTAGTGATAGAGGTGGGGGGTCATCATGGTAGGGGTGGTGGTAAAGGTTGTAATGATAGGAGTTGGGGTGGTAGTCCCAGATAGCAAGCAATTGAGCTGCAAGTTTGTAAATTACTTGCTAAGCTATTGCTAGACTTGCCAGGCTTCACAAGTTTGTTGCACAGTTGCAGCAAGTCTGCATTGCATGACTCCAAGTCAACTTTATTTGCAAACATTCTGCAAATCTGCTGGTTCAGTTATGTTGTGCAATAGTCATTCCACCACAGGGGTCACTGTGACTTGCAGAGCTCTTCCTGTAGACTCACCACTGCAACTTTGCTCTTGATAGAGACTTGCCACGAAAATTTGCTACAAATTGGAAAAGTGTCAACTAGAACATGTGCTTCAAGAGCTCTGCAAATAACCTTGTTTTTTGCACATAAGTTTTTTTATATGTATCTGTATGGAATGGTTAATATTAGTATTTGATTTACATATCGCTATTTGCTGTGTAGCATAGCGACTTTCTAATTTACTTACAATTAACTCTGATGGTGTTTATTCATTTATTCATCTATTTATGACAATCACACAGGAATATAGATTTAAGTATCTAATGCAAGCGCACAATTTTTTCTTTGTATTTAAATTTTTCACCTCATTGATATTTGTGGTTTTTGTTGCAGCTGCAGTCACACTAATTTTTGCTTGGTAGCGCAGGTTTTCCTTCTTTTTTCCTTTTTATAAAGTTATCCTTGCTATCTGGGGTGATGTCATCCACCCAGGTAAGTGCCAACACGGGGGCCTACTCAGGGCAAACCCCTGCAGCAGAGAGGCGGTGAGGGAGAATGGATTGATGAGTGTAGCTTGCTGTTGGGGTGGGTTTATCAGATGGTTCTCTGCCCTGTATAGTCAGGTGACAGGGCCTTAACCAGTTCATTTCCTTTTCCTCACCTGTTATGTGGCATTATCCCATGATTATTGAAATTTGTATAAATATATTTACATGCACACATTGTATATAAATGATAAGACTTTTTTCCACTGACTGAACACACATTTTTGGGCTTTGTCTATAATTATGGGGTTTTTTTTGGCACTGCATTTTGCTTGGTGCACATTTTTCTTGCTTTAACCATTTGTTCCCATAGAAGGTGCATTTGGCCGAAAAACACCCCAAAGATACAGAAAGCAAGATTTTTCTTTGATGTATTGCCATATAATGTAATCAGAGTGTGTTACATCTTAAACCAGGGGTGCTCAACCTTTTGAAGAGCGAGGGCCGCTTAAATTATTTGGTAACTGGTTGCGGGCCACAATGAACTATGGGATTTTACTGCCCCCAACCCGCAAATATAAAGGCTACCATACTGTCCTGAGCCCCCTATAAGGCTGCTTTCACATCGATGTGCTACGATTTACCCGCATCGCGGTTTAGCTGCGCTTTGCCATAGACCTCTATTGCATCTTGCGGGTTTGTAAGGTGCATAAGATCCATACATCAATAGTCAATCCAACAAGTAATGCAGTAAAAAAAAAAAGTGCAAAATCAACCCAACTGTATATAATAAATCAATTTTAGGTCCATAAACCATGCATTGGTTTAATTTATCCAGATGTCACTAGGAGCAATCCTATATATGACATCCATATAGACGAAATGTGCTACACCTTGATTGGATTTCACAGCATTTTTTATATTTAGTAACAATTCCTTGCGCTCACCCAAAAACAAAAAAAGAACAAAAAATGAAAATACATAAATAAGCTGCAGCACTCAAAGCTAAAAAAAAAAATAAAAAAAAAATCTATCATTCCAATATATTCAGTTAGGTCCATATATATTTGGACACAGGCACAATTTTAGTTTTTTCAGGTACTTGCCAAAACATATTCAAGCTATAGTTATATAATGGATATGAGCTGATACTCTCAGGTTTAATTTGAGGGTATGTACTGTACATTCAAATTGGAGGAAGGGTTTAGGAATGACAGTTTTTAAGAATAGCCCCCCCCCCCCCCTTTTCAAGGGATCAAAAGTAATTGGACAATTGAATCAAAAGCTGTTTCATGGCCAGGTGTGGGCTACTCATTTGTTATTTCTTCATCAATTAAGCAGGTAAAAGGTCTGGAGTTGATTCTAAGTGTGGTATTTGCATTTGGAATCTTTTGCTGTGAACCTACATCATGCGTTAAAAGGAGCTTTCCATCCAAGTGAAACAGGCCATTGTAAGGCTTCAAAAACTAAACAAATCCATCAGAGAGATAGCAGCAACATTAGTAGAGGCCAAATCAACAGTTTGGTACACTCAACATAAAGAGGCCTGGACGTCCACAGAAGGCAACAGTGGTGGATGATCGCAGGATCCTCTCTATGGTAAAGAAAAACCCATTCACAACATTCAGACAAGTGAAGGCCACTCTCCAGAAGGTTGTCAAAGTCTACAATCAAGAGAAGACTTCACGAGAGCAAATACAGAGGGTTTACCACAAGGTGCAAACTGTTCATAAGCCTGAAGAATAGAAAAGCCAGATTAGACTTTGTCAAAAAACATCTAAAAAAGGCAGACCAGTTCTGGAAAAGCATTCTTTGGATGGATGAAACTAAGATTAATCTGTATCAGAATGATGGGAAGAAAAAATTACGGAGAAGGGTTGGACCAGCACATGATTTAAAGCACACAATGTCATCTGTGAAACATGAGGGAAGCAGTGGGATGGCATGGGCATGGCTTCCAGTGGCGCTGGGTCATTGGTGTTTATTGATGATGTGACAGAAGCAGCGGGATGAATTCTGCAGTGTTTAGAGATATGCTGTCAGCCTAGAGTCAGCCAAATGCAGCAAAGTTGAATGGACGGCACTTCAAAGTTCAGATGGACAATGATCCAAAGCCCACTGCAAAAGCAATCCAGGAGCTTTTGAAGGAAAAGAAGTGGAATAATCTGCAATCACCTAATCTCAACCCAATTGAGCATACATTTCACTTGCTGGAGGCAAAACTAAAGGCAGAAAGACCCACAAACAAAGAACAACTGAAGACAGCTGCAGTTAGAGCCTGGCAAAGCATCAGAAAAGAGGGAAACCCAGTCTTTGGTAATGTCCATCAAAAAAATTCTCAACAAAATATTAAAAATTAACATTTTATTTATGATTATATTCATTTGTCCAATTGCATTTGAGCCTCTGAAAATGGGGGGACTGTGTATATAAATGGTTGCAGTTCTTAAAATTTGTACTTGATATTTATGTTCAAACCCTTGAATTAAAGCTGAAAGTCTGCACTTCAAATTCATTTGTATTGCTTCATTTTAATTTTATTCTGGTTGCATACAGAGCCAAAAGTATGAAAATTGTGCCTGTGTCCAAATATATATGGATCAAACTGTATATATATAGTAAGTTGTGCCATGCTACACCAATCCTCAGTATTTATATCAGCAATAGTATCACATATGTAAAATACCCCAATATCATACAGCAATACAATAACATCTTATAGGGCGTACACACGGTTGGACTTTGTTCGGACATTCCGACAACAAAATCCTAGGATTTTTTCCGACGGATGTTGGCTCAAACTTGTCTTGCATACACACAGTCACACAAAGTTGTCGGAAAATCCGATCGTTCTGAACGTAAAACACGTACGCCGGGACTATAAACGGGGCAGTGGCCAATAGCTTTCATCTCTTTATTTATTCTGAGCATGCGTGGCTCTTTGTCTGTCGGATTTGTGTACACACGATCGGAATTTCCGACAACGGATTTTGTTGTCGGAAAATTTTATCTCCTGCTCTCCAACTTTGTGTGTCGGAAAATCCAATGGAAAATGTCCGATGGAGCCCACACACGGTCGGAATTTCCGACAACACACTCCGATCGGACATTTTCCATCGGAAAATCCGACCGTGTGTACGGGGCATAACTCTGTGTTACAAGCATGAATCTTATACAGGTGTGCATAAAACGTGAACAACATAACAACATAAACAAAATTCTTTTTCAAGGCACTGTGTATTTATTGATGTACAAGGGGTCTTCAAAAAGTTTACACACTTTTGTTTTATATTTACTAGAGTTAAAAAAAGTGCAGAACCCTTGTATTAATTTATTGGACTTAGTTTTGAAATAGTTTTTTTAGTATGATATATTTTGGGTAGCGTAATATTTTGCACGTAAAGTTTACTATTGTTCTGAGAGCAATAATGGGAGAGTTTTATCCTACTGACACCAGCAATGGGGCCTATTTTATCCCCACTGATGTGGTGTTAGTGACAGGAAAAAGTAACCCCATCATTGATGTGGAAGAAAAATAAACCCTATTGTTGTCAGTGGGAGGAAAATAAGCCCCATTATGGTGCTACTGGTATAAAATAAGTCATACCATTGTGTCAGCGGGATAAAATAAGCCCCATCATTGGTGTTGGTGGGATAAAGTAAGCTCCGTCATTGGTGTCAGTGGGATAAAATAATTCCCATCATTGGTGTCAGTGGGATAAAATAAGCCCCGCCATTAGTGTCAGTGGGATAAAGTAAGCCTCGTCATTGGTGTTTATCTAGCACTAATGGTAGGTCTTATTTTACTCACACTGACACCAACAATAGGCTTATTTTACTCCAAGTGTCTCTTTAGTGTACCCAAGGCCCTATTTTGTCTAAAACAAGTCACATTAGTCATAGAGATGTAAAAGGTTCAAAAAGTTCATCTTTACTGTAGAGTTGTTTTTCCAAGTCTGTTTTTCCTGACCAAAGAATATAGGGCTTCTAAATACCCTATATATAGAACATCCAGTTCTTACATATAGGTGTAACCTCTGCTGTCTATGTGTCTTCTGATCAGAACTTTCAGTAATATTGTGCAGAGAGCATCAATCCCTAGTGATGGAACTGCTGAGGTCAGTTCTACAGTTAGGTGTGAGGCATGTAGAAGGCAATTTAGGCATTCCTGGAACAAGAAGGAGGGTGTGAGCTGCCAGATGTAACTGGTTTCAGCTGCTTACTACTTATAAAGGCAGGGTGATGGCTGTGGATAAAGAGCTACACATAGAGAGACTGAGGGCCACACATAGAGAGACTGAGGGCCACACATAGAGAGACTGAGGGCCACACACAGAGAAAATGTCCCCACTTGGGAGCAGCACCAGCCTGGAACTAAACCTATTATCCTTCAAGCAAAGAAAACGACTAGGTATGGAGAACTACAATGATATGTGATGGTGTATGTAATGGGGTCTAAAAAATTGAGCATGGGCTTTATTCTGGTTTCCTTTCTGGAAGATTATTAATATTATAATTTTTTTTGTAGCCTTTATATTATTAAAGCTTGGATCATGGGTAAGCTCTATTTTCTTAGGACAGGGAATGATCCATGTGCAATGTGCAGTTACGTTAAATAGTCAACGAGTAATTAGATTTCTTTATTTATTTGAATTCAAACTTCCCCATGCTGTGCAAACTTTAAAGTGTACAGTATGGAACCACTAATAATGAAATTCTCTTACTTGGTCCCTTTTAGTCTGTTAAATGTATCATTGGAAGCATTTTGTTATATCTGTTTGATAAATGCAAAAAAAATTTAAAAATGGAGTTGATTATGTCAGCAATTCAGAGCTGTCCTGAGTCCTGTGCATACTTCCTGTGTAATTTCAAAGAGCTCTCATAGTTCTTAAATTGTATGTTGTAGAAACCTGAGATTAAATCTGGCCATACATGGTTAGTTTTTTTCTTTTTTAGTTCAGCCAGCCCGATGACTGAAAAGACAGATTTCTCCATCCACACAAACAAGTGTGGATGGAGATCCACGTAGTCTAACATGTCTAGCAGGGCTGGAACAAGGGGTGGGCAGAAGAGGAGGCTGCCCTGGGTGCAATGGTTTATTGCAGGTATGAAGGCCCTGACCCTAACCCTAAGGGAAGGGGTGGGGGGGGCGCAGTTTGGCATCTTTGCCCTGGGCGCTGGATGACTTTGTCCCGGCACTGATGTCTATAGATACTCTTTATCCTACAGCCCTTGTGATTATATATAATTACCCTTCTGCACCCACACTGCACTAACCCAGGACACAATGGAGCATGTGCTGGAGTTTTTGTTTTTTTAACAGAAACCTTTTATTAAGAAAAGCTTTACAATACAGAACGGTGTTCCATGTGGCAAATAGAAGAAGTACAGTTTATATAACAAATAATTTGGTACATACAAGTCTGGGTGATACACGTGTGTGCATGCATACATGTTTACATAATAATCCATGGTTATTCAACAGAGGTACGAGGCATAAGATAGAGTTATCTGTGAACATACTTCCATAAATAACAGAGAAGCCTCTATAGAAAGGCTAAGAGCCGATTCACACCAGAACATGGTGCAGGAAACCCGTGTTCTGTGCCCATTTCCCGCACACTGTTCAAAAGGCACTGCGGTTGCGGTCTGCAGTGGGTGTCAATATTAAGTTAATGGCAACCCAAATGCAGGTCGCAAATGCAGTTCATTTGCTCGCACCAGATCGCACGGGACAGGAGTACTATGCAATGCGGTTGAAGTGAATTTCCAAAAGTAGTGCATGCACTACTTTTGGTGCGGTGCAGTGAGATTTCAGCCAAATCAAAATGAATGGGCTAAAATTGCATCACACAGGAACGCACAGTGCGATTTTGTGCAATTCCCAGTGTGAACCGGCCCTTAGTCACTGGGAGAGGACAGGGAATGGGGAGGGGGATAGAAGGGGGAGGTGAAGGGGAAGGGGAGAATAGAGCAGGAGATGGAGAAGGAAGCAAGATACCATTCCACTTCCCACTAAAAAAGCTTTTTTTAATAAGCACAAGCCAAGGTTATTACAGGTGTCCATATAGGCTTGAAGTGAGGAGCTTGTAACCCAATCTCTGGTAAAAAGCCACTACATAAAGCAATCACAAAGTTAGACCTCTAGCTTACACCCAGGTACCCCAGGTTTTGTGAATTTTTTTTTATGGTAGCTCCATCCCATACAAATCAATTTGTACAGAGGCAACACCTGGTTCACCACAGTTCTCCATTGTTGAAACGTGGGGGGAACTGCCGCCTTCCATTTAGCCAATAATGTCTTCCTACCGCATGTGCTGGAAATTAACCAACTGAGAAATGACTCATTCCACAGTGGTGTCCATGCCTATTCTGTATACTCTAAAGCAGCCCATACATTTTTTTTCCTTCAACCAACGGGTTGTGGATGGGGGAATCCTCCACTTAGCCTTTGTATTCTGGAGCCTTCCAGCCGGGAGACTTCCCCACCATCAGAATTCACTGATCAGCCTTGCTATACAACCACCCTGCCTATACATGGATTAAAATTCGGACAGTCCCTGCTGGTCAAATTTAAATCTGTGTCTGGTACCTGTTGTACCGGTAATCTTTTATCACAGGTACCAGGAAACCTCTTATGTATATACATTTCTTTGAGTGAAATCTCGCTGGTTTGTTTCATGTTTAGTGATCTGTCTAAGCAGAGTAGAAATATGTTCTGTCCTTAGTGCATGACCAGTGTGCTGGGGATTGTGGAGCAAACCAGGCAAAACTGGAAGGGTCTGATCATGGTTATTTGTACACAAGTATGATTGCCTATTGGTGTTTTGCATTTGAAATACCGGTATATATTTTGTAGTCAAAATCTCTTCAAGCATTTTAATACGATGTATATTTATCTATCATTTTTGCAGACAGTCGAATCCATGAGGTAAACAGAGTAAAGAGCAAATTCCCCTGCAAAATTCCGGTAAGAAGTAGCACCACTTTGTCCATTATAGGCAAACTAACAGGCTAGATACAAGAAAAGAAAAACACAAAGCACCTATCAGAAAGCTGCTGTCAACAACAAAACCCTTACATTGTATTTCTAATTTTCTAGTACTCTTTGCCTTAAAGAGATGGTTTCTATTTTTTGTGTAGAGCCTTTTTTGCTAAATCTCCCTATCTACACATTATTTTGGCCATTTTAGAACATCTGTTTAATCGTAAATTGAGCTTTAACTGTTCTGTGAGCAAAAAAACGTTATCAGTTCATATGCCTTACTGAGTTCTCTTTCCTGCTTTATAGGATGGGGAGAATTGAGAATGTGTCATCCAATTTTCAATTGGTTGAGATTGGTTGGTTGCTAGGATACTAGGTGTTCCTAGCAACCAATCACCAGCTTTTAATATGAAAAGTTAACTTTGATAGCTCCCGCAGCTGTTCTCCGTCCAGTACTGTGTTGCCTCCCGTTCTCCGCCGCTTTACACCGGCTGTAAGGTGGGAGAGTGCTACCTACACACTTCTGTGTGTTCTTGTTAGGGGGGTTTGATGTGATTTCAGGAAATGCACCAAAACCACCCAATCTAATAAAAGTCTATGGTAAAGCTTGGGTAACGTGCACAAAAACCACGGGTACACTGTGCTGTACCCACGCTGCAGGGAAAGGGCCTAAGGCCAGGTTCTCATCTATGCGGTATCCCTGCAGCTGTGTTTGCATGGGCATTGAAGCCCATTCATTTGAATGGGCTGCTGTACCTGCGGAAAATGCAGGGAAAAGGTCTCTGTGCCTTTTCTAAAATCAATTTTTTTTTTTGTAAATTGACTACTTTACACATCAAATACATCAGTTATTTGAAGGCAAAAATTAATGTGGTATTTCTCTCTAAGTGAAGTGACCCCTGGTTTCCAAGATAATTTTATATGATCCTCTGTCCATTTAAATTTAAAATTGTTTTAATTATTTTCAAGCTTGGATGGGGCAGAGTTAGGTGACTTAGATATTTCTTTTTTGACTGTCTTTTTTTGTGTTGGTAAGAGATTAGCCACATTTATTGATCATTTCGTAAAAAGATCTTTGAGAGCAGGTTAATGATGATTTGTGGTTAGCTCTCTTCCCAGATGTTAGTTTGGCATTTGTTTGTGTTGAGATTGCACATGTTTAATCTTATCTAGGAAGTCATTGACTGTGTTGATCGGGAATCGAGCGATTTTCTTTTCTTTTCTTTCCACCCATGGTGGAAGGAAAGAAAACCATCTTATCTATGGCTTGCCTTACCTTTAGAGCTAGTAAAAGACCATCAAAGGTCATTTTTGTACTCCTTCCTGGAACTTGCACATTGAAAACACTTCTAACTACTGTTTGCAAGACTTTTGTAAGACTAAAGCAGCCCATACACGATGAATTTTTTTCATTCAACCAGTGGGTGCTGGAACTCCCCCGTCTGAGTCACCCCACACAACAATAGACTCCCCCAGCAACAATGGACTCCACCCCAACAACAATAGATTCCCTGCAGCAACAGTGAACCACCCACAACAAAATATCACACCCAGTAACAAAATATCCACCCAAGCAACATTAGATCTCCCCATCAGCAACAACAGATCTCCTAGCAGCCAGCCTCAATAGATCCTCTAGCAGCCAGTAAAATTAGACCTCTCCCTCAACAGTAGATTCCTTCCAGCAACATAAGACCCCCCCCCCCCCAGCAACAATAGATTCCCCATCAGCAACAATAGACCCTCACACAAAATCAGATCCCCACCAGTGACAATAGATCCCCCAGCAGCCAACATCAATAGACCCTCCTGCACACCCCACACCCCATGCTATTACATAAATTCAGTACTGGTGGTGCCGGAACTGCGTTCCCTCACGTTCCCGCTGAAAAAAAGCCCTGATTCTAACAGCGAGGAGACTTCTCCTCCATCAGAATAAAGTGCCTTGAAAAAGTATTCATACCCCTTGAAATTTTCCACCTTTTGCCTTGTTACAACCAAAAACGTAAATGTATTTTATTGGGATTTTATGTGATAGACCAACACAAAGTGGAACATAATTGTGAAGTGGAAGGAAAATTATAAATAGTTTTTAATTTTTTTTACAAATAAATATGTGAAAAGTGTGGCATGCATTTGTATTCAGCCCCCTGAGTCAATATTTTGTAGAACCACCTTTCGCTGCAATTGCAGCTGCATGTCTCTTTGGGTATGTCTCTACCAACTTTGCACATCTAGAGTGACATTTTTGCCCATTCTTCTTTGCAAAATAGCTCAAGCTCTATCAGATTGGATGGAGAGCGTCTGTGAACAGCAATTTTCAAGTCTTGCCACAGATTCTCAATTGGATTTAGGTCTTTGACTGGGCCATTCTAACAAATAAATGTGCTTTGATCTAAACCATACCATTGTAGCTCTGGCTGTATGTTTAGGGTTGTTGTCCTGCTGGAAGGTGAATCTCGGCCCTAGTGTCAAGTGTTTTGCAGACTAACAGGTTTTCTTCTAAGACTGCAGTGTATTTGGCTCCATCCATCTTCCCATCAACTCTGACCAGCTTCCCTGTCCCTGCTGAACAAAAGCATCCCCACAACATGATGCTGCCACCACCATGTTTCAAGGTGGGGATGGTGTGTTCAGGGTGATGTGCAGTGTTAGTTTTCCGCCAAACGTAGCATTTTGCTTTTAGGCCAAAAAGTTAAATTTTGGTCTCATCTGACCAGAGCACCTTCTTCCACATGTTTGCTGTGTCCCCCACATGGCTTCTTGCAAACTTCAAACAGGACTTCTTATGGCTTTCTTTCCACAATGGCTTTCTTCTTGCCACTCTTTCATAAAGGCCAGATTTGTGGAATGCACAACTAATAGTTGTCCTATGGACAGATTCTCCCACCTGAGCTGTGGATCTCTGCAGCTCCTCCAGAGTTACCATGGGCCTCTTGGCTGCTTCTCTAATTAATACTCTCCTTCCCCGGCCTGTCAGTTTAGGTGGACGGCCATGTCTTGGTAGGTTTGCAGGTGCGCCATACTCTTTCCATTTTCAGATGATGGATTGAACAGTGCTCCTTGGGATGTCCAAAGCTTGGGATATTTTCTTATAACCTAACCCTGCTTTAAATGTCTCCACAAATTTATCCCTGACCTGTTTGGTGTGTTCCTTGGCTATCATGATGCTGTTTGTTCACTAAGGTTCTCTAACAAACCTCTGAGGGCTTCATGGAACAGCTGCATTTATACTGAGATTCAATTACACACGCGTGGGCTCTATTTACTAATTAGATGACTTCTGAATGCAATTTGTTCCACTAGATTTTAGTTAGGAGTATCAGAGTAAAGGGGGCTGAATACAAATGCACACCACACTTTTCAGATATTTATTTGTAAAAAAAAAAATGAAAACCATTTATTATTTTCCTTCCACTTCACAATTATGTGCCACTTTGTGTTGGTGTACCACATAAAATTGCATTAAAATACATTTACGTTTTTGGTTGTAACATGACAAAATGTGGAAAATTTCTAGTATGAATACTTTTTCAAGGCACTGTACACTGATCAGCACTGCCAGCTGTAGGCGGCGCTGATCATATAACATTTTTTACAACAGGCTGGTTGTACAGAAGTCGATCGGTAGATCAACCTCTGTACAAAAAGCCTGCCTTTACATGGATCGAAATTTGGCCAGTCCTTGCTGAACCAGCCGTATTTTTATCCATGTATGGCTGGCTTTAAAGCTAATAATGAAATAATTGTGCAAGCAGGAATATCTTCCACACCACAAAGCACAATATCTTGCTAAGTTCATCCCTAGTTTAAAACAATAGATTCCATTAATAAAAAATTGCACAAGGATGAGGATCTTTATTTTTAGCCACTGGACTGTGATTTTCAAATAGCTCACTTTTATGAAAATCCTTCTCCTGGTGTGTTAGCGATGTAAGTTTGGTATAGTCATGCTCAAATATTATGGCAAATATTACCAAGGTCCAAGTATTTTCATAATCATTATACAGTCATTGTCCAGTTGCATGTGAGGGAGTATATTGGCATATTGCATCAATCCAGAGTGGTTTCAAATGTCTCTTTTACAGGTTATAGTGGAGAGAAGTGGTCGTGAAAAACTGCTGCCTCAACTTCAGAAAATCAAATTCCTAGTTCCCCCGGAAATCACCATGGGACAGTTTGTCGATATGATCAGGTGAGCAGGAGTGGAATACAAGTATATTGATAAAAGAGCAATAGCAATTGACCATTAAGTTGTACAAATAACAAAAGTGACACATTAATAACTGGAGCAACCAAATATTTTTATTTGTATTTATGTCTGTACATAATACTCTTGACAGTAATGTATTCAGCATCGGCGTGCGCAGGGGTTGTGCCAGGTGTGCCTGGGCACACCCTAATCACCCCATGCAGCATAGATTCCCCCTGCTGATATTTCACAAAAGCACACCAACGAGCCTCCTGAAAAAATTGTAAAAAATTATAAAAAAAATAAAATAATAAAAATAAAAAACTACTGACACCGTCCACTGCCCTACTAACACCGCTCATGTTTTAATACATTTTAAAAAGTTTTTTACTTTTATTTCTAAGTGTGTGTGTGTGTTTGTGTGTACACAGTATGTATATACAGATTTTATATATATATATATATATATATATATATATATATAAATATAGACACACACACGTGTTTATACTTTGGGGTGCACACCCTAATGCAAAAGGCTGCGCCACGCCAATGGTATTCAGACATGCTATGATGCTGCCATAACTGTACTGACTAGGGCACACTTTTTTTAATTATCTATTTTTGCTAGTACGAAAAAAAATAGACAATCTGGTATTAACTGGATGACACCATGTACCACATTATACACAGAGTCTGCAAGAGCCCTGCATTGCACCCATGATCTGTTGATTGTGGGTGCAATGCTTTCCAGGCTCCCAACAAAAAAAAATAATAAATGCACATTTTTTTACCTGCAAAAAAGTGTATTTATTATTTTTTTTAAAAAGGTGAACTTATCCTTTAGGCATTTTTCAAAATGCCTTGATGAGTGGTTGAAAGTCTGGAGGAGAGGATGTTCCTTGGCAGACTGCATTTGCATACAGATTAAAATAAATTAAAGTGGTGTTCCACCCAAAAAAAAAAACTACATGAAAAATACTAAAAAAAATACAAAAAAACATTTGGATATTTTTTTTTTTACTCACCTCTAAATGCCTGTTGCTAGGGGGTCCCTCGTAGTCTGCCTCTTTCAGTGCCTGGGCTGGTGACATCACTTCCCCCTCGGCACAGGAAGGGCTCAGCTCTGCTCCCTCCCTCCTGTCAATCATCTGGGACCCATTACAGGTCCCAGGTGACTGAGCGGCCAATCACGGCGTTCGGCGCCGCTCGCGCATGCGCAGTGGGTGCCAGGCTGTGAAGCCACAGCCCGGCGCCCACAGTTGCAATACCGGCGCCGCCGAACGGAGGGGGTGACGAGCGGGGCTTCGATCCCCCGCATCGCTGGACCCAGGGACAGGTAAGTGTCCAATTAAAATTCAGCAGCTGCAGTATTTGTAGCTGCTGACTTTTAATTTTTTTTTTTTTTTTTAGTGGCCCTCCTCTTTAAATCCTATGAATGAAAGGGGCAAGCCAAGGACAGTGAGGCTGGGGAAGAAAGGGCCAGATGATGCTGGACATCTTCCAGTCAGGAAATGAGGCAGGTTGTAGCTTCTAATGCATACTTTGAGAAGCTCCCAGTGAAATCAGAGTGAATAATTTCTGTACGTGAGAAGAGTCTGTACAACTGTACAAGACTGAAGGTAAGGTTGAAGTTCAGATTTAAAAAAAAAATATTTTAGTACTTCAACACACGGTCAGATTTTCCGACGGAAAATGTGTGATAGGACCTTGTTGTCGGAAATTCCGACCGTGTGTAGGCTCCATCACGCATTTTCCATCGGAATTTCAGACACACAAAGTTTGAGAGCAGGCTATAAAATTTTCCGACAACAAAATCCGTTGTCGGAAATTCCGATCGTGTGTACACAAATCCGACACACAAAGTGCCACGCATTTTTAGAATAAATTAAGAGACGAAAGCTATTGGCTACTGCCCCGTTCATAGTCCCGATGTACGTGTTTTACGTTACTGCGTTTAGAACGATCAGATTTTCCGACAAATTTGTGGGACCGTGTGTATGCAAGACAAGTTTGAGCCAACATCCGTCGGAAAAAATCCATGGATTTTGTTGTCGGAATGTCCGATCAATGTCCGACCGTGTGTACAGGGCATAAAAATGTTGGGTACTTTGGGCCCTAAAATAAAATGATATGTACTAAAGTAATTTTCTTTTACAGGAGCAGACTCTCCCTGCCTCCCTCCTGCTCTCTATGTGTAATGGTCAATGAACGTCAAATGATCAGTTTATCAATGACCATGCTGGAGGTATATACTACACACCGGGACCAAGATGGTTTTCTCTACGTGACTTACATGTCTCATGAAGTGTTTGGTTGAAGTGCCCTCCTTGAAACCCCCAAGAATATTTTTTCCATGATTGGGAAATGTTCAGCCTTGTGAAGGAGCAGAGCAGAGAACAAGCTACGTGATGTTAGACGTGCCCCGTTCATCCTCTGCACAGACAAATAACAAGGACCTGAGATATTTAGAAGAGAAGATGGACAATTCACATGGAAGTGATAACTGTCTGATAGCATATTCATATAATCTTTAACATATATTTGAGGGTTTCCTCAATAGCTTCAATGCTGAAATATATACCATACAAATCAAAGGCTTGGAGTGAAATCATACAGTATATGTGGATAGAGATGAAACCTTGAAATAACGTCTTCCAATATGAGAACTTTCTTAACCTGTGTAAGTTTTTAATGAAGAACTCTAACCCAAGCAAGGTGTTGGCTCCCGCTTGGAAAACACACAATGGTATCAGCTAGAATGCAGTTTGTTGAAGATAGCAGTCTTATAGCAGTTTACTCCAACCTAATGTCTTTAGCAATACAGTACATTAGGAACAATAGATAGCTTTTCATTACATAGTTACATAGTAGGTGAGGTCGAAAAAAGACACAAGTCCATCAAGTCCAACCTATGTGTGTGATTATATGTCAGTATTACATTGTATATCCCTGTATGTTGTGATCATTCAGGTGCTTATCTAAAAGTTTTTTGAAACTATCGATGCCCCCCCGCTGAGACCACCGCCTGTGGAAGGGAATTCCACATCCTTGCTGCTCTTACAGTAAAGAACCCTCTACGTAGTTTAAGGTTAAACCTCATTTCTTCTAATTTTAATGAGTGGCCACGAGTCTTGTTAAACCTCCTCCTGTGTTTCATCTATTTTAAAAGATCATTATTATAAAAGTATAACGTATTATGCTGTATGTATATAGCTCATTAGCTGCTTAATATATCAGCATGACCAGTAATAAATAAATAAATAAAAATTGTACTTAAAGTGTATCTAAATCCAAACCAAATCTGTTATTGCACATATGTCTATGCATTCCTGTAATTTTTTTTTTTTTTCATTATGCCTGCTTTTAATGACCTTAAACTTGGTAATTCAATTAGCAAGGTTCTTGCTTTCCTAGGTTGATGATGTTTCCACCATAATGGGCTACAAGCCATGCTAACACACAGTACACTGGCACTTTTTGCTGTAGTCACCGCAGTAAAACTGAAGTTTAGCTCCTACTGGAGCACACGTGTCCACAAGAAGTTCAGAAAGTACAGGCATACCCCACTTTTAAGTACACAATGGGGTTTATTTACTAAAGCTGTAAAGTGCAAAATCGGGCTCACTTCTGCATAGAAACCAATGAGCTTCCAGGTTTTATTACCAAAGCTTAATTGAACAAGCTGGGTTTAGAATCTCATTGGTTTATATGCAGAAGTGAGCCTGATTTTGCACTTTCCAGCTTTAGTAAATAAACCCCATTGTGTACTTAAAAGTGGGGTATGCCTGTATACAGAATATGCACAGTGCAGAGAAAGAACAAAGTAAGCGCTCAATCACACTTGCAGCAGTCCTTGCTGCACTCTCTGAAAAACGATCCACAGTGGATTGCTTTACAAAGGGCTAGTTGACCGGTAATACGTTTTACCTCCTTTAAAGCCCTAACCACCACACCACAAACATGTGCATTGCATATTGCATGGCTCCATTCACTCGAAAGGAGTATCATTTTTACTGTGACCATGATTCAAAGCATTGTGGCTACAGCATATGTACAACACCACCTTCGAGGTGCTGTAAAACCGCAGCTCAACTTTTTTTTTTTATCTCTGCCCCATGCTTGCCCGAGTGAAGGTGCCCTTGGGGTAAAATCTTTATTTTTAGCAGCTCAAATGACCACATTTATAATTTATTTTTTTAAAAGGCCACACACTTATAGAGCCCCTTATATTGCTTGGAAGAGTCTACATGTTGCATGTTCTTTCTTTCTGCCATATGCTGTTTCACTTATTAAAAAAACATCCTAGTTAGAAAGTGTAAAATGCCAGTACCTGATCTCTGACTGGTGGGGGTCTCCTTTCTCATGCCAGCCCATCAGCTGTTGAGATTAAATTAGACCTAAACCAAATCAATCTCATATAAACTTTAAAATGTCGACGTAATTACAATTTTTTTTTTTTCAAGTATAACTAAAGGCAACATTTTGTTTTTAGTTTTAGATAGCATGCAGAGGGATTAGAATGCTTGTCATTTTTTATTGCTGCCTGTGTTCCCATTGGGAGATTCACCCTCTTTATTTGTTTACCATTGTTAGTGAACGTAAAAGTAAAAGAAAATCATTTTGGGCCTATGAGGACACTAGTTCTGGTGACCGGGGAGTCTCCAAGGAATTTCTATGAAGTCTTTTTTTCTTTAAAAATAACAAACATGTTATACTTACCTGCTCTGTGCAGTGATTTTGCACAGAGCAGCCCATATCCTTCTCTTCTTGCGTCCCTCGCTGGCGCACCTGGCCCCTCCCTCCTGCTAGTGCCCCTACAGCAAAAATTTTGCTATGGGGGCACCCGAGCCAAGCCCCTGCTCTGTGTGTCCATTCAGACACGGAGCCGTGGCTCGGCCCCGCCCCCTCTCTCGTCTTTGGCTCACTGACTTTGACAGCAGTGGTAGCCAATGGCGCCCGCTGCTGTGTCTCAGCCAGTCAGGAGGGAGAATCCCGGACAGCTGAGGCTCTCATGCAACATTGCTGGATCGAGATGGGGCTCAGGTAAGTATGAGGGGGGGGGGGCTGCTGCACACAATTTTTTTTTTATCTTAAAGCAGAGCTCCACCCAAAGGGGAAAGCTCCGCTTATCTGCCCCCCCCCCCATTCGCTGCCACATTTGGCACCATTTGGGGGTAAGCAGGCACCTGGTTTTGACACCGCTCCTACAGTGCTGCAAAGATGCTGCTTGCAGGACTTTTTTTACTGTCCTGCAAGCGCACCGCTTGCACCCAAGACAGGAGGGGCTCTTTACAGGCGCTATGCAAGTGCTATTTTTAGCGCTGTAGCACCTGTGAAGTGCCTCAGTGTGAAAGCAGTCTAACGTGTTTTTTATTTTTAACGGAAAATAAAAACTAGACTTTAGTATCACTTTAAGATAAAAAAAACCTTCTGCCTTTAGAACCACTTTAATTTGCAGGAATTTTCTCTCACTTCCTGTTTGCTATTGGGACAGGAAGTAAAGGAAAATCTCAGAAATGGGACACAGATGGCAAAAAAAAAATATATATGCTGGGTTATAAGCCTTCCTTAATCTATCCAAAATGAAAAAAAATATAAAACGTTTTGCCTATAGTTCTACTGTAACCCTTTCAAATGTGCAGCCTTTACTAAAAGAAAAGCTGGTGACCATGCCATGAAGGTCTTTGTTCGGGTACTTCCTGTTATGTGGTGACAGTTGTTCTGCAGTTATGCTCCTGTGTTATCACATACCTTATGCAGGCACCATCCACTGTTATCAGGAATTAGAAAGCTGCACTGATGTGCAGCCCACATTAGAGGGATTGCACGTAGATAGGAAGTGGCAAAGGAGGATAATAAAGAATATAGAATTATAGACTGCACTGAGGTGATAATACTTCATTAATCCTGTCTAGCTGTCTAATTGAGAAATCTCAACATCAAAGAGATAAATAAAAAGAGACAGCGCTTATCCAAGTGTGATCTATCCTAGAAGAGTGTATATATAATATAAATATATATAGTGATCCAAATACTATCATCTCTATAAAAAATAAATGATAATAATACTATAATCTCTATCAAATTAAGTGATAAATATTAAATAATTTGCTACTTACACTTGTGGGATTGAACATAGTTTCTTTTAAACTCCTTTTTTGACACATATGTTTACCAACAATATCATTTTTTGGCTACATTTTTGGCACTAAGATTTGAGACTTTTATTTTTTGTTTCTGTTCCTTAGTAATATATAGACACATGAATTGAAGTTGATTTTTTTTTGTTGGTTTAGTCATCCACTTTTTTTTTATCACATATTGGTGTGGTCACATATCACATTAGATCAATTCGATAAATTATTTCGTTTTTAACACTTAATCTGATAGAGATTATAGTATTGTTATCATTTGTTTTTGATAGATTATAGTATTTGGATCACTATATATTTATATTATATATACACTCTTCTAGGATAGATCACATTTGCACACACTTGGCTAAGCGCCGTCTCTTTTTATTTATTTATTGCAAAGGAGGATAAGCATCACTTAAATGCAATAAAGGATGCAAAAGGGTGAAAATAATATTTTATAAAAATATTAATTAACAAAACATGGCAATTGTTTATGATATACTGTATAGTGGTTTGTGTATTGTGAAGGTCACAATACACAATGGGGCCTATGTGACATAGCACAGTCACAAAATTGTGAAAACGCATCTTTTGGAGCGCTAGTGATTTTTTACTTTTTACTCCGGTTATGCATTGCACCATCAGTTGATGTCACTACAAGCACCCCTTGAAGTTCCATCCGGTCTGAACACGGTCAAGATTTTGCAGCTCTATCTGGGAATCTATCCAATTTATAGCCAAACATGAACATCATCACACATCAATAATGGCAAATCTAAAAGAGATCCTGCAACTGCATTATAAAATGTGTGTCTGGCTTTAGGGTGCTCTCAGGGCGAGGAAGGATCCCTGCTTTTCAGGAGCAAGGGGGTAATGTGTCTTGGTTTTCTCTTCTGTATTTTTCATTCATGCCATCACTTTATTTAACCACTTGAGCCCCGGAAGATTTTACCCCCTTCCTGACCAGAGCACTTTTTACAATTTGGCACTGCGTTGCTTTGACAATTGCACGGTCATGCATCGCTGTACCCAAACAAAATTTGTGTCCTTTTTTTCCCACAAATAGAGCTTTCTTTTGGTGGTATTTGATCACCTCTGCGGTCGTCTGAGGGGAGGCCTCAGGACTGTAATTGTAATATACACATTCATAGTGCTCTCTGCTCTGGACGGCCGTCGTCGGTAGTCGGGAGTGGGACTCTCGTCGGGAGGCCTGTAATGCACAGTGCTGCTCTGGAAGGTCGTCTGAGGACTCGGAGGCCTGTAATGCTGCAACTGCCGGTAAGCGAAACACGCTACGGACTCGACTCGCTTGCTTGCTAGGAGCAGAAGCAGGCGGAGCGCCATGGAAACCGTAAATTCACAAGAGTAAACGTCCCTGCCTCATATTTTCATTTTGTTTTCGTTCATTAGCGAAAACGGAATTGATTCCTGTCATAGTTTTCGTCAGCGGACAAAAATGAGGTGTACTTTCCATTTTCGTCACTGTAAAAAGGCTGCCGACGAAAATTTTGAGGAAAGTGTCGACGAAATTAACACGGATTACTGGATGCTTCCTCTGATTTTCTCATCATGTGTACTAGGCATAAGACAGTGTACACTTTGTCCTCACCCCCAGCTCAAACAGAGGCAAATCTTCTTTTTATTATCTTTAGCTAAGTAAATCTATGAGCAAACACAAATGTGACATATATGCTTTAGTCTGTCAACAGCATTACCACATTGTTTTATTTGATGGTAATCCTGCCAGTAGATAAAGTTGATTTGCTGCTTCTCCTAACATGGCTATAACCTGGTTTGTTTTGCACTGACTAATAAATTAACTTTATGCCAACCACATAACATATACAGGCAGCTGAGGCTTCTGTGCTGAGAGAGTGCTCCCAGCATAGCGCCCAAGCTGTCATGGACAGTTTGGCATGCAGCTGTGGCATGGCATTGACTTCAATGGACGCACTTAGCAGGCAGCACCACCTGCCAAACGTTGCATGCTGTATGACATTTGGCACACCACATCAATGTCTATGAACCAGAGCATCAGCCATGTCAGATTTTTCCAGTGCGGAAAAAATTGGTGTCACCCCCCCTCCACCAACTATAGTCCCCCTTCAGTACAGACCCCCCTCTATTAAGTATAGACCCTCCTTACTCAGTACAGACCCCCTTTCCTCAATATAACCCCCCCTCATTAAGTACAGACCCCCCTCCCGCAGTATAGACCCCTCTCCCTCAATACAGGCACCCTTCTATCAGTATAGACCCCCCTCTTCCTCAGTATAGACCCCCTCCCTCAGTAATGACCTCCCTCAGTGCAGCCCCCCCTCCTTCAGCATAGACCCCCCTCAGTGCAGAACCCTCCTCCATCAGCATAGACCCCCCTCAGTGCCCACCCCCCACCATCAGCATAAATCCCCCTCAGTGCCAACCCCCCTCAGCATAGACGCCTCTCTACTCTGACGGGTATCACCTGGGTGCGGCCCGCACCCCCATCCCCCTCCTAGCGATGCCACTGGCTGCAGGCATCACCCTGGTACTGTTTTCAGAGCCAATGCTTGGCTCTCTTGTAAAAGCAATCCTAGCGGCAAACTAGCCGCTAGATTGCTTTTACAAGCAGTGGGAGGGGACATCCCTTCCTCCTGCCACCTTCCACGGGCTTTCCCTTCCCACCGGGAGACCTGACTGACCAGCCGCCATGTCCGCTGGCTGGACAGCCAAACAAAGCTGGGATCGGCTTTGATCGGCTCTCCGCTATGGTAACCTGGAAGCAACGGCGCCATTTCTAAAACATCAATCTAGGTATTTTGAATGCTTTTAAGGGCAGATTAGGGATTTGGTGTTTTATAGACCTCAGATCTCTCCATAAAGCGTATCTGTCACATGCCTATTGCTGTCACATGAATGTTTACATCCCTTGTGACAGCAATAAAAGTGATACAAAAAAAATAATAATAATTAAAAGCAACAGTGTAAAAATAAAAAAATAAAAAAAATTAATATTAAAAAAATAAATAAAGTGCTCCCTTACTCCCACGCAAAGGTGAACATTCACTTTGTTCCTGCACACAAACAGCGACCGTCCCACATATGTGAAGTATCACCGCGAACGTCAGATCATGGCCGGTAATTCTAGCACTAGACCTTCCCTGTAAATCTAAAGTGGTAACCTGTAAAGGCCTTTGAAGCATCACCTATGGATAGTAAAATTTACGAATTGCTTTTGAAAAAACGCAATAACCAAGTGACATAAAAAAAAAAAAATCGCAAAACCCACCAATTTATTCTCTAGGGCCTCTGCTTTTCAAATATATAAAATGTTTGGAGTTTCTAAGTAATTTTCCTGATGGCTTCATATTAGCACAGCTGGGTATAGGCCCCACCCTCCATGCTTACAGGACCTTAACTCATAAATTTGAGCCCACATGCAGCCTCTGCAGTCCTCTTTTTTCCTCCTATGTGCAGGACCTAGGTGTGCGCCTCTACCTGGCTGGTCTAAAGGGCTGGCAGACTGTCTGTTTATGTGTGTGGGTTTAGGCTGGATGCGGTTCCTGGTGCATACCTCCCAACATTTTGAGATGGGAATGAGGGACACCTATCAGCAAAAGTACGCAGGCATAGGACACACCCCTTGCCACACCCCCTTAAAGGAGAATTGTACAAAAAAAATAAGATTGGTTAAACACACAAGTGCTTTTTTTCCACTACTATTCCTTTATATTGGCTTTTGGAAATTACAAATGCAGCAATTTAGAAATCAGATGAAAGGTTTTTTGATTGACAAAAAGTGCATTTTATATACATCTATATATATTAGACCAAAATGAGGGACAAATGAGGAGGAATGAGGGACAGAGGGGCATTGCTCCAAATCAGGGACAGTCCCTCCAAATCAGGGACAGTTGGGAGGTATGCTGGTGTACCAGCTAAATGACCCATAATCCAGGTAGCCCTGCTGCTGGTTCTTGGGGCAGCTTTTATCATGGCTAACAGCATTTTATGGGGTCTGCTGGGTCCATGTGAAGTGGGCAGCAGCGTCGGCAGAGTCTCCCCTGCACAGTGCTAGTGTTTACAGTCGGATAGTGGACGTTGGGTGAGCTAAATTGGGTGAGCTCCTGCACAGGTAGTACTCTGCATAACAGGTGCACAAAGTAAAACTTTGTCTGTTCACACATGGCATTAACCCATTGGTGGCTTCTCATGTTCGCTTTACTATTGTGCCATTATGCCAACCCCCTCAAAAGACCAGCATTCAAGGTAGAGGCGTCGCCTGTGGATAACTACTGTAGCCACCTATTGCCTGTTGAAGTTTAGGACTTTTATGTTTCATTGTGCTCTCCAGTCCCGCCCCCACCCCCCCCCAAAAAAAGGGAGAAGAATGCTTTTATGATGTCTACAATTTACTTTGGTGGTTTGTGTACATTGCAGAAGATTATTGTAATTCTGTTGCAAATTCCTACCTTTTTGTTGCTGTTCTGAACAAAACTTTTTCATTATGTCCTGATTCTTGGCAGGGCAAGGGTTAGTTCATTAAAGCGGACCTTCAGTAATTTTTTTATCTTTCCATCTATTAAATCTTCTGCCCTGGTTGTTTTAACTTTGGATAGCAAAACATTTTTTCTGCCAGTAAATACCTTACACAGCCCACTTCCGGTTTCTTGTCTGGTCATTAGCCTAGGCTTATGACATCATGCACAGCTCTCTCTCTCACTCTTGTGAGAGTTTGCCAGGAAGGGAGGGGGGATGAGTCATAAGAGGGCCAATGAGAGCTGCAGGGCTGCAGAGCTGGAGGTGTGCCTCCATGTGTCTGTGTAAATCCAGGAAGTTAACAGGCAGCTGCCCACAGTTATAATGGATGCAGCCAGACTTAGTAGAGGGAGATTTCTGCAGCATATTTGGCAAGTACAGAATCACAGTATATATAAAATAATATGCAAAGTGGTTGGAGGGAAGCTTCAGACTGGCAAGGATGTTTTCATTACAAATGATGTGAACAGACTGCAGTTCCTCTTTAACCACCTGGTGAATCAGGGCTGTGGATGGAAGCTTCAGCCTCCCTCTAGCAGTAGTTAACCCTTTAGGGTTTGTTACTAAGCAAGCTATTTTCTACTGCATTGAAATATTTATGTGGGCTGCTTTGGTAAGCGACAGGCAAAACTCTATGAAAAGGTTATCTATTCTGGCAATAAGCAGTCTCAGAGCTTTCCCAAGCATAGCAGCCCACTTTAGGCTCTTCAAAAAAAAAAAAAAGGATGCAGATGAACATTACTGTATGAATCTTGCTTTGTTCAAGCAACAAGAGAAGAGGATGATGATGATACCGAACAGGTTGTCACATTCATTAAACATGAAAACAACAACAAAAAGAAAAAAAGTCTGGTGCCAGGGAACTGGGACATTTGTGACATTGGGAACAATAGTCCTACTTGTGCCCAATAAGCAGCTGTGTGGATGAGCACACCTGGAGAGGTGTACAAATGCAAATAGTCAAGGGCAACCACAAAAGAGCGCTAGTCGGGACAGTCTTGTGCAGACAAATGTGTCAGAGAAAATCAATGGGATAAACCATATGTTGACTTATTGTTACCATATTGTGAATTAAAAACAGTTAAAAATCTCCTCGCATGGATAGATGACAATCAACTTACTCCCTACTGTGGTGGTACCTTATGGAGGCGGCCAGAGGTGGAATGGCTTGTTGAGGAATTGCTGCGGTGGTAGAACCCTCATGTGCCCTATACGAGATCCAAAGAAGCGGGAAGGGGGGAGGTGGGAACCCAGCTCGTGTGGGACTGGGAGAAGTAGAGCCAAATACATATGGATCCGAAACTGGCACCCATTCTACCTTCAACTCCACAGGTCATATTTAAAAGAACCCGTACTCCTAAGAACATTGTAGCCCCCAGCAAATGAAAAAATCCTCGAAGGGAGAGAGTCATGGACATTAGGTCCTTTGATAATAGAACTGGTATTTTTCAGTGTAAGAAGAGGATGTTTGACCTGTCAGTGTCAGGAAAGGTCTCCTCCGCTGGTAATATTGATCATTTGGCGTGCAGTACTGAGGTCCACCAGCAGGTGTCTCCTGGCAGTTTGGAGCTGTCAGAAGAGCTTTTTCCTGCTGGTATTCTGTCACCTTTGGACCGCAGTACTGGCGTCCACCAGCGGAGGAATCCTGGCAGTATGGAGCAGGTATTCCCCACTGCAAACAGGTGTCACCTGACCTTAATTAGCAGCTGCAGTATAAATACCCGGCAGGTGCACACTCATGTTGCCCTGGTATTGTCCTTGAGCCCTGACCTGCAGCCTGTTACTCTGATCCCTGAACCTAAAGCCTGATTCCTGGAACCTGTTGATCCTGTTTCCTGTCTGTTACCTGAACCCTGGACCCTGAGCCTTGTACCTGACCCCTCCCTCCTGTGATCCATCCATCCTCTCTTGTCTTGTTTGTTTCCCTTCCCAGCTACTGATCTCCTGTTTATGACCTTGGCCTGGCTTGACTACGATTCTGGTACTCCCTTTTGCTACATATGCTAGTTGTGTATTATCACTGTTTGGTTGTTTGGTTTGTTCACTCTGTTTGTATTGGTGGTGTGTTCACATGTATATGCATTTACCTTAATAAACTTACTTTCACCTATTTATGTCTGGTTCACTCTGTCGCAGTCACACAGTTCTGGTCACATCTGGTATATGACAGAATACCAGGGCCATCCCTGACCGGAAGTGGCTGCACAGGGGAACCATTTTTGACTCAGTTGGGTTGCAAACATGAATGCCGATGAGGTTATTTATTTTTCTCTGCTGAAAGTGGTAATTATTGCCGCCAGGCTTTGAAAGGATGGTCTAGTGACCAGTTGTTTGCAACTATACGTTTGGCTCACTCCCTGGTCGATCAAGGTTATATATTGTTTGGGGAGGTGCAGCCTTTGATCATATGTACTGAGCAGGCCCTGCCCTGTATTCCAGAGGGCCGTGATGATTTCACTCCTACTTTTGATATGAATCAGGTTGTATCCCTAGTATGGCTTTTTGAAGATGATCCAGCTGATTTTTGTGAGCACTACTCAGCCTGTTCCCCACAGGTGATTGCTGAGTGCATTGTGTCTGCTCAGTCTTTTGTTAGACGGGGAGATTTAAAAGCACAGTTTGTACAACCTATACTTTCCGCATGGTCTGACATGGTGCAAGCAGCTCCAGCCAAACAAACCACCTCTGCCACCAAACACCAGCCGACCCAAATGTATGTTTCCCCATCACCCATGTCAACCTCAGTTGCAGCTCAGTATACGCTGCTGCCAACCAAATACTCATATCTGGTCTCTGCTCCCTGTACCTATCCTGCATTCAACCCACCTGCCTCTTCTCAGCTGCCTACAAACCCACAGGAACTTCCCCCAGCTACTGTTACCTCTTCTCTACCATAGCCCAATCCTCCTTTCCAGTCTGCTGCACCCCTCACCTACAGAGCGTCAGTGGCTAAGCCAAAGAAAAAACGAAAGTTTTTTCCAACCAAGACGATCCTGCCAGTAACCCAACCTGCCTCCGCACCAGCTAATCCAATCCAGCTTGATGTCCCAGTGCTTGCTACCCAGTCTGACATCCCAGTGCTTGCTACCCAGTCTGACATCCCAGTGATTGCTATCCAGTCTGATGTCCCAGTGCCTGTTATCCAGTTCGATGTCCTGATGTCCGCTTTCCAGCCTGATGTCCTGGTACCTGCCTTCCAGCCTGAGGCGCCAGTGTTCCAGCCTGAGGCGCCAGTATTCCAGCCTGAGGCGCCAGTGTTCCAGCCTGAGGCGCCAGTGTTCCAGCCGGAGGTGCCAGTGTTCCAGCCTGAGGTGCCAGTGCCTACTTTCCAGCCTGATGTGCCCGCTCTCCAACCTGATGTGCCCGCCTTCCAGCCTGATGAGACCGCCTTCCAGCCTGATGAGCCCGCTTTCCAGCCTGAAGTGCCCGCTGCCCAGCTTGAAGTGGCCGTGCCCACTGCCCTGCTTGATGTGCCTGCTACCCCACTTGATGTGCCTGCTGCCCAGCTTGAAGTGCCCGTGCCTGCTGCCCAGCTTGAAGTGCCTGCTGCCCAGCTTGAAGTGCCTGTGCCTGCTGCCCAGCTTGAAGTGCCTGCTGCCCAGCTTGAAGTGCTCCTGCCCGCTGCCCAGCCTGATGTGTTCCTGCCCGCTGCCCAGCCTGATGTGTTCCGGCCCACTGCCAAGCCTGATGTGCCACTGCTTGCTGCCCAGCTTGAAGTGCCCGCTGCCTGGCTGGACACCATGGACTTTCCCCAGCAACGGCTAGTTGGAGGTCGCTCCTTTGAGGGGGGGTACTGTCAGGAAAGGTCTCCTCCACTGGTAATATTGATAATTTGGTGTGCAGTACTGAGATCCACCAGCAGGTGTCTCCTGGCAGTTTGGAGCAGTCAGAAGAGCTTTTTCCTGCTGGTATTCTGTCACCTTTGGGCCGCAGTACTGGCCTCCACCAGCGGAGGAATCCTGGCAGTATGGAGCAGGTATTCCCCACTGCAAACAGGTGTCACCTGACCTTAATTAGCAGCTGCAGTATAAATACCCGGCAAGTACACACTCATGTTGCCCTGGTATTGTCCTTGAGCCCTGACCTGCAACCTGTTACGCTGATCCTGATTCCTGAACCTGAAGCCTGATTCCTGGAACCTGTTGATCCTGTTTCCGGTCTGTTACCTGAACCCTGGACCCTGAGCCTTGTACCTGACCCGTCCCTCCTGTGATCCATCCATCCTCTCTTGTCCTGTTTGTTTCCCTTCCCAGCTACTGATCTCCTGTTTATGACCCTGGCCTGGCTTGACTACGATTCTGGTACTCCCTTTTGCTACATATGCTGGTTGTGTATTATCACTGTTTGGTTGTTTGGTTTGTTCACTCTGTTTGTATTGGTGGTGTGTTCACATGTATATGCATTTACCTTAATAAACTTACTTTCACCTATTTATGTCTGGTTCACTCTGTCGCAGTCACATCTGGTATATGACAGTCAGTTTATCCAACAATCAACAGTCAATCCTCCTTCTCTGATAGGTCCGGCAATACATATGATATAAAGCAATTTATCACCGGCTCCACTGAGTATGTGGCATACGTACTAATATGCCCTTTCCATCTGCTATATGTGGGCCGGACGATGCGAACTCTACGAAAACGAGTGGGGGAGCACCAGCGGTTCATACAGAAGGGCCTCCAGGAACACAGTGTTCTCCACCACTTTAAAATTCACCATGCCAAAAACATTCATTGTTTAAAGGTTGTAGCCATTAAATATATTCCAAGTGGTTCCTTAACCGACAATGAGAGGTTCTCCTTATTGTGCAAACGGGAATCATTCTGTATTTATAAATTTGCCGCTCTGTCCTCCAATGGGTTAAATGAGGGTCTTGAGATCAATAGTATTATCTAGATCCCACACCATTGGTCCCTTTCTTTCTGTATTCTGATCACCCATTTTTTGTCTGGTCATATGTAATAATCTTTTTCGGTTTATGCAGTGTCAATATGTACCCATTCAGTTGCACAAATATATTTTTTCTTTCTTCCTTTATTTCATGCCATGGCATTCATCAAATTAATTACATTTATTATTCATTATTCTTCTTTTATGTATGTACAGTGCCTTGCGAAAGTATTCACCCCCCTTGACATTTTTTGTGTTTTGTTGCCTCACAACCTGGAATTAACATGGAATGTTTGAGGATTTGCATCATTTAATTTACAGAACATGCCCACAACTTTGAAGATGTTTTTTTTTATTGTGAAGCAAACAACAAATAGGACAAAAAAACAGAAAAAGTCAATGTGCATAACTATTCACCCCCCTAAAGTCAATACTTTGTAGAGTCACCTTTTGCGGCTATCACAGCTCCAAGTCACTTTGGATAAGTCTCTATGAGCTTGCCACACCTTACCACTGATATTTTGCCCATTCCTCCTTGCAAAACTGCTCCCGCTCCTTCAAGTTGGATGGTTTGCGCTTGTGAACGGCAATATTTAAGTCTGACCACAGATTTTCTATTGGATTGAGGTCTGGGCTTTTACTAGGCCATTCCAACACATTTACATGTTTCCCCTTAAACCACTCAAGTGTTGCTTTAGCAGTGTGTTTGGGGTCATTGTCCTACTGGAAGGTGAACCTCCATCCTAGCCTCAAATCACACACAGAGTGGTACAGGTTTTGCTCAAGAATATCCCTGTAATTAGCACCATCCATCTTTCTCTCAGCTCTGACCAGTTTTCCAGTCCCGACTGCTGAAAAACATCCCCACAGCATGATGCTGCCACCACCATGTTTCACTGTGGGGATGGTGTTCTTTGTGTGATGTGTTGGGTTTGCGCCAGACGTAACGTTTTCTTTGATGGCCAAAAAGTTTAATTTTAGTCTCATCAGACCAGAGCACCTTCCTTTATACATTTAGTGAGTCTCCCACATGCCTTTTCGCAAACTCAAAACATGCCCTTTTGTTTTTTTGCGGAAAGTAATGGCTTTCTTCTGGCCACTCTGCCATAAAGCCCAACTCTTTGGAGCATACAGCTTATTGTCGTCCTATGTACAGATACTCCAGTCTCTGCTGTGGAACTCTGCAGCTCCTCCAGGGTTACCTTAGGTCTCTGTGCTGCCTCTCTGATTAATGCCCTCCTTGCCTGGTCCGTGAGTTTTGGTGTGGGGCCGTCGCTTGGCAGGTTTGCTGTTGTGCCATGTTCTTTCCATTTGGTTATGATAGATTTGATGGTGCTCCTAGGGATCATCAAAGATTTGGATATATTTTTATAACCTAACCCTGACTTGTACTTTTCAACAACATTGTCCCTTACTTGTTTGGAGAGTTCCTTGGTCTTCATGGCAGTGTTTGGTTAGTGGTGCCTCTTGCTTAGGTGTTGCAGCCTCTGGGGCCTTTCAAAAAGGTGTGTTTATGTAATGACAGATCATGTGACACTTAGATTGCACACAGGTGGACATGATTTCACTAATTATGTGACTTCTGAAGGTAATTGGTTGCACCAGAGCTTTTTATAGGCTTCATAACAAAGGGAATGAATACATACGCACATGCCAATTATAATTTTTTTATTTCTGAAAAATAGTTTTATGTATATATTTTTCTAATTTTACTTCACCAACTTAGACTAGTATGTTCTGATCCATCACATATAATTCAGATTAAAAAAACATTGAACTAAAGGCTGTAATGTAACAAAATAGGTAAAAATCCAAGGGGGGGGTGAATACTTTTGCTAGGAACTGTATGTGCATGTTGTATATTATATAGTGTACAAAATGTAGTATATTTTAGGTTTCTCTTTTATTATTTATCTCCCCCCTTTTATATATATATATATTTCTATTATTCATTATCATTTTATGTATATTTCATTTGTTATTTAGCCAGTTGTTTTCTTGCTTGTTTTTATCTAAGTGTTGTCCCAGCGTTTTCCAGTATCTGTATTATGAGTTAGTTCTAATAGGTTTCTTAATGATGGAGGTCTTGCTGCAGTGGAGAAACCAGTCATGGTTTCTTTAAAAATGTGATTCTTCCCGCGGTCAACTCCTACAGTCAGGTCCATTAATATTGGGACATCGACACAATTCTAATCTTTTTGGCTCTATACACCACCACAATGGATTTGAAATGAAACGAACAAGATGTGCTTTAACAGCAGACTTTCAGTTTTAATTTGAGGGTATTTACATCCAAATCAAGTGAACAGTGTAGGAATTACAACAGTTTGTATATGTGCCTCCCGCTTTTTAAGGGACCAAAAGTAATGGGACAGATTAACAATCATCCATCAAACTTTCACTTTTTAATACTTGTGTCACGTACCTGGTAGGAGTCTTAAAGTCTGCAGTTAAAGCACATCTTGTTCGTTTCATTTCAAATCCATTGTGGTGGTGTATAGAGCCAAAAAGATTAGAATTGTGTCAATTCTATATTTATGGACCTGACTGTATGTAATCCCAATTGGCTGGTTATGTCACATGACTTGATAAAGGGCCATGCTCTGAAATGCGTTGTCAAGACAACAGCCACGCTCTCTCTTCGTTCTCCTCAGTTTGCTCTCCACCACCCTGTGTTCCAAGCCTCGCTTTGAATTCGGTCTCCCTGAGCGATTGATGTCACACTCGGGAGTCTTCGTCCACTGGTTCCTATAGGATGTTGTTCCGGCTGTTTCCCGGCCCCCTCTCCACCCACGGCTTACTAGCCGTGCTGCCATCCACCACCAGGGATTCGAGGTTCTACATCTTCTCCCGGTCCCACATGAGCTGGGTTCCCACCTCCCCACTTCTGTGGATCTCGTATAGGGCGCATGAGGGTTCTACCACCGCAGCAATTCCTCAGCAAGCCAGTCCACCTCTGGCTGCCTTCATAAGGTACTACCACAGTAGGGAGCAAGTTGATTGTCATCTATCCATGCAAGGAGATTTTTAACTGTTTTTAATTCACAATATGGTAACAATAAATCAACATATGGTTTATTCCATTGATTTTCTCTGACAATTTGTCCGTACAAGACTGTCCCGACAAGCGCTTTTTTGTGGTTGCCTTGACTGTTTACATTCATTAAACAAGTGGCCAATACACTCAAAAGGAGTGTTTCCACTCACCCTGTGAATGGGTTATATGTTCTAGCAATGAGCAGTCTCATAGCCTTCCCAGGCAAAACAGCCTCTTCAAAGGGGAAGATGCAGATGAACATGACTGTATGAATCTTGCTTGGTTCAAGCAACCAAAGATTAGGGTGATGACACCGAACAGGCTGTCACATTCATTAAACAAGTTGCCAATACACTCAAAAGGAGTTATTTCCACTTACTCTGTGAATTTGATGCAGGGTGCTGCGTATGGTCTGAGCACTGACAGGCTGACCCCCACCCCTTCAACCTCTACAGCAATGCTGGCAGCACTCATACATCTATTTCCCAAAGACAACCTCTGGATATGATGCTGAGCACGTGCACTCAACTTCTTTGGTCGACCGTGGAACCTGTCCCGTTAAACCACTGTATGGTCTTGGCCACCGTGCTGCAGCTCAGTTTCAGGGTCTTAGCAATCTGCTTATAACCTAGGCCATCTTTATGTAGCGCAACAATTCTTTTTTTCAGATCCTCAGCGAGTTCTTTGCCATGTTGAACTTCCAGTGATCAGTATGAGAGAGTGAGAGCGATAACACCAGATTTAACACACCTGCTGCTCCCCATTCACACCTGAGACACTAACGAGTCACCGGGGAGGGAGATTGGCTAATTGGGACCAATTTGGACATTTTAACATAGGGGTGTACTCACTTTTGTTGCCAGCGGTTTAGACATTAATGGCTGTGTGCTGAGTTATTTTGAGGGGACAGCAAATTTATACTGTTATGCAAGCTGTACACTCACTACTTTACAGTGGGGACGGAAAGTATTCAGACCCCCTTAAATTTTTCACTCTTTGTGATGTTGCAGCCATTTGCTAAAATCATTTAAGTTCATTTTTTCCTCATTAATGTACACCCAGCACCCCATATTGACAGAAAAACACAGAATTGTTGACATTTCTGCAGATTTATTAAAAAAGAAAAACTGAAATATCACATGGTCCTAAGTATTCAGACCCTTTGCTGTGACACTCATATATTTAACTCAGGTGCTGTCCATTTCTTCTGATCATCCTTGAGATGGTTCTACAGTTTCATTTGAGTCCAGCTGTGTTTGATTATACTGATTGGACTTGATTAGGAAAGCCACACACCTGTCTATATAAGACCTTACAGCTCACAGTGCATGTCAGAGCAAATGAGAATCATGAGGTCAAAGGAACTGCCTGAAGAGCTCAGAGACAGAATTGTGGCAAGGCACAGATCTGGCCAAGGTTACAAAAAAAAAAATTCTGCTGCACTTAAGGTTCCTAAGAGCACAGTGGCCTCCATAATCCTTAAATGGAAGACGTTTGGGACGACCAGAACCCTTCCTAGAGCTGGCCGTCCGGCCAAACTGAGCTATCGGGGGAGAAGAGCCTTGGTGAGAGAGGTAAAGAAGAACCCAAAGATCACTGTGGCTGAGCTCCAGAGATGCAGTCGGGAGATGGGAGAAAGTTGTAGAAAGTCAACCATCACTGCAGTCCTCCACCAGTCGGGGCTTTATGGCAGAGTGGCCTGGCGGAAGCCTCTCCTCAGTGCAAGACACATGAAAGCCCGCATGGAGTTTGCTAAAAAACACCTGAAGGACTCCAAGATGGTGAGAAATAAGATTCTTTGGTCTGATGAGACCAAGATAGAACTTTTTGGCCTTAATTCTAAGCGGTATGTGTGGAGAAAACCAGGCACTGCTCATCACCTGTCCAATACAGTCCCAACAGTGAAGCATGGTGGTGGCAGCATTATGCTGTGGGGGTGTTTTTCAGCTGCAGGGACAGGACGACTGGTTGCAATCGAGGGAAATATGAATGCAGCCAAGTACAGGGATATCCTGGACGAAAACCTTCTCCAGAGTGCTCAGGACCTCAGACTGGGCCGAAGGTTTACCTTCCAACAAGACAATGACCCGAAGCACACATCTAAAATAACGAAGGAGTGGCTTTACAACAACTCCGTGACTGTTCTTGAATGGCCCAGGCAGAGCCCTGACTTAAACCCAATTGAGCATCTCTGGAGAGACCTAAAAATGGCTGTCCACCAACGTTTACCATCCAACCTGACAGAACTGGAGAGGATTTGCAAGGAGGAATGGCAGAGGATCCCCAAATCCAGGTGTGAAAAACGTGTTGCATCTTTCCCAAAAAGACTCATGGCTGTATTAGATCAAAAGGGTGCTTCTACTAAATACTGAGCAAAGGGTCTGAATACTTAGGACCATGTGATATTTCAGTTTTTCTTTTTTAATAAATCTGCAAAAATATGAACAATTCTGTGTTTTTCTGTCAATATGGGGTGCTGTGTGTACATTAATGAGGAAAAAAAAATGAACTTAAATGATTTTAGCAAATGGCTGCAATATAACAGAGTGAACAATTTAAGGGGGTCTGAATACTTTCCATACCCACTGTACATTGTAGCAAAGTGTCATTTCTTCAATGCTGTCACACGAAAAGATATAAAAATGTGAGGGGTGTACTCACTTGTGAGATACTATACATGTAAAACTTATGTAGGGAGATTTGTTTCATTCCAGTGTATCATCTGAGGCTGTTCACTTCACTGGGTATATGTGAGGGCTTACATATACCCAGAAGGTCCTGGAAGCATTGGGGGGGAGGGGGGCTATACCCATGGAGCTCATTAGGAAAAGAAAAAACTACTGTCATTCAATTTTCCATCTTGTAGCAAAAAATACTGGATTGCTATATGTAAACGAAAAGTGCCAGAAAAGGCCTGTAGGCTGTAGATCAAGTGGTTAACTGCCTGTTTTTACTGTTCCACTGCTGCACATCTAAATGAGGCCTAGGTGTAAAGTTGCTCCTGTAATTCAATTCAGCCATTCTTGTAACTTTATATACCAATTAGACAAATCCACAATTCCCTTTCAATACATTTTCTCCAAGTTGAACTAAACTGAAAAAGTGATTCAACGGGTTGAACATTTTGGATTGTTTTTGATAGGGTTTTTATAGTGTGTGTAGTATTGTAAAATGATCTTTTTTGATTTGATTCTTTCAGAATATACAGGGAAAGAAAAGGACAAATAGAAGAAATCTTGTAATTTAAAGTAAAAAAAAAAAAAAAACAAAACAGCAAAGACATATAACATATAGAACAAAATACTTCCAGAAGTGCTTTAACATCAGAAATTACAATCACATTAACAAAATATTGCATGTGTAGATAGCTCAAGGAATAACTGCACCTTTCCTAAACATACATTTTGTACTTGTAGCCTATGAAAATAAGTTATCTTTACTAAAGAGAAACTCTGTCTCCAGCAGGATGGCCTGGCTCTGTGACTGTATGCATTTTGTACAAGCGGTTCCTGGACCCTAGAGGTCACCTGACACCAACTGCTGTACTGCAGGATGAATAAGAAACCAGTAGGCAGTGCTCCTGGAAACAAGAATTACCTTCAGTACAAGTAACCAATGCCATTATTTCAGAGACTGCTAATGAAAATGCATTTTTACTTTAAATGGAAAATAATATTTTTATTGGTTTAGGTTCACACTGCTGCTATACGATTTTGATCTGACTTTCAGTGCAATTATGGATAGTAGTACTTTGATAGGGTCTGTATATTCTATGGGGCCAAAATTGCACTGAATTCGCACGTAGTACATTAATCTTTTCCAAAATCATTCTGTGCCGAGACGCATTGATGTGAATGGACACCGTTGAAAACAATGCGATTTGTCTTGTCATGCGCAATGATGTGACTCAAGCACTAGTGTGAACCAGGCCTTATCTATGCATTTGAAACAGATTAACATAGCATAATCTTATCAATGGGTGTAAATGTATTAAAAGTTTCTGTGTATAGTTTGTAATTATCCATGTATATGGGGTCAGCTTTTATGATCCTCTTACCTTATTGCTGCTTGAAAACAATACATTATTTGCAGTAATGATTAGTAGCCAGGTACCCAGGGAAAAGACAAAGTGTTAGAACCTCTGTCAAAATTCTACTGCTGTCTGTGCCCCATTCAAAGGCCAGTCACCCCACAATATTGTGCATTGCAACCCATATGTTGCGCCAAATTGCCCCTTTAAAATGAATGGGCTGAAATGCACAGCAACACACATGAAAATACGGCAATCTGCATTTTATTTCAGCACAATATGTGCTTTGGAGGTGCACTGGGGTGCCATTCACAATGTGTGTTATGACAGCGCAACATTGCTAAACATGGACAGAGCAGATAAAGCTTAGCCTTACACTTTTTAACGCCAATGAAAAAGTCTTTTTTTTTTACTCACTAAATTACCCTTGTAATAGTTAAAGAGGAGCTCCAGTCTTACCCCCAAAAAAGTCAGCAGCTAAAAATACTGTCATTGCTAACTTTTAATATACAGAAACTTACCTGATCAAGCATCCACTGCTTTCCTCACTGGAGCTGATTTTTCAATCGGCTTTGGGTCCAGGCGCCAGCATCTTAAATAGGGGGAACTGGCACAGCAAGGTTCCCGCTACACTATGTGAATGGTTCGCAATCTTCTGGGACCTGTGATGTGTCCCAGAAGGCTATGGTGGAAGGAGGGGGTGCAGACTTTCTCCTGGATCGTTGTGGTGAGCTGACTTGAAGTGGGAGCAGGTACCTGTCAAAACTAGGTAACCCCCCCCCCCCCCAAAAAAAAAGTGGCAATCATTATGGGGGGGGGGACGTTGCAAACAAGCTTCCCTTTTGGGGGAGGTTTTACATTTCTCTCCTTCAAATGAAAACTTAATCAAAGGTCTCAAGGCTCTGGTGCAAAATATTACACCATTTTAATTGGCTCTCACATCTATCAGCCATAGTTCATGTCTAGCAATGGAGACGGTCATTATCTAGTTCCTAGGACAGGTCCCCGTTTTGATGCACAGTCATGAATAGAAGTCTCACATGGCACCCAAAAGAGCCAATTTAAGTGATTAACTTTTGATCTTCATATTTATGTAGGCACAGGTTTTCCATCCATAGGTTATAGAGAAGTTTTGGGTATAACATTATTAATTATTTTTTACTTATCTGTAAAATCAATTTCTTGCAGTACAGGACAAAAAAGGTATTTTCTTAGATGACTGGGTTATATGTTGCTACCAGATCTCCATAGAGACAATGACAGGCTGCATGCCAGGTCCCACTAGAAGGAAACAAACCTTAAAAGAAGCCCTAAACTAGGATTCAAGTTGTTTTTTCTGCTGCATCCTTAAGACCCCTTTCACACTGGAGGCGTTTTTCAGGCACTTTAGCGCTAAATAAATTAAAAATGGCTCATCAGCAATCCCAGTGTGAAAGCCGGAGAGCTTTCACACTGGCACTGCGCTGGTAGGATGTAAAAATTTTTTTAAAAAGTCCTGCAAATAGCTTCTTTGAGGTGCTTTAGGAGCGGTGTATACAATGGGCAGCGCCACTGAAGCCCCTGCAAAGCTCCTTGGCAGCGGCGCGTTGCCGCCGCTTTTAACCCTTTATTTCGCTGCTAGCGGGGGTCAAAAGAGCCCCGGTAGCGGCCGAAAAGCGCCACTTTACCGCCGATTACCCCCCCCCCTCGCTGTCAGTGTGAAAGGGCTCTAAAGAACAGGATATACTCAACAGGAATGATAATGGATCTGCTAAGACAGGCAAAAGCAGAGTTCATAGAATATACTGCATTTTTTTAAATATATAAAACGCTTCGTCCTTTGGATATTGCTGAGAAAAGTGTTTGAGGTATAAAAACATTTTCAGGATATGACAAGCTGCAATATAAAGCTTCCTCTAACACAAAGTGCACAGGACAGGTCTGAGGCTCCATTCACACTAGCGCGTTTTTTGATGCATTTTGCAGAAATGCATGGGAATTTTTTAACATGGGTTCCTATGGAACATGTTCACATCAATGCCTTTTTGTATGTCTGCATTTTTGGAAAGGGTCAGGGACTTTTTTTCATGCAAAATGCAGCGTTTTGCATGTAATAGAATTCAATGGACAAGCATCAAAAACGCAAGTGCACCGTTTTTGCAGCGTTTTTACAGCGTTATTGATGCGTTTTTGCCGTTTTTTTTTATTTTTTTATTTTTTTTTTTTAGACTAAAAAAAAAAAAAAAAAAAAAAAAACGCAAAACGCGGCAAAAACGCTGCTCAAAAACGTGGCAAGCATGAAAAAAAAAACTCCAAAAACGCTCAAAAGCAACATGCATAGGTGTGAATCGAGCCTGAAGGGGGCTTAGGAGGGTTTTTGGAGTCCATACTAGTAACTTTTGGTCAGACAGAATCCGGAGGCTACAGTTTTAAACAGAAGCACACTCCAGCCACCATCACAGAAATGTTGTTATCTCTTTTGGAGTTTCGGAGATAATGTTCTAAATGGTCTCTTCACCTTTTTCTGGTAATAAAACCTCCTATTCTCTGTTCTGTGGCAGTTCAGGAGCCAAAACAAGTCAGAGAGAGAGATAGAGAGTGAAGAAAAATGGGAAGGGGAAAAAAGGGGGGTAGGCAAGCAGGTCACCAGTGGATGGTTAAATGTATTAGATGACCAATCGCAGATCATTCACCTTTTGTGGTGTTGTTGCTGTAACCATTAAGCATACTGGAAAAGGAAAATAATTACCCGGTTTAAGAAATGCCGGGTAAAGGGGTTACTTTTAGCAACAAAAATTGATCAAAGCTAAATATATCAAGAGTATCAAATTTTATTAAATTAATTATGTCAAAAAAATAATCAAACACGCTGATGTATTCCATAAAAACAATTGATTCCAATATGGTTATTATTGGAATCAATCATTTTTATGGAATACATCAGCGTGTTTGATTATTTTTTTGACACAATTATTAAATTTAATAAAATTTGATACTCTTGATATATTTAGCTTTGCTCAATTTTTGTTGCTAAAAGTAACCCCTTTACCCGACACTTCTTAAACTGGGTAATTCTTTTCCTTTTCCAGAGAGAGTGAGCCAGGGGTTTCCAACATGGTGGTGAGTTTTCACATAAAATCCACCAAGAGGTGGAAAATTCCTCCCTGCTCAAACAGGAGGAATGGGAAGCTCCTAACGGGATTGAAGACGAAAAGAAAGACAGAAGAGGAATAAATGCCTCCACTGTCCAAAAGAAGTGTCATGGTGGGAGAAAGAAATCCTTCCTTAATGGACCTGTTGGCGGAAGGTTTGCCTGAATGCCCCTTACATTCATCCTCCATTTTTTTGTGAGAATAAGCTCCTCAGCTTACATATAAATCAATCAGCCATAACTTTATGACTACCCACCTAATCTTGAGTAGGCCCCCCCTTTTGCCACCAAAACAGCTAGTCTACAACACAAACTTGTTGTGTTCTTCAAACCATTTTTGCAGAATGGCAGGGTGCATTATCCTGCTGAAAGAGGCCACTACTACCAGGGAACATCATTTCCATGAAGGGGTGTACTTGGTCAGCAACAATATGTAGGCAGTAATTGTCCTGTAACATCCACATGAACAGCAGGATTAAGGTTTCCCAGCAGAACTTTGCCAAAAGCATCACACTGCCTTCATCCCATACTGCATCCTGGTCCCATCTCTTCCCTAGATAAGGGATGGAAACACACGCGCCCATCCACTTGATGTAAAAAGAAAATGTGATTCATCAGACTAGGCCGCCTTCTTTCATCACTCTGTGGTCCAGTTCTGATGCGCACATGCCCACTCTAGGCGACAGGTCAGCCTGGGCACGCTAACTGGTCTGAGGCTACACAACAATCTGCAGTGCCCAATTCTTACTGCTTTCAACACATCAACATCAAAGACAACATATTTATGTGCTGCTTAAGATATCCCACTGACTTTCAGATTCCACTGTAATGAGAATCAATGTTATTCACTTAACTTGTCAGTGATCATAAAGTTACGGCCGATCGGTGTGTGTATAAATATATATTTTAGCCCCAACATTAAATAAATATAATAAATAGCGCCAATCCCGGTATCCCCATATGGGCAGGAAGGGTATCGTAATGGGACCAAAGGGGTGGATATTTTTTTAAAGATAACAGATCCCACAGCTCAGTATTTATGGGGGCTGAGTATACCCCTGAAGGGGTCTTCAGGGACTGGTTTACATCTGTGCAGCTCACCATTGCCCTGGAACTGCATAGCACCCTGCGGGCTAAACTGTACACACTGCACAACTTGCGGAGGAGTGCCTAACGCAAGATCCAGACCCCAAAGCAACTTCACAGGCCGATCCCCATGTCCTTCTTGAATTTGACAGGATTCAGGTACCTTGGAGTGGATAGGAGACTGATCCAGAAAGCAGAGAAAGAGAGAGATAAAAAGTAGAGGGAAGAGCATCCATCACCTAAAGGACACTAGCAAAAAATTTGAGAATAACTGTCAGTGGGAGGGCATATAATTGGGGTCCTTACAATTTTCTTTACCATTGTCTAATCAACATAAAAGCCTGTCTTCTAAGAATATGCCTGTCTTGTACTGTACAATTCAGAAACAGATTTCACAGATCCATGAAAACATTTGCACGACTCGGCCCGCTATTTTAGATAAAACACGATTTCCCCACCGCTTCCCAATCCTGAATCCTTCCCCCAGCCCGCTACACTACCCTTTACACTTTTTCTGAAACTTTTTTCATTAAACCAATTTTAAGCTAACCAAATTGTCACTCTTCTGACACAGTTCATGATTTTGCATATCATACTGTATATTGTTAAAGGAACAGAAGAAATGCTTATTTTTTGAATGTGTGTTGAAAGTGAGAGACTTCTGTTTTAAAGTGGACCATGCATTGAAAAACAAGGTCCGCAACTTTGAACCATCCTCACCAACCCCATGTCAAATCACCATAAGTCTCACTAGAAAAAAAGCCTGCAGAGAAAAGTTAAAAAACATACTTACCCCAGCTTTACTGAAGAAGGTGAGGCCGTGATCTTCTGGCGAGAGTCCAGGAATGCAGAGTATCCCAAATCATGTGAGAAGACGCTTGTGCAAAGCAGAGAGCATCCTTGCATGAGATTTGAGATCCTAATCATTCCCAGAATCTCATCAGAAGAATGAAGCTTCAACCTCTCTTAGCTGCTACAGCCAAAGCTAGGGTGTAACGTAAGGATTTTTAAACTTTCTCTACAGCCTTTTATTTTGGTCAGTATTAAACCCAAAACCAAATGTGTAATATTTTGCAGCTTAGCAATCATTGGGGTGGCTGCATTAGTTTTTTTTGTGTTTTTTTTTAAGGCTTTTTCCCCCTCTGCTTTTACGTGGTGATCTGGTCAGTAACACACCTCCTGTATTAGAGTTCCCCCACTCTGGATGAATGTGTACAGGGGGCACAGCAGACAGCAGCATTGTCACACTGGGGGGGGGGGGGGGGGGGGAGGTTAGTGCTAAATGTGCTAGAAGATTTAAGTACACTAACAAACTGAAGCCAAACTCCAACTCATACTTTATAATCAGTTACAGCAAAACTTTTTTCCTTGTGGTATAAAGGTTTTTCATGAATAAAAGCTGATCATTGTAAGGCCTCCTGCCAGTGTTTAATGGTTTGTCTCATCCCTGTAAACTGATACATCTGGAAGAAAGCTTGTTCTTTTGAAAAACAGACTTACTGGCTTGATCACCAGATGATAATAGAGGAAAGCCTAAAAAAGAAAACTAACTCGGCCATCATATTTAAAGATGGTAAGCTGCAATATAATAAAAGTTTACTTTTGGGTCTAATACTGCTTTAAGGGAAATGCATCACGCGATTTGCATTGGTGGAGGTTCATTATGGAAAATCAATGACTTGGAATATGCATGCAGATCTAACTATTTTTGGTATAACCTGTTGCATGCTTGTTCCAGGTCAGTACAGAGGTCAGTGGTGGCCAAGCAACTCATATTTGAAAACAGGAGGTTAGCAATGGCAGCCTCCATATTTTTCTTGGTGCACAATTGTTTTCAGGCCTTCAGTCATTGGTAAAATGCTAATGTTGGCCTACATAGTCCAACTGAAGATTAGTCAATGCCCTGAAATGGAATAAACATTTACAGCAGTCACATAAAACACATTTGCTCATCAAAAGACACTGTTTAATGACGCATTGGTCAGGGGATCTTATGGAGGAACCACTGATCCACCAGCACAAAATGAACCTATAGGAGCAGCTTGTAGCAATATTCTCTCATTTTTTCCCACAATTAAAAGTAATAAAAAAGTCAATAATTGTACTTGTTGTATCAGTACTTATTCTTTTAACTGATAATGTTTTCAATCATAATTTCATAACAAGCACTGATGAGCTGAAGTTATTCTAAATTAATAAAAAGAAAAAAACAAAAAAAAAACAAAAAAAAAAACAAACACACGCACACACACATACATACATTAAAAGTTGAATAAATTAAAACAACTGAGAAGAAATCCATGTAACTCAAGGGAGGACTGCACTCTCATCGGATCCATTCTGGAAACTCCCTGGAAATCCTGTCTCAGAAAACCATTGTCATTGACGGCTTTAGTAACTGCGCTGTGCCTAGAAAATGTCAACCACTCGTGTTTTAAGGCAGGTTTGGGGGCGTGGGCTCCATGTCCGTCTTCGGTTTCTTGACGCCTGGTTCCAGTTGACTGTGCGCTTTGCGAATGTGTCTGTACAAGTCCCCACTTTGTGTGTAGCTTCGCAAACAGTAACGACATTCATAGGGTCGCTCCCGTGTGTGCACTGTGGCATGCCGGCGGAGTGTATAGGAACAAGAAAATGTTTTACCGCATGTCTTACAAGTGGGCACATCTTCAGGGAAAAGAGGAAAGCCAGGATGTCCTTCAAATTCCTGTAAGTACATGGCCTCTGGGTGCATTGAGGGGGGCAGAAGACCTCCATAGTTTGGGTGGTGGCCACCTGGCACTGCAATCATATGATAAGGCAAGTATCCAGATTCCTCCTCTCCTTCTTCCTCCTCTTCATACCCATGTCGTTTAAATGCTCCTACCGCTCTCTCACACTCCTCATCAGATATTACAATGGCTTCTATCTTCACAGATACACCTGGAGCTGGTTGACCTTCACTCACAGTAGAACTACATGGACTAGAAGCAGCTGCCGTCTCCATTCCAGGCTGAGTAGTAGTTGTCACTGTCAGTTCAGATTTCGTACATTCCCTTTCTTCTCTTTTCCCCACAGGAGACCCTGGGCTATGTAAAGTATACCTTGATGTACCTGGGAGTGCCAAAACATTGCTGGCTAATTCTGAACTCTGCAGAAAGTATCTTGATGGACCAGGAGCAGCTGTGCTGCCTGTTGGCTCTTGAACTTGCAAACTGTATCTGCCACGTGCTTGAGCTCCTTGAATACTGCCCGTTGGCTCCTGCAAAGGGTATCTGGAAGTGGCGGGCTGTGATGCAGTGTTCGCTGCTACTTCTGGACTCTGTAGGGAATATCTTTGAATGCCTTGCACTGCCACAACACTACCAGTGGGCTCCTGTAAGGGGAATCTGGAACTTCCTGTCACAGCTAATGTAGTTCCAGCTTCTTCCTGGGGTTGCAAAGAATACCTAGTAGTAGGTAACGTTTGACTGCTAGTGCCAGCATTATCCTGCCCTTGATGGGAATATCTGGGAGTACTTTGTGTGCTACCTGCAGGCTCCTGTCTCTTTGGCGAGTTTCTTGAAAGTACTATCTGTCCATTAGAACCTGTATCTTGGCTCTGTGAAGTGAATCTTTGAGCAGGCGATGTAAGTGTACTTTCTACAGCCTCTTGCTGGGGACATCTTATGGCTTCTGAAATATGTTCATTTCCGGTCCTCTCCTGTACCTCATATCTCGTGCTTCCAGCAGCCTCCGGATTACTAGTTGAGAGCTGTGGCCCCTGACACTTCACACTGCCAGTAACAGGTTCAATGCTCACTGTCCCTTCCTGCAATTCAAATTTAGAGCTGGCTTCTAAACCTTGACCACTTTCATTCATGTTCTGTACTTCAAACCTAGAAACCCCTACTTTTCTCTGCATAATACCAGATGCTTCAGGTTCCTGATACTTTATACTTCCTGGTAATTTTTGTCCATTTCTTTCTGTCTCCTGCTTCTGATACCTGCTGCTTCCTGCTACTTCCTGCAAGTGATACGTTATACTCCCAGGCATTCTCTGTCCATCCCCTGCTATTTCTGGTCCTTCATATTGCATAATTTTGATATCTTGCCCCTCATAGCTTACATCTCTGCCATCATTCTCTACCCCCAGGCAGCCAGTTCCTCCTTCTTCTTCTCGGCGAGTGCTATCTGCCTCAGCAGGCGCTCGACCTTGCAGACGTTTTTTGCATACCCTCACAACCTCATCCATGTGCAAATAGCTAGCTGCTGCCAGAACATCTTCAGTGGGAGCCTCCTGAAAACTGAGTCTACCACAGTACATAAAGCTGAGGAGCAAGGAAAAGGCTGGAGCTGTGACAATCTGGCTGTTTAGGGTAAGCTCTCGTGTGTCTGGTCTCTCTCGGTACGACATATGGAAAAAGGGACTACATGAGGCAAGAATGGAACGATGTGCCAGGAAGCGCGCAGTGCCCACAGATATTTGGCAGTCACAAAGGAAACCCTGCGATTGCTGGTCTCTAAGATTGTGAAGTATGCGGCGACTGTGGTCTGGGAAATCCATGGCTGTAACAAAGAAAACACATGTAAGCATGCGAAGGACAAAAAGGAGCAACACATGAGCAAAGATACTGGGCCTTTAGTAATAAATGTCAGTGTAGTCATAAAACCTAGCCAAATTCTTTATTTATTTAAACATAAAAAAAAGCAAAGAAAAAAAAAAAAGACAAATGGAAACTGATCAGTTCGTATGGGCACAGACACTTTGTTTTCAGACGCTTCTAATTCCCAGCGTTCATAGTGTGTATGATATCGTGGACTGCACTGCAATCAGAGAAACCATCCAGTTAGAGTAGATAATAGTGTGCACAGCTTTCCATCTGCCATGAAGAGATTAAAAACTATATTTAATATTTGTGATATTTAAAGAAAACGTGACATTTAGGGCTAAGTGTGGATGCTAAAACTTTAATGGGGTGTATCTGGTTGTGGGGAGGTTGGGTGGGAGGAGAGAAGCAATGGGTTTTTTTGACGCAGTGTGAGTGATTTTACTAGAAAAACATGTTTGTTTGTCAATATTTTTGTGAATAGTAATTAAAAAATAATAATGCTGGTCATGCAAGAGATTAAAATGCTGGTTGAATAGTGGCTTGTAAAATGATATACAGTAATGTGTGATCTGCACTCTAAGGCTGCATTCACGTCAGAGCGTTTTTCCGGTGTTTTTTTGTGCGTTTTATGCCTGTTTTTTATACAGCGTTTTTGAGCTTTGGAGTTTTTCTATTACAGGCAGTCCCCGGGTTACAAACAAGACAGGGACTATAGGTTTGTTAAGTTGAATCTGTTTGTAAGTCGGAACAGGTCCATTTTTTAAGTGTAGCTCCAGCCAAAAAATCTATTTTGAAGCTTTTTGGATAGCATAGGGAAGGGTTATCGCCCCTGTAATGTTTGTTTTGCTGTCTGTGCCCCTGTCCAGAAGATTTCACCTTACTTAGGATTGGTGATAAAGCATCAGTGAAGACATCTTTTCCCATATTAACTCTTACAGGAGTGAATTTCCCTTCCTAGGGAAGAGATTTCCTCTCACTTGCTGTTGTCTCCCTCCATTTGTAAGTAGGAGTCGTTTGTAAGTAGGATGTTTGTAAGTAGGGGACCGCCTGTAGTCAATAGAGAAAACTATCATCTGTTGCATTTTATTATTATTATTCAGGATTTATATAGCGCCAACAGTTTACGCAGCGCTTTACAATATAAGTTGCATAAGTTGTTGCTAGGTTTTACCCCTTTTATTTCTTTTTTTTTATTAATATTATTCACTTATTTTTTGTTTTTGTTAGGGTAAGGGGTTAATATTTTATTATGTTAGTATTTATTATTTTTTGTTAGGCTACTACTACTACTACTACTATTAAATTAATAAATAAATACACAAATAAAAATAAATAAAATGAATATTATGTAATAACAAATTCATTAATAATTAACCCCTAAAAATAATAATAATATTAATAATGTATTTATTTTACATTAATTTATTCATATATTACCATTTTTGTTTTTAATTTTTGCATGCATTTGAGCAGAAAATTGCACCAAACTGCACAAAAGCGTGCAAATATCGCACATTTCCATTAATTTCTATGAGAATACAAACATGCCAAAAATGCACACATCTGCCCCATTTGAGCTCCAGAACTTTGAGCTTCAGACGACTTGGAGTGGAAATGTGGACCAACTCCACAGAGAAAAATGTATTTATTTATTTTTCTCCCCCAGCGATTTGGAGCTTTGAGCTTCAAGCTACAAAATGCTGAGGTGTTAATGGGGCCTACACGATTGTGTCGATTCTGATATCATAAAAATCATAATAATAAAAAAAATAATAATAATAATAATAAATAAAAAAAAAAAAATAAAAAAAAAATTGTTCCACCCAAAAATGGAACTTTCGCTTTAAGTACTGATGACCCCTGACATGCCACATTTGGCATGTCATTTTTTTTTGGGGGGGGGGGGGGGGGTACCCAGTTTTGACAAGCACCCAGCTCTCACTTCCTCCCCTGGCACGGCAGCGCCGGAAGGAAGTTCCCCTCTCTCCCTGCAATCTTCTGGGACAGATCACAGGTCCCAGAAGATTGCCCAGCCATGCGTAACGCACAGCATGGTTCGCGCATGCGAAGAGCGTGCCCGGCTGTGAAGCCACAGCCGGGTGCCCACAGTTACAATTCAGGTGCCGTGGAGAGGAGGAGGGGGGGGGAGGGGGAGCGAGGCTTTGAGAACCCACATCGCTGGGACGTGGGACAGGTGAGTGTCTGTTTATTAAAAGTCAGCAGCTAAACTTTTTGTAGCTGCTGATTTTTAAATGGGTGGAACTCCACTTTAAATGGTCCATTGCGTGTACCCTACTGGGGGCTGCTGCTTTTTTCTTAAAGAATGTTGGTTACATTTAACAACTGACAGCTGCATGTGAGGAATAGCAGTGAAACTGACATTCGGGGCCCAATCACAGTGCTTACAGAGGGTCACTCGCTGTTCAGCTCTTCCATTCAGCAAACATTCTTTTCAAATACAAGGCGTTCTGTAATTGGACGAAGGGCATATTTAAATCATTATCCCTCCTGTCCAAAGTGGGGGAGAAACCTCAGGGTGAAAGTAGTAAGGAAGGAGACCCTCCCCACCAAAGGTGTCCTTCTATTGCCCCAGTCCTATGTTGCCTGACTTCTGCAGAGGACAGTGGAGACGACCGGACAGGGGAGGCTCCTGCAATTAGCGCAAGACCTAGGAGAAATAACCTGTATGTTGATCCTGTTGGTCCAGAGTAAAACACAAGAACTGAGACATGCAGGTATGCTGTAACATTTTATAATGTTGATGTAACTTTTTAGACCCCTTTTCACACATGCGGACCATTCGTTTTCATCAGTTCAGTCACGTTTTTTTTCATCCTTTTTTGCAGTCAACATCAGTCTCACATCCGTTTTCATTTCCGTTCATCTCCATTTGTCATCCGTTTTTCATCTGCTGTCATCTGCTTACATCCTTTTTTCATCCAATTCGTTTTTTTGACGGATGAAAAACAGGGCTTTGATCTGTTCCAAAAAACGGATGCTGACGTAAGCCAATGTAAATCCATTTACATCGATTTTTCCATAGAGATGCATTGATGTCCATTTTTCATCCATCAGATGAAAAACGGACAAATGGTCCGCATGTGTGAAAGGGGCCTTATAATGGTGGACACTGTTTTCTGTTTGCAGGTGGGAGGAACCCTCGCTAAGATGCTGTCCTGGAAGACGACTTGAGAAATCATGATCCCCTTGTCCAATCACAAAATGAAAAGAATAAAATACGTTTTTTGAATAGAGGAGGTGTAGAGCGAGTGCCCCCTGTGAGCACTGTGCTGTGAGTTTCAATGCTGGAACTTAAAGCGGAACTAAAGCCTTCTATCCTTCATAGCCAAGAATGCTGCCATTTTAGCGTCTGTTTGATCTGCAGTTGCCATGGTGTTGTTATTTTTTTTCTGTAGCCAGCAATGCTTTTCTAAAATTCAAATTTCACTTACTTGCAACCATGGCAACAGACTTCTAGAGGTTTTCTGTTCACAGCTTGTGTACAAAATGGCACAAGAAATGTTATTATCTGCTTGTGTGATTACCTTTTTCCCCCCAGTCTTTTGCGTAAAGTCATATCCAGTTCATTTTTAAGCTTTACTTAAAAATAAATTGTCATCTTGCTCATGCAGGGCAAAGTGTAGACTTCTAACATTTGCAGAGATACTATCAAACAACCCCCTTATACTCACCTTACCTGCGCTCCACTGCAGCACTTTGCTCCTCTGCAGCTGGTGGAAATACCCAGGTCTTCTTGGTATGGGGGACCTGCTCCCCTGTAATGTGTCGGAGCCTAGCAGTCGCTCACTAGGCCCAAGCACTGAAATAAGTCTGGGGGAGTGATGTCACCCCCGCCCCCCCTTCCTGCCTGGGTTGCTGAAACCGCCCTGGCTGTGGAAGAGAAAGGGAGGGCAGGTAAGGTATGTATATGGAGGTCGGAGGATGCCATTTCTAAAGACACTGTAGTTCAAAGGGGAAATTATAATGGTTTGGGTCAGTGTTAACACTTCGGTTTTAAAAGTAGGCAAGTTATTATAGTGATGTTTTAAACGTGCGTTTCATGATTTATTTAAAAAAAAAACAAAAAAAAAAAACTTTGAAGTATTTATAAACTTTAGTTTACAATACAAGATGCAGCCATGACACCAGACACTATCTGCTCTCATGTTCAATGTATCTGCCCAGCTGAAACACCATAGAGTGTCATATGAGTAAAGGAGGGAGATGGTTGTGTCACTCCTCTGCCTCATTTAGCACTTTGCCATGCTCCATTTAACTCTGTAAACAATTCTTTTCTTATCAAAGCAAAAAAATTAGCCTAGTGAAACTATAAAAAAAAAAAAGGCCTAGAGCTCCTGTAATATAAATTATTCATATGCAATATTGTATAATTATCAGATTAAAAAAAAACCCTCAAAGTTTGGAAACGTATTCTGTATTTATTGTACAGCGTTGTTTTTTTCCTTTCAACAAAAGTGGCCTTTCAGTCAGATCTGTTGGATAGTTGTGTGGGAATATATCACATTTAGGGCACAGCGGTGTATCTCTCCTGCCCCAGTCAAAGAGATTAACAGGCGTTCGATAGGTCCTATGTAGAATAAACAGCTGTGAGAGGCACAAAGGGAGGTTACCAGAATTGATTCTAGAGCCATGTCCCACTGATCACCATCAATTTCTCCAATATCCATTACTCAGCGGGCCCTGAATTTCAGCTTAGCATGGTCTTGGATAGATAATAGTTCCAGGTAAATAGGGGAAATTAAACCTTTATGAGTACTTGACTGCAGAAGTTTGGTCACCAGGGCTGAATTCGATAAATTCAAACTGAGGGTACGTTGCTGTAGCTGCAGCGCATGTCTAAACTGAAGGTATTGGTAGAATTGTCTAGGAGATAGCAAGAATTTGTTTCACAACTGGTTGTATGCTTTCAGTGTAGTACCCCTAAGTACCTAAGAAAAGGACCAAAAACCCTTCTGCTGCCAAGTTGAAAAACCTATTAAATTTACAAAGCTCAGGAAAATTAGGGTTGTGCTATATCAGGGTAAATTTCAAATGGCCAGCAATACGTACTGCCTCTTTTAAGGCTTTCCATACCTTTTGAAGGAGAACCGATGCAGAGGAAGAAGAGGGAAGGCTTGGTAGATCTATCTCCAAATGAGAGCTAGCAAGCAAGTTGGGGTTAAACAGGCTTATCAGTTTAGCTACAGGGTCTGGAGTGTCACCCGGTCCCCAGCCAGCAAGTTGTTGCATTTGCGATGCCATAAAATACATCTTGGGGTGCGGGACTGCTAAACCCCCTCAGTACTTGTAATACTGCAAAGTGGTTAAGTTGATACGGGCCTTTTTCTTTCTTCATGTAAGATCTCCGAATTGAGAATCTATAAACCACTTGTTAGATATCCACATAGGGGAATTATGGAAGATGTACAAAAGTTGCGGGCCCAGACCATCTTTAGTAAATTGACTCGGCCCACTACTAACAAGGGAAGTTTACACCAACTTAAGCTTTTTAGTTTTTTTGTCTGTCCAGCAAGGGGCTAAGATTTAATTTGAGATAGTGGGAACGCTCTGGGGAGACCACCACCCCCAGGTATTTAAAAGAATTGGCGACAGCAATTTGATTGGCACAAGTCGGGAGAGGTGCTCCTATTGGATCAAGGGGCATAAGGATAGATTTGGACCAATTTATTGTAAAGCGTGTGGGAATATATCAAATGATACTGATATTTACAGATTATGTGAACACCAAGGTTTACAGATTATCATGTACTTATGTGATCACAGCAATAACAACAGGGTCAGCAAAAAACTATTTAATTACATATTGCTTGTCATTTTTCTTGACCCTGCAGTATGCTGAAATATTGAGTTACAATTATGTGCACTACCAAGCACATTGCAATGGGCATCGGACACACATATTGTATATGTACTATGGGGGTGCTTTTATTCATTCCTAGCGAGCCCCCAACACACATACTTTATAAAACAGATGTACTGTATTGTTGTGCATTGGGGCTGGTATTTTTTGATGCACGAATGCTTGAAGAAGAGGAAATTCATGAGCACTGGTACCAAAAAGGGGCCCTAAAAAAAATTCTCACAGAGTTTATAGGTGACACACACACACTATGGTCTAAATGACACAGAAGATGAAACAGGGATATCCTTAAGATCATAGCAACTGGTTAGATTTCACGTTTGCCATGTACCATGTTATTTCAAGTGATTGTAAACGATCACCTTGTAAAACAACCCACTCAGTTTAAGAAAGAAATGAAAGGTAAAACATTATAAATAACTTGTTTCCCTTTTTTATAAGGGAGCACCCTGAGGACAAGTCTGATCATTGGAGGAGAGCATTTTTTTCACTTATGTTCGACGCTGTAGTATTACTTAACGTTTTATAACCGTGTCTTACATTAGTTAACTTTGGTTCCTTGACAGTAATCGTCTCTCTCTACTATTATCCGTGGTATGTTTGAATGCGCTCAGCCGTGCAGATATATTTAATGCATTGTTCCGTGCCTTGTCATGTTTTTATACTGTATATTGCATCTATAATAGAACTCTGTTAGCAATATTATCTGCTATGGAACAGCACGCCAACACAGTGAACCAGTTCTATTCTGACTTCACTAAGTATATATTAATACTGTGTCAATCTTTCAGAGGTCCTAATCCTTTTGGCTCTCTGTGTTTTCGTGTTGCCCATTTTCCTGTGCACATTTGGTTTCCACTTTAGTCTGAGTAGATATGGGAGGAGTTTCTGGGGGTTGTCTATCCCCTAATTGGTTTTATTTCACTATAAATATTTTCAGTCTGAGTATGGTCACCAGCTATGATTAAGCATCTATATTGATGTGAAACACATTAGCCTGTCTGTACCTTTCATCTCCATGATGTAAGAGATTTTGGATCTTCTACACTGTTTTGCCACGAATAAAAGGTGTTATTCGGAGTGCGGCTGTTTTCTACTTTTGGAGGAGAGCCGGCTGAGTTCCCAGCACAGCTAGAGAACTTACCACGGTGTGTTCTCCTGTTATGTGTGGTCAGGTTTTAATAGGAAAGCAGACTGACTAGCAGGAACACAAGGGATTTCACACAAACGGAAGAAATACAAAGAGAACAGGATAGTTTTTCATACAAGTACATTGTACAGCAGACACATATCAGGGACATGAAATGTTGGGGTTATATACTCTTTAAATATGGCCTATGTGTGGCTATATGTTATTTACCACTAGTAAGAGTATGCTCATTCACTGAGCAGTAAAAATACAAAATGGGAAGACACAGTTATACAATAAGAGATTATATTATATTATATTTTTTTTTTTCCATTATGGTGTGGGATGACAAACCCTGGTCAGTGAAAAAAAAAAAAAAAAAAAGGAGGGCATTTACTACAGCAGTAAGCGTTATCAAGAAAATGGTTTCTTTCCTCCATTGTCTACGTATTACATAATGTTCAAACATTATGTCAGTGATGGCGAACCTTGGCACCCCAGATATTTTGGAACTACATTTCCCGTGATGCTCATGCACTCTGCAGTGTAGTTGAGCATCATGGGAAATGTAGTTCCAAAACATCTGGGGTGCCAAGGTTCGCCATCACTGTCCTATGTTGATATCCTCAGGGTATTCCCACTGTCCAAAAACATACTGGTAAGTTTAAAAAAAATAAAAAAAAGGAGGAGGGGGGACAGAGAGAGAGAAAGAGTGCATGAGAGAGAGCGAGCGAAAGGGCAAGAGAGAGCGAGCGAGATCGAGCGAGAGCATGACAGAGAGCGAGCGAGAGCACGAGAGAGAGAACGCGAGAGAACGAGCGAGAGCAAGAAAGTGAGTGCCCATGCTGATCCGTGACCACAGTCAAAAACACCTACAATGGGCACATGAGCATCAGAACTGGACCATGGAACAATGGAAGAAGGTGAAATAAAAACATAAAGGTATGGTGCTTACATGCTTCACAAATAATAATAAGGATATAAATAGCGTAATAAGAAAAAAAAAGAAAAGAAATAATAATAATTATTACAACATAAAAACTGTGATACAATAATCATCAAGCTGACTCTTCTAATAGAAATATTCCACGGTAGGTCAAGCAGTGTATTTTGGTCCCTCAAAGGCTTTTATCCATTTATTATTGATCCCACACATGTTCTAATTTTATAGGGGGTTTAAAGGAGAAAAATGTTTTACTTTGAAATTCCATTGAAATGAATTTTCCCCTTTACATGGGGGATTTCTCATCCCTCTCTTTTTTTATAGTTTAATAATTTAGGATTACCCCATGGCTGTTTTAGAATTTATCGATCTTATGGAATATATATATATCTTTTGGTAACCTTATATTTAAATATATATATTTTTAGTGGTTGAAGAGATCATAGGCTGGGTCCCCTGTGGGATTGTATTTAGCCCCCTTTGAGCAGTTGTCATGGTTATGCATAAATGTTAGACTATAAATTATATTTACCACTAGATGAAGATCAAGAGAAAAAAAAAAAAAAAAACACAGCCCATTAGGATTAGGTATTACATTTAGATTAGGTCCATCAAGAAGGGAGAATTGTGCATTATTGTATGAGAATTATATTATGGGTTTCAGATAATGTGTTTTTAATATGTATTTTATTTAGGGTTTTGTATCTATGGAATACATGGCTTGTATAGGATCCATGATTTAATAGCCTATACAATAATACATGTATCTTCAATTGTGTGGGGGGACAACCAAGCAGAGCAATCCTTCCATTATGAAAAAAAAAAAAGAAAGAAGAAAGAAGAAAGAAGAAAGAAGAAAGAAGAAAGAAGAAAGAAGAAAAAGAGAGAAAGACTGGAGATGGCACTTTAGCACTTCCTGAAAACGCGGCTCTGGTGAAACATACATAGGGGCGCAGGACCATCACTTTTGGGTCCTGTATGAGGTCACATTCAGCCTAGGATCGAGGCATGGAAGGCACGCTGGCTAATATTAGGCGTGGTGGGGCGAATACATCCATACAAGCTGTATATACTGGTGTTTTTGAATGGTGTCTCCTGCTTGGTTGTTGTACAAGTGAAGTGCCATTAAACTGAAGGAAGACATTGGAGAGTATTCCAAAGTGATAAGAGCCTTTGATGACCAAAAAGCGCTGCTTGACCTACCTGAAAAAGGGGGTCAGACACCTCTGGTGAGCGTACATGTAAACTTTTGAGCATAAGTGGTGAAGGTGTGGAATATTTCTATTAGAAAAGTCACTTTGAAGATTATTGTATCACAGTTTTTGGCGTTTACCACATTGGACTCTACACGCTCTATTGTTTTTTATCACGCTATTTAGCTTACTTGTTTATTTGTAAAGCATGTAAGCACCACACTTTTACATTTTTGTTTCATTGCAAAAGTGGATTGTTTCAATTAAAGGGGCAGCTGCATGTGAATATATATGAATTATTTTGCTGTAACTGGTTGTCTTTTCACAATTTAGGCACCTTAAATTGCTTTGGTATTATTTTTCTAGATTTCACTATGCTAGTAATGTAAGAAGGTGCCCTGGTCTGATGAATTCAAGAATGTTTCAGGAACAAAATAATGAGGTTGAGGTGTTGACTTGGCCTCCAAATTGTCTAGATCTCAATCCATTGAGCATCTGAGAGATGTGCTGGAAAAAAAACAAGGCCAATCCAAGGAGGCCCCACCTCGCAACGTAGAGGACTTAACCACTTGCCTACTGGGCACTTTTACCTCCTTCTTGCCCAGGCCAGCTTTCAGCGCTGTCGCACTTTGAATGACATTTGCACAGTCATGCAACACTGTACCCAAAAGAAATGTTTATCATTTTTTTCACACAAATAGAGCTTTCTTTTGGTGGTATTTAACCACTTCAATGCCAGACACTTTCCCCCTTCTTGCCCAGAAAGATTTTCAGCTTTCAGTGCTGTCCCACTTTGAATGACAACTGCGCGGTCATGCAACACTGCACCCAAACAAGATTTTTTATCATTTTGTTCCCACAAATAGAACTTTATTTTGGTGGTAATTGATCACCACTGGGTTTTTTTTTTTTTGCTAAACAAATAAAAAAAGACCGAAAATTTTGAAAAAAAAAAAAAGGTTTTCTTTGTTTCCGTTATAGAATTTTGTAAATAAGTAGGTTTTCTCCTTCACTGATGAGGCTGCACTGACAGGCACTGATAAGGCGGCACTGGTGGGCATTGATAGGTGTCACCGATGGCACCTCGGGGGGCTGCGCTGATAATCAATCAGCACCGAACCCCCCCCCCCTGTCAGGAGAGCAGCCAATCAGCCCTCCTCTACTCGCGTCTGTCAGTACGAGTAGAGGAAATACCGATACATGGCTCTTCCCGTTTATGCTGTGATTGGACACAGCTGATCACATGGTAAAGAGGCTATGTGTGAGGCTCTTTACCGAGATCGTGATGCGGTGTGTCAGACTGACACACCACACCAACGATCGCAGCACTGCGCGCCCCCGCAACTTATTCTGCTGGACGTCATATGACATCCAGTCAGGATAACATAACCACTTCGCGCACGTCATTCTGTTATATGGCGGGTGGGAAGTGGTTAATCACCCCTAGGTTTTTTTTTTTAATAAACGAAAAAAGACAAAAAATTTAGAAAAAAAAAATGTTTTCCATAGTTTGTTAAAAAAAAATTGCAAACGGGTGATTTTTCTCCTTCACTGATGTGCGCTGATGAGGCTGCATTGACGAAGGGGGAACTAATAGTAGGCACTGATGGCCACTTTTGGGGCTGCACTGACAATCAGTGCCCCGAGTATCAGTGTAGAGGTCTATTTCAGAAGCCGGTTACCGGCTCTCCTCGTGCTGAAAGAAATGCCGATAACCGGCTTGTGTTTACATAGTGATCAGCTGTGACTGAACATAGTTGATCACGTGGTAAAGGGCCACTGTGATTGGCCCTTTACCCCAATCTATGATCAGCTGTGTCCCAAGGACACAACGATCAGAGTGTGCCACCCGCTCGCACATCGCAGCAGGCGTGATCACAGGAGGACATCATAGGATGCGCTCCCAAAACTGTCCGACCACGCTGTAGCTGCCATTCAGCTTTAGTGATGTCAGGAAGTGGTTAAATGATAAGTTTACATTTGTAAAAGAAAAAAAAAAAAAAAAAAACTATTAAATGCACTTTTTTTGCAGGTTAAAAAAAAAAAAAAAAATTGCATTTATTATTTTTATTACTAGGAGCCTGCAAAGTATTGCACTCATAATCAGCAAATTGTGGGTGCAATGCAGGGCTCTTGCAGACTATCAGTGTAAGCGGTCTGCTTTTATCTTGTACAGACAGTCAGTTTCACACTGATAGGAAGAATCAATGAACTACCTAGAGTGTTCAACAGCACCCTGGTAGTTCATTGAGAATTACAAGCCGACAGCCGCAAAGGCTGTCTGTGAATGAACGGCAGAGCCCATGCCTTGATGGATTATAGTAGGTGGTCATAGTGCATCGCTCCCAACTGTCCCTGATTTGGAACAAAGTCCCTCTTTCCTCCTCATGTGTCCCTCAATTTGGTCTGATCTATATAGTTGTATATAAAATGCACTTTTTAATCTTTCAAAAAGTGTTTCCCAGTGCCAAACCTTTCATCCAATTTCTAAATTGCTGCATTTGTACACTTCAAAAACCAGTATAAAGGAATAGTAGTGGTAAAAAAAAAAAAAAAAAAAAAAAAAAAAAAAAAAAAAAAGGTACTTGTGGGTTTAACCGCTTTCCGACCATCCGCCGAAATTATATTGCAGCAGAATGGCACAGGCAGGCAAATCGTTGTCATGGTACATTGGTACCATAGATGGCTACTAGGGGGCGCGTGCGTGCCCCCTGCTCGCCCACGGAGCCGATGCGAGTGCCCGGCGGTCTCGATCACCGCCGGGCTCCTGCGATCGCTCGGGGCACGCGGAGAACCGGGAGCTGTGTGTGTAAACACACAGTTTCCGGTTCTCTGAGGGGAGAACTGACAGATCATCTGTTCATACAGAGTATGAACAGGCAATCTGCTAGCTTCCCTGCACAGTCCACATCCCCCTTCAGCTAGAACACTTCCTAGGACACACATTAACCCCTTCACTGCCAGTGACATTTTTACAGTAATCAATGCATTTTTAATCACATTGATCGCTGTATTAATGCCAATGGTCCCAAAAATGTGTCAAAATTGTCCGACGTGTCTGCCATAATGTCGCATTCATGATAAAAATCGCTGATCGCCGCAATTACTAGTAAAAAAAAAAAAATATTAATAAAAATGCCATAAAACTATCCCCTATTTTGTAGACGCTATAACTTTTGCGCAAACCAATCAATATACGCTTATTGCGTTTTTTTTAACCAAAAATATGTAGAAGAATACCTATTGCCTAAACTGGGGGGGAAAAAAGTGTTTTTTTTTAATATATTTTTGGGGATATTTATTATAGCAAAAAATAAAAAATGATGCGTTTTTTTTTTTGAAAATTGTTGCTTTTTTTTGTTTATAGAGCAAAAAATAAAAACTGTAGAGGTGATCAAATACCACCAAAAGAAAGTTCTATTTGTGGGGGGGAAAGGACGTAGATTTTGTTTGGGAGCAACTTCGCACGGCCGCGCAATTGTCAGTTAAAGTGACGCAGCGCTGAATCTAAAAAAAGTGCTCTGACCTTTGGCCAGCCAAATGGTCCGGGGATGAAGCGGTTAACCAATCATTTTTTTAAAAAATAATTCTCCTTTAAGGGGGCGTGGCAAGGGGTGTGTCCTATGCCTACATACATTGGCTAATAAGTGTCCCTCGTTCCCATCTCAAAAAGTTGGGAGGTATGGTAGTGTTATGGCTGGGGTGTGTGTGTGTGTGTGTGTGTGTGTGTGTGTGTGTGTGTGTGTGTGTGTGTGTGTGTGTGTGTGTGTATATATACACATACATACATACATACATACATATACATTCATACACACTAGTAAGTGTCATAGGGTTATTCTGTCAGTGCTTACCTTGACCGTCAGGTGTATCTGGGTGTTGTCAGGCTTAGATCGGTAAGGAGGTCACTTTAGATGAGGTCCGCTCCACGTTGTCACTTTATTTGGCCCACCATGACCAGCTAGGTGTCGGGGACATCTTCTGTATCACTAGGAATAGACAGACATTTGATAAATATAATGCTCAGGAGATACACACAGTATACAGTTCCAATGTAACATGTATCTATGACAGAAGAACATCCTCCCTTTTGTATCAGTGTGTTGCAGTAAATGAACAGGCCTGAGGTGAGCTCTGATGAGTAACTAGAAGATATATATAGGACAGTAGGAAATGTTCAGTGACCTACCCACCCAGTATTAGCTCCACTCCCTTCAGCTCTCCATACTACTGGCACATACTAGGCAGCCAGCATCTTCACCAAGCCTGCCCCATTGCCTAGGCATACATTCCAGGTGACATTATTAGTAATAATACGGTATAGCAATGGGAGTCACATGACCCTCCCCTCTGTCGTTCACCTGCACAAAGCGAACCGTGTTGAAGCCGCCTCTGCTACACCCTGATTGGAGGCTGCATGACCTTTCCCCTCTACGCTGGTTGGTCGGTAGTAAAGGTGATGGGCACCGAGCCCAGCCAATCAAAAACGCCCACTTTGTTCCTGTTTTAGAAGACAACGTTTGCTGGTTTCAGGGTGTTCGGTATCTGCTTCCCCTCCCTGTCTTCCGCCGTAAAAAGTTTCGGACAGCTGCACCCCCCCTGAACTTCCACAGCAGCCAAACGCCGCCGGTCTACGTCACTTCCGCACGACATAACATCAGGCATAGAGACCCCGCCCCGTTTAAACAAACTTTATTATTCGGCGCACGGTGTAAACAAAAGCTTATGCTGCGTGGGGTAGTGTGAGGAGGCGATTCCAGCAATGTTTTACCACGTGAGTATAAAATATCGTTATCTGCGATCGTTATTCTGTATAAAGGAGTGGAGGGGCTGCGTTTACTTGTCGCTGTGCCCTGGGTTGGCGGGTGTAATCGTCTTTTATATTCGGAGTCATTGGATAATGCAGAGTGTCTCCATGTGCCCAAATCCCGATCATTGGAGGATGATTTACTAACACTGGAAAGTGAAACTCTGCATAGAAACCAATCGGCTTCCAGGTTTTATTGCCAAAGCCAGATCATTGAACAAGCTGAATGTAGACGCTGATTGGCTACCATGTACATAGAAACTTCTATAATCTAAAGTGGAGTTCCACCCAAAAATGGAACTTCCACTTTTTGGGTTCCTCCCCCCTCTGGTGTCACATTTGGCACCTTTCAGGGGGGAGGAGGGAGCAGATACCTGTTTAATACAGGTATTTGCTCCCACTTCCTGGCATAGATCACCGCGGCGCTTGCGATGACCTACGCCACTTCCGGCGCCTACCCCGTCCTCCCCCGCTGTATTCTGGGAGACACAGAACACAGCAGGGACCTGAGAGGACGCGCAGTAGGGAACCAGGAAGTGAAGCCGCACGGAGGATGGCAGCGGCAGCAGCCAAGAGCCGAAGGACAGATTGGCTTCGGCTGCCGACATCGTGGGCTCCCTGGACAGGTAAGTGTCCATATATTAAAAGTCAGCAGCTGCAGTATTTGTAGCTGCGGGCTTTTAATAATTTTTTTTTTCAGCGGACCTCCGCTCTAATTGTCGGCTCTCATCTAACGCCCTCCCGCCCATGCTATAGCTGAAAGAAGGCTACAGCGTGGCCTTAATTTGTCAGGAGGGCGTACATGGACGTCCTCCTGTGATCACGCTGCTGCGGCACGCTCTGTGATCGCTGAGTCCTTCGGACACAGCTGATCACAGATCGGGGAAAAGGGCCAATCACAGTGAACCTTTACCATGTGACCAGCTATGTCCAATGACAGCCGATCACGAACGTAAACACAAGATGGTTATCGTTTTTTCTTTCCTTATGCTGACAGCATAAGGACAGCCAATAACCGGCTATGGTTGCCACCTCATCCCTTTAAACCCCACCACATATTCATTACACAGGTTCTGTGGCTGACTAAGTAATTCAATTCACTTGGTGCCTTATCTGCATTTAATTAGCCTCAGAACCTGTGTAAATCAAAGGTGTTCAGGTTTAAAGGAATGAGGTGGCAACTCTATAACCAGCTTGTGTTAAAGGGGCTTCAGCACTGATTATCAGTGTCTTGATTCAGTGCAGCCCCAACAGTGCCGCCAATCATTGCCCATCAGTGTAGCTTCATTAGCGCAATCTCGCATTCTCTGGTCTAAATCATCCCAAAGGTGTTCTATCTGGTTGCGGTCAGAACTCTGTGCAGGCCAGTCAAGTTCCTCCACCCCAAACTCGCTCATCCATGTCTTTATGGACCTTGCTTTTAGTAATAATGGTCCTAATACTTTTGGTAATATAGTGTATCTGGTAGCAAATCCAGGCCGCTGGAGGAGATGTAGAGGCGGTCCGCCCCAAGCTGACATTAATCCTGCCCTATACACTGGGGGTCCCGGAACTTCTCCAGTGGGCCTGATTTGCTTCCAGAAATGTACTGTGAGTTTTAACATTGTTTAACCACTTGAGGTCCGGGCCATAGCCGAATGACGGCTACAGCGCGGACCTCAATCTCCGGGAGGACGTCATATGACGTCCTCCCCTATGCACGCGCACCGCGCGCACCCTGCAGGGCGCGCGGTGTGCGCGCTGTGATCACCGAGTCACGGAGACTCGGATGATCACAGATCCGAGTAAGGGGCCGGTCCCGGCCCCTTACCATATGATCAGCTGTCAGCCAATGACAGCTGGTCACATGATGTAAACAAAAGCTCGGTGATCGGTTTCGTTTTCTCCTCACGCTGACAGCGTGAGGAGGAAAAAAAAGCCGATCACCGGCTTATGTCAAAGGGACATCGGTCCCGAAGAGGAAGGAGGCACAGATGCCTCATCTGTGCCATCTGCCAGTGCCCACAAGTGCCACCTATCAATGCCCACAAGTGCCACCTATCAATGCCCACAAGTGCCACCTATCAATGCCCACAAGTGCCACCTAGCAGTGCTGCCACCCATCAGTGCCCATAACCGCCACCCATCAGTGCCCATCACTGCCACCCATCAGTGCCCATCACTGCCACCTATCGGTGCCCATCACTGCCACCTATCGGTGCCCATCAGTGCCGCCTAATCAGCGTACATCAACGAAGGAGAAAAATTAAAGCGGTTGTATACCTTTTATTTGTAACTTTTACCTACAGGTAAGCCTATAATAAGGCTTACCTGTAGGTAAAAAAAATATCTCCTAAACCTGTAAGGTTTAGGAGATATTCCCCTCGCAATGAGCCGCTGACTGCAGCGGCGCATGCGCACAGGGGACTCTCGGCTGACAGCCCGGCAAACTCCGGAGCTTGCCGGGCAGAAGTCTCCCGCGCGCATGCGCGGGAGTGACGACATCGCGGCTCCGGCCACTCACAGTGCCGGAGCCGCGATACCCGGAAGACACGCCAAGGGGAGATGTCGGCTCCCTCGGCGTGGACCAGGTGAGATGCCGGCGCCTCGTTCTAAGGTAAGTATCTCATAATGAGCTAGTATGCGGTGCATACTAGCTCATTATGCCTTTTCCCTTGCAGGTGTAAAAAAAAAAAAAAATGACAGCGGGTATACAACCGCTTTAACTGTTTGCAAAAATTGATAACAAAATATTAAAAAAATATAATTTTTTTTTAAAAATTCTGTCATTTTCAATTTTTTTTAACAAAAAATAAAAACCGTAGAGGTGATCAAATACCATCAAAAGAAAGCTCTATTTGTGGGAAAAAAATGATAAAAATTTCATTTGGGTACCGTGTTGTATGACCGCGCAATTGTCATTCAAAGTGCGACAACGCTGAAAGCTGAAAATTGGTCTGGACAGGAGGGGGGTTTAAGTGCCCAGTAAGCAAGTGGTTAACCTGACTAGATGGCGCTTTAATCCCTTTGTATACACACACACATGAGCAGTGAGGGAAATTGAATGCGATTCGGACAAAAATACACAGCATTCCTGTTCAAATCGCATGTGATTCTTTGCAGTGCGATTTTCACCAACTTTTTTTTTGTATCGACGCATATCGCACTGGCACTCGGTATCAGCACTCGCTGATAAAAAAAAAAAAAAAAACGCCATCAGTGCAACCCTAATTTTAACCTCTCCCTACCCAATCCAAAACAATCCATTACGTACAGACCGTGACACATGGATTACATTGTTCCCCCACACCTTATTCTTTGCATACGTTATTTTTCTTATCCTCCCCATTCTTCTCATAGTGGTCATTTTCATGAAGGGCAGATGAATCCATCTCCCTTTACTTCCTGGAAGTCTAGGTCTGTCTCCTGGAATATGTGAGAATGATGTAGCCTTCCCAGGATGCATCTGTGAGGCCCAAGCTATATCACCAGTGCCTCACTTAACTAGGAAGTGGCAAACTAATGTAAGATATTTTTTTTTTTTTTTTTTTTTTGTATCGGCATGAAGAACTGTAGGCTGCTGTGATTTTTTTTTTTAGTGCAAAGTGGGGAAAGGTTGACTTTAAGGAAACTTGTCCTGAGAAATGCCACTCAGCCATCAATAGAGTGCTTGTAGACAAGCATCTACAGGAGGCTAATTTGCACCAAATACTGGATCCGGTCCTTGAAAAGGGACCTAAAACTGATTTTCTCTTCAGTAGTACACTGCTTTTGAGATATGTTGTGGACTATTCAGACAAAAATTTCCAAAGGGACACATTTGAACATTTTTTTTTTTGGTTAATTATCGTTACATCTGATTTTTGTTTAATCAGTACAGTATTCATCCTTTAAAAATCGAATGAGCAAATCCACGCATGGATTGGATACAGTGTGACCATAGACTGGGCATAGACCGCAGCTACGAATGTGGGAAGGTGTCCTCTGTCACTCCAAAAATTTTCTTACCATTTTAGGCATTCTTGTTTTCAACATTTAAAGAGGACACAGAAAAATGTAAACGATTGTTTGTGCGTTTTTTTTTTTTTTGTTTTTTTTTTAATAGTGTGTACTAGGCTTTGCTTGCACTGCATTTCCAATGCTTTGCTGCAAGCCTCTGTTCCAGGTTTGAAACAAATAAAAAAAAAAAAAAAAAAAAAAAAAAAAGCTCTGGTAGTGAGAGGGTTACATTAAACTAATATTATTACGTATGGATTACCTTGTTTCCCCACTCCTTATCTACTTTTGTATATGTTGTAGTAGTGTTCATGTAATAGTCATTCTTCACTGGAATAGATTGTTTTGTTGACACCTTGTGGTGGAAATGGTTTCCTGTTAATATAACTCTCCTTTTTCTTGTTTCAGATCTCCCTAGAGCATGAGATTCTTCTGCACCCCAGGTATTTTGGGCCAAACCTTCTCAACACGGTCAAGCAGAAGTTGTTCACTGAGGTAGAGGGGACCTGCACTGGCAAGTAAGTATATGCAACTGACAGGTGGATGTGGCCAGATTTTTTTACATCTGATTATGTAAAGTACACCTTTCCGTAATAACTCTCCAAGTGTAGAACTCAAGTGTAGTCTTGAGCACCCAGTGCTAGGGTGGTGTAATATGTACATTTTAAAGATCAAGGCTGTCCCTTCCACCCTTTCCTATTGGCTTATGTCTGGACCACTATACGAAGAAAAATTTATCTGGTAAGGCTCCACTCACATGAGCGCCAGCCGGCAAGAATCCACTGATTCTTACTGGCAGCTGCATGCATGCATACAGTGGGGTTGATTTACTAAAACCGGTGAGTGCAAAATCTGGTGCAGCTCTGCATTGAAACCAATCGGCTTCCAGGTTTTATTGTCAAAGCTTAAAGTGGATGTAAACCCTCACATTTACCCAGTGAATTGAACAACCTCAGATGATACACAAGGATAAAACAAATCTCCCTACATATTTTTTTTTTACATATCTGCTGTCTTCAGCTTTCTATATTAACAAGGGGGCTCTGGGGGGCAGCTGCAGCACAGAAGGTTTTTCACCTTAATGCATTAAGGTGAAAAACCATGAGACTTTCCAACTCCTTTAAGGTATGCTTACCAAGATTATGATTTTTTTTTTTTTTTTCCTCTGTCATATTTTGCGCATATACCTTGTGTCCATCAAGATTCATTTTGAGGTTGATTTCTAATGAACAATTCAATTTTTACATCGTGTTAGAATTTTCACTTCCTCATTCAGCACTAGGAGTGTAGTCTTGGCATACACTGGGAGACAGCTGATTGGAGGAAAGGCGCACACACCCCTCCTCCACATAGGCAGAAGAACGAAGATACTTTCAGAGCTGTGCTGTGACGAGACAAGCTCTCTGCTAATCTATTTAAATCGCAACCTCCCACGACACATTTTCAGCTGCTTTTATCTCCCATCAGAAGTTATCATGCTGATAACAGAGGGATGAAACGGCAGAAACACACGGGACTCAGGGCTTTGAAGAGAGAGATAAGTAAACACAACAGATATATGTGCATAGTTAAAATTGAATGAACCTGGTTTACATCCACTTTAATTAAACAAGCTGAAGTTAGAAGCTGATTGGTTACCATGCACAACTGAACCAGATTCCGAGAGCACTAGTTTTAGAAAATCAATCCCAGTGTGTCAGATTCGTACCCTGTACAAATCCATTGCTGGTGCTGTTCGCATGTAACTGCTTATCCAAGCAATGGAGCCTCTGACTGACCCTAGATGCAGATGCTGTGTAGTGTCTGGCTGCTCACAAACTAGCCGGAGCTAATTAGCCAGTTGGTATGATGCCATAGCACAGAGTGCAGCATGTGTCCCGAGCATTTTATTTCTTAGATTTATGTTTCCATGGTAACCCCATACAATGAGTAAGACTGTCGGGATGGCTAGCTTATACAGCAAGGAGACCAGGGGAGAAGAGGAGACGTAAGATGTAACGTAGATTTGCAGATGTTACAGTTTTCCTTCGTAAATTTAATTTCAGGAAATAGGTGTATGCCTCTGAAATCAGTGGAGGGTCCCCAGTAGTGCTATTTTAGAATGTAACCACTCTTGTAATTACCAACTTTGTTATGGTACTGACCTTTAGTAAAATCCAGCAATGGCACATTGACTTTAAAGTGATTGTAAAGGTTCGTGCAAGGGTTTTGCACAGAGTGGCACTGATCCTCCTTTTCTGGGGTCCCCCACTTCTGGCTCCTCTTTATCCTCATATACCTCGTGTCCATCAAGATTCATTTTGAGGTTAATTTTCTAATGAACAATCATGTTTTTTATTTTACCGATACTCAGAAACACTGTTAATCATATCCACTTCAATACACACTTATTTAAGTATATTTTCCCCTTTCTCTTCAGGTATGGTTTTGTAATTGCCGTTACTACAATTGACAACATTGGCGCAGGGGTGATCCAGCCTGGCAGAGGTTTCGTTCTTTATCCTGTCAAGTACAAGGCCATTGTCTTCCGGCCTTTCAAGGGAGAGGTAGTGGATGCTGTAGTTTCTCAAGTGAACAAGGTGAGATTTCATTTGACATAGATGTAAAACTCTAAATCCCCCACATACGGAAGAGGAAAAAAATATATATTTATACTACTTGCCAAAATATTGATCATTCTGTTCATTCACTTTTCATACAACTTTGTTGTATTGTATAGCAAGGAGAGTGACATTACTACTCATAGTGTCATCTTCCTAAGTCAGGCCTACTAAGTGAGGTTCTCTGTCCTGTAAGCTGCCTTAACTCCTCACTTTCTAAATTCCAGTCTCTGGAACACAAGGATTATAGCACCATGCAATGCAATACAACACAACCTGATTGGCTCACAGTACTGGTACTTCCAAGCTCAACCTTATTTCTGCTCTGTAGGGGGGATCATGGGCAAGTGAAATAAACTTACCGTATATACTCGAGTATAAGTCGAATTTTTCAGCACATTTTTTTGTGCTGAAAGTGCCCCCCTCGATTTATACTCGAGTCAAGCACTTTTCTGCAGCAAAAAATTGCTAGGAACCCCAAATTTGGTGTGCAAACCCAGTGGAACTGGTACCACAACATATCCAAAGCTGGAGTTCCTAGCACTAAGTGGCCCCGAGATACGGGGCCCCAAAATCGGTTCGGAAATGTCATTCTCTGCTGCAGAAAAGTGCTTGTCATTTTCCGAACCGACTTTGGGGCCCCGTATCTCAGGGCCACTTGGTGCTAGGAACCCCAGCTTTGGATATTTTATGGTGCTAGTTCCACTGGGTTTGCACACCAAATTTGGGGTTCCTAGCACTAAGTGGCCCCGAGATACGGGGCCCCAAAATCAGTCAACTGTATCCATCTGCAGCAATGTCATTTCGGGACCCTTTGGGTTCAGAGACCCCAAATTTTGGCTGCAGCTAGGGGGCATCTAGGAACCCTTAACTACCGAGTTTGAAGTTCGGAGGACCTATGGCTGCAAATGGGCACAGTGAGGCTGCAAATGGGCATTGTTGACCCTCTTTTCCTCTTACAGTAGCTGCGCATTTCTCACCCTCGTCTTATACTCGGGTCAATAAGTTTTTCCCATTTTTTTGTGGTAAATTTGGGGCCTCGACTTCTACTCGGAACGACTTATACTCGAGTATATACGGTAGATGTTATGTACTTGTACTAGCCCTAATTAAAAACGTAATTTTTGAAGAAGAAAAAAATATATATATAAACTGCTGGCAACAAAAGTGAGTACACCCCAAGTGAAAATGTTCAAACTGGGCTCAAAGTGTCAACATTTTGTTTGGCCACCATTATTTCCCATCACTGCCTTAACCCTCTTGGGCATGGAGTTAACCAGAGCTTCACAAGTTGCCACTTCAGTCCTCTTCCACTCCTTCATGACAACATCGCAGATCTGGTAGATGTTAGAGACCTTGCGCTCCTCCACCTTCTGTTTAAGGATGCCCCACAGATGCTCAATAGGGTTTAGGTCTGGAGACATGCTTGGCCAGTCCATCATCTTTACCCTCAGCTTCTTTAGCAAGGCAGTGGTGGTCTTGAAGGTGTGTTTGGGGTTGTTATCATGTTGGCATACTGCCCTGCAGCCCAGTCTCCAAAGGATCATGCTCTGCTTCAGTATGTCACAGTACATGTTGGCATTCATGGTTTCCTCAATGAACTGTAGCTCCTGCTGCCGGCAGCACTCATGCAGTCCCAGACCATGACACTCCCACCACCATGCTTGGCTGTAGGCAAGACACACTTGTCTTTGTACTCCTCACCTGGTTGCCGCCACACACGCTTGACGCCATCCTAACCAAATACGTTTATCTTGGTCTCATCAGACCACAGGACATTGTTCCAGTAATCCATGTCCTTAGTCTGCTTGTCTTCAGCAAACTGTTTGCAGGCTTTCTTGTGCATCATCTTTAGAAGAGGCTTCGTTCTGTAATGACAGCCATGCAGACCAATTTGATGCATTGTGCGGCATATGGTCTGAGCACTGACAGGCTGACCCCCCCCCCCCCCCCCCCAATCCTTTCAACCTCTGCAGCAATGCTGGCAGCACTTGTAAGTCTATTTCCCAAAGACAACCTCTGGATATGACGCTGAGCACATGCACTCAACTTCTTTGGTCAACCATGGTGAGGCCTGTTCTGAGTGGAACCTGTCCTGTTAAACCGCTGTATGGTCTTGACCACCGTGCTGCAGCTCAGTTTCAGGGTCTTGGCAATCTTCTTATAGCCTAGGCCATCTTTATGTAGAGCAACAATTCTTTTTTTCAGATCTCAGAGAGTTCTTTGCCATGAGGTGCTATGTTGAACTTCCAGTGATAAGTATGAGAGAGTGAGAGCGGAAACACCAAATTTAACGCACAAATGGGCAAAATGGCTAATTGGGCCCAATTTGGACATTTTCACTTAGGGATGTACTCACTTTTGTTGCCAGCGGTTTAGACATTAATGGCTGTGTGTTGAGTTATTTTGAGGGGACAGCAAATTTACACTGTTATACAAGCTGTACACTCACTACTTTACATTGTAGCAAAGTGTAATTTCTTCAGTGTTGTCACATTAAAAGATGTAATAAAATATTTACAAAAATGTGAGGGGTGTACTCACTTTTGGGACATACTGTGAAAAAAAAATTATATATATATTATACTTTATTTTTTTTTTTTTCCTTTTGGGTTAGAGTCCTGAAACGATACTACCCTGCTTTATTCAGAATTAAGCTGAAAGAAAGTCTTATATCCTTCTCCCCTCCCAGCAGCATGTACTTGCCTTTTCTCATTCCCATGCCACTTCATTCGGCTGCCAGAACTGAGTTAAAGAAAGCCTGATGTAAACTCCAAACTTGTTAAACTTGCACAAGGCTATAGACTTCCCCTCTTCAAGTGACAGCTCTGGGCAATCACGAGCCACCTGTGCTGTCACATTGAAGAACGAAAGGGAGTCCCGTGCTTACCCATGCCTAGAAGTTCTGGGTATTTTTCCTTCGCTCCTGATGGCCAAACAAAGCAGAGAGAAAATGAAAGGAAAAGTATATGTGGCTGGGGGTGGTAACTTAGTGAACCTCTTGCTTAGCCCTGCATGAGGAAAAGAAAAAGATCACATTAAGAGCTGTGGTCAAAATTTGAATTAAATCTCGAACGTTTGTGTTGATCAGCATTTTTTTTTTCAATCTTTCTGCAACATACATTAGTGTATGACAGTTTCATTTTATTTACTTTATTTATTTTTTTTGTTACTAACTTGCTGTAACACACACACACAAAAAAAAAAAAAGCTACACAGTAATATAATTGCACAAAGTGCTGAGTAATTCCATTGAATGCAGCATCTGCTGAATTCAGTATCTTGACTATTTTCTACAGCAGGGGTAGGCAACCCCTGGCACTGGTTACGCAAGAGGCACTCAAAGCCTCTTTTGCCGGCACTCGACTCCCTCCCCATCAGCAGAGCAGCGCAGGGAAGTGTCGGTGAGACACTAATGCATTCCAATTTCATAATTCCCCACGCCGCACCTGCCCTGAGAGGGGGAGGCACTGCGCCCCCACACATTGTAAAATATGGGAAATATTGTTTGTTTCTCTAACTTTGCTGTAGCTGCCATCATCTGCTTTTTGTGATGGGGAAGAGATTGGGTGCAGGAGGACCACTGCTAAAGCCAATCACAGTCCTGCTAGCACTGTCCACCATGTGGAGGAAGATGACTCACTTGGTTGCCACTACCAATCTCAGAAGAAGGGATTCCACTGTGAGTGAGAAAACCACAATCGGGTGACAGTTTGTGGAATTACTGTTGAGCTTCTGGGAACTTTGTTGAAATTATTCCTGAACCTTTGTGTCACTTACTACTGAACCCCTGCACTCTGTGTCCCTTTTAAGCCACAGCCGGTATTCAGCGCAATGAAAATCGCACCCAACTTCTCAGCTGCGGGGGCCCAACTTATGATCCTGCACACAGGCCCACTGCTTTCAGAAGATGTCCTTGACCTGAGCTCATCATTGCGCATCCATTCCAGATGCTTGTATGTGACATCACATACAAGCATGTGGGCTGGATGCGAGCGCTGGAACAGCAGGATGAGTGCGCCAGGACAGGTAGATGTCTCATCTCTGCTTCCTTTTTCACTACTCTGCATATCACGCATATCATAGATGAGAAGAGGGTACAGCAGTAGAGCAGATGAGCAGGAGGGTGCAGCGGTGGAAGAGATGAGAAGGGGCTTCAGCAGTGGGACAGATGTGAAAGGAGGTGTATTGGTGGGACAGATGAGCAGGGGGTACAGAGGTGAGACAGATGTGCAGGGGGTACGTTGGAGGGGCAGATGTGAAAGGGGGTTCAATGGTGGGACAGAAGAGCAGGGGGTTACAGTGGTTGGGCAAAAGAGCAGAGGGGTACAGAGGTGGGGCACATGTACAGTGGCAGGTCAGAGGACATAGGAGGTACCATGGTGTGTCAGATGAGCAAGGGGAACAGAAGTGGGACAGATGTGCAGGAGGTACAGTGGTGGGGCAGATGAGAAAGGGGGTTACAGTGGTGGGCAGAAAAGTTCAGTGTTAGGACAGATGAGAAGATGGTTCAGTGTTGAGACAGCAGAGCATGGGGGTATATTGGTGGGGTAGATGTGCAGGGTAGTACAGTGGTGAAACAGATTTGCAGGGGGGGCAGTGATCTAAGGTGTGGTTTTGCAGGAATTGGGGCTGATCTGAGGAGTGAGTGCAGGATGTTAATTTCTCACTACTGCTCAAGTAGTTTACAGCATTTACTTTATAAAAAATCCTTTTCGTGATTTGAGAGTGTGAAGTTGACATTTTTTTGTTATAAAATCGGCACTCTCAATTTCTTTGAAAAGATTTTTTGGCACCCTGTGCTCAAAAGGTTGCCTACGCCTGTTCTACAGCATGGTAACACTGATCACTCCATGTTTCTTTTGTTTTATTGACGTGGTTGAAGACTAGGTTTGACCTATGTGTTTGCAAATGAGTGTGCTACCATCTAGGGCTGCAACTAATGATTATTTTCATAATCGATTAGTTGGTCGATTATTGTTTCAATTAATCGATTAATCGTTTAATAACCTTTAAAAAAAAAGTGTGGTGTATAATTTAGTTAATATGTAAAGTTTTAAAAAAAAAAAGCAATTTATTCTTAAATATCTCTATGTAGTGGTAAATATAAACAACCAACTACATGGTTAGGGAGCAAAATATTGAATCCACTCTGAGAATAACAGACAGAAGAGATATACTGTATATACTATTTAGAGAAATACATTTTTTTGGCCAATTTGTTGTTGGGCAGATTAAAAAATACAAATTGCTGCAAAAACGCTTTTCTGCAGCTTCTCCATTGAAGTATATTGAACCAAAAAAGCACAGTTTTGCGTTAAAGTCCTTGACCCTTTCCAAATACGCAGCGGCTGAAAAAAAAAGCATACATGTGAACGTGTCCCATAGAAAACCATGTTAAATGAACTGTAGTGTGTTTCTGCAAAAAGCATCAAAAAACACATAGATGTGAACCAGGTCTAAGATGTTTAGTAACATAATGGAGTTAAAGAAAACTAAAATGAGCCCTTTTATAGTACAAAAAAAGCAAATAATCACTACTGTAAGGGGTTCATTTTTTTACTGTAGAACTGTGAAAGTAATATGTACAGTAGCGATTATTTGCTCTTTTTGTACTATAAAGGGCTCATTTTATTATTTTTAACCCCATTATGTTACTGGCCGATTAATCGATTTATGAAAATAGTAATCGATTAATTTCATAATCGATTAGTTGTCAATTAATCGATTAGTTGTTTCAGCCCTACTACCATCCATGAATTATTCTCTTCTTTTAACTAATTTCTATATGAATGAAGGAACCTAAGGCTGACTGTTTTCAAAACAGCTCCTGTTGTAATGTGTATTATGTTTTGCTGGGTTGAAGTATCTCTTATAATTATAAAACCACTATGTTGTACTATTAGCACTGAAAAACATGAATTTCTGCAGGTAGTCTATGGGAGATGTGAAGCTTCTGCCTTTTAGTATGGTATTTTGTAGTAATCCATTCAGGATTGCAAAGTTTTGTAACCCACTAATTTCTTCTTGTCTTTTTTACAGGTCGGCTTATTTACAGAAATTGGACCCATGTCCTGCTTCATTTCAAGACATGTAAGTTTATACCAGTTTTGAACACTGGAGCTGTGGCCGCCTAGCGGCAACTATCATGTTGTGACAGATGAGAGGAATTCTGGATGTATGGGTTACTGCACACTGTTGCTGACTGCTCTGCTTTGTTGAAATAAAAAAGGTCCTAAAGGACAACTTTACTCTTACTTTAAACAAACCCAAAAATGTTACTTTATTCAGAAGTTGTCATATCACCAGTAATTACTAATTCCTCTGTTTGAGCTAAAACTGACAAGTTTGATCCTCCCTGGTCTGGTAAAAAATAAATATTAATAAATAAAAAAAAAAAAAAATCTACCTCTATTTATGAAGGTATCTAACCGATCTTCTTGTTCTTTCAGTCAATTCCATCTGAAATGGAGTTTGATCCCAATTCTAATCCACCTTGTTACAAGACTGTAGATGAGGTAAGAGACATGCTTATCTGTTTGTTGGCTAATGAGAAAAAATATCTTCAAATTGCACATGACTGACATGACCTGCATTAAGATAAAAAATGTCCAAATACATGTATCCGAGTCCTCTCTCAATTCAGCACTGTGCCCACCTGCAGCCCCGCTCTCCTGTCGTCCTCTTCTCACAGAACACACTGAGAACAGCAGGAGCTATAGGCTCCTGGCACTGTGAGTCAAATCCTGTGAGAAGTAAGGCAGGGGGGCATGGCCAAGCCAGGCTGTGTGCGTCTATGGGAAAAAAGGGATCTGGAGGAGGTTGAGAGCAAAAAAAGGTACATTTGAGTTATGAATACATATGTGAATCCATACTTTTATTTCCTTTTTTATTTATCTTTTTTCCTGCCTCTAAACTCCTGTAAACACTTATGTGTTCATGGACACCTAGGCTGACATGGAGGGGTGTTTAGAGGCAGAAGAAAAAACATCCATCGCCTGTGAAACAGGCTTTTTTTTAGCTCAAGTGTACACGAGGCCTTCGTGATCTTCAGTAAGAAGCTTCAATATCGAAACTATATGCCAATAGTTGCATTGTTTATAAGTACAATCGCTATACTTGCCCTCAAATTCAGTTTGGCTCCTGCCATCATTAAGGACCATGTACATTCAGCTGCTGTTGATTTGGGCTCAGACCAAAAGTCGGATAATCAATCTCTTCTAGGAGAAAGTACATATAGCATGTAAATAATGTTAGTTAAAAGATAAAATGCTGCAGGAAACATTTGTTATGCTTCAGTACCTTGCACTGGCTAATAATATTATTTCAGGTATTTTTATATAGCACCCAGTGAGAGCACTAAAAAAAGAAGTGTAGCGCAACCAAAATCTACTAGGTACTAACAAACTATACTACAAAAAACGTGAATGTTCCAATAACTTCAAATTATATAGTGTACAACAAAAATTCATTCACATTCCAAAATTGTGTAAAATCAAACTTTAAAGTCCAGTCAATAGTGTGATCACCACTGTTATCCAAATAAAAGTGCTCTGTATCTCCACCACTATATAAGTTGGCCGCTCACGTCATGGCCATGATTCCTGCATTACCAGAAAGGTCGAAGCAAGCTGTGTTCCCCTCAGGGATATTGGTTCTGACAGACGCTTGGCAAGTCCTCACTCCTCTCTTCTCACAATGGGATACACCAGTCCTTAGACACTTGGGAACACCATTTGTATATGGGAAGGAAAGGGATGCACACCAGATTTAATGCTCTCCGTTTGAAAGTTGTAATAATAAAAGATAAGTATTACACTTACAGAGTGAAGCACTGCCGCCAGTGCTAACTTAAATGCACATGTGAAACACATATGCCGGCATTCAGCTCTGTAGCAAGATGGCTGCGGGATGATGTCATCCCCAAAACTCTGCCTCCCTATTTGTGTTATGTCCAAAGCAGGGAGTCCTACGGAACAAGTCCCCGCTTTTGGATGTAACGTGTATAGGGAGGCAGAGTTTTGGGTGTGACATCATCCTGCGGCCATCTTGCTACAGAGCCAAATGCCGGCATATGCGTTTGACATGCATTTAAGTTAGCTCTGGCGGAGGTGCTTCTCTCTGTAAGTGTAATACTTCTCTTTTATATATTTAAACTTTTAAATGGAGAACATTAGATCTTGTGTGCTTCCCTTTACTTTCCATATAAGGAAGAAAGCCAAAAGAGGGTATGTGCCCCAAGGGGGATATTATGGGCAGTACAACACCAGGAAATAATTATATGGTGCAAGAATAGAATACAGTAGTATTGTTTAAAAAGATTATCACAAAGTTTTTATTGTTTACAAAATATGCAAAATATCTACAAACATAGAATCCAATATAAGATCAAAGAGATGGAGGAGACAACAATCAATTGTGATTTAACTGCTATAGTGTTGTAATAGATCATCCCAGTAGACCCAAGGGTCAGCTCACTGGAGTGAAAATAAAACAGCACAGGACATTCTACTGCCCCGTACACACGGTCGGATTTTCCGACGGAAAATGTGTAATAGGACCTTGTTGTCGGAAATTCCGACCGTGTGTAGGCTCCATCACACATTTTCCATCGGATTTTCCGACACACAAAGTTTGAGAGCAGGCTATAAAATTTTCCGACAACAAAATCCATTGTCGGAAATTCCGATCGTGTGTACACAAATCCGACACACAAAGTGCCACGCATGCTCAGAATAAATAAAGAGATGAAAGCTATTGGCTACGGCCCCGTTTATAGTCCCGACGTACGTGTTTTACGTTACCACGTTGAGAATGATCGGATTTTCCGACAACTTTGTGTGACCGTGTGTAGGCAAGACAAGTTTGAGCCAACATCCGTCGGAAAAAATCCATGGATTTTGTTGTCGGAATGTCCGATCAATGTCCGACCGTGTGTACGGGGCATACATGTTTCGGAATAACATAGAAAGACTCAGTTCTTTCTATAGTGTATGTTTCCTTCCTCAGGAGTTTCAAAGAAGCAGTTTTGATGTGTTTAAAACATTTTGTCTCTTCATTGTAAACATTGTACAATGTTTACAATGAAGAGACAAATGTTTTAAACACATCAAAACTGCTTCTTTGAAACTCTTGAGGAAGGAAACGTACACTATAGAAAGAACTGATACGGCTGGTATTCTAATGTCAGGGTCAAGAGGGCCAACAGGGCCACTTGGCAAATGTAAAACAAACAGCAACATTTCACAGAACAAACAGTGAACAGCCATCTTAGTTCATACTCTTAAAGTATTTTAAAGGTGGTTTTTTTTTTTTTGTTTTTTTTTTTGCCCTCCCTTACATATTACGGTTCTGCAGTCCCTCCTGACTAGTTTTATCCCTCAGGCCATTTTAAACTAGACACAGTATTTTAAATGAAGTTTAACTAAAGATCTATATAAAAGAATCAGGACCCCCTTCCTCCTTGCTGGTGATCCATCTAGTGCTGTACCCCAGAATCGTATTCACTTTTTCCCATTGCCATGCCACATTGTTAACCAATTTTGCAGTCATCATAATGATTAACCAACATACTAATATCTCCGGCAGGATGTCGTCATACAACAAGATGATGAAATTCGCCTAAAGATTGTGGGAACCAGAGTGGATAAGAATGATATTGTAAGTAATAGATGTTTTTTAGCAAGCTTTGAAACACATTTCAGGTATGCACTTGGAAAATATTTTAAAGGGGTTGTAAACCCTCCTGGTTTTTCACCTTAATGAATTAAGGTAAAAAACCTATAGTGCAGCACCCCCCAGACCCCCCCCCCCCCCCTTTACTCACCTGAGCCTGGTTCTGATTGAATATATTTATAGCAGCGCAGCCATTGGCTCCCGCTGCTGTCAAACAAATCCAATGACGCAGGGGGCGGGGCCGAGTCCTGCTGTCTGTGTCAGTAGATGCAGCAGCAAGACAGGAGCGTGCCCGCACGAGTGCCCTGAGGGAGAGCGCTTCTAAAAGAGGAGGAGCCAGCAGCGCTGCTAAGGGACCCCAGAAGAGGAGGATCGGGGGGCCACTCTGTGCAAAACCAACTGCACAGAAGAGTAAGTATGACCTGTTTGTTAAAAAAAAAAATAAAAAAAATGTAGGTTTAGTTACCCTTTCAAGAGATTTATTTTAATAGTCTTTATAATAAAGAAAAAAAAGTGTTTGATTTTCTAGTATGCCCTTAAAAGTCAGTCTTTTACCTAGGTAATTCTGTTAGCTGACACAGCTCCTGGCTTGAACATCTATCTGCAGAGGAATGCTGACTAGCACCTAAGCCACTCTTCTAGTTTCAGCTAGATGATTGTTGGGGTTTGTGGGACGAGACCTGTTAAAGGGCACATGTAAGGATAGGAATATGGAAGCTGCCATTGCTGACTTGTTTCATACATGTAGGTCTCTGGGCTATCATCTTGATCACGGCTTTACTACCTTTTTAGTCCCTGGCCTGGAACAAGTATGTTGATGAGATTGAGTGACTCGTGTGAAAACCAACTTCATACGGTAGAGCATTAGGGACACAGCCACTCCTCTAAATCTTCTTTTAAGTGCTTTTGTTGCCAATTTAACACATGGTTTTCCCTCACAGGAATGTTTAAGCATTTCTCTGCCACAAAAACAAATGTGCATCTGCCTCCTGCCATACACTTGTATAGTTTCTCCTTTTGGCCCTTGTCTGTCTCCTCTGCCTTCTCAAACAATTTCTATGCATTAATCTAGCAGATCCCTGCTGCACTGGCTTCCACCTGTATCCTAGGTGGAGCCCTCCTAACTCCTGGGCTGAGTTCCTATATTGGGGCATAGAGTATACATGACCTGCTTTTTACTTCTAGAGGCCTGCTGTTCTTTAGTCACAAAAGTGTTGAAAAGTGAACCAAATTGACTCTGAACCATTTTTAGTAATTCTGTGTAAGCATTTGGTAATTATTAGACTGTACTTAAAGTCCAGTTCTAGGAGAATGAAATCCCCCAGGCTCCCTCAAGTGGTGTGACCGGTCCCCCCGCAGCCCACTTGTAAACTGCAACTGGTTCTGGTTGCACTTCAACTTCCTTAGCACAGCATACTGGGTGGTAATGTAAGTGATGGAGCTCTTCAATTCTCCCCTAGATGTATTGAACAGTGCCCCCCCCCCCCCCCCACACACACACACACACACATTGCACGGTTGGATTGTTTAATTATCCTGAATTTGGGCTTTACAGAGAAATCCCAAGCAGCAAGTAATCCATCAGCGAACTGCTTAATCTCTCTAGCCAACATTGCAAGTCAGGAGCACTTAGTTTTACTTTGATATGATTTATTTATGTATTATTTTTTATAAAAATCCAGCACATCCTGGTTTAGTGGGCTACAGAATTTTTGGGTAAAACTGCAGCACCTTTTCACAATTTTATTCTGAGCTGTGCAATCTTTAAATTTGTTTCTTTGTTTGAGGATCAGGTCACAGAGGGCTTTGACAAAGGGGGGTTGCAGGGTTAGAGCCAGGGACTTTAACAAAATAAAGGATACTTTGATCTAGAAGGGTTTAACTAGCAGGTAATTCGGCTCCACAGGATGGATGCCAGGATTAAAATTGTACCCTCTAAAAGAGAAGTAAGTAGGTGGACATTTCTGATTCTAGATTTGGTATTTATGAATCCCAGGCATAGAATCAAAATGCAGTAAAGTGAGTCCTTACTGCTTCATTGGTTGTTGGTGAGTGACTCTGAAAATATTAACCAAACCAGGCAACAAGCATTTGCCAAGGGCAGCTTATATTTTCCAATGGAACTGTTGGTTTGTTGCTATGTAAGAGATTTAAATAAACCCCCACTTCTTATACTTGCAGTTATTTAATTTGCACTAGAATGTCATACATAACATTTATGAGCTGGGAATCTAATGCTACATTTTATTTTTTATTTATTTTTTCAGTTTGCAATTGGTTCTCTGATGGACGATTACTTAGGTGAGTGTCCTACGTGTCAAATTAATATTTACAATTTGTTTTAGGTTTATGTTCGTTATCTGTATTTATTTAAAGCGTATGTTGACTACAGAGTAGTTGCCTTTTTATTAGCTGTGAACCTGCTACGCAGACTATTTGTTAATTTAAAAGCCTGTGTTAAGGTGAACTTGATTATTTTTTTTAGTGAGGCACTTTAAGGCCATGTGTTGAATTATCTTGCTCTTGTGGGATAGCTGCACATAAAACCCAAGTATGAGATTGGAAGATAATCTGTAAGTATTGCCTTAAAGGCCTGCTAGCCTAGAATAGGTTGTGGTAAACGTTTACCACAACCTCAACCTACCACTGTGAAGAGGGTGTCAAGCAAAAGCTGTTTGCCTTCAGACTTTTTCTCTGTGATTGAAACTCCAGTCTGAACAGTCATGTAGGTACAGAGAGAGATGGGGGTCTAGTATCTCCTCCTGAAAAAGAAAACCTGAGTTCCACATGTTGGCTATACATGTAGGTATACATTTATAACTAATGTTTATTGGGCTTGAAGTGGTATTTTTAAACCCAAAAACAAACATAACTGCAGCTTACCAATTAGATGTTTTTTTTTTATTTTTTTTATTTTTTTTAGACTTTATTTTTCCCTGGTGAGCCTGCCAGTAAAGTCTGTTTTTCAACTGAACAAATTGTCCTGCAGATGTAGCAATTACAGGGTTAAGACAAACCATTTTCTACTGACAGAGGTGCTTTCTGATCAAAAGGGAAAACCGCTGTTTGCTGTAAATGCTTATAAGGTGTTAGCTGGAGTTCAGCTTTAGTTTGTTAGTGTATCTAAATCTGTTAGTGCTTTGGTGTCAGTATTAGTAAAAATAATCCCCAGCATTAATGTCAGTGGGAGCAAAAAAAAACCCCACAGCCTCTCTTAAGATTAACAATGCTGCTGTCCAAAGGTGCCCATGTGCTCCTTCATCAAAAGTGGAGGCACTATAATACAGGAGATGTGTTACTGGCCAGATCACCAGGTGAAAACGGAGAGAAAAAATATATATAAAAAAAAAAAACTAAGGCAGCCACCACATTGGATTAGTAAGCTGCAATATATTATCTTGGGTTCGGTTTTAATGCTGCTTTAAACAATGCACATGTGTTTTGGGACCTGAACATAATTAAAAGAAATACAGTAAGTCTCCTACTTATGAACGAGTACCATTGCAGGAGCTCGTTTGTAAGTCCAACAAAGAATAAAGATCAGTGCTTGCAGACAGAGGCTTTTCGTTCAGCCCACTGGGTTGAATGGAAAAAAAAGCTGTGCAAACGCATGTTCGCATATCAAAGGTTCTGATGTAGGGGGCTCACAGTAAGGCTACTTTCACACTGAGGCGCTTTTCAGGCATTTTAGCACTAAAAATAGCGCCGGTAAAGCGCCTGTCATGCCTGCGCTGTGTAAAAGCCCAAGTGCTTTCACACTGGGATGGTGCGCTTACAGGACAAGAAAAAAAGTCCTGCAAGCAGCATCTTTGGGGCGGTATGGGAGTGCCTGCAAAGCGCTTCGACAACGCAGCTCTTCTAACCCTTTCTTCAGCTGTTAGCGGGGGTTAAAAGTGCCCCGCTAGTGGCCAAAAAGCGCCACTATAACAGTGGTAAAGCACCGCAAAAACTACCAGCACTTTACCGCTAACGCCGGGCGCTAGGCAGTGTAAAATAACCCTAAATGTTTCCTTTAAAGCTTGGGGCACCTTAAACAATGTTATTAACCATTTTTTTCTCTTGTGCCTCTTGCAGGTCTGGTGAGCTGATGTGGTCCACTTGCTGTCAGACGACGCTCAGTTTATTGTAAAATGTGTTTTTATGTAATTTGTTTTGCCCCATATGACAGTCACCACTCAGTAGCAAAGTTTGGTGTATTAGTTACATAAGGCTCAATTCACAAACCTGTAATGATATTTATTTGCTATAATTCTTAATTTTAGCAATAAGATCTGAAAGTATGAGTCGTTATTTTAAACTCGTACAATATAGCTTGGTGAACTGACATGATGATATTTGAAACCCGTAAGCTCTGTTTTCAAAGTGTTATTTTATTAAAAAAAACTTCATGCAGTCTCGAGTTCATACTTTGTGTGCCTTTTTTATTTTCTGATGCTTATAATTATCTCCACTGTAGATTTAATCCAAGCAATTCGAGCCCCCTCTTTTGCCCCTTGCTTAAACTGGCGCATTTTTAGATGGTCAGCTTGAAAAAAAATTATAGAGCCTCAAGTGCAACTTCCAGATGGTTCCAAAATTGCAGCATGTTTTCATGTGTTGCGGTGCATTGCATTGTGTATGCAGAGCATTCAAATTTTATAGGTTGTAGCACACCTCAACATCCCAAAAAATGTTTTCCCTGTATTTCTGGGAGAAAAAGGGGGGTGGTTAATCCTAGCATTGGTGTTAGTGGTCATAGAGGTGGCAAAAATGCTACTCTGCATGTTAGTGGCAGTACTACTAAAACCAGACACCACTTCACCAGAGAAATTGCAGTGTCACTATGGTGACATTGTACCGCTGTGGCGGTGATCATGTACAATGGCTGGTTGCTCTGATATCAGTGCTGCCAGCCCTTATCTCTGATCACTGCAACAGCATCACAATGTCACCAGACCAGTGCTGCCCGTCAACATCTCTAATGACTGCCATCCACTCAGTATCCCTGATCACTGCAACCCACTTAGTGTCCCTGATCCCCACCACACCAGTGCAGTGTTGCCACTGGCCTGTGTATTGATCACTTTCTGCCTGCTACCTAGACCAATCTTTTGCCTGTTTGCTGGCAATGTGTCTGCCTGTGGTCTGAACTGGCCTATCTTCACATCACGCTATGTTCCTGCAAGGCACCAGGCCAGTGAACATGGCATTCATTGGGGCAGCCATGTTGCTGTAGGCTTGCTTGGCTTCTAGGGACTGGGACACTAAGTTATGTTCCCTGACCACACATAAAGAGGTGACCTTCACAATGCATTGGTTTTGACACCATTGGTTGATTTTTAACGCACAAGATACACTGTCTGGTATTTAATTAGTCCAAAAAGTGAAAGTCTCACGCATGTGGTGTAGCCATACTATGGAAGATTAGCAGAATGTGTTTTGGGATGTAATTCTAAGTATGCCCATGCTGTATGTGTGCAATATCTTATATTGACAACTTTTGTGTTGACACAAAAAAAAATTCTAATTTTCTTACTGCATTTTCCAAAAACTTATAGCAAGAAGCCTCACTTTGCCTCTTAGGGTATTTACTCACTGAAATGCGATCACATTTGTGGGTGTTTCTACTGCCCTGGTATTCCAGGGCCTCCAAAAAGGTAATCATCAAATTAGATGTGTAATTTATCCTCATGGAATGCCTGAAGGTGGTCCTTGGATTTTGGGCACCTCAACATACTCAAGAGGAGTAGAAGAATGTGTTTGGTGTGTAATTCTAAGTATGCCTATGATGTGTGTTAGAAGGCAAAGGGAAGGGACCGGTTTATCATGCAGACAGGTCAGAGTATCAATGTTGAAAACCAATACAAATGAGGGAGAGGTCTGGGGCTGCCCAAGCTGAAGTCGAAAGTGAACCTGTGGCGAGAGCTTTGAGTAATAAATGCTTTTATCCAGAACATGAGCTGTTAAACAAGCCCTCACTGACCTTGGTGGTTGCAGGCACTGTGGAGTAATTCATCCTCAAAGATCACAATAGAAGTATTGTAGCAGGATTCCATTTGCTCTGAACAGCTTACAGCACCTGTTTGTTTAATAAAGTACATCTTAAGGTTCCTGTATGACAGCTTAAAGTTATACTAAAGTCTTATGTTTGTTACTTTAAAAAAAAGTCATACTTGCCTGCTCTGTGCAGTGATTTTGCACAGACCAGCCCAGATCCTCTTGATTTCGTCACTGTCTCTCTTGGCACCTTGCTCCTGTCGAGTGCCCCCACAGCAAGCAGCTTGCTATGGGGGCCCCTGAGTCGAGCCGCAGCTCCTGGTGTCCATTCAGACACAGCGCTGTGGTTCAGCCCCGTCCCCGCTTTCTCCTGATTGGCTAACTGACTTTGACAGCAGAGGGAGCCAATGGCACCACTACTGTGTCTCAGACAATCAGGAGGGAGAGTTCCAGACGGCTGAGGCACTTGTGGATCGAGATGGTACATAGGTAAGTATTAGGGGGGCTGCTGCACACTGAGTTTCCTTCATCATTTGTGTCTCAAACCCGTACCCTCTTTGACAATGCAGCTCAGTGGGAGGGTTCCAGCGACAGAGGCCGTGCTGCCAATCAGAAAGCAGTAGTTAAGACTAGGTGTAGCCAGGTACTGATTGATAAGCTACAGTGACAATACTATTAGTTACACCCTCTGCAACATTTTATTAATCCCACTGTAGTGAAAGCAGGCACATCCTTCAAGAGAGTGGCAACTGTGCTTTGCATTCAGGAGTAGTTCAGCATCGTTGCCACACCATCATCGAAAGCTGCATGAAGTGGACATCACTGGCAGGGCCAACGGGTAGTCGTGGAACGTTTGCAATAAGACTGAGAAAATCCGTGAATGCATTAATTATTAAATACGGCTACGGCATGGGCTGGATCAACCAGGGCCCCTTCACACAATGTATAAAAACTGGCCAAAAATTGTGTACAAGCCAGCGGGTGGATCAAGCCTGCTTTTTTTAGTTACATAAAGTCATAAAGCCATAGGTTTTCATTGTGAAACATTACAACCTTGGGCACCATGTGGGCCAGCCGCCAGCAACATAACAACTGTTGATGCCATCAGTTGATGAGGAGATCTGTTACCTGGACAGCATCCTTGTTTGACCCCTCACCCCTCTGTGTCAGCACTGAGGTCACATTAGCAGCATGTTGGAGAAAAAAAGGAGTAAGAACAAATGCTGGAATATTGGTATCAGTGTGCAAAAGTGTATTTGCTTTGCAAGAAAAAAAAAAACAAAATCTCTCTAATAGGGTTGTCCCGATACCACTTTTAGGACCGAGTACAAGTACCGATACTTTTTTTTTTCAAGTATTCGCCGATACCGATTACCGATACTTTTTTTTTTAATGTCACGTGACAGTGTTTTTTTGTTTTTTTTTACAGTGCTCTCTTTCTTTTTTTGGGGGGAGGGAACGGTGTATGTGTTTTTTTTTTTTTTTTTTTATTATTATTTACAATTTTTATTTTTTACAATATTTTTTTTATTCTTTATTGCAATGTGTGGTTTTTTTTTTGTTTTTTTTTAATCAACCCTGTTGGGGGGCTTTGGTGAGATATCAGGGGTCTTAACAGACCTCTGATATCTCCCCCTTGAGACAGAGAAAGAGACAGGATAGAGATTCCCCAGTCCCTTTCTCTGCAGCCTCAGCTGCACTGAGAATGAATGGAAAGAAGACAGCGGCTCCTCTCCATTCATAAACTGACACATCGTAATCACAGAAGATTACAATGTTTCAATTATGTGAATGGACAGAGTCAGCTGACTCTGTCCATTCACAAAGGGAGGAGGACGGCGGAACGGAGGGGACAGAGAAGGAGAGGGGGACAGCAGAACGGAGGGGACAGCGGAGGGGGACAGAGAAGGAGAGAGGAACGGAGGGGGAAAGCGGAGAGGCACAGAGAAGGAGAGAGAGGAATGGCGGAACAGAGTGGGACAGCGGAGAGGCACAGAGAAGGAGAGAGGAATGGCGGAACGGAGGGGACAGCGGAGGAGGACAGAGAAGGAGAGGGGAACAGAGGGGGACAGCGGATAGGCACAGAAGAACGGAGGGGACAGAGAAGGAGAGGGGAACAGCGGAGAGGCACAGAAGAACGGAGGGGACAGCGGAGGGGGACAGAGAAGGAGAGGGGAACGGCGGAACGGAGGGGGACAGCAGGGAGGAACGGAGGGGGCATGGAGGAGGATGCAGTGACATACAGCGGTGACCGATCACCGCTGTATTTCACTAAAGCCGCTGAAAGACGCGGGGGGAGAATCTTGTAACTCCCCCACGCTCCGATCACAGCTGACTTCTAGGTATCGGGGGAAGCATCAGGAGCATTTGCCCGAGTACAAGTACTTGGGCAAATGCTCGGTATCGGGACAACCCTACTCTCTAATGTTGGGTGTCCTACGTGTGTGGATGCCTTTGCAATCTATAAAACTTGAAATTGTGCATAATTTTAAAGTGTGCCTTGACTGGAAAAGGGTTGAGAAACACTGAGCTAGATCACTACTACATGCTACTTGTGTACCTTCTATTGGAAAGAGCCATTTGTTCCATCTCTATTGCTCCTAAATTCACCCCTCGTTGCTGCTGCCTTACACATCTATGTGTATATGTGACATACCAGTATGCTAGACCCACATATTGCTTTTCCTATTATTTCTTCAGTAATAAAAGTTAGTGTCAGCTTGATCACACTTGGCTCAATATTAGCAAGTGATGCAGCCAGTTTCAGCATGTTGAGTTGTGGCATGAATAGTTAACAAGATTGTGATGATATTCACCCAGACACGGCTGATTTCCTTTCCTATACAGAAAACCGAGTGCTTTTTGTAATCTGCCAGTTGGCCATAACTGAGACAAGATCACTGAGGTTCCAGAAGGTTTAATGTGTCAGGCACCTCGCTGCCCTTCTCTTGGTTAGCAATCTCTTTTAAGGCCAGAAGTCAGTTATAGTCTTCTGTTGTATTTAATTGTATCAAAACCAAAACACCAAAGTTTATTATTTTGCAGTTCACCAAACCCTTTCACACTGGGCGGATACTTTGGATGGACTTCACTAGCTCAGCGGGGAATCGCTCCGTTAGTCCCGGCTAAGCAGGGCGGATGACAAGTCCGTCTCCATTCACTGTGCAGGGACGGACCTGTCAGAACGTTTTCATCCGATCCGCTGAACGGATGGCGATCGTATCTTGTCGGATCGGATGGCAGGCGGGTGTCAGTGGGCACATCACATCACGGACACAGAAGTCAATGCGTGGCCCGCTCTGTTTCCTGTGAGTCCCAGCGGTAAAACATCTGTCATCGCACATAGGGGTTTATTTACTAAAGGCAAATCCACTGCAAGTGCACTTGGAAGTCCGGTCGCTGTAGATCTGAGGGGGACATGCAAGGAAAATAAAAAAAACTGCATTTTTGCTTGTACATGATTGGATGATAAAATCAACAGAGCTTCCCCTCATTTCAGATCTCCCCCCAGATCTACCGACGTCTGCACTTGCAGTGAACTTGTAGTTGAAAGTGGATTTGCCTTTAGTAAATCAACCCCATAGTGTGAATTGGTCCTTAGAATATTGAGACAAACCATTTAACACTGACAGGGGTGCTTACACCCATAAACAGGAACAGAGCTGAAGCTGTCAATCAGCTGGAGGTCCCTGTCCTGTCACCATTTTTCTCTTGGTGTCAGGAAAACTTGTCAGCTGTGATTCATGCTGATAGCAGAGGAATGAAGCAGCGGACAGAAATTACACTGGTGGGTTGATTTACTAAAGGCAAATCCACTTTGCACTACAAGTGCACTTGGAAGTGCAGTCACTGTAGATCTGAGGGGGACATGCATAGAAAATTATAAACAGCATCTTTGCTTGTACATGATTGGATGATAAAATCAACAGAGCTTCCCCTCATTTCAGATCTCCCCCCAGATCTACAGCAACTGCACTTGTATTGCAAAGTGAACTTGCCTTTAATAAATCAACCCCTAATGCCGTGTACACACGGCTGGACTTTTCGACCAAACTTGTCCGACGGAACGAATCCGTCGGACAATTTGTCCGTGTGTGGGCTTCTTTAGACCTGCAGCGGACCTTTTCTGTCGAAAATCTGACGGACTTTAGATTTGGAACATGTTTCAAATCTTTCCGACGGACTCGAGTCCGAACGAAAAATCCGCTCTTCTCTATGCTAGTCCGATGGACTAAAACCGACGCTAGGGCAGCTATTGGCTACCGGCTATCAACTTCCTTATTTTAGTCCAGTCCAACGTCATCACGCACAAATCCGTCCGACTTTGGTGTGATCGTGTGTAGGCAAGTCCGTTCGTTAGAAAGTCCGTCGGAAAGACCATCGGAACTTTGATGCCGAAAATTCCGCCCGTGTGTACACGGCATTAGGGTTCTTTCACACAGGCTTTCCGATCATGTCCATCTGTCAGTTTTTCAGGCAGACCTGATCGAGCCTTGCAGTCTCCTCTATGGAGCAGGTGTCCACTGATACCCGCCGCCATCCGATCCTACCCGCAAAATCCAGACGGATGGTGGTCCTATTTTCCATCCGTCTGGCCAATCAGATAGGATTGGATGAAAACAGGCGGTCCGTTTGCATCAGATTTCCCCATAGAGGAGAGTAGGACTGTGTCCGCTCTGCACAGTGGAATGGACAGGACCTGTCATCCGCCTGCTCAGCGGGGATCAGCAGAGCTATCCCCCAAGAAGGAGGCGCCTGTGTGAAAGGGGCCTTGGTGCTCTTCATTGAGACAAGTACACACTATAGAGGGATATGCTTTGTTTATTCTTCATCTGAGGTTTACAATCACTTTGTTTCATAACACAGTTACATTCAAAACATGCCTTCAATGAGAACAGTCTGAGTTAGGCCCCTTTTACACAGGGTGGATTCTGTTCTGATCAGTGGGGGAACCCTCATAAATCCTCTGCTGATCGGAGCAGAGCAGGTGGCTCACACATCTGTGCTCAGTTTCTGCAGCGTTGACATGGACAGAGCCAATGGCTCCCACTGCTGACAAAAGCCAATCAGGAGTGCGAGTCTCCGGAGAGGCAAGGCTCTTGTGGACATCATTGGATCGAGAGGGGGCTCAGGTAAGTATTGGGGGGGGGGGGGGCTGCTACACACAGGTCTTTTACCTTCATGCATAGAATGCACCGCCTTGTAAAACAACCCATTCAGTTTAAAATAGAAATGAAAGGCAAAACATTTGTGTATAGATATATATAAAAAAAAAAAAACATTATAAATACCTTTTTTTTTATTTTATAAGTGATCACATATTCCTCTGTTCTCAGCTGCATAGAAGCTGGGAGAGAAGCAGCAGCACACTGAGCTTCCCAGTGAATGGCTGTGCAGCGGGGGCTTGCTAGGACAAGTCTGATCATTGGAGGAGAGTACACTGAGTTCCCAGCACAGCTAGAGAATTGATCATGGTGTGCTCTCCTGCTTAGTGTGGTCAGTTTTTAATAGGAAAGCAGAGTGACTGACGGGAACACCAGGGATTTCACATAAAGGAAGCAATACAAAGAGAACAGAATACTTTCTCATACAAATACAGCAGCCACATATCAGGAATATGAAGTGTTGGGGAAACAAATGCTTTAACTGTAAAATAAAAATGATAATGATTAGGGTTGAGCTTGATGTGCGGGTCGAACATAAGTTCGACTCGAACATCGAGTGTTCGCCCGTTCCCTGAATAGCGAACATTATGGGGCGGTCGCGGTGAATTTGAGCGCCGGTGAACGCCCCATAATGCAGTGCGAGATCACAGTGCATTGCTGTATGATGATTGGCCAAAGCATCCACCTGACCTGCATGCTTTATCCAATCACAGCGCACTATGCTAAGAGAGCCATAATTGGCCAAAGGCAGGGTGCCTTTGGCTAATCATGGCTCAGGGGGACTAAGTCCACGCCCCACACTATATAAGGCTGCTTACACAGCGGCTGTGTGTAGTGTTGTTGGTGTGGACAGAGAGATAGCTTGATTTAGATTAGGCAGGCAGGTTATTCAGTTAGTGGCACTGTATTTGATACATATATACAGTCATATATCTACTCTGCATTTAGCATAGACTTTATATTCAGTGTTTACTCTATATTCAGTCAGTGAATATATATATATATATATATATATATATATATATATATATATACACATATACATATATACAGTGGTGTACTGTTTCTAATACACTTCAGGCAGTGTACACAGTATCTAATACAGTGTGTACAGTTTCTACTACACTTCTGGTGGTGTACACAATACAGTGCAGCTGTAGTACATTTGCTAATACAGTGCAGGCGGTGTACACAGTATCTAATACAGTGTGTAAAGTTTCTACTACACTTCTGGTGGTGTACACAATACAGTGCAGCCGTAGTACAGTTGCTAATACAGTGCAGGCAGTGTACACAGTATCTAATACAGTGTGTACAGTGTCTACTACACTTCTGGTGGTGTAGCTAGGCAACGGGGGACGCTGCCAGGGCTGGGGTCGCTGATGTCATGGAAACGTATGACGTCAGGAGACCCTACCCACTTAGGCAGATTACATCCATTAAAAAAACCAAGGGAAGTGAAGGAGACAGTAAACGTGAGAAGTGTAAGTGCATAGAGAGAAGTGAAGCCATCAGATTGGGAGTGCATACAAGGAAAGGAGACACAGAACGAAAACGGGTAAACGAGAAAAGGCAGACCAAGGAGTAATGGAGGACACAGGAAAGTGTAAATAGATAAAGATGAATGGCGGCAAAAAGGAGATAAGGAAGGGGGAAGAAGAGGGGGAGGAGGGAAGAAGAACGTATAGAAAAAAAGGGAGGATATATAAAGAGAACAGAAGAAAAAGAGAGAAAAAAGGAAAAAAGAAACAGAAAAAGAGAGACAAAGGAGAGAAAAATAAGAGAAAAATACAAGTGAAAATAAAAAGACTACTCTGCTGATAGGATGACATTGTTGGAGGGGTGAGAGAGCCAGTAGAGGACACACAGGCTAAATGCTGCCTCTGCCCTGCCAAAGATAGGACTGTGCAGGGGAGGCAGAGAGTAAAAGGGGCCACTGTGATTACAGAGACAAAGGAGGGGGCATGACTGCAAGGGGCACTGTTATGGGGGGCTGTGATTGGTAGGGGCACTGTGATGAAAAGGGAACTGCACTGTAAAGGGGGACTGTAATCATTACAGTTCCCTTTACAGTGCAGTACCCTTTATATCACAGTGCCCCATTACATTACAGTGTGGAGGACCGACTCCGTGATTATCCCATCACCAACTGCCCTCGCGAACGGGCGGTTGCTGGAAAATTGGCTGCGAAGTTTAAATTGGCCAGGCCTATTTTTTGTCCCAGTCCGGGCCTGGTGGTGTACACAGTATAAAATACAGCGCAGTGGTTGTACAGTTTCTAATAAAGTGCAGGCAGTGTACACAGTATCTAATACAGTGTGTACAGTTTCTACTACACTTCTGGTGGTGTACACAGTACACAATACAGTGCAGCCGTTGTACAGTTTCTAATACAGTGCAGGTGGTGTACACAGTATCCAATACATTGTGTACAGTTTCTATTACACTTCTGGTGGTGTACACAGTATAAAATACAGTGCAGCCATTGTACAGTTTCTAATACAGTGCAGGCGGTGTACACAGTATCTAATACAGTATGTACAGTTTCTACTACACTTCTAGTGGTGTACACAGTACACAATACAGTGTAGCCGTAGTACAGTTGCTAATACAGTGCAGGCAGTGCACACAGTATCTAATACAGTGTGTACAGTTTCTACTACACTTCTGGTGATGTACACAGTATCTAATACAGTTAGTGTGGTGTTGCAAAACAAAATATACATCATGTCCGGAAGGCCACCAAGGAGAGGCAGACACTCACAGGCCACTAAAAGAGGGCAAGCAGCCTCTGTGTTTACAGTCAACAGTGCTGGTCGTGGACATGGTGAATCCTCTGCAGGTGGCCGTGGGGCACGCTTGTCCTTTTTTTCTGCTGCTGGCCGTGTTAATAAGCCAGAACATGCAGAAGAGTTGGTGGAGTGGATAACAAAGCCGTCCTCATCCTCCTCATCCTCTCTCACCCAGGCTCAGAGTAGTTTGCCTTCCAACGCAGCTGCCAAAGTGGCTTATTCCACCGGCTCCTTTCCACAGTCACTACTTCTGTAGCTCCACTATCATGCGTGGAGGAGTCCCCAGAATTTTTCGACCACAGTGTCGGGTACATGCTGCTGGAGTATGTACAGCGATTTGAAGGCTCCGATGTTGGTTCCCAGGTTGAGGAAGGGAGTAACGTGAGCCTAGAGAGAGGGGGTGCCCAAGAAGGACAAGAAACTGGCAGTTATGTTCCCCCAGCTGCAGCATACTGCCAAGTTTGCTCCAGTGACAAGGAGGGAGGGAATGATGAGATCACTGACTGTACTTGGGTGCCTGAGAGAAGGGAGGAGGAGGCAGGATGTCCTCTAGGGGGCAGCTTAAGGGCAGCCACCCTATTGCATCACACCGCAGAGCTCTGCAGGTGCAGGGCACTGCTGACTCCCCTCTGACTTTTAAAAGTTCCTTGGTGTGGGCCTTTTTTGACACGTGTGCAGCAGATCGCACCGTTGCTGTTTACAACCTATGTCTGAAGTGGATCAAAAGTGGCCAGAACAGCAGCCGCTTGGGCACCACATGCTTGACCAGACATATGACCACCTGCCATGCAGTCCATTGGCAACAGCACTTGAAAGACCCACATCAAAGAACAAGGCGGATTTCTCCTTGCTCCTCATCTGGGTTCTCCAACCCTACTATACCTCCAGTCTTCTCAAAAACCTGCACTGAGAGGAATGAAGGTATAGCAATAGGTGTACCAAGTACTTGCAGCCAATCTGCTAGCAGTACACCACCATCTGATTTTAGCAGGCAAATTTCCCTACCCCAGTTGCTGAACTGTAAAAAAAAATTTGGTCCCAGCCATCCACATGCTCAGCGTCTAAATGTAAGCTTGGCCAAATTGCTAGCTCTGCAACTGCTGCCTTTTCAGCTGGTAGACTTTCGAGAATTTGTGGAATGTGCTGTACCTTAGTGGCAGATTCCAAAACGTCATTTCTTCTCAGGGAAGGCCATTCTGGCTCTCTACCGGCATGTGGAAGGCAATGTTTAGGCCTTGTTGGACAGGGCGGTCAGCTGTAAGATGCATATTACTGCTGACTCATGGTCCAGCATATCAGGGAATTTAGTAGACCAGACTGTGTGGACTGCACAGAGGAAACCAGAAACACATGTGGAAGGGAGTAACGTGAGCCTAGAGAGAGGGGGTGCCCAAGAAGGACAAGAAACTGGCAGTCATGTTCCCCCAGCTGCAGCATACTGCCAAGTTTGCTCCAGTGACAAGGAGTGAGGGAATAATGAGATCACTGACTGTACTTGGGTGCCTGAGAGAAGAGAGGAGGAGGAGGAGGCAGGATGTCCTCTAGGGCGCAGCTTAAGGGCAGCCACCCTATTGCATCACACCGTGAAAAAAGTGAAAAACAAAGGTGTTTATTATTAAATGGGTGACAAATAAGTGAAATATATACAGTGCAAACCAACCACAGACCCACAAACAAATGGTATATACAAATGGATGGGAAATACCGTAATCATAACAAAAGCCGGGCCGAGGTCATACACAAGGAGATCAGTCAGATGGGAAAGGACGGGGAACCAACAGGACAGGGAGAGCATAATTGGATAGGCTGCAGGGTAGGGATCCAGGGAAACCGGAGGGACAAGAACAGGATGGGCTCAGGATAGGGATCAGGTCAGGACAGATGCAGGCTCAAGGACAAGATACATGAGAGGGCTTGCAGGGTATTTATAAGGCTGCAGTAATTGACCTCATGTTACACCTGAGCGCAGAGGGTGCTGTCTGCTTCACACTGCCGGAGTACACCCGCTGGTGGACACCGGTACTACGGCCCAAGGATGCAACAGTGCCACCAGCAGGTGAGTCCTCTTACTACAGGTCCTAGGTGTTGGAAGACACCCGCTGGTGGACACTGGTACTGCGATCCATAAGACCGATAGCGCCACCAACGGGTAAACCTTCTCATGACACAGCAGGCATGGGCAGGGACGTTACCTTTCCTTCACGGCTCACTGGGTAACTCTGCTGGCAGCTGGGAAGGATGCAGGACAGGGTTCAGTGTTGTTGGAGCTTGTTCTGCCACCACGCCTCCAAAATGCTAGTGGTGATTCTGCCACAGCTCTCTCCTCCACCCCCTCCTCTTCTTCTTCCTCTATGGCCTCTTCTGCAGATTTTTCCTCTGAACCAGTGGTGCTCCGTAAGCGTTCAAGGTGCTATGCAAGCAGTCTGGCTAAAAGATGCCATGCGGTGCTTGAGTTGTTCTGCCTAGGGGACAGGAGCCACACTGGGGCAGAGATTCTGTCAGCTCTGCAGGAGCAGGCTCAGAGGTGGTTGATGCCATGCCAGCTTCAGACAGGAATGGTTGTATGTGACAATGGCAGCAACGTTCTCTCTGCCCTCCAACAGGGACACTTGACCCATGTTCCATGTTTGGCACACGTCCTGAATTTGGTGGTGCAGCTGTCCTTGAGCAGGTACCCAGGCTTACAGGATCTCCTGAGGCAGGCCAGAAAAGTCTGTGGTCATTTCCGCTGGTCATACAATGCCAGTGCTCGTTCGGCTGCCATTCAAAGGGAATGCAACCTGCCCACCAACTACCTCATTTGTCACATGCCCACCAGGTGGAACTCAACGTTGGCAATGCTGCAGCGGCTGCACACACAGTAGAGGGCAATCAATGAGTAGCTGTTAGAGTATGGCACCAATACAGGGTCAGGGGAGCTTGGCTTCTTTTCACCACGCCAGTGCCTACTGATCAAGGATGCATGCACTGTCTTGTCACCATTTGAGGAGGCCACAAGGATGGTGAGCAGCGACAATGCATGCATTAGTGACACTGTCCCTCTAGTCTTCCTGTTGGAGCACACGCTTCGTGAAATCGTGGACAGGGCACTTGAGGCAGAACAGCGGGAGGAAGAGGAGGACTTCCTTACCTCTCAAGGCCCCCTTTATCCAGATAGCATTCTTGCGAGGCCCGCCAAACACACAGGAAGAAGAGGTGGAGGAGGATTGTGTCAGCATGGATGTAGAGGATAACACTCAGCAGCAGTCTTCAAGGGATGGTTTTCAGTCCCCAGAAACCCAAGGAGTTGTACGTGGCAGGAAGGAGGTAGTTACGGATCATGTGATCCTTAGTGACCCAGAGGACTCAGAATCAAATGCCTCTGCAAACTTATGCTGCATGGCCTCCCTGATTCTGCAAAGTCTGCGAAAGGACCCTAGGATTCGTGGTATCAAGGAGAGGGATGTTTACTGGCTGAAAACCTTTCTTGATCCACGTTACAAGGGTAAGGTTGCAGAACTCATCCTGCCTTCGCAGAGGGAGCAGAGGATGAAACATCTTCTGAAAACCTTGAAGAAAGGTTTGTGCAACGCATTTCCAGACCCTGGGCAGTTACAATTTCCTGGTGCTGGACAACATGTTACTGAGGCTTCATTCAGTCAGAGGAAGAGCGGTACAGGTGGTCGGCTGACCGATGCCTTTAAACAATTTTTCAGTTGATTTTCAGGCGATCTGCAATTTTTATTGGGACTGCGATATTGCAGCGGAAAAATTGAACACTTTTGACACATTTTTGGGACCATTGACAAGTATACAGCGATCAGTTCTATAAAAATGCACCGATTACTGTAAATGTCACTGGCAGGGAAGGGGTTAACACTAGGGGGCGATCAAGGGGTTAACTGTGTTCCCTAGGTGTGTTCTAACTGTAGGGGGGATGGGACTGACTAGGGGAGGAGAGATTGTGTTCATACTTAGTATGAACACACGATCGGTCTCCTCTCCCCTGAAAGAACCGGGATTTGTGTGTTTACACACACAGATCCCAGTTCTCGCTCTGTCACGAGCGATCGCGGGTGCCCGGCCGGTCACTCGCATCGGCTCCGGGCACACGCGCCCCTAGTGGCCAAAAGGCGAAGCAAAGTAAGGTAATGTCATTTCGCCCACTGCCGCAGTTGGTCGGCAAGCAGTTAAGCATTATTAAAATCACTGCTCCCGAAAAAACTGCAGTTTTTGAAAAATTTTTTGCATTGATACATGACCCCTGGGGCAGGACCCGGGTCCCCAAACACTTTTTATGGCAATAACTTGCATATAAGCCTTTAAAATGAGCACTTCTGATTTTTAACATTCGTGTCCCATAGACTTTAACGGTGTTCGAACAAATTTTTTGCCTGTTCACATGTTCTGCTGCGAACTGAAGCGGGGGTGTTTGGCTCATCCCTAATAATGATAGATCTTCTTTCAATGCTCGTCCAGTCTAGGGGTGCAGGGATAAGGTGTATTACTGTACTTCTGGCTCCAACAAGCTCCCTCACCCCATGACTCCGGTCCAGCGCTCCCACCTCTCTAAGGTGCTTTCATCCACTTTTGCCTCCTCCAAATACAATGCAGGGTTAATAGCCCAGGGACCGCCCACAGCCCAGGGGCCGCCCCGATCTTCTACCTGCAGCACCAGCATAGTTGCCAACATTGTGGAAAAAAATTTTAGGGACACTTTTTTGGCTGTAGGCGGAGTCTTCTTATAATCAGGGGGCGGGGGCATGCGTTTGTGGGCGTGACACAGGGGGAAATAAAAAAAGTGGCACGCGAAGCGTGCCGCAGCGAAAAATGGGCGTGGTTTATGTGAAATAGTGGGCGTGTCTTAAATGGGCATGGCTCAAAGGGGGTGTGGTTAGAGTCTGAGATGAATGAGGGATGGAAAAGGAAAGGGGGGGGAGAGGGATGGAGGGACAGCAGCCAAAGATCCTACACAATAATGGAAATATGTGTATTCTAGAAAGTTTAACAATCAGCAGATAAAGATACTCCAAACACCTGGTGTTAGCACTTCAATCATCCCGACACCATGATTGTTATGGTGTCAGGATGATTGAAGCCCATTATTTCTATTATTACATTGTAATATAAAATTAAATGATTCAACTCACCATAATGCCGAATCAGTGGGATCCTTGAGCGTGTCACCTGCCACGTCGCCTGCCACCAGCAGAGTCCTTCCTTGCATCAGGTGTCCCAGCAGAGTCCGTCCTTGCATCAGGTGCCACCAGCAGAGCCCCCCCTTACATCAGATGTCTCCAGCTGTGCCCCCCTTACATCAGATGTCCCCAGCGGGCCCCCCCTCACATCAGGAGTCCCCAGCAGACCCCCCCTCACATCAGGCGTCCCCAGCGGCCCCCCCTTACATCAGGAGTCCCCAGCGGACCCCCCCTTACATCAGGAGTCCCCAGCAGACCCCCCTCACATCAGGAGTCCCCAGCAGACCCCCCTTACATCAGGAGTCCCCAGCGGACCCCCCCTTACATCAGGAGTCCCCAGCGGACCCCCTTACATCAGGAGTCCCCAGCAGACCCCCCCTTACATCAGGAGTCCCTAGCGGACCCCCCCTTACATCAGGAGTCCCCAGCGGACCCCCCCTAACATCAGGAGTCCCCAGCGGACCCCCCCTTACATCAGGAGTCCACAGCGGACCCCCCCTTACATCAGGAGTGCCCAGCGGACCCCCCCTTACATCAGGAGTCCCCAGCAGACCCCCCTTACATCAGGAGTCCCCACCGGACCCCCCTTATATCAGGAGTGCCCGGAGGACCCCCCCCTTACATTAGGAGTCCCCAGCGGACCCCCCTTACATCAGGAGTCCCCAGCCGACCCCCCCTTACATCAGGAGTCCCCAGCGGACCCCCCTTACATCAGGAGTCCCCAGCGGACCCCCCTTACATCAGGAGTCCCCAGCGGACCCCCCCTTACATCAGGAGTCCCCAGCGGACCCCCCCCCTTACATCAGGAGTCCCCAGAGGACCCCCCCTTACATCAGGAGTCCCCAGCGGACCCCCCCTTACATCAGGAGTCCCCAGTGGACCCCCCCTTACATCAGGAGTCCCCAGCAGACCCCCCCCCCCCCTCACATCAGGAGTCCCCAGCGGAGCCTGGTCTAACAGAACCCAGCTCCATCTCTCCCTGTACCTCATTCTCAGACACCTCAGACACCCTGTACCTCATCCTCAGACACCTCAGACACCCATGCAGTGTCTGTGCAGCTGACACACGGGGCGGAGGGGCGGCGGCGACGGCGGCGGCAGATGATAACCTCCTCCTTGTGTTCAGTGGAGAGCGGGGAGGGGCCGCCAATCCCTGCAGCCAATAGGCACACTAAAGAGAGAAGCCGATTGGCTGCCCCTCTCCTCTGCACTGAACACAAGGGGGAATAACACTCGTGGCGGCGGCCGGAATGTTTTTGTAGCCGCTGCTGTTTTTTAGCAAAAACATTCCCGATTTTCTCGAGACAAACTCGAAACCCTGGGAAAATTATCGGGACAGTCTTAAACCGGGATGAGGGTCCCAAATTCGGGATTGTCCCGGGCAAATCGGGACTGTTGGCAACTATGCATGATGTATTTTTTGTTTTGCAACACCATACTACACTGCATTAGATACTGTGTACACCGCCTGAAGCGCATTAGAACTGTACACACTGTATTAGATACTGTGTACACCACCAGAAATGTAGTAGAAACTGTACACACTATATTAGATACTGTGTACGCCGCCTGCACTGTATTAGAAACTGTACAACGGCTGCACTGTATACTGTGTACACTACCAGAAGTGTAGCATAAACTGTACACACTGTATTAGATACTGTGTACACCACCTGCACTGTATTAAAAAACTGTACAACGGCTGCACTGTATTGTATACTGTGTACACCACCAGAAGTGTGGTAGAAACTGTACACACTGTATTAGATACTGTGTACACCGCCTGCACTGTATTAGAAACTGCACAATGGCTGCACTGTATTGTATACTGTGTACACCACCAGTGTATTAGAAACTGTACACACTGTATTTATATACTGTGTACACCGCCTGCACTGTATTAGAAACTGGACAGCATGGCACTCCAAGCTTGAGATACCTATACCAAACGGCCATTGTGAGTAAGTACTATGACAGACTTTATGTCCTGTTGCCCTCTCACTTACTGCATATCCTACTGTGTGGACCAACTGACCTTTTGGGAATGGTGTACCCCTACAAAGCATAAAAAGTGGGTGTTGCGCTAACCTGATATATTAAGGGGATATGATACCCTATGGCAGTATAAAATAAATGTAATGAAGCTGTGGGATCATATGTAAATAAACAATAGTGGAAACTCATGCGTCGTATCTAATTAGAGAAAGTGCAAACAGTGTGTAATCAATGAATCACTAGCCCGTGCTGTAATCATCAACATGTGTAAAATGTGGCAACACTATGCATGCAGGGAGCAAAAGTAAATAATCCTCATATATGCATAATGTTATAGCAGCATGTGCAAAAACTTAAAGTGCTAATGTGCAACCCGTAAATACATATAGAATCTTCTATATATTCATCTACATGTGCAAACAAAAACTGCAAAATTGCAGGGACCATAAAAACAATTCCTTCTGCATATAATACCAAAAATGACGTATATAATATTACATATAGTGCAAATAAGCAAAATTGTGCAAACCAAAAAAATATATTGTAAATTGTGCAAACAACACATAAAGTGCAAATAGGTGTGTGGCGTATATGTAGATCACCTCGCAGACACTATCGCCACAATAACATAAAATACAAAAAATGTCCTTAAAAACACCAGACGTGTGTGCCAGTGAAAACACAGAGATAAACCATACAGTGATTTCACTCCTTTGAAAAGTTCAATGTGCAAAAAAACAGCCAGTGGGGTGCCGAAAGAGAGAGGGTGTGTATGTCCTCTTCATGCATTAAACACACACAAGTGAAAGATGGCCCCTAACCTTGCGGTAATGGGAAAATCGCATAAGAGGTAAATGCTGGAGGAGGTAGTCTCTCTTTGGGGTCCCTGGACCGAAGCCGGTGGTCCCTGTGCTTTGATCCCTCAGTGCCAGCAGAGCACACACATGAAAGAACAGAGGGGTACCAGATAGTGTAGTAGTTTCAAGCAAAGCGGTATTTTATTAAAAGTTAAAAGGCATGTACTGTCGTAGGAGATGTATGTGTTGTGCATTTACTTCATGTGAGTACAGAGAGAGAGAAGCACAAGGGAACCCCCCAGGACAGCAGGTAAAATCATTTAATAAATTACATCAGTGTTATGGGAACAGTGTTGGCATTTGATGGCACAGTGGCTACAATTGATGGGCACAGTGACAGCGTTTGAGGGCACAGTGGCTGCGTTTGAGGGCACAGTGGCTACAATTGATGGGGCACAGTGGCTGCAATTGATGGGGCACAGTGGCTGCAATTGATGGGGCACAGTGGCTGCAATTGATGGGGCACAGTGGCTGCAATTGATGGGCCACAGTGGCTGCGATTGATGGGCCACAGTGGCTGCGATTGATGGGCACAGTGGTTGCGATTGATGGGCACAGTGGCTGCGATTGATGGGCACAGTGGCTGTGTTTGATGGGCACAGTGGCTGCGTTTGGTGGGCACAGTGGCTGCGTTTGGTGGGCACAGTGACTGCGTTTGATGGGGCACAGTGGCTGCGTTTGATGGGGCACAGTGGCTGCGTTTGATGGGCACAGTGGCTGCGTTTGATGGGCACAGTGGCTGCGTTTGGTGGGCACGGTGGCTGCGTTTGGTGGGCACGGTGGCTGCGTTTGATGGGGCACAGTGGCTGCATTTGATGGGCACAGTGGCTGCGTTTGGTGGGCACAGTGGCTGCGTTTGATGAAACAGTGGCTGTGCTTGATAGGGCACAGTGAGGCTGCAATTAATGTCTTTTTTTCTGAATTTTTTAGTTTGTTTGCACCCCTCCAAAAATTTTGAGCACCAGCCGCCACTGGCATGTGTAAAGTGCTCCATGCATGCTAAAATTAATGCAAACCCTTTAAACAGTCCACATTTAATGAAAGTGCATTAATATGCAGATCATGATATTGCAATAAAGTGCTCCATCAATGCTGAAATCAATGCAAACACATTAAAGAGGAGTCCCGCCCCCACCCCGTGAAAACATTAAAACTCAGCAGCTACAAATACTGTAGCTGCTGAATTTTAATATTAGGACACTTACCTGTCCAGGGATCCCGCGATGTCGACACCTCAGCCGATTTTCGGATTGGCTCTCGGGTTTTGCCACCATCATTCATGGTAAGGGAAACCGGACGATTCACTACTGCACGTGTGCGAAGAGCGTTGCACTTTCTGAATGCCCCAGTGGAGGAAGGAGGAGGGGGGCTGAACTTCAGAGGGGGCAGCGCAGTCTCCAGGGAGTGGGGAAGGGTACCTGTCAAAAACAGGTACCTGTTCCCCCCTCCCATAGTTGCCAACATTGTAAAAAAAAAAAAGTGTGACACTTTTGTGGCTGTAGGCGGAGCCGTACAATAATTAGGGGGTGGGGCATTCATTTGTAGGCGTGGCTTAGGAAAATTATACAAGTGTGCCGCGGCGAAAAATGTGCGTGGTTTACGCGGCATCGTGGGCGTGACTTAAATGGGCGTGGCTCAAGAGGGTGTGGTTAGAGTCTGAGATGAATAAGGGATGGAGAGGGAGAGAGGGGGAGAGGGGTAGAGGGATTAGAGGGGGAGAGGGGGAGAGGGAGAGAGGGAAATGACAGGACAGCAGCCCCAGATCCTACACAATAAAAATATGTGTATTCTAGAAAGTTTAACAATCAGCAGATAAAGATACTCCAAACACCTGGTATTAGCACTTCAATCATCCCGGCACCATGGTTGTTATGGTGTCAGGATGATTGAAGTGCATTATTTCTATTATTACATTGTAATATAAAATGAAATCATTCAACTCACCATAATGCAGAATCAGTTGGATCCCTGAGCGTGTCACTAGCCACGTCGCCTGCCACCAGCCGTCTGTCCTTGCGTCAGATGTCCCAGCAGAGTCCGTCCTTGCATCAGGTGCCCCCAGCGGAGCCCCCCTTACATCAGATGTCCCCAGCGGAGTCCCCCTCACATCAGATGTCCCCAGCGGAGCCCCCCCCTCACACCAGGAGTCCCCAGCGGAGCAACCCTCACACCAGGAGTCCCCAGCGGAGCTCCCCCTCACATCAGGTGTCCCCGGCGGTGCTCCCCCTCACATTAGGAGTCCCCGGTGGAGCCCCCCCTCACATCAGGAGTCCCCGGCGAAGCCCCCCCCTCACATCAGGTGTCCCTGGCGGAGCTCCCCCTCACATCAGGTGTCCCCAGCGGAGCTCCCCCTCACATCAGGTGTCCCCAGCGGAGCTCTTCCTCACATCAGGTGTCCCCGGCGGAGCCCCCCCTCACATCAGGTGTCCCCGGCGGAGCTCCCCCTCACATCAGGTGTCCCCGGCGGAGCTCCCCTTCACATCAGGTGTCCCCAGTGGAGCCCCCCTTGCATCAGGTGTGTGTCCCCAGTGGAGCCCCCCTTGCATCAGGTGTGTGTCCCCAGTGGAGCCCCCCTTGCATCAGGTGTGTGTCCCCAGTGGAGCCCCCCTTGCATCAGGTGTGTGTCCCCAGTGGAGCCCCCCTTGCATCAGGTGTGTATCCCCAAAGGAGCCCCCCCTCAAATCAGGAGTCCCACAGCGGTGCACACCCCCTACCTCAGAGGTGTCCTAGTAGTGTCCGCAGCATGGCTAGAACCCCCGCCCCTTTCCATATCAGACAGGAAGACGGCTGGGGGGGGCTAGACGGAGCTCCTGCGTCGCCGCCCCGCCTCGCTGCCAGTCTGATATGGAAAGGGGCGGGGGGTAGGCGGGGTGAGGCGGAGCGGGGCGGCGGGTGGGCGGCAACGCAGGAGCTCCGTCTAGCCCCCCCAGTCGTCTTCCTGAACTTCATCAAAATGGTGGCCGGCGGAGACATTGTCTCCGCCGGCCGCGGACCTCTAGCGGCGGCGAATCGTGAAGAACCGGATTTCTCGGGACATTTCCCGGGACACCAGAAATTCGGGAATGGCGTCCAAGTCCCGGGAAATCCGGGACAGTTGGCAAGTATGCACCAGGGGGTGGGATAATACACCTTATCCCTGCACCCCTAGATTAGCCCTGATTCACATTGCAGCGATTTGGTGTGCAATTTGACATCGGCTATTGCCAGCGATGGCACCGTCCGAATCAATGTGACGCTGATGATTCCCAAAAGTAATTTCTGTACTACTTTTGGCGACTTTGGGGTGTAATTTCCATAGACATCCGTGCAGCAACCCGTATAGATGTCTCTGAAATCGTCACCGAAGTCGGGACTAGGGTTGCCACCTCATCCCTTTAAACCCGAACACATCTTAATTATACAGGTTCTGTGGCTGAATAAGGTGGTAATTAAACTCACTTGGTGCTTTATCTGCATTTAATTAGCCTCAGAACCTGTGTAATTCATATGTGTTCGGGTTTAAAGGGATGAGGTGGCAACTCTAGTCGGGACTGACATGCGGGAATGAAATTGTGCAAGTTAAGCTGAGTTTGCACGATTTCATTCCCGTTGTCAGTGTGAACCTGGGCTAAATGAGCATCTATCGCTTCCAGTGTGGGGTGGGGGAAAGTGGCAGGCTAGGCCACTGCAAAGGGAGATTTTAAAATTCCCCAACCAAAGTGACAGCAATTATATTGAAGCCAGATTTCAGCAGTCACACCCCAGCCTGCTGCAATGCGCACATATTTATGCTTTAAGGCACCCTGCTTTCCCCTTTACTTCCTGTCCCAATGACAAATGATGTAGGGGGTGCAAGTTGTCATCTGAACAGAAAGAGTCAGACAGTAATCAATACATGATGGATGCTGTCACCCCTTCCCACTCTTCTAAATATCCCCATCAGAGAGATATCCCATCATTTCCTGTCCTTCTGACACCCTGTCACCGGAAGTGAGGGTAAATCTCATCAAAGGGGACACAGCAATATAAATGAATCTAACAAAAACATTATTCCTAAGCAGTGATGAAGCACACTGGAATACAATTCATATAAATATATTCGGAGATGATATTGTTTTGGTTGGAAGCAGAGCAGTTATATCCCTCTACTGCCCCGGATAATAGGAAGTCTTCCATTGTGATAAGTGTCTGACTCCCCAGCTGCCCATTATGATGGCCAACCAATCTAACGCCATGCCGCCTGCCCTCAGCCAATCACAACCTTCCCTCCCTTTCTAACAGCTGATTGGCTGCTGATTTATATGAAATATGTGGCGGCAGGTGATCAGCTGATAGTGGACAAAGCGCAAACCAATCCAGACCGAGAGAGAGAGAGTGACACGGGCCTGCAGGGGGAGACAAAGGTGAGGATCGGGCTGAGATCCCTTCTGATCTATTCTGTCCTCATAGATGGAGGAGCTGCGGGCTCTATGGGCGTGTCTCAGGCACGTTGTGCGGGAGATCCCCGGCTCGGGTTAGCTGTGTGTCTCTGGAAGTGATCGATGGAGCAATTCATGTGTTTTACAAAGCCCGTTCTAGAGGACTGTGTGCAATGTGATCACTGGAGTGCAATGTGATCACTGGAGTACAATGTGATCACTGGAGTACAATGTGATCACTGGAGTGCAATGTGATCACTGGAGTACAATGTGATCACTGGAGTGCAATGTGATCACTGGAGTGCAATGTGATCACTGGAGTGCAATGTGATCACTGGAGTGCAATGTGATCACTGGAGTGCAATGTGATCACTGGAGTGCAATGTGATCACTGGAGTGCAATGTGATCACTGGAGTGCAATGTGATCACTGGAGTGCAATGTGATCACTGGAGTGCAATGTGATCACTGGGGGAGGGCAGGTCTTGGGGCTCATTCACAAGTGATCTGTGCTCGGAAAGCTTTTCAGAGGTGTTTCAGGTGAGGCAATATGTTGGCTCCTCACTGCCTGATTTACCCCTATAATTACCATAGTACTGCAATCATGTGCATTGCATGCAGTTGTGGTTCTGGTGTGGCACCATAGACCAGCGGTGGCACTGCCCATTAAAAGTGCCATGTATTGCTGGGACCCACAGCATTGGGAGTGGGTCATTGGGGGTGGTAAAAACAGTGGCTCTACCACACTTGCAATGCGCCCCCCCTACAACCTTTTCATATGAAAATAATTCCCATTTCCCTTTTAAATTTTTTTTTTTTTTTTTTTTTTTCCATGCAGCACAAAAAAACGAAATGACCTGAATTGTTTTTCCCTCCCATTGGTTGTATCTGTACAGCTGAAGGCTTCCCCACCATCAGAATCCACTTATTGGCACCGCTGGCTATAGCCGGCAGCACTGATCAAACTTTAACAAGCTGGTGTATAGAAGCAACAGACAGAATCTTGTACAACCAGCTTGTCCATAGAGGGATCTAAATTCACCTGGTCCCTGCTGAACCTGTCAAAACTTGATCCATCATAAGAGTTGCCTTATGTGTGAAGTTGGCGTACAATCACATTTTATAAGAATGTGATCTGAGGACCTGCATAGTCCTATAGTCTATTTGTAATCAGGCAGGCAGTACATAGAAGTTGGAAGCACTAAGGGCTCTTTCACACGGATATGTCCGTTTTTCATCCTTCTGTTTTTCGGATGAAAAACGGACATGCATGTATCTCTACGGAGCGTCGGATGTCAGTGGTGACATGTCCGCTGACATCCGATCCGAAAAGTGTAACGGAGGAAAACCCTACTTTTCCATCCGTGATCGGGTGACGACGGACTCTACGGTCCATCATCATCCGATCCCCCCCATAGGGGAGAGCAGCACTCTGACAGGTCCATCGCTGCACAGTGTGCAGAGACAGACCTGTCATCTTCCTGCTCAGCGGGGATCGGCAGAGTGATCCCCGCTGAGCAAGCGGGTGTTCACGGGGCGGATCATCACTGATCTGCCCCATGTGAAAGAGCCCTAAAGGAGTTTGTACTGATTGTTGGAATGGGAGCTGATAGTAGCAGGAAAATCTCTAAATAAAAATGGCCATTTAACTGCCGGTTCACCCTGTAGCAATGCAGGGAACTGCATGTCATTCGGACCGGTATATCGCACTGCATTTCTGTTCAAATCCCTTGTGATTTGAGTCATTCCTTTTGTATGGTTCACATTTCACTGCACCTTCAGTGTGGTGTGTGTGTGTTTTTTTTTTTTTTTTTTTTTTTCTCTTTTTTTTTTTTTTTCTCTCATAATGGGTTGACAATGGGGATGAATTTCGCACTGAGTGGTTTTGAAGTCATGCGCTTTCAGCTGAACTCGCAGGATTACAAACTCTCATCTCATTCTGACTCCGGGAGCGGTTTCAGAGACCTCTGTATGGGTTCCTGCACAGATGTCTGTTGAAATCGTCGCTAAAAGCAGTGCAGGAACTACTTTTTGGAATCTGTGCGGTGCCACAGTCAGTATCGCATGGATCTGGCTGGTGCCAGCAATAGGTGGCGATTTGACATGTCAAAACTGCCCGATGTGAATGATTGCTTAATGGTGCAATGACTTCACCTGTTTGCATTATCTCTTGTTGAAGTCTCTTGTTTCCCCCCAGCAGCTGAGCCAGAAGGGAAGAGCACCTGGTGTGTATATATCTATTGGTTTTGTATTGAAGGTCCAAGGGGAGGGAACACCACATCGGTACATGTTTGATAAATGAAGCCATGGGTATCCTCGAACCTACAGGACAAGTTAATTGCAAATCCTAAATCTTATCCCTCTTTGCTTTCGGAGAATCTGGATCTAAAACCAGTAAAGTCCCAAGGCTACTGAAAAAGGGGATGCCTAGCGATTCCTATATAAAGTCTACACACCCCCCCGTTAAAATGTCAGGTTTCTGTGATGTAAAAAAAAGAGAAATCATTTCAGATCTTTTTCCACTTGAATGTGACCTATAAACTGTACAACTCAATTGAACATCAAACTAAAATCTTTTAGGTGGAGGGAAGTAAAAATGAAAGATAAAATATGGTTGCATAAGTGTGCACACCCTTAAACGAATACTTTGTTGAAGCACCTCTTGATTTTATTACAGCACTCTGTCTTTTTTAGGTATGAGTCTATCAGCATGGCACATGTTGCCTTGGCAATATTTGCCCACTCTTTGTAATAACACTCCAAATCTGTCAGATTGCGCGGGTATTGCCTGTGCACAGCCCTCTTCAGATCACCCCACAGACTTTCAATTGGATTCAGGTCTGGGCTCTGGCTGGGCCATTCCAAAACTTTAATCTTCTGAAGTCATTCCTTTGCTTTGGATGTATGCTTTGGGTTGTTATGCTGAAAGATGAAGTTCCTCTTCATGTTCATTTAATGTTACTGTAGGCCTCTTGGCAGCCTCCCTGACCAGTTTTCTTGTCTTCATCAATTTTGGGGTGATGTCCAGTTCTTGATGTCACTGTTGTGCCATATTTTTCCACTTGATGACTGTCTTCACTGTTCCATTTTGTGTGCGTGTATATAATACTTTGGAAATTCTTTTGTACCCTTCTCCTGACTGACACCTTTTTAACAATGCGATCCCTCTTGTGCATTAGTAGCTCTCTGGCTTTTGCTGTAGGAAGCAACTAAGAAAATGTCAGGAAAGACCTGCAGAACAGCTGAACTTTATTTGGGGTTAATCAGAGGCACTTTAAATGACAGGTGTGTACGGACTCCTATTTAACCACTTGCTGGCTGCCCACCGTCAAATGACGGCTGGGTGGTGCAGCTCTCATTCTGGATGGACGTCATATGATGGCCTCCCAGAACGACCGCTCCCGTGGGGGGTGGCAATCGCAGCCATGTTGCTAGGACATGGCGCAACCCTCGATCTGTGTAAAGAGCCGCGGCTCTTTAACCATATGATCGGCTGTGTCCAATCACAGCTGGTCACATGTAAACACAGATGCCGGTAATCGGTGTTCCTTGCCTCACACTGACAGTGAGAGGAGAGCCAATCAGCAGCATCGCCTCAGAGGACATCTAGGGATGTAATTGGGGCACTGATCAGTGTCCTGATTGCAATCAGTACCCACCATAAGTGCTGCCTCATCAGTGAAGGAGAAATTACTAATTTACTGACACTTTTTGAAAAAAGTATGGGGCGTTTTTTCCAGGGACCCCCCCCCCCCCCAGCCCAGGAGTGATTAAATACCACCAAAAGAACTTTGTGTGAAGAAAATAACAATTTCAAATGGTTAGTGTAGCATGACCGCAATTGTCATTCAAAGTGTGACTGCTGAAAAATGGCCTGGGCAGGAAGGGGGTGTAAGTGCCCTGTATTGAGGTGGTTAACATGAGTTTTGAATGTGTTTGCTTAATTCTGAACATGGCTACATCCCCAGTTATAAGAGGTGTGCACACTTGTGCAACCACATTATTTTAGTTTAACAGAAACCTGACCTTTTTAACAAGGGTGTGTAGACTTTTTCTATCCACTGAACTCCAATATCTAGGGTGCCCTACTATGTAAATTAAAGTCTGTCTTGGGTGCGTATTCTTGAATTTGTTGCAGGCTTATAGTTGCTTCCATTAACTTCTCTGGGACCAAAAATGCATAACACTGCTCCAAACAAAGCTCATGTACCACTTGGAGATGTGCTTGCATTTCTGATGATTTAGGTGTTGAAACATTTGTTACCAGCTCATGCATTCTGCATAGCTCTGCAGCTGCTGGAAGATGTGACTTCCAACTACTCTGTATCCTTTCATTCAGAAATCTGGGGGGCGTCTCAGCGGACTACAAGTGCACTGATCAGCATGCTCGCAGTCCATTGAAACTACAAGTCCATCTACCACGATGGCAGGTCACTGTGAATGAATAACTTTATTATTTTTTTTTTAATTGCACCCACGATCAGTGGCTTGTGGGTGCTGGATCCTGACACGTCCATCTCTCTGACTGGCAGAGCCTTGCACAGAGCCACCAATTTAAAGAGGAAGTAAACTGCCTTTACTCTTACCTATAGGTAAGCCTAAAATGCTTGCTTATAGGTAGTGTAAATATTTCCTAAATGCATACCATTTGGGAGATATTTACATTACATGCAGCTAGCCACCCGTGGCATTCCTTAAGAACCCTGTGGTGTGAACAGTGGCTCTTGTATGCATGGGAGTGACTTCATCGTGGCTCCGGCTAGTCGCAGAGCTGGAACCTGGAAGCAAGAGGGGTTAAGATGGGAGCCCCTACGGCACTGGAACAGCTTGGTTTTAAGGTAAGTTTCACATAATGTGCTAGTATGCAATGCATACTAGCACATTATGACTTTACCTGGGGGGGGTCCAGCGATTATACAACCGCTTTAAAATCTGACAGCAGCTGCGGGTGAGAGGAGTGAGGCAGAGTGCTGAATATTCCATCCTAAATACAGGTGTTGACATGCAACATATTCAAAATGTAAACTTATCCTATAAAGTGGCAGTAAACGCCCTGCTCTGAATTTTACCTATAGGTATTGTAAATCCTAAAAGTGCACTGTTTAGGAGATATTTACTATACATGCAGCCAGTGACCTAACTGGTGCATGTGCTCTGAAGGAACGGGCACCCGGGCCATTTGTTCAGAGCCCTGTGCCATAAACGGTGGCTCCCATGCACATGCATGGGAGTGACCTCATTGCGGCTCTGGCCAGTCAGTCCAAACCCGGAAGCAAGAAGATCGGAGTGCCTGCAGATCTGACATCTTGGCGCTGGAATGCTATGCTATGTTATAAGGCAAGTTTAACATAATGTGCTAGTATGCAATGCATACTAGCACATTATGACATTGCCTTTCAGGGTACAAGAAGAATGTACAGTTTACAACTGCTTTATGGCTGGGTGCTTTCGGTTGCATTTTAGCTTTCTACTGTAATTAATACAATTGTCAGCAATGCAACAGCTACTGACTGAGCCAATCTGCCCCAGTGTCTTAAAGAGGAAGTAAACCATGATGGGTTTTACTTCCACTTTATTTCCCTGTAAAGGTAAAGCATATAGGGGCTCCTATGCATCGCATAGGAGCCCATTATGTATTGCCTTATCTGAAACCAAAGCTTGCGCTATCACCATTGTCCCCACTAGCAGCGAGCATCCATTTTCACCCCTCTTCCTTCCGGGGCCGCAAACTCTGGCTTTGTGACTGGCCGAAGTCGCATGACAGCACTCTCGTGCGGGAGCTGTCAGTCACGGCATGATCCCTCTAGAAACAACACGTGCTGTAGACATCGGCGCATGGCTTTATTGTAAATATCTCCTAAACCGTGGAGGTTTAGGAGCTATTTGCAGCACCTACAGGCAGGGGCGTTGCTAGGGGGTGGCTTTTGGGGCTATAGCCCCGAGTCTCTGCAGGGGTCCCCAAAGGGGAGGGGAGGCTCTCTGGGGTCCCTGATTTTAAGGCAAAGGCTCTCTAAGGACCCAGATTTAAGGGGGAGGCTCTCTGGGGATCCTGATGTAAGTGGGGGCTCTCTGGGGATATACACACATTACTGTATATACATGTGTATGCTCGCCCAAGCGTATGACTTTCTTTACTACGCTGCTATGGGCTCTAGCCCCAGATCTTTTGTAGACCTAGCAACGCCCCTGCCTACAGGTAAGCCTTAATATAGGGTATACAACCACTTTAATAATGGGTTATGTCACTGGACTCTGCAAAACGGCTTGTACAGGGATCCCTAACACACCCATATTTGTGAACACTGGTTTGGGTAATGGGAGAATTGTATCAAATACTTACTGTAATTTTCCTTTCCTGGGTCCAATCCATCGCAGTACACAACCACATGTATGCTGCCACGTTGGTACCAGGAAAAGAGAATTAAATATTTACCATAAGTTTCCTTTCTGGTGCCAGACAATGGCAGCATACATGATATATGCTGCCATGTTGGCACCAGGAAAATGCTTTACAAATTGCATTTTTTTTTACTATTCTTTCTGATCTTATTAGAATTTTTTTGTGTGTTTTACGACATAACCAGATCGTCCATGTGCTACTTCTGTAGCTAATTCGTTGTTTAGTTGGTGCTCTTATTAGTAACAGATGTCAGTACAGGCTTGTTTCTTTTTGCTTTAATGCATGCTCCTTTCCATGTGATTTGACTGCCTCATTCATATCCTTGACAGATGTATGAAATCAACAGTCTGGATAACTTCTCTTCAGCCTCTCCTTTGGATGAAGACTTCTTGGCCTTCTCCAGTGGTGCACACAAAACCGGATTCTCTTCGTTGCGTTATAAAACTGAACTGTGCAATAGCTATTCAGAAAGTGGATTCTGTGCCTACCAAAACCGTTGCCAATTTGCCCATGGTCTAAGTGACCTTCGCCCACCATTCCAGCATCCAAAATACAAGACTGAGTTGTGCCGTTCCTTCCATCTCCTTGGAGTCTGCAGCTATGGCCCACGCTGCCTGTTTATCCATAGCCACAGTGAGCGGAGGGAAGTGCCAGAAACCATTCGCCTTCGACAACGGCGCCCATCTCCCTTCCACAGCAAGAAGGTATGTCGCCTTTGGCATTCACTTGCAGGCTGCCCCTATGGGTCCAGATGCCTCTTTCAGCACCCTCGGGAGATGCGGGATGCTTGTCGGCACTATGCTGCACTGGGTGTTTGTCCTTATGGTGTTCACTGCCTCTTTAGGCACACACCACCTCTAGACCGCTGGGGAACGGGAAACAATGCTGGAAGTGGATCCATTTCACCCTCCGAATCGGACAGTGATACCTGCAACGACCTTTTCAGTGACTCCACTGCTAATAATGCTTTTAAGTTTTCTACCCTTCTTTTACCGCTTGCACTGCGCCTACAGATCCTGGGAGAAGAGGACAACAAATCTGTCATGCAGCAGATCGTCACAGAGGATAACTCGCAGGATCTGCATGTTCTACTTGACTGCTAAATGTTTTATTTTAGTACTTTAAGATATCAAACTTTCTAAGATGGTTTGATTTTTAACTTTATTTTGCTCTCATGTACATAAATGTTTAATTTATTCCTTTATCAACGATATTAATATTGCTAATGGACCTAGATTGTGAGTTTTATTTGACAAGATGTGCTTTATCATTAATTAAAACTATGATTTTTTTTTTTAAAAGTGGGCCTTCAGTATTTTATTTTTATTCCTCTTCCCCCCCCCCCCCTTTTTTCCATCTATTTAATCTTCTGTCCTTGTTTTACCTTTGGATGATAAAACTATTTTTTTTTTTTTTTTTTTTTTTTTTTTCTGCCAGTAAATGCCTTATACAGCCCACTTCCTGTTGTCTGGTAAAAAGGCTAGGCTTATGACATTATGCACAGCTCATTCTTGTGAGTTTGCCAGGAGGGGGGGGTGGGGGTTGAGTCATAAGAGGGCCAATGAGAGCTGGAGGTGTCTGTGTAAATCCAGGAAGAGAACAGGCAGCAGCTTTGGCAAAATCGCACGACTTTGAAGTCGTGGTAGTGTGAAAGGGGCCTAAGGCCCCAAAAGCCGTGCGACTTTGCAATTTCAGGGAATGCCTGTGTAACTTGCATCAAAGTAGTGTAGGGACTGCTTTGATGTTGGCACGCCTTGAAGTCGTACTAATATGAATGGTTGTCATGGGGGGAATGACTTGTCATACGACTTTGCAGTCCCAAATTGTAGGACAAGTCTTACAAGTGTAAAAGGGCCTAAAGCAGACTCCTGCTTGGCTATGCATGGGCAAAGCACAGGTTTACTTTTTGATAATTCGTCCTCTACTTCTGGGATGCGTGGATCAAACCACTGTATTATAGGTCAGGAAATTGATGTTTGAAAAACACAAAGGTTAATGCTGTGCTCAAAATTAAATAAAAAGTAAATAACGAAAAATTAAAGCAGCTAGCACCAAAGTCTAATACAAAAACTCCAGTACATAAGTGAAAAAGGATGCAGTGCTAAAATCATAGTCACAACAAAGGAATAGTGAAAAAAAACTCATCAGAAAACTAAGGCAGATACTATACAAAAAAATTATATATAAAATAAAAAAAAAAAATAGAAGTCAGACTGAGAAAGTAATGGTGAAAAGACTTTCATCCAGAAAGAATAAGGCAGATACCGCATAGAACAAAAATGTGATGTGCAAATGAAAATGACCACATAAAATTGGTTAATAAAATATGTGCTAAAGCAATAACAAATGCAGAGATCAATAATAAAAAAATAACAGTGAAATCCCATCTCGGAAGTAATCAGTGAAAGTAAATCAGAAAAGTTCATAAAAGAAGTGAGGATAATAGTCCAGAGGTAGGTGTATGAAACCAAATCATAGTTCCAGGATAGTAGCACACCCCACCCAATGTGAGAACAGAGGCTCCTTACCAACTGCAGGTGACCACTGTAGGTGGCCTCACCAAGCACAGGGAATGATGAGGTCTCCCAGGAACCTATAACTGCATCTGTAAAAGCAGCTAGGTCCGTGGCACTCAAAACAGAAACAAAGAGCTCCCATAGTGTAATCGTTTATATGAAGGATTTATTGAATAAAAAAAATTGCGCTTACAAGAGATTCCATACAGATAGGGCAAATGATCACCACAGATCAGCGGTTACAAATCGCGGTGTCTCCACAGGCTTCCTGTAGTCGGCTTGCTTCCCATTAGTCTCGACAGGAAAACTTAATGACGTCAGCATCACAGGCCCCACCCTACGCGTTTCATCATGATGGGATGTTTTCTGGGGATTGGCCAAGTGACGCTTGTCATATGCTTGGGATTTAAATAGTATTGCGGTGCCATTTTAAGTACTGGCTGCTCCAAGCATAAGAATAGAGACCTAAGGGCACCACCATTTTAGCTACTGGCAAGCTCAATACAAAACGAAGCCAATATAAACAAGGGAAAACGGAACGATTTCGCCATCTTGTGGCCAAAAGTTATACTGCACTAATGGGTAACAGAAAGCAGCAAACAGGAAGAACATGTGGAGCGCCGCGTGATATACATAATACTTTTTTATAACCACAAAAAATAAACCTAAACCACATTATACATGAGTATCTAAAAGGAAAAATTAAATCTGAATAAAGTCAAGTAAGTTGCAATAATTATATAAAGATGATTAAAAAATTTGGGATGGATGTTTACCTGTCAAGTGTGTTTTCTACTTTGCTATTCTCATCCCAAGGGGCCAACATGTCTCAGGTGCTTCATTGCCCTGGGAGTTGGTATACAGTTTGCAAGTCACCATGTTGATCATTAAGTTAAATCCCTCTTGTTTGACTTGCGAAGAACGGTACATGTGCATCAGAAACCCATTCAATGGTTTACCACTTCAGCCAGAGCACTTTTTACAATTTGGCACTGCGTTGCTTTAACTGACAATTGCACGGTCATGCAATACCCAAACAATTTTTGTCTTTTTCCCACAAATAGAGCTTTCTTTTGGTGGCATTTGACCACCTCTGCTTTTTTTTTTTTTTTTTTTTTTTTTTTGTGCTATAAACAAGAGTGACAAATTTGAATAAAAAACAATTTCTTTTATCGTACATCATGGGACACAGAACCCTAAGTAATTTAATGGGTATATAGGCACCTTCAGGTGTTGACACTGGTATACCCAATACAGGAAGTTCACTCCCTATATAACCCCTCCTGCCAGGAGTACCTCCCAGGTGTTTTTTTTTTTTTTTTTTTTTTTTTTTTTTTGCTGGTGTCTAAGGTGTTGGTCACGAGTAAGGATGTGCTCTGAAGAGCTCCACTGGAGGGATCCTTGCTGGATTTAAACAGCCTCCATAGACCGGATCCATCCAAAGTGCCACTGAGGCCAAGGTGGATGGTACCCAGGCCTCTTATACAAAGCACGAGGTGTTGCCTGCAACACCTCTCCTTGCAGGGCTGGACCCCGGGACCCATATTATATTGCCTAAAGCTTTTCCTGGTGGGGTGCTAATACAGCTCCCAAGGGAGTGGAACCTTGATAAAGGGCCCTGGTCCTTGAAGGTTTGCTGTGATGTGTCTGCTGTGATGGGTGAAGTTTGGCTCTGTCTGCTACAGCAGTATCCTGCTGTGAGGAAAAGTTAAGGGAAGAAGCCTAGGAACTGTAAAGTCCACCTATGGTGGGTTTTTTTTTTTTTTTTTTTTTCCCCCCATGAGTAAAATGTTATGCCTTTAAAGTCTCCACTAAGAGTAAATACACAAACCTTAGTACATTGCTACTCAGTCAGCTCAGTGTTCCAGCTAAACGGCACGTGTGTGGTCTCAGCAAGCCAGGGGGGATTCCTCATCCAGAACAAAGTTTGTGTGTAGGGTTTTAAAATATATAAATATAATATATAATTTTGTTTTCCCCCTGGGGAAGGGAGGTACAACAGTAGTAGGGTGTGGCGGCTTTACTATGGGGTTTTTTTGTTTTGTTTCCCCCCCCCCCCCCCCCCCCCACAGAGCTCATTTCCTTTTTGAAACTTCCCGCTTCCCTCCCCTCTTGCTGGGTCTGCACTGGCTGACCAAGGAGCGTGGTAACGAATGCCGTCCATGCTGACTATGGCTAGTTTAAACCAGAGGGGGCGTGTTTAATGATGGAGGGGGCATGGCTTAAAGGTGCGGGACCCAAGTCCATGAGGAGCGCTGGGGACAACAGACAGACACTTCTCAGCTTACAGCTGGAGTCTGGGACACAGGAGCGCTGGGGGAACGTAAGGATGCATGCAGGCATTTCCAGTACAGGAAATAACATTTTATACTCGGCACCAAAACTGAACCTTTTTTTTTTTAGCTGCATTGTTTTTTGCTAGACTATTGCTCGATGAGTTGTGTGTTTACTTGGTGCCTCTGCTTCTTGTGCTCAGCACTATGGCTTCTAAAAGACACCACAAAGGTACAAAAAATCCCACCCCCAGGTTCTGGGAACTCCAGTCGTGCCTCCACACTGTCATCCTCTCCTGAAATACCAGCTATGGCAAGCCAGGCTGAGTCATTGTAACCAATTGGTGGTGCAGCTGCTTCTCACATCTCAGCCCCTGTATACGTGCCTGAAGATGCATTTTCCTCCGCCCTGCAGGGCCTAGAAGGAAGATTAGTGGCTTTAATTGCATCCTACATCCAAAAGGATAGGAAGCGTGTTAGATCCCCCTCCCCCACCTCAGACCCTTTACCAAGGGAGCAGTGGGTACAGGATGAGGTGTTACCCTCTGGCGATCAGGAAGAAAGACAAACCGATTTACTCCTCTGCAGAGGAGACAACGGTGGATGAACCTTTTTCAGCCTCGCAATCTGAAATTGCTGGTACAATCTTTTACGGAGATTGTTTGTTCCACTTTCAAACTACCCCTAACGGAGTCAGCTGAAGGTTCTGTTTCTTTTTTAGATTCCTTTAAAACCTTCACAGCCTCTGCATGAGTTTCCTGTCCATGCATTACTACAACCGCTTATTTATCCTGAATGGGTTCACTCTATCCCATGGAGGAGAAATTCACCAAAAAATGGTATGTACCAGCTGTTGATGCTGCGATTTCCAGTGTGAATAAAAGTCTCACTTGTCCAGTAGACAATGCTCAAATGCTTAAGGATCCAACAGATAAAAGGTTGGAATTCCTGTTAAAATCCTTTTCTTTATTGTACATCATGGGACACAGAGCCCAGTTAAGTAATAACTTAAAGCGGAAGTAAACCCATCCATAAAACAGCTACCTTTTTTGGCACGTGCCGGAAATTTAGCACTCCCATTGGTTGGGCTCTCAACCAAACTGTCAAACCATCCAATGGCCGGTGTCATAACTGATCACATGTGCAGCATCATGGCAGTTCTAGACTAAACAGAGGCCAAGATGGCGGCTTCCTTTGCTGAAAACGATAGGAGGGTTTACTTCCACTTTAATGGGCCACCTTCAGGTGTTGATGCTGGTATACCCAATACAGGACGTTTACTCCCCAATATAACCCCTCCTCCTTCCAAGAGTACCTCAGTTTTTTTTTTTTTCCAGTGTCTAAGGTGTTGGTCACGAGTGAAGATGTGCTCTGAGGAGCTCCAGGATGGATCCATGCTGGATTTAAAAAAACCTCCACAACTGGATCCATCCACGCCACAGGATGGTACCCGGGCCTAGCATAGAAGAACGAGGTTGTGCCTGTAACGTCTCTTTGGGGGCTGGACCCTAGGAACCAGGACTCTTTTTGGTCTTGCTACATTACCTAAAGTTGTCCTGAGGGGTGCTATACAGGTCCAAAGGAGTGGAACCCCTACTAAGGGACCCAGTCTTTGAAGGTTTACTAACGCTGCCTGCCGTGATGGGTGAAGTTTGGATCTGTCTGTTTTCAGCAGTATCCTGCCGCGAGGAAAAGGTAAGAGAAAAGCTTACGAACTGCAAAGTCCACCTATGCCTTTTCTTCCATATGTAACATTGTAATGCCTTAAAGTCTCCTCTAGAGGGAGTAAGGATACACATACCCTTTTCAGCTACAACAGCGTGGTGTGTCCCAGTAGCAGGAGGGGGTTAATTATTATTCCTCTCCCCCCAATTGGGGAAACTAAGGGGCTGGGGGTATATGTACAGTGCAAGGTACATTACATCCTATCTGTAGTCAGTTTGAGCAGTGTTGCATAACTCAGTGTGACAGCACTAAAGGCTGATTCACACTTGTAAGTAAGCCTCAACTGCTAAGAACGCCCCTCCCCCTCGTGGGGAACGGGGCGGCTTTCTTATATAAAATTTTATGTTAACTTGCCTTTTTAGCTTTGTTCTAATGCAAGGAAGCCAGCTTCTCTCAGGTAATGAGAAGAAATCCAAGAAACACTGCATTGTGGCTGCAGCCTCCTCTCCTTTGGGTCTGTGTCTCAGACCTGAATGCCGTCCGTGTGCGGGCTGAGGTTTTCTTTTCAAAAAGAGGACCAGGGCGGGTCGATGGAAGGGGCGTGGCTAAGGCAGTCGGCGCCGTGTGCGGGACTCAGCGTCCACGTGGAAGCGCACAGGCAATCGGGCTTACACCTGAGAAGTCTTAAAAAGGCTGACGCTCTTATGACTAAATGTCTCTACCAGAGCAGCTGAATGAAGAGTCTGCCACACAGGACAAAGGAGCACATGAGAGGTGTACACAGGCATTTCCAGTACAGGAAAAATACATTGTTTAGCATCAGATTAATCTTTATGCTGCCATTGTTATTTCTATACTATTGCTCAGCAAATAGTACATTTTTATTAGAGTGCCTCTGCTTTTGTGCTTGGCAGTATGGGTTCCCGAGGTTACCACAAAGCCACCAAAAGTTCCACCCCCAGGCGCTGGGAACTCCAGTCATGCCTCCACACTGTCATCCTCTCCGGAGATACCAGATATGGCAAGCCAGGGTGAGTTTTTGGAACCGATTGGTGGTGCAACTGCTTCTCACACTTCAGCCCCTGTATACGTGTCTGAAGATGCATTTTCCTCTGCCCTGCAGGGCCTAGAAGGAAGGTTAGCAGCTTTAATCGCATCCTCTATCCAAGTGGATAGGAAGCGTACTAGATCCTCTTCCCCCACTTCAGACCCTTTACCAAGGGAACAATGGGGACAGGATGAGGTATTACCCTCAGGCGATCAAGAGGAAAAACAAGCTGATTATTCCTCTGCGGAGGAAACAGTTGATGATTCAGCTTCGCAATCTGAGGTACAAATCCTTACGAAAATGGTTCAGTCCACTTTCATGCTACCCCTAACAGAGTCGGCTGAAAGTCCGGTTTCTTCCTTGGTTTCTTTAAAACCTTTACAGCCTTTTCATGCATTTCCGGTCCATGCATTACTAGAAAAGCTTATTTATGCTGAATGGGATCATCCGGATAAGCATTTTGTCCCTCCAAAGATTCTCAGTTCTCTATCCCATGGAGGAGAAATTCACCAAAAAATGGAAGGTTCCAGCAGTTGACGTTGCGATTTCCAGTGTGAATAAAAGTTTAACTTGTCCAGTAGACATTGCACAAATGCTTAAAGATCCAACGGATAAAAAGTTGGAATTTCTGTTAAAATCCTTTTTCCTTGGCAGGGACTGTTACTCAGCCTGCAGTCGCAGCAATAGGCATCTGTCAGTCCCTAAAGGACCAGTTCACAGAGGCTCTTAAAGAGCTCCCTGCACAACAGGCCCGTGAGTTGGCCGAACTACCAAAGGCATTATGTTTTGCCATAGACGCTATGAAGGACTCTATTCACCAGGGGTCCCACCTTGCGCTTGTGCTAGTACACATGCGTAGGACCCTTTGTTTAAAAAATTGGTCAGCCGAAGCTCCTTGCAAAAAGCTTCTGGCTAGTTTCCCCTTTCATAGGGAGCAATAATTTGGATAAATACATCCAAACGATTTCTAGTGGGAAGAGTACTCTTTTGCCAGTCAAAAGAAAGTATAAACATCCTTCATTTAAACTGACTTTTTCTCCTGCGCCAGGGGCATCCACCTCTAGGCAGCGGCCTCCGCCGTCAGACTCTAGAGGAAAGGTTCAGGCACAGGCTCAAAAGACCTGGGGCTGGAAATCTGCAAAACGGAATACTAAAGCCTCATCATGAAGAAGCGTCCCCCCTCACCAGAGTGGGGGGGGGACTTCTGCATTACCAGAAGTCTGGCAAAGGGAAATTCAGGACAGATGGGTCATCTCCACAGTGTCTCTAGGATAGAAACTACAATTTTGGGAGTTTCCACCGTCTGTTTTCTGAGATCAAACGTTCCCAAAGATCCAGGGAAAAAGCAATCTCTGTTTCAAGCATTAGACTGATTATTGGCTCAGGGGGTGATCATACAGATCCCCACAGAAGAGCAAGGTTTTGGGTTTTATTCAAACCTGTTTATGGTAGCAAAACCAAATGGGGATGTCAGACCCATTCTAGATCTAAGGAATCTAAATCAGTTCCTGAAGATCCGCTCCTTTCGCATGGAGTTGGCCAGGTCAGTAGTTTCCATCCTACAAGGAAGAGAACTTCTGGCGTCCATCGACATCAGGGATGCATATCTGCATGCCCCTATATTTCCCGCTCACCAAAAGTTTTTGCGATTCGAAGTAGAACAGCAGCAATTTCAGTTTGTAGCCTTGACCTTCGGGCTAGCTACAACACCCCGGGTGTTTACAAAAGTCCTGGCCCTACTTCCAGCCAGGTTAAGGACACAGGGCATAACAGTCTTGGCGTACCTAGACGATCCTTTGCTAATAGACCAGTTGGTGGCTTGTTTAGAGCAAAGCGTGTGCATTACAACCAGTTACCTGGAAAGTCTAGGTTGGATTCCTTAAAACCGCTAAAAAGGCTGGAGTACTTAGGTCTGATCATAGACACAGCCCAGAAAAATGGGTTCTTGCCTCAGGCAAAGATCACTTCCATAAGAGAGCTGGTGCGGATGGGTGTCCCAAAGCCTCAGTTGGTAGTTACTAACCCAGAATCTGCTGAAAGGAAAATCCTTCAGACCAGTTATCTGGAAAGTGGTAACGACAGATGCCAGCCTTTCAGGCTGGGGATCAGTACTAGAGAAGACAACTGTCCAGGGACAGTGGTCAAGCACCAAAGGAGACTATTTGATTATTCATGAGGACAGAGTGGTGTTACGCCCTTGTCCAAGCTTTTTGCCAAAAGTGGTTTCAGGTTTTCACCGGAACCAAGATATTGTCCTGCCATCGTTTTTTCCAAAACCGTGTTCCAGGGAAGAAAAGTCACTACATTGTCTTGATGTGGTGAGAGCAGTGAAAATCTATTTAAAGGCAACTGCTCAGATTCGTAGGACTGATGTCTTATTTATTCTGCCAGAAGGTCCTAAGAAAGGACAGGCAGTGTCGAAATCCATTGTCGCTAAGTGGATTCGGCAAGTTATAATTCAGACTTATAATTTAAGGGGTAAGATTCCACCTTTTCAAGTCAAAGCGCACTACCAGGGCGGTTAGTGCTTCTTGCGCAGTGCATCACCAGGCCTCCATGGCTCAGATCTGTAAGGCCGCAACTTGGTCTTCAGTACATACATTCATCAAGTTTTATCAGGTGGATGTAAGAAGGCATGAGGATATCGCCTTTGGGCGCAGTGTGCTGCAGGCAGCAGTACAGGTCCTCAAGTCTGGGGGTGCCCTATGGGTTGTGTCTCCCTCCCCTCAAATAGCATTGCTATGGGACATCGCACATAGTGATTACTATGGTGCTCTGTGTCCCGTGATGTACGATAAAGAAAATAGGATTTTTATAACCGCTTAGCTGTAAAATCCTTTTCTTGGAGTACATGATGGGACACAGAGGTCCTGCCCGTCTTCTGAGGTTTAAGTATATTGCTTTGCTACAAAAACTGAGGTACTCCTGGTAGGAGGAGGGGTTATATAGGGAGTGCACTTCCTATATTGGGTATACCAGTCTCCATCATCTGAAGGTGCCTATATACCCACATAGTCATTACTATGGTGCTCTGTGTCCTGTGATGTACTCCAAAAAAAGGATTTTTTTACAGGTAAGCTGTTATAAAAATCCTATTTTTGTTTTTTGCTATAATATCCCCCAAATTTTTTTTAAAAAGTCTTCAGTCTAAGGCCAATATATTCTACATATTTTTTGTAAAAAAATCGCAATAAGCGTATATTGATTGGTTTGTGCAAAAGTTATAGCGTTTGCAAATTATGGGACATTGCGGAGGACAGATCGGACACTTAACACATTTTTGGGACCATTGACATTTTATACAGCGATCAGTGCTATAAAAATGCGCTGATTACTGTGTAAATGTCACTGGTAGGGAAGGGGTTAACACTAGGGGGTGATCAAGGGGTTAAATGTGTTCTGTGTGTTCTAACTGTATGGGGATAGAACTGACTGGAGGAGGAGACATATTGTTGTCCCTACTTAGTATGAACAAACGATAGGTCTCTTCTACCCTGACAGAACAGGGATTTGTGTCTTTATATACAAACACACACGCACACATATACATATCCCGTGCTGGCTCTCCTGCACGCCGGCCACGCGCATCGGGTTCCCCGCGGTGCAGGCCCTCTGGCGGCTTTTAAAGGGGACGATGTACCCGTACGGGGTCTTGCGCAGCCATGCCATTCTGCCGAAGTATATCTGCGTGAGGCGGTTGGCAAGCTGTTAAAGTGCAGCTCCACCCAAAAGGGAAGATCTGCTTGTCTGCCTCCTCCAACCCTCGCCACATTTAGCACCTTTTGGGCAAGCAGGTACTTGGATTTGATAGGTACCCACTTCTGGTTAAATTCACCATGGTGATCTGAGCCGGAAGTTCGGGCTTCCTCCACAGCCGGCCGATTCACAAAGTGCAGCCGGAAACAGGTGTGAAGGCTTTACTGCCGTTTTTTCTTAGTCAAGATGGCAGCAGTGCCCTAATATTAAAAGTCAGCAGCTCCAGTATTTGTAGTTGCTGGCTTATCTTTTCTCTGGAGCCCGTCTTAAAGCTAAGTGGGTGCCAAACCTATTTTCTGTCTAAACCAGGGTTCCTTCAGAGGTTGGTAGGGATTCTTTGAGCAATAAGCAATTCCTGCCTCTCAGATAGGTAACCACTGACTCCAATGTCCTTTTTAGCGATCTGTAAGTTAATCTTCCCAATGACCACAAGTGTAAGGAGCTTTCTTCCCACTGATAATCACACTAATGCATCATGAGTTGTAGATATGGTTCATTTTTAGTAGGAGATCCCTGATGTTTTTGGCTAAATTTAGACGTGTCATAATTTCCCAAACGGTACAAAGAGGGAGCTGGAGGCTGCAATTGCACTTGCAATCCACAGATTGTGATTGCAATGCTTTGCAGGCACAAAAAAGTGTGTTTTTTTTATTTATAGGTGAACTTGGCCTTTAAGCACTCTATCACATATACAGGTATAAGCACTTGTGGTGCTAGGGAAGACTATGGGCTCAATTCATGAATAGATAAATACTGCATGAATTTTTGTATTTAGGTTACTCATGCGGTATTTATCTCAGGAACAGGCAAGTCACAAAAAAGTGTGTAAACACCACATGCCCTAATTTTTTTTTAATGATCAACCCCTGGCTGACCGCTGAATGAGCAGTGCAGGGATGAGTCACTGGTTGTTAGGATGCCAATTTATACATTTGTTAAATAGTAAGTGGCTAGAACAGCGGTCGCCAAACCAATGGTCCATGAGAGAGCATTTTGGTGGCCCCTCAGGGGTTCTACCGCAAATCAACATGGTGGATGTGTACCGCCCAATGTTTCCAGTGTTCTCAACGTGCACAGACACCGGATATCTCCTCTGTAGTTCTGGCTTCTGTGAACTCAGAGGGGGGTGCTGGGAGTAGTGCAGAGAATGGGAGTTAAGGAAGGTGGTGCCTTCCAATGACAGACTGTTGAAGGGAGCAAGCACATGGCTGGATAAGGAGGTGAGGAGATCCAATGATGAGTCTGTGTGGCAGGCAGCAGTGTGATTTGGGGGAGGCAGAAAGCTGGCTCATTGTGTGTAGAAGGCAGCAGTGTGATCCAGGAGGACAGGGGCAGAGAGCCAGAGCATTGTGTGTAATGAGCATGTAAAATTCATGTTAGTGGTTCGTGAGGTCTGAAAGGTTGGTGACCACTGGGCTAGACCATGAGTTATTTAAGGAACATATTTTTCAATACAATACAATTAGTATTACTATCACAGCGTGTAGAGCCTGTCCCGTCCTTATGCGTGACGTCACACCGCACGTGACTTCATCAGAGGATCTCTGATAAAGTCACGTGTGGTGTGACGTCACGCGTAAGGACGGGACAGGCTCTACACGCTGTGATAGTAATACGAGCTCGCCGCTCGTCGGAGATAGGAACACTATTGCTGGTTTCTATGTGAGTACCTTGTTTTACCTTAATAAAGCTGCTTGTTTTAACAATATTACACTATTGGGGCTCCCCGTGTGTTTTATCCCCCCTATTACCGAGGGAATTACCCCCTGGAATTAGGACCGTGAGGATAGGTCCCTACATCCTAGGAGGACCCCCATAAAAAGATTCTTGGTCATATGCGCTTGCTCCATTGCTTCAAGGAGGACCCTGTGTAAAGACCCCTGGCTATATGCGTTTGCCCTATTGCCTTAAGGTAAGGGGCCATCTCTCACTTGAGTGTTTTTACACGAAGCTGAGCACCGTGTGATTTACGTCAAGCACCACGGAGCGACCGTTGCATGTCAGGACGCTATCACCATTATTTAAAATATAAAGGACCTTGTTCTACTGTCACATCTGGTGCATGCCAAACTATCCAAGTCACATTATTTAGTAATATCGCTTGCTATAGTTCTGGACAATCTCTGAACATTGCACTGGTTTACATTGATTTATTAGTCTCTTCACCTTGCACCTTGTCACTTTATGTGCTACTTTGCTTGCCACTCAACTTGAGTCACATAGGTTTTTTGTTATGATTGCTGACACCATTGATTTTTGCACATGATTACAGTTATGGACTGATTATTTATTTAATGGCATTATTTATGATGAGTGTTTTTTTTAGCAATATATTTTCCACACCGATTTGTTTTTAGCACTGCTAATTTATATCTATGAGTGTGACTTTTTACAGCGGTTGCCAACACTTCCCTGTTGTTTATACCACTTTTTTAGTTATTTATTATCACTTTAAGTCCCTTATTAAGGGCACTCAGGATTAGCGCAGCACCACATAATATTCATATGTTCCCTTATGGTTCGGTTTGCACCTGTATTCAGTGCATGCAGCTTGTCCTTAGTATTATATTTAGACTTTTTTCTTGTTAGCGCTGGAATAATTCCTTTATTTTAGAATATCCTAGTTTGTTGAAGGGACTTTAAATAATAGCACCAGGGCACATGTACATTTGATTATCATATAGTATCTGGCACCAAGCCATCAGTAACAGATCCTTTAAGTAGGGGCGTAACTACAGGGGCCGCAATTGCAACCTGGCCCCATGCTCCAGGAGGCCCCTGTATACCTGGATAGGTGGGGGGGGGGGGGGGGGGGGACGGCATGTTGAGAAATTGATCCCTTCTTACAACCGCTGAAAGCCCGTTTCTCCTCCTCTCCCTCCTCCAGGAATTCAGCGGCTGCAGGTGGAAAATGGAGGATCGGTTTCTCTGCATGCTGCCACCCCTCCTATCCAGGTCCTGCTGCCCCGCTGTCTGTGGACTCTTCTGCACTGCTGTGTGGTCTTTTGGCTCCCCCTTGTACTCTCCAGCTTCCTCCCGCTGGCTGCTGCGGAGGATCTGTCAGGATGGAGAGCGGAGAAGGGGCTGGTAAATGTCATTTACCGGCCCCTTCTTGTCTTAATAAATAGGCAGTGATCCTTACCAATCACTGACTCTGTTCATTCATAACTAAAGCATACTGTAGTAAACTCTGTTTATGATGCTTCAGTTTGTGAATGAACAGGAAGCTCTAAGCCCTGATATCTCACCAAAGCCCCCAAGGGGGCTCCCAAAAACAAACCAAAAAACACACTAACAAAAATAAACAACTACTGATACAAGTGGCGGAACTACCAGGGTTGCCATCGGGCTCAGAGGAAAGGGTCCCGACCGCAGGACTCAGAAGGACCCTTCATGATTTCTTGCACTGGGGCCCTGAAGATTCTAGTTATGTCTCTGCCTTTAACTCCTGTCATTTGTGAGGTGGGACCTCCATTGATTGGGCTCGTTTTTCCAGCAAATCTCACAGATGCTCAATTGGATTGGCAGGACTCAAGTTTTCCCAGCAGAACATTGCCCAAAGTATCATACTGCCTCTGCTGGCTTGCCTTATTCCCATGCTACATCCTGGTGCCATCCCTTCCCTAGGTAAGTGGAGCACACGTACTGGTTCACATTGGTAAAATTTGACGTCAAATCGGCGACAATTGCTGGCAATGGCACCCTCCTAATCGGTGCAACGCTGCATTTGCAGTGCCGCACCGATTTCCAAAAGTCGTTTCTCTACTACTTTTTGCGATTTCGGGCTGCAGTTTACATTGACATCTGTGCAGGTGTCTCTGAAATCGGGACTGACATGCGGGAGTAAAATCCTGCGAGTTGAACTCATACGATTTCAGCTGAACTTGCACGGCTTCATTCCCGCAGCTCGGTGTGAACCTGGGCTTTTTCTGCTTTCAACGCATCAATTTTTGGGGACAACATGTTTTCTTGCTGCATAATATATCCTACCAAATTCCAGATGTCATTGTAACAAGATTATATTATTCACTTAACCTGTCGGTGGTCATAACGTTATGGCTGATCGATGTATATGAGTGCACACATGCATATGATATAATCTATTGCTGTGTATTTCTATTCAGTCAAGGTATTAACACTGTATTATGTGGATACAAAATGTTGGTCCTACTGCATTTTTTTGCAGCATATTGCAAGTGCATACTGGAGAAGTTACATAGGTTGAAAAAAGCCACAAGTCCATCTAGTTCAACCAATAAAAGGGGGGGGGGGGGGATCATAAAATCCCATATACACAATCCTATACCCACAGTATAGGAACCCCTGTTGGTTTTTATTTCTGTCTGTAACCCCTGTTAACCTCGCTGGCGGTATGATTATTTTGGATTTTAGGTGCTGAAAGCGGTACAATTATTTTGCATGGAAATTTGGCGTTTTATATTGTAGGCCTGTAATTCTTAACAATAACACACTTATATCTGTCCAAACAAGAGTCTAGTAGATATCCCGGGTATGATAAAGTTTGAAACACAAAAACATAAATTATAATATAATAAATAAAAATAAATAATTAAAAAAATAAATAAATAATAATAATAAAATACATTTCCCCACGATTCACTATCGCTCAATTCTGCAAGTGTTCTAATTTACTATCACTGTTTTCTAGCTGGTTTAAAGCCACTTTTGACGTAAAGGGACACTTTTTGGTTGCTATGGACAATCTCCAGTTTCCAGGCAGAAAGAACAGTATATATAACATAAAACTGCATGCAGGGCATTGGGCAAAGCACTGAGGACAAAAGGGATGTGAAATAATTTCATACAGTACTGTAATCTGTAAGATTACAGTACTGTATGTGTTATGATTTTTGCAATTTTTTGAATTTGCCGCCAGGCTCCGCCCCCGTGCGTCGCGGCGCTCGCAGGGAACGGAGCCTGGCATGGACATTGCAGGATCCCAGGGACAAGGTAAGTAAAGCCACACCAGGATCCTGCGATGTAATCCCGAGTGTGGCTCGGGGTTACCGCTAATGGTCCTGAATTTTAACCCCGAGCCACACTCGGGAAAACCGCCAGGGAGGCTACGGAGATTCACCTTCTCTATTTGTTCTGTTTACCATTATCATGGAAAGTGAAAGTAAAAGAATATCCCAAATTTTTGGTTGTCCCCAGAAAAGTAATAGAAAGGAAATCATCCAATAGGGACTTTAGTTCTGTTATCTGAGGATTCCCAAGGAATTCCCTTTATTTGCAGGGATTTCCTTTTACTTTCTGCTTGGCTATGGAATGGGAATTGAAATCTCTGCAATGGGACAGAAAACTCTATCCAAAATAGAAATTAAAAAAAAAAAAAAAAAGTTTTGCCTATAGGTCTACTTTAATGCAGTTTCCCCTGAAAAAAAACTAAAGTCAGCAGCTACAAACACTGCAGCTGCTGACTTTTAAAAAACAGACCCTTACCTGTCCAGGGCGCCCGCGATATCCTCACCCGAAGCCAACATCTTAGGTAAGGGAATCAGGAAGTGAAGCCTTGCGGCTTTCCAGCCTGTTTCCCTACTGCGCATGCACGAGTCGCGCTGTGCATTCTGACTGGTCCCTGCTGTCTTCTGGGACCTGTGTGTCTCCCAGAAGACAGCGGGGGGGGGGGGGGACATGGCGTAGATTGCCGCGGATACTGCGGCGATCTTTCGCCGGAAGTGGGAGAAAATACCTGTATTAGACAGGTATCTGCTTCCTCTTCCCCCCTGAAAGGTGCCAAATGTGACACCGAAGGGGGGTGGGGGGAACCGGATAAGTGGAAGTTCCATTTCTGGGTGGAACTCCGCTTTAACATCCCCCTCCCATCAGCTGTGTGTTTAGCACCAGGGCTCTAAGATCTTAAGCCCATTTTATACTGGTTTGCACATTCCTGGGATAATGACCCCAGAATCAGCAACTCATCAAGCTTACTTCATACACTATTGTATCCACATACAAGTTCAAATATGTGCTACAAATAATAAATACAATGTTGCAAAATCCACTTTCTTACTGTGTTTCATTCACATCACAAAGAGTGACTTTAGAAATGGATCCATCAATTTAAAGCGGAGTTCCACCCAAAGGTGAAACTTCCACTTTAAGGAATCCTGACCCCCTTACATGCCACATTTGGCATTTCATTTTTTTTTTGGGGGGGGGGGGGGGGGCGGGTACCTAGTTTTCACAGGTACCCAGCTCCTACTTCCGCTGCGTGCAGCCTAGGCGACGCCTCTCTCCCTCCCTCCCTCCCAGCAATCTTCTGGGACACGTCACAGGTCCCAGAAGATTGCCTGGATGCACAGCGAGACTTGCGCATGCGCAGTGCGCACCCAGCTGTGGAGCCGTAAACTGTCACAGCCGGGTGCCCACATTAGTGATGCTTGTGCTGCGGAGAGGGAGAGGAGCGAGGGTTCAGGTGGCCGTATCACTGGACAGGTGTGTGTTTATTTAGGCTCCATTCACACCTTGGCGTTTCCGTTTTGCGGGCCGAATCTCCATAGTCAACGCTTTTTAAAAATTTAACAGTTACCAGTTAGAGTTAGAGCCCATTCACACAGGGGCAACTTGTCAGGCGACCTAGCCGCCTGACAAGTCGCCTCCCGTTCTGTACAATGGAACCATTCTAATCGGAGTGACGCAAGTCGCTCCGACTTAGAAAAAGGTTCCTGTACGACTTTGGGGGCGACTTGGGGCGACTTGCATAGACTTCTAGACAGAAGTCGTTTTGAAAGTCGCCGCGGAAGTCGTTTGCAGGTCGCCTCGCTGAGGCGACCTGCAAGTCGTGTTGCCCCTGTGTGAACAGGGTCTCACAGAGGAGGTCTTTTGATAGAATTATTGCTTTCACTCTGACAAACGCGGTGACACCTCATGTGTGATTTGAACACCGTTTAATTTGCGGGCGTTTTCTGCAAGCACATGAGGACGGGGGCGCTTTAAAAAAAAATGTTTTTTTCTTATTTATTTTTTACATTGTCCCTTTAAAAAAAAATTCTGATCACTTTTATTGCTGTCACAAGGAATGTAAACATCTCTTGTAACAGTAATAGGCAGTGACAGGTTCTCTTTATGGAGGGATCGGGGGTCTAAAAGACCAAAAATCCCTCCTTTGCACTTAAAAGTATTCAGATCGCCAAAATTGGCGATTCTGAATACTGTCATTTTTTTTAAATCGGCGGCATTGGCAGCTGGGTAAACCAGAAGCGACATAGTGATATCCCTTCCGGGATTTTACATCGGAGACACAATCAGACCTGAACCTGGCTTTGTTCGGGTCTCAGCCTAGCGGGCGGACATGCCAGCTGGTGGCACGGGTCTCCCGGTAGGATGGGAGGCCCGGTAGAAGCGGCGGACGGTCATGGGGGGTTTGTGCGCGTGTGCACGCATCGGTTGTTATCACTAAAGAGCCAACCGCCTGCTCTAAAAAACAGAAGCAGAGTGGTGCCTGCAGCTGCGAGCATCAACCCGGTATAACCCCTTCAAGCCATAAATGCAAATTTGTGTACGGTCGGCGTGAAGGGGTTCATTTGCAGGGATTCCTGTCACATCCTGTTCGGTTATGGGACAGGAAGTGAAGGGAAATCTCTACAATGGGACAGAGATGGTGAAAAAAAATCTGACAGGGTTTATAACTCTCCCTTGCGTTATCCAAAATGAAAAAAAAAGTTTTTGCCCATAGTTTACTTTAAAGAGGGAGTCCACCTAGAAAAAAAATATTAAAAGCCAGCAGCTACAAACACTGAAGCTGCTGACTTTTAATAAATGGTCACTTACCTGTCCTGGAGTCCAGCGATGTCGGCAGCCGAGGCCGATCAATCGCTCGGCTTTCGGCTGCTGCCGCCGCCATTCCCTGTGGGGGAATCAGGAAATGAAGCGTTGCGGCTTCACTTCCCGGTTCCCTACTGCGCATTCTAAGTGGTCCCCGCTATCTCCTGGGACCTGTGTGTTTCCCAGGAGACAGCGGGGGGGGGGGCGTGACTCCCGCGGGAGTCTATTCCCGGAAGTGGGTGCAGATACCTGTCTAATATAGGTATCTGCACCCCCCTCCCCCCTGAAAGGTGCCAATTGTGGCACCGGAGGGGGGGAAGGAATCAGATGAGCGGAAGTTCCACTTTTGAGTGGAACTCCGCTTTAACCCCCACAGCACTGGAAGTTCAGGGACAGGAAGACAGGGAATTCCAGCAGTGAAGATTTGTACAGGATCCAGCTGCTTATGCATACCTCCAAACTTTCTGAGATGGGAATGAGGGACACCTTTTAACAAAAGTATGTAGGCATAGGACACACCCCTTGCCACGCCCCTTAAAGGTGAATTGTGCAAAAAAAAAAATTGTATAAATCTACAAGTACTTTTTATTACTATTCCTTTATACTGGCTTTTGGAATTTACAAATACAGAAATTTAAAAATTGAATGAAAGGTTTAGCACTGGGACACACTTTTTGATCGATAAATAGTGCATTTTATATACAACTATATAGATCAGACCAAAATAAGGGACAAATGAGGAGGACAGAGGGACAACTGTCTGTTCCAAATCAGACAGTTGGGAGCTATGCTAACGTGACGTGGGCTATACTTCATTACAGGTACGTTTGCTCACCAAGTCTATGGAGAATTTTTTAAATGGCTAAACACCAGATTTAAATACCACCAAAAGAAAGCTCTAGCCTCAAAAATATTAACTTAATTTGGGTTCAATGTTGATGACAGAGTAGTTGTCACACAATTGTCTTTTTTTTTTTTTTTTTGTCAAAATTTATAGAGTTTAGGAACACAGTATATATTGTGTGGGTCATACTGGGTGGTCTATCGTTGATCTATTTGGTGGTTACACTTGGATATTGCAAATCTTGTACATAAAACGGTGACCGTACGTGTGATAAAACTAAACAATCAATGTCCTGTTCAACAAGAACTATTGAATTGAAGGTCGATTGAGTGAAACAAAAGGAACATGGCCAAGCTATGAGCAACATGTAATGAAGGTTTCTATTGACCCAAGTTGATTGGTTGTGGCCAGGGGCAGATTGACCATTTAGGCACTGCCCGAGGACCCGAAGGCAACTAGGGGGCCCCATCAGGGTTGCCAGCCTCAGTAAAGACAGGGACAGTTTGTAAAAATCTGTGTTTTTTTACATCTGTCCCTGAAATGTCCCTTACCAACTTGCTTTTGTTGTAAAAATCCTGGAGGCTATAGCTGCTATGCCTCTTCACTACCTCCTCAGCCAATAGGAACACACTGTACACGCCCCCTTCTCCGGCGTGGCTTATTTGACATAAGAGCAGGGGATGCTGACTGCTGGAAGACAGTAGAGGGAGGAGTGTACAGCCTGCAGTGTGGGAGGGGCTGCTGCCTGATCGAAAAAACTAAGCTGGCTAATTTGAACTAAGTGCTAGTTCACACCAGATGCAGTACAGTGCGTTTTTCTGCACTAAAAATGCATGCACAGTGTTTGCTATGTATTCCAATAGCTCTAGTTCACACCAGTGCAGTCAGTTTCCGGTGAAAAAAAAATAAAGTAGAGCGCGCTGCATTTTTCTGCACAGAACTGTACTGGAACCTAGCAAATTGTATCAAAAACGCACTGAACTGTGTGTGTTTGGGTATAGTGTGTATGTCTGTGTGCGTACACTGTGTATATACCGTTTGATCCATGTGTGCCCACTGCCGCTAAACAGAAGTCGATCTAACAATCGACTTTTGTTGAACAGACATGTTGGAAATGTTGGATTCTGTTCAATCCTCCTTTAAGCCTCTCCCACTGGCCATGCCCATTGTTCACCATGGTGCACTATGCGTGCCGCAGGCCAGAATCTCCCTGGTGGGGGTCCCAGTGAATTATTTTGCCCAGGGACCCATGATCCTGTGGGGCACTACCCATGAGGGGCTCCTGGTGCCTTTACTGGGTTGCCCGTTTTAAGTCCACTGCCACTCTGCATGGGTATGCCCCACATTAATGTTGCATCAAAAAGATGGCTGCCCCGCGGCGCGGCCATCTGTAAGCCTGGGGGCCCCATAATCTCCTATTGCCCGGGGCCCCCGTGAGTTGTCAGTCCGCCCCTCGTTGTACAAGCAGCACCCTTGTGAATCACTTACAATCAATCTACACATTAATAAACATGTCCCACTGGGCACGAAAAATCAAAATAGATTTTTTTTTTTTTTTATGCCACAACCGATCAACTTGGGCTGCCTGTGACCACCACTGTCACTGATTGCTTGACCATCCCATTTATGTCTCGCTCAGTTGATGTCCAACTTGATTGTTTTGTTGAAAAGGACATCGATCCCTCATAGTATGGGGCGCCATACACACAGACTGGGGCAATTTCCACAACTGGAGCCACGTCCAATCAGGAGTTTAGATTCTGCTTTCCGGAAGAACAGCAGATGCGGTTTGCACGCTACACACCGCACATGTATCTCCACCAATCCGAGCCAGGCACAGAGCCTGCACCCAGCCCTCTGATCACATGACAAGAACGTTGGCCAATCAGCGATGTGTACGCCCCGCTGACGGGACATGCGAGCTGTGAGGCGGCGGGGAATACGAGCTCCATAGTCGGTGAGGAGACGGGGGTCGCTCGGTGAGTTTCTCCTTCATCTTCGCTCAGTTATCTGCGGCCATTAGATAGAAGCATGCGCAGTGCTTTACGGCAGAGGCCTCGGAGCGATGTACGTGAGCGCGGTGCTTGTTGGGAGAGGAGTACGTCGTGACGTCAAAGAGGCAAATGGGAATGGTTGATATTCAGTGTATGTACAATGAGAGAGCTGACTGCTATTACCCCGGGGACAGGCTGTGTATAGGTACCTCCTCCTATCCTTGTAAAGTACTAGGGGGGCAGATAGAAAAGACACACAGTCATTCCACTCTATGATCAGCCATTACATTTATCATGTGGAATCTTGGTGTGATTTGTGTATTCTAGATCTGTGCAGTAATCCAATGTGAAGCTTGGCTATACAGACCGCTCACTACTGCTCTCTCCTTGTGCAGGGTGACTGGTCTTGGCTCCGCCCCCTCCTGTAGTTTCTGCATTCAGCCTGTAGTGGGTGGAGGAAAAAGTAATTTTAGCCGGGATCAACCACAGAATTATGTTAATTAATTGAAAGTGGGCAGATATTCATCCAAAAATTAGTACAAAATTAATGGGTGCAGTTTGGGTCGCCTTAAAGGGCATACAAAAATAACAAGGAACAAGAGGTTCCCCAAAGGAAGGCAAGGACCCAAACACAATCTGTCAAAAAACAATATATTTATTTAGGCTATACACAAAGATACAAAAATAGACAATTAGGGCAAATCAGGGAAGATATCAAATGACTAATTAAAATTGATAACGTTATCATTAAAAACAACGGAGCCGCGGCCAAACATACCCCATACACACACCAATCACAGCAGCAAAATCTAACTAGATCAACTAGTATAGGATAATGTAAGACTTCAAATAAGTCCAGATACAGACGGTGTGGGGGTGGGGCGGATGAATGTAGATTGTAACTTGATAATTTTGCAGGGAGGTTCAATGACTTGAACACAATTGGAAATATAGTAACAGTCCGGGAACTGAACAATGATATATATAGGCTGACCAGGAAGACCGGCGAGACCTATTAAGGCAGTGATAGCTCAGGACTTTCCAACAAGGCAGTTCATATGGATAGCAGGCAGTAGGGGGAGCATGTACGGCAAAGCTGCATTGGTATCATAAATAGGAGAAATACATCTCTCACCAAATCGATCATCAGCTCACAGGATCACAAGCTCTACCCCGAGTGGTCACTTGTAGACAGAGGCTGTTGCATTCGCTTGTGCCGTCCGATAAAGAAAGTCCCGCTGGGTTGATGTTAGTGCCTCCTGTCGGATGGTATAAGCCGGTTGTCAGCTGTTGATTCCCGGGAAAGCATTCAAACGCCCTGTGCTCGCGGCTCCGAGATGACGTGCTGACGTCACGTGCTGACGCGTTTCACCAGCCAATCACCGCTGGTTTCCTCAGAGCGAAGGAGGGGTCCGTGGGCGAAGGTTAAATAGACTAACCAATATGAGGTGTAATTACAGCAAATGTCCACCAGATATCGCACACAGTCACCACTCATCACAGACATTTCAGCAAAAGCAAAAAACTCGCATATGGCTTCACAAGGATGGCTGCAATAACCTAGTCAGCAAATAACATTGAACTAAGGTATATCATGATGTAAGAGAGCCTTTGATGGTGGTGGGTAAATTTAATCACATGGAGACCAAGTGAAGCAAAAACCAAAATATAAAAACAAAAACAAAAACACGTAAAGCATTAAAGCACCAGTATAGCGCTAGGAAATCGCTTAGAGGCAAAATGCAGCAAAAAGTATGAATTATAAACGGTTGGTCAATTAGATCATTTCTCCAAAAAGGGCTGGAGGCTACATTCAGTGTTTAACCCGTTCGGAGCCATCGCATCCAAATAATAGGTCCACATCTTTTCCTTCTGAAGGAGAATAGTGTCAAAATCGCCACGTCTTATAGGTACATTCAACCTATATATGCCTTTTACCAATAGACCACTAGGGTCCCGGTTATGGAATTTAGCAAAATGTAATGAGATGGGGCGTTCATCATTCAGTTTTTTAATACCAGCAATATGTTCCCGAATCCTGACCCTTAGGGCTCTTTTAGTTTTACCCACATAGGTTTTATTACACGGACAAGTGAGTGTATAAACCACTCGAGTAGTGGAGCAGTTTATAAACTGTTTAATCCTATAATCTACACCTCCACGGGGATTCGGGAACATATTAGTCTGGTGGACAAACTTGCAAATGTTGCAATGTCCACACCTGTACATGCCTGGGGAGATTCTGGAGTCACTGAGCCAATTCTTTTGAGTAGTACGAGTGTATTCAGAGTGGACCAACAGGTCACCAAGGTTGCTAGATCTTTTGGCTGTCAGAAGAGGTTTTGGGCTCACCAATTCCGAGATTAGGGGGGCAGATGTTAAGATATGCCAGTGTTTTTGTAGGACTCCTTGGACCATTTTCCATTGGGATCCATATTTAGTAATGATCCTTGGGAAATTCTCTTCAGTATTTCCCATTGGTTCACTGTCTATACTTTTGGGACGAAAAGAATTAACGGGGGGCACTAAAAGTTCATCACGATTTTTAAGGGTAGCTTTTTTCTTTGCCTTTTTGAGGGATCTATGTGAATACCCCCTTTGTCTAAATCTGTGATACATCTCGTATGCCTCCTTATGGAATTCCTCCTCCACAGAACAATTCCGTCTGATCCTCAGGAATTGTCCTGTGGGTATCCCATGGATTAATGGTTTAGGGTGGTGACTCTGGGCAGACAGCAAGGTGTTGGCGGCTGTTTCCTTCCTGTGGGTGCTAGTAACAATTTCACTCCCAGATCTACGTATAGATAAGTCCAGAAATGGGAGTATGTCAGGATGGTGTGAATAGGTTAGACGTATGTTATAGTTATTACTGTTGAGTTCGGACATAAAGTCATCCAGTTGTTCGACTGAACCAGTCCACACCATCAAGACGTCATCAATGTACCTCAGCCACAAGAGGGAGTGGCTGAGGTACAGAGAGGACTGATAAACCTTCATTTCCTCCCAAAGTCCCAGGTGGAGGCATGCGTATGAGGGAGCCCACGGTGCCCCCATACTAGTGCCTCTAATCTGCTGGTAATAGTGGCCAAGGAATTGAAAAAAATTATTGTTGAGCATGAATTCAAGAAGTTCCCCAATGAATTCATTTTGAGCCCCCTGTTGAGGATGATGAAAGTCCAAAAAGTGCATTGTAGCCTCGATACCACAATGGTGTGGTATCGACGTATACAGACTCTCCACGTCGATACCCACCAGAAGGGCCTCTGGGGGTATGACAAAATGTCGTAATTTAATCAGAACATCTCTGCTATCCCGGACAAAAGAAGGAAGTAGATTAACCATGTATTTAATCATGGAATCTACATATTTGCCTGTTTTCTCTAAGGGGCCCTTTATGGCTGAGACGATTGGCCTACCAGGGGGATGTACAAGGGACTTATGGAGTTTAGGTATTAAATAAAAGGTAGGGATTGTGATTTCATCTACCCTAAGGAAAGAAAATTCCTTTTTCGTTAAGAGGCCCACCTCCATTCCCAACTTAAGTTTTTCATTCAGTGTCTGAATAAGAGTGGGAAAGGGGGAACTAGTAAGTCTTTGATAAGTGGAGACATCACCAAGAAGTCTCAGAGCTTCATCCTCATACATTTTTTCGCTTAGAAGTACAACGTTTCCCCCTTTGTCACTCTTCTTGATCACTAGGTTTGGTGCATTTTGTAACTCAGATAGAGCCGTTCTTTCCTTTTTTGTAAGGTTGTTAGGACCGATCCATTTCCAATTGATCTTCATAAGATCAGATTTTACTTGATCTAGGAAGAGCTGCAACCACTTATGCTTAGATAGTGGGGGCATCTTGGTGGATCTTATTCTTAGATCAGAGGGTCTTCTCAAAGCCTGGCATAAGTTTTCATCAGTATCACTGTCACAGTTCTCATCCAGCAAAGAAATTAGGCATTCAATAGCCTCCTTTTCATCCTTGTCTAGTGAGGACTCCGAGGTGAGAGACTCATTTTGTCGTTTAGCATGCCATAATTTGAAAAGGACCTTCCTCAAGAATAAACTAACATCTTTAAAGACCTCAAACTCATTCATAGATGACGTAGGGGAGAACGAAAGGCCTTTTTTTAAGGAGGCTAATATGGGTTTCTGTGAGGTGAAAATCTGACAGGTTTACAACATTGAGGTCCATCGGAACACCATCCGAGACGTTCAACGTCTCCTCTGGTTTCTTAATCTCCCACTCGTTCGACTCTGTGCACTGTCCCTCCCCTTTCCTTTTCTTTCTGTTTTTCCTTTGTCTCCTTCGTTTTCTTGTTTTTTGTCTACCTTTTGCCTCTGGGTCTCTGGGGGTGTCTTCCCTTCTAGGTGTTCTAAAAAAGAGACTGTCTTTGGGGCATTATCCTTGTCAAGCTCACTGTCAGATGAGGAGCTGTTCCCTGTTTTGGACTGGCGTTGTCGCTGTCTAGTATTTCTAGACAGTGATCTACCTCTTTTTTGGGTTGTGGGGTCAAAAATGTCACCACTTTCCCAATCAGCTATGTTCTGTCTGAACTTTTCTTGTTTGCTATATTTTAAACTTTTTTGAATCCTTTCTATCTCCTTTTTTATATACTCGTTATTTTTATCGAATTCAGGATCATGTTTAAAAGGTTCTAGTGCTTTGGAGCTTGCGTCAAGTTCCCCGCGTATCTCCTCCAGCTGGGCTTCCTCCTCATCGACAATGAGCTTTAGCAAAGATAAACCTCTATTCATGCATTCAGTTTTCCAAGCTGATAGGAATCTAGGGGTATGCAGATGTTCCGCAGGTATGACTCTCTCACGTAAACCCCTAGGAATAATCCCCTTAGAGATATGGGATTTCAATGAAGAGATATCCCATTTACGGTTAAGAAATTTAATTACGAGTTTTTTGTGATGCTTAAACAGTTTCCTAATTGGTTCTCTCTCTGTATCACAGCTCTCCACACCAACATCAAAGGCAGTATTAATCTCTATATCCAAATCATGGTTAATCATATAAGCCATATATGCGAGATAAAAGTCAAAAGAAGTCCACCCTGAAAACAGCCCAGTATGGCTTTATTTAAGCAATAATTAATAAATAGTACTACTATACAGTAGTGTGTGGTGAAGGGAGGGGATCTGCACGGGCTAGAAAAAGGGAAAAAATCCCAAAAAGAAGTACCTGAGAGGAAAAAGTAATTTTAGCCGGGATCAACCACAGAATTATGTTAATTAATTGAAAGTGGGCAGATATTCATCCAAAAATTAGTACAAAATTAATGGGTGCAGTTTGGGTCGCCTTAAAGGGCATACAAAAATAACAAGGAACAAGAGGTTCCCCAAAGGAAGGCAAGGACCCAAACACAATCTGTCAAAAAACAATATATTTATTTAGGCTATACACACCACACAAAGATACAAAAATAGACAATTAGGGCAAATCAGGGAAGATATCAAATGACTAATTAAAATTGATAACGTTATCATTAAAAACAACGGAGCCGCGGCCAAACATACCCCATACACACACCAATCACAGCAGCAAAATCTAACTAGATCAACTAGTATAGGATAATGTAAGACTTCAAATAAGTCCAGATACAGACGGTGTGGCGGTGTGGGGGTGGGGCGGATGAATGTAGATTGTAACTTGATAATTTTGCAGGGAGGTTCAATGACTTGAACACAATTGGAAATATAGTAACAGTCCGGGAACTGAACAATGATATATATAGGCTGACCAGGAAGACCGGCGAGACCTATTAAGGCAGTGATAGCTCAGGACTTTCCAACAAGGCAGTTCATATGGATAGCAGGCAGTAGGGGGAGCATGTACGGCAAAGCTGCATTGGTATCATAAATAGGAGAAATACATCTCTCACCAAATCGATCATCAGCTCACAGGATCACAAGCTCTACCCCGAGTGGTCACTTGTAGACAGAGGCTGTTGCATTCGCTTGTGCCGTCCGATAAAGAAAGTCCCGCTGGGTTGATGTTAGTGCCTCCTGTCGGATGGTATAAGCCGGTTGTCAGCTGTTGATTCCCGGGAAAGCATTCAAACGCCCTGTGCTCGCGGCTCCGAGATGACGTGCTGACGTCACGTGCTGACGCGTTTCACCAGCCAATCACCGCTGGTTTCCTCAGAGCGAAGGAGGGGTCCGTGGGCGAAGGTTAAATAGACTAACCAATATGAGGTGTAATTACAGCAAATGTCCACCAGATATCGCACACAGTCACCACTCATCACAGACATTTCAGCAAAAGCAAAAAACTCGCATATGGCTTCACAAGGATGGCTGCAATAACCTAGTCAGCAAATAACATTGAACTAAGGTATATCATGATGTAAGAGAGCCTTTGATGGTGGTGGGTAAATTTAATCACATGGAGACCAAGTGAAGCAAAAACCAAAATATAAAAACAAAAACAAAAACACGTAAAGCATTAAAGCACCAGTATAGCGCTAGGAAATCGCTTAGAGGCAAAATGCAGCAAAAAGTATGAATTATAAACGGTTGGTCAATTAGATCATTTCTCCAAAAAGGGCTGGAGGCTACATTCAGTGTTTAACCCGTTCGGAGCCATCGCATCCAAATAATAGGTCCACATCTTTTCCTTCTGAAGGAGAATAGTGTCAAAATCGCCACGTCTTATAGGTACATTCAACCTATATATGCCTTTTACCAATAGACCACTAGGGTCCCGGTTATGGAATTTAGCAAAATGTAATGAGATGGGGCGTTCATCATTCAGTTTTTTAATACCAGCAATATGTTCCCGAATCCTGACCCTTAGGGCTCTTTTAGTTTTACCCACATATGCTTTACGTGTTTTTGTTTTTGTTTTTATATTTTGGTTTTTGCTTCACTTGGTCTCCATGTGATTAAATTTACCCACCACCATCAAAGGCTCTCTTACATCATGATATACCTTAGTTCAATGTTATTTGCTGACTAGGTTATTGCAGCCATCCTTGTGAAGCCATATGCGAGTTTTTTGCTTTTGCTGAAATGTCTGTGATGAGTGGTGACTGTGTGCGATATCTGGTGGACATTTGCTGTAATTACACCTCATATTGGTTAGTCTATTTAACCTTCGCCCACGGACCCCTCCTTCGCTCTGAGGAAACCAGCGGTGATTGGCTGGTGAAACGCGTCAGCACGTGACGTCAGCACGTCATCTCGGAGCCGCGAGCACAGGGCGTTTGAATGCTTTCCCGGGAATCAACAGCTGACAACCGGCTTATACCATCCGACAGGAGGCACTAACATCAACCCAGCGGGACTTTCTTTATCGGACGGCACAAGCGAATGCAACAGCCTCTGTCTACAAGTGACCACTCGGGGTAGAGCTTGTGATCCTGTGAGCTGATGATCGATTTGGTGAGAGATGTATTTCTCCTATTTATGATACCAATGCAGCTTTGCCGTACATGCTCCCCCTACTGCCTGCTATCCATATGAACTGCCTTGTTGGAAAGTCCTGAGCTATCACTGCCTTAATAGGTCTCGCCGGTCTTCCTGGTCAGCCTATATATATCATTGTTCAGTTCCCGGACTGTTACTATATTTCCAATTGTGTTCAAGTCATTGAACCTCCCTGCAAAATTATCAAGTTACAATCTACATTCATCCGCCCCACCCCCACACCGCCACACCGTCTGTATCTGGACTTATTTGAAGTCTTACATTATCCTATACTAGTTGATCTAGTTAGATTTTGCTGCTGTGATTGGTGTGTGTATGGGGTATGTTTGGCCGCGGCTCCGTTGTTTTTAATGATAACGTTATCAATTTTAATTAGTCATTTGATATCTTCCCTGATTTGCCCTAATTGTCTATTTTTGTATCTTTGTGTGGTGTGTATAGCCTAAATAAATATATTGTTTTTTGACAGATTGTGTTTGGGTCCTTGCCTTCCTTTGGGGAACCTCTTGTTCCTTGTTATTTCTGTAGTGGGTGGAGCCTGCTCAGCCCCTCCCACAGCTCTCTGCACAGGCTATATACAGCATAGTGATGTCATTGCTGTTTTTACTAGGTAATACCTGGGTGAGCAAAAGTATTTGGTGTACACAAAGTGAATCTATATCTCTTGTGGCTGTTAAAGTGGAGTACCACCCAAAAAAAAAAATCATTAATGTGCATGATATAAATAAAAAAAAAAAAAACATTTGGAGAATTTTTTTTTTTTAACTCATTTCTTAATGCCTGTTGCTAGGGGGTCCCCCATAATCTGCCTCCTTACTCACCTTGGCTCCTTACGTCACTTCCCTCGGCACCGGAAGGGAGATCAGGTCTGCCCCCTCCCTCTAGGCAATCATCTGGGACACGTCACAGGTCCCAGATGATTGCGCAGCCAGTTACAGCGCGCGCAGTGGGTGCCCGGCTGTGAAGCCACAGCCGGGCGCCCACAGTTACAATGCCGGCTCCGCCGAGCGGAGGGGGAGATGAGCGGGGCTTCGATCCCTCGCATCGCTGGACCCTGGGACAGGTTAGTGTCCGATTATTAAAAGTCAGCACCTGCAGTATTTGTAGCTGCTGACTTTTAATTTTTTTTTTTTTTTTTTTTTTTTTAAGCGGAACTCCACTTTAAAGTGGTTGTATACCCCTGTAGGTGATTTTTATACCTACAGGTACGCGTACAATAAAGCTTACCTCTAGGTAAAATGGTTTGTGGTGCTCACATGGAGTGTAGTTCTGCCTAAAGCGTTGAAAACCTAAAAGTTGATTGGTTGCTGCTATACACAGCTGCACCAGATTCTGTGTGCTTCTGTTTTTAATAAATCCCCCCAACTGTTTACTCCTCATACTGTCTAAGTGTATATAAACAATGTTCCTGTTGTTTCAGTCCCGGGATGTCTCACACGGAGGATCGGCGCTATGTGGAGCTGTGTCAGGACTCGGTTCGTCTGAGTGCAGAAAGTGTGGGTCTAGAGATCACCGATGAGGTTGCTGCATTACTGGCAGAGGATGTGTGTTACAGGCTGCGGGAAATTACTCAGGTATATATAGAGCTTACTTGTCAGACACGGCATCTATGAATAGCAGCTACACAGAAAAGGCAAGTCCTTGCTTGAGAAATATAAGAGAGCCTTATTTCTTATTGGGAAAACCTGTGCACATTGGAATATTCATTGTATTATGTGTAACACTGATGTGCATGTATTTTGATGTTAATTGTTGCTATTCCCAATACATTTACTAGACGTGGTTGTGTTTTAGGCCTCGGGCACACTGGATGTTATATAAATGCCAGTAACATTACCTGTACAAAGCTGTAGCTGCAGAATGAGCTTTGCAGTAGCGTTTTTCAGCTGTTTTTTTTTTTTTTTACCTCCTCCTCCTTCTTTTTTTTTTTTTTTTTTTTTTTGTAAGACTATAAAAGCTTATGGCTGATTAACTCTGATAAAAGCTTAAAAAAGCTGAAAAACGTTGCTATTAAGTGTTTGAGTGTTTTTACAGCTGAAAAACTCCTCTTAGGCCTCACATTGGGCGTTTTTACAGCTGCTGTTTTTGCTTCAGGCGTTTTTTCTGCAGCCAGTAAACTCCCCAGCATGTTATCCTATGTGTCCATGCACACAGAGGGGTTTATTTACTAAAGGCAATTCCACTTTGCACTACAAGTGCATTTGGAAGTGCAGTCGCTAGAGATCTGAGGGGGACATGCAAGGAAAATAAAAAACAGCATTTTTGCTTGTATAGAATTGGATGATAAAATCAGCAGAGCTTCCCCGCATTTCAGATCTTCCTCTCAGATCTAAAGTGACTGCACTTCCAAGTGCACTTGTAGTGCAAAGTGGATTTGCCTTTAGTAAATCAACCCCAGTGGCTGTTATTTTTTTTTGACAGGGGCGTTTTCTGGCTGCAAAAAAACCCAAGAACTAGTGGGGGTAACTCTGATAAAAGCTTAAAAACTTGGCTGTTTTGCATTTATCAGTGTTTTAAACCATAATCTTTTGTTAAAGTGTAGTTTTACTAAAAAAAATGCTGCAAAACTCTTTGTACAGCTACAGCTTTCTAAAGCTAATGCTACTGGCGTTTTTATAATGTCCAGTGTGCATGAGGCCTTAAATCCCACTAGTTCTGAGTTGTTTTTTTTTCCAGCCAGCAGAAGCCCCTGCCAAAAAACACTGGTAACAGCCTATGTGTGCATGGACACATAGGTTAACATGCTGGGGAGTTTACTGGCTGCAGAAAAAACGCCTGAAGCCAAATACAGCTGTAAAAACATCCAGTGTGCATGAGGCCTTAACCACTTCCGGACCGCCGCATGCCGATCTACGTCCTAACTTTGAAGAGGGATATATTTGTTATGGCAGCAGCCAGCTGCCATAACCCTGGTATACTTTTCTTTGGCCGGCGGTCCGGTTTCCGATAATGGTGGTCTCTGCGGGGGATTCGCCGCAAGATCACTTTTATGGGCGGTGGGAGAGGGGCCTCCGGTGCCCTCCGCCGCTTACCGGAGCCGTTGGCAGCGGCGGAGGGGATCGGGTCCTTCTGCTGGCTGGGTATGGAGACGAGGGAGGGGAAGATGGCCCCCACCCGTCTCCATACCATTGCATAGCTCTTAAAGGGTCATTTTTTTTTTTTCTCAAATGATAATTTTTTTTTTATTATTATTGCATTGTAGTGTAAATATGAGATCTGAGGTCCTCAGATCTCATATTTAAGAGGTCTTGTCATGCTTTTTTTTCTATTACAATGGATGTTTACATTCCTTGTAATAGGAATAAAAGTGACACAATTATATTTTTTTTAAAAGAACAATGTAAAAACAAATAATAAAAGATAAAATAAATAAGAAAAAAAATATATTTTTTTTTTAAATGCTCCCCGTCCCCCTGAGCTCACCTGCAGAAGCGAATGCATACATGAGTAGCTCCCACATATGAAAACGGTGTTCAAACTACACACGTGAGGTATTGCCACGATCGGTAGAGCGAGAGCAATAATTCTAGCCCTAGACCTCCTCTGTAACTCAAAACATGCAACCTGTAGAATTTTTTTAATCGTTACCTAGGGAGATTTTTAAGGGTAAAAGTTTGTCGCCATTCCACGAGCGGGTGCAGTTTTGAAGCGTGACATGTTGGGTATCAATTTTTTCAGCGTAACATTATCTTTCACGATATAAAAAAAAAATTAGACTAACTTTACTGTTGCCTTATTTTTTTTAATTCAGAAATGTGTATTTTTTCCACAAAAAAAAAGCTTGTAGACCGCTGCGCAAATACGGTGTGACAGAAAGTATTGCAACGATTGCCATTTTATTCTCTAGGGTGTTAGAAAAGAAAATGTATAATGTTTGGGGGTTCTAAGTAATTTTCTAGCAAAAAAAACTGTTTTTAACTTGTAAACAACAAATCTCAGAAAGAGGCTCGGTCCTTAAGTGGTTAATAAGCAGTCCCCAAGTTGTAGAAATGTGTTTATTTTTCTCTGCACTTTTGTACATAATGTTCTCACTTTTTGTGTCTCAGTTTAGTGCTCAGTCACTCAGGCACTGTAGGCGTAGAAGACTGACTGTAGAGGACTTTAACCGCGCTCTTCGCTGGAGCAACGTTGAGGTATGTTCACTATGATTTCTAAGTAAAACTCCTTCATACTATTATGATACAGGTCTGCCAGTCAGCTGAACTGTGCTTCATATCACAATTCCTACTCACCTGCATTCTTCCATTATGAGCAGTGTTACTGCCTCTTATGTGCCCTGAACAAGTTTTTGATAAGCTTCAGGTTGCTGTATGGTGGTGCTAGTACCTTATTGTGGAGTATTTACCTCTGACAACAAGCTCAAAATAAAGTGATTCCCCAAATGTCCATGAATTCTCATCTACTACTATCACTTAAACTTATTACCTAAACACCTAAAATGAACACATAATCATTAACCCAAGATTTAAAAACAACTTTACCCTACTCAAATGGATGGAAACCCTAAATGAATGACATTTAGTTTGTACTACATGTTATGAGCAATTTTCTGTCTTTTAGATAAAATGCTAATTCTCCCTTTTAACATTATCTGTTGAATCTTAGAGTTGCTGATCTCTAGCAGCCTCTTTGCAGCCACTTCATGCCTGCGTCCATGTACGTCAGCAATGGCTGCATGACATTTCTCAGGATAGATTTTATGGTGGTGACAACAGTGGGCAATGCCTGTGTAATGTAACAGCCACTTGTAGTCTCTATCTTTGGCCAGTGTGACAACACAGAAACTCAGTTGGGAGACAGTATTGGTCACCCACACAGGAAGTACCCGAAAAAAATACCTTCATGGCGGGATCACCAACTGTGATTTTCATGAAAGCTGCATGAAAATCACGAAGGCTTACCTGTAGGTACTGGAAAATATCTCCTAAACCTGCACGGTTTAGGAGATATGTACAATATACGCTGGCGCCAGCATCATTGGCGCATGCACACTTTAGAAATGCCGTTTTTAAAGGGCCCATGCCGCGACCGTCGGCTCCGGCCAGTCACGGAGCCGGAGTCCACGGCCCCGGAAGGAAAAGGGGTGAAGATGGATGCTTCCACCACTGCGGACATTGCGGGCTTCGTTTGCAGGTAAGTGCAACATAATGGGCTAGTATGCGATGCATACTAGCCCATTATGCTTTTACTTTACAGCGGAATAAAGAGGAAGTAAAACCCAGGGAGAGCACTTCTCCTAGGGGGTTTATCAATGCGGGGAGGAACTGATAGCACCGCCAGGGGATCCCAGAAGTTAAGGATCGGGGCCACTCTGTGCAAAACTAACTGCACAGCGGAGGTAAGTATGATAATTTATGTTGTTATTATTATTATTATTTTTTTTTTTAAACAAGGGTTTACAATCACTTTAAAATATACCCTATATTACCAGAAGTATTGGGACACCTGTCTTTCCATGCACATGAACTTTAATGGTATCCCAGTCTTAGTCTGTAGGGTTCTATATTGAGTTGGCCCACCCTTTGCAGCTATAACAGCTTCAACTCTTCTGGGAATACTATTCACAAGGTTTTGGAGTGTGTTTATGGGAATGTTTGACCATTCTTCCAGAAGTGCATTCGTGAGGTCAGGCACTGATGTTGGACGTGAAGGCCTGGCTAGCAGTCTCTAATTCATCCCAAAGGTGTTCTATCGGGTTGAGGTCAGGACTCTGTGCAGGCCAGTCAAGTTCCTTCACCCCAAACTCGCTCATCCGTGTCTTTATGGACCTTGCTTGGTGCACAGTCATGTTGGAACAGGAAGGGGCCATCCCTAAACTGTTCCCACAAAGTTGGGAGCATGAAATTGTCCAAAATTTTTTAGTATGCTGACGCCTTAAGGCTTCATGTACACGGGACATTTTTACAACCTCTCCTGAACTATTTAACTTGACAGATAGTAACCCATGTTTAAAACGTCTGTTTTGCCGCGTTTACATGCCACGTTTGCGTTTTTAGAAGTGTTTTAAAAGAAAAAAATACATTTTCATTTTTGACTATTTAAGAAAAAAAAAAAAAAAGCCTGTAAACGAAACGCGAGCTACCGTGTTTAGCCACGTTTTAGGAGCGTTTGATGCTTGAAATTCCTCTAAACTCTGAACCCATTTTTTTTGTGTTTCAAAAAAAGCCTCTAAACTCATCTGCCTAGAAACGGCCCTGTGTGCATGTATTGATAAGATAACAGAGGAGAGTTCAGGAGCAGTTGGAAAAAAAATGCCCAACTGCTCCTAAACGTCAGTTTACCAGCAGCAGTGTACATGAGGCCTAATGCCCCATACACACGATCAGAAATTCTGCCAGCAAAAGTCGGATGTGAGCTTTTGGTCAGAAATTCCGACCGTGTGTATGCTCCATCGGTTTTTTGCTGGCAGAATTCCAGCCAGCAAAAGATTGAGAGCAGATTCACTATTTTTCGGTCGGAAAAAGTTCCTATCCGAAAATGCGTTCATCTGTATGCAATTCGGACACGCAAAAAATCACGCATGCTCAGAAACAATTTGACGCATGCTCAGAAGCATTGAACTTCATTTTCCCGGCTCGTCGTAGTGTTGTACGTCACCGCATTCTTGGCGGTCGAAAGTTCAAAAAACTTTTGGTGTGTGACCGTGTGTATGCAAGGCAAGCTTGAGCGGAATTCCGTCGGAAAAACCATCCAAGTTTTTTTTTTTGAAGGAATTTCTGATCGTGTGTATGGGGCGTTAGGTTTCCCTTCACTGGAACTAAGGGGCCAAGCCCAACCCCTGAAAAGCAACCCCACACCATAATCCCCCCCCCCCCCTCCACCAAATGATTTTGACCAGTGCACAAAGGAAGGTCCATAAAGACACGGATGAGCGAGTTTGGGGTGGAGGAACTTGACTGGTACAGAGTCCTGACCTCAACCCGATAGAACACCTTTGGGATGAATTAGAGCGGGGGGCTGCGAGCCAGGCCTTCTCATCCAACATCAGTGCCTGACCTCACAAATGCGATTCTGGAAGAATGGTCAAACATTCCCATAGACACTCCTAAACCTTGTGAACAGCCTTCCCAGAAGAGTTGAAGATGTTATGCCGCGTACACACGGTCGGACTTTCCGGCATACTTGGTCCGGCGGACCAGAGTGTGCCGGACAATCCGCCCGTGTGTGGGCGGCGGCGGACTTTTCCGGCGGACTTCTTCCCAAAAGCCCGCCGGACCTAGATTTGAAACAAGCTTTAAATATTTCCGTCGGACTCAGTTTCGGGCGGAAAGTCCGCTCGTGTGTGTGCTGGTCCGACGGAAAGCCCGCTCGTATGTAGGCTGGTCCGACGGACCAGATACAACACGAGGGCAGGGTATTGCATCTCGCGCTCGCTGCAATAGGAAAAACAAATCTTCCTATTGCGGCGAGCGCGGGGCTTACCAGGCCCTTAGGTCTGGTATGGATTATAAAGGGAACCCCGCTACGCCGAAAAAACGGCGTGGGGTCCCCCTAAAATCCATACCAGACCCCGATCCGAGCACGCAGCCTGGCTGGTCAGGAAAGGGGGTGGGGACGAGCGAGCGCCCCCCCCCCCCCCTCCTGAACCGTACCAGGCCGCATGCCCTCAACATGGGGGGTGGGTGCTTTGGGGGAGGGGGGCGCCTTACGGTGCCCCCCCACCACAAAGCACCTTGTCCCCATGTTGATGAGGACAAGGGCCTCTTCCCGACAACCCTGGCCGTTGGTTGTCGGGGTCTGCGGGCGGGGGCTTATCGGAATCTGGGAGCCCCCTTTAATAAGGGGGCCCCCAGATCCCGGCCCCCCACCCTATGTAAATGAGTATGGGGTACATGGTACCCCTACCCATTTACCTAGGAAAAAAGTGTAAGTAATAAAACACACTACACAGGTTTTTAAAATATTTTATTAAACAGCTCCGGGGGGGTGGGGATCTTCCTCCGGCTTCGGGGGTCTTCTTCCGGCTTCGGGGGTCCCTCCGCTTCATCTTCTCCCGGCGTCCGGTTGGTTCTTCTCCGCTCTCTTCTCCCGGTGTTCCAGTTCTTCGGCCGGCTCCTCTGCTGTGTTCATGTAGCTCTCTTGCCAGCAGAGGTCCGGACTTCTGAGCTGCTGGGCTTCTTCTCTTCTCTTCTCTTCTCTTCTCTTCTCTTCTCTTCTCCAGATGTTGACACGACGCTCTCTCCGGCTGGACTGGTCTCTGAGGGCTGCGTTGTGACTTATATAGGCGGAGACCCCGCCCCCATATGATGTCACAGTCCCTGGGCATGCTGGGACTGTGACGTTTTAGGGGGCGTGGTCAACCACGCCCCCTAAAACGTCACAGTCCCAGCATGCCCAGGGACTGTGACATCATATGGGGGCGGGGTCTCCGCCTATATAAGTCACAACGCAGCCCTCAGAGACCAGTCCAGCCGGAGAGAGCGTCGTGTCAACATCTGGAGAAGAGAAGAGAAGAGAAGAAGCCCAGCAGCTCAGAAGTCCGGACCTCTGCTGGCAAGAGAGCTACATGAACACAGCAGAGGAGCCGGCCGAAGAACTGGAACACCGGGAGAAGAGAGCGGAGAAGAACCAACCGGACGCCGGGAGAAGATGAAGCGGAGGGACCCCCGAAGCCGGAAGAAGACCCCCGAAGCCGGAGGAAGATCCCCACCCCCCCGGAGCTGTTTAATAAAATATTTTAAAAACCTGTGTAGTGTGTTTTATTACTTACACTTTTTCCCTAGGTGAATGGGTAGGAGTACGATGTACCCCATACTCATTCACATAGGGTTTTCGATTCCGATTCCGAGGTTTTTAGATTCCGATAAGCCCCCGCCCGCAGACCCCGACAACCAACGGCCAGGGTTGTCGGGAAGAGGCCCTTGTCCTCATCAACATGGGGACAAGGTGCTTTGGGGGGGGGCGCAGGGCGCCCCCCTCCCCCAAAGCACCCACCCCCCATGTTGAGGGCATGCGGCCTGGTACGGTTCAGGAGGGGGGGGGGCGCTCGCTCGTCCCCACCCCCTTTCCTGACCGGCCAGGCTGCGTGCTCGGATCGGGGTCTGGTATGGATTTTAGGGGGGGCCCCACGCCGTTTTTTCGGCGTAGGGGTTCCCCTTTATAATCCATACCAGACCTAAGGGCCTGGTATGCCCCGCGACGGGGCTCGCAAGGTGTCAATCTCGCCGATAAAAGCGGCAAGATTGACATCCTTTTCTAGTCCCGTCGCACCTGAGTCACGTTCAAAATGAACGGATTTGGCCGTGTGTGGGCAAGTCCGTTCATTCTGAAAGTCCGCCGGAACTCCGGCGAAAGTCCGTCGGAAAGACGGGCGGACCTAGCCCGCCGGAAAGTCCCGGCGTGTGTGGACAAGTCCGTCCGTTTTAAAGTCCGGCGCACCTGGCGGACAAAGTCCGTCGGAAAGTGTGCCGGACCAAGTAGGATAGAAAGTCCGACCGTGTGTACGCGGCATTATAGCTGCAAAAGGTGGGCCAACTCAATATTCAACCTGTGCTGTACAGCCAAAAAAAAAACAAAAAACATTGAGGGGAAAAAATGTGACTACAATAAATCTGATGACAACTCCACATATAAATCATAGTTCATATAACTAGTGCAGGGAATAAACAAAAGTTATTTTGCAATCATAAAGACCTGAAAATATTTCAGTCCCCTCTGAGTTATGTAAATTTGAATGTACTGTCATCCCTACTAGACATGTCACCATAATTGGTTCAGTGTCATTTACGAAGTGTTGTATTGAGAACTGCCAAACTTGATGATAATAACTTAGAAGAATAAAGCTGAATACTTTTGGGTAAACGTAATATTTTTTTCAGCCTGTGTATGGCCATGGATCACCTGATCCAGTTTCTTTTCGAAGTGTCAGAGATGGTGATTGTCATTGTGCAGAGGACCGTGATATCAATCTAGTGGAACTGGCTTTGGCCACAAACATTCCCAAAGGGACAGCTGAGACTGCAGTGAGGGGTATGACATTTCTATTTATTGAGTTACTAAGTAGTGATTTATTTATGTTACTTATTATTCATTGGGCTAATCTCTTCCTTTTTTTTTTTTTTCACCTTTCAGTCCATGTCTCTTACCTGGATGGTAAAGGAAACCTGGAGCCTCAGGGTACAGGTAAGTCTTTTTATGTATTGCCCTGCACATGCTATCTATATTTCTGCATGCTAATCTATATTTCCTCCCTCCAGTTCCAGCTGCAGTCTCTTTACTGACAGATGACCTACTAAAATATTACCAGCGTGTGACAAGAGCAGTGCTGGGGGATGATTTACATCTCATGAAGGTGAGAAAAACAATAAAAAATGGTGTGCAGAGTTTTTAGTTTGCATTAGACAAGTTCACATGAATCACCCCATTAAGTTACACCCCCCCCCCCCAATCTCCACGTATACAAACATAAATGCATGCGTTGAGGGCGCCTACTTGTGAAAGCGTTGATTGCGATATACATGTTGCATATCACCGTGCATGCTGGAGTGAGAGCAATAATTCTAGCAGCAGACCACCTCCGTAACACTAAACTAATACCTATAGGGGGCTTTTGAAGGATCGCCTACAGAAAATATAGGGTACTGAAGTCTGTTGCCATTTCATAGGCTCCCACATATCTATTTACTTGGCGCAACTTTTTCTTTTATAGTTTACCAAAAATGTGGGTAATTTATTGCGTTTGTTTGTCTAATGCCCCGTACACACGGTCAGACATTGATAGGACATTCCGACAACAAAATCCATGGATTTTTTCCGACATTTTTTTTTTTTTTTTTCCATACACACGGTGGCACAAAGTTGTCGCAAAATCCGATCGTTCCGAACGCGGTGACGTAAAACACGTACGTCGGGACTATAAACGGGGCAGTAGCCAATAGCTTTCGTCTCTAAATTTATTCTGAGTATGCGTGGCACTTTGTCCGTCGGATTTGTCTACACAGGATCGGATTTTGTTGTCGGAAATTTTTTTTAGCCTGCTCTCAAACTTTGTGTGTCGGAAATTCCTATGGAAAAAGTCCGATGGAGCCCACACACGGTCGGGATTTCCGACAACAAGCTCCGATCGCACATATTCCATCGGAAAGTCCGACCGTGTGTACAGGGCATTAGTGTGTTTTTTACTGAAATTTTGCGTTTCCCAGACCTTTGCAGTAATATTGCGTGAAATAAAAAATTTGAACTACACTTCCACTATTTTAGTCTCTATGGTGTCTGGTTTTAGAAAATATATAATGTTTGGGGGGTTTTACATCGTCTTCAGGGCTAAAATTATTTTTTCAAACATGTACAAAAACATCCAGAATGGAAAGAAGCATTGTCAATTTATTTACACAGCAGTATTTTTACTTTCAATACATTTTTATTAAAATATTTTACAAAATACAATGCATAACCCATGTTAGTGTGTGGGTAAATACAATGCGTATATAATTTTTCAAATGGTAACCGTCAAGAACAGACAGCAGTATTTTCATCATACATATTAAACAGCCATACCTTTCTCTACATGACTTTAGATCCTTCCAGTCCAGGATCACAGACTTTCTTTTGCAAGTCTAGGATAATCTCGGATATACATATCATTTTGTACATTTGGCACTCTATGCCTCTTAGGTTTACTGATAGATGACCCAATATATATTTACACTATTGAGTGCATTGATCAAAAAAACCTTCTTCTGTCTGCAGCTCTTTCTGCAACCCCCTAATACTCACCTGAGCCCGATCTAGCGATGTGAAAGAGAGCAGCTGCTGTCCCGACTCTCTGCCTCCTCATTGGCTCAGAGACAGCAGCGGGATGAGGGAGCAGAGGCAGGGCCATGCCGTGTTCTTTGTGTCTTATGGACACAGAGTGGGGCTTGGGAGCGATCATGCACGAGTGCCCCCACAGCAATCGGCATGCTATGGGGGCCCTCAGAGAAGAGCAGGAGCCAGGAGCACTGGCGGAGGACCTCAGAAGAGGAGGATCAGGGCTGCTCTGTGCAAAACCATTACACAGAGCATTCAAGTATGACATGTCTGTTATTTAAAAAAGAATTAGATCTTTAATACTACTTTAACCTGTATTGGTAAAGATTGTTCATCCAGGAAATATACAATTGCCTTCTTGGAATCAGGAGGGAATGTATTTTTCCTCTGCTAGAGCAAATTTGACCATGTTTTAGCTGGTCTTTTGCCTTCCTGTGGATCAATTGTGAGTATAAGATTCAGTATGAGGAGGTTTTCTATTTATTTATTTCCTTTTTTTGTTGGTTGAGCTAGATGGACTTGTGTCCTTCCTTTTTTTTTTTTTCCAACTCAATATAGGGGGTCCCCTAGTTACAAACATCCGACTTACAAACGACTCCTACTTACAAACGGAGGGAGACAACAGGAAGTGAGAGGAAATCTACCCCTAGGAAGGGAAATTCACTCCTGTAAGAGCTATTATGGGGAAAAGGTACCTCCACTGATGCTTCATCACCAATCCTTGTTTCCACAACAACCCAAAATTTTCAAAATCCAATTGTCATTGGGACAGAAAGTGAGGTGAAATCTTCTGAAGAGGTGCACAGACAGCAAAACAAATGTCACAGGGGTCCAAAAAGCTTAAAAATAGTTTTTTTGGCTGGAGCTACACTTAAAAAATGTACCTGTTCCGACTTACAAACAGATTCAACTTAAGAACAAACCTACAGTCCCTATCTTGTTTGTAACCCGGGGACCCCCTGTATCTATGAAACTATGTGACCTGCCATTTTAATTGCATTGAAAGTTTCCCTAAACCAGACTGTTAAAATATGCAGGCATTCCCGTGCTGTTTGTTTTGTTACTTTAATATATTTTATTTTTGTGCTTCATTACTATCCAGGTGGCTCTTCAGGATTTACAAACTAACCCAAAGATTGCAGCCCTGTTGCCTTATTTTGTATATGTTGTGAGTGGGGTAAGTGTATTGCAATTCACATTGGTGTGCCAGCAAATAGGAGGATGGGCAAAATAACAAACGCCTAATGATATATTAATATCCAAGGCCTAATGAGGTGTAGAAACACCTTTTTTTTTTTTTCCCCTCTAAAAAGCATCAATTCAAATGCTGTCATAGAGGTCCTGAACTGTGTACTGCATTCAAGAAGGTACATCTTCAGTTCCTTGAAAGATGAAGGTTGAATATTATTTTACATGTTGCTTTTGTGAAAATTCCTATAATGATCATTTAAAATTTAGATCTGATGATTGGAGAGGAGTGACTCACATTTGCAGTGGCATTTGTAATTATGATTGTTACTTCAAATTAAAACAGTATTTTTTGCTTTTGGGATAAAGGTTTTACATAAAGCTGATCATTGTAAGCATCCCTGCCAGTGATAAATGGCTTGTCTCATCCCTCTAACTGCTACATCTGCAAGAGAATTCGTTCTTTTTGAAAAACAGACTTACTGGCCAGATCACCAGGTGAAAATAAGTGAAAGAAAGCCTAAAAAAGAAAACAAATGCAGACATAGCTGTTAATGTACAGCTTGATTTCAGACAGGTACCAGTAAGCAGGGGTGAAGCCTCACAGGAAAATCCTTTTAAACCTAGTAATCAAGTTCTTGCTTTCACGGTAAGGCAGCTTTATAAGCCTAGGAGATCGTGACAAATACAAGGTAGCACAGAGAAATATATATTTGTAATTCCTCAAAAATACCTCCTTTCTTAATTTTGTTGATATCGAACCTTGTACTATTTTATATTATTAGTGGGAATGCTTTAGCAGTCCCACTATTGTTATTCGATTTTATTAGTGGGAATGCTTTAGCAGTCCCACTATTGTTATTCGTTTTTTTATTATTTTTCTTATTCCGTACGTTTTTCGGTAATGCGTAACTTCTGCATACTTTCAGCTATTAAAACCATTCAACTATCAAAATGTTCGTCTCTTTTAGCTGAGGTGTGCTCTTTTTCAACTTTTTTTCTACCATTTATACTTTTTAAAATATTAAGCTTTTTATCACTTTTTTTTAACATTGAAGTCAATGGGAGCATGCTTGAAATCCTTAAATTTTTCTTCCGCTCCCAAAAGTTTCAGCTCCTTCATACTTTCACCTAGAGACACCAAACAAACTTTAAAATGTTCACAAAATATTCAGCTATCTGGCTATAGCTTTTCAATTTGATATCTTTTACAGTTTTTGAGAAAAAGCTTTTTGTTTAGAGGTCATTTCAAGAAATTTTAGCCATTAATCAGAGTGTACTGTGTGTGTTTTGTTGCCATGGTTACCAAAGCTTCTGTTATACACAGGGGGGGAGGTGGCTGGAGCATCTCAGCTCTGATTAGAGCCCAGGGGAGGGGACAAAAGCTGAAAAATCAGAACATGATTTCTAAACTGCCTCCACTCCCTCATTTTCAAGCCCACCTACATAAATCTTATATCAAAACGTTCAGCTATCCCTGCTGCCACTAAACATGTCCACGGCTAAGCCATAGTCCTGATAGTTTTCACAATATGACCATTTGTTTGCAACTCACACCGTCCATTGACATTCATTGAAACTACACTCTAGCCCCTTCAAATTTGAAGGGCAATTTCTAAACTGCGACCGTGCCTTCAATTTTAATATTTCAGAGACATACTATGTATCAAAATCTAGGTCTGAGTCTTGTGATTCTCACAATATAAAGATCTTTGCTGTAGGATGTATAGTTTTTAAAATACGGCCATTTGTTTAGAGGTCATTTCAGGAAATTTTAGCCATTAATCAGAGTGTACTGTTAGTGTTTGTTTTGTTGCCATGGTTACCAAAGCTTCTGTTATACACAGGGGGGAGGGGACAAACACACCATGTACTGATTTATAATAGAGGAATATGATGGGGCAGTTTTGATGGGGTAATTCTGATGGGGCAGTTTTGATGGTGGCAATATGATGGGGCAGTTTTGATGGTGGCAATTCTGATGGGGCAGTTTTGATGGTGGCAATATGATGGGACAGTTTTGATGGCAATATGATGGGGGCAATTTTGCTGGGGGCCGTTTTAGCAATTCAGCATTCCCACGCATTTTCCCCAGGAAATGCATTTTCTAGTTTATTTTTAATTTTATTCCGTACGTTTTTCGGTAATGCGTAACTTCTGCATACTTTCAGCTATTAAAACCATTCAACTATCAAAATGTTCGTCTCTTTTAGCTGAGGTGTGCTCTTTTTCAACTTTTTTTCTACCATTTATACTTTTTAAAATATTAAGCTTTTTATCACTTTTTTTTAACATTGAAGTCAATGGGAGCATGCTTGAAATCCTTAAATTTTTCTTCCGCTCCCAAAAGTTTCAGCTCCTTCATACTTTCACCTAGAGACACCAAACAAACTTTAAAATGTTCACAAAATATTCAGCTATCTGGCTATAGCTTTTCAGTTTGATATCTTTTACAGTTTTTGAGAAAAAGCTTTTTGTTTAGAGGTCATTTCAGGAAATTTTAGCCATTAATCAGAGTGTACTGTGTGTGTTTTGTTGCCATGGTTACCAAAGCTTCTGTTATACACAGAGGGGGGGGAGGTGGCTGGAGCATCTCAGCTTTGATTACAGAGCCCGGGGGAGGGGACAGACACACCATGTACTGATTTATAATAGAGGAATATGATGGGGCAGTTTTGATGGTGGCAATTCTGATGGGGCCGTTTTGATGGCGGTCATTTTAGCAATTTAGCTATTCAGCAATTATTTTTGAAAAAAAAAAATATTTTTGAAAAAAAAAAATATTTTTGAAAAAAAAAAAATTATTTTTTAAAAAAAAAAAAATTTGAAAAAAAAAATTATTTTTGAAAAAAAAAAAAAAATCATTTTTGAAAAAAAATATATATTTTTGAAAAAAAAAATATTTTTGAAAAAAAAATAAATATTTTTTTAAAAAAAAAATCATTTTTGAAAAAAAAAAAATTTTTGAAAAAAAAATATTTTTGAAAAAAAAAATAATTTTTGAAAAAAAAAAATATTTTTTGATGGGGCAGTTTTGATGGTGGCAATATGATGGTGCAGTTTTGATGAGGCAATTCTGATGGGGCAGTTTTGATGGTGGCAATATGATGGGACAGTTTTGATGGCAATATGATGGGGGCAATTTTGCTGGGGGCCGTTTTAGCAATTCAGCATTCCCACGCATTTTCCCCAGGAAATGCATTTTCTAGTTTATTATTATTATTAATTTTTTTTTTTTTTTTTTAAGGTTAAGTCTGTTAGTCATGATCTTGAGCAGCTGAGCCGTCTGTTGCAGTTGGTGAGGTCTCTCCTGTGGAACCCTTATCTCTATTTGGGTAGCTATGGATACAGTCTCATGCAGAGTGTTTTGTACTGTGTGACTGAGCCCCTAGCTGCCTCCATAAACCCACTTAATGACCACTGGACTTTGCGGGACTATGGTGCAGGATTGCTGAGTTGTATTTGGTAAGCCCGCTAATACCTATGTATACATAGCTATCCTTTTATTCACAGTTTCATCTGCCATGTGTTGCTGAAAACATTTTTTTTTTTTTTTTTTTTATCAAATACTTCTTATTGAAAAATAAATTCTTCATTTTACATTTTATACCTCACAGGGAAAGCAATAAAAATACAATCCCCCTCCCGCCTTGACCCCTTTCACTCCCCTCCCACCTCATTTATTCATTCCCTTCTCTCTACCCTCCCCCCCCCCCCCCCCCCCTCCACACATCTCCATCTGCTGAAAACATTTAACCACTTTGTACCCACACTATACCCGAAAGACAGCTACTGTGCAGACTTCCAGTGCCAGGAGCGTGTCAATAGACTTCCTCGCGTAATCGCGCTGCTGGCGCGCCCTTTGCGGTGCGAGGGCAGTGCGCTCTGTGATCGTTGGGTCCTTTGGACTTGGCTGATAACAAAACAGGGTAAAGGGCCAATCGCAGTGGCTCTTTACCTTGTGATCAGCTGTCAATGACGGTTATCAGCTTTTTTTTCTCCTCACGATCAGTGTGAGGAGAAAAGAAGAAAGCCAGTTATCTGCTTCTGTTACAGGGACATCGGTCCCAATCTGTGCCCACCAGTGCTGCTAATCAGTGCCCACCAGTGCCTCCTCATCAGCGAACATTAGTGAAGGAGAAAAATTACCTGTTTGCAAAATTATATAACAAACTATGAGAAATGTTTTTTTTTTTGTTTTTTTTTTTTTATGTCAGTATTTTTATGTTTCTTTAGCAAAAAAGAAAACCCAGTGGTGATTAAATGCCACCAAAAGAAAGCTCTATTTCTGTGAAAAAAAAAAAAGGGTAAAAACTTTGGGTACAATGTTGCATGACTGTGCAATTGTCAAAGTTCATTGTTCAAAGTGCGACAGCACTGAAAACTCGAAATTGGCCTGGGCAGGAAGGAGGTATAAGTGCCCAGTAAGCAAGTGGTTAAAGAAATGTTCAGTTGATGATTTAAAGTTATAAAAGCAAATTTAGCATTAGTGTTGAAATAGACCTGACAAGTCCAAGGTCTAGTGGAGTCCCTGCCTTGACAGGTTTTGATGGGTGGTTATAATGTTATGGCTGATCTGTGTGTGTACATATACGTTAACTGGGTTTGATGTGCAGTTTTTTGCACTAGTAAATGTTCTTATAGTGTAGTCCATATAAAAATTCAAAGCTAGGTGAACTCTGGAAATGTATGCTTGCAGTTGGAATTGCTCATATCTGGCTCCTTTCTTTTGTGTAGGACACATCGAGATTTAGCTGGCTCGCTGTATACTCAGGTTTTGCAGTCGTTGCAGAAAGTTCTGGGAGATCCTGTACGCCCGCTCTGTTCTCATTATGGGGCTGTTGTCGGCCTTCATGCCCTGGGCTGGAAGGTAACTTGTGAAAAAAAAAAATCAAAGGGACTGTAATGTGTTTTGTATGAGAGGAATAAATAAATACTAGGAGTCTTTTGTGTAACTTGGTTCTCCTCCTGTATCCTATTTAGGCAGTAGAGCAAGTATTGTATCCGCTGCTTCCAACCTATTGGTCTGGGCTTCAGACTGTATTAGATGATCACTCCATGTCCAATGCACAAGTCAAGGCTGATGGCCACAAGGTGTATGGAGCTATCTTGGTAAGTAAAACTGCAATATGAAGCAGGGAAAGAATAAGCGAATTTGTAAATGAGAAATAGTAGAAGGCAGCCATGCTTCTGCCGCAAGGATCCGTATCTATTTAACCTTCCAGTCAAAACAAAATTGTGTTCATTGAAACCATTCAACACTAGATTAACTATATACACATTTGTGTTGCTGTTGGGTACGGTTGTGCTCAAAAGTTTGCATCCCCTGGAAGAATTGGTTATAATACAATATGTATCATTTTTTAAAGAAACCACGAGTGAGCAGGCAAAACGTATTTAAACTCTTATGGGATTCATAGTTAACTGCAGTTCATAACAGAATGGCACAATCATAAAACAAGACATGGCAACAAGTAAGCAAATGGAATGACCCCTGTTCAGAAGTCTGCATATTCTGAGTCCTGAATACTGTGTATTGCCCCCTTTAGCATCAATGACAGCTTGCAGTATTTTGGAATAGTTGTCTATGAGGCCCAGAATTCTTGCAGGTGGTATAGCTGCCCATTTCTCTTGCCTCCAGGTCATGCAGAGTCTTTGGTCGTCTTGCATGAACTGCAAATTTGAGATCTCCCCAGAGTGGCTTGATGATATTAAGGGCAGGAGACTTCGATGGCCACTCCAGAACCTTCGCCTTTTTCTGCTGTATCCACTGGGGTGTCAACTTGGCCTTGTGCTTGGGGTCGTTGTCGTGCTAGAAAGTCCAAGAGCGTCCCATGTGCAGAAGTATGCAAATAGTTTGCCAGTATTTTCTGATGACGTGCTGCATTCATCTTGCCATCAATTTTCACAAGATTCCCTGTGTCTTTAGAGCTGATGAGCCACCACCATGCTTCACAATGGGGGTGGTAATCTTGTCGCTATAGGCCTTATCGATCCCTCTCCAAACATCACGCCTATGGTTGTGACCATAAAGCTCTCTTTTGGTCCCGTCACTGCAGATTGCAGTGTGCCAGAAGCTGTTGTCAGGCATATTATAACTAGGCTTTTTTGTGTTTTTGGCGCAGTAAAGGCTTCTTTCTGGCAACTCAACCATGCAGCTCATTTTTGTTCAAGTATTGTCATATTGTGCTCCTTGAAGCAACAACATCGTCTTTTTCCAAGGCAGCCTGTATTTCTCCTGAGGTTACTTCTGGGGTTTTCTTTGTATCCCGAACAATCCTTTTCCATCTTATAAAGTTTCATTACTTTGTTATACAGATCTTGACAGTTCTTTTCTGCTCCCCATGGCATGGGATCTAGCCTGCTCAGTGCATCCATGTGAGAGCTAAAAAACTCATTGACACAGACACTAATTGCAATTTACAAAGCCACAAATGTGGGAAATTAACCTTTTAATTGCCATTTTAGCCTGTATGTGTCACCCTGTGTGTCTGTACCAAGGCCAAACATTCCAGGGGATGGAAACTTTTGATCAGGGCCATTTGGGTGATTTCTGTTATTATGATTTAAAAAGGAGCCAAACAACTATGTGATAATAAATGGCTTCATATGATCACTATTCTTACCATATTTTCAATATCAATGTCACAATTTCTGCCAGGGTATGCAATTTTTTTTTAGAACAACTGTACCTAATGGTTTTCATTGAAAACATGCATGCCCTTCATGTTAAATTCCTCCCCTCACCTACATGAACACTCCTCAGCAGCGCGAGGCACAATCTGACTGAAAAATTTCTTCAGTCGGCTATTATGCACAGGCGCCGTCTCGCCAACACAACAGCTGATTGTAAAATCAGCTGTTGGGCTATTACGTACGGTGCACGCGGAGTTCATCCCGGGCAGTTCTCGATAGAACACCACCCCCGGATCCAGCGTCCCGCTGCCACCTCAGGGCGGAAGATTGTAGCGTTCTTGGGGTGCCCTGCCACTAGGCCTGTGATGAAGCCAGGACCTGACAGGAGGAGAGGACTTGGGAGGCAGAAGATCAGGCCACTAGCTGACTGCCAGGAGGAAAGGTAAGTGTGCCATCACACATAGGCTGAACAAAGCCCTTAGTTGCATGACTGGGGTTCAAATTTGTGAAGAGGGGGTATTTGTTGGGGGGGGGGGGGTAATATTGGGTCTGCTGACACCAGTGCTGGGGGTTAATATTGCGTCCGCTGAAACCAATGCTGGGGGTTAATATTGTGACGCTGACACAGTGCTGGGGGTTAATATTGCATCGCTGACACAGTGCTGGGGGTTAATATTGCGACGCTGACACAGTGCTGGGGGTTAATAGTGCGTCCGCTGACACAGTGCTGGGGGTTAATAGTGCTTCCGCTGACACAGTGCTGGGGGTTGAGTGCGTCCACTGACACCAATGCTGGGGGTTAATATTGCGTCCGCTGTCACGAGTGCTGGGGGTTAATGGTGCGTCCGCTGTCACAGTGTTGGGAGTTAATAGTGCGTCCACTGACACCAGTGCTGGGGTTTAATAGTGGGTCTGCTGACACAGTGCTGGGGGTTAATAGTGCGTCCGCTGACACCAATGCTGGGGAAGTTAATATTGCGTCCGCTGACACCAATGCTAGGGAAAAGGAAAGTTTGCATGTGGCCCCTATTGGATGTGAAAACTTGTCTTGTGGCCCTCAGGTAATTTGAGTGTGAGACCCCTGACCTAGAAGTATGAAAGCTTTGCCCAAATAGAAGAGCCTGGCATTTGATCAAGCTAGAGAATACTGAAAGTTGGCAGCCTGCAAATCATACCTTTCAGCAGTTTTTTGTATTTGGGATGAGACAGAGTCCTTTTAATAAATTTCTATGGGCTTGTTCACTCTACTTGTGTTGCAGTAATGTACATTATTGCAGTGCATGGTAGTTTGTTGGGGTGCCATTCATTTTGTATTGTACCCCACCACATGTTCAGAACACACCTGCTTAGCACAAAATGTTGCTGTAGAAAAAATGCAGCAAGACCCTACAATTTCCTATGTTGAGGTGTGTTACAGGCCATTTATTTGGAGTGGACTGTCTACTGCAACACATCTAAAAACACAGATTTGTTCACTCAGGTACATTGTATTCAGGTAGAAATGGGCCCTGAAAGCGAATGAAAATTGTGATTTTTTTTTTTGTAGATTTGTTTTGTGAAAGATCATGGATGCAAATCTTTTTGGCGGGTGTTGAAGGGGATAAGTGCTCTTTTAAGTTGAAGTACACATCCTTTTTGCCCCCCCCCCCCAGCTGTAAGATAAAATCTAGGGCCTCTTCCTTTCTTCAGAGGCTTCCCCTTGCTTCCATAATAGCTGGATTCCTTGCGGGCCAGAAGACAGTTAGGATAGCACAGCTAGAAGGGCTGGGCTTCCACGTAATACTTTTTTTTTTCTTTCCCCCCAAACAAATGTTTTGTTTGTTTTTTTAGGAAAATAATGTTTGCACCTCCTACCGTATATACTCGAGTATAAGTCGAGTTTTTCAGCACATTTTTTTGTGCTGAAAGTACCCCCCTCGACTTATACTCGAGTCAAGCACTTTTCTGCAGCAAAAAATTTCATTTTCCGAACCAAATTTGGGGCCCCGTATCTCAGGGCCACTTGGGGCTAGGAACCCCAAATTTGGTATGCAAACCCAGTGGAACTGGTACCATAACATATCCAAAGCTGGGGTTCCTAGCACCAAGTAGCCCCGAGATACGGGGCCCCAAATTAGGTTCGGAAAATGTCATTCTCTGCTGCAGAAAAGTGCTTGACATATTCTGAACCGATTTTTGGGGCCCTGTATCTCGGGGACACTTGGTGCTAGAAACCCCAGCTTAGGATATATTATGGTGCTAGTTCTACTGGGTTTGCACACCAAATTTGGGGTTCCTAGCACTTAGTGGCCCCGAGAAACGGGGCCCCAAAATCGGTCAACTGTGTCCATCTGCAGCAATGCCATTTTCGGGACCCTTTGGGTTCAGAGACCCCAAATTTTGGCTGCAGCTAGGGGGCATCTAGGAACCCTTAACTACTGAGTTTGAAGTTCAGGGGACCTATGGCTGCAAATGGGCACAGTGAGGCATGCAAATGGGCACAGTGAGGCTGCAAATGGGCATTGTTGACCCTCTTTTCCACTTACAGTAGCTGTGCATTTCTCGCCCTCGTCTTATACTTGGGTAAATAAGTTTTTCCCATTTTTTTGTGGTGAATTAGGGCCTCGACTTATACTCGGAACGACTTCTACTCGAGTATATACAGTATATTGTTACATTATCAGGTTTTCACTAATTTTAAGAACAATGTAATTCTTCATAACCAGTGGTGTTTTTTTTTCCTAGGTGGCTGTGGAACGTCTCCTTAAAATGAAAGCTCGCTGTAGTGAATCAGATAAAGACACTCCACCACAGTCCTATCCATCCTTACCATCTGCACCGAGTGTGTCCTTGTTAGAGATGTACAATGAGTTGTATTGCTTCTTTGGAGATAGCTTGGCTGTGCGTTTTGGCACTGGAGGAACAACCTTGCAACCAGAGATTATTCCTAAAGGTACACAGGAGCCAAAAAAAGAAGTGTCTGTAGAAGGGACACGGAAAATGCCACAGCTAACAGCTCATGGTGAGGAAGAAGTAACAAGTACAAACAGGCCAACTCAGCGCCCTCCTCAGATGTCTCTTACATCTGCATCCCGCCCTCGTGGAGGTACAAGGCAAGGACAAAGGGTGCTGGGTGTGAGAGAAGCATTCCAAAGAAGTAGACTTACTCCACGTGGCTCCCCCCGGTTTACCTTTCTCATAGGAGGGAGACAGGCAGGGCGAGGGGGAGGAGGACGCAGGTTTCAGAGTGTCTTCCAACTCCACACTGGACCTGGGGCCACAGCCAGCCGCTATGCTCAAAAACTGCCTATGATTGGACGAGTCGCAAAAACTGGACGCAGAGGGATTCCAACAGATTTGTCACTTTATTTGCCTCTGTGATACAGATTTTGAGACTGGAAGAAGGTTTGCCTAAAAGTGCGTTATGAGGAATGTACTGTATCTCTGCCTTTTTTTGGACAAAATGGTGGAGTTTGTAATGCAGTATTAAGTTGAACATGGGCTTACAGACATTGCTCCATTCATCACTGCAAATATTAAGTCAAGAGTGCTAAATACTCTGAAGGTGTGAATATTGCTTCTTTTGTAAAAGCATTTTTTTTTTTTTAAGCTATGTATGTTTTAATGGGCATTTAAATCTAATGCCATAAAGGGTTTAGTTTGCTATGAATAAGAAGGTATCTGTAAATGTTCTGATTTAACATCTAGGTAGTTCTATGGCATGGTCCAGTCTTTCCCTCTCTGTTTGCCCCACCTCTATAAACAAAATCGCTTATAAAACTGATCATCTTCTCAGTTGCAATTTTAAAGTAAATGTATACTTCTAATGAGAGAGTAACAGGTTCACGTCGTAGGAGAAAGTTTATTTCCTGTACTTGACTTCCCTAATCCATCATCAGACAAGCTTCCCCCTGATTCTCTCCAATGCAGCTCTTGGTGTGTGAACAGCCAATCACCAGAGGCAGACAGACTTCAGAGCCTCCATGGACAACTGCCTGTGCTGCAGGCATGGGAATGAGCAATACAAATGAATGGGCTTTCTAACTGCCTGCTTGTTGAAAATCTTAATTAATCTAAGCATTAACAACATAATGCAGATAGTAATTTAAAAAAAAAAAGGGGAAAGGTTTATTATTTAACTCAGTCATAAAAAAAAAAGTAAATCTACTCTGAGAATTATGCCCCATACACTCTAAAAGCAGTAAATGGGATGTCCATCACTTAAAGTCTATATGGAGTACATTTGTTGATTGCTATCCGTTTAAGCATTAAAACCCAACTCCAGGCACCATCTTGTCTAAAGTTTTTTACTTCTTTTTAGACTTTTAACTATAAATTGCCTTTGTTGTCTCAGTTTCAAACCCATCTCATAACCTACCTGGATCAATATAGCTCCCACTACAGGTAATTGCCAACATCAGTGAGGTTGGTGCAAAAGAAAAACTGTTCTGGAGTTGTGTCTCCACCCACTAGCTCTGCTATTCATAAATCACAGTCTCTGGTGTCAGGTGGAGTCAGCTTTAAGCCCGGGTTCACACTATAATCCGCTGCGGACCGCACAGGAGCGCTGTGCGTCCCTGTTCACCGTTTCAGGGACGAATCAGGGCCGATTCTATGCCTGAATTCGGCCCTGAAACGCAGCCAAAGATGCACAGCGTTTTTGTGCAGTGCGCACCGCAGCCGCCCCAGAGATATGTGAACCGACTCCATAGGGAGCCAGTCACATTCTCCTGTTATGCGAATTAGATGTGCGGAAACGCACATCTAATTCGCATAGGTGTGAACCCGGGCTTAAAGTTCAAGCAAAAAGACTTCACAACAGAGATGCATTTTATTGGCTAATAGGGAGTGAACATGGTGTCTGAAGTTGGGCTTTAAGGGATAGGTTCACTTTAAAAAATGCACATTTTTGTTGCAGGTAAAAATAAATGCATTTTTTTTTTTTTTTTGAAGCCTGTAAAGCATTTCACCAGTGATCAGCACATTGCTAGTGCCATGCAGGTCTCCCTCAGATCTGTCAGTGTGCCTGTACATCCTGTATGGGCAGGCAGATACACTGACAGAAAGAATCAATGAACAGCCACGGTGCTCCACAGCGCTGTGGTAGTTTGAGAACTACAAGCCGACAGCCGCAAAGGATATCAGCGCTTGTAGTGCATTCACACACAGAGCTGTGGAAATGAATGACGTGGCGGTGTGGGCAGAGCCCCGCATGGGCGAGCTGCTTTCAAAAAGTGACAGCTAGTACAGGAAACTTCTCCCCGTACTGCTGTCACAGGGAGAGAGGGCAGCGTCTGAAGCATTGGGAACATGTTCCCAAAGGTGAACTTATGCTTTAAGCTCTTGATACTTATAGACACTGTCACCACATCATCCATTTCAACAGCAGTCTTCCTTTTAGAGTGTATGTGCATTCAACATATTTTAGGAATGTTGCAAAAGCCTCTTCAAAGACCCTGAGATTGCTGCTATTGCAGATGTGGTGTAACGTCTATAGCCTTCAATCCTCCCCCTGCAGCTGCTGTAGTGGGGTGAGGGGTATAGGAGCTGGGTCAGCACACAGAGCAATTAGACACTCTCAGAAGACAAGCAGGCAATGAGGGAGGGGGCTGTTCTAGGGAGGTAACTAGTCACATTTTCTAGCAAAGCATGTTGAAAGTGAATGGAAAAATAATGCAAGTAAGCATTTAAAATACTTGAGTTTTCTGTATGCTACCTTCAATTTTTTTTTTTTTTTTTTACATGGACTGGTCCTTTTTAAATTCAAAGCTGTAGATTCCTACTGCCTGGACACACTTTCTTACTCCATCATTGTAAACAGGGTGTTTATAGAATTGGAGAGAGTTAAGTCCCCCCTCCCGCAAAAAAAAAAAAAAACGAATTCCTCAAGAGTAAGTTTTCTTATGGCCACAAGGCATCTATGTAGGATGGGGCCTATGTACAGTATCAATTATGTAAATCATTTGTACTTTTTACCATCCAATTCCAGTTTTCTTTTGTACTGCAGTCTCTTGTACTGGAGATGCATAGACAGACCTGGTGCTCTTAGTTGCTGATTTGCTTTCCTCTGCTTCATTCTTACCACAGGTAACTAACCTTTGTTGCTGATATACACTCACCAGTGTGAATACTTGATTGAAATATACAACAAATTTAATATCGTTTGTTTCTACATAAATACAAGCACATTGTATAAAACAGATGTCACAGTTTCCGATATGCTCCCACTGTGAGATCAAACAACTTGGCATTGGAAACACGTCCTTGCTTGTCCAATAGGTAATACAAAGGGCGACCTTTGATCTTCAGGGGCATCATAGCAGGAACCTCAGAGCGATGAGCCATACAAGAAATGTGTCTTAAAGGAAGACTAAACGATGAACTGATCCCAAAAACACCTGCAGTGGCGATGGTCACTTTTTCTCCTCCAGTATGAAGGATCACAGAGCTGACAGAGCGGCGTGAGAATAACAAACCAGCTGCCATTACGAGGGTACCTAGGAAGATAGGTAGACAATTTACAATACTGGAAAAAAAAATACAATCACAAACTAATCTAGTTTCAAATCTACAAATGCTCATTTTATTTTTTTCACTGTCAGATAATGCTATATATTAAATCTGACAACAGTGACAATCCTGTTAACTATTTTTGACAAAATATGCAGTCAGCATCTAAGCGTATATTATTCCTCAAGCTAATATGACCTGCTCTATAATGTTTAGTGAAAGGAATCTTCCTTTCCCTGTCAAACTCTAAAAAATACTTAGGCTTCATGTACACGGGATGTTTTACAACCTCTCCTGAATGATTTAATTTGACAGATAGAAACCGACGTTTAAAAACATCAGTTTTGCCGCGTTTCCTTTTTAAAGCATTTTTTTTTTTCATTTCAAATGGTCAAAAAATAAACACCTGTAAACAAATGCGGCTAAACATGAGTTAACGTGTTTACAAGCATTAGAAATGCCTCTGAACCATCCGCCCTGAACGCATTTTTTTTTTGCTTTCCAAAAAATGCTTCTAAACTCAACTCCCTATAAACGACCCTGTGTACATGTACTGATAAGATAACAGAGGAGAGTTCAGGGGCAGCTGAAAACAAAAATGCCCAACTGCTCCTAAATGTCCATTTACCATCAGCAGTGTACATGAGGCCTAAGTGGGTCAGAGTAATATGGAATTTATTAAAGCTTAGGTGTGGGTAGAAACTTTATTGCACGCATTAGCTAGGTACCAAAAGGGTACCTCTAATGATGTGTGCCCCACCATTGGCTACACCTCCTTTTATGAAAAAATGTTATTTAAATACAGCTTCTCATGGTGATGTCACTGCTGAATTTCCAGAAGTGAAACAGACAGCTGGGGCTGGAACATTGTGATTACAGCAGGTTCCTTGCTGTGCAGTTCTCCATTCATAAAATGTTAAAATACAAGGCGTTTTGTGACTGGCCAAGGAGAGATCATGATATTCACACTCTGTGTCCAATCACAGAATGCCTTATATTCTTTTAAATGAATACAATGTTTTCCGAATTTAGAAGCTACATAGCAGGCAACCTGCTCTGTTTTTCTACTTAAGCTCTGACTCAGTTTCACTACCCAAACTTCAGTGGTGGCATCACCGTCAAAGGGTGCAAGTAACATTTCTCAAGACAGAAGCGCCAGGCACCAATTGGCCACACATCTTTAGCGGTACCCTACTGCTACCTACCTAATACCCCAATAAAGTTTTTGCCCACAGTTTTTTTTTTTTTACAATTCTTTATTTAGAAACATCACATTCAAAGCATACAATGTGCAATCAACAAGTAGAGGTGTAATAAGGTCATACAATCTAATCCACATGATATACCAGAGTCGTATACAAATGTGACAGGAGTTTCAAAAACATTAGTAAGATAAAGTTCGGGGGTAAGGGTGCGTACCATAGCTGACATTTCAACATTACAATAGAATACTGAAGAACAAGCAGACCCAACCTATGTGCTACATTAAGACCCCTTTCACACTGGCGCACTTTTCAGACGTTTTTAGCGCTAAAAATAGCGCCACCCGAGTGCTTTCACACTGGGGTGGTGCGCTTGCAGGACTGGAAGAAAAAAAAAACATCCTGCAGGCAACATCTTTGGGGTGTTGCAGGAGCAACACTCCCAAAACACCTTGCCCATTGAAATGAATGGTCAGCTCTGTCGAAGAGCCTGCAAATCGATTTGGCAGCGCCGCTTTTAACCCTTTCTTCAGCTGCTAGTGGGGTTTTTGAGTGCCCCGCTAGTTCCCGAAAAGCGCTGCTATAACAGTTGTAAATCGGCGCTAAAACTAGTGGTGCTTTACTGTTAACGCCGGTGTTCTATAGAGAAGTGCCCGGGGCGCATGCGCTGTACGGAACAGCACAATAGCTGAGTTTACGATCAGCTGTTGTGTTGGCAAGATGGCACCTGCGAACAATAGCCGACGGAAGAAATTTTTCTGGCAGATTGTGCCTCGTGCTGGCGAGGCGTGTCCATGTCGGTGAGGGGGAGGGGGGTTATTCAATGATGGGCAGTGCTGCAAAACACATTTTTCTGCTATTCTTCCTGGACGCTTGTGGGGCGTGTAGTCAACTGAAGGGCGGATTTTTCTATCTGAAAAATGTGTTTTGCAGCACTGCCCTTCATTTAAAAATTCGGCCCTCACCGACATGAACACGCCTCACTAGCGCAAGGCACAATCGGACAAAAAAAATTCTTGTCGGCTATTGTGTGCAGGTGCCGTCAACAGCTGATCGTAAAATCAGCTGCTGTGCTGTTCCGGATGGCGCATGCGCAGTACATCCTGGGTACTTCTCGATAGCGGGCACTATCCGACAGAACACCGGCTCCGCCCTAGTGTGAAAGTGCCCTTAAAGTGGTTGTAAATCCTCACACATACCCAGTGAAGTGACTGTCCTCAAGTGATACACAGAGATGAAACAAATCCTTTTACATAAGTTGTACCCGTTTATTTAATGCCGTCTTTCCACTACATCCATTTAAAGTGCAAATTTTACACAGGATCTCAGCTCTAAAAAGTAGGGGCGGAGAGCTAAAGTTACATCAGTGAGGAGAGCTGATCGACAAAGAAGCACACCCCCCTTCACACAGGGACAGAGCCAAGGCTGTCAATCACAGCACGTGTCCTCATGTGTGTGTGTGTAATATATATATATATATATATATATATATATACACACACGTGATCCAGCATTTGTCTGCAGGGGGTGCGCGCACCACTTCTGTGATGGGGGGGATGCATTCTGTGTTACTGCAAATCAGGGACTCAAATCCATCTCTTCCACTAGTAAAGCAGCACACATAGTAAACACAAACACTAGCTAGGCACACCATTAACCCTGTGATCACCCTAGATATTTAACCCCTTCCCAGCCCGTGACAGTGCATATTTTGAGCACTGATCACTGTATTAGTGTCACTGGTTCCCGCAAAGTGGCAGTTAGTGTCTGATTGTCCACCGCCATATCGCAGTCCCACTCTAAGTTGCTGATCGACGCCATTACTAGTATTAAAAAAAATTAAAAAATCTCCAGGATATATGCCATAGATTGTGGACACTATAACGTTTGTGTAAACCAATCTGTATACGCTTAGGCCCCTTTCACACTTACACGACTTGTCCCACGATTTTGTACTGCAAAATCGTATGACAAGTCATTCTCCATGATTTTCAATGACTACCGTTCATATTGGCACGACTTTAAGTCGTGCCGACTTGAAAGTAGTCCCTGCACTACTTTGGTCCAACTTCTATGCGAGTTGTACTCCATAGACCTCAATGTTAAACCCTGAAGTAGCATGCAAGTCGTGCCTGAATAATATAGACACGACTTCAGTACGACTTTGTAAGCACAAGCCTGGCTTGCTGATCGGGAAAGGAAAACTTTTTTTTCCTTTCCCGATGAGCGACAGGCAGTGCTGACAGCTGTCTGGTATGACTCCAGAGGGGGAACTCCACGCCAAGTTTTAAATGAAAAAAACGGCGTGGGTTCCCCCCCAGGGGCATACCAGGCCCTTAGGTCTGGTATGGATCTAAGGGGAACCCCCTACGCCGAAAAATCGGCGTGGGGTCCCCCCCAAAATCCATACCAGACCCTTATCCGAGCACGCAGCCCGGCCGGTCAGGAAAGGGGGTGGGGACGAGCGAGCGCCCCCCCCTCCTGGACCGTACCAGGCCGCATGCCCTCAACATGGGGGGGTGGGTGCTTTAGGGCATGGGGGGCACCCTGCCGGGCCCCCCCCACCCCAAAGCACCTTGTCCCCATGTTGATGAGGACAAGGGCCTCTTCCCGACAACCCTGGCCGTTGGTTGTCGGGGCCTGCGGGCGGCTTATCGGAATCCGGGAGCCCCCTTTAATAAGGGAGCCCCCAGATCCCGGCCCCCCACCCTATGTGAATGAGTATGGGGTACATGGTACCCCTACCCATTCACCTAGGGAAAAAAGCGTCAATAAAAAACACAGTACACAGGTTTTTAAAATAATTTATTAGGCAGCTCCGGGATCTTCTTCCGACTTCGGGGGTCCTCTTCCGACTTCGGGGGTCTCTCCGCCGTCTCCTCCTGGTGTCCGCATCTTCTGCCGGCTCCTCCGCTTTCTTCTGCAGCTCAATTGTTAGCGGTGGTCCGGACTTCTGCCTTCTTCTTTTCTTCCAGAGATGTTGACACGACGCTCTCTCCAGCTGGAATGGTCTCCGAACGCTCCGCAACTGACTTATATAGGCGGTGACCCCGCCCCCTTATGAGGTCACTGTCCCGGGGCATGCTGGGACTGTGCCGTCATAAGGGGGCGTGGTCATCACCCGGTGACCACGCCTCCTAAAACGTCACAGTCCCAGCATGCCCAGGGACTGTGACGGCATAAGGGGGCGGGGTCACCGTCTATATAAGTCAGTTGCGGAGCGCACAGAGACCATTCTGGCTGGAGAGAGCGTCGTGTCAACATCTCTGGAAGAGAAGAGGGAAGAAGACGATCCAGAGGCCCGGACCACCGCTGGCAAAAGAGCGCCAGAAGACAGCAGTGGAGCCGGCAGAAGATGCGGACACCGGAAGAAGACGGTGGAGAGACCCCCGAAGTCGGAAGAGGACCCCTGAAGTCGGAAGAAGATCCCGGAGCTGCCTAATAAATTATTTTAAAAACCTGTGTACTGTTTTTTATTGACGCTTTTTTCCCTAGGTGAATGGGTAGGGGGTACCATGTACCCCATACTTATTCACATAGGGTGGGGGGCAGGGATCTGGGGGCCCCCTTATTAAAGGGGGCTCCCAGATTCCGATAAGCCCCCCTCCCGCAGACCCCGACAACCAACGGCCAGGGTTGTCGGGAAGAGGCCCTTGTCCTCATCAACATGGGGACAAGGTGCTTTGGGGTGGGGGGCCGCAGGACGCCCCCCATGCCCCAAAGCACCCACCCCCCATGTTGAGGGCATGCGGCGTGGTACGGTCCATGGAGGGGGGGGGGCGCTAGCTCGTCCCCACCCCCATTCCTGACCGGCTGGGCTGCGTGCTCGGATAAGGGTCTGGTATGGATTTTGGGGGGACCCCCACGCCGATTTTTCGGCGTAGGGGTTTCCCCTTACAATCCATACCAGACCTAAGGGCCTGGTATGCCCCTGGGGGGAACCCACGCCAGTTTTTTTTATTTAAACCTTGGCGTGGAGTTCCCCCTTATGATTCATACCAACCACTGTATGTTTTCATTTGTTAATGCCAAAAACGTGGCAAAGTAGTACTGCTCCCAAATCGCGGTAAAATCGTGCGACTTTGAAGTCGTATAAGTGTGAAAGGGGCCTTATTGGGATTTTTTACCAAGAACATGTAGCAGAATACACACTGGCCTAAATTTATGAAGAAATCTGATTGTTTAATTTTTTTTTATTGGATATGTTTTATAGCAGAAAGTAAAGTTGTTGTTTTTTTTCAGAATTGTCAGTCTTTGTTTATAGCGCAAAAAATAAACACAGTGGTGATCAAACACCACCAAAAGAAAGCTCTGTGGGAAAAAAATTACAAATTTTATTTGGGTACAGTTACATAGTAACTGTACCCACAGTGTTGGACGATTGTGCAATTATCATGAGGGTAAAGCAGTGCTGTATCGCAAAAAGTGGCCTGGTCATGAAGGGGGTTAAAAGTGGTTAAAGCGTCTGTTTTCAGCCTCTGTTATACTTTTATTGTTTTGTTTTTCTTTGACTTGCTAGCACACTTATTTTACTTATAAGATGCTAAATTTTATGTTATGTTTATTCATGATGCATTCTCTACACTGTAAGGCCCCTTTCACACGATCGGACCGTTCAGGTCCGCCTGTCAGTTTTGACGGCGGACCTGAACGGGCGCTCCATGTTAGCCTATGGAGCGACGGATGTCAGCGGAGACATGTCCGCTGACATCCGACCCCGTTCGATCTGCTAAAAGCAGACAGATGGCCCTACGTCCAGAGCCGTCGATATCGGATCGGGTAAGATCTGACGAAAACGGACATACTGTCCGTTTTCATCCGATCCCTCCATAGGCAGCAGCGCCACCTGACAAGCCCCTCCCTGCTCAGTGAGCAGAGAGGGACCTGTCATCCGCCGGCTCAGCGGAGATCAACGGACTGATCTCCCGCTGGGCCGGCGGGCTCCGTGGAAACTGAGTCCGACTCGTGTGAATGAGGCCTTAGACTGTGAAATTGTGATAATGACTATCAATAAAACCTTTTGTAAAAGAAAAGTGGTTAAAGCGTTTAACTCAAAAAAAAAAAAAAAGGGGGATCATGCTCCTTTAAAGCATGTTATATGACACAGTGCTTGTCCTGTGTCATTTGGCCCCCTGTAACACCTAAAAAACCTGGCTGATCCTGCCAGTTTCTCCCCACCCCTCTGTAAACGGACCACGGTGTATCATGGCTGCTGAGGCCAGACACCGTGGTCAGTTTATGTGCCTCCGTCATCAGCAGCCTGCTATCTGCTCTCCTCACTGCTGCTGTATCCTCTTCCCCCTCCCCTCTTGCTGCTCTCATAACACAAACCTATGTATACACCAACAGCACTGCCTCCTATTGCAGTGTCCCCCTCTGTGAATGATTTATAAATATAACTGCTGCAAATACCTCATTTAAGAGCTGAGATTGCAATCACATGACCAGCCAGGTCTCTCCTCCTTCCCTCCAGAGTGACATCAGCAGAGGAATCTCAGTCTCACCCACTGTATCTCTCAGGAGGAGGAAAGGAGAAAGCTGGCCAGTCATGTGATCGCAATCTCGGCTGTAAAATGAGGTATTTGCAGCATTTATTTTTTATAAAATCACACACAGAGGGGGATACTACAATAGGAGATGCTGATGGTCTATACAGGTTAGAGTAGCTTAACAACCACTTTAAAGATGAATTCCAATTAAACGTTATTGGTACATAGCTACAGTGGTCCAGCTTCAACCAATGTAACGATATACAGTATATTCCATACCTAGCCGATACCCCTGGAAGCTGAAAATTGTCTCAAGTAGCCAACCTGGAGTAGATACAATAAAACCGTAGCTCTAGCCTGTGTACTAAGTCTGAAAACCAGTAAACTGGAGATAAACCATAAATAGTCCAATAATAATAATAATGGAGATCTTGTCTCAGGGATGAGGACACATGGAATAAAGTGATAATGGTTGCTTGAGATCAGGGTCAAGCATGCATAAGAGGCAACATCTGCACAGCCAACCTCAGAACAAGAAGGCTGGATGGTTCATACTTGACATGCAAGTGGATGCGTTTTATCCTCAAAGTGAATCTTATACTGACATCTCTCTGCCTTTTATCTTTACTGAAGTAGACACTGGAGTTTATTTACTGAAGCTGGAGAGCGCAAAATCTGCTGCACTTCTGCATATAAACAAATCAGCTTCCAGGTTTTATTGCCAAAGCTTAATTGAACAAGCTAAAGTCAGAAGCTGATTGGCTACCATTCACAGCTGCACCAGATTCGGAATGCACCAGTTTTAGTAAATCAACCCCACTGCCACTTTGGTGATCTCCACTTGCTTCTGGGTCCGGTGCCGAGGGGCCGACCGGATGCATTATGAACACAGGAGGTTGGCTACTTGGCACTGGCACCACTCAGAATGCTTTACATCTCTGAATGAATGCAAAGTGTTCTCCAATTAAGAAAGGTGGAGAGCGGGACGCCACCTGCAATCATGATCGGTACATCACAGCGCACAGCCACCTGCAGAACTTTCCTGTAGTCCCAGTTTTCTATGGAGGTACAGACCTATTATTATGCTAGAGTAAGTGATCAATGAGCTACCAAGTGTGATGATGTCACCGAAATTGTGCTCCATTGAGATTTCAAAGTACTTCTGCTGCAGTGGCAGACAGAACTTGACTTTCCAGTCACAGATCCTGTGAATGGATGATGCAACTGTACGGAAGGGTCATACAGGAGCAGTCATCAGGATTGATAGTCCTAGATCCCCCCTTGCTCTAGTTGTGCAGTAAACTCCAGGGTTTCATTTACCTTTAAATAGTTTATTTGGACCAAGCTGGTTCACACAAACTATTTCTTTCACTAGTACATGTGGCTGCGCTACTTCAGCCACATACAACATACAGCGCTGCGTTCCAGCAGCTTCTGGTCCAGTTCTGTGAATGAATGACGCAGCTGTGCAGGCGGAGTCCGCACAGCCACGCCCATTTTAAACCATGACACTAGCTTAGGGTGAGGGGAACATGAGCTGGAACAGGTTACACCCTAGGTATGAATATCGCTGAATATGTTCCAAAAAGTGAACTTCCCTTTTAAAGTTAAATGAAACTTGGAGTTAGGCTTTAAACACTTACATATCCGCTGCAAATCTTTTCTCTGCTCCTTCATAGTGCTACGTGTTCGATGTGACAGTTTAACCACTTGATGACTGGCTCATAGTAAAAATACATCATTAATTTGACGTTAAATACCGGGGTTATGGAAGCAGATAGCTACCATAACCCCGGTATCGTTTTTTACTAAGGCCGGTTCACTTTTAGATAAAAGTGGTCTCGCAGAATACCCCCCCGGCCCACCGTCGTTTCCCAGGCTTACCTGACCCATCAGTATAACCAAGGAGCGATCCGATGTTGCTGTTGCTGGGCAGGAACACAAGTGAGGCCAAGATGGCTGTCACTCCTCTCTATGCCCTTGGAGGACCGGAGCAATGCATGAAGTCTCTTCTGGTTCCCGGGCCATGGTAAACAATTTTTGGGTTTTTTTTTACGGTAATAAGTACTTGTGCGCACACCAAAAATAATAAATATTAAAAAGCCAACGATAAAATATAAAAATAAAAAACTCAACAACGTCAAATTTTAAAAGAAATAGCAGCCACAAACAATAGTGTTCACACACCTAAATACGATTGCTAAACCAAGGGGGGTAAATCTGCGGCGCTAATTAAAATATGTATAACCTCCAAAACCATACCAAGAGGTTACATAACCAGATCTCTAGGTATCGATAATGTCTAATGCTTGATCTTCCACTAATTTGTGCAATACTGGCTTTTCTGTGACCTTTGATTGCACAAATTAGTGGAAGATCAAGCATTAGACATTATCGATACCTAGAGATCTGGTTATGTAACCGGTTGGGTTTTTTTTTGTTTGTTTTTTTTAAGTAAAAGTTAAAAAAAAAACTTTTTTTCCCCCCTTGCTGTTAAAAGGTAAATGAGTCATCTGAGGTCTTTTTGACCCCGGATCTCTCCATAAAGAGAACCTGTCATCCTTATTTCTATTACAAGGGATGTTTACATTCCTTGTAATAGGTTTAAAAGTAATCAAAATAAAGGGAAAGTGTAAAAATAAAAAAAGTATAATAAGAAAAAATGTAAAAAATAAAATGTAAAGTTCCCCAGCAGTGCTCATGCACAGAAGCAAATACATACGTAAGCCACGCAAGCTTATGTAAACGGTGTTCAAACCACACATGTGAGATATCGCCGTGTTCCTTTAGCACGAAAGCAATAATTCTAGCGCAAGACCTCCTCTGTAACTCTAACATTTTTAACAGGTTACCCGTTTAAAGTGTCTATGGAGATTTTTAAGTAACAGTTTGTCACAAAAGTTTTGCCCACAAGAAATTTTAAAGCATGCTACATCAGGTATTTACTCATCTTTCATATTATACAAAAAAATTGGGGCAACTAATGTGTTTTTTTTTTTTATGCATTAAAAAGAGTTTATTCCCCCCCCCCCCCCCAAAAAAAAAAACAACTCAGTTTGAAAGACCACTGCGCAAACACTGTGCGACATAAAATATTGCAACGATCACCATTGTATTCTCTAGGGTCTCTGATAAGGATTTTTTTTTTCTTCTAGCAAAAATTACTAAATTTAAACAAAAGGTTCCAGAAAGGGTCTGGTCTTCAAGCGGTGAACAGCCTGTCTTCCACTGAGCCCGGTGCTTACACCAAAGCAGGCCTGAGGAGCCACAGAGCCCAGCAGGGCCCCAGATGTCCGACCAACCTGGAAGTGAGCACAGAAGGGACTTCATGCTGGATAAAGATCTTCTTTTACACTAGAGTACCAATGTTTCATATAAATGACCGGATCACTTTAAAAGTCATGAGAAACATGGAGGTGATATTGGCTGACTTGTGTACATAATACTTGTTGCCTGGCTGTCAATGAGCTCCAATCACAGCAGCAGATAGTATGACCTACCCACTGACAGGCAGCCCAGAGTGAACGCCGTCCTCCACAAGGGGGAGCCCATGTTCCTCCCCTTCACCTCCCCGTCCTGTCCCTGGTTTCTCTGTCTGATGTCCCGCAGAGTCGTGAAGCCGAAGTGCGCCAAGTACGCCCAGAAGCCGGTCTGAGCCACACAGAACACCCCCAGCAGGCGGAAGAAGCGCGGCCTCCGGTGCTCGAACAGCACCACATCTCGGCCCACCGGCTCTATCTTATAGTGACGCGCTAGAAGCGCCGTCTTCGGCCTCCACCGGTAACAGGACCGGAGGTTCCCTAGGAGCCGAAGCATGCCGCTCCTAATGACCCTGCACAGGGACTGCGAGCCTGAGTCGCGCTTTAGTGATGTAATGACGTGTTGTACGAGGTGTGTCTGCCTACTTCCGGGAGGAGAAAGATGGCGTCTGCGCATGTACTGCAATCACTGAATACACTGTTGTGGTTTAGTTATTATTAACCACTTAAAGAGGTTGTTAAAAAAAAAAAACCTGCAAGACAAAGGCATAATGAGCTAGTATGCATCGCATACTCATAGTAGCTCATTATGAAATACCTTAGAACTAGAGTTGCCACCTCATCCCTTTAAACCCGAACACATATGAATTACACAGGTTCTGTGGCTAATTGAATGCAGGTAAGGCTCTAAGTGAGTTTAATTACCACCTTATTCAGCCACAGAACCTGTGTAATTAATATGTGTTCGGGTTTGAAGGGATGAGGTGGCAACTCTACTTAGAACGATCATGCCCTGCAGTGCCGCCCACACTCCACTCCCACAGCCAACATCTTTCACCACAGTTACTTTAGGGTTTGCGGGCTCCGGCGCTGTGATTGGCCAGAGCTGCGATTATGTGTCTCCCATGCATGCATGCGGGTGCCGCCAGTCCGGCACAGGTACTGAAGGAACAGCCCGAGCGGGCTGTTGCGCATGCGCCGATGACGTCGGCAGCAGTGCATATAGTGAATATCTCCTAAACTGTGCAAGTATAAGAGATATTTACAGTACCTACAAGTAAGCCTTATTATAGGCTTACTTATAGATACAAGTGGTGCAATTGCGCTTATCCTGACACACTGCAACAGCGATCTCTGGAAAGAGCCTCTGACGGAGGCTCTTTACCATGTGATCAGCTGTGTCCAGTCACGACTGACCACAGTTTAGACAGGAAGAGCCACCCTGGACCACCAGGGATATGCCAATCAGTGCCCATCAGCAATGCCTGCCAGTGCCATCAGTGATGCCTATAAGTGCCATCTATCAGTGCCACTCATAAGTACCCATCAGTGCAGCCTTTCAGTGCCACCTATGAATGCCCATCAGTGCCGCCTTATCAGTGCATCCTCGTTAGTGCCCATTGGTGAAGAAGAAAACTAACTTATTTACAAAATTGTATAAAGAAACAAAGAAAATACTTTTTTTTTTTTCAAAATTTTTTTGTTAGCAAAAAATAAAAATTGCAGAGGTGATCAAATACCACCAAAAGAAAGCTCTATTTGTGGGAAAGAAATGATAAAAATGTTGTTTGGGTACAGTGTAGCATGACCGCGCAATTGTCATTCAAAAAGTGACAGCGCTAAAAGCTGAAAATTGGCTTGGGCAAGAAGGGGGTAAAGTGCCCAGTATTGAAGTGGTTAAGGACCAAGCCTATTTTTGACACTTTTTGTTTACAAGTTAAAATATTTTTTTTTTTTTGCTAGAAAATTACTTAGAACCCTCAAACCTATATATTTTTTTTCAGACACCCTAGAGAATAAAATGGAGAACGTTGCAATAGTTTATGTCACACCGTATTTGCGCAGCGGTCTTACAAGTTTTTTTTGGAAAAAATACACTTTTAAATTAAAAAATAAGAAAACAGTAAAGTTAGCCCAATTTTTGTCTATATTGTTTAAGATAATGTTACATCGAGTAAATAGATACCCAACGTGTCATGCTTCAAAATTGCACCCACTTGTGGAATTTCTACAGGCTACTACTTTTGAGTTACAGAGAAGATCTAGTGCTAGAATTATTGCTCTCACTCGATCGTGGCAATACCTCATGTGTTGTTTACATATGTGGGCACAACTTGCATATGCGTTCACTTCTGCGCATGAGCTCAGAGGGAGGGGGCGCTTTAAATGTTTGTTTTTATTCTTATTTAGTTTACTTTTTTTTTTATACTGTCCTTTTAAAAAAAAAATTGTAATAGAAATAAGCAGGACAGGGCCTCTTTAACCACTTGCCGACCAGCTCGGCTGTGCAAATCACTGTACTAGTACGGCAGTCCCTTTAATGGCTATAGCAGGCCCACAAGCCCGCAGCGTGTGGCTGGCAGGCGTGATGTCCGCCAGCCACCCGCGATCGCTCCACAGGGAGCCAGAATGGGGATCTGTCAATGTAAACAAACAGATCCCCGTTCTGTCAGGGGAGTAGAGAGAGATTGTCTGTTCCTAGTGATCAAGAACAGCGATCTCTCTCTATTCCCAGTCAGTCCACCCCCCCCCAGGGAACACTTAACCCCTTGATCTCCCCCTAGTGTCAACCCCTTCCCTGCCAGTGTCATTTCTACAGTGATCAGTGGCTTTTTTTAGCTCTGATCACTCAAATAATGTCACTGGTCCCAAAAAAGTGTCAACAGTTTCTGATCTGTCTACCACAATGTCGCAGTCCCGCTAAAAAAAATCGCTGATCACCACCATTACTAGTAAAAAAAAAAATATATAATAAAAATGCCATAAATATATCCCCTATTTTGTAGACGCTATAACTTTTGTGCAAACCAATCTATATACGCTTTTTGCAATTTTTTTTACCAAAAATATGTAGAAGAATACATATTGGCTTAAACTGATGAAGAAATTTGTTTATTTTTGTAACTTTTTTTTTGGATATATATTATAGCAAAAAGTAAAAAATATTGTTTTTTTTTTCTTTCCAAAATTGTCTTTTTTTGTTTTGTTTATAGCGCAAAAAATAAAAACTGCAGAGGTGATCAAATACCACCAAAAGAAAGCTCTATTTCTGGGGAAAAAAGGACATAAATTTTGTCTGGGTACAACGGCGCACGACTGCGCAATTGTCAGTTAAAGTGACACAGTGCAGTATCACAAAAAATGGCCTGGTCATTAAGGGGGTAAATCCTTCCGGGGCTGATGTGGTTAATGTGAGATCTGGGGTCAAAAAGACCTCAGATCAAACATTTACACTTAAAAGCAATGAAAAAAAAATTGTCCCTTTAAGGTCAGAGGGCAGAGGTGACGTTTGACGTTGTTCCAGTCCTCCAAGGGCGTAGGCGCCATCTTGCCCTTACTCGATTTCCTGCCCATCTGGCCACTGGTCCCGATAGCTTCCGCCGCTTCCACTGGCTCTGGTAAGCAGCGGAGATGCCCGAGACGTGGCGGGAAGGGGGGGCACCTCTCCCGCTGTCCATAAAAGTGATCTTGCTGGGAATCTGCCGCTAAGACCACTTTTATGTGAAAGAGGATCGCCGGCTGTGGATAGAAATACTGGGGTTATTTGCTGCCAAAAAAATCAGTATTTAACATCAAAGTAGTGACAAATATCCACGGTGGGCAGTCCGGAAGTGGTTTAAGTTAAAAATGTAAAAAAACAAACAAAAAAAAACACAACATGCAGAGAGCAAATATATAACATGTAGCCAGTGAAGTAATACAAAACCCTAACTGCCCACACTGACACAACACCCAAAATTTACTGGCACACCCAAGTTTTTACTGGCATTTCCAAAAGGTACAAAATTACAGTTTTAAGTCCAAGTTTCAGTATTTAGGCTACAAACAAGTACAATATGCAATTAAGGTAGATATTAAGGCAAAAACATATTTCTTATTTTATTTTTGAAATAGTAGGTAAGTAGCTCAGGGGCAGGACTCAGGAGGGCAAGTTACAAAACATTTATCAAATTCAGTGCATAAAAGTATCCATGAGACTACAAAATATACATTCTCTATGCCAGGTAGTCCCTTCAGTCCACTCTAGTCCAAACAGCACTGACAGTCCCGCTCCCAGCTTGCCTTGCTCCTGTCCCCCAGACCCACACATGAGGCTGCGGGCGCTCCGCTCGGTTGCCTTGCACCATGACAGCACACAAGCTCAGGCATCGCCTCCACCAGACCTTCCCTCATTTACAGCCCGAAGTTCATCCCTTTGATCTAAAAGAACTAAGTTACAATGTTTCTCTTTATCTCTGTCTAAGCGATGTTGTCATAAACTTGGCAGGCTGCCTGGATTTTTATTTTTTCACAGGTGTTAGCTGTGAGCAGGGAACTCTGCACTGAATCGGGAAAATGCTTTGTTAAGATCGCGAGGGGGGTAGATTCGCAATCTGTTTCTTTAGCGATTATTTGTGCAGCTCTACTATAGCTGTAACTTTAGTGTGCATAAACATGGCCCTTTTATCTTTAAAGAGTTTTGTTTTTTGTTTTACCTGATTCTTGCAATTAATAAAATGTAATTTTAATATTTACTAGTTGAATTTCTAATATATTTAAATTTGCTCCAGTGGGAGAAAAATTCCTTCCTGATCCCCCAAGAGGCAATCGGATATTACCTGGATCAGCTTTACCTATAAATGTTAGTATCCAGTTATATTATGTACATTTAGAAAATAATCCAGGCCTTCCTTAAAACAATCTACAGTATTGAGTTGGCCAGAACCAGCTCCTGAGGGAGTCTATTTCACATTTTCACAGCTCTTACTTTCCATATTTGGAGATTGAATAAGTTCACTATATGGACCATTTACTGTGTCTTGAAAAAGTATTCATACCCCTTGAAATTTTCCACATTTCGTCATTTTACAACCAGGAACGTAAATGTATTTTATTGGGATTTTATGTGATAGACCAACACAAAGTGGCACATAATTGTAAAGTGCAAAGAAAACTGATAAATGGTCTTCAACATTTTTTACAAATAAATATCTGAAAAGTGCGGTGTGCATTTGTATTCAGCCTCCCTGAGTCAATACTTTGTAGAACCATCTTTCGCTGCTATTACAGCTGCAAGTCTTTTGGGGATGTCTCTACCAGCTTTGCACATCTAGAGAGTGAGATTTTTGCCCATTCTTTGCAAAATAGCTCAAGCTCTGTCAGGTTGGATGGAGAGCGTCTGAACAGCAATTTTCAAATCTTGCCACAGATTCTCAATTGGATTTAGGTCTGGACTTTGACTGGGCCATTCTAACACATGAATATGCTTTGATCTAAACCATTCCATGGTAGCTCTGGCTGTATATTTAGGGTCGTTGTCCTGCTGGAAGGTGAACCTCCACTTCAGTCTCAAGTGTTTTGCAGACTAACAGGTTTTCTTCTAAGATTGCCCTGTGTTTGGCTCCATCCACCTTCCCATCAACTCTGACCAGCTTCCCTGTCCCTGCTGAAGAAAAGCATCCCCACAACATGATGCTGCCACCATCATGTTTCATGGTGGGGATGGTGTGTTCAGGGTGATGTGCAGTGTTAGTTTTCCGACACACATAGCGTTTTGCTTTTTGGCCAAAAAGTTCAATTTTGTTCAATTTTACTGAATAGAGCACCTTCTTTCATTTGTTTGCTGTGTCCCCCACATGGCTTCTCGCAAACTACAAACGGGACTTCTCATGGCTTTCTTTCAACAATGGTTTTCTTCTTGCCACTCTTCCATAAAAGGCAGATTTGTGGAGTGCAAGACTAATAATTGTCCTATGGACAGATTCTCCCACCTGAGCTGTGGATCTCTGCAGCTCCTCCAGTGTCACCATGGGCCTCTTGGCTGCTTCTCTGATTAATGCTCTCCTTGCCTGGCCTGTCTGTTTAGGTGGACGGCCATGTCTTGGTAGGTTTGCATTTGTGCCATACTCTTTCTATTTTCAGATGATGGATTGAACGGTGCTCTGTGAGATGTTCAAAGCTTGAGATATATTTTTATAACCTAACCCTGCTTTAAACTTCTCCACAATGTTATCCCTGACCCGTCTTGTGTGTTCCTTGGCCTTCATGATGCTGTTTGTTCCCTAAGGTTCTGTAAAAAACCTCTGAAGCAGTGAGGGCGAACCTTGGCACCCCAGATGTTTTGGAACTACATTTCCCACAATGCTAAACTACACTGCAGAGTGCATGAGCATCATTGGAAATGAGGTTCCAAAACATCTGGGGTGCCAAGGTTCACCATCACTGCTCTGAGGGCTTCACAGAACAGATTTATCTTTACTGAGATTAAATTACACACAGATGGACTCTATTTACTAATTAGGTGACTTCTGAAGGAAATTGGTTCCAATAAATTTTAGTTAGGGGTATCTGAGTAAAGGGGGCTGAATACAAATGCATGCCACACTTTTCAGATATTTATTTGTAAAAAATTTTGAAAACCATTTATCAGTTTCCTTCCACTTCACAATTATGAGTCACTTTGTGTTGGTCTATCACAGGGATCCTCAAACTACGGCCCTCCAGCTGTTGCAGAACTACATATCCCATGAGGCATTGTAAAACTCTGACATTCACAGACATGACTGGGCATGATGGGACTTGTAGTTCCTGAACAGCTGGAGGACCATAGTTTGAAAACCCATGGTCTATCACATAAAATCCCAATAAAATACATTTACGTTTTTGGTTGTAACATGAGAAAATGTGGAAAATTTCAAGGGTATGAGAACTTTTTACAGAGATGATATCAAATTTCAAGGGTATGAGAACATTTACAGAGGTGATATCAAAGCAAGGGGTCAGTCCAAAACCACCATCCAATTTAAAAATCCAGATAATTAGTATAGCTAGCATGCAGAGTCAAAATGTAAAGTCCAATGATACTGGCTCAAATAGAACATCAAATTCATACCATCCCACGAGACATTGGATGTGTAACATCCTGGGGAATCAATATTGTCAACCGATATTCAATTTAAGCGAGAATACATTCAGTTCCTCTAATCTTCCCTCAGCTGAGCTCCTCCAGGAGTGCAGACGGTTTTGTACACCTGTGACCCATTTTTAGCAGACAGCAGGCTGAAGTCTGCCGTCAACTGACGTTACTGAGCCGGTCCAGGTTTGGGCAAGATCGCGACAATGAAGTCGGGATCCGCCCACATGCTTTGACCGGCACCTGGCTCAGCCTCTCAGCAATCCGCTGAGAGCCTGAGCAGGCTGTCCCCACCCCCTCCACATCCCAGCGCTGCAGTGAGTATGGCGGGGGGGGGGGGCAGAGCAGAGAGCTGTGAGAACCGAGGGATCAGCAGTGTTAGATCACTCGGTTCTCAGTGTTAAAGCCGGCGGGGGGACAGATGCAACATTAGACCGATTCTGCATCCAGATAGGTAAGTATGATTAAAAAACTGATTCCCATTCATCCTGTAAAGACATTAATCCACTGGACTAAATATCCATACATCGACAAAATCATATACACTGATTTGGGTTATTTTCAACAAAGAAATTTAACAGAATACATTTTGGGCTAAATTTATGAACAACATATTATTTATTTGCAAAATTTTATAACAGAAACAAAGAAAAATGCATTTTTCCCCCAAAATTTTCAGTCTGTTTTCCTTATTTAGAAAAAAAAGCCCCAGTTGTAATTAAATACCACCAAAATAAAGCTCTGTTTGTGTGAACAAAATGCTAAAAAGTGTTGAATGACCATGCAATGGTCATTCAAAGTGCGACAGCACTGAAAGCTGAAAATTGGCCTGGGCAGGAAGGGGGTAAAAATGCTCAGTATTTAAGTGGTTAAAATGTTTTTTTCCAGCAAGAACTTACCGTATCTATGTGATCTTTTATTAAACTCTCCAGTATCTCCCAACTATACAAGTTAAACTAACCTATAGTTACTTGGTAAAGACTTTGATCCCTTTTTAAATATAGGCACTATGTTGGTTGTATGCCAATCCAGTGGTACTGTGTCACTCATTAACCACTTCACTACCCGGCCATAGTAATATGACGTCCACAGATGGGATCTCCCATCCTGGGTGGACGTCATATGACGGCCTGGGCTTCCCGGCCGTCTAGGGGGCACGCGCGCGCCCGCCGCATTGCTCGGGACCCGGTGCCTGTGCCCGGCGGCTGCGATGTCCGCGATTGCCTGTTAACCGGGCCGGACCGTGGATCTGTGTGTGTAAACACACAGATCCACGTCCTGTCAGTTGAGAGGAGACCGATCTGTGTTCCCAGTATAGAGGAACACCGATCGGTCTCCTCCCCTTGTGCATCCCCTCCCCCTACAGTTATAATCACTCCCCTAGGAAACATTTAACCCTTTGTGTCCCCCTAGTGGTTAACCCCTTCGCTGCCTGTCACATTTATACAGTAATCAATGCAATTTTATAGCATTGATCGCTGTATAAATGTGAATGGTCCCAAAAATGTGTCAAAAGTGTCTGATGTGTCCACCATAATGTCACAGTCATGAAAAACAATTGTGATGGCTGCTATTACTAGTAAAAAAACAAAAATAAAATTTTTTTTTTTAAAAATGCCATAAATCTATCCCGTATTTTGTAGACGCTATAACTTTTGCGCAAACCAATCAATATACGCTCATTGCGATTTTTTTTACCAAAAATATGTAGAAGAATACGTATCGGCCGAAACTGAGGAAAAAATGTGGTTTTTTTTTTAAAAATTGGGATATTTATTATAGCAAAAATAAAAAATATTGTGTTTTTTTCAAAATTGTCGCTCTTCTTTTGTTTATAGCGCAAAAAATAAAAACTGCAGAGGTGATCAAATACCACCAGCTCTATTTGTGGGAAAAAAAAGGACGTCAATTTTGTTTGGGTACAGCGTCGCACGGCCGCGCAATTGTCGTTTAAAGTGCGACAGCGCTGAAAACTAAAAATTGGTCTGGGAAGGAAGGGGGTGAAAATGCCCTGTATTGAACCGGTTCAAAATTAGAAACAATGGCTTTGAAATTACAGAACTCAATTATTTTAGGATCCACCCGGTCCAGGTGCCTTTTTCACCTATTCTGTCTAAATATTTCTGGTCCATATCAATTTTGAGCCATAGTGGTTTATTTGGGGCTGTGTCAATATTACCCCCTTTATGGACATGAGCTTCCACAAGCTCCTCTGTATACACAGAGCTGAAGAAGGTATTTAATATAATGGCCTTCTCTTTGTTCCCAGTCACCCACTCTTTATTTTGTAAAGGGCCTACATTTTCAGACCTGACCTTTTTACTATTGACATACTATTAATATATTATAAAGATTTTTTGCTTGTTTGTCCTGCTATCTTTTGCAATTTGTCCTTCATTTTTTATTTTTGCAGTCTTGATTTCCTTTTTACATATTCTGGTATATTCTTTGTAACATTTAAATGATGATAGTGTTCCTTCATTTTTATCATTTTTAAAAGCCCTTTTCTTATTATTTATAGCTTTTTTAACTTTGGCCGCGAGCCACATAGGTCTTATTTTTAGTCTTTTAAACTTTTTGCCCATGGGACTATACCTTGAAGTTCACATACAGTCTTTTTGAAGAATTCCCATTTCTGTTCTGTATTCATGCCAATATTCCCTCCCAGTCCAAGTCTTGGAGAGCAGCCATCATCCTTGGAAAATTTGCTCTCTTTAAGTTAAGTGTTTTTATATTTCCAGTATGTGCTTGTTAATTACAGCTAATATTAAATTAAATGTCAACGTTAAAACTGACGCATCAAGGTCACAGCAATGTGTACTCACCCAAGCAGCTGCTATGTTCCTTTAAAGATAGGTGGTCAGGGGGCGGTTCCGTTTAATCCGACTCTTTTAGGCCACTCCCATTATTAGATACAATCTAGTCATGCTTTCAGTGCTTAGCAGAACTTATTTTTCAACTGTATCCCAGATTGACCAATATTTTGTCATGCTGTATTGACTTTTTAGGTGTAAATCAGGAAAATTACTTGTTATGGTTATTGTCAGTGTTTTCATATTGTGCTTATACTGTTTCAATATAGATTGTCTTCATTTCTAATAGGCGATCTGTCATTTTCCAACTTGTCAGTAAGAAAATGAGCCGTCAGTACATTTTTCATGTTTTGTCAGTAAAAAACAAAAAAACCTGCAAGAGGTTGGCAACCCTGCTTCGGGGATGCGCAGAACCCACTGAACATGTGCAATGTAGCGTCCTCAGGAAGCCAGTGTGCTGATGATGCCACAAGGAAGATGGTGGTGAAGAACCTCACGTGTGGTGGCTTTTCAGTGGATGACAGCAGGGCCGCGCTGGATCACGGGGGTTGTCGAGTATGCAATTTCAGCTCAACCCAGCATATCAGGTACGGATACAGACAAGATACTGCAAGACTCAAGTCTACATTCACACCCTGTGAATTGGGTGACAGTGTGTACATGCAAGAATCCAGCGAGGACTGTCTGCATCTGCATGGCAATAACAGGCGCGCAGCCACAATTAGCTATGAGAGCCGGCACCCTTTCATTGCTTTTTAAGATAATCACCAGGACCCGCACCCCGCTGGGTTTCTTGCATGTACATGCCATCCAGCCAATTCGCAGGTGTGAATGTGGCCTTACATGTTTCATGGCTAATCGTGTGTATTCAGAAGAGAAGTCTTACAGTTCTTTATGCATAAGCATAGACAGCTGTGACATACATAAAGGTCTTTCAGCTTCTTGTCTTTATCCAGTCTTAACACAATAAATAATATTAGCGGATGAAGCTGGTTTTGTCATCCACTATCAGCCTTTTGGATTAATGTTTTTGTATGGGTGTTTCAGGTCATTCATTCACTAAATAATGCAACCAAGTTCAGGAGAAAAAACATGAAGCTGCAGACTCACTTCCACCATCAATTGTTCTTAAATTAATCAGCTGGCATTCCTCTATTTAAATAAAACACTTGCTGGCCAAGCCAATTCTGACACTTCTCACATACTTGTAACAATCTTAATTTTTTGGGGGGAAAATACCCCAACATTATATATTTTCTGAAATCAAAGGCCCTGGAGAAAAAAAAATGGTGGAAGTAAAAGTGATTGGACGATGTATAGTATAGCCACAATCACTTTTACATTAAAGCACATCACTGGCTCTAAAACGGCTGTCAAGGTTCTCTGTTTCTTTTTAATAAAATAATGTGTCTGTATTTCATTGCCTGGCCACTAAAATTCAGCTTTCAGTGCTGTCGCACTTTGAATGACAATTGCACGCCCATATGAAATTTTCATATTTTTTTGAGACAGATAGGGCTTTCTTTTGGTGGTATTTAATCACCACTGGGCTTTTTATTTTTTGATAAACAAACAAAAAAAAGACAGAAAATTTTGAAAAAAATAAAACAACCTTTTTTTTAATTTCTGTTATAAAATTTAGCAAACAAGTAATTTTTCTTCTTCTCTGAGGTGCGCTGACGAGGCTGCATTGATGGGCCCTGATAATCAGTGTAAATTTCCCATGTCACAGGAAAGCCAGTTATCAGCTTTCCTCTACTATTATAGTGACAGCGCTGAGGAAAGGAAATGCTGATAACCGGCATTTTTTTTACATGTGATCAGCTGTGATTGGACACAGCTGATCACATGGTAAAGAGCCAATGCCATTGGCTCTTTACCCTGATTTGTGATGCGCTGTGTCCAAGGTACACGGCTCACCACCGATCGCTACGTTGTGTGTCCCGACCAGGAGGATGTCATGACGTCGAGTCAGAAAGGAGGAGCATGTTCCGACCGGCTGTCAATTTGCTATAGGCTAGGCGGGAACTGGTTAAAGGCTAAGTTCTCCTTTTGGAACATGCTACATCCATATTTAGTGTGAAACATGTAACATATTCCAGCTCTTGCCGCCAGTTCCCCGATCCTCCCCCCTCGTTGTGTAACAGCAGGCGAGGGGATCTTCTCCTCCTACCCACTGTCACATTTTAAAAACAGAGGGCCCCCCTGACACGGCCATGTCATTCATTCACTGTTTCCTGTGATTAGATGAACCACAATTACTGTCAGGCACCGCGGCTGACAGCTTGTAGTTCTCAGTAAACTGCGAGGGTGCTGATGAGCACTCTAGTAATTCATTCACTAGCCCTGCAGCTTTCAAACAGACAGCCCGTATGCAGGTATGGGCTAAAAGCTGCAGGGCTTGTCTGCAGAAGCTTAATGTTACCCCCTGATACACTGATTACAGATTCAATGCATTGAAGGCTCCTGCAGGAAAAAAGAATAAATGGACATTGTTTTTCCTGCAAAAATATGTGCATTTAATATTTGTCCTTGAAAGGTGAGCTTATCCTTTAAGTTCATTTGCATATATCCAGATCATTAAAAGAATACTTTATAAAAAAATATATATATATATATATATATATATATATATATATATATATATATATATATATATATATATATATTAAATTATGTGTGTTCTCCTGATCAGTCATGCACTTGCCTTGAAAGGCATGAAAACATAAAAGAGGAAGACCCCTTTCACACTGAGGCGCTTTACAGGCGCTACAGTGCTAAAAATAGCGCCTGCATAGCACCTATAAAGCGCCTCTCCTGTCTCTCCAGTGTGAAAGCTGGAGGGCTTTCACACTGGAGCGGTGCGCTGGCAGGAAGCTAAAAAAAGTCCTGCAAGCCGCATCTTTGGAGCGGTGAAGGAGCAGTGTATACATTGCTCCTTCACCACTTCTGCCGATTGAAATGAATGGGCACCGCTGAAGAACCGCCGGCAAAGCGCCGCTGCAGCGGTAAACCAGCACGCACCGGACCCCTGCTGTACTCAGGAGGCGGCTCATATGTGAACCCGAGCTTAAGATGTTTCTACAACTTGATTGGACTCTACCTGTGGCAAATTCAGTTGATTGGACATGATTTGGAAAGGCACACACCTGTCTAGATAAGGTCCCACGGTTAACAGTGCATGTCAGAGCACAAAACAAGCCATGAAGTCCAAAGAATTGTCTTTAGACCTCAGAGACAGGATTGTATTGAGGCACAGATATGGGGAAGGGTACAGAAAAATTTCTGCAGCATTGAAGGTCCTAATGAGCACAGTGGCCTCCATCATTCATAAATGGAAGAACTTTGGAACCAGCAGGACTCTTTCTAGACTGGCCAAACTGAGGGATCAGGGGAGAAGAGCCTTAGTCAGGGTGGTGACCAAGAACCTGATGGTCACTCTGACAGAGCTCCAGTGTTTCACTGTGGAGAGAGGAGAACCTTCCAGAAGAACAAACATCTCTGCAGCACTCCACCAATCAGGCCTATATGGTAGAGTGGCCAGGTGGAAGCCACTCCTAAGTAAAAGGTGCATGACAGCCCGCTGGAGTTTTCCAAAAGGCACCTAAAGGATGAAACAAAGATTGGACTCCTTGGCCTGAATGGCAAGTGTCATGTCTGGAAGAAACCAGGCACAGCTCATTACCTGGCCAATACCATCCCTACAGTGAAGCATGGTAGTGGCAGCATAAGTGGGGCTGTTTTTCATCAGCAGGAACTGGAAGACTAGTCAGGATCGAGGGGAAGATGAATGCAGCAATGTACAGAGACATCCTTGATAAAAACCTGCACCAGAGCACTCTGGATCTCAGACTGGGGTGAAGGTTCATCTTCCAACAGGACAACGACCCTAAGCACACAGCCAAGATAACAAAGCAGCGGCTATGGGACAAGATGACAAGCGCTGAGATTTGTCCCTTAATAGTACTTGGGGCCGAAAGATGAGACTTGATTGCAGAAATGTCAGGATTCAGTCGATAGTATTTCTGGGAATTACATTTTCTTTCATCACAAAGTCAAGCCTTTCATGTGCTATGGTAGACTTCATAGCGTTTAAGAGTGTGGGAAATATCTAATCTGAGTGACTGTTTCCCAAGCCAGCAACCAGAGTGATAAACTGGTCCTTGAGATAGGAGATCCAGTTGACTGGAAGAGACCAAAGGGTGTCTACCAGATGTGTTTTCCAAGTCTAAATACCACATCCCCTAGTTTGCTGCAATGAGCATTACCGGAATGCCCTTCATCTCAAGTAGACGAGGAAGGAGTTTCAAAGGAGGAAAGGTATACATCAGGGTGTACTGATCCATTGGAGTCACCAGGGCATCCGCTGTTTCAGCTAATGGATCTCTGCACCTGGATAGCGTTGGGTGTTGAAAATGGAGGCCAGGAAGTCCACATCCAGCATCTCCCACCTGTGACACAGGTCATGAAAACACTCCCCAACTGTATGGACCATTCCAGGAGCTATCGGCCGAAGTAGTCTGCCTGTCAAAAGTTTATGCCTAGAATATCTGGCAAGGCTGGAAATTGAAATTCTGCCCATGCCAGAATTCTTTCTACCCCACTTTCTGTAGCAAGGCTTCTGTTTCCTTCCTGGAGGATTATGTAGACCACTGCTATGGCATTGTCTGACTAGATCTTGATCAGATCACTCACCAGTCCAGGCATACAGCACTGCAGGGAGAACCAAATCACTCGGTGTGCCAGAATGTTGGCTCAGGGGACAAGATTCCTCTGGCATCATAGTCCTGTGCACCAACAAGGTGTCTAGGCCTATTCCACAGCCCATAAGGCGTGCATCCATTGTGATGACCTTCTAAACATTGGAAGGAAGGATTTTCCCACTCCAGAACTGGATCTCTGAGCTTCTAGGTCAGAGATAACCTGATCTTTAAAGGGATAAGTTCACCTTTTAACAAAAAAAAAAAAAATAAATGCACATTTTTTGGCAGGTAAAAATTGTGTATTTTTTTATTTTTTGTTGTAGGAGCCTGTAAAGTATTGCGCCAGTGATCAGGAGATCGCTGGTGCCATGCAGGTCTCGGCAGACTGTCGGTGTATATATGTGCGCCCATACAGGCAAGTAGATACAATCCAACAGGAAGAGAGGATGAACTGCCACAGCGCTCCACAGCACAGTGGTAGTTCATTAAAAACTACAAGCGGACAGCCGTAAAGGCTGCCGACCTTGTAGTTTTCCATTAACAGAACACTGCAAGTAAGTGACATGGGCGGAGCCCCGCTCAGCACGTTTTAAAAAAAAAAATAGTGACAGCTAGCGGGAGAGAAGATCCCCGCTAGCGGTCAAATCGGGGGGAGCAGAACGCTCATTCAATGCTCATGCTCAACAGCTCCTGGACTGTAGACTTCAAAAATGTAAGCAGAGTGTTAAGTTTTTCTTGGCGGAAAAAAATCTGAACCATCTCAAACAAAACACAGAATGTAACCCCACTTCAAAGCCACAGTGTAAATGACCTGCTTCAGTAGGCCCCAAATATCTCTCCTTTACACCTCCGCAAATAGCTCCAAACTCACACACAAGCTTAGTTGGGAACGAGATCTGGGGGAATTTTAGAGATATCATAGAATGGAACAAAATCTGGTTGGCAGCAGCAAAGTGCTCGAATGTTATTTTGGCCACAGAAAACTTCCACAAGGTATTATTCCAGTGGTACATGACTACAGTTGCGTGGCCAAATTCACACCCACTGCCTCTCAATTTGCTTTTGAAGGATGTAGGGCACACTCCACCACATCTGCTAGCAGTGGCCAGGGGGTCCAAAAGTTATGGATACAGGTATACAACACATTCAAAACGGTCTTAAAAGAATTGGTTTGGAAAGATGTGGCCTCCTCACCCGCGGACTCTCCTGAAGTTTGGAGCTCCTCCCACCCCTGCTATCAGGTGAGGGGGACCTGTTCTCCGATGCTGACAGTCTGGCAGAGGGATCTTTGCCACTGCAGCCTCCCCCACTGAGAGACGCTGAGCGGCTGGGGCGCTTTAAGTCCATGCGGCAGACAGAGTTGTCTGCGGCAACCACCAAACTTTCAACCCACCTCACAAAGGAGATCCGTGAGCTGGGGAGCCGCACAAATGATTTAGAAGACAAGATGGATCCAGCCATCACAGTTATAGAAAACCATGAGCAAGATCTATCCGACCTTAAAAAAGAGCTGACATCAACCCTGCTGCGGCTTGAGAACTTTGAAAATCGTGCTCACCGTGGGAACCTCCGCTTGTGGAGTATCCCCGAGATCATCACGGATCTCACCTCTACCGCGACTACGCCATTTCAGGAATTGGTGCCTGCCATTCCTATTGACCACCTTGAGTTCAATCGCATCCATCAGGCCCTGGGGCCAAAGAGGCAGGAGGGTCCCCCAAGGGATATCATCATCAAGTTTACGTACTATCGCACAAAGGAAACCCTCCTGATGGCGGCCAGAAACAAACAGGAGCTGTGCTCCAAGGACACCGCTACCAGCTTTTCTCTGACCTTTCCCAGATTACTCTCCAGAAGTGGCGACAGATGAAGCCATTTACTACAGCCCTGCTGAACAACCACATTAAGTACGCCTGGGGCTTTCCTTTTCAGCTGTCTTTTGACTTCAAGTACAAGAGCTACTCTGTCGGCACCCCTGAAGAGGCCCAGATGACGCTTGAAACCTTACATCTTCTTCCCCCTGGAGGTACTGGCCCTGTCTCTTAATGGGCCCCAAGTCAGCTTAGCCACCTTTGGGAGAAATCTTCTTCCCGCAAGAGATCTCACCACCACTCCTCTTCCCATCCTGGTCCCTCAAGCTCCTCTCCGGGCTGAAAGTCCTACTGGAAGGTCCTCCTGGTTTCTGCTTTGGAGTTTGACCTCCTGACCCTGCCATCTCTCTTCGTGAGTCTGGCTGTGTGGCCATCTTCCTATTAACCTGTTGTTATTGGGTTCCCCCCCCCTCCACTTTGTTGTTGTGTTTTTTTTTATATCCTGTATGACTTTTCAGCGATATGTGTTACATCTCCTTAAGACTCCTCCTGAGTGACTGTGTGGACTTACTCAGTACCCTGAGGAGCATCTTACCCTTACCAAAGATGTCTAGTCTGTAACCGGCTGTGCCTATTGCGCTGGAAATGGTGCCCCAAGCAAGTTCCTGTTGAACGCCCTAACCCTCTTTTTTTTACCCATAGATCCCTGTGGAACTTCTTATAGTGTCCCCAATTGTGCCTATAGGTCCCTACCTTAGCTGGAGGTTTTCTCCTCTTAGTTTTATGGCACTATTGTTGACTCCTGTTTTACATGGCTTCCCCTGGAGGCCCACTATGGGTTAATGACATAGAGATTAATGTATTATTGTTCACTGGGTATTTGTGATTGATTTGCTGAGCCACTGTTCTCTATGTTTGTGCCATCCTAGATTGACCCTTGGGACAGCCTCCCTGCCTCAGTCGGACCCTTTCGTGCTGCCGGTGGTGTAAAGGCCTGCCCTGCTCTCTATATGCTATTTTTTATATATTATGCTTTATTATACCTGCCTTCATGGTCTCTAGGGTCCTGCAGTGGACCTCGGGGGGGGGGGGGGGGATGGATTCTGGGATCCTGCAACTTCTCCATACCCTTTTCCCTTATCCTCATGGGAGCTATAGTATGTGTTAAGTTTACAGCCATGTGTCCGGTGGGGGAGTTACCCCCCTGGACATCCCTTACTGTTGGGATGTATTCCACCTGTTTGGTGATCCCTTCTTGTGGCTACTATATGTTTTTCTCTCTCCAGTCTTCTCTTCCTTTTCTTCCCTTTTCTTTCTCCCACCCTTTTTCTGCTCTCTCCTTGGGTCCGGGGGCCTGTCAGGAAGCCAGCCAATCACCACCTAGAGAATCTGTCAAACCTTTCTCTGTTGACCAGCACTTTCACTCCTCCACACTATGGCCATCCCTCCGGTGAAAATCCACTCACAAAACATCCATGGCTTTAATTCGCCCATCAAGCAATCCAAAGTGTTCCACCATCTTAAATCTCAACGGGTGGATATAATATGCCTACAGGAGACCAGGTTCGCTTAGTCCTCCAATCCTAGGTTCCTCTCCCCACATTACCCTCAGTTTTATACTGCCTCGGCCACTGAAAAACAGAGGTGTCTTGATCGCATTAAAACGCAATCTTCCTTTCAATTGCGCATTGGAGCGGCTGATCATACGGGCCCCTATCTACTCTTGCAGGGAACATTATGGGACCAAGAGATAACAATTGTCTCCTACTATGCACTAACCGGTTTTAGTACAAGTTCTTTTCCCACCTCTGTAAGGTAGTCTCTCAGCACCAGAAGGGCCTACTCTTTTTTATGGGTGACTCCAACATCACCCTCAACTCGACCTTAGACAGATGATATGCTCAGGGGTCTACCCCCTCTCACGACTCCTCCCACAAGGCTCAGATGTGTGCAGTCCTGCAAACTTTTGGTTTAATAGAGGTCTGGAGGGAGCTCCATTCTACAGTCCGTGACTTTACCTATTACTCCATCCCCCATGACAGCTTTTGCAGGATTGGCAACGTTTTCAGGTACATCACCTTCCACTGGTTCGTAAGATCTCTATTCTTTCCTCACCATGGTCTGATCATGACCCCTTGGTTTTTCTTGTTTTTCTCTCTGGCCCTACTAAGCAACATATTTTATGGCAAATTAATGAGTCCCTATTGTCCACCCAGGCTGCGAATCTACAAATCCAATCCTTCATACAAACGTATTTTGCTGACAATATCAGCTGTGTCCCTGTGGGAAGCCCATAAGGCTACAGTTCGGGGTCATATCATTCAACTTGCTTCAGCGCGTAAACGAGACAGAGAGCGTCGCATCACAGAATTACAGTCTCTTCTGACGGCCACTAATGCACTTTGGAAGGCACATCCCACTGCTACACATAGAAAAGCTTGCGACACCCTGGCGACAGAGCTTGATCTTCTCTCCACCTCCCGAGCTGAAAAGGCCCTATGTTATTCTAAGCATAGGTAAAATACCTGTGCAGATAAACCAGGTCCTATGCTATCTGGTGGGAAAACCGTATAAGCCTGTTCGACTCCGGACGAGAACTGGGGGTCTTACCTCTAATCCTGAGCAAATCCTATCTAGATTCTCTGAGTTCCTTTCCTCGCTTTATACTAAACCAGGTCCATTTCCCTTACAGCAAGCGGAACAATTCTTCCGGGACCTAAACCTTCCTTCACTTCCTGGTGGCGCACATGAAGCTCTTAACGCAAGCATCTCACAAGCTGAAGTTCTCTGGGCAATCAAGTCCCTGAAGCCCTCTAAGGCTCCGGGCCCAGACGGATTCTCCGGTCTTTACTATAAGACGTTCCCTGAGTTGTTAGCGTGTCACCTTGCTAACTACTTCAACGCTCTCAAGCGATCGGACTGATATCACTTCTGAATGAGGACTTGAAGATCCTAGGTAGAATCCTGAGTGCCCGCATTAATCAATATATAGGCCACCTGATCCATAGGGATCAGCTGGGTTTCGTCCCAGGGAGGGAGGCAGGCTGGCAACAATGTCCGCAAGGTGTTTCTTCTTATTCATCTAATGCAGCATTGGAAAATCCCAGACTTCCTTCTTTCCTTAGATATTTATAAAGCCTTAGACACCTTACCGTGGGAATACCTGCAATTTGTGCTCTCCCGGGGTCTTGGGGAAGCCTCGATTCAGGCTTTATACTCGGCCCCTACAGCTACAGTCAAATACGCAGGGTACGTTTCAGCACCCAGGGTGGAGTATTAGGGTATGGTGTTGGTGTTTTTTGTTCCTTTTTTACATTTGCTGTTTTGGTGTGTTTTTATGAGTTTTTTGTTTTTGAGTTTCTAGGGTCAGTTGTAGAGAATAACTGGAGGCAAAGGTGCCCTGGACATGGTATCCTGGGTACTGTATGGAGGCGGTGGCAGATATTTTAGGAGATGGCTCCTTTTACAAGAGACGCATTTCACGGGGGGTTCCATACCTAGTATGTCTCAATATGTATTCAATCAATGGTACCATGCAGTGTCACCCATTGCAAGGGCAAGGGGGGTTACAAACGCCTTCAGGAAATCATGCCCATGGAAACTGGAGGCTCTGCAGATAGATCCAGAGGGAAGTTTTTTATTTGTTAAATGGTAAGCTGCATAGCCAATGTTATACATTCGCCTTGATTTATGCACCTAATGAGGGGACAGTTCATTTTCTTGCTAAAACTTTAAGGATGCTGGAAAAATTTAGGGATGGGTGCCTGATTTTGGGCGGGGACTTTAACCTTACATTAGATCCAAGTGTGGATACATCAACAGGTAGAACTTCACTGTCCTTCAGAGCCTTAAAGCATATAAAGCAACTTCTACGCTCTCAACATCTGGTAGATAGCTGGAGAGCAACACATACGGGAGTAAAAGATTATAGTTACTACTCTAAAACACACGGCATGTACTCCTGTCTTGATTTGTTCCTGGTAGACCAATTCTATTTGGAGAAGGTTCATAATTGTACAATCGAATCTATAACCATTTCAGACCATGCCCCTGTAACCCTGACCCTTTATCCGATTCAGGCAGGGCATTTAGAGCGGACATGGCGGCTGAATGAATCATTACTAGATAATAAAAATATAGTAGAGGAACTACTCCTTAAGATAAGGGCATACTTTGAAATAAATCAGGTGGGAGGAAGGTGTCAGAACAAGCCCACAAAACAGTTATCAGAGGAGAATTGATAGCGTATGTCTCTTATATTAAAAAAGAAAGAAAGAAATAAGGGACCTACTGGAGAAAATTAGTGTATTGGAGACTAAACATAAAAAAAAGCCTTGACCCCACAGACATTCAACATTTGGAGAACTTGCAATCCGACCTTGCACAGTGCTTGGATCGCAGAGTTAAAAATAAAATCAGGTACTTTGTGAAACGGTCTTACGAACAGGGGAACAAATGTGGGCAGTTACTGGCCAGACAACTTAAAGCGGGGGTCCACCTAAACCGCCAAAAAAAAAAAAATATTAAAAGCCAGCAGCTACAAATACTGCAGCTGCTGACTTTTAATAAATGGCCACTTACCTGTCCCAGGGTCCAGCGATGTCGGCAGGCGACGCAGAGAACCCGCTCGGTTCTCGGCAGCTGCCGCCGCCATCCTAGGTGAGGGAATCAGGAAGTGAAGCGTTGCGGCTTCACTTCCCGGTTCCCTACTGCGCATGCGCGAGTCGCGCTGCGCATCGTAACTGGTCCCCGCTCTCTTCTGGGAGCTGTGTGTTTCCCAGGAGACAGCGCGGAGGGACAGGAAGAGGCATAGACTCCCATGGGAGTCTATGCCGGAAGTGGGTGCAAATACCTGTCTTAGACAGGTATCTGCACCCCCCTCCCCCCTGAATGGTGCCAAATGTGACAACGGAGGGGGACGGTTCCAAAAAGCGGAAGTTCCATTTTTGTTTGGAACTCCGCTTTAAAAAGCAACAGGAATCTAGGCATGTCCATAACTTATTAGTACAAGACAAAAATATAGTTGAAACTCAGGGTATAGCGACAGAATTTCACAGATTTTATGAGACACTATATAATATTCAAACACCTGACCCACCACGTTCAGTGGATATGGAGAGAAGTTGCGAGAATATATCAAAGACGCTTCAATGCCCACATTACCCGATCATAGAGGAAATAGAATGCCCAATTATGGTAGAAGAGCTAAGTAGAGTGATAGCAGCCTTGCCAGCAGGTAAAAGTCCAGGGCCGGAGGGCCTGACAAATGTATATTATAAAAAATGTATTTTAGCGTTAGCACTACCATTATGTAACTATTTCAACTCAATTAATGCAAACAATTTATTACCTCCAGAAGCCCTATTGGCATATATTACGGTACTTCTGAAAGGGGGAGAAGGACCCCCAATATTGTGCAAATTATAGGCCCATCTCTTTACTCAACTCTGACACTAAACTCCTAGCGAAGATCCTGGCCCTGCGAATTCAAGAACAATACTATCCGGGTGCTTCATGTTCTTCACTGGATGCAGCATGGCCCTGATAAAGCCCCAAGGATCGTACTATCAATGGACGCCGAAAAGGCATTTGATAGGGTGAACTGGGGCTTTATGATTGAAGTGTTGAGGGACGTGGGCCTGGGTGAACATATGATGGGATGGGTAATGGCCTTGTATATGGGCCCAAGAGGAAGAGTCAAGGTGAATGGTACACTATCAGAGTACCTCAATATACGAAATGGTACGAAGCAGAGGTGTCCCTTATCTCTGTTAATATTTGCCTTGATACTAGAGCCCTTCCTCTGTAGGATTAGAAGAAATAGAGAGATAATTGGGACATGTATTGGATCTGACGAGTATAAAGCATCAGCCTACGCTGATGATCTACTCTTCTATCTCTCTGCCCCACAGACATCTTTACCAGCACTCATGTTGGAAGTACATAGATTTGGTACCCTATCCAACTTCGAAATTAATTTTGAAAAATCTGTTCCTCTACCTACCCATATCCCTTCAATACTGGCAAGGTCATTGCAACATTCATATCCGTTTATTTGGAATAAAGATTCCCGGGTATATTTGGGCATACATATTAGTGCGGATCAAAAATTGTTATACGATCTCAATTATGGCTCCCTGTTGACAGGGATAATAGGGAATATGAGGAAATGGAAGGGCCAGTACTTGACATGGTTTGGAAGAGTAAGCGCTATAAAAATGAGCATATTACCCAGAATAATTTATATACTACACACAGTACCGATTAGATTACTGGAGACTTTTTTTTAAACAAGTACGGAAGTCTTTTGTGGCATTTGTGTGGAATGATAAACGGCCAAGGTTGGCCTATGACATCTTGCGCAGAAGTAAAGTAGAAGGGGGAATGGGATTACCCGATATATCATTTTACTATAGGGCTATGTCTCTAGTTCGAATTTTGAATTGGTGTCATGACTCTCACAATAAATTATGGGTTCCATTAGAAAAGATAATGGCAGGGAGGAATTTAGCGGGTGCCCCTTGGATCCCGAGTACATTAAGAGGGCTCTCAAAATGGACATCACCTCTGACTCGGAATTCCTTGTCAGTATGGGACAAATTGAACAAAACTGGTAAATATGCCCCTCAGATGTCTCCTCTGGCTCCATTGGAAGGATTCCTTTGGTTCCCTCCGGGGGAGGAGACGGGATATCTGGGGGCATGGGGCCAGGATGGGGATACCACGTGTGGCAAGTATGCCCCGCATGGAGCTCTGTCAACTTTACCGGAGTTGGTGTCAAGCTTAGGGAATATACCAATAGCGGAATGGAAATACCATCAAATAGCGTGTTTTTTTTTTATATAATAAAACCGCTATTAAGATCGTCAAATTCACTCACAACATTTGAAAAGCAGTGTGTACGAATGACAGATGCTAGACATCTGCTGTCACAAATGTATAGACTGATCCTTAGTGGGCAAGATGTAACAGTTCCCTATTTTGTTAGAGAATGGGAGAGGGAACTAGACCAGACATTGACAAACACACAAATTAAAAAAATGATTAAATCAACGTACTCTATAAGTTCACATGTGCAGGATATATAAATTCATGACAAGATGGTACAGGACTCCAGTTAAATTATCACAGATGTACCTAGTAGTAGATGCTCGGTGCTGGAGAGGCTGTGGACAGAAAGGCACATTTCTCCATTTGTGGTGGACGTAAGTTAGGAGGGAAGTACCATGAAGTGGGTGGGAATAAGGATCAGCGCAGTGTCCAGGGCCTTTGTGTAAAGTCTAGTAAGTTGATATAGAAGTGAAATCTTGCATACTGACCCTATTTATTTATTATTTATTTAGGGAAAAATATATATTTTTTTCTTCCCTTCTCTCTCGACTTCTTTTCCCTCCTTACCCCACCCGGCCTTTTCCATCGGCCCTGGGTTGTCGGGGGTGGGAGCTCGGATATTGGAGCTCATATATGGAGATAGGAAATAATGATGAAGACCCTATTTTAGTGAGTGGGGGGTGGGGTGGACAGACAAGAATGAGAAGTGGAAGTGAAGACACAGTGGTTGGGAGATGGGGGCCCCGAGGGGGAACATTGGGTGGTGGTGTGGCCATTGTTGGCCCTATATAAAAAAAAAAATCTTTTTTTTGCTCTATTTGTTTTCACAAGGCTGAATGACTAGGGGGTTATGAGTAGCCCCCTACACCCCTTTTTTTCTTTCTTTAGTATGGCCAATAATGGCCTCCTACATTTTTTCTTTTTATATATAAAAAGACAGTGTGGACAGTGTGGCCTACAAGAGTTGTTTTGGTGATAATATGGCCAATTATGGCCTCTTACACAATTTTATTAAGATTTTTTTTTATATAGTATGGCCAATAATGGCCTCTTACATTGGTGTTTTAGTGTTATTGGTTTGTCACAAAGTTTTTTGGGTTTTTTTGTGGTAGGGAATGGAGAGCACTGGAAAATGATAAATCTATTCACATAAGGGGATAGGGGGATATGGTAGAATGAAGGGTAATCCTCAGGGAAAGTAGGGTGTAATCGATTGTACTCCATATAAATAGAGTGTAGGGAGGGAGAGAGTTGAGGAGGGAGGTAACTCCCTTTTTTCTTTTTTTTTGGGTTAGGGTGGAGAGATATACATGTTAGTTTGTGGAATGAAATGTATTGTAACTGCACAGCTTTTATTTAGTACATATTGGAATTATAAAGTTATATAATAATGAATTGATGTGCTGTATACTAAAGGAAAATAAAAGAAAAAAATGTAATAATAAAAAAAAATTACTATCCCCTGCTTAGATCCATGACCACTCTTCTGCAGACATGGCAATTTCCACACCTGTCCTGGTTGGGTCGAATCCACTCTATAAAGATGACGGTCTTACCAAACTTCCTGTACTTTTTCCACACCCTACTAGTATGGGTCCCTCTACATTTTCTCTGCCTACTCCAGAGCAGGATCATGCGCTTTATCTGGGTTAATAAACGCCCTAGAATTTCTAAGGCTACCCTTTTTATAGATTGCAAGGAGGTTTGGGAGTTCCCCATGGCGCCAAGTACTATCTGGCAGCTCAGATCTCCAAATTATCACTACTCTATGCTTCCCCTAATGTTCCTCTATGGGTGCTTCTGGAGCGCCCCAATTGTGCCCCTCTTGCTATGCAAGCGCTTCTTTGGCTTCCCCAGAAACTTCGGCCAAAGTCATAGATCCCTCTCATGCTACATAGCTTAAAGTTGTGGGACTCAGTAAGATATTAGAGCTCCCTTATGTCCCCCTTCCTGCTGCCTATTACTAATAACCCATTGTCGCCCCCCCCTCCCTGTCTCGACCAGCCTCAGGCGTTCGCGTGGTGGACCTCACTGGGGCCTTACCCAGGTACGCCATCTGTTGACTACACGTACTCCACCGACGTGGTCTGCATTCTTTTGTTTTCTTCAGATCCAACACTGGATAACTACGCTCCGACCTACCTCCTCCTACCCGTTCCAGACATCTTCTTTCGAACATATATGTCTACATGCCCCGGGTTCCCCAGGCCTCATCTCCACCCTCTACGCATCTCTGAATGGTCGATCATCTCTCTCCTCAATCTCCTATGTGTCCCAGTGGGAATGGGATTTGGGACGTGGGATCGATCCGGCGGACTGGAGCAAGGCCTGGTCTTCTGTAGCTAAATATTCCTTTAATAGTGCTTATAGCGGCCAAAAGGACGCTCACTCAAGCATGGAGAAAATCCACAGTCCCCTTTCAGGAAGTGAAAAACCTCTTGACGTCTATGATGGTCAACGAACAAATGTCTAGTATACTCAAAGACACACATGCCAAGTTTGGGAGCCATGACTGGCATATGCCTTCCCCGAACTCCCTCTGGCCAGTATGGATCGGCTCTGACGGGGACCTGGGATCACCCAGGAAACCATTCTCCTCGCTTTTCCCCCTAGCCCACTTTTCCTTATTCTCCCCTCTTTCTAATTTATCTCTGTTTTCCTTCTCTTACCAGGGCTCTTAGCCCCTTTTAGATTGCTAACAGATGCCCAAGACAATCTTAATGAAGATTTAATGCATTTTTGTCCTGGTTACTCCTGCACTTATGGGGGGGTTACCCCAAATTATGTATGTTGCACTCAGGATTTCTGTGACTATTTAAATATGAGGCTGCCCTCCTCTGTTTATGTTGTATTTTTTTTTTTTCTTTGTTTGTCTCTTATGCACCAGTTCTAGCCCCTGCGTGGGCAATCTAGGTGCCCTTGACATTGTTGTATGTTTAACACTATTTTTGCAATAAAAACTTATTGAACCAGAATATTATTCACCCTAAAGTTTTAATATAGTCACCTTGGTTTGATTACACCTGCAACCCTATCCTTAACATAGTTGGTAAGGCTGAAAAATAAATACCAGTCCATCCAGTTCAACCTGTGGTGTGTGAGAGTGCTCGCGTTTATGTCAATAGTACAATGTATATCCCTGTATGATGTGATCGTTAAGGTGCCCATCTAAAAGTTTTTTTTAAACCATCGACACTCTCTCCTGATACCACTGCTTGTGGAAGAGAATTCAATAGCCTTGCTGCTATGATAGTAAAGAACCCTCTACGCAGTTTAAGGTTAAACCACTTCTCCTCCATTTTCAGTGAATGGTCGTGTGTCTTTTTGACTTTCCTTTCACTAAAAAGTCTTTTCCTTATGCTACGGTCACCAGTATGGTATTTGTACATCGCCATCATTTCCCCTCTCAAGTGTCTCTTCCCCAGAGAGAATAAGTTCAATGCTTGTAGTCTTTCACCATAGCCGAGATCCTCTAGTCCCTTTATTAGCTTTGTTGCTCTTCTCTAGACTCTCTCCAGTTCCAGCACATTCTTCCTGAGGACTGGTGCCCAGAACTGGATGGCATACTCCAGATGTGGGCAGACCAGAGTCTTGTAGAGTGGGAGAATAATCGTTTTATCTCTGGAGTGAATGCTCTTTTTAATACATGCCAATATTCTGTTGGCTTTGCTTGCAGAAGCTTGGCATTGCATACCATTGCTGAGCCTGTCATCTACTAGGACCCCCAGGTCCTTTTCCATCCTAGATTCCCCCAGAGGTTCTTCCCCTAGCGAGTAACTTGCGCTCGTATTTTTAGCACCCATATGCATTAATTAACATTTTTTCAACATTAAACCTCATTTGCCATGTAGTCGCCCACCCCATTATTTTATTTACATCTTCCTGTAAAGGTTTCCACATCCTGCGCAGAAGTTTTTGTCCTACTTAGCTTTGTATCATGAGATTGAGCTGGTTATCCCATTCTCTATATTGTTTATAAATAAATTAAACAGAATTGGTCCCAGGACAGATCCTTAGGGGACCCCACTTACCACACCACTCTGAATACTCGCTATTTATCACCACCCTTTGGACCAGCCCCTGTAGCCAGTTTTCAAACCAGGTACTCACCCTATAGTCCATGCCAACATACCTCAGTTTATAAGGTAAATATTTGTGGGGAACTGTATGAAATGCCTTGGCAAAAATCCTGATACACCACATCCACAGGGCTTCCTTTAGATGGCAGCTCACTTCTTCATAGAATGGTAATAGATTGGTCTGGCAAGAACGATTCTGCATGAATCCATGCTGATTATCACTAATGATATAGTTTTCATTACTAAAATCTTGGATATAGTCCCTTATCATTCCCTCCAATAGCTTGCAGACTATTGATGTTAGGCTGACTGGCCTGTAGTTCCCATGGATAAAGCTCAGCCCTTTTTTAAATATTGGTACCACGTTGGCTTTTCTCCAATCAGCTGATACCATCCCAGTCAGTAAACTGTCCATAAAAATTAGGAACAATGGTCTATCACCTGACTGAATTCCTTAAGGACCCTGGGGTGTAAGCCATCTGGTCCTGGTGACTTATTTGGGTTAAATTTTTCAAGTCTTTTTCTGATACTGTCTTCTATTAACCATGAGGGTACATTCGGTGATCTGTTAACATTACAGTCTTGGTTACCATCTTTTGTGAAAACTAGAGGAGAAGAATGCATTTATAAAACGTTTGCCCTTTCTGTCTTTTGTAACCAAATTCCCTTCATCATCCTTTAGGTCAGGCCCCCTAACACAACATGCTAGGTTTAAGATAACAACTCAACTCTCACTGTAATAGCGACACAAAAAAAAAAAGACCTTATGCAAAGGGAATCTCCAGTCGGGCCCCAGCTCTCCTTCTCTTACCTCTCTCCCGCTAAACTTCCTCCCACAACTCATAATTTTTAAATTTCAGCTGGAATTATTGCCTGAAGGTTCACAGCTGAATCTCAATTGTTCAGCATGCTAATCCTTTTAGTAGAAACCAAAAGGAAAAGAGGGGTATTGATGCTGCTTAATAGTACCAATAAATGCAGAAGCTTCCAGTACTTGGCCCACACAATGTACTCTGTCTTTAGAGACCGGGTCACACCAGAGGGCTGTGTCACAGCTCTGGACCTGGAAAGCACTCTGCAGCTAACAGTACATAGAGGTCTGGAAAGCACCACATGTAGAGCCCAGTGACCAAAAGTCTCATTCCAGGCAGGCCCCGCAATCTTTGGGTTAGGCGGGGTCTGAATATGAAATATAGCTTCTAAAGCGATTGCTGAGTATACCCCGATCTGAACTGCTGCATAAAGAGTCCAGCACAGCAGCATGTCTTGATTGAAAAAAAAAAAAAGTAAAATAACTAATAAAAAGGGTAAATTTTTCTCAATAGAGAAGAGATTATTGTACAGGATTTATATAGCACCAGCGCTTTACAGCATGAGATGCCCCTCCTCCTAGTACCCTAGCAAAAAAACAAGCATTATGGAAGGGTAAATATTCAGCAATAGGCTACTGCCAATTGCATGGTTATGCAATACTGTACGCAAATGAAATTTAGATCTTTTTCACACAACTAGAACTTTCTTTTGGTGGTATTTGATCACTGCTTTTTTTTGCTATATAAAACATAAAATTAAAAAAAAAAAAAAAAAACCTTAAAATATTTTCAACTTTCTGTTATAAAACACATCCAATAAGTTCAAGTTTCTTCATAAGTTTAGGCCAAAATATATTCTGCTACATGTCTTTGGTAAAGAGAAAAAAAATAAAAATACCATTAAGTGTATATTAATTTGTGTGAAAGTTATAGCTTCTACAAACTTTGAGATCTCTCTCTCTCTCTCTATATATATATATATATATATATATATATATATATATATATATCTATCTCTATATGAAAATTGATCAATGCTCATGTACCAACGACCCATCTAATTTCTTGAGGCCCTAAATTGCCAGGACAGTATATATTGCGCCAAATGCCTTTTTTTTTTGGTTTTTACACATACTGTCACTAGTGCAGTACAGCATCCTCAAATGATTGGTGTGGTGGTGATCAGGTATACTGACTGGTGACCGAAAAAACACACCACTAATGTATTCAAATTCTTAAAGCTTTTTTTTTTTTTTTTTTACATCCTATTATCAGAGCAACTCCGTGTCACCATACTACACTTTACTACTCTGGTGGGGGGATCGTCGATTTATTAGTTTGCTTATTCAGTGAAGTTCACTGTATAAGCAATAGCGTTAACCATTTACTAACAGCTTTCTTTTGGTTGTGATCTGTGATTGGCTACAGCTAATCACATGGTACAGGTAGCCAGGTACCATGTGATTGCTGTGGGCCAAATCACAGATCACAACAGTAAGCAAGTTGTTCATGACAGGTTGTTTACATTGTTATCATGTGATCGCTATGACCAAATCATAGTGATCACATGATACCCGGTTACCGATAACTAATTACAGGAGGGGTGATCAGCACGCTCCTAACCGGAAGCAGGCACAATGACGTGCATGTACGTAATTATTTCTGCACATGCCGCCCCACTGCAGTATAATTACTGTGGCAGGTTGGCAAGAGTTTAAATAAAGACTGAAATACACACACACACACACACACACACACACACACACACACGACACCTGGCCAGTCTTTTCATCCCACTACCTCTCATAACAGACATCCAACCACTGTTTATTACGGTATATGACACTACATAAGGTCAAATATGGTATCCACACATTTATAGCATAGTGCATGTGGACTTGTCATATTTGAGAAGGCCTTCATTTAAAAGTATCAAAACATGGTAATGTGACACATGCAGTAAAATAATTATACATGTAATGGGGAATATTAATGTAAACTACAATTTCATTTAGGAGGTGCAAAGGACATATCTAAAACCAGTAACTTTCCTAACATATTACCCCTTTAAATCATAATGGACCTAAGAACATGTTGCTTTTCTACCCATTTACTGCTCCTTTATCAAGCTGGAAAAAACCCACCGTATTCTGCTTTGCACCATTTTGGGATATGCACAATCAGTAAAGAGAAGGAAAAAGACGCGAAGGCCACCTGAGGTGGGTGGGAACATGGTCAGGAGGGAATGATCTCTCCTCGTTCCAAAATATTACATTTTATTGGACAAACATATTAAATAAATGTGGGCTAAGGTTCAGGCCGAACTCCACTTGACCCAAACCCATGGTGAAACTGTCCCATGACAGTCACAGCCCAATCAGCTGCAACTGTGGAACCCCTTAGCCTGCAGCCATTGGTAACAAAGGTGCAGGAATGCTGGTGACATTTTTTTTCAATAAAAGTTTTTATTATATGTTCAAAAATAAAGCATTTGTACAATCAAATTAACATTTGTACATGTACTTGAGCATAGTAAATTCAACTGTAAGTATAACAAATTACACCATTAGAGCTTTCAATAACGGTTGTCTCAATGTGAGAATCGAATGTGGAATCTAATTTTAGGTGAGGTATGATGTGATGATCATTATTCAAAAACATAAATTTAGAAATACTCTAAATAGGTATATATATATATATATATATATATATATATATATATATATATATATAGCTCAAGAGGTCAAAGTGGAAAGGGAAGAAAAAGGACGTCGGCCCCAAGGGAGGATGCCACGTAGAAAGGAAGAAAGGGGTAAAGAGAAGCAAGGAGAAAATAATAGTATGTCAAGGTCTCATATTTGACCGGTTTACATGATTACGTTAAAGAATTAAATGATGTGGAATATTTAAAGATGACCCAGGGTTGCCAGGTTTTATTGAAGTTTTCTATCCTTTCGTGGGCCATTTCCCTGATCTCTTCCATTTTGTAAAGATGCATCTCTTCTAACCATTCTTTTGTCGTAGGGGTGGTGGTATTTCTCCAGTGTCTGGGTATCACTGCCTTCACGGCTGTGAGTAGGAATCTTGTCAGCGATTTCTTATATTTTCTCATAGAACAATTGTGATGAGCAATAGGCAACATGCTGCATTTGTATGAATCCTTGTATCTGTTTTATGATTTTGTTTACCAGTCTCCAGAGAGACTGATGCCGGTGACATTTTGACCAGCCCTTATTTGCCCTTATTTGTTCAATGACATTGTCCTAATTGGCCATATTATGTGCTTACCAGCATCCCTGCCTCTGTTATGTCAATTCACATTACTTAGGGGTTGATTTACTAAAACTGGAGTGTGCAAAATCTGGTGCAGCTGTGCATGGTAGCCAACCAGCTTCCAACTTCAGCTTGTTCGATTAAGCTTTGACAAAAAACTTGTAAGCCGATTGGTTTCTATAGAGAGTTGCACCAAATTTTGCACTCTGCAATTTTAGTAAATCAACCACATAGTTCGGTGGCTTATCCATAAAGTTACATTTTCCAGTAAATATTTGAGCCTGGTTGTTGTAATAAGACAGGTGTAGGAATAATGCAAAAATAAAAGAAACTATCTCCAATACTGTATATGCCGCTTCTTTGAAAACCTGTCTTTTTCCTAAAGTAGTTAAAGCAGTGCTTGTTGGCATGCATTTTCTTGCGAAGCCATACACACTCAATTTACATACATGAAAATGTGGGTGTTTACTAGCGCTGCTGACATCACTCAAGATCACGTTTTCTGAAAAAACTTTAGATATGCAAACTGAGCACAAACAAATTTTAAGCAGCATAGGCTGCTCATGGAAATTGTGAAAACCCTACTACCTTGGGATCCCATGTGCTCTGATATAAGGGAATCTTTGTCTAATATTGCAGGCCAAAAGCACAACAGGACATCCTAAGTGTGTCAGTTTTGGAAGACACATCGGCAGAGCATTTCTTTAAAATGTAGTGAAGTTTAGTGGTTGAGGAGAGCAGTATAGCCATGCATTACCTTTATTCTTTAAAGTGTTACTAAACCCACAACAGTAAAATCAGTCTGTATATGCAGTAAAGCATGCTTGTTGTACTCACTGTGGAACCTAAGGGGTTAATCCTCTGCACTAAGTAAAAAGACTGTTTGATCCTGTCTTTTCTGTTCCTCCCCTTCTTCCACGGTCCCCAAGCCATCTCCTAATAGAACAGAGGCTAGGGGACAAGCTGCACATGTTCAGTTTGGTGTGTATTTTTTTTTCTTTGGGGAGAGATGCATGTGATCAGCACAGGGCAAATCAGCACTGTCCAGACAGAGGGTCAGGGGTCCTGCAGCCTTATAGGACAGCCAAATCAGAATGCAAACTCCTCCTACAAGCTTTAACCACACACTGATCGAAGTCACAAGACTGCTCTAACTGCTTATGAAAAAAAAAGTATTTAGCAGTTTATATTTACTAAAACAAATGCATTTCCATGTTCTGTGTACTGTGTGGGGACCAAACATAGTAAATACAGGGTCCTGGGTTTAGTAACACTTTAAAAGACATAACTTTGCTCGGGAATTTAATGTAAAGTGGCACGACTAGACATTCTCTACTCACCAAGTTCTATAAACCAACAACAAAATAAACTGCAATTTCAGAAAGTATCAACTATTAATGTGAAAACACTGCTTTAGAGTGAACAATATTAACCAACACCATTTGTTAATATTTTTTTACAGCTTTTACTGCACTGTAGTATATTACGAAGGATAAAATGGTATGAAATAAAATAAACAAAGTTTTATAAAAACAGAGCACATTTTTTATTAAATCAATTCACAGTGAACTAGTTTCATTTACTTCATACAGTATAACTTTCCAGATACAATCAAAATAATTACAAAGCAAGTCAGAGAAATATGGTGAAGTCAGGACTGACAGTCTCACTCTGTTGTAGAAAATAGCCTTTTCTTTAACTTTATACATAAACATATATACCAATTAGGCTGTAGTGCTGAAAGGATAATCTGCAGGTGTTAAATTTGTCAAGGCATACTTAAAACCCCTTTGCATCAGAGAAGTACACAGTAGGCCTCAACATCTATGCATCTTCCTAACACAAATCAGTCAGGGTAATAAGGTCATGACATGACACAGGCTTTATAAAATGAGGCACACTGCTGTGGAATGAAAGACCTTTCTGTATCCTTTGTCTACTTATATGCATGCTACTAAGAAATTACCCTGCAGTATTTTAGGTTCTCACTGCTTAGCAATATATAACAGACAAAACGATTAGCTTTTTAAATACACCATCAACCAAATCTACATCCTACCCATTCTTGGAGCACAATATTACCCACATAGGATCAGTTTCCTATCAGCATCATACACACAAACACTCACCCCCTCATCCGTTCCCCCAAAAGAACAGGTGTCCCAAATGCACTCCCATGCAACACACACCCACATCAACTCCAATACCTGCCCCATCTATGCTCTACAACCAAACGCTCAATTCCTAAGGCATTAGCCTCTGACCTGCCAGCTCACAAACCATGGTGGTTCCCCTACATGTATTCTGGAATTATTATTATTAGACTTCCAGAACATTCTTTAATTAATGCATCCTAAAGGGAACCTGCACTTAGAAACACATTGAAGTTGCCACCATGACCTTCTCCTGAAAATACAAGTTGCCTTTTTGTCTCTGGTTTCCAAACTTTCTGAGTCACTGAACCAGCATAAGTATTCAGATAAGAAAGTCAGAATTCCTAATCTGCACCATTTAGGGTAGTGGCTCAAAGTATTAAGGCCAAAGGACTACCAGAGATAGCCAGAGAAATAGTATTTTCAGAAGGAGGTGTATATAACTTAATGGGCGCCCCCCCCCCCCCTTTTTTTTAATTTATGAAATATGAAATTATTGAATGAGGGGAAAAGGCTTAAAATAGGAAAATGCATGTTTGATAAGATTGATGAAAATGTAACCACCCAAAACCCACAGACCCAACACATACATACACACACCAACTACCATCCTTTCAACATTAAACATGATCAAAAAGGTAAACACAAGTCAACATCTGTATCTGCAGACCACACAATCTATGCCAACATCCACACGCACAAAAACAGATAATACAATTGCCAAGCTTTCTTTCTTAGGCAGGCCATACACAGTGCAAATTTCTCGATTCCCCCATCAACACACAGTGTCTACAGGGACACCCCCCCCCACCACTCGTCAAGCTATGGTCTTCTCCCGGCGGTGGGACAGGGGAAGCCGTCCCCGCTGGGAGAAGACAGCGATTAATGCTAGCAGCTATACCAGCTGCTAGCAATCACATGTAAAATCCAGCAGGGTGGTTTTACCCAAGTTAATCAAATCAACTTGGTCAGTTCAGCAGAAACCAGCTGAGATTTGAACCATGTATAGGCAGGCTAAATGTACAGAGATCTGAACCGTGTATGGCCGGCATTACACAACCAACCATTCTCGCCATATTCTCCAACACACACTTTCTAAATAAATCACCCATTATGAACGGAGTAAGCAACACAAAAAACTAAACTAAAAATGTAACCAGAGAATTGGGTCTGGTCTAATAAAACTAGCTCACATGCATGTAATAAAAAGTAAACCAGAATACAAATACTGTATTGAAAAGACTACCAGTAGGACTAGGTCTAGTGCAATAACATGGCAACTGTAAATTCATACAGACTGGAGGACATATGCCAAAAAATGTATTTTGCTGATATTCTATGGGCAACTGCTCCAGTTTATATACACATTAGACCCATCCTTTCAAATCAATTTATTTTCATACAAATAGTTAAAATAAGCCCAAACGACCAGCTGAAAAGTCTATATTTGTAGATGATAGAATGCCAGCATATTCTTGCACTGTACCCAGTGTCACTGGCCAAGTAGATATAAATGTGTGTATATATATATATATATATATATATATATATATATATATACATACATATATACATATATATATATATATATATATATACACACACACACACACACACATATATACACACACATACATACACACATCTCACAAAAGATATCCATACACACGCTTAGATATACAAATCAAAAAAGTTAAGTGTATTTCGGCTTGCTTTACACTTATGCGTTGCAGTAACGGATGGTAAAATGCAAGTGGTTACCACAATGAACAATACGATGCGTTTAGAATAGCAACCAAACGCACAAGTAGAGCAGCCTGCAACGTACCCGCGCTGTAGCACGCCAGAACACATAAGCCTTGCATTATGATGGGCTGCATTACAAAATGCTGCAGGGATGTTTTTTTTTCTTCCGTTGCCACACGTTTGCACATCAAAGTGGGTGCAAGAACGCACTGCAAAGGAATGTACAAGTTTAAAGCAGCCCCTATATTAGTTTTTTATTTTTAGTTCAACCAGCGAGTTGCACAATAAAAAAAACAAAAAACCTCAAAAGTTGATTCCCCCTCCAAACATTCAAAGTGGATGGGGGAATCCTGATGTGCCTTTGTATTCTGACAGCGGGGAGACTTCCACACCAGTGACGCTGATCGATCGGGAGAAAACTGGCAGGGCGGTAGATTGACTTCTGTACAACCACCCTGCTTATACATAGATTGAAATTCGGTCAGTCCGTGCTGAATCGCCTGCATTTTGATCCATGTATGGTCAGATTGAAGGAACCCTTTCACAACGTTGATTCCCACAGCCTATTTTTCTTTATACACATTATGACAAAAAAAAAAAAAAAACCCACACAGCAGGAAGCTGCAGGAATCGATTTTGTTGATGCTTTGCTATTTGGCAGGACCCATAAAAATACTTTTATATTTCAACAGAGATACCATTTATGTACACTGAAATCCAAAAAAAAAAAAAAAAAAATAATAATATATATTATACAGTTTTATACACACAAGTTCAAGCTGAAATGCATGGCTACAAAAGGAACTTTTACTGTCATTTTCTGCCTTCTATCTTCCTATGCCTAGCTGTCAAAAAATCCAGGTGGCAGATGACATTTTGCCAACAGTAGGAAAAAAAAAAAAAATATGGAAATTTAAAAAAAAAAAAAAAAAAAAAAAAAAGAAGAAAATGGATGTAAAGCTTCTGCCAAAACGGAGTAAATTAAAACGAGAATTTGTCAGAGACTAGTGTAATTGAAGATCCAAATCTAGAATTGTAAACCTTATTTAGACACAATGCAAATAAATAACAGAATGCATAGCATGCACAAGTGATGACCGAACATTCAGGTATACAGTATATATAGGAGTATGTATTTATACACACATACCTATATACACACAAACACACATAAAACCACAAGCAGACTCTTCAGTAGTGGGAAGCATTATGTATTAAAAAATGGAATAGTGAATAGCTCAGTGCAGAGGGAATGGAAAAGGTCCTTATGTCCACAAAATTCAGTCTGTAGCCGATATGCTCCTTTTGGAGTCAGCCCACTAGATACGTGGATGATGGCAAAATCACTTGATAAAGGCGATTTCTGGAATCTTTCCCTCAGCCTGTAAAACATCAAATTGCAGGTTAACAGTGTAAGACTGTCAGGGCTGGATTCAAAAAGCTATATATATATATATATATATATATATATATATATATATATATATATATATATATATATATATATATATATATATATATATATATATATATATATAGTCTTTACCTTTAGCCTCATAAAAATCTGTACAGACTGTTCCCAGTCCCATCCATTGTCCTGGAGACACCTAGAAAAAGAAAATATGGGTAAGTAGACTTGTACTTTAAGGAAGTTGTAACTGCTAGTTTACACTTGCTTCAAAACAAGGCTTCAGACACTCTTTGTTAAAGCTCTATGAATGCCAGTCAAAGCCCCTGTCACTATATAAAATGGTTAGCTTACAGTCCTGTTTACACCTTGCGTTTGCTTTGGCTTCACTTCATGTTGCTTCAGTTGTGCTTCAAAGCCTCTATAGAAGTCTATAACAAAGCTTTCATAAAGCATCTGCGGCTTTTGAGAGGCTTTACTTCAGCTTTAGCTTTGCTTTGGAGAATTTGCAGGTATGAGATATCCAGACACACACATAGCATCTGTCAAGCTTCAAAAGAGCATCACGGAAGCATCACTGAAGTGCATCATAAAAGCACGTTGAAGCAGTAGGAGCTTTAATGTGTGTTGAAGCCAAAGCAAGTGTAAACAGATCTAATTTATATACATTAAAAACGTTGTTTTTCAAAGGAATGAATCCCGACAGGTTTTTTTTTGCTATCTGCATTCCACTGGAAACACCAAGAAAACGGATTTTACGGTATGTACAATTTTCTCTCATTTATTAAAGGACACAGGATGCTAAGACAATTGGGATGCCCCCAAAAGCAGTCCAACTGAAGAGCGAGAGACAGTAACAAAATGCTAACAGGCAAACATAACAATACAAGCTAACTGGGGGCTACATTCAGCTCAAACAGCTGTCTGAAGGACCTTGACCCCAAAACTAGCATCAGATTAGGCCTGAACATCCACACATGGTATAACATTTGAACGGAAAACAAGTGCCTGATGCGGAAAAGCCTAAGGAGGTGCACAGATCTAATAGATTGAACTTTCATTGGAAACTGTGGAACTACATCCTACAAGAAAACATGCATGAATAATGATCTAAGTTACCAAGAAATGATTACCCTTTACATGGACCATTATTATTATTATATTATTATTATACAGGATTTATATAGCGCCAACAGTTTACGCAGCGATTTACAATACATCAGGGATAGAAAAGGCTGGTCTTTCAAATGGAAGTAGTGACTGTAAGATAAACCCCTACAGCACAAGCTACATCCATACAGTGAAGGGAAATCTTCTGATGTATTGGAGCAAGAAAGAGAGGTAGAAGGACAATGTCCTGATTGAGATGAAAGGATGAAGCTATCTTTGGAAGCACAGAGCCTACACTGCTAGTTCAGACACATGCCACAGAGGTGATGGCAAAAAGGAAGGAAAACGTGGTCTCTTCCTTGGTGAACACTCTGGGTGCAGAAGACAGACCAAATAGTAGTGCCACAAAAAACTGGTAGTGCTAAGAACCCACAACAAAATGAATGTAATGTGCTGAAAAGGGGCTGGAAAGTCTTGCTGGTGGAGGGAGCCTATGACAAACCTGGAGATTTCTATGTAAATTTCTTGGACCCAAATGAAGACATTTAGGTTTTCAGATACATTAAAGTTTACAAATACAGTAAAACCTTTGGATTACGAACCTAATTCGTTCCGGAAACATGCTTGTAATCAAAGCACTCGTATAGCAAAGCGAATTTCCCCATAAGAAATAATGGAAACTCAAATGATTTGTTCCACAACCATTTATTCATAAGTCCTTCAGTTTATAGTTCATATACAAAGATTATAGCAATGTGATAGGTTGTGTATAAAATATCCACCCACAAATGGAAGCCTCCACAAGGGGATTAGAAGCTAAATCCAGCAGGAGCTACAGAGTATAAAAGAGAAGAGACACACTTCGAAGTGTAGAAATATGGTTACATTTAATAAATGTACAACATTTAGCAATTCACAAAGCTGATGATTAAAACAGGCATATCTAAGTATGCAGGCATCCGGGTAAAGCTGTCCACATACACTGTCCTCTGCACCCGCCAGTTCCCACCGTCTGCAATCATGACCGGGAAGACTACCCTGCAGTAGAGCGATCTGAAAGAGTCTTGAAGCGCAGCGTTGAAGGGATGACACCGATGGCTGTGCAGAGGATGGTCTATGTGGACAGCTTTACCTCGGATGCTTGCATACTTAGGATGTGCCTGTTTTAATCATCAACCATACGAGTTGCTAAATGTTGTACCTTAATTAAATGTAACCATATTGCTACACTTAGAGGCACCTCTCTTATCTTTTATTAAAAAAAAAAATTGTTAGTCTTGCAAAACATTCACAGACCAAGTTACTCGCAATCAAAGGTTTTACTGTACCCCCTATTTTAGTTTGATAACTGTAAAAAGGTAAATAAAAGTCCTGAACCCTTTCCGTCAAACTATGGTGATAACTCCTTGAGTCCAAAGATCTGCCAGGGCAGCATGGAGGTCTGATAGTGTGTGCAGAGAAACAGGCAGGATGTATAACATGCAACAGGAAGGGGCAGACAGCAGAATTCAGCTAGGGGCCCTGCAAACTGTTTCCCTTGCCCAGGCATCCAAGATGCTCTCTGCCCTGAAATCTGCAAAGACCAGCAGACATCCCCCTTTTAATGTGCTTTATGCTTTAGTTGACTCATCTGGAAGATAAGAAGATTTAGACCCCTTCACACTGGGGCCGCCCGTGCGTTAGTTGTAAAGCACCACTCGTTTTAGCGGCACTTTTCAGCCGCTAGCGGGGAGCTTTTAACCCAAAAGAAGGGTTTAAAAAAACTTCCGTGTTGCGGTGCTTCCGAAGCGCTGCCCATTCATTATAATGGGCAGGGGCATTTTGGGAGCGCTGTATACAGTGCTCCCAAACCACCCCAAAGATGCTGCTTGCAGGACTTTTTCTATAGTCCCGCAGGCGCACTGCCCCAATGTGAAAGCACTCGGGCAGCATGGGAGCCAATTTTCAGGCGCTATTTCTAGCACTAAAATAGCCTGAAAACTGCCTCTGTGTGAACGGGGTCTTAGGGGTCCAAGGCTTATGTCTGACCTGGGCCCCTGGCTTGGGTTTGGCCTTTGAGAGGCTGAAGGTTGAGAGTAATGAAATAACCTTACTTGGCTTTGTGGATCGGGCTTCAGAGGCAATGGGGATTTAGACAAGTCTACATTTTCCCCCCATTAACTTTTTATCCACGTGCAATTTTATTTTTAATATTTTTTACATTTTTTTAGGGGGTCTAATGTCTTTTTTTGAGAGAGAGAGAGAGAGAGAGAGAGAGAGAGAGGAGAGAGAGAGAGAGAGAGAGAGAGAGAGAGAGAGAGAGAGAGAGAGAGAGAGAGAGAGAGAGAGAGAGAGAGAGAGAGAGAGAGAGAGAGAGAGAGAGCGCGCGCGCGAGAGAGAGAGAGACGCGCGAGAGAGAGAGAGAGCGCGCGCGAGAGAGAGAGAGCGAGAGAGAGAGAGAGAGCGAGAGAGAGAGCGAGAAAAAAGACCGAAGACAGTCGGCGCAGCAGGGGGGATCTATTTTGACCCCTCTGTGGCTGTCCTGCAGCTCCCAAAGCCGGCGGGAGGGAGGGGGGGTGAAATCAGAGCAGCGGAGGTGAACTGGTAGGGTAAGGAAGAAATAGAGTTGGGGGCATTTTAGATGTCAGCAAAGGCAGGTGGAGTGGCGGAAGACACAGTGAACAGAAGTGGCGGCGGGGAGGGGGTAACCAGTTTGTTCAGCAGGGTCTGAACATTGAAATCCAGGTCTGTACAGCATATGGACCTGGTCAGCCAAAGGGTTAAAAAAAGGAGAAAAAATAAAAACCGGAAAACATAACATACATGTGACTTTTTTTTACCCTGTAGAGGGAACATGATTGTACAGTTTCAGAAAAGCATGCAAAGAAACCAAAAACATCCACATCCGCCTGAATTACTTACTTCTGAGACCACTCAAGATTCATGCCAGAGTGTTGACTGAATGCCAGCACCATGTCCTGGGGTACAGGGGGTACCACAGGCACAGGGCTACTTGATGGAGTTGGAGCTGGTGTGGCAAAGGCTTTGCGTATCTCATCTGTACTTGCATTCCTTATGAATTGTTGATCATTTACCAAAAGAAGCCTAGAATAGAATAGAAGGGTACATTTGGGTTAAAAATCAGCTTTACATACGTAGGTAGTGAAAAGACGCCACAAAGCATAATATTCACATAGACATACTTAAAAACATTTTCCAGGTGCTCACTGCTCCAATTGTAGATTTGAAGGCATTAGACAGAAGAACGGCAACAACTGAAGACCTTGGTTAAGGTCTTTAGTTATTGAAATTGCATTGTGTAATACCTGTGAACATTTTTTTGTGAGTTTGCATATCAGCATCTGGGAAGTCTGGGATACATGTTGCCCCTGTAGCATTCTGACAGCAAACAGGTAGCAAGACCAGTCACCACTGCCTTTTTTTCCCCAAGCAGGGGTACCTTGCCATCCCTTTGTAGTCCTACAGCAAGCAATGACAACAGCAGCATGTCTCTCCCCGTCCATATGTCCCATCTCACACCTCACGATTCTCCTCTGTCCCGCTCTACTATTCAGCATCCTATAGGAGTCTGTTTAGCTGCACAGGGTGCAGTTAGTGGTTTGGGACTGTCACAGTGGTTTTGTTGCCAGTATTTCTCTGCTTTTCCTCTCTCGGGTGGCAAGTGCACCCATTGGCTGTAAATTGAGCAGTCCACAGACACAGGGTACAGAGCCAAACCTAGTGGCTCGGTACCATATAATCAATGAGATGACCAATAACATATGTAAAGCAGTGTGGTGTTGTATAGTGTACATTGGGAGGCCATCCTTTTAAAAACAGAGGAAGAGAAGGAAGGAGGAGCTACTGATTAAATGACTAATTAATTTATTGGTTGAATTCCAGATCAGAAGCAGCATTCATATTTTTGGCTAGTTTAAACCCTTTCACCAACCTGTCCTCCACCCTGCCTATATACCTCAGATCCATCTAAACCTACAGCGCTGATGGTGCTGCAAAAATCAGACAGGGCAATGCACAGAAGCCGATCAGCAGAACTGCCCTGCTGAACTTCGATCCATGTATGGGCCGTCTTTACAAGAAACAAACCTATAATTTAACCGGGGTGCTCCAAATATTTGCTCATTATTTTAGGTCTGTATAATTCTTTGACAGAAATGGCTGTTTCTGTATGCATTTGAAACAGATATGATATACAGTGTATTCCTTTCTTTTTCTTATGATATACAGTGTATAAAAACGGCAGCAAAGAAGTAACTTCACATAAAACAGATTCTGTTTGAAATTTGCAATTTCAGGTTACAAAACCCAGGTAACTGGTTACCACAGACAGCAGTTGAATTTTTATTTTTTTTCAATACAGGTTTTACAGTATGAGGGCCTGTACTCTACTCATAATGTAGAATGACTAAGTGCCGGTTCACACTAGACGCGGCACGACTTGCAGGTCGCCTCACCGACCTGCACACGACTGCCGGGGCGACTTGCAAGACGACTTCTGTATAGAAGTCTATGCAAGTCGCCCCCAAAGTAGTACAGGAACCTTTCTTCTAAGTCGGAGCGACTTGCGTCGCTCCGATTAGAACGGTTCCATTGTACAGAACGGGAGGCGACTTGTCAGGCGACTAGGTCGCCTGACAAGTCGCCCCAGTGTGAACCGGCTCTTAAGGTATTCCACGCTGGATAAACATATGACATAAGTCTATGTACATAAAAGCAGCCGCTAAATAAAACAGAAATGTACACGCAAGTAAAAAAAAAGTCCTTAGTCCATATAGACAAAGTTCCAATACCCAAAGCAGTGCTTCAATCAAATAAATGAAGTATGACCAGCATTCACATGTAAAAACATATGAGAAATCAGTAGTATGTCGATAGGTGAAGGATTCTACCTAATGATTGATGGGCATACACCATCCACCAGAGTCCACACCACATGAAACACACTCCCCTAGGGGTTCACACTCGCCGAAGGGATGTAATTCAAAAGCCTTGAACACGCCAGATGTCTCCCGTTTGGTCCGGTTATCTCAAACAGCTCATCGCCCTGGATGGTTTAGTCATGTAAAATAAAAAAAGGCTCCACATAGCGCGATACCGTTTAAAAGTTAATTCAAGACGACCACTCCCTTAAAACCACACTTACACAACATAAATTGTAACAGGCATTTGGTTGAATAATCAAACTGTGTTATCAATCAGTATGCTGCCTGCCCCACACTGCATTGAAAGTATCTGGCTGTTCCTTCCTGGTAGTGACACACACGTCATTTCCGGTCACCGTTAGGTCATGCTCTGACACGTTTCATCATCACAACTTCAACAGAAGGCGTCCGGAAGTGACGTGTGCGTGTCACTACCTGGAAGGAACAGCCAGATACTTTCAATGCAGTGTGTGGCAGGCGGCATTCCATACTGATTGATGAGAACACAGTTTGATTATTCAACCAAATGCCTGTTACTAAACCATCCAGGGCGATGAGCTGTTTGAGATAACCGGACCAAACGGGAGACATCTGTCCAAAATCAGAAAAGATACTTTGGAGGATAAGGCTGCCCATTCAATGACTCACCTTGCAGAGGTGATATCTACAAGAAACATCACTTTGTGGATGAGGAGTAAAGAATCACTCATGGGTTTGCAGAACCACAGAAGAACGTACAGAGGGAGCTAATTGGGAGACACCCTGTACAAAGATCTTAATTAACAAATGAGGCCAACAGTCTCTGAAACAAGACAGCATAAGCAGACACCTGACCACCCTTGATGGCGCAGAGAGGCAAATGCTGGTCCACACCCAGCTGTATGAAGGAGAGCGTTTGATCCATAGAGAATATCCTAGGGTGAAAGTTCCAAGACTCACACCATGAGAAATATATCTTCCATGTGGAATGACAGACCTGGTGCGACGTAAACTTCCTAGCATAAGGCTCCATTCACACCTTGCGGGCAGAATAGCCGCAATTCCAAATCGCAGCAAAACACAGGACGCGTTTGCAATGCCATTACTTCTTGATGGCACCCCAATCGTGTTGCGATTTTTGCCATGAAAAATCACACTGTAATCGTGGAAAATCTCAACGCACAAATCTTGTCACTCAAAAAAGGAGCAAGAGCTTCTAGTGGGCGACAGTGGTACGCGTTCTGATTTGCCCTGATTGCAGCGCGATTTATCATGCATTAAGAAATAATGGCATCACACCCTTTAAAAAAAAAAAAAAAAAAAAAAGAAGTAATGGCATTGCAAATGCGTCCCACGTTTTGCCACAATTTGGAATCGCAGGCAGAATCACGGCAATTTCATCCTCGATTCAAAGCGCCTATGTGATTGGAGCCTATAAGATCATGGGAATCACCAATTCAGAGATGATCCCGACTCTCAGAACTGGGCTTCAGCACACCATGCCATTAGAGCCAGATCGTTAGTCAGCCTCCGAGACAGAAAATCCAAACGATCTGAAAGAGCTAAAAGAGGGTCAACCAGGAGCTTTACCATGTTGGATTACCACATTCACCACCCTCGGCCAATTCACAGCAAAGATAATCACCGGAATGCCCCCACCTCAATCCTGCAAAGCAGCCGAGGGAGAAGTTTCAAGGGAGTATACAGATTCCCAGGGCTTTTTTTCAGCTGGAACTTTGTTCCACCACCTTGGGTTCAGGCCCTCTGCTCCCTGCCTACCACTATCAGTTGTAAACACAGAAGTCACCTACAGTGTGCAGGGAGGTACTAGAGGAGGGGGTGGGTTTGCATGGAGAGGTCAAAGCTGAAGATGGGTGAAAGTGGGATGTGGATGGGGGGTGCAGAGGTAAGCGGCTGTGGTACAAGGCTAAACTCTGCACTCTTTGTAGCGCACCCTCAAACTCTGCACTCTAGGTGTATCCCCCACACCCCAACTCTGCACTCTGTATTTAATGCACTCCTGGTGTTTAATGCCCCTTAAGATCCTTCCACTGTTAGTGAAATTTGACCACACTATTAACCCACTAGGTGATGAGGTTTGGAGGGTGTGTGTGTGTATATGAGGGTGTTTGGGGGGGGGGGGGGGGGTCATGATTGAGTTCCTGCACCTATTTTCTTAGAAAAAAAAAAGCCCTGCCGATTCCACAAAAAGGTACTTCTAGAGAATTCCTGGAGACCAGCCTGTCCAGTTTTTGTTGAGCTTGCAGGCCAGGAGGTACACAGACATCACCCTCACCTGTGACACAGGTCCTGAAACGCCTCTGGGTATAGGGACTGGTCTCCAAGGTCCAGATGCTGCTGGCAGCGGAAGTTTGATTATGAAGTATCTACCACATGTGTAGCGACAGGAAACCCATGCGGGAGATGAAACCGGAGACCTCCAGCAGCCCATTACAGCTATAGCTTAAAGTGACAATTATTTGCTCCAAAAGCTTTATTAACCAGGGGATCTTTGCAGTAGTGCCAAGATCTCTTCTAATAGACTTCAACCAAGCAGTCAGAGTTTGGCCAAGTAAAATCAGAGCTTAAACATGCCGAAGAGCAGTGTGTTTCCAATTTCTGTAGAGGAAAACTTGAAACAATGGGAAAGTCTTTGCAGTCTTATGGGGTTTAAAACACCAAAATTGGAAGCTTAAGCTGTAGAAGGAACAGATGGATCCTTCTCCTAGTTTGAGTGGCATGCACCATATCAATAAGAGTTTAAACGGTCTCTAAATTTTTGATATCATAGCATTAGACTAAGACTCCTCAGATGCAAAACGTGATTTGGGCCATAAAGTCATGTATGACTGAAGTAAAGCCTTAGCTGAGAGGACAGAGGAAGAGGCCACATCTGACAGAGCTGGGGAAGGCTCTGAAAATTGGAAAGAGTCAAGGATCAGGTGGCCAAATGATTCCAGACATCTGTCCCATCAGTGGGCACATAGGCATGCTGCAAGCAGCACTGGAGCCATTAGTAGAGTGTAAGCTGGGGGAACCTGGAAAAGCAGGACTGTCCCCTTCTTGTTTATAATCAGACAAGTTGGGACCATGTGGCGATTAAGCATACGGTTTAGGATACAAGGAAAGTCTTCAGGAGCTCATGAAACCAAATACGCTGTGTGGGTCACATGGCTGGAGGTGGTTGCAAGCAGCAAACAAAGATCAGAATTCCCTATGTTTTTTGGCAATTACATGAGAAGCAGCAGGTAAGATACCTTCGATGCTGAAGAGCTGGAAATAAGGCAAAGTTCCACAGCATTAACCTATTCTGTAGTTTGGACTGACAAAGCAGGACCTTTTATTTTTATTTTTTTACAGGGGTCCAGCAACCCAAACAAATGAAGTAGCTCCGGGCAATCAGCCCGATCGGCCTATTCAAAGAGCAAGTCTTAAGAACAAATTCTGATAAAAAGGCAGTGGCTCTGGACCCAGAAAGCACTCTAAAGGGCACTTTCACACTGGTTTGCTTCAAAACTGCCAGTAAAAACGCCTAAGCGTTAATGGAGCTTATTTGCAGCGCGTTTTTTTTTTTTTTTTTTCCCAGGACATGTGACTCAACAACTGCACCAAAAACGCTTAGTGGGGGCGTTTTTGATGCAGTTCCCATTCGTTTCAATGGGAAGGAGCATTTTTGGTGTGGTTTAAATAGCTCCCCAAAAATGCTCGAAAGATGCTGCCAGCAGGATTTTTTCACCACAACGGAAGCGCACCGTCCCAGTGTGAAAACATTCATTGATTTTAAAGGGAAGCCTTGTCCTTGAGCTTTTCAGGTGCTTTTTTAATGCAAAAGTGCTTGAAATACTACTCAGTGTAAAAGGGCCCCAACTCATTACCAGAAGAGTCTAAAAAGTGCCTTATGCCGAGTCCAGTGCCCAAAGGTCACTTCCAGGCTAACCCTACCAACATCCAGTCTAGCAGAGCCCAAACAAAGCACTTTAAAAACCAAACTGGAGGACATCTGGGCCAGATAGCAGCAGCAAATAGAGTAGTTTCCTCAAAAATCTGAGTGAAATACATAAATTGCTTTTTTTTGTGTCCAAAGTAAATTCTTTTTCTCCAGTAGTTCATTGGGAGACACAGGACTCATATAGATATAGCTGCCACTTTGGGGAAGTTGGACAATATGCAAAGCAATAGTGCACAGCTTCATTTAATGGTTTAGCCTTTCCCTGCATGTGCAGTACAAGCTCAGGAGTAACAACTATTTGAGAAGACCCTAGAAATTCAAGGTAACCTTACAAAGAACATTAACAGTGGCAACAGGTTGACCATGCATAAAGAAAAACCACACGAGGAGCAAGAGCTGTGTTCTTCAATGAAATACTGAAGAAAAGGATTTTACAAATGATAAAATACTATATAGAGAAGACCGGCTAATCGCTTTTTATTTATTTTTATATTGTGTCTAATATGCTGTTGAGTCATACTTACCCCACTGCTTCATTTCCTGGCACTGCTATAAACACCCGAGTGAAAGCACGTACAGGATCATTTGATTGCCCCTCAACTGAAAAAAAAAAACACAACTCACTATTAGCAATCATTATCGCAGTGATCTGTATATAGACATGTCTATTACTCTCTATTTAAAATGAGCTTCTCTGCATGTCACAAAACCCAAGGAAAACTGCAACAGTACCCCAAGGTTAAGAGAAAAAGTAATAGGCAGCAAGCAAGCACCAGACTCTCCATATAACAATGTCTCCATTGTTTTGGGAGAATGGGAGTGAAGAAACATTCTCTAGTCTCTACTACATTTGTGTTGACTGGCTGCAGGACAGGGCCCAGATTCAGGGTTACTTATCTGTGTAAAACAACAATGTTGTAATCCAAATACACAGTCAGTATGAATATGTATTGTATATATATGAATGTGTGGTGGGGAGTCTTGGCCAAAGCTCTGGACAACCTGGCAGTGTCAGCCCAATCCAGCTGGATAGCAGCGAGTGATGGGATATCATCACTGGGGTATACCTCAAGACATCTCTTTGCAGCTTTTGAGAGGATGGCATTGGAATAGCGGGAGGTAGACTGAGGTTAGGCTGGCATTAGTGAAGCTGGAGGCAGTGTGTGTGTGTGTGTGTGTGTGGGGGGGGGGGGGGGGGCTGCAGAAAGGCACAGGGTGAGGAAATGTATGAGGGGCCTGCAAAAGCAGCAGCAGTAGGTGAAGTGGCCTGGTAGGGTTGTATTTTATCAGAGGGGAGGGGAAACCAGATACAAAATACAAAGCACTTGTGGCTGTATTTTTCACTTCAATACACATAGATTCTGCATCACATTATATTATAGATTGCAATTTTTTTCCATATAAATCAATGACCTATTATGAAAGACAGTGAGCCACAGAAACACAGCATCCTTTAGAAAAAGAAAAAGGAGATTGTTTTATAATATGCTGTTAATAGTCAATTACAGTATTAACACTCACCTTTAAACACTCCATTAACCACGAAGCAAAGTAAGGTGTTCTGCAAAAAAAAAAAAAAATCTCTGAGAATAAAAAGGCAGCAAAATGGAGCATCACAGGAACATTTAACACTTGACTGGGGTTTGAGGTTTAAGTGTGTAAAATTAACTATAGTGTGAAGAACTACTTAAATAAGCCAATCATACTACATATTTTAAGGTAAATCCAAATGAGATTTTACCATACTAACATGCTCTCGGATGCTAAAGAAACCCATCAAGACAGACTGTGGTATTGCTGAGGTTATTGGATGGGCAAAAGTCATGTAAAGTCTGAGGGCCCCATTAACACACGTTTATTGTGGCAATGCACACTTAACTGTGCGTGATCACAAATGAGGCAACACACCTTCTCTGTGTGCGGTGCTTTCCCCCCCTCATTGTCAATATAATTTATTTACATTATAGCCGAGCGCACCACAATGTATATATTGTGGGTTGTGGTGTACTGCTCTCCTAAGAAAGGATCATGTATGTTTTATTTTATCCTTTGTGGTAAATTGGCATTCCATTTATGACGCAACAGAATGCTTAAGGGGGTAACTGTATGCTAGCCATACGCACTGATTTTTAGTGCTTGTTTAATATTTTCAACATAAAAAAAAAAAAAAAATCAAATTTTTGCTTCAGAATTGACCAACTGTTCCATATACAGCATTATCATGGATTGAAAATGATAAAAAATATTCCAACTCATCCAAATGCATATTCCTACTGAGAAAGCCTGTTGATTGGGTGTAACACATAGACATGGAGCGGGGTCAGTCGGGGGCCATCTTGATGTCAGCAGTGAAGGGGGCAAGACAGTGAGCTGCCTGTGTTTGATATTTGCTGTACATTACATTTGTGAGTGTCATTTTAAATATTGAATTAATGTTTTTACTGTACGGAGAGCATCATCAGTCCCTATCTTTTCATAAATGAAATAACGCTCGTGTGTGGAGGATCCGTGGAACGGTGGAAGCCATCTGTGGTGGAGTGACTAGCCATCGGGGTCTAGTCTGGAAGTGAGCATATATGGTTCATGGGATGTGTATGCATAAGTAGCACTGGTGATCAGTTGCAGAAAATATTGGTGCACGGAGATGTTGGGATACATGGATAATTTGGTGGTACTGATAATTTGGCGGAAGATCTTACAACTTTGGACTTTAGGTTTTAGACTTTATTATTAATTTATAGTGAAGGTTTGTGGGTTGCGTGGCATCTTTTGCTGCATGATTTACTGAGGGGTAGAGTGAAACCACTTTGTGGTGCATGCAACAACGTTATGTTGAATTGATTCATATGCAAATTTCTACTTCTGTTCATATGTTTGATGATTAGTGATAATTCGTTTTTTTTTAAATGGTGGTAGTTTAAATTTTTTTATGTCCCATGACATTAGTGTATGTTTATCAAACACCTAATTCTGTAAAAAATGCACTTAAATTTCAATGAACAAAAATAGTATATTAACCCATTTTTGGTAAAATGTAAAAGATGAGGTTGTGTTGACTAAATAGATACTAAACATTTCAAGCCTTAAAATTGCGTGCACCTGTGAAGCATCAACAAACTCAAAAATGTTCCACAGATGGTGGCGCAAAGGCTTTTAACAGGTCATCAGTTCAGAGTTAATTATGAATAATGGCCCAAGAAATATTGGTCTTATGCCAGTGTGCCCAGCAATACCAAACCTGTATTTATCCACTTCAATACTGGGCGGCACTTTCACTCCCTTCCTGCTCAGGCAAATTTTGATCTTTCTGCGCGGTCACACTTTTTAAATTTTTATAATTTTTTAAAAATAAAAACAGAGCTTTAGTTTGGTAGTATTTAAATCAGCACTGTTTTTTTTTCTTTATTGCTAAACGAATGAAAAAAAGACCAAAAATTTTGAAAAGAAAAAAAATTAAAAAACGTTTTCTTAGTGTCTGGTATAAAATTTTGCAAATAAGTAACTTTTCTTCTGCACTGATGATCAATGCCCTGATTATCAGTGTAAATGTGCCCTGTCAGCCTTGTCGATTATCTTCTCTCCTTTCCTCACACAGTGACAGCGCATGAGTAAAGGAATGGCGATACTCGTCAAGTTTGTTTATATGTGATCAGCTAAGATTGGACACAGCTGATCACATGGTAAAGGGCGGCCGTGATTGGTCCTTTACCTCAATCTGTGATCAGCTGTGTCCAAAGGAGACAGCGGTCACAGACTGCGCCCGATGGGGCGCGCAGGAGACGTGTTCTGGGAGAACAAGAGCGCCATGCTGTAGCCGTCTTTCGGCTATGGCGCAGTATTAGGGTGGTTAAGCGTTTATGTATGAAGGTGCATGCATTTACGTACATACTGTATATGCATGTAATGGGGGGGGGGGGGGGATTTTGATCTTTTTGGGGTTTTTTTTACTTAATAGTACCCTATTTGACATTGATAGGGCACCAATTGCAGGTTTATTTTAAAGGAGACATCAGGGGTTTATTAGACTTCCTTTGCTGGGGGCAAGTCAGCACAAGTCTGACCAAGGGAGTATAGGCAGGCTCGTGCTTATAAGTAGAATGTAAAAGAAGCAAACTGACCATGCTGGGATGGATGTGCTTACATGCTTAGCATGGTCTTTTTGAAATAGGAAAGCAGGGGGAACTGACATGATTACCAGGTATTTCTCGCAAATTAAGCAATGCAAAAAGGACAGGATACATTTTTCATACAAGTACATTGCAACAGACATATCAGGAAAGTGAAATGTTAAAAAGGTAACATACATTTTATATAAATAAATGCAATACATGCAAAGTATAAAAACATCTTTTGCCAAGACATACAGTATACTTTTGAAATAATAAGTGACTTGAGTGAATGTGGAAAACCTCAGATTCAGCATTAGATTAGTGAAGTTTATACACTCACGGTCTCAGTAGTGACGTCCACAACAAAGGAGTTCAGATCATGCTGCGTCCGTGGAAGTTCATTCAAGAAGCTAACAACATTGAGACGTTTGTGCTTGAGAAGTTTAGATCGAAGTGCTGAGAAAGAGAAGGCAAATAATTCAGAAATAGAACATCTCATAAGTAAAATATCAAAAGTTTGCTTCCAAGTGAGAATACACTTACTGAGATCTCGGGGTTCTCGTAGTCTCTTTAAATTCCTGCTGTTAGCAAAGTAATCTCCCAGACTGCTCCTGTAGCAATACATACATCATATTAAAAGATATGCAACTTGGTGGGTGTGTCCATTAGTTCTTAGAGTTTGGAAAGAGGGCTACACACCTGGCAGGGTTCTGCCCAGATACATTTGCAATGCTAAGAGAGCAGCAAGCTTCATCATGATAAACATTTAGCAGGCCTTGGCGATCTTCACCATCAAAGATAGCATAATATCTGCAGAAGTAAATAAATACTCTATTCAAACCATAGTCAGGCAAAGAGGAAAAAAAAAAAAAAACACAACCACACGGCAACTGCCAACTAAGGCTGTAATTATTGCACAAGTATTTTTGACACAACATTTTTAATACAAATTCAGGGGAAACTTATGAAGGTCATGTAGATGAGGATTAAAAAAAAAAATGCAAAAATCAAAACAACCGATGCAGCTCCTTTACAATATAATGCAATTCCTGCATAAATCTACCTCAAAAGTACAGAATAAAAGCAAAGACATGTGTAAAGTGTTTAAGAGCAGGACCGCATTTTGGAAAGGCATTTTGATATGGTGGTATGGCTTTATACATTAGCAAATGTACGCAAAAAAGATCTTTGTTAATTGGACAAAAACTTTTGTAGATACAGCGAGTAAAATAAGTATTGAACAGGTGAACATTTTCCTAGGTAAATATATTTCTAAAGGTGCTATTGACATGAAATTTTCGCCACATGTTGGTAACAACCCACACATACAAAGAAACCAAAACAAATAAGTTCAGAAATGAAATTATGTGTAATAAAATGGAATGACACTGGGAAAAAGTATTAAATACTAACTAAAATGTATTTATTACTTCCTACAAAATCCTTTTTTTGTAATGACAGCTTCAAGACGCTTCCTGTATAGAGAAACTAGTCACATGAATTGCTTAGGTGTGATTTTGGCCCATTCTTCCACACAGTCTTCAAATCTTAAAGGTTCCGTGGGCCACTTCTATGAACTCTGATCTATAGTTCTTGATATAGATTTTCTATTTGATTCAAGTCAGGTGATTGGCTGGGCCATTCTAGCAGGTTTAGTTTCTTTCGTTGAAAACAATTGAGACTTTCCCTGGCTTTGTGTTTGGGATGATTGTCTTGCTGAAATGTCCACCCTTGTTTTATCTTCATTATCCTGCTAGATGGCAGCAGATTTTTATCAAGAATATCTTGGTACATTTTTACATTCATCCTTCCTTCAATGACATAAAATTTGCCAGTACCAGATGTTTAAAAACGGCTCCAAACCATGGTGTTCCCACCTCCAAACTTCACTGTTGGGGGGTGTTTTGGGGTGATGTGCAGTGCCATTTGACCTCCAAACATGGTGTGTATTATGGCATCCAAAGAGTTCAATTTTGGTCTCATCTGACCAGACTATATTCTCCCAGTATTTGACAGGCTTGTCTAAATGTTGTGGTGCAGCAAACTTTAAATGAGCTTCCAAAAATGCTTTTTCTTCAGCAATGGAATCTTGCGTGGTGAGGGTGCATACAGTCCATGGCGGTTAAGTGCATTACTTATTGTTTTCTTTGAAACAATTGTACCTGCCAATTCCAGGTCTTTCTGAAGCTCTCCACAAGTGGTCCTTGGCTCTTGGGAAACTTCCGATAATTCTTTTTAATCCTCTGTCAGAAATCTTGCGAGGAGCACCTGGTCGTGGCCAGTTCATGGTGAAATTATATTCTACTTCTGGATTATTGTCCCAACAGTGCTCACTGGAACATTCAGTGTAGAAATACTTTTACCCATCATGAGAGGTTTGTGTGACACATTGGTAATGAGACACCGTTTTTATATTTTTGAGGAGTTCATTAAATTGGTTCTAAAAGCAAAAAGTTTTTTTTAGATTAATTCAGTCTCTGCATTAAAGCGGTTGTATACCATTATTTTTAACTTTTACCTACAGGTAAGCCTATAATAAGGCTTACCTGTAGGTAAAAAAAATATCTCCTAAACCTGTAAGGTTTAGGAGATATTCCCCTTGCAATGAGCCGCTGACTGCAGCGGCGCATGCGCACAGGGGATTCTTGGCTGACAGCCCGGCAAACTCCGGAGCTTGCCAGGCAGAAGTCTCCCGCGCGCATGCGCGGGAGTGACGACATCGCGGCTCGGGCCACTCACAGCGCCGGAGCTGCGATACCCGGAAGACACGCCGAGGGGAGATGTCAGCTCCCTCGGCGTGGACCAGGTGAGATGCCGGCACCTCGTTCTAAGGTATCTCATAATGAGCTAGAATGCGGTGCATACTAGCTCATTATGCCTTTTCCCTTGCAGGAGTAGAAAAAAAAAAAAGACAGCGGGTATACAATCGCTTTAAAGAATAAGTTCACCATCTTTAATATGTTACACCCGTAGTCAGGGTGTAAAATGTTATTAATGTAGCAATCCCCACATGCCCAGCCTGAGATTGCACCCATGGTCTGCTGATCATGGGTGCAATGCTTTACAGGCTCCTAATAATAAAATAATAATAAATGCACATTTTTACCTGCAAAATTATGTGCATTTATGGTCATTTTACAAAGGTGAACTTATCCTTAAGGCAGGGGTAGGCAAGCTTAAAGAGGTGGAGATCTACCTGAACAAAATGGAAGAGGTCAAAAATCACCGGGCACAGCGTTGCCTCCTCACACCCGATTTAAACCTCAAATTGCCATACTACTGTGTCACAATCGCGTGCATTGGATGGCAATCATGGGCTTAAATCAGGTGGTAAGGAGGCAACATATCGTCTCTTCACCACCTGTCAAATGCATTGATTGTTTTTCAGATGAGCAGCAGTGCCTGCTGCACTTGTGACTGACCCACTTTCAGAAAGTGCACCAAACCCGCAGGATATAATAGAAATCTATGGCTAAAACGCAGCGAACCCACAGTAAAGCTGCAGGTACACTGCACTACACCCGTGATGTGGGTAATCCTTAGCACATCAGTGTGAAAGCAGCCCTATACTATTTTCTCCAGCATATTGTTTCACACTGACCTGAAGATCTTTCCTGCTGCTGTCACCACTCTGGAGACCGCTAGCCGGGATAAGAGGAAGAGTGCAGTTGGTATCACTCCATATGGGACAGGAGCTGGCACTGCAGAGGAGGCTCCCCACTACAGCTCCAACTTTACAAGAAGTCCCTCTGCATTGCACTCTGATGCTTTGGGATGGCGGGTCAGCAAACCCAGACCGCGATCTACAGGTTGCTGACCCCTCACTTTAAGGTAAAATACCTTTCAACAGCAGCTCCCCCACAACCCCCCTAAATACTTACCCAAGTCCATTCTTGATCCAGAGCTTTCCCATCTGCACCAACTCTTCTCCCCTCTTCCTGCACTCACAGACTTTGCTAAAGGCAGCGGGAGCCATTGGCTCCTGCTTCTGTCAATCAATTCCTGTGAAAAAAGGAGTGGGGGGGGGGAAGATCGTGTGTGTGTGTGTGTGCGTGTGTGTGTGTGTGTGTGTGTGTGTGTGTGTGTGTGTGTGTGTGTGTGTATCAGGATACATCCAGGCATAGGATCAAACCTGCACAAGTACCCCATAGCAAGCAGCTTGCCACGGGAGCACTCAGAGAAAAGGAGGGGAGAGCGCTAGTGGGGTACCCCAGAACAGGAGGTTCAGTGCCACCCTGTGCAATACTATCGCACAGAGCAGGCAAGTATAACATGTTTTTCATTTAGGAGGAAAAAATGTAGGTTTAGAAGTGGGAATTGCCCCACCTTTCAGCACTATAATTAAAATAAACCTGTGTTGCCAGAGTGAATTGAGGAATTTAAACTAACCTGTAAATTCCATATCTTGGAGTACAGTACAGGACACAGGCTGAGTACCTTAATTAAAGCCTCAGAATTGGACCAATTCTGACACAATTGCACCAGACTGAACTTGCTACACAATGTATATGAACAAGACCCTTCTTGGCAGATGCTACTTTATGCTGTTGGCATGTCTGCTATGTCTCTCACACGTTGCCAACAGTTTCGTTATGCTTCACCACCACTGACTGAGCCTCCAAGGATAAACTGGAGTGGACTTTCAGCAGGAGATAGCGGAACATACATATATGCCCAGTTGGCCCAATACCATACTGCTTTAGAGCCCCCCCCCTCCGGCTCAGCTTGGAAGCAGCTGAATGTGACCCCTTGGTTGTTGACAACCTCCTCTTTCTTCACTCCAGGGAATGCAAATCCATAATCAACCCTATAACTCAACACTACTTGGCCATATGGGATCGACTAAAATTTTCTTGTCATTTGCAGTCCCCGCACATTCCCCTTTTATCTTTCTTGAATAAAGAAAGTTGTGCCAGTGTAGCCCCAGCCTCATTTCAAGTATGGAAATTGCTTGAACTTCACAGGATGGGTCGTTGGGTTACTAATACCTCATTATTATCATTTGCATCGATGCAGGAGAAACATCAACTTCCAAACTCGGAAATATTCAGGTATCTTTAAATCCAACATTTCTTCTCCGCACGTTCCAAGGGTCAAACGGACTTGCAGTCCCAAACATTCTTTGAACATGTATGCTCCTCAGATGCTCGGGCTCCCGGCTTTATCGCTAAGATTTATGCTCATCTAATTTCCATATCAAATCCAGCATTGCCAGTCTACACCACCCGATGGTCTGCTGATATTAATATCCAGCTAGAACCCGAGGATTGGACAGATATCTGGCAATCCACTAAACTGTCAACTGTCAACATATTAATGCTGGAAATGAACTATAAAGTTTTAACCAGATGGTACTTTGTCCCAGCTAGAATATTGCCTTCATCTCCAAACTGTTTCAGATGGTTGCCTGGATGCGGTAACTCATTTACATTTATGGTGAACCTGCCCGGTAGTCACCTAATTCTGGGCTGAAGTATTTAGCATGCTCTCTGTGTTACTGGATACCCAAATACAACCATACCCAACCTTAGCAATATTATACAAATACCCTGTTGACCTGACAACAGCGCAATTCAAACTCCTCGTTACCCAACCACTACCTCCAGCACACCATTGCCAAAGCTTGGAACAGCTCTATGAAACCTAGGATTACCCGATTTATGATACATAGCAATGTTGAGGCCACACTGCTGGACCGCGTCCCAAAGCATCTAAAAATCTGGCAGCCATGGGTGGATAAATATTTGCTGCCTCCTTTTGACAAATCTTTGTTGGAACCCCAGTTGTTTCCTGCAGATCTAACACACACCAATTGTTGAACTACAGAGTGCTATTTAGCCCAAGAGGGACTCTAAACATTCCCGAAAGGATAGGTATACAGTGAAGGGGATCACCAATATAATGACCTATTCATGGATAGGAAGTCCTGATATAGGCGTTATGACTAAAGATGACAATGGTTAGTCCTTAAGTAAACATATTATAAACCGGTAAATCCAGTGTCCCAAAACGGCAGATCAGCTCACTACCACCGAGAGAAAAAAAGGCTTACCAGATGTGGTGGACCCGACAGGGCATACGCCGAATTGGGTCAGATAAGGCTTGGGTGGTAAGTGGCTGTGGATGTCTGTAATATCGCAGGTTGCTGGATTCCTCCAACTGGTGCCCGGGTCCTGGAAGGTGTAAGGAGTCCCAAGAATGTAGATGATTCTGTGGATCCTAGGGGGGGGGGGGTGCTCCGTGGATGGATCCAAGTCAAATTTGATAAAATCTGTAGCCTTGTCTGAAGCCCTTCTTACCACCAAAACTCAAATTCTGCTCTTATGCCCCCTTTTTCTTGTCTCCTTCCTATTGATCCACCTTGGGTTCTCAAATTATACCTCATACACAATAAGCCCTTATTGGATCAGAGGAGGGTGTGTAGGGGAGGGGCAGGGAGTTCGGTTGTCTGGAGGGGAGGTCCCGGCACACTTGCTGAGAGGAAATCGTCGGAAGAGCATCTGCTGTCCTGGGCGGTGCTGGTACCCCCGGAGGAGTCACTGGATGCATCAGGTTCACTGTTTTTGTGCCACGACTCTGCAATCCGCTTTGTCCCTTCTGACACACCTGGCTGGGTAGAAGATGGCTGCAAACACGACTATGAAAAGGCACCAAGAAATGAACATCAGACCGGTTAACTCCTCAGGAGATTTACAGCCTATATGGGGGGGGGGGGGGGGGTCTTCTGAATCAGGAGAGGCTGAACCCGACAGGATGGATGGAGAAGAGAAAAAAAATAAATAAAAATAAACTTTAAAAGGCATCCGGAGCAAGGACGAAAAAAGAACTTTCTTTTTTCGTCCTCGCTCCGGATGCCTTTTAAAGTTTATTTTTATTTATTTTTTTTCTCTTCTCCATCCATCCTGTCGGGTTCAGCCTCTCCTGATTCAGAAGACCGACCCCCCCCCCCCATATAGGCTGTAAATCTCCTGAGGAGTTAACCGGTCTGATGTTCATTTCTTGGTGCCTTTTCATAGTCCTGTTTGCAGCCATCTTCTACCCAGCCAGGTGTGTCAGAAGGGACAAAGCGGATTGCAGAGTCGTGGCACAAAAACAGTGAACCTGATACATCCAGTGACTCCTCCGGGGGTACCAGCACCGCCCAGGACAGCAGATGCTCTTCCGACGATTTCCTCTCAGCAAGTGTGCCGGGACCTCCCCTCCAGACAACCGAACTCCCTGCCCCTCCCCTACACACCCTCCTCTGATCCAATAAGGGCTTATTGTGTACGAGGTATAATTTGAGAACCCAAGGTGGATCAATAGGAAGGAGACAAGAAAAAGGGGGCATAAGAGCAGAATTTGAGTTTTGGTGGTAAGAAGGGCTTCAGACAAGGCTACAGATTTTATCAAATTTGACTTGGATCCATCCACGGAGCACCTCACCCCCCCCCCCCCCTAGGATCCACAGAATCATCTACATTCTTGGGACTCCTTACACCTTCCAGGACCCGGGCACCAGTTGGAGGAATCCAGCAACCTGCGATATCACAGACATCCACAGCCACTTACCACCCAAGCCTTATCTGACCCAATTCGGCGTATGCCCTGTCGGGTCCACCACATCTGGTAAGCCTTTTTTTCTCTCGGTGGTAGTGAGCTGATCTGCCGTTTTGGGACACTGGATTTACCTGTTTATAATATGTTTACTTAAGGACTAACCATTGTCATCTTTAGTCATAACGCCTATATCAGGACTTCCTATCCATGGATAGGTCATTATATTGGTGATCCCCTTCACTGTATACCTATCCATTTAGTGTCATTCATGATATGGTTTAGCGCTACACTTTTTGTTGTTTCTTTGCATATACACTTTGTTGGTTGTGTTAGCTGCTTTTTTTCTCCCTTGTGAGCAGCGCAGGATTAGTTTGCATATTCTAAACATTCCCCCCTCCTATTTCCTCTCTACCATTATTTCCATCTTTCTCGCACACTGCATTTATTTATGCTATAAGAATTGTCAATCACCCCTAGGAGGACAATGGAGCTTTCTGTACCTCACCCTCCCTGTGCCACAGGGAGCCCACATATGCATTTTTGTTTGTTTCAATATGCTCTATGTTTTATGTATACTTTGTTGTATTACTAGATGCATAACGAATGAAACCCTTAAAATAGTAACTACTTCCGAATTTACCACACTGTTATACAGTTCATACTTTCTAATGCTTGTACACCATGGTGTTATCTTCAATAAAAATTTTGAACACGAAATATAATTGCCAATACCTGTAAAGTAAAAAAGAGCCTTGGATGCAGATGCTGTCTGAACAAAATAAAAGCTAGTGTCAATCATCTTTGACCTACCACCTACACCTAATTAATTCACAAAAAATACACATCTGATGTTCAGTAATGATTTTATAGGGAGCTGTAAAACATTTAGGGTGGCCATACATGGTCAAATTTCTTGTACAATTTTCTTTTAAAATTTACCAAAAACCATATAGGAGGTCAAAACTAAACAATTTCAATTGTATCCAATTAGGCAGGCCCTTGCACTACATAGTTCAAAGTGTTTGTAAACCAAAAACTAAGGTCCTGTTCCTTTAAAGGAATGAACAACAGCACAGTGCTTGTGCTGTGCAATACTTCTCTTCCTAACTGGTAATAAACCTGGTTGATCCTGCCAGTTCCTGAGTCCCCCTGCTTCTGCTGACCACGATAGTCATGGCTGCTGAGCCCAGACTACCGTGGTCAGTTTACGTGCCTCGTCAACCGCATTCCTGCTCTCTCCCCTGATAGTCTCCCCCCTATCATGAGATCGATTTCCTCCCCGCCTCTATTCAGCTGCATAATGCAGCACATAGGAAAGGAATCCCATGCAGATATGCAGTCATTAATCAAAGTAAGGTTTGTTAGAAATGAACAGGGGAAATACCTTTTCTGATACTGCAGCCGGGCAATCACATGGTTCTCCTGTGCTGGCCAGCCTCCCTCTATGGAGAGAAGCAGGAGGGGCAGAGATTACCCTGTGACATCAGTTGGCCAGCAGAGGGGAATCTCAGCCCCTCCCACTTCTCTGCAAAGATCGAGGCTGGCCAGCACAGGGGGGTCATGTGACTGCACAGCTGCAGTGTCAGAAAAGGTATTTCCCCTGTTCATTTCTAGCAAACACTTACACTTTCATTAATGGCATCATATCTGCATGGGATACATGTAAAGTCACTTTAGTGACTTTACAAACACTTTAGGGCAAACCTAAATTGAAAATTGCACAACAAAAAATGAATATGCACGGCCAGCCTTATACTTTAATTTAAATTGCTGTTCTGAAACCTTTTTAGTCATGTGACTGGGACAGCACCAATCAGGGCTGTGCAGACACAGGCGCACAATGCCTTAATAGAAGCCTCTCCCAAAGATCCTTCCCTGCAGATGCCAAAAGAACAGGGAAAGATGTGACCACACAATAGAAAACTCAAGATAAAAAACCTATATGAGCTCTACCAAACACCAATTGAGTACCTATAAACATAGCCCACTGTACATATCGAATATGCAAAAAGTTTACTGTATCAAAAGCATAGAAATAGCCAACATTAAAATCCAAAATCATTTAATCGTGACATTTGTGCAGATAAAACTCCATGTCCACCATACATGCCCACATGTATAAATGGGAACTCCAGTGTATGAAACACAGTGATAAAACAGACGCCCTCAATTGTACCAGTACAGAGGGAAGATTAATGTATACACATATAAAAAGGTCAGTGCTTGGCAGAATTCCTGGACTTGTGAAAACCTGAAATCGGCACACAATAGTGTTATCCAATGAAGTGATAAGGAGGTAGCTGAAAAAGCATGAAATAATGAACAGTGGTCCAGAGGAGGTATGTTAATAAGGATCACAATCTGTAGATCACAGATCGCCATGTAAATATAAAAGGCTGTAATGGAATCATGTCCTGAAATCACCTCCCTCACACTGCGCTAAGAATCACAATGGAAAACCAAAACTTGCGTGCAGGCTGCCAATCCCACAACAATGCTTTATGGCAATTAACACCTCTCTGTTTAGTATCACTTTAACCACTTCCGGACCGCCCACTGTATATATATACGTCATTTTTTTGAAGATGGTTATCTCGGTAACGGCAGCAGCTGCTGCCACAACCGAGGTATCCATCTTTAGGGCCGGCGGTTCTGTACACGATAATGGTGGTCTCTGCGGCGGGTTCGCCGCGAGATCACCGTTATCGGCGGCGGGAGAGGTGCCACCCCACCTCCCGCCGCTCTCCCGCACCCTCCGCCGCTTACCGGAGCAGTCGGTAGCGGCGGAGGCGATCGGGTCCTTTCCCTTCCTCAGTATGGAGACGAGTGAGGCTAAGATGGCCCCCACCCGTCTCCATACCATGTGACGGCCGGAGCGACGTCATTACATCAGCTCCGCCCACTTCTCTTAAAGGCACATTTTTTTCTTGTGTCATTTTTTTAAACGACTTTTTTTTTTGCATTTTAGTCTAAATATGAGATCTGAGGACTTTTTGACCCCAGATTTCATATTTAAGAGGACCTGTCATGCTTTTTTCTATTACAAGGGATGTTTACATTCCTTGTAATAGGAATAAAAGTGATCCAAATTTTTTTTTTAAAACAGTGAAAAAATAAATAAAATAAAGTAAAATAAATAATAAAAAAAAAAAAAATTTTTTAAAGCGCCCCATCCCGCCGAGCTCGCGCGCAGAAGCGAACGCATACGTGAGTAGCGCCCGCATATGAAAACGGTGGTCAAACCACACATGTGAGGTGTCGCCACGACCGGTAGAGCGAGAGCAATAATTCTAGCCCTAGACCTCCTCTGTAACGCAAAACATGCAATCTGTAGAATTTTTAAATATCGCATATGGAGATTTTTAAGGGTAAAAGTTTGACGCCATTCCACGAGCAGGCGCAATTTTGAAGCATGACATGATGGGTATCAATTTACTTGGCGTAACATTATATTTCACAATATAAAAACAAATTGGGCTAACTTTACTGTTGTCTTATTTTTTTAATCAAAAAAGTGAATTTTTTCCAAAAAAAAGTGCGCTTAGAAGACCGCTGCGCAAATACGGTGCAAAAAAAAAGTATTGCAATGACCGCTATTTTATTCTCTAGGGTGTTAGAAAAAAAACAATATATAATGTTTGGGGGTTCTAAGTAATTTTCTAGCAAAAAAAACTGTTTTAAACTTGTAAACACAAAATCCAAAACGAGGCTGGTCTTAAAGTGGTTAAAGAAGTAGTAGTAGGGCAAAGCTGTTTTGGCCCTACTTCTCCTGGGGATTACAGGAGAAAGACTTGAAGTGTCATTAACCCCACACCATAGAAGAAAAAAAAAAACGGTAAATGGTGTATAACATGCTATTCATACTCAAGTCACTATGAGATTTGTTTTCTGTATTCTGCAAGAAAAAGAAAAAAATTGGTTGATCCTGCTGCTCTCTATCTCCACCTTCGTGTTGTGTCCCTAATTCAGCTAGAGATTTTGCAGCTGTAATGAGTTTCTCTGCTGAGCATTTCCTCCCTATCCCATCTGAGCAGCCCATGTGACTATACAGTCACACATGTGGGCGTATACCCAGTGGTAAAATGAAAGCCCACTCACTCCCTCCTTTTCCATGCTCACTAACCAGCTAAACACAATGGGGGTGGGCTATTACATGTAGATCAATGGAGGCTTCACTTCCCTCTTATTCTGAGACACAGGCTGGAGAGGTATGACACAGCCTGTGACTGGCAGAAATCTGCCCACACCATGTTATTGCCAAAAAATAACAAAGATTTGATTTCAAAATGTATATTCGTATGACAATTTAAGAGTTTTTTGATATTTATTTTACTCTGTATTCCAAAGGCTGTAGTGTGTTTTTATGTTGAACATGTGACCAGCAGCAGACAACTAGAAGCTCCTCCTGCTTATGCTTCCCTGCAGACAGGCTGGAAAAGATTGGGGTCATGTGGCAGCTGTATATATCGATTAAGAAAAAGGTACTTCGGTTTTTTTTTTCCTTATTACAATAATTACAGTGCCATCATCCATATACAGAAATAGAAGGGACAATGTAAATTAAACTGTGTGTGTTCAGTATCACTAAGTTTTACTTACTGTTGAAGAAATCGCAAAACTATTGCTTTAATGTTATCTGTAGACAGGTAGCTGCCCTAAATGAGAAGAACATCATGAATATTGAACAAAAAAACAAAAAACAAAAAAACTGTTCAATGCTTGGTAAAGTCAACTAATACCGCACCTTACATGGAGGAAGTGTGGTGGGGGTTTCTACATCAAAAGTTATTGGTGGAGGAAGCTCGTGTCCATCCTGCGATGACGGCAAAAGTAAAAGACACAAGGTTAAATGTGCTCAAAATGAAGCCTTACTCACTAAATTGATATTCTCCATGAAAGAATAAAACCTCTATGCACTATACAAGGGTACACTGCTTTAAATGTGTCCCTCAGCATATTTAAAGAGGACAGGGGTCTGTGTAACATTGAGATCGATATCATTCAACCTCTGCAGAGAAATAATTGTAGATACCCTTGGTGCCCCATAGTGGTTCCTCAGCTAATAGGCTGCCTTAGTATAGCAAGCAAGCTAGACCCAGACCTTGTACAACCCCCTCTGCTCTAATTACTAAACCAAGGGCTGCATATTGTTAAAATCTGAACATTGTGTCCTCAAAGTTTTGGAAGTGTCCAATTACCTGAAGGTACCAGCCTTTAACCCAGGGTCTATGAATATAAACCCTGTGCCCTGCACTATACTATTAAGATAAGATGATATTCTGTCATGGAAAACCTATAACAAAACATCAAATAAATACTTAGTGTCTCACCAGTCGCAGTAGTTTTGGAAAGCGTTCCCTCATAGCACTGTCAACCAGAGCAGGTAAAATCCGGACGTTGACAGCCAAAGAAACAAACAGAAAAGGTTAGTAGCAGCACCCAAAGACCCCCAACCCACACTTTGAGCACCATGACCAAACCTCTATCATACTATACCCTAGTAGAGGGGAGACCCACACTGATCTCTGTTGTGAGAAGAGAGAAGTGCAGCCCCGCAGTCTGCCAGGACTTTGCTGATGAAGGACACTGATGAATAAAGACTTCCTATACAATATTAAATCTGTGCTTCTATACTGCCTCTACCCATCTTCCAATAAATACCCTAACTCCACAGAGCTGAATAAAAGGTTGTCACAACATCATGGGGAACGTAAAGACAGCAGTCATAAAAGGTAAATGCTTATTTACACCAGTTACATCAACCAGTGTCAATGGATATATATTTCCCTCCAATACTTTTATCGAGATGAACATGTATGCAACATTTCTCCACAGCTGGGTCATGTAATGAGAACCATGCAGTAACATTACTAGGGGCTGGTACAAAATTTAAATATCAAATGGTTAAGTGCTGCAGATAAAAAAATTTGTGTGGCATATATCTGCATACATAAATTGGAGTAAAAGTAGAATACAGTGGCATTTTCAGCTCTAGAGGCAGAAACCTCTAATACAGAAATTTCCCAATGATTAAAATAAACCATGTCTAATCAGCAAATGTTTACTGAATGCAATACATATACATGATTTGGGGAACTTCTTTACAAATGTAATAGGTTGGAAAGATGGTGATGAGTAAAGGATACTAGAGAGACAATGGAAAGATATTTGTGGTATAGATGGGTAATGAGTGATTTAAATGAATGGCAGAGAGGGAAGACTTTAGGGCTTTGGTAAAAAGAGGAATGGTGTATAGTGAGAAGCATAAGCATAGCCTCTGTCAACACAGGAAAATCAGATTTTTACAACCTCCAGTTAATCCAGTCTCCATCTTCTCCACGTTAGGCCCTCCTATCTCAAAGCACAGCTGGGGTTATGTGCAGGATCACCCCTCCAAGCACAGTTGGGGTTATGTGCAGAATCACCCCTTTTTTTACAGCAACTCCTATCCGAGGGAGCCCCATCGACTGTGCACAAGGCACAACTGCTGGTGTTTTTTTTTTTTTTGTCTTTTTTTTTCCTTATCCTTGACGATTTGTGGAATGCCAAGCCCACCTCCCTGGCAAGGAGGGTACAAGTCATTTGTGAGACTGACAAAGGGTAAAGGTGCATTCTTTGGGCGTAATGCAGCATCCAACCTCCTTCAGTGATCTTCTCGTGGCTGTTAGCAGGTCTGCCTTAGGTTGCTCCCGCATGGGGAATCTTACCCGTCATAGACCAGACAACCACATTGAAAGGAGGCGTTAGTGAGTTCATGAGGGTTGAATGAAGAGGCTTTCACAGAGACAAGAGTTTTGAATATGCTAATCTTATTCCTGGCTGAGATAAAAAGGAGGTATAACAAAGGCAGGTTATTGAACCTGAAGCCCAAGGAGAAGATGTGAGATAGAACAATGGATAATAGTTAACCTGTGGACTTGAAAGGACTGTATCACATGAAGAGGGTGGGGAAAAAAGCAAAGATGGATGTGGAAATAAAATGGTGAGATGTGCAGCAAAGGGGAAATTGAAAAAAATCAAGTGAAATAGCTTATTTGGTAGACACTAGTGTTGCTTGTGTGCCAGAAAAAAAAAAAAAGAATAATGCAATACAAAGAAGGAGATGGAGCCGAAGCCCTTTTAACTGTACATGCCACATGTGATTTTATAAACATTGCTATAAAATTATAGCTGAAGCTACAACAAGGCAGGGTGGGAGTCCTATCAAAATAAAAACACCAGTTCTGTAGAACAGGCTACAGGATGTGGTGCAAAAATAGCACTGAAATTATATTTTCCAGTAAGTTTTGCCTGCATGGATCTCACCAGACAACACCCTGCTTCAAAAAGGAGAAGTGCAGGCTATGTCACACTGCAGAATGCCTAACATAACTGCAGACAATATCAGAGCCAGGCCTCTACAGGTTATGTATTTAATGCATAAGTGTATGCAACACTAGTGTTAGAGTGAAAGTCACATGAGAATGTCCCGCCCAAACTTTAAAAAAACAAAACAAAAAAACACTAACTTATGGGTCAGGTAATTTAGTAAGGTGCAATAAACCAAAAGACAAAGGAGTATATAAAATTATACTAAAATGGGACATTACTATCGGGTTAAAAGACAACAGTTTAGGTATGTTAAATACCATTACATTTTACATAGTACAGAAGTAAAATTAATTACTGCTATCCAGTGGAATACTGAGACTAATACCTAATTTCTGCCCATCTCTTCTTGTTCTTTTACCCCATATATTTTCTCAGTCACCTTTATTACATTACCCCAACACTTTTTATAGATTACAGTATGTCAACCTTCTGTTCATAAACCTGTAGAACTGCCCCAAATATTTGGCTAAATTGTTTTTGCTTCTTGGGACATATAATCTCATTATCCCCATTTCTGAGATGGGGTAAAATAAAGTAGCTGTTTTTAGGAAAGGGATTTATTAGAAATGTACTTTTACCATTTACATTTTTATATGCATGGTGAATAATCTCTACTAAATTAAAATCTTTTTGCCAAACAATTTATAAATGGCTCAATGGGAAGAGCCACATCAGGGAAAAAAAAAGCATTGGATAACATTATGTACATGGACTCCAAACTCACCGACAAGTTGAAAAACACAAATGAGTTGCTCTTATCCCATAACGCTCGCCAGTTGAGTGTAAAACTCACAGCTGTAACCCCCAATTCACTTCTGTGGAGCTCAAGATTCAAGTTTTTATTGAAGAAACATTTGGAAATCAGTTTCAAAGGCTGCTTTAATGTATTAAGAAAACCAACCCTGAACAAGGAAAAGCCAGGCAGCTCGGGTAATCAAGGCTTCAGGAAAACCTCTTTCAGACACATTGTGTCAAAGGTAAGAAACTAAGACTGACCTGATATATAGACTCTGTTCTCGGAAACTGTCGCAGAGTGGGTTTCCATCTAACCACAGCATTTCGAGCTTCAGACCTTTAATCCTATCCAGATCCTTATCCGTTCTTAGCTACACAAAAATGAACAGTAGGTATAAATTATTACAATGGTACATTATATTCATCTATGCTAAAACTTAAGAAGTATGGGATAAAAAAAAACAAAAAAAAAAAAACAAACATACACATACTCACAAAAAAAAAAACATACACATACTCACCTGAGAACTCACCGTTCTGTCTTGGAACTCTCAGTTCTTGGTCTTCAGTGAGCGGTGACTGTCAGTATTTTGACAGTGGGACTCTCCACTGTCAGAATACACTGATTAGCAGCTGCAGATTGACAAAAGATTGTCAACACTCCCTTTAGACAGAAGTCAATCTAACAATCAACTTTTGTCAAAAAAGGGATGTCCATACGCAACTCACAAAACATCTGGTTATTCCCCCCCCAGTTGACATAGGTGCGATGCAGGAACAGTGCGAATCCACTGTGGGTTTCTGCAACGCACCTGACTCGCAAGGCAGTTCAAACTGCCATATGCGTACAGCTGGGAGTGTCAATACAATGTTAATGACACCCCCCATTTCAGATCGCATATCGCAGGGCAAACTGACAGTTCGGATAGGAATCGGATCACATGGGTGTCAACACCCATGCGATCCGATTCTGATGCCATCCAAAAAAGGGTCCTGTGCAGGTTTGGTCTTTGTGATGCAAATTCAGCTATACTATCTGGCTGAAATCGCATCGCACAGACATCCCATATGACATCCCATATGATTTGCAGTGCAAATCACATGCGATCTCACACAGCGCACCAGTGTGAATACAGTCTCTCTGCTTAAGCAGATGAATTTCAATCCATCTATGGCCAGCTTTAGAGGTCAGGCATCAGATTTGTCTGCACAGAGAAATTCTAGCAATTGTTTTGTATAGTCATTTACCACTCTATAATCCTTGCATGGAAGCAGTTATTCACTTTATGAGAGACTGCTGCGGCTTGAAAACAGTTCAGATTGTATTTAGTTTAGCTAGCAGAACTGAGATTTCATCCATACAGGATTGCTTTTAGATAGTCTTGCTAAGAAAATATTTTTTGCATATGCATGTAACCACCCTTTAAAAAAAAGTTAGACATATGACTTCTGGAAATCAGTCTTTTGTTTTATCTGTAAAAGCACAGTTTTGTATACTTCTTTGTATGGGTAATTATGCAGTGATTGGTCTTGTTGTGTGGCCTGTAAACTCCAGCTTCCCTATTTATACCTATATTAGAACTCCAGCTTATTTTTTTCCATACAGAAGGTTTCACTGTGTTATTGAAACTCATTTACAGTTTCAAAATGCAAAGAAAGCATTCATCCCATCTTTGAATTCAAGGCCATCAATACTCAATGCCTGCTAAACCATCAATCTCCGTAGAGACAAAACGTGATGACGTCAGTATCACAGGCTCACCCTAAGTGTTTCGTCACAATAGGACGTCGTTGGGGGATTGGCTGCTGTGAATTTGTCACCATGTGCGTCATTTAAATAGTAGCACGCGCGCAATCTTAATTAAGGGCCGCCGGAAGATGGTTTAGCAAGCAGCAGGCAGAGGAAGCCCGAGGAGATGCCTCCATATTATATATTGACACACCGCACGTTTATCAGCTCCATGTCGTATGTGCAATTTATTTGAGTTCAATAAATTATTCTTTTAAATACTGCACTATGGGTGCAATTTTTGTTTATGTCTTCGAGTGATAAAGATCCAGGTAGTTGAGGACATCCATTATTAGGTTTTTGGGAGACGGAATTCCCTGTGCTTGGTGAGACCGCTGTTGTGGTCATTTTTACGGGTAAGGAGACTACATACTCACTTTGGGTGTACAAGTCTGTTTGGAGGAAGGGCCTTTCTTCACAGCTTCACGCCTACAATATATCTTCATACCCACATAGATGTCTTTTGAATCACTGTCTATTACAATTGTGACTTTAGTTAAGCTTTTATAATTTTATATATTCCTTTCACCATTTTCTGATTGTGTTATTTCACTGTCAAATTTATGTGAGGTTTCATGAATTCTTGTTTTCATTCATTTGAACTATATTTGTGGACTTCACCATTTATACTTTTTGGACTATCTAATATAATATTTGGTACTTTTACATGCCATTTGCCATATATAGAGTTTATATTGTCCAATTAGGTTTACTATTTATGTAATATATTATATAGGGACTCTGCTTTAGTTTTCCTTTTTCATTAACTCAGGTTTTTCACCATTTCTGAATATTTGACACAAACTTCAAATTTTTGTGTTTTTCTCAGTGTTATTAGCTCTGCACCCACCCTATGTTTTCCAGATTTGAGTTTGTATATAGAGCTTTTTGGTGCTGGCAGCTTTATTTAATTTGATTTATTTCAATTTTTTCTTTTTCATATATTGTTTTCGAGCGCAACGTTAGCCATTTGGTTCTTTTTCTATTTACACTAGGTATGCGCATTTACAAATTCCTATCTTTCCTGGTCATCAAGGATTTCTTAGCTTTGCTGTTGGAGACAGCCACTATCAGTTTGTGATCTCTACCCTTTGGCTTTGTGTCTGTGGCCATGTGCGTTTACACAAATTATGGGTCTAAGTTTCAGAGGTTTTTCTGTCACTGGGTGCTCCCATTGAACCCTAATGTGTCAATCACAATTAGGACCTTAGAGAACCTTGGGTGGCTCCTGAATATTGAGAAGTCTTCTCTATTTGTCACAATGCTTAAAATTACTTGCGCCTTCTTCTGGATACCCTTTAGGCCAAAATCTTCCAGCCCCAGGAAAAGTTGCAACGCTGCAGAGTCAGGTTCAGCAACTTCAATTCCAACGTCCGCCTACCCCTGCAACTTCGTGCAAATGCTAGGACTGTGGATATACACCTTCAAGGTAGTTCCAGTTGCTCAACTGTACACATGAACCCTGAAATCTGCGTGGGACAAATACAGTCTCTCTGGATACGAGTTACACTCAAACTAAAGAGGTCTATGTCATGGTGGCCTTCTGACTCCATGTTATTGGAGGTGACATGTCTCCCCCCCCCCCCCCCCCCCATAACGATGGAAGAATATCATAAGGACGCCAGTTTGGGGGTTGAGGGTAGAATTCTCAGCCCTCTGTTCAGGGTTGTTGGCATTAGGAGGAATCAATGCTTCTAGTTAACATCCTGAAGCTATGAGCAACTTACTTGTTGGTAGTTGTTTATTAGAACCCACCTTCTGACCAGTCATTCAGTCCAAATTCAATCAGACAATGTCACAGCAGTGTCTTACATCAATTAACAGTAAATACCAGGATTGTTGGTGCGTGTATATATATATATATATATATATATATATATATATATATATATATATATATATATATATATATATATATATATATATATATATATATATATATATATATATACACGCAATGGAGGCGGCATGCACCTGACAGCTGATGGAGACATCAGCTGTGGTGCTGACATCGCTGGACTCCAGGACATGTAAGTGTCCGATTACTATTATTTTTTTTTTTTTTTTGCAAATTCTTTATTTAGTTAAGACATACAGTGATACACTGTATCAGCAACATTGTAAATACTGTAATTCACCTCCACAAGCTAGACCACGTGTACAAACTTTGCTATAAAGCAGGTAATATAAACATATATTCGGGGACTAGACATTGGGCTTTGGGGTCAAGGAGGTATCCGCATCCCGCACAATTTTGACGGTTCACACCAAATTATTCCAGATGAAAAGAGGTGAATATGACCCTAGGGCCAAACAGCAAATAAAAGCCAGAGAAGAAAAGGATAAAGAAGGGGGTGGGAAGAGAAAGGAGGGGGGAGGGGACCATCCTCCATCAATGTCCGGGGAGCCATCTCACGTGTCTCCACTCCCAGGGGAGTTAGGTCATCAGCTCTGCATGCTCCTCCGAGTAAGCGAACTCGTGCCAATAAAACCATTTCTTGAGGAACTTCTCTCGGAGGCCCCTATCTGTGGCCACCAAGTTCTCCATTTCATTGATTTCGGCTACTCTTTTCAACCAGACGGCCACCCCCAGCGGCTGTGTCCATTTCCAAAACAAGGGGATGCAACTTTTCACCGCTGTGAGCAGGAGAGGTAGGATGGATCTCCTATAGTTCTTGCTCGGAATCTCATGGTGGTGTAGGAGGAAGAACACGGGGGTCAAAGGCAACTCCCAATCAGTGAACTTCTGGACAATGCGGTGGACCTCGGTCCAATAGGGGACCAGGAGACGTGGAGGAGAGAACCAGATTCCTCCCCACATCTCCAGCACAAATCAAAGCTCTGAGGGAACATCTTATGAATACTCTCTGGTGTATTGTAGAACCGAGTCAGCACCTTAAACACTGCCTCCTGGCGGTTAGCACACACAGAAGTTTTACTTGAGAAGTGAATTGAAGTCCCAGATCTTGCTCCCACTTGGAAATATAGGGGGGTCCAATCTCCTTGAGAGGGGATATGAGCAATTGACAAGTCACCGAAACCGTATGGCGCACGGGGGACTGTTCCAGGCATAATTGCTGGAAGGTAGTCAGGGTCCTTCCGAAGGGTGCTGGGAGGGGTAGCAACCCTATGAAGTGAGCTAGCTGGAGTTTTTGCCAGAAGGACAGACCCGCCAAGGACGGGTCCTCCATGATGCTTTTCCTGGACATCCAATGTCCGCTTAGGATGAAATGATGGAGCTGAGATCTTCCGATCCCTTTGAGCTCCTGGAATCTGGGGTCGCCGAGTCCTGGACTGAAGGCTGGATTCCCAACAACTGGGATGAGCGGCGAGGGGGTAGGTGAAACTGAAAAAAATCATGGAATGCTTTTTGAGCGATCTTCCACGTCTCTCCCACAGTGGGGTGGTCTAGGACCCGGCTTGGCAGACTCATCTGGCACCAAGGCACCGAATCCAGCTGAGCTCCAGTCAAGAGCCGTTCCACTTGAACCCACCGTTTAATCGGACCATGGCAACACCAGTTTAAGATTCGTGTCAGGTGACAGGCCATGTGATAAAAATTAACATCTGGCAGGGCCATTCTGCCCAACAGTTCTGGCAATTGTAAGATCGACTGGGCAAGCCGTGGGGGTTTTCTGGCCCAAAGGAAGGTGACGAAGGCTCGGTTCACCGCCCTAAGAAAAGAACTCTGGATCTGGACAGGGAGGGCCTGAAGATGGTATAGCAACCGAGGCATGATGTTCATTTTTACTATGCTACAACGTCCGAACGAGGAGAACATACCCTGCAGCCAAGACTTTTTTTGATGGCCGTCAAAAGGGGTGAAAAATTGAGGGAGAAAACGTCCCCCATCCTACTTAGCAAAAGAATGCCCAGAAGTTATTTGATGGAGGTCCCTGCCCATTTGAAAGGGAAATCTGCCCAGAGTAGCGTATCCAAGTCCGGCATGGAGACGTTTAGCGCCTCTGATTTCTGGTAAAGTGGAGTTCCACCCAAAAGTGGAACTTCCGCTCATCGGATTCCTCCCCCCCTCCGGTGTCACAGTTGGCACCTTTCAGGGGGGAGGGGGGTGCAGATACCTGTATATTACAGGTATTTGCACCCACTTCCCGCATAGATATCCGCAGAATCTGCGGTTATTTACACCACTTCCTGTCCCCCCCCTCCCCCCCGCCTTCTGCTGGGAAACACACGGGTCCCAGAGACAGCAAGGACCATCCGTATTGCGCTGCGCGACTCGCGCATGCGCAGTAGGGAACCGGGAAGTGAAGCCGCAAGCCTTCACTTCCTGATTCCCTTACCCAAGATGGAGGCGGCAGCACCCGAGGACCGAGAGATGGTTCGGCCTCGGGTGCCGACATCACGGGCGCCCTGGACAGGTAAGTGTCCATGTTTTAAAAGTCAGCAGCTGCAGTATTTGTAGCTGCTGACTTTTTTAAAAAAAAAAAAAAAAAAAATTTCGGCGGAGCTCTAATCTTTAATCTTGAAAAAGGATAGTGCCCCGTACTTCAATTCCACCAGCAGGTTTGGGATGGATACCAGGGGGTTGGTTACAAAGAATAAAAGGTCATTAGCAAACGTCGCAATTTTTGAGGACAGCGTATTGTCCAAAACGAAGGCACGAAAAATCTGGGTTGTCCCTAACCATATGAAGAAAGGGTTCCAGGGTCAGGATAAATATCAGGGGGGACAGGGGACATCCCTGTCTTGTCCCATTCAAGTGTCTGATTGTTAAAAGTCAGCAGCTGCAGTATGTTCAGCTGCTGGCTTCTAATTTTTGCAGCGGTGGTTGGACCTCCGCTTTAATACCCTCAAAGGTCATTTGTCTGCCCTATCTGTTCTTTTTCAGTGTTCTGACTTGATATCTTACCGATTCACACTTTATTCATGGGGTTGCCCTTCTTACTTCCTCTGTTAGGCATTTATTAAAACCTTGAGATTTAAATTTTGTACAGTCAGTGTTGTAAAGATACCCTTTTAGACCTATTTGGAACATGTCGTTTACACTGCTATCCTGTAAGGTAGCTTTGTGGACATCCTTTGGCCAGAAACGTTTGAGATATCAGCATTGTCCTGTAGACAGCACCATTTGGCATTACTAATTTGTAAAGCTGCATCCTGGTCTTTAGCTCATGCGTTTTCTGAGTTTTACTAGATTAATGAATATGCATCAACAGATGCTAGTTTAATTCAAAAGGTTCTGTCCATTTATTACCCTTTTCTTTTTCTTGCTGGGCTGGTTCATCTATGTTGATCGGTTGTACCCATCCCTCAGGTTGGACTACTTTTGGATGTCCCTAGGTTGCTTAATTTTCATCAAATGGTGTCTCTAAATGACCAGTAGAGGAAATAGGAATTTTAAGCTCAACATAAAATCCTTTTCCCAAAGACCATTGATGGAGACAGCTCTCTCCCCCCATATGCCATTTTGCGCTTTGGACAGCTCGCTAAAACTGGCAATGTGTGGGGCGAGTAAGGTTAAAGCCTGTAGAGGGTTGGCCTCAGGTTTTATATGTGCCTAGTGTTCATTTCTTCTGTTGGGGGCAGTGAAACCTAGGCTGCCTAATTCAAACTGTGCATCTCAGTAAACTCAAAAAAAAACAAAAAAAAAAAAAAAACTAACAATTGTACAGCTTGTAAAACAAAAACAAAAACCCTGTTTTACATAAAAATGTCAGGAGTAAGACAGAAACAAGTATGAAGATTGAGTAGGGTAATGGAAGCTCAATAAAAAAGACTCACCACATTACGAGAAAGGTTTAGGACCTTCAGATTGGGGGCTTTTAAGTGAATTTCTGACATGTGATCCAGTCTGTAGAGTTTGTTGTTACTGAGATCCAAAGATAAAAGCTGTAGGATGGGGGAAAAAAAAAAAACAGAGTGACAATGCAAATGGGTACAGCACACATGAACAGGAGATGGCTTTTAAAGCTAAAGTGCACTTTTATGCAAAAAGAACACTAAATAAGCTTCACAAACAGTAGGATTCAAGAACCTTTATTTTTTTAATCTACATAAACACCAACTATTAGCACAGATCCTTAAGGTATCAACGGTTGGGCAGCAAGACTTAGTTCTAACCTTACTTTATCATCTTTTATAAAAAAAGTGAGAAAACCCACCTCGGGCACATTCTCTTCAATAATCTGCAGCATGCTCTGCATACAGGACTTCCTGTTTAGAATGAGGTCTACTTTGTTTGCCACCAGATCTAAAGAGACACAAGCAGTATCAGTGAAACATTTTACCAGGGTACAGCTTATTGGAACAATGCATGCAAAATACAGAATGTGTACCTGGATCAGAACGCAATGAACTCATGTCTAGGGCTTGCTGGGCTCCATCATATCGCTTTTGCATACAGCACTGTTGGTAAACACAAAAACATTGTTCCTAAGAGGCAAAGTCAATTAAACAGGGATATCAAAGGAAGAGGTAAACTAAATTTAAGAAAGTTTGTTTTATCTATGTCCTATGGTAGTTAAAGGAAGCTGTCAGGAAAAAAAACACTGACAATACAGCCACATGTACAGAGGTTTCAGCGGAAACTGTCCACTTTTCAAGATCATTACCAGCTCCCTGTCACAGTGTATAACCCTGGCCACCCCCTCCCCCAGGTCGCAGTGCATCCACCCCCACTCTTACACTTGGTTAACCACTTCACACAAAACCACATCCCTGTACGTCATTGGGCTGAAGTGGTTATACCGGGGTGATGCCCGCAGTTGCAGTCGGCTATTTCATGATAACAACTGTTACGGCTAATGAGCCGCTCGGCTGTTATAAGGAGCGGGAAGGGACATACATTTGCCCGCCCCCGTTCTCTTGTCCCACCAGGAGACTGGAGCGACTATCCGGCACGTCTGCTGGCTGTTTGGAGTCCCAAAGAAGCCAGAAATGGCTTCGATCGCGTCTCCTATGCAAAAACACACACGGAGAGGATGTAACTTCCAGTTTACTCGGCTGCCAATAGCACCAATTAAAAAAAATAATAATTTAAAAAAAAAAACAGTATTCTAAAACGCAGATTTTGGCGTTTTGAATACTTTGAAGTGCAAAGGAGGGATTTGGGGTCTTTTAGACCCCTGATCCCACCATAAAAAGCACCTGTCACTGTCTATTACTGTCACAAGGGATGTTTACATTCCTTGTGACAGCAATAAAAGTGATAAAATTTGTATTTATTTTTTTAAAAGGACAGTGTTCAATAAACAATTTATTAAAGAAAGTGTATTTTTTCCACAAATAATAAAAAAAAAAAAAAAACACGTTTGAAAGACTGCTATGCAAATACAGTGTGACATAAAATACTGCAACAACCACCATGTTATTCTCTAGGGTCTTTGCTAAAAAAAAAGATATATAATGTTTGGGGGTTCCAAGTAAATTTCTAGCGAAAAATACTGATATTAACTTGTAAACAAGTGTCAGAAATAGGCTTGGTCCAGAAGTGGTTAAATCATATCCCCATCCAACCCCCTCACCCCCGATTACAGCACCTTCCCTCCACAGCTAGTTCTCCCCTACTATTCAGCTCTTATACAGCTGAGAACAGAGGGAATGTGATCACTAAAAAAAAAAAAAAGAGAAAAAAAAAAAAAAGAGAAAAAAAAAAAAAGTATAATGTCTCTCTCATATCTATACAAAAATGTTTTGCCTTTCATTTCTATTTTGGCCTGAATGGGTTGTTTCACATGGTGATCGTTTAAAATCACTTTATTGAAACATTTTTCAAGTGTTGGCTGGGCAGTGGAGGTTTCTGTATCCCAGAATGCACTGGGATACAGTGCATACAGTGCCCCATGTCTGGCCTCGGTCGTCCTTGCTGGGTTCTCCGTCTCTTCAGCTCCCGGGGGAGATGTCTTCTGCCGACCCCCACCTGGGTTCAGTCTCTGAAGCCTTGTCTGACAAACAGCAGATATGCACATCAGCCCCTGATGAAGCGAGGGAAGCTCGCAAAATGCGTCGGGTTAGAGATGTACCACACATATCTGTATCACATGTATACTAATACTATTTTATTATGGCTATGTTTTTTTTGGGACCACAATTGCAATGTTGCTGTTTTTATGAATTTGTCTACCCATGCTTATGTCTGCGATTATATGATGCTGTTTAATTTCAATAAACCATTCTGACTTCTACACTGGTTTACCCTTTGATCACCATGAACATCTCATTTAAAGTCCCAGGGGCGACGTTCGTTTTTTCTGTTATTTAGGGATGGAGGTGTTTCATGTTAGGGGTCAGCCCTCAGACTTTTGTTAAATGGGAAATAATAAAGAACTAGGACAGAGCTGCTCCAGGCACTTCCGGTTTGTTCAGATCAGCTGTATGGTTACACCATTTGCTTTTTTGAACAGGCAAAAGTATCAAGCCAGCTAGCAATCCTGACAGTGCGGCATTGAGCATTATTGCCAGCAGTGTCAGTGCCAGCAATGCCAATACCAGTGCAACGCCTCCTTTTTTCTGCTGGGCCATTCTTTCCATGATCATCCTGAGCTGGCCCAGGCCAACTGTCAAAGAGATCAAAGTATACAAATCCAACTTGCATAGAATTCTCAGAAAGGTCTGGTATCACACCACAACCTAACCACGCCTCAAAGCAAATAAATTCCTCTACATCACTACCCCTTTAACCACTTCTGGACTGGCTCGAGACGATGGTCTCTGCGGCTGATCTGCCGCAAGATCACTTTTAATTGGGGGCGGGAGAGGGCCCTTACCGGAGCCATCGGTAGCAGCAGAGATAATCTGGTCCTCTCTCCTGCTTGGCTGGCTGCCGAGTGAGGGGAAGATGACCCCGCTTGGTTCCATAGCATGGACTGCTGGAAGTGACGTCAAACGTCACTTCCGCCCAATGCTCTTAAAAAAGGAGAAATTTTTTTTTATCGTTGCATTTAAAAAGGTGTAAATATGAGATCTGAGGTCTTTTTGGACTACAGATCTCATTTAAGAGGTCCGGTCATGCTTTTTTTTCTATTACAAGGGATGTTTACATTCCTTTTAATAGAAATAAAAGTGACCCAAATTTTTTTTTTTTTAAAGGATAGTGTCAAAATAAAAAGTAAAATAAGAAAATTTTTTTTGAAAGCACCTAATCCCGCCAAGCTCACGCGCAGAAGCGAACACATACGTGAGTAGCGCCCGCATATGAAAACACTGTTCAAACCACACATGTGAGGTATCGCCGCAATCAGAGCGAGAGCAATAATTCTAGCCCTAGACCTCCTCTAACTCAAAACTGGTAACCTGTAGAAATTTTTAAACGTCGCCTATGGGGATTTTTAAGGGTAAAAATATGTTGCCATTCCACAAGCGGGTGCAATTTTGAAGCGTGACATGATTGGTATCAATTTACTCGGCGTAACACCTTTCACTATATATATAAAAAAAAAAAAAAATTGGGCTAACTTTACTGTCTTATTTTTTTTTTTTTTAAAAAGTGCACTTGTAAGGCAGCTGCGCAAATACGGTGCGACAGGAAGCATTGCAATGACCGCCATTTTATTCAATGCTTTAAAAACACGTCATAAATGCTATAGATGCGTAAACAAGCATTGCTTCCTTCTTCATAATCAACATGTGTGACAAGCCTTTACACAGCAACCAGGTCAATGCTGCCTCTGCCCTCCAAAACACCTTTAACCGCTTGCCAACCAGCCGCCATATCCTGCGGCAAGGTAGCATGATCCCGCAAATGGCCGTAGCTGTACATCGGCTCGGGAACTCGCTTTTGTGGGCGCGCGCTCCCATTGGCCAGCGGGGGGAGCCAATCAGCGGGTCGATGTCTGCCAGCCACCCGCGATTGTTCCCCGCAGTGACAGAACGGGGATCTGTCTCTGTAAACAAGGCAAATGTCCGTTCTGACAGGGGAGATCACACAGATCCTGTCTTTTTGCTTTGCAGGAAGATGGATCTGTGTGTTGTCCCAGTGAGCCCCTCCCCCATACTGTTAGAACACACAGTGAGTTAACACAGTTAACCCCTTGATTGCCCCTGATGTTAACCCCTTCCCTGCCAGTGTCATTAGTACAACAGTGCATATTTTTAGCAACGATTACTGTAATAATGTCACTGGGTTCCCAAAAGTGTCAAAAATGTCAGTAAGGTGTCCGATCTGTCTGCCGCAGTCCCTCAATCACTGATCGCCGCCATTACTAGTACAAAAAAAATTAAAATAAAATTATAAAAAAAGCCATAAATCTATCGCCCATTTTGTAGACACGATAACTTTTGTGCAAATCAATCAATATACGCTTATTGCGATTTTTTATATGTAGCAGAATACATATCGGCCTAAACTGAAATTAGTTTTTTTAGCAAAAAATAAAAGGGTTTTTAACCCCTTGCCGACCAGCCACCATTATACTGACCACTGGCAAGGAGCGACCGCGGGCACGAGAGGCAAAACAGGGATGTGTGTGTGTATAAACACACACACACATCCCTGTTCTGTGAGGAGTGACAGATTGTGTGTGCCTAATAGCTAGGAACCACGATCTGTCATTTCCTCTCAGTCAGTCCCCTCCCCCTACACTTAGAAACACACACAGGGAACACAGTTAACCCCTTGATCACCCCCTAGTATTAACCCCTTCCCTGCCAGTGACATTTTTACAGTAATCAGTGCATTTTTTTAGCACTGATCGCTGTATAAATGCCAATGGTCCCAAAAACGTGTCAAAAGTGTCCGATGTGTCCGCCATAATGTCCCAGTCCTGCTAAAAATCGCAGATCGCCACCGTTTCTAGTAAAAAAAAAAAAAAAAAAATGAATAATAATAATGCTATAAATCTATCCCCTATTTTGTAGACGTTATAACTTTTTCGCAAACCAATCAATATACGCTTATTGCGATTTTACCAAAAATATGTAGAATATACATCGGCCTAAACTGAGAAAAAAAAAAAAGAAGGGCATATTTATTATAGCAAAAAGTACAAAATATTGTGTTTTTTTCAAAATTGTCTCTTTTTTTGTTTATAGCTCAAAAAATAAAAACCGCAGAGGCGATCAAATACCACCAAAAGAAAGCTCTATTTGTGGGAAAAAAAGGAACGTCAATTTTGTTTGGATACAGGTTCGCGCAATCGTCAGTTAAAGCGACACAGTGCTGTATCGCAAAAAATGGCCTGGTTATTGAGTAGTCAAATTTTCTGGGGCTGGAGCGGTTAACTGCTACATAACAGATCAAAAACATGAAATGGCAATGTCACAGCTAAGAAACTGACGAAAGTGCACCAAAACCTTGCCTATCAAGGTTCAGTTAAAGCAACGCAGTGCCGAATCGCAAAAAATGGCCCGGTAATTCAGCAGCCAAATCTTCCGGGGCTGAAGTGGTTAAAAAAAAAAAAAGTCACTCTTTGTTTACAGCGCAAAAAATAAAAAACGCAGAGGTGATCAAATACCACCAAAAGAAAGTTCTATTTGTGGGGAAAAAAGGACATTTTATTTGAGTATAGTGTCGCATGTCCATGCAATTTTCAGTTAAAACGACGCAGTGCCGTATCGCAAAAAATTGCTTGGTCAGGAAATGGGTAAATCCTTCCGGGGCTGAAGTGGTAAAAACGAAGCTAATAGGATATTTTCCTTATATTTCACATTTACTTCTTCCAGGTAATGGGTATCAAACTCAGCATTTTCACACAAAACATTGTATTTATACCACTTAATATAATAAAAGCATTAACCAAAACTATTATAGTCAACTATAAATACCTTAAAATGTGCGATTTCCTCTTCAGTCATTTGCATTTCTTTTGATTGAGCAGGCGGCTGAGTTGGTTGTGTAATTATAGTAATCTGAAGAGCAGAGAGCAAAAGGCAAACACAGATATTACAGATATTCCTAGTTTCTTCCAAAATATATGGAAACTGGTGCAAAGTATGTACCAAACATAATATGGGCTGTCATAACCAGCAGGGATTAAATCAGTTTAGCTAAGAGTTGCATACCTTGAAGTTCTCTCTGTCAGTAAAAGTCCTTGAGATCTGTTTCAGAGCTTTTGCAACAGCTGCATCTTCCACATAGAAGTGGGCCCGAGAATGGTCAATATGGTACTATGTATGTAAACACATTATAAATAGGGATTTTAAAAGAGAAAAAATACCATAAAAAGTGGAATAAGCTTGCAAAGAAAGAAATGCTTAGGTAGTGTCCTCAATTTAACTCACCCCTATAGGAGAAAAAGGGAGTGAACAGCCACTTTGCAAAAGGCCTATCAACCAATCCTTCTCATATTTTTTACCATATGGAATCTGTTCAAAGACAAGAAACAGAAGAAGAATAAACATTGATGTAAACTGATGGCCAAACCAACATAACTAAAAGCACTTCGAGAACTGAGTGGACTCCAAAGGCACACCCATCTGGTCCACTTCCAAAGTCTTTAAAATTACTCAACTTACTTGTACACCTTAAAGAAAAAAAAAGGGTTGATTATAACCATCTCATCAATCTATAAAGCCAAAGCATTTTTTATTAATTGTGGATAGGAGTAGGGAAAGGTTAAAAATGTTAAAACAGAAGTGAGAGGAGAGCTTTCTACATTAAAAAAGAAGTCACCTTAGCCCAGGGGTAGGCAACCTCGGCCCTCCAGCTGTGGTGAAACTACAAGCCTCGTGAGACATTGCAAGACCCTGACAATCAAAGCCATGACTACTAGAGGCAGAGGCATGATGGGATTTATAGTTTCACCACAGCTGGAGGGCCGAGGTTGCCTACCCCTGCCTTAGCCGGTTGTCCTATTTTAGGATTACCCCATTATTCCTGTTTCTGGACAACTAAAATGTTACATGTTTTATCACCAGGCCCTGGTAGCAGTGGTAACCAAGAAAAACAAAAGGGTGAACCTCCCCAGTGCAGAAATGGAAATACACATCTGACAAGGGTTACTACCTTTTCCCACTGTAAACTCTTTTTCATAGTCCAATAAGGGACACAAGATGTCTTAAAACCTTCAGGTTATATTGCCACCTATGGAAGTATACGGACACTGGCAAACAAAATAAAAATTAAATACTAGTCCAGGGTGTACTCCTACTAAACAGCATGCTTCAGTTTACGAGTAAACAAATGAGTGGGGCTTGAGGCCCTAAATGGACAGGAAACAAAAATGAATTATAACCAACCTGTAAATTCTATATCTTGGAGTACAGTACAGGACTTACAGACATAGACCATGGGTTATATGCCACTATGTTCAGGTGAATGGACACTGACAAAAGCTTTTCTGGAAATGCCCCCAGTGCGCCCTCATATAACCCCACTACCCTTTTGGGACTTTAGTTTTGTAGCTACAGAGGACAGACAGAAGAGACTGGTGTCCTGTACTGTACCCTGAGATATGGAATTTACAGGCAAGCCAAAATGATAATTGATCTTAAATTGTACAGTACAGCGCTAGTTAGTTATAGACCATGGAACATCCAAAGCAATCAATGAAGGCATCAACATAGCAAACAGGCCAACAGAAAGCTAGGGTCAACAGACCTAAAGATAATCAAATAACAACCTGAAGCACCTGGTTGCTAAAGCTCACTTCAGGAGGCTGAAAAGCCCAAGAACACAGACAGAGCTGATGGAATTGGCCCTGATAGGAAAAGGAGGAACACTTGCCTTGAGAGCATAAGCTCTAGAAATGAGCTGCTGGGCCACCTACCAATGGTGAAAGAGAAAGCAAGATGTCTCTTCTTGGGACCTTCAGGGAGAACAAAGGAGAACTGTTTTTCTGAGAAAAGATGATGTAGGCAAGTAACCATAACTGCTCTGACTACATCCAGGCAGTGGAGTGAAATCTCCTTTGCTTGCATCAAGGCAGGACATGGGGAAAGGATATTATCCTTATACTGAAGTGAAGAGGGTCTGGGTCTCAGGACCAACCCCTGTCTCTATGCAAGATAAGAAAAGGTGCTCCACCTGGCGGCTAGTGAACGACCCTGAGTTAATCATCACTGAACTGGCCTCCTTTTACAGACCTATACAATCCCTGTGATGACTACTCTGATGAGGCACTGCAGAGCCATTTACAATCTATATCCCTACCGGTTCTGACCAGACAGGCCTGCTTAGAACTAGAAGCACCGTTCACGTTGGACGAGCTGAAAGAGGCTCTTTCTCTACCTGTAAGGCACCGGGGGATGATGGGATCCCCATGGAGGTCTATACCCTAGATTGTAAGCTCTAACGAGCAGGGCCCTCTGATTCCTCCTGTATTGAACTGTATTGTAGTTGTACTGTCTGCCCTAATGTTGTAAAGCGCTGCGTAAACTGTCGGCGCTATATAAATCCTGTATAATAATAATAATAATAATAATAATAATAATAATATGTGGAAGCTATCCTACCTAAAACTACTGTTACTACTACTACTGTTACTACTGCTAGTGTTAAACGCCTCCTTGAAAATGAGACAGTTACCCGCAACCATGTCTAGGGCAAATGTTATACTGTTGCTTAAGCCAGGAAAGGATCTGGTGGATCTGAGCTCGTACAGACCCATCCCATTCCTGCAAAGTGACGTAAAAATATTAGCAAAAATACTGGCCTTGAGGGTTAACAGGATCGTCCTATCTATTGTCCACCCAGATCAGGCAGGCTTTATGCCACGCAAGTCTACTGACACTAACCTTAGAAGACTTTTTTTGAATATGCCGACCCAAGCAGATAATACCGGACATAGGGCACTGTTGTCTCTTGACACTAATAAGGCATTTAACCGTGTCAGCTGGAGGTATCTCTGGGCTGTGTTGTCCAAATTTGGATTCGGTCCCAGGTTTATCACGTGGACACATTTACTGTATAGCTCTCCACAAGCTGCCATATGCATGTCCCCTGTCTTTGCACAGGGCAGGGGGACTAGGCAGGGCTGCCCCATGTCCCCTATGCTCTTGCCATTGAGCCCCTCGCTGCCCAGGTGCGTGATTGCCCACAAGTTATGGGATTTAGATATATGTCGAACTACATGAGAAATCATGCTCTACGCTGAAGATATGCTCCTTTTCTTGGGGAACGTGGACAACTCATTATCTGGGGTTATGTCAATCATCTTGGACATTGGCCAATATTCAGGCCTTACCATCAATTGGTCCAAATCCGCATTGATGCTTTTGGATGAAGCACCTGGGCCGCGGACAGTGCTTCCCTGTCCTATCCCAAAGGAGAACTCCTTTAGGTACTTGGACTATCAAATATCCCCCAAGCTTACTAATTACTATAGCCTAAACATTTACCCCTTATTAACCCGTTTCAGGGATAAGATAAACATATGGAACAAACTTAAAATATTCTTGGCAGGAAAAACCAACCTCATCAAGACGATTCTTATGCCCCAGTTTTTGCATGTGTTCCATAACACACTTGTGGTTATTTCACTAAAGATATTCCCGAGTGGTCAACTCTTTATTTAGATTGCTGCTCTGGAATACTTGTCCTCCCAGGATCAAATTGGAACAGCTGCAGTATCCCAAGGATGGGGGTGGTCTAGCACTCCCCAACCCTTGGCTATACTATATGGCTGCAAAACTGCAGCATTTGATTGGAGCCATGTCTTCCAATCCTGCCAGATTGTTGGCTAGACTCATGCTTTTAGGTAGAGTCCATTCCAGAGGGCCTGGAGGATCAGCTGTTCCAAAGACCCAATAAACAAATGCCCGCTTATGCACTTCTTCAAAAGGTGTGGAAAAAAGCCAAGAATTGCAGTAAGTAAAGGGGTACACAATATACAGCCCGATTTGGGAGAATAAATGGTATGAGGAACTGGCCAAACTTAAACAGGGACCCAGATGGCAATCTCTAGGAATAACTTGCCTTTCCCACGTTTTCCATAATGGGAGACTGCTTTCTTTCCGAGGCCTGCAAACCAAGTTTGCATTGCCCTCCAACATAGTGTTCTATTACCTGCAACTACAATACTCTGTTAGAGCGCAGGGTAATCCAGTGGAATGGGTACAATCATCCACCCCTATTTTTCATTTGCTTCAAAATGCCACAGAAACAAAGGGAATAATCTCCCAATGCTATCTTATGCTCCTATCTTTATCATTTTTAGAGGATCATCCCATGAAAGCAATGGCTATGTGGGAGGGGGACTTAGGCCCAGTTTCGGGTGATAAATGGGAGGAAGTCCTTCATTCTGTTAATACCTGTTCACTGAATGTATCGCAGAAAGTATCCCAACTATATATACAGCTGAGAGCGTATTATACGCCTGTAAAACTTCATAGAATGGGCAAACTACCTGACCCGTTGTGTGGTAAATGTAAAATAGTGCCAGGTGACCTGATACATCTCCTCTGGCGATGCCCCAAGCTCCATAGATACTGAAGGGGGGTCCTGGCCATACTTAACCAGGTATTCCAAACAAATGTTCCTCTTGATCCATGTTGCCTCCTAGGCGTATTGGAGGAGGCAATTCCAAAAGGTGATGACGAGGACAGCCTTTTCTAGAGCTAGGAAAAAAATACTTATGGGATGGAAATCTGCCACTCCTCCGACTGTTAAATCCTGGATTCAACACATGGGTAATACCCTTATCCTTGAACAGTACAAATATCAACACAGGGGGAGGCCTGGTGAATTTGACAAACTATGGGCCCCCTGGCTTGATACACCGGAACTTAGTCCCAAAGAACTTGGTACTCAAGGGTAATAATTGTTTGAGGGGTGTTTAACATTGTAGAAAAACTGTGGGAAAGTTTGGTTGTTGATATACCTGCCCGGGTTACTAATGCTTCACCATTTGGTGATGCGCATTGCAAATACAATGCTATGCATATTCATTCTTATCTGGTTATTACATGATGTGGCTATTTGCTTGTGATTGGTATCTATAGATATTTGACAAACTGAAGTGTATTGTAATAATGGTTTTGTTATGATAAGAAAAGGTTCCTTACAAGAAAGGATTGCAAACTCAGAGACACGTTTGATGGCGGGAATAGCTACAAACAAAGAAGAGAAAAAAGCCATCTTAAATGGTAAAATCACCAGTAGGATATTCTTAATCGGTTCAATGGAAGGTCTTTGAAGATCCCAAAGCACCAGATTAAGTTCCCAGGGGTACATATGAGCAACTCAGTGTACTAATGTCTTAAAAATGAGTTTAAAGCCAAAGCTTTCTGCAATAGAATAAAAAAGGCAGTAACTGACCAACAGTCAAATACTGGTCTAGGCCAGTCTGGAGGAAGGCGAGGATGCAAGGAATAAAATATTCCTGGGTGTTACGATGCCTGGTTTTGCACCAAAATATGCCTAACAGGTGTGATGGTAGATCCTACAAGAGGTAGCGTTTCTCCCCATGCCTGAGGCACAAATTAGTCAGAAATGCCCCCATCTTTTAGGACCCGAGTTTCAGAAAATACCTAACGTTTGTGCGTCTGTATCGCTCAAGCTTTGCATATGACACAGTCTAATTTTGGAGGCTGCTGCAGGTATCTGTGGGCAAACAAAATACCTGAAGAATGGCTTCTCCCACATAATCAGCCAAAGCTTTATTTTGTCCTCCCTATTCTGGGAAATCCACACTTCCTTCATACACAGGGCTACTTCCTGCATTGGTGTTCTTCTGGAAAATCTTGCCTCACTCTGTCATCAGCGACATACCATTCAGCCCCTCTCAAAATTATTCCATCCTGGCCTCTCTTCTAAAGGCCCATGGCCCTGATACCAAAAGCTGTCAGAACCTTTTCTTGCCATAACCAAATATATCGCTCACCAACTCTTTAAACAAATGTCAGTCTGGAGAGATTCCTTGCCATATTATCACTTTTTACTCAGCAGAGGCCAACAATTTATAATTAGGGTAGTAGGAAACTAAATAAATATAGTTCACTATTACCCACAAATTGTTTGGCCAGTTAACTTCAGGAGAGGCATTTCAAACTTCTAACCTGTTACAGATTACCTCAAAGACCACATAAAATTTCCTAAACCAATTTGAACCTATGCTAGTGCTGTCTAAAAGGCGGATGGCACTCTCAGGGCTTGTTTACACTTGCTGCGACTTTAACATACATTTAAAAAGAGAAGTATGGGAAGTTTTTTTTCCCGCATATTCATACGTACCTAGGTGGATGCAGCATCAGACCGATGACTCGGTTTTTACACCTCCCTGAGCGGAGAGATGCTGCCTGTCAGTCAGCATCTCTCCTACTCTGCTCCTCAGGCCTCATTGGAGCACTCAGCTGTAGAGGGGCAGGGAGCGGCCATCTCAGCGGCTCGCTGGAGATGCTGAGACTGCCATCAGTCCAGCTGGCAGATCCAGACTTTAAGTCGGGATGACGTGCTGCCTCAACGGATTCCAGTGATGTCAGCGGAGAGCAGACTCAAGACCGCTCTCTGCTGAAACTGGGTCACAGGAGGAGTGCAAAACAAATTGCACTACTGTGACCCAGAGGAGAAGCTCAGCATAAAAAGCTCAGGCTGGACTTATCCTTTAAGTGCCAACCACTTAAACATGCATTTTTGAAGCTTGTTGATTTTCTATTTTTCATTAGTATCCCGTGCTCTGCTGATGCCCCGCTCAGCAGAAACCCCCCCCCCCCCCCCCCCCCCCGCTCCTCTGATCATCTGGTTTTCTGATCCTCCTCTCCCTCGGGTTCCCACTCACCTTTGCCGCTTAAGTCCTCACTCTCCAGTCCCATTTACCTTCTGCTATAGGAGCTTCCATGTTGCACACCACATGTACCATCTTGCTAGTTGCTCTGCTCTAGTCCGGACCCCACTCACCTTCCTGCTGCTCCACTCTGCACACCAGACACTTTTAGAATATACACACATGAACCAGAAGAGGCTGCTGATGATGCCTTACTAGGTCATTTCTTCGTTTTCTAGTGCATCCTATGATATTGCATACCTGCAATACCTCCACAGCAAAGCTAAAGCTGAATAAAAGCCTCTTAGAAGTTTCAGGTGCTGTTACCCAGCGTTGTTATAGACTTCTATGGAGGCTTTGGAGTTGCTTTGAAGCACCAAGAAAGCAACATGTAGAAAAGCAGGGAGGGGGAGGCGCAAACTAAGTGTAGTATTAGGGGGTAAAACATTTATTGCACAAGATAACATTTACAAGATGCAGAAAGGATTCATGCCCATCATAATCTGATCAGTCCTGGCAGTTCCTATGCCGTCCCACAGGCTCCACACACGGTCCGATGGATGGTGGTGATGTAAGCCGAGTGTATGGCTGGATCTCCGTTCTGGGGTAGTAGGAAACTCCACGCTAACCATCATGAAACGCAGATGTGTCAGTCAAAGAGCCTGGCTTACATCACCACCAGCCATCGGACCATGAGTGGAGCCTGCGGGAAAGCATAGGGACTGCCAGGCCTCATCAGATTATGATGGCCATGAATCATGTCTGCATTTTGTGTTTTTTTTTTTTTAATCTTGTGCAATAAATGTCTTAGCCCTAATACTATACTTGGCTGGCGCCTCCCCTTGCCGTTTTTTTTTACATAGGTTCTGGACACACGCTGAGGATGGCTGCCCTTCTTTAATTATCAGTTTGGACTAGCAGACTTTACAATTGCTATTTAGCAATTGCCTACCACTTATAAAAAGGACATATACTATTTGATCCCCAATTTACTACACCTTTCTTAAGAAAGCAACATGGGGTATAATTTTTTTCAGCGAGGCAAAGCAAACGCAACATGCGTACAGGACTGTAAGGTAAACATTTTTATTAAGTGACAGGAGCTTTGATTGGCATTCAGAGAGCTTTAAAAAAGTGTGTCCAATGCCACATGATGAAGCAAGTGTAAACGAGCCCTTACACAATTTGTAGAGATGTCCCATGATTAAACTGTTGGGACAAGGTGACAAAATACACACGAAAGTCACATGTGACATGCTTATACTTACCCCAGAAATCACACTGCTTTCAGCATTCCCTGGATTGATTTTAAGAGTCAAGTCACTTCTTAGATTTGTTAGTACACCAATTCTTAGATATTGCCACTTGCCTAAAGCCCTGACTGTGCGGGAATGGGTAGCTGAAGTTTGCTAAATGATGGAAATGGAGGAATTAAAAACGAAGTTGCACCCTTTCCTACACCTATGACCACACTGGTAGCCAATACTTGTGCCTGTAATCTTTGGTAATTTTTTTTTTTTTGTTTAGTTACCTTTTGAATAAAAAAATCCCCTCCACTTGCGGCCCTAGTTGCTGCGGCAATATATGTCATATCTTGACTCCTGGGATATCATTGTCATCAATCCCATGAGTCAACGGGCACACTTCGCTTCTGGCAGAGCGCGTTATTTCAAAACTAGAAATGACGCAATGCCAGGTGCAATTAGGCGCCATTTTTGAACAGTGGACTTGCTTTTGCATTATAGCAGTTAGAGTGGCGGCGGAGAAGGAATCGGTAGCGGCATGAAAAGCTTCAGCCGAGAGCAGAAAAAGGAGATGGTTCTGGAAACGAGTCAATCAACACAGTGCACCACGCTTTGGGGAGAGGGAGGAGAGGGAGGAGAGGGAGGAGAGGGAGGAGAGGGAGGAGAGGGAGGAGAGGGAGGAGAGGGAGGAGAGGGAGGAGAGGGAGAGAGGCTGACTCTTATGCTGCTCTTACCGTAATCTTGAACCAGCTGTCTCGATCATTTCTAACATCAGTTCTAGCATGATACGAATTATCCCTAGCAGGATTTCCATGAAAAGCACCCCTGTTGTCTCTTCTCCTGCCTCCACGGCTATAAGGATTACTGGAGATGGGATAAGAATAAAGAAAATTGTGAAAAGCAGCCAAATTTAACTCAGTATAGATACTGTTGAAATCCCAGTTACACTTTATACAGCACTTATGTTATGAAATACAGATTAAAAGGATTAAAGTGATAGTAAAGGTTAGTTTTTTGTTTTTTTAAATAACAAACATATCATACTTACCTCCACCGTGCAGCTCGTTTTGCACAGAGTGGCCCCGAACATCGTCTTCTGGGGTCCCTCGGTGGCTCTCGCGGCTCCTCCCCACATCAGATAACCCCCTATGAGAAGCGCTCTTCTGAGGGGGTTACCTTGGGGGCGCGCTTCTGAGTCCAGCATTCGGTGCCCATAGTCGCTGAATGTATGACTTGGCCCTGCGTTATTGGATTTGATTGACAGCAACAAGAGCCAATGGCTGCGCTGCTATCAATCTATCCAATCAAGAGCAGAGAACCCTAGGCAGAGAGACAGCGCGTCCCCACTGAGTCAAGTTCTAGGGCTCAGGTAAGTAAAATGCGGGGCTGGTGGGCGGGTCACTGCCAGGTGTTTTTTCACCTTAATGTATAGGATGCAATAAGGTGAAAAAACGCAAAGGTTTACAAGTTCACCTTTTCGTAACATATTACATGTACCACCCATATTTAGGGTGGAACATGCAAGGAGTTCCAGTAGCTGAACTCCTGTCCCCTATGGGTTTGTAGTTTCAATTAACTGTCATGGCCCTGTTGAGCGCTCTGGTAGTTCATGGTCTCTTCCTTTCAGTGTGTATCTGCCTGCCTGTACGAGCAGACAGACACAGAGAAGTCTGCAGGAGTCCAGCATTGCAATGCTCTCCAGGCTCCAAGTAAAAAATAAATAAATAAATATTAATAAAAAATGTATTTTTATAGGTGAACCTATCCTTTCATTCTTATATTTTAGTGCACATGACATGAAACATTGTGTTGTGTAGACTGACTGTAGGCTAACACTAGGATTCAAGCAATTCTCAGCCCATTAAAGGAAACATTTAAATGAAGGCAATGAATGCTAATCTCTCTTCCTAAAAATGCTAGTTACATGACTATTAGGCCAATAAATGGGCTTTATTACCAAGTGTCTTACCCTGTGCAAGTAAGCAAATCAGGAGATCTGACTTCACTCCGACTTTCTTTACCTGCATGCTTGTTCCAAGTCAGTGACTCAAAGCACTAAAGCCACAAGCATCCAGGCTAATAGCATAGCGCCAGTAACTATTGAACAACTAATTTTAGCTATAAAAAGTAGGGAGGTACTTACAACCGTGAACGGGCTGTGTCAGGTACATCACTCATAGCCACATCTCCATCTTCCATATCTAGTCGGGAACGAGGGTTAGGTTGGTAATTACCACGGTTTCGGTTTCTCGGACTTGCTTCACTATACATTTTTGCCCGGAATGGGCCACGCCCTTTCCGCTTCTTTGGGAAAAAGCTTCCACCAACCCGGTCATCGTGGTCTAAAAAAAAATAAATAAAAAAACAATGAGAGCAAGAAAACAAAAACAAAAGAATAGGGTGCAATATGTACCAATTATTCAAGTAGCAAATGTCCAGTTTAATCCCTATGTATATATGTGATAGATTTATGACAGATCAATGAAATAAATAAATAAATAGTGTGATGCTTTGTAATCGATGTGGTTTACGTTCAAGAGTACACCAGTAGCTTCCCACAAGTGTGAACCAGCACCCTATACAAAACATTTAGATAATTCTGTTTACTTTTATGCTCCGTGTTTGACTGCTCACTTGAGCCACAACCCAGATGCATTCCAGGCTACTGTTCCTGTATCAGATAGCTCTTGCCTTATAATCATGTCTTATTAATTATCATCTTAAATGGCACTTTACATACATTAAAGCATCAACATTGAGTTTCCAGGTACTGCACAGTACTTATTGCTGGACCATCTACACAACAATCCATCAAAGGACATGCTATGCTAACAAGGCACACGCTGAAAGCACCGCTGACAACACAGGCCACTGAGAGCTTCAAAAATAGACGATTCCTTATAAAAGCATATTACCACAAGTTCTAACAAAATTCATCTCTTGACATGCTGGTGATAAATATCTGACCACACTGGGCAGGAAGACTGCACAAGTTTCACTGCGGCAGGCTGGCTCCCCTGCACGAAATCACGTTACTGTACGTGATCTCGCGAGGCAGGTATAGCTGCACAGCAGGGGTGCTGATGCTCGCGGCCGAAGGTCGCAATGACCGCCAGCCACGAGCGATCGTGACCAAGAGACACAGAATAGGAACGAGTGTGTGTAAACACAGACTTCCCTGTTCTGTTCTGACAGGAGTGACAGATCGTCTGTTCCTATTAGCTAGGAACCACGATCTGTCACTTCCTGTAGTTAGTCCCTCCCCCTTCAGTTAGAATCACCTCCCAGAGTTAACCCCTTCACCGCCCCCTAGTGTTAACCCCTTCACTGCCAGTGACATTTTTACAGTAATCAATGCATTTTTAATTGCACTGATCACTGTATTACTGTATTAATGCCAATGGTTCCAAAAAAAGGGCAAAATTGTCCGATGTGTCCGGAAAACAAAAAAAAAAAAAAAAAAAAAAAAATCGCAGATCGCCGCCATTACTAATAAAAAAATTAAAATGCTATAATCTATCCCCTATTTTGCAGACGCTATAACTTTTGTGCAAACCAACCAATATACGCTTGTTGCATTTTTTTTTTACCAAAAATATGTAGAAGAATACAATCGGCCTAAACTAAGGAAAAAAATGTATATATTTTTGGGGGATATTTATAAAAGCAAAAAGTAAAAAAAATGTGTTTTTTTCAAAACTGTCGCTCTTTTTTTGTTTAAAGCGCAAAAAATAAAAACTGCAGAGGCGATCAAATACCACCAAAAGAAAGCTCTATTTGTGGGAAAAAAAGATGTCAATTTTGTTTGGGTACAACGTCGCACGACCGCGCAATTGTCAGTTAAAGCGTCAGTGCCGAATCGCAAAAAGTGCTCTGGTCAGGAAGGGGATAAATTTTTCCGGGGCTGAAGTGGTCAATGCCGTGTGCAAAGGGAGTCACTGTACCCCCACTTCCCCACCATTACCATCTTACTAAGGTATCCTAAGAAAGAAAATATTCAACCCAGTTTCTTGTGACACTACTATGCACACTCATGCCGTTATAGGTAAATGTTATCTTCTAACCTCTTTATTCACTACCCCACCCTACATTTTTGACACTTTTTTGGGAACCAACGACATTACTACAGTAATCAGTGCAAAAAAAAAAAAGGTTTGTACTGTCACCAGTTAGGGTTCCTGATCAACGTCACGCCAGTTATATGACGACGCTATACTGCACTGGTGACAGAAGAAATACATTTTTAAAAAAAAATTTCCTTTTTTTATTTTATTTTCCAAAAAATAATGACAAAAATATTACAACTTCAAAAAAACTACTAAATACCTTGGACTGTCTACTTTCCAAAAAGAGGTCATTTGGGGGTTATTTCTACAGTCCTGAAATTTTAGGGCTTTAAGAAATGAGGATTGTCCGTCAGTACATAAGGATTGATTTTTTTTTATTTTTTAGATATATGCCATAGGTTGTGGAACTTTCACACAGGTGAAATAAACACTGATTTGGGTTATTTTCACCAAAGCAGAAAAGAAAAAAAATGTAGCAGAATGCAGTTTGGGCTAAACTTATGAAAAACAAATTTGCAAACTTTTATATTAGAATTAAAGAAAAACACATTTTGTTTCAAAGTTTTCAGTCTTTTTTCATTTATTTAGCAAAAAATAAAAAGCCCAGTAGTAATTAAACACCACTAAAAGGAAGCTCTATTTGTGTAAACTAAATGATAAAAATTTAGTTTGGGTACAGTGTTGCATGACCCCGCAACTGTTATTCAAAGTGCAACAGCGCTGAAAGCTGAAAATTGGCCAGAGCAGGAAGGGGGTAAAAGTGCCCAGTATTGAAGTGGTTAAAAAAAAAAAAAGTGCATTTAGCATTTTTTTTCTTCGGGGCCTGTAAAGCATCGCACCCACGATCAGCAGGTCATGGGTGCAATGTCAGGCTTCTGCAGACTGTCAGTGTAGCTGTACAAGAATGCTCACCAGGCCCTCGAAATTAATTGCTACCTACAATCCATCAGCCACAAAGGCCGATAGTACATGTAGGTATCCATTCACAGAACTCTGCCCACACGGCCGCACTCTTTTCAAATCATGATAACCAATGTGGAGAGAAGTGAGAAGATCCCCGGCCAGTTGTCAGGGGGGGTTGAAATCAGGGAAAAAGCTGCAGGAGTGGAAACACGTTACAAATAGGTGGAATATGTAACATGTTCCCAAAGGTGAACTTAAACTTTAGGCTCGGTTCACACAGGGGTAACCCGACTTACAGCGTGACTTTGCAAGGCGATTTGGAGGTGACTTCAGCACGACTTTAAGTAACTTACAACGCGACTTAAAGTTGTCTCCAGGACAGGTAACTTTGGCTGTGGCCAAATCACAGAATAATCAGCTCTCTGGGAGGGAGGGGTTTGCCTGGGTGAACTAATTTCTTTTCCTGTAAAGTCGCTTTAATATAGATGGAGATCTGACTTGGAGGCGACTTCCATTGAAATCTATGGGTACAAGTTGCCTAGAAGTCGCCTTGAAGTAGTACAGGAATCTTTTCTGAAGTCAGAGCAACTTCAGTAGTGTACATTAAGACGGCTCTCATTCACTTCAATGGAATTTCTTATGTCCCGCGACTTGGGGCAACTTGAGGTCTGACAAGTCGGATCCCAAGTTGCTGTAGTGCGAGCCAGCACTGAAAAGGATAAAGTTCCTGTTTGGTAACAAGTTACACCCTAAATACCGGGGTAACATGTCACCAAAGAGCACCTGCCTGCACTGCTCTGACCCCCTGCTGTCACATGATATTTGTGCAGCGGTTTTTCAAACACAACATTTTTAGGAGGAATACACGAAGATTTCTTTGCACAAGCACTTTAATTTTTTGAACTATTTGTTATCCTTGATTGGACACGATTTTTTGCACTAATCACCACCTTGGTGTATTTTGCACTTTATCTTCAAAGATTATTTGCACATTTTCATGAAAGCTATTTATTCTGATGTTACTGCATATTTGCACATATTTTTTATGAACTTTTATGAAGATTTTCTTCCTTGAATATTCAACTTTATATTAGACTTTTTGTCATATTGGTTTGCGCATTAGTATCCTTACTTTATACTAAGTAATTTTAGTACACACAAACACAATACCCAATTTGTTGATAAAATATAAAAGATGATGTTACGCTGCACAGATACCAAACATGTCACGCTTTAAAATTACACACGCCCGTGAAATGGTGACAAACTATGGTACATTACATTATCCATAGGCAATGCTTTAAAAGTAGGGCTGTTACTGATTAACCACTTTAAGACCAGCCTCGTTTTGGATTTTAGGTGTTTACAAGTTTAAAACAGGTTTTTTTGCTAGAAAATTACTTAGAACCCCCAAACATTATATATTGTTTTTTTTCTAACACCCTAGAGAATAAAATTGCAATACTTTTTTTTGCACCGTATTTGCGCAGCGGTCTTCTAAGCGCACTTTTTTTGGAAAAAATTCACTTTTTTGAAAAAAAAAAATAAGACAACAGTAAAGTTAGCCCAATTTTTTTTTTATATTGTGAAATATAATGTTACGCCAAGTAAATTGATACCCAACATGTCACGCTTCAAAATTGCACCCGCTCGTGGAATAGCGTCAAACTTTTACCCTTAAAAATCTCCATAGGCGACGTTTAAAAAATTCTACAGATTGCATGTTTTGCGTTACAGAGGAGGTCTAGGGCTAGAATTATTGCTCTCACTCTACCGGTCGCGGCGATATCTCACATGTGTGATTTGACCACTGTTTTCATATGCGGGCGCTACTCACGTATGCGTTCGCTTCTGCGCGCGAGCTCGTCGGGACAGGGCGCTTTAAAAAATTTTTTTTTTTTTTTTATTATTTATTTTGCTTCATTTTATTTATTTTTTCACTGTTTTTTTAAAAAAAAAAATTGGATCACTTTTTATTCCTATTACAAGGAATAGTAAACATCCCTTGTAATAGAAAAAAGCATGACAGGACCCCTTAAATATGAGATCTGGGGTCAAAAAGTCCTCAGATCTCATATTTAGACTAAAATGCAAAAAAAAAAAAAAAAAAAAAAAAAAAGTCGTTTAAAAAAATGACACAAAAAAAATTGTGCCTTTAAGAGAAGTGGGCGGAGCTGATGTAATGACGTCGCTCCGGCCGTCACATGGTATGGAGACGGGTGGGGGCCATCTTAGCCTCACTCGTCTCCATACCTAAGCAGGGAAAGGACCCGATCGCCTCTGCCGCTACCGACGGCTCCGGTAAGCGGCGGAGGGTGCGGGAGAGCGGCGGGAGGGGGGGGGTGGCACCTCTCCCGTCGCCGATAACGGTGATCTCGCGGCGAACCCGCCGCAGAGACCACCATTATGTACGGAACCGCCCGCTGAAAAGATGGATACCTCGGTTGTGGCAGCAGCTGCTGCCGTTACCGAGATATCCATCTTCAAAAAAATGACGTATATATACAGTGGGCGGTCCGAAAGTGGTTAAAATTTTCATGTTCAATTAATCTATTTTTTTCTTTTAATTGATTAATCAACTAATTTCGATTAATTATAACACACATACAGATCCAATTATTTTTAGCTGATTTAGCACCGTTATGGCAACGCCCAAAGCCGGACATAGCGGGGCATGGCTAGGACGTCACACGTCAAACTCAGCCTCACCGTGCCCATAAACGCAGCCTCACTGTAGTCAATGCCTGTGCCTGGATTACACAGTCTGCGGGCATCTACCGCTGTGTGTCTCGGAGCAGTGTGAAAACTTTGGCCGCACTGTGAGAAAAGTCCCGCCCTCCTCCTAGATCAGCTCGTGTGATAGACAGAACACTGCGTCTATCACACGAGCTGATCTAGGAGGAGGGCGGGACTTTTCTGACAGCGCGGCCAAAGTTTTCACTCGGCTCCGAGACACACAGCGGGAGAAGCCCGCAGACTGTGTATGACATGTAGTGGAGGAGGGAGCGGAGCGCTGCGCTACAGCCACAGCTTGGCCTAAAGCAGCCCCAGGGAAGGCAGCCTACCGATCAAAAAAATTAACGATTAATCAAGGAATTACTCATTAATTTCCGCAGCCCTATTTAAAAGTATTTACAAGTTACCAGTTTGGAGTTACACACATGAGGTCTAGTGCTAGAATTATTTATCTCGCTCTGATGTTTGTGGCAATATCTCACATGTGTGGTGCAATCCACATTTACATATGCATGCGGGACCTGTGTGCGTCTACGCATTTGTGAGTGAGCACGGGGGCGCTCTAAATTTCTTTTTTTTTTTCAAATCAACTTTATTGCTATCACAAGGGATGAACAACATCCCTTGTGATAGTATGGGCCATGACGGGAGATGAATGGGCCCAACAGGAATTGAAAGGAAATCCCTGCAAATTAAGGGAATTTCTTGGGGACCCCCAGGTCCCCAGAACTAGTGTCCCTCTATTACTTTTCTGGGGACAACCCAACATTTGCCATTACCAATAAACGTGAAAATAAATGAAAATCTCAAACAGGACAAATGGGGGCACAAACAGCAATAAAAATTGACAAGTGTTCTAACCCTTTTCCACTCTTTTTTTTTGTAATAAAGTTTAGTCTTTAGTTATACTTTAAAGCATCTTGATAGCATTCAATGCCCTACCATTCCCCCTTCTCGGTGAGAAAATAATGAAATTCCTACCTTTCTGTCAGACTGAGAGGAGGGCTTTTTTTGTACTTGCATGTAATTTTTGAACCATGACGCTTTTATTATTAGTATTTCATACAGATTTTTAGTGTCGGTTCACACTTGTGCGATGTCGACATTGCATGCGATCCACACCACATTGCTGTGCAGATCACATGCGATGTCTGTGCGATGCAAATTCAGCCATACAAATTTGTGCAGAACCCTTTTTTTGTCCGCACCAGAATCGGATCACATGCGTGTTCACACCCATGCGATCTGATTCTTGTCCAAATTCACAGTTCGCACTGCGATCTGTGAACCAATCTGGGGGTGCTCTTAGCTTTGTATTGACACTCCCAGCGGTTTGCATACAGCAGTGTGAACCACCAGCGATTCAGGTGCAATGCGGGAACACGCACTGGATGCGCCCCCCACCCCAAAGCACCTTATGCCCATGTTGAGGACAAGGGCCTCTTCCCGACAACCCTGGCCAGTGGTTGTCGGGGTCTGCAGGCAGGGGGGGGCTTATCGGAATCTAAAAGCCCCCCTTTAAAAAAGGGGGGCCCCCAGATCTTGGCCCCCCACCCTCTGAATGAGTATGGGGTACATTGCAACCCTACCCATTCACAAAAAAAAAAAAAAAAAGTGTCAAAAGTAAACACAGTACAGATTTTTAAAGTTTTTTTTTTTTTTTTTTTTTTTTTTTTTTTTTTAAGGCCGCTCCGGCATCTCTTCAGATTTCTTCTCCCTTCTCCCTCTTCAGGGGATGTCTTCTCCCTCTGCTCTCCGCTGATGCCTTCCAGCCCTCTCCGGTTCTTCTCCTCTGTCCGATACCTTCTGCCTCTGCCAGGCCTCCTCTCTCCCTCTGTTCTCCCTCCGATGTTGACTAGACGATCTCTCGGGGCCTTCGGATGACGTCAGCGGGTGGCCCCAGCATTAGAGCGGGAGAGAGCGTTGAGTCAACATCAGAGGGAGAAGACAGCGGAGAGAGGAGGCCCAGCAGAGGCAGAGGATAGGCATGTAGCCTGGTATGGTTCGAGGGGGGAGTGTTGCTCACTCATACCCACCCCCTTTCCTGACCTACCGGGCCATGTGCTCGGATAAGGGTTGGGAATGGATTTTGGGGGGAGATCCCACGCTGGTTTTTTTTTGGCGTAGGGGTTCCCCTTAAAATCCATACCAGACCGAAGGGCCTGGTATTCTCTTGGAGGGGGAACACCATGCCGTTTTTTTTTTTTACTTGGCGTGGAGTTTCCTCTAAAGATTCATAGCAGACACAAAGTGCCTGGTATTGTTGGGATCAAAATCGGAGCCCCGCTCATTGAAGTCGGATGGATGTCGGACTTCAAGTCGCAGAGCAAAGTCGGATCCAGTGTCGTACGACTGTCGTGTCGTACCAGTCCTAAAGGGAATGCTCCTAATCTCAGCCTGCACAGAAGCAATCAGATTCCAATCTCTCCACCATGGCCAAGACCAAAGAGCTGTTGAAGCATGTCAGGGACAAGATTTTAGACCTACACAAGGCTGGAATGGGCTACAAGACCATCACCAAGCAGATTTGTGAGAGGGTGACAACAGTTGGTGCGATTATTAGCAAATGGATGAAACACAAAATAACTGTCAGTTTCCCTCGGTCTGGGGCTCCATGCAAGATCTCACCTCGTGGAGTTTCAATGATCATGAGAACGGTGAGGAATCGGCCCAGAACTACATGGGAGAATATGGTCAATGATCTCAAAGGCAGCTGGGACAATAATCACCAAGAAAACAATTGGTAACACACTACGCCGTGAAGAACTGAAATCCTGCAGTGCCTGCAATGTCCCCCTGACTCAAGAAAGCACATGTTACAGGCTGAAGTTTGCCAATGAACATCTGAATGATTCAGATGAGAACTGGGTGAAAGTGTTGTGGTCAGATGAGACCAAAATCGAGCTCTTTGGCATCAACTCAAAGCGCTGTGTTTTAAGGAGAAGGAATTCTGCCTATAGCCCCAAGAACACCATCCCCATTGTCAAACATGGAGGTGGAAACATTATGTTTTGAGGTTGTCTTTTTGCTAAGGGGACAGGACTACTTCACAGCAGCAAAGGGACGATGGACGGGGTCATGTATGGTCAAATCTCGGGTGAGAACCTCCTTCCCAATGGGTCGTGGATTGGTATCCCAGCATGACAATGACCCAAAACACACGGTTTAAGGCAACAAAGGAGTGGCTCAAGAAGAAGCACATTAAGGTCCTGGAGTGGCCTAGCCAGTCTCCAGACCTTCATCCCACAGAAAATATGTGGAGGGAGCTGAAGGTTTGAGTTAACAAACATCAGCCTTGAAACATTAATGACTTGGAGAGGATCTGCAAAGAGGAGTGGGACAAAATCCCTCCTGAGATGTGTGCAAACCTGGTGGCCAACTACAAGAAACATCTGACCTCTGATTGCCAACAAGGGTTTTGCCACCAAGTACTAAGTCATGCTTTGCAAAGGGGTCAAATACTTATTTCACTCATTAACCACTTCAGCTCTGGAAGGTTTTACCCACTTCCTGACCAAGCCAGTTTTTGTAATACGGCACTGCGTTGCTTTAACTGACAATTGTGCGGTTGTTCGATACTGTACCCAAATAAAATTGATGTCCTTTATTCCCCACAAATAGAGCTTTCTATTGGTGGTATTTGATCACCTCTGCGGTTTTTATTTTTTGCAGATAAACAAAAAAAGACTGTCAAGTTCTGCTTTAAAACCTTCCCAATAAAAAAAAATTAAAAAATTTCTTCTTCAGGTTTAGGCCAGTGTTTCTCAACTCCAGTCCTCTAGGCGCCCCAACAGGTCATGTTTTCAGGCCTTCTATTATTTTGCACGGGTGAATTCATCAGTTTCACTGCCTTAGTAATTACCACAGCTGTTTCATCTGAGGAGAATCCTGAAAACATGACCTGTTGGGGCGCCTTGAGGACTGGAGTTGGGAAACACTGGTTTAGGCCAATATGTATTCTGCTACATATTTTTGTTTAAAAAAAAAATCCCAATAAGTATATATTGATTGGTTTGCGCAAAAGTTATCGCATCTACAAACTATGGGATAGATTTATGGAATTTTTTTTTTTTTTTACTAGTAATGACAGCGATTTTTAGTGGGACTGCAACATTGCGGCGGACAAATTGGACACCAAGTGACACTTTTTGGGGTCCAGTGACACAAATACGGTGATCAGTGTTAACAAAAAAATAAAATTGAAAAAAATTAAATAAAATAATGTGAGGGGGACAATACACTGGAGGAAAAGAGAGATCCATCTGAAACACAAGATCTCTCTTTTGCTCCCTGACAGATCAGCTGTTTGCCTTGTTTACATAGGCAGACCGCTGCTCCATCTCTCTACTGAATGATCAGTGGAATGCCGCCGCCAGGAACCCGCTGATTGGCTCCCGCTGTGTCCAGTCACAGCGGGAGCTGTACACACGCGCCCCCTACACCACGTGCACAAAATCAGGTACAGGTACCTGATTTTGCGCAGTCTGGCCACCCTGCCGCAGTATATATGCGGGGGGCATTCCGGAATCGGTTAAAATGCAAATCAATTTATAACTTTTTTGAAACGCATTTTCTGGGGGTTTTTTTTGTGGTTATTTTGGTCTCTCACTGTCCATATAAAAAAAATCCTCAGATTTACTGTCTGGCGAGCACTTTTTTCCCTTTCAGAAAGGCAGCTGCCGGACTATAATAGTGTCCACCCATACTAAACTTCATTCACGGATTTGCTTCTTCAAAAAGGAAAAATTATTTTCCATTGGAACCATTTTTCACTTTTATTGGTCCAGCTCTATCCTACATACATCAGAACATACGACCTAGACTACTCCAGTCGGCTGCCAACACCGACAATTCAGTATGCCTCCCCTGTGGCACTTGTGGCCAGTTCATCAAGAAATCTTTCGAAATTTGCTCCATGTATTGTAAAAGCTTTAGCCATCTTGGATATAAGAATTCATGTTTATAATTCTATCATTAGTACTAAGGCACACACGTGAGAATCCAGTTAACCAAATTGCTGCCAAAGCCAATTCTAACAATTCTCACATACACATGTAAACCTCTGCATTTTTTTTTCCTAACTACATAATTACCTGAAGACCCCAAACATATATTTCCTGACAGCAAAGGCCCTGGAAAAAAAATGGTTGTTGTAATTTATTGTGTCACACGATATTTGAACAGCGGTTTGTCAAAGGCAAATTTTCAGGGAAAGAATACACTTTAGAGCTGCACGATTAATCGTTAAGAATCGTTATCACAATTTTTTTCCTGTTGCGATCTTGAAAAAAGTGTTTCCTGATTCTTTCTATGCAGAGAATTCTCTCTGCTCTGCTAAAGCCAACAGCCCTCAAAAGAAAGGAAAAATAAAAAACGGGCAGTCTGCCAAGAATCACAACATTCTTTAGCAATGAAACTGAAGTATAAACATTGTAACAATTTGTCCTTTAGATCAAAGGAATACACTCTGGTGTGAAAATGAGGGAAGTTTAACCACTTAGAACCCCCAAACACACAATATAATATTATATATATATATATTTATTAGAGCTGCACAATTAATTGTCAAGAATCGTTATCGTGATTAATCGTCAAGAATCAAGAATGAATCATGAATTTAAAAAAAAATAAAAAATCTAACCAGTAAAAGTTAGCCCATTTTTTTTTTTGTATAATATGAAAGATTTTAAGTCGCGAGAATCTTGATCTTTTTATTCTAAGCAAAAAAAAAAAAAATTGATTCTCATTTTGGCCAGAATTGTGCAGCTCTAATATATATATTTATATTAGAGACCCTAGAGAATAAAATGATGGTTGTTGCAATAAATTATGTCACACTGTATTTGCGCAGCAGTCGCTCAAAATGTAATTTTTTGAGAAAAAAATTTACACTTTATTGAATTAAAAAAGAAAAAAAAACACAACTAACCAGTAAAATGTTAGCCCAATTTTTTTGTATAATGTGAAAGATTTTACGCCGCGAGAATCGTGATCTTTTTATTCTAAGCAGAAAAATCGTGATTCTCATTTTGGCCAGAATCGTGCAGCTCTAATACACTTTAATGAATTTTAGTGCACGCAAATACAATATTATACCCAGTGTTTTGGCATAATATAAAAGACAATATGCCAAGTAAATAAATACTGAACATGTCTCACTTTAAATATGCACACGCCTGTGGAATGGTGACAAACTATGGCATCTAAAAATATCCAAAGGTAACACGTTTAAAGCTTTTACAGGTAATCAGTTCAGAGTTAAACAGGACGTCTGGTGCTAGAATGATTGCTCTCATTCATATTTGCGGCGTAGACTGGGCCCTGTGTAGTTGTTGCAATTTTAAATAACAACGTTGTTATTCTGGTGTTAGGTGGAGGGTTTGGATACATTTTTGTGTCAATATTTTTTTAAAATAAGTCCAATAAAAGTTACAATAGCATACCGGGGCGACTTCATACATACTTTCTTCAGGATATTTTTTTTCCTCTTTTTTTGTACTGGTGCTCGAATTTTTGCTCTCGCTCTGATATTTGCAGTGATACCTCACATATGTGGTATGATCACCATTTACATATGTGTGCAGAATCGACATATGTAGTGGCACTTGTGTGTGAACACAGGGGGCGCTTTCATTTTTAATTTTATCATTTTAATTTAAAGTTATTTTTTTTGGACACAGTCTCTTTAATTTCAATTTTATCACCATCACAAGCCTTGTGATAGCTTGGGAAGTTACAGGTGCTATTTACTGTGAGATCTGGGGTCTATAAAAACTCAGATCTCTCCTCTGCCCTTAAAAGCATCTGATCAAGTAGAGATTGATTCGATCAGATGCTTTACAAGCGGATAACGGCTTGAAAACAACTAACCGAAACCAGAAGTGATAAAAACCTTGTCACTTCTGGTTTCATACACCATGGAGATGATCGGTAAACAGAAGTTCCTCCACCTCTGTGGTGTGCTGACCTGACTGCTCACATCAGTCCTGGGCTCTCCGGTGGAACAGGAGAGCCCAGGAAAGGCAGCAGGCCTAGGGCAGCCCCCTGTAAAAAGTGATCTGACGACTTAAAAATGGCTGGCTCAAAAAAAAAAAAAAAAAAAAAAAAAAAAAAAAAGGGGGGGGGGGGGGGGGGGTACCAAGTCCATGGCTGCAGCTGGTGCCATGATACTGGTAGAGCCACTGAAACCAGAGGACATATAGATACGTCCATTTGCCAGAAGTGGTTAAATTGTTATGGGTAACAAAAAATATATTTGCTCTGGAGTTCGTAGATAAACAAACACTTTTTGACTGCCTTCACTACTGTATCATGATGGATATTATATAAACAAGCCTCAGCTTGTCTTTGGTTACTTTCTCATATTTCTATGACACTGAGCAGCTAAAAATGATGAAAGCTTTGGAGTTGAAGTCAGGTGGAAGACACAGGACACTACCCGAGCCACCGAATCGGTTGCTAAAACAACTACAATACAAATCATATGTTTCTTTTGAGAGAACCCATGGGTTGTCTGCAACCTATGGAAATCACGTAGGAATAATATAAAGTGAAAACTGAAAGCAGCATAATAATGTAGGTCTTCAACTCATGATCTTTTCTCCCCAATTCAAAGCAGGTTTAGCACATTGCCATTAACAGACTTCCCTACAAGTACTTATTTCTAATGAAAGAACCTGGGACTATATAACTGGTTTATGAATCACTTGATTTAATATTATTTAATTAGTGGCATGAATGTTACAGAAGGTATGGACCAGGCAGAACCAGTCAGAGAATGGAGTGCATTGGACTGACTCAGCAGCTAAGGTTTATCTGTATAAGTAGGAGTTATATAAAGGGCTTTATGAAAATATAAGAGACAGCAGCTTATACACACACGAGGAATGGCATGCTGCTATTGTTTAATCACAAGATCCAACTAATGGCACATTCTTGTCACAAAAGGCAACAGTAGTATGGCCAGCATTGACACGTAACTGAACACCACATTGAAATGCTTTCACAGCTAAACACACTTATACTCCGTTGGCTTTTCATGCTGACAATAGTCAGCCCATGAGGTCTCATACTCTCACAGAAGGCAATGGACTTCCAATGTACCATAAAAGACACAATTCACATGACTGTCACTGCATCACAGTACACAAACTATAGGAAATGTGGAGTAAAACACAATACTAGAATGTACATATCTCCCTATGATAGCTGTAGGCAAATAAATCATTTGTTTCTTCAGACCAGAAGACTTGGTTCTAAACAGACTTTTCAAATTATGGTGGTGTTTATTTCACATCGACTTTTCTGATCGGATAGCAGCAAGCTTTTTTGCTGGTGACTTTTCATGATAATTTGAATACACCGCCTGAAATTGCCAACAAATGGAAGAATAAAAATATATTTGTATCTGCTACATTTCAGGTTTTGCATTTTTCCTGAACAGCTAAATTCAGTAGTGCAATAAAATTGGAATATGTCCATTTCAAACAAGTGTGTTACTTGCAGTGAAGGTGTGGGATGTGCAAGATTAACCCTTTATATTTTGTGTGCATTGGTGCACCCCACCCACACCTGTGTTTCAGTGCACTGTAACCCATTACTGTGTATGTGCTGCACAGTGTTGCTAAAAACAAAGTACCGTATATCAGGGCTTGACAAATTTGCTTGGAATCTAGGAGCCAGCTAAAAAAGTTAGGAGCCAGGTTTTTTTTTTTTTTTAAACGACCGACAAAGCTTTATTTTCAATATAAAAATTAACCAATCTTAAATTTACACAGAGACGACTAGAACGAATGTGACTGCTTTTATTTCCTGCCATGCAGGGACACAAGACCACCATATTCCCGCTAAGGATCCAATCAGGTCCGCCTGAAAAACTGACAGGTGAACCTGATCAGACAGCCCGCGTGAAAGGGGCCAAGCAGGGAGATGACAAATAATAAATTCATTTTAATTAACCACTTCCTTCCCGCAGGACGACTATATACGTCCTGTCTTTGAAGAGAAATACCGTTGTTATGGTAGCAGCTAGCTACCATAACCCCGGTATCTTCTTCAAGAGCCGGCGGTTCTCTTTCAGATAAAAGTGGTCTCTGCAGCAGATTCGCAGCGAGATCACTTTTATCGGCGGCAGGAGAGGGCCCCCCCTACTGCCGCTCTCCGGTGCCCTTCACCGCTTACCGTGGCCGTCGGTAACGGCGGAGCCGATCCGGATCTGTCCCTGGCCTGACATGGAGACGAGTGAGAGGAAGATGGCCCCCCCCCCCCGCCCATCTCCAAGTCATTGCAGGGCGGAAGCGACGTCAAATCGTCACTTCCACCCATAGCTCTTGAAGGGACATTTTTTATTTATTTTTTTTCAAATGACATTTTTTTTTTTTAATGCATTTTAGTGTAAATATGACATCTGAGGTCTTTTTGACCCCAGATGTCATATTTAAGGAGGACCTGTCATGCTTTTTTTCTATTACAAGGGATTTTTACATTCCTTGTAATAGGAATAAAAGTGACTTTTTTTTTTTTTTTAAAAGAACAGTGAAAAAAAAAAAGTTAAAATAAATAAGAAAAAAAAAAAAATTAAATGTGCCCCATCCCTTGTAATAGAAATAAAAGTGACACAATTTATTTTTTTTTTTAAAAACAGTGTAAAAATAAAAAATAAAAAGTAAAATATATAAGAAAAAATAATAATTTTTTTAAATGCGCCCCGTCCTGCCGAGCTCGCTTGCAGAAGCGAACGCATATGTGAGTAGCACCCGCATATGAAAGCGGTGTTCAAACCACACGTGAGGTATCGCCACGATCGTTAGAGCGAGAGCAATAATCCTAGTCCTAGACCTCCTCTGTAACTCAAAACATGCAACCTGTAGAATTTTTTAAACGATGCCTATGGAGATTTTAAAGGGTAAAAGTTTGTCGCCATTCCACAAGCGGATGAAATTTTGAAGCGTGACATGTTGGGAATCAATTTACTCGGCGTAACATTATCTTTCACAGTATAAAAAAAATTGGGCTAACTTTACTGTTTTCTTATTTTTTAATTAAAAAAAGTATTTTTTCCCAAAAAAGTGCGCTTGTAAGTCCGCTGCGCAAATACGGTGTGACAGAAAGTATTGCAATGACCGCCATTTTATTCTCTAGGGTGCTAGAATAAAAAATATATATAATGTTTGGGGGTTCTAAGTAAAGGGAAGGAGATGAGCAGGCAGTGAAAACAGGCAGGGGAAGCTCCATTAGCATTGGTGGTTGTCTTGTAATACCAACGGCCACCACCAGAGGGCGTCCGATTGCAGAAGGAACCAGGAACCATAGGACTGCAGTAGGCCGCAAAGCCGGGGCCTCAATTACCGGCGAGGCCCAGCGCGATCGCGGCGGGAGGGGGGGTGGGGGTCGAACGGACACAGGATACCCCAGCTGTGCCGCCCCAGGCGCCAGGTCGCTAATTCTAGTCGCAAATGCGACCTGGCGCCCGGGGTTTGTCGAGCCCTGCCGTATATACTCGAGTATAAGTCGAGTTTTTAAGCACATTTTTTTGTGCTGAAAGTGCCCCCCTCGACTTATACTCCAGTCAAGCACTTTTCTGCAGCAAAAAACGTCATTTTCCAAACCGATTTTGGGGCCCCGTATCTCAGGGCCACTTGGTGCTAGGAACCCCAAATTTGGTGTGCAAACCCAGTGGATATGGTACCAGAACATACCCAACGCTGGGGTTCCTAGCACCAAGTGGTCCTGAGATACGGGGCCCCAAATCCGGTTCGGAAAATATTCTCTGCTGCAGAAAAGTGCTCGACATTTTCTGAACCGATTTTTGGGGCCCTGTATCTCGGGGCCACTTGGTGCTAGAAACCCCAGCTTTGGATATTTTATGGTGCTAGTTCCACTGGGTTTGCACACCAAATTTGGGCCCCAAAGTCAGTCAACTGTGTCCATCTGCAGCAATGTCATTTCGGGACCCTTTGGGTTCAGAGACCCCAAATTTTGGCTACAGCTAGGGGGCATCTAGGAACCCTTAACTACCGAGCTTGAAGTTCGGGGGACCTATGGCTGCAAATGGGCACAGTGAGGCATGCAAATGGGCATTGTTGACTAGGGCTGAAACAACTAATCGATTAATCGACAACTAATCGATTATGAAATTAATCGATTACTATTTTCATAATCGATTAATCGGCCAGTAACATAATGGGGTTAAAAAAAACTAAAACGAGCCCTTTATAGTACAAAAAGAGCAAATAATTGCTACTGTAGATGTTACTTTCACAGTTCTACAATAAAAAAACTGAACCCCTTACAGTAGTGATTTGCTTTTTTTTTTTTGTACTATAAAGGGCTAATTTTAGTTTTTTTAACCCAATTGGCCAAAAAAAAATGCAAAAACGTAAATCGCCGCAAAATCACGTGCGCATAAATCAAAACGCACAGCAAAAAGAACTGCAGAAACAGATTGAAAGCAAACTGCCTAGGTGTGTACCGAGCCTTATTCTGGCCACACGGATGAATTTTCAGACGAGAAATCTTTGTACATTCGCTGAATGAAAGAATGTTGTTTGAAATTTTTACTTGTTTTTAACATTCTGTTTTTAAAATTAATGTAATTTCTGAACGAAAACCACATACACTGTCTGAAAATTCCTTTGACCAAGAAGTTTTCAATTTCCAAATTTTCCCGTCACTGTGGTTGAAAATTAAGGTCGATTTGACCCCACTAACGATTAGAAAATCGAACGAACGTTCTTAAAATGAAATTTTTTTTTGGAGGAAGACATTTGATCTCCGAGTCTGATAATATTTATCAGATTCACCCTTTAATAGTATATACAGTATATCTCTTCTCTAACAGTTTATACAGTGTATCTCCTCTAATAGTATATACAGTATATCTCTTCTGTCTTTTTTTCAGAGTGGATTAGATATTTTGCTCCCTAACCATATAGTTGGTTATTTATATTTACCACTGCATAGAGATATTTAAAAATAAATTGCCTTTTTTTTAAACTTTACATATTAACTAAATTATACGCCACATTTTTTTTTTTAAAGGTTATTAACCGATTAATCGAAACAATAAATCGGCCAACTAATCGATTATGAAAATAATCGTTAGTTGCAGCCCTATTGTTGACCCTCTTTTCCACTTACAGTAGCTGTGCATTTCTCACCCTCGTCTTATAGGGCGTACACACGGTCGGACTTTGTTCGGACATTCCGACAACAAAATCCTAGGATTTTTTCCGACGGATGTTGGCTCAAACTTGTTTTGTCTACACACGATCGCACAAAGTTGTCGGAAAATGCGATCGTTCTAAACGCGGTGACGTAAAACACATACGTCGGGACTATAAACGGGGCAGTGGCCAATAGCTTTCATCTCTTTATTTATTCTGAGCATGCGTGGCACTTTGTCCGTCGGATTTGTGTACACACGATCGGAATTTCCGACAACAGATTTTGTTGTCGGAAAATGTTATCTCCTGCTCTCCAACTTTGTGTGTCGGAAAATCCGATGGAAAATGTCAGATGGAGCCCACACACGGTCGGAATTTCCGACAACACGCTCCGATCGGACATTTTCCATCGGAAAATCCGACCGTGTGTACGGGGCATTATACTCGGGTCAATACGTTTTCCCCATTTTTTTGTGGTAAATTAGGGCCTCGACTTATACTCGAGTATATACGGTATGCCCAGGTTTTATGCTCACCCAATGTGCATTAACACGTGAATCCTGCCTTAATTTAATAAAATAAAATGTCAACAAAATACTTTGACTAGGATGGCAAAACCTTTATATTCATCTGTATAGTTTTAAAAGGCTATGAATGGGTAACTGTGGATACAGAGGGGGAGGTGGTACAAAAGGTAATAGCTGCTGGGGATGATCTGATGGAGGTGACTCGGGTACAGTTCTTAGGTGGGGTAGGCTTCAGATTGGCAGCAGTCACAGATTGGTTTATAGGGTGTACTAGTCTAGCAGCAGCATTCATAATAGACTGAAGGGGGGATAGCTTGTGTAAAGGTAGGCCAGTAAGGAAGGAGTTGCAGTCAAGGCAGGAAATAACCAAGGCCTGAATAAGTTGTTTTTTTGGTGTCACCAATCAGGAAGGGTCGAATTCTGGAAATGTTGCGGAGGTTAAGGCGGCAAGATGTAGCCAGTGATTGGATGTGGGGGCTGAAGGAGAGGTCAGAGTCCAGGATTACACCTAGCACCTTGGCATGTGTGGAGGGACCAATAGTTGGGCTGTTGATCTCAATGGTAAAGTCATGGGGAGGGGATCGGGAAGGAGAAAATATTACAAGCTCAATTTTTAAAAGATGGAGTTTGAGGAAGTGGTGATACATCCATACAGATATGTCGCTCAGTAAGTTTGTGATATATGAGGAAAATGAGGGGGTAAGTCGAGGAGTGGAGAGATAGATCTGGGCGTTTTTCAGCATAGAGGTGGTATTGTAAGCCATGGGAGGTTATCAACTGCTTGTATGAGAGAGTGAGAGCAATAACACCAAATTTAACACACCTGCTCCCTTGTAAACACTAACAAGTCTCATGACACCGGGGAGGGAAAATGGCTAATTGGGCCCAATTTGGACATTTTCACTTAGGGGTGTACTCACTTTTGTTGCCAGCGGTTTAGACATTAAAGCAGAGTTACACCCTATTTTACATCTTTTGCTCAAGCACATTACAGCAATGTATTCAGTTATAAACGGAAACTTTTTTTTTTTTTGTTTATTCTTGTGTACCTGCGTTTTTGTCATGTCCTTCTCTGCTTCCTGTATGTGTCCACTGCGGATACATACAGGGTATTTTGTGGGTATTCTGTCATTTTCTGTGTGCCGTACTGTCTTCTGGAAGCTCGTGTCATTGCAGAGGCCTGCCGCGAGTTCTCGCAGGATTTCGAAAGAGGTTGCCATCACAACGGGGCGGGAACTTTCAACGATGACGCCCGTTGTGATGGCAACCCTGAAGCTTACGGCGCTGCTCGCCGTAAATACTGAGCATGCGTGAGAAAGATCAGTGAATGCTGGGAGCTCAGCATTCACCGGATCCCGGAAATCAATGCTTGTGGGCTTCACATGCCCACAAGCAAGATGAGAACAGCCAGGATTACTTTTTATAAACACTTATTAGAATTGAAAACGGACAGCAGCAGATTTAAAAAACCGAAACAGTGAGTATTACTTTATTATTTTGAAAGTGTATGAATGACTAAAAAAAAAAAAAAAAACCACAAAAGTTGAATGGTTGCGGGAACCCCGCTTTAATGGCTGTGTTGTTATTTTGAGGGTACAGCAAATTTACACTGTTATACAAGCTGTACACTCACTACTTTAGATTGTAACAAAGTGTCATTTCTTCAGTGTTGTCATATAAAAAGAAAATATTTACAAAAATGTGAGGGGTGTACTCACTTTTGTGAGATACTGTATATATGTGTATGACGCATTCCCTGAATGCATTATTTCTGTATTAGGATTATTCAGACAGCTGACAAGACCCATCCTCTAATTTAACCACTTTAAGACCGGGCCTCTTTTTCAGACTCGTTGTTTACAAGTTAAAAACACGTTTCTTTGCTAGAAAATTACTTGGAACCCCCAAGCATTATACATTTTTTTTCGAACACCCTAGAGAATGAAATGGCGGTCATTGCAATACTTTTTGTCACACAGTATTTGCGCAGCGGTCTTACAAGCGCACTTTTTTTTTTTAGAAAAAAATTCACTTTTTTGAATAATAAAAAAAAAAAAACAGTAAAGTTAGCCCAATTTTTTTTTTTATCGTGAAAGATAATGTTTCGCCAAGTAAATTGATACCCAACATGTCACGCTTCAAGATTGCGCCCGCTCGTGGCATGGCGTCAAACTTTTACCCTTAAGAATCTCCATAGGCGACGTTGAAAAAAATTCTACAGGTTACATGTTTTGAGTTACAGAGGAGGTCTGGGGCTAGAATTATTGCTCTCGCTCTAAAAATCGCGGCGATACCTCACATGTGTGGTTTGACCACCGTTTTCATATGCGGGCGTAACCCACGTTTGCGTTCTTTTCTGTGCGCTTTAAAAAAAATTATTTTCTTTATTTTTACACGGTTTTTAAAAAACAAAAAATTTGGGTCACTTTTATTCCTATTACAAGGAATGTAAACATCCCTTGTAATAGAAAAAAGCATGACAGGTCCTCTTAAATATGAGATCTGGGGTCAAAAAGATCTCAGATCTCATATTTAGACTAAAATGCAATAAAAGAAAAAAAAAAAAAAAATGTTGCCATTTGAAAAAAAATGACAACAGAAAAATGTGCCTTTAAGACGTATAGGCGGAAGTGACGTTTTGACGTCGCTTCCGCCCTGCTATGGTATGGAGACGGGTGGGGGCCATCTTAGCCTCACTCCTCTCCATACCCAGCCACGGACAGGTCCCGATCGCCTCCGCCACTACCGACAGCTCCGGTAAGCGGCAGAGGGCGCGGGACAGCGGCTGGAGGCACCCTCTCCCGCCGCCAACGATGATCTCGCGGCGAATCTGCCGCAGAGACCACCATTATCGTTAACCGAACCGCCGCCTGAAGAGATGGATACCTCGGTTGTGGCAGTAGCTGCTGCCATTACCGAGATATTCCTCTTCAAAGTCAGGACGTATATAGTCGTGCAGCGGTCGGTAAGTGGTAAAAGGTGCTGTAAACCCTCATGGGTTTTTCCCCTAATGCATTCTATGCATTAAGGTGAAAAACCTTCTGTGGTGCTGCAGCAAAAAATGGGGTTATTTATGGAGTTTTTTGCATTAATTTTTTTTTTTCCAAAAAAACGCATTTGAAAAAACACTGTGCAAATAAAATACTATGTCCGCCGGCCACCCGGGATCACTCCTGGGAGAGACAGAACGGGGGTCTGTCAATGTAAACAGACAGATCCCCGTTCTCTCAGGGGAGGAGAGACAGATCTGCTGTTCCTAGTGATTAGGAACAGCGATCTGTCTCCTCCTCCATTCACTACACTGCCCCCCACAGTTAGAAACACCTCTCTAGGGAACAGTAAACCCCTTGATCGCCCCCTAGTGCCAGTAATATTTATACAGATATCAGTGGTTATTTTTAGCACTTATCGCCGTATAAATGTCACTGGTCCCAAAAGTGTCCGATCTGTCCACCGCAATGTCGCAGTCTCGCTTAAAATCGCTGATCACCCCCATTACTAGTAAAAAAAAAAAAGGTTAATAAAAATGCCATAAATCTATCCCCTATTTTGTAGATGCTATAACTTTTGCGCAAACCAATATACTCTTATTGTGATTTTTTTTACCAAGAACATGTAGAAGAATATATATTAGCCTAAACTGATGAAGACACTAGTTTTTTTACATTTTTTTGGCGATATTTATTATAGCAAAAAGTACGTTTTTTTATAGCGCAAAAAAAAAAAAAAAAAAAAAAAAAACGCAGAGGTGATCAAATACCACCAAAACAAAATTTATTTGTAGGTGAAAAAAAATAAATAAAAAAAAGACATAAATTTTGTTTGGGTACAGCGTTGCACGATCTCCCTAAATCTATCCCGTAGTTTGTAGACACAAGCTCTAACGAGCAGGGCCCTCTGATCCTTCCTGTATTGATTTGTATTGTAAGTGTACTGTCTGCCCTCATGTTGGAAAGTGCTGTGCACACTGTTGGCGCTATATAAATCCTGTATAATAATAATAGACACGATAACTTTTGTGCAAAAAAATCAATATACGCCTATTACGATTTATTTATTTTTTAATTTAACAAAAAAAATAAAGTATAAGAATATATATCGGCCTGGGTAAAAAAAGGATGTCAATTTTGTTTGGGTACAGCTTCGCAACGACCACTCAATTGGCAGTCAATGCGACGCAGTGCCGTAACGCAAAAAGATGGCCTGGTGATTAAGGGGGTAAATCCTTCAGTTTCTTAAGTGGTTAAAGTAGAACTATGGGCGAAACTTTTTTTGTCCTTTTGGATAGAGCAAGGGAGGGTTATAACCACTGTCAGATTATTTTTCACCATCTCTGTCCAATTGCGGAGATTTCCTTTCACTTCCTGTCCCAAAGCCAAACAGGAGGTGAGAGAAAATCCCTGCAAATTAAAGTGTTTGTAAAGTCACATTGTGACTTTACTGGTATCCCCTCTGGATTATACAGTCATTAACTATAGTCTTTTTTATGAAAAGGCTAAAAAACCTTTTCTCCCACCGCAGCTGTGCAATGGAGCTGCACGGTTAAAAAAAACGTGATCTCGATTCAACCCCCCTCACGATCCCTATGCAGAATTTCCCGATTCATTCATGTAATAAGTGCAGAGTTCTCAGCTCACTCAGCTGTCAAGAAAAAAAAAACAGGCAGCCTGACAAGATTTTTACAACATTGTCCACACTAGTAGATAACTATAAACATTGTAATTTTTTGTTCTTAGATCAAAGGAATAAACTTCAGTGTGTAGACAAGGGCAGTTTAACCATTTAAAAACTAAACCTTTTTCTGACAGTTGTTTCTTACAAAGTTAAAATCTGTATTTTTATCTCGAAAATTACTTGGAACCCCCAAACATTATATTATATTTTTTTAGCAGAGACCCTAGGGAATAAAATGATGATTGTTGCAATATTTTATGTCACACTGTATTTGAGCAGCGATCTTTCAAACGCAATTTTTTGGGAACAAATACACTTCAATGATTTTTAAAAAAAAACTAAACAGTAAAGCTAGCCCTATGTTTTTTTTTGTCTATTGTGAAAGATGTTACGCCGTGAGAATCGTGATCTTTATCCTAAGCAAAAAAATTGCGATTCTCATTTTAGCCAGAATCGTGCAGCTCTACTGTGCAGTCACGTGACCCCCCTCCACTCTTCTTCCCCGATCTATGGAGAGCAACAAGAGGGGCTGAAATTCCCCTGTGACGTCAGCCGGCCAACAGAGGGAAGTCACGTGACTGCAGATCGGCGGTGTGAGAAAAGGTATTTAACCTTTAGCCTTTTCATTAAAAAAAAAAAAAAAAAAGCTAAATACCTTTTCTCACACCGCCGCTGTGCAGTCACATGACTTCCCTCTTTAGGCCGGCTGACGTCACAGGGGAATCTCAGCCCCTCCTGTTGCTCTCCATAGATAAGGAAGAAGAGCGGAGGGGGATCGTGTGGCTGCACAGTAGAGCTGCACTATTATGGATAAAATGAGAATCACAATTTTTTTGCTTAGAATAAAGATCACGATTCTCTAACATCATCTTTCACAATATACAAAAAAATAAATAAAAAAATTGGGCTAACTTTACTGTTTAGTATTTTTTTTAAATTCATCGAAGTGTATTTTTTCCCAAAAAAAATTGCGTTTGAAAGACTGCTGCGCAAATATTGTGACATAAAATATTGCAATGACCGCCATTTTATTCTCTAGGGCAGTGATGGCGAACCTTGCCACCCCAGATGTTTTGAAACGACATTTCCCATGATGCTCAACTACACTGCAGAGTGAATGAGCATCATGGGAAATGTAGTTCCAAAACATCTGGGGTGCTAAAGTTCGCCATCACTGCTCTAAGGTCTCTGCTACAAAGTCGTTTTCTAACAAAAAATACAGATTTTAACTTGTAAGCAACAAGTGTCAGAAAAAGGTTTTGTTTTTAAGTGGTTAAACTGACTTAATTTACAGAGCAAAGATTGTCCCTTTGATCTAAAAGAACAAAATGTTACTTTGTATCTCTTCTCTATCTGTAGACCGCCACTCATGAAGCTCTGAAAACCGAGCGATCAGCAGTGTTTGATTGCTCGGTTCTCAGTGCAGAGGCGCCGGGGGACAGATGCAGCATTGGACCAATGGTGCATCCACCTAGGTAAGAATGATGGGGGGGGATTCCTTTACTTCTCTTTTAACAATTAATCCGTGCAGCTCTAAACGCTATAGATAATGCCTGCATAATCCAGAGAGAATTTTTGCTGCATATTGCAGCTAAATAGTGCCTGGAGGGGCAGGGAGGAGAGCAGCTCTCATGCTGACAGGCAGGGTGGGGGAAGAGACTCAGAGCAGAGAGCGGAATGACAGAGGCACGTAAACTGACCACTGTATCATAGCTCAGAAGCCATGAATACTGTGGTCAGCACTAAGGATGAGCTCAGGCGCGTTTGCAACTCCACAGCGCTAATCACAGGCAGTGAGACTTTTCCCGATCGGTGGCTGCACAGATCAGGAAATGTCTCATTACTTGTGATTGGCGCTGCGGAGTGTCAGCTGCCTGGCGGGCGCATGGAGTTGAACACGCCTGAGCTCAACCTTAGTCAGCACAGACAGGGGGACACAGGAACAGGCAGGATCAATCAGGTATATCACAACATAGGAAGGGACGAATTACACAGCACAAGCACTGTGCTATAAAATCATGCCTTAACCACTTCAGCCCCGGAAGGATTTGCCCCCTTCATGACCAGGCCATTTTTTGCGATACGCCACTGTGTTGCTTTAACCGACAACTGTGTGGTCGTTGCGAAGCTGCACCCAAACAAAATTGACGTCCTTTTTTTTACCTACAAATAGAGCTTTCTTTTGGTGGTATTTGATCACCTCTGCAGAGCGACAATTTTGAAAAAAAAAAATAATATATATATATTTTTACACATTTATTCATCAGTTAAAATATTCATAAATATTCTTATACATATTTTTTGGTAAAAAAAATGTTTTTTAAAAAAAATCGTAATAGGCGTATATTGATTGGTTTGCGCAAAAGTTATCGTGTCTACAATCTACGGGATAGATTTAGGGACTCGTTTTATTGTTTTTACTAGTAATGGCGGCGATCAGAGATTTTTAGCGGGACTGCGACATTGCAGTGGACAAATCTGACCCCAAATGACACTTTTTGGGAACCAGTGACATTATTACATTGATCAGTGCTATAAAAATGCACTGATCAATGTAAAAGTGACAGGGAAGGGTTACACTAAGGGGCGATCAAGGCTTTAAGTGTGTTCCCAGGGTGTGTTCTAACTGTAGGGGGGATGGGCTACCAGGGACATGACAGATCATGGGAAACAGTAGATCTTCATCATGTCTCCTGTCAGAATGGGGATCCGGTTGTTTACACTGGCAGATCCCTGTTCTGCCTCTGTACTAGGCGACCGCGGGTGACTGGCGGATAACGAGTCTGCCCGACCCGCGGGTGCGCTCATGCTGCGAGGCCACTGTATGGGTGTTCGCGCAACGCTGCCAACCTGCCGCAGTATATCTGCGTGAGCTGGTCGGCAAGTGGTTAAAAGGAACAGAATTTTTTGGGGGGGGTTACAACCACTTTAACCACTTCAGCCCCGGACCATTTGGCTGGCCAAAGACCAGAGCACTTTTTGCGATTCGGCACTGTGTCGCTTTAACTGACAATTGCGACGTGGCTCCCAAACAAAATCAACGTCCTTTTTTCCCCCACAAACAGAGCTTTCTTTTGGTGGTATTTGATCACCTCTGCAGTTTTTATTTTTTGTGCTATAAACAAAAAAAGAGCGACAATTTTGAAAAAAAAAAAAAAAAAAAACGCATAATTGTTTACTTTTTGCTATAATAAATATCCCCAAAAATATATAAAAAAACATTTTTTTTCCCTCAGTTTAGGCCGATACGTATTCTTCTACATATTTTGGGGGGGAATCGCAATAAGAGATTGTTTGCGCAAAAGTTATAGGATCTACAAAATAGGGGATAGTTTTATGTCATTTTTATTAATTTTTTTTTTTTTTTTTTTTTTTTTTAGTAGTAATGGCGGCGATTTTTATCGTGACTGCGACATTATGGCGGACACGTTGGACAATTTTGACATATTTTTGAGACCACTGGCATTAATACAGCGATCAGAAATGCATTGATTACTGTAAAAATGTCACTGGCAGTGAAGGGGTCAACACTAGGGGGCAGTGAAGGGGTTAATGTGTGTCCTAGGAAGTGTTCTAACTGAAGGGGGATGTGGACAGTGCAGGGAAACTAACAGATCCTCTGTTCATACTCTGTATGAACAGAGGATCTGTCAGTTCTCCCCTCAGAGAACTGGAAACTGTGTTTACACACATACAGTTCCAGGTTCTCCTCGTGCCCCGAGCGATCACGGGAGCCTGGCGGTGATTGAGACCGCCGGGCACTTGCATCGGCACAGGGGGGGCACGCACGAGCCCCCTAGTGGCAGTCAATGGTACCGACGTACCATGACGGTGATTCACGCAGCCGAGCCATGTTGCCGCAGTATAACTGCGGCGGCTGGTCGGTAGAGCTGCAGGATTCTGGCTAAAATGAGAATCACGATTTTTTTGCTTAGAAGATAGATCACGATTCTCTCGGCGTACGATCACGATTCTCGCACATCATCTTTCACATTTAAACAAAAAAAAAAATTTTGGGCTAACTTTACGGTTTAGTTTTTTTTTTTTTATTCATTGAAGTGTATTTTTTCCCAAAAAAAATTGCGTTAGAAAGACCGCTGGGCGAATACAGTGTGACATAAAACATTGCAGCAATTGGCATTTTATTCCCTAGGGTCTCTGCTAAAATAAATAAATTATATATATATATATATATATATATATATATATATATATATATATATATATATATATATATATATATATTTTTTTTTTTTTTATTATTATTATGTTTGAAGGTTCCAAGTAATTTTCTAGCAAAAAAATATTGATTTTAACTTAATAAAGATTTAGACTTTAAGTGGTTAAACGTCCTGCATTTACACGTTGTTTAAAAACTTGGCAGACTGCCGGGATTTTTTTCTTTACACACAGAAGTTTCCCTTTATTGAAGGAAGAGTTATACAATGTTTTCTTTTGACAGCTAAGTGAGTGGATAAGAAGTCTCTCCACTTGTTATATGAAACAATCGGCAAACTCTCCAACAGAGATATCGTCAGTGGGGTTGAATCGAGATCACGATTTTTTTTAACGATTAATTGTGCAGCTCTCCTGGTCGGCATGCGATTAAAGGGAATTCCTCGGGTGTCCCCCAGATCACCAGAACTAGTGTATCCATTGGAAGATTCCCCCATCTATAACTTTTCTGGGGACAACCCAAAAGTTTGGCATTTACTTTCAATGATAATGGGAAACAGCACAAATTGAGATTGTGAATCTTCCCAACGGCAAAAAAAAAAACTGACAGGGGTTCTAATCCATCGGCAATCTATCCAAAACGGAAAAAAGTTTTGCCTTTAGTTATACTTTATTGGTTAAAAGTCAGCAACTGGAGTATTTGTAGCTGCTGACTTTTATTTTATTTTTTTTCAGAAACAACATTTTAGGGTTCATTACAGAACTAACCCCTCCTATCCTTACAGCCAGGATAGCGGCCATCTTGGCTTCTTTCTATTGGATCTGCAGTTGCCATAGGGCTGCCCATGTGATCAGATAGGACCCCGGCCATTTGATGGCTGACATAAGAAGACTAGTAACAGGTCTCATTATCACAGCACGTCCTGGATGGACCGGTTGGTTGGTTGGTTGGTTGGTGGGTGGGGGGGAAGGTAAATCGATGTGTTTCCTATCTCTCCAAGTAGTAAAACACGGAGGCCGGCTGGTATATGAAGCCACGTACAATCATCAGAGGCGGGTCGTCTCATCTCTGGAGAGCAGGCAGAACTTAAGTGACGAGCTTTCTATCACCTGTAGCGGTGTATCCGGCACTACAAGTCCCAGAGGCCTCCCGCCCCGCCCTACACACACAGAACGGACTACAAGACGTCCGGTGAGCTCAAGTCACTGACTCCAATCACCTCTGAGCTCCGTCTCCGGTAATTCGTACTAAACAAATCACTCACCGATATAACTCCGGCCACCTTCCGCCATCTCTACCTCGATGGAATACGGTCTCTACGTCACTTCCTGAAGGGAGAGCCCGCCCAAGCCTTTCCACGAATCACCGGGGCAACCATACAGCTTCCCGCCACCAGTGACGCACGGCCAAGGACAGGAGGCCGAACACTAGAGGGGAAGAGGCGGCTCACTGCATGTCCGCAATGGAGAACTTGTGTACAGGGTGTCCTTTCCGGTGCTTAGAGTACGGGGATTTCTGTGGACTTTCCTTATTATAGGGGATTTTCCAATAAGCTGTCTAGCGTGGTCTTCTAAATGCGGACACATTGATGTCATTATTTGTATTGAGTGAAAGTGTTTCCAGGCGCTTTTTTATGTTTTTCAGGGACATCTGTGCCTTTGTGGCACTTTTTGTTTACACGTTACAATCAGTATTTTTTTGCTAGAAAATTACTTCTAACCCCCAAACATATTATTTATATTTTTGCCCTAGGGAATGAAAGGATGATCATTGCTATTTTTTATACCACACGGTATTTGCGCAGCGTTTTTTTAAATGTAATTTTTTTTTTAAATACATTTTAATGAATTATAGAGAACACAATATAAACCTCCCCTTTTCTTTTTCTTTTTTTTTATAATGTGAATGATGACTTTACGGCAAGTAAATAGATACCTAACATGTCACGCTTTAAAATTGCGCACGCTCGTGGAATTACGACACTATAGTACTTAACTGGTTGCCGCCCGCCCACCGTCAAATGACAGCGGGGCGGTGCGGCTGTCGTTCTGGGACGAGGTCATATGACGGCATCCCAGAACGGCCGCTTTCTCGCGCCCGCCGGCGTGCGCGGCCTCGACGTGGTGCTAGGACATGGCGCATCCCCGATCTCTGTAAAGAGCCGCGTCCACGGCTCTTTAACCATGTGATCGGCTGTGTCCAATCACAGCCAGTCACATGTAAACAAGAAAGTGCCGGTAATCGGCTCACACTGACAGAGTGTGTGGCGAGGAGAGCCCATTAGCGACGCCAGTCAGTGCTGCCCATCACTGCTGTCGATCAATGCCCATCAGTACCGCCTATCAGTGCCCACCAGTGCCACCTATCAGTGCCCATAAGTGCGGCATATTAGTGCTTCCTCATCAGCGCCCACCAGTATTGCCTCATTAATGCCCACCAGTTCAGCCTATCAGTGCCGCCTCATCAGCGCACATCAGTGAAGGCAAAAAATGTATTTTTTTTAAATACCACTAAAAAAAAGCTCTATTTGTGTGGAGAAAATTATAAAAAATTTGTTTGGGTACAGTGTAGCATGACCGCGCAATTGTGATTCAAAGTGCAACAGCGCTGAAAGCTGAAAAATGGCTTGGGCAGGAAGGGGGTTAAGTGCTTGGTAGGAAAGTGGTTAAAAATCTCCATAGACAACACTATAAATTTTTTTACAGGTTACCTATTTAGAGTTAGGGCCCTTTCACATGGACGTGTCCATGTACAGGCTCCGCTTTGCTCAGCGGGGATCGCTCCGTCGATCCCCGCTGAGCAGGCAGATGACAGGTCTGTATCTGCACACTGTGCAGGGACCGACCTTTCAGAGCGCCGCTCTCCTCTATGGGGGATCAGATGAAGACGGACCGTAGAGTCCATTTTCATCCGATCCGCATATGGATGGAAAAGTAGGGTTTTCCTCCGTCATCAGAAACGGAGCATAGCGGAGACTGATGTCAGCGGATGTTCATCCGCTGACATCCGCTATCCCATAGGGATACATGTATGTCCGTTTCTCATCCGAAAACGGAAGGATGAAAAATGGACATACGGTTCGCCCGTGTGAAAGGGGCCTTACAGAAGGTCTAGCACTAGAATTATTGCTCTCACTCTAACGTTTGCGGCGATACCCCACATGTGTGGTGCGAACACCATTTACATATACGTGACTTGTGTATGCGTTTGCTTCTACACGTGAGCATGGAGGGATGGGGCGCTTTAAATTGTTTTTTTTTTTTTATTATTATTATTTATTTTTACTGTCCCTTGAATTTTTTTTTGATAGTTTTCATTCCTATTACAAGGAATGTAAACATCCCTTGTAGTAGAAATAAGACCCCGTTGACATTTTTCCAACTTGTCTTGCGACTTGGGACTGCAAAGTCGCATGACAAGTCGTTCCCCATGATTTCCAAAGATAACCAATTAGAACAAAATTGGAGAGAGCACCACTCCCCCATGAGGTGATGGGACTTGCGCGTAGCTCTCTGACCACAGGCTATGACGCGACTGATGGCTCGGCGCATGCGCTCTTTACAGGGGCACTCGCGCTGGATATGACGTCGGTGAGCCGTTTACAGTTCAGTCATTTCCGGCGGGATCGTTTCCTATAAAGGCAGAAGTGACAGTGAGAGGTAGTGGGACGCATAACACGGTGACGGCGAGGCACGGAACCCGAGATTGAGGAATACTTAGACGTTTACCATCCATATACAATTATGCATTTTATCATTGCCATACTCTGGTAACTAGCAATGGACCGGAACAACTCCCTATAATTATGCTTAGGTATTTATACATTTTGTATATGGCCTAATGCTACCAAACAAGTTTTTATACTGTGTATACTTTCTAATAAATTCATATTTTATTATCATCCATTGTGTATGTGCTTACCTCAGAGACAGTGACATATCCGGGAAAGTCCCATCACCTCATGGGGGAGTGGCGCTCTCTCCAATTTTGTTCTAATTGATTTCTCAGGGATGTGGATATGACAGCCTGTCCCTAGAACTGGTCCAACAATTCCCTGAAATCACATCAAAATCGCAGCAGTGGGAAAGGGCCCTAAGGACCCTTTTTATGAAGAGATCTGGAGTCATAAAGACCCCAAATCTCTTCTTTACCTTTTAAGCCCTGGTTCACATTGATGCAATTTGGCATGTGATTTGACATGTCAAATTGCATGCCAAATCGGCGGCTATTGCCCGCAATGGAACTGTCCGAATTGGTGCAACGCCGACTTTGCGGCGCAGCACCGATTCCCAAAAGTAGTTTCTTTACTATAGTGATATGGACGGTTACCAGAAAGTTTTGTACCTTTCAGTGTTCTAAACTTTGTCCCTGTGATTATTCGTGCAACCAGTGACCTCATATCTGCGTGCCAACAGAGTGAGTTATGGGGCGTATAGTCCTCTCTGAATCTGCTGCTATGCATCCATGTACCCTAATACTAAAAATCCCATCTTCCTTTTCCACCACTGGGTGTGGAGTCTTGGCAAACACTGTGTGACAGCTGATTGAAGGAAAGGCACATACCCCCCCCCCCCCCCCTCCACATAGGCAGAGGAATGAAGAAACATGGAGAGCTGTGCTGTGAATAGACAAGCTCTCTGCTAATCTATCTCTATGCACCCACCTGACACAAATTTCCAGCTGCTTTTATCTCCTGTGTCAGAGAACTTGTCAGAAGTTATCATGGTCATAACAGAGGAAAGAAGCAGCAGAAAGACACAGGACTTAGTGCTTTGGAGAGAAATAAGTAAACACTACAGATATATGTGCCCAGGTCAGATTTCATGATTGGGGTTTACATCCACTTTAATGCACAAATTTTCCTGTGTTAAAGTGTGCAGCATTAGAGAGCCTATTCATTTTGAATGGACTTTCAAGGAGCTTCAACACACAAAAATATGCTCCTCGACCATTTTTTACAGTGCAGCACACCACAATGCACAGGGTATTCACATATATTGCTTTGTGGTGCCAAATAGCACTGGTGCATTTTTTGTATATGTTCGATGGGTTTCTATTCAGAATGGCAATTATCATAAATCCCAACCGTCCTGGATTCGCCGGGACTGTCCCAGGATTTGATGTGCGTCCTGGAGAATCAATGGTTTGGCCCGGAGTGGCTCACACATACACAGTGCACTGCAGAATGGCTTGCGACTGAACCCACCTTCTCTTCCTTGGGTGTGATTCTTTCCTGCACACAGACAGAAGGGGAAGGCGGGGAGGAGTCATGGCAGGGGCAGACTGGGCCGGGGGGGCAAATGCCCTCCGGGATGCTCTGATGCCAGAAAAAGGCTGTAGACATGCCCCTCTATGCACCTGTGCAGTTTGATTCTACAGGACGCCGTCTCCTAGCAACCTACCGGGGTCACGTGACCGACCAGCTCCCTCGCTCTTTGCTCTCTCACCTTCTTGTCTGAGAATCAGGTCACATGATGGAGGGGCCCGCCCACTGATTGCTGAACTCAAGCGGAGATTGAGCTACCTGCTGTCAGCCTGAAGGTACCTGGATGGGGGAGGGGGATTTAATTTGGAGAGTGTACAGAGTAAAGGGAAGAACATTGGGGGGTGAAAGAGTAAAGTGGGGATAGACTGGGGGTGGGTGATATAAGGGTAAAAGGGGATAGACTGGGGGGGGGGGGGTTGCTAGAAGGAGGAATGGGGGAGGGGGATTTGTTCTAGCAGGGGTTAGGGGGATTTTGGTTATGAGGAGGAATGGGGGGTTTGACCCCCTGTACCCTTCCCTACTGATTCTGTGCTCCGTCTTGCTGACCCCTGTACACTGCCCTACTAACTCCCTGTCCCCCTGACTCCTGTACCCTGCCCTACTGACCTCCTGTCTTCCTGACCCCTGCCCTACTGACCCCCTGTCTTCCATCCTGCTGACCCCCTGTACCCTACTGATTCTGTGCTCTATCCTGCTGACCCCCTGTACCCTGCCCTACTGACCTCCTGTCTTCCGTCCTGCTGACCCCCTGTACCCTGCCCTACTGACCCCTGTTTCCCGTCCTGCTGACTCCTGTACACTGCCCTACTGACCCCTGTTTCCTGTCCTGCTGACTCATGTACACTGCCCTACTGACCCCCCCTGTTTTCCATCCTGCTGATTCCTTTACACTTGCCTACTGAGCCCCTATCCACCATCCTGCTGATCCTTCTTGTCTGCCAACTGACCCTTGTGCTCTTCCCTGCTGACCCCCCTGTACACTGCTGCATACACTGCCCTGCAGATCCTTCTCCTCTGCCATGCTGATTCCTGTTCACCCTGCTGACCCCTGTCTTCTGCCCTGACAACCCCTGCTCTCCACCCAGCTGACCCCCCCTGTACACTGCCCTACTGGCTTTTGTACACTCCACTGTTGACCTCTCATCCTTTGCCCTGTTGATCCCCTGTACACTGCCCCACTGACTTCTATACACTGCCCTGCTGACCTTGCATCCTCTGTCCCCCTGACATTTTTAACTGCACCCCCACATCAGACAGGCTAGATCTGGCATTCCAATGTGTTCATTATCTTAACAGTTGCTGTTAGCTATGCAGTCGCTGACTATTTTAATGAAGTTCTTCTTTAAGGCAGGCTCAGACAAAGCAATTAAAGCATATTTTATAGGTACACGGAAGCCTGGGTTTTGTTTAACCACCATCCTTAAGCCCCTCCCTCTGTTAAGAGTTTAGCCACACTCACATTTGCCACATTTCTCCCTCAAGTGTCCCACATTCTGAAGTTCAAAAGTTGGGAGGTATGAATTATTATTTCATCATACGTTACGACAACCGAAAAATGTAAATTCAGACTATTTGAAGTGTCTTTGGAAACGTTACTTATGTACACAGCACTGTCTCCATCCTCAGATCAGGCCGTAGTAATCAGTGGCGGCCCATCAATTAGGGGCGCCCAGGCACCGTTCCCTCTCTCCACTTCACCCCCCTATATGCAATGGATAGATTCATGCTTAGCATGAATCTATCCGCGGCCGCCCCTGCCACCCCCTATTCATGCATCCAGTCCCTTTTAGGGCACCGAGTGCATAAATTACAGCGGCAGGGTTTTTTTTAAGCACCTGAGCCAGAGCCAGAGGCTCTAATAGGCTTCAAAATGGAGTGGGCTTGGGTCGCAGAGGATGCACTCCGTTCCCACCCAGGTATGTTATAACTGCATGAATATTCGCTGTTGAAACACTGATCCTCAATCCGGCCACCCAGAAGCGGGTGTGAGACCCGTTTTCCGATTGGCCGAAAAGAGAAGACTCCCGATTGGCCGCTGAGGAGGGAGGAAATGGAGGCCGCAGGAGGACGGGAGGCCGTCAAGCAGGGAAAGCCGCTGGTGATGGGGTACCGCCACTGGTAGTGATACCACAATTCTTCAGTCAGGGCAGGGGTGACTCAGGGGCAGGAGAAGTCTTTCCTGCCTGTGCTCTCCAGCTCTTTCCTACACTTTGCAAGACTGATCTGTTAAAATAAAAATCAGCTCTGTGGCTGCCGATGCATTAGGAATTAAAGTGGTTGTAAAGGCTCAAGGTTTCTATGTATGAAGGTAAAAATCCCTCTGTGTGCAGCAGCGCCCCCAGCACCCCCTTAAACCTAAATAACTATAAAGATGCAGCGCTTATAAAATAATAACCACCAAGTGAGATACGGTGTTACATAAATATAACTCCAGTGACAGTGATCCAAAGTGATAGGTGTTATACCGAAAGCCACCACCGATAGGGAGGACACACACTGACCCTTACCCTATGTGTTGGGCTACCCAAATAGAGCAGCCAAACCAGCGTTATGCCTGAATGACCAGGCCATTTTTTGCGATTCGGCACTGCGTTGTTTAACTGACAATTGCATGGTCGTGCGACGCTGCACCCAAACAAAATTGATGTGATTTTTTCCCCCACAAATAGAGCTTTCTTTTGATGGTATTTGATCACCTCTGCGGTTTTTATTTTTTGCGCTATAAACAAAAAAAGAGCGACAATTTTGAAAAAAACACAGTATGTTGTACTTTTTGCTATAATAAATATCCCCAATTTTTTTTTAAAAGAGCTAATTTTTTCTCAGTTTAGGCCGATATGTATTCTGCTACATATTTTTGGTAAAAAAATCGCAATAAGCGTATATTGATTGGTTTGCACAAAAGTTTTAGTGTCTACCGAATAGGGGATAGATTTATAGCATTTTTTTTTTTTTACTAGTTATGGCGGCAATCTGTGATTTTTATTGGGACTACGACATTATGGCGGACACATCGGACACTTTTGACAGATTTCTGGGGCCATTGGCATTTATACAGAGATCAGTGATATAAAAATGCACTGATTACTGTAAAAAATGTCACTGGCAGGGAAAGGGTTAACACTAGGGGGCGATCAAGGGGTTAACTGTGTTCCCTGTGTGTGTTTCTAACTGTAGGATTGAGGGGACTGACTAGAGGGGATGACAGATCGTGGTTCCTAGCTATTAGGAACTCACGATCTGTCACTCCTCACAGAACAGGGATTTGTGTGTTTACACACACACGTCCCTGTTCTGCCTTTCGTGCCTGCGATCGCTCGTGGCCGGCAGTCATCGCGACCATCGGCCACAAGCATTGGCACCTCCACAGTGCAGCGGGCGCGTGCCCGCATTCCTGATCCCGTGATCCGACGTATAGCTACGGCGATTCGTGGGATTGTGCCGACCTTCCAGCAATATAATGACGGCAGCTGATCGGCAACCGTTAAGATCATCAGGTGTGGTCTCCTTCTCAAGGATCAATCAAATCTCACATAGATATAAACACAGACACTTCATTGCGCAGTATGTCAAGTATAAAGTGCTTTAATAGAAAAGTGTCAAGGTACTCACAAACTTCGGCTATAAAACATTTGTGTCCACTGACAGCAAGGAGGATGAGTAAAATGACTGTTTCTATCCAGCACCATGTCCGACCATCAAGACGTAGCAATGTCACATAGCTCAGCACCTCCCTACACATTTTGTCATCATAGAAGTCATCAGGGGCGTGAGCACCATGTCTGACCATCAGGATGTAGCGACGTCACATAGCTCTGTACCTCCCTACGTGTTTTGTCATCATAGACGTCATCAGGGCCCCCTGAAACTTACCCGAGCCCCATCTCAATCCAGCGATGTGCACGATAGCCTCGGCTCTCTTGTGTATCTCTCAATCACAGCCAATGAGGAGAGAGCGGTGGGGCGGAGCTACGCTCTGTGTGTGAATAGACAGACGAAGCAGCGGCTCGGGAGCCCCCATAACAAGCTATGGGGGCACTAGGCAGGAGGGAGAGGCATGTAGAGCCGGCAAGGAACCCCGAGAAGAGGAGGATTGAGGCTGCTCTATACAAAACCACTGCACAGAGCAGGTAAGTATAACATATTTGTTATTTAAAAAAAGAAAAACATAATCTTTAATGCCACCCCCGTGCATCTTCTAAGGGGCAGCATGTTTTTCTGTGGGTCATGATCGTGTGCACATTTCACATGCATTCCCCATTTGCAGGGATGTGAAGTTAGCCTAATTTATGAATAAAAGCTACAGTTGTAGTCTTTATTCATAAATGAGTGCTTTGCTTAAATTGTAAACCTATTGAAACCTTAGTTCCCAGATAGATGAGCGAATTTTGGTTATCGTTATGTTAATTAATTATTTCCCCATGTTTCCCCATGGCTATTATGACTAAATCTCAATCTAACCATGTTGAAACAACTTCCCCATCCTGTTCAGTTACCCATGGATCAAAACAAATTAATCTTAGATCTGTTTTCTGTGGTGCAATATATGCATGGATATGCAATGCCTCGTTTCCACTGAGCGGATCGGTTCGGTACGGTACGCTATTTTGGGTGTTTCCATTATGAAAGCGGCCCATACAACCGAACCGAACCGTTCCATTCAGGGTCCTGCTTCAGATGTGGGGCCATAGAAAATGGAACGGTTCGGTTAGGGCGGAGCTACAATACATTACACTGATTGGTGGACGTGTGATGCCATGACGGCATTTTTTCTAAACCCACGTATGGTCCCTGTCGGTCCGACTTGCAGTGGAAACGCTCGCCTGAATAGGCCGGACCATTCTAGGCCTTCCAAACTGATCCGACCCGAACCGATCCGCTCAGTGGAAACGAGGCATAAGTCTCATCCACCTCAGCCCCCTGGAGGAGCACATATTGACATTTCAGCTTGGGTGCCACAGCACCTGGCCCAGTGGATGGTTGTCTCTGGAAATATCACTCTCTCATCCCTGACTCAATATTGCAGTGTACTTGGAAATATATTTTTCCCATCCTAGCTGAGCTCTTTCAAGGCCACTAAGTGATAGTGTATGTATAATCTTTCTTTTGCTTCCCGCTGAAGAGAAGTAGACATTGCAGAGCAATGAGCAGTAATCCACAGCAATTAGAAATCATCCTTTACCTGACTCTATCACATTGGTGCATATAGGTGGGGTGTAGCGTGGTGGAATAACACACTCAGTCTTAGTGCAATGAAAGAACTTGTATTTAATAATGTAGAAACAATTCACAAACAACCCAGTGGGAAGGCAGCCCAACCAGGAACACTCAGGCCGCGTACACACGAGCGGACTTTACGGCAGACTTTGCTCGGCGGACTTTACGCCGGACTTTATGACGGACTTTCCGAATGAACGGACTTGCCTACACACAATCCACCAAAGTCCGTCGAATTCGTACGTGATGACGTACAACCGGACTAAAACAAGGAAGTTCATAGCCAGTAGCCAATAGCTGCCCTAGCGTGGCTTTTTGTCCATCGAACTAGCATACAGACGAGCGGACTTTTCGACCGGACTCGAGTTCGACGGATAGATTTAAAACATGTTTCAAATCTAAGTCCGTCCAACTTTTGAGCAAACAAAGTCCGCTGGAGCCCACACACGATCGAATTGTCCGACGAAATCCCGTCCGCCGGGCAAAGTCTGCCGTAAAGTCCGCTCTTGTGTACGCGGCATCACAGTTCCAACAGCGTGTAGAGAGCAGAATGCAACTGAACCAGTAGCGTCACTAGGGTTGGTGTCACCCCCCCACCACCAACTATAGTCTCCCCTCAGTACAGACCCCCCTCCACTAACTATAGACCCCCTCACTAAGTACAGATCCCCCTCTCGCAGCATAGTCATTCCTCCATCAGTGCAGACTTCCCCATCAGTATAGACCCCCCCAGTGCAGATCCCCCCCTCAGTGCAGACCCCCCCATCAGTATAGACCCCCCTCAGTGCAGACCTCCCTATCAGTATAGACCCCCCATCAGTATAGACACCCCCCTCAGTGCAGACCCCCCTCTATCAGTATAGATCCCCCGTCAGTATAGACACCCCCTATCTGTGCAGACCTCCCCATCAGTATAGCGCCCCCCTGCATATGTCCATCTACATATAGTAGTGTACAGACCTCAGAACAGAATGGACGGATATACACAGTGGTTAGCAGTGTGTGTCCCTTGGGCTCCTCCTCCTGTGTGGATGTAAACAGAGGAGGGGGAGGCGACTTCGGTCCGCTCCGCTGAGGGACACAGCCGTAAGATCCTCTCTGCAGATCAGTGTAGGGCAGCGGGCAGTGTTAGTGGTGCCGCTACCCACGGGTGTCACCCCTCTGGTGGGTGTCACCCAGGTGCAGCCCTCAACCCCTGTCCCCCCCAGCGACGCCACTGAGCCGAACTTTTAGCGTCTGTAGAGAGGGGAAGAATGGGGCCTGGCCCCCTTATGCCCAGAAAAGTTGCAAGCCCTACTCTTTCCCTGCCGCTAGTACTTTCCCTACCAGGCAGGATACCTGTCCCTTCTATACTAACTCGCAAATGCGTGCCAAACCTGGGAGCCAGGGCCTTAAATAGGCTCTGCCAGATCCAAGAGCGCTGCCAGAGTCACATGGGATGGCAGCACCCAATTGGATGCTTCCCCAGTGACCCAGAAAACCATAGAGGAACTATGTTCCTCTTGACCTCTTCCCAAGCTGCAGTGCTGCTGTGGAAGAGCTCCACCTGCAGTGGAGAAAGTAGACTGCACCTGCCTACGCTCAGGATAATGGAAGATTTCTAGCTTGAACACAAGCAGCAGAATGCACAGCAAAGAAGACAGGCATAAAGCGTTGTAGCTACAATGCTGAGCATAGTTTTTCTAAAAAGAGTAACAACCATCAGCATTGCAGGCATGTGCCGTTACTCAGATTTATCAGCAGATATCCTCATCCTTCTCTCACAGGTGTGTGTGTAAATCTCCTTGGGCCTTGTTCACACGAGGTGTATAAATCCATACCCCTTGTAAGGGGCGTGTGTACCCACATAGAACACTAGGGATGGGCGATCAGTTCCGCCTGAGCATAAGTTCGGGCCGAACTTTGGTTGTTCCGATGCTTGGCGAACAACAAACATTATGCGGTATTCGTGGCAAATTCGAAAGCCGCGGAACAACATTACAGTCTATGGGACACTAACATGAAAAACCAAAAGTGCTCATTTTAAAGGCTTATATGCAGGTTATTGTCATAAAAAGTGTTTGGGGACCCGGGTCCCGCCCCAGGGGACATGTATCAATGCAAAAAAAAAAAAAGTTTTAAAAACGGACGTTTTTTTCAGGAGCAGTGACTTTAATAATGCTTAAAGTGAAACATTTCTTTAAATATCGTGCCTGGGGGGTGTCTATAGTATGCCTGTAAATTGGCGCAGTTTTCCTGTGTTTAGAACAGTACCACAGCTGATTGTTTATCAGCGCAGCCCCCCCTCAGAACACCAAACTGGACCACCGGGGATCGCTACTAGGGCCACCAGGGAAGGGGCAACATGTGGATGGCCAGGTATGTACCCCATGGCCATCCACATGTGCCCAATCTGTGCCAATCAGTGCCCGCAAGTGGGCACTGATTGGCACCATAATATTGCCTAGATGCCCAGCAATGCCACCCTTAGGAGCATCAGTGCCACCAGTCAGTGTCATCAGTGCCACCCATCAGTGTCCATCAGTGCCACCTGTCAGTGCCCATCCGTGCCTATCAGTGCCCACCTATCAGTGCCCATCCGTGCCACCTATCAGTGCCACCCATAAGTACCCATCAGTGCCACCCATAAGTACCCATCAATGCCACCTCTACCTGTCTATAGTATGCCTGTAAATTGGCGCAGTTTTCCTGTGTTTAGAACAGTACCACAGCATCATTCAAAACTGATCGCGGCTGTAATGAATTGTCGGATCTCGGCAATATAGACAAAACTCATTGAAAAAAACGGCATGGGTCCCCCCCCCCCCCCAGTCCATTACCAGGCCCTTTGAGTCTGGTATGAATATTAAGGGGAACCCCGAACCAATTTTTTTTAAAAAAATTGCGTGGTGCCCCCCCAAAATCTATACCAGGCCCTTCAGGTCTGGTATGGAAATTAAGGGGAACCCTGTGCCAAATTTAAAAAAAAAATGGCGTAGGGGTCCCCCCCAAAATCCATACCAGACCTTTATCCGAGCACGCCACCTGGCAGGCCGCAGGGTAGCTCATTATGAGATACTTGCCTTAGAACGAGGCATCGGCAGCTGATCCCAGTTACCGCAGCGTCTGCCAGACCTTTGGCCAGACCATCAGCCAGACCTGTGAATATCTCCTAAACCGTACAGGTCTACTGATGTAGAAATAAAAGGATTTCTGACAGACCGGTAGGCCTAGGGTGGGGCCCTGCATTAAGGAAGTCTTAATGTCTTGGAATGCTTGGTCTTTCTCTCCCCACTTTGTGGATTCATAGGGGGGGGGCTGGCTTTGGTGACAAGATCCGGTATCCAAATCCAGAAGAATCCTGCTGCTCCCAGGAATTCTCATATTTGGCACCTGGTGGTTGGGGTGGGGATCTGCCAAATGGCTCCTTTCCTGCCTAATCTCCCAACTGTCTCTCGCCTTGTGATACTCTGAACCCCAGGTATTTTACAGTCTCTTGGCACAATTGAGCTTTTTTCCTGGATACCTTATAGCAGTTGTTCTCAACCTTACTGGTGCTGTGACCCCTTGATAAAATTTCCCAAGTTATGGGGACTCCCAGTCAGTAAAATTATTTTCGTTGCTCCTTCATTGCAGACAGTTTCACAGGCTGCTATAAGGACGCAAGTAACACCAACACTAAAAAGGAGCCTCTAGTGGAGCAACAAGGATGAACCAGCATGCTCCGCTAGGCACTGTCCAAATTGGCCCTAGTAGTATATGCTTGTGAGTTAGGGACTTTAGATTGTAAGGGGGGTGGGGGGTGTAATCAGTGGCAGTGCTGGGGGGGAGTTCTGATTAGCCAACTTAGGTGGTCTTGATCAAGATCATCTGCTGATCTGAGAACTGTAGTGGGGACTTTAAAAGGCAACTTTAACCACTTAAGGACCGCCTCACGCCGATGTACGTCGGCAAAGCGGCACGGACAGGCAAAATCACGTACATGGTACGTGATTTGCCTTCCGCGGGTGGGGGGTCCGATCGGACCCCCCCCCGCCGCCCGAGGCGGTCCCGTTTTGTCCCCCGACGATCGGAGACGAGGGGGAGGCCATCCGTTCGTGGCCCCCCCCCTCGCGATCGCCGCCGGCCAATGGGAACACTCCTTTGCTGCTGTATGCTAAACAGCAGCAAAGGAAATGATGTCATCTCCCCTCGGGTCGGTAGTTTCCGTTCCGGCCCGAGGAGAGACGACAAGTGAATGACTGCACCAACACACACACACACAGTAGAACATGCCAGGCACACATTACACCCCGATCCCCCCCCCGACCCCCCCCCCCAATCACCCCCCCCCCCCCCCCCCCTGTCACAAACTGACACCAGCAGTTTTTTTTTTGTTTTTTTTTTTCTGATTGCTGCATAGTGTCAGTTTGTGACAGTTACAGTGTTAGCACAGTTACTGTTACCCCCCTGTAGGTCTAGGGTACCCCCCTAACCCCCCCTAATAAAGTTTTAACCCCTTGATCACCCCCCGTCACCAGTGTCGCTAAGCGATCATTTTTCTGATCGCTGTATTAGTGTCGCTGGTTCCGCTAGTTAGTGAGGTAAATATTTAGGTTCGCCGTCAGCGTTTTATAGCGTCAGGGACCCCCATATACTACCTAATAAATGTTTTAACCCCTTGATTGCCCCCTAGTTAACCCTTTCACCACTGATCACCGTATAACCGTTACGGTTGACGCTGGTTAGTTTGTTTATTTTTTATAGTGTCAGGGCACCCGCCGTTTATTACCGAATAAAGGTTTAGCCCCCTAATCGCCCGGCGGTGATATGCGTCGCCCCAGGCAGCGTCAGATTAGCGCCAGTACCGCTAACACCCACGCACGCAGCATGCGCCTCCCTTAGTGGTATAGTATCTGATCGGATCAATATCTGATCCGATCAGATCTATACTAGCGTCCCCAGCAGTTTAGGGTTCCCAAAAACGCAGTGTTAGCGGGATCAGCCCAGATACCTGCTAGCACCTGCGTTTTGCGTCTCCGCCCGGCCCAGCCCACCCAAGTGCAGTATCGATCGATCACTGTCACTTACAAAACACTAAACGCATAACTGCAGCGTTCGCAGAGTCAGGCCTGATCCCTGCGATCGCTAACAGTTTTTTTGGTAGCATTTTGGTGAACTGGCAAGCACCAGCCCCAGGCAGCGTCAGGTTAGCGCCAGTACCGCTAACACCCACGCACGCACCGTACACCTCCCTTAGTGGTATAGTATCTGAACGGATCAATATCTGATCCGATCAGATCTATACTAGCGTCCCCAGCAGTTTAGGGTTCCCAAAAACGCAGTGTTAGCGGGATCAGCCCAGATACCTGCTAGCACCTGCGTTTTGCCCCTCCGCCCGGCCCAGCCCAGACCACCAAAGTGCAGTATCGATTGATCACTGTCACTTACAGAACACTAAACGCATAACTGCAGCGTTCACAGAGTCAGGCCTGATCCCTGCGATCGCTAACAGTTTTTTTGGTAGCGTTTTGGTGAACTGGCAAGCACCAGCCCCAGGCAGCGTCAGGTTAGCGCCAGTACCGCTAACACCCACGCACGCACCGTACACCTCCCTTAGTGGTATAGTATCTGATCGGATCAATATCTGATCCGATCAGATCTATACTAGCGTCACCAGCAGTTTAGGGTTCCCAAAAACGCAGTGTTAGCGGGATCAGCCCAGATACCTGCTAGCACCTGCGTTTTGCCCCTCCGCCCGGCCCGGCCCAGCCCACCCAAGTGCAGTATCGATCGATCACTGTCACTTACAAAACTCTAAACGCATAACTGCAGCGTTCGCAGAGTCAGGCCTGATCCCTGCGATCGCTAACAGTTTTTTTGGTAGCGTTTTGGGGAACTGGCAAGCGCCAGCGGCCTAGTACACCCCGGTCGTAGCCAAACCAGCACTGCAGTAACACTTGGTGACGTGGCGAGTCCCATAAGTGCAGTTCAAGCTGGTGAGGTGGCAAGCACAAGTAGTGTCCCGCTGCCACCAAAAAGACAAACACAGGCCCATCGTGCCCATAGTGCCCTTCCTGCTGCATTCGCCAATCCTAATTGGGAACCCACCGCTTCTGCAGCGCCCGTACTTCCCCCTTTCACATCCCCAACCAAATGCAGTCGGCTGCATGAGAGGCATTTTTATGTCCTCCCGAGTACCCCTACCCAGCGAACCCCCCCAAAAAAGATGTTGTGTCTGCAGCAAGCGCGGATATAGGCGTGACACACGCTATTATTGTCCCTCCTGTCCTGACAATCCTGGTCTTTGCATTGGTGAATGTTTTGAACGCTACCATGCACTAGTTGCGTATTAGCGTAGGGTACAGCATTCCACAGACTAGGCACACTTTCACAGGGTCTCCCAAGATGCCATCGCATTTTGAGAGACCCGAACCTGGAACCGGTTACCGTTATAAAAGTTAGTTACAAAAAAAGTGTAAAAAAAAAAAAAATATATAAAATAAAAAAAAATAGTTGTCGTTTTATTGTTCTCTCTCTCTCTATTCTCTCTCTCTATTGTTCTGCTCTTTTTTTACTGTATTCTATTCTGCAATGTTTTATTGTTATTGTTATTATGTTTTATCATGTTTGTTTTTCAGGTATGTAATTATTTATACTTTACTGTTTACTGTGCTTTATTGTTAACCATTGTTAACCATTTTTTTGTCTTCAGGTACGCCATTCACGACTTTGAGTGGTTATACCAGAATGATGCCTGCAGGTTTAGGTATCATCTTGGTATCATTCTTTTCAGCCAGCGGTCGGCTTTCATGTAAAAGCAATCCTAGCGGCTAATTAGCCTCTAGACTGCTTTTACAAGCCGTGGGAGGGAATGCCCCCCCCCCCACCGTCTTTCGTGTTTTTCTCTGGCTCTCCTGTCTCAACAGGGAACCTGAGAATGCAGCCGGTGATTCAGCCAGCTGACCATAGAGCTGATCAGAGACCAGAGTGGCTCCAAACATCTCTATGGCCTAAGAAACCGGAAGCTACGAGCATTTCATGACTTAGATTTCGCCGGATGTAAATAGTGCCATTGGGAAATTGGGGAAGCATTTTATCACACCGATCTTGGTGTGGTCAGATGCTTTGAGGGCAGAGGAGAGATCTAGGGTCTAATAGACCCCAATTTTTTCAAAAAAAGAGTACCTGTCACTACCTATTGCTATCATAGGGGATATTTACATTCCCCGAGATAACAATAAAAATGATTAAAAAAAAAAATATGAAAGGAACAGTTTAAAAGTAAGATTAAAAAAGCAAAAAAATAATAAAGAAAAAAAAAAAAAAAAAAAGCACCCCTGTCGCCCCCTGCTCTCGCGCTAAGGCGAACGCAAGCGGCGGTCTGTCGTCAAACGTAAACAGCAATTGCACCATGCATGTGAGGTATCACCGCGAAGGCCAGATCGAGTGCAGTAATTTTTCCAGTAGACCTCCTCTGTAAATCTAAAGTGGTAACCTGTAAAGGCTTTTAAAGGCTTTTAAACATGTATTTATTTTGTTGCCACTGCACGTTTGTGCGCAATTTTAAAGCATGTCATGTTTGGTATCCATGTACTCCGCCTAAGATCATCTTTTTTATTTCATCAAACATTTGGGCAATATAGTGTGTTTTAGTGCATTAAAATTTAAAAAAGTGTGTTTTTTCCCCAAAAAATGCGTTTGAAAAATCGCTGCGCAATTACTGTGTGAAAAAAAAAAATGAAACACCCACCATTTTAATCTGTAGGGCATTTGCTTTAAAAAAATATATAATGTTTGGGGGTTCAAAGTAATTTTTTTGCAAAAAAAATAACTTTTTCATGTAAACAATAAGTGTCAGAAAGGGCTTTGTCTTCAAGTGGTTAGAAGAGTGGGTGATGTGTGACATAAGCTTCTAAATGTTGTGCATAAAATGCCAGGACAGTTCAAAACCCCCCCAAATGACCCCATTTTGGAAAGTAGACACCCCAAGCTATTTGCTGAGAGTCATGTCGAGTCCATGGAATATTTTATATTGCGACACAAGTTGTGGGAAAGAGACAAATTTTTTTTTTTATTTATTTTTTTTGCACAAAGTTGTCACTAAATGATATATTGCTCAAACATGCCATGGAAATATGTGAAATTACACCCCAAAATACATTCTGTTGCTTCTCCTGAGTACGGGGATACCACATGTGTGAGACTTTTTGGGAGCCTAGCCGCGTACGGGACCCCGAAAACCAAGCACCGCCTTCAGGCTTTCTAAGGGCGTGAATTTTTGATTTCACTCTTCACTGCCTATCACAGTTTCGGAGGCCATGGAATGCCCAGGTGGCACAAAACCCCCCAAATGACCCCATTTTGGAAAGTAGACACCCCAAGCTATTTGATGAGAGGTACGGTGAGTATTTTGCAGACCTCACTTTTTGTCACAAAGTTTTGAAAATTGAAAAAAGAAAAAAAAAAATGTTTTTCTTGTCTTTCTTCATTTTCAAAAACAAATGAGAGCTGCAAAATACTCACCATGCCTCTCAGCAAAAAAATTTTCACCCTTAGAAATCCTGAAGGCAGTGATTGGTTTTCGGGGTCCCGTACGCGGCTAGGCTCCCAAAAAGTCCCACACATGTGGTATCCCCATACTCAGGAGAAGCAGCTAAATGTATTTTGGGGTGCAATTCCACATATGCCCATGGCCTGTGTGAGCAATATATCATTTAGTGACAACTTTATGAAAAAAAAAAAAAAAAGTGTCACTTTCCCGCAACTTGTGTCAAAATATAAAATATTCCATGGACTCAATATGCCTCTCAGCAAATAGCTTGGGGTGTCTACTTTCCAAAATGGGGTCATTTTGGGGGGTTTTGTGCCACCTGGGCATTCCATGGCCTCCGAAACTGTGATAGGCAGTGAAGAGTAAAATCAAAAATTTACACTCCTAGAAATCCTGAAGGCGGTGATTGGTTTTCGGGGCCCCGTACGCGGCTAGGCTCCCAAAAAGTCCCACACATGTGGTATCCCCATACTCAGGAGAAGCAGCTGAATGTATTTTGGGGTGCAATTCCACATAGGCCCATGGCCTGTGTGAGCAATATATCATTTAGTGACAACTTTTTGTAAATATTTTTTTTTTTTTTTGTCATTTTTCAATCACTTGGGACAAAAAAAATAAATATTCAATGGGTTCAACATGCCTCTCAGCAATTTCCTTGGGGTGTCTACTTTCCAAAATGGGGGGTTTTGTACTGCCCTGCCATTTTAGCACCTCAAGAAATGACATAGGCAGTCATAAACTAAAAGCTGTGTAAATTACAGAAAATGTACCCTAGTTTGTAGACGCTATAACTTTTGCGCAAACCAATAAATATACGCTTATTGACATTTTTTTTACCAAAGACATGTGGCCGAATACATTTTGGCCTAAATGTATGACTAAAATTTAGTTTATTGGATTTTTTTTATAACAAAAAGTAGAAAATATCATTTTTTTTCAAAATTTTCGGTCTTTTTCCGTTTATAGCGCAAAAAATAAAAACCGCAGAGGTGATCAAATACCATCAAAAGAAAGCTCTATTTGTGGGAAGAAAAGGACGCAAATTTCGTTTGGGTACAGCATTGCATGACCGCGCAATTAGCAGTTAAAGCGACGCAGTGCCAAATTGGAAAAAGACCTCTGGTCCTTAGGCAGCATAATGGTCCGGGGCTCAAGTGGATAATCACAGGCAGTGTTACCGTATTCACTGTGTCCCTGGCTTCATTGTGTCTCCGACTTTGTGGTGTCTCGCAGCAGTGACACCTATGCCGAAATCAGGATATAGAGTCTCTTCCAGCCCCTCCCACTTCAAGTTCCTCACCAGTCAGCTGACCTCTAGTCTCCACCCCCCAGCAATGCCATGAACGGATCGGGTGGCCACGGGCTCCAGGAACAACCCAGTTGGGCAGCCAAAGGCTCCACGGACAGCCCTGCTGGGCGGCTGCGAAAAGGCTGGGAAAGCGGTGCAGGTTCTAGGAACAGCCCTGGATTTGGTGACCCCTGGCAAATCGGCATTTGACCCTCGATGGGGTCATGACCCACAGGCTGAGAACAGTTGCCTTATAGCCTGCTTCCCACAGTAACTGCAACAGTTCATTTGTGGCTTGGGGGCACTCTCCTCGATTTTTGGCTGCAATCAAAAGGTCATCCATGTACTGAAGAAGGACCCTACTCTCAGGGTCTGACCTGAAGGACTTTAGGTCTTGGGTTAAGGCTGCTCCAAATAAGGTGGGGGAGTTTTTGAACCCCTGGGGTAAGGGTGTACATGTCAGTTGTCCCTTAACCTCGGTGTCTGGGTCTTCCCATTAAAAGGCAAAAATGCGCTGGGATTGTTCTGCCACCGTGAGGCAGAAAAGGCATCTTTCAGATCTAGGACTGTGAGATGGGTGGCTCCCCCAGGTATTAGTCCCAATAGGTTGTACGGGTTTGGGACCACTGGGTGGATGGTCACCGCAGCCTAATTAACAGCTCTTAGGTCTCAAACAGGACAGTAGTCCATTTTTACAGGTTTTTGCACTGGGAGCAGGAGAGTATTCCAGGGTGACTGGCAGGGCTTCAGGATACCATAGTGCAGGAATTTATTCAAGTACTTTTGGATTCCCACTAGGGCTTTGCGGGGGACTGGGTACTGCTTCAGACTGACTGGGGTAGCTCCTGGTTTTAACTCAATAAGGCTTGGTGGGATGTGCCTGGCTAGCCCTGGCAGGTTGTCCTCTTCCTGCAGGGGGCAGGAGTGGGTATCTTCTGTCGGAGTAAACATTCTCCATTCCTCCTCCTTTGGCATGTTGAGGACCATAATAGGGGTCTCAGAGGGATGGGGCAGTTGTAGGACAGACTGTCCGTCAGATTGGAAGTATATATATGTGCTCTGAGTTTAGCAAGTAAGTCTATGTCCAGCATGGGAATAGGACAGTCTGGCATGTACAAGAACTGATGTTGGACTTGATGTCCACCCAGGTTACAAAGTCTTTTTGTCAGAAAAGGTCTCTTAACTTTATTTCCCATGGCTCCGACAATAGTGACTTGTTTGTCAGAGAGGAGGGCTATTTGTTGGGTCATCACTGAATATTGAGCTCCTGTGTCCACCATAAGTTCAATCTTATGGCCCCCTATTGTAGCAGTGACCAAAGGCTCCCGGGGACCTAGTGAGATGAGCCCAGTCGGTCTCAGTACCGATCCTCATTTGGGTACACAGAGCCTGCCAATCCCACAAAGTCTACATCTTCCTGTCAGTTTCTCTCATAGCGTCCATTCTGGACTTGCCCTCCCCGTGATTCCTTCTTCACAGGGTCTGGTTCAGTGCCCCTATTCTTTGCAATATGCGCATTGATTCCTCCCCAATTTCAGCATATAACTTCCTTTTTCCCCTCTAGGTCCCCCGTCTGAGCGTTCTCTGTTTCTCTGAATTTTTTCTGTTAGGGCTTCTGCCAGTAATAAAGAGGAGCTTCAACATTGGCCACCAATGTAATAGGGGTTTACACTGACCACTAATGTAATAGAAGCATTCACAGTAACCACCAATGTAAGGAGGGATTTATAGTGACCACTAATGTAAGGTGAACATTCACACTGGCCACTAGTGTGAATGAAAGGATTCTACACCAAGCCCCAATATAATGAGAAGATTTACACTGACCGCCAATGTAACTGAGTCATTAAGCCCGCATTCACATTTGAGTATGTCGGAAACGCATGCAAAAACGCTTTCCTGATACCACAGAAACATGCTGCCCTTTAGCAGATACACAGCAGTGCAATCAATTGTTAATGACACTCTCACGCATCTACTGACATGTGCCTTGGCACCATGTGATTTTGAAAAAGGGTTAGGGACTTTCTTCCACATTTCTAGCGCATAGGGCAGCCCATTGAAATGAATGGGCTGCCCTACACGCTACCTACATCTTTATCCACCCTGTCAGTACACTATTGCATCCTAAAACCCCTGCTAACCTCTGCACCCCAAACCTCCCCCTTCCTCTCCACTCCAACCCTCCCCCCCCCTTTATCTCTACCTGCCCCCTCTGCTTATCTTTGCATTCACATTCCTTACCTCTATACATCCCCTCCTTGCTCACCTGTGCACCCCAAACTGTAATTCCTTCTCTGCCTACATCTGCGAACCCCAACAATTTGCTTACCTTTGCAGAACAGGCAGATGTTCGGCTCAAAGTCCACAATTGCAGGCAGTACTTTCAAGCATGCTCTTTTACCTCCCCAGTGGGCAGCATTCAGTATAGGTGATGGTGGATATAACCTCAGGGGGGCATTATATACATATGAATGCTGCCTTTAATTACATATGAATGATGCTGGCCGCCACTATTTACATATGAATGCCAGTTATTTACATGTAAACACAGGGTCTGCAGGTGAGTCATCCGTACATAACAAAAGGGCAGAGCTGGGCAGCATTAGTAGCAGCACTTTACACTGAGATATTGGGACACAGCACAGGACTTAAACTTCAAGGGACAAGGGAATTTAAACCAGGATAGTTGGCAACTATGAGGCAGCTGCTTTGGGCCCCAAAACAATGACAGGGCCCAGGGCAGCTGCCCCTTTTGCCCTGCCTTAACCACTTCAGCACCGGAGGATTTGGCTGCTCAATGACTGGGCCATTTATTGCGATTCGGCACTGCGTCGCTTTAACTGACAATTGTGCGGTCGTGTGAGATTGTACCCAAACAAAATTGACGTCCTTTTTTTCCCACAAATAGAGCTTTCTTTTGGTGGTATTTGATCATCTTTGCGATTTTTTTTGCGCTATAAACAAAAAAAGAGCGGCAATTTTGAAAAAAAAGCAATATTTTTTACATTTTGCTGTAATAAATATCCCCCAAAAATATATAAAAAAAAAAATTTTTCCTCAGTTTAGGACATTATGTATTCTTCTAGGCATGTGCAATTCATTTTGTTCTGAATTTGTTTTTTTACGAATTTCGACAAATTCGTTAATTCTGGAATATCCGAATTAACGAAAACCCGTTTAACGAATTTTTTCCGAATATTCGGAAATTCGATAAAATTGGACATTCGTAAATTCGGGCATTCGTACATTCGTACATTCGCAATTTACGAATGTACATTCGTACATTAGTAAATTAGTGAATTTGTAAATTTGTAAATTCGAAAATTCGGAAATCTGAAATAATAGTTAACTAATAATAACTTAACTATTAGTAATTACTAGTAACTTTTAAATTATAGGTATTGTCATTTCTTTTCAAATTTGGCTGTTAGTGAACGTAACACATACAAATTTATCCAAAGTTATGAATGATCCGAAAAAACGGAATGGAACGTAATGAATTAATAATAATAAATAACAATAATATTAATAACAACGTTTTATTATTATTATTGATTATTAAGTTGTTCCGTTCCATTTGTTTAGATGCAGCATTCGTTTTGGATAATTCGTAACTTCGGATAAATTTGTATTTGTTACGTTCACTGACAGTCAAATTTGAAAGGAAATTACAATACCTATAATTTAATACTTAGTTACTATTTCAGATTTTTGCATTTTCGGGTTTTTTGATTTTCAAACTTCGAATTTACAAATTTCCAAATTTTCTAATTTACAAATGTACGATTTTACAAATTTACGAATGTACGATTTTACAAATTTACAAATGTACGAATTTACAAATGTACAAATGTAAAAATGTATGAATGAACGAATGTACGAATGAACGAATGTACGAATGAACGAATGTACGAATGAACGAATGTACGAATGAACGAATGTTCGAATTTATGAATGTACGAATGAACACATTTACGAATTTACGAATGAACGAATTTACGAATCGCGATCATAATGAATGACCCGAAAAACGAAAAAAATAATAAACTAATGAAACGAAATTGAAAATGAACGAATTTTTTGGCTGTGCACATGTCTATATTCTTCTACATATTTTTGGTATAAAAAAAATCGCAATAAGCGTATATTGATTGGTTTGCACATAATTTATTGCGTCTACAAAAAAAGGGATAGTTTTATGGCATTTTTTTTATTTTTTATTTTTTTATTAGTAATGGCGGCGATCTGTGATTTTTATCATGACCGCGACATTATGGGGGACACATCGGACATTTTTGACACTATTTTGGGACCATTGTCATTTATACAGCGATCAGTGCTATAAAAATGCATTGATTACTGAGTAAATGACACTGGCAGTGAAGGGGTTAACCACTAGTGGGCGGTGAAGGGGTTAAGTGTGTCCTAGGGAGTGATTATAACTGTGAGGGGCTTAGGCTTGAACACACAGGACAGTGATCGCTGCTCTCGATGACAGAGAGCAGTAGATCACTGTCCTGTCACTAGGCAGAACGGGAAATGCTTTGTTTACAAAAGCATCTCCCTGTTCTACCTCTCCGTGATACGATCGCCGGGAGACCAGCGGACATCGAGTCCACGGGACCCGCGGATGAGATCACGGTCATGCGACAGGGGCACGCACCCGCTGGCACAGCGGGAAATTCAAAGGGATGTACAGGTACGCCCATTTGCCCATTTGCCCAGCTGTGCCATTCTGCTGATGTAAATGTACATGCGGTGGTTGGCAAGTGGTTAAAGGCGGTCCTGCTTATGGGCGTTTACAACATATATATATATCTAAAGTCCATCGAAAGTCTGTTCATTTTGATGACGTACGATGGGACTAGAAAAGGATGTCAATCTCACCGCTTTTATCGGCGAGATTGACACCTTGCGAGCCCTCGTCGCGGGAGCCAGCGCCGAGCTGGCTCGCTCATCGGGAAAGGAAAAATGTTTTTTACTTTCCCAATGAGTGACAAGCATTGCTGACATTGAGGCCGGGTTCACACTGGTGCGGGGATCCGACTTGGATCCCCGCCAATACCAGGCACTGTGTTTGGTATGAATCATGAAGGGGAACTCCACGCCAAATTTTAAATTAAAAAACCGGCATGGGTTCCCCTCCAAGAGCATACCAGGCCCTTATGTCTGGTATGGATTTTAAGGGGAACCCCCTACGCCAAAAAAACGACGTGGGGATCCCCCCAAAATCCATACCAGACCCTTATCTGAGAACGCAACTCGGCCAGTCAGGAAAGGGGGCGGGGACGAGCAAGCCCCCCCCTCCTGAACTGTACCAGGCTGCATGCCCTCAATATGGGGGGTGGGTGCTTTGGGGAAGGGGGGCACCCTGCGGCCCCCCCACCCCAAAGCACCTTGTCCCCATGTTGATTAGGACAAGGGCCTCTTCCCGACAACCCTGGCCATTGGTTGTCGGGGTCTGCGGGCGGGGGCTTATTGGAATCCGGGAGCCCCCTTTAATAGGGGGGCCCCCAGATCCCGGCCCCCTGCCCTATGTGAATGAGTATGGGGTACATCGTACCCCTACCCATTCACCTGGGGGAAAAAAGTGTCAATAAAAAAACACACTAGACAGGTTTTTAAAGTAGTTTATTAGGCAGCTCCGGGGGTCTCTTCTGACTCCTCCGCTCTCTCCTGCTTCTTCTCCCGCTCTCCGGCCTCTTCTCCCGGTCTCCGGTTCTTCTCCCGCTATCCAGTTCTTCTGCCGGGCTCCTCTGCTATCTTCTGCTCTTTTGCCGCTCTTTTGCTAACGTTGGCCCAGTCTTCTCCGTCTCCTTCCCTGTTCTCTTCTTCCGATGTTGACACAACGCTCTCTCCCGCTGTAATGCCGTGTGAGCGATGTGCAATGACTTCTATAGGCATGAGGCGTGGTCACCGGGTGATGTCACCCGGTGACCCCGCCCCTTATGACGTCACAGTCCCAGGGCATGATGGGACTCTGACGCTCACATGGCATTACAGCGGGAGAGAGCGTTGTGTCAACATCGGAAGAAGAGAACAGGGAAGGAGACGACGGAGAAGCCCGGGCCAACGCTAGCAAAAGAGTGGCAAAAGAGCAGACGATAGCAGAGGAACCCGGCAGAAGAACCGGAGAGCGGGAGAAGAACCGGAGACGGGAAGAAGAGGCCGGAGAGTGGGAGAAGAAGCAGGAGAGAGCGGAGGAGTCGGAAGAGACCCCCGGAGCTGCCTAATAAATTACTTTAAAAACCCTGTCTAGTGTGTTTTTTTATTGACACTTTCTTCCCCCAGGTGAATAGGTAGGGGTACGATGTACCCCATAATCATTCACATAGGGCAGGGGCCGGGATCTGGGGGGCCCCCTTATTAAAGGGGGCTCCCGGATTCCGATAAGCCCCCCGCCTGCAGACCCAGACAACCAACGGCCAGGGTTGTCAGGAAGAGGCCCTTGTCCTCATCAACATAGGGACAAGGTGCTTTGGGGTGGAGGGGGCCGCAGGGCGCCCCCCTTCCCCAAACCACCCACCCCCCATGTTGAGGGCATGCGGCCTGGTACGGTTCAGGAGTGAGGGGGGGGCGCTCGCTCGTCCCCACCCCCTTTCCTGACCAGCCGAGCTGCGTGCTCGGATAAGGGTCTGGTATGGATTTTGGGGGGACCCCACGCCATTTTTTCGGCGTAGGGGGTTCCCCTTAAAATCCATACCAGACCTAAGGGACATTGTCGCCTCTTTCTCGCACTCACTGCAATAGGAAAATGTGTTTTTCCTATTGCAGCAAGCGCGAGATGTACAGTACCCTGTTGCTGAAAACCAGCGTGATAGGATCGCGTTGGAAACATTCTACAGCAGGTTCTGTAGCTGCCCTTGCGTCGTATTTGGTCCGTCGGACCAGCATACAGACGAACGGTTTTCCCGATAGGAACTGGCTCCGGCGGAGTTCCAGCGGGAAGATTTGAAACATGTTCTATTTCCAGGTCCGTCTGAATTTTTGAAAAAAAAAGTCCGATGAAGCCCACACACGATCGGAATGTCCGACGGAATCGTTCCGTCTGACCTATTCTGCCGGAAAGTCCGGTCGTGTGTACATGGCATAAGACCTCATCTGGAATATGCAGTTCAGTTTTGGGCACCAGTTCTCAAAAAGGATATCGGGGAACTGGAGAAAGTGCAGAGAAGGGCAACCAAACTGATAAGGGGAATGGAAGAACTCAGCTATGAGGAAAGATTAGAGGAACTGAATTTATTCTCTCTTAAAAAGAGGAGTTTAAGGGGGGATATGATCAACATGTACAAATACATACGTGGTCCATATAGTGAATTTGTGTTGAGTTAATCACTTTAAGATCATCACAGAGGGGGCATTCTTTACTTCTGGAGGAAAAGAGATTTAATCGCCAAATACATAAAGATTTGAAAATGTGGAATAGGCTCCCTCTAGAGGTGGTTCTGTCCAGCTCAGTATATTGCTTTAAAAAAGACCTGGATTCCTTCCTAAATGTACATAATCTAACTGGATACTAACATTTATGGGTAAAGCTGATCCAGGGTATATCCGATTACCGCTTGGAGGATCAGGAAGGAATTGTTTCCCCTGCTAGAGCAAATTGGATCATGCTTTGCTGGGGTTTTTTGCCTTCCTCTGGATAACCTGTGGGTATAGGATTGTATCATTTTGTTTTTAGCGTTTTATTGGTTGGACTTGATGGTGTCTTTTTTCAACCAGGCTAACTGTGTAACTATGAGTTTACATACATGGCGCTATATAAGTACCTGTAATAATAATAATAATGTATTCATAAGGTGCCTTGTGTCCATAAAAAAATGCTAGACAATGTGTTTTATTGTAAACAAATGTAAATTTATTTAAAAAAAAAAAATTATAAAATAATTGTCTTACATTGGTGGAATGCAGCCGCACAGGCTTACAATTGGTTCTAGATATAATCACATTTCATTTATGGGCAGTTTATATACATGTGAATATATTTTTGGATTTCAGACAGTTAACAGTGCTCCTTTCCACTATGCTTAGCCAGCATCTTGGTCTATGCAAGTCTAAAAATGACCAAATATTCATAGTCACAGCATACAGTACATAGGATCTTCATTATGAAGGACATTAAAGTGGTGTGTATATAGGTTCCTATATATATATATATATATATATATATATATATATATATATATATATATATATATATATACAGTGGCTTGCGAAAGTATTCGGCCCCCTTGAACTTTTCAAACTTTTGTCACATTTCAGGCTTCAAACATAAAGATATAAAATTTTTATTTTTTGTGAAGAATCACCAACAAGTGGGACACAATTGTGAAGTGGAACAAAATCTATTGGATATTTTAAACTTTTTTAGCAAATAAAAAACTGAAAAGTGGTGCGTGCAAAATTATTCGGCTCCTTTAATTTCAGTGCAGAAAACTCACTCCAGAAGTTCAGCGAGGATCTCTGAATGATCCAATGTTGTCCTAAATGACTGATGGTGATAAATAGAATCCACCTGTGTGTAATCAAGTCTCTGTATAAATGCACCTGCTCTGTGATAGTCTCAGGGTTCTGTTGAAAGCGCAGAGAGCATCATGAAGACCAAGGAACACACCAGGCAGGTCCGTAATACTGTTGTGGAGAAGTTTAAATCCGGATTTGGATACAAAAAGATTTCCCAAGCTTTAAACATCCCAAGGAGCACTGTGCAAGCGATCATTTTGAAATGGAAGGAATATCAGACCACTGCAAATCTACCAAGACCTGGCTGTCCCTCTAAACTTTCAGCTCAGACAAGGAGAAGACTGATCAGAGATGCAGCCAAGAGGCCCATGATCACTCTGGATGAACTGCAGAGAACTACAGCTGAGGTGGGAAAGTCTGTCCATGGGACAACAATCAGTCGTACACTGCACAAATCTGGCCTTTATGGAAGAGTGGCAAGAAGAAAGCCATTTCTCAAAGATATCCATAAAAAGTCTCGTCTAAAGTTTGCCACAAGCCACCTGGGAGACACACCAAACATGTGGAAGAAGGTGCTCTGGTCCGATGAAACCAAAATCGAACTTTTTGGCCACAATGCAAAACGATATGTTTGGCGTAAAAGCAACAAAGCTCATCACACACAACACACCATCCCCACTGTCAAACATGGTGGTGGCAGCATCATAGTTTGGGCCTGATTTTCTTCAGCAGGGACAGGGAAGATGGTTAAAATTGAGGGGAAGATGGATGCAGCCAAATACAGGACCATTCTGGATGAAAACCTGTTGGAGTCTGCAAAAGACCTGAAACTGGGACGGAGATTTATCTTCCAACAAGACAATGATCCCAAACATACAGCAAAATCTACAAAGGAATGGTTCACAAATAAACGTATCCAGGTGTTAAAATGGCCAAGTCAAAGTCCAGAACTGAATCCAATCGAGACTCTGTGGAAAGAGCTGAAAACTGCTGTTCACAAACGCTCTCCATCCATCCTCACTGAGCTCGAGCTGTTTTGCAAGAAAGAATGGTCAAGAATTTCAGTCTCTCGATGTGCAAAACTGATAGAGACATATCCCAAGCGACTTGCAGCTTTAATCGCAGCAAAAGGTGGCTCTACAAAGTATTAACGCAAGGGGGCCGAATAATTTTGCACGCCCCACTTTTAATTTTTTTATTAGTTAAAAAAGTTTCAAAAATCCAAAACATTTCGTTCCACTTCACAATTGTGTTGGTGATTGGTGATTCTTCACAAAAAATAAAAAAATTATATCTTTATGTTTGAAGCCTGAAATGTGGCAAAAGGTTGAAAAGTTCAAGGGGGCCGAATACTTTCGCAAGCCACTGTATATATATATATATATATATAGCCCATGACATTTGCATATCCGTATTGGCATATAATCTGTGCCATGCAGCGCTCTCATTACAGTAGACAGCTCTTTGAAAACTCCAATGCTCTCATCTGTGCTGGGTGCAAGCTTTCATTTGTGAATATGCATATACAGTTGTGCTCGTAAGTTTACATACCCTGGCAGAATTTATGATTTCTTGGCCATTTTTCAGAGAATATGAATGATAACACAAAAACATTTTCTTCACTCATGGTTAGTGTTGGCTGAATCCATTTATTATCAATCAACTGTGTTTACTCTTTTTAAATCATAATGACAACAGAAACTACCCAAATGACCCTGATCAAAAGTTTACATACCCTGGCGATTTTGGCCTGATAACATGCACAAAAGTTGACACAAAGGGGTTTGAATGGTTATTAAAGGTAACCATCCTCACCTGTGATCTTTTTGCTTGTAATTAGTGTGTGTGTGTGTGTGTGTGTGTATAAAAGGTCAGTGAGTTCCTGGACTCCTGACAGACCCTTGAATCTTTCATCCAGTGCTGCACTGACGTTTCTGGATTCTGAGTCATGGGGAAAGCAAAAGAATTGTCAAAGGATCTGTGGGAAAAGGTAGTTGAATTGTATAAAACAGGAAAGGGATATTAAAAGATATCCAAGGAATTAAGAATGCCAATCAGCAGTGTTTAAACTCTAATCAAGAAGTGGAAAATGAGGGGTTCTGTTGAAACCAAACCACGGTCAGGTAGACCAACTAAAATTTCTGCCACAACTGCCAGGGAAATTGTTCAGGAAGCAAAGAAAAACCCACAAATAACTTCCGATGAAATACAGGACTCTCTGAAAATGTGGTATGGCTGTTTCAAGATGCACAATAAGGAGGCACTTGAAGAAAGATGGGCTGCATGGTCAAGTCGCCAGAAGAAAGCCATTACTACGCAAATGCCACAAAGTATCCCGCTTACAATACACCAAACAGCACAGCAAGTCATTTGGAGTAATGAGACCAAAATTGAGGTTTTTGACCACAACCATAAACGCTACATTTGAAGAGGAGTCAACAAGGCCTATGATGATAGGTACACCATTCCTACTGTGAAACACAGAGGGGGGTCGCTGATGTTTTGGGGATGTGTGAGCAGGGCCGGTGCTACCACTGGGCAAAGTAGGCAGCCGCCTAGAGCGCACTGCTGCCTAGGACGCCGGGCCACTGGTGTTCCTACTCTCTTCTCTCTGCAGCCAGCAACTAAAGCCTCGTACACACGGTGCGATTGTTGACCAACTGAGCATCTGATTTTTGTCAAAAGGGTGTGTGCCAGGATCTTGTCTGGCATACTAACGTTACACAAATTGTCGTGCCACAAACACGAACAAAGTGACATACTACGAGAAATTTCAGCTCTTGAGCGCCACCTTTTGGTCCCCTTCTGTTAATTTTGTGTTTGGTGAGCATTGATTCCGAGCATGCGTGTTTGTACTTTCGACTTTTGTGTGATGGATTTGTATACTGACCATACGAAAATCAGATGTCAAGCCGTTGTCGTCCGAAAATTTACTATCCTGTCATCCAACATTTGTTGGCCGAAAATTGGACAACAATTGTCAAAAGGAGCGTACTAACGGTAAGATTTTAGGACAACGGTCTGTCAACAAACAATCCCCTGCCAACAATCGAACTGTGTGTACGAGGCTTTAGTCTCAGCATCAGCAGGCAGCCGCCGCTCCGATCGCACATAGTGTCAGAGGCACAGTGGTGGCGAAGGACTGTGTCTGTGTCCCGACTCCCTAATGAATAAAAGCAAGCAAACATTCATTGATGGGCGCTGGTAGGGTGCATTGATGGGCGCTGGTAGGCTCCATTTGATGGGCACTGATCAGGCTGCATTTGATGGGCACTGGTAAGGCTGCATTTGATGGGCGTTGGTGAGGCTGCATTTGATGGGCACTGGCGAGGCTGCATTTGATGGGCGCTGGTGGGCTGCATTTAAAGGGTGCTTCATTAAAAAGGTGGGGTATACATGGGCAGGGCAAAGGGGGTGGAGTCAGAGGTGGAGCCGGGGGGGCGGCAAAATTAGGTTTTCGCCTAGGGTGTCAAAAATCCTTGCACCAGCCCTGTGTGTGAGCTACAAATGAATGCAGTATGTTATCAAAAAATACTGGAGGAACATTTGCATTCATCAGCCAGGAAGCTGTGCATGGGACGTACTTGGACACTCCAACATGACAATGATCCAAAACACAAGGCCAAGTCGACCTGTCATTGGCTACAGCAGAATAAAGTGAAGGTTCTGGAGTGGCCATCTCAGTCTCCTGACCTCAATATCATTGAGCCACTCTGGGGAGATCTCAAACGTGCAGCACATGCAAGACAGCCCAAGAATTTCCAGGAACTGGAGGCTTTTTGCCAAGAGGAATTGGCAGCTTTACTATCTGAGAAGATAAAGTGCCTCATCCACAAATACCACAAAAGACTTCAAGCTGTCATTGATGTTAAAGGGGGCAATACACGGTATTAAGAATGTAAACTTTTGATCAGTGTCATTTGGGTAGTTTCTGTTGTCATTATGATTTAAAAAGAGTAAACACAGTTGATTGATAATAAATGGCTTCAGCCAAACACTAACCATTAGTGAAAGAAAAGTTTTTGTGTTATCATTCATATTCTCTGAAAAATGGGCAAGAAATCATAAATTCTGCCAGGGTATGTAAACTTATGAGCACAACTGTACATGTAACTGCGAGGACATAAGGTGCATAAAAATGTGCATAAGGTGCATCTATGATCTTCAGGAATTTTACTGCCAGTGACAGCTATAGTAATGAAGAACATCTAGAAACCAATAATAGTTGATGACCAGTAGCAGTATTCAATGTGCAAAACATTTTCTATAAAACACTGCAATGATTGGAATGCATTTCTCTAATTTTTAATTTTTAAGGCTTTTTTTCATATATCTTCAGTAAAAAATGTGGGTTAGAAAGACCTGTGGTTTTCAAAGCAGGTGGTGATAAAATGTCATAGGAGGATGATTTTATATAAAGCATACCCAGGCTGCTACATACAGACCTTTGGATGTGTTTTCTCATTGCACATATGCTAATACTACTGTGCTATTGCCCACAAGTTTCATTCTCATTTAAATCTATCAGGATAGGAATATGGGAGCTGCTTTTGCTGACTTTTGCTAATGCAAGTTCTGGGGCTTCCATGCTTATTCTTTCTTCAATTCTCATGGATCCAGAATAAGTATATTAGAAGATATGACACCTGCTTGTGCCAGGTCAGTAATTTCTCAATTATTGAAGGAAAGACAAGAATAACAGCCCCTCACCCTCTAGAGACAAATCAGCAGTGGCATCTTCCATGTTTCTATCGTAACAGGTTCCTTCTACCAAGGGCCCCTTTAAATAACTTAAATAATAAAATTATTTAATTAATCTGTTTATTAGAAAGCAAAAGTGTTTCATAGCACCCCATTTCTTTTATCTCCAACTTCACTTTGACTGACAGGTCCTTCTTCCTACACAACAGAAAATTGGGTGCAAATGTTAACGATTGACAAAATGACATCATCATAAATTGGCTATAAAAAATAAAAATAATTAAAGTCACTCTATAACTTTTATGTACACATAACAGGTGGTGGAGATGATCTTTACAGGAACTCCAGGAATATACAGTCTGAACAATGTAGTCAATATGCATTGTTTTTTTTTTTTTACATACAGTATACTGTTATTGAGAACCTCTGCAATGGCTGTATGTTACACCCTTGTAGGTGCACTAGCTTCAATCACAATTTACTTCCCTTGTCATGCTAACTACTGGCATACTCTTGCTCCTTGCTCTTCCAGCACCTGCCAGCTCACTTTCAGTATCTGATCCATGACTGTCCTCTAGCTGGAAGGGGTTGACACGTAGACGAGGAGGCTTAAAACTGAATGTTGCCAGGCTCTTAGCTCTCCTACGCTTCTCCCAGGGTACATCTTGCTTCTTCCTGCGCTGCTCCTCTTCTTGGGCCACAAAATCTTGCAAAACTGAACGGAAGAGACGTGGGATCTCTGCTCCATCAGGCTCAAACTCCAGCATCAATCTGCGAAACCTGCACATTAAGAAGCCAAAACCCAAAAGTCATTTAAAACCAATTGATTTTAACGACATTTTTTTACATTAAAAATTATTCATGCTAAAAATTGCAGAGGCCTTTTGGAAACTGACTTGACCATACCGTGAAGTCATATACTATGAAATGTTTGCACAGGTATGCTCTACAGAATAGCTGAACCAGTGGCTTAGCATGAGAGTTGAAACAGGATCTTGTAAAACAGTATTGTATGGGGTCCAACCTGAAAAGTCAAAACCTCCATTGTCATCTCTGTAAAAAGATAGTTTTGGTCTTTGGAAGAAGCTTCTAATGACCAGCATTGTTACAGGGAATGCATACAAATTCTTTGCTCACCACAGCCATGTTAACAAGAAATGTCCAGTGCTTATTATACAACCATGCTATATCTTTGGTTTAGATTTTCATTAGAGCCCAGGTCAAAAATTGTACTCCATTACAAACATACACTTAAGTTTGTTAACCTGTTGTCCTCCTCCAGTATAACATTGATAGTTACAGATTATAGTGGAACAGGGGCACACTATTGAGTGTAATCTGTACATAAAACTCAACTCACTTGAATGATCCCCTCCTAATGGACTTCCCTTTTAGGAGCCATATGTATTTAGTGTGGGCTTTATTTAATATTATTGTGCAGGTAGCCAAAATGTGGGTTAAAAAAGAACTCCATCCACAAACAGTATATAAAAATTCTTAAGGTAAAGAAAACTATTCTCTCTTGTCATATGGTATAAAATGTTCAGCAAGTTTATGTTGCCATATAATTAATTTATCAGTATTTGCTGGATACTACAGTCAGTGCTGTACTTCTGTTTACAGTAAACAAGGTATTTTGTAAATGGACAAGTGGAAAGGAGGGCAGGCAAATTATAGGACCCCTTCATTGTATGACAGCTGCAGCTCTCATACCTGCACAGATGGAAGTGGCTGGCTATAGTATACAGTTTATACTGTACTAACGGATGAATTATATTCCAGAAAAAAACGATCTGAACATTTTACACCCCATGACAAGAAGTAACTTATTTTACATAGATGTATGTGGCTGTAATACCACTATTATTAGCAGGTGTGTTAACGTGTCTCTAACAACTAGAAACTCTATCAGGTTTGTACTGCCGTCTGCATCTTTACTGGTGAAATTCACATTCTCTGTTTGTCTTGGTAACATTGTCATGAGGATAGAAGTTAGTTAGTCAGGTTAAAAGTCCATTTAGTTCAACTAAGAAAAAAAAAACGATTTGAATCCCATAGTTCTCACCGGAACAGGAGCTTAGGGGAAATCTTCTAATAGGGAGACCTTTTTCAGTGACTGTCTGAGAGTAGTTTTCCTTTCGCTTCTTTTGGTGTCTCAAAAAAAAAAATGGCAATGGTTTTAACCCTCTCTCTTGAAGTGGAGTTCCAGCCATTTTTAGGTTTATTAAAAGTCAGCAGCTAGAAAAAGTGTAGCTGCTGACATTTAATAAACAGCCACTCACCTTTCTCATGATCCAGTGGTGCACTCACCCTTGCCGTTTTCACCCTGCGTCCTCTCTCCCACTGTGCATGCAAGAGCGACGCTGCGCTCTGTGACTGGTCCCGAAGTCTTCTGGGACCTGTCATGTGTCCCAGAAGACTTTTGGAAAGAGAACTTCCGCTTCTGATAGCCTAAGGCGACCGGAACAGAAGTGGGAGCGGGTACCTGTCAAAATCGGGTACCTGCCCCTCCCTCCTTTCCAAAAGCTCAGTTATACAAACAGGAGCCAGGGAGGAGGCCTTAGAGCGGAACTTCCCTTTTGGGTGGAGCTCCCCTTTAAGCAGGGTACACACACTGAGTTTTTTCTTTCAACCAGCGGGTTGAACAAAAGAAACTCTATTTCCAACTTATTCTCTGCACTGCTTCCAAGGGTGTTCACAGGTGTATAATAAACTAAGGGCAATCAGCGCAAACAATAACTATGAAATGAGTATAAATGCAAGCTGAACACTATAGGATTCACCAGCCTAAAGAAACAATAATTAATGCAGTTAGTGCAGCGCAAAGAGTAAATATAAATGTCCTTATAATCTCATGAGCCAAGCCATTGATCTTGATGGAAAAACGCTGATGTAGTTCCCACAAGCACCAATAATCATCAAAACCAGTAGAAAAATGCGCTTACCGGATGCGATGGACCTCTAAATTATAGAAGGTCAAATGAGCCTGGTTCTTAAGGGACTGGTTGCGACCTGGATCTCTTAAGGACACCGATAATCAACATCCGCCAGTAATAACATAAAAACTAGATATGGTGAGTAACATCACTCTGTAGGTTCCTTGTTAAAATCAATTTCAGAGCTTTGATGTCTTCTGTCCATTGTAACAGGTGGTGTCTTTAGCTACTGTAATTCCATTTCCACTTCCTATCTCCCCAGAAATATTCCTCCTCTTTCTCTCCCAGCAACAACAAAGCAGCCTGCGACTCTAATTCTTCACAGGTGTGCCTATGGCACACATTTGGTGGTCTTGTCTGAAGATGTGCAGATTATGGGTCAGGGTCTATATTAAACTGAAAGCAACCAATAACAAAAACAGATACAGATACATGTCGGTGGCAGTCGTCCATAGATTACAAGGGAAATGATGCACTTGTAGGCTCACAGAATTAGAGCACATATATATACATTTTAGATGCTCATAATGCTCAGTAATTACTGATGGGACGTCCCAGAGCAAGGCTATTTGAGGGGAGGGGACCACACACGTAGGGTGTAATCAGACCTGAGGACCTCGTACTGCTGCCTGCAGCACACTACGCCCAAAGGCAATATCCTCATGCCTTCCCACATTCACCTGATAAAATTTGGTGAATGTATGGACTGAAGACCAGGTTGCGGCCTTGCAGATTTGAGCCATAGAGGCCCGGTGATGCACCGCCCAAGAGGCACCAATCGCCCTTGTGGAGTGTGCCCTGATTTGAAAAGGTGGAATCTTTTGTTTCAAACCGTAAGCCTGAATAATCATTTGTCCAATCCACTTCAAAAGGGTAGACTTTGACACTGCCTGCCCTCTATTGGGACCTTCTGGTAGTATGAACAAAACATCCGTTTTGCGAACGTGAGCAGTTGCTTCCAGATAGGCCCTGACTGCCCTAACTACATCCAAAGAATGTAATGACTTTTCTTCCGTGGAACCGGGATCTGCAAAAAAAGGAGGGCAGAACAATATCTTGGTTTAGATGGAAATCTGAAACCACCTTTGGTAGAAAGCTAGGATGAGGGCGCAATACCACTCTATCCTTATGCATGATCAAATAAGGCTCTTTACAGGAAAGGGCTGCTAACTCTGATACTCTTCTAGCAGAAGAAATGGCTACCAGGAAAATTAACTTCCTTGTCAATAAGACCAAGAGAATCTGACGTATGGGCTCAAAAGGCTGTTTCTGTAAAACCGACAGAACCAAATTCAAGTCCCAGGGGTTTAGGGGCGCTTTAACTGGAGGATTAAGACGCGTCACCCCTTGCATAAAGCTTCGGACCAAGGAATGAGAAGCAAGTGGACCTTGAAATAACACTGATAAGGCCGAGACCTGGCCCTTGATGGTACTCAAGGCCAGCTTCATCTCTAATCCTATTCGTAGAAAGTCAAGAATTCTACCAATGACATATTTTCTGGGATGCCAACCCCTGGCTTCACACCAGGATACATAAGTCCTCCAAACTCTATGATAAATCACTCTGGAAGCTGGCTTCCTAGCATTGATTAAAGTAGAGATCACAGGACCTGAAAGCCCACGACTCCTCAGAACGTGGGTCTCAACAGCCAAACCGTCAAATTTAGCGTTTGTAAGGCAGGATGGAATACTGGACCTTGAGATAATAGGTCTGGACGTGACGGTAGGGTCCACGGGGAACCCACTGTCATTCTTACTATCTCTGCATACCAAGCTCCTTTGGGCCACGCTGGGGCCACCAGAAGTACCAACTTCTTTTCCTGCCGGATCCTGCGAAGGAGCCGTGGCAGTAGCATAATAGGAGGAAACGCATAAATCAGTGAGAACTGATGCCACGGAATCACCAACGCATCATTCCCGTATGCAAGAGGATCCCTTGTTCTTGCCACAAACTTGTCGACCTTGTTGTTGATCCTGGATGCTAAGAGATCTACATCTGGTATCCCCCATCTTTGGCATATGGCCCAAAAGACATCGGGGTGAAGAGGCCATTCCCCCGGGACTAACCGCTGGCGACTCAAATAGTCCGCCTGCCAGTTCTCTATCCCTGGAATGAAAACTGCCGATATGCATGGCACATGCTTTTCTGCCCAGACTAAAATCTGGTTCACCTCTCTCTGAGCTGCACGACTCCTGGTGCCTCCCTGATGATTGATATAAGCCACTGCTGTGGCATTGTCGGACTGGATCCTGACAGGGCAACTCTGTAGCCTGAGAGTCCAGGCCCTTAGGGCTAGATACGCTGCACGGATCTCCAGAATGTTGATGGGTAAGGTATTCTCGATTTTGGACCATTCCCCCTGGACTGCAGACTGTTCCAGAACTGCTCCCCAACCCAAAAGACTGGCATCCATTATTACCACTGTCCAGGTAACCGGAAAAAGGATTTCCCTTTCTGCAGGCTTTAGGGTATTAACCACCAACTGAGGCTCTGACGCACTGTAGGAAACAGGTGCATCGGAAAATCGAATGCCTGTACCATCCTTTTCCCCGCCAGGGATATGGCTAGAAAAACCAAATACTTGATCCCGGGTTCCAGCTCTCTAAAAAGAGAAGCGTTACAGGTAAGACCTCGTTTCTTCGGACACGAGGCCCGGGTACCATCCAATTTGGCCTAAAAAGAACACCTTGAGATGGATCCGGTTTGCATGGCTTGCCCCAGTATAGGATTTAGGATATTCCCTTTGGAGCTCAGCACAGCACATCTTTACACGTGACCAACACCTAAGACACTGGTGAAAAAACTGAGGTATCCCTGTAAGGGGAGGGATTATATAGGGGGTTGAACTTCGTGTTTAGGATGTGCCAGTGTCCAATCACCTAGTGATACCCTATATAACCCATCAGTAATTACTGAGGCTCTGTGTCCCGTGATGTACGAGAAAGAAATGTACCTCATGGAATCATAGTACATATACACTCCAATGTGTTTTTCGGCATACCAAGCTTAGACTAAGCTCCGTATGGATACTGCACAAGCCGTAAACTGAACAAGTTCACGCGGGGTAAGTCCAGGGGCGTCTAGCCCATAACCTCTCAAACTTTCCTGAGCATCCCCTCTGTTGGTATACGTATTTTTCAAAAATAAGGGTATGGCCCAAATTTGTTACCCACATTTGGTACGAAGGAGGGTCACGTGATTTCCATAGCAAAAGAAGTATTTTCCAGGCTTGAAAGAGAGCATGATTCCTTCTTCGTAATCTATTTCATACTGATCTCAAAAGAGACCCCTATGAGGCTCTTCTTTGCAAACCGATTGCAGAATTGCTTCGTCCGGAACGTTAACTGGCCTTACATCTGGTTACTGCAACTAAATTAACTATTGCAAAGGCTTGGAAAACCCTTACCCTTAGCTTTGAAGCGGTCAAAAACCGTATGAATGACATTATGGTAAACAAGAAGCTGACAGCTATACTTTCAGACACCCACAAAAAATGTATTCGGGTCTGGCAACTGTGGATCGCTCATATCGAACCTTCAAGGTTTGATCATATGCTTCTTTAATGCTTCTCTGCCGCACACCTCGCGGGACTCTTCTTTTCTTCTCTTCTTTTATTTCTAGCTCTTTCTCTAGTTCCTTACTTTTCTACCACTTTTACTTTATTCTACTCACTTATTCCATATGCATGTTGGGTTGCCAGGCGCGGTCCTGGTTGAGATGGTTATGATGATAGCACCATTTCTTCCCTTTTTTTCTATCTTTATATATATTGAATTTCTACCTACAAGTACACACAGACAATCAGTTCTTATGTCTTGCTCAGTAGGCTGTACGCCTGGATACCTTGGTTCTTTTTCAACATATACTGTAGTAGGAAGTTTTCTTAACCGTTTCCCGACCGCCGCACGCCGATGTACGTCTGCAGAATGGCACAGGTGCACAAAAGGGCATACCCGTACGTCCCTTCGTAATACCGGGTTTGCGGGCACGCGCGACTGCCACACGCTGCGGAAGCGTGCCTGCGGGCCCCACGGACTCGATGTCCGCCGGTGGCCCGCGATCGCGACGAGGAGAGGCAGAACGGGGAAATGCTTATGTAAACAAGGTATTTCCATGTTCTGCCTAGTGACATGACAGGGAGCTACTGCTCCCTGTCATCGTGAGCAGTGATCTCTGTCATGTCCTAGGTAGCCCATCCCCCCTACAGTTAGAACACACTGAGGGAACACATTTAACACCTTGATCGCCCCCTAGTGTTTAACCCCCTTCTCTGCCAGTGACATTTACACAGTAATCAGTGGCTATTTTTAGCTCTGATCGCTGTATAAATATCAATGGTTCCAAAATAGTGTGAAAAGTGTCCAATCTGCCCGCCGCAATGTCGCAGTCCCGATAAAAATCGCAGATCACTGCCATTACTAATGAAAAAAAAAAATTATAATAAAAATGCCATAAATCTATCCCCTATTTTGTAGACACTATAACCTTTGCGCAAACCAATCAATATACACTTATTGCGATTTTTTTTACCAAAATTATGTAGAAGAATACATATTATCCTAAACTGAGAAAGAAATTTGTTTTTTTATATATTTTTTTGGGATATTTATTATAGCAAAATGTAAAAAATATTGCTTTTTTTTTCAAAATTGTCAGTCTTTTTATCTTTAAAGCGCAAAAAATAAAAACCGCAGAGGAGATCAAATACCGAAAGCTCTATTTGTGGGAAAAAAATAATGTAAATAAAAGACATTTGCGCTGCGCTTGATAATATAATATAAAAATAATGTCAAAGATCACTTATAAGGGAAGGGCTGGACTCTCAGTGGTTTAAGTACAGAGGAGGACTGTTGTATCCCGCTGGAGTCCAGCTCTTCCCATTGTGACAGACAGGGTGTCTATGGAGCCATTTAACCCAGAGTGAGTGGAGATCGTATCTAGCTTACCATGCAGAGCCCAAGGGGTGGCTACAAAGCGTGATTTGACGCAGCTAACCACTGTGTCACACGCTCTGAGGTGAGCGCAATCACTTTGGGGGGTCACCAAGACACATCACGGTTGTTTGCAGTATTTGAATTCAGCACACTGGATGATTTGGATATTCATTTCTTTTGGATACAGTTGCACACTTAATTTGGACTTTTCTTGGACACTATTATAAGGATTTCACTAAACACAGATTATATCAACTGTGTTTAAGACGCACTGGGCACTTTTATGTTATTTGATATTTTTCTTGCATGTTGCACTTCATGCGAGATACTGCATGTTTTTTTAGCTCATCAATGAATAAGATATTTATTGGTATAATTATATATGCATATTGCACTTAGAATTGTTTGGTACATACATATATTGTAGATGATTGTATGCACATTGCACATAGAAAGTTCTCGTGTAGAAAGATATATTCACTTTGTTTGATATTTATTTATAAGTGATCTTTGACATTATTTTTATATTATATTATCAAGCGCAGCGCAAATATCTTTTATTTACACTCTTTGCACGATTATGAATACGTGAACTGCGTTTGCTGCTAGATATATATTTTTTCATATATTATTTTTGATTTTCACGTTTTGTGCACATTGAGCACTGGATTATTGTGGCTCACAAGACTTCTCTTTGTTTGTTCAAAAAATAATGTAAATTTTGCTTGGGTACAAAGTCGCACGACCGTAGTCAGTTAAAGCGACGCAGTGTTGAATCGCAAAAAATGCTCTGGTCATTAAGGGGGTAAAATCTTCCAGGGCTGAAGTGGTTAATAATGTTTTGGAAAGTAGTATTGTTGCCATGGGTGCCGAACCTTGAACATGTATATTTTTCTGTTCTGTTCTTGACCACCATACAATGTAACCATCTAACTGTTGACTTTGTGTGTTGGACTGATGCTTAATAAAATCCTTTGTAAAACAAAAAAAAAAACTCAAAGATCCCTGCCCCAACACAAGCATGTTGATGCAGGGATCTCCCCCCCACTGTGTCTTTATATTCTGAAAGGGGGGACTTCCCCTCATTAGATTACACAGATTTGTGTCAGAGGGGAACGGGGTCACCCGTTTACGTAAACAGGTGACCCCGCCCCCTCTGACAACACGGGGAAAGCCATAGGGAAGTCCCCGTGCGTCAGAGGGGGCGGGGTCATCGGGTGGCCCCGCCCTCCGTTATATAAGAGCTGTCACCTGAACAGAAGCGTCACACAGTGGGAGACTTCCATTGAGGCGGATCGGAGGATGAAGCGGAGAAGAAGAAGCCGGAGGAAGATGCCGGACGAGAAGACCGGAGGAAGAAGCGGAGGAAGATAGAGGAAGAAGCGGGGGAAGAACAAGATGGGGGAAGAAGAAGAACACCGAAGGAAGACCAGAAGAAGATGGAAGAAGGAGCGGGGAAGAAAGAAGACATTAATAAAAGGAATTGTCAAAAACCGTCTTTTTTTTAACATTTTTGACACTTTTTTGTGAAATGGTAGGGGTATATTTGTACCCCATTACCAATTCACAGAGGGGGGGTGGGATCTGGGGGTCCCCTTGTTAATGGGGGCTTCCAGATCCCGATAAGCCCCCCCGCCCGCAGACCCCCACAACCACCAACCAAAAAACTTTTTTTTGCATTGCTACATGTCCCCTGGGGCAGGACCCAGGTCCCCAAACACTTTTTAAGACAATACCATGCATATAAGCCTTTAAAATTAGCACTTTTGATTTTTCATGTTCGTGTCCCATAGACTTTAACAGTGTTTGTGTGTTCAAACTAATTTTTTGCCTGTTCGCATGTTCTGGTGCGAACTGAATGGGGGGGTGTTCGGCCCATCGCTATCAGTGAGTTTCTGCACTCCTCATAGATCTTTGCATCTTTCATCCAGTGCTGCACTGACATTTCTGAATTCGGAGTCATGGGGAAAGCAAAAGAATTGTCAAAGGATCTGCGGGAAAAGGTAGTTGAACTGTATAAAACAGGAAAGGGATATAAAAAGATATCCAAGGAATTGAAAATGCCAATCAGCAGTGTTCAAACTATAATCAGGAAGTGGAAAATGAGGGGTTCTGTTGAAACCAAACCGCGGTCAGGTAGACCAACTAAAATTCAGCCACAACTGCCAGGAAAATTATTCGGGATGCAAAAAAACCCCACAAATAACTTCAGGTGAAATACAGGACTCTCTGAAAACAAGTGATGTGGCTGTCTCAAGATGCACAATAAGGAGACACTTAAAGAAAGATGGACTGCATGGTTGAGTCACCAGAAGAAAGCCATTACTACGCAAATGCCACAAAGTATCCCACTTACAATACACCAAACAGCACAGAGACAAGCCTCAAACCTTCTGGCACAAAGTCATTCGGAGTGATGAGACCAAAATTGAGCTTTTTGGCCACAACCATAAACGCTACATTTGTAGAGGAGTTAACAAGGCCTATGATGAAAGGTACACCATTTCTACTGTGAAACATGAAGGTGGATCGCTGATATTTTGGGGATGTGTGAGCTACAAAGGAACAGGAAATTTGGTCAAAATTGATGGCAAGATGAATGCATTATTTTTTCAAAAAATACTGGAGGAACATTTGCATTCATCAGCCAGGAAGCTGCGCATGGGACGTACTTGGACATTCCAACATGACAATGATCCAAAACACAAGGCCAAGTCGACCTGTCATTGGCTACAGCAGAATAAAGTTAAGGTTCTGGAGTGGCCATCTCAGTCTCCTGACCTCAATATCATTGAGCCACTCTGGGGAAATCTCAACCATGCAGTTCATGCAAGACAGCCCAAGAATTTCTAGGAACTGGAGGCTTTTTGCCAAGTGGAATGGGCAGCTCATCTGAGAAAATAAAGAGCCTCATCCACAAATACCACAAAAGACTTCAAGCTGTCATTGAAGTTAAAGGGGGCAGTAAAAACTGGGGTATGTAAAATTTTGATCAGGGTCATTTGGGTAGCTTATGTTGTCATTACAATTTAAAAAGAGTAAACACGGTTGATTAATAAATGGTTTCAGCCAAACGCTAACCATGAGTGAAAGAAAAGTTTCTGTGTTATCATTCATGTTCTCTGAAAAATGACCAAGAAATCATACATTCCGCCAGGTTATGTAAACTAATGAGCACAACTGTAAACCCAGTATTAGTCTTTCAAAAAATAGAAAGAAAAAATAGAAAGGAAAGTCTAATGCCGCGTACACACGAGCGGACTTTACGGCAGACTTTGCCCGGCGGACGGGATTTCGTCAGACAATTCGATCGTGTGTGGGCTCCAGCAGACTTTGTTTTCTCAAAGTTGGATGGACTCGAGTCCGGTCGAAAAGTCCGCTCGTCTGTATGCTAGTTCGACAGACAAAAAGCCATGCTAGGGCAGCTGTTGGCTACTGGCTATGAACTTCCTTGTTTTAGTCCGGTCGTACGTCATCACGTACAAATTTGACGGACTTTGGTGGATTGTGTGTAGGCAAGTCCGTTCATTCGGAAAGTCCATCATAAAGTCCGTCGAAAAGTCAGCCGAGCAAAGTCTGCCGTAAAGTCCGCTCGTGTGTACGCGGCATTAGGCTTCCCATTACATTGATCTTTTTTTTCCCGTTCAACCAGCTCGTTAAAAAAAAAAAATGATCTGAATCTCTCCCACTGTGTTATTGTATTTGAACCTTCCCCACTGTCTGAGTACACTGATCAGTGTTGCCAGCTATATCCGGCAGTGCTGATAATTCAAGATAAAAACAGACAGGCTGGTCTTATAATTTTGATAGATCGACTTGTGTACAACCAGTCTGCCCATACATGGATCGAAATTCAGCCAGTCCCTGCTGAACTAGCTGAATTTTGATCCATGTATGACCAGCTTAGCACTTATCATTGTATTCTGACAACGGTCAGAATAAAATACCACAGCGGGAAGGATTCCCCCATTCACATTAAGTGTATGGATGGGGGAATCAGATCATTTTTTTTCGTTCAATCCATTGGTTGAGTAAAAAAATGATTAGTATGTGGGCTGCCTTACTATATTAACACTCCCTGGTGTTTTCAATGCCACGTTCCATGACCAAGCCATTTATCCTACTATGATAGTACTCCCTTACATTTGCTCCAATGTGAATTCATTCCTTAAACTTCTCCAAAATGCTATAGACCCAGTTTATTAAGATGAGTTATTTAGACCTTGTTCATTATGTTGTCTTGGTTTTCTCCTAGTAATATTTTATACACAAAAAGAAATATTACATAGGTGTGGAATCGTATTTGTTGCATAAAACCATCAAGGAACTGTTGAAAGACTTATTCTCTTAGGAATCATTATTTAGCTCATAACAACACATGACAATAGAAATACTGCATGTATTATGCTCTTGTGAATAGAGCTTTGAGGACACATCATTTGTCACTGTACCTGAGAATGGCAGGACCACACTGCGAGGGGCTTATTTTGGAGCATATGTCTCTAAGCTCCAGCTGGTCACCTGGGGTGATCTCATAGCCTTGGCGTGGTATGGAAGCAAGCCACGAATAGTCCACACCACTCTTCACTCGACGGTACTCAATAAAGCGCTCCCGTTGCTGCTTTTCAGCACGTTTGAGATGGGTTCCCAGTTCTAACATCAGAGTCTCTGTAACCAGCTCTTCACTACTCCTGGGTGCCAATTTCAGTGCAGAGTTTCCTGAGTCATTCCAACCAAAGAGACCTGCCAGGAACATCCTCTGGACCTAGTAAAGACAATATTACCCTTAGGTTACAGGTCATTTAAATAAATAACACTTTTGGGGCTCATTCACACCAGAAGGTGCACATAATTGCGTGTTTTTGACTGTTTACATGCATTTGAAGCGTGCTTGACGCAGGCATGAATACATTTTGCATGCATTTTGCGATGTGTTTGCAGTGCATATTAAAGGAAAGCAATGAGTGTTTGTTTTTCATATTAAAGGAGAAGTCCAGCCTGAGCTCGTTTGGCTGGGCTTCTCCTATGGGTCACAGGAGTGAAATTCGTTTTGCACTCCTGTGACCCGTTTTCAGCAGAGAGTCTGAAGTCCGCTCTCTGCTGAGGTCACCAAGATCAGTCCAGGCACCGCATCATCCCAACTTCGGAAGTCTGGATCCACCAGGTGCCGGGACTGATGGCAGTCTTAGCCTCCCAGCGATACGCTGAGACGGCCGCTGCTCTCCCCTCCACAGCTCAGTGCTCCAGTGAGCATGGGGGAGCAGAGCAGGAGAGCTGCTGATTGACAGTCAGCAGCTCTTCTCTCGGGAAGCTGAGAGAACTGAACCATCGGCGATGTTCGATGGCTCGATTCTTACTGCAGAGACACCAGGGGACAGATGTAGCATCGGACCGATGCTGCATCCACCTAGGTAAGTATGAATATCGGAAAAAAGCCATACCCATACTTCTCCTTTAATGCAGCCGTGGTTTCTGTTAGTCACATGTATTCCCTCCTTGTCAGATCAGACATGCCAGTTTAGATTTGGCTGTAAGCCCCCATTAAAGCTGACATGTCTCCTTCTCCAGCTCAAGGCTGATAATGAATACTCTGTGTAGCCCAGTGAAAGAATGTAAAACAGTACGTCAACAATGTCTTTTGCTTTCCTTAGTGTAATCCAGACAAATCGTTTCTTGTATATTTGTTCTTGGGTATCTGTTATCAGCACTGAGTTTAGGCACATGATTTGAAAGCTTTGTGGGCTGATATTTCTGTTCTGACAAAGAAAGAATACAAGCAAGTAAAACAAAAAATCACATCATCCATGGAGGTGCAGTATCCTAACAAATGAAGAGTGGGAATTTATATTATTACACATGCCAACATATTACATATGTCTAGTTCTCCTTAACTCCTTCTCCCATAAATTGCAAAATGAATTATTGCAGGTACCCAACCATTTGCCATATTTCAATTTTTTGTCATAAATTTGTCACAGACCCATGCTGAATACATAAAGTATAGAGAGAGAGAAATAGTAGTTCTAAAAGCCAGTTCTAAAAGCATAGTGATATAGTAAATAATATAGTTTTTACTATATTATTTTATATTACTATTACTATTCTAATGGGGGGGGGGGGGGGGGGGGTTATTTACTAAAGGCAAATCCACTGTGTACTACAAGTGCACTTGGAACATGCAAGGTAAATAGAAAACAGTATTTTTGCTTGTACATGATTGGATGATAGAAATCAGCAGAGCTTCCCCTCATTTCGATCTTCCCCTCAAACCTACAGCGACTGCACTTCCAAGTGCACTTGCAGTGCACTTGTAGTGCACAGTGGATAGGCCTTAAATAAATCAACCCCATAGTATAAAAAGAATTAATAGCATCTACACAATGCTGATAACATCCAGTTTCTTTGAAATTTCCTGGCAAATTATTGTAAGGAAAGCAGTAGACGCTCAATTACCTGGGCTCTTCTCAAAGTATTCCTGAAGTATGCCTAGTCCTGGTATTTCTTCTCCTGTTCAGGGCCAATGTTATCTGCCACAGATTGTATCTTTTCTTATTCCTTGGCTCCTTTTTTATATCTTTCCCTGTGTCTCAGTTTTCAGATGCTCATTGTTTTTAATACACTCCCTTCGGTCTTCCTTCTCATCTGTCTCTACACTCATCACGTTGTCATTAGACAAGCTCTACTTTTTAAAGCCTCGTGTAATGCTCTGTAATCTGCAGATTCGGCCCACTCAGCATTCTCCTCACTGGGATACAATGGACCAGTTATATAACAATAGCTCATAAATACGTTTTATAAAAGCTCAACTCAGGTGCGAAATGCGTTATAACACTTTGTGCCTTTCTCATATAAAGCGGTTTTCATATATCTGCTGTTATTCAGATTTTATCTTCAGATGAAAGCTTTACAAAAATTCAAGGATTGTAAAATGTTGATAGAAAGGCAGGGCAGGAGCTGACTGCTGGCCCAGGGATGAAGGAGAGAGGAGGGAGAGCTGGTTATAGTCTAGGGAGAAGGCAAAATGGGAGCTATTTTGGGGGGGGGGGGGGGATAGGAGGCAGATTAGGAGGTCTGTTGTAGTTATGGAGGAGACAGAGTGGGAATTGATCATGGTCTGGGGCTTAGTACAACAGGGATTCATTAATATTTATAAAAAGGACATGCTATTTATGTCCTTTTGGAAAAACGTTCCCGAAATTGGGACATTCATCTGGCCATACTGACCATAGGCTTGCTTTCTGAATATGGCCATCTTCTTGGGTATACTGACCATGGGTTTGCTTCATTCATTCTTACCATCTATCCCCTCCTTTTCAGAATCACTCATTACTCTTGAACACTATGGGATTGTTGGACGTATACCATATCACGACTAATTCCCAGTTGGTTGTCAAGCTCAAGGTTGCCGTCTGTTATCTAAAACACTGTTTTGGAATGGGGAAAGTAATATATATTGAGCTGGTTGTGATAGTGTATATATCTATATAACCCTCTATATGCAGTCACAAATAATATGTGCAATATTACAAACTAAATATTGTGATGTATAATCATGACCACATCTAAACTTTGTGGGTTTTTTTTTTTTCTCCCCAGGCTTTTTTGTTCCCTCATTTTTACCTCCCCAGTCCAGTGCCCTTTGATCCCCGTATGGACGCCCAAGGGTGTGGACTAGTGTGGGTTTATATCCCCCCATCTGGGGGGTTGCCACCCCGGTCCACGCCCGCCTTGAGGCATCCTTTTGATCCATGGCATCCCGGGTCAACCGTGATCAAAGACACTATATACCATCTGCCCAAGCTTTTCCACCCCCTTGGTTTAGCACTGTCCCCAATGTGGGTTATAGTGTTGTTTCTGGCCACCGGAAGCATTATTTACTTCCGGGTTTCTGTATCCGGTTCCGGGTATTCAGTCCATGGACCTTGGACCTCCCCCTTGCGTCCGCTTGGCGCCAGTGCGGCGTGACATCATGCGCTGCATTTTGGCGCCATGGGGAGGGATATTTAAACCCCACACATCCTGAAGCTTGTGTTAGCAGCCCGGGAGCTCATGTTGAATACGGACGCAGGGACCAGGTAAAACTATAATGATTGATAGCTGGTCTAGCATTTTGCGGTATACCCAACCGGGAACTAAGCACTGTCTTGGGTGCCTTTTTTTCTTATCTCTTCTTTTCTTAGATTACCATCAGTCACCTCCTTGCTCTATCTGGAACATAGGAAGTGACGACCCTTTGAGGTTTATTACCTTTGGGCCTCTTTTCAGTTGTACCAGTAGGAATGTGATGCAGTCTTTTACACAGCGTTGTGATCTCTTCAAGGTGAGCATGTGCTCTTGAGGATTTAGAGACGCATCACATACATAGACATGTCTCTTTATATAAGATTTTTGATGCAGGCACATATATATATATATATCATTTCAAAAACTATGAAGTAGCTGTGTCCCCTCTTTGGATTCTCGCATAGATGCATCTCCATATTTAGTATTGTGCCATTAGTCCGCATGAGCTCCCAATACAAATACCCATTTGTTTCACTGGATGTTGGTGAGTACGGTCCACTGACTAGATATTGCTGTGGACTTATGCCCCCCTCATCTGCAATATGTGTTTTTTACTATCTATAATATATGTTACAGATATCGTTATCATTTCTTCTGTTTGGATGGTCTCTATTTATAAAAACACACATCCCTCCCTACGGGTGATCTGGCAATTTTTCTGGACTACAGGGGGAGTGAACTCTGAGGGTCCCCCCTCCTCTTCTCTCCTCTAATTGGACGCCCCGGGTCCTGCGACTTCCCTGGAACTCTTGTTTGGAGGTATGGAGTTGACGTAGCGGTGGGGTTTGTGTCGGTTTGGGGATCGTGAAGGAGGTGGGTGTAAAGTTTGGGGTAGGGTTGGGTGGGGGTTGGTGTATATGGGGGGGGTTTTGGTGGAGTCATGTTTATACAAGCTAAAGAGCTATCAAGTTGTATAAATATAAATGTTTAATGTACTATTTTCATGTAATCATTTATTCTTATTGTTTGTTTCTTTTCTATACATCCAAGGTTGTTCTTATCATGTGTATTGTCGTTTAATAGTCAAAAATCCTCGTCCATTTTCCTGATGAAGCCTTCTTGGCGAAACATGTTGAAATTTGCGGACGTGATTATGATTAGACTTTTGTGATTACAGTTCTTTCTCTTCATTTGTCAACATTAGGTTAAGGATGTTCACCTTTGACTATGAATGTAAAACTGTTTTCACATTTTATTGCTTTTTTCTTAAGATTGTCTCAATAAATACTTGTATAATTTTTAATTGATAGTGTTTTTCTATATATTGGGTGTACCTTTAAAGTCCCATATTCTACACACGTTTTTGCTTTAATATTTATAAAACGTCAGACAAGATATCAGTGGCGGCTGGTGCTCAAAATTTTTGGAAAGGCGCAAACAAACTGAAAAATTCTGGAAAAAAAAACATCAATTGCAGCCACTGTGCCCATCAAACGCAGCCACTGTGCCCATCAATTTCAGCCACTGTGCCCTTCAATTGCCGCCACTGTGCCCATCAAACGCAGCCACTGTGCCCATCAAACGCAGCCACTGTGCCCATCAAACGCTGCCACTGTGCCATCAAACGCTGCCACTGTGCCATCAAACGCTGCCACTGTGCCATCAAACGCTGCCACTGTGCCCATCAAATGCTGCCACTGTGCCATCAAATGCAGCCACTGTGCCCATCAAATGCTGCCACTGTGCCCATCAAATGCTGCCACTGTGCCATCAAATGCAGCCACTGTGCCCATCAAATGCTGCCACTGTGCCCATCAAATGCCGCCACTGTGACCATCGAATGCCGCCACTGTGACCATCGAATGCCGCCACTGTGCCCATCGAATGCTGCCACTGTGACCCCCCCGCCCGCTTGCCCTCTGTCCAGCACTTGCCCTGTCTCGGTCAGGAATTGGGTGACGGCGGCGAGTGGTGGGACCTTGTCAGACAAGATAGCAGTGGTGGCTGGTGCTCAAAACTTTCAGAGAGGCGCAAACAAATTGAAAAAATCTGGGAAAAAAAAACATCAGTTGCAGCCTCACAGTGCCATCAAACGCTGCACTGTGCCCTTCAAACGCAGCCACTGTGCCCATCAAATGCCGCCACTGTGCCAATAAACGCAGCCACTGTGCCCATCAAATGCTGCCACTGTGCCCATCAATTGCAGTCACTGTGCTCATCAATTGCAGCCACTGTGCCCATCAAATGCTGCCACTGTGCCATCAAACGCAGCCACTGTGCCATCAAACGCAGTCACTGTGCCATCAAACGCAGCCATTGTGCCCATCAATTGCAGCCACTGTGTCCATCAAACACAGCCACTGTGCCCATCAAATGCTGCCACTGTGCCCATCAAACGCAGCCAATGTGCCCATCAAATGCTGCCACTGTGCCCATCAATTGCAGTCACTGTGCTCATCAATTGCAGCCACTGTGCCCATCAAATGCTGCCACTGTGCCATCAAACGCAGCCACTGTGCCATCAAACGCAGCCACTGTGCCCATCAATTGCAGCCACTGTGCCCATCAATTGCAGCCACTGTGCCCATCAAATGCCGCCACTGTGCCATCAAACGCTGCCACTGTGCCATCAAATGCTGCCACTGTGCCATCAAATGCTGCCACTGTGCCCATCAAATGCTGCCACTGTGCCATCAAATGCAGCCACTGTGCCCATCAAATGCTGCAACTGTGCCCATCAAATGCCGCCACTGTGACCATCGAATGCCGCCACTGTGACCATCGAATGCCGCCACTGTGCCCATCGAATGCTGCCACTGTGACCCCCCCGCCCGCTTGCCCTCTGTCCAGCACTTGCCCTGTCTCGGTCAGGAATTGGGTGACGGCGGCGAGTGGTGGGACCTTGTCAGACAAGATAGCAGTGGTGGCTGGTGCTCAAAACTTTCAGAGAGGCGCAAACAAATTGAAAAAATCTGGGAAAAAAAAACATCAGTTGCAGCCTCACAGTGCCATCAAACGCTGCACTGTGCCCTTCAAACGCAGCCACTGTGCCCATCAAATGCCGCCACTGTGCCAATAAACGCAGCCACTGTGCCCATCAAATGCTGCCACTGTGCCCATCAATTGCAGTCACTGTGCTCATCAATTGCAGCCACTGTGCCCATCAAATGCTGCCACTGTGCCATCAAACGCAGCCACTGTGCCATCAAACACAGTCACTGTGCCATCAAACGCAGCCATTGTGCCCATCAATTGCAGCCACTGTGTCCATCAAACACAGCCACTGTGCCCATCAAATGCTGCCACTGTGCCCATCAAACGCAGCCAATGTGCCCATCAAATGCTGCCACTGTGCCCATCAATTGCAGTCACTGTGCTCATCAATTGCAGCCACTGTGCCCATCAAATGCTGCCACTGTGCCATCAAACGCAGCCACTGTGCCATCAAACGCAGCCACTGTGCCCATCAATTGCAGCCACTGTGCCCATCAATTGCAGCCACTGTGCCCATCAAATGCCGCCACTGTGCCATCAAACGCTGCCACTGTGCCATCAAATGCTGCCACTGTGCCATCAAATGCTGCCACTGTGCCCATCAAATGCTGCCACTGTGCCATCAAATGCAGCCACTGTGCCCATCAAATGCTGCAACTGTGCCCATCAAATGCTGCCACTGTGCCATCAAATGCATCCACTGTGCCCATCAAATGCTGCATCTGTGCCCATCAAACGCCGCCACTGTGACCATCAAATGCCGCCACTGTACCCATCGAATGCGCCACTGTGCCCATCATATGCAGCCACTGTGCTCATCAATTGCAGCCACTGTGCCCACCCGCTCGCCGTCTGTCCGGCACTTACCCTGTCTCAGTCAGGCAGAGGGTGATGGCGGCGAGTGGTGGGACCTCCATGCATCTCCTCCCGTCCTCTCCTCCCGTCAGGCGTCCAATTACAGCGCCTGTCATTTCAGCCAATCAGGTGACGGGTAACGAACCTGAGCACCTGATTGGCGAAGAGGTGGTTCAGAGTTAGGAAAGCGAATATTCATTCGCTTATCTAACACACCTGGGTGGACTGCGAGCGCCAAGCATGGTGATCGCAGGTCACCTTTTTTGGCGCCTATTAGAGCCATAGGCTAAGCATGCCTATGATGTGTGTTAGAGATATCTTATTAATTGGCATTAAAATTGACAAATTTCATTTTCTTTCCTGCATTCTTCAAAAACTTGTGGCAAAAAAATGACAATTTAAAAAACCTCAAAATACCTTTGAGTGTTTGCTTTCTAAAATGGGGTAAATGTTTCCACTGTCCTGTTGCTCCAGGTCAGGTTGTCAGGAAATGAGACGCGTAATTTATGCGTAATTTAGGCACCTTGAAAGCCCAAAGGTGCTCCTTGGATTTTGGGCCCCTCTATGCATCTAGCTTGTGAAAAAGTCTCACGTATGTGGTATCCCTATATGCAGGAGGCATAGTAGAATATGTTAAAATTACTATTAACTTTGCAAAAAACATAAATAAAAATGTATTTCATTTCTTAATTTTCAAAAATATTGTGACAAAGAAATTACAATTTCAAAAAACTCACCTTGCTTCTTACTAAATACCATGGACTGTCTAATTTCTAAAAAGGGGTCAATTGGGAGTATTTGTACTGTCCTGGCATTTTAGGGCCTCAAGAAATGAGATAGGCAGTCAGTACATCAAGACTGATAAATTTCAAATATATACGCAATACTGTCGTTTGTAGACTCTATAACTATCACAAAGACTAAATAATATACACTGATTTGGGTTATTTACCAAAGAAATGTAGCAGAATAAATTTTAGCCTAAATTTATGAGGAAAGATTATTTAAAGACTTAAAGTGACATAACCACTTCAGCCCCGGAAAAATTTACCCCCTTGCTGACCAGAGCGTTTTTTGCGATTTCGGCACTGCGTCGCTTTAACTGACAATTGTGCGGTCGTGCGACGTGGCTCCCAAACAAAATTGTCGTCCTTTTTTTCCCACAAATAGAGCTTTCTTTTGGTGGTATTTAATCACCTCTGCGATTTTTATTTTTTGCGCTTCAAACAAAATAAGAGCGACAATTTTAAGTTTAGGCCGATACGTATTCTTCTACATATTTTTGGTAAAAAAAATTCGCAATAAGCGTTTATTGATTGGTTTGCGCAAAAGTTATAGCGTTTACTAAATAGGGGATAGTTTTATGGCATTTTTATTAATAATTTTTTTTTTACTAGTAATGGCGGCGATCAGCGATTTTTACTGTGACTGCGACATTATGGCGGACATGTCGGACATTTTTGACACATTTTTGGGACCATTGTCATTTATACAGCGATCAGTGCGATTAAAAATGCACTGATTACTGTGTAAATGACACTGGCAGTGAATGGGGTTTACCACTAGGGGGCGGGGAGGGGTTAATCAGTACTAGGGGAGTGTTTTCTAACTGTAGGGGGGATGGGCTGTATGTGTCACTAGACTGATCACTGCTCCCGATGACAGGGAGCGGTGATTAGTGACACTTGTCACTAGGCAGAACGGGGAGATGCTGTTTACATCAGCATCTCCCCGTTCGTCCTCTCCGTGAGGCGATCGTGGGTATGCCCGCGGCGATCGAGTCCGCGGGACCCGCGACCCGACTCACGGAGCTCCCGGCCGGCGCGCACGCAATGGCACGGTGGGGAATTCAAATGGACGTACAGGTACGCCCATTTGCCCAGCCGTGCCATTCTGCCGACGTACATCGTTGTGCGCCGGTCGGGAACCAGTTAAAGTAGTTCACGCACTACTTTGGTCTGACTTTCATGCAACTTGAGGGCCATAGACTTCAATGTTAGCCTTCAAACGTTGCATGAAAGTCGTACCTGAATGTTATACAATGAAACAGTTGTGCAACAGTTGTCCATTATCACTGGTCAAAACCAAAGTCGTACCCAAGTTGCACCCATCCAACGTTGCGTCAAAGTTGCACCAAAGTTGCACTCCAAAATCCACGCAATTTTGGAGTTGTACAAGTGTGAATGGAGCCTTATAAGTAACGCTGAAGGAGCGCTGTGATAGAACCAGGAAAGAGCTGAATCTTGGAGGCCAAGGGAGTATAGTTTATTGAGAAGGAGTGGGTGGTCAACAGTATCAAATGCTGCAGAGAGGTCTAGTAGTAAGAGTATGGAGTAGTGGCCATTGGTTTTAGCAGTTTGTAAATCAGTGAGTTTTAGTAGGGCAGTTTCTGTGGAGTGCTGTGAGCGAAAGGCAGACTGTAAGGGGTCAAAAAGGTTGTTCAGTGAGGTAGGAGCTAAGATGGTTGTAGACTAAGCGTTCTAAAAGTTTGGAGGTGAATGGGTACAATGAGATAGGTCTTAAAGAATTTGTTACCCCAACACTTCATATTCCTGATATGTACCTGCTGTACCATGTACTCGTATAATAAAGTATCCGGTTCTCTTTGTATTGCTTCCTTTAGGTGAAATCCCTGGTGTTCCTGTCAGTCCCTCTGCTTCCCTATTAAAAACTGAGCACACTAAGCAGAAGAGCACACCATTGTTAGTTCTCTAGCTATGCTGGGAACTCAGCGTGCTCTCCTCCAAAGATCAGACTTGTCAGACACCCCCCACCCCCTGGTGCACAGCCATTCACTGGGAAGCGCAGTGTGCTGCTGCTTCTCCTCCCCTCTGCTCCTATGCAGTTCAGAACAGAGGGAATGTGATCACTTATAAAAAAGGGAAAAAGGTATTTATGTTTTTTATATCTATACAAAATGTTTTGCCTTTCATTTCTATTTTAAACTGAATGGGTTGTTTTACAAGGTGATCATTTACAATCACTTTAAGTTGTTCAGGTTGGTGGGGTCCATTGAGGCCTTTTTAAGTATAGGTGTGAACTGTGCATGCTCTAGAGGAGAGGGAGAAGTGCCAGTAGCTAAGGAGAGATTGAAGATGTGAATGAGAAAGCATAGGATAGAAGAAGAAGGTAACTGTAGTTGTTGCAAGTGAACAGGATCCAGGGGACAATTGGGTAGGTAGGCATCTGAGAAAAGTTTGTAACCTCTTCAGTAGTATCTGGTTCAAAAGAGAAAATTATTGACTGTTCTGTTAGGTACGTTAAAGTGTTACTAAACCCACAACAGTAAAATCAATCTGTATATGCAGTAAAGCATGCTTGTTATACTTGTAATTGATCTCCAGTGCATAATAGCATAATAACCAAACACATGAGGTCAGTCTTTAATAATAACATAATACATATGGTTCTATAAATGATTGAACTGTTGTATCTATTTTCATGGAGTTACATGTATATATAATTATTATATTTTGTATCAACTTTATAGATTGTTCACATTTTTATGGAAGCCTTTCAGCCCTCTCCCTTTTATCCCTGAAGAAGACCCTTACTTTAAGTGTCGAAACGCATTGGATTTTATCTGTCTAGTTGGCAGTTGGTTTGGGCCTCTTCCATTCTCTTTTATATGCTGCAACTCTATGTGTATTTCAATGTCATTATGTGTTTTATGATATGATGTTAAATGAATAAAAATTGTATTTTTTACTATATACTTTTCTTCTGAGTGTTTATGGTCCTTTAAAGTCCCGTTTTTTGAGGAACTTTTCTTTTACTTGTACAAGGGATGTGGACCTGAATCTCGTTTTTCCCCATCCAATTAGTCCTATGCACTTTCCGTCCATGCTTGTTATACTGTGGAACCTAAGGGGTTAATCATCTGCATTGTGTAAAAAGGATGTTTGATCATGTCTCTTCTGACCCTCCCCTTCTTCAACTGTCCCCAATCCATCTCCGGATAGTACAGAGATAGGGAACAAGCTGTACATGCTCAGTTTGGGGTGTATTGCTAGAGAGTTTTTTTTTCTTGGGAGAGTGCATGTGATCAGCACAGGGCCAATCAGCACTGTCCAGACAGAGGGTCAAGGGTCCTGCAGTCTTATAGGACAGTGAGAGCAGAATGATAACTCCTCCTACAAGCTTTAACCACATACTGATAGAAGTCACAAGACTGCTCTAACTGCTGATGGGGTATTTAGCAGTTTGTATTTACTAAAACAATTGAATTTCAATGTTCTGTGTACTGTGGGAGACCAGATATAGTGAATGCAGGGTCCTGGGTTTAGTAACACTTTAAGTGGGGAAGATATCTGTACAGTGGAAGTGTCCTCACGTATCGCATCAATCTTATTTTTAATGTGATTGCCAATCTCTTGGGCAGTGAGTGAACTAGTGGGTAGAGGGGGTGGGGGACAAAATAGAGAGTTAAAGGTAGAGAAGAACTGATGAGGACTTGATGACAAGGTATTAATAAGCGTGACAAAGTAGGTTTGTTTGGTGGAGGGATAGAGCCAGGTGGACAGGAGGAGGGTGCAGGCAACCAGGTGGAGGGATGGAGCCAGGTGGACAGGAGAGGGGGTGCAGGCAGCCAGGTGGAGAGATGGAGCTAGGTGGATGGATGGAGCCAGGTGGACAGGAGGGGGGGGTGCAGCCAGGTGCAGGAGGATGGAGCCTGGTGGACAGGAGAGGGTGTGCAGCCATGTGGGGGGAGCATGGAGCCAGGTGGACAGAAGGGGGTGCTGCAGCAAGGTGGAGGGATGGAGCCAGGTGGATGGATGGAGCCAGGTGGACAGGAGAGGGTGTGCAGCCAAGTGCAGGGAGGATGGAGCCAGGTTGACAGGAGAGGGTGTGCAGCCAGGTTGGGGCAGGATGGAGCCAGGTGGCTAGGTGAGGGGGGTGCAGCTAGGTGGAGGGATGGAGCCAGATGGATGGATGGAGCCAGGTGGACAGGAGGGGGGGTGCAGGCAGCCAGGTGGGGGGATGGAACCAGGTGGACAGGAGAAGGGGCGCAGGCAGCCAGATAGAGGGATGGAGCCAGGTGGATGGGATGGATAGAGCCTGGTGGACAGGAAGGGGGTGCAGGCAGCCAGGTGGATGGATGGAGACAGGTAGACAGGAGGGGGGTCCAGGCAGCCAGGTGGAGGGATAAAGCCAGGTGGATGGATAGAGCCAGGTGGACAGGAGGGGGTCCAGCCAGGTGGAGGGCTGGAGCCAGGTGGAAAGGAGGGGGTGAAGGCAGCCAGGTGGAGGGATGGAGCCAGGTGGACAGGAGCGGGGTGCAGCCAGGTAGAGGGATGGACCCAGGTGGACAGGAGGAGAGGGTGCAGGCAGCCAGGTGGAGGGATGGAGCCAGGTGGACAGGAGGGGGGTACAGCCAGGTGGACAGGACCACCTGACAAGTTCTTACCCTGGGGCACTTCTTTCTAGCTTCCTCCACATGTCAGGTAGCGGGCGGCAGTCGGTCTCACCAGTCCCAAGATCAGGAGATGGGGTCTCCTACAGGCTGTGATTTACAGCTCACACACCGGAGACCTCCTGCAATTACTCCCCCATCAGATCAGCTGATCATTTAGGCTGGCTAGGTGGAGCAGGCTGCAAGAGCAGCTTTGCTTTGGACTGCTCCAAGACAAGTAGCCCGGCTGCCTCGGCCCAGCGTGTGTCCTATGGTGGCCAGTCTGGACCTGGGTGGATCCATCCCTGCTGTCTCTGTGCACAATGCACGAATCCTCCGATGGCTGCACATCACCCAGGGAGGGAGGCGGGGCGGACAACGAGCTGACACCCACGGCTGCTGGAGATCGGCATGGTCGCCCTTGGCTCCGGGGAAGGGGGGATCTGCCTGCTCCTTCTCCCCACCCAGCGACTCTGCAGCCAGCCAGATGGAGCCATGGGAGCCACCTTCCACTGCACTCCACGCCACACCGCACCAGCCACCACCCGCCAGGGGGGAACCGATCCTCTGGAGGGGACCCAGCGGCTGTGGCAGTGCCCCTAGGTGGCAGTGCGTCCTAGGCGGCTGCCTAGTTTGGCTACTGGGAGCACCGGCCCTGGGTGACCAACAGAATAGACAAGAGAAGGGGTAAAGTGGCAAAGGTTTCTACAAGTAATTGTTTGTTGCTTGGAGAGATACAGTGCCTTGAAATTTTCCACATTTTGTCATGTTACAACCAAGAACATAACTGTATTTTATTGGGATTTTATGTGATAGACCAACACAAAGTGGCACATAATTGTGAAGTCGAAGGAAAATGATAAATGGTTTTCTAAATTTTTTACAAATAAATATCTGAAAAGTGTGGCGTGCATTTGTATTCAGCCCCCTTTACTCTGATACCTCTATCTACAATCTAGTGGAACCAATTGCCTTCAGAATTCACCTAATTAGTAAATAAAGTCCACCTGTGTGTAATTTCATCTCAGTATAAATACAGCTGTTCTCTGAAGCCTATAGAGGTTTTTTAGGGAACCTTAGTGAACAAACAACATCATGAAGGTCAAGGAACAAACCAGACAGGTCAGGGATAAAGATGTGGAGATGTTTAAAGCGGGGTTAGGTTATAAAAAAATATCCCCAAGCTTTGAACATCTCACGGAGCACTGTTCAATCCATCATCCGAAAATGGAAAGAGTATGGCACAACTGCAAAAAAAATAAATAAGGGGGAACACCAGCGACGCAGTCAGAAAAACAGCCTCTGACAATTAAAAAAAAAGGGGGGCAGGCAGGGGACCAAAATAAAAAAAAGTAAAAAAAAAAATACGCAGCAACCAAAAAAAAGCATATACAGCACTGTATACAGCACCAAATGTTATGTAATGCTGTGTTAAACACTGCACTAGAGTAAAACACTACACTGACACGCTATACTCACACACTATACTAACACTACATTAACAGTCTTCACTTAGAGTTGAATGTTATGTAAAGCTGTATTAACCACCTCAATACAGTGCATTTTCGCCCCCTTCCTGCCCAGGCCATTTTTCAGCTTTCAGCGCTGTCGCACTTTGAATGACAATTGCGCGGTCATACAACACTGTACCCAAATGAAATTGTTATCATTTTTTCCCCACAAATAGAGCTTTCTTTTAGTGGTATTTGATCACCTCTGCAGTTTTTATTTTTTGCGCTATAAACAAAAGAAGAGTGAGAAGTTTTAAAAAAAGCACAATCATTTTTATCTTTTGCGATAATAAATATCCAATTTTTTTTTCTTTAAAACAAATTTTTTCTCAGTTTAGGCCGATATGTATTCTTGTACATATTTTTGGTAAAAAAAATCGCAATAAGCGTATATAGATTGGTTTGCGCAAAAGTTATAGCGTCTACAAAATAGGGGATAGATTTATAACATTTTTAATTTTTTTTATTTTTTTACTAGTAATGGTGGCGATCTGCGATTTTTATTGTGACTGCGATATTGCGGCGGACACATCGGACACTTTTGACACATATTTGGGACCATTCACATTTATACAGCGAACCGTGCTATAAAAATGCATTGATTACTGTATAAATGTGACAGGCAGGGAAGGGGTTAACACTAGGTGGTGATCGAGGGGTTAACTGTGTTGCTAGGGAGTGATTCTAACTGTAGGGGGAGGGGACTCACTAGGGGAGGAGACCGATCGGTGTTCCTCTGTGCTGGGAACACACCATCGGTCTCCTCTCCTCTGACAGGACCGTGGATCTGTGTGTTTACCCCGTACACAGGATCCGAAAATTGGACGACAGATCGTCTGACTTTTTTCACTTACTAGTCGCAAGTAGAAATTGAATAGGTTACTAAAGTCACGAAAATTAGAGTACGACAGAAAAAAAAAATCGGAAGTGATATCATGTGTTGTAGTGTATTTGTATTGTATTTTCGGACGACAATTGTACTGACTAAAGGAAAATCATACGATCTGGTATCGTACGAGGAAAATGTTCGTGCTTGTCTGATCTAATAATATCGGATGCACTGTCATGATTGGCTCTCAAAAGCTCTGTACTAACGATCCGATTATCATACGATTGCATCGAAAGCGGTATTTTTCATCTGATTTCCGGATCGTGTGTACGGGCCATAACACTCTACACTCAATAAGTCACAATAGGTGAACACACTAAACTTGCTAGTAGCAAACTGAGCCCTAATCTATCTATCTCCACCCCAACAATACTGCCAAATCTTTCTATGGGAAGTTACCTTTTATAGTGTGGGGTGGGATTATTAGCACTGAGCCGTGATTGGAGAAAGTAATCATCACTTTCTCCAATCAGGGCTTTTACAGTGCTAATTGGCAAAGCAGGTGCAAGGCTTCATCCAATTAGGGCCCTAATTAAGAGATGTTCAGGCAGAACGTTTGCTTGGCCCGAAACGGTTCACACAAAACACTATTGCCGACTATAGCCAGCAGCACTGATCGTTTGGGGAAAACCGGACAGGCTGGCTTTACAGAATTAATTTGGTAGATCGACTTCCGTACAACCAGCCTGCCCATACATGGACCAGTCCCTGCTGAACCGGCTGAATTTCAATCCATGTATGGCCGGCTTTAGGAGTCAGTTTGAGGGAGCTACACGCCTAAGGGTGTTTACAGAGCATGGCCTTCACAACTAAGTGATATAAAGCACGGCTTTGCTATTATCACTGAGATTAAGACTGTATAATCCGTTTGAGTAAACCAGTTAGGGTCAGAGACAGGGAAGATCCCTTTGTTATTATTAATTAGACTGGACAGCAGCAGGTGACACTCAGAGCAAGAAATTTGCCACATGGAAGATGAGCCTGCTATATGAGCAAAAATCATAGGCTTAGCAGCATGGGAACATTAATATAACCTGCAACACGGGTTACTAGGACACGTGATAATCACACACGAGTGCCATCACACGAGTGCCATTACATGACCATTTACAATGGATTAAAAATCTCAGCAACAAACTGCATATCACATTTATTTACATTTAATACAAATTGATCAAATGCAGGAGAGTGGCAGGCAGTTTTAAATAAACATTACAATATTTATTTGGTGCAGAAAGTTTGGAGTTTAACCACCTCAGCTCAGGAAAGGTGTTACCGTCTTCATGACCAGGCCATTTTTATGCTATTTAGCACAGCGCTACTTTTACTAGTAATTGTGCGGTCATGCAACGCTGTATCCATGCAAAATTTATATCATTGTTTTTTAAACGAAAAATGGCTGAAAATTTTGAAGAAAAAAAAAAAACAATATAACAATATTTTTTACTTTCTCCTTTAAAACATATGCAATAATAATAAAAAAAAATCGAATTTCTTAAAAAATTTAGGCCAAAATGTATTATGCTACATGTTTTTAGTAAACAAAAATCCCAAAAAGTGTACAGTATATTAATTGGTTTGCATGAAAGTTAAAGTGTCTACAAACTATGGTATATATACTGGATATTATTTTTTTACTACTATTAATGGTGGTGATCAGTGACTCAGTAGTGGGAAATAGTAGGACTGTGATAGTGTGGTGAGCAATCTGACACTACCTTAAGGCCAGTAGATGCGATCAGAGAATCGTACAAAAAAATACCGCTTTCAAAGCGATTGTACGATAATCTCATCGTTAGTAAACAGGTTTCATCTGAGACAAACATGAAAATTTTTCTCGTACGATACCAGATCGAGTTTTCGTCCGAAAGTACAATACAAATACATTACATCACTTACAAATTTTTATTCTGTCGTATGAGAATTTTCGTACTTTTCGTACTTTGTTTTCGATATGAGACTAGCATGCAAAAATAAAAACGGACGATCATTTATCCAATAATCTCATCCCATGTGCTAGGGTACACCGGTGTGCAGTCATGTTGGAACAGAAAGGGGCCATCCCCAAACTGTTCCCACAAAGTTGGGAGCATGAAATTGTCCAAAATGTCTTGGTATACTGATGCCTTAAGAGCACCCTTCACTAGAACTAAGGGGCCAAGCCCAACTCCTAAAAAACAACCCCACACCATAATCCCCCCTCCACCAAATGATTTGGACCAGTGCACACAGCAAGGTCCATAAAGACACGGATGTACGAGTTTGGGGTGGAAGAACTTGACTGGCCTGCACAGTGTCCTGACCTCAACCCGATAGAACACCTTTGGGATGAATTAGAGCGGAGACTGCCAGCCAGGCCTTCTCGTCCACATCAGTGCCTGACCTCACAAATGCGCTTCTAGAAGAATGATCAAACATTCCCATAGGCACACTCCTAAACCTTGTGGACAGCCTTCTTAGAAAAGTTAATAAACCAACAATATTTGTCTGGCGCCAGGGAACTGGCTAATCAATTCGACTGGGACACATGTAGGATATTCTGAGAAGCTGTGTGGATAAGCACACCAGGAGTGGTGTGGAAAAAAGCACAAACATTCAGAGATGACCACAACTAAAAGTGCTGATCAGGACCGCCTCATATAAAAATGATCTCGGATGAATTGAGTGAATTAAAATCATAAGTCAATTTATTGATGTATAAAGATAATATCCAACAATAATAAAAAACTCCTCACCGTAGGAATCGGCTGTGCAACATAAATACCACTGTGTCAGTACCTTTTGGAGCGGTGAGGGCAGAACCAGCTGTATGGAGCCTTGCTGCCGTGGTAAAGGATATCTTGTTAGGGAGTTCGTTTTTTTTGGTTGAACTAGATGGACTTGTGTCTTTTTTTAACCTGACTAACTATGTAACTATGTATCGCAAGCACGCACCGCCGTGCAGGAGGAGCGGGTATATGCAGAGCAAATACAGTGATCAAATGGCGTCAAACCGGGAGTGAGCACCAGGCTAGCCGTGATGGAAGATACCGTAGACAGCTGGAAACACCACTAGTTGGGTCCGGCAGACAAAAACACCCAGGCGTGACGTAATTTGTTCGGGGAGCGTGGATCCGGAACAAGGCTTGCAACACAGAGTGATGGATGTTGGATTCAATTTGTCTGTTGCTTACTTAAAGCAGGCCTTCACCCTCCTAAACGCGATCCCTCCTCTCCACCCCTCCTCCAGTCCTCTGCTGGAATTGGGCTCGAATTAGCTGGAAACACCACTAGTTGGGTCCGGCAGACAAAAACACCCAGGCGTGACGTCATTTGTTCGGGGAGCACGGATCTGGAACAAGGCTTGCAACACAGAGTGATGAATGTTGGATTCAATTTGTCTGTTGCTTACTTAAAGCAGGCCTTCACCCTCTCCACCCCTCCTCCGGTCCTCTGCTGGAATTGGGCTGTTTTGGGTTTTTTTTTCCCCTTTATTTACCTTTTTTTTAATAAAATGCCCACCTCGCCCCCCCTTGCAAGTCATTCGCCTAGGCGAATGACGTGCACTGTCTCTCCCTTTGCCTCCTGGGGTATGCAGTCACATATTCAAGGTGGCATAGCCTTGCATTGAGAAAAGGAGGAGGGGGAGCCCCTGTCAGTGCGTTGTTGGGAGTCATCAGGAGATGTGTCAACTGAACACTGAACAGCCAGTAGCCTATCAATGACATCACAAGGAAACATGGCGACATGGGACCGAGCACTGCCAGAAGAGAAGAGGCTCACAGCTGGACAGCACTGGATCCGTTGGGTGGGTGAGTATCTAAACTTATCAGAACTCACCACCAGGTAGGTAGTTAGGGATTCTTTTTTTTAAACGGCCAGGTGGAGGGTGAAATTTTTTTTCAATTTTTTTTTGCTGCCAGAGCTATTTTCGCATTTTTTTGCACATGTTTAAAAAAATGACTTTAGGCCTGAATTTTGCATAAAACCCCCAAACATTATATATTTTCTGAAAGCACACACACTAGAGAATAATGTATAGGTAGAAAAAAGCTGGGTATTATAAACATATAATACAGTTCCAATAAATTAATATATAAAAAAACATATACCACGCTTGTGCAAAAACAAATGCTAAATATATGTAACTGTGCCAATGTCCATAAATTAGAACGCACAATTCAGATCAAAGTGCAATAGTGCAAATAAATGTGCAATAAAAGTTGTGCTGCGCCCCTTCTTAATGTAAAGTGACTTGTGCTCTGAGTAGACTTCACTCTGGACAATTCTAGTTCGTGTCTTCACCCGTGTCCCCTCCATGGACCAAACTCGCCAATAGTTGTTGACCTCCTAAGCATAACCCTAGGAAGGTCAATATGCGCTTGTATCAGACCTGGTGTATAAATTAAACCATCATCCAGAGACATATAGTTCATATCACACATAAAAGGAGAGGAAGCCAAAGAACAGTCCTCTAAGCATGAAACTGTTTATTAAAACCTTCAAATAAAAGTAAGAAGATTACCCTTACAAAATCAACATTTCAAGTATCGGTGAAATGATGACTTAATTTACACAGCGGGTCTGTGTTTGGAAGCATTCCAGCAATCTACTTTAGGCACAACACTTTACAAATTATTTTGCTGTGTGCAGTGCCCTATGTACATTCTAAATCATCAGCACATTTTAGAATCAATCTCTATGTCAAGGTAATATTCGCTCTGGGCAACCTTTTTTAGCAGCAGTCTCTTTGTGACTATCCAATGGGTTTTCCTGGCAAGATATACATACAGAAGTAGTTATAGGAGAGTTTTGTGGGATTTTTAAGGTACACAATGAGGTACAGTGCTCTCAAAAGATAATATAAAAAGTTTTATTTAAAAACAGAATAAAAAACTGTTAAAAAAAACTATTATGGCAAGTATGTTAGACACAATTTTATGGATACAACACTTTGGAATGGAATTCCCAACATGTTTCGCCCATATTCCGGGCTTCTTCAGGTGATGCTGTCCATTTAGGGTACAAGCCTTCTATTGAAAGAGAATATACATATAGTAATCACATCAAAAGTCAGAATATAAAAATATATAATATACATACACTTATTTATTCACTCCTTTTAGAAATTGTTTTTCAAAACATATAGATTTTTACATACATGTGCACATTCAATTTGACGATATTCTTACTCACCCAAGTCTCTTGAAATATTGTATACTATAATCAAGCAACCATATGGATCAAGAGGTCTGCCAGTGTCAAGGAGACCAAGAGCTATAGGTAACCATAGGGAGCATTCAAGGACCAGCTACAATAATATAGAGGGTAATAAAATAAATTTAAATGTCACAAAAGTGGGAATAAATCTCCAGAAAACGAAAAAATATAGAAAGAAAGAGGTCGACTTAGAAAACAAAGTTTTGCAATGAACTCAATACCGAGGGACACAGACTCTCAGCACAGCAGTATACTTGTATCTAAAGTTTTAAAAGCCAAGAAGAAACAATAAGAAGAGGTGGAATCACTAACATAAAGCGCTCAAATGGGCGCTTCAAACCGGCAACAACTGGCATCAGAGCATTTAATTCAATGTGCGATATATAAAGAAAAGTTTGTATAAACAAATACCTGGCGTCCTGCAGTAGCATATATGTCCCTGTAGTTTCGGCAGCATGTAATAGCCGGAACAAGAGGCCTTAAATACCCCCCATCTGGCCTGTCGAAAAGACTGCACTGCGCATGCGCAAACTACGTCACATCTGCCGCTCTACCCCTCACTGCTGGGTCCAGCTCATAAGAGGACAAAAGAGCTCCCTCTGGTGGTTGGAGGGAGATAGTTCCTCTCAGAGCAATAGTGGGCACCGAAACAAGCAGGTCAAGGGAAAAAGAAGGGGGTGGAAGACAAATGAGAAGCACACGGACAACGCGGTGAACTGGGCGCCGCCCAGGAACCCTGGATCAGATGCCCTGGGCGTCCAAATGGTCTCCCCAGGTGCTCAAAGGCAATCCAAGCAGCAAGCAGACTTTTCCCATAGATATACAAATATAATTACATAAAAAAGTCAGATGGACTTGAGCAGCGCTAATAAATGTGATTATTAATTCATGATCTTACAATAAAGTCTGTACATCAATATGATAAAATACCAAATTGTGTCATTAATTGCTAAGGAGAAAACTGCAAGTCCTTTTAAGATCAAAAGTTATATGCAGAACGCTTCATAGAGAGAGTTGCTGACACCAGAAGAAAGTCCAGATCACACGTGCTCAAATATAGAGGGGGAAGTGTGCGAGGAAGCCCCCTCTTGATAAACTGTTACCAGACAAGAGATTGTTCTTAGCGTGTGTATCTTTTAAACCAGTGGAACGTCTTTACCGGTGTCCTCCTTCCTTTGTTCAGAGCGAAGCAGCACTCAGATCATCCAGTTTATTCAAGAAGAAAAAAAGGGTGATCGGACATAGCGTAATCTCGTTTAACACAATTTTATTTATTATTTAAAACCAAGGGGAAAAACCCCCCTTCAAGATGTACACTTACAAGAATCAATAAAAATTGTAGCGGTGTTCACAAAGTAACAACGGATCACATCAGGTTTTCACAGCGTCTCCTACTGCTCCCAACATATATCACATACAAGGGGATCGGAGCTGAATTTCCCTGAGCTCACTGCTGTGTCCACGTACGTCATATGGTTCCACCCTGACGCGTTTCGTCACTCATGACATCATGGACTGATCAGCAGAAAGCAGCTCACTTTCTGATACGTCTGGGCAGGGCTTTTTTTCTCAAACAATAGGTGCTGGAACTTAACCACGGCCCCACAAAACCCCAACCCCCCAACACACACCCTCCAAATCAGATCAAATAGTGGGTATGTTCAGTCAAATTTCACAAAAAAAAGTAGGAAGGTCTTAAAGGGGCATGAAAACCAGGATTGCATTTTATACAGAGTGCAGAGCTGTCACTTGTAAACACAGAAACCAGACTTCTGTGTTTACAAGTGATTGTGGTGAGCAGGCATCAAAGGGTCTGAGCCAGAGGTGGTGGAACTGAGTTCCACCAAGTTCCCCCTGAAAAAAAGCCCTGCGTCTGGGACAAAAAGGACGCGATGTATGCCGAGCCTGGCAAGAAGGGGGGAGATCACTGCAGAGGACAAAAAGAAAACAGAGGTACTGTTTGCAAAGTTTGAAGCATACTGCAACCCAAGGAGAAACTCCACAGTGCAAGGGAAACTGTTTTATGAGAGGAACCAGTGTGGAGGCGAGTCTGTGGATGAATGGGTAACACAGCTGTGCTTGCTTGCCAAAGACTGTGGTTTCTATGATGCCAGAGATATGATAAAAGACCGTTATCTGATGGGCAGTAGGTTTAAGGAAGTGCAGGAAAAGCTGTTGCATGAAGAAGACATAAATCTTTAGAAAGCCATAAGGATTGCCAGAGCATATGAAATGTCAAGAAAGGACATGCAGGTACTGGAAGAAAACACAGCTCAAGATTAATGCTATAGAAAATCACAGCAGCAGATATGGGCAAGAAAGAGCACACAAAGGAATAAAAGGCACCTATGGCACTGGAACAAGTAACACACAAGCAGCGTGTGGATATTGTGGAAATGTGCACCATAAAAATAGTGTCTGTCCGCCAAGGGGGCAGATATGCAAGAAAAGAGGACATTTTGCCGGGGTGTGTAAACTGTCTTCACAAACTGAAAGGTCAAAAACATGTTCTGTATACGCCATAGAGGCAGGACCAGTGCTACCACTAGGCAAACTAGGCAACAGCCTAGGGCGCACTGCTGCCTAGGGGAGTTGGGCCACTGGTTTCCCTCCGCGTCCGCATGCTCTGCAGGCTGCAGCATGTAACTAACTCAGTCTCAGGCAGCTGCTCCATCCGACCGGTAGTGTAATTAGAGACGCAGTGCAGCACTGGAGCCAGCGCTAGAGGAAGCAGAGCCGATGCTTCCTGTATAGTGCCACCTCCTGTCACATGGGCAGGGCAAAGGGGTGGAGTCAGGGGTGGAGCCAATGGGGGCAGCAAAATTAGCTTTAACCTAGGGTGTCAAAAATCCTTGCACCAGCCCTATTTAGAGGACAATGATGACAATGCAGGGTCAGACTCAGACTGCACCCTAATATATCTTGCAGCAGTACAGAAAACACATCGGTCCACAGATGAAGCAAATGTTACATTACAGATAGGGGCTAACAAAACTCCAATCACATTCAAAATAGATACAGGAGCACAAGTAAATTGTGTGCCAAGCCACATATACCTGGAACACCTCAGTAATGAATCCCCCTTAGAGACTCAGGACCTACCGAAACCAATGGGATATGGGGGTGAAAAGCTGATAGTATTAGAGCTTACAGGTCCTTAGATGTAGTGGCTGCATTTGTTTTTTTTCCATACCTTTTTCCCTTTATTTTAACCTGCCATTACCACACTTCCTGTCCTAGTGTGACAACTGTACTGAGCAGTGTTGTCACTCTAGGTAAGGGAGTGTGTTAGGAATCCATAACACTGTTTTAGTTCAGATTTCGCCACCTCCCCGCCTCTCAAGCTTATATAATCAGAGAATGCCTTGCATTCTTTGACAAAATGCCACATACATTATTCTGTGAATGGCACCCATGCCAAGCGGGCGGATCTTTTGTATTCACAATGCAGCAAGGCAGCTGCTCAGCATGGGCCTTGGAAGCTAGTGGTGATCGCTGGAGTAGCGATGCCGGAACTGCACCCCCTCGCATTCCCACTGAAAAAAAGCCCTGAATGTAACTATGTATAAAATGCCATCCTTGAAATTCTTTAACAGATCAAAAGGGAGAGAATAACTGATTATTGTTAGAGTTTACATACACAATAAATGTTCTGACATGTGTTGTGCAGACAAGAATAGAGAGTGAAGGAATGACCAAACAGCTCAGTACTGTAGATCTAAGCCTTCATGTGCAGGAAAATATGTAGCTGACAATGAATAAACGCTGTGGCAATGTTAAGCATGTTAAGAGGCCCATAATTGGGGGCGTGGTCTGGACATGGCCGAGTGAAGACGTGTGCTTGAGGAGCTCCCGGTCCGGCCCGTCCTTAACCAGCTTTTATTCAACATATACCTCCTCGGTACACCTGGAATGTACTCCGCTGGGAAGCGGAGAGGAAAGCAGAAGAAGAAGGAATCCCCCAAACCGCACAGAAATACCGACATACAGCGGTATCTTTTAAACAACCAAGGGGCCTCCCCGATCACCAAGATGGCGGACGCCACGAGGCCTGGTCCACCTGCTGCTGCACAGTCGCGGGCCTCCTCCACATCCCTATCGGGACCAGACAGCCTGGATGTGGACTGTAACATACCGGAGGTGTTCCGATCGGGCACCGCAGCACAGTCACAGCAATCCCCCATGCCACTGATCCTACAAGCTGATGCTGAGTTGAGAGCTCTGTTACAGGCAGTCCCGACCCGTTCGGACATAGAAGCCATAGTCAGCAGAATGGAAGCAACTCATCGCAAGGAGATAGCTGTAGTGAGACAAGAAGTGCACTCACTATCGGAGCGAGTGGAGACTGGAGAAGCCTCAGTGACGGCAATGGAACGGAGGATATCGGCGGTAGAGGCAGCACAGGCATCCCAAGCTGAGACTATTCTCAATCAGCAACTCCATATGGAGGAAATCGAAGACTGCAGCAGGCGCAACAATCTGCGCCTGAGGGGCCTGCCAGAAGCCACTGGATCGGAAGACTTAGCGGCGACTGCCCTCGCCATCTTCAGAGATCTAACAGGAACCTCGCTTCCCCCTAACTTGTCCTTCGATCGAATCCACAGAGCCATCGGCCCGCGCTCCGCCGACCCAGACAGACCGAGGGATGTCATCTGTCGAATCCACCAGTACTCACACAAGGAGCTAATACTCCGTTCAGCATGGGAGAAAGGAGAACTGGAATTCGACGGCGCTGTTGTGCGTATCATGCCGGACTTATCTAGAGCGACACTGCAGCGGAGGGCCCTGTTGAAACCAGTCCTGGAGGCTGCCAGGCACAGCGGTCTCACATACCGATGGGGCTTCCCTATCTCGGTCACATTCAAGAAAGCCCAGCACTCTTTTACCCTTCGGACCCCTGCAGACCTCCCTGCTCTGTTCTCCTTTATGGACATGGAACCCATCGCAGTGCCTGACTGGCTACAGCTGCTACAGCGCTCCAACCCCCGTTCCGGAATGTCGGGCATAAGAAGAGCCAGATCACCCAGACCACAGAGGAGCCGGAGCCAGCGCAGATCTCGTCTCAACCCTGCAGAGGCACCAAGAGAGGACTGAGCGGTACCTGTATTGTGGTGAGATACTAAAGACCAGCGTTCCCCCTGATGTTCCACTTACCCCGTCTGTGTTAAGCTGGATTTTGTGGGCCCCCCCGTCCCCTGATGGTCCCTCTTTACCAGGATGATAACTCATCGCTGCCGCCTGGGAATCTCCCTCATGGTTTGGCTGGCCCCCGCCCCCCCCCCCCCCTGACTATGGTGTTCGTTATCACCAACCATGGAGAAGCATTGACGGCTGACGGGGAGGGGAGATGGGGGAGCTCGCTGTGTGGGACCCTTGCATAGGCAGAGAGGTTTCTGAGTGCTCTCTGCATCTACACCTGTATGGGTACACATACTGTTGAAATGATCTGTGGAGGGTTCTGGAGGGAGGGGGGGAGGGAGGGAGGAGCTGCGTGTAGGGAGGGGGGAGGCCATTTCCCCATGCTCGCTATACCCACTGGGGGAGAACCTGCACGTCTCCTTTGAGTATTCGCCCACCTCCTCACCCCACCAGGACTATCTCCAACCAAAGCCTGCTGTCACAGGTCTTGAACACACTTTCCTTATACAGATGGGCTGAGGGGACACTCTGGTAGTCACTTAGGAGACCCTGGTACATAATCTGGAGGACACCAGGTGTTCCAGCTTACCCTACCACGCTGAGGACACAAGTAATATGTGCCTGACCCAGTGGACTGGAATGGAGGAACTTCACAGTTAGCTGCTATATGTATTTACCTAACACTGGGAGCTGAAGTTATGTGGGGTGAACCATGCGGTGTGATTGTAATGTGATATACTGAAGCTGCTGCAGTTGTATAGCCTAGAGAATGCCCACTGTAGAAAGCTAGGATCTGAGCAGTACCTACCAGAATGAGCCGTACCCATAATGCCACCAATATACTAGGAGGACCCTGGGAGATCTGCGGGGGAGGGGGTGACGGGGTGGGAATCGTCCGGAGGGAGGGGGAACACGGCTGTGTTCCTTACTACTGATCCTCGGGTTCACTTTAACACAAGTGGACGGGGGGATAGGTAACTAACTAGGTCTAAATGGATCCTTTAGTATATCTCCTGTCTCCCCCTTCTGGGGGGGGGGGGGGTTGGTTTTCTTTTTTCTTTAGAAACATTTAAGTTGTTATGGAGTTAATTATTAATTTACGTTATCAAGCTGGGTGGCGTGGAGGAGATCGGGAGACTCCCTCTCGGTCAACTCTTACCACTTCCCACTTAGGACGGAGCACCTCCCTGGTGTAAACAGGGACACGCTTCTTAGCAAATAAGTTTATTTGCATTTAGGTATACGACAGTCAGATTCAACTGTCAGTTATCTGTCTTTTTGGACAGTTACGTACTCAACTCTTCTATTTTTTCTCTCCCTCTTTTCCCCTCCCCTTTTCCTTTTTTTTTTTTTTTTTCTCCCCTCATCTACCCTCTCCTTTACCCAACTTATACTGATATCTACTTGTTCCTTCCCCCCTTAATTCTCCCCCACCCCCTCTTTTCAGCCCACCTTCTTTACTAACACCCCTGGACCCGGGCGACAATGGACACCATTACCATCCTCTCACTGAACGCAAAGGGTTTAAATGTACCAGAAAAGAGACGCATGCTATTACATGATCTTAAAAGAGCACATGCAGACATAGCGTTTCTCCAGGAAACGCACTTTAAGACCGGTAACCCACCCTGCCTTAAAAACCGGTACTTCCCACATTGTTATCATGCCACCAATGTAGCAGCCAAATCTAAAGGAGTATCCATACTTCTATCGGGAGTGGTGCCGTGGACATGTAGTGACACTTTGGTGGACGCTGACGGCCGCTACATGTTCATTAAGGGCTGGATAGGAGACAAGAAGGTCACGTTAGCCAATATATACGCCCCTAATGACCGACAGGATACCTTCCTGCACCGCATACTGGCGTTATTAGCAGAATTCAGAGAGGGTCAACTAATCCTGGGGGGTGATCTTAACATACCCCTAGTCCCTACGGTAGACACTTCCTCGGGCGCCTCATCCGTACGCAAGAGCACACACAAACGCATAATCCGAGATCTGCACGATGCCCAACTATTGGACATCTGGAGATTACACCACTCAGGCGACAGAGACTACACTTTCTACTCGTCCCCGCACAAAGTGTACTCGAGAATAGATTACTTCTTTATCCCCCACAGCCAACTAGAAGCTGTTCACAATGTAGAAATAGGCAATATAACATGGTCGGATCACGCGCCTATCACCCTGCGTTATAACCTGACATCCACTCTGAACATTAGATCCAAATTTTGGAGACTAAATGAAAGCTTGCTCCAGACACCAGAGGTAATGACAGACGTCACAAATGAATTGAAATGTTACTTTCAAACTAATGACACCGAAGACTGCGACCCTGGTATTCTATGGGAGGCCCACAAAACTGTGATAAGAGGGGTATTAATTAAACACGGCGCCCGCATTAAACGAGAAAGGGAACAGCAACTGCTTCTACTCCTTCGTAAGATTCATGTAATTGAATCACAACACAAACAGACTCCAGTTCCCTTATTAGAAGCAGAACTACTCTCCCTCAGAAGACAGACAGTAGACCTACTACATTATAGAGCTAAAGCGGCGCTACAAATATGTCAAAAATTCTCCTACGAATCCGGGAATAAGTGTGGGAAATTACTAGCCAAAGCAGTTAGAAGTCATAAATTAACCACATATATCCCCCATATCACAGCCTCATCGGGACAGAAAAAGACCACTCCAACCCAGATAGCGAAGGAATTCAGGGACTACTACTCGTCCCTATACAACCTTCCAGTTCGACCCCCGAACAACACGACGATAGATGATTACATATCGACAGCTCAAATACCACACATATCGACGACAGTAAGTACAGACTTGGAAGATCCCATTACCGTAGAGGAATTACAGCGAGCGGTAGGTGGGATGAAACCTGGCAAAGCTCCGGGCCCTGATGGGTTCACCCTACAATATTACCAAACCCTCCTGCCGCTACTGGCTCCTCATATGGTTCGGATGTTTAACTGTCTGGGAGAGGGAACCCCCCTACCCAGAGACACTCTGAGGGCACACATCTCCCTTATACCGAAAGAAGGTAAAGATACGTCAGCATGTGGAAGCTATAGACCTATATCCCTGTTGAACGTAGATCTCAAACTCTTCACGAAGATCCTGGCCAATAGACTGACCCAACACATACCGGAATTAGTTCATGCAGATCAAGTGGGGTTTGTCCCTGGCCGAGAGGCGAGGGACAACACTACTAAAGTACTCAACCTCATCCATATAGTCTCGACTACTAAAACCCCATGCGTCTTCCTTAGTACAGACGCGGAGAAGGCGTTTGACCGGGTTAGTTGGACTTTTATGTCTTCAGTCCTCAAAAAGATCGGCCTGGGGCGTAAGATGCTACAATGGATCCTCACCTTATATTCCAACCCCACCGCCCAGGTCAAAGCCAACGGAATACTTTCAGACTCTCTCCCTATATCAAATGGTACCAGACAGGGCTGCCCGCTCTCCCCTCTTCTGTTTGCCCTGGCCCTAGAACCCTTTCTATGCACTATACGAGCTAACCCGGATATATCGGGCGTAACAGTAGGGGACTCCCAATATAAGATTTCAGCATACGCTGATGATCTGATGTTCTCCCTAACCAACCCGGTAGTGTCCCTACCAAACCTACTCAGGGAATTTGATAGATATGGAAGTTTATCCAACCTAAAAATCAATTTTGATAAGTCAGAGGCAATGGGGATTAATATCTCATCGCCTAGATTAAGCTCTCTAAAATCACAGTTTAGATTTAAATGGTCCGATGCTTCCCTCAAATATTTAGGAACCCAGATCCCTAACGACCTCAAACACACCTTCGGACTCAACTTCCCACCATTACTAACAAAGACTCGCGTACTTCTGGAAGAATGGAACAAGGGCCTACACTCCTGGTTCGGCAGGTGCAATTTGCTAAAAATGTCTATACTACCGAAATTTTTATACTTATTTCAGGCACTACCGGTCAGGATCCCACCCCAATACTTTAAGCAAATACATTCCCTTTTTATTAAATTTGTCTGGGCGAATTCAAAACCTAGGCTGCGCAGGAGTTACCTGACATTACCCAAACAATTCGGTGGACTAGCTCTTCCAGACTTGCGGAATTATTACCGGGCAGTTCACCTAGGTAGAACAATAGACTGGAACAGACATGGTCAAAACAAACTCTGGACGCAATTAGAACAGGCTCAGTCCACAGTCCCCTTGAAGGGTGCGGTGTGGTGCTTTGACCAGCTCCCACCAGACTTGAAGACACACCCGGTAATAGGCACAACCCTTAAAATAGGCACATATATTCTCTCTACTACCTCCATCTCCTCTAGAGACTCCCCTCTCTACCCGATATTGGGAAACCCGTCTTTCCCCCCTGGACTAGAACAATCAGAGTACAAGACACTTGCAATGACCGGTAAGGACCGAGCATCACGTTTTCTGGTTGAAAACCAATGGCCCTCTATCTCAAATCTAACTGATGCGGAGGGACAATTCCAACTACCGTTCTGGAAAGCAATTAGAATACACCACTTCTTACACTCGATCCCTAACCCAGCACAATTTAACCGAGATTTAACGACCTATGAAGAGTACTGCACAGACGAGGGAACGTTGCCACGGGTACTGTCTAAAACATATGAATTGCTCAATTCCCCTATTGAACAACCTGACCTGGCATTTATACAGCAATGGGAAACAGATTTACAATGCAAGTTTACTAACACACAAATTCAAACGATTATCAGATTCTCTCTAAAAACATCTATCTGTACAAAAATACAAGAACTCAATTATAAGATCCTGACCAGATGGTACTACACACCTCAAAGGCTACACACGTACTTCCCTAATACTACAGACAGATGTTGGAGATGTCAGACTGACATTGGGACGCTCCTCCACATCTTCTGGTCTTGCCCTCTGCTTCAGCACTTCTGGACAACAGTCCGGACGATCACCCAAAAATTTACAGACCATGTGATAAGCGATGACCCAGCTTTCATCCTGCTCCATGCCACTTCAATACCCGCACGGAGATACAAAAAGTCCATAATCAGACACCTACTGGATGCAGCTAAATATTGCATCCCACTTCTGTGGAAGAAATGCACACCGCCGACCATTGGGTTATGGCTACGCAGAGTGGAGGAGATCAGGAGGTTGGAGGACTTGGTCCTGACGACACATAACAAACAAGAACAACATTCCAAGACATGGAGGCTATGGATGATGTTTATACTCTCTGATGAAGGGATGGCGCTACTTGCCACATGAATAATAAAAACCCACAGATCTGAAGATGGCGTGCCATGTCGCCCGGGCCCAGGATCAACCCCCCTCACTACCTCCCTACCCCTTCCCCTCATCTCCTCTCTGACTCCCCTTCCCCTCCTTCCCCTTTTTTTTTTTTTTTTTTTTTTTATTATCCTCTACCTCACTGGAATTTCTACGCTTTTTTCTTTTTCTTTTCCACTTTAATCACCATACTTTAGCTTGCTCTGCCTTTCTCTTAACATATCTCTCATCTATGATTATATGTCCTTTGGTCACTCAGGGAATAGGCAGTAGAAACAGATGTGCAACCACAAGGACGTGGTGAGACCTACTGTACACCGTTTTATCTTGTAGATGGAAGATATGGAAGACGTCAATCCTATTTTGATTATAGCTGGTACAGATGTTAGGATTACCACTGTCGCATCTTACTAAATGTGAACACCAGTTGTTAAGAATGGCACTGTACAGCAGTATCTGTCGCTTCCATCCTCTTATTTATTTGAGTTTTGCTTTGTTTTCTCGGCTCTTATTCTTTGTCTTTGTATATTTTTGTATATTTTTGTTGTTTTGTTTTATTCTTTGGAAAATAATAAAAATTATATTTGAAAAAAAAAAAAAAAGAGGCCCATAATTAGAAAAAACATTATCTTGCTATTTTACTACCTCACACTCGCCTACAGACAGACGTTAAGAAACAGGAAAAAAACAAAGTTCCAGGATGTGTAGACGATTGCCATCTGAAACACAAACGTTCCAGGATTTTGCCACGCATGAGTATTTCATATGCCTTATAGAAGAAACTAATAATAGTGCTTTCCAATAACTGCAGGGTTTCATATCCACGTTTACCCTTAGTAGTAAGGCAGGAAAGACAAGAATGTACACAGGTTTTCCAATGGATGATAAAGCAGGAGCTTTAGATCAATACAGGAGGAAAAACAACATTTGTGTTATTTGAAGTTTGCAATAATCAATGAGCTATAAGGAGCAATATCAGACATGAGCAAAATGCCAATATAGAGGCTTTTGGCTCCTCAGCACCTTAACCTCTTGCCAACCAGCGCACGCCGATTTACATTGGCAGAATGGCACTAGTAGGCAAAAGGGCGTACAAGTACGTCCCCTTTAAGAAGCGGTATCGTGGGCGCGGTCTCAGTGACCGCGGGTCCTGCAGACTCGATGTCCACCGGGTGCCCGCGATCATGTCATGGAGAGGAAGAATGGGGAGATGCTTTTGTAAACAAAGCATTTCCCCGTTCTGCCTAGTGACAGAACAGACATCACTGCTCTCTGTCATCTGTCTGTGTTGAAGCCCAGCCCCCTCACAGTTATGCCGCGTACACACGATCGCACATTCCGACAACAAAATCCATGTTTTTTTCCGATGGATGTTGGTTCAAACTTCTCTTGCATACACATGGCCACACAAAGTTGGTCGGAAATTCCGAATGTCAAGAACGCGGTGACGTACAACACGTACGACGAGCCGAGAAAAATGAAGTTCAATAGCCAGTGCCACTCTTCTGCTTGATTCCGAGCATGCGTGGCACTTTGTGCGTCGGAATTGTGTACAAACGATTGGAATTTCCGACAACGGATTTTGTTGTCGGAAGATTTGAGAACCAGATCTCACATTTTGTGCAACGGAAATTGCGATAGAAAACGTCTGATGGAGCCTACACACGGTCGGAATTTCCAACAAAAGGCTCCCATCGAACATTTTCCATCAGAAAATCCGACCGTGTGTACGGGGCATTAGAATCACTCCCTAGGACACACTTAACCCCTTAAATAAAAAACCGGCATGGGTTCCCCCTCCAAGAGCATACCAGGCCCTTCGGTCTGATATGAATTTTAAGGAAACCCCGTACGCCAAAAAAACGACGTGGGGGTCCCCCCAAAATCCATACGAGACCCTTATCTGAGCACGCAGCCTGGCCGGTCAGGAAAAGAGGTGGGGACGACTTTATGGTGCGAGTTGTATAGACATCTGTGCAGCAACCCGCACAGATGTCTCCTTCACCTCGGACAGTGTGTGGAATGGTGGAACTGGACCAGACAGGACACATCAGCCAGCCACAGTAGGGCCAGGGTGCCAGCCAGCCACCCACCCACAGCAGGGTGCACCGTGCCAGCCACCCACAGCAGAGTGCACCGTGCCAGCCAGCCACCCACCCACAGCTGGGTGCACCGTGCCAACCAGCCACCCATTCAGCCACAGCTGGGTGCCAGCCAGCCATCCATTCAAAGCAGGGTGCCAGCCAGCCACCCATCCACAGCAGGGTGCCAGACAGCCACCCATCCACAGCAGGGTGCCAGCCAGCTACCCACACACAGCAGGGTGCCAGTCAGTCACCCACTCAAATCAGTGTGCTCCATGCCAATATAGCCCACCCACAGCAGGGTGCAAGCCAGCCCACCCACCCACAGCAGGGTGTCAGCCAGCCAGCCACCTACCCACAGCAGGGTGCCAGCCAGTCAGCTACCCACCCACAGCAAGATGCACCGTGCCAGGCAGCTACCCAACCAAAGCAGAGTGACAGCCAGCCAGCCACTCACCCACAGCAGGGTGCTCCGTGACAGCCAGTTTTAACCCTTATCTGAAATCTCTCTTTCCAATTTCAATGCAGATGGCTGCAGAGAGAAAAAAAAGTGTGGTCTGGGACTATTTCTTGTCTCAACCATCCCCAGCAGTGTGCAACACATGTACAAACAATGTGAGCATGGGATCAGCAACTGCAAAAAACAAAAATACGTCAAATCTTTGAGCCGGTCTAAGAATTCATCATGTTGAATTATATAATGCAGCACAGAGAAAACAAACTGAATCACAAAGTGAAACACAACTATCCCAGACAACAATAAAAAATATGTTTCAGAAAAAAGCTAAGTGGCTAAATTCGGATTGAAGATCCCAACTGCTGGACAGAGCAATCACAGAGATGATGGTTACTGATAACCAGCCATTTACAATGGTATCTGAATCTGGATTTAAGCAGTTGATGTTCATAGCTGAGCAAAGGTACACACCAAAAAGTGAAAAGTATTACCAAACCAAAATGCTGGTAAAAGATTTGCCAAAAGGTAGTTGAGAAAGTAAAGACTATGTTGCAACCAGAGAATGCTGGCAACTCACACTCATTCACTACTCAGGACCAACAGAGTCACTAATAAGTCTTACATGCCACTTCATTGACAGTGGATGGACAAAAAGGCAATTGCAAAGACAGAGTGATGCTTATGCTTCGAGACAGCGAAGCAAACAGGGTGAAAGGAATAGATATAGTGAATATTCCCGGGCTACCTAACCTGAGATCAAAACAAGTTCCTTAGTTGCAGCAAACACCAGATTGGTTAAACGTAAGCCAACAATAAAGTACTATAAAATCAATAAGTGATACTCAAATGAGTATATATGTGCTACGTGGCTACTATAAGGTGCAAAATATTCATAGATAGTGGACCTCCAAATTAATCACTTCAGCCCCAGAAGGATTTGCCCCCTTCCTGACCAGAGCACTTTTTGCGATTCGACACTGCGTCGCTTTAACTGACAATTGCGCGGTCGTGCGGCGTTGTATCCAAACGAAACTGACGTCCTTTTTTCCCCACAAATAAACAAAAAAAGAGTGACAATTTTGAAAAAAAAGCAATATTTTTTACTTTTTGCTATAATCAGTATCCCTTAAAAATATATAAAAAAATGTTTTTTCCTCAGTTTAGGCCGATATGTATTCTTCTACATATTTTTGGTAAAAAAAATTGCAATAAGCGTATATTGATTGGTTTGCGCAAAATAGGGGATAGTTTTATGGCATTTTTATTATTAATTTTTTTTTATTAGCAATGGCCCGATCTGCAATTTTCATCAGGACTGCGAAATTATGGAGGACAGATCGGACACTTTTGACACTATTTTGGGACCATTGTCATTTATACAGCGATCAGTGCTAAAAAAATGCATTGATTACTGCGTAAATGACACTGGCAGTGAAGGGGTTAACCACTAGGGGGCGATGAAAGGGCTAAGTGTGTCCTAGAGAGTGATTCTAACTGTGGGGGGGGGGGCTTCAACACACATGACAGCGATCACTGCTCTTGATGACAGAGAGCAGTGATCTCTGTCATGACACAAGGCAGAATGGGGAAATGCTTTGTTTACAAAAGCATCTCCCCGTTCTACCTCTCCGTGACACGATCGCGGGCACGGGACTCGCGGTCACGGTCAACGTGGCGGGCGTGCGCACGCGTCCCCAGTGCCACTTTTTAAAGGGGACGTACCCGTACGCCCTTTTGCCCACCAGTGCCATTCTGCTGACATAAATCGGCGTGCGCTGGTCTTCAAGCGGTTAATAAAATATCAGCAGGGCACAAAATACGCAAGGTACACAATGTACAATCTAAAGTGCAAAATGCTCATAATATGAATATCTCCCAATGTGCGAAAAAGTGCCAATAATGCACAGAAATAGCATCTAAAACAAAATACACAGTATGCAATCTAAAGTGCAAAGTGCTAATAATATAAATGATATGTTCCAATGTGCAAAAGAGTGCCAATAGTGCAAAGAAAAAATATCTGAACAGTGCTGTCACACACTAAATAAAGTGCTAGTGCCAAAGGAGTAATAAGAAAGAAGTCCAAAGGGTAAAGTCCAGAGTGAATCTTCCAATAATTGCTGGTGAATACGGTGCAAAGTAAAGTGATAAGTTCCAACTAACACACAGTGTTAGTGTGATGTTGTGAATAAATGGTGTTTCTTCTTCAGTGTAATCACACCTCGGAGTGAAATGGCTCCTTACCTTACCGCTGTACGATTACAGCGTAATATTAGCCAGTGGTACTTCGGGGTACTGTAATCGGTCACCCTAGGTGTATCCTATAGATGGCAGTGTAGTGCTCTGGTAGGTGCTCCTCCCTGGGATATAGCTCCTTTATATAGATCAGATATAGATCAGATGGCAATGGATATCCTCCCCAGATAAGCACATCAAATTATATTAAAAGAGAGAACGGGGGATCCCAATAGTGAAGTATGTAACACTAATGCCGTGTACACACGATCGGACTTTCCGCCAACAAAACCGTGGATTTTTGTTCGAAGGTTTTTGGCTCAAACTTGTCTTGCATACACACGGTCATAAAAATGTTGGCCAACAATTCCGAACGTGGGAACATGGTGACGTACAAGACGTATGACAACCCGAGAAAAAGGAAGTTCAATAGCCAGTGCGGCTCCTTCTGCTTGATTCCGAGCATGCGTGAACTTTTGTGCGACGGACTTGTGTACACACGATCGGACTTTCCGACAACAAAGTTTTGTTGCCGGAAAATTTGAGAACCTTGAGAAGCTCACATCCAACATTTTCCTTCGGAAAATCCGTCCGTGTGTACGCGGCATAATAGTTTATTTAAATCTCAGCCAAGATGGGGGGCGTGGCCAGATGTGATCGGGGCAGCACGCGTCTCTGAGGAGCTCCATACATCCTGATCTAATCCTTCGATTTAAAGTGAATCCCCCTGCTTCTAACTTTCACTAACATCTGGGGGAAGGTGAGCACTGAGCGGACTCCTATCATGCATTCCTCGGAGTCCAAAAAGGCACAGAAGCAGCTGCATGACCAGCGCCAGACACGCTCTGCAAAGGAGGCAGTAAGAGACTCCGCCCCCGCCATCTTGCCTGCCAGTGAGCCTGATCAGCGCGCCAAGCATAAGACGGCAAACACGGCGCCTGAAGGAGACGAACGCTTAACACGAGGCTGTGGAAGAACAAATGCTGGCTGTGGATGCGGATGCAATAACCGGTCCGATCCTAGAAGCCATTAACCTAAGTAAGTCGGAGCTCATGGGGCGCATAGACCATTTATCATCCGAATGCACTTTGATCAGGCACGATCTGGATAAAATCGGGGGCAGGCTTACAACAGTGGAAGACAGAGTTTCAGGGGTGGAGGACACTTCTCACACACAAGGCATACATCTAGCTGAACTTCGGGACCTGGTGAAGTCCCTGCAACATAGGGCAGATGATGCTGAAGACCGCCAAAGGAGGAACAATATTAGGGTGGTGGGCTTGCCTGAAGGTGCTGAGGGGGAAAAGCCTACACTCTTTGCTGAGGTCCTGTTTAAACAGTTGCTTTCCCTGGAGTATTTACCCCCCACTTATGTGGTAGAGAGAGCGCACAGGGTTCCCACAGGAAGAAGACCCCCTGGTGCCTATCCCAGACCTTTCCTGGTCCGATTCTAGAGACAGGGATATGATCCTAGCAAAATCTAGAAGAATTCAAGACTTGAAATATCAGAATGCGCTCCTTATGTTGTTCCCGGATTTTTCAGCGGCCACGCAGCAGAGACGCCGCTCTTTCAATAATGTACGCAGGAGACTTCGTGAAAAAGAGGTGCAATACAGTATGTTATATCCGAGCAAACTACGAGTACAATATTATTAAATATGGCGTATATATTATTAAATATTGCGTACGAATCCGTGACCGTGTTAAACCCCTATATAAACGCAAGACCTCCACCTCTATCAATCGACATATAGCAAACCATTACAACTTTGACCCCCATGTCATGGGATTTACAGCATTGGAACACATCCCTATACATGTTAGAGGTGGAGATATAGATCAAAAACTACTTCAGTTAGAGACAAAATGGATACACACTCTGGAGGCCACTACATATCCAGGGCTCAATGAATGTATTAGTTTCAAGTCATTTCTATAGTCAAGCCCCATCCAGGCTTGACATGAACATTCTATAAATCTCGTGTATATATTATATATGCTGTTTGAAATTTTCAAATTCCTCCCTATGGGGTTTTTTCTTCCCCACTTCAGAGATCTGCCCTGATGAATCAGGCTGTAGCTTCATTTTCACATAACTTTATTCTGTTACTTACATTATTGGATATATCACTTCATAGTCATACTAAATTAGATAATAGCATGTTTGTTTATTGTGATACACATATGGTCACTTTGCCTTTATGTTCATTTTTTGATCTTAGGTCTAATACATTGTGTTAACAATTACAGTATACTTTGCAAACTGTCAGAGTGATTCGCTAGGGACCCTGCCCCCCCCCCCCCCCCCCCCCACCTTTTCTATTCCCTTTTCTTACTTTGTTTTACTCTCTGTTTATGCCTTGTGTGCAGGCGCTCCTTTGGGGCTCTATTTGGGTCCCTGGATTGTTCCCGCCCACTCTCATCTCTCCCATTGTGCCCCGATTGGGCCCCTCGCGCCTCTGGACACTATATGTGTCCCCCTCCATGCCCTTACATCACCCGTTTGGGTACATCTGCCCACCGGCCCCTGTTTGTCTCCGTGGATAGTGCGGACTGCGTCTGGCGCTCTAGCCTCTCACATATGATATACCTTAGCTGTATGGACACTCAAGGGCATGGGTTTTTTTCCCCTGCCCGCCCTAGCCACTGCACACTGGAGAGTTTTGTTACATCTCCCAGGTATTGCGCTGCGAGTTGCGGCGATCCAATACTGCGCGGTGTATGTGAGGTGTTTACATACACGTCACTATAGACACCACTGCAATGCCTTCTGGACCTTGTAGGCCGGGACGCATTTACGAGCGACGCATGCGCAGTGGCTCTAATTTGTCCGCTCACACGTGTGGCGACGTCAGACGCCGCACGTGTGTGGGGGGCATAAGAACGCCGGCATCCCAGGCCACCACACACGCCAGGGATCCACAGGACACTGTTGTATCAGCTACACTCTGATTTGGTAAGCATCACCACTCACTACCCAATCTTGCTGACTCAATCTTTTTTTCTATTAGCCTGTTTATACCATGCTGATGGTGTGTTTTGTTCCTCAGCTTATCCTATCGGGCGATTCAAGTGGCTGTATTTTCTTTTTCAGCCATTCACCCCAATATGTACTCTTATTGGTAAGTGCCAAACAACTTTTGCACAGATAGAGTCTGTGTGATCTGTTGACACAGCTAGTTTGCAACTGGTATCTATTGACCTATCATCCTTAGGACAATTCTATATACTTTACATATTTCATTTCTCATTTAGAGATATACATCCCATCCAGTAGTTAATGGCTAATTTTCCCAAATTGATTGTTCCCCGGTGTCCTGTAATTTACCTAAAATAGAATTAATGTAAGTACAAGTCAGAGACTATGTTAGTCCTATATTGTGTTTCTTTTTAATTGTTGGGTCCTTATGGGGTATCTCCAGGACCCATCTCAATATATTCCTATATTTATATATATACAATTCTTTATTTTAGACACACATTCCGTCAGGCCTTTCTGACTGCCCCCTGCAGCTACCCATTGTAATCTGTGTTTGAGGCCCTGTTCCGGATGCGTGTCACGCCTGTCCCTGGTGACTTGCAGGTATTTGTTTACCATCTATAGGTAGCCTGGTCGGGGATTTCATTGTTGCCCTGGTGCGTGGGGGGTCTTCTGGGGTTATCCTTGGGTGGTGGGTAGTGGTTTATTCTGACAGTTCGCAAACATTTGTAAATATTATCCGTAAATACTCTCTATATCTAATGTACTAAAGGTCTTAGAATTTTGTTTGATTGTTATATTTTTCTCTATAGAGTGAATTGTAGCTTCATAGGTATTAAACATCTGTCCCTGAGGAAGCCTTCACAGGCGAAACATGTCGGATATCTAAATACCTATCCACTGAACTGGCCGTCATGCTCTTCAGGCCAAGTCACGTGATAAATTTTGCTACAATAATTGTTTTTATCAAATATGCACACCTTGTTCATGTGATTTTCATGTCTATTTTTAATAATCTGTGTTAATAAAACTAAATTTTGATTTTATTTTGAATATATTGTGTTTCTCTTGGCACCGCTATAATCCCTGTACTCCCTCCTTCTGGCTTGACTTTACGAGTACAATATAAGGGCACAGTGAAGTTTTTTGAAAATCCTGCGGAGGCTTGTGAATGGATGGATAAGGAACTTGCTTAAAGCTCTGGGACAGTAGATGGATCGTATGAGCAAGTAAGAAAGTGCTATTTTATATAAAAGTTGCACCAGTTGTGCTGGATGATTGTTCCCAGATACTCAGGCCCTACAATGATCGGTCTGTGCATTCGTTAGGCCAGTGATTTGCTTTTGATTGACTATTACCGGGTCGGACATACGCATGCACAGAATTCTTTGATAAGTGACGTTAATGAAGGGCACAGGGTGAGAACAAACCCTAACCCCAGATAATCCAGTGGATGCTATACAGACCCTGGCCAAGAATACATCACTAGGCATACTATTGCAGCAGATGACTGAATAGGATGACTTCAGTGTGAAATATCAATAAGAGCCATCACTTCATGTTTTTTAGTTGCATGGCTTCCAGTAAATAGCTGACTGCACACTTGGGTGGATCAATAAATGTCTCTTATTTCTTCGGATAGCATACTGGAACACGTGGGAACGAGGACTACCATTCCCCTGAAGTTTATGGGAGCCTGCAGGTCGAAAGAGGAATTTCCGGTCCTGATTTCTTTTACCCAGGTGTCTCTCTCCCCCAGTACAGAGATCTCTTCTCTCTTTTTTTAAATTTTTTATGGTGATATTTTTCTTTCATTTTTTGCAAATTACACATCTACTCCGAAAAATCACTTTTTTTGTGTTATGGAGCATACGGTAACAGAGACCAACATACAGAAACTCTGCCGAACTTTGATTAATGCGGTTGGAACTCTCCATCAGGATTGGTTTGTGTTTTTGGGGAAAAGCTACATACCGGAACTTTTTTGTTTTTTGGTTTTTGTATTCTGGTTTACTTTTTTTACTGGAAATTTTTCTTTTTTTGATGTTTCTGGTATAATAGCAGGGGGGGGGGGGGATTTCACTTGTCACAGCTCACATAACTGAAGCTAACTCAACAACCTTATAGAAATTCTACTAGAATGTACGGTGGTCAGGGTGAGGGAGAAGCTAGTTTCATTGGTAAGCGGTAAGGATAATTATTTAAGTAGTGATAATAATGGCGGATAAACTAAAAATGGTGTCTTGGAATGTCAGAGGCATGAACAATAAATTTAAAAGGGCCTCGGTGTTCCAATACCTGAAACAGTCTAAACCACACATAATTCTTTTACAAGAAACACACTTGGATGGCAACAGGGTAATGTCCCTGCGCAAACCGTGTATACAGAGGGCTCTACACTCCACGTATTCTACCTTTGCCAGAGGAGTGTCCATTTTAATAAGCAAATCGGTCCCGTGCACTATTCATAGGGTCATTACTGATCCAGGGGGAAGGTTTGTGGCTGTTGTTATAAATGTATATCATTGTCAAATCCTGCTGGTAAATGTCTACATACCCCCTCCATTTCAGGGCCAATTATTATTTGATATGATAACTAAATTAGCCCAATTTTTACATCTGCCTGCCCTTTTTTTAGGAGATTTCAACGCAATTTTAGATGCGGCCTTGGACTCTTCTAATTTGGGCAGAGGGAGCTCAGCTGACTTGAACGGATGGGCTTCTGTGGCTGGGTTGGTTGATCTTTGGAGATGGAAACATCCAAATGTCAAGGGGTACTCCCATATATCATTGTCGCATGGGTCATCGGCCAGGATTGATCTAGCTTTTGGTAACGCTCGAATTTTGCAATATGTAATAGATGTTGAATATATGGCAGGGGGTCTGTCAGGTCATAATCCCTTATCACTGACTCTGTCTTTTGCTACAGGTCAGACAAAGGGAGTTTGGCGACTTTCACCCAGTTGGTTACAACATGAACAAGTTGAAGCTCAGCTGGCGGAAACGATAAAAACATATTGGTCTGCCAATACTGACTCATCAGAGCCACCAGTGGTATGGGACGCCTTTAAGGCCGTGGTAAGAGGGGAATTAAAAATAGGAAAGAAAAACCGCGCTGCGGAGCAAAGTATGAGGAAGCAAATTGATAGCTGCACTTAAAACACACCAATATCTGTGTACAAAATACGAAAATATAAAATACAAAAAGTGCGCTTACAATATAGGAAAACACGTGTTGATGCAAATAATTAAATGTGCAAAACACAATATATTGAGAACAGGCTAATAACCCAATATATTACATAAATGTATACGTGTATGACGTGAAAAAGTCTGGTGATATCAAAATAGGACCTGTGAAAGGTGGACAAATCTAATACAAATAGTAAATGTAGAGTGTATCTAAACAATAGTGTGGGGACTACAAGTCCCAGTCCATGGAGTAAATCAAACAAAGTTCATCAGTGAAAAAACTTTCATCCACTTTGCAAACACCCAATGTCCTTATGGATGGATCAAAAGGAGAAAGGGATATACAAGATGATACAACTCCACTTGTGGTGACTCCAACGAGTAAAAATAAGGTAAAAGATGGACCCTTACCCTCCGTGTTGGACCCCCTCACTGGCAGGGTCTATCGAGCGTGCATACTTTGCCCTTTGCAGGGACCGTGTTACGATGATCTCTGTAACAGCTGACAGGAACGGTGTCTTCAGTCCGGGCCGGTCCAAGTACTCCTGGAGGGGGGGGAGAGAAGGCTTTCTTGCTCCCAGTGTGGTGAAAAGGAGAAAGCAAAAGAGCGGGGCTAAACAAGCCAGCATAAAAACTAGCAGTAACCCATGCAGAACATGGGGCAATTGTGACGGCTTACAACACGTAGCCACGCCCTTTCGTCATAAGTTGACGTCTTCAAAGGGGCAAAGTTTTTATGCCGGCTTGTTTTATTGTCCTATTACCTTTATGGAGCGTGCACTCTCCGTTTTTGTTTGTATTTTTATTAATAAATTTGAAACTTTTTTACACTATTGGAGCCCCGCTCTTTTGCTTTCTCCTTTTCACCACACTGGGAGCAAGAGAGCCTTCTCTCCCCCACCTCCAGGCGTACAACTTGGACCGGCCCGGACCAAAGACACCGTTCCTGTCAGCTGTTACAGAGATCATCGTAACACGGTCCCTGCAGAGGGCAAAGTCTGCACGCTCGATAGACCCTGCCAGTGAGGGGGTCCAACACAGAGGCAAGAGGGGAATGCATTTCGGCCATAAAGACAGCAAGAGTGAATGATAATGAAATACTAAATACCTTGAAACAGAAAGAGAGGAAAAGTGCGGAAATACAGGCAGAAGCCCCCACAAAGGCCTCATATGAGGCTCATCTGGAGGCGAGGAGAGAGTTGTCACTGCATATTAAAGGGCTGACACCAACAGAATTAAACAGAAATACACACACGATATTCACAGAAGGCGACAAGAGCGGGAAACTCTTAGCTATGCTAGTGGCAGATTACCACCCAGTGGCACACATACCAGCTATAAGAGACAAGGGGGGGCACACTGGTCACTGACCCGTCGTTGATTATGAAGGAATTCATTGATTTCTTTTCTACACTATATACCCCAATTCCGCAAAATGATACAGAAGAGCTAGATTCGCTACTATTTAAACTGACTATACCAAGACTAACTGTAGAAGACTGCAATACACTAGATGCTAAAATAACAGTTAAAGAAGTACAGAACACATTTTTTGCCTTCCCTCCCAACAAGGCTCCAGGCCGTGATGGCTTCCCAGCTGACTTTTACAAGGCACATGTGGATCAACTGGCCGAGAGATTTAACTGGCTATTAGAACATAGTATTGAAAATTCTTCCCTACCAGTTTCCATGCTTGAGGCCTATATGATCCTCCTGCCCAAACCAGGGAAAGACCAGACAGAGTGTGCCTCATACCGCCCCATAGCATTACTCAACGCGGACCTTAAAATTCTAACCAAAATACTGGCAACCAGATTGGCTCTAGTCATACAAACGGTGGTAAATATAGATCAGACCGGGTTCATGCCAGGAAAATCGACTGATACTAACCTAAGAAGACTTTTTACTCACATACAACTTCCACAGACAGATACTGATACCAGAATAGTAGTGTCAATAGATATAGAAAAAGCCTTTGACACGGTTGATTGGGTGTTTATGTTTAAAGTATTAGAGGCAATGGGTTTTGGGGCGCAATTTAGAAGATGGATCTCTATGCTGTATAGAAACCCCAAAGTAGCTATCAGAATGGGATCGAGGATTTCTGAATTCTTTGAGGTGGGCAGGGACACAAGACAAGGGTGCCCATTCTTTCTTGTTTGCCCTGGTTATGGAGCCCCTGGGCATCGCATTAAGAGCCTCTGGAGAAGTGCAGGCAATTAAAGTAGGTACAATTCATGAAACACTAGCTTTATACGCAGATGACATGCTCCTGTTTCTAAGTGACCCTGATACCTCGCTAAAGGCAGTACTAAAGATTTTAAATGAATTTGGAAAGTTCTCTGGGTTGAAGGTAAATTGGAGTAAGTCATCCATACTACCTCTAGACGCTAAAGCTAAGGAAAAAGTGAACTCAGGGGTGCCCCTGCAATGGGTAACATCACTCAAGTACTTGGGGGTGAAAATTAAGGCAAAGATTCAGGAGTATATCCCTTTGAATCTACTCCCCCTGTTGACCCTTCTCAAGCAAAAAGTGCTTTCTTGGAGCAAACTACCCCTTTCGCTTATAGGTAGAATCAGCCTACTCAAGATGAAGTTCCTTCCGGTACTATTATACTTCATACGCCACTCCCCAGTGTGGATACCCAAAACATATTTCAAACAAATTGAAGGAATTATTGGTTCTTTTCTTTGGGCCCCCAAACCCCCTAGGATAGGAATCAAAGTATTACAAGAACTTTGTGATCAGGGAGGAATGGCGCTACCCGATTGGCACAAATACTATCTGGCTGGCCAGATGGTGTTTGCCCGGAGATGGCTAATGTCAGATGATGGGGACTCTGCCACAGTCTTGGAGGCGGCACATTTGGGTTCCTATGAAAGCCTGCGCTTGGCGCTGTTTTGGGGGAACCAAGTCTGATCTGCCTCTGACTACAACTATGAAAGCTACTATTAAGGCCTGGGAATTAACGGTAAGGTTGGCATCACCTAGCTATGGGGGACTTTCCCCATCGACCCCACGCTGGATGAATCATACTTTACCTCACTTTTATAACTTACCAGATCCAGGGGTATGGGCAGTTAAGGGCGTAAAAACACTCAAAGATATCACGACATTTGGAGATCTTCTGACCTTCTCCCAGTTACAGTCCAGACATGAGCTGCCCAATTCATATTTATTTCGTTTGTTCCAGATTAGACACACATTTCAGAATCAATTTGGAGAGTTGAGAGTGGAATCTCTGCCATCCACTCTTGAATCCCTATTGTCAGCAGAGGACCTGAGCAAGGTCCTCTCGGTGATGTACAAGTAGTTGTTTTAATCAACACCAAAAGCAATCACAAAATGCAGAACCAAATGGGAAATCGAGGTTCCGGACCTACAGGGGGAGGATTGGGATGACCTTTGGAATCATCCGTTCAGGCACCTGGTATCAGCCAGAGACAGACTAATACTATTCAAATTTTTACATAGAAGTTATTATACACCAGCCAGACTAGCCAAGATCTATGGTAGTACATCGGCGGAGTGTTGGAGGTGCTCTGCATCTCCAGCTGATCCTGAGCATATTTTTAGGCTATGTTCACATGTACAAGATTTTTGGAAAGAGATTACGACATGCATATCGGACCTCTTATCAGTACCTATACCAATGACCATTAGGGTGTGCCTATTGGGACTGGTGGATGAGGTAGTTCCAAAACGAGCCATGCGAACGTTACTATTTTATTGTTTTACGGGAAAAAGACCATTCTGCTTAGATGGAAAAATGCCAAAGCACCTGACATAAATTTTTGGAAAAATCTGGTAAATTCAATGTTACCCCACTATAAATATACATATGAAAGAAGGGGATGTATTAATAAATTTGATAAAATTTGGAAAGTGCGGTATGAGTCAGCTACCACGGTGGGTTAAAAATGGTCGATATAGACACCAGTAAGATCAAATAAAATGTAATGTGAACAATCTGAGAGTGTAAGACACAACACAGTATGAAGAGGGACAGGCTGTTATTAGTATGAAGGATAATATAGATTATTAATACTATAACTCTCATTCTATGATCACTACATACATGGTTTTTTAAGCAAAAAAAGAAGACTTGATGCATAAGGTTTATGATATACAATATAATCTGTGAGCTGAGGGTGGGGGGAGGGCGGTAGAATAGGGGGAAGTTTGCATAGGCCCTGCGTGGCCAGATGTTGTATTGGGAATGTGCTACGTTGGCAGATTCTCAGTGTATGTATGTATATTAAAATTTTCAATAAAAAGAATTTTACAAAAAAAAAAAAATCTCAGCCAAGATGTGGTACTCACATAAAAGCAGGTACAAACGAATAAAACACAAAATGAGCAGCGAGCTCCCAGCCTGACTTCACTTCCAGTGCCTCTGTATTTCGACGTGTATCGTCACGTTAACGTGACTTCATCAGGGAATAATTACTAGCACTGGAAGTGCCCTTAAATAGGTTTAATATTGTATCCTAACGAGTGGTCATTTTCCTGTAGTTCTATGACAAACCACAGTATAACGGCCATTTTCTAGTAGATGTTGGTGAGCGGACCACAACCGCGACCATTTTCTTGTGGTCTATAGTATATATAGTAAACAAAGGGCAGCCATTTTCTGGCTGATCTTGCAATATAGTGGAAGTCAGAGAGTGTGAAAAAAGACAAACAGTCTGACTCGAGGATCATAGATAATGGATTAAAAAGTAAAATTAAGCTGATGTGTACTGCTTGAATAACACGAATTATAGATAAAAAAAATTAGGGAAAATATAAAAAAAATGCAAAAACTGGGATAAAACTAAAGGGGACCATTTTCTTATAGCTCTATGTCAAAACATGGTATAGCGGACATTTTCTAGTAGATGTTGCTGAAAAGACCACAACCACGGCCATATTATTATTATGCATAGAATGCATTAAGATAAAAAGCCTTCTGCCTTTACAACCATCTGAAATTTAATTTTATATCAGCGCAGTGCACTGCAGTTTATAGGTATGCCATTTTTCTATGTTTTGGGAAGCTATTTAACCACTTAAGCACCAGCCTCGTTTTGAGATTTTGGTGTTTAAAACAGTTTTTTTTTGCTAGAAAATTACTTAGAACCTCCTAACATTATATATTGCTTTTTTTCTAACACCCTAGAGAATAAAATGGCAGTCATTGCAATACTTTTTTTCACATCGTATTTGCGCAGCGGTCTTACAAGCGCACTTTTTTTTAAAAAAATTCACTTTTTTGAATAAAAAAAAAAAGACAACAGTAAAATTAGCCCAATTTTTTATATATTGTGAAAGATAATGTTATGCAGAGTAAATTGATACCCAAGATGTCATGCTTCAAAATTGTGCCCGCTCATGGAATGGGGACAAACTTTTACCCTTAAAAATCTCCATAGGCGACGTTTAAAAAATTCTACAGGTTGCATGTTTTAAGTTACAGAGGAGGTCTAGGGCTAGAAATATTGCTCTCGCTGTACCAATTGTGGCGATACCTCACATGTGTGGTTTGAACACCGTTTTCATATGCGGGCGCCACTCACGTATGCGTTCGCTTCTGCACGCGAGCTCGTCGGGATGGGGCGCGTTTAAAAAATTTTTTATCATTATTATTTATTTTACCTTTTATTTTTTATTTTTACACTGTTTTTTAAAAACAAATGTTACTTTTATTCCTATTACAAGGAATGTAAACATCCCTTGTAATAGAAAAAAGCATGACAGGACCTCTTAAATATGAGATCTGGGGTCAAAAAGACCTCCGATCTCATATTTAGATTAAAATTCAATAATAAAAAAAAAATATTGTGATTTAAAAAAAATATTTAAATAAAATGGCCCTTTAAGAACTGTGGGCGGAAGTGACGTTTTGACGTTGCTTCCGCCCAGCAATTGTATGGAGACGGGTGGGGGCCATCTTCCCCTCACTCGTCTCCATACCTGACAGGAGACAAGACGCGATCGCCTCCGCTGCTGCCGACGGCTCCGGTAAGCAGCGAAGGGCACCGGATCGCGGTGGGAGGGGGGGGGCCCTCTTCCGTCACCGATAAAAGTGATCTCGCCGAAGAGACCACTTTTATCTTGTAGCAGACCGCACGCTGAAGACGAGATTACTGGGGTTATGGCAGCCAGCTGCTGCCATAACAACAATACCCCCCTTCAACCAGCCGCCGTAAAACTGCGGCGGGCGGTCTGTAAGTGGTTAATAAGTTATTATTTTTCAAGCACTTTATTTTTCCCAGTTGTTTACCTTTTGGCCTCGTTCACACCATGGTGCAGAGACGTCAGTTTTTCTGCACGTGTTCTGCAAGGGCACAAAAAAACAATGGTTCTCTGTCTCTCTTCTCTATGCACCCTGTTCACACCACAATGTGCAGTTTTTTTCTGTGCAGGAATGTGCAACGTGTATGCAGTTTTCTGCACAGGAAAAAAAAACCTGACATGATCAACATTGGTGTGAATATAGGGCACATAACTGACACACATTGAAAACTGATGTCAACGTGCATAAAAACTGACTGAATCTTGCATGAAAATCGATGTCTCTGCAAGTGACATTTGTGCAGTTTTCCCATCAGTTTTCATGCAGGTATGGTGTGAAGAACGAGCCCAGTATCGGCCCTGAAAAAACTATATCCATCAACCCCTACTCACAAGAATGACATACAATTTATGTATATAAATATATACAGGGCCTTTTTTCTGGTGGAACATTGTTCCGGCACCTCTGCCAGAGACAGTGTGGGAGCGAAGCACTCTCTCTGGGTCTGCTTGTAGGAAAGCAGGGTGGCTGCAAAGTAAGCATAATGCCGCGTACACACGAGCGGACTTTACGGCAGACTTTGTCCTGCGGACTTTTTGACGGACTTTACAACGGACTTTCCGAATGAGTCCGACGGATTCGTACGTGATGACGTACGACCGGACTAAGACAAGGAAGTTCATAGCCAGTAGCCAATAGCTGCCCTAGCGTCGGTTTTTGTTCGTCGGACTAGCATACAGACGAGCGGACTTTTCGACCGGACTCGAGTCTGTTGAAAAGATTTGAAACATTTTTCATTTCTAGGTCCGTCAAACTTTTGGGGAAAAAAAGTCCGCTGGAGCCCACACACGATCGAAATGTCCGCCGGACTCCGGTCCGCCGAACCAAGTATGCCGTAAAGTCCGGTCGTGTGTACGCGGCATTAGGCAATACAGCTCAGTTCCGGCTGCAGCCTGAGAGCAGAATGTGGAGAAATATCATCTGACTGACTGTGATCAGTGTTCACTGTGGAAACCGCCTGGAAATAAGTTTTTAGACCTTTTCTGGTAAATGCTGCTTATCAGGGAATTAGTAGACCAGACTGTGTGTACTGCACAGAGGAAACCAGAAACGCATGTAAGTGAATGATAATGGTGTTTATTTAAATAGGTGACAAGTAAGTGAATAAAAACAGTGCACAACCAACCACAGACCCACAAACAACAAATAGTACAGTGGGGACGGAAAGTATTCAGACCCCCTTACATTTTTCACTCTTTGCTATATTGCAGCCATTTGCTAAAAACAAACTTTTTAAGTTCATTTTTTTTCCTCATTAATGTACACACAATAACCCATATTGACCGAAAAACACAGAATTGTTGACATTTTTGCAGATTTATTAAAAAAGAAAAACTGAAATATCACATGGTCCTAAGTATTCAGACCCTTTGCTCAGTATTTAGTAGAAGCACCCTTTTGATATAATACAGCCATTAATCTTTTTGGGAAGAATGCAACAAGTTTTTCACACCTGGATCTGGGAATCCTTTGCCATTCCTCCTTGCAGATCCTCTCCAGTTCTGTCAGGTTGGATGGTAAACGTTGGTGGACAGCCATTTTTAGGTTTCTCCAGAGATGCTCAATTGGGTTTAAGTCAGGGCTCTGGCTGGGCCATTCAAGAACAGTCACGGAGTTGTTGTGAAGCCACTCCATTATTTTAGCTGTGTGCTTAGGGTCATTGTCTTGTTGGAAGGTAAACCTTCGGCCCAGTCTGAGGTCCTGAGCACTCTGGAGAAGATTTTCGTCCAGGATATCCCTGTACTTGGCCGCATTCATCTTTCCCTCGATTGCAACCAGTCATCCTGTCCCTGCAGCTGAACATCCACAGCATGATGCTGCCACCACCATGCTTCACTGTTGGGACTGTATTGGACAGGTGATGAACAGTGCCTGGTTTTCTCCACACATACCACTTAGAATTAAGGCCAAAAAGTTCTATCTTGGTCTCATCAGACCAGAGAATCTTATTTCTCACCATCTTGGAGTCCTTCAGGTGTCTTTTTAGCAAACTCCATGCAGGCTTTCATGTGTCTTGCACTGAGGAGAGGCCACACTGCCATACAGCCCCGACTGGTGGAGGGCTGCAGTGATGGTTGACTTTCTACAACTTTCTCCCATCTCCCGACTGCATCTCTAGTGCTCAGCCACAGTGATCTTTTGGTTCTTCTTTACCTCTCTCACCAAGGCTCTTCTCCCCCGATAGCTCAGTTTGGCCGGACTCTAGGAAGAGTTCTGGTCGTCTCAAACATCTTCCATTTAAGGATTATGGAGGCCACTGTGCTCTTAGAAACCTTAAGTGCAACAAATTTTTTTTTGTAACCTTGGCCAGATCTGTGCCTTGCCACAATTCTGTCTCTGAGCTCTTCAGGCAGTTCCTTTGACCTCATGATTCTCATTTTCTCTGACATGCACTGTGAGCTGTAAGGCCTTATATAGACAGGTGTGTGGCTTTCCTAATCAAGTCTAATCAGTATAATCAAACACAGCTGGACTTAAATGAAGGTGTAGAACCATCTCTAAGATGATCAGAAGAAATGAACAGCACCTGAGTTAAATATATGAGTGTCACAGCAAAGGGTCTGAATACTTAGGACCATGTGATATTTCAGTTTTTCTTTTTTAATAAATCTGCAAAAATGTCAACAATTCTGTGTTTTTCTGTCAATATGGGGTGCTGTGTGTATATTAATAAGGAAAAAAAATGAACATAAATGATTTTAGCAAATGTCTGCAATATAACAAAGAGTGAAAAATGTAAGGGGGTCTGAATACTTTCCGTCCTCACTGTATATACAAATAAATGGGAGATACCGGAATCGTAAACAAAAGCCAGGCCGAGGTCAAACACAGGGAGGTCAGTAGATGGGTAAGGACGGGAAAGCAACAGGACAGGGAGAGGATGGATGGATAGGCTGCAGGGCAGGAATCCAAGGTAATCAGGTAACAGGAGGGACAGGTCCAGGATGGGCTTGGGATAGGGATCTGATCAGATCAGATCAGGTAAGGTCAGATGCAGGCTCAAGGTCAGGATTACAGACAGTGAGGTCAGGGCGCAGGGAGAGAGATACCAAGGCAAGAATGTGAGGGCTTGCCGGGTATTTATGAGACTGCCAGTAATTTTCCTCATGTAACACCTGAGCGCAGGAGGTGCTGCCTGCCCCACACTGCCGTAATACACCTGCTGGTGGACACTGGTACTACGGCCCATGGATCTGACAGTGCCACCAGCAAGTGAGATCCTTTATTACAGATCCTGGCTGCAAGAAAACACCCGCTGGTGGACACTGGTACTGCAATCCACGGGACCAACAGCTCTACCAACGGGTGAACCCTTTCCTGACAGTACCCCCCCCTAAAGGAGCGGCCTCTGGACGCTCCAACTAGTTTTAATTGTCCATAGTCTATGGCATTGAGCAGAATAGTGGATGAGGGTACTTCAGGCTGGTCAGGCACTTTAAACTGGAGAGCGGGCACATCAGGACAGACAGCAGGCACATCAGGGCAGACAGCGGGCTCCGGGTCATTGAGCTGAGCAGTAGGCTCCCTACTGGCAAGCTGTGTAACAGGCACTGGCTCGGCAAGTGGGACACCAATATCAAGACATCAGGCTGGAAGGCAGGCACCGAGACATCAGACTGGAAGGCAGGCACTGAGACATCAGACTTGAAAGCGGGCACATCAGATTGGAAAGCGGGCACATCAGACTGGAAAGCGGGCACATCTGGCTGGAAAGCGGAGACATCAGGCTGGATGGCAGGCACCAAGACATCAGGCTGGAAGGCAGGCACCAAGACATCAGGCTGGAAGGCAGGCACCGAGACATCAGACTGGAAAGCGGGCACATCAGACTGGAAAGCAGGCACCAAGACATCAGGCTGGAAGGCAGGCACCAAGACATCAGACTGGAAAGTGGGCACATCAGACTGGAAAGTGGGCACATCAGACTGGAAGGCAGGCACCAAGACATCAGGCTGGAAGGCAGGCACCGAGACATCAGGCTGGAAGGCAGGCACCGGGACATCACACTGGAAAGCGCGCACATCAAACTGGAAAGTGGGCACGTCAGACTGGAAAGCGGGCACATCAGACTGGAAAGCAGGCACCAAGACATCAGGCTGGAAGGCAGGCATCGAGACATCTGGCTGATAGGCAGGCACGTCAGACTGGAAGGCAGGAACATCAGACTGGAAGGCAGGCACGTCAGACTGGGAAGCGGGGACATCAGACTGGAACACTGGCAGCAAAACTTCAGGCTGGAACATGGACACAAGGTCATCAGACCGGTCAGCAGGCACTGAAACATCGGACTGGGTAACAGGCACTGGGACGTCAGACTGGGTAGCAGGCACTGGGACCTTAGACTGGGTAGTAGGCACTGGGACGTCAGACTTGGTAGCAGGCACTGGGTTGGCAGATTTAGGTGGGTCATCAGGTTCAACTGGCATGAATGCAGGCTGGAACAGGTTGGTTGGTGTGGAGGCAGGTTGGGTTACTGGCAGGATAGTGTGGGTCGGAAAGAATTTTCATTTCTTTTTTGGCTTAGCCACTGCAGATTTGTAGGCAACAGCGGGGATGTGAGAAAAGGATGTAGTTGGGCAAAAGGAAGACCAACTACTATTGGCTAAATACAGGAGATCTGACCATGCCTGTAGCACAGGTTGAACAAACATTGATTCACACACAGCCTAACCAGGGATTGCACTGAATGGATGCAATCAGACAACACCTGCTGGGAACAAGAGGAATAACGTTCCATGAAAAAGGCTGGATCATCCTCTAATAACTATACCAGAGATTCAACTTGGCCATAATTGAAGGGGGGAGAAAAATCGTCACTTCCTTCGGGAATACATGACAGCGCTGGTTTTGCACATAACTGGATCAGAGGCTGAACATCTTCAAATGACATATAACCCTGATCCACTAGGGAATGAGCTGATCAGATCATTTCCAGCAGCTGGTCACTGGTCCAATTTTTTAAAGTCTGGCGGCAATATTCACCATCCTCTTCCGCCAGCAGAGAATAATAGATCATTTCATTAAAATTCATTTTAGCAAGCCCAGCAAACCAGGATGATTCCTCAGTGCAGCCACGTCTGGTCAGGGATGGCCTTGGTATACTATCAGGAAATTAGTAGACCAGACTGTGTTGACTGCACAGAGGAAACCAGAAACGCATGTAAGTGAATGATAATGGTGTTTATTTAAATAGGTGACAAGCAAGTGAATATAAACAGTGCACAACCAACCACAGACCCACAAACAACAAATAGTATATACAAATAAATGGGAGATACCGGAATCGTAAACAAAATCCAGGCCGAGATCATATACTGGGAGGTCAGTAGATGGGTAAGGACAGGAAACCAACAGGACAGGGAGAAGATGGATGAATAGGCTGCAGGGCAGGGATCCAAGGTAATCAGGTAACAGGAGGGACAGGTCCAGGATGGGCTCGGGATAGGGTTTGGATCAGATCATGTCAGGTCAGATCAGGTCAGATGCAGGCTCAAAGTCAGGATTACAGGCTGCGAGGTCAGGGCGCAGGGAGAGAGATACCAAGGCAAGCGTGTGAGGGCTTGCCGGGTATTTATGAGACTGCCAGTAATTGTCCTCTTGTAACACCTGAGCGCAGGAGGTTCTGCCTGCTCCACACTGCCGGAATACACTCACTGGTGGACACTGGTACTATGGCCCATGGATCTGACAGTGCCACCAGCAGGTGAGATCCTTTAGTACAGATCCTGGCTGCAAGAAGACACCCGCTGGTGGACACTAGTACTGCAATCCACGGGACCAACAGCGACACCAACAGGTGAACCCTTTCCTGACACTGCTTGGATGTGGACCTGTGCTAAGCCTGTGCCTTTCCTGAATTGAGCTGTCTCTTTGAATATTTGGGACTGCCTCTTTGCTGGATTGGGCCATCTTTTTATGAATATTTGGTGATGTGTCTTTGTTGAATATGGTGATGTCTCTTTGGTGGATTGGGCCATCTCTTTGTTGGATATTTGGGGATGTCTCTTTGCTGGATTGAGCCATCTCTTTGCTAGATATTTGGGGCTGTATCTTTGCTGGATGTTTTGGGCTGTCTCTTTGCTGAATATTTGGGGATGTCTCTTTGCTGAATATTTTTAATGGGGCAGTCCCAGGGGCAGGTAGAGGTATTACCTAGGAGAGGGGAGCTAGTTCCTGCACCTTTTCTCTGAAGAAAAAAAAGCCCTGAATATATATATAAAATCAGACATTAATTTCTTAGACCAACGCATGTCAGAGCACTGAAAATCAGTACAGTAGCACCAACATTGAAAAATATGTGTAAAAGGGCCCTTTGACATACTGTTATACTTACCTGCTCTGTGCAGTGGTTTTGCAGCTTGCACAAGCAGCTTGCTATGGGAGCACCCAAGCCGAGCCGCAGATCCCCATGTCCATTCAGACACGGAGCTGCGGCCCGGCCCAACCCCACCCCCTCTCTTTCCTCAATGGCTCACTGACTTTGATAGACAGCAGTGGGAGCCAATGGCGCTTTGCACACAGAAGGCTTTTTTATCTCAATGCAATAAGACAAAAAACCTTCTGCCTTTACAACCTCTTTAATAGCATCATACTCAACTCCAGTCTGCCACTAAAAATGTGATTTTTGACTTACCGTAAAATCCATTTCTCTGAGTTCATTGACAGACACAGCACTCCATTATTCAGAACCATAGGGTTATATCGCCCCCTACAGGAGTAGGACACTAGGCAGAAAAAAGACTTGGCTACGCCTATGGGCAGTCCTAGGTGATATACAATCCCCTCTCTGCTAAAGGTCTTCAGTTTAGTTCAGTTTAGTAACAAGCAGTGCCAGAAGCATCAAAACTTCTTAGAGGGATGGGAGCTGTGTCTGTCAATGAACACAGAGAAATGGATTTTACAGTAAGTCAAAAATCCCATTTTCTCTTTCGTTCATTGACAGACACAGCGCTCCATTATTCAGAACCATAGGGACTTCCCAAAGCAGTGCCAAACATGAGGGGTGGGACAACAAAAAATACCAAGGCTAACACAAGAGCCAACCAGGTAACGGGAGCTCAACATAGAACTGGGGCCCAACCTGAACAATACACCCCCAAGAGAGATTAGACCCCCTAAACAGCAGCCAGCAACACCTTGCGGCCAAAAGAAGCATCCTCAGAGATGCCAGCACATCCACGTTGTAGAATTTTGCAAAAGTGTACACCGACGACCAAGTGGCCGCCTTGCAAACCAGCGCAGCTGACGCCTGATTATGGAAGGCCCAAGAGGCAGTAAGCAGCCAAGTAGAATGCGCCGTAACAGGGAAAGGAGGAAACCAACCCCTGATAGAATAGGCCAGAGTCATCGTCTACCGCAGAGGGTGGACACACTCGCCGTACGGCGGTGGGTCAGACAGGCATTTGGATCATTCAATCCAGCAGATGCTTGGTGGGAGACTGTGATGGTATAATGATAAACCTTGATGGCCACATCCGGAACAGCGAAGAGTAGATGGTGCACACCAGAACCTCCAACAGGCAGACGTGCCTGAACTCACACTTAATCACCAGCTGGATGGCATATGCAGACTCCAAATGGCAGCGTATCAGATTGGCTGGATCCAGCAGCTGCAATGAAACTCAGATAATCTTCAAAGCTGAAGTCCCAGCTGTTTAGTCTTTTACGGATCAGTTAATCAGGATAAAATCAGTGTGAACATCACTAGATTTCACAGTCAAGGTTGCAAGTTGTTCCTCTAACTTCATTCAGTAATATAAACTTTCCTTATTACTCTGTAGCTGCTGTCATTGTAAAATTCAATGCGATATGGCCATCTGGAGGCCTCCTGTACACTGTGGCTGTTGTAATTAAAGGTGAAAACATCCATTCTGTCCAGACTTCAGTCTCATATAATGTGATTCAGAGACGCGTGTCTCCATTAAATGACTTTAAAACCCAATCCACCTTAGCAGAGATTTTAAAACATTCAGTTGTGTGTCATGCTGGCTGGCAGGGAGGGGCCTAACCCCAGCACAGGGAAAAGTTTCATTGCAAGCAGTCTGATTACTCTGCAGTGACAACTCGGGATGTTGTTAAATCTCTGCTAAGGTGGATTGGGTTTTAAAGTCATTTATTGGAGAAACCGCACCTCTGAATCACATTATATGAGACTGAAGTCTGGACTGAATGGATGTTTTCACCTTTAATTACAACAGCCACAGTGTACAGGAGGCCTCCAGATTGCCATATCGCAATAAATTTTACAATGACAGCAGCTGCAGACACACTTCGGGCGACGCCCTTCCACACTTCCGGGATGTGAGAGAGAGTGAGTGAGTGAGAGGACGTGTGCGGGCTGAGCTCCGCTCCAACCATTCATCCTGAAAATTTCTCTGGCACTGGCCGGGCGGACTCTCTGACTTCCAGCGACTCTCAGTGCCGATTCTCACCAGATCCGTTCGTATACAGGCACCCTGGGAAAGAAAAAGGCTTTCGGTGCACCGCGAGGTCCCACTATATCTCCGGGTAGGCTCCGGTCCTCCACAGTGCCTGCGGTCTCCACCACCACCTCTGCCGCCTCTGCTGCTGCTGCTCTTGGCTCTGTTAAGCCTGCTGAGCCTGCTGCTGTTGTTGCGCCTGCTGCCGCCGCCGCGATATTACCTCCGAGGCTTCCCATACCAAACATGTCAGTTAGCACGCAGACGCTCCCTGATCCGTCTCCACCTGTAGCCTCTCACGCGGCCTCCCATGCTGAGCTGCTGGCAGCAATTAAAGCTGGAAATGAAAAGGTGATGGTTAAAATAGACCATTTGGCTTCAGATATCAGCTTAATTCGGCATGATATGGACAAATTTAGATCCCGCTTCGTAGAGGCTGAGAGTCGGATCTCACAACTGGAGGACGTTACCAGTGCAGACTCCAGGAACCTTCGCGCTTTGCAGCTGCAGGTAAAAGCCCTACAAGATAAGTCGATAGACACAGAAAATCGCATGAGGAGAAACAATCTAAGGATCATAGGCCTACCGGAAAAAACAGAAGGTAATAAACCAGCTGAGTTTGTGGAATCCTTTCTTATATCATTGTTGGACTTACCTGCTATGCCCCCTACATTCGTGGTAGAGAGGGCGCATAGGATTCCACCAACCCCTCCAGCCCCTGGTAATCCCCCCAGGCCTCTTTTATTGAGACTTTTGAATTTCAGAGACAGAGATAAGATATTAGCTGCAGCTAGAGATAAACAAGAACTGCGGTTTAATAATGCAAAAATCATGTTGTTTCCTGATTACTCCCCTGAAGTCCAGCAGCGACGCCGGGCCTTTACAGAGGTCAGAAGACGCCTAAGGGATAAAGGTCTTAAATTTAGCTTATTATATCCCAGCAAGCTTCGAGTTGCAGACGGGGACCGAGCATTCTTTTTTACCAATCCGGAGGCCGCTATATCCTGGTTAGATGGCCGTGGGTGACGCATGTGTGTTTTTTTTTTTTTTTTTTGTAACATCCTTACTACTATAGTCCATTATAGTGCACCCCTATAGTGTCTAAAATTTTCTTGCTATTCTGTGGTCTCCTAATGAATGCTTAGATAAATGTACTTTATTTGGAGTTGGATTGCTCAGCCCTTTGGACTTGGACTTGGACTTGGACTATATCTCTTACACTAAGAGCCAAGAGTTAGATAATTAGAACCCAACCCCACCTCAATTACTTTCTGTTGCTCCCTTTTTTGTCCCCTTTTTTCTCTTCTTCTTTTTTTTTTTTTTTTCCCTCCCCCTCCTGCCCTTTTCTCCCCATCCCGTCCCCTTTTTTTTTTTTTTTGGATAGGTATTGGATAGGTTTTTCCTTTTTTCCTTTTTTATATATTTGTTCGGCTATAGGGTGCCTGAACAAATAGTAGTAGTAGTACGATATCCCCTTTTAGGGGTATATCTGCAATATAGTTGCAATACAGTTGCAGCTTGCGTGTGTGTTCTTCTTTTTTTTTTTTTTTTTTTTGGGAGAAAACTAATCCCAACTCTCCTCCTCCTTTTTTTGTTTTTTGAGAGGAGATGGGACTTAGTCGGATAAGCACTTCGTGCTTGGGTATATATTTTTTTTTGTTGTTTTATGTTGGTCTTTGTCATGGTTTGTATAAGCTTGTTTCAAAAATTGCCTTAAAAATTAACATTGCTGGTACATGGTATATTGTAAAAATCTTGCTGCTTGTGAGTTACCCCAAATGGTGTTCCCCTAGTCATTTTACTTGGCCATGGCTTCTTAAACCTATATGGCCACTTCCTTAGCTGAAACCTTTTCGGTCCTTTCATGGAATGTGAGAGGTCTTAATTCTAAATTTAAACGGGCACTGTTGATAAGATATCTAAAAACCCACTCTCCACATTTTATTCTCCTACAGGAAACCCACCTCACAGGCAGCAAGGTTTTAACTCTAAAAAAACCCTGGATTCAGAGGGCCATCCATGCGACTTACTCCTCTTATGCTAGAGGGGTCTCAATCCTAATACACAAGAAATTCCCCTGTGTTATTGAGGACGTGTGCACGGACCCCCAGGGCAAGTTTGCAATGGTGGTGTTTTCACACTGGTCTCAGCGATATATAATCATAAATGTTTATATTCCTCCACCTTTTACACATGATTTATTATATAAGGTTTTGGAAAAAGCAGCTCCTTTTTTATCCAGCGAAATTGCTGGTGATGGGGGATTTCAACTCTACTATCTCCCCAGATTTGGACAGACCAGTCCCATCAAAAAACTATAGCTCTGAACTATCTATATGGGCACAGGCAATGGGGCTACAGGAGATATGGAGATGGAAACATCCGGCTATTAGGGCATACTCATGCTTTTCGGCCTCACATAGGACTGCCTCACGGATTGACCTAGCCTTCTCTAATTCAATCCTGTTGACGGATGTAATAGGGGCTAAATACCTACCCAGTGGGTTGTCCGATCATAGCCCACTGGTAATCGAGCTTCGCTCGTCTGCACGCCGAGATGCGGCCCTGTGGAGGCTGGGGGCACAGTGGATTTCCCACCCTGAGGTGGCTGACACTATCCCACCCAGACTAGTTGAGTTTTGGGAACTTAATGAAGGCTCCTCGACCCCACAGACGGTCTGGGACACCTTTAAGGCCTATACAAGAGGGCAATATATCTCTATTATCGCTAGTGTCAAGAAACAGCAGGGCCGGGAAACTTACAGGTTACAACAGATGGTAGAGGATCAAACAGTAATCTATAGTACAGATCCTACAGCAGCTCATTTTGACGCATTAAATGCCGCCCGCAGTTCACTAAATTTACATTTAACGGAAGTTACAAGATTGGATATGCATAAAGGTAGACAGCGACTATTTGAACAGGGGGACAAGAATGGTCGTTTCCTGGCCATGTTGGCACAGCATGAATATCCATCCACAGTGGTTTCAGGCCTGCGGTCTTCAACTGGGGATAAGGTGACCTCTCAGGTAGAAATCTTACAAATGTTTAAAGCCTTTTACCAAACTCTTTATACCTCTGCTCTTCCCCCCGACTTCCAGCCAGAGATGTTGCAAAACCTTTTAGATCCACTAGCACTTGGCTGGCTGTCGAATGAGGAACGAGAATCGTTGGTACGCCCTATTTCGGCCTTAGAGGTTTTAAAAATTATACGGTCCTTCCCTTTGGGTAAGGCGCCAGGGCCGGATGGCCTTCCTATAGAATTTTATAGGGCACATGCAGCATTTTTGGCACCCATCCTGGCCCAATTATACACCCTCTGCCTATCCAAGGGTGATCTGCCCCTTTCAATGCACCAGGCCTATCTTACTTTGATCCATAAGGACCTTAAGGACCCAGAGCTATGTGCCTCATATAGGCCAATAGCCCTATTGAATAATGACCTGAAAATCTTAACCAAACTGCTGGCTACCCGTCTATATCCATTATTACCTTCGGTTATTGACTCTGATCAAACAGGATTTATGCCTAAAAGGTCAACCGACGTTAATCTTAGGAGACTCTTTACCAATATTCATGCCCAACACAACAACTCCGGTACCAGAGCTATTGCCCTACTAGATATAGAAAAGGCATTCGACACTGTAGAGTGGCCCTTTTTGTGGGAGACTCTACGTCGAATGGGTTTTCCACTACGGTTTATATCATGGTTGCAGGTGATCTATAGGTGTCCCATCTCATCGATTCGTTTGGGCTCCAGACTCTCAACCCCATTTCAACTGTTTCGGGGAACTAGACAGGGCTGCCCTCTTTCTCCGGCTCTATTTGCTCTAGGTATAGAGCCAGTTGCAGAGGCTCTCCGTACATCGCCTCATATTAAGGGGCTTAGGATAGGCATGCTGGAGGAGAGGGTAGCCCTGTATGCTGACGACATGGTTTTATTTTTGGGGGACGCGGGTCCATCACTTCAGGGTGCTCTGTCACTACTCAACACTTTCTCCATGGTAACGGGCCTCCGGGTAAACTGGCCAAAATCTACTCTATTTCCAATAGATCAAGCAGCCAAATTGACATCCTCTCCAGATAGCCCATTAAAGTGGGTTGACTCCTTTAAATATCTTGGGGTTTGTGTCTCTGCACAAGCCTCAGATTTTCTTAAATTAAACTTGGATCCGGTAGTGGGGGATATGAAAGCTAAACTCAAGGCATGGAATAATCTCCCCCTATCGGTATGGGGAAGGGTCAACTTGCTTAAAATGAAGGTCATCCCCAAATTCATATATTTATTCCGCCATTCCCCGCAGTGGATTCCTAAATCCTTCTTTATTAAACTAAACCAATGCTTTTCAGAGTTTCTCTGGGGCTCCTTACCACCGAGATATAAGTTAACTACATTAATGAGGCCACTATCGCAGGGTGGCATGGCCTTTCCGGATTGCTATAAGTACTTTTTGGCGACACAGCTGGTGACAGTGGTCTGGTGGCTAAATCCTGATAAAACCAATGTGGCCTCCGCTTTGGAGGCCACCGTGGCAGGCTCCTGGGAATCTCTTCAATACCTAATTTACAGAGGCCCATGTGCCCCACACTTATTAACTCCGTCTATGCTTACTACTTTACGGGCCTGGAAAATGGGCTTGGCTATTGAAAAACACAGCCAGATGGGAATTTCCCCTAATACACCCCTATGGCTAAACCCCAATTTACCACATTTTTACAAATCTATTGACCCCCAGATATGGACTAGATATGGTATAAAATTAATCTCACAAGTGGTGTCTTGCACCTCACTGCTTTCTTTTTGTCAGCTTTCCTCCCAGTATAATCTTCCGCAGCACTATCAGTTCCGTTATCTTCAACTTTTGCATGCTTTCAAAGCCCAATTCCCACGTTCGTCCTGTATATTAATACAGTCTAAACTGGAGACTACTCTTAGATCCGGTTGCACAAAAAAACCTACATCTCACATATATCAGCATTTAATCTATGAGTCCTTGCCTCCGTTGGACGGCCTTTTGTCCCGTTGGCAGCGTGACATTCCAGCTTTGAGTGGCGAAGATTGGGATGGTGTTTGGGACTTCCCTTTTAGTTCGCTAGTCTCTATACGTGACAAGTTAGTCCAATTTAAAATAGTCCACCGGGCGTATTTCACTCCCCACAGACTTCATTTGATAAATCCTGCCCACTCCCCTAAGTGTTGGAGATGTAGCTACACCCCCGGAGATTTTTCCCATATCTTTTGGCATTGTCCAAAGATACAACAATTCTGGGGGGAGGTACTAGGCCTAATCAATAAAATTGCATCCACTAATCTACCACTGTCTATGGAGATTGGTATGTTGGGCCTTATAAAAAAATTAGTTCCTGCTGTAGCTAAACGCACGATGATTGGTTTGCTTCTATTTTACGCTAGGAAAACCATAACATTTCAATGGAAGAAGCCCTATCCCCCCACAAATGTCCAGTGGAAACGTTTGGTTAACGATAATCTTCCACTATATAAAGATACCTATCTTAATAGAGGCTGCCAATTGAAATTTAATAAGGTTTGGAGTGGGTGGCTGGAGGAAATGAACATTGCTTACTAATGTTGGACTAGCTTCAGTTACGATACCAAGAATCGACGATTAAATGTAATTCCTAGTTAATAGGTATAGGCCTTTATGGGCAGTGGGGGGGCGGCCCAAAAATTCCAAAAATCCCCTTTTCACTTACATGCTAAAACTGTATTGCATGGATGTATTTCTCTCTTTTTCTTTCCCTTTCATTTTTTTTCTTTTACCTGATGTACTTGCGATATTACCTGTACAAGCTAGACAACCAATTTGTATATGTCTTTATGTCTTTGTGTCTTATAAGGAAAATTTGAATAAAAATACATTTAAAAAAAAAAAAAGAAATCTAGTGATGTTCACACTAATCTTATCCTGATTAACTGATCCGTAAAAGACTAAACAACTGGGACTTCAGCTTTGACGATTATCTGAGTTTCATTGCACCTTGTAGATCCAGCCAATCTGACACGCTGCCATTTGGAGTCTGCATATCCCATCCAGCTGCTGATTAAGTGTGAGTTCAGGCACGTCTGCCTGTTGGAGGTTCTGGTGTGCACCATCTACTTTTTGCTGTTCCGGATGTGGCCATCAAGGTATATCATTATACCATCACAGTCCCCAACCAAGCATCTGCTGGATTGAATGATCCAAATGCTTGTCTGACCCACCGCCATACGGCGAGTGTGTCCACCGTCTGCGGTAAGCGTACCCAATTCTTCCATCATCCTACATGCATATCTGTGAATGATATATGGAGAAGCCTGCCCATTTTTACTTATCATCTGTTGAAAAGGCATCACCCCTATGTTCTCTTCACCTGGGACTATACAGCACCTCATTGAGGAGTATTTAAGCTTTTGTTCATCACAGACTATTTTTTTTTTCACAGAAACTTCAATTATTTGCTTTTTCTTGTTTATTGCACATTGACATTTCTTTTGTATTTTCATGACATATTCACTAGATGTTGGTTTCTCATTAACGAGCAGGCATCAGTTTCACACCCATCCCTGGGGGATACTTTGGGGATTTTGATCTTTACACTAGCGCTGCATTTTATACATCTTTTTCTATTAGATATACGGTTCACTATACTGTTGATGCTGGCTGCTAATTTATTGCTTTTTTGCCCTTTATAATCACTAGTAGTGCAACTTTTTTTCACATTCAGAGTCCTCGTCTGTCTGATCCATCTAGAAAGGTCACGGAAGAAGCACACAGACTCTTTATTGGTCCATCCATGATCACAAACAGTGAGTCTGATCTCTGAAAAAAAGACCCTGTTACTGCCAAATACACCCGAATCCTCCAAACACATCCAGGGCATGTAAGGTAAAACCCTTAGGACATTTTGACCTGGGACACCAGGAAGGCAATACAATGTCCTTAGTCAAAAAGAATCAGAGGAGACAAGGGCGAAGAACATGACATGGTAACGCCTATTGTTCTGACACTCTGTGAACAGAGGTGAAAGTAACCAAAAAAGCCACCTTCTGGGACAGAGCAAACAGAGGAACCTCCCGAAAATTTTCAAAGGGAGGCTCCCGTAGAACCGAACGCCCCAAGAGCAGATCCCATGGCGGTAGAAGAGACCGCACCGGAGGAAGCAGATGTCGAAACCCCTTGATTAAGAGTACACACCAAGGAGTGCGAGACCAGGGGATGCCCAAGAAAACCGCCAAGGCCAACACCTGGCCCTTGATGGTACTCAAGGCCAAGTTCTGCTCAACCCCCCTGTGAAGGAAGGTCGAAATCAAAGCCACCCGAGAAAGAACGAGGGTAAATGCCAAGCACCTCACACCAGGATATGTATGCTATCCATGCCCGGTGGTAAATCCGCCTAGAGGAAGGCTTCCTAGCCTTCAGCAGCTTTGTAACGTCAGCACCTGGCTCATAACAGCCAGGCCTTCAAAACCAGTGACTGAAGCAGCATGGAATGTCAGCCCTTGGGACAGTAGAACCTCCCTGAGAGTCAGTCGCCAAGGGACGTCAGCGACCAAGCACACCAGGTCGACGTACCAAGACCGACAAGGCAATCTGGGCCCACTAGAATGACCGGAATCCCTTCAGCTTTGATCGTGCAGAAGCTTGAGAAGAGGAGAGGCGTAGATCGTATACCGGCCCCTCTGGGCCACCAGAGCATCTGCAGTCTCCACCAGAGGATCCCGTGACCTTGCCAGAAACCTCCGTACCGTTCCGTTAAGCCGGGACGCCAACAGATCTACCTCGGAAGGGCCCCATCGAAGACATATCCGATGAAACACGTCCTGGTGAAGGGACCGCTCCGTGGACCAACACTAGCCGACTGAGGCAACCGCCTGCTAGTTTTTCACTCCTAGAATGCAACCGCCTGCTAGTTTTTTCGCTTTGACAGCTGTTATATAGGCAAGGGTGCGGCCACCCAGTGATGTAAACAGGTGACCCCGCCCCCTCTGACGTCACATGATGTCAGAAAGGGGCGGGTTACCCGCTTACGTCACCAGGTGGCCCTGCCCTTGCCTATATAACAGCTGTCACCGTAAAAAAGACCGCAGTCGGTGGAACGCCTCCGTTTTTTTTTTCTCTGGACCGTCGGTGCTGTGATTGAAGATGGATGGACATCGCAGGACACTTTTTTTTTTAATAAAGGACTTGTCAAAAACTGTCTGCTGTCATTTTTACTTTTTTGGTGAATGGGTAGGGGTACGATGTACCCGATATCCATTAACATGGGGGGGCGGGATCTGGGGGCCCCCTTAAGATTCAGATAAGCCCCCACCCGCAGACCCCCACAACCACCGGGCAAGGGTTGTGGGGATGAGGCCCTTGTCGCCATTAATGGGGACAAGGTGCTTTGGGGGGGACCCCCACACCATTTTTGTTTTAAATTTTGGTGCGGGGTTCCCCTTAATATTCATACCAAACCCAAAGGGCCTAGTAATGAACTGGGGGGGACCCATGCCATTTTTTTCAATGATTTTTATCTATATTGCCGGGATCCGGCAATACATTACAGCCCGCAGCACTTTTAGGTGAAATTTTTTCCTTTAGAAATGTAATTTTGTTGCTCTCATTCATTACACTATACATGGCCGCTATGTAAGCAGCCTTATACAGTGTGGGGCATGGACGTAGCCCCCTGAGCCATGATTGGCTCTCTCAGCAGAGCGCGCTGTGATTGGCCAAAGCATGCTGGTCAGGTGCATGCTTTGGCCAATCATAGGACGCCAATGCACTGCGACCTCACAGAGCATTATGGGGCGTTCCGCGGCACTTGAATTTGCCGCGAACGCCCCATAATGTTCGGTATTTGCCGAAGAGGCAAACATCGGGCTCATCCCTAATATCCAGAAAAAAATCTAAATTGTGCCAAGAGCAGTATGGACCCCCTCTGAAGTTGCAGTGATCCACTGTAGGGGCCATCAGAAGGGAGACTCCCAAGTGGCTAGAGGAAATGGAAAAGCAGATCAAGCAGCCAGGAATGCAGCACTCCAGCAGCCCCCACAACAGATTATGGCCCCCCTGTTCCCAGTGCCACTCTGTGAATGGGATCCAGTTTATACAAAGGCAGAACAGGAATGGTTAGAGACTGAACCTGGAAAGTACAGGGAAGACCAGTGGTATCAACTGGAGGCAGAGTTTTTCCATTTTTTTGTTTTTCCTCTGGACCATCTGCGCCATGATTGAAGATGGATTTACATTACGGGACACTTTTTTTTTAAATAAAGGAATTGTCAAAAATTGTCTGCTGTCGTTTTTACTTTTTTGGTGAATGGGTAGGGGTACAATGTACCCCATACTCATTCACATTGGAGGGCTGGGATCTGGGGGCCCCCCTTGTTAAAGGGGGCTTCCAGATTCCAATAAGCCCCCCCCGCAACCACCGGGCAAGGGTTGTGGGGATGAGGCCCTTGTCCCCATCAACATGAGGACAAGGTGCTTTGGGGGGGGACCCCAAAGCACCCTCCCCAAGTTGAGGGCATGTGGCCTGGTACGGTTGAGGAGGGTGGTGCTCTCTAGTTCCCCCCCCCCTTTTCCTGTGGCCTGCCAGGTTGCATGCTCAGATAAGGGTCTATGGATTTTGGGGGGGACCCCCACGCCATTTTTAAAAAATAATTGGCATGGGGTTCTCCTTAAAAACCCCAACGGCCTGGTATGGGTTTTGGGGGAGACCCCCATGCCATTTTTTTTCAATTTTGGTGCAGGGTTCCCCTTATCCACTTCAATACGCTTTGGCCAATCATGCAGCAATGTACTGCGATCTCGCAGTGCATTATGGGGCGTTCTATAGCACTCGAATTTCCCGCGAACGCCCCATAATATTCGCTGTTCGGAGAACGGGTGAACACCCGATGATCGAGTCAAACTTTCGTTCGATTTGAACATCGAGCTCATCCCTACTCAGCAGGCAGCAGATCGCACTTACCGATCCTTATGCACCCAAACTTGTACATTTGTGCTAATATCTTAATAATCCTTGCTAAGAAAATGCTATAAATTTAATGTGATTTTACAAGCATTGATTTTATCAAGTTTATTGGTGTTTGTAATCGGGGCACCAAGCGTTCTTGTGCATTTACAAGCATCAGGCTTTTTTTTCTGCTCAAACGCTGCTGCTTTTGGACGCACTAGTAGAGGGTTTTTTCCTGCCACTAAAACGCTGCATAGGATAACATTCAGGGGAGTTTAAAGGCAGGATAACAAAACCGCCAGACCCAGAGGAGCAGCTGTAATAACGTCAAGAGCGTGTGAGGTCTAATATAAAATATATAGGTTAAAGTATGTGTGAACTCTCACCTTGTAAAACAATATTAGTGTGAGTACTCCTGCGCTACCAGTATTATAAAGTAAATGTGTGGTATGGAAAAAATAGGGAAAGAAACTGCGCTATAAAATATGTGAAAAATTAATAGTGAAAAAAGCAGCAATTCCAACAATAAACATCAATTGTGAAGGTAAAACATGGGGAAAAAAAAGGAATCGCGCTAAATAGATGTGCAATCTTGCATACATGAAATAAATACAAAATACATACAATATATGTAAAAATGTGTGGTATGTTTTTAGTGCTAATGACTAGAGTGTGCTGCTAGCACGGATTTGTGTTCCCCACAACGTTAGAATCAGTGATCAATATATAAAGTGCTGCGCTACTCTTAAAAGTGGATGTAAACCCAATGTCATCCTTTCTAAACTACTGCCATAGGGGTTATCTATAAGGATTTAAGGATATACATGCCTCCTGCATGTATCTTTACCAACAAATGTCTCCCCTCTGTCTGTTATGAGACCCGAAAAACTGCAGATTCTGTGGGTGGGTTTGTTGTCTGGAGCTCGGTGGGTGGAGTCGTGATGTCAGTAGACTCCCCGCCCACCTCTACACTCCCCTTGTCAATATGCATTTTCTCCTGTTTATTTCTAACACTAAACTTCTGCTATGATCTCTAACATCCAGTGAAAAGACAGGAAAGTAACCACATGACTTCAGCATGCCAAATCATGCTGAGGTGTGGAACAGCCAATCCTTGCAGAGCTGCTGAAGAAAGGAGAGGGGGAGGGAATTATAAAATAATGCATGTGTCTTAGGCTGTCACTCACAGCAAGGGGGAGGATTTGACAAAATTTTTCTCAGTTTGTCAAGATTTTTCTCACTGAACAATAAAAGAGGATTGCTCAGAGATGGATTAACTCTGTGTTGCAAGACTGGGCTCAAATGATAGGAAATCTTATACAGCATGATATATAAAAAAAAAAAAAAATAATAATTCGAGTTTACATCCACTTTAAGGCCCCATGCACACTAGCGTTTTTTTTAAGCTAAAAATGCTGGATAAAATAACGCTGGTAATAGTTGTTTGTAGTAGCGTTTTAGCAGCATTCACATTTTTGCAGTAAAAGGGAAAAAAAAAAAACCCACGCTATTAGTAGCGTTTCTGCTGGAAAAACGCTCCAGGAAACTCTACAAAAACTTTTTTTTCTGCTCCTAGACGCTGAAGCTCAAAAACGCTAATAGCCTAAAGTAGTGTCATAGACAGATAGGGTTGATTCAAATCCACTTTGTACTGCAAGTGCACTTGGAAGTGGTCGATTTAGATCTGAAATGAGGGGAAGCTCTGCTGATTTTATCATCCAATCATGTACAAGCATGTCCCCCTTTTATTTTCCTTACATGTCCCCCTCAGAACAACAGTGACTGCACTTTCAAGTGCATTTGTAGTGCAAAGTGGATTTGCCTTTAGTAAATAAACCCCATAGTGTTATCCTATTTAGCTTCTAGGAGAAAAAAAATGCTAATAGCAGCTAAACTGGGGGGGGGGGGGGGGGGGGGGGCTTGGGGCCGAGGAAAGGCCATGCCACGATTGTGCTTGCCAAAACCTCTTCCGCAAAGTCATGTCTAAGTGCAGCTGCTGCTACGCCCGGCTGAGAGAGTGGCCACGTGAATAATATGGCTGGATTTAAATGAGACATACTGAATAACAGAAAGAAGACAGCTGGAGAGGGACCCCAGGGGACAAGCGGTACCCATAAAAAAGAGAAGTAATGCAAGGTGTATTGGGAAATACATGCGTAAATTCGTATTGATTTGAGGTGAGAGTTTTGGGAGACTATACATACACGTGGTGTACAGCAAGGTGTACTTTAACCAGATAGTGAAAGGTAAAGGGTACAGCATGGATATTTATATACTCTGCAAAACTTTGGAGACACTGTGGAATATTAATAGAACATGGACTTTAAAATGCTTTTTATTACTATAATATTGTCATTTTTTTTTTAAGGATGCACATATCCATTTGGTATATTGTACATTATTTTAAGATTGTGAGTCATCATTTAATTTTGACTTTGTCACATTAACTGTTATTGCGTTATAGTTTGGATTAGCACATTGCATTTTGACACATTTAAGAGTAGTGCAGCACTTTACAGTGCCTTGAAAAAGTATTCATATCTCTTGAAGTTTCCCACATTTTGTCATGTTACAACCAAAAATGTAAATGTATTTTATTGGGATTTTATGTGATAGACCAACACAAAGTGGCACATGATTGTGAAGTGGAAGGAAAATGATATTCACATTTTTGACAAATAAATATGTGAAAAGTGTGGCGTGCATTTGTATTCAGCCCCCCAGAGTGAATACCTTATAGAACCATCTTTTGCTGCAATTACAGCTGCAAGTCTTTTAGGGTACATCTCTACTAGCTTTGCATATCTAGGAGAGTAAAATTTTTGCTTCTTTGCAAAATAGCTCAAGCTCTGTCAGATTGGATGGAGAGTGTCTGTGAACAGCAATTTTTAAGTCTTGTCACAGATTCTTAATTGGATTTAGGTCTGGACTTTGACTGGGCCATTCTAACACATGAATATGCTTTGATCTAAACCATTCCATGGTAGCTCTGGCTGTATGTTTAGGGTCGTTGCCCTGCTGGAAGGTGAACCTCCGGACCAGTCTCAAAACTTTTGCAGACTTTAACAGGTTTTCTTCTAAGATTTGCCTCCATTCATCTTCCCATCAACTCTGACCAGCTTCCCTGTCCTTGCTGAAGAAAAGCATCCCCACAATATGATGCTGCCACCACCATGTTTCCCAGTGGGGATGGTGTGTTCAGGGTGATGTGCAGTGTTAGTTTTCCGCCACACATAGCATTTTGCTTTTAGGCCAAAAAGTTAAATTTTGGTCTCATCTGACCAGATGCACCTTCTTCCACATGTTTGCTATGTCCTCCCCATGGCTTCTCACAAACTCCAAACTAAATTTCTTATGGCTTTCTTTCAACAATGGCTTTTTCTTGCCACTCTTCCATAAAGGCCAGATTTGTGGAGGGCACGACTGATAGTTGTCCTGTGGACAGATTCTCCCACCTGAGCTGCGGATCTCTGCCTACCCTACCCCTACTTTGTTCATTGGTCCTTGAGGGTTCCTGAAAATGGCTATGAACCAATCGATCCTTTAGAGATTGACATTTTTTTGTATGTGATCTGAGGATAGTCATTGATATATTTCCTCAGGATAGGATCACCGGAGAGAAGATGCCAGTGTCTGCCTACCGTCTTTTTTACCATATGATGGTAATTTGAGTATGTAGTAACTATCCTCACAGAGTCTAACTGTTAGTTCTCTTACCAAACAACAGTTTGTGTCTTTCTTACTGGCATGCCTTATTATAGGCCTTCTTTAAGGTCGTTTTGGTATAACCTCTTTCTAGTAATCTAGATTTTAATAGACTAGAGTCCTTCTTGAAAGTCTCTTCATGCGAGTTATCCTAATGACAGAATCCCCCACCGGAGCTGTAGATCTCTGCAACTCCTCCAGAGTTACCATGGGGCCCTTGGCTGCTTCTCTGATTAATGCTCTCCTTGCCCGGCCTGTCAGTTTAGGTGGACGGCCATGTCTTGGTAGGTTTGCAGTTGTGCCATACTCTTTCCTTTTTCAGATAATGGATTGCACAGTGCTCCGTGAGATGTTCAAAGCTTGGGATAATTTTTTTTTTTTTTATAACCTAACCCTGCTTTAAAGCGGAGTTCGACACAAAAATGGAACTTCCGCTTTTCGGAACCCTCCCCCCCTCCGGTGTTACATTTGGCACCTTTCAGGGGGGAGGGGGGTGCAGATACCTGTCTAAGACAGGTATTTGCACCCACTTCCGGCATAGACTCCCATGGGAGTCTATGCCTCTTCCTGCCCCCCCCCCCCCCCCCGCGCTGTCTCCTGGGAAACACACAGCTCCCAGGAGAGAGCGGGGACCATCCAGATCGCGCAGCGCGACTCGCCGCAAAGCTTCACTTCCTGATTCCCTCACCCAGGATGGCGGCGGCAGCTGCCAAGAACCGAACGGGTTCTCGGCGTCCCCTGCCAACATCGCTGTACCCAGGGACAGGTAAGTGGCCATGTATTAAAAGTCAGCAGCTGCAGTATTTGTAGCTGCTGGCTTTTAATATTTATTTATTTTTTTGCGGTTTGGGTGGACTCCCTCTTTAAACTTCTCCACAACTTTATCCCTGACCTGTCTGGCATGTTCCTTGGCCTTCATGATGCTGCTCGGTCACCAAGGTTCTCTAACAAACCTTTGAGGGCTTCACAGAAAGGCTGAATTTATGCGGAGATCAAATTATAGACAGGTGGACTTCATTTACTAGTTAGGCGACTTCTGAAGGCAATTGGTTCCAATAGATTTTAACCACGGGTATCAGAGCAAAGGGGGCTGAATACAAATGCACACAACACTTTTCAGATATTTATTTGGAAAACCATTTATCATTTTCCTTCCACTTCACAATTATGTGCCAGTTTGTGTTGGTCTATCAAATAAAATCTCAATAAAATACATTTTTTGTTGCAACATGACAAAAAGTGGAAAATTTCAAGGGGTGTGAATACTTTTTCAAGGCACCGTATATATTGATCACCTTATAAAACAACCCATTCAGTTTAAAATAGACCTGAAAAGCTGTGTGTGTAAATGATAGGGAAAAAAAAAAAAAAAAAAAATTTTAAAATCCCCCTCCCCTTTTTTTAAATTGTTATAAGTGATCATATACCCTCTGTTCTCAGCTGAATGAGCTCAGAGAGCTAGGGGAGGTGAAACAGCAGTACACTGGACTTTGCAGTGAGTAGCTGTCCTGAGGGGGGAGGGGTGTTGGAGGAGAGCAGGCTGAGCTCTCAACACAGCTAAAGAACTGACCACGATGTGCTCTCCTGCCTAGTGTGGTCTGATTTTGATCGGAAAGCAGAGGGAATGGCAGGAACACCAGAGATTTCACACAAAGGAAATAATACAAAGAATATTACATTTTCATACAATATGAAATGTTGGTTTTACATATTAGTTAACTGCATCCCTCTGTTTTCTCAAACAAATTACAAGGAACATCTGTCCTACATGAAAAGAAATTGATTTCCAGCACTAAAACCTGCTGCTACTAGATAAACTAGGAATGGAGAAACAACAAGCTTTTTATCAAAAAGGTGCACTTTTTTTTACCTGCATCTGTACAAATAAACAAGGAAAACTCAAACAGTTCAGCTGAAATGTGTATTACTCCTCTGTATTATATACAATGTGTACATCATATGAAGGTCACAGTCTTTATCCTAAGGCATTTGGGGAGAGAGGGGTTAGAGTCCTCCATGGTTGAGTTGTGGAATGTGTTAAAAAATATAACCGCCTCTCCTGGGTCATTTAATCCATCTACACGGGACCTTCCCCTTTGAGAGGGCAAACCTGCTTATTAGCAGTTTTTTCAATGCTAAGGAATAATAATTTAAAAGCAAAAAAAAAAAAAAAAAAATTGTCTACAAAAGATTAAAATAAGAAAGAGAAGTCTGTATATGGTGGAGAAGGAGGCTGGTTGATCCTTTCACATGCCTTGGGTTAATTTTAGGGAGTTCCAGTAAGACACCTCAAGAAATGTCAACTCAACTTTCATACAATCGTAGCCACACCCTTCTCACTCATTCACTTCACATACATTGGCAAATAACATAGCATCTGTATACATGTGTTAACCGTTCCGCCATTCATAAGCAATATACAAACACTCATACACCACTTTCACATCCTAATTCACTTGACTTGACTGTGTGTGCAGGCATATATATTTACAAGGCCTAAAATCTATATATAGTTAGTATTATATTATTTACACATACACACACAGTCAGCCACTGTATATTCTTTCATTATACCATCAAATATGTGCACTTTATATTTCAAGGATAACCTATCTATGGCACCAAACAGCAGTGCTGGTACCATAGTAGGCCTGTCTCTTTTTTTTTTTTTAATAAAGGGAAGAAGTGCCACACACACACAATAGCCACGATCCACATGCATACAAAATGACAGCACTGCAATTTTCCTGTGGTTTCATAGGACCAAGCCGTCTGGAGGTAGCATGGAGTGTGTGTGGACCATCATACAGATTTTCTGGGGGTTGCCTCAAGCCAGGAAGACTACAAATATGATGAAGAAAACGATAAGTATAAGAAAAATCTTGATCATGAGCCAGCGGTTTGATGTGACGGACTGAAAATATTTCAGAATTTCAGAGTGGGCTGCTTCCACATTCAGCTGTGTATCCTCTACATTTCCATCAATTCTGTTGATACAAAAGCAAATATATAGGGATAAAAAAATTTTGTGGAAGGGAGTTTAACAAGACACGTGGCCACTCATTAAAATAAGAAAAAGATGTTTAACCTTAAAGTGGGGTTCCACCCAAAAACTACATGAAAAATTCTTAAAAAAAAAAAAAATACAAAAAAACATTTGGATATTTTTCTTTTTTTACTCACCTCTAAATGCCTGTTGCTAGGGGGTCCCTCGTAGTCTGCCTCTTTGGGTGCCTGGGCTGGTGACATCACTTCCGTCTCGGCACAGGAAGGGCTCAGCTCTGCTCCCTCCCTCCTGTCAATCATCTGGGACCCATTACAGGTCCCAGGTGACTGAGTGGCCAATCACGGCGCGCGGCGCCGCTCACGCATGCACAGTGGGTGCCAGGCTGGGAAGCCACAGCCCGGCGCCCACAGTTGCAATGCCGGCGCCGCTGAACGGAGGGGGAGACGAGCGGGGCTTCGATCCCCCGCATCGCTGGACCCTGGGACAGGTAAGTGTCCAATTAAAAGTCAGCAGCTGCAGTATTTGTAGCTGCTGACTTTTAATTTTTTTTTTTTTTGACTGGCCCTCCTGTTTAAACTACATAGAGGGTTCTTTACTGTAAGAGCGGTAAGGATGTGGAATTCCCTTCCACAGGTGGTGGTCTCAGCGGGAAGCATCAAGTTTAAAAAAAACGATTAGATAAGCACCTGAACGACCGCAACATACAGGGATATACAATGTAATACTGACATATAATCACAATCATGGGTTGGACTTGATGGACTTGCGTCTATTTTCAACCTCACCTACTATGTAACAGCTGTAAAAGGTGGATTTAAAGAGTAACTTTACTTCACTTTCATTCCCCTTTGGGTGATAATTGCAGGCATTTTAACAAATTTTACTTGCAGATTCCTATCTTTTGTTATTCTGAAGAAATAGCTGGTTGACGGTTTCCATGTGCAAAGTGAATGTGAATAAGAGTTATTTTTATAATTATCAATCACTTGCAGGGTTTTAACCACTTCAGTCCCGGAAGGATTTACCCCTTTAATGACCAGGCCATTTTTGCGATACGGCACAGCGTTGCTTTAACTGACAATTGAGCAGTCGTGCGACGTTGTACCCAAACAAAATTGATTTCCTTTTTTCCCCCCACAAATAGAGCTCTTTTGGTGGTATTTGATCACCTCTGCGGTTTTTCATTTTTGCGCTAGAACAAAAAAACTTGACAATTTCAAAAAAAAATTAATATATATGTTTTTACTTTCTGCTATAATACATATCCAAAAAAAATAAAATAAAATTTATTCATCAGTTTAGGCCATGGGTGTCCAACCTGTGGCCCTCCAGATGCTGCAGAACTACAACTCCAGGCATACCTTTGGGTACCAAGTTCCATCATGCCTCTGCCTTTGGGTGTCATGCTTGCAACTGTCAGCCTTGCAATGCCTAATGGGTGCTGTTCTACAACAGCTGGAGGGCTGCAGGTTGGACACCCATGGTGTAGGCCAATATGTATTCTACATATTTTTGGCAAAAAAAAAAAACGTATATTGATTGGTTAGCGTCTACAAAATAGGGGATAGGTTTATGAACTTTTATAATTTTTTTATTGTTTTTACTGGTAATGGCGGCGATCTGTGATTTTTAGCAGGACTGCGACAGTGCACACTTTTTGGGGACTAGTGACATTATTACAGTGATCAGATCAGTATAAATACAACAAAAACACTGATCAATGTATAAATGACACTGGCAGGAAAGGAGTTAACATTAGGGGGCATTCAAGGTATTAACTGTGATCCCTGGGTGTGTTTTAAGTGAGTGGGGGATGGGCTTCCTAGTGATCAGAGATCGCTGTTCCTGATCACTAGGAACAGCAGATCTCAGTATTGTTCCGTCAGAACGGGGATCCGCCTTGTTTACATAGATGATGGCATGTGCTTCCACTGTATCTCATGCACGGACCGAAGTACGGTATATCGGTTCGCGCTGCTGCAGTATATGTGCGGTGGGCAGTCCGGAAGTGCTTAATGAGGAACGTTGCAGGTTCTGCATTCCTTTAGGCGCCATTTCTCTTCGGAAGTACCTCACCAAAATGAAATTTTTGTTGCACAAGCTGGCAATTACATTTCCAGGGGTGTTCTGTACACCATCTGTAAACAGAATGCCTCCAAGTTGCCATATTGTATTTTACAGAAAATTATGCAGCAGATTGAAAAGTAAAAAAAGGTAATTTATTTATGAAAATGTCAAGAAAAAAAAAAATTATAATAACATTCATTCACAATGTAACTTGTGTATATATAATTTTTTTTTTTTTTTTTTAAATAATCAGTGGATGGTTCAGTTACTCACCTTTGTATAGTTTCTTCCTGCTCCTTTACCATGTGAGCCAGCTGTTGGAAGATGGAACCTAGTTCGACTATGGTGGACTCTATATTCTGCATAGTGTCTGCTCGACTCTGAATATAGGAATCCTGAAGAAAGAATTGACAAAGTTGTACTTGTGAAGTTTATGGATGCTGTAGACCAGTCCCTTTTTAAAACAATGTCCACTGCTCTTACCTGCTCATCTATTAGCTGCAATTGTTGACTGACTTTTGAATCCATGTCTATTGTCACATCCCCATTTCTGCGAGAGTCATCTTGTAGGAGGACAGAGGGACCTGCAGTAAGATACAAGCAATACTTAACCACTTCAATACTGGGCACTTTTGCCCCTTCCTGCACAGGTCAATTTCCAGCTTTCAGTGCTGTCGCACTTTGAATGACAATTGCGTGGTCATGCAACACTGCACCCAAACTAAATTTTTATAATCTTCTTCCCACAAAAGAGCTTTGTTTTGGTGGTATTTGATCAACACTGGGGTTTATTTTTTGCTAAACAAACTAAAAAAGACCAACAAAACACAGTTTTTTGGTTTTGTTTCGGTTATAAAATTTAGTTTTCGCCTTTACTGACGGACACTGATAAGGAGGCACTGATATGTAGAATTGATGGGCACTGACAGGCGGCTGTGATGGGCACTGACAGGCGGCTGTGATGGGCACTGACAGGCGGCTGTGATGGGCACTGACAGGCGGCTGTGATGGGCACTGACAGGCGGCTGTGATGGGCACTGACAGGCGGCTGTGATGGTGTGATGGGCACTGACAGGCGGCTGTGATGGGCACTGACAGGCGGCTGTGATGGGCACTGAGGTGGGCACTGATAGCCGTTATTGATGGGGCACCGATTGGCAGCTGATGGGGGCTGTGCTGATAATCAATGTGCCGATTATCAGCACAGACCCCCCTCAGAACCAGGAAGTGACGGTAAACGCAATTCCTCGGTTTGCGTTGACAGGGAGAGCCGCCGATCGGCTCTCCCTGTCAACGTGAACCGAGGAATTACGTTTACCAAACACTTCCTCGTTCACGCGATGAGCAGCTGTGACTGGTCACAGCTGATCACGTGGTAAGGAGCCTCCGTCAGAGGCTCCATACCACGATCGGAGATGCAGTGTGTCAAATTGACACACATCACCTCCGATTGCAGCCCCCGCCAGCATGTTATCCTGCTGGACGTCATAAGATGCCCAGTCAGCATAACAGAACCACTGCCCAGCCGTCATTCTGCTATAGGACAGGCAGGAAGTGGTTAAGAATGCAAAGCAGAGCTAAATAATAAGAAATGTAGACAAGATGTGAAAAACCAATAAATAGTGCTGCTGGTTACTTTGGAAAATGAACATGCTTGATGGAGTTTCCAAAAAAGGTACTACAAAGAACAATGTTGAGCCGTATCGTATGGCAATGGACCAACTTACTGTAATCAGAGATGTTTTGTTTGGTTGCCATATGTTTCTGCATATCATGCTTACTTTTATGTAATGAATAACCCTAAAAAAGGTGTCAGTCAATAAAAAAGGTGATAAAAGACAAATAAAAATAAACTATGGCACGCATACCCATGCTATTGTGATGGAGGGGTAGAGAGGAGACCTGATTTTGAGAAAACTGCTCCCTGCGACTTCGCTGATGCTTTAGATTCTAAAGAAGAAAACAAAAAACGGTTTAAAAGTTGGAATTTCAAAGAGAAGTAGCTGTGGGAACAAAACTTGGGATTAAAAACTACATAATACAATCATTTCCACTCAACTGTGTTGGGGAGCCGCAGGTTACTGAAATTGGCACTGCAAGGGACCCCCCTAGGTCGTAAAAGGTAAATTATTTATTTGCCGAAAAAGAGAACATTGATCACAAAGTGTTATTCAGAGTGCCGCAGTGATAAGAAGATAAATTTTGCATGATTCAAAAAGTGAATATGCATGCTGAGTAATGGGCCAATCAAGCAGAACCAAACAATCAGATAGCTGCTCCATATGAGGCAGACTTTTTTCTACTTTGGTACAACTAATTTCAAAAACTCACCTCTGTCCTTACTTCTAGTACAGACTTGAAGTCATTAGACATTGATGCCAGCTTTGACTAGAAAGACAAAAATGAAGGCATTAACTTATGAAAACAAGAACATGGCTAAGAAAATTAGCTATAGGAAGATGGCTTATGAATATAATGCTGTCACAGTGCATTGATTATTAAGGCCATGAAATGTAGTCCATGTATGGTCTTTGTTGCGCGAACAGTACACATTTTCTACAGTTGTGAAGTTCCGTCACTACTCTTTACACCATCCTCTCAATGCGGGGAAAAACTGACAGTTTAGCATCCGCAGAACTTCAATGCTTCCCACGGTTCTATTTTGTACTCAGAGGTCCAGACTGCTGTGGGAGCCATGCAGTGTCACCAACATGACTGAGGAGTCACAAATCACTTTATTCATGTGTTTGTACCTGCAGCAGCCCGGAGATAAAGCACTTTCCCTTGCATGCATTCACTTATTTCCGGCTTTTCACCATTTAGTCTACACTACCCAATATGTTAAAGAGTGATTTACGGTCCCTTACCCAGAATATAGAAATTGAACATTAGGTTCCATTGACATGTATATGTCAAATTAAGGCAGCCCATTCCATAAACACAATCGCACATGACTCTTTGTAATGCAACACATTACCATGTATTGCAATGCACTAAAAAGTAGTAGATTTGTTGCCTTAGTATTCTGGAGTATTATTCAAAATTAAACTGCAACACAAAAAAAAAAAAAAATCCACGCACAATGCTCGCACTATTGCAACACAAAAGTGATTTGGTCTTAATCTTTATATTTTGAATTCCACAGAGGTTTATTAAAATGCTATGCTAAACATACCATTTGTCTTGGATGCTCATAAATACTTGTCTCCACGTCCAGATATTTCCCAAGACTAACCCAAAAAGAGTTGGTTTTGAAACTATTCCAAGCTGTGAGCACTTAAATCTAGTTCTTTAGAGAATACACTAACCTTTAGAAATGGGTTACACCTGTATTTAGGATGTAACCTGTTCCTAAGCACCCCCCATAAAAGCCTGCAAGCGTTCCTCTCCCCCACAGCCTGCATTCAATTGTGGGTGCAATGCTTTGTAGGCTGTATAAAAAAGTAAAAATACACATTTTTTTATTCTTAAAAAGGTAAATCTAGCCTTTAAGGGTAACCAACACCTCCCATACATAGCAAAGCAAACATCCTTTTGCAGAATTTATTCTTTTAAAGTATTCAGATGCAAATGCTTTAGACAGGATTTTCACTCAAGTTAATGGTCAGAAAATGTCATAATCTGCAGGGTGGCTGAACTTGTCAGTAACCTTATTTAACCAGTTGGCAAAAAAAAATTTAGGACATCAAGAGGGGTACTGCCAATCATTACAAAATGAAGTGTGGATTAACTCTCAAACATCCTTTTACAGCAGGCAGCACTGGCACACCTACAGATAACCAATGCAGCAGGAAAAGTGTAAGCAGGTAGTCACAGCATGACATTTTGGAAGAAAATCATCTCATCAGTCTTGACATAAAAACCACTGCATTATTTCAAATTCACTTTGTTAATAAAGGCATGCCCAGATCTGACTGCACTGAATATCCATGCGTTTCATGGATCGGTCTGCTATAGTAGAGAGGTTTAGGATCTGGCATCTGCTTTCGTCTCAGCATCACATTTGTTTGATCCAATATTTTTGCCACTTGTCCTTCTGCTGCATTACTGATGTCATAAGACACTTGGGATCACCTCACCTGAAGAGAAACCACCACAGTATTTGAGTGAGTTTGAACATGACGCCCATTCTGATTGCCTCGTGCTCTTACAAAGGACTGTAACTGAGCAATCTGTTGATTCAGGCTTCCAATGTCCTGTATAATCGAATGACAGGTACAGATTAGAAAAAAAAAAAAAAAAAAAAAAAAAAAAACCCATACACACAAATATTATATACATATATGACACATAAGAAATCGGCATAATCTATGGACACCTACTTGTTTAATAATGTATGTCAATTCCTCAATTTCCACTGCTTTGTCATCAAACAGAGATTTCCTTTTAGCCACTAAGGAAAATAAGCGAATAATCAAAGAAACTATATATCTGGCACCATTTGTTGTGCACAAAAATAGACATATTCATGATCAAATGGTATGTGCATATTCCTTAACCCTTTTGCTGCAGGAACCATTTTTTTTTAAATTTTTGTACACGATAAAATGCTAATTTTAGGCCTGAAGATTATCTAACCCCCCCCCCCCCAATACAATATATGTTTTCTGAAAGCATAGGCCCTGAAGAACGAAATGGTAGATGTTACAATTTATGTTACACTATTGTTCATCAAATCTATATTTTCAGTAAAATAAAAAAAATACTTGCATGCATTTTTGTGTACACAAACACAATTTTTCTATTTTTTTTTAGGAAAAATTAAAAAGACAAGTAAATAGACACGAACTGTCAACCCTCAAAACATGCAAAATAGTGAAAAAAAGGAAGGCATCCAAAACTGTACATAGGTAGCCCCTTAAAAGCCTTCACAGGTCATTGATGTACAGTAGAGTTAACAGTGAATGATGGCCTTGTCTGATATGTGTGTGGCAATACCTAATGTGTGGCACAATTGTTCTTTTTGTATGTTTGCGCACCCAATGTGTATGCACAAAGGGGAGAGGGCTTTCAAATATTCTTGCAATAGGGGCTGAGAGTTTGTCTATATGCGGATGTTGCTGCATTATAGTGGAAGGGAAAGCATTAAAGCAGAATAATGACATATTCAGATATATATTAGAATGGTTAACATAGACAAATATGTTTTTTGCTAGTCCAGAAATATGTTATGTCAGACCACATGACAGAACATCTGGATGGATATTTTATTATTTTGAGCAGTGAAAGGGAAAATAAATAAATCAGAAATTTGTGTTAAGGCTGGCCATACACTATACTATTTTCTTATTCATTTTCCTTTAGATTTACCTTCAACGATGTGGTACAAGGGCCTGCCTGATTGCATACACATTGAAAGTGTTTAGGTTTGACCTCATATTATATGGTTTTGGTAAATCTAAAAGGAAAATTGAATAAGAAAATTGTATAATGTATGGCCAGCCTTAGTTGTCCAAACTATATAAACATAATTTGCAAGTATGGCCAACTTCAAGTATTTATTTCCGTTTACCTTTTCACAGGCAGTAAGATATTTAACCTCATACATCATCTGCATTTCTAATTAACAAGCATTTTCAACAGTAAATACATCCACATATACATGAATGGCATGTATTTAAAGCCCATAAGCCCCTCATAAATAAGCTGTTGTTTCTCTGTACATAAATTTGCCAAAACCTTTTTAGACTTACATATTGTCAGTTTTTCCAGCTTACTGAAGGTGTTGCTAAGATCCCTTCCAATTCGTCTGTAAAAGACAAAATGTGCAAATTGAAAAAAAGCTAGAACATTTTTTTTTTTTTTAATTGAAAGAGGCAGAAGACTGAAAACATAACAGATTTACATTCTTGCTCCATTATAGTAAACCAAAATAGTCTCCATTCTGCATCAATGTGCACAATTACATCACCAATTTAGAAATAAACTTTGGATAAAATATTCAAGTGATAGGGGCTCAAAAAGGGCAGTTCAGTAGAAATAAGAATGTTACACCTTCCACGCATTTTTGGGGTGGAAGATGCAACGTGTTCCAAATGCTGCAACCGCTGCCCAATCCCCCTCCCCGTGACAGCAGTATGGGGAGAAGTTTCCTGTACTAGCTGTCACTTTTTGAAATCAGCATGGCTGTGCGGGGCTCCGGCCACACAGCTGCGTCATTCATTTACACACCTATGTGTGAATGAACTACAAGCCCCGGCATTCTTTCACGGCTGTCAGCTTTTAGTTCTCAATGATTCTTCCTGTCAGATTGTATCTGCTTGCCTGTACATGCACACAGATACACTAACAGATCTGCAGCAGACTTGTATGGCACCAGTGATCTGCTGATCGCTGGTGCAATGCTTTACAGCAGGGATATGCAATTAGCAGACCTCCAGCTGTTGCAGAACTACAAGTCCCATGAGGCATAGCAAGACTCTGACAGCCACAAGCATGACACCCAGAGGCAGAGCATGATGGGACTTGTAGTTTTGCAACAGCTGGAGGTCCGCTAATTGCAGATCCCTGCTTTACAGGCTCCAAAAATAAATAACCAAAAAAACCAGCGAGTTGAACGGGGGAAAAAAAAAAAAAAAAGATAAATAGATCTATTACACACACAATATATATTTTATTTATTCCCCCATCCATAGCTGATCTTTTATGTTCTGATGGGAGACTTCTCTGCTATCAGAATACACTGATCAGTGCTGCCGGCTATAGCTATAGCGTAGCGGCACCGATTGTTCGAAAAAAACAACAGGCTTAGGATCGGTATATCGACTTCTGTACAACCATCCTGCCCATACATGGATTGAAATTCAGCCAGTCCATGCTGGACTGGCTGAATTTCAATCCATGTATGACTGCCCTAACTAGACCTTCAACTTAAAAATGACTGCTAACATAACGAGCTTGTTCTAAGTTTGCAAATTTTAGTAGGTCAGCCTTTTTTCTCATGCCATAGAACGTAAGCTCTTTGGATGTGGAACTCCATGTTATTCTTGTTATAAACTTAGATCACTTACTTTTATCAACGGTATATACATTTATGCTTGCATCCGAGGGTTTTAGGCCCCTTTCACTTCGTTTCGCCGGAGCCCGCCTCGGTCCGTCAGCTCAGCGGAAGATCAGTCCGTTTATCTCCGCTGAGCCGGCGGATGACAGGTCCCCCTCTGCTCACTGAGCGGGGAGGGGCTTGTCAGGCGCCGCTGCCGCCTATGGAGGGATCGGATGAAAACGGACAGCATGTCCGTTTTCGTCAGATCTCACCCGATCCGATAGCGACGGACCTGGACTTAGGGCCATCCGTCTGCTTTTAGCGGATCGGACCGGGTCGGATGTCAGCGGAGATGTCTCAGCTGACATTTGTCGCTCCATAGGCTAACATGGAGCGCCCGTTCAGGTCCGCCGCCAAAACTGACAGGCAGACCTGAACGGTCCGATCGTGTGAAAGGGGCCTTACTGTACCTACTGGTGGTGTTTTTTTTTTTTCCTTAAAAAGTATCCATTACACCAGGCATGTCCACGAGCGGCCCGGCTGGTAATTTGGACGTGTATATCTTTAGTGGCCCCCAACGAATCCCCGAGCGCCACAAAAGATACACATGCTGGCTGCCTTGGAGGTGACAGGGAGGAGGCAGGACGAGTGCGGTACATACAGGTGAATTTCCTGTTTGCACGGCGGCCTCTATAATAGGAAGTCCCGTCTCCTGCGCTGCCATTGGATGACTTCTGTCCATCATAGGAGGCGGAACTTTGTATTAAAAAGGCCGCCGAGAAAACAGATTCTGCTGCATGTAATCTGTTTAATCTGTTGGCGCTCGCCCCCCCCCCATCCAAGGTTGCAGATGGGCATTAATCAGGCTGCACTGATGGAAATGGTAAGTCTGCATTCCTGGCAATGAGGGTGTTGCATTCCTGGCAATAGTAAGGTATGGCAATGGTGGGGCTGCAGATGGGCACTGACCCTTATTTTGCTTCACAGTTCTTGTTTTTTGCTGAAACTTCCCTCTTAAAGTGAAGGTGCGCGTTATAAACTGATAAATACGGTATAGCCAAATAACACGCCCAAGCTCATCTCTTCAAGACACATGGCCACAAAGGCAAGAGAATTCTTGTTGGGCAGTGTATTAGTGCTCGGACAAACACTATTAGACTAAATTTTAATGGTTCAAAGAATGTCAGGCAAAATGGTTGGCCCACGCGCACATTCACTTCATCAAATCTGGCCCTCTTTCAAAAAAGTTTAGAAACTCCTGCATTATACAATATATAGAGAAAAATCAGTAAAAGAATTAAAAAAAAAAAAAAAAAAAAAAAAAAGGTACTTATGAGCAGAGAAGGAAAAATGGAGCAAAATAGGTTTCTTACTTGGCCATTAGAGTAAATTCACTTCTCTGTTTCACAGCATTGAGAGAAGGGTTGGACAGCTGAACACCATTCTGCAAAGTATAAATAAGATCATCAGCGTGAAAATGACATCAGGTAATCATTGCTCTACCTAAATGTATTTCTATGTATTAGTTATTGTCAAATGTGAGCTATGTGGCCACATCCAGCAGACCTTTGTTTGCACATCCTAAACATTACCCCAACACATACAGTGAGGGGGGAAAAAAAAGTATTTGATCCCTGCTGATTTTGTAAGTTTGCCCATTGACAAAGAAATAATCAGTTTATAATTTTAATGGTAGGTTTATTTTAACAGTGAAAGACAGAACAACAAAAATATCCAGAAAAAAACACATTTCAAAAAAAGTTATAAATCAATTTGCATTTTAACCACTTAAGCCCAGGAAGATTTTACCCCCTTCCTGACCAGAGTACTTTTTACAATTTGGCACTGCGTCGCTTTAACTGACAATTGCTCGGTCATGCAATGCTGTGCCCAAAGAAATTTTGCGTCCTTTTTTTCCCCACAAATAGAGCTTTCTTTTGGTGGTATTTGATCACCTCTGCGGTTTTTATTTTTTGTGCTATAAACAAAAAAAGAGCAAGTTTTCAAAAATAAAACAATATTTTTTACTTTTTGCTATAATAAAGTTCCCCAAAAATGTTTCTGAAAAAACAAATTTCTTCATCAGTTTAGGCCAATATATATTATTCTTCTACATTTTTTTTTACCAAAAATAATGCAATAAACATATATTGATTGGTGTGGTCAAAAGTTATAAAGACATATGGCATTTTTTTTTACCTGCAAAAAAAAAAAAAGAAAAGTGCATTTATTATTTTTTTCTTTATTCATAACTTTTTTGAAATGCGTTTTTCTGGATATTCTTGTTGTTTTTCTCTCACTGTTAAAATAAATCTACCATTAAAATTATGAACAGATCATTTTTCAGTGAGCAAACATACAAAATCAGCAGGGGATCAAATACTTTTTTCCCTCTCTGTATACCCACTGGCCTCAGATGATACACAGAGATGAAACAAATCCTCATACATAAGTTGTACATGCTCGTCTGCAGCCCTCTCTCCTCTACATCCGTTAAAAGTCTAGAATCTACAGAGCTGCCTGAGCGTTCAGAAAAAAGGAGGCGGAGAGCTGAAGTTACACTCTCCAGAGCTCAGTGAGAAGAACTACAAGAGCTGATTGGAGTGTCCTGTGTGCCCCTTCACACAGCACACAGGAACAGAGCTGAGGCCGTCAATCAGCTGAAGCTCCCTTCCCTGTCACCTTTTTTCTCTTGGTGTCAGGAACACACACACACACACACACACGCCAAAACAGGCAGGAATGGAAAGACAACCACCCCATACTTGTGCAGCAATCTCTGAAAACAGTAGGACAAGCAGACTTGTCCACAAGGACACTCGGCAGTGTTACTAGAATCTGACTGCAGGGCCTGCTTGACTGATCCAGGACATAAGGCTAAGGTGCTTGCTCACACCAATTGCATTGGGAAGAAGGTTTTAGCAGTCCTAAAACAGCAGGCCGATCCATCAAATGCTGGGAGATACGCACAACATAAATTAGATGTGAAACAATCCCTTTTATACCCAAGTCGACTGTGGTAACCCAAAAAACAGCCTTTCCCAACTGTAGGGATTCTGAAGCAGAAACAATCACAATGGTTGGGAGGGGTGTAGAGACACACACTGCTGGGAATGATGCCAGTGCAAACTTAGAATCCCTAATGGACAGAATTGTAAAATAGCTGTACACCAATAGCAAGGAATTCCCCAGGGACTTGGGGGAGGCCACAGCCCCACCCGACAGAGCTCAGAATACCTTTTATTGTAAGCAGTCCCAGGTTCCAGATTACAGGCATTAGTTCCACCTGGGGATAATGGGTAAATGCCCATACAGCCATTAGGGGGGGTATGGACTTAAGTCACCCATAATGGTGGGACTGTCCTGTCGCTTTTTGTTTCTTTTAGAAAACATGTTGCACCATGTAGCAGTAACTAATGTGAGGCAAGTACCCACAAACCAGGCATCTGATGCTGATGAGAGTTTTAGGAGGGCACAGAGGACCAAACCTAGATCCACTTGGTTCTCCAAGAGCAGGGGCAGCAGCGCATTGGTAAATCGTGGGTATGAAAATGCAGAGCATGCTGGCAGAACTACACCTAGTGGATGACATCAGCACTTGACCGCTTAATTCTTACTGTGGCAAAAACTGCAGGGCATTTAACAATGGTGTAGCTGTTGCAGCAGCTCAATCAACCTTTTTCACTAAGTGAGCCTTAAAAGACAGGGTCAAACCAAAGAATATACCATGGCTCTGGACCCAAAAAGCACTCTTAATTAACAACATGTACAAAGGTCTAGAAAGTACTACCATGCATAAAAGGACACCATCAAAAAACTGAAGCACAACAGCAAAGGGTTACACGGGGGCTGGGGGCTTTGTCCAAAACTCCTGTAGGCAGCAGCATGTAACCCAAATGTCCCAGAATGTCTACATTCCTGTGTCCATTAAAGAAAGATAAATGTAATATTTTAATGGGAAACAAAACATTTTTCTGTGTTTTACACACTTTATTATGCTAACCTGGCGTCCACGCAGGGACTTGCAAGCAGATATGAACTCGGCAGTGCGGTCCCGGCAGGACATCACGTCAGTTGGAGGAGGAAGTACAGGTGGAGAGAAAACTTGAGTCGTAGTGGAGGGCAGGACTTGAGTCTGAGGGGGTCCCACGTAAACTCCGTTATCAGTGTTGCGGGAGCCGTGGCGTTTACGAGTGTTCATGAGTCCTGGGCCAGCTGAAAGATAAACCAAGATTAATCCATGCAAACAATCTAAATTTGAAGTGTAATGTATGCATATTTAATCCACCCCACTTTGCAGAATCTGGGCTAGATTACCCAAGACACTTTTTAAATCGACCTTCTCTAACTTGAAAGGAATACACGATTAATGGTTTATGGACGGGCACCTGCCCACCCATCATTATCGACCTGTATTTGAATGTCCTCAATGTAACATACTTGCTCTACACATGCCATGTAATCATTTAATGTAAATTTATATTACTCACCCCCTTTATTTTCTACTAACTTCAAATGGTCTGAAATCTCCTTATCTAGATGTCCAAAAGTAGTATGACATGCATAGTTTTCTTTTTGTGATTTGTTATGATGCTGTATATGCACTTGTTTCAATAAAGATCTTATTTTTTCAACGTGAAATTATAAGAGCTCATTAAATTATAACATCAGTATTGAACCAGGTGTGTGTCTCAAACATCTCAGACACTTTCTATACAATGCACATCCAATTCATCCCAAAGGTGTTCTATTGGGTTGAGGTCAGGACTCCGTAGGCCAGTTAAGTTTCTCCACCAGTATAACATCTACTTTATTTGGGGGGGGGGGGGGGGGGGGGGGGGCACTTTAAGACTTGTTATAGACGCAAATATTTTTATTGGATCTCATGAGGTTCAGACAGACATACTGAGAAACCTGATTTTGTAACAGGATGGAAAATTATTCTCAGCAGTATACTGTTGACAAGAGATGGTCGCAACACAAACAACTGCACACAGTGGTGAGAGGTGTAAGTGGCAGTTGGAGTTATATAGGAGATTTTATATGAACAGAGGCATTTTAACAGTACTTCCACAAGGTAACTAATATTGCACTCAAAATCCCTGTTTGTTAATGCCAGTTACCCCTACAACTGGCAGCCCTCCAGCTGTTGCGAAGCTACAAGTCCCATCATGCCTCTGCCTGTGAGAGTCATTCTTGTAACTCTCAGCCTTGCAATGCCTCATGGGACATGTCGTTTCACAACAGCTGGATGGCCGCCAGTTTGAGACCCCTGCCTTATAACAATGAGAGACCGGTCATATCTACAGCTGTATGTAATCAGTAGCTCTTTAAAAAGAGGTAAACCCTGCAAGACAAAGGCATAATGAGCTAATATGCATCGCATACTAGCTCGTTATGACATACTTGCCTTAGAACAATGCCCTGGATCGGTGTCGGCCCTCTGAGTACAGCGTAGACATCTTCCACCGGAGTTACTTCCAGGTTCACCGCTCTAGCGCTGTGATTGCCCAGAGCCGCGACTACATCACTCCCATGCGCGCGGGAGCCACCGGTCACGGCATGACTCCTGAAGAAACGGCACCAGCGGCCCGTTTCTTCAGTGCGCACGCAAAGATGTTGGCAGCAGCACATATAATGAATATCTCCTAAACTGTGCAAGTTATTGAGATATTCAAGATACCTACAGGTAAGCCTTGTTATAGGCTTACCTTTAGGTAAAAAAGTGGTGCAACAGGGTTTACAACCACTTTAAAATGATGTGCTAGCTCAGTTGTCTGAATTGGCCTTCAAGTGAAATACAGTAACAAATGCAGGCAGGCTATACATGGGTTGAATGCCAAACCAATTTTCTTTCAAAATCAGAAATTTTGTGTGGCTTGTGATCCGATAGTGCCACCATTGATTTTGAAATTTGACCAACCGAACCTTTAATTTCACCTTATGTTGCTACAGAAAAGAATGTTCGTGGCCACGACTCTTCTTTTCTTGCACTCAGGTCCATTTCTTTTTCGATTATATTTCTCACATGATTCTCCCATCATTGATTCGAAAATCATTTGTTTTTCAAAAAATTTCCAAAACGTTCGATCACTCAAATTCAAAGCCGCATGAAAATCGACCGTTGCTGCGGCCCACTATAGGTGCGAAATTCAAACAAAAATTCTTAGATGAGATTTTCGAAAGAAAATTCTTTTAGAATTCGATTCATGCATGGCCTGCATAAATCTCAAAACAATACAATACAAAAAACACCTGCGTCTTTGGGATGCTAATGACAAGCTGCTACCTTTGGTGTCAAAGTTAAAAAGTGAATAATAAATACACACACACACACACATTATATATATATATATATATATATATATATATATATATATATATATATATATATATATATATATATATATATATATATATATATATATATATATATATATATATACATACATACATACATATATATATATATATATATATACATACATATATATATATATACACACACACATACACATATATATATATATATATATATATATATATACATACATATACACATACAGCACTGATGGGTAAACATAAACCAAATAATGTGAAACTTTTCATGAAGTGCCATTTGCTAATAAAAATGCTTAACCATAAAGTGTCTGTGTATTAATTCTAAGGAAAAATGCTCAAATCCATAAAGTGCTTACAAATACGATAGGAATCACACAAAGAGTAAAAGAAAAGAAAAAAAAAAAAAAAAAAAAAAATGGTAATTCTAAAAATTCCAATGCGCTCCACCCGAAATATTTAGTTTTTTTTTCCCCCATCCACAGTCAATAGTCACACCACTGCTGTACTTCCATGTGAAGGAGCAAAAAAAATTTCCAATGTGCTCCACCTGTCACTGAACATTCAATTTTGTTTTTTAATTTATTTTATATTGTGGAGGGAGTAATGTTCAGTTTCTGGTGGAGCACATTGGGGGAAAAAAATTGGGGGTTTCAAATTCAAGTTAGAAAAGTGTTTTTTTTGACAATTTAGACACTGGCCTTTCCAACTGACGTTTGAAATTATAACCAGTAAATATTGGGTTCTTTGTAGGGATGCACCGAAATTTCAACCGCCAAAACATATTGGCCGAAAATGGCCTTTTTAGCAGTTTGCCAAATTAGAAATTTGCCGATAATGGCACCGAAAAAAGGGGCAGGGCCACCCCGCTGGGTGCTGCACATGTTTCATCCTGACGCGCCCTTCAGAGTCTCCCCTCCCTCCTCCTCTTCTCACTCCTGTCATACACAGCCTCCCCAGTGCCTGGTAATGCATGTCACGCTGTGTGTAAGAGCTGGATCTGAATCACCATGCAGCCAATGCAACGATGTCCCGCCTCCTAAACCGCCTCTTGTGATAGACGGCACTCTGATCCAATGCTAGGAATCATTGTGTCATAGTCATAGGAGGCCGGACATGGTTAAATCGGCTGCATGGCGATTCAGATCCAGCTGACATAGCATTACCAGGTGTTGGCGCGCTGCACAACATGGGCACTGGCGGGCTGCTGCATCTGATGGGCACACGCATTGGTGAGGCTGCCTGCATGGCATGGGCATTGACAGGCTGCTACATATGGACACAGGCACTGGTGAGGCTGCATAACAGGCACAGACAGGCTGCTGCATCTGATGGGCACAGACACTGGTGAGGCTGCATGAAGGGCACAGGCAGGCTGCTGCAACTGACTGGTAAGCTGCATCTGACAGGCACTGGTGAGGCTGCATTGATCTCCTGTACCGAGTCCTCAGTATCTGACCATCTCCTGTACCGAGTCCTCAGTATCTGACCATCTCCTGTACCGAGTCCTCAGTATCTGACCATCTCCTGTACCGAGTCCTCAGTATCTGACCATCTCCTGTACCGAGTCCTCAGTATCTGACCATCTCCTGTACCGAGTCCTCAGTATCTGACCATCTCCTGTACCGAGTCCTCAGTATCTGACCATCTCCTGTACCGAGTCCTCAGTATCTGACCATCTCCTGTACCGAGTCCTCAGTATCTGACCATCTCCTGTACCGAGTCCTCAGTATCTGACCATCTCCTGTACCGAGTCCTCAGTATCTGACCATCTCCTGTACCGAGTCCTCAGTATCTGACCATCTCCTGTACCGAGTCCTCAGTATCTGACCATCTCCTGTACCGAGTCCTCAGTATCTGACCATCTCCTGTACCATGTCCTCAGTCTCTGACCATCTCCTGTACCATGTCCCCAGTCTCTGACCATCTCCTGTACCATGTCCCCAGTCTCTGACCATCTCCTGTACCATGTCCCCAGTCTCTGACCATTTCCTGTATAAAAATATATTTTTAAAAACAGTTACTTTCGGTATTGATGCGGTTTCGGTATCAGTTTTCGGCCTAGTGTATTTTTCATTTTCAATATCAGTTTCGGCACTAAAAAACCCATTCGGTGCATCCCTAGTTCTTCGGCAATACTATACAGTAGTATACAGTAACTAAAATGCATCGAAAACATTTAATGTATTGCAGATTACCAGTCCTTAGATTTGGCAACTACATTCGTTTTATCCTTTTATTTTCTTCATCTAAAATGATTCTGCCACTAACAAAGTTACTGTCCTAAGAAAAAAAGGACCAATTTCCTGTATTTATGTCTTGTCTCTCTAGAACAGCAAGTGTTAAAGCCCAAATCTGAGATGGGGAAAAAAACAAAAAAAAAAAAAAAAAAAAAAAAAAACGATGCAGGTTATTTATTTATTTTGAGTGGGGGGCGCTAAAGAGGATGTACTACTTAGCTTAACCACTGCTCCAATGCTGTCCCCCGCCGGTGCTTCTGCCACCTCCTATCCTCAGTGTGCCACCATAGAAAGCTACTTGCTAATGTGGCACACCTGCAGGCTCGATTCTGAGCCACACTGCCTGTGTCTATGGACACAGCCAGGCTCAGCCCCACCCCCCAACTCACTCCACACAGGGTGTGATTAATAGCAGCGGAAGCAAATGGCTCCCGCTACTGTCTCTGAGCCAGTGAGGAAAGAGAGACTGCAGCTCTGCTGCTCTTGGGCACAGTGATGGATAAAGATCAGGTTCAAGTAAGTATTTAGGGGGGCTGGGTGAGGAAATCTGAAAAGGTTTTTTACCTTGATGCAGAGAATGCATTAAGATATAAAAACTTTAGCCCTTACAATCATTTTAAAGTGGTTGTAAAACGCAAACCCCCCCCCCCCCCCAAAAAAAAAAAAAAAAAAAAAGACAACCTGCAAGACAAAGGCATAATGAGCTAGTATGCATTGCATACTAGCTCATTATGAAATACTTACCTTAGAACGATGCTGTTGCAGCAGTCCCCATACACCACTGTGATCGGCAACATATCTCCAGAATGTTACTTCTGGGTTTGCTGTGATTGGCCAGAGCCACCATGACATCACTACTGCGCATGCGTGCAGGAGCCGCCGGTCACGGCACAGCAGCTGAAGAAAGGGCACGTACGAGCCATTTATTCAGTGCGCATGTGCCGATGACTGACATGTGTACACACACACACTATTGGAAAATCTGACAACAGACCGCTGTCCGCGGTAAATTTATAAGCCTGCCATCCAACATTTGTCCGCGGAAAATCCGACAACAATTGTCCAATGGGGCATACAAACGGTTGGATTTTAGGCCAACAGTCTGTCAACACACAATTCCCGTCGGAAAATCCGATCGTGTGTACAAGGCTTTGAAGATTGCTGTTCATAAGTGCAAACCATCCAACTTGAAGGAGCTGGAGCAGTTTTGCAAGGAGGAATGGGCAAAAATCCCAGTGGTAAGATGTGGCAAGCTCATAGAGACTTATCCAAAGCGACTTGGATAAGCTGTGATAGCCGCAAAAGGTGGCTCTACAAAGTATTGACTTTAGGGGGGTGAATAGTTTTGCACATTGACTTTTTCTGTTATTTATATTTTATTTTCTGGGGGGGGGGGGGGGGGGGGTGAATACTTCTGCAAGGCACTGTATACAGTATAGTGTACATTCACATTAGTCCCTTACCCTCAAGAAGCTAACAATCTAAGGCAGGGGTGTCAAACTAAATTTTATCGTGGGACACATCAGCAGTATGGTTTCCCTCAAAAGGCAGGTTGTACCCTGGGGTGTGCTATGTACACAGCGTAGAGTTCAGGAGTGCGCTACATACAGAGTGCAGCATTCAGGGGTGCACTATACACAGTGTGCAACCTCAACCCCCCTAACGCTTCCTCACATCTCTCTCCCCTACCTGGCCCAGCTCTAGTACCTTCCTGTGCAGGTGGCTCTGCCTCGCAGGGGAGATCATTCTCTTTCAGATTTTGGATATCTGTCCTGGCCGTGAGTGCGTGCAGAGTGTTCCAGGAACCCCTGAGAGCAAGATCGGTCCCATGTAAACACAGAAAGATATTTTGTTTACAAGTGACAGCGCAGAGGAGGAGCAGAGGGTGAGAGCCAGTAGTGGCAGAATAGATGAGAGGAATGCCGCTCGCTAAGCCTCCGGACCTTAACAGGAGCTCCCGCCCTACTGTGAACTTTCAGGTGCTGGCTCTGCACAAGACTGAAGAAACAAAACAGGGATCAAAGGCTAACGCGTTTCACATCGCTTGGTGCTTACTCATCGCTGTAAGCATCGAGCGATGTGAAACGCGTTAGCCTTTGATCCCGGTTTCGTCCACGTTTGAATTGACTGTATGTTGGATTTTATCTTATTTTTCACAATAAAGATGCCTTTTCTACGGAGTGCGGCAGTCCAGGACCTTCTTGTTTCTACAGACTTGTGCCAGGACCTTCTTGTTTCTACAGTGGCAGAATGGAGTTCTGCCATGTTCCAGCTGCACAACTGGAAGGGCCACATGACAAGTCCTGGAGGGCCAGATTCGGCCTGCGGGCCTTGTGTTGTGATCTAATAACCTTAACTCACATTCATACATACACATACTAGGGCCAATTTAGACAGGAGCCAATTAACCTACCAGCATATCTTTGGAATGTGGGAGGAAACCCACGCAGGCACAGGGAGAACATGCATAGTTTACAGATAGTGTCGTGTGTTGATCTTTTTTTTTTATTTTGTCTGTATGTGTCCTTCAAAATACAAGACTGAATGTTCACTTTGCCAGCTTAAATTTGTTCACGGAAGTAATAAATAAGATGAAGCTGTGCTCACTTCAATAAACCTAATAGGTAGTAGCCAAAAACACAAATTCTTAGTTTTTTCCTGCAAGCTACTGGCGATTCAGGTTTTTAATATCCTTCACTTTGCTAAATGAACAGCCTCTATTCTTTCAGTAAATTACCCCCACTGGTTTAACAAAAGCTAGCAGCTGTGTAGTGTGTAAATCGAGCAGACTGAATATAGATGTGATCAGATGTATAAGGCTCAGTTCACACTGGGACGACTTGGGATCCGACTTGTCGCCCCTCAAGTCGCCCCAGAAAGAGATTCACATGACAGTGAATGGGAGCGTCTTAATAGACACTACTGAAGTCGCTCCGACTTCAGAGCGTACTCCCTGTACTACTTGGATCCGACTTGGTAGGCGACCTGTACCATAGAAATCAATGGAAGTCGCCTCCAAGTCGGATCTCTCTCTAAAGTCAAGCGACTTTGCAGGCAAAAAATTTTGTTTGCCCAGGCAAACCCCTCCCTCCCAGAGAGCTGATTGTCCTGTGATTGGCCACAGCCGAAGTCGCCTGTCCTGGAGGCGACTTGAAGTCGCGTTGTAATTTGCTAAAGTCGCGCTGAAGTTGCGCTGAAGCCGCGTTGAAGTCGCCGTACAAAGTCACGCTGAAATCGTGTTGCCCCTGTGTGAACCAAGCCTAAGTAAATCTTCACTCTACAAAGCCTTTAACCACTTCCCACCCGGCCACTGCACATAAACGGCCGGGTGGGAGCTCCCTCCTTCTGACTGGACGTTCCCGAACGTCCTTCAGAAGGAGCGGGATCACGCGGGCGCGCTCCCGCGCAGCCGCGCAATCCCGATGCGCGCGTGTCACTCGGACACGCCGCATCTCAGATCGGCAGGAGGGCAATGTGATTTGCCCTCCTGATCCGCACGATGGCTGTGTGTAATCACAGCCATCATATAGTAAACAAGGGGGAGGGGGTGGCAGATGACAGGAGATCGCGCCGCCACGTGCCCGCGCAGCGGCGCGATCCCGATCTGCCTGTGTCCCCCAGAGACAGCACAACACAGGAGGGCCCTGTGATTGGCCCTCCTGATCACATGACGACTGTCCAATCACAGTCGTCATGTAATGTAAATAGAGAGCGTAGTAACTGCTCTCATCTCTTCCTCTCCTCACACAGAGCCTGTCAGTGAGGAGAGGAAGAGAGATCTGTGCTGCAGCCAGGAGATCAGTGAGTAATAAAGCTGTTTGTCTGCTGTTTACCCACTGATCACCCAGCTAGTGTCCCCAAAACACAGTGTCCCCAAAACACAGTGTCCCCAAAACACAGTGTCCCCAAAACACCGTGTCCCCAAACAGTGAAAACACCTGTCAGTGAACATCTGCCCGTCAACAACTGGCACATCTGTCCGCCAACAGCGGGCACATCTGTCCGCCAACAGCCGGCACATCAGCCCGTCGTCATCAGGCACATCTGCCCGCCTGCCATCAGGCACATCTGCCCGCCTGCCATCAGGCACATCTGCCCGCCAGTCATCAGGCACATCTGCCCGCCAGTCATCAGGCACATCTGCCCGCCAGTCATCAGGCACATCTGCCCGCCAGTCATCAGGCACATCTGCCCGCCAGTCATCAGGCACATCTGCCCGCCAGTCATCAGGCACATCTGCCCGCCAGTCATCAGGCACATCTGCCTGCCAGTCATCAGGCATATCTGCCTGCCAGTCATCAGGCACATCTGCCGCCCGCCATCAGGCACATCTGACACCGTCAACAGCTAACACATCAGCCCGTCATCAGCTGACACATCAGCCCGTCAACAGCTGACACATCAGCCGCCCACCATCATCAGGCACATCTGCCCGCCTGCCATCAGGCACATCTGCCCGCCAGTCAGCAGGCACATCTGCCCGCCTGCCATCAGGCACATCTGCCCGCCTGCCATCAGGCACATCTGCCCGCCTGCCATCAGGCACATCTGCCGCCTGCCATCAGGCACATCTGCCCGCCAGTCATCAGGCACATCTGCCCGCCAGTCATCAGGCACATCTGCCGCCCGCCATCAGGCACATCTGTCGCCCGCCATCTGACACCGTCATCAGCTGACACATCAGCCCGTCATCAGCTGACACATCAGCCCGTCAACAGCTGACACATCAGCCCGTCAACAGCTGACACATCAGCCGCCCACCATCATCAGGCACATCTGCCCGCCCGCCATTAGGCACATCTGCCAGCCGCCATCTGCCCACGATCAGGCACATCTGCCACCCACCATCTGGCACAGCCGCCCACCATCTGGCACATCTGCCGCCTGCCATCTGACACATCTGCCCGCCAACATGACAAAAAGGTCTTACAGCGCAGAGGAGGCTCTCCAAATACTCCAGAGTATGTCGGACGAGAGTAGCGGGGAATTCTCTCCGTCAGACTCGGATAGTGACTATGAGCCAGTGGAAAGCAGTGGCTCCGAGTTGGAAACAGAGGAAGATACAATCCTAACAAGGAGAATCAGGAGAAATGAGCAGGAGGAGGCATTCACCAGCAGCGCAGCACTCCAGGGCATCCACCAGCAGGCATCCACCAGCAGCGCAGCACTCCAGGATGATATGCAGGCATCCACCAGCAGCCCAGCACTCCAGGATGACATGCAGGCATCCACCAGTAGCGCAGCACTCCAGGGCATCCACCAGCAGGCATCCACCAGCAGCGCAGCACTTCGGGATAGGCGGGCATCCACCAGCACTTCTGCAACCTTCCTAGAAGATAGGCCAGATGCTAGCAACGGATCCCATCAACGAGGCAGTGCCCATACTAGCCTCCCAGATGTTCTACTGTATCCAACATGGCTGCCCGATACATCAGTAGAACCTGTAATACCCCTTTTCACAGCCCAGCCAGGCCCTCAGATGCAGACGGAAAATGTAACCCCACTTTATTATTTTCATTTATTTTTTACCAATGAACTCCTAACCTACATTGTGGAGCAATGTAATCTATACGCCAGCCAACACATAGCCAACAATCCCAGTTCCTCATATGCCCGTCCTTTTGTTTGGAAACCCCTCACCGTAGAAGAATTTAAAATTTTCCTTGGCCTAACCCTCAACATGGGGCTGACAAAAAAAAATGAACTCCATTCCTACTGGTCTACCCGACCTATCCACCACATGCCGATCTATTCTTCATTTATGCCCAGAACCCGTTATGAGATGATCATGAGATTTTTACACTTCAATAACAATGCCCAATGCCTCCCTCGAAATCATCCCAGTTACGATAAGTTATTCAAAATTCGGCCCCTAATCAATTTTTTTTGCGCCAGCTTCAAGGAGATGTTTACCCCTGATAGAAACATATGTGTGGATGAATCCCTGGTGCACTTCACCGGAAGACTGGGAATAAAACAATACCTCCCCAGTAAAAGAGCCAGACGTGGGGTAAAATTTTATAAGGTGTGTGACAGGGCCACGGGTTACACATATGATTTTATGATTTATGAGGGAAAAGACAGACAGCTAAACCCCCCTGGATGCCCTACCTACATGGGAACAAGTGGCAAAATTGTCTGGCAGCTGATCCAACCATTACTTGGGAAAGGTTACCACCTTTACGTAGACAATTTCTACACTAGTCTCCCACTTTTCCGCCATTTGTACCTGAAGAACACTGTGGCCTGTGGGACAGCACGGACCAACCGCAAAGGCTTCCCACAAAGATTGGTCACCAAGAAATTGAAGAAGGGTGAAATGGCCAGTATGCGAACTGAAGAAGTACTAGCGGTGAAGTGGAGAGATAAAAAAAGAGATGTCTACATCCTTTCAACAATACATGACGACACCTTGGTGGAACTTCAGAGAAGAGGAGGCCCCATACAGAAGCCAAAATGTGTGCATGAGTACAACCTATACATGGGGGGGGTGGATATGAACGACCAGATGATGCAGCCCTACTTGGCCACCAGGAAATCACTATTTTGGTACAAGAAAGTCGCCATTTATTTGATGCAACTTGCCCTATTTAATTCCTATATCATTTTTTCTAAGTGCACCCAAAGTTCCCTACCCTATCTAAAATTCCAAGAAGAAGTTTTCACAGCCCTTCTCTATCCCCAAGGCCAAGCCCCTCAACTAATTCGCTCCGATGCGTTAGCCAGACTCCATGAAAGGCACTTTCCCGAAATCCTCCCTCTTACCCAAACAGGTCGCAAACCCCAAAAAAAATGTCGTGTATGTGCAAGTAGAGGAATTCGCCGAGACACCCGATACTACTGTCCCGAATGTCCCTCCGAGCCAGGGCTCTGTATTGGAACATGCTATCGGAGCTATCATACTTCACTACACTATTAGTACAGTGAAGGTGATTTTTTTCCACTATCTGCCATTTCTGTGAATGACCCGGACTGTTAACGACTATGCCTCTGCCAAACATGTTTCTGCCTTCAACGTAAATTGACCCGGACTGTTAACGACTATGCCTCTGCCAAACATCTTTCTGCCTTCAACGTGAATTGACCCGGACTGTTAAATGACCATGATTTTTGCCTGCCTCCTGAACTGATCATTTGCCCTGCCACTGTACAGCACAGGGGTCTCACATATGTGAGGGGCTCCAGAAAAGGTTTTCCGAGTGGAGAAAACATTTTTCTCCGGGTTTTTAGTTTTCTCGGATTAGGGTCTGGAGACTCGGAGGCTTCGTAGAGATTTGGGTGGGAAGAAGCCTCTACCCCTGTCCTCAGGTCTTACCTGACCAAGGCCCAATGTACAAAGTGCTGCCTGCTGCCACCTGAACTGGCCATGCCTTTTGCCTGCCACATGACCTTGCCATGCATTTGCCTGCCACATGACCTTGCCATGCCTTTGCCTACCACCTGGACTGGCCATGCCTATGCCTGTTACCTGAACTGCCTGCTAAACCTTGGACTGTACTGAACCATGTTCATACTTTTCCATATCTGTCTGCTGCCTGGACAATTCCTGGACATTTCCTTTGGCTGTCTGGACAAATGCTTTGGCTGCTCTGGAACGGTATTCCTGCCTGCTAAAACCACAGGTGAGCTTTTTTTTTTTACCTTTTGCTCAGCAGAATGTATTTTGGGGTGTAATTCTTGGTGTGTACATGCTATGTGTTAGAAGCCTGGAGGTGCTACTTGCATGTTGGGCCTCTGTATGTGGCCAGGTAGTGGAAAAGTCTCACACATGGGGTATCGCCATACTCAGGACGAGTAGCAGAATGTATTTTGGGATGTCATTTTGGCTATGTACATGCTATGTGTAAGAAAGATCTTCTAAATTGACAACTTTGTGAGAAAAAAAATAGGTTTTCATTTTCTTTCCACATTTTCCAAAAACTTGTGGAAAGAAATTACATGTTAAAAAGACTCATTATGCCTCATAGAATATACATTGGGTTGTTTTCTTTCCAAAATGGGGTCATTTTGTGGGTAATTCCATTGTCCTGGTGCTCCAGGGCCTTCAAAAATGTGATAGGTACTCAGGAAATTAAATGTGTAATTTATGCCTTTAGAACGCCTGATGATGCTATATGGATGTTGGGCCTCTGTATGTGGCCAGGCTGTGGAAAAGTCTCACACATGGGGTATCGCCATACTCAGGACGAGTAGCAGAATGTATTTTGGGGTGTCATTTTGGCTATGTGCATGCTATGTGTTAGAAAGATCTTCTAAATTGACAACTTTGTGAGAAAATAATAGGTTTTCATTTTCTTTCCACATTTTCCAAAAACTTGTGGAAAGAAATGACATGTTCAAAAGACTCATTATGCCTCATAGAATATACATTGGGTTGTTTTCTTTCCAAAATGGGGTCATTTTGTGGGTAATTCCATTGTCCTGGTGCTCCAGGGCCTTCAAAAATGTGATAGGTACTCAGGAAATGAAATGTGTAATTTATGCCTTTAGAACGCCTGATGGTGCTATATGGATGTTGGGCCTCTGTATGTGGCCAGGCTGTGGAAAAGTCTCACACATGGGGTATCGTTACACTCAGGACGAGTAGAAGAATGTATTTTGGGGTGTCATTTTGGCTATGTACATGCTATGTGTTAGAAAGATCTTCTAAATTGACAACTTTGTGAGAAAAAAATAGGTTTTCATTTTCTTTCCACATTTTCCAAAAACTTGTGGGAAGAAATGACATGTTCAAAAGACTCAGTATGCCTCATAGAATATACATTGGGTTGTTTTCTTTCCAAAATGGGGTCATTTTGTGGGTAATTCCATTGTCCTGGTGCTCCAGGGCCTTCAAAAATGTGATAGGTACTCAGAAAATGAAATGTGTAATTTATGCCTTTAGAACGCCTGATGGTGCTATATGGATGTTGGGCCTCTGTATGTGGCCAGGCTGTGGAAAAGTCTCACACATGGGGTATCGCCATACTCAGGACGAATAGCAGAATGTATTTTGGGGTGTAATTGCAATTATGCCTGCACCGTGTGTGAGAAATAACTTGTAAATATGACAATTTAGTGAAGAAAAAAAAAAAAATCTATATTTCTTAATTTTCCAAAGCATTGTGGGGAAAAAATTTCAACTTCAAAAAATTCACTATGCCTCTTACTAAATACCTCAGACTGTCTTCTTTCCAAAAAGGGGTCTTTTGGGGGGTTATTGTACTGTCCTGACATTTTAGGGCCTCAAGAAATGAGATCAGTGCATTAGGCCATCAGTGCATTAGGATTGATACATTTTCAATAATGCGTAGCATGGCTTGTAGACTCTATAACTTTCACACAAACCAATGATCATACAATTATCAGGATTTTTTTTACCAAAGACATGTGGTAGAATACATTTTTGCCTAAATTTTCGACAAAATTAAATTTTTTTGGTTTCTTTTAAAAGAGAAAGTAGAAAATTTAGTTTTTTTTTCAAAATATTCGCTCTTTTTTCGCTTATATCACAAAAAATAAAAAATGAAGTGGTGAATAAATACCACCAAAAGAAAGCTCTATTTGTGTGAACAAAATGATAAAAATTTCATTTGGGTACAGTGTAGCATGACTGAGTAATTGTCATTCAAAGTGAGAGAGCACTGAAAGCTGAAAATTGGTCTGGGAAGGAAGGGGGTGAAAGTGCCCAGTATTGAGGTGGTTAATAAATAAATGTTGCTAATCTGACATGTCATAACTGAGAAAAACATATGACTGGCTATTTTACCCCTAATACATTTTCTAGCAGGAGATAGAACGATACAGTGTTACTGAAGATGCAGCCATATACTATCATTTCAGTCACAAATACATGAGGTCATCAAGGTATATAAACGAGAAGCTTCATGGCAAGTTAAGCAGCATTATAAATTCCAATAAGGGGAACACCAACTCCCAAAATATAGAAAAGAACAGTCAATAGTATCCTTCCCGTAACAAAAAAACCAAAAAAAAAAAAAAAGACTACCATGACTTTCACTAGGTCAGCAGTAACTGCATGGACATACATTCATTTTGGCAGGGCACTGTCAATTGTGGCCCCTCATGATGCCAATGGTAGAGTAATAGATAAGTTGTGCCTTCATCAACGGCATACGTAGTCCACTCTGAAAAATGGCGATTTGTGAATGTTATGTTGCTGCTCAAATATATTCTAGTGCAACAACTGTATGCACCACACAACACTGTTCTACTCCACACAAAGGAATCTCAGACAATATTCCCTCAGAGATCGTTGCTTATTAAAGTGTATGTGAAGGATTAGAGAACCCTCATCAGGTTTTTATTGCTGTCTGTGTCCCCACTGGCGACTTCACCCTCTATTTTTTCTATTGACCATTGTTCCAGTCGCTGAAAGGAAGAAAATAAAAATTAAAAAGTTTTGAGTTGTCACCAGAACACAGATAGTGGGGAAATCTTCCTATGTGGACACAAGTTCGAGAAACTGTCTAAGGCTGGATTCACACCTATGCTGTTTTAGTGCTTTTTGCATTTTGCAGATTTCAACTACAGAACTTGTTCCATAGGAAACCATGTTAAATAGATTGTAGTGTAAATCTGAAAAATGCAAAAAGCACTAAAACTGCATAGGTGTGAATCCAGCCTTAGAGGAGATTTCCCTAATTTACCAGACGGTTCTTTTTATCACTTGTTTCATTCTCAAGACTGAAAGTGAAAGAAAATCTCCCCATTGAAAAACAAGTGAAAAAAAAAAAAAAAAAAAGTTTCAGCTTTAGATCTACTTTACAGGGGATAAAGATAAATCCCTCCTCTGCAACCGATTTCTGTAAAAAAAAAAAAAAAAAAAAAAAAAAAAAATCCCTAACACAATGCCCCTTTTTACTAAAGTGATTGTAAACTCTCAGAAAAAACAAAAAAACAAACAAACTGCAAGACAAGACAAAGGCATAATAAGCTAGTATGCATCGCATACTAGCTCATTATGAAATACTTACTTTACAACAAAGCTGTTGCAGCGGTCCTCGTACACCTCTGTGACGGCAACATGTATCCCGGAGTTATTTATTTCCAGGTTCGCGGGCTCCGGCGCTGTGATTGGCAGCAGCTGCGATGACGTCTGGAGCTGCCGGTCACGGTACAGCTACTGAAGAAACGGCACGAGCGAGCAGTTTCTTTAGTGCGCATGTGTCGGTGACGTCGGCGCATGAGGATACAGTAATTATCTCCTAAAAAAAATGCAAGTTTAGGAGATATTTACAGTACCTACAGGTAAGCCTTATAGGGTTTACAACCAATTTAAAGTGGAACTAAACTCAATGATTTGCTTCCCAAAATAGTTACATTTAAGACATGCCTCCAATGATCACTGTACAGTTACTAGTGTGTCTAGGTGAGCTCTAAACTGTCAAGCCATTAGATTACCAGTGTCATAGCTCACATGTGCAGCACCATGGCAACTGCAGACCATAGACTAAGCACTCTCCCTGTTTGACAAAGTTTCTCTACCTTTTTTGGAGACATTGCCCATCCCGATTTCTGTCCTCACACCTTAAACTTCAATGCACCTTGCTTCTTTTGCTTCCCCAGGATCAAGGAGGCCTTCCTTTCCTGAATGTTGCTAAATACTATTTGGCTGCTCAGCTGCGCTCCCTTGCCTCTTGGTATACCCTCCATGCATAACACCACTGGACAGAGGTTGAGAAACTGGTTAGCACCTGCCCATCCTAAAGCCCCGTACACACAATCAGAAAATTGTATGAAAAATACTAATTTTGGAGCGATCGTACGATAATCGGACCGTTAGTACAGAGCTTTCGAGAGCCGATCAGGACAGTTCATCCGATATAATTTGATCGGACATGCACAAGAAAAATTTTCGTACGATTTTCATTTAATCAGTACAGTTGTCGTTCGAAAATGCAATACAAATCCACTACAACACTTCCGAATTTTTATTTTGTTGTACGAGAATATTCGTGGCTTTAGTAAACGCTTCATGTCCGATCTGAGATTAGTGTGCAAAAAAAAAAAACGGATGATCATTCTTCTGATAATCTCATCTTGTGTACCAAGCATTACTCTAATCTATAGAGAATGATGCCACGTTTGTTACTTCCCACTTGTTGGAACCTATGACTCTCTTGCGAACCTTATGGAGACGCGCTAAGCAGCCATACTCCCTTACCTCTGATGCCTCAATAGCAACCTCCTTTTTATTTACACCCAACATCCAAAGTTTGATCTCGCAGATGTCCCACTTCTAGCCAATGTCCCACTTCTAGAAGGAAAAGTGTTCATTTACTAAAATGGGAGAATGCAAAATCAGGTGCAGCTCTGCAAAGAAACCAATCTGCTTCCAGGTTTTTTTGTCAAAGCTTAAATTGAATAAGCTAAAGTTAGAATGTGATTGGTTTCCATGCAGAGCTGCACCAGGTTTTGCACTCTCAAGTTTTAGTAAATCAAGCCCATTGTTTCACTTTGGTCAGTTTAGAATATTGCACACTTTCTGGGACCTACATAGCCACAGGGTTCTCCGAGAATCCAGAAAAAGGAATGACAGAAGAGGGGATCTTTGGAGAATTAGGGGTCCCCCACTCTTGGAAACAGCGGTATCGTAGAACCTGGCCAAGAGACTTAGGTAAGTATAGCTGGCTTCACAAGGTAATAAAACAAAAAAGCCCGACAGGACAGGCGAGAGGGAGATAGGAAGGAGTATTTGTCTAGAGAGCGGCTTTGAAGAATAAGTGCCCTCTGACCTAAAGTAAGCCTTCTCCCTTCCACAGACGCATACTTACCTTGATCTGATAGTCATAGCCTCACATGATTGTTTACATCAGTGATTCTCAATCTCAGACCTCAAGTACCCCCAACGGGCCAAGTTTTGGGAACTTCCCTTAGATAAAATAGCTCTTATCAATACCATGTCATTGATTTAAAGCAGCTGTGTAAAGTAAAGAAAAACCTGAAAACATGGCCCGTTGGAAGTACTTGAGGATGGAGGTTGAGAACCACTGGTTTACATGCAGTATCACTATCCTGGCCATATCCACACAACATGCTGTATCCCCCAGACTTCTATGGAGCCATGGTCTGAGGCTGGAGACCGTGGGAAATACAGCCCTATAGAAATGTTTGGGGCTGTAATGCACAGGGGCAGTCGGAATGTAATCAAACAAGCAGCTGAGAAGCCTATCCTGCCCCCATCTAACTACTGTACATTTTTTCTCCATTAGCTCACCCCCCACAGTTATTACCTTTTGTATCACTTGACCCTCCCTCTTAGATTGTAAGCTCTAACGAACGGGGCCCTCTGATTCCTTAAAGCGGAGGTCCGCCCAAAAAATAAAAAAAATAAATTAAAAGCCAGCAGCTACACATAATGCAGCTGCTGGCTTTTAATAATAGGAAACTTACCTGTCTTGGAGTCAAGGGATATCGGCACCACAGCTGATGTTTCCATCAGCTGTCGGGTGCTGCCGCCCCCATTGTGGGTAAGGGAACCCGGCAGTGTAGCCTCACAGCTTCATGCCGGGAACCCTACTGCGCATGCGTGAGGCCCCACTCCTCTCTCCTATTGGGCCAGCGACAGGGGTGAGGAGGAGTGAGAAGGAGGGAGCCCCGCAGTGACATCATGGGCCACGGCATGGACTCCCGGAAGTGGGAACAGGATACCTGTAGAAGACAGGTATCATGTCCCCCCCCCCCAAAAAAGGTGCCAGTTATGGTACCGGAGGGGGGAGAGGAGACAAATGAGCGGAAGTTCCACTTTTGGGTGGAACTCCGCTTTAAGTATTGATTTTTATTGTACCTCTAGTCTGCCTTCATGTTGTAAAGTTATGCGCAAACTGTTGGCGCTATATAAATCCTGTATAAGAATAATAATATTAATAACCGTGGAGGTGGAAAGTAGATTAGGTTGGTCAGGGCACAGGAGCAAAAATAATAAGTGTCCCTTCACAAGGGTGTTCCGTTCGTCTGTTTTCAGATGGAAAAGTACAGCAATTAATTCCAATGGATGATCATCTGCTTACATCTGCCTACATCTGTGTCCATTCAGGTCTGTTTCTTTTTTTTTTGTAAAGGAACAAGGCTGCGTCCTTTTCAATTTAGATGTCCTCCAGATGTTAGAGCGCCGGGAATGTCTTTACTATATTTAGTTCTATATCAACTGGTTCCCCACTGAGAATATTTACCATGGGACTCGTAAGGACTCCAAGTAGCTTTATTATTACGCCTTCTTTGCCATCTCACCCCACTACTGCTGAAGCCGGTGCCATATTTGAAAATGTCCTCAGTTTACTTCCGCCCTTCACATACTTCATCTCAAAAAGTGTTACTAAACCCAGGACCCTGCATTCCACTACATCTGGTCTCCCACAGTACACAGAACAAGGAAATGCAATCATTTAGTAAATATATACTGCTAAATACCTTTTCTCATCAGCAGTCTTGCAACTTCTATCAGTGTCTGGTTAACACTTGTAGGAGGAGTTTTCATTCTACTCTGTCTTATGAGGCTGCATGACTCCTGACCCTCTGGACAGTGCTGATTGACCCTGTGCTGATCATATGCACCCTCCCAAAAAATATATATATATATTTCTAGCAATACACACAAAACTGAGCATGTGCAGAGTGACTCCAAAGGCTCTGTCTTATCAGGAGATGGATTGGGGACAGTGGAAGAAGGGGAGGATCAGAGAAGACGAGATCAAACAGCCTTTTAATACAAAGTGGAGGATTAACCCCTTGTGTTCCACAGTGAGTATAACAAGGGATGATATACTGCATATACAGACTGATGTTAAAGCGTCACACACGTGCAGTTAATAGTAAGGAGCAGTAAAAAAGTTAGGAGCTTTTTAAAAACAAGCAAGAACAAGTGCCTATGCTAGGGACAGAGGATTACGTCACCACAGAAAGGCGCTCCAAAGACTGCAGCATGGAGGACTGCAGCAGGATAAACAGTTGATGCGCACGTGACATCACCGGCTGAAATTAACAGCGTCATCTCAGGAAAGGAATGGCTTAAAAAAAAATGTAAAAAGGTATACCCAAGAAGTATGCATGCAGATGGGGCAAAGTAAGTAGATTGCTTCAAATCTGGGTTTTATTAGACCGGTTTGCGTGGCTTCTTCACATCTAATGGATCCAATGGTCAATAATCTGTTCACAGTGGTACAAGAATTCTATTTTCTCTGTTGCTCATTGAAGGACAAAGCTTGATTCATTAGAATCAGGATACTCTGTAGTGACAGCATGAACTCCACATGTCTAATGAATCCAGCTGTATCTCTTAGTAATGTCAGAGATAAGCATCTTACATAGAAACACAGAAGAGTGATGGCAGAAAAAAGACAGAGTGGTCCGTCATACCTTTTTTTTTTTTAATTAAATATATTTATTTTAATACGAGTATGTCAATTTATGTTTGCTGCAAGCATGTTTGAATCCACTTACTGTTGCCCGACTCACTACCTCTGCTGGGAGTCTGATCCAAGCATCAACTATTCTTTCAGCAAAATAATACTAAGATTCTTCTTGATCTTGACTTCATATTGAAAATACTGCCCCTCTGAACCCTATACAACCCCTTGATGTATTTTGAGGTTTCAATCACATCTCCCCTTTCCTTTCTTTCCTCCAGACCGTACATTTTAAAGTGGATGTATAATCTTTTTTTTTTTAAAAAACGAAAAGTCAGCAGTTACAAAAACTTTAGCTGCTGACTTAATAGGCATCTCACCTGTACCAGGATCCAGCGCTGTCCTCACCACGCCTCAGTCCCCAGCATACTAATTGTGGGCAGCTGGCTGTGACAGATGTGTGAGCCACGATGTGCTATCTGAATGGTCCTTCAGCATGTCCCAGAAGGCTGCAGGGGAAGGAGGGTGAGCTGAACTTCCGCTCAGATCGTTGCCACGATCCGACCGAAAGTGGGGGAGTGGGTACCTGACAAAACCAGGTACCCGTTCCCCCCCCAAAAAATAAAAATTAAGTGCCAAGTATGGAGGAGGAGAAGGGCGGAACTACCCCTTTTGAGTGAAGTTCCACTTTAAAGCAGAGCTCCACCCAAAAAGGGAAGCTCCACTTGTTTGCTTCCTAAACCCCTCCGCTGACACATTTGGCACCTTTCAGGGGGGAGGGTACCTGTTTCTGACAGGTACCCGTCACCACTTCTGGGTCTTCCTTCCCCTGCCACCGGGCCATTCACAAAGCGCAGCGTGCTTCTTGCATGCGCAATAAGGAATCAGCTGTGAAGCCACAAGGCTTCACTGCCGGTTTCCCTTACAAGGAATGGCGGTGGAAGCACCCGAGAGTCGATTGAAAAATCAGCTGGGGTGCCAACATCACAGGATCCCTGGACAGGTGAGTGTCCTATCAATTTTAAGTCAGCAGCTACAAATACTTGTAGCTGCTGACTTCATTTTTTTTGGTGGGGAGGCTGGAGCTCCTCTAAGTTCCTGAAGTCTCTCCTGATACGTTTTATCCCTAAAACCTCTCACTATTTTTGTTGCCCGTCTCTGGATCAATGTCTATTTGTAAGTAAGGTCTCTAGAACCCAACACAGTATTCTAAATAAGGTCTAAGGGACTCTTCATGCTGCCCTGCTGTGCGCAGCTAACCCGCAGGTACACAGCGCTACGGCCGAAGAGAAACAAGGCGGTGGGAAGCCACCCTAAAGATCTATACTGATAAGTAAAGCTCAGTATAGAGGAACCAGGACCACCTTCCTCCTGCTGGTGACCCCTCTAATGAGAACTAAAGATCTGTATAGAGGAACCAGGACCACCTTCCTCCTGCTGGTGACCCCCATCTCACAGGGAGTACAAACATTCTAGGTGGTCACTATGAGGCCGGTAACCGCTTGGAATGGACACTGCCAGGTTGTCCTCCACAGTGACAGGCAGGGAATGGGGGGAGGTGAGTGGACATTCCTCCTAGAGATCCCCAGGACACTCCTAGAATGAAGCTGATGATATACACTTTGGTGGGGGGAGGGGGTTACTAATAGCACATCAACAAGTAGGGGCACTGCAGTCTTTCATGTGGAGTCACCACTGCTGACATCATAACACTAAGCCCTCCGAAGTGTCTCTGCCCACTCCAGGTAATGACGTCACCATCCTAAATAACAACGACCCCCCCCCCCCCCCCCGGTTTCCTCAGAGACAACACACCATGTCCATACGGGGTACGCGCTCCTCGCCACAAGTAACCAGCCCAGTCTTCCATTACCGACACTTACTGTCCTTTCTGATCTGTCACAAATCCCTCCTGCTCCACCGGCCGCCTTTGCAATCCTCGTCCGTGCCGGGGGTTTCGCTGACGTCAGCGCCACGTACTCACGCGTCACTGGCTCCTAAGCGGCTGGCGGCGCAAGGTGATGACGTGTTGTTGGGGCGCTCATATGACAACCCGGAAGTGGGCAGAGACAAAACTGAGGCGATGAGAAAACCAGGTCTGTTTACTAAAGACCGGTGGAGCTTCGCCGTGTTATTGACTGTCATTCTTATGGCAGATAATCTTCTACATGGAGACTGCCATTAGCGAGTACGCACTGATCAATGGCAGGCTGACACGGCGGTACTCTTTCTCAGTACTTTGAACTATGACCCTGAACATGATTCATCGCTCCCAACTGTCCCTGATTTCAGGGGACTGTCCCTGATTTGGGACAAAGACCCTCTGTCCCGCTTTCCTCCTCATTTGCCCCACACTTTGGTCTGATCTATATGGTTGTATATAAAATGCACTATCAAATATCAAACAATGTTTCCCAGTGCTAAACCTTTCATCCAATTTCTAAATTGCTGCATTTGTAAATTCCAAAAGCTAATATAAAGGAATAGTAGTGGTAAAAAAGCACTTGTGGGTTTAACTAAACATTTTTTTTGTACAGTTCTCCTTTAAGAGGGCGTGGCAGGGGGTGTGTCCTATGCCTACTAGGGGTGCGCATCTTCACTGGCCTCACGATTCGATTCGATTACGATTATCAAGTCAACGATTCGATTCGATTCCGCGATGCATCACGATGCATCACGATTACAGCGCAAGTCCGCAGGTGCTCATGGTTTTCATCAAAAAAAATTAAAGTAGTCAGGAGAACTCCATTTTTTTTATTCTATCTGTTCTTAAGAAAAAAAGAGACAGCAGAGGAGCTCCAGGCTCTCTTCCTATATACTAAAGGAGATGATCAGAGACTGCGGACATGCTACAGGAGATGATCAGAGATTGCGGACATGCTACAGGAGATGATCAGAGACTGCGGACATGCTACAGGAGATGATCAGAGACTGCGGACATGCGACAGGAGATGGTCACAGACTGCGGACATGCTACAGGAGATGGTCAGACACTGGGGACATGGCACAGGAGATGGTCAGACACTGCGGACATGGCACAGGAGATGGTCAGACACTGGGGACATGGCACAGGAGATGGTCAGACACTGCGGACATGGCACAGGAGATGGTCAGACACTGCGGACATGGCACAGGAGATGGTCAGACACTGCGGACATGGCACAGGAGATGGTCAGACACTGGGGACATGGCACAGGAGATGGTCAGACACTGCGGACATGGCACAGGAGATGGTCAGACACTGCGGACATGGCACAGGAGATGGTCAGACACTGCGGACATGGCACAGGAGATGGTCAGACACTGCGGACATGGCACAGGAGATGGTCAGACACCGCGGACATGGCACAGGAGATGGTCAGACACCGCGGACATGGCACAGGAGATGGTCAGACACTGCGGACATGGCACAGGAGATGGTCAGACACTGCGGACATGACACAGGAGATGGTCAGACACTGGGGACATGGCACAGGAGATGGTCACAGACTGGGGACATGGCACAGGAGATGGTCAGACACTGCGGACATGGCACAGGAGATGGTCAGACACTGCGGACATGGCACAGGAGATGGTCAGACACTGCGGACATGGCACAGGAGATGGTCAGACACTGGGGACATGGCACAGGAGATGGTCACAGACTGGGGACATGGCACAGGAGATGGTCAGACACTGCGGACATGGCACAGGAGATGGTCAGACACTGCGGACATGGCACAGGAGATGGTCAGACACTGCGGACATGGCACAGGAGATGGTCAGACACTGCGGACATGGCACAGGAGATGGTCAGACACTGGGGACATGGCACAGGAGATGGTCACAGACTGGGGACATGGCACAGGAGATGGTCAGACACTGCGGACATGGCACAGGAGATGGTCAGACACTGCGGACATGGCACAGGAGATGGTCAGACACTGCGGACATGGCACAGGAGATGGTCAGACACTGCGGACATGGCACAGGAGATGGTCAGACACTGCGGACATGGCACAGGAGATGGTCAGACACTGGGGACATGGCACAGGAGATGGTCAGACACTGCGGACATGGCACAGGAGATGGTCAGACACTGCGGACATGGCACAGGAGATGGTCAATCACAGCGCCCCCCCCTCCCTACTTACATGCTGCTCTGGCAGCCTGTAATGAGCAGTGGGGCCGGTGTTCCGCCGGTTGTCACATCTCAGGATCTGCAGTGAATTCTCCCGGGAGAGCACTCCGTGCATAAAGCTGTTTTTAGTGTGTGTATATTCCGGTCATGTGACTCTCGGCCGCGCCTCCCTCCTCTCACGTCTCTCCTGATGTCAGCCCCGCCCGCCTCTCTTCTGACCTGATAGCTCCAGTCAGTGGGCGGAGCTGACACCAGGAGAGACTGAGAGGAGGGAGGCGCGGCCGAGAGTCACGTGACCGGAATATACACACACTAAAAACAGCTTTATGCACGGAGCGCTCTCCCGGGAGGGGGAGGGGCCAGACATCGATTTTTCGGGTCGCATGCATCGATGCCGCATCGGGGACACCCGAATCGCGATGCATCGATGCTGCGATTAATTTCAGCAGCCCTAATGCCTACATACTTGTTAATAGGCGTCCCTCATTCCCATTTTAGAAAGTTGGGAGGTATGCATGATTGTGTATGCCCTCATACCTACTGAAGATCCGGGTATTGAAGACACTAGGTGAGCATAACAGCCAGTCAGCTTTCATTTTTAGATAAGCAATTGAAATTTCCATATTCCTCTTGTGCCAAGTTTACTTTAGCGTATACTAAAATTGGAACGATACAGAGAAGACTGGATATGTTTTATAGCAGAAAGTAAAAAATAATGTCTTATTTGTCTTTTTTTGTTTCTAGCGCAAAAAATAAAAACCGTGATCAAATACCACCAAAAGAAAGCTCTATTTGTGGCATAAAAAGGACATACATTTTATTTGGGTACAGCGTCGCACAGCCGCACAATTGTCAGTTAAATTAAAGCAATGCCGTATCACAAAAAATGGCCTGGTCATAAAGGGGGGTAAACATTCCAGGGCTGAAGTGGTTAAAGTGGATATAAACCTGTAAAAAAAATGTTAATGAAGACTTCTACCTGGTACAGTAGAGGATGTCAAGTCACCTGTGCATAGTCTTGCCACAAAGAGTTAATACAGCTCTGAGAAATCCTCTTGTCTTTTTTTTTGGTAAGATAAAAAAACAACACACATAAGTTCTGCGAGTGCACGTAGGTCTGTGAGTACCTGTGTATCGTCTTGTTGTGTACCTGTGTATTGTCTTGAGTATTAGTGCCAGGAAGCTAGCTGTTAGGTAATTTGGACAGGGTAAAATCCCCAATCCTCACTAAATTTAATAGGTACGATGCCCGGCGGGTGTGGAGAGGCGACGCTTTGTACATCTTGCTGCATATATGCGTTCCTTGATCATCCGATCGAGGGCGAATACTGCTGTGCAAAATGTAAGCACATTGTTTCCCTGGAAGCCCAGGTCCTGAATCTGGGGAAGCAACTGTCAGCACTGAGAAGTCCCTCCATACTAAAGGAGAGCCAGGAACGTACACGGCAGGTGCCGGCAGGGGCCAGCACAGAGGCGGGTGGAGACAAAGAGGTGCAGGCACTAGCAAAGAGTAGATGGGTGACAGGAAGGGTAGAGGGGGAAGTGCCAGGGAGGCCGATCCAGGACTGGAGCATCCCAATAAGTACACTCCATTGAGTGACATTGGTGAAACCAGTCAGGGACCAGCACTGCTGGAGCTGAGGGACTCTCCTAGCTGCCGGGGGAAGAACTCCTCCAGTGAGAGTGGGGGGGCAGCAAAGGGAAAGGAAAGACAGATTCTGGTGGTAGGGGACTCAATTCTTAGAAGGACAGAGAGGGCAATCTGTAACCAAGACCTGAAGCGCCGAACAGTATGTTGTCTACTGGGCGCTCGGGTTCGGCACATCACGGATCTTATGGACAGATTACTGGGAGGGGCTGGGGAAGACCCGGCTGTCATGGTGCACGTTGGCACCAATGACAAAGTCAGAGGCAGATGGAGTGTCCTATAGAACGATTTTAGGGACTTAGGAGCTAAATTGAGGAAAAGGACCTCCAAGGTAGTATTCTCAGGAATACTACCGGTACATTGAGCCACACCAGAAAGGCAGAGGGAGATTAGGGAAGTAAACAAGTGGCTGAAGAGCTGGTGTAGTAAGGAGGGGTTTGGGTTCCTGGAGGACTGGGCCGACTTCTCAGTCGGTAACCGGTACTATAGAAGGGACGGACTGCACCTAAATGAGGAGGGTGCAGATCTGCTGGGAATGAAGATGGCCAAAAAGTTAGAGGGGTTTTTAAACTAGGCGATGGGAGGGGAGGGTCCAGAGGCAGAGATAGCCAGCGCGGAAGATATTCCAGAGGGTAGTATTGGGGGCATTAGTGGTAGGTTAACCAAAGCACAAAAACACAAGGTGAGTATAGTAGCAAGTCCTAGTTGCAATCTCGAAACACCCAATACGAGGACAATATGCGACCGGTCTAAACTATGTGGCATGTTCACCAATGCCAGGAGCATGGCGGACAAGATGGGTGAACTAGAGATACTGTTGTACGAGGAGGATTTGGATTTTGTGGGAATTTCAGAGACCTGGTTCAACAGCTCTCATGATTGGCTGGAAAACATTCAAGTGTATACCCTATACCGCAAGGATAGAGAGGGTAAAAAAGGGGGAGGGTTATGCCTATATATCAAGAATAATGTACAAGTGAATGTGAGAGATGACATCACTGAGGGAGCTAGAGAGGAGGTGGAATCCTTATGGGTAGAGCTCCAAAGGGATGAAGCTAAGGGGAAAATAATACTGGGAGTATGCTATAGGCCCCCTAACTTGAGGGAGGAAGTGGAGACGGATCTCCTTTCACAATTTGGATTAGCAGCAAGGATGGGAAGTGTTATCATAATGGGGGATTTTAATTATCCAGACATAGACTGGGCGGAGGGAACCGCGCATTCATTTAAGGCTCACCAGTTCCTTAATGTCTCGCAGGACAATTTAATGGGTCAGATGATAGACGCACCAACTAGAAATAAAACATTACTGGATCTACTGATTACCAACAATACAGACCTGATCACGGATGTGGAAATACGGGGCAATTTGGGTAGCAACGATCACAGGTCAATTAGTTTCAGTATAAATCACACAAATAGGAAACATAAAGGGAATACAAAGACATTAAATTTCAAAAGAGCCAACTTCCCTAAACTACAAACCTGGCTAAAAGGCATAAATTGGGATAAAATATTAGGAACAAAGAATACCGAGGAGAGATGGGTTTGCTTTAAGAGCATATTAAATAAGGGCATTAGCCAATGTATCCCATTGGGTAATAAATTTAAAAGAGCGAACAAAAGTCCTGGATGGCTTAACTCCAATGTAAAAATGCATATAAAAGCAAAGGAGAAGGCCTTAAAAAAATACAGGGTTGAGGGATCATCCTCAGCATTCAGACTTTATAAAGAATGCAACAAGAAATGTAAGGGTGCAATTAGGACAGCTAAGATATAACATGAAAGACACATAGCGGAGGAGAGCAAAAAAAATCCCAAGAAATTCTTTAAGTATGTAAACAGTAAAAAAGGGAGGACAGACCATATTGGCCCCATAAACAATGAGGAAGGACATCTGGTTACAAAGGATGGGGAGATGGCGAAGGTATTGAATTTATTCTTCTCCTCAGTCTTCACAAGTAAATCGGGGGGCTTCAGTAACCAAAACTGCAGTGTTTATCCTCATGACACAACACAGGAAGCACCTCCATGGTTAACAGAGGGCAGAATTAAAATTAGACTTGAGAAACAACAATAATAAATCACCGGGACCAGATGGCTTGCATCCAAGGGTACTTAGGGAACTCAGTCAAGTGATTGCCAGACCGTTGTTCCTAATTTTTACAGATAGTCTACTGACTGGAATGGTACCAGCTGATTGAAGAAAAGCCAATGTAGCACCAATATTTAAACAGAGCCCAAAATACATCCCTGGGAATTACAGACCAGTTAGCCTAATATCAATAGTATGTAAACTCTTGGAGGGGATGATAAGGGACTATATACAAGATTTTAGTAATAAGAACGGTATCATTAGCAGTAATCAGCATGGATTCATGAAGAATCGTTCTTGCCAAACCAATCTATTAACCTTCTATGAGGAGGTGAGTTGCCATCTAGATAAAGGAAGGCCCATAGACGTGGTGTATCTGGATTTTGCAAAAGCATTTGACACAGTTCCCCATAAACGTTTACTGTACAAAATAAGGTCCGTTGGCATGGACCATAGGGTGAGAACATGGATTGAAAACTGGCTACAAGGGCGAGTTCAGAGGGTGGTGATAAATGGGGAATACTCGGAATGGTCAGGGGTGGGTAGTGGGGTTCCCTAGGGTTCTGTGCTGGGACCAATCCTATTTAATTTGTTCATAAACGACCTGGAGGATGGGATAAACAGTTCAATCTCTGTATTTGCAGACGATACTAAGCTAAGCAGGCCAATAACTTCTCCGCAGGATGTGGAAACCTTGCAAAAAGACCTGAACAAATTAATGGGGTGGGCGACTACATGGCAAATGAGGTTCAATGTAGAAAAATGTAAAATAATGCATTTGGGTGGCAAAAATATGAATGCAATCTATACACTGGGGGGAGAACCTCTGGGGGAATTTAGGATGGAAAAGGACCTGGGGGTCCTAGTAGATGATAGGCTCAGCAATGGCATGCAATGCCAAGCTGCTGCTAACAAAGCAAACAGAATATTGGCATGCATTAAAAGGGGGATCAACTCCAGAGATAAAACGATAATTCTCCCACTCTACAAGGCTCTGGTCCGGCCGCACCTGGAGTATGCTGTCCAGTTCTGGGCACCAGTCCTCAGGAAGGATGTACTGGAAATGGAGCGAGTACAAAGAAGGGCAACAAAGCTAATAAAGGGTCTGGAGGATCTTAGTTATGAGGAAAGGTTGCGAGCACTGAACTTATTCTCTCTGGAGAAGAGACGCTTGAGACGGGATATGATCTCAATTTACAAATACCGTACTGGTGACCCCACAATAGGGATAAAACTTTTTCGCAGAAGAGAGTTTAACAAGACTCGTGGCCACTCATTAAAATTAGAAGAAAAGAGGTTTAACCTTAAACTACGTAGAGGGTTCTTTACTGTAAGAGCGGCAAGGATGTGGAATTCCCTTCCACAGGCGGTGGTCTCAGCGGGGAGCATTGATAGCTTCAAGAAACTATTAGATAAGCACCTGAATGACCGCAACATACAGGGATATATGATGCAATACTGACACATAATCACACACATTTGATGGACTTGTTTTTCAACCTCACCTACTATGTAACTATGTAAGTTTGTGTCCCCACATCCCCCAGTACTGTGACTGACATCTGATTTCTTTATCTCATGAACACGCATGAGAGCAGAGAGAGTGTTACGATTCCAGCTTCACATCTCTCCTCCTTTCTTCTCCAGCTCTCCCTGGATTGGCTGCTCCACGCTCAGCATGATTGGGCATGCTAAAGTCATGTGGTGCCTTTTCTGAGTTTTGATTTGATGTTACTCATCATGGGGCGTGATCCTCGAAATCAGCAGAAGATCAGTGTGACTGAGGAGGATTTACATGGTGTAGTCAGCTTCCAGAGCCAGCAGAAAGAGTAGGAGAGTGTAGAGGTGGGCGGGAAGTCTTGTGACATCACAACTCAGCCCACGGAACTCCAGCAAAGAGACCCATCCACCAGTGTTGCCAACCTACCAGATTGAAATTTACTGACACAACACCCACAATTTACTGGCACAGCCATGTTTTTACTGGCATGTCCAAAAGTTGCAAAATTACAGTTTTAAGTGCAAATTACAGTATTTAGGCTACAAACAAATACAATATGCAATTAGCAATGTGATTTAAAGTGGTGTTCCGGCCGAAATTATACTTTTTAAATAAAAATACCCCTATAATACACAAGCTTAATGTATTCTAGTAAAGTTAGTCTGTAAACTAAGGTCTGTTTTGTTAGTTTATAGCAGTAGTTTGTTATTTTATAAACTTACAGCAGGCCGTGGCCATCTTAAGTGTGGGCATCTGAAGCCAGACTATTTCTTCCTGGATCTCACCCTTGCAGATCTTGCACATGCTCAGTGCAGCACAAGCGGTGTAATAGGTTTCAGGTCAGGTTTCCATAGCAACGGCAGTGTCAGAGAAAGTTGCCGCCCCTTCCCAGAAGGCATTGCAAACAGGAAATGATGCAATGGGCCACGGCCAGGGAGGAGGAAGTGAAAAATGAATACAGCAGATATACAGTAGGTGCTGAGATAAAAAAAATTAAAAATATCCAATTCGTTTACAGTGCGCAGTTTAGTGAGGGATGCTGAAGAGTTGTGAAAGTGGGTGGAACTCCACTTTAAGGTAGATAATAAGTCAAAAAACATATTTCTTATTTTATTTTTGATATAGTAAGTAGCTCAGGAACAGGACTCAGTAGGGCAAGAAATTAGAATGGGCGGCACACACATAAAATTTACTCTCACAGTAACACCGACAGCAGTGTACAGCAACACAGATGATGATGAGACCTCACTGACACAACACATCACCTCCTGAGTCACAGTGACAGTCTCTCTCCAAGCCAAGTGGTCCCTCCAGTCCAAACAGCAATGACAGTCCTGGTCCCAGCCTGCCATGCTCCCATACCGCAGACCCGCAATGAGGCTCAGGCCGATCTGTTGGCTCCATTGCACCATGACATCACACGACATGCTCAGGTATCGCCTCCGCCAGAGCCGCCCTATCACACTGTAGCAGGCACTCGGATGGTCTCAGCTGGCTCCGCACCAAGCTGAGAGTCACAGCCATATGTTTTACTGACAACCTTTTACTTTTACTGGCAGGAGAAATTTGCCTGTTTTTTACTAGCTGCCAGTAAAAATACTGACGGTTGGCAACACTGTCACCCACCGATTCCAGAGTTTTGCGGGGCTCCTACTGCTGAAGAGGGTGGGATACATGCAGGAGGCTTACATGTGTATATACAATAATTCTGTGCCATTAGTTTATACTGGGTAAGTGGTGGGTTTACATCCACTTTAAGGCACTTTGGGCATGTTTGCCTCTTATATATTCATATCACTTACATAAATATGTATCACTCTGTTGAGGGTTACTACTGTAATATTTATTTGTATGTTTCTGCTTTGTACCTGTATTAGGTGCCGTACTTGATGTCTGTACAATTGTTTATATGTATCAATTGGTTTATACAATAAACATACTTTTTCTGATAAAAATGAAAAAAAAAAAACTTTTTTTTTTTTGCTAGAAAATAACTTAGAATCCAACAAACATATATTTTCTGAAAGCAAAGGCATTGCAGAATAAAATAGTGGCTGTGGCAGTTTTTATGTCACACAATATTTGCACATCCAATTAACAAACTTAAATTTTTAGGAAGAAATACACTTAAATTCATTCTAGTACGCACAAACACAATATAATACCTTTTTAAAATATATATATATATAAATAATAATGTTTAGAGGTGCTCCGAATGGAAATTTTGGTACTGTAACCGAATATTCAGGATGCACTTGGCCGAAAATGACAGTTTTAAAAAAATATATATTTCTTTCTATATAATTGTATTATATTTGACTTTTTAATTAATATCATGAATTTAAATGAATATGAATTTATTCTCAGCCATTATCAGCATCTTTAGCGGCAGAAAAGCTCAAGAAAAATATATCCCTTTAAATTGTATGTATATTTTCACACTGGTCTGTTGCGCTTCCATTGTGTTAAAAATCTTTCCTGACAGACTTATATGGCAGCATACATTTTGGTAGCCCTGCCCTCGCTTCTACCCCATAGGACCCCACTCTCATAATTTTCCAGGCTAAGCCAGAGGCCATGTTCCTTTTTTTCTCCTCACTCATAAGACCATTTTGCATTAAGTTTTCCTACCTTTTGAAAGTATTGGCGGTCATGTCCCGTGCGGGACAGCTGTGCAGATGTCAGGAGTGTCCTGAGGTATCCAGAAGTCTTCCAGGATGTCTTGAGTGGTCACTGAGGCCCCAGCTATCAGTGTGGAGGTGTTATGGCACACATATGCAGAGGATCGATGCCTGGAGAAGCACGGGGCACAGCCTCTTCCTCATAAGTGCCTAATCTGAGATCCTGCAGTGCAAGTAGAAGTTTCCTGGTTGGGGATTGAACTGAGAAACCCAGTGCTGCAAGGTGCTGACCACTAAGACATTCTGCTGCTCTGTTCTTCTGTTCAATTTGCACGCTTCCTCTATAATGAGCTTCTAGCTTAAACATCACAGGGAAAAAAACACAATTTTTTGGAAGTGATAAGAATACTTCCATTGCCGGTACCTATGCAGAATCTTACATTTAGGCTTCCTAACAGCCTTACAAAGAGGAGGTACAGAAACCTGCCTATAGATCATCCACATCTTACTTTTAGGAATTGTTTGACGAGGGTTAAATTTGCTAGTTGCCTGGACCTGCAAGGAAAAATCTTGACATTGTCAGAGTAGAGAAACCTTGCACTGGGAGAGTTGTAACAGACTCCTTTAGAGTGTTTTGACTACCTGTGACAACCTGTGGCCCAATTTGGCAACAAGTGGTTCCTACATCCAGGTTCCTCAAAGTGGATTTTTATCTCTGGACAATATTTCAGAGTTAGATCTGCTAGCATCTCCTTACTATTACAAGCTGGAAAGCTTTTCCCTAGGGGCTTGGGCCAAGCCCTGCGCTTGGTGTGGATGCTGTGACAGATTAGGGAAGGTCTCACATGCCATATGCTCTCCCTCCAGTCCAATCCATATACAGTTTTTTGGGGTCTGTTGCTAAAGACCGTGGCAATTATTGCAGTAATTCCAACTGGCCAAACAGGCCTTGGTTCCTGCTCTTGATACCGGGTTATCGGATTGAAGTCCTTTCTCTCGGATGAGATCTTCTAATAAAAGAGTGCAATGCTCCATCCTTGTTCATCTCCAGTTTTTCATCCTGGGAGGAAGATACTGATCAGGCTTGGCTGTTGTTTCTCCAAGCTAATATCTATAAATCCTACAAAAGCATTTGAATAAAGCTTCTTCAATTTGGACTGCTTTGTTTTCTTTTGTGTTATTCATCTGGTCAGGTACATTCTGGTCTTTGACTGATCTTAAGCTCTCTTAGAGGGCACATCTCTGCAGTCCTTGTTATATCAAAAGTGTCTCTTGTGTGGATTATCTCTTACCCATCCAATACTTGGATGGGGGCTTCATCTGAGTCTCAAAGGAGAGCCAAGACTCTCTAGGTAGGATTTACTACTTGCTCTGGACTTCCTTGCCATCTCCAGATGAGATCACTTTTCAGTCCAGCTTGGGTAAAAACTGAGCTATTTAGGCTATATCATCAGCCAGAAAGTTTTTCAAGCTGAAAGCTTTAGGTTAGGAAGGATCCTTTGGTTACTTACAGCTCTAGGTGGGATCTCATTCAATCCAGTTGGAGTATGGATTGAGCCATGATGTCCATCCCTCTAAGGGCTACACCCTCAGCAGAAAGCTTTGAGAGGAAAAAAGGCCTTTAGGGCCCTTTGACAGCTTGCTGCTCCAGATGGGATCTTTTTCAGTCTAGTTTTGAGTAAAAGTTCAGTCATTAAGGCAGCCTCTCTAAGGGCTTTTTTTTTCTTCAGTCATGAGGTTTGCTGGGATCTGGGCCTTGTGCCATGTGGGTTCCTTGTAGGCATCCTGCCTAGTATGGGTAGTGTTTATATCCATACTGGGTTGCAATCGGAGGTGGCTTTGGCATCCTATGAGAACAAAGTTTTGTTCCTCCCATATGCAGAAACACATAGGATAACTGGTTCCATCCATGGATATTGGGATACATTGAGCATGCTCTCAAGCTACAGCTTTGCTCAGAGTTTTAGGAACTATTTGTTACTCTCTCTAGCAGAAAGAGCAGGATGGAGATATCATCCAACACATTGCTGGATGGGTCATTCCAGCTAGCCATTAGGCTTATAGAGCTTATGGCTTGGTTTCTACGGAAGCAGTTACCACACACTCAACCAGGAGTGTGTATGCTTTGTGGGCTCTCTGTAAAAAGGCTCCTACAATATTTGTAGACTTGTCTTCCATTAAGGCTGTACTGGCTCATTGTGGGGTGTAGGTAAAGTCCTCATACTGTAAATATCTATCCATAGGGTTTCTGTTGGCTAAATGCTATGATTGAAACCCTACTTTTTTCAGCACCCCACCCTTGTCTTTTGGGCCGGTTAGTTCCCTACTATGTAACTATGCATGCTGCCATGGAAGTCTGTCAGGAAAATAGAAAAATCCCAATCAAATACTTACCGTAGTTTTCCTTTCCTGATGGACTCCATGGCAGCAGGAGTTCCCTCCCAGTGTCATGAGTAGGCTAGTTACGAAACGTGGCCTTTGGCTCAGCCTGAAAATTTATGGGAGTGGGGTCCTACGGGGTAGGAGCGAGGGTGAGGCTACCCAAATGTATGCTGCCGTAGAGTCCATCAGGAAAGAAAAATTACGGTAAGTATTGGATAGGAAATTTTTAGTTTTCTTGCTGCATTTTTGGTCAGTTAAAAAAGCGCACAAAAAAACGTACCTCCTCATAGAAATGCATTGAAAACGCAGAAAGAATGCATCAATAGCCCACACGTGTCACATTTTTGATGTGGTTTTTGTGTCACATGACCTATGAAAAGCACACCATAAGCATGTTAAAATTGTGTGCATTTTCAGCACATGTTTCTCTATCGGCAAAATGCTGAAAACACCATTTTTGAACAATATGTTTCGGGTGCATCTCTGATAATGTTGTGTCAAGTGAATAGATACCAAATATGCCAAGAGTTAACCACTTAGTAACTATAGACGAAGAAAAATGCTCCTGCGCACAAGTGGGTAGCCGAACAATCAGTATATAGACACAGGCCTTGCTGCCCTCAAGGATGGGGGATCCTAGCAAACAATGAAAAAGAAAAAAGAAAGGGCGCCCCAGCCATGTGCATTATCTTTTGGATAAAATTTATTAAAATTAATGATAAAAAGGAACTACTTACAAACAGTAGTGGACGAACACAATAGTATAAAGACAGTCTTCCAATCTCAGCAAACAGTCAGAGAACACAGCATAGCCAACTGGAGATGCCAGAAGAGCTCATAGAAAATCACTGCTGGCTGACGCGTTTCGAGGGGACCATCCCCTCTTCCTCAGAGCACGGCAGTGAATCAACCTTCAGCATTCCCCTTTTTTATTTAAAATGGATACATAGAGTAACACCCCCATGCACCTGCAATCAATCGGACCCAATCATAAGGGCCCCTCCCTTCTATTAGCCTAACTTGGTGGGCGAACCAGCAAGTGGGTAAACAAATGAATACTGAGGATGATCCATTTTACATGAAATGATGTATCTGGTGAAAAAACACAAAAATAAACATAAAAATAAAAAATGAAAATGAAAATAAAAATAAGGATAAAAATAACCCTGACAATAGTAATAATAATAATATTAATAGTTATGATGATAATGGCTGTAATGAAAGCACCCACTAGAGGGGCATAACCTAACTCATGCCAGCCACAGTGCATACCATTAGTGTACTAGAAGAAACTGGTAAGCAGGAGAACCCTCGTTGAATCCGGATCAGTGCTGGCTACATCCATCCCTGCCTGTAACCTCTATAGGTCGCAGGGGACCGCGCCGCCATGTGTACACCATTAACAATGGTGAACACATATCACCTTAATGCTATTAAGGCTTGGAGCGCACGCCAAGGGTATCTGCGCTCCAAACCACAGAAGGGGCGGGCCTGTTAGGACCTTCTTTGCGACGTCCGTCGCTCGTCAATGACGTAAGCGGCAGGTCGCGAGTCGGCGCCATCTTGCTGGGGGCACATAGAGAAGGTCAAAATAATATAATATAATTATTAATAATAATTTTTTTATTTAATAATAAATTTAGTAATAACCTTATTACATTTCCACAACAGGCATTATTTGGCCATCAAGTGGAGGGAGCTCCAAAATTCACAAGAAGATTGATAGCATTTGTATTTGTAGCTGTAAGAATCACCATAGTTAGATAGTGGAAATCCCCACAATCCAGTTTGGATTGATAAAGGCTTAAGGTGTCTTGGATCATGATCAATGAACATCTTTTGGCACTATTACAAAATAAGATGCCTTTGTTCGAAAAAACATGGGACCCTTGGATCAAATTTGTGATGGATACAACTTGCTAACCTAGAAAAGACATCTACCAGGATCAGTGGGGGTGCTTGCTACTACTATCTTTCTTTTCTCCCCTTTTTCCTCTCTTTTCTTTGTCTTCCTGAATATATGGGGAATCTTCTCAGTTAACAAATGGCTGCTTAGGGTTCTGTACTATATCTGAACTTCTTTCTGGAGTCCTAATTGGTACTACAACCCCTAGAAAAAAGTATGGAATCAACATTGTAAAATGTTCATTCATTTGTTTAATTGTGTAAAAAAAAACAAAAAAAAACAAATTAAAGACATGCCTCAAAACTATTTTCATTTAACCTTCCAACCTTTTGGCTTTAAGAAATGCTTAAAAAAAAGAAAGAAAACTGTAGTCAGTTGCAACTGTTTTTGCAGATCAAGCACAGGAAAAAAATATGGAATCACTCAAAGCTGAGAAAAATATTATGGAATCACCATGTACTTTGCAGTTACTAAAACAAACATCTACATCAAATTAAATCCTGAAAAATGATGTCATTATCACCAAACATCCTTCCAGTTGATGGAATAAGAAAAGTGTCCAAAATCCCAATATAAATTTGTGCTTTTATTAAAGATTTAATGACTGTCATCTCCCCCAAATCTTTACCTGACATGCAACCCCATATCATCGATTGTGGAAATTTGCATGTTTTTTTCAGGCAGTCGTTTTCACAAATTTCATTGGAACGGCACCAAACAAAAGTTCCAGCATCATCACTTTGCCCAATGCAGATTTGCGATTCATCAACGAATATCACTTCTATCCAGTCGTCCATAGTCCATTTTCTTTAGCCCACTGTAACCTTTTTTTTCTGTTTAGGTGTTAATGATGGTTTTCGTTTGGCTTTTCTGTATGTAAATCCTATTTCCTTTAGCCAATGTGTTACAGTTTGGTCACAGACATTGACTCCAATTTCTAACCATTTGTTCCTCATTTGTTTTGTGATGCATTTTCTGTTTTCAAGGCTTATTGCTTTAAGTTTTCTAACTTGACGCTTAAATGTCTTCCTTGGTCTACCAGTATGCTTCCCTTTAACAACCTTCCCATTTAATTTGTACAAAGGAAAACCATCATTAACACCTAAACAGAAAAATACAAGATTACGTTGGGCTAAAGAAAAGCAATCCACATGGACTGTGGATGAAAGTGATATTCAGTGATGAATGACTCTGCATTGGGCAGGGTGATGATGCTGGAACTTTTGTTTGGTGCCATTCCAATGAAATGTATAAAGACGACATGTATGAAGAAAACATGCAAATGTCCACAATCATTGATTACAGGGGAGATGACAGTCATTAAATCTTCGATAAATGCGCCAGTTTGAGATTTTGGACACTTTTCTTATTCCATCAATTGAAAGGATGTTTGGTGATAATGACATAGTTTTTCAGGATGTAATCTGATGTTTGATGTTTGTTTTACTAACTGCAAAGTACATGGTGATTCCATAATATTTTTCTCAGAATTGAGTGATTCCATATTTTTTTTCCTCTGCTTGATCTGCAAAAACAGTTGCAACTGACTACAGTTTTCTTTCTTTCTTTTAACGGTTTCTTAAAGCCACAAGGTTGGAATGTTGAATGAAAATAGTTTTGAGGCATGTCTGTAACTATTTTTTTTCTACACAATTAAACAATTGAATGAACAACAAGTTAGGACTGTCTTTATACAGGGTGAGCACAAAAACACTCCTTTATTTCCCACAGATATAGAATGTAACTTTATTTGAATATTCTTACACATTGGTGGCTACATTTGCATCAAATCATAAAGTGGAAGGTTGCCTCAACACTGAAAATGATCTTTGACAGGGGGTTATCATAATTTTCCATCAACGCCTGGAGATTAATGCAAAATTCAAGTCGCGTTTCATTGTCTTCTATGTGTAACTTATGGACCAATTTCAGCTTGTAAGAGTGAAACCGCAAGCGTTTGTGTAAAATCTTGCTTACTGTGCATTGCAGGATGTGCAACTCTCGGCTAGCTCTGTGCGTTGACTTATTGAGGCTGCGCAAAAAGGCTTATCTGATGAGATCGACAACTTGCTCGGAGACCGATGGTCAGCTGGAATGTCCCTTTCTCTGATTACAGATGCATCCTTTCTCAATGAAATTGTTGTACCACTTCAAGATAGACTTGTCAGTAGGCAGATCCACATTAACCTCTTCCTGCCCAAGGTACGTCATATGACGTCCTTGACTTTGAGTGGGTATCTCTGCATGATGCCTGCAGCTACAGGCATCATTCAGATATCAGCTTTTTCAGCCGGCGATCCCCTACACCATAAGAACAATCATAGCGACTGTTCCACCGCTTGATCGTTCTTACGGGCGGCGAGAGGGGATGCCCACCTCCTGCCGCCCTCCGGTGCTTCTACCGACTCACCGCTTCCATCGGTGAGTCAGAGACAGGATCCGCCGGCCCTGGTTGGTGACCATAGAGATTTCCGGGTGACCAGAAGATCGCTGGAGTCTCTATGAACGTTCGGAGGCCAGGCACGCTGTTATGACGTCACGCCCGGCCTCTGCATTTAAACAAATGGCGCCGCCTCTGTTAGGAAGCCGAGATCATTTTATTTTTATTTTTTATTTCAGGCTTTCCAGCTTAGAGGTGAGATGTGGGGTCTTATTGACCCCATATCTCACTGTAAAGAGGACTGATCATGCCATATTCCTATTACAAGGAATGTTTACAGCGCCCCTGTCCCCGTGTGCTCGCACGCAGGAGCGAATGCATACGTAAGTCCCACCCCCATATGAAAAAGGTGTTCAAACCACACATGTGAGGTATCGCCACGAACGTTAGAGCGAGAGCAATAATTCTAGCCCTGGACCTCCTCTGTAACTTAAAACATGTAACCAGTAAAAATTTTAAAGAGTTACCTAGGGGGATTTTTAAGTACCGAAGTTTGGCGCCATTCCGCGAGCGTGTGCAATTTTGAAGCATGACATGTTAGGTATCTATTTACTCAGCATAACTTCATCTTTCACATTTTGCAAAAAAATTGGGCTAACTTTAATGTTTTTTTTTTTTTTTAAAGCATGAAACAGTTTTGTTTTGAAAAAATTGCTGCGCAAATACCGTGCAAGATAAAAAGTTGCAACGACCGCCATTGTATTCTCTAGGGTCTTTGCTAAAAAACATATATAATGTTTGGGGGTTCTATGTAATTTTCTAGCAAAAAAATTATGAATTTTACATGTAGGAGAGAAATGTCAGAATTGGCCTGGATGGGAAGTGGTTAAATTTGCGTTTGAAATTTGCGTTTAAAGTCCATGTTGGATTTCACTGCCCTCTGGAAGAAAAAAGAAATGTTTTGCGTTAATGTATCTGCGGTCACCATATTTGTAAACATACTCTAATGCCCCGTACACACGGTCGGATTTTCCGATGGAAAATGTCCGATCGGAGCGTGTTGTCGGAAATTCCCAACCATGTTGGATTTCACTGCCCTCTGGAAGAAAAAAGAAATGTTTTGCGTTAATGTATCTGCGGTCACCATATTTGTAAACATACTCTAATGCCCCGTACACACGGTCGGATTTTCCGATGGAAAATGTCCGATCGGAGCGTGTTGTCGGAAATTCCGACCGTGTGTGGGCTCCATCGGACATTTTCCATTGGATTTTCCGACACACAAAGTTGGAGAGCAGGAGATAAAATTTTCCGACAACAAAATCGGTTGTCAGAAATTCCGATCGTGTGTACACAAATCCGACGGACAAAGTGCCACGCATGCTCAGAATAAATAAAGAGATGAAAGCTATTGGCCACTGCCCCGTTTATAGTCCCGACGTACGTGTTTTACGTCACCGCGTTCAGAACGATCGGAAATTCCGACAACTTTGTGCGACCGTGTGTAGACAAAACAAGTTTGAGCCAACATCCGTCGGAAAAAATCCTAGGATTTTGTTGTCGGAATGTCCGAACAAAGTCCGACCGTGTGTACGCCCTATAAGAAGTTTTGATTTTATAACTACTTGAAATCAAAGAGTGTTTTTGTGCTCACCCTGTATACTTTCACTAGGTAAATACATTCACTTCTGGTAATTATTGTTAGAATACTCAAGGTGTTTAACCATATCTCTCACGGTACCGTTATTGTCTTATTGATTGTATAAGTACACTTGCTAATCTTCTCTTATTTTCTGGTACAATGTTTTTATTGATATGCAAAAGAAAAACAGATGTCAAATTCCCATGCAGGGGATATAAACAGGATCATAATACAGATTTTCATGCAAGAACATAAATAAAAATGTGTTGCAGGATTTAAACTATAAACCAACAGTGACCCTCGGGCCTGGGCCAGGGGCCAACATGATACCTGAGCATGCAGACTCAGGGGCTGGGGTGGAGAGGGAAGTGGACCTGCCCACAAAAATGGTGTGAATAAAACCAAACTAAGCACAGGACAAAGAAATGAACAAAAAAAAAAAACAGAGAGGTGAAGAGGAGGTAGAGAAAGGAAGTTCCCCCAGGCTGGTTGGGTGAAGAGTTGGAAACGCATAGGACCATTACGGGGCCCATACCCTGAGAAATCTGGCATGGGAGTCGTGGAGGATACTGGTCATTTTTTTGTGGATCATCAGAGTCATCAAGGTGCTCTTCACCTCTGAAAATGATACAGCCGGCTTTTTTGCCATGCCCTTCCTATTGTGCGTTTAGCTGCGATGAACACATAGGCAGCTAGTTTATACTGGTAAGTGAAGAGGCCCGGGATTGGACAATGGAGCAATGCAGGGTTAGGGTCCTTATGGAAGGGTACGTGGAAGAGGGTAGATAGGAGTCCAAAGACCCTTGACCAAAATCCCATGAGGCGGGGGCAGGACCACCAAATGTGTATTTCATCTCCTCGCTGAACACACCCCCGGAAGCATCTATCACTATGGGATGGGTATGACTTAGCAATGTGGGCTGGAACCCAGTACCAGCGAAGAAGGACCTTGTAGACAGCCTCCAACGTGGCTGTGTTAAAGGAGCATTTCACTATGCTGGACCAGGCTTTACTCCAGTCTGTGAGGTCAATGTGGGGCAGGTCTTGTTCACATTTGAGCACATAGGAGAGGGAGGTAGAGGTGCTGTTGGTGTTGAGTGAAGAGTAAATCACAGAAATGGTGCCTGCGGCACCTGGACACTGCAGACAGGTACGTTCGAAGGCAGTCGTTTGCTACGGGAGTACCAGTACCAGTTAAAGATAATGAAAGAGTTCGACTGAAGGAGCTTTGTGGGTCTCTTGGATCGAGGACCATGTGGGGAAAGTGTGGGAAGTGGGAACTAAGAAAATGAACCTGTGAGAAACCATGGGCAGGCACCACGAAAATATATGTGGCTGTTCTAGGTCTGGTGGGAACATGAGGTTATTCAAGAGAGGGAGTAGTGGAAGGAACAGAGACATGAGCTTGCCGGAGTATGGCAGGCTATGCGCCATGAGGGGGCTGACAGAAGGGGGACGCAGTTTGGGGAGTAGCCACAGTAAGGCAGAGATTGGGACCGGTGCAAAGTTAGGCATCTCTAAGCGGACTCATAGAGAGATGAGAGACACTGCGTGGAGCATGATAAGTTGGGAAATTTGGGATGCATGGTAATATTTTGTAATATTTGGGACACCCAGCCCGCCTCGCAGTCTATGAACATACAGAGTGGAGCGGGAAACCTTGGGACGCTTGTATCCCCAAATGAAGGAGAGGAGTCTGTTCTGGAGGAGTCATAAGCAGAACGCAGAAACTCGTAAAGGCAGGATCCGAAATATATATAAAATCATTGGAAGGATGGTCATCTTGACTGCGTGTATGCAGCCAATCCAAGATAAGGTGGGAAATTGCCATGATGCCATAAGAGCAGTGATAGTGCGCAAAAGGGGATAGAAGTTGGCAGAGAAAAGGGAAGTGTAAAATGGAGTCAATTTGATATCTAAATAGTCCAAGGAGGAGCTAGCCACGCGATACTGGAAGAAGGATTGGAGATGTAAGGCCAGGGATTCCAGGAGAGTGATGTTTAGGGCAGCAGTTTTGTGCAGGTTAATTTGGAGTCTGGTGATAGCGGTAAAGCAGGCCAATAGGGCCTGAGGGTTGGGCAAGGATACAATCGGGTTGGTAAGGGTCAGGAGGGCATTGTCTGCAAACATTTTCAGCTTGTAGCATTCTCCCACATAAGGTATGCCATTAATGTTAGGGTCTGCCCTAAGAGCAATGGCCAGCGACTCAAGGACAAGTATAAAGAGTAATCTTCTATTATTTTAGACTGTGCTTAGCTTAATAAATTCTTTGAAATACCTCAAGGTGTGTTGGTAAGTGCTGGGTGAGCGAGGTGTGTCATCTTTAGGTGTGCAGAGAAATCACAAAAATAGTTCAGCAGTTCCTCTGGAGGTAGCACTACACTTATATAAGAAGTTACCATAGAGATTTCACAGATGTTATGCGCTGCCGAGCTAGGGATGGGAATACATAGAGATTTTACAGTTGTGGTGTGCTGCTGGGTGAGGGATGGGAGTACATAGAGATTTTATGTGTACAATGTGCGTCTGAGCCAGGGATGGGGGTTCATAGAGATTTTACAGGTACAATGTGCTTCTGAGCCAGGGATGAATGTACAGGTGTAAAGTGCTGCTGAGCCAGTAGGGATACATAGAAATGTTCCATGGATAGGGGTGCACAGAAACTTTTTAGGTACAGTGTGTTGCTGAGCCATGGATAGGATGCACTAAAACATTTTAGGTACGATGTGTGCTTGATTCAGGGATAGGGGTGCACTGACACTTTCCATGTACAGTGTGTTGCTGAACCATGGATAGGGTGCACCAAAATTTTTTAGCTACAGTGTGTTGCTGAGTCAGAAATAGGGTGCACAGACACTTTCCATGTACAGTGTGTTGCTGAGCCATGGATAGGATGCACCAAAACGTTTTAGGTACAGTGTGTTGCTGAGTCAGGGATAGGGTGCTCAGACACTTTCCATGTACAGTGTGTTGCTGAGCCATGGATAGGATGCACCAAAACTTTTTGGGCACGGTGTGTTGCTTAGTCAGGGATGGGGTGCTCAGACACTTTCCATGTATAGTGTGTTGGTAAGCCAGGGATGGGGATAAATGAAGATTTTCCAGGTATGGTGTTCTGCTGAGACAGGGGTGGGGTTACAAGGGCATATTCAGAAACAGTTTGATGCTAAATTAGAAATATGCAGGAGAGAAAAAAAAATCAGGCAAAATGATTTTTTCTTTTGTTTCCTTTTTTTTGTACATTCAATGAGCAAAGCACACTTACTGTATATTATTACTAAGTCACATTTGAAGGCTCTAGTTTAACAGAAATCTTTGGTCAGGCAAGAACCCAGCTCTATAAATAAATGTACACATACAATGATTATTATCAGAGCGATCTAACAATAAACCAGATTAAGAAGAGTTGCTTGCTCAGCATGCATTTAATTACATGCCACCTGTCCCTACACACCACCCAGTGTTCAACACACACCACTCACCGGTGCTGAGCATAATCCACAGATATTATACAAAGGCAAGTGATACTAGATGATGCTTAATTCTATAGAACATTTCAACACTTTTTCAATAGGCCAAAACAACATAGTAAACTATAATAGCCAATGATAATGAATTCCTGTTTTTAGTATCTGCTCTTTGCACAGATACGTGACTGCTACTAGAAGACGTGACTGCTACTAGTCTTGAGCATTAGAGAAGATTAAGATTAGGTCACAAGGGTATTCTAGCAGTGTAGCTGTATTGTCATTTCTCAGAATTTGCAGAGTCTAAAAATGAATTATGGGCATGAATTGGTACCCTAAGGGCTTGTTTACATGTGCTTAAAAATGTGGCATTGGACACATTTTTTCAAAGTGCTCTGCATGCCAATCAAAGCTCCTGTCACTAAATAAAATGGTTAGCTTACAGTCCAGTTTACACATTGCCTCTGCTTTGTTTCAAAAATTATACCCCATGTCACTTTCTTGGTGCTTCAAAGTGTCTCCAAAGCCTCCATAGACGCCTATGACAAAGCTCACTAGCAGCACCTGCAGCTTTTGAGAGGCTTTTATTCCACTTAAGCTTCGCTTTGTTTTGGAGGTATTGCAGATATGCGATATCCCAGGATGCACTGGGAAATCAACAAGCTAACCGGAAAGACATCGCCAGTAGTCACTTCATGTGTATATATTCTGGAAGTGTCTGGTGCAGACATCACATCTGGTGTACAGCGAAGAGCAACAGGAAGATGAACGAGGTCTGGAGTGGAACAACTAGCAGACAGCACACCTTGTGTGCAACATGGGAAAGCTATAGCGAAAGGTGAGCAGGGAATGGAGAGAGAGAGGACTGAGTGGCAGAGGATCAGCAGAGGTGGGGGACCTGAGCAAAAGAAACTAGCAATGTCACATGTGCGCAGAATGGGACCAATATAGCGGGAGGTAAGTGGGGACCAGAGAGAAAGAAGGATCAGAAGAGCTGGGGCTTACAACTGAGTGGGAGATCAGCAGAGCTGGAGGTTACTACTGAGTGGTGGATCAGCAATGTTGGGGATACTACTGAGTAGGGCATCAGCAGAACTGGGAGTACTACAGAGCAAGGGAACTTCTGAACGAGGGTACTATGAAGCTGGGGATCTGCTGAACAGGGGTACTAATGAGCTGGGGATTTGTTGAACAGGGGTACTAAGGAGCTGGAGTTCTACTGGGTCCCTTTAAAACAAATAGAAAATCAACACCCACAGGGCATTTGCCAAGCTTCATTAAAGCTTCAAAAAAGCATCACCGAAGCCATCACAAAAGCATCATAAACACATCAAAAAAGCATGTTGAAATGGTAGCCGCTTTAATGTGTGCTAAAGTCGAAGCAAGTGTAAATGAGCCGTAACAAAACTTCATGTGATTCCCAGGCTCAAGCCCTGCAGGAATGCATGAGAACGTCATTCCTGTACTTTTTCTACAGCAGGAATGATGTTCCCTTTGCGCTGTGGCTGCAGCAGGGCAATCCTGGGAGGCTCAGGTGCAAAGTCCTCCCCTCCCTCCCTCCCTCCTCCTCTTGTGTAAAAAACAATGTCCCTCTCAGTTGCGGAGTGTAGTGTGTGTAGTGCTGCAGCAAGGGTCAATAGATTATTGGGCACTAGTCGAGGTCACACTGTTCACCGCCGGAATGTCGGGCTCGGACTGACTGACACGGTTCTATACCACCAGCCTAGGCAGCATTGAACACAGTGGGAGCGGCCACCAGGCAGCACTGAGCACATCGGGAGCGGCGGCCGTAGTCCTGTCCACCACTCTCTAGCGGTGGGCGGGAATACGGGTGCCGCTTCCGGTGTGTGTTTAATGCTGCTTGGGCTGGCGTTATAGAACTGTGTCAGTCAGTCCAAGCCCAACATTCTGGCGGTGAACAGCGTGAGCTCGGTGAGTGCCCAATGATCTATTAAACCTTCCTGCAGTACTACACTCTGCCACTGAGAGGGACATCATTGAGTCTGCAATAATGGGCACGGTGAGGCGGCAATGATGGGTACGGTGAGGCGGCAATGATGGGGACGGTGAGGATGCAATGATGGGGACGTGAGGCTGCAATGATGGGGGCGTGAGGCTGCAATGATGGGCATTGTGAGGCTGCATTGATGGGCACAATGAGGCTGCAATGATGGGCACAGTTAGGCTGCATTGATGGGCACAGTGAGGTTGCAATAATGGGCACAGGTAAGTCTGCATTTCATGGGCACAGTGAGGCTGCATTGATGGGCACAGTGAGGCTGCATTGATGGGCACAGTGAGTCTGCATTGAATCATTGTCACACATTGTGGTGATTTTTTTGTTAGTATAGCATACAGGTTAAATTACAGTGGGGCAAAAAAGTATTTAGTCAGCCACCAATTGTGCAAGTTCTCCCACTTAAAAAGATGAGAGAAGCCTGTAATTGTCATCATAGGTATACCTCAACTATGAGAGACAAAATGTGGAAACAAATCCAGGCAGTCAAATTTTCTGATTTTTGAAAGAATTTATTTGCAAATTATGGTGGAAAATAAGTATTTGGTCACCTACAAACAAGCAAGATTTCTGGCTCTCACAGACCTGTATCTTCTTCTTTAAGAGGCTCCTCTGTCCTCCACTCACACCTGTATTAATGGCACCTGCTTGAACTTGTTATCAGTATAAAAGACACCTGTCCACAACCTCAAACAGTCACACTCCAAACTCCACTATGGTGAAGACCAAAGAGCTGTCGAAGGACACCAGAAACACATTTGTAGACCTACACCAGGCTGGGAAGACTGATTCTGCAATAGGCAAGCACCTTGGTGTGAAGAAATCAACTGTGGGAGCAATAATTAGAAAATGGAAGACATACAAGACCACTGATAATCTCCCTCGATCTGGGGCTCCACGCAAGATCTCACCCCGGGGGATCAAAATGATCACAAGTACGGTGAGAAAAAATCCCAGAACCACACGGGGGGACCTAGTGAATGACCTGCAGAGAGCTGGGACCAACGTAACAAAGGCTACCATCAGTAACACACTACGCCGCCAGGGACTCAGATCCTGCAGTGTCAGACGTGTCCCCCTGCTTAAGCCAGTACATGTCCGGGCCCGTCTGAGGTTTGCTAGAGAGCATTTGGATGATCCAGAAGAGGATTGGGAGAAAGTCATATGGTCAGATGAAACCAAAGAACAACTGTTTGGTAGAAACACAAGTGGTCTTGTATGTCTTCCATTTTCAACATTATTGCTCCCACAGTTGATTTCTTCACACCAAGCTTCTTGCCTATTGCAGATTCAGTCTTCCCAGCCTGGTGCAGGTCTACAAATGTGTTTCTGGTGTCCTTCGACAGCTCTTTGGTCTTCACCATAGTGGAGTTTGGAGTGTGACTGTTTGAGGTTGTGGACAGGTGTCTTTTATACTGATAACAAGTTCAAACAGGTGCCATTAATACAAGTAATGAATGGAGGACAGAGGAACTTCTTAAAGAAGAAGATACAGGTCTGTGAGAGACAGAAATCTTGCTTGTTTTTAGGTGACCAAATACTTATTTTCCACCATAATTTGCAAATAAATTCTTTCAAAAATCAGACAAGGTGATTGTCTGGATTTGTTTCCACATTTTGTCTCTCATAGTTGAGGTATACCTATGATGACAATTACAGGCCTCTCTCATCTTTTTAAGTGGGAGAACTTGCACAATTGGTGGCTGACTAAATACTTTTTTGCCCCACTGTATTTTGTTGTTACATCTTTTCTATATTTATTTGTTTAATGCATGTGAATTTTGGAGGCGTCCTCGTAAACTGTCACTTTACAATAAATGTTGCACTTTATTTGTTAAAAATTGAGTATGTATAATATATATATATATATATATATATATAGTATATATAGTATATATATATATATATATATATATAGTATATATATATATATATATATATATATACTATATATATATATATATATATATATATATATAGTCTGTGTGTGTGTGTGTGTGTGTATATACTATATATATATATATATAGTATATACACACACACACACAGACTTTTTTATTTTTGAGGTGGTGGTGGGGGAGGATCTTGGGTGAGTTCCCACACTTTTTTTTTCCCAGGACTCAACCCCTGGTGATTCCATAGAAAGTTGCACAAACTTAGAAGTTCAGAATCTGCTTTACAGTCACTTTCAGGTTGTAGATACTTGATCTAGGGCAGTGACTCAAAGTGTCGAAGCCAGAGGTCACTATAACAATTAGGGGGCAAGCATTTTCAGAGGAAATTGGCAGTGACAATCCATATATAGTATATAGGGGGCTTCCACTCAAGAGTAAAGGTTTGCAACATTCTCAGCATGAATTAAACCAGCTCTCTGTCAAAAAGACTTCCAAGGATATTCCTAGAAATCTTACAATATCCCTGAATTCTTCCTTTTATATTAAAATCCATTCGCAATACACCACTGTACAATATATAGTGAAGGTTTGGGAGACATCTAAACATACTCTTTACATTGAAAGCCCAGCAAGACTCATCCTCATATGGGAAAATGACTTACTACCAGAGCTAGCTAAAACTTCAAAGTTTTTGTCCGTGGGGGAACGCTGGTGTTAATACAGTTACTCAGCTCTACATGGCTAAACATTTTAAAACATTCCAACAGCTGCAGTTGGAATTCTTGTTAGTTTTACCAATATTTACAACTTAGCCATGAAGCACAGGCCCAATGTGGCATATCTGACTCCCACTTTGGCAATGTATCCATACTAGATGGGCTAACCAAAAGCAAGACTTTTAGGGAATACATTTCTTCTACGTGTATATATAAAATCTATCTGTAAATTATACAGCTCTAAAGATCTTCGCTACTCCATATTTATATAAAATACATTTATATATACATACAATCCTGACATGCGTGTTCACACAAACATACATTTCACCAATAAGCTAGTCTCTTAGTAGTTCAGACAATTAATATGCATCCTCCTTCTTTCACCAGATTAATTATCTTAGTGTAGAAACACAAGGCTACATTGCTCCAAGTCCTGCGTGTGTTCCTCCAGTCCCCATCCACATTGGATGTCGGATTTCGGAGCTCATCCTATAAATCCATAAAGCAAAAAAAAAGAACAGCCACACTCCATAGAGTCACTCCATGAATTGGCTTCTGAGACAGTGACCATGTAATGGTAAGGCAACTAAGCTCAGGGCAAGGCCTAAGGTACTCAAAAAACATTGCCATGAGGGACAGATGGTCAAATATGACCAAAACCACTGTAGGCAGTCAATGCTGAATGATGGAAAGGAAAATGCATCAAGTGCTTGACATTCGACCCAGCTGATGTCAGTGCAGTGAGCTGTGAAAACAGAACCTTTGTACATAATCGCCCTGGTTTCTCCCCAAACATTGCAGTCATTTCCCTCTCCTTTCCCTGCTATCGCCACGTCTGAAGTGTAGAAGCAGGCAACAAGATAAATTACACAAATGGCCAGTGAGGTGCCACCTTATTAAACTGGCTGTTTGTATAGAAATCCTTGGCAGCTTCTCACTGAGCTGGGATAAGAAGCATGCATCTCCACTCCTCAATGCAGCTTATTTAACCTGCTGCACAGTGGAGACAAGCCACAGTAGTCACTATCGCTGTTTATCTCCGCTTCATTAACGTACACCATGAAGGAATTCAGTATTACCTCTCTCTAGGCATTTTTCTGAGACAGATCTTATTTTCATGATTTTGGATGATTACCCAGTTCAAAGAGAGGAGGTGACTGCATTCTCACATTGAAATAACAGGAATTGTGGTGGATAAAAAGATTGAAGTCACTGCATCTTGATGGGTTAAATAGAGAGTATGATTTACATCTCTTGTTACATTGAGCATTTCTGTATATTGTTTTAGGGAGTTATACAGTGACAACAGAATGAGATATAATTTTCAGCTTGACTTTTTTTTGTGACTAATGTAGAGATACAGATATAATATAATTTTTTGATTCCGAGAATTTGTACACAGGCGAAGTGTTTCTGCTTTTTATATGTTTTTCATTTTGTATTTTGTTGCATTTTCTCAGTTACTAGAATCCATTGATGTACAGCATGTGTATTGGCAAGTGACTGTGCTATCCAGTTTGTGTGACTTCCATCTTGTAAATGCATTTAAAGTGCAAAGTAAAGGCAAAACCTAACTAATTTTAAACCTATTCCCACCCACATTCTAAGCCTAATCTATCTAGTCCTATAAAGAAAAGATCACTATACTTACCTATTTTGCAGCCGCCCCAGGCTGAGCTGTCAGTGGCAACTTCAGCGTATAAGAGATGCAGCTGACAACAGAAGCCTCATAGTAAGTCTAAGTGAGGTCACTTCCTAGCCATTGTCGGCTTCCTCCTGCTCACAGAGGGAGCGCCGCTAGAGACCAAACCGGAACAGCTTCAAAAATAGGTAAGTATAGCAATATTTTCTTCACAGTGGCTAGATAGATTAGGCTTAGAATGTGGGTCTGAGTAGGTTTAGAGTTAGTTAGGTTTTGCCATTACTTCCACTTTAAGACTCCTTTCACACTGAAGGCGCTTTTTAGGTGTTTTGCGCTAAAAATAGCACTTGTAAAGCACCTCTCAAGCCTCCCCGAGTCCTTTACACTGGGGCGGTGTGCTTGCAGGACCGAAAAAAAGCAGTGTCTTTGGGGTGGTGCGGGAGCGGTGTATACACTGCTCCTGCCATTGAAATCAAAGGGCAGCGCTGCTGAAGCGCCTGCAAAGTGTTTCGGCAGCGGCACTTTGCGGGTGGTTTTAACCCTTTCCTCAGCCCCACTAGCGGCCGAAAAGTGCCGCTATGACAGCAGTAAAGCGCTGCTAAAACTAGCAGCGCTTTACCGCTGACACGGACCACGCCCCACTCTATTAGAGTGGTTTGTTCAGCTTAAAGCGATATTAAACCAAAAACCAGAAAGGTAATATATTACAGCTCACCAATTCTTCGATGTGGTGGCTGCAATCGTTTTCTTTTCTTTGCCTTTTCTCCCTGTTTTCATGTGGTGATCTGGCCAGTAACAAATGCCATGTATTAGAGTGCCCCAACTCTGGATGAATGAGCAGAGGAGCACCTTTGAACAGCAGCATTGTCAGTTTGAGGGGGGGGGGGGGGGGTGTTAGATGCACCAGAAGATTTAGATACACTAACAAATCGAAGCCAAACTTCAGTTCACACTGTAGCTACAGCAACAGCTTTTGTCTTTTTTTTTTTGAATAAAGCTTTTACATAAATGAATAAAAGCTGATCATTGTAAGCAGCCCGGTCCGTGATTTGTCTCAGCACTAACTGATTCACTTACAGTAGAGTTTGTTCTGTTGAAAAGCAACTGGATCACCAGATGAAATTGAAGGACAGAAAGCCTAAAAAAGTAAACAAATGCATCCATCATACCTAGAAATGAATAAGCTACAATATAATAAATATTTGCTTTTGGGTTTAACACTGCTTTAATTACTATTACATCTGACACAGAGGCAGGAGGCTCAAAAATGTTTTGCAGATGAATGTACTGACAATAAAGAGATTATGCTTTTTCCAGAAATCTTTAGAGTACTATGACTCTCCCGGAGATGCCATATAATAGATCTCCAATAAACAACTAAGAATGCTACTTTATTTGTGTAAGGAAACAGTTTATTTGGTTTTGAGTTTTCTGGAAATAGACCTATAATTAAAGATTCTCATAAGGCAATAAGTCATGATTGGCAAGAATGCTTCTTGCTTGCCATTTTAATAGTTGTGCATGAAAAACTATTATACAGTATTTTTTACCATCATGGTTGGGAAGATAATGCATGCAGTGCTTTTAATGGCTAGTCCAAACTTCAAGGTTAACTCCACTTTTTTGGTAAAACAAATTGAAATTATATTATATATATATATATATATATATATATATACACATACACACACACAGTAGCGGGGTGCCTGTGAAACAGGTTAAAATGACAGGAGAAGTGATTGATGGGATATATGTTCCTCCACGGATTCTTAGATTTGCAATCTAAGGTAATACCAGCAAAGACTTCAGGGTAAAGAAGGATTGTTCTTTACCCTGTATTGCTAAAGTCCATTCCGGAGCTGGTCTTATTGGGAGTCTGATAGAGCTCTGGGTGGGACAGACTCCCAAGTCCGTGGACCGCAGTTCAATGTTTTCTTTTCAGGTCTTGATTAAGGCAGCTGGTCCTAGCTCTCAGTGAGAGAGTGTCTCTCTATGCGAGGAGGCAATGACGAGCACGGCTGCTTATCCCTGACTTTGGATACAAGTATTTGCGTTTGTAAGGACTGGTCAGACTAGGGACACAGTAAGGCTCGCAAGAGCAGAAGTTTATTTTTGTTTGATGGCAAGATGCCTTTTTCTTCTGTTTGGGAAAATCCTGTAGATTAAACATGATGTTTTCCTAAAGAAACTGAGTTTGTCCCTGCATTGAGTCTGATCCCCTACAAATTGGCGGAGAATGCGGGCACAAGACCCAGAGACTGTACCTCTTGCAGCGACATTTTCGAAAAAAAAAAGAGCCAGCGCTCTTAAAAGGGACAGTACGCTAAGAAAAGATTTTTTTTAATTCACTGGTACCAGTGAATTGTTAAGAGATTGGTGGAACTAATTAAACAGCTGGTACAGGCACACACAGAACAGGAAACTAACGGCTTGTTGGTGACTGCTACCAAAGTGGCCATGCAGGAGCAGAAGGAGTTCAATAAGCTCAGTGTCAGGTACAGTCCTTGACTGACAAGGTTCTACGTGTGGGAAATGTTGCAGATTTACGCAAGCGTGTGCAGGCTGCACTACAGAAAATGATGGCCGAGGATAACGTGGAGGCTTTCCTCACGGTTTTTGAGAGGGTGGCAGAGCGTGATGGGCTTCCTCAGGACCAGTGGGCTGAGGTCCTTGCCCACTTTTTGACCTGGGACCCACAGAAGGCCTATTTTGATCTGAATGCTGCTGAGGCCTGGCAATATAAAACTCTGAAAACTGAGATTCTGGCCTGCCTTGGCGCAACAATGGCTTTGAGAGCTCAGCGTGTCCATGCTCGGCAATGTAGCCTCCCTGGAGGTTTTCCCGAGTGTGGCTCGGGGTTAAAAATCAGGACCATTAGCGGTAACCCCGAGCCACACTCGGGATTACATCGCAGGATCCTGGTGTGGAATTAATTACCTTGTCCCCGGGATCCTGCGATGTCCCCCGCAGTGTCCGTGGGCTCCGTCCTCTGCCCGAAGCCTCTCTGTGCCAGGCTCCGTTCCCTGCGAGCGTCGCGACGCACGGGGCGGAGCCTGGCGGCAAATTCAAAAAAATGTCAAAATCATAACACATACAGTACTGTAATCTTACAGATTACAGTACTGTATGAAATGATTTCACATCCCTTTTGTCCCCAGTGCTTTGGCCCATGCCCTGCATGCAGTTTTATGTGATATATACTGTTCTTTCTGCCTGGAAACTGGAGATTGTCCATAGCAACCAAAAAGTGTCCCTTTACGTCAAAAATGGCTTTAGACCAGCTAGAAAACAGCGATAGTAAATTAGAACACTTGCAGAATTGAGCGATAGTGAATCGTGGGGAAATTTATTTTATTACTATTTTTTTTTTTTTTTTATTATTTATTTTTATTTATTATATTATAATTTTTTTGTGTTTCAAACTTTATCATACCCTGGATATCTACTAGACTCTTGTTTGGACAGATTTAAGTGTGTTATTGTTAAGAATTACAGACCTACAATATAAAACGCCAAATTTCCATGCAAAATAATGGTACCGCTTTCAGCACCTAAAATCCGAAATAATCATACCACCAGGGAGGTTAAGGCGGACCAACCTGCAAGGTCCCAGATGTATAACCTCATTCACCTCACATGGATGTGGTTACAGCCAGAGGTCGCCACCCCAGCCCAAATTGTGGAGAGTCGTAGTGGACTGCTTTGTGAGAACCCTTCCAACCCCTATACAGCGCTTTGCCAGGAGAGCTGATCCTAAAGATTCCAATGAGTGGGTGGCCCACGTGGAGCGGTACTAAAGTGGGGGCAAAAAGAAGGTAAATGGGATTGAGGTTCCTGAGGCATGAGGAGGCTCAATAACCAAAGGGAGAACCGCCAAGAGGGTCCTATAGTGTGCTGGCATTGCCAAGAACCGGGGCACCTGGCCGCCAGTTGTCCGCTAAACCAGGAACCTATGGATTACAGTATGACCCAGTATGATTACAGTATGACCCAGCAAAGCTCTTTTGTTGCTACACCAGGAGGCACCCCACAACAGCCAGGTGGCACTGAGAAACAGATTTGTGTCATTAAAGTGGACGGTTGCCAGATGACTGCCTTGCTGGATTCTGGCAGTCTAGTAACTCCAGTGCATGCCAGTCTTGTGAACCCCCAAAAGTTTCAGCGACAGCTAATGGGCATTGCTTGTATTCATGGGGATCGTTGTTTGTATTCATGGGGATACCAAGTGCTACTCCATGGCCATTGTAGCTATCGAATCTCCCTGTGGCACCATGGACCATGAGATTGGTATAGTCCCAAATCTCATGTATAACACTGTCCTTGGACGAGACTTCCCTTTTTTCTGGGGCTTATAGGATAACGCTAAGGGAGCAGGGCCCCCACCTGGATCAGATTACTATTGCCCAGAACCGCTAGAGGAGCAGAACCAAGAGAAAGAGTCTGCACATTTTCCCTTGGAGGTCCTTATAAGTGACACAGAGAACCCCCCTCCAGAGTTAGACCTGCTAAGAGTATTGCTAAAGAGCTTTCTCTTATATTTTCACATGTGGGTATTCCTCGGGAGAGGTTAACTAACTAGTCAACACCCTTCATGTCAAAGGTTACTAAAGAGTTGTGTAAATTGTTTCAAATTAATCACTTACGCAGTTCTGTGTATCACCCACAAAGCATGGTCTAGTGGAAAGGTTCAACAAAATGCTGAAAGGAATGTTAAAGCGAGTGGTAGCGGCAGATGGTAGGGACTGGGACAGCCTCTTTCCCTATCTCGTGTTTGCTGTACGGGAGGTACCCCAAGCCTCCATTGGCTTTTCCCCTTTCGAGTTGCTGTATGGCCGACATCTGAGGGGCCTATTAGATATAACAAAAGAGACCTGGGACAAGAGGCAACCCCACTCAAAAGTGTAGTGGAACATATTGCTCAAATGCAAGACTGGATCTATCAAACATGTCATACAATCATGCACTGGTTTCGTACAGAGCAGCCCAATCCTCTTAGTCTCGGGTCTCCGCCCAGCGCTCCTGGCCCCTCCCTCCTGCCTAGTGCTCCCAGAGCAAACATCTTGCTGTGGGGGCACCCAAGCAGGCTTGCTCCTGAGCGGCTGCTCTGCGTGTTCATTCTGACACAGAGACGCAGCTTGGCCCTGTCCCCCTCTCTTCTCATTGGCTATGATTGACAACAGCGCAACCAATGGCTCCTGCTGCTGTCTCAGCCAATGAGGCCCTATAGTCAGAGCTTATTATCAATTTTGATCTCTCTTTTAACCTTTACATTATCAGTAGCATTTGTATATAGACCAGCATGGATTAAGCTAAGCTTTAAAGTGATTATAAAGTCTCTTTTTTTTTTCAAATAACAAATATGTTATACTTACATGCTCTTTTGCAGTGGTTTTGCACAGAGCAGCCCAGATCCTTCTTTTCTTGGGTGCCTCTTCTGTGCTCCTGGCCCCTCTCCCCCCATTGAGTCTCCCCACAGCAAGCAGCTTGCTATGGGGGCACCCAAGCTGAGCTGCAGCTCTGTGTCTCCATTCAGACATGGAGCTGCCGTTTGGCCCCACCCCCTCTCTCTCTCCTGATTGGCTGACTTTGATGGACAGCAGCGGGAGCCAATGGCACTGCTGATGTGTCTCAGCCAATCAGGAGGGAGAGTCCCGGACAGCTGAGACACTCATGGCCATCACTGGACAGAGATGGGCTCTGGTAAGTATTAGGGGGGCAGCTGCACATCTATGCATTAAAATAAAAAAAAACTTCCGACCTTACAACCCCTTTAAAAGGAACAATAAGCCAACCATCTAAGAACAAAAATGTAATTTACTGCAGCTTGGCAGTCCTTTAATGTGGTGGCTATAGCTTTTTTTTAACTTCTTCTTAGGCTCCTCCCCTCCCTTTTTTACCTAGTGATTCTGTCACTAACATTCTTCTTGTACTAGGGTGACAACACTCACTCTAATATAGCTATAGAGAAACAGTGCAATCACCCTAGGACAGAAAGTGTTTTAGGCCTACAAAACAACTATAACGGGGGGAGGGGTTATGTAGTCCATAGAGAGCAATAACAGTAAGCAGAGAGAAGAATTATCAGCTAACAATATTCTGGTAAGATTAACAGACATTTCTTTGCACTTAATGAATAGAACAACAAAATTCTGTATAAAAAAAAAAAGGAAGCATATAAGCGAAGTTTGTTGTTGGGGTTTACCAACGGTAAACACCCAAAAAGCACTTTATGAAGTCCATGATGTTTCTGAAGACATAAAAGATAAATTTACAATATAAGCTTAGCAATTATGTACATATATAAAAATATCAAATACGCAAACTATCTTTTTTTTTTTTTTTTTTATCTATAACAGACCGTCCAGATTGTGTAATTTAACTGCCATCCAACAACGTGTTACAGTACATGGAACCATAAAACTATGAAGGGTAGATGAAGTGGAACTCAATAGGCGCAGTGTGTGGTCTTGTGACTGCTTGTAAGAAAGAGAACCAGTCTTCCAGGGCATTTTAACATTTTCCACATTGACATAATTCATACACCCTTCTTTTTCTTCTTCTTTTTAGTAGTATTTGCAGTTGCTATATCCTCTGCAGCACTCCTCCTTTTTCCTTCTTGCTTCTTGGTAGAGGTTTTGTCTATCACAGTTTCCAAGTTACCCCAGACTTCATCATCTTCCTCATCCTTCACATCTTGTGTGGGGAGTGGAGTCAACTCTTCTTCCTGAAGATGAGTCAAATAATAACTTAAATGTATAATTAATAACTATTTACCTTCATAACCCAAGCCCCAAGAACAGCTCCACCCATAACCAAATATTTACTGTGTTGCAACATGTCATTTTTCAATAAATTATGTTACTGTACATAGTAAACAATACAGTAACATTAAGCCCGCATGTGGGTATGGTTCACAGTGAGGTACAATGAGTAGCAACTCCCCATGCATGCAAGTCCCAAGAGTAGATAAGAAATGCACACAACTGCATTATAAATAATTTGAGATCCAGGAGTTCCAAGTCTTCCTAATCTCTGTTTTTATCAAATAAAGTGGCAGTCAGTTTCTCAATCGTCTAATTCCATGACATTTTCATGTTTGACCTGTGCCAGGGTAGGGACTCCCGACTTACAAGCCCTAGCCAAAGCTTGTTTAGCTGTCATAAATATAAAGGAGATACATTTAAATTGACTTGAGGTGCATATGGGGGTCTTTAATTTCAGCAAGGCCTCATAAGTGGAATGCTATCACTGTATGCATTAATGGGTAAACCATTGTTCAAAAGCGTTTAATCCTTGGGCAATCCCACCACACATATACCAACATAGCAGCCATACTGCAGCCCCAAAAGCAAAGATCCGAGGCATCCAGCACAAATGTTGCAATCTAAGAGGGTACCATCGAAGTAGAAACTTGTAATTAGTCTCCAGGAAGGACGAATTGATCACCCATGAATAAAATCATCCCATATTTAGGACCACTGAGTGATTGACTGATAAGGATTCCCCAGGTCCCTTTCCAATTGTAAAACAGAAGTTGGGGAGTCTGGCATATCACCAGTCAAGACAGATTTGTTAATTAAAGACAGCGCGCCTTTGGACAAAGGATCCCTACAGCACACATGCTCAACCAAAGTAGGACTGAGTGTCAAACCCATGTGTTTCAGGTTCTATTTCTCAAAAGCATGAGCGCCTCTTAGGAGGTAGTATCTAGGGTTTTGTTTTTTGTTTTTATTCAAACATCACAACAGTATAAAACACAGCAGTGTTCTAAATACTATAAGTAGTTTATAACATTTCCAAGAAATGTGTATTAGCGCTATAGCTAGATACGACACAAATGTAGAAAAATAACCACCTAAGAGCATGTACCTTCAAAAGCAAGCCAGCTTCCATATTTATATCCTTAAAGGTTTCCTTTGAAGTAAGGAAACTGGCACTCTGACCAGTTAATAGTATTTTAAATAACTGGGTGTAGTGCTGCTCTGTGATAACGTGCCAACTGCTAAAACCTCACACGTGAAATAATAAAATATACTTTATAAACCAATTAAAGGGGCGGAGCCGGGTGATGTCACTTCTGGTAAAGATCGAGACCAGAAGTTGGTGAGAGACACTGTGTATTGCACTATGCTGGATAAGAGGTTTTTAATGTGAGTGCATATTATTTGAATAAAGGAGTGTATTTCTTTAAACAATATTGCACCATTAGCAATATTTCTTTTTTTCTGGGAGCGATAACTTTCACTATGGAGACATGAGCTGGATTTCTTAAAGGGACCTGTCCATCATTTCCCCCACTGAAGAAGTGTTCCCTGGGAGGAAGAGAGGGTGACTCCATTTCTGATCCATGGTTAGAGATAACAAGTTCACATTAACCTAAATTATATGGGTCGCATACCAAAGGTGAGGACTTAAGGCACACGGAGGTGGAACATTGGCAACTCACAGCTATTTGGGTACTGTTATCATAAGGGCAGAGAGGCCTGCAGAAGTGAAGTGAACACTTGGATTTATGGACTTGTTAGTGCACATACTTCAATATTTGTATTGTTAACACTGATGGTGTTCTAATTTACTATATTTTACTCTATGGGATTGTGTTTACAAATGGTATTCACGTTTTGGGAGTATCAAACACACTAGGGTGGTGTTATTATTTAAGGAAGTTTTTGTTGGTTTATAATATATTTCATATGTGAGGTTCTTGTAATAAACATGTTATCAGAGAGCAGCACTACAGTTATTAATATATTATATACATTTGGATGTGGGAACACATAGTAGGTGGTAGCAGCAGCATTTATTTGCCCTATATGTTGGTGTTGCACAAGGTTTTCATCATTATTTGACTAGTTATTAGGCAGTCATGCTGATTTAATGGCTTCAGCTACAGGCCAAAAGTTCAGATTTTTCTAATTTGCATACGTGTCCCTGGGTTAAGCAATAGGTTCATTATTCTTCTTATCCAAAAGCTTTTTAAATTAGGGTGGTAAAGAAAAAAAAAAGCCACCATAAATACAAACGTAGAGAGTTTTAGTACCCCTAAAAATTAGAAGAGGGTCACCAGACATAGGGGTTGATTTACTAAGGGCAAATCCACTTTGCGCCACAAGTGCACTTCGAAGTGCAGTCGCTGTAGATCTGAGGGGAAGATCTGAGATGAGGGTAAGATCTGAGATGAGGGGAAGCTCTGCTGATTTTATCATCCATTCATGTGCAAGCTAAAATGCTGTTTTTTATTTATCTTGCATGTCCCCCTCATCTACAGCGACTGCACTTTCAATTGCATTTGCAGTGCACTTGTAGTGCAAAGTGGATTTGCCTTTAGTAAATCAACCCCATAGTGTAGGTGTTTTCAGACGGATTAGTCAATGACATTTATAAGGTAACTACAGTCATCACCATCCTAAACTTACTCTCCTTGGGTCTCATTTGAGATAGAAATTGTGACGTATGGAAAGAAAAATAATGACAGGACGCGAACATTAATAGGATCACAAAGCAAACACTTTCTTAAACAAAGCTCATTTACATCTTAAAAAAAACAAAAAAAAAAAAAAAAAAAACGGGGATGGCAGAACAAGCAAAAACAACACATGGATCATCCACAAGGATATGGGAGGGCCGATCAAACAGCAGCACAGCCAGATGACAAAAACACATACCAGAGTCAAAAGCACCAGCTGCATCTACGGCCCCAAGAGGCGCTGTTCACTGACAGGAGGAGTGTCGTCAGGATGTGGGTGTGGCATGACACCCTACTTACACAACCTTCTCGGATTGTAACCCAAGGACAGATCATCTTTATGCAATCCTAATACACACCACTCCACTCTTTAGACCTGGGATTACCCTTTCTATTTATCCTTAAAAACCCTGCATTCTCCTAAGGATACATCTCACAGGTAAGCTTCAAATATTGGACAAAAGCTGGTATAACCTGCCTCCATTGCTTACCAACATGCAGGGCAGGAACAAGGGGAGGGGCATCTGCCCTGGGCACAGTTTTATTGTGGGTAAGAGGGCGCTGCAAGGAGTTTTCTGCTACATGGCTGACGAAAAAAAAAAAAACCACCATTACTAGCCAAGTCCTTGAAGCAGCGAGGAGCAGCAGAGTGCTATCTCCCCCTCAAACTTCTCCTTCCTGCCAGCGCAGTGCTCCTGTATCATGTACACACAGCTTCTGGTTCCTAATACAGGAGTGCTCACAGATCGGGACTCTGCTGGATTTGCTTACCTGTGCAGAGTGCACACCACCATGCAGTGGTGTGAAACGGCTAGGTAGGAGATGAGGCATTTTACCCTGTTTTGAGGTGGGACTGCAGTGGAATACCACGTGAATCCACAATCACAAATTGTTCCATATTTGTGTCCAAAAGTCCAAAATTGCAACTTTTAAAATTTGAAGGGACATCAACACAAGCATGTGCTCAGGTTTAAAACTGCAAAAGTTGCTTCCTTCCACCCCTTTCTCCCCAACCTATTATTATTTTTCATACTGGTGCGGTGCGGGCGTTAGTGGTAAAGCGCCGCTAGTTTTAGTGGTGCTTTTTGCCCGCTAGCAGAGCACTTTTAACCCCCACTAGCGGCCGAAGAAAGGATTAATAGCACCCCCTGTTGCTGCGCTGCCGAAGCGCTTTGCAGGGTCTTCGGCGGTGCTGCCAATTCATTTCAATGGGCAGGGGCGGTGCTGCTTACAGGACTTTTTTTCCCCGTCTTGCAAGCGCACTGCCCCAATGTGAAAGCACTTGGGCTTTCACACTGGGGTGGCTTGAGAGGTGCTTTTCAGGCGCTATTTTTAGCGCTAAAACACCTAAAAAGTGTTTTAGTGTGGCTTTCTAGGACACTTCATATTTTGGAGGTTACATCTAGATTATACTAATGGAAAGCTTACAGCCAAACTTCAGGGCTCCACGTTCAATTCTGAAACCTGGGTTACTCATTTCCTGCTTGCAGACTTTGATAGGAGCCTCCTTGACCTGTAACACTATAACACTAAAGCCCCCAGCAGCTCACTGGACCAACCTGTATCCCCTGGACCCTCCCTCCCCTTTCCTTACACTATCCTCAGCCCCTAGCCCTCTTATCCCCTCCTCCTTCACTCTTTCTGCCAATTAATTGCAATGGTATGACTCCAAAGACCTCTAGCATACCAAATCAACAGCATGAATTACTAAGTGGTCCATCTTGTTTTATCACATAAATTATGCTCCATACTGGACTCCTGCACTTGTTGTATTTAGGAAAATCTCCTCAATAAAACAGACTGAATACAAAACTTACTAGGAGGACTAAGCAGTCACAGAACATAAAAATCTGGTCACGGGTCTTTTCCCTCTCTTTAGGCATAAACCTGAACATTCAGCCAAGTATTCACAAATATGTGACAACCAATGGATATTACTAATAAAACTCAAAAAAGTGCAGTGCTAAAATATTTAGCAATCATAAAACAAAAAATAAACAGAAAGAAAAAATTGACATCTCTTATCACATATCATGCATGTATTAATATCATGATCTTATATAATCTATTAAAAGATCTAAAAAGTCCACAAACGTGAAAGAATGTATCAAAATGTCCACAAAGTGCAGGAAATCACAAATTAGAAAGTCCTCTGAAGGTGACACTTCGCAGTGTAACAACATAAAACGTGTAAAGTGATTTCAGTGCTCATTCATTAAAAAGGCGACTTGTGTGCAGGGGGGCCATACGTCCGTCACGCCGCCATATCCGAGGTTCGGATCGGCGGCCACTACTGTAAGTCTGGTAAGTTTGTTTTATACTGTGGTGTACACCATACGGAATGTTTTACTAGCCATTTTAAATTGCCATATATCCCAATAAGTATAGTATACTATATACTGATTTTTTTGGGCTCCGTGTGAGGAGCGCTTTCTGGCTAGGATTCCCCCTGATTGAGCACTATCTGTGGAGGATTGATCGAAAAGACTGCTGGGAATCTCTCTAGTTTAGCTTGACATTTAATGCCATTTATCAATGACATTCTGGCGAGTGCATATTAGTGAAGGAAGAGTACTGACGTCACCTTTTAGTGAATGAGCATCAAAGTCACTTTACACATTTATATTGTTACACTGCAAAGTGTCAGAGATATTTCTAATTTGTGATTATTTCCTGCATTTCGTGGACTTTTTGATACATTCTTTCACGTTTTTGTGGACTTTTTGGATCTCTAATGGGATTATATAAGATCACGATAATAATACATGCATGATATGTAATGAGATGTAAAAATTTTTCTTCCTGCGTTTATTGTTTGTTACATGATTGTTAAATATTTTAGCGCTGCACTTTTGTGAGTTATATTATTGTTCATTAGGTTTGTCACCTTTTGTGCTAGCAGCTCCACCTCCAAAGTGCTCACGGATTTTGTACTAATGAATATTATGGCCTGAGGGCAGTTAGATGATGAGTACAAATCCCATCCCTACTACTGTCTTTAGTACTTTTCAGAGAACATAGCCTTCGCCTTTAAAAAAAAGCTGAATCTTTTAACCCTTTCATGACCAAGGTCCAAACAAATCTAAATGTCCAATTTTGCAAGTTTGACATGTGTTAGTATAACTGTACATATCACCACAACTAGTGTATACAGGTGGATTACATCTCGTTTTATTTTCAGGACAGATTTGGGTAAACTTGCCCAAAAAAAAATAAATAATAATTTTTTTTTCATTTTAAGTGCAGCCTATATTTTTATGCCATTACCTTACCATGATCCACCACCAATAATAATAAAAAAAAAAAAAACATGAAAATATATTCTCCTACTTCTGATGATCATGGCGATACCATATGTGTGTGTTGCTTTTTCTTTGTACCCATAGTAGGGTCAGGTAATAATATTGTCGTCTGTACCTCCATTAGGAAGATTTACCCTTTCTATTTTTTCTGTTTACTATTATCTCAGAGTGAAAGTGAATCCCAAATTTTGGGTTGTCACCAGAAGAGGTATAGAGGGGAAATTTTCTAATGGAGGACACTAGTTCTAGTGACAAACCTGACCTCCCTTACTTTAGAGGGATTTCCTCACACTTTCCATTTTGGCTGTGGGACAAGTGGTGAAAGGAAACCTCCCCAATAGGACACAGATGGCAAAAAAAAAAAAAAAAAAAAAAAAATCGACAGGGTTTATAACCCTCATTTACTCTATAGAAAACAAATAAAAAAATTGCCTTCAGTTCTACTTTAAGTGGGTAACTCTCAAACCTTACCTATAGCGTTATAGGTTTCTTACCTTATACCAGTGTTCTCCAAACTATGGCCGGGGCCAGATGTGGCCCTTTGCTTGCTGTTATCCGGCCCTTGGGGCACTATTTATATCCACTAATACCAACAATGGGGCATAATCCTCCCCCCCGATGGCAATAAAGTAGCAGAATTTCCCCCCAATGACACCAAAGATGGGGCATTGTTGATTCCCACTGGCGTTGGGACCTTTTCTACTCCCAATGCCCACAGTTTGGCCCCCTTTAAGTCTGAAGGACAGTAAACTGGCTCTTTATTGCCTTTTACTGATGAGAACCAATACGGAAAGAAAGAGCACTATGCAGGCACCAAAGTCCTGACTGTGAAATTCCTGAGGCATTATGACTGTTTCCCCCAACTATCAGCACATGAGCCAGATAATATATAAATACCCCACGGTGGTGTGGGGAGAGCAGCCCAGGTTGAAAGGAGATTTCACAATCAATTCAATGTCAATGTGAATAACAGCATATGGAGGAGCATTCTTTCTGAGCCCCGACTTCAAAATTCTATCAATCTACACAAGTATATAACATAAGAAGAGGATATATCAGATTAGATCAAATCAGATTAGAGATTGATCTCTACCATATGGTATAATCCCAGATGTGTCTTTTATACTATTCAATCATTTTTATTCTTTTCAAAAACATTTACCAGAAATTATTAGAAAACGCAGGTAAGAGAGTACAGTTGTAAAAAAAACCTTGAATTGTCAGATGGAGGTATAAGACGTCACATACAAATTTGGCAGGGTCAGAGACATAAAACACAATAGGAGAATTCAGGAGGGGGTTTGGAAGGGCAATACAGGGAGGCAACACAAGAGGGAAGAAAAAAAAAATAGGAGCCAGGGAAAAAAGGGAAGTTGTGGACAGGTCCCCACACCGCCCTATAAAGACAGGAAGCCCTGGACTAACTCCGGAGAAAGAAAGATGTCCAGGGTAGCCAGGTGGAGACAAATTTCTCCATTTTATTAGTGAATTTATCTTCAAGTTTTTCATGCAAGAGGACTTAAATGATAAAAAGCTTTAGTATCACTTTAAAAACAACATGTTATAATTACCTGCTCTGTGTAGTGGTTTTGCACAGAGCAGCCCAGATCCTCCCCTCCTCGGGTCCCTCTTTAGCCCTTCTGGCCCTCCCCCCGCCCACACAGCAAACAGCTTGCTATGGCGGCACCCAAGCAAAGCTGTAGCTTCGTGTGTCCATTTAGACATGAAGCCGTGGCCTGGCCCCCCCTCGTTCCACATTGACAGCAACGGGAGCCAATGGCGCTCCACTCTCGTGGAAATCGCAGGATCGAGATGGGGCTCAGGTAAGTATTAGGGGGCTGCTGCACACAGAAGGTTTTTTATCTTAATGCATAGAATATATTAAGATAAAAACCTTCTGCCTTTACAATCACTTTAATTCATCCAGGATATGATTTAATTTAAAGAGGGTGGGCATCTTCCAGGCCTTGCTAATTGTCTGTTTTGCTGCCTTAAAGTGATTCTAAATAAATAAAAAAATCTAACATGTTATACTTGCCTGCTTTGTGTAATGGTTTTGCACAGAGCAGCCCTGATCCTCTTTTTAACTCCCCCGCTGGTGTTCCTGGCTCCTCCCCCCTGCCAAGTTCCCACAATAGCAAGCCTCTTGCTATGGGGGCACTCGAGCAGGCTCGGTCAGGAGCTGTTGGGGCTCCCCCCCACTCTCTCCTGATTGGCTCAGCGGCTGTGACTGACAGTGTGTGAGCCAATGAGGAGAGCGACACCCAGGAGAGCTGCTGCTCTTATGCACATCGCTGAACCGAGATGTGGTTCAGGTGAGCATAAAGGAGGACGAGCTGCACCCAGGTGGTTTTTTTTAATGTAATGCATAGAATGCTATAAGGTAAAAAACCTTCTGCCTTTAGAACCACTTTAAGATATCTTTCTTTTGTATCTTTTTTTTTTTTTTTTTTTATAGATACACTTGTGTAGTAATAAAAACATGACAGATTTTCTAATCTTCAGCTGAAAAAAAAAAAAGTTATGCATACACTTTTAACTGCCAATCTGCTCTTGTTGTCTTGTGTTTCAGTGTCTACGTCATCCACTATGCACACTTTTTAATGAAAATTCTTATGAGGCTGCATAAGCATGCTTCCAGCTTACCTCCCACTTGTCACGTGACGTCAACAGAAGACAATTTAACCGCGATTTTAGGTACACCTGTAAAAGACACAAAGAAAATGATGACTGCAAGATAACCTCTATACTATCACACACTTCACTAGATTTACTTTTTGTCCTGGGAAGTAATATAGCTTTACTGGAGTTCCTTCATTATGTAATAAATGTGTGTTATGCAAGCAGTTCTTTAATAGTGGAGCAATAGCAAGGCAGATCTGTCAACAAGAGACAATCCTAAATTTTAGGCTACATTCATATCTATGCAGTTTTCATGCAGTGCAGTTGCAACACAATTACATTTTAGATGTGTTTCGACTGCATTTTATATACACTACCATTTATTCCTGTGGAAAGTGATTCCACACCAATGATGTAGGAAGCAGAATGTTTTTTAACCACTTCAGCCCCGGAAGGATTTGCCCCCTTCCTGACCAGAGCACTTTTTACAATTTGGCACTGCGTTGCTTTAACTGATAATTGCGCGGTCATGCAATGCTGTACCAAAACAAAAGTTGCGTCCTTTTTTTCCACACAAATAGAGCTTTCTTTTGGGCTATTTGATCACCTCTGCAGTTTTTATTTTTTGCTCTATAAAATGAAAAAAGACCAAAAATTTTGAAAAAAAAAAATATTTTCTACTTTTTGTTATAAAAAAGAAATACAATAAAAACTCAATTTTAGTCATACATTTAGGTCAAAGTGCCTTCCGCCACGTCTCGGGTAAAAAAAAAAAAAAAAAAAAAAAATTCAATAAGCGTATATTTATTGGTTTGCGCAAAAGTTATAGCGTCTACACATTAGGGTACATTTTCTGGAATTTACGCAACTTTTAGTTTATGACTGCCTATGTCATTTCTTGAGGTGCTATAATGGCATACCCCCTCCCCCCCAAATGACCCCATTTTGGAAAGTAGACACCCCAAGGAATTTGCTGAGAGGCATGTTGAGCACATTGAATTTTATTTTGTCACGTGATTAAAAAATGACAAAAAAAAAAAAAGTACACAGTTGTCACTGAAATAATATATTGCTCAAACATGCCATGGACATGTGTGAAATTACACCCCAAAATACATTCTGCTGCTTCTCCTGAGTATGGGGATACCACATGTGTGAGACTATTTGGGAGCCTAGCCGTGTACGTGACCCTGAAAACCAATCACCGCCTTCAGGATTTCTAAGGGCATAAAATAGTGACTTCACTCCTCACTGCCTATCACAGTTTCAGAGGCCATGATATGCCAAGATAGCACAAAACCCCCTCAAATGACCAGTTTGGAAAGTAGACACCCCAAGCTATTTGCAGAGAGGCATGTTGAGTATTTTGCAGATTTTTCTTTTTGTCACAAAGTTTTTAAAACTGAAAAAAGAAAATAAAATACATTTTCCTTTTCGTTCTTCATTTTCAAAAACAAATGAGAGCTGCAAAATACTCACCATGCCTCTTAGCAAATACCTTGGGGTGTCTACTTTCCAAAATGGGGTCATATGGGGGGGGGGGGGGGGTTTATGCTATTTTGACATTTCAGGGCCTCTCCACCAATGATAAGACTTGTTCTGACACACCCCCATTGCACAGCCATTCACTGGTAAGCTCAGTGTGCTGCTGCTTCTCCTCCCCCAGCTCTTATGCAGCTGAGAACAGAGGTAATGTGATCACTTATAGAAAGGCTGAAAACCGACTGAACCCGATTTGTTTATTTTTGGACAAGATGTAAAAAAAGGAAAACGTATCCATACTTGCAATAACAAATGTGTGCAGCAAATAAATGGCAACTATTTAAAATGTGCATTTAGTAATAGAACAAATGTGTTGTAGCTTTGTAAATTGTCCTAGAGTTAACCACTTGCCGACCAGCCGCTGTCATTATACTGCATTATATACGTCGGCACGATCCCGCAAATCGCCAAAGGGGTACATTGGCACCTTTAAGGGCGATAGCAGACGCTCGCCCACTGCATGGCGGGGGACCTGATGCGCATGGCAGGAGGCCGCGATGTCTGCCAGCCACCCGTGATCAGGGGCATGAGAGCCAGAATGGGGATGTGTGTATGTAAAACACACACACATCCCCGTTCTGACAGGAGAGGAGACAGATCTGCTGTTCCTACTAATCAGGAATAGCGATCTGTCTCCTCCTCTAGTCAGTCCCACCCCCCCCCCCCCAGCTAGAAACACACATGAGGGTTCTCGGCAGCTGCCGCCGCCATCCTAGGTGGGGGAATCAGGAAGTGAAGCGTTGCGGCTTCACTTCCCGGTTCCCTACTGCGCATGCGCGAGTCGCGCTGCGCATCGTAAGTGGTCCCCGCTATCTCCTGGGAGCTGTGTGTTTCCCAGGAGACAGCGCGGAGGGACAGGAAGAGACGGGTATCTGCACCCCCCTCCCCCCTGAAAGGTGCCAAATGTGACACCGGAGGGGGGGAGGGTTCCGAAAAGCGGAAGCTCCATTTTTGTGTGGAACTCCGCTTTAAACAGTAATCAGTGCATTTTTATAGCACTGATCGCTGTATAAATGTCAATGGTCTCAAAAAAGTGTCAAAAGTGTCTGATTTGTCCACCGCAATGTCACAGTCTTGCTAAAAATCGCAGATCGCTGCCATCAGTAGTAAGAAAAAAATAAATAAATAAAAATGCCATAAATATATCCCCTATTTTGTAGACGCTATAACTTTTGCGCAAACCAATCAATATACGCTTATTGCGATTTTTTTGACCAAATATATGTAGAAGAATATATATCGGCCTAAACTGATGAAGAAATGTGTTTTTTTAATTTTTTTTTGGATATTATAGCAAAAAGTATAAAATATTTATTTTTTCAAGATTGTCACTATACTTTTGTTTATAGCACAAAAAATAAAAACCACAGGAGGAGATCAAATACCACCAAAAGAAAGCTCTATTTGTGGGGAAAAAAAAGGACGTGGATTGTTTGGGTACAGCGCCGCACGACCGCGCAACTGTCAGTTAAAGCAACACAGTGCCGTATCGCAAAAAATAGCCTGGTAATTAATGGGGCTGAAGTGGTTATAGTTCTGTTAAACTCTTGGAATATTCCCTTATTCCTAATGCTATACTAGAAGCCATCCTAGGTATATGGGTTCCTTAGAGTGAACCCCTTTGGGCTTCATAGCCACAGCAAAATCTTTTCTGGCTGTACGCAATGTCAGTTTTGCCATCAAGTTCTCTACTTAGCGAAAACCTGGAACAGTTGTCAGCTAGTATACAGTGTTGTGAAATTCTCAATTGTGTTACGATTTATCAAACCAGTGGTGGAAGAAATTTAAAATATATTATACCACTTGTGATCTCTACATCTGAAAAGCTAGCTGCCTCTCTGTTGGGGTGATCCAGTGTCTAAAATGGAGCTTCTGCCACAGAACAAGCATATAGCAAATTAAGTCAGACCTCCTAATAAGCATAGAAGTCCTGGGTCAGTGACAAAGTATTGAAGCCAGTGGATCAGGCTGAAAGCCTGGCAACTAGAATTTTGCAAAGAAAGGTCAGAAGCTGCAGGATACATATTTCTCTTAGCACGTTTCTGGTAATGCACACATTTTAGAATGAAAAAGTTTGGGGCTGCCATTGCTAACAGACAACCCCTATTTTAGAAAGAAAAAGGCCAGCAGGTGTAGCCTACAAACTTCTCATCACGTTTCTGATAATGCGCACATTTTCGAATCAAAATATGGGCTGCCATTGGTAACTATGTTCTGTCATAAAACCTAAGATATTTACCTTGTGTAGAAGTTCTTTGTCATTGAGGTTATGGAGCCGCATAAACCTGTCTAGACCACAGGAAGCAACAACGGGCATAGACTTGTGACACTGAATGGAGCGCACAGAACCAGCACTGCCCTTCAGGGAACATAAAAGCCGACCTAAGTAGAAAAACACAAATCATTCAGAAAAGGGACTTTGCCGACAATGAATTCTGGCACGGAACTATTTGATACAACTCTCCTCTATACACAGCAGTAGCCAACATCACTGCAGTTAATCAGCAGAGAAATCTAGAGACAGAAGGGATGGAGAGGCAAAGAGCTTGCATTTTTGTTGTATAAGGGGACAACTCTGAATACAATGCACCCGGAAAGTATTCACAGCGCTTCACTTTTTCCACATTTTGTTATCTTACAGCCTTATTCTAAAATGGATTAAAAATTCAATATTTTCCTCAAAATTCTACATTCAATACCTCATAAACGACAACGTGAAAGAAGTTTGACATCTTTGCAAATGTATTAAAAATTAAAAACTGTTAAGAAAATAAATGAATAAATATCACAAGTATTCACAGCCTTTGCTTAATACTTTGTTGAAACACCTTTGGCACAGTGTTAAAGCGGGGTTCCACCCAAATTTTGAACAATATCTGTATGTATTCTCTTCCTTGCCTAGATGCTGACATGCCGTTTAAAAAAATTTAAATCGCCGTAATTACCTTTTATTTTTCTATTCTTCTTTGCACTTCCTGGTTCTCCTCCCGTGGGAGTAGGCGTGTTTCTAGCCTCTCCCAGACTCCTGGGAGCTAGTTTCAGGCTTCCCAGGATGCCACTGAGCATTTGCGGGAATGAGCGGTGAATGCTGGGAGCACAGCATTCACCGCATCCAGGAAATAAATGCTTGTGGGCTTCAAATGCCCACAATGAAGATGGAAACCGCCTGCAGTGAATAATATAAGTTATTCTTTCCGACGAAATCTGACACAGGCGGACATATTACACACAATATGTGAGTATGTAATGCTGAGAAGAAAAGTTTGTGAATGAACTAAAAAAAAAACAAAAAAACGATAGATAGGTGGACCCCCGCTTTAAGATCTTAGGTAGCGGCTCTTTGTGAGATCCAATTGTGTATTAAAATAATGAATTTAGTCCAGTTTGGCATAAGGCTGTAAAATAACAAAATGTGCAAAAAGTGAAGCGCTGTGAATATTTTCCGGATGCACTAGATCTGTTCACTAGTCACCACTACAGACAGGAGACTCGGAAGATGTAATCATGCATAATTACTGGAATACTATCAATTTTGTCTGTTATAAGCACACATGTATTTTAAAGTGTCTGCAAGCCTCCCTTTAATAGCCATTAGCCAGGAAAATGAACCTGCCTGGAGAGGTGAGTTTCCAGTTGAGCTTTCAGGGAACAGCAGAAGAAAAAAAAACAGACAATATATTTGAATACAAACTTGATTTAGTTTGATATATTGAGCTTTGGTATTCTAATGCCCCGTACACACGGTCGGATTTTCCGATGGAAAATGCCCGATCGGAGCGTGTTGTCGGAAATTCCGACCGTGTGTGGGCTCCATCGGACATTTTCCATCGGATTTTCCGACACACAAAGTTGGAGAGCAGGAGATAAAATTTTCCGACAAAATCCGTTGTCGGAAATTCCGATCATGTGTACACAAATCCGACGGACAAAGTGCCACGCATGCTCAGAATAAATAAAGAGATGAAAGCTATTGGCCACTGCCCTGTTTATAGTCCCGACGTACGTGTTTTACGTCACCGCGTTTAGAACGATCGGATTTTCCGACAACTTTGTGCGACCGTGTGTAGACAAAACAAGTTTGAGCCAACATCGGTCGGAAAAAATCCTAGGATTTTGTTGTCGGAATGTCCGAACAAAGTCCGACCGTGTGTACGCCCTATTAGAGTACACTTGTTCCTTAAAGGAGAAGTACAGCCAAAGCTCGTTTGGCTGTACTTCTGTGGATCACAGCTCAGGAAAGACCAAGACCATATGGTTGGGATCAGCTCACATGCCTGGATTGGCACCCAGGTCAGCCTCTCAGCGAGCCGCTCGCTTCTGCCCCCTCCACAGCACAGCGCTCCAGTGAGCGCGGGGAAGGCCCAGAGCAGAGTGCCGCTGACTGACAGTCACCAGCTCTCTGTCCAGGGAGCTCTGAGAACTGAGCGTTCGGCGTTGTTTGATCGTTTGGTTTTCAGTCTTAGAGCTGGTGGGGGACCAATGCTGCATCCACCTAGGTAAGCATGATTTTAAAAAAAAAACAAACAAAAACAAAAAAAACATTCCCATACTTTTCTTTTAATTGAAAAATCCTTACCTTTCCTCAAGTCAATTACACCCATGTTACCATGAGAATTTCCAACCACTACAGACCTGTATGGGGAAGCAAAGAGTTCCAAGTTAAGCTATTTTAAACATGCAAAAATTAAAGATTCATGGAAGATGCCGACACATTGCACTAGCTCTGTTATATTAAATAATTAAGACGACAATAGTAATAGTAAAAGTGAGACTGTAACAACAGGAGTAGACTCTGTGATAAGCAGCCAGGGTTGTGAATAGCTCACTGCTGCACATTCCAAGACATAGAAGAAGCCTAAAGCTGCACAATTAATCGTAAAAAAATAAATAATAATATATATAATAATAATAAATAATATCGGGATCTCGATTCAACCCCCCTCACGATGCTAATCAGCCATTTCTGCGATTCTGTGTGAACAATGCAGAGCCAAGCTGTCAAAAAATAAATAAATAAAAAAAGAAGCTGAGAGCTAAAGAGAAGGGAAGAGATGCAATGTATCTTTTAGTTCTTTTTAGATCAAAGGGATGAACCTTGGTCTGTAAATGAGTTCAGTTTAACCACTTAAAGACTAAACCCTTTGCTTACAAGTTAAAATCAGTATTTTTTGCTAGAAAATTACTTAGAACCCCCAAACATTATATGATTAAAAAGGAGAGAAATCAAAAGTATTGGGACTTTAAATGAGGATAGTGGGGCCGTTCATACCCCTCCTCCATCCCAGTTCAGTAATAAAAACTAAAAAAGAGAGCAGATGTGGGACTTTGAGTGAGGCACACGGGAGCAAAAGTCAAACTAGAATAAAGTTTCAATTTTTTAATATAGAGTAATACATAAATTCATAGGTTTACATTTATAGGCACATAGCTCAATAAATAATTTGTATTCAATCATAAAATACATTCCAACAAGGACTTCTATGTAAACATATGAGGATATGAATAAAAAATACATAACAATAGATATGTGGCACGCAGTGTCACTAGAAAAAAGTGGCAAAGATAAAATGCAATAACAATGGAACGTCCATACATAGCTAATAATGGTGTATAAATAACGGTAGTTGTAAGCTCTACGCCGTTTCGGGACCTTATAGCCACTCATCAGGAGCATAACCGTATTATTCACCTATAAATAGGGGAAATTAGCAATATTTAGAGTAGTTTAAAGGACGAGTGGGCAAATGTAAAACATAAAATTCCACATTCTTCCACAAAGACCATGAACTTACAATTGCGTCCGTGCAAAGGCGGCGCAGGCCTGAATGCAGAGCCCACCCGCAATGCCGGTGTCCGAAGCTGAGGGAGCATGTCCAGGCAGCAGACCCGGCAATGAGAAACCCCCAGATTGGGTCAGAGTGTAACGGGGTGACCTCAGTGGAAGGAGGAAAAGAAAGACCTGAAAAGCAAAAACACGAAGTGAATAGGTAAGAATAGTGTGAAAAAATGAAAGGAGAATATGAAGCAGTGAAAATGAGTTGGAATGAGACCAACTCATTTTCACTGCTTCATATTTTCCTTTCATTTTTTCACACTATTCTTACCTATTCACTTCGTGTTTTTGCTTTTCAGGTCTTTCTTTTCCTCCTTCCACTGAGGTCACCCCGTTACACTCTGACCCAATCTGGGGGTTTCTCATTGCCGGGTCTGCTGCCTGGACATGCTCCTTCAGCTTCGGACACCGGCATTGCGGGTGGGCTCTGCATTCAGGCCTGCGCCGCCTTTGCACGGACGCAATTGTAAGTTCATGGTCTTTGTGGAAGAATGTGGAATTTTATGTTTTACATTTGCCCACTCGTCCTTTAAACTACTCTAAATATTGCTAATTTCCCCTATTTATAGGTGAATAATACGGTTATGCTCCTGATGAGTGGCTATAAGGTCCCGAAACGGCGTAGAGCTTACAACTACCGTTATTTATACACCATTATTAGCTATGTATGGACGTTCCATTGTTATTGCATTTTATCTTTGCCACTTTTTTCTAGTGACACTGCGTGCCACATATCTATTGTTATGTATTTTTTATTCATATCCTCATATGTTTACATAGAAGTCCTTGTTGGAATGTATTTTATGATTGAATACAAATTATTTATTGAGCTATGTGCCTATAAATGTAAACCTATGAATTTATGTATTACTCTATATTAAAAATTTGAAACTTTATTCTAGTTTGACTTTTGCTCCCGTGTGCCTCACTCAAAGTCCCACATCTGCTCTCTTTTTTAGTTTTTATTCCCAAACATTATATATATATTTTTTTACCAGAGACCCTAGAGAATAAAATGGCAGTCGTTGCAATATTTTATGTCACACTGTATTTGCACAACAGTCTTTCAAACGCATTTTTTTGTGAAACAATACACTTCAAATGAATTAAAAAAAATAAACAGTAAAGTTAGGCCAATTTTTTTGTATAATGCGACTTGATTGTAGCCGTATTAGTGCAATCGTGACAGAGAAAAATGAGTACTGTCCGTGATACTTTTTTTATTTGCACTAACATACAATTTTTCAGGACAAGCTTTCGGGGTATGTCCCCTTCTTCAAGGTCCAAGCAGTACTGATTCACAAATTTTTAAGCAGAATGTTAAAGAAGAAGAAGAAAAAAAAAAAAAAAAAGAAAACCAAACACATACAAATCAATGGTAATAAAGATAGCAGCAGAGTTAGTGAGATAAGACAGAGGGAGAGCTAGGGGGGAATGCAGGAGGGGATACTAGTCACAGAGCGGTCGTAAAACTTTAGCATAATGTGTAAGGAAACCAATATCTAAATTCAGGCCATTATTCTTCGTGTCAAATAGAAGTATCATTCTTAGTTCAAACGTTTTCCTTTCCTGGATAGTTCTGAAATTCCCTTTAAGAACTAAGACATTGAGGTCTTCTATAGTGTGGTCCAATTGTGAGAAATGATGTCCCACAGGTGTGCATAAACTGTCTTCTTTATGTTCTTTGATCCCCCTGCATTCCCCCCTAGCTCTCCCTCTGTCTTATCTCACTAACTCTGCTGCTATCTTTATTACCATTGATTTGTATGTGTTTGGTTTTCTCTTTTTTTTTTTTTTTTCTTCTTCTTTAACATTCTGCTTAAAAATTTGAGAATCAGTACTGCTTGGACCTTGAAGAAGGGGACATACCCCGAAAGCTTGTCCTGAAAAATTGTATGTTAGTGCAAAAAAATAAATAAAAAAAAGTATCACAGACAGTACTCATTTTTCTTTGTATAATGTGAAAGATGAGGTTACGCCGTAAGAATTGTGAGAGAATCGTGATCTTTATTCCAAGCAAAAAATTTGTGATTCTCATTTTAGCCAGAATCGTGCAGCTCTAAAGAAGCCAATGAGAAAAGCAACCTGACAGCAACTACCTAGAAGCATATTATAACAGTTCTGAATGAGGTAATTATCCACAAGGAGTAGGGATTATAACCGTAATTCACAGAATCCCAGTCAAATACTTGTCTGTCAAACCCAAAGTATAATCACACTGAACAGATCCATTATACAAATGAAATCTAAGTACATGGCAAAACTGTTTCAACACGACATGACAATCCAAACCCCACCCATTAGGCTATTTGATCTTCATAAGGATATGCTCACAGAGAGGACCATACACATGAGCAAATGCCTATCACTGATCCTAAGGGGTTTTCTAACATAGGATTACTGCAGTTTCAAAGGCCTCATTACTACATATAGACTTCTGAAGTCTACACAGAATTTTAAAGTAGATGTAAACCCTCACATATACCCAGTGAAGTGAACAGCCTCAAATGATACACAGATATTAATCAAAGCCTCCTACATAAGTTTTATTTGTATATGTGTTGTCTTCAGCTCTCTACACGGTTTAGAAAGTGAACATCCTGTTAGAAATTGTTTTCTTCCTGTTCCACCACTGGGTGTGGAGTCTTAGCAAACACTTTGTGACAGCTGATTGGAGAAAAGGCACCTCCCTACATAGGGGGAGGAAGGAAGAAACTTGCAGAGCTGTGCTGTGAATAAACCAGCTCCCTGCTAATCTATTTATAGCACCCACCCCACGAATTTCCAGCTGCTTTTATCTCCTGTGTCAGAGAACTTGTCAGAAGTTATCATGCTGAAAACAGAGGAACGAAGCAGCATAAAGACACAAGACTTGGAGCTTTGGAGAGAGATAAGTAAACATTACAGATGTATGTGCCTAAGCCAGATTTCATGAATGGGGTTTACATCCACTTTAATTTCATTTTCTGGTGCGAGAAGTCAGTTTTTTCCTTAATTTTCTAAACTACAATAATAACAGTTCAACTTTACTGTTTTTTCTTCTTTCAGACTCATAAACATGCTACAGGAAAACAAAGCTCATTACAAAAAAATAAATAAAAATAAAAAGTACCTGCCATCTGGAGTAATGCTCAGTGCTGTCAGTGGATCCTCACCAAATAAAGCCTCCAGAACTGGTCGCCTTTGTGGAGTATTGGGATCATATACTCTAACCTGGTGGAGAGATTTCATCAGTAAAAGCACTGCTTAAAGCTGAACTTTATGCTAAACCAATTTTGTCCAAATACAAAACACAATGTGTATTTTTACTTCAATCAAGAGTGTCCTTTGTGTATTTTCTTCCAGATCTGTACAGCAATCCAGCACAAAACTGCTGTATGTGTGTGTATATATATCTATATATATATATATATGTTAAATCGCGTTTGAGACCCGAAAATGCCAGGACAGTACAAATATTCCCCAAAATGACCTTTTTGGAGAGTAGATAGTCTGAGGTATTTAGTAAGAGTCATGGCGCATTTTTTTGAAGTTTTAATATATCAATACTCCCCGCTGACACCACCACTTCTGGAAGAGAGTTCCACATTCTCACGATATTTTTTTTATTTTATTTTGTTGGCATACTCTTACCAGAGCAATACAATGTTACCATAACACTGTACCACTGTGGGGAGTTAATCAGGATTTTTTTTTTCACATTCTATTTTTGCTTATAGCAGTAAATTTCACTGCTACATGCAAATATTTTTACAAAATGACAGTGTGCAGACATTTTGTATTATTGTGATTAGCTGTGATTGGCCACAGCTAATCACATGGTACAAATGGGCTGTGATTGGCCCCGTCTGTACCATGTGATCACTGTGACCAATCACAGCTAGCAACACAATTGTATACAATGAATGGCATGAAAGGTAGTCATTTATTGTTTACAACTGACATATGATCTGCTGTGATTGGTTACAGTGATCGTGTTTTACCAACAGCAGGTCGGTACACTGATCAATCATGTGACAGATCACACCGTAGCACAGCCTGGAGGGGCCGTGCGAGGCACGTTCTTGGGAGGACGAAATATGACGCCCTCTCGGAACAACAAGGTTCCTGCCCGAACGTCATTTTACAATGGCCCAGACGGGAAGCAGTTTACAAAATTGCACAACGTATTTTAACCTACTGGGGATACTTTTGTGCAAAGGCTATTTATTACAAAAAAGTTAAAGTTGGCATTAAAGCCAAAAACATTTTCGCTCTAGTTTTAGAGTATTTAGAGTAGAGAAGGATTCGAATTCCTTTCTAATTTGTTCCACTAGCCAAAGTTCCATTAGAGATTCCACCTCATTTCATTTTCAGAAATGGAATGCGGACAGAAGGTAAGGTGCTTTTCCTTAGTAAAGTAGGAAAAGCTAGAACCTTCTGTCAGATTTGTATTTCTGTCCGTGTCCCCGTTTCAGATTTTCCCCTCACTTCCCATGTAGTGAAACTGTTGTCAGCAGAACAGAAAGGGAGGGTAATCTCTCAAACACTGCCTCAGATATTAGTAAAAACCTGGTAAGAGTTCCCATCATTCCCCACTTTATCCACAACTAGAAATAAGTGTTTTTGACATGACATATACGATAATATTGATTGTTTTCTTTAACCACTTGCTGACCGGCTCACGCCGATATACGTCGGCGAAGTGGCACGGGTGCACAAAACGACGTACCCGTACGTCACGCCATCATCAACAGGTAGCGGGCACGCGCCCGCCATGGGTCCCGCGGACTCGATGTCCGCCGGTGTCCCACAATCGTGGCATGGAGAGGCAGAACAGGGAGATGCCTATTGTAAACAAGGCATTTCCCAGTTCTGCCTAGCAACATGACAGGGATCTACTGCTCCCAGTGATCTCTCATGTTCTAGTGAGCCCATCTCCTACAGGTAGAACACGCTGAGTAAACACACTTAGCCCCTTGACCGCCCCCTAGTGTTAAACCCCTTCCCTGCCAGTGACATTTACACAGTAATCAGTGCATTTTTATAGCACTGATCACTGTATAAATGTCAATGGTCCCAAAATAGTGTCAAAAGTGTTTGATATGTCCACCGCAATATCGCAGTCACGGAAAAAAAAAAAAAAATGCAGATCACCGCCAATACTAATAATACATTTTTTAAAAAAAAGCCATAAATCTATCCCCTATTTTGTCAAAGCGATAACTTTTGCGCAAACCAATCAATATTGCGATTTTTTTACCAAAAATATGTAGTAGAATACATATTGGCCTAAACTGAGGAAGAAATTAGTTTTTTTATATTCTTTTGGGATATTTATTATAGCAAAAAGTAAAAAATATTGTTTTTTTTTCAAAATTGACGCTTTTTTTTGTTTATAGGGCAAAAAATAAAAAACCTCAGAGGTGATCAAATACCACCAAAAGAAAGCTCTATTTGTGGGGGGAAAAAAAAAGGACAACCTTGTTTGGGAATAGCGACGCACGACCGCGCAATTGTCAATTAAAGCGACGCAGTGCCGTTTCTCAAAAAAGGGCTTGGTCAGGAAGGGGGTAAATCATTCCGGGGCTGAAGTGGTTAAAACGTGGCTCTCACCAGATTTTTAAAATGAGAGGTTTTAGATAAATTGTTGTTTACATGACAAAACACTACGATAACTGCACCATTATTTTTTACATTGACTTTTAGTCACTTACAGTATATTATCATAATATGCCAGACAGAAGCTACCTAATCTGACATATCGCTGTGCCATGAGCAATTTCTTGTACGTAAGATAGCGGTGACTGATGTTTAATGACTTTGAGGGACTCTTGTAAAACTCCACTGAACGCAGTCCAGCACAAATTATGGAAGCAGAATTTACCAGAACTAGATGGGTGCTTCAGGTCCTAATTTCAAATTTCAGGGTGGGCATAAGGGCTGAGAACCCTGCTAAACGTATTTTTAACTATACAGCTCAGATAGAAATGCACACAGACATTTACAACCTGCAAGTGCCAGGTCTATGCTTTATTCATTTCAGGACCCAGTCTAGTATTGCTTGGCTGCCATTGACCGACACACAGGGACAGTTTTCTGGCATGCGTCAGCAGTGGCGTACCGAGTGGGGGGCAGGCCCCCCCGGGTGCCACACACTGGAGGGGGGTGTCAGGCCAGCACCCCCCCCCCTCGGCGACTGAAGCGCTGAAAGCGCCGCGGGGCGGGTTTAGGCAGCGGCACTGTGACAGGCAGGTAAGAGCAGGGAGAGGCGAGCTGCAGTGGCGTTGCAAGGGGGTGTGGGGTGACACGACTGCACCAACCATCCCCTTCTCTTGTGGCTGTGGGCTGTCTGAGTGGTCCCGGATGTCACACAGGGGGAGGGGACCTGCTGTGCATGTGCCACGCTGATCTGAGGTACTGAATGGGGGGGAGGGGGCTGTAATGTAATGTAAAGGGGTCCAGAGGTGCAGGGTGCTGTGTAATGTAAAGGGATGCAAGGTAATGTGTAATGTAAAGGGGTCCAGACATGCAGGGTGCTTTTTAATGTAAAGGGGTACAGGGTGCTGTGTAATGTAAAGGGGTCCAGAGATGCAGGGTGCTGTGTAATGTAAAGGGGTCCAGAGATGCAGGGTGCTGTGTAATGTAAAGGGGTCCAGAGATGCAGGGTGCTGTGTAATGTAAAGGGGTCCAGAGATGCAGGGTGCTGTGTAATGTAAAGGGGTCCAGAGATGCAGGGTGTTGTGTAATGTAAAGGGGTCCAGAGATGCAGGGTGCTGTGTAATGTAAAGGGGTCCAGAAGTGCAGTTGTGGAGAGGGGGTACACAGTAGTGACAAAGAGATATTGAAGAATGCAGAGGTATGCAGGGGGCATAGTGAGATGTTTATACATTTTAACGTGGGGGGTGCCAGATATAGGATCCGCCCCGGGTGCCAAATGCTCTAGGTACGCCCCTGTGCGCCGGTTATAAAGCCTGCATGTCTAATTATTAAGGCTTTAGTTTGAGTCCCATGCAGTGTGAAGACACATTCGTTTATCCTTTTGGAGTAGTGTGAAGCTGAATACAGGCAGCCTATACAAGTGAATGGAAAAGCATTGGCTGTACTAATCTAGTTAAAGACTTTTTGGAAGATATAGATAAATAGCTCTTCTAAAAAAGGACCCTATGCAGTCATCACAAACCACAATTAAATATTTTAATTATGGTCACCAAATAAAATCTGAGAGGTTTATCACTTACTTGATGATAGCTTGTACAGGTGACGATTTTATCTGTCTCTGGGATGAAATCCAAGTCACGAATCCAAACAGGTACACGGAGATCGAGCCAATCGTTCCTCACCTAAGTGAAACAAAATAAAGCAACATTTGAATGTTTGCAATAGAAATTTCTGTGATCATAATACTGCTTTTTTATTAAAGTCACGATTTAACAAACCAGCTTACTCAGTATTAGCTCATGGGCTAGTGTTCAAGAATAAAAAATAGTATCTATTCTAGAAAGCATACATTCTACTTTGTGTGCAAAAAAAAAAAAAGTTGATGAATTTGATACCTATGACATGTATATAAAAATGTTAAATATGGATCTTCTTTTCAATTGATTGTATACTTGAAATTATTCTTTACCCAATTTATTGTGTGAACATTCTAAAATCCTTTATTAAATCAGCCTCAATGTATCAGTTTGCAAAGCAGAAAAAGAGCGGAATCTTATATGGGTTATCCGAGCGTGATGATTTCAGACCAAACCAGGGAAGTGCTTTCTTGTTACAGTACACATATCCAATACAAAATTGAAAATTTAAGGGCCCGTGTCAATGGACAAAACCTACTTGAAGCAGTTCACGTGCACCTGGTAACGATTCTATTGACACAAGCCCAAACCCGATCAATAGAAGCCCCAATTATGGCTCCATGATGTTCATACAAAGCCATTTAAGACATCTGTTCTAATCCAAAAGCAGGCTGGCAGGGATCCTTTAACTGTCTCTGTAATTTGTATTTAGTGCAACCCATACAAGGGGAAGGTAATTGAGACACACAGTTAACATTCTGCATAACAATATTTTTATAGCTGTTCTCATAAATTAGCTAACTTACATTTTTGGCTTTGAAGATAGGCTCCTCTGCTCTTTGTAGATCCCAGATTTTTAGGTCATTCTCTTTTCCTCCAGTCCCAACTTTGTTACGCTGAGCATCACACTGACGCATCTTTGCAACTCCAGGACCAACCTGCACCTCAAGCTGAAACAAAGATATTTACTCTTTAAAATACCATTCATGAAGAACAATGCACCTACAACCAATAAATGTCAAATTTAGAAAATCTCTGCTGTAGAATGTGTGTTGGGTTAGCACCGTGGCCAGGTGATATAGTGCAACAGTGTGCAAAAACATAAGGCAAGTGTCTGCATTCTGATCTTATTATTGTGGGTTGCAGGAAAGAAAATCGCTCGATTCCCCCATCAACACAGTCAGCTCAATTTCCCAAACAACTGAGCCGTAGTGTTCTCCCAGGTTGGGGCTGGCGTCTCCACCGGGAGAACACAGGGATTACCGCTAGCGGCAAGAATAGCTGTTAACAAGACAGAGAAAATGAATCACCGCTCAGGAGAACTTGCCTTCAGGTGTGTGTTAGTGAATCCTTCAGAGGAGAGGAGTCCCAGGTGCTGGCTAAATGCAAATTGAAGCAGGGTTTGAAACAGGAAAATCTGGATGCCGCACACCGGATAAAGTTGAAAACATCTTCTTTATTATAAAACTTGGATCATAAAAAAACAGGACAATCAGGCGGGTGGTACAGACACAGCTGACGCGTTTCGCGCTCTAGGTCGAGCGCTTACTCATAGCTCATGAGTAAGCGCTCGAACTAGAGCGCGAAACGCGTCAGCTGTGTCTGTACCACCCGCCTGATTGTCCTGTTTTTTATGATCCAAGTTTTAGAATAAAGAAGATGTTTTCAACTTTATCCGGTGTGCGGCATCCAGATTTTCCTGTTTCAAACCCTGCAAGAATAGCTGTTAGCAATAATTGCATGTAAAACCCAAACAGGCTGGTTGTACCAAAGTTGATCAATCAATTTGGGTACATTCATCCTGCCCATACATGGTTCGAACCACCTATGCCATCTTAACCAACAATGAAGAGTCAAAACCTGTAAAATGCCTTTTAGATGTATGCAACATCTGCTAAACAGTTGAAGTGTGACTACCAGACAAACCAACAGTTTTGTTGTAAATAACGAAGAACAACATAAAAAGCACAATTTAATGCAATTAAGTATTCTGTACAAAATTACTACATCTATTTTTGTTAACTTTTCTGCACATCATCTCCCTGAATAAGAACGGTAGAGAAAGGGGCAACAGTGTGAGTGAACCAAGCTCTAGTAGCATGCATAGTGCTACCAGTGGAAAGTTTCTGACATAATAGGGAACAGAGTAATGACCTCATCACCCTTCATAGCCTTTTTGGCAGGCTGGTTAAATCAAGCCGTTTTGTTTAACCACATGCTGACCGGGCCATAGCCGAAAGACTGCTACAACACGGTCAGGTTATTCTGGGCGGGCGGCCTCCAAGAATCGGGCGCGCACCCGGGAACATCCGTGACCGCCGGGTCCGGGGGACTCAGCGCATCATGGATCATGGTAAATGGCTGCTGATAGCGGCCGTTTACCACGTGATCGCTCCGTCGAATGACGGAGCATCACTTGTAAACAAACCAGCGTCATGTCATGACGCCAGTTCCTCTCTCTGTACCAATTGGTACAGTGTGAGAGAAGAGTTTGCAGTGCCGTGGGCACTACAGATCCAGCCCACAGCGCTGCTCAGTGCCCATACTCTGCCAATACGCTGCCAATACTCTGCAATAAATTTTAAACAGAAACAAAGATTTTTTATTTTTTTTACCGAATTTTCAGCCTTTTTTGATTTATAGCGCAAAAAAAACCAAAAAAAACCCAAAAAAAAACCAAAAAAAAACCAGCAGTGGTTAAACACCAAAAGAAAGCTCTATTTGTGTGAAAAAAAGGACAAACATTTCAAATGGGTACAGTGTTGCATGACTGAGTAATTGTCATTCAAAGTGTGAGAGCACCGAAAGCTGAAAATTGGTCTGGTTGGGAAGGGGGTTTAAGTGCCCAGTGGTCAAGTGGTTAAATGCAGTAACGAAAAGCAATGTAGGAAACATGGCCATGCGATTCCTGTATCACAAGAGTAGCTAAATATATTTAGCACATATTTTGACAGGTATGTCAGGTGACATACAATATAAAAAGATAACCAATTGCCTAAAGTTTAAAATTACAACATAAAATTCAAACAGAGTAGAAATATTAAAAATGAATGCCAGGCAATGATAAGGGACATTAATATATCACCAAATGTGTTTTTTTCTTCTTAATGAAAGCATGAGATTTTTTTTTACTTAGTGTCAGCCTTTTGCAGTCCCTGTACAGCAGAGCTCAGACCAGTAAAGGGAAAAGCAGCACCAGTCAGCTGTGCTATAGTGCTCATGTGCTAGCAAGGAGCATGCTGACAGCAGAGTAACAGGAAGATGAGCTTATCAGTGTCTCACTTCCCTTGTCACTGGACTGTGAAAAGTTGGGGGGAGGGACAAGAGCTTCAAGAGAAACATTTGATCTTCCACACTGTTTAATTTACATCCTCTGCTACTGGTCACATTTTGGGGAAAAAAAATAAAAAACCCACATCCTTTGGAATTCAGTAAGAGTAAATAATAACAATAAACAGTTTTAAAATTGTCATATAAATATATATTTGAATTCAAAGATTTATTATTTTGTTGGCAATAAACATGGTGTGGGCAGATTTCTATCAGTCACAGGCTGTGTCTCGCCCCTCCAGCCTGTGCCTTAGAATAAAAGAGGGAGGTGAAGCCTCTATCAACCTATATGTAATATGCCACCGCCATTGTGTTTAGCTGGATGGTTTGCATGGAGGTGGAGAGGGGGAGGGAGGGAGCGGGCTGTCATTTACCACTGTGTATACGCCCATGTGTGTGACACTATATACACATGGGCTGCTTAAATGTGGTAGTGAGGAAATGCTCAGCATAGAAACTCACTGAAAACTGAGCATGTGGAGAGCAGCCAACACTACTCTGCACTACTCTGCAAAATCCCTAGCTAAATTGGGTACATGAAAAGAAGAGGGAGATAGAGAACAGCAGGATCAACCAATTTTTTTGCAGAAAATGTATCTCATAGTGACTAAGTGAGTATGAACAGCACGTAATACACCATTTATCGATAGTGTCACATCATAAGAAAAAAAACTAACTAACTATTATCTTGTATGTGTTTCATCTGTGTATTTAGCCGTTTGCCTGGTGCTCAGTTTTAAACTTTCTCAACAGCAAGCAGCAAGTCCCACTCACATTTTCAGATGATCCTTCTCTCCATACTTTCATAAGCCCAGACTCTACACAAGTAATGATGCCACTGTAATAAAAAAAGACATTAAAAAGGTAAATAGTCTCTTACTTTGCAAAACCTGTCTTTAAAATGTGATGAATAAGAAACATCATGCCTAAAGCGTAAGGGCACTTCAAGATAAATGCACTTTATCTTTTTTGCCCCTTTTCTGCCAACTTAACCCACCTTCCCGCTCCACAGATGCATGCTTACCTCGATACGACAGTTACAGCCTCTGGTGTTTGTTAACACCTAGCAAAGCAAGTCTCCCTGTCCTGGCATCAGCTGCGCATTACAGTCCCACTTCTATGAGCCTGTGTCCCAAGGCCAGAGAGACAAGCAGAGATGGCCCCACAGAAGTTTATAAGGCTGTAATACACAATGTGGTCAGGAGAGAGAGACAGTGGAGGTGCTGGATGTAATCACTGGAGGTCTCAGCTGTTGGATGAAGTTATATGCATCTGTGGAGTGCGAAAGTGGGTTGCATTTAGATAACAGCAAACAAATACTCTTGCGCATAAGTGTGATGTCCTGGTGGTCTATTACTCAAGGGACGATTTATTTGGCCTTGCTGCCCTCCAGGATAGGGGATATCCTAATAGTCACAGAAAAAGCAGGGTGGATAAAAATCAATGATTGAAAAAAAAAAAAAATAATCAAATATTTATCAAATTTATTTTAATAAAAATGCTTTTGGAGTAAAAATGTATCCAAAAGGTAGGTTTTCTATTTAAGATACATTAATAATTTAGTTTATTAAGCATGGAATGGAGCTTAGTTATGTAGCACAAGGCTGTATACTCTGCAAAAAAAAAAAAAAAAAAAAAAAAAAAAAAAAGAGATCCTGCTCCTTCCAAAGCATGTTATATGACACAGTGCTTGTCCTGTGTCATTTGGCCCCCTGTAACCCCTAAAAAGCCTGGCTGATCCTGCCAGTTTCTGCCCATCCTTCTGTAAACTGACCACGGAGTATCTCATGGCTGCTGAGACCAGACACCATGGTTAGTTTACGTCCCTCTGTCATCAGCCACCTCCTATCTTCTCCTGTGTCCTCCTCCCACTGCTCTCATAACACCAACCATCAGCACTGCCTCTTATTGCAGTGTCCCCCTCTGTGAATGATTTATAAATATAAATGCTGTAAATACCTCATTAAGTGCCGTTTCACACAGGGGCGGCACGACTTGCAGGTCGCCTCACCGAGGCGACCGGCACACGACTTCAGCGGCGACTTGCAAAACGACTTCTGTATAGAAGTCAATGCAAGTCGCCCCAAAAATACTACAGGAACCTTTTTCTAAGTCAGAGCGACTTATTAGAACGGTTCTGTAGTACAGAACGGGACACGACTTGTCACAAGTCGCCCCTGTGTGAACCGTCACTTAAAAGCGGAGATTGTGATCACATGACCAGCCAGCTCTCTTCCAGACTGACATCAGCAGAAGAATCTCTGCCTCGCCCACTGCATCTCTCAGAGGAGGAAAGGAGAAAGCTGGCCAGTCATGTGATCGCAATCTCGGCAGTGAAATGAGGTATTTGCAGCATTTATTTTTATAAATCACACACACTGTATGTCACATCCCCTTTGATCTCCATCTTCCCAATTATGAAAGAATTCAAGGAATTTGGTCACCTAATTTTATTACTGCCCAATAGACCTAAAATTATCACCGCTGCTACTACACAAGGAAAACCTACACATTTTTAAAACATAATAGACTTTCGATGCATTATTAAATTGGTAAAAGTGGACATTTTATCAAAGCTCTTATACACCTTCCAAACAATTCCCAATCACCCCACGCACCTCCTCCACACAAGGCCTTTATCAAAAACCGAATAAAGTTCTATGAGACTCCATATGGTAACAGACACCTCCCAGGAAACACTGTCCCTACTGGGAAATAAGATCTAAAGTTGCATTACCTGAGGCACATTACAGAAAAAGTTTTAGCTTTAGACACTTTAAAACAAACCTTCACAGCGTATTCTGATATTTGTTCCTGTTAAGTAAGCGCTTACGTTTTCTGGGGTAGTAATGGCATTTATTGGTGGTGCTTGCTGCCACTTCCTCCTACCACGCCTTGTCAAAGATGACATAGCCCTTGGCATCCACAGCCTTCTGGCGTATCACATCATATATGCCCAGGAGGCTTCAGGACAGACTTCCCTGAGGCCTCAACCGCACGCAGGCGCTGCAGTGCTTCAGCAGGGGGGTCAGCTGTGAGTGATCAGGAAGTGCCAGCCGGTACCTGAATGTAAGATGGTGGCACTGAAGAACAGAAACCCTGGCATGAATAGGGTGCAAGGGAGCCCGTGCTAAACGTCAGGGCAGTACTTTTCGTTTTTTAAAGGCCAGATGAAGTTCCTCTAAGTTCATGTTAGCATTATATTTTGTTAAAGCACAACTGAACAATCTGCAAGTAGTACTGTAATGCCATAAGGCTGCACATACAGTAATATGCTGTTCTTTTAGGTTTATATTAGTTGCCTAGCGCTGCAGCAAGTATTAAAATATGTGCTGGCAGCACATTAGAGATTCAGACTGCTGCTCTTCCACACAATGTCTCCAATGTTCCACCATGCCCACCCCCCCTACACACTGCTCTAATTATTATACAAGATTTATATAGCGCAGACAGTTTAACCAGCGCTTAACAGCGTTATTGCTAGCTAAATGTACCTACTGAGTGGAGGGGAGTGTTAGATGGACTAGCAGATTTAGATACACTAAAATGTAAGCCAAACTCCAGCTAACACTTTATAAAAATGACAGCAAACACTTTTTTTTTTCCCCTTTTGGGATAAAGGTTTTACATGAATACATAAAAGCTGATCACTGTAAGCACCCCTGTCAATGTTAAATGGTTTGCCTCAGCCCTGTAAAAGATACATCTGGAAGCGAGCTTGTTCTTCCAAAAAACAACAGACTTACTGGCCAGATCACCAGGTAAAAACAGAAGAAAACCTTAAAAGATAAGTTCACCTTTTAACAAAAAATAATAAATGCACATTTTTTGCAGGTAAAATGTATTTTTACTATATTTTTGTTTTGGGAGCCTGTAAAGCATCAGATCGCTGATACCATGCAGGTCTCCATACAAGCTAGCAAGCAGATACTCACTGACAGGAAGAATAAATGGACTACCACAGCGCTCAACAGTGCCGTGGTAGTTCATTGAAAACTACAAGCAGACAGCTGCAAAGGATGTTGGGACTTGTATTTTCCCATTCACAGAGGGCTGTGAATGCGTGAGACAGGCCTTATCTTTTATGAGTGACAGCGAGCGCCTGGAGAAGATGCTGACCCGGGGAGGGGGGAATGGCTGCAACTAATGTTACATGTTCCACTCGTATTTAGGGTGGAACGTGTAACATGTTCCAAAAGGTGAGCTTATCCTTCAAAGAGAAAACTAATGCAGTCACCAAATGATTGCTTTTGGAACTTCACTCTCTCAATCAACTTGAATTATATGTAATCCTTATGCTGCTAGCATTAATAGACAGGAAAGTATATCTTATTTACTTGCTTGGAACTTTTTTTTTTTTTATATTTCTGCTGTTACTTCCTGGTTTCTTGCCTAGGCAAATGATGTCATACATCCCAGGAGTCTTCAAGAGAGGAGGGGTTTTCTCAGCTAAGCACAATATCCTGCCTGCACGTCTGAGTTAAGGGCAGATGGATTCCAGGAAGTAAATACTACATGAATCATCTGCCCTTACTCAAGGTGGTCACGGCTAGAAATGCTTTTTAACCCTTTCATGACAAAGCCTATTTTTGACATTTGGTGTTTACAAGTTAAAATCCGAATTTTTTGCTAGAAAATTACTTAGCGCCCCCAAACATTATATATATATTTTTTAGCAGAGAATCTAGAGCAGGGGTCTCAAACTGGCGGCCCTCCAGCTGTTGCAAAACTACAAGTCCCATCATGCCTCTGCCTGTGGGAGTCATGCTTGTAACTGTCAGCCTTGCAATGCCTCATGGGACTTGTAGTTTTGCAACAGCTGGAGGGCCGCCAGTTTGAGACCCCTGATCTAGAGAATTAAATGGCGATTGTTGCAATATTTTTTATCACACGGTATTTGTGCAGCGGTGTTTTAAACGCAAATTTTTGGGAAAAGGGACACTTTCATGAATTTAAAAAAAACGAAACAGTAAAGTTAGCCCAATTTTTTTGTATAATGTGAAAGATGATGTTACGCCGAGTAAATAGATACCAAACATGTCACGCTTTATAATTGCACGCACTCGTGGAATGGCGACAAACTACGGTACCTAAACATCTCCATAAGCGACGCTTAACATTTTTTTACGGTTACCAGGTTAGAGTTACAGAGGAGGTCTAGTGCTAGAATTAGTGCTCTCGCTCCGATGATCGAGGCGATACCTCACATGTGTGATTTGAACACAGTTTACATATGCGGGTGCGACTTTTCTTTGCAGCGCGAGCTCGCGGGGACGGGGGCGCTTTAAAAAAAAAAATGTTTTTTTTTCTTATTTATTTTATTTATTTTTTTATTTAGAAAGTGTTTTTTTTTTTTTTAATTTTTGGATCACTTTTATTGCTGTCACAAGGAATGTAAACATCCCTTGTGACAGTAATAGGTGGTGGCAGGTACTCTTTATGGAGGGATCGGGGGTCTAAAAGACCCCCGATCCCTCCTTTGCACTTCAGTCTTCAGATCGCCGAAAACACCGAAAGCAGTCTGAATACTGTATATTTTTTTTAAAAACGGCGCCATTGGCAGCCAAGTAAATGGGAAGTGACGTCATGACGTCGCTTCCGCGTTTACAATTAGAAAGCCTACGGCTTCGTTCCAGCCCGCCCCCAGCCGCCGGAGGCAGCCGGTTGGTCACCGGGCCTCCCGATCGAACGGGAGGCCCGGTAAGAGTGGCGGGAGCAAGTGGGAGGGGGGGCGGGGGGAATCCCCTCCTGCTCCTCCGGTATAACAGCCGAGTGGCTTTTAGCCGCATCGGTTGTTATACATGGATAGCCGATCGCCAGCTCTACAACATGGTACCGGGATGATGCCTACAGCTATCATCCCGGTATAACCCCGGAAAGCCGAATACGCACATCTGCGTACGCTCGGCAGGAAGGGGTTAAAGTGATTTCTCAGCAAAATAAAGCATGGGGAAACGGATGGAAAATACCTGGGATTTGAAAGACATGTAGTGCACACAAAAGTGGATTTAGATCCTATGTGACAATTGAGGAATATAGTTCAATGAATGTTTTTTTGTTTTGAATTTCAGCTTTAAAATTCTGGTAACTTATTCCTTCACTTCCTGTTCCAGTGACAATGGTCACAAGGGGAAAACAGAGAGAGAGTGAATCTTGTCAGTAGGGAGCTGGAAGAAAAAAAAAATATCAAACCACAATGTCCAGTGGGGATCAGGCATCCGACACTCCTGGAAGTGTGTCAGATGCTGGAGAATCTCAGGAAGACAGCAGAAATCCGTGGCACAAGTGAAGGAATAAGTATTAACACTTTACTATACAGGATAGCCTCAATTTTAATCACTTCCTATTAGTGCAAAGCCCCTTACTCCTTAAAGAGGAAGGCAGAAGAGGCAGTTTTTTTTTTCTGACCTGAAAGGTAAAGGCATAATGGGCTAGTATGCATCGCATACTAGCCCATTATGTGAAACTTACCTGCAAACAAAGCCCTTGTCGTCACTGCTGGAGGCTGCATCCATTCTCACCCATCTTCCTTCCGGGTCCGCGAACTCCAGCTGTGACTCCAGCGTGCGCGCAGGAGTCACCGGTCATGGCACAGGGCTCTGAAGGAATGGCATGGGTGGCCATTCCTTCTGAGCGCATGCGGCAAAGACATAATCGGCTGCATATACAGTAAATATCACCTAAACGGTGCACAATTAGGAGATATTTACAGTACCTATAGGTAAGCTTTATTATAGGCACAATCAATAGGAGTTTACAACCACTTTAAAGCACCCTGTCAAGATAGAGGCTATCATAACTAAAGCTCCCCTACAGGAGACCAAGGGATTTTCGTACTGCTGTTATATAAACACACATACACTTGCTCCTTCATATATAAATATAACTATAGTAGTTCCTCTATCATACTAAAGACTTACTTGTCTAGGATACCAAGTCCTCTGAACGCTCCCTCTCCTCCTCTACATTCATGAAAATCTGTAAACTTAGATTTTTCACAGTTGAAAACTTTCACTATTCCATCCCGGCTGCCCACTAAAACCTAAGAGAAAGGAAAAAACAAAAAACACATTAGGCAATGCAATGTGTATCTCTTTTAGGACTCGTTCACGCCATTTCCAGTATCCTGCATATTTTTGCACTGGATAAATGCAGGTTACTAGAGGGGCACATAGAAAAAACAATGGTTTTCCACATTACAAAACAAAATAATGCATATAAAATGTATTGCTCAGAAAAATGCATGCAAATGTGCATTAATGCACATGCATTTTGGGTTTTTTATGTGCAGTATGGTGTGAAAGGATCCTTAGGCTTGGTTTTATTTTCAAGAGGACAAAAAGGTTAGTAAATAGTTAGGATCAGCTCAATCACCATTACAAAAGACTGGCTTTTTGTAATATGGCAGTTGCTTGAATGAGTGCCCTAATGCTCCAATCTGCAAGCACCCCAATGCCCCCCTATGATTCCAAGTCTTATCTTAAAGAGGATGTAAACCCTAATGGGTTTTACTACCTTTTTTTCCCCTGCTAAGTAAAAGGATAATGAGCTAGTATGCATTGCATACTAGCACATTATATGACACCTACCTGCAAATGAAGCCCGCGCTGTCCCCGCTGCAGGCCACATCCATCTTCGCCCCTCTTCCTTCTGGGGCTGCGGACTCCGACTCTGTGACTGGCCGATGTCCCATGTGTGTGGGAGCCACCAGTCCCGGCTCTCGCTATTGAAAAAAAACAGCACGGGTGGCCGCTTCTTATCGGTGCAGTGTACAGCAACTATCTCCTAAACGGTGCATGTTTAGGAGATATTTACACTACCTATAGGTAAGCCCTATTATAGGCTTACCTAGAGGTACAACTTATCAATGGAGGTTACATCCTCTTTAAGAGCCACATGATAAATAAAAAGAGGATACAACTGGTTGTTATGAGTGTGGCGGGGATTGGACTGTGGATTTCGTAAGAGTTTGCTTTAACTAATGGGCAGAACAGGTACTCCCCTCACCTCTGATTCCTGTGGATCTCCAAAGCACATGACATTCACCTCCTGTCCCTTGTCCAGAGAGGAAACTTCTGTGTAGTTGGTCGCTTGTTTCTTCACCAAATCAATGCCTGCAATGTGAATATAGGCAAAGCATAAGTTCACCACTGGGTTTTTTTGATAAATAATAAAAGACTGAAAAAAAAAAAAAAAAAAAATCTTAGTTTCAGTTTTAGAATTTTGTAAATAAGAGATCTTTCATTTTCACCAATATGTGCTGAGGCAGCACTGATCAAGGCAGTACAGTGGCTAAGTGGTTAGCACTTCTGCCTAGCAGTATTAGAATTGTCGGTATGAATACCTGCCTGGAGTCTGCATGTCCTCCCTGTGCCTGCATGGGTTTCCCCCCGGTTTCCTCCCACACTTCAAAGACACGCTGATAGGCTTCTTAAATTGCTTAAATTGGCCCTAGGTTGTATGAATGTGAATAATGGACCTTAGATTGTAAGCTCCCTGGGACTAATGTAAATGTACAAAACATATAAATGTAAAGCGCTGCATAAATTGACGGTGCTATACAAGTACCTGTAATAAATAAAAAAAATCTAGAGCGAAAGTGAAAATAAATTTAAGTGGTCACAAGAACAGTAATAGTGAGCCACCTTACAATGGAGTCTCTTCTTTTGGTGACAACCAGGGATTTCCCTCACTTCCTGTTGTGGCTATGAGGCAGGAGGTAAAGGAAAATCTACCCCACCGGGACATAGATTTAAAAAAAAAAAAGAAAATAATTTTAAAATTCAAAAAACAAAAAACGTCAGGGTATACAACCCTCTATCCAACATGGAAAAAAGTTTTGGCGTTAGTTCTACTTTAAAATGTTCATCTTTTTCAATAAAATGAAATGGTGAACACCTACACCCCCCCCCCCCCCCCCTCACTTCCTTCTTGTATTTTCCTCCGTGGGTGCTGAGCTGTCAGTGATTTGAAATTCCTGCTCTTCTCTTTACAGCGCTTTCTAGACAGACTCACTGTGCAGGCGCTGACCAATCAGAATTGCTTTGAAACTGTCCTGGAAGCACCACAAAGAGAATAGGGAGAACAGCAGGGATTTCCAAACCATGGACTGCACAGGCACTGACAGCTCTGTTTCGTCAGATTAGGTGACCCGTCAGATTTTTTAACAGAAGTGACGTTCCATCGCCACCATCTTGCTACACCCTGCACTTGTTCACAGTAACGATACAGTGAGAAGGCGGCAAGCAGACATCTTGTTACACCCATCGGAGTCTTGCATTTCACACTTATTGTGAACAGTAAACCAAGCTTATATAGTGAAATTCAGTACTTCGAAATCCGTCTGACAATTTGGATGTTGAACTTTAAAAGCAGCGGCAAGCCTGCTGATCTCACAGGTTTGCTAATCTGACCAAACACCGCTGCTTTGAAAATTAAACATCAAAACAGTCAGTTGGATTTCAAAATACTGAATTTCACTGTATAAGCTCCGTTTACTGTTAACAATAACTAAAATGCATGACTCCGGTGGGTGTAACAAGATGTTCGCTTGATGCCTTCTCACTGTATCCTTACTGTGGACGAGTGTGGAGGTGTAGCAAGATGGTGGCGAAGGAACATCACTTCCATTACAAAATCTGACGGGACGCAGAATCTGATGAAACAAGCTCAGCACCTACTGAGGTAAGAAAAGTGGGGGGATTAAAAGGGGGTGATGGGTTACGGTGTCAGTTTGCTTTTTCATATTTTCCTGAAAAGGTGAACCTGTACTTTACCATCCCCAACCCCTTTGGGGAAACTGCAGCTGAGTAACCAACATAGTGCTTATAATAGAAATCAGTGGGAAGCAGCAACTTTGTTACACAACTGATAGTATTACATTCCTCTTCCCAACAATATACAAAGTATCAGATTGATGGTGACCAGATACATGTGTTCTGCTGATACAGTCAGATCTACAAGGAAACAAACACACAGGCTGGTCTGCAAATATGTCATAACTAGATGGCCCTTCTCTTACAGATATATATTTAAATAAAACAAACAAAAAACGTTGAGGAATACAGAGAGCAGAGCAGTGTGATCCCCCCACTGACAATATACTATGCTTCTTAGCAGACTTCACAGGCAGCAGCCTAATCACTCGTGCCTGCAGCTTATTTACTTAGAAGATGAGTAGAACCTACACACAGGGTCACTTACCTTTAAGAATCCCGGTCTCAGTACCAACCCACACGTGGTTACGTGCAGGCGCCGCCATGTTTACCCACCCGGCCAGCGATCAGGTCCGGTGACGTCGCAGTCACATGACTTGGTTGGACAGGGAATGTGGTGCTCACGTGATCCGGTGTTGTAGATGAATTGAGTAGTAAAGTGTGGTTGGCGTTCCTCAATGTAGTGCAGATTGTGAGGGTGTTATCTGCTCTCTACATTCCTTATCCTTCCTGCTTTTCTGGTGTGCCTTTCCTCCTGTAGTCCCTGCCATGTTAAACACACTGACTTACCACTGAGCAAGGTGCAAGTACATGTCACCTCACATTTGCTGTAGAGATGGCAGATTTCAACCAACCTGAAAGGCGACCTGCCACCCACACTGAGATATCGACCAAAAGAGAAGCTTACCGGTCAGACTGTGGTGTGCTGAGCCAGAAAAGAGAGCATAGGTACATATTGAAAAGTAAAATAAGATTACTGTGCATTGGTTGTTTAAACTTCTGAAAACATAATAAAAACGTTTAAAACGAAAAGTAAAATAAGTCCCATCGTTGGTGGAGCGCATCCCTCGTAGGAGATGCTGGTGAATAGGGATCCCCCACTCTGCACAGCCAGGCACACCGACTTTCCACAGGCACACCGAGACAGGAAACAGTCCTTGCAGTTTTGTTTTTTTATTTAGGGGTTAATAACTTGGATGGGGATAGGGCACTGTCGGCCCGTGCAATGTGGGCGCACGGGCACCACCGCCGCCCTCCCCTTTCAGGACTCTGGGCACATGAATTCCTATGGGGGCCCCCCCATAGGGTGTGTTTTTTGAAGCACATGATTAGAGCCAGAGGCTCGAATAGGCTTCAAAAGAGGGTGGGCTCGGGGTGCAGAGCACTGCGTCCCGATCCTACCCAGTTGTGTGACGAGAGCGAATGAATTTTCACTATTTTCATACTAAATCTTCTCCCCGCCAATCAGGAAGCAGGTGTGAGACCTGTTTCACGACTGGCCAAAATGTCAGGCGATCCTATTGGATGCCTGACATGGAACCAGAGAGGAAGCCCGCCAGCCTGGAGCCACTGCCCGGACCCCGCACACGCTAGCCTGGAGCCGCTGCCTAAACCCCACACCCGCCAGCCTGGAGGCGCTGCCCGCACCCCGCCACACTGGACGACATCCCCATCTATCTGGATTTATCTAACCAGGTAAGTGCCGGACCAACCGGCAGACACGTGCTAGGAGGGGGGTTGTTAGTGCCGCCCCCCGAACAAAAAACCCACCAGCCGCCACTGGGATAGGGGTATTATGGGATGCCCACTTGACTGGAACAAAGTCTCTTCAGGGACAACTATATACACTCACTATGTACTGTCCTCTTCCTCCAGCATATCACTTGCTTGCAGAAACACTCAGGCTCAGCTGGAACACTATTTAGGTGGGATCTGACAGGGCATCTGTTGAATCCAGCAAAAGCCCTTTACAGGCAGGGACCGCAGGCCCCTTTGGAATGTAGAAAAAAAATCCCAGTGTCCAGCTACCTTCCTGTGGCTACTGATCCCAGTCCCACCTCTTCAGGCACTGCCAGCCCACCTGGCTGCAGCTGCCTCTTTCACTAGCCCCCCTGGTGGTTTTCCCGAGTGTGGCTCGGGGTTAAAATTCAGTCCCATTAGCGGTAACCCCGAGCCACACTCGGGATCGCATTGCAGGATCCTGGTGCGGTGTTACTTACCTTGTCCCCGGGATCCTGCGATGTCCCCCGCTGTGTCTGCGGGCTGTGTCCTCTCCCTGAAGCCTCTCTGTGCCAGGCTCCGTTCCCTGCGAGCGTCGCGACGCACGGGGCGGAGCCTGGCGGCAAATTCAAAAAACTGTAAAAGTCATAACACATGCAGTACTGTAATCTTACATATTACAGTACTGTATGAAATTATTTCACATCCCTTTTGTCCCCAGTGCTTTGTCCTATGCCCTGCATGCAGTTCTATATTATATATACTGTTCTTTCTGGCTGGAAACTGGAGATTGTCCATAGCAACCAAAAAGTGTCCCTTTACGTCAAAAACGGTTTTAGACCAGCTAGAAAACTGCGATAGTAAATTAGAACACTTGCAGAATTGAGCGATAGTGAATCGTGGGGAAATTTATTTTATTATTATTTTATTTTTATTTTTTTAATTATTTATTTTTATTTATTATATTATAATTTATGTTTTTGTGTTTCAAACTTTATCATACCCGGGATATCTACTGGAATCTTGTTTGGACAGATTTAAGTGTGTTATTGTTAAGAATTACATACCTACAATATAAAACGCTAAATTTCCATGCAAAATAATTGTACCACTTTCAGCACCTAAAATCCGAAATAATCATACCGCCAGGGAGGCTAGTCCTCCTGGCTAATCTTCCTCAGTCCTCCCAGACTGCCACTCACCAGTCCTCCCATACTGCTTAGTCTTCAGGACGTGCTCGCTGGCTCCTGCTGTCCTCACACCTGCTCCCGTGCCTCTGGAAAGGACTCCTCGTGTTTCAGGGGATACCTCCAGCACCCAAGCCCCAGCCCATTCGCTAGCGTGTCCCATGGACTTGATGTCCAACGGCCACCAGCGATCGCTCCACAGAGAGGCAGAATGGGGATCTGCCAGTGTAAACAAACAGATCCCCGTTCTGTCTGGGGAGTAGAGTGAGATTGTCTGTTCCTAGTGATTAGGAACAGCGATCTCTCTCTAATCCCTGTCAGTCAACTCGCCCCACAGTTAGAAAGCACCTCCCTAGGAAGCATTTAACCCTTTGATCGCCTCTGGTGTTAACCCCTTCCCTGCCAGTCTCATTTATACAGTAATCAGTGCATTTTTTATAGCACTGATCTCTGTAAAAATGTCACTGGTCCCAAAAAAAGTGTCTGATCTGTCCGCCGCAATGTCACAGTCCCACTAAAAATCGCAGATCACCGCCATTACTAGTAAAAAAAAACAAAAAAATTAATAATACAAATTCCATAAATCTATCCCCTATTTTGTAGACACGATAACCTTTGCACAAACCAATCAATATACGCTAACTGGGATTTTGTTTTACCAAAAATATGTAGAAGAATACGGATTGTCCTAAACTGAGGAAGATATTATTTTTTTTACATTTTTTTGGGATATTTATTATAGCAAAAAGTAAAAAAATTGTTGCTCTTTTTTTGTTTATAGCGCAAAAAACAAGAACCGCAGAGGTGATCAAATACCACCAAAAGAAAGCTCTATTTGTGGGAAAAAAGGACATCAATTTAGTTTGGGTAAAACGTCGCATGACCACGAAATTGCATGCTAAAGCAACGCAGTGCCATATCACAAAAAATGGCCTGGTCAGGAAGTGGGTAAATCCTTCTGGGCCTGAAGTGGTTAGGAGTAAAATAAGCCCAAAAGTCGGTGTCCACGGGATAAAAGAAGCAATAATATTTAATGCCAGTGGAAGCAAATTAGGTGCTAATTTTTGGTGTCATTAGGAGAGAAAAAAAAAAAGTCCTAACTGTTGTCAGTAGGATAGAATAAGCCATATTCATTGGAGTCAGTAGGGTAAAATAAACTCACATCTTTAGTGTTGGTAGGAGCAAAAGAGGTGTTGATCACTGGTGTCAGTGGGAGCAAAATAGGTGCCAATCAGTGTCACTTGGAATAAAATAAGTCGCAGTAAGTGGTGTTTGTGAGGTAGAACAAGTCCCAATCGTTGGTGTCAGTGGGATAAAATAAGCCCCAATCCCCCCATATCTTACTGGGAACAGGCTATAATGCTTATATTTAGCCGTCTGTCTCCCTGGGATACCCTTCTCAGTCATCCAGGGACATCTAGTAGTATACTATGGGTCTTCTTGACCGCTCTTTACCTTGTTTTAAATTTCGTTTTGTAGTTTTATTTATATTCCTTCTATTTTTCTCTCTTTTCTTTTTCTCTCCCCTTTGGCAATGGTTCTCATTTGGAATATCCTGACTTTGACCATCTGCTGCTGCTTTGTCCCTGTCAGTTTGTTCTTTCTATGTGAAAGGTCTTAACCATCCCAGTAAACGGTCTCTAATTTTAATACCTTCTCCATAAAGAGAGGCTTGATATAGTGCTTTTTTAAGAAATGCATTTTCAAACTGTTATTTATCCAGCATGTGCGAATACATTTTTTACTACATGGTTTCACAGCACTAATTCCTATGCTAAGTCTAAAGGAGTCTCAATTGACATTCATGCCCAACTCCAGGTTCTGGATTCAAAAATTGATCCCTTGGGTAGATTTTTGTTTCCTAAAGTCTGTCTGGACAGTCAGTCAGATTGGACAGTCAGTCTATACTATTTCTAATCTATATCTACTTAATACCTCCCAATCTTCTCAGGGCTTTAAATATCTTCGTACTCTTGAAACCTTTGCAGAAAGCATTTTGGTTATTCCTTAATTGTTGGACCTCTCATTTGCAAGGTCATCCATCCAGCAGGATTCAGTTGGGTAAGGAGATTACAGAACTCTCGCAACTCAAGTGAAGCTGATTAGATTCTGGCTTGGACAAAACATCACATTCCAGCCCTGCCACTGTGCACATCCCAGATGGGGTAAACTAATAGGCAGGGGTTAGTACATAAGGTGTCATGTCCTCCAAGTTTCCCTACTCGTTGGGCTATGCTAGTCATTTAGACTGGGGTCTTGCCTTACACACGGGGTACCTTTGTATAAGCAGATGGCTGAACTCTAGTTAACTCTTTCGATGTAATATACACCACCACGGTTACTGATGCATTTTGGAGGAATACGCTGAGCCTATGCCCTGAGCCCTCTCCACATGTCCAGCATATCACCGCTACCTCATTCCCAGTAATGGTATGGGGTCCCACTGTGCACCTAGCAGGGACTCCATGCGTGCACTCCACTTAACTCTTATGCCCCGTACACAAGGTCGGACTTTGTTCGGACATTCCGACAACAAAATCCTAGGATTTTTTCCGATGGATGTTGACTCAAACTTGTCTTGCATACACACGGTCACACAAAGTTGTCGGAAAATCCGATCGTTCTAAATGCGGTGACGTAAAACACGTACGTCGGGACTATAAACGGGACAGTGGCCAATAGCTTTCATCTCTTTATTTATTCTGAGCATGCGTGGCACTTTGTCCGTTGAATTTGTGTACACACGATCGGAATTTCCGACAACGGATTTTGATGTCGGAAAATTTTATATCCTGCTCTCAAACTTTGTGTGTCGGAAAATCCGATGGAAAATGTGTGATGGAGCCTACACACGGTCGGAATTTCCGACAACAAGGTCCTATCACACATTTTCCGTCGGAAAATCCGACCGTGTGTACGGGGCATTACTCTGTACAGACTGTACAGTCTGTACCTGTGTACAGGTTAGGGGCCTCTGTGGTGCTGATCTGCTCCTGCTGCTATGGGAGGTGGACCGCTCACGGAGAGAGTGCCAACTCAACTGCCTCACTGCAAGAGGCTGTCCCACCTGTCACAGGCATGTGCTTCAAGACAGGCTGCTTGGTAAACCTCCATTATCCTTGGTAACCACTTGATTTATTGCACACCACGGTACTCCTGCAGTGCTGTCTTCATACCCCATTTTGTTTGAACTGACCCAACTGTAGACTGAGTGCTAGTTACTTGCATTACACTCCCTTAATAACTTCAGACCAGGCAAAGGCACAGTTTCAAAACTTTGCAACTGTTAAAAAAAAAATTTCAAAACTTTACTGAAGAATAAGTTACTACGACAGTTCAATATAAAGTGAATTCTTTTCCTAACATTCCTAGTACCTAACTTCAGGTTTGTGGCTGAACCAGTGTATCTGCATAGGGTGAGAGTCCACAGAAGGTTTCTTCAGGGAGTACTGCACATCCCAGAAATCTCCCCTAATAGTGGGAACTCCGATTTTGCCATGACACTGGTGATCCAGACTCCGGCAACGATGACAAGCAATACATCTCTCTAGCTCTGAGCCCCTTGGATGCACACCCCTGTTCCCTTTATAATACACAGAACCAGTGGGTTGGACCCAGCAAAGCCTGCCAAAAGGAAAACATGGGAACATAATTAACCCTACCCTTCCCAACAAGGGCAATGATAACCTCTCCCTGCCTACATTGACTTCCTAGACTTCAACAATTTGACTCTGAAGTGGGGTCTCTTATCCTTGAGTTGTTTCAAGACCTCTGTTGCAGTTCGAGGATGCCAGGCGTGGACCCCCTGGCCTCTATGTTCCAAAACAAACTAGACAGGTTTGTCTCATGATCCAGGGATCCTCTAAACTTCACAGTGGAGGCTCTGGTGACTCCGTAGGATCTGTTCAACCTGATCTATGTTTTTTTTTCTCTCAAGATGAAGGGCAATCTGGTGCTTTTCATTGCACTGAAGTGGCCCGGGGACACATGGTACTCACACCTCATCAAATTCCTGGCAGACTCTTCATAGGCCTCCCTGTAGTTTATTTGGAGTTTCTGTCCCAAAGTCCAATTTGTCACCCTGCATCTCGATTGTTGGCTTTCTCAGCTTGGCTGTTGAAGCTCTTCTTCTCGTTCTACTGTCACTAAGTTTATTTAACATCTCATCATTCATGATCATGACCTCAATGCAAGTTTCCCCTTTCTCCATCCAGGTTCACTCTGCCAGATCAGGTAATGCTTCTTGGGCTTTTCAGCATCAGTTTCTCAGATTTGCAAGGCAACCACCTGGTTTTCTGTTTACTCTTCGGTAAGTTAAGTTTTACCAGGTGATAGTTCATCTGGGACTGGCTTCGGTTATAAGGATCTTTAGGCAGCTCTGTAGGTGTTGAGCCGCATTTTTATTGCTCAACAAGTGTTGAGCCAAGTTTTTTTTTGCCCCCCTCCCCCCCAACCACCACCCCTTAAGCTGCAAAGGCAGAAGATGAGGGTGCATACATACTGCAGCAAAATTATCTCCACTGTCACATTTGTCAGGCAGGTAGTAACTCCACCAAATGAAACCCATGCAAGGCACGGTGGTGCAACATTTATGGGGTTTGAACAGGCAGCAAGGAGGTGACATATTGCCTCCTCAGTGCCTCTCAAATGACTCTGAAAAGTGATCCAACAGCAGATTGCTTTTCAGAGGTGCAGACGTGACAGCCACTGGTGTGAAAATTGAGTGTAGAGGGCGCTCAAATAACAAATGACAATTGACTGTGCAAAAATGAATATTCAAATCTCTCAAACAACTAGCATAAAATTGTGAAATAAAGTGCCATAAGTGATTATACATAATCAGTGATAAACACAAATAGTGAAACAATGTATATCAAATGAAAACCGTCAATCATTAAAAGTCCCAAACACAAAAAAATCTTCTGTGTTGAATTCTTCTGAACAACGGAAATAGTCACCAACTGAGAGAAATACACCCAAAGTGCTCCATATGTGAATTCTGCTTACCAGAAGGTGGTGACCCCTTTAATTAAATGCGCTTTAGCAAGATATTGCTTGCTGCAATGGTGAAGACTGTGGATGTTAAAACCTCTCCTCCGCAAAGATCATAGATAGGATATGTAAAAAAATATAATGGGAACCAATAACGTAATCCTGTTTATTTAACCACTTGCCGACTGTTGCACACCGATATACGTCGGCACAATGGCAGCAGTGGGCAAATGGGCGTACCTGTATGTCCCCTTTAAGAGCCAGGGATAGCAGGCGCGCACATCGCGTACAGCGGGACCGGCAGACTCTATGTCTGCCGATCTCCCGGCGATCGTGTCACGGAGCCTCAGAACGGGAAAGTGCCTATGTAAACAAGGCATTTCCCCATTCTGGTTAGTGTCATGACAGAGATCACCGCTCCCTGTCATCGGGAGCGGTGATCGCTGTCATGTGACTTGAAGCCCACCCCCCCACAGTTATAATCACTCCCTAGGACACACTTAACCCCTTCATCACCCCCTAGTGATTAACCTCTTCACTGCCAGTGTAATTTACACCAGTGGTCATCAACCCTGTCCTCAGGGCCCACTAACAGGCCAGGTTTTATGCATTACCTTGGGGAGATGCAGACTAGAATACTGCAATCACTGAGCAGCAAATGATATCACCTGTGATGTATTTCAGTTATCTTGCAAACCTGGCCTGCTGGTGGGTCCTGAGGGCAGGGTTGATGACCACTGATTTACTCAGTAATCAATGCATTTTTATAGCACTGATCGCTGTATAAATGACAATGATCCCAAAATAGTGTCAAAATTGTCCGATGTGTCCGCCATAATGTCGCAGTCCCGATAAAAATCGCACATCACCGCCATTACTAATGAAAAAAAAATTAAAAATAAAAAGGCCATAAAGCTATCCCCTATTTTGTAGACGCTATAACTTTTGCGCAAACCAATCAATATATGCTTATTGCAAATTTTTACCAAAAATATGTAGAAGAACAGATATCGGCCTAAACTGAGGGAAAAAAAAGTTTTTTTTATATATTTTTGGGGGATATTTATTATATCAAAAAGTAAAAAAATTGTGTTTTTTTCAAAATTGCTGCACTTTTTTTGTTTATAGCGCAAAAAATAAAAAACGCAGAAGTGATCAAATACCACCAAAAGAAAGTTCTATTTGTGGGGAAAAAAAGTGCATCAATTTTGTTTTGGTGCAACGTCGCACGACCGTGCAATTGTCAGTTAAAGCGACGCAGTGCCGAATCGGAAAAAGTGCGCTGGTCAGGAAGAGGGGTAAATCTTCCGGGGCTGAAGCAGTTAAAAAATGGTAAAATACAAAAGCCGAATGGCTGCTTACATGAATAGTGCCTTGGTCCGGCACTGGGGCTGTTAAGCGTGTCGGTGATCTGAAGGTGCCTCGCGGCTCACCCTCGTAGCTGGCGTGCGTTCCACCGTCCAGCACAGAACAACCAAAGGGAACGGAAGTGACGTGACCAAGACTCGCCTCGACGTACGTTTCATTATTACGTCAACAGGAAGCGTTCCTTTTTTTTATCACTGGTGTGAGCATAGCCTTAACCCTTTGTTTTTTTTGGGGGGCCTGTTAGTCTTTTGCTTGCTCTGTTGCCCACCCCTCAGTTGGACTTCTTTTTGGAAGTCCCAGCGCCTAATTCTACCCCACTTCCTTTTAAAAAACGGTGTTCATTAGCATGAACATTAGCATCAGTGTAGTTAAAATAAATAATTAGTCAATGCTTTATCATTATTGATAGCAAGCAATTGTGCTGCAAGTTTGAAAATTACTTGCTAAGCTATTGCTAGACTTGCCACACAAATTTGCTACAAAGTGGAAAAGCGTCAACTAAAACTTGAGTTTCAAGTGCTCTGCAAGTGTACAACTTGCCAGTGAAAATGTGTAGCAAGTTAACAAGACTCAAGGCCCGTACACACGATACGAAAATCGGAAGGGAAAATTCGTAAGACGAGCTGTCTGCGGATTTTCGGATCGTTAGTACGGTGCTTTTGACAGCCGATATCACTTTTTCGTCAGACAAAAGCTGGATGTGTAGGCTACAAAATTTTTGTCGGATGTGAACTCAACGTCTGATTTTCGGATGGTCAGTACAGAAATCTTCACACAAAAGTCGAAAGTACGAACGCGCATGATCGTAACCAAGGAACGACCGGGAAGAGTTTGGTCTTGTAAACTACTGTTCGTAATCTAGAATTAACATTCGTGACGCGGCAATTGATGAAATGTCAAAATGCAGCGCACATTCTCATCTTCTTTTTTTTTTTTTTTTTGAAAATTCTTTTTATTGAGTTTGCATAAAAATAAAACAAAGTTACATAATACAGCCTCTGGGCATACCCCGGTTGAGGTAATAACCAATAAAACAATCCTATACATTTATACTTATCTATAGAACTTCTATAACTTAAATTACTCGTGTCATTAAGATTGAGAGTACAGGGAGAGGATAGTGTGTCATGTATTTCAGGTGACCACATCGGGAAGAGCTGCTGAGGATGAGGATAACGCCTTTAAGAGAACCTTCAGATAATGGCAAAATTAGGTCTTCACTGCTACAAGACTGGGATAATAACAAAGCTGCTTTGCTGGTGATACTGATGTAGTTATGCCAAACGTATTTTAAAAGGCATTTGATTTGTAGTGATATAAATAATATTAATATTACGGTTGTTGTTTGATTCTTTGGGGAAGTTACAACTATGTTGGTGTCCCTTGTTAATTTTCCATTGTGTTGTTTTTCATGTAACTGCCAACTCCCAAACTGTCATTTGAAGAAAAACACATAGCCAAGTATTATTCTACACATTTTTTTTATTGTGCAGAAAAAAAACAGAAATTAAATTAGAGATGCTATCTGCTATCCAAATAAAAATAACTTAACAAGAAAGTGCGAATCAACGCTCACCAAACTTCTACCAACATGAAATTAGCAGAAGGGGCCCAAAGGGTGGCGCTTGAGAAATTAACTTCCTCTTTATACTCTCATAGTACGTCACCACGTTCGTGTTTGTCAAAGGACAATTTGCGGATAGTTAGCAGTGGCGGCCCGTCCATAGGAAGCGCCACGTCTATGCAATCACGAGATTGCAGATGTGGCGCTGCATTTGCGGGCGTTTAGCCCGCCTTGTGGCGTTTTCTGATGCGCCGAGTAGCTTCCGCCCGGCCATAGTAATACATACTACAGGCGCCGGGCGGAAGCTACTTGGCACTTCAGATTTGATTGACATCTGCCCTGAGTCAGATGTCACTTCCTGCCTCTCTCTCTCATTGCGCCTGAGAGAGGAGACCCAAGGTAAGCACCGCTGTGTGGAGAATGGGGGGGACAACTGCTGTGGGGGGACTCTGATGGGGACAACTGCTGTGGGGGAGCTCTGATGAAGACAACTGCTGTGGGGGAGCTCTGATGAAGACAACTGCTGTAGGGGACACCTACTGTGAGGGGGCTCTGATGGGGACACCTGCTGTGGGGGGGCTCTGATGGGGGACACCTGCTGTGGGGGGGCTCTGATGGGGGACACCTGCTGTGGGGGGGCTCTGATGGGGGACACCTGCTGTGGGGGGGCTCTGATGGGGGACACCTGCTGTGGGGGGGCTCTGATGGGGGACACCTGCTGTGGGGGGGCTCTGATGGGGACACCTGCTGTGGGGGGCTCTGATGGGGACACCTGCTGTGGGGGGACTCTGATGGGGACACCTGCTGTGGGGGGACTCTGATGGGGACACCTGCTGTGGGGGGGCTCTGATGGGGACACCTGCTGTGGGGGGGGCTCTGATGGGGGACACCTGCTGTGGGGGGGCTCTGATGGGGGACACCGGCTGTGGGGGGGGCTCTGATGGGGGACACCTGCTGTGGGGAGGCTCTGATGGGGGACACCTGCTGTGGGGGGGGGGCTCTGATGGGGGACACCTGCTGTGGGGGGGCTCTGATGGGGGACACCTGCTGTGGGGGGGCTCTGATGGTGGACACCTGCTGTGGGGGGCTCTGATGGGGACACCTGCTGTGGGAGGGCTCTGATGGGGGACACCTGCTGTGGGGGGGCTCTGATGGGGGACACCTGCTGTGGGGGGCTCTGATGGGGGACACCTGCTGTGGGGGGCTCTGATGGGCGACTCCTGTTTTGGGGGGACTCTGATGGGGACACCTGCTGTCGGGGGTTCTGATGGGGGACACCTGCTGTGGGGGGACTCTGATGGGGGACACCTGCTGTGGGGGGACTCTGATGGGGGACACCTGCTGAGGGGGGATTCTGATGGGGACACCTGCTGTGGGGGGCTCTGATGGGGGACACCTGCTGTGGGGGGCTCTGATGGGGGACACCTGCTGTGGGGGGACTCTAATGGGGACACCTGCTGTGGGGGGACTCTGATGGAGACAACTGCTGTAGGGGACACCTGCTGTGAGGGGGCTCTGATGGGGACACCTGCTGTGGGGGGGCTCTGATGGGGGACACCTGTTGTGGGGGGGCTCTGATGGGGACACCTGCTGTGGGGGGGCTCTGATGGGGACACCTGCTGTGGGGGGACTCTGATGGGGACACCTGCTGTGGGGGGACTCTGATGGGGACACCTGCTGTGGGGGGGCTCTGATGGGGGACACCTGCTGTGGGGGGGCTCTGATGGGGGACACCTGCTGTGGGGGGGCTCTGATGGGGGACACCTGCTGTGGGGGGGCTCTGATGGGGGACACCTGCTGTGGGGGGCTCTGATGGGGGACACCTGCTGTGGGGGGGGGGCTCTGATGGGGGACACCTGCTGTGGGGGGACTCTGATGGAGACAACTGCTGTAGGGGACACCTGCTGTGAGGGGGCTCTGATGGGGACACCTGCTGTGGGGGGCTCTGATGGGGGACACCTGCTGTGGGGGGCTCTGATGGGGGACACCTGCTGTGGGGGGCTCTGATGGGGAACACCTGCTGTGGGGGGCTCTGATGGGGGACACCTGCTGTGGGGGGCTCTGATGGGGACACCTGCTGTGGGGGGGCTCTGATGGGGACACCTGCTGTGGGGGGACTCTGATGGGGACACCTGCTGTGGGGGGACTCTGATGGGGACACCTGCTGTTGGGGGGCTCTGATGGGGATACCTGCTGTTGGGGGGCTCTGATGGGGACACCTGCTGTTGGGGGACACCTGCTGTTGGGGGCTCTGATGGGCGACTCCTGTTTTGGGGGGACTCTGATGGGGACAACTGCTGTGGGGGGACTCTGATTGAGACACTTGCTGTGGGGGACACCTGCTGTGGGGGGCTCTGATGGGGAACACCTGCTGTAGGGGGCTCTGATGGGGGACACCTGCTGTGGGTGGACTCTGATGGGGGACACCTGCTGTGGGGGGCTCTGATGGGGGACACCTGCTGTGGGGGGCTCTGGTGGGGGGCTCTGATGGGGGACTCTGATGGGGGACACCTGCTGTGGGGGGACTTTGATGGGGACACCTGCTGTGGGGGGACTCTGATGGAGACACCCTGCTGTGGGGGACACCTGCTGTGGGGGGCTCTAAAGGGGACACCTGCTGTTGGGGGCTCTGATGGGGGACACCTGCTGTGGGGGGCTCTGATGGGGACACATGCTGTGGGGGGACACTGATGGCAACTCTGATGTAAGGGGACAGAGGCTGTATTTGGGGGGGGGGCAGAGGCTGCATTTTGGGGGGGGGGGGAAGAGGCTGCATTTAATGGGAACAGAGGCTGCATTTAATGGGACACGGGCATGCTGCATGTAATGGGACACAGGCATGCTGCATTTGGGGGGGGGGCAGAGGCTGCATTTGGGGGGGCAGAGGCTGCATTTGGGGGGGGACAGAGGCTGCATTTGGGGGGGGGCAGAGGCTGCATTTGGGGAGACAGAGGCTGCATTTTATGTGACAGAGGCTGCATTTGATGTGACAGAGGCTGCATGTAAGGACGGACTGCTGGGGACACCTGATGGCATCTGGTTGTAGGCGACGTGGCTAGTGACACACTCGGGGCTCCCACTGATTCTGCATTATGGTGAGTTGAATGATTTAATTTTATATTGCAATGTAATAATAGTAATAATGCGCTTCAATCATCCTGACACCATAACAACCATGGTGCCGGGATGATTGAAGCGCTAACACCAGGTGTTTGGAGTATCTTTATCTGCTGATTGTTAAACTTTGTAGAATACACATTTCTATTGTTGTGTAGGATCTAGGCCTGCTGTCCCTCTCTCCCTCTCCCTCCATCCCTCGTTCATCTCAGACGCTAACCATACCACCTTAGAGCCACGCCCACTATTTCGCTGAAATCACGCCCATTTCCACCAAGTGGGAGGGGTCAAAAAGGAAGGGCGGGGTCTGGCGCCCCCCCATCCTAAAACTTCACCAGCCGCCACTGATAGTTAGTATGCTAGACAAAATCCTTCACACGTGCTTTGGATAATAATCAGACACTCGGTCGTCCAACAATCGAACCATGTGTACGAGGCTTCAAGCCCCATACACACTATTAGATTTTCTGCAGATTTTTGTCTTCAGATTTACCAAAACCATGTAGTGCAAGGGCCTGCCTGATTGCATACAAATTGAAACTCTTAAGGTTTGACCTCATATTATATGGTTTTGGTAAATCTGAAGACAAAAATCTGCAGAAAATCTAATAGTGTGTATGGAGTCTAACAATTCAACACTGCCACAATTTTGTGGCAAGTTTTCCTTGCTATCTGGGACCATAAAAAGTACTAGGCTTAATACTTCTTATAATAAATGCTTTATTTAATTGTTCCAGTAATGTCACTATAATTACATAATTTTAGCGGTATTGCGAGTACAGATCATAGCACAATTAACCATTTATAAAGCCATTATTTGTTTAAAATAAACATTTAAAGTGTTACCGTGCATTCATATTATCACGTGCATTCATATTATCTGGTCTCCCACAGTACACAGAACATGGAAATGCAATTATTTTAGTAAATATAAACTGCTAAATACCTTTTCTCATCAGCAGTATATAGCAGTCTTGTGACTTCTATCAGTGTCAGCCCGAGCACTGGTTAAAGCTTGTAGGAGGAGTTTTAATTCTCCTCTAAATGACCTATGAGGCTGCATGACCCCTGACCCTCTGTATGGATAGTGCTGATTGGCCCTGTGCTGATCACATGCACCATCCCAAAAAAACTCTCTAGCAATACACACCAAACTAAGCATGTGCAGAGTGCCCCCAAGGCTCTGTACTATCGTGAGATGGATTGGGGACAGTGGAAGAAGGGGAAGATCAGAGAAGACATAATCAAATAACCTTTTTACACAAAGGATTAAACCCTTAAATTCCACAGTGAGTGTAACAAGCATGCTTTACTGCATATACAGACTGATTTTTCTGTTTCGGGTTTAGTAACACTTGAATCTTTGGATATGGCATTATTCAGTTTGGCGTATATTGATTAGCATAGATGGATTTATCTAAACGCCATGCTGTAGAGGTGTTTTATTTGGCACGTGTCTTAATCTGGATATTTGGCGTTTCCTAGATTGATGTAGCACCCTCCTAGATAGGTGCTAGGATTAGATAGATGCAATTAGTTTGTGTTTTGAAAAATGTAGTTGTCACGCTGTAGTCAGTGTGGCTGTAATTGTTTAGTAGGTAAAAGCATCATTTGCTCACTGCACTCTGTCAGCTGCTGCCAGTCTGTCTGATAGCTCCCTCTGTATCCAGGAAACTTGAGAAGTTTCTGGATGATAGTTCTGAAGCTATGCAGATGGAAGCAAGAATATGGATACAGTCCTAGCCAATCCCAGAGAGGCAGGCTTTGATGGCATGCTAGGAAACAGCATATATTCTGAGCTTGGGGTCTTTTCCTGGAGAGGATTAGTCCAGCTTGGATGGTACGCTGCTCTCCCAGGCACTGCTGCTATGTCTGCTGTCGTGAGGCTTTGAGTGGGTGACCTGAGAGCCTGGATGCTGAGACCCTGGGACTATAGAGAGCTGACTGAGGGGGGCTGTCTGCTTAAGATCTAGTCTGGTATCACCAGAGTAAAGTGTCCCTTGGAAGTTGGAAGGAGGCAACCAGCTGTTCCTTGGGCCTTGTGTGAGTACAGACGCTTGGGGACCTTTGTGCTTTTGCCACCCCTCTGGTGCTAGAGAGTCAGCTGTGGGTCTATTTAAAGGGGATACCAGTTGGTGTCCTGAAGCGCTTTGTCCAGCTAATCTTCTACTTAAAGGCACTCTGCTCTTGTGGCTTTACAGTTTTACTGTAAAGCCACTCTGCTCTTGTGGCTTTACAGAGATTTACAGTTAACTACTACTACTACTATTACTACTACTACTACCACTATCTTATGGTGGTTGTAAACCCCTTTTTAGAACTTGTACCTATAGGTAAGCCTAAAATAAGGCTTACCTATAGGTACTGTAAATATATCCTAAACGTGCGCTGTGAAGAAACGGCCCTCTATGCCGTTTCTTCATGAGTGAGTGCCGTGACTGGCGGCTCCGGAGCGCATGCGCGGGAGTGATGTCTCGCGACTCGGCCACACAGCCGGAGTCCGCAGCCCCAGAAGAAGGATGTGCAAAGATGGATGCAGCCCCCAGCGGGGACAGCACGGGCTTCGTTTTCAGGCAGTGGCGGCTGGCGCTCAAAATTTTTTTTTGGGGGGGGGGGGGGCGCAGACAAACTGAAAAATTCTGAAAAAAAAAACCATCAATTGCAGCCTCACTGTACCATCAATTGCCCCCACTTTACCATCAAACACAGCCACTGTGCCATCAAACGCAGCCACTGTGCCCATCAAACGCAGCCACTGTACCATCAAACGCAGCCACTGTGCCATCAAACGCAGCAACTGTGCCCATCAAACGCTCCCACTGTGCCATCAAATGCTGCCACTGTGCCATCCAATGCAGCCACTGTGCCCCATCAAATGCAGCCACTGTGCCCCATCAAATGCAGCCACTGTGCAGCATTGAATGCAGCCACTGTGCCCATCATATGCAGCCACTGTGCCCATCAAATGTAACCACTGTGCCCATCAAATGCAGCCTCATTGTGCCCATCAAATGCAGCCTTACTGTGCCCCATCAAATGCAGCCTCACTGTGCCCCATCAAATGCAGCCACTGTGCCATATCAAATGCCAGTGTGCCCCCCGCCCGCCGTCTGTACTTACCCTGTCTCAGTGCTGGTGGGACAGCTCCTCAATGTCTTCTCCCATCCTCTGCTATGATTGGATGTCAGATAGGCGTCCAATCACAGCGCCTGTCATTTCAGCTAATCAGGTGACGGGTAACAGATCCGAGCACCTGATTGGCGGAGAGGCGGTTTAGTGTTAAGAAAGCGAAAATTCACTCGATTTTCTAACACAGCTGAATGATCTGCGAGTGCCCAGCATGGCGTTCGCAGTGCTAGAGGGGTGGCTGGAGAGATGGGGCGGTGCCTGTGCGCCCTTATGGACGCACCGCCACTGTTTGCAGGTAAGTGCCACATAATGAGCTAGCCCATTATGCTTTTACTTTGCAGGGTTTGCAGAGAACAAAAGCAGAAGTAAAACCCATCAGGGTTTACTTCCTCTATAAAGCTGAAGTCTACTGTTTGCTGCAAGCACAGACTTTAAAATAGCTTGTTTTAGGTCCTTAAGTGTACATAGTTCTTGTTTTCGAAAGCATCCCACCTAATTCCCTCAACCTTATCCAAGTTCTCCAAAAATAAAAATAACACCACTAGACTGGTCATTGAAGAAATGTGTGAATAAGCTTGTGCGCCTGGCTGCTGGGCGAAGATTGTGGAGAACTCTGGACAGTATTCATGTGGCTCCTACGGGAGTAGCACTACATTTACATATAGGAAACAAAATAATTTGTATGTTGAACCTAATGGACATGTGTCTTAACCTATAAGAAGCTATGTAACTAAATTATATTTGTAACATATTCCATATTACAATATCTAAAAATCATGTTTCGGCATGTCTATGTAATGCAATTTAAGCCTATAAAATGCAGCATATTCTGCCAAGGGTAGAAATATGATTAATTATAGTCTGCATTAATAATATCTGATTTAATTAAGTATATATATCAACATGACACGTGGATGGGTCTTGATATGTTTTAATGCAATTGAGGGCAACTTACCCGTGGCGCATTTGAAATCTACAGTTTACTAAGCACAGACCAGCAATGTTTAAAACATTTGGTGTTAAGGGTGAGACTTGGTTTGGCCATTGCAGAAGCTGCTTGCAACACCTAATGCCGCGTACACACGAGCGGACTTTACGGCGGACTTTGCCCGGCGGACTGGATTTCGTCGGACAATTCGATGTGTGTGGGCTCCAGCGGACTTTGTTTTCTCAAAAGTTGGACGGACTTAGATTTGAAACTTGTTTAAAATGTATCCGTTGAAATCGAGTCCGGTCGAAAAGTCCGCCGTCTGTATGCTAGTTCGACGGACTAAAAAGCCACGCTAGGGCAGCTATTGGCTACTGGCTATGAAGTTCCTTGTTTTAGTCCGGTCGTACGTCATCACGTACGAATTCGACGGACTTTGGTGGATTGTGTGTAGGCAAGTCCGTTCATTCAGAAAGTCCGTCGTAAAGTACGTCGAAAAAATCCGCCGGGCAAAGTCCGCCGTAAAGTCCGCTCGTGTGTACGCGGCATATGTGTTAGCAACGCTTCATTGACTTCAGACTATGGCAGATTTGACAAGAAAAAACTATTTAAATTGTGGATTCCTTCATATCAGTAGAGAGCACACATGGAAGTGAAGTCCCATTACTGTCCTGCCCACCCATTCTGGCAAATCTGGCCTCTACCAAATAAACATCCAAAAAAGTGAAGCACACTTACATGACTGTGCCTTTAAATAATACTCAAAATAAATCAAATTAATTTTGACCTGGCAGACCCAACCCTTAAAACACATAGGCCGTCAAGAACCTAGAGGATGGGGAACTACCCCTTGACACATGGCGGCGACTGGAGATAAAAGAAGCTGATTGGATCATTCGGGGATGGTGTGCTCGGTGGAGACGTGACTAAAGCCGCTAACAGGATTGCAGGTACGCTCAGATCGCTCCTTTCCATTCCCCCTTCTTTCCTCCCCCCTCCCTCTTCTTCTTTTTCCCCCTCTCCTTTTTCTAATGATCCCATGAGTTGAACATAACTTCTGATATATTGATATCGGTTTAAGGACTCAATAGCATGCAGGTGTGCGGTTGACTGGTATATATGCCTGGAACCTCTGCACTCACGGGATGGACCCCCTGCTTATAGGGGACACTTGAAGTCCCACCCGGAGGTGCGAGGTAATCCTCTGGTGCTTCTGGGGCGTGCGGGGGGTAGAGGGAGGTTAGTTGGAGGCATTTGGGCCTCCCTCCCTCTGCTCCGGCCGTGGCCGGGAGAACAAACCCTTACTATGGTCCTGCGGACGGCCCCTTCGGGTCTGTCACTAGGGGTAGAGCAGTCATTCAAGAGGCCTATATACCTTATCTACCCTGTACACATACTACAGCTACCCACAACACCGCCTCCAAGGCGATGCTTCTAGCCTATTAACTGGTGATAACCCCCTTGTCATTTCGCACAACTCACTCATGGTACTTATTTTATTTAAATGTTGTATTCTATTTTTATTTTGTATTTTATTTTTCTTTTGTTCAACCGGTTAAGTTGTGCAGTATATGCATGGTAGACCCATGTGGGTCAGCAATTTCATTCTCATGCAAAATGTTGAACATGTCTTGTTATATGTACTTTCAAAATAAAATAAAGATTATATAAAAAAATTAATTTTGACAAAGTAATAATGCAAAGTAGTGATCAATACACAATGAATAGTGTCCAAAAATAATTCTAAGTCAAAAAACGTGAAAAATTATTATTGTGAACTTCCAAAATGAATAAGAATTCCTTTCCAATCTCATCATTGTTTTTTTTCATTCTAATTTTTCTTATTCACTTTGGAGGCTTATAATAAGATTTTTTTCATGTTTTTTGCTTTTGGATTATTTATGGACTCTATTCAATGTATATTTACCACTACTTTGGATTATTACTTTGTCACAATTTATTATGAGTATTATTTAAAGGCCTGTCAAGTATATGTAGAGCTGACAACTTTTGTTTCTAGCCATATGTGTTGTTAAAGTGGGGTTCCACCCAAAAACAAAACTACCTGTAAAAATTCTAAAAAAAACCCCAAAAAAACATTTGGATATTTTTTTTTTCACGTACCTCTAAATGCCTGTTGCTAGGTGGTCCCTCGTAGTCTGCCTGTCCCTTAGCCTGGGCTGGTGACATCACTTCCTCCTCGGCACAGGAAGGGCTCCGCTCTGCTCCCTCCCTCCTGTCAATCATCTGGGACCCATTACAGGTCCCAGGTGATTGAGCGGCCAATCACGGTGCACGGCGCCGCTCGCGCATGCGCAGTGGGTGCCAGGCTGTGAAGCCACAGCCCGGCGCCCACAGTTGAAATGCCGGCGCCGACGAGCGGAGGGGGGAGACGAGCGGGGCTTCGATCCCCCGCATCGCTGGACCCAGGGACAGGTGAGTGTCCAATTAAAAGTCAGCAGCTGCAGTATTTGTAGCTGCTGACTTTTAATTTTTTTTTTTTTGGACGGCCCCCCGGGTGGAACTCCTCTTTAAGGTAATAAGTTGATATAGTGCCATCTAGTGGCCAATTATAAGGGTACAATACTTTTATTTTCATCATTTTAAGAAGTGACATGGAAGGGATTGATTGTTTACTTCTGGACATCAACTATGACCTACCCACAATGCTCATGGACCAAAGGAGAACTAAACTGCATTGTGGGGAGGATATAAAAGGGCTGGGAGCGGCCATCTTAGGTCTCTTGTTCCTGGGACGCGTGGCCTGCTAGCAGAACTCTGTGAGTGTGTGTGTCCCACAGGGTTGCGGCCTACCTTGTGAAGAAGCGGAGCAGCAGCAAGGATCCTGCCATCGTATCACAGTGTGCTGGAGCAGCAGAAGTGATTGTTTCGGAGACCCGTGGACTCCTGGTCGTTAGTAAACGGAACATCGTGACAGTGTGGTTGTGGCTCCACACGGACTAAGAACTGCTGAAACGGAGACACTCATCTGTCCGGATCCGGTGCGGTGAGAGGGTTAACTCCCAGAAGTTTGTTTAACACTACACACATTTAGAACTGTTACAGAGTGTTGCTGGGACTGATAGTCCCACGAAACAATTGAGTTGGAAAACATTACATTTACACAGACTTCAATATCCAGGAACTGATACTCAATGTCTGTCTTCTTCAAGTAAGAACACTGAATCAATTTGCTTGATCATAATTGCCTTTGTGTATCACCTTGCACTGCACAACACTCTAGAAAAACTCTCTGTGGATTACAAATACTGATTCATAGCTAGCGAAGATTGAAGACGTCAGGACTATCTCTTCTATTGCAGGGCCCTGCATCTAGTTATAAAGGATAGTGACTTTACGGTCCAAAGTAGAGGGAGCTCCCTGGTATATATATATATATTTAGGTATATCTGTGTATGTGCACAAAGACTGTCATAACTATTCACTATACTGTCGCACTACGTTGGTGTTATAGTGTAGTCACTGTAATAACTTTTATACATCATTTAAGTAAAAAGAAGTTATTTTTATTATTGCAGAAGTTTGCGTGCAGTGTTGTTTTTCTCCTGCAGGTGGAGTTACAAGCACCCAGGTATATATATATATATATTTATGGTCGGAGCCCTATGTCCGATATGGACATAGATAACACTTATAGTAAAGATAAGACTTACCATCGGAAATAGACCTGGAAGTGTGGACTTACCATATGAAATGGACCTGAAAGTGTGCCTTGGTCTAATGGCCGGTATGCCAAAATAAGGGGGCATACCCTAGTTTAAGAAATGATTATTCTGTAAGAGAAATGAATGAAATGAATAGTTGAGAAATGCTGTGAAATGGGGATGGGAGGGTGGGTATCGCGCACAGGAAACCGACAAGCACCACAGGTGAGCGGGCTGCTTAAATACCCCCCGGGCTCCTCCCATAAATTCACGCCACCATACTGGCCTTCCTACTTATGGTCGAAGCCCTATGTCCGATATGGACATAGATAACACTTATAGTAAAGATAAGACTTACCATCGGAAATAGACCTGGAAGTGTGGACTTACCATATGAAATGGACCTGAAAGTGTGCCTTGGTCTAATGGCCGGTATGCCAAAATAAGGGGGCAAAAACATTCAGGTAGGGGTATAATATGTTATTGGTTTTCAGGTATTCATTGAGCCAATTTGGAGAATGCCTGTGCCATCTCTACTTGAGGATTGGGTATATACCGGGCGAAGCAGGCTGATTTCCATCTGCCTAGTCTTTTGATGATGTGGTCTGGAACCCCCTGGCGGGTCGCTGCGGAGGCTGCTCCGATGCGGAAGGAGTGTCCGGAGTACTGACTGGGGTTAAGGTGAAGATTGCGGAGAAGTATCCTTATGTGTTTTACAAAGTGACATGCGTTTAGGGGTTTAACTGGGAATGGTAGAAGAGGACTGGTGTCCGATTGTTCAGGCAGGAGTGAGAGGAGACGGTTAAGTACGGTGAATGGACACCAGCTGTTATTGGTTCTGTAGAGGTGAATGTCCGCTCCAGAGCCTGTTTGCTGGGTTTTAGAAACCTCGAGGTGAAGGATGAAATGGTCTTGGTGGCGAAGCAAGTGCCGTCTGAGTAATACTTGGTCTGTGGGGTGGTTATAGGTGAATTCGCCAGGTCGCAAGAACCCGTAGTAAGCCAATTATATGGCTGCTTGTAGGACCGTGCTGGGCAGCAGACCGAATGGCGAAGTAGCCAGAATAGTCGACATATCCCTGAAGATGGGCCCCGTAATGGGTAAGCGCTTAGTACTGATCACTGGTTGTTGTTTCTGGATGCCCCTTAGGATGGCTCGTATAGCGTGTGATGAGAACAGTGAAGATTTTGTGGGGTCTTCCAGGATCACGAAATGTTGTATGCCGGCTAGGTATAGCCGAATGGTATTGTAAGATAAAGCCAGCTGAGTGTGGCAGTATGAAATGAAGGCCAGTACCTGTTTGACATCTAATGGTCCTTTACGGCAGGATGTGAGAAATTTATTGAACGCCTTTCAAGCTGTCTGGTAGGCTTTGAGTGTGTTATGAGAGAGTGAGTGATTGATGAGCTGCGTTGCTCCTTGTAAATGTTGAACTAGTCCAGGGTCAGTTGTGACCAGGCAGGGATAGGGGCCGACACTGGATCGGCTCCGGGAACCTGTTTGAAAAAGGAGGTGTAGTTAAAACATGACAGTGCGTCAGCAGCTAAATTGTATCTGCCTGGAATAAATGCACAGTGTATGTTAAAGTGATGCTGTAAGGACAGTTGTACCAATCTGCGCAGGAAGGACATGACTGCTAGGGAATTGGACCTGCCTTTGTTGATGATGTCTGCCGTGGCCTGATTGTCGGTGGTGAAGACTACGGTTTGCCCTGCCCAATGGTGACCCCAGAGTTTGTGCAGCTGCCACTATGGGATAGAGTTCAAAGAGGGAAGATGTTTGAATAAAGCCGGGTATCAACAGTATCTGTTGAGGCCAGGGTCCTGAAAACCAATGATGGCCAAAAATTGCCGCGAAACCTGTGGTGGCTGCAGCGTCTGTCACCACCTGGGGTGACAGGGCTGAAACCATGGGTATAATTAGGGATATACCATTCCGGGAGGACAGGAATTCATCCCACATAGATAGGTCCGCTATTGCTGCGGAGTCTAGATTTAAGATCTGATCGGGGTCTTGTGTTTCTGGCAGGAATCTCAGCAGGCGTGACACGAAGGTGCGGCCTTGTGGAATAATTCGCATGGCGAAATTCAGCATTGCCAGGAGAGATTGCAACTTCTTCTTGGTACACCCCTTGGTGTGGGTGAATTTGTGAAGGACCGCCTTAATGCGGGTTAGTTTGTCGAGGGGGAGACTGGCTTGCATAGCGCAGGTGTCTAAGTTGACCCCGAGAAAGGTGATGTTATGTGCTGGGCCTTCTACTTTGTGCTCGGCGATGGGAAGATTGAGTTTTCCGAATATCGCTCTGAGTTTGTCGAGGTCTCCTGGGGGCTTGCTGGGAGGTTCTATTAGTAGGAAGTCGTCCAGGTAATGGATGACTTTTTGTCACTGAGCCTTGTGTAACAGTATCCAAGCAAGAGACTGCGCGAATGTGTCGAAGAGCCAAGGGCTGCTCTTCGAACCGAACGTCAGTTTTGTGGCCAAATAATATGCCTCCTTCCACTTGATGCCATGCCAGCACCAAAGGGATGGGTGGATGGGCAGGAGCTTAAAGGCATCCGAGATGTCGGTTTTGGAAAGCCAGGCACCTGTACCTGCTTTGATGACTGCTTGTATCGGCATGTCTACGGAGGAATATTTTAGGGAGAATTCTTCGGAGGGAATCAGGGAATTGAGACTGGGGATGTGGGAAGAATGAGGCGCAGACAGGTCGTACACCAAACGTAATTTATTTGTGAATTTGCCCTTGACAAGCCCCAATAGGGCTGACTCTCCAAGTGCTGAAAGGGGGCTGAGTGAAAGGCCTATAACGTACTCTCGGTCTAGTTCTGTTTGTAAGAGCCGATCTATGGTTTGTTCGTCGATGGCTGCTGAACGAATATTCCCACATTCATACGTACTGTGAGGTAGTGAAATGAGGCCTGTGTGAAAGCCTACTGTGAAGCCCTGAATAAGGTAGGTGGCCAGAGAGGGGATGGGATGTGAGGTGAGGTAGAGTCTTAGCCATAAGACGTTGATCCGGCTTAGTCATGCCCTCTTCTGTTGTTTGACTTCGCACAAGTTCCTTGGGTGCGCTCTTTGGCATAAGGTGCAGATGTGGAGTAGGCGGCACTGACTGATGTTGCAGGACCCGTAATTGTAATTATTGCAGATGGCTGCCCCTCCCACGGTTCGGACTGGGCGTCCGAATTTGTCCACCTGAGGCGTTTGTTCAGGGGCCGGCTGACCCTGAAGTGCACCGGAGGTAGAGGGAAATTCGAAAGGACGTTTGATAGTCGCATTGGCGCACCAGGTGGCAGTGTGGGTGGGGGTCTGGCAAATCGCACCTAGGGGTGAGCGTAAGCCGGCAAAATGGCGGCAGAAGAGCTCTGTGTCCATGAGACACCAATTTGTTGTTGTTTGGAACTGTGTGAGTCTGGCTGCAGCCTTTGCGGAAAAGGAACGGTGGTAATCGTAAAAGGAAAATCCTCCATACTTGTAGCCCAAGTCTACTACCGTATGGAGGTACAATCCAGCTCTTCCCTTCTGCTGGGGGCGGCTGAGCATGGGACGTCTCTCAGCATGCCGAAGGCCAAGGTGAATTCTGGGACAGATAACTTGCGGTTCAGTCTGGGGTCTTTGGTTTTAAGGACCACCGATAGCCGCGGTCGGTCGAGCCTCCGGGAGTGCCACCCTGGTTTGTACGTCTGAGACCGAGGTAGACAGGGACGACACCATCGTATGAAGTTGTGCGATGGCCGAAGATATTGACTGAAGGGATGCCTGTTGGGTACTGGGTCCTGCTGCTGGTGGGGGAAAAAGGAGCTTGAACAGCTCGCCTTTCCTCGCTGCGGCGGGGAAGGGCACACCTCTGCGTCTTAGCTCCGCCGTCAGTTTGGGGATAGTCCATCCCCTGAGGGACTTCACGCTGCCGCTCTCTGAGACCGGGGAAGGTGACAGAGGGGCCGTGAAGTCTTCGCTGCCGGCCTGTGACATGATTGATCTGATGAGAATATCCTGTCTTTGAGCTCGTATTTTTTGGTTGACTGTAACCTATTGGGGGTGACATGAATTTCAAGTTTTTCCTTTGATTCTCTAAGTCATACTTACCCAACTTATTTCTTGCCATTTTTTTTTTTTTTTTTTTTTTTTTTTTAGGTGATAATTCGTGAAGGGTTTGCTGACTTCCTTGAAGCAATGACTTGTATGGTACTTGCAATCTTGTGACAATGAAATGATTTTGAAATGTTTGCCTTGATAATGAAATGAGTGAACTCCATGACAGAGGTCCGGCTCGGTCGTGTCGTGATTGAGCCGACCATAAACCGGGCTCTGGAGCATGTACTGAAATGAGGCAATTGAAAACAGTGGTGCACACCGGGACGAATCGGTGCATGATTGATGCATCTGGATTCGAATCGGAGCGCAGTGTGAACGAAATGAAAGAAATGTATTTACCTTAACCGAGGCTCGCATTGGTTGTGCCGCATTTTGCGACTAGCGACTAACCGAGCTCTGGTATAGGTATGGATACGGCCGAATCAACTGCGGCATTCCGTGACGAATCGGTGCATGTCGGATGCGACTGTTTTCGAAACGGTGATGCGCTGTGGGAGTGAAATGGTAGCAATTCCCATGACAGAGATGCGGATCAGTCGCCCGATATCTGCGACTAGCTGTGATCCGGACTCTGGAGCATGTTTCTGAAATGAGGCCGAGCCCTGGGGCACGCCGTAACGAATCGGTGCATGGAGGATGCGACTGGATTCGAAGCGGAGCGCGGTAAGTGCAGGTGTAACATATTGTTTTGCCATGACAGAGGCGCGAATCGGTCGTGCTGCTGTAGCGACTGACTACGAATCGGACTCTGGAGCATGTACTGAAATGTGGCAAATACCTGGGGCACGCCGAGACGAATCGGTGCATTTCCATGCGACTAAATTCATATCGGAGTGTGCTACGTGGCAATGAAATGATAGCCATGACAGAGGTACGAATCGGTGAGTCGATATATATATATATATTTATTTATTTATTTATTTATTTATTTTTTATCGACTGCTTATGACGTGACTCTGGAGCATGTACTGAAATGAGGCCGTAACTACTGGGGCACACCGGAGCGAATCGGTGCATCTTTTAGGTGCGACTGGATTCGAATCGGAGCGCGGTATGTGACTGAAATGAGAAATGATTTTGAAATGGTTTGAAATGATAGAAATGTGTCTAGAAATGTTCAGAAATGAGAAATGATTGGTATCAAACTGACGTGGTTTGATAAGATTGTGAACTGCGAATCGCTATGGCTGTCTGCTGACTCATGTTTTTAGCGGTTTAAACATGCCTGAAATGAAGCGACGCACGCGTCGCGGTGGTTTCCTTAACTAACACGAAATGGTTACATAACGATAGTGCGAGCGATATACATTGCGGTTACGTACGTAAAAGTTGCGGGTGCTTCGTAAGTTTGATATCACGGTTTAGTGACATGATATCTAACAGTTCGTAAAAACAAAAGTCCGACGGGACCCTACCTGCGACAGCCAAGCCAGACGCGTGGTACGAATGATACGGATCGGTAAACACTGACACTCTCGAGCACGAAATAGCAAATGCGGGAACTTCGCGAGACAGCAACTTGCGGACGTTTGGTATTCGGATAGTCGGCCTAGTGACGTAACGTATCGCGCACAGGAAACCGACAAGCACCACAGGTGAGCGGGCTGCTTAAATACCCCCCGGGCTCCTCCCATAAATTCAGGCCACCATACTGGCCTTCCTACATATATATATATATATATATATATATATATATATAAAATGTGTGTATATTGTGAGTTAAGGTTGGTATTAATGTCATTACCACATTGCACTACAGCTGTGTCAAGGGGATTGTAGCAATAATTTGATTAAATTATCTTCTTGTAAAGATATATAAAGTGGAATCACATGCTGTGGTATTGCAATTTTAAGCTCTTCTGGATAAAATTTTATCTTTCAATACCACAATTCAGTTATTACCCATTTAAAAAGAAGCCTGAAGTGAGAGGAATATAGGGACTGTCATTGCTGCTCTTTTTTAAAAACCCTTAATCAAGAAAAAATAATATAGCGCTAATGATTGTGACACTAATCACTTTGTGATTGAAAGTTATTAAAGATTACCTTTCCTGGGGGCGTGTGCCCGGGATGGTGGAGTAAGCAGACGTGCCTTCTGAGCTCTGCTGGAAAAGACTCCGTTTATTGATCCGTTTCTGGGTTATAACTATACCTACGTGGACTGACAGCCCCTGCATGCCTTCTAGAACCCCTGGAGGCCCGAATCGGGGCAAAAAGTTGAAATTTCACCCTGGCCTACGCCAGCGCACCTTAGCAATATGGCGTCGCAGACAGAACACGAGGGGGGCGCTCCACCTGGTATCCCGGAGGTAATGGCAGCTATTACTATATGCCAGACAGCGCTTACGTCCAAGATAGAAGCCGTACAAATGGACGGGGGGCTGCTGCGGCAAGATCTGAATAAGATCCGATCCCGTATAACGGCGGTGGAGCAGCGAGTTGGTGATGTGGAGGATGCAGTGACAGACCATTAGGGCCTCTATTAGGGTGCCTCAAATGAAGGTGAAGGCTCTAGAATATCGGGAAGAGGATGCCAAAAATCGGAGCCGAAGAAACAACATCCGCATTGTCGGGCTCCCGGAGGGTGTAGAGGGTCGCAATCCTACTACCTTCACGGAAGACCTGTTACGTTCGGTACTTCCGGCGGCACAATTGTCACCCTACTTTACAGTGGAGTGGGCTCACCGAGTGATGCCGAGGCCGGGACAAGAGGGAGCACCCCCCGCACATTTATTCTACGCCTGTTAAACTTCCGGAATAGGGATGAGCTCCTGAGAGCGGCCCGCGTAGCAGGAGACATCCCATATCGCAACACCAGGCTCATGATGTTCCCCGATTACACGATGGAGACGCAGAGACAGCGCCGCTCCTTTGACGCTGTGAAAGTGGCTCTTCGGGTCAAGGGGATTCCTTACAGTATCCTGTTCCCGGCCAAGTTGCGAGTAGTCGATGGGGAGACGGTGCGGATCTTCACTAGCCCTAAGGATGCCGGAGCATAGCTGGAGACACTACCTCCGTAGTGAACCTTCATTTTTCAAGCCTTCTTTCTCTGTTGCACTAATGCCGCTGGAGTTGCACTCAAGGGACTGCCATGTGCAGGTGAGGGTGCTGATTTGTATGGGTCCAGCCTAGTTTTTGCCTATGAGATCATTTGGAGAATGCTGTGCCTAGTCCTATTCTTCCTAAGTTACATCTCATGCTGACACCCCTTTCTGTGCTGTACCCTGAACTGCAGACCCGGGCATCTGAATCTATGCAAGTACTCTGACTTAACCCAGATGCCTGTCTTTATTTTATTTTTCCTTTCTCTTATTTTATTTTTGTGGACTGCTCTTGTGTGATGTCCTAATCAGGCCTACGCCTCCCGATTATTATTCTTTTCCTCTAAACTGTTCCTAACAATGTTCTGAGGTCATGTGCCCTTTGCTGTTTGAGGGTGCATGGGGTGAGGGTGGGGGAGTTGGATGGCCGTTGCCATCCGTGCAAAAGTTGTTTTATTGTTCTTAAGTTTCATGTTATACATGGTTGGTCTTTGTGTTAACCTTGGTATGTACACCATGTGGCTGTCCGGGGGCGTACAGTCGATGCATGATTATAGAATGGCGGGCTTTAGAGCAAGACGAATGGGGGAGGGCGGCGCACCTATGATGGGCCTAGAATGTCTCGGCAAACGGATATCCTCTGTTTATGGGTATGTAAAGAGTATGGCTAATTTTAGAGTGCTATCTTGAAATGTTAGAGGCCTCAACTCTGCAATTAAACCATCCCTAGTACTTAAGTACATACAGCAGCATAACCCCAAGATATGCATACTACAGGAAACCCACCTAATGGGTGCAAGAATCCTAGGGTTAAAGAGAGCCTGGGTCTGTGCCCATTATCATGCTTCCTACTCCAACTACGCTAGAGGGGTAAGCTTTCTGGTGCATAGATCCCTGGCCTTCCAATTGGTTGCTGTCAGAACTGATCCTAGGGGCAGATGTGTTCTTGTGCATGCTCTGATAGCAGGATATCCGTATGTAATAGTGGGAATATACTTGCCCCCCCCCCAGACACTACTTTCCTTTCTACGCTGATGCAAACTGTTGTACAATATGATGTGAGTAGGCTACTGATTGTAGGGGATTTTAATATGGTCATGTCAAATGAGCTAGATAGACTCCGACCCTCCCCTTCTGTCTCAACCGGCCTGTCCCAATGGGCTTCCTCATTTCACCTCACGGATCTCTGGCGCCACTTCCATCCCTCTGATGCCCAGTTCACCTGCCTCTCCGCCACATTTCGGACATTGTCCCGCATAGACATGGCCTTTGCATCCCCTGGCATGCTGCGGGAAACAGTGTCCACTGAGATTCTGTCCCGCGGCATATCAGATCATGCTCCGCTAATGGTTATGGTTCGGGCGGCTCCGCTTGGTGGGCAGAGGATGTGGAGACTGTCAAAATATTGGATTGTGGACGCAGAGATCCAGGAGGAGATGCCTGAGGCAATATGTGGCTTTTGGTTGAGCAATACAGACGTCTCTGGGCCACTAATTACATGGGATGCGTTAAAGGCCTGGTTAAGGGGCGAATACATCAAGAAAATTGCGAATAAAAAAAGGGCATCTATGCAGTCTCTCAGGCAGTTGGCGGATCAGGCCCAGGAACTGGAGCAATTATATGTCAATACCCCGAACTCGAATAACTATATATCCTGGCAATATACCCTCAGGGAACTATCGCTGTTGCGATTGGACCTTACTAAAAAAACTATGTTAGCTAGCGCCCAGAGGGTATTTGAGTATGGAGACAAAAGTGGCCGACTTCTAGCCTGGCTAGCTACCGGACAGTATGCAACGACTCATGTGGGTAGGCTGAGGGACACAGACGGTACACTCTTGACCACCCCCGAGACAATCAGTAATAGATTTCTGCAGTTTTACCAGGAACTATACTCCTCTAAGGTGAATTATACCTGTTCTGACCTGCCTGACTACCTTGACCTGATACCCTTTCCTACACTTGACCCAGACCAAAGCAAGGCACTAGAAGAGGACATAACACTGGAGGAGATTCAGACGGCCATGGGTTGTATGCAGGCGGGTAAGGCCCCTGGTCCAGATGGTATACCCATAGAATTTTACTCAGTGTATCAGGAGCTGTTGGCCCCTAAGTTGACCTACCTCCTATCCCAATTCTCCGCTCTGGGTTCTCTTCCGGATTCTATGTCTGAGGCGGTGGTGGTGTTGGTGCCCAAACCCGGTAAGGATCCTGAAGACTGTGCCTCGTACAGGCCCATATCTTTGATAAACGTAAATGCCAAGCTCTTGGCTAGAATCCTGGCTCTCCAATTAGCTACTGTGATTGAGGATCTGGTCCATCAGGATCAGACTGGGTTCATGCCGGGGAAGGGCACCGATATTAATATCCGTAGACTCTTTCTCAATCTTGACACCACCCATGATAATGGAGGCACCAGAGTTATAGCTTCTCTAGACGCGGAGAAAGCTTTTGACTCCGTAGAATGGAGACACCTCTGGGAGACCCTTAAGCGTTTTGGTTTTGGCCCAAAATTTCTTAACTGGCTAGGCCTGCTATATAAATCACCTAGGGCCAGGATCCGCACCAATGACACCTTATCTGATTTTTTTTCTCCTCCAGAGGGGCACTAGGCAGGGGTGCCCATTATCACCCAGCCTGTTTGTGTTGGCTCTTGAACCGCTGGCTATTCTGATACGGGAGTCTCGAAGTGTCAAGGGGCTCAAAGTTGGCCCTCTGGAGGAGAAAATCTACTTGTATGCCGATGACACATTGCTGTACCTGCATGATGCAGATACAGTGCCTTGCAAAAGTATTCGGCCCCCTTGAACTTTTCAACCTTTTGCCACATTTCAGGCTTCAAACATAAAGATATAAAATTTTAATTTTTTGTGAAGAATCACCAACAAGTGGGACACAATTGTGAAGTGGAACGAAATCTATTGAATATTTTAAACTTTTTTAGCAAATAAAAAACTGAAAAGTGGTGCGTGCAAAATTATTCGGCCCCTTTACTTTCAGTGCAGAAAACTCACTCCAGAAGTTTTTTTTTTAATCAAAACTTTTTATTTATTTATTTCCGATGCAGAAAATGATCATACAAAGATAATACAGATTACCGTAAGGATTAAAGAAATCAAGGTCCGGCCGCTGTGAGAGGGTGTGTGTGAGAGCTCCCTCCTAGCTCCGGCCTGTATGCCGCTCAGCCCTGTCCCCGCTGACCCTCCCCTCCATACCATCTAGCCGGCTGCTGGCTTGATCTGCCTCCCGGCCCTTGATGCCTGCTACCTGCTTCGGTCGAATGCCGCGATCAGGACAGCTGCTCCTCATCCTCGCCGCTCCTGCAGTACCGCGCTGAAGGACACTGGCTCGGGCCCTGCCTAGTTTGCACTCCATACGGGCCGCGCGGTGAGCTCCCCCTCCTCCGTGGCGGCGTGGGTTGGATGCCTAGCAACCCCCGGGAACCTCGCGAGACCTGCGGGAGCCGCTGGAGTTCGGCGCCAGAGATTTGGGAGCCTCAGTCAGAGTGCCCTGCTTCAAGCTCCAGTATCGAATCCAACCTCCCCTCTCCCGCCCTAGCCGCAGCCACAGCTACAGCAACGGAAGCAGACCTCAGCTAATGATAAACGCTCACCAGATGCACTTGGGAGAGAGCTGCCCTGAAGCACCGAAAGGTCAGGTATGAGCGCCCTGTGGGCCTAGTTCATAAAGGACACTTTTTCAGTATTTTAATCTTTGCAAGACTGTCAGCTTATACCCTGCAACATTCCATGCCTTACACCTCTTACTGGGCCCGGTATCTAAGCCTTGGATATTGTAGAAGAAGTAAGAGGCAGGGGGAGCGGGGAAAGAGAAGTGCAGAGTGCAGCAAGGAGTGTAAAGAAGTTCTTGGGAAAAGTAGAGGACGAAGAGGGTGAATAGGAAGGGAAAGGAAGGAAAGAAGGAAAGTCAAATCAAGCTTTTTTCTGAGGCCCTGGGTCTGTAACGGCCCCCACATAGGGCGTGCTGCAGTGGGGGACTTGTGGTAACCTTTGGGTATACTACACTGTAACTAAGGGACAAGTCGCCATTGGAACTACGTTTTCCTCTTCTTTCTTTACCCTCACCAAATACTCCCAATGATGACCAGAAAAAAGGGAGAGGACCCCCAACATCCTAATGAAAATTTAGCAGCACAGGCAACTCGCTCTGTCAAGGACAGGGGGGGCTCGGCGCCGACACCCCTTGCGGCAACAGCTGCAGCAAAATTGGAAAAGTTTGCACATACCCCTGCACATACCCCCGTTAAAGGCAACCAGCTCCCCCACGAGAAAACACAGACAGGGCCACCTGGCGAGCGAAAAAGCGTGGGCAGAATGTTAACAGCCCCAGCTGCAACACCGGCCGGTACCAAAAATGTATCAAACAAAAAAAGCCCAGAGACAGCCCCCCTGGAGAAAGCAGCTTCTCAAAACAGCGGTGCTTCAGCCGCTCCTATAAAAATAAATGAACCAGAACCCACATTAAAAGAGGTACTAGCTGCGGTGAATTCCTGCAAGGGGTCCCTGTGTGACCTGTGTGATCAACTGGGGGGCCTCAAGGTAGAACTTCGCTCTATGAGCCAAGAGCTCCAGAAGGTACTGGAGAGGACTGCCCTTATAGAAGAGAGATTGAGCCAACTTGAGGACACAGTGTTCCCGATGCAGCGGGAATTTAAGAATATACAAACGCAGTTTGAAATGTACAGAAATAAATTGGATGAAATGGAGAACAGGATGCGTAGATGCAATGTTCGGGTTCTGGGCCTCCCTGAGGGAAGCGAAGGCCCCTGTCCTGAAATCTTTATGGAAAAGCTGTTTAAAGGCTTCTTCGGGTCCGATTCATTCTCACCCTTTTTTGCCATCGAGAGGGCGCATCGAATTCCTACTAGACCAACCGCATCGGGGGGGCGCCCTAGACCAATGATTCTGAAGCTGCTCTGCTATAAGGACAAAGTGGTGTTAATGCAAAAATCAAGAGAGATAGGGGATATTTCCCATAATGGCAGTAGGATCTCACTGTACCCCGATTTCTCCCCGGATCTGCAAAAAAAAAGGGCAGGCTTTCTGGAGGTGAAACGAGCCCTGCGGTCCCACAAAATTCCGTATGCCTTACTATATCCAGCACGATTGAGGGTGGAAGCTTCGGGGTCAGTTTACTTTTTTGATGCAGCTGATAAGGCCGCAGCATGGTTGGAGGACCATCAAGGGACCATAAAACCCTGAGAAGATAAGAGGGCTGCAAAAGAAGAGTATAAAGAGGACAAATTAAAATGTCGTAGTATTGATAAAGAAAAAAAGAAAAAAAAAAAGGAAAATGGATGGCGGGAGGGGACTGAGGGGCGGGGGGAGGGCTTATTGTTATTCTTTTGTTATTTGGGGAGGGCCGGAGGCAGGGGGGAGAGTGGGAGGTAGAGGTTGTGTAAGTCCTAAATGTGGGATGGTGCACGACCTGGGATGTGGAGTGTATTGTTTTGGTTTTTTTTGTTATATTTGTCGCAGTACCTCGGGGTTTCCCCTGGGGATACTGCTGTGGGTGGGGGGAGGGGAGCTGGGGGGCGGGAGGAGGGTGTAGGGAGGGTATGGCTGGTGGTAGGTGTGATAGGGAGGCACTGGGTAGATTGGGTCACAATAAAAGCCCTCAGGGCGAGCCGAAATAGGCATGGGGGGTTAAAGGGTAAGTCACTGGATAAAGAGTCACGTAGTCCCCATGTGGGACCCAAACATATTAATAAAACGAATCAGGGGGGGAGGGAGGGTAGCAATTTAAATAAGGGCTTGGGCTATAACTTCACGCACATGGAAAGAATGGGAGTAGAGGGGGTTTGTGGGGATTGGAGGGTGAGGGGTTCTTCCCCTCTCCCCTCCCTCCACACCCCCCCAAAACACTGTTGCAACACTGATGGTAGGCTTAGGATTCAGAGTGGAGCTAGGATAAATATTAAGAAGCTGGATGCCCCGGGGCGGGAGCTAAAATGTGGTACGCGTTGTACATTGAACAATATGGTTGCTACCTGTATTCCTGCTAAAAATCTTTTCTTTATTTTTCCTTTTACTGATGCTTAGTACGATTGGTATATGCTCATGGAACGTCAGGGGCCTGGGTGATCCCGATAAAAGGTCTGCTGTCCTATCAGAGTTGGAGGCCCAGGGTGTCGCTCTGTTTTGCCTGCAGGAGACGCACCTAACAAATGAAACTAAGACAAAACTGGGGGGTAGGAAATTTCAAGCGCAATTTCATGCGGTTTACTCCTCCTACTCGAGAGGTGTAAGCATATTGATTAAAAAAGGGGTGACGTTCACCTGCAGGAGTGCGTGGATCGACACCCTGGGCTGCTATATTTTCCTACACTGCTTATTAGATGGGAGAGAACTGGTCATAGCAAATATATATATTCCCCCTCCTAGCAGGTTGGAAATTCTATACCATTTATTAGAATACATGGAGAACAAGGCAGGGATTCCACTGATTCTGATTGGCGATTTTAACACTGTTCTTGATAGCCGGCAGGATAGGTTCTCACTGGGTACCCGGATAGGGAGAGTAACGGAGGGGAGGCTTAAACAGTTCCTAGAGGAAGTGGGGTGGTGCGATCTATGGAGAATCCGCAATCCAAACGCCAGACAGTTCTCTTGTTACTCAGGGACGCACTGTACACTATCCCGAATAGACCTAGCGATAGGTAATAAGGAAGCGCTCCCTATAGTACATAAAATAGATTATGGCCCAAGGGGATTATCAGACCACTCACCCTTAAAATTGCTGTTGTGCACCGGGGACAGACAGATATATAGGCCTTGGTCAGTAAACCCAGTATGGTTAGAGGTAATTGGGAACCAGGAAGAAATCTCTACCAGCTTAAAGGAGTTCATCTTGAGTAACCTGGGCACGGCGGCAGGGGGGGTGGTGTGGGACGCACTAAAGGCCTTTCTTAGAGGGCTCCTAATTCAGCAAATAGCAAGGGCAAAGCGAAAAACAAAAACGCAGGAGGACCGCATCAGAAGGGAGGTTATAGACCTGGAAGAGCAGTATGTGCTGTGTCCCAATATAGAACTAAGGGAGGCATGGGTCAAGAAGCAGCAGGAATATAAAGCGGTAACAATGAGAAAGGCAGAAAATAAAAGGCTTTTTCAGAGGCGGAGATTTTTTGAGGAGGGGGAAAGAGTGGGGCGCACGCTCGCCGTGGTGGCTAGCACCAACTCCCAGTCCTCAACAATCTCTGCGATCAGATCCCCAAAGGGGGAAATAGTTACGGATCCTGGGAAGATAAGGGAGATATTCTTTGACTTCTATAGTTCCCTGTACAAAACGAAACAGCTTGCAGGCAATGGCGCGCTAGATAAATTAGTGGAGGGAATTACACTACCAACTCTAACCACAACAGATAAGATGAACCTAGAGGCCCCCATAACCCTGGAGGAACTTAGGAGCGCGGTGGCGGCTATGCCTAATCGTAAAGCTCCAGGCCCAGACGGACTTCCCTTGGAGATCTACAAATACTACGGGGAGACTTTGCTCCCCACCCTTCTGAGGACACTGGAGGAGGCGTTGGCGAACGGCGGTCTCCCCTCTTCAATGTCAGAGTCTAATATTATACTTATTCAAAAGGAAGGGAAAGACCAACTAGAGGTGGCCTCATATAGGCCAATCTCCCTGCTTTGTTCGGATATTAAAATCCTTGCAAAGGTCTTGGCAACCAGGCTAAGCAAATGCATTGACAAACTGATCCACCCAGACCAGACGGGATTTATCCCCCATAGGTCTACCAGTGTAAATATCAGAAGAGCATACTTGAACCTGCAGACCCCAGTAGTAGACGGGGACCCTAGAGCAGTTGTCTCACTGGATATTGCTAAAGCCTTTGACAGCCTGGAATGGGGCTACCTCTGGGAAATAATGGATAAATTTGGGTTTGGCCCGGTCTTTGTTAAATGGGTAAAAATTCTATACAGCCACCCATCAGCTAAGTTAAAGATCAATAATGAGTATACAGACAGTCTGACATTGGAGAGGGGCACAAGGCAGGGGTGTCCGCTGTCCCCCCTCCTGTTTGCCCTGGCGATGGAACCGTTGGCGGAGGTCATGAGGAGGGCATCGGATATACAGGGGTTCAGGAGGAGGGGTGGGGAAGAAAAAAAATCGCACTTTACGCGGATGACGTTTTGGTATTCCTGGGGGACATGGGCCCCTCTCTGGAAGGAATGATGAGATTGGTGGAAAGATTCGGGAAAGTGTCGGGCCTAGTAGTTAATTGGGATAAATCTGCACTGTTACAGATGGACTCAATTAATAGCCCCCCTCCCGACGGCCTTTCCGGGCTAAAAATAACTGATAAAATTAAGTACCTGGGAATAGAGCTGACCAGCGATCCCAATGTTTACATTCGGGATAACCTGGTCCCTTTACTCGCGAAGCTTAAAAAAAAATGCGACATCTGGTGCCGGCTCCCCCTGTCGTTGGCAGGGCGTGCAAACTTGATCAGAATGATCTGGTTACCACAAATCCTTTATATTCTTCATAACTCTCCGGTGTGGATCGGGAGAAAATGGTTTATAAAAATAGACTCCTTATTTAGGGATCTTCTCTGGAAGAAAGGCCATGCCAGGATCAAACTGCAGGCGCTGCAGCGCCCCACCTGGGAGGGAGGGTTAGCAATTCCCCACCCGTATGGATACTTCTTGGCTGCTCAATTGCAGCACTTGGGGGGCTGCGAATCCAGTAGCGAATTAAGCGCTAGCAATAAAATAATGCTGGAAGGCAGCCCACATAGATGTCTGGCAGATGCACTCGAGGCAGGCTCTCTACAGAGAAAATTACCAACACCTAAATTAGTAAGTAAAGTCTGGCAGACAGTCAAGCGGATTATGGAGTATAGGGGCATCACGGAATATTCGCCAATATGGTCTAATGAACTCCTGGGGGAATTAAGGGCCATAGAAAAGCACCCCGTTTGGGAAAACCACGGAATCTATAGATTGATGCAGCTATATACTGGTAGCAACCTGAAATCCTTCATGGACCTCAGAATGGAATTTGGTATTCCAAGCAACACATTCTATAAATATCTTTAGATAAGGCACGCGTTGAGTACCCAATTTAGTTCCTCCCCTATGGAGCAAAGTAAAACGCCTCTTCTTAATAAAGTTGTCAAAGCAACAAATGCTAAGGGATTGATTGGAGCTGTGTACACACAGCTAGTAGACAAAATACTACCTCAAAGTGCGGCAGCCGGGCCCAGAGCAGGATGGGAGGCGGATGTGGGAAAGCTGTCAGATGCCCAATGGCGAAAAACACTGAAGTTGGGGCAGTCGGTATCCGTCTCCCCCTCGCAGAAGGCCTCACACCTACTCCTAGTACACAGAGCTTACTACACCCCTAGAAGATTATATAGATTTGGGGGCAGGCCGGATGACAAATGCCCTAGGTGTAACAATACAGGGGATCTTATACATATGGTCTGGAGATGTCCAAAATTGGTAAGATATTGGACGGAAGTGGTCAGGACAATCAATCGCAGATTTAAAACTAAACTAGCGTTAGACCCTAAGGTATGTGTGCTGGGGCTGGTGGGAGATACCGCGGGTCACACTAACTCAGTCACAGCAGCGGTTAGATGCTTATACCAGGCTAGAAAGCTGATAGCACAGTCTTGGCTCTCGAGAAAATCTCCAACTATAGAGGACTGGACTAAAACGATGGACTCCCTGGTCTGGACAGAGAGGACAGTTTATATTAGAAAAGGGAACTATAGAAAATTTATTGGTCTATGGAAACCCTGGCTGCAGGAACTGAATACCTGCCAACTACTTTGAACCAAACACCTTTGAACCTTGACTGTTTAGTGGGGCGAATGCATAGCTAATGCCGTAAAAGCCTAAGCGGTGGGATGGACCCCATTGGGGGCTAGATAGATATAACATGTTGCAACTTCTGGAGGTACTCCTCCTTTCTCTTCTTCTTCCTACTTTTTTCCTGTTTTCTTCTCCCTCCTCCTCTTCCTCTCTCCTCGCCCCCCTCTCGCCGCGACCTTAACAGGGGTGGCGTTTTCGGGACGGGGGGGGGGAGGGGGATGACAGGGGGACCAATGCACAATGGAGGGTGGGCTAGCCAGGGGCTGGAGGGGAAGGGAAAAAAAGGGGATAAAAGTGGCACAACACAAAATACTGTTATGCACCTACAAGGGCGCACTTAAAAACACTTTAGAGCATAAAAAAGCACGTGAAACAGGGGTTTTAAAATATATTTTTACATTGTCTGTACTAGGCTTTATTACTGGTAATTTATGCACTCTAAACGCACTTTGTTATGTAAAATATGAAATCTTGTTGTTACCTTTATTGTCACAAATGGTAAAAATAAAAGCAATTTAAAAAAAAAAAAAAAAAAAAAAAAAAAAAAAAAAAAAAAAAGAAATCAAGGTCCAGCCAAGAAAAAGGAAAAAGCAAAATTATACAGTGCAAATTTTCATACATCTGAATAAAAGTTTTTATACTGCATCTTTGTCTACTATTGAATAATACAAACAGGTGTTTAACATACCTAACATAAAACTGTAGGGTGTGATCCCCTCCCCTCTCCCCTTCCCCCCCCCCCCCCTCCATCTGCTGCACATTCTTCAAACTAAATTCGTAACAGTCTATCCATCACAAGCTGTGGGGGGCAAGAGCTGGGTCCGACAACCAAGGCTCCCATATCTTTTCAAATTTATTGCCAGCATTTCTATGACGGTAAGCTAATTGTTCCCTGATCAGAAGTGAGTTTACATGTGCAATCCATTGCTTTCCCGTTGGTACAGTGTGCGCCATCCAGTGTCGAGCTATAAGCTTTCTAGCCAGATACAATAGCCTGGTAAGCATAATGTACATTCCCCTCTGGTACATCTCCTCATCAATCGCACCTAGTAAACACACCAGAGGAGTGGAGGGCACTGGCACCTGCGCCAACCGGGATACAATCTGTATGACCTCATTCCAGTATCTATTAAGCTTCGGGCACCGCCAGAGCATATGGATGAGGTCACCCTGATGTATTTTACATTTTGGGCACAGGGGTGAATCTCTCAGGCCCCAACCAAACAGTTTAGTTGGCGTCCTCACTCCAGAAGTTTAGCGAGGATCTCTGAATGATCCAATGTTGTCCTAAATGACTGATGGTGATAAATAGAATCCACCTGTGTGTAATCAAGTCTCTGTATAAATGCACCTGCTCTGTGATAGTCTCAGGGTTCTGTTGAAAGCGCAGAGAGCATCATGAAGACCAAGGAACACACCAGGCAGGTCCGTAATACTGTTGTGGAGAAGTTTAAAGCCGGATTTGGATACAAAAAGATTTCCCAAGCTTTAAACCTCCCAAGGAGCACTGTGCAAGCGATTATTTTGAAATGGAAGGAGTATCAGACCACTGCAAATCTACCAAGACCTGGCTGTCCCTCTAAACTTTCAGCTCAGACAAGGAGAAGACTGATTAGAGATGCAGCCAAGAGGCCCATGATCACTCTGGATGAACTGCAGAGAACTACAGCTGAGGTGGGAGAGTCTGTCCATAGGACAACAATCAGTCGTACACTGCACAAATCTGCCCTTTATGGAAGAGTGTCAAGAAGAAAGCCATTTCTCAAAGATATCCACAAAAAGTCTCATCTAAAGTTTGCCACAAGCCACCTGGGCGACACACCAAACATGTGAAAGAAGGTGCTCTGGTCCGATGAAACCAAAATCGAACTTTTTGGCCACAATGCAAAACGATATGTTTGGCGAAAAAGCAACACAGCTCATCACCCTCAACACACCATCCCCACTGTCAAACATGGTGGTGGCCTGCTTTTCTTCAGCAGGGACAGGGAAGATGGTTAAAATTGAGGGGAAGATGGATGCAGCCAAATACAGGACCATTCTGGATGAAAACCTGTTGGAGTCTGCAAAAGACCTGAAACTGGGACAGAGATTTATCTTCCAACAAGACAATGATCCCAAACATACAGCAAAATCTACAAAGGAATGGTTCACAAATAAACGTATCCAGGTGTTAGAATGGCCAAGTCAAAGTCCAGACCTGAATCCAATCGAGAATCTGTGGAAAGAGCTGAAAACTGCTGTTCACAAACGCTCTCCATCCAACCTCACTGATCTCGAGCTGTTTTGCAAGGAAGAATGGGCAAGAATTTCAGTCTCTCGATGTGCAAAACTGATAGAGACATACCCCAAGCGACTTGCAGCTGTAATCGCAGCAAAAGGTGGCTCTACAAAGTATTAACGCAAGGGGGCCGAATAATTTTGCACGCCCCACTTTTCATTTTTTTATTGGTTAAAAAAGTTTCAACAATCCAATAGATTTCGTTCCACTTCACAATTGTGTCCCACTTGTTGGTGATTCTTCACAAAAAATTAAAATTTTATATCTTTAGGTTTGAAGCCTGAAATGTGGCAAAAGGTTGAAAAGTTCAAGGGGGCCGAATACTTTTGCAAGGCACTGTACCTCATTGCAGGCGGCTCTAGGGATTTTCAATGAATTTGTGTGGTTTTCGGGGGTTAAGAGTAACTGGTCCAAATCAGTCATATTCCCGATAGATCCTCAGGCTCGAATGGTGGCGTCCTCGACTCCGCTGCTATGGGTGGAGCAGTTTAAATATGTGGGAATTATAGTAACTAGGGACCTCCAAGCCTTTCGTTGCCTTAACCTATTACCCATAGTCACAAGACTTAAAGAGCACTGCTCCAGGTGGAAGGAGTTACCACTTAACCTGCTAGGTCGCATAAATGTGCTTAAAATGCTATTTTTGCCTAGATTTAACTATGTTTTTCCGGAACTGCCCAGTATGGCTCCCCGGCTCCTTTTTCAAGGAGTTGGATAAGTGCATTGGCTCCTTTTTGTGGAAGGGATCCTCCCCCAGGCTGGCCAGGTCGACCATACATCTCCCAGTGCGCTGTGGAGGTCTTGCCCTACCTAACCTATTGACGTATTACTGGGCGGCGATATTGGCCACGGTAGGGTGGTGGTTTGAGCAGTCCAGGTCTAATGCAGCCACGTGTTTGGAGGCTGCTATAGTGGGCTCCCTTACAGAACTAGGGAATATAGTATATAGAGGACCCTCTGCCTACCTTTCACTCCCTGGCCCTACTAAGGTGACCCTCAAAGTGTTAGCAGCGGCCAGAAAAAGATTCATACGCCCGCATCAGCACTCCCCCTTCTCCCCATTGTGGGGGAACCCCTCTCTCCCCCATTTTAGAATACCAGACCCGCAGCTGTGGGCCCGGTATGGGATTAAGGTCCTCCAGGATGTTATCCATTCAAGGACACTGCTTTCCTTTCGGGACTTAGCAGGGAAATATGGACTCCCAGGTAGAATGTTATTCAGATACTACCAGCTGAGGCATGCAGCTAAGGCCCAATTCCCTCAGCTTATAAGCTTAAACACAGACCCCAGAGAGGCGATTTTGGCGCAGGAAACCCTTAAAAAGACCCTCTCGATGCTGTATCTTGCCCTACTGGGGGTCGATTCACCCAAAATTAACGCCTTGTGGGGGCAGTGGCAGAATGACATTCCTAATCTGGACAGGGAAACCTGGGAGGAGTGTTTTGAGGAGGGATCTAGACTGATGATATCCTCTAGAGATAAGTTGCTGCAAACTAAATTTATGCATCGGATATATTACACGCCTCAGAGACTGCATCAGATTTACCCTCATAGGTCGCCAAATTGTCCCAGATGTCAATCCCCTGATAGCACATATATTCATATGTTTTGGACCTGTCCCCGTATTGCGACATTTTGGGCAGTGGTTTTTGAGAGTATCAATATCCGTCTACAACTGACGTTACCGATAGTGCCCGAATTGGCTTTGTTAGGCATTCATGAGGATGACCAGCGACCTCGTTACACAAAGCTACTTGTTTCATTATTGTTATTCTATGCCAAAAAAATAAGTCTTGAAGAAATGGGCCCTGCCCTCTCCCCCAAAGGTAGACGCATGGGACTCTGCTGTGAATGCTATATTGCCGCTGTATAAACTGACCTATGCAAATAGGGGTTGCCCATAGAAATTTGACCGGATATGGTCACCTTGGACCGAACTATTTTAATTGCACGACTATATAGATATTGGAGCAAAGCCCCAAGGTAGTAGTAAGCTAGCATAAACTGGTCATGATGCCCCCCCCCCCCCTCCCTGGACAAGGGTTAATATACCAATTTATCACTCGGGTACATGTGCACATAGGAAGCTGTATGTAACACTGTAGTTCTGATGTGTACGGTTTATTTATTAATTTTCCTCCTTTGTCTTATTCCTGAACTGTTTATGAAGATCAGTATGTGACTGTCCATTGTTCTATAATGTCTTCTCAATAAAGACCAACCTTGTTGTTAAAAAAAATTGCCTTTCCTTTTCAATCTGCAGCCAATGTAATTTTCTGAGAATACATTGCAATATGGCTACCTGGAGTTTTCTGTACATAGAGTGTGTACTGACCACTCCCCAGAAACATAATTTCCTGCTTGTGTGATTGGCTCACCAATTTTCCCAGAAGTCTGCCTAAGATACAAGTCAGATTTCAGGCATCCCTTGCAACAAAAATACAATTTTTTGAGAGATACTTTCAATAGGAACCCAGGCCCAGCAGATTTCCTCATTAGTGCCCTGTAGCTCCACACCTCACAGTTAATTATGAAACCACTCCCATTAGACCTACCCTGAACAGAGGCACAGACAAACACACATGGATTTCTTTAGAATAACAAAAGGTAGGAATCTCAAACAAAGTTTGTTATAACCCTTGCAATGTACATTGATCACCCAGAGGGGAATGTTTTTTTCTCAACAAAAGTGGAGTTACGCTTAAAAAGAGAAGTATGGCCGAAGGTTTTTTGGTCGTACTTCATTAGTGGGTTACAGAAGTGCACTTACTTTTGCGCTCCTGTGACACAGAATCAGCTGACAGTGGGATTGTGCCCGCTCTTCGCTGACATCACTGAGACACTCCAGGCTCTGGAAGGATCCTGACAATATTGTCGGGATACTCCCAGCTACTTGATTCACAGCTGACTCCGGCTCTCAGCATGAGAGGCAAAGCCAGCTATACCCGCCTTCAGCCCAACGCTCCAGTGAGTGCTGGAGGAGCAGAGCTGAGAGCGGTGACTGTCAACGCTCTCCGCTCCGAAAAGACTGAGAGCCGAGCCATCAGCAGTCATGTGGTTGCTCAGTTCTCAGTCTTAGAGCTGGCAGGAGATAGCTGCAGCATCACAACGATGCCGCAGGATAGAGGTGAGTATGTATGTTTGTTTTTTTTAGTAAACCATACATCTCCATTAAGGTCTCATGCACACAGGACCCTTCGAACATGCAATGTAATTTGCAGGTGTGTTTCTGTGCCCAGGATATATGGTTGCTGTGTAAAGCCACTCATGGTAATGAATGGCAGACTGTCTGCGTCCCGAGTTGTATACCCATGCGTGGGTTTATTCAAGTAGCGACGTAAAGCGATGTACAGCCATTCATTACTATGCTCTGCTCTACACAGCAGCTATGTATCCCTGGAAATATGCCAGGATATTACATTGTATACCCAAAAACCTGTGTGTATAAGTTCCTAGTTGTCTATCTCTGCCTTCTTTATTTTTTAGGTCATTGATGTGGACCAAGCAAGAGGCCAGATCTCCTGATCTGCAAGCTTTTCTGAGTCAGAGATTTCTATTAAAGAAAGTGGATTGGAATGACAGCCAGGCAAGTAGCTTTTTTAGAAGAGGGTCAGCTGTGGTAGCTCCTGTATCTCTTTCATCACAGGTTTCCTGTAAATATTAAACCCACAACAAAAAATGACAGATTGAATTGAGATAAAAACATAGGACCTTATTGAAGACATTTTTAGACAGACTCTTACACATATCAAAGAATTGCTGTAATAATGTGAATGTTTATAATACTGTTTAGCTGAGATTGATAACATATAGTATGAAATAATATAACAATAACATACATTTTTTTAAATTCCCTATACAACAACCCCCCCCCCCCCCCCATAACTAGAATTAACTAGTGTTAGCAGTAGTCCTCCAGTAGTAAAATAAAAGGAAAAGCCTAGATAGGTGACATGAGATCCATTGGACACCACTGATAAGACTGGTAGTTTAAGAATTCTAAAAGGAATGTTTCAAATATTCATTGCTGAAAATAGAGATATAATTGATACATATGTGTGAAAAGGAGCCTACAGCTCCACATGCTGGTTCACAAAGAGAATGCGCAAAATGAAAGGCCAACTCTGGACTTCCCCACCAGAGGACCCCCTTCCCCTTTAGGCCACCTCCATGTGTATTTTATGTTTTGTTTTATACATACCTTTTCCAGATGATTTCGGGCCGGTGATGTGATATGGAGGGCTCTCTTAGGCAGTCCTAGATGAAGCAGAGATATTTGTTGATGTGAGGATGCATCACATTATAATGCACCAATACACTGTGAGTGCGGGGTGCTGTGATGACATCTAGGTCAATGAATTCCATGCATTTACATGATGTCCTCACTAGGTATCATTCAACCCGGAAGACTACAACATCTTGTGACAAGAGGTGACAGAACCATAGAGAAGGTGAGTATTGCAGCCATTGTTTTTTTTTTTTTTTTTTACCACCTGAGGGACTATTAAAGATTTAGCCCAGAGGTGGTCTCTAATATGTAATTTTTCCTATATGCTTACCTAAAACAAAACAAAAAAAGTTTTATCTGTAACTCTGAACATAATAAATAAAGAAAATATGTACAAAAAGTCTATTTATATTTTGTAATATATCTACACATGGCAACCATATTTGCTCATTCAATAAGCAGGCTTTTGCTTATTAGTGCTCTACACTAATTTCACCTCACATATCCTTCTCTGTTACATATAATTCCCCTGCAGCCCCAGGAGCGAGCCGGAATTGTCCTGCAATGGGGGTAGGGGAAGAGGGTGGACAGAGAACCGACCATTCATGTCCTACCTCCTCAAGGGTCACCGCCCCTGCTCCGGAATTGTCAATTCATTCCAGTAATATCCCAGAAACCTGGTGCTGCAGGGACACCTAGGAGATCACCACTCTGGTGGGTGTCACCATGGTGCAGTCCGCAACCCCGGCACCCACACAGCTACTCCACTGGCTTGTGCCATAACAGATTTTGTGTCAACAGTTTCTATGCTAATCAAGGTTTCTAACTGCAGATGTAAGCCATGCACATACCAATTAGGGGCAGGATCTACACATAGATATAGGAAATACAATCAAATATGTATGGAAACACAATGAAGTAAAATGTGAAAGTCATATCAAACATTGTCTCTTGGTAAACTTTACAATAACAACTTACACTGGGGGACATTTATCCAGCCAATCAGCAGAAAGTTTAGATGCAAACCAGGCTGCTTGTCAGTTAGCAATATCTTTGCAAACTGTCAGCAAGTTCTTGCCTGCCCTGGCGTATGCTCTGATCTCAAAGCAGTTGTGGCCAGGAGTGGATGAAGCAAACAACCTCCTCCATCACCAGGCTCAGATACCACAGATAAAGCATTAAATGTTTGCTATGTAAAGTCTGATATACAGCACCCCTCTTTTATCAGTCTTTAAGCATACATCTTTACCAATCTTTTTAGGTTTGCTTGATCCTGATTAGCTTAAGCAGGCAGAGTTTTGGAAATAATAACTTTTACATCAGTCCATTGTCCACCATAAATCACACATAGATGGTCTTTGATTTTAGTTCCACAGGGTGACTAAAAAAGGGGGACAACGTCCAGAAGTCCCTGTGTTAGAAGATTCTTGGTTACTTGTAGGACACAAAGGTCGCACACAAAATTCAGCTGCATTTTGTGCTTTCTGAAACGGTAAGGTCACTTCGAATCTCAGACCACACAATGGGCTCAGCAGCGAGTGAGCTTCCCTGTCTGGATTCAGCCATTGCTGTCCAGAGCCACTGTGGTCAATGATGAGCTGACAGAGTGGAAGGTCGGTATCTACCATGACAAAGGCCATCTCAAGAACTTCTTCATCCTGACAGCGTTGAGACAAGAACCAGCAGAAGTGTTGCTCAGACCCTGTGAGGAAAATAAAAAGTAACAGATTCAGAACAGAATTACACACAACTGTTAGATTGAAATTTATGACAGCCATGCATAATGTGACATCCACCATCTAATTACTGAGTAATAAAAGCCCCTACAAGAACCAGTAAGCACAGTAAAACCAATTTTCACATTTTTAGATTGAAAAGAGTTCAGGAATGTCCTCTTTTCCTGTGTATGTAGTAAGTGTGTGACCCCATTCTACAGATTAAGTGAGAATATAGTCCTGGGCAAGGTAGGAGCTTTGGCTCATCCATCCCTTCTATTACCATTGACAAGAATTGCAATAAGCTTAGAAAAGCCATACCCATCTCATCAAACACCAACTGCCTACAAGTGCATTGTCCTTTGTGAAATGACAGACAGGTGCACAGCTTTACCAATTGCACTATTCCCTGGACATCCACTTTGCTAAGCTCCTTTACTAATTTAAACTTTAAAGACATTTGTATGTGTGTTTCTTTTTCTCTTGGTGAATCTCTTTTGGCAATTGACTCTCATTCTCATTTATAGAACTCAAGCAAGTTTAAAACAAGTATGTGGGCCTTTACTGAATTATGGAAAAAGTTTCAAAGTACAATAGTGCAAAGAAGTATTTGCAGGATGCCGAGGCCTCATTGCAAGCAGCACTGAAAATCTTTGATGAATTTGGGAGGTTCTCTGGGGTGAAAATTAATTGGTCCAAATCGGTTATTTTCCTGATTGATTCTCAGACCCAGGCGGAGATCCCATCGACCTCGTTGATGTGGGTTAAGGAATTTAAGTACCTTGGAATTACAGTGAGTAGGGACCTCCAGGCCTTTAGACGTCTCAATCTTCAGCCCATTATCACAAGACTGAAAGAGCATTGCATTAAATGGAAGGACTTACCAATTAAGTTGTTGGGCCGTATCAACATTTTGAAAATGCTGTATTTGCCTAGGTTTAATTATGTGTTCCGGAATTGCCCAGTCTGGTTGCCTAGCACTTTGTTTAAAGAACTGGACGTGTGCATTGGCTCATTTATCTGGAAAGGATTATCCCCCAGATTAGCTAGATCAACTCTACAGCTTCCGGTCCACTGTGGGGGTCTCACTCTCCCCAACCTTATGGTCTATTATTGGGCGGCGGTATTAGTCACTGTAAGATGGTGGTTTGAGCAATCTAGATCAAATACGGCTACATGCTTGGAAGCCGCTATTCTGGGCTCTCTTACAGAACTGAGTAAACTGGTATACAGAGGATCTTCTGCATACCCCTCACTCCCGGGCCCCACCAAAACAACACTGAAAGTGTGGTCCGTGGCCAGGAAACGATTCCTGGGTCCACAACAGCAATCCCCCTTCTCCCCATTGTGGGGGAACCCTTCACTCCCTCATTTCAGGACAATACCGGATCCGCAATTATGGGCTCGATTTGGGATTAAGGTCCTTCAGGATATTTTCCATTCCGGGACACTACTTCCCTTTCAGGCTTTAGTCGTGAAATATGGGCTCCCGGAAAGGAAGATATTTAGATATTACCAGCTGCGGCATGCTGCTAGTGCCCAATTCCCCTACTCTATAAGCATAAAAAATGATCCCATTGAGGAAATTCTGGCACAAGAAACCCTTAAAAAGACCCTTTCTACTATATATATTGCACTACTAGAAACTGATTCCCCCAAAATGAACAACCTCTGGGCCAAGTGGCAGGTTGATATTCCCAGCCTAGACAGAGAGACGTGGGAGGAGTGTTTTGAAGATGGGTCCAGGTCGGTGATATCCTCTAGAGATAAATTGCTGCAAACTAAGTTTATGCATCGTGTTTACTACACCCCACAGAGACTGCACCGGATTTACCCTAGTAGGTCACCGAACTGTCCCAGATGCCAATCCACTGATAGCACCTACATACACATGTTCTGGTCCTGCCCTCTTATTAAGCAGTTTTGGGCAGCGGTTTTTGAACATATTAATATTCGCTTGCAACTTACATTACCGATTTCGCCGGAGCTGGCTCTACTGGGCATCCAGGAGGACGATCAGAAGCCTCGGTATACCAAAATACTTATATCATTGCTGCTGTTTTATGCTAAGAAAGAAATCCTTAAGAAATGGGCTTCACCATCCCCTCCAAGAGTGGAGGTATGTGATGCTAATAATAATACTGTTCTACCCCTATACAAGATGACATACACGAACAGGGGTTGCCCTAAGAAGTTTAGTCGGATATGGTTGCCCTAGACTGAACAGTTCTAATACCCTTTTCATCTCACGAATAGGACACCGGCTCAGTGTAGGAAGATTGAAACATAGGCTGGCATAGTCCCCCCCCCCCCGGGTGTGAAATAATATTGGAACCTAATATTATAGAACAAGGAATTATGGATAGCTATGTGTAGTAATAACGTATTGACTTGTATTAACTACTTCCTTTTCTATTATTGTATTTTACTTTGGTTAATTTCACCTTTTTGGTACATTCCTGTTGTTTTTGTACGCTTGATGTGTGTATATGGATTGTTATATGATGTCTTCTCAATAAAAACCAACCTTGTTGTTAAAAAAAAAAAACAATAGTGCAAAGAAGCAAGATTCAGCTTTTGTTGTAAAATGATGACAGTTGAAATGTAATTGGTTGCTAACAATGGTTGTGTTAAATAAGCCAAATAGCAAAAAGCATATTTGATAGTGTTTAGTGAACTGTACAGTATAAGTCAGCATGAAAAAAAAAATCTACTTTTCCAGGGTCAGGATCAGAGCTCCCAGACATGTATTTTGAAGTTAATACACGTGAAAGTTTAGTAAACTTTTGGTAAAAACCTCATAATTACAATCATACTTACAGCTTAGCAAAGGTAAAAAATAATACATATATTCATCACCATATTGTAATTAGCCTACAATTACTTATCTGAATTATGCTGAAGTTTGTATATTTATTTTGTGAAGATACCAACACATGTACCTCCTTGAATTCTGTAACACACATTCACTATGTCCTGTTGTGCCACAGAATTCACAGAGCCTGTGTTTCGTCAGATTAGGCGACCTGTCAGATTTTGTAACAGAAGTAACATTTCGTCGCCGCCACCTTGCTACACCCCCGCACTTGTCCACAGTAAGGATACAGTGAGAAGGCGGGAAGCAAACATGTTGTTACACCCACCAGAATCATGCATTTCACACTTATTTTTAACAGTAAACTGAGCTTATATAGTGAAAATCAGTATTTTGAAATCCGTCTGACTGTTTTGATGTTAATTTTTCAAAGCATCGGGGTGTTCTGTCAGAATAACAAACCTGTGAGATCAGAAGGCTTGCTGCTGCTTTTAAAATTCAACATCAAAACAGTCAGACGGATTTCTAAATACTGTAAATGCATGACTCCGGTGGGTGTAACAAGATGTCCACTTGCTGCATTCTTACTGTATTCTTACTGTGGACGAGTACAGGGTGTAGCAAGATTGCGCGCGATGGAACGTCACTTCCGTTACAAAATGTGACGGGTCACCTAATCTGACAAAACACCTGCCTTCTGAACTAGGAGGTGCTGACAAGAGGTGTTTCAGGAGGCCAGTCAGTATGGGAATCACTACTTGAAGACTGAAAGGTACCCTGGGATATGTAGTCCATAGATATTGAAAATAAACATTAGAGCTGAAGGTGCAAAGCCAGCAGGGAATCCAGCAAAACGTGGGCAGAGATGGGAAGCTCACAGGCAGAACTCACAACATGAATGAGGATTCTTCAAGTAAGCTTATATTTCATTGTACTTAGGAATACCAAAAATAGTTATTATTACAATGCTGATGTTATAAAATGAAAGTGTATGCTGTGACCAGAAAAATCCTTTAAAAACTTGGTTTGTGAGGAATCCAGGTACAGCGTTTGCACAGCATGTGCTTTGATGGTCATGCCAAGTTAATGTTGGACTTGATAATACATAAACTATAGACTAATATCGTCATGCTGATCATACAATTTCTAACATCACTAATAATAAATAATTTAGTTGTATATTATTCACTAACATGCAGTTAACATAGCAACACAAACATGCCCTACTTGCGGTGGCTTCTGTAAACAGCACACTGCCTCTCTGTTCTCCAGCAAGAAGCTTGTAGTAAGTCAGAGTTGCACATCGCAGAGAACACTGACTCAGTCTTGGTGGATTGAAGCCGCGGGGGCCCTGAAACGGGTTACCACATTTTTCACCTCCTTGTACCCCATCCAGCAGTGCCCACAACATGGACAGGGTCCCCCATAGCCAGCCTGCAACCATTCTATTAAGTCCCCTCGTGTACCTTCACTCTTATCATATTAATAACCCTGACACTATGCCAGACGTGAAAAAATTGGCAAGAGTTACACACTCTGTGCCAGTTCGGATATTAACCCTTGATTCTTTATGAGAAACACATTTCATTTATAGCTCAGCAAAGTCATGTTTTGTCATGGAAACATTTAAGAATGGAAAATTCACTTATTGCTTAGTGTTGACCTATGGCATGGCCTGTATATTTTTCATTTGGGTTTGTAGTTTGTATATGTGTTTAAATTATTTTTATTCATTTTAGCAAAAGATAACAAACAACAATATATCACCATAAAAAAACCCAAGTCAGTATTCATTCAATGAACTAACAAAACAGAAATTGTTCTACCTCTCATGTTGCCTCTTGCCTTCACTTAGGGAAAAAAATATCAATATGATATATATGACTATTATGATAAGGTTCTAGGAGATACACCTTTTATATATGTTTGTAATAATAATTATGGTGAAGCTGTGTATGAGACCTGAATGTTTTTTGAGTTGTATTTCTGTTTTGTTAGTTCATCGAATGAATACTGACTTGCCTTTTTTTATAGTAGTTTGTATATCTTTAACATTTCATGGATGACAAGACCATTGATGTGTTCAGTAATAAGCAGGACTGAATTGAACAGTTTGGTTGAATTCTTGTACTCATTCTTTCTATACTAGCTACTTTGAATGCTCTTGTATCTGCTCAGTCTTCTTTCAGAGGATTTAGCTAAAAGGAGCTCAGTTCAGCAAAAGTAACTCGCCCCATGCAATATTGATCCAAAAGTTTATTCACACTTAAATAGTTTTGAACGTTTGAACCACTTCCATAAGTTTACGTCATAATTTTGTTTTTTGAATACCTTGATTTCTTTTTTTACTTTAAATTAGATGCAACAACGTATATGTAAATGTTTATGGTTCCAGAATGGGAAAGAAGGACACTCTAAATATTCTGTAGTTGACGAAGTAAACCTGGGCAATTTAAATTTTTGTCTATGATTAAAAGTGCATAACGGAGGTTCCGGGCCGGTGCTTAACTATCTCGCGCCCTAGGCAATGGGGCTGATTTACGAAGCATTTTTGTATTTACAAAACATTTGCGCCGGTAACACAGCACAATCCCCCATTTACTATTCTCTTCCCGACGCACGGGAGGAGGTGATCGGTACGCCACTATAGACATGGCGCACGGCATTTTTAACCCCCCCTCCTGAACCATACCAGGCCACATGCCCTCAACATTGGGAGGGTGCTTTAGGGTCCCCCCCAAAACACCTTGTCCCCATTTTGATGAGGACAAGGGCCTCATCCCCACAACCCTTGCCCGGTGGTTGTAGGGGTCTGCAGGCGGGGGGCTTATCGGAATCTGGAAGCCCCCTTTAACAAGGGGACCCCCAGATCCCGGCCCCCCCATGTAAAAATGGTAATGGGGTACAAAAGTGCCCCTACCATTTCACAAAAAAAGTGTCAAAAATGTTAAAAATGACAAGAGACAGTTTTTGACAATTCCTTTATTTAAATGCTTCTTCTTTCCATCTTCTTTGGGTCTTCTTCCTTCCTTCGGTTTCTTCCTCCATCTTCTTCTTCCTCTGGTTCTTCCTCCGATCCTCTGCTTTTTGCTCCGGTGTCCTCGTCCGGCATCTTCTTCCGCGGCGTCTCCTTCCCCGCTTCGTTCTCGGGCCGCTCCGCATCCATGATGATCCACCCGGGGACCCCGCCCCCTCTGAAGCACGGTTTCGTTATATAAGTGTCAGAAGAAGAGAAGCGTCACACAGCGGGAGCCTCCCATCATGGATGCCCAAGAACGAAGCGGGGAAGAAGACGCCACGGAAGAAGATGCCGGATGAGAACACCTGAGCAAGAAGCAGAGGATCGGAGGAAGAAGCAGAGGAAGAAGAAGATGGAGGAAGAAACCGAAGGATGAAGGAAAAAGACCCGAAGAAGATGGAAAGAAGAAGCATTTAAATAAAGGAATTGTCAAAAACTGTCTCTTGTCATTTTTAACATTTTTGACACTTTTTTTGTGAAATGGTAGGGGCACCCCCACGCCATTTTTTTTTTTTGGCGTGGGGTTCCCCTAATATCCATACCAGACCTGAAGGGCCTGGTATGGAATTTCGGGGGAACCCCACACATTTTTTTTCTTCTTAATGCTGTTTTTATCAATGAACTTTTATGTGTATTGCCGGACCAACATTTCAATATAGCCGCAAGTAGTTTTAAATAAATTTTATTCTTTAAGGGCCAGTTCACACCACATGCAGTCCTGTGTGCTTTTTTTCTGCATGAAAAACGCATGGAAAGTAGGTTATATGGTTTTCAATGGCATAGTTCACACCAGTGCTTGCAGTTCCAGTGCGTTTCCAGTTCCCGAAAAAAAAGTACAAAATGCTGCATTTTTTATGCACTGGACTGTACTGGAACGCTGTAAAATGCATCAAAAACGCACTGGAACGCACCTACATGCACCAAAAACGCACTGCAACACACTTGTCCTTATTTAAGGTTAACCTTAAATAAGGACAAGTGTGTTGCAGTGCGTTTTTTGGTGCATGTAGGTGCATTTTTGATGCATTCCAGTGCGTTTTTGATGCAGTCCAGTGCCCCCCCCCCTCTCTTTTTTCTTAACCTTAAATAAAGACAAGTGCATTCCAGTGCGTTTTTGATGCATTTTACAGCTTTCCAGTACAGTCCAGTGCAGAAAAAAATGCAGCATGTTCTACTTTTTTCTGGAATTGGAACGCACTGGAACTGCAAGCACTGGTGTGAACTATGCCATTGAAAACCATATAACCGACTTTCCATGCATTTTTAATGCATAAAATATGCACTGGACTGCATTGGTGTGAACTGGCCCTTAAGCAATTTGGCATATTTAAAGGCATTTCTCCTTGTTTCGTTTTTGGAGTTGTCCAATTGGTGACATTGATATATGTCCCTTAGGGTGGGACCTGGGCCCCCATACCCATTTTAAGGCCAATAACTGGAAGATAAGCCAGCCAAGTGGGGACTAGTAAAATTACCAAGTCAGTTCCCTTAGACTGCAATGGTATTTGTTGTATAACTTTTGCACATGTTAGGCTCTTTATTTCCCCCCCTGGACTGGGGGGTGTTTTGTCCCATCTGTAATTTTGGTGCATGCTGGATGATGTGCTTAATTTTGGACGGGGGTGGCTTATTTTGTGCTATTTGGGATGGTCTGAGCATGCTGAGGGACTTTGGTTTTTTTTTGGTGGTGCTTTTTGTGGGGCCGGCAAGAGAGTACATTTGGGTGTCCTTTCTAACACATGTATTTTCTATTTGTATTTTGTTTGTTATGTTGTTGCAAAACAGATGTGTTTTTATGCAATTTATTTGTTACTTTGGTTTGTTGTATTTTTTTGGGTGGTGGTTATTTTACCATGAAATCTTTTTTATGTTGGCAATTTTTGTTGTTTTTACGTTGTTCACTTTGTATTAACCGTCTGTGCTGCATTATTTTTAAAATTCTTTCTCAAGATGTTGTGCCTATTGTTGTTTTAATCCTTAATAGATGTCCATTCGTGGGTGCACTCCTTTTTAACTCCTGTTAATTCACACTGCAAAAGGGTCAAACCTCAAACATATTCTGTTAGTGTCTCAAATTAACATACATGTGTGCATTTTGCTTTCCTTGCTTCTTTTCCAAGTCCTGTTTTTTTTTTTTTTTTTTTGGACCAATAAAATTGTTTCAAATTTTTTATGTGTGTTCTTTTCATGCAATGGATTTCCCAGCTGCAGCTTAACTAGGCTGATTGGCATGTCTTAGACAAATCCCTTTTTTATTTTTTTAGTTTTAAAGTGGAGGGCCACCCTAAAAATACATTTCACCTTATTCTCTTACTTTTAATGTACTAATAAACATTTCATTAAAAAAAAAAATTTCACTTTCCTGTAAAGCACTGTTGCTAGGCAGACTTCCTAATCTGCCTTCTTCCCATACCGTGGTGATCTTCTTCTCTTCCTTACTTGCATTGACTCGTGGTAAATGAGTGTCATAATTTCCCATGAGTCTGGGGCACGTCGCTGCCCGTTTTTATGGCAACTATACCAACTAACGGCGATATGATATGATATGTTCAACTGCGCATGCGCGAGATGGAGAGGTGCATACTGGTTACCCAGCATGATCCTCTCTACCGAAAACTAGGAAGAATAATCAACTGGGCTTCACATGCCCCTAGCTAAAAGAAAATGCCACAAGATCACTGGCAAGAAAAGTAACATTTCAGAGTGGTTAGTATTCAATTTTCTTTTTGAGCAGTGGCTTTCAGCCATGTAAAATAGCTGTCCAAAATACAAAGCCATTGACTTTGATTTAAAGCACCTGTGCAAGATGAAGGAAAACCTGCAAACGTGGCCTGTTGGGGGGTACTCGAGGACAGGGTTGAGAAGCACTGATTTAGAGCACTGAACTAAAATCAAGCTGAAGACAATCCTATTCTAATTGTGGACATTTGAGGGAAATTAAGAATTTTTTTTTTTTTAGGTTGGGCTTTGTGTCTCTTTTCTTAAAATTGGCTTCCCTTCCTGTCACATAGCCAAACAGGAAGTGAGAGTAAAACCCTAACTACTTTTCCTTGGGGACAATCTAACTAGTGTCCCCATTATGCAAATTGCACTCTAGCACTTTGTTGTGTACACACCAAATTATTAGGTATTTTGGGGTTTATTAAAGGCAAATCCTTTCTGTAATACAAGTGTAGTTGATGAAAATCAGAGGGGTAGCACAGGTGATTTTACCATCCAATCATGAAGAGGCAAAGATGCTGTTTTTTTTCCTTTTCCTTGCATGTCCCCCTCGGATCTCCAGCAACTGCACTTCTAAGTGCACTTGTAGAGCAAAGTGGATTTACCTTTTAGTAAATAAACCCCAAGATACATAATAATTTGGGATGTACATGGCAAAATGCTAGAGTGCAATTTCCCGAATGGGGAAACTATTTAGATTGACTTGTGTGTCCCCAAGGACATACATTGGTAGGGTTTTACCCTCAATTCCTGTTTGGCTATGTGACAGGAAGTGAATAATTTTGAATGCGAAATTGGCAAAATTTGGGAGGTGTCTCCACCCTATCAGGGGTGTAGACATCCCCCAAAACTTATAATCCCTCTGCAAAAATAAGAAAGGATTTGAATTAGTTTAACTTTGCAAAGACACATTCCTAAGTTCAATTGTGATGCATGTTATTGGCCCATTTAGACCTTTAATAGAAAGTCTTCAGTTGCCTTTGACTCTAAACATTATTTTTGGCCAGTCCTAGAAATCTGCATCTGTTTTTCTATTAACCACTTGGTGTCTGTGCTATAGCCAAGCGACGGCCACAGCGTGGACCTGAATTTCTGGGAGGCTGTCATAGGACGGGCTCCCCGTGTGCTCCCTGCAGAGCGTGCACGGAGTCACTGAGACTCGGGTGATCACAGATCAAAGTAAGGGCCGATCCCGGCCCCTTACCACCCAATTAGCTGTCAGCCAATGACAGCTGATCACATGATGTAAACTAAAGCTCGGTAATTGTTTATTTTTTTCTCCTCACGCTGACAGCATGAGGATAAAAATAAAAGCTAATCACTGGCTTAGGTGCAAGGGACATTGGTACCGAAGAGGCAATTCTGCCTCATCTGTGCCCACCAGTACCACCTGCCAGTGCCACCTATAAATGCCCACCAGTGATCCCAAGCAGTGTTGCCTATCAGTGTAACCAATCAGTGCCGCCTCATCAGTGTACATCAATGAAGGAGAAACATTACCTGTTTGCAAAATTTAATATCAAAATATCCAAAATTATTTATAAAAATCTGTCTTTTCTTTTTTTTGAACAAAAGAAAAAAACCACAGAGGTGATCAAATACCACCAAAAGAATGCTCTATTTGTGGGAACTTTAAAAAAAATAAATAAAAAAGATTTGGCTAAGTATGACCGTGCAATTGTCATTCAAAGTGCATCAGCGCTGAAAATTGGTCTGGACAGCAGGGGGGTTTAAGTGCCCAGTAAGCAAGAGGTTAATTTCCATGCCAAATATGGATTTCTGTAATAAAGATGTGTGCCCCTCTATGTTAAAAAAAAAGATGTGTGCCCGCTGTGTATACGGCATGGGCGTAAGCAAGTCGCACACATATGAACGGTACTCATTGTAAATCATGGGGTGGAACTTGTGATGCAACTTTTCAGTCCCAAGCGACCTTAGGCTCTCTTTCCACTACTGCGAGTTGTTGTGCGACTTGACACATTTGAAGTCGCCGGACAAGTCAAAACACATGTATTTCAATGTCCCCCCGTTCTAATTGGTGCAACTCCAAAAAAATTTCTTGCACTACTTTGTTCCAACTTCAGTGCAACTTTTTCTCAGATGTTTTGAACTAGTCGCATGACATGGCATTAAGGCATGGTTTCCACATTATTGGAAGCCCAAAGTTGCGTGTTTTTTGCAGCGAGTTTCCCGCAACTTTTTGCCAAAACTCGAAGCAATGCCTGTGTATTTTTGAGGTCTATGGACCTCAAGTCGCATCAAAGTGGGACCAAAGTAGTGTAGGGACTACTTTGAAGTTGCTGCGACTTGAAGTCGCACACATATGAACGGTACTCATTGTAAATCATGGGGTAGAACTTGTGATGCAACTTTTCAGCCCCTAGTGGCATGACAAGTCGCAATAGTGGAAAACAAGCCGAAAAAGCACATTGTAAATCACGCAACTTTGGGGTTGAAATAGTGGAAAGAGAGCATTAGGCTAAAGCGGTAATAGGAAGATGCACTGTGATAGGGCGTACACACGGTCGGACTTTGTTCGGACATTCCGACAACAAAATCCTAGGATTTTTTCCGACGGATGTTGGCTCAAACTTGTTTTGTCTACACACGGTCGCACAAAGTTGTTGGAAAATCCGATCGTTCTAAACGCGGTGACGTAAAACACGTACGTCGGGACTATAAACGGGGCAGTGGCCAATAGCTTTCATCTCTTTATTTATTCTGAGCATGCGTGGCACTTTGTCCGTCGGATTTGTGTACACACGATCGGAATTTCCGAAACGGATTTTGTTGTCGGAAAATTTTATCTCCTGCTCTCCAACTTTGTGTGTCGGAAAATCCGATGGAAAATGTCCGATGGAGCCTGCACACGGTCGGAATTTCCGACAACACGCTCCGATCGGACATTTTCCATCGGAAAATCCGACCGTGTGTACGGGGCATAAGAATTACTTCTAATTGTAGGAAATCAAACAGGCTCTTGCACTGAATCTAATTTATGGAAGATCTAACTGATTGGCCAGTGTTTGGTGACCTTGAAAGATATGAAAACTTGAATTTCTGGTGTTTAAGCCTCATACACAAGATGGGACTTTGTACAAACTTTCCCGTGGATTTTTGTACAAAGGGCGTTGGCCTTAGGGTTCTTTTACATGGACGTGTACGGAGCCCGCTCTGCTCAGCGGGGGATCGCTCAATCGATCCCCGCTGAGCAGGCAGATGACAGGTCTGTCTCTGCACACTGTGCAGGGACGGACCTGTCAGAGTGCCGCTCTCCTGTATGGGGTATCGGATGATGATGGACCGTAGAGTCCGTCGTCACCCGATCCGATCCAATGACGGATGGAAAAATAGGTTTTTCCTCCGTTACACTTTTTCGGATTGGAGTGGGTCGGATGTCAGCGGACATGTCACCACTGACATCCGACCCTCCATAGAGGTCCATGGAGTGTCCGTTCAGGTCCGAGGCGGACCTGAACTGTCCATCTGTGTGAAAGGGGCCTTAGGCCCCTTTCACACTGGGGTGGTGCAGGCGGCAGCGGTAAAACGGCGCTATTTTTAGCGCCGCTTTACCGGCGGTATTCGGCCGCTAGCGGTTTTAACCCCTGCTAGCAGCCGAAAAGGGGTTAAATCCGCCCGCAAAGCGTCGCCACAGCTGCGTTTTGCCGGTGGTATAGCTGCGCTGTCCCATTGATTTCAATGGGCAGGAGCGGTTTATACACCGCTCCAAAGGTGCTGCTAGCAGGACTTTTTTTAGGCCCCTTGCACAGGGGCGTTTTTCAAGGGGCTATAGCGCCAGCAGCTTCTTTGGAGCGGTGAACTCACCGCTCCTCCACTGCTGCTCTCCATTGAAATCAATGGAGCAGCGCTGTGATACCTCCGGCAAAATGCTGCTCCAGCGGTGTTTTGCATGCGGATTTAACCCCTTTTTGGCCGCTAGCGGCTGCCACTTTGCCGCAGACGCCCCCACCGCCCCAGTGTGAAAGGGGCCTTACCGTCCTGCTAGCGTGAATGGAGCCACTTCTTTAGGGCGTTTTTCAGGCACGATTTTTTAGCGCTATAGCGCCTGAAAAACGCCCCAGTGTGAAAGGGGCCTTAGGCCCCTTTCACGCGGACGGATAGAATTGTGCTTTTAGCTGCGTTTTCTACCGCAGCTAAACGCACACAATGATTTCCTATGGCCCCATTCACACACTGCGTTTTGCTGCGTTTTTATTACATGCAGTTTTGTGCGGATAGAAAAAATATTATTGACTGTGTCCAGGAGCGATTTAGCACAGCTATCCGCACATAACTGCAGGTAATCGCAGTGCACTGTGTCAGCTGCAGATAGCAGCGCCGAACTGGCTCGCTCATCGGGAAAGGAAGAAAGGTTTTTTTCCTTTCCCAATGAGCGACAAGCACAAGGATCCGACTTGGATCCCCACTAATGCCAGGCACTGTGGTATGAATCTTGAGGGAGAACTCCACGCCAAATTTTACATAAAAAAACAGCATGGGTTCCCCTCCAAGAGCATACCAGGCCCTTCGGTCTGGTATAGATTTTAAGGGGAACCCCTTACACTGAAAAAACGGTGTGGGGTCCCCCCAAAATCCATACCAGACCCTTATCCGAGCACGCAGCCCGGCCAGTTAGGAAAGGGGGTGGGGAAGAGCGAGTGCCCCCCCTCCTGAACCGTACCAGGCCGCATGCCCTCAACATGGGGGATGGGTGCTTTGGGGAAGTGGGGCACGCTGTGGCCCCCCACCCCAAAGCACCTTGTCCCTATGTTGATGAGGACAAGGGCCTCTTCCTGACAACCCTGGCCGTTGGTTGTTGGGGTCTGCGGGCGGGGGGCTTATCAGAACCCGGGAGCCCCCTTTAATAAGAGGGCCCCCACCCTATGTGAATGAGTATGGGGTACATGGTACCCCTACCCATTCACCTGGGGGAAAAAAGTGTCAAGAAAAAAACCACACTAGACTGGTTCTTAAAGTAATTTATTAGGCAGCTCCGGGGGGGGTCTTCTTCCGACTTCTGGGGGTCTCCTCTGCGCTCTCCAGCCTCTTCTCCACATCTTCGCCACATGATGGGACTGTCATAAGGGGTGGGGTCACCCGGTGACATCACACGGTGACCACGTCCCATGCCTATATAAGTCGGCGCTTACCTCGCAGACGGCATCACAGTGGGAGAGAGTGTCGTGTCAGCATCAGAAGAAGAGAAGAGGGAACAGGACGACGGAGAAGACTGGGCCACCGCTAGCAAAAGAGCTGGAAGAAGATAGCGGGGGAGTCCGGCAGAAGATACCGGCGAGAGGAAAAGAACCGGACAGCGACAGAAGAACCGGACAGCGGGAGAAGATCGGGCCACCGCTAGCAAAAGAGCTGGAAGAAGATAGCGGGGGAGTCCGGCAGAAGATACCAGAGAGCGGAAAAGAACTGGACAGCGACAGAAGAACCGGACAGTGGGAGAAGACCGGGCCACCGCTAGCAAAAGAGCAGAAGATAGCAGAGGAGCCCAGCAGAAGAACCGGAAGCCGCAGAGCGGGAGAAGAGGCCGGACAGCGCAGAGAAGAACCGGACACAGGGAGAAGATGCTGGAGAGTGCGCCCCCTTCCCCAAAGCACCCACCCCCCATGTTGAGGGCATGCGGCCTGGTACGATTCAGGAGGGGGGGCGCTCGCTTGTCCCCAACCCCTTTCCTGACCGGCCGGGCTGCGTGTTCGGATAAGGGTCTGGTATGGATTTTGGGGGGACCCCCACGCCATTTTTTCGGCGTAGGGGGTTCCCCTTAAAATCCATACCAGACCGGACAGCCTGGTGTACCCCTGGAGGGGGAACCCATGCCAGTTTTTCTTGCGCTGCTTTAATAGGAAGAGGTGTTTTTCCTATTGCAGCGAGCGCAAAATGTACCTTGCCGAGAACCAGCGCGCTGGAAACATTCTCGCGGGCAGGTACTGCTGTGCGTGTGCCGGTTCACACGCTCAATTAAGGATTTATCTGACGTACCAATTAAGGTATGAACCAGCGCAGCACATTCATCTTAGTAAATTACCCCCTCTGTGTTCAATCCTAGGTGGGGGGGGGGGGTGCAGCCGGGGTGTCGTTAGTGTTGCCTAGGGCTGCGCAAGTGACAGGATCAGAGAGCAGTCTCAGCAGCTACATTCAGAGTCCCACCTCCTCCGCCTCTCCAGCTGTGCCCGCCTCCTCTGCCAACCTCATGCCCGCCTCCTCTGCTTCCCCAGCTGTGCCGCCTCCTCCACCGACCTAATGCCCACCTCATCTGCTTCCCAAGCTGTGCCCGCCTTTTTCGCCGACCTCATGCCCGCCTCCCCAGCTGTGCCCGCCTCCTCCACCTCCCCTCTTCTGCCTCGTGTTCCCCGGCTGCCTAGTTCACCTAGCGGAAGCGCCGGCCCTGCAGAGGTTACTTTCAGTGAAAAGAACTCTCTGAGGATCTGAAAAAAAGAATTGTTGCGCTACATAAAAATGGCCTAGGCTATAAGAAGATTGCCAAGACCCTGAAACTGAGCTGCAGCACAGGACAGGTTCCGCTCAGAACAGACCTCGCCATAGTTTACCAAAGAAGTTGAGTGCACGTAGTCAGCATCATATTCAGAGGTTGTCTTTTGGAAATAGACGTATGAGTGCTGCCAACATTGCTGCAGAGGTTGAAGGGGTGGGAGGTCAGCCTGTCAGTGCTCAGACCTTATGCCGCACACTACATAAAATTGGTCTGCATGGCTGTCATCCCAGAAGGAAGCCTCTTCTGAAGATGATGCACAAGAAGCCCGCAAACAGTTTGCTGAAGACAAGCAGACTAAAGACATAGATTACTGGAACCATGTCCTGTGGTCTGATGAGACCAAGATAAACTTATTTGGTTCAGATGGTGTCAAGCGTGTGTGGCAGCAACCAGGTGAGGAGTACAAAGATTAGTGTGTCTTGCCTACAGTCAAGCATGATGGTGGAAGTGTCATGGTCTGGGGCTGCATGAGTGCTGCCGGCACTGGGGAGCTACAGTTTATTGAGGGAACCATGAATGGCAACATGTACTGTGACACACTGAAGCAGAGCATGATCCCCTCCCTTCAGAGACTGGGCCGCAGGACAGTATTCCAACTATAATGACCCCAAACACACCTTCAAGACAACCACTGCCTTGCTAAGGAAGCTGAGGGTAAAGGTGATGGACTGGCCAAACATATCTCCAGACCTAATCCCTATTGAGCATCTGTGGGACATCCTCAAATGGAAGGTGGAGGAGCGCAAGGTCTCTAACATCCACCAGCACTGTGATGTCATCATGGAGGAGTGGAAGAGGACTCCAGTGGCGACCTGAGAAGCTCTGGTGAACTCCATGCCCAAGAGGGTTAAGGCAGTGCTGAAAAATAATGGTGGCCACACAAAATATTGACACTTTGGTCCCAATTTGGACATTTTCACTTAGGGGTGTACTCACTTTTGTTGCCAGCGGTTTAGACATTAATGCTTTTGTTGCCAGCGGTTTAGACATTAATGGCTGTGTGTTGAGTTATTTTGAGGGGACAGCAAATTTACACTGTTAAACAAGCTGTACACTCACTACTTTACATTGTAGTAAAGTGTAATTTCTTCAGTGTTGTCACATGAAAAGATATTATAAAATATTTACAAAAATGTGAGGGTAGTACTCCCTTTTGTGAGATACTGTAAGTTCAGCTTCCAGGATCTACTATTTTATCATAGAGTTTTTACTGAACGTAACCTCTTGCTTATGCCTTATTTTTCATTCTATGCTCGGGTTAAATTTTAAAAGTTTTTGAGAGTTTTACTGGGTAGCTCCCTCTTGTATCGCAAACAGGGAAAAAATCATACATTTGTCACTTTTATGGCTTTATGTTATCCACTCTGCTGATTCTTTTGACTCAAATATTGACCAGCAAGCTATCAATTTCATCTACTGCTAAGAGTGATACAACTGGGTAAAATAAAGTATGCCCTATTGATGGAAATGTGTGCACCAAAATTGTGATAGTCTAAAATCCACATAGAAACTATAGGGTAACGTCTCACTACCAAATCCAGGGATAAAGAGTATTTAAGACAGAAATAAATTTGCATAGGGTAGGTGTTCTCTCGCTATACTGTGCAAGTATATACCCTCCTCCTTTGGTGACAGGTCCGGGCCTCAATCAAATCTTTGTTTCACATAGGTGCCCATTTGGTGAAAAAAATTCTGACAGTGCTAAGTGTGCCCAATAAGTAGTAGTATTTATTAAATACTAAAAAGATGCAGTTTGTGATTAACCTTCTCTCCCCAAGAATTATAGGTGTAATACAGACTAAATAATAAACAAACACATATGAAAAAAAGGGATGAAAAGCAGGTAGGGATCAAGCAGAAGAGTAGTCAGTAAAAAGGTCAAAAGGCCAAAGGTTGGTAACAAGTGGTAGCAAAGATACGGACCGGACTGCAGCAGGAGTGACAAGAGTGAGATTGTCAGGAATCAGCAGCTGGGAGACCAGATATATGTAGCTAAACACAGAAACTGGGACCAGACCATTTATGTAAATCTTTAAAATGAGATTTACCTGTATTTACAGTGAACAATGACCACACATCTAAATGGCAAAATGCCTAATATGGAGCATATGGAGAGGGTTTGGGACTTTATATGAAGCATGTGACCGAATTGGCGACATGAACGAGGAGTGTCTGGCTAGTGTGTAATATAAATGATCTTGATCACAATATATCGTATCATAACATAGACCAAGTACATATAAATATAATTTATTTAATAATTATCACATAATACCATAATCGCATAGGCATATTGATTCGTGATATTGACATTAATAAAAACATCAGACGCTAAAAACCATGTTCACATGATATATAACAAAACCATACTACATTGGTAAAGGCCAGTAACACATAATCGATAAAATAGTTGGTGACACTCATGAGATGTCTAATCATACTGATTAGACATGTGCAATTCGTTTGGTAACGAATCAAAATTCAGCCGAATTTTGCATCTTTCGGACATTTGGATGCATAAAAAAATAACAAATTTCTAATACGAAAGAAATTATAGCGAATATAACAAATTAATTCAACATGATTCAGTAATTCGTTAAAGATCTACTGAAACAAAAGGTCAACTCAAAGTAAATCTTACAGTCCAATCAGCTGATTAATTTTGTGCTGGAGGTTGGATTACTGGCAAAGTGCATTCCTGAGAACTGAGTGAGAAGGGTGTTGTATTGTATTTGAGCAGAGGAGAAGAGATATTGTCATTGTGTGTGTTAATAGATTCAATAAACAAACGACTTTCCAAACTACGAATCATTATCACGAATATATATACATACATAAATATCAAATTTCAATGAATACGAGCGAAATTATAGCGGATATAATGAATGAATTCGACATGATTCGAGATTCAGTATAACGAATATCGACACTCTACGAATAATAACGAATTATCCGAAAACGAATTAATGTAACATAACGATATAACAGAACAAAATTATGTATTTTACGAATGACAACGAACCGAAACTGAATGAAATTTCCCGTTGTGCACAAGTCTAATACTGATAGCATTTATATAGCTCGACGCGTTTCATGGATAACGATTCCACATCTGCTCCTGAAGAATGGAAGTTGTCTATAAAGATATTGTAAAATTACAATGGGTCTATCCACAAGAGAGGAAGGGGGAATAAAATATGTATAAATAGGATAATAACCATAGATCACCCATTCATACTTACAGCCTATGAGTCTGGAAGAAAGGCGCTGAGGGCTGGGGGCCGGTTGGGGGAAAGGCATTCTCAGTCCCAGGAGCTGAGGCGGTGAACCCAAAAGCACAATGGTGGAAGGCAACAGGAAACAGGACATCCCTGGAGAGTAGTACCCCATTGTATATTGAAAAGTGATGTAGACCACATTAGGTATCGACCGATTATCGGTAAGGCCGATTACAGAATTTTTCTAAACATCAGTATCGGTCATAAACTAGACCAATACTACCAATATTGGTCTCCTCAGGCCGCATTCATCTTTTTGGGGCCCAGAAGCCTGCAGACCCAGTGCGCAGGGGCCTGTGGGACACACACACATCATTACACCTCCACGCACTGGGCCTAACGTTCTGAGTCTGACAGGCCTCCCTCGCCTCGACACTCGAATGGACATGCCAGCCGGCCAGCCAGCAGCCACCAACCCACAGTATGGTGCCAGGCCACTGAGGCCAGCCAGCAGCCACCCACAGCAAGGTGCCAGCCAGCAGCCACCCACCCACCGCAGGGTGCCAGCCAGCAGCCACCCACAATAAGGTGCCAGCCAGCAGCCACTCACAGCAGGGTGTCAGCCAGCAAGTCCAGGATGCCAGGCAAGCCACCCCCATAGCAGGGTGCCAGCCAGCAAGCCAGACACAGCAGGGTGCCAGCCACCCACAGCAGGGTGGCAACCAGCAAGCCCATCCACATCAGGGTGCCAGCCAGCAAGCCCATCCACATTAGGGTGTCAGCCAGCAAGCCAGCCACAGCAGGGTGCCAGCCACCCACAGCAGGGTGCCAGCCAGCCACCCACAGCAGGCTGTCAGCCAGCAAGACAGCCACAGCAGGGTGCCAGCCAGCAAGCCCAGCCACAGCAGGGTGCCAGCCAGAGCGGGGTGCCAGCCAGCAAGCCCAGCCACAGCAGGGTGCCAGCCAGCAAGCCAGCCACAGCAGGGTGCCAGCCAGCCACAGCAGGATGCCAGCCAGCAAGCCAGCCACAGCAGGGTGCCAGCCAGCAAGCCAGCCACAGCAGGGTGCCAGCCAGCAAGCCAGTCACAGCAGGGTGCCAGCCAGCAAACCCACCCACAGCAGGGTACCAGGCCAGCCAGCAAGCCAGCCACAGCAGGGTGCCAGCCAGCCACCCACCCACAGCAGGGTGTGAGCCAGCAAGCCCATCCACATCAGGGTGCCAGCAAGCCAGCCACCCACAGCAGGGTGCCAGCCAGCCAGCCACCCACAGCAGGGTGCCAGCCACTCAACCACCCACAGCAGGGTGCCAGCCACTCAACCACCCACAGCAGGGTGCCAGCCACCCAACCACAGCAGGGTGCCAGCCAGCCACCCACAGCAGGGTGCAGGCCAGCCACCCACAGCAGGGTGCAGGCCAGCAAGCCACCCACAGCAGGGTGCAGGCCAGCAAGCCACCCACAGCAGGGTGCAGGCCAGCAAGCCACCCACAGCAGGATGCCAGCCAGCAAGCCCACCCACAGCAGGATGCCCAGCAAGCCAGCCGCAGCAGGTTGCCCAGCAAGTCAGCCTCAGCAGGGTGCTAGCCAGCAAGCCAGCCTCAGCAGGGTGCTAACCAGCAAGCCAGCCACAGCAGGGCGCTAGCCAGCAAGCCAGCCACAGCAGGGTGCAAGCCAGCCACATCAGGGTGCCTGCCATTTTTAACCTTACACTTTCAAATTCCAATGCAGATGGATGCAGAGAGAAAAAGTAAAAGTGTGGCCTGGGACTATTTCTCGTCTCAACCATCTCCAGGAAAAGCAGCAGTGTGCAACACATGCACAAGCAATGTGAGTATGGGATCAACAACTGCAAAAAACAAAAATATGTCAAATCTTTGGGCCCATCTAAGAGTTCATCATGTTGAATTATATAATGAAGCACAGAGAAAACAAACTGAATCACAAAGTAAAATAAAACAATCCCACCAAACAACAATAAAAGATATGTTTCAGAAAAAAGCTACGTGGCTAAATTCGGATGGAAGATCCCAACAGCTGGACAAAGCTATCTCAGAGATGATAATTACAGATAACCAGCCACTTACAATAGTGTCTAACTCTGGATTTCAGTGGTTGATGTCCATAGCTGAGCCAACTGAACCCACTGCCAACGTACCCACTGAAGAGTGAAAAGTTTTATCGAACCGAAATGCTGGGAAAGATTCACCAAAAGGTAATTGAGAAAGTAAAGGCTAAGCTGCAACCAGAGAATGCTGGAAACTCACTCTCATTCACTACTAACTGCTGGTCAGGTCATTAATGAGTCTTACATGCCACTTTATTGACAGCGGATGGACAAAAAGGCAATTGGTGTTGAATACAAAGGTGATGCAAGGATCCCACACTGGGGAGTACATTAGAGAAATGTTTCTAGGCATGTTTTAAGACTGGGGAATAAACAAAGACCGAGTGATGCTTGTGCTTCGTGACAGCAGCGCAAACATGGTGAAAGAAATGAGGCTTGCTGAAGTGTCAGACCTGCATGGCACTTAGCCTGCAACTTGTGGTAAATGATGGCCTGTCAAGCCAGAGAGCTTTGATAGATATAATTGGCATGCTGAAGAGGTGCGCAGGCCATTTCCACCATTCAGTCCTTGCCAAGTAGCGACTGAGGTACATTCAGGCAGACCTGAATTCAACACCTCACATGCTGCATAGAATGCTGGAACAGAAGCGAGCTCTGAGCATTTATTCAGGTGAACATGGATCAGTGGGACATTGTAGCCAATGTCATTGAGACCCTCCTCCCCATAGAGGAAGTGACACTAGAGGTGAGTCTTTATGACTCACCTGTGTCATCAGTCATTCCATGTGTGAGAGTGCTGAAGATGCTTCTTCAAGAGAATGAAGGACCCAACACATGTGGCATTAAAACATTTAGGCAGGTCATGAGGGACAGCCTCACCAAATGCTTTGAGAAGCATGAAGAGAAAAAAAATGTTGTGCTGGCATGTCTTTTGGATGCTTGATACAAGAAACTGCTGGAGGTTCCTGCAGAAAGTCAAGTTTGGAAAAGCAGGATGCTGCAAAAACAAACGTCAAAAAAGACAAAGAGCAGAAGAGAATCCTTATCGTAGTCAAATTGATGCCATGTTCAGCGTGTTATTGGGGCTTCATGCAGGGGATTCTTCTGAGTGTGCATCAATAATCAGCCTGGATGATGAACTTCATCTCTATTTGAAGGAACCAGTAATTGACAGAAGAAGTGGGGATCCTCTTCAGTGGTGGAAAGAAAATGAGTCACGCTACAAAAGACTCACCTCTCAGGCTAGAAGATACCTCTCTGCTCCTCCATCTGTACCAAGTGAGCGTGTTTTCAGTAAAGTGGCAGCAATTTATGAAAAAAACAGAACCCGTTTAACAGGTGAACATGCTGAAATGTTATGCTTTTGGCGGTCAGCTGCGGAAGTGAATGGTCGCATTGTAAGGGAGCTCTGCGATCACAGACTTCCCTGAGCAACTAGGCAAGGGACTTGAGAGCCCTGAGGACACTGACCTGCACCGGAGAGCAGCGGGAACGAGAGAGGGATGTCAGCAAAACGGAAATCCAGAGTGCATTCTGCAGCCCAGCCGGGACACAGAGAAACAAAGATGGCGCTAGCTCCTCCCCTCACTATAATACAGTACAGCAGGCTGCTCGTTCAGAGCATGGAGAAAAGAATCACACTGCTACACAGATCCATAACAGCAGTGACTACCAGGATGACATACTGAGTCCAGTTAAACAAAAAAGAAGGATTTCTACTAACGAAGGTAATGCTAACACAGCAAATTTTGATCATAACTACCTATTTGAAAATATTCCATATGATGAAACGTTAAATGCAATACCAACAGCAGGACAGCCCACACTTGATTCAACAATTAAAAACATGATAATGTCTCTAAGAGGTGCATTGCAGCACGATATGATAAACTATATGCAGAAATCTAAAATGGAAATTCATACAATAGGAGAAAGAGTATTATGATTAAGGTTATGTGGAGAATAAAATGTGTGAGAAAAAAAAATGGAAAAAAGGCAGCGCCGCTCTAAGGGTAGTAAATAGGATAAAACAAGGCTTTAATACATGTTAAAATTGTGAACTCACATTTGAGTAGTTAAAACAGGCATGGAATAGTACTCCTGAACATCAAAGTCTCATCCGGTTTCCCGCTGGGCTGTGGTGGGGTCAGACCCCGGCCGCTTCCGGTGGCGTCCATAGCTCCGAGGTTTGTGATTCCCTCAGCCAGCGCGTCGGCAGGTACGTTGGTGGATGACCTCAGATGTAGGAGAGCAGGGGGCGTGACTGTAGCACTCCCATTCGGAGCATGCGTGCTCCTTTGTCAGGCGTGAATTCCGGCCATACTAGGTACTGATTATATAGGGAGAGAGGAGGAGGGGAGGAGAAGGGGCGGTGCCCAGAACTATGTTGGTCGGCCAGGCAGTGTTGGTTAGAGGGTGCGTGTCATACACACGCCAACTAGAACAATCATTTGAAGTCAAAAGGATTGTTAGTAGCAGAAAAAGGAGAAGTGATAATGTCGCCCGCAAGTGTATATAAAAAAGAATTCTATGGCTGGTATATCTGTAAGCAGAAGGATGAAAGATAGGGCTGGGATTATACATATACCAGCCATAGAATTCTTTTTTATACACACTTGCGGGCGACATTATCACTTCTCCTTTTTCTGCTACTAACAATCCTTTTGCCTTCAAATGATTGTTCTAGTTGGCATGTGTATGACACGCACCCTCTAACCAATGCTGCCTGGCCGACCAACATAGTTCTGTTTTTTTCTCTCCCATGTCACAGAGTCCCTTCTGCTCTGAGAAGCTGGCTGCCGCTCGTCATATATACCGGAACCTAGTTTTGTAGGTCTGGACCGCTTTAACTGTTTGTTACCTTCTGGAGATACCCTATTGCCTCCTCCCCTGATCCACACCACTGCCCCATATTTCTTCACCAGCAGCACCTGTCAGCGCTCCATTCCCCCTCTGTTTCAGAATAAAATGTGTGACTTCACAACTGCGCATAACAAAAAATATGTAGTGTAGCGTTATGCGTATAAATGATAAAAAATGTGAAAACAGAAAATTAGGCTCGAGCCATCTCACAATGGCCAGCAAATAAACAGGAAATACTTCAAATTAGATAAAGAGTGACTCAATACAAAAAGTGCGCTTATATGTTACAAAATGACATGTAAAATATAATAATTACAATACACCAGTGAAGTGTGAAGACAAGACCAAATTATAAATGGATAAAAAATCAACCAAGAAAGTCCATAAATATTTAGAAAATGTGTTCCTGATGAAAATCAAAAACCACCACCAACAGTCTCTGAGGGTTAACTGGTGAAGACAAAAATGGAAAGCTTCTGGTAGGTGAAAGGGTAAAACACCAAATGAAATGAGACGTCTGAGTATATGACAGGACCATCACCAGAGCATCTGAGGAGGCTTACCGGAAGCAGGGGACTTGAAAAGACATACGTCTTACAAGTCTCAAAAAGCTCGTTTAGCCGCCAGGGCTGGCAAGATGGATCATCAGGTATCCACAACTTCAAATAGGGGGGAAGGGAAGATCTGTCAAACCACAAAATCTCTGCGCTTAGGACATATAGCAGAAAAAAGGGGGGGGGGGAGAGGAGGAAGATAAATGGATGGGGGGGGGGGGGGGGGGAGGGAGGGGGGAAGGAAGAAAGGAAGAAAAGAAAAGATAAGAATATTGTAAGGTATGCTGCCTCCCCAAGTTAAGCCCTCTAGAGGACTAACGTGTAATGTATGGTAGGTGGGGGTGTGGCGCTCCCTTGTGAACTGTGGAATGTTGATTAAATGTGCATAGACAGTGACTATACCAGATAGGTTAAATAGTAATCCAAACACAAACGGTGAAGACTGTGACACTCCTACTGGGTGAAACTATAATATGTAAATCAAAAAACCTTGTAGAAATGTATGTATATGTATATGCAACCCCTATCATATTGCATATACCTCTATATCACAAATAGTGTCAGAAAATTCCACCAGGTGCTGCTGCTGAGCAGCTAATGTGATAAATCCAACTTATATGTGTGCAAAATTAGTGGCATATGCATATACCAGTGCAGAAACAAATATATGACAGTGCAATGTATGTAATATAACAGTGCAATCCAACACATACGTATGTATGACCGTGCAATCCAACATATAAATGTGCAATAAAGTGCAATATAGTGCAATCAAGTCCAAAGAAAGCCGAACAAAACTCTAAATAACATCAAAGTTGCAAAAAAAGAAGAAAGAGTCTGTTCTCAAGTAATGCATCCCAATATTGAGTAGCAGCAGAAAAGTTCCAACAGCTTAGTGACTTTTGGTGCCCACAGAGGTAAATCCGTGACTTCTGTGCTCCCCTATGGCTCCCCACTCACCAGCTTCCACTACCCCTGCAGGGGTGACAGGCAATCTAGGATCCCAAAGCCGTCCTCTTGTCCGGTATCCCGTGGTTACTACGATGGAATGGCCTCTCTCCCAGGAGTTCCGGATTACCACCTCATACGATATCCAGGACGGGGATCGCCAGCAAAGCCATCATGAAAAGAGATGCCACCTCATAGTGTAGTATAGTTAAAAACTTTAATAGCATAAAAAACTCCCCTCTGGGGAAAAAAACACACAACTACACTATGGGTGAAGCCGAGAGCCAGGAAATGTTTCCCCGCAGCGTGCGGCGTGCGGTCCAGCTGGGAAGATCTGTCACAGCTGTGATGAGCAGTGCTGGGTTCTCCTATGATGGCTCCTCAGTGTCCAGTAATCACAGCTCTCCCCTGTAATCCTCCAGCCAGGGATCAGCACCCCGTCCGCAGTCACACTCACTCCTTCTCTATTGATAAGCTCCGCATTACTCTGCATACCCGGCCAGGAACGTTCTGAATTTCACAATGTGAAATTCAGAAGCATACCTGAAAATGTGAAACCGTCAAATCTGAAACGCTTTATTAAAAGTATTATCTCAGAACTAATTCCTTCAATTCCGCAACAAGAGCTAGAAATTGATAGAGCCCACAGACTACCTAAACCGCCTCACATCGCAGAGAAGCTACCAAGAGACCTCATAGCCAGAATTCACTTTTTTAGGGTGAAAGATCAACTAATGCAATACGCACGCCACCACTCTCCACTTCCTGATTCATATGCGGAATTGTCCTATACTCAGATCTGTCTCAAGCGACAATTTTAGCACGCAAAAATCTTAACTCAATTATAAAGATCCTGCAAAACCATAGCATGATTTACAAGCGGGGATTCCCCACAAAATACTTGTGGATCATAAAGGCACCTCATACTCAATAACATAGATCAAGGCTTGAAAATCGGAAGCCCAATGGATAAATCTATACCTGGAACAATGCCCCAAGGTTGGCAAAAAAAAAAAAAAAAAAATTAGATGAGTGTACTCTTCAAAACATAAGGTTCATCTTTTTTCTACAAATTGGTCCCATTGCAAGCCCCTTCTATGTTAATACCTCAGGGTTTTCTGAAGCTCAAGGATTCCGGAACTCAGGAAATCTCTTTATTCCCGATATCCCCATATATTTAGTACATTTTACTGTACACTGGAGTTGCATTACAACTCCTTATTTTTTTCTCATGTTTTTCTTATGTTTATGTTAAATTACTTTCCGTTTCTTTATTACCTATAAATTCTACTTGGAGCAACATCTCCACCTACTGGAGGAAAAATATAACTACACCGTCATTCTCTTCATTACTTCTGTAGTCTACTCGCATACAGGTATAATACTACACCTCAACATTTATTTTCTTATCTACAATGAATCTTAAACTTATGTTGTTGAATGTGAAGGTCCTAAATAGCCCATAAAAAAGGAGAGCTCTTTGGTCAGACGCTATAATATGCGTAAGCGATATCATCTGTATCCAGGAATCACACTTCGCAAAAGATAATCCACCCAAATTCAATCATCATAAATTCCCACAAATATTTGTTTCTAACAATATAAAAAAAAGGGGTGATTATGGCAATCAAAGACACTGTCTCTTTTCAACAAATAGATATCAAAACAGACACCCAAGGAAGATACATAATTCTGGTAGCATCTATAGACAATATAAATTACACAATTGTCAACATTTTTGCATCCAACAAAAATCCTCACCAGCTTATCTAGAAAGTTATCAAGAAAGCACAAAAAATACAGAAGGCATATCTCATTATATGCGGAGACTTCAATGCACCAATGGATCTGATTATGGACATATCCAAGAAGGGAAAGATTTCCAGAAGAGGACTAACCAACATCTTCTCAGCAGAAGACATGTATGATCCCTGGAGGTGTTTACACACTACAGAAAAAGACTATACATTCTTCTCACATGTTCATAAAACAAATTCCAGAATAGACTATTTCATCACAGACAAAAATCTCCTACCAAAGATAACAAATGCTTGCATTCACAACATAACGTGGTCTGACCACGCACCAATTACACTTGAAATTAGTTCAAACCAAACTTGCACCAGTAATTATCTCTGGAGGAATAATACTTTTATTCTTTCTCAGGAGAAATATCTGTCTGTGATGAAAAAAAGCCTTGAGGAATTCTTTGTATTAAATGATAAAGATTCTGTCAACAGCTCTACCTCATGGTGTACTCACAAAGCATATGCTAGAGGTCTTCTTATACAAATAGCCACCAGGGAAAAAAAAAAAGTAAAACTAGTAAAAAATAAATACATTTTTAAAAGATATATCCAAATTGGAAGAGTTACATAAAAAAAAAAACCCCTCAAGATACAAACCTAGAACGCCAGCTTAGTAACCTAAGAACCAAACTCAGATCTGTTCTTACTACAGATCCCGACAAGTATCTCAAAAAATTTAATTTAACTTATTATTCCCAAGGCAATAGAGCAGGTAAATTGTTGGCCGCTCAACTACGACAGCGCCAAAATAAAAATAAAATTCATAAACTAACCCATCATAATTCAGGAAAGGTAATACTTAATCCTCAAGAAATTGCAGATACATTCTCGCAGTATTATGAAGCATTATACAACCTAAAAGATGACAAAGACACCCTCCAACCTAACACCAACAAAATAACAGAATTTTTAGATAATGTGAATTTACCTAATATTGACCCTATATCCTTAGAACAGCTTAACAAACCAATATCAAATGAAGAAATTCTAAAGGTCGTCAAAGAGCTACCCAAAAATAAATTGCCAGGAATATAGTGGCCTGTCAGGAGAGTATTATATAGCCTTCAAAGAGATTTTGGTTCCCTACCTCACAAAACATGTTAATCAAGCAGCAAATTCTAAAATTTTCTCAAAAGAACTATTGGAAGCCATAATAATAATAACATTACCAAAGCCAGGAAAGGACCCTTCATGCCCCTTAAATTACAGACCTATATCGCTATTAAATTCCGATCTTAAAATATATGCAAAGATATTGGCCAATAGACTAGTTAATATAACACACTCACTAATTAGACCTGACCTCGTCAAAGAAATTCAAGCACCTGACAACACTAGAAGGATGTTGAACCTAATCAATGTAATATATAACGAACGAATACCCTCTTTACTTTTAGCATTAGATGCTAGAAAAAGCATTCGAGAGAATGCATTGGGAATATATATCAAAAACTTTAACCAAGTTTGGTTTTCAGGGCTTTATACATTTGGGCATTATATACTGAACCCACTGGAAACGTTTTTAAGTCAGATATATTATCTAGAAATTTCACCTTAACAAATGGAACCAGACAAGGTTGCCCATTGTCCCCACTAATATTCTCCTTAGTGATAGAACATTTAGCGGAATATATATGATCATTCCTAAATATCAAAGGAATTACCATAGGACAATATGAGCATAAATTAGGTTTATTCGCCGATGACATCATACTTACATTACCAATCCTGAAATATCTCTACCAACAGTACAAGCATTACTAGAAAAATTTGGTGAGGTGTCATATTACAAAATCAATCAAAACAAATGCTATACCCTCCCTATGAATCTCCCTACTGCGATAATCAATAATCTGCGCAAAAAACACGGATTTAACTGGGATAACACTTTGATAACTTATTTAGGAATACAACTCACTTTCCCACCAACAAAAGTATATGAGGCAAATTTCCCCTCCCTATTAGAACAAGTCAACAAAGATCTGCAAAACATACAGGAAACCCATATTTCTTGAATCGGAAAAATAGCTGCATTTAAAATGCAGACTTTACCAAAAATTTTATATTACTTTCGATGCCTACCTATCCCAATACCTACCAAATTTTTTTACACAATTGAATAGAAAACTTAAACATTTTATATGGAATAGAAAGAAACCCAGAGTGGTATTTTCAATTTTAACTACCAATAAATCTTCAGGAGGAATGAGTCTACCAGACATTAGGAACTATTATTATGCATCCTTATTAGACCAGATGAAATTTTGTCTCACCTCACTGGAAGACAAGTGATGCCTCTTTTACATGGGACGGATCCATGATGATCCGCCCCGTGAACATCCGCTTGCTCAGCGGGGATCGTTTCGCCGATCCCCGCTGAGCAGGCAGATGACAGGTCTGTCATTGCACACTGTGCAGCGATGGACCTGTCAGAGCGCCGCTCTCCCCTATGGGGGATCGGATGATGACGGACCGTCGTCACCCGATCCGAAAATGGATGGAAAAGTAGGTTTTTCCTCTGTTACACTTTTTCGGATCGGAGCTGGTCGGATGTCAGCGGACATGTCACCGCTGACATCCGACGCTCCATAGAGGTCTATGGAGCGTCCGTTCAGGTCCGCCTAAAAAACTGACAGGCGGACCTGAATGGATCGTTCGTGTGAAAGGGGCCTTATGGTTAAATATAGAAAAAGAAACTACTAAAAAGATATGATCTCTATGCTCTAGCAATAGCTAATGCTTTACTCCCTAAAGTAATCACACCCAATCTAGTATCAAAGCCACAATATCAGCATGGAAACACATCCTTTCTAAAACTAAAAGCATTGAAATAAAATCCAAAGTATTTATCCCAACAGAAGTAATAAATTATTGTAGAATTTGATTATCAGTAGATGATTGGATCAAACAAGGCTACCACTTATACAAAAATCTACCTTTGCACTTCGGGTCTGTAATTATGTTTAAAAGATTTCAATCTCAATAACCATATAGAAATTCCCTCAATATTGTGGGAGTTCTTTACTCACCAAAAGGAACAAAAAAGGAAAGGAATTTCCCTTTTCTATGATATACTGACCTCCCATTCAAATAACAAAAATGCACATATGATGAAATGGGAGAGAGATTTAGATCAAGAATTTTCTTGGGACCAATGGAAAAAAATCCATACATTCAATAAATCATCATTGTGTATTGGGGCAACGTGCAAAAACAGAGATGGTATTTAACTCCATACAAATTATCAAAAACCTATCCTTCCACATCCGACATTTGTTGGAGATGCAATGAACAAACTGGCAACCTTCTACACATTTTATGGAGCTGTAAAAACCTGAAAAGCTTTTGGACTTCAGTAGCATCCTTCATAGCTGCATTCTCTTTTTTATCCTCACCTGACAGATTGGGAAGCAAGCTGGCTCCTGTTGTCAAGATTAAGAAAAAGCCTCTAATGCCGCGTACACACGGTCGTACTTTTCGTCTACAAAAGTCAGACAGCCTGTCCGACAGACTTCCGGCAGACTTTCGGTGGACTTGCGGCGGACTTGCGGCCTACTTTCTAACGAACGGACTTGCCTACACACGACCACACAAAAGTCGGTCGGATTCGTACGTGATGACGTACACCGGACTAAAATAAGGAAGTTCATAGCCAGTAGCCAATAGGTGCCCTAGCGTGGCTTTTTGTCCGTCGGACTAGCACACAGACGAGCGGATTTCGGGGTCCGTCGTAGTTACGAAGTAAAGTTTTGAAGCATGTTTCAAATCTAAAGTACGTCGGATTTGAGGCTAAAAAAGTCAGTTGAAAGTCCGGAGAAGCCCACACACGATCGGATTACCAGCCAGCTTTAGTCCGTCAGCGTCCGTTGGACTTTTGTAGACGAAAAGTACGACCGTGTGTACGCGGCATTACCGCACTCGCCCCAGCAGGTTCAAGCCTCTCCTGTTTGGAAGTCCCTCCTGTACAGTCTCTAAAGGAGCTTCTATGGAGGGAACCCCCGGTCTGGTGGTCTCAGGGGGCGTCTGGACATCTGGCACAGTAAGCTTTAAAGAAGCTTCATATTTGCAGTGGTCTCCTTTCTTTTTGTTTTGCCTGTACTTTTCTTTCTGTATATAGATTTGTTTCTCCTGCTCAGGGGGCTTGCTGGCACTTGCTGTCCACCGCTGTGGAACCGTCATGGTCGCCGACGCTCCTCCTCCGCTCTGCAATTGGCCTCAGTGCTAGGTGCTGCCTTGGGAGGGTTATGCCCTTCTCCAAGATGGCGCCGAGGTGTTCGGGACGCTCTGCGCATGCGCGGGAGCGTCATTTTGCCGCGACGGCGGCGCCAAATTTAAAAACACAGGAAATTCTGTGTTTTTTGCTGAGGATTCTTACAAAACAAGCTGGATTTCGCCGTTCGTTCCACTGCTTTGCAGAAAACAACTCAGCAAGCCCAGGTAAGTTGAACCATCTGATTAGACTGTCTACAGACTTTAAAAAAAAAAAAAAAAAAAGTAGTAATGGAATTTAAAAAAAAAAAAAATTTTTCTCTTATTACTCTTCAGTCTTACTGTCACTTTTACTATGGAGACCACTGCCCGCGCAGACCACCATCAGCAAACGAGGTAAGAGGCCATCCGTCATTGGAAAGTATTGAAGAAGGGGAGAGAAAAAGAGTGCCAACCACTAACGCTGCGTTTTTGGCAGCCCTACCAGGTCAAGAGCCGCAAGTTCCAGGCGTGAAGGGAGATCAAGTCACGCGTCAAGCAAGAAGTCTTGCAGAAGCCGTTCAAGGTCTTCTTCCCGCCACCGAAGACATAGCCGCTCACGTCACAGCCGCTCCCGTCATAGTCGGTCACACCGCAGACGGTCACCTTCATCACACCACCAGAGCCGCCACACCCGTCCTGCAGCAAACGCTTGCTGGGTATGCGGCGCGCCGGCCTTGCCAGAGAAATTAGTCTGCAGATCCTGCTTCAATGAAGCAGCAAAGGACAAGGAATTAGACGCAAGAGTCGCTACGGAGCTCATAAGAGAATCTGTGCGGGAATCCATAAGGGAGACAACGGCACCACTAATGGATAGGCCTACGCCCAAGCACATCGGTAGCGGACGACCATCAACCCCAGGCATCAGAACCCTCCTCAGGAGATGAGGATCAGGACATGTCAGTAGGTTTTGATTTCTCCCTTGTACAGCCTTTCGCAAAGTCAGTCAAAGAGGCGATAGGCTGGGAAGAAGATAAAGCGGAGCCGCAGAAAGTCCGGAAATATTTCCCAAATTTAAGGAAAGAACCAGAGAATTTTCCTTTTATAGGTGAACTGGAGGATCTAATTAAAGATGAGTGGGAGAGATCTGATAAGCGGAGCAGTCTCACCAACAGACTGACAAAGATGTATCCTCTGAAGGAGTCAAAAGTCAATTCGTTGATGAACGCCCCAGTAGTTGACTCCTCCTTGATGCGTCTTGCATGGCATGTCACTCTGCCTTTTGAAGACGCGGTTTCCTTTCGGGATGTTCTGGATCGGAAATTGGATCTGGAATTGAAAAAAGCATACTCCACTGCTGGGGGCGCGTGCAGACCAGCAATTACCACAGCAGCAGTGGCTAAAGCCATATCAGGTTGGGCAACCAAGGTGGAGAAAGATCTGCAAGACGGTACGGAAGTAGACAAGATAATATCTTCTCTTCAGGAGATCAAGTTGGCAGGTGACTTTGTGGCAGAAGCTTCAGTGGATATTATAAGATCCTCGGCGAGATCAATGCTAGCCTCAGTCACGGCAAGAAGGGCCCTGTGGCTAAAACCATGGATGGCCTATACTGCATCTAAAACAAACTGGTGCAGAATTCCATATGATGGCTCAAACCTGTTCGGGTCTAAATTGGACACCGCTATCTCGAAGGTGACAGGAGGGAAGTCGGGATTAATTCCCTCAGACAGGAGACCCAAGGCCAAAAAGGGTCCGTCCTTCAGGCGCAACCTTCCTGAGAAATATAGGGAAGCTAGATCCTACCGTCCCGGTAGGGAGTTTAGAAGAGACTGGAAAAACACAAGACCTTCCTTCCTTAGGATGCAAAAGTCCAAGACTACCCCGGCAGGGGAGCAGCAGAAGTCTTTTTGAAGGTTCGCCTGCCCACCCAGTACAGGTGGGCGCCAGGCTCAAGGACTTCGTACAGATTTGGTCAAGCCATATAAAGGACCCGTGGACTCTTTCCACAATCAAATTTGGACACAAGTGGAAGTTTATGGGCAAACTTCCGAAAAATCACTTCCAATCAACAAGACTGCCATCTTCTCCAATCAAGAGGAAGTTACTATTAAAATATATAGTGGAATTGAAGGAAAAAGGGGCAATCCTGGAGGTTCCATCAGATCAAAAGGGGAAGGGGTTCTATTCCCCACTATTTTTGGTAAAGAAGAAGACCGGAGACTTACGCCCTGTATTGGATTTAAAAAATCTCAACAGGAACATAAAAATAGAGGCCTTCAAAATGGAGAGTCTGCAGTCCATACTTCTGGCTGTGAACCTGGGCGACTGGATGCTCTCTGTAGATTTATCGGACGCTTATCTACATATTCCAATTCATCCCGCCTTTCAAAAATTCCTCCGATTTGCCATCAACAAAAGCCACTTCCAATTCCAGTGCCTTCCTTTCGGCATTTCGTCGGCTCCCAGGACATTCACCAAGGTCCTCCTACCCTTGGTTGCATTCCTCAGGGAAAAGGGTCTGCGAGTCCACCATTATCTGGACGACATCCTGCTCTTGGCAGAAGATCAAAGAACCTTGCTATGTCATCAGAGAATCTTACTCACGACTCTCCAGGACTTCGGTTGGCTAATCAACTGGAAAAAGAGCAGTCTACGACCCACACAAAACATGGTATTTCTGGGAGCGGATCTGAACACCAAATTGAACAGGGTACAACTCCCTCAGGAGAAGATTCAGCCTCTAGTACAGAAGATGCGGAGATTGCTATCAGCGAGGCATCTTCCAGCCAGAATCTGCTTGAGTGTACTAGGGTCCATGACTGCAACCCTGCCCATGGTGCAGTGGTCACAATGGCACATGAGAGCCCTGCAAAACTCCTTTCTGAGGCAGTGGGATGGAGTATCAATGCGTCAGACCATTACCATCTCCAGACCAATGAAGCAATCAGTGTGGTGGTGGACACACTTGACCAACCTCAGGAAATACAAGCGGATAGTTCCCCTAGATCCGATAATAGTCACTTTGGATGCCTGTCAGAGCGGCTGGGGAGCCCACTGTCAAGATCGAGCAGCACAGGGCCGATGGCAGTTCCGGGCCCAGGATATAGTATCGAATATACTGGAACTCAGGGCAGCCTTCCAGGCCCTCATGGCATTTGCACCAGTCCTCAGAGGGAAGAACGTGCTTATCCGGATGGACAACAAGGTGGCAGTGTCCTACATCCAGAAGCAAGGGGGTACCAAGAGTCTCACACTGTTGGAGGAAGTCCGTCCTATCTTGGAATGGGCACAGGCACACCTAGCAGACTTAAAAGCAATATATGTTCCTGTGGCACAGAACATGTTAGCCGATTACTTGAGTCAAGAGACTCTTTCCAACAACGAATGGTCCCTGAGTCTCCAGGCCTTTTCTCTTCTTACGGAGACATGGGGAGTGCCAGAGATCGACTTAGCAGCCACTCCTGCGAATACGAAGTGTCGGAGGTTTCTGTCCAGAGCATCTTTCCCTTCAGCCGAAGGGATAGATTGTCTAATTCACCCATGGAACTTCAAGTTGGGGTGCATATTCCCGCCAACTCCGTTAATTGCAAGATTCCTATCCAGGCTTCGGAGATCTTCAGCCACGGTAATCGCGGTAATCCCTCTTTGGCCGAGAAGACCATGGTTCACGACCCTATTGCAGCTCAGCCTTCAACCTCCAATCCTTCTTCCGGTAACTCTAGATTTACTATTTCAAGGCCAATTCCTACATCCAGCTCCAGAGAAGTTGCATCTGATGGCATGGAAGTTGAGAGGGTTAGGTTAAGGGAACAAGGCTGCTCACAGGAAGTAATATCAACCCTGATGCAAGCCAGGAAAAGTACCACCAACACCATCTATACAAGAATTTGGAACAAATTCTTTACAATGGCACAGCAGAAGGGATGGGATCCTATTGCTCCAGAACCTTCTCAAATCCTAGAGTTCCTCCAGTCAGGAGTCAACAAAGGTCTAAGTTCAAGTACCCTTAAGGTACAAGTATCCGCCTTGTCGGCCAAAACAGGCACCAGATGGGCATTACATCCACTGGTTATCCAATTCCTGAGAGCCTGTCTAAAAATCAAACCTCCTAAGAAACCAGTTTTTCCATCATGGGATCTCTCAGTAGTTCTCAATGCCTTCACCAATCCTCCTTTTACTCCATCCGAATCAATATCTCTGTGGGATCTGACCCTAAAACTGTCTTTTCTCATTGCAATTACATCAGCAAGGAGGGTATCTGAAATCCAAGCACTGATGGCATCAGAACCTTACTTAGTATTCTTCCCTGATAAGGTAGTACTAAGACCTTCAGACCACTTCATCCCGAAGGTAGCAACTTCCTTCCACTACAACCAAGATATTGTCTTACCATCCTTCACTAATGATCAGGGTGAACCTCATCCTCTGGATGTTAAAACTACCATCATTAGTTACCTGGCGGCTACAAATTCTTTTAGGAAGACGGATACCCTTATGGTCATTCCACATGGAAACAGACGAGGTCAAGCGGCTACTTCACGTAATATCGCCTCCTGGTTAGTCAAGTCCATCAAGAAGGCATACTCCATGCGGCATATGGCAATTCCTGAAGGCATCAGGGCTCACTCAACCAGGGCAGTGGCTACCTCCTGGGCAGCGTATTGCAGGGTTTCACCGGAGACTATTTGCAAAGCAGCAACTTGGTCCTCCAGACATACTTTTATTTCTCACTATAGAGTAGATTCTGCTCACTTGGCTATGGCAGACTTCGGTAGATCCGTTGTTAGAGCCAATTCTTCCGCATTATAAGGAATAAATATTATTTTCTTGCACCCACACGACTGGCGAGTTATTTCCCAGTGTGTGCTGCCATGGAGGCGTCAGGAAAATGGAAAATTGTATACTCACCTTTCCGTAATTTTCCTTTCCTGACGCCTCTCCATGGCAGCACACAGATTCCCACCCCGTTTTATGGTGATATATTTACAGAGAATGCAGTGGGGTGTCTCCCCTTCAAATTTATAGCTAACCAATCCTGTCAGGTTGTGGGGGCGGAGTCACAACCCAGTGTGTGCTGCCATGGAGAGGCGTCAGGAAAGGAAAATTACGGAAAGGTGAGTATACAATTTTCCGTTTTCAGAGAACCTTTCCAGGCTTACTCCTTCTACAGCCTTATTAGGTATAAATCTTGATAAATATCCCATAATATACAGGAAAATTGTGGTTCATATTTTAATAGCGGCAAGACTCACAATAACGAGTCTGTGGAAATCTATCGATGCACCTAATCTATCTACGGTTATATCCAAACTAAATACTCAAGCACAATTCAAATTGATGCTAGCTTACAAGAACTACTCCACCACCACCTTTAGAAAGAAATGGCACAACTAGTTATCTCACCCTAGAGCCTCTAATTACGTAAAGGAATGTAAATTATAACTTTAACCCTCAGATTGGAATACAATCTGAACAATCATTTGAGTAAAATTTCGGTGTAGTTTATTATTTCTGGTTTCCTTTATATTTTTGTTTTCCCCTCTTCCAATATTTCTTCCCTTATTAAAGTTTAGGTGGGCTAAATTATAGATTTAACTTGGTGACCTCCCAGGCCTACAGTATGAACCCATTAGGGGTAGGCAGGTCCAGGAGATCAAGAACTGAACAATCCTATACTAATTTCCTTTATAGTATAGATATTACTACCAATGTTGATTACTGTATACAGCAATTTTATTTGTATTGTTTCTTACTAAACATAAATAAAAATGTATTGTTTAACCAGTTCAATACCGGGCATTTTCACCCCCTTCCTCCCCAGACCAATTTTTCGTTTTCAGCGCTGTCGCACTTTAAGCGACAATTGCGCGGTCATGCGACGTTGTACCCAAACAAAGTTGACGTCCTTTTTTTCCCCACAAATAGAGCTTTCTTTTGGTGGAATTTGATCACCTCTGCGGTTTTTATTTTTTGCGCTATAAACAAAAGAAGAGTGACAATTTTGAAAAAAACACAATATTTTTTACTTTTTGCTATAATAAAATATCCCAATTTTTTTTTAAAAAAACTAATTTTTTCCTCAGTTTCGGCCGATACGTATTCTTCTACATATTTTTGTTAAAAAAAAAATCGCAATAAGCGTATATTGATTGGTTTGCGCAAAAGTTATAGCGTCTATAAAATACGGGATAGATTTATGGCATTTTTAAAAAAAATATATATATTTTTTTACTAGTAATAGCGGCGATTGCGATTTTTTTTCGTGACTGCGACATTATGGCGGACACTTTTGGCACATTTTTGGGACCATTCACATTTATACAGCGATCAATGCTATAAAATTGCATTGATTACTGTGTAAATGTAACAGGCAGTGAAGGGGTTAACCACTAGGGGGCGGGGAGGGGTTAAATGTGTTTCCTAGGGAATGCTTCTAACTGTAGGGGGAGGGGACGCACAAGGGGAGGAGACTGATCAGTGTTCCTCCGTTCTGGGAACACAGATCGCTCTCCTCTGAGCTGACAGGACGTGGATCTGTGTGTTTACACACACAGATCCATGGTCTGGCCCGGTTAACGGGCAATCGCGGGTGCCCGGCGGACATCGCGGCCGCCGGGCACACGCACCGGGTCCCGAGCAACGCGGCGGGCGGGCGCGCGCGCGTGCCCCCTAGGTGGCCGGGAACCCGAGGCCGTCATATGACGCCCACCCAGGATGGGAGATCCCATCTGTGGACGTCATTTGACAATAGGCCGGTATTGAAGTGGTTAAAAAAAAAAAAAAAAAAAGGAATGTTATGCTTTTTGCACTATAATATTGTTCTACTTAACTGGGAGTATTGAAGAAAGTGAAGTGTAAATGTGTCCTGTCCACTATCTAGCTTTTTACACTGCAGTAGTGATTTAAATTTAATCAGTGCAGTGCAATGCACTAGTAAGTTATACGTTTTCTATGTTTTGGGAAGCCATTTAAGAAGTTATTGTTTTTCAAGCACTTTATTTTTCCCAGTTGTTTACTTTTAGACCTCGTTCATCACACCATGGTGCACTGCAGACAGATGTCAGTTTTGAAATCTGTGTGTGTTTTTCTCCCATCAGTGTTCATGCAGGTATGGTATGAGCCCTTAGACCCCTTTCACACTGAGGCGCTTTACAGGCGCTATAGCGCTAAAAATAGCGCCTCTCCTCTCACTCCAGTGTGAAAGCCCGAGTGCTTTCACACTGGAGCGGTGCGCTGGCAGGATGCTAAGTCCTGCAAGCCGCATCTTTGAGGCTCTGTAGGAGCGGTGTTTACACCCCTGCCCATTGAAATCAATGGGGTTAATAGGGCCCCGCTAGCGGCCGAAAAGTGCAAAATAGCAGCGCTTTACCGCCGACGCCCGCCCGAGTGTGAAAGTGCCCTGAATGTTTAATTTTAATAAGCATGAACATGTTCCGTTTATACCAGATTTGTGCATAAAATTGGTGTTATTTTTGAAAAGTTTAAATGTACAAAATATCTGCAAATAATATCGGCTATCGACAGGAGAGGTGGCCGAAATTAGGTTGCATGTCATATAAAATCCCAAACCCTCTCCATATGCCATTAGCAATTAGGCATGGAGGCACTTGATTATCTATGTCCTGAGCCTCATATAAAGTCCCTAACCCTTTCTCCTTTTTATTAATTCATTAGGGATGGAAGCATGTGGTTTTGACTACTTTATTTTATTTTTGGTATTGTCCACCAATAACATTAGTACAGTTCATATCAATGTTCTTGCAGTCTTTTCGGTATTTGTGCTATCACAGGTCTAGGGGAGTGGTTGTCCTTGACACCACACTTCCCATTCAATCAGGATCCTGTGGGTTTGTTTGTGGGCAGTTTGGGCCTGGTTGGTTTGGCTGGGGATCTCAGTCCCTGGAGCGGCGATGCACGTCGGGAGTCCTCCCAGACGTCCCTACGCGCATCGATGACATGCCCCCAGCACCGGGCATGTGGCATCAACCTCTGACACCATCACGTCAGCACTGTGTCAATATCAGGCATCCTCCATGAGGGAGTTGTGGCGCCAACCACCGACCAGTGAGGTCTGCTCAGATGGCAGCACCCTCCCTCCAAATAGCCGCCTGCGTGACATTGGTGGTCACCCATTGGCTACATTGGAGTATATATACTCCTTCTAGCTGGACCAGTTACTTCCTGTTGGGTGATATGTCAGTGGGTTTGTGCACCATTCGGAACGTATGGGATGACATGTGATGTCAAGGTAGTACTGTGGCAGATCGCCTGTTTTTCCTCACACTTCTGTTTTTTGGTCCTCTAGTTTCTTCACTATTAGCTACCCTCAGTTGGGATACACTGCCTCAATTTTTTTTATCTACTTTAGCTCTATACTCAGTATAGGCTCACTATCAATACACAACCATATCTTTACCTATTTGGGTAATAGCACACTTTAGCATACAGGCAGTCCCCTAGTTACAAACATCCAACTTACAAATGACTCCTACCTACAAACGGAGGGAGACAACAGGAAGTTAGAGGAAATCTACCCCTAGGAAGGGAAATTCACTCCTGTAAGGGTTATTATGGGAAAAAGGTACCTCCACTGATGCTTTATCACCAAGGCTCGTTTCCACAATAACCCAAAATTTTAAAAATCCAATTGTCATTGGGACAGAAACTGAGGTGAAATCTTCTGAACAGGGGCACAGACAGCAAAACAAACATTACAGGAGTGTTAACTCTTCCCTATGCTTTTAAAAAAGCTTAATTTTTTTTTTTTGGCTGGTGCTACACTTAAAAATTTACCTGTTCCAACTTACAAACAGATTCAACTTATGAACAAACCTACAGACCCTATCTTGTTTGTAACCCGGGGACCGCATGTATATTGAATACTATGTAACAATTTTACGTATAATTAGACATATATTTCACATTGTTATAGATACATGGTATTTAGGGATGAGCTGAACACCCCTCGGTTCAGTTTGCAGCAGAACATGCAAAAAAATTTGTGTGAACACCATTAAAGTCTCTGGGACACGAACGTGAAAAATCTAAAGTGCTAATTTTAAAGGCTTATATGCAAAGTTATTGCCTGCTTAATCTTAGGCTACTTTCACACTGAGGCGCTTTGCAGGCGCTATAGCGCTAAAAATAGTGCCTGCAAAGCGCCCGGAAAGAGCCGATCAAGTCACTCTGTGAAAGCCGAGAGCTTTCACACTGGAGCGGTGCGCTTGCATGGCGGTCAAAAAAAGCCCAGCAAGCCACATCTTTGCAGCACTATGAGAGCGGTGTATTCACCGCTCCTAAAGCGCCCCTTCCCATTGAAAACAATGGGGCAGCGCCGCAAACCCGCTGGCAAAGCACCACTGCAGTGGCGCTTTTAACCCTTTTTCGGGCCGCTAGCGGTGGTTAAAATCGCCCCGCTAGCAGCCGAATAGCACCACTAAAACTGTAAAGCGGCGCTAAAAAGCGACAGTTTTGCGCCGCTTCATCGACGGCGCCCGTCCCAGTGTGAAAGTAGCCTAAATCACACTATCTTTCCGTCCACTACCCTGAGACATGATTGGCCAAAGGCACCCTGCCTTTGGCCAATTATGGCTCTCTTGGCAGAGGGCGCTGAGATTGGCCAAAGCATGCACGTTAGGTGCATGCTTTGGCCAATCATACTGCAATGCACTGCACTCTCGCAGTGCATTATGGGGCATTCCGCGGGCACTTAAATTTAACGCAAACGCCCCATAATGTTCGTTCTTCGGCTTATGTTCGACCCGAACATTGAGCTCATGCCTAGTTTTAGGGATGTGTGAGCTACAAAGGCACAGAAAATTTGGTCAAAATTGATGGCAAGATGAATGCAGTATAACAAAAATACTGTAGGAACATTTGCATTCATCAGCCAAAAAGCTGCGCATGGGACGTACTTGGACATTCCAACATGACAATGATCCAAAACACAAGGCCAAGTCGACCTGTCATTGGCTACAGCAGACTAAAGTGAAGGTTCTGGAGTGACCATCTCAGTCTCCTGACCTCAATATCATTGAGCCACTCTGGGGAGATCTCAAACGTGCAGTTCATGCAAGACAGCCCAAGATTTTACAGGAACCCGGAGGCTTTTTGCCAAGAGGAATGGGCAGCATTACTATCTGAGAATATAAAGAGCCTCATCCACAAATACCACAAAAGACCTGAAGCTGTCAATGACGATTAAATAAAGTTGGCAATACATGGTATTAAGAACTGGGGTATGTAAACTTTTGATCAGGGTCATTTGGGTAGTTTCTGTTGCCATTAGAGCTGCACGATTCTGGCCAAAATGAGAATCACAATTTCTTTGCTTAGAATAAAAAGATCACGATTCTCGCGACGTAAAATCTTTCACATTTTACAAAAAAAAAAAAAATGGGCTAACTTTACTGGTTAGATTTTTTTTTTAAATTAATTAAAGTAATTTTTTCAAAAAAAAAATTGCATTTGAAAGACCTCTGTGCAAATACAGTGTGACATAAAATATTGCAACAACCACCATTTTATTCTCTAGGGTGTCTACTAAAAAAATATATATGTTTGGGGGTTCTAAGTAATTTTCTAGCAAAAGAAAATGATTTCAACTTGAAACCAACAAATGTCAAAAAAAGGTTTAGTGTTTAAGTGGTTAAACTTTTTTCACTTACACAGGAAGTCTATTCTATTGACAAATTGTTACAATGTTTATACTCAAGTTCAACTGATAAAACGGAAAATTGTATACTCACCTTTCCGTAATTTTCCTTTCCTGTCGTATCTTCATGGCAGCATACACTTTGGGTTGTGACTCCGCCCCCACAACCTGATAGGACCACATAGCTATAAATTGTAGAGATGGCCCCCGCCCCAGTATTCTCCGTATATATATCACCTTAGAAGGGTGGGAGATTGTATGCTGCCATGAAGATACGACAGGAAAGGAAAATTACGGAAAGGTGAGTATACAATTTTCCGTTTTCCTGTCGCATCATGGCAGCATACACTTTGGGGAGTAACCAGAAAAGACTGGGTGGGAATTCAAACTAAGTTTATTTAACAAAGAATAAAAGAATTGGCCTGGATAACGGATCTTCCGAAATCCACCGTGGATAAGCAGGCGGAATCCACCTTGTAATGGGACATAAAGGTGTTCCTGGAGGACCAGGTAGCCGCTCTGCAAATTGTCTCCGCCGAGACTCTACAATATGCCGCCCAGGAGGTTGCCACTGCCCTGGTGGAGTGTGCCCTTAAGCCCTCAGGTACTTGATGGTTACTCAGTGAATAAGACCTCTTGATGGTCTTTACTAGCCATGAAGCAATGGTGCGTGAGGATGCCGCTTGACCTCTCCTGAAACCATGTGGAATGATTAGGAGGCTCTCTGACTTTCTGATGGATTTTGTTGCCGAGAGATACTGAGAGATGCCGAGACGGTACCTTTGGCATCTAGTGGGTGAGGATCTCCCTGATCCGTGCTGAGTGCTGGAAGATTAATCTCCTGGTTGAAATGAAAAGATGAGGATACCTTGGGGATGAAACGATCCAAAGGTCTTAGGACTAGCCTGTCTGGAAAAACAACCAGATATGGTTCGCTAACCATTAGAGCCTGCATCTCTGACACCCTCTTCGCCGATGTTATGGCTATTAAGAATGAAACTTTCAGCGTTAGATCCCAGAGGGATATGCTCTCCATTGGAAAAAAGGGTTCCTTGGATAGTGCCTCCAGAACGATTGAGAGATCCCAAACTGGGAATGACGGTTTCCTGGGGGGCCTCAGTTTTAGACAGGCCCTTTGGAACTGAATCACAAGAGGATCTTGCGCCCATTTAACTCCTGTCAAGGCGGACAGGGCCAATACCTGGACCTTCAGGGTGCTTGACCTAAGGCCTTTCTCTAGGCCTAATTGAAGGAATTCCAAGACCTGAGACACCGACGGGGAGGACGAGTCCCAACCTTGCTGTTGAAGGAGACAAATTTTTCCCACTCTTCTGTACGTGTTGTTGGTGGTAGGTCTTCTGGCCTGGAGTAAGGTATCCACCACCTTCTGGGAACAGCCTTGCTCTAGGTACCTAGCCCTTTCAGTCTCCAGGCCATCAAGTGTAGCTTCTCCGGGTTCGGGTGAAGAAGATGCCCCTGGGAGAGTAGGTCCGTCGACAATGGGAGAGGCAGGGGATCTGCCGTGTTCAGCTGCATGAGGGTATTAAACCATGGCCTCCTCGGCCAGAAAGGAATTACTGCTACCACCAATGCTGTTGACTTCTTGAGCCTCAGGAGGAATCTCGCTATAAGAGGAGTCGGAGGGAAAATGTACCCCAGGTGAAAATTCCAGGGGTGTTGGAGGCAATCCGTCCCCTCTGCCGAAGTAAACGGTACCCTTGATAGAAATCTCTGGCATTTTGTGTTCTCCGGAGTTGCCGCTAGGTCTATCTCTGGAGAGCCCCAGGTCCGGGATATGAGAGCATAAGATTGGGGAATCAGAGACCGCTCGTTGGAGGAGAAATTCCTGCTCAGCGAGTCGGCCAAGGTGTTCTGGACTCCCGGAACATAAACCGCCCTTAGGTCCAGCAGATTCAGCTGTGCCCATTCCAGAACAGGACGGACCTCCTGCAACATGGACCTGCTTCTGGTGCCCCCTGCCTGTTGATGTAGGCAACAGCCACCTTGTTGTCCATCCTCAGTAGGACGTGCTTCTCCCTCAAGTGAAAACTGAAGGCCAGGAGCCTGAAACGCTGCTCTCATCTCCAGAACATTCGACACTGTATCCTGTGCCCTGAAAGGCCAGTGGCCCTGAGCCGCGAGGTCCTGATAGTGAGCTCCCCATCCCTGCAGACTGGCATCTGAGGTCACCGTCTCTTAAAAAGGAGTGATTATATGCTTGCATCTTTTCAAGTTGTGAGGTCGTATCCACCACCTCAATGATTGTTTTACCTCCTGAGAGATGAAGATTGGCTGGGACATTGATGTACCTTTCCACTGGCGCAGGAAGGAGATCTGGAGAGGCCTCGAATTCCATTGCGCCCATTGGAATGGTGGAAGCTAGGGAGCCCAGGACACTGAGACATGTCCTGGCCGGAAGCACTGTAGCAGAGATTGCCCTTTTCACCTTTTGAATTAGGAGGGGAATTTTTTCCCCCGGAAGTTCCACTGTGTTCTCCCTCGTGTCCAGTTTGGCTCCCAGAAAGACCATTCTCTGTGTGGGATGGATGTTGCTCTTTTTCCAATTTATCAGCCACCCTAGGGACTGTAACGTGGAGACCAGAATTTCCCGATGTTGGACGAGAGAGTCCTGGCCGTCTGAGAGAAGCAGGATGTCGTCCAGGTAATGGTGGACCCTCAGCCCCTTTTCTCTCAGGTAGGCTATTACAGGTAATAGGACCTTTGTAAACGTCCTGGGTGCGGTAGAGATCCCGAACAGGAGGCTTCGGAATTGGAAGTGCCGATGGTTTAGGGTAAAACTGAGAATCTTTTGGAATTCGGTATGGATAGGGATATGTAAATAAGCGTCCTGGAGGTCGATTGACAGCATCCAATCTCCCAGGTTTATTGCTTGGAGGATCGATTGAAGACTTTCCATCTTGAATGTTTCTATCTGTATTGACCGGTTGAGGTTTTTTAGATCCAAGACTGGACGAAAGTCCCCTGATTTCTTTTTCACTAAGAAAAGTGGGGAATAGAAACCCTTGCCTTTTTGAGATAGCGGTACCTCCACTATTGCTTGTTTTTGGAGCAGCTCCTGGATATACCGGACTAAGGATAGTCTTTTTTCTTGAGAAGGAGGAAGTCTGGTTGAGCAGAATTGGTCTCTTGGAGGGCGACCTCTGAATGCCCACTTGTGTCCGAAATGAATGGTGGACACCGTCCATGGGTCTTTTATCAATCCCGCCCAGACCAGCTTGAACTTTGTGAGTCTGGCACCCACTACCGCTGGTTGGACGGGCGAACCTTCAAAAGGACTTCTGGTCATTGGAGGCAGGGGTCTTGGGCTTCTGGAATTTGAGGAAGGACGTCTGGGGGTTCTTCCAACTCCTTCTGTATTCCTTCCCGGGTCTATAGGATTTTGCATCCCTGTATCTCTCCGGAAGATTACGTTTAAAGGGAGGTGGCCTTTGTTGTTTCGGCCTTCTGTCTGATGGTATGAGACCCGACTTCCCGCCTGTCACCTTAGAGATTTCAGTATCCAGCTTTGTCCCGAAGAGGTTCACCCCGTCATACGGAATCCTGCACCAGTTGGATTTTGAGGCAGGGTCAGCTGACCAGGGTTTAAGCCATAGCGCCCTTCTGGCCATTACAGTAGCTAACATGGACCTTGATGTGGATCTAACAGTATCTACGGAGGCTTCCGCCACGAAATCTCCCGCAAGGCTAAGTTCTTGTAAGGCCTTAGTGATCTGCTCTTGATCTGCGCCCTCAGTGACGAGTCTTGCCGTAGCTGAAGACCAGCTGGAGATAGCTTTTCTGACCGCCGCTAATGCCACCGCTGGTCTGCAGGCACCTCCTGAGAACAGGTAAGCCCTCTTAAGGTCTGTATCCACCTTCCTGTCGAGCACGTCTCTGAACGTCACTGCATCTTCAATGGGGAGCGTCACGTGCCTGGCTAGACGCATCAAAGATGCATCCACTACTGGAGGAGAAAGCAAAGGGGATACTTTGGGTTCCTTGAGTGGGTACAATTTGGTAAGTCTGTTGGACAGACTAAATTTCTTTTCTGGATTCTGCCACTCCTCCTTAATCAGCTCATCTAATTCATCGATGAACGGGAAAGCCTCAGGGACTTTCTGGAGGTTTGGGAAATACTTCCTCTGTTTTTGCTGTACCTCCTTAGGCTCCTCCCAGTTTATCGCTTCCTTAACCGATCTGACGAATGGTTCTATGAGCGCAAAATCAAAGCCAGCTGATGCTTCCAGCTCCTCATCATCCGACGGGAGTTCTTGATCTCTTGATGTACTGGGATTGGTAGGTGAGGCGCTATGGGCCGTAAACTCTACATCAGGAGTTGAGACTTGGGGAGTAGAGACTCCAGTGGGTTCTATGGAATCCAGCTCTTTCTCCCTGGTGGCTTCGTCCATGCACCTGCGACAGGCCAGTTTGTCTGGGAGGGCTGTGGCCCCGCATACCCAGCAAGCGTTCCCGGCTGGGCGGGAAGGGTGCGCAGAAGATTGGTGTCTTCGTGCAGGGGATCTTCTGTGGTAGGAACGGCTATGTCTTGAATAGGATCGACTCCGTCTACGGCTCCCCCTGTGGCCTGAATGACTTCTTCCGCGTGAGCGGCTGTGTCTATGGCCGGAGCGGCTTCTCCTGTGCGAAGACTCTCTTCGCCTTGACTTGGATGATCTTGCGGACCTGACAGGGCTGACCAATTAGGCAGCGTTAGTACGATCCTGCTCTCTTTTTCAATCTTCTCTACTTACCACTGGAATCCCCCCCCCCCCTACCTATTAGGCTGGTGGTGATCTGCTGGGGCAGCGGCCTCCATAGGAGAGGAAAGTGAGCACCTGAGAAGGGTACAGGAAGGTAAGAGCATGCAAACAGACCCCAAAAAGGACAGTGTATAAGTAACAGACACTTACCCAGAGGGGGGGTACTTTAGGGATGCAGCAAGTCGAAATACAGCAGTCACAAGTCTTCCAGGAAGCAAGGAGAGCTCAGAATGACAAACAGGGCTTTTTAAAATTGCCGCCATGGCCGCCGAGGTCACGACCCGCTCGCGCATGCGAAGTAGCGGCGCGAGGCGCTATCTTGGGAACTGGCAAAACCGAAAGGACGCCCTGAGGGTGCGCACTGTGCATGCGCGGAAGCGCCGAGACGCTCGGGAAGCCTGTAGGGAGACACAGAGGGACTACAGAGCCCAGCAAAGCAGAGAGTGAAACGAAATGAAACAAAAGAACATGGAGACCGCTGCACAACAACTAAGCCTGTTTAAGGCTTATACTGGAGCCGCAACATACCCCCGAGATCACCAGAGCGGGGTTCCTTCCATCTAGCTCATTTAGAGGCTGTACAGGTAAGGACTTCCACCCAGGAGAGGCTAGAACCTGGCTGGGGCGAATGCGGTAAGGGGGTGCTTCTTAATCAGTTCGGTCCTGACAGGTGAGGAAAAATAAGAGAATACTGGGGCGGGGGCCATCTCTACAATTTATAGCTATGTGGTCCTATCAGGTTGTGGGGGCGGAGTCACAACCCAAAGTGTATGCTGCCATGATGCGACAGGAAAGAATGTTTTGTTTCTTGGCAGACTGCCCGGTTTCTCTCTTCCTTTCTTTTGAGGGCTGTGGCTTCAGAAGAGCAGAGAGAATTCTTTGCAGTCTTTGCATAGAAAGAATTGTGAAACACTTTAGTCAAGATCGCGATAACAATTCTTGACGATTAAATCACAATAACGATTGACGATTAATTGTGCAGCTCTAGTTGCCATTATGATTTAAAAAGAGTAAACACAGTTGATTAATAAATGGCTTCAACCAAACACTAATCATGAGTGAGGGAAAATTTTTTGTGTTATTTATATTCTCTGAAAAATGGCCAAGAAATCAAATTCTGCCAGGGTATGTAAACTTATGAGTACAACTGTAATTTCTAGACTACCTCTTACACTTTTAAAGGTCCTGGAGCACCAGGACAAAGGAAACGCCCACAAAATGACCCCATTTTGGAAAGTAAACACCCCAATGTATATTCTGTGAGGCCTAATGAATCTTTTGAACAAGTTTTTTGAAAATGTGTAAAGAAAATGAAAACGCATTTTATTTTTACACAAAGTTGTCCATTTATAAGTGTAGCGCTGGTAGATTGGAAGTTAGATTTGCCTCTGTTGCAGCTTGGCTGAGTTGCGTGTAGTTCCACACTGCGCTGGTGGGTGTCGTTGTCACCATGGGCTGGTGTTGGAAAGGCAACGTGTTGAAGCGTATGGATGCTCCTCTGTCCCGGAGACAACTCGGTGGGGGTGGTCTGGAGAGGGGCCTGGTGACTCGGTTGGAGGACATATCCTGAAGTAATCTTACTGCATAGTACTGCCGGGTCGGCCTAAAGGTTCAAGTACTGTGTCTGACATTCATCGCAAACCAATACATCCTGTGGCAGAGGATCGTATGGGTTCTATTCCAAACAAGTCTGTGGCAGAGACTTTTGTTCGTGCTGCGTACTGGCTGCTAGGCAAGTGAGAGAGGCCTATCCAGGTGGGCAAAGATTGAATCCCACAAGGGGAGTGCATTAAACCACAAGTGTTCAATTCCAAAGAATACTAAGGAAAGGTATTTGAGCTTCCCTGCAACTTTCCTTCTGCCTCTTTCCTGCTACTTCCATTATTATTCGTTCATTAAAGCATTGGAAAATATACTCAAGTGTTGGTGTCTACATCGTCCAGAGGTAAACTCAACGGGACCCTAGACCCAGTGCAACAGAGGTATCGAGAGTGAAGGTAACAGCCCGCTTTAAACCAGCAGCTCCACCGAGAGTTAGTGCTACATGTGGGGGCGACGTCCGGGATTTGTTACCCATCAGTTCTCGCAACCTGGAGAAGTGTTTCACCGGGAGTTTACGGTGAGAGGTGGACTTTGTTAATTTCTCAGGAGAAGAAGAGGTTAAAAGTTGCAGGACTTTATTTCTGACTGCGTAGGCGGTGGGCGCCAGTGAAAGCCCGGGAGCTACGTCATCAGAGGAACAAGTGGGTGGAGCCTAGTATACTTGATACCGCGTGGGACGCGTGTATTGGCGCCAGAGAAGAAGAGAGGCCTCGTGATCGTGCTGAAAAGATTAGAGTGTGGCCATGTCTTTCTCGGTGATGCAACCAACTGTTGGACCTAGGATGTTCACTACCAGCGCCGCTGCGGGTGCTATGCTGACCGGAACCTTGCTTACAGATACCGGCATTCATCTGAAATCGCAGGAGAGGTTTGTTCTTTATACAGTTGGAGATATTGAAGGACTGGGCATGCTTTGTCACAAGTGTGGAAGACTGGTCATACATCTCCGTCCATTTGTTCGCAGCTCATGATGTGGAGAATATTTGTTTGTGGTGGAGCAACCTACCATGCTTATCGTATGGACTGGGCTACAGGTATCGCCACAGTAGAAGCTGCTACTACTGCTGAAAAAGAACGACAGGCCGCGAGTTCGCCTGTTGTCACCAAAAGTGTTCCTGAGAGAGATACTGCAGTAACCGACTCATCAGCGGACATTACCTTGATTTCCACGTCCACTACGCCTATCCCTGTTGTACCTGTCCAGAGGAAGGTGGGAAATGTAAAGGCTTCCCACGGCCGAGGCCTACCCCGGAGACTACCCGAACCGGAGAAGTCCACGTCAGGAACGGGGAATGTATCTGGGACTTTGTGTAAATATTTGCCGGCAGAGGAGTTGAGAGATTCGGAAATAGATTCCATGTCGGATCTCTCCGGTGATGATGATTTGTTTGAGACAATGTCACAAGAACTGTTATGGGCCCAAGGTGAAGACATTGCTTCTGCCTTAACTTTCTCAGAGTGGACAGCCCTGAGTTCTGGGAGAACATCACCTTGTGTGGAGCCACACAGTACTGTCGGGGAGACATTGCCTAAAGTTACTACTTTGTCGCAGACACCCGTCAGGTCTATGGTGAGCAAGTCATTGAACTCTTGTATGCCCCCTGGTTTGGGGAAAAATAGATCGTTGCCCAAACTTGCACGTTTACAGAGAATGCTTAACAAGCGTGTGGCCAGGGAATATGGTTTGGAGTTCCCATATGTTACCCAAGACATTATGCAAGCGATTGAAGCCAACCGGGAGCTCTGGTACAGTGAAGCTGTTTGGGACTATTTGTCTGTGCCTAAGCCTTTCTGGAAAACTGGATATTCTGTCGCTATGGATGAACGCTTCAGTGGATGTTTCCTACACTGGGACTATGGTTGGCACATTCATGCTGACAGTGGTCATTTGCAGACCCGGAAAAGATGACATTGTGTACTTTATCACTACAGTGGATAAACAAGGAAAATCACTGACATTGCCAGATCCTCAGTTCTACTGGTGATTATGGATAAAGAACTGTGGGGTATGTAGATAGATAGTGTTCAGAGATCGTCGAGGTCAAGATTTGGTGTTCAGCTCTGTGTTTCTAAATACAAGGCTCGGTTTTCGCTAGCTGGACTTCTTTCATGTAAAGATAAGACATACCTAAATATATATAGGGATGAACTTCTAAAGTTTCTTTAGTTTGTTTCTTTAAAAGGAGAAAATATACGGGAAGAGAGTGTCATTCTCCTGCTGGAATGAGACTTTGCTCCCAAACTGTTATTGAGGATATTGTACATATTTAGTGTGTGTAAATTTGTTTTCTTTTCAGGAGCAATTGTATCCTCCATCAAGTTGTTAGGATTTTCAGTTAGATAGATAATCTGTGACAGTTGTGACAGTCATAATGTGATTTTGTTTGCGGATGTGAACATACTGTTATATAAATGTTAAAACTATATATCTCTATACTGTCTTTCCTTCTATCCAAGTTTTAAGCTCAAATACCTGCTCTCAGGCTTGGGAGTTGTTATTTTTTGTGACAGACGTTGAGGACAACGTCTATTGTAGTGGGGGGAGTATGTAGCGCTGGTAGATTTTTAATCTACCGCTGATAGGTAAATCTTGTTAGTTACTTGTTAGAGGAAGTTAGATTTGCCTCTGTTCCAGCTTGGCCGAGTTGCATGTAGTTCCACACTGCGCCGGTGGGTGTCGTTGTCACCATGGGCTGGTGTTGGAAAGGCAACGTGTTGAAGCATATGGATGCTCCTCTGTCCCGGAGACAACTCGTGGAGGTGGTCCTCAGAGTTGCATTCTGGGAGAGAGTATTTATGGGACAGACGCCATGTTTAAGGGTCCCTTTTCAGCCACCTGCTGGCCCTCCTGGCCGACAGTTATGCATTAAGAGTACCACCTCAGGGTCCTCCGTTCCAGAGGCCCACGTCGCTGCAGCGTGTGGGTGGGCCCAGAAGTCTGTCTGGGGCCTACCACAGCAGCAGAGGAATGGTCCTGAGCTGTCTATCCTGAGTGAAGAAGCTGGACAACCGAGGAGATCCCAGGGGAGGACCAGTCATGGAAGGATCATGCAGAGTGCTGGTCTGGAGAGGGGCCTGGTGACTCGGTTGGAGGACGTATCCTGAAGTAATCTTACTGCATAGTACTGCCGGGTCGGCTTAAAGGTTCAAGTACTGTGTCTGACATTCATTGTACGGGTTTTATTCCAAACAAGTCTGTGGCAGAGACTTTTGTTTGTGCTGCGTACTGGCTGCTAGGCAAGTGAGAGAGGCCTAACCAGGCAGGCAAAGATTGAATCCCACAAGGGGAGTGCATTCAACCACAAGTGTTCAATTCTAAAGAATACTAAGGAAAGGTATTTGAGCTTCCCTGCAACTTCCTTTATTATTTGTTCATTAAAGCATTGGAAAATATACTCAAGTGTTGGTGTCTACATCGTCCAGCGGTAAACTCAACGGGACCCTAGACCCGGTGAAACAGAGGTATCGAGAGTGAAGGTAACAGCCCGCTTTAAACCAGCAGCTCCAAGAGTTAGTGCTACATAAGATATTTCTAACACAACATATACATAGCAAAAATGACACCCCAAAATATATTCTGCTACTCCCGAGTATGGCAATACCACATTTGTGAGACTTTTACACAGACTGGCCACATACAGAGGCCCAACATGCAGGGAGCACCATGAGGTGTTCTAGGGACATACATTTCAAATCTAATTTGACTGCCTTACACTTTTGTGAGACATGGATGAGCACTGTAGCCGCATGGATGTGGCACAGATGAGCACTGATGATCATTGATGTCGCACGGATAAGCCATGGATGGGGATGGATGAGCCAGGGATGGAGCATGAAAGTGGATGGATAAGCACAGATCAGCACTGTGAGCACTTCAGATCCAGCCCACAGAGCAGCTGAACTGGCTCCTTCCTCTTAGATCGGTATAGCGCGTGAGTAGAGGGGAGGAGCCGAACCGGACATGCTCCGGTTTGGTCACAAGTGATCACTCTCACTGGACGAAGTAACCACGTGGTAAAGGGCCACTGTCATTGTCCCTTTATCCCGATCCATGATATGCCAGATCTGAGAGACCGACGGTCACAGACATTCCCGGGTGGAGCGGTAACGAGATTCTGGGAGGATGTTATAGTACGCCCTCCCACAATTATCCAATCGTGCTGTAGCTGTTTTTTTGGCTATGGCCCAGTCGGCAAGTGGTTAAATTGGAAGTTCACGGGAGGAGCAAAGGGGTCAAAATTTAAATAAAATAAGACACAAGGCAAGGTTGTCTTGGAATAAGGCAGGGCACTGTCCAGGGACTCAGATGGCTCAGCAAGAAGAAAAACTGCCAGACAGCAGAGGTTTCCGGTTGAAAACTGGAGCCTGACAGCTCAGTTCACAAAAGAAAGGATATTTATACATAGAAAAGAAAGGTCCATTTGTATACGATTTATATAACAAATATGTTGCCACCATCGCTACTGACATCCTTCAATCTAAACGTGAAGGAACCAGGTGGAAAATTGTTAGCCACTGTCTGGCTATTCTGACAACATAAAAGTATGGAAACCCTGTTGTCCTTGAATACTATTGGAAATAGTGTTACCAATATGTTTGACTCTTCTCAAACAAAACATGAAAGGAGAAGTAAGAATTTACAAGACTGAGAAACACAGCTTGTAGAATTCTCCTATAAGGCTGATCATTAGTATTAAACGTGGAGGTGCCGGGTATACAAACCTCTCAATCGAGTGGTATAACAAAAGGAAAAGAACCACAGACAAATTTCCATGTCATCTGGAAAAAGGTTTGCTACCCAACAGCTTGGATGAACATCATGTCTGACTGTGTAAGGAAGTATACTGTATATTCCAATAACATTAACTAGCCTTTGGCTAACGGGAGACTTATAGAAATGTATTGAGCCATTATTCTGGCTCTGCTACAACAATTAGCCACAAGCATCGCTACTGGGGTTATAGCCCAGAATCTGGGGCCCATAGCCCAGAGTCTCTTACCTAGGGTTGGCTCTGGGCTTCATCTGCTCAGCTGGTGGCCGGGGGAGGAACATGCCTAGTTAATGTTATCAGGCACAAGTTATGTATATTCAGCAGTACTGACAATTCAATCTGCTGGGCAATGTATTGTCAGGAACCGCAGCACAAGGATTACTCAGCCAGTACTACTTGATGATTTTCGGGTTCAGGCGGAGTAATCCTTGTGCTGCAGTTCCCGGCAATTACATTGCCCGGCAGATCGGTATAGAAGTAGACATTGGGACAATGATTAAATTGTCAGAACTGCTGAAAATAGAAAACTTGTGCACAGAGCCCAGTCGGGTCTAGATCACCACAAGCGGTAAGCACTTGAGCTGAGGGGTTAAATAGCCCTGTTGCTTCCCCAAGCCCCCAGCTTAGCAGGTTTTTTTTTTTTTAATTGCTGCAGACAGGGGGAGGCGCTCTCTGGGGACCCTGATGTAAGGGGGGGAGGTGCTCTCTGGGGACCCTGATGTAAGGGGGGGAGGCGCTCTCTGGGGACCCTGATGTAAGGGGGGGAGGCGCTCTCTGGGGACCCCGATGTAAGGGGGGGAGGCGCTCTCTGGGGACCCCGATGTAAGGGGGGGAGGTGCTCTCTGGGGACCCTGATGTAAGGGGGGAGGCGCTCTCTGGGGACCCTGATGTAAGGGGGGAGGCGCTCTCTGGGGACCCTGATGTAAGGGGGAGAGGCGCTCTCTGGGGACCCTAATGCCAGGGGGAGGCGCTCTCTGGGGACCCTAATGCAAGGGGGGGAGGCGCTCTGGGGACCCTAATGCAAGGGGGGGAGGCGCTCTCTGGGGACCCTAATGCAAGGGGGGATGCGCTCTGGTGACCCTAATGCAAGGGGGAGGCGCTCTCTGGGGACCCTAATGCAAGGGGGAGGCGCTCTGGGGACCCTAATGCAAGGGGGAGGTGCTTTGGGGACCCTAATGTAAGGGGGAGGCGCTCTCTGGGGACCCTAATGCAAGGGGGAGGGGCTCTCTGGGGACCCTAATGCAAAGGGGAGGGGCTCTCTGGGGACCCTAATGCAAGGGGGAGGCGCTTTCTAGGGACCCTAATGCAAGGGGGAGGCGCTCTCTGGGGGCCCTAATGCAAGGGGGAGGCGCTCTCTGGGGACCCTAATGCAAGGGGGAGGCGCTGCAGAGACTGCTGCATCTACGGCTGGCATGCTCCATTTAACAAAATAACTTTTCATCCATGGGATATAAAAGGGAAAACCTTTTAGGAGGCAAAAAAAGTCCTGTCAGGATGTTCCCAATCAGCATACACCACCTGTTCCAACAGGGGGTGTAGCGGGAAAGTCTGTGCGACCTGAAAAGGTCTCATATTCCAAAGAGGACCAGGGGTGCTCATTTACCTCTGCAAGAGGCAACTTAAAGACAGAACGAACAATTTGTCAGTCAGGATCAAAAACCTCTGCGACTGAGAGGCAGACATCAAGTGGATATCTTCTTGTCCAGATTGCTCGGAAGCAGACTCATCTGCCAGGCACTCCACCAAATCCTGATCTTCAAGCTCTTCCCCATCCTCAACCCACTCCTGCTCCAGACGAGGAGACTACGGGGAAAGGGATCTGTCACGCTTCCTGCCACCCTGCGGGATGGAGGCAACCATGCTGGCAATCTTGTGCTCTAACCCGGCTAGGGCTGAGGACAGTTCATCCTTAGTGATAAAGGGTGAAGCATTGACTGTAGGCACAATACCAGATAGGCGCAGCGGCTCATGTTGCCCGGAAGCCTCTGGTCTTTCAGGGGATACAACACTAGGGGTACGACTAGGTTCATCAGGAACTATCGATGATGTAGGTGTGCCCTTCCCTGTGGTGTTCGTCCCACTCTTTTTTGAAGACATTAAATGCCTGCAAACAGAGTACTTGGGTGTAATTAAAACACCTCAGAAGGGAGACCCTTTAATATGGCTCACCAAGCCCCTATGCAACAATCCTGCTAAGCACCTTTAGTCTGCCAAGCACCACCTGGTGACTCACATGACCCAGGTAAGGAAAAATGAACTGCAAGTGTTTGTTCAGAGCCTGCTCTGTGTCCCACAGCTGCCTTCTCAAAGCACCACATGCTTGGCCTGCGTTCGCCGAAACGTTCTATGCGTGTGCGCATGTGTGCGGTCCCGGCGAGCGGGTGTGACTATTCGCGTACTACGCGAATCTACGTGCGCCCAGCTAAAGGCTTCGGCGCATGTGCGACACAGATTTTTACTTTGATGCATGAAGGCAAAAAGACCTTGAACCTTTACCACTTTAAACACTGAAGGATAAATTTACAAAAGAAAATCTTAATGAAGGGCACAGCGTTGTAAGCTACTATATCAGAGCTTAAACCACACATCAAGCCATCACCCAGAAGCAGGACCATCACTGTCTAGCTTGACCCCCATCTCAGCAGAGCCAGTGCTGTGGGACTCCCCCCGCATCAATTCTGCCGCCAACTATAAACATGTGTAGAACTCCAAGCAAATTGATGCCCCGTTTCACCTTTACAGTACTAGCCCAACACCTCGTGTTCCTTCTTCCCCTGGTAGTACCAGTGTAGAATCAAATGGCACGGTACCTCTTGGCTGAAGATTGGCCTTATCCTTAAGGACAAGTTGCAATTATACAGCCAGGTGAATCTGTTTGACCAAACAAGTGACTCATATCCATCCCCAGCAGATCAACTTCTTACCTTTTTAGTTGTCTAGCACAAGAGATTTTTGGGATCCTTTAAGATTGTGTTCATAGATTACAGTTCACAACATTCATAATCTCAAACACCCATGTTGTACTTGGTTATTTAAGTGCCCTCTTGACTAGAATTATGCAGTTTTCATGTAGGCTTACAAGTGAACAAAAGAAAACCATTAAAAAAAACAATGATCCACACCCAATTGTTATCAAAACATTTTTATTCAACTACATTATCATAAACAGAAGCCAATCTAGTCCAATCGATGTTAAGGTGCAACAGTGCCAAGGATGCACTACAAAGACAATCTGGAGGTTTGAGCTGATAAGTTCTAATCATCACTGTTGAGCAAGATTGGTCTCAGGCTGGAAAGGTAAGCACAGTGCTTGTAATTTTATTGAAGGTCTTCACAATGCTTCTTTACAAGTTCCTCTGAACCTACAAAAAAAATACCATTACAAATCTTGCATGAACAGTACTTAACATTGCTTCAAAAGTCAATCCCCTCAGACTGTTCCATCAGGAACAGGTTATCCATCTTCTCCAGCTGACTACACCAGTGGGTTCACCTTTTCAGGTTCTGGTGGAGATTAGCTGGTCGGACATGTGAAAGTTTCATCCTTGGGGATCATTCAGATAAAAAGCCCTTGCTGCCATCCTCCACAGCTCCTAGAGCTGGACGATTCTGGCCAAAATGAGAATCACAACTTTTTTGCTTAGATTACAATTCTCACAATTCTTGTGGTGCAACATCTTTCACATTATAGAAAAAATAAAATAAAACAAAGTGCCAAACTTTACTGTTTAGTTTAATTCATTAAAGTGCATTTTTTCCATAAAATAGCATTTGAAAGACCGCTGTGCAAATAGTGTGAAATAAAATATTGCAACAACCATTTAATTCTCTAGGGTCAGAAAAAAAAATTATGTTTGGGGTTTTTAATGAATTCTCTAGAAAAGAAAAATGATTTTTGCAACAATCATTTTTGATTGTTGTAAACAACAAGTATCACAAAAAGGTTTAGTCTTTAAGTGGTTAAACGGACTTCATTTACAGACTGAAGTTCATTCCTATAATCTAAAAGTACCAAGTGTTACAATGTTAATCTCCAGCTAAGGTTGTGGTGATAAACATGGCCTGTTTTTTTTGACAGCCGTTAGTGAGCAGAGAACTCTGCACCGAATTAGGAAAATGTGTTAAGATTGTGAGAGAGGGTAGAACCGCAATCGATTCTTTAACGATCGTGCAGCTCTAACAGCGCCCCCCCCCCAAAAAAAAACCTAAAAATTAGAGTTACGTACCGGTAACGTCTTTTCCAGTAGTCTTTCAGGACAGCCACCATGAGAGATAGTCTCCTCCTCTTCCTCTTAGGAAACACTGCGCCAGCCCATAAATTCTCACTTCCCCCTGCCAGACCTCAGTATATTCCGAGATTACCTCCGGTCAGCTGGGGAGACACAAGAACACATTAATAATATACTATTCCATATCATTATCATGCTGCGTTCTGGTCTTTGTAAGACCCCCCAAAAATTTCGGGTGGGTAACTAGGGCTGTCCTGAAAGACTACTGGAAAAGACGTTACCGGTACGTAACTCTAATTTTCCCCTTTCGTCTTTCAGGACAGCCACCATGAGAGGATAAACGAGCACTTACCAGTTTAGGGTGGGACTACAGCTTGCAATACCTTTCGCCCAAAGGCTTGCTCACTAGCCGACACCAGGTCCACTCTGTAGTGCTTTACAAAAGTGGAGTAGCTGGACCATGTTGCAGCCCTGCATATTTGCTCTGGTGTTGCTCCAGCCCTTTCTGCCTGCGAAGCTGCCATAGCTCTAGTAGAGTGTGCTCTTATACCCATTGGGATTTCTTTCCCTGCCAATGTATAGGCCTGGCCAATGGCTACTCTGAGCCATCTGGCAATAGTGCGTCGAGACGCTTTGCATCCTTTTCTGGCCCCAGAAAACAAAACAAATAAAGAGTCTGACTTTCTAAACATCTTGGTCAGCTCTAGGTATCTAAGGATACATCTCCTTACATCCAGAGAATGAAATTTTAATTCCCTTTCCCCCGAGGGGTTGGGACAAAATGAGGGTAAAATTACCTCCTGACTTCTGTGGAAACCAGAAGCAACCTTAGGTAAAAATGCTGGATCGGTCTTAAAGATGATCCGATCTGGAAAAATAACGCAAAAGGGAGGTCTAACAGATAAGGCCTCAATCTCGCTGACTCTCCTGGCAGTTGTCACTGCTACCAAAAAAACTGTTTTTAACGTAAGATCCTTTAGTAGACATTCCTCTAAAGGTTCAAAGGGGATTCCCGTCAGGCCCTGCAAAACTAACGATAGGTCCCACTTGGGAAAAGGAGGACCTTGAACCGGTCTTTGTCTAGACAGAGCCTTAAAGAATCTGACCACCCAGGGGTTGGTGGCCAGATGTTTCTCTAAATAAGCACTGAGTGCTGACACCTGACCTTTAAGGGTACTTATGGATAAACCCCTGTCTGCCCCGCACTGAAGGAATTCCAACACAGCTGTGGGACTATGTACCGCAAAGGAGCCTTCTGCACACCATTTATTGAAACGTACCCAGATTTTTTTATATATCTGGCGTGTTTCCTTCTTCCTGCTATTGAGGAGGGTGGAGATTAATTTCTCAGAAAAACCCCTAGCTCTCAGCATACCCTCCTCAGTAGCCAGGCCGCTAACTGCCATTGGTGAACCTGTGGACAGAGGACTGGGCCCTGTGAGAGGAGATCCTCTCGAGGTGGCAGGAATAAGGGAGGTTCGACCGCTAGCTGCTTGAGTACTGAGAACCAAGCCCTCTTTGGCCAATGTGGTGCTACCAGAATCAGGGACGTGTTTTCCATCTGAATCTTCCTGAGAACTGCTGGTAATAACGCTGGGGGCGGGAAGGCATAGCAGATTCTGAAATGCCAGTCCTGGATCAATGCGTCGACCCCTCGCGCTCCCTCCCCTCTGTTTAGGGAGAAAAAACAAGGGGCTTTCGCGTTGCTTCTTGACGCGAACAGATCTACCTCTGGAGGACCCCACTTCTCTGAGATGAGACTGAAAACCTCCTGGTTGAGGATCCAGTCGCCCTCTCTCAGCTTGGTTCGGCTGAGAAAGTCTGCTTTCACATTCTTTTCTCCTCTCAGGTAGACTGCTGAAAGTGAGAGAGTGTGAGTCTCGGCCCAGCTCAGAATGTCTGATGCCAATGCCAACAGTACTCCGCTCCTTGTGCCTCCCTGCTTGTTCACATAGGCTACGGCGGACGAGTTGTCCGACTGCACCTGAACATGGTGGCCCTGTAGCTCCTTTTTGAAGAACCTGAGTGCTAGCCCGATTGCCTTCAGCTCCTTCCAATTGGACGACCTTCTGAGTTCGTCTCCCTCCCAGGTGTCCTGTGCTACAAGGGAACCCAGATGCGCCCCCCAACCTCTGCCGCTTGCGTCTGTGGTTACCACCTGAGAGACTGGGATGAACCACAGACGACCCTGCGACAAGTTTGAGACCCTCCTCCACCACCAGAGGGATCTCTTTACTTGGGATGGGACCTGAACCAAGGCATCCAGATTTCTCTGGCTGTGATCCCACACCCTTAGGACAAAGGACTGTAAGGGACGAAAGTGCAGACCTGCCCATTGCACTGCTGGGAGGGTCGCGGTCAAAAGACCCAGGGCCGACATCAGAACTCTTATGGAGACCCGACTGCTGCACTGGAGACCAGCCACCGCCCTGTCCAGCTTTAGTATTTTTTCTGTTGGAAGAAACACCCTCAGTAGTGTTGAGTCCAACTGGTACCCCAAGTAGGTAATGCGCTGGGAGGGAATCAAACTGGATTTCTCCAAGTTCATTAGCCACCCTAGACCTGTAAGAACTCTTTTTGTAAGTTCTAGATCCCTGACTAACTGCAGTGGACACGCTGCAAACAGGAGCAGGTCGTCCAGGTATGCTATCACTGATACTCCCTGGAGCCGAAGAAAGGCCATCACCTCCGCCAAGACCTTGGTGAAGATGCGGGGCGAGGAGGATAGCCCGAAAGGCAGCGCCTGAAACTGTAGATGTACCTTTGTTCCACCTAGATCTACCGCTAGCCGGAGAAACCTCTGTGAGGCTTCTGCTATGGGAACGTGTAGATACGCGTCCTTTAGGTCCAGGGATACCATAAAGCAGTTGCGGGGCAACAGTGTTCTCACCGTGAAAATTGTTTCCATACGGAATCTCCTGTATGTCACTGACTTGTTCAGGGGCTTTAGATTCAGAATTAGTCTGAATTTCCCTGTGGGTTTCTTCACTACGAAGATGTGTGAATAAAACCCCTCTCCCTCCTCGGCTTTTGGAACTCTTAGAACCACATTCTGATCTACCAGATCTCTTAATGCTTCCAACAGAGCCTCGGCTCTTGCCGTACACCTGGGTAGGTGCGTGACCAAAAATCTCCGAGGAGGAAGATTTGTGAAATCGATATGGTACCCCTTTCTTATAATCCCTAGGATAAAGCGATTGGGGGATATTGCTTCCCACTGTGGGAGGAAGGCCCCCAATCTTCCCCCCACCATGGTTGGGGAGTCATTGACTTTTACGGGGCTGTTCAGGAGGGCGAAAAATCGCCCCTCCTCTGCCCTTGCCTTTCTGACCCCAGAGCTTCCTTTGCCCTTCCGGCTTTGGAGTCTCTTTACGCTTTTGCGGACGAAACCCCTTCTTTGTAGGTGCAGGGGTTTTCCGCTTAACCGGGAAGGATTTCTTCCTGTCTGCTGTGCGGTCTAAGACAGTCTCTAAGCCTGGGCCGAAGAGAAGGTCTCCCGTTAACGGTATGCCGCACAATTTGACTTTAGAGGCGCTATCGCCCGGCCAGGTTTTTAGCCAGAGGGCTCTCCTGGCCGAATTGGCCAGAGCCGCTGATCTGGCCGTCATACGTACTGACTCTGCCGAGGCATCAGCTATGTAGGCGATACCCCGCAGAATCGTAGGGAAAGAAGACAGAATGGTTTCTTTTGCCGTTCCAGCCTCAATATGCTCTTGAATCTTAGAGAGCCAGTGCTCCAGATTGCGAGCCACTACTGTGACAGCCAACTCAGGTTTCAAGTTACCAATTGTTGAATCCCACGTCTTTTTAAGGAGAGAGTCTATTCTCTTATCCATGACATCCACCAGGGCCCCCATGTCCTCAAATGCCAGGTCAGTGTGTCTGGAAACCTGGGAGAAAGCAGCATCTAACTTGGGATTCTTATTCCAGATAGATGTAGGATCATCCGAAAACGGAAATCTCCTTTTTAAGGATCTAGAAAAAAAGGGTTTCCTTTCGGGATCCTGCCACTCCTTTTTGATAGTTTCAACCAGTACTTCATGAACTGGAAAAACCTCTCTCTTTTGTTCCCCCAAGCCTCTGTACATCTGATCATGAAGGGTCAGGGGTTTCCTGTCCTCCTGAATACCGAGGGTTGTATAAATAGCCCCTAAGAGGTCCTCTACCTCCTCTAGGGATAATTTATATCTGGAGGATCTCTTGGACTCCCCGTCCTGGTCCTCCCCCTCTGAACCATCCTGGGAATCGGAGGAGGAACTATCTGGCTGTCTTAGTTCCACTCTGGAAGGCCCTGGAGCTTCCTCTGCCCTAACTGAAGTTGCAGGTTGGGCAGGAGCAGAGCCCTGCGCCTGAGGCGGGGTTGTATCCTGGGGAGCTGGACTAATGGGAGGTTGAAACCTTTCAAATAAGGCCTTAAATGAAGAAAAGGTGGACGAGAGCTCCTTTACTGAGGCTGCAAGTCCTGACTCCTGTTCAGAGTCCCTCTCCTTAACAAGGGAGTCTATGCACTCCCTACACAAGACCTTTGTCCATGCCTCCCCTAATGTGTCCCTGCAAGAGGCACACCTCCTCTTAGAGCTATGGGTAGACTTAGATTTTTCTGTAGCTTTCTGAAATACAAGAAAGGAAAAAACAAAAATTTTGTCACTTTTTTTTTTTTTTTTTTTAAAAAACAAGGATACAACCCTGGGAGTGCACTAGACCCTCCTTAATCTATGGGGATCTGAGCCTCCCTCCCCTGACCACCCAGGGGATCTGCCCCCCCATGACAGGAACCATACATGGAGGGACAATCCTAGGTAAGGAGTACTTTTCCCCAAGGCACTCTTACCTTAGGAAGGCTGGAGGTAGTGTCCGTTGGTTGAGCATCCGCTTCCGACATGACTTGCAGGTGGTTGCTACTACCGAGTCCAACGCTGCCTGTGCGCGTCCCAGACTCGTCTCCAGCCTGTGCCTGGCTTCCCTATCAGCCCTGCGACCCGGAACCGGAAGCTGCGGGTCAAAGGCAAGCCCCCGCCCTTCCGCCGGAAATGACGTCGCCCGTCGTCCGGCCCGCCTAGTTCCAAAAAGAGAGCGGCCTGTAAAGTATACAGGAAGGGCGGATGCCAGCCTGCTGCAGCCCTGTGACCGCGATAGGGAACCCCCACAGCCTGAAGCTGCGCTCAGCTAGGAAGTGGTGGCCACCGAACGAGGGGTAAGTCCCCCCCATGCCCATAGGAAGCCCCTGCTCCCATTTACAGGCTCAAAACAAATAACAGCCACAGTCCCCTGACTGAAAAGCCTGGTTCCTTGCACAGTGTCTCCCCACCGGAGGAAACACTAATACTGAGGTCTGGCAGGGGGAAGTGAGAATTTATGGGCTGGCGCAGTGTTTCCTAAGAGGAAGAGGAGGAGACTATCTCTCATGGTGGCTGTCCTGAAAGACGAAAGGGGAAAATTCAGCGTTTCATTTGAGGCACAAGCATGTTGCACATCGGCTAAAGAGCCCAGGTCAAATCTTTAAAGATGTTGTAAAGGCAGAAGGTTTTTTTTTATCTTAATGCATGAAGATAAAAAGCCTCCTGTGTGTAGGTGCCTCCCCAGCACCCCTAATATTTACCTGAGCCTTATCTGTCGGGAGTCCCTTGGCAGTCTGGAACTTTGGATTGGCCAACAGCAGTGGCACCATTGGCTAACTGTCTTTGACAGCCAATCAGGAGAGAGGCAGGGCTGAATGGAAGCTCTGAGCTGCAGCTCGGCTGCCCCCATTGCAAGCTGCTTGCTGTGGGGGCACTCAACAGGAGGGAGGGGCCAGGAGCAGCGAAGAGGGACCTGAGAAGATCAGGTCCCAAGCCTTAAAGATCACTTTAAGGCACGGTTCACTATGCAAATCGGATGAGTTTTGAATCCCATCTGATTCACATACGTGTGAAAGACCTGTTTGCAATGGAGCTGGTGTTTCACACATGCCCAGGATGGCTGCAGTCTGTTTTTGAAAAGACTACTGAGATTTTGGGTCAGGTTCAGGTGTGCATTAAAGTAAAAATATGCACCTTAACCAGTGAACAATGCTAACTTGACTCCTTTTAAAAAGCGACTGCAACTGCAGTTGGCATGTGTGAACCTAGTTTAAGAACACTGACATGGTGCAATTAGGCAGAATGACTGGGTGTAAATTTAATCCAATTTGTTTTCAAGTCTTACCTTGACCAATTTTCCTCCAGTTAAAAGCTGAAAAGCAAAGTGAAATATGTTAAACACATGTGTTTACAAAAACCAGTCTGACTCTACAGCTAAAGGGGATCTCTTCAGTATAGCGACGATCCTTGTCACAGCCAGCAGAATGCCAGCTCAGGGTATAGTGGATGATTCATCACTGTGTCCCCCACAAGTTTCTCAGTGTTAATAAACTGTTGGAGCATGTCAACCTATTTTTGCCCTATGCACATCACATATTTAAGATGTACACCTTACATGTGTCATGTCCAGTTCTGGCCATCCCCATGTAGTACCAATCATGGATACCTGTTAAAAGAGTTAGGTCAGACACTGCAACATCAAGCAAGCAAGAATACAAAGCCAAATTTTTAAACTGTCAGTTAGAATAAGGTCTCATCAGAGTTTCAGACGAACGAGATTCCATGAGATAAATAATCATCAGTTTTGAGTCTAAAAAAGTTTACACACTAGCTCATCTATACACTGTCATGAGCAAAGCCTTCATACAACTACCAGCAATGCTACCACTGGGAAGCAGTGGTAGAATCTACCAAGTAAATTACAGTGGCTCTACAAAGTTGCATATTAATTGTTCAGATGTGCAGTCAAGTATTGCAATGTCTACTTGGTTACCTAGTTTTACACTCAATGCTAGCATTTTATAGTCAACTGAAGTTATCCCCATTTTACCATCACTTCGCCTACCATTAATTTCCTTCAAGAGAAGATCTGCAAAACCAATTTTCAGAGACCCTGCAATCAAAAAAAAAAAAAAAAAAAAAAAAAAAAAAAGTAAAATTTCAGTTGAACATTCGATAAGACAAAACCCCACAATCTTTACAGTAGCTACTGCTCAGGAGTTCGAAGAGTCATTATTTTTCAAAGTGAGCCAGTGAAGTGAAAGAAACCCCAAATCCATCTGCCCCCCCAAAAATTATTTTACTTACCCCACAGGATGGAGCAGTTTCATTTTCTGTGAAGAGAGATATCTTTTAGGGCAGGGAAAGAATATTAGAGGACCTCTTTAAATAAACAAACTCAGAATATATCAGTCACAGAATATACCAGTCACTAAATATCAGACTGGGGCGGTAAGATGTCTTTACAAAATTCTAAACGTTCAATATTTGAACCTGTGTCAGAAAAAAGCGGGTTCCCCTAAGTGGACTTTCCCGACACTTGCATAAAAGTAGAAATGTAGAGAAGTGCAAACTATTATAAAGTATAAAAAGATATTTTTATTTAATAGAGAAATACATTTGCTAAAAACAATGTGGATATCCTAGGTAGCATAAACATAATAAGCATGGTTTACATCAAACAGTAAGCAATGATGAGGTATACAGAGAGACTCTTTTCAAGCCCGACGCGTTTCGGGGTGCTTAATATCTTTTGTCCTTCAGGGGCATAATTTGAAAAGAGGGGTTCATCTGGATTAATTGAAAAAAGTAGTGCATAGGTCAGATGTTGTAAAGAACTACCACTGGATGGCTATTTAGAGGTTTAAATGATCACTTGATCACCTACCTGAGAAAGTTTCATTGGTTACTCTGAAAGAGGTTATTAAAAGACCACACGAAAAGGCAAGGTGGAATGGTGAGCAGTTGTAATGTAGTGGGTGCGGGTACTGTTCTTAGACGATTAAAGCTAGGTGTTGATGAGCAACAGTCTCCACAAGAATATATACAGATTCACCTACCCTGCCCGACCCGGGCGCGCATAGGCCAAAGCGATATACTGGGGTCGAGAGAGGCAACCCTAAAAACAAAAAATTAAGGTACCATAAATAAAAAAGGATCCATTCTGAATACCTTGGAAAAAGTTTTGCTGTTCCTTATTTCTGTTACAACATTAAATCATACCAAATGTAACTGCCCTCTGTTGGGGTAGTAACAAAGATTCCTAACTTTTTAGGAGCTTACATTAATATTATATCTTTTCATTCAGTCCCCCTTTCCCTGCCCTTCCCGGTGTGCGTGTGGCCCGAGCGATTGCCCGGCACGGAAAGCCGCCCAGGAGCTTTACCAGGGCGGCGCTGTAGGAGGTACCAGGGCGTCCCTCCATCTACGCCCACCTCCTCCATATTGCCACTCCAGCGCACATGCTCAGTCCGCCGGAGAGGCACTTCCGTGTCGGTGGGACGGGTGTGCGCGACGTCGCCCCAACGACATTGCGCTCGCGCGTGCGCGGTAGGGGCGGCGCCGCGCATCCTCGCCTCGGGGGGTTTCTATGAGGCTTCCCAGCTGACAGGCTCCGTAACACAGCTGAGCGTCGTTATGGCGCCAGCTGATTGGAGCCCGCCTATTTAAATCGGCCCCACTCATTCCCAGTTAAGGCGCCCTATATGCCGGATGCTGGGATGCGTGGCTAGCCGAACTGACAAACGATTCACCTAAGGTAATCATTCACTACTTTTAAACCCCTAGAATCAGGGATATGGCTATACCTTCTCTGTGTCTTCCCTTATGTTTGCACCCATAGATGCACATCCTTATGTGCTGCTACCGTTCTGCTGCTCTCCAGACTGCAATATCTGTGTCTTTTGAAAGTCAGACCCAGCTTATATGGTTGAATCCAGTATCAGATTCACTACCTACACACCTTCCACACTTCACTTACCCCTGTACTACCTCTTTGTATGTTAATTATTTATTTTTTTTTTGGTAGCAGCATCTCCATACAAAATGAGTTAATACTTTTTTTTTTTTTTTTAACAATCAGGAGTGCTTTTATTGAAAAGTATAATATACAGTACAAAGAAAAAGGAATATTACAGACCATATGTGTATAAGTACATACAATTGCAGATCAAATTTGAGTGGAAGTAATCTCTTGCTCACATAGTTGTTATTATACCATTTTCAAGGCATCTGCTGCAGTGCATTAAGTAATTATTTGCAAAACATACTAGGTAATCCCTTCGGAAACTTCAAGAACCCTTATCAGCTCATCCATGGTAACCAAACCTTGTCAAATTTCCATGGGCATCCCCTGCTAGTGTACGTCAATCTATAGAGGGGCAATGCTTTGTTAATTCTCTTTTCCCAGGAGGATAGAGTCGGGGGATCAACAGCGGTCCATCTAGCAAGTATCTCTTTTCTTGCGTAGTAGAAAAGAAGTGAGACTAATATTTTTGTATGGTGCGACCTGTGTTCATCCTCATGTATTCCCAGCAGGGCTATCTCAGGTGTTTTTGGAATAGACAGGTCCATTCTAAGGTTTAGGTGATCATACACTCCCAGCCAAAATTTTGACAAGGCAGGGCAGTCCCAGAACATGTGTAGAAACATGCCAATCTGAGTTCGACATCTAGGACAATGAGGATCTCTGTCAGGATATATTTTGGATAACCTTGCCGGGGTAAAATAAATCCTATGAATAAAGTTTATTTGTGTCAGTTTATCCCCTGCAGATATCACCAGTTTGGGACCCTGCTCCAGAGAGGTCTCCCAGTCATCTCTATCCAATGTAGGGATGTCCAATTTCCAGGTATTCCACAACCTGTCCATCTTGGGCAGCTCCCTGGGCAGCAGTAAATTATATATGGTAGATAGAGGTTTCCCCAGGTCCTCACTGGACAACAAGTTTTCTAACGGATCTAATTGTAATAGTGGCGGGATAGGGAATTGTGCCCGAGTCGCATGACGTAACTGAGCGTACCTGAAGAACATCCATCCCGGGAGCCTATATGTCCTTGACATCAGCGCAAAGGACAACAATTCTCCATTGGGCATAATGTCTCTCAGGGTTTTGATACCAAAGCCTGCCCACAGTTGGGGATCAGGAATAGTTCGGTAGTGGGGCAGCTGAGGATTTCCCCAAAGTGGCTGTACCGGCGCCCATCGTCCCACCAGGGAAAAACCTCTTCTGGCCACCCTCCACACATGAAGTGTTGCCTTGGTCGGGCCGGGAAGATCCACGTAAGCTTTTTCCCCCCTATATACCAGGTTTTGGAGATCCTGTAACGATCCCAGCCTCGCCGCCTCCACACATACGGCCGCATTAGAGCGTTTTCCCTCAAACCACCAGTACGCCGTTACTAGCATCGCTGCCCAATAATAAAGTTTAAAATTAGGGAGAGCAAGTCCCCCCAGTTGTGTAGGCAGTTGCATTGTGTTCTTAGCTAAACGCGGGACAGCTGCATTCCAGATAAAGGAGATAATTTGTTTGTCTATTTCCTGAAAGAAGGATGCCGGAAGCCAGATCGGACTATTCCTAAAAATATAAGTAAACTTGGGCAAAAGCATCATTTTTAAAATGTTTATACGCCCCAGCAAATTCAAGGGTAGTCCAGACCACGCACGGCAACGTTCTTTGAGGAGGTGAAGCAATGGGAGTATATTCAGGTTGTAATATTGGGCAACATCCCTGGATATTCGAACCCCGAGGTACTTAAATTCTGAGACCCACTGGAGGGGCGTACCACCCGTCGCGGCAGGGATCCCCCCGTCCAGAGGGAAAAGGACCGATTTAGACCAGTTTATTCGAATCCCCGATGCAGCACCAAATCTATCAAAGATGGTCAGAGCGGCCAGTAGAGATGGTCCTGCATCATTCAAGTAAAGTAGTGCGTCATCCGCGTATAATGAAATTTTCTCTTCAAGTCTACCAATCTGCATCCCCTTAATCTCGGAAGACTCTCTGACCATAATCGCCAGTGGCTCCAGGGCGAGGGCGAACAGACTGGGCGACAGCGGGCACCCCTGGCGAGTGCCTCTGTGGAGTGGGAAGGGGTCAGATATCCTATCATTGGTACGTACCCTAGCCCTGGGTGCTCTATATAGAAGTTTGACCCATTGGCGAAAACCAGGACCAAAACCAAATCTCTCTAACACTTCCCCAAGAAAGTCCCACTCCACAGAGTCAAACGCCTTCTCAGCATCCAAGGAGGCGATCACTCTTTCCCCACAGTTATCATGGGCAATGGACAGATTAAGGAAAAGACGTCTAATATTAATGTCCGTCCCCTTGCCCGGCATAAAACCGGTCTGGTCAACGTGGATCAATGTGGAGATGATCGAAGACAGGCGAGTGGCAAGGATTTTAGCTAAAATTTTGGTATCCACGTTGAGTAAAGAGATGGGCCGGTAGGACGCACACTCCTGAGGATCCTTACCCTGTTTATGGATCAAGACTATAACAGCCTCCTCCATGGACTCCGGCAAAGCACCCCTCCCCGCAATAGCTGCAAAGAGTGACGTGAGTTTAGGAGCAATCAGCTCCATATTCTGAAAGTAGAACTCCGTGGGGAGCCCATCCACCCCTGGGGTTTTCCCTTTCTGCAAACCCCCAATCGCAATCTGTACCTCCTCCAAGGATATATCCTTATCCATCATTGCCCTATGCTCCTCAGATAATGTAGGAAAGGGGATGTTCTTCAGGTACTCCTGCAATGCCAAGGAATTACCACTAGTTCTGGAAGTGTATAGATCACTGAAAAAATGGGAAAATCTGGCGTTAATATCCTCTGGAGAGGTCAGCAACACTCCACCCTCATCCCGTACCCCCCCTATGTGAGTGGTTCCCATCTGTCCCCGCGCCAGCCAAGCCAACAATCTCCCATTTTTATTACCATATTCAAATATCCTCTGTGTAGAATGCAGCATGGATTTCTTAGTTTGTTCTATATTAAATAGGGACAGTTCCCTCAGAGCCCTTTGCCAAGTGTGGTAATTGGGTTCAGTAGGCGATCTTACATATGCAGCTTCAGTTATCCCCACCTCTCCCTCCAACCGCTCCAGGGATCGACCTGCCTCTCTCTGAAGTGAAGAGATACGGGATATATATTCCCCCCTAACCCAGGCCTTGAAGGTATCCCAGATGATCAGAGAGTCCATAGATTCATTGTGTCGCAGCCAAAAGCTACAAATAGCCTCCGGCAGCACCTCCTGAATCCGCTCATCTATCGCCCAGTATCTGGAGAGACGCCACAGCCTAGGACCTGTAGGTCTACCCAGAGAGACAACTAGGCTCAGGGGAGCATGGTCTGAGATACCTCTTGCCAGGTGTTTTACCTCCCTCGTCCAACAAAGTGCACTCCCCGAGACATATGCCAGATCTATACGGGATAGGGCTCTGTGTGAAGCCGAGTGACAGGTATACTCTCGGTCCCTAGGGTGAAAATGTCTCCATGCATCTGTCAGCGCAAAAGTACTCGCCCAGTTCTGCAGCTCCGACGAGATGCGAGACCCGGGATTAAGTCTATCCGCCTCCTGGGAGGGCACCAGGTTAAAGTCTCCAAAGACAAATACTTCTTGCGTATGGTATCCCATGACAGTTTGCATAATGTCATAGAGAAGCTGAGCCCTCGCAGGAGGGGGAAGGTACAGACCCACTAATACCATTGGCCTAGTGTGTACAGTCATATGGATTATCACATATCTTCCCTCAACATCCGTCTTGACATCAAGAATCTGGAACGGGAGGGACCTGCGGATCAAAACACTCACCCCCCTAGCATAGCCAGAATAGGTAGAATGGTAATGTGCTCCCACCCAGGCCTTTTTTAACCCAAGAATCTTTGAGCCAATCAGATGCGTCTCCTGTAGAATGCAAACATGTGGCAAGTGTTTCTGTATATATCTAAAGACCAGAGACCTTTTGACGGCTGAATTTAATCCCCTAACATTCCAGGAGATAATAGATATGTCAGCCATTAAAAACTTTGTCATTAGAAACTAATATCAGGATCCGCAAGTCCCACCCATCCCCCAATCCACTGAAGGGATAACGTATCCCATTGTCATGTACTCTATACAGAAATAAACCTAGGCTGGTATCTGCAATCAATTCGTGCTGTAGTGAAGGGCATCTTACCCCTCTTGTATCGTGAGCAACTCCTAGTGTAAAAAAACCAAGAACACATTCAATTCCCTCATGTCTGCAACGGCAGAAACCTTCCCCCCCTCCCCCACACCCCCTTGAAACTGGTGATGTGTCAATACCCATAAATCCCAACTATTACAACCGTAGTAGGGGCGTAGACTCAAATACGATGTAGTTGTCTGGCCAGACAACAGAGATGCTTACAAGACATAAATTTTAACAGCCTATTTCTCCTGAACTGATGCAGGGGCACATATCTTAGTTGCAGTGTGAGGGCTCTGGGCACCCTCCCATCCAACTCAGCCAGTAACGAAAGTGTATATCATGTGTTATAAAGATTCATGTCACCTGGGCTGTTTCAGGGGTAAATATCTTAGTTACAATGCCCAAGTATTAGGCATACTCTCTCATTACTAGGCTACCAACAACCATAACTTACAAAACGTGTAATATTTCTCCTGGATTGATTACAGGGGCACATATCTTAATATCAGCACTACCATATCATATGCAACCACTTAAACTGCAATGTAGAAAATAAAAAAATTATATATATAAGGTACAGTAATGGTTTCTTAATACTTATCCCGGGGGTACCTATTCAAGAGAAATGGTAAACTAAAACCCAAAACCAAAAAAGAAAAAAGGTATAGAACAGGACCCCCCCTCCCTCCTAGTGACCATCTACCGGTTAATCATAGCCCAGTAGCTACTATCAGCATTTGCAAAGACCTAGCAGACATCAGGATCTAAAGTTCAATAGGGTCTTGCTTGCAAAACTCCTGTGACACTGCACTGGATAGTTGATCCAACGGCATCTCATCCCACACAGCGAACAGAACAGTAGCCAGTGCAGTGGGATAGCTCCCAGAGGTTCATCCTTAGGTCAACCTTCCTCTGATCTAGGAGTGCACAGAAAGTGTTTCCCGCCCAGGGCAATCAAAGTACCAGGTTAACACCAAACCAGATACTAGCACCAAAGTCACCATCGCTGAATAGAAGTAGTTGTTAGCAGCTTAGCACACAGGGAGATAATAACCACACTATGAGCTCAATGTCAAACCAGGGAGAAAAGAAAGCAGTCACTAAATTAACGATGTTGTGGGAGAGTCTCGAGCCAGGCGGCGGCCTCCCGGGGAGATGTAAAGAATTTGACCGACTCCCCATCCTGTACCCTCAATCTGGCCGGAAAAAGTATGCTATACTTAATGTTCCGTGCTCTAAGCGAAGCTTTCACTTGGTCAAAAGACCTACGCAGTTTCTGTGTCTCAACTGAATAGTCTGGAAAAAAAAGCAGGTTTGCATTTTGGAACTTTACTTCACCTGCCCTGCGCGCCTCTCTCAGTACCGCATCCCGGTCCCTGAAATTAAGCATGCGGAATATCAGGGTGCGGGGGTTGGATCCAGGCGGCCCGGGAACGGGAGGGACCCGATGCGCTCGCTCCACTGTGTAGAAGGGGGAGAACTGCGCCGCTGGAAGCAGGGTTTTAAGTAGATCCTCCACAAAGACCGTAGGGTTTTTCCCCTCAGCGCCTTCTGGCATGCCGACAATCCGAAGGTTGTTTCTTCGGTTCCGGTTCTCGGAATCGTCCACTTTGTATTCCAAAGCCCGGACTTTCGTTTGTAGCGTGCGGATGGATGCAGAATGGTCCGCGACCGCGTCCTCGGTCAGACCTACCCGCTCCTCCACCTCCGTCACTCTCGACCGAAGCTTATCCTGGTCTTGTCTAATCAGGCTCACGTCCAGCTGCACAGATTCGATCTTACTCGTTAGAGCAGCCTGGCAGGAGGCGATCGCAGCCATAACCTCCGGGAATCCGAGTTGTGCCGTCTCCGTCGGGTCTGCGGCCTCTGTTTGAGACGCCATGTTGGATATCCTCCTGGGAGATTCCGCCACGTGTGAGTCCACAATCGGGGCTATATCATCCAGATTTTGCGGGAATCGTAACTTTTTGGCCCGCCGACGTGTTCTATATGGCATTCAGGCTATTATAGGAGGTTCCCCTCTCAAAGTATTAGCCAGGAGTCAGGATATTAGGATGTCCAGCAGCAGAGCTCCAAGGAACACGTCCTCCTAGGTCGCCATCTTGGCCACGCCCCCCGAGTTAATACTTATTAAAGATCCTAAATATGGAATTACATAACTCTTTATAAGCCATACAAATTGTATATTCATTGGCACATATTAAGTATACTCCCTATGCAATGAGCCTTTAAAAATACTGTTTATACATGAAGTACTCTGAATAGCACAGACCATACAACATGTATACTCATTTGATACATACTAAGTACACTCCCTTTGCAATGAGCCTTTAAAAATATTGCTTACATATTAAGTATTTTGAATATGTATTTCATTATCCAAGTACCCTGCATACTAGCCTGTCCCCTAACTTTTTCCAAGGTATTCAGAATGGATCCTTTTTATATTTATGGTACCTTAATTTTTTGTTTTTAGGGTTGCCTCTCTCGACCCCAGTATATCGCTTTGGCCTATGCGCGCCCGGGTCGGGCAGGGTAGGCGAATCTGTATATCTTCTTGTGGAGACTGTTGCTCATCAACAACTAGCTTTATTCGTCTAAGAACAGTACCCGCACCCACTACATTACAACTGCTCACCATTCCACCTTGCCTTTTCGTGTGGTCTTTTAATAACCTCTTTCAGAGTAACCAATGAAACTCTCAGGTAGGTGATCAAGTGATCATTTAAACCTCTAAATAGCCATCCAGTGGTAGTTCTTTACAACATCTGACCTATGCACTACTTTTTAAAATTAATCCAGATGAACCCCTCTTTTCAAATTATGCCCCTGAAGAAGGACAAAAAATATTAAGCACCCCGAAACGCGTCGGGCTTGAAAAGAGTCTCTCTGTATACCTCATCATTGCTTACTGTTTGATGTAAACCATGCTAATTATGTATTATGTTTATGCTACCTAGGATATCCACATTGTTTTTAGCAAATGTATTTCTCTATTAAATAAAAATATCTTTTTATACTTTATAATAGTTTGCACTTCTCTACATTTCTACTTTTATGCAAGTGCCGGGAAAGTCCACTTAGGGGAACCCGCTTTTTTCTGATATTGACTCATTGGATGTGGCACGGCTTTTTCCTCTTTCCTAGGAGAGTTGATCGCTCTAATATTTGAACCTGGAGCAAGGTTACTACGCTTACCTGTACATAAAACCCAGTCGGTGTCACCATTCAGAGTGCCAGGTATACCTACAGGGAAATTTTGACTGTCAGAAACTCCCAGCAAAAGTACATATGTAAAGCAGTTTATAGCCTAAATTTCAGAGCACATCCCTTAATGTGGGCTATCAGAACAAACCACTCAGTCACCAACCATCAGACTGGGGCGGTAAGGAGTCATCATAAAGGCAATTATGCTCAGTATCACATTTCTGCTAAAGGTATTTGTTCATTAGCTGTGTAGCTTCTAGGATAGGCCAACTCCATAAGCTTTTGTAATTGTATTGCAAATCTGATCTACTCAAATGCAGCTTTAGGGTCAAAGTAACAATGAGTTAAAATACTGCATTTACCTGTCTCATACCATCAAGGTCTTCTCTAGGCCACAGAGATCTATAACACAAATACATAGTCAAGTTAAGTGTGCAAAGCCAAGCTTGCTGTACCTTGGTACATCTGGTCTGATCAGGGCTTTGGTGACTATCTGCCATGAGACTTTTGTCGTCCATATACTTAGGTTAAAGCTTTCATCCTTTCATACCAGAAGCACTTTAACAAAAAAACAAAAACAAAAAAAAAAAAAAAAACACATGCAGCAGACAGTGCCTACCTTGATTTATCCCACTGATTGTCTTCATATGTTCCACCGTGTTTAACCTGTGAACACAGGGCCATTACGAAAAAGTATTTAGTCAGCCAATTGTGCAAGTTCTCCCACTTAAAAAGATGAGGCCTGTAATTATCATAGGTATACCTCAACTATGAGACACAAAATGTGGAAACAAATCCAGACAATCACATTGTCTGATTTTTTAAATAATTTATTTGCAAATTATGGTGGAAAAGTAGTATTTTTTCTTCAATATCAAAAGTTCATCTCAATACTTTGACCTCGGTCATTGCCAACAAAGGATATATAACAAATGTTTTCTGTAAGTCTTCACAAGGTTGTCACACACTGTTGCTGGTATGTTGGCCCATTCCTCCATGCAGATCTCCTCTAATGCAGTGATGTTTTGGGGCTGTCGCTGGGCAACACAGACTTTCAACTCCCTCCAAAGGTCTTCTATGGGGTTGAGATCTGGAGACTGGCTAGGCCACTCCAGGACCTTGAAATGCTTCTTACGAAGCCACTCCTTCGTTGCCCGGGCGGTGTGTTTGGGATCATTGTCATGCTGAAAGACCCAGCCACGTTTCATCTTCAATGCCCTTGCTGATGGGAGGAGGTTTGCACTCAAAATCTCATGATACATGGCCCCATTCATTCTTTCATGTACACGGATCAGTCATCCTGTTCCCTTTGCAGAGAAACAGCCCCAAAGCATGATATTGCCACCCCCATGCTTCACAGTAGGTATGGTGTTCTTTGGTTGCAACTCAGCATTCTCTCTCCTCCAAACACGAGTTGTGTTTCTACCAGTTATACTTTGGTTTCATCTGACCATATGACATTCTCCCAATCCTCTTCTGGATCATCCAAATGCTCTCTAGCAAACCTCAGACGGGGCCGGACATGTACTGGTTTAAGCAGGGGGACACTTCTGGCACTGCAGGATCTGAGTCCCTGACAGCGTAGTGCGAAGGCAGATCACGATTCTCGCGACGTAACATCATCTTTCACATTAAAACAGAAAAAATTGGGCTAACTTTACTGTTTCGTTTTTTTTTTTATTCATTGAAGTGTATTTTTTCCCAAAAAATTGCATTTAAAAGACCGCTGGGCAAATAGTGTGACATAAAATATTGCAGCAATTGCCATTTTATTCCCTAGGGTCTCTGCTAAAATATATATATATATAATGTTTGGGGGTTCCTAGTAAATTTCTGGAAAAAAATATTGATTTTAACTTAAGTGTCAGAAAAATATTTAGACTACGTGGTTAAACTTCCTGCATTTACACCTTGTTGAAAACTTGGCAGACTGCCCAGATTATTTATTTACACAGAAGTTTATCCCTTTGATCTAAGAAGGAAGCTTAGTTACAATGTTTCAAGTTAAAAGAAAGCATCTGGGCATGCTGCCAAGTGAGCAGATAAAGACTCTCCACATGTTTATATGAAAGAATCGGCAACCTCTGCAGGAGAGATAGTCAGGGGAGGTGAATCGAGATCATAATTTTTTAACAATTGTGCAGCTCTAATGTCTTCCATTTTCTAATTGCTCCCACAGTTGATTTCTTCACACCAAGCTGCTTGCCTATTGCAGATTCAGTCTTCCCAGCCTGGTGCAGGTCTACAATTTTGTTTCAGGTGTCCTTCGACAGCTCTTTGGTCTTCACCATAGTGGAGTTTGGAGTGCGACTGTTTGAACTTGTAATCAGTATAAAAGACACCTGTCCACAACATTAAACAGGTGCCATTAATACAGGTAATGAGTGGAGGACAGAGGAGCCTCTTAATGAAGATACATGTCTGTGAGAGCCAGAAATCTTGCTTGTTTGTAGGTGACCAAATGCTTATTTTCCATTATAATTCGCAAATAAATTCTTCCACAAATCAGACAATGCGATTGTCTGGATTTGTTTCCACATTTTGTCTCTCATAGTTGAGGTAAACCTATGATGACAATTACAGGCCTCTCATCTTTAAGCGGGAGAACTTACACAATTGGTGGCTGACTAAATACTTTATTGCCCCACTGTAGCTTTGTAATAGCAGCAGCAAGTTAGCATTTTAACCTACACTCCATCAGAACTCCACCATGCTAGGAATATTCTTCAGAATATTTCAGACGAACGAGACTTAAGTCATCATTTGGAGAAAGACTGAACATACAAGCCTAGGGCAAGGTTTGCCAAGTTTCCATACATGTCAAATAGAATTTGCAGTACTGAACCAAGTATAATGGCCAGAGCTGAAGTATACATATTTAAACACCAATAGGTGCAAAAGTAGGACCTTCTATCAAGCATATTAACAGGACATCTATAAAGAAATTGAAAGGGGCAGTTTGCTGGTCTGCCTGCCATTCAGATTTACATGGTCCTATTCAAGAGCCTGTTACTGCTTTAGACCCCTAGAAATATTGGTCAAGTCTAGCTTTATCCACCAAAACAATTTCAGGGCAGAAAGCACCTGTTTGTTCACAAAACCAGATTAGGGGTCAGTTCACCAAGACTCACATTTCAGGTTATGGTTTTGCCATAGTGAAGATTTTGAGTCTAGAATTGATTTAAAGCAATTGTAAAGCCTGAATTGCCCTTCATTATATGTTCTATTTATCTGATCTGAGTAATGGTATTAATACAGAGCAGCTCCAATCCTTCAAAAGTCCCCTGCTGGCACATGGCTCCTCCCTACACAGGAAGCTTCCTAAGGCAGGTGTCTCAAACTGGTGGCTCTCCAGCTGATGCGAAACTACATGTCCCATGAGGCATTGCAAGGCTGACAGTTACAAGCATGAATCCTACAGGCAGAGGCATGATGGGACTTGTGGTTTCACAACAGCTGGAGGGCCACCAGTTTGGGACACCTGCCCTAAGAGGAGCACTTGTAAATGCATAATTCTGAGCCAGGCTGTTTGCATCCAGACTGCCTGGCTCAGCCCCACCCATGCTCAGGTTTTGACTGACGGCAGCAGGAGCCACGCCTGTGAGACAGGAGAGCTCCTTCACAGTGCACAGCACTAAACCAAGATCAGGCTGAGGTGGAATATTTAGGAGGCTGGAAGGTAAGCTACTAACATTTACATTAATGCAGAGAATGCATTAAAGTGAATATATATATATAAAAAAAAAAAAAAAAAACACACACACACACACACACACTACCTTTACACCCTGGTCACACAGATCACGACATTGAAATCATGCTACCTCACTGGATAGCTACTTCAGGTGCAACTTGGACAACATCTGAGACACTTCATGCAGATTTCTATGTAAGTCACACCCGTACTAGCTAAAAGTAGTGCAGGAACTTTCAAAAATCGGTGTGACGCCAACGCACCTATTTGACTGCTTCCAACGCAGATAATAGGGTGCGATTTGAAAGGGTCAAATTGCAGTGTGACCAGGGGCATAGAACCACTTTATGGATGCAGAGGATACAATCCTATGTAACAGCGTGAGACAAGTCAGTAACTAATGTAGCACTCACTACGTCATCATGCATTACATTGTATGTTACAGCGCTTTTCATTATACACCATCCCTTGACCTCAATGTAATCCAGTAATCTAATCAAAGGCAGGAGTGGGTGGCATGTACCTAGTCAACTAATCGGTACCTGAGGTTGGAATTAAAGGTGCCTAGAATATCAGATGTGAAGCAGTGTTGTGTACCTTATTTAGCACATTTTACTGGTCAAAACTAGATTTTAGGTTTAGCTCTACTTCATAGTGACTGGGGGACTTGCTGTTCATTTCTGCAAGCAAATATGCCCTCTCAAAAAGCTTTGTCTTAACCACTTAAACATTGGCGAGTCATGACACCTACCCAATTGATGCAGTCTTCATTTTTACCATACATCAAAATGAAAAGGCACCCTGAGAAGAGAAACTAGTTAAGTGTTGAAATTTAAAACAGGAGGCCTTTCTAGTCTTTATCTCAGGACAAAAGGTTACATTCACAGGCAAGTCAGATATATGCTTGTCTATATAGATCACTGATGACCCCCACATTGTACCCTACATTCAAGTCTTTACTGCTCACCTGTAATGCTGTAGGGAGCCATCTTCAGATCGTAGCAACCCTGAAGAATGTTAGAATGAATAAATGTAAGTTACCGCATCTTAATCTGATGTAGATTAAACTGCTCAGACATGCAGTTTACAAGTATGTAAATTACCTCCTGATAGTGCTCCTAGTCTACAGCAGTACAGGAATTAAAGTAGAACTATAAGCAACAACTCATTATAGATAGCGTAAGGGAGGGTTATAACCCCTGCGAGGTTTATTTTGTCCCATGGGGCGATTTTCCTTCACTTCCTGTCCCAAAGAACAAGTCCCCATTGGAAGATATTCCCCTCTATTACTAGTGCTGGGGAGAACTCAAAATGTGGTATTCTCTGACTTTCGATAATTGTAAACAGAAGAAAGGTTGAATGGGGGCACAGACAGCAATAAAAACTGACAGGTGTTCTAATCCCCTCAACACAAAATTAAAAAGTTGCCAATAGTTAAAATGTAAGTTCTCACAGTATTCCAAGGTAAAGTTCTAAATAACTGCATTAGAGCTAAAACAGCATGCAAAGGTCCCAAGGAAACATTAATGAACTAGAGAAAACCTGCAGAGATGCCTTCCAACATGGAGAATAGTAAGCCTATACCCACCTCCTGTGCATTCAATTCATAGATAGGTTGTACAAGCTGGTTCCATGACAGATTAACCAGCCAGATACACTTAACTAGATTGTGTAAGGTATACTAAGCCCCCATTCACACCAGTGACTTGTCATGCAATAAGTCGAACCCCATTGCCAGCAATGAAACTGTTCATATTGCATCAATGAAAAAGTTTCCTGCACTACTTTACTGATTTCATTGCGATTTGTACAGACTTCTGTTGAAGTACTAAATGCCTTCCCCTCAGTTTTTACGCAGGAAAAGGAGGGGTATACCAATCACGACAGTACTGTTAGTGACACATCACAGGACGTACCCTCGTGGCCAACAGAGGCCTGAGTCAAGACTAGATAAACCTAATACAAATAAGTCACCAGGATCGGACGGCTTACACCTGAGAGTCCTCAGAACTCAGTCAGGTTATAGCCAGACCATTGTTTATAATCTTTGCAGACAGCATATACACAGAAATTGTACCAGCTGATTGGAGAAAAGCCAATGTGGTACCAATATTCAAAAAAGGACAAATGCCTGTTAACTACAGGACAGTCAGCCTAACATCAATCGTAGGTAAATTAGAGGGATAATAAAGGGACTATATCTAAAAAAAATGTAAGGAAAAAAAAAAATAAAAAAATCAGTAGTTAGCATGGGTTTACGAAAGGTTGTTCCTGCAAGACCAATTCCAACATTCTATGAGGAATTGAGCTGCCATCTAGACAGGGGAAAGCCTGTGGATTTAGTGTACCTTGATTTTGCAAAAGCATTCGATAGTCACCCATAAGCGCTTAAGTTACAAGCTGAGGTCTGCAGGCATGGAACATAAGGTTTGTTCTTGGATTAAAAAACTGGTTACAGGGTAAGGCCAAAGGGTGGCGATAAATGACATGTACTAGGACTAGTCTGGAGTGGTAAGTGGGGTACCCCAAGGTTCTGTCTTGGGACCAATTCTTTAATATTTTCATAAATGATATAGGAGGAGGATGGGATAAATAGCTATTTTTGCAGATGACAAAATTAAGATGGGTAATAACTTCACATCAGGATATAGAAATTTTACATTAAGACCTGAACAAAATGGAGTGGAGAAATGTAAAAGTATGTACTGGGGGCGAAAAAGAGAGAAAACTATAATCCTACCACTTCATAAACTGGTTAGACCACATCTGGAGTATTCTGTCCAGTTCTGATCACCAGTCCTCAGAAGGGATGTGCTGGAACGAGAGTCCAAAGAAGGGCAACAAAACTAATAAGGGGACTGATGGACCTCAAATATGAGGAAAGCCTACAAGCACTAAATGTATACTAATGTGTACTATACCGTACACTTACAACAAGCTAATAAAAGATTTTTCACATCCCAAACATACTTTGAAGGGGAGAAAACTGGCCACATGTTGGCCATGATAGCTAGGTCACAACAGCCACCTCAAGTAATACATGGCATTACAACAGCGTCGACATTAACCGTCACATCCTCCATTCTGCAGTAGTTTTGCTCCTTCTACCAGGACTTGTACTCTTCTAAAGTCTCTTACCCTGTAGAGGAACTGACAATTCCTGGACTCAATTACATAACCCAAACTTCAGGAAATAGGTAAAAATCTTTTAAATGCGCCTCTCACCCTTGAGGAACTGCAAACTTGCACTAGCCACGTTCCCGAACTCAAAGGCCCCAGGTAACGATGGCCTACCAATTGAATTATATAAAAAATTTGGAGGAATACTTCTACCAGAGTTACTCCGTACACTTAGAGGCGTTTAATTTAGATTCCTTGCCGAGATCTATGTTTGAAGCAGTAGTGGTAGTAATTTTTAAACCAGGAAAGAACCTGATAAACCAGAATCCTATAGACCCATCTCACTTCTAAATACAGATTTGAAACTCCTCCCGAAAATTATCGCCATGAGGCTTTCAAAGGTGGTGTCTGAACTGGTACACCCGGATCAATCCGGCTTCATACCAAACGGGTCCACGGCAAATCTACGACGTCTCTATCTTAACATGCAAATACCCACCAATAATCAGGGACAAAGTACTATCCTTTCGTTAGATGCCGCTAAAACGTTTGATAGCATTGAGTGGGAATATTTATGGAAAGTACTGAAAAAACTTAACTTGGGAGAAAATATAATTTCTTGGCTTAAAGTATTGTATAAAGCGCCAAAAGCCTGCATTAGAATTACCACATTATCACCCTCATTTGATTTACACAGGGGAACCAGACAGGGCTGCCCCCTATCGCCCTTACTTTTTGCCCTGGCCATTGGCAGCTGCCATACGGGGGAATCCAGAGATAGTTGGATTTAGGCGGGGTGAAATGGAAGATAAATTGGCACTCTATGCCGACGATGCACTTCTATTCCTAGGTAACATGTCCACCTCTTTGATTAAGCTCATGGAACGGATTCAAACTTTTGGAAACTTTTCCGGATTTAAGATAAACTGGGACAAATACTACCCTTAGATCCCCTGACAGGGCCCCTGCCTCAAACAGCTGAACAAATTAAAGTAGTGGATAAGTTCAAATATTTGGGCATAGTTATACACCTTAACTTGGACCAATATATAAAGCTAAATATAGACCCACTCCTTAAAAGATTTCAGGAAAAAATGTCCAGCCGGACTAAGTTGCCCCTCTCCGTTGTCGGCAGGTGCAACTTGGTAAAGATGATCTGGAACCCACAACTACTGTATGCACTCCACAATGCTCCTCTATGGATCCCTATCCATGTGTTTAGGAAGTGAAATACTATCTAACATGCATTGATATGGAGGAAACAGGTTCCAAGGATTAAATTTGAAACCCTGCAGGAAGCAAAGGACTCGGGTGGATTGGCAGTTCCAAACCCATTTTACTATTTTATGGCGGCTCAGCTGCAACACCTAACGGGCTGGCTTTACCGAGTCCTCTGATCCTATTCGGAACATCATGCGCGCACAGCCGTCTGGAGGTGGACTTGTGGAGTGCATAGAGGCGGGTGAACTGGGAGCTCTGACACAATACCCCACACTAATACTAATAGACAAAGTATGGAACAAAACCAAACAGCACCTGCAATACACAGGATACACAAATTGGTCACGCATATGGAATAACCGTAACCACCCAGAACTAAACAAATTAAAAAATTTCTCCAATTGGTCAAGGAACGGAGAAAACTACATCCCACAATTATATTGTGGGGGGGGGGGGGGGGGGCGGGGTCCTCCGAGACTTCCAATCAGTATGCTCAGAATTTAATTTGCCAAATACCTCATTTTTCCAGTACCTACAGCTTAGGCATGCCATAGCGGCACAGGCCACAATATCCACCTGGGAGTTAAACTAGACCCGCAGTACCTACACAACTAATCATGTCATCATCCCTGCAGGGACAAATTTCCTCCATACAAGGCTCTCTTTGTCCTGTATCTAAAGCAATGACTTTGAATTGTAGAGCTGGATGGGGAGAAGACATAGGGGGAATTTCAGACGAAGAATGGAACACCATACTAGATAACGTACTTAAAGTGTCCATCTTCCTCTCAAAAACGTACCCAATTATTCACCATACATACCGCACACCTGAGAAGCTACACAAATGGCACAGGAGAGATGATCCATTATGCCCTCGCTGCCTTATTGACAATGGTACACTTATTCACATGCTTTGGAAATGCCAGAAATTACAGAGGTATTGGGCAGCAGTGATAAACACTATCAATTACATATGGAACATCAAACTTACAACTGACCCTAAAAATGTGTTTATTGGGATTGCTGGATGAGGAATAAACATCACATCGCCATTTTAAGGGTACTATAGCTAGGAAACTTATTGCCAGACAATGGTTATCTACAACGACACCCACACGGGCAGAGTGGATTGCGTCTGTAAATGACTATTAGAGAACAACTCATGTACAAACACCGAGGTAGCCCGAGAAAATTTGAGAATATATGGGATCCCTGGTTGGACACCCCTGGACTGGCTCCATTGCGCCTGGTCCACAATAGAATCCTAGGGGGCAGAACCATTTCATCAAATACACCATCTTACAATTTAACACCGAGGGGGATTTAATAGAGGAGAAAAAAATCACCCCATTCATGCAATGGCTTTAGATGGGAAGTTGCTATGCAAATGATGGGTACTGCAGAGGTTGCACTGTATATAGTTCGTTTTGTCTGATGGTTAACGGGGAAAAAAAAAAAACAAAAAACGTACACCACTCCCCACTGGTTAGGGGATGTTGGTAACCTACTCTGCTTGTTAGCCTTGTTGGGTCTGAGGGTAGAAAAAGGGGAGGAGGAAAAAAGAATGAAAAATTACCCTTAGAAGACACACAGGATAAGTAACGAGATTAAGGAATCACAAACATAGTAACTATCATACAAATATATCTATATTTTCAAATGTGATGATTCGTTTGCCTTATAGAAAACATGGTAGACCGTTAAGTCATGTAATAATGATATTATATGTCCTCACAAACTATAGAATTTGATTTGTATGATGGAACGTTAACCGCTGTTGCTCTGTTATTTTGGTTATTTTTAATAAAAAAGATCTGATTTAAAAAAAAAAAAAAAAAAAAACTGCACAGGGGATTTCACTGTCAAGGCAATAAGGATGTGGAACTCCTACGATTTGTGGTGTCAGCAGGGAGTATGAATATTTTTAAGACTCTTGGATATGCATCTTAAACACAACACAGGGATATGGGAAATTAGACATTGGCACAAGTACACCTACACAGGTTGAACTGAATGGACTATTGTCTTTATTCAACCTTACCTACTAGGTCACAATGAAATCAGCAGTGCAAATTGCACTCATGTGCGGCTTTGAAATCATACAGAACTGAAGTCGATAGCAAAGCCACACTGGTGTGAACCAGGGCTTACTCTTACAAAAAACACACGACCAGAGGAACCTTCTAAACTAACATCAATAGCATGTATGAGTTGTGCTGTAAAAGCTGCTGAAGATTAACTTTTTGAATATTAGGCAAAAGCAAACCGGCAATTATATGGCTGCAGTTTACTAAACAGGGATGAAAACCCACAGACATGTCTTGGATGATGTGACTTCTTATTACAGCTGCCACTCAGCCAGTGAGGTCATCTCCACTGTCAATACAGACAGTTCAAGTCTATCATCCTCGTGGCAGGGCTTCTCATTGACTAGAGACCTTGTCACCTCAAAATAGAACACCTACCAATTCTGCTACACATGGCTGGCACCTAAAAAAGGAAAAAATATGAAAACTTTATACACCAATTACATTTACTAGCCTTGCCATCAGCTGTTGCTCAGCCAAAAGCCGTCATTGGAGAATTCTCAGAACAGGTCTGTGATAAGTCATCGACAAAACAAGGACTGCACCCTCCACACGGCCCACACGCAGCCATGTGCTCAGTCAGCAAGGGAAAGCATGGCAGAGACCCACACCCAATCACCAAGACAAAGCCCACCCAGTAATAAGACAAAGGGTGACATGCCATGAGCTTAGAAATCCTCACGTCACGAGCCCAGTGAAAGAACAGATTTTTATTTAAATCATGAATGCCATTTAGCTTCCATCCATTAGTGTCCAGGAAGAATTAGAATAGACTAACAAGCTAAATACAAAAGCTCAAAATAAAGAAAAAGACTGCGCTTGGAAGAAGAAAAAACAAGCTGCGGTTATAAGTGTGGCCCACCAAAATAAATCAAAAAAAGCAAAAAACCGCGCTATAAAGTGATTTGAACAATAGTCCGACTGTGAAGTCTCATATAAAGAATAAATAGTCCCAATTAAGATCCAAAAGGAAGGAAGATAGGTTTGTGACATAAACTTCATCCAAAAAGAAACAGTGATAACGGACAGAGTTTGCGGAACACACCAATAGGTATTGCGCTTACCAGAAGTAAGCCAAAAAAGGGCGAGTGGCTTAAAACCCAGCCTGGGCCTTTAGATGAACAATCCAGATGAAGCAGGAAGGACGCCCTCGTCCCGTGGATCCACAGAGTATTGTCCGAAAAAATATGACAAAAATATACCGTAATATTGTTTAAATAAACACTCCAAACCAGAAAAGAAGTGACACTCAACTAGCCATAAATCATGTGTGATCATATAAAATCCTGTGCTGAATAGCTAGGACAATATAGTGAGTATCATGCAATCATGCAAAATAAAAATGAATGGGTGAAAGCTACAAAGACTCCCAAAATCTGCTTACCAGATATAAATGGACAGTCAGCGTGTATTAATCACCCCAAAGGTATGTGAAAGGAAATCTTACCAGGTGCTGAGAAAACTATTAGTGCGAACTGCTTACCAGAAGACAGACCCTTATGTGCAGATTCATTAGGACCAGGAACCAAACCCCAAAGGAGCAGATACTGATAACGAACCTTAGGGAATGTCCCGTTACCAGATATGCAAAGCAAAGAGGGCAGATATATTGCGGTCCCAGCCGGACTCCAGACCGGAACGGTGTTAATGCGTCTTGACCACTCAACCCGGGCTCAGCAGTACATATATAATGAAAGAGCCAATAGTGTAATACTGCGTAATATGGATTAAGAAAAGAGTAACACTTACATAGATACGAAATTAAAAGCTGTAGGAACGATAAAACGAAGCCGGCCGGCCTCCGGACACACTCCCGTCCTCAATCGAACAACGTGGTGACGTCAGCACGCCCCTCCCAGACGCGTTTCGTCATACGTTGACATTCTCAATGGGGACCCCTGCTGAGCCCGGGTTGAGTGGTCAAGACGCATTAACCACTTGAGCCCCGGACCATTATGCTGCCTAAGGACCAGAGGTCTTTTTCCAATTTGGCACTGCGTCGCTTTAACTGCTAATTGCGCGGTCATGCAATGCTGTACCCAAACGAAATTTGCGTCCTTTTCTTCCCACAAATAGAGCTTTCTTTTGATGGTATTTGATCACCTCTGCGGTTTTTATTTTTTGCGCTATAAACGGAAAAAGACCGAAAATTTTGAAAAAAAATGATATTTTCTACTTTTTGTTATAAAAAAAATCCAATAAACTAAATTTTAGTCATACATTTAGGCCAAAATGTATTCGGCCACATGTCTTTGGTAAAAAAAATGTCAATAAGCGTATATTTATTGGTTTGCGCAAAAGTTATAGCGTCTACAAACTAGGGTACATTTTCTGGAATTTACACAGCTTTTAGTTTATGACTGCCTATGTCATTTCTTGAGGTGCTAAAATGGCAGGGCAGTACAAAACCCCCCCAAATGACCCCATTTTGGAAAGTAGACACCCCAAGGAAATTGCTGAGAGGCATGTTGAACCCATTGAATATTTATTTTTTTTGTCCCAAGTGATTGAAAAATGACAAAAAAAAAAAAAAAAATATTTACAAAAAGTCGTCACTAAATGATATATTGCTCACACAGGCCATGGGCCTATGTGGAATTGCACCCCAAAATACATTTAGCTGCTTCTCCTGAGTATGGGGATACCACATGTGTGGGACTTTTTGGGAGCCTAGCCGCGTACGGGGCCCCGAAAACCAATCACCGCCTTCAGGATTTCTAAGGGTGTAAATTTTTGCTTTCACTCTTCACTGCCTATCACAGTTTCGGAGGCCATGGAATGCCCAGGTGGCACAAAACCCCCCAAAATGACCCCATTTTGGAAAGTAGACACCCCAAGCTATTTGCTGAGAGGCATATTGAGTCCATGGAATATTTTATATTTTGACACAAGTTGCGGGAAAGTGACACTTTTTTTTTTTTTTTTCATAAAGTTGTCACTAAATGATATATTGCTCACACAGGCCATGGGCATATGTGGAATTGCACCCCAAAATACATTTAGCTGCTTCTCCTGAGTATGGGGATACCACATGTGTGGGACTTTTTGGGAGCCTAGCCGCGTACTGGACCCCGAAAACCAATCACTGCCTTCAGGATTTCTAAGGGTGAAAATTTTTGATTTCACTCTTTACTGCCTATCACAGTTTCGGAGGCCATGGAATGCACAGGTGGCACAAAACCCCCCCAAATGACCCCATTTTGGAAAGTAGACACCCCAAGCTATTTGCTGAAAGGCATGGTGAGTATTTTGCAGCTCTCATTTGTTTTTGAAAATGAAGAAAGACAAGAAAAAACATTTTTTTTTTCTTTTTTCAATTTTCAAAACTTTGTGACAAAAAGTGAGGTCTGCAAAATACTCACTATACCTCTCAGCAAATAGCTTGGGGTGTCTACTTTCCAAAATGGGGTCATTTGGGGGGGTTTTGTGCCACCTGGGCATTCCATGGCCTCCGAAACTGTGATAGGCAGTGAAGAGTGAAATCAAAAATTCACGCCCTTAGAAAGCCTGAAGGCGGTGCTTGGTTTTCGGGGTCCCGTACGCGGCTAGGCTCCCAAAAAGTCTCACACATGTGGTATCCCCGTACTCAGGAGAAGCAGCAGAATGTATTTTGGGGTGTAATTTCACATATTTCCATGGCATGTTTGAGCAATATATCATTTAGTGACAACTTTGTGCAAAAAAAAAAAAAAAAAAAAAAAATTTGTCTCTTTCCCGCAACTTGTGTCGCAATATAAAATATTCCATGGACTCGACATGCCTCTCAGCAAATAGCTTGGGGTGTCTACTTTCCAAAATGGGGTCATTTGGGGGGGTTTTGAACTGTCCTGGCATTTTATGCACAACATTTAGAAGCTTATGTCACACATCACCCACTCTTCTAACCACTTGAAGACAAAGCCCTTTCTGACACTTATTGTTTACATGAAAAAGTTTTTTTTTTTTGCAAAAAAATTACTTTGAACCCCCAAACATTATATATTTTTTTAAAGCAAATGCCCTACAGATTAAAATGGTGGGTGTTTCATTTTTTTTTTTCACACAGTAATTGCGCAGCGATTTTTCAAACGCATTTTTTGGGGAAAAAACACACTTTTTTTAATTTTAACGCACTAAAACACGCTATATTGCCCAAATGTTTGATGAAATAAAAAAGATGATCTTAGGCCGAGTACATGGATACCAAACATGACATGCTTTAAAATTGCGCACAAACGTGCAGTGGCAACAAAATAAATACATGTTTAAAAGCCTTCAAAAGCCTTTACAGGTTACCACTTTAGATTTACAGAGGAGGTCTACTGGAAAAATTACTGCACTCGATCTGGCCTTCGTGGTGATACCTCACATGCATGGTGCAATTGCTGTTTACGTTTGACGACAGACCGCCGCTTGCGTTCGCCTTAGCTCGAGAGCAGGGGGCGACAGGGGTGTTTTTTTTTTTTTGTTTTTTTTTCTTTATTATTTTTTTGCTTTTTTAATCTTACTTTTAAACTGTTCCTTTCATATTTTTTTTTTTTAATCATTTTTATTGTTATCTCGGGGAATGTAAATATCCCCTATGATAGCAATAGGTAGTGACAGGTACTCTTTTTTGAAAAAATTGTTGTCTATTAGACCCTAGATCTCTCCTCTGCCCTCAAAGCATCTGACCACACCAAGATCGGTGTGATAAAATGCTTCCCCAATTTCCCAATGGCGCTATTTACATCCGGCGAAATCTAAGTCATGAAATACTCGTAGCTTCCGGTTTCTTAGGCCATAGAGATGTTTGGAGCCACTCTGGTCTCTGATCAGCTCTATGGTCAGCTGGCTGAATCACCGGCTGCGTTCTCAGGTTCCCTGTTGAGACAGGAGAGCCAGAGAAAAACACGGAAGACGGTGGGGGGGGGGGGCATTCCCTCCCACGGCTTGTAAAAGCAGTCTAGAGGCTAATTAGCCGCTAGGATTGCTTTTACATGAAAGCCGACCGCTGGCTGAAAAGAATGATACCAAGATGATACCTAAACCTGCAGGCATCATTCTGGTATAACCACTCAAAGTCGTGAATGGCGTACCTGAAGACAAAAAAATGGTTAACAATGGTTAACAATAAAGCACAGTAAAGTGTAAATAATTACACACCTGAAAAACAAACATGATAAAACATAATAACAATAACAATAACAATAACAATAAAACATTGCAGAATAGAATACAGTAAAAAAGAGCAGAACAATAGAGAGAGAATAGAGAGAGAGAGAACAATAAAACAACAACTATTTTTTTTTATTTCTTATTTTTTTTTTTTTTTTACACTTTTTTTGTAACTAACTTTTATAACGGTAACCGGTTCCAGGTTCGGGTCTCTCAAAATGCGATGGCATCTTGGGAGACCCTGTGAAAGTGTGCCTAGTCTGTGCAATGCTGTACCCTATGCTAATACTCAACTAGTGTATGGTAGCGTTCAAAACATTCACCAATGCAAAGACCAGGATTGTCAGGACAGGAGGGACAATAATAGCGGGTGTCACGCCTATATCCGCGCTTGCTGCAGACACGACATCTTTTTTGGGGGGTTAGTTGGGTAGGGGTACTTGGGAGGACATAAAGAAAATGCCTCTCATGCAGCCGACTGCATTTGGTTGGGGATGTGAATGGGGGAAGTACGGGCGCTGCAGAAGCGGTGGGTTCCCAATTAGGATTGGCGAATGCAGCAGGAAGGGCACTATGGGCACGACGGGCCTGTGTTTGTCTTCTTGGTGGCAGTGGGACACTACTTGTGCTTGCCACCTCACCAGCTTGAACTGCACTTATGGGACTCGCCACGTCACCACGTGTTACTGCAGTGCTGGTTTGACTACGACCGGGGTGTACTAGGCCGCTGGCGCTTGCCAGTTCACCAAAACGCTACCAAAAAACTGTTAGCGATCGCAGGGATCAGGCCTGACTCTGCGAACGCTGCAATTATGCGTTTAGTGTTTTGTAAGTGACAGTGATCGATCGATACTGCACTTGGGTGGGCTGGGCCGGGCCGGGCGGAGGGGCAAAACGCAGGTGCTAGCAGGTATCTGGGCTGATCCCGCTAACACTGCGTTTTTGGGAACCCTAAACTGCTGGTGACGCTAGTATAGATCTGATCGGATCAGATATTGATGCGACCAGATACTATACCACTAAGGGAGGTGTACAGTGCGTGCGTGGGTGTTAGCGGTACTGGCGCTAATCTGACGCTGCCTGGGGCTGGTGCTTGCCAGTTCACCAAAACGCTACAAAAAAAACTGTTAGCGATCGCAGGGATCAGGCCTGACTCTGCGAACGCTGCAGTTATGCGTTTAGTGCCTTGTAAGTGACAGTGATCGATCGATACTGCACTTGGGTGGGCTGGGCGGAGGCACAAAACCCAGGTGCTAGCAGGTATCTGGGCTGATCCCGCTAACACTGCGTTTTTGGGAACCCTAAACTGCTGGGGACGCTAGTATAGATCTGATCGGATCAGATATTGATCCGATCAGATACTATACCACTAAGGGAGGCGCATGCTGCGTGCGTGGGTGTTAGCGGTACTGGCGCTAATCTGACGCTGCCTGGGGCGACGCATATCACCGCCGGGCAATCGGGGGGCTAAACCTTTATTCGGTAATAAACGGCGGGTGCCCTGACACTATAAAAAATAAACGAACTAACCAGCGTCAACCGTAACGGTTATACGGTGATCAGTGGTGAAAGGGTTAACTAGGGGGCAATCAAGGGGTTAAAACATTTATTAGGTAGTATATGGGGGTCCCTGACGCTATAAAACGCTGACGGCGAACCTAAATATTTACCTCACTAACTAGCGTCACCAGCGACACTAATACAGCGATCAGAAAAATGATCGCTTAGCGACACTGGTGACAGGGGGTGATCAAGGGGTTAAAACTTTATTAGGGGGGGTTAGGGGGGTACCCTAGACCTAAAGGGGGGTAATACTCACTGTCCCAACACTGTAACTGTCACAAACTGACACTATGCAGTAATCAGAAAAAAAAAAAAAAAAAACTGCTGGTGTCAGTTTGTGACAGGGGGGGGGGTGTGATTGGGGGGGGATCGGGGTGTTGTGTGCCTGGCATGTTCTACTGTGTGTGTGTAGTGTTGTGCACTCACTCACATGTCGTCTCTCCTCGGGCCGGAACGGAAAATACCGACCCGAGGGGAGATGACATCACTTCCTTTGCTGCTGTTTAGCATACAGCAGCAAAGGAGTGTTCTCATTGGCCGGCGGCGATCGCGAGGGGGGGCCCACGAACGGATGGTCTCCCCCTCTTCACCGATCGCCGCTGGACAAAAGACGACCGCCTCGGGCACCGGGGGGGGGTCCGATCGGACCCCCCACCCGCGGAAGGCAAATCACGTACCCTGTACGTGATTTTGCCTGTCCGTGCCACTTTGCCGACGTACATCGGCGTGAGGCGGTCGTCAAGTGGTTAACACCGTTCCGGTCTGGAGTCCGGCTGGGACCGCAATATATCTGCCCTCTTTGCATATCTGGTAAGGGGACATTCCCTAAGGTTCGTTATCAGTATCTGCTCCTTTGGTGTTTGGTTCCTGGTCCTAATGAATCTGCACATAAGGGTCTGTCTTCTGGTAAGCAGTTCGCACTAATAGTTTTCTCAGCACCTGGTGGGATTTCCTTTCACATACCTTTGGGGTGATTAATACACGCTGACTGTCTATTTATATCTGGTAAACAGATTTTGGGAGTCTTTGTAGCTTTCACCCATTCACTTTTATTTTGCATGATTGCATGATACTCACTATATTGTCCTAGCTATTCAGCACAGGATTTTATATGATCACACATGATTTATGGCTAGTTGAGTGTCACTTCATTTCTGGTTTGGAGTGTTGTTTATGTAAACAATATTACGCTATATTTTTGTCATATATTTTTTCGGACCATACTCTGTGGATCCACGGGACGAGGGCGTCCTTCCTGCTTCATCTGGATTGTTCATCTTAAGACCCAGGCTGGGTTTTAAGCCACTTGCCCTTTTTTGGCTTACTTCTGGTAAGCGCAATACCTATTGGCGTGTTCCGCAAAACTGTGTCCGTTATCACCGTTTCTTTTTGGATGAAGTTTATGTCACAAACCTATCTTCCTTCCTTTTGGATCTTAATTGGGACTATTTATTCTTTATATGAGACTTCACAGTCGGACTATTGTTCAAATCACTTTATAGCACGGTTTTTTGCTTTTTTTTGTTTTAAATACAAAAGCTGATCGTCTCAGAACAGTTGCTCTCGTTTTGATAACCCCCACCAATATTTCTCTCCTGGAAGGCAATGCTTTGTGAATAAAGGCACAGAAGAATGACAGTCCACCTATTTGCAGATCACATTGCATTCTGAAGACTACTAGTCTAGTGAATAACCCATGAGAGGTGGTGGGATAGTAATCACAGGCTAGGTTCGTTCACATGCAGGCAACACAGGTACATCAGCTCATTCATTTAAGTGATCTGCTATACTCAGGGGAAATACAGAAAAGTCTGCAGGCCTCTTAAAAATGCACTGCATGGAACCACAGTGCTGCACCACCATACACACCGCACAAACACAGGGGTGATGATGAATGAGGGCAACAGATACAGAGCATCATGTTTTGGGATCATGCACACACACACATTCCCAACCCACACGCATTACCCACAGCTCCTAGGAGGGGGTCCAGCATAGATGACTGGTTACAGCAAGAACATGAGGCACACATAACTACAGTTAATCACAATGATGCCCATCTAAGCTTCACCATCTCACCCCCTTCCTCCCATCACACTGGATCCCATATCCCCCCTTCCTTTTATCACACATTGGAAGCTCTGCAAATGACAGCTGGGAAATGGGGAGACGTCACCCATAAAGTTCCTATAGTGCTTCTGTTAGCTACCTCCTCTGCACCTGCCTCCACAGCAAAGCCACCGCTGAAAGCTCAGTGCAGGACTGGACCTGCTTCAAAAGCCATGTATAGCAATTTCTTTACAGGGTTAGATAGGTTAGTCAGTAGATGTGTTGGGGTTAATTTAAAGTGGCATTAAAAGGCTTTTAAAAAAAGTCACTTACCTGCTTTGTGCAGAGTAGCCCCGATGCTCTTCAGGTCCCCTGCTAGCACTTATGGCCCCTCCCTCATGGCAAGTGCTATGGCTCAGCCCCACCTCCTCTTGGCTCAATGGCTATGATTGGCAGGAGCCAATGGCTCCTACAACTGTCTCTGCCAATGAGGAGAGTCCCCAGAGAGCCAAGACTTGTGCCCATTGCTGGATCATGATGGTGCTTAAGTATTTGGAGGCACCTGCTGCAGAGAGGTTTTTACTTTGATGCATGAATGCAAAAAAGGACCTTGAATCTTTACCACTTCAAACACTGAAGGATGAATTAAAAAAAAAAAATCTTAAATCAAGGGCACAGCGTTGGAAACTACGATATCACAGCCTAAATCACACATCAAGCCATTACCCAGAAGCAGGACCATCACTGTCTAGTTTGACCCCCATCTCAGCAGAGCCAGTGCTGTGGACATGAATGGACCACAGGGAGCTGAAGCTCGACTGCCCCATAGCAAGCTGCTTGCCTTGACAGGAGGGAGTGGGCCAGGAGCAGCAAAGAGGGACCTGAGAAGATTAGGTCCCAAGCCTTAAACTGGTTCACATATGCAAATCAGATGCGTTTTGATTCCCATCTGATTCACATAACATGTGAAAACAGACCTGTTTGCAATGGAGCTGGTGGTTCACATGTCCAGGACGGCTGCAGTCAGTTTTTGAAATTACTGTCAGATTAGGTTTGGTTCAGGTGCGCATTCAAGTGAACAAAGCTGAACTGGACTCCTTTCAAAAGTGACTGCAACTACAGTTGGCATGCGTGAGCCTAGTTTAACACTTTGCAAAAAAGCACCTTTAACATACTAGACACTACTGTACACAGCAGGCATGGAGGATTTAGTGTTTTTGCATATTTCTTTACTTTGTATATAGCCTTAGGCAAATCACTTGTTATCCTGTTGCAATAAGGTTGGCCTTAGATCTTGCCAGTAACAGCACTTGCTTTAAGCCAATGCTAGCCACTGCTTTGAAATCAGAAACCCTGGTCAGCTGTCATGTGCATTCCAGCCATTATGCCACCTATCAGGTATATAGGAGGCATGTTCAGACCCAATATGTACAAGCCCAGCAGTCAAGGCAGACTTAACACTACTGCCAACTGTAAAGCAGTGCCACATCCCTGACAGCCTGAAACTACTGGTAGGGATCTCCCAAGTGGATTCATACATTTGCACATGGTGCAATTAGGCAGAATGACTGCGTGCAAACGTAATCCAGTTTTCAAGTCTTACCTTAAACCAAATTTTCCTCAAATTGAAAGCTGAAAAAAAGTGAAATATGTAAAACACATGTCTTTACAAGAACCAGTCTGACTACAGAGAAAGGGGATCACTTCAGCATAGCGACAATCCTTGTCACAGCCAGCAGAATGCCAGCTCAGGATATAGTGGATGATTCATCACTGTTTCCCCCACAAGTTTCTCTGTTAATAAACTGTTGGGGAGCAAGTTAACCTATTTTTGCCCTATTCACATCACATATTTAAGGTGTATACCTTCTTCCGTGTCATGTTTTCTCCAGTTCTGGCCATCCCCATGTATTACCAACCATCAATACCTAATAAAGATTTAGCAGGTCAGACATTGCAACATCAAGCAAAGCAAGAATACAAAGCCAAATTTTTAAACAAATAAGGTCTCAGCAGAACTTCAGACGAAGGAGATTCCAAGAGATAAATCATCAGTTTTAAGAAAGTTTCTACACTAGCTTTACTCCACTGTCATGAGCAAAGCCTTCATACAACTACCATATATGCAATTGTGGCTATTACCCTCAACCAGTTTATGCACTTTTACACAAGCATTTAGCTGATCCCCTTACCCGAGGCAGTTGGACCCACTGCTACACAAGACCACCAACTAGAGATTTGTAGGCAACACTGAAGCCCCATTCCATAAATGGGTTGTATTGATCACTGGGAAGCAGTTGTAGCATCTACTAAGTAAATTACAGCGCCTCTACAAAGTTGCAGATCAATTGTTCAGATGTGCAGTCAAGTATTGCAATGTCTACTTCTCAGGTTACCTAGTTTTACACTCAATGCTAGCATTTTATAGTCAACTGAAGTTTTCCCCATTTTGCCATCACCTCACCTACCATTAATTTCCTTCAAGAGATCTGCAAATCCATTTGAGACCCTGAAATCAAAAATATTCAGTTGAACTTTTTATAAAAACCACATCTTTACAGTAGCTACTGCTCAGGAGTTCGAAGAGTTTCATTGTTTTTTCAAAGTGAGCTAGTATGACTCATCACTGCAATGAACCCCAACTCCACCTGCCCCCCAAAAATAGAAGTTTACTTACCCCACAGGATGGAGCAGCTTCATTTTCTGTGAAGAGAAAGATATCTTTAGGACAGGGAAAGGATTTTAGAGGACCTCTTTAGACAAACTACATATATAACTCACTCACAGAATATATTACTCAATCACTAAATATCAGACTGGGGCGGTAAGATGTCATCACAAAATGCTTTTCCTTTGCTCAGTCTTCACGGCTCTTCATTGGATAGATTGATAACAGCACAGCCATTGGCTCACGCTGCTGTCAATCAAATCCAATGACGCAAGGACGGGGCCGAGCCCTGTAGTCGGCGGCTATGGATGCTTACTACAGGACTCGTGATCGCGCCCGCAAGGTAACCCCTCTTGGGAAAGAGCTTCCCAGAGGGGGTTATCAGAAGCGGGGAGGAGCCGAGACAGAAGACGAGGGCCACTCTGCAAAATGAGCTGCACAGTGGAGGTAGGTATGACGTGTTTGGTATTAAAATTTTATATATATATATATATATATATATATATATATATATATATATATATATACAAACAAACCTTTAGTGTCATTAAGTGTGCAAAGCCAAGCTTGCTGTACCTTGGTACATCTGGTCTGATCAGGGCTTTGGTGACTATCTGCCATGAGACTTTTGTCATCCATACACTTAGGTTAAAGCTTTCATCCTTGCAGACCAGAAGCACTTAGAAAAAAACAAAAAACAAAAAACACAACATGCAGCAGACCGTGCCTACCTTGATTTATCCCACTGAAATCTTGTCTTCATATGTTCCACCGTGTTTAACCTGTGAACACAGGGCCATTAGCTTTGTAATAGCAGCAACAAAGTTACCATTTTAACCTACACTCCATCAGAACTCCACCATGCTAGGAATATTCTTCAGAATATTTCAGATGAACAAGACTTTCAAGTCATCATTTGGAGCAAGACTGAACATACAAGCCTGGGGGGGGGGGGGCAAGGTTTGGAAAGTGTCCATACATGTCAAATATAATTTGCAGTACTGAACCAAGTATAGTGGCCAGAGCTGAAGTATACATAAACACCAATAGGATCAAAAGTAGGAGCTTCTGCCAAGCATATTAACTAGACAGCTAAAAAGAAATTGAAAGGGGCAGTTTGCTGGTCTGTCTGCCATTCAGATTTACATGGTCCTATTCAAGAGCCTGTTACTGCTTTAGACCCCTAGAAATATTGGTCAAGTCTAGCTTTATCCACCAAAACAATTTCATGGCAGAAAGCACCTGTTGGTGAAATGACCCCTAATCTGGTTTTGTGAACAAAGACTCACATTTCAGGTTATGGTTTTGCCATAGTGAAGATTTTTTGAGTCTAGAATTGCTTTAAAGCAATTGTAAATCCTGAATTGCCCTTCATTACATGTTCTATTTATCTGATCTGTGTACTGGTATTAATACAGAGCAGCTCAAATCCTTCACACGTCCCCTGCTGGCACACCTGGCCCCTCCCTACGGGGAGCACTTGTGCGTGCTTAATTCTGAGCCAGGCTGTTTGCATCCAGATAGACTGCCTGGCTCAGCCCCACCCATGCTCAGGTTTTGACTGACGGCAGCAGGAGCCACGCCTGTGAGACAGGAGAGCTCCTTCACAGTGCACAGCACTAAACCAAGATCAGGCTGAGGTTGAATATTTTTAGAATATTTAGGAGGCTGGTAGGGAAGCTACTAACGTTTACTTTAATGCAGAGAATGCATTAAGGTGTAAAAAAAACAAAAAAAAAAACTAAACCACCTTTACACCCTGGTCACAGATCAAGACATTGAAATCATGCTACCTCACTGGATGTAGCACAATTTCAAAGCTGCATTTCAGTGCTACTTCAGGGGCAACTTGGAAAACATCTGAGACACTTCATGCAGATTGACGCAAGTCACACCCAAACTAGCTAAAAGTAGTGCAGGAACTTTCAAAATCGGTGCGACGCCAACGCACCTATTTGACTGCTTCCAATGCAGACAATAGGGTGCGATTTGAAAGGGTCAAATTGCAGTGTGACCAGGGGCATAGAACCACTTTATGGATGCAGAGGATACAATCCTATGTAACAGCATGAGACAAGTCAGTAACTAATGTAGCACTCACTACGTCATCATCCATTACATTGTATGTTACAGCGCTTTTCATTATACACCATCCCTTGAACTCAATGTAATCTAATCAAAGGCAGGAGTGGATGGCATGTACCTAGTCAACTAATCGGTACCTGAGGTTGGAATTAAAAAAAGGTGCCTAGAATATCAGATGTGAAGTAGTGTTGTGCTAAATAAGGTACACAACCCATTTTACTGGTCGAAACTAGATTTTAGGTTCAGCTCTACTTCATAGTGACTGCAGGACTTGCTGTTCATTCCTACCCTCTCAAAAAGCCTTGTCGTAACCACTTAAACATGACACCTACCCAATTTATGTAGTTTTCATTTTCACCATACATCAAAATGAAGAGGTACCCTGAGGAGAGAGAAACTAGTTAAGTGTTGAAATTAAAAACAGAAGCAGGCCTTTCTAGTCTTTATCTCAGAACCGGGTACATTCACTGACAAGTCAGATATATGCTTGTCTATATAGATCATCACTGATGACCACCACATTGTACTCTACATTCAAGTCTTTACTGCTCACCTGTAATGCTGTGGGGAGCCATCTTCAGATCGTAGCAACCCTGAAGAATGCAAGAATGATTAAATGTAAGTTGCCACATCTTAATCTGGAACACAGCAGAAAGCTGCTCAGACATGCAGTTTACATGTACATTACCTCCTGATAGTGCTCCTAGTCTACAGCAGTATAGGGATTAAAGCAGAACTATAAGGGTCCTTTCACACTGGGGCGGTTTGCAGGCGCTATTGCGCTAATAACACCTGCAAACCGACCCGAAAGTGCCGCTGCTTTCATTCCAGTGTGAAAGCCCCGAGGGCTTTCACACTGGAGCGATGCGCTGGCAGGACGGTAAAAAAAAGTCCTGCTAGCAGCATCTTTGGAGCGGTGAAGGAGCGGAGTGTATACCGCTCCTGCCCATTGAAATCAATGGGACAGCGCGACTATACCGCCGGCAAAGCGCCTCTGCAGAGGCGCTTTGCGGTGGTTTTTAACCATTTCTCGACCGCTAGCGGGGGTAAAACCGCCCCGCTAGCGGCCGCATACCGACGGTAAAGCACCGCTTACAATAGCGGCGCTTTACCGCCGACGCCCGCCCCAGTGTAAAAGGGCTCTAAGCAACAACTCATTTTAGATAGCGTAAGGGAGGGTTGCAACCTCTGAGGTTTATATTTGCCTTTGTTCCATGGGGCAATTTACCTTCACTTCCTGTCCCAAAGAACTAGTGTCCCCATTGGAAGATATTCTCTTTACTTTGCTGGGGACAAATCAAAATTTGTGATTCTCTGACATTCAATGATAATTGTAAACAGGAGAAAGGTTGAATGGGGGCACAGACAGCAATAAAAACAGGTGTTCTAATCACTCACCTCTACACAAAAATTAATAAGCTGCAATTTAAGTTCTTACAGTATTCCAAGGTAAAGTTCTAAATAACTGCATTAGCGCTAAAACAGCATGCAAAAGGTCCCTAGTACACGTTAATGAACTTGAGAAAATCTGCAAATATGCCTTCCATCATGGAGAATAGTAAGCCTATACCCACCTCCTGTGCATTCAATTCACAGATTGGTTGTATAAACTGGTTTCATGACAGATTGACCAGCCAGATACACTTAACTAGATTATGGAAGGTATACTAAGCCCCCATTCACACCAGTGACTTATCATGCAATAAGTCAAACCCCATTGCCAGCAATGAAACTGTTTATATTGCATCAATGAAAAAGTTTCCTGCACTACTTTACTGATTTCATTGGGAATTGCACAGACTTATGTTGAAGTACTAAATGCCTTCCCCTCAGTTTTTACGCAGGAAAAGGAGAGGTATACCAACCGCGACAGTACTGTTAGTGACACATCACTGGACGTACCCTCGTGGCCAACAGATGCCTGAGTCAAGACTAAATAAACCTAATACAAATAAGTCACCAGGACCAGATTACACTGGAGAGTCCTTAGAACTCAGTCAGATTATAGCCAGACCATTGTTCATAATCTTTGCAGACAGCATATACACAGGAATTGTACCAGCTGATTGGAGAAAAGCCAATGTGGTACCAATATTCAAAAAAGGACAAATGCCTGTTAACCACAGGACAGTCAGACTAACATCAATCGTAGTTAAATTGGCGGGGTGATAAAAAGGGACTATATCAAAAAAAATTGTAAGAAAAAAAATCAGTAGTTAGCATGGGTTTACAAAAGGTTGTTCCTGCCAGGCCAATCCCAACATTCTACGAGGAAGTGAGCTGCCATCTAGACAGGGGAAGGCCTGTGGATTTAGTGTACCTGGATTTTGCAAAAGCGTTCGATAGTCACCCATAAGCGCTTAAGTTACAAGCTGAGGTCTGTAGTCATGGACCATAAGGTTTGCTCTTGGATTAAAAAAAACTGGTTACAGGGGAAGGGCCAAAGGGTGGCGATAAATGACATGTACTCGGACTAGTGTGGAGTGGTAAGTGGGGTACCCCAAGGTTCTGTCTTGGGACCAGTTCTTTAATATCTTCATAAATGATATAGGAGGATGGGATAAATAGCTGTTTTCGCAGATGACAAAATTAAGCAGGGGAATAACTTCACATCAGGATATAGAAATTTTACATTAAGACCTGAACAAAATAATGGAGTGGAGAAATGTAAAGTATGTACTGGGGCAAAAAAAAACCTCTGGGGAATCAGGGATAGAGAAAGATCTGTCCTAGTAGATGACCGATTGAGCAATAGCATGCAATGTCAAGCTGCAGCTACCAAAGCCGGCAGATTATTAACATGCATAAAGGGGATATACTCCAGAGAAAACAATAATCCTACCACTTTATAAACTGGTTAGACCACATCTGGAGTATTCGGTCCAGTTCTGATCACCAGTCCTCAGAAGGGATGTGCTGGAACGAGAGTCCAAAGGAGGGCAACAAAACTAATAAGGGGACTGATGGACCTCAAATATGAGGAACGCCTACAAGCACTAAATATATTCTCGCTGGAAAAACTATGCTTGAGAGGAGATACGATAGCGATTTACAAATACCTCAATGGTGATCCCAGCATAGAAAAAAAAAAAATTGTCTCTAGTGCAACAGGACATGGGGCCACACAATAAGATTGGAGAAGTGGTTTAACCTTAAACTGCGCAGGGGATTTCACTGTCAGGGCAATAAGGATGTGGAACTCCCTTCCACGATTTGTGGTGTCAGCAGGGAGTATGAATATTTTTAAGAGACTCTTGGATGTGCATCTTAAACACAACACAGGGATATGGGAAATTAGACATTGGCACAAGTACACCTACACAGGTTGAACTGAATGGACTATTGTCTTTATTCAACCTTACCTACTAGGTCACAATGAAATCAGCAGTGCAAATTGCACTGATGTCGGCTTTGAAATCATACTGAAGTCGATAGCAAAACCACACTAGTGTGAACCTAGGCTTACTCTTACAAAAATCACACGACCAGAGGAACCTTCTAAACTACAATAGCATGTGTGAGTTGTGCTGTAAAAGCTTCTAAATATCAACTTTTCGAATATTAGGCAAAAGCAAACAGGCAATTATATGACTGCAGTTTACTAAACAGGGATGAAAACCCACAGACATGTCTTGGATGGTGTGACTTCTTACTACAGCTGTCACTCAGCCAGTGCGGTCATCTCCACTGTCAATACAGAAAGTTCAAGTCTATCATCCTCGTGGCAGGGCTACTTATACATTGACTAGAGACCTTGTCACATCAAAATAGAACACTTACCAATTCTGCTACACATGGCTGGCACCTGAAAAAGGAAAAAATCTGAACACATACACCAATTACATTTACTAGCCTTGCCATCAGGTGTTGCTCGGAGACAAAGGCTGTCGTTGGAGACTTCTCAGAACAGGTCTGTGATAAGTCGTCGACAAGACAAGGACTGCACCCTCCACCCAGCCATGTGCTCAGTCAGCAAGGGAAAGCATGGCAGAGACCCACACCCAACCACCAAGACAAAGCCCACCCAGTAATAAGACAAAGGGTGACATGCCATGAGCTTAGAAATCCTCACGAGCCCAGCGAAAGAACAGATTTTTATTTAAATCATGAATGCCATTTAGCTTCCACACATTAGTGTCCAGGAAGAATTAGAATAGACCAACAAGCTAAAGACAAAAGCTGATTGTCTCACAGAACAGTTGCTCTCGTTTTGATAACCCCCACCAATATTTCTCTCCTGGAATGCAATGCTTTGTGAATAAAGGCACAGAAGAATGACAGTCCACCTATTTGCAGATCACATTGCATTCTGAAGACTACTAGTCTAGTGAATAACCCATGGGAGGTAGTGGGGTAGTAATCACAGGCTAGGTTCACATGCAGGCACAGACACAGGTACATCAGCTCATTAATTTAAGTGGTCTGCTGTACCCAGGAGAAATACAGAAAAGTCTGCAAGCCTCTTAAAAATGCACTGCATGGAACCACAGTGCTGTACCACCATGCAAAGTCACACGGCACAAACATAGGGGGTGATGATGAATGAGGGCAACAGATATGGAGCAGCATGTTTTGGGATCATGCACACACACACATTCCCAACCCACACATTACCCACAGCTCCTAGGAGGGGGTCCAGCATTACTATATGACTGGTTACAGCAAGAACATGGGGCACACATAACTACAGGTAATCACACTGATGCCCTTCTAAGCTTCACCAACTCCCCCCTTCCTCCCATCACACTGGATCCCATATACCCCCCTTCCTTCTATCACAGTGGAAGCTCTGCAGATGACAGCTAACACCATCTGGGAAATGGGGAGACGTCACCCATAGAGTTCCTATAGTGCTTCTGTTAGCTACCTCCTCTGCACCTGCCTCCACAGCAAAGCCACCGCTGAAAGCTCAGTGCAGGACTGGACCTGCTTCAAAAGCCATGTATAGCGATTTCTTTACAGGGTTAGATAGGTTAGTCTGTAGATGTGTTGGGGTGAATTTAAAAAAGGAATTAAAAGGCTTTTAAAAAAAGTCACTTACCTGCTTTGTGCAGAGTAGCCCCGATGCTCTTCAGGTCCCCTGCTAGCACTCATGGCCCCTCCCTCATGGCAAATGCTATGGCTCAGCCCCACCCCCTCTTTTCTCACTAGCTATGATTGGCAGGAGCCAATGGCTCCTACAGCTGTCTCTGCCAATGAGGAGAGTCCCCAGAGAGCCAAGACTTGTGCCCATTGCTGGATCATGACGGTGCTCAATATTTGGGGGCGCCTGCTGCACAGAAGTTTTTACTTAGATGCACGAAGGCAAAAAAGGACCTTGAATCTTTACCACTTCAAACACTGAAGGATGAATTTACAAAAGACAATGTTAAATCAAGGGCACAACGTTGGAAGCTACTATATCACAGCCTAAACCACACATCAAGCCATCACCCAAAAGCAGGACCATCACTGTTTAGTTTGACCCCCATCTCAGCAGAGCCAGTGCTGTGGACATGAATAGACACAGGGAGCTGAAGCTCGACTGCCCCATAGCATGCTGCTTGCCGTGGGGGCACTTGACAGGAGGGAGGGGCCAGGAGCAGCAAAGAGGGACCTGTGAAGATCAGGCCCCAAGCCTTAAAGTGGTTCACATATGCAAATCGGATGAGATTTGAATCCCATCTGATTCACATAACATGGTCTTACTTATGGATTTTTTTGTGCAGTGAAGTTGACAGTGCATCTTTGAGGAATTGAAATTAATGTTAGATGTCTTTTGGGCTCTAAATGTGTTTCTTCTGAATGTCATTTTAGCAGGTGTAGTTGATGTATGGCCAGACTTAAATGAGAAGTTTTTGCAAGACTGCATTTTTACTAGGAGGCTACAAAGCAATGCAACATGTGATCAGCAGATTATAGATGCAGTCTCAGGTTCCTGCAGACTGTTTGCTTGTATAGGCAGTTACACGACAGGAAGCATCAAACCACCTAGAGCACTATCAGCTGCAAAGCCTGTTGGTACTTTTAGTTCTCCCATTCACAGTACTCTACACAGCCAGGTGTGCTGCTGCAACAGGTTACACCCTAAATTTTGGTTTTACCATGATACAAAAGGTGAACTTAAGCTAGAGTCAAACATTTGTGGACATGTAGATTTTAAAAAGCATCTTGAATATACTAGTTAAGACACTACTGTACACAGCAGGCACAGAGGATTTAGTATTTTTGCATAATTCTTTACTGTGTACAGCCTTAGGCAAATCACTTGTGATCCTGTTGCAATAAGGTTGGCCTTAGATCTTGTCAGTAACAGCACTTTAAGCCAACAATGCTAGCCACTGCTTTGAAATCAGAAACCCTGGTCAGCTGTCATGTGCATTCCAGCCATTATGCCACCTATCAGGTATATAGGAGGCATGTTCAGACCCAATATGTACAAGCCCAGCAGTCAAGGCAGACTTAACACTACTGCCAACTGTAAAGCAGTGCCACATCACTGACAGCCAGAAACTACTGGTAGGGATCTCCCAAGTGGAGTCATACATTTGCACATGGTGCAATTAGGCAGAATGACTGCGTGTAAACGTAATCCAGTTTTCAAGTCTTACCTTAAACCAAAATTTTCCTCCAGTTGAAAGCTGAAAACAAAGTGAAATATGTAAAACACATATGTCTTTACAAAAAAAAAAAAAAAGTGTGACTACAGATAAAGGGGATCTCTTCAGCATAGCGACAATCCTTGTCACAGCCAGCAGATTGGCAGCTCAGGGTATAGTGGATGATTCATCACTGTGTCCCCCACAAGTTTCTCAGTGTTAATAAACTGTTGGAGCATGTTAACCTATTTTTGCCCTATTCACATCACATATTTAACCACTTCCGTACTGCCGCACGACGATGTACGTCCAAATTTTGAAGGGGAATACCGTTATGGTAGCAGCTAGCTGCCATAACCCCGGTATCCCCGTTTTCATGCGGCGGCCGGCTTTCTGATAAAAGTGGTCCCTGCGGCAGATTCGCTGCGAGATCACTTATCGGTGGCGGCAGAGGGGCCCCCCCCTCAATCCGGTGCCCTCCGCTGCTTACCAGAGCCGTCGGTAGTGGCGGAGGCGATCGCATCCGTCTCGTGTCTGGAGACGAGGGAGGCTAAGATGGCGCCCACTCGTCTCCATGACACTGCTGGGCGGAAGCGACGTCAAAACGTCACTTCTACCCACGCCTCTTAAAGGCATATTTTTTTAAAAGACTTATTGCATTTTAGTGTAAATATGAGATCTGAGGTCTTTTTGACCCCAGATCTCATATTTAAGAGGTCCTGTCATGCTTTTTTCTATTACAAGGGATGTTTACAATTTTTTTTTTTTTTTTTTAAACTAAAAAAAAAATAAACTGTAAAATAATAAAAATGAAACATTTTTAAAAAACCCCCGTCCCTACCAGGTCGCGCGCAGAAGCGAACGCATACGCGAGTAGCGCCCGCGTATGAAAACGGTAGTCAAACCAAACATGTGAGGTATCGCCGCGACCGGTAGAGCGAGAACAATAATTCTAGCCCTAGACCTCCTCTAACGCAAAACATGCAACCTGTAGAATTTTTTAAACGTCGCCTATGGAAATGAGGGTAAAAGTTTGACGCCATTCCACGAGCGGCGCAATTTTGAAGCGTGACATTTTGGGTATTTACTTGGCGTAACATATTTCACAATATAAAAAAAAAATTGGGCTAACTTTACTGTTTTTTTTTTATTCAAAAAAAGTGCGCTTATAAGACCGCTGCGCAAATGCGGTGCAAAAAAGTATTGCAACGACATCCATTTTATTCTCTAGGGTGTTAGAAAAAAAAAACATATATAATGTTTGGGGGTTCCAAGTAATTTTCTAGCAAAAAAAAACCTGTTTTAAACATGTAAACACCTAAAATCCAAAACGAGGCTGGTCCTTAAAGTGGTGTTCCGGCCGAAATACTTTAAATAAAAATACCCCTATAATACACAAGCTTAATGTATTCTAGTAAAGTCAGTCTGTAAACTAAGGTCTGTTTTGTTAGTTTATAGCAGTAGTTTGTTATTTTATAAACTTACAGCAGGCCGTGGCCATCTTAAGTGTGGGCATCTGAAGCCAGACTATTTCTTCCTGGATCTCATCCTTGCAGATCTCGCATATGCTCAGTGCAGCACAAGCAGTGTAATAAGTTTCGGGTCAGGTTTCCATAGCAACGGCAGTTTCAGAGGACGTTGCCACCCCTTCCCAGAAGGCATTGCAAACAGGAAAATGATGCGATGGGCCGCGGCCAGGGAGGAGGAATTGAAAAATGAACACAGCAGATATACAGTAGGTGCTGAGAAAAAAAATATCCAATTTGTTTACAGTGCACAGTTTAGTGAGGGATACTGAAGAGTTGTAAAAGTGGGTGGAACTCCACTTTAATGGGGCGTACACACGGTCGGACTTTCTGGAAAGCTAGGTCCGACGTACTTGCCGCCAGACTTCCGGCGGACTACCGCCGGACTTTCTGAACGGCCGGACTTGCCTACACACGGCCGGACTTTCCAAAATCCGGGCTTACCGACGGACTTCCGCCGGACTTTCAGAATGAACGGACTTCCCCACACACGGACAAGTCCGTTCATTTTGAACGTGACTCGGGTACGACGGGACTAGAAAAGGAAGTCAATCTCGCCACTTTTATCGGCGAGATTGAAACCTTGCGAGCCCCGCCGCAGGCATCCCAGGCCCTTAGGTCTGGTATGGAACTTTAAGGGGAACCCCCCTACGCCGAAAGACCGGCATGGGGGTCCCCCCAAAAGCCATACCAGACCCCGATCCGAGCACGCAGCCCAGCCGGTCAGGAAAGGGGGTGGGGACGAGCGAGCGCCCCCCCTCCTGAACCGTACCAGGCCGCATGCCCTCAACATGGGGGGTGCTTTGGGGGAGGGGGCGCCCTGCGGTGCCCCCCCTCCACAAAGCACCTTGTCCTTATGTTGATGAGAACAAGGGCCTCTTCCCGACAACCCTGGCCGTTGGTTGTCGGGGTGTGCGGGCGGGGGGCTTATTGGAATCCGGGAGCCCCCTATAATAAGAGGGCCCCCAGATCCCGGCCCCCCCACCCTATGTGAATGAGTATGGGGTAAATAATAAAACACAACACAGGTTTTTAAAATATTTTATTAAACAGCTCCGGGGGGGGGGGGGATCTTCCTCCGGCTTCGGGGGTCCCTCCGGTTCCTCTTCTCCCGGCGTCCGGTTGGTTCTTCGGCCGGCCCCTCCGCTGTCTTCAGGTAGCTCTATTGCCAGCGGAGGTCCGGACTTCTTGTCTTCTCTTCTCCAGATGTTGACACCACGCTCTCTCCGGCCTCTTCTCCCGGTGTTCCAGGTCTTCGGCCGGCCCCTCCGCTGTCTTCGGGTAGCTCTATTGCCAGCGTAGGTTTGGGCTTCTGGGCTTCTTGTCTTCTCTTCCCCAGATGTTGACACGACGCTCTCTCCGGCTGGACTGGTCTCTGAGGGCTCCGTTGTGACTTATATAGGCGGAGACCCCGCCCCCATATGATGTCACAGTCCCTGGGCATGCTGGGACTGTGACGTTTAGGGGGCGTGGTCACTGGGTGGTGTTGAACACCCCGACAACCAACGGCCAGGGTTGTCGGGAAGAGGCCCTTGTCCTCATCAACATGGGGACAAGGTACTTTGTGGAGGGGGGGCACTGCAGGGCGCCCCTTCCCCCAAAGCACCCCCCATGTTGAGGGCATGCGGCCTGGTACGGTTCAGGGGGGGGGGGCGCTCGCTCGTCCCCACCCCCTTTACTGACCGGCCGGGCTGCGTGCTCGGATCGGGGTCTGGTATGGATTTTGAGGGGACCCCCACGCCGGTTTTTCGGCGTAGGGGGTTCCCCTTAAAGTTCCATACCAGACCTAAGGGCCTGGGATGCCCCCCGCGCTCGCCGCAATGGGAAAATTTGTTTTTCCTATTGCAGCGAGCGCGAGATGCAGTAACCTGCTCCTCCGTCGTATCTGGTCCGTCGGACCAGCATACAGACGAACGGGCTTTCCGTCAGGAACTGAGTCCGGCGGAGTTACGACGTAAAGATTTGAAGCAAGTTTCAAATCTAAAGCACGTCGGATTTCCGACCGAAACGGTCCGTCAGAAGTCCGATGGAGACCACACACGGTCGGATTGTCCGCCGGACTTGGTCCGGCGGCGTCCGTCGGACTTTTGCAGGTGAAAAGTCCGACCGTGTGTACGCCCCATAAGTGGTTAAGGTGTATACCTTTTTACGTGTCATGTCTTCTCCAGTTCTGGCTATCCCCACGTAGTACCAACCATCAATACCTAAGATTTAGGCCCCTTTCACACTTATATGACTTCAAAGTCGCGCGATTTTACCGCAATTTCGCGGCCGCGATTTTGTCGCGATTTGGGAGCAGTACTACTTTGTACGACTTTGCCACATTTTTGGCATTAACAAATGAAAACATACAGTAGTTGGTATGAATCATAAGAGGGAACTCCACGCCAAGTTTTAAATAAAAAACTGGCGTGGGTTCCCCCCCCAGGGGCATACCAGGCCCTTAGGTCTGGTATGGATTGTAAGGGGAACCCCCGTACGCCGGAAAATCGGCGTGGGGGTCCCCCCAAAATCCATACCAGACCCTTATCCGAGCATGCAGCCCGGCCGGTCAGGAATGGGGGTGGGGACGAGCGAGCGCCCCCCTCCTGGACCGTACCAGGCCGCATGCCCTCAACATGGAGGGTGGATGCTTTGGGGCATGGGGGGGCGCCCTGCGGCCCCCCACCCCAAAGCACCTTGTCCTCATGTTGATGAGGACAAGGGCCTCTTCCCGACAACCCTGGCCGTTGGTTGTCGGGGGGCTTATCGGAATCTGGGAGCCCCCTTTAATAAGGGGGCCCCCACCCTATGTGAATGAGTATGGGGTACATGGTACCCCTACCCATTCACCTAGGGAAAAAAGTAATTTATTAGGCAGCTCCGGGGTCTTCTTCCGACTTCGGGGGTCTCTCCGGCGTCTTCTCCCGGTGTCCGCATCTTCTGCCGGCTCCACCGCCATCTTCTGCCGCTCTTTTGCCAGCGGTGGTCCGGACTTCTGGATCGTCTTCTTCCCTCTTCTCTTCCAGAGATGTTGACACGACGCTCTCTCCAGCTGAAATGGTCTCTGAACGCTCCGCAACAGACTTATATAGGCGGTGACCCCGCCCCCTTATGCCATCACAGTCCCTGGGCATGCTGGGACTGTGACGTTTTAGGAGGCGTGGTCACCGAGTGATGACCACGCCCCCTTAAGACGGCACAGTCCAAGCATGCCCCGGGACAGTGACCTCATAAGGGGGCGGGGTCACTGCTCTCCAGCTGGAGAGAGCGTCGTGTCAACATCTCTGGAAGAAAAGAAGAAGGCAGAAGTCCGGACCACCGCTAGCAATTGAGCTGCAGAAGATAGCGGAGGAGCCGGCAGAAGATCAGGACACCGGGAGAAGACGCCGGAGAGACAACCGAAGTCGGAAGAGGACCCCCGAAGTCGGAAGAGGACCCCCGAAGTCGGAAGAGGACCCCCGAAGTCAGAAGAAGACCCCGGAGCTGCCTAATAAATTATTTTAAAAACCTGTGCACTGTGTTTTTTATTGACACTTTTTTTTCCCTAGGTGAATGGGTAGGGGTACCATGTACCCATACTCATTCACAAAGGGTGGGGGGCCGGGATCTGGGGGCTCCCAACAGCCAGGGTTGTCGGTTAGAGGCCCTTGTCCTCATCAACATGGGGACAAGGTGCTTTGGGGTGGGGGGGCCCGGCAGGGTGCCCCCCATGCCCTAAAGCACCCACCCCCCATGTTGAGGGCATGCGGCCTGGTACGGTCCAGGAGGGGGGGGGGGGGCGCTCGCTCGTCCCCACCCCCATTCCTGACCGGCCGGGCTGCGTGCTCGGATAAGGGTCTGGTATGGATTTTGGGGGGGACCCCACGCCCATTTTTCAGCGTAGGGGGTTCCCCTTAGATCCATACCAGACCTAAGGGCCTGGTATGCCCCTGGGGGGAACCCACAGCGGTTTTTTCATTTAAAACTTGGCATGGAGTTCCCCCTCTGGATTCATACCAGACAGCTGTCAGCACTGCCTGTCGCTCATCGGGAAAGGAAGAAAAAGTTTTCCTTTCCCGATCAGCGAGCTAGGCTTGTGCTTACAAAGTCGTACTGAAATCGTGTCTATATTATTCAGGCACGATTTGCATGCTACTTGAGGGTTTAACATTGAGGTCTATGGAGTACAACTCGCATAGAAGTTGGACCAAAGTAGTGCAGGGACTACTTTCAAGTCGGCACGACTTAAAGTCGTGCCAATATGAATGGTAGTCATTGCAAATCATGGAGAATGACTTGTCATACGATTTTGCAGTACAAAATCGTGGGACAAGTTGTATAAGTGTGAAAGGGGCCTTAGCAGGTCAGACATGCCAACATCAAGCAAAGCAAGAATACAAAGCCAAATTTTTAAACTGTCAGTTATAATAAGGTTTCAAGCGAACGAGATTCCAAGAGATAAATCAGTTTTAAGAAAGTTTCTACACTAGATTTTCTACACTGTCATGAGCAAAGCCTTCATACAACTACCAGCTATGCTGTTTTTTCAAAGTGAGCTAGTATGACTAATCACTGCAGTGAACCCCAACTCCACCTGCCCCCCAAAAATAGAAGTTTACTTACCCCACAGGATGGAGCAGTTTCATTTTCTGTGAAGAGAAAGACATCTTTAGGACAGGGAAAGGATTTTAGAGGACCTCTTTAGACACAAAAACTCAGAATACATTACTCAGTCACAGAATATATTACTCAGTCACTAAATATCAGACTGGGGCGGTAAGATGTCATCACAAAATTCTAAGCGTGCAATATTTGAACCTGAAGCAAAGTTACTCAACTTACTTGTACATAAAACCCATTCGGTGTCACCATTCAGAGTTCCAGGTATACCCTACAGGGAAATTTTGACTGTCAAACTCCCAGCAAGTGTACATATGTAAAGCAGTTTATAGCCTAAATTTCAGAGCACATCCCTTAATGTGGGCTATCAGAACAAACCACTCAGTCACCAAACATCAGACTGGGGCGGTAAGGAGTCATCATAAAGAATTATGCTCAGTATCACATTTCTGCAAAAGTTATTTCAGTTCATTAGCTGTGTAGCTTCTAGGATAGGCCAACTCCATAAGCTTTCAGCAATTTTATTGCAAATATGAGCAACTGCAGCAAATGCAGCTTTAGGGACAAAGTAACAATGAGTTAAAATACTGCATTTACCTGTCTCATACCATCAAGGTCTTCTCTAGGCTCCAGAGATCTATAACAAATGCATAGTTAAGTTAAAAGGGGTTGTAAAGGTTCATGTTTTTTCACCTTTAATGCATAGGATGCATTATTTTACGACCACTGACCCCCCCAGTTTTACTTACCTGATCCCTGGAAAGTCCGCTCTTCCTTTGCTCGGTCTTCCCGGCTCCTCATTGGATAGATTGATAGTAGCACAGCCATTGGCTCACGCTGCTGTCAATCAACTCCAACGACACAAGGGTCAGGGCAGAGTCCTGAGGTCGGTGGCTGGGGACGGCAACTACAGGACTTGGGAGCGCGCCCGCAAGGTAGAGCGCTTCCCAGAAGGGGTTATCAGAAGCGGTGAGGAGCTGAGACAGCCACTGAGGGACCCCAGAAGACGAGGATCGGGGCCACTCTGTGCAAAACGAGATGATCAGTGGCGGTAAGTATGACCTGTTTTTTTTTTAAATATTCAAACCTTTAGCGTCACTAAGTGTGCAAAGCCAAGCTTGCTGTATCTTGGTACATCTGGTCTGATCAGGGCTTTGGTGACTATCTGCCAAGAGACTTGTCATCTATATACTTAGGTTAAAGCTTTCATCCTTTCAGACCAGCAGCACTTAAAAAAAATAAATAAAATAAAAAGCAGCAGACCGTGCCTACCTTGATTTATCCCACTGAAATCTTGTCTTCATATGTTCCGCCGTGTTTAACCTGTGAACACAGGGCCATTAGCTTTGTAATAGCAGCAAGTTACCATTTTAACCTACACTCCATCAGAACTCCACCATGCTAGGAATATTCTTCAGAATATTTAAGACGAACGAGACTTTCAAGTCATCATTTGGAGCAAGACTGAACATACAAGCCTAGTGGGGAAAGGTTTGGCAAGTTTCCATACATGTCAAATAGAATTTGCAGTACTGAACCAAGAATAATGGCCAGAGCTGAAGTATACATAAACACCAATAGGGGCAAAAGTAGGACCTTCTGCCAAGCATATTAACTGGACATCTATAAAGAAATTGAAAGGGGCAGTTTGCTGGTCTGTCTGCCATTCAGATTTACATGGTCCTATTCAAGAGCCTGTTACTGCTTTAGACCCCTAGAAATATTGGTCAAGCCTAGCTTTATCCAACAAAACAATTTCATGGCAGAAAGCACCTGTTGGTGAACTGTAAAGCATGAATTGCCCTTCATTACATGTTTTATTTATCTGATCTGTGTACTGGTATTAATACAGAGCAGCTCAAATCCTTCACATGTCCCCTACTGGCACACCTGGCTCCTCCCTACAGGGAGCACTTGTGCGTGCTTAATTCTGAGCCAGGCGGGGGTGTGGTCAAGATGGCGACCTGGTAGGAAGGCTGAGACAGAGCTCTGCATAAAACAGGCCTCCTAATCCGTGTTTTGTGGACTAAAAGCCAACTTAACTACACCGTGGAGAGGTGGCTGTAATCGGGCACTGAGAGGAGGAAAGTTGGAGCCTGATTGTAGTGCCCTGCTGCAGGATCAGTGATCTGAGGGAGCTCCATCGGCCCCCTGCTGCATCCGCAGGAATCCTGCCTCCACCCTGTGGAATCCCCCTTCTAACTTACCTGGGGGTGCTGTACTACCTTTAAAACAAAGGAACGGAGGAGTATTGCAGGCGGGGACCGCTGGATGCGGCTGATGTAAGCCCTCGGCCGGCTCCGTCTCCCATTGAAGATCCGCCATCTTGCGGCCTGTGCGGCCTCGCGATCCCCGGCCTCGGATGTAGTAATCGGCCATAGAGGGGCCGCGGCGCGCCATCCGCTGCAGCTGTCGCTGCTGGGGGACCCGGAGCGGACGAGAGGAGCTGTTCAGGCCGCCTCGGAGGCCCCGGCTCTCTCTCGCGGTGACGATCCGCCATCTTGCGGCCTGTGCGGCCTCGCGATCCCCGGCCTCGGGTGCCGCAATCGGCCGTGAAGGGGCCGCAACGTACCATCCGCTACAGCTGTCGCCGCTGGGGGATCCGGAGCGGACAAGAGAAGATATCCACGCCGCCTCAGAGGCCTGTGACCGGCTCTCCATCCTGGAGGGGATCCACCATCTTGAGGCCTACGTAATCCCCGGCCTTGGGTGACGCGACCGGCAGACGCAGGGCCGCTGCATGTCCCACGGTGGTGCTACCTGAGGGTGAGTGACGGAGGGAACAGACACAAGACCCACTGGGAGGTGAGGGAGACAGGATTATACAGTGAGCAGAAGATATAGATTATAACCTGGTTGCTGGGGGACCCCTGCCTGTCACAAAATAGCTGGAAGTCTGGGAACAAACCTGGGCATGAGAAGAAGAACTTGTGGTGCCCAGAAGCAGAAGCAAAAGGCCCCTATAACATCACCACCAGCCCGGGGAGCAGTGTGCTTAAACATGGCTTCACAGACAGACCACACAGACATTCAGGCTGAGTCTTCCCAAATGGGAGAAGATCAGTTTCAAGCACTCATGCAGGCCATCACGGGCTGTCAAACTACCCTAACTACCAAAATAGAGCAAATACAGTCAGAAATGGGCCTAATAAGAAGGGATATGGACAAATACAGAGACAGGCTGACGGAGGCTGAAAGGAGGGTAGGGGAGAATGAAGATGAATTACGAGACCATGGCGCCTCCATCCGTATACTACAAGTTAAAATGAAGACACTGGAATCGCGTGCGGAAGATCAGGAAAACAGAAACCGCAGGAACAATCTGCGCCTGGTGGGACTCCCGGAGGGAGTGGAGGGAAGAGACCCGGAGGCATACACGGAGCAGCTACTGCGAAACCTTCTCCCACAAGCACCATTCTCTGCACACTTCGCGGTGGAGCGAGCCCACAGAATGCCGTCAGCTCGGGGCCCGCCGGGAGCTCCCCCACGCACCTTCATATTTCGTTTACTGAACTTTAGAGATAGAGATCTGATCTTAAGGGAGGCACGAAAGGTGGGAGAGCTGCGCACTGAAAACGCGAAGATAATGTTATTCCCCGACTACTCAGTGGAAACACAGAGGCAACGCAGGACATTCGACCAGGTAAAGGCTCAAATGCGTGCTAAGGGACTAAAGTACAGCATGCAGTTCCCTGCACGACTCAGGGTGGTTGATGGAGAAACCACTAAATTTTTCACCTCTCCGGAGGAAGCAGCCAGATGGCTTGAATCCCTGCCACGTAATCATTAACCCGAAGTATGGAGTACACCACGACTGGCCCTCTACCTGGTGACGACGGGTGGTAAGATCTACAACTTGTTATCTCTAATAACCCCTACCCCTATTGGTGACTGACACAATATCTGGGAACTAGGGAATACATAAATCCTGAGAGGCCTAGCTGCCTGATGGGGATATGGCCGAACCAGCCAATCACACATTTCTGTTTTTCCTCTTCTTCCTGGGACTTATTCTACCCACGAAGGGACTATTCGGAGCTAGACGGTCCTGACCAACAGTGTGGAGTTATGGAACTTTGTTGCTGTACTTATTGGCCCCAGGGGTGAAGACAAAGAGGGGGAGAGTGCAAGACACGAGACCCTGCTCAACCAGTGCTCTTCCTGTTATTAGAGATGGGTGGTGGAGGGAGAGGTTAATGGTGGAATTCTGTTAACTGGCTTGACTCTTCGGGAGGACTTTCAACGACTGTTTTTACTGTCTAACCAATTTCTTTCACGTTCTACAGGTTTTAAGAGACTACTAATGTTTGTAACTAAGAATGTACCCTTAGAATTATCTAAGTGTTAACGGCTGCTCTAGCGCAGATAGGTTGCTCGGGTCCACATAGAGGGGAGGGGCCCTGGTTATGGGGGAGGTTCCCCCCCCCCCCCCAATTACTAAGAAGTATTTAATTTTCCCTTCCCCTCTTTTAGTTTAATATCAGTAAAGGCCTGCAGATGCAGGGAGTGGTGCGGTCTCTGATCTCACATTAAGATAACTAGGTCCTAGGTGTGCCAATTGTTGTACGCCGCCCCCCAGGAGGCTTCTCCTGTTTTTTTGTTTTTTTTTGTTTTTTTTTTTGCTTTTTCTTGTTTTCTGGTTGTTATGGGTACTCAAACACCCCGAGGTTTACTTAATGGGGTGTGGGGTGGGATGGGAGGGATGTTTTGTTTAGGTTGTTCAATTTTAATTTTTGTTCTTTGTTTTTCGCTTCATCACTCAAGGAAGGACTCATATAGATGGCTTAAAAATAGCAAAGGTATAGGCTACATGCTTCAGGCTAACAGAATGGTTAATGCCCTTTGGGGGAAGTTGGGTCCCTTAGCGGGAGGGGGGAGGGACGAGAAGGAGTTATCTATACACTTTAATCATATATGGTTTTCCGGAAGAAATATATACCACTTTGAAACATGGCTCAGCTGAAAATATTATCATGGAATGTGAGGGGTCTTAACCACAAAATTAAACGCACACTAGTTTTTGAATATCTTAAGAAATACACACCCAGTATTTGCATTTTTCAGGAGACACACCTGGTGGGGGGCAGAGTGTTGGGGATAAAGAAACCGTGGGTGGGACACCATTACCATGCTACCTACACTAATTACGCCAGGGGGGTTAGTGTACTGATCCACAAATCGCTCAATTTTGAACCCCTCGATATTCTCACTGACCCAGAGGGAAGATACGCAATAATCCATGCTAATATTGAAACACTGGCTATGGTTATAGTGGGGGTATATCTGCCCCCGCCGGCTAACATCTCCCTTCTGCAGAAGATCATTACTACAATAGCGCAATTCCCCACAGACTATGTAATTCTTACGGGAGATTTCAATATCACGCCTAACCCTTCACTAGATAAAATGTCCCCGGACTCAGCCACAGATTCTGCGTTAACTAGATGGGCGCAGGTATTGGGATTGGAGGATGTATGGCGCTGGAAACATCCAACAGAACGCGTGTACACATGCCACTCATCATCTTATAACACTTTGTCACGTATTGACCTTCTATACGCAAGCTCACCCATGCTTCCCAAAGTTATAAACATTGAAACGTTACCGAGAGGTATTTCTGACCACTCCCCACTACTATGCACACTGCAAACTTCCACTCCACAGGCGGACAGAATTTGGCGACTTTCCAGATTTTGGATTGAACATCCCACTATAGAAATTGAGATAGTAAAAGAGATAAAACAATTTTGGTTGGCTAACGCGGGCTCCTCTACCCCGGGGATGGTATGGGACACGTTTAAAGCCTACATTAGAGGCTGCTATATGTCATCCATAGCTAGAGAGCGTAGGAATAATCAGATGTTGTTGGAGGAGGCAGAGACTAAAGCCCGGGACTTAGAGACCCGATACACCCTCACAGCCAACCCTATTATAGCACAAGACATGAAGGTTGCCTATCGGGAGGTAATGCTACTGAGGGTGGCCAAGGCGAACAAACGCCAACTGGCCCAAACTCAAAGAATATTTGAGCAAGGGGAAAAAACAGATAGGCTTCTGGCCTGGTTGTCCAGAGAGCAATCCCCTATATCCACAATAGCTCGTATCCGAAAAAATGATGGGACCCTAGTATCAGATGCTGCGAAGATTAACGCATGCTTTGCTGAGTATTACTCGTCCCTATACTCTTCTAGGGCACAATACTCAACGAAGGAACTCCTGGACTTCCTAGACGAAATAACGCTTCCGACCCTCACGGCTGCAGCACGAGAGAGCCTTGAGGCTCCAATAACCCTGGAAGAGGTCCAACGGGCTCTAGGCTCCCTACAAACGGGGAAGACACCGGGAATAGACGGCCTACCCCCTGAATTTTATAAACTGTATATGGGCGAGGTGGCACCTAGGATGCACACAATGCTTACAGAGACCCTACGTACTGGGGAAATACCGCTTTCCATGTCACAAGCCATTATAGTTGTCCTGCCAAAGCCCGGAAAAGACCCCCCAACTATGCCCTTCATATCGACCTATATCTTTACTTAATTCGGACGCGAAGATTTTAACCAAAATTCTGGCCCAGCGGTTAAACAAAATAATATTGGATCTAATTCATGAAGATCAAACAGGTTTTATGCCTGGAAAGGGCACGGACAAACATTCGTAGGTTGTATGCTATCCTGGCCTCTGGGGAGGAAGATGCCCGAGACGAAATAGTGGCCTCTCTAGACGCGGAAAAGGCCTTCGACTCTGTAGAGTGGGGCTACCTATGGGAGGTCCTCCGCAGGTTCGGGTTTGGACCGGTCTTTATCTCCTGGGTCAGGATGGTATACAAGGCCCCCACAGCCAGAGTTCGTACAGGTACAGTACTCTCCCCTACTTTTCTTTTGGGTAGGGGAACTAGACAAGGGTGCCCGCTATCGCCGGGTCTTTTTGCCCTGGCAATGGAGCCTATGGCTGTCCTTCTCAGGGCCACACCCGGGGTGAGGGGAATTACGAGAGGTCCTCTACAGGAAAAGGTGTCGTTATATGCTGACGACACCTTACTCTACCTTAAGGATGACGGCACTTCCCTACAGGAGGCCCTCTCGGTGATTAATAGATTTGGGAAATTCTCTGGCATATGTATTAACTGGGGTAAATCAATCCTGTTTCCTCTGCGGGCGGGGTCTACTCCCTCGCAGACGGATGGACAACTTAGTAGGGTTTCCCAGTTTAGGTACCTAGGGGTAGAAATACACCAAGACTTGAAAAAATATATCAGCCTAAACTTAAACCCGGTGGTTCACCACCTATCCCAAAGATGTAACACATGGAGATCCCTACCACTAACTCCGGTTGGCCGTGTCAACCTAATTAAAATGTCAATTCTACCCAAATTTATATACCTATTCCGACAAACCCCGATCCCTATATCAATAACCTTCTTTCGACACTTAGACAGCATTATGACCTCATTTATTTGGAATGGGAAGGCTCCTAGAATAGCCAGGGCAACTTTGCAACTTCCAGGGACCCTGGGAGGTCTGGCCTTACCATGCTTCCTAAAATACTATTGGGCAGCGGTGTTGGTAACAGTTAAATGGTGGCTCTCGGGGGAGCCGGCTAATCCTGCTGCTTCCTTGGAGGCGGCGTTGATCGGCTCCTATGCAGAGTTGAGAAATTTGGTGCATAGAGGCCCTAGATCAAATGCGGATGTGACCTGCCCAATGAAGACAACCCTTAAGGTATGGGATACTGTCAATAAGCTATTTCTGGGACCTGGTAACTGGTCCCCAGCAACTCCTCTATGGGGTAACCCCCGCCTGCCCCATTTTCACTCCATTCCTGACCCGGTTGTGTGGGCCAGATATGGAGTCACAACCCTGGGAGATATAGTTGCCCAAGGACAACTAATCACCTTTGATGCTTTAAAAAGTGAAAAGGATCTACCCAATCATATGTTCTTCAGGTTCCTCCAAGTGAGACATGCGTTCCGGTCCCAGTTCCCCGGCCCGTTGACTCTGGAGGAGACACCGATAGAAAATGTATTAAAAAACCAAGAGGGCGGAAGAACATTATCCGTCGTCTATAACCTACTTGTGACTCAAGATACATCTAAAGTCTCCCAGTTATGTGAGCGATGGAGGGTGGATGTTCCGGAGTTGACGGATGGGGACTGGGAAGAGGGAATTCAACAGTATTTACCCTTGACAATCTCAGCAAGGGACAGATTTATGCAGCTGAAATTCATACATAGGGCCTACTATTCTCCAATACGCCTGGCAAGGATATACCCTGATAGAATAGCGAGGTGCCCTAGATGTGGGTCAGGGGAAGCCGATTTCTTCCATGTGGTCTGGTCATGCCCTGGAGTGGTGGAATTTTGGAAGAATATACTTGCTGACATCAACTCTATAGGGGGACTGCAAGTCCCATATAGCCCAATACCCCTTCTACTAGGTATCTGTGACTTTCTTGAAGTCACGTGGGGGAAGAAACTATTCATCTTCTACACCACACTATATGCTAGAAAAGCAATTTTACTGCAGTGGAATCAGTCCCAACCGCCCACCAAACAACTCTGGCAATCTCTGGTAAATAAGGCGCTCCCATTATATAAAATGACATATATGGGAAGAAATTGTCCAAAAAAATTCGAGAAAATTTGGGCAGCATGGGTGAAAGCAAAACACTTAACTATTGAATGAAATGTTGGGTTCGAGCCCTTTGGGAATAGAGTTGACCTACCCCCAGGATTCTCCAAACTATATATGTATAGGCTAGAATATTCTGAGATGGAAGGTGGGACCTGTCACGGAACGTCCCACACTCAGCTTGAGTGCTTCCGTCAGTATACCGCTTCCTAAGTTCTGGAACACGAGTCCAATGGATCTGGCTATGGGAACCCCCAAGAACTAGACAACACCAGTCTTGGAGTACATCAGAACTACCTTTATTTTGAGATCTCACAGACCTTTATACAGCAGGGATGACTCAAAGCTAACCTAATTAACATGACCTAATTTACTACAAAATGTACCCAGACCAGATGACAGTCTTGTGGGCACCGAGCTTCACACATTAATACAATTAACAATACAAACAACAATCTCCCCCCTCCTCAGCCTAGACCATTCGTCTATTAGCCAGGGCTGGTGGCTAATGTGATCAGCTCTCTCAATTAACATAAACACATGTTGATAACACCAGCATCTCCTCACAGGATGTGTCCCAACAGAATGAATCAGTCTTATCAGCAGGTGGCTGCTGGAGGAATCCCCCCTCCCTCTTCAGGGACACAAATCTACAGTAAGGAGTCCCCATACAATATATACATGACTGAGTCCGATTAATACAGTTCAGACTGGATTTCTCATTCACCTCAAATGCTAGGGCCCATAATCGGTGGGCAACAGGCTTGCATACAGTCCTCTCCAACAGCCTCTGTTCTGGCTATGTCTGTGACAGGACCCCTTGCACTTACGCCATGCATTGTTATCCTTAACGTGTGTACTAATATTTCCTTCTGAAATAGATAATTACTGTGATAATTGAATCTCACATATACTAGATCAAGTAACGGTTTTATGCATGCCATCTGTACTTAAATCTAATACGAAGTGAATTGTTTCTGTTGTGAAAATTTAAATAAACTTCTATGTTAAAAAAAATTCTGAGCCAGGCTGTTTGCATCCAGATAGACTGCCTGGCTCAGCCCCACCCATGCTCAGGTTTTGACTGACGGCAGCAGGAGCCACGCCTGTGAGACAGGAGAGGTTGAATATTTAGGAGGCTGGAAGGGAAGCTACTAACGTTTAATGCAGAGAATGCATTAAAGTGTAAAAAAAAAAAACAAAAAAAAACACACACCACAGATCACTACCTTTACACCCTGGTCACAGATCACATTGGAATCATGCTACCTCACTGGATGTAGCACAATTTCAAAGTTGTATTTCAGTGCTACTTTAGGTGCAACTTTGAAGACATCTGAGACACTTCATGCAGATTTATGAGGTCACTGTCCCGGGGCAGTCACACCCGAACTAGCTTAAAGTAGTGCAGGAACTTTCAAAATTGGTGCAACACCAACGCACCTATTTGACTGCTTCCAACGCAGACAATAGGGTGCGAAATTAAAGGGTCAAATTGCAGTGTAACCAGGGGCTTATAACCACTTTATGGATGCAGAGGATACAATCCTATGTAACAGCATGAGACAAGTCAGTAACTAATGTAGCACCCACTACTCCATCCATTACATTGTATGTTACAGCGCTTATTATACACAATCCCTTGACCTCAATGTAATCTAATCAAAGGCAGGAGTGGGTGGCATGTACCTAGTCAACTAATCGGTACCTGAGGTTGGAATTAAAAAAAGGTGCCTAGAATATCAGATGTGAAGCAGTGTTGTGCTAAAAAAAAAAAAAAAAAAAAAAATAGATCACAACCCATTTTACTGGTCAAAACTAGATTTTAGGTTCAGCTCTACTTCATTGTGACTGGGGGACTTACTGTTCATTCTTACAATATACCCTCTCAAAAAGCCTTGTCGTAACCACTTAAACATTAGCGAGTCATGACACCTACCCAATTGATGTAGTCTTCATTTTCACCATACATCAAAATGAAGAGGCACCCTGAGGAGAGAGAAACTAGTTAAGTGTTGAAATTGAAAACAGAAGCAGGCCTTTCTCGTCTTTATCTCAGAACAAAAGATTACATTCACTGACAAGTCAGATATATGCTTGTCTATATAGATCATCACTGATGACCACCACATTGTACCCTACATTCTAGTCTTTACTGCTCACCTGTAATGCTGTAGGGAGCCATCTTCAGATCGTAGCAACCCTGAAGAATGCCAGAATGAATAAATGTAAGTTACATCTTAATCTGGTACACAACAGAAAGCTGCTCAGACATGCAGTTTACAAGTATGTATATTAATCCCTGTACTGCTGTAGAGTAGGGGCACTATCAGGAGGTAAAGTAGAACAATAAGCAACAACTAAATTTTAGATAGCATAAGGGAGGGTTGTAACCCCCGTGAGATTTGCCTTTGTCCCATGGGGCGATTTCCCTTCACAAAGAACTAATTTCCCCATTGGAATAAATTCCCCTCTATTACTGTGCTGGGGACAACTCAAAATTTGGGATTTTCTGACTTTCAATGATATTTGTAAACAGGAGAAAGGAAGACAGGGGGCACAGACAGCAATAAAAACTGACAGGTGTTCTAAACAATCTCCCCACTACATAAAATTAAAAAAAAAAGTTACAAGTTAAAGTTCCTACAATATTTCAAGGTAAAGTTCTAAATAACCGCATTAGAGCTAAAACAGCATGCAAAGGTCCCTAGGACACAATGTACTAGAGAAAATCTGCAGAGATGCCTTCCAACATGGAGAATAGTAAGCCCAGTGCTGGGACAAGGCCATTTGGTGCCCAGGGCGAGGATGGCAAACTGCGACCCCCCCCCCCCGTTTTTAATAAAGAATCAATGTTGTTTCAAAACAAGAATATATCAAGCAGTGGAACAGCTGCTATGATCGTTCTTAAGGTGTAGAGAATAGCCGGCTAAAAAAGTTGATATCTGAATGATACCTGTAGCTGCACCCATCATTCAGATATCCCCGCACAAAGTCAAGGACGTCGTATGACGACGGGCAGGAAGTGGTTAAACCGCATTTTTTTTAACACAAAGTTGTCCGTTTATACAATATTTCTAACATAGCATGTACATACCAAAAATGACACCCCAAAATAGATTCTCCTACTCCTCCTGAGTACGGCGATACCACATGTGTGAGACTTCCACAGCCTGGCCACATACAGAGGCCGAGTACAGCAGAGTATGGCTGGGTATCGCCGAGTATCACAGAGTATGGCTGGGTATTGCAGAGTATTGCACAGTATTGTGGAGTATTGCAGAGTATTGCACAGTGTTGCGGGGTATTGCAGAGTATTTCAGGGTATTGGGGTATTGCAGAGTATTGCGCAGTGTTGCGGGGTATTGCAGAGTATTGCACAGTGTTGCGGGGTATTGCAGAGTATTGCACAGTGTTGCGGGGTATTGCAGAGTATTGCACAGTGTTGCGGGGTATTGCAGAGTATTGCGGGGTATTGCAGAGTATTGCGGGGTATTGCAGAGTATTGCGGGGTATTGCAGAGTATTGCGGGGTATTGCAGAGTATTGCGGGGTATTGCAGAGTATTGCAGAGTATTGCGGGGTATTGCAGAGTATTGCGGGGTATTGCACAGTATAGTGGGGTATTGCACAGTATAGTGGGGTATTGCAGAGTATTGCACAGTGTTGCGGGGTATTGCAGAGTATTGTAGAGTATTGCAGAGTATTGCACAGTGTTGCGGGGTATTGCAGAGTATTGCACAGTATTGTGGGGTATTCAGCAGTGGTGGTCACTGGTCATTAACCTCGCCTCAGCCTCCTCCCCTCCCCCAATCCAGCCATTTATTAATCTGTTTAGTGTTTACTTACACAAGTTCAGACTCAGAAAAAATACTAAAAAACAGAATAAATGGCTGGATTGGGGGAGGGGAGGAGGCTGAGGCGAGGTTAATGACCAGTGACCACCACTGCTGAAGATCTGAGTCAGAACACTGGCACACGACACTGGCACTGCACTCTTCTACCTTCCAGATTGAATCCAGCAGCCTGAGCCAGCCAGGCAGCAGCTCCTCAGCTCGGCTCCGCTTGAGATAAAACAGCGCGCCGACACAGCTCACAGCTCCCGCCTCCCTGCGCTCGTCTGTGTCCTCCCACCTCGCCTCCGGCCGTGAGTGACGTCATGGCGCTGGCAGAGACTACAGGACTCCTCCGTAGGGGAGTAAGCAGGGTAGTTGTGTGCTGAGGGAAGGGAGGATCATGCAGGAGCGCACAAAGGCAATTTGTACAGTGCCGCTGGGCGCTGTACATGCACTGTAAGACAGTATTGTACACAGTGGCGTGGCAGAACTTCACCTGCAGGCTGCGCCCCCCCCCTATACCAAAATGGTACCGCCCAGGGCACGTGCCCCTTCCGCCCCTGCCTTGTACCGGCCCTGAGTAAGCCTATACCCACCTCCTATGCATTCAATTCGCAGATGGGCTGTATAAGCTGGTTTCATGACAGACTGACCAGCCAGATACACAGATTATAGAAGGTATACCAAGCCCCCATTCACACCAGTGACTTGTCATGCAATAAGTCACACCCCATTGCCAGCAATGAAACTGGCTCATATTGCATCAATGAAAGTTTCCTGCACTAGTTTACTGATTTCATAGCGAATTGCACAGACTTCCGTTGAAGTACTAAACACCTTCCCCCTCAGTTTTTACGCAGGAAAAAGGAGGGGAATATAAACCGCAACAGTACTGTTAGTGACATCACAGGACGTGACCGCATGGCCAACAGAGGCCGGAGTCAAGACTAAATAAACTTCATACAAATAAGTCACCAGGACCGGATGGCTTACCTCCGAGAGTCCTCAGAACTCAGTCAGGTTATAGCCAGACCATTGTTCATAATCTTTGCAGACAGCATATAACAGGAATTGTACCAGCTGATTGGCTTTTCTCCGATGTGGTACCAACCAATATTCAAAAAAGGACAGAAATGCCTGGAAACTACAGGACAGTCAACCTAACATCAATCGTAGGTAAATTGGATGGGATAAGGGACTAGATCTAAAAAACAAAAAACAAAAAACAAAAAAAAAAAAACAGTAGTTAGCATGGGTTTACAAAAGGTTGTCCCTGCCAGACCAATCCCAACATTCTACAAGGAAGTGAGCTGCCATCTAGACAGGGGAAGGCCTGTGGATTTAGTGTACCTGGATTTTACAAAAGCATTCGATAGCCCCCATAAGCACTTAAGTTACAAGCTGAGGTCTGTAGTCAGGGAACATAAGGTTTGTTCTAGGATTAAAAAACTGGTTACAGGGGAAGGGCCAAAGGGTGGCGATAAATGACATGTACTAGGACTAGTCTGGAGTGGTAAGTAGGGTACCCCAAGGTTCTGTCTTGGGACCAGTTCTTTAATATTTTCATAAATGATATAGGAGGATGGGATAAATAGCGGTTTTTGCAGATGACAAAATTAAGCAGGGGAATAACTTCACATCAGGATATAGAAATTTTACATTAAGATCTCAACAAAATAACGGAGTGGAGAAATGTAAAGTATGCATGGGGCAAAAAACAAAACAAAAAACTACTCACTAGGGGGAGAACCTTTGGGGAATCAAGGATGGAGAAAGATCTGTCCTAGTAGATGACCGATTAAGAAATAGCATGCAATGTCAATCTGCAGCTACCAAAGCCAGCAGATCAACATGCACAAAGGGAATATACTCCAGAGAAAACAATCCTACCACTTTATAAACTGGTTTAGATCACATCTGGAGTATTCTGTCCAATTCTCATCACCAGTCCCCAGAAGGGATGTGCTGGAACGAGAGTCCAAAGAAGGGCAACAAAACTAATTAGGGGACTGATGGGCCTCAAAAAAAAAAAAAAAAAAGCCTAAACACTAAAAGGTATTCTTGCTGCAAAAACAATGCTCGAGAGGAGATACGATAGCAATTTACAAATACCTCAATGGTGATCCCAGCATAGGAGAAAGTGTATTAGTCTCAAGCAGTGCAAGATGACATAGGACCACAAGGAGATTGGAGAAGTGGTTTAACCTTAAACTGCACAGGGGGATTTCACTGTCAGGGCAATGGTGTCAGCAAAGATTATGAATAATTTTAAGAGACTCTTGGATGTGCATCTTAACCACTTCAGCCCCGGACCATTTGGCTGCCTAAAGACCAGAGGACTCTTTCCAATTTGGCACTGCGTCGCTTTAACTGCTAATTGAACGGTCATGCAATGCTGTACCCAAACGAAATTTGCGTCCTTTTCTTCCCACAAATTGAGCTTTCTTTTGATGGTATTTGATCAGCTCTGCGGTTTTTATTTTTTGCACTATAAACGGAAAAAGACAGAAAATTTTGAAAAAAAAAAGATATTTTTTTACTTTGTTATAAAAAAAATCCAATAAACTCAATTTTAGTCATACATTTAGGCCAAAATGTATTCAGCCACGTCTTTGGTAAAAAAAAATGTCAATAAGCGTATATTTATTGGTTTGCGCAAAAGTTATAGCATTCTACAAGCTATGGTACATTTTCTGGAATTTACACAGCTTTTAGTTTATGACTGCTTATGTCATTTTTTTGAGGTGCTAGAATGGCAGGGCAGTACAAAACCCCCCAAATGACCCCATTTTGGAAAGTAGACACCCCAAGGAAATTGCTGAGGCATGTTGAGCCCATTGAATATTTTTTTTTTTTTGAATGACAAAACAAAAAGTGACAAATTTTTTTTTTTTTCTTTGCACAAAGTTGTCACTAAATGATATATTGCTCACACAGGCCATGTGCATATGTGGAATTGCACCCCAAAATACATTCAGCTGCTTCTCCTGAGTATGGGGATACCACATGTGTGGAACTTTTTGGGAGCCTAGCCACGTACGGAGCCCCGAAAAGCAATCACCGCCTTCAGGATTTCTAAGGGTGTAAATTTTTGATTTCACTCCTCACTACCCATCAGTTTTGAAGGCCATAAAATGCTCAGATGGCACAAAACCCCCCCAAATGACCCCATTTTGGAAAGTAGAAACCCCAAGCTATTTGCTGAGAGGCATGTTGAGTCCATGGAATATTTTATATTTTGACACAAGTTGCGGGAAAGTGACAAATTTTTTTTTTTTTCTTTGCACAAAGTTGTCACTGAATGATATATTGCTCACACAGGCCATGGGCATATGTGGAATTGCACCCCAAAATACATTTAGCTGCTTCTCCTGAGTATGGGGATACCACGTGTGGGACTTTTTGGGAGCCTAGCTGCGTACGGGGCCCCGAAAACCAATCACCGCCTTCAGGATTTTTAAGGGTGTAAATTTTTGATTTCACTCTTCGCTGCCTATCAGTTTCGGAGGCCATGGAATGCCCAGGTGGCACAAAACCCCCCCAAATGACCCCATTTTGGAAAGTAGACACCCCAAGCTATTTGCTGAGAGGCATGGTGAGTATTTTGCAGCTCTCATTTGTTTTTGAAAATGAAGACAGACAAGAAAAATTTTTTTCTTTTCATTTTCAAAACTTTGTGACAAAAAGTAAGGTCTGCAAAATACTCACTATACCTCTCAGCAAATAGCTTGGGGTGTCTACTTTCCAAAATGGGGTCAATTGGGGGGGGGGGGGGGTTTGTGCCACCTGGGCATTCCATGGCCTTGGAAATAGTGATAGGCAGTGAAGAGTGAAATCAAAAATTTACGCCCTTAGAAAGTTTGAAGGCAGTGCTTGGTTTTCGGGGGCCCGTACGCAGCTAGGCTCCCAAAAAGTCTCACACATGTGGTATCCCCGTACTCAGAAGCAACAGAATGTATTTTGGGGTGTAATTTCACATATTCCCATGGCATGTTTGAGCAATATATCATTTAGTGACAACTTTGTGCAAAAACAAAAAAAAAACATTTGTCTCTTTCCCGCAACTTGTGTCACAATATAAAATATTCCATGGACTCGACATGACTCAGCAAATAGCTTGGGGTGTCTACTTTCCAAAATGGGGTCATTGGGGGGGGGGTTTGAACTGTCCTGGCATTTTATGCACATTTAGAAGCTTATGTCACACATCACCCACTCTTCTAACCACTTAAAGACAACGCCCTGACACTATTTGTTTACATGAAAAAAAAAATTTTTTGCAAGAAAATTACTTTGAACCCCCAAACATATATTTTAAAGCAAATGCCCTACAGATTAAAATGGTGGGTGTTTCATTTTTTTTTTCACAGTATTTGCGCAGCGATTTTTCAAACGCATTTTTTGGGGAAAAAACACTTTTCTAAATTTTAATGCACTAAAACACACTATATTGCCCAAATGTTTGATGAAATAAAAAAGATTATCTTAGGCCAAGTACATGGATACCAAACATGACATGCTTTAAAATTGTGCACAAACGTGCAGTGGCGACAAACTAAATACATTTTTAAAAGCCTTTACAGGTTACCACCTTAGATTTACAGAGGAGGTCTACTGCTAAAATTACTGCCCTCGATCTGACGTTCACGGTGATACCCAACATGCATGGTGCAATTGCTGTTTACATTTGACGCCAGACCGACGCTTGCGTTTGCGCGGGGGAGCAGGGGGGGACAGGGGTCCTTTTTTTTTTTCTTTTTTATCTTATTTTTAAACTGTTTCTTTCATTTTTTTTAATCATTTTTATGGTTATCTCAGGGAATGTAAATATCCCCTATGATAGCAATAGGTAGTGACAGGTACTCTTTTTTGAAAAAATTGGGTTCTATTAGACCCTAGATCTCTCCTCTGCCCTCAAAGCACAGACCACAGCTCAGACCACACCAAGATCGGTGTGATAAAATGCTTTCCCAATGGCGCCGTTTTAGGCCATAGAGATGTTTGGAGCCACTCTGGTCTCTGATCAGCTCTATGGTCAGCTGGCTGAATCACCGGCTGCATTCCCAGGTTCCCTGTTGAGACAGGAGAGCCAGAGAAAAACACGGAAGACGGGTGGGGGGGGGGCATTCCCTCCCACTGCTTGTAAAAGCAGTCTAGAGACTAATTAGCCACTAGGATTGCTTTTACATGAAAGCCAACCGCTGGCTGAAAAGAATACCAAGATGATACCTAAACCTGCACGCATCATTCTGGTATAACCACTCAAAGTAGTGAATGGCGTACCTGAAGACAAAAAAATGGTTAAAATAAAACACAGTAAACTGTAAAGTATAAAAAATTGAATACCTGAAAAGCAAACATGATAAAACATAACATAAAACATTGCAGAATAGAATACAGTAAAAAAAGAGCAGAATAGAGAGAATAGAGAGAGAATAAAACGACTATTTTTTTTATTTTATATATATTTTTTTTTTTACACTTTTTTTGTAACTAACTTTTATAACTGTAACCGGTTCCAGGTTTGGGTCTCTCAAAATGCGATGGCATCTTGGGAGACCCTGTGAAAGTGTGCCTAGTCTGTGCAATACTGTACCCTACGCTAATACTCAACTAGTGAATGGTAGCGTTCAAAACATTCACCAATCCAAAGACCAGGATTGTCAGGACAGGAGGGACAATAGCAGCAGGTGTCACGCCTATATCCACGCTTGCTGCAGACACATCTTTTTTGGGGGGGTTCGCTGGGTAGGGGTACTCGGGAGGACAAAGAAAATGCCTCTCATGCAGCCGACTGCATTTGGTTGGGGATGTGAATGGGGAAAGTACGGGCGCTGCAGAAGTGGTGGGTTCCCAATTAGGATTGGCGTATGCAGCACGAAGGGCATTATGGGCACGACAGGCCTGTTTGTCTTCTTGGTGGCAGCAGGACACTACTTGTGCTTGCCACATCACCAGCTTGAACTGCACTTATGGGACTCGCCACGTCACCAAGTGTTACTGCAGTGCTGGTTTGACTATGACCAGGGTGTACTAGGCCGCTGGTGCTTGCCAGTTCACCAAAACGCTACCAAAAAAACTGTTAGCGATCGCAGGGATCAGGCCTGACTCTGCAAACGCTGCAGTTATGCGTTAAGTGTTTTGTAAGTGACAGTGATCGATCGATACTGCACTTGGGTGGGCTGGGCCGGAGGGGCAAAACGCAGGTGCTAGCAGGTATCTGGGCTGATCCCACTAACACCGCATTTTTGGGAACCCTAAACTGCTGGGGAGGCTAGTATAGATCTGATCGGATTAGATATTGATCCGTACAGATACTATACCACTAAGGGAAGCGTATGCTGCGTGCGTGGGTGTTAGCGGTACTGGCGCTAATCTGACGCTGCCTGGGGCGACGCATATCACCGCCGGGCGATCAGGGGGCTAAACCTTTATTCGGTAACGGCGGGTGCCCTGACACTATAAAAAAAATAAACGAACTAATCAGCATGACCCGTAACAGTTATACGTGATCACTGGTTAAAGGGGTTAACTAGGGGGCAATCAAGGGGTTAAAACATTAGGTAGTATATGGGGGTCCCTGTCGCTATAAAACGCTGATGGCAAACCTAAATATTGACCTCCCTAACTAGCGTCACCAGTGACACTAATACAGCGATCAGAAAAATGATCGCTTAGCGACACTGGCGACGGGGGGTGATCAAGGGGTTAAAACTATTAGGGGGATTTAGGGGGGTACCCTAGACCTAAAGGGGGCTAACACTAACTGCCCTAACACTAACTGTCAAACTGACACCATGCAGTAATCAAAAAAAAAAACTGCTTGGTGTCAGTGTGACAGGGGGGGAGGGAGGGGTGATTAGGGGGTGATAGGGGAGGGAGGGGTGATTAGGGGATGATCGGGCGGGGGGGGGTCGGGGGGTGTTTTGTGTGCCTGGCATGTTCTACTGTGTGTGTGTTTTCACTCACATTGCAGTCTTCTCTCCTCGGCGCCGGAACAGAAAATACCGAGCCAGGGAGAGATGACATTTCCTTTGCTGCTGTTTAGCATACAGCAGCAGAGGAATGATTTCATTGGCCGGCGGCGATCGCGAGGGGGAGCCACGAATGGATGGCCTCACCTCCGATTGCCGCTGGACAAAAGCGGACCGCCTCAGGCACCGGGGGGGGGGGGGGGGGTCAGATCGGACCCTCCACCCGCGGGAGGCAGATCACGTACGCATGTACGTGATTCTGCCTGCCCGTGCCACTTTGCAGACGTACATCGGCGTGAGGCGGTCCTTAAGTGGTTAAACACAAAAACCAGGGATATGGGAAATTAGACATTGGCACAAGTACACCTACACAGGTTGAACTGGACGGACTATTGTCTATTCAACCTTACCCACTAGGTCACACAGAAATCAGCAGTGCAAATTGCACTGATGTGTGGCTTTGAAATCTTACTGAAGTCAATATCAAAGCCACACTGGTGTGAACCAGGGCTTACCCTTACAAAATCGCATGACCAGAGGAACCTTCTAAACCAACGTCAATAGCATGTATGAGTTGTGCTGTAAAGGTGGCTGAAGAACAACTTTTTGAATATTAAGCAAAAGCAAACAGGCAATTATATGACTGCAGGTTACTAAACGGGGATGAAAACCCACAGACATGTCTTAGATGGAGTGACTTCGTATTACAGCTGCCACTCTGCCAGTGATGTCTTCTCCACTGTCAATACAGAAAGTTCAAGTCTATCATCCTTGGGGCAGGGCTACTTATACATTGACTAGAGACCTTGTCACATCAAAATAGAACACTTACCAATTCTGCCACACATGGCTGGCACCTAAAAAAGGTAAATATGAAAACTTTATACACCAATTACATTTACTAGCCTTGCCATCAGCTGTTGCTCAGACAAAAGCTGTCGTTGGAGAATTCTCAGAACAAGTGAAAAACACTGAAGGATGAATTTACAGAAGACAATCAAGGGCACAGCGTTGGAAGCTACCATCAGCCTAAATCAAGCCATTACCCAGAAGCAGGACCACCACTGTCTAGTTTGACCCCATCTCAGAGCCAGTGCTGTGGACCCCTGCCCCCCCCCCCAACTATGTTTAGAACCCCTCAGGCAAATTGATGCCCTCCTGTTTCACCTTTACAGTACTAGCCCAATCCTTGCGTTCCTTCTTCCCCTGGTAGTACCAGTGTAGAATCAAATGGCAAGGTACCTCTTGTCTGAAGATTGGCCTCATCCTTTAGGACAAGTTGCATATTACACAGCCAGGTGAATCTGTTTGACTAAACGAGTGACTCATATCCATCCCCAGCAGATCAACTTCTTATCTTTTCAGTTGTGCTAGCACAAGAGGTTTTTGGGATTCTTTAGATTGTGTTCACAGATTACAGTTCACAACATTCATAATCTCAAATACCCATGTTGTACTTGGTTATTTAAGTGCCCTCTTGACTCAAATTGAGAAGTTTTTATGTAGGCTTACAAGTGAACAAAATTTGAGAAAAGAAAACAAATGATGATCCACACCCAATTGTTATGAAAATATTTTTATTTTACTACATTATCATAAACAGAAGCCAATCTAGTCCAATCGATGTTAAGGTGCGACAGTGCCAAGGATGCACTACAAAGACAATCTGGAGGTTTGAGCTGATGAGTTCAAAATATCACCGTTGAGCAAGATTGGTCTCAGGCTGGAAAGGCAAGCACGCTTTTGTAATTTTATTGAAGGTCTTCACAATGCTCCTTTACAAGTTCCTCTGAACCTACAAAAAGAATACCATTACAAATCTTGCATGCTTAAACAGTATGTAACATTGCTTCAGAAGTCAATCCCCTCAGACTGTTCCATCAGGAACAGGTTATCCATCTTCTCCAGCTGACTACACCAGTGGGTTCACCTTTTCAGGTTCTGGTGGAGATCAGCTGGTCGGACATGTGAAGGTTTCATCCTTGGGGATCGTTCAGATACAAAGCCCTTGCTGCCATCCTCCACAGCTCCTAGAGCTGGACGATTCTGGCCAAAATGAGAACCACTATTTTTTGCTTAGAATAAAGATCACGATTCTCACAATTGTGGTGTAACGTCTTTCACATTATAAAAAAAAAAAAAAAAAAAAAAAAAGTTTGTGCTAACCTGTTTTAATGAATTAAATATATTTTTTTGGAAAAAAGCATTTAAAAGACTGCTGTGCAAATAGTGTGACAAAATATTGCAACAACCGCAAGTATATTCTCTAGGGTCTGTTAAAGGATGTTTGGGGGTTTAAAGTAATTCTCCAGAAAAAAAAAAAAAAAAAAAACTATTTTAACTTGTAAGCAACAGAAAAAGGATTAGTCTTTAAGTGGTTAAACTGACTTCATTTACAAACTGAAGTCAATTCCTTTGATCTAAAAGTACCAAGTGTTACATTTCTCTTTATCTCCAGCTAAGAATTGGTGATAAACTTGGCTTTTTGACAGCTGTCAGCAGTAAGCCGAGAACTCTACACTGCATTAGAAAATGTGTTAAGATTGTGGTGGGGTAGAATCACAAGTGAGTTTTTAACGATCATGCAGCTCTATCAGCTGGCCAGCAAAAATACATAAAAATTCAGCATTAAGCATAAAACGCATTAAGATAAAAAGCCTCCGTGTGTAGGAGCCTCCCCAGCATGTATTTACCTGAGCCTCATCTGTCCACAAGTCCCTTGGCCATCTGGGACTTTTGATTGGCTAAGACAGCAGCGGTGCCATTAGTACCTACTGCTGTCAAGGTCAGCCAATCAGGAGGGGTGTGGTCGAACAGCATATCTGAATGGACACAGGGAGCTGAAGCTCGGCTGCCCCATAGCAAGCTGCTTGCTGTGGGGACACTTGACAGGGAGGGGTCAGGAGCAACAAAGAGGGACCTGAGAAGATCAGGTCCCAAGCCTTAAAGTTGCTCATATGCAAAGTTTTGAATCCCATCTGATTCACATAACATGTAAGACAGACCTGTTTGCAATGGAGCTAGTGGTTCACACATGTCCAGGAAAGCTGCAGTCAGTTTTTCAAAATACAGTCATATTAGGTTCAGGTGCGCATTCAAGTGAACAAAAGTGACTGCCAACTACAGTTGGCATGCGTGAGCCTAGTTTAACACTTTGCACACCACCCCCCCCAGCACATGCTCAAGTTAAGCCCTTGGACATTTAACTAGACTGCTCCAGCCAGCTGATCATGCCACATCAGCATTCTGTCATTGCATGGTCTACTTATGGATTTTTCTTTTGTGCAGTCACGTTTAGACAGTGTACCTTTGAGGGATTGAAATTGATGTTAGATGTCTTTTGGGCTCTAAGTGAGTTTCTTCTGAATGCCATTTTAGCAGGTGTAGTTGATGTATGGCCAGACTTAAATGAGAAATTTTTGCAATACTGCATTTTTACTAGGAGGCTACAAAGCATGGCAACATGTAATCAGCAGATTACAGATGCGGTCTCAGGTTCCTGCAGACTGTTTGCTTGTACAGGCAGTTACACGACAGGAAGCATCAAACCACCTAGAGCACCATCAGCTGCAAAGCCTGTTGGTACTTTTAGTTCTCCCATTCAGTACTCAACTACACAGCCAGATGTGCTGCTGCAACATGGTAAGCCCAAAACTTGGGGTGTAACATGTTAAACAAGGTGAACCTCTTAAGCTATGGTTAAATGTTTGTGGCCATGTGGATTTCAAAAAGCATCTTGAACATACTAGTTAAGACACTACTGTACACAGCAGGCACAGAGGATTTAGTATTTTTGCATAATTCTTTACTGTGTACAGCCTTCGGCAAATCACTTGTGATCCTGTTGCAATAAGGTTGGCCTTAGATCTTGTCAGTAACAGCACTTGCTTTAAGCCAATGCTAGCCACTGCTTTGAAATCAGAAAGCCTGTTCAGCTGTCATGTGCTTTCCAGCCATTATGCCACCTATCAGATACATAGGAAGCATGTTTAGACCCAATATGTACAGGCCCAGCAGTCAAGGCAGACTTAACACTAATCCCAAATGGATTCATACATTTGCACATGGTGCAATTAGGCAGAATGACTGCATGTAAATGTAACCCAGTTTTCAAGTCTTACCTTAAAACAAAAAACTTTCCTCCAGTTGAAAGCTGAAAAGCAAAGTCAAATATGTTAAACACATGTCTTTACAAAAACCAGTCTGACTCTACCGCTAAAGGGGGATCTCTTCAGTATAGCGACGATCCTTGTCACAGCCAGCAGAATGCCAGCTCAGGGTATAGTGGATGATTCATCACTGTGTCCCCCACAAGTTTCTCAGTGTTATTAATAAACTGTTGGGGAGCATGTTAACCTATTTTCACCCCATTCATATCACATATTTAAGGTGTATACCTTCATACATGTCATGTCTTCTCCAGTTCTGGCCATCCCCATGTAGTACCAACCATCGATACCTAATAGAGATTTAGGTCAGACATTGCAACATCAAGCAAAGCAAGAATACAAAGCCAAATTTTTAAACTGTCAGTTATAATAAGGTCTCATCAGAATTTCAGACGAACGAGATTCCAAGAGATAAATCATCATCAGTTTTAAGAAAGTTTCTACACTAGCTTATCTACACTCATGAGCAAAGCCTTCTTACAAACTACCGGCTATGCAATTGTGGCAATTATCCTCAAGCAGTTTATGCACTTTTACACAAGCATTTAGCTGATCCCTTTACCCGAGGCAGTTGGACCCACTGCTACACAAGACCACCAACTAGAGATTTGTAGGCAATGCTGAAGCCCCAAAATGAGTTGTATTGATCACTGGGAAGCAGTGGTAGCATCTACTAGGTAAATTACAGCGCCTCTACAAAGTTGCAGATTAATTGTTCAGAGGTGTAGTCAAGTATTGCAATGTCTACTTCTCAAGTTACCTAGTTTTACACTCAATGCTAGAATTGAAGTCAACTGAAGTTTCCGTTTTACTACCACTTCACCTACCATTAATTTCCTTCAAGAGATCTGCAAATCCATATTCCGAGACCCTGCAATCAAAAATATTCAGTTGAACCTTCTATAAGAACACAAAACCCCACATCTTTACAGTAGCTACTGCTCAGGAGTTCGAAGAGTTTCATTATTTTTTTCAAAGTGAGCTAGTATGACTCATCACTGCAGTGACCCCCAACTCCAGCTGCCCCCAAAAATAGAAGTTTACTTACCCCACAGGATGGAGCAGTTTCATTTTCTGTGAAGAGAAAAGATAACTTTAGGACAGGGAAGGGATTTTAGAAGACCTCTTTAAACAAACTCAATATATTACTCAGTCACAGAATATACCACTCAGTCACTAAATATCAGACTGGGGCGGTAAGATGTCATCACAAAATACTAATACGTCCAATATTTGAACCTGGAGCAAGGTTACTCAACTTACCTGTACATAAAAGCCAGTTGGTGTCGCCATTCAGAGTGCCAGATATACCTACAGGGAAAATTTTGACAGTCAAACTCCCAGCAAGTGTACATATGTAAAGCAGTTTATAGCCTAAATTTCAGAGCACATCCCTTAATGTGGGCTATCAGAAAAAAACACTCAGTCACCAAACTTCAGACTGGGGCGGTAAAGAGTCATCATAAAGTCAATTATGCTCAGTATCACATTTCTGCCAGTTATTTCAGTTCATTAGCTGTGAAGCTTCTAGGATAGGCCAGCTTCCAGCAATTTTATTGCAAATATGAGCAACTCAAATGCCGTTTTAGGGTCAAAGTAACAATGAGTTAAAATACTGCGTTTACCTGTCTCATACCATCAAGGTCTTCTCTAGGCCACAAAGATCTGTAACACAAATGCATAGTTAAGTGTGCAAAGCCAAGCTTGCTGTATCTTGGTACATCTGGTCTGATCAGGGCTTTGGTGACTATCTGCCATGAGACTTTTGTCGTCCATATATTTAGGTTAAAGCTTTCATCCTTTCAGACCAGAAGCACTTTTAAAAACCAACATGCAGCAGACCGTGCCTACCTTGATTTATCCTACTGAAATCTTGCCTTCATTTGTTCCACCGAGTTTAACCTGTGAACACAGGGCCATTAGCTTTGTAATAGCAGCAACAAGTTAGCATTTTAACCTACACTCCATCAGAACTCCACCATGCTAGGAATATTCTTCAGATTATTTCAGACGAACGAGACTTTCAAGTCATCATTTGGAGCAAGACTGAACATACAAGCCTAGGGCAAGGTTTGGCAAGTTTGCATACATGTCAAATAGAATTTGCAGTACTGAGCCAAGTATAATGGCCAGAGCTGAATTATACATATTTAAACACCAATAGAGGCAAAAGGAGCTTCTGCCAAGCATTACTTGGACATCTATAAATTGAAAGGGGCAGTTTGCTGGTCTGCCATTCAGATTTACATGGTCCTATGCAAGAGCCTGTTACTGCTTTAGACCCCTAGAAATATTTTTTAAGTCTAGCTTTAGCCACCAAAACAATTTCATGGCAGAAAGCACCTGTTTGTTCACAAAACCAATTTAGGGGTCAGTTCACCAAGACTCACATTTCAGGTTATGGTTTTGCCATAGTGAAGATTTTGAGTCTAGAACTGCTTTAAAGCAATTGTAAAGCCTGAATTGCCCCTTCATTACACGTTTTATTTATCTGATCTGTGTACTGGTATTAATACAGAGCAGCTCCAATCCTCTTCATAGGTCCCCTGCTGACACACCTGGCTCCTCCCTAAACAGGAGGATACTCCCTAAGGGGAGCACTTGTGCAAGCTTAATTCTGAGCCAGGCTGTTTGCATCCAGATAGATTGCCTGGCTCTGCCCCACCCATGCTCAGATTTTGGGTGACAGTAGCAGCCAATGGCTCCTGCTGCCAAGCCTGTGAGACAGAAAAGAGCTCCTTTACAGTGCACAGCACCAGACCAAGATCAGGCCAAGGTTGAGTATTTAGGGGGGCTGGGACGCTACTAACATTTAGTTTAAAGCAGAGAATGCATTAAGGTTGTATATAAAAAAAAAAACCTTTACACCCTGGTCACGACATGAAATCATGCTACCTCACTTGATGTAGCACGATTTCAAAGTGGCAATTAAGTGCTACTTCATGCAGATTGCATCTGAAGTCTCAGATGTCTTCCAAGTTATACCTGAACTAGCTAAAAGTAGTGCAGGAACTACTTCCAAAAAACGGTGCGACGCCAACGCACTTATTTGACTGCTTTCAATGCAGTTAATAGGGTACAACTTGAAACTCAAATTACAGAGTGACCAGGGACTACTATGGACTACTACTACAGGAACCACTATGGATGCAGAGGATACAATCCTATGTATCCGTGTGACACAAGTCAGTAACTAATGTAGCACTCACTACTCCATCTATTACAGAGCTTTTCATATACACCATCCCTTGGCCTCAATGTGATCCAGTAATCTAATGGCATGGGTGTGTGGCATGTACCCAGTAAGCTAACCTGTACATGAGGTTGAAATTAAAAAGGTGCCTAGAATAGCAGATGTGAAGCAGTGTTGTGCTAAAAAAGTACACAACCCATTTTACTGGTTAAAACTAAATTTTAGGTTCAGCTCTACTTCATGACTGCAGGACTTGCTGTTCATTTCTACAAGCAAAGATTGCCCTCAAAAGCCTTGTCGAGTCATGACACCTACCTAATGGATGTAGTCTTCATTTTTACCATACATCAAAATGAAGAGGCACCCTGAGGAGAAAGAAACTAGTTAAGGGTTGAAATAAAAAAAACAGAAGCAGGCCTTTCTAGTCTATCATCTCAGAACAAAAAAGATTACATTCACTGACAAGTCAGATATATGCTTGTCTATATAGATCATCACTGATGACCACCACACTGTACCCTACATTCTAGTCTTTACTGCTCACCTGTAATGCTGTGGGGAGTCATCTTCAGATCGTAGCAACCCTGAAGAATGCAAGAAATAATAAATGTAAGTTGCCACATCTTAACCAGGTACACATTAGCAGAAAGCTGCTCAGACATGCAGTTTACAAGTATGTACAATACCTCCTGATAGTGCTCCTAGTCTACAGCAGTACAGAGATTAAAGTAGAACTATAAGCAACAACTCATTTTAGAAAGCACAAGGGAGGGTTGTAAGGTTTAATTTTTGCCTTTGTGACTGAGTGAAGGGAAGGGAAATCTCCCCATGGGACAAAACTAGTGTTCCCATTGGAAGATTTTCCCCTCTATTACTTTGTTGGGGACAACTCAAAATTTGGGATTTTGACTTTCATTGATAAAATTGTAAACAGGAGAAAGTTTATTGCTGTGCCTCATTCAGCCTGAAAGATGTTATAGTAAATCTCCTCTACAAAACTAAGTTGCCAATAATAACAATTTTAATTCCTACAGTAACTAGTAAACTGAACTAGATTGTGGAAAGTATACTAAGCCCCCATTCACACCAGTGTAACGTGTCATACCATTTGACAGTCCAAAATCACATGACAAGTCATACTCCATAGCCAGCAATGGAATTTCATATCACAGCGATGAAAAAGGTTCCTGCACTACTTTGATTTCATTGCGACTTGCAGACTTCTGTTAATGACTTTCTGACTGGCTCGCGTACATTAGGGCGGCAGGTTGGGTCCCCTGCACAAATCGCCACACATGGTCTCCTTTAAGAGCCATAGCAGGTGCTCACCTGCCTGGCAATCGATGCGTGGCCGGTGCGATGTCCGCTGGCCACCCGCGATCCCTGGAAAGAGCCAGAATAGGGATTTGTGTATGTAAACAAATCCCCACTCTGACAGGAGAGACAAATCTGCTGTTCCTAGTAATTAGGAACAGTGATTGTCTCCTTCAGTCAGTACAATGCCCCCAGTTAGAAACACGAGGAAACACATGTAGCCACCCTGGCGGTATGATTATGTCAGAATGTTGGGTCTCAAAGCGGTAGTTTTGCATAGAAATTTGGCATTTTATATTGTAGGCCTGTAATTATTAGCAACACTTAAATCTGTCCAAGAGTCTAGTAGATATCCCGGTATGATAAAGTTTTAAACCATCATAAATCTAATTATGATAAACTAATTATATAAAATATTTTCCCACGATTCACTATTGCTCAACTCTGCAAGTGTTCTAATTTAGAATTGCTGTTTTATTGCTGGTGTCATGCCTTCAGCAAGGTTCTTATGTTCATTTATGTATAATACATTGTAATATCGCCATCTAGTGGCTCTTTTACATGCTTAGTACCTGTGAATAATTTACTGAAGGTAGGTAGAGATTGTTGCCTAAATGCCACCGTAGCTTCCCATAATTCCACTGGTCTATACCATGAGGTCTGAGAGACAGCCCCCAGTAGCCATCTTCCGCAGAGGACTCCACACCTATTCAGCTGCAATGCTAATATCAGCCTAATGGAAACATCGCCGTATGTTCATATCCCTTTCCCTAGTTAGACTAGTGTTAGGACTGTATATTGTCATCAGATGCATTACACTCCTGCTAGGCTGGCCCGTATGGGATATGACTCTGCAGCCTCCTGTGTTAGGTGTGGCTTCTAAGAAGCTGGATACATGCATATGTTTTGGTCCTGCCCTGTCCACCTTTTGGAGGGACTTATTTTCCTTTTTAGAAAACACACTACAAATAAAGGTGCCCTGCACCCCGGAGGTTGGACTATTGGGTGTGCTGAACGATTTCATACACAGAACTCATACCCGAACTCTTGTCCGTATAATACTGTTTTATGCCAGAAAATTAATTTTGATGCAATGGAAGAATGCAACTGCCCCAGATATTCAAGTTTTGTATCGTATGATGAATAAAGTTATACCAATTTTTAAACTGGTTTATAAGGGTAGGGCCTGCCCAAAAAAATTTGCTAAGATCTGGCAGCCCTGGCTTGATATAGCAGACTCCTTTTGGAAGGACACTCCGCTCTCACAACAATAACTTTGGATGGTGGGTCGTTTGTGTACCTGGAGGGATGGTGTGGTGGAGGCGGGGTGGGACAAGGTTTGCCTTTTTGTGTAAATGAGTATAGATGGGTGCATGTATGGTGTGGATGTTGTGTTCATGGAAATATCCCTGCTGTATATAGCATTGTGATTTTAGGTTGTGGTGCCCTACGAGGTCCACACATTACCCTTATGTGACCAGTGGTATACTTCATTCCTCCGTTGAGGAATTTGGTAAATATGATGTATAACTATAACAGTTGGCCCCTGTTGGGCTATTGCACTTACTTTTATATTTTGTAAAAGATTTGTTTATGGATGCATTTGTACTATCTGAACCTGTAAACTATTTTCTACCAAAACAAATAAAAAAAAATTGTAAAAGGACTGTATATTGTGTATACTCATTGTAGGTCATCTTTTATTTTTACTCTAACTTCCCTGCAATAAAAGTTGAAAAAAAAAAAGGACCTTGCGCCTGCCTTAATGAGTTGTTAAGGGAGGAGAGTTAGCCGTCTAATTATACCTCAGCCATGTATAGTGAGGGTAGAATAGCTGGTCTAAAACAGCTTTTCATGTAAAGGGACACTTTAGTTGCTATGGACAATCTCAATTTTCCAGGCAGAAAGAAAATATATAAAATATATACACACACACACACACACACACACACACACACACACACACATATATATATATACACATACACACACACAAACTGCATGCAGGACACTGGACAAAAAGGATTACAGTTTACTGTGTTGTAAATTTTCTATTTTTTTAACTTGCCGCCGAGCTCCGCCCCGTGCGTCGCAATTCTCGCAGGGAACAGAGCCCGGCATCATGGCAAAGTACACAGCCCGCAGACAGACATAGCAGGATCCTGGGGACAAGATAAGTAACCTGCACCAAGATCCTGCAATGCAATCCTGAGTGTGGCTCGGGGATACTGCTAATGGTACTGAAATTTAACCCCGAACTACACTTGGGAAGACTGCCAGGGAGGTTAATCCCTAGCGTTAACCCCTTTCCTGCCAGTGACATTTACACAGTAATCAGTGCATTTTTATAGCACTGATCACTGTATAATGGTAAAAAAAAGTCTGCTGCAATGTCAGTCCCACAAAAAGAGCACAGACCACCACCATTTCTAGTAAAAAAAAGCCATAGCCACTATAAATTTTGCGCAAACCAAACATATGCCTATTGCGATTTTAACCAAAAATATGAATACATATTTGGTCCAAACTAATATACATTTGTTTAAAAATTGTTTTGGTTATTCATTATAGCAAAAACGTAATGTTTGTCAACATTGTCTGTTTATAGTGCAAAATATAACCGCAGAGCTGATCAAACACCAGCAAAAGAAAGCCATTTGTGGGAAAAACATCAATTTTGTGTCGCATGACAGCACAATTGTCAGTTAAAGCAACAGTGCTGTATCGCAAAAATGGCCTCATTAAGGGGGCAAATCCTGTTGGGGCTGAAGTGGTAAAATGAAGTCGCAAAGAAGTGCAAATTGCACTGATGTGCGGCTTTGAAATTATACTGAAGCAGCTCGACAAAGCCACATTGGTGTGAACCAGGGACCTTCTAAACGAATGCCAACAATATGCATCATAGATGTGCTGTAAAAGCTGAAGATCAACTTTTCGAATATTAGGCCAAATCAAACATAGGCAATTGTGTGCTGCAGTTTACTGAACAGGGATGAAAATCCACAGACGTCTTGGATGGAGTGACTTTGTATTACAGCTGCCACTCAGCCAGTGAGGTTATCTCCACTGCCAATACAGAAAGAGTTCAAGTCTATCATCCTCATGGCAGGGCTACTTATACATTGACTAGAGACCTTGTCACATCAACAAAAAAAAAAAAAAACACTTACCAATTCTGCTACACATTGCTGGCACCCAAGAAAAAAAAACAACAAAAAACTTTAATATACACTAATAAAACTAAAATTTTACTAGCCTTGCCATCAGGTGATGCTCAGAGACCAAAGCTGTCCTCAAAGAATTCTCAGAACAGGTCTGTGATAAGTCTCATCATTGACACAAAGTACATTGACACAGTATTGATCACTGGGAAGCAGTGGTAGCATCTACTAAGTAAATTACAGCGCCTCTACAAAGTTGCAGATCAATTGTTCAGATGTGCAGTCAAGTATTGCAATGTCTACTTCTCAGGTAACCTAGTTTTACACTCAATGCTAGCATTTTATAGTCAACTGAAGTTTTCCCCATTTTACCATCACTTCACCTACCATTGATTTCCTTCAAGAGATCTGCAAATCCATTTGAGACCCTGCAATCAAAAAATATTCAGTTGAACTTTCTATAAAAAGACACAAACCACATCTTTACAGTAGCTACTGCTCAGGAGTTCGAAAAATGTTATTGTTTTTTCAAAGTGAGCTAGTATGACTCATCACTGCAGTGAACCCCAACTCAACCTGCCCCCCAAAAATAGAAGTTTACTTATCCCACAGGATGGAGCAGTTTCATTTTCTGTGAAGAGAAAGACATCTTTAGGACAGGGAAAGGATTTTAGAGGACCTCTTTAGACAAAAACTCAGAATACATTACTCAGTCACAGAATATACCAATCAGTCACTAAATATCAGACTGGGGCGGTAAGATTTCATCACAATATTCCAAACGTGCAATATTTGAACCTGGAGCAAGGTTACTCAACTTACCTGTACATAAAACCCATTCGGTGTCACCAGAGTTCCAGGTATACCTACAAGGAAATTTTGACTGTCAAACTCCCAGCAAGTGTACATATGTAAAGCAGTTTATAGCCTAAATTTCAGAGCACATCCCTTAATGTGGGCTATCAGAACAAACCACTCAGTCACCAAACATCAGACTGGGGTGGTAAGGAGTCATCATAAAGTCAATTATGCTCAGTAGCACATTTCTGCCAAAGTTATTTCAGTTCATTAGCTGTGTAGCTTCTAGGATAGGCCAACTCCATAAGCTTTCAGCAATTTTATTGCAAATGAGCTACCGCAGCAAATGCAGCTTTAGGGTCAAAGTAACAATGAGTTAAAATACTGCATTTACCTGTCTCATACCATCAAGTCTTCTCTAGGCTCCAGAGATCTATAACAAATGCATAGTTAAGTTAAAAGGGGTTGTAAAGGTTCATGTTTTTTCACCTTTAATGCATAGGATGCATTATTTTACGACCACTGACCCCCCAGTTTTATTTACCCGATTCCTGGAAAATCCCGCGCCGCGAACGCGCTCTTCCTTTGCTCGGTCTTCTCGGCTCCTCATTGGATAGATAGCAGCACAGCCATTGGCTCACGCTGCTGTCAATCAACTCCAATGACGCAAGGGTCAGGGCCGAGTCCTGAGGTCGGTGGCTATGGACACCGACTACAGGACTTGGGAGCGCGCCCGCAAGGTAGAGCGCTTCCCAGAAGGGGTTATCAGAAGCGGTGAGGAGCTGAGACAGCCGCTGAGGGACCTTAGAAGACGAGGATCGGGGCCACTCTGTGCAAAACAAGCTGCACAGTGGCGGTAAGTATGACGTGTTTTTTTTTTAAATATTCAAACCTTTAGTGTCACTTAGTGTGCGCAAAGCCAAGCTTGCTGTATCTTGGTACATCTGGTCTGATCAGGGCTTTGGTGACTATCTGCCATGAGACTTATCTATATACTTAGGTTAAAGGTTTCATCCTTTCAGACCAGCACTTAAAAAATAAAAAAATCTTGTCTTCATATGTTCCACCGTGTTTAACCTGTGAACACAGGGCCATTAGCTTTGTAATAGCAGCAACAAGTTACCATTTTAACCTACACTCCATCAGAACTCCACCATGCTAGGAATATTCTTCAGAATATTTCAGACGAACGAGACTTTCAAGTCATCATTTGGAGCAAGACTGAACATACAAGCCTAGGAGGGGCAAGGTTTGGAAAGTTTCCATACATGTCAAATATAATTTGCAGTACTGAACCAAGTATAGTGGCCAGAGCTAAAGTATACATATTTAAAGACCAATAGGGGCAAAAGTAGGAGCTTCTGCCAAGCATATTACCTAGACATCTATAAAGAAATTGAAAGGGGCAGTTTGCTGGTCTGTCTGCCATTCAGATTTACATGGTCCTATTCAAGAGCCTGTTACTGCTTTAGACCCCTAGAAATATTGGTCAAGTCTAGCTTTATCCACCAAAACAATTTCATGGCAGAAAGCACCTGTTGGTGAAATGACCCCTAATCTGGTTTTGTGAATAAAGACTCACATTTCAGGTTATGGTTTTGCCATAGTGAAGATTTTTTGAGTCTAGAATTGCTTTAAAGCAATTGTAAAGCCTGAATTGCCCTTCATTACATGTTCTATTTATCTGATCTGTGTACTGGTATTAATACAGAGCAGCTCAAATCCTTCACATGTCCCCTGCTGGCACACCTGGCTCCTCCCTACGGGGAGCACTTGTGCGTGCATAATTCTGAGCCAGGCTGTTTGCATGCAGATAGACTGAATGGCTCAGCCCCACCCATGCTCAGGTTTTAACCGACGGCAGCAGGAGACAAGCCTGTGAGACCGGGGAGAAGAGCTCCTTCACAGTGCATGGCACTAAACCAAGATCAGGCTGAGGTTGAATATTTAGGAGGCTGGAAGGGAAGCTACTAACGTTTACTTTAATGCCGAGAATGCATTAAGGTGTAAAAAAAAAAACAAAAAAAAACAAAAAACTGAGACACTTCATGCAGATTTCTATGCAAGTCACACCCGAACTAGCTTGAAGTAGTGCAGGAACTTTCAAAATCGGTGCAACGCCACACTTATTTGACTGCTTCCAACGCAGACAATAGGGTGTGAAATTAAAAGGTCAAACTGCAGTGTGACCAGGGGCTTAGAACCACTTTATGGATGCAGAGGATACAATCCTTTGTAACAGCATGAGACAAGTCAGTAACTAATGTAGCACTCACTACTCCATCATCCATTACATTGTATGTTACAGCGCTTATTCTACACAATCCCTTGAACTCAATGTAATCTAATCAAAGGCAGGAATGGATGGCATGTACCTAGTCAACTAATCGGTACCTGAGGTTGGAATTAAAAAAGGTGCCTAGAATATCAGATGTGAAGCAGTGTTGTGCTAAATAAGGTACACAACCCATTTTACTGGTCAAAACTAGATTTTAGGTTCAGCTCTACTTCATAGTGACTGGGGGACTTGCTGTTCATTCCAACCCTCTCAAAAAGCCTTGTCGTAACCACTTAAACATTAGCGAGTCATGACACCTACCCAATTTATGTAGTTTTCATTTTCACCATACATCAAAATGAAGAGGCATCCCGAGGAGAGAGAAACTAGTTAAGTGTTGAAATTAAAAAAAGAAGCAGGCCTTTCTAGTCTTTATCATCTCAGAACAGGTTACATTCACGGACAAGTCAGATATATGCTTGTCTATATAGATCATCACTGATGACCACCACATTGTACCCTACATTCTAGTCTTTACTGCTCACCTGTAACGCTGTGGGGAGCCATCTTCAGATCGTAGCAACCCTGAAGAATGCAAGAAATAATAAATGTAAGTTACAACTTAATCTGGTACACATCAGCATGCAGTTTACAAATTTGTACATTAATCCCTGTACTGCTGTAGACTAGGGGCACTATCAGGAGGTAAAGTAGAACTATAAGCAACAATTTTAGATAGCATAAGGGAGGGTTGTAACCCCCGTGAGATTTGCCTTTGTCCCATGGGGCGATTTCCCTTCACAAAGAACTAATGTCCCCATTGGAATATATTCCCCTCTATTACTGTGCTGGGAACTCAAAAATTGGGGTTCTCTGACTTTCAATGATAATTGTAGACAGGAGAAAGGAAGACAGGAGGCACAGACAGTAATAAAAAAAACTGACAGGTGTTCTAAATCTCCCCACTACACAAAATTAAAAAAAAAAAAGTTACAAGTTAAGTTCCTACAGTATTTCAAGGTAAAGTTCCAAATAACTGCATTACAGCTAAAACAGCATGCAAAGGTCCCTAGGACACAATGAACTAGAGAAAATCTGCAGAGATGCCTTCCAACATGGAGAATAGTAAGCCTATACCACCCACCTCCTATGCATTCAATTCGCAGATGGGCTGTATAAGCTGGTTTCATGACAGATTGACCAGCCAGATACACCTAGATTATAGAAGGTATACTAAGCCCCCATTCACACCAGTGACTTATGCAATAACTCGCACCCCATTGCCAGCAATGAAACTGTTCATATTGCATCAATGAAAGTTTCCTGCACTACTTTACTGATTTCATTGGGAATTGCACAGACTTCTGTTGAAGTACTAAACACCTTCCCCCTCAGTTTATACGCAGGAAAAGGAGGGGAATACAAACCGCAACAATACTGTTAGTGACATCACATGATGTACCCTCGTGGCCAACAGAGGCCGGAGTCAAGACTAGATAAACTTCATACAAATAAGTCACCAGGAAAGGATGGCTTACCCCCGAGAGTCCTCAGAACTCAGTCAGGTTATAGCCAGACCATTGTTCATAATCTTTGCAGACAGCATATAACAGGAATTGTACCAGCTGATTGGCTTTTCTCCGATGTGGTACCAACCAATATTCAAAAAAGGACAGAAATGCCTGGAAACTACAGGACAGTCAACCTATCAATCGTAGGTAAATTGGAGGGGATAAGGGACTAGATCTTAAAAAAAAAAAAAAAACCAGCATGGGTTTACGAAAGGTTGTCCCTGCCAGACCAATCCTAACATTCTACAAGGAAGTGAGCTGCCATCTAGACAGGGGAAGGCCTGTGGATTTAGTGTACCTGGATTTTACAAAAGCGTTCGATACTCCCCCCATAAGCACTTAAGTTACAAGCTGAGGTCTGTAGGCATGGAACATAAGGTTTGTTCTTGGATTAAAAAACTGGTTACAGGGGAAGGGCCAAAGGGTGGCGATAAATGACATGTACTAGGACTAGTCTGGAGTGGTAAGTGGGGTACCCCAAGGTTCTGTCTTGGGACCAGTTCTTTAATATTTTCATAAATGATATAGAAGGATGGGATAAATAGCTGTTTTTGCAGATGACAAAATTAAGCAGGGGAATAACTTCACACCAGGATATAGAAATTTTACATTAAGACCTGAACAAAATAATGGAGTGGACAAATGTAAAGTATGCACGGGGCAAAAAAACAAAAAACTACTCACTAGGGGGAGAACCTTTGGGGAATCAAGGATGGAGAAAGATCTGTCCTAGTAGATGACCGATTAAGCAATAGCATGCAATGTCAATCTGCAGCTACCAAAGCCAGCAGATCAACATGCATAAAGGGAATATACTCCAGATAAAACAATCCTACCACTTTATAAACTGGTTTAGATCACATCTGGAGTATTCTGTCCAATTCTGATCACCAGTCCTCAGAAGGGATGTGCTGGAACGAGAGTCCAAAGAAAGGCAACAAAACTAATTAGGGGACTGAGGGCCTCAAAAAAAAAAAAAAAAAAAAGGAACGCCTAAACACTAAATGTATTCTTGCTGCAAAAACAATGCTTGAGAGGAGATACGATAGCAATACCTCAATGGTGATCCCAGCATAGGAGAAAGTGTATTAGTCTCAAGCAGTGCAAGATGACATAGGGCCACAATGAGATTGGAGAAGTGGTTTAACCTTAAACTGCACAGGGGGATTTCACTGTCAGGGCAATGGTGTCAGCAAGGAGTATGAATTTTAAGAGACTCTTGGATGTGCATCTTAAACACAAAAAACACAGGGATATGGGAAATTAGACGTTGGCACAAGTACACCTACACAGGTTGAACTGGACGGACTATTGTCTATTTAACCTTACCCACTAGGTCACAATAAAATCAGCAGTGCAAATTGCACTGATGTGCGGCTTTGAAATCTTACTGAAGTCAATATCAAAGCCACACTGGTGTGAACCAGGGCTAACCCTTACAAAAAACACATGACCAGAGGAACCTTCTAAACCAACATCAATACATAATTCTTACAGTAGACTGGACTACCTTTTCGTATCCCAATCATTGTTAGATTACTCACCCTCAGCCTCTATTGGTCTCACCCTTTGGTCAGACCACGCCCCCATACACTTGAGTTTAGGACATATTCCAACACGCAAACGGAGCTCCTCCTGGAGACTTAACGATAATTATTTGATTCCGTATGCTCGCAGGACATTATACAGACCATTAGACACTTTATCGCGGATCATGCCCAGGACACCACTAACTCGCTCACTAAATGGGAGGCGCTTAAATGTGTACTCGGGGGCAAATTAATCCAACATGGAGCCCGACTGAAACATGCCCGCACTGCGGATATAACACGACTTCTCTCCACCATCGCCAAACTAGAAGAATCGCACAAAACAGACCCAACTAGCTCATCTCTCCTAGAACTCTCCAATGCGAGAAGAGACCTCCTGCTTATTTTCGCAGAAAAGTCTCTAATCGCCCGAGACAAGGGAAGGTTCAATCATTACTCACAAGCCAATAAATGTGGCAGACACCTAGCGAACACCCTCCAACCACGCCAAGCCAGACGACCTATACCATTAATAAACTCCCCCGTTAAAGGTAAACTCATGCAGAACTCAGCAATTGCCGAGGAATTCCGCAGATACTATTCCACTCTTTATAATCTCACCCCCCAGAACCCACGTACTACACCCACCCCACAGGACCTGTCCTCATACATCCAAGAGACAGCACTCCCATCTCTTCCGCTTTCGGATACGGAGGACCTTGAGACCTCCCTGTCCGAAGAAGAATTTCTAACCGCTATTAAAAATCTCAAGAATGGCAAGAGTCCGGGTCCGGACGGATTCTCTCCCCGCTTCTATAAAACGTTTGCGCCGCAACTATCCCACTAGCAAAAGCGTTTAATGCCATTGATGAAAACATTGTCCTGTCCCCATCCATACTCCAAACCCAGATTGTTGTCATCCCTAAACCCGGAAAAGACCCCTCCATTTGCCCCAATTATAGACCGATATCCCTTCTAAATATTGATCTAAAATTGTATGCCAAGATCCTTGCAAACCGCCTCTCCCCTCTGCTACCACAAACTATACATAGAGACCAGGTGGGCTTCGTTCCTGGCCGTGAAGCCAGGGACAATACCACCAAGACCATACATCTAATCACATATGCTCACCGTCACCATATACCTACTTGCCTTCTCTCCTGTGACGCAGAGAAGGCCTTTGATAGGGTCAGCTGGTCTTTCCTCCAAGCAACCCTCTCCCAACTGGGTCTTGGCCCGAAAATGTTGACGCGTATCATGTCCCTCTATTCGGCACCCTCTGCCACAGTACTAGTAAATGGTATCCAATCAGAAAAATTTATGATATCTAACAGCACCAGACAGGGCTGTCCTCTTTCACCCCTCCTGTTCGCCCTAGTAATTGAGCACCTAGCACAGGCCATAAGATCTAACCCTAATATACAGGGGATACAAACCCCCTCGTCCCACTGTAAACTCTCCTTATACGCCGACGATCTTCTCTACGTCACACAACCCCACATCAGCATACCCTCCATATTGGCTGAGATAGACAGATTTGGTAGTCTTAGTAATTATAAGCTAAACATCTCTAAAACGGAAGCCCTAAACCTTTCACTATCACACGTTACCCTTGCCTCCCTCAAATCTAACTTTTCATTTCAATGGCGACCTAATTCCATCTCTTATTTAGGCACAGCTATACCCAAACAAACCTCTGACATATATTCCCTGAACTTTAGCCCCTTACTTCAAAAACTTAGAAAGTTGACTGAAGAACGGACAGACCTACCCTTATCCTGGATAGGACGTACCAACACATTAAAAATGGATATACTCCCCAAGTTATTATACCTATTCCAAGCCCTACCCATCGCTCTCCCCTCTGCGTACCTCCGCGCCCTCCGTTCTATGGCTATCAAATTCATCTGGAAAGGCAATCACCCAAGACTGAAACACAAACTCTTATGCTCTCCTATCACAAAAGGGGGTTTGGGCCTACCTGTCTTTGAAACGTATCATACGTCAGCAGTCCTATCCCGTATCCTTGAGTGGTTCCCTCGCCCTATGGCCAAAGCAGCCACGACGGTAGAACAGGACCTATCCACATACGACCTACGAGCGCTTCTTTGGGGCTATGACAGGATATACAAATCCTTATCGACATTATCCCCCCTTACTAGGGACGCGCTGACAATCTGGTACCGCAAAAGAGACACACACTCACTATCCTCGGAACCTAGCCCCCTTACCTCCTTGTTTGACAACCCAAACCTTCCTGAAGGACACTCAACCCACTCTTTAGACATATACAATAGAGACTTATGGCCCACTGCACGCCAATTTGTCAAACGCACCCTGGGCACTTTTATATCCACCCCAACAGACGTCAACTCCAAGATAACATGGCTCACTCGAGGACACCTAAACTCCTATTTGCAAGACCCTACATGATTCCAGACAAACTCATAGACCCTTGACTGGTTTCGAACAACTGTGTACCCTCTCCGAGACTCCACGACACACCTTATCACTGATATATAAATCAATCATAGACCATACCCACGAAGCTCTACCTAACTATACTACTAAATGGTCAGTGGAGGTCGGGAAAGATATAACTGAGGCGGAATGGGGGAAAGCCTTCCTCTTCACGAACAAAACCTCCGTATCAAGCTATACACAAGAGAAAAACTACAAATTGTTGTTGAGGTGGTATCGGGTCCCAACCACTCTCAGGATCATGTTCCCATCTAACTCAGACAGATGCTGGAGATCCAACACAATGGAAGGTACTTATATACACATCTGGTGGGAATGTGATGTTCTTCTCCAATTCTGGACTCAAATTTTTCAAATTTACTCTGACGTCTATAACAAGCCACTATTACCATCACCCTCCATAGCCCTCCTATCCATCCTTCCAGGGACAATCAAATCGCAAAAAAACGGCCTTCTGAATTTTTTTGTTAGTGCTGGTAGACAACTCATACCCAGACACTGGAAAACTACTACGCCCCCCTCCCTAATTGAATGGGTAAGAGAGGTAAACAATTACATGCTAATGGAGGAAATGCAGGCCCAAGCCCTAGACAAGTATGCTAAATTCTCTTTTGTCTGGAGTATCTGGAGGAGTTACTCTACCTCAGACAAACTCAAACAAAGACTCTCGGCTAAGAACCCCACCTAGGAACTGAAAAACCCATACCCATTATACCTTTTATTTATAGTAAAGACCTTATATATAGACCGAAGCTCGCTGTCTCCCTACCCCCCCACGCCCCTCCCCCTTCTATTTTTCTATTCTACACCTATTTCGCCTTCTTCTACTCTGTCTTTCCTTTCTTTCCCCTTTTCTAGATCTCCGATATAATCTCTCTAGATGCAATATAAACATAGGATCTCCCATGGAAATGGAGATCTAAATTTCTGTTACTAACCATACTGTTGAAACTTATGTATACGTTGATTCTAGACTATGTCCAGGGGTGCAGCAGGCTCCCAAAGGGGCATCCCAACATAGAGTAGTTAATGCTTATATGTCAACAAACACTTGTTATACGGGTTTAACGTAATACTTCATTTATAACAATCCTGACACCTGTAAACGTTTGCACTATTTTAATATTTAAAAGATATAACTGTTTATTAGGAGACTATATGTCAGGTAACTGACACTGTTTACACTCCTTTATTCTGTTTTTTTATGTTTATATTCTTGCGAAACATCAATAAAAACTTATTGAACCATAAACCAACATCAATAGCATGTATGAGTTGTGCTGTAAAGGTGGCTGAAGATCAACTTTTTGAATATTAGGCAAAAGCAAACAGGCAATTATATGGCTGCAGGTTACTTAACAGGGATGAAAACCCACAGTCATGTCTTAGATGGAGTGACTTCGTATTACAGCTGCCACTCAGCCAGTGATGTCTTCTCCACTGTCAATACAGAAAGTTCAAGTCTATCATCCTTGTGGCAGGGCTACTTATACATTGACTAAAGACCTTGTCACATCAAAATAGAACACTTACCAATTCTGCCACACATGGCTGGCACCTAAAAAAGGTAAATATGAAAACTTTATACACCATTTACATTTACTAGCCTTGCCATCAGCTGTTGCTCAGACAAAAGCGGTCATTGGAGAATTCTCAGAACAAGTCTGTGATAAGTCGACAAGACAAGGACTGCACCCTCCACCTGGCACACCCAGCCATGTGCTCAGTCAGCAAGGGAAAGCATGAAAGAGACCCACACCCAACCACCAAGACAAAGCCCACCCAGTTATAAGACAAAGGGTGACATGCCATTAGCTTAGGAATCCTCACGAGCCCAGTGAAAGAACAGATTTAAATCATGAATGCCATTTAGCGTCCAGGAAGAATTCGAATAGACCAACAAGCTAAAGACAAAAGCCGAGTCTCAGAACAAAGTTCCTCTCGTTTTGATAAGCCCCACCAATATTTCTCTCCTGGAATGCAATGCTTTGTGAATAAAGGCACAGAAGAATGAGTCCACCTATTTGCAGATCACATTGCATTCTGAAGACTACTAGTCTAGTGAATAGCCCATGGGAGGTAGTGGGATAGTAACCACAGGCTAGGTTCACATGCAGGCACACCAGCTCATTCATTTAAGTGGTCTGCTGTACCCGGGAGAAACAGAAAAGTCTCCAAGCCTCTTAAAAATGCACTGCGTGGAACCACCAAAGTCACACCGCACAAACACAAGGGGTGATAATGCTCAAGGACAACAGATAGGGAGCAGCATGTTTTGGGATCATGTGCACATTCCCAACCCACAGCTCCTAGGAGGGGTCCAGCATTACTGGTTACAGCAAGAACACAGGGCACACAACTACAGGTAATTACACTGATGTCTAGCTAAGCTTTGCCATCTCCCCCTTCCTTCTATCACATGGTGGAAGCTGCAGATGAGACAGCTGACACCAGCTGGGAAATGGGGAAACGTCACCCATAGAGTTCCTATGTTGCTTCTGAGCCATCTCCTCAGCACCTGCCTCCACAGCAAAGCCACTGCTGAAAGCTCAGTGCAGGACCAGACCTGCTTCAAAAGCCATGTATAGTGATTTTAGAGGGTTAGATAGGTTAGTCTGTAGATGTGTTGGGGAGAAAATTAAAGTGGCATTAAAAGGCTTTAAAAAAAAAAAAAAAAAGTCTCTTACTTGCTTTGTGCAGAGTAGCCCCAAAGCTCTTCAGGTCCCCTGCTAGCACTCATGGCAAGTGCCATGTCCCAGCCCCACCTCTTGGCTCACTGGCTGTGATTGGCAGGAGCCATTGGCTCCTACAGCTGTCTCTGTCAATGGAGAGTCCCCAGAAAGCCAAGACTTGTGCCCATTGCTGGATTGTGATGGTGTTCAAGTATTTGGGGCTGCCTTCTGCAGAGATTTTCACTTTGATGCATGAAGGAAAAAAAAAAACCCTTGAACCTTTACCACTTCAAAACACTGAAGGATGAATTTACAGAAGACATTCAAGGGCACAGCGTTGGAAGCTACCATCAGCCTAAATCAAGCCATCACCCAGAAGCAGGACCACCACTGTCTAGTTTGACCCCATCTCAGAGCCAGTGCTGTGGACCCCTGCCCCCCCCCAAACTATGTTTAGAACCCCTCAGGCAAATTGATGCCCTGCTGTTTCACCTTTACAGTACTAGCCCAATCCTTGCGTTCCTCCTTCCCCTGGTAGTACCAGTGTAGAATCAAATAGCAAGGTACCTCTTGTCTGAAGATTAGCCTCATCCTTTAGGACAAGTTGCATATTACACAGCCAGGTGAATCTGTTTGACTAAACGAGTGACTCATATCCATCCCCAGCAGATCAACTCCTTATCTTTTCAGTTGTGCTAGCACAAGAGGTTTTTGGGATCCTTTAAATTGTGTTCACAGATTACAGTTCACAACATTCATAATCTCAAATACCCATGTTGTACTTGGTTATTTAAGTGCCCTCTTGACTCAAATTGAGAAGTTTTTATGTAGGCTTACAAGTGAACAAAACTTGAGAAAAGAAAACAAATGATGATCCACACCCAAGTGTTACGAAAATATTTTTATTTTACTACATTATCATAAACAGAAGCCAATCTAGTCCAATCGATGTTAAGGTGCGACAGTGCCAAGGATGCACTACAAAGACAATCTGGAGGTTTGAGCTGATGAGTTCAAAACATCACTGAGCAAGATTGGTCTCAGGCTGGAAAGGTAAGCACAGCGCTTTTGTAATTTTATTGAAGGTCTTCACAATGCTCCTTTACAAGTTCCTCTGAACCTACAAAAAGAATACCATTACAAATCTTGCATGCTTAAACAGTATGTAACATTGCTTCAGAAGTCAATCCCCTCAGACTGTTCCATCAGGAACAGGTTATCCATCTTCTCCAGCTGACTACACCAGTGGGTTCACCTTTTCAGGTTCTGGTGGAGATCAGCTGGTCGGACATGTGAAGGTTTCATCCTTGGGGATCGTTCAGATACAAAGCCCTTGCTGCCATCCTCCACAGCTCCTAGAGCTGGACGATTCTGGCCAAAATGAGAACCACTATTTTTTGCTTAGAATAAAGATCACGATTCTCACAATTGTGGTGTAACGTCTTTCACATTATAAAAAAAAAAAAAAAAAAAGTTTGTGCTAACCTACTGTTTTAATGAATTAAATATATATTTTTGGAAAAAAGCATTTGAAAGACTGCTGTGCAAATAGTGTGACAAAATATTGCAACAACCGCAAGTATATTCTCTAGGGTCTGTTAAAGGATGTTTGGGGGTTTAAAGTAATTCTCCAGAAAAAAAAACAAAAAAACTATTTTAACTTGTAAGCAACAGAAAAAGGATTAGTCTTTAAGTGGTTAAACTGACTTCATTTACAAACTGAAGTCAATTCCTTTGATCTAAAAGTACCAAGTGTTACATTTCTCTTTATCTCCAGCTAAGAATTGGTGATAAACTTGGCTTTTTGACAGCTGTCAGCAGTAAGCAGAGAACTCTACACTGCATTAGGAAAATGTGTTAAGATTGTGGTGGGGTAGAATCACAAGTGAGTTTTTAACGATCATGCAGCTCTATTGGCTGGCCAGCAAAAATACATAAAAATTCAGCATTAAGCATAAAACGCATTAAGATAAAAAGCCTCCGTGTGTAGGAGCCTCCCCAGCATGTATTTACCTGAGCCTCATCTGTCCACAAGTCCCTTGGCCATCTGGGACTTTTGATTGGCTAAGACAGCAGCGGTGCCATTGGTACCTACTGCTGTCAAGGTCAGTTAGCCAATCAGGAGGGGGGTGGTCGAACAGCATATCTGAATGGACACAGGGAGCTGAAGCTCGGCTGCCCCATAGCAAGCCGCTTGCTGTGGGGACACTTGACAGGGAGGGGCAGGAGCAACAGAGGGAGCTGAGAAGATCAGGTCCCAAGCCTTAAAGTAGCTCATATGCAAAGTTTTGAATCCCATCTGATTGAAATAACATGCAAGACAGACCTGTTTGCAATGGAGCTGCAGTCAGTTTTTCAAAATACAGTCATATTAGGTTCATGTGCGCATTCAAGTGAACAAAGCTGAACCCCTTTTAAAAAGTGACTGCCAACTACAGTTGGCATGCGTGAGCCTAGTTTAACACTGTGCAAACCACCCCCCCAGCACATGTTCAAGTTAAGCCCTTGGACATTTAACTAGACTGCTCCAGCCAGCTGATCATGCCACATCAGCATTCTGTCATTGCATGGTCTACTTATGGATTTTTTTTTTTTGTGCAGTCACGTTTAGACAGTGTACCTTTGAGGGATTGAAATTGATGTTAGATGTCTTTTGGGCTCTAAGTGAGTTTCTTCTGAATGCCATTTTATCAGGTGTAGTTGATGCGTGGCCAGACTTAAATGAGAAGTTTTTGCAATACTGCATTTTTACTAGGAGGCTACAAAGCATGGCAACATGTAATCAGCAGATTACAGATGCGGTCTCAGGTTCCTGCAGACTGTTTGCTTGTACAGGCAGTTACACGACAGGAAGCATCAAACCACCTAGAGCACCATCAGCTGCAAAGCCTATTGGTACTTTTAGTTCTCCCATTCAGTACTCAACTACACAGCCAGATGTGCTGCTGCAACATGGCAAGCCCAAAACTTGGGGTGTAACATGTTAAACAAGGTGAACCTCTTAAGCTATGGTTAAATGTTTGTGGCCATGTGGATTTCAAAAAGCATCTTGAACATACTAGTTAAGACACTACTGTACACAGCAGGCACAGAGGATTTAGTATTTTTGCATAATTCTTTACTGTGTACAGCCTTCGGCAAATCACTTGTGATCCTGTTGCAATAAGGTTGGCCTTAGATCTTGTCAGTAACAGCACTTGCTTTAAGCCAATGCTAGCCACTGCTTTGAAATCAGAAAGCCTGTTCAGCTGTCATGTGCATTCCAGCCATTATGCCACCTATCAGGTACATAGGAAGCATGTTTAGACCCAATATGTACAGGCCCAGCAGTCAAGGCAGACTTAACACTACTCCCAAATGGATTCATACATTTGCACATGGTGCAATTAGGCAGAATGACTGCATGTAAATGTAATCCAGTTTTCAAGTCTTACCTTAAAACAAAACTTTCCTCCAGTTGAAAGCTGAAAAGCAAAGTAAAATATGTTAAACACATGCCTTTACAAAAACCAGTCTGACTCTACCGCTAAAGGGGGATCTCTTCAGTATAGCGACGATCCTTGTCACAGCCAGCAGAATGCCAGCTCAGGGTATAGTGGATGATTCATCACTGTGTCCCCCACAAGTTTCTAAGTGTTAATAATGAACTGTTGGGGAGCATGTTAACCTATTTTCACCCTATTCATATCACATATTTAAGGTGTATACCTTCATACATGTCATGTCTTCTCCAGTTCTGGCCATCCCCATGTAGTACCATCCATCGATACCCAACAGAGATTTAGCAGGTCAGACATTGCAACATCAAGCAAAGCAAGAATACAAAGCCAAATTTTTAAACTGTCAGTTATAATAAGGTCTCATCAGAATTTCAGACGAACGAGATTCCAAGAGATAAATCATCAGTTTTAAGAAAGTTTATACACTAGCTTATCTACACTCATGAGCAAAGCCTTCTTACAAACTACCGGCTATGCAATTGTGGCAATTACCCTCAACCAGTTTATGCACTTTTACACAAGCATTTAGCTGATCCCTTTACCCAAGGCAGTTGGACCCACTGCTACACAAGACCACCAACTAGAGATTTGTAGGCAATGCTGAAGCCCCATTCCATAAATGAGTTGTATTGATCACTGGGAAGCAGTGGTAGCATCTACTAGGTAAATTACAGCGCCTCTACAAAGTTGCAGATTAATTGTTCAGAGTTGCAGTCAAGTATTGCAATGTCTACTTCTCAGGTTACCTAGTTTTACACTCAATGCTAGAATTGAAGTCAACTGAAGTTTCCCGTTTTACTACCACTTCACCTACCATTAATTTCCTTCAAGAGATCTGCAAATCCATATTCCGAGAGCCTGCAATCAAAAATATTCAGTTGAACCTTATAAGAACACAAAACCCCACATCTTCACAGTAGCTACTGCTCAGGAGTTCGAAGAGTTTCATTATTTTTTTCAAAGTGAGCTAGTATGACTCATCACTGCAGTGAACCCCAACTCCACCTGCCCCCCAAAAATAGAAGTTTACTTACCCCACAGGATGGAGCAGTTTCATTTTCTGTGAAGAGAAAGATATCTTTAGGACAGGGAAGGGATTTTAGAAGACCTCTTTTAACAAACTCAATATATATTACTCAGTCACAGAATATACCACTCAGTCACTAAATATCAGACTGGGGCGGTAAGATGTCATCACAAAATACTAATACGTCCAATATTTGAACCTGGAGCAAGGTTACTCAACTTACCTGTACATAAAAGCCAGTTGGTGTCGCCATTCAGAGTGCCAGGTATACCTACAGGGAAAATTTTGACAGTCAAACTCCCAGCAAGTGTACATATGTAAAGCAGTTTATAGCCTAAATTTCAGAGCACATCCCTTAATGTGGGCTATCAGAAAAAAACACTGTCACCAAACATCAGACTGGGGCGGTAAGGAGTCATCATAAAGTCAATTATGCTCAGGATCACATTTTTGCCAGTTATTTCAGTTCATTAGCTGTGAAGCTTCCAGGATAGGCCAACTCCATAAAGCTTCCAGCAATTTTATTGCAAATATGAGCAACTCAAATGCCGTTTTAGGGTCAAAGTAACAAGGAGTTAAAATACTGCGTTTACCTGTCTCATACCATCAAGGTCTTCTCTAGGCCACAAAGATCTGTAACACAAATGCATAGTTAAGTGTGCAAAGCCAAGCTTGCTGTATCTTGGTACATCTGGTCTGATCAGGGCTTTGGTGACTATCTGCCATGAGACTTTTGTCGTCCATATATTTAGGTTAAAGCTTTCATCCTATCAGACCAGAAGCACTTTTAAAAACCAACATGCAGCAGACCGTGCCTACCTTGATTTATCCTACTGAAATCTTGCCTTCATATGTTCCACCGTGTTTAACCTGTGAACACAGGGCCATTAGCTTTGTAATAGCAGCAACAAGTTAGCATTTCAAGCTACACTCCATCAGAACTCCACCATGCTAGGAATATTCTTCAGATTTCAGACGAACAAGACTTTCAAGTCATCATTTGGAGCAAGACTGAACATACAAGCCTAGGGCAAGGTTTGGCAAGTTTGCATACATGTCAAATAGAATTTGCAGTACTGAACCAAGTATATTGGCCAGAGCTGAATTATACACATTTAAACACCAATAGGGGCAAAAGGAGCTTCTGCCAAGCATTACTTGGACATCTATAAATAGAAAGGGGCAGTTTGCTGGTCTGCCATTCAGATTTACATGGTCCTATGCAAGAGCCTGTTATGCCGCGTACACACGGTCAGACTTTTCGTCTACAAAAGTCAGACAGCCTGTCCGACAGACTTCCGACAGACTTTCGGCGGACTTTCGACGGACTTGCGGCGGACTTTCTAACGAACAGACTTGCCTACACACGATCACACAAAAGTCCGTCGAATTCTTACGTGATGACGTACACCGGACTAAAATAAGGAAGTTCATAGCCAGTAGCCAATAGGTGCCCTAGCGTGGCTTTTTGTCCGTCGGACTAGCACACAGACGAGCGGATTTCGGGGTCCGTCGTAGTTACGAAGTAAAGATTTGAAGCATGTTTCAAATCTAAAGCACGTCGGATTTGAGGCTAAAAAAGTATGTTGAAAGTCCGGAGAAGCCCACACACGATCGGATTACCAGCCAGCTTTAGTCCGTCAGCGTCCGTTGGACTTTTGTAGACGAAAAGTCCGACCGTGTGTACGCGGCATTACTGCTTTAGACCCCTAGAAATATTTGTCAAGTCTAGCTTTATCCACCAAAACAATTTCATGGCAGAAAGCACCGGTTTGTTCACAAAACCACATTTCAGGTTATGGTTTTGCCATAGTGAAGATTTTGAGTCTAGAACTGCTTTAAAGCAATTGTAAAGCCTGAATTGCCCCTTCATTACATGTTTTATTTATCTGATCTGTGTACTGGTATTAATACAGAGCAGCTCCAATCCTCTTCATAGGTCCCCTGCTGACACACCTGGCTCCTCCCTAAACAGGAGGATACTCCCTAAGGGGAGTACTTGTGCAAGCTTAATTCTGAGCCAGGCTGCTTGCATCCAGATAGATATCCTGGCTCTGCCCCACCCATGCTCAGATTTTGGGTGACAGCAGCCAATGGCTCCTGCTGCCAAGCCTGTGAGACAGAAAAGAGCTCCTTTACAGTGCACAGCACCAGACCAAGATCAGGCCAAGGTTGAGTATTTAGGGGGGCTGGGACGCTACTAACATTTAGTTTAAAGCAGAGAATGCATTAAGGTTGTATATAAAAAAAAACCTTTACACCCTGGTCACGACATGAAATCATGCTACCTCACTTGATGTAGCACGATTTCAAAGTGGCAATTCAGTGCTACTTCATGCAGATTGCACCTGAAGTCTCAGATGTCTTCCAAGTTATACCTGAACTAGCTAAAAGTAGTGCAGGAACTACTTTCAAAAAACGGTGCGACGCCAACGCACTTATTTGACTGCTTTCAATGCAGATAATAGGGTAAAACTTGAAACTCAAATTGCAGAGTGACCAGGGACTACTATGGACTACTACTACAGGAACCACTATGGATGCAGAGGATACAATCCTATGTATCCGTGTGACACAAGTCAGTAACTAATGTAGCACTCACTACTCCATCTATTACAGAGCTTTTCATATACACCATCCCTTGACCTCAATGTGATCCAGTAATTTAATGGCAGGGGTGTGTGGCATGTACCCAGTAAGCTAACCGGTACATGAGGTTGAAATTAAAAAGGTGCCTAGAATAGCAGATGTGAAGCAGTGTTGTGCTAAAAAAGTACACAACCCATTTTACTGGTTAAAACTAAATTTTAGGTTCAGCTCTACTTCATAATGACTGCAGGACTTGCTGTTCATTTCTACAAGCAAAGATTGCCCTCAAAAGCCTTATCGAGTCATGACACCTACCTAATGGATGTAGTCTTCATTTTTACCATACATCAAAATGAAGAGGCACCCTGAGGAGAAAGAAACTAGTTAAGGGTTGAAATTAAAAAAACAGAAGCAGGCCTTTCTAGTCTATCATCTCAGAACAAAAGATTACATTCACTGACAAGTCAGATATATGCTTGTCTATATAGATCATCACTGATGGCCACCACACTGTACCCTACATTCTAGTCTTTACTGCTCACCTGTAATGCTGTGGGGAGTCATCTTCAGATCGTAGCAACCCTGAAGAATGCAAGAATGAATAAATGTAAGTTGCCACATCTTAACCAGGTACACATTAGCAGAAAGCTGCTCAGACATGCAGTTTACAAGTATGTACAATACCTCCTGAAAGTGCTCCTAGTCTACAGCAGTACAGAGATTAAAGTAGAACTATAAGCAACAACTCATTTTAGATAGCACAAGGGAGGGTTGTAACCCCTGTAAGGTTTATTTTTGCTTTTGGGACTGGGAGTGAAGGGAAATCTCCCCATGGGACAAAACTAGTGTTCCCATTGGAAGATTTTCCCCTCTATTACTTTGTTGGGGACAACTCAAAATTTGGGATTTTGACTTTCAATGATAAAATTGTAAACAGGAGAAAGTTTATTGCTGTGCCTCATTCAGCCTGAAAGATGTTATAGTAAATCTCCTCTACAAAACCAAGTTGCCAATAATAACAAATTCCTACAGTAACTAGTAAACTGAACTAGATTGTGGAAGGTATACTAAGCCCCCATTCACACCAGTGTAACGTGTCATACCATTTGACAGTTCAAAATCACATGACAAGTCATACTCCATTGCCAGCAATGGAATTTCATATCACAGCGATGAAAAAGGTTCCTGCACTACTTTGATTTCATTGCGACTTGCAGACTTCTGTTAATGACTGACTGGCTTGCGTACATTAGGGCTGCAGGTTGGGTCCCCTGCACAAATCGCCAAACATGGTCTCCTTTAAAAGCCATAGCAGGTGCTCACCTGCCTGGCAATCGATGCGTGGCCGGTGTGATGTCCGCCGGCCACCCGCGATCCCTGGAAAGAGCTATTATAGGAATGTGTGTATGCAAACAAATCCCCACTGACAGGAGAGACAAATCTGCTGTTCCTAGTAATTAGGAACAGTGATTGTCTCCTCCAGTCAGTACAATGCCCCCAGTTAGAAACACGAGGAAACACATGTAGCCACCCTGGCGGTATGATGTCAGATTGTTGCGTCTCAAAGCGGTAGTTTTGCATAGAAATTTGGCATTTTATATTGTAGGCCTGTAATTATTAGCAACACTAAAATCTGTCCAAGAGTCTAGTAGATATCCCGGGTATGATAAAGTTTGAAACCATCATAAATATAATAAACTAATTAGATAAAATATTTTCCAATGATTCACTATTGCTCAACTCTGCAAGTGTTCCAGTTTAGAATTGCTGTTTTATAGCTGGTGTCATCCTTCAGCAAGGTTCTTATGTTCATTCCTGTATATGCTAATGGTATGTATAATACATTGTAATATCGCCATCTAGTGGCTCTTTTACATGCTTAGTACCTGTGAATAATTTACTGAAGGTAGGTAGAGATTGTTGCCTAAATGCCACCGTAGCTTCCCATAATTCCACTGGTCTATACCATGAGGTCTGAGAGACAGCCCCCAGTAGCCATCTTCCCCAGAGGACTCCACACCTATTCAGCTGCAATGCTAATATCAGCCTAATGGAAACATCGCCGTATGTTCATATCCCTTTCCCTAGTTAGACTAGTGTGTTAGGACTGTATATTGTGTATACTCATTGTATGTCATCTTTTATTTTTACTCTAACTTCCCAGCAATAAAAGAAAAGGACCTTGCGCCTGCCTTAATGAGTCAAGGAAGGAGAGTTAGCCATCTAATTATACCTCAGCCATGTATAGTGAGGGCAGAATAGCTGGTCTAAAACAGCTTTTCATGTAATGGGACACTTTAGTTGCTATGGACAATCTCAAGTTTCCAGGCAGAAAGTATATACTGTATACACACACACACACACACACACACACAATAAAACTGCATGCAGGGCACTGGACAAAAGTGATTACAGTGTAGTGTTATAAATTTTCTATTTTTTGAATTTGCCGCCGAGCTCCGCCCCCGTGCGTCGCAATCCTCGCAGGGAACAGAGCCCGGCATTATGGCAAAGTACACAGCCCGCAGACAGCGGTCACACATCGCAGGATCCTGGGGACAAGATAAGTAACCTGCACCAAGATCCTGCAATGCAATCCTGTGGCTCGGGGATACTGCTAATGGTACTGAAATTTAACCCCGAGCTACACTCGGGAAGACTGCCAGGGAGGTTAATCCCTAGTGTTAACCCCTTTCCTGCCAGTGACATTTACACAGTAATCAGTGCATTTTTATAGCACTGATCACTGTATAATGGTAACAAAAAAAAGTCATATCTGTTTGCTGCAATGTCAGTCCCACAAAAAGAGCATAGACCACCACAATTTCTAGTAAAAAAAAAACCATAGCCACTATAAATTTTGCGCAAACCAAACATATGCCTATTGCGATTTTTACCAAAAATATGAATACATATTTGGTCCAAACTGATATACATTTGTTTAAAAATTGTTTTGGTTATCCATTATAGCAAAAACGTAATGTTTGTCAACATTGTCTGTTAATAGTGCAAAATATAACCGCAGAGCTGATCAAACACCACCAAAAGAAAGCCATTTGTGGGAAAAACGTCAATTTTGTGTCTCACGACAGCACAATTGTCAGTTAAAGCAAGTGCTGTATCGCAAAAATGGCCTCATTAAGGGGCAAATCCTGTTGGGGCTGAAGTGGCAAAATGAAGTCGCAAAGAAGTGCAAATTGCACTGATGTGCAGCTTTGAAATTATACCGAAGCAGCTCGACAAAGCCACATTGGTGTGAACCAGGGACCTTCTAAACTAATGCCAACAATATGCATCATAGATGTGCTGTAAAAGCTGAAGATCAACTTTTCGAATATTAGGCCAAATCAAACAAACAGGCAATTGTGTGCTGCAGTTTACTGAACAGGGATGAAAATCCAGACGTCTTGGATGGAGTGACTTTGTATTACAGCTGCCACTCAGCCAGTGAGGTTATCTCCACTGCCAATACAGAAAGAGTTCAAGTCTATCATCCTCGTGGCAGGGCTACTTATACATTGACTAGAGACCTTGTCACCTCAACAAAAAAAAACAAAAAACACAAAATAGAACACTTACCAATTCTGCTACACATGGCTGGCACCTAAGAAAAAACAACAAAAAACTTTAATATACACTAATAAAACTAAAATTTTACTAGCCTTGCCATCAGGTGATGCTCAGAGACCAAAGCTGTCCTCAAAGAATTCTCAGAACAGGTCTGTGATAAGTCTCATCATTGACACAAGGTACATTGGCAGAATTGATCACTGGGAAGCAGTGGTAGCATCTACTAAGTAAATTACAGCGCCTCTACAAAGTTGCAGATCAATTGTTCAGATGTGCTGTCAAGTATTGCAATGTCTACTTCTCAGGTAACCTAGTTTTACACTCAATGCTAGCATTTTATAGTCAACTGAAGTTTCCCCATTTTACCATCACTTCACCTACCATTGATTTCCTTCAAGAGATCTGCAAATCCATTTGAGACCCTGCAATCAAAAAATATTCAGTTGAACTTTCTATAAAAAGACACAAACCACATCTTTACAGTAGCTACTGCTCAGGAGTTTGAAGAGTCTTTGTTTTTTCAAAGTGAGCTAGTATGACTCAGCACTGCAATGAACCCCAACTCCACCTGCCCCCCAAAAATAGAAGAAGTTTACTTACCCCACAGGATGGAACAGTTTCATTTTCTGTGAAGAGAAAGATAACTTTAGGACAGGGAAAGGATTTTAGAGGACCTCTTTAGACACAAAAACTCAGAATACATTACTCAGTCACAGAATATATTACTCAGTCACAGAATATACCATTCAGTCACTAAATATCAGACTGGGGCGGTAAGATGTCATCACAAAATTCCGAACGTACAATATTTGAACCTGGAGCAAAGTTACTCAACTTACCTGTACATAAAACCCATTCAGTGTCACCAGAGTGCCAGGTATACCTACAGGGAAAGTTGACAGTCAAACTCCCAGCAAGTGTACATATGTAAAGCAGTTTATAGCCTAAATTTCAGAGCACATCCCTTAATGTAGGCTATCAGAACAAACCACTCAGTCACCAAACATCAGACTGGGGTGGTAAGGAGTCATCATAAAGTCAATTATGCTCAGTATCACATTTCTGGCAGTTATTTCAGTTCATTAGCTGTGTAGCTTCTAGGATAGGCCAACTCCATAAGCTTTCAGCAATTGTATTGCAAATATGAGCAAATGCAGCTTTAGAGTCAAAGTAACAATGAGTTAAAATACTGCATTTACCTGTCTCATACCATCAAGGTCTTCTCTAGGCTCCAGAGATCTATAACAAATGCATAGTTAAGTTAAAATGGGTTGTAAAGGTTCATGTTTTTTCACCTTTAATGCATAGGATGCATTTTACGATCACTGACCCCCCAGTTTTACTTACCTGATCCCTGGAAAGTTCCACGCCGCGAGCGCGCTCTTCCTTTGCTCGGTATTCTCGGCTCCTCATTGGATAGATGGATAGAAGCACAGCCATTGGCTCACGCTGCTGTCAATCAACTCCAATGACGCAAGGGCCGGGGCCGAGTCCTGAGGTCGGTGGCTATGGACGCTGACTTTAGGACTTGGGAGCGCGCCCGCAAGGCGGGGTTATCAGAAGCAGGGAGGAGCTGTGACAGCCGCTGAGGGACCCCAGAAGACGAGGATCGGGGCCACTCTGCGCAAAACGAGCTGATCAGTGGCGGTATGACGTGTTTGTTTTTTTTAAAAATAATAAAATCTTTAGTGTCACTTTAAGTGTGCAAAGCCAAGCTTGCTGTATCTTGGTACATCTGGTCTAATCAGGGCTTTGGTGACTATCTGCCAAGAGACTTGTCATCTATATACTTAGGTTAAAGCTTTCATCTTTTCAGACCAGCAGCACTTAAAAAAAAAAAAATGCAGCTTTGTAATAGCAGCAACAAGTTACCATTTTAATCTACACTCCATCAGAACTCCACCATGCTAGGAATATTCTTCAGACGAATGAGACTTTCAAGTCATTTGGAGCAAGACTGAACATACAAGCCTAGGGGGGCAAGGTTTGGAAAGTTTCCATACATGGAAAATATAATTTGCAGTACTGAACCAAGTATAGTGGCCAGAGCTGAAGTATACATATTTAAACACCAATAGGGTCAAAAGTAGGAGCTTCTGCCAAGCATATTAACTAGACATCTATAAAGAAATTGAAAGGGGCAGTTTGCTGGTCTGTCTGCCATTCAGATTTACATGGTCCTATTCAAGAGCCTGTTACTGCTTTAGACCCCTAGAAATATTGGTCAAGTCTAGTTTTATCCAACAAAAAAATTTCATGGCAGAAAGCACCTGTTTGTGAACTGTAAAGCATAAACTGCCCTTCATTACATGATTTATCTGATCTGTGTACTGGTATTAATACAGAGCAGCTCAAATCCTTCACATGTCTCCTGCTGGCACACCTGGCCCCTCCCTACGGGGAGCACTTGTGCGTGCTTAATTCTGAGCCAGGCTGTTTGCATCCAGATAGACTGCCTGGCTCAGCCCCACCCATGCTCAGGTTTTGACTGACGGCAGCAGGAGCCACACCTGTGAGACAGGAGAGCTCCTTCACAGTGCACAGCTCTAAACCAAGATCAGGCTGAGGTTGAATATTTAGGAGGCTGGAAGGGAAGCTACCAACGTTTACTTTAATGCAGAGAATGCATTAAGGTGTAAAAAAAAAAAAAAAAAACACTACCTTTACACCCTGGTCACAGATCACATTGTTATGCTACCTCACTGGATGTAGCACAATTTCAAAGTTGCATTTCAGTGCTACTTCAGGTGCAACTTTGAAGACATCTGAGACATTTCATGCAGATTTCTATGCAAGTCACACCCGAACTAGCTTATAGTGCAGGAACTTTCAATATCGATGCAACGCCAACGCACCTATTTGACTGCTTCCAACGCAATAGGGTGCAATTTGAAAGGGTCAAATTGCAGTGTGACCAGGGGCTTAGAACCACTTTATGGATGCAGAGGATACAATCCTATGTAACAGCATGAGACAAGTCAGTAACTAATGTAGCACCCACTACTCCATCATCCATTACATTGTATGTTACAGCGCTTATTATACACAATCCCTTGACCTCAATGTAATCTAATCAAAGGCAGGAGTGGGTGGCATGTACCTAGTCAACTAATCGGTACCTGAGGTTGGAATTAAAAAAAGGTACCTAGAATATCAGATGTGAAGCAGTGTTGTGCCAAATAAGGTACACAACCCATTTTACTGGACAAAACTAGATTTTAGGTTCAGCTCTACTTCATAGTGACTGGGGGACTTTCTGTCCATTCTTACAATATACCCTCTCAAAAAGCCTTGTCGTAACCACTTAAACACGACACCTACCCAATTGATGTAGTCTTCATTTTCACCATACATCAAAATGAAGAGGCACCCTGAGGAGAGAGAAACTAGTTAAGTGTTGAAATTAAAAAACAGAAGCAGGCCTTTCTAGCCTTTATCATCTCAGAACAAAAGGTTACATTCACTGACAAGTCAGATATATGCTTGTCTATATAGATCATCACTGATGACCACCACATTGTACCCTACATTCAAGTCTTTACTGCTCACATGTAATGCTGTAGGGAGCCATCTTCAGATCGTAGCAACCCTGAAGAATGCCAGAATGAATAAAAGTTACATCTTAATCTGGTACACATCAGCAGAAAGCTGCTCAGACATGCAGTTTACAAGTATGTACATTAATCCCTGTACTGCTGTAGACTAGGGGCACTATCAGGAGGTAACGTAGAACTATAAGCAACGACTCATTTTTGATAGCATAAGGCAGGGTTGTAACCCCTGTGAGGTCCCATGGGGCGATTTCCCTTCACAAAGAACTAATGTCCCCATTGGAATATATTCCCCTCTATTACTGTGCTGGGGACAACTCAAAATTTGGGATTCTGACTTTCAATGATATTTGTGAACAGGAGAAAGGAAGACAGGGGGCACAGACAGCAATAAAAACTGACAGGTGTTCTAAACAATCCCCACTACACAAAAAAAAAAAATAAGTTACAAGTTTACAGTATTTCAAGGTAAAGTTCCAAATAACTGCATTAGAGCTAAAAACAGCATGCAAAGGTCCCTAGGACACATTAATGAACTAGAGAAAATCTGCAGATATGCCTTCTAACATGGAGAATAGTAAGCCTATACCCACCTCTTATGCATTCAATTCACAGATGGGCTGTATAAGCTGGTTTCATGACAGATTGACCAGCCAGATACAGATTATGGAAGGTATAATAAGCCCCCATTCACACCAGTGACTTGTCATGCAATAAGTCAAACCCCATTGCCAGCAATGAAACTGTTCATATTGCATCAATGAAAGTTTCCTGCACTACTTTACCGATTTCATAGCGAATTGCACAGACTTCTGTTGAAGTACTAAACACCTTCCCCCTCAGTTTTTACGCAGGAAAAGTAGGGGTATACCAACCGCAACAATACTGTTAGTGACATCACATGACGTACCCTCGTGGCCAACAGATGCTGGAGTCAAGACTAGATCAACTTCATACAAATAAGTCACCAGGACCGGATGGCTTACCTCCGAGAGTCCTCAGAACTCAGTCAGGTTATAGCCAGACCATTGTTCATAATCTTAGCAGACAGCATATAACAGGAATTGTACCAGCTGATTGGAGAAAAGCCAATGTGGTACCAACCAATATTCAAAAAAAGGACAGAAATGCCTGGAAACTACAGGACAGTCAACCTATCATAGGTAAATTGGAGGGGATAAGGGACTAGATCAAAAAAAAAAAAATCAGTAGTTAGCATGGGTTTACAAAAGGTTGTTCCTGCCAGACCAACCCCAACATTCTACAAGGAAGTGAGCTGCCATCTAGACAGGGGAAGGCCTGTGGATTTAGTGTACCTGGATTTTACAAAAGCATTCAATAGTCCCCCCATAAGCACGTAAGTTACAAGCTGAGGTCTGTAGTCATGGACCATAAGGTTTGTTCTTGGATTAAAAAACTGGTTACAGGGGAAGGGCCAAAGGGTGGCAATAAATGACGTACTAGGACTAGTCTGGAGTGGTAAGTGGGGTACCCCAAGGTTCTGTCTTGGGACCAGTCCTTTAATATTTTCATAAATGATATAGGATGGGATAGAAGGATGGGATAAATAGCTGTTTTTGCAGATGACAAAATTAAGCAGGGGAATAACTTCACACCAGGATATAGAAATTTTTACATTAAGACCTGAACAAAATAATGGAGTGGAGAAATGTAAAGTATGCACGGGGCAAAAAAAAAAAAAAAAAAAAAAGAGGAACGCCAAACATTAAATGTATTCTTGATGCAAAAACAATGCTTGAGAGTTGATACGATAGCAATTTACAAATACCTCAATGGTGATCCCAGCATAGGAGAAAGTATTAGTCTCAAGCAGTGCAAGATGACATGGGGCCACACAATGATTGGAGAAGTGGTTTAACCTTAAACTGCGCAGGGGGATTTTCACTGGCGTCAGCAAGGAGTATGAATATTTTTAAGAGACTCTTGGATGTGCATCTTAAACACAGGGATATGGGAAATTGGACATTGGCACAAGTACACCTACACAGGTTGAACTGGACGGACTATTGTCTATTCAACCTTGCCTACCAGGTCACAATGAAATCAGCAGTGCAAATTGCACTGATGTGCGGCTTTGAAATCTTACTAAAGACAATATCAAAGCCACACTGGTGTGAACCAGGGATTACCCTAAAAAAAAAAAAAAATCACATGACCAGAGGAACCTTCTAAACCAACGTCAATAGCATGTATGAGTTGTGCTGTAAAGGTGGCTGAAGATCAACTTTTTGATTAGGCAAAAGCAAACAGGCAATTATATGGCTGCAGGTTACTAAACAGGGATGAAAACCCACAGACATGTCTTAGATGGAGTGACTTCGTATTACAGCTGCCACTCAGCCAGTGATGTCTTCTCCACTGTCAATACAGAAAGTTAAAGTCCATCATCCTTGTGGCAGGGCTACAAATGCCTCGTTTCCACTGAGCGGATTGGTACTGTATGCCATTTTGGGTGTTTCCATTATGAAAGCGGCCCATACAACCGAACTGTACCATTCAGGGTCCTGCTTCAGATGTGGGGCCATAGAAAATGGAATGGTTCGGTTAGGGCGGAGCTACGATACATTCCACTGATTGGCTGACCGAAAACCCTCTGCTGTGCCATGCCAAGGCATTTTTTCTTAACTCTATGGCCCCTTGTGGTCCCACTTGCAGTGGAAACACTCACCAGACCATTCTAGGCCATTCAAACTGTACCGACCCGAACCGATCTGCTCAGTGGAAACGAGGCATTACACATTGACTAGAGACCTTGTCACCTCAAAATAGAACACTTACCAATTCTGCTACACATGGCTGGCACCTAAAAAAGGTAAATCTGAAAACTTTATACACCTATTACATTTACTAGCCTTGCCATCAGCTGTTGCTCAGACAAAAGCGGTCGGAGAATTCTCAGAACAAGTACAAGTCAGACAAGACAAGGACTGCACACCCTCCACCTGGCCCACACCAAGCCATGTGCTCAGTCAGCAAGGGAAAGCATGGAAGAGACCCATACCTAACCACCAAGCCAAAGCTACACCCAGTAATAAGACAAAGGGTGACATGTCATGAGCTTAGGAATCCTCAAGAAGCCCGGTAAAAGAACAATTTAAATCATGAATGCCATTTAGCTTCCACACATTAGTGTCCAGGAAGAATTAGAATAGACCAACAAGCCAAAGACAAAAGCTGAGAGTCTCAGAACAAAGTTGCTCTCGTTTTGATAACCCCCACCAATATTTCTCTCCTGGAATGCAATGCTTTGTGAATAAAGGCACAGAAGAATGAGTCCACTTATTTGCAGATCACATTGCATTCTGAAGACTACTAGTCTAGTGAATAGCCCATGGGAGGTAGTGGGATAGTAACCACAGGCTAGGTTCACATGCAGGCACACCAGCTCATTCATTTAAGTGGTCTGCTGTACCCAGGAGAAACAGAAGTCTCCAAGCCTCTTAAAAATGCACTGCATGGAACCACCATACAGTCACACCGCACAAACACACACAAGGCGTGATAATGCATGAGGGCAACAGATACGAAGCAGCATGTTTTGGGATCATGCGCACATTCCCAACCCACAGCTCCTAGGAGGGGTCCAGCATTACTGAGATTACTGGTTACAGCAAGAACACGGGGCACACAACTACAGGTAATTACACTGATGCCCAAGTAAGGTTTGCCATCTCCCCCTTCCTTCTATCACATGGTGGAAGCTGCAGATGAGACAGCTGACACCAGCTGGGAACTGGGGAAGTCACCCATAGAGTTCCTATGTTGCTTCTTAGCCATCTCATCTGCACCTGCCTCCACAGCAAAGCCACTGCTGAAAGCTCAGTGCAGGACCAGACCTGCTTCAAAAGCTATGTATAGTGATTTTACAGGGTTCGATAGGTTAGTCTGTAGATGTGTTGGGGAGAACATTAAAGTGGCATTAAAAGTATTTTTTTTTAAAAAGTCACTTACCTGCTTTGTGCAGAGTAGCCCCAATGCTCTTCAGGTCCCCTGCTAGCACTCATGGCAAGTGCCATGGCTCAGCCCCACCTCTTGGCTCACTGGCTGTGATTGGCAGGAGCCAATGGCTCCTATAGCTGTCTCTGCCAATAGAGAGTCCCCAGAAAGCCAAGACTTGTGCCCATTGCTGGATTGTGATGGTGCTCAAGTATTTGGGGCTGCCTTCTGCAGAGATTTTCACTTTGATGCATGAAGGAAAAAAAAAAAACCCTTGAACCTTTACCACTTGAAAACACTGAATGATGAATTTACATAAGACAATCAAGGCACAGCGTTGGAAGCTACCATCAGCCTAAATCAAGCCATCACCCAGAAGCAGGACCACCACTGTCTAGTTTGACGCCATCTGAGCCAGTGCTGTGGACCCCTGCGCCCCCCCCCCCCCATTGTTTAGAACCCCTCAGGCAAATTGATGCCCTGCTGTTTCACCTTTACAGTACTAGCCCAATCCTTGCGTTCCTCCTTCCCCTGGTAGTACCAGTGTAGAATCAAATGGCAAGGTACCTCTTGGCTGAAGATTGGCCTCATCCTTTAGGACAAGTTGCATATTACACAGCCAGGTGAATCTGTTTGATTAAACGAGTGACTCATATCCATCCCCAGCAGATCAACTCCTTATCTTTTCAGTTGTGCTAGCACAAGAGGTTTTTGGGATCCTTTAGATTGTGTTCATAGATTACAGTTCACAACATTCATAATCTCAAATACCCATGTTGTACTTGGTTATTAAAGTGCCCTCTTGACTCAAATTGAGAAGTTTTTATGTAGGCTTACAAGTGAACAAAATTTGAGGAAAGAAAACAGATGATCCACACCCAATTGTTACGAAAATATTTTTTATTTTACTACATTATCATAAACAGAAGCCAATCTAGTCCAATCGATGTTAAGGTGCGACAGTGCCAAGCATGCCAAGCACTACAAAGACAAACTGGAGGTTTGAGCTGATGAGTTCAAAACATCACTGAGCAAGATTGGTCTCAGGCTGGAAAGGCAAGCACGCTTTTGTAATTTTATTGAAGGTCTTCACAATGCTCCTTTACAAGTTCCTCTGAACCTACAAAAAGAATACCATTACAAATCTTGCATGCTTAAACAGTATGTAACATTGCTTCAGAAGTCAATCCCCTCAGACTGTTCCATCAGGAACAGGTTATCCATCTTCTCCAGCTGACTACACCAGTGGGTTCACCTTTTCAGGTTCTGGTGGAGATCAGCTGGTCGGACATGTGAAGGTTTCATCCTTGGGGATCGTTCAGATACAAAGCCCTTGCTGCCATCCTCCACAGCTCCTAGAGCTGGACGATTCTGGCCAAAATGAGAACCACTATTTTTTGCTTAGAATAAAAGATCACGATTCTCACAATTGTTGTGCAACGTCCTTCACATAAAAAAAAAAAAGGTGGTGCCAACTTTACTGTTTTAAACAATTCAATATATTTTTTGGAAAAAAGCATTTGAATGATTGCTGTGCAAATAGTGTGACAAAATATTGCAACAACCGCAAGTATATTCTCTAGGGTCTGTTAAAGGATGTTTGGAGGTTTAAAGTAATTCTCCAGAAAAAAAAAATTAACTTGTAAGCAACAGAAAAAGGATTAGTCTTTAAGTGGTTAAACTGACTTCATTTACAGACTGAAGTCAATTCCTTTGATCTAAAAGTTCTAAGTGTTACATTTCCATCTCCAGCTAAGGATGTGATAAACTTGGCTTTTTGACAGCTGTCAGCAGTGAGCAGAGAACTCTGCACTGCATTAGGAAAATGTGTATAGATTGTGGTGGGGTAGAATCACAAGTGATTTTTTTTTTTAAGGATCATGCAGCTCTATCACCTGGCCAGCAAAAATAAATGAAAATTCAGTGTTTCGTTTGAGGTACAAGCATGTTGCAAATGGGCTAAATAGCCTAGCTCAAATCTTTAGAGTTGTAAAGGCAAAAGGTTTTTTTATCTTAATGCATTAAGCCTCCCCAGCATGTATTTACCTGAGCCTCATCTGTCCACAAGTCCCTTGGCCATCTGGGACGTTTGATTGGCTGAGACAGCAGCGGTGCCATTGGCGCCTACTGCTGTCAAGGTCAGTTAGCCAATCAGGGGGGGACAAATCGCATGTCTGAATGGACACAGGGAGCTGAAGCTCGGCTGCCCCATAGCAAGCTGCTTGCTGTGGGGACACTTGACAGGGAGGGGTCAGGAGCAGCAAAGAGGGAGCCGAGAAGATCAGGTCCCAAGCCATAAAGTGGCTCATATGCAAAGTTTTGAATCCCATCTGATTCACATAACATGCAACAGACCTGTTTGCAATGGAGCTGGTGGTTCACACATGCCCAGGAAAGCTGCAGTCAGTTTTTCAAAATACTGTCAGGTTAGGTTCAGGTGCGCATTTAAGTGAACAAAGCTGAACCCCTTTTAAAAGTGACTGCCAACTACAGTTGGCATGCGTGAGCCTAGTTTAACATTTTGCAAACCACCCCCCAGCACATGCTCAAGTTAAGCCCTTGGACAGTCAACTAGACTGCTCCAGGCAGCTGATCATGCCACATCAGCATTCTGTCATTGCATGGTCTACTTATGGATTTTTGTGCAGTCACGTTTAGACAGTGCACCTTTGAGGGAATGAAATTGATGTTAGATGTCTTTTGGGCTCTAAGTGCGTTTCTTCTGAATGCCATTTTAGCAGGTGTAGTTGATGTATGGCCAGACTTAAATGAGAAGTTTTTGCAATACTGCATTTACTAGGAGGCTATAAAGCATTGCAACATGTAATCAGCAGATTACAGATGCGGTCTCAGGTTCCTGCAGACTGTTTGCTTGTACAGGCAGTTACACGACAGGAAGCATCAAACCACCTAGAGCACTATCAGCTGCAAAGCCTGTTGGTACTTTTAGTTCTCCCATTCAGTACTCAACTACACAGCCAGATGTGCTGCCGCAACATGTTACACCTTAAGTTTTGGGTTTACCATGTTAAACAAGGTGAACCTCTTAAGCTATGGTTTAAGATTTGTGGCCATGTGGATTTCAAAAAGCATCTTGAACATACTAGTTAAGACACTACTGTACACAGCAGGCACAGAGGATTTAGTATTTTTGCATAATTCTTTACTGTGTACAGCCTTAGGCAAATCACTTGTAATCCTGTTGCAATAAGGTTGGCCTTAGATCTTGTCAGTAACAGCACTTGCTTTAAGCCAATGCTAGCCACCGCTTTGAAATCAGAAACCGTGGTCAGGTGGCATAATGGCTGGAAAGCACATGACAGCTATCAGGTATGTAGGAAGCATGTTCAGACCCAATATGTACAAGCCCAGCAGTCAAGGCAGACTTAACACTAATCCCAAGTGGATTCATACGTTTGCACATGGTGCAATTGGGCACAATGACTGCATGTAAACGTAACCCAGTTTTCAAGTCTTACCTAAAAAAAAAAACACTTTCCTCCAGTTGAAAGCTGAAAAGCAAAGTGAAATATGTTAAACACATGTCTTTCAAAAACCAGTCTGACTACAGCTAAAGGGGGATCTCTTCAGTATAGCGACAATCCTTGTCACAGCCAGCAGAATGCCAGCTCAGGGTATAGTGGATGATTCATCACTGTGTCCCCCACGTTTCTCAGTGTTAATAATAAACTGCCAGGGAGCATGTTAACCTATTTTCACCCTATTCACATCACATATTTAAGGTGTATACCTTCATACGCATCATGTCTTCTCCAGTTCTGGCCATCCCCATGTAGTACCAACCATCGATACCTAATAGAGATTTAGCAGGTCAGACATTGCAACATCAAGCAAAGCAAGAATACAAAGCCAAATTTTTAAACTGTCAGCTATAATAAGGTCTTATCAGAATTTCAGACGAACGAGATTCAAAGAGATAAATCATCATCAGTTTTAAGAAAGTTTCTACACTAGCTTATCTACACTCATGAGCAAAGCCTTCATACAAACCGGCTATGCAATTGTGGCAATTACCCTCAACCAGTTTATGCACTTTTACACAAGCATTTAGCTGATCCATTTACCCGAGGCAGTTGGACCCACTGCTACACAAGACCACCAACTAGAGACTGAAGCCCCATTCCATAAATGGGTTGTATTGATCACTGGGAAGCAGTGGTAGCATCTACTAAGTAAATTACAGTGCCTCTACAAAGTTGCAGATTAATTGTTCAGAGTTGCAGTCAAGTATTGCAATGTCTACTTCTCAGGTTACCTAGTTTTACACTCAATGCTAGAATTGAAGTCAACTGAAGTTTCCGTTTTACTACCACTTCACCTACCATTAATTTCCTTCAAGAGATCAGCAAATCCATATTCCGAGACCCTGAAATCAAAAATATTCAGTTGAACTTTCTATAAGAACACAAAACCCCACATCTTTACAGCAGCTACTGCTCAGGAGTTCGAAGAGTTTCATTATTTTTTTCAAAGTGAGCTAGTATGACTCATCACTGCAGTGACCCCCAACTCCAGCTGCCCCCAAAAATAGAAGTTTACTTACCCCACAGGATGGAGCAGTTTCATTTTCTGTGAAGAGAAAGATATCTTTAGGACAGGGAAGGGATTTTAGAAGACCTCTTAACAAACTCAATATATTACTCAGTCACAGAATATACCACTGTCACTAAATATCAGACTGGGGCGGTAAGATGTCATCACAAAATACTAATACGTCCAATATTTGAACCTGGAGCAAGGTTACTCAACTTACCTGTACATAAAACCCAGTTGGTGTCGCCATTCAGAGTGCCAGGTATACCTACAGGGAAAGTTGACAGTCAAACTCCCAGCAAGTGTACATATGTAAAGCAGTTTATAGCCTAAATTTCAGAGCACATCCCTTAATGTGGGCTATCAGAACAAACCACTCAGTCACCAATCAGACTGGGGCGGTAAGGAGTCATAAAGTCAATTATGCTCAGTATCACATTTCTGCCAGTTATTTCAGTTCATTAGCTGTGAAGCTTCTAGGATAGGCCAGCTTCCAGCAATTTTAGTGCAAATATTAGCAACTCAAATGCCCCTTTAGGGTCAAAGTAACAATGAGTTAAAATACTGCATTTACCTGTCTCATACCATCAAGTCTTCTCTAGGCCACAAAGATCTGCAACACAAACGCATAGTTAAGTTAAGTGTGCAAAGCCAAGCTTGCTGTATCATAGTACATCTGGTCTGATCAGGGCTTTGGTGACTATCTGCCATGAGACTTTTGTCATCCATATATTTAGGTTAAAGCTTTCATCCTTTCAGACCAGAAGCACTTTAAAACCAACATGCAGCAGACCGTGCCTACCTTGATTTATCCTACTGAAATCTTGCCTTCATATGTTCCACTGTGTTTAACCTGTGAACACAGGGCCATTAGCTTTGTAATAGCAGCAACAAGTTAGCATTTTAACCTACACTCCATCAGAACTACACCATGCTAGGAATATTCTTCAGATTATTTCAGACGAACGAGACTTTCAAGTCATCATTTGGAGCAAGACTGAACATACAAGCCTAGGGCAAGGTTTGGCAAGTTTCCATACATGTCAAATAGAATTTGCAGTACTGAACCAAGTATAATGGCCAGAGCTGAAGTATACATATTTAAACACCAATAGGGGCAAAAGGAGCTTCTGCCAAGCATATTAACTGGACATCTATAAATTGAAAGGGGCAGTTTTCTGGTCTGCCATTCAGATTTACATGGTCCTATGCAAGAGCCTGTTACTGCTTTAGACCCCTAGAAATATTTGTCAAGTCTAGCTTTATCCCCCCAAAAAAAAATTTCATGGCAGAAAGCACCTGTTTGTTCACAAAACCAGATTAGGGGGGTCAGTTTACCAAGACTCACATTTCAGGTTATGTTTTTGAAATAGTGAAGATTGAGTCTAGAACTGCTTTAAAGCAATTGTAAAGTCTGAATTGCCCTTTCATTACACGTTTTATTTATCTGATCTGTGTACTGGTATTAATACAGAGCAGCTCCAACCCTCTTCATAGGTCCCCTGCTGACACACCTGGCTCCTCCCTAAACAGGAAGATACTCCATAAGGCAGTGGTTCTCAACTCCAGTCCTCGGGACCCACCAACAGGCCAGGTTTGCAAGATAGCTGAAATACATCACAGGTGATATCACTTGCTGCTCAGTGATTTCAGTATTCTAGTCTGCAACTCCCCAAGGTAATACTTAAAATCTGGCCTGTTGGTGGGTCCCGAGGACTGGAGTTGAGAACCACTGCCATAAGGGGAGCACTTGTGCAAACAATTCTGAGACAGGCTGTTTGCATCCATATAGATAGCCTGGCTCTGCCCCACCCATGCTCAGATTTTGGGTGACCGTAGCAGCCAATGGCTCCTGCTGCCAAGCCTGTGAGACAGAAGAGAAGAGCTCCTTCACAGTGCACAGCACCAGACCAAGATCAGGCCGAGGTTGAGTATTTAGGGGGGCTGGAAGGGAAGCTACTAACGTTTAGTTTAAAGCAGAGAATGCATTAAGGTTGAATAAAAAACCCACCACCTTTACACCCTGGTCACAACATGAAATCATGCTATCTCACTTGATGAAGCACGATTTCAAAGTAGCAATTCAGTGCTACTTCATGCAGATTGCACCTGAAGTCTCAGATGTCTTCCAAGTTATACCTGAACTAGCTAAAAGTAGTGCAGGAACTACTTTCAAAAAAATGGTGCGACGCCAACGCACCCATTTGACTGCTTTCAATGCAAATAGGGTGCAACTTAAAACTCAAATTGCAGAGTGACCAGGGACTACTATGGACTACTACTACAGGAACCACTATGGATGCAGAGGATACAATCCTATGTATCTGTGTGACAAGTCAGTAACTAATGTAGCACTCACTACTCCATCTATTAGAGCCTTTCATATACACCATCCCTTGACCTCAATGTGATCCAGTAATCTAATCAAAAGGCAGGGGTGTGGGGCATGTACCCAGTAAGCTAACTGGTACCTGAGGTTGAAATTAAAAAGGTGCCTAGAATAGCAGATGTGAAGCAGTGTTGTGCTAAAAAAGTACACAACCCATTTTACTGGTCAAAACTAAATTAGTTTCAGCTCTACTTCATAGTGACTGCAGGATTTGCTGTTCCATTTCTACAAGCAAATATTACCCTCAAAAGCCTTGAGTCATGACACCTACCCAATTGATGTAGTCTTCATTTTCACCATACATCAAAATGAAGAGGCACCATGAGGAGAGAGAGAAACTAGTTGAGTGTTGAAATTAAAAACAGAAGCAGGCCTTTCTAGTCTTTATCATCTCAGAACAAAAGGTTACATTCACTGACAAGTCAGATATATGCTTGTCTATATAGATCACTGATGACCACCACACACTGTACCCTACATTCTAGTCTTTACTGCTCCCCTGTAATGCTGTAGGGAGCCCTCTTCAGATCGTAGCAACCCTGAAGAATGCCAGAATGAATAAATGTAAGTTACATCTTAATCTGGTACACATCAGCAGAAAGCTGCCCAGACATGCAGTTTACAATATGTACATTAATCCCTGTACTGCTGTAGACTAGGGGCACTATCAGGAGGTAAAGTAGAACTATAAGCAACGACTCATTTTAGATAGCATAAGGGAGGGTTGTAACCCCTGTGAGGTTTACATTTGCCTTTGTCCCATGGGGCGATTTCCCTTCACAAAGAACTAATGTCCCCATTGGAATATATTCCCCTCTATTACTGTGCTGGGGACAACTCAAAATTTGGGATTCTGACTTTCAATGATATTTGTGAACAGGAGAAAGGAAGACAGGGGGCACAGACAGCAATAAAAACAGACAGGTGTTCTAAACAATCTCCCCACTACACAAAAAAAAAAAAAAATAAGTTACAAGTTTACAGTATTTCAAGGTAAAGTTCTAAATAACTGCATTAGAGCTAAAACAGCATGCAAGGTCCCTAGGACACATTAATGAACTAGAAAAAAAATCTGCAGAGATGCCTTCCAACATGGAGAATAGTAAGCCTATACCCACCTATGCATTCAATTTGCAGATGGGCTGTATAAGCTGGTTTCATGACAGATTGACCAGCCAGATACACCTAGATTATAGAAGGTATACCAAGCCCCCATTCACACCAGTGACTTGTCATGCAATAAGTCGCACCCCATTGCCAGCAATGAAACTGTTCATATTGCATCAATGAAAGTTTCCTGCACTACTTTACTGATTTCATAGCGAATTGCACAGACTTCTATTGAAGTACTAAACACCTTCCCCCTCAGTTTTTATGCAGGAAGAGGGGTATACCAACCGCAACAATACTGTTAGTGACATCACATGATGTACCCTCGTGGCCAACACAGGCCAGAGTCAAGACTAGATAAACTTCATACAAATAAGTCACCAGGACCGGATGGCTTACCTCCGAGAGTCCTCAGAACTCAGTCAGGTTATAGCCAGACCATTGTTCATAATCTTTGCAGACAGCATATAACAGGAATTGTACCAGCTGATTGGCTTTTCTCCAATGTGGTACCAACCAATAATCAAAAAAGGACAGAAATGCCTGGAAACTAAAAGGACAGTCAACCCAACATCAATCGTAGGTAAATTGGAGGGGATAAGGGACTAGATCTAAAAAAAAAAAAAGTATATATATATCAGTAGTTAGCATGGGTTTACGAAAGGTTGTCCCTGCCAGACCAATCCCAACATTCTACAAGGAAGTGAGCTGCCATCTAGACAGGGGAAGGCCTGTGGATTTAGTGTAACTGGATTTTACAAAAATCATTCGATAAGTGCTTATGGGGGGGACCAAGTTACAAGCTGAGGTCTGTAGTCATGGACCATAAGGTTTGTTCTTGGATTAAAAAAAACTGGTTACAGGGGAAGGGCCAAAGGGTGGCGATAAATGACATGTACTAGGACTAGTCTGGAGTGGTAAGTGGGGTACCCCAAGGTTCTGTCTTGGGACCAGTTCTTTAATATTTTCCTAAATGATATAGGAGGATGGGATAAATTGCTGTTTTCGCAGATTACAAAATTAAGCAGGGGAATAACTTCACATCAGGATATAGAAATTTTACATTAAGACCTGAACAAAATAATGGAGTGGAGAAATGTAAAGTATGCACAGGGCAAAAAAAACAAACAAACTACTCACTAGGGGGAGAGCCTTTGGGGAATCAAGGATGGAGAAAGATCTGTCCTACTAGATGACAGATTAAGCAATAGCATGCAATGTCAATCTGCAGCTACCAAAGCCAGCAGATCAACATGCATAAAGGGAATATACTCCAGAGTAAACAAACCTACCACTTTATAAACTGGTTTAGATCACATCTGGAGTATTCTGTCCAGTTCTGATCACCAATCAGAAGGGATGTGCTGGAACAAGAGTTCAAAGAAGGGTACCAAAATAAGGGGACTGATGGGCCTCAAAAAGAGGAACGCCTACAAACACTAAATGTATTCTTGCTGCAAAAACAATGCTCGAGAGGAGATATGAAAGCAATTTACAAATACCTCAATGGTGATCCCAGCATAGGAAAAGTGTATTAGCCTCAAGCAGTGCAAGATAAAGGGCCACAAGGAGATTGGAGAAGTGGTTTAACCTTAAACTTCACAGGAGGATTTCACCGTCAGGGCAATGGTGTCAGCAAGGAGTATGAATAAATTTTAAGAGACTCTTGGTTGTGCATCTTAAACACAAAACACAGGGATATGGGAAATTAGACATTGGCACAAGTACACCGGTTGAACTGGACGGACTATTGTCTATTCAACCTTACCCACTAGGTCACAATGAAATCAGCAGTGCAAATTGCACTGATGTGCAGCTTTGAAATCAATATCAAAGGCACACTGGTGTGAACCAGGGCTTACCCTTACAAAATCACATGACCAGAGGAACCTTCTAAACTAATGTCAATAGCATGTATGAGTTGTGCTGTAAAAAGTGGCTGAAGATCAATTTTGAATATTAGGCAAAAGCAAACAGGCAATTATATGGCTGCAGGTTACTAAACAGGGATGAAAACCCAGACATGTCTTGGATGGAGTGACTTAGTATTACAGCTGCCAGTCAGCCAGTGATGTCTTCTCCACTGTCAATATAGAAAGTTCAAGTCTATCATCCTTGTGGCAGGACTTATACATTGACTACAGACCTTGTCACCTCAAAATAGAACACTTACCAATTCTGCTACACATGGCTGGCACCTAAAAAAGTAAATATGAAAACTTTATACACCATTTACATTTACTAGCCTTGCCATCAGCTGTTGCTCAGAGAAAAGCTGTTGGAGAATTCTCAGACCAAGTCTGTGATAAGTCAGACAAGACAAGGACTGCACCCTCCACCTGGCCCACACTCAGCCATGTGCTCAGTCAGCAAGGGAAAGCATGAAAGAGACCCACACCCAACCAAGACAAAGCCCACCCAGTAATAAAAGACAAAGGGTGACATGCTATGAGCTTAGGAATCCTCGAGCCCAGTGAATGAACAGATTTTTTAAATCATGAATGCCATTTAGCTTCCACCCATTAGTGTCCAGGAAGAATTAGAATAGACCAACAAGCTAAAGACAAAAGCTGAGAGTCTCAGAACAAAGTTGCTCTCGTTTTGATAAGCCCCACCAATATTTCTCTCCTGGAATGCAATGCTTTGTGAATAAAGGCACAGAAGAATGAGTTCACCTATTTGCAGATCACATTGCATTCTGAAGACTACTAGTCTAGTGAATAGCCCATGGGAGGTAGTGGGATAGTAACCACAGGCTAGGTTCACATGCAGGCACACCAGCTCAATCATTTAAGTGGTCTGCTGTACCCAGGAGAAATAAGCCTCTTAAAAAATGCACTGCATGGAACCACCATACAAAGTCATACCGCACAAGCAGTGATAATGCATGAGGGCAACAGATCCGAAGCATGTTTTGAGATCATGCGCATATTCCCAACCCACAGCTCCTAGAAGGGGTCCAGCATTACTGATTACAGCAAGAACACGGGGCACACAACTACAGGTAATTACACAGATGCCTAACCAAGCTTTGACATCTCCTATCACATGGTGGAAGCTGCAGATGACAGCTGACACCAGCTGGGATATGGGGAAACGTCGCCCAGTTCCCATGTTGCTTCTTAGCCATCTCCTCTGCACCTGCCTCCACAGCAAAGCCACTGCTGAAAGCTCAGTGCAGGATCAGACCCACTTCAAAAAGCTATGTAGTGATTTTACAGGGATAGACTAGTCTGTAGATGGGTTGGGGAGAACATTAAAGTGGCATGAAAAGGCTTTTTAAAAAGTCACTTACCTGCTTTGTGCAGAGTAGCCCCAATGCTCTTCAGGTCCCCTGCTAATACTCATGGCAAGCGCCATGGCTCAGCCCCACTGGCTGTGATTGGCAGGAGCCAATGGCTCCTACAGTTGTCTCTGCCAATGGAGAGTCCCCAGAAAGCCAAGACTTGTGCCCATTGCTGGATTGTGATGGTGCTCAAGTATTTGGGGCTGCCTTCTGCAGAGATTTTTATTTTTAAGCATAAAAAAACAAAAAAAAAAAAACCACCACCCTTAAAATCTTTACCACTTCAAAAACACTGAAGGATGAATTTACAGAAGACAATGAAGGGCACAGCATTGGAAGCTACCATCAGCCTAAACCAAGCCATCACCCAGAAGCAGGACCACCACTGTCTAGTTTGACCCCATCTCAGAGCCAGTGCTGTGGACCCCTGCCCCCATCTAGGTTTAGAACCCCTCAGGCAAATTGATGCTGTCCTGCTTAACCTTTACAGTACTAGCCCAATCCTTGTGTTCCTCCCTCCCCTGGTAGTACCAGTGTAGAATCAAATGGCAAGGTACCTCTTGGCTGAAGATTGGCCTTATCTTTTAGGACAAGTTGCATATTACACAGCCAGGCGAATCTGTTCGATTAAATGAGTGACTCATATCCATCCCCAGCAGATCAACTCCTTATCTTTTCAGTTGTGCTAGCACAAGAGGTTTTTGGGATCCTTTAGATTGTGTTCATAGATTACAGTTCACAACATTCATAATCTCAAATACCCATGTTGTACTTGGTTATTAAAGTGCCCTCTTGACTAAAATTGAGAAGTTTTTATGTAGGCTTACAAGTGAACAAAATTTGAGAAGAGAAAACAAACGATGATCCACACCCAATTATGAAAATATTTTTATTTTACTGCATTATAAACAGAAGCCAATCTAGTCCAATCGATGTTAAGGTGCGACAGTGCCAAGGATGCACTACAAAAGACAATCTGGAGGTTTGAGCCGATGAGTTCAAAATATCACTGTTGAGCAAGATTGGTCTCAGGCTGGAAAGGTAAGCACAGCGCTTTTGTAATTTTATTGAAGGTCTTCACAATGCTCCTTTACAAGTTCCTCTGAACCTACAAAAAGAATACCATTACAAATCTTGCATGCTTAAACAGTATGTAACATTGCTTCAGAAGTCAATCCCCTCAGACTGTTCCATCAGGAACAGGTTATCCATCTTCTCCAGCTGACTACACCAGTGGGTTCACCTTTTCAGGTTCTGGTGGAGATCAGCTGGTCGGACATGTGAAGGTTTCATCCTTGGGGATCGTTCAGATACAAAGCCCTTGCTGCCATCCTCCACAGCTCCTAGAGCTGGACGATTCTGGCCAAAATGAGAACCACTATTTTTTGCTTAAATAAAGATCACGATTCTCACAATTGTGGTGCAACGTCTTTCACATATATATAAAAAAAAAAAAAAAAAAAAAAAAAAGTTGTGCTAACTTTACTGTTTTAATGAATTAAATATATATTTTTTGGAAAAAAGCATTTGAAAGATTGCTGTGCAAATAGAGTGACAAAATATTGCAACAACCGCAAGTATATTCTCTAGGGTCTGTTAAAGAATGTTTGCGGGTTTAAAGTAATTCTCCAGTTAAAAAAAAAAAAAAAAACTATTTTGACTTGTAAGCAACAGAAAAAGGATTAGTCTTTAAGTGGTTAAACTGATTTTCAGACTGAAGTCAACTCCTTTGATCTAAAAGTACCAAGTGTTACATTTCTCTTTATCTCCAGCTAAGAATTTGTGATAAACTTGGTTTTTTGACAGCTGTCAGCAGTAAGCAGAGAACTCTGCACTGCATTAGGAAAAAGTGTTAAGATTATGGTGGGGTAGAATCACAAGTGATTTTTTAACGATCATGCAGCTCTATCAGCTGGCCAGCAAAAATAAATGAAAATTCAGAGTTTCGTTTGAGGCACAAGCATGTTGCAAATCGGCTAAATAACCAAGCTCAAATCTTTAGAGTTGCAAAAGGTTTTTTATCTTAATGCATTAAGAAAAAGCCTCCCCAGCATGTATTTACCTGAGCCTCATCTGTCCACAAGTCCCTTGGCCATCTGGGAATTTTGATTGGCTGAGACAGCAGCGGTGCCATTGGCCAACTGACCTTGACAGCTGTAGGCGCCAATCAGGAGGGGGGTGGTCGAACAGCATGTCTGAATGGACACAGGGAGCTGAAGCTCGGCTGCCCCATAGCAAGCTGCTTGCTGTGGGGACACTTGACAGGGAGGGGCCAGGAGCAACAGAGGGAGCTGAGAAGATCAGGTCCCAAGCCATAAAGTCGCCCATATGCAAAGTTTTGAATCCCATCTGATTCACATAACATTTAAGACAGACCTGTTTGCAATGGAGCTGGTGCTTCACACATGTCCAGGAAAGCTGCAGTCAGTTTTTCAAAATACAGTCATATTAGGTTCAGGTGCGCATTCAAGTGAACAAAGCTGAACCCCTTTTAAAAAGTGACTGCCAACTACAGTTGGCATGCGTGAGCCTAGTTTAACACTTTGCAAACCACCCCCCAGCACATGCTCAAGTTAAGCCCTTGGACAAACAACTAGACTGCTCCAGCCAGCTGATCATGCCACATCAGCATTCTGTCATTGCATGGTCTACTTATGGATTTTTTTTTTGTGCAGTCACGTTTAGACAGTGTACCTTTGAGGGATTGAAATTGATGTTAGATGTCTTTTGGGCTCTAAGTGAGTTTCTTCTGAATGCCATTTTAGCAGGTGTAGTTGATGTATGGCCAGACTTAAATGAGAAGTTTTTGCAATACTGCATTTTTACTAGGAGGCTACAAAGCATTGCAACATGTAATCAGTAGATTACAGATGCGGTCTCAGGTTTCTGCAGACTGTTTGCTTGTACAGGCAGTTACACGACAGGAAGCATCAAACCACCTAGAGCACCATCAACTGCAAAGCCTGTTGGTACTTTTAGTTCTCCCATTCAGTACTCAACTACACAGCCAGATGTGCTGCTGCAACATGATACACCCCAAGTTTTGGGTTTACCATGTTAAACAAGGTGAACCTCTTAAGCTATGGTTAAACGTTTGTGGCCATGTGGATTTCAAAAAGCATCTTGAACATACTAGTTAAGACACTACTGTAAACAGGCAGAGGATTTAGTATTTTTGCATAATTCTTTACTGTGTACAGCCTTTGGCAAATCACTTGTGATCCTGTTGCAATAAGGTTGGCCTTAGATCTCGTCAGTAACAGCACTTGCTTTAAGCCAATGCTAGCCACTGCTTTGAAATCAGAAACCCTGTTCAGCTGTCATGTGCTTTCCAGCCATTATGCCACCTATCAGGTATATAGGAAGCATGTTTAGACCCAATATGTACAAGCCCAGCAGTCAAGGCAGACTTAACACTAATCCCAAGTGGATTCATACGTTTGCACATGGTGCAATTAGGCAGAATGACTGCATGTAAACGTAACCCAGTTTTCAAGTCTTACCTTAAAACAAAACGTTCCTCCAGTTGAAAGCTGAAAAGCAAAGTGAAATATGTTAAAACATGTCTTTACAAAAACCAGTCTGACTCTACAGCTAAAGGGGGATCTCTTCAGTATAGCGACGATCCTTGTCACAGCCAGCAGAATGCCAGCTCAGGGTATAGTGGATGATTCATCACTGTGTCCCCCACAAGTTTCTCAGTGTTATTAATAAACTGTTGGGGAGCATGTTAACCTATTTTCACCCTATTCATATCACATATTTAAGGTGTATACCTTCATACCTTTCATGTCTTCTCCAGTTCTGGCCATCCCCATGTAGTACCATCCATCGATACCTAATAGAGATTTAGCAGGTCAGACATTGCACCATCAAGCAAAGCAAGAATACAAAGCCAAATTTTTAAACTGTCAGTTATAATAAGGTCTCATCAGAATTTCAGACGAACGAGATTCCAAGAGATAAATCATCATCAGTTTTGAGAAAGTTTCTACACTAGCTTATCTACACTCATGAGCAAAGCCTTCATACAAACCGGCTATGCAATTGTGGCAATTACCCTCAACCAGTTTATGCACTTACACACAAGCATTTAGCTGATCCATTTACCCGAGGCAGTTGGACCCACTGCTACACAAGACCACCAACTAGAGATTTGTAGGCAATGCTGAAGCCCCATTCCATAAATGGGTTGTATTGATCACTGGGAAGCAGTGGTAGCATCTACTAAGTAAATTACAGCGCCTCTACAAAGTTGCAGATTAATTGTTCAGAGGTGCAGTCAAGTATTGCAATGTCTACTTCTCAGGTTACCTAGTTTTACACTCAATGCTAGAATTGAAGTCAACTGAAGTTTCCCTGTTTTACTACCACGTCACCTACCATTAAATTTCCTTCAAGAGATCTGCAAATCCATATTTCGAGACCCTGCAATCAAAAATATTCAGTTGAACTTTCTATAAGAACACAAAACCCCACATCTTTACAGTAGCTACTGCTCAGGAGTTCGAAGAGTTTCATTATTTTTTTCAAAGTGAGCTAGTATGACTCATCACTGCAGTGACCCCCAACTCCAGCTGCCCCCAAAAATAGAAGTTTACTTACCCCACAGGATGGAGCAGTTTCATTTTCTGTGAAGAGAAAAGATAACTTTAGGACAGGGAAGGGATTTTAGAAGACCTCTTTAAACAAACTCAATATATTACTCAGTCACAGAATATACCACTCAGTCACTAAATATCAGACTGGGGCGGTAAGATGTCATCACAAAATACTAAAACGTCCAGTATTTGAACCTGGAGCAAGGTTACTCAACTTACCTGTACATAAAAGCCAGTTGGTGTCGCCATTCAGAGTGCCAGGTATACCTACAGGGAAAGTTGACAGTCAAACTCCCAGCAAGTGTACATATGTAAAGCAGTTTATAGCCTAAATTTCAGAGCACATCCCTTAATGTGGGCCATCAGAAAAAAAACCACTCAGTCACCAAACATCAGACTGGGGCGGTAAGGAGTCATCATAAAGTCAATTATGCTCAGCATCACATTTCTGCCAGTTATTTCAGTTCATTAGCTGTGAAGCTTCTAGGATAGGCCAGCTTCCAGCAATTTTATTGCAAATATGAGCAACTCAAATGCCGTTTTAGGGTCAAAGTAACAAGGAGTTAAAATACTGCGTTTACCTGTCTCATACCATCAAGGTCTTCTCTAGGCCACAGAGATCTGTAACATAAATGCATAGTTAAGTTAAGTGTGAAAAGCCAAGCTTGCTGTATCTTGGTACATCTGGTCTGATCAGGGCTTTGGTGACTATCTGCCATGAGACTTTTGTCGTCCATATAATTTAGGTTAAAGCTTTCATCCTATCAGACCAGAAGCACTTTTAAAAACCAACATGCAGCAGACCGTGCCTACCTTGATTTATCCTATTGAAATCTTGCCTTCATATGTTCCACCGTGTTTAACCTGTGAACACAGGGTCATTAGCTTTGTAATAGCAGCAACAAGTTAGCATTTTAACCTACACTCCATCAGAACTCCACCATGCTAGGAATATTCTTCAGATTATTTCAGACGAACGAGACTTTCAAGTCATCATTTGGAGCAAGACTGAACATACAAGCCTAGGGCAAGGTTTGGCAAGTTTCCATACATGTCAAATAGAATTTGCAGTACTAAACCAAGTATAATGGCCAGAGCTGAAGTATACATATTTAAACACCAATAGGGGCAAAAGGACCTTCTGCCAAGCATTAACTGGACATCTATAAATTGAAAGGGGCAGTTTTCTGGTCTGCCATTCAGATTTACATGGTCCTATGCAAGAGCCCGTTACTGCTTTAGACCCCTAGAAATATTGGTCAAGTCTAGCTTTATCCACCAAAACAATTTCATGGCAGAAAGCACCCGTTTGTTCACAAAACCAGATAAGGGGTCAGTTCACCAAGACTCACATTTCAGGTTATGATGTTGCCATAGTGAAGATTTTGAGTCTAGAATTGCTTTAAAGCAATTGTAAAGCCTGAATTGCCCTTCATTACACGTTTTTTTATTTATCTGATCTGTGTGTACTGGTATTAATACAGAGCAGCTCCAATCCTCTTCACAGGTCCCCTGCTGGCACACCTAGCTCCTCCCTAAACAGGAAGCTACTGCCTAAGGGGAGCACTTGTGCAAACTTAATTCTGAGCCAGGCTGTTTGCATCCAGATAGATTGCCTGGCTCTGCCCCACCCATGCTCAGATTTTGGGTGACAGCAGCCAATGGCTCCTGCTGCCAAGCCTGCGAGATAGAAGAGCTCCTTCACAGTTCACAGCACCAGACCAAGATCAGGCCGAGGTTGAGTATTTAGGGGGGCTGGAAGGGAAGCTACTAACGTTTAGTTTAAAGCAGAGAATGCATTAAGGTTGTATAAAAAACCCACCACCTTTACACCCTGGTCACGACATGAAATCATGCTCTCACTTGATGTAGCACGATTTCAAAGTAGCAATTCAGTGCTACTTCATGCAGATTGCATCTGAAGTCTCAGATAGTGCATGAACTACTTTAAAAAAAAACAGTGCGACGCCAACGCACCCATTTGACTGCTTTCAATGCAGATAATAGGGTGCAACTTGAAACTCAAATTGCAGAGTGACCAGGGACTACTACTAAAGGAACCACTATGATGCAGAGGATACAATCCTATGTATCCGTGTGATAAGTCAGTAACTAATGTAGCACTCACTACTCCATCTATTAGAGCTTTTCATATACACCATCCCTTGGCCTTAATGTGATCAGTAATCTAATGGCAGGGGTGTGGGGCATGTACCCAGTAAGCTAACTGGTACCTGAGGTTTAAATTAAAAAAGGTGCCTAGAATAGAAGATGTGAACCAGTGTTGTGCTAAAAAAGTACACAACCCATTTTACTGGTCAACACTAAATTTTAGGTTCAGCTCTACTTCATATTGACTGCAGGACTTGCTGTTCATTTCTACAAGCAAATATTGCCCTCAAAAGCCTTGTTGAGTCACGACACCTACCCAATGGATGTAGTCTTCATTTTCACCATACATCAAAATGAAGAGGCACCCTGAGGAGAGAGAAACTAGTTAAGTGTTGAAATTAAAAAACAGAAGCAGGCCTTTCTAGCCTTTATCATCTCAGAACAAAATATTACATTCACTGACAAGTCAGATATATGCTTGTCTATATAGATCATCATTGATGACCACCACACTGTACCCTACATTCTAGTCTTTACTGCTCACCTGTAATGCTGTGGGGAGTCATCTTCAGATCGTAGCAACCCTGAAGAATGCAAGAATGAATAAATGTAAGTTGCCACATCTTAACCAGGTACACATTAGCAGAAAGCTGCTCAGACATGCAGTTTACAAGTATGTACAATACCTCCTGATAGTGCTTCTAGTCTACAGCAGTACAGAGATTAAAGTAGAACTATAAGCAACAACTCATTTTAGATAGCACAAGGGAGGGTTGTAAGGTTTAATTTTTGCCTTTGTGACTGAGTGAAGGGAAGGGAAATCTCCCCATGGGACAAAACTAGTGTTCCCATTGGAAGATTTTCCCCTCTTTGTTGGGGACAACTCAAAATTTGGGATTTTGACTTTCAATGATAAAATTGTAAACAGGAGAAGGTTTATTGCTGTGCCTCATTCAGCCTGAAAGATGTTATAGTAAATCTCCTCTACAAAACTAAAAAGTTGCCAATAATTACAATTTAAATTCGTACAGTAACTAATAAACTATTAACTAGATTGTGGAAAGTATACTAAGCCCTCATTCCCACCAGCGTAACGCGTCATACCATTTGACAGTTCAAAATCGCATGACAAGCCACTCCACAGCCAGCAATGGAACTTCATATCACAGCGATGAAAAAGGTTCCTGCACTACTTTGATTTCATTGCGACTTGCAGACTTCTGTTAATGACTTTCTGACTGGCTCGCATACATTAGGGCAGCAGGTTGGGTCCCCTGCACAAATCGTCACACATGGTCTCCTTTAAGAGCCAAAGCAGGTGCTCACCTACTGCTTGGCAACCGGTGCGATGTCCGCCGGCCACCCACGATCGCTGGCATGAGCCAGAATAGGGATTTGTGTATGTAAACAAATCCCCACTCTGATAGGAGACAAATCTGCTGTTCCTAATTACTGTCTCCTCCAGTAAGTACAATGCCCCCAGTTAGAAACACAAGGAAACACATGTAGCCTCCCTGGCGGTATGATCATGTCAGATTTGCATAGAAATTTGGCATTTTATATTGTAGGTTTGTAATTATTAGCAAGAACACACTTAAATCTGTCCAAACAAAAGTCTAGTAGATATCTCAGGTATGATAAAGTTTGAAACAATCATAAAATTATAATAAACTAGTATATAAAATTTCCCCACAATTCACTATTGCTCAACTCTGCAAGTGTTCTAGTTTAGAATTGCTGTTTTATAGCTGGTGTCATCCTTCAGCAAGGTTCTTATGTTCATTCCTGTATATGCTAATGGTATGTATAATACATTGTAATATTGCCATCTAGTGGCTTTTACATACTTAGTACCTGTGAATAATTTACTGAAGGTAGGTAGAGATTGTTGCTTAAATGCCACCGTAGCTTCCCATAATTCCACTGGTCTATACCATGAGGTCATAGAGACAGCCCCCAGTAGCCATCTTCCCCAGAGGACTCCACACCCATTCAGCTGCAATGCTAATATCAGCCTAATGGAAACATCGCCGGTTTGTTCATATCCCTTTCCCTAGTTAGACTAGTGTTAGGACTGTATATTTGTATACTCATTGTATGTCATCTTATTTTTAGTTTTACTCCAATTTCCCTGCAATAAAAGTTGAAGAAAAAAAAAAAAAAGGACTTTGCACCTGCCTGAATGAGTTGTTAAGGGAGGAGAGTTAGCCATCTATCTAATTATACCTCAGCCACGTATAGTGAGGGCAGAATAGCTGGTCTAAAACAGCTTTTCATGTAAAGGGACACTTTAGTTGCGCATTGCGACGCACAGGGGCGTAGCTCGGCGGCAAATTTAAAAATAGAAAATTCATAACACACAGTACACTGTAATCTTACAGATTACATTACTGTATGAAATTTCACATCCCTTGTGTCCAGTGCCCTGCATGCAGTTTTATAGTGTATACCAGGGATATGCAATTAGCAGACCTCCAGCTGGTGCAGAACTATAAGTCCCATGAGGCACAGCAAGACTAAGCCACAAGCATGACACCCAGTGGCAGAGCATGATGGGACTTGTAGTTTTGCAACAGCTGGAGGTCCACTAATTGCATATCCCTGGTATACACTATAAAACTGCATGCAGGGCACTGGACACAAGGGATGTGAAATTTCATACAGTAATGTAATCTGTAAGATTACTGTGTGTTATGAATTTTCTATTTTTAAATTTGCCGCCGAGCTACGCCCCCGTGCGTTGCAATGCTCGCAGGGAACGGAGCCCGGCATCGTGGCAAAGTAGACAAGTCAGACATCGCAGGATCCTGGGGACAAGGTAACTAACCTGCACCAAGATACTGCAATGTAATCCTGAGTGTGGCTCAGGGATACTGCTAATGGTGCTGAAATTTAACCCCGAGCCACACTCGGGAAGACTGCCAGGGAGGTTAATCCCTAGTGTTAACCCCTTTCCTGCCAGTTACATTTACACAGTAATCAGTGCACTGATCACTGTATATTGGTCACAAAAAAAAAAAATATATGCCTACTGCAATTTTTACCAAAAATATGAATACATATTGACCTAAACTGATATACATTTGTTTTTAAAAATTGTTTTGATTATAGCAAAAAGTTAATGTTTGTCAAAATTGTCTGTTTATAGCGCAAAATATAACCGCAGAGCTGATCAAATACCAGCAAAAGAAAACCATTTGTGAGGAAAACATCAATTTTGTTTAGGTAGTGTCGCACGACAGCACAATTGTCAGTTAAAGCAACAGTTCTGTATTGTAAAAATGGCCTCATTAAGGGGGCAAATCCTGTTGGGGCTGAAGTGGTAAAATGAAGTGCAAATTGCACTGATGTGCGGCTTTGAAATGATACTAAAGCAGCTCGATAACAAAGCCACATTGGTGTGAACCAGGGACCTCCTATACTAATGACAACAATATGCATCATAGATGTGCTGTAAAAGCTGCTGAAGATCAACTTTTCGAATATTAGGCCAAATCAAACAGGCAATTGTGTGCTGCAGTTTACTGAACAGGGATGAAAATCCACAGACGTCTTGGATGGAGTGACTTTGTATTACAGCTGCCACTCAGCCAGTGAGGTTATCTCCACTGCCAATACAGAAAGAGAGAGTTCAAGTCTATCATCCTCGTGGCAGGGCTACTTGTACATTGACTAGAGACCTTTTCACCTCAAAAAAAAAAAAAAAAAAACACCCTTAAAATAGAACACTTACCAATTCTGCTACACATAACTGGCACCTAAGGGAAAAAAAAAAAAAAAAAAAAAAACAGCTTTAATATACACTAATAAAACTAAAATTTTACTAGCCTTGCCATCAGGTGTTGCTCAGAGACAAAAGCTGTCCTCAAAGAATTCTCAGAACAGGTCTGTGATAAGTCTCATCATTGACACAAGACAAGGACTACACCCTCCACCCGGCCCACACCCAGCCATGTGCTCACCAGCAAGGCAAAGCCTGGCAGAGACCCACACCCAACATACCATAACCAAGATAAAGCCCACCAGGTAATATGACTAAAAGGGTGACAGGTCATGAGCTTTAGAGTTTAGAGATCCCCACAAGCCCAGAGAAAGAATATGTTTATTTCAATCATGCATTCCATTTAGCTCTCACCCATTAGTGTCCAGGGAGAATTAGGACAACCTTAGTCTTAAGACAAAAGCCGATCGCTTCTCAGAAAAACTAGTTTTGACAACCCCCATCCCAAGATTTTTCTCCTGCTTTGTGAATGGAAGGTCAGAAGAACAGCCCCCCCCCCCCCCCCCATTTGCAGATCAAACTGCATTCTGAGGACTACTAGTCTAATGAATAGACCATGGGAGGTGGTGGGATAGTAATCACAGGCTAGGTTTACTTTTGTTACATGCAGGCACATCAGCTCATTTAAATGGTCTGCTATACCCAGGAAAAGGTCCAAGCCTCTTAAAAACACATTGCATGGAACCACACAGTGCTGCACCACCATAGAGAACACACACACACAGGGGTGGTGCATGGGCGAGGGGGAGCATTAAGAATTAGTAAAGGAGCAGCACGTTTCAGGATTATGTCTAATTATGTACATTCCCAACCCACATTACACTCAGCTCGTAGGAAGGCTCCAGCATTACTGATTACAGTAATAACATCAGGCACAAATCACTACAGGTAATCACAGTGATGCTGCATGCCCGTCTAAGCTTCACCATCGCCCCCCCTCCTCCACATCGCTCTCCTCATTCAGCATAAAAAGCTTCATATGAGGAGTGGAGGCCCAGTAGGCAGAGAACCCCGCTCCCCAGGACGCCACGTGTGTAAGGCCCAGGAAGGCCGGATGCTTTCTCCTTCCCCCTCTTACCTCCAAAGCAAGAAGGTCAGACGAAATGGCCGATTCCAGACGGGACGGGGGCTTAAATAGCCGAACGGGACACGCAATGCCCTCTGGGAACGATCCTGCGCACGCGCACATGGTACCCCGCGTTCCTGTACCGGATTTCCGGCTTTTTTTTTTTGTAAGGCGTGGTCTCTGCGCTGTTCTTGGGTTATGTGAAAAGTAGGAAGTGTGCTTTAGTGCAATGAGATAGAAACCCACTGATATTTGTCTGTCTTTATCTGCCAAGCTATGTAGTGTAAACATGGCACAGAGGAAGGATTTTTATTTATCGCTTGTAAATGCAGCCAGCTGTACTTGTAAAAAAAAAAAACACTGAAATTGCACCCAGATAGGGTTGCCACCTCATCCCTTTAAAACCGAACACATATTAATTACACAGGTTCTGTGACTGATTAAGGTGGTAATTAAACTCACTCTGTGCCTTATCTGCATTAAATTAGCCTCAGAACCTGTGTAATTCATATGTGTTCGGGTTTAAAGGGATGAAGTGGCAACCTTACACCCGGATCGCATGCAGATGTGGTTTCTATGGGGCCAAAATTCACTGAAATCTCACCAGAGTAGCACAGGACCCTTTTCCAAAATCGGCTAATGCTGAGTTGCATTGATATGAACTGGCACTAATATAATGTGATTTCTCTTGTCATGCGATTCTGTGCAACTCAAATCACATCTGAAACTGCACCAGTGTGAACTGAGACGTCAGTTTTTCTGCATGTGTTCTGCAAGGGCACCAACAAAAAATTAATTGTCCCCTATTTGTCCTGTTCACACCACAACACTGGGATCACATGCTGATTTTTTCTACGCAGAAATCTGCAACATGTATGCAGTTTTCTGCACGAGAAAAAAACTGCCATGACATCAACATTGGTGTGAATAGGGCACATAACTGACGTGCATGAAAACTGATGTCTCTGCAAGTGAAATCTGCACGGTTTTCCATCAGTTTTCATGTACGTATGGTGTGACCGAGCCCTGAAGAATGGGTTCACACTACTTGCACCTCAAAGTCGTGCAACTTCGCATTGTGACTTTGCCCGCTCATAACAATACAGAGTGTGGCACAATTCCTTTTCCTTCTACACTGATGTCCTTTTCCATTACTTCTGTGTTTTCGTATGGTGTTGTATGGAGTTTAGCCGTCACCCTGACAAGGTGGACATTGTGCTTTGGAAGGAGATTTTGAGCTGCAGGGATGGGCTAAGCCACAAGAACACACTGGGACTGGGAGTGGAGTATAGGGTTAAAAAAACCTTTCAAATCCGGTCCGGGTTTTCTTTTCCCAACTCCAGTCCGTTTTTTTTGTCAAATCCGCTCCGGGTTTTCTTTTCCCAACTCCAGTCCGGTTTATTTGCAAAAAGGGATGATTTGGGGGTATTTGTACAGTCCTCGCATTTTCTAGCTCAAGAAATGAGATTGTCAGTACATCAGGATTGATCAATTTTAAAATGAAAACCCGGACCGGACTAGACGAAAAAAACGGACTGGATTTGGGAAAACAGAACCCGGACCGGATTCAACTAAAAAACCGGACTGAAGTTGGGAAAAGAAAACCCGGACCGGATTCGACAAAAAAACGGACTGGAGTTGGGAAAGGAAATCCTGGACCGGATTTGACTAAAAAAACGGACTGGAGTTGGGAAAAGAAAACCCGGACCAGATTTAAAAATAAACAGGAGGGGGGCGTGGCCAAGACCGGCATGTGAGAGGACGCACTTCTCACAGCTCCTGCCTGATCCGTGCTACGATCCTTCCCCGGCATCGCTGATCCTGGTTCTTTCAGCCCCTCAGCTGGCTACCGAGTCCCTGTACCCCCCGGACCCACCTCCGGCCCTCTGCACGAGGGGGAAAACCCGCCGAGGCCCGTGGGAGATGGCGGGACCGGAATCCCAAGATGGCGCCGCCGCGCCTGCAGCCTTACATCAGCGCGCCCCCCGGACAGTGGATAGGATGAAAGACGGCAGCACTAAAAAAGCTCCGAAGACCCCGGGTAAGGAACACTATAGAGATATTCTCTACTATGCCCAGAAGCTGCAGGGCCCCGGGACAGCAGAGGAGGGGGGGTCAGCACACAAAAGGGGAGAGGTGGATAAGACTTTACAAGCAGACTGGGACATGGACACAGTGAGCACACCTAACCTCTTCATGGAGGAAGACACTCGCCCTCCCTCCCCCTCCCCATCGGAAGACACAACAGAGACTCTGGAGCAACCTACACTGGCTGAAATCCTGAAAGCAGTTCATATGTGTACGGCTGCAGTCAATGTCATGAAAGATCAGTTGGGAGGTGTCAGGGAGGAGATGTCCTTTCTCAGACAGGATCTGCAAAAGGTCAGGGAAAGGGCCACGGCGGTGGAAAGCAGAGTGAGCGATATGGAGGACAAAATCCCCCCAATTGCACAGGAAGCTAGAGCAGCACACCGCATGGCACAAGAAACATATAATAGAGCGGAAGACACAGAAAACCGTTTACGGAGGAACAACGTCCGTATAGTGGGACTCCCTGAGAAGGCTGAGGGTAAGGACCCCACCACCTTTGTGGAGAACTGGCTCATTGAGATTTTTGGCCGGGAGGCGTTTTCCCCTTTTTTCACTGTGGAAAGAGCACATAGAGTCCCTGGCAGACCCCCTCCACAGGGAGCCCCTCCCAGGTCCATGTTGGCAAAGCTACTACACTATCGAGACAGGGAGGCTATACTAAGATGTGCACGGGAAAAAGCAAATGTTAAGTTTAATGGCGTCAGAGTCTCATTCTACCCTGATTTCTCAGCGGAGGTGCAGAGAAGTAGAGCGAAATTTGGGGAAGTAAAGAAACGTCTGAGAGCCCTGCAATTACCATACGCTATGCTCTACCCAGCTAAACTGCGAGTGACGGCAGATGGGCATACACAGTTCTTCGAATCACCTAGAGACGCAATGATGTGGTTAGACCATAACGAACAAGCCCTGCGACACCGCCGGCCAGATGCAGAAGGAGACTGACCTTGATATGCAGCCAAGATTTCCCCTTAATACGGACTATGCTGTTGTTGTTGTTATTCTTTCTACTGACTAAGCAGTTGCCCATACCTACACCTTGTATGGTCATCCCTTGACCTACTTACTTGTTCCTTTTTTTTTTTGTTTAGATGCCGGGAACACATTTCACATATAGAAAAGCTGGAGATAAAAGAACTGAGTTTTTTTTTTCCAATCTTTCTTTGTCCAAGTGACTTTGTTTTGTTTGGGTGGCAATGCAAGCCCCTACAGTCAGCCAACTTTTAGGCTGTGATGCCAGGCTATGTTTGGCCTGGCTGATGAAGCTATTGTGGTTGATCCTACTATCCTGCCCTGCATTGGTGGTTATTGACGCCAGTGAGGGATACCGACCTTGGTTTCACCATACTACAATAAAAATGAAGTTTGTTGGCACCGTTGTGCCAGGTTTTGGTTTACAGTTTGCACTATCTTACAGTCCAGAGACGTATCTAAATTTGCTTACCAGCCTCTATGTTAATATGCCACACACGTACAAGTCTGCCTATTATTATCTCCATGGATTCACCACACAGACGACCTTTGTTTACCCACGCCAACTGATGACAACATTTCCACAATGGCGGGTTCTTCGCTGATTTCCTGGAATGTTAGGGGCATGAACTCCCCCCTTAAACGCACTATGATATTTGCTTGTCTAAAGAAGTTTTTTCCTGCGGTTATATGTCTACAGGAGACACATCTTACTACAATGTCCAGGAGCTGTTTGAAGTACAGATGGATAGGATGGGCCTATCACTCCACCCACACCTCTTTTTCTCGGGGTGTGAGTGTAGTGATACACAGATCCCTGGATTTTCAGGAATTTGCTTCTAAGATAGATGTGGAGGGGAGATTTGTATTTCTGCATTGTCGTATTGGAATTTTGCATTGTATTCTAGCCTGTGTGTACATACCCCCCCCCCCGTTTGATGCACGGGTGCTTCGGCTTTTTATGGAATTTCTGACGGATAAGCCGAACCTCCCTACGCTCATTGTAGGGGATTTCAATAGCTGGCTAAACCCCGCTCTAGATAAACATCCACCCCCGGGAATACAAGCCCCATGCAGGGCAACACCATTAGCTAGACTGCTGCAGGAGCTGGGTTGGCTGGACATATGGAGACATAGAAACCCAGTAACTAAGCAATTCTCCTGCTTTTCAAAAACTCACGGGTCTCTATCTAGGATAGACTTGGCTGTGGGAAGCTCAAATATGCTCCCCTCGGTTTCTGAAATTTCATACAAACCCAGATGCGTTTCTGATCATTCCTATATGGTACTAAAATTAGTCACAACACAGGGGTCTATGCTCCCCAAGGCACCATGGAAATTTAATGCCTTTTGGCTTCAGCTGTTTACATCTCCTGAGAGACTAGAGGGAAGCATCAGTGGGTTTTTTCAGGTCCAGTCAACCCCAGCGGCAGTGGTTGCAGAGTGGGAGAAATTTAAAATATATCTACGTAGATTGCTAAGCAATGAGGTTACTAAAGTCAAACAGCGCTCTGAAACTCTCAGGGAAACACTGGAGATGCAGGTTCATTCCCTGGAGGATAAGTATGTGCAGGATCCTACTGATTCCGCAAGGGAGGCCTGGCAGGCAGCTCAATCTGCTTATGGGCGCCTCCTGGCCTCCTCGGCGGAAAAGAAAAGGTTTTTCTCTAAAACTGCCTTTTTTGAAGAGGGGGAGACAACGGGCCGCCTTCTTGCAAGAATTGCCAACTCAGAACAGAAGTCCCCAGTGATCGGAGCCATAAAAACTAAAGGGGGGCAGTTGGTACAGTCGCCCGATCTAATATTGAACACATTAGCCGAGTTTTATGAGACATTATATCGCCCAACCTCATTAAAAAACCCGGGGGATTTGGGTAATTACTTGGACGGCATTGATTTCCCGCAACTCTCTGCATTACAATGCCGGGAACTGGATTCCCCGATATCACTGGAGGAGCTGCAGGTGGCTGTGGCTGCGTTTCCCAACTGTAAAGCCCCAGGGGGGGATGGCATCCCCATGGAGATTTACAAAGAATACTCGGAAATATTGTTGCCCAAGCTCTTGGCAATGTTTAATGCGGCCAGAGACCAGTCTGCCCTTCCACCATCCATGTCGCAAGCCCATATTGTGTTGATTTTGAAACCAGGTAAAGATCCCGTAGATCCAGCATCCTATAGGCCGATATCCTTACTCCAGTCAGACATTAAAATCCTGGCCAAAGTACTAGCTCTTAGACTAAATAAGGTGATCACTTCAGTGATACATTCTGATCAGGCGGGATTTATGCCCAATAAATCTACGGCGATAAACTTGAGAAGGCTATTTCTTAATATGCAGACGCAGACTGACAACATGGGATCAAGGGCTCTTTTGTCACTAGACACTATGAAAGCCTTTGATAGTGTAGAGTGGCCTTATCTTTGGGAGGTCCTGAAGCGATTTGGCTTTGGGGCCACATATATCACCTGGGTACGTTTGCTATATCACTGCCCTCGGGCTGCCATAAGGGAGGCTGGTAGATTGTCACTGCCGTTTGCTTTGGGCCGGGGCACACGGCAGGGGTGCCCTTTATCCCCCCTGCTGTTTGCCCTGGCGATAGAGCCCCTAGCAATTAAAATTAGAAATCACAAGGGTATCACGGGCTTCTGTTATGGAGATAGACAGGAGAAAGTGATGCTCTACGCGGATGATACCATGATATTATTAGGTGATATGGAGCAATCCCTGAGGAACACGATGGACACAGTGATCCGGTTTGGGGAATTTTCAGGTCTGAAGATAAACTGGGCCAAATCAGCTTTGATGCCCCTAGACGGTGCCACAGTTCAGGACGGTGAGAGAGTAGGAGAAATTCCCGTTACCCATTCCTTCAAATACCTGGGGATATGGATTACACCCCAAATTAGAGATTACGGCCAACTCAACATTTCTCCACTCTTGGCCAGGTTTCGTCAGCGGGTCAAGACGTGGAACGCCCTGTGTATGTCAGTTGCGGGCAGAGTGAATCTAATCAAAATGATTCTGATGCCCCAACTGTTATACATGCTACATAACTCCCCAATAGTGATCCCACTGAAGATCTTTAGGATAGTCAACACCATATTCCGTGAACTTATTTGGAAAAATAGGCCCCCGAGGATAAAACTAGAACACTTACAGCGCCCTAAAGACGATGGTGGCCTTGCTCTCCCGAACCCATGGCTGTACTATCTGGCATCCCAGATGCAACACTTAATAGGTATTATGGCCATGGAGGGTGTAGTGGGCGACAGATCCCCCGCTGCTTCCGAGGCTATTATGCTCCATGCAGTGGGTGGGCGATCAGTCCCGACTGCTCTTGAGGCATTGGCCTTTGCTAAACCTCAAAAAACCTTCCCCACATACAATCTTATACAAAAAGTATGGAATAAGGTCAATTACTTGCAGGGGGTCTCGGGTTTCACTGAGTTTAGCCCGATTTGGGCAAATGGGACTTACCCGGAGCTAGCCAAATTGCAGCACACAGACAAGTGGAAGAGACATGGTATTTTCTACCTGGCCCAAATTATATGCAATGGGAAACTGATATCCTGGGAAACTTTGAAAGAGAAATACGGGTTACCTCAAAATATGAAATTCTACTATATGCAACTTAGACACGCATTTATAGCCCAATCTAAGACCTCTGAGTGGCATATGGACCCCAATCCCATTCTTTCCCAACTTAGAATGGCAGAGGTTTCAAAGGGATTTATTTCCCAATGCTATGGCACATTATCCACTCAATACCATTCCAAACACCCCCTTACGGTCAAAAGAAAGTGGGAAATGGACATAGGGCCCCTAGATGAAGATCAGTGGGAGGAAGCCCTGCAATCAGTAGCTACCTGTTCCCTAAATGTGACACAAAGGTTGACCCAAATATACATACTCCTGAGAGTTTATTACACGCCCCATAGACTCCATGCTATGGGACTGATACCCTCCCCGCTATGCACTAGGTGTAAGAGGGATCATGGAGAGTTGATACACATGCTTTGGCGCTGCCCCAAGCTCCATTTGTATTGGAGGGGGGTGGTAGAGGTTCTGTCTGCAGTGTTCGGGGTACAGATTCCTCTGGACCCTAGACAGTGTATTCTGAATCTACTGGACGAATTAGAATGGGAACCACATATTAGAGAAGCCCTCACAAGGACCCTTTTTATGGCCCGTAAATTGATTATGCTACATTGGAAGTCTGAGTCACCCCCTACAGTTAAGCAATGGATTACAGCAGTGGGTAATACGCTGAGGATGGAGAAAATCATATACCAGCATAGGGGATGCGCTGCCAAATTTGAAAAACTGTGGGAGCCGTGGCTGGGAACTCCGGGATTGGCCCCGGAGGACCTGGTCATGGATAGACTCCTGAGACTTAATACGGGCTGAGAGACCCCACACCCTAATAATCTGGCAGAACACACATTTAAATACAGATGTATTCGAAGGTATGCAGGGTATCTTGATTGTGGTGTGTATAGGGGAGAATGGCATGTTATGCTATATTATTTTGCATATTTGTGGCTGGGCTCCTGGGGAACGAGGGGTGTTATACCATATTGCAAATGTAAAGCTTATAAATCTCTGGACTGTACACTGTTAATTTTCAATAAAGAATTTTTTTCTGGATAAAAAAAAAAAAAAAAAAATAAACAGGACTGGAGTTGGGAAAAAACCCGGACCGGATTTGAAAATAAAGCGGACTGGAGTTCGGAAAAGAAAACCCGGACTGGATTGGACGAAAAAACCGGACTAGAGTTGGGAAAGGAAAACCCGGAACGGATTTGACTAAAAAACCGAACTGGAGTTGGGAAAAGAAAACCCGGAGCGGATTCGACGAAAAAAACGGACTGAAGTTGGGTAAGGAAAACCCGGACTGGATTTGTAAATAAACCGGACTGGAGTTGGGAAAAAAAACCCGGACCGGACTCGACGAAAAAACCGGACTGGAGTTCGGAAAAGAAAACCCGGACTGGATTACACAAAAAAACCGGACTGGAGTTGGGAAAGGAGAACCCGGACCGGATTTAATAATAAACCGGACTGGAGTTGGGAAAGGGAAACCCGGACTGGATTTGACAAAAAAACGGACTGGAGTTGGGAAAGGAAAACCAGGACTGGATTTTTAAATAAACCGGACTGAAGTTGGGAAAGGAAAACCTGGACCGGATTCAACAAGAAAAAACGGACTGGAGTTGGGAAAAGAAAACCCGGACCGGTTTGACAAAAAAAACGGACTGGAGTTGGGAAAGGAAAACCCGGACCGGAATTTGAAAATAAACCGGACTGGAGTTGGGAAAAGAAAACCCGGACTGGATTTTTCAATAAACCGGACTGGAGTTGGGAAAGGAAAACCCGGACCGGATTCGACAAAAAAAGCGGACTGGGGTTGGGAAAGGACCGGATTTGAAAATAAACCGGACTGGAGTTGGGAAAAGAAAACCCGGACCGGATTAGACTAAAAAACCGGACTGGAGTTGGGAAAAGAAAACCCGGACCGGATTCGACGAAAAAAACGGACTGGAGTTCGGAAAAGAAAACCCGAACTGGATTAGACAAAAAAACCGGACTGGAGTTGGGAAAAGAAAACCCGGACGGGATTCGACGGAAAAACCGGACTGGAGTTGGGAAAAGAAAACCCGGACCGATTTAACAAAAAAAAGGACTGGAGTTGGGAAAGGAAAACCCGGACTGGATTTGTAAATAAACCGGACTGGAGTTGGGAAAGGAAAACCGGACTGGAGTTGGGAAAAGAAAACCCGGACCAGATTAGACTAAAAAACCGGACTGGAGTTGGGAAAAGAAAACCCGGACCAGATTCGACGAAAAAAACGGACTGGAGTTCGGAAAAGAAAACCCGAACTGGATTAGACAAAAAAACGGACTGGAGTTGGGAAAAGAAAACCCGGACGGGATTCGACGGAAAAACCGGACTGGAGTTGGGAAAAGAAAACCCGGACCGATTTAACAAAAAAAACGGACTGGAGTTGGGAAAGGAAAACCCGGAGTGGCTTTGTAAATAAACCGGACTGGAGATGGGAAAGGAAAACCTGGACCGGATTCAACAAGAAAAACGGACTGGAGTTGGGAAAAGAAAACCCGGACCAGTTTGACAAAAAAAACGGACTGGAGTTGGGAAAGGAAAACCCGGACCGGATTAGACTAAAAAACCGGACTGGAGTTGGGAAAAGAAAACCCGGACGGGATTCGACGGAAAAACCGGACTAGAGTTGGGAAAAGAAAACCCGGACCGGTTTGGGAAAAAAAACGGACTGGAATTGGGAAAGGAAAACCCGGACCGGATTTGAAAATAAACCGGACTGGAGTTGGTAAAAGGAAAACCCGGACTGGATTTAACAAAAAAAACGGACTGGAGTTGGGAAAGGAAAACCCGGACTGGATTTGTAAATAAACCGGACTGGAGTTGGGAAAGGAAAACCTGGACCGGATTCAACAAAAAAAACGGACTGGAGTTGGGCAAAGAAAACCCGGACCGGTTTGACAAAAAAAACGGACTGGAGTTGGGAAAGGAAAACCCGGACTGGATTTTTAAATAAACCGGACTGGAGTTGGGAAAGGAAAACCCGGACCGGATTCGACAAAAAAACGGACTGGAGTTGGGAAAAGAAAACCCAGACCGGATTCGACGAAAAAAACGGACTGGAGTTGGGAAAAGAAAACCCGGACTGGATTAGACAAAAAAAGGGACTGGAGTTGGGAAAAGAAAACCCGGACGGGATTCGACGGAAAAACCGGTCTGGAGTTGGGAAAAGAAAACCCGGACTGGATTTACCAAAAAAAACGGACTGGAGTTGGGAAAAAACCCGGACTGGATTTGAAAATAAACCAGACTGGAGTTGGGAAAAGAAAACCCGGACCGGATTTGAAAATAAACCGGACTGGAGTTGGGAAAAGAACCCGCACTGGATTTGACAAAAAAAACAGACTGGAGTTGGAGGGAAAAAAACGGACTGGAGTTGGGAAAAGAACCCGCACTGGATTTGACAAAAAAAACGGACTGGAGTTGGGGGGAAAAAACGGACTGGATTTGACAAAAAAATGGACAGGGTTTGGGGAAAAAAAAACAGCCTAGGTTTTTTTCAAATCCAGTCGATATTTAAATTATAGGTAAAATAGGTGAAGTCAGTAATTCTTCGATTCAGGTCTCTGCACCATAGCAACTAATTTGGGATAGATTAGATTTACATTTTTATTGGAATTTCCTTTCAAATTTGGCTAAAGTAACTCTTAGTGAATGTAACGAATACAAATGCATCCGGAGTTACGAGTTTTCCGAAATAACGAATGCTGCATCTAAATGAATGGAACAGAACAAATACGAATGTATCCAAAGTTACGAATTATCCAAAATAACAAAATGTGCATCTAAAGGAATGATCCGATGAACAAAAAAAAAACAAAAAAAACAAATGAAACAAAAACGAAACTAATTTTTCGGTAGTGCATATGTCTAGCCATAATTATATATAATATTTTAGTGTAATCAATACCAGAGTAACAGACCTAGACACTGCTACTGGAATTGATTAAATGGCTTCACATTCATCACATTATTAGACCCCTTTCACACTGAGGCGCTATAGCGCCTGCAAAGTGCCCTGAAAGAGCCGCTCCTCTTACTCCAGTGTGAAAGCCCGATACAGCATATTTGACAAAAAAAAAACGGACTGGAGTTGGGAAAGGAAAACCCGGACCGGATTTAAAAATAAACCGGACTGGAGTTGGGAAAAGAAAACCCGGACCCGATTCGACTAAAAAACCAGACTGGAGTTCGGAAAAGAGAACCCGGACCGGATTTAAGGACTGGAGTTGGGAAAAGAAAACCCGGACCGGATTCGACTAAAAAAAACCGGATTGGAGTTCGGAAAAGAAAACCCGGACGGGATTCGACGGAAAAACCAGACTGGAGTTGGGAAAAGAAAACCCGGACTGGATTTACCAAAAAAAACGGACTGGAGTTGGGAAAAAACCCGGACCGGATTTGAAAATAAACCAGACTGGAGTTGGGAAAAGAAAACCCGGACCGGTTTGACAAAAAAAACGGACTGGAGTTGGGAAAGGAAAACCCGAACCGGATTTGAAAATAAACCGGACTGGAGTTGGTAAAAGGAAAACCCGGACTGGATTTAACAAAGAAAATGGTCTGGAGTTGGGAAAAGAAAACCCGGACTGGATTTTTAAATAAACCGGACTGGAGTTGGGAAAGGAAAACCCGGACTGGATTCAACTAAAAAACCGGACTGGAGTTCGGAAAAGAAAACCCGGACTGGATTAGACAAAAAAAACGGACTGGATTTGGGAAAGGAAAACCCGGACCAGATTCAACAAAAAAACCGGACTGGAGTTGGGAAAGGAAAACCCGGACCAGATTCAACAAAAAAAACGGACTGGAGTTGGGAAAAGAAAACCCGGACCGGATTAGACTAAAAAAACGGACTGGAGTTGGGAAAAGAAAACCCGGACCGGATTCGACGAAAAAAACGGACTGGAGTTGGGAAAAGAAAACCCGGACTGGATTAGACAAAAAAACGGGACTGGAGTTGGGAAAAGAAAACCCGGACTGGATTTACCAAAAAAAACGGACTGGAGTTGGGAAAAAAACCCGGACCGGATTTGAAAATCAAACAGACTGGAGTTGGGAAAGGAAAACCCGGACCGGATTCGACAAAAAAAAAACGGACTGGAGTTGGGAAAGGAAAACCCGGACTGGATTTGTAAATAAACCGGACTGGAGTTGGGAAAGGAAAACCCGGACCGGATTCAACAAGAAAAACGGACTGGAGTTGGGAAAAGAAAACCCGGATGGGATTCGACGGAAAAACCGGACTGGAGTTGGGAAAGGAAAACCCGGACTGGATTTACCAAAAAAAACGGACTGGAGTTGGGAAAAAACCCGGACCGGATTTGAAAATAAACCAGACTGGAGTTGGAAAAGGAAAACCCAGACCGGATTCGACGAAAAAACCGGACTGGAGTTTGGAAAGGAAAACCCGGACTGGATTTGACAAAAAAAACGGACTGGAGTTGGGAAAGGAAAACCCGGACCGGATTTAAAAATAAACCGGACTAGAGTTGGGAAAAGAAAACCCGGACTGGATTAGACTAAAAAAAACGGACTGGAGTTGGGAAAGGAAAACCCGGACTGGATTTGTAAATAAACCAGACTGGAGTTGGGAAAGGAAAACCCGGACCGGATTCGACGAAAAAAACCGGACTGGAGTTGGGAAAGGAAAACCCGGACCGGATTTACCAAAAAAAACGGACTGTAGTTGGGAAAAGAAAACCCGGACCGGATTCGAAAATAAACCGGACTGGAGTTGGGAAAAGAACCCGCACTGGATTTGACAAAAAAAACAGACTGGAGTTGGAGGGAAAAAAACAGACTGGAGTTGGGAAAATAACCCGCACTGGATTTGACAAAAAAAACGGACTGGAGTTGGGGGGAAAAAACGGACTGGATTTGACAAAAAAAATGGACAGGAGTTGGGGAAAAAAAAACAGCCTGGGTTTTTTTCAAATCCAGTCGATATTTAAATTATAGGTAAAATAGGTGAAGTCAGTAATTCTTCGATTCAGGTCTCTGCGCCATAGCAACTAATTTGGGATAGATTAGATTTACATTTTTATTGGAATTTCCTTTCAAATTTGGCTAAAGTAACTCTTAGTGAATGTAACGAATACAAATGCATCCGGAGTTACGAGTTTTCCGAAATAACGAATGCTGCATATAAATGAATGGAAAAGAACAAATACGAATGCATCCAAAGTTACGAATTATCCAAAATAACAAAATGTGCATCTAAAGGAATGATCCGATGAACAAAAAAAAAACAAAAAAAAAAATGAAACAAAAACTAAACAAATTTTTCGGTAGTGCATATGTCTAGCCATAATTATATATAATATTTTAGTGTAATCAATACCAGAGTGACAGACCTAGACACTGCTACTGGAATTGATTAAATGGCTTCACATTCATCACATTATTAGACCCCTTTCACACTGAGGCGCTATAGCGACTGCAAAGTGCCCTGAAAGAGCTGCTCCTCTTACTCCAGTGTGAAAGCCCGATACAGCATATTTGACAAAAAAACGGACTGGAGTTGGGAAAGGAAAACCCGGACCGGATTTGAAAATAAACCGGACTGGAGTTGGGAAAAGAAAACCCGGACCGGATTCGACTAAAAAACCGGACTGGAGTTGGGAAAAGAAAACCCGGACCGGATTTAAGGACTGGAGTTGGGAAAAGAAAACCCGGACCGGATTCGACTAAAAAACCGGACTGGAGTTGGGAAAAGAAAACCCGGACCGGATTTGACGAAAAAACCGGACTGGAGTTCGGAAAAGAAAACCCGGACTGGATTAGACAAAAAAAAAAACAGACTGGAGTTGTGAAAAGAAAACCTGGACCGGACTTGACAAAAAAAACGGACTGGAGTTGGGAAAGGAAAACCCGGACCGGATTTGAAAATAAACCGGACTGGAGTTGGGAAAAGAAAACCCGGACCGGATTCGACGAAAAAACCGGACTGGAGTTGGGAAAGGAAAACCCGGACCGGATTTACCAAAAAAAACGGACTGGAGTTGGGAAAAAACCCGGACTGGATTTGAAAATAAACCGGACTGGAGTTGGGAAAAGAAAACCCGGACGGGATTCAACGGAAAAACCGGACTGGAGTTGGGAAAAGAAAACCCGGACCGGATTTACCAAAGAAAAACGGACTGGAGTTGGGAAAAAGCCCGGACCGGATTTGAAAATAAACCGGACTGGAGTTGGGAAAAGAAAACCCGGACGGGATTCGACGGAAAAACCGGACTGGAGTTGGGAAGGGAAAACCCGGACCGGATTCGACGAAAAAACCGGACTGGAGTTGGGAAAGGAAAACCCGGACCAGTTTAGACAAAGAACCGGACTGGAGTTGGGAAAAGAAAACCCGGACCGGATTCGACTAAAAAACCGGACTGGAGTTGGGAAAAGAAAACCCGGACCGGATTTAAGGACTGGAATTGGGAAAAGAAAACCCGGACCGGATTCGACTAAAAAACCGGACTGGAGTTCGGAAAAGAAAACCCGGACCGGATTTGACGAAAAAAACGGACTGGAGTTCGAAAAAGAAAACCCGGACTGGATTCGACAAAAAAAAAAACAGACTGGAGTTGTGAAAAGAAAACCTGGACCGGATTCGACGAATAAACCGGACTGGAGTTGGGGAAGGAAAACCCGGACTGGTATTGTAAATAAACCGGACTGGAGTTGGGAAAGGAAAACCCGGACCGGAATCAACAAAAAAAAACGGACTGGAGTTGGGAAAAGAAAACCCGGACCGGACTTGACAAAAAAAACGGACTGGAGTTGGGAAAGGAAAACCCGGACCGGATTTGAAAATAAACCGGACTGGAGTTGGGAAAAGAAAACCCGGACCGGATTTGACGAAAAAACCGGACTGCAGTTGGGAAAGGAAAACACGGACCGGATTTACCAAAAAAAACGGACTGGAGTTGGGAAAAAACCCGGACTGGATTTGAAAATAAACCGGACTGGAGTTGGGAAAAGAAAACCCGGACGGGATTCAACGGAAAAACCGGACTGGAGTTGGGAAAGGAAAACCCGGACCGGATTTACCAAAAAAAAACGGACTGGAGTTGGGAAAAAACCCGGACCGGATTTGAAAATAAACCGGACTGGAGTTGGGAAAAGAAAACCCGGACGGGATTCGACGGAAAAACCGGACTGGAGTTGGGAAGGGAAAACCCGGACCGGATTCGACAAAAAAACTGGACTGGAGTTGGGAAAGGAAAACCCGGACCGGTTTAGACAAAGAACCGGACTGGAGTTGGGAAAAGAAAACCCGGACTGGATTTCTAAAATAAACCGGACTGAAGTTGGGAAAGGAAAAAACGGACCGGATTCGAAAAAAAAAAACGGACTGGAGTTGGGAAAAGAAAACCCGTGCCGGATTTTACTAAAAAACGGACTGGAGTTGGGAAAGGAAAACCCGGACCGGATTTACCAAAAAAAACGGACTGGAGTTGGGAAAAGAAAACCCGGACTGGACTTGAAATTAAACCGGACTGGAGTTGGGAAAAGAAAACCTGGACCAGATTTCACTAAAAAAACGGACTGGAGTTGGGAAAAGAAAACTTGGACCGGATTCGACGAAAAAAACGGACTGGAGTTGGGAAAAGAAAACCCGGACTGGATTAGACAAAAAAACGGGACTGGAGTTGGGAAAAGAAAACCCGGACGGGATTCGACGGAAAAACCGGACTGGAGTTGGGAAAAGAAAACCCGGACTGGATTTACCAAAAAAACGGACTGGAGTTGGGAAAAAAACCCGGACCGGATTTGAAAATCAACCAGACTGGAGTTGGGAAAGGAAAACCTGGACCGGATTCGACAAAAAAAAACGGACTGGAGTTGGGAAAGGAAAACCCGGACTGGATTTGTAAATAAACCGGACTGGAGTTGGGAAAGGAAAACACGGACCGGATTCAACAAAAAAAACCGACTGGAGTTGGGAAAAGAAAACCCGGATGGGATTCGACGGAAAAACCGGACTGGAGTTGGGAAAGGAAAACCCGGACTGGATTTACCAAAAAAAACGGACTGGAGTTGGGAAAAAACCCGGACCGGATTTGAAAATAAACCAGACTGGAGTTGGAAAAGGAAAACCCAGACCGGATTCGACGAAAAAACCGGACTGGAGTTTGGAAAGGAAAACCCGGACTGGATTTAACAAAAAAAACGGACTGGAGTTGGGAAAGGAAAACCCGGACCGTATTTGAAAATAAACCGGACTGGAGTTGGGAAAAGAAAACCCGGACTGGATTCGACTAAAAAAAATGGACTGGAGTTGGGAAAGGAAAACCCAGACTGGATTTGTAAATAAACCAGACTGGAGTTGGGAAAGGAAAACTCGGACCGGTTTCGACGAAAAAAACGGACTGGAGTTGGGAAAAGAAAACCCGGATGGGATTCGACGGAAAAACCGGACTGGAGTTGGGAAAGGAAAACCCGGACCGGATTTACCAAAAAAACCGGACTGTAGTTGGGAAAAGAAAACCCGGACCGGATTTGAAAATAAACCGGACTGGAGTTGGGAAAAGAACCCGCACTGGATTTGACAAAAAAAAACAGACTGGAGTTGGAGGGAAAAAAACGGACTGGAGTTGGGAAAAGAACCCGCACTGGATTTGACAAAAAAAACGGACTGGAGTTGGGGGGAAAATACGGACTGGATTTGACAAAAAAATGGACAGGGTTTGGGGAAAAAAAAACAGCCTGGGTTTTTTTCAAATCCAGTCGATATTTAAATTATAGGTAAAATAGGTGAAGTCAGTAATTCTTCGATTCAGGTCTCTGCACCATAGCAACTAATTTGGGATAGATTAGATTTACATTTTTATTGGAATTTCCTTTCAAATTTGGCTAAAGTAACTCTTAGTGAATGTAACGAAATACAAATGCATCCGGAGTTACGAGTTTTCCGAAATAACGAATGCTGCATCTAAATGAATGGAACAGAACAAATACGAATGCATCCAAAGTTACGAATTATCCAAAATAACAAAATGTGCATCTAAAGGAATGATCCGATGAACAAAAAAAAAACAAAAAAACAAATGAAACAAAAACTAAACAAATTTTTCGGTAGTGCATATGTCTAGCCATAATTATATATAATATTTTAGTGTAATCAATACCAGAGTGACAGACCTAGACACTGCTACTGGAATTGATTAAATGACTTCACATTCATCACATTATTAGACCCCTTTCACACTGAGGCGCTATAGCGCCTGCAAAGTGCCCTGAAAGAGCCGCTCCTCTTACTCCAGTGTGAAAGCCCGATACAGCATATTTGACAAAAAAAAACGGACTGGAGTTGGGAAAGGAAAACCCGGACTGGATTTGACGAAAAAACCGGACTGCAGTTGGGAAAGGAAAACACGGACCGGATTTACCAAAAAAAACAGACTGGAGTTGGGAAAAAACCCGGACTGGATTTGAAAATAAACCGGACTGGAGTTGGGAAAAGAAAACCCGGACGGGATTCAACGGAAAAACCGGACTGGAGTTGGGAAAGGAAAACCCGGACCGGATTTACCAAAAAAAGACGGACTGGAGTTGGGAAAAAACCCGGACCGGATTTGAAAATAAACCGGACTGGAGTTGGGAAAAGAAAACCCGGACCGGATTCGACAAAAAAACTGGACTGGAGTTGGGAAAGGAAAACCCGGACCGGTTTAGACAAAGAACCGGACTGGAGTTGGGAAAAGAAAACCCGGACTGGATTTCTAAAATAAACCGGACTGAAGTTGGGAAAGGAAAAAACGGACCGGATTCGAAAAAAAAAACGGACTGGAGTTGGGAAAAGAAAACCCGTGCCGGATTTTACTAAAAAACGGACTGGAGTTGGGAAAGGAAAACCCGGACCGGATTTACCAAAAAAAACGGACTGGAGTTGGGAAAAGAAAACCCGGACTGGACTTGAAATTAAACCGGACTGGAGTTGGGAAAAGAAAACCTGGACCGGATTTCACTAAAAAAACGGACTGGAGTTGGGAAAAGAAAACCCGGACCGGATTCGACGAAAAAAACGGACTGGAGTTGGGAAAAGAAAACCCGGACTGGATTAGACAAAAAAACGGGACTGGAGTTGGGAAAAGAAAACCCGGACGGGATTCGACGGAAAAACCGGACTGGAGTTGGGAAAAGAAAACCCGGACTGGATTTACCAAAAAAACGGACTGGAGTTGGGAAAAAAACCCGGACCGGATTTGAAAATCAACCAGACTGGAGTTGGGAAAGGAAAACCTGGACCGGATTCGACAAAAAAAACGGACTGGAGTTGGGAAAGGAAAACCCGGACTGGATTTGTAAATAAACCGGACTGGAGTTGGGAAAGGAAAACACGGACCGGATTCAACAAAAAAAACGGACTGGAGTTGGGAAAAGAAAACCCGGATGGGATTCGACGGAAAAACCGGACTGGAGTTGGGAAAGGAAAACCCGGACTGGATTTACCAAAAAAAACGGACTGGAGTTGGGAAAAAACCCGGACCGGATTTGAAAATAAACCAGACTGGAGTTGGAAAAGGAAAACCCAGACCGGATTCGACGAAAAAACCGGACTGGAGTTTGGAAAGGAAAACCCGGACTGGATTTAACAAAAAAAAACGGACTGGAGTTGGGAAAGGAAAACCCGGACCGTATTTGAAAATAAACCGGACTGGAGTTGGGAAAAGAAAACCCGGACTGGATTCGACTAAAAAAAAACGGACTGGAGTTGGGAAAGGAAAACCCAGACTGGATTTGTAAATAAACCAGACTGGAGTTGGGAAAGGAAAACTCGGACCGGATTCGACGAAAAAACCGGACTGGAGTTGGGAAAGGAAAACCCGGACCGGATTTACCAAAAAAACCGGACTGTAGTTGGGAAAAGAAAACCCGGACCGGATTTGAAAATAAACCGGACTGGAGTTGGGAAAAGAACCCGCACTGGATTTGACAAAAAAAACAGACTGGAGTTGGAGGGAAAAAAACGGACTGGAGTTGGGAAAAGAACCCGCACTGGATTTGACAAAAAAAACGGACTGGAGTTGGGGGGAAAAAACGGACTGGATTTGACAAAAAAATGGACAGGGTTTGGGGAAAAAAAAACAGCCTGGGTTTTTTTCAAATCCAGTCGATATTTAAATTATAGGTAAAATAGGTGAAGTCAGTAATTCTTCGATTCAGGTCTCTGCACCATAGCAACTAATTTGGGATAGATTAGATTTACATTTTTATTGGAATTTCCTTTCAAATTTGGCTAAAGTAACTCTTAGTGAATGTAACGAATATAAATGCATCCGGAGTTACGAGTTTTCCGAAATAACGAATGCTGCATCTAAATGAATGGAACAGAACAAATACGAATGCATCCAAAGTTACGAATTATCCAAAATAACAAAATGTGCATCTAAAGGAATGATCCGATGAACAAAAAAAAAACAAAAAAACAAATGAAACAAAAACTAAACAAATTTTTCGGTAGTGCATATGTCTAGCCATAATTATATATAATATTTTAGTGTAATCAATACCAGAGTGACAGACCTAGACACTGCTACTGGAATTGATTAAATGACTTCACATTCATCACATTATTAGACCCCTTTCACACTGAGGCGCTATAGCGCCTGCAAAGTGCCCTGAAAGAGCCGTTCCTCTTACTCCAGTGTGAAAGCCCGATACAGCATATTTGACAAAAAAAAACGGACTGGAGTTGGGAAAGGAAAACCCGGACCGGATTTGAAAATAAACCGGACTGGAGTTGGGAAAAGAAAACCCGGACCGGATTCGACTAAAAAACCGGACTGGAGTTCGGAAAAGAAAACCCGGACCGGATTTAAGGACTGGAGTTGGGAAAAGAAAACCCGGACCGGATTCGACTAAAAAACCGGACTGGAGTTCGGAAAAGAAAACCCGGACGGGATTCGACGGAAAAACCGGACTGGAGTTCGGAAAAGAAAACCCGGACTGGATTTACCAAAAAAAACGGACTAGAGTTGGGAAAAAACCCGGACCGGATTTGAAAATAAACCAGACTGGAGTTGGGAAAAGAAAACCCGGACCGGTTTGACAAAAAAAACGGACTGGAGTTGGGAAAGGAAAACCCGGAGCGGATTTGAAAATAAACCGGACTGGAGTTGGTAAAAGGAAAACCCGGACTGGATTTAACAAAGAAAATGGTCTGGAGTTGGGAAAAGAAAACCCGGACTGGATTTTTAAATAAACCGGACTGGAGTTGGGAAAGGAAAGCCCGGACCGGATTAAACTAAAAAACCGGACTGGAGTTCGGAAAAGAAAACCCGGACTGGATTAGACAAAAAAAACGGACTGGAGTTGGGAAAGGAAAACCCGGACGGGATTCGACGGAAAAACCGAACTGAAGTTGGTAAAAGGAAAACCCGGACTGGATTTAACAAAAAACCCAGACTGGAGTTGGGAAAGGAAAACCCGGACTGGATTTGTAAATAAACCGGACTGGAGTTGGGAAAGGAAAACCTGGACCGGATTCAACAAAAAAACGGACTGGAGTTGGGAAAAGAAAACCCGGACCGGTTTGACAAAAAAAACGGACTGGAGTTGGGAAAGGAAAACCCGGACCGGATTTGAAAATAAACCGGACTGGAGTTGGGAAGAGAAAACCCGGACTGGATTTTTAAATAAACCGGACTGGGGTTGGGAAAGGAAAACCCGGACCGGATTCGACAAAAAAAACAGACTGGACTTGGGAAAAGAAAACCCGGACGGGATTCGACGGAAAAACCGGACTGGAGTTGGGAAAAGAAAACCCGGACTGGATTTACCAAAAAAACAGACTGGAGTTGGGAAAAAAACCCGGACCGGATTTGAAAATAAACTAGACTGGAGTTGGGAAAGGAAAACCCGGACCGGATTCGACAAAAAAAAACGGACTGGAGTTGGGAAAGGAAAACCCGGACTGGATTTGTAAATAAACCGGACTGGAGTTGGGAAAGGAAAACCCGGACCAGATTCAACAAAAAAACCGGACTGGAGTTGGGAAAGGAAAACCCGGACCAGATTCAACAAAAAAACCGGACTGGAGTTGGGAAAAGAAAACCCGGACCGGATTAGACTAAAAAACGGACTGGAGTTGGGAAAAGAAAACCCGGACCGGATTCGACGAAAAAAACGGACTGGAGTTGGGAAAAGAAAACCCGGACTGGATTAGACAAAAAAACGGGACTGGATTTGGGAAAAGAAAACCCGGACAGGATTCGACGGAAAAACCGGACTGGAGTTGGGAAAAGAAAACCCGGACTGGATTTACCAAAAAAAACCGGACTGGAGTTGGGAAAAAAACCCGGACCGGATTTGAAAATCAAACAGACTGGAGTTGGGAAAGGAAAACCCGGACCGGATTCGACAAAAAAAAAACGGACTGGAGTTGGGAAAGGAAAACCCGGACTGGATTTGTAAATAAACCGGACTGGAGTTGGGAAAGGAAAACCCGGACCGGATTCAACAAAAAAAACGGACTGGAGTTGGGAAAAGAAAACCCGGATGGGATTCGACGGAAAAACCGGACTGGAGTTGGGAAAGGAAAACCCGGACTGGATTTACCAAAAAAAACGGACTGGAGTTGGGAAAAAACCCGGACCGGATTTGAAAATAAACCAGACTGGAGTTGGAAAAGGTAAAACCCATACCGGATTCGACGAAAAAACCGGACTGGAGTTTGGAAAGGAAAACCCGGACTGGATTTGACAAAAAAAACGGACTGGAGTTGGGAAAGGAAAACCCGGACCGGATTTGAAAATAAACCGGACTGGAGTTGGGAAAAGAAAACCCGGACTGGATTTGACTAAAAAAACCGGACTGGAGTTGGGAAAGGAAAACCCGGACTGGATTTGTAAATAAACCAGACTGGAGTTGGGAAAGGAAAACCCGGACCGGATTCGACGAAAAAACCGGACTGGAGTTGGGAAAGGAAAACCCGGACCGGATTTACCAAAAAAAATGGACTGTAGTTGGGAAAAGAAAACCCGGACCGGATTTGAAAATAAACCGGACTGGAGTTGGGAAAAGAACCCGCACTGGATTTGACAAAAAAAACAGACTGGAGTTGGAGGGAAAAAAACGAACTGGAGTTGGGAAAAGAATCGGCACTGGATTTGACAAAAAAAACGGACTGGAGTTGGGGGGAAAAAACGGACTGGATTTGACAAAAAAATGGACAGGAGTTGGGGAAAAAAAAACAGCCTGGGTTTTTTTCAAATCCAGTCGATATTTAAATTATAGGTAAAATAGGTGAAGTCAGTAATTCTTCGATTCAGGTCTCTGCGCCATAGCAACTAATTTGGGATAGATTAGATTTACATTTTTATTGGAATTTCCTTTCAAATTTGGCTAAAGTAACTCTTAGTGAATGTAACGAATACAAATGCATCCGGAGTTACGAGTTTTCCGAAATAACGAATGCTGCATCTAAACGAATGGAAAAGAACAAATACGAATGCATCCAAAGTTACGAATTATCCAAAATAACAAAATGTGCATCTAAAGGAATGATCCAATGAACAAAAAAAAAACAAAAAAAACAAATGAAACAAAAACTAAACTAATTTTTCGGTAGTGCATATGTCTAGCCATAATTATATATAAAAATTTTTAGTGTAATCAATACCAGAGTGACAGACCTAGACACTGCTACTGGAATTGATTAAATGGCTTCACATTCATCACATTATTAGACCCCTTTCACACTGAGGCGCTATAGCGCCTGCAAAGTGCCCTGAAAGAGCTGCTTCTCTTACTCCAGTGTGAAAGCCCGATACAGCATATTTGACAAAAAAAACGGACTGGAGTTGGGAAAGGAAAACCCGGACTGGAGTTGGGAAAAGAAAACCCGGACCGGATTCGACTAAAAAACCGGACTGGAGTTGGGAAAAGAAAACCCGGACCGGATTTAAGGACTGGAGTTGGGAAAAGAAAACCCGGACCGGATTTGACGAAAAAACCGGACTGGAGTTCGGAAAAGAAAACCCGGACTGGATTTGACAAAAAAAAAACAGACTGGAGTTGTGAAAAGAAAACCTGGACCGGACTTGACAAAAAAAACGGACTGGAGTTGGGAAAAAAGCCGGACTGGATTTGAAAATAAACCGGACTGGAGTTGGGAAAAGAAAACCCGGACCGGATTCAACAAAAAAAACGGACTGGAGTTGGGAAAAGAAAACCCGGACCGGATTTACCAAAAAAAAACGGACTGGAGTTGGGAAAAAACCCGGACCGGATTTGAAAATAAACCGGACTGGAGTTGGGAAAAGAAAACCCGGACGGGATTCGACGGAAAAACCGGACTGGAGTTGGGAAGGGAAAACCCGGACCGGATTCGACGAAAAAACCGGACTGGAGTTGGGAAAGGAAAACCCGGACCGGTTTAGACAAAGAACCGGACTGAAGTTGGGAAAAGAAAACCCGGACCGGATTCGACTAAAAAACCGGACTGGAGTTGGGAAAAGAAAACCCGGACCGGATTTAAGGACTGGAATTGGGAAAAGAAAACCCGGACCGGATTCGACTAAAAAACCGGACTGGAGTTCGGAAAAGAAAACCCGGACCGGATTTGACGAAAAAAACGGACTGGAGTTCGAAAAAGAAAACCCGGACTGGATTCGACAAAAAAAAAACAGACTGGAGTTGTGAAAAGAAAACCTGGACCGGATTCGACGAATAAACCAGACTGGAGTTGGGAAAGGAAAACCCGGACTGGTATTGTAAATAAACCGGACTGGAGTTGGGAAAGGAAAACCCGGACCGGAATCAACAAAAAAAACGGACTGGAGTTGGGAAAAGAAAACCCGGACCGGACTTGACAAAAAAAACGGACTGGAGTTGGGAAAGGAAAACCCGGACCGGATTTGAAAATAAACCGGACTGGAGTTGGGAAAAGAAAACCCGGACCGGATTCGACGAAAAAACCGGACTGCAGTTGGGAAAGGAAAACACGGACCGGATTTACCAAAAAAAACGGACTGGAGTTGGGAAAAAACCCGGACTGGATTTGAAAATAAACCGGACTGGAGTTGGCAAAAGAAAACCCGGACGGGATTCAACGGAAAAACCGGACTGGAGTTGGGAAAGGAAAACCCGGACCGGATTTACAAAAAAAAAACGGACTGGAGTTGGGAAAAAACCCGGACCGGATTTGAAGATAAACCGGACTGGAGTTGGGAAAAGAAAACCCGGACGGGATTCGACGGAAAAACCGGACTGGAGTTGGGAAGGGAAAACCCGGACCGGATTTGACGAAAAAACTGGACTGGAGTTGGGAAAGGAAAACCCGGACCGGTTTAGACAAAGAACCGGACTGGAGTTGGGAAAAGAAAACCCGGACTGGATTTCTAAAATAAACCGGACTGAAGTTGGGAAAGGAAAAAACGGACCGGATTCGAAAAAAAAAACGGACTGGAGTTGGGAAAAGAAAACCCGTGCTGGATTTTACTAAAAAACGGACTGGAGTTGGGAAAGGAAAACCCGGACCGGATTTACCAAAAAAAACGGACTGGAGTTGGGAAAAGAAAACCCGGACTGGACTTGAAATTAAACCGGACTGGAGTTGGGAAAAGAAAACCTGGACCGGATTTCACTAAAAAAACGGACTGGAGTTGGGAAAAGAAAACCCGGACCGGATTCGACGAAAAAAACGGACTGGAGTTGGGAAAAGAAAACCCGGACTGGATTAGACAAAAAAACGGGACTGGAGTTGGGAAAAGAAAACCCGGACGGGATTCGACGGAAAAACCGGACTGGAGTTGGGAAAAGAAAACCCGGACTGGATTTACCAAAAAAAACGGACTGGAGTTGGGAAAAAAACCCGGACCGGATTTGAAAATCAACCAGACTGGAGTTGGGAAAGGAAAACCCGGACCGGATTCGACAAAAAAAACGGACTGGAGTTGGGAAAGGAAAACCCGGACTGGATTTGTAAATAAACCGGACTGGAGTTGGGAAAGGAAAACCCGGACCGGATTCAACAAAAAAAACGGACTGGAGTTGGGAAAAGAAAACCCGGATGGGATTCGACGGAAAAACCGGACTGGAGTTGGGAAAGGAAAACCCGGACTGGGTTTACCAAAAAAAACGGACTGGAGTTGGGAAAAAACCCGGACCGGATTTGAAAATAAACCAGACTGGAGTTGAAAAAGGAAAACCCAGACCGGATTCGACGAAAAAACCGGACTGGAGTTTGGAAAGGAAAACCCGGACTGGATTTAACAAAAAAAAACGGACTGGAGTTGGGAAAGGAAAACCCGGACCGGATTTGAAAATAAACCGGACTGGAGTTGGGAAAAGAAAACCCGGACTGGATTAGACTAAAAAAACGGACTGGAGTTGGGAAAGGAAAACCCAGACTGGATTTGTAAATAAACCAGACTGGAGTTGGGAAAGGAAAACTCGGACCGGATTCGACGGAAAAACCGGACTGGAGTTGGGAAAGGAAAACCCGGACCGGATTTACCAAAAAAAACGGACTGTAGTTGGGAAAAGAAAACCCGGACTGGAGTTGGGAAAAGAACCCGCACTGGATTTGACAAAAAAAACAGACTGGAGTTGGAGGGAAAAAAACGGACTGGAGTTGGGAAAAGAACCCGCACTGGATTTGACAAAAAAACGGACTGGAGTTGGGGGGAAAAAACGGACTGGATTTGACAAAAAAATGGACAGGAGTTGGGGAAAAAAAACAGCCTGGGTTTTTTTCAAATCCAGTCGATATTTAAATTATAGGTAAAATAGGTGAAGTCAGTAATTCTTCGATTCAGGTCTCTGCGCCATAGCAACTAATTTGGGATAGATTAGATTTACATTTTTATTGGAATTTCCTTTCAAATTTGGCTAAAGTAACTCTTAGTGAATGTAACGAATACAAATGCATCCGGAGTTACGAGTTTTCCGAAATAACGAATGCTGCATATAAATGAATGGAAAAGAACAAATACGAATGCATCCAAAGTTACGAATTATCCAAAATAACAAAATGTGCATCTAAAGGAATGATCCGATGAACAAAAAAAAAACAAAAAAACAAAAAAAACAAATGAAACAAAAACTAAACTAATTTTTCGGTAGTGCATATGTCTAGCCATAATTATATATAATATTTTAGTGTAATCAATACCAGAGTGACAGACCTAGACACTGCTACTGGAATTGATTAAATGGCTTCACATTCATCACATTATTAGACCCCTTTCACACTGAGGCGCTATAGCGCCTGCAAAGTGCCCTGAAAGAGCTGCTCCTCTTACTCCAGTGTGAAAGCCCGATACAGCATGTCACAGACCTAGCCAGAACAGAGGCTGTTGGAGAGGACTGTATGCAAGCCTGTTGCCTTTTGATTATGGGCCCTGGATTTTCAATGGATTCATTCTGTTGGGACACATCCTTTGAGGAGATACTGGTGTCATCAACCTGTGTTTATGTTAATTGAATGAGCTAATGATATTGTCCTCTATACAATGTAGGAGACGGGACGACTGCTATTGTGTTGATATAACTGTGTGATGCTCGGTGACCACAAGTCTGGGCGAAAGGTCATGTATTAGTCACCTAGGCTGTATAAAGGATTAGATAATTAGCTCATGTTAATTAGGTTACGTTTGTATTGTTAGAGTAATCTTCTCCTGTGTATATAAGACTGTATTCTGGTTCTGAATAAAGTTAGTTCTTGGTAGCAACAAGCAAGTGTCGCCTTGCTTGTGCTCGCAGAGGTTGGGATATCTGTATACAGACTGGGAGTTAGTGGTATATGACGGAAGCACTCAAGCGGAGTGTGGGACGTTCCGTGACATTGGTGGCAAGCAGCGGGAAAGCTTCCTGAAGTCTGGGACATCCAAACCTCCAACTGGATCCAAGATCAGCATAGCAGACTTCAGTCACCCCAGCGGAGATATGGACCTGGCATCAGAATTCCCGGGGCTGCTGCGGATCATCCTTTCAACATACACCAGGACTGTGTCTGAGGATGAATACCTGGAGCTTAGGCAGCAAATTCGGGTGGAGCTCTGGATTGCAGCCCTCCGTCTCGCTGGTATAAAACAGGGCAAGTGCTTTCCAACCCAAGAGCAACGGGCCAGTGACCAACGGGCATTACGGATGGCATTCCTGGGAGAGCAGCCCCAGGAGCAATGGGTGACTGAGTTGGACAGGTTGGTCCAGCAGGAGATAGAGCTGGACAATCGTTATCGGGCTCTGCAATGGCACGCAGAGGAGGGATATTTAGGGGAGACGACAGAATGCTCTCCAGAGGGATATGACTTTGGCGGCCCTGGATTGCTGTGGGAGAACCTTACAGATCTTTTTATGTTTGGCGATGAAGGGGAACCTGACCTTGAGGACCTGAGAGATTATAGAGAGTCTATGCTCGGTCTTGCAGGGGTCTCAGAGCTCAAACCTGATCTGGACCATTTGCTAAGGAAGGAACAGCATCTGGAAAGGGCATACAGGAAACTGCTAGAACACGTTCAGCAGCATGCCAGAGAATCGGCAGTGGAAAATCCGGAGATTGCCGTCCCCAAACCTGAAGTGCTGACAACAGGGCAGAGCTCTGCTAACCTCTGCCCAGCACTGATAACATCTTCTGGGTTCCATGGACAGGAGATGGTGAACCTATATCCCCAGACATCAGTTGCAGAGACATGGGACTTGATAGACTTTTCTGCTGAGGAAGAACAACCTGATGAGCCTCCAGCAGAAGAGCTGCTATCAGGGCCAAAGTTCACTGTGTTCTGCCCAGCACCAACAGTGGCTTCGGCCTTCTTGAGAGAAGAGGTAGTCGGCCTTTCTCCCACAACACTGACAGGGACATGTGATTTTCTGCCAGCAGCATCTATGGAGTTAAAACAAACTTCTCCAGCTGAAGATCTGCTAACTGAACAGAGGGTCCAAGACCTCTGTCCCATACTTTTACCAATTCCAGAGACTGGGGATTTAATAGACGTTTCTGTGGAGGAGGAACCACCTGGCAAACCCCCAGCAGAAGTGCTGGCAACCGGACAGAGGGTCCAAGACCTCTGCCCCACACCTGCAGCAATTGTGGAGGCCCAAGGTGAGGAGATGGCAGTCTATCGTGAGCTGCAGATCAGGATCCAAGGAGAGAATGCAATCATCACCTCACAACTGCAGCTTGATCTGGTGTCGGTTGATGGGGCTTCAGTCCCCACCTGTATACCCCAGGGATGCTGGGCAGTCGGCCCAGATCCCCAACAGCAGGATGGAGTGAGCCCAGTCCCCCTGTCTTCTCTCCAGCGGCAGAAAGGATTCCAGGGAGAAGGGCCAGTCCGGGCCTCTCCCCAGCGGCGGATATGTTCTCTGAGAGAGGCAGAGGATGGCTGGGTGAGTAATACTCTGTTTGGAACAATTTATTTGGGGTACTGTGTGGGTACAGGCAGTAGAGGACTGGAACTACTTACTAACTTCGGAGTCAACCCGTCTGGGGTCTCCTCCTATGTTAGTCTCCTGCCCAAAGGGGAGAAATGTCACAGACCTAGCCAGAACAGAGGCTGTTGGAGAGGACTGTATGCAAGCCTGTTGCCTTTTGATTATGGGCCCTGGATTTTCAATGGATTCATTCTGTTGGGACACATCCTGTGAGGAGATACTGGTGTCATCAACCTGTGTTTATGTTAATTGAATGAGCTAATGATATTGTCCTCTATACAATGTAGGAGACGGGACGACTGCTATTGTGTTGATATAACTGTGTGAAGCTCGGTGACCACAAGTCTGGGCGAAAGGTCATGTATTAGTCACCTAGGCTGTATAAAGGATTAGATAATTAGCTCATGTTAATTAGGTTACGTTTGTATTGTTAGAGTAATCTTCTCCTGTGTATATAAGACTGTATTCTGGTTCTGAATAAAGTTAGTTCTTGGTAGCAACAAGCAAGTGTCGCCTTGTTTGTGCTCGCAGAGGTTGGGATATCTGTATACAGACTGGGAGTTAGTGGTATATGACGGAAGCACTCAAGCGGAGTGTGGGACGTTCCGTGACACAGCATATTTGACAAAAAAAACGGACTGGAGTTGGGAAAGGAAAACCCGGACCGGATTTGAAAATAAACCGGACTGGAGTTGGGAAAAGAAAACCCGGACCGGATTCGACTAAAAAAACGGACTGGAGTTGGGAAAAGAAAACCCGGACCGGATTTAAGGACTGGAGTTGGGAAAAGAAAACCCGGACCGGATTCGACTAAAAAAACCGGACTGGAGTTCGGAAAAGAAAACCCGGACCGGATTTGACGAAAAAACCGGACTGGAGTTCGGAAAAGAAAACCCGGACTGGATTCGACAAAAAAAAAAAAAGAGTTGTGAAAAGAAAACCTGGACCGGATTCGACGAATAAACCGGACTGGAGTTGGGAAAGGAAAACCCGGACTGGTATTGTAAATAAACCGGACTGGAGTTGGGAAAGGAAAACCCGGACCGGAATCAACAAAAAAAAACAGACTGGAGTTGGGAAAAGAAAACCCGGACCGGACTTGAGAAAAAAAACGGACTGGAGTTGGGAAAGGAAAACCCGGACCGGATTTGAAAATAAACCGGACTGGAGTTGGGAAAAGAAAACCCGGACCCGATTCGACGAAAAAAACGGACTGGAGTTGGGAAAGGAAAACCCCGAAAGGATTTACCAAAAAAAACGGACTGGAGTTGGGAAAAAACCCGGACTGGATTTGAAAATAAACCGGACTGGAGTTGGGAAAAGAAAACCCGGACGGGATTCAACGGAAAAACCGGACTGGAGTTGGGAAAGGAAAACCCGGACCGGATTTACCAAAAAAAACCGGACTGGAGTTGGGAAAAAACCCGGACCGGATTTGAAAATAAACCGGACTGGAGTTGGGAAAAGAAAACCCGGACGGGATTCGACGGAAAAACCGGACTGGAGTTGGGAAGGGAAAACCCGGACCGGATTCGACGAAAAAACTGGACTGGAGTTGGGAAAGGAAAACCCGGACCGGTTTAGACAAAGAACCACACTGGAGTTGGGAAAAGAAAACCCGGACTGGATTTCTAAAATAAACCGGACTGAAGTTGGGAAAGGAAAAAACGGACCGGATTCGAAAAAAAAAACGGACTGGAGTTGGGAAAAGAAAACCCGTGCCGGATTTTACTAAACAACGGACTGGAGTTGGGAAAGGAAAACCCGGACCGGATTTACCAAAAAAAACGGACTGGAGTTGGGAAAAGAAAACCCGGACTGGACTTGAAATTAAACCGGACTGGAGTTGGGAAAAGATAACCTGGACCGGATTTCACTAAAAAAACGGACTGGAGTTGGGAAAAGAAAACCCAGACCGGATTCGACGAAAAAAACGGACTGGAGTTGGGAAAAGAAAACCCGGACTGGATTAGACAAAAAAACGGGACTGGAGTTGGGAAAAGAAAACCCGGACGGGATTCGACGGAAAAACCGGACTGGAGTTGGGAAAAGAAAACCCGGACTGGATTTACCAAAAAAAACGGACTGGAGTTGGGAAAAAAACCCGGACCGGATTTGAAAATCAACCAGACTGGAGTTGGGAAAGGAAAACCCGGACCGGATTCGACAAAAAAAACGGACTGGAGTTGGGAAAGGAAAACCCGGACTGGATTTATAAATAAACCGGACTGGAGTTGGGAAAGGAAAACCCGGACCGGATTCAACAAAAAAAAACGGACTGGAGTTGGGAAAAGAAAACCCGGATGGGATTCGACGGAAAAACCGGACTGGAGTTGGGAAAAGAAAACCCGGACGGGATTCGATGGAAAAACCGGACTGGAGTTGGGAAGGGAAAACCCGGACCGGATTCGACGAAAAAACCGGACTGGAGTTGGGAAAGGAAAACCCGGACCGGTTTAGACAAAGAACTGGACTGGAGTTGGGAAAAGAAAACCCGGACTGGATTTCTAAAATAAACCGGACTGAAGTTGGGAAAGGAAAAAACGGACCGGATTCGAAAAAAAAATGGACTGGAGTTGGGAAAAGAAAACCCGTGCCGGATTTTACTAAAAAACGGACTGGAGTTGGGAAAGGAAAACCCGGACTGGATTTACCCAAAAAAACGGACTGGAGTTGGGAAAAGAAAACCTGGACTGGACTTTAAATTAAACCGGACTGGAGTTGGGAAAAGAAAACCTGGACCGGATTTCACTAAAAAAAACGGACTGGAGTTGGGAAAAGAAAACCCGGACCGGATTCGACAAAAAAAACGGACTGGAGTTGGGAAAGGAAAACCCGGACTGGATTTGATAAAAAAAACGGACTGGAGTTGGGAAAAGAAAACCCGGACCGGATTTACCAAGAAAACCGGACTGGAGTTGGGAAAAGAAAACCCGGACCGGACTTGAGAAAAAAAACGGACTGGAGTTGGGAAAGGAAAACCCGGACCGGATTTGAAAATAAACCGGACTGGAGTTGGGAAAAGAAAACCCGGACCGGATGCGACGAAAAAAACGGACTGGGGGGCGTGTCCGAGCGTTGAGGTGGATGGACGCAGTGCAGAGGAGCTCCGCTTAGCCCTCTGCAATCCACGGCCATCCGAAACAAATAAACGTTAGAGTTTACCCCAAACTCTACCCTGCAGCTACTGGGCACTAGCAGAGTCTCCTCCCGGGGGTATTTGAGTGGATTGGACGGCGGATTGGGCAGTTTTCGGGCCGCGGCCGGCCTCACTACACAGACACCGGCCGCCATCTTGCGGCCTACGGGACACTCGGAATCCCCGGCCTCGAGTGCCGCGATCGGCGGTACGGAGGCTGATCGGCCGGCCTGCGGCTGGGAGCGCCGTATCCGGAGCAGACCGGACTGAGAGGGGACCCCAGGAAACACAGAGGAAGCAGGCCCCGATCATCCGCGGCCTACAGCAGGCCCGAGGCCTCCAACATCGCTGATCTTTGGTGCCGCGGCCGGAGGTAAGGGGGACAGCACACTCACCTCCACATACAGCGGCCACCCCCTGGACATAACCAGCAGGCTGATAGCCTGCACGGACCCCTCACTGACCCCAGGAAGCTGAGTAAAAGGTCCCCTCAGAGACATCCAGGGATGGCCGCCATCTTGTGGCCTAACCTATGAAACAGGCCTGCACCCTCAGACTCTATACCCTGCCTGGACAGTGATCTCACCTACGAATCCCCACACACAAGGTGCTTAAGCTTTGCGCCCATGCTGACGGGGTGAGGCCACTGTTGCTGCAGGCCTGCCCCTCCTCCCCAGTCCCCCTCATCCACGTAGAGGCTGGATTTTGATGGAGAGTGACCAAATATGGATGGCTGAGGACCCGCGCCCCTGAGTCCCGTGCTATCCCGACAGCTACAGGCTATCTTCATAACATAGCACACCTGCATACTACATGGCGGCAACTAGCTCACACTCCACGGAGCTTACTGACCCTCAACAAGGCACCATACAGAGGTATTTACTTAGAACAGCGCAGACCGATCCCCGGACCCCCAAAGACAAGATGGCGCCCGGCCGCAACCCGGGAAAGACCAAGCCTCCCGCTTCCTCTACAGCAACAGCCTGCATGGCGGAGGACAATAATGAGAAACTCCAGAATTCTAAGGGTGAGCCATCAACCTCCTCCACAAGGTCAGTCACATCACCTGACACAGGCATCGGGGAATCCCAGTCAGTTACGCACCCCTTATCAGGAGAACCCATTAGAACGGAGGCTGCTGCCCTTCTCTCTGCTTTCAGAACCGATTTCGAATCATGGGCTAGCAAAATGGAAGCTTCCCTACATGTGGAGCTGAACGCTCTGAGGCAACAAGTCACAGCCAACGAGGAAGCAGTATCGGTCTTAACCAATGCTCAAGATGACCATGAAGCACGTATAGCAGCCCTTGAATCCTCATCCGCGACACATATGCGGCGCCTACGCCACCAACAACTCCGCATAGAAGACAGCGAAAATCGCAGTCGCAGAAATAACATTAGACTGCAAGGCATACCGGAGGCAACATCTGGAGCAGAATTGAAGCCCACTGTCATAACTATCCTCAATAAAGTTTTGGGAAGAGAGGCAGCATCACCAATTGAACTGGATCGTGTTCACAGGGTGGGAGGGCCAGGGGGGGCCCGAGACGGTCGCCCCCGAGATGTTTTATGTCGGGTCCACTATTTCACCTTAAAAGAAGAGATCATGCGAAAGGCATGGAACCTGGGCTCTGTGGACTTCTTTGGAGCCCCTATCCACCTATACCCTGACTTATCTCGCAACACGCTGTACATGCGTCGAGTGGTGCGCCCTCTACTTGACCTTATACGGCAAGCCGGAGCTACCTATACATGGGGTCACCCCTTCAGCATCAAGGTGATACGGGGCGACAGCAGATTCACGCTTTCTGACCCAGATCAACTGCCCGACTTCTTTCTCTTTATTGAACAGGAACCGATAGAAGTATTAAACTGGTTAGACCCTCCAGAGGATAGATCAAGACAGCTGGGACTTGGCCCACTTCCACAACGCCGCAGACGTCCTAGGTCTAGATCAGTCTCTTCCGGTCCAGGGATAAGAAGACCTACTTCTCCAGAAGATTAACTCAGTAGCTATTTGGGGACTGATGGCTTGTTTTGTCTTGCCATGCCAATTATATTTCCGAGGGCTCCCAGTAGTTTTGCTGCATTTTTCAAGTGGCATGGGATGTTTTTCGATCCCTTAACTGTGCTTTTCCTACTTGAAAGCTAAGACCTCCAGTAAGCCTAATAGGGGATACAGTGAATATAGGGTTCGGATCTACTGGCTCTTTCCCTGCTCTTTGCCAATATACTATTTGGCTGGGGTTCGGGTGAGAACATAGATTGAAGCCACTTTTGTACCTCTCACTATGACGAACATCAGGTAAAGCAAATGTATACCAATGTTTTATTTTCCAAAGATGTTCTGTTTTGTCTCAGACTGATCCCTCTCACCCTCTCCTGGTATTATATGCAGTGAGGGATGGGTGGCGGGGGTGGGGGTGCTGCCCTGGGGGGGGTCTGGCACTTGGTCTTACTCAATCTCTGCTTCAGAGGATACAGGTCTTAAGAGCGCTACGTATGGAGCAGCGGATTGCCCCCTCAGGGGGTCCCCCCGTTCCCTATACCTCCCATATACTCACAATATTGTTTGGCTCCATAACCTTCTTTATATGCCAGAGCCAAGGTAATTGTTATATGTTTACCCTAGGGTTAAGTATTTGACCTCCAGTAAGCCTAGTAGGGGATATAGTGAATATAGGGTTCAGATTTACTGGCTCTTTCCCTGCTCTTTACCAATATACTACTATTTGGCTGGGGTTCGGGTGAGAACATAGATTGAAGCCACTTTTGTGCCTCTCACTATGACGAACGTCAGATAAAGCAAATGTATACCAATGTTTTATTTTCTTATTCTCCAAAGATGTTCTGTTTTGTCTCAGACTGATCCCTCTCACCCTCTCCTGATATTATATGCAGTGGGGGACGTGTGGCGGGGGTGGGGGAGCTGCCCTGGGGGGGGGGGTCTGGCACTTGGCCTTACTCAATCTCTGCTTCAGAGGATACAGGTCTAAAGGGCGCTACGCATGGAGCAGCGGATTGCCCCCTCGGGGGGTTTCCCCCGCTCCCTATACCTCCCATATACTTACAATATTGTTTTGGCTCCATAACCTTCTTTATATGCCAGAGCCAAGGTAATTGTTATATGTTTACCCTGGGGTTAATTATTTGAACCCAATGCACATACTTGGTTGACTGTTATCACTTGTTGCTGTTAAGCTGCCTTATGCCCCACACTTGTTTACTATTAAATATTAAGTGTGCCATACATATTACTTACATGCCTGATCTGCTGTCGGGATCACGGCTCAGGTCCATTCATCCTGATCTTTCCCCCACAATAGGACAGGCACAGTTTGTGCCTAAAACGTGATCTTTCACGCAGTGTTTTGCACTAGCGAACACATTAGTTTCCCAGACACATCCATTTAGGTGTCTTTTCATTTATACCTTACTTCTTCCATTCTACACACGCTCCTTTCTTATCTCTTACTCCTCTCCCCCCCCCCCCCCCTTCTTTTTTCCCTTTTTTTTTTTTTTTTTTTCTCTCCTCTTTCTCTTCCCCTCATTTTTCCCTTTTCTTTTTTCTTCCTTTTATGCTCCCTATACCTTTCCTCTATATTCTATTACTCTCTCTCCTTTACAGCCTTTGGCACTCCAGCATGGCTCACACGGTGACTTTGCGCCCACACCTGAAACTTTGTTCGTATAATGCAAACGGACTTAACATCGCGTCGAAACGTGGGCAAATTCTGTATCAGATGCACAAAAGACAGGTCAGCATACTTTTGCTACAGGAGACCCACTTCCATTCTGACTCCACTCCTTCCTGCTCCAATAGATATTTTAATAGATGGATTCACAGTACCAACCCGACGCAAAAATCTAAGGGAGTATCTATTGCGTTCCATAAAACACTCCCTATTGAGCTGCTCGATCATGTTGCAGACCCCCAGGGCAGGTATGTTTTTGCGAAAATTTCCCTATGGGGGACTAAACTGACGATAGCTAACATATACTTGCCTAATACACACCAAGTCCCATCAGCCTTGCAGTACCTAAAGATTTTGGCGGGTTTCGCGGAGGGCAAGATCATACTCGGAGGGGACTTCAATACCCCCTTGGATCCACTTTTGGATTCATCGACATCCCGTTCCTCTATATCCTTCCCGAAAATACGGGCCCTAAGACGGGCCACCCACAATATGCATCTCATTGACGTATGGCGAATACTGTATCCCGACTCACGAAACTACACACACTTCTCTAACGTACACCAATCATACAGTCGATTAGATTATTTCCTAATCGATCACGGCTGCTTAGATTGGTCCCCCAGTTGTGAAATAGACCCTATGGTTTGGTCCGACCACTCACCTATATTCCTGACGCTTACAATCCCCTCTACTCCAATAAAAGAATGGACATGGAGGTTAAATGACTCTCTCTTGACTGAACCAGGGTTTGATACACAGATAGCGGAGACGATATCAAACTTTTTCACAGACCACACCTCTGACGACACCTCACCACCCATTAAATGGGAGGCATTGAAGGCGGTATTACGGGGTAGGTTTATTCAAATGGGAGCCCGCATGAAAAAGGAACGCTCAGTTGCGATAGCTAAGGCAATACACAAGCTTAGGACATTAGAAACTACTCATAAGCGTTCTCCGACGGTGGAAGTGCTTGCGGAGGTTTCTTCCGCTCGCACTCAACTTAGAGAGTTATATGAGGCATCAGCCCGCACGTTTGAGGACAAATTAGCCTTCCATCAATACAAATTTCGGGATAAATGTGGTAGATCCCTGGCTCGCACCCTACATACCAAACAACCTAACACCTTCATACCCCTCATACGGGACAGTTCTGGGAAAACTGTCTCATCACCATCTGAGATGGGGCAGGTGTTCCGGGACTTTTATCAATCCTTATATAATATACCTACAGCAAGCCCCACTGAATCTCCCCTCACTGTAGCGGAAACACAAGCCTCCTACATTGCGCAAACTGCACTACCCACTCTAGATAACGAAGCAATAGAGGATCTTGAGGCCCCGATTACGGAAGACGAGGTTGCCCGCGCCATCGCTTCTACCCCGTCTGGTAAAAGCCCGGGTCCTGATGGCTTTACCCCAAAATTTTACAAACAATTTGCTCCCCTCCTTACTCCCTTCTTGACAAAAGTATTTAACTCCATCTCTGAGCGATCAGTGTTCCCGCCACAAACCTTAGAGGCACATATTACCCTCATCCCCAAACCAGACAAAGACCTGACTGTATGTGCTAATTACCGACCTATCTCGCTAATAGGAGTAGATCTAAAGGTATATGCAAAAGTGCTAGCTAACAGGTTACAACCATTGTTACCCCGCTTAATACACCTAGATCAGGTGGGCTTTGTGAGTGGAAGAGAGGCGCGAGATAACACCCTAAAAACACTCCTCATCGCGGATTATGCTCGGGCCCACAATATCCCATTGTGCCTTCTCACAGTCGATGCAGAAAAGGCCTTCGACCGCGTCGACTGGCAATTTCTCCGCCTATCATTACAACAACTAGGTCTAGGACCAAACATGATTTCCAAAATAATGTCCCTCTACACATCTCCCTCCGCTAGGATTAGACTAAACGGCTCCCTATCTCCAAAATTTACCATACACAATGGAACGCGGCAAGGGTGCCCCTTGTCCCCCATTCTTTATGTGATTGTTATGGAACATCTAGCTGTTGCCCTTAGAAATAACCCGGATATCCATGGTGTTAGTATAGGCCCCCTACACACTAAAATTGCCCTGTTTGCTGATGACCTACTCATATTTGTAACTCAACCGCAAGTTTCCCTACCCTCCATCATGCAGGAGTTTCAGAGGTATGGAGCGGTTAGTAACTTTAAAGTTAATCTTAATAAGTCGGAAATCCTCAACATCTCACTCCCAGCAGCGGCTCTCCAACAGCTCGCATCTTCCTTCCCTTTTAAGACAAGCTCCACATCTATTCGTTATCTAGGAATCCATATTCCAACAGTTGCGTCTCAATTATTTTCCAGCAACTTCACCCCTTTACTTCTTAGAACTCAAGCGGACTTGGCCACATATACCTCTAAACAGCTCTCCTGGCTGGGTAGGGTGAATGTCTTGAAAATGGATGTTCTCCCTCGATTCCTATACCTTTTCCAGACCATCCCTATCCATATCCCCACCTCGTTCTTCAAAAGACTTCGCCAGATCTTTTCTAAATTCATATGGCAGGGACATCGCCCCAGGATAAAATATGACACAATGATTCTCCCGAAGGTCAAGGGGGGTGCAGGGGTCCCTGATGCCTCTATATACCATAAGGCAGCAGTACTCGTGCGTATAGTAGATTGGTTCCATCACTCTTCCTCCAAACTTTGGGTCCAATTAGAGAAATATCTTAATGAGGCTGATCTTTGCGCCCTGCCATGGACTCCTACGGCTCAGCGTGGGGACGGCCTACTTTCCACTGCTCTCACTCGTCAAACTCTCCAGATTTGGGACCGCCTGATTTCAGCGAGTAAACTGTCCAAACTCCAGGGCCCGATGACCCCTCTCTTTGGGACTCCGGCCTTCCCCCCAGCAGCAAATACGTTGAGATTTGGGCCCTGGGATAGGGACAGCCATAGACGTCTAGCACAGGTGTTACGGGCTGACCCATCCTTGAGAACAGACATACCCTCTCGGACGGACTTAGGGCCCTCGACAATGTGGCTACAAAGGAGTCAAATAATGTCATACGTACGCACTTTCCCCTCCATCTCAGAGATTCTAGATGACCCATCAGACTTTGACGAGCTGCTCTTACAATCGGACCCACCAACACATGTAGTTTCACTGCTATATTCCCTATTATTGAACATATCTGCCCCTGACCTCCCAACATATACACAGAAATGGGAAACAGAGTTGCAGCACTCCATCTCCCCCACTGATTGGCAAAAAAGCTTTATCCTAACACATAGGATTTCCCTGGCAACCAAGACTCAAGAAAAAGGGTTTAAGTTATTGACGAGGTGGTACAGATGCCCAGTGAATATCAAAAGTTTTAACCCCTCTTTGACAGACAGTTGTTGGAGATGCTTGTCCTCTAGTGGGACAATGCTTCACATCTGGTGGGCTTGCCCTCCAATCTGGAAACTATGGCAAAAGATATTTGACCTATACAGCAGGCTGATGGCGACATCAATTAAGCCCACACCAGAGATAGCCCTATTATCTATACTCCCGGGCCCCCTCAAGTCGATTAAAAAAGATGTACTGCGCCACTTTCTGGCAGCAGTCAGGACAGTAATCCCACGACATTGGAAAACGGCAGATGTGCCTTCCTTGGGAGAATGGGCTGTCGAAGTGGATCAGATAAGAGATCTGGAGCGTCTGTTGGCGCAGGAAGCGGGAAAGGAGGAACAGTTTCTCGCCACCTGGGCCTCGTGGTCAATGTTTCGCTACTCTGATGACTTCTCCCTATGGGTCAGAGATATCCCACCCTCAACCGCCGTCTAGCCATGCTGGGGTGCCTAACACCCCAGGAATCACCGCTTACTTCTACACACGATCTCATTCCCAACTTTCTCTCTGTTTCTTTTTTATTAAGTACTGAACCAACAACACAAACATGTAACTAAAGATCATATACCCAGAATAGTTAAAGGATTTAAATATATATATTAGGTGAATACACGACCCATACAGCATTCTAATTTGATGAAAAGGAGCCCTCAGATAACACTAACACGCGAAACCGTAAGGTTTAATATATGTTGACTCCCACTCGCATGTTATTCCTGTCCTGTATAAAAAATCTATATGTACAATATGATATACCAGTAACTCACCGAAAAATACATGTCAGACTGATCATTCCTATATATGTATGGTTATGATACACATTGCTCTTTGTATATTATATGTACTGTTCTACTGTAAAGAACAGTATTTCTCTGTTAAATCCTGTATTTTCTTGTTTCTCTTTGAAATAAAATAAGATTGAAAGAAAAAAACGGACTGGATTTGAGAAAAGAAAACCCGGACTGGATTTGAAAATAAACTGGACTGGAGTTGGAAAAAAAAAACCCGGACTGGGTTTGACAAAAAACCCGGACTGGAGTTGGGAAAAGAACCCGCACTGCATTTGACAAAAAAAACGGACTGGAGTTGGAGGGAAAAAAACGGACTGGAGATGGGAAAAGAACCCGCACTGGATTTGACAAAAAAAACGGACTGGAGTTGGGGAGAAAAAAACGGACTGGATTTGACAAAAAAATGGACAGGAGTTGGGGAAAAAAAAACAGCCTGGGTTTTTTTCAAATCCAGTCGATATTTAAATTATAGGTAAAATAGGTGAAGTCAGTAATTCTTCGATTCAGGTCTCTGCACCATAGATAGATTAGATTTACATTTTTATTGGAATTTCCTTTCAAATTTGGCTAAAGTAACTCTTAGCCCGGGTTCACACTATAATGCGCTGCGGACCGCACAGGAGCGCTGTGCGTCCCTGTTCACCGTTTCAGGGACGAATCAGGGCCGATTCTATGCCTGAATTCGGCCCTGAAACGCAGCCAAAGACGCACAGCATTTTTGTGCAGTGCGCACCGCAGCCGCCCCGGAGATATGTGAACCGGCTCCATAGGAAGCCAGTCACATTCTCCTACTATGCGAATTAGATGTGCGGAAACGCACATCTAATTCGCATAGGTGTGAACCCGGGCTCAGTGAATGTAACGAATACAAATGCATCCGGAGTTACGAATTTTCCGAAATAACGAATGCTGCATCTAAATGAATGGAACAGAACAAATACGAATGCATCCAAAGTTACGAATTATCCAAAATAACAAAATGTGCATCTAAAGGAATGATCTGATGAACAAAAAACAAAAAAACAAATGAAACAAAATTAAAACGAATTTTTCGGTAGTGCATATGTCTAGCCATAATTATATATATTATTTTAGTGTAATCAATACCAGAGTGACAGACCTAGACACTGCTACTGGAATTGATTAAATGGCTTCACATTCATCACATTATTAGATCCCTTTCACACTGAGGCGCTATAGCGCCTGCAAAGTGCCCTGAAAGAGCCGCTCCTCTTACTCCAGTGTGAAAGCCCGATACAGCATATTAGCCAAAAGAGACAGAAAATTTGTGTGGAGAAAAAACATTAAAAAACTCTAAATATCAAATTTCTTCATAAATTTAAGCAAGGTTTGGAACAGGAAAATCTGGATGCCGCACACCGGATAAAGTTGAAAAATCTTCTTTATTGTAAAACTTGGATCATCAAAATTACAGGACAATCAGGCAGATAGTACAGACACAGCTGATGCGTTTCTAAATCGAGCGCTTACTCATAGCCGAGCTCAGCTATGAGTAAGCGCTCGATTTAGAGTGCGAAACGCATCAGCTGTGTCTGTACTATCTGCCTGATTGTCCTGTAATTTTGATGATCCAAGTTTTACAATAAAGAAGATTTTTCAACTGTATCCGGCGTGCGGCATCCAGATTTTCCTGTTCCAAACCTTGCTTCAATTTGCATTTAGCCAGCACCTGGGACTCCCCTCCTCTGAAGGATTTACTAACATACACCTGGAATCAAGTCTACCTGAGCGGTGATTCATTTTCTCTTCATAAATTTAGGCCAAAATGTATACTGCTACAGGAGGAGGAGAAGGAGTGGTTTTAAAAGATACAACTTCCTTGTGACTTTTGTGATTTTACTATTGCAGTCTATGGCACTTAAGTCACACCAAAGACACTAAAAATCAGTGCAGGAACTTTGCAATAGCGCAACTGTATACCTGAGTACAACAGCACACAGCAATTCATGTCTATGGGCTCTTGCACCTGGACACCAAAAACACCACACTATTAGGCATTCAGGCTTTTTTTTTTTTACTGATCTAAATGCAGCCCATTGTTTTTAATGGGCCTGTACACACAGGCGCATAAACCTGCACTGTGTTTAGATCAGTAAAAAACAAAGAAAAATCTGCGTTTGCAGAGCAACATTTTACACGCATGAGTGTATATATGTGTACATCACACCCATTTGCCAAAATACAGCTAGAAGAATTTTACACATATGTGCACATACAGTTCCTTGAAAAAGTATTCATACCCCTTGAAATGTTCCACATTTTGTCATGTTACAACCAAAAACATAAATGTATTTTACTGGGATTTTATGTGATAGACCAACACAAAGTGGCACATAATTGTGAAGTGGAAGGAAAATTATAAATGGTTTTCAAATTTGTTTACAAATGAATCTGTGAAAAGTGTGACGTGCATTTGTATTCAGCGCCCCTGAGTCAATACTTTGAACCACCTTTTGCTGCAATTACAGCTGCAAGTCTTTTTAGGGATGTCTTAACCAGATTTGCACATCTAGAGAGTGACATTTTTTGCCCATTCTTCTTTGCAAAATAGCTCAAGCTCTGTCAGATTGGATGGAGAGTGTCTGCGAACAGCAATTTTCACATCTTGCCACAGATTCTCAATTGGATTTAGGTCTGGACTTAGGTCAGGGGGAAGAGGTTAATGTTTTTGCCACTCTCTCTGATCATGTTTGCGGGCTTTCTGGCCTCCCTTCCCCTGATATATAAAAGGGGAGAGGTTCTGGTCCCAAGAGCACAGGAGAAGGAACTGGAACAATTACAGAACCTTACTGGGACCTGCGGTCCATCTCAGGAACACCAACTCATTCAGACCCCGTAACAATGAACACTTCCACTCTGGATTCTCCAACTATGGACTACACCCTTAAGGACTTTACCTGCGCAGGTATGTTGGGGCAGCCGCAATTAGAATTAGATAGGGAAAGGACGTTTTACCCAGTTACATACAGTGTTATGCTAGGTCCTCAGTAAAGTTATTTCAACTGAGCCTTGTCTGAAGTTATTCAAGGGGTGCATGCTGGGCCTTGGCGCATTCCTAAAGAACCTGGGTCTATAAAAGCACTATCGGGTATGTGTAACACCACTACAAAAGGTTAACTAGGCAAAGGCAAAGAAGAGGAGGTGGTTGTCATGGGTAACCGAAAGGAAGAACAGCAATATCAACCAGCCATTTGGAATGGTAACTGGTTAAGTGACAGGTCCTCCGGTAGCGAGGGGGTCTCTCCTTTGACTCCCTCCCCTGCTGTCTGTCTCCTCCGGTCAACAGGAGCAGACTAGCATTACGGAGATCTAAGGTCTGATCACTAGCTACAGGGATGAAAGAGTTAATGACCATGCATAGGGCCTGCTATGTCCTCGGTGGGACCTCATTCTGTTACTGGGAGTGAGGTAGCAGAGGTACGCTGGACTGGTGGAGTGGGTGAAGGATCTGCACATCCTTCCTAATGCAAAACATACATCAGTTACAAGTGTGTAGTGTCATGGGACAAAACATCTTAGGCCCCTTTCACACAGGCTTTCCGATCAGGTCCGCCTGTCAGTTTTTCAGGTGGACCTGATCGGACCTTCCATTCACTCCTATCGGGCAGCGGATGTCAGCGGTGACATGTCTGCTGACACCCACTGCTATCCGTTCCTCTCTGTGAAATCCAGATGGTGACCTTATTTTCCATCCGTCTGGCGGATCGGATGAAAACGGACAGGCGATATAGAGGAGAGCGGGACTCTGACAGGTCCGTCTCTGCACAGTGGGCGGAGACGGACCTGTCATCCGCCTGCTTAGCGGGGATCAGCAGACCGATCTCCTGCTGAGCAAAGCAGAGTCTGACAGACGGACCGCCTGTGTGAAAGGACCCTGATGCCCCGTACACATTATCAGATTTTCCGACAACAAATGTTGGATGTGAGCTTGTCGGCGGAAAGTCTGACCCTGTGTATGCTCCATCGAACATTTGTTGTCGGCTTTCCGCCAACTAATGTTGGCTAGCGGGTTCTCAAATTTTCAGCCAACAAATGTTTGTTGTCGGACTTTCCGATCGTGTGTACACAAGTCTGTCGGACAAAAGTCCAGGCATGCTCGGAATCAAGTACAAGCCGGAAGCGCTCGGTCTTGTAAAACTAGCGTTTGTAATGGAGATATCACGTACGTCTTGTACGTCACTACGTTCGTAATTGTTGGCCAACATTTGTGTAACCGGGTATGCAAGACAAGTTGGAGCCAACATCCTTTGAACAAAAATCCACGGTTTTGTTGTTGGAAAGTCTGATTGTGTGTACGGAGCATAACACATACCTCCCAACTTTTTAAGATGGAAACGAGGGACAACTATTAGCAAGAGTATGCCGGCATATGACACACCCCCTGCCACACCCTTTAAAGGAGAGTTATACAAAAAAGTTATTAGTTAAACCCACAAGTGCTTTTTTTTTTTTTAACACTACTATCTTTTTATACTGGCTTTTGAAATTTACAAATACTCAATTTAGAAACTGGATGAAAGGTTTAGCACTGGGAAACACTTTTTTGAAAGATAAATAGTGCATTTTATATACAACTATATAGATCAGACCAAAATGAGGGACAAATGAGGAGGAAAGAGGGACAGGGGGACTTTATTCCAAATCAGGGACAGTCCCTCAAAATAAGGGACAGTTGGGAGCTATGTCTTACAGAGGATCTTGGTACATTATTGCTGCACACAAGTGGCTCATCTGAGCCAGGGGCTGCCTTAAAGTGATACTAAACACACACTGTTTAATGTATATTGACCCTTCTATTTCTGTATGTGGATGATGGCACTGTAATTATTTTATTTAAAAAAAAAAAAATCAAAAGTACCCTTTTCTTAATTGATATACAGATGTCACATAACCCAGATCTTTCCCAGCCTGTCTGCAGGGAAACATAAGCAGAAGGATCTAGTCCTCTGCTGCTTTTCACACGTTCAAAAGAAAAAAACAGCCTTAGGAATACAGAGTAAAATAAATAAAATCAATAAATTGTATTAAATTGGCATACAAATATATATTTGAAATTAAATCTTTTTTATTTTGAGGAAATACTTTAACACGGTTTGGGCAGGTTTATGCCAGTCACAGGTTGTGTCACACCCCTCCAGCCTGTGTCTTAGGATAAGAGGGAGGTGAAGCCTCCATTAATCTACATGTAATATCCCACCCCCATTGTGTTTAGCTGGTTAGTGGGCATGGAGGAGGAGGGAGGGTAAGAGTGGGCTGTCATTTACTACTGTGTATATGTTCACATGTGTGACTCTATAGTCACATGGGCTGCTCAGATGTGATGGGGGAAATGCTCAGCAAAGAAACTCACTGAAAACTGAGCATGTGCAGAGTTGCCACCACAGCTGCAAAATCCCTGGCTGAATTGGGAACATGAACAGTAGGTGGAGATAGAAAGCAGCAGGATCAACCTGTTTTTTTTTGGAGAATACAGAAAACGAATCTCATCATGACTGAATGAGTATGAACAGCATGTACAGTAATACAGCATTTATTGATAGTTTTTTAGGATGTGGGTTTAATGACACTTTAATGTTTGATTCTTTGAGTAACCGCAGGCTCCGCCTGGTTCTGAGCGTTGGTGAGCACGCCTTCGGACAAGGTGTTACTCCCTGCTGCACGGGCGCAGTAGACCCCACCCACACACCCATGTGCAAGGACAAGCACCCCTGAATGGTTAGTTGTGGGAAATGTTTGTTCATGCAAACATGTGTAATTGAGCCTGATTCACCACCTTTCAACCTTTCACATTGCAGAGAGGGCAATTGTGACCGGTCTTTATTACAGGAGGCTCGTGTACACAGGCAAAGTTTCAAATTGGATTACTGCACAGACCTGGAAAAAATACCAAAAGCAACCCAAGATTCCAAGAATAAAGCCTAGTACATACTAAGGCCCCTTTCACACTGGGGCAGTGGGGGCGTCGGTGGTAAAACAGCGCTATTTTTAGCGCCGCTTTACCGTCATTTTAGCGGCGGTATTCGGCCGCTAGCAGTGCGGTTTTAACCCCCGCTGGCGGCCGAAAAAGGGTTAAAACCGCTCACATAGCGCCGCTACAGCGGCGGTATAGCCGCGGTGCCCCATTGATTTCAATGGGCAGGATCAGTTTAGGAGTGGTGAATACACCGCTCCTTCACCGCTCCAAAGATGCTGTTTGCAGGAGTTTTTCTTCTCTCCTGCCAGCGCACCACTTCAGTGTGAAAGCCCTCGGGTTTTCACACTGAAGAAACAGCAGCGGCAGTTTTAGGTCGGTTTACATGCACTATTTTTAGCGCAATAACGCCTGAAAACCGCCCCAGTGTGAAAGGGGCCTAATAGTTTTTTTTCAAAACCCAGCATACTGAATGAAAAAAAAACTGACAGCTCAATTCCGAGCCCCTGTACTAACAATCCAATGTTAGTACAGTATTCTCCCCTGCTGTGCTATTGTGTTCTGATAGGGGGACCCCAGGGCACCCCGCTAGAACACTCTGGTCAGCGCTGTCAGCTATTGGCTGAGAGCACTGATTGGGAGCCAGTCGGCATACCGTTTTCGGTCATGCCCCTTCGGCAGAAGCCAGCCAAACGGCCGAATGCGATGCAAATGAATGTGCATATTTTAATGAAATGCACCCAAACCTACAGGTCTTAATGGGACCTAAGGGCCAATTACACTGGACAAACATTGATACATTTCAGATGCATAGGTTTACAATGTTGAATGATCTGCTTTTCAAGTGACTTAAATCATGAAAATGCAGCTTGCAGGATTTTTTTAAACATTGCAGTGCAATACAGGGGTGAAAATGGCCCTTTTTAGGAACACTGGATTTTCTCCTTCCCTAAAACATGCAACAAAATGTATGACAAGGCATCCATGTGAATGAGCAGAAATAAAAAGGACTGTTAAATGTCATTATTATTATTTTTAGTGGCTTATATTCCATCCTGTGCTTATGGTCTGCTTTAAATTATAAATTATTTTTTTCTTTTTTTACTGTAGTCTATTTCTCGGTCTTGTATGTATTTTGCAATATATTTCGGTCCCCCCTTAGGAGAACAAAGAGGCTGTGCCTGCAGTAAAGGGAGGGGCAGAAGATCTATTTAAATGCCAGTCATTCAAAGATAGCAGTCTGGACCACGACAGCTGCCGGAGAACATAGCAGAAACTGGTGAGATAGCTCTAATTAATTGTTTGTTTTTGTCAGATAAATGCTATATCTTACAGGATTTTGAAAATCCATAGTTGATCTTACAGTATTTAGAAAATCCATAGTTGATCTTACAGTATTTAGAAAATCCATAGTTGAACATTTACATACATTATCTATAATATCGATAATAATACTGTCTTTATATAGCAGTATGCTATTGTATCATTGATGCACTGTATATATTACGTTACATTCTCTTTATTTTTCTAGCTTGTGAGCTTGATTAGCCGCATTAGACATGACACAAGATACAGCCCTAGACATGAAGGACGTGGAGCTGAATGAGATTGACCCAGAGAAGCAACCTATGGCCACAGGGGCCGGTGACCCTTTAGTTGAAGAAGGCAATGAAAAAAATGGCGTTAAAATTAAACTGGCGGATGAAGATGATGACAATAACAAGGCTTGTAAATTTACTGGCCTGTCCAAGCAAGAGCTTCTGAAAGTGACCAACACTCCAGGGTGGGTGACAGTCCGTTGGGCTCTTCTGATCCTGTTCTGGCTAGGCTGGTTGGGAATGCTGGCCGGGGCAGTGGTTATCATTGTCCAAGCTCCCCGCTGTCGTCCGTTACCTGTGATGGAGTGGTGGAACAAGGGACCTCTTTATCAGCTAGGAGACCCTGACACCTTCCAAGATTCAAATGCTGATGGAGTTGGTGATATTGCTGGTGAGTAGAAAAAAAAACATTACAGTGATTTTTAGCAGTAAGGAATGATTAGGAATAATTCATGTGAAGATTGGACATATGTATTTCTTCAGGATCTTAGACCTTTTCTAATGTAAGTGGGCAATTGACTGCTTTAGTGCTTGTGCTGAATCACCACTGCACTAATTATATTCAGGTATCCGTCCAAAATATGTATTTAGCTCATATACGTCTTAACCTTGTGCTACTGGTCTACTATTGTATGAGAGACACAGAATGAGAGGATTGCATCAGAAGACCTGGCATAGTAGAGGAAGTTCTGTACCAGTCTGAGCTGGTTTTGAAAATATATTGCATTAGCTTCATTATAGTGTACTTATAATTCTTAGGAAATCATGTGAATTATATGCAAATCTCCATTGTGAAGACTGACATTTACATGAAATATAGGGTTCAATCACGGCATATATTTTTGTGTTGTTAATATGCTAGTCATGCTAGCCACAAAGGACAGATATTCAAATTGGCACAATATTAAATGTTTAAAATGGTAAAAAAAAAAAAAGTACACATCTAAACATATCATATGGTACATTTATTGTAAAATGCTTAGTATTACTACGCCTCCATGGAAACTTTACCTGCTGTCTCTACTTTTGAAAATATGAGGTGCCTGCCTGTTATATTTATCCAATGGCTTCATTATTTTAGAGTCACTGACTTTAAAGTCACGGCATGCAGTGAAAGTTTTGAGTCTTAAGACAGTCAAGTAGCTAGAATTTTCAGTGGATGGTCATCAATGGAAACCTTCTTATTTTATCAGTACATTTTTTTTAAGTTAGGAGATGTGCAATAAGTGAAAAATAATAAATAAACAGACATATTTATCTAACTGCTGCAACATCGGGCCAATGCTGTAGCTGTCCCCCGCCAACTCAAAGACCAAGAACGGGGTGATCATATGACCGCTGATTGCTCAGTTTCTTTGTCTTCAGTGAGCAGAGAAGAATCAGTCTCCACTCTGCGCTCTGCCCCTCTAGTGCTCACCGGAATGCCTGGCAGGAGTGGGGGTGAGAATGGCTGGCTCAGGCTCTCAGTAGTGTGCTGAGAGGCTCAACCAGTTGCCAATTAGGAATCTTGGTAAATCCCAACATTTGTGTTGATTCTCTCAGAGTCTGAAGTGGCTCTGCATTGTTAGCCGACAATGGGTTTTAGTAAAAGTACTGTAAGTGCACGCCTGTGACCAATAAGAGAAGGATAACCAGAAAAAGGTTTGGCTTTATAGTAATAGATCATTAGAACCCTGGTAACTGGAGAGAAGTGACTGAATCTATTGGTCAAACATTAGTCCAGTGTTTGCATTTCTTTAAGACGTGTGAAGGTTTCAGGTATCCCAGATATGCTGAAACTTATAGCTGTACTGTGGTATATTTGTAGATGTGTGCTAGAGTTTGGGGCTTAGGAGTGCACACGATCATAACTAGTCAAGCAAAGCTCTAATTCTTACATTTTTACTTTGTTTAGGTATACAAGAGCGCCTGGATTCCCTCGGCACCCTTAAGGTGAAAGGCCTGGTGATTGGACCCCTGCATACTACTTCTGCAGACAAACTTTCAGATACTAAGTTTAAAGAAATTGATCGCAAATATGGCACAATGGAAGACTTTACAAAGTTGTTAGAGGCAGCCCATAAGAAGAGTGAGTATGATTTGAATTATTATACGCAACAGATATGCAGTGTCCTTCCATAGGAGTTAAGAGTTTAAAAGAAGTATTGTATATGACATCTTTATATTGCTGAAGCAGCCATTTTAGCGTAGCACCCCTAATTGTCCTTACATTTTTTTTCACAACAGACTTATTAAGGAATTTAACTATCTGGATTTTATTTAGGTAAAAGGCAATTCGAAAATTCCAGTAACCCTCTTTCATATAACGCAAGAAGTATGTAACCAGCACACCAAGGATCTCCAGAATGGGTCCAAAGCTTTATTCAGAGATCACATCATGGTTACAATAGCAATATTTCTGAGTCTTGCAGGACCCTTTTACCAGGAATGTGCCTTGGACTCTTTCTGGAGATCCTTGGTGTGCTGGTAACATACTTCTTGCCTTGAATGTTTTTGGTTTCCAGCTGGTTGGTCACTGTGGCACTCATTTACAGCCAAGTTCAGGAATGTGTGCATTGGGAATATTGTACTTGGACTCTCATATTGGACTTTCATATAACCACTCTACAGCTGAAATGTTCTTGCTAATGGATAACTGCCCTAAAAATTTGCACTGTTATTAAAGGAGAAGGCCAGCCTGAGCTTTTTAGGCTGGGCTTCTCCTCTGGGTGATAGCAGTGCAATTCGTTTTGCACTCCTGTGACCCGTTTTCAGCAGAGAGCGGTCTGAAGTCCACTCTCCAATGACATCACTGCCATCAGTCGAGGCAGCGCATCATCCCGACTTCCAAGTCTGGATTCGCCAGCTGCCATGATTGATGACAACCTCAGCTCCTCAGCGAGCCGCTGAGACGGCCGCTCCCCGCCCCTCCACAGCTCAGCGCTCAAATGAGCATGGAGAAGCAGAGAGGAGAGACGCTGACTTACAGTCAGCAGCTCTCCTCTCGGGGATCTGTGAGAACCGAGCCATCGGCGATGTTCGGTGGCTTGGTTCTCAGTGCAGAGATGGCGGGGGACAGATGCAGAATTTTTTGTTTTTTGGAGTGAGAGGAAATCCTTCCAAAGTGAGGGAAATCCCTGGTATCCACCAGGGTCATCAGAACTAGTGTCCCCACTGGAGGATTTCCCCTTTGTTCTTGTTCTGGTGACCGCTCACAAATTGTGATTTTTATTTCACTTTCATTGATAATGGTCACCCGGGAAAACAGAGAGGGTGAATTTCTCTAGCAGGGGCACAAATGGTAATAACAACCTGATTGATATTCCAAAAAATCTTAACTCTATCTAAACTTATAAAAGGGTTGACTTCTGTTATATTTTAAGATGATCTATAAATGACAGCCCAGCAGCTGATATAATCAACAGATCTTTCTTACATTTTTCTTTTTGTCAGGTATTCAGATTGTTTTGGATCTCACTCCAAACTACCGTGGCAGCAATGTTTGGTTTAATTACAGTGTGACAGCACCGGATAGCGAATTGCTGAGCCAAATTAAGGTGAGCTTCATTGCTTGTGGACTTACTTACTATTTTAAAATATATTTCCTTATCACTACAGAACTCTGCCTTTATATTGTGCCAATAGTGTAGCATAAAAGGACCTGCAGGTTGCCCTGAGAGCTAAATTCTTAGGGGCGGGGGGATATGAGGGTCTCCTTTTTTTTATTTGACTTCACTGATTAATGCGGAAACTTGGACATGGTGATCGAAACAACAGCGATTATAGTGCACAGGGTGATGGAGGAGACTGTCAGAGCCATGTCCCCAAAATGAGGAAGTAGCAGACGGGGAGGAGCCAGTGCTACCACCTCCCTGATCCACGCATGCACCCATAGACACACACCTTGTGTCACCCTCCAGCTGCCTGCCTGCTTGCCTGTACTGTATATCTGACACATATATACAATCCAATGAGAGCTGCAAACATCCATGGTATTTTATTGATAAAATTGATTTATAGCAAAATAGAGCCATTGCGTTTCAGGGACCAAACAACCTCCCCTTTCATCAGGGCTTAAGAATTCTGACTGTGCTTAAACCAACTCAGGTAAGAAGATACCAAATAAAACTACACTGTGATTTACTGCCTGGAACGTTTCAGGAGAGCAGGTTATACCAGTGTTGGTGAATGCAGCAAGCCTTTGGCTTAACCTGTCCTCCTGAAACTTTCCAAGCAGTAGATCACAGTGCATTTTTTTAGTATCTGCCCATCTGAGTCCATTCAAGCACAGTCAAAATTCTTAAAGGATAATGTCACGTGCTGTCACATGGGAAGGGGTGAGGAGGGTCAGCGGGGCAAATATTGCAACATGTTACATATGGTTGTACCATGTAACTTGTTCCAAGGGTGAACATAGTCTTTAAGCCCTGATGAAGGTGGAGTGTATTTGGTCCCCAAAATGCGTTGGGTCTTTTCTGCTTTGAATACTTTATCATTAAATTATCTTGGACTCTTGGATGTTGGCACTCTCATTGGATTGTATGTGTGTAGATTCTCAACTCTGGGTCCTTTCCCTCTTTCCTGAGAGTAGTTTCCATTTTGTGGAGTGCTGTCAAACAGAAGCCAGTGTGCCCAGTGACAATTGCAGTGACCCTTAGAAAATCTGAATCCAGCGCCCTGTTTTTTCTTGTGTTTGTTTGTGTCTGACACAAGACAGGAACTAGGTGGGGAATTTCTCAGTGTCACTGTACCAAATCCATATCTTTCTTCATTCATGTTCTTCTCAGTCCATAGAGACTAGCTACATCTTATACATTCCAGTGGAAGGAACTCAGGAAGGGCTAACAGTCCACGGGTTAGAGGGTGCAATACTTGTCTTGCCCCAGTCACTGACGACTCAGGCTATGCCGCTGTATTGTGCCACTTTTTTTAATTGTTATTAAAACATAGTCATATATTGCAGAAAGAGCTGTTTATTTTAAAAAACACCATGTTCTTTTTGTAGGAAGCCATGACCTTCTGGCTTGATTTTGGCGTTGGAGGAATTCATTTCAGTGGGATCGAGAACATAGATAATGTACGTAAAAATTTGCATTTCACTGACAAAAAAATTAAAGTTTTCTTTTTTGTTTTTTCTTTGCTGACGTTTAATCATATCTCTGATATTGCAGCCAGGCGAGGTTCTTGAAGAACTGAGGAACATTACTACCAACCATAGCTCAGATGGGAAAGCAAGGTGAATAGCATACCTAATTCTTCCTGTGCTATTGGCAGCCTTTGTCTGACCATATCCTGCTTATTTTAGCTGTATTTTGGTTAGATTTATAGCTATTATTTTAATGTTTCATCTTTCATCTTGACAGGGTGCTGCTTGCCTCAGCTAATGACCCTCACAGTGACAACGTTCTAACAATTCTAAATGACACTGCTAAAGGCATGTTAACTGCACGCTATCTGATCCACAAGGACAACTCAAGTGACAGCTCTCTAGGAGATCGCATCAAGCAGTACCAACAGGTTGCCAGTGAACAGGACAGGATCCTCTGGACGGTAAGGGCAGCTTTAGTAGCAGGGTATTGGAGAGGCAATGGATGCGATTATATACGCAAAAGCAAACAACCAAAGAATAAAAGTGTTTATTTCATCAGAAACAAACTGGTGTTCTTGTATGCTGCAACACAGTTGTAGCAGACAGAAAATTAATAACCTTTTATCTCATAATTTTTTCCATATGGTGCTGTGTAATGTACTGTATAATCCTTTAGATCAAGGAGAGTATAAGCAATGCAGAACACTTTTCTGACACTCATGTAATAGTTTTTTTTTTTGCTTCTCTTGTGTAGAGAAAATGCAGGACCTTAGTAAATAGCAATCAAAGATTTTGCCTTTCATATTGTTAAATGTACTGAAATGCCACCTGAAATATATCTGCATATTGGGTGAAAAAGAAATATTGACCTGTTCAAATCAATTTGTACCCTTATATCATCCATGCAAGTCAATGGTTCATACAATAAAGGATTTGAAGAAGTGATGCAACAATTTAGAAATGTATTTAGAGATAGGAATGGCCATAGACCTCTGACATTGGACTGAAAAGTTCCAAAAGCACCATGGTTCACAGGCTGTGGTATTTTATCTAAAATTCAGTAAGCTGATTTGTAAGACAGAAGATAAAGGGTTCTTTCAGGTGTGATATTTTACAAATGATCAGAAGCCCGTGTATTATGGGTTCTTTGTCTCTAGAACCTTTGCCAGCACATTTTAAATCCTGCATATTGATTATTACAAATACCTATCCATGATGTTTAAGACAAGTCATGTGTTAAATTCTTCCCCACAGGTCAGACCAGGGTTGGGACACATGGCCTCTGCGGTGCACGAGAATCTGGTGCGTGTTTACCAGCTGCTGCTTTTCACTCTTCAGGGCACACCTCTTACTTTGTATGGGGATGAAATTGGACTCAAAGACTTGCCTGGACAAGTAGGTCATTTTTGTACAATCACTTGTGACTTTTATTAGTGTTTTTTCCTGTTTATACGTTCTGTTTCTTACTAAAGTCAAGCAGCAGAAGGCAGACTATGTCTTGCTCATTATTATTAACTGTTATGAACTCTGCCATGAGAAAGATTAATTTGCAATGATGTGGGATTATATCCTAAGATGGTAACGTGTGTAGATTTCAAAGAATACTCTATCTCTGACATCTTCTCTCCCCTCAGCCTGCAGACAGTTCTCCATACATGCAGTGGGATGATAGCATAAACTATGGATTTTCTAATGGATCACCAGAAAGGAACTCAACTGTCAATGAGAACATCACATTTAAGGTGAGAATTGAGGTAAAATTCAAGGTGGATAAACTAGTTAAAATACTCATAGATATGAAATGTTCAATCCGTGATCTGAGCATTGGTAGAGAAATAAACAATTTAGACAGGTTAGCTATCCTGCAGCAGTCCTATACATTAGGGACCATACTTTTATCTGCCATGCTGAGGGGTGCACAGCTAACATTGATACTGTATTACAGTTGGATTTATAAAATCAGCATTCCAAAAAGAAACCAAGAAACCTCAAAGGTCCCCAAATACTGTATATTGAGATTCAATCATACAAAATGCCATGAAGTAAAGTGCAAAGAACAACATATTCCCAACTGGACCCCTTTCTCAGGTGACAGACATGCGTATGCCTAGCTAACATGGCCCCCAACAAGGCCCCTCCCCCGGTTCTGTACAGCCCACCCAATGGGCCCCACTCTCCCTCCAAGCAACCCCCCCCGGCCCCAAAGCAAACCCCACCTTCATTTAAGCAAATTCAATTCAGCCCAAAAGCAGTGGGCTGAATTGGAAAATTCCTCACCGCAAACACTCCTCCATACCCCAAATATCACCCCAAAAAATAGACCCACATCTCTAGAAAAAAATTCTCAACAGAAAAAAATATGTTTCTCAAGCAATATTAGCTAACAACCCCCCCCCCCCCCCCCCTCAGCACCAGTAGCTGTGGAAGCAAACAAAAAATTTGACTGGCCACTTACTGGAGAGGTATGTATATATCTTCTTTTATATCTGATACAGGCTAATTTTTTCATACTAGTGACATGGTTAGTTTAGGTGGACTAGTATTAGTACAAAATTTTGCATATGGTGTCTATCTGTTTCAGAGACTTCATACACACTAAAATAGTTGCCCATTCCAGATAATTTTACCAGGAGTAAATGATAATCCTCTAATGTCTATTAGTTACCTAATATATTAAACAGCCTGGATTCTTCTATAAGTGTCAAACAATTTATTTTATTCATGTCAGCAAATAGGCCAAATTACATGAGCTGGTTTTCTGACATCACAAGTTCCTCACATTTTACAGAAGCACCACTTCTTCTTTTGATATGTCACTAGAGAAAAAGTTTTGTCTTGTACTTGTGGGACAAAGTGACACTGAAATTGCTGACACCAAACTTAGTAATGACAGTTCATACATACTGTATGTGTCCTTTGGTATCTGAAAGTCAGCTTGATAGGTGCTTATTTCAGGCATGGATTCTATTGCATAGTTATATTGGTCCAGCTTGGACCAATGTAAGTATATAAATGCAAATCTGTGGGTCCACTTATGAAGCAGGGGATCACTGTAGTAGTCACCTTTCATTTTTCTCAATAAAAAAGAAGGTTTTGATTGGACAAGGTGGAGAGGCAGGGCGGTGACGTCACAATCTCCACCTCATCCAAAGCTTTAAATACCATTAGAAGAACAATATATTTCAAACCTGTGCAGAAATCCTAAACAGGTAACTTTTTAGAGATAAAATCTAGTGTTGTTACTATAAGTATGGGAGACATTCATCTGTACAGAGAGCTGACTTTAAATAACTTCTGATTAGAAGATTTCCTTACATAAATGTATTCCTTTGTAATGAATGCTTCCTGCCTATACTAAAAAGAGAAGTATTATTATTATTATTATTACTATTATTATACAAGATTTATATAGCGCCAACAGTTTACGCAGCTCTTTACAACTTGAGGGTAGACAGTACAAATACAATACACTTTAATACAGTAGGAGTCAGAAGGCCCTGCTCCTTAGAGCTTACAATCTAAGAGGGAAGGTCAAGAGATACAAGAGGTAATAACTGTGGGGGATGTGCTGATGGAGGAAATAAATGTACAGTTGTTCGGTGGGTGCCAGATAGGCTTCTCTGAAGAAATTAGTTTTCAGGGATCATCTGAAAGTGGACAAAGTAGGAGAAAGTTGAACAGATTGGGGTAGAGTGTTCCAGAGGATGGGAGAGGCTCTGGAGAAGTCCTGAAGACAAGCATGGGATGAGGTGACAATGGAGTTAGAGAGCAGGAGGTCTTGGAAGGAGCGAAGAGAACGATTAGGTTGGTATTTTGAAACTAGGTTAGTGATGTAGCTAGGTGCCAGGTTGTGGATGGCTTTGTAAGTTATTGTTAGTATCTTGAATTTAATTTGTTGGTTGAGTGGCAGCCAATGGAGGGATTGGCAGAGGGGTATAGCAGACGCTGAGTGGTTTGTGAGGTGGATGAGCCTGGCAACAGCGTTTATGATGGACTGAAGTAGGGATAGCCTATTTTGGGGTAAGCCAATAAGGAGGGAGTTTTTGTAGTCAAGGCGAGAGATGACCAGGGAGTGGATTATAAGCTCTGTGGTGACATTGGTTAGAAAGGGGCATATCTTGGAGATGTTGCGGAGGTTGAGGCGGCAAATTTTTTGGATAGCGATAGCATGTGGGGCCGAAAGGTTAGTTCGGAGTCCAGGATTACACCTAGGACCTTGGCGTGGGCACCCGTTACCTCTATCCAAAGTCAAAGTGACACCAGAATGTATCCAAAAAATCTCTAATCTTGTTCCCAGTGCACTACATTATGGCCTCATCCTACACACTGGCTCCCCAGCTATTGCTGAGCAAAATAAGGGCAGCTTGCAGGGAAAATTTTTTTTTTTGGGCTTTATAAATGAAATTATTCCTGAAGCAGATTCTAGAAATGGTACAGATCTGCCACTTTACAGGTAGACTAAGGGGACCCCCCAGGCACTATATTGGAAGGAATTTTTCATTTTTATGCTTTTACTTTAAAAATCAAAAAATCAATGCTCATTTTTTCACAAACTTTATTTTTATTGATACATGTCCCCCAGGGCAGGACCCGGACCTCTATAACCATTGTATGCCCAATTACTTGCATATAAGCCTTCAACATGGGCACTTTTGATTTTTGACATTCGGGTCCAATTGACTTTAATGGGGTCCGTTATTCGGGTCCTAACTTTCGCGGTGTTCAAAAGTTCTGGTGTGAACTGAACAGGGGTCCATTCGGCCCATCCCTACCAGTCACCGCCATACTTAAAAAGCCCTCACTGGACCCCACCAATCTTAAGAAGCTACGCCCCATCTCCTTACTCACCTTCTCCTCCAAACTTCTTGAAAGACTGGTCTACAACTGACTGAGCGACCATCTGACCATAAAAAAACTTCTTGATCCCCTTCAGTCCGGATTTCGCCCTCAACACTCCACGGAAACTGCTCTCCTTAAAGCGGGGGTCCACCTATCTATCGTTTTTTTTTTTTAGTTCATTCACAAACTTTTCTTCTCAGCATTACATACTCACATATTGTGTGTAATATGTCCGCCTGTGTCAGATTTCGTCGGAAAGAATAACTTATATTATTCACTGCAGGCGGTTTCCATCTTCATTGTGGCCATTTGAAGCCCACAAGCATTTATTTCCTGGATGCGGTGAATGCTGTGCTCCCAGCATTCACCGCTCGTTCCCGCACATGCTCAGTGGCATCCTGGGAAGCCTGAGACTAGCTCCCAGGAGTCTGGGAGAGGCTAGAAACACGCCTACTCCCACGGGAGGAGAACCAGGAAGTGCAAAGAAGAATAGAAAAATAAAAGATAATTACGGCGATTTCAATTTTTTTAAACGGCATGTCAGCATCTAGACAAGGCAGAGAATACATACAGATATTGTTCAAAATTTGGGTGGAACCCCGCTTTAAACTCATAAATTACCTACTAACAGCTAAAAACCAACGGACACTATTCTGTACTACTTCTCCTGGACCTCTCTGCTGCCTTTGGCACAGTGGACCACCCCCTCCTCTTCAAAAACTCCACTCCTTTGGTCTCCGTGACTGCACTCTTCGCTGGTTCTCATCCTACATATCCCACTGCTCCTTCAGTGTCACTTACAACTCTACTTCCTCCTCTCCTCTTCCTTTCTCCATCGGGGTCCCCCAAGGTTCTATTCTTGGACCTCTCCTTTTCTCAATATTCACTACCTCCCTGGGTCAGTTGATTGCCTCCCATGGCTTTCAATATCATCTCTATGCTGATGACATCCAAATCTATCTGGGCACCCCCAACTCTCTCCATCTGTCTCCTCACGCATCACCAACTTACTAGCAGACACATCAGCCTGGATGTCACATCACTTCCTCAAACTCAACCTATCTAAAACCGACTTCATGATATTTCCTCCCCCAGGTGCCACTTCCCCTGTCAGTATCAACGGCTCAACTATCAACTTGTCCCGTAACTTGTCAACTTGTGCGTAAAAATTGGTCTTTGGGTGTCAGTGACGCCTTCCCACCGTAACCCAATAGAGGTGCTCTTGATGAAGGCAAAAAAATATTGCAATGATATGCACCTGTCAAACAGGTGCAGAAAAATTGGTCTTTGGGTGTTAATTGTGCCCATGGAACCTATACCAAAAACATTCTTCCAGATGAAATGATTGCATACCCTCAAAGCTAGACAGCCTCGAAGTCCTGCAGAGATTCCACATCCCAAAAAGACTTAATCAGTGACATTGGCATCAGGGGCTTCATAGCTGGTAATCCAGGACTGATTCTTTTTTATAAAAGTCTAAACGTATAAACGGTCCACGGAGTCTTTGGACGGATGCAATCTTTGATCAGTAACGAAACCTACTGCAGCACTGAATGCCCGTTCTGAAAGCACACTGGATGCAGGGCTGCCCAATAACTCAGTAGCATACTGGGCAAGTTCTGGCCAGTGGTCTTTTCTCATGACCCAATAAGTCGGTGGATCTTCAGCTGGAAAGCTCTTCATCTCTGTTTTGGCCCCGAGGTAATCCATCCACCATGTGATGCAGGCACTGCCGATGGGATGTGGAAGCTGACAGCCCTGGGCGGCGAGGACTAAAAAAATTCCAAAATGCCTCACTTAGGCGGACGCCTTCTCCAACGCTCCTCTCCTGACCAACAGAAAACTCAAAACTATGTTTTCCACTACACTGTAACCTACTGGAGTCAGGAAAAACATTCAATAAAATCCTCTTTAACGTGTCCTCAAGAGATTTTATCTTCTGCACTCTCTGTGGGGACTGGATGAGTTCTAAGACCTTCCCCTTATAATGGTGGTCAAGTAGGGTTGCCAACCAGTAATCATCCTTCTCCTTTATGCCACGTATTCTTGGGTCCTTTCGCAGGCTTTGAAGCATGAGGTTGCCCATGCGCCTCAAATTTGCCAAGGCTTGAGAAGCAGACTCCTCGGGGTCACTCAGGATGACAGCATCTGGAACTTCCTCCTCCCAGCCACGTACTACTCCCAAGGGTCCTGGGGTTGGAAAGCCATCGCTTACAGATTGATGCATGTCTTCCTCTTCTTTGAAGCCTATGAAAGTGCCAGAATCCTTCTCCTCGTCCTCCTCCCCTCTCTCCTCCTGGGTGTTCTGTGAAATAGGAATGATTGTGTCTGGATAAAGTGGGCCTTGAGAGGAAAGCAAGTCCTCCTCTTCCTCCTGCTGCTCTGCCTCCAGTGCCCTGTCCATAATGCCACGCAGAGTCTGCTCCAGCAGGAACACAACAGGGATTGTGTCACTGATGCATGCACTGTCACGGCTCACCATCCTTGTGGCCTCCTCAAATAGTGACAATTTAGTGCATGCATCCTTAATGGTCAGCCATTGGCGTGGGGAAAAAAAGCCGAGGCGGCCTGTGCCTGTCGTCGTGCCATACTCGCACAGGTACTCGTTGACAGCCCTCTGCTGCATGTATAAACGCTGCAACATTGCCATTGCCATTTCCACCTTGTGGGCATGTCACAAATCAAGTGGTTTACAGGCAGGTGGAATTCCTGCTGAATTTCAGCCAACCGAGCACTGGCTGTGTATAAAAAATGAAAATTAAATGGCTACAGACTCTTCTGGCCAGCTTGCAACCCTGGGTACGTATTTAGGAAATGCTGCACCACCAATTTGAGCCATTATCGCACACCATTCCTGGCTCCAGCTGGCGTGGTGTGAACCACCTCTGGGCCTGTCCCGGCAGAGCTGCAAGAATCTCTGCTCCGGTGTGGTTCCTGTCCCCTAAACACACCAGCTGAAGTACTGTATGGCACCCTTTAGCCTGACTCATGAAATAGGCCTTTGAGCGCCTAGGGAGTACCTGATGTTCATAGGACATACATGTTTTCTGGACCTGTCCACAAGTAAATCTGTTTTGGAATGAGGTCATCACATTTATTCTAACAGTTTCCACTTTTCAAGTCCCGCTGACGGTTGAAGTGTGTCTGTTAGGACTTGTAGAACCTCTGGCCAACACTGACAATTGAAGCAAACTAGCACAGTATTTTTTTTTTCAAAATTTTCAGTCTTTTTTTATTTGTTTAGCAAAAAATAAAAACCTCAGAGGTGATCAAATACCACTAAAAGAAAGCTCTATTTGTGGGAACAAAATGATAAACATTTTGTTTAGGTACAGTGTAGCATGACCGCGCAATTGTCATTTAAATAGTGACAGTGCTGAAAGCTGAAAATTGGCTTGGGCAAGAAGGTGCAAAAGTGCCTGGTATTGAAGTGGTTAAATATCGTGCCTGAGGGGGGTCTCCTTAGTCTTCCTATAAAGTAGCGCATCTTTCCCATGTTCATGTCCCATGTTCATAACAGTACCACAGCAAAATGACATTTCTAAAGGAAAAAAATGTCATTTAAAATTGCGGCTGTAATGTATTGTCGAATCCAGGCAATATAGATAAAAATCATTGAAACCCCCCCCCCTGCCAAAATGTAAAAAAATGAAATGGGTGTGGGCATCCTGCCCAAAATCTATACCAGGCCCTTCAGGTCTGGTATGGATATTAAGGGGAACCCTGCGCCAAAATAAAAAAAAATGGCATGGGGGGGCTCCCTCTAAAATCCATACCAGATCCTTATCTGAGCATGCAACCTGGCAGGCCGCAGGAAAGGGGGGGAGTCGAGAGAGCGCCCCCCCCTATTGAACTGTACCTGGCCATGTGACGTCAGAGGGGGGCAGAGTCACCCGTTTATGTCACTGGGTGGCCCTGCCCTCAGCTATCTAACAGCTGTCATCGCAAAAAGGCTGCAGTTGGTTTTTCCGTTTTTATTTTCTCGGGACCTGTGATTGAAGATGGATTTACATTGCGGGACACTTTTTTTTTTTTAATAAAGGAATTGTCCAAAACTGTCTCCTGTCATTTTTACTTTTTTGACACTTTTTTTGGTGAATGGGTAGGGGTACAATGTACTCAATACCCATTCACATGGGGGGGCGGGAACTGGGGCCCCCTTATTAAAGGGGGCTTCCAGATTCTGATAAGCCCCCCGCCCGCAGACCCCCACAATCACCAGGCAAGGGTTGTGGGGATGAGGCCCTTGTCCCCTTCAACATGGGGACAAGGTGTTTTGAGGGGACCCCAAAGCACCCTCCCCAAGTTGAGGGCATGTCGCCTGGTATGGTTCGGGGGGGTCCCCCTTTTCCTGCGGCCTGCCAGGTTGCATGCTCGGATAAGGGTCTGGTATGGAAGGGGCGCGGTTCCCCTTAAAATCAATACCAGACCTGAAGAGCCTGGTATGGATTTTAGGGGGGCCCAACGCCATTTTGTTTTTTTAATTTTTGGCGTGGGTTCCCCTAAATATCCATACCAGACCTGAAGGGCCTTGTAATGGACTGGGGGGGTGACTCATGTTGTTTTTTTCAATGATTTTTATGTATATTGCCGGTATCCGACAATACATTACAACCGCAAGCAATTTTAAATGACATTTTTTTATTTAGAAATGTCATTTTGCTGCTCTCATTCATTACACTATGTATGGTCGCTATGTAAGCAACCTTACATAGTGTTGGGTGTGGACTTAGCCCCCTGAGCCATGATTGGCTAAAGGCACCCTGCCTTCGGCCAATCATGGCTCTCACAGCAGGGCGCCCTGTGATTGGCCAAAGCATGCAGGTCAGGTACATGCTTTGACCAATCTCGCAGTGCATTATGGGGCGTTCCATGGGCACTCGAATCTCTTTCTAAACAAAAGTGGAGTTACACTTTTAGTACCTATACCATAACAGGACATAGGATATTTCTGCCATTTTTAGCTAATTTCAGCTAGTTTGGATTACAGAGAGGATTATGGGGGGCTGCCTGCAATGGAAGTCAAACTGGAGTTACATGACAGGAAAAATTCTGTTTTGCCATAAACTTTTGCCCCTTGAACTCCTAGCTTAAACATAAACCTGATATAATCCTGAAATGCTTGCTTATACACATCACTTTTGGTTATCTTGAAAAGAAAATCTGACATATTCACTTTTCGTTTCTAGGGACAAGAAGACAACAAGCATTCAATCCTCAGTGCGTACAAACATTTGAGTGAGCTGCGTGGAAAAGAGCGATCACTTCTGCATGGCGATTTCACACTACTTCATCAATGTGAAAAATCACTAGCATACGGGCGCAGTTGGGACCAAAATGAAAGATTTGTGTCTGTAGTAAACTTTGACCCAGATGAGGAGATAAGCGTGACAATAAAGCACAAAAGCCTGCCAGAGCAGTGTACGGTGGTGCTGAGCTCAAACTCAGAGAGGAAGGAGGGTAGCAGTATCTCTCTAAAGGATCTGAAGCTAGTGCCAGGAGAGGCTCTACTGCTCAAATACCCCTACAGCGGATAAATAATCCTCCTGTAAAAAGGGGGTACATTCACAATCCATATTCTGACCCTTTTTCCCCCCACATTAAGAGGCTCACTGTATAAGGAAATGGCTACATATGCGATCACACTAATATACTGTACATTAACAAAAAAAAACACCTGGCGTGGCAGACCTTCTCCATGGTAGCAGATAAAAGTCACTTTATGATCATTTATGATTAATAGCATATATCTGCTAATGGATAGGTGGTCTTATAGAGTTTTATAGACATAAATATCATGTGTAACCATGTCCTTAGCCCTCACCAAATCCCTTTCACTTCTCCCTCCCTTTCATTTGCCAAAAGGGTAACATTTGCTGCAGCAGTATAGGTTTTCAGGTAGGTCTTTATACAGCAAGAGGTTCCTTAAACGCGTTAATAGCAATAAATGGAGTGCGTTTTCATTCTTTTTTCCTAACATTGTGAATAGTGAGTGTGCACATTGCTGCGCTTGTGTGATTTTCTTTATAAATGTTTGCTGCACAGTGTTTGATAAAGATGTTCCTCTGCTGATGTATGTGTGTTAGGAGAGGGACTAGTTAAAAGGGAAAAAAGTATTAAAGGTCAGAATAATATTCCATGAATAAAAATAGCATTTCTGTGATTGGATATCTCTGTGTGGTTAATATACATACTTTATTCAGTGAAAACACAATTTTTGACCACTGATAACCTTTAACAGTATGGCTTATGCCACCATACTACCCACTAACCTCAGAAGGAGGCGGTACAGAGTCAGACCTTTTGGATCTGGAGGAATCACTGCAATGTACAATTTCACATCAACCAAATCATATGAATAAGAACTTTGACCACCAAGCATTTTAGGATGAACTCTAGCTAGGTATGATTTTTATAGTTACACTGCTCCAGCTTGGACCAATGTAATTATGCATATCTTATACATTAGGGACCGCTGTCAATGCTGACAATCACTGTAGTAGTCAGCACTTCTGCAATAATAAACACCCAGGTTTTCCAGGTCTTTTGCTGAGCCACTGCCCCACTGCACATTGCATACTGACCACATTTCTTTCCTTGCATTTTTTCTTGTTCAAGAATGGTCAGCTTGGACCAATGTAAGTATGTTTAACTGTGGGCTAAAAAAAACACTCTTGTGAGCAACAATGCTACAGTAATCTCCACCAGCTTTCGGGTCCCATGCAGAGCAGTTGCTCTGCTGCATTGTGCACACAGGAGGTCGTTTGCTTGGCAGGGGCATAATTCAGGGCACACCTAACTGTATATTATCTTAGTGAGGATTGGATGAGGTGGAGAGGCATGGCAGTGACATCCACCTCATCCAATCATAGAACACTTTGCATTAATTGAAAAAAATGAAATGTGTTCCCTGAATGGTGCCCATGTCAAGCGACTGACCTCCTGTGTTCACACTTCCAGCTTTCAAGTGGATCCCACAGATATGGAACATACTGTATATTGGTACAGTCTGGACCAATATAATCATGTAAAAATTACCATACATGGAATTCAGCTTTAAGAATCAATGTGCAAGTATAACAAGAATGTTGCTCTAAAACATATCACTGCTCCTGTTTTGCCTCCAAAGACAGTAATATGGGCTGTGAGTCAGCTTCTGTATTATTGGAGATGCCAGCAATTCCTGTTCCTAGACCTGCCCCTGTGACATCATCAGTAATGATTAGAGGCAGTACTGGGTGGAATATACCTATAATGATGTCAAATTCCTGATAGGCACCTGTGAAGCTAAAAGAACAGAATGAACAGGCACTGTCACAGGAGGTACTCTGCTGTTTCCTGTAATTAGATGCTAAAGCTACTTGGTTTTCACTGGTTGCTTTGTCACATTAAATCGTGCTACTGAGTCCTTGGTAGACAGACAAATTTTAGATCTTAAAGCTGAACTCCGATCACATTTTCATTTACATAAATTTCTTCAATAGTCACAAAAGTTATAATCCACTTTGTGTGCACCAAACGCTCTTGCGAACCCAGATATTACCCTGTAAAAGTAGCAGTGACATCATCCATATGCTATACATAGCCTGTGCAGAGAGCAGAGCTGTGGGAGGGGCCCAGCAGGTTCCACCCACCATGAGCTGTCAACAGAAAACTACAGGAGGGGCAGGGACAAGACCAGTCACCCTGTACAAGAGAGAGCAGCAGCGACTGGTCTTTATTACAGGAAGCTCCTGCACAGAGGAAAAGTTTCACAGATTTAGAAGAAACACACAAAGTACACCAAGATTCAAGTAAGAATACATGTCTCTTGTATTTAGACAATATTCGCTTTTCCCAAAGTTCAGGTGTAAGTATAGGTCTTGCATAAGGTATATGTTACATTTCTTGAATATTACAAGGTCTTTTAACATTACTGCAGTTTGAGTCTGCCATACACATCAAGAGACTACAGCACAAGCATTTTGGTTACATTGTATGATAATGGATTATTCTGTTTTTTGCTGTTTTGGATTGACTTGCTAGTGACCAAGTGAGTTGCATACATTTTTCATCTGCTATTGCGTGGATGTGCTGAAAAACCGAAGAGGAACAAGGTTTGTTTCACACAGGCTTCAGCTTGCATAACAGCAATGAGAACAGCAAGCTTTGACAAAGCATTTGCAGAGCTTTAAGCAACCTTTACTGAAGCTTTTAACCGCTTGCTATCCGCGCTATAGCCGAATGACGGCTACAGCGCGGACCTGCATTCCCGGGAGGCCGTCATATGACGGCCTCCCCCGTGCACGTGCCCTGCGCGCGCCCTGCAGGGACTCGGGTGATCACCGATCCAAGTAAGGGGCCGGTCCCGGCCCCTCACCATGTGATCAGCTGTCAGCCAATGACAGCTGATCACATGATCAAAACAAAAGCTCGGTAATCGTTTTTTTTTTCTCCTCGCGCTGACAGTGCGAGGAGAAAAAAAAGCCGATCACCGGCTCAGCAGCAAGGGACATCGGTCCCGAAGAGGAGGAGGCAATAATGCCTCAATTGTGCCACCAGCACCCCCTGCCAGTGCCACCTTACATTGCCACATCACAGTGCCCACAGTGCCCACCAGTGCCACGTATCAATGCCCATAATTGCCACCTATCAATGCCTACAGGTGCCACCTATCAATGCCCACCATTGCCACCTAACAATGCCCACCAGTGGTGCCAATCAGTGCCACCTAGCAGTGTACAAGATCAGTGCCCATTATTGCCACCAATCAGTGCCCATCACTGCCACCCATCAGTGCCCATCACTGCCACCTATCAGTGCCCATTGGTGCCGCCTCATCAGCGTACATCAATGAAGGAGAAAAATTACCCTTTTAAAAAATTTTATAACAAAATATAAAAAAAAAAAAATTTTTTTTTTTAAAATTCGGTCTTTTTAAATTTTTTTAACAAAAAATAAAAATCGCAGAGGTGATCAAATACCACCAAAAGAAAGCTCTATTTGTGGGGAAAAAATGATAAAAATTTCATTTGGGTACAGTGTTGTATGACCGCGCAATTGTCATTCAAAGTGCGTCAGCGCCGAAAGCTGAAAATTGGTCTGGATAGGAGGGGGGTTTAAGTGCCCGGTAAGCAAGTGGTTAAAGTACTGTTCAAATCAAGTTTGTAAATGTTGAACAGAGATTCTAATGGGAGTGCTGACTGTCACGTTAAACAGTTTAACCTGTAATTTTTTAGTTAAAAGGATAGCTCACGTATAGCACTTTCTTTGTGTAGCAGTGATGTCATGGGGTTCCATGTGGGCAATCCCAGGGCATAACATGCCCCATAATTCCTTGCACCCTCTGCCAGTGCATGCAAGAGGGGTAACCAACTGTATCTTGCTCATGAGTAACTTGTGTTCAAGAAAATGGTTCAGGGCAGCCCATGCACTGGGATGATCCCTAGCTTTCTAGTAAACAAAATTGTGAGCATCTACATGGCAGGGTAAATACACCCTCCACTCTGCCAAATTGCTAGTGAAGTGGACTTTATGACATTCACTCATTACTAGGTTATCTGATTTGGGAGCAAGATAGTGATATTGAGGACCGGAGTGTTGTCATTTTGTAGTAATAATAGGTGTAGGGAGGTATTTGAAAGATGGCTATCCATAAGCCCCCATTCACACCTGGGCAACAAGCTTCATGGGATGCGGTTTTCAGCAATTGCCACGCGAAGAATGTTTTAGGTGCCATTAAAAATGAATGGCACACAAACACGTGTGCTGCATTTTGCCAGCATTGCAGTGCAATTTGGAATCGCGGGCAGAATCGCCCATGGCACGTGTATTTACATCTGTATGTACAAACAAATGGCAACCACCCCAACCTATAACTGGCCTTTGCAGCAAGGAGCACATGGAAGGGTTACGCATGTCAAAAAACAGCAAACAAAAATTTACAGCTCACTTACCAGCCAACCTGCAACAAACTGAATTAACCCTGTCTAACAATTTACATTAAAACCAGGAGTTTAGTTTGCAAATATTTGCAAATAAATGCGTAAGCTGCAGAAGCCACGCCACAGCACCCCTGTGGACTGCAATCCTAACTCTATAATTTTGAGCAGTGCAGCGCTACCCCCTCTCTCCTCGCCACCCCCTATATGCAGTGGATAGATTCATCCATAGCGTGAATCTATCTGCGGCCGCCCCCTATTCATGTGTGCAGCACCTTTCAGGGCACCGCGCACATGAATTACAGCGGCCAGAGGTTTTTTTGAAGCACCTGATTAGAGCCAGAGGCTCTAATAGGCTTCAAAATAGGGTGGGCTCTGGACGCAGCCTGTGTCTGGAGCCCATCCAGGTGTGTTGAAACAGCGAGTGAACATTCGCTGTTGCAACACTGATCCTCCTCCTGGCCAATTGAGAAGCAGGTATGAAACCCATTTCCCGATTGGCTAAAACGTCAGGCGATCCTATTGGACGCCTAGCGCCAGGGAGGAGCAGAGAGGAGACGTACCGCAGAAGCTGCTCCAGGAGAGGACACCGGAGAAGCTTTCCCCGAGCCCGCCACGGCGGAAGATGGCCACATCATCACCGCCCGCATCCATGGTAAGAACAGCGGGTGGTGGGGGGGTGTTAGTGCCGCGCCATGCTGTGCAGGGGTAGGTGGCAGTTGTGCTCCACTGGCGGCCGGGGGGGGGGGTTGTTTGCTGCCCCCCCCCCCAAAAAAAAAACCCCACCAGCCGCCACTGATTTGGAGAGTCTTCAGATGGACTTGTGTCTTTTTTCAACCTGACTGTGTAACGATGATCCTTACATTATCCTCACTAAGAATGGCTTCACCTTTGAAGATCCCTTTTATTTGCAGATAAAAGGCACAGCCAAGGGGACAAGGTTTGCCTGGAGTTATGCTAACCTGGTTATAGATTGGTTTGTCCTTCGTAAATACTTTATAGACAATTAGACCCCTTTTACACTGGGGCCACGGCCGCGTTAGGGCTAAAGCACTGCTCCTTTTAGCGGCACTTTAGCGGTTTAAGTTTTTTTGGCCGCTAGCGGGGCGCTTTTAACCCCAAAGAAGGGGTTAAAAAATCCTGTGTTGCGGCTCTTTCGAATCGCTTTTCATTCCAATGGGCAGGGCATTTTGGGAGCACTAAATACAGCGCCCCCAAACTGCCCCAAAGATGCTGCTTTCAGGACTTTTGAGAACATCCCGCAAGCGCACCACCCCAGTTTGAAAAGTCACGCTTGAATGAATGGGAGGCGGTTTTCACATGCTTAAGAGAGGCTATTTACAGTGCTAAAGCTTCTGAAAAATGCCCCAGTGTGAAAGGGGTCTTATACATGCATTTGGCAAGGTGAATCATCCCTTATCAATGCTTATGTGACCAATCCAAATTCTAATGATATAGGTCTTAAATGTACCTTTCACACTAACTAAGATTGATTTTTTAAATGTAGAATTAACTGGTAAGGCGGGTGACAACATTAAGGCAGGCCATAGACGATGCGATTTTCTTTCCTGCAACCATGGGTTGCAGGAAAGAAAATTACTTGATTTCCCCATCAACACAGTCAGTGTGTGAATGAGGGAATCCCTCCCACTGAGCTATTGTGTTCTCCCGACGGGGAGACACAATGATAATTGCTAGAGGCTATAGCTGCTGGCAATAATCGCATGCTGAAAATCTGACGTGCTGGTTTTACCCAAGTCGGTCAACCTGGGTACAATCAGCTTGCCCATAGATGGATCAAATCTCGGCCGGTCCCTGCTGAACCAGCCCAATTTCGATCCATCTATGGCCAGCTTAAGGCTAGAACCATAGGTGTGTGCAGCCTCTTGCATTAGGGTGTGCACCCAAAGCTCAAATACATATGCATGTGTATATGTACTGATGGTGTCAGTAGGGCAGTGGACAGTGTCATTAGTTTTATTTTTTTTTTAAATAAATTATTTTATTTTGTAACTTTTTTTGGGGGATGAAATATCAGTGGTCTAAACAGGGAGGAATATGCACCACACAAGGCGATTAGGGTGTGCCCAGGCACACCTGGCACACCCTGTGCGCACGCCTATGGCTAGAACATATTTTAAGGCAGTATAGATATTAATAGTTATTCTCACTTTTCAAGTACACATTACAAACCATGGTTATGTAATATTCTATTTAGCCAGTTCAAGAAGATTAGACATAATTGTTCTACCGACAGATTTTTTAAGAGCAAGCCAGAGTTATATATTATGGGTTAAAGTAAAGAAATGTCCATTGAAAATTGCATCTGAAGTATTAAACAGAACAGAAAAACTGACACAGGAAAACTGTTTAAAAACCAGAACAACACACACTGTGGATTACGTTATATAAAAGAAGAAACAATAACAGTATGGTATTCATTACTAATTTTATTGAAAAATACAAAGAAATTAGATTTATACTGAACAAGTTTTAGTTATTAATTGAACAGGACCATTTATGAAAAAAAAAAAATTACTAGAAAACCAAATATTACTTTTAGAAGAATAAAGACTCTAGCCAATATGGTTGCTCCCAATAACATAAAAAATAAAAGATTAGATCAGAGAGGACCTGAAAAAGGAGGTCGTTTTAAATGCCTATAAATGAGGTATCTGTGCTGTCATCAATTATGGGTAAGTTAACCACTTATACCCCAAGCCTATTTTTCAGACTTGTTGTTTACACGTTAAAATCAGTTTTTTTTTAATAGAAAATTACTTACAACCCCCAATGTTTTGGAACTAGATTTCCCATGAAGCTCAACTACACTGCAGAGTGCATGAGCATCATGGGAAATGTAGTTCCAAAACATCTGGGGTGCCAAGGTTCGCCATCACTGCCCTAGAGAATAAAATGGCGGTCATTGCAATACTTTCTGTCACACCGTATTTGCGCAGCGGTCTTACAAGCACACTATTTTTGTAAAAAATACACTATTTTGAATTAAAAAATAAGACAACAGTAAAGTTAGCCCAGCAATTGATGGAAGGGGTCAGTTCTTTGCACCAGCTGCAGCTCCCTTGGGAGTTGAAGCAAACTCTGGAGATAAGTAAAGGAAGAACAAGGCGTGCCAAACTAAGTGCAGCATGTGGTGAACAATTTATTTAGAAGTAAAAAAAGCCAAATGGCTACTCAAATAATGTTAGTGAGAATCAGGCGAATAAAGTGATGGTAGTAGTAGAGTCCATGGTCACTGTACGGTGCGGGGTAACATCGGTAGAGGCGTCCTAGCGGCGTTCTGGTAAAACTGCAAAGGATAGAGCTGCAGAGTGGCCTGGAGGACCAGCCTGATAACTCAGCTGGACAGCGTACGCTCTCGGAGATGGCTGGAACCCGGAACCGGAAGAGCGTACCAGCGTGGAACGCAAACACGATGAGGTCTGTGAACGCCGCTGGGACGCCTCTACTGATACCCCGCACCGTACAGTGACCACAGACTTTACTACTACCATCACTTTATTTGCCTGATTCTCATTAACATTATGTGAGTAGCCAATTGGCTTTTTTACGTCTAAATAAATTGTTCACCACGTGCTGCACTTAGTTTGGCGCACCTTGTTCTGCCTTTACTTCAGTCAACAAAAGTAGAATGTTGCATTGTTCTTTATGGAACACATCTGAAAAGGGGCAAAACGCATTGAGAATGCATCAAAAACACTCATACAGAAAGACATCTGGAATGCAGAAATTGTGGTGATCTGGCCATCAGGCTTGCACAGAATCTATACAGTGACAGAGTTTCCATAACAACCAGCAATAGCGTTAACTTTGATATAAAAACTTTAGAAATGGCTTTACATTCAGCACTGGAAACTGCAAGATTTTCTGGAAAGAGTGGAATCTGGCAACTGACTTTTGGTTGATGATTTTGATAGACCTGGTACAAGCTCTGGTGCACTCATTCACTGCTATGAGAGCAATGTGGTTACGCCACTGGAGGGCAGGCAGAACTTCTACACAAGCCTTCGACATTTCCTATAATGGGAGGTTATTCTTTGGCCAAATGCTGAATAACGCAATTAAGCGAATGACAGGAGGAAAAGTCTGGACTGTGGCCACAGACTAGTAAGAGGAAGCTGCCATCCTTCACTCAAGCCTACTGCACTTCAGAAGTCGCAGAAGGCCAAATCTTATAGGACAGGCTGCAGATTTAACAGATCACAGTGGAGGTGTCTCAAAGCTACGTTTGACAAGAAATCAAGTCCAGAGCAAGCTGCTAAGGTGGCTGGAAAGTCTTTTTGAAGGTGCGTCCAACCAGTCTATTCCAGTTCGGGCCAGAGTGAAGTTGATAATGGTAGGCTCCTTCTGGAGGGTTTGGACGACAATCATCAAAGACCATTGGGTCCAGAAGACAGGTGGCGTTAACCACTGAATCCATTTAATTTATGTCCAACAGATCTCAGAAGAGAAAATGTTTGCAAGATTTTTATACTGCTACAAGGCGATCATTTCAGTGATGCCGAAAACAGAATCATCTAGGGGCCTTTCTCCACAGTTTTTGTAGTACCTAAGGCAGGAGCCTTCTGGCCTTTTTCATTTTGAAGGAATCAAATGTGTTCATAAACACCAAGAGGTTCAAGATGGTGTCCATGCAGACATTTGCAGGGACAGTTCAGCAGGAGGACCAGTTGGTATCAACCGGCTGACTCATACTTCCATGTACCGATCAAGGCCAAGCACCAGAGGCAGTGGCCAGATGTCACTTCCAGTTCAGGTGTCTGCCTTTTACAGAATTGGCACAGCCCCAGGAATATTTTTGAAGATGCTGTTGGCAGTGGTGGTACCTTGGGTCAGGTGGCACATTAGGGCGTTTCAATTTGATTTCTTTTGATTCCTATGAGCCAGGCTGTCTATGGATCATAAAATCATGTGCCTATACAAATTCAACAAGAACTGGAATTTTGGACATCACCACTGTGCTTCTTTCGGTGGCATGCCTCTCAGCCCAGGAGATAGGATGATTCTGAAGCTAGATGCCAGTTTCTGGGGAGTCCATAATCTGAAGAAACAAGTGCAAGGCCATTGGAGCGCGGTGAAGCGCAGACTCCCCAAGTATTTTGATTGGAAGGAAGCCTTTTCTAGCATTGCAAACCTTTCAGGATCTTTAAGGGGGCCTGAGTAAGGTTGACAACAAGACAGTAGTAGCCTACATTGCCTGACAAGGGGACACCAAAAGTCTTGTCTTGTTACACCTTGCAAAGAAACTTTTTGTGTTGCAGAGAACCACTTACAGTCAGTTAAGGTTGGTCTTCTTGCCAGTTCTTTGCTCGGCACAAGCTTTCTCTCCTGTGTTCCCTGCTCTAGTCAATATCCTTGACATTTTACAGTCAGCGCTAGAGGTTGGTCTGGCATACAACTCCATTTAAGGTACAGATCTCTACTTTATCTTTTAACGGGCTGCAGATGGGTGCAAAAGCCAGTGACCAGATGCTTCTTTCAGATGACAATATATATATGACCTTGAGGGAAATCTTTGTTCCCTCTGTGGGACTTAGGCTTGGATCTGAGAGCACCCTTTGCTCCAATAGGTTTAATTTCCATTGAAGTACCTCACGGTAAAACTAGTTCTCCTGACAGCAACTACTTCCGACTGAAGGATGTTGAAGATTGCAACACTGATTGCAACACTTTCCTGCAAGGGCCCTTTGGTGTCTTTTTCTTTTCTTTTTTTTCACCAGAGGTGGGGATACCATGTCTATCTCCAAAGTTCAGTTTTAAAGTGGTATCCAGTTTCCAGAAAAACTGGGAAGTAGTCCCTCCCAGTTTTCACTCAAGAGTCACTGAGTGCACAGCAGGAAGACTTCAGTTTTCCGACACATGGTCGAGTTACTAACAATGTTCTTGGTCAAAAGAGGAAAGTGTACAGTCTTTTCATTTAGCCATCAGGTCCTCAAGAGTCATCCACTCTTGGGTTACCAGGGTGATTAGATTGGCATGCAGGAAGTAGGCCTTTCTGCTCTGAAACAATTGCAAGCCTATTTGACTTGAGGGGTGGCAGCCTTTGGAGCAGTTATGCAAGGATTGCTTGGAAGATATAGGTAAGGGCTGCTTGAAGGTCTGATGTGGCCTTCATTCAACCTTACAAACTAAATATGCGGTCAGCAAGTTTGGGACAAAAGAGATCAATTCTTTCTGGCTTTAGCAGCTTTTCTTTGATTGTCATTGTCTCTTTTCATTTGTTCTCTCCTGCCCTATATTAGCTTTGGTATACCCCGTTTTGTGCTGACGTGAGTTGGGCCAGGAAAACTGAAAATTGTTATCAAATACTTACCGTAATTTTCCTTTCCTGGCCCATCCTCACGTCAGCACAGGACTCCCTCCCTAATGGCCTGTCGCAGGCTAGGCTATCTAACATCTTATTTGGGGGAGGGGCTGTCTTTTATTCAGCTTGGAACAGGTGGTCATGTGAGGCTCCAGAGGAGGTGTTAACCTGTTATGTGCTGACGTGAGGATGGGCCAGGAAAGAAAAATTACGGTAAGTATTTGATAAAAATTTTCCGTTATCTATGCACTTATCAAATACAATATGTAGGACGTACTAAACAATCACTATGCAAAGGCTTAAACAAGCATACAGTACGTATGATGTTCAGATGGACTTCCAACAGTACAGCCTCTCTAGACACTTTTACCAATATCATAAAAAATTATTTAACAACCTTGACAATACCACGATTCAATTCATTCCTGAATCAAATGAATAAAGCAGGTTTACTAGATTATGTAATGCAGAAACAATATGGACTCATAAACGTGGTACACTTCTCCCAGATGGTCTAAAAGAGAGTATTTATTCATTACAAAAATGTGTGTTTTATTTATATATTGTGTTAAATATACATTATGGCTTTATGTTATTATTGATACATGGCCAGTTCTGTTATCTGGCCAATTTTGTTGCCCATGCAGTGATCAATACTTAGGATATTTAGGTCTTTCAGTTTAGTTGATATCACAGTAGGGTCTATCAGTTTATCTGTGATATACCACTAGAGGGCAACATTTCAGTAGTTGTGCTAAGACAAATGCATGTTATGATCGTGATGCAATGTTTAAACTTTATATCACTGTCATAATATCTAGATACAGAAAGCTAGTATAATGATACATAAGATAATATAAATGTAGGACCTTTTTTTGAACAGTGAATAAGAGGTGATTCAACTAATATACTAATACGGTGGAACCTCGGATTGCGAGTAACGCGGTTAACAAGCTTTTTTCAATACGAGCAATTATTTAAAAAAAATACTAACTCGGTTTGCGAGTGTTGTCTCACAAAACAAGCAGGATTCAAGCCTCTGCGGTGTGCAGTACCGCATTTGGCCAAAGGTGCGGGGGTGCCGGTGACACTTGGAGCCATTCGGAAATACTCGGAAACTCCGTTCCTGAGTGTTTCCGAGCCTTTCCGAGGGTTTCCGAGTGCATCCGAGCGGTCTCCGAGTATTTACGAGTCTCTCCAGTGCCCCCCCCACCTCTGGCCACATGCGGTATTGCATGCAATAGAAGTCAACGTGGAACGAATTATCTTTGTTTCCATGGACTTCTATGGGGAAACTCGCTTTGACATGCGAGTGCTTTAGATTACATGCATTCTCCTGGAACAGATTATGCTTGTATTCCAAGGTTCCACTGTATGTTATTTTAAATGAACACATGATTAAAACTTATTGTAAATTCAATGCTATTCTTTGAGAATATACCCCAATATAGTTACTATACGCTGTCTATGATCAATTATTATATTTTTTATACATAAAATTATTATAATGGAAATGATTTAACATACATAATATATTAAAAAAAATTGTAATAAACGTTACTTATGTAATTTGAGAAACCTTTTTTATTTTTTTTATTCATGATTTTTTTTAAATGTTGTTATATTTGGTTATAAATTGTAGCTCCATCACAAGGTGTACAGATTTCGTAGGCATATCTTTATGCTTTTATGCTACAATATTTTATACTGTATTTTTGCTCTTTGTTTATTGTTTAGTGTGAACCTGTGTCAGTCTGGCAACTGTGAAGTTAACCACTTCAATTCCAGGCACCTTCCTGCCCAGGACAATTTTCAGCTTTCAGTGCTGTCGCACTTTGAATGACAATTGCACGGTCATGCAACACTGTACCCAAACATTTTCTTCCCACAAATAGAGCTTTCTTTTGGTGGTATTTGATCACCTCTGGGGCATTTATTTTTTGCTTAACAAACTAAAAAAGACCAAAAATTTTGTAAGAAAAAAAGTTTTTCTTAGTTTCTGTTATAAAATTTTGTTTTCCCCTTCACTGGCGGGCATTGATGAGGCGGTACTGATGAGTTGGCACTGATAAGGTGGCACTGATGGGCACCGATGAGGAGGCACTGATATGTAGAATTGATGGGCACTGATAGGCAGCATTGATGGGCACCAATAGGCGGCACTGATGGGCACTGATAGGCGGCACTGATGGGCACTGACAGGCGGGACTGACAGGCAGCACTAATGGGCACTGACAGGCAGCTGTGATGGTCACTGACAGGCGGCTGTGATGGTCACTGACAGGCGGCACTGATTGGCACTGACAGGTGCCACTGACAGGTGGCACTGATGGGCAGCACTGATGATGAGGTACTAATGATGTACTGACAGGTGTTACGGCTGGGCACTGATTGGCACTGTAATGGGCACTGATTGGCACTGTGATGGGCTCTCATTGGCACTGTGGTGGACACTGGCAGACTTTATTATTGGGGCACTGCTGGGCATTGATTGGCAGCTGATTGGCACATCTGATGGGGCTGTGCTGATAATCAATGTGCTGATTATCAGCACAGACCCCCCCAATACAGAAAGTGCCGACGATCAGCTCTCCCTGTCAGCGTGAACTGAGGAATGCCATTTACCGGCACTTCCTGGTTCACGTGATGATCAGCTGTGATTGGTCACCGCTGATCACATGGTAAGAAGCCTCTGACCTCTGTGGGTGCGTGCCGGCATGTTATCCTGCTGGACGTCATATTACGCCCAGTCAGGATAACAGAACCACTTCCTGGCTGTCAATCTGCTATAGGCCAGGCAGGAAGTGGTTAAAGATTATATTACCCCAACATTTCATATTTATGATATGTGCTGTACCCTGTACTTGTATGAAAAATTATCCTGTTCTCTTTGTATTGCTTCCTTTGTGTGAAATTCCTGGTGTTCCTGCCAGTCTCTCTGTTTTCCTAATAAAAACTGACCATGCTAGGCATGAAAGAACAGCACGGTCAGTTTTTTTGGCTGTGCTGAGAACTCAGCCTGCTCTCCTGCAATGATTAGACTGGTGTGATACTGCACCATTGAAGTTTGATGTTTTTATTCTAGGGACCATTACATGTTAAAATTGTTCAAGGAAAGGAGAGTGGGACCCAGGGGACAGTGGCTGATGTTGGCCCCATATTGTTCGCACCCTAAAATGGCTGGACTATACCGGTACAGATAAACAGTGATAGACAATTTATATAAAAGGAATTTATTATAAAAAGGAAATACATAGTATACCTATTAAAATGCAAAACAGAAATTCAGGGTTCTCCAAAGAATATCTGTAGATTACAAAGTATAGACTGGTCTGGTTCTCGACTAGTTTCGCGATATTATCGCTTCCTCAAGAGGACCAATCCTATAATTGGGTGATCGTGCGCGGCACCGGGCCGCCTAATAAACTCTCCCCCGCGGCGGACAAGGGGGATAATGTAGAGCCCTCACAATGGTTGACCAGAGGGTAACAAGGATGCTAGCCACGAGGAGACTTACAGTGGCGCGGGGGTCGCATGGCCCGCAATGAGCAGGAGAGCCAAACGTTTCCAAACACTGGGGCATCATGGAGGGTACAATGTGTGGAAGCCCACCACTATGGGTATATAACCACGGGGTTGCATGGGAATCTATAGATGTCCACCAGTGAGGTGTTAAAGGCCTCCCTTCCATCCCAGCCCCACGTCAGCAGTCTACCATGGAGAGAACTCAGAGGTTGAAAACATGAAAAAGATATAATAAAATATTTACAAAAATGTGAAGGGTGTACTAGATTTTGTGAGATACTGTACATATACTCTTTGTATGTATATATATATATATATATATATATATATATATATATATATATATATATATGTATATATGACTGGGGGTAACACTGCACTAACCCAATGTGAAAAAAAACAAAGCTGCTACACACAAATATGACCAATATTTAAAGTGAACTAAAGTAAAAAATGTAGCGCTAAAACAAAACAGAAACAAAATGTGACCATATGAATAGAATTCAGTGACCAGTGGATACTGCCCACTGGAGCATAACAAGAACAATAAACCAGATTAAATGTGAATAAAGTTCAATAACTCATGAATGTTATCTACTAAGACATGAGTATGGATAAGTTAAATAGTAGAGTCCCCTAGTGGAATAAATGTGAAATCCAGTATGAGGGGTATGGAGGTATCCAAATCATGTATGAGGTCCCAGGGGTATGGGGAGAGAAAAAATTGGTGGGTACCCTCGGTGCTGGGGTGAGTTACATTGCAGTATAAATGACTGTGTTTAATGCTGGAGCCATCAGTTGGCAGGTAAACATTGCCGTGGCTGCCGCTTTCCAGTGGGGGTTCTTTGCCCGTTGTTGATACAGTATAAATTACTGTAATGAAGCTGGCTGGCAGTTTGGTTTGGTGTCGCTGACATTCGAATCCACCTGTTCTGGTAAGAGTATTTTCTCTACTTCCACCTCAAGATTTCCATGTTGATGAATCACATACCAGAAGATTCTTCACTCATACTGGATTTCACATTTATTGCACTAGGGGACTCTACTATTTCACTTATCCATACTCATGTCTTAGTAGATAACATTCATGAGTTATTGAACTTTATTGACATTTAATCTGGTTTTTTGTTCTTGTTATGTTCCAGTGGGCAGTATCCACTGGTTACTGAATTCCATTCATATGTTCACATTTTGTTTCTGTTTTGTGTTAGCGGTACATTTTTTACTTTATTTCACTTTGAATATATATATATATATATATATATATATATATATATATATATATATATATATATATATATATATATATATTTATAAAAAATGTTATACTTACTGTACATACCCTAATCCTCCACTTCTGGGGTCTCCTGCCTAAACTCCTGCCCCCATATGTCCGAATAGATCTCTTGGATGTTAATTCCACAAGATGACAAAAAGAGCGAGGCAGCATCCAGAAGTCCCAGTATTAATAGATTCTTGTTTTCCTATAGGATAAAAAGTTTGTACACAAAATTCAGCTACATTTTGTGCTTTTTGAAATGGTAATGTCACTTTGAATCTCAGACCACACCATAGACTCAGCAGTGTACAAGCTTTCCTGTCTGGATTTAACCATTGCTGTCCAAAACCACTGTGGTCAATGATGAGCTGGCAGAGTGTAAGGTCTGTATCTACCAGGACAAAGGCCTTCTCAATCATTTACTCATCCTGACAGCATTGAGACAAGAACCAGCAGAAGAGTTGCTCAGACTCTTCCAAAAAATAAAAAGTCTTTTATTCAGTACAAATGGATTTAGATATACAGTCAGATTCAGTACAAATGGATTTACATATACAGTCAGGTCCATAAATATTGGGACATTGACACAATTCAAATTTGTTTGGCTCTATACACCACCACAATGGATTTGAAATGAAACAAACAAGATGTGCTTTACATCCAAATCAGGTGAATGGTGTAGGAATTACAACCGTTTGTATATGTGCCTCCCCCTTTTTAAGGGACCAAAAGTAATGGGATAATTGGCTGCTCAGCTGTTCCATGGCCAGGTGTGTGTTATTCCCTCATTATCCCATTTACAAGGAGCATATAAAAGGTCCAGAGTTCATTTCAAGTGTGCTATTTGCATTTGGAATCTGTTGCTGTCAACTCTCAATATGAGATCCAAAGAGCTGTCACTATCAGTGAAGCAAGCCATCATTAGGCTGAAAAAAACAAAACAAACCCATCAGAGAGATAGCAAAAACATTAGGTGTGGCCAAATCAACTGTTTGGAACATCCTTAAAAAGAAAGAATGCACCGGGGAGCTCAGCAACACCAAAAGACCTGGAAGACCACGGAAAACAACTGTGGTGGATGACCGAAGAATTCTTTCCCTGGTGAAGAAAACACCCTTCTCAACAGTTGACCGGATCAAGAACACTCTCCAGGAGGTAGGAGTATGTGTGTCAAAGTCAACAATCAAGAGAAGACTTCACCAGAGTGAATAGGGTTCACCACAAGATGTAAACCATTGGTGAGCCTCAAAAACAGGAAGGCCAGATTAGAGTTTGCCAAACAACATCTAAAAAATCCTTCACAGTTCTGGAACAACATCCTATGGACAGATGAGACCAAGATCAACTTGTACCAGAGTTATGGGAAGAGAAGAGAATGGAGAAGGAAAGGAACTGCTCATGATCCCAAGCATACCACCTCATCAGTGAAGCATGGTAGTGTGATGGCATGGGCATGTATGGCTGCCAATTGAACTGCTTCTCTTGTATTTATTGATGATGTGACTGCTGACAAAAGCAGCACGATTAATTCTGAAGTGTTTCGGGCAATATTATCTGCTCATATTCAGCAAAATGCTTCAGAACTCATTGGACGGCGCTTCACAGTGCAGATGGACAATGACCCGAAGCATACTGCGAAAGCAACCAAAGAGTTTTTTAAGGGAAAGAAGTGGAATGTTATGCAATGGCCAAGTCAATCACCTGACCTGAATCAGATTGAGCATGCATTTCACTTGCTGAAGACAAAACTGAAGGGAAAATGCCCCAAGAACAAGCAGGAACTGAAGACAGTTGCAGTAGAGGCCTGGCAGAGCATCACCAGGGATGAAACCCAGCGTCTGGTGATGTCTATGCGTTTCAGACTTCAGGCTGTAATTGACTGCAAAGGATTTGCAACCAAGCAGTGGCGTAACTAGAACCTTCAGGGCCCCGGTGCAAGAAATCATGAAGGGACCCCCAGCTAGGGCCTTTCCCTCCGAGCCGATGGCGTAAATGCCAAGGCCCGTCGCAAGTGTGACATTTGTGACCCTGGTAGTTCCTCGTAATTGAGGGCATCCAGTCCCCTTATTAGTTTCGTTGCCCTTCTTTGGACGCTCTCCAGCTCCAGCACATCCTTCCTGAGGACTGGTGACTAGAACTGGACATAGTACTTCAGATGTGGCCTAACCAGAGTTTTATAAAGTGGCAGGATTATCGTTTTATCCATAGTTACATAGTAGGTGAGGTTGAAAAAAGACACAAGTCCATCAAGTCCAACCTATGTGTGTGATTATATGTCAGTATTACATTGTATATCCCTGTATGTTGCGGTCGTTCAGGTGCTTATCTAATAGTTTCTTGAAACTATCAATGCCCCCGGCTGAGACCACCGCCTGTGGATAGGAATTCCACATCCTTGCCGCTCTTACAGTAAAGCCTCTACATAGTTTAAGGTTAAACCTCTTTTTTCTAATTTTAATGAGTGGCCACGAGTCTTGTTAAACTTCCTTCTGCGAAAAAGTTTTATCCCTATTGTGGGGTCACCAGTATGGTATTTGTATATTGAAATCATATCCCCTCTCAAGCGTCTCTTCTCCAGAGAGAATAAGTTCAGTGCTCGCAACCTTTCCTCATAACTAATATCCTCCAGACCCTTTATTAGTTTTGTTGCCCTTCTTTGTACTCTCTCCATTTCCAGTACATCCTTCCTTCCTACTCTAGGTGCGGCCGGACCAGAGTCTTGTAGAGCGGGAGAATTATCGTTTTATCTCTGGAGTTGATCCCCTTTTTAATGCATGCCAATATTCTGTTTGCTTTGTTAGCAGCTGCTTGGCATTGCATACCATTGCTGAGCCTATCATCTACTAGGACCCCCAGGTCCTTTTCCATCCTAGATTCCCCCAGAGGTTCTCCCCCCAGTGTATAGATTGCATTCATATTTTTGCCACCCAAATGCATTATTTTACATTTTTCTACATTGAACCTCATTTGCCATGTAGTTGCCCACACCATTAATTTGTTCAGATCTTTTTTGCAAGGTTTCCACATCCTGCGGAGAAGTTATTGCCCTGCTTAGCTTAGTATCGTCCGCAAATACAGAGATTGAACTGCTTACCCCATCCTCCAGGTAGTTTATGAACAAATTAAATAGGATTGGTCCCAGCACAGAACCCTGGGGGACATCACTACCCACCCCTGACCATTCCGAGTACTCCCCATTTATCACCACCCTCTGAACTCGCCCTTGTAGCCAGTTTTCAATCCATGTACTCACCCTATGGTCCATGCCAACGGGCCTTATTTTGTACAGTAAACGTTTATGGGGAACTGTGTCAAATGCTTTTGCAAAATCCAGATACACCACGTCTACGGGCCTTCCTTTATCTAGATGGCAACTCACCTCCTCATAGAAGGGTAATAGTTTGGTTTGGCAAGAACGATTCTGCATGAATCCATGCTGATTACTGCTAATGATACCTTTCTCATTACTAAAATCTTGTATATAGTCCCTTGTCATCCCCTCCAAGAGTTTACATACTATTGATGTTAGGCTAACTGGTCTGTAATTCCCAGGGATGTATTTTGGGCCCTTTTTAAATATTGGTGCTACATTGGCTTTTCTCCAATCAGCTGGTACTGTTCCAGTCAGTAGACTGTCAGTAAAAATTAGGAACAATGGTCTGGCAATTACTTGACTGAGTTCCCCAAGTACCCTCGGGTGCAAGCCATCTGGTCCCAGTGATTTATTAATGTTAAGTTTCCCAAGTCTAATTTTAATTCTGTCCTCTGTTAACCATGGAGGTGCTTCCTGTGATGTGTCATGAGGATAAACACTGCAGTTTTGGTTACTGAAGCCCCCCGATTCCCTCGTGAAGACTGAGGAGAAGAATAAATTCAATACCTGTCCTCCCTTTTTTACTGTTTACATACTTAAAGAATTTCTTGGGATTTTTTTTGCTCTCCTCCACTATGTGTCTTTCATGTTTTATCTTAGCCGTCCTTATTGCACCCTTACATTTTTTGTTGCATTCTTTATAAAGTCTGAATGCTGATGATAAACCCTCAACTTCGTATTCTTTGAAGGCCTTCTCCTTTGCTTTTATATGCATTTTTACATTGGAGTTAAGCCATCCAGGACTTTTGTTCGCCCTTTTAAATTTATTACCCAATGGGATACATTGGCTAATGCCCTTATTTAATATATAAAGCAAACCCATCTCTCCTCCGTGTTCTTTGTTCCTAAGATTTTATCCCAATGTATGCCTTTTAGCAAGGTTCGTAGTTTAGGGAAGTTTGCTCTTTTGAAATTCAGTGTCTTTGTATTCCCCTTATGTTTCCTATTTGTGTGATTTATACTGAAGCCAATTGACCTGTGATCGCTGTTACATAAATTGCCCCGTATTTCCACATCCGTGATCAGGTCTGTATTGTTGGTAATCGGTAGATCCAGTAACGCTTTATTTTTAGTTGGTGTGTCTACCATCTGATCCATAAAATTGACCTGCAAGACATTTAGGAACTGGCGAGCCTTAGATGAATGCGCAGTTCCCTCCGTCCAGTCTATGTCTGGATATTTAAAATCCCCCATTATGATAACCCTTCCCATCATTGCTGCTAAACCAAATTGTGATAGGAGATCTGTCTCCCCTTCCTCTCTCAGGTTAGGGGGCCTATAGCATACTCCCAGTATTATTTTCCCCCTAGCTTCATCCCTTTAGAGCTCTACCCATAAGGATTCCACGTCCTCCCTAGCTCCCTTAGTGATGTCATCTCTCACATTCACTTGTACATTATTCTTGATATATAAGCATACCCCTCCCCCTTTTATTACCCTCTTTATCCTTGCGATTAAGGGTATACCCTTGAATGTTTTCCAACCAATCATGAGAGCTGTTGAACCAGGTGTCTGAAAATCCCACAAAATCCAAATCCTCCTTGTACAACAGTATCTCTAGTTCACCCATCTTGTCCACCAGGCTCCTAGCATTGGTGAACATGTCACGTAGTTTAGACCGGTCGCATATTATCCTCTTATTATCCAGTAGTGTATTTAGGTTTTGTGCTGCCCTAGGCCTGACTAAACTCATGCACCCTCTAATTTAAATATGGCCCAGACCTTCCTGTCAAGGCCACACCCCTTGCTGTTTAAGACCCGCTCTGAAATTTTTGAGTGGGGACACTAATTCGGGGGGGCAATGGATTCCCCTTAATTTGCATAGATTTCCTCTCACTTCCTGTTTGGCTATGGGGCAGGAAGTGAAGGGAAATCTCTGCAATGGGACAGGGATGGTAAAAAATAAACTGACAGGGGCTATAACCCTCCCTTATTCTATTCAAAATGAAAAAAAAAGTGTAGCCTATAGTTCTACTTTAAGCACAAATTTCTGATAATTTTATGGAGAGGACTCATGCCGTGTACACACAAGCGGATTTTCCGTCGGAAAAAACTTGAATGGTTTTTCCGAAGGAATTCCGCACAAGCTTGTCTTGCATACACACGGTCACACAAAAGTTCTCTGAACTTTCGACCGTCAGGAACACGGTGACGTACAACACTACGATGAGCTGAGAAAATGAAGTTCAATGCTTCCGAGCATGCGTCAAATTGTTTCTGAGCAAATATGAATTTTGCACGTCGGAATTTGTACAGACGATCGCATTTTCGGATAGGAACTTTTTCTGACCGAAAAATTAAGAACCTGCTCTCAATCTTTTGCTGGTGGGAATTCCGCCAGCAAAAGTCAGATGGAGCATACACACGGTCGCATTTTTCGACCAAAAGCTCTCATCGGTCTTTTGCTGGCCGAATTTTCGATCGTGTGTACGCGGCATAAGAAGATATAACCATGCCAATGGTGCAGCAGAAAACATATAGCACAGTGAGGAAGGTTTGTGGTCCAGGATGATAGGACAGTCAAAATTAGTGTGGCGCCCCCCCCCCCAACCCCCCACACGCATAGTTGGACTAATTTGTCTCTCAGCCCAGTCCGCCCCATAAGACTGGCGCTAACAGTGTAACGCAAGCCGACGGGGACTCTCTCTGTGCTGCCCCCCTGCAAAGTGCTGCCCTAGGCCTGGGCCTTGTCGGCCTAGGCCAGGATACAGCATTGGCAGTGGTGTATTTAGGTTTTGTGCTGCCCTAGGCCTGACTAAACCAGTGCACCCCCTAATTTAAATATGATCCACCCCTTCCTGTCAAGGCCACACTTCTTCCTGTGTAAGACCTTCCCTGAAATTTCCCAGTGTGGACACTAGTTCTGAGGGCCTTGGAGTGGGGGGGGGGGGGTGGATTCCCTTAATTTGCAGAGATTTCCTCTCACTTCCTGTTTGGCTATAGGGCAGGAAATGAAAAGAAATCTCTGCAATGGGACAGGAATGGCAAAAAATAAACTGACAAGAGCTATAACCCTCCCTTGCTCTATCCAAACTGAAAAAAAAGTGTTGCCTATAGTTCTACTTTAAGCACACATTTCTGCTAAATTTGTGGAGAGGACAAAGAGGATATAACCATGCCAGTGGTGCAGCAGAAAACATATAGCACAGTGATGAAGGTATGTGGTGCTGGCAAGGTGCAAAGGAAAGATTGGGGGCAGGAACAAATAAATCCATCTGTTTATATTTCTCATCAGCAATCAACAAAAATAAAATTAGGATTCCTTAATATGTACAACTGACACAAGCAAAGGATTGCAGGAGAGTCCTACTACCTACCTACCAGGTATAGGTGACCATGTCAGTGTCCCTTATATCTGCACCATCTCTAGATTAAAAAAACCTTTGGCAGCAAAGTAGGTACCATGCAAGTTTCACCCAAAGAGTATAGCTTTCCTTCTACCCTGGGTATCCCATGCTATATAATCTAGTCAGCTACTGTATAAACATTAACACCTACCTCCTATATAGATTACTAGTAGCTGATTTATATGGTAAGTCACACAGCTCTTCTGCCAAAGGCAAATAAATAAGAAGAAGATTCCTAATATTTAACTGCCATATGCATCATTGCAAGCTCGAAAGCCATCAGGGGTTTCTAGTATCTACATTAGATTGTGATCACCCATAGGTTTGCATGGAAAGTCTTACTACCTACCTCCTAAGTATAGCTGTCCATCTCAGTCTCCCTTGGATCTGCACCATTCCTACTACCCAGTTTAGAAGCCCCCTGCCAGCTAGGTAGTTGTCCTGCCATTTCCACTCAACTGGTGTGGTTTTCCTTTCAACCTGGGTACTTACAGCCTGCCTGGCTTCCTTCACGTGTGTCTCCACTACACTTCTCCCAACATAGGGTCTCCTCAAACAGTGGAGAGCTCCTCCCCTTCACTCTACTGGCCCGCGCCTGTCAGCTGACTTTCTCCTCCAGACAGTTTCAGCCTCCCGACATGGCATCTGTCTCTCTGTAGCTGAGAACTTAGGTGAGAGGTCTGCTGTGATGATAGGACAGTCAAAACTAGAAGTGGCGGGCCATCCACATTTGCAAAACACATTTACAATTAGTGTAGTGCGTCCTCTGCACAGTGTGCACCTTAAGCTACCTGAAGACAATTGCTGTTGTTCTGATCCTATTAATACCACAGGCAGGCATCTGCAATATTTACAGTTAGTGTACTGTGTCCTCTGCACAGTGTGCACCTAAAGATACCTGAAAAAAATTGGTGGTATTCTTCTGATCCTATTAGTACCACAGGCAGGCAGCTGCAGTATTTACAGTTAGTGTCAGGGCCGATCCTAGGGTCACAGGCGCCTGGGTGCAGAAATATGTCTGGCGCCCCCACATGGGCGTGGTCATCTTACTAACTCCTCCCCTTTATTAATGTTTCTATGGCAACAACTCCACCTCTTCATCTGTAAGCCCCACCACTTTGCTTTGACAATAACTTGGTTAACGGCTTTGACAAGTCAAAATAAATGTTTTATTTATTGACAATTCTGTGTCAAGTGCATGTAAATCAAAAAGTGTATCAGAAAAAAAAACTTGGAATATAAATATGAACTGAACAATATTAAACTTTTGAACAGAAAATGAGGTAGCAGAAAATATATAACTACAGATGTAAAATATGCAAGATAGATTGATTCTGTACTTTTTATATTTTCAATAAATACAATCACTAAAGTGCAAATAACAGATTTGCATAATGCATACAATCACAAAACAGTGCAAATATCAATTAAATAAAGTTAAAGCGGCTGGCTTCCCATCCTCCTTAGCAACCAGCCATATACAGTGTGTTTAAAGAGAAAAAACCCCGCAAAATGCATGAAAACTGCATGCAAAAACAAGGGTTTAAAAGTGCAAAATGTGCCTGAAAAATGCATCAAGCGCAGCAGCATAGATGTGAACCTAGCCTCGGAGTGCTCTGATTAAGCCCAAATAAAGTTCAGCTGTTCTTTCCTGACATTTTCTTAGTCGCATCCTACAGCAAAAGTTATGGTCCACAGAGGGCTTCCAAAGCATCAGAGGGATCCCGTTGTTAAAAGGTATCAGTCAGGAGAAGGGTACAAAAGAATTTCCAAGGCATTAGATATACCATGGAACACAGTGAACACAGTCATCATCAAGTGTAGAAAATATGGCACAACAGTGACATTACCAAGAACTGGACGTCACTCTAAAATTGATGAAAAGACGAGAAGAAAACTGGTCAGGGAGGCTGCCAAGAGGCCTACAGCAACATTAAAGGAGCTGCAGGAATATCTGGCTGTGCTACATGTGACAATAATCTCCTGTATTATTCATATGTCTGGGTTATGGGGTAGAGTGGCAAGCTTTTTCTTAATAAAAACATCCAAACTCAGCAAAATATTGCAAAAACACATCTGCAGTCTCCCAAAAACTTTTGGTACATTACCTTCCAGTTGTGAGACACTAGGGAAGGATGCAGTGTGTACACATTGTTTGATTATTTAATCAAACAAAACTAACTCTTCGAGCCTTGGCAACAGCAAAATTTCTAATCACATCATGTATATCCAAGTCTTCACAGAAGGATTTTTCAATGGATATTATGGATAAGTTGGAAAGTCTTGCCTGGGACATTGTGGAACGGAGATAATTTTTTATCAGCTTTAGTTTTGAAAATGAACGTTCCCCAGCAGCTACACTTACAGGAAGTGTCATCAATATTCTCAGTGAAATAGAAAGGTTAGGGAATGTGTTGGTCAAGTTATTCTCCACTAGATACTGCAAGATGTTGGTGACTGTCATCTCCTGAGTTAGAAAAGGTCTAATGGTGTCCAGTTCATCACAAAGATCTATTCCACTAATGTCAGAGTGGGATAACTGGCTGTCAGTTAACTTGTTTTGCAGATCCATGCAACACTTCAATATATAATTTCTGTCCATTTCAAGTTTTGGGATTTCATATAAAAACGCAAATGTGTCACAGTGGCTCTGAAGTAGCGTAAATCTCTCATTTATGGACTGGATGGATGTGTCCAAAACGGCAAAGAAAAAATTCACTTTAAAATATTGTGCTGGGTCTGCAAGAGACTCATCTTCATGTTCATAGTCAAACATCTTCTTTCTCCGTCGAGGTCTAATTGTAACGGCATCAGGAAATCGCGCTTCACAATCAAGCTTTTCAGCTATTTCTTTGGCATCAGATAGCACATTCTCAAAGCCTTCATCAGATCTGTATTCCACCAAGTGCTTGATCAACTTTTCCAGTTCCTGTACACAGCCTGATAGGTTTAATGTTGTTTGCTGCAGTATTTTGCTGATTACGTTCACCTTTGACAATAATTCATACCAAATGACAATGGAACAAATGAATTTGAATGATTTAATTTTCGTTGCCAATGATTGAGCCTGATGTTTGGTGTTAATATCCCTGTTGTCATCATCTGAGATGTCATACAGTGCATCAAATACCTCAGGTAGGAAATAACGCAAGGGTTTAATTGCTGCAACTCTGCTTTCCCATCTTGTATTGGAGAGTGGTTTTAAAGTTAGATTTGTAACATGCTCTTTGAGTACTTGCCATCGTTGGGTGGATGAGACAAAGAACACATAAAGTTCTTGAATGATGCCAAAAAAATCTATTGTCAGGTATGAAATCTTTGCAGCGTCATTCACAACCAAGTTGAGAGTATGTGCACTGCATGGAACAAAAAAGGCTCTTGGGTTGATATTGAGTATTTTTTGCTGCAAACCATTATGTTTTCCTTTCATATTTGCGCCATTGTCATAGCCTTGGCCACGCATATTCTCAATTGCAATCTGATTGTTCTTTAAGTAGGCCAGTAAAAAGGATGTCAGTCCTTCAGATGTTGTATTGTATACTGGGCAGAAATCTAGGAAGTGTTCTCGGATTTCAATTTTTTTTTCACTTTGATCTAGAACAACAAATCGGACAACAATGCTAATCTGCTCTATGTGGCTCACATCAGGAGTACAATCCAGGATAATGGAGAAATATTTGGACTCATTCAGGCTTCGTATAATTTTTTCTCGTATTTTGGTTCCAACTATGGCAATTATCTCATTCTGAATCTTGTAACCAAGATAATGTGGCATTTGTGAATGCTGTGAAATGGAGCACTGAATTCTCTGAATGTGTTCAGAAATGATGGGATCAAATTTCCCTATCATTTCAACCAATTTCAGGAAGTTACCATTATTGTTTTGAAACAAACGGGCATCACAGCCTCGAAGCGCCAGATTTTGTCCTGCTAAATATTGGATAATGTAGATTATTCGCTGTATGACAGAATACCAGCGTTTCTCTTCTTGTTTAATGATCTTTTGATTGACATGATCAATGGTTGTTCCCTTTTCCAGAGCTCTTGAAAGATCCATCCATTTCTTATAATTTGTGACATGGATTGTGCTTTTTTCATGTCGGCTTAAATGTCTTGACAGATGCTGCCAATCATTAAAGCCTTGTTTTGAGGCCAAAGCCATATTGTCACTGTTGAATAGCCGACAAGCAAAGCACTGGACTGAATTAGTAGATATGGAATAAATCAACCAATTTCTTTGTATCTTCTCTCCATTATCCAGTACTCTTTGGTAGTATGAGACAGAAAAGCTCCTGCTGGTATCATCTTTTGGGAACGTTGATAACTTTTCTTGAACAGGACCAATTTTTATCAAAGTTAGTCTGTGTTGGTCATCTATATTTTCAGGCCAGAAAGCAGGATCACTTGAGATTCCACTTGATGTTGATGGCTGTTCAAGTTCCATTTCCGTTTCCTCATCCATAAGTACAATAGACTCAGTGTCTGAATTAGAGGAAACCTCAGATACATCTTCCTCTTCAATGTCAAAATGCTCTGTTGCTGAAACAATGTAACCTGAAGTTACATCTCCAGTTGTTATTCGCTCAGTGACACACTCAGGATCCACGGGGACCAGATCATCATCACATTCTGATGACTCTTCTAAATCTGTATTTTTTTCACCTTCTCCACCATGTGAAATGTCTGTGACACTGGACCTTAACTCTTTGCTTGATGTGGATGCATCTGTGCAAAGGGAATCTTGACCACTGCTTAATAAAGACTGTGGCTGTAAGAAGCTTGTGATGGGAGAAGTAATTTTTTTCAAAGCTTCTTCCTTTCTTATCCGCTGTAGCTTGTTTTGATGTCCTGACAACTTTGGTTTTTTGCTAGCCATCTAAGGGGAAAAGCAAATGTACACTACACTGTTCAGCCACAACATTAAAACCACTGACAGGTGAAGTGAATAGCATTGATTATATCATTACAATGGCACCTGTCAAGGTATCGGATATATTAGGCAACTACAATGGGGTCTTATTGGATCTGGAGGGGGGTCTCTCTACCAGAGGCCCTCTTCGTGTCCATTAGACCCCTTTCACACGATCGGACCGTTCAGGTCCGACTGTCAGTTTTGACGGCGGACCTGAACGGGCGCTCCATGTTAGCCTATGGAGCGACGGATGTCAGCGGAGACATGTCCGCTGACATCCGACCCGGTCCGATCCGCTAAAAGCAGACGGATGGCCCTACGTCCAGGTCCATCGCTGGCGGATCGGATCGGGTGAGATCTGACGAAAACTGACATGCTGTCCGTTTTCATCCGATCCCTTCATAGGCGGCAGCGGCCCCTGACAAGCCCCCCCCACTCAGTGAGCAGAGAGGGACCTGTCATCCGCCGGCTCAGCGGAGATCAACGGACAGATCTCCCGCTAAGCCGGCGGACCGAGGCAGGCTCCGTGGAAGCGGAGTCCGCCTCGTGTGAAAGGGGCCTTAGAGGGTCCTTTAGAGCCCCCACCAGGCCCCATTACAAACTACAATGGGGTCCAATGGATCCTGGAGGGGGCTCTCTAACATAGGCCCTCTCTGTGACCATTGGAGAGTCTCTTATAGAAAAAGTCCCCTCCTGGCCCCATGAAAGACTACATGTAAAACAGGGATATGCAATTAGCGGACCTCCAGCTGTTGCAAAACTAGAAGTCCCATCATGCCTCTGCCTCTGGGTGTCATGCTTGTGGCTGTCAAAGTCTTGGTATGCCTCATGGGACTTGTAGTTCTGCAACAGCTGGAGGTCCGCTAATTGCATATCCCTGATTTAAAAGAACAAAGCGTGGTCATTGTGTGCATGTGACAATAATATCACACATTCTACACAAATGTGGCTTGTATGGGAGGGTTGCAATAAAAAAATAACACTCCTCAAGAAAAACCACCTGCATTTACTTGAGCTTTGTCAAAACACACCTTGAAGATTCTGAGGCCACATGGAAAAAGGTGTTATGGTCCAATGAGACTAAAATTGAATTATTTGGCCTCAATACCAAACAATATGTCTGGCAGAAATCCAAATACAGTTCACCATCCACATAACACCATTCTTATAGTAAACCACGGAGGTGATAATATCCTGGTATGGGGGTGGTAAGATCCTGGTATGGGGGTGGTAAGATCCTGGTATGGGGGTGGTAAGATCCTGGTATGGGGGTGGAAAGATCCTGGTATGGGGGTATTTCTCTGCAGTGGAAAATCTGCTGCCCACTGCCAGAAGGTTGTCAATGGGAAGAAGGTTTACCTTCCAACATGACAATGACCCAAAGCACACAGAACAATGAGCACATAGTAATTGAAGGAGAAAAAGGTGAGTGCCCTTGCATGGCCCAGTCAGAGCTCAGACTTAAACGCCATTGAAAATCGGTGGAATTACATGAAGACTGCAGTCTACAAACGGTCAGCATCAAATGTAACTGAACTTGAGCAGTTCTTGCAGTGGAGTAACGTCCTTACAGGACGTCTCCAACTTACAACCCGACCTCAATGCACTGTTTTATTGGGCAACTATGTGGCAAAATGAGGTTTCATGTTGATAAATGTAGTTATGCACTTGGGTCTAAGAATATGCATGTATCATAAATACTAGGAGATCAGCTGGGGGATCAATGGTGGTAAAGGATCTGGTATATCATAAGCTTAATAATAGCATGCAATGCAGGGTGGATTGGATTTAAATCACTAGTAAAAAGGGTTGATTTAAATCCACTCGATAGAAATCATAATTTTTAAAGAGCGGCTGTCATCTCTGTCCCCCACCAGCTTCTCCTCTGACTCGCTGTTGACTCACCAACAGTTCCATTCACTTAAATGGGACGGCTGGTGATGCGGCAGTGACACAACAAGGTGAGGGACGTGGCGGCAGCAGGTGAGTGGACGCCCGCTAACAGGCACTGCCATGATGGATCTGAAATGACAGGCGCTCTTTTAATGTAAGTACTCATTCTTCCTGGTAGTAAATCTTTAATATTTGCAAACAAAATGAAGGTTTCCTCTTTAGAATAATAATCTGTTAGGTTAGTAAAACATTGATATCAGAACCGATTCAATCATACAATTTGTAGTGATATAGCACACTGTGAAAAAGCGTTATTATGGTCAGAAGTTGGGCCTAGTCACTTTATGCACTGCACTCCTATGCCCCAGTCTATTTACCCACAAAATTCTCCTAATTACTGACCACAACTGACAGCCTCACAGCTACACATACACCTAGGGCTACACAATCATTTTTTAAAACATTTTAATTTTCAATAACATTTGCACAAAGAATGATATCCCTTTGTCTGAGCCTACCTTACAGAAGAACTTCTTTACAATCAGTAACTGTTGAGAGAATGAACACTTTGGTTAGGACTATGCAACATACAACACGGAGTATGGGAACGAGAGGGGGAGGGGAGAGATCTATGTATTATATGATCTGACACTCCCGGGTCTGGGGAGTGCATACACACCGCCGGCAACCCTCTCCCGCTGTGATTACATGCAGTGGGAGCTGATCTGTGGGTACCGCAGACTTGATGTCCACCAGAAACCGGCTATCATTAGGCAGAGAGCCAGAATGGCGTTCTGCATATGCAAACAAGGCAGGCCGTCATTATGTCTGTTTGCAAGAAGACAGGATCCATTCCTTCCCCTAGTAAAAGCACTTCCCTCTTAAATATGAGACCTGGGGTCAAAAAAGCACTTCCCACACAGTGCACAAGAAACAGCTAGGCACACAGTTAACCCTTTAATCGCCCCTTTTTTTTAACCCTTTCCCAGCCAGTGTCATTAGTACAGTGACAGTGCACATTTTTACCAACGATCACTGTATTAGTGCCACTGGTCCCCAAAAAGATATACTGCAGCGGGGCAGCACATGCAGGCTCAGTCATCTGTGTATATATACATGATTGAAGCTGCTGTGGTTTAGAAGCATGCTGCGTGCCCCTCCTGTACGTTGTCCTCCAGCACGGGGGTCTACTTTGCATGCAAAGGTATTTTTCAACTGGGCAGACTACCAAGCAAAAGCAAGGAGGGATTGGTTAATGCATTCTAAATAAAGATGAAGTTTAAAAAAAAAATGTAACTGCATTTTGTGAATAACAGCAACCTCCAGGACCATAAAATTGCTATAGGGTCCTGGGTTTAGTAACACTTTCAACTCCGGTGACTCCTACTCAAGGGTGCAGGTGGCTACAGAGCCCACCCATTGGCTTTTTAGCATACACTAGAAAGGGAAAAGCACTGCCACACAGGAACTCAGCCCAAGAGGTGAGTAAACATGACGACTTCAGCCTGACTCAACCCAAGCCATGGCCCCTGATGCATTTCACCATCGGCCTTAATTATGGAGATCTGGCCTGGGTGGAGTCTTCATTTGAAGCCTTTGTTGATTCACCTTTTGGGCCGGGTTGCTGTGTTTCTCCCTTTTTGTGTTGTGAACACTTAGGGCACTTTCACACTGAGGCGCTAGCGGCTTTTCAGCCGCTAGTGGGGCACTTTTAACCCCCACTAGCAGCCAAAGAAAGGCAGGGGCACTTTAGGAGCAGTGTATACACCGCTCCTCAGTGGCGGTGCGTCCATTAAGAGCACACGGGTACCGCTCCCTCTCTCTAGCCACCCCCCTCTGTGTATAATGGATGGATTCATACATAGCATCCATGGCCACTGTAGCCACCATGTAGCCACTGTAGCCACCCCCTATTCAGGCACCTGCCCCCTTTTCGGACGCCGGGCGCCTGAATTACAGCAGAGGGGGGGAGTTTTTGAAGTACCTGATTAGAGCCATAGGCTCTAATAGACTTCAAAAAAGGTGAACTGCGAGCGCTAAGCAGTTCACCTAGGTGTGTTAGAAAAGCAAATGAATATTCGCTTTCCTAACACTGAACCACCTCTCAGGCAATCAGATGCGTGGGTCTGTTACCTGTCACCTGATTGGCTGAAATGACAAGCGCTACAATTGGACGCCTATCAGGGGAGGAGACGCATGGAGGACACAGGAGTCACTGTCTGACATGCTATAAGGTCCCACCGCTCACCGCCGTCACCTGCCACCACCAAGACAGGGTAAGTGCCGGGCAGACGGCAAGTGGGCTGTCATAGTGGCACAATTTGATGGGCACAGTGTTAGCTTTAGATGGGCAGAGTGGCTGTGTTTGGGCACAGTGGAAGCTTTTGATGGCCAGAGTGGCAGCTTTTGATGGGCACAACAGTGGCTGTGTCTGATGGGCACAGTGGCTGTGTTTGATGGGCAGTGTCAGCTTTTGATGGGCACAGTGTCAGCTTTTGATGGGCACAGTGACTGTGTTTGATGGGCAGTGTCAGCTTTTGATGGGCACGGTGGGCGTTTGATGGGCACAGTGGCTGTGTTTAGGCAGTGGCAGCTTTTGATGGGCAGAGTGGCAGTTTTTGATGGGCACAACAGTGGCTGTGTCTGATGGGCAGAGTGGCAGCTTTTGATGGGCACAGTGTCAGCTTTTGATGGGCACAGTGGCAGCTTTTGATGGGCACAGTGGCAGCTTTTGATGGCACAATTGCAGCGTTTGATGGGCAGTGTCAGCTTTTGATGGGCACAGGGGGCATTTGATGGGCACAGTGGCTACGTTTTATGCCACATTGTCTGTGTTTTATGGCACAGTGGCTGCGTTTAATGGCACATTGGCTGCGTTTAATGGGCACAGTGTCAGGTTTTGATGGGCACAGTGGAAGCTTTTGATGGGCAGAGTAGCAGCTTTTGATGGGCACAACAGTGGCTGTGTCTGATGGGCACAGTGGCTGTGTTTGATGGGCACAGTGGCAGCTTTTGATGGGCACAGTGGCAGCTTTTGATGGGCACAGTGGCAGCTTTTGATGGGCACAGTGGCAGCTTTTTATGGGCACGGTGGGCATTTGATGGGCACAGTGGCTGCGTTTTATGGCTCAGTGGCTGTGTTTAGGCAGTGGCAGCTTTTGATGGGCAGAGTGGCAGTTTTTGATGGGCACAACAGTGGCTGTGTCTGATGGGCAGAGTGTCAGCTTTTGATGGGCACAGTGTCAGCTTTTGATGGGCACAGTGTCAGCTTTTGATGGGCACAGTGGCTGCGTTTGATGGCACAATGGCGGCGTTTGATGGGCAGTGTCAGCTTTTGATGGGCACAGGGGGCATTTGATGGGCACAGTGGCTACGTTTTATGCCACATTGTCTGCGTTTTATGGCACAGTGGCTGCGTTTAATGGCACATTGGCTGCGTTTAATGGGCACAGTGGCTGTGTTTGGGCACAGTGGAAGCTTTTGATGGGCACAACAGTGGCTGTGCCTGATGGGCACAGTGGCTGTGTTTGATGGGCACAGTGTGTCAGCTTTTGATGGGCACAGTGTCAGCTTTTGATGGGCACAGTGGCAGCTTTTTATGGGCACGGTGGGCGTTTGATGGGCACAGTGGCTGCGTTTTATGGCTCAGTGGCTGTGTTTAGGCAGTGGCAGCTTTTGATGGGCAGAGTGGCAGTTTTTGATGGGCACAACAGTGGCTGTGTCTGATGGGCAGAGGGGCAGCTTTTGATGGGCACAGTGGCAGCTTTTGATGGGCACAGTGGCAGCTTTTGATGGGCACAGTGGCTGCGTTTGATGGCACAATGGCGGCGTTTGATGGGCAGTGTCAGCTTTTGATGGGCACAGGGGGCATTTGATGGGCACAGTGGCTACGTTTTATGCCACATTGTCTGCGTTTTATGGCGCAGTGTCAGGTTTTGATGGGCACAGTGTCAGGTTTTGATGGGCACAGTGGCTGTGTTTGGGCACAGTGGAAGCTTTTGATGGGCACAACAGTGGCTGTGTCTGATGGGCACAGTGGCTGTGTTTGATGGGCACAGTGTGTCAGCTTTTGATGGGCACAGTGTATCAGCTTTTGATGGGCACGGTGGGCGTTTGATGGGCACAGTGGCTGCGTTTTATGGCTCAGTGGCTGTGTTTGGGCAGTGGCAGATTTTGATGGGCAGAGTGGCAGGTTTTTATGGGCACGGTGGGCGTTTGATGGGCACAGTGGCTGTGTTTTATGGCTCAGTGGCTGTGTTTGGGCAGTGGCAGATTTTGATGGGCAGAGTGGCAGTTTTTGATGGGCACAACGGCTGTTTGGGCAGAGTGGCAGTTTTTGATGGGCACAGTGTGGCTGTGTTTAGGCAGAGTGGCAGCTTTTTATAGGCAGAGTGGCAGCTTTTGATGGGCACAACAGTAGATGTGTGTTTGATGGGCAGCAGTGCACCACAGTCAGACTACTACTACTTACAGGTTCAACTTCCTTCCTTGACCGGCCTGGACGGACGCTGCCTGGTGCAGTGCAGTGCAGGGACAGGGAGGCGGGCAGCCGATATGCTCTTCTTCTCTATGTCTTCAGACCAGCCAGCCAGAGCTAGGCACTAGTCTACTCTCCGTTCCGGCTCGGCTCGGCTCCCCTCTTAGCCACGCTGAGCGGCGCGCTCACGCTGTCTGCGAAGATGGCTGAGGTGGGCGGAGCTCTCAGCTCTCTGAGCTTCTGTACTAGCCGCGGAGGCGGCGCAAGGAATGCTGGGGCGGCCGCGGCGCGCTCTGAATGCTGGGGCGGCCGCGGCGTCCCTGAGTGACGTCACTCTGTTACACAGCTAGAATCGCCGGCCAAGCGGCCGGCGATTCTAGCTCGGGCTGCGACGGCGCCCCTCTTCTGAACATAAATGACAGCGCTGGGGTGCGGTGCACCCCGTGCACCCCGGCCAGGACCGTCCCTGGTTAGTGTACTGTGTCCTCTGCACAGTGTGCACCTAAAGCTACCTGAAGAGAATTGCTGTTGTTCTGATCTTATTAATACCACAGGCAGGCAGCTGCAGTATTTACAGTTAGTGTACTGTGTCCTCTACACATTGTGCACTTAAAGCTACCTGAAGAAAATTGGTGGTGTTCTTCTGATCCTATTAGTACCACAGGCAGGCAGCTGCAGTATTTACAGTTAGTGTAGTGCATCCTCTGCACAGTGTGCACCTAAAGCTACCTGAAGAAAATTGGTGGTGTTCTTCTCATCCTATTAGTACCACAGGCAGGCAGCTGCAGTATTTACAGTTAGTGTAGTGCGTCCTCTGCACAGTGTGCACCTAAAGCTACCTGAAGACAATTGCTGTTGTTCTGATCCTATTAATACCACAGGCAGCTGCAATATTTACAGTTAGTATCATGTGTCCTCTGCACAATGTGTGCACCTAAAGCTACCTGAAGACAATAGCTGTTGTTCTGATCCTATTAATACCACAGGCAGGCGGCTGCAGTATTTACAGTTAGTGTACTGTGTCCTCTGCACAGTGTGCACCTTAAGCTACTTGAAGAAAATTGGTGGTGTTCTTCTGATCCTATTAGTATCACAGGCAGGCAGCTGCAGTATTTACAGTTAGTGTAGTGCGTCCTCTGCACAGTATGCACCTAAAGCTACCTGAAGACAATTGTTGTTGTTCTGATCCTATTAATACCACAGGCAGGCAGCTACAGTATTTACAGTTAGTCTATTGTGTCCTCTGCACATTGTGTACCTAAAGCTACCTGAAGAAAATTGGTGGTGTTCTTCTCATCCTATTAGTACCACAGGCAGGCAGCTGCAGTATTTACAGTTAGTGTACTGTGTCCTCTGCACAGTATGCACCTAAAGCTACCTGAAGAAAATTGGTGGTGTTCTTCTCATCCTATTAGTACCACAGGCAGGCAGCTGCAGTATTTACAGTTAGTGTACTGTGTCCTCTGCACAGTGTGCACCTAAAGCTACCTGAAGACAATTACTGTTGTTCTGATCCTATTAATACCACAGGCAGGCAGCTACAGTATTTACAGTTAGTGTACTGTGTCCTCTGCACAGTGTGCACCTAAAGCTACCTGAAGAAAATTGGTGGTGTTCTTCTCATCCTATTAGTACCACAGGCAGGCAGCTGCAGTATTTACAGTTAGTGTACTGCGTGCTCTGCACAGTGTGCACCTAAAGTTACCTGAAGACAATTGCTGTTGTTCTGATCCTATTAATACCACAGGCAGGCAGCTACAGTATTTACAGTTAGTGTACTGTGTCCTCTGCACAGTGTGCAGTGTGTGTGTGTTTTTTTTTTTTTTTAATCAGCCCTGTTGGGGGGCTTTGGTGAGATATCAGGGGTCTTAACAGACCTCTGATATCTCCCCCTTGAGACAGAGAAATAGACTGAGGATAGATTCCCCAGTCCCTTTCTCTGCAGCGTCAGCTGCACTGAGAATGAATGGAGAGAACACAGCAGCTTCTCTCCATTCATAAACTGACACATTGTAATCACAGGAGATTACAATGTTTCAGTTATGTGAATGGAAAGAGTCAGCTGACTCTCTCCATACACACAGCGGAGAGACAGCAGAACGGAGGGGACAGACGAAGAGAGAGGGGGACAACGGAAAGCCGGAACGGATGGGGACAGCGGAGGGGGACAGAGGAACGCATGGGGACAGCGGAGGGGGACAGAGGAACGCATGGGGACAGCGGAGGGGGACAGAGGAACGGATGGGGACAGCGGAGGGGGACAGAGCAAAGAAGAAGGACAGCGGGAGGTGGACAGAGGAACGGAGGAAGACAGCGGAGGGGGACAGAGCAAAGAAGGAGGACAGGGGGGGGGGACAGAGGAACGGAGGGGGACACAGCAATGGAGCAGGACAGCGGAGGGGGACAGAGGAACGGAGGAGGACTAAGGAGGAGGAGGTGACAGTCAGCGGTGATCGCGTGTGGGGGAATTACAAGCACCGATCACCGCTGTATGTCACTAAGCAGCTGAAAGCCGCGGGGGGAGAAGCTTGTAACTCCCCCACACGTCCATCACCGCTGACAGTCAAGGTATCGGCGGAAGCATCGGGAGCATTTGCCCGAGTACAAGTACTTGGGCAAATGCTTGGTATCGGTGCCGATACCAATACTAGTATCGGTATCGGGACAACCCTAGTGTGCACCTAAAGCTACCTGAAGAAAATTGGTGGTGTTCTTCTAATCCTATTAGCACCACAGGCAGGCAGCTGCAGTATATACAATTAGTGTACTGTGTCCTCTGCACAGTGTGCACCTAAAGCTACGTGAAGACAATTGCTGTTGTTCTGATCCTATTAATACCACAGGCAGACAGCTGCAGTATTTACAGTTAGTGTACTGTGTCTTCTGCACAGTGTGCACCTAAAGCTACCTGAAGACAATAGCTGTTGTTCTGATCCTATTAATAGCACAGGCAGGCAGCTACAGTACTTACAGTTAGTGTACTGTGTCCTCTGCACAGTGGGCACCTAAAGCTACCTGAAAAAAATTGGTGGTGTTCTTCTCATCTTATTAGTACCACAGGCAGGCAGCTGCAGTATTTACAGTTAGTGTACTGCATCCTCTGCACAGTGTGCACCTAAAGCTACCTGAAGACAATTGCTGTTGTTCTGATCCTATTAATACCACAGGCAGGCAGCTGCAGTATTTATAGTTAGTGTACTGTGTCCTCTGCACAGTGTGCATCTAAAGCTACCTGAAGACAATTGCTGGTGTTCTCATACTAATAATACTACAGGCAGGCAGTTGATTCTGCTAGCTGCAGTATCAGTATATATATATATATATATATATATATATATATATATATATATATACATCCCAGCTTTGTGCAGTGGGACACGCTTGTCCTTTTTTTCGGCAGCTGGCCGTGTTGAGCCGCAACATGCGGAAGACTTGGTAGAGTGGATGACAAAGCCGTCCTCATCCTCTCTCCCCCAGGCTCAGGGTACTTTGTCTGGAAAAGCAGCTGCCAACGCGGCCTCTTCCCTCGGCTCAATGGCATCAGTCACTCCTTCCCTAGCCCCACCATGTCTTCCTGAGGTGTCCCCCGAACTGTTTGACCACAGTGTTGGGTACATGCTCCAGGAGGATGCCCCGATTTTGAAGGCTCCGATGATGGTACCCAGCTAGAGGAAGGCAGTAATGTGAGCCCAGAGAGGGGGGGTGCCCAAGAAAGACAGTAATCTGGCAGTCATGTTCCCCCAGATGCAGCATACTGCCGGGTTTGCTCCAGTGATGAGGAGGGAGGGGATGATGAGGTCACTGACTCCACGTGGGTGCCTGATAGGAGAGAGGAGGAGAAGGAAGAGGAGGCACATCTCCAACGAGTCAGGATGCCCTCCAGAGGCCAGCTTTAGGGCAGCACAGCGACTGCATCACACCACAGAGCTCCGCATGTGCTGGGCGCTGCTGTCTCTGCGCGTTATTCCAAAAGTTCTTTGGCGCGGGCCTTTTTTGAGACGAGTGCATCAGATCCCACCACTGCTATTTGCAACATATGTCTCAAGCGTATCTTGCGTGGCCAAAGCATCACCTGCTTGGGCACCACAGGCTTGACCAGACATATGTCGACCTGCCATGCAGTTCGTTGGCAAGCGTACCTAAAAGACCCACACCAAAGAACAAAGCGGACCTCTCCGTGCTCCTCATCAGCTGGGATCTCCAACCCCACTATACCTTCAGTCCTCTCTGAAACTTGCACTGAGAGGAATGAAGGTGTACAATTAGGTGTGTCACAGCCAAGTACTTGGGGCAATCTGCTATAGGTACACCGACGTCAGATTGTACCAGACAAATTTCCCTGCCCCAGCTGCTGCACCACCGAAAGAAGTTCGCTCCCAGCCATCCACATGCCCAGCGGTTGAATGCTAGCTTGGCTAAATTGCTAGCACTTCAACTGCTGCCTTTTCAGTTGGTAGACTCTGCCACCTTCCGTGAGTTTGTGGAATGTGCGGTTTCTCAGTGACAGGTTCCCAAACGCCACTTTTTCTCACGGAAGGCGATTCCGGCTCTCTACCGGCATGTGGAAGGCAATGTCTTGGCCTCGCTGGACAGTGTGGTCAGCGGTAAGGTGCATATTACCGCTGACTCATGGTCCAGCAGGCATGGACAGGGATGTTACCTATCTTTCACTGCGCACTGGGTGACTCTTCTGGCAGCTGGGAAGGATGCAGGACAGGGTGCAGTAGTGTTGGAGGTTGTTCCGCCACCACGCATCCAAAATTCTACTAGTGGTGATTCTGCCACACCTCTCTCCTCCACCCCTCCTCTTCTTCTTCCTCCATGGCCTCTTCCTGTGCTGATTTGTCCTCGGAACCAGCGGTGCTCCGCAGGCATTCAAGGGGCTACGCAAGCACGAAGGCAAAAAGATGCCATGCGGTGCTTGAGCTGGTGTGCTTGGGGGACAGGAGCCACACTGGGGCAGAGATTCTGTCAGCTCTGCAGGGGCAGGTTCAAAGGTGGTTGACGCCATGCCAGCTTAAGCCAGGTATGGTGGTTTGCGACAATGGCACCAACCTCCTCTCCGCCCTCCGACAGGGACAACTGACCCATGTGTCCTGTTTGGCTCACGTCCTTAACTTGGTGGTGCAGCAGTTCTTGGGCAGGTACCCGGGCTTACAGGATGTCCTGAGGCAGGCCAGGAAAGTCTGTGTGCATTTACGCAGGTCATATAATGCCAGTGCTTGGCTGGCTGAATTTAACCTGCCCCAGAACCGCCTAAGCTGTGACATGCCCACCAGGTGGAACTCAACGTTGGCCATGCTGCAGTGGCTGCACACGCAGCAGAGGGCCATCAATGAGTACCTATGCAACTGTGGCACCAGGACAGGGTCAGGGGACCTTGTTTTTTTCCCCCCACGCCAGTGGGCTATGATCAGGGATGCATGCACTGTCCTGTCACCATTTGAGGAGGCCACAAAGATGGTGAGCAGTGACAGTGCATGCATCAGTGACACTGTCCCTCTTGTCCACCTGTTGGAGCACAAGCTGCGTGGAATAATGGACAGGGCACTTGAGGCAGAACAGAGGGAGGAAGAGGAGGACTTCCTTACCTCTCAAGGCCCCCTTTATCCAGACAGTGTTCCTGCGTGCCTGCCGATCACACAGGAAGAGGACGAGGAAGAGGAGGAGGATTGTGTCAGCATGGAGGTGGAGCCTGGCATTCAGCATCAGCAGCAGTCTTCAAGGGATCATTTACAGTCCCAAGAAACCTAAGGACTTGTGAGTGGCAGGGAGGAGGTGGCTGCGGATCATGTCGTCCTTAGTGACCCAGAGGACTCTGGACCGAGTGCCTCAGCAAACCTACGCTGCATAGCCTCCGTGATCCTGCAAAGCCTGCGGAAGGATCCTCCTATTCATGGTATCAAGGGGAGGGATGATTACTGTCTGGCAACCCTCCTTGATCCACGTTACAAGGGTAAGGTTGCGAGCCTTATCTTGCCGTCGCAGAGGGAGCAGAGGATGAAACATCTTCGGGAGGCCTTGCAGAAAGGTTTGTGCAACGTGTCTCCAGAGCCTGGGAGGTTACAATTTCCTGGTCCTCCTGGACAACGTGTTGCTGAGGCTTCGGTCAGTCACAGAAGGAGCGGTGGAGAAGGTGGCCATCTGACCGATGCGTTCAGATAATTTTTTAGTCCGCAGCTCCAAGGTCTGATCGGTTCCAGCAACCATCTCCAGCGTCTGATTCACATGGTGCAGGATTACCTAGGGGCAAGATCAGACTTGGACACCTTTCCCACCGAAAATCCTCTGGGTTACTGGGTCTTGAGGATGGAACACTGGCCAAAGCTTGCACAGTATGCAATTGAGCTACTGGCCTGTCCTGCATCCAGCGTTCTTTCGGAACGCACATTTAGTGCTGCTGGAGGCTTTGTAACCAATCACAGGGTGCGCCTGTCCACTGAATCGGTCGATCGGCTGACCTTCATAAAAATGAATCAGTCTTGGATCACCAGCTACCAAGCACCTGATGCTGATGTAACCGATTGATATTTTTTTTAATGTGAGATCCCTTCAAGACTGCCTATGCTGATGCTGAGTGACTATCCTGTTATGCTGAGTGACAATCCTCTTCCTCCTCAATTTTCATGCTGATAGCTTGTAAGAACATTTTTGGTTCTGGGCACCGCCACCAGTGGCCAAGACCCAATTTTTCTGCCCCTGTTTAACAGGGGCGTATAATTAAAATTTTTTATGCAATACTTTGCAGCAGAGCTCATTCCTGCGCTCCAACTATAGCATCTGTGAGGGGTTGCAGTGTTGTGGCAGCAGTGGCTAAGGCCCAATTTTTCTGCCCCTGTTTAACGGGCGTGTAATTACAATTTTTGATGGAATACTTTGCAGCAGGGCTCATTCCTGCACTCCAACGAGAGTATCTGTGAGGGGTTGCAGTGTTGTGACACCAGCACCAGTGCCCAAGGCCCAATTTTTCAGCCCCTGTTTAACAGGGACGTATAATTACAATTTTTGATGCAATACTTTGCAGTAGGGCTCATTCCTGCGCTCCAACCATAGCATCTGTGAGGGGTTGCAGTGTTGTGACACCAGTGCCTAAGGCCCAATTTTTCTGCCCCTGTTCAACAGGGACATGTAATTACAATTCTTGATCTAATAGTTCACAGCAGGGCCCATTCCTGCGCCCACCAAGAATAACTGTGAGGGCTTACAGTGTTGTGGCAACACCACCACCACCACCAAAGGCCCAATTTTTCTACCACTGTTCAACAATGGCATGTAATTACAATTCTTGATCTAATATTTCACAGCAGGGCCCGTTCCTGCGCCCACCAAGAGTAACTGTGAGGGCTTATGCCCTGTACACACGGTCGGACTTTGTTCGGACATTCCGACAACAAAATCCTAGGATTTTTTCCGACGGATGTTGGCTCAAACTTGTCTTGCATACACACGGTCACACAAAGTTGTCGGAAAATCCGATCGTTCTGAACGCGGTGACGTAAAACACGTACGTCGGGACTATAAACGGGGCAGTGGCCAATAGCTTTCATCTCTTTATTTATTCTGAGCATGCGTGGCACTTTATCCGTCGGATTTGTGTACACACGATCGGAATTTCTGACAACGGATTTTGTTGTCGGAAAATTTTATCTCCTGCTCTCCTACTTTGTGTGTCGGAAAATCCGATGGAAAATGTCCGATGGAGCCCACACACGGTCGGAATTTCCGACAACACGCTCCGATCGGACATTTTCCATCGGAAAATCCGACTGTGTGTACGGGGCATTACAGTGTTGTGGCAACACCAATACCTAAGACCCCAATTTCTGCAGAGTATATAGGGCAGATCCTACTTTCAAACATCCAACTTACAAACGACTCCTACTTGCAAACGGAAGGAGACAACAGGAAGTGGGATGAAATCTACCCCTAGGAAGGGAAATTCTCTCCTGTAAGAGTTAATATGGGAAAATGTGTCTCCTCTTCAGTGATGCTTTATTACCAATCCTTGTTTCACTACATAACCCAAATTTTCAAAAAACATTTGTCATTGAGACAGAAAGTGAGGTGAAATCTTCTGAAGAAGTGCACAGACAGCAAAACAAATGTTACAGGGGTGATAACCCTTCCCTATGTTTTCCAAAAAACTTAAAAATAGATTTTTTGGCTGGAGCTACACTTTAAAAATGTACCAGTTCAAAATTACAAACAGATTCTACTTAACAACAAACCTACAGTCTCTGTCTTGTTTGCATCGCCTGTATACTGCTATATCTGTATTCAGAGTATATAGGGCCTGGGGGCCCCACACCTTTCCTTTTTTTAATTTGGGTTTTAAATGACTTTTATTCCTTTAAAAATGTCATTTTGTGCAGGGACTGTTCTAAGCACGGGAAACACGCGCCACTGTACAGGCATACTATAGACACCCCCCAGGTACGATATATTTCACTTTTTTTTTTCACTTTAAGCATCATTAAAATCACTGCTCCCGAAAAAACGTCAGTTGTAAAACTTTTTTTTGCATTGATACATGTCCCCTGGGGCAGGACCTGGGTCCCCACACCCTTTTTAGGACAATAACTTGCATATTAGCCTTTAAAATTAGCACTTTTGATTTCGAACGTTCGAGTCCCATAGACTTTAATGGGGTTCTAAAGTTTGCGCAAACTTTCGGTCCGATCGCAGGTTCTGGTGCGAACCGAACCAGGGGGTGATCGGGTCATCCCTAATCTCAAGCAGTTATGCTATGTTACTGAATACCGTATATACTCGAGTATAAGTCATTCCGAGTATAAGTCGAGGCCCCAAATTTACCACAAAAAAATGGGAAAAACTTATTGACCCGAGTATAAGACGAGGGTGAGAAATGCGCAGCTACTGTAAGAGGAAAAGAGGGTCAACAATGCCCATTTGCAGCCTCACTGTGCTCATTTGCAGCCATAGGTCCCCTGAACTTCAAACTCGGTAGTTAAGGGTTCCTAGATGCCCCCTAGCTGTAGCCAAAATTTGGGGTCTCTGAACCCAAAGGGTCCCGAAATGACATTGCTGCAGATGGACACAGTTGACTGATTTTGGGGCCCCGTATCTCGGGGCCACTTAGTGCTAGGAACCCCAAATTTGATGTGCGAACACAGTGGAACTAGCACCATAAAATATCCAAAGCTGGGGTTTCTAGCACCAAGTGGCTCTGAGATACAGGGCCCCAAAAATCGGTTCAGAAAATGTCAAGCACTTTTCTGCAGCAGAGAATGACATTTTCTGAACCGAATTTGGGGCCCCGTATCTTGGGGCCACTTAGTGCTAGAAACTCCAGCTTTGGATATGTGGTGGTACCAGTTCCACTGGGTTTGCACACCAAATTTGGGGTTCCTAGCACCAAGTGGTCCTGAGATACGGGGCCCCAAAATCGGTTCGGAAAATGTCAAGCACTTTTCTGCAGCAGAGAATGACATTTTCCGAACCGATTTTGGGGCCCGTATCTCGGGGCCACTTAGTGCTAGGAACTCCATCTTTGGATATGTTGTGGTACCCGTTCCACTGGGTTTGCAAACCAAATTTGGGGTTCCTAGCACCAAGTGACCCTGAGATACGGGGCCCCAAATTCGGTTCGGAAAATGAAATTTTTTGCTGCAGAAAAGTGCTTGACTCGAGTATAAGTCGAGGGGGGCACTTTCAGCACAAAAAAATGTGCTGAAAAATTCGACTTATACTCGAGTATATACGGTACTTTTCTTCCGGATTCACCTCTTAAAGGAGTGTCCCAGTGGGAACATTACGTTTGGGCCTTTGAGGAGGAACAATGGGAAGAAGTTTTCCAATCTGTTACCCACTGCTCATTGAATGTGGCTCAATGCCTTTCCCAATTATACTGTACAGTATATAGTCTTGAGGGTGCATTATACACCGGCCAGACTGGCTCGAATGGAAGTGAGATCAGATCCCACCTGCACTAGGTGTTGTAATGATCATGGGGATTTGATACACCTCCTATGTAATCCTATGCAATGTCACAGTCCCGCTAAAAATCGCAGATTACCGCTATTACTAGTAAAAACAATAAAAAATAAATAGAAGTCCCTAAATCTATCCCATAGCTTGTAGACGCGATAACTTTTGCACAAACCAATCAATATACGCCTATTTTTTTTTTAACCAAAAATATGTAGAAGAATATATATCAGCCTAAACTGATTGAATACATTTTTTATTTATTTATTTTTTGGATATATATTATAGCAAAACATTTTTCAAAATTGTCACGCTTTGTTTGTTTATAGCGCAAAAAATAAAAAAAAAGCAGAGGTGATCAAATACCACCAAAAGAAAGCTGTATTTATGGGAAAAAAAGGACATCAATTTTGTTTGGATACATTGTTGCACAACCGCGAAATTGTCAGTTAAAGCGATGCAGTGCCGTATCACATAAAAAAATGGCCTGTTCATGAAGGGGGTAAATCCTTCTGGGGCTGAAGTGGTTAATTGCACAATAACTAAGAATAAAAAGCCTGATTTAGCTCAACATTCTCATATGTAGAAATGTGTTTATAAATTTTTTTTTAATTCCATATTTTTATTAGATATTTAGAGAGTACATTGTACAATTAAACATTGTACGTCGTGCAACGACGTCTGTATAACAATCATAGATATGAACTTCTATCCACAAACAGGGATCTAGTAGAAACATGTATATACAAATGTAAGTAATAGTCGTGTCATTTTGTATAATGCTAACAGGACTAAAACTCTGATATGTCGTATTCGGTCCACTTCACAAGTGTGTCACCCCATGTGGGACCTTTAGTGGCACAGGAGCGAAGAGGACCCTTTTGTGTTGGACACGAAAGTTCCAAACAGTGGAAAAAAGAAAAGAAAAGAAAATAGATTTTTCAGTTACAATGGTAACATAACATTTCTAGGGAGTGATGGGTATTGCTCGGTCAAGAAGGAGGATCAGAGCAACCGTTCGTTTGTACGCTGGGTGCGCAGTTTCTAGTCCAGTCGGTCCAAGGTTGCCATGCTGTGCATATTTTAGTGGCTTGCCCAGATAGTGTGGCTGTGGTAGTCTCGTAGCTGTAGTGTAGTGATACCAAGTCTGTGACTTGCGTAAGCGTCAGGTGTGTGTCAGATTTCCAGTGTCTAGCTATATTGAGTCTGGCTGCCATGAGGATGTGGGTGATTGTGGATTGGAGGGGGTGAGGAAAGTCCTCAATGGTGAGGTTGAGGATCGCTAGGGCCGGTGTTGGAGGAGTCGTGATTTGAATGATGGTTGAGATTAAGTGGAAGATGTCTTCCCAGTATTTGCGGAGTTTGGTGCACGACCATAAGACATGTATTAGGTCGCCTGTGGAAGATTTACATCTCCAGCAAGTATCAGGGATTAGAGGGTTAAAAGATGTTATGCGGGCAGGAGTCAAATACCATCTTAGTGTAATCTTCTGTGTAAGTTCCCATAGGGCCGCGCATTTGGTGGATTTGTAAATAGTCTTGAGGGCTTGTTGCCATTGTGTGTCTGTGAACTTTATGGCAAGGTCTTTTTCCCAGGTGTGGTGGGGTGGCATTTTGGTAAAGGTACGTTTTTGGTGTAGATTATTATAAAAATATGAGATGCCTTTGATTTTTGTGTCGGGATCGGTGAGGTATTCCCAAGTCTTGGGGTGTATATTATAGATGGGGAATGGTATAGTTTGCAGGCAGTGACGTATACGGAGGTAGGTGAAGTATTCGGATGCGGGTATGTCGTATGTGGTTTGAAGTTGGGGGAATGATTTGATGTGATTTTCTTGTAGTATGTCTTGTATGTAATTTATACCTTTAAGGATCCAAGATGAAAGTGAGATTTCTGGCATTAGATGGAGTAAGGATTTTATGGGGATGTGGGATTGTGGTGTGGTGGGAGAGTATTGCATTTGGGATGACGCTTTTTTCCATGCCTGTGCTGAGGCTTTCACGGTGGGAGATAGGGATTTTGGGATTGGGGCGCCTAGGGGAATGCTTAGCAGCCATGTTTGTAGGTTTGGTTTTATGAGTGAAGCTTGTTCAATGTGGCCCCATAGAGTGGATGGGGATGGTTGAAACCAGCAGGGTAGTTGGGCCAGAATAGCTGCCAGGTGGTAGTCTTCAAAGTCTATTGAGCTCGAGCCTCCTACCAGTCTGTGTTTGATCAGTTTTGTGTGGGCACATCTGGGTCTTTTTTCTTTCCAGAGGAATTTATTAAACAGCGTCTGAAGGGACCTGAAGAATGTGGTGGGTAGGGGAATGGGTATGGTTCGAAAGTAGTAGAGTATCTGGGGAAGGCAGATCATTTTAAAGGCCGCAAGGCGACCTGTCCAGGAGAGTTCGTGTTTCGCTATGTTTTGCGTGGTCGCTTGAATGTTTTGGAGGAGTGGCAGAAAGTTACATGTATAGAGTTTTTTAGTCGTCCTTGGTAATTGTATGCCTAGATATGATATGTCGGAGTCTGCCCAGGCGAATGAATATTGGGCTTGTAGGAGGTTTCTTATAGTAGCGTCCACCTTGATGTCTAGTATGAAGGATTTAGTCGTATTGATTTTGTAATATGATATCGAGCTAAACCAATTTAGCATCTTTTGTACTTCTGCCAGGGAAACAGTCGGGTTGGTGAGGATGAGGATGACATCATCCGCAAACAGGCTAATTTTGTGGTGATGAGGGCCAATCTTTATGCCCGAGATGGTGGCATTAGAGCGGATATGTTCTGCTAGGGGTTCCATGACCATGTTGAATATAAGGGGGGATAGGGGGCAACCTTGGCGGGTGCCGTTTGTAATTGGGAATGGTCGGGATAGCATGCCTTCCGTGTAAACCTGTGCTTCGGGGTTGGAATATAAAGCCATAATGGCTCCGAGAATCTGGCCTTGAAATCCAAACTTCCGGAGGACCGACGCTAGGTAGGACCAGTGAACCCTATCGAACGCCTTCTCTGCATCCAGGGAGAGGAGCAGAGAAGGCGTTCCGGTGGACTCAGCGTGGTGAATAAGGTTAATCATCCTCCTGGTGGCATCTGAGGCTTGTCTGCCTTTTGTGAATCCTGTTTGGTCTTGGTTTATAATTGTGGGCATAATTTTGAGTAGTCTTATCGCTATAGATTTGGCGTATAGTTTGAGGTCTAGGTTGAGTAAGGAGATGGGACGAAAGTTTTGGGGGACATTCGACTGTTTCCCTGGTTTCGGTATCGTGATAACTAACGCTTTTAAATATTCTGGTGAAAAGGTGGAAGAGGAGGCAGCATGGTTGAATAGGTCACTAAGATGTGGGATCAACTGTGAATGAAATTGTTTGTAATATTCCCCGGTTATTCCGTCGGGGCCTGGTGCCTTCCCGCTGGGGAGGGAGTCTATGGTTTTTTTTATTTCTTGGTCAGTGAATGGGGCGTTTAAGGAGGTCAGTTGTTTCTCAGTCAGTTTGGGTAGTTTTAGTTTGCATAGGAAGTGATCTATTTCGTCCTGGGAGGGTTGTGGGGTATGGGGGTCCTGTTTCAGGTTGTAGAGGTCTTCATAGTATGTGCTGAAGGCATCAGCTATGTCTTGGGGGTTGCTTAAGGGGGTGTGGGTATGGGGGTGAATGAGTTGGGTTATTTTAGTTTTGGTACGTCTACCTTTTAATCGTTGGGAGAGTTTCTTGCCAGCTTTGTTGGAGGTGGAGTATGAAGACGCCTTGATTTTCCTGTGAAGGAATTCGTAGGAGTGGAGAAGTAGAGTTCTAAGTTCCTGTCTGAGGTTTAGTAGTTGGTTGGCCTGTGGGTCTCGGGGGTCTTTTTTGAGCCTGTCCTCTAGGGTCGCTATCTGGGATGTCAGTTTGTCTATCTGCTGCGTCCTCTTCCTCTTATGTTGAGAACCAAGTTTAATTAACATCCCCCGCATAAATGCTTTGTGAGCGCTCCACACCACGGCAGGGTCGGGCACCGAGCCTTTGTTCAAGGAAAAGAATTCATTGATGTGTTTTGATATTTCTGGGGCGTATGTGTCGTTTTGTATAATATAGTTGTTAGCACGCCAGAGAAACGTATTTTTTTGAAAATTGGTGTCCTGTAATGTGATAGATATGGGGGCATGGTCCGACCATGTCGTGGTGTGGATCTGAGAATCAGAAATTTTTTGTAAAATGCATTTGTCAGAAAGGAACAGGTCTATTCTTGAATACGAGCGGTGTCTGGGTGAAAAAAAAGTAAAGTCACGTTCAGAGCCGTGGTGACATCTCCAGACATCATACAGGTCCTGGGAGGCGATGAATTTCTTTAAAGGAGAATCACGGCGTTTAGTCGGTGAGGTGGAGTCCATCAAGACGTCTGGGACTAGATTGAAGTCGCCACAGATGATCTGGTGGCCTTTTCGGATGGTGTTAGCAGAGCGAAGAACTTTGTGGAGGAATCTCATTTGGTGGGAGTTCGGGGCGTATATATTGATTAGGGTATAAGTTGCTTTGTTGATTGTGCAGATTAGGATGATGAACCGACCTTCTGGGTCTGATAGTGAATCAAGGAGTTGGAAGTCTAAAGTGTCCCGAAATGCTATCATGACCCCTCTCGATTTAGTGGGGTGTGTGGCATGGAATATGTGTGGATATTGGTGGTTGTTGCATAGGGGTGTATTGGAATGCAGCAGGTGGGTTTCCTGGATACAAAGCACGTCGCTGTGGAGAGCCGAGGCGGTTTTCCACAGTGAGTGACGTTTGGCGGGATGGTTTAGCCCATTGACGTTCAAGGAGAGAATGGTGATTGGCATCTTGCGGTGTGAGTTGTGCACAACACTTACAGTTAGTTGACGGTGGGTAGATCCGGAGGTACCTGGCGTTGGAATTCAGCAGGTGGGTAGCAGAAGTACAAGACTTGACGGTAGATTGCAGCGGAAGTAGGCTGGTAGTGGAGGCAGGTGCAGGAGGGTCCTGGGTCAAGGGATTGGTGGTAGCTTCGTGGCAGATTGGACGGCTGAAAAAAGATAGGGCTAGAATACTGCGAATAGAGCAATGTGTTAGAATGCAGTAATGATGATTAAAGCGAAAAAGGAGATAAGGAAAAAAAAACAAAAAAAATCAGTGGTAGAACAGTAACTTGTATAGTATAATACAGGTGGTGAGGCTTGTCAATATGCTCCAATAGTGGGAAGTTCGGTTTAGTTGTTGGAGGTGGTGCTTCTAGTGGTAGAAGGATCTCTAGAGGGGGTGAAGAGCACCGTGTAATCCTCTATTAGGGGGTACAGAGAGTCAGTAATACCGGGAGAAGAAGGCAGGAGAATCAGGTTACCAGCACTCAGGGGAGCCATAATGGATGTTAGCGGCCAAGTGTGGTAGTGGTGTAGACATCCTCAGTTGGGATTGCGGTTTTGTGAGTTGCGGGACGTATTGGGTCCTCTGTCTGAGGGAGGTGGTTTGGATAACTCAGGGATTATCCGCCAGGAGTGGAGAAGCTTTAGGCCCTTTTCTAGATCTCCAATGGCGTGCGTTTGGCCATTGTGTACAATAAGGATGGTTGCGGGGTAGCGCCATTTATATTGTATCTTATGGTTTTGCAGGCTTTTGGTTATCGGGTTAAGATGTCTTCTCGATTGGAGGGTGTACTTGGACAGGTCGGGAAAGAGTTGAATGCCAGTATAGGGAGCAGGCAAAGGTGATTTAGCTCTGAGCCCCATGAGGAGTTTCTCTTTGATGTGGTAGAAGTGGGCCCTCATTAGGATGTCTCTGGGGACCGAGGTTGCTAGGTGGGCAGGCTTGGCAATTCTGTGGATCCTATCTATGATTAGATCACGCGGGGACGCTTCAGGAATCACAATATGCATCAGTTCTTTTGCGTATCTCGGCAGGTCCGCGGGGAGTATGGCTTCGGGGACACCCCTCAACTTTATGTTGTTTCTGCGGGACCTGTCTTCTAAGTCGGCCAGCTTGGCCCGCATCCATGCCTGTTCTTCTTTAACTGTGTCATAGGCATCAATGATTTCATTGACTGTGGATGTGCATGCCTGTATCCCTCTCTCAGTGTTAGTCACCCTGTCATCTAGCAAGTGCATATCAGAGGTGATTCTGTGGAACATGGATGAGAGGTCCGTCATGAGGGAGGTCTGGAGGGAGATCAGCATGTCTTTCAGTGTGGTATCCATGACTGGCTGTCCTGATGTAGGGAAGGATGCCATTGAGGAGTTCAGGGCCTGGTCTAGGGAGAAGGGAGTAGGAGCCTGGGCCTCAATTTGTTGGTGTTGTGATCGGTGCGGCGGCGTGTCTAGCCGCATTTTTGCTTTGGCTGGGCTGCTGGGGAGGGGGTCCCCTTCCGGAGACTGGGATGGGTCAGGCACAGTACCTTGATCCGTGTGATCAGCCGTGGAGGCGTCCGGGAGGTCCGTGTAAGGTCCGCGCGGCGCGGCCTGGTCGGCGCCATCTTGGATATCCCAACCCGCCGGCTTATAGGCAAATTCGGTCAGTTTCTGGGGCCTGTGGTCGGTATATCTCTTTCTGGATGCCTGCATCGTTGTCTCCTGAGGGTGAGGAGTGAGGATGGGTGCGGATGGCGTCGTTGTTGCGGCCGATTGCGCTGGATTGTGTCCCCTGGCTGGCGAGCTGTGAGCTTAGGCGTCCATCTTCCTCTCCGGCTGGCCACGCCCCCCCAAATGTGTTTATAAATTGATTCAACTCACTGTATCCACTAGAAAAGTATTTATTAAAGCGGGGCGCCGCCGAAAGAAAAAATTTTAAAAGTCAGCAGCTACAAATACTGCAGCTGCTGACTTTTAAAACATGGACACTTACCTGTCCAGGGCGCCCGCGATGTCGGCACCCGAGGCCGAAGCGTCTCTCCGTCCTCGGGTGCTGCCGCCTCCATCTTCGGTAAGGGAATCAGGAAATGAAGCCGTGCGGCTTCACTTCCCGGTTCCCTACTGCGCATGCGCGAGTCGCGCCGTGCAATACGAATGCTCCCTGCTGCCTCTGGGACCCGTGTGTGTTTCCCAGCAGGCAGCGGGCGGGAGCAGGAAGTGGCGTAAATAACCGCAGATTCTGCGGCTATTTATGCCGGAAGTGGGTACAGATACCTGTAATATACAGGTATCTGTACCCCCCTCCCCCCTGAAAGGTGCCAACTGTGTCACCGGAGGGGGGGAGGAATCTGATTAGTGGAAGTTCCACTTTTGGGCAAGCAATGAAAAAAATAGCTATAAAACTGGTACCACATCACACATCACACAATAAACACTCATGCTAATAAAGGCCAAATGTCCACCTCATATGCATGTCTATGACCACAAACAATGGGTAAATTAGTGAAACCCTGCCCCCTGGCTAGTGTTGCCAATGGTAGATGAATATGTGCAGGGTCCAGTTATCGTGGAGTGATGGTCCTGCAAAGGAATAGTTCCATAGGATTTCTTAGCAATATGTCTAAAACGCTAGAGCGACAGTTCTTAGATATGATCAATATGAAAGGATCACACAGTTCATACTGATTTAAGAAGGATGCAGATAAATGATGGTAATATATAATGTATCCAAACAACATTGGGATGGTGCAGTGGTCTAGAGGAGGCTCATTAATCAAGGTTCTGAGGGTACATTATAGCTGTAGACCTAACCAAAAGGTCAGATATTGTCTGCTGTCTCCAAGCAAGTCTCCATGCCTTGAAATCCTCCCTCGCACTGTAAAGTTGGCCACACTTGTGGGGCAAAACATGGGTCTATAACCCTCAATTACAGTTCTATAGGTGACAATTGTAATCCATAAAGGTCAATCATATGAAGAAATCGAAAGTCCCACATCCAAGAAAAGTATAGGTGGTGGTAATATACTTATCAAGTCCTGTATACATGGATCCCTTTAGGCCAGTAGGAGAGACATCAATTGCAGGTTGTTTCCATCTTGTAAAGTAGTATTTAGGTCATGGTAGAGAGGTGGAAAGTGGCTTGGCCTGACCAGTTTTGCCGGTCTCAGCCGGCTGCTTCAGAGGCTGATGAGAGTATGATTTGCCACCACGTATCTCAACGTGGCTTTAAATGGCTACCAAAGCATGCCCCCCTGTGCTGGCACGTGTGCACCCGTCATCATCGCACATGTGCCACCGCGCCACCATGTACACGGCATAATGGCGCAGCCGTGCACGTACCATGGAAACGCAATTGCGGCAAACAGCTCGATCACGCGCTGTCACTGTGCACGTGCCGCTATGTACATAGCGCAATACTTTAATTTATACTTTAATTGCAAACCTATGGTTCAGAGGTACACTCAGGTATTGCAACGGCTATTGTTCCAATTACTTAGTTTTTCCACAATTAATGTGGAAATCCTTTTCTACAATGTAGTTAACGCTGAAGTTTGAGGCCAGCATTTTAAGATGTAATTTTCTATAGCATTGCTTACCATCAATTCCCTTTGAGAAACCTGCAACCAAAAATATTCAAGTTAAAACCATATAAATGCACAAGACCTGCATCTTTACAGAGTAACTACAGCTCAGATGTTCAAAAATGTTCATTAAAAAATTTTCATTAATATTCAAAAAAACCCACAATATTATAATTATGTACTTACCTATAAGACTTACCTGAAAGATGTCCCACGTCATGCATGCAGCTTAATACTGTACAAAAAACATAGTTTTTAGTTAAACTTCAGCTTTTACATTTCATCCTCTCAGACTAGAGATCATTTTAAAGGCATACTGTAAATACAGTCAGGTCCATAAATATTGGGACATCAACACAATTCTAATCTTTTTGGCTCTCTACACCACCACAATGGATTTTAAATGAAACGAACAAGATGTGCTTTAACTGCAGACTTTCAGCTTTAATTTGAGGGTATTTACAACCAAATCAGGTGAACGGTGTAGGAATTACAACAGTTTGTATATGTGCCTCCCACTTTTTAAGGGACCAAAAGTAATGGGACAGATTAACAATCATCCATCAAACTTTCACTTTTTAATACTTGGTTGCAAATCCTTTGCAGTCAATTACAGCCTGAAGTCTGGAACGCATAGACATCACCAGACACTAGGTTTCATCCCTGGTGATGCTCTGCCAGGCCTCTACTGCAACTGTCTTCAGTTCCTGCTTGTTCCTGGAGCATTTTCCCTTCAGTTTCGTCTTCAGCAAGTGAAATGCATGCTCAATAGGATTCAGGTCAGGTGATTGACTTGGCCATTGCATAACATTCCACTTCTTTCCCTTAAAAAACTCTCTGGTTGCTTTCGCAGTATGCTACGGGTCATTGTCCATCTGCACTGTGAAGCGCCGTCCAATGAGTTCTCAAGCATTTTGCTGAATATGAGCAGATAATATTGCCCGAAACACTTCAGAATTAATCGTGCTGCTTTTGTCAGCAGTCACATCATCAATAAATACAAGAGAACCAGTTCAATTGGCAACCCTACATGCCCACGCCATGACACTACCACCACCATGCTTCACTGATGAGGTGGTATGCTGGATCATGAGCAGTTCCTGCTCTATAATCTTCTCTTCCCATCACTCTGGTACAAGTTGATCTTGGTCTCATCTGTCCATAGGATGTTGTTCCAGAACTAGGAAGGCATTTTTTTTTTTTTCTAATCTGGCCTTCCTGTTTTTGAGGCTCACCAATGGTTTACATCTTGCGGTGAACCCTCTGTATTCACTCCGGTGAAGTCTTCTCTTGATTGTTGACTTTGACACACATACACCTACCTCCTGGAGAGTGTTCTTGATCTGGCCAACTGTTGTGAAGGGTATTTTCTTCACCAGGGTAAGAATTCTTCAGTCATCCACCACAGTTGTTTTCCGTGGTCTTCCGGGTCTTTTGGTGTTGCTGAGCTCACCGGTGTGTTCTTTCTTTTTAAGGATGTTCCAAACAGTTGATTTGGCCACACCTAATGTCTTTGCTATCTCTCTGATGGGTTTGTTTTGTTTTTTCAGCCTAATGATGACTTGCTTCACTGATAGTGACAGCTCTTTGGATCTCATATTGAGAGTTGACAGCAACAGATTCCAAATGCAAATAGCACACTTGAAATGAACTCTGGACCTTTTATCTGCTCCTTGTAAATGGGATAATGAGGGAATAACACACACCTGGCCATGGAACATCTGAGCAGCCATTTGTCCCATTACTTTTGGTCCCTTAAAAAGTGGGAGGCACATATACAAACTGTTGTAATTCCTACACCGTTCACCTGATTTGGATGTAAATATCCTCAAATTAAAGCTGAAAGTCTGCAGTTAAAGCACATCTTGTTCGTTTCATTTCAAATCCATTGTGGTGGTGTATAGAGCCCAAAAAATTAGAATTGTGTCGATGTCCCAATATTTATGGACCTGACTGTAGTACCTACTTTGAATTATCCTACTGATGTTTTGCCCTTCTTATATTCCATGTTTCACCTGTTGTGAACACAAACTAATAGCTCTGTAAAAATAGCAACACATTGCTAGCATCCTACATAAAAACTCTATCATGCTATGTAGAGGGGTGCAGGGTACTAAGGTTTGGGGGCAGGGTTCTGTACAGGGGTGCAGGGTACTATGAGTTGGGAGGTAGGGTTCTGTAGAGGGGTGCAGGGTACTATGGGTTGGGGGCAGGGTTCTGTGGAGGGATGCAGAGTACTATGGGTTGGGGACAGGGTCCTGCGGAGGGGTGCAGGGTACTATGGGTTGGGGCAGGGTTCTGTAGAGGGGTGTAGGGTACTATGGGCTGGGGGCAGGGTTCTGTAGAGGGGTTCAGGGTACTACGAGTTGGGGGCAGGGTTTTGTGGAGGGGTGCAGGGTACTATGGGTTGGGGGCAGGGTAGAGGGGTGAGGGTGCAGGGTAGATGGGAGGTACAGGAAGAAGAGAGGGCTCCCCACACAGGGTTCAATGGAGGAATAGAGGGCAGATGACAGTGTCAGAGGAGGCCCTGGACATTGACAGCCTGGAATGGTCGAAGGGACCTGGATCAGAGCTGGGGGAGACGATCAGGAAGGGAGCAGCTTGGGGGTGAGCGAGCACCGAGAAGGAGGGACCCAAGGACTGGGAAGCACGGGAGGGACTCAGGGACACAGACACAGGCAGCGCCCCGCCCCATTTTAGTCACGAGAGACGAGCAGTGCAAGAGCACCAATCACCGGGATCCGCTGTACACTGCACATCTGACAGGGAGCCAGCAACGTTATCCCCAACCTACACCTCCATCCACCTTACTACTACCCAACTGCCAGCCCCGCTCCTCCAACCAATCACCGCCTACTACCTTGAGGGCAAAGACGATCCTGTCTATCAGCAGAGCAGGGGGAGGAGGAGCTGTTATGAAAAGACTCAGCCAATCCCGTTGTCTGTGCAGATCTCCAGCTCCTCCTGCCCCCTTGCTCTGTGCTAATAGGATGAAACTGTTGGTGGGGCAGGAGAGCCGGAAGAGGAGACAGACAGACATGGCCACAGAATCGTGAACGGCTGCATCGTCCGTGTCAATTTCATTCCAGGACACTGTATTGTCCCGGAATATAGGTGCCCAGGACACGGGACAGACCTCCAAGATGCAGGACTTTCCCAGGCAATCTGGGACGCGTGGTCACCCTAGTGCGCACGTGCCTCAGGTGATCCGCTTCCACTGTGATTGGACACAGTGAGAGCCAATCAGAGGGTTCTGGAGGAAGGAACCGACGATTGTTCAGGAGAAAGGCATAACGATGGTCTGCTTATGTAAAGGCAGATCGCTGTTCTGTGAGAGGAGAATGTGCTGATCCTGTGTTTCTAATAAGTAGAAACACGGATTTCTGTCTTCTCCCCAGTCAGAAATCACTCCCAGGGAACACATTTAACTCTTTGATCACCCCTGATGTTAGCCCCTTCCCAGCCAGTGTCATTAGTACAGTGACAGTGCATATTTTTAACACTAATCGCTGTATTGGTGTCACTGGTCCCCAAAAAGTGTCACTTAGTGTCCAATTTGTCCACTGCAATATTGCAGTCCCGCTATAAGTCTCTGATCGCCGCCATTACTGACACGTACCTAGGAGGTGAGCCTGACGTGCAGAGGGAGACCTCTCGTACGGCTCTGGTTCCGGGATCACTGGAGTGGGAACAGTGACCCTCGGAGCACATCGGGGTTAGGAGAGCCTGCAGCGTCCGCTTGACTGGAGATGATGCCCGCTTGGCAGAGACAGGAACAGGCTTGATTGCTGCAGATGCAGGAACTCTGAGAAGTAGCAGGCAGGTGCGCACAGACTGTAAGCAGGTGTGCACAGATGCAGGACTTGTAGGCAGATGCACACGAATGCAGGACTTGTAGGCAGATGCACACGGATGCAGGACTTGTAGGCAGGAGCAGGGTCAGACAAGCCAGGTCACAGCAACAGATCAATCAGACAGAAGCAGCAGGCAGAGAATGGTCAAAGTCCAGGCAGAATCGGCAACAGGAGATCAAACAAACAGGAACACAGGGCAGGTCAAAGGCAAGCCAAGGGGTCAGGACTGTAGACAGCAGCGAAGTCAGGAGAAGCCGGGTAACACTGGAGCAGATGCAGGTTCAGGATCAGGTACAGGATGAGCTGCAGATCAGACAGCAAGGATGCATTCTGAAGAGGCCCCTTTTAAGGATCACTGGGCACCAAAGCTGTGTTACTGTGCGCACGTCCGCAGTCTGCACATGCGCATTGGCGCACGTCTATTCACTGCTGAATGCCTATGGACTGGAACACATCCCAAAGGACCCGTGCGCCCGCTGCCAGTTGCAGAGCCATGTGCAGTACGTCCATGACAATTAATAGTAAAAAAATTTAAATAAAATAAATAAAAATATCCCATAGTTTGTAGATGCTATAACTTTTGCGCAAACCAATCAGTATACACTTATTGGGATTTTTTATCAATAATATGTAGCAGAATACATATTGGAATAAATTGATGAAGAAATTAGATTTTTTACATTTTTTCATTGGATATTTATTATAGCAGAAATTAAAAAATATTGTTTTGTTTTCAAAATTGTCGCTCTTTTATTGTTTACAGCGCAAAAAATAAAAACCGCAGAGGTGATCAAATACCACCAAGAGAAAGTTCTATTTGTGAGATAAAAATTACATCAATGTTATTTGTGTACAGCGTTGCACGACCGTGAAATTGTCAGTTAAAGTAACCACCACGCGTTTTAAGAAGTTAGAATCACCTTGAAAACTCTGTATTGGGATCGGGAGGGAGACAGCATGGCCACCTTCCTCCTCCCCGATGAGGTATTCAAGCAACACAGAGAAAGAGTCATCTCAGCTAGATAGCTCCATGAATAGGCTGAGGAGTTAGAAGTTATTTAAACTACAGAAAGTTGTTTGTTTTAGGAAATTTACGACATTGTTTGTATCTAGCATACTGCTTCTGGAAGGAAAATGTATGTAGGTAATCATAGGATCTTAAACTGAAAAGAGGGTTTGTTTTGTTTTATAGTCATTAGCCCCCTTTTCTTGCTGAAATACTTCAATAAGCAGATGGCTCAGTGTGACATAAATAATACTGAAGTTTATAGTCATAAAAATGTTAGACGTTTTGATGGTGCAGATGACTAATGATCTCTCTCCTGATTGGATGCTTAGATATAATTTGTGTATATATCTCATTTTTGTAGCTGCTCTCTGAGCACTATCTGTTGTGGAACCACAAGTCCCAGCATAGCTTGAATCTGTAGATAAATCCAATGCTGCTAATGTAATTAATGTCATGCTTAAAACGATTTTTACAGTTGTAGGTTTTACATGCTAGACTTAATGTATTTCTTTCAGTATGAGTGTAGGAGAGTAGAGGGTTTAGCCACCATTTTAGAAATAGCTGTCTGCACTTATGTACAAAAACATTAAATCACTTTTGTGACAGTTCATCTCAGTACAGAAAGTACTGAGATGAAAGGGGCACGTTTAGGGAGTTGTGTCTGGTGATTTTAGATAGAAACTTGATGAGCTGAGCAGAAAATCTCAGAATACTTTCTTATTCTTAAACATTTGTTGAATTTTTTTTTTTTTATATTTATGCTTCTAAAAAGAGTTACACCCCATGTGTCAATTACTTGAAGCACTACAGTAGAATGGTATGAGTTGGGAAATTTGTTAAATGATTGGGTCACACAAAGTTTGAAAGGGGTGCACCTTTCAGGGGGACATTGTGACAAGGTATGACTGGTCCTCTTGACCCGGGAGGAAAAGGATGTACTAAAAGACATCCATGACTACCTTTGGTCAAGAGGAAAGGTGATGTAGGACTAATTAAAGTAGCAAGTGAAGTGCATATCACCCCCAAAAGTACTGTGAGACTGTGAGAAACGGTGCCCTTTGAGAAAGGATGCAGAGGTTGGAATGGATCCTGTGGTCAGGAAAAAGTAGGGGTATGGTCGTAGAGTGTCCAGATTCACCCTGTGTTACACCATTGTTTCCTGTAAGAAGCCACAAGGAGGCTGGAGACTCGTTCAGGACTTACAAGCAATAAAAAAAGCTGTGGCAGTAGTGCCTGACCCCCTATGTGCTCTTGAACGACCCCCAGCCTGACAACAAGGTATTTTCTGTTATTGATATAAGTACATTCCTATCTTGCGAAACCAGCAGAAATGAAGAGTGTGATAGATGAAACATGGTTAATAGAAATGCAAAAATCAGCACCTAAGGCTGAGAAACAAAAATGGCTGTCAAAAGGGGCAGTACAAATAGAAGGTATTTATATAAGCAAAGATGGTAAATCTATATTGCCTACCTCATTGTTTAGATATGTAGTTTTATTGAGTCATGGGCAGGCCCATGTCTCAAAAGGGAGGATGATACAGATGATTAATAAAGTGTTCACAACGTATGGATTTACAAATTACTAAAAAAAAATTTGTCTGATCTGTGTGACCTGTAACAAATGTCATGTGCAAGGGGCACCGAGAGGCCAATTTCCTGGGCCTCCCTACCCCTTTCACACAATATGTATGGATTTCATTGAACTAAACAAATGTGAAAATAGGAAGTATTGCCTGGTAATTGTCAATTTACCACCCACAGTCTGCAGGTACTTTGGAAAGGCATAATTGTACTATAAAAAGTAAACTGAGGAAGCTAATGGAGGAAACTGGAAAAAACTGGGTTCAGTGTCTGCCAATAGCTTTGCTGAGCATGAGAATAACCCCCCACAGCAGGAGGGTTGACACCTTATGAGATACTATATGGGAGACCATACTATATTCCACAGCTTAAGCCATTTGCTAGGGAAGATGAGCAAATGGATTGTGAATTTGCAAACTATATGAGAAAACTATTAATGTCTAAGGAGGTTTTGACTTCAAACTCTCTTACAGGTCAAGATACACCAACAAAACAGGACACGCTAGTCCAACCAGGGGATTGGGTTTGTATCAAAAATAATCAAGAGAAAGCAATGGTCAGATCCAAGGTGGGAAGGGCCATACCAGGTACTATTGTTTACACTCACAGCAGTTGAAATAGCAGAAAGAGTACCCTGGATACACCTCTCACATTGCAAAAAGGTAAAAAGTCTAGGGCCAGACCAGGGAATGCCCACAGAGTCTTGAGTGCAAAATCAGACTACAAAGGGAGGTGACTCCAATAGGAACCACTCGTCTCAAACCCGGTGAAGAATAAATGGCACAATACAAACTCATAGGGGCGGTAAAACAGTTCAGGGAAAGACAACTGTTAGAACCAGGGTACTTTACCAAAACATGGACAGGTAGATTTCTAATAGGGATAAGGACAGTGGGAAGCATTGTAGCATTGGTACTAATACTCTTGGATATAAATACTAAGGCCCAAAAAACAGGACTAACCAGTACATAAGAGAGAGCTGACGAAAATGCCCAACGGTAACCTAGTTATCACTATAAACGAAGGACCCCTCACAGCAGTCAGATTTCATGTCTGTCAGGTCATAGAATGCCCACGCAACTGTTCTTCGTGGTCTGAGGTATGGTGGACTACAGATTTGGATGGTTACCTAACCTCCTCAGCCCAGGTTCCCCAACAAAAGAACAGTCTAGCCCATCGTTTAAGATTATATAAACTATCACCACGGGGGAAGGGCTCTAACCAACTGTTATTAGCTTTGAGAGATGCAAAGAGGGAGGATTCGGGAACCTATGGGCTAGGAATACACATACCCCTGGGAAAAGATGCAGTGGGGACCATACGGATTCAAGTACTCAGGAAAGGACAAGTTGTGCCCTCAGTCACCATCATGCCACAAATAAAGCCACGTCCAGACCTGTTCAAAGCTGACTTCACCTATAAAGTGCAGTTAAGCATAGAAACGGGGTTTGGAGATAAAAATGAGTGGATAGAATGGGTAAGATGGACAACCAAGGCCAAGGGGCTGGGGAATTGTATCTCATGTGCCAACTCACGACCCCAGCTAGCGACTGTTCCTTTCCTAACTGACAAAACAAACTTGACATGTATAATAAGAATGTTCGAGGAAAATGTCACAAAAACTGAATGTACAAAAGAGCAGAAATTATATTTAACCACCAAGATGCAAAGTATACCCCCCTCTGTTAGAGCAGTCCCAGGGAATTTCACCTGCTTTGTCAGCACTGAGGATAGTGGACAGCAGGTGGGAGACTTACCCCCAACATACTGCAAATATATCAACTAGTGACCCACCATACCAGCAGGATTGGTTTCAAAACCAAAAGAAACAATTAGCTGATGCGTGGTGGTTGTGCGGAGATATGAAACTTAGGACCAAATTCCCTCCTAAATGGAAAGGGAGCTGTGCTTTAACCCATTTGCTTCTCCCCTTTTATATTATACCTGTAGGTGATGAGATAAAGTTGCCACAGTTGAAGAAACAACATTTCCGAATGAAAAGGAACGCACCGCAAGGATCGTCTGACAATCGAGTCTACATTGATTCCATCGGAGTACCACGAGGAGTTCCTAATGAATTCAAAGCACAAGACCAGATATCCACCGAATCACTTCCATCTTTTTGTGGATTCAACCTAACAAGAATGTCGATAGGATAAACTTCATCTACTATAACCAGCAAAGGTTTGTGAACTATATCAGAGATGCCATTAAAGGAGTAGCCAGCCAACTGGATGCAACCTCATTGACAGCCTGGCAGAATCGTATTGCTCTTGATATGCTGTTGGGAGAGAAGGGAGGGGTGTGCAAGATGTTCGGAACCTTTTGTTGCACTTTCATTCCTAACAATCCAGCCCCCGATGGTAGCATAACGAAGGCCTTGCAAGGATTGCAGATGCTGTCCGAAGAATTGGCGGAAAACCCTGGTGTGGAAGATCCTCTAGCTGGACTCTTTGAGACATGGTTCGGTAAATGGGGTGAACTGGTGAGAAATATGTTAATTTCAATAGTGATGGCATCCACAGTATTGACCCTGTGTGGTTGCTGTTGCATTCCCTGTGTCCGAGGACTCCTTCAATGGTTCATTGACACATCCTTGACAAAGACTATGTTTCTCCAAAAAGATCTAAATGAACTCTATGTGACTCTCATGTGTGAACCATATGATGGACCTTGGTGAAATCCTGAAAGATGAAGTGCTGAAAGAACTGTCATAAATTAGTATAAACAGGGGGGAAATGTTAGAGAATTTAGATTCTTATTTTATAATCATTTATGCATGTTTGCAAAAGATTGCTTAGAAGTAGTAGAATTTCATATTAACCTATATATATATTATGTATATATATATATATATATATATATATATATATATATATATATATATATATATATATATATATATATATATATATATTTGTAGTCAGAGTCTTCGAGTGAGAAAGTGATACTCCTAAGCACCAAAGCCTCCGAGGTGTGCCTTGGCCTGGCTGGTCAGTATGCCTGAAAAGAGGGCATACCCTGAATGTAAGAATAAGAAAAAGTATTATGAGTATGTATGAAGACTGGGGGAAACGGGTGGGTGGGAACCCAGAAATGCAGACGAACCCTGGCCTGACAGAGGAGGAGGCTTAAATAGCCCTCTCAGGCTCCTCCCACAAATACAGGCTAGCCTTTACACTTGTAGTCAGAGTCTTCGAGTGAGAAAGTGATACTCCTAAGCACCAAGGCCTGGTCAGTGTGCCTGAAAAGAGGGCAAAAAGACACAAATTTAGGTGAAGAAGGGAAGGTAACAATCCATCAAGTGGAGTAGCGCGCGCCCGGATGGCAACAATATATATCTGATAAGTGTCTGCTATGACAGGAGAAACCCCCCCCGACTCCTGACTTGGTGATGAGACAGAACCCCCTATAGAACCTGCGAAGCTACCCAGAACCCAACTAAACGTCCCGTGAACGATTGGATAGAGCCTGAAGCCCGAGATGACCCAGAAATGAGAATGAACTGCTTGTGAATGAGAGAATGCGTGGGGGAAGGGGAGCAATGGCTGTCCTGAGGAGCCCCTGCAAAATAATAGCCAAGAAGATCAAAAACTTCAACCGGACACCAGTGAAGTGCTCAGTGAACCCCCCCCCCAACCCCTGGCCTACCCATACTGGTATGGGGAAGTGCGAGGGTGAGTGCCAAAGGACAACTGGCAGGAGTTCAAAATGCTGAATACCTGAAGGATGTGATGGAGTAGGTGGATGAGGCCCATGCACTATGGCAATAAGCATTGTCAACATGGAGAAATCATGTCAGACCCAGAATACTGGTCCCACCTGATTCGATCGGGTCGTGCTTCAGCCTGTGGACTGGCAACCGAGTCTTAATCCTGAACCGAGGAAGGAGGGCCAGACTCCACCCCGGGGAAATAAGTCCCATGGCATGAAACAGTCATACCCAAAGTGACTGAAACCCCCCTACCTGGAACCGGCTGGGGAACGCAAAAGATGACTGGACTGACGTCCCTGAGCAGTTTTCCAGGCCACATTCTAGACAAGAGATCAGAGCCGAGAGTGGAATCCAGAATCATGACAACGTTTGCCCAAACCTACCACTTAAGGACCAACAAGGGGATGATGGATGCCAATACAGCCCAACCTGAGAACACGAACAAGAGAAATGACAGACAACAAGACATGAGAACAACAACGCCCCTCTGTGCCTACCGAAGTATGAGAACATGAGCAGAAATGTCAAGACCACTGCGTGTGAATGAACCTGATGACGGATCCCCCCCCTCGTGTATATGTTAAGTAAGCCCGAGTAACTGCAGCGTAGAGACAGGTAATTAAACTGAAAACTCAGGGCTGGTGTACCCACAGACCGTGGTGGGTGATTGTACAGGTGTGGTGAATGAACGTGCATCGTATGACGTATGGTATACGGGCGAGAAGATTGTGGACAACAATCATTAACAAACGAAACCTCAGCCCTTATGGATCTGTAGATGTGACAGATCCTGACATGTGAGCCCTAGCTAACTGACCCAGGTACAAACATGAACAAAGATACGATGAGGCATGACAAATAACGAAGATAAAAACAGCTACTGGAGTATGCCGTGACTGAACAACAACGCCCCTCTGAGAAACGGTGGAGGCTGAAACACCGAGCCTGAAACGCTATGACTGAACGCTGAGGCAGAAACGCTATGACAGAAATCCTGGGGCAGAAACGCAAGGACAGAGATGCTATGACAGAAAACGTTTATGACAGAAATGCTGAGACTGAACGCTAAAGCAGAAACTCTATGACAGAAAACCTGGGGCAGAAAACGCATGGACAGCAACGCTATGACAGAAATGCTGAAACTGAACGCTGAGGCAGAAACGAAATGACAGAAATCCTGGGGCAGAAACGCTATGGCAGAAACGCTGAGACTTAAACGCTGAAGCAGAAATGCAATGACAGCCATCCTGGGGCAGAAACGCTGAGGCAGAAATGCCATGACAGAAAGCCTGGGGCAGAAACGCAAGGACAGCAACGCTAAGACAGAAATGCTGAGACTGAATGCTGAGGCAGAAACGAAATGACAGAAATCCTGGGGCAGAAACGTTATGACAGAAACACTGAGACTTAAACGCTGAAGCAGAAATGTTATGACAGAAATCCTGTGGCAGAAACGCTGAGGCAGAAAAGCCAAAACAGAAATCCTGGGGCAGAAACGCAACGACAGAACGCTGAGGCAGAAATGCAATGACAGAAATCCTGGGGCAGAAGCGCTATGAAAGAAATGCTGAGACTACACGCCGAGACAGAAATGCTGGGGCATAACACTATGACAGAATAACGCCATGACAGAAATACTGAGGCAGAAACGCTGAGGCAGAAAAGTAAATACAGAAATCCTGGGTCAGAAAAGCAATGACAGAACGCTGAGGCAGAAATGCAATGACAGAAATCCTGGGGCAGAAGCGCTATGAAAGAAATGCTGAGACTACACGCCGAGACAGAAATGCTGGGGCACAACACTATGACAGAACAACGCCACGACAGAAATCCTGGGGCAGAGACACCATGACAGAAAAACGCCATGACAGAAATCCTGAGGCAGAGACGCCATGACAGAAATCCTGAGGCAGATACGCCATGACAGAAAACGCCATGATAGAAATCCTGAGGCAGAGATGCCATGACAGAAAACGCCATGACAGAAATCCTGACGCAAAGACGCCATGACAGAAAAACGCCATGACAGAAATCCTGAGGCAGAGACACCATGACAGAAATCCTGAGGCAGAGACACCATGACAGAAATCCTGAGGCAGAGACGCCATGACAGAAATCCTGAGGCAGAGACGTCATGACAGAAATCCTGGGGCGGAGACGCCATGACAGACATCCTGGGGCTGAAAACACCATGACAGAAATCCTGGGGCAGAAAACGCCATAACAGAAATCCTGGGGCAGAAAACGCTATGAAAGAAAGCTGTGACAGAAATGCTGGGCCAGAACGCTGTGACAGAAATGCTGGGCCAGAACGCCGTGACAGAAATGCTGGGCCAGAACGCAGTGGCAGAAATGCTGGGCCAGAACGCTGTGGCAGAAATGCTGGGGCAGAATGCTGAGGCAGAAATGCTGGGGCAGAATGCTGGGGCAGAACGCTATGACAGGAATGCTGGGGCAGAACGCTATGATGGGAATGCTTGGTCAGAACGCAATGACCGAAATGCTGGGGCACAACGCTATGACTGAAATGCTGGGGCAGAAAAGCTATGACAGAAATGCCGAGACTGAACACCGAGACAGAAATGCCAGGGCAGAGCACCAAGACAGAAATGCCGGGGCAGAACGCTATGACAGAAATGCTGTGGCAGAACGCTATGACCAAAATGCCGAGACTGAACACAGAGACAGAAATACCAGGACAGAATGCTATGACAGAAATGCTGGGGCAGAAACACCATGACAGGAACGCTATGACAGGAACGCCAGGGCAGAACGTTATGACAAAAATGCCGGGGCAGAACGCTATGACAAAAATGCCGGGGCAGAACACTATGACAAAAATGCCGGGGAAGAACGCTATGACAAAAACGTCGGGGCAGAATGCTTTGACAAATGCTGGGGCAGAACACTATGACAAAAAAAAAAGCAGGAGCAGAATGCTAAGACAAAAAACTCCTGGGGCAGAAAGCTACGATGGAAACTCTGACCAAAGAAAACAAAAACGGCAAAGTAAAAGCAGCAATGTATGTGGTTTACATCCTCCCTGTCCTGCCAGCCTTCCAGGAATGCGAAACCCTGCTGACAATGAATGTGACCTTATGTGCTTGAGAATAATATGCGGGGGGTAGTACTGGAAGATGTAGGATAGTGCTTACCTGGATGACCAAACAAGATGTGATGAATGTATAGCAAAACATATTGTCCCTATTGCTTATCTGACTGCAGCGATGTAGGGAGAAAGGAGCTGACGGGCGGCCGAATCCCCCCCGGACCACTGGGCGGCCCCCTCGAGGAGCAAACTCTGAGCAGGAGAGAGGAGCTGACAGGCGGCCGAATCACCCCCCCGAGCACCGGTAGAAGCGGGCGGCCCCCTCGTGAAGCCAGCTCTGTGCAGGAGAAAGGAGCTGTCAGGCGGCCAAATCCCCCACACCCCCTCAACAACAGACGGCCCCCACGTGGAGTCAGATCTGCACATTAAAGGAGCTGGCAGGCAGCGGATACACCCCTCCCACCCGCGGGAATACCGGGCGGCCCCCACGTGGAGCCAGATCTGCCCAGAAAAGAAACTGGAAGGCGGCCGATGCACCCCCCCGGCGGGAACACCAGGAGGAGCGGGCGGTCCCCACGTGGAGCCAGATCTGCCCAGGAAAAGGAGCTGGCAGGCGGCCGATGCAACCCCCCCGGCGGGAACACCGGGAGGAGCGGGCGGCCCCTACGTGGAGCCAGATCTGCCCGGGAAAAGGAGCTGGCAGGGGGCCGATACACCCCCCCTCCCTGGCGAGAACACCGGGAGGAGCGGGCGGGCGGGCATGTATGATGGAAGTAATAAAGGTGGCCATGTGGATGGGTGGGTGGGCGGGCAGACTCCCCGGTGGTGCCCGGCATGAGCACCGAGAGAAGTTCAGCAAGAACTCGGAAGTGACGAGTGCCGGCGTAAAACCCAGAAACGCCGACGAACCCTGGCCTGACAGAGGAGGAGGCTTAAATAGCCCTCTCAGGCTCCTCCCACAAATCCGGCTAGCCTTTACACACACACACACACACACACACACATATTTATTTATTATGTAGATAATACAGTACTTTTTTGTGAAACCCATATATGTATACATGCACATAGAATTGTATAGTGAGAAACATTAAGACATAACACATTTGGTGGGGTTATTGAGAGTTAATTCTCCCAAAGTCATAAATCTGTTATCCTTGAAGTCTTATCAGGACAGGGAGGGTTTGATTTAACACAGCTGGGTGACACTGTCTCTACACAGGTGTTTTTAATTGGACAAAACCAGTTATATATATATATATATATATATATATATATATATATATATATATATATATATATATATATATATATATATATATATATATATATATATATAAAATGAACATATAGGAATTCTGGGAATGAATAAGTTTGTCTGGTTGTAGAACAGGTGTCAGATTTATGGATAGTTACATTGACGTAGATTTTAGCAACCAATCATATCTAGGAGAGATGGCTAAGATAAGGCTTGTAAAAGGGTATATAAATGCAAGTTTTACAATTGTTATGCCCCGTACACACGGTCGGATTTTCTGATGGACAATGTCCGATCGGAGCGTGTTGTCGGAAATTCCGATCGTGTGTGGGCGCCATCGGACATTTTCCATCGGATTTTCCGACACACAAAGTTGGACAGCAGGAGATAAAATTTTCCGACAACAAAATCCGATTGCGTCAATTCCGACCGTGTGTGGCCTGTTCCGACGCACAAAGTGCCACGCATGCTCAGAAGAAATTCCGACACGGGACAGCTCGTTCTGGTAAACTTAGCGTTCGTAATGGATACAGCGCTTTCGTCACGCTGCAATGTTAAAAATGGTTTAATACAGCGCACTCTCTTCTTCTTTATAATGTAACAAGAATTAAGTCGTTTTGCTGCTCATATTCACACACACTTCTCACAAACTTATTTCGTTACTATTTCTCGGGATTCCCTCAATATATTTTGATTTCTCACATCTGACAACATATATTTTTTTTTTTTTTTTGTTGATTTTGATTAGTACTCCCGAAAATGTTTGTGTGTTTTTTGTGACAAGTTCCCACAACACCACTAATATGTTGTTCTATTTAATCTGTAGGAGATTGTTTGGTGTTGTTGTCTCTTGTTAATTTCACATTGTATTTTAGAAATGTACCTGAATCGTCACCAGCAAACTGTCCTTTTTGGATGAAAACACACACAGGAGAGTAGAATTTACCAAAAAAAATTTTATTAAGGGGTCACAACTATAAAAAACAAAGAGGGAGGCAACGCTGGAGAAACTGCAGAAGTGGGTGAAGCCTGGGACCCCCAGGGCAGACATCAATTATTTAAAAGCAAAATTGGTGGCCTGAGGAGTCCATATCTAAGGGAGGGCAGTCTGGTCCAGAAGTCCCAGAGATCCGGAAAGCAGCAGATGACATCTGTGTCCCCAGGCTGTGGTCATACGAGAGACTGCATCTTCTGTCAGACCAGACTGAACCCAGGGCAATCACTCTCAGGTCTTCCTTCCACGCTTCCTTCCAGGCTTTGGCTGTGGTGGTGGAGTTGTGGCAGCAGGAGGAGGAGGAGGATCGTCCCTCTCAATGACATCCGTCTTGTGTGTCAGTTCCCCACTCTCCCCCTTATGAAGGACTTTATAAATCAGGTCCTCAGAGATCTTGCGTTGGCCCTCCTGCATGCCCTGCAATTTGGTGGCAGCCATGCAGGCAAAGGCCTCTTCAGGACTGGGGAAGGCTCTGAGGGACGCCGAAGCCTCCTGGATCAGCTTGTATGCTGAATCCTGCACAGGACTGGGAGTGGCCTTCCTGGCCCTTTTGTATGGCAGGCGGAGGGGAGGAACCTGAGACTCAGTCAGGCTGCGACTTGTCCCAGGCTTCTCTTGGCTGACACTTAGCCCCGCCTCCTCCTGGCTGCCACTAATCCCCGCCTCCTCCTGACTGCCACATTCCACAGCCTCCTCCTGGCTGAGGTCTTCCTGTGTATGAAAAAGGGACATAGTTTTAGTATTTTTTCCATCAATCACACACAATTTTCACCTCCTGACTGCTGCAAATTGAATGTTAACAAATATAATAGACTATCCTTCTGAGCCCAGCAGTTTTCATTCTTGTCCCAATTTTGGGTGCCCACTACTGTCTATTGATATGTAAAACACTTTTTTTAATCAGCAATTAATGATCAATAATAACATCTAGTAAACATCATTTATTTATTGCCCAGAAATCAGTAGAAGAATGCTATACCTGACTCCAGCTGGGCTCCTCCACTTCTTCCTGGCTGGAAGGCCCAGGTTGGACATCGGAAGCCTCAGCTGGGATGGAAGGAAGAGTGGAAGGAAGAGTAGAGAGGGATTCCCTGACTTCAGTGTGGTCTGACAGAAATCGCAGTCTCTCGTAGTACCACAGCCTGGGGACATAAACGTCATCTGCTGCAGCTCTGGACCTCTGGGAATCTGTGACCTTCTTGCGCTCCCTAAGATATGTGCTCCTCAGGCCACCAATTTTAGATTTTAAATAGGGGATGGTTGCTGTGGGGACCACCGGCTTCACCAACTCCAGCAGTTTCTCCAGCGCTGCCTGCCTCTTCTGTTTGTGATTATAGTGGGGGTGTCTGACCTGCCACAGACAGGGCAGCTCCCTGTATTTGTCTATGAACAGGGGCAGGAAATTGTGGTCGTTGAACCCATCCATTTTCTCTGCAAAACACAACACAAGACAAACCCTAATGTCAGGCCAAACCCCCCTAATCTTGTTACAATATAGGCTTCAATTTCGAAGCAGTATAGGCCCAAGTTTAGATCCTACCTTCGTTAGCACGATCGGCGTCTCCGATGCTCCTTCCTCCGCTCACAGATCGTACGTAAGACGCGCGCGTTACGATTTATACACACTGCGCATGCGTATAACTCCGCCCGCCCCTGACGTTCTTTCTATTCTATTCCCCGCCCCTTTTCGTTCGGCGCAGTGGAGGAAGAGCACATGGCGGATACACAGCAGGTGCGTGCTAATTGTAGCAACGAGGAGGAGGAGGAGGAAAGGCCGGAGCCTGAAACGTCCCGATCCAGAAGGAGATTGAAGGATTCAAATATGTCCTTTGGGGAGATGTTGGAGATGGTGGACATCCTGAAGAAGGCCGACTATGATGGAAAGTATGGGCCTTACCCCAACCCCAATGTTCGAAAGGCCAAGATCATGGCGAAAGTGGTCAGGAGTCTGCACCGGAATTTCGGGGTACGACGATCGAAAGATCAGCTCAGGAAGCGGTGGTCGGACCTGAAATTACGAGAACATGAGCAGTACAGAAAGATCCGGAGAGTGCTGCAAAAAAGTAAGTAGTTGTGCTGTGTTCCTATTCTTTTTGTGTTTATTACGTTCGTGCTGCTCCATGTGGTTTTAGGAACTGTTGTACAGTTTAAAATGGCAACTTTCATGTTCATGGGCACATTATTCGTTCGGATCACACATTTTTATTTCGGACTATAAAATACCATTGTTTAGGCCATATGCATTTGGCCACCATTTTGACGCCCTATACTTGGCTTCAAAGAATTTGGTTGTGTAGATGGCTTTGTTACTAGAATGAAATGCAAACTAGATTCTGTGTACGGAGAGGACACTGAGCAGCTGTTTTCACATCTGGACACTGGAGCACTAGTGTGGGACAAAAGAACACCATTTTTATTAGGGGGGCCACACAGGTGCTCCAGTGTATACTATAGGGGGGGGGGGCTACATCTGTGAAGCTTGTACCAAACAGGTAAAGTATTGCAGGTTGACAAAGGACACTAAAAAAGCTACATCTTGGAACTCTGCTAAAACAGACAATTGTACCCCACTTCCAAGCAATGTTTCATCTTTATAGTTCTGACCTTAAATATCTGTGTGCTAATTATACCATTTTTGTTTTACATAGGGGAGAAAAGACTCGGAGGACACCCCTCATCCGAGGAGACCAGAGACCCCCCACCTCTGGAAGAAGGTGAAATCCCCCCAACACAAGCTGAGCAGGAGGATGAAGACGTGGTGGAACTAGTCACCACAACAGGTGAGTGTCTGCAACCACAGGCTCAGATAAGAGATGGATGGCGGCATTTTTTAGACTTAATTTATTTTGGGTTTCCTCTCTTTTTAGGTGATCGTGAGGTTGTGGATGAAGATCCTTTCACATCCGAAAGTGCCCAGATCCTGATCGGGGAGATCATGGGGTGTAATTTACAATTGGAAAACATCAAGCAAAACATCAATGATGTTATTCCAAAATATAAAAACATCATTGATGTTTTGGGGCGAGTTTAAAACCCCTCCAAATCACTTTCTTCTTTTGTGTGCTACAATGTGCGAAATGTTTTTGAGATTTTTCCCAAAGCCAAATTTGGAGGATGCACACAGTGTGCCAACATGTGCTATCTGCCATCACGGGAGATCAATAGACGCGTTTGGGGGTGCAACCCCTTCCTCAATAATAAAGTAGCGGTGAGGAAGGGCTTTCTCCCCAAAAATACGTCCCTTGATCCCCCGTGATGGCAGATAGCACATGTTGACATTGTGAAATTTGTGTGCATCTTCCAAATTTGGCTTTTCCTGGGGTGATTTCCCCCCATCTGAACGCTATATCAAACACAGTTCCTAAATACTCATGTCTGATATTGCCTTCAAGTTCTAGCAAATGTGACGTTTGTAAGATCAAGATTTGTGTCTTTCTTGTTGGTTTTACACAGGCCTGTTTTCTATAAAATGGGCATTTTGATTTTGGATAATGACACCACAAAAATTGTTATACAACAAACATGTTGGTTTGTCAGAAAAACCTTTAGTAAATGCACATGTGATTGTGCAGGTATTAAAAAGATTGTTAATCAAGAATGTGTGGATTATTGTCTCAACGCTACACTTTTGGGGTGATGTAATTGTTGTTTGATGAGAAAATGGGGGTAATTTCCTAAGGGCAAATCCACTTTGCACTACAAGTGCAGTTTCAGTGCAGTTGCAAGTGCACTTGTAGTGAAAAGTGTCTTTGCATTTAGTAAATAACAGCCAACAGTGCTTTGTATAAGGTTACACAATCACGACATTTTCTGCACTCCACACATTTCTGTCAGGGTCAGCTCAAACAAACACAAGCAGTAAATGTCCACAAAGAAGAGCCTGGGGGGAGATGCCTGTCGAGAACTTGAGGTCCTGCAGGCTTCTCCCTGTGGCCAAGTACCGCAGGGTAGCGACGAGCCTCTGCTCCGGAGTGATGGCTTGCCTCATGCAGGTATCCTGCCTGCTGATATAGGGGGTCAGCGAAGCCAACAAATGGAGAAACACGGGGTCCGTCATCCTGAGAAAATTCCTGAAATCATCAGGATTATTCTCACGGATCTCACGCAAAGGCATATGAGAGAACTGGTCACGCTGAAGCAACCAATTCTTGGTCCATGAACTCCTCCCCACCCTGTTCATGGACTGGACTTGTGTCAAGGTCAGGACCCCAACACCAAGCCCCCGCACAGCACGAACTCTACGAGGAGTACGCATACGAAACATGGCTAGAAAACGGTCGGCTGCTCAGAACGAAGTAACAGAACGCACTGAAGAACAGCAAGGGCTGTGAAGAGCAACCTGAAAAACAGCAACGAGCAGGCAAGATCACACAGAAAACTCTGATACGAACTGACTGCACGCACTGAAGAGCAGATACAAACCCACAAGCACAAACTGAACGGCAGAAAACGATCTGAAAGCCACGAGTCTGAAAAAGCGCGAATCGTCTCTCACCAAACTTTTACTAACACGAGATTAGCAAAAGGAGCCCAAAGGGTGCCGCGCTTGGTTCTGAACCGGCCTTTTCTAGTCTCGTCGTACGTGGTGTACGTGACCGCGTGGTTGTCGATCGGAAATTCCAACAACTTTTGCGACCGTGTGTAGGCAAAACAAGTTTGAGCCAACATCCGTCGGAAAAAATCCTAGGATTTTTATGTCGGAATGTCCGAACAAAGTCCGACCGTGTGTACGGGGCATTAGACAGTCAAGTCAGATAGAAGCTCACAAGGCTGAACTCTATGTATGCTGCCCTATTGCACGGGTCATAGAGGTCAGAACCAATGGTCAATTATCTGTTCAGATATGCGTCTATCAGGCTGACTGTTTGTCTATGCAGCCCTATTGCACGGGTGACAGGCAATCAGAACCAATAGGCAAATATCTGTCCTTTTGTTGTAACTTGTCTCCTTGTACGAGTCAAATAAAGAAAACTTCTTAACTTGATCCAGAGTGTGGTCTCAGGTGAATTTCGCTCACAGCTGGTAGCTAAACTGGCCAGGTGACCGAACAGCGGCCGACTTGACACCTGGATGCGTATTGTGATCCCTGAAGCGGTGTGGGTCATCTCTACTGGGTGGCACTGGGTTGCTGAGCAGGGTGCCTGAGCTGAACAGTGGCGAACCGAGTAGCTGTCACTGTTCCTGGCTCCCCTCAGCCATCCTCTTTCCTCAGTCTCCTGTCAGCACTCTCACAGCAGTTTCAGGAAACGTGTGACCAGCAGGTGCTGCTAGACAGTGTGGCTCTCTCTCTTTTAGATGTGTGTCTCTCTCTCCTCAGAGGTCTCTCTTCCCTCAGACGTCTCTCCTCAGCCAACTCTCCTCACTCTCCCCAGTCTCCTTCCCAGGCTTTCTCTATCTCTCCTCCATCCCCGCTGGGCATTCTGGGGCTTGTAGTTTACTTGTACTGTTCAAATGGAGCTGTCTGTCTTCTGTACTGCAAGTCCCATGATGTTCCATTGGCCTTCTCCCATTGGTTCCCCTATTTCAGCCAATGGGGAAGGAAGGGAGGAATCAGAGCGGGCGGTGATCTATGCAACCGCCGCTCTGTCTTCGTCCCGCTCTGCTCTAAAAAGAAAGGGGGCGAGCGGGGAGAAGACAATGACAGCTTGCAGCTCTCCTCCTTCTCACAGTGCCGTGACTCAGATCTGTCTGGCTGACTCAAGCGGAGGGGGGGGGGGGTCAGAGCTAGCAGCGGGCAGGAGAGGACACACATGCACGCAGCTCTAGCCTCCTCTCCCCACATGCATTTCTGGTCTTCCATTTACAGCATAGCCATAGTCCCCCTGTGAGTCTCCCAGCTGTACATGCGGGGGGGTTAAAAAGTGTGGGCAGGGGAGGCAGCTGACACCCGCTACACTCTCCCCCCCACCAGAGGAGGGACAGAGTCCACAACCTGTTACATGCTTTAAAAAGTACATCTGGAGGCAAAAGCAGGTTAGTACATATAGGAAAACAAACAATTGGCATGTACATACAAACCTGGCAGAGGAACCTCCCCACATTTGTCATAAGAGGGAAGTTTGTTCTGCCCACAAGCCACCAATATTGGGATGGCCCACATAGATGTGTCAGGGGGAAGGTTGGAGCCGCCCTCCACTAAATCTGTAGTGGAAGGGGTCGGCAGGTTATGCGTTCTCTGAGATGTGATGATAGCTTCTTCAGAACTTTCGCCTAAAGTATCGTATGCCAGCTTTTTTGGTGGGCGGATTGTTTGCTTTCCTCTCTGCTTTTAGGGCTCAGGCATTTTGGGTATAGTAGCCTCTTCCTCTGATGCTACAGAAGGTTGAGGAGCTTCTACATCCTCTACTGTCAGAGAACTCAGAAAATCTCCTTGGCTTGCCAAGGGTTTTCTCTGTGGAATAGACTCCAGAGCCTCAAGCCTGAGGGTTCCCGCATCTGCTTCTCTGGGAGAAAGGGGAGTGGCAATATCTGACAGCGTAGACTGCCACAGCCAATCCATGCTCATTTCTTCATCCTTAATGTCTTTTGTATCCATGTTTGGTGGCAAGGATTGGGATCTGGTTACTGGAGGTGATTCCTGAGAGGTGGTTTGAGTAGGCTGTTGATTTGGTTGATGAGGTAGACAAACTGCTTCTGATATAGGTAGCAGATGATTCCGGTGCCGGGTCTTTAGTGGGCCTGTGCTTCCTTCCAGGCAAATCTGGTACACTGGTAATCCTAGCAACTGCTTACATATGAGGTAGGGTTGTGACTTTCAGCGATCAGCCAGTTTGAGTTTCCCAGGGACGCCCAAATTCCTCAGTAACACTCTGTCACCAGGCTGCAAATCATGTACTCTCACCCTTAGGTCAAAGTTTTGCTGGCCCCAGGTGTCTAAGGCAGCCTGGCTTTTTCATATGCTATTTTCAGACTCTTCCTTAGGCGGTCCATATATCCTCTGTGTGACACCATTGAGGTATGATCTAGAGAGGTGCCGAATGCTAAGTCATCTGGCAGTCGAGCTTATCTTCTGAACATCAGCCTATATGGTGAATAGCCTGTGGAATCGTTTTCAGTGCTATTATAGACATGTACAATAGATGCAATGTGCCTGCTCTAATGTTGCTTTTTTCAGCCATAAGAGTCCCAAGCATATCTAGGAGAGTGCAATTAAAGCATTCCGGCTGAGGATCCCCTTGTGAGTGGTAGGGAGTGGTTCTTGACTTCTGACTTTTATTGAGTCTACTCTCAGAGTCTCTTCCATCGTCAGAGTGAATATGCTGAGGTAGGCCGTAGTGGATAAAGAACTTCTCTACTAGAATTTTGGCCACCGTAGATTCTTGTTGGTCTTTAGTTTGGAATGCCTGGGCATACCGGGTAAAGTGGTCGGTCACCACCAGAACATTTCCCTGTCCACTCGAGTCAGGCTCCAGACACAGAAAGTCAATACACACTAATTTCAGTGGTCCTTGACTTTGAAGATGGCCCATTGGGGCAGCTCTGTGGGGCAAAGTCTTCCTCTGTATACACCGTATGCAGGAGTGACAGTATCCCTCAACTTCAGCCCGCAGGCTGAAGTCTCACACCAGTTTGAATTTCCTCTCAGGCCCTTAGTTGCCATGATTGTAAGGCAGTCAGCAAAGTTTCCCTATACTTTCTCTGTAAAAATAGCTGCCACTTATCTTCAGGATCTTCTGAGGGGCACCTTTCAGTAGGCCACCCCTTTGCGTAACTGCAGTCGATCCCATGTGCGTTACTCGTGTTTCTGTTGGAGATTCTGTTAGCAGTAGATCTGGGAGTTGGCCCTCCAGGGCCTTCAGTGTTAAACTACAAAGGGGATCTTCCATCTGGTCCTTTCATAAGTCCCTATCTGAAAGCTTAGGTAGGTTGTTATTCCTGACCTGGGACAAATCACCAATCCTCTGTGCGATGACACAATGGAGATTCCAAATGCTGGTTCAGGCTCCTAGCAATGTTGTAAGGCACCGGATCACCTCCTGTCGGCCGAACAGGATGGCTGGTAGCTAAACTGGCCAGGTGACCAGACAGCGACCGACTGGACACCTGGATGGGTATTGTGATCCCTGAAGTGGTGTGGATCGTCTCTGCTGGGCAGAACTGGGTTGCTGAGCAGGGTGCCTGGGCTGAATGGTTTTGAATCGTGTAGTTGTCACTGTTCCTGGCTCCCCTCAGCCATCCTCCTCCGTCTCCTGTCAGCACTCTCACAGTAGTCTCAGGAAAACCATGACAAGCAGGTATTGCTAGACAGTGTGACTCTCTCTCTCTCTCTTTTAGATGTCTCTCTCTCCTCAGATCTCTCTCTCTCTCTCCTCAGAGGTCTCTCTACCCTCAGATGTCTCTCTCCTCACTCTCCCCAGTCTCCTTCCTGGGCTTTCCCTATCTCTCCTCCATCCCCGCTGGGCATACTGGGGCTCGTAGTTTACTTCTAGCTCCTTCAAATGGAGCCGCCTGTCTTCTGGACTGCAAGTCCTATATTGCTCCATTGGCCTTCTCCCATTGGTTACCCTACTTCAGCCAATGGGGAAGGGAGACATGCCCGCAGCTCCAGTGTCCCACTGCAAGTCTCCCTGCTGTCTGTGCAAGGGGGTGGCAGAGATCGCGGGCATGGGTGGCAGCTGACACCCGCTACAGAATTATTATTTAAAGTGGTTATAAATCTGAGACATAAAATATGAACAAAGCATATCCCTCCATGTGTGTACTTGTCTCAATGAAGAGCACTAAGTGAAATTTCTGTCTGCTGCTTCATTCCTCTATCAGCATGAATCACTTCTGACAAGTTATCCTGACACCAAGAGAAAAATGATGACAGGTAGACATGTGCAATTCGTTTCGTAACGAATCAAAATTCGGCCAAATTTTGCATCTTTCCGACATTCGGATGCATCCGAATGTCCGAATAAAAAAAATAATAAATTTCAACTAATACGAAAGAAATTATAGCGAATATAACGAATGAATTCAACATGATTTGGTAAATTGTTAAAGATCTAATGAAACAAAAGGTCAACTCAAAGTAAATATTACAGTCCAATTAGCTGATTAATTTTGTGCTGGAGGTTGGATTACTGGCAAAGTGCATTCCCGAGAACTGAGTGAGAAGGGTGTTGTATTGTATTTGAGCAAAGGAGAAGAGATATTATCATTGTGTGTGTTAATAGATTCAATAAACAAACGACTTTCCAATCTACGAATCATTATCACGAATATATAAACATGCATAAATATCGAATTTTAACTAATATGAAAGAAATTATAGCGGCTATAACGAATTAATTTGACATGATTCGAGATTCGGTATAACTAATATCGACAATCTACAGAAATAACAAATTATCCGAAAACGAATTAACGTAACATAACGAATATAACAGAAGGAAATTATGTATTTTACGAATGACAACAAACCGAAACTAAACAAAATTTTCCGTTGTGCACAAGTCTAATGACAGGGAAAGGACATCCAGCCGATTGGCACCCTCAGCTCTGTTCCTGTGTAGTGTGTAAAGGAAGGCGTGTCCTTTCCCTCCAATCAGCTCTCAGAGCTCTCCTCACTGAGCTCTGCAGAATGTAATTTCAGCTCTCCATCTCATTTTTTCTGACACGTCAGACAAACTTTATAAATTCTGGACTTTGAAAAGATGTAGAGAAGAGAAGACTGCAGATAGACAGGTACAGCTTATGTAAGAGGATTTGTTTTATCTCTGTGTATCACCTGAGGCCAGTCAGTTCACCAGGTATATGTAAGGGTTTGCAACCACTTTAAAATGAATTCTATATCTGGTATACAGTATCTCACAAAAAGTGAGTACACCCCTTTACAATTTTGTAAATATTTTATTATATCTTTTCATGTGACAACACTGAAGAAATGACACTTTGATACAATGTAAAATATTGAGTGTACAGCTTGTATAATGCCCCGTACACACGGTCGGATTTTCCGATGGAAAATGTCCGATCGGAGCGTGTTGTCGGAAATTCCGACCGTGTGTGGGCTCCATCGGACATTTTCCATCGGATTTTCCGACACACAAAGTTTGAGAGCAGGATATAAAATTTTCCGACAACAAAATCCGTTGTCGGAAATTCTGATCGTGTGTACACAAATCCGACAGACAAAGTGCCACGCATGCTCAGAATAAATAAAGAGATGAAAGCTATTGGCCACTGCCCCGTTTATAGTCCCGACGTACGTGTTTTACGTCACCGCGTTCAGAATGATTGGATTTTCCAACAACTTTGTGTGACTGTGTGTATGCAAGACAAGTTTGAGCCAACATGCGTCAGAAAAAAATCCTAGGATTTTGTTGTCGGAATGTTCGAACAAAGTCCGACCGTGTGTACGGGGCATAACAGTGTAAATTTGCTGTCCCCTCAAAATAAGTCAACACACAGCCATTATTGTCTAAACCGCTGGCAACAAAAGTGAGTACACCCCTAAGTGAAAATGTCCAAATTGCGCCCCAAAGTGTCAATATTTAGTGTGGTCACCATTTTTTTCCAGCACTGCCTTAACCCTCTTGGGCATGGAGTTCACCAGAGATTTACAGGTTCCCAGTGGAGTCCTCTTCCACTCCTCCATGACGACATCACAGAGCTGGTGGATGTTAGAGACCTTGAGCTCCTCCACCTGGATGTTCACTAGGGTTTAGGTTTGGAGACATGCTTGGCCAGTCCATCACCTTTACCCTCAGCTTCTTTAGCAAGGCAGTGGTCATCTTGGAGGTGTGTTTGGGGTCATTATCATGTTGGAATACTGCCCTGCGGCCCAGTCTCCAAAGGGAGGGGATCATGCTCTTCTTCAATATATCACAGTACATGTTGGCATTCATAGTTCCCTCAATAAACTGTAGCTCCCCTGTGCCGGCAGAACTCATGCAGCCCCAGACCATGACACTCCCACCCCCATGCTTGACTGTAGGCAAGACACACTTGTCTCTGTACTCCTCACCTGTTTGCCGCTACACACGCTTGACACCATCTGAACCAAATATGTTTATCTTGGTCTCATCAGATCACAGGACATGGTTCCAGTAATCCATGTCCTTAGTCTGCTTGTCTTCAGCAAACTGTTTGCAGGCTTTCTTGTGCATCATTTTTAGAAGAGGCTTCCTTTTGGGACGACAGCCATGCAGACCAATTTGATGCAGTGTGCGGCATATGGTCTGAGCACTGACAGGCTGACCCCCCACCCCTTCAACCTCTGCAGCAATGCTGGCAGAATCCATACGTCTATTTCACAAAGACGACCTCTGGATATGATGCTGAACACGTGCACTCAACTTCTTTGGTCAGCCATGGCAAGGCCTGTTTTGAGTGGAACCTGTCCTGTTAAAGCGCTGTATGGTCTTGGCCACCATGCTGCAGCTCAGTTTTAAGGGCTTGGCAATCTTCTTATAGCCTAGGCCATCTTTATGTAGAGCAACAATTCTTTTTTTCAGATCCTCAGCGAGTTCTTTGCCATGAGGTGCCATGTTGAACTTCCAGTGACCAGTATGAGAGAGTGAGAGCGATAACACCAAACTTAACACACCTGCTCCCCATTCACACCTGAGACCTTGTAACACTAACAAGTCACATGCCCCCGGGGAGGGAAAATGGCTAATTGGGCCCAATTTGGACATTTTGACCTAAGGGTGTACTCACTTTTATGCCAGCGGTTTAGACATTAATGGCTGTGTGTTGAGTTATTTTAAAGGAGACAGCAAATATACACTGTTATACAAGCTGTACACTCACTACTTTACATTGTAGCAAAGTGTAATTTCTTCAGTGTTGTCACATGAAAATATATAATAAAATATTTACAAAAATGTGAGGGGTGTACTCACTTTTGTGAGATACTGTATCTTTGTCTGGAAGGCTTGGACAGATAGCAAGGTCAGGCTATTGTTACAGTATGCTAACAATGCTTGGATCTAATGTTTGCCAAGAGCTTCTTTTAAAGCGGGGTTCCACCCAAATTTTGAACAATATTTGTATGTATTCTCTTGCTTGCCTAGATGCTGACATGCCGTTTAAAAAAATTGAAATCGCCGTAATTACCTTTTATTTTTCTATTGTTCTTTGCACTTCCTGGTTCTCCTCCCATGGGAGTAGGTGTGTTTCTATAGCCTCTCCCAGACTCCTGGGAGCTAGTCTCAGGCTTCGCAGGATGCCACTGAGCATGTGCGGGAACGAGCAGTGAATGTTGGGAGCACAGCATTCACCACATCCAGGAAATAAATGCTTGTGGGCTTAAAATGCCCACAATGAAGATGGAAACCGCCTGCAGTGAATAATATAAGTTATTCTTTCCGACGAAATCTGACACAGGCGGACATATTACACACAATATGTGAGTATGTAATGCTGAGAAGAAAAGTTTGTGAATGAACTCAAAAAAAAAAAAACGATAGATAGGTGGACCCCCGCTTTAACATATTAGGAACAAATGCTTTTTCTTAGCCAAGAGTTTGCAGTATATACACACATAGCTAATTGTGTCTAAGTTTTCCTATTGTCTTCAAAGGGTCTCACCCCACTCAATCTCAAACACTGCCTGATGAAACAATTGGCATTTGTACACTCATCATAAATCGAATGTTTGACAGACAAATACTTGATACTTTGCTGTTCTTTTTGACTAATGAGTAATTTATTTCTAAAGAATGCATAACCAGCTACACTTGTAATTAAATATTCATCTTTTTTGTTGGTATGATGTATTTCCTTGTATTCTGTTCTCTTTTCCAGAAATGCGCCACACGCACTTGCATGGTGCTGCATGTTTGCAGATGTGTGGGGGTACCTTAAGGGCAGTGACGCGTGTCTGCTAAATGGCTGCTAGTTTCTGTGTATGTCTGGAAAGCGTGCTATTTTGCATGCGTTACCAAAACACAGGAGTGTGAATCCAACCTAAAAAGAAAAGTTTTGCATTTGAAAAAAACAAACATTTATACTCACCCAGGTGGATGCAGCATTGATCCAATGCAGTGGTGGCTGGTGGGTTTTTAATTGGGGGGGGGGGGCGCAGCACTACCAGCCCCCCCCACGCTGCTGGCGTGGCAATGACAGCACCCCCCCGTCTCTTACCTGATCGTGGCTGTGATCACCTCCTTCTCCCGGAGGTGCAGGGATTGGCAGCCATAGGTGCAGGGAGCTGCCTGGAGGTGCGGGGAGCAGCAGCCATAGGTGTGGGTAGCGGTCCAGGGGTGCGGGCAGTTGTCCTGGGGTGCGGGCAGCGGCGTATCTGGTGTCCGCTTCGGGCTGTGATATCCTTTCCTCTTTCTCCCGGAGGTGTGGGGAGCGGTAGCTCCGGTGTCCGCTCCTCCATCCCCTACAGCGAACTGTTCCTCTTTCACCTAAGCGCTAGGCATCCAATAGGATTGCCTGACGCTTAGGCCAATCGGAAAACAGTTCTCATGGCCTGCCTTCTGATTGGCGGAGAGGAACTTTAGTGTGAAAATAGCGAAAATTTATTTGCTATAGTCACACAACATGGTGGGATCGGGACACAGTGCTCTGCGCCCCAAGCCCACCCTTTTTTGAAGCCTATTAGAGTCTCTGGCTCTAATCACGTGCTTCAAAAATCCATACCCCCCCAATAAGAATCCATGCACTCGCCGCCCCTGATATATAGATTAGGGGGCCGGACACATGAATGGGGAGGCGGCGCCTGTGCACCCTCTATGGACGGGCCGCCACTAATCCCATACAGCATCTGTCCCCTGACGGCTCTGTAGTGAGATCTGAGGGATCAAACACCACTGATGGCTCAGTTCTCCACCTCCGCTGTGAGCATAGAGCCGTGACTGTCAGTCATCAGCTCTCTGCTCTCTCCTCCAGCGCTCACTGGAGTGCTAGGCTGTGGAGGGGGTGGGAGGGACTGGCTCAGGCTCTCAGTGGATCGCTGAGAGGCTGAGCCAGGTGCCGATCCAGGCTTCTGGGTGGATCCTGACCATATCAGGATCTTTTAAGAGCCTGCACCGTCTCTGTAATGTCAACCGCCATATGGCAGCTGAAAACGGATCACAGGAGTGCAGAACGAACTGTACTCCCATGATCCATAGGAGAAGTATAACCAAAATAGCTGTGGCCATACTTCTCCTTTAATGTATTTAGGGCACAAGCACTTACTTTGTTTGCCATGCACCGCCAGTTGCTCCAGGTCCTTCAGTGCAGCTTCAGTGAACTTCCTGATGGGGAGAGCACTCACTGAGTATCAGGTAACTGAGGGACAGTACAGACAACATAAGAAACCAGTTTATGTCACAATAAATGATGGTACTTATGTCATATCATTGCCTAGCCAAAGAGGTTGGAGAAGAAAAGAGGTTAAAAAAGAGGTTTAGGCTGGATTCAGAAGTGTTTAGGCGCCTCTGAATGCAGCAAACTATCAATGGCTATTCTGTAGTGTGAAGGTAGCTTAACTGCTTCCGGATGGCCCACGTACATTTACTGCAGCAGGGCCGCCCTTCAGAGCGAAATCATGTACCTTACGTGATTTTGATCTCTTGGTCTGGGGCGTGCGCGCGAGCCACCGGCGACCCAATCCCACTGTGATTGGACACAGCAGGCGCCAATTAGCGGATCCGGATCGTTACGAGAGAGGCAACAAGCAGGAAACTAAGCAGGAACACACATCTCTGTCTTCCCCCAGTCAAAGCACCCCCTTCACTGTTAGCAAGTACTCCCAGGGAACACATTTAATTGATCACCCCTGATGTTAACCCCTTCCCTGCCAGTGTCATTAGTACAGTGTCATCAGCCCCTCAGCGAGCCGCTTAGGGGCTGCCGCCCCCTCCACAGCCCAGCGCTCCAGTGAGCGCAGGGGGGCAAAGAAGAGAGCCGGTGACTGACAGGACTCTGCTCGAGTTGCTCTAACAACTGAGCAATCGGCGTTGTTTGATTGCTCGGTTCTCAGTGTGAGACCCAGTAACCTACCTAGGTAAGTATGATTAAAAAATATATATATATATTCTCATACTTCTCTTTTAAGTATAATTGTGGTCACTGTAATATTTCCACTTTCATTACGCAGAAGTAGAGGTGAGAGCGGCTCTTATACACAAAAGCCGCAATGATGTTTGTCCTCCCTCCTCTTCCCATGTCTGTTCACAGAAGACTTTGTATTCTATGAATGGGTCTACAGAAAACAAGATGTTCTGTGAACTGACAAGGGTGAGGAGGGTAGACAAACGTCAGTGTAGCTTCCATGTATGACAGCTGCAGATCTCCCGTCGCATTGTTGGAAGTCATAGTGTGACTAGGGCCTTCGTGTTTTGAGAATCCTAATGGAGGTCATACACATAATGATTTGTGATGATCTATGTATGATACAGATGTTGGCTTGATAAGAATCACTTCGTAAAATTTTGCAATGTCTGCTTGACTTGTAATAATCAAATCTGATCAAAAGCTCACTAAGGACTCATGTACACTGCTGCTGGTAAACGGACATTTAGGAGCAGTTGGGCTTTTTTTTTTTTTTGGCTGCCCTGAAGGCCCCTTTCACACGGACGGATAGAATTGTGCTTTTAGCTGCGGATTTTCTAGTTTTCTATCTCAGCTACAAGCACACAATGCTTTCCTATGGCCCCATTCACACACTGCGTTTAGCTGCAATTTAGTTACATGCAGTTTGGTGCGGATAGAAAAAATAGAATTGACTGCATCTAGGATCGATTTAGCGCAGCTATCTGCAGCTATCTGCACATAACTGCAGATAATCGCAATGTACTATTTCTCCTGCGGATAGCAGCGGCAACAAGGAATGAAAAGCAACAGGAAGCACATCAGAAATGGCAAGAATGTTCTAAATGCAGCTAAACGCAGCTAAACACAGCTAAACGCAGCCGCATGTAAATGCAAGTAAACTAAGGTAATCACACTGTACAAAATGCAGCTGATCGCAGTGCCTGGAGTCTTGAATTTCACAGAACATATTATATGCTTTTAACTGCGGCAGAACAGCCGTTCGCGTGAAAGGCACCGAACTCTCCTCTATGTTATCTTATCAGTACATGTACACAAGGTCGTTTCTAGGCAGTTAAGTTTAGAAGCATTTTTTGAAACGCAAAATAACGGAAAATTGTATACTCACCTTTCCGTAATTTTCCTTTCCTGACGCCTCTCCATGGCAGCACAAACTGGGTTGTGACTCCGCCCCCACAACCTGACAGGATTGGTTAGCTATAAATTTGAAGGGGAGACACCCCGCTGCATTCTCTGTAAATATATCACCATAAAACGGGGTGGGAATCTGTGTGCTGCCATGGAGAGGCGTCAGGAAAGGAAAATTACGGAAAGGTGAGTATACAATTTTCCGTTTTCCTGACGCCTCCATGGCAGCACACACTGGGAAATAACTCGCCAGTCGGGTGGGTGCAAGAAAATAATATTTATTCCTTATAATGCAGAAGAATTGGCTCTAACAACAGATCTTCCGAGGTCTGCCATAGCCAAGTGAGCAGAATCTACTCTATAGTGAGAAATGAAAGTACCGTATTTATCGGCGTATAACACGCACTTTTTTCCCCTTAAAATCAGGGGAAAGTCGCAGGTGCATGTTATACGCCGATCCCCTGCAATCCCGAGCTGTCAAAACTTCAAAATCGCCGACCGCGATTTGAAAATGGCGCCGCCGGCGCCGAAATACACAGAGCCGGTCCTCGGCTCTTTCCGGCGGCTCTCGTTTACTTTCGGCTCCACTCGTAGTCCTGAGCGGAGCTATCCGAACCTACTCGGATAGCTCCGCTCGGGACTACGAGTGGAGCCGAAAGTAAACGAGAGCCGCCGGAAAGAGCCGAGGACCGGCTCTGTGTATTTCGGCGCCGGCGGCGCCATTTTCAAATCGCGGTCGGCGATTTTGAAGCCCAGGATGGCAGGGACAGGGGATCGAAGGCTGCACTGGGGCAAGGCTGCACTGGGGAAGGCTGCACTGACAAGGCTGCACTGGGGAAGGCTGCACTGGGGCAAGGCTGCACTGGGGATGGCTGCACTGACAAGGCTGCACTGGGGAAGGCTGCACTGGGGAAGGCTGCACTGACAAGGCTGCACTGACAAGGCTGCACTGACATGGCTGCACTGACAAGGCTGCACTGACAAGGCTGCACTGACATGGCTGCACTGACATGGCTGCACTGAGAAGGCTGCACTGACATGGCTGCACTGACAAGGCTGCACTGACAAGGCTGCACTGACATGGCTGCACTGACAAGGCTGCACTGGGGAAGGCTGCACTGACAAGGCTGCACTGACAAGGCTGCACTGGGGAAGGCTGCACTGACAAGGCTGCACTGACATGGCTGCACTGGGGCAAGGCTGCACTGAGAAGGCTGCAATGATGGGCATTTAAATGTAAGTTTTTTTCCCTTCAACTTCCCTCCTAAAAGTTTTTTTTCCCTTTAAATTCCCTCCTAAATTGGGGTGCGTGTTATACGCCAGTGCGTGTTATACGCCGATAAATACGGTATGTCTGGAGGACCAAGTTGCTGCTTTGCAAATCGTCTCCGGTGAAACCCTGCAATACGCTGCCCAGGAGGTAGCCACTGCCCTGGTCGAGTGAGCCCTGATGCCTTCAGGAATTGCCATATGATGCATGGAGTATGCCTTCTTGATGGACTTGACTAACCAGGAGGTGATAGTACGTGAAGTAGCCGCTTGACCTCGTCTGTTTCCATGTGGAATGACCATGAGGGTATCCGTCTTCCTAAAAGAATTTGTAGCCGCCAGGTAACTAATGATGATAGTTTTAACATCCAGAGGATGAGGTTCACCCTGATCATTAGTGAAGGATGGTAAGACAATATCTTGGTTGTAGTGGAAGGAAGTTGCTACCTTCGGGATGAAGTGGTCTGAAGGTCTTAGTACTACCTTATCAGGGAAGAATACTAAGTAAGGTTCTGATGCCATCAGTGCTTGGATTTCAGATACCCTCTTTGCTGATGTAATTGCAATGAGAAAAGACAGTTTTAGAGTCAGATCCCACAGAGATATTGATTCAGATGGAGTAAAAGGAGGATTGGTGAAGGCATCGAGAACTACTGAGAGATCCCATGATGGAAAAACTGGTTTCTTAGGAGGTTTGATTTTTAGGCAGGCTCTCAGGAATTGGATAACCAGCGGATGTAATGCCCAACTGGTGCCTGTTTTGGCCGACAAAGCGGATACTTGTACCTTAAGGATGTAGGACACTGCCACCTTGTTGTCCGTTCTTCCCTCTGAGGACTGGTGCAAATGCCATGAGGGCCTGGAAGGCTGCCCTGAGTTCCAGTATATTCGATATTATATCCTGGGCCTGGAACTGCCATCGACCCTGTGCTGCTTGATCTTGACAGTAAGCTCCCCAGCCGCTCTGACAGGCATCCGAGGTGACTATTATCGGATCTGGGGGAACTATCAGCTTGTATTTCCTGAGGTTGGTCAAGTGTGTCCACCACCACACTGATTGCTTCATTGGTCTGGAGATGGTAATGGCCTGACGCATCAATACTCCATCCCACTGCCTCAGAAAGGAGTTTTGCAGGACTCTCATGTGCCATTGTGACCACTGCACCATGGGCAGGGTTGCAGCCATGGACCCTAGCACACTCAAGCAGATTCTGGCTGGAAGATGCCTCGCTGATAGTAATCTCCGCATCTTCTGTACTAGAGGCTGAATCTTCTCCTGAGGGAGTTGTACCCTGTTCAATTTGGTGTTCAGATCCGCTCCCAGAAATACCATGTTTTGTGTGGGTTGTAGACTGCTCTTTTTCCAGTTGACTAGCCAACCGAAGTCCTGGAGAGTCGTGAGTAAGATTCTCTGATGACATAGCAAGGTTTCTTGATCTTCTGCCAAGAGCAGGATGTCGTCCAAATAGTGGTGGACTCGCAGACCCTTTTCCCTGAGGAATGCAACCAAGGGTAGGAGGACCTTGGTGAATGTCCTGGGAGCCGACGAGATGCCGAAAGGAAGGCACTGGAATTGGAAGTGGCTTTTGTTGATGGCAAATCGGAGAAATTTTTGAAAGGCAGGATGAATTGGAATATGTAGGTAAGAGTCCGATAAATCTACTGAGAGCATCCAGTCGCCCAGGTTCACTGCCAGAAGTATGGACTGCAGACTCTCCATTTTGAAGGCCTCTATTTTTATGTTCCTGTTGAAATTTTTTAAATCCAATACAGGGCGTAAGTCTCCGGTCTTCTTTTTTACCAAAAATAGTGGGGAATAGAACCCCCTCCCCTTTTGATCTGATGGAACCTCCAGGATTGCCCCTTTCTCCTTCAATTCCACTCTATATTTTAATAGTAACTTCCTTTTGATTAGTGAAGATGGCAGTCTTGTTGATTGGAAGTGATTTTTCGGAAGTTTGCCCATAAACTTCCACTTGTGTCCAAATTTGATTGTGGAAAGAGTCCACGGGTCCTTTATATGGCTTGACCAAATCTGTACGAAGTCCTTGAGCCTGGCGCCCACCTGTACTGGGTGGGCAGGCGAACCTTCAAAAAGACTTCTGCTGCTCCCCTGCCGGGGTAGGCTTGGACTTCTGCATCCTTAGGAAGGAAGGTCTTGTGTTTTTCCAGTCTCTTCTAAACTCCCTACCGGGACGGTAGGATCTAGCTTCCCTATATTTCTCAGGAAGGTTGCGCCTGAAGGACGGACCCTTTTGGGCCTTGGGTCTCCTGTCTGAGGGAATTAATCCCGACTTCCCTCCTGTTACCTTCGAGATAGCGGTGTCCAATTTAGACCCGAACAGGTTTGAGCCATCATATGGAATTCTGCACCAGTTTGTTTTAGATGCAGTATCGGCCATCCATGGTTACAGCCACAAGGCTCTTCTTGCCGTGACTGAGGCTAGCATTGATCTCGCCGAGGATCTTATAATATCCACTGAAGCTTCTGCCACGAAGTCACCTACCAACTTGATCTCCTGAAGAGAAGATATTATTTTGTCTACTTCAGTACCGTCTTGCAGATCTTTCTCCACCCTGGTTGCCCAACCTGATATGGCTTTAGCCACTGCTGCTATGGTAATTGCTGGTCTGCACGCGCCCCCAGCAGTGGAGTATGCTTTCTTCAATTCCAGATCCAATTTCCGATCCAGAACATCCTGAAAGGAAACCGCGTCTTCAATAGGCAGAGTGACATGCCGTGCAAGACGCATCAAGGAGGAGACAACTACTGGGGCGTTCATCAATGAATTGACTTTTGACTCCTTCAGAGGATACATTTTTGTCAGTCTGTTGGTGAGACTGGTCCGCTTATCAGATCTTTCCCACTCATCTTTAATTAGATCCTCCAGTTCACCTATAAAAGGAAAATTCTCTGGTTCTTTCCTTAAATTTGGGAAATATTTCCGAACTTTCTGCGGTTCCACTTTATCTTCTTCCCAGCCTATCGCTTCTTTAACTGACTTTGCGAAAGGCTGTACAAGGGAGAAATCAAAACCTGCTGACATGTCCTGATCCTCATCTCCTGAGGAGGGTTCTGATGCCTGGGGTTGAAGGTTGTCCGCTACCGATGTGCTGGGCGTAGGCCTATCCATTAGTGGTGCTGTTGTCTCCCTTATGGATTCCCGCACAGATTCTCTTATGAGCTCCGTAGCCACTGCTGCGTCTAGCTCTTTGTCCTTTGCTGCTTCATTGAAGCAGGATCTGCAGACTAGCTTATCTGGCAAGGCCGGCGCGCCGCATACCCAGCAAGCGTTTGCTGCAGGACGGGTGTGGCGGCTCTGGCGGTGTGATGAAGGTGACCGTCTGCGGTGTGATCGGACATTTTCCCTCGGATTTTCCGACACACAAAGTTGGAGAGCAGGAGATAAAATTCTCCGACAACAAAATCCGATCGCGTCAATTCCGACCGTGTGTGGCCTGTTCCGACGCACAAAGTGCCACGCATGCTCAGAAGAAATTCTGGCACGGAACAGCTCGTTCTGGTAAACTTAGCGTTCGCAATGGATACTGCACTTTCGTCACGCTGCAATGTCAAAAATGGTTTAATACAGCGCACTCTCTTCTTCTTTATAATGTGACAAGAATTAAGTAGTTTTGCTGCTCATATTCACACACACTTCTCACAAAGTTTTATTTTTGTTTTTTTATTGGGATTCCCTGAATATATTGTTATTAGTTGTCACATCTGACATAATTTTTTTTTTTAATTTAATTTTTTTGGGAATTTTAAGCCTTTTTTTTTTTTGATTTAATGTTTGTATTTTTTCCAAGGCTGATCTTTGTTCAATGTTATTTTTATTTTTACTCCAGAATATTTTTGTGTGTGTTTTGTGTGTCAAGTTTCCCCAACACCATTGATATCTTTTATTATTTAATCTCAAGGAGATTGTTTGTTGTTGGTGTTCCTTGTTAATTTCACATTGTATATTTGAAATGTACCTGAATCCTCACAAACAAACTGTCCTTTTTGAAGTAAAACACATAGGAGAGTATAATTCAAAACAAAAATCCTTTATTAAGAGCTCAGAACCAAACAAAGAAGAAGGCAACACTGGATCAACAGGAGAAATTAGCGAAGCCTGGGACCCCCACGGCAGACATCAATTCTTGAACATCAAAATTGGTGGCCTGAAGAGTCCATATGTAAGGGAGGGCAGTCTGGTCCAGAATTCACAGAGATCCGGATAGCAGCAGATGACATCTATGTTCCCAGGCTGTGGTACCACAAGAGGCTGCATTTTTTGGCCGACCAGACTGAACCCAGGGTCCTCACTTTCTGGTCTTCCTTTCACGCTTCCTTCCGGGCTGTGGCTGTGCAGTTGGAGATGTGGCAGGAGGAGGAGTAGGACCTGGAGGAGGAGGAGGACTGGGAGGACCTGGAGGAGAAGGAGGAGGAGGACCTGCAGGAGGAGGAGGACCATCGCAAAGGTGTGTCTGAGCTGTAATTTGGCCCCTCATACCTTTCTTAAGAGCCTCCAATATGAGCGCCTCACACATGACTTGTTGGCCCTCCTCCATCCTCTGCATTTTATAGGCAATGATGGCAGCAATGTCCTCCTCCACGGTCTGTCATGCTCTCAGGACCTCTGTAGCCCTCCAAAAGAGTCCTCTGCCAGCCTCCTCTAGGGCACTCCTCCTACTGCCACTTTCTCTTTTCAGGGGGGGGTGTAGGGACCTGCAGATTAGCCAGCCGGCTCGGCCCGGCTGAGACTTCCCTGTGTATGAAAAAGGGACATGGTTTTAGTTTTTGCTTCATCAATCACAATCATAAATTAGTACTCCCAACTAACATCTAGTTAACATCATTGATTGGACAACCAGCAATATTTAGAGGAATGCTATACCTGGCTCAATCTGGGCTCCTCCACATGTGGCCTTGAAGGCCCAGGTTGGGCGTCAGAAGCCTCAGCCGGGGGGGAAGGAAGTGTGGAAGGAAGACTGGAGAGGGATGGCCTGGGTTCAGTCTGGCCTGCCAGAAAATGCAGCCTGTCATAATACCACATCCTGGGGACATAGATGTCATCTGCTGCTCCGGATCTCTGCGAATCCAGGACTTTCTTGCGCTCCCTTAGATATGTACTCCTCAGGCCACCAATTAAGATCTTCAAATAGGTGATGTCTGCCGTGGGGATCACCTACTTCACAATTTCACACAATTGCTCCAGTGCTGCCTTCCTCTTTGCTTGGTTCTTGTAATGTGGGTGTTTAATCTCCCACAGACATGGCAGCTCCCTTAACATATCTATGAATACTGACATGAAGTCATTGTCTTTCAATAGCATATCCATGTTCACTGCAAGACACAACACAAGACAAAGCCTAATGTCAGACAAAACTCTCCTAATCTTGTTACAATATAGGCTTCCATGTAGAAGCAGTATAGGCACAAGTTTGTCTCTTACCTTCGTTGTTACGATCGGCGCGTCCAATGCTCCTTCCTCCGCTCACAGATCGTACGTAATACGCACGTGTGTTACGCTTTATATACACTGCGCATGCGTGTAACTGACATTCTTTCTATTCTATTCCCCGCCCCTTTTCGTTCGGCGCAGTGGGGGAAGAGCACATGGTGGAGTCACAGCAGGTGCGTGATAATTACAGGAACGAGGAGGAGGAGGATGAAAGCCCGGATCCGGACACGTCCCGATCCAGAAGGAGACGATTTAAGGCCACAAATATGTCCTTTGGGGAGATGTTGGAGATGGTCTACATAATGAAGAAGGCCAACTATGACGGAAAGTATGGGCCTTACCCCAACCCCAATATCAGAAAGGCCAAGATCATGGCGAAAGTGGTCAAAAGTCTTCACAGGAATTTCGGGGTACGACGATCGAAAGATCAGCTCAGGAAGCGGTGGTCGGACCTGAAATTAAGAGAGCCAGAGCAGTACCGAAAGATCCGGAGAGTGCTGCAAAAAAGTAAGTAGTTGTGCTGTGTTCCTATTCTTTTTGTCTTTATACGTTCGTGCTGCTCCATATGCTTTTCTTAATTGTACAGTTTAAAAGGGCAACTTTAATGTTCATGGGCCCATTATTCGTTCGTATCAAACATTTTTCTTTCGGCCTCTAAAACACCATTGTTTAGGCCATATGCATTTTCCCACATTTTTTAGGGCCTACTTGGATGCCAAATATTTTTTTGTGTAGATGGGTTTGTTACTAGAATGAAATGCAAACTAGATTCTGTGTAAGGAGAGGACACTGAGCAGCTGTTTTCACATCTGGACCCTGGAGCACTAGTGTGGGACACAAGAACACAATTTTTATTAGGGGGCCCTACACAGGTGCTCCAGTGTATACTATAGGGGGGTCTCCATCTGTGAAGCTTGTACCAAACAGGTAAAGTATTGCAGCTTGACAAAGGCCAATAAAAAACTACATCTTGGAACTCGGCTAAAATAGACAATTGTACCCCACTTCCAAGCAATGTTTCCTATTTCTAGTTCTGCTATCAAATATCTGTGTGCTAATAATACCATTTCTGTTTTACATAGGGGAGAAAAGACTCGGAGGACACCCCTCATCCGAGGAGACCACAGACCCCCCACCTATGGAAGAAGGTGAAATCCCCCCAACCCAAGAAGAGCAGGAGGAAGAAGAAGATGTGGTGGAAATTGGCACCACAACAGGTGAGTGTCTGCGACCACAGGCTCAGGTAAGAGATGGATGCCGGCAGATTTTTGATACCTGTTTTTGTTTGTTTTCTCTCTTTTTAGGTGATCGTGATGTGAGGGATTGAGATCCTTTCACATCTGAAAGTGCCCAGATACTGATCGGGGAGATCATGGGGTGTAATGTCGAATTGCAAAACATCCAGAAAAAAATAAATGATGTGATTCAAAAAAATAATAACATCATTGATGTTTTGGGGAGAATTTAAAACCCCACAAATCACCTTTTTTATTGTGATCCAATGTTTTAAATCTTTTTGCAATGTTTTGAAAAGCCAAATTTGGAGGATGCACACAGTGTGCCAACATGTGCTATCTGCCATCACGGGAGATTAATGGACGCGTTTTGGGGGTGCAACCCCTTCCTCAATTATAAAGTAGTGGTGAGGAAGGGCTTGCTCCCCCAAAACACGTCCCTTGATCCCCCATGATGGCAGATAGCACATGTTGCCATTCGTAAATTGGTGTGCATCTTCCAAATTTGGCTTTTCCAGGGGTGATTTCCCCCCATCTGAACGCAATATCAAACACAGTTCCTAAATACTGATGTCTGATATTGCCTTCAGGTTTTACCTAATGTGAACTTTGTAAGTTCAAGTTTTTTGTCTTTCTTGTTGGTTTTACACAGGCCTGTTTTATCGTAAATGGACATTTCTATTTTTGATAATGCCACCCCAAAAATTGTTATACAACAAACATGTTGGTTTGTTTTAAAAACCTTTGGTAAATGCACATGTGATTGTGCAGGTATAAAAAAGTTGGTTAATCAAGAATGTGTGGATTATTGTCTCAACACTACAACACTTTTGGGGTGATGTAATTGCTGTTTTCAGCAAAAATGGGGGTTATTTCCTAAGGGAAAATCCTCTTTGCACTACAAGTGCAGGTTCAGTGCAGTTGCAAGTGCACTTGTAGTGAAATGTGTTTTTGCATTTAGTAAATAACAGCCAACAGTGTTTTGTATAAGGTTACACAATTCGCCATTTTCTGCACTCAAAACATTTCTGTCAGGGTCAGCTAAAACAAACACAAGCAGTAAATGTCCACAAAGAATTTCTTTTTGTTTTTTATTATAAAAAGGCTTCACATATTTGCTGGCATATTGATGGCCCCCCTACCCGCAAAGAACTCCAGGTAGCGTAACCGGACATCACGGGCACTCAGGGAGGGCAAGCCAGGACGGCCGCTTTCAAGCGCCGTCAGTGTGGTTTGATGTATCATTCCGGCCTCAGGCCCAACTGAGCCAACATAGTTGGCTGAATGTTTCCTTAAAAAGTTATGGAGAACACAGCACGCAAGTATAATATGGTTCAGTTTATACTCCAGGATTCCAAATGTGTTCTCCACCACTCTTCGGGCTCTGGCCAGCCGGTAATTAAAAACCCTCTGTTTCGGGGTGAGGGTCCTCATTGGGAATGGCCGCATCAGGTGGTCCTCCAGCGCAAATGCTTCATCAGCAACGAACACGAATGGGAGTCCTTCCACATTGTCCTCTGGAGCTGGCAAGTCCAAGCTGCCAAACTCCGTCTGGGCGATGACTCCACCATCGGACATCCGGCCATTCTTCCCCACGTCCACATACAGGAAGTCGTAATTAGCCGACACCACCGCCAACATCACTATACTATTGAACCCCTTATAGTTGAAATAGTATGACCCCGAGTTGGGTGGTGGGACGATGTGGACGTGTTTCCCATCAATTGCCCCTCCGCAGTTAGGAAAGTCCCACCGCTCGGCAATGTGGGAGGCCACAGTCTGCCATTCCTGTGGCGTGGAAGGAAACTGTTGAGGAAAAAAAAAAAAAACATTACTATTTTTGATCAGAAACATGGCAAGCAGATTAGACACAAACAATATGGGGCAACCTCCAGATAGCATTTATTAAGGGGAATTTAACAACGCCAAAGTATAAGGTACACCTATCATATTCCCCCTCCCCCCCTCTCATGGGCCATTTATAACATTATAGGGGGGGGGACTCTTGGACAGGTAACCCTCTTCACTTCATTGAGAGATGAATGCCTAAATACAGGGTACTACTTGGAACAGCCCCTCCTTAGTTACACTATTGGCAGCCCACTGGACAGGTAAGAAGTGTCATAATACAAAGATATAAATACACACTGTACACATTTTGAGGACATTTGGACATTCTGCTATTACCTATCAAGATAATAATAGGATCCAAAAACTTTAAACAGTACCATTTGAAAGTATACAGGCAGGCCCTTGCACTACATGCTTTGGGGAATTCATCCATAAATCTGAGCACAAAAGAGATGGGTATAGTGTGTATGGGTTTGGCAAAGTCAGCAGATAGATGATTGAGCATAGAGAATTGGTATCAGCTGACTTAGCAGTTGGGGGAGGGAGAGTTACCAAAAATTATTTGGGGACACCACCAAAAAAAAGCCTCTGGCACTCTGCCTGAATTTAAAGGAAAAATAACATTTCAAAACATTTTAGGGGGTGTTTGGGGTAAAGCACTACTATGGAGCTGATCAAATACATTGTTAAGTGACTACATGAGGTGAATATAGGGCCAGGAGACACCATGCTGGGGAGGTTATTGAAGGCAAATATGTATGAAGGACAAAAAATAATAATTACATAAAAATCCAGCATGCATGAGAACAAAGGGGACATTCACACCATATTACAATCATGGTAATTAGGGAATGAGGAAAGAAATACAATATATTAGCAAACATTCAATACAATAAAATGTGATATTAAAGGATATAAATCTTACCTTCATATACTCCTTCTGCAGGACCTGGATGATGGCAGAACAGGTCTCTGGGATAATGATCCCCAGAGCCTGGGGGGAGATGCCTGTCGAGAACTTGAGGTCCTGCAGGCTTTTCCCTGTCGCCAAATACCGCAGGGTAGCGACCAACCTCTGCTCCGGAGTGATGGCTTGCCTCATGCAGGTATCCTGCCTGCTAATATAAGGGGTCAGCAAAGCCAACAGACGGTGAAACACGGGGTCCGTCATCCTGAGAAAGTTACTGAAATCATCAGGATTATTCTCACGGATCTCACGGAGCAAAGGCATATGAGAGAACTGGTCACGCTGAAGCAACCAATTCTTGGTCCATGAACTCCTCCCCACCCTGTTCATGGACTGGACTTGTGTCAATGTCAGGACCCCAACACCAAGCCCCCGCACAGCACGAACTCTACGAGGAGTACGCATAGGCAACATGGCTAGAAAACGGTCGGCTGCTCAGAACGAAGTAACAGAACGCACTGTAGAACAGCAAGGCCTGTGAAGAGCGACCTGAAAAACAGTAACGAACGAACAAGAATACAATGACTACTTAAAGTCACGCGGAACTTGCTTGCACGCACTGAAGAGCAGATACAAACCCACAAGCACAAACTGAACGGCAGAAAACGATCTGAAAGCCACGAGTCTGAAAAAGCGCGAATCGTCTCTCACCAAACTTTTACTAACACGAGATTAGCAAAAGGAGCCCAAAGGGTGCCGCGCTTGGTTCTGAACCGGCCTTTTCTAGTTTCGTCGTACGTGGTGTACGTGACCGCGTGGTTGGCGATCGGAAATTCTGACAACTTTGTGCGACCGTGTGTACGCAAAACAAGTTTGAGCCAACATCCGTTGGAAAAAATCCTAGGATTTTGTTGTCGGAATGTCCGAACAAAGTCCGACCGTGTGTATGGGGCATGATGCCCCGTACACACGGTCGGATTTTCCGACGGAAAATGTGTGATAGGACCTTGTTGTCAGAAATTCCGACCGTGTGTAGGCTCCATCACACATTTTCCATCGGATTTTCCGACACACAAAGTTTGAGAGCAGGATATAAAATTTTCCGACAACAAAATCCGTTGTCGGAAATTCTGATCGTGTGTACACAAATCCGACGGACAAAGTGCCACGCATGCTCAGAATAAATAAAGAGATGAAAGCTATTGGCCACTGCCCCGTTTATAGTCCCGATGTACGTGTTTTACGTCACCGCGTTCAGAACGATCGGATTTTCCGACAACTTTGTGTGACCGTGTGTATGCAAGACAAGTTTGAGCCAACTTCCGTCAGAAAAAATCCTAGGATTTTGTTGTCGGAATGTCCGAACAAAGTCCGACCGTGTGTATGGGGCATGATGCCCCGTACACACGGTCGGATTTTCCGACGGAAAATGTGTGATAGGACCTTGTTGTCAGAAATTCCGACCGTGTGTAGGCTCCATCACACATTTTCCATCGGATTTTCCGACACACAAAGTTTGAGAGCAGGATATAAAATTTTCCGACAACAAAATCCGTTGTCGGAAATTCTGATCGTGTGTACACAAATCCGACGGACAAAGTGCCACGCATGCTCAGAATAAATAAAGAGATGAAAGCTATTGGCCACTGCCCCGTTTATAGTCCCGATGTACGTGTTTTACGTCACCGCGTTCAGAACGATCGGATTTTCCGACAACTTTGTGTGACCGTGTGTATGCAAGACAAGTTTGAGCCAACTTCCGTCAGAAAAAATCCTAGGATTTTGTTGTCGGAATGTCCGAACAAAGTCCGACCGTGTGTACGGGGCATAAATCAGATGATTCGACTTACCTGGGCTTGCTGAGTTGTTTTCTGGCAAAGCAGTTGAACGCACGGCGAAATCCAGGTATTTGTGAGAATCCTCAGCAAAAAACACAAAAATGCCTGTGTTTTTAAATTTGCCGCCGCCGTCGCGGCAAAATGACGCTCCCGCGCATGCGCAGAGCGTCCCGAACGCCTCGGCGCCATCTTGGAGAAGGGCATAACCTTCCCAAGGCAGAACCTAGCCCTGAGGCCAATTGCAGAGCAGAGGAGGCGGCGTCGGCGGCCATGACGGTTCCACAGCGGTGGACAGCAAGCGCCAGCAAGCCCCCTAAGCAGGAGAAACATACAGAAACAAGGTACAGGCAAAAAAAGAAAGGAGACCACTGCAAAATTTGAAGCTTCTTTAAAGCTTACTGTGCCAGATGTCAAGACGCCCCCTGAGACCACCAGACCGGGGGTTCCCTCCATAGAAGCTCCTTTAGAGACTGTACAGGAGGGACTTCCAAACAGGAGAGGCTTGAACCTGCTGGGGCGAGTGCGGTAAGAGGCTTTTTCTTTAATCTTGACAACAGGAGCAAGCTTGCTTGTCCCAATCTGTCAGGTGAGGATAAAAAAGAGAATGCAGCGGGGTGTCTCCCCTTCAAATTTATAGCTAACCAATCCTGTCAGGTTGTGGGAGCGGAGTCACAACCCAGTGTGTGCTGCCATGGAGGCGTCAGGAAAATACATTCAGGACGGATGTTCAGAGGCATTTGAAACGCCAAATGCCTGTAACAGTTTGTAAACGCTGTAACTCATGTTGAGCCGTGTTTCGTTTACAGGCGTTTTTCATCTTTTGGCTATTTGAAAAAAAAAAAAAGTTAAAAAAAAAAAAACACTTCTAAAATGCAGCTAAACGCGGCATGTAAATGCAGCAAAACGGACGTTTTAAACGTCTGTTACTATCTGTCAAGTTAAATTGTTCAGGAGAGGTTTTGAGATCCGGTAACCTACCTAGGTAAGTATGATTAAAAAAACAAATATTCCCATACTTCTCTTTTAGGTATGTTTGTGGTCACTGTAATATTTCCACTTTCAATGTCTGTTCACAGAAACTTTGTATTCTATGAATGGGTCCACAGAACACAAGATGTTCTGTGAATTGACAAGGGTGAGGACGGTGGACAAACGGCAGTGCAGCTTCCATGTATGACAGCTACAGATCTCCCATCGCATTGTTGGAAGTTTAGTGGGAGTGTTACTAGCTACTAGCCAGGCCTTAAGGTTACTTTCACACTGAGGCGCTTTACTGGCGCTACAGCTCTAAAAACAGCGCCTGTAAAGCGAATCTCCTGTGTCTCCAGTGTGAAAGCCCTCTTGCAGGATGGTATAAAAAGTCCTGCAAGCCGCATCTTTGGAGCACTGTAGGAGCGGTGTATTCACCACTCCTAAAGCGCCCCTTCCCATTGAAAACAATGGGGTAGCGCGGCTAAAGTGCCGGCAAAGCGCCGCTGCAGTGGCGCTTTGCGGGTGGTTTTAACCCTTTTTTAGCTGCTAGCGGGGGTTAAAACCGCCCCCGCTAACGGCCGAATAGCGCCGCTAAAACAACGGTAAAGTGGCGTTAAATATAGCACTGCTTTACCACCGACGCCCACAATGCCCCAATCTGAAAGTAGCAAGAGTTACTCGCCACCATTTTCCCCACCCAACCCCTACCCTGCCCCGCCGCCAAGTCCGCCCCTAAACACGCCCTCACAAATTATCTCATGAAATGACACTGTTAAATGTTTTGGAGTGAAACTCCAAAAATAAACATTAACAAAAACTTTTACAATATTAACATAAAGCATATTTAATTGATCTGACTGAGTAATAAGAGCAGCTGGCATAAATATATTGATTGTAATATAAAAAATTGTGTAGTCCAAATGCATCGCTGAAGGTGGGAGATAGATAAGAGGATAGTGCGTGTAGATGGACTTGGAAATGAAAGGACCTCACATCAAGTTCAATAATATTGAAGCAACCACCACCTTGCTGACAAAGAAATCTCCTTACCAGAGGTCAGATATTTTCAAGCATAGAGTATAATGGCACATCCAGTGGCTAATACAGGCAGCAACAGCATCAGCATCCTCATCAGTAGTGAATTAGGAACTCTAATAACCTGTACACACGAGTAGACTTTTCGACCGGACTGGTCCAACGGACCGAATCCGGCGGACAATCCGACCATGTGTGGGCTTCATCAGACCTTCAGCGGACTGTTTCTGTCGAAAATCTGATGATCTTTAGATTTGGAACATGTTTCAAATCTTTACGTCGGGAACTCCGCCGGACCCAGTTCCTATCGAAAAATCCGCTCGTCTGTATGCTAGTCCGACGGACGAAAACTGACGCTAGGGCAGCTATTGGCTACTGGCTATGAACTTCCTTATTTTAGTCCGGTCGTACATCATCACGTTCAAATCCGTCGGACTTTGGTGTGATCGTGTGTAGGCAAGTCCGTTCGTTCAAAAGTCCGTCGGAAGTCCGTCAAAAGTCCCTCGAAAGTCTGTCGGAAAGACTGTCGGACCTTTGATGCCGAAAAGTCTGCCCGTGTGTACAGGGCATAAGGAATATGAAGATCCTCTGCAATATCCCAATAGGCAGCAATGGAACAGCCTCAGACTCCACGGGCATTCAATCAGAGCAGTATGTACCATGAAAGGAAATGAGGAGGCACATAGTGAAGCCCATAAAAACAATCCTCACTTTATTAAAAATGAATGGGTACTCACAAATGAAGGATGAATGCAGGCATAAATCATAAAGAACAGCGGTAGTGGCGTGGTAGCATCCTCACATTGGCACCTGATGCATTTCAGCCCAAATGGCCATTGTCATTCGTTTGTGAGTACCCATTCATTTTTAATAAAGTGAGGATTGTTTTTATGGGCTTCACTATGTGCCTCCTCATTTCCTTTCATGGTATATATTGCTTCCCTGACCTGGAACAAGCCTGTACACATAGCTCTGAATGAGAACATGCCACATAACTGATCTCTAAGGACTCCACCACTCTTGTCACTCAGGAAGCCGCCAACATATCCTGTCATGTCACTCTGATGAAGTTAATGCGGACCTTCAGTCATTTTCCATCTATTAAATCTTTTTTTTCTGCCAGTAAATACCTTATACAGCTCACTTCCTGTTTCCTGTCAGCTCTGTCTCTCACTCTCTTGAGAGTTTGCCAGGAAAGGAGGGGGATGAGTCATAAGAGGGCCAATGAGAGATGTAGGGCTGCAGTGTTGGAGGTGTGCCTCTGTGTACATAGTTGCCAACAGTCCTGATTTGCCCGAAACGTTCACAGAATTCAGATCCATGTCCCGGTCTAGGCCTGTCCCGGGCAGAATCCAGGAAAATAGGCTTTGTCACGGGCAGGGCGGACTGGGCAGGGGCGGACTGTGCCGGGATTCTGATCCCCCATAAAAGGCTACACCGCTCTGCCGTCATCTGGTGTGGCTTGCGCATGGTCACCAAAGGTGTGATCCTGGCTCTCCCACATAGTAAGCTGGGTGGGCTGGGAGTCGGGAGATTCTGGAAGGTATGTAAAAGCAAACTGCAACTACCTATTGGCTGAAGAGGTAGCAGGAAGCAGGCTGCAACGTGTCCCAGCCAATGGGTGCGCTGTCCGGCCTTCCTGTGTTGTGGCATGGAGCTGGTCTGCAAAGAAGCTGCATGAGGTTAGGAAGGAGAAACTCTTTTATGTGACAACTGGCGGTACTTGACTATGGAGAGGAAGGTTTATAGTATCCTGCCTGGGTGGGCTGGCGGCCCGCTCACCAACTCCTTGTTAAAGTGGAGTTCCACCCACTTTTACAACTCTTCAGCATCCCTCACTAAACTGTGCACTGTAAACGAATTGGATATTTAAAAAAAAAAATTCTCAGCACCTACTGTATATCTGCTGTATTCATTTTTCACTTCCTCCTCCCTGGCCGTGGCCCATCGCATCATTTCCTGTTTGCAATGCCTTCTGGGAAGGGGCGGCAACTTCCTCTGACACTGCCATTGCTATGGAAACCTGACCTGAAACCTATTACACTGCTTGTGCTGCACTGAGCATGTGCGAGATCTGCAAGGATGAGATCCAGGAAGAAATACAGTCTGGCTTCAGATGCCCACACTTAAGATGGCCACGGCCTGCTGTAAGTTTATAAAATAACAAACTACTGCTATAAATAACAAAACAGACCTTAGTTTATAGACTAACTTTACTAGAATACATTAAGCTTGTGTATTATAGGGGTATTTTTATTTAGAAAGTATCATTTCGGCCGGAACACCACTTTAAGACTGCAAAGTCTTGTGGTGGAAGGGGCCCCTTCTTGCACTGGTTCCAATGTGGTGGCCTTTGGACTCTCGGTTCGGTGGGTCTGGCAGATGTGCTGGACCCATGGCAGCAGCGTGTTTACAGCAGCGTTTCCGATCCCTGGGACCTCAGGCCCACTACTTTCAGTCTCTCTCTCAATTTCTCTCTCTCTCTCTTCACCCCCCTCTTTCTCTTTTTCCATCCCTCTCTCGCTCTCTCCATCCCTCTCTCACTCAGGCCCACTACTCTCAGTCTCTCTCTCCATCCCCCCTCTCTCTCCATCTCCCTTTATTTCTTTCTCTCTCCCTCCATTCCTCTTTCTTTCTCTCTCCCTCCATCCCTCTTTCTTTCTCCCTCCCTTCATCCCTCTTTATTTCTCTCTCCCTCCATCGCTCTTTCTTTCTCTCTCCCTCCATCCCTCTTTCTTTCTCTCTCCCTCCATCCCTCTTTCTTTCTCTCTCCCTCCATCCCTCTTTCTTTCTCTCTCCCTCCATCCCTCTTTCTTTCTCTCTATCTCCATCCCTCTTTCTTTCTCTCTCTGCCCCCATCCCTCTTTCTTTCTCCCTCCCTCCATCCCCCCTCTCTCTCCATCCCTCTTTCTTTCTCTCTCCTTCCATCCTTTTCTTTCTCTCTATCTCCATCCCTCTTTCTTTCTCTCTCTCCCCCCATCCCTCTTTCTTTCTCCCTCCCTCCATCCCCCCTCTCTCTCCATCCCCCCTCTCCCCCCATCCCTCTTTCTTTCTCCCTCCCTCTATCCCCCCTCTCTCTCCATCCCCCTCTCTCTCCATCCCTCTTTCTTTCTCTCTCTCCATCCTTTTCTTTCTCTCTATCTCCATCCCTCTTTCTTTCTCTCTCTCCCCCCATCCCTCTTTCTTTCTCCCTCCCTCCATCCCCCCTCTCTCTCCATCCCCCCTCTCCCCCCATCCCTCTTTCTTTCTCCCTCCCTCCATCCCCCCTCTCTCTCCATCCCCCTCTCTCTCCATCCCTCTTTCTTTCTCTCTCTCCATCCTTTTCTTTCTCTCTATCTCCATCCCTCTTTCTTTCTCTCTCTCCCCCCATCCCTCTTTCTTTCTCCCTCCCTCCATTCCCCCCTCTCTCTCCATCCCTCTTTCTTTGTCTCTCCCTCCATCCCCCCTCTCTCTCCATCCCCCTCTCTCTCCATCCCTCTTTCTTTCTCTCTCTCTCCATCCCCCCTCTCTCTCCATCCCTCTTTCTTTCTCTCTCTCTCCATCCCTCTTTCTTTCTCTCTCTCTCCATCCCTCTTTCTTTCTCTCTCCCTCCATCCCTCTTTCTCTCTCTCTCTCTCCATCCTTTTCTTTCTCTATATCTCCATCCCTCTTTCTTTCTCTCTCTCGCTCCATCCCTCTTTCTCCCTCCCTCCCTCTTTCTCCCTTCCCCCATCCCTCTTTCTTTTTCTCTCTCTCTCCATCCCTCTTTCTTTCTCCGTCCATCTTTCTTTCTCTCTCCTTCCATCCCCCTTTCTCTCTCCCTCCATCCCTCTTTATCTCTCCCTCCATCCTTCTTTCTTTCTCTCTCCCTCCATCCCTCTTTATCCCTCTCTCCCTCCACGCCCTTTCTCTTTCTAGTACCACACTCACTAGATTCCCCTATGTAAGTCAGGGATATGTAATTAGCGGACTTCCAGCTGTTTCAGAACTACAAGTCCCATGAGGCATAGCAAGACTCTGACAGCCACAAGCATGACACCCAGAGGCAGAGGCATGATGGGACTTGTAGTTTTGCAACAGCTGCAGGTCCGCTAATTGCATATCCCTGATGTAAGTCATCTCAGACTCTATTTAACCACACCCCTTAAAGCCACACCCAATATTTAGCATAATTTAAAGGGTAACTTCACTTTCGTGTGGAAAAAGTAGCAAATAAAAAAATAATTATCTTGATTTCAATGAGCAGGGGTATATACACCGCTCCTACAGCACCTCAAGGATGCTGCTTGCAGACATTTTTGAGCGTCCTGCCAGCGCACCGCTCCAGTATGAAAGCACTCGGGCTTTCACATTGGAGTGAAAGGAGAGGCGCTTTGCAGACACTATTTTTAGCGCTATATCGCCTCAGTGTGAAAGGGGTCTAATTGAATGTTATTAAAAATTACCTTTCCTTTTTCAATCTGCAGCTCTATTTTTCTGTGAAATGCAATGCAATATGGCAACCTGGAGGTGTTCTGTACACAGAATGTGTACAGAACACTCCCCGGATATGTCACTTCCTGCTTGTGTGATTAGCTCATCATATTTCCCAGAAGTCCGCTCTAAGATACAAGTCAGATTTCAGGCATCCCCTGCAACAATAATGTCATTTTTGGTGAGATACTGCCAATAGGAAATCACGTCTAAAGGGGTGCAGACCCAGCAGCTTTCCTCATTAGAGCCTTGCAGGTGCTGCAGCTGATTGATAATTATGAAATCACTCCCATTAGATACTTCTGAACATGGACACAAACAAACACACAGGGATTTCTTAAAAAAAAAAAAAAAAGGTAGGAATCTGCAACACTTTGTCAAAATCAAAAGTGGAGTTACGCTTTGGAGTTACGCGCATTCATCTGTAGGTGTGGCCAAGTAGGAGTGAAAAAAGTGCACCGCGACAAAAAATGGGTGTAACCACTTCATAAACCAGGCCATTTTTTTGCGATACGGCACTGCGTTACTTTGACTGACAATTGCGCAGTCGTGCGACACTGTACCCAAATAAAATTGATGTCCATTTTTTTTTCCTCAAATAGAACTTTTTTTTTGGTGGTATTTGATCACCGCTGCAGTTTTTATTTTTTTGCGCTAGAAACAAAAAAAGACAGACAATTTTGAAAAAAAAAACCAATATTTTTTTACTTTATGCTATAAAACATACCCACTCAATTAAAAAAAAAAAAATCTAATTTCTTCATCAAGTTAGGCCAATATGTATTCTGCTACATATTTTTGGTAAAAAAAAAATCCCAATAAGCATATATTGATTGGTTTGTGCAAAAGTTATAGCGTCTACAAAATAGGGGAAAGATTTATTGAATTTTATTTATTTGTCCCTGGAAGGTAGAGGTGTCCCAGATAGAGATGGTGCTGCTCTATTGCTGGCTGCTCACATTTATTATATAAGATCCCCGGGATGGATGAGAGCCTCTGACACCTAGCCTGTCATACTGTGAGTGTTTGGGGTTGCTTTTCACGCACATTAGCAGTTGGTCAGTATATGAAATAATACACGAGGCTGCCGCCATTTCACACCACACGCCGCCGCCGCCATTTTGTCCTCCTATTAGAGGGTCCTGTGATCGGGGGAGGGGGACTTCTCCGTACACAAGGCGGGCTCATAGAAGACGGAGGAGGGAGGACTGAGGTAATGGAGGGGAGAGCGGTGTGCCCGCCTACACTTTTCATTCAGTCTGTACAGTGCTAGTATTGTGTGTTCCCTGTGTACTAATGTCTGCTCCCGGATCCTTCCCACACACTGCGTGTCCTTTTATTTATTTCAGTCAGCAGGCTTATGAATTGCAGGATGTGCCGTCTCTGCGGGGATACACAGCCATGTTTTCTTTTAGACTGTTCTTGGCGAATTCCAGGAAGGGAAGAACAGCGGGCTCAGACTTGTTTGTACAAAACCCCCTCCACTCCCAGCCATTGCCTGTCTTCCCCTCCCCCCTGTGATTGCAGTACAAGTCCTCCTGGACACCATCCTCCTTCCTAGGCTGCTTTCCATCATAGAGAGAAAAGTTACATGGTACTGTTACAGTTCTCCCTCTCATGTCACCTGTTGGTCCCCGTCATGTTGCTCTCACAGGTCCTCCCTCCCTCTTACCTCATGTCATTTGGCACAGGTACCCCCTCAAGTTGACGTCGCAGCTCTAACCCCCCCCATCTGGTCACCGTCGCAGCCCCCCCTCTCCCCTCTGGCCGCCATCGCAGCCCCCCCTCTCCCCTCTGGCCGCCATCGCAGCCCCCCCTCTCCCCTCTGGCCGCCATCGCAGCCCCCCCTCTCCCCTCTGGCCGCCATCGCAGCCCCCCCTCTCCCCTCTGGCCGCCATCGCAGCCCCCCCTCTCCCCTCTGGCCGCCATCGCAGCCCCCCCTCCCCCCTCTGGCCGCCATCGCAGCCCCCCCTCTCCCCTCTGGCCGCCATCGCAGCCCCCCCTCTCCCCTCTGGCCGCCATCGCAGCCCCCCCTCCCCCCTCTGGCCACCATCGCAGCCCCCCCTCCCCCCTCTGGCCGCCGTCGCAACACCCCCCCTCTGACTGCCGTCCTAGCCCTCCTTACCTCTGGTCGCCCCCCCCCCCCCTCAGGTCACAGCCCCCCTCAGTTCGCCGTTGCAGCCCCCCTCAGTTCGCCATCGCAGCCCCCCCTCAGGTCGCTGTCGCAGCCCGCCCCTCAGGTCGCCGTCGCAGCCCCCGCCCTCAGGTCGCCGTCGCAGCCCCCGCCCTCAGGTCGCCGTCGCAGCCCCCGCCCTCAGGTCGCCGTCGCAGCCCCCGCCCTCAGGTCGCCGTCGCAGCCCCCGCCCTCAGGTCGCCGTCGCAGCCCCCGCCCTCAGGTCGCCGTCGCAGCCCCCGCCCTCAGGTCGCCGTCGCAGCCCCCTCCCTCAGGTCGCCGTCGCAGCCCCCTCCCTCAGGTCGCCGTCGCAGCCCCCTCCCTCAGGTCGCCGTCGCAGCCCCCTCCCTCAGGTCGCCGTCGCAGCCCCCTCCCTCAGGTCGCCGTCGCAGCCCCCCTCCGGTTGCCGTCAAAGCCCCCCCCCTCCCCTCTGGTCGCTGTCCTCCCCTCTGGTTGCAGCCCCCCTCCCCTCTGGTCCCCGTGGCAGCCCCCCTCCCCTCTGGTCGCCCTCGCAGCCCTCCCCTCGGGTCAATGTCTCAGCCCCTCCCTCCCCTCAGGTCGCCGTCTCAGCCCTCCCCTCCCCTCAGGTCGATGTCTCAGCTCCCCTCAGGTCGCCATTGCAGCCCCCCCTCCCCTCCCCTCAGGTCGCCGTCTCAGCCCTCCCCTCCCCTCAGGTCGCCGTTGCAGCCCTCCCCTCAGGTCTACGTCTCAGACCCCCCCTCCCCTCACTGATATGGCTGCACTGACGGGCACTGATACGACGGCACTGATGGGCACCGATGAGGTGGCACTGACGGGCACTGATGATGGGCACTGATAGGTGGCACTGATGGGCATTGATAGGTGGCACCGGTATGCAGCACCAATGGGCACTCATAGGTGGCACCGATGGGCACTCATAGGTGGCACCGATGGGCACTCATAGGTGGCACCGATGGGCACTCATAGGCGGCACTGATGGGCACTCGTAGGTGGCATTGATGGGTACTTATGGGTGGCACTGATGGGTACTTATGGGTGGCACTGATAGGTGGGCACTGATGAGCACTGATAGGTGGCACTGATGGGTGGCACTGATCACATTGATGGGTGGCATTGCTGGGCATCCCTGATTTAAAATGGTGCCAGTCAGTGCCCATTTGTGGGCACTGATTGGCACAGATTGGGCACTTTGGGCACATGTGGGTGGCCATGGGGTACATGCCTGGCCATCCACATGTTGCCCAGCTCCCTGGTGGTCCTGGTGATCTAGTGTGGGCATCCGAGGGGGGGCTGCGCTGATAAACAATCAGCACAGACCCCCCCTGCCAGGAGAGCCGCCGATCGGCTCTCCTCTACTCGCGTCTGTCAGACGCGAGTGAGGAAAAGCCGATCAACGGCTCTTCCTATTGACATCGTGATCAGCCGTGATTGGACACGGCTGATCACGTGGTTAAGAGCCTCCACCGGAGGCTCTTAACCAAGATCGGTGGAGCGGTGTGTCAGACTGACACACCGCTCCACCGATCGCCGCGATGCAGGCGCGCGGCGGCATGTTATCCTGCTGGACGTCGTATGACGCCCAGTCAGGATAACTGAACCACCGCCGACAAGGGCAGCTCCTATCACCTATCATCTTAAAAGAGAAGTATGGGAGCCTAGATAGCCATGGCAGCAGCTTGGAAGAGCCCTGTAGTCGACTTAGCCCTGTTGAAGCGTAAGTTGACTTGGATTATGCTTAAATTGATACTAATGTCTTGTGTTTATTTAAAAAAAAAAACAAAAAAATAAATAAATAAATCATGTTATACTTGCAGTGCATTGAAAAAGTATTCATAGCCCTTGAAATTTTCCACATTTTGACATGTTACAACCAAAAACTTCAATGTTTTTGGGATTGTATGTGATAGACCAACACAAAGTGGCACATAAGGCCCCTTTCACACGGACGATCCGTATGTCCGTTTTTCATCCTTCCGTTTTCGGATGAAAAACGGACATACATTCATCCCTATGGAGCGTCGGATGTCAGCGGTGACATGTCCGCTGACATCCGACCCGCTCCGATCCGAAAAGTGTAACGGAGGAAAAACCTACTTTTCCATCCATTTTCGGATCGGATCGGATGACGACGGACACTACGGACCGTCATCATCCGATCCCCCCCATAGGGGAGAGCGGCGCTCTGACAGGTCCGTCGCTGCACAGTGTGCAGCGATGCACCTGTCATCTTCCTGCTCAGCGGGGATCGGCGGAGCGATCCCCGCTGAGCAAGCGGATGTTCACGGGGCGGATCATCACTGATCTGCCCCGTGTGAAAGAGCCCTAATTGTGAAGTGGAAGGAAAATGATAAATGGTTTTCACATTTTTTTACAAATAAATATCTGAAAAGTATGGCGTGCATTTGTATCTAGCGGAACCAATTGTGCTCAGAAGTCACCTAAATAGTAAATAAAGTCCACCTGTGGATAATTTAATCTCAGTATAAATACAGCTGTTCTGTGAAGTCCTCCCAGATGTTTGTTAGAGAACCTTAGTGAACAAACCGCATCATAAAGGCCAAGGAACACACCAGACAGGTCAGGGATAAGGTTGTGGAGAAGTTTGAAGCAGGGTTAGGTTATAAATATTCCAAGCTTTGAACATCTCACAGAGCACTGTTCAATCCATCATCTGAAAATAAAAAGAGTATGGCACAAATGCAAACCTACCAAGACATGGCCGTCCACCTAAACAGACAGGCCGGGCAAGGAGAGCATTAATCAGAGAAGCAGCCAAGAGGCCCATGGTAACTGTAGAAGCTGCAGACATCCACAGCTCAGGTGGGAGAATCTGTCCACAGGACAACTATTAGTTATGTGCTCCACAAATCTGGCCTTTATGGAAGAGTGGCAAGAAGAAAGCCATTGTTGAAAGAAAGCCATAAGAAGTCCCGTTTGCGAGAAGCCACGTGGGGGAGACAGCAAACGTGGAAGAAGGTGCTCTGGCCAGATGAGACCAAAACTGTACTTTTTGGCCTAAAAGTAAAACGCTGTATGTGGCGGAAAACTAACATTGTACATCACCCTCAACACACCATCCCCACTGCGAACCATGGTGGTGGCAGCATCATGTTGTGGGGATGCTTTTCTTCATCAGGGACAGGGAAGCTGGTCAGAGTTGATGGGAAGATACAGGAGCCAAATACACAGTAAACGTAGAATAAAACCTGATAGTCTGCAGAAGACTTGAGACTGGGGCGGAGGTTCACCTTCCATCAGGACAATGTCTCCAAACATACAGCCAGAGCTACAATGGTATGGTTTAGATCAAAGCATATTCATGTGTTAGAATGGCTCAGTCAAAGTCCAGACCTAAATCCAATTGAGAATCTGTGGGAAGACTTGAAAATTGCTGTTCATCGACGCTTTACATCCAATCTGAAAGAGCTTGAGCTATGTTGCAAAGAAGAATGGGCAAAAATGTCACTCTCTAGATGTGCAAAGCTGGTAGAGAGATACCCAAAAAGGCTTGCAGTTTTAATTGCAGCGAAAGGTGGTTCTACAAAGTATTGACTAGGGGGGGGGGGGGGGGGCTGAATACAAATCCATGCCCCACTTGTCACATATTTATTTGTAAAAAAATTTGAAAACCATTTATAATTTTCCTTCCACTTCACAATTATGTAACACTTTGTGTTGGTCTATCTCAAAAATCCCAATAAAAATACATTTACATTTTTGGTTGTAACATGACAAAATGTGGAAAATTTCAGGGGGCATGAATATTTTTTCAAGGCACTGTACCTGCTCCATGCAGTGGTTTTGCACAGAGCAGCCCAGATCCTCCTCTTCTCGGGTCCCACTTCGCTCCTGGCCCCTCCCTCCTGTTGCGTGCCCCCACTGCAAGTAGCTTGCTATGGGGCTCCCTGTGTCCATTCAGACACAGAGCCAAGGCCTTATCCCCTCTCTCTCCTCATTGGCTCACTGACTTTGAGCCAATGGCGCTTCACTGTTGTCTCAATGAGGAAGGAAGAGTCCCAGGCAGCCGAGTCTCTCATGCAACATCGCTGGATCGAGATGAGTTCAGGTAAGTATTAGGGGGGCTGATGCACACAGAGGGTTTTTTATCTTAATGCCTTTACAACCACTTTAAAAGAGAAGTTTAGGTTTTTTTTTTTTTTTGCAAATCATACTTGCCTAGGTGGATGCAGCATCGGCCCAATGCTACATCTGTCCCCTGCCAGCTGTAAGACTGAGAACCGAGCGATCAAACACCCTCGATCGCTTGGTTCTCAAAGCTCCCTGAGCAGAAGGCTGGTGCCTGTCAGTAACCGGCTCTCTGCTCTGCCCTTAAACGCTCACTGGAGTGTTGGGCTGTGGAGTGAGCGGGAGCGGCCAGCTCAGGCTCTCAGTGGCTTGACCATATGGTCGAGATCTTTCCCAAGCCTCCATCGGCTCTGTGGCATCAGCCGACAGTGGGCTTCAGCCCGCTGTCTGCTGAGAACGGGTCACAGGAGTGCAGAACCAACTGCTCTCCTGTGATCCACAGGAGAAGTGCAGCGAACTGACCTTTGGCTGTACTTCTCCTTTAGGCCCCTTAAGGTCGGTTCACACTGAGGCAGCACGACTTACAGTGCGACTGCCTCAGGCGACCCAGGACACGACTCAGCGGTGACTTGCAAGACGACTTCTGTATAGAAGTCAATGCAAGTCGCCCTGAAAGTCGTACAGGAACCTTTTTCTAAGTCGGAGCGATAGATTGCACAGAACGGGACGCTACTTGTCAGGCGACTAGGTCGCCTGACAAGTCGTCCCAGTGTGAACCGGGGCTAAGACACACGGACTGTTTGTTTTTCATCCATACGTTGACGGATGAAAAATGAACATCAGTGCATCTCTATGGAAAAACAGATGTAAATGGATGATCATAGTTTCCATCAACATCTGTTTTTTGGAATGGATCAAAACCCTATTTTTCTTCCTTTTAGAAAATGGAACAGACGAAAAAATGGAAAAGGACAATCAGTTTTTGCATGAAAATATGGCTCCAGGACTCAAGTGGTTAAAGGAGTTGTAAGGCTGGGGTCACACCAGTCCATTGCAAATTCCAGCTCCGTTTTCTCTGGGAAGAGAAAAAACAGCTGTTCAGCGGTGCCTCTCCATTCTATCTGTGCATCAGCTGAGCAGGGAGAGGAGGGGAGGGAATTCGTATTCAGAACGGAATGCTTCTGCGAATCAGATGCGTTCCCATAGAAGATAATGTGCTTGTAATTCGCACCGCAATGCCCAGAAAACGCACTCTCTTTTTTTAGGCAGTGCGCATTTCGAATGCATTGCACATATGTGAACCAGCCTCATTCTAATGAAGGCATTTTAAAATGTCCTGCGGTATAAGCCGCATCTAATTCGCAGTTAATTTGCATAGGTGGGAACGGGGCCTAAAGGTAGAAGGCATTCTATGCGTCAAACTCAGTCAGCCAATCAGGGGAGAGAGGGGACAGGGTGGGGTCGGGGTCCCGTGTCTGAATGGATACACAGAGCTCTGACTCTGCTTGGGTGCCCCCATAGAAAGCTGCTGGCTGAGGGGGCACTTGATAGGAAGGAGGGGCCAGTAGCAGCAAAGAGGGACCAGAGAAGAGGAGGATCCGGGCTGCTCTGTGCAAAACCAACTGCACATAGGAGGCTAGTATAACATGTTTGTTATTTGAAAAAAAAATGACTTTACAATCACTTTAAAGTGGACCTTCAGTCATTTTTTTCATCTTTCCATCTAATGAATCTTCTGCCAGTAAATACCTTATACAGCCCACTTCCTGTTTCTTGTCTGGTAAAAAGCTTAGGCTCTCACTCTTGTGAGTTTGCCAGGAAGGGAGGCGGGATGAGTCATAAGAGAGCCAATGAAAGCTGCAGAGCTGGTGGTGTGTGTGTCTTTGTAAATTCAGGAAGTGAAGAGGCAGCAGCTTCAGCTGCCCACATTTAAAATGGTTGCAGTCGGACTCAGCGGAGGGAGATTTCTGCAGCATATTTGGCAAGTACAGATTCACAGTATATACAGTTGTGCTCAAAAGTTTGCATACCCTTGGCTTGGTATCAAGAGATCCCCAAATTCTCCACTTCTTAAGTGATTAAACAGTACTGATTGACGTATTCAAGGCTTTGGGTATCTTTTTATATCCTTTTCCATCTTTGTAAAGTTTTATTACCTTGTTATGCAGGTCTTTTGACTGTTCTTTTCTACCTCCTCATTGCGCAGTGTCTAGCCTGCTTAGTGCATTCATGTGAGAGCTAACAAACTCATTGACTATTTATACACAGACACTAATTGTCATTTAAAAAGCCACAAATGTGGGAAATTAACCTTTAATTGCCATTTTAACCTGTTTGTGCCACCTTCTGTGTCTGTACCAAGGCCAAACATTCCAGGGTATGTAAACTTTTTATCAGGACCATTTGGGTGATTTCTGTTATCATTATGATTTTAAAAGGGATCCAAAAAACTATGTGATAATAAATGACTGCATGTGATTGCTAGCCTTAAATAAAAGACGTTTTTTTTGTCATGATAAGTCATATTTTCAATATTAACTCCTTCCCGCCGAGCGTACACACATATGCGACCTCGGCTTTAAGGGGTTATACTGGGATGATGCATGCAGCTGCCAATGGAGTACAACTGCGTTGTATGCATGTGAGTTACCACAAAAGTTTACATGCGTACATTGTGAAATCCTAGTCCATGTGCAGGACCACAGATGCAGATATTTTCTTTTTGGACCCATAGAAAACCATACTTCTCTGTTTAGATCTGTAAAAAAAGAAAAAAACTGTACAAAGAGGCAAATGCCCATTTTGAATGTGTTACAGAAGTGACGTCCTAACATTTCTGCTAGAAGTTAGCTAATTTTGAAGGCTAAGGCCCCTTTCACACTGGGGCGGTTTGCAGGCGTTATTGCGCTAAAAATACCGCCTGCAAACCGCCCCTAAACAGCCTCCGCTGTTTGTTCAGTGTGAAAGCCCGAGGGCTTTCACTCTGAAGCGGTGCGCTGGCAGGAGAAGAAAAAATCTCCTGCAAGCCGCATCTTTGGAGCGGTGAAGGAGCGGTGTATTCACCGCTCCTGCCCATTGAAATCAATGGGGCAGCGCGGCTATACCGCGGCAATATCGCGGCTATAGCCGCGCTATACGAGGGGTTTTAACCCTTTTTCGGCCGCCAGCGGGGGGTTAAAACTGCTAGCGGCAGAATACCGCGGTAAAACAGCGCTAAAAATAGCGCTGTTTCACCGCCAACGCCCCCTACCGCTCCAGTGTGAAAGCAGCCTAAGTCACGGTTTTCCTGCATCCAATTCACATGACAGGAGAGTGTGACCGGCTCTGAATGAAGCCGGGTTCACACAGCTCTGGGGCAGCCGTGGTCCGCATTTGGAAAGGGTTCTGTGCGTCTTTGGCGCAGAATCAGGTGCGAATTAAGGCAGAAATTCAGACCTGATTTGCACCTGAATCATTGAACAGGGACCCCTGCTATGGGCCGCAGCTAATATGAACCCGGCCTTGTGGTGTAATATGAAGCATGGTTACATGCCTAAAACCCAAACGCGGTACCCCCTTTCACCTGTACTCTTTTGAATTTAGCATGGCTCTGCCTCCCCAGCCACATTATTTACGTCTGGGAGAGTTCATATATGTCCTAAATAAATACACATATTTGCCAGCACACTATGGATCTTGATTTGCAGTCCAAAGCCTTTATTGCAGAAAGATCACATCACAACAGAATAAGTGTAATGTTTCGGTGCCACGCAGGACCCCTTCGTCAGGCATGTTATCGTTAGGCTCCAAAACGTTGCACTTATTCTGTTGTGATGTGATCTTTCTGCAATAAAAGCTTTGGACTACAATTCAAGATCCATGGTGTGCTGGCGAACGTGTATTTATCAGTGATATATCCAGTGTCCAGCTGGTGATCACTGCAGCACCCACCACAGATGAGCCTTTAATCCAGGAACGTGTGCGATGGGACTATGAACAAAATTCACCGCAGCAGAGGCACCATGCACAGCATGCAAACGGAGCCTCCTTCCTGTCCTCATTCTGTAGTTCAAGAAAAACTTTCTCCAGCAGGCATATATCTTCATACAGACATGAGGCTGGGGGAAGGCATTGCAAGTGCCTATGCACTGCACCAGCGATGCACTGATTGAGGTACAGTGCTCCTGTGGGCTTCGTAGCATCATTAGATCAATGTTACTGTTTTGCAAAAGGTGGGCTAAGCCTTTAAACATAAAGTTATTTCTGATCAGTACACAACAACCTGGGCACAACCATCTTTCTTAGTATTGTATCTTATTATAGACTGCCTTGCAATCAGACACGAGTACATTTCAGTGCCATGTTTACTTTCTTTCTGGCAGGGCTTACAGCAAAGCTCAAAACATGTTTATGCAAGATCTACTCTCCTGAAATCTGTACTGAAAAAATCTTGTATAATAATCTTGTATATCCTTCAGAAGCTAGTAAACCTAGAGAGACATGTACTTGTTTGGCACAATGATCTGTTATTTGCTGATCCCATGTAATGTAATTTCTTGAGATCTAAAGTCCACTGAGTACCTGCAAAGTTGTGCCTAGTACACATGATAAGAATATTGGATAAATGATTATCTGTTTTCTTTTTTGCATGCTAGTCTCATATTGGAATCCAATAGGTTATTACAGTTAAGAAGATATATATACTAATTACACGAAAATCATTCATTCTGTTATCGTACGAGAAAAAATTTCATGCTTGTACCTTCGGATATTTTTACATGAACTGTCATGATCGCTTTTGAAAACTGTGTACTAATGATCAGATTATTGGACGAACACTCCTAGTACACATGATTTTCTCATCATGTGTACTAGGTTGTAGAGTGGACCTCAAGAGATAGGAGTGGTCAGGCGTGCAGGCATGGTTCCACCACCAGAAACCTCTGAGTATACGTACAGTATACACTGCACACATTTGCCACAATCCTTGTACTGCTGGCAGGCTACTTAGAAACTAGTAGCAATTAAAAAAAAAAAAAAAGAAAAACTTTCATCAAGAATATGTAACAAACAGCACAACATAAAATTGCAGCAGTTAAAATCATGTAACGGTGCCCCTTAAATTACTGGTCAATAGGAAAAAAATGCTGTGGTGTGGGTGGTGAGTGAGAGACAAAAATGCCCAGCATCATTGGTCAGTAAGAGAAAACTATAAAAAAAAAAAACAAAAAACCCTGTTGGTGGTAAGTGGGGAAAAAAAAAATCCTGGATTTGTTGGTCAGTGGGAGAAAACTGCATGGCACTATTGTTCAGTGGGAGCTAAATGCCTGGCATTATTGGTTAGTGGAAGGAAGGGAATACCCCGATGTTAGGGGGAGGAAAAATTACTCTGTCAGTAGGAGTAAGTAATACAAAGTGCAGGGGTCAGAACTATCTGGGTAGGTTCAGTAGGATGGTGTACATGGGTCAGGATTAAGTAATGCAGAAGGCAGGGTCAGGACTATATAGGCAGTCTACAGGGGTCAGTATTATGTAGGGCAGACTGCAGGGGTCAGCAGTATACAGGGGCAGTAGTATGTAGGGCAGAATGCAGAGGTCAATAGTATGTAGGGCAAAGTATAGGGGTTAGTAGTATGTAGGGTAAAGCAGAAGGATCATTAGTATGTAGGACACACTACAGGGGTCAGCAGTATGTAGAGCACACTACAGGGGTCAGCAGTATGTAGGGCACACTACAGGGGTCGGTAGTCATGTAGGGCACACTACAGGGGTCGGTAGTCATGTAGGGCACACTACAGGGGTCGGTAGTCATGTAGGGCACACTACAGGGGTCGGTAGTCATGTAGGGCACACTACAGGGGTCGGTAGTCATGTAGGGCACACTACAGGGGTCGGTAGTCATGTAGGGCACACTACAGGGGTCGGTAGTCATGTAGGGCACACTACAGGGGTCGGTAGTCATGTAGGGCACACTACAGGGGTCGGTAGTCATGTAGGGCACACTACAGGGGTCGGTAGTCATGTAGGGCACACTACAGGGGTCGGTAGCCATGTAGGGCACACTACAGGGGTCGGTAGCCATGTAGGGCACACTACAGGGGTCGGTAGCCATGTAGGGCACACTACAGGGGTCGGTAGCCATGTAGGGCACACTACAGGGGTCGGTAGCCATGTAGGGCACACTACAGGGGTCGGTAGCCATGTAGGGCACACTACAGGGGTCGGTAGCCATGTAGGGCACACTACAGGGGTCGGTAGCCATGTAGGGCACACTACAGGGGTCGGTAGCCATGTAGGGCACACTACAGGGCTCGGTAGCCATGTAGGGCACACTACAGGGCTCGGTAGCCATGTAGGGCACACTACAGGGCTCGGTAGTAATCCACATAGACTTTTATAAGAGTTTAGGGGCAGTTAAACATCCCATTCCTGAACAAAGAAGAATCACGTTCAGGAGAGGAACATTATGGCAAAAACGCAGTACCGCTTTTTTGCCACGTTTAGCGTTTTGGCTGCCAGGAGTTACATTGGGGTAGCCTGGGGGCCCATCCAGTAAATCGTGGGTGCAATTTCAGGCTCCTGCAGACACTGTCTACAGCTTTCTGTCTGTACCTCTGTATGGAATTTCTGTTTCAAAGCTGTAGGAAGTTGTCAATGAACTAAAGCCTCATACACACGATCAGATTGTTGGCCAACAAAGCATCAGACTTTTGTCCGAAGGGTGTGTGCCTGGATTTTGTCTTGCATACTAACGGCACACAATTGTCTGCCAGCAAACACAAACGTAGTGATGTACTATGAGGAATTTCAGCTCTTGAGCGCCACCATTTGGGCACCTTCTGCTAATGTCGTGTTTGGTGAGCTTGATTCTGAGCATGCGTGTTTGTACTTTGGACTTTTGTGTGACAGACTTGTGTACACACGATAGGAAAATCTGACAACAGACCGTTGTCCACCGAAAATTTACTAGCCTGCCATCCAACATTTGAAAAGAAAGGGGGGGAAGGACACCTTAAAGTCATCCAACAGTAGGTTCTAGGGTGACAAACGGGGGGAGGGAATTCCCTCCCACTGTGATAATTAATCAGATTAATATGTCTCTCATGTCACCCGTATCATTAATCATATAACTCAGTGGTATGTAGCTGACTAGCTGTCAAACGGTTGTTCAATGGACCATAAAGCATATGTAAGAAAAGGAAGGAAGGGGTCAAGAGGAGAACCCCCCAAAAAAAAGTACGTGGACGCACTGATTAAAGAACTTGTACATGAACTACCATCATATGTTCAGGACACACGGGATGTTTTGGGGCACCTGGAAGACATATCGATACCCAAAGGTATGTTACTGGTCGGAATTGACGTGGAGTCGTTATACACGTCAATTCCGCACAGATGGGGACTAGCAGCGACACAATTCTTTTTGGAAAATAAATTTCCGTCATTAGCAGGCCAAAATGAATTTATCATTGAACTATTGCAATTTATGTTAGAAAACAACTATTTCCAATTTCTTGGGATATACTACAAACAAATTAGGGGCACATCGATGGGTGCCCCATGGGCCCCATCATATGCATGCCTGCACCTTGGCTTTTGGGAGTCTGAGTGTGTGTACCCCTCGTCGATGTACCTCAGCCACTGTCGTCTGTGGCTGAGGTACATCGATGACGTGATCATGATTTGGGACGGCCTGCCATCTGAATTGACACAATTCATTAATGAACTTAATGACAACGACCGTAATATTAGGTTAACATATACGTATGACACCAATGAATTGTCATTTCTGGACCTTACGGTGTTTGTCAGGGATGATAAGTTACATACAAAAACCTTTCGAAAAGACACAGCGGCAAACACTTTACTGCTAGCGTCCAGCCACCATCCCGCATCTCTGAAACGGGGTATCCCCGTTGGACAGTTCCTCCGCGCAAGAAGGAATTGTTCAGAGGAGGGGGATTTCCACAGGGAAATGTATGACCTACATGGGAGGTTTCGTGATAGGGGTTACTCGCATACGGACATCAGACGTGCTAGAAAAAGAGCACTACAGACAAATAGATCGTCTTTGTTGGTGAACTCTACCAAAGAAAAAGCAAAAACCTCAAGCCACCCTCCCCTTAGAATCATTACCAAATTTGGTACCCAGTGGGACCAAATCAAAGAAATCCTGGGCCGACATTGGCACATTTTATCTGAGGCCCCCATTTTGGGAAAGCTTGTCAGCAAAAAACCTCTGCTCACTGCCCGTAGAGCTACAAATTTAAGGGATCGCTTGGTACACTCAGAGTACACCCGCCCTAAAAAACGCAGCTGGCTTACTGACCTTCCACCCCTTAGGGGTATGTACAGTTGCGGTAGATGCCATATATGTAGGCACGTGGATAGGACGGATGTGTTCGCCAGTTCTGACAATAAAAGACAATTTAGAATTAATAATTTTATCAACTGTACAACCACACGGGTAGTCTATATGTTGACCTGCCCGTGTGGCCTTATTTATGTTGGCAAGACCAAAAGAGAGCTAAAAGTCAGAACTGGCGAACACATCCAAAGTATTATCAACAAGGATGATGACCGGCCACTATCATTGCACTTTCTTGATAAACATGAAGGTAAACCGGATGGCCTTAGGGTTAAGGGTATATACAAGCTTAATTTGCCCCATAGACGTGGAGATTTTGATAAGATCTTATGCCAGAAGGAGAAGATGTGGATCTTCTATTTAAACAGCATGCAGCCTTTTGGATTGAACAATGAATTTAATTTATCTCCATTTTTGGAACAATGACTTAAATATTCACAATCTAAATGTTCCCATCCGAAAATTGATTGGTTCTAACCGAGGATCCACATCTTCTCCTGACCATAACGGGCAGCTTTTAAAGAAAATTGACTGTGTGTAGTGTTGCTCACGACCATGTCTCTGCTCTCTACACGAATATCAGCGAGTGACATGTGAGACGTAACCTATGCGAGACAGTGGCCCATGACCTCATTCCATCCCAGCTTGCCTCGATCATTTGGCTACCAACCAACTGATTGAATTGAAGCCGCACTGCCCCCAGATTATGAAATTTTCATATTTTAAATTATAATCTGTACAACAGATTATTCTGTTATTCCATGTGCGGGTAATACCAGTGTAATGCCTATATGTAACTACATATCCGGACTACCCGGAATCACTTTGTACTAAGTTGTCTCATGCGACTTCACAGGCAATCTCACTGGTAACAATGTTTTTATCCCGTGTGTGGATGACAATACATGGGACGTGAGCTGCCATTTAATCTGGCCAAAGTGATGGTTGGTTGCATATATTCATACTCATTATTTTCATTCCGTGTGTGTATGCCATGCAATTTTTGATCAACTATTGGGACATCTCTGTTTATTGTCGGGATGTTGATATGTGTTGCAAATTAATTCGGAACAATAGACTGTTCCCTCTTGCTTCCATATATCACTATTTTGACTATCTTATTATTATTATTATTATTATTATTTAGTATATGGTTATATATGCACGGTTTGTTTTTGGAAATGTAGCATTCCTCAATTGGCTTTTATGTATTGATAGCAGTTGCTTGACAAGCCTTTTTCCGTTATTTCATGATGGTAAGAGATGCAATATTCAAATCTGACCACATACACAAGTCAATCAGATTGAATCTTTATGTATCCACTACCCTCAATTGTTTTGTCTAAATAGATGTATGTATGGGTGTGATTGGCACATTTTTGGTGATTGCAATTATGGTCAAGCTATGGTATTCAGGTGTTAATTATGAAGACAGGAAATTGAACACTAGCCTTCTGGCTATTTAAACATCCAGCTACTGATACCACATTAGCTCTGAAGAAGCTTGGCAACAAGCGAAAGCGCTCAGCATTTGACCCATGTGCAGGTGGCACACAGACTCTCACACTCTAACTACAATATCCTTCCAAATTGGATGTGAACATCCCTAACGATCCTGATCGGATCAATCAAGATTTGGGATATCAGGTGAAACCTCTGCGGTGAACACGGACGCCGAGCGTCTCTCCGGATTGTTTATACCATTGGATATGAGACACTAACAATCTTGACCCTTGTGACTCACCTTACCTTCTGCCGGAGGATACCCGGAAGTAACCCGCTCATGCCCACAACAAGCCAATACCGCATGAACGTGTTTTCAAACCCACACGAACGCGGCCATCAGCAACTCCTTTGGGCTCTACTCCTTCTTCACTGAAGACGTCAGACGGTGAGCTAAAATGTATCCTCACATTCATGAGGCATTTTGTTTATGGCCATTTTCCGTCCATCCTTAAAAGCCCTCTATGTGAGGTTGCTTGAGTTGCAATTGTTCACCACACAATCAGGACACCGTTTCTTTCCTTGGCTCTGGTTGAATGACACACACATATGTCTAACCAGCCATTGGTTCACATCCGAGGGGACTTTTGTTGTGTATTAGCACTTGCACTTTACCTACAAGGACCTAGTCTACCCACTCATGTAGCCAATCCAGCTCTGGAATTCCAGTGAAATAGTATAGACCCGGGTCTCTAGTGACTTTAATTGATGAGTGTGAGTGCATGAATGCATGAGATATATGTGTAATGTCTGTGGTGGCCACCAGCACACAATAGGACTTTTATCTGCCCTATTTTTTAAACACACATGGTTGTTGGATTATGTTTCTACATATTGTGACACAATAAAGTTTTTGTAGGTTCAACTGTTTGTTCTTGAGCGGACCATCTTTTTTTGGGGGGTTCTCCTCTTGACCCCTTCCTTCCTTTTCTGCCATCCAACATTTGTTGGCAGAAAGTTGGCCAACAATTGTCTGATGGAGCGTACTAACAGTCAGATTTTAGGCAAACTGTCTGTAATCACACAATTCCCTGCCAAAAATCCGATTGTGTGTACGAGGCTTAAGAGAGCGTTCACCAGTGCCCTTGCAGTTCACTGAGAACTACAAGGCATCTGCCATGGTGGAAGACAGTACTTGTAGTTTATTCATTCACAGAACTCTGTGAATGAATGATGCAGCTGCATGGGTGTAGTCCTGCACATTGCGTTTTTGAATTGTGACAGCGGCTGCAAGAAGAAGATCCCTGTCATGGGGGAGGGGATCAGGGTGTGTGGACTGTCACTGAGCAGCTATCTCAGCTGATGGTCCAGGCATCTTGGTGGATCCCGACCATGGGGGTCATTTACTAAGATGAATGCGCTGTGCCAGTTCATACATTAATTGGTACGCTGGAAAGTTATTAACCACTTCAGCCCCGGAAGGATTTACCCCCTTCCTGACCAGAGCACTTTTTACAATTCGGCACTGCGTCGCTTTAACTGCTAATTGCGCGGTCATGCAATGCTCTACCCAAACGAAATTTGCGTCCTTTTCTTCCCACAAATAGAGCTTTCTTTTGATGGTATTTGATCACCTCTGCCGTTTTTTATTTTTTGCGCTATAAACGGAAAAAGACTGAAAATTTTGAAAAAAAATGATATTTTCTACTTTTTGTTATAAAAAAAATCCAATAAACTAAATTTTAGTCATACATTTAAGCCAAAATGTATTCGGCCACATGTCTTTGGTAAAAAAAATGTCAATAAGCGTATATTTATTGGTTTGCGCAAAAGTTATAGCGTCTACAAACTAGGGTACATTTTCTGGAATTTACACAGCTTTTAGTTTATGACTGCCTATGTCATTTCTTGAGGTGCTAAAATGGCAGGGCAGTACAAAACCCCCCCAAATGACCCCATTTTGGAAAGTAGACACCCCAAGGAAATTGCTGAGAGGCATGTTGAGCCCATTGAATATTTATTTTTTTTGTCCCAAGTGATTGAATAATGACAAAAAAAAAAAAAAAAATTTACAAAAAGTTGTCACTAAATGATATATTGCTCACACAGGCCATGGGCATATGTGGAATTGCACCCCAAAATACATTCAGCTGCTTCTCCTGAGTACGGGGATACCACATGTGTGGCACTTTTTGGGAGCCTAGTCGCGTATGGGGCCCCGAAAACCCAGCACCACCTTCAGGATTTCTAAGGGCATACATTTTTGATTTTACTCCTCACTACCTATCACAGTTTTGAAGGCCATAAAATGCCAAGATGGCACAACCCCCCCCCCAAATGACCCCATTTTGGAAAGTAGACACCCCAAGCTATTTGCTGAGAGGCATGGTGAGTATTTTGCAGCTCTCATTTGTTTTTGAAAATGAAGAAAGACCAGAAAAAAATTTTTTTTTTTTCTTTTTTCAATTTTCAAAACTTTGTGACAAAAAGTGAGGTCTGCAAAATACTCACTATACCTCTCAGCAAATAGCTTGGGGTGTCTACTTTCCAAAATGGGGTCATTTGGGGGGGGGGGGGGTTGTGCCACCTGGGCATTCCATGGCCTCCGAAACTGTGATGGGCAGTGAAGAGTGAAATCAAAAATTTACGGCCTTAGAAAGCCTGAAGGCGGTGCTTGGTTTTCGGGGTCCCGTGCGCGGCTAGGCTCCCAAAAAGTCCCACACATGTGGTATCCCCGTACTCAGGAGAAGCAACAGAATGTATTTTGGGGTGTAATTTCACATATTCCCATGGCATGTTTGAGCAATATAACATTTAGTGACAACTTTGTGCAAAAAAAAAAAAAAAAAAAAATTGTCTCTTTCCCGCTACTTGTGTCACAATATAAAATATTCCATGGACTCGACATGCCTCTCAGCAAATAGCTTGGGGTGTCTACTTTCCAAAATGGGGTCATTTGGGGGGGGTTTGAACTGTCCTGGCATTTTATGCACAACATTTAGAAGCTTATGTCACACATCACCCACTCTTCTAACCACTTGAAGACAAAGCCCTTTCTGACACTTTTTGATTACATGAAAAAATTATTTTTTTTTGCAAGAAAATTACTTTGAACCCCCAAACATTATATATTATTTTAAAGCAAATGCCCTACAGATTAAAATGGTGGGTGTTTCATTTTTTTTTTTTTTCACACAGTATTTGCGCAACGATTTTCAAACGCATTTTTTGGGGAAAAAACACACTTTTTTAATTTTAATGCACTAAAACACACTATATTGCCCAAATGTTTGATGAAATAAAAAAGATGATCTTAGGCCGAGTACATGGATACCAAACATGACATGCTTTAAAATTGCGCACAAACGTGCAGTGGCAACAAAATTAATACATTTTTAAAAGCCTTTAAAAGCCTTTACAGGTTACCACTTTAGATTTACAGAGGAGGTCTACTGCTAAAATTACTGCCCTCGATCTGACCTTCGCGGTGATACCTCACATGCATGGTGCAATTGCTGTTTACATTTGACGCCAGACCGCCGCTTGCGTTCGCCTTAGCGCGCGAGCAGGGGGGACAGGGGTGCTTTTTATTTATTTTTTTTTCTTTATTATTTTTTTGCTTTTTTATCTTATTTTTAAACTGTTCCTTTCATTTTTTTTTTTTTTTAAATCATTTTTATTATCTCAGGGAATGTAAATATCCCCTATGATAGCAATAGGTAGTGACAGGTACTCTTTTTTGAAAAAATTGGGGTCTATTAGACCCTAGATCTCTCCTCTGCCCTCAAAGCATCTGACCACACCAAGATCGGTGTGATAAAATGCTTCCCCAATGGCGCTGTTTACATCCGGCGAAATCTAAGTCATAAAATGCTCGTAGCTTCCGGTTTCTTAGGCCATAGAGATGTTTGGAGCCACTCTGGTCTCTGATCAGCTCTATGGTCAGCTGGCTGAATCACCGGCTGCATTCTCAGGTTCCCTGTTGAGACAGGAGAGCCAGAGAAAAACACGGAAGATGGTGGGGGGGGGGGGCATTCCCTCCCACTGCTTGTAAAAGCAGTCTAGAGGCTAATTAGCCGCTAGGATTGCTTTTACATGAAAGCCGACCGCTGGCTAAAAAGAATGATACCAAGATGATGGAAGGCATTCTGGTATAACCACTCAAAGTCGTGAATGGCGTACCTGAAGACAAAAAAATGGTTAACAATAAAGCACAGTAAACGGTAAAGTATAAAAAATTGCATACCTGAAAAGCAAACATGATAAAACATAATAACAATAAAACATTGCAGAATAGAATACAGTAAAAAAGAGCAGAACAATAGAGAGAGAGAATAGAGAGAGAGAGAACAATAAAACGACAACTATTTTTTTTTATTTTTGTTTGTGTTTTTTTTTTTTTTTTTACACTTTTTTTTTTGTAACTGTAACTTTTATAACTGTAACCGGTTCCAGGTTCGGGTCTCTCAAAATGCGATGGCATCTTGGGAGACCCTGTGAAAGTGTGTCCTAGTCTGTGGAATGCTGTACCCTACGCTAATACTCAACTAGTGAATGGTAGCGTTCAAAACATTCACCAATGCAAAGACCAGGATTGTCAGGACAGGAGGGACAATAATAGCGGGTGTCACGCCTATATCCGTGCTTGCTGCAGACACAACATCTTTTTTTTGGGGGGGGGGGGGGTTCGTTGGGTAGGGGTACTCGGGAGGACATAAAGAAAATGCTTCTCATGCAGCCGACTGCATTTGGTTGGGGATGTGAATGGGGGAAGTACGGGCGCTGCAGAAGCGGTGGGTTCCCAATTAGGATTGGCGAATGCAGCAGGAAGGGCACTATGGGCACGACGGGCCTGTGTTTGTCTTTTTGGTGGCAGCGGGACACTACTTGTGCTTGCCACCTCACCAGCTTGAACTGCACTTATGGGACTCGCCACGTCACCAAGTGTTACTGCAGTGCTGGTTTGACTACGACCGGGGTGTACTAGGGCGCTGGTGCTTGCCAGTTCACCAAAACGCTACAAAAAAAAGTGACAGTGATCGATCGATACTGCACTTGGGTGGGCTGGACTGGGCTGGGCCGGGCGGAGGGGCAAAACGCAGGTGCTAGCAGGTATCTGGGCTGATCCCGCTAACACTGCGTTTTTGGGAACCCTAAACTGCTGGGGACGCTAGTATAGATCTGATCGGATCAGATATTGATCCGTTCAGATACTATACCACTAAGGGAGGTGTACGGTGCGTGTACGGTGCGTGCGTGGGTGTTCGCGGTACTGGCGCTAATCTGACGCTGCCTAGGGCGACGCATATCACCGCCGGGCGATCAGGGGGCTAAACCTTTTTTCGGTAATAAACGGCGGGTGCCCTGACACTATAAAAAATAAACAAACTAACCAGCGTCACCCGTAACGGTTATACGGTGATCAGTGGTGAAAGGGTTAACTAGGGGGCCATCAAGGGGTTAAAACATTTATTAGATAGTATATGGGGGTCCCTGTCGCTATAAAACGCTGACGGCGAACCTAAATATTTACGTCCCTAACTAGCATCACCAGCGACACTAATACAGCGATCAGAAAAATGATCGCTTAGCGACACTGGCGACAGGGGGTGATCAAGGGGTTAAAACTTTATTAGGGGGGGTAAGGGGGGTACCCTAGACCTACAGGGGGCTAAACCTTTATTCGGTAATAAACGGCGGGTGCCCTGACACTATAAAAAATGAACGAACTAACCAGCGTCACCCGTAACGGTTATATGGTGATCAGTGGTGAAAGGGTTAACTAGGGGGCAATCAAGGGGTTAAAACATTTATTAGGTAGTATATGGGGGTCCCTGTCGCTATAAAACGCTGACGGCGAACCTAAATATTTACGTCCCTAACTAGCATCACCAGCGACACTAATACAGCGATCAGAAAAATGATCGCTTAGTTACACTGGTGAGGGGGGGTGATCAAGGGGTTAAAACTTTATTAGGGGGGGTAAGGGGGGTACCCTAGACCTACAGGGGGGTAACAGTAACTGTGCTAACACTGCTAACTGTCACAAACTGACACTATGCAGTAATCAGGAAAAAAAAAAAAAAACCTGCTTGGTGTCAGTTTGTGACGGGGACGGGGGGGGGGTGATTGGGGGGGGATCGGGGGTGTAATGTATGCCTGGCATGTTCTACTGTGTGTGTGTGTGTGTGTGTGTGTGTGTGTGTGTGTTGGTGCACTTACATGTCATCTCTCCTCGGCGCTGGAACGGAAACTGGCCAGCCGAGGAGAGATGACATCACATCCTCTGCCTCTGTGTACTATACAGAGGCAGGGGATGTTTCTCATTGGCTGGGAGCGATCGCGAGGGGGGGGCCACGATCGGATGGCCTCCCCCTCGTCTCTCAATGCTCCCAGCCAAATGCCGACCGCAGCTGGCACCGGGGGGGGGGGTCCGATCGGACCCCCCACCCGCGGGAAGGCAATCACGTTTCAGGTACGTGATTTTGCCTGCCCGTGCCGCTCTGCTCACGTATATAGGCGTGAGGCGGTCGGCAAGTGGTTAACCGAATGTGTGAACCGTCGCACTTTGAAGCGCAAATAATGATAATAAATACCTGCGTATGTAAACTGCAACTGTCGCTGGGGTAACTGCAGTTTTCTCATTGATAATAGCGCACGCCCAATCCAATTGGTTAATTTCATCTCATTGGATGTGTCTTGTTAGGCAATTAGTAGGTGTTCTCAGTTAATTAACCCTTTTGATGCTTTTGAGGCCATGTTTGCAGGTTTTCCTTCATCTTGCCCAGGTGCTTTAAATCAGAGTCAATGGCTTGGTATTTTGGACAGCTATTTTAGCTACGATAAATTCCCAAAACATGTCCTGTCGGGGGTACTTGAGGACTGAGGCTGAGAACCACTGCACTAAAATGGAAAATTGAATACTTACCGCTCTGTAATTTTCCTTTCTTGGAGACTATCCATGGCAGCATACCCACAATCCATGCGTATGCTACCATGAAGGCACCAGGAAAGTAACTTGTAGAGAAATCACACTTTTTTTGTTTTGCCATGCCAATCCGCCTAGTTAAGCTACAGCTGGGAAATCTGTTGCATAAAAATTAATAAAACAGAACAATTTGCTACAAATTTTATTAGTCAACTAAACAGGACTTGGAAAAGAGCAAGGAAAGCAAAAATAAAACACATGTATGTTAATTTGAGACCCTAACAGAATATGGTTTTGAGGTCTGAACATTTTGCAGAGGAAATTAACAGGAGTGGGCCCACAAACGGACATCTATTAAGGATTTAAACAATAATTAGTCACAACATCTTGAGGAAGATTTTGCAAAATAATGCAGCACAGACAATTAAATCAAAGTGAAACAACCTACAAAAGGACACATTGACAACATCAAAAATATTTCAGGGGAAAATATCCCCCCACCCAAAAAAATACAATAAACCAAAGTAAAAAAAACTTGTTCTAAAACGCATCTGTTTTGCAAAAAACACAGAAGTGTGTGTGTAAACGCACAAATCTGTGTTTTTGTTCTGAGAGGAATGACAGATCGTGTGTTCCTATTAGCTAGGAACTACTAGTCCATCCACTCCCCCTTCAGTTAGAATTACCTCCCAGGGAACACAACCCCTTGATCGCCCCCTAGTGTTAACCACTTCACTGTCAGTGACATTTTTACAGTAATCAATGCATTTTTATAGCACTGATCGCTATATAAATGCCAATGGTCCCAAAAATGTATCAAAATTGTCCGATGTGTCCGCCATAATGTCGCAGTCACGATAAAAATCGCAGATCGCCGCCATTACTAGTAAAAAAAATATAACAAAAATGCTATAAATCTATCCCCTATTTTGTAGACGCTATAACTTTTGCGCAAACCAATCAATATACGCTTATTGCGTATTTTTTTTTTTTTTTCTTTTTTAACCAAAAATATGTAGAAGAATACATATCGGCCTAAACTGAGAAAAAAAAATAGCTTTTTAAAAAAAAAAAAAAAAAAAAAAAAAAATGGGGATATTTATTACAGCAAAAAGTACAAAATATTGTTTGGTTTTTTTTTCACTCTTTTTTTGTTTATAGCATAAAAAATAAAAACGCAGAGGCGATCAAATACCACCAAAAGAATGCTCTATTTGTGGGAAAAAAAGGACGTCAATTTTGTTTGGGTGCAACGTCGCACGACTGCGCAATTGTCAGCTAAAGCGACGCAGTGCCGAATCGCAAAAAATGGCCTGGTCATTCTGCAGCCAAATCCTCTGGGGCTGAAGTGGTTAAATTACTAACCCAAAAAACACACTCTCTGAGCATGCCCAGAAACATCCAAGTGCTGTTAACACACAAAAAGAAGATAAAAAAAATGCAAAGTCCCTGAGCATGCCCAGACCAACCCAAATGCAGCTAGCACAAAATAAGCCACCCCCTGACCAAAATTAAGCACATCATCCAGCATGCTACAAAATTACAGATGGGACAAATGCCCCCCGGTCCAGGGGGGTAAACAAAGAGCCTAACATGGGCAAAAGTCATACAACAAATACCATTGCAGTCTATGGGAACTGACTTGTTAATTTTGCTAGTCCCCACTTGGCTGGCTTATCTTCTAGTTATTGGCCTTAAAATGGGTATGGGAGCCCAGGGCCCACCCTAAGGGACATATATCAATGTCACCAATTTGGACAACCCCAAAAATTAAACCAGGAGAAGTGCTTTTAGAAATTAAAAATTGCTGAAAAGCTAATAACTTGGGGGGAGACTTACACCGCCTGTAAAGTAGTGCATCTGTAGCATGTATCCAAAATGCTGCTTCAAAGATATACAGCTTTAGAAAAAAGTTACAAATCTACATTGCAGCTGCAAGATTTTAACACCAAAAAAAAAATAGCCTGCCCCCCCCCCCCCAATACATACAAGGCCATTTGGGTCTGTTAAAGCTTAAAATGAGAACCCCCCATGTGAAAAATCCCACCCCAACCGAAAAAAATATTGTGCCCCTCCCACGCGCTACCAAACCCCTAGCCAAACACAAGCAAGGCAGCCCATGAAAGGGGGGTGGCTGCTTGGGGGCAGGAGGGGCTCCGGCACCCCAAAAGTCAACCACCTGGTTCCCATATTCAGGGGGACAAGGTCCTCTTCCACACAACCCTAGGCTGGGGTTGTGGGGGGCTGCAGATAGGGGGCTTTATGGAATGTGGAAAAAACGTTCTAAACGTACTTGCAGGCACAGCAGGCTTGCTCTGAAAAAGTTACTTTCCAATTCTATTTTGGGCATATTATTTACTTGCCATTTGTTACTAAACCTCCTCGCATCACCCCATAATATTGGCACCTCCATCTGTTAATATTGAATTGCAGATGCCGTGTGCCATGTCCATAGTGGCGCACAGATTGCATTCTCCCGTGTGCCGAGATCGCTATAGTAAATGGGGGATTCGCACTCTTTTCCCGAACCACCGTTTCGTAAATATGAAAATGTGCGTTGCGCCTCACCGCGTGCCTCTACTGATGGCGCACAGCTTTCGTAAATCGGCTCCCATATGTTTGGGATCTTTTCAGAACCTGGCCAGGCAGTGTGACGTCAGCCCACAGCAGGGTTTAGTCTGCTGAAAACGGGTCACAGGAGTGCAGAACTCCTGTGACTTGCAGGACAAGTACAGCCAAAACAGCTTTGGCTATACTTTACCTTTTTTAAAGGATGTAAAAATTTTGTTTTGTTTTCTTGTTTTTTATGTCAACTCTTTGAAGGAATGGATAAGTGGTATTAATGTATCTCTGCACTTGTTCCTCTGGGAAGGGCTGGATTTCTGGGTGCCTCATTTCTATGGAGGGTGCTTCCAGGTGGCATTATAAGTCTCCCCTAATTTACTATTACCCCATCTCCAGTTTGGGGTAAACAGAGGTGGGGAGGAGGCCCTTGTCCCTCAACATTGGGACTGGAAATGAGCTTGGGTGTCCTCTGAACCTAATTGTAGCCTAACTCTGACCTTGTGTTTTTTTTTTTTTTCTTAAAGTGGTTGTATACCCGCAAATTTTTTTTTTTTTTTAACCCTGTAAAGCAAAAGGCATAATGAGCTAGTATGCACCGCATACTAGCTCATTATGAAATACTTACCTTAGAACGAGGCGTCAGTATCTTACCTGGTCCACGCCGAGGGAGCTGTCATGTTGCCTCGGCGTGTCTTCCGGGTATCGCGGTTCCAGCTCTGTGAGTGGCTGGAGCCGCGATGTCATCACTCCCGCGCATGCGCGCGGGAGATTTCTTACTCGGCAAGATCCGGCAGCTGCCGGGCTTCAGCCGAGAATCCCCTGTGCGCATGCGCCGCTGCAGTCAGCGGCACATAGCGAGGGGAATATCTCCTAAACCGTAAAGGTTTAGGAGATATTTTTTTTACCTACAGGTAAGCCTTATTATAGGCTTACCTGTAGGTAAAAGTTACCAAAAAGACTATACAACCGCTTTAAACTCATTGTAAAGTCTTGTTTTAAAAATATAAATAAAATAATAAACATGTTATACTTGCCTCCTCTGTGCAGTTGGTTTTGCACAGGGCAGCCTGGATCCTCCTCTTCTCTGGTCCCTCTTCGCTGCTCTTGGCCTCTTCCTCCTGTTGCGTGCCCCGACAGCCAGTAGCTTGCTATGGGGGACCCGAGCCGAGTCACAGCTCCATGTATCCATTTAAACATAAAGCCCTGCCCAATTGGCTCCCCCCACCCCCCATTGGCTAACTGACAGCCACGGGAGCCAATGGCGCCGCTGCTGTGTCTCAGCCAATCAGGAGGAGAGTCCCGGGCAGCTAAGACACTCGTGGACATCGTTGGAGAGAGATGGGGCTCAGGTAAGTAATTAGGGGATGCTAGGGAGGTTGCTACACACAGAAGGTTTTTTTATCCTAATACATAGACTGCAGTCCACCTGAAAAAAAAAATATTAAAAGCCAGCAGCTACAAATACTGCAGCTGCTGACTTTTAATAAACGGACACTTACCTGTCCAGGAGTCCAGCGATGTCGGCAGCCGAGCAATAGCTCGGCTCTCGGCTGCTGCCGCCGCCGCCATTCTCCGTTAGGGAATAAGGAAGTGAAGCGTTGCGTCCTCACTTCCCGGTTCCCTACTGCGCATGCGCGAGTCGCGCTGCGAGTCCTAAGTGGTCCCAACTATCTCCTGGGACCTATGTGTTTCCCAGGAGACAGCGGGGGGTGTGGGAGGGGGCTTGACTCCCGCGGGAGTCTATTCCCGGAAGTGGGTGCAGATACCTGTCTAATACAGGTATCTGCACCCCCCTCCCCCCTGAAAGGTGCCAATTGTGGCACCGGAGGGGGGGAGGAATCAGATGAGCGGAAGTTCCACTTTTGGGTGGAACTCCGCTTTAAGATAAAAAAAAAACTTTCTGTCTTTACTATTCCTTAAAACTCCAGTTAGCTGCGGGCTGGGTAATTCCTGCCCTGGACCTAACGTAAACAAAAGGGCCGGTTGTGGGGTGGGAATGACTCGGCGGCCCGCAACACATTGGAGTAAAAGAAGTTTGACTAGTTTTGAGGACACCTAAGCTCATCTCTAATGGGTACAATAAAGCCTTGCCGCAGTGTTAAAGGATAAGTTCACCTTTGGGAACATGTTACATGTTCCACCAGAGCTGCAGCTGCTCCCTGCTGCCCTCTCTGACTGTGACAGTGGTACTGGGAGAAGTTTCCCATACGGGCTGTCACTTTTTGAAAACACTGCGGCCGTGCGGGGCTCTACCCACATGGCGGCATTATTCATTCCCAGAGTTCTGTGAATGAATGAACTACAAGCACCTTTTTGCCTTTGTGGATGTTGGCTTGTAGCTCTCAATTAACTCACACAGTGCTAATAAGACCCCTTTCACACTGGAGGCGTTTTTCAGGCGCTTTAGAGCTATAAATAGCGCCTGTAAAAAGCGTGAAAAATGCCTCATCTGCAATCCCAGTGTGAAAGCCCGAGTGCTTTCACGCTGGGGTGCTGCGCTGGCAGGACGTCAAAAGTCCTGCAAGCAGCTTTATTGAGGCGCTTTAGGATGTAGACAGCTCCTAAAGCGCTGCTGCCGAGGCGGCGTTTTAGTGGTGCTTTACTGTCGTTTTTAGAGGAGCTTCAGTTACTAGCGGGGTGCTTTTAACCCCTGCTAGTGGCCAAATAAAGGGTTAAAAGCGCCTGCAGGCGATTCGGCGGCGCAGCCCATTCGTTTCAGTGGGCAGGGGCGCTTTAGGAGCGGTGGATACATTGTTCCTAAAGCGCCTCAAAGAAGCTGCTTGCAGGACTTTTTTGACATCTTGCCAGCGCAGTGCCCCAGTGTGAAAGCACTCGGGCTTTCACACTGGAGTCTCAGTCTTTTACCTGCAAAAAAAAATGGGCTATTATTATTATAATATTTAATAAGTGGACTTATTCTTTAAATGGCATGTGGCCTGGTATGGTCCTGGAAGAGGGGAGGCTGTGCGCTTGCTGCCCTTTCCTGGGTCTGGTTGGAATAGTAAAGCCTAGGCACAAGGGAGGGTACTTGAATTTATGACCTTGTTCACATGGGCATTCGATAGTGTACACCCAGGTGAGGGCCCATGTTTGCCCGCAAGGGGAGGCACAGGTATTCTGTACATCCCTGTGCAGGCAGTCCCATTCATGTCATCTGGAATGCAGTGACTGCACGGACACAGCCGTTACTCCCAATTTGACAGGTGTGCAGGTGCACGACCCCGAAAAAAGAAACTTTTAAGAGCAATGTAGGGGTGGAAATGGGCCCCTTTACAAATACAGAAGTTTCTCTTGCCCTAAAACATGCAGCAAAGTATTTTGACAAGGCATCCGATGTGAATGAGCAGACATAACAGGATTGTTACATGTAATTAATAGTATTTCTAGTATCTTACATTTTAAATTGCTCCATAACATCCATCCTGTACATATGGTCTGTTTTAAACTGTGTGTGTGTGTGTGTGTGTGTGTGTGTGTATATATATATATATATATATATATATATATATAATATATACACACACACACACACAGTTTAAAACAGACCATATGTACAGGATGGATGTTATGGAGCAATTTAAAATGTAAGATATATATATATAATAAACAATTTTTTTTTTCTGTATTCTATTTCTCTGTCTTTTGTAGTTTGCCTGAGAGCAAACATTTCAGTTCCCCCTTAAGAGAACAAAGAGGCTGTGCCTGGAGTAAAGGGAGGGGGCAGAGGTTCTATTTAAAGGACAGCCATTCATGCATAAGCAGACTCAACCCTGTCAGCTGCCTGAGAACATAGTACAAACTGGTAAGATAACTCTAAGTGTATTTGTTTCAGGCAGATAATTCTATAGTTTGAGTTTACAGGATTGAGAGAACCCATAGCTGGACATATACCTACGTTCTCTATAAACTTCTGTGTGTTTTATAGGTTTGTTGTATAGCAGTATACTGTTGTATTATTGATGTATATATTCTACATTCTCTTTATTTTTCTACTTTGTTAGCTTGATCGGCCGCATTAGATATGACACAAGATACAGCGCTAGACATGAAGGACGTGGAACTGAATGAGATTGACCCAGAGAAGCAACCTATGGCCGCAGGGGCTGAAGACCCTCCAGTTGGAGGAGGCGGTGAAAAAAATGGTGTTGTTAAAGTTAAACTGGAGGATGATGATGATGACAGCAACCCAGCCCAGAAGTTTACTGGCCTGTCCAAGGAAGAGCTTCTGAAGGTGGCCGGCACTCCAGGGTGGGTGAAAGTCCGGTGGGCTCTCCTGATCCTGTTCTGGCTAGGCTGGTTAGGAATGCTGGCCGGGGCAGTGGTTATCATTGTCCAAGCTCCCCGCTGTCGTCCTTTACCTGTGATGGAGTGGTGGAACAAGGGACCTCTTTATCAGCTAGGAGACCCTGACACCTTCCAAGATTCAAATGGTGATGGAGTTGGTGATATTGCTGGTGAGTAGAAAAAGAAATCTAGTGATTTTTAGCAGTGAGGATGATTATAAATGAGTTCTGTGAAGTTTAGAAAAACATCTTTCTTCAGGAGCCTAGAGCTTTTCTAATGTGAGTGGACATCTGACCCCTTTTGATGCTTGTTCTGGATTATCACTTCTATTCAGGTCTTTGTCCAAGATACCTATTCACTAGTGTAAGTGTCTTAACCTCGTGTTACTGGTGTGCTGATGTAAGAGTGACACAGCATCACAGGATTGCATCAGAAGACCCGGCATACTACAGGAAGTTGTTCTGTACCAGTTTGAGCCGGTCTGAAAAGCTATTGCATTAGCTTCATTGTACTGTACTTACAATGGAAATCCATGGAATTCACGTAAATTAAAGCCAGCTCTCCCATAGTTAAGATTCAAATTTAAATTTCAACAACTATATAAAGTTTTGTGTTTCTAATGTGCTACTTATGCTAACAGCTAAGGACAGATATTTAGACTGGCACAAAATGAAATGTCTAAAAGAGATAAAATGCTCTACACCTCTGAAAATTTTATATAGTACATTTATTATTATTGTGCTGCATCAAAACTGTTCCTGCTGTCTATCCTTTTGAAAACATCAGCACCTGCCTGTTTTATTGATCCAGTGGCTTCATTTTTTTTTGAGTCACTGACCTGGAACAATTATGGAGATTAAGAGTTATGACTTTTGAAGTAATTAGCAACCTGCAGTGACTTGACATGAAAGTTCTGAGGCTAGAATTCTAGTTGCCAGGCACATAGAATTGTTTTTAAAGTAAGCTCATCAATGAAAGCCTCCTTTTTTCTAAGTGCATGTTTCTTTTAAATTAATTTTAATTAGTTGATAATTTCAATATATTATTAAAGACACTGCTAACTGGGGAGAAGTGACTGAATCTATTGGTCACACATTAGTCTAGTGTTTGCATTTCTTTAACATGTGTGAAGGTTTCAGGTATCCCAGATATTCTGAAACTCTCAGTTATAGTGTGGTATATTTGTAGATGTGTACTAGAGTTGTACATGATTTTAACTAGTCAAGTTTTAATTCTTAAATTTTTTACTTTGTTTAGGTATACAAGAGCGCCTGGATTCCCTCAGCACCCTTAAGGTGAAAGGCCTGGTGATTGGACCCCTGCATACTACTGCAGACCTTTCAGATGCTAAGTTTACAGAAATTGATGCCAAATATGGCACACATGAGGACTTGAAGAAGTTGTTGGAGGCAGCACGTAAAAAGAGTGAGTATGATTGTTCTATAAATCTGTGCTCCTAACTGAATTATAATAAACTACAGACATGCAGTGTCCTTTCATAGGAGTTTAAGGGGGTTTTGTATGTTACATATTTACATTGGTAAAGCGAACATTTTAGCATATCACCCTCATTTGGCCTATCGCGCAGATGTATTAAACCCCTTTCACACTGGGGCGTTTTTCAGGCGCTTTCAGGCTAAAAATAGCACCTGTAAAATGCCTCCCCTGCATCCCCAGTGTGAAAGCCTGAGTGACTGAGGCAGTGCACTTGCAGGACGTTAGCAAAAGTCCTCCAAGCAGCATCTTTTGGGCGGTGTATACACTGCTCCTGTCCATTGAAATGAATTGGCACCGCTGCCGAAGCACCTGCAAAGCGCTTCGGCAGCGGTGCTTCATGGGCGCATTTAACCCTTTATTCAGCTGCTAGCAGGGGTTAAAAGCGCCCCACTAGCGGCCAAATGGCGTCGCTAAAACTAGTGGTGCTTTACCGTCAACGCCCGCCCCAGTGTGAAAACGGCCTAAAAGAATTTAACGATCTGGATTTTATTTGGGTAAAAGGCAGTAAATTACAGTAAAACTGCCCATACATGCTTTGATGTGGATGCGGAAATCCTCCCCACCATCAGAATACATAGATCAGCGCTGGTCGAACTGAAATTTCCTAGCAGCCACATTCATGAGAAATCGAATGATAGATCAACTCCTCATGAACAGGAATGCTTATACATGTATTGAAATTTGGCTGGTTCCTGCTTAACTGCTTAATGGTCTTTCATATGGCTACACTAAAGCTGAAATCTCCTTGCTAATGGATAACTGCCTACATTTTTTCACCGTTATTAAATAACGTCCCTATACCGCATGACCCAGTTAAAATGAACACTTGTGATGAATTAGGAGGCTCTTTTAGGATTAATTTGTTTATTTCCCCACAAACTGTCTGGCTCCTCTGTTTTAAGATGATGTATAAATCCGAGACTAAGAGCTGACACTATCAACAGATTTGTCTTACACTTTCCTTTTTTTTTTTTTTTTTTTTTCAATTTTAGGTATTCAGATCATTTTGGATCTCACTCCAAACCATGGTGGCAACAGTTCTTGGTTCAATTACAGTGTGACAGCACCAGATAGTGAACTGCTGAACAACATTAAGGTGAGCTTTATTGCTTGTGGATTTTGAAGATGTATGCACTCGATCAGAAAAAAACATAATCGTATATGGCAGAAAAAAGCTGTTCAGTAAAAAAAACAAAAAACCTCTGTTCTTTCTTTTTGTAGGAAGCCATGAACTTTTGGCTTGATTTTGGTGTTGGAGGAATTTATTTTAACGGGATTGAGAGCATAGATAATGTAAGTATTATTGGAGTTAAATTAACATTTTACTGAGAAAATACCTTTTTCCTCTTTCCTCTTCTTTATTCTTCTTCATGTGTTCACATCTCTGATCTGATATTACAGCCAGGAGAGGTTCTTGAAGAACTGAGGAACATTACTGCCAACCACAGCTCAGATGGGAAAGCAAGGTAAATGTTATACCCAATTCTTGATTAGCATACTTTGCTTATTTCTCCCTGTAACTTTTTTAGAGTTACGGGTATTATCATAATGTTTTATCTTTCACTTTGACAGGGTGCTGCTTACCTCAGCTATTGAACCTTTGCGTGACAACATTCTAACAATCCTTAATGACACTGCCAGTGGCATGTTAACTGCACGCTACCTGATAAACAATGGCAACTTCAGTGACGGCTCTCTAGGAAATCGCATCAAGCAGTACCAACAGGTTGCCATTAACCAGGACTGGATCTTGTGGGCGGTAAGGGCAGCTATAGTAGCATTTTAAGGGAGACACCATGGATACAGTTATAGTACCTACACTAAAGCAAAAAAAATTGTGTTTTACTACATAAGGAGCAAATTGATGTTTTATACAGCAATACCCTTGTCTGATATACCACCTAAATGAAAAGATGAACAAGCCACACAGATCTTTATATACTCCTCTGAATCCACAGGGGTATAATGTAATCTTTGTATATAACATTCATAACCATCTAGCAGAGATGAAAACATGACACAATTATTTTTATTAAAAATGACAATAAAATGCAATTAAAATAGAGTGTTATATATGGGGATAACAGCATTTATTTACCATATACCCCTGCAGAGTTGGAGTAGTATTTTAAGCCCAAGCTCTGCACTGTTTGGCCATCTTGTTAATTTAAGTGGTCAAAATCACAAGGTGAGTTCAATACCATTTGGGTGCCCCTGGGAGAGTAGTGGTACCTGTTTGGAAGAATTGGAGTTAGATTGTCTCATTTTTGTCACCACCTTATCAGGCTACTTTGCACTTGTTGGGCACTGTTTTCACTATATGATTTATTTGCATTGGATTACTTTTATATCCAAAATTAAAGCGGAGCTCCACCCAAAAGGGAATGCTTCGCTTGTTTGCTCCCCCCCCCCTTTGCTGCCACATTTAGCACCTTTCGGGGGGTAGCGGGTACCTGTTTTTGACTTCACGGCGAGATACCCCCTTGGTTTATTTAGAGAGCACAGTGCGCTTTGCACATGCGCAGTAAGGAACAGGCTGTGAAGCCGCAAGACTTCACTGCTGGTCTCCCTTACAAGGAATGGCGGCGGCAGCAAATGAGAGCCGATTTGAAAAATTGGCTGGGGTGCCGACGTTGTGGGATCCCTGGACAGGTAAGTGTCCTAATATTAAAAGTCAGCAGCTACAGTATTTGTAACTGCTAACTTTTAATTTTTTGGTGGTGGGGGGCTGGAGCTCTGTTTTAAGGATGATCATTGGCAATGTACTAAAACTGGAGCAGGCAAAATCTGGAGCGGCTGTGTATAGTAACAAGCTCTTAGGTTCAGTTTGTTCAGTTAAGCTTTGAAATTGAAAGCTAGAAGCTGATTGGGTTCCATGCACAACTGCTCCAGATTATTTCTGCTCCAGACTTTGTAAATTCTCCTCTGACGTTGAACTGGAAACTTAGGCACCATGGTTCACGACCTATGGGAAGTTTATCTGAAATGCAGTGAGTTGATTTGTGTGATAGAAGATAAAGGGGTCTTCCAAAAGTGTGTTTTTTAAATGATCAGAAGCCCTTGGTGTATGGAACCCCTGGCCTGTTGATAAGGTACTTGGGTTCTTTGTCTAGAAGTTATGTCAGCATGTTATGAATCCAGCATATTGATAATTGTAAATACTTCTCCATGATATTTAAGATAAATCACGTGTAACATCCTTCCCCACAGGTCAGACCACGGTTGGGACACATGGCCTCTGCGGTGCATGAGAAGCTGTTGCGTGTTTACCAGCTGCTGCTTTTCACTGTTCGGGGCACACCTCTTACTTTGTATGGGGATGAAATTGGACTCAAAGATTTGCCTGGACAAGTAAGTAATTTTTGCTAATTTTCTCTGTTTATACGTATTGTTCCTTACTAAAGTCAAGCAGCAGAAACAGGCTAGGTCATTATTTTCATTATAAACTCTGCCATGAGAAAGATTAATTTACAATGATATGGCAATATATCCTAAGCCTAAGTTTTCTCTCCTCAGCCTGCAGTCAGTTCTCCTTACATGCAGTGGGATGATAGCAAAAACCATGGATTTTCTAAAGGAGAACCAGCAATGAAATCTTATGTCAATGGGAACATCACATTTAAGGTGAGAATTGCTAGGGATAAACAGGGTAAAATACCCAGAGATGTGAAATGTCTGCCTCTGACCTGGGTGTTGGTGAGGGGATTAATAATTAGACAGGATAGCTAACCTTTCCTGATTGCTACTGACCACCCTGATAAACCTGTTCTGCAATTCTTCTTCTCTCTGCCCCTCCCGCTAAGGAATGCTCTGCAAGTGCTCTATGGAAAGCTTTCTTCAGGGGCATATTGGATCCTGCCTGTACAAATGACTGTCTCCAAAATACTCAATATGAGAACCTTTAGGCTGCCCACATTTGGATGATCTAACCACTGCACAGATGTTCAGTGGAATCAATGTTACATTCACATATGCACGTTTTGTGTACTGAATTCCTGCCTCTGGTCTTCTATCAGGAGAATAATGTTTATCCAAGAAAAGAATGAACAAATTGCGGTTCTTAAATGCTAGTTCTCCAGGTCGTCAATAGATTTGCACTAGTTTCTTGATCCAACTGTAATGGGCCACATTGGGGAATGATTTATCTTATGTTCATAGGCATAAGTTGCCAGTCTACTGATCTGGCCAAACGAATAGCTACTGTCTACGTACCTCCCAACATTTTGAGATGGGAATGAGGGACACCTACTAGCAAACGTATGTAGGCATAAGACACGCCCTTTTCCCAAAGGGGAAATTCAGCAATTTAGAATTTGGATGAAAGGTTTAGCATTGGGAAACACTTTTTGAAAGATAAAACGTGCATTTTATATACAACCATATAGATCAGACCAAAATGAGGGACGAATGAGAGGGACAGAGGAACATTGCTCCAAATCAGGGACAGTCCCTCGAAATCAGGGACAGTTGGGAGCTATGTGTCTATAGTGCACCTGTCAACACCACAAGCTGAGGTTTACCAGCAAGAATGATCAGGCGATTTAGAAAGCTGTGCTTAATCACTATTGCTTTCCCCCTGATAATGCAGGGCCAGGAAGGTGTCTACAGCATACCTTCCCCACCCGGCTCTATATACCTAAACATGAATAGGCACTAGGGTTGGATCATATAAGATTATCTGTACTATAGCTATGTTGAATGGATTTCTTTCTGTTTAAGGTTTAATCGTTGCACATTAAGTCATCAAAAGACACTGCGTACTAACACATTATGACAGGTTTTACTGTTAAAGGAAGCTCTCCAGCTCTGCGCTGCCAGTGCAGGGGTGCTTCCATCTTCACCAGGTCTCACTTCCAGGTTTACTTTGTCCAGGAGCTTAAATGGCTGGGCCGCGATTATGTCACTCTCACACATGCACACGGGAGTCCCATTACCACTGCAAAGAGTGAATGCTGTAATGTCCCCTGAGCTAGACATGTGTGGCTCAGTGTAGATTACCGCTGACGTGTAGAAATGGCTCAGGCATGTTCGGGATCCCACCTGCCAGATGCCGTTAGGAAGCAGACACTACACACGGCTAATCACAGACAGTGAGACATTTCCCGATCTGCGCAGCTGTGGACTGGGAAATGTTTCGCTACCTGTGATTAGCAGTGTTGGCTTCCTGGCGGGATCAGGCGGGTGAGATCCTAAACATGCCAGAGCCCATTCCTATTGACAGGCATGAGGGAGCGTTCACAGGAGAAGAGACCGATAGGGTGTCAGCTGACATAAAAACCCCTACCTGTCAGTGTGTGTTTTTTTTTTTTTTTTTTTTTTTTTTTTTTTTTTTTTTTAAAAGTTTAAAACCATTTTAAATACCATTAGAAGAATGATACATTTCAAACCTGCACAAAAGTCCTGGACAGGTAACTTTTAGAGATAAAGTCTAGTATGAGTATTGGAGGCATTTGTCTGTAATAATTTACAGATAACTTCTGATTAGAAAGGTACTAGTGCAACAGCTGAACTTTATTCCCAGCAATAACTCTTTCCTTGCATATATTTATTCCTTTATAATCAGTGCCCCCTGTCCCTATACTAAAGTCCGCTAGGCAGCCAGTTTTATCTCTGCTGCTTATAGCATTCCATGCAGCAAGGGCCTTTCTTCCTCCTGACTCAGCAGATTTCATTGTTCTCAGATAATCTGGTGTCAGCAAGTTCTTAGAAACAACCTTTGCCCTACTTAGCAACCAAATTTAAGCCAAACAGAACAAAACATTCCTAAACTAAAACCTCAAAAGCTGGATTATTATTCCAGACCTGTAAAACGTCATTTTTAATATCTGGATTTTTTATAGAACACTTTAGCCTCCTAGAAAAGCTAACTTGTTAATTTGTTTTTGAAAATATGCAGAATTATACTGTTAAGCACTTGTAGCATAACAGAGTATCAGAGATTTCTGACATTTTTCCAATGACTTTAGCTAATTTGTATTGCAAAGAGGATTATGTGAGGCTGCCTGCAAATTGGGTTATGTGACAGGAATCCTTCCCCCCCCCCCCCCCCCCCCCCATACTACCATCCTAAATGAAAATCTCCCACATTCTGATATGATCCATAAATGTTTACATATATCCCAGTAACTAGCATTCAGACTACATAATCACTTTTGGTTATCTTGAAAAGAAAATCTGACATATTCACTTTGTTTCTAGGGACAAGAAGACAACAAGGATTCAATCCTCAGTGCGTTTAAACGCTTGAGTGAGCTGCGTGGAAAAGAGCGATCACTTCTGCATGGCGATTTCACACTACTTCATCAAAGTAACAAATCACTAGCATATGAGCGCAGTTGGGACCAAAATGAAAGATTTGTGTCTGTAGTAAACTTTGACCCAGATGAGGGGATAATCGTGACAATAACGCATGCAAACCTGCCAGAGCAGTGTACGGTGGTGCTGAGCTCAAACTCGGAGAGAAAGGAGGGTAGCAGTATCTCTCTAAAGGATCTGAAGCTAGTGCCAGGAGAGGCTCTACTGCTCAAATACCCCTACAGCGGTTAAATAATCCTCCTGTAAAAAGGGGGTACTTTCACATTCCATATTCTGACCCTATTATTCCACATTAAGAGGCTCACTATGTAAGGAAATGGCTACACATGGGATTTTATATTGCACTACGGTGTAATTTAAAAAAAAAACATACCCGCGGTAAATCACTGCCTCTGTGACAGACCTGCTGGATGGTAGCAGATACAATTAATAGCATTTTTGTTGAGGAGTAGCTGGTCTTTTAGAGGTTATAGAGTTGTATGGACATAAATATCATGTGTAGCCATGTCCTTAGTCCTCACCAAATCCCTTTCACTTCGCCCTCCCTTTCTTTCACCATAGCAACAAAAGGGAAACATTTGCTGCAGCAGTATAGATTTTCAGGCAGGTCTACTCTTTATACAGCAAGAGGTTCCTTAAATGTGTTATTATCAATAAATGGAGTGTGTTTTCATTCTATTTTCCTAACATTATGAATAGTGAGTGTGCACATTGCTGTGCTTGTGTGATTTTCTTTTCATACAAATATAAATGTTGGCTGCACAGTGTTTGATAAATTTCCTCTGCTGATTTCTGTGTGTTAGGTGAGGGACTAGTTAAAAGGGAGAAAGGTATTGGGGTCAGAATAATATTCCATGAATAAAAATAGCATTTCTGTGATTGCATGATGCTGTGTGGTTATTACACATACTTTTATCTGGTGAAATCACAACTTTTGACCACTGAGGACCTTTTATAGTATAGCATATGCCACCATACTACCCACTAACTGTTTAATACCATGCCCACAAAAGGAGGTTTTTAAAAATTCTGACTTTTTTGGGATCCACTGCAATGTACAATTTCACATTAACTAAATCATAATAATAAATATGACCTCAAAGAGTTTATTACAGCTAATAAATATTTCACAGGGCTCATTCACACCATACCACATGTGGTATGCTTTGTTACCAATTATTTTAAATGGCATCTCAAAAAGACCTTACCAATGCACATGCGCTGCAACTCTCTGAATCACAAACTGTGGTGTTCTGTGCATTGCGATGGGAAAAAATGCAACCTGCCCTATATTGTGCAATGAGACCATTCATTTTGGCAGTGCACTGCCTTCTGATGTGAATCAGCCCTTAAAAATGGCAAATCTCATAGGGCTGGTTCACACCTGCAGGGTCCGTGTTCCTGTGAGTGCAATTTTCAGCCCCTTTATTTGAATGTGCTGAAATCACACTGGATCGCACAAAAGATAATGCATGTGCTACTTTTCAAAAAGTACCTTGCAATCCGGTGCAGGCATGCTCACTGCGTTGGGGGGTCGTTAGGAATATATTGGAAACAACAGCAGATCACACAGCCAGTGCGTTTTGAACGTGGTGTGGGAAACGTGCAGGGAACATGGTTTTCCTGTACCGCGTTCTGGTGTGAACAAGCCTTTAGGAATGGCAGCTGTTCCATACTAGCATATTGCTAATCACCAGTAGAAGATTTAGAACACCTACTGTACAGGTTAGGCTAGGTAAAACCATAATTAGAAGTAATATAAGTAATTCAAAGATAGTGTGTCAATATAGGGCTTTAGGGGCCTGTATTGACAGCCTTTTATTTGAGGAAGATGGGAATACAAAACTCGCTTAACCACTTAAGCCCCGGACCATTTGGCTGCCCAAAGACCAGAGCACTCTTTGCGATTCGGCACTGCGTCGCTTTAACTGACAATTCTGCGGTCGTGTGACGTGGCTCCCAAACAAAATTGACGTCCTTTTTTCCCCACAAATAGAGCTTTCTTTTGGTGGCATTTGATCACCTCTGCGGTTTTTATTTTTTGCGCTATAAACAAAAAAATAGCGACAATTTTGAAAAAAAACGCATTACTTTTTTTGCTATAATAAATATGCCCAAAAAATATATGAAAAAATTTTTTTCCTCAGTTTAGGCCGATACGTATTCTTCTACATATTTTTGGTAAAAAAATCAAAATAAGCATTTATTGATTGGTTTGTGCAAAAGTTATAGCGTCTACATAATAGGGGATAGTTTTATGGCATGTTTATTAATAATTTGTTTTTTACTAGTAATGGCAGTGATCAGCGATTTTTTTTTTTTTTTTTTTTTTTTTTTTTTATCGTGACTGCGACATTATGGCAGACAGATCGGACAGTTTTGGCACGATTTTGGGACCAATCACATTTATACAGCGATCAGTGCAATTAAAAATGCATAGATTACTGTGTAAATGTGACTGGCAGTGAAGGGGTTAAGTGTCCTAGGGAGTGATTCTAGCTGTGGGGGGGCGTGGCTATGTGTGACACGACACTGATCACCACTCCCGATTACAGGGAGCTGTGATCAGTGTCCTGTCACTAGGCAGAAAGGGGAATTGCTTGTTTACATCAGCATTTCCCCGTTCTCCCTCTCCGTGAGAAGATCGCGGGTATTCCCGCGGACATCGGGTCTGCGGGACCCGTGATCACACTCATGGCACGCGCGGCCGCAAACCGCTTCTTAAAGGGCAACGTACAGGTACATTAATCTGCCTGTACGTGCCCTTCTGCCGACGTATATCGGTGTGAGCCGGTCGGCAAGCGGTTAAAGCAGAAAAACCAAGGAGATCAACTGTAGGTAAAATTCACCTGTGAATGAGTTCTGAATGATCTCAGAAGTTTCCTAAACTGATGGCATAAACACAAGCCCAAAGCATTTGTTCATGCCATCTAGAAATCCAGAAATGGAATTTAACAGCAACATTGAGACACGAGGACAACACTATATAGGTCCGGCATTTAGTTACAGATTCAAGAGTTTGCAGTCTCAGGGGACTGCTACATATAGAGCACAAGCTATCACGCCACATGGTCCACATGATTGCAAGAGACCAGGGGGCTAGGTGTTCCAGACCTCATAAAATACAATAGGGCCACGCAACTTATCCAACTGACTCAATTATACTCCCGATCTTACAAACCAGATTGGATAGTGCTGGAAGCCCAAGCCTGTGCACCACAGCCCATCGATCTCTTGATGTGGGTCCTGTCGAGAACCCGGCAGTCAATACTCTCCCCTACAATAAACAAAATAAGTGCAGCGCAAATAAAGGATAAAAAGATAATGAATAGTCCAGTCATAAATTAGGAAATAAAATAGTTCATTAATAATGGGGAATGATGAATAATTCTCTTCTGGGGACACTCGTAAAAGGCACACATCCAGGCAGTGTATAAGAAGTGAGATTGTGCTTACCAGATCCAGTTGACCCCTTAGTTATAGGGGGTCGGAAACAGCATGAATGGATCCGTGGCAAACTGCTGGGCTAAGGCATGAATGAACCTGTTTCAAACGGCTGGGCTGGTTGTCATCTGCTGGTCAAACAAATTCTTTGAAACACGGGAAACACCTCAGGTAACGGATCTGATGCTGGTATACTGCAGAGATGGCTTTGATGTGCTGTATGCTCTCTCTCAGTCCTCAGCGATATCCATGGAAGAGAGGGATCCGTTTAAAAAGGCAGAGCAGAGAGGCGATATTCACCAGAGAGAATAAATAGAAATAAAAAAATCTAAGAGCGATCCATATGTGAAACAAATGTCCAAGTTTATTAAACTAATAAAGGGAGATGCTGAAAAAGACGCTAATTGAGCGTCAGTACATTTAAAAAACTGAGCGGCAGTGATGTGTAGTGAGACAGACTGTTCGTATCTGAACAGCTGTCAGAAAGAGAAGGCTGCGGGTGACGGCGGTCAAACAGTTCCGCCCTCGAAGAGAATCCCCAGAAGAGTCCCCAGAAGAGAATTATTCATCATTCCCCATTATTAATGAACTATTTTATTTCCTAATTTATGACTGGACTATTCATTATCTTTTTATCCTTTATTTGCGCTGCACTTATTTTGTTTATTGTATGTCACTGAGGTTGGTGTTATCCTCTTAGTGTTCAGCTTGCATCATTTTCACATTTGGTTTGCGCTGATTGTTCCTTCATTTTGTAATACTCTCCCCTACCCTATTCCATTCCTTAAATTTGTGGGACTTAACATGTAGGTTGGTCTCTCTCCAGTCTCCCCAAACTCCTGCCATGCCTCTTTTCTGCAATCCAGCATTTCCACCTGGCCTATGCCCTCGAGTTCCAATGGTGGCTGAAAAAAGGCCTTTATCGCATTGGTCATTTTATCGATCATAGGGGTTTACCTCCCACCTCTTATGCACAGCATCTTGAGATGCCACACTCCGAGACTTACCGCTTACAACAAATACTACATTATCTCCAATCTATGCAACGTTCTACCACTGATATCTCAACGAGGACAGCTTTTGAAAACAGATGCTATCGTGGTGAGTACCGGAGAGGTGACATTTCCAAGCTGTATAAACATTTTGTCAATACTGTGGCAAATTACCCTATATGCTGGCTTGGGAGGGGGATTTGGGGATGGGAATTGATGAAGACTGGAGAGATTGGTCAGCCAGGACATACAAAGGAGTTATGAATATTTTGTTGGTGGAGGTGGGCTTTAAAGTCTTATCCTGTCTGTACTTGGTACCTGGACGCCTCTCCAAAATGTACCTGGATTCTTCCTTGCTCTTTTTTTCAGGGCTGTGTGGACAAGTGGTAACCATGTTTCACACATGGTGGTAGTGTAGTAAAGTCAGGCATAGAGACACATCCAGGACCCTTCCATCTGAGGACAGATGGAAGGGTACACAGCCACTGGGACTTGTGGATAGAGACTGGCTCACTGGGTTGGCAGACCTTATTTAAGTTTATCACATTGATGTTTCAATAAACGACTCTTTTAATCATGGAATTTTAGAGGCTGTTATCCATTATGCAATCTGAGAGACTGTCAGTTTTCTTCCACATTCACACTGAGTCTTATACCTTGGTCTATGTGGTTTATGGAACTTTGTTGTAGCTCTTCTATGACACTCCCTCCCAGGAGTCATTCCCAGCAGCTAAGTTCTACAGGACTGTCACCTTTTAGTACCTTCTCCTGTGTAGGTCTCTATAGCAGGCGGCGGATCACTTCTGTTGTTTTTTCATCAATCGGCTTCCGGTTCAGGCGTCGGCATCTGTAGTATGGTAAACAGGAAGTGAAGCTTTGCGGCTTCACAGCCTGTTTCCTGCTGCGTATGCTCGAGACATGCTGTGCTTTCTGATTGGTACTGCTGTCTTCCGGGACCTCTGTGTGTCCCAGAAGGCAGTGGGGGGGAGGAGGGGCCGGAAATTTCGCCGATCGCCGTGCAGTGATCTTACCCGGAAGTGGGAGCAGGTACTTCTCAAAACCATGTACCTGCCCCCCCCCCCCCCAAAGTGCCAAATTTGGCAGTGGGGGGGGGGGGGGGGCGGTTAAGCACAGCTTCCCCTTTTGGGTGGTGCTCCGCTTTAATGAACCTGTAGTGGAGGTGTCCAGACACACTCAAACCTTGATTTACGTTATGTTCCTTGCGGCCAAGATAGCCATTGCAATCACTTGGGAAAAAACCCACAGTTGACTTGGAGGTGATGGCTTACCTGGATCATGACCAATGAAAAATTGGTTAGCATCCTACGAGATACCTCCCTGCGATTCGAAAGAGTTTGAAATCTGTGGATACAATATCTTCAATCACCTTGAGAGCGGTTGCTGTGGTGGCGACTGGGAGGAGTGGCCGGGTGGGCTATAGCTCTTTCCTCCCCTCTCATCCCTTTTCTTCTTTCTTGACTTTCTTGTTTCTTCACTTTCTTTTCTTTTCCTCTTTTTTGTTGCTGTTTCTACACGTCTTCTACAAGATGTTAACTATTCATCTAGCTGGTGGTTACCAGGTTGTTTATGCTTTCTTAACCTTAATGGGCACTTGGGAGTTTTTTCTTTTTCTGCCTGGGACTTGTTCCCCTCAACTGGAGTGCACTCGCAATTTACGCTTCACTTTTCTTCATTATAGTTTATGCATGTGTTGTTCTACATCCATATGCTGGATTATGTAAAATTGCTACTACATATTTTTTTGTTTGTCAGTAGCACGCTCCGCTTGCATTGCAGACTATTACTTGCTTTCCTGTTTGTCCATTGCCATTGTGCCTGTTATGGTCTGTGCCTTTTTCATAGAAATTTCCAATAACAATAATGAAACAGAGAATTTGAAGAACATACAGAGATTTCCCTTGCAGGGGCTAACATCTGTGCAGACCATGTGGCACATGCCTCACGTCCTTGCAGGCTACAAGAAAAACATTGAACCAAAAGCAGAAAAACTAAAATACTAAAAACAAAAAAAAAACCGTGTGTGGTCCAAGTTAAGACCCTAGTGAATCAAAGAGAGATGAAATGCTGCTCCCAGTCGGGGGCCCTGGAGGATCCCAAAAACACCCCTCCTATGCTCCAACCAGTGTTATGCTTGAAAAATTATCACTTTATCAAGAAGTATCTGACATCAATGCTGTAAAATTGTCATGAAGCCACTTAGACCATACTTTTTCATATTTCTTGGGGCATCCCCTATTGCAGTAGGTATCTTTTTTACCAGCTGTTTCACATGGAGATATTGGAAAGGCTATGCCCGAGGTTGTATGGATGATCCACACAATTGACTCCCAGTGGACAATGGCAGGGCATGCCCAGAAGAGATGAATAAAATCACTCATGGAGTGGGACCATCTCCAGCAGTTTTGTGGACTCTGTAAGGGGTGAAATAGGCTCTGTGGACTATCTTAAAGTGGTTGTAAGCCCTTACAGACCACTTTGTGATACAGGTAAGCCTATAATAGGGCTTACCTGTAGCTACCCAGGATATCTCCTAAACCTGCACGGTTTAGGAGATATCCCCTGTATTTGCATGTGCCGACGTCATTGGCACATGCGCACTGACACAAACTGAAGCAATGGCGCTGTGATTGGCCGGAGCCACGATACCCGGAAGTAACCCGCGGGAGTGATGTCGCCGGCTGGTGCTGTGTACGGGCACCGCAGCGAGGGCTTCGATCTCAGGTGAGTATTACATAATGAGCTAGTGTTCTATGCATACTAGCTCATTATGCCTTTGTCTTGCAGGTGTTAATTTTTTTTGGTTTTTTTTCCACAGTGGGTTTACAACCACTTTAAAGTGATTGTAAAGGAAAAAAATGTTATTTAAAAAAGATAACAAACATGTCATACTTACCTGCTCTGTGCAGTGGTTTTGCACAGAGCAGCCCCGATCCTCTTCTTCTCTGGTCCCCTGCCAGTGCTTTGGGCCCCTCCCTCTTGCCGAGTGCCCCTATAGCAAGCCGATTGCTCTGGGGGCACTCGTGCGTGCTTGCTCCCGAGCCGCCTGTGTCCATAGGACACAGAGCTCTGCCCCCTGCTCTCACCTTACTGGCTGTGATTAACAACAGCGGGAGCCAATGGCTCCTGCTGCTGCATCTCAGCCAATGAGGGGGGAGAGCCCCAGGTCTTGTGCACATCGCCAGATCGAGATTGGGTTTAGGTAAGTATTAGGGGGACTGAGGGAGGAGCTGCACACTGAAGGTTTTTTTACCTACATGGATAGAATGCATGAAGGTAAAAAACCTTAAAGCGGAGTTCTGCCGAAAAAAAGAAAAAAGTCAGCAGCTACAAATTTCTGCAGCTGCTGACTTTTAATATTAGGACACTTACCTGTCCAGGGTGCCCGCGATGTCCTCACCCGATCTGTCCCTCGGCTCCCAGGTGCAGGCGCCGGCATCTTCAGTAAGGGAATCACAGCCTGGTTCCCTACTGCGCATGCACGAGTCGCGCTTCGCATCCTCACTGGTCCCTGCTGTCTTCTGGGACCTGTGTGTCTCCCAGAAGACAGCGGGGCTGGACATGTCGTAGATCACTGCGGAATCTGTGGCGATCTATCCCTGGAAGTGGGAGCAAATACCTGTATTAGGTATCTGCTCCCCCTCCCCCCATGGAAGGTGTCAAATGTGACACCGGAGGGGAGGGGGACGACCCGGATTAGCTCCATTCCATTTTTGGGTGGAACTCCTCTTTAAGCCATTGCAACCACTTTAAATTGGATAAACCTGTTTCTGAGGGAGATCAGTTGTTTGAAGGGAAAGTCCTAGATGTTGGACCAGTTATCTCCATCAAGATCTGGTATACCAACGAGCTATCTTCCCCAAAGTGAGGTCAAGTCCGTGATGGTGACCATATTCAGGTGGTTGTAGAGTACAAAGCTGGGTTTGAAAGAGCATTCCGCTCTGAGGATGTTCTTAAAGACTGACGATGATCATACTACAACCCCTGGCAAAAATTATGGAATCACCAGTCCATGAGGATGTTCCTTCAGTTGTTTATTGTTGTAGAAAAAAAGCAGATCACAGACATGGCCAAAAACTAAAGGCATTTCAAATGGCAACTTTCTAGCTTTAAGAAACACTAAAAGAAGTCAAGAAAAATAATTGTGGTGGCCAGTAACAGTTGGATTTATAGAACAAGCACAGGGTATAAATTATGGAATCGCTCAATTCTGAGGAAAAAATGATGGAATCATGAAAAACAAACAAACAAAATAACACTCCAACACATCACTAGTACTTTGTTGCACCACCTCTGGCTTTTATAACTGCTTGCAGTCTCTGAGGCATTGACTTAATGAGTGATAAACAGTACTCTTCATCAATCTGGCTCCAGCCTTCTCTGATTGCTGTTGCCAAATCATCTTTGCAGGTTGGAGCCTTGTCATGGAAAATTTTCTTTAACGTCCACCACAGATTTTCAATTGGATTGAGATCCGGACTGTTTGCAGGCCATGACATTGACCTTATGTGTCTTTCTTCAAGGAATTTTTTCACAGTTTTTGCTCTATGGCAAATCCCCAAACATCCTTTAAATAGATGGGATAAGAAAAGTGTCCAAAATTTCAATGTAAACCTGTGCATTTATTGAAGATTTAATGACAGCCATCTCCCCAGTGCCTCTACCTGACATGCAGCCCCATATTATAATTGACTGTGGAAATTTGCATGTTTTCTTCAGACGTCTGCATAAATCTCATTGGAATGGCACCAAACAAAAGTTCCAGCATCATCACCTTGCCCAATGCAGATTTGAGATTCATCACTGAATATGACTTTCATCCAATCATCCACAGTCCACGATTGCCTTTTCTTAGCCCATTGTAACCTTGTTTCCTGTCGCATCATGGCAGCATACACTTTGGGGTTGTGACTCCGCCCCCACAACCTGATAAGACTACATAGCTATAAATTGTAGAGATGGCCCTCGCCCAGTATTCTCTTTTTTTTTTCCTCACCTGAAGGACTGAACATATCAGAAGCACCCCCTTACCGAATTCGCCCCAGCCAGGTTCTAGCCTCTCCTGGGTGGAAGTCCTTACCTGTACAGCCTCTAAACGAGCTAGATGGAAGGAACCCCGCTCTGGTGATCTCGGGGGTATGTTGCGGCTCCAGTATAAGCCTTAAACAGGCTTAGTTGTTGTGCAGCGGTCTCCATGACACTTTGTTTCATTTTTCGTTTCACCTCCTCCTTTGCTGGGCTCTGTGGTCCCTCTGTGTCTCCCTACAGGCTTCCCGAGCGTCTCGGCGCTTCCGCGCATGCGCAGTACGCACCCTCAGGGCGTCCTTTCGATTTTGCCAGTTTCCAAGATGGCGCCGAGCGCCGCTACTGCGCATGCGCGAGCGGGTCGTGACCTCGGCGGCCATGGCGGCAATTTTAAAATGCCCTGTGTGTCATTTTGAGCTCTCCTTGCTTCCTGGAAGACTTCTGACTGCTGTATTTCGTCTTGCTGCATCCCTAAAGTACCCCACCTCTGGGTAAGTGTCTATTACTTATGCACTGTCTTTTTGGGGCCTGTTTGCATGCTCTTACCTTCCTGTACCCTTCTCAGGTGCTCACCTTCCTCTCCTATGGAGGCCGCTGCCCCAGCAGATCACCACCAGCCTAATAGGTAAGGGGGGGGATTCCAGTGGTAAGTAGAGAAGATTGAAAAAGAGAGCAGGACCGTACTAATGCTGCCTAATTGGTCAGCCCTGTCAGGTCCGCAAGATCATCCAAGTCAGGACGAAGAGAATCTTCGCACAGGAGAAGCCGCTCCGGCCATAGTCGCAGCCGCTCACGTGGAAGAAGTCGCTCAGGCCACAAGGGGAGTCGTAGACGGAGTCGATCCTATTCAAGACGTAGCCGTTCCTACCACAGAAGATCCCCTGCATGAAGACACCAATCTTCTGCGCACCCTTCCCGCCCAGCCGGGAACGCTTGCTGGGTATGCGGGGCCACGGCCCTCCCAGACAAACTGGCCTGTCGCAAGTGCATGGATGAAGCTACTAGGGAGAAAGAGCCGGATTCCATAGAACCCACTGGAGTCTCTACTCCCCAAGTCTCAACTCCTGATGTAGAGTTTACGGCCTATAGCGCCTCACCTACCAATCCCAGTACATCAAGAGAGCAAGAACTCCCGTCGGATGATGAGGAGCTGGAAGCATCAGCTGGCTTTGATTTTGCGCTCATAGAACCGTTCGTCAGATCGGTTAAGGAAGCGATAAACTGGGAGGAGCCTGAGGAGATACAGCCAAAACAGAGGAAGTATTTCCCAAACCTCAAAAAAGTCCCGGAGGCTTTCCCATTCATCGATGAATTAGATGAACTGATTAAGGAGGAGTGGCAGAATCCAGAAAAGAAATTTAGTCTGTCCAACAGGCTCACCAAATTGTACCCACTCAAGGAACCCAAAGTATCCCCTTTGGTTTCTCCTCCAGTAGTGGATGCATCTTTGATGCGTCTAGCTAGGCACGTGACGCTCCCCATTGAAGATGCAGTGACGTTCAGAGACGTGCTTGACAGGAAGGTGGATACAGACCTTAAGAGAGCTTACCTGTTCGCAGGAGGTGCCTGCAGACCAGCGGTGGCATTAGCGGCGGTTGGGAAAGCTATCTCCAGCTGGTCCTCAGCTACAGCGAGGCTCGTCACTGAGGGCGCTGATCAGGAGCAGATCACTAAGGCCTTACAAGAACTTAGCCTTGCGGGAGATTTCGTGGTGGAAGCCTCCGTAGATACTATTAGATCCACATCAAGGTCCATGTTAGCTACCGTAATGGCCAGAAGGGCGCTATGGCTTAAACCTTGGTCAGCTGACCCTGCCTCGAAATCTAACTGGTGCAGGATTCCATACGACGGGGTGAACCTCTTCTTCGGGACGAAGCTGGATACTGCAATCTCTAAAGTGACAGGCGGGAAGTCGGGTCTCATACCATCGGACAGAAGGCCGAAACAACAAAGGCCACCTCCCTTTAAACGTAATCTTCCGGAGAGGTACAGGGATGCAAAATCCTATAGACCCGGGAAGGAATACAGAAGGAGTTGGAAGAACCCCCAGACGTCCTTCCTCAAATTCCAGAAGCCCAAGACCCCTGCCTCCAATGACCAGAAGTCCTTTTGAAGGTTCGCCCGTCCAACCAGCGGTAGTGGGTGCCAGACTCACAAAGTTCAAGCTGGTCTGGGCGGGAATGATAAAAGACCCATGGACGGTGTCCACTATTCATTTCAGACACAGGTGGGCATTCAGAGGTCGTCCTCCAAGGGACCAATTCTGCTCAACCAGACTTCCTCCTCAAGAAAAAAGACTATCCCTAGTCCAGTATATCCAGGAGCTGCTCCAAAAACAAGCAATAGTGGAGGTACCGCTATCTCAAAGAGGCAAGGGTTTCTATTCCCCACTTTTCTTAGTGAAAAAGAAATCAGGGGACTTTCGTCCAGTCTTGGATCTAAAAAACCTCAACCGGTCGATACAGATAGAAACATTCAAGATGGAAAGTCTTCAATCAATCCTCCAAGCAATAAACTTGGGAGATTGGATGCTGTCAATCGACCTCCAGGATGCATATTTACATATCCCTATCCATACCGAGTTCCAAAAGTTTCTCCGGTTTACCCTAAACCATCGGCACTTCCAATTCCGAAGCCTCCCGTTCGGGATCTCTACCGCACCCAGGACGTTTACAAAGGTCCTATTACCTGTAATAGCCCACCTGAGAGAAAAGGGGCTGAGGGTCCACCACTACCTGGACGACATCCTGCTTCTCTCAGACGGCCAGGACTCTCTCGTCCATCACCGGGAAATTCTGGTCTCCACGTTACAGTCCCTAGGGTGGCTGATAAATTGGAAGAAGAGCAACATCCATCCCACACAGAGAATGGTCTTTCTGGGGGCCGAACTGGACACGAGGGAGAACACAGTGAAACTGCCGGGGGAAAAAAATCCCTCCTCTAATTCAAAAGGTGAAAAGGGCAATCTCTGCTACAATGCTTCCAGCCAGGACATGTCTCAGTATCCTGGGCTCCCTAGCTTCCACCATTCCAATGGTCCAATGGGCACAATGGAATTCGAGGCCTCTCCAGATCTCCTTCCTACGCCAGTGGAAGGGTACATCAATGTCCCAGCCAATCTTCATCTCTCAGGAGGTAAAACAATCATTGAAGTGGTGGGTACGACCTCACAACTTGGGAAGATGCAAGCATATAATCACCCCTTATCAAGAAACAGTGACCTCAGATGCCAGTCTACAGGGATGGGGAGCTCACTATCAGGACCTTGCGGCTCAGGGCCGTTGGCCTTTCAGGGCACAGGATACAGTGTCGAATGTTCTGGAGATGAGAGCAGCGTTCCAGGCTCTCCTGGCCTTCAGTTTTCACTTGAGGGGGAAGCACGTCCTCCTGAGGATGGACAACAAGGTGGCTGTTGCCTACATCAACAGGCAGGGGGGCACCAGAAGCAAGTCCATGTTGCAGGAGGTCCGTCCTGTTCTGGAATGGGCACAGCTGAATCTACTGGACCTAAGGGCGGTTTATGTTCCGGGAGTCCAGAACACCTTGGCCGACTCGCTGAGCAGGAATTTCTCCTCCAACAACGAATGGTCTCTGAGTCCACAAGCCTATGCTCTCATATCCCGGACCTGGGGCTCTCCAGAAATAGACCTAGCAGCAACTCCGGAGAACACAAAATGCCAGAGATTTCTATCAAGGATACCGTTTCCTTCGGCAGAGGGGACGGATTGCCTCCAACACCCCTGGAACTTTCACCTGGGGTACATTTTCCCCCCGACGCCTCTCATAGCGAGATTCCTCCTGAGGCTCAAGAAGTCAACAGCATTGGTGGTAGCAGTAATTCCTTTCTGGCCGAGGAGGCCATGGTTTACTACCCTCATGCAGCTGAACACGGCAGATCCTCTGCCTCTCCCATTGTCGACGGACCTACTCTCCCAGGGGCATCTTCTTCACCTGAACCCGGGGAAGCTACACTTGATGGCCTGGAGACTGAAAGGGCTAGGTACCTAGGGCAAGGCTGTTCCCAGAAGGTGGTGGATACCTTACTCCAGGCCAGAAGACCTACCACCAACATCACGTACAGAAGAGTCTGGGAAAAATTTGTCTCCTTCACTCAACAGCAAGGTTGGGACTCGTCCTCCCCGTCGGTGTCTCAGATCTTGGAATTCCTTCAATTAGGCCTAGAGAAAGGCCTTAGGTCAAGCACCCTGAAGGTCCAGGTATCAGCCCTGTCCGCCTTGACAGGAGTTAAATGGGCGCAAGAGCCTCTTGTGATTCAGTTTCAGAAGGCCTGTCTAAAGCTGAGACCTCCCAGGAAACCGTCATTCCCGGTTTGGGATCTTTCAATCGTTTTGGAGGCATTATCCAAGGAACCCTTTTTTCCAATGCAGAGCATATCCCTCTGGGATCTGACGCTGAAAGTTTCATTCTTAATAGCCATAACATCAGCGAAGAGGGTGTCAGAGATGCAAGCTCTAATGGTTAGTGAACCATATTTGGTTGTTTTTCCAGACAGGCTAGTCCTAAGACCTTCGGATCGTTTCATCCCCAAGGTATCCTCATCCTTTCATTTCAACCAAGAGATTAATCTTCCAGCACTCAGCACGGATCAGGGAGATCCTCATCCACTAGATGTCAAAGGTACCGTCCTGGAGTATCTCTCTGCAACAAAATCCATCAGAAAGTCGGAGAGCCTCCTAATCATTCCACATGGTTTCAGGAGAGGTCAAGCGGCATCCTCACGCACCATTGCTTCATGGCTAGTAAAGACCATCAAGAGATCTTACTCACTGAGTAACCATCAAGTACCTGAGGGCTTAAGGGCACACTCCACCAGGGCAGTGGCAACCTCCTGGGCGGCATATTGTAGAGTCTCGGCGGAGACAATTTGCAGAGCGGCTACCTGGTCCTCCAGGAACACCTTTATATCTCATTACAAGGTGGATTCCGCCTGCTTATCCACGGTGAATTTCGGAAGATCCGTTATCCAGGCCAATTCTTCTATTCTTTGTTAAATAAACTTAGTTTGAATTCCCACCCAGTCTTTGCGAGTTACTCCCCAAAGTGTATGCTGCCATGATGCGACAGGAAAACGGAAAATTGTATACTCACCTTTCCGTAATTTTCCTTTCCTGTCGTATCTTCATGGCAGCATACAATCTCCCACCCTTCTAAGGTGATATATATACGGAGAATACTGGGCGAGGGCCATCTCTACAATTTATAGCTATGTAGTCCTATCAGGTTGTGGGGGCGGAGTCACAACCCCAAAGTGTATGCTGCCATGAAGATACGACAGGAAAGGAAAATTACGGAAAGGTGAGTATACAATTTTCCGTTTTTTTGTGTTTAGGTGTTAGAGATGGCTTTCTTTTAGCTTTTCTGTATGTAAATACCATTTCCTTTAGGCGGTTTCTTACAGTTCGGTCACAGATGTTGACTCCAGTTACCTCCCATTTGTTCCTCATTTGTTTTGTTGTACATTTTCTGTTTTCAAGGCATATTGCTTTAAGTTTTCTGTCTTGACGCTTTGATGTCTTCCTTGGTCTACCAGTATGCTTGCCTTTAACCACCTTCCCACGTTGTTTGTATTTGGTCCATGTTTTAGACACAGCCGACTGTGAACAACCAACATCTTGTGCAACACTGCGTGATGATTTACCCTCTTTACCTACATACTAACAAGCAGATTTAATCTGATGCAGGTGTTAGTGTTTGTAATGAAAATTTACAGGGTGATTCCATAATTTTTTCCTCAGAATTGAGTGATTCCATAATTTATTCCTTGTGCTTGTTCTATAAATCTAACTGTTACTGGCCACCACAATTATTTTTCTTGATTTCTTTTAGTGTTTCTTAAAAGCCAGAAAGTTGCCATTTGAAATGCCTTTAGTTTTTGGCTGTCTGTGATCTGCTTTTTTTCTACAACAATAAACAACTGAAGGAACATCCTCAGGGACTGGTGATTCCATAATTTTTGCCAGGGGTTGTATATGGGAGCAAGAGAATGGCTACCAAAGCCATGGGATAGTTGCCAGTTTATGAAAAAGTAAGGGGCTGGGATATTGTAATTGGTATGAATTGTGGAAAAAGGAAGCAGTTTGCCTTGATCTGCCAGTTGAGAAATCGTTTTAATTTTGTATTTGGTCCAGGCCTGATGATCTGAAAGGGAGTACAGGTGGGGTAAAGTAGGGTTGAGCCAAAGAGGGGTATTTGGGGAACCATCTGCTGTGGGATTTAAAGACTAGTCCCACCTTCCAGGCCCTAAGGGTGGAAAGCATGGACATGATCAGGGAGTTTGGAACTTTAGGACCCCAAAAGAGAAGGGATTGAAGAACCTCTGGGTAGGACAGGACCGCTGCCTCCAGGAATGTGGCAGTGTTAGCAGGGCCAGATATTTCACTAGGCCCTGTAGGCATGTGCCTACAAGCATCCTTCCTAGAGGGGCGTTCGTCAGTATGAGTTTTTTTTTTTCTTTATTATAACCCTTTATCTGCCAAGTCTGTACGTCATACGGAAGCATGTGGGTGACTGCTGCCCGCCTGATTGCTTCCACACAACCCTGGTGCCGGCACACCTCACGCCCCCACCATGTATTCCAGACTCTGCTTGCTCATCTGCGGGCCCGGGACCGTCATGGCGGGAGGAGGGAAGGGAGAACAGCGGACACGCGTCCGCTCTCCTCACCTTCTTGTTGGTGACCCAGAAAGTGATATGTATGATATCACTTCCGAGTCACCCTGTCACTTTCCCTGGCTAGCATAGTTGGTAAGGAATGTATTGCAATGCATCTCTAGAATACGCCCCTTTTTAAGGGCCCTTTCACACTGGGGCGGTTTGGAGGTGCTATTGCGCTAATAATAGCGACTGCAAACTGACCCGAAAGTGCCGCTGCTTTGTCTCCAGTGTGAAAGCCCCCAGGGATTTCACACTGGAGAGGTGCGTTAGCAGGACAGGAAAAAAAAGTCCTGCTACCAGCATCTTAGGAGCGGAGTGTATACCGCTCCTTCACCGCTCCTGCCCATTGAAATCAATGGAACGGCGCGGCTATACCACCGGCAAAGCGCCTCTGCAGAGGCGCTTTGCGGTGGTTTTTAACCCTTTCTCGGCCGCTAGTGGGGGTAAAACCGCCCGGCTAGCGGCGCTTTACCGTCAGTATTCGGCCGCTAACAATAGCGGCGCTTTACCGCCGCCTCTGCCCCCGCCCCAGTGTGAAAGGGCCCTAACCAATGACGCCACCAAGCTTCTAATTCACTCCCTGGTTATCTCTCGCCTCGACTAATGCAACTCACTCCTCATTGGACTACCATTACATAGAATATCCCCCTTCAGTCCATACTGAATGCTGCTTCAAGACTCATCCACCTTACCAAACATTCAGTGTCCTCCACCCCTCTCTGCCAATCCCTGCACTGGCTTCCACTCACCCAATTAATAAAATTCAAAGTACTAACAATAATTTACAAAGCCGTCCACAACTCTGCCCCCAGCTACATCACTAACCTAGTCTCAAAATACCAACCAAGCGGCTCGCTTCAGTCCTCCCAAGACCTCCTGCTCTCTAGCTTCCTTGTCACCTCCTCCCATGCTCGCCTACAGGATTTCTCCAGAGCTTCTCCCATCCTTTGGAACTCCCTACCTCAATCTTTCCGACTGTCCTCTAATCTATCCATCTTTTGACGATCCCTGAAAACCCTTCTCTTTAAAGAAGCTTATCCTGCTTCTAACTAATACACTGTTTTACTTTCTCCATCAGCTCATCCCCCACAGCTATTACCTTTTGTATCAATTGACATTTCCTCCTAGATTGTAAGCTCTAGCGAGCAGGGCCCTCTGATTCCTCTTGTACCAAATTATAATGTAACGGTAATGTCTGCCTTCATTTTGTTAAGCGCTGTGCAAACAGGCGCTATATAAATCCTGTATAATATAAAAATAGTAATCCAGTGGAGCCCAGAGGAGACATGCAGGGACCCTGCATATCTCATTAAAGAGAACCTGTCACCTAAAAATCATCACATAGGACTTTTTGCAAATGAATAGTTACACCCACGCACATAAAATCTCCCCCAAAACTTTTTTGGAGGCATTCCACCCCTACATATACACACATACCAATGTAAACGCATGCGTTGGATGCACCTACACGTGAAAAAGTTTATTGCAATACATGTTATATATCACTGCGCATGCCAGAGTAAGAGCAATAATTTTTTTTTTTTTTTATTCTTTATTTTAATTGTCAAGGTAATCGACATAACAAAGCAAAGTAATACCCTATTACAACAAATTGCTTGTGGTGTACCATAAACACTATGCAGCTAACATAAAATAGACTAATAAGTAAATGAATAGTTATCAACGGTACAAAGTTGTCAGGAACCATGAATCAGACAGACAGAATCACAGTTAAATTACCTTTTGTTATTATTATTAAACAAGTGTGAACAGAGTAAACGTAGTCAAAACGTAGCCAGAGTTCAGGAACCAGAATGGATAGTCAGACAAGCCAAAATGTCTGGGAGCCAGAGATGAGCGTAGTAGAATAGCAAGCAGGATCTGGAGCCAGAAGGAATGTCACCCAAGCAAGTCTTTAACAGGAACACAGGAGAGCGTCTCTAGAGATGTGACCAAGGCGAAGGCAGAGATCATCTGGACTGGACGGGTTAAGTAAGCAGGACTGACGAGCAGGATATCATCAACAGGTGAGTCATTGTGAAGAGATAGGAGCTGGCAATTAGCCGACAGCTGAGCGGCCAGCTTTGAGAAGGAAGGGCTGAGCCCAGCCCCGACAGTACCCCCTCCTCACTGACCCCTCCCCCTCAGAGGACCACTAGTCTTAAGGGGAAAAATGTGTATGGAAATCACGGAGGAGGACAGGGGCATGTACGTCCAAGGATGAGACCCAAGAGTGTTCCTCCGGACCGTACCCTTTCCAATGCACCAGGTACTGTATTCACCCATGGAACCTACGGGAGTCAACAAAGGACTGTACTTCATACTCCTCATGGTTCTCAACCTGTACAGAGTGAGAACAAGGCAACGAGGTGGTAAAGCGGTTGCAGAACAAAGGTTTTAATAGGGAGACATGAAATACATTCAAGATATGCATATTAGAAGGAAGGTCTAATGCGTAATCCACTGGGTTAATCCTGCGAAGAATGCGGAAAGGCCCAATAAACTGAGGTGCGAACTTCAGAGAGGGAACACGAAGTCGGAGGTTGCGAGATGACAGCCAGACCCTGTCCCCAACCTGGTAGGAAGGCGCAGGCAGGCGTCTGCGGTCAGCATGGAGTCTTTATCTATCATTAGCATATCGCAAAGCCTCCTGGACTTGTGCCCAAGTGGAACAAAGACCACGGAGATGCTCCTCTAACGGAGGAATACTCTGCGGAACAAATGAGTCAGGCAACATGGAAGGTTGGAAACCATAGTTCATCATAAACGAGGACAATCGGGAAACAGAATTCAAGACACTATTGTGAGCAAACTCCGCCCACGGTAAGAGGTCTGATTAGTTGTTATGATAGTCAGAAGTATAGCAACGTAGGATTTGCTGCAAGGACTGATTGGCTTGTTCTGCGGCCCCATTAGACTGCGGGTAATACACAGAGGTGAAAGCAAGCTGAATTCCCAACTGTGCACAAAAGGCTCACCAGAACCAGGACACAAACTGACTACCCCTGTCCGAGACAATCACCTTGGGTAGCCTATGTAAGCGAAAGATCTTCCAAGCAAAAATGGAAGCCAGTTCCTTAGAAGTGAGCAACTTCTTAAGTGGAATACAATGGGGCATTTTCGAGAACTGGTCAACCACCATAAGGATAACTGTGTTGCCCTGGGAGTTGGGTAACTCCACAATGAAATCCAATTACATCGCACGTAGACTAGGCCACCAAAATTGTTGGGAAATGGCCCAAAAGAGTTGATTCTTCCCAGGGTGGCCAGCAGCCTTGGGAGAATGGTAAGTCTGGAGCACGGCAGTACGAAGACTCTGGGACAAAGCAGCAGCGGTCACAAGGTTTCTCAGGAGGAGCATGGACCTGAGGAGCAAGAATTTTGTCACCCAAAGGAGAAGCGAGACTGGTGCGAACCGTTGCCAGAATACGATCAGGAGGAATCACAGGAACCGGCACTGACTCCATCTTGGAAGTGGAGGAAAATTGTCGTGACAAAGAGTCAGCCCTTACATTCTTAGTACCGGGTAAGAATGAGACAATGTAACTGAAACTAGACAAGAAAAGAGCCCATCGCGTCCTTCTGGGAGAGAGGCGTTTAGCCTCAGACAAGAATGTGAGATTCTTATGGTCAGTAAGAATGAGAACCAGCACAGTGGTTCCTTCAATTATATGTCTCCATTCTTTCAGGGCTAAAATGATCGCTAATAGCTCTCTGTCACCAATCTCGTAATTGCACTCCGCAGGTGACAATTTCTTGGAAAAGTAGCCACAAGGATGCATAGTGCTCTCAGAGGTAGGACGTTGAGGCAGAAGGGCGCCAACACCAGTCTCAGAAGCATCAACCTCAAGGATAAAAAGGTAATGTAGGATCAGGATGATCAAAGCCAAGAAGACGCTGCAGAGGACATAAACCCACGGGCACCCACTGTAGGACTTCTGAAAGTTTCATTGGGTCCATTGAAAAACCAGCAGTGGAAATAACATAACCCAGGAATTTAACCTGGAATTCGCACTTCTACAATTTACAATAGAGATTGTTCTCTCTTAGTTTCTGAAGCACACGACAGACATCTGTGTGGTGGCTCTCCAGGGACTTGGAAAATATGAGGATATCATCGAGATAAACCACCGCACATAACTGCAACAAATCTCAGAGGACATTGTTCATAATCTCCTGGAAAACTGCCGGGGCGTTACAAAGGCCAAAAGGCATTACAAGGTACTCATAATGGCCTGTTCTGGTGTTAAAGGCAGTTTTCCACTCATCGTCCTCCATAATCCTCACGAGACTGTATGCCCCTCTCTAATCAAGCTTTGTGAAAACCGTTGCTCCTTTGAGGCGGTCAAATAACTCCGTAATCAACGGAATCGGATAGGCATTCTTAATCGTGAAACGATTGAGACTCCTATAATTAATACAAGGTCTCAGTTCACCACTCTTCTTCTTCACAAAGAAGAAACCAGCACCAGCAGGAGAGGAGGATTTGCGGATGAAACCTTGAGAAAGTGCATCTGCAACATAATCCTCCATGGCCTTATCCTCTAAGACTGACAAAGGGTAAACATGGCCACAACGGGGTATGACACCAGGTTGAAGGTCAATTGCGCAATCATACGACCGGTGTGGAGGCAAACTACCGGCTTGACCTTTGTCAAAGACATCGCTTAAACCGCGGTACTCCTCTAGCAGGGAGGAGAGTGAAGAGGTGCACAGGACCTTGCACAGGAGAGAACCTCAGCACGGAGACAATCAAATGAGGGGTTGTGCCTCTGTAACCAAGGATAACTAATAACCAGCGGAAACTTAGGTGAGGAAATAACTTGGAATTGGATTATCTCATGGTAAAGAGCCCCTAAGGCCATGGACAATGGAACAGTCTCATGAGTCACATGGGCAGGCTGTAGAGGTCTCTCGTCAAGAGCCTCAATGGCAAGTGGAGTGTCAGGCAGCCGCAGCGGATTTGAGTGCTTCGATACAAAGGCAGCATTAATGAACAGGCGTGCAGCCCCAGAGTCGATTAGAGCCTGTATTTCGACAGACGACTCAGCCCAAGAAAGGGCAACCTAAACCAGGGGCTTATCCTTCTGGATAACTGGGGACAAAACAACGCCACCTAAGGTCTGTCCGTGACAGGACCTCAATGTTCGGGCGTTCCCTGGACAGGTAGGACAAGACTTCACAAAGTGACCTGCCTGGCCACAATAAAGGCACAATCTCTCCCTCCTCCTAAGGGTTCTCTCATCCGCAGAGAGACGCGTGAAGCCCAAGTGCATGGGTTCATCTTCACGGACCGACTCGGTACCAGGAGGCATGGGAGGTGAGGGAGGCAAGGGTGGGACTGCAAAATTCGGAGACAAATGTACAGGAGGCTTCCGCAAGCATCCTTAAAAGGAAGTCTTTCTCTGAGTCTGGAGTCAATGAGGATGGCAAACGTGATCAACTTCTCCAGCTCAGTGGGTATATCTTGGGCTGCTATCTCATTCTTGATGGTATCCGAGAGACCATGAGAAAAAGCAGCCATGAGGGCCTCATTGTTCCAAGCAACCTCTGCTGCCAGAGTACGGAATTCAATGGTGTAATCGGCAACAGTTCTCGTACTTTGTTTGATGGAGGGGCACTTGGCAGCAGAAGCGGAGAGTGCGGGAATGTCACAAACTCAGGGTAACTCAAGATATAGAGGGTTTGCCCAGGCAAAGGCTCTCTCAGAAAGAAAAGATATCACGAAATCTATTTTGCTTCTGTCCGTGGGAAATACCTGGGGCAGCATCTCAAAGAATATCTCAATCTGGTTGAGAAACCCTCTGCATTGGACTGGATCGCCCCCAAATCACTGGGGAAGCAGAGGAGAGAAACCAGACATACCTCTTATACAGGTAATACTCGAGGCGGGTGCCTGCACAGAGAGACTGGAGCAGCAGCAGGGATGGCCTGCAACACAGGTTGCACTGGAGCAGCCACAGTGGGAGATTCCAGGTGAGGCATGCGACTCAGGAGCGTTTTTAACGCCATCTCAAACTGATCCATGCAGTGATCCTGCTCATCCAATCTGGAAAAAATATTACCAACAAGTGGATTGACTGCATCTTCTAAATTCATGGCCTTCACCTACTGTCAGGAACCATGAATCAGACTGAGACAGAAGTACAGTTAAATCACACTGGTTTAATAATAATAAAAAAAGGTAAACAGATTAAACGTAGTCAAAACATAGCCAGAGTTCAGGAACTGGAACGGATAGTCAGACAAGCCAAAACGTCAGGGAGCCAGAGATGAGCATAGTAGAACAGCAAGCAGGATCTGAAGCCAGAAGGAATGTCAGTCAAGCAAGTCTTTAACAGGAACACAGGAGAGCGTCTCTAGAGATGGGACCATGGTGAAGGCAGAGATGATCTGGACTAGATGGCTATTGGAGCTGGAGCTATTGTAGGGGGACTTGTGCTCTTCCATAAAACTTGGATACAGGCCTTAGCTGCTGTAAGTAGATGTCTGAGCAATTCATTTTTTTAATTTTTAGTTAGATAATGGAGTATCGTTTAACAAATAAGCCGTTGGATTCTTGGTAAGGGAAACTCCCGTCAGGGTCTAAATGGTAGATTCTACTTCATCACAGAAACTGTTTAATTTAGAGCATTCCCAAAAAAATTCGGAATCTCAGCATATGCTATGCAGTTTGGCCTGAGTTCTGTGAGCAGTTTGTAATCTCCCTCCTGATATCTGCCAGCTAAGTAAGCCTTGTTTGCAAAACAAATGATTTTGTCCTTCTGAGGTTGGGATAAAGTGGTCATGAGGTCACTCTCCCACTTTTGTATAAAGGTTAGGTTTTGCGTGCCTGCCTGATTTATCAGTAGAGCGTAGAAGCAGAAGAGGGAATGAAGGAGTTAATTCCCGTCTAAACAAATCTGCTTGAATCGGGTAGGTGGGCGTAACCGTTGTTGGTCAGCTGGGAATAATCGAAGATATGCAGACAGTTGAGCCCAATGTAGAAAATCTAGATCCATCTGGAACCATGACTGAATTTCCCGACCGGACATAAGTCTGCTATCTACTGATAATTTGAAGGAATCTGGAAAGGTTCCTTCTTAGAAGAGACTAGAATTGTGTCTCACTCAAACCCTGTTGAAACGCAGGAGAGCCCAATACTGGAATTAAAGGACTCAGGTGTGAAAAAAGAGAAGCCATTGTCTTAAAAAGAATTGTAGCGACCTGTAGAGTTGCACCTATCATGGGGTGTTGGCCAATCGTCACAGGTAAAGAGTGCAATGGTATCCACGGTAGTCCCACCAGAACTGGCTCGATCGTTGCCTACTCAAGGTCAACCCATAATTTGGTCTCTTGAGTTACACACCATTCCATTATTCTAGTCAGGTACGACACTTCATAGTATCTCACGGGGTCTGGAAAACCCATACCACCTCTGTCTTTGGGAAGGGATAATATAGATCTGCAGAGTCTGGGAAGTTTACCTGCCCATATGAAACGTGTAAATCGTGCCAGCAATTCCTTTCGAAAACTCTGTGGGAGCCTAATAGGTAGTGTTTGAAATAAATAGATCAGTCACGGCATTACATTCAATTTTTAGGACATGAGAACGGCCGAACCATGTGAACGTTTCTTTATCCCATCTCTGGAGATCCAATTTGAGCTTGCAAAGAGGAGAGAAATTAGGCTCAAATATCCTGCGTAGGTAGCAGGGAATGTTTGTGCTCAAATAACGTAGTTGAGAGTCCATCCATTAAAAATTAAGATTGGCTCAGCTGATTGCAGACCCACGGGGACAGCTGGATACCCATAGCTTCAGATTTATTATAGTTCATTTTATAATCGGATAGTTGACCATACGTACGTAGTTCCTGAGAGGGGGAGGAGAGAAACAGAGGGAGAGGTTCCAAAAATTTTAGACCAGCCAATTTATGTTCACAAGTCCTGGTCCTAATACCCTTGAGATCTGGATGGGCTCTGATAGTCCTCAAGAGAGGTTCAAGGGTCAGTATGAATATGAGAGGTGACAGTGAGCAACCCTGATGTGTCCTGGAAGGCATCTGAGAGGGCTTAATTTACGTTCACGCTGGCTGAGGGTGTTGAGTACAGTGATGCTAGCCACTGTCGCAATCCCGCCCCAAGCCCAATATGTTCCAGCATAGTGTGCAGAAATGTCAAGATGACCCTATCAAGTTCCTTCTCCGAATCGGCGGAGAAGAGCGGCAAGGGAGAGTGGGTGTAGTCAATTGCGTTCAGCACTCATTGTGTGTTGTCTCGGCCTTCTCTGGAAGGGGTAAAATCAGATTAGTCTTGGTGATCGAGTGAGGTGGATGCAATCTGTTCGCCAGGATTTTTGTGAAAATTTTTAAATCCACATTTAAAAAGGGAAATCGTCCGGTAACTAGCACACTGCGCCAGGTCTTTTCCCTCCTTAGGGATCACTGGGACGTGCTTGCAGGGCAATATCGGATAATGTATGGTCCTCTTTCAACAAGTTGTAGGAGACAAAACATGGAACCAGAGTGAGAGAAAAGGCCTTAAAGTAGGACAGATTATAGCCACCCGGACACGGCACCCTTCCCATTTTCATACAATATGACAATCATAGTCACCATAGTGCCCTATGAGGGAGGAAGGGGGGGGGGGGGGGGTGAGGGAGGGTGCGAACATAGGAGCATCTCACAGGACAATATAATCATAGAATGTCAGCACAGGAACAGCTCAAAGTTTAATACAATGCATCTTAACAGATTGAGCCGTGTGCGTCTATCCATTGTAACCAGATATCTAATTTTTTTGGGCAGTTCCTACTCTCATAGGTTAGTTTATACAGTGGCAATACATCATTAATCGTTGCTATCCAGTTGTTGAGCGTTGGCTGTTTCCACCTAAGGAGAATCTCTCTTCTGGCGTAGTATAGAGTATAGGACAGAAATAATTTCACATGCCTGGAGGCCACAATATCCTCCATGGTGCCAAGCAGTGTTAAGGCCGAATCCTGTTTAAGAGACCAGTCTCCAAATTCATTCAAAGCCCCAATTACCTTCTCCCAGAACTGGCAGATAAGGGGGCATTCCCATACCATGTGGAGGAATGTACCCGGGAAGGAGCGACACCTAGAGCAGAGGGGGCTTGTCTCGGGATACATTTTTTTCTTGCCGGGGTATAATAGCTCTTTAAAGGAATTTGAGTTGGATGAAACAGTCTCTAGCAGAGATCATTTTAGTGATATACCCGTTCACTAAGTCCTCCTCAGTCAGCCCCAGTATATGGGCCCTCCACTTGTCATATACTGTCGTCAAAGTGGTTGCGTGAGCCTAGGCAAGGTAAAGGTAGAGGGAAGATAGAGGTTTTTCTAGAATTTTCAAGATCAGAAGGCACTCCATCGGGTCTGTTTGGAGGGTTATAGGGCTAGGGAATTGTGCACGTGTCTAAGCTGGTAAGCCATTGAGGCGAGTATAGCGTATTTCTCTCGCAGCACCGAGAAGGAGGAGAGAGATCTGTCTGTGAAAATATGTTTAAGAGTTATAATTCCCTTGGATGCCCAGAACTGGGGATCTGGTAATTGATAATAATGCCTAAGCTATGGATTACCCCATAAGGGGATATGAGGGGAGAGGGTGGAATACGTCTTGTATATAGCCCCTACCTGCTGCCATACACAAACAGTCATTTGCATCACTGCAAGATGGGCCTTGGGTCCCCTATAAACTAGATTGCTCAGGGCTGCATAAGACCCTAAAATAGCTGCCTCCAATGACACTGCAGGGTTTTGTTTGGGTTGGCTAAACTACCAGCGGACAGTCACTAGTACTGCCACCCAGTAATAAAGTTGGAAGTGAGGCATTGCCAGTCCCCCCTGAGAAAGAGGGAGTTGTAGCGTTCATTTTGCCAATCGCTGGGTTTTTCCTGCCCAAAGATAATCATAAAACTGTCCTATCCACAAAAAAGCGACTTAGGGATAGGGATCGGAGTGTTTCTAAAGAAGTACAAAAATTTGGGAGGGTAAACCATTTTCAGTAGGTTTACTCTACCTACTGGCGACAGTGGCAGGGTCTTCAATGACTGGCACTTCCTATTGAACTGAGTGACCAAGGGCATAAGGTTGTATTCCAAATAAGCAGGTAGGGATCCTCTGACTTTTACCCCCAAGTATGTAAACTCCGCTACCCACTGGAGGGGGGTCTGAGTGTCTACTCCAGAGCCCGAGGGGTGAAGGGAAAACAGGACGGACTTGTCCCAATTGACACGGATCCCGGCATACCGACCAAATTGATCAATTATCTCTAAAGTAGACTTCAAGGGCCAACCCGCATCAGCCAGGTATAACAACGTGTTGTCTGCATAAAGAGACACCTTTTCTTGGAGTACTCCAACTGATATTCCCTTCACACTGGTGTCCTGGCACAAGAGGATTGCCAGGTGCTCTAGTGCCAATTCAAAAAGCCCCGGGGTCGAGGGGGCAGTCTTGTCTGGTTCCCCTGCTCAGACTGAAGGGAACAGACAATAGACCATTAACTCTGACTCTGGCGGTTGGGTTCCTATACAGGAGTTGGTTCCAAGAAATTAATCTAGGTCCAAAGCATTCTAGCACCTGCCAGAGAAAAAGTCACCCGACCAAGTTGAATGCCTTCTCAGTGTCTAACGCCGCAACCACCCCTGAGCCGCCTTCCTCTATATGGGTGAACAATCTATGAATGGTAATGTCTGTCCCCCTACCCAGCATGAACCTGGATTGGTCCAGATGCCCCAAGGCTGTAATTACCATGTTCAAATGGTTCGCCAATATCTTTGCTAGAAGCTTGGCATCCACATTTATCAAAGATATTGGACGGTAAGATTTACAGAGTTCCAGGTCCTTGCCAGGTTTGGGGACCACTACTATCACAGCCTCTGACATGGAGGCTGGCGGGGACCCCTCCCCCAAGGAAGACAATAACAGAGTGTATTCTAGGTGCCAGGTCCTCTACATAGTTCCTGTAGAATTCAGTGGAGAATCCGTCAGGCCCTTGCATCTTACCTGCCTGGAGAGAGGACATCGCCCGCCTAACCTGCTTAAGGGTAATAGGAGAGTCTACGCCGAAGGGTTGGACTTTGAATATTCCACTTGGTATTCACATACAGGCCACCGTAGCCTTGTCTCACTGGTGATGAACTGGAGGTACCTCTTATACCCTTCTGGGTAAACTGGTGGCCAAACGACCATGGATGACGGTCACGGCAAACCTCTGATTTATACAGCTATCACCAAGGACAATTGTAACAACGTACACAGGCAGTGAAAGTTCATCTCGGCTTTGAAGTTACGGCACAATAGGGGTAAGAACGCCCATATCAGGGCCCACACCATCTACAAATCCCTGTTTATTTGTGCACATTCGTAGCAACAACAGAGACTGACAAGTACAACTCCTGCTGTAGCGATCATTCCCTCCCAGAGCTCTATACGGCTTACCATAATCTCCATAGCTCTTTATGTTACTTGAATGAGTGTTCTTCAGAACTAGTATATAATACTGCTTAAACCGGGAGATCGGATGTAAATCTATTTTTGCACCATTAACCAAGACGGCCATAATGGACTGAATTTGAGTTGCTGCATACTTATAGCAACCAACAGAGGTTAACTAGTGCAATTATCTTTAAAAGGCTTGTGCTGTCTAGAGCCAGCGTACTGGGCTTATTGCAACTTACCTGTAAACCGGACTTGCACTGATTATAACATGTCTATACTATGACTGCAAATGACTCAACTGGAATGCTTTAATCAGTTTACTTTTGCATCAACGTTTTTTTTTACATTCAACCAAGGGAATGACATTAACTATTTCCTGACTACATGACTCCATGCATACTCACCAGTTCTTATTTTTGGATATATACATAGATTTTTCTGATTGAATCAAAGTACTGTCATTCAGGAAAGGAGTCATTGTATACAGGGCAATTACAGTATCACTGTCCACTATCCCTCCCGGGCCAGGTTTTTTCATCTTGGACAAGCGGGGTCTGTGTTTAGCGTTTTTTAATTATTGACAACGTTGTTTATTATTGCAGTGTATTTATTAATGAGTTTTTGCATTGTATGAACATCACCCACTCAGGGGGGAAAAAGTACCGCCCTGGCTGGAGTGGCCAGTGATTTGTATTTCACCAATAAACTATTATAATCTATCGAAATCACACCGTGGTTGATCCTCCCTTTGATTGCTTTCCGGTGGCATCTCTGTGCCCCACCCCCCTTTTTAATTTTTATAATAGGAGAGTCGAGCTGGTCTCTGTATGTCGAGGTGAGGACAGGGAAATCAACATCAGAACGGTATATGTGAAGGTCTTCCATAGAGTAGTTTACCCGGGAGGAGTAAAGGTCAGTGTAGTATGAAGCAAAACAGTCAGTAATTGTCCTAGACCCAGTCTGTCAGGTCCCATTGGTGTCAAGTATGCAGGGAATACTCATAGAGGGCGACTGCTCATGAGCCAGCCAGGCTAGCAACCTTCCATTATGTTCGCCTTCCTCAAAAATTCTTTAAGACTGCTGAAGTAGTTTTTTTTTTTTTTAGTCAGGGAAGTACGGAGCAGAAGGACAGCTCTAGTACTTTCCTGAAGCTGTTCGTGGATCAGCAGATCCTTGGTCTGGACATACTGTTTCTCCAAGGAGTCAGCTGTGTCCTCACCTTTAACTAAGTCAGCTTTCATCTGTCTGCGAATCCCTCCTATGAGCATCTGGTAGTGACCCCTACAGAAAGCCTTGAAGGCATCCCACACTACAGCCTCTGAGGCAGACCCAAGATTATGGCACCAGTATGCATGCAGCTGCTGTCTAAGCCCGAAGTCCATCTCAGGGTTAGAGATCCAGAATCTGGATAACCTTCACAATTTATCCGAGGGATGCCCCTCCAGGGACAGCCGAAGCAGCACTGGTGCATGGTCAGAGATTCCCCTCAGGAGGATAGATATCTGTTGGACTCTAGGGAGGATGGGGCTGCCCGCATACATCAGATTGATTCGGGAAAAAGACCTATAGGTGGCAAAGTGACACGTGAAAGACCTGTTGAGGGGATGTCTCCACCTGCACAGATCCGTCAGGCCATAAGCGTCCGCTCATCCGGAAAGGTCCGACGAGGAGCCTCCTACAGAGGTGAAAAGGTCAAGCTCAGGGTTAGGTGGCATATTAAAATCCCCCCTGAAAATCACATTGTCAATACTGTACTTGGCAATGAGAGAAGTAAGATTATGAAGCAATTTAACAGAGGCAGGGGGAGGTATATAGAGTCCTACCAGCACAATTTCTAAAGATTCCATCATAGCATGAATCACCACATATTGTCCATCTGGGTCAAGCACCAGGTCCAGCAGTCTAAAGGGTAAGGATTTACGTATCAAGATACTCACCCCCCCTGGCAAAATTAGAATAGCTTGAGTGATACTGGTGGCCCACCCATGGTTTTTTTAAGACTGAGAGTCTTCCTCCCCACTAGATGAGTCTCCTGGAACACACAGATATGAGGATTATAGGTCTTTAGGAACTGGAATACCAGGGACCTCTATATAGGAGAGTTAAGGCCCCTGGTGTTCCAGGAGATCACAATAAGGGACGTCATCAGAGCACTAGGACCAACATTATAGAAGGAGACTTAGGGATTGGTGTCAGCCCAGATAGACCACATCCACGCGGCAGGATGCCAGTCGCCGAACTGCCCAGTGAGGTTAAGCATAAATTAGGTACAACTAGTTGTGTCACATACATACATACATTCATAGAAAACAAGAAAATAATAAAGAAAAAAACAGAACATTCCCCCCCCCCCACGGCCCCCCTAAAACTGGGAGCGGTATTTCTTCCCAATCCAGGCAAAGCAGGCTGCCATGCAATGGGGGAAACATGTGCAAGAGGCATACAGTGCATAAGTCTGTTAACCCATAACAGCTAGGGTCATCCGGAGGATAAATGGAGTGCAGGTCTCCCAGCAAGCTGGGGGTACAAAACTTGTTACAGTCCACAGGAATGTCCTGGGTAGCTAAAAAACATTCGAGAACAAAAAGAAAATAAAAAGGCAAAAAACGTAGCTCAGCTTCCGCGAGGCTATAGGTGCTAGGACTTAGGCCAGACACACATAGGTCAACAGGACTATAGAAACTGAGTGGTCATGGGTCAGTTACTCCGCCGGGCCCAGTAGGAGCAGGAAGGAGGTGATGAGGATCAGTTCCCACTTCGGGCAGCAGCCTGTTGAGCCGCAGGGTGTCCCTAGGGAACAGGATCAAGTAGTTTATGTAAGGCCATATCTAGTTCAGGAGAGTTGGAGGTAGCAGCCATCATCACCCTAAGGGAACAGTATCCAGCCAGGAGGATGCCTTCACAGGTGACATCTTGAACCCAGAGTCTCGCTCGGAAAAGCATATTGTACTTAAAGCTTTTGGCATGAAGGCGGGTTCTGACATGATCAAATGATTTCCGTAATCACTGCGTTTCAATAGAATAGTCCAGGAATATAAGGAGTTTAGTGTTTTCAAACTTCAGCTCACCCACATTACGGGCCTCCGGCAGCACCAGATCCCTGTCTTGGAAGTTCAGAAGTTTAAATATGTGGGTGCACAGGGGTGCCCCCTGAGGGCCTCTGACGGGGAATACCGTGGGCCCGCTCCACCGCAAATTGAGGTGAGAAGGAGGCTTGGGGGAGAAGGGTATGCAATAAACTTTCCATAAAGGAAATGGGGTCATTACCTTCTGCTCCCTCTGGCAGTCCCAAGTTATTCTGACGGTTCCGGTTCTTGGCGTCCTCCGCTCTAGCCTCCAGGTGCTTGACCTTGACTTTCAGCGTATGGAGGTCCACCGAGTTCCCTTTGCACGTCCTCAGCTGAGCAGACCCACTGTTCCACCTCTGCCATGCGGCCTCGGAATGTATCCAGGTCTTGGCGAATCAGTCCGAGCTCCATGTAAACATGATCTATTTTGTGTGGTATGGCATGCAGTAATAGCCATTAATTCAGCAAACTCTGAGGAGGACACAGAGGGCTCCAGTGCTGGAAGAGACTCAACCATCGTGCAGGTGTCCTCAGTCTGCTCCGTTTGCGTGGCCAGGGTATTGCAGGCAGTGGCCGCTGCTTTGCTCTTGGCTTCCGGTCGATCCTTCAGCGGGTTGTTTTTACAAGTAGAGCCCCGTTTTCTGTAGCCAGGCGTGGGGGAACAGAAGGCGGTAGTTAAACACAGCTCCCCTGGGTGATAGCAGTCGTCCTGCACCCGATATTATCAGGATAGAAGCAGCTCTAAAACACGTCCACTCCCTGCGCCATCTTGGACACGCCCCTCCTCGATTTGTGGTTTAGTAGGTCTATTGCTAAATTCATAAAATGCTCGCCTACAACTAGTCAATTTTGCTTTGGCTTTCTCAGTCAATAATGAGTTTCGTTTGTCCCTCATATCCGAGAGCTGATCTGCTACTTGTGCCAGTGAGGCCTTATGAATTTGTTCCAGTTTATGAATTTCCATGAGTAAAGTGTCAATCTGAGCACAGAGAAGCTTTTTACGGTGTGTCCCTAATTTAATGAACGTGCCCCGCATCACGCATTTATGCGCTTCCCATAAGTTAAAAGGAGTAGTGTCTTCAGTATCATTAGTGAAGTAGAATGCCAAGTCTTCTCAGGTCACGTGAGGGTGATTCGTTCAGTTTCCAACGCCACTCACGTTTCATGTCTCTCTAGTTCCAAAGAATAGTGGGTAGGGGCATATGGTCCAAAATCGTGACCAATCCTATGGCTGCCACCAAGAGGAAGGGAAGAGCAATCTGAGAGACCAGTAAATAGTCTAGTCTGGAAAAAAATGTGAAGTCTCTATCCCGTGGTTTGATTGTCCTCCAGCTATCCACTAGTTCATGGTCATGAAGCATAGTTTTAACCTTCCTCAATTTTACGTGTGAAAGATGGGATACCCCCCGTGACTCATCTAGAGTTGGATCCAAGGTCAGATTCAAGTCACCCCCCACTAGCACCAGTCCCTCTTTGTGTTGGTATAAAAAGGACAGACATGAAATCAGAGCAGAGATTTGACTCTCGTTACATAGGTACATACAGGCCAAAGTGATTTTGTGACCCTTTGTAGCCCTTTGACTATGAGGATATGTCCAATTTCATCCCTAATGACCTGGGTTTCTTTCCAGGGCACTTTGTTGGAAAGTAAAATCGAAACTCCCTTGGACTTTGAGTCTGGGGAGGCACTGTGGTACACAATAGGAAATCTGTGGTTTCCCAGTTTGGGAATGCTCTCTTTTTTAAAGTGTGTTTCCTGAACAAAAACAATGTGAGCTTTGAACCTCCAGAGCTCTGTTAGTAGTTTGGTAACTTTTTCCGGGCTATTGAGGCTTTAACATTGTAAAAGGTCAATGACAAGCGAGTCATCGCAGAATCCGTATGGAGACCGATAACGGGGGCCTCTGAGATGTAGAGGAAGAAAAGAAAAAAAAACAGGGGAAGGGTGGGAGAGAGGAAGAGGAGATCGAGTGAGAAGCAAAGTAGAGCAGAAGGTTTATGCTAGATGGAAATCCAGCAGTAGAAAAGAAGAATGTCCAACAGGACACGGCACTCGGATCCCATCAAACAGAACAAGAAAAATGGAACCATGTTTCTAGAAATCCTCCCTTTGAGGAGAAGTGGGTACAGTGGGGGAAGTAGAAAACCAAAGCAGTGCACAGAGGTGTGCTGGTACAGGGGGCACATTCGCAATATGTGAAAACAGTTAACTTGACCCATACCTATTTGGCCTAATGAAATGAGAGAGTTAAGCTAACCATACAAGCTATAATAATGTAAGGACCTATAAAATATCAACCGTAGCCCCTCATGGTGTATCTCCAGGGCTCAAGAAGCAATGATGTACCTGGTGGACAGCTCCTCCCCTACAGGGCATGAAGAACCTTCCAGGGTAAGTTCCCTCTCCCACCTACACCCCCCTGGGGATGTGGCAAGTCATCGCTTCTAGAGGTCAGAGCGAGCAGGATATTAAGATCTCCATTAGGGAGCAGCATTGGAACTACTGGTAATTTATGCAGAGAACCAAAATAGATTAAACACAATAAACATAAACATATGAGTCAAAGGTGTAAGTGTCAAAAAGGCTTAACTATGCTAGTCTGCCCATCCAAAACCACACACCGCAGAGCCCTGATAGCACAATATACCAGAGAGGGATGTCCTCCCCGCAGCATAGATTATTGAGAGGGATAATTTTCTCACCACCTAACTCCAGGCCAACCTGATAATAACAGTAAACGTTAAAAAAATCATTGCAGTTGTACTTCCAACCAGGCAGACCAGGGCCTCATAGCAGAAGCCAACAATGAAACAGGTTATTATTTTGTAAGTATATGGCAAGTCTCCCCAGGCTCCCATAAGGAAACATAGCATTAGTGAACAGAACATAACATAACCCCGATGCCACTTGTATATCTGAGAAATTAGATCAAACAAGTAATATTAAGGGGCTCTGGGGCCTAAAGGTGACCAATGTGAATACAATGGGTAAATTGGAAACAAGTGTGTGGTCTAGATTGACCTGTAACACATGTGGATAAGCAAAATTTCTTAAAACTGTATGTGCATAATCAAAAAATATAATCAAACACAACGTGTATATAATCTAAAAAGGAAAAAAGACTGACAAGAGAGTAAATACACAGTACCAGATTTCAAAGAAGGCCTGATGAAGTTACCTTTTTTAGAGAGACCGAATCGTTGGTGCTTTTCTGGACAAACCTCACAGGAGGTAAAAGCACCTTCCTTCCGTAAATTACAAAGGGCAAGAAGCCACAGCGTAAGCAAGGACCTTCTTTTTCTGTGCATAAGTACCTTTTATCATCCTTCGGGCACCTCGGACAAAGGCTCTAAGCCTTTCAAGTCCCCCGCTAATGGTCCCAAACGTCCTTAGCAACACAAAACCAGTAAGCACGCAGACAAGCCCCACACTGCATGAAGGTTTGTTCCTACCTGTTGACTTCAGGGTAAGTGTCAACTTTGCTGGTACGCAGATGTTTGGAATTCTCACCTCCATGACAACTAGGTCCACAGGCTGAATAAAAAATAAAAAAGGTGTACGGCCAGCTTATCAATGATTATCAATGTACCCCTAACTTTTTTTTCTGTCCTCCTGGGTGAATATGATCCACCCTCACTTTCCATACGTACTACAGTATATCACCTGTCTTTTTGTTGGGTAACATTTTTTGCTATGGGGCACTGCGATTTCTAGTTTACAACATAGTACAAAGAGAATAACTGGGAGTGAGCAGAACAGCTCAGAATTTATGACATGATCAACAGGTATTTGTTGGCAATAACTGAACAAATATAACAAAACACTTTCCTTGCTCTATTTACCAACCCTTTGGCACTTCCTGTGCGACAATGGTCTGTTTTGGTGCTTATTTAGATCAGCAAGAGAGAGGAATCTAGTAGTTAATGGTTTGGGTTATTTATTTAGTATTATTCTTACTTTTTATGTGCTGTCCATCCCTTTGTTTTGTTTTTTTCCTCTGATTTTTTACAGTGTATCTTGCTAAGAGAAATATTGCACAACAAAATTTCAAGGGATTGCAGAAGCACAAATTTGCAAAAACTATGACACTATTTATTTCATTTTTATTATTCAAGCAAACTGGCCCATCCATCTATGTCTCTATACTTTATTTCCTTGAAAAATCATTTTGAAAATCACCCCCTTGCATTTCTGGCTGTGGCCATCTTGAGTAAGGGCAGATGATTTGTGTAGCATTTACTTGCTAGAATCCATCTGCTCTTAGGTCAGGCATATACAGTGAGGGAAAAAATTATTTGATCCCCTGCTGATTTTGTATGTTGTCCCACTGACAAAGAAATGATCCGTCTATAATTTTAATAGTAGGTTTATTTTAGCAGTGAGAAAAGACAGTATATTAACAAAAATATTCAGAATAACGCAAAACGTTATGAATTGGTTTGCATTTTATTGAGTGAAATAAGTATTTAACCGCTTTGCAAAACATGACTTGATACTTGGTTGCCTTGTTGGTAATCGCAGAGCTCAGATGTTTCTTGTAGTTGGCCACCAGGTTTGCACACATCTCAGGAGGGATTTTGTCTCACTCCACACGCGGTTTGCAGATCCTCTCCAAGTCATTAAGGTTTTAAAGCTGACGTTTGGTAACTTGAACCTTTAACTCCCTCCACATATTTTGTATGAGATTAAGATCTGGAGATTGGCTAGGCCACTCCAGGACCTTAATGTGCTTCTTCTTGGGCCACGCCTTTGTTGCCTTGGCCATGTGTTTTGGGTCATAGTCATGCTGGAAGACCTATCCATAACCCATTTTCAATGCCCTGGCTGAGGGAAGGAGGCACTCACCCAAGATTTGATGGTACATGGCCCTGTCCACCATTCCTTTGATGCGGTGAAGTTGTCCTGTCCCCTTAGCAGAAAAACACCCACAAAGTATATTGTTTCCACCTCCATGTTTGATGGTGGGGATGGTGGTCTTGGTGTTATAGGCAGCATTCCTCCTCCCCCAAACACAGCGAGTTGATGCCAAAGAGCTCGATTTTGGTCTCATCTGACAACACTTTCACCCAGTTGTCCTCTGAATCATTCAGATGTTCCTTGGCAAACTTCAGACGGGCCTGTACATGTGCTTCCTTGAGCAGGAGGACCTTTTGGGCGCTGCAGAATTTCACGGCATAGTGTGTTACCAATTGTTTTATTGGTGACTATGGTCCCAGCTGCCTTGAGATTATTGACAAGATTCTTTTATGTAGTTCTGGGCTCATTCCTCACCGTTCCCATTATCATTGAAACTCCACGAGGTGAGATCTTGCATGGAGCCCCAGACAGAGGGAGATGGTGGAGAGATTGTAAACTGATTGATTGCTTCTGTGGACAGGTGTCTTTTATACAGGTAACATGCTGAGATTAGGAGCACTCCCTTTAAGAGAGTGCTCCTAATCTCAGCTCGTTACCTGTATAGAAGACACCTGGGAGCCAGAAATCTTGCTCACTGATAGGGGTTTAAATACTTATTTCAATCATTAAAATGCAAATCAATTAATAACTTTTTTGAAATGCGTTTTTCTGGATATTTTTGTTGTTATTCTGTCTTTCACTGTTAAAATAAACCTACCATTAAAATTATAGACTGATTATTTCTTTCAGTGGGCAAACGTACAAAATCAGCAGAGGATCAAATACTTTTTTTCCCTTACGGTAGGCAGGGGGGTGTGGTTAGTGGAGAAGGCCCCTTCTCCCGTCCTGAAGACTTCTGGGATGTATGACATCATTTGCCTAGGGCCTGGAAACCAGAATTTAACTAAAGAAATGTAAAAAAAAAGTTTAAAACAAGTAAATATGACTTTCTTATTTACTAATGATAGCAGCATAAGAATTACAATAGTAAATGCCGATTGAGAGAGTAAGGTTATGCTTTAAGCAAGTATGAAGTTTTGAGTATTACAACACAAAAAAAATTCAGTGCACATTTATGGTGAAAAGAAAACGTTTATTTCATTAAAAAAATAAAAAAGACACAACAAAAAAGTCAGGGTTTACAATTGTTTTATAATACATTCTGACCCCAGATCACAACGCTGTGTCATATTAATGTCTTTGTTTAGTATGTTTAATGACCACAGTCATTAATGCTCAACTACCCATCAACAACTAGAAAAGCGCTGTTCATTTCTACATTGAAGAGGATGGCCATTATTCCAAGATCACTGTTACCATACTTGTATTATTTTCAGAGCCATGGCAGTGTTTTAGAAAAAAGAAGAAGATAAAGCCCTGCTGAACCCTTTAGTTATTACTGCAAAAACAGTTATAAAAAAATGAATTAAGTAAACTGTATTTAAGCTCCTCGATAGCAATTACAGGCCTTTGAAGTACTCAAAATGGTAAAATGTTGCTGGCTTCAAAAAAGGTTGCTGTACAGATATATACAAACTTCTCACATGAACACAGCATTCCACGTGTCTTCATAAATGCTTGTTGCAATGTGCAAAATTTGGACATTTTCCATGGGGTACAAGACATGCTATAGTAGCCTTTACAGTACTGTTTTTTCTAGCATGTGGTATTCAAAGTGACCACAGTTTCCTTAACATTTTGGCAAACTGTACAGCCTGTACCTCATTGGAGATGAACCCTGAAAATACACCCTTGCAGCGGGGACCCCACACTGCAAAGGTTGAATGTTCATTAAGTCTAGTGATAGAGAAATAATCTGTACTACTCACCTCATCCCTTGCTCTGGCATTCTATTCTTTCTGGCGTTCAGGGTTGTTAGCGCTTTTGCTGTTTTCATGTACAATGCAAGGTCCTGCATTGTATGTGATAAGGTCAGAAAAGCACCATAGAGAAGAGACTGTGGGTGACTGGTCGTAACAGCGTAGGGGAAGCCTGGCCTAGACTTAACAAACATTTAACACTTGCTGTGTAGAGAGGCCCACTGCAAGGCTGTTTTTTGTGCAATTCTCAGAGTTTAGCCTTAGGTAAATCAACCCCAGTATGTCAGAGACAAACCATAGCACTGACAGGATTTACCAGCACAAGCGGAAAGCGCAGGAGGCTCTCAGGGGATAATTCACTTTCACACTTTGTAGGGTAAAGCCGGCCATAGATGATTCGAATCTAGACCCGGTTTAGCAGGAATCGGCAAAGATTCAAACCATGTATGGGCAGGCTGAATGTACCCAAATTGATAGATTGATCAACTTGGGTACAACCAGCCTGTTAGATCTTACATGCAATTATTGCTAGCGGCTATGCCACTAGCAATAATCGCATATAAAATCTGGCAGGCTTGTGGTATATAATCACTGGTTGTGTATAATCACTGTGTTCTCCCAGCGGGGAAGGTTAGCTCTGGCCCCCTGCTGGGAGAACACAATGGCTCTGCGGGAGAGATTCCCCCATCAACACAGTCAGTTGCAGGAAAGAAAATCGCTCTATCTATGGCCAGCTTAAGTATAATTTACAGGCATATTCTTCTCATTACCCCCCACTCAAAAAAAAGGATCACTTTACATGAATTTGTTCAACATGATAAAAACATAACAAGGTTGTAGAAGGTGCTGTTCACAAAAAGCATTCAAACTGAACTCCAGGTGTGATTTTAATTGCATACCTACATTGGTCCAGCTTAGACAAATGTAACTATGCATATCTTATATCTGAGCAACCACTGTGGAAGATGGCTGTCACTGTAATAACAGTCAGGCCCCATTCACACCTGAGCGTTTTTTTGCTTGTAGCTCTAAAACGCTCAAAAAGCCAAATCCCATTAATTTCAATGGCCCCTGTTTACATCTGAGTGTTCTGTCACCTGAAGCTCCAAAAAGTATATGAGCTTCTTTTTGGCAGATTACACGTCTATGGTGCCATAGACAACTTCAATAGAAACACCTGAATGTTTTCTGCTCAAACAGCAGCTCTCCGCCCCTAATTTCCTGTCCCTATCCTCCCCTTAGTGCTTTCTATTAGCTAAACTAAAATGCGTGAAGCTGTAAAACGCTTGTAATGCACTTCTAAAACGCTTTAAAAAAAGTTTGTAAAAAGCTGCAAAATAAGCTTAAAAAAAAAAAAAAAACGCCCGGAATGGAGCCTTATAAATTGCATTAAGCACAGTTCATCTCACCCACTCAGACATAAATCTTCAAATTTATTTCATTCCATTAAAAACATTATTTTGAGAACCTAAAAAGAAGTGAAGTTTTATGTGGGTGGGTGAGATGCGCGGTGGATAAACAATATTTCACTCGCCATTTATAACTATAACTGTCCCACAAGAGGGACACAATTTTTTTGTCAATCCCAATAATGGTAGTCGCTACTACAGATGAGCACAGGTGTTCCACTACAAACTGACCGGGGGGGGGGGGGGGATTTTCAATGAATACAAGGTGTTTTTTGATTGGACAACGTAGAGAAGAGGGGTGGTGATATCACATTCATTGTGATGTAATGTTCTTTGAAAAATATACAGGGCATTGTGTGAATATCTGTAGTGACCAGCGAGTGAATCCCTGTGGTCAATGTGTGGTGGGACAGCTGCGCAGGGCCTAAAAGATCATGGGGACTACTACAGTGGTTGTCAGCTTCCACAACTGTTCCTCAGGAATGAGATATGAATGCTTACATTAGTCTAAGCGGGAGCAATGCAAGTATGCAATTAATATCATACCTGCAGTTCAGCTTTAGACTACTGAAAACATTTGAAGTATGGTAACATTTGCCTGAGTGGTTACCCTCTTTAATGCTTTACTGACCTAGTGCATACATTCCTTAGGAGAGACCTCCTATCCCAGCTCTCCTGACAGATGCTTCTGCCCTTAAAAGTGCATATTAGTGACAATTTCATTATTACTCATTCTGCAAAGCAAACATTTAGAAAAATCAGCAAAGCTTCACCAGTTAAAGGACATATAGTGCTGAATTTTGTTTGAAAGAAGATAAATTACAGTATACATGAATATGAACAGAACTCACAAGAAGCCTTTTTGAAAGTAAGCATTGCTGAAATATGTTTTTCTAATATATGCTGCCTTAAGTTTATGTAATCACAGTAGGCTACTTACTTGGAATACCCATCCTCAATGTTCGAAGGTAAGGTAAGGTAAGGTGTTAAACATAGCCAGCAAAAGCAACAGTGCCACTTACAGGCACAATACAGTATATAACATTGCACTGAACTTGTTATTTTAGTCAAGAATGCATTTTACAGCTTTTATTACAGTTTCAATTATTAAACAACCCCTTCTAATTAAATTAGCCCATCTATTCAACATCGATATTTTAGTTCTTGGTAGACTTTTCAATATATTTTTTTCTCTTAAGGACCCAAGTGGTGAGTTCTTTGTATGCAAACCCCCATGATCAAAATGAACTGTAGGTTGCGATCTGCAGTGGGTGTCAATATCAAGTTAATGACACTCCAAACGCAGGCCATAAACGCAGTGGGTTTGCCCACGTCGGATCACATGGTAAAGGAGTACCATGCAATCCGGTTGCAGTGAGTAGTGCATGTACTACTTTTGGTGCAGTGCGATTTTAGCCTATTCCTAGTGCGCACGGCCCTTAAGGGAGCCTACCCTGCCTGTTTTATTTTGAATTATGGAGAATGCTACAGAAGAACTGAGAACACCCAAAACCTTAATGTGGGCAGTAGCAGATCTCACAGCTAGAGTTCCTAGCACATGGGTTCCACCAATGACTAAATTATCTTTTAAGGGTGAGCTAAACCTTTAAAGCTCATCTGTACATTTTCTAAGTAGAAATAGTATGAAAGTCAACGTGGTCACAGCCAGAGAAACACACCCAACATCTAAATAATCTGCAGGACATGTATGGGTTAGTGTAGGACTGTAGTTTGAATATATGCCGCCTTTGGTGCTACAATCCAATACTTCAGTCAACTTTATTTTTTGGATAGAGTGGGAAACTGTCTGTGGCTCTCTAAAGCCTAGTACACAGGGGCCGAATGTCAGGCGGCATCGGCCGGGTTAATACAAACCAGCCGACATTCGGCCCGTGTGTACTGCAGTCGGTTCGACTGTTCGGGCCGGCTTCTGCCGAAGTGGCATGACCAAAAAAGGTCTACCAAGCGGCTCCCGATGAGTTCTCTCAGCCAATGGCTGACAGAGCTGACTGGAGTGTTCTGGCGCAACAGTCCCCCTGACAGAACACAATAGAACAGCAGGTCAGATCGCTGTACTAGCATTGGATAGTTAGTACAGCAGCTCCTCCTGAGCGGTCAGTTTCTTTTCGTTCAGCCCTGCTGGGTTGAACAACAAAAAAAAAACCTTCTAGTGTGTACTAGGCTGTAGGGAGATTTCCTTCTCACCTTCAGACTGAGTGACAACACTTTAATGGGATCACAAAGTGATGGGAAATATTTCGAACAGGATCACAATTAACAACATTTTTAGTAGAGAAGGTTGGACCCTTCATCAGGTTTTTATTTCTGCCTGTGTACCCTGTTGGAGATTGGTCTTCACAATGATCACTGGGACATGAGAACTTATCAACAAGGACACTGACAGCACCAAAAGCTGACAAACGCTCTATATTTTTACTGCTTTATTAAAAATAAATACAAATTTGACAAGAGGTACACAATTAGTAAATCACCATCCCATTTAAAAATTCCTATCTTATCACTCCTCTATTATGTTTGTAATGGCAAACCACAACCCCAAGTATGTTTACAAAAACAACTGATCTCCTATCACCAGCAATCAGTGTAAACTTTAAAACCGGTCCACTTGTTGTGGTCTGAATTCGCTGGAAATGGTCTTTTGATTCTAATGGCCATAAAGCACATTCAGTGATATTTCCCATTTCATTGCACTGTACCATTTTTCATTACGATCCACTAGAGGGCCTTAGCTGTTCAGAAGAGTTTGCATCGATTGCTACTGTAGTATTATGATCTTTATACATATTGTTACATTTCTCTGTACCCTGGATTTTCTGTTTAAAGTTAATGAAAGCACTTAAAACTGGTCCACAATTGCTAGAAACGATCTCCATTATGGCCTACACTGCCCTAAAACAAGAGCAAGGGAGATCACAAAATGCATAACACTAAAATGCATTATTTAGAACTGTGCCATTGAAAATGATAGTAAAATATCTTCCATGGGCTTTGAGTGTAGTTTAAATATTGAGGTGTGAAAAGGGGGTCTCAGAGTGTTAAAGTGTATGTAAAGCCAAAACTTTTTTTCTTCTGGATAGAGTGAGGAAAGGTTACAACTCACTTTTTTTTGTTGGCCCCTCTCCCCTCCCCCTTGTCTTGCTGACCATTGACTCCAGTACATACTGTCATGAAAAATCTGACATTTTTTATTTGCAAGAGAAACAGGGAAACCTTCCAATAAGGAAACCTGCTATGGTGACAAATGTCTAATAGGGGATATTCCCTTTAAAGAGGAAGTAAACCCTGATGGGTTTACTTCCTCTTTGTTTCCCTGCAAAGGTAAAGCATAATAGGGCTACTATGCATCACATAATAGCCCATTATGTGTCACTTACCTGACACAGGAGCCTGCGATGTCCCCGATTTCCTTGCCGGCTGGAAGCGTCCATCTTCCTTCCGGGGTCGCGGGCTCTGACTGGCCGGAGTGGCATGACGTCACTCCCGCGTGTGTGCGCGGGAGCCGCCAGTCACGGCATGACCTATTTGAACGGCACAGCGTGAGATTTCTAAAGTGCGCATGCGCTGAATAGGTCGGCGCATGCGCAGAAGAAATCCTTGTACGAGGAATTGTAAATATCTCCTAAACTGTGTAGGTTTAGGAGATATTTACAGCACCTACAGGTAAGCCTTAATATACCTGTAGGTAAAAGTGTGTTGTAAGGGTTTACAACCACTTTAAGCGGGATAAGTTTACTAAGGTAAAAAAATGTGCATTTTCTTTATTTTATTCTAGCAGCCTGCAGAGCTTTGCACCCGTGATCGTGAGTGCAATCCCAGGCTCTTGAAGACTCTCAGTACAACTGTCTGGCCAAACTTCCCATATAGGTAGACAGTTACTGAAGAGCAGGGAGACTCAATGAACTATGAGGGATGCTCACCAGCACCATTGCAGTTCATTGAGAACTACAAGCTATTTGCCTTGGTGGCAGACTGGACTTGTACTTCATTCATTTACAGATAGCTGTGAATGAATGACGCGGCTATGTGAGCAGAGCCCTGCCAGCTGCATTGGTTTTAAACTGTGACAGCGGGTGTGGGAAGAGGATCCCCTCACCCGCTGTCAAAGTTGGGGATCGGGGGGGTGTATTGGGGTGCTGCATTAGTAAGATGTTTCACCCTGAATATGGGTGTAACATGTTACTAAAGGTGAACTTAGCCTTTAATATGTCAAATGTCATCTTCACCTAGATGCTGCTTCCCCTGCAGCACCTAGGTGAAGATGACATTAAGCTCTTTGTGCAGTCTAATAACAAAAATGTTATACTTACCTGCTCTGTGCAATGGTAATGTACAGAGTGGCCCCGAATCTTCTCTTCTGGGGTCCCATAGCAATCCGCTTACTTTGGGGGCACACCTGCGGGCTCGCTTCCAAGCTAGGCTGTGTGCGCCAATAGACACACACAGCGTGGCTCGGACACCCACCCCTTGCTCTCTGCTCACAGAATTTGATTCACAGCAGCAAAGGCCAATGGCTCACGCTGCTGCCTCTGTAAGCAGAGAGAGAAGAGGTGAGCCGCTGCAGACAGGGTCCGATAAGAGATTGGACTGAGATAGGACTCTAGAACCACTTTAGCATGCCATATTTTGGGGAAAGCTGAGTACTCAAATCTCACGAGAGAAGATGTTACTGCACTGAGCTTTGGCATAATCTGACAAAATTTAGGACACTCTGCAGTCACTGGGATAGTGCCCAAGGGATGCTGACGTGATGCCCCTGCAACATGGAAGTCGGGGAAAAGTCAGTATTTTTTATGTTCTCAACAGTTTTTTTAAAAAAAGCTAATTCTCATGGGGAGAAGGACCCCTAACTAACAAAGCAAACCTTGCATAGAGTGATCCTTTCTTACTTGCTTTGTTTAAAAAACAGGAAATGAAGGGAAATCTACCTGATAGGAACCAGGCAAATTAAATGCTAGGCATCTTAACCATTCTGTCTCCAAAACTAAAAAAAAAAAAAAAGTTTTGGCTTTTCATACACTTTAAATGATAAAAATCATTTGGTTTCCAACAAAACAATTTTTATCAGTAAAAGCCACAATAGCTATGTGAGCTACTTAATAGCTGCAGAAGAGACTGGCAAATCTTGGAACTTTAGTGAGGAAAAAAAAAAACAATCCAACCCATGTATGGCCAGCATAAATGTGTAGGGACAAAAATATTCAACTAAGGCTGGCCATACATTATACAAATCTCTTGTACAATTTTACTTTAGATTTACTAAAACTATATAATATGAGATCAAACCTAAAAACTTTATGCAATCAGGCAGGCCCTTGCCCTACATGGTTGTAGGTAAATCTAAAGGAAATTGGAGAAAACTGCATAATGTATGGCCAGCCTAAAACAATCTGTACCTTGCCCCTAAACAAGCATCCCTTTCCACTGCTTTGCTCTTCAGTACTCATACACAAGTGGATATAGCTGCTCTATTTAGTATGTTCAAACTGAAGATTACTGGATATTTAAAGCCTACGCTAAACTGTGTATGAGACAACAGAAATCTTTGTATAATGAATTTATACACCAATAACCAGCCATATATTAAGCAGCTGGGATTTATCAGCTATGGAAGTCATTGCTTGGGTGATTATTGGCTTAGGTCCATTAGCACCTAATCTGCTACCATAATTCAAACGACATTTTTAAAAAAAAAAATCAAACTTGGCATACCTAAATACTCTGTGCAATGGTTTTGCACAGAGCAGCCCCGATCCTCTTCTTCTGGGGTCCCCTGCCAGCACTTTAGGCTCCTCCTCTTCGGCAAGTGCCCCAATAAAATGTGGCTTTCACTCCCGAGCCGCCCTGCCTGCATCTATGAACACAAGGTGGGCGGCTCGGCCCTGCCACCCGCTCGCTCGGCACAACATTTCATTGACAGCAGGGGGAGCCAACGGCTCCAGCTCTCATCAATACGCCCAGGGAGGAGGGACACAGCTGTGAGAACCGTTGCTCTCATGCACATCGATGGGATCGGATCGGGCTCATGTACTGGGGTTTTGCAGCACAGAAGGTTTTTTACCTTAATGCATAGAATGCATTAAAGTGAAAACCCTTAAGGCTTTAAAACCTATTTAATGCACACCGGGGTACAAGTCCTGTTTTTCAACCAGTGTTTATAAACTGGATCATTGGAAGGCATAAAGCCCTTTCCTTGGAGATGGACAATCTGCAGCATAGAAAAATATTCTGTAACAAATCTATAAAATACAGATTATATCTGAAAAATATAAAAAGTGCATTATTTTGTCTTGTTCTCAGGTCACAGCGCAAACATAGTGACACCCTGCAGGCATCTGATTTCGGAGCCTCAGCTATACAAACAACCTCTGGCTGACAACAGCTAACATGATACACTCTAAGGCCCCATCTGATTACAACTGACAAAGTACTATACAGAGCAATGTTTAGTACTATATAGAACCCTCCACATCCCTACATTCTAACAGTCAGTATGTTCAATAATTATAGAAAGTTCTCCAAATATTAACCCTTTAAGTCACAAATGTTTCCAAAAGGTGTGCTGCACAAAGAAATGATAGGCTGATACCAATACATACACAATATACATGTGTCAGCCTCTAACACTGCTTAAATAATCTGCTCAGCTAAAAGCATTTCTTTTCATTTGCACGAATGCATCATTCTGCATACAATACAGCTATACACAGCACAAGTATTAACAATGCTCAGCTCATATTTATACACATTAACCCACATACATTTCCAGGTGAATACTGCTCCGCATAGATATATTTACTCTTTATAGATACAAAGCTTTGAGCAAATGTATACTGCACTTTACAAATACGCATACACAGATGCCAATGTACATACAGTATTTCTGAAAAGCTCAAAATTAAAATACATCATTTAAAAACTTTTAAAATGCTTAAAAATCGATTTGTTTTGCAAATTCTGTACAACTCTATTTTTAATGACGTACAACTGCTGAATGTGCAGGTGGCAGGAATAGGTCATCTGTATATTTGCTATAACTAAACACAATCATCTATACATAAAAAAAGCTGTCAAAGCCACACTTTGTATACTGCTCTGTCACCAACCTTTTGAGAAATGGTGCTCCAAACATTTGTTTATTTTGTTTCGTATGGTGTGTAGGGCTGGACGTTACTGTAAAAAGCATCCTAAAAAGATTACAATCATGTCCCCTACTCTCTATCAGCTACGCTGCTACAAAGCGGCCTCAGCTTTATCATATACAGGAGGAACCTGTTTCTAAAAGCCCCAAATAGCAGGTATAATGCATTTCTGCTGGTTTTACCCCATCAGTGCTTTGATTTATATATAAAAGCTCAAATGACAGTTTAGATCCCTCTTTTAATTCCTCGCCGTTGTAAAAAAAAAAATCTGAAATATTGTTTTTATGTATTCTATTGACGTTGCAGCATTTATAAGGTGGTGACACTGGCAAAAAGAAACACAAACTGTACAGGATAAGCACACCACTTAAAGTGGTATACATGAGTTTTTAAATGCACGCTTTTTTTTTTTAAAAGCTACCATGGGTTTTGTTCTATTTTGCCAGTATCGATCCTCCTTGCTGTTCTTACCAATTCAATTGCCCTCTTTTCAGTACTCTTTTTTTTTTTTTTTGCTGGCCTGTTTAATGCAGCTTTATAAATACCTGCAGAATTTGCCAGCTAAGCCTGTTAGAGAATCAATGAAGTATGAAGACGAAGAGCTGCCTAATAAACAAGCTCCAGAAAGATACCATATAGGAAGAAAAAAAGGAATCACCTCTTAGCTGAATATGGCAGTTCATCTTAACATCCTATATATGTATCATGTAATACAAAAGAGACTAAATTGAACAAATGTGCTACTGCAGCAAATTTGAACATTGGAGCTGCCACATAGAGTATGCTGGTGCAGAAAACCCAATGAAAGCTAGGGGTCAAGCCAAAACCTCATTCTGCCCTTCCCTAAAGGTGCACATTCAAGCTGGGAGGGAAGACTGACAATTCACTGATACTGAATAATGGCTAGTGTCTAATATATCATTTCCACGTAAACCTCAATACATAAAGCATACTGAACAGTTCTGGATTGCATGAGCCACTCCCAAGCTGAACACATGCCTGTGTATGATCACTGTATTACTCACATATATACAAACCCTTAACTACTTTAAATATAATCGGTCCAGCAATTATGTTAGGAGTGAACATCCATTTGGAAAAAGCCCCCCTTCCCTTGGTCCTCCGTGTCCAGAAAATAGCTTGGCCTGTAGTGTAAGTATGTCAAGCGAAAACCTTACGAAATTGCTGGTCTATGATTCTGGGGAGGCGCTCTAGATTTAGGAGAACGGGCTGTGGTTGTGGCTGTTGTTGTTGATGATGATGAAGAAGTAGAAGAGGATGATCCGCTGCGTGTTTCACCTCCAGTGCTGCACTGCTTTAGTTTGCGTCTTTTAGCCAGTGGGGCATTTTCCACACTCTTTAAAAATACCCCCTCACGTTTTCCACGCTTAAATGCCTGTAAACATGAAATTAAATCCATAAGTCCCTAATCACCTGACATCTACACAAAGAAAAGTTTTACTGACTACTCTACAGAAGTGTGGCAGAGAACAATGATACCACCCATAGTAATCAGACTTCACGCCTACTATAAAGATAGATTTCTTTAACATGACTAGAGGTCATTGAAACTAAAGCGGCCATAGATGGATCGAATCTTGGCAATCTTCAGCAGGGAACAACCGAGATTTAATCCATCAGTGGGCAGGCTGGTTGTACGCAACCAGCCTGCCATAGTTTTTTCAAGATGATTACTGCCAGCGGCTAAGGCATGCTGCCGGCAGAACACAATAACACTGCAGGAGGGATTCCCCCATCAACACTGTGTTGATGGGGGAATCAAGTGATTTTCTTTCCTTCATCCCGTGGTGGAAGGAAAGAAAATCAATTAATCTGTAGCTTGCCTTAAATCTCCAGGGCATATTAGAAGTGTCATTATGCAATGGTCAACCTGACAATAACAATAATTTACCTACCTAAATAATTTTACACTTTTTTAAGGACATTTAAGACTTTTATTTGGTGCACTGTTTTAATAAATTCCCTTACTATAACTGTTCTTATAAGCTGTCAAGTAGACAAAAATGTTTTTAAATTTATAGCTTATAATATTTTCTAAAACATTTTTAATTAATTAATTTACATTTTTTAGTTTAGTATTTCATTTTAAAAGATAAGTGCACATTCAGAGAAAGTCCCGTATTCCCAAAATCCAACTGCCTCAGCACCCTTTCTACAGCTGCATACCTTGATCCGACTCTGTGGATTGCACACATCCTCTGTCTCCTGACCACACCTACAAGGTACAGCCCCATAGAAGTCTTTGCAGCCTATCTACTTAAGTCTCCGGCTGTGCAGGATTTAAACAATCCCAGGGATGGATCGTGGCAAGTATGCATGTTTGGAAAGAGGAGGTGGGATCTGTTAAGTTAGTTAACGGGGCATACAGCATAAGTGCACTTTCTCTTAACATGTACTGTACTTATCCTTTAACAACTGCAGGCTGTCAGCTGCTCCTGTTAATGTGGCTGTGCAAGGAAGGAGCCCGTACTGCTGCAAGCTCCTAGTTACAAAATTGAATGTAGATTTATGTTCTATGGGAAATTGTGCAGAGGAATGTAAGTCTATAGTTTTGCAGGTTCAAAGAAGTTCTGTTTTAAATAGATTTTTTTTTTATATACATGATTGACCCCATGACATAGACTAGAATAAATGGTGTAAAATTCATTTATGCCTACTATTCAGAGATATCTTCTTTTTTCTCAAGTCAAGTCAGTGGCATGGAGCACTGGGATAGCCAATCATAGAAAGAGCACTCAGGCAGCCAGACCTTGGAGAGTTATTTAGCTGATGTCTAAATGGAGTGGATTTGTGCTTAAAATGTAAAAATATTTAGATGCACTAACCATGAAGGTGGCATTAACGAATGTCTTGGTGGCCATACCACTGGATTCCAAGACATCTGGCGTCATGAGAGGTGTTGAAGACAGTGGACGACCTCCGCACAGCCAATCGCTTTCCTTGAGTTCACTGAGATTTAGCCGACACGATGGATCTACAGTAAGCAAACCTGAAAAGAGAAGATTTGTCAAACAGGTTTTTTGTCACATAGCATCCCTTGTTGGTGCACCAGTTTGATTAACTGGTGTCAAGGTTACATTGAGGGAACAACTCAGAACTGTTTTTCTTACCAGTAAACCTTTTTGAAATTTTTAAGGCTCTCCACATAGGTACCCCTGAATAATACCCAGTGGAAATGTCTCTCATTCTCCTTCGTTCTAAATTTGTAATGCAGAATCACATATGACAGTTACCTCCAGTGCTCCATAGATGAAATTTATCAGATCAAGTTTCATCTTAGTTATCCCCATCTCCATGCACTATTTAAAAGGGAAGCCTAAAGTGAGCGGAGGGCTGAGGACAAACACAGCTATCAATTTTATGGTATAGATGATTTTCTGTGGGCTAAATAAAGTGAATGTGCACCACACAAAGTGTGGCACGGCGCTGCAGTGGATGGTGGACCTGGTGACTGATGGGTGTTGTTTTTAATGACCATGTGTTTTTGCTATGTAGAAACTCCTACAGATATATTATTCAATGGTTTCACAGCATATGTTGTGACTCTTAAAAGTATCACTTGCTATATGTGGTAGATATGCCTATTAGTACAACCTAAGAAACCCAAGTGGAATACAGATAACTACCAAAGGGACAATCTTTAAATGTGTACTGTAGTCACTAAAATACAGAATAGCAAACATTGTATAATTAATTGTATAAGGAATTGTATAATGTTACTACATTATACAATTCTTTAAAACTTTAATCCCCACCAATCCAGGAGTATATTATTCCCACTTGACCACCACTCTATTCAACTGCCGGGAATGAAAAATATACCCATATGTGACAGCATGAGGGCAGCTCCAAATGGAGTGACTTGGACCTTACACTTTCCTCTCCCCTAGTGGCTAAATGAACCAGAGGGGGAGTGAAAGGAAAGTAAGTATTTGCTGCTGAGGAGGTAATGGGGGGGGGGGGGGGGTGTCACGGAGTTGAACCTATTGCTTTGACACATGTTTGAGGTTTTAAAGTATCTTTAGAGCAATCACTCAAAATGATAATTTTCAAAGGAGTTTACATTGTAGTTTACCTTAAAGTGATACTAAACACACACTGTTTAATTTACACTGTCCCTTCAATTTCTGTACGTGGATGATGGCACTGTAGATATTTTAATTTAAAAACCCCATCTAAGTACCTTTTTCTTAATCGATTTACAGATGTCACATGACCCAGATCTTTCCCAGCCTGTCTGCAGGGAAACATAAGCAGGAGGAACTTCTAGTCCTCTGCTGCTGGTCACATGTTCAAACAAAAACAAAAAAACCCCACAACCTTTGGAGTACAGGGTAAAAATAAATAATAATATCAATAAACTGTTTTAAATTGTCATACAAATATATATTTAAAATCAAATCTTCAAAATTTTTTGGCAATAACATGGAGTGGACAGATTTCTGCAAGTCACAGGCTGTGTCACGCCCCTCCAGCCTGTGTCTTAAAATAAGAGGGAGGTGAAGTCTCCGTCAATCTATAGTGCCTTGAAAAAGTATTCATACCCCTTGAAATTTTCCACATTTGTCATGTCACAACCAAAAGCTTCAATGTATTTTATAGGGATTTTATGTGATAGACCAACACAAAGTGGTACATAATTGTGAAGTGGAAGGAAAATGATAAATGGTTATCAATTTTTTTACAAATAAATATGTGAAAACTATGGCATGCATTTGTATTCAGCCCCCCTGAGTCAATACATTGTAGAACCACCTTTCGCTGCAATTACAGTTGCAAGCTTTTTTTGGGTATCTTTACCAACTTTGCACATCTAGAGAGTGACATTTTTGCCCATTCTTCTTTGCAAAATAGCTCAAGCTCTGTCAGATTGGATGCAGAGCATCGGTGAACAACAATTTTCAAGTCTTGCCACAGATTCTCAATAGGACTCTGACGGCCATTTTAACACACGAACATGCTTTGATCTAAACCAGTGTTTCTCAACTTTCTTTCAGTCAAGGCACCCTTTAAAATTATAGACAGACTCAAGGCACCCTTTAAAATTATGGACAGTCTCAAGGCACCCCATTCTAAAATGCAAAAAACTGTTTTTCATCATGCGGCACCATCGACATACGTTGGAGACCCAACATTAGAGGTGATTTATTCTTTCAAAGCAAATACACCTTTTGCACACCAGTACCGATTAGTATTCTTTTTTTTTTTTTTTTTTTTCTTGCCACATCAGCGAGAAGGTAAACTATGGGAGTAGTTTTTTCAAATTGAAATTCAAAAAGTACTTCCCTTTATTTTCATCACATCATTGTGGCTTCTACTCTTTTTCATTGATTGGAATGTTTCTTTACACAAGCAAAAATATGGGAATAACATCCCCCCCACTACATCCAAGATTAGCCGTTTGTTACTTACTCCCTACCCTCCACCCCCGCCTCCCCCTATCCCCACCCTTCCCGAGACCGTACTCCCTCCCATCTACTTTTTCTTTTCTCTCTTTTTTTTTTTTTTTCCTGTTTGATTTCCCCTTGCTCCCCTTCCCTACTCAAGTTGACCATATCTCAGCTGCTCTTATGGATTTTTTAAATTTCTCCCACTCTCCCCACTTTTTCCTGTACGCCTCCATTTTTGTCCCGTCACTGAACCTTAAGTACTCCAAATCCTGTATCTCGTTTATTTTATTAATCCAATCCCTCATGGATGGCCTTTCTTTTCTATTCCAGTTTTTAGGGATTAGGCTCTTAGCTGCGTCTATGAGGTGGGGTAGGAGTGTTCTGAGGTAGGCCCTAGTGGGCATCTCGCTCAAGTGAAACAGAAGAACCCTGGGGTCCCTTGGTACATCATAGTTTGTAATCTCTTTAATATATTTCCTGATCTCGTCCCAGAAGACCCCTATCTCAGGACACGACCACCACACATGGGCCATCGTCCCAATTTCACTACAGCCCCTCCAGCATAGCCGAGATTTGTCCTTATCGATTTTATGCATCTTGTCCAGGGTCATGTACATTCTTGTTAAACACTTGTAGTTTAGCTCTAGCACTTTATAATTAACTGACGTGATCAGAAGACGCTTTAGTATCAGATCTACCTCTATCTCTGCCAGTGTTACCCCTAACTCCTTCTCCCATTTACTTATAAAAGCCAGGGTATCTACCCTCCTCAGCTCTACCAGTATTTTATATATTCTAGAAAAACCCCTTTTATCGTCTGGTTCCATACATATTTTTTCTAGTGGGAGTAGATTTTTCATTGTTCTGATTGGTTGTGGCAAAGATTCAACAAAATGTTTTAATTGACCGTAGCGCCATGGATTAATATTTATCTTGTCTCCTCTTTTCTTAAGCTCCTGGATTGAGCATATTTTCCCCCTGTCTGTTACGTCCTTTAATTGCAAATTCTCGTCAAGGAGCCATTTCCCAAACCACTCTTCCTTCCCCGGAGGGAAATATTCTACTTCCTTCAATGACATTAGCGGTGAATTATATTCCCAGTGTTCCCTTTTGTGGATCCGGTCCCATATTCTAAGTGCGTGGCTAGTGATTTCGTGCAATTTTATATCTTGTTTTCTTAATTTTGGTGGGCACCATATTATTTTGTGGAGTTTTAGCTTACTAACATTATTTTCAATTTCTACCCAGTGTTTACCTTTATTTTTAACCCAATCTATTACCCTCCCCAGTGCGATAGCTTCATAATATTTACTGATGTCGGGTGCTCCCCATCCCCCTTTACTTTTTGTGTTTATTAATTGGTTATATTTTATCCGTGGTATTTTCCCTTTCCATATAAACTTTAATATCATTGAGTGCAGCCTTTTAAGGTAACCAGGTGGGAGAGTAACTGGGAGCATTTGCATTTTGTATGTTATTTTTGGTAACAGAACCATTTTGAAAATGTTAATTCTTCCCGACCACGTCAGTTGCCCCTGCTGAATTCTATTTAGTTCTGATTTAACCTCGTTTATGAGCGGGATGAAATTTGCCTGGAATAATTCTTCTACGGACGTTGTGATTTTAATTCCTAGATAGTTTAGAGCTTCCTTCTCCCACCTAAATGGAAAATGTTTTTGATAGGCGAAATCTCTTGTCTTATTTGGGTTGATATCTAGTACTTCTGACTTAGTAGTGTTTACTTTAAAGTTAGACAGTTTCCCGTACTCTTCTTTTTTTTTTTTTTTTTTCCACATCAGTGAGCACCGCCGACTGGCCTAATCAGCATGATAATCATTTATTGTCGCCGACTTAGATTCACATCATTGTGGTTTTCTTTGTTTATTTATTTATTTATTTTTCCTACTTGCTTTTAACAAATATAAAACAAGGAATTATATACAGCGTTATTAAGTACCCTATTAAGGGATTTCTTAGTCCGCTTATTCTCAACTACTTAGAATAACCAGGTTATATAAATCTTATTTCTCCCTGGATAACATCTACCCTCGCGACCCAGCACAGAGCAAAGCATTCAACAAACAAAATAGAATATAGAAAAAAAGAAAAAAGAAAACACGCTACCTATTAATGAGATCTGGGAGAGTCACATGTATGAGCTGGGCTAATGGGGTCCCCATATCCGTAGCCCCCTATTCAAACCACTAGTGAACTATTACATATTTGTGGAAAACCCCCACCCCTTCCCCTACTCCCACCCCCCTCTACTCCCATACCCCTTCTATGCAAGATCCAACCCTAAACACAGTTTACTATTTACTATTATTACCTAATGTTTCCTACTTAAATCAAAAACACCAGTAACCCTACATTGTTTGTGTAAAACACCGGTTCTGTATTTCTCTACTGCATATATATCTTGGCTATTTACCTAATCCCTTGCACTCCAAGCTTTCCCCTTATGCAGGCCGCCTTATCCCTCCATGGCTTCCATATTTTGTCAAATTGCTGGAGATTCCCCCTTTTTATATACTCCAATCTCTCCCTGTCAATGGAGGCACCGAGTGTATCTAACCAATCATACACTGTCGGGGGCTCCTTTGATTGCCACCTTAGCATTATCATTTTTCGGGCCTGAAATAACCCTCTCAGGATTGCCAGAGTAGCACCCCTCCTCTCCCCCTCTATCCTTCTATATCCCAGGATGCATTCCAGCGCCTCCCTTTTTACTAACGTATGGTAAGTCTCACCCAGACTGCTAGTCACTCCCTCCCAGTATCGATGCAGCTTGGGGCATCTCCAGAGCAGATGGATGAGGTCCCCAGACTCCTGGCACCTAGGGCAATTATCATTAGGCCTTCTACCGAACCTAAAGAGCCGTTTTGGAGTATAATAGGCCCTATTGAGCAGCATCAGGTGAGAAATCTTCTGCGAAGGGGTTACTGACACCTGGGGTGCCATCTCTAAAATTCTCCTCCATTGTTCCTCAGAAATTGCCCCTAGTTCCTCTTCCCATTTAACTCTTACCTTCTGAAGTATTTCCCATCTGTTCTCTGAGTTACTTAGTTGGTCATAGATTTTAGTTATTAGGCCCCTAGTGGGTTCTACTTGAAGTAACTGACGAGTGAAGGGCATTTCTACCCACCTTGGAGGCTGATCACCAAATTGAGCCCTGAGAGCATGTTCTATCTGCCGGTATAGGAACGAGGAGCTCTGAGGGATCTTAAATTCCCTGATCAGCTCGGGAAATTTTTTAAGGGTGTTACCTGAGTATAGCTGTCTTAGCTTTTTAATACCACCAGCCTCCCACCCCCTACTCTTTCCAATTTTTAGAATTTCCTGTAGATTCCGGTTGTTCCAAATAGGGGTGTGATCTGTAAATCCCTCATACCCCATTAGTTTCTTAACAGATTTCCATATCTTAATTAGCAACCTGATTGTCGGAAATTCATGATAAAACATATCTGCCTCTAATGCCTCGATAAGCGTATTATGCCGAGCGCTTAACAAGATTAGCCTGCCATTCGGAGTGCCCCCTTCTGGGATTCCACAACCCGTTAAGTGCTGTAGTTGTGATGCAAGGAAATAACGCTCCGGGTGGGGCATATTTTCCCCCTGTCTGTTACGTCCTTTAATTGCAAATTCTCGTCAAGGAGCCATTTCCCAAACCACTCTTCCTTCCCCGGAGGGAAATATTCTACTTCCTTCAATGACATTAGCGGTGAATTATATTCCCAGTGTTCCCTTTTGTGGATCCGGTCCCATATTCTAAGTGCGTGGCTAGTGATTTCGTGCAATTTTATATCTTGTTTTCTTAATTTTGGTGGGCACCATATTATTTTGTGGAGTTTTAGCTTACTAACATTATTTTCAATTTCTACCCAGTGTTTACCTTTATTTTTAACCCAATCTATTACCCTCCCCAGTGCGATAACTTCATAATATTTACTGATGTCGGGTGCTCCCCATCCCCCTTTACTTTTTGTGTTTATTAATTGGTTATATTTTATCCGTGGTATTTTCCCTTTCCATATAAACTTTAATATCATTGAGTGCAGCCTTTTAAGGTAACCAGGTGGGAGAGTAACTGGGAGCATTTGCATTTTGTATGTTATTTTTGGTAACAGAACCATTTTGAAAATGTTAAATCTTCCCGACCACGTCAGTTGCCCCTGCTGAATTCTATTTAGTTCTGATTTAACCTCGTTTATGAGCGGGATGAAATTTGCCTGGAATAATTCTTCTACGGACGTTGTGATTTTAATTCCTAGATAGTTTAGAGCTTCCTTCTCCCACCTAAATGGAAAATGTTTTTATAGGCGAAATCTCTTGTCTTATTTGGGTTGATATCTAATACTTCTGACTTAGTAGTGTTTACTTTAAAGTTAGACAGTTTCCCGTACTCTTCTAATGTAGCCAAGACATTCGGAAGAGAAATTCTCGGGTTTGTTATGTAGAGGAGGATATCGTCCGCAAAGGCGGCGAGCTTATACTCAATTCCCCCTATGTTGACTCCTCCAATGTCTGGGTTCTGTCTTATCCTAACGAGGAGGGGTTCCAATACTATCAGAAAGAGCAATGGGGAGATTGGGCATCCCTGTCTAGTTCCGTTATACATATTAAAAGGCTCGGATAAGGTCCCGTTTATTTTGACTCTCGCTGAAGGTTTTGTGTAGAGCGCCCTTATCCAACTACAGATCCTCTCCCCATAGCCCACTTCTTTGAGTGTTTCTGTCATGAAGTCCCAGTCTACCCTATCAAATGCTTTTTCAGCATCTATTGATAGCAGTAGTCCTGGGACCCCGCTCCTTTTAATTTCCTGAGTTATCAATAGCGTTTTAATACTATTATCCCTACCTTGTCTACCTGTTATGAACCCCACTTGATCGGGATGGATGATATTTTTCAACGTTTGCTTGACTCTACCCGCGATAACTTTTGCGAAAATTTTTGTGTCATTATTTAAGAGGGATATGGGCCTAAAACTAGAGCACAGTGTGTTGTCCTTTCCTTCCTTATGAATTAACGCTATAGTAGCTGCCAATGCGTCTCTACTCATTTCCCCTCTCTCACCTATCTCGTTCATGTAGGTACATAATTTTGGGACTAGAAGCTCTTGGTATTTCTTATAATATAGTACTGTCAGTCCATCTGGCCCCGGGCTCTTTCCCGTCGGGGTCTCCTTAATAGCTTTCCTTACCTCAGCCTCTGTAATGGGGGCTTCTAACGCAAGATTCTCCTCTATTGATATCTTAATCATCACGGTATCTTTTAAATAGTTTTTAATTTTTTCTCGTTTTTGCTCTCTCACTTTGTCCTTATCCTTTGTGTTTATTGAGTAGAGTTCCCCATAGAATTCCTGGAAGATTTTTGCTATGTCCTTATCCTTATATTTAAATTCTCCTGATTTCGTCTTTATCTTGTCAATGTAATTGTTACTTTTCTTTTTGCTTAGTGCTCTCGCCAGGAGTCGACCCAGTTTATTACCAGAGATGTATCTTTCTTTTTTGACTAAATTGTATTTTTTACGATTTTCTGCCTCTATCTGCTGTCTCAGGGCCTCTCTAGTACCATGTAGTTTCCCCAGGATCCCTCTATCCCTCGTGTCCTTATGCTGCCTTTCTAGTTTTTTCACCTCCTCCTGAAGTGTGCCCAAGACTTTGTTCTGCCTTCTTTCTTTCTCCACTCCCGCCTTTATTATTATCCCCCTAATATAAGCCTTATGGGCCTCCCAGACTATTGCTTCTGACATTTCTTCAGAGGAATTAGTTCTAAAATAAAATTCCAGTTCTTCATTTAATACCGTATATACTTGAGTATAAGTCGAATTTTTCAGCACATTTTTTTGTGCTGAAAGTGCCCCCCTCGACTTATACTCGAGTCAAGCACTTTTCTGCAGCAAAAAATTTCATTTTCCGAACCGATTTTGGGGCCCCGTATCTCAGGGCCACTTGGTGCTAGAAACCCCAAATTTGGTATGCAAACCCAGTGGACCTGGTACCACAACATATCCAAAGCTGGGGTTCCTAACACCAAGTGGCCCTGAGATACGGGGCCCCAAAATCGGTTCGGAAAATGTCATTCTCTGCTGCAGAAAAAGTGCTTGACATTTTCTGAACCGACTTTGGGGCCCCATATCTCAGGGCCATTTGGTGCTAGGAACCCCAAATTTGGTATGCAAACCCAGTGGAACTGGTGCCATAACATATCCAAAGCTGGAGTTCCTAGCACCAAGTGGCCCTGAGATACGGGGCCCCAAAACTGGTTCGGAAAATGTCATTCTCTGCTGCAGAAAAGTGCTTGACATTTTCTGAACTGATTTTTGGGGCCCTGTATCTCAGGGCCACTTGGTGCTAGAAACCCCAGCTTTGGAAATGTTATGGTGCTAGTTCCACTGGGTTTGCAAACCAAATTTGGGGTTCTTAGCACTAAGTGGCCCTGAGCTACAGGGCCCCAAATTCGGTCAACTGTGTCTATCTGCAGCAATGTCATTTCGGGACCCTTTGGGTTCAGAGACCCCAAATTTCGGCTGCAGCTAGGGGGCATCTAGGAACCCTTAACTACCGAGTTTGAAGTTCAGGGGACCTATGGCTGCAAATGGGCACAGTGAGGCATGCAAATGGGCACAGTGATGCTGCAAATGGGCATTGTTGACCCTCTTTTCCACTTACAGTAGCTGTGCATTTCTCACCCTCGTCTTATACTCGGGTCAATACGTTTTTCCCATTTTTTTGTTGTAAATTAGGGCCTCGACTTATACTCGGAACGACTTATACTCGAGTATATACGGTAATTTGTCAATTTCCTTATCGTGAAGAAGATCTTCGTTTAGTCTCCAATTTTGAAACGGGGGTGTTAGATTATTTTGTTTTATTCGTAATGTCACCGGGGCATGGTCCGAGAAAGTTATAGATCCGATATTTGTGTTTTCTACCTCTTCTAAAAATCTATGGTCAACGAAAATATAGTCAAGTCTTGAGTACGTCGCGTGCACGGGGGAGTAGTAAGTGTAATCCAATGTTTTTTGATGTTGCATCCTCCAAACATCGATTAGTTGGGACTGGTGCAGTTTTTTTTAAAGTTTGTTCAACCATACCCCCCCAGTCCCCCGGGCACGCGACGCATTGTCTCTGCCTGGCTCTAGGCATAGGTTCAGGTCTCCTGCCACAATGGTCCTCCCTCTCCTAAAACTCTCTAGCTTTGATAGTACTCCAATTAGATATTTACTTGGATTGTTGTTAGGGCAGTAGATATTAGCTAATGTATATTCCTGACCATTTAGCTTTCCCCTCAGAAACAAAAATCGGCCCTCCGGGTCAGTCATTCTCTCCCCTGTCTGGAAACGGGTCCCCCTGGCAAAACCAATAGCTACCCCTTTTGCTCCCCTTATCGGGGAGTCGCTATAAAACCAACACGGGTAGTCCCCTGACGAAATCCTCTGATTTCTCCCCAGGTATAGATGTGTCTCCTGGAGAAAGACCACCTCGGCTTTGTTGGATCTCAGCTCGCCCATCACGTTCGCGCACTTTATGGGCGAGTTGAGCCCCCTCACATTATATGTTACCAAGTTAGTTCCAACCATTTATTCTTCTTTCCAGGGCCCAACCACAACCACAACAGGATACTCTGAGGTTTGTACTGGTCACTCTGAGGTTTGTACTGGTCTCGCCCCTCCCCTCCCCCCCTCTAATCCCTGCCCCTCCATCATCCCCCCCTTGTCCTCCCCCCTCCCTCTCCCCCCCTTTTGGGGTAACGGACCCTCTCATGGCCCTTTTAACCGTGGCCCCACTAACTCCTCCCGGCTCTACGGTTCTCCCCCTAGAGGTTGAGCTTGGGGATACCTTCCTTGGGTCCACCCGCTCCCCCCTGGATGCCCGTCTCCCCCCCCTCCTCCCCGCTCCCCTCCCCCCCATCCCCCCCCGGACCCACACCCCCCGACCTCCACCGCACTTTTCTTTTTTTTTTTTTTTTTGCCCCCCCCCCCCCTTTTACTTCATCCTCCCCTTTACAGATTGGGCCTAACGTTATCTATCTATCTGATCGTTGTACAGGCTTGTGTCTCTTCTTTATGGTCGCATCATTTTAGTAACTGGTTTCCAGGTGTAGGTCCCCTCTCTACTATCTTGATTTTCAGATTTTTCCCACCAACCCGGAATTTCCACCAATGGTACCTCCAAGCGTTGGCAGAATTTTTGTGTCTCTTCGGGGAACCTGAGTGTCGCTGAGCGACCTTCCTTGTGTCCTGTCAAACAAGCCGGGAAGCCCCATGAGTATTGGACGTCATTTGCTCTGAGTTGGGCAAGGAGTGGTTTGAGGATTCTTCTCCTAGCCAGGGTCTCTGCAGATAAATCTGGGAAGATCTGTAGGTTTATCTCTCCATATTTCACTTGTTGGTTTGTTCTCATACTTGATTTAATCTTTTCTTTATCCTGGAAATTATGGAACCTAACAATAACATCTCGTGGGGCGTCCCCCCTGATTTCCACTGGCTTTCTTATCCTGTGGGCCCGCTCTAGCTTGATCTTGGGTCTATTATCAGTTGGATCCAGACGCTCTCCAAAGATTTGATCAATTATTTCTTGTAGGTTCTCTTTCCCCCCCTCCACCTCAGGCAAGCCTCTTATCCGCAGGTTCTTCCTCCTATACCGGTTCTCCTGGTCTTCCAGTTTGTACCGTAGGTTTCTTTGTTCTTTCTGGATTTCTTCCATCTGCTGTTTAAGGATTTTTATCTCCATTCCCTGGGTATCCGTTGTTGTCTCCAATTCCTCTACTCTTTTTAGTGTGTGGCCCATATCTTGTCGGATTGCTCCGATCTCACTTTTGATTAGTGTTTCTAATCTAGCGAACATTTCTGCCATCTCATTTTTTGTTGCTAGTTGTTTATCTTCCTGGGGGGCCCTAGATGCCACTTCCGTTGTCTCCGTACCCAGAATGTGGGTCTCTATCTCTGCCAATTGTCTTCGTGTGCTTATTTTGGGTAGAGGTTCGGGGGTTTTACATTTAGTCCCCCCTACCTTTCCTGGGCTTCCTTTATTCCCATCTTGGACCATGTATTTCCTTATGGCGCCCGGGCTTACACTTGTTCTACTGGTACTACTACTGGCCGAACTGGCTGTAGCAGCCTTCCCTCCTCTCCCCTTCATTATGCTGTTTGTGCTGGGGATCTGGGGGACCAGGTATGGATATTCTGCCGGTGTAGTTCGTATTATACTCTAGTGCTATGGTATGTAGTGGTAGTAGTAGTATGTGTAGTCGACCCTCACTGGTACACTATGCGGTCGGCCGAGGGATGACTTTCCTCCGGCCTCTTTGGGTCAGGTATTTCCCAGGGCCCTCTAGTTTTCCTAGGATTACGCCTCTCCACTATACCCGCCCTGTACAATTGCTCTAAATTGAAGTTCTCAGGAGGGAAAGGGAGGATCGACACACAAAGGAAAGAGGGTAAAGGGAAAAAAAAACGAGAAAGACCAGTAAAACACAGAGGGGATACCCCTCCGGGTTAATACCCCTCAGAGAGGGGACTAATTTCGCTGACTCCAGACCTGCTCACACAGAGGGGGTACCCGTCCGGGTTGAACCCCTCAAAGAAGGGGCTTTTTTGCTGATGCCCGTCCTGCTCCTGTTAGACTGCGGTCAATTATTGCTTTAATATCAGTCCCGGTCCCAGTTATCTTCAAACTTATATCTTGTACCTTTAACTGGTGGTACAAGGATGCAAACCAACAAACCACAGGTTTTACCTGATATTTTTAGTCCTTTGCGAGGAGGGGGGGTCTTGTATATTTCATATACTTTATATATAAGATTAGCCACTTACCCCCTCAGCCGCTTCTACCCGGTCTTACCCAGCTGTCTCTGTGCAGCGTTGATTTTCCTTACACGGATCTTTTCCTGTGTTTTCCTGTGTTAATCAGACGCTTGTCAATGCTTGTCAGCAGGCTCCGTTCAGCGCCGCAGCGCTTCTGTGTAGCACGTCCTCACCTAGCAACCATCCTCCTCCTTCAGTTGCCGGCTTGCCTGAGTACCTTCGGGGTGCTTCGCTGCTGCTGCGGGGCTCCGTGCCCAAGAAGGCTGCGAGATGGCTGTGGGGGTCTGCGATGCCGTGCGGGGCGGTGTGGGGTGTCAGGCTCCAGGGAGGACGACGGGTGGATTACTGCGGGGACGAGGACGAGGCTGCTCTCGGCCACACGCCGGAGCTGGAGGGAGAGACGTCCGGCATCCCGGGCTTAGCAGCCGCCCCAATTAGCCACCCACATCCGGCTCCTCCCTCCGCCCTCCCGATTAGTATTCTAGTGTTACTCCTCTCCCTCAGTTTCTCTCCATCACTCAGCTAATGTGATCCCAGTGTTGATGGAGAGAGGCAGGGGAGGGTCAAACAGGGATGCTGTGCAGCCTTCTTATCAACACTGATGACATTACTGATTATTAGGTTGTCGTGGCTGGAAGGTTGAAATGGTGCACAATAAAAACATGTGGCTTTGTGTAACTAAAAGGCAAGCTTGATCCACCTGCTGGCTTGTATACATTTTTGGACAATTTTTAGGCATTTTACCAAGGCACCCCTAAAAAAACCTCAAGGCACCCTGGTTGAAAAAGGCTGATCTAAACCATTCCATCGTAGCTCTGGCTGTATGTTTAGGGTCGTTGTCCTGCTGGAAGGTCAACTTCTGCCCCAGTCTCTTGCAGACTCCAAAGGTGAATGGAAAACACCGCGCTAACCAGTGAAATAAATGGAAGCTGCTGCATACAGTCTGACAAAAACAACAAATAGGCACATGGAAAAATGCAGCGCATGTACAAATGAGCATAAGTCTTTAGAATGGTGAAACAGTAAGGAAATCAATAATTAACCACAGGTGCCTTGAAACAAAAACGTCCATAGATGGATGTGAATGTCCAACTGCACAGGAGGTGTAAGTACTCCAAGGGGTGGTGGTGATCTGATGGTTGTCAGAAAGCACCAAGCATCTTACAGCGACTTCCCAACCGAGAAGCTGGGTCCCAATGGGTCATTCAGAGAAAGTGCAAAAAAGCCTCTTACCGGATCCTGTGGATTCCCTTGTCAGCGACAGGGAATCGCATTCGCAGTTTGTCACCAATGACGTGGAATGGGAGATCAGGAATCGCCAATCCCTTGGATTGTGGTCTGTACGGATCTCTGCCGGCAACCGGATGGGTCCTCACAACGAACCGTCCTCACACCGAACCGTCCCAGCGTGCATCAGAAGTTTCACAAACGGTCCCCAAAAGGAGCAGTTGGAGGGACTGGGTCTCATGCGGTAAATGTGGAAACAAAAGGAATATGCCTCCACATGGTGCAGATAAAAAAGGGTGTTTTTATTGACAAAAACGACCATAAACAAATAAAAGCGTGATCACGGTGGATAAAAACAAATGGGCAACAGGGAGAGTGGTATATGTACCCGACGCGTTTCGACCTAAGGGTCTTCAACAGGGGCATAGACCACTCACTCCAAGTTGCCATATATATATAATAAAAATATCTAGAGAAGGACCAATCACAAGGACCAAAAGACCAGGAGATTTGATTGGGTGAGTACAATCACATGACTTGCTTAAATGTCTAAACATGAAGATCGTACACAGTTTTTATATAAATAGATAAATGACACTGAGGTAAAGCCCAGGAGACTATATAAAGGTCTACCAGCAGAAAAATATATAACTTTAGGATCTCTCTGACAGAGATAAAGCATTTAAAGACTTAATGCAAAAAGCACTCCTCTGCTGACAGTCCGGCGGAATGTACCGCCCTGTCGGCCAGAGGAGCCAATCCCCAGTGAGCAGACAAAAGGTGTTGGGTGGAACTGACCAATAGGCCGCTGTGTATGAACCGGCCTCTGTCCCTGCACATCCACATGACCAGCCCGTGTAGGGAATGACGTCACGTCCGTGGGCGTGTCCAACGTCTCCCTCTCACGTGACTCACTGGGCCAATCAGAGAGCAAGGGTCCCACTCAACTCTGCTGTGCGGTGTATGGATTGTACGCACAGCAGAGTTGAGTGGGACCCTTGCTCTCTGATTGGCCCAGTGAGTCACGTGAGAGGGAGACGTTGGACACGCCCACAGACGTGACGTCATTCCCTACACGGGCTGGTCATGTGGATGTGCAGGGACAGAGGCTGGTTCATACACAGCGGCCTATTGGTCAGTTCCACCCAACACCTTTTGTCTGCTCACTGGGGATTGGCTCCTCTGGCCGACAGGGCGGTACATTCCGCCGGACTGTCAGCAGAGGAGTGCTTTTTGCATTAAGTCTTTAAATGCTTTATCTCTGTCAGAGAGATCCTAAAGTTATATATTTTTCTGCTGGTAGACCTTTATATAGTCTCCTGGGCTTTACCTCAGTGTCATTTATCTATTTATATAAAAACTGTGTACGATCTTCATGTTTAGACATTTAAGCAAGTCATGTGATTGTACTCACCCAATCAAATCTCCTGGTCTTTTAGTCCTTGTGATTGGTCCTTCTCTAGATATTTTTATTATATATATATGGCAACTTGGAGTGAGTGGTCTATGCCCCTGTTGAAGACCCCTAGGTCGAAACGCGTCGGGTACATATACCACTCTCCCTGTTGCCCATTTGTTTTTATCCACCGTGATCACGCTTTTATTTGTTTATGGTCGTTTTTGTCAATAAAAACACCCTTTTTTATCTGCACCATGTGGAGGCATATTCCTTTTGTTTCCACATTTACCGCATGAGACCCAGTCCCTCCAACTGCTCCTTTTGGGGACCGTTTGTGAAACTTCTGATGCACGCTGGGACGGTTCGGTGTGAGGACGGTTCGTTGTGAGGACCCATCCGGTTGCCGGCAGAGATCCGTACAGACCACAATCCAAGGGATTGGCGATTCCTGATCTCCCATTCCACGTCATTGGTGACAAACTGCGCATGCGATTCCCTGTCGCTGACAAGGGAATCCACAGGATCCGGTAAGAGGCTTTTTTGCACTTTCTCTGAATGACCCATTGGGACCCAGCTTCTCGGTTGGGAAGTCGCTGTAAGATGCTTGGTGCTTTCTGACAACCATCAGATCACCACCACCCCTTGGAGTACTTACACCTCCTGTGCAGTTGGACATTCACATCCATCTATGGACATTTTTGTTTCAAGGCACCTGTGGTTAATTATTGATTTCCTTACTGTTTCACCATTCTAAAGACTCTTGCAGACTCCAACAGGTTTTCTTCCAAGATTGCCCTGTATTTGGCTCCATCCATCTTCCAATCAACTCTGACCAGCTTCCCTGTTCCTGCTGAAGAACTGCATCCCCACAACACGATGCTGCCGCCACCATGTTTCACGGTGGGGATGGTGTGTTCAGGGTGATGCGCATTGTCTGTTTTCCGCCACACATAGCATTTTGCTTTTAGGCCAAAAAGTTCAATATTGGTTTCATCTGACCAGAGCACCTTCTTCCACATGTTTGTTGTGTCCTCTACATGGCTTCTCGCAAATGGGACTTATGGCTTTCTTTCAACAATGGCTTTCTTCTTGCCACTCTTCCATAAAGGCCAGATTTGTGGAGTGCACAACTAATAGTTGTCCTGTGGACAGATTCTCCCACCTGAGCTGTGGATCTCTGCAGCTCTTCCAGAGTTACCATGGGCATCTTGGCTGCTTCTCTGATTAAAGCTCTCTTTGCCCGGCCTGTCAGTTTAGGTGGACAGCCATGTCTTGGTAGGTTTGCAGTTGTGCCATACTCTTTCCATTTTTGGATGATGGATTGAACAGTGCTCTGTGAGATGTTCAAAGCTTGGGGTATTTTTATTATAACCTAACCCTGCTTAAAACTTCTCCACAACTTTATCCCTGACCTGACTGGTGTCTTCCTTGGCCTTCATGATACTGTTTGTTCACTAAGGTTCTCTAACAAACCTCTGAATACTTCACAGGACAGCTGTCTTATACTGAGATTAAGTTACACACAGGTGGACTCTTTTTACTAATAAGGTGACTTCTGAAGGCAATTGGTTCCACTAGATTTTAGTTAGGGGTATCTGAGTAAAGGGGGCTGAATACAAATGCACGCCACACTTTTCAGATATTTATTTGTAAAACTTTTGAAAACCATTTATCATTTTCCTTCCACTTCATAATTATGTGCCACTTTGTGTTGGTCTATCACATAAAATCCCAATAAAATACATTTACGTTTTTGGTTGTAACATGACAAAATGTCAAGGTATATGAATACATTTTCAAGGCACTGTATATGTAATATTCCGCCCCCATTGTCTTTAGCTGGTTAGTGGGCATGGAGGAGGAGGGAGGGAGTGGGCTGCCATTTACCACTGTATATACACCCTTATGTGTGACTCTATAGTCATTTGGGCTGCTCAGATGTGATAGGAAGGAAATGTTCAGCATAGAATCTCATTGAAAACTGAGCATGCGCAGAGCTGCCAAAACCTCTCTGCAAAATCCCTAGCTGCATTGGGGAATTGGACAGAAGAGGGAGATAGAGAACAGCAGGATCAACCAGGTTTTTTGCAGAATACAGAAAACAAATCTCATAGTGTCTGAGTTAGTACCAACAGCATATAATACACTATTTATTGATAGTTTTTTTATGATTTAGGACACTTTAAAGAAAAGTCTATCTCTGTGAATAAAGCTTAAAAAAGCATACCTTTAACAAGCTCCTTAGCTTCATCGCTCACATGTTCCCAGCTTTCGCCCTGCATGACAAAATCTCCCTCCTTAATCTTGTTAATGATATCAGCAGCACGACTGTGAGGAGAGCCACTCTTTGCACCTTGAAAGGGAACCTGGCCACACAGCATTGTATACTGCAGAGTTGAGAAAGTGAGAGTGAGAATTACAAGGCATGACGTGGTTGTTGCACAGTACTTTTGGAATTCAGGCTGATGTTGGTCATCTAAGTGAAACTTTTAGTGAGAGAAATATGAAAGCTATCTTCTTACTTTCCTTTTGAAAATAGTAGTTAATTTGGTGTCATATTGATCCAATGGTTTTAACAGTTTCTGATTCACTTACAAGGAGCCTACAGGACAATTAGAAATATGACTTTGCTTGCTGCATGCTTGTTCCACGTCGGTGACTCAGAGGTATCGTGGTGTTTGGATCAGCATGACAGCCAAGCGAATAATATTTTCAAAAGCAAGTCAGCAATTGAAGGCTCTGAATTTATCTCAGTCCATGTTTCTTTACTGGCTTCAATGTAAATCTGGCAATCTGCTTTGTCTACTATATCAAAAAGAAAAACACACAAATACAAAACATTGTCGTAGTTCCAATTAAAAAGTGAAAGCCTTATTTATAGTGTATACCTTTGTCTCACACTGTTTAAAATCATAGCAGGGACCGGCCGAGATTCGAACCATCAATGGGCGGGCTGACTGTACTCAAGTCGATCCATCAATCAACTTGGTTACCACTGGCATGTTTGGGCGTGAGATTATTGCCAGCAGCTGTAGCTGCTAGCAATAATCTTTCAGTTCTCCCAGCAAGGAAGACTCCCCATGCCCCCCCTCCCCTCTTTGCCAGGAGAACACAATAGCTCCATGGGAGGGATTCCCCCATCAACACTGTCTGTATTGATGTGGGAATCAAGATATTTTCTTTTCTGAAACACGTGGTTGCAGGAAAGAAAATCACATCATCTAGCTTTATGCACCTACCTATTGTCTATTGAGCATGACAGGCAGACCAAGAAGGGAGGCAGACCAGCCAATGACTTAAAGAGAAAGGTGAATTTTTGAAATTTGGGCAGTCCCGGGGCACTAAAAGAGGAAATTTCAGGTATGTGCAGGCACACTTTTTGTAGCTGCTGACTTTTGAATGGGTGGAACTCCGCTTTAGAAGAAGTGCCTGCTTCTCAGAATTATTGCTGCTCTAAAACTGTTCTCCAGTGGAAAGGTTTGCAATAAGGACAATCAATAAAGGATCTACACATGGTCTGCAAGTGTGGTAGACCACCACAAAACACAGATCTGGGATTGCTCCCCAAAAAAGAGAATATATTTTAAATCTGGTTATCATACAGCTAAAGCCCTTCCCCATGATATGTCTTGACAAGAACAGTAGGACATCCTGTTGCAATATACTGTATACTGTAAGGCAAACAGTTCATACATCTAGCATCTTTCTTGGGGGAACTGAGTGAACCTATCTATGTTGGCAGCTCTCCATCGGGTATTTTACCGTCAGTTCCTTAACTCTCTGTATACATTGGGTTCTTGCGCACTGGTTCTTATACATTCAGTTCATACATGTACACCTCTATCTTCATTTTCCACATTTGGTGAGTTTCCAGATGATTGATGTGGTAAAAGCAGCCCAGACATGAGATGACAGATGTTTTTTGTTCTTATGTTAATATGCAGCAACATTTCAAATCTGAGAAATTGCATTTCTATTTTTTAGAAACTCTGATAACTTGCCTGTATATGGGCTTTACAGAAATTTCATTAGTAGGAGATACTTTTATGGACAGCATGGAAGAAGCCATTGATCACTTTAACTGTCCCCAAATCAATATGGGATTTTGGTAAGCTTTGCAAGCTCTATACTTGAATAATAATAATGTCCAAACCCCCTATTGTGTCATTTTAAAATTACTGTAAACTGTGATGGTTAGAATGTGCTCTCTGGGTAGAGATTATCTAATGAACAAAATCTAATGACTCTGCCTAACCCCTTCACGACAAACATAAAATAAATTTTAACGTCTGAACCCAATTTTTGCAACTTTGGCATGTGCTAGTAAAACTGTATATATCTTTTAAATTACTTAGTGTATCGAGCTGAATTATACTTTGTTTTTTCAGAACCTATTGGGCTTTCCTTTGGTGGCAAGTGGATATTCCCTGATTTTTATTTATTTATTTTCTATTATCAAAACTGGTCCAAAGCAGTAAAAAAAAAAAAAAAAAATATATATATATATATATATATATATATATATATATATATATATATATATATATATATATATATATATATATATATTTTTTTTTTTTTAATTTAGCTGTACATTTCTTGCTTATACCATGACCTACCACCAAAAAACAATCCAAAACAAATTCTCCCACTCTTGATGGTCACAATAATACCACATAGACTATATTACCAAAAGTATTGGGATGCCTGCCTTTACACACACACACAAACTTTAATGGCATCCCAGTCTTCATCCGTAGGGTTCAGTAGTGAGTTGGCCCACCCTTTGCAGCTCTAACAGCTAAGAGTTGAAGCTGTTAGAGCTGCAAAGGGTGGGCCAACTCAGTACTGAACCCTACGGATGAAGACTGGGATGTCATTAAAGTTCAGGTGCGTGTAAAGTTAGGTGTCCCAATACTTTTGGTAATATAGGTTATGTCTAAGTTATTTGTTGTTTGCACCTGTAATAGAGCCAATAGTGAATATTTTGCCTTTTTTATCCTTCCTGTTTCAATCGTTATTATTAGTGTTTCGAAAAAAGGCAAAATGTAAAGGAGTACTGTACAGAGCCGCAAACAATCCCTGCATGCTCTGAATCATACAACAATGGGGGTGGGGGTGGGTTAAACAGAGTATACTACAACAACATTGTTAACACTGGGAGGCAGCTGCCAGAACTACTGCCCTGTAAGTCAGAGTAAGGACCAATAAGGCAGAAAGATCCTGAGGTCGAGACCTTACTGAAATGTAAATCACTGTGAGTAGGTCTTTAGAAATAATAAAAAGGCCTTAATCCAGTGACTATAGCTCCCTAAATATTGTCCCGTTTCCCCTATAGGGGGCTCCAATCCCCTCTTCAACTATAACAAAAACTGTTGGAGTAGGAAGAGAGAGAGAGAAGATCAGCTGGAATCAGAGGAACAATAGAAGAGGTAATGAGAGAAAGAGGAAAGAAGAAGTGAGTATTTCCGGGGATCCTCCAGTCATTATCGGCTTTGTTCTCCTGGGACCTGCAACTTTTATATCCTTCCTATAATACTGACACTGATATATTTGACTCTGACTTGACTTTTCACCCTAATTTGTTTTTTTACACAAACTTTTTTTTGTTTTCAATCTTCTCCTCTAGCAAGGAGAAAAAGATACAATGTATTTTTTTCTCCATTCAAGAGAAGAAATTGTACAGTGACTGATCACTGTTATAACCAACCCAGAGCCTGTCCTCCTGGCTTCTGATCATTAGTATGAGACCAGGAGCTGCCAGCGATAGCTTGGTCTCCGCATTGAGAGAACGCTGTGCCGCGTGCTCTCAGCACAAACACAGGTACACATATTTGCAGCCCAATGGAGGAAAACCCACTTTAGTGAGGGCATATATGTGCGCATTGTTCAGCAAGAAGGTGTTTACATCCCCTGCACCGCTTTTTCCTAAAATTTTCTTGCTGAATTTAGCCATAAATATTCAGAGGTGGCCAAAAGCAGGAAACAAAGTGAGTAAAACATGATCACAAATGGTAAATGTGGCTTAGCATTACTCCTACTCACATTTCTGCCCTAAGCACTAGTCCATGAGTACCCAGGCCTCAAATAGTATTTAAAGTGCTTGTAAAGTGTGCAGCAGCTGCCGTCAGCCCCCCTAATACTTACCCGAGCCCATCTAGATCCAGCGATGTTACAGCAGTGTCTCAACTGCCCCAAGACTTCCCCCCCTCATTGGCTGAGACAGCAGCGTGACGCCATTGGCTCCCGCTGCTGTTAATCAAAGTCAGTCAACCAATGAGAAGAAAAAGGGGGTGGGGCTGGGCCGCGGCTCTGCGTCTGAATGGCTCAGCTCGGGTGCCCCCAAAGCAAGCTGCTTGCTATGGAGGCACTCGGCAAGAGGGAGGGGCCAGGAGCACCCGAAAAGAGGAGAATCGGGGCTGCACTGTGCAAAACCACTTCACAGAGCATGTAAGTATAACAGGTTTGTTACTTTTCACTATAAACAAACAAGACTTTACAATCACTTTAAACACATCCTAGTGGGTACAGTTCTTTAACCACTTCCGGACCGCCGCACGCCGATGTACGTCCAAACTTTGAAGGGGGATACCGTTGTTATGGCAGCAGCTAGCTGCCATAACCCTGGTATCCCCGTTTTTGTGCGGCGGTTGGCTTTCTGATAAAAGTGGTCCCTGCGGCGGATGCGCCGCGAGATCACTTTTATCGTGGTGGGAGAGGGGCCCCCCTCCCGCCGCGATCCGGTTCCCCTCCGCCGCTTACCGGAGCCGGTGGTAGCGGCGGAGGTGATCGCGTCCTGTGCCTGGAGACGAGTGAGGCTAAGATGGCGCCCACTCGTCTCCATGACACTGCTGGGCGGAAGCGATGTCAAAACGTCACTTCCGCCTACGCCTCTTAAAAGGCATATTTTTTTAAATGTCATTTTTTGAAATGACTTTTTTTTTTTATAGCATTTTAGTGTAAATATGAGATCTGAGGTCTTTTTGACCCCAGATCTCATATTTAAGAGGTCCTGTCATGCTTTTTTCTATTACAAGGGATGTTTACATTCCTTGTAATAGGAATAAAAGTGACACAATTTTTTTTTTTAAACGGTGTAAAAAAAATATATGTATATAAAATAAATAAAAAAAATTAATTTTTTTTTTTAAATACCCCGACGAGCTCGCGCGCAGAAGTGAACGCATACGCGAGTAGCGCCCGCATATGAAAACGGTGGTCAAACCAAACGTGAGGTATCCCAGCGACCAGTAGAGCGAGAGCAATAATTCTAGCCCTAGACCTCCTCTGTAACGCAAAACATGCAACCTGTAGAATTTTTTAAACGTCGCCTATGGAGATTTTTGAGGGTAAAAGTTTGACGCCATTCCACGAGCGGGCGCAATTTTGAAGCGTGACATGTTGGGTATCACTTTACTTGGCGTAACATTATATTTCACAATATAAAAAAAAATTGGGCTAACTTTACTGTTGTCTTGTTTTTTTATTCAAAAAAGTGGTTTTTTTTCAAAAAAAGTGCGCTTATAAGACCGCTGCGCAAATACGGTGCAAAAAAAAGCATTGCAACGACCGCCATTTTATTCTCTAGGGTGTTAGGAAAAAAAAACATATATAATGTTTGGGGGTTCTAAGTAATTTTCTAGCAAAAAAAAACTGTTTTAAACATGTAAACACCTAAAATCCAAAACGAGGCTGATCCTTAAAGAGGAGTTCCAGTCAAAAAAATAAATAAATAAAAGTCAGCAGCTACAAATACTACAGCTGCTGACTTTTAAATTGGACACTTACCTGTCCCAGGGTCCAGCGATGCGGGGGGATCGAAGCCCCGCTCGTCTCCCCCTCCGTTCAGCGGCGCCGGCATTGCAACTGTGGGCGCCGGGCTGTGGCTTCACAGCCTGGCACCCACTGCGCATGCGCGAGCGGCGCCGCGCACCGTGATTGGCCGCTCAGTCACATGGGACCTGTAATGGGTCCCAGATGATTGACAGGAGGGAGGGAGCAGAGCTGAGTCCTTCCTGTGCCGAGGGGGAAGTGATGTCACCAGCCCAGGCACTGGAAGAGGCAGACTACAAGGGACCCCCTAGCAACAGGCATTTAGAGGTAAGTAAAAAAAAATATATGTATATCCAAATGTTTTTTTGTATTTTTTTTAAGATTTTTCATGTAGTTTTTTTTTCTTTGGGTGGAACCCCACTTTAAGTGGTTAAGGCATGTAAAGACAACAAGATACATGATCGGTTGTTTTCACAAAATTCAGTGATTCAATGCTTATTTAGGTTGGCTATAAATGGGATAAAATTGGGTTGCATTCAAACGACAGATTAAATGCTTAGCAAAGGATGGGTCATCTTGGGCTACTAAAAGAAGTAATAATGAGCTTGTCTGATCCTCAGCAAACAGAAAAAACAATGCAAATCATGTCCAAGTGTAGCTGTTTTGCTGTCTATTACACGTCTATGAGGCAAAGTTTAGGAGATGGCAGCTGAAATACCAACTTGCCCAAATACCCAGGTGCAACTTTTATTAATAACCATGTATATCACTTTTTCTGAAAGTAGATTCAGACACCACAGGCACGATTTTGGATGGACAGACTGTTGCAGAAGGACATATTTACTTGCTATTTGGCTTGGCCAATGAGATTCAAAGTTGGCTTGGCACCACTACCTATTATGAGGCAAAAACAATTCAACCATCTGAAAATATGGAACACTTATTATAAATCAAGAGGGGTGATCAAACAGGAGTTCACGATTGCAAACAAAAGATGGCAGAGGTTCATGGTATACAATAATATAATATTGTATGTACTGTAATTCCTTTACAGAAACAGATCTCCAAGCAGTATACACAAGAATACAGAAACTGCAGTCTCTGTCGCTAACTGTGTATGTTGATGAACACAAATGTTCTCAGTAACAGCTTGTGTACCCATTACTTTCTGCTACAGTTCTGGCAATAGTAGCAGATGGTTGTGGGTAGTGTTCATTTGATTGGAAATTAGGTCATTGTGGAATGTTTATGTATTCTTCATTTGGCTCTTAAACAAAAACTGTAAAATAAGTTTTTTAAAGTTCATTAAGTGACACAGGATTATTCAGAGACAATTGGGTAATACTGCTGCATATAAGGGGAATTGGACCCTTGTAAACTAAAAAAAGCTGTTGGCTAGCTAGCCGTACACCCCCACCATGCTTTGGTTTTGTAGAAAAGCAGTGTTAGGAATAGAACATATACACAAAACGGTGGGGCCTGTGCCCCTTAATGACCTCCAAGAAACCGATTTTGCAGAAAGTACAAACATCCTGTTTTCTTTCACTTTCATTAAGGAACATAGAGACAGGCCTAGAAATAAAACCAATAGAACTTGGGGCGGCCTGCAGCTCAAGCTGAATAACCTTATGCCCTATGATCCCACCTAAAAGGTTAAAATGCTAGTTTCCCTTCACAGGGACCATCCAGAAGAATAAAAAGAGTCAATTTTCCTAATAGAAGCAGAGACTGAGAGGTAAACCTGTCCCGCACAAACTACATCTTGGCAGTGAAGGGAAATTGCGCTTTGATGTCTTGGAGCCGAACAGAAAGAGGTGGAAGTACAATATCCTGGTTGCAGTGAAAGGTGAAAATCATCTTAGCAAAAAAGAAGGCTCTAGGCCTTAACATCACCTTATCCTTGTGTAAAATCAGGTAGGGTTCTTTGCAGGATAAGGTTGCCAGATCCAACACATGCCTCACAGAGGTGATGGCAACAAGGAAATTAACCTTATGGTGAGAGTAGCATGGAGAATATTCATGATGAGTTCAAAATGCATTTTTTGAAACCAAGAGAACCATATTCAAAATCCCACACTAACAGGAGGACCACCATGCTACATGAGAAGCACCCTGCACAAAAGTCTTACAGCGGATCCTCACTCCTTCAAGGACTTGGCTCCTCTCCCCAGCACAACACCCCCCCCCCCCCTCCTTTGCTGCACATATATTGTTTTTTTTTTTTTTTTAGAAGTCCTATGCATGAGTGCAGTTAGATGGTGCCTAGACTGTAGAATGCATCTCTGGGAGCAGAGAGTCAGAAGGTTTTCCTGGAGGAAAAAGACTCTGGCCTGAGCTGTGTGGAGGAGATACAGATACTCTCAGACCCCTTTCACACCGAGGGCATTTTGCAGGCGCTATAGCGTTAAAAATAGCGCCTGCAATCCGCCCTCAAACAGCTGCAGCATTGTCTCCAGTGTGAAAGCCCGAGGGCTTTCACACCGGAGCGCTGCGCTGGCAGGGCGGGAAAAAAGTCCTGCCAGCAGCTTTTTTGGAGCGGGGAAGGAGCAGTGTGTTTACCGCTCCTCCACCGCTGCTCCCCATTGAAATCAATGGGGCAGCGCTGGGATACCGCCGGCAAAACGCCACTATTGCGGCGCATTGCGGGCAGTTTTAACCCTTTCTCGGCCGCTAGCGGGGGTAAAAGCGCCCCGCTAGTGGCCGAAATGCGCCGATAATCCGACGGTAAAACGCCGTTTACCGCCGACACTATGGGCGGCCCGGTGTGAAAGGGCTATAAACGTTGTCTGTTCCAGTTCTGACTTCTGAAGATTTATGATCCAACTGAACTATTAAGGTGTTGTCCACCAGAGTTGACTCTTCTCTTAATAGGAGATTGTGCTGGTAGACCACAATAGGAATGCTCCAAGAGCATAGTAAGGCTAGCACTGCTGCTAAGACCTTGGTGAACACTCGGGGCAGCAAGCAGACCAAAAAGAAGGGCTACAAACTGGTAGTGTCAGGTTCCAACAGCAAAACTGAGTAACGGTGATAGCATAAAAAGATAGAAATATGTACTGCAAATATGAATCCTTGATGTCCACAAAGTTAGAATACCAATGACAAACCTGATGGATTCTATGCAAACATTTTTTGACTTCTTTGAAGAGATTTAAAATCTTCAAATCCAAGATGAGGTTGATGCCCTGATTTGGTTTTGGAAAAGTGAAAAGATTTAAGTAAAAAAACCCTGAAAGTTTTCTGCCATGGCAATGACTCCCTAGCTCAAAAGATCTCCTAGACCGAGAGCAACATTGATGGGGACACATGCAGGTTGGACAGTAGGAAATGGGGTGGAAGCAGAGAGCGTAACCCCAGCTTGTAGCCCGAGGAGAGCACATCTTTTACTCAGGCATCCGAATATGCTTTCTGATCAAAGACTTCCTCCACAGCTATTGCTGAGAAAACACATATTTGGAAAGCTGCATAAAGAGATGAGCTCTGCAGCATGCAGAGGAAGTCTTGATTGAAGCAAAAAAGGATGTTAATAGGATAAAGCTGGATAAACTGTTCTTAATAGAAAAAAATACATCCATCCTCTTAGGACACTAGCAAAAAAGCAGAAGCATGGAGGGATATGGGTAGGTTTACCTGGCTGGCCAACAGCTTTTTTTGTTTGCAAATGTCCAATTACTTGGAATTGTACAAAAAGCCCAAAAATATGGGACTTTATTTATACCTTACCAGTGTTATAAAAAGCTTAATAACAGAATATTACATAAAAAATCTCAATTATATTATACAAAATAATTAAAATTCAGTAGAAAAATATTACATCACATGTCACATATAATATTCTAGACATAAACGCTTCTGTCATCTACGCGTTTCTCAGTTTTTTACCACTTCTTCAGGACATTGGCCTGAATCCGTTTACATAACAAACGAATAAAGAAAAAAATGTATTCCAACTGAGAATAAAATATACCATAAGTATACAATAAACACGTCTTACCAGAAATTATTGGTACTGTGTACAGCTCTCTTTGCCCTTTGCTGTGAATAATACCAATAATATCTGGTAAGACTTGTGTTTATTGAATACTTATGTTATATTTTATTTTCAAATAAAATAAATTTTTTCTAACTTCATTTGTTATGTTAATTGCTTCAAGCCAATGCCCTTAAGATGCGGTGCGAAACGCATAGACGACAGAAGCTTTTATATCTAGATTATTATATGTGACACATGTGATATTATATTTTTCCACTGAATTGTAATTATTTTGTATAATAAAATTTATTTTTTTATATAATATTGTGTTATTAAGCTTTTTATAACCTTGGTAGGGTATAATTAAAGCCCCATTTTTGGGGATTTTGTACAATTCCATGCAATTATAGGGATGATACCTACCAGTGTAAGTGTGATTTTTACAGTATTGAATTGGACCTTCTCTAATTAAAATAAGTGTCCAATTACTCCTGTAGGTGAAAGTAAAAAACAATTGACTCTGAATAACTGACTTTTGTGCCCCTAAAGAGTAACTCTACTTTTGTTGAGATAAAAACATTCTCCACTGGGGTATCTATGTACATTACAAGGATTTTAAGAAACTTTGTTGCAGATTCCTACCTTTTGTTATTCGGAAGAAATCCCTGTGTGTTTGTCTGTGTCTATGTGGGAAAGTGAATCTAATGGGAATGGTTTCATAATTATCAATCAGCTGCTGCACCTGCAGGGCTCTAATGGGGAAAGCTGCTGGGTCTGCATCCCTTTAGAAGTGATTTCCTATTGGAAGTATCTCACCAAAAAATAGGATTTTTTAAAACAGCTTACCTGTAAAATCCTTTTCTTTCGAAGGACATCACGGGACACAGAGCCACAGTAATTACTGATGGGTTATATAGGTATCACTGGTGATTGGACACTGGCACACCCTATCAGGAAGTTCAACCCCCTATATAATCCCTCCCCCTTGCAGGGATACCTCAGTTTTGTAGCCAAGCAATATAGTGTATTAGAAGAGGGGCGGGACCTCTGTGTCCCGTGATGTCCTTCGAAAGAAAAGGATTTTACAGGTAAGCTGTTTTAAAAAATCCTATTTTCTTTCTCGAACATCACGGGACACAGAGCCACAGTAATTACTGATGGGATGACCCAGAGCAATGCTACCTGAGGGGGGGGGAATCACGACCAAGTAGGGTGCAATCAGACCTGAGGACCCTGTACCGCTGCCTGCAGCACACTACGCCCAATGGCGATATCCTCATGCCTTTACACATCCACCTGATAGAATCTGGTGAATGTATGAACTGAAGACCAGGCTGCGGCCTTGCAGATTTGAGCCATAGAGGCCCGGTGATGCACTGCCCAAGAAGCACCAATAGCCCTTGTGGAATGTGCCCTGATCTGAAACGGAGGAATCTTCTGTTTCAAACCGTAAGCTTGAATGATCAACTGTCGAATCCATTTAGAAATGGTAGCTTTTGACGCTGCCTGTCCTCTATTGGGACCCTCTGGCAGCACAAACAAAACATCCGTCTTGCGGATCTGAGTAGTTGCCCCTAGATAGGCCTTAACTGCTCTTACTACATCCAACGAATGTAGAGATCTCTCTTCCGGAGAACAGGGATCTGGAAAAAAGGAAGGTAGAACAATGTCTTGGTTTAAATGAAAATCAGAAACCACCTTCGGTAAAAAACTAGGATGAGGGCGTAGTACCACTCTATCCTTGTGTATAATCAAATAAGGCTCCTTACAGGAAAGAACTGCTAATTCTGATACTCTTCTAGCAGAAGAGATGGCCACCAGAAAAATTAATTTCCTTGTCAACAAGACCAAAGGAATCTGACTTATTGGTTCAAAAGGCTGTTTCTGTAACACAGCCAGGACCAAATTCAAGTCCCAGGGGTTTAGGGACGCTTTAACCGGAGGATTAAGACGCATCACCCCCTGCATAAAGTTTCGGACCAAAGAATGCGAAGCAAGTGGCCGCTGAAATAATACTGATAAAGCAGAGACCTGGCCCTTGATGGTACTCAAGGCCAGCTTCATCTCTAATCCCATCTGTAGAAAATCAAGGATTCTACCTATGACATATTTCCTGGGATGCCAACCTCTGGATTCACACCAGGTTATATAAGCCTTCCAGACTCTATGATAAATCATCCTGGAAGCTGGCTTCCTTGCATTAATCAAGGTAGATATGACAGGACCTGAGAGCCCACGACTCTTCAGAACGTGGGTCTCAATAGCCAAACCGTCAAATTTAGCGTTTGTAAGGCAGGATGGAACACTGGACCTTGAGATAACAGGTCTGGGCGTACCGGTAGGGTCCACGAGGAACCCACCGTCATCCTTACTATTTCTGCATACCAAGTCCTTCTGGGCCAAGCGGGGGCCACCAGAAGTACCGACTTCCTTTCCTGCCTGATCCTGCGAAGGAGTCGTGGTAGTAGCAGAATAGGCGGGAATGCGTAAATCAGTGAGAACCGATGCCACGGAATCACCAACGCATCCGTCCCGCATGCAAGAGGATCTTTTGTCCTTGCCACAAATCTGTCTATCTTTTTGTTGAATCGGGATGCAAAGAGATCTACATCTGGAACCCCCCATCTTTGGCATATGGCCCAAAAGACGTCGGGATGCAGAGACCATTCCCCTGGAAGTAACTGCTGGCGACTTAGATAGTCCGCCTGCCAATTCTCTATTCCCGGGATGAAAACTGCCGATATGCATGGCACATGCATCTCTGCCCAGACTAAGATCTGGTTCACCTCTTTTTGAGCAGCTCGGCTCCGGGTGCCTCCCTTATGATTGACATAAGCCACTGCTGTGGCATTGTCGGACTGGATCCTGACCGGACAACCCTGTAGCCTGATAGTCCAGGCCTTTAGAGCTAGATGTATCGCCCGGATCTCCAGAATGTTGATGGGTAATGTCCTCTCTGTCTTGGACCATACCCCTTGGACCGCAGCCTGTTCCAGAACTGCTCCCCAACCTGACAGACTGGCATCTGTTGTTACCACCGTCCAGGTAAGCGGTAGAAAGGATTTCCCCTTCTGCAGGTTTTCGGGTATGAGCCACCAATTGAGGCTCTGACGCACCGCATGCGACAGGTGCATCGGAAAGTCTAATGCCTGAACCTTCTTGTTCCAGGTCGACAGAATACTGTGTTGCAGCATTCTTGAGTGAAACTGAGCATAGGGAACTGCTTCGAATGAAGACACCATCTTCCCTAGTAGCCTCATACAAAGGCGGACTGAGGGACCCTTCTTGGTCCTTACTGTCAGAATCAGCTCTCTCAAAGCAGTGATCTTTGCCTGAGGTAGAAATATTTTCTCCTGGCTTGTATCTATAATCAGACCTAAATACTCCAGTCTTCTTACTGGTTTTAGGAAAGACTTTTCTAAGTTGAGGATCCAACCTAGGTGTTCTAGATACCTGACCGTGGTCCTCAAGTTTCCATTCAAAGAGGCTACCGACCGGTCTATCAAGAGCAGGTCGTCTAGGTATGCTATGACAGCTATACCCTGAGCCCTTAATCTGGCCAGAGGAGGAGCCAAGATCTTTGTGAACACTCGAGGTGCAGTGGCTATCCCGAAAGGCAGAGCCACAAACTGGAAATGGCGCCCTCCTACCTCGAAGCGCAGAAACTTCTGATGAGCAGGAAAAATGGGCACATGCAGATATGCATCTCTGATGTCTATTGATGCCAGAAATTCTCCTCCCTGCAGGGTGGGAACTACTGTTCGAATGAATTCCATGCGGAAGGATTGAATCCTTAGGAATCGGTTCAGATCCCTTAAGTCCAAAATGGGCCTGACATCCCCATTTGGCTTTTGGACCGTAAAAAGGTTGGAATAGAAGCCCAATCCCTGGTCCTTTGCGGGAACTATCATAATGACCTCCTGCGACAAAAGTCGCTCTAACGCTAGAAGGAGCGACTTCTTCTTCTCTGGGTCTCTGGGAACATTTGATCTGAGGAACCGAGGAGAAGGGAATTCCTGAAACTCCAGCTTGTACCCTAAGGTTACCGTGGAGATTACCCATCTGTCCTGGAAGTCCTCGTGCCAGAGCTCTGAGAACTGTCGCAGTCTTCCCCCCACTCGAGTGAGCGGGGGCGCCCCCTCATGCAGAGGTCTTAGTGTTTTGCCTAGTAGGCTTCTTTCCCCAGGACTTCTTTTGTCCCTGGGGTTGACTCTTGTCTCTGGACCCCAATGGAGGCGGCCGTCGAGACTGCCTGGAGGCTGAAGCCCCCGGCGCTGGGGAAAGAGTCCGTTTGAAAGAGGGATGCTTACTCTTCTTCTTGACAGGTAAGAGGGTGCTTTTCCCACAAGAGATTCTCTTGATATAGTTATCCAAGTCCTCTCCAAACAACCTTGCACCACGAAATGGAAACCCAGCCAGTAGCTTCTTACATGGTGCTTCGGCTGACCAATTTTTCAACCATAGGATTCTACGTATATGCACCAACCCCAGTGAAAGACGGGAGGTTTGCACGATAGAATCTCTAATGGCGTCAACCACAAAGCATAAGGCCGCTGGAAGGTTAGCAAACCCCTGGGCCTGCTGTTCAGGTAATACTTTGATGACCTGTTTAACATGGTCTCTTAAGTATTGACAGACTCCAATCGCTGCTACTGCAGGTTGGGCCACTGATCCTGCTAAGGAGAAAACATCCTTCAATAGGGATTCCATCCTTTTATCTACAGGATCCCTGAGCATCTGAGCATTGTCTACAGGACAAGTCAGGCTATTATTTACGGAGGAAATGGCGGCATCAATAGCCGGTATTCCCCACATTTTAATAAACTTTTCTTCCATCGGATAAAGTGTTGAAAACTTTCTCGGCGGAAAAAAACGTTTGTCTGGGTGATCCCACTCAGAATAAATGAGCTTTTCAAGTAAAGTATGAACAGGAAAAGCATGTGCTGCTTGGAAAGGTTTCAGTGACCCCAAAGCAGAAGAGGATTCTTTAGTAGTTTCAGGTATGGGCAACTTAAATGTGGATCGGACCAATCCAGTGAGGATCTGCACTAAGACTTTCTCCTCTTGGGAAGTCGCAGAGGGTCCCTCTCCACCTGATTCCCCCGAAGAGGAATCATCCGTCCCATCCCGATCCTCTGAAAGGGATTCATCTCCTTTATCCCAGAGCTCCTCTGTCTGAGGGTCTTGGGGAACAGAGGAAGGCCTAGTGCGTTTTCTTCTACAGAGTGAAGACGTAATCACGGCCATTAATCTTTCCTCTAGACCATTAATGGTTGAGGAAAAAACCTCTTGTGTAATATATACAGGGGCTGAAGTGCCAGAAGCAGGTGTAGCCCCTGACCCCGATGGCTCTCCCTGGCTAGCCGTCCCTGGCCCATCTTTAGGGGGGGAGGATGCTGCCGACAGGGGGCCCTCAGAACCTGAACGAGATCCCCTAGTGTCTCTGGTTCCTGGGGTGCTTGAACCTCTTCTACCCATAGTGCAAAGCAACAAGGTGTGAGGTATACAAATGAACACTGCCCGCTGAGCGATGTAGTCTGGCTAAAAGCCTTGCTACCCAATGCTCAGTCTGGTGTTACTTCAGTAAATGCTGCCTAGGAGAATGCCTGTGTCCCACCTTACATGCGACCGTCAGCTCTGTGTCTCTCAGAAGGCTGAGTGCACCTGTACAGAGTGCCTTTAATAGCCTGCAGCTGGCCTGAGTGGGAGTCTAAGCACCTGTGCTGACGTCCCGCCCCCTCCTCTACCGCCCCCCCCCCTCGAGTTTTGAAAAAAACGAGCGCTTCCCGCACTGCCGACTCTCCTGTCATGCTTCTGGAGAAAAGGCTGGGGATGGGGGGGGGGGGGAGGAGGGAGACTGGTAACAAGATCTGCCTGAACGGCTATCTTCAGAGATGGTGGCCATTAGGCCGCAGAGCCCGGGTGGTATAACCACTTTCTAGACCCCTGTGGCCCCTCTCTAGCCTGGGGGGGAACATTCAAACATGAGAAATCCCCCTTTCCACCTTACCTGCTTGCAGCCTGCTTTGAGATGCTGGGACATAATCAGCACTGAACACCTGAGACAGTCAGTCAGCATGTGTAGGTTTGTGCTCTTGGCAGCCCCCGGTGGTCACAATAGGCATAGCATGCATTTACCTTAAAGGAGAAAAACCACTAGAACTCAAAAATTCTGTGGAATCTCCTCTTACCTTATCCAGCCGCAGGGTGCTGTTTACACAGACCCAATCTTCACCTCTCACGGTGGGCTCCGTTTGAAAAAACCGTCAGAGACTGGGGCCCCCATCAGTAGGGGGATCCAACAGTTCTGGGACCGTAAAGCACCTCGCCAGAAATTAGGAAGTTTAAAGCCATTTTCTGATCTGCGGGGTCCAGCTCTCTAAAAAGAGAAGCATTACGGGTAAAACCTCGTTTCTTCGGACACGAGGCCCGGGTACCATTCAATTCGGCCATGAAAAGACACTTTGAATGGATCCGGTTCGCCTGGCTTGCCCCAGTATAGGTTCTTAGGATATTCCCTTTGGAGCTTAGCACAGGACATCTTTACACGTCCATCACCTAAGACACTGGCGTAAAAACTGAGGTATCCCTGCAAGGGGGAGAGATTATATAGGGGGTTGAACTTCCTGATAGGGTGTGCCAGTGTCCAATCACCAGTGATACCTATATAACCCATCAGTAATTACTGTGGCTCTGTGTCCCGTGATGTTCGAGAAAGAAATTACATTTTTGTTGTACGGGATGCCGGAAATCTGACTTGTATCTTAGGGCAGACTTCTGGGAAAATCAGTGAGCCAATCACACAAGCAGGAAATTATGTTTCCGGGGGGGGACGTTCTGTACACATTCGATATACAGAATACCTCCAGGTAGCCATATTGCATTCTACAGAAAATTACAGCGCTGCAAATTGAAAAGGAAAGGTAATTTTTTATATCATTCAATCACAATATGACTCGCGTCACAACTGTATACAGTGTATTATTTTTTTTTTAATTTTCTATTTTTTTCCCCACGAAAGTGGAGCTATCCTTTAATGAGCAAGAAAGAAAAAGGTTTCCAAACATTCTGTAATAACGGTGCACAGAATTCAATGGTAATAAAACAGCATAGAACAGCTAATGACCAGACTCTATAAAGCTATTTAAGGTCAAGGAACACCTACCATGATTACACCCAAGCTCCATAAATCACATGACTCATCATAGCCCTGGTGTGACAGCAGTTCTGGGGCAGCGTAATGCAGTGTAAAACAAGGAGTATGTAGTGGCCGTGATCCTGGAGGGCGGAGCCTAGCAAACCCAAAGTCTATGACCTTTAAAACGGCATCTTCACCAGGTGATGACAGCAGAATGTTCTGTATGAAGGAAAAGCATAATGTAAGCAATACGTTTAGCCTTTTCTATCATTGATTTTCTTATTTTTACTTGTAATAAATTCTCACCTCAGGTTTAAGGTCTCTGTGAACCACTCCAGCTTCATGCATGTGACATACAGCACTCACAAGGCTGCGCATTAGACTACTTGCTTCAATTTCGGTGAAACGCGATTGTTTCTTTATTCGGTCCAGCAACTCCCCACCATCCAAAAGCTCCATCACAACATATGAATGATACTAACACATAAAAATAAATAAAAAAGACACAAGCTAAGGTGAAAATGACATTATGTTTCTTGCTGCTCCTATTTTAAGGTGGATTTTTATGTGGTAAAGAACTATACCATTTATTCATTTTAGGCAGGGTTTGCACTAATTCAATGCAGTAATGCATGTTTGTTGCTGCGGTGTCATTCATTCTGAAGGGCACTCCAAAACTCCTGCATTGCAGCACATCAAATGCATGGTAACAGGCTACCATTCATCGTAGTGCACTGTTACAAAAAAAAAATTGTATGCAACACACATTAACGCTCATGCGGTAATGCACTGCAACAGTGTTAATGAATCTAAAATGAATAAACTGCGCTCAGTGCTTCAGATAAGGCTTCATGTACACGGGACATTTTTACAACCTCTCCTGAATGATTTAACTTGACAGATAGTAACCCACATTTAAAACGTCTGTTTTGCCGTGTTTACATGCCACATTTGCGTTGAAAAACGCCTGTAAACTAAACGCACGTTACCGCGTTTAACCGCGCTTGAAATGCTTCTAAACGCAGCGCCTGAACTCATTTTTTTGATTTCCAAAAATGGCCTCTAAACTCAACTGCCTAGAAACGACTATAAACGACCTTGTGTACATGTACTGATAAGATAACAGAGGAGAGTTCAGGAGCAGTTGAAACGTCCGTTTAGCAGCAGCAGTGTACATGAGGCCTTATATCCCCAATATTATATCACACAGCTGCACTCAAAAGCTATGAATACTAAAGCAAGGAAAATCTAAAAAATTGTTGCACTATGTGAAAAATTCATAAACAACCAAAAACAAATATTGGGAATATAGAAATAATTCTTAGGTAAAACAATAATCAGGTCCACAGATGTGAACCAATATATTAAGTCCACAAATGTGTTCAGAGTGTATCAACTCCAAAATGTAACTGTGTGTTATTGTAAATAGACAGTAATGTGTGTGTGTGAAAAAATTCAGGAACAAAAACAATCAAATACAAAATGAAACAATATATCAATTCATAGGTGAATTGAAGATATATCCAGTCCAGTGTGCTCCAACAGTGATGTCCACACAAGCTTCTGTAATTAAAATACCACTTTACTACTCATTCTTCTTGTATTTTATTAAAGTTATTCTGTATATAAATGTCCATTTAGCATTTTTGCAGCAGTGTTTTCTTACTTTATAAATTCCAAGCAGACCACGGCCATCTACTGTGTAGGCAGCTGAACCCGGATAGTATCTCTTCCTGTATTCCGTGCGTGCTGGCTACCCAGCACACACCTGACGATCTCATGCATGCGCAGCACATCACGAGCAGTAGAGGTGGGGTTTCTATAGCAATAGCTATACAAATAACGTAATGCTAGGACTCGGTGATGCCTATTGCCTCTTGGGATTGATGACACACATGTCCCAGGAGACAATGCGAAGCCGGGAATGACGCGTGGGGCAGCGGCCACGAAGGAGGTAGTGGAAAAAGAAATTTTCTACAATATAGTAAGTGATCCCCACAAAAAAAGCCAATTCATTACAACTGGACACATTAATGCAGGATGGTGAGGAGTACAAAATGTGGGTAGAACTCCGCTTTAAGTGTGATCCGTAAACCCACCACCTAGGTAAATTAAGCTGCTTACCAGAAATGCTGACCCCAAATTATAGGAGGTCTGGCAAGGGAAAGTAGTGTAACAATGGATCATCCGATCAGAGGGTATCAGCAGTAATCCACATCAAACTGGAACTAAGGAATCCTCATCCTGTGGGTCTACATGTATAAGGCTCAATCAAGCAGAGAGAGACCTACGATAGTGTGATATTGTCTAAAATGTATTATTTAAAATACAACTTTTAAAAAATACATTTGAAGCGATACCAGACTATTAGAGGTCTCTCTCCTTGATTGAACCTTATAGACCCACAGGGTGAGGATTCCTTAGTACCAGTTTGATGTGGATTACTGCTGATACACTACTGTGCCTTACCAGACCTCCCATAATTTGGGGTCGGCATTTCTGGTAAGCATCTTGATTTTCCCAGGTGGTGGGTTCACGGATCACACTTTATTTTATGTTAATTGGCTTCTGTCCAAAATTGGCACTAGTATATGAATGTGAGTTGGGGACCTTGGATTGTGGGCTCCTTGAGGGTAGGGACTGATGCGAGTGTGTGATGTATGTGTACAGCGCTGCGTAAATTGACGGCACTATATGGGTACCTTAAATAAATAATAATAAAATAGATGAGCGTCTTAATGAGATACAATGTACAGGGATAGGGACAATTGTAGACACGCACCCACACTCACTCAGGTTGAACTGGATGGACTGGTGTCTTTATTCAACCTTACCAACTATGTAACACTTAATTACAGAAGTTTGTGTGAACATCACTGTTGAAGCACACTGGACTGGATATATTTTGAATGAACTGATATATTGTTTCATTTTCTTTTTATTTGTATTTATTTAATAAAATAATACAATAGATGAGCATCTTAATGAGACACAATGTACAGGTATAGGGATAATTGTAGACACGCACACACACACACTCACTCAGGTTGAACTGGATGGACTGGTGTCTTTATTTAACCTTGCTAACTATGTAACTATGTAACACTTAATTACAGTAGTTTGTGTAAACATCACTGTTGAAGCACACTGGACTGGATATATTTTGAATGAACTGATATATTGTTTCATTTTGTATTTATTTATATTTATTTATTTTTGTTCCTGAATTTTTTCACACACACATTACTGTGTATTTCCAACAACACAGAGTTACATTTTGGAGTTGATACACTCTGAACATATTTGTGGACTTCACATATTGGTTTACATCTGGACCTGATTATTGTTTTGCCTTGGGACTTATTTTTATTTTCCCTATGCTTGTTTTGGTTGTTTATGAACTTTTCACATAGCGCAACTATTTTTTAGACTACAACAGTGTTAGTTCAGTCTTAACAATTTGGCTGAATAATAATATGTGATAGCAACATGAATCACTAGCTTCTTCCGCAGTTCTAGCCCTTATGTCTATCATTTAACTGGATGCTCAACATAAATAACTATTTTAGAGCCAGTTGTCTGCAACTCAGCTGACCATTCATTGTGGTTTGTGGAGCTATATCTTATTTATACAGAAGGATTATATTGGTAACACGATAAAATATTTCCTTAGGTTTAGTCTATCTCTGCATTTGCAACTAAATATAAATCATTTTAAAAATGTGAAAAGTCTGATTTACCTAGAAGCAGTACTTGTAGATATATGCTTTCTACCACTTTCATAAACTCTACCCTTTCTGGTCCCTGGCGTCCAGGTTGCACAGTCAGACTATTGCAGTCTGACTATACACATCCTGACAAAAGAAAACTTTTACCACTCTACACAGAAGAATGAATCCATGCCTAAATTAGGATTTGTGGCTCACTGAAAATCCCTTCTCTGACCTATATGAGGGACACAAAGTCCTTCACCTTGTGGTTATGATGCTGCTAACAGATGGATTGAACACGGGCAAATAAAAAACCTGTACGCCACCCCAGGATAAGCCCTCCTACAACTAGCATGGCTCAGTTTCGTAATAAGCAGTACTAAGAGCATGATCATAAACACAGAGGGGTGCGACCTGTGTTTCTTAATGTATGGTGAAAATAAAAATCCCATTTTCTTCCTCATCCATTGAGGGACACTGGATGTCTTTTACCTCCAGGATATCCAAAAGCAGAACAACTGAAAGGTGGGCAAGACAGCAAAAAATCGCTATAGGACTATACACCTGAAGCTGGCATCAGATTAGGCTGCAACCTCCAACTGATAGCAAAAATATGAGAACAGACGACCAGGTGATAACCTTGCACTGAGAAATCAATGCTTGATCCCGAAGGATGAAGAACACCCATTTAGCAAGTTGATGTATGTCTTGACAGGGAAAGGACAAAAACAATCTTTAAGACCATAAGCTTGGGGTTTCGTGCATAGAAAGGTTGTCATATCAGATACTCACCTTCAGTGGCAATGATTACCAGGAAAGGACCCCTTGAGGGTAAAAAGAGTGACCTTGAGGGAGTCCAAACAGCAGTTCTGAGAACACAGAGAACAAACTTTGATCCTATTGAGTTAAGAGATAAACGAAATAAGGAACATGGGAACTCCCCATTTAAAAACTTAGGTTAAGTTAACATTCTTAACCAAAAATAGCCAGTAAGAACCAGACTTGAAAGTGTTGAGAGCTGAGGTCTGTTCCAAACATATGGAAAAAGGGGAAGCCACTTCCAGGATGAAGCCCCTTGCTAGAACTTGCTGGAAATCCTTCCTATTATCAAAATAGTCACAGATTTAGATATTCTCTCAAACAGCAAAATCAGGAGCCTTATCAGGTCAGTGAAGAGCATCCTGCCTGAGTTGTACCAGAGCAAGGAAGACCACCAGAAAGCCCTTCATCTTGAGTCTATGAAGCAGATGAGGCAGAAGCGAAAAAGGGAGGAAAAGCCTATATCCGGCATATGGACCCTACGGATTCACTAGAGCATTTACTGCTACTGCTAGAGGATTCCTGCACCTCAAAACAAACCTCATTCAGGCTGCAGTTGAAGCAGGCTATCCTGGGGTCCACGTCCTGTGCTCTCCACTTACATCACATATTCTGGAAAGCACCCTGGTACACGGATTGCTCCTATAGGTCCAGAAGCAACCACTTGGGAAAGTCTGTCCACCAATTGTTCACACCTTAGAAGAGCATAGCAAAAAGATCTAGAATGCAAAATTCTCCCCGGTCAGGATCTAAACTACCTCTCACAGCAAGATCTCGTTTCTCCTCAATGGCTGAAGCACACCAACATGCTCAAGATCAGGTGACCTATCAAGGGAATGATCCAGTGATATAGAAACAACCCCATCTCCTGAAACTCCAGGATGTAGACCAGGAGACGAGAATTTACAGAAGATCAGAGCCCTAGCACTTGGAGGGTAACCATGCCCCCCTCCTCAGTCTGACAGTCTGATGAGAGGCTCCTCAGAAGGTGAAAAGGAAGGACTTTCCTGACTTCCAGAGCAAAAAGAGAGATCCAACAGACCAAGGAGTACCTGATCCACAGGGGCAAACAAATCGGTCTGCTTAGAGACTCAGCCAACTTGTACCACAACAACAATGGGGGACTGGGCTGACTGAGAGGGTTACGCACAAACCCATGTCTCTCAGGCAACAGCTGAGATGCAGGCAACTTTCAGACTGAAGAGCAAGGATATAAGATTAGATAGAATTTAAACTTTTCTGCAGAACAAACAATCTGCTCTAAGCTGCCGGAGGGACAAGCACAGATTTCTGAAAATTCAGCATCCAAATAATTCAATGGGCCATTTGGACACTCAAAGATACATTGTCCAACAGAGCCTGTGCTGACTGTTTCCTACACTGGGGGCCAGCTAAGTATTCCACAACTTTTGGCTTCCTCTGCCAGGACAAACAGGCATGAAGATTCCCATGACACAATCCCTGCAGATGATTTAGACAAAGACAAGGACAGTAATTGCTTAACCCCTTTTGAAGGAAAGTCGCTATATAATGGACACCTAAAGCGTAACATAATTCTCCTGTGATTGGAACTATGTCTGGTCCTCTACTATGTGAGCTAATTTGGGCCTGATTAGGCAATCGTCCGCCCCCTCATTTTAAACTTCCATTAATACGTAAACAGCAGTATTTGGGAAGTATCAATAAGATCTTTCATCTCTGAGGTATCCTGCTGGGGCTCCCCCTGTTTCTCTAGGGCCCGCCCGGGGAGCTGTGTATGCTGTATGCACTGTTGCTGAGAGGATTACTGTACTATACTTATGCGTCCTGATGAAGCTTAACTTTGCCAAAACGCGTTGACACGCGAGGATCTCTTTTGCATTGGACTTGTCAAGTAAGAGTGTACATAAAAATTTTTTTTTTAATTGTTTCATGTACAGTTGATCCATCAAGCACCATGATAATTGCTTTTGAGCAATTCTCTGTTTTTAAAAAGACTATGTATAATAAAAAATTTAAATTTTATTTAAGACTCCTTGCCTGTCCTATATAGTCCGACTTTTTCTTTAGTTTTGGCTTATATTCCACAATGGGAATGCCATGAAAATACATTCTGGTGAAAGCTCCAGGTGCAGAGGCAGAAATAAAAGGTCAGAGTGCTAGAATGACTGGGACCTGTAGGTACGTATTCGAGCCGACTACAAAAGCCAGAAAGTTCTTCTAGGAAAGGAATGGTTGATCTGGGGATGCAATGCAAACTTTTTGGATTTACAGGCCCGGAGAGAGGCAGATGTTTTCTCCTGAAACAGTGACCAGGATGGAGTACAACTCCCAATACTGTTCTGATATGGAAACTGGAACAAAGACACCTTAATCCAAGGGACTCCAATGAGCAGAGGTAGGTCTGCTAATCTGTGGCTAGCCCTGCAATGTTGAGTCCAGCAAATGTCCGGACATGGCACTACAAAAGCTAGGCTGAGAATAGCGATACTGTAATGTTGCAATGTAATGTGTAATTGTGGAGACCAGCTCTAGCAGTGATGTAGAGAAGAGTCTTGACTGAAGAAAAAAATGTAAAAAAACATTTTTTTAAAATGCTAGCAAAAAATAGGTTAGTCTTTTAAGAGCAGAGTTAAAAAAAATTATGTCTCCTTGGACACTAGCAAAAAATGGAGGCTCGCTGGTAATAGGAAGAGTTAGCTTGGACTGGCCTACAGTTTTTAGTTTGCCAGAGCTCAGTCCTCCTGTAGGCAGCAGTATAAAGGTGAAAGAGTTCCTGTGTCCTTCAGTGGAAGAGAAAGAAAATGGATTTACCTAAAAGTATCCAACATGATCTTTACTAATTGTTATCAATGCTGTGACGTCCTCTTGGAACACCATGGCTCATAGATTAGTGGAAAAAGTATGCTTTCCCTGTGGTTTAATCTAGGGAGCAGATTTTGTTCTAGCAGCATAAAAACAGTACCTTTATAGTGATAATTAGGTTACTTCCACAGAGTGTTAGTTGATATAATAGCATTTTGCTGCCCTTGACTACAGAACATATCACTTTATATTATAGAAATGAGGGAGGTATTCTGTAGTCCAGGAGGAGAGAACTGGGAAGGGCTAAAATCACTGCTTTGCATTTCAGTGCATTAACTTTACTTATGCCGCGTACACACGACCGGAGTTTCCGGCAGACTAGGTCTGACGGTCTATCCGGCGGACTTCCGACGGACTTTCCTAACGAACGGACTTGCCTACACACGATCACACCAAAGTCTGACGGATTCATATGTGATGACGTACGACCGGGCTAAAACAAGGAAGTTCATAGCCAGTAGCCAATAGCTGTCCTAGCGTGGGTTTTCGTCCGTCGGACTAGCACACAGATGAGTGGATTTTTCGACCGGACTCGAGTCCATCGGAAAGATTTGAAACATGTTTTATTTCTAGGTCCGTCTGACTTTTGGGAAAAAAAAAAGTCAGCTGGAGCCCACACACAATCGAATTGTCTGACAGAGTCCGGTCCGCCGGACCAAGTCTGCCAGAAAGTCAGCTCGTGTGTACGCGGGATTACTTTACTGGATTTCAGGCAGATCAGATTTCCATATTTGCAATGTTTTTAAGGGGGTAAAACATGGGGATATGTACAATATTGCAGAGATGCACTAACTATTTATTTAGACAGATGCCTTATCTAAAATATAGCAATAGACAGATGTCTTATCTTCTACTGGTCTCCATGAGACATTTTTCTGTCTAGGGAGATCCTTAAAGGGTATGTTCACCTTTACAGAAAATCTGTAAGGAGAACTTACACCGGACCCATCCCCATCCGATCCTGCTGTACCAAAGTCCAGTGACCCCCCCGCTTTCAGGCACTGGGACACCGTTTCACTGCAAATTTCAGGTTAATTTTAGGGATCACAAAAAAGTACCCAGATTTTTGGTAAAATATAAAAGCCGAGGTTGCACTGAGTAAATAGATATCCGTGTCAAACCTTAAACATGTCAGTACCCTTTATTTTCTATAGGCAACACTTTAACCACTTGCCGACCAGCCGTCGCAGTTTTACTGCGGCAGAATGGCACGGCCGGGCGAAACGACGTTATGTTACGTCGCTTCGCCCTGTGGCCACTACTTGCCCCCGCAGCTGATGCAAGTGCCCGGCGGGCGCGATGACCGCCGGGCTCCCGCGATCGCTCGTGACACAGCGAGAACCAGGATCTGTGTGTGTAAACAAAGTATGAACACCGATCTCTCTCTTCCCCTAGCAAGTCCCATCCCCCCTACAGTTAGAACAAAGAAAGGGAACACAGTTAACCCCTTGATCGCCCCCTAGTGTTAAGCCCTTCCCTGCCAGGGACATTTTTACAGTAATCAGTGCATTTTTTTAGCACTGATCGCTGTATAATTGTCAATGGTCCCAAAAATGTGTCAAAAGTGATCAATTTGTCCGCCACAATATCGTAGTCCCAATAAAAATCGCAGATCGCTGCCATTACTAGTAGAAAAATAATTAATAATAAAAATGCCATAAATCTATCCCCTATTTTGTAGACGCTATTACTTTTGAGCAAACCAATTAATATATGCCAGTATGCCTTTATCAGTGGGACACTTTATAATCACATTTGTTCACTTATTTGGACTTTATTTGTTTGTGTTGAGAGACTTACGTTTTATTTATTGCATTGATGGTGTCATTATTCATTAATACACCCCCCTTCATTTGTGGTTTTTTCACAGTTTATGTGCTACATTTCTTTTTACAGTATTCTATGGTTTTTGTCACTCCGTATGTAGCTGCTCTATTTCCTTTTAGTATTTATTGTCCAGCGCAGCGTATACCCACTCTAACCACTATGCCAGAGATATGCAATTAGCGGACCTCCAGCTGTTGCAAAACTACAAGTCGCATCATGCCTCTGCCTCTCTGTGTCATGCTTGTGGCTGTCAGAGTCTTGCTATGCCTCATGGGACTTGTAGTTCTGCAACAGCTGGAGGTCCGCTAATTGCATATCCCTGATATATGCGTATTATGAATTTTTTACCAAAAATATGTAGAAGAATACACATCGGCTTAAACTGAGGAAAAAATTTGTTGTTTTTTTTTTAAAATGTGGGATATTTATTATAGCAAAAAGTAAAAGATATTGTGGTTTTTTTTCGAAATTGTCGCTATTTGTGGGAAAAAAAGGAACCAAATTTCGCTTGGGTACAGCGTTGCAGGACCTCCCAATTGTTAGTTAAAGCGACGCAGTGCCAAATTGTAAAAAGTGCTCTGGTCAGGAAGGGGGTAAAATCTTCCGGGGCTGAGGCGGTTAAAAGCCCCCTTTAGGTAATCAGTTTAGCGTTACAAAGGAGATCTGGTGATAGAATTATTACTCTCATTCAGGTGTGGGTGGCGGTATGTAACATGTGTATCTCAATCTACGTTTTCAGGTGTAGGTGACCTCAATTTTTTTTGTGGGGGGGGGGGGGTTATGTGCTTGGGTGTAACTTACATTTTTTACTATTACATTTTTTAAAATTTTTTAGCCCATCACATAGGAAACAAAAAGTTGTTTTTGGTGATGTCTCCCCTGTGCACCAGTGAATGTAATGCCATGCACATTGCACTGCATTACATTTTCTCCCAGGCTTGATGGCCAGGGAAACTGTGAATGGGGACCAACAACTAGAAGGGGAGGAGAGCAAACGTGTGTCCTCTCCCTCCTCTCTACCCGCCACCCGCTATGCCAGTCCCAGGCCCACAGATACAGGGGATATATAGTGAGGGGGGGGGGGGGGGGTACACGCGGGGTGTGGCAAGAATTCGGACAGCGCGCCAGGACGAAACTTCTCTTGCCCCCTGCGGTTTGTCAAACCCTGCTCAGTGCCATCCATGTGACGGTGCTGACCAATTACAATGCCTCCTATCCATACATGCTGAGAGGTATGGATATGAGATTAAGACTGGTGAAGCAGCGTCCCAGTGTTTGACAGCAGGCAGATCGCGAGACACTGGTACAAGGGGTGGGGAGGTGGTCCAGTGTAAGTTCACCTTACAGATTATCTGTAAAGGTGAACTTACACTTTGAGGATGTTTTTTTTTCCAGGCAATTGTTTTTGAAATTTGACTATTGCTAAGGTGTCTGCTAACTACCTAAATAAATATACTAAGAAAACCAGGATATTGTAGCACGTGTGCCCACATCTAACAACCATATCGCATTTAATGTTTTATGGAAGCAACAGCATCTGCTACAGGTGGAGACTCTAACTAGTCAATTTGCCAATTACATAACAAATAGGTAAAAAATAGATAAGAAAAGTTCATGAGAAAGAAACTCAGACCTGGTCATGTAGGACATCATGAAGAGTCACAATGTTAGGGTGTCCCTGACACATCTTCAGAGCTGCCACTTCTCGCTGAGTATTTGCCTCCATCCTAGAAAAAAAAAAAAGCAGACAGGTGATTGAACGCGAAAACATCAACTTATTTATCTACAGTATTCATACTAGTTCATTTACTAGCTAGAAGCTAGTGTAACTGACTAGGAGTATTTAAAATGTTTAAGTGCTCTAAATGCCTTTCTGCTTTGTTGCACTTTTTCCTCATTAAAGCGTCTTCCTCCAAGAAAGGTAGAGGTTTTAAACCCTCTCACACCCAGCTAGAATCAGTTTTGTGGCAAGCAATAGAGAGATTAGAAGAAGGAGCCTGTGTGCTGCACTGTAATCCAGCAAATGGATTTTACTGGTAAGTCAAAATCCTATTTTAGTGATTGTACAGTACATGACAGACTTTAAATATTTATGACTGGAGCAGTACAGTTGAGGGGTGGACAGAACAGCAACCAACACCAACAGACCAAAAAAAGGTCAAAAGGGTTCCTCGACTCACACCAAGTACGCCTTCCAGGTGCATTTGTAGACTTTACGAGAAATTTTTTTCTAGCCTTCAGGGGGGTAGGGATGACTGAATCCAAAATGCACCAGTTCCACATGATTGTACTTCCATAGCAATGCCATTAAAGCCAGTGACTGAATAGCAGGATGGAACACTGTCACTTTAGACATGAAGTCTAGATGATCTGGAGGGGCCCACGGAAGCTTGAGTATATCGGAGTACCATGTGCTCCTGGAACAATTCAGTGTGATGCAGATTAGTGGAATGCTCTCCTTCCCAATCCTGTGGAGTAGGCAAATGAGAATCTGTAGGGGTGAAAAGGCATTAATCAGGTTTGAACTGATCCCACAGCATCTCTAGAGCATCCACTGCAAAGGCCCAAGGGTCCCTGGAGCTGCTAACAAACCTGCCCAGTATCATGTTCAATCTGGAAAATAGGAGGTCCACATCTGGCAAAGGGCTTTAAAGATGGAGACCCCATATCCCTCAAATTTAGATGCTGACGGCTGAGAAAGTCCACCTGCAATTTTCTATGCCTGGGAGGTGGACAGGGCTAAAACATGAAGTTCTGTCCAAGAAAGGATCAAGTCTGCTTCCCTTAGAGAGGTGTGACTTCTGGTGCTTCCTTGATGACTGATGTAGGCCACGGCTGTGGCACTGTCCAACTGCATTCTTGCTGAGGTTCCTTACAACAAAGAAGTGCAGTATTGATAAATGAATTGCTGAGCTCCAGCATGTTGATTTGAAGGACAGCCTCCTCCAACAACTAAGTCTCCTGCAGGTAATCAGGACTACTACCCAGCCCAACATGCTGAAATCTATCGTGAGGACCATCCCTGACTTGAAAGGCAAGGACTTCCCTAATTCCAGTGCCGGACTGCAAAACCACCACATCAGGGTCTGGCTATGGGGTTCAGACGCATCAGGCGGTCTATGTATCCCATGTGACAAGAATGTTGACACGGAGCGGTCGCGAATGAAACTGGGACTATGGGACTGCTCTCCAAGGAGCCTACCATTAGACTAAAGACACTCATGCATGCATAAATTGAAGAGTTCCTTTAAAACCGAAGGATCCTGGCATGTAAATAAACAGACAGGTACTCCAATCTGTGAGATGGGTCCAGCAATGATTTCTGTAAATTGATGAAACCAAAGCTCTGCAGAACCTGTACTCTCTGTTGGATATTGGCCGATAAGGATCACTGATCCTTTGAAAGTAGATTGTACAGGTACCCCACAATGTGGAACCTCTAAGGACAGGGCCAAGTCAAAACCAGGGAATGCATCATGGTGACATGGGAGCTATGTAGAGGCCAAAGGGAAAGGTGACAAACTGGTAATGCTGATCGCCCACTACAAAGTTTAGATGCTGTTGATGAGATTAGAACGGGCAGATGGGCATCCCAGATGTCTATTGTGGCCAGAAAATCCCCTGAAAGGAGGGAGGTAATGACTGACCTTTTAGAAAGGGACACATTTCTCCATTTGGTTTTGGAACCTTAAAGAAGTTTCATAAGAAAGCTTGAAAGCATTTGAATGGTGGTATAGGGTTAATGGCCTCCTGGCTTGAAAGCGGTTGGACAATTGAAAGCAGATCTGCATGCTGTGGTGGGGATGGAGACCTGTTGGAGAGCTTGAAGCAGACAGGTGGTAAAGTGTGAAACTCCAGTTTGTAGCCCCTGGAAACAAGACTCTGGACCCAGACTTCTGAAATCTTCTGAGACCAAAAAGCTGAGCAGACCAAGAGACATCCCCCCACTTTGAGAAGCAGGGGCACCCCATTTCCATGCAGAGCCCTTGGCTCCAGTCTTGACTGGTTTGAAATGCCATGTCTTCTTGCAAAAGTAGGTTCCTGTCTCGGACTTATCACTGGAAGATTGGGAGGGACAAAAAAATCTTTCTTAATCTCAGAGGTAGTAGACCCACTAATGGGTATACCAGCCTTTTTCTTCTAGGTGGAAGACAGTACTCTTACCCCAGGCAGGGTCTAAATACAGTCCCCCAAGGCTCTGTTGAGGAGTCCACCAATCCAAAAGCTACATAAAAAGTTGCAGTGGCTATGGAACAGCCGAATGATGAAAGAATCATCTTGAAAAAATCAATTGGTATAACTGAACATCCTCCACCTACCTGCATTTTGTTGAGTTCAGCATCCTTCTAACCCCCACTTTGTGTTGTGGAAGCCCTGGCTCTCAGCTCACCACTATGCGGGTCAGGCAACAATCGACCGAGCTGCTGCAGGAACAGCAATCACTGACATTGTGCTAGTATGCTGGAAACCTAAACCAGAGAGGGCAGCTGTGTGAGGTTACTGGGAGATCAGCAGAGATGGGCAGTGTATTCTGTGTGTAGGTGCTTGAATAGAATAGGATGCTTAAAAAATTCCCTATCCTGATATTGAGTGCTCTTAGTGAGCACTTTTTTATCAGCTTAAAGCCGGGGGTGATTGCTCCAACTCCTGGGTGTAGTGCCGGACTACAGCTGTCACTGACAGCTGGTGGTTACAACACTACTGCAAGCTTTAGCCCCTGGCACTCATTGTGCAATCTGCTGTGCTTCAGTCCTAAACTGAGCTCTGGAGTGGGCCACATCACGTAGGCCATACACTGAGCTCTGGCACTCGACATGTGGCCCACGTCCATCAGAGCCTGTTTGTCCTGCAGAGCAGCCGCTTATATTTCATTCCAGATACTTTTTCTAGTTATGGTTAAAAAATGGTTTTGACACCTGTAAATTATCTTAGAGTACAGTACAGTTCCAATAAAAGAAAATTAAAGGTAAGTCAAAATTCCTATCCTAATTGTACATTACAGGGCAATGGATTTGTATTCGTAGACCATGGGATGTACCCAAACAATAAACTGCAGGGTGGGCAACAACACAAGCCAAAAGGCCCACAAGAAAAACAAAGGACTGAAGAATCCCAGCCCAGGGCAATAAGCTGTCAGATCTATATAGAAACATCAGAGAAAAAAATGGTTTGTTCAACCTCTTCCCGCCGACGTGGCGCATATGCCAAAATTTAAATTTTTTAAGCATGCCAGGAAAAAGGCTGCACATGCAGCCTGAGCCTTTCAGTGGTTGGGCTTTACCTCAGAGTGGCTGCATCTATGCATCCCTATGTAAACACTTTGCTGTGCTGAGAGCATGCTCCTAGCACAGTAACCGGCAGATACCAGAAAGCTCCCAATGCATACTTGCGATTGGGAGCTTTCAGATCACGTAACCACTGTGACTGCCAATCATAGCAGTCACATGATCGCTACCGCCTCCTGGCATTTAGAACCTGTTAAAAGGGCAAAAGGCAATGGGGGAAAGGGCCATTACATAAGGTTACTACTACCAAAAAACTGGAGTGGGGTGGGTGTGTTCTAAAGAAAGCCCTAACAAGTTTGTTTTTTTCGTCATTGTCCAGTCTTTTTAAGGTAGGATATATATAACCTATTGTCTATGAATACAAGTCCTGTGTCCTGTATTATACGTTTAAAATGTACATTTATTTATTTTGGCAGTATATAATAGTGGCTTTTCTAAATCTCCCTGTTACACACTCGATCCATAGATGACCCTGGAAACCCCTAGCTTAAATTTGTTTGTAAATCAGGCTTAGTTATTGAAAAAAACAAGTAAATATAATGTATATTCATATTTTAGTTGAATGATTTATCTGACGTTAAACCCAAATGATACAAACTGTTGTCATGGAACAATTTCCCCTACATTCTTTGCTGCCTGAGCTAGCATTTAGAATGTCCCCACTCCACTCATTTAACCCAGCCATAAGCTCCCCCTTATGGTAATCATAGTTTTGCTAAAATTGACACCGGGAAAACAGAACAGGGTTACAAATTTCATGAGCTGTTTTCCAGGTGTCCCTACTGGCAAGAGGCCAGGGTTGCCAAAATTTACTGACAGTTTGTAATCTGTAATCTGCGTTTTACAGCTGTCAGTAAATGTACATTAGAGAAATTCTTATGTCAGTAAGTACCGGCGGGTAGCAGAAAGCTCCTGATGCATACTTGCGATTGGGAGCTTTCAGATCATGTGACCACTGCGACTGCTAATCAGAGCAGTCACATGATAAAAATACCCGCCACCGCCTCCTGGCATTTAGAACCTGTTAAAACAGTGGTCATCACCCCTGTCCTCAGGACAGGGGTGATGACCACTGTGTTAAAAGGCCAGGAGGCAATGGGGGAAAGGTCCATTACATAAGGTTTAACACAGCCATAAGCTCCCCCTTATGGTAATCATAGTTTTGCTAAAATTTACACTGGGAAAACAGAACAGGGTTACAAATTTCATGAGCTGTTTTCCAGATGTCCATACTGGCAAGAGGCCACAGTTGCCAAAATGTACTGACAGTTAGTAAAAATCTGTGATTTTTACAGCTGTCAGTAAATGTCCGTTAGAGAAATTCTTATGTCAGTAAAAATCAGTTCCTTTTTCCAGGCAGGTTAGTGTCGGCTCGGCAAGTGTAAGAAAGAACCCCTTGACAGCTTGATGCAGCACCAGAAGCCACTTATCCAGGCAGAGTTTGGAGCCAGATGGGATTATTTTTGAATAGAAGCAGGCTGGAGTCAGAGGTGGAAGAAGCAGGTGGCTGCATTTTCTGATACTGCTCCTCTAGTTTTGGCTGCGGAGTGATCTCAACTGTGCTCCACCTGTCGCCTCTCTCTATAGTTAGTTAGAACCCAGGTGCTTGTCTGGCGGCAACAGCTGCTGAAGACCGCGCCCATAGCTCCACGTGCCTGCAGCACAACTACACTCTCCTCCTGTGTAACCTATCCTGCTCCACTGCAGCCACAGTTCCTATCAGGTACTATCAAGGAGGGAGAGTTGGGGGTGGGAGCAGAGCACTGTATTGGGGGATGGGGTGATTTTTGGAAAAAGGGGGCACTCCTGTACACTGCACGCAGCACACCCCTGAAACCTACAATCTGTATGCAACGCACCTCTGAACTCTGTACGCAGCTCACCCCTGAACCCTGCACTCTGTATGCAGTGCACCCCTGAAACCTGCACTCTGTATGCAGCGCACCCCTGAAACCTGCACTCTATATGTAGCACACACTTGCTCCCTGCACTCTGTATGTAGCACACACTTCAACCCTGCAGGAGGTGATACTGTTGTCTCCTGAATATGTTTTTTTTCCCCAGCCGAATGGGAATTTTGCAATTTGAAATACTGTGTCAAAACTGCAAGTCAAGCATTTGGCTTGTGGCTGCTGCGCAGCCCCATTGAGCTCAACAGGCAAGTATGACAGGCGATGCTGCCTGTGAAACTCAATATGTCGAGGTATATTTGCTGCAATATAAAAATAAGCGTTGAGGCCTTGGTAATGTGTACTCACCCAAGCAATTGCTATGTTCATTTACAGATAGGTGGTCAAGGAGTGGTACTGTTTAAATTATCCTCTTTTAGGCCACTCTAACTATTAGAAGCAATCTGGTTATGTCCATTGCTCTCTTTAGCACGCATAACAGAAATTGTTTTTCAACTGTATCCCATCAGGGTGGCTGATAATCTGTTATGCTGTGTTGACTTTTTAAATTTAAACCAGGCTAATTACCTGTTATGGGTAATGTCGGTGTTTACAGATTGTTTATACTGTTTAAATATCAATTGTTTTCATTTCTAATAGAAGTTCTGCCATTTTTTCAGGTTGCCAGGGGAAAAAATTAGCTCTGTCCGTAAATTTTCCATGTTCTGTCAGTAAACAAAGTTGCGGGAGGTTGGCAACCCTGCAAAAGGCAACTTGGGGCCAAGGTGAACTCTGAACCTTTTCTCAAGGCACCTCTCAAAGTCATCACAGATAAACAAAAAGGCCTTGAAAGGAACAAGGATTGTGCAATTTGTACTTTTATATAAGGCAAGCAGCACAGCTCACCTCTTGCTAAGGATTTTCACAGCATATTCCTTCTTGCTCTGGCGATGGCGACATTTCCTGCACACAGAGAAACTTCCAGACCCCAGAGCTGGCTCCTGAAGATCCATTTCATACTGCTGGAAGAATGGAGAGTCCTGGGGGTGAAAATAGATATATTAAGTCCAACAAGAACAATAAAGGGCAGCTTCAGAAAAAGGGGGGCAAAGTGGGGGTGGGGGTTGATAAAAGCATGTTCATTTCAGCCAATAACAAAATAAGGGTCACATTGTCATTAAATGTATGTATTTACTGGCTGAACGAGTACTTAGTTACAGGTTGACATTGTAAAGGGATCACTCTTACCCTCTGGAGTCATCTGTTTCCTTTTAGTGTGAGCCATGCATAGTTGTCTCAAGTGATGCCCATACCGTTTTTTTTTTTTTGCCTTAATTGAATATTTATCATTTACAGCCCCTGCAAAGTTTTTTGCTTAAAACTTGTGTTGTATGCTGTTGTATTGTCTATGTTCTAAAACCCAATAAACAGTTCTTTAAAAATGTTTTTTTATGTATTTACCTTCATGGCACTCAAAGATAGCGTGGGGCTTGCAGGCTTGTCAGCAGATGGGGCAGGCATGTCTGTCATTGCTGCATTTACACCAAACAGAACAGATGGAGCTACAAAGGAGTAACCCTAAAACATACAAAGCAAAGTTAGGAGATGGAGCCTACATTTGTGCTGACAGAAAACATACAGTTTTTGTAAGACATTATTTCTTTGCTGAAAAACAGATAGTATAAGCTATATAGGGTAGTTATTCTGAGGTTTTAAGCAACTGAACATATCTCCATAATAGCATACTTAACTGCCTGCCGACTGCCCCATGTACATATACTGCGGGGCAGCGGCTCCTACAGACAGAATCACGTACAGGTACGTGATTCTGCACTTCCGGGTCTGTGACACTGCGGGAGCCAATCAGCAGGTCCGGCGGGCCTGCCGATCGTTGCCGACAGAGGCAGAACAGCGGTCTGCCTATGTAAACAAGGCAGATCGCCGCTCTGTAACAAGAGATCCTGTGTTTCTGCCAAGCAGGAACATGGATCTCTGTCTTCCCACAGTACAAACACCGCCACACAGTTAGAAAGCACTCCCTAGGGACACATTTAACCATTTGATCGCCCCTGATGATGGTAACCCCTTCCCTGTCAGTGTCATTAGTACAGTTACAGTGCATATTTTTTTGCACTGATCACTGTATTGGTGTCACTGATCCCCAAAAAGTGTTACGTAGTGTCTGATTTGTCCGCCGCAATGTCGCAGTCCTGCTATAACTCGAGGATGGTCGCCATTACTAGTACAAGTAAATAAATAAATAAAAAATTCATAAAAATATACTATAGTGTGTAGACGCTATAACTTTTGCGCAAACCAATCAATATACGCTTATTGTGATTTTTTTTTTTTTTTACCAAAGACATGTAGCAGACTACATATTGGCCTAAACTGATGAAGAAATTAGATTTTTTACATTTTTTTATTGGATGTGTTTTATAACAGAAAGTAAAAAAATATTGTTTTTTTTTTCAAAATTGTCTGTCTTTTTTTGTTTATAGCACAACAAATTAAAACCGCAAAAGTGATCAAATACCACCAAAAGAAACCTCTATTGGAAAATAAGGACATACATTTTTTTTGGGTACAGCGTCGCACGATTGCGCAATCGTCAGTTAAAGTATTGCAGTGCCGTATTGCAAAAAATGCCCTGGTCATGAAGAGGGCAAAACCTTTTGGAGCTGAAGTGGTTAATTTGCAAATACAATACTAACACAGTCATACTGTAATTAAACCCAGAGATGTAACTGATAAAGGTCACTTCACTGTCACTTGCCTGGATACTATTAAGCTGACAGTCTATACCAGTGAATCCCCTTACCAGTGGCTTGCTAGTTACATGTGACTCTCAGAAAATAAGTCCGTTGCTTGTGGCGTTAGAATAGAAGCTGCCAGACATGACCACGGACATCACCCCCCCCCCCCCCCCCCCCGCAGCTCCAGCCCCCCACACCAACCCTCCCACCCCCCCATTGCTCGAAGCCGCCACCAGACACCATACCCACACCCCCCCTCGCCCTATTTTACTGCTACAGGGTGGGTCTCCAATGCAGAATCACATTATATATATATATATATATAATTCTGCAGTTGCCACCGGCGGGCAGCTTCTGCTATTGGAAATACACAGAGAACTGAGATCTGCCTATGTAAGCAAGGCAGATTTCAGTTCTGACAGGGGGGGGAAGGAATAGATTTTGTGTTCCTGCAAAGCAGGGAGCAAAATCCATTACTTCCCTTAGTAAAAGGACCTCACAGGACACACAAACACTGGCTAGGCACACAGGTAACCCTTTGATCACCCTAGATGTTTACCCCTTCCCAGCCAGTGTCGTTAGTACAGTGACAGTGCATATTTTCAGCACTGATTACTGTGTTAGCGTCACTGGTTCCCGCAAAGTGTCAAAAATGTCAGTTGGTGTCTGTTCATCTGCCACAATATCGCAGTTCCGCTATAAGATGCTGATCGCTGCCATTACTTGTATTAAAAAAATAATAATAATTAAAATTCCATAAATATATCCCATAGTTTGTAGATGCTATAATGTTCACGTAAACCAATCAATATACGCTTATTGGGATTTTTTTTAATCAAAAACATGTAGCAGAATACAAACTGGCCTAAATTTATGAGGAAATATGATTTTTTTAACCACTTCAGCACCGGAAGATTTGACTGCTCAATGACCAGGCCATTTTTTGCGATACGGCACTGCGTCGCTTTAACTGACAATTGCGTGGTCGTGCAACGCTGTACCCAAACAAAATTTACTTCCTTTTTTTCCCACAAATAGAGCTTTCTTTTGGTGGTATTTGATCGCCTCTGCGGTTTTTATTTTTTGCGCTATAAACACAAGAAGAGCGACAATTTGGAAAAAAAACACAATATCTTTTAAGTTTTGCTATAATAAATATCCCAATGTTTTTTTTTTTTTAACAACTTTTTGCCTCAGTTTAGGCCGAAATGTATTCTTCTACATATTTTTGGTAAAGAAAAAAAAAATCGCAATAAGCATATATTGATTGGATTGCGCAAAAGTTATAGCGTCTACAAAATAGGGGAATTGATTTACGGCATTTTTATTATTTATTTTTTTTACTAGTAATGGAGGTGATCTGCGATTTTTATCGGGACTGCGATATTGCGGTGGACAAATTGGACACTTTTGACACATTTTTGAGACCACTGAAAATTATACAGCGATCAGCGCTATAAAAAAATGCACTGATTACAGTATAAATGTCACTGGCAGGGAAGGGGTTAACATTAGGGGCGATCAAGGGGTTAACTGTGTTCCCTAGGTGTGTTCTAACTGTAGGGGGGATGGGACTGACTAGGGGAGGAGAGAGATCGGTGTTCATACTTAGTATGAACACACAATCTGTCTCGCCTCCCCTGAGAGAACCAGGATTTGTGTGTTTACACACACAGATGCCGGTTCTCGCTCTGTCACGAGTGGTCGGTGGTCATCGCGCCTGCCGGGCACTCGCATCGGCTCCGGGCATACGCTGCGGGCGCGCGCCTCCTACAGCATCTTAACCACTTCAGCCCTGGAAGATTTTACCCCCTTCCTGACCAGAGCATTTTTTTCGATTCGGCACTGTCGCTTTAGCTGACAATTGCGCGGTTGTGCGACGTTGTACCCAAACAAAATTGACGTCCTTTTTTTCCCACAAATAGAGCTTTCTTTTGATGGTATTTGATCACCTCTGCGTTTTTTATTTACTTTTACAATATTTACTATTTACAATACTTTTTACTTTTAGCTATAATAAATTTCCCAAACAAATTTCTTTTTCAGTTTAGGCCGATATGTATTCTTCTACATATTTTTGTTAAAAAAAAAAAAAAAATAAGCGTATTTTGATTGGTTTGCGCAAAAGTTATAGCATCTACAAAATAGGGGATAGATTTATGGCATTTTTCTTCTTATTATTTTTATTATTAGTAATGGCGGCAATCTGCGATTTTTATTGTGACTGCAACATTATGGCGGACACATCGAACACTATTTTGGGACCATTGTCATTTATACAGCGATCAGTGCAATAAAAATGCACTGGATTACTGTGTAAATGACACTGGCAGGGAAGGGGTTAAACACAAGGGGGCGATCAAGGGGTTAAGTGTGTCCTAGGGAGGTGTTCTAACTGTGGAGGGGATGGGCTACCACTGACATGACAGCGATCACTGCCCCACGATGACAGGGAGCAGTAGATCCCTGTCATGTCACTAGGCAGAATTGGGAAATGCCCTGTTTACAAAGGCATCTCCCCGTTCTACCTCTCCACACCGCAATCGCGGGCTGCCGGCGAACATCGAGTTCCAAGGACCCGCGACCACGCTCCCGTGGCATGCACACACCTGATAGGCAGCACATTTAAGGGGACGTACAGGTACGCCCATTTGCCTGCCTGTACCATTCTGCCAATGTATATCTATGTGCAGCAGTCAGCAAGGGGTTAAAGGGCCGAATTACAGTTACGGCAGCTCGCCCAGGGGAGCCAACCTGCCACAGTATAACTGCGGCGGGCGGTTGGGAACCGGTTAAATTGTTTTTATTGGATGTGTTTTATAGCAGAAAGTAAAAAATACTGTGTTTTTTTTTTAAGTTGTCGGTCTTTTCAGAAAAAAAAAAAAGTGGTGATCAAATACTACCAAAAGAAAGCTCTATGTGCAATAAGATGCAAGTAAAGTGATGGCACTGCAGGATGAATTTTTGTTTCTCGAACATCACGGGACACAGAGCCACAGTAATTACTGATGGGTTATATAGGGTATCACTGGTGATTGGACACTGGCACACCCTATCAGGAAGTTCAACCCCCTATATAATCCCTCCCCCTTGCAGGGATACCTCAGTTTTTACGCCAGTGTCTTAGGTGATGGACGTGTAAAGATGTCCTGTGCTGAGCTCCAAAGGGAATATCCTATATCCTATACTGGGGCAAGCCAGGCGAACCGGATCCATTCAAAGTGTCCTTTCATGGCCGAATTGGATGGTACCTGGGCCTCGTGTCCGAAGAAACGAGGTTTTACCCATAACGCTTCTCTTTTTAGAGAGCTGGACCCCGCAGATCAGAAAATGGCTTTAAACTTCCTAATTTCTAGCTGGGTGCTTTACGGGCCCAGAACTGCAGGATCCCCCTATTCATAGGGGGCCCCAGTCTCTGGCGTTTTTTTCAAACGGAGCCCACCGTGAGAGGTGAAGATTGGGTCTGTGTAAACTGAACCCTGCGGCTGGATAAGGTAAGAGGAGATTCCACGAGGGGCGTGTCCAAGATGGCGACCGGAGCGGACGTGCAGTAAGATAGCTCCGCTGCCTTCCCGGCCAAAAAACCTGCTTCCCTGCAGATTATCACCCCTGACTGCCCAAACCGAGTTCCGATCCGCGGCGGAGTCCGGTGAGACCCTGGGGGAGACGCTGAGTCACGATCCACGGACCCCACGGAAGGCGCCTGAGACCCGCCGCAGCCGAGCCTGCTACTAGGCCCGAAATCCCGCTCCCGGCCTACAGTCCTCCGTCCCGGTGACCGACGGACACAGATTGCTTAGGAGGAGGGGGTGACCCAAGACGAGGGAAGGTAGGACGTGAGGAGAGACACCGCTGCGCGGCCCGCGGCCCCTGCAGAGGTCGCCTTGATCCCGCTGCTGATCTACCTGACTCCCCTGTCTCTAGGCCTCAGACCCTACTACACTGCAGCCCGCTCCCTGTGTGCGGCCCCACAGGCTGAGGTGGAGGTGGAGGGAGGTATGCCCAAGGGGAAGGGTGCTATATCAGCCCGCAAGCCCCAGGACAGTGTCCCAGGTACCCCCACACGGACCCCACGTTCTGCTAAGGGCTCTAAGATGGCGGCGCAACAGGAGGACATAGAACAGGCTCCTCTAGAAAGGGAACAGGAGCAATCTAACTTTGAGGCACTTATGCAGGCTATCACTAACTGCCAATCAACCCTCACAGGGAAAATTGAACAAATGCAGCTGGACATTAGCCTCATACGAAGGGACATGGACACATTTAGAAACCGCTTATCTGAGGCTGAACGCCGTGTGGGAGATGCGGAGGATGTATTGCAAGATCACGCGGTCTCACTTCGCACGCTACAGACAAAAATTAAGGCCCTTGAAACTCGTGCAGAGGATGCCGAAAACCGAAATAGGAGGAACAACCTCCGTATAGTGGGTCTCCCAGAAGGTTCTGAGGGTGCTGAGCCCACATCATTCACGGAAAAACTCCTGCGTGAATTATTGCCACAAGCGGTTTTCTCAGATGTCTTTGTGGTGGAGAGGGCACATAGAATGCCTGCTACCCGGGGGCCCCCGGGAGCTCCTCCACGCACGTTTATTCTGAAATTGCTGAACTTTAGAGATCGGGACCTTGTTCTCCGCGAATATAGAAAGATCGAGCAACTACGCTATGAAGGGGCTAAACTAATGATCTTCCCAGATTTCTCCATTGATACACAAAAGCAGAGACGTTCATTTGACCAAGTAAAAATGAACCTACGCAACAAGAAAATAAAATACAGTATGCTGTTCCCGGCGAGGCTGAGGGTCCAGGATGGAGAGAGGGTGCGCTTCTTTACCTCCCCTGAGGAGGCATCACAGTGGCTGGAAACCATTCAGAGACACTGATAAGCTGCTTTAGCTACAAGATTGCACAGATCAAAAAAGCAGAAAGGGGGGAGAGACAGAACATTTCTATTGTTCGTCCTTAACAAAGAGATTCTCCCCCTGATGTTATCACCGAGGAGGCTTGCGAGTGAGGAGGGAAACAAGTTCAAGATAAGTGCCCCCGGAGGACTTTGTTTGTCTCTCCGGGTGAAGTTGACTCTTTTATTCTGCAGGGAACATTTATCCTTCACAAGCTGGGGGAGGTTCAGTCCCCTTTTTGTTCACAACCTCAATTGGCAGTTGCCATGAACGTTTTTGGGAATGAAGCACACCGAGGTTTGGGGGGTGGTGCGGGGTGGGGGTGGGGGGACGGATGGGGAGCACAAGATCTTGCTCCAAGTTGAGACTTTTGAATTTTTTTTCTTTTCTTTTCCTTTGTTGTTGCTACATATACATAACCTGCTGTGTTAATATGCACTATATTGAAGAACAAGGCTATTTGCATATGTGTCCACTAGATGGCATGAGAGGTCTAATGTCTAACTCTATATGCACAACCTGTATGATATCTTTGATCTCTTTTTTCCTCCTTAAACTTACAATGACCCTAAAAAGGGTTGATTATCAACCTGCTGTTATATTTTTTATAGTAACTTAATGCCACCATTGACAGTACTGTCATGGAATGTTAGAGGGCTAAACTCCAAAATTAAACGATCTCTGGTTTTTAACTTCCTGAAAAAATATAACCCGCATATATGTCTGCTACAGGAGACACACCTGGTGGGGGGCAGGACGCTGGCACTGCGGAAACCATGGGTCGGTGCGTATTACCATTCGACTTATTCCTCATATTCCCGGGGTGTCAGTGTCCTAATTCACAAGTCGGTGGGATTTACATTGTTGGATCTCCATCTAGATCCAGATGGCAGATATATAGCTATACATGCAATGTGTGATAGAGTGGAGTTACTCATAGTAGGGATATATATCCCCCCCCCTGCCACGGTGGAGATCCTTAAAAAAATTACTCCGATATTGGCTCAATACCCTTCAGCTGGGATAATTATAGCAGGAGACTTTAACATGACCCCAGATCCAGACCTAGATAGAATGGGTGTGGGGCCATCCGGGGTGACCCCCTTGGCACTGTGGGCTGACAACTACGGATTTACAGATGTCTGGAGAATGAGGCATCCGGATGTGAGGCAATACACATGCCATTCTGCGGCGCATGCCTCCTTCTCTAGGATAGATCTGATATACTCCTCTGGATCTCTCCTCCCCAGAATACTTGAGGTAGATATTCTGCCTCGGGGCATCTCAGACCACGCTCCCCTCCTATTAAAAATGCAGACAGACTCCCCCGTTGCCAATGTTCTTTGGCGACTATCGGGGCTCTGGATTGCGGATGAGAGGGTGGTCCCCCTGGTGGAGGGCGAGTTGGAAATTTACTGGAAGATCAATGAAGGTACAGTCCCTCCCCCTACGCTCTGGGATGCCTTCAAGGCCTACACTAGGGGGCAATATCAGACGGCAATTGGGAGGGTCAGGAAAGATACCCGACTGGCGCTAGAAGAAGCTGAAAAAAACGTACTCCTTTTAGAAAAAGAATATGTACACACGAGAAACGTATTAACATATGATAATATGCAATCCTTACATAGAGAGATCTCTCTTCTGCGGATTGAGACCACTAGAAAGCAGCTGATGGCTCAATCGCAGAGGATCTTCGAGCAGGGGGAGAAGACGGGTAGGATGCTAGCCTGGTTGGCCAAGGAACGTTCACCTTCCATGCATATAGCCCATATTAAGGACGACGAGGGCATGATCCACTCAGACTCCGGGGATATTAATAGGCAATTTACACAATACTATCAACAATTATATACCTCTAGGGTCTCCTTTGATGAGGAAGATCTGTGTACATTCTTAGATCGGATAGATTTTCCCCAACTGTCCACAGAGGCTAGAAACAAATTAGAGGAACCAATTACTCTTAAAGAGGTCCAGCTAGCAGTGACATCTCTCCAGTCGGCAAAAACCCCGGGCCCTGACGGCCTACCCACAGAATTTTACAAGGCAAATAAAGACCTTCTTAACCCTATCTTTCATAAACTGCTCCTCACAATGCTAAAAGAGGGCTCCCTCCCTCCCTCAATGTCGGAGGCGGTGATTGTAGTCATAGCTAAACCCAACAAAGACCCCACGTTGTGCTCATCCTATCGTCCCATATCACTTTTAAATGTGGATGCCAAAATAACTACCAAGATCCTAGCTAACAGACTTAACTCAGTTATTTTATCAATCGTACATGGCGACCAGACAGGCTTTATGCCAGGTAAGGGCACTGACATAAACCTGCGCAGGCTATACACTAATATCTCACACGCGGAGGGGTCTCAGTCCCGAGGTGTAGTGGCCTCCTTAGATGCCGAGAAGGCCTTCGATTCAGTTGAATGGAGGTTCCTGTGGAAGGTACTGCAGCGATTCAATTTTGGCCCTCGGTTCATTTCATGGATAAAATTGCTCTACTCACACCCCACAGCTAGAGTCCGTACAAATGGGCAGCTCTCTCCCCCATTTTCTCTAGAGAGAGGGACCAGGCAGGGGTGCCCATTGTCCCCGGGCTTGTTTGCCCTAGCCATTGAGCCTTTAGCTATTTTGCTTAGAACGTCCCCGGAGCTTGGGGGTATAAAGGTGGGTCCGTTGACTGAAAGACTTTCCCTATATGCTGATGACGCGCTGCTGTATCTTCCAGATGCGTCGGCATCGCTGTCATCAGCCCTGGAAATCATTAATCAATATGGATCTTTCTCGGGCATACGGATCAACTGGTCCAAATCCATCATATTTTCATTATCTCCGGGACTGCCGGATGTTGACCCTTCCAGTCCTCTCGTGTTGGTCTCTAAGTTCAGATACCTGGGGATTGAGGTTCAGAGAGACCCAAACATGTATCTAACAGATAATGTATATCCAATTCTCCACCAGCTTACCGCCCGGTGTCAGGCCTGGAGGTCCCTCCCGCTATCACCAGTAGGTAGGGTTAACTTGTTAAAGATGACGTTCCTCCCCAAATTCCTATATGTATTTCGTAATACCCCGGTCCCTATCCCCAAATCTTTTTTTGATAAGCTGGAACAGGTTGTTAGCTCATTTGTATGGGGGGGATCTACCCCTAGAGTAGCGCGAACCACCCTTCAGCTCCCCTTAACGATGGGAGGCCTCGCGCTCCCCTGTTTTCGAAAATACTACTGGGCGGCAGTCATAGTTACTGTCCGGTGGTGGTTCTCCCAGCCGAAATCTAACCCCTCACTTAATCTTGAGGCAGCAATAATGGGTTCGTACTCGGCTCTGAGTAATTTAGTCTTCAGAGGGGTCAAGACACATAAAGATATGCCAACACCGATGCGTACGACAGTAACAGTATGGGAACAGATGTCCAAAAAGATTGCAGACCCTGCTACTATCTCCCCTCACACGCCGTTATGGGGCAACCCAAAACTAAAACATCTCCAAACAGTCCCAGAGCCAGCTTTATGGGCGGGATATGGAATAAAAACAATACAGCAGGTATGGTCTGGGGATGGAGTTACCCCATATGACACTCTTAAAACTGATTTTCAACTTCCCTCCAAAATGTTTTTTCGATATTTACAATTGAGACATGCAGTGAGGGCCCAATACCCAGGCGGTATTACTTTACGGTCACATGGGGTAGAAAGGCTTCTTATTTCTAAACACCTGGACCGAACTTTGTCATCCATATACAACCAAATTCTTACTGACGAGCAGACTGGAGAGATGGGCCTGTATGATAAGTGGAAGGGGGACGTTCCGGACTTGGCACCAGATGACTGGGAAGAGGGTCTACAGCAATACATTCCTCTTATGATATCGGCAAGGGATAGATTCATACAGTTGAAGTTCATTCATAGAGTATATTACACGCCACAGAGGTTAGCTAGAATATACCCGACGCAAACAGATAGATGTCCGAAATGTATGGGGGAACTGGGTACGTTTATCCATGTAGTATGGGAATGCCCGCTTATACAAAAATTCTGGACTGAGGTGGTGGAAACGATTAATGCAGTAGGTAATCTAAATATTCAGAGAAATCCGATTATTTTACTCCTTGGGGTATGTGATAATGTTATACCTAGTGTGCACAAAAGATTATTTGTATTCTACGCCTCATTCTATGCCAGGAAGGCTATTCTCCTTAAATGGAAACAACCTGACCCTCCTACGGTAACCCAATGGAGGGGTATAGTAGACTCTGTTCTGCCACTCTATAAAGCCACCTATATCAACCGTAAATGCCCCAAGAAATTCTCCAAGATCTGGGGAGCCTGGGCTAAGCAGTAGTAGGGTTTGGTAACGACCAGCTCAATCAAAATATCCGTCTATTTCATGTTGCCCTCCCCTCTCTCCCTCCCCGCCCCCCCCCCTTCCCCCCCCCCTTCCTCCCTTGGCCCTTCCCTTCCTTCCCCCCCCCTTTTTTCTGATCCTTCATCACAGACACATTAATACTTAATGAGGAAATGATTGACAAATGGATAACATACTGATTATTTACTGCGAGTTAAACTAACGTAGAAGGAAAAGTGGGAATATTGGTATAAAGGACACAGGAACTCCTTCCTCTGGAAAGGAGGATACATAAGCAATAATAACACAACAAACTGTATATTATGACTCTGTAATGCATTACTAGAAACTATGCAACTGTATATAGAAATATAGCTGGAAATGTGCAGCAACGATATATTCTTTATGTTCTTTTGTAACTATTTTTGTATGATGAATACTCTCCGGCTGGAGACAAATAAAAACTTTTCTGTTAAAAAAAAAAAGAGGAGATTCCACAGAATTTTTGAGTTCTAGTGGCTTTTTCTCCTTTAAGGTAAATGTATGCTGTGCCTATTGTGACCACCGGGGGCTGCCAAGAGCACAAACCTTCACATGCTGGACTGTCTGTCTCAGTGATTCATCGCTGCACATGTTTTTTCACAGCGTCTCAGGCCGGCTGCAAAGGTATGATGGAAGGGGGGATTTCTCAGGTTTGAATGTTTCCCCCCAGGCTAGAGAGGGGCCATAGGGGTCTAGAAAGTGGTTATACCGCTCGGGCTCAGCTGCCTCAGGCCACCATTTCTGACCATTGCTGTTTAGGCAGGTCTTCACTACCAGCTTCTCTCCCTCCTCCCCCTCCCCCAGCCTTCCTCCATAGTATTACAGGAGAGTTGGCCAGCGCGGGAAGCGCTCGTTTTTTTCAAAACTGGAGGGGGGGGGCGGGACGTCAGCACAGGTGCTTAGACTCCCACTCAGGCCAGCTGCAGGCTATTAAGGCACTCTGTACAGGTGCACTCAGCCTTTGGAGAGACACAGAGCTGACGGTCGCATGTAAGGTGGGACACAGGCATTCTCCTAGGCAGCATTTACTGAAGTAACACCAGACTGAGCATTGGGTAGCAAGGCTTTTAGCCAGACTACATCGCTCAGCAGGCAGTGTTCATTTGTATACCTCACACCTTGTTGCTTTGCACTATGGGTAGAAGAGGTTCAAGCACCCCAAGAACCAGAGACATTAGGGAATCTCGTTCAGGTTCTGAGGGCCCCCTGTCAGCAGCATCCTCCTCCCCTGATGGGCCAGGGACAGCTAGCCAGGGAGAGCCGTTGGGGTCAGGGGCTACACCTGCTTCTGGCACTTCAGCCCCTGTATATATTACACAAGAGGTCTTTTCCTCAACCATTAATGGTCTAGAGGAAAGATTAATGGCCGTGATTACGTCTTCACTCAGTAGAAGAAAACGCACTAGGCCTTCCTCTGTTCCCCAAGACCCTCAGACAGAGGGGCTCTGGGATAAAGGAGACAAATCCCTTTCAGAGGATCGGGATGGGACGGACGATTCCTCTTCGGAGAAATCAGGTGGAGAGGGACCCTCTGCGACTTCCCAAGAGGAGAAAGTCTTAGTGCAGATCCTTACTGGATTGGTCCGCTCCACATTTAAGTTGCCCCTACCTGAAACTGCTAAAGAATCCTCTTCTGCTTTGGGGTCACTGAAACCTTTCCAAGCAGCACAGGCTTTTTCTGTTCATAATTTACTTGAAAAGCTCATTTATTCTGAGTGGGATTACCCAGACAAATGTTTTTTTCCGCCGAGAAAGTTTTCAACACTTTATCCGATGGAAGAAAAGTTTATTAAAATGTGGGGACAACCGGCCATTGATGCCGCCATTTCCTCCGTAAATAATAGTCTGTAGACAATGCTCAGATGCTCAGGGATCCTGTAGATAAAAAGGTGGAATCCCTATTGAAAGATGTTTTCTCCTTAGCAGGTTCAGTGGCTCAACCTGCAGTAGCAGCGATTGGAGTCTGTCAATACTTAAGAGACCATGTTAAGCAGGTCATCAAAGTATTACTTGAACAGCAGGCCCAGGGGTTTGCTAACCTTCCAGTGGCCTTATGCTTTGTGGTTGACGCCATTAGAGATTCTATCGTGCAAACCTCCCGTCTTTCACTGGGGTTGGTGCATATATACGTAGAATCCTATGGTTGAAAAATTGGTCAGCCGAAGCACCATGTAAGAAGCTGCTGGCTGGGTTTCCATTTCGTGGTGCAAGGTTGTTTGGAGAAGACTTGGATAACTATATCAAGAGAATCTCTTGTGGGAAAAGCACTCTCTTACCTGTCAAGAAGAAGAGTAAGCGTCCCTCTTTCAAACTGACTTTTTCCCCAGCGCCGGGGGCTTCAGCCTCCAGGCAGTCTCGACGGCCGCCTCCATCTGGGTCCAGAGACAAGAGTCAACCCCAGGGACAGAAGAAGTCCTGGGGGAAGAAGCCTACTAGGCAAAACACTAAGACCTCTGCATGAGGGGGCGCCCCCGCTCACTCGAGTGGGGGGAAGACTGTGACAGTTCTCAGGGCTCTGGCAGGAGGATTTCCAGGACAGATGGGTAATCTCCACAGTAACCTTAGGGTACAAGCTGGAGTTTCAGGAATTTCCCTCTCCTCGGTTCCTCAGATCAAGTGTCCCCAGAAACCCAGAAAAGAAGCAGTCGCTCCTTCTAGCGTTAGAGCGACTTTTGTCACAGGAGGTCATTATGATAGTTCCCGCAAAGGAACGGGGATTGGGCTTCTATTCCAACCTTTTTACGGTCCAAAAGCCAAATGGGGATGTCAGACCCATTCTGGATTTAAGGGATCTGAACCGATTCCTAAGGATTCAATCCTTCCGCATGGAATCAATTCGGACAGTAGTTCCCACCCTGCAGGGAGGAGAATTTCTGGCATCGATAGACATCAGAGATGCATATCTGCATGTGCCTATTTTTCCTGCTCATCAGAAGTTTCTGCGCTTCGAGGTAGGAGGGCGCCATTTCCAGTTTGTGGCTCTGCCTTTCGGGATAGCCACTGCACCTCGAGTGTTCACAAAGATCTTGGCTCCTCCTCTGGCCAGATTAAGGGCTCAGGGTATAGCTGTCATAGCATACCTAGACGACCTGCTCTTGATAGACTGGTCGGTAGCCTCTTTGAATGGAAACCTCAACCTTGTTGGATCCTCAACCTAGAAAAGTCTTTCCTAAAACCAGTAAGAAGACTGGAGTATTTAGGTCTGATTATAGATACAAGCCAGGAGAAAATATTTCTACCCCAGGCAAAGATCGCTGCTTTAAGAGAGCTGATTCTGGCAGTCAGGACCAAGAAGGGTCCCTCTGTCCGCCTTTGTTCCTACTAAGGAAGATGGTGTCTTCATTCGAAGCAGTTCCCTATGCTCAGTTTCATTCAAGAATGCTGCAACACAGTATTCTGTCGACCTGGAACAAGAAGGTTCAGGCATTAGACTTTCCGATGCACCTGTCGCATGCGGTGCGTCAGAGCCTCAATTGGTGGCTCATACCCGAAAACCTGCAGAAGGGGAAATCCTTTCTACCGGTTACCTGGACGGTGGTAACAACAGATGCCAGTCTGTCAGGTTGGGGAGCAGTTCTGGACAGTCTGCGGTTCAGGGGATATGGTCCAAGACCGAGAGGACCTTACCCATCAACATTCTGGAGATCCAGGCAATATATCTAGCCCTAAAAGCCTGGACTATCAGGCTACAGGGTTGTCTGGTTTAGGATCCAGTCCGACAATGCCACAGCAGTGGCCTATGTCAATCATCAGGGAGGCACCCGGAGCCGAGCTGCTCAAAAGGAGGTGAACCAGATCTTAGTCTGGGCAGAGATGCATGTGCCATGCATATCGGCAGTTTTCATCCCGGGAATAGAGAACTGGCAAGCGGACTATCTAAGTCGCCAGCAGTTACTTCCAGGGGAATGGTCTCTGCATCCCGACGTCTTTTGGGCCATATGCCAAAGATGGGGAGTTCCAGATGTAGATCTCTTTGCATCCCGATTCAACAAAAAGATAGACAGATTTGTGGCAAGGACAAAAGATCCTCTTGCATGCGGGACGGGTGCGTTGGTGATTCCGTGGCATTAGTTCTCACTGATTTACGCATTCCCGCCTATTCTGCTACTACCACGACTCCTTCGCAGGATCAGGCAGAAAAGGAAGTCGGTACTTCTGGTGGCCCCCGCTTGGCCCAGAAGGACTTGGTATACAGAAATAGTAAGGATAACAGTGGGTTCCCCGTGGACCCTACCGGTATGCCCAGACCTGTTATCTCAAGGTCCAGTGTTCCATCCTGCCTTACAAACGCTAAATTTGACGGTTTGGCTATTGAGACCCACGTTCTGAAGAGTCGTGGGCTCTCAGGTCCAGTCATATCTACCTTGATTAATGCAAGGAAGCCAGCTTCCAGGATGATTTATCATAGAGTCTGGAAAGCTTACATGTATCCTGGTGTGAATCCAGAGGTTGGCATCCCAGGAAATATGTCATAGGTACAATTAGGATTAGAGATGAAGCTGGCCTTGAGTACCATCAAGGGCCAGGTCTCTGCTTTATCAGTATTATTTCAGCGGCCACTTGCTTCGCATTCTTTGGTCCGAAGCTTTATGCAGGGGGTGATGCGTCTTAATCCTCCGGTTAAAGCGCCCCTAAACCCCTGGGACTTGAACTTGGTCCTGGCTGTGATTCCTTTGGTCTTGTTGACAAGGAAGTTAATTTTTCTGGTGGCCATCTCTTCTGCTAGAAGAGTTTCAGAATTAGCAGCTCTTTCCTGTAAAGAGCCTTATTTGATTATACACAAGGATAGAGTGGTACTACGCCCTCATCCTAGTTTTTTACCGAAGGTGGTTTCTGATTTTCATTTAAACCAGGACGTTGTTCTACCTTCCTTTTTTCCAGATCCCTGTTCTCCGGAAGAGAGATCTCTACATTCGTTGGATGTAGTAAGAGCAGTTAAGGCCTATCTCGGGGCAACTGCTCAGATCCGCAAGACGGATGTTTTGTTTGTGCTGCCAGAGGGTCCCAATAGAGGACAGGCAGCGTCAAAAGCGACCATTTCTAAATGGATTCGACAATTGATCATTCAAGCTTACGGTTTGAAACAGAAGATTCCTCCGTTTCAGATCAGGGCACATTCCACAAGGGCTATTGGTGCTTCTTGGGCAGTGCATCACCGGGCCTCTATGGCTCAAATCTGCAAGGCCGCAACCTGGTCTTCAGTTCATACATTAACCAGATTCTATCAGGTGGATGTGAGAAGGCATGAGGATATCGCCTTTGGGCGTAGTGTGCTGCAGGCAGCGGTACAGGGTCCTCAGGTCTGATTGCACCCTACTTGGTCGTGGTTCCCCCCCTCAGGTAGCATTGCTCTGGGACATCCCATCAGTAATTACTGTGGCTCTGTGTCCCGTGATGTTCGAGAAAGAAAATAGGTTTTTTTTTAAAACAGCTTACCTGACAGCTCATACAATGGGCATGTTCCCATAAGAATTCCACCCCCTACCTTATTCTGTCCACAGATGCCGAAAAGGCTTTTGACAGGATTGATTGGTCATACCTTAAGGCGGTGCTGAGATGGATCATGGCGCTTTACTCGACCCCCAGTGCGAAGGTCAAAGTGAACGGCCATCTATCCTTGGGATTCCCCATACGGAATGGCACGAGGCAGGGGTGTCCCCTCTCCCCCCTACTGTTCGCTCTGGCTTTGGAGCTTCGAACAATACGGGCAAACACTGATATTAGAGGGGTAACAGTAGGGTCTACGGAACACAAACTATCGGCTTATGCCGACGACGTGCTCTTTCATTTGACCCAGCCCTTAGTGTCACTGCCAAACCTTATGAGGGAACTAAAAATTTTCGGTCATGTGTCAAACTTTAAAATAAACTTTTCGAAATCCGAAATTCTGCCCATTACCATCCCTATAAAAATGGCTACTGACTTGCAACAAGCTTTCCCATTTAGCTGGGCTAAAACGTCTATTAAGTACTTGGGTATCCAACTTACAAATCGATTTGACACTATTTACTCGGCTAATTTTCCCACCCTTTTGAGCATGGTGCGTAGAGACTTACAGAACTGGACCAAGACCTCCTTCACATGGCTAGGCAAACTTAGCATACTCAAGATGAACATCCTTCCTAGGGTGCTCTTTTATTTACAGATGCTGCCAGTTACCCTCCCCAGGAGCTTCTTTGCTCAGCTTCAAAGCCTAATGATTAATTTCATTTGGCATGGTAAAAAACCAAGACTGGCGGTGTCTTTACTACAGAAGGCCAAAGAAATGGGTGGCTTGGGCCTCCCGGATATACGACGATACTATAGAGCCATTGCGATCCAACATATCCTTAACTGTGTGCTTTGGTGCCCCCGGGCTCCCCATTGGCACCTCTGGGGGGATATAAGTGGTTCCCTCCTGGGGAGCAGAGAACCTTTTTCGGTACATGGGTGTCGGACGGCAATTATAGTTACGGTAAATTTGTGGATAAGGGCAAGCTGATACCCCTAGACGCCTTGCGGAATAGCCATGGCAGATTCCCTATGGACTGGTGGAGGCACCAGCAACTCCAACACTTTATTGCAACAGAGGGGACCCCGATGAGAGGGCTAGACACCATCACCACACTAGAAAGTCTTTTCATAGAAGAAGAGCCAACTCCCCATTTGATATCTGAGCTATACAGGCTACTGGGCTCAGTTCCCACCGCTGGTAAGCCAGCTTTCATAAGGGAATGGGAACGAGACCTAGGGGTGGAGTTCACGCCAGAACAACGTCTACACATGTATAAACTAGCACACTCTAGCTCCATAGAGTCTAGAACGCAGGAAACTAACTACAAGCTTCTAACTCGCTGGTACCGAGTACCAGCTGTCATAGCACGTATCTACCCCTCGGTTTCTGACCGATGCTGGCGAGGTTGCGGTCAGAAAGGCACCCTTCTTCATGTATGGTGGGAATGCCCAGTAATTAGGTCTTTCTGGATGGAAGTACAGACTACCATTAAAAATGCCCTGCAGATTGAGATCCCGTTCTCCCCTGAGCATTTCCTCTTGCACCTCCCCACCCTCCCTCTAAGCCATTACAAAAAAAGCGCCCTTCCTCATCTACTAAATGCCGCTAAAAGGCTTGTACCTCTCTATTGGAAGCGTCCACAGGTCCCTACCTTAAAAGAATGGCTACAGAAGGTGGATGATATCAGAGAGGCGGAGGAGTGGGTGGCGAGGTGCAAAGATAGGAGGGAGCGCTTTGATGGTATTTGGGCTCAGTGGCGGAGATTCACCATCGACACTAATCCGGTGTCCTCTAGCCTGGATGTCGCGCTGTTGGAGTTAGCGGAGCCCTCCTTGAAGCTAAGGAGGCCTGTTTGTGGTGACGTGCGTACCTGAGTGGAATGTTTCAACGCCCTATTGATTGCACAGGGTGTTGACCTTTTCTTTCCTAATGCATGGTTCACAAGGTATATAGCTGAAGGCTCATATGAGACGCTATGCGTCGCTAGTGACTACAGACAAGTTTTGTATCTCCTTTATTAAATACTAGAGTTGTTACTTGTTTAGACGTATTGGTCAGGGGCTCTGCCTGGTAACATAGGCACCTTTGTGTCCGCACTGGCCCAATGGATGCCCAAGGGGCGCTCCCCTTAGGCGAAGGTTAGTTGGAGGCCTACGGCCCCCCTTCCGGGGAATCCGCCCAGTGGGCATCCTAGGGCATTGAATAAAAAAAGAGGCCCCTCCCTCCTGTACTAAAATGGAGGGCTAAGGGGGATGGGTCCGGCCAAGCTGATACGGCGAGACCCCCTCTTAGGACTCAATATGACTGTTTAGCAGTGTAATAAAGTTCGGAGATAATTTAATCCCTCTCCTCCTTTCCCCTCCCTCCCTTACCCCAACGTATTACAATTTGTTATACATCTTGTTTTTGTATCAACATATTGGTCTGCACTGGAAAAATGCAATGTTCTGTGGTAAGAATGACCATAGACTATATGTATGTATGTTCTTTTTCTTATTATATAAAATAAAAATAAAGATTACAAAAAAAAAAAAAAAAAACCAGCTTACCTGTAAAATCCTTTTCTTTCGAAGGACATCACGGGACACAGAGGTCCAGCCCCTCTTCTAATACACTATATTGCTTGGCTACAAAACTGAGGTATCCCTGCAAGGGGGAGGGATTATATAGGGGGTTGAACTTCCTGATAGGGTGTGCCAGTGTCCAATCACCAGTGATACCCTATATAACCCATCAGTAATTACTGTGGCTCTGTGTCCCGTGATGTCCTTCGAAAGAAAAAGATTTTACAGGTAAGCTGTTTTAAAAAATCCTATTTTTCCTTGAGTTGGGCTTTAACCCTTTCACTCAGAAATGGTGAATTACTGTTCTTCTTATAATTTGCAACCAAATCACTGGAAATATGAAAATATGGTCACAGCCATATAGATGGGTGACAGGCACGAGGAAATGTGCTCCACAATGCGTTTGGTACAATTCACAAAACTCATTTGTCATAAAGCAGCAGCATGAAAGTTGTTCTTCTCACAAAGAGGGTTATAAATAGGAGAAATGTATGTTGCAGGAGTAAAAAGGAGAAAATTAGCATAAAATTTCATAATTCTGAATGTGTAGAACTAGAAATGGACAGACCTTGAATATACGCGCCCCAGAAGGTGGAGTTGCTGCTGGAGAGTACACAGGGTCTAAACTTGTAAATTCATCTGAAAAATTACTGACATCTGTTTCGCTGCGTATAGACGGGCGGAATGGAGGAGTGACTTTCCGCAGAGCCAGAGCTTCCCAGTCCAGACCCTATGTTATAGAAAAAAAAAAAGGTTACAGACCGTGCTTCACACAAGAATGAGCCATTTATTCTAAAGGTAGTAAAACATTGGACAGCGTCTCCTCACCCTATAGAATAGGTGTTCCTTAATTTGAAAAGCACCTTCCGCTCCAAGTCGTTTTTTTGGATCCTTGCGGAGCAACTTTTGCAGAAGATCTCGAGCCTCCAAACTTAAAGATGAGGAATACGAAGGCTCCATCTTTAGGATCCGTCTGTGATAAACATGATACTCATGTCATGCAGTATTGTTACCCATACTTCAGTCTTTTACTCTCAAGAAAAATACATGTATCTATATTTTCCCGAAATCTACCAAACCTTTCCTTAATAAACTCTTCCTCACCACACCCTTATTATTTTCTTACTGATTTAATTCACTCACTTAGACACTTCACTCTGTGAGTTCTTTTCCCCCTCCAGTGTAAATGGAGATGCTCCTGTTAGCAGTTCATAAATGAGGATTCCCAGACTCCACCAGTCCACTGACTGTATTAGAACAGACAAAATATAAATATGACACACTCATTTCAGGGAATATAGCCTTTTTAATGAGTTGATGTTTGTACTGACTCACCTTGCCGTGACCTCCCTGCCCTCTGATTATTTCTGGTGCCATATATTCAGTTGTGCCACAGAAAGAATATGTCCGTTCACACTGCACACACAAAAAACACAGGAGCACATAACATGTAATCAACATTACATATACTGAAAAGAACATTTACACAATGCATAAGGAATTAATTAATGATGGTAATATTTGAGTGCATTTTCCTACAAGAGTGAACTTGCAGTACATTACTCAGTGTTGTGTAAAATCTCTATTGGTATTTTGCAGTACTGAATAAACTGCCAACGTTTAAAGTGCATTTCAGTGTTTTAAATTGAATGTGAGTCACAGCTCTGCCTTATTCTTCCATATATTTAAATGAGAAGAGAAAGAACTCATATTCTGCTGAATTATTACACAGACTGAAGGGCAGCATCTGCCTCTGTTGTTCATGGGACACAGGTTTGCTTGTGAGCAGTGATGTGAACAATGATCGTTTAATAGTATAATAGTAAGTCAGCATCTGCCAAGGTGATTGGGACTTTTACAGCCAGCTGATTCTTGACTCCTAAATTTTGCGGAATGCCTAATTTTCTTGACTTATTTTTCTTCTGCAGTTTACATATGTAAATTATGTGCTCACCTATAGCTTGCCTCAATATTTTTTTGCTACATAAGACCACAATATAAATTAATCTAAAGACTGTATTCATGTGACTATGGTATGCCTGTTTACGTACATGTAACATATATAGCTCTTTTATGAATGTAAGTGCAAGATCTAAAACTAATGACTTCTCACCTCTTCAGCCATGAATTCCTTGCTCAAGCCAAAGTCTGTAAGAACCACATGACCATCACTGTCCAATAAGATGTTCTCCAGCTTAATGTCTCGGTATACAATACCCAACTGAAGAGGAGAAGTGTATTATACCAGCCATATAGCACAATGTAAAGAGAAGAAGTCATATGAACTGCAGTAAAGCAGGGTAGACATGATCTCACCTTGTGTAGGTGTTCAATAGCCAGAATAACCTCTCCAGAATAAAAGCATACAGCGTCTTCCGAGAAGTTATCCCGCTGATAGAGATGAGTAAAAAGCTCTCCTCCACTAACATAGTCTACAAGGATATAAGAAGGACAGAATATGTCACAACTTTATGTTCTACCATTGCTGGCATGTCAAAATTGCATTTTACGCATTGCCATTACTAAGACCAGGCTACTGGTGTTTCTTGTTTTGGCCAGGTATAAAAACCTATAGCCACTGTGCACTAGTATACAGATTTATGGCTCTGGAAAATAAACAAGTTACCGTATATACTCGAGTATAAGTCGTTCCGAGTATAAGTCGAGGCCCTAATTTACCACAAAAAAATGGGAAAAACTTATTGACCCGAGTATAAGACGAGGGTGAGAAATGCACAGCTACTGTAAGTGGAAAAGAGAGTCAACAATGCCCATTTGCAGCATCACTGTGCCCATTGGCATGCCTCACTGTGCCCATTTGCAGCCATAGGTCCCCTGAACTTCAAACTCGGTAGTTAAGGGTTCCTAGATGTCCCCTAGCTGCAGCCAAAATTTGGGGTCTCTGAACCCAAAGGGTCCCGAAATGACATTGCAGCAGATGGACACAGTTGACCAAATTTGGGGCCCTGTATCTTGGGGCCACTTAGTGCTAAGAACCCCAAATTTGGTGTGCAAAATTTGGTGTGCTAGCTCCATAAAACTTTCAAAGCTGGGGTTTGTAGAACCAACAGGGCCCTAAAAATCAGTTCAGAAAATGTCAAGCACTTTTCTGCAGCAGAGAATGATATTTTCCGAACCAGCTTTGGGGCCCCGTATCTCAGGGCCACTTGATGCTAGGAACCCCAGCGTTGGATATGTTGTGGTACCAGTTCCACTGGGTTTGCACACCAAATTTGGGGTTCCTAGCACCAAGTGGCTCTGAGATACGGGGCTCCAAATTCGGTTCGGAAAATGAAATTTTTTGCTGCAGAAAAGTACTTGACTCGAGTATAAGTCGAGGGGGGCACTTTCAGCACAAAAAAATGTGCTGAAAAACTCGACTTTTACTCGAGTATATACGGTACTTATTACTTAGACTTGTTAAAAGTGCTACGTGTTGCTGGGGTTGTTGTAGGGATGGCATCTTTGCAGGAGTAGCATGGCATCACCCTCATGCTGTGCAGTATGGCCTTGATTTCTCTTATATGAACTGGTTACATATTCAAATTCCTATGGTCAGGGAAGCTTCTGATGACCCTGTCTCACAGGGTCTGAGCCAGCACATGAATAAAATAAGAGACGCTTAACTCTTTACACTTACCAAAGTAAGAATGCATATTCCATACCTGACCAATCCCTATGGAGGCAGAGAATCACTGTGGTAGCTGCGGCAACTACAGTGATCCTTGCTATTCTCAAGGACCTGTGCCAAGTGGTTGACCTCATGTGGCTACTATGCAGAAGGGTAGCTGCTCAGGATATAGTGAACATGGGGTCGCTCTCTCTGCATGGGTGGCATTCAGGCTGGGTTCACAATACTGCGGTCTACAGCATTGCATGTCATTTGTACAGGAATCGCACCAGATTCCTGTACAAATGACATGCAAATTCAGTGCAGTGCAAATTGAGCTATACATTATGTATGGCTCAATTCGCACTGAATCCGCACCAAAAAAGTGCAGGACCCTTTTTTTTGTCTGCACTGGAATAGGATCGCATGAGTGTTCAGACCCATGCAATCCGATTTCATCTGATTCCACAGTTCGCACTGCGTTCTGCAAACCGATTTGGGGGTGTTATTAACTTTATATTGACACCCGCATCGGTTCGCAGAGCATAGTGTGACCTGATTGCGATTCTGATGCGGTGCGGGAACCGCAAAGCAATCAATGTGGTTTCTGCACCACATCAGTGTGAACCAAGCCTCCGAGATTTCGTTGTCATTTTATCAATGAATACAAGGCGTTATCTGATTAGATGAGAAGAAGAACATGAGATAACCACCCCACCTCACCAATCAGAGATCGCTTTGCATTCATTGTGGAAACTGCAAGGCATTCTCTGAACGGCTCTCATGCCGTGTGGGTGATACCCTGTAATCATTATGTAGCAGAGCAGCTGCTTGACGCAGGACTAGGAAGACAGGGATTAGTCAGGTATGAAATATACATACGTACAGCGGTCCAAGCTGCACATGTAACTATGCAAACAAAAACAAAAAAAAAAACATACCTAGAATTCAGATTTATTGATGCTGTGCAGTGATAATTCTCCAAAATGTTTTAACCTAATTCATATTTACTAACCACATTTTTTACTATTTGCCAATAATGGAGTATCATTATTATTATTCTTTATGTATAAAGTGCCAAATTACTACCCTGGTGCAGCGATAATCTTTTACCTACTTAAATGACCGTGACCCAGTAGATGCTATTTTGGTGCATTAAATTGAAAATCTGCGGCTGTATCATGTACAAAAGACCAACAACAATAATCTCAGTACACTGACATGTTTCAAATTTCAATTCTGTTTTAGTTAGAGAAAGAATGAGTCAGCACTATAATTCACTGCTTCTGCAAAACTAGGTCAAGGATCTGATATTTCACAAACCTTCATATGCGGCTAACTGATTATGGATTAAGCTAAACTCTTTGATCTGAGCGGAAGTTCACCACCACCTGTCCTTTCCCCGCAGCCTCCTGGGACACCTCACGCATGCGCGGTGAGCAGCCGGCTGTGAAGCCGCAAGCAGTCATGGCCAGCTGACCAGAGTTAGTATTATACTAGGGGGACCGAAGCCTGGTGAAGAAACCAGCCGGGTGAGGACAACGCTGGATCCTGGGACAAGTGAGTGTCCTATTATTAAAAGTCAGCAGCTACAGTTTTTTTTCTTTTTTCAAAAGATAACTGAACGACCACTTTAATTGAACAATCTGAAGTTAAAAGCTGGTTGGCTACAATGCATAGCTGCACAAGATTTTGCACCAGATTCTGCACTCTCCAGTTTTAGTAAATCAACCCTTTTGAGTCTTTTTCTGTTTCAGGGTTGGGTGCTAGGCAACATGTTGCATGTTACACCCCAAACATGGGTGTAACACGTAATATGTTGTTAAAGATGGAGATAGCCTTTATTTAAAACAAATAGTCACTACTGTATGTTGCGCAGATGGAAAGGCTCTCTATTGTATCATGTTTGTGTATTACATTGGCTTAACACATATAAATCATATTGCCTGTTACAATAAGTGACAATTATATACATTTCCTTTTTATAGGTTAATCTCTACTGTAATCCAGAATGGCATTCGTGGTTTAGATTTTTTTCTGTGATAGTTTTGTGTGGAATTCACCCATTCCCCTATACAAAAGACCTGATATCAAGCCTCATAACCAATTTCAAAAAGATATTACATGAGTATATTTGTGTGTGTGTCTGTCTGTCTCTTTCTGAAGAAGGTTGAGCTCTGCAAATCCTGAGTTTAGGGACCTAATTTTTATTAAAGTGGAAAGATACCTAAAGTGGATGTAAACCCTCACATATACCCAGTGAAGTGAATGACCCCAGATGATACACAGGGATGAAACAAATCTCCCTACATAGGTTTTACATGTATATCTGCTGTCTTCATCTTTATATGCTGTTTAGAAAGTTTAGATAGTGTTAGGAGATTTTCTCTTCCTGTTAAACACTGCAGTGAAGTCTGGGCATACAGCCAAGACAGATGATTGGAGGAAAGGCACACACACCCTCTCCTCATAGGTAGAGACTTTCAGAGCTGATTGTTGAATAGTTCAGGGCTCTGCTAATCTATGTATAGCAGTGGTCATCAACCCTGTCCTCAGGGCCCACTAACAGGCCAGGTTTTATGTATTACCTTGGGGAGATGCAGACTAGAATACTGCAATCACTGAGCAGCAAATGATATCACCTGTGATGTATTTCAGTTATCTTGCAAGCCTGGTCTGTAGTGGGCCCTGAGGACAGGGTTGATGACCACTGATTTATAGCATCCTCCCCAAGACAAACCTCAGGCTGCTTTTATCATATGTGACAGAGAACTTGTAACTTGATAACAGGAGTTATCAGGCTGATAAAGAGAAGAAAGGAGCAGGAGACAGCTACAGGACTTAGTGACTTGAAGAGAGATAACAAAACACTGCAGATATATGTGCCCAGCTAAAATTTCATGAATTGGGCTTACATCCACTTTAACTCTCTAACTATGAGAAAGCATTAGTGATTCTAAGCACACTACTTCCATTACCTACCCAGTATAAGGTGGAGTTTAGCATCTGTCTGGAAGGCATAGTGAAGGGTCACAAGAAAAGGACTCTGTCTCACATGTTCTAGCACAGTGCGTTCAGTCCGTGTGTGCTCTGCAGTTTTCTCTTTCTGAACCAGAGCTGCCTTACGCAGTACCTTCATGGCATAGAGACGATTTGCATCTGAGCCAGTCACTTTACGAACAAGGAAAACTTTACCATATGCTGCAAGAGTGAAAAAATATTACAAATGCCATATGGGGCAAGAAACAAAGAACAGCAGCAAATAAAGGAAGCATTCATTCTTTCAGGATTATTTGTCAGGCTCATTGAATTTAAACCTTAACAGCGGCATAGGAGCTTCCTAATGGCCTGATCTGGAGTATATAGGATATATTTCAATAACCTGAAGCGCCAGGTCTAACAGTACACTTGGGGTCTATTTTTAATAAATTCTGTCCCAAACATTTGCACAGTTGTCACGAATAATCACCCTACTGCAGTATTTTTCTCAAATTCCTTAATCGGGAAACAACCGAATTATGGCCACTAGCAGGAGCTGAATATCATAGACAGTAAACATATTACACAAGTTATTGTGATTATTTGTGACAATTGTGCAAATGTTTAAGATATCTGCACAAAGTATGTTTTTATACATATACTCCACAGACATGAGACGAACAAAGTCCAAATTAAGCTAGATGTGGAGAAATACCCAAGCATTCTCAGGAAAACAACTAAATTGGATTTTCCCGGCCTTTAACTTCACAGGGGTCAGGAGTACTTGTAGGGTTGCCACTTTTTTCTTCAAGCCAAACCCGAACACTTTAGCGGCGCACAGTAAATTTTTTTTTGTTTTAGTATACACTATAAGATTGTAACAGACCTGGGACATTTTTGGGCACTCCAAAGAGAATAGTAATGCGGCGCACATAGTGCCCCCTCACCCTCCTGTCAAGCCCTGTTTCAAACCACATTCCTGTCTGAATAATGTGTCCAGGTTTCATGTGGACTGAAACCCAGACACATGATTCAAAACCCAAACTATCCGGGTGAATCCTGGACAAGTGGCAACCCTAGGTACATACATAGTGTAAGAACATGCATGTGATATAAGTGATAAGTTTTTGCAGCCACCATTAGCAATTACCAAAAAACTGCCTATACAGGAAAGGGGAGCTAATAGATAAAAAAAAATGTGCATGTTTGACCAGTTGAATAATGCCCTTGCTACAGGTGTAGGCCATTTACATAACTCCTTAAGAGTGAATGAAAATCTTCCAGAGATCACATTGTTCTGTCCTGCCTTGTTGCTAGGATGTTGTTAAGAGACTCCTAGCTTCTCTTACTGCTCATCTCCACTAACACAGGAGTGAGCTCTCAAATGCTGAGCTCAAAGCTACTGCATCAGGTGAGAGTAAGCACATGTGAGGAGGTTTGATGGTGGAGGTAAACAGTGAGACCTATGAGTCTCTAATGGCCCGTACACACGATCCAAATATTGTACGAAAACGGTCGTCCGAGGAAGGATGTAACGATATTCAGATCCTGTGTACACTACTTTCGACAGCCGATCACGACCGTTCATCCCATATTATTCGATCGGGCATACATGAAAATTTTCCTTGTACGATTCCAGATCGTACAACTTTTGTTTAGTCAGTATAGTTTTCGTCCAAAAATACAATACAAATACATTACAACACATGACATCACTTCCGATTTTTTTGTATGTCGTACGAGAACTTTCGTGACTTTTTTAGCTATTCAATTTCTACTTGCGACTATTTAAGCGAGAGCGGTCGTACGATCAGTCGTACAATATTCGGAACGTGTGTACGAGGCATTGGCAGCATCCAAGCAACAAAGCAGGATGGGATGATGTGATCTCTGGGACTTTTTCAGTCAAACTTCAAGAGGTACGTAAATGGCCTTCACCTATACCAACAGCATTAACTTTGGTTAAAGCTGCATTGCTTTTTTTTATCTACAGGTACCCCTTATCTGCATAGGCAGTTTTTTTGGTAAAAGTTAACTAACCCTTTAAACATAAACACCAGATTAAACTAACAGGGCTGACCACCAAACAATGTCTAAATGTGTAACACTGCCAACAGAACTTATCTTATGACGTTTGGGAAGGAAGCAGGATTTATCCCCCATAAGGTTTTATTGCTGTGCACAACTCTGGCAGAAAAATCTTGCCTACCCCAGCAATGCGGGTTGATTTACTAAAGGCAAAAAGACTGTGCGCTTTGCAAAGTGCAATTGCTGTAGAGCTTAGTAAATGAGGTAAAGCTTCACTTTACAAAGAATACCTACCCAATCACGAGCAAGGAAAAAAAAAAAAAAGAATTTTGCTTGCACGTGACTGGATGATGGAAGTCAGCGGAGCTCTCCCTCATTTACTAAGCTCTGGAGCAATTGCACTTGCAGCATGCACAGTCTATTTGCCTTTAGTAAATCAATGTGCAATTGAAAACCAAGACTCTGCTGAGAGCCAAACTTTCTGTTTCTGCTCTCTGGACTTTTCATATATGTATTCCTATGGAGAAAGCACTATAAGCAGGTTGTGTCACTTCTTACCTCCAGTTCCCAAAATTTTCAGCAGTTCAAAGTCTGCCATTCCAACCTTATCTTCATGTCCTGTCAGATTTACTGCTGCATGAGAAAACAGACATCAATCATTTATTCAAGAAAACAAACATACATAAAAATAGGATTTTTATAACAGCTTAACCGTAAAATCCTTTTTTGGAGTACATCATGGGACACAGAGCCTTAATTAATTACTTAATGGGTTATAGGCCACCTTCGGGTGATGGACACTGGTATACCCAATCCAAGAAGTTCACTCCCTATATAACCCCTCCTCCTTCCAGGAGCACATCAGTTTTTGTAGCAAAGCAATATACTTAAATCCCAAAAATGAGGGGAGGGACCTCTGTGTTCCATGATGTACTCCAAGAAAAGGATTTTACAGGTAAGCTGTTATAAAAATCCTATTTTCTTTATCCTACATCATGGGACACAGTGCCTTAAGTAATTACTTAATGGGACGTCCCATAGCAATGCTACTTGAGGGGAGGGAGACACAACCAGGAGGGTACCCTCAGACTTGAGGACCTATACTGCTGCCTGCAGCACACTGCGCCCGACGGCTATATCCTCATACCTCCTTACATCCACGTGATGAAATTTTGTGAAGGTATGCAATGAAGACCAAGTTGCGGCCATACAGATCTGAGCCATGGAGGCCTGATGACGCACTGCCCAAGAAGCACTAACCAACCTGGTAGAGTGCGCCTTAACTTGAAATGGGGGAATCTTACCCCTTAAATCACAAGTTTGAATTACAACTTGCCGAGACCACTTAGCGATAGTGGATTTCGGTGCTGCCTGTCCTTTTATAGGACCCTCTGGCAGAATAAATAAGACATCAGTCTTACGAATCTGAGCAGTTGCCTTTAAATAGATTTTCACTGCTCTCACCACATCAAGACAAAGTAATGACTTTTCTTCCCTGGAACAATGGTTTTGGAAAAAAAACAATGGCAGGACAATATCTTGGTTCAGGTGGAAACCTGAGACCACTTTTGGTAAAAAACCTGGACGAGGGTGCAACACCATTCTGTCCTCATGAAAAATCAAATATGGCTCTTTACAAGAAAGAGCAGCCAATTCCAAAACCCTCCTTGCTGAGGATATCGCAACCAAAAATACGAACTTCCTTGTCAGAAGGACAATAAGGGGAATATGTTGTATCGGTTCAAATGGCTATTTTTGTAACAAACAAAACTAAGTTCAACTCCAAGGGTTCAAGGGAGGTTTGACGGGCGGATTAAGCCGCGTCACCCCTTGCATAAAACCCCAGACTAAAGAATGTATATATAGCCAGTGGTATTTGAAGGAAGACCGATAAAGCTGAGACTTGGCCTTTAATAGTACTCAAGGCCAATTTCATTTTTACCCCTAATTGTAGAAAGGCAAGAATTCTGCCTATGATATATCTCCGAGGGTGCAAACCCATGGATTCACACCAGGAAACATAAGCCCTCCAGACTCTATAATATATAGTTCTGGAAGCTTGCTTCCTTGCCTTAATTAGGGTAGAGATAACTGACCCGGAAAGCCCACTGTCACGTACCTGGTAGGTTGTGAGCCTGAAGTGCAGGAAGCGACCTCCCTTACAGCTCCCACTCCCGTTCCCCTGGAATGGAGACAGAGGGCCAGGAGTGAAGAGTGCTATGGGTGCCTGGCAGGATCAACAGTGGCTGAAGGTCCAGTAGTGGTGGCACCCTCTGGAGTCAGTAGCCTGAGGGGTAGACTGGAAACAGAGACTGGAATGCTGGGCTTGGAACACAGCAGAAGGTAGCCTGGAACACTGGGCTGGAACACAGCAGAAGGTAGCCTGGAACGCTGGACTGGAACACAGCAGAAGGTAGCCTGGAACGCTGGACTGGAACACAGCAGAAGGTAGCCTGGAACACTGGACTGGAACACAGCAGAAGGTAGCCTGGAACGCTGGGCTGGAACCAGGAACAACAGCAGGCAACAGCAGACTGGAAGCTGGACTGGAACCGGGAACAACAGCAGGTAATAGCAGCCTGGAAGCTGGACTGGAACCAGGAACAACAGCAGGTAGTAGACTGGAACGCTGGGCTGGAACCAGGAACAACAGCAGGTAATAGCAGGCTGGAAGCTGGACTGGAACCAGGAACAACAGCAGGCAATGGCAGACTGGAAGCTGATGAACACAGCGGAGGGTCAACAAGCCGGTAGTCAGTAACGTTCAGACAGCAGAGGTACCAGGGGTAATGCAGAGGGATGGTCAGGCAAGCCAAGAGGGTCTGGTGCAGGCAGATAACAGGATCGTCAAAACAGGAAGCCGGGTCAGATAACAGGAAACACAGATCAGATCAGGTAACACTCACAGAACGCTGTAGAGCAGACAGCAGGGATGGAGTGTGCCAGGCAGGTTTAAATAGCCCGCCTGACACCAGCGGGACCGCACCCGTGAACGCGCGCGCATGCGCAATGGGACCCGTGGCCGGGTTCCCGTGCGCCTGGGACGCCGATTACTGGCAGGATCTTCGTGACATTGCCCCCCCCCCCCAAGGGGCAGCCTCCGGATGCCCCTTTGAAAAAATTTCTCTGGATGGGCTGTTTTAAAGGCTTGTAACAGGTTTTCAGCATGAATATTATCCTCTGGCTCCCAAGAATTCTCCTCTGGACCAAACCCCTTCCATTTTATTAAGAATTGATCTTGGTTACCTCTTTTCCTGTGGTCCATGATAGCCTCCACCTCGAATTCCTCTTCCCCATCTACCAGGATTGGATCAGGAGGATCCGTACTTCGACCTGGAAATGGGTTAGTAATAGATGGTTTGAGCAAGGATACATGAAAAACTGGATGTACCTTTAGTGAATCCGGGAGTTCAAGTTCATATGCAACTTCATTAATTCTCCTTTTAACAGGAAATGGTCCAAGAAACTTGGGACCCAATTTCTTGGAAGGGCAGGCCAACTTAAGGTTTATGGTGGACAACCATACCTGATCTCCAGGTGCAAGTAAGAGCTCACCTCGCCTCTTTTTATCGAAGATTGCTTTGTTGTACTCCTGGGTTCTGGTCATGGTGTCCTGTAAAATTTGGTTGTTAGAGGTAAAGAAATTCAATTTCTCCTGGACTGCGGGTACTGTGCATTCTGGAAGAGAGTTTGGTAAAAATGAGGGGTGGAAACCATAATTCGCAAAAAACGGGGTTTGCTTGATAGCAGAATGAATAGAATTATTATAAGCGAATTCAGCCAATGGTAAAACAGCAATCCAATTATCTTGGGCAAAGGAAGAAAAACAGCGCAAATATTGTTCAAGGGTCTGGTTTGTTCTTTCTGTTTGCCCATTAGTCTGTGGGTGGTAAGCCGATGAAAATGAGAGTTCAATGTCCAAGGTTTTACACAAAGCCCTTCAGAATCGAGAGGTAAATTGTACCCCTCGATCTGAAACGATGTTAACTGGTACCCCATGGAGCCTGACGACCTCTTTAATGAATGCTTGTGCTGTTTCTGAAGCTGAAGGGGTACCCTTCATTGGGACAAAGTGCGCCATCTTCGACAACCGGTCCACTATGACAAAGATTGAAGTGAAGCCCCCGGCCGGGGGTAGTTCTACAATAAAATCTATTGAAAGCATTCTCCAGGGTCTATCTGGGACAGGCAAGGGTTTTAGTAGACCCCATGCCTTTGTTTTGTGCCCCTTGTTCCTAAGGCAGGTGGTACAGGACTCTACAAACTCTTTACAATCCTTGCGCAGCTGAGGCCACCAGAAGGTGCGCTGAACCAAATCAGTGGTCTTAGCTACACCGAAATGCCCAGCCAGCGCATGATCGTGACAAAGCTCTAGTACTGGAACTCGTAATGTTTCAGGGATAAAGATCCTACTCTCATGCCACAATAACCCGTCCTTGGCCTGAAGCTCTGTCTTAATGGAAGATTCTATTTCTGCGGAGGCCTGTTTAATCTGGGAAAGCAGGTTTCCCTGAAGTAGAAGAAAGTTCCCTGGAGACAAAATGGTGTCTGGAGGGGAAATCTCTTGAGGTTTGTGAAACATCCTAGACAGGGCGTCAGGTTTGGTATTCTTGGAACCAGGACGGTAAGTGACATGAAAGGAGAACCTGGAGAAAAAGAGAGCCCACCTGGCCTGACGTGGTTTCAACCTCTTTGCAGACCTCAAATACTCCAGGTTCTTATGATCTGTAAAGATTAAGACTGGATGAGCGGCACCCTCCAACAGATAGCGCCACTCCTCCAATGCCGACTTGATTGCCAACAACTCTCTGTCACCTACATCATAATTTCTCTCTGCCGTGGATAATTTACGAGAAAAGAAAGCCACAGGATACAGCAGGGCTTTGGTTCCCTGTCTTTGGGATAATACTGCTCCCACAGCAATTTCAGATGCATCCACTTCTAGAATAAATGGCAGAGAGGAATCTGGATGCTTCAGTACAGAGGCGGAGGTGAAAAGGCCCTTGAGAGTCTCAAAAGCTTTTTGAGCCTCGGCCGACCAATGGAAGCGTGTACCCTGTTTGGTAAGCTGTGTGATGGGTGCAATGATGGCTGAGAACCCCTTAATAAATTTGCGATAAAAATTAGCGAATCCAACGAATCGCTGGATTCCTTTCTTATCAGTCGGGACTGGCCAATCTAGAACGGCCGTGACCTTCTGGGGGTCCATTTTAATGCCCTTACTGGAGATGACTAACCCTAAAAATGGAATACTTTCCTGTTCGAATTCACATTTTTCAGCCTTTGCATATAGACCGTGTTGTCGAAGTCGGCCCAATACACTTCTGACGTGCCTGCGATGGGATTCAAGAGAACAAGAGAAAATCAATATGTCGTCTAAATAGACGATGACAAACAGATCTAAAAAGTCACGTAACACATCATTAATAAAGTATTGAAATGTGGCAGGGGCATTACACAGGCCGAAAGGCATCACGAGGTACTCAAAATGTCCATAACGGGTACGAAAAGCAGTCTTCCATTCGTCTCCATCCCTGATACGAACTAAATTGTAGGCCCCACGGAGATCAAGTTTGGTGAATACGGTAGCCGTTCCCAGTCTCTGAAACAACTCGGGTACTAAGGGGAGAGGGTACCGATTCTTCACAGTAATTTTGTTTAGGTCGCGGTAATCCACACATGGCCTGAGGGTCTTATCTTTCTTCTGCACGAAGAAGATGCCTGCACCTGCGGGGGACGTAGATGGACGAATGAAGCCTCTTTTGAGATTTTCATCAATGTATTCCTTCAATGCCTCTTGCTCCACCTCAGTCAGGGGAAATATTCTTCCAAAAGGAATCTCAGCACCAGGGAGTAACTCAATGGGACAGTCATAGGCCCGGTGAGGGGGTAACACCTCTGCCCTCTGTTTACTAAATACGTCCAGGAAATCATGATAGGCGGAAGGAATGGATTGACGTAAACTAGGGTCTGTATCTAGGCACAACAGAGTAGGGGTCTCCTGGGTGTTCAGGGTTCTGCAAAACTGTTGGCAGTAAGGAGAGGGGAAGGTCACCTCACCCGTGATCCAATTTATGTCCGGATTATGGGCCTGTAACCATGGCATGCCAAGAATTATGGGAAACAGGGGTGAAGCAATAATGTCCAGACGTAGTTGTTCCTGATGGACATTGGAAATGAAAACGGGTATTGGCATAGTCTCTTGGGTGACAGGTCCAGACTTGATAGCGGTCCCATCAGCTAGGTGGATAGAAAGTCCATGGGCTTTAGGTGACAGGGGTATTTGGTGTTGGCTGGCAAAACGAGAATCCATGAAACAGCTGCATGCTCCTGAATCAATAATGGCGGTGATTTGTAGATCCTTCCCTGGAAGCTGTAGCAGAAGAGGAAGAGCAAGGTGAGTGGTATTTTTTGCCAGAGATGTCACATAGTCAGTAGATAGGGATAAACACTTACGAAGTTTGAGGGGACAGTTCCTGACATAGTGCCTGGGTTCCCCACAATACAGGCACAAGTTATTTGCTTGACGCCGTTGTCGTTCCTCTGGGGTGAGGGAAGGCCGCAGGACTCCTAATTGCATTGGCTCAGGTAAGTTAAACGTGGAGGCAGGTGGTGTAGAAGATGTGTGATGGGAAACTCTAGGGGTAACCCAGGTTGGACGAGAAGACCCCATAGCTCTTTCAGATCTGCGCTCCCGTAGGCGTCGATCGATCTGAATAGCTAGATCGATTAAAGCATTTAAAGTCTGTGGTGTACCCACCCTGGCCAGTTCATCCTTCAGAGGATCAGAAAGTCCCAACCGAAATTGATAACGGAGAGCCGCATCGTTCCAATTAGTGTCCGCACTCCACTTCCTGAATTCGGCCACATAATCCTCTGCGGCTCTGCGACCCTGTTGAAGGGTGTGTAGAGCCGCCTCTGCAGTTACAGATATCTGGGGGTCATCATATAACTGGCCTAGTGCATCAAAGAAAGTGGAGAGGTTGGTCAGAGATATGTCTTTTTGCTCTAAGAGGCGATGGGCCCAGGTTTGGGGGTCACCAGAGAGTAAAGAAATCACGTAGCCCACCTTTGTAGCCTCCAGGGAAAAGGTACGTGGCTGAAGAGCAAAAAACAGTTCGCAGGAGTTGCGGAAGGCTCTGAACTTATGGTGATTTCCAAAGAAACGTTCAGGTGTGGGAACCTTAGGTTCCGGGGGGAGCATCACCACCGTTGAGGAAGGCCCAACTGAAGGAGCAGGAGCAGAGGTAACTCCCTGGGCCCCAATGGGGTTAGACAGGGTTAACACTCGTTCCTCCAGTCTGGTGTATCCTTGCTGCAGATTCTTGACTGCTTCAGTCAATCCTGCCAGGTGTGCACAGAGTTCCTCCATGGGAGACGTTCCCTGCTCAGGCTCAGACATGCTGTCTGCTACTGTCACGTACCTGGTAGGTTGTGAGCCTGAAGTGCAGGAAGCGACCTCCCTTACAGCTCCCACTCCCGTTCCCCTGGAATGGAGACAGAGGGCCAGGAGTGAAGAGTGCTATGGGTGCCTGGCAGGATCAACAGTGGCTGAAGGTCCAGTAGTGGTGGCACCCTCTGGAGTCAGTAGCCTGAGGGGTAGACTGGAAACAGAGACTGGAATGCTGGGCTTGGAACACAGCAGAAGGTAGCCTGGAACACTGGGCTGGAACACAGCAGAAGGTAGCCTGGAACGCTGGACTGGAACACAGCAGAAGGTAGCCTGGAACGCTGGACTGGAACACAGCAGAAGGTAGCCTGGAACACTGGACTGGAACACAGCAGAAGGTAGCCTGGAACGCTGGGCTGGAACCAGGAACAACAGCTGGCAACAGCAGACTGGAAGCTGGACTGGAACCGGGAACAACAGCAGGTAATAGCAGCCTGGAAGCTGGACTGGAACCAGGAACAACAGCAGGTAGTAGACTGGAACGCTGGGCTGGAACCAGGAACAACAGCAGGTAATAGCAGGCTGGAAGCTGGACTGGAACCAGGAACAACAGCAGGCAATGGCAGACTGGAAGCTGATGAACACAGCGGAGGGTCAACAAGCCGGTAGTCAGTAACGTTCAGACAGCAGAGGTACCAGGGGTAATGCAGAGGGATGGTCAGGCAAGCCAAGAGGGTCTGGTGCAGGCAGATAACAGGATCGTCAAAACAGGAAGCCGGGTCAGATAACAGGAAACACAGATCAGATCAGGTAACACTCACAGAACGCTGTAGAGCAGACAGCAGGGATGGAGTGTGCCAGGCAGGTTTAAATAGCCCGCCTGGCACCAGCGGGAGTGCGCGCGCGCGTGCCCGTGCGTGACCGCACCCGTGAACGCGCGCGCATGCGCAATGGGACCCGTGGCCGGGTTCCCGTGCGCCTGGGACGCCGATTACTGGCAGGATCTTCGTGACACCCACGTTTCTTCAGAATGTGGATTTCAATAGCCAAGCCGTTAAATTTAGAGACCGTAAGGAAGGATGGAATATCGGTCCCTGTGAGAGCAGATCTGGCTGTAGTGGGAGGGACCGTTGGCCCTCTACTGCCATCTTTACGACTTCTGCATACCATGACCTTCTGGGCCATGCTGGTGCCACCAGAATTACCGGCTTTCTTTCCCGCTTGATCCTGCAAAGAAGTCGAGGCAGCAACTGAATAGGGGGGAATGCATAGATCTGTGAGAACTGATCCCATGGGGTCACCAACGCATCCGTTCCGCATGCGAGTGGATCCCTTGTTCTGGCCACAAAGTTGACTAACTTCATGTTGAACATGGACGCTAGAAGATCTACGTCCGGAGTCCCCCATCTCTGGCAAATAGTCCGAAATATGTCGGGGTGAAGAGACCATTTCCCTGGGAATAACTGCTGGTGACTCAAGTAGTCCGCCTGCCAATTCTCTACTCCCGGAATGAAGACTGCCGATAGGCACGGAACATTCCTTTCTGCCCAAGTTAGAATATGGTTCACCTCTCTCTGCACTGAGAGACTTTTGGTGCCCCCTTGGTGACTGATATATGCCACAGCTGTGGCATTGTTGGATTGAATCCTGACAGGACAATCCCGTAACCTGAAATCCAGGCCTTTCAAGCCAGACGCACTGCCCGAATCTCTAGGATATTGATGGGCAAGGTTCTTTCGGTTCTTGACCACTGTCTCTGGACAGTTGTCTTTTCTAGTACTGCTCCCCAGCCCCAGCGCTTACCACTTTCCAGATGACTGGTCTGAAGGATTTTCCTTTCAGCAGATTCTGGGTTAGTAACCAGCAAGTGAGGCTTTGGGATACTCTAGGGGACAGCCGCATTGGCAAGTCTAAAGCTTGAATTGTTTTGTTCCAAGTCGACAGGATACTGTTTTGCAACAGTCTTGAATGCAACTGGGCATAGGGAACTGCTTCAAATGAAGCCACCATGGTTCCTAGCAACCTCATGCAGAGGCAAATGGAGGGATCGCCTTTTGACCTGACCATCCGCACCAGCTCTGTTATGGAGTTGATTTTTGCCTGAGGTAAGAACACCTTTTCCTGTGCTGTGTCTATGATCAGACCCAAATACTCCAGCCTTTTTAGCAGTATTATGGAAGATTTCTCTAGGTTGAGAATCCAACCCAAACTTTCCAGGTAATTGGTTGTAGTGCGTACGCTTTGCTCCAAACGAGCCACAGACTGGTCAATTAGCAATAGATCGCCTAGATACGCTACGACTGTTATGCCCTGTGCCCTTAACCTGGCTAGAGGTGGGGCCAGCACTTTTGTGAACTGTGCTGTGGCTAGCCCAAAGGGAAGGGCTACAAACTGGAAATGCTGCTGTTCTAACTCGAACCGCAGAAACTTTTGGTGAGCGGGAAATATAGGAACATGCAGACTTGCATCTCTGATGTTGATAGATGCCAGAAGTTCTCCTCCTAGAAGGATAGAAACTACTGACCTGATCGTCTCCATGCGAAAGTAGCGAATCTTCAGAAACTGATTTAGACTTTTCAGATCTAGAATTGGTCTGACATCTCTACTTGGTTTTGGTACCATAAAAAGGTCTGAATAGAACCTCAAACCTTGTTCTTTTGCGGGGATCTGTATGATTACCCCGTGAGATATTAATCGGTCTAGTGCCTGAAACAGAGATTGCCTTTTCTCTGGATCTTTGGGAACGCTTGACCTCGGGAAACGAGACGCTGGAAAGTCCCGAAATTCCAGCTTGTACCCCAGCTTTACCGCATGGAGATGACCCATCTGTCCTGAATTTCCTCTTTCCAGACTTCTGAGAACTGAAGAAGTCTTCCCCCACCTTGGTGAGGGGGGGTTGCCTCTTCATGATGAGGCTTTAGGATTCTGCTTTGCAGGTTTCCAACCCTAGGATTTCTTTTGAGCCTGGGTCTGACCCTGAGATTTTACTTTAGAGTCTGACGCTGGGGGCCGTCGCCACTGCCTAGAGGCGGAAGGCCCTGGCGCAGGGGAAAGAGCCAGTTTAAATGAAGAACGTTTATACTTTCTTTTGACTGGCAAAAGAGTATTTTTCCCCACTAGAAATTGTTTGGATATATTTGTCCAAGTCTTCTCCAAATAGCCGCTCCCCATGAAAAGGGAACCCAGTTAGGAGGTTCTTACATGGTGCTTCAGCTGACCAATTTTTTAACCACAGGATTTTACGCATATGCACAAGCATAAGCGTAAGGCGGGACACCTGGTGAATAGAATCTTTAATGGCATCTATGGCAAAGCAGAATGCTTTTGGTAGTTCATCCAAATCCCGAGCTTGTTGTGCAGGAAGCTCTCTAAGGGCCTGTTTAAATTGGTCCTTTGGGGATTGACAGACGCCTATTGCAGGCTGAGTAACGGCACCTACCATGGAAAAAGTAGATTTTTTTTTTTCAAATACAAATTTTATTCAACTCCAAAGAGGGGGTGAGGACCCCACAGTACAAATAAGGGTGTGTACAGTACCGAGGCTATTTAATCTATGTACATCGTCTATGGTAATTGCTTACAAAACATATTACAACATAAATGTTAACATGGAGCAGTGAGACAGGTATTTATCCTCGGTTGGGTCTACACCCTTCAGTAACAGTTCACTTGTAGGTAACAAAGGGTAGGGCCTCTCTCCCCTAACTTTTCAACCTCTTCTTAGGGAGGAGAAAGGAGGGAGTGTAGTGGGAAGGGGGGGGGGGAAGAGAAGAGGGGGGGTGAAAGAAGACATGACGGTGGCTAAAGTTTATGGGTTTAGTGGAGCGGACGGGGTGCTCTGTGTCCCCAGGAGACGCTGTCCCTCCTCAGAATAGAAAAAGGCGTTCCATATGTCCCAGGTCTTCTTATAGGTCTATTTTGTGCCGTGAGGATTAAATCCTTCATTTTCTTCACCTCCTCTATTTTCCGCATCCAGTGTGCAATGGTCGGAAGGGGAACGCTGCTTCCAATAGAGGGTTTTGCACGCCTTTGCTGCATTAAGTAAGTGCGTATCAGTGACTTTTTGTATTTTTTGGTAGGGATCTTTGAGTGGTGTAATAGGAAGAATGCAGCTTCCTCTGGGATAGGGTATTCTGTAAATTCTTGCGTAATGCAGCGGACTTCCCCCCAGTAATCTTTCAAGCTAGGACAGGACCAGAAGATATGGATCAAAGAACCCTCTTCCTCTTCACAGCGCCAGCACTGGTTCGAGGTAGAAGGAAAGCATCTGTGTAGCCTAGAGGGTGTTAAGTACCAATGGGTAAGCAACTTAAAATGTGTCTCTTGTGTTTTAGTACACAAAGAGGTTTTGAGAGCAAAAGTAATGATGCATTGTCTTTGCACCATTGAGAACGTGCAATTCAGGTCACTTTCCCATTTGGTCAGGCAGGACAGTTGCGGTAGACCTTTTGGTCTATTCAACAGGGTAAATGTTTGGGAAAGGATGTGGGCCAGCGAGTCCGAACCTGAACAGAGGTCTTCGAACAACGTCTGTTGGCGTACGGAAAAAGTAGATTTTAACAGGGATTCCAACTTTTTATCTGTTGGATCCTTAAACATTTGTGCATTGTCTACAGGACAAGTTAGACCTTTATTCACACTGGAAATTGCAGCGTCAACTGCTGGTACTTTCCATCTCTTGGAAAATATCTCCTCCAGGGGATAGAGAATTGAAAATCTCTTAGGAGGGAGAAAATGCTTATCCGGGTGATCCCACTCAGCAAAAATAAGCTGTTCTAGTAATGCATGTGCAGGAAACGCATGCAAAGGCTGAGAAGGTTTTAAGGAACCCAAGGAAGAAACCAATCTAATTTCTCAGATTGTGAGGCTGAAAAAGGTTCATCTACCGTTGTTTCCTCCACAGAGGAATCATCGGTTTGTTTTTCCTCCTGATCGACTGAGGGTAATACCTCATCCTGAGCCCACTGTTCCCCTTGCAAAGGTTCTGAAGTGGGGGATCTAGAACGCTTCCTATCCATTTCAATGGAGGATGCGATTAAAGCCGCTAATCTTCCTTCCAGACCCTGCAAGGAGGAGGAAAGGACATCTTCAGTCACATATACAGGGGCTAAAGTGTGAGAAGCAGCTGCACCATCAATTCCAATGGTTCACCCTGGCTTGCCATAACTGGTAATTCAGGCGAGGATGACAGCGTGGAAATGCGACTCAAGATCCTAACGCCTGGGGGTGAAACCTTTACTTTCTTGGTCTTTGTGGTGTCTTTTTTGGTAGGCATAGTCCTAAGCACAAAAACAGAGGCACTATACAATTGCACTTAATCGCTGAACATAGTCTGACATTTAAGGCCGCTATAAAGTTCAGCCTAGTGCTGGGAAAAAAGTGTCCTTCCTGTATCAGGAATGCCAGCTTGCAACCCTCACATGTCCCACAGCTCCTGTGTCCCTGTGTGCAGGCTGTTTGTTTCCTCCTCGTCAGCAGAGGAGAGACTGCCCCAGCTGTAGTTTTCTCTGTTTATGCCTGCCGTGTGTCCTCCTGGACGTTCACGGCACTGCACTTAGGCCCTGCCCCCTTCGAAAAAAATTCTGCCCCTTTTACATTTGAAAATGTTCCCGTGCTCGTGCGTGGCGCTTTCGGGTCTACAGACCCAACATGAGGGGGGGGGGGGCAGAGACCTGTTTGTAGCAGGCACACACAACAGTAACAGCATTCAACATTTAACAATAGCAGTACCAGCGGGACCTCCGCACCCCCCCCCCCGCGGCGGGGGGTAATGTAAGGGGGTACACCACTGATGTCCCCCTAACCTCTGGTCCCTTCACGGGTAGAAAACATTTGGCAGATTTCTTTTACCTGAGAGGAATCTCCCTGCAGGTGCTGCTGCGGTCATACACAGACTGACAGCTTTACAGTGAAGACAACAGAGTAAGGTATGTGCATAGACTCCCTCTAGTGGAGAATTAAGGCATGACAACATTTTTTCCCTAATGGAAGAATACATAGGTGTTTTTAGTACCTAAGTTTCTTCCCTTACCTTATCCCCGCCGCAGGATTTGCTGAATTAACAGACAATCCAACCTTCACCCATCACGGCGGACTGCGTTTAGCAAACCTTCAAGGACTGGGTCCCTAAAACAGTGTTCCAACTTCCTTGGACCTGTAAAGCACCCCATCAGGAAAGCTTTAGGTAGCTTTAGGTAGCAAGACCTAAGCTCTGGGTTCCTGGGGTCCAGCCCTACAAAGAGAGGCGTTACAGGCAAAACCTCATGCTTCGAATACAAGGCCCCAGGTACCATCCTTTTAGGCCTCAATGGCACTTTGGATGGATCTAGTCTATGGAGGCTATTTAAATCCAGCATGGATCCCTCCAGTGGAGCTCTTCAGAGCACATCTTCACTCATGACCAACACCTTAGACACTGGCGAAAAAACTGATGTGCTCCTGGAAGGAGGAGGGGTTATATAGAGAGTGAACTTCTTGGATTGGGTATACCAGTGTCCATTATCTGAAGGTGGCCTATAACCCATTAAGTAATTACTTAAGGCTCTGTGTCCCATGATGTACGATAAAGAAAAGCAGTTTTACTGCTCATTCTTCATTTACTATAGATCAAAGTGTTCTGTCAAGTCAGTAAAATTAAACTCCTAATACTATACGTTACTACGGGGTTATTTACTAAAGGCAAAAATCCACTCTGCACTACAAGTGCACTGCAAATGCACTTGGAAGTCCAGTCGCTGTAGATCTAAGGGGAACATGCAAGGAAAACTTTTAAAAATGCAATTTGGCTTGCACGTGATTGGATGATAAAATTAGCAGAGATTCCCCTCATTTCAGATCTTCCCCCAGATCTACAGCGACTGCATTTCCAAGTGCACTCGTAGTGCACAGTGGATTTGCCTTAGTAAATCAACACCTATGTGTTCTAACTAGGTCAGGAAAAACACCAAGCCAGCAACAGTTGTAACAAGTAAACGTAGCAGAACAATCAGTTGCTAGAACACAATCTGTGTATCTTAATTAATGGTGAAATGTTAGAAGCAAGTATTTCTAAACAACACGAATCTGTAGCATTGGTTGCGAAAAAAGCCTTATGAAGTTTTTCATTATTCTAAAGCCTGACGCCTGAAATAACATTTCTGTTAGTACAGATAGAAAAAATAAAAAAATAGTACACAACTGCCAGAAATCTGTTCATTGAAAAGCACCCTTTTTCATGATTCATTTTAAATACAAAATTTCTTCTACTCTTCTCGCCAAGGTGAGAAAAGCAGAAGTAGGAGGGGATATGTATCAGAAATGAGTACCCACTCCCAGAAGAGGAGGCAGAGGAGGGGGGAGGAGGAGGATGAGCAGAACTTCCTGTTTTGGGGAAAGTTTGGGCAAACGATCACCTTGTAAAACAACCCATTCAGTTTAAAATTGAAATGAAAGGCAAACATTTGTGTATAGATATACCGTATCTCACAAAAATGAGTACACCCCTCACATTTTTGTAAATATTTTATTATATCTTTTCATGTGACAACACTGAAGAAATTACACTTTGCTACAATGTAAAGTAGTGAGTGTACAGCTTGTATAACAGTGTAAATTTGCTGTCCCTTTAAAATAACTCAACACACATTAATGTCTAAACTTCTGGCAACAAAAGTGAGCACACCCCTAAGTGAAAATGTCCAAAATTGGGCCCATTTAGCCATTTTCCCTTCCCGATGTCATGTGACTTGTTAGTGTTACAAGGTTTCAGGTGTGAATGGGGAGCAGGTGTGTTAAATTTGGTGTTATCGCTCTCACTCTCTCACACTGGTCACTGGAAGTTCAACATGGCACCTCATGGCAAAGAACTCTTTGAGAATCTGAAAAAAAAGAATTGTTGCTCTACATAAAGATAGCCTAGGCCAGGCTTTCTCAACCTTTTAACCCAAGAGGAACCCCAAAAATAATTTTCATGTCTCGAGGAACCCTTACTAAAACCAAATCATCAGGGCTCAATAGGAACAATGCTCCTTATATTGGTGGTCAATAGGAAGAATGTCCCCCTTAAAGTGGTGTTCAGATTGCCACCCTTAAAGACAGCTAAAAAGATATTTGCTGTCATGCTGTTGGCTTTGCCAAGTGGTGCTGAACCTTGAACTCTGTAGGCATCATCAAAATAGGTGGTTCAACAGCCACAGCTCAAGGAACCCCTAGCAACCTATGGAGGAACCCCAGGGTTCCACGGAACCCTGGCTGAGAATGGCTGGCCTAGGCTATAAGAAGATTGCCAAGACCCTGAAACTGAGCTGCAGCACGGTGGCCAAGACCATACAGCGGTTTAACAGGACAGGTTCCACTCAGAACAGGCCTCGCCATGGTCGACCAAAGAAGTTGAGTGCATGTGTTCAGCATCATATTCAGAGCTTGTCTTTGGGAAATAGACGTATGAGTGCTGCCAGCATTGCTGCAGAGGTTGTAGGGATGGGGGGTCAGCCTGTCAGTGCTCAGACCATACGCCGCACACTGCAACAAATTGATCTGCATGGCTGTTGTCCCAGAAAGAAGCCTCTTCTAAAGATGATGCACAAGAAAGCCCGCAAACAGTTTGCTGAAGACAAGCCGACTAAGGACATGGATTACTGGAACCATGTCCTGTGGTCTGATGAGACCAAGATAAACCTATTTGTTTCAGATGGTGTCAAGTGTGTGTGGCGGCAATCAGGTGAGGAGTACAAAGACAAGTGTGTCTTGCCTACAGTCAAGCATGGTGGTGGGAGTGTCATGGTCTGGGGCTGCATGAGTGCTGCCGGTACTGGGGAGCTACAATTCACTGAGGGAACTATGAATGCCAACATGTACTGTGACATACTGAAGCAGAACATGATCTCCTCCCTTCGGAGACTGGACCGCAGGGCAGTATTCCAACATAACGACCCCAAACACACCTCCAAGACAACCACTGCCTTACTAAAGAAGCTGAGGGTAAAGAAGATCAACTGGCCAAACATGTCTCCAGAACTCAACCCTATTGAGAATCTGTGGGGCATCCTCAAACGGAAGGTGGAGGAGCACAAGGTCTCTAACATCCACCAGCTCCGTGATGCTGTCATGGAGGAGTGGAAGAGGACTCCAGTGGCAACCTGTGAAGCTCTGTTGCTCCATGCCCAAGAAGGTTAAGGCAGTGCTGGGAAATAATTGTGGCCACACTAAATATTGCTACTTTGGGCCCAATTTGGACATTTTCATTTAGGGGTGTACTCACTTTTGTTGCCAGCAGTTTAGACATTAATGGCTGCGTATTGAGTTATTTTGAGGGGACAGCAAATTTACACTGCTATACAAGCTGTACACTCACTACTTTGTAGCAAAGTGTCATTTCTTCAGTGCTGTCACATAAAAAGATATAATAAAATATCTACAAAAATGTGAGGGGAGTACTCACGTTTGTGAGATACTGTATATATAAAAAAGACATTCTAAATACCCTTTTCCCCCTTTTTTATAAGTGATCACATTCCATCTGTTCTCAGCTGCATAAGAGCTTGGGGAGGAGAAACAACAGCACACTAATCTTTCCAGGGAAAGGCTGTACGGGGGAGGGGGGGGTGGTCGGGACAAGTCTGACTGATCATTGGAGAATAGCAGCCTGAGTTCCAGCACAGCTAGACAACGGACCTGCCTAGTGTGGTCAGTTTTTAACAGGAAAGCAAAGGGACTGGCAGAAACACCAAGGATTTCACATAAAAGAAGCAATACAAAGAGAACACAAGACTTTGTCATACAAGTGCATGGTACAGCAGGCACATATCAGGAATATGTAATGCTGGGGTAACAAACACTTAGATAAAGTGGAGAGGAAGTAGAACACCCATCAAATTTATATTGCTGTCTGTGGCCCCATTAGTATGATTTACCCCCCCCCCCCCTCCTATTTTTCTGATGACTGTAATCATTGAAAGTCATATTAAATCCCCATTTTTGGGTTGTCACCAGAACAGGAATACAGAGAACATCTTTAAATAAGGACACTATTTTGGTGGTTCTGGTAATCCCTCACTTTGGAGAGATTTCCTCTCACTTCCTGTTGTTGCTATATAGAACAGGAAGTGAAGGAAAATCTCACCAATGGGACAAAGATGAAAAAAAACCTTACAGGGGTTAACCCCCCCCCCCCCCACTGAATAGAAAATGAAAAAATAAGTTTGTCTCCAGTTCAACTTTTTTGACAAATTAATCAGTTACACTATGTAGGTAATGGAGCTGGTCTTTGAATTATTATATCTCCCAACATTTTACATTCATTATTGCTCAAGACTAGACATGCATTTTTGATAAAAGACCAACCCTCTTTACCAAGACTCAGCACTTTCTTTTACTAAAGTTTTAGTAAGAAAGAAATGAAAAATCAAAGTGTGTTTGAAGGGCTCCATGTACAACTGCATAAGGTCAAAATACATGTAAGCAATAAAAGTTTAAAGAAGGGCTTGACAAATTTGCTTTGAATCTAGGAGCCAGCTAAAAAAAAGTTAGGAGCCAGTTTGTTTTAGTGTAGCGTGGGTTGTTAGTGCCCAGGGCAAGGCAAGTAATTTCCCCCGAACGCCAACTTACTTACAGCTGAGCGGCCAGCTGAGAGCCTGAGCTGGCTGCTTCTGCCCCCTTCGACAGCCCAGAGCTGTGGAGGGTAAAAGAGCAGAAAGCTGCTGACTGACAGTCACCAGCTCTCTGCTCACGGAGCTGTGAGAACCGAGCAGCATTCAGCGGTGTTCGATCACTCGGTTCTCAGTGTAATGCCGCGTACACACGAGCGGACTTTACGGCAGACTTTGCCTGGCGGACAGGATTTCGTCGGACAATTCGATCGTGTGTGGGCTCCAGCGGACTTTGTTTTCTCAAAAGTTGGACGGACTTAGATTTGAAACATGTTTTAAATCAATCCGTCAAAATCGAGTCCGATCGAAAAGTCAGTTCGTCTGTATGCTAGTTCGACGGACAAAAAGCCACGCTAGGGCAGCTATTGGCTACCGGCTATGACCTTCCTTGTTTTAGTCCGGTCATACGTCATCACATACGAATTCGACGGACTTTGGTGGATTGTGTGTAGGCAAGTCCGTTCATTCAGAAAGTCCGTCGTAAAGTCTGTCGAAAAGTCCGCCGGGCAAAGTCTGCCGTAAAGTCCGACCGTGTGTACGCGGCATTAGAGGAGCGGGGGGACAGATGCAGCATCTGATGCTAAATCCACCTAGGTAAGTAGGATTCTTACAAAAAACAAAAAAAAACCCATACAGGAAGTATGATTCTTACAAAAAACAAAAACAAAAAACCCCATACATCTGTTTTAACAACATAGACTGGACTGGGAGAGCAGCTTTTTTTCTAAGCATACTACACACTAATGGGTGGTGATATTTCATGCCAGCACCCCATTCCTGAGAACCAGCGGGACAATATATATCTTCCTTTTTTTGCTTAGAGCGGCACTACAAGTATAAGCTTCAGAAAAAGCTGGGCATGAGAAAAAAAAATCATACAGATTCCTCCATCCATACAAAGTGAATGTAGGAATTCACCTATGCCAGGACAATGGCTGCAGCAACTGATCAAGAAGATTTTTACAACATGTCTCTCCAACAGAAGTCAATCAAACGATCGACATTTGTTGAGCAGGGACTGCCACATACTAATCAAAATTCAGTCTGTCCCTGCTGAACCGGACAAATTTGATCAATGTACGGCCAGCGTTAGTATTTTCTGTAACACCAGCCAGAGCTAGCTTTCACTTCTCTACATGTAGGCTATCACATGACCTCCTTACTGATTTTCTATTACTGTTCATCAGGAAGGAGTCAGGACAGATCATGTACAATGCTTCTATAGGAGCTATCCAAGTAGCAAAGCACAAATCACTGGGTTAAGAGGGTAATTAAATGAGTAGGTTAAGAGGGTATTCAAATTGAAATTCCTTTGTTACAGGAATCATTTCAAACAGCGGGGGTCAGTACCCTTGGAGCAGAAATGTGAACTCAGTAGCACTAATGCCTAGTACACACGATAAGAAAACGGACAAAAATACCACTTTCGAAGCAATCGTACGATAATCTGATTGTTAGTACACAGCTTTTGGGAGCGAACCACGACAGTTCACCCGAAATTATCCGAAGGAACAATCATGAAATTGTTTCTTGTATGATACCAGAATGAACGATTTTTGTTTAATCAGTATAGTATTCATCTGAAAAAAATCTAAAGACCAAGACCACGCATGCTCGGAAACAAGAGAATACATAATAAAATAATAATAAAACAAAATAAAAAAACAAACGATCATTTGTCAGATATTCTCATCATGTGTACGAGGCTTAAAGTATAATTAAAGGCAAAACTTATTTTTAGTTTTGGATAGAGTGGAAAGGGATTAGAACACCTGTCAGTTTTTATTGCAGTCTGTGCCCCCGTTAAGGAGATTCACCAACTCTATTCGTCCTGTTTACCATTATAACTGAAAGTGACAGTAAAAGAAAACCCCAAATTTTGGGTTGTCACCAGAAAAGTAATCGAGGGGAAATTGTCCAATGGGAACACTAGTTCTGGTGACATGGAGGTCCCCTAGAAACTCCCTTAATTTGCAGGGATTTCCTATCACTTCCTGTTTGGCTATGGGACAGGAAGTAAAGGGAACTCTCCGCAATGAGACACAGGGGGCCAAAAAAAAAATCTGACAGGTTTTCCTCCAATTTTGAACTCTTTATAACAGATGAAGTTGACATTGCTTCCCCTGGGACCTCCCGTGTATAAGTTCCCTTTATTCCCCCCCCCCTTTTTTTTTGTTTCTCTTCTCCTCTACATTTTCTTTTCTCTCCCCTTTATTCTTGTTCTACTTTGATTTCTGCTATCCTTTATTTTTCTTTTGGGTTTCTCTTCTTTGTGGTGCTTTGCAATATATTAATATATTACTATGGTTTTATTACCTGCAACACCACTATACACTCATAAATATATCATGTTCTCTAACATTACATTATTAATAATGCATACAGCTCACTTTTTATACAGATCTTATGTTCATTGTACCTTAGGGTCCTTCATGTTATCATAACCCCGTGATATTTGTTTTTTTATCACTACTGTATTAATACATCCTCTGGAAATGTTCTAGCACTCGCTTGTTTATGCTTTGTACTGTTTCAAAACTTAAAGCGGAGTTCCACCCACTTTTGAGAGGTGGTCTTAAATGAAAGACCATCTCTCCACAGCTTGTTTTTGGCTAGTTATTATTTATTATTTTCTTCTAACTTACTTTTTTATGAAGTACAGCCTGTACTTCCGATCCATCTGGTCTGCGGCGCAGGACGTCATATCCTTTCTTCGGCGAGCCCCCCAATGTCTTCTGGGACTTGTGTGTCCCAGAAGACAGCCAGCCATTCACAAAGTGCCGCGCGATTCACGCATACGCAGTAGGAAACGCGCAGTGAAGCCGCAAAGCTCCACTGCCTCTTTCCCTTAATTAGAATGGCGGCGCCTGCACCCGATCCGATGGACGGATCGGCCTCGGGGGGGCTGACATCGCGGGCTCCCTGGACAGGTAAGTATCCTTATTAAAAGTCAGCAGCTACAAAAAAATTTTAAAAATTTGCGGGTGGAACACCGCTTTAATAAAGACAGATTCAAGATAAAAAGTCTGACAATGGAGACATTAAGCAACCAATCAGGCCCATTCAAGTTGTCATTTTGGACGGCTGTCCAGTTGAGACACTTCCTTGCGTCTATCCCTAACTCCCAAGAGTTCTCACAACCACTAACGACATTCGAAAACTACTGCTCGGAGGAGGGTGCACTCGCAAGAACGCTGTCGATAATGTATAACCTCCTCATCACCCCGACAGACGACACACATCTAACCTTTATACGTAAATGGGAGAGAGATTTGAGTTGTACACTTACATCGGACCAGATTCAACGTGTAGTAACTTTCTCGCTAAAATCCTCTATTTGTACAAAAATACAGGAAACTAATTATAAGCTCTTGACAAGGTGGTACCTAACTCCTCAAGCCCTACATACCTTCTACCCGAACACCTCGGCACTTTGTTGGAGATGTCGGACGGAAAGAGGCACGTTGCTGCACATATTCTGGTCCTGCTCAAAACTCTCACATTTCTGGTCTACCATTAGAGCAACCATCCAAAAATTTACGGAATACGATATCCCTAACGACCCAGCCTTTTTTCTGTTACACGTTAATACTATATCAACTAAAAGGTACAAAAAGTCCATTGTGCGACACTTAGTTAACGCAGCTAAATCTTGTATCCCACTATATTGGAAAAAGCAAACTCCACCAACCGTGGCGGAGTGGGTTCGGAGGGTGGAGGAGATTAGTAGAATGGAGGATCTGGTACTAACGGCGAGACACCAGCAGGAAAAATATACAAAGACATGGGCAATATGGCAACAATTTATCTTATCCTCGGAGGGCAACACCCTTAGAACCGCCTGATAAGCCCACCTTCCCAGATAATGCTAAATCTGAAGCTGTCCTGAATCAACCAGAGCCCCCCCCCCCACCCCATCCCTCCCACCCCCTGCAGACTCCCCCTTTTCTTTTTCCGCCTCTTATCCCTCCCTTATTTACCCCTCTTTTTCCTTTTTTCTTTTCTTTTATTTTTCCTTTTTTTTTTTCTTTCCCCGATGAATGTCTGTGATGTTCTCGGCTGCCCTTCCCCCTCTTGGGTACTGAGATTCTGCCCAGGTGGGATAAGAGGCGAAGGGAAATTAATAGAGAGAAATGCTGATTGTAAATTTTATCTGCTGACCTTCTACTATAGGAAATATTGTAATATATAAGATTATCCAGGAAGGTAAACGAATATTCCTCTCTTTATTTTCAATGTATGTATGCATCGTACTGTATTGTAATGTCTCAGCCCAGGTTGGGCATGTATAAAAATAAATAAAATCCATATTTGAAAAAAAAAAAAAAAAAAAAAAGTCTGACAAGTGTTATAATATATATATTTTTAAAATTGCCTATAGTTCTACTTTAAGTCCTCCAGCAATATCACAGTGGCTTAAGGCACAAAAACAGCAACACCGGAGGTCCGGTTTAATGGACGAGTCCACCTATTTCAGTTTTTAGTAGGTGCTGGAAAGTTCAACCACCTGACAGTTTCTTACATCTCTCAGGTCAGCTGTTGGCGAGTTCTTGCGTTCCAATTGGCTGCTGTGGCTAGCAACAACAAATTTGCAAGTGTTTTTGTTTTTCCAGCTTCTATAAATGAGCCCCAGATACATTGTCAGCTTAGCTACCAACATTTCAAAAATAATAAGGAAATTCGGAAAATTAGCAATAGGAAAAATTAGCAGTGCCCCGAACTGTATGTTGTCTAACAGGCGCTCGGGTTTGGCACATCACGGATCTGGTGGACAGATTACTGGGAGGGGCTGGGGAAGACCCGGCTGTCACGGTGCACATTGGCATCAATGACAAAGTCAGAGGCAGATGGAGTGTCCTAAAGAACGATTTTAGGGACTTGGGAGCTAAATTGAGGAAAAGGACCTCCAAGGTAGTATTCTCAGGAATACTATCGGTACATCAAGCCACACCAGAAAGGCAGAGGGAGATTAGGGAAGTAAACAAGTGGCTGAAGAGCTGGTGTAGTAAGGAGGGGTTTGGGTTCCTGGAGGACTGGGCCGACTTCTCAGTCGATCACCAGTACTATAGAAGGGATGGGCTGCACCTAAATGAGGAGGGTGCAAATCGGCTGGGAGTGAAGATGGCCAAAAAGTTAGAGGGGTTTTTAAACCAGGCGACGGGGGGGGGGGGCCCAGAGGTAGAGATAGTCAGCGCGGAACATATTCCAGAGGGTAGTATTGGGGGCATTAGTGGTAGGTTGACTAAAGCACATAAACCCAAGGTAAGTATAGTAGCAAGTCCTAGTTGCAATCTCGGAACACCCAATAAGAGTATAGTAAGAGACCGGTCTAAACTACGTGGCATGTTCACCAATGCCAGGAGCCTGGCGGACAAGATGGGTGAACTAGAGATACTGTTGTACAAGGAGGATTTGGATTTTGTGGGAATTTCAGAGACCTGGTTCAACAGCTCTCACGATTGGCTGGCTACCATTCAAGGGTATACCCTTTATCGCAGGGATAGAGAGGGTAAAAAAGGGGGAGGGGTATGCCTATAAATCCAGAATAATGTACAAGTGAATGTGAGAGATGACATCACTAAGGAAGCTAGGATCTGCAGAGAATCATGAGAATTTTAAAGAAATAAAGATGATTACAACCCCCCCCCCCCCCCCATACTCTGCCCCCCGCTCCTTCCCCTTTCCTCCCCCCTTCCCTTATTCCCAATTACCCTGAGATGGTATGCATGTGATGTTTGGGAAGACCAAGATCCTACTTCACTGTATACCCTGACTGTTACCACAGTGCCTTTTTATGTCTACACAATGTATTCTTTTACCTTGATATGTACTACATGCAAAACCTCAAAAAATATTTTTACTGGTACAAGATGATTAGATAGATAGATAGATAGATAGATAGATAGATAGATAGATAGATAGATAGATACTCAGACTTAAAAGTATATTTCCACTTTTGCCACTTAATTTGAATAATATCTACTTTATATTTCTTAGGCCTCATCCACATGGCCAATTTGGGCCATACAACACTACAAATTAGCAGGTATTCACAGGTATTTTCAATCAGTGGTGGCCAGCAACCTGTACAAATTAATGGCTGCTGGCTGGGGCTCGCCCACAAACCTGTGAATATCTGTTGCACATTTATGCTGATTCTTGGTGGTATTCGGCCCAAATTGGCCACATGAATGAGTTCTTAAATGTTCCCATTTACACAGCATTGCGTAAAACCAAATTTATTAAAGCGAATTCAAAATTCAAAAAAAAATGTTTCCATCAGCTGTCAGGGGCATGCCGCCGACATTGCAGGTAAGGGAACCCGGCAGTGTAGCCTTACGGCTTCACGCCGGGAGCCCTACTGCACATGCATGAGGCTCCGCTCCTCTCTCCTACTGGCCCGGCGACAGGGGGAGGAGGAGGGAGTCGAGCCGTCACGTCAATATGTGGCTGTGGCTCCCAGAAGTGGGAACGGGATACCTGTCAAAGACCGGTATCCTATCCCCCCTCCCACCCGAAAGGTGCCAATTGTGGCACCAGAGAGGGGGGAGGAAACAAATGAGCGGAAGTTCCACTTTTGGGTGGAACTCCGCTTTAAAGCAATTCTGCTTACCTTTTATTGGTTGAAAAATTCTACTTTGCTTAGCCCTTTTGTACAACATTAACCCCTTGCTGAAGAGTGCACACACATGCAGCTTCATTGTAGAAGGTCTTCTTCTGTGGTCTGCATATGTGCATACCTGTGTTTGTACTGCGTATTCCCAGCACAGAGGCCAAGTGGTCACCAACGATCAGAAGCCAGGAGGATCAGCTCACAATATCGCTGATTGGCTATCATAGTGACAAGTCACTGTACAACCTGCCCCTGTACACTTTCTCCTCTTGAATAAATAAAAAATTACATTGTATTGTTTTCTTCTTGCAAGCAATTAATAAGATTTTTTATTTAGTGCCAGTGTGTTTTAGGTAGGATAAAAAAATGTGCACTATTGTTTCTGAGCCTTACTATGGGTATAAAGAACAAATAATGTAAACATTTTTTTACTTTTTTGGGCCACTTTTCCTTTGATGATAAAATAATCAGATATTAATTAAAGAATATGTTAACCCAACATTTAAATTTCCTGATAAGTGGCGCTGTAATATGTACTTGTATCAAAAAGTGTCCTCTTCTCTCTGTATTGTTTCTTTTGTGCGAAATTCCTGGTGTTCCTTCCAGTCCCTCTGCTTTCCTATTAAAAACTGACCACACTAGGCATGAGAGCACAGTGTGGTCAGTTTTCTGGCTGTGTTGGGAACCCAGCCTGTTCACTTCTAATGATTAGGCTTGTGCTGACACCCTGCACAGCCACTCACTGGGAAGACCGGTGTACTGCTGTTTCTCCTACCCTAGTTCTCTAAGCTCCTTATGCAGCTGAGAACAGAGGGTATATGATCATTTATAAAAAGGGGAAAAGGTATTTATAAAATAGTGTTATCTATACACAAATATTCTGCCTTTCATTTCTGAATAGGTTGTTTTCCAAGATTAGCGTTTGCATATACTTTAACATTTACCACCAAATGAAGGCCCAAATTGTCCGGAAAAAACAAGGTATAATTCATCTGGATACTCTAAGCAGTTGTGATGATATGTACAACACATGTCAAAGTTGCAAAACTAGGCTAAGGCATTAAGGCGTGTTTGGACCTTCATCCTTCAGGGGGTAAGAAGTGGACTGGGGCAGGGTTCGACAAACCCCGGGCGCCAGGTCGCATTTGCGACTAGAATTAGCGACCTGGCGCCTGGGGCGGCACAGCTGGGGTTTCCTGTGTCCGTTTGACACCCCCCCCTCCCGGCGCGATCGCGATGGGCCGCGCCGGTAATTGAGGCCGCGGCTTTGCGGCCTACTGCAGTCCTATGGTTCCTTCTGCAATCAGGCGCCCTCTGGTGGTGGCCGTTGGTATGACAAGACATCCATCAATGCTAATGGAGCTTTCCCTACCTGTTTTCACTGCCTGCTCATCTCCTTCCTTTTACTTAGAACCCCCAAACATTATATATATTTTTTATTCTAACACCCTAGAGAATAAAATGGCGGTCATTGCAATACTTTCTGTCACACCGTATTTGCGCAGCGGACTTACAAGCGCACTTTTTTGGGAAAAAATACTTTTTTTTAATTAAAAAATAAGAAAACAGTAAAGTTAGCCCAATTTTTTTTATATTGTGAAAGATAATGTTACTCTGAGTAAATTGATTCCCAACATGTCACGCTTCAAAATTTCGTCCGCTCGTGGAATGGCGACAAACTTTTACCCTTTAAAATCTCCACAGGCGACGTTTAAAAAATTCTACAGGTTACATGTTTTGAGTTACAGAGGAGGTCTAGGACTAGAATTATTGCTCTCGCTTTAACGATCGCGGCGATACCTCACGTGTGGTTTGAACATCGCTTTCATATGCGGGCGCTACTCACATATGCGTTCGCTTCTGCAAGCGAACTCGGCGGGACAGGGCGTGTTTAAAAAAATTATTTTTTTTCTTATATATTTTACTTTTTATTTCTTATTTTTACACTGTTTAAAAAAAAAAAAAAAAAAAAATTGTGTCACTTTTATTTCTATTACAAGGGATGGGGCACATTTAATTTTTTTTTTTTTTTTTTCTTATTTATTTTAACTTTTATTTTTTCACTGTTCTTTTAAAAAAAAAAAAGTCACTTTTATTCCTATTACAAGGAATGTAAAAATCCCTTGTAATAGAAAAAAAGCATGACAGGACCTCTTAAATGTGAGATCTGGGGTCAAAAAGACCTCAGATCTCATATTTACACTAAAATGCATTAAAAAAAAAAAATTATCATTTGAAAAAAATAAAATGTCCCTTTAAGAGCTATGGGTGGAAGTGACGATTTGACGTCGCTTCCGCCCTGCAATGACTTGGAGATGGGCGGGGGGGCCCATCTTCCTCTCACTCGTCTCCATGTCAGGCCAGGGACAGATCCGGATCACCTCCGCCGTTACCGACTGCCACGGTAAGTGGTGAAGGGCACCGGAGCGCGGCGGTAGGGGGGGCCCTCTCCTGCCGCTGATAAAAGTGATCTCGCTGCGAATCTGCTGCAGAGACCACTTTTATCTGAAAGAGAACCGCTGGCTCTTGAAGAAGACACCGGGGTTATGGTAGCTAGCTGCTACCATAACAACGGTATTTCTCTTCAAAGACAGGACGTATATAGTCATCCTGCGGGAAGGAAGTGGTTCATTAAAATGAATTTATTATCTCCCTGCTTGGCCCCTTTCACACGGCTGTCTGATCAGGTTCCCCTGTCAGTTTTTCAGGCGGACCTGATTGGATCCTTAGCGGGAATATGGTGGTCTTGTGTCCCTGCATGGCAGGAAATAAAAGCAGTCACATTTGTTCTAGTCGTCTCTGTGTAAATTTAAGATTGGTTAAATTTTATATTGAAAATAAAGCTTTGTCGGTCGTTTAAAAAAAAAAAAAAAAAAAACCTGGCTCCTAACTTTTTTAGCTGGCTCCTAGATTCCAAGCAAATTTGTCAAGCCCTGGACTGGGGAGTTTATTTTCACCTTAACTCCATGTCCGTACTGTGCTGGCAGAGCTCATTTTTTGTTATGAACTAGATATGCACACTCCCTGTGCTAACAAAGAGTTAAAAATAAAATACCTGTAAAGATTGTTGTCTCATATCTAACTGCTGCTGCATTTGGTAAATCTGCTGCTTTCAAAAATCCTGTACATCACTAACAGCGCCACATTTCCAGCCATGAAACTTACACTAACAGCTCTAGTACAGTTTTCACAGGGGATTGCTCGTTCTCCACCTCACCCATTCAAAAAATGTCCAGTATACTTTTCAAAGAATACAAGGCATTCTGTGAATGGACGAGAGGAGAGGAGGGTGAATGAACAATGCAGTCTCCACTGTCCAATCACAGGATGCCATGTACTAACAAACAAGGTTGAAAGTGAGCGACCTGCTGTGAAAATTGTACTAAAATTGTGGCTGTAAGTTTTAGCACCAGACGTACATTTCCTACAGGAATAATGACAGCAACAGTTTTGCCAAAAGCAGCAGAAGCCAAATACAGGACAACAACTATTAGAGGAATTTTATTTTTAGAAAGCAACTGTCAAGATATTGTTTGTTTCTCGAGGTTCAGCTGTAAAGATCTCAAGGCTTGGGTGGTACATTGTTTTTAACAAGCATTTAAAACAATCTGCCCCTCACTCTATCCCCTATTTGCATGCTTTGCAAGCTACTCTAAATAATACAAGCCATGTACGTATAGTATCCTATTTTTAAATCTGCTAGAAAGGAAAGATTTATTTTTTATCAATTAAATGTAGTTATTGTGTTTGGATGGGAACACACAAACACATACTGGAGGGTTCTCAAATGTAACTGTAAAAGTGGCAAAAAACGTCAAATTCCAACTGGACTGCAGTGATCTGGAGCAAGGGACACAGGATCCTGATCATGTGATTGCTTTGAGAGCCAATCATAGCGATGTCATGATTGGGACACTGCCTCCAAGTGTTAACACCCACTTAAGACTGAACTCCATGAATTATCTGTACCGCATATTTACATTGGTCCCACTTGACACAACATTTAGGCCCCTTTCACACTGGGGCGGGAGGTGCGCCAGCGGTAAAGCGCCGCTATTTTTAGCGGCGCTTTACCGTCGTTTTAGTGGCGGTATTCGGTATAATTCAGATTATAATATATTTTAATTCTACTTTTTTGGGCCCCTTTTCCTTTGATGATAAAATAATCAGATATTCATTAAGGCCCCTTTCACACTTGAGGCTGGGGCGGCGCCGGCGGTAAAGTGCCGCTATTGTTAGCGGCGCTTTACCGTTGGTATTCGGCCCGCTAGCGGGGCGGTTTTACCCCCTGCTAGCGGCCGAGAAAGGGTTAAAAACCACCGCAAAGCGCCTCTGCGGAGGCGCTTTGCCGGCGGTATAGTGGCGGTGCCCCATTGATTTCAATGGGCAGGAGCGGTGAAGGACCACCGCTCCAAAGATGCTGCTAGCAGGACTTTTTTTCCCGTCCTGCTAGCGCATCGCTCCAGTGTGAAAGCCCTCGGGGCTTTCACATTGGAGACAAAGCAGCAGCACTTTCAGGGCGCTTTACAGAGGCTATTTTTAGCGCTGTAGCGCCTGCAAAGCGTCCCAGTGTGAAAGGGGTCTAATATGCATATTTCATACCTGATGGGTTGCTGTGCAAGCTAACAATCACTGAAGTAGATTGCCACAATCTCCTGGGTCCTGCTTGGGATCTGTGTGATTAGCTTCCCCTCCGAACAGGGGGGGGGGGGGGGGGGGGCGCTTGTTTGGCACTGGCCCCATTCACAGAACACCTTTGGTATTTTGTTTTTCAATGCATACAAGGCATTCCCTGATTGGATGAGTTAGAGAGCAGGGACCGTGACATCACAATTTCCACCTCATCCAATCACAGAACTATGTATTCATTAAAAAAAAAATGCAAGTAATTTTATAAATGATGGCAGAGCAGGGTTACATAGTTAGTCTAGTTGAAGTCCATCTAGTTTAACTAATAAAAGGGGGAAAAAATGAAATAAAGAAAAAAAAAAAAGTACAATCCTATACCCACAGCTGATCCAGAGGAGGGGGAAAAAACCAGCAAAAGCATGATGCAAAAATTCCTTCCTGATCCCCGAAAGGCAATCAGATATAACCTGAATCAACTTTATCTATAAATGTTAGTGTCCAGTTATATTATGTACATTTAGGAAAGAATCCAGGCCTTTTTCAAACCAATCTTCTGAGCTGGACAGAACCACCCCTGGAGGGCGCCTATTCCACATTTTCACTATATGGACCACTTATGTATTTATACATGTTGATCATATCCCCCCTTAATCTCCTCTTCTCAAGAGTGAATAAATTCAGTTCCTCTAATCTTTACTTATAGCTGAGCTCCTCCATTCCTCCTATCAGTTTGGTTGCCCTTCTCTGCACTTTCTCCAGTTCTCCGATATCCTTTTTGAGAACTGGTGCCCAAAACTGAACTGAATATTCCAGATGAGGTCTTACTAATAATTTGTAGAGGGGCAAAATGATATCTCTCTCTCTAGAGTCCATACCTCTCTTAATACAAGAAAGGACTTTGCTCGCTTTGGAAACTGCAACTTAGCATTGCATGCTATTATTAGGCTTATAATCTTCCAATACCCCCAGATCCTTCTCTACTATGGATCCCCCCTGTTGTACTCCCCCTAGTATGTATGATGCATGCATATTCTTAGCCCCCAAGTGCATTACTTTACATTTATCAACATTAAACCACATTTGCCACCCCCTGTGGTCAGTGTGTGGAGGGGAGGCCACAGTACCTGGAAAATTGCAATTATCACTTCAGTAGCGCCGACTACTACAGTGATGGTCAGCTTTCCAGCAGTCTTTCAGGTGTATGAATACATTGTGCCAAAATTCACTATTTATTGTACATATACAATGCAGATCACTCCTGGAGCTCAGAATAAGGCCCTTTCACACTGGGACGGTTTGCAGGCGTTATTGCGCTAAAAATACCGCCTGCAAACCGCCCCTAAACAGCCTCCGCTGTTTGTTCAGTGTGAAAGCCCGAGGGCTTTCACACTGAAGCGGTGCGCTGGCAGGAGAAGAAAAAATCTCCTGCAAGCCGCATCTTTGGAGCGGTGAAGGAGCGGTGTATTCACCGCTCCTAAACCGTTCCTGCCCATTGAAATCAATGGGACAGCGCGGCTATACCGCGGTAATACTGCGGCTATAGCCGCGCTATACGAGGGGTTTTAACCCTTTTCCGGCCGCCAGCGGGGGGTTAAAACCGCACCGCTAGCGGCCGAATACTGCGGTAAAACAGCGCTAAAAATAGCGCTGTTTTACCGCCGACGCCCCCTACCGCCCCAGTGTGAAAGGGGCCTTAAAGGGCCTCAGGGAGATGGCAGGAAAGATTAAAAAGAACTAAAGATGAGATGCTGTGTAAAATCTACATAAAAAACAGAATGCAATAGAAAACATATCAAATGTTTAAACTGAGAAAATGTATCATTTTATTTAAAAAAAAAAAAAGGTCATTTTGAAATTGATGTCAGCAACACATCTCAAAAAAGTTGGGACAAGGCAACAAAAGCTGGCAAAGCAAGTGGTACTAACAAGGAAGAGCTGAAAGAACATTTCCAATAATTAGGGTACTTGGCAACAGGTCGGTAACATGATTGGGTAAAAAAGGGCATCCTAGAGAGTCAGAAGGGTTCATTTACTATACCTGGAGAGTGCAAAATCTGGTGCAGCTGTGCATGGTAGCCAATCAGCTTCTAACTTCAGCTTGTTCAATGAAGGTTTGACAATAAAACTTGGAAGCTGATTGGTTTCTATGCAGAGCTGCTCCAGATTTTGCACTCTCCAGTATTAGTAAATCAACCCCAGAGTTTTTTTCAGAAGTAAAGATGGACAGAAGTTCACCAATCTGCGAAAATTGACAAACAATTACAGAATAATGTTCCTCAATGTAAAATTGCAAACACTTTATATCATCATCTACAGTACATAATATCATTAAAAGATTTCAATAATCTGGAGAAAACTCTGTGTGCAAGAGACAACACCGAAACACAATATTGGATGCCCGTGATCATCAGACGGCACAGTATTCAAAACAGGCATGATTCTGTGATGGACATCACTGCATGGGCTCAGGAATACTTCCATAAGAGCCCTTTCACACTGAGCCGCATTACAGGGGCTACAGCGCTAAAAATAGCACCTGCATTGCGCCTGTAAAGAGCCCCTCCTATCTCTCCAGTGTGAAAGCACGAGTGCTTTCACACTGGAGCGGTGCACTTGCAGGATGGTAAAAAAAGTCCTGCAAGCCGCATCTTTGCAGCGCTGTAGGATCGGTGTATGCAGCACTGTAGGAGTGGTGTATATACTGCTCCTAAAGCGCCCCTGCCCATTGAAAACAATGGGGCAGCACCGCCAAAGCGCCGCTGCAGCGGGCGGTTTTAAATCTTTTTCGGCCGCTAGCAGAGGTTAAAACCGCCCCGCTAGTGGCTGAATAGCGCCGCTATAATGACGGTAAAGCGACGCTAAAAATAGCGCCGCTTTACTGACGACACCCGCCCCAGTGTGAAAGGGCTCTTAATCTCTGTCTGTGAACGCAGTTCACTGTGCCATCCAAAAATGCAAGTTAAAGCTCTATCATGCAGAAGAAGAAACCATATCAGAACATGATCCATTAACACAATTTTCTTCTCTGGGCCAAAGCTTATTTAACCACTTCAGCCCCGGAAGAATTTATCCCCTTCCTGACCAGAGCACTTTTTGTGATATGGCACTGTGCCCCTTTAACCGACAATTGTGCGGTCGTGCGACGTTGTACCCAAACAAAATTGACGTCCTTTTTTTTCCACAAATAGAGCTTTCTTTTGGTGATATTTGATCACTTCTGCGTTTTTTATTATTTGCACTATAAACAAAAAAAGAGCGACAATTTTGAGAAAAAAGCAATATTTTTTACTTTTTGCTATAATAAATATCCCCCCAAAATATATAAAAAAACACATTTCTTTCTCAGTTTAGGCCGCTATGTATTCTTCTACATATTTTTGGTAAAAAAAAAAAAAAAAAAAAATCACAATAAACGTATATTGATTGGTCTGCGCAAAAGTTATAGCATTTACAAAATAGGGGATAGATTTATTGCATTTTTATTATTTTTTTTTTATTAGTAATGGTGACGATCTGCGACTTTTATCGTGACTGCAACATTGCAGCGGACACATTGGACACTTTTGACACTATTTTGGGATCAGTGACATTTATAAAGAGATCAGTGCTAAAAAAAATTGCACTGATTACTGTGTAAATTACACTGGCAGGGAAGGGGTTAAACACTAGGGGGCGCTCAAGGGGTTAAGTGTGTCCTAGGGAGTGATTCTAACTGTGGGGGGGTGGGCTCACTACAACATGACAGAGATCACTGCTCCCGATGACAGGGAGCAGTAGATGCCTGTCATGTTACTAGGCAGAACAGGGAAATGCCTTGTCTCCCCGTTCTGCCGCTCCGTGTCACGATCGCGGGCGCCCGGTGGACATCGAGTCCGCGGGCATGCTCACAATGCCACGTCTTAAAGGGCACATACAGGAACACCCATTTGCACAGCCGTGCACCCCCATCAAATCATTCTTTGCAGCCAGTACCTTTTGTACCACCACCCCCTCCCTTTAGAATGTAAGCTCTACGAGCAGGGCCCTCCTGTACCTTTTGTATTGAACTGTATTGTAATTGTGTTGCCCCCCTTATACATTGTAAAGCGCTGAGTAAACTGTTGGCGCTATATAAATCTCGTATAATAATAATAATAATTGTGCCGACGTACATCGTCGTGCGCTGGTCGGCAAGCGGTTAAAATCGTCTGTTGCAAAGTGAAAAACTGTTCTATGATCAGACGAATCAAAATTGGACATCCTTTTTGGCAACCATGAGTGCGGCATCCTCCAGAATATAGCAAAAAGTGTATACCTAGGCCTATAATACACCACTCAGCGCCAAAGAACCCCAAACACTATTCCAGAGCACCCAGTATAGGAAATAACATAATACCAGAATACCTTCCGAAACCCCTAAAAGATTAAAACTAAGGGTATGGAGGCTAAGCTGCTGTTTAAAAATACAAATGAATATACACAATAGTATATAGAACATAAAATTGATAGTAAAAAATAGTCATATACTAAAACAGCGCTAGTGCTGAGCACATAAAGAGAAAATGTGTGGCCAACTTCACACACAAAAAAAGTCCATAAGAGTAGTGAGGCATAAGTAGTGGTTCAGAGGGTGTTCAAAGTAGATCCTAAAGCATGTCACAGCGGGCACCTTCCACCGATCACTCCAACTCCACCATGTGTGACCACACTCCCCTCAGGGGATCAAACTCACCAGAGCTAAGTTAAATAACAAGCCTCCAAAGTAAGAGATTTCCTGGGCCACATTAGTACAACACTTCTCCAGGTGACAGGTAGATGGAGGGGTGGTATCCATATATTGCAGAGCAGGCGAATCCAGGAAGGTTATCTCCAGCTTGTCCTAGTCATTGTGCTCCAGTGTCAGTCCTTCCAGCACCTCTTCCCATCACTCCACAATTAGCACCTGATTGTGGAGTGATGGGAAGAGGTGCTGGAAGGACTGACACTGGAGCAGCGGGTCAAAGGAGGGACAGAGATGACAGTTGCTCTTTAAAAATGATGATTTAAATTGAGTTGATTTAAATTAAGCCTTTTTACTAGTGATTTAAATCAAAACCACCCAGGTACATTATAAGAACTAATCACTATATTAGCCCCTGTTCACACAACTTGTCAAGCGATTTGACAGTTCCAAATCGCATGAAGTCGCACCTTATTGTTGGCAATAGAACTGTTCAAATCGGCTCAACTCCGACTTTGTGGTGCCGCACCGATTTGAAAAACGCTTCCTGCACTATTTTTTGCGATTTCAGGTGCGATTTGCATTGACATTTGTGCATGAAGTCGCACAGATGCCAGGCAAGTCGCACATGAAATTGCACTGACCTGCGGCTTTGAAATTGTGCTACTTCAAGTGAAGTAGCACAATTTCAAAGTCACATTTAGCGTGAACCAGGGTTAAAACTTTTTTTTTTGTTTTGGATAGAGTGCAGAAGGATTAGAACGCCTATGAGTTTTTTTCGCTGTCTGTGCCTCCTTTGAGGAGATTCATCCTCTCTATTTCTCCTGATTACCATTATCATAATAAGTGAAAGTAAAAGAAAATTCCAAATTTTGGGTTGTCCCCAGAAATGTAATAGAGGGAAAATCTTCCAATGGGGACAGAACAGTTCTGGTGACCTGGGGGTCCCCAAGGAATTTCCTTAATTTGCAGGGATTTCCTTTCACTTCCTGTTTGGCTATGGGACAGGAAGTGAAGGAAAATCTCTGCAATGGGACACAGATGGCGGCAAAAAAATCTGACAGGGTTTATAACCCATTCTTACTCTATCCAAAATGAAAAAAAAAAGTTTTGCCTATAGTTCTACTTTAAGAGCCCTTTCACACTGGGGTGTTGGGGGCATCTGCGGTAAAGCTCTGCTATTTTTATCTACGCTTTACCGTCGTTTTAGCTGCGCTTTCTGGCTGCTAGCGTGCACTTTTACCCCCTTGCGCTTTCTGGCCAAAAAGGGTTAAAATCGCCCACAAAGCGCCGCTTTGCTGGCGCTGCCCGGGGCGCTTTAGGAGCGGTGTGTACACTGCTCCTAAAGCGCCTCAAAGAAGCTGCTTGCAGGACTTTTTTTGATGTCCTGGCAGCGCAGTGCCCCAGTGTGAAAGCACTCAGGTTTTCATATTGGAGTGACAGGAGAGGTGCTTTACAGGCACTATTTTTATCGCTATAGCGCCTGTAAAGCTCCTCCGTGAAAGGGGTCTTAAGTGTCACGGTCAGTTAGTCAGCTCCCACAAAGTGTCAGTTAGTGTCAGATTTCCTGCCGCACTATCACAGTCCCTCTATAAGTCTGTGATCACCGCCATTACTAGTATATTAAAAAAAAAAAATTCCAGTATTTATACTAAATGTAGACCCTATAACTTTTATGCAAAATAATTAGTATACATTACTGTGATTTTTTTTTTACCAGAAATATGTAGCAGAATATTAAATTTATGAAGAAATTTGATTTTTAAAACATTTTTATTGGATATGTTTTATAGCAAAAAGTAAAAAAATATTTTTTTTTTCAAAAAAACTGTCTTTTTACATTTATATTACAAGGAGATAAAAAAACGTGGTGGTGATCAAATACCACCAAAAGAAAGCTTTATTTGTGGGGGGAAAAAAACTAGATAAATTTAATTTGCATACAGCATTGCAGCACGCACGTAAACGTTGTTGAAATCACACATGGGAGGTATCGCCGCGATCATCAGAGTGAGAGCAATAATTCTAGTAAAAGACCTTCTCTGTAACCCTGATGCCCCGTACACACGATCGGACATTGATCGGACATTCCGACAACAAAATCCATCGGATTTTTTCCGACGGATGTTGGCTCAAACTTGTCTTGCATACACACGGTCGCACAAAGTTGTCGGAAAATCCGATCGTTCCGAACGCGGTGACGTAAAACACGTACGTCGGGACTATAAGCAGGGCAGTAGCCAATAGCTTTCGTCTCTTAATTTATTCTGAGCACGCGTGGCACTTTGTGAGTCGGAATTGGCCACACACGGTCGGAATTTACGCCAACGGATTTTGTTGTCGGAAAATTTTATAGCCTGCTCTCAAACTTTGTGTGACGGAAATTCTGATGGAAAAAGTCCGATGGAGCCCACACACGGTCGGAATTTCCGACAACAAGCTCGGATCGCACATTTTCCGTCGGAAAGTCCGACCGTGTGTACAGGGCAAAAAAAAATTTAACGCGACGCCTAGGGAGATTTTTAGGTACCGTCCTTTGTCGCCATTCCACAAGTGTGCGCAATTTCAAAGCATGACATGTTTGGTATCTATTTACTCGGCATAACATCATCTTTCACATTATACAAAAAAATTGGGCTGACTTTACTGTTTAGTTTTTTTTTTTTTTGATTCATGAAAGTGTCCCCCCAAAAAAAAAAAAAATTGCGTTTGAAAGACTGCTGCGCAAATACAGCGTGACATAAAATATTGCAACAATCATTTTAATCTCTAGGGTCTCTGCAAAAAAAATATAATGTTTGGGGGTTCTAAGTAATTTTCTATTAAATAAAAAAACGGATTTTAACTTATAAGCAACAAATGTCAGAAATAGGCTTAGGCGTGAAAGGGTTAAAGTAGCGCAGTGCTAAATAGCAAAAAATGGCCTGGTCATGAAGGGGAGTAAATTCTTCTGGAGGTCAAGCGGTGAAAAGAAGCGGGGATGGTAAACACAGCCCTGTCCCTACTTTTTTGAGACATGTTGCTGCCATCAATTTCAAAATGACATTTGAATTTTTGGAAAAAGGACAATTTTCTCAGTATAAACATTTGTTATGTTTTCTATTTTCGTCTGTAAATAAAAAAAACGGGGTTATTGTGCATTGTGTAGATAGCGGTAGGTACAGTGACGCCCCCCCCCCCCCCCCCCAGGCAGTATGTCGGGGTGAGGGCCCGGTAGTCTCCCCGGTGTTCTGAGCACACCGCCGACCCTGTTATATAATAATCCCCGGATAGACGGTAATATGGAGAGTACAGGATACAAGCTAAGTGTGCGCCGTGTTTTCCGGGCCGCCCGTGTGATAGGAGGAGTCCGGTTACCGTGCACTGGTGTGGGAGCCTTGGGGTCGGAGCTGTCCGGTTCTCCCATGTCCGGTGTCGCTGGGGATCCGGTGTCCGCCGCTCCTTCCTCTCCGCCCCGGGCTCCGGGCTACGCTATGAGGAAAATGGCACAAGAGTGAAATGTGGAACTTCCTGTACGGCTGTGCGCACTGTAGGGTGTTGCCATGTGTGTGTCAGACTGTAATGTGATACAGTAGTGTGTGTGTGCTGCATTGGGTGTGTCGCAATGTGTAGCACGGAGGGTGTGTCGTAGCTACTCTGTGTTTTCTTCACCCTTCACTGCGGGTGTGCGGGGTGCAGGAAGCCTGGTGACAACACACACCGGTGACATGGGGGACAGTAGTCATGTGAGGCCTGGCCAGGCTCTAAGGTCTTACAGCATACATGTTTACTACACAACACACACACCCTGTGTATTACAGTCCGGTACTATGTGTATTCAGTGTTCAGTACACACATCCTGTGTATTACAGTCCAATATTATGTGTATTCAGTGTTCAGTACACACATCCTGTGTATTACAGTCCAATATTATGTGTATTCAGTGTTCAGTACACACATCCTGTGTATTACAGGCCAGTATTATGTGTATTCAGTACACACATCTTGTGTATTACAGTTCAGTATTATGTGTATTTAGTGTTCAGTACACACATCTTGTGTATTACAGTCCAGTATTATGTGTATTCAGTGTTCAGGTATGAGGTCAGTACACACATCCTGTGAATTACAGTCCAGTATTATGTGTATTCAGTGTTCAGTACACACATCTTGTGTATTACAGTCCAGTATTATGTGTATTCAGTGTTCAGTACACACATCTTGTGTATTACAGTCCAGTATTATGTGTATTCAGTGTTCAGTACACACATCTTGTGTATTACAGTCCAGTATTATGTGTATTCAGTGTTCAGTACACACATCCTGTGTATTACAGTCCAATATTATGTGTATTCAGTGTTCAGTACACACATCTTGTGTATTACAGTCCAGTATTCAGTACACACATCTTGTGTATTACAGTTCAGTATTCAGTATTCAGTACACACATCTTGTGTATTACTGTCCAGTATTATGTGTATTCAGTGTTCAGTACACACATCCTGTGTATTACAGTCCAGTATTCAGTACACCCATCTTGTGTATTACAGTTCAGTATTATGTGTATTCAGTGTTCAGTACACACATCTTGTGTATTACAGTTCAGTATTATGTGTATTCAGTATTCAGTACACACATCTTGTGTATTACAGTTCAGTATTATGTGTATTCAGTGTTCAGTACACACATCTTGTGTATTACAGTTCAGTATTATGTGTATTCAGTGTTCAGGTATGAGATCAGTACACACACCCTGTGTATTACAGTCCAGTATTATGTGTATTCAGAGTTCAGGTATGAGGTCAGTACACACATCCTGTGTATTACAGTCCAGTATTATGTGTATTCAGTGTTCAGGTATGAGGTCAATACACACATCCTGTGTATTACAGTCCAGTATTCAGTATTCAGTACACACATCTTGTGTATTACAGTCCAGTATTATGTGTATTCAGTGTTCAGGTATGAGATCAGTACACACACCCTGTGTATTACAGTCCAGTATTATGTGTATTCAGAGTTCAGGTATGAGGTCAGTACACACATCCTGTGTATTACAGTCCAGTATTATGTGTATTCAGTGTTCAGGTATGAGGTCAGTACACACATCCTGTGTATTACAGTCCAGTATTATGTGTATTCAGTGTTCAGGTATGAGGTCAGTACACACATCCTGTGTGGACTGTAGTCCAGTATTATGTGTATTCAGCGTTCAGGTATAAGGTCAGTACACACATCCTGTGTATTACAGTCCAGTATTATGTGTATTCAGTGTTCAGGTATGAGGTCAGTACACACATCCTGTGTATTACAGTCCAGTATTATGTGTATTCAGTGTTCAGTTATGAGGTCAGTACACACATCCTGTGTGGACTGTAGTCCAGTATTATGTGTATTCAGTGTTCAGGTATGAGGTCAGTACACACATCCTGTGTATTACAGTCCAGTATCAGACATCCCAACCTGCAAAAACTCATTGCAGGGAGGTGGCGCTTCATGCCCGCAAACATCCCCCCCCCCCCCCCAAATTTTTTAAATCACTTTTTCAATATTTTTTCGCTGTGCTTCTAGGGAAGGGGGTGGGTGGCAGTGGATGGTGTCAGTAGTTTTTTATTTTTAACCACTTCCCCTCTGCGCTATAGCCGAAAGAAGGCTGCAGCGCGGACTTAACTTGCCGGGAGGGCGTCCCTGAACGTCCTCCCTTGCTTGAGCGGTCTATGAGACTCGGCTGATCACAGATTGGAGTAAGGGCTCGATCCCGACCCCATGCCACGTGATCAGCTGTCAGCCAATGACAGCTGATCATGTGACGTAAACAGAGCCGGTAATCGGCTATTTTTTCTCCTCACGCTGGTAGCCCGAGGAGAAAAAAAATAGACGATCACCAGCGGCTGCGAGAGGGACATCGGTCACGATCGTGGAGAGGCTTCTGTGCCCACCAGCATCACCTACCAGTGCCCACAGTGTCACCCAACAGTGCCCACAGTGTCCCCCATCAGTGCCCACAGTGTCACCTATCGGGGCCACCTATAAATCGCCAATCAGTGCGTCATCACTTGTGCTGCCTATCAATACTACCTACCAGTGCCCATCAGTGCCACTCATCAGTGCCACCCACCAAGGCCCATCAGTGCTGTCTTATCAGTGCCCATCAGTGCCGTTTTATCTGTGCCTATCAGTGTCGTCTTATTTGTGCCCATCAGTGCAGCTTCATAAGCGAATATCAATGAAGGAGAAAAATTAACCGTGCTTTTTGGGGGAAGGGGGTTGGGGCAGTGGAGAGTGGTGTCAGTAGTTTATTTATTTATTTGTTTTACACTTTTTCATTTTTTAGAATTTTTTTACAATATTTTTTTTATATTTTTTGGGGGGCTTTGGTGAGATGTCCCATGACATCTCCTCTTTGAGACAGACAAAGGGACTGAGGACTGCTCAGTAATCACAGGAGTTGTGTCCAATTACTAGTTCCCCCCCGCAACTGGGGGGCGGAGAAGGACCTGGAGGGGGCCGGAGAAGAACAGGGGGGGTTGGAGAAGGACACTGAGGGGGCCGGAGGAGAATAGGGGGGGGCAGAGAAGGACATATAGGGGGCCAGAGGAGAACGGGGGGGGGGTGGAGAAGGACATGCAGTGGGGCCGGAGGAGAACCACTAAGGGTGCGGAGAAGGACATAGAGGGGGCCGGAGGAGAACCACTAAGGGGGCGGAGAAGGACGTGGAGGGGGCCAGAGGAGAACCACTAAGGGGGCAGAGAAGGACATGGAGGGGGCCGGAAGAGAACAGGGGGGGTGGAGAAGGACACAGAGGGGGCCGGGGGAGGAGCATTTAGAGCAGATGGGAATGATTGGTGCAGCAGGAGGGACAGCTGTGAAGACCGATCTCCCTGTATGGCTTTTTACCTGACAGCCAAAGGAGATCGGTGTTCAGAGCTGTTCCCCGCCACACCGATCATTTCCGGGAGTTTGCGAGGCACTTGCGGGTGTGCGGGAGCCGCCGCAGAAATGCAGGAGTCTCCCACACCTCGTGGGAGACTTGAGATGTCTGCAGTATTATGTGTATTCAGTGTTCAGGTATGAGGTCAGTACACACATCTTGTGTATTACAGTCCAGTATTATCTGTATTCAGTGTTCAGGTATGAGGTCAGCCCCGAATGGGTCCCCCAAAAGCCCTGGGTCTCAGGCATGCACCATTCTATTGTTAGCCCCAAGCCCCGAGTGCAGCTGAGTGACACAGCAGGTCCCGCCTTCTGGAGCCTGCAGCCTCTATGATGGACCTCCCACTGGTCCAATGCCGGGACCGCGAGACGTGCGACGTCCATCATAGGTGCTGCAGGCTTCAAAAGGCGGGAATTACAATGCGGCCGCCGCGCCACATCACTGTGAGATCCCCGCTCCCCGCTCAGCTCTCCTCTCCTCCTCTGGCTGCCTGCTGTGCTGAGCTGCTGTAGGACACATCCTGGTCAGGTAGGTCTGTGTATGTATGTCACTACTGTCGGTGTATGTATGTCAGGTAGGTCAGTGTATGTCAGGTAGGTAGGTCAGTGTATGTATGTCAGGTAGGTCAGTGTATGTCAGGTAGGTAGGTCAGTGTATGTAGGTCAGTGTATGTATGCCAGGTAGGTAGGTCAGTGTATGTATGCCAGGTAGGTAGGTCAGTGTATGTATGTCAGATAGGTCAATGTATGTCAGGTATGTAGGTCAGTGTGTGTATGTCAGGTAGGTCAGTGTATGTCAGGTAGGTAGGTCAGTGTATGTATGTCAGGTAGGTCAGTGTATGTCAGGTAGGTCAGTGTATGTATGTCAGGTAGGTCAGTGTATGTATGTCAGGTAGGTAGATCAATGTATGTATGTCAGGTAGGTAGGTCAGTGTATGTATGTCACTACCGTCAGTGTATGTATGTCAGATAGGTCAGTGTATGTCAGGTAGGTAGGTCAGTGTTTGTCAGGTAGGTAGGCCAGTGTAATGGTCAGTGTGTCAGGCAGGTGAGTTTAGTGGTCAGCATTGATGGGCACTGGTAAGCCAGGCAGCAACCAACAAGTGAGCTTACCCCCCGCCACACAACCCCACCGCCCAGCTATAAAAATACGCGCCACTAAAGCGTGTGTTTTAATGTCATTTCCTTTATGGAAATCTATTTCACTTGAGCAGATAAAAGCGGCAAAACGCGCGTAGAAATGCTCAAAGAAGCGCGATGTCGTGCTGAGACATTTGAATGGAGCGTTTCCATTTATTTCTATAGGAATACAAACGCTCCACAAACGTCCAAATCTGCCCGATTCGAGCATCAAAAAAGGGTACAGAACTTGTTTGAGCTTCAGGCGTTGGGCTTCAGGCGCCCTAGAGTGGAGATGTGAACCATCTCCATAGAGAATAATGGATTTTTTCCCCTCAAGCGTTTTGTAGCTTCAGGCTTCAAGCTACAAAACGCTTAGGTGTGAATGGGGCCTAACTGTCGCTAAAACCTGTACAGGGTTAAACCTTTATTCAGTAATATATTGCGGGTATTTTGACGCTATAAAAACCTGATGGAACATATTATCCGAGGTCTGGTGTTACCCAAACATCACCTCCATCCCTAATTCAACACATATATACAAGGGGTTCGCCCTGGGACTTTGAGTGAGGTGAATATGGTTTGTCAAGAAACATGTCATGGAAGTAAAATGTAGATTTATTACAGTTGTTGCGCATCTGAAACACATCAGCAATAACTACAGGCCGATAAAATATGCATATAATGTGAACATGAAACAATCCACATACATGGTAAAACAATATATACCAATATACAAACATCAAAGAAATTTGCAAGCATGAGGAGTAGTCCCCGACGACGTTTCGCGAGACCATGCTCCCTCTTCAGGGGTAAATGCTTTGCTAAATCTGTAATACAAGTAGTAAATCAAATGAATGAGTGTATGTTGCATCAAATAGGCAGGAAGTTGAGTAATCATCAGGGTCAGGCTATGGGCCCCATACTCACCAATGGACTGGACCAGGCCATCAGTCACTGATTCCACTGGCGGTGACAGTAACTAGCTAACTGGCTAACTAGCGACACCCGTGACACTAAATACAGTGATCAGAAAAGAGATCTGTACACTGTTAGAGACACTGGTGAAAGGGGGTGAAAGGGTTAACTGTGAGAAGTGATGTCCCATACCTCCCAACAGTCCCGGATTGCCCTGGACAGTCCCGCATTTGGGAGGTCTGTCCCGGGTACCTTCATTCCAGGACAATACAGTGTCCCGGAATCGCCTCCCTGGGCCGATCTGATGCCCCCTAAAAATGCCGCTGCATCGCCGCTGTCACTCACTTCCCTGGTTTACTCTTGGCCAAGACTCGCTTTATTGTGTTATTCACCAGAGGCCGCTGCCTGGCTCCCTGCCAAAACTGGTTGCTGGCCGCAGCCCGCCTGGTGTCTAGCAACCAGTGACGTCATGACGAGAAGGAGAGCAGGACCCAGCATTCAGAGCAGAGGAGGATTTAACTTCCTCCTCCTCCACAAGTCTGAGTCCCAGAGTGGAGCCTGTAACATCTTGCGGGGGCACACTTATGGTTGCCTCTACCCCGCAGCTTGTGCAGGTTGTATTAGGTACCACACACCGCAATCCGCGGGCTGTTTGTGCAGTACCGATGCCAGCAGCATACTAATCACCAGAGGGGGGGTGGCAGCAGGCGGAGCACATTTGATCCCCGGGACTTTCATCATCATCTGGTGCTGGCTGGAGCTCCATGAGGACTTAAGGAGAGGGGACCCTGTGTGTGAGCCACTGAGCACTGGGACACTACACTCAGTCCTCCTGCTGGTTGTCATCTGCAGCTGCCTAACTATCCACCACCGCCATGAGGTAAGTGTGGGCTAAGACTCCCCTCTGATCTGTGTACATGGTTCTGAGTCCCCCAGTGCCACCTGTATGTAACTTTGTCTATTGGGGGTTACCCCTGGGTAGTAATGGGGGTCAATCCAGTGTAAGCTCTGGAGAGGCGCTTTGGGAGGAGAGCAGACTTGTGCTGAGGGGGATTGGATTTGAAATCCTCCCCACCTCACCTTCTAGCACAAGTCCTCCCCCCTCTCAAAGCACTCCTCCCAGTACGTATCTGATCCTCCCCACACCCCCAGCACAAGTCTGCTCCCCCCAAAGCACCCCCCAGCACACATCTGCCCACCCAGCACAAGTCTTTCCCTTTCCAAAGTACCCCAAGTACATATTTGACCCCTAGGATAATTCCACGCCCTCCCAAAGAAACCCCCCAGTATGTATTTGACCCCCTTAGCACAAGTTTACTCCCCTCCCAAAGTGCCCCTCCAAACACATATATGCCCCTACTCCACCTCTAAGAACAAGTCCTCTCCCTCCCAAAACACCCCCCAGGTACATATCTGATGCTCCCACCCTCCAACACAAGTCCAGTCCCCTCCCAAAGCACTTCCCTAGTGTGCATCTGACTTCCCCAGCACCAGTCCACTCCCCTCCCAAAGCACCCTCCAGCACTTATTCAATCCCCCCTTCACCCCACCTTCTAGCACATGTCCTCTCTCCTTCCAAAGGCCCCCCAGCACATATCTGACCCCCCCCCACTCTACCCCACATTCTAGCACAAGACCTCTACCTCCCAAAGTGACCCCCCCAGCACATACCTGAAGGTTGGGTTTTGTTTAACCATGCCCCTTAAACCCCTCCCACTGTAATGTTTGGCCACACCCATTTTTGCCGCGGCTTCGCATGCCAAAAGCTTCTACCTCCCCAAGTGTCCCTCATTCTCAAGTTTGAAAGTTGGGAGGTATGACTCAACCAAGGCAATAAATGTCTCGCCAAAGGGAAGGAAGGAGGGGAAAAGAAATGGAGGGGTGTAAATCATGTCACTGGTTAATAGGAAGAAAGGTTTATAGGGAACAGTGTCTAATGGGCCTTTGCCCTCCTTGAGTATCAATACAATAGTGGCCTTTGTGTCCTTGCTGTAGCAAATGACTATGAACCACCAGTACCCCCTAAGCGTTTAAGGGGCCATTTAATGAATCAGGCTAAAAGATGCCATGCAGTGCTTCACTTGGTCTGTCTAGGGAACAAGAGCCACACCGGAGCAAAGGTTCTTTCAGCTCTGCAGGGGCAGGCCCAGAGGTGGTTCACGCCACGGAAGCTTGAGCCAGGAATGGTGGTGTGCAATAATGGCACTAACCTTCTGTCCGCCATTCGACTGGGAAAGTTGAAACATGCGCCATGCCTGGCACATGTCCTCAATATGGTGGTGCAGCATTTCTTAAATAGGTACACAGGGTTGCAAGATCTTCTAAAGCAGGCCAGAAGAGTCTGTAGCCATTTCAGGCAGTCATACAAAGCCAGTGTCAGCGGGAATTCCACCTTTCCCCGTAAACCACCTAATTTGTGACTTGCCCACCAGGTGGAACTCAACTTTGGCAATTCTGCAGTGTCTGCACATGCAGCAGAGGGCCGTCAACGAATACCTGTGTGAGTATGGCACAAGGACAGGCTCAGGGCACCTCTGTTTTTTTCCCCATGCCAATGGCTGCTGGTAAAGAATGCATGCACTGTACTGTCACCGTTTGAGAAGGCGACAAAGATGGTGAGCCGTGACAATGCATGCATCAGTGACACAATCCCTCTTGTGTTCCTGCTGGAGCATACTCTGTGTGGCAGAGGAGGGCTTCCTTTCCTCTCAAGGCCCACTTTATGCAGACATCATTCTTGCGATGCCACAGAACACACAAGAGGAGAGAGAAGAGGAGGATTATGGCAGTTTTGGAGGCATTGAAGCAAAGGAAGACATACATCAAACCTTAAGAGATGGTTTTCAGTCCCCAGAAATCTTGGGAATAGCACATGGCTTGGAGGAGACAGTTCCAGATACTATAATCCTCAAACTTGCGGTGCATGGGCTCCCTTATTCCTCAAAGCCTGCAAAAGGACCTGAAAATTTGTGGCGATATGGATCATTATTGGTTGGCAACCCTCCTTGACCACTGTTACAAGGAAAAAGTCTCGGAACTCATTCTGTCCTCGCAGAGGGAGCAGAGGATGAAATATCTTGAGGACACCTTAAAGAGGAGTTTATGTAAGGCCTTTCCTGACTCTGGTAGGTTACAGTCTCATGGAAAAGCTAGTTTTGAGGCTTCTTTTGGTCAAAGAAGGAGCCGTGCATAAGGGGGCCGCCTCAGTGATGCATCTCAAAAAAATTTTAGTCCTCCTCGGGGGAGGGCTGTCAGCTTTAACATCTCATTGGCAGCATCTGCATCAAATGGTGGAAGATTATCTAGGGGCAAAAACAGACATGAAGAGAGCTTTCCAGTAGACAACCCACTGGGTTTCTGGGTCATGGGAATAGACCACTAGCCAGAACTTGCCCAGTATGCAATTGAGCTGCTGGGCTGCCTTGCATCCAGCGTGCTTTCCGAATGGGCATTCAGTGCTGCCGGAGGTTTTGTGACTGATAAAAGAGCACGTCTGTCCACAGACTCTGTTGACCGGCTGACATTTGTAAAAATCAAAAATAAAATTTAAGTATATCGCTACGTTTAGAAAGAAAGTGAAAAGCAGCCAACACACCTATAGACTCAAGGCAGAAAAAAAACAAAAGAAACAAAAGTGTGGCGCTATATATCACATCCACAGCCGTGTGTATTACAATAAAGACATATAAAAATAGGGAATATTACCAAAAAATGTATGATCATAAAATGGATAGTGTCAAATAATTAATCAGTGTTGGTTACATATAAAGTAAATACACAATAATGCTTAATCATCAGTTGTGCCAGTGATTAGTAGAAACCCGTGCTTGGTTCCATGAGCCAGACACCAAACATAAAAAACATAAAACTTTAAAAGTCCACAAAAAATGTGTAGAAAAATAGTGAAGAAAACATCAACAGAGTTCAAAGGGAGTGATGCATGGCCAGATGGTATTCACAGAATTTTTAGTCGCACCAAATCTGGCGAGTGGGTAGAAGTCGCACCAAAGTCGCACCAAAACTGGTGAGTGGGCAGAAGGGAAACCACAAGTGTGCATAGATTGTACGTCAGTGCCAGGGCCAACACCAGGAGTAGAGGAGGCTTACCGGAGAAAATTGACCTGAAATGGCGTACGCCAGACAAGTCAAAAAAGCATAATAACCACTGGTTCTGGGAAATGCGTCTTGTCAGATGTCATCAACAGATGGTGGAAAGAAAAAGGGGGGGGTCCGCACGGCTTCCTCTCCCATAGGTAATCCAGCATAAGCCAAACCTGTAGTTTCATATGCCATGCAAGGAGCAAACAAAACTCACATAGCGTAATAACGTTTTAAAACACTAGTTTATTAAAATAATAAAAGACAAACTCACATTTGGAAGAACGAAACAGAACGCGGCGATCGTGAGGGGTCCACCCGACATGTTTCAGCTAAGGAGCCGTCATCTGGGGCTTAGCTCTGTTTCGTTCTTCCAAATGTGAGTTTGTTTTTTATTATTTTAATAAACTAGTGTTTTAAAACGTTATTACGCTATGTGAGTTTTGTTTGCTCCTTGCATGGCATATGAAACTACATGTTTGGCTTATGCTGGATTACCTATGGGAGAGGAAGCCGTGCGGACCCCCCCCTTTTTCTTTCCACCATCTGTTGATGACATCTGACAAGACGCATTTCCCAGAACCAGTGGTTATTATGCTTTTTTGACTTGTCTGGCGTACGCCATTTCAGGTCAATTTTCTCCGGTAAGCCTCCTCTACTCCTGGTGTTGGCCCTGGCACTGACGTACAATCTATGCACACTTGTGGTTTCCCTTCTGCCCACTCACCAGTTTTGGTGCGACTTTGGTGCGACTTCTACCCACTCGCCAGATTTGGTGCGACTAAAAATTCTGTGAATACCATCTGGCCATGCATCACCCCCTTTGAACTCTGTTGATGTTTTCTTCACTATTTTTCTACACATTTTTTGTGGACTTTTAAAGTTTTATGTTTTTTATGTTTGGTGTCTGGCTCATGGAACCAGCACGGGTTTCTACTAATCACTGGCACAACTGATGATTAAGCATTATTGTGTATTTACTTTATATGTGATCAACACTGATTAATTATTTGACACTATCCATTTTATGATCATACATTTTTTGGTAGTATTCACTATTTTTATATGTCTTTATTGTAATACACACGGCTGTGGATGTGATATATAGCGCCACACTTTTGTTTCTTTTGACATTTGTAAAAATGAATCTGTTCTGGATTAGCAGCAGCTATCAAGCCCCTGATGCTGATGTCGCTGATTAAGTGTTATTGGATCTCAAACCTCTGTAAGACTGTCTAACCTGCCTAGCTTTGTGGGTGCTGATTTTATCTTAAAGTAATTTTTTGGTATAGGTTTCACTGGCACAATTAACAGCAAGGCCAATTCTTGCTTTCATCAAGAATACTTCTAGAAGGTTATGGGGTGAAGGCACCAACAACACCCAAAGACCAATGTTTCTGCAACTGTGTGACAGGGGCATCAAATTTTATTTTTTTACAGCAAGCCCAATTCTTGCTTTCATCAAGAGTACCTCTAGAAGCTTACGGGTTGAAGGCACCAACAACACCCAAAGACCAATTTTTCCGCAACTGTTTGACAGGGGTGTCAATTTTTTTTTTTTTTACAGCAAGGCCAATTCTTGCTTTCATCAAGAGTACCTCTGGAAGGTTACAGAATAAAGGCACCAACAACACCTAAATAACAATATTTTGCAACTGTGTGACAGGGGCATCCAAATGTAATTTTTTTTTTACAGCAGGGCTAATTCTTGCTTTCATCAAGAGTACCTCTAGAAAGTGATGGGGTGAAGACACCAACATCACCCAAAGACCAATTTTTACACACAGGGGCTCCAAATTTATTTTTTTACAGCAACTACATCAAAATGGCTGCCACACATTTTCTGGTCTCCATCAAATAAATTGACATGCAATACAACCAATCTGGTTTCCCTGATAAAGTCACGTGCCGTGGCGTAACGTGTAGGGCATTCCGGACCGAAAGTGATGCAAGAGACTGGCAAGTCACTGTATTAACACAGCACACACGTTTTTATATGTAATATTTACTATTTTAATAAAAATCATTGTTTTTAAAATACTACACCATGAGGGATTACTTTCTTTTACCCTAACATAAAGAGCGAGCGTGGGAGATGGTCTTAAAGGGACCATCACCAAAGGATTACCTGGATATTCTTGGAACATATAGAAAGAAGCCAAGATTGCTGTAACACCACCCCAATACTACATCAATAAAACTTATTATATTGCCTTTTAAAGTGAGAGTTCTGGGAGCATGGAGGTGTCACAAGGAGGTGAAAGTACACTGATTCAACTGTAAAACAGCACTCTATTTATTTGGAAAATAGTGCATATATCTGGCACATCACCGTTGGAGAACAAACTATTATTTACTTTACTGTATTGTTTTTCTGCAATGGACTGCACTATGTGAAACACTGCATATGTTTATGAGTTTGTACACAATATTTATATCATTTATTAGTATGTAATATAGAACTAAGTTTGTGATACACTTCAAGATTCTGGGCAACACCAACCTTTACATTTTATACTATCTTTTTTTAAAGTTTTTATTGCATTGGTACATGTCCCCCAGGGCAGTACCCGGGCCCCCTTTTTTATGGCCAATAAATTGCATATAAGCCTTCAAAATGGGGACTTTTGATTTTTCTTGTTCAGGTCCCATAGACTTTAATAGGGTTCATCGTTCGGGTACGAATGTTTGTGATGTTTGAGAGTTCTGGCACAAACCGAACCGAGGAGTGTTCGGCCCATCTCTAGATCCTACCTTCGGATCTGACCCACAACTTTGTAGTGTATAACATTGCATATGGAAGCTAAAGGCACTGCAGACCCCTTTTAACCCTCAGTGAACTAACTGTTTCATTGCACCTCTGCAGAGATGTCAGTAAAGGACATAAATTTGGGCACCAATATGCAGAATATCTTCGCATTGCCTTGCATTTTTTAGGATGAGTTTTTTCTCTTTATAATTCAAGAATATTGCTAGGATAAGCCTGAGAGGATCGCCTGGGGCAAAGCTGTGTTAACATGTGCAGATAGCTTGCTTGCCAAAAGTGGGGAAGTGGTAATTGGGTGTTATGCCCCTTTTAGAGAAAACCTTCCTCTAGTGATGTAATGGGTGGAGTTAGTGCCCACATAAATGCCAGGATGAGAGGGGGCTTGTGAATTGGCGCATGAGAGCCAAACGCGCCAGAGCATTATGAATGTAGATGGCTACTGTCCTAGGGCCTTACCAGGGCTGCAACCCCGGGTGAGTAGTTCATAACCTAGAAGGACCATCTGTAGTCACCATGACTCTTTAACGGTTGTTGGCGAGCTGTGAGCAGGATAAAAAAGGCAGTGAGTACTAGTATATCTGGTAGTGAGTATGTAATTTAGGAGTGTGCTTGGCTGGACAGAACTACAGAAGGGACATTGAGAGAGACAGGTATACTAATAAGTGCATCTTGACTATACTCCTTGATGGAAGCTAAATACTTTGAACATAGTATACATGGGGAAGATGGTCCCAACTCTGTGGTGCTCCCCGGGAGAGGAGGTGATAAGGGAAGATGCCTTAAAATTATGTGCTTGCGTTCTGTAACTAAATGACAGGTACAGAATGTCTGTTCCTGCGTATGGCATTCTGCGACTAAGAATTCTGTCAGTATGTCCATATGATGTTAAATGTCACAGCCATCTTTGAAAAGTTACAGTAAAGTGTGGAAATATATTTAATGTTTGGAAATTCCATTATTCTTGAATATTAAGGCCAGGGATGGCGTAAGCAGACCTACGACCAGGAGCTCAACACACTATGGCAAAGGGCTACATCTACCAGCTGGTGGGTAGCTGTCCTATCCAAGATGTGGGGTGGGGACTTGCACAGTTTGGTGCGAACATGCAGCCAATCACAAGCACCCTTACAGCTGCATGAGAGTTCGGTGGGCCCTCTCTACTGAAAATAGAGGGATACTGGTATACTGCCCAAACGTATTAAGGAGCCATCACTCCACAAATTCCATGGGGTTATTCCCCTGGCAGTCCTACTATATGCACATTATAGTGTCTAATATGATTTTTCAAGTCCTCACCTTTAACATTATTAGGTTTACCCAGAGTAGAGAGATTCCCTAGTTAATGACTTTATTCTGCCCTCAATATCACTTGCACTACCCACTCTAATACAGCAGTTCTTTCTCAGATTTTCTGAAAGTACTGTCTAAAGCAGGGTATAAAGGCAGAGCTTTTTTTTGTTCAACCAGCAGGTTGAACGTGTAAAAACTCATAGATCCCCGCATTCCCACAAGTGATGTGGGAGGGGAGATCTCCCCTGCTGCGTTATTATATTCTGACAATGGAGACTCTCCCCATCAGAATACATTAGTGCTGCAGCCCTTTGGTATATGCGCTGAACGAATGCTGGTATTCCAGTAGGACATCCGACAAAAGCCAGTCACATAATCGGCTTCTGTTGAACAGACAGTGGTACACATGTACCGAAATTTGGCCCGTTCCTACTGAATTGGCCAAATTTGGATACGTGTGTACCCAGCTTAGGCAGTGCCAAGGCTTCCCCTATGCCCCCTAATTCTCTTCCCAACTAAGGCTTGGTTCACAGCTATGCGTGTGGCTGGGGGTGCGGGAATCGCAGCAGTTCTCGCAACCACCCGCAGTGAAAACGCTCAGCTCTGAGAAAATGCACAGGGCTGCCATTCCTTCTGAGTAGCACCCTCACGCATGTAAAATTGCAGTGCGTGTACGGGGCAGGGACCATAGGAAAATCAAAATGACCATGCGGTTTTCCTGCGGGCTGCTCTGTGAAAAAGGTGCATGCACCTTTTTCTGCGGGAAAACGCAGGCACGACAGCCCATTGAAATGAATGGGCTGCCGTGTGGGTGCAAATGCGGCTCGCAGAAATCCAGAGATGTGAATCTAGGGTAAGGCCATAGAAGCACTGTTTTTATTGATAACTGAAAAAAGCTCTTTCAAGGTGGGCGCCAGGTCTGGGTGCCATGTGCCTCTGGCTGCCTGTAAGGTCTACAGTTTGGACGGGATCTGCTGTTGTGCCCCAGTGTCTTGTGTACTCACTGCGCCTCACTGTAGCAGGTCACTGCAAGCCTTCAGACTGAGGTGAATCCCCAGCCCTGGTATTGCCTGTCACAGGCGGTAAAGTGGTGCTGTTTGTTGCTTTCACTGGTGTCTTGAAGTTGATCAGTGCCCTGACAGCATAGCCCTGTCAGGGTAGGAGACCTGTGCAATAATTGTTCCTAAAGTGACACAAAGCTCTAAAAACAATACAAGAATAAATTCTTGACCCAAGAAAGTACCTTCTACTGCTCTCAGTTGCATACGAATATCCAGATTCCCTTTTTGTTTGCTGCTGTGATCTTACTTCCTGTTAGAGGGTGGCTGCGTTTGTTCTCTATGGTCACACTATATGATAAAAAACATCATGTGCAAACACATCATGTATTCAAAAAACAAAAACATAACCATATATTTTGATGATATACTGTATAATAGCTATTGGATCCTCCAAATACTTCAGATTTTATGGTTTACCATTTTCCCCCCTTTTTTCTTTCTCCTCAAATCTCACAATAATTATTCTAGCTATTATGATTCCATAAGCTACAGTATCTCACAAAAGTGAGTAAACCCCTCACATTTGTGTAAATTTTTTACTATATCTTTTCATGTGACAACGCTGGACAAATAACACTTTACTACAATGTAAAGCAGTGAGTGTAAATTTTCTGTCCCCTCAAAATAACTCACCACACAGCCATTAATGTTTAAACTGCTGGCAACAAAAGTGAGTACACCCCTAAGTGAAAATGTACAAATTGGGCCCAATTAGCCATTTTCCCTCCCCAGTGTCATATTACTCGTTAGTGTTACTCAGGTGTGAATGGGGAGCAGGTGTGTTAAATTTGGTGTCATCACTCTCACTCTCTCATACTGGTCCCTGGAAGTACATGGCAAAGAACTCTCTGAGGATCTGAAAAAAAGAATTGTTGCTCTACATAAAGATGGCCTAGGCCAGTGATGGCAAACCTTGGCACTCCAGATGTTTTGGAACTGCATTTTCCATGATGCTCAACTACACTGCAGAGTTCATGAGCATCATGGGAAATGAAGTTCCAAAACATCTGGGGTGCCAAGGTTCGCCATCACTGGCCTAGGCTATAAGAAGATTGCCAAGACCCTGAAACTGAGCTGCAGCACAGTGGCCAAGACCATTCAACGGTTTAACAGGACAGGTTCCATTCAGAACAGGCCTCGCCATGGTCGACCAAAGAGATTAAGTGCACGTGCTCAGCGTCATATACAGAGTTGTCTTTATAAAGAAGTTGTCTTTGGGAAATAGACATATGAGTGCCGTCAGCATTGCTGCAGAGGTTGAAGGGGTGAGGGGTCAGCCTGTCAGTGCTCAGACCATACACCGCACACTGCATCAAATTGGTCTGCATGGCTGTCATCCCAGAAGGAAGCCTCTTCTAAAGATGTTCTACAAACAGTTTTTTGAAGACAAGCAGACTAAGGACATGGATTACTGGAACCAAGTCCTGTGGTCTGATGAGACCAAGATAAACTTATTTGGTTTAGATGGTTTTAATCGTGTGTGGTGGCAACTAGGTGAGGAGTAGAAAGACAAGTGTGTCTTGCCTACAGTCAAGCATGGTGATGGGAGTGTCATGGTCTGGGGCTGCATGAGTGCTGCCAGCACTGGGGAGCTACAGTTCATTGAGGGAACCATGAATGACAACATGTACTGTGACATACTGAAGCAGAGCATGGTCCCCTCCCTTTGGAGACTGGGCCGCAGGGCAGTATTCCAACATGATAACGACCCCAAACACACCTCCAAGATGACCACTGCCTTGCTAAAAAAGCTGAGGGTAAAGTTGATTGACTGGCCAAGCATGTCTCCAGACCTAAACCCTATTGAGTATCTGTGGGGCATCCTCAAACGGAAGGTGGAGGAGCGCAAGGCCTCTAACCTCTGGAAGAGGACTCCAATGGCAACCTGTGAAGCTCTGGTGAACTCCATGCCCAAGAAGGTTAAGGCAGTGATGGAAAATATTGGTGGCCACACAAAATATTGACACTTTGGGCCCAATTTGGACATTTTTACTGGGGGTATACTCACTTTTGTTGCCAGCGGTTTAGACATTAATGGCTGTGTACAACAACAACCAAGAGAATAAAGTTCTCTTAAGAGGGCTACAACAGAACACTATGGTTAGTAAGAAACTGGCTTTATTGATACAAAAAATACCACAACAAAATAAATTAACAAAAATAATTGTGTGCAGACACCCAAGTCCTCTTTGACTTGGGTGTCTGCACGGAACAAACAGCTGATGGCTTGGCACATGTTCCCGGACTTACATCGAAAACACACGGAGGCATCGAACACCTTGAGACAGTATTCCCTTTCAGGTCGAAAATCCCGGTCAAACACACGGAAGCATCGAACATTTCATGACGGTACTTCCTCTCCGGTCGATTATCCCGGTCGAATACTGTCACTGGCTAATACGGAGCGGTGCTCTTAGCCTTTATCTTGAGGGGTAGAGTTAAGCTGCATGAGGACAATGAATTCCATACTGTTGGTGAGAGTATCTACATCCTATTCAGTATTTAGTGCATGAATACGTTCCTAATCCATCACAGCACTCCCCCTATTGCTTCAATATTATACTGTTCTGTTTGCCTCTGCTTGTCCCACTTATTGCTGTTGAACATACTAGTCAAGTTGCTTGTTACCTCTGCAATATATATCTGACTGCCTATCTATGCGAATGGTCTGCGTTCTTACCTTTAGGAGACCTCGCTTCATGGTTGTAATTATGCTAATATGATCAGTACACCCAAGTCACCCAGCTGCTAACCAGCACATAACCTACATGGCTTATATTTGATGAACTTTTTCACCAGCAGTTCATGTACAGGAACCTGTGCTGACTAGGAATTCCCATACCTATGTTTTTCATTCCCTTTAGCCCATCTGTTTATACTATTGTATGATAGTTGGTAATGTGGTATGGTGTGTGCATGTGGGATGTGTAGCCGTGGCTCCCTTGTTTTTAACTAATTTGACAACATGCTTTGGCATGTATGCTCTTTTTTTAACTGTGGTGGTGAAATCACCTCCTACAGCGCTGGAGTCGCGGCTTTATGTATCGTGGGAGCAAACGCTGTTGCTGTCAAGATGAATAAATCCGCGCTGCAACTGAATGGCGTACCTGCTAAGCAAATGAGGGTTAACAATAAAACAACATTACAATATAACAGTAAGACTTACCATACCTGCAAAGCAAATACAAAAAAAATATAGTAAAAAATAAAACATTTAACGCAACCTGTGCCTAAAATATATATATGCCGAAGCATGGGGGCATCCTCCCGCAAAAGGTAGGAGCAAATCGCTCCTCCACCCACTGCTGCCCCCACGCTTCGGCATATATGCTGAAGTATGTAACTGTGGTGGTGAAATCACCTCCGACAGCGCTGGAGTCACGGCTTTATGTATCGTGGGAGCAAACGCTGTTGCTGTCAAGATAAATAAATCTGCTCTGCAGCTGAATGACGTACCTGAAAACAAAAAAAATGGTTAACAATAAAACACAGTAAACAGTAAAGTATAAAAAAATTGCATATCTGAAAAGCAAACATGGTAAAACATAATAACAATAAAACATTGCAGAATAGAATACAGTAAAAAAGAGCAGAACAATAGAGAGAGAGAGAACAATAAAACAACAACTATTTTTGTTTTTTTTTATTTTATATTTTTTTGTGTTTTTATTTTTTTTACTTTTTTTTTTACACTTTTTTTGTAACTATAACTTTTGTAACTGGTACCAGGTTCGGGTCTCTCAAAATGCGATGGCATCTTGGGAGACCCTGTGTTAGTGTGCCTAGTCTGTGCAGTGCTGTACCCTACGCTAATACTCAACTAGTGAATGGTAGCGTTCAAAACATTCACCATTGCAAAGCCCAGGATTGTCAGGACAGGAGGGACAATAATACCAGGTGTCACGCCTATATCCGCGCTTGCTGCAGACACAAAGTCTTCTTTGGGGGGCTCGTTGGGTAGGGGTACTCGGGAGGACATACGGAAAATGCCTCTCATGCAGCCGGCTTACTGCATTTGGTTGGGGAAGGTCTGGAAACAGAAGGGCTCTGACGATCTCTTCCTGGAATTTAAGGAAGGATCCAGTCCGTCCTGAAGCTCTGTATAGCACATGAGCGTTCAGCAAAGCCAATTGAAATAAATAAACAGACACTTTTTTGTACCAGCATCTGGCCTTATGGGCAACTAGGTACGGCGCCAACAATTGGTCGATGAGGTCCACCCCTCCCATGTTAAGGTTATATTCGTGGACACAGCGGGGTTTCTCCACAACACCAGTCGCCGTAGGAATTTGGACCGTCATGCAGTGGCGGCTGGTGAAGTTTTAGGATGGGGGGGCGCCAGACCCCGCCCTTCCTTTTTGACCCCTCCCACTTGGTGAAAACGGGCGTGGTTTCAGCAAAATAGTGGGCGTGGCTCTAAGGTGGTGTGGTTAGCGTCTGAGATGAACGAGGGATGGAGGGAGAGAGGGACAGCAGGCCCAGATCCTACACAACAAAAGAAATGTGTATTCTACAAAGTTTAACAATCAGCAGATAAAGATACTCCAAACACCTGGTGTTAGCGCTTCAATCATCCCGGCACCATGGTTGTTATGGTGTCAGGATGATTGAAGCTCATTATTACTATTATTACATTGTAATATAAAATGAAATCGTTCAACTCACCATAATGCAGAATCAGAGGGAGCCCCGAGTGTGTCACTAGCCACGTCGCCTACAACCAGATGCCATCAGGTGTCCCCAGCAGTCCGTCCTTACATGCAGCCTGTGTCACATCAAATGCAGCCTCTGTCACATCAAATGCAGCCTCTGTCTCCCCCTCAAATCCAAATGCAGCCTCTGTCTCCCCCCCAAATCCAAATGCAGCCTCTGTCTCCCCCCCAAATCCAAATGCAGCCTGTCTCCCCCCCAAATCAAAATGCAGCCTCTGTCCCCCCCCCCCAAATGCAGCCTCTGTCCCCCCCCCAAAATGCAGCCTCTGCCCCCCCCAAATACAGCCTCTGTCCCCTTACATCAGAGTTGCCCATCAGTGTCCCCCCACAGCATGTGTCCCCATCAGAGCCCCCCACAGCAGGGTGTCTCCATCAGAGTCCCCCCACAGCAGGTGTCTCCATCAGAGTCCCCCAACAGCAGGTGTCCCCATCAGAGTCCCCCCACAGCAGGTGTCCCCATCAGAGTCCCCCCACAGCAGGTGTCCCCATCAGAGTCCCCCCACAGCAGGTGTCCCCATCAGAGTCCCCCCACAGCAGGTGTCCCCCATCAGAGTCCCCCATCAGAGCCCCCCACCAGAGCCCCCCACAGCAGGTGTCCCCTATCAAAGCCCCCCACAGCAGGTGTCCCCTATCAAAGCCCCCCACAGCAGGTGTCCCCTATCAAAGCCCCCCACAGCAGGTGTCCCCTATCAAAGCCCCCCACAGCAGGTGTCCCCCATCAGAGTCCCCCCACAGCAGGTGTCCCCCATTAGAGTCCCCCCACAGCAGGTGTCCCCCATCAGAGTCCCCCCACAGCAGGTGTCCCCCATCAGAGTCCCCCCACAGCAGGTGTCTCAATCAGAGTCCCCCCACAGCAGGTGTCCCCATCAGAGTCCCCCCAAAACAGGAGTCGCCCATCAGGGTCCCCCCACAGCAGGTGTCCCCATCAGAGCCTCCCCACAGCAGGTGTCCCCATCAGAGCCCCCCCACAGCAGGTGTCCCCCATCAGAGCCCCCAACAGCAGGTTTCCCCCATCAGAGCCCCCAACAGCAGGTGTCCCCCATCAGAGCCCCCAACAGCAGGGTGTCTCCATCAGAGTCCCCCCACAGCAGGTGTCCCCCATCAGAGTCCCCCACCAGAGCCCCCCACAGCAGGTGTCCCCTATCAAAGCCCCCCACAGCAGGTGTCCCCCATCAGAGTCCCCCCACAGCAGGTGTCCCCATCAGAACCCCCCACAGCAGGTGTCCCCATCAGAGCCCCCCCACAGCAGGTGTCCCCATCAGAGCCCCCCACAGCAGGTGTCCCCATCAGAGCCCCCCCCCACAGCAGGTGTCCCCATCAGAGCCCCCCACAGCAGGTGTCCCCATCAGAGCCCCCCCCCCACAGCAGGTGTCCCCCATCAGAGCCCCCCACAGCAGGTGTCCCCCATCAGAGTCCCCCCACAGCAGGTGTCCCCCATCAGAGCCCCCCCACAGCAGGTGCCCCCCATCAGAGCCCCCCCACAGCAGGTGTCCCCCATCAGAGCGTCCCCATCAGAGCCCCCCCACAGCAGGTGTCCCCATCAGAGCCCCCCCACAGCAGGTGTCCCCATCAGAGTCCCCCACAGCAGGTGTCCCCCATCAGAGCCCCCTCACAGCAGGTGTCCCCATCAGAGCCCCCCCACCCACAGCAGGTGTCCCCCATCAGAGCCCCCCACAGCAGGTGTCCCCCATCAGAGTCCCCCCACAGCAGGTGTCCCCCATCAGAGCCCCCCCACAGCAGGTGTCCCCCATCAGAGCCCCCCCACAGCAGGTGTCCCCATCAGAGCCCCCCCACAGCAGGTGTCCCCATCAGAGTCCCCCACAGCAGGTGTCCCCCATCAGAGTCCCCAACAGCAGGTGTCCCCCATCAGAGCCCCCCCCCACAGCAGGTGTCCCCCATCAGAGCCCCCCCACAGCAGGTGTCCCCCATCAGAGCCCCCCCCACAGCAGGTGTCCCCCATCAGAGCCCCCCACAGCAGGTGTCCCCCATCAGAGTCCCTCCACAGCAGGTGTCCCCATCAGAGCCCCCCACAGCAGGTGTCCCCATCAGAGCCCCCCACAGCAGGTGTCTCCCATCAGAGCCCCCCCACAGCAGGTGTCCCCATCAGAGCCCCCCCACAGCAGTTGTCCCAATCAGAGCCCCCCTCAGCAGGTGTCCCCCCGATTCTCCACACAGCGGTACTTACCTTGGGTCTCCTGCGGTGTCCTCCTCCTCACACTGGCACCAGCATTCTTCCTGCTTCCTCTCTCGGGCGCAATGAGAGAGAGAACCAGGAAGTGACATCTGACTCAGGGCAGATGTCAATCAAATCTGAAGTGCCAAGTAGTTTTCGCCCGGCGCCTGTAGTATCTATTGCTATGGCCGAGCGGAAGCTACTCGGCGCATCAGAAAACGCCACAAGGCGGGCTAAACGCCCGCAAATGCAGCGCCACGTCTGCAATCTCGTGATTGCATAGACGTGGCGCTTCCTATAAGTGCACTGTGTCCGGCGTCGCACTGTATCCGGCGTCCGAACACAGTGCACTTAAGGACCTTTTTTTTCCTTTTTTTTTTTTTCTAAAGGGCCAGTATTAAAAAAAAATTTTTTTGACTTTTTTTTTTACTTTTTTTTTTGCTGCCTGGAGGGGGGGGGGGCGGCGCCCAGGCGCCCCCTATGGACGGGCCGCCACTGCCGTCATGTCTGCATGAAGGGAGGTAAGAACGAAAACATTCTTATTATCCCTCCACTTCATAGCAAGCAAGTTATTACACTTGATGCAGGCTCTCTCCCTAAGACTAAGACGGGAATCTACAAGCCTCTGGGGAAAGCCCCGGCGATTAGGTCGCACGGTGCCACATGCTCCAATCTGCTGATCAAAAAGGTGACTAAAAAGTGGCACGCTCGTGTAATAATTGTCCACGTACAAGTGGTACCCCTTTCTGAATAAGGGTGACACCATGTCCCACACAATCTTGCCAGCGCTTCCTATGTAGTCAGGGCAGTTTGTCGGCTCTACGTGACTATCTTTGCCCTCGTAAACCACATGTATAGCCTGTGGCCCTGTCACAGAGCTTATACATCTTGACCTTGTATCTGGCACGCTTGCTGGGAAGGTACTGTTTAAATGACAAGCGGCCAGAAAACTTAATCAGGGACTCATCAACGCAGACAACTTGATGGGGAGTAAACAAGTCTGCAAAACGTTGGTTGAAGTGGTTTACGAGGGGCCGAATTTTGTAGAGCTGATCGTATTCAGGGTCTCCACAAGGACGACAGAGTTCATTGTTGTTGAAGTGCATAAAGAGCAAAATCTGCTCGTATCGTGCCCTGGTCATGGAGGCAGAGAACAAGGGCATATGGTGAATAATTGGGTCAGTGGACCAATATGACCGCAACTCACTCTTTTTAGTTATGCCCATGTTGAGGGAAAGGCCCAGAAAGATCTTAAATTCGGAAACTGTAATTGGTTTCCAATATCTTGCAAGGGAGGACTGGGGAATAGTGGCGATGTGTTGACCAGCGTACAAATTGCTTTGGTCCACAATAGATCTATAGAGATCTTTGGTGAAAAACAGCGAATAAAAATCAAGTGACGTAAAATCAATTGTTTCCACCTGAATGCCGGGTTGGCCAGTGAATGGGGGAAGTTCGGGTGCTGCAGAAGTGGTTCCCAATTAGGATTGGTGAGTGCAGCAGAAAGGGCACTATGGGCACGACGGGCCTGTGTTCATCTTCTTCACACTACTTGTGCTTGCCACCTCACTAGCTTGAACTGCACTTATGGGACTCGCCACGTCACCAAGTGTTACTGCAGTGCTGGATGTAGGACCAGGGTGTACTAGGCTGCTGCTGCATGCCAGTTCACCAGAAGTAATAGCGGCGCTAGTACTGCTCTGCTCCATACGAGAGACCTGCGATTCTTGCACCTCAACAACAGCAGAAGGAGATCGGGGTCTGGTACGCCTGACCTTGGCAGGGACCACAACTCCGTCGTCAGAGCTATCTGTCATGGAGCCGCTGTCCTCTACAGGATCGTATTCTGAGCCTGAATTTGACAGATGAGTGACTTCCTCTTTACTATCTGTCATGCTGAGAAACGTGTAGGCCTCTTCACTAGTGTACCTTCAATTTTCCATTTTGGGCTCTAAATTTAGTGGTACACTAGTGAGACTCACAGGCAAAAAAGCTCCTGACTGTTAGCGACTGTATCAAAATGCTACCAACAAAAACTGTTAGCGATCGCAGGGATCAGGCCTGACTCTGCGAACGCTGCAGTTATGTGTGTTTAGTGCTTTGTAAGTGACAGTCATCGATCGATACTGCACTTGGGTGGGCTGGGCCGAGGGGCAAAACGCAGGTGCTAGCAGGTATTTGGGCTGATCCCACTAACACTGCGTTTTTGGGGACCCTAAACTGCTGGGGACGCTAGTATAGATCTGATCAGATATTGATCTGTTCAGATACTATAACACTAAGGGAGGTGTATGCTGCGTGCGTGGGTGTTAACGGTACTGGCGCCAACCTGACGCTGCTTGGGGCGACGCAGACCTTATCTGACCCTAAAACTTAACTTATGATCAGGGGGTTAAACCTTCATTAGGTAATAAACGGCGGGTGCCCTGAAACTATAAAAAATAAACTAACTAACCAGCGTCACCCGTAACACTTATACGGTGATCACTGGTGAAAGGGTTAACTAGGGGGCAATCAGGGGGTTAAAACCTTTATTAGGTAGTATATGGGGGTCCCTGACGCTATAAATAGCTGACGGCGAACCTAAATACTTACCTCCCTAACTAGCGTCCCCTGTGACACTAATACAGCGATCAGAAAAACTATCGCTTAGTGACACTGGCGACAGGGGGTGATCAAGGGGTTAACCTTTGTTAGGAGGGGTTAGGGGGGTATCCTAGACCTAAAGGGGGCTACCACTAACTGCCCTACCACTTATAACTGTCACAAACTGACACCAATGCAATAATAAGGAAAAAAAAAATTGCTATTGGTGTCACTGTGACAGGGGGTACAGGGGGGTGATGGGGGGTGAAAAGTGTGCCTAGTGTGTTCTACTGTTAGTGTAGTGTTGGTGCAACTCACATCAATGTCTTCTCTCCTCGGCGCCAGAACGAAAAGACCGGCTCGAGGAGAGATGATATCACTTCCTCTGCCGCTGTATACATTACAGCAGCAGAGGAAGATTGTCATTGGCTGGGAGCGATCGCGAGGGGGTGGCCACAAATGGATGGCCTCCCCCTCACCTCTGATCGCTCGGGGACAGATGCCGACTGCCTCAGGCACCGGGGGGGTCCGATCGGACCTCTCCTATTCTCACTCTATACCTCTTCCCTGGGCCAGTTGATAACCTCCCATGGCTTCCAATACCACCTCTATGCTGATGACACACAGATCTATCTCTCCACTCCTCAACTCACCCCCTCCACCTCCTCACAGATCTCAAACTTACTGAATGACATATCGGTATGGATGTCACATCACTTCTCAAACTTAATCTTTCGAAAACTGAGCTTGTTATATTTCCTCCTTCAAAGTCCCCCCCCCCTGTGACTTCACCATTAATATCAACAACACAACCATTGGTCCCTCCACACATGCCAGGGTCCTGGGTGTAATCCTTGACTCTGACCTCTCCTTCAGCCCCCATGTCCAATCACTGGCTAAATCCTCATCTGCAGATATCGCCCAAATCGTCCCCTCCGCTCCTCCCAGGACCTCCTGCTCTCTAGCTCCCTTGTTACCTCCTCCCATGCTCACCTTCAGGACTTCTCCAGAGCCTCTCCCATCCTCTGGAACTCCCTGCCCCAGTATGTTCGATCACCCCCTACCCTGTCAACCTTTAGGAGATCCCTGAAAACTAATTTATTCAGGGAAGCATATCCCACACCCACATAACAACTGTCCCCGAGCCACCCCCAACAAATCATTCTCTGCAGCTATTACCTTTTGTACTACCACCCCCTCCCTTTAGAATGTAAGCTCTACGAGCAGGGCCCTCCTGTACCTTTTGTATTGGACTGTACTGTAATTGTGTTGTCCCCCTATACATTGTAAAGCGATGCGTAAACTGTTGGCGCTATATAAATCTCGTATAATAATAATAATGTATTCTTCCACCCTTCCCCCCCCCTGTTTTTGCACACATAAATATATATATGAATATAAATGTATGTATTTTCCACATATCTATTCTTTGTCCTTTACAATTCCCAGCATATGTGCGATGCCACATCCTATGTGGTCGGTCTCTGGGGGATGCTAATTGCATCCCACTGACTGCAGTGTCGGGCGGCTCGTCCAGTTGAGAGCCGCTCTGGCTCTCTGTGGATGTGCTGCACTGCGGCCCGCTTGTCACACCGTGACACCAGCTGGATGGTTCTCGGATGTCCCCATGTCAGTTGGGAGCCCAGTAGTGATGTTCGCGGGTCCCCGCGGCTGAGATTTTCACTTCCTAGTCCGGACGTCATTAAGTCATGGGGCTGTCATCTGGAACGTACAGCGCGGCCATACTTCTTAGTTTTGGCCGGCGTGCATTCCAGTAGGTTTAGGACAACTCAGAAGTGGCACCTGTTAATTGTTACAGTGCCCGCTCTGCTCTTCCATCTAGCCATGAACAGCATGGCTTCCCACTTTATGCGTTGCTACTCTGGACCTCTGCACACCCCTACACTACCGTAGATGACAGTGAGTATCTATAACAATCCTGATACACAGTGCAGAGCCCTTGAAGATTCAGAGATATATAAAAGAGATATATAAATATATATTCAGACCCCCTTAAATTTTTCACACTTTGTTATATTGCAGCCATTTGCTAAAATCATTTAAGTTCATTTTTTTCCTCATTAATGTACACACAGCAACCCCATATTGACAGAAAAACACAGAATTGTTGACATTTTTGCAGATTTATTAAAAAAGAAAAACTGAAATATCACATGGTCCTAAGTATTCAGACCCTTTGCTCAGTATTTAGTAGAAGCACCCTTTTGATCTAATACAGCCATGTGTCTTTTTGAGAAAGATGCAACAAGTTTATCACACCTGGATTTGGGGATCCTCTCCCATTCCTCCTTGCAGATCCTGTCCAGTTCTGTCAGGTTGGATGGTAAACATTGGTGGACAGCCATTTTTAGGTGTCTCCAGAGATGCTCAATTGGGTTTTAGTCAGGGCTCTGGCTGGACCATTCAAGAACAGTCACGGAGTTGTTGTGAAGCTAACTTCGTTATTTTAGCTGTGTGCTTAGGGTCATTGTCTTGTTGGAAGGTAAACCTTCGGCCCAGTCTGAGGTCCTGAGCACTCTGGAGTAGGTTTTCTTCCAGGATATCCCATTACTTGGCTGCATTCATCTTTCCCTTGATTGAAACCAGTCGTCCTGTCCCTGCAGCTGAAAAACACCCCCACAGCATGATGCTGCCACCACCATGCTTCACTGTTGGGACTGTATTGGACAGGTGATGAGCAGTGCCTGGTTTTCTCCACACATACCGCTTAGAATTAAGGCCAAAAAGTTCTATCTTGGTCTCATCAGACCAGAGAATCTTATTTCTCACCATCTTGGAGTCCTTCGGGTGTTTTTTTAGCAAACTCCATGCAGGCTTTCATGTGTCTTGCACTGAGGAGAGGCTTCCGTCAGGCCACTCTGCCATAAAGCCCCGACTGGTGGAGGGCTGCAGTGATGGCTGACTTTCTACAACTTTCTCCCATCTCCTGACTGTGTCTCTGGAGCTCAGTCACAGTGATCTTTGGGTTCTTCTTTTCCTCTCTCACCAAGGCTCTTCTCCCCCGATAGCTCAGTTTGGCCGGGCGGCCAGCTCTAGGAAGGGTTCTGGTCGTCCCAAACGTCTTCTATTTAAGGATTATGGAGGCCACTGTGCTCTTAGGAACCTTAAGTGCAGCAGAAATTTTTTTATAACCTTGGCCAGATCTGTGCCTTGCCACAATTCTGTCTCTGAGCTCTTCAGGCAGTTCCTTTGACCTCATGATTCTCATTTGCTCTGACATGCACTGTGAGCTGTAAGGCCTTATATAGACAGGTGTGTGGCTTTCCTAATCAAGTCCAATCAGTATAATCAAATACAGCTGGACTCAAATGAAGTGTAGAACCATCTCAAGGATGATCAGAAGAAATGGACAGTACCTGAGTGTCACAGCAAAGGGTCTGAATACTTAGGACCATGTGATATTTTAGTTTTTCTTTTTTAATAAATCTGCAAAAAATGTCAACCATTTTGTGTTTTTCTGTCAATATGGGGTGCTGTGTGTACATTAATGAGGAAAAAAATGAACTTAAATGATTTTAGCAAATGGCTGCAATATAACAAAGAGAGAAAAATTTAAGGGGGTCTGAATACTTTCCGCCCCCACTGTATATATATATATATATATATATATATATATATATATATATATATATATACAGTTGCGCTCAAAAGTTTGCATACTCTGGCAGATATTGTGAAATTTTGGCATTTATATTGAAAATATGACTAATCATGCCAAAAAACTGTCTTTTATTCAAGGATAGCATCATCACATGACCAGTGGCAGCCCGTCCATAGGAGCCCCCCCCCCCCCCCCTCCAGGCAGCAAAAAATTACTGGCCCTTTAAAAAAAAAAAAAGGAAAAAAAAGGTCCTTAAGTGCACTGTGTTTGGACGCCGGACACAGTGCGACGCTGGACACAGTGCACTTATGGGAAGCGCCACGTCTATACAATCACGAGATTGCAGACGTGGCGCTGCATTTGCAGGTGTTTAGCCCGCCTTGTGAAGCTACTCGGCGCTTCAGATTTGATTGACATCTGCCCTGAGTCAGATGTCACTTCCTGCTTCTCTCTCTCATTGCGCCCGAGAGAGGAAACGGGAAGAATGCTGCTGCCAGTGTGAAGGAAACACCGCAGGAGACCCAAGGTAAGTACCGATGTGTGGAGAATGGGGGGGGGGTTTGAAGTGACAGAGGCTGCATGTGGGGGGGACAGAGGCTGTATTGGGGGGGACAGGCAGCATTTTGGGGGGATAGAGGCTGTATGGGGGACGACAGAGGCTGCATTTTGGGGGGACGACAGAGGCTGCATTTTGGGGGGGATAGAGGCTGAATTTGGGGGGGGGGCAGAGGCTGCATTTTGGGGGGGCAGAGGCTGCATTTGGGGGGGGACAGAGGCTGCATTTGGGGGGGATAGAGGCTGCATTTGGAGGGGGGACAGAGGCTGAATTTTGGGGAGTGACAGAGGCTGCATTTTTTGGGGGGGACAGAGGCTGCATTTTGGGGGGGAGGCAGCATTTTGGGGGGAGGGACAGAGGCTGCATTTGGGGGGGGGCAGAGGCTGTATTTGGGGGGGCAGAGGCTGCATTTTGGGGGGCAGAGGCTGCATTTGGGAGGGGGACAGAGGCTGCATTTTGGGGGGAACAGAGGTTGTATTTGGGGGGACAGAGGCTGTATTTGGGGGAGGCAGAGGTTGCATTTGGGGGGCAGAAGGCTGCATTTGGGGGGGGGCAGAGGCTGCATTGGGGGGGCAGAGGCTGTATTTGGGGGGCAGAGGCTGCATTTGGGGGGGACACAGGCATGCTGCATTTAATGGGACACAGGCATGCTGCATTTGGGGGGGGCAGATGCTGCATTTGGGGGGGACAGAGGCTGCATGTTGGGGGGGGACAGAGGCTGCATTTGGGGGAACAGAGGCTGCATTTAATGGGACACAGGCATGCTGCATTTGGGAGGGACAGAGGCTGCAGCTGCATTTGGGGGGGGGACAGAGGCTGCATTTGGGGGAACAGAGGCTGCATTTAATGGGACACAGGCATGCTGCATTTGGGGGGGGGGCAGAGGCTGCATTTGGGGGGGGACAGAGGCTGCATTTGGGAGAACAGAGGCTGCATTTAATGGGACACAGGCATGCTGCATTTGAGGGAACAGAGGCTGCATTTAATGGGACACAGGCATGCTGCATTTAATGGGAACAGAGGCTGCATTTAATGGGACACAGGCATGCTGCATTTAATGGGAACAGAGGCTGCATTTAATGGGACACAGGCATGCTGCATTTAATGGGACACATGCATGCTGCATTTAATGGGAACAGAGGCTGCATTTAATGGGACACAGGCACGCTGCATTTAATGGGACATAGGCATGCTGCATTTGGGGGGGGGCAGAGGCTGCATTTGGGGGGGCAGAGGCTGCATTGGGGGGGGGACAGAGGCTGCATTTGGGGGGGTGGATAGAGGCTGCATTTGGGGGGGGACAGAGGCTGCATTTGGGGGGGGGCAGAGGCTGCATTTGGGGAGACAGAGGCTGCATTTGGGGGGACAGAGGCTGCATTTTATGTGACAGAGGCTACATTTGATGTGACACAGGCTGCATGTAAGGAGGGACTCCGCTGGGGGCACCTGATGTAAGGACAGACTGCTGGGGACGCCTGATGGCATCTGGTTGTAGGTGACCTGGCTAGTGACACACTCGGGGCTCCCACTGATTCTGCATTATGGTGAGTTGAATGATTTAATTTTATATTACAATGTAATAATAGAAATAATGCGCTTCAATCATCCTGACACTATAACAACCATGGTGCTGGGATGATTGAAGTGCTAACACCAGGTGTTTGGAGTATCTTTATCTGCTAATTGTTAAACTTTCTAGAATACACATATTTCTATTGTTGTGTAGGATCTGGGCCTGCTGTCCCTCTCTCCCTCCATCCCTCGTTCATCTCAGACGCTAACCACACCACCTTAGAGCCAAGCCCACTATTTAGCTGAAACCACGCCCATTTTCACCAAGTGGGAGGGGTCAAAAAGGAAGGGCGGGGTCTGGCGCCCCCCCATCCTAAAACTTTACCAGGCGCCACTGATGAAGCCATTTATTATCACATATTTTTGGCTCCTTTTAAAATCATAATGATAACAGAAATCACCCAAATGGCCCTGATTAAAAGTTTACATATCCTGGAATGTTTGGCCTTGGTACAGACACAGAAGGTGGCATACACAGGTTAAAATGGCTATTAAAGGTTAATTTCCCACATTTGTGGCTTTTTAAATCGCAGTTAGTGTCTGTGTATAAATAGTCAATGAGTTTGTTAGCTCTCACATGGATGCACTAAACAGTCTAGATACTAAGCCATGGGGAGCAGAAAAGAACAGTCAAAAGACCTGCGTAACAAGGTAATGAAACTTTACAAAGATGGAAAAGGATATAAAAAGATATCCAAAGCCTTGAATATGCCAGTCAGTACTGTTGAATCATTTAATAAGAAGTGGAAAATTTGGGGATCTCTTGATACCAAGCCAAGGTCAGGTAGATCAAGAAAGATTTTAGCCACAACTGCCACAGGAATTGTTCAGGATACAAAGAAAAACCCACAGGTAACCTCAGGAGAAATACAGGCTGCTCTGGAAAAAAAGATGGTGTGGTTGTTTTTAAGGAGCATAATACGATAATACTTCAACAAAAAAGAGCTGCATTGTCAAGTTGCCAGAAAGAAGCCTTTACTGCACAAGTTCCACAAAAAAGCCTGGACATGCCTCATTGGGTTTTTTTGTGGCATCGGTGCAGTAAAGGCTTCCTTCTGGCAGCTCAACCATGCAGCTCTTTTTTGCACAAGTATCGTTGAAATGTGCTCCTTAAAAACAACCACACGGTCTTTTTGGAGAGCAGCCTATTTCTCCTGAGACTACCGTGGGTTTTTCTTTTTATCCTGGGCAATTCTTCAGCCAGTTGTGGCTGCAATCTTTCTTGGTCTACCTGACCTTGGCTTGGTATCAAAAGAGCCCGGAATTTTCCACTTCTTAAAAAGGGATTAAACAGTACTGACTGGCATATTCAAGGCTTTGCGTATCTTTTTATATCCTTTTCCATCTTTATAAAGTTCCATTACTTTGTTACGCAGGTCTTTTGACTGTTCTTTTCTACCTCCTTGTGGCTTAGTGTCTAGCCTGCTTAGGGCATCCAAGTGAGAGCTAACAAACTCATTGACTATTTATACACAGACAATAATTGTGATTTAAAAAGCCACAAATGCGAGAAAATATAGCCGGATCCATTGGACTCGTGTTCCAGAACTTAGGAAGCGGTATACTGACGGAAGTACTCAAGCGAAGCGAGGGACGTTCCGTGACACCATTTTACCTGGGTGTGCTACCTTCTGTGTCTTTACCAAGGCCAAACATTCCTGGGTATGTAAACCTTTGATCAGGACAATTTGGGTGATTTCTGTTATCGTTATGATTTTAAAATGAGCCAAAAAACTATGTGATAATAAATGGCTTCATGTTATCACTATCCTTAAATAAAAGACAGTTTTTTTGGCATGATCAGTTATATTTTCAATATTAATGCCAGAATGTCACAATTTCTGCCAGGGTGTGCAAACTTTTGAGCACAACTGTATATATATATATATATATATATATATATATATATATATATATATACACAGTTGTGCTCAAACTGTAATTAGTGTGTGTGTTTATTATATATATATAAACACACACACAGTTATGCTCATAAGTTTACATACCCTTACAGAATTTATGTTTTCTTGGCCATTTTTCAGAGAAAGTTGAATAACACAAAAAAAAATTTCACTCATGGTTAGTGTTTGGCTAAAGCCATTTATTATCAATCAACTATGTTTACTCTTTTTAAATCATAATGGCAACAGAAACTACCCAAATGACCCTGATCAAAGGTTTACATACCCCAGTTCTTAATACCGTGTATTGCCCCCTTTAACATCAATGACAGCTTGAAGTCTTTTGTGGTATTTGTGGATGAGGCTCTTTATCTTCTCAGATGGTAAAGCTGCCCATTCCTCTTGGCAAAAAGTCTCCAGTTCCTGTAAATTCTTGGGCTGTCTTGCATGAACTGCACATTTGAGATCTCCCCAGAGTGGCTCAATGATATTGAGGCCAGGAGATTTAGATGGCCACTCCAGAACCTTCACTTTATTCTGCTGTAGCCAATAACAGGTCGACTTGGCCTTGTGTTTTGGATCATTGTCATGCTGGAATGTCCAAGTACGTCCCATGCGTAGTATTTTTTGATAACATACTGCATTCATCTTGCCATCAATTTTTACCAAATTTCCTGTGCCTTTGAAGCTCACACATCCCCAAAAACACATCAGCGATCCAACTCCGTGTTTGACAGTAGGAATGGTGTACCTTTCAACATAGGCCTTGTTGACTCCTCTCTAAATGTAGCGTTCCGTTTCTGGTTGTGGTCAAAAAGCAAAATTGTGGTCTCATCACTCCAAATGACTTTGTGCCAGAAGGTTTGAGGCTTATCTCCGTGCTCTTTGGCGTATTGTAAGCGGGATACTTTGGACAAATTTCCTGTGCCTTTGTAGCTCACACATCCCCAAAACATCAGCAATCCACCTCCGTAGGAATGATGTACCTTTCATCATTTGTTGAATCCTCTTCAAATGTAGTGTTTATGGTTGTGGCCAAAAAGCTCAATTTTGGTCTCATCACTCCAAATGACTTTGTTCCAGAAAGTTTGAGGTTTGTCTCTGTGCTGTTTGGCGTATTGTAAATGGGATACTTTGTGGCATTTGCGTAGTAATGGCTTTCTTCTGGCGACTCGACCATGCAGCCCATCTTTCTTCAAGTGCCTCCTTATTGTGCATCTTGAAACATCTTGAAACAGCCACACCACATGTTTTCAGAGAGTCCTGTATTTCACCTGAAGTTATTTGTGGGGTTTTTTTTGCATCCCAAACAATTTTCCTGGCAGTTGTGGCTGAAATTTTAGTTGGTCTACCTGACTGTGGTTTGGTTTCAACAGAACCCATCATTTTCCATTTCTTGATTATAGTTTAAACACTGCTGATTGGCATTCTCAATTCCTTGGATATCTTTTTATATCCCTTTCCTGTTTTATACAGTTTAACTACCTTTTGCTGCAGATCCTTTGACAATTCTTTTGCTTTCCCCATGACTCAGAATCCAGAAACGTCAGTGCAGCACTGGAAAAAAAGATGCAAGGGTCTGTCAGGAGTCCAGAAACTCACTGACCTTTTATACACACACACACACACACACACACACACACTAATTACAAGCAAACAGATGACAGGTGATGACCTTTAATGCCCATTCAAACCCCTTTGTGTCAACTTGTGTGCATGTTATAGGGCCAGAATCACCAGGGTGTGTAAACTTTTGGGTAGTTCCTGTTGCCATTATGATTTAAAAAGAGTAAACAAAGTTGATTGATAATAAATAGAAAGAAGAAATTCAACCAGCGCTAATCACTTGTGCAATATACTAAAGCAGCTGAATACTGAGGATAAAATCTATCAAATCTTTAGGGACATTGTCAGCGCTGTACTGCTTTTTTATATTTTTTATATTTTTTATATAGATTGATAATAAATGGCTTCAGCCAAACACTAACCATGAGTGAAAAAAGTTTTTGTGTTATCATTCATATTCTCTGAAAAATGGCCAGGAAATCATAAATTCTGCCAGGGTATGTAAACTTATGAGCACAACTGTATATATAAAAATCATTAATTGAAAAAAGTTTTTTTCTTGTAGATCCTGTGTGTCTATATATTTGTATGTATAATCCTTGTGTTGCCTGGTCCTATTTGAGATTAACTGTATGACTACCAGCACTCCCACAAAAGGGGAGGAGCTTAAACCATAAGCCACATGGGACATTTTTTGCATTTCACTGGTGATATAATGACCCTCTACCTGTACTCCAAATTTAGCTCTGAAAAAGAGGGGATATCCCTTGAAACTGATTTTTTGGACTCTTCCTTTCCCAACTGTTACTGGCCAGCAGACCATGATGGACGAGCATCTGATGGATTTTACAATTTTGCCTGATTTTAACCTTTGGTTGCGAGCAGGTTTCATACTCTTTCATACTCCTTTTCAAATTGTCGCAAAGGTAATGCGAAAGGCTGGTGCACCCTCTGTCTTTTTTCTTTTTAGATTTGAAAATCTCTGCCTGGGAGATGAGCCCTTATGGAAATCTCTCTCCTACTCCTATGGTATTTTACTGGTGGATACATCTTAGCATGACCCTCCGTACTTGAGTAAATGGGAAAGAGATTGTGACAGCAGTGGGAACCATTGCACAGAGAAGGTAAGCCAGGACATGGGCTTTTGGAGGGGACTGCAGGGGGGCCTGTTACCCACTGACTATGAGCCCTGGCTTTTAAGGGAACACTACTCTTTGGCAGGTGTATGCCCGAGGGACCCTTGGAGTGGTCTTGTTTCTGATTCAAGTTCATGTCTCCCCAAAACACACAGACTCTGGTAATCTAGGCCCAGGATCCATGTTTATGGTGTAGATACCCAATTACCAGCAATCACTGTTTCACACTGAGACTCATAGCAAATGTTAATATCATCAGCTAAAGCCACCTGTCTGGGGTCTCCTGCTATAATGTGTTTATTGTAAGTAGGTGTTTCCCTAAGTGTCTTTCACCCATTGTTGTGATAACTAAGTCACCTATTGTTTCTGTCAGTCTGCTCATCTCTTGAACAGGTGATTAATATCCCTTTCATGACTAAGCCTATTTTTGAAATTTGGTGTTTACAAGTTAAAATCCATATTTTTTGCTAGAAAATTACTTAAAGCCCCCATACATTATATATATATTTTTAGCAGAGAATCTAGAGAATAAAATGGCGATTGTTGCAATATTTTATATCACACGGTATTTGTGCAGCAGTGTTTTAAACGCAAATTTTGGGGAAAAGGGACACTTTCATGAATTTAAAAAAAAAACAAACAGTAAAGTTACCCCAATTTTTTGTAGAATGTGAAAGATGATGTTACACCGAGTAAATAAATACCAAACATGTCACGCTTTATAATTGCACGCACCTAAAAATCTCCATAGGCGATGCTTTAAATTTTTTTTACGGTTACCAGGTTAGAGTTACAGAGGAGGTCTAGTGCTAGAATTATTGCTCTCACTCTGGCGATCGCGGTGATACCTCACATGTGTGATTTGCGGCTTTTAGCCGCATCGGTTGTTATACCCGGAAAGCCGATCGCCGGCTCTAAAAAACAGCTGCAGGCATCACCCTGGTATAACCCCGGAAAGCCGAGTATGCACATCTGCGTACGCTCCGGGGGAAGGGGATATTGTGACCACTGTACCTTATGTGGGATGTTTATGCTTATAATAGTGAGTATTGTACTTTGTATTTAGGGGTGGGCTTGGTGCCGAATAGTCTGGGTGGGTACTGAGTCACCTAGGTGGCTAGTTGTTTAAAGTGGAGTTTCACCCAAAAATGGAACTTCCGCTTTTCGGAATCCTCCCCCCCTCCAGTGTCCCATTTGGCACCCTTCAGGGGGGAGGGCGGAGCAGATACCTGTCTAATTCAGGTATTTGCTCCCACTTCCGGGCATAGATATCCGCAGTATCTGCAGATATCTACGCCATGTCCGGCACTTCCTTCGTCCCCCCCGCATTCTTCTGGGAGACACACAGGACCAGTGAGATCACGCAGCGCGACTCGCAAATGCGCAGTAGAGAACCAGGCTGTGAAGCCGCAAAGCTTCTATTGCTGATTCCCTTACCGAAGATGGCGGCACCTCCATCCAAGAGCCGAGGGACAGATCGGCTTCGGGTGCGGACATTGCGGGCGCCCTGGACAGGTAAGAGTCCATATTTTAAAAGTCAGCAGCTGCAGTATTTGTAGCTGCTGACTTTTAAAAAACAAAATTGGCGGAACTCTGCTTTAATTAGCTTTAGGTTTATATTATATGTTTTTAAGCTAGTTTAATTATATTAGTATTTACAGTTTGTATTGTTAGGGTAATATGATCAGCCCCTCACCTGATTGTGTGATGTATATATTCTGTGTGAGTTTTCAATAAACATTTCCAGTTCTCATACAAGCTATTGTTGGCTAGTCTTGTACTGTCAGCTATATCTGGTTCCTATGTCCAGACTGAAGGAAGTTGTATATCTTGACGAAAGCATCAAAGCTGGGTGCTGGACGGTTCTATCACAGAGATCTTACCAGTACGTTCTCAGAGGATCAAAAGGCCCAGATTCTCTTATTTGCTCACAAGTCTTCCCTTCGTAGCAAATACCAGGAGGTGACATTTAAAATCTTGACGCAATGGTACCGGACTCCTGTACTAGCATCAATATTCCCCGGACACAGCTCGCCATGCTGGATATGCGGTACTCAGACTGGCATGCTAATTCACATCTTCTGGGACTATCAAAAGCTGTGCCCTTTCTGGCAGCAGGTACTGCAGATTGTTTACACACTTACAGACGTTTCCCTTTTTGACAATCCAGCGGCAGTACATGTTTACTTGACTCCAATGTTCAGTAAGAAATATCGTAAATCCCTGCTGAAACATCTACTGAACGCAGCTAGGGCATGCATCCCCAGAATGTGGAAACAACAATCTCCACCAACTGTGCCGCAATGGTTTCCCAGGGTGAACGATATTCAACAGATGGAACATTTGACCTCTGCCCTTAGGGACAAAACGGAGGAACACAACACATGCTGGCTATACTGGGATATGTTCCGCTTCTCAGAGGATTATTTGACCTATTCTTAAACTGATGTCTTTTGGAACTTTGCCAAGGCTCCCCACCCTTCCTCCTCTCTTTATCCTTTACCTCATTTCTTTTTACACCTTATTTAGGCACCTAGGGTGTCTACTTCTTCCTCTACAACCCAGAAAAATAATACTCTTTTATCATTAGGTACGACTACTGTGGGGAAGGAAAAAGGGGCCCTTAAACAGGTAATGCCTTTGCCTCACTCTCCACCTCATAGTGGTTCTGTGCCTGTTAATTTGTACCATTTTTTTTTCGGTATTTGCATGACACTTATTTTTCTATATTTCCTCCACCATGATGCAGGATATATTTGCTGTAGAGGCTATGACTCCGTCTAGATATGCTTTAATACTGCTGTGCTAGGACTTGGTCTGTTACCTTATCGATCTCTACTAATTCTTTGTTTTTGTTTTTTATGGCTTGTCATGTCATACTGTTAGGTTTTGCTGCGTACCTTAAATAATAGCTTATGCTAGCTGTGGTCAGTTTACATCAAGGGAATAGGGGATTGGCAGGATCAACCAGGTATTTTACATGAAAGGAGGCAATGAAAGGAATGCAGACTATATTGTGAGGTATGTACATGGGCCAACACACCCATAGATAAAAATGTTTTTTTTAGGGGTAAAATACACTTTAATTATTGTCTTTAAAGCGGAGTTCCAGCTGTTTGTGTTTATTAAATGTCAGCAGCTACAAAAAGTGTAGCTGCTGACTTAATAAACACACACTCACCTGTCCCACAGTCCAGCGATGCGGCCGCCCGAACCCTCGGTTCTCTCCCCTGCCTCTCCGCGGCGCTTGTATCACTACTGTGGGCACCCGGCTGTGACAGCTTGCGGCTTTACAGCTGGGTGCGCACTGCACATGTCATGCTGTGTGTCATGAATGGCCGGGCAATCTTTTGGGACCTGTGACGTTTCCCAGAAGATTGCAGGGAGGGAGGGACCGCCTAGGCAGCCCGATCGGAAGTGGGAGCTGGGTACTTGTCAAAACTAGGTACCCGCTCCACCGCCCCCCCCCCCCCCCCCAAAAAATGACATGCCAAATGTGGTCAGGAGTCGTTAAAGCGAAAGTTACACTTTTAGTTGGAACTCCGCTTTAAGGCCTCTTGCTGTACTGAGCTTTCACTGATCTCCACTTACATACCAGGCACTTTCCCCCCCTCCTGCCCAGGACAATTTTTAGCTTTCAGCGCTGTTGCACTTTGAATGACAATTGCGCAGTCATGCAACACTGTACCCAAACTAAATTTTAATAATTTTCTTCCCACAAATAGAGCTTTCTTTTGGTTGTATTTGATCCCCTCTGCGGTTTTGAATTTTTTCGCTGTGAACGAAAAAAGACGACAATTAAAAAAAAAAAACTGATGAGCACTGATAGGCAGCATTGATGACCACTGATAGGTGCCACTGGATAGGCAGCACTGACGAGGAGCTACTGACAGGCATTACTGCGTGGCACCAATTGGCACTTCGATGGGGCACTGACAGGGATTACTGATGGGGCACTGATTGGCACTGTTGTGGGCACTGATCAGCACTGTTATGGGCACTGACAGGTGTTTATTATGGGGACAGGCTGGCAGGTGTTAGGGTAGGTACAAGAAAAGAGGCTTGGCTCCTATATGGGAGTTCAAATGCCTAGGTACTAGATTATTAGTGATTGTGCTCCAACCCCAAAACGTAACAATAAAAAAGTATCCCAAACAGGTAGGGAAAAGAAAAGCGGGGTTAAATGGAAGGGCAACGACCAAATTAGAATAGAAAAAGTATCACTTTATTGGCATGAACATAAATAGCAGGTAGCAGGGTAATGACCCAGTGCAGTACTGTAACTGTAAAAAATAGCACCGACCACCTATGAAGGTGAGTCAGTCGCATCCACAAACAGGGGGAACATTGAACAAAAACATATAACAAAAAACAAAAACAGCGTCCGGACGCACAGTTAATTGATGTCAGTCCTGCTGGTCCAATGGATAGTGGGGAGAGCAATTTCTCAGTGGGGGTACAGGGCTGACATCAATCCCAGAGGTGGAGGGGCACTTGGGGAGGAAAAGGGGCAGGGAACTATGGGAGAGGGGAATGTTCATGGAAAGTCCATGGGGTGTCTGAGGGCTGATGATTATATCAGAAGTTGTCTTGCTGATGTCCACAGGATGGTGTGTCCAGATAATCTACGGTCAGGGGAAAAGGCAAGTGATAGATGTCATGCTGTGTGGAAGTACATCACGGTTACAGCAGATAGCTGGGGAAGCAGAGTACCCTGGGCTGGAAGGGATCACCAAGACTGTAGAAGTAGTAATGCATCAGGCTGTATAAACAGCATCAGACTGTGTAAACAGGGCGGTAGAAAACCGAACAGTCTTACCATCTCAGACCGGTGCCATCCTATTTGCAGGAGCTGATGTCTCCCCCGCTGGATCGCTGCACTGCTAAGCGGTATTCCGGGTCCTTGCGTCAGGTGCAGGGTGCATGACCGTTCCTGGAAATCAAGGATGGCCACCTCAATGTGCAGTCTCTACCGTCTCTTCCTCTGTGCCCTGCGATCACGTGATCGGAGTCCTCCCGTGGAATCATGTGCCCCTGAGCACCAATAGGGAATGCCTGGGCGTGGCGTCCGGGCGGAAATGACGTAACGCGTTTCACATCTGAGAGTGTGTAGCTTCGTCTGACGTAGTAGGTGGCTCCCAAGGACTCCTTTTAAGTGATGTTCCCGCCTTGGTTAAGCCCACCTAAGGAGATTAATAACAAAGAAGGAGCGACTATCCCTGTGTTGTGTGCTGATCAGGCAGCTGTGGTCCGTTTAGCATTGCTCATCTTGGGATTTGCTAATCGCAGTAGGTCCTTGTGGATCCATATAGCAAATTCTGAGTCTATAGCAGTTATAAAAAGTTTTAAAGGTCCAAACCGAGTATTGAATGGCAATTATCAATTGGCATGGCATATCTGCCCACATCCATTGTTTAAGGGGGGCTAAAAAGTTACATGTCCGAGTTGAAGAAGGGAGGGGGGGGAGGGGGAAAGGGGAGGGGGGAAAAAAGGGGGGGAAACATGGAAGCCCAAACAACATACTCAGACAGTACATAGACAGGGAAACAGCCATAGAACAGTATGGTTGTGGGCGAACCGGGACGACCTAAAGAGTCCGTTCACCCACCTCTGTATTTATATAGCAATAAATATACATAATAATAAAAATAAAGATGATAATAGTAGAAAGAGAAGTGTCACCTAGACCACTGGGGACTCCGGCCTAGAATTATGTGAGGTCTACAGGGAGAGTCCCAGGGGGGGAGGGGGGGGAGAGGGGTTGGGTTTTTTTTTTGTTTTCTGGTGTTTGTGTATATAGAGACCTAGGGCACCAGGAAAGGTTGTAAGTTTAATTCCGTGTTGAGGCCAAGGGGCACAAGGGAGCCCAACCGGAAAATCCATCGTTTTTCCTGTTGCTGAAGTATCTGGTCAAAGTCCCCCCTTTTAGAAGAGAGATTGAGGACATAGATACCCTTCACCGTCATACCAGAGATCTTGCCCTGGTGAAATTGGGCGAAGTGCCTAGCCAGCGGCTTCTCCGGGTTCTTTTCCTCAATCTCTCTCATGTGTTCCCCAAGACGGATTCTAAGTTGTCGTTTTGTTTTGCCTATGTACATCTTGTTGCATGGGCAGGTAATCATGTAGATAACCCTCTTGGTGGCACAGTTGATTAGGTTTTTAATGTGTAACTCTGTTCTATTTTGGGAGTCGCTAAAGAGTGCAGTTCTGTGGACAAATGGGCATACTTGGCAGTGACCACAGGGAAACATCCCTTTGGTCCTGGGGAACTGGGAAAGCCAGGTAGTATCCTGGCTCCTAACATGTTCTGATTGGATGAGACAATCACCCAGGTTGCGTGCTCTCCTGGCTGTCATTGTCGGGGAGGGTCCAACTATTTGTGCTAAACCGGGGGTATTCGTCAGAATCCCCCAGTGTTTCTGTAATATAGACCTCACGGTATCCCATTGGGTACCGTATTGTGTAATGATCCTCACTGGCCCAGGGTTCATAGGGGGGAGAGGGAGGAGTGGAGGAAGCTTAGTCAGGTTTTTGTAAGAGGACGGAACGATCCCGTGCTACTGCCTTACGTTTGGCCCTACGGATCTGTTTGTGGGAGTACCCACATTCACGAAAGCGTCGATATAGATCGTCGCTTTCGCATCTATAGTCCTCTGTGTTGGTACAGTTGAGTTTAATACGGAGGAATTGCCCCACTGGAATACCATCCTTAAGCCAGCGTGGGTGGTGGCTATCAGCTCGCAGGAGTGTATTGGCCGAAGTTTCCTTGCGATAGGTACGGGTAACTAGAGAGAGGTCCTCAATCCCGACGGAAAGGTCCAGAAAGGAGATTCTTGTATGGTCACATGTGAAGGTTAATTTGATGTTACGGTCATTGCAGTTAAGGACATCAATGAATTCCGTAAGGGAAGTCTCATCGCCCACCCATATGACAAACACGTCATCAATGTACCCGAGCCACGTATACACATGGCTCAGGTACATTGGCGAGGCGTAGACCACATCCTCTTCCCACAATCCCAGGTGCAGGCAGGCATATACTGGAGCCCACGGTGCACCCATGGAGGTGCCCTTGATCTGTTGGTAAAAATTAGTTAGAAATTGAAAATAATTATTTTGGAGGGCGAAAGTGAGGAGGTCCACCAGGAACTCATTTTGCGGTCCATTACTCGGGAAATTCTTCTCTAGGAACGTCTCAACAGCTTTGATGCCCCACTCGTGTGGAATCGAAGTGTACAGCGATTCCACGTCGATCCCCACGAGTAGGGGCGCCCCAGGTAGATTGATCTCAGCTATGTGGGCAAGGACATCACCTGTGTCTCTGACATAGGATCTAAGGTCAATGACCATGTCCTTGAGAAGGTTATCAAGATATTCACCCACCCGCTCTAGGGGTCCCTTGATGGCCGAAACAATAGATCTCCCTGGGGGATTAACGAGGGACTTATGTACCTTGGGGATGGCATAAAAAGTGGGTGTGTTATATTCCTCCACAAGGAGGTAATTTAATTCACGTTTATTCAGGAGGCCCTCCTCGCTTGCGAGGCACAGCATGGTATTCAGTTTAAGAATTAAATTGGGAAAAAGGTCTGTGGACATTTTCCTGTAGGTATTGGTGTCCCCAAGGAGGCAAAATACCTCTCTCTCGTAGTCTCTCTCATTGAGGAGAACCATGTTACCCCTTTTATCACTGTTTTTTATTACCAATTGCTGTGCTTCGGTAAGCTCCCTAATAGCTCTTCGTTCTTCGGGTGTGAGATTATCTTTGACCTTCGAGTCCCAGTCGACTTTAGCCAGATCTCTTTGTATGAGGTCGAGGAAGAGGGTCAACCATTTGTTTTTACTTAGGGGGGGCATCTTATTAGATCGTATATTAAGTTTAGATGGTCTCTTATAGGGACCCAAATTCTCCTCCCCTATCTCTTCACTCTCCTCCAAGAGGGAGTTAAGGATCTCCAGGCTCTTTTAAAAAAGACTCAGTATCTATAGCACCACAGGAAGAGGAGATAAAGTCACGCTTTAAAGACCACAAGAAACTGCTCATTAAAAACACTTAAATAGGAAATGGGATATTTGTTTCCTGGAAACATACATCTCTAATAAAATAGTCCCGAGAGGGCTAAGAGAAAAAACCATACCTGCTGAACATCTTCACAGTCCTGGATTCCTTGAAAAATGGAAAGATCTATGTATCAATCACGGAATCTCAGTGATGAAACTCATAGTAGAGGAGGAAAAAATCCAACTAGGGGAGCTGGCGGCAGCAATTGCTGAAAGCTCCTCAGGTCTGGATCCGTTTAAAGGCCACGAGGAATTTCAGAAACTGAACGACACATTAAAGAAAGAGATCGACAAAACACAACAGACACTAAAGGCCACGAAACAATCAAAATTTAGACGAGACTTGGGCGACTGGGAAAGAGGGGAGATTTTTGATCTCACACCACGTCGCAGCCGAAGCAGATCCAGACGCAGGTCATCCTCAAGGGGCCACAGACCCCATAGTGACACTGATGAGGAAAATACAACCAAAAGTGTGACTTTTTTAGAAAAAGAGGGGGCAGTGGGCCAAAACAGGGAAGACAGACGGGACGAGACGTCGCACACACACAGACACCAGGCCCCCATAACAAAGAAAACCAACAGGGAACGACTTCCATACAAAGGGGGGACACGTACCAGGAGCCAACAAGGCCAACGGGATTAACCTGTGGAGGAGGACAGACTGATATGAAAATTATCAATCTTTCCAACTTTAAACTTGAACAAAGACATATAAATCTCCTACAGCGCGGTATGTCCTTCTCTCCTACAAACCATATGGACGAGTTCACTGTTTTTAAGGACATCTCCCTGTTTCTCCGGAAGGTTTTATTCCGCTCCCTATATACACATAAATCTGCAACTGGTGAGGAAAATGAGCTTTTAAACAGCAAAGAAAAGGAGACCCTGGAGATCCTTAACTCCCTCTTGGAGGAGAGTGAAGAGATAGGGGAGGAGAATTTGGGTCCCTATAAGAGACCATCTAAACTTAATATACGATCTAATAAGATACCCCACTAAGTAAAAACAAATGGTTGACCCTCTTCCTCGACCTCATACAAAGAGATCTGGCTAAAGTCGACTGGGACTCGAAGGTCACAGATAATCTCACACCCGAAGAACGAAGAGCTATTAGGGAGCTTACCGAAGCACAGCAATTGGTAATAAAAAACAGTGATAAAGGGGGTAACGTGGTTCTCCTCAATGAGAGAGACTACGAGAGAGAGGTATTTTGCCTCCTTGGGGACACCAATACCTACAGGAAAATGTCCACAGACCCTTTTCCCAATTTAATTCTTAAACTGAATACCATGCTGTGCCTCGCAAGCGAGGAGGGCCTCCTGAATAAACGTGAATTAAATTACCTCCTTGTGGAGGAATATAACACACCCACTTTTTATGCCATCCCCAAGGTACATAAGTCCCTCGTTAATCCCCCAGGGAGACCTATTGTTTCGGCCATCAAGGGACCCCTAGAGCGGGTGGGTGAATATCTTGATAACCTTCTCAAGGACATGGTCATTGACCTTAGATCCTATGTCAGAGACACAGGTGATGTCCTTGCCCACATAGCTGAGATCAATCTACCTGGGGCGCCCCTACTCGTGGGGATCGACGTGGAATCGCTGTACACTTCGATTCCACACGAGTGGGGCATCAAAGCTGTTGAGACGTTCCTAGAGAAGAATTTCCAGAGTAATGGACCGCAAAATGAGTTCCTGGTGGACCTCCTCACTTTCGCCCTCCAAAATAATTATTTTCAATTTCTAACTAATTTTTACCAACAGATCAAGGGCACCTCCATGGGTGCACCGTGGGCTCCAGTATATGCCTGCCTGCACCTGGGATTGTGGGAAGAGGATGTGGTCTACGCCTCGCCAATGTACCTGAGCCATGTGTATACGTGGCTCGGGTACATTGATGACGTGTTTGTCATATGGGTGGGCGATGAGACTTCCCTTACGGAATTCATTGATGTCCTTAACTGCAATGACCGTATCATCAAATTAACCTTCACATGTGACCATACAAGAATCTCCTTTCTGGACCTTTCCATTGGGATTGAGGACCTCTCTCTAGTTACCCCGTACCTATCGCAAGGAAACTTCGGCCAATACACTCCTGCGAGCTGATAGCCACCACCCACGCTGGCTTAAGGATGGTATTCCAGTGGGGCAATTCCTCCGTATTAAACGCAACTGTACCAACACAGAGGACTATAGACGCGAAAGCGACGATCTATATCGACGCTTTCGTAAACGTGGGTACTCCCACAAACAGATCCGTAGGGCCAAACGTAAGGCAGTAGCACGGGATCGTTCCGTCCTCTTACAAAAACCTGACCAAGCTTCCTCCACTCCTCCCTCTCCCCCTATGAACCCTGGGCCAGTGAGGATCATTACACAATACGGTACCCAATGGGATACCGTGAGGTCTATATTACAGAAACACTGGGGGATTCTGACGAATACCCCCGGTTTAGCACAAATAGTTGGACCCTCCCCGACAATGACAGCCAGGAGAGCACGCAACCTGGGTGATTGTCTCATCCAATCAGAACATGTTAGGAGCCAGGATACTACCTGGCTTTCCCAGTTCCCCAGGACCAAAGGCATGTTTCCCTGTGGTCACTGCCAAGTATGCCCATTTGTCCACAGAACTGCACTCTTTAGCGACTTCCAAAATAGAACAGAGTTACACATTAAAAACCTAATCAACTGTGCCACCAAGAGGGTTATCTACATGATTACCTGCCCATGCAACAAGATGTACATAGGCAAAACAAAACGACAACTTAGAATCCGTCTTGGGGAACACATGAGAGAGATTGAGGAAAAGAACCCGGAGAAGCCGCTGGCTAGGCACTTCGCCCAATTTCACCAGGGCAAGATCTCTGGTATGACGGTGAAGGGTATCTATGTCCTCAATCTCTCTTCTAAAAGGGGGGACTTTGACCAGATACTTCAGCAACAGGAAAAACAATGGATTTTCCGGTTGGGCTCCCTTGTGCCCCTTGGCCTCAACACGGAATTAAACTTACAACCTTTCCTGGTGCCCTAGGTCTCTATATACACAAACACCAGAAAGCAAAAAAAAACCCAACCCCTCTCCCCCCCCTCCCCCCCTGGGACTCTCCCTGTAGACCTCACATAATTCTAGGCCGGAGTCCCCAGTGGTCTAGGTGACACTTCTCTTTCTACTATTATCATCTTTATTTTTATTATTATGTATATTTATTGCTATATAAATACAGAGGTGGGTGAACGGACTCTTTAGGTCGTCCCGGTTCGCCCACAACCATACTGTTCTATGGCTGTTTCCCTGTCTATGTACTGTCTGAGTATGTTGTTTGGGCTTCCATGTTTCCCCCCCTTTTTTCCCCCCTCCCCTTTCCCCCTCCCCCCCCTCCCTTCTTCAACTCGGACATGTAACTTTTTAGCCCCCCTTAAACAATGGATGTGGGCAGATATGCCATGCCAATTGATAATTGCCATTCAATACTCGGTTTGGACCTTTAAAACTTTTTATAACTGCTATAGACTCAGAATTTGCTATATGGATCCACAAGGACCTACTGCGATTAGCAAATCCCAAGATGAGCAATGCTAAACGGACCACAGCTGCCTGATCAGCACACAACACAGGGATAGTCGCTCCTTCTTTGTTATTAATCTCCTTAGGTGGGCTTAACCAAGGCGGGAACATCACTTAAAAGGAGTCCTTGGGAGCCACCTACTACACTACCGTTCAAAAGTTTGGGGTCACATTGAAATGTCCTTATTTTTGAAGGAAAAGCACTGTACTTTTAAATGAAGCTAACTTTAAACTAGTCCTAACTTTAAACAAATATACTCTATACATTGCTAATGTGGTAAATGACTATTCTAACTGCAAATGTCTAGTTTTTGGTGCAATATCTACATAGGTGTATAGAGGCCCATTTCCAGCAACTATCACTTCAGTGTTCTAATGGTACAATGTGTTTGCTCATTGGCTCAGAAGGCTAATTGATGATTAGCAAACCCTTGTGCAATCATGTTCACACATCTAAAAACAGTCTAGCTCCTTCCAGAAGCTACAAAACTGACCTTCCTGTGAGCAGATTGAGTTTCTGGAGCATCACATTTGTGGGGTCAATTAAACGCTCAAAATGGCCAGAAAAAGAGAACTTTCATCTGAAACTCGACAGTCTATTCTTGTTCTTAGAAATGAAGGCTATTCCATGCGAGAAATTGCAAAGAAATTGAAGATTTCCTACAACGGTGTGTACTACTCCCTTCAGAGGACAGCACAAACAGGCTCTAACCAGAGTAGAAAAAGAAGTGGGAGGCCGCGTTGCACAACTAAGCAAGAAGATAAGCACATTAGAGTCTCTAGTTTGAGAAACAGACGCCTCACAGGTCCCCAACTGGCATCTTCATTAAATAGTACCCGCAAAACACCAGTGTCAACATCTACAGTGAAGAGGCGGCTGCGGGATTTTGGGCTTCAGGGCAGAGTGGCAAAGAAAAAGCCATATCTGAGACTGGCCAATATAAGAAAAAGATTAAGATGGGCAAAAGAACACAGACATTGGACAGAGGAAGACTGGAAAAAAGTGTTGTGGACGGATGAATCCAAGTTTGAGGTGTTTGGATCACAAAGAAGAACGTTTGTGAGACGCAGAACAAATGAAAAGATGCTGGAAGAATGCCTGACGCCATTTGTTAAGCATGGTGGAGGTAATGTGATGGTCTGGGGTTGCTTTGGTGCTGGTAAGGTGGGAGCTTTGTACAGGGTAAAAGGGATTTTGAATAAGGAAGGCTATCACTCCATTTTGCAACGCCATGCCATACCCAGTGGACAGCGCTTGATTGGAGCCAATTTCATCCTACAACAGGACAATGACCCTAAACACACCTCCAAATTGTGCAAGAACTATTTACAGCAGAAGCAGGCAGCTGGTATTCTATCGGTAATGGAGTGGCCAGCACAGTCACCAGATCTGAACCCCATTGAGCTGTTGTGGGAGCAGCTTGACCGTATGGTACGCCAGAAGTGCCCATCCAACCAATCCAACTTGTGGGAGCTGCTTCTAGAAGCGTGGGGTGCAATTTCTCCAGCTTACCTCAATAAATTAACAGCTAGAATGCCAAAGGTGTGCAATGCTGTAATTGCTGCAAAAGGAGGATTCTTTGATGAAAGCAAAGTTTGATGTAAAAACAATGTTATTTCAAATACAAATCATTATTTCTAACCTTGTCAATGTCTTGACTCTATTTTCTATTCATTTCACAACGTATGGTGGTGAATAAGTGTGACTTTTCATGGAAAACACAAAATTGTTTGGGTGACCCCAAACTTTTGAACGGTAGTGTACGTCAGACGAAGCTACACACTCTCAGATGTGAAACGCGTTACGTCATTTCCGCCCGGACGCCACGCCCAGGCATTCCCTATTGGTGCTCAGGGGCACATGATTCCACGGGAGGACTCCGATCACGTGATCGCAGGGCACAGAGGAAGAGACGGTAGAGACTGCACATTGAGGTGGCCATCCTTGATTTCCAGGAACGGTCATGCACCCTGCACCTGACGCAAGGACCCGGAATACCGCTTAGCAGTGCAGCGATCCAGCGGGGGAGACATCAGCTCCTGCAAATAGGATGGCACCGGTCTGAGATGGTAAGACTGTTCGGTTTTCTACCGCCCTGTTTACACAGTCTGATGCTGTTTATACAGCCTGATGCATTACTACTTCTACAGTCTTGGTGATCCCTTCCAGCCCAGGGTACTCTGCTTCCCCAGCTATCTGCTGTAACCGTGATGTACTTCCACACAGCATGACATCTATCACTTGCCTTTTCCCCTGACCGTAGATTATCTGGACACACCATCCTGTGGACATCAGCAAGACAACTTCTGATATAATCATCAGCCCTCAGACACCCCATGGACTTTCCATGAACATTCCCCTCTCCCATAGTTCCCTGCCCCTTTTCCTCCCCAAGTGCCCCTCCACCTCTGGGATTGATGTCAGCCCTGTACCCCCACTGAGAAATTGCTCTCCCCACTATCCATTGGACCAGCAGGACTGACATCAATTAACTGTGCGTCCGGACGCTGTTTTTGTTTTTTGTTATATGTTTTTGTTCAATGTTCCCCCTGTTTGTGGATGCGACTGACTCACCTTCATAGGTGGTCGGTGCTATTTTTTACAGTTACAGTACTGCACTGGGTCATTACCCTGCTACCTGCTATTTATGTTCATGCCAATAAAGTTATACTTTTTCTATTCTAATTTGGTCGTTGCCCTTCCATTTAAACCCGCTTTTCTTTTCCCCACCTGTTTGGGATACTTTTTTATTATAATGGCAGGTGTTAGGCACTGATTGGCAGCTGATGAGCACCTTTTGATGGGGGCTGTGCTGATTATCAGCACAGACCCCCCCTCTGACAGGGAGAGCCGCCGATTGGCTCTCCCTGTCAGCATGAACCGAGGAAAGCCGTTTACTGGCACTTCCTGGTTCACACGATGATCAGCTGTGATTGGTCACAGCTGATCACATGGTAAGAAGCCTCTGTCAGAGGCTTCATACCACGATCAGAGTTGCTGTGTGTCAGACTGACACACAGCACCTCCGATCGCCGCGTTGCACGCCCCCCGCGGGTGCGCACCAGCTGTGTTATCCTGGGCACATCATATGACGTCCGGTCAGGATATCTTTGCTGCCATCATTTATTCTTAGATGAATGCACTTTACAAAATTATCCTACAAGAGAATATATTGTAGAACGCCCGCTTACTGTATTTTTTGTGCCACATCCAGTATTGAAGCTAAACAACAAGAAACCCCCTAATGGTGGACTTTTAAGGCACATAAGAAAAATAAAAGTATTTTAATACAAATATGGTTTATTGAGTTTTAACATTAAAAACACAACAATGGTATAGCATATACTATATGGAATGTATGTCAGACATTTGGCATCAATGTACATACAATGTTAACAATTGTTGGGAATTGTTATACCTATATGTGTGTTACAATGCTTATACTTGTTTTTCTCAATATATTTTTCTAGAATAGAAATGTCTCTAGCTCACACCCACCCTTGAGGAAGGAGGTATACTCCGAAATGCGTCAGGTGCAAGAGTACTTTTTAATACTGTATGTACATTGATGCCAAATGTCTGACATACATTCCATATAGTATATGCTATACCATTGTTGTGTTTTTAATGTTCAAACTCAATAAACCATATTTGTATTAAAATACTTTTATTTTTCTTATGTGCCTTAAAAGTCCACCATTAGGGGGTTTCTTGTTGTTTAAATTATCCTACAAAGTACAAAGAGAGCAAGGATGATTTCAGTAATAAAGTTTACATTTTACCAGGGAGTAAACAGCGATAGTGATAGTTACAACTGATCTAGTGGAATGTTTAGGAGAAAACACTATACATGAATGATAATGAACAAAGTAGCTAAATGACAAAACATAAGGAGGCATCATTTTTATAAATGTTAGAAGCTTTATTTGGTTTTGAACAATCCACCGTAGCACATTTCTAATTCAGGAAGTGCTTACAAATTTATGATGTTAAATTGTTTTATTTCAATCTTTATTTTTTTTAACTAGAAATAGAAGAAAATCTTGTTTATGTCCAAAACAAAACAATACAAAAAAAAAAAAGCGGCATTTTAGGGATGACAGTTACAGAATAAAAGTAATATAATACAATTTTAAAATATTTAAAAAAAAAACAGCATTGAACCATCGAAAACAGAGCTGAAATCACATCTTAAAAAGAAAAAAAAGGGGGGTAGGGAGCATTTCAGTGTACTACTTAAATAAAAAAAAATTCACAATATATATATATATATATATATATATATATATATATATATATATATATATATATATATATATATATATATATATATATATATATACACACACACACACTTATAGCTCTGATTTTAAAGCAACAGTATCAGCATTTATATGTATACAGTTATCAGACTGAATAGTCGAAGTAATACGATTCGCAAGCTGGAAAAGTTACTAGGAAAAACCATACACAAACTATTCTTATTTAGCAGTAAAATAGATTTATTTGTATAGCATACCATTTTCCAGAGTTACTTTGTTCATTACAAATCAGTTTAGTACAGCTAATATTTGCATACAAAGTGTCCTTGTTGCTGTCATAATGCTCACCACTTCTGGCCATAACAACCATAAAAAATGAGCATCATGCAAACCGTGTACTAGAAAACAAATGAAGATATTACAAACTGATAGCTGAATTAAGCAGGGTACTGTTGCATTAAAATATTTAATGAAATTTGCTATTATGTCTTAGGAAGAGGGTGATGAATTTCAGTCATATAATTAGTTCAATGCACTTTACAGTGTCTTTAATACAACAGGTTGCAACTATCTGTAAAGCCCTGGGAAAGAAAATATAGACTGTAAAAGCAAGTTAAAAAAATAGATGGAAAAATAGATTTCCATGTACAAATTGTTATATGAAAATAGATCAGTAAACCTCTCATGACCAGCATCTGGCTTCCAAGTGAAGTATATGAGGTGGTGAGAGGGTTAAAATGTGCAAGGAATTTAATAAACAGCTGAAGATTTGTTGATTTAAATTTTTTCACCTTTCTTTTATATCTCTATTCTTCACTCAGGAAGGTTAGCACTATATAAAGGCTGCAAAATGTATGTACAAACACACTGATATATATAATTATATACATGCTGAGTTTTGGGGATGGGGAAGATTCATTCTTTCTTTTTGGCAACTGTCAGTTCTAGCTTTGGCAGGTGGACACCTGCCTTAGTTGCACTGTCATTGCTCGAGGAAGAAGAGACTCTGGACTTTCTGGAGGAAAGCGATGCACCGCTTCCTTGGACGTTTTCATCGTCACTTAATGTGACCTCATAAGAACCCTTTGACTTGGACCCCAAGCCGCCAAAAGTGCCAAATTTTATTTTTGATTGCTTTCCCTTCTTTTTGCCCCCCTCAGCAGATAATGAACTGCCAGCCTCTAATGTACCACTTGGTGAGGAGTGTGTTGATTCATCTTTCTCTTCACTGAAGGAAGATGATCTCTGTCTTGTCTTTTTGCTTGTAAACAGAGAAAACTCATATTTTGGAGCCTTTTCCATGTCTAAGTTTGTGGATACCAGACCACCTTCAGCTGACCCTAAACTAGCTTTTGGACTTTTGAGGTCCCCTTTTAAACCAGAAACTGAGACATTCGAAAGGCTAGCATCTTCTTTTGCTTTAGACTTGAAGTTCAGTTTTGGCATTTTTATCTTGGATTTCTTTATTTTAATCTCACTTTCATCAATTTCTAAGCCAGTCTCACCAGACTTCTTCACCAGCACATCTGCAGAAGGAAAGTCTACATCAACTCCCACCTCTCTTCCTGCCAAATCTGGTCCAGATGATGTAAATTTGGGCATTAAAAGTCGTGGGAAAGTAATTTTAACGTCAGAACTTTCTAGATTTCCACCTATCCCTTGAACATCCAAACTTCCTTTTACTTTGGGTCCAGTCATCCCACCTTTCATTTTTGACCCTACTTCAAAACCTTCTGACCCCTGCATATCTCCTGTCAGATTTATACTTTGTCCTATTGAAATGCCTTCCTTTATCTTGGAATCTTTCAGAGAAATGTTGATGCCTGGAGCTGAACCTTTAACTGCAGCTGATGACTGAAAAGAAGGCCCTTTTATATTCAAGTCTGCATTTTCAATTTTGCCAGAAACATTAGCAAGACCAACATCTGGCCCAGAGAGAGAAATTTCCCCTTTCGGTAACTTAGGCCCTTGCAGGTGTGAACCAGATAGATCTAAAGAAGGTACTGTAATGTGAGTATCTAAACTTTTTGTACCAATAGATGGCAACGCAGTGTGTATGCTTGGCTTCACTCCACCAAAAATGTCCACATCACTTTCAATCTTTGGTCCTTTTAAATTAATATCAAACTCTGAATCAGAGGCCTTTGGGGAAGATATATCAACTGTTGGCAATTTAATTTTCCCTCCTGACCCTGGGATTCCTACTTTAGGAGCTTGAAACTGCATACTTCCTGAATCACTTTTGATTTTTGGTCCTTTCAAATTAACATCTATCCCTGGTACAGATGTCTCAGCTGCAAGAGCAGGTACTTCACTGCTAATATTAATTGTACCATGGGTCACATCTACACTAGGCACTTTTATATCTGTGGCAATTTTGGGGCCAGACAGATCAGTTTCTACCTTAGGAAGTGAAACACCAATATCAGGAGCTGTTGCTTCAACTTTTGGACCTGACATACTAAAATTAGGAAGTTTGAATCTTGGCTTCTTGACCTTTACATCAGGGCCTTCAATACTAACCCTAGAAGATGTTAATTCAGCTTCAGGTGTCTTAAATCCACCACTGATGTCTAAATCCGGAGTCTTTAGCTCTGCACTAGGGCTCTGCAGTGAAGTTTCTCCTTTTAGCTTTGGAGATTTGAGGTCAAACTCAACATCAGGGAAATGAATTTTGCCAAAGAGTGGCTTTCTTGTTTTAGGTGCTTTTATACCAAGATTTGTGGAAATTGCTGCATCCCCACCTGCAACATTTAAGTCTGCATCTGGAGCATTAAGATTTATGTCACTGTCTACTTCAGGTGCACTTACATCAAAACCCCCTTTTTTGCCTTTTATTTTTGGACCACTCATATGAATTTTGGGCATTTTAAATTTCCCCTTTTTTCCTTTGCTCCCAACGCCTAACTCAGGCACTTCAGAATCAAATTCTACATCAGGAGCGTTAACATCTACAGAAGGTGATTTCATATCTGCTTTAGGTGACTTAATGCCAAAGCCAAACTTTGGTTTCTTTACCTTGGGTAGTTTTAAATTACCTTCAGGGCCTTCAATATCTAAGGTGGGAGTTTTTACTGTGAGGTCTGGAGATTCCACTCTAACACCACCTGTTGACAAGTCAATTCCTGGGCCTTCAAGTTTACCTTCTAATTTGGGGGCACGGATGTCTCCTTTGAAGTGTGGAGCCTTTAAACCCACATCCCCTTCCAATTTTGAAGTGGAAAGATCTGCCTCTCCTTTAATTTTGGGGGTTTTCACATTTATATCTGGCATTGACACTTTTGGTAAATGGACATCGGTTGATGGCATGCTAACTTTAAAGCCTTTTAGCCTACCCTCAGGATCTTCAATGTTTACATTTGGACCTGATATATCAATACTTCCTTTGGGAAGACTGGCATCAATGTCTGGACCTTCCATTTTTGGACCAGAAAAACCAAATGTAGGCATTTTAAATTTGGGCATTTTAAATTTTCCTTCGGGGCCTTTCAGATTGACATCTGGGGCATCTATTTCCACTCCTGGAATCTCAACATCTAGATCTGGTGAGTTTATGTCAGCTTTAGGGCCTTTGAAACCTCCTATCTTAGGACCTTTCAAATTAAGGTCAATATCAGGCATTGACATTTCTGGCATATGTAATGAAGACTTAAACTTGGGTCCTGTTACTTTACCATCAATATCTACATCTGGAGCTTCAAGGTCAACTTCTGGGCCTTTGATGTTACCTTTGGGACCTTTCAAATCCCCTTCTATTTTAGGACCTTTCAAATTTAAGTCAAAATCAGGCATTGACATTTTTGGCATTGAAGGTAACTTGAACTTGTGACCTTTTACTTTTCCATCAATATCTACATCTGGAGCTTCAAGGTCAACTTCTGGGCCTTTGATGTTACCTTCGGGACCTTTCAAATCTCCTTCTATTTTAGGACCTTTCAAATTTAAGTCAAAATCAGGCATTGACATTTTTGGCATTGAAGGTAACTTGAACTTGGAACCTTTAACTTTACCATCAATATCTACATCTGGAGCCTCAAGGTCAACTTCTGGGCCTTTGATGTTACCTTCGGGACCTTTTAAATCTCCTTCTATTTTAGGACCTTTCATATTAAAGTCAATATCAGGCATTGACATTTTTGGCATTGAAGGTAACTTGAACTTGGAACCTTTAACTTTACCATCAATATCTACATCTGGAGCCTCAAGGTCAACTTTTGGGCCTTTGAGGTTTACTTCAGGACCTTTCAAATCTCCTTCGAACTTTGGACCTTTCAGATTTAGATCAGCACCAGGCATTGATACTTTTGGTAGACCAATATTCATTGAGGGCATTTTAATTTTGGGGCCTTTTAATTTGCCCTCTGGTCCCTCAATGTCAACATCAGGAGCCTGAATATCTACACTGGGACCTGATATATCAAAACTTCCTTTGGGTAAACTGGCATCAATATCTGGACCTTCAATTTTTGGACCAGAAACACCAAATGTAGGCATTTTAAATTTGGGCATTTTTAATTTGCCTTCTGGGCCTTTCAGATTGACATCAGGGGCATCTATTTCCACTCCTGGAACCTCAACATCTAGATCTCGGGCCTTTATGTCAACTTTAGGACCTTTAAAATCTCCCATTTTAGGACCTTTCAAATGAATATTGGGCATTGATAATTCTGGCATCTCAAATTTAGGACCTTTAAATTTGCCTTCTGGTCCCTCTATATTTAAATCAGGAGTCTGAATATCTACATTTGGGCCAGATATATCAATACTTCCTTTAGGCAAGCTAGCATCAAATCCTGGGCCTTCAACTTTTGGACCAGAAATGCCAAATTTTGGCATTTTAAATGTGGGCATTTTAAGTTTTCCTTCTGGGCCTTTTAAATTTACATCTGGGGCTTCAAATTCCACTCCTGGAGTTTCGGTATCTAACTGTGGGGCCTTTATGTCAACTTTAGGACCTTTCAAATTCAGATCAATATCAGGCATTGACATTTTTGGCATTGAAGGTAACTTGAACTTGGGACCTTTTACTTTTCCATCAATATCTACATCAGGAGCCTCAAGGTCAACTTCTGGGCATTTGATGTTACCATCGGGACCTTTCAAATCTCCTTCTATTTTAGGACCTTTAAAGTTTAGGTCAAAATCAGGCATTGACATTTTTGGCATTGAAGGTAACTTGAACTTGGGACCTTTTACGTTTCCATCAATATCTACATCTGGAGCCTCAAGGTCAAGTTTTGGGCCTTTGATGTCAACTTTGTGACCTTTTAAATCTCCTTCCAATTTGGGACCTTTCAAATTCAGATCGAAATCAGGCTTTGTGACCTTTGGTAGATTGATATTTATTGAGGGTAATTCAAATTTGGGCCCCTTCAATTTGCCCTCTGGTCCCTCAATGTCTATATCAGGAGCCTGAATATCTACATTTGGGCCTGATACATCAATACTTCCTTTTGGAAGGCTAGCATCAATATCTAAGCCTTCCCCTTTTGGGCCAGAAAAGCCAAATTTGGGCATTTTAAATTTGGGCATTTTAACTTTTCCTTCTGGGCCTTTTAGATTGACATCCGGGGCTTCAATATCTAACTCTGGGGCCTCAACTTTGGGACCTTTCAAATCTCCTTCTATTTTAGGACCTTTAAAATTTAGGTCAAAATCAGGCATTGACATTTTTGGCATTGAAGGTAACTTGAACTTGGGACCTTTTACGTTTCCATCCATATCTACATCAGGAGCCTCAAGGTCAACTTCTGGGCATTTGATGTCCACTTTGTGACCTTTCAAATCTCCTTCTATTTTAGGACCTTTCAAATTTAGGTCAAAATCAGGCATTGACATTTTTGGCATTGAAGGCAACTTGAACTTGGGACCTTTTACGTTTCCATCAATATCTACATCTGGAGCCTCAAGGTCAAGTTTTGGGCCTTTGATGTCAACTTTGTGACCTTTTAAATCTCCTTCTATTTTGGGACCTTTCAAATTCAGATCGAAATCAGGCTTTGTGACCTTTGGTAGATTGAAATTTATTGAGGGTAATTCAAATTTGGGGCCCTTTAATTTGCCCTCTGGTCCCTCAATGTCTACATCAGGAGCCTGAATATCTACATTTGGACCTGATACATCAATACTTCCTTTTGGAAGGCTAGCATCAATATCTAGGCCTTCCCCTTTTGGGCCAGAAATGCCAAATTTGGGCATTTTAAATTTGGGCATTTTAAGTTTTCCTTCTGGGCCTTTTAGATTGACATCTGGGGCTTCAATATCTAACTCTGGGGCCTCAACTTTGGGGCCTTTCAGATCTCCTCCCATCTTAGGACCTTTCAATTTAAGGTCAAAGTCAGGCATTGACATTTCTGGCATATGCACTGAAGGTAGATTAAACTTGGGACCTTTTATTTTACCATCAATATCTACATTAACTTCTGGGTGTTTTAGGTCTAAGTTGGGATCTTTTAAGTCTCCTTCAAGCTTAGGACCTTTAAGATTTACATCAACATCTGGCAAAGACATCTTTGGTAGGTTGATATTCATAGAAGGCATCTTAATTTTGGAACCCTTAAGTTTTCCTTCTGGTCCTTCAATATCCATATCTGGAGTTTCAATATTTACATCTGCAGTAGGTATTTTAACTTCGGGTTTTTGAAATTTTAGATCAATATCTGGAGCATCTGGTTTTGGGCCAGAAAATCCAAATTTAGGCATACTAAATTTGGGCATTTTAAGCTTTCCTTTTCCTTCTGGACCATCTAAAGAAACATCTGGTGTCTCCAGGTCTATGTCAGGTGTTTTAATATCAAGCTTGGGGCCATGTAATTCACCTTCAACCTTTGGAAGAGACACATCCACATCTCCTTTTAATTTTGGTCCTTTCACATTTAATTCAACATCTGGCATCGACACTTTGGGGCTTGTTATGTTTAATGACGGCATTTTGAATTTATGACTTTTACCTTTTACCTCCAGATCTGGCATTTCTACATCAGGACCACTGACTTCAATATCTGCTTTTGGAACTTTTACTTCAGCACTGGGTGTGTGTACCTTGGGACCTGAGAAATTAAATTTGGGCAGCCTAAATTTGTATTTTTTAGTTTTTGTTTCTGGCATGTCAATGTCTGCTTCTGGCAAACCTATGCCTAACTCTGGGCCTTTAAGACTACCACCCTTTGATGCATCAATGTCACCTTTAACCTTACCACCTTTCACATTAATATCTAGATCTGGCATAGATACACTTGGCTTTGAAAATCCCCATGATGGCATTTTAAATTTGGGACCTTTAACTTTGCCTTCAGGTAGTTCTGCAGATAGAGATGGGCTGTGTACATCAAAATCAGGACCTTTAATATCAGCTTTTGGAGCCTTTATATCAGCCTCCAGATTTCCCTCAGGTATGTCCACGCTCCCTTTTAGTTTGGGGGCTTTTAAACCAAGATCTATATCAGGCATAGATACATGTGGCAAATTCATATTCAGTGATGGCATCTTAATTTTCTGACCTTTTACTTTCCCTCCTGGAAGTTCAGCATCTAATCCAGCTTTAATGTCTACCTTTGGTCCATAAAGGTCAACATCTGCTTGTGGAAGCTTAATTTCTGGGCCCTTGATGCTTCCTTCTGCATTTGGCATGGATAGGTCTCCTGCCTTAAGCTTTGGACCTTTTAAATTAAGATCAACATCAGGCATTGAAATTTTGGGCATATTAATATCCAAAGAGGGCATCTTAAATTTGGGGCCTTTAACCTTGCCCTCAGGACCCTCAATATCCACTTCAGGTGTTTTTATATCAGCTTCCACTCCTTCAATATTGGGCCCTGAAAACCCAAACTTTGGCATTTTAAATTTAGGCATTTTCATTTTACCTTCAGGGTACTCTATATCAATATCTGATGTCTCTAAATCAAGTTTTGGGCCCTTTAGTTCAACATTAGGTGTCTTAATTTCTCCTTCTATCTTGGGTAAAGAAACATCTGCATCTCCTTTCCAGTTAGGACCTTTGACATTCAAATCAAAGTCAGGTAGAGATACACTTGGAAGATTTACTGATTGCATCTTGAATTTTGGACCCTTTACTTTTCCATCAAGGTCCAAATCAGGAGCCTTAATGTCCACCTCAGGTGCCTTAACATCAACATTAGGCCCTTTCACATCTCCTACTTTGGGACCTTTCATATTTAAATCAAAATCTGGCATAGATACCTTGGGCAGATTAAAATTCATTGAGGGCATCTTAAATTTGGGACCTCTAACTTTACCTTCAGGCCCCTCAATATCTAATCCTGGCCCTGAGACATCAAGATCAGCATCAATGCTCGGGCCCTCTAACTTGTCTTCCACTTTAGGGAGAGAAACATCAGCCCCTCCTTTCAAGTTTGGTGCTTTTAAATTCAAATCAATATTGGGCATAGACACATTAGAGAGATTTACTGATGGCATTTTGAATTTCGGTCCCTTAACTTTTCCGTCAACATCTACATTAGAAATTTCAAGATCCACCTCAGGTTTTTTAATGTCAACTTTAGGACCTTTGATATCTCCTAATTTTGGGCCTTTCATACTCAGATCAATATCAGGCATAGTTACATTAGGGAAATTAATGTTCATTGATGGCATCTTAAATTTAGAATCTTTCAATTTACCTTCAGGTCCCTCAATGTCCACATCGGGGCCAGAGAGATTAAGGTTTGCTTTTGGAAGGTTAATATCCACCTCAGAGCCTTCAATATTGGGTCCTGAAAACCCAAACTTTGGAATTTTAAATTTAGGCATTTTCAGTTTTCCCTCTGGGCCCTCCACATCAAGTCCTGTGTCAACATCCAGCTCTGGTCCTTTCAGTTCAATATTAGGACCTTTCAATTCTGTTTCTACCTTTGGGAGATCAACATCTACCCCTCCTTTCCATTTAGGCCCTTTTACATTTAGATCGACATCTATATTAGGACCTTCAACTTTTGGTCTGGAAATACCAAACTTTGGCATTTTAAACTTGGGCATTTTAGTTTTTCCTTCTGGGCCTTTGAGATTTACATCAGGAACTTCTAAATCAATATCAGGAGTTTCAACATTGAGCTCTGGAATTTTCACATTAGCTTTGGAGCCTTTCAAATCTCCTTCAACTTTAGGGCCCTTCAGACTAAGATCAACATCAGGCATTTTTGGAAAATGTACTGTAGGCATTTTAAATCTGTGACCTTTTAGTTTACCATCCACATCTATATCTGGGCCCTCAAGGTCAACTTTTGGGCCTTTGATGTCAACTTTAGGACCTTTTCCATCCCTATCCAATTTGGGTCCTTTCAGATTTAGATCAATGTCTACATCAGGAGCTCTAACATCCACATTTGGACCTGATATATCGATACTTCCTTTGGGAAGACTGGCATCAATGTCTGGACCTTCGATTTTTGGTCCAGAACCCCCAAATTTAGGCATTTTAAATTTGGGCATTTTAAATTTTCCTTCTGGACCTGTCAGATTGACATCTGGTGCTTCTAATTCCACTCCTGGAGCCTCAACATTTAGCTCTGGGGCCTTTAGGTCAGCTTTAGGGCCTTTGAATCCTCCTATCTTAGGACCTTTCAAATTAAGGTCAATATCGGGCATTGACATTTCTGGCATATGCCATGAAGGTAGCTTAAACGTGGATCCTTTTACTTTACCATCAATATCTACATCTGGAGCCTCAAGGTCAACTTCAAGGTTACCTTCGGGACCTTTTAAATCTCCTTCTATTTTAGGACCTTTCAAATTTAAGTCAAAATCAGGCATTGACATTTTTGGCATTGAAGGTAACTTGAACTTGGAACCTTTAACTTTACCATCAATATCTACATCTGGAGCCTCAAGGTCAAATTTTGGGCCTTTGATGTTTAATTCGTGACCTTTCAAATCTCCTTCTAACTTTGGTCCTTTCAGATTTAGATCAGCACCAGGCATTGATACTTTTGGTAGACCAATATTCATTGAGGGCATTTTAAATTTTGTACCTTTTAATTTGCCCTCTGGTCCTTCAATGTCTACATCAGGGGCCTTAAAATCTACATCTGGACCAGATATATCAATACTTCCTTTGGGAAGACTTGCATCAATGTCTGGACCTTCCATTTTTGGACCAGAAACACCAAATGTAGGCATTTTAAATTTGGGCATTTTAAATTTTCCTTCCGGGCCTTTCAGATTGATATCTGGTGCTTCTAATTCTACTCCTGGAGCTTCAACATCAAGCTCTGGGGCTTTAATGCCTACTTGAGGGCCTTTCAAATCTCCTTCTATTTTAGGACCTTTCATATTAAAGTCAATATCAGGCATTGACATTTTTGGCATTGAAGGTAACTTGAACTTGGAACCTTTAACTTTACCATCAATATCTACATCTGGAGCCTCAAGGTCAACTTTTGGGCCTTTTACGTCAACTTTGGGACCTTTTAAATCTCCTTCTATTTTAGGACCTTTCATATTAAAGTCAATATCAGGCATTGACATTTTTGGCATTGAAGGTAACTTGAACTTGGAACCTTTAACTTTACCATCAATATCTACATCTGGAGCCTCAAGGTCAACTTCTGGGCCTTTGATTTTAACTTCGGGACCTTTCAAATCTCCTTCTAACTTTGGACCTTTCAGATTTAGATCAAAATCAGGCATTGTTACCTTTGGTAAACCAATATTCATTGAGGGCATTTTGAATTTGTGGCCTTTCAATTTGCCCTCTGGTCCCTCAATGTCTACATCAGGAGCCTGAACATCCACATTTGGACCTGATATTTCGATACTTCCTTTGGGAAGACTGGCATCAATGTCTGGACCTTCGATTTTTGGACCAGAACCCCCAAATTTAGGCATTTTAAATTTGGGCATTTTAAATTTTCCTTCTGGACCTGTCAGATTGACATCTGGTGCTTCTAATTCCACTCCTGGAGCCTCAACATTTAGCTCTGGGGCTTTAATGCCTACTTGAGGGCCTTTCAAATCTCCTTCTATTTTAGGACCTTTCATATTAAAGTCAATATCAGGCATTGACATTTTTGGCATTGAAGGTAACTTGAACTTGGAACCTTTAACTTTACCATCAATATCTACATCTGGAGCCTCAAGGTCAACTTCTGGGCCTTTGATTTTAACTTCGGGACCTTTCAAATCTCCTTCTAACTTTGGACCTTTCAGATTTAGGTCAAAATCAGGCATTGTTACCTTTGGTAAACCAATATTCATTGAGGGCATTTTGAATTTGTGGCCTTTCAATTTGCCCTCTGGTCCCTCAATGTCTACATCAGGAGCCTGAATATCCACATTTGGACCTGATATTTCGATACTTCCTTTGGGAAGACTGGCATCAATGTCTGGACCTTCGATTTTTGGACCAGAACCCCCAAATTTAGGCATTTTAAATTTGGGCATTTTAAATTTTCCTTCTGGACCTGTCAGATTGACATCTGGTGCTTCTAATTCCACTCCTGGAGCCTCAACATTTAGCTCTGGGGCCTTTATGTCAGCTTTAGGACCTTTGAAACCTCCCATCTTAGGACCTTTCAAATTAAGATCAATGTCGGGCATTGACATTTCTGGCATATGCCATGAAGGTAGCTTAAACGTGGATCCTTTTACTTTACCATCAATATCTACACCTGGAGCCTCAAGGTCAACTTCTGGGCCTTTGATGTTACCTTCGGGACCTTTTAAATCTCCTTCTATTTTAGGACCTTTCAAATTTAAGTCAAAATCAGGCATTGACATTTTTGGCATTGAAGGTAACTTGAACTTGGAACCTTTAACTTTACCATCAATATCTACATCTGGAGCCTCAAGGTCAACTTCTGGGCCTTTGATTTTAACTTCGGGACCTTTCAAATCTCCTTCTAACTTTGGACCTTTCAGATTTAGATCAAAATCAGGCATTGTTACCTTTGGTAAACCAATATTCATTGAGGGCATTTTGAATTTGTGGCCTTTCAATTTGCCCTCTGGTCCCTCAATGTCTACATCAGGAGCCTGAATATCTACATTTGGACCTGATATATCAATACTTCCTTTGGGAAGACTTGCATCAATGTCTGGACCTTCCATTTTTGGACCAGAAACACCAAATGTAGGCATTTTAAATTTGGGCATTTTAAATTTTCCTTCCGGGCCTTTCAGATTGATATCTGGTGCTTCTAATTCTACTCCTGGAGCTTCAACATCAAGCTCTGGGGCTTTAATGCCTACTTGAGGGCCTTTCAAATCTCCTTCTATTTTAGGACCTTTCATATTAAAGTCAATATCAGGCATTGACATTTTTGGCATTGAAGGTAACTTGAACTTGGAACCTTTAACTTTACCATCAATATCTACATCTGGAGCCTCAAGGTCAACTTCTGGGCCTTTGATTTTAACTTCGGGACCTTTCAAATCTCCTTCTAACTTTGGACCTTTCAGATTCAGATCAAAATCAGGCATTGTTACCTTTGGTAAACCAATATTCATTGAGGGCATTTTGAATTTGTGGCCTTTCAATTTGCCCTCTGGTCCCTCAATGTCTACATCAGGAGCCTGAATATCTACATTTGGACCTGATATATCAATACTTCCTTTGGGAAGACTGGCATCAATGTCTGGACCTTCCATTTTTGGACCAGAAACACCAAATTTGGGCATTTTAAATTTGGGCATTTTAAATTTTCCTTCCGGGCCTTTCAGATTGATATCTGGTGCTTCTAATTCTACTCCTGGAGCTTCAACATCAAGCTCTGGGGCTTTAATGCCTACTTGAGGGCCTTTCAAATCTCCTTCTATTTTAGGACCTTTCATATTAAAGTCAATATCAGGCATTGACATTTTTGGCATTGAAGGTAACTTGAACTGGGAACCTTTAACTTTACCATCAATATCTACATCTGGAGCCTCAAGGTCAACTTTTGGGCCTTTGACGTCAACTTTGGGACCTTTTAAATCTCCTTCTATTTTAGGACCTTTCATATTAAAGTCAATATCAGGCATTGACATTTTTGGCATTGAAGGTAACTTGAACTTGGAACCTTTAACTTTACCATCAATATCTACATCTGGAGCCTCAAGGTCAACTTCTGGGCCTTTGATTTTAACTTCGGGACCTTTCAAATCTCCTTCTAACTTTGGACCTTTCAGATTTAGATCAAAATCAGGCATTGTTACCTTTGGTAAACCAATATTCATTGAGGGCATTTTGAATTTGTGGCCTTTCAATTTGCCCTCTGGTCCCTCAATGTCTACATCAGGAGCCTGAACATCCACATTTGGACCTGATATTTCGATACTTCCTTTGGGAAGACTGGCATCAATGTCTGGACCTTCGATTTTTGGACCAGAACCCCCAAATTTAGGCATTTTAAATTTGGGCATTTTAAATTTTCCTTCTGGACCTGTCAGATTGACATCTGGTGCTTCTAATTCCACTCCTGGAGCCTCAACATTTAGCTCTGGGGCCTTTATGTCAGCTTTAGGGCCTTTGAAACCTCCTATCTTAGGACCTTTCAAATTAAGATCAATGTCGGGCATTGACATTTCTGGCATATGCCATGAAGGTAGCTTAAACGTGGATCCTTTTACTTTACCATCAATATCTACATCTGGAGCCTCAAGGTCAACTTTTGGGCCTTTGACGTCAACTTTGGGACCTTTTAAATCTCCTTCTATTTTAGGACCTTTCATATTAAAGTCAATATCAGGCATTGACATTTTTGGCATTGAAGGTAACTTGAACTTGGGACCTTTTACTTTTCCATCAATATCTACATCTGGAGCCTCAAGGTCAACTTTTGGGCATGTGATGTCAACTTTGGGACCTTTTAAATCTCCTTCTATTTTAGGACCTTTCAGACTCAGATCAGCATCAGGCATTGATACCTTTGGTAAGCCTATATTCATTGAGGGCATTTTAAATTTCGGGCTCTTTAATTTGCCCTCTGGTCCCTCAAGGTCTACATCGGGAGCCTGAATATCCATACTTGGACCAGATATATCGATACTTCCTTTAGGAAGGCTAGCATCAATATTTGGACCCTCAACTGTTGGACCAGAGACACCAAATTTGGGCATTTTAAATTTGGGCATTTTCAGTTTGCCTTCTGGGCCTTTCAGATTTACATCTGGTGCTTCTAATTCTACTCGTGGAGCTTCAATGTCTAGTTCTGGTGCTTTAATGTCAGCTTTAGGGCCTTTGAAACCTCCTATCTTAGGACCTTTCAAATTAAGGTCAATGTCGGGCATTGACATTTCTGGCATATGCCATGAAGGTAGCTTAAACGTGGATCCTTTTACTTTACCATCAATATCTACATCTGGAGCTTCAAGGTCAACTTTTGGGCCTTTGATGTTACCTTCAGGACCTTTCAAATCTCCTTCTATTTTAGGACCTTTCAAATTTAAGTCAAAATCAGGCATTGACATTTTTGGCATTGAAGGTAACTTGAACTTGGAACCTTTAACTTTACCATCAATATCTACATCTGGAGCATCAAGGTCAACTTTTGGGCCTTTGATGTCAACTTTGGGACCTTTTAAATCTCCTTCTATTTTAGGACCTTTCATATTAAAGTCAATATCAGGCATTGACATTTTTGGCATTGAAGGTAACTTGAACTTGGGACCTTTTACTTTTCCATCAATATCTACATCTGGAGCCTCAAGGTCAACTTTTGGGCATGTGATGTCAACTTTGGGACCTTTTAAATCTCCTTCTATTTTAGGACCTTTCAGACTCAGATCAGCATCAGGCATTGATACCTTTGGCAAGCCTATATTCATTGAGGGCATTTTAAATTTCGGGCTCTTTAATTTGCCCTCTGGTCCCTCAAGGTCTACATCGGGAGCCTGAATATCCATACTTGGACCAGATATATCGATACTTCCTTTAGGAAGGCTAGCATCAATATCTGGACCCTCAACTGTTGGACCAGAGACACCAAATTTGGGCATTTTAAATTTGGGCATTTTCAGTTTGCCTTCTGGGCCTTTCAGATTTACATCTGGTGCTTCTAATTCTACTCGTGGAGCTTCAACGTCTAGTTCTGGGGTTTTAATGTTAGCTTTGGGACCTTTCCAATCTCCTTCTATTTTAGGACCTTTCATATTAAAGTCAATATCAGGCGTTGACATTTTTGGCATTGAAGGTAACTTGAACTTGGGACCTTTTACTTTTCCATCAATATCTACATCTGGAGCCTCAAGGTCAACTTTTGGGCCTTTGACGTCAACTTTGGGACCTTTTAAATCTCCTTCTATTTTAGGACCTTTCATATTAAAGTCAATATCAGGCATTGACATTTTTGGCATTGAAGGTAACTTGAACTTGTGACCTTTTACTTTTCCATCAATATCTACATCTGGAGCCTCAAGGTCAACTTTTGGGCATGTGATGTCAACTTTGGGACCTTTTAAATCTCCTTCTATTTTAGGACCTTTCAGACTCAGATCAGCATCAGGCAATGATACCTTTGGCAAGCCTATATTCATTGAGGGCATTTTAAATTTTGGGCTCTTTAATTTGCCCTCTGGTCCCTCAAGGTCTACATCGGGAGCCTGAATATCCATACTCGGACCAGATATATTGATACTTCCTTTAGGAAGGCTAGCATCAATATTTGGACCCTCAACTGTTGGACCAGAAACACCAAATTTGGGCATTTTAAATTTGGGCATTTTCAGTTTGCCTTCTGGGCCTTTCAGATTTACATCTGGTGCTTCTAATTCTACTCGTGGAGCTTCAATGTCTAGTTCTGGGGCTTTAATGTTAGCTTTGGGACCTTTCCAATCTCCTTCTATTTTAGGACCTTTCATATTAAAGTCAATATCAGGCGTTGACATTTTTGGCATTGAAGGTAACTTGAACTTGGAACCTTTTACTTTTCCATCAATATCTACATCTGGAGCCTCAAGGTCAACTTTTGGGCCTTTGACGTCAACTTTGGGACCTTTTAAATCTCCTTCTATTTTAGGACCTTTCAAATTAAAGTCAATATCAGGCGTTGACATTTTTGGCATTGAAGGTAACTTGAACTTGGGACCTTTTACTTTTCCATCAATATCTACATCTGGAGCCTCAAGGTCAACTTTTGGGCCTTTGACGTCAACTTTGGGACCTTTTAAATCTCCTTCTATTTTAGGACCTTTCATATTAAAGTCAATATCAGGCGTTGACATTTTTGGCATTGAAGGCAACTTGAACTTGGGACCTTTTACTTTTCCATCAATATCTACATCTGGAGCCTCAAGGTCAACTTTTGGGCCTTTGACGTCAACTTTGGGACCTTTTAAATCTCCTTCTATTTTAGGACCTTTCAGACTCAGATCAGCATCAGGCATTGATACTTTTGGCAAGCCTATATTCATTGAGGGCATTTTAAATTTCGGGCTCTTTAATTTGCCCTCTGGTCCCTCAAGGTCTACATTGGGAGCCTGAATATCCATACTTGGACCAGATATATCGATACTTCCTTTAGGAAGGCTAGCATCAATATCTGGACCCTCAACTGTTGGACCAGAGACACCAAATTTGGGCATTTTAAATTTGGGCATTTTTAGTTTGCCTTCTGGGCCTTTCAGATTTACATCTGGTGCTTCTAATTCTACTTGTGGAGCTTCAATGTCTAGTTCTGGGGCTGTAATGTTAGCTTTGGGACCTTTCCAATCTCCTTCTATTTTAGGACCTTTCATATTAAAGTCAATATCGGGCGTTGACATTTTTGGCATTGAAGGTAACTTGAACTTGGGACCTTTTACTTTTCCATCAATATCTACATCTGGAGCCTCAAGGTCAACTTTTGGGCCTTTGACGTCAACTTTGGGACCTTTTAAATCTCCTTCTATTTTAGGACCTTTCAGGCTCAGATCAGCATCAGGCATTGATACCTTTGGCAAGCCTATATTCATTGAGGGCATTTTAAATTTCGGGCTCTTTAATTTGCTCTCTGGTCCCTCAAGGTCTACATCGGGAGCCTGAATATCCATACTCGGACCAGATATATTGATACTTCCTTTAGGAAGGCTAGCATCAATATTTGGACCCTCAACTGTTGGACCAGAAACACCAAATTTGGGCATTTTAAATTTGGGCATTTTCAGTTTGCCTTCTGGGCCTTTCAGATTTACATCTGGTGCTTCTAATTCTACTTGTGGAGCTTCAATGTCTAGTTCTGGGGCTTTAATGTTAGCTTTGGGACCTTTCCAATCTCCTTCTATTTTAGGACCTTTCATATTAAAGTCAATATCAGGCGTTGACATTTTTGGCATTGAAGGTAACTTGAACTTGGAACCTTTTACTTTTCCATCAATATCTACATCTGGAGCCTCAAGGTCAACTTTTGGGCCTTTGACGTCAACTTTGGGACCTTTTAAATCTCCTTCTATTTTAGGACCTTTCATATTAAAGTCAATATCAGGCGTTGACATTTTTGGCATTGAAGGTAACTTGAACTTGGGACCTTTTACTTTTCCATCAATATCTACATCTGGAGCCTCAAGGTCAACTTTTGGGCCTTTGACGTCAACTTTGGGACCTTTTAAATCTCCTTCTATTTTAGGACCTTTCAGACTCAGATCAGCATCAGGCATTGATACTTTTGGCAAGCCTATATTCATTGAGGGCATTTTAAATTTCGGGCTCTTTAATTTGCCCTCTGGTCCCTCAAGGTCTACATTGGGAGCCTGAATATCCATACTTGGACCAGATATATCGATACTTCCTTTAGGAAGGCTAGCATCAATATCTGGACCCTCAACTGTTGGACCAGAGACACCAAATTTGGGCATTTTAAATTTGGGCATTTTCAGTTTGCCTTCTGGGCCTTTCAGATTTACATCTGGTGCTTCTAATTCTACTCGTGGAGCTTCAATGTCTAGTTCTGGGGCTTTAATGTTAGCTTTGGGACCTTTCCAATCTCCTTCTATGTTAGGACCTTTCATATTAAAGTCAATATCAGGCGTTGACATTTTTGGCATTGAAGGTAACTTGAACTTGGGACCTTTTACTTTTCCATCAATATCTACATCTGGAGCCTCAAGGTCAACTTTTAGACCTTTGGAACCTTTCAAATCTCCCTCCAACTTTGGACCTTTGACATGCAGATCAGCATCAGCCACAGATACCTTAGGTAAACCAATATCCAATGAAGGCATTTCAAACTTTGGACCTTTCAATTTCCCTTCTGGATCCTCAATTTCTGGCACAGACATGTTTGAAAGTTGCACTGAAGACACCCCAAACTTGGAACCTCCCATTTTACCATCAACATCTATACCTGGACCCTGAAGCTCGATATTTGGACCTTTGACATCTACTCTGGCATCTTTTAAACCTCCCTCCGCTTTTGAAGGTTTAAAACGGAGATCAACATCTGGCATTGACACTTTTGGTAAATTTATATCGACTTGGGGTTTTTCAAATTTAGGACCTTTTAGTTTCCCTTCTGACCCCTCAATGCCTCCTATTTTAGGACCTTTGATATTAGCACCAATATCTGGCACTGACACTTTTGGCAAGTTGGACTTTATTGATTCTATTTTCAGACTAGGGCCTTTTAAATCACCGCCTAGGTTACCAATATTCATATCAATGTCTGTACCGGATAGGTCAATGTTTTGTTTGGCAAAGTTCACATCTACACCAGGACCTTGCAAATTGGATTCTGCAATTCCAAATTTTGGCATTTTAAATTTGGGCATTGTTATATTTACCTCTGAACCTTTCAAAACAGTGTCTGACAAGGCACCTTTAAACTCCAAGGACTCATTTGGCAAGTTTACAGTTTCCTGCAAACCTAAATGAGGACCTTTAATATTTATGTTGGTAGATGCAACTTGTGAATTTGTGATACCAACTGCAGAACCTTGGAAATCTTTTTCTAGCTTAAATCCATCGATACCAGGTGTTTTAACACTAGTCTTACCCTCTGTTGTGTATGTGTAAACAGATTTTCCAGAAAATTCAATACCAGTTTCTGATATCCCTTCATTTGTTCCCAGGACACCAAACTTTGGCATTTTAAATGATGGCATGTGTATCTTTCCCACAGAACTGTCTAAGTTAACATCTGTTCCTTTCACATCCAGACTGGGCACATTCAGGTCTATTTTTGCAGTAGTGGCTTCTCCTTCAACTGATGGTGGAATGAAGTTCAACTGTGGTTTTTCATGGACATTCCCATCTTGCATCAAGGTTGTCTGAGTATATGTTCTGTCAAGCTTTGTTTCCAAGGAACCAGACTTTGGCATCTGAAACGATGGAAGTCCTATATTCACTGACCCACAACTGGTGTCCAAAGGGAGTCGATTTTTTTCACGTGTCTTAATATCTCCAGTTATAGTTGAAGAGTGGGTTTCTTTGGTTGTAATATTTGCTGGTATTTCACTAAGGGCTGCACCTTCCATTTTAATTCCTTCTGCTTTCTTAATGTCAAATTGAGGACCCCTGATCTTCACACCAGATGACTGGGAGTCAAGTTTAGAGGTTATTGATGTGGTGTCCTGTTTGGGCACCCTAGCAATGTTAGGGTTTGTTAGGCCAATGTCTACAGAGGAACTTCCAGCAACATTGAGGCCTTTAAACCTATCATCATGCTCGGTTTCAAATCTAGATGTCCTCATCTCAAATTTCTTTTCATAGCTTTGGAATTTTGGAGCGGAAACATTTACACCAGGCAAATTGATGCTTAAGGAGGAAGTGCTGCCAGTTTGGACACTTCCAGCAGCATCACTGTAGCCTTCAGCAAACTCAAACTGTCCTTTGCCATGTTCATGGTACCTCACAGTGGTACTGTGTACGTTCACAGAGTCACTTGGCAGGTATTCTCTTCCTGCCTGATTTTTACTGGACACATCAATACCAGGAATTCGGATAACCGTTTTACCCTCATCTGTCTGCACACTGGTTTTAGATATCTCAGTTACTTCATGACGAGGAATCTTGATTTTATATTCAGGACTGCTTATGTCAATTTCTTTTGAGTCTTTTGCTCCTGTCACATCAACAGTGTAAGCGGTTACTTTCCTTGTAACGGTGATGGTCCTTGTCTGAGTCTCTGGTTCCAGAGTCTCATCTGACTTCAGACGTGGTTTAATCTTTTTTGCATAAATTCGTCTGTAGTCCTCATCATCCCCACTCTAAAAAAACAATACATTGACAGATTGTTGAAAATATGCCTTAAAAGCATTACTGAAATAAAATTATCCTGTTTAAATATTAGAAACTAATGCCGCGTACACACGAGCGGACTTTACGGCGGACTTTGCCCGGCGGATTTTTCTACGTACTTTACGACGGACTTTCTGAATGAACGGACTTGCCTACACACAATCCACCAAAGTCCGTCGAATTCGTACGTGATGACGTACGACCGGACTAAAACAAGGAAGTTCATAGCCAGTAGCCAATAGCTGCCCTAGCGTGGCTTTTTAGTCCGTCGAACTAGCATACAGACGGCGGACTTTTCGACCGGACTCGATTTCAACGGATAAATTTTAAACAAGTTTCAAATCTAAGTCCGTCCAACTTTTGAGAAAACAAAGTCCGCTGGAGCCCACACACATCGAATTGTCCGACGAAATCCAGTCCGCCGGGCAAAGTCCGCCGTAAAGTCCGCTCGTGTGTACGCGGCATAACTGTAAAAACAAATTTGGATGATAATTACATTTCTGAGCTATTAAATCGCATATAAATTTGTCATAAGCATGAAGCCATTTTTGTCTTGGATACAGATAGGTAAGGTTAGAACTTTTGTCAGGTTGTTTTTCGGTCTGTATAGTAAAAGGAATTCCCAGAACAGGTATCTCTATTGCAAAATTTCTCGCTACTTCTGTTCTGTTTAGAAATGATCTGGCACAAGTCGCTCGGACTTTAGAAAAGGTTTCTGCACTATTTTGGTCTGACTTTGATACGACTTCAATGCCATAGAGTGTAAAAAAAATCACATTAAGTTGGATCAAAGTCGGAATGAAGTTGCAGGGCAAAGCCGGATCGGAAGTCGCGCAACCTGGTTCACATTGGAGCGATTTGGCATGTGATTTGACATGTCGTATGCCAAATCGGTGGCAATGGCACCGTCCGAATCAGTGCGACGCTGCACTGATTCCCAAAAGTAGTTTCTGTACTACTTTTGGTGACTTTGGGGTGCGATTTCCTTTGACATCTGTGCAGGAACCCGCACAGATGTCTCTGAAATCGCCCCCGTGTCGGGACTGACATGCGGGAATGAAATTGTGCGAGTTCAGCTGAACTCTCACGATTTTATTCCCGTTGTCAGTATGAACCTGGGCAAAATGGTAACCTTATAGAATCTTGCACATGTATCAAAATAAAAAGCATGCAGGACACAATTATTCTTGTGTGGGTAGAATGTCCTGGTTGTTGCTCCTCTTCTAGCAATAAACTAGAGATGTTAGTAGTTTAAAATGAAGCAATATGAATCTCATTTTTTCTTTCAAGTTAAGATCTGTGCTTGTGCTACTGCTGGACGATCACACAAGTTTTGGGGAATTTACATGACAAGGATTTATTCGCCTCAATAGTTCTATCATCAGCCCCACTTGGGAAATACATTTTTTAAGGGCAAGCATGCAGACTGCTTTGTAAATTGGGCACATGTATATCAATTAAAGCTAGTAATACATATTGCCATCTGGATATACAATCTCCTTGAGATCTGCTAATAATTATTCTGTGAGGTCCAGCCAATACTCTGTTCACAATGGCTTATAACATTTTTATTTTTACATTTATGGGCTGGAATCATAAATACAGTACAGACCAGCCCATACCAAACTACTAAAAATGATTTTTAAAGTTGAAATCTGGGCAAACATCAAATTATAGACCTGAAGTACATACAGTATATAAGGACTATTTTGCCTGCCAGAGGACCCGTAGTTCTATGCAACCAATCTTTTACAGCAGGCACTGTTGCCAGACAGCACGTAGCTTGGTCAAGAACAAAGAAACCTCCAGCTTCCTGATTGGATAGTGAAATCATGACACCCTGATGAGGCCCATGCCTCTGTTTAATCTGCTCTCCCCTTCTGTCAGCATGTTGTCTGACAGTACATTTGCGCTGCAGCAGAGCCGGACTGGTTCAATACTGCCCTGCCTTCTCCAAGTCTATAGGCTTCTTATGCACAGAAACCTACAAAAGGCTCATACGTTTATGTACGTGCCCCAGCTGCATTTAAAATACATTAAAATTTTATTTATTTTTTTTTACAAATATCTAACCATGTTATTACTCCAATTTGAGTTCAATTGCATGCATTTTTACTCCATTGTACTATTATCCATTAGACTGTTAGAGCCCACTATGTTCATAAGCTGACCAATGGGGCAATCTTTACTTTAGTCTGGGCTCACTTCAGAAATGCATGAATTAAAACATACCTCATGCTCAAACTCCTTTTCCCCCATTTTCTATAGAGTTGGTTATTGTGAAAACCTGTCAGTTTTATGCCCCAGAGGCTGTCACTGCCATGACTTTTCACCGTACCACAATTGCACACAACTGCAGTCAGGTGAATGGGTTGCATTTAGCAGGTGGCCACCAAGTGTAACAAGGGGGACTATTTTTCCATGCTGTGACGCAAAGCATTGTGGCTTCGGCATGTATGAAGTCAGGGTCTCTGTCAGGGTAACCAGACAGGGAGTAACTACACACAGTCTTTGGTACAAATGAATTATCGTGTATTAAAATGTTGGTAGTTCTGAGGGCACAAGTATAAGCAATTCAAGAATTGTAATATCACAGTGCTATCTGAATTTTAGTTGGTGGATCCTGAGGATTACTTCTGCGGGAGGGGTGGCGGTATATACTGAACTGGGGTAGCACTGTTTCCACTGTATTAGAAGACCTCACGCTCCTATTCCTGGCACCACTCTACACCGAAGGAGTTCTCTCTAGGGTGTCCATATTTGTCAGGAACCTCTCCCTGCGCTGTTTGCTTTCCCTAGCCAGCAGGTACCTGTAACTGACACTCCTGACATGGGTTACCCTATTTATAAAGGTTAATGAAGGCTGCCTGAGATCTCAAGTGATTTCACTCTCAAGCTGTCTTCCCTGAGAGGACTAATGGAGTCTGTAAGGCTACATTCACATTGTCTATTGGGTCAGTGCGAATAGTAGCGGCAGGAATCAGATTCCTGCTGCAGCTTTCAGCTGCTAGGTGTGACCACCGGTCCCGTTCACTAGAATGATCACTGGCGGCTGCAGCTATTTGTGGCTTCCTGCACAGCCAGAGATTATCTGCAGTGATCGCTGCTGGACACAGTTTGTATGACTATAGCCTTGGTGGAAAATTCCCTTAACAAAACCCGTATTCAAATGTGACAATGGCACAGTGCCATCTATAGGTTGGAGGAATGCCTGCACCTCCCTATATGTGTACACCAAAGTCCACTGTAGTATTAATGCACCAGTAATAAAAGAAAATGAAATAACTTTGCTCACCAGAACAACATCTGGGCTTTTCACGCTGAAGACGTCATGTGAAAAGGTTGCGCCGGGCAGAGGGGATCGGTCACCTTTCCTCTGTAGCTTGAGACCTACTGTGTGATGCCCGACGGTCGCCAGCACCTTCTGAATGTCCTCCGATGACATATTGTCAAAATAGACTGTTGCACCCACAATCTGATCACCTAAACATATGGAAATAAAAACAAGTGTTAGGCTGGACATAGAAAGTTAGTTTTGTTTCATTCCTCCATCCAGCAGGCAAGCAAGGTGAATGGACAACCAACCCCCCCAAATAATACATAGATTTACAGAGTTTGTCAGCATGTCTGTTTAACAGAAGTAAATTTAACAAATCGAGTTCTGTCAAACAGGCTGGGCCACACACGTCAAAATTCAGCTGGTCTCTGCTGAGCCGGCCAAATTTTGATCTATGCCCAGCTTTAGGCTCACCGCACACACAATCAGATTGTGCAATTTCCTTTAGATCTACCAACAAGTATGTCTGATTGGATACAAATCAATTGGATAGCTTAGGCAAGTCCTCATATTGCATACAATTGGTAAATATATAGTTGTGCAAAGACTGTATGGCCAGATTGTAACGTAAAAGGTGACCCTAAGTCTGCAGGAACGCAGCTTTTTTGACGTAGTTAAAAACAACTTCAGGTGTGGAGAATCACTTTATCTCCAGCCTTCTAAATTTAAGATCTATGAGCACTTAACTCATAAGCAACACAACAGTAATAGACTGTAAACTGCAAGAAATTATAGAAAATAGATTTGTTAATGAAATAAAAAACAAAAAAACTCATACAAGACTTCCTGCACATCAGCACTAAAATGTTAATAAGTGGTACCAGTTAGGTACTAATACCATGTGTGCATTTACTGAATAAGATTTTTAAACAAAAAGGTATATTGTTTTATCCATTTTTTCCTGAAACATTTTGAACACTAACATGTTAAAAGGAGAAGTATAGCCAAAGCTCGTTTGGCTGGACTTCTCCTATGGATCACAGGAGTGCAATTTGTTTTGCACTTGTGTGACCCATTTTCAGCAGAGAGTGGACTGAAGTCTGGTGTAATACGAGGAAAATTTTTGTGCTTGTTCGATCGAATAATATTGGATGAACTGTCGTGATCGGCTCTCAAAAGCTCTGTACTAACGATCCGATTATCGTACGATCGCGTGAAAAGCGGTATTTTTCGTCCGATTTTCAGATTGTGTGTGTCATTAGTCATAAGAGATACTCATTTCCCTCCCTGCTTTCAGGGTGGCCCATAATGTAAGCAAGTAACATAGTTTAGGTACAGATTATGCTCTCTGACACCTGCATCACAGGTATTACTTGTTCATTGGTAAAAAAAAAAAAGGAAAAAAAAGATGGTTTATGAATAGCAAAAATAAGACATAAAACATCAATAAAATAAAAAAAGGAAAACTAAAGTGGTTGTAAACCCTCACATATACCTAGTGATGTGGACAGCCTCAGATGATACACAGAGATTAACATATCCTCCTACATAGGTTTTACTTGTTTATCTGCAGCTCTCTCTTTCCTACACCCCTTCAAAGGGGCAGAATCGTGTTAAAGTCCTTCTCCATCTGTAAGTATCACAGAGGGGGCGGAGAGGCTGCAGTTTCAGTGCGTGAGAGCGGATTGGAGGAAAGGAACATACCCCCCCTTCACACAGCAGAACTACGGTGTTATGAATAGAAAGCTTTGTGCTGAGCTCCCTCCCTGACACAACTCATGTGTCATGAAAACTTCTCAGAGATGACTCATGCTGATAACAGAGGAACAAAGCACCAGAGAGAAACAACACTTTGGAGAGAGATAAGTAAACACTACAGCTATGTGTTTTGCTCAGATTTCATGACTGAGGTTTACAACCACTTTAAGCTTTGACTCAAAAAGTTTTCCTTTAATCATAAATTGGGGTTTGATTTGCTAAAACTGGAGAGTGCATAATCTGGTGCAGCTCTGCATAGAAACCAATCATTTTAACGTTTTTTTGCCAAAGCTGAACCAAACAAGCTAAAGTTGAAAGCCAATTGGCTACCATGCACAGCTGCACGAGATTTTGCACTCTACAGTTTTAGTAAATCAACCCCATTGTTTTTTTTTTACTATGGCATCCTTATTAACCAAAAGATACATAGATTATTTAAGCAATGAAATGTTGGGGTTAATTTTTTTTTATTATTTTATCTATCAGCAGTCTATTTTCAGCTACAATTATGGTTTTATTAATGCCGCGTACACACGAGCGGACTTTACGGCAGACTTTGCCCGGCGTACGGGATTTCGTCGGACAATTCGATCGTGTGTGGCTCCAGCGGACTTTGTTTGCTCAAAAGTTGGACGGACTTAGATTTGAAACATGTTTTAAATCTATCCGAAATCGAGTCCGGTCGAAAAGTCCGCTCGTCTGTATGCTAGTTCGACGGACAAAAAGCCACGCTAGGGCAGCTATTGGCTACTGGCTATGAACTTCCTTGTTTTAGTCCGGTCGTACGTCATCACGTACGAATTCGATGGACTTTGGTGGATTGTGTGTAGGCAAGTCCGTTCATTCGGAAAGTCCGTCATAAAGTCCGTTGAAAAGTCCGCCGGGCAAAGTCTGCCGTAAAGTCCGCTCGTGTGTACGCGGCATTAGTGTAATCCTTCCCCTGACTTTGAAGCACTTACCTTCTTTAACAACTCCTGTTTTGGCAGCCGGTGAGTTCTCCACTAATTGTTTTACAAACACTCCTTCGTCATTCTGGTCTAGGGTCAGACCCATAGACCCGCTGCCTTTCCAGTTAGGTAGCAAAACTTCTCGTGTATCCTCCTCCTCCATCTTAAAAAAAAAAAGGAAGGAATCATAACTTTGTACTAATTATACAATAATATGTATACAACTGTCATCTTAATGCACCTATCAACATCTATGAGCCCCAACATCAGAACAAAACTACTCTACCCAGCACCCCATTCACACAATCATTCAGCATGTCTAGAATCTGCTAGAGCTGGAATGAATGGGTGGCCAGGAGGGGGGCTCAGCATACAGTCCTGGGTGTTCCCACCTGCTTTTGCATCTTTCAGGATCCCTTGTTGCAGTCTCTAAAAAATAAAACAAAAAAAACACAGACCCACAACAGCAAAAGGGAAATTACTTTCCAAAAAAACAGGGGACTCTAAAGGCATCATATTGAGACTAATGACAACTAAATAAACCAATATTTATTACATCCCGTTAAAAGAAACAGTGGAGTAATCATAGGAGGTATAGACATATAACACATGAAATTAAAAGAAGTACAAATGTATATATCTAGCTTGTCTGTGCTGATGCATTTCGCAGTCCAAAGACCACTTCATCAGGGACACTGCGGAAGTATCTGAAAAGCTGAAGAACAATTTAACAGCATAAAACATCGCCATTCTTTAAATAGAATATAGTTTATCACCATATGTGTTCATAGGCTTACCACAACATTTGTCACCCATATAATATCCACTAACACTTGGGGGGGAAGCCGCAACCAATGTCTGAACACAAATCCCTCACTGTACTGCTTTAATACTATGTGTTTTAGGTTCGTAAATCATATGTGGTGGTTTATGTATTAATTACTCCGCTGTTTCTTTTAAACGGGATATAATAAATATTGTTTTATTCAAATGTATCATTAGTCTCAGTACGATGCCTTTAAACCCCTGATTTTTTGGAAAGCAATTTTTGCTGTTCTGGTAAAAATTGGGATGTGGCATCGTACGCCCCTTCCATGAGATATTTTTTGTTCTTATCAAATGCTACTCATAATCCTGCACACAATCCCTACATTATTATTCCTCTGCAGAATGCCCCAAATTGAGTTTATGTTAACCTCCCTGGCGGTATGATTATTTCAGATTTTTGATGCTCAAAGCGGTACAATGTTTTACATGGAAATTTGGCGTTTTATATTGTAGGCCTGTAATTCTTTAGGAATAACACACTTAAATCTGTCCAAACAAGAGTCTAGTAGACAGCCCGGGTATGATCACGTTTGAAACACAAAATCATAAAATTATAATATAATAAATATAACTATAAATAATAACAAATAATAATATAATAATAATAAAAATTATTCAATAATGTAATTAAATCAAAAACACTGAAATTTGCTCAGTTGCAGAATCGTCGCTGTCATTACTTTCAGTGTTTGATGACGAATTTCCCCACAAATCACTATCGCTCAATTCTGCAAGTGATTGTAATTTATTATCGCTGTTTTCTAGCTGGTCTAAAACCGCTTTTGATGTAAAGGGACTGTTTTGGTTGCTATGGACAATCTCAAGTTTCCAGGCAGAAAGAACAGTATTTATAATATAAAACTGCATGCAGGGCACTGGATAAACCACTAGGTACAAAAGGGAGGTGAAATTATTTGATACAGTAATGTAATCTGTAAGATTACAGTGTACTGTATGTATAGTGTGTTTCACTTTTTGAATTTGGTGCCGTTCTCCGCCCCCGTGCGCCGCAACGCTCGCAGGGAATGGAACCCGGCTCTGATACATCGAGCAAAGACACGGCTCGCACACAGCGGGGAGACATCGCAGGATCCTGGGGACAAGGAGAGTAACTGTACCTGGATCCTGTGATGCGATCCAGAGTGTGATTCGGGGTTACCTATTTTGGTACTGAAAATCCACCCCGAGCCACACTCAGGAATACCGTCATTGAGGTTAATAAACTTCTTTAAACAAAACATGCAGGCTACTAATCATGTGATAAGCGCTGTATCTGACATTATATACAGCATTTGAGAATCAAATAGCATGGTGCTCAATCATGTGATCACTAAAATAACAGTGATCACATGGCATTGTTTACAAATAAGCTGGCTAAACTGTCATTGAGCCTCACATGGAGAGAGTCACTTTGGCAGTCAGCAAGCTCCAGCTATTAAAGTGAAGTGCAAAAAATTTTTTTTTAACTTTTTGTTATAATAAATATCCCCCCCAAAAAAATTCAACGGTTTAAGCCGATATATATTCTTCTACATATTTTTGGTAAAAAAAAATTTGCAATAAGCGTATATTGATTGGTTTGCGCAAAAGTTATACCGTTATAGCGTCTACAAAATAGGGAATAGATTTAGGGCACTTTTATTGTTTTTTTTTTATTACCAGTAATGGCAGCGATCTGCGATTTTTACCGGGACTGCGACATTGCTGTGGACAGATCGGACACGTTTGACACATTTTTGGGACCATTGACATTTATACAGCGATCAGTGCTATAAAAATGCACAGATTACTGTGTAAATGTTACTGGTAGGGAAGGGGTTAACACTAGGGGGCGATCAAGGGGTTAAATATGTTACCTCCTGTGTGTTTCTAACTGTGGGGGGTTGTGACTGACTAGAAGAGGAGACATATTGCTGTTCCTACTTAGTAGGAACAGACGATCTGTCTGTCCTCTCCAGTCAGAACAGGAATTTATTTGTGTTTACACACACACACACACGCACACATCCCCTTTCTGGTTCTCGTCCACACGACCGCAAGTGGCTGGCTGTCATCGTGACCACCAGCGGCGTGCAGTGGGCGTGCGCCTGCTATAGCTGTTTAAAGGGCCGGCGTACAGATACAGCCATTTGTAGGAACGAGTCAACCTGCCGCAGTATAATGACAGAGGCTGGTCGGCTAGTGGTTAAAATTATCTACTGAGCTGTCCAAAACCACCACTGGAGGGAGTCTATTCCACATTTTCACAGCTCTTACTGTGAAGAAACCTTTCCATATTTGGAGATGAAATCTCTTTTTCTCTAGGTGTAAAGATTGCCCCCTTGGCCTCTGATGACTTTAAAGTGAATAACAACACAAAGTTCACTATATGGACCTCTTATGCATATGTATATGTTGATCATATCCCCCTTAATCTCCTCTTCTGAAGAGAGAATACATTCAGTTCCTCTAATCTTTCCTGGTAGCTGAGCTCCTCCATGTCTCTTATCAGTTTGGTTGTCCTTCTCTGAACTTTATCCAGTCCCCCCCCCCCCCTCTTCCTCATACCCCAGTCAAGGGATTTACCACTCCAGCATTTACCAAAAAAACTTAAATGTTTACTTTGGGTGGACATACCCTTTCAGAGAGAAAATTATATGAAGTTTATCAAACATATTTATGTAAACATTCTCTTTGGATACTGTACAATTTCTCTATTTTACTATATCACTCTTACTAATACAGGGGAAGCAGGGTTTTGTCCAGGGGCGGCCCGTCCATTAAGGGCGGACGGGTGCCGCCCCCTCTCTCCAGCCACCCCCTCTATGTAGAATGGGTAGATTTGTGCATTAAGTGCCGGTCAGGCAGCGGGCGGGCGTCACAGTGGCTGCATTTGATGAGGCACAATGGTGGCATTTGATGGGGCACAGTGGCTGCATTTGATGGGGCACAGTGGCTGCATTTGATGGGGCACAGTGGCTGCATTCGATGGGGCACAGTGGCTGCATTTGATGGGGCACAGTGGCTGCATTTGATGGGGCACAGTGGCTGCATTTGATGGGGCACAGTGGCTGCATTTGATGGGGCACAGTGGCTGCATTTGATGGGGCACAGTGGCTGCATTTGATGGGGCACAGTGGCTGCATTTGATGGGGCACAGTGGCTGCATTTGATGGGGCACAGTGGCTGCATTTGATGGGGCACAGTGGCTGCATTTGATGGGCACAGTGGCTGCATTTGATGGGGCACAGTGGCTGCATTTGATGGGGCACAGTGGCTGCATTTGATGGGGCACAGTGGCTGCATTTGATGGGGCACAGTGGCTGCATTTGATGGGGCACAGTGGCTGCATTTGATGGGGCACAGTGGCTGCATTTGATGGGGCACAGTGGCTGCATTTGATGGGGCACAGTGGCTGCATTTGATGGGGCACAGTGGCTGCATTTGATGGGGCACAGTGGCGGCATTTGATGGGGCACAGTGGCGGCATTTGATGGGCACAGTGGCGGCATTTGATGGGCACAGTGAGGTTGCAATTTTTTCAGTATTTTGCACCCCCCCCCCCCCCAAAAAAAAAAAAAGATTTTGAGCACCAGCCACCACTGGTTTTGTCTGTATTTATTTATTTAGATGGTGTAACTGTGGATGGACATACTGCTTGTACACCCTTTGCATTTTCACAGGAGCCCTAAGCCAGCAGAGGTACTATCAGAGGTGTATGGAGGCTCTTCTTCAGTGATGGAGAAGGAACCTGGAAGGAGACCATCTCCTTCCAAATCTTTTTTTTTTTAGTTTTGGATAGAATGTGGAGTTAGAACTTCCGTTACAATTTTTTTATTGACATCTAGGTTTCTCTATTTGTTTTGGTGATCATTGCTTCTGGTACAGAAAGGAATAGTAACATTTTTGGAATCTTAAAAATCCTATAAGGGAGAAACACATACTAGGGGGGACTGCTTAGAGCTGGCCATACACTGATCGAAGCAAGAACCAAATTTCAATGAGTATGTGGGCCCGACATAAGTCAATTGTTTAATTGACTTCTATCAAAGAGACATATTCGATTCTTTCATCTCCCTCGTTTGCGTGGATGAATGAATCTGTTAAAAAAAATATTTGTATCGCCAGTTTAGGAGGCGATATATTCTTGCTTTAGAGCCTATTTGCACCAGCCAGGTCCATTGTGGTGCTTTTAACTTGTGTCAAAGTGTAATGATTACTAGCACTGCATCACACACACACACAATAGAAACTAGAAAACATATCAAATGTTTAAACTGAGAAAATGTACAATCTTAAGAAGAAAAATGAGGTCATTTTGAAATTAATGGCAGCAACATGTCTCAAAAAAGTTGGGAAAAGGCAATGTTTACCATGGTGTAGCACCCCCTCTTTAACACTCTGTGAATGTCTGGGAACTGAGAAGACCAGTTGTTGGAGTTTTGGGAGAGGAATGTTGTCCCATTCTTGCCTGAGATAGGATGCTAAATGCTTAACAGTCCTGGGTATACTTTGTTGTATTTTTTTGTTTTGAAATGCACCAAATATTTTCAATTGGTGAATAGTCTAGACTGCATGCAGGCCAGTTAAAGTGGAACTTCATTCTCCCAATCAACATTGATTTTTCTTTAATCCTCATGCTGCTAGCATTAGTAAATAGATAGAAAAGTATAACATATTTACTAGTTTTAAACGTGTTTTTTTACATTTCTTCAGTTACTTTCTGGCTTCTTGCCTAGGCAAATAATGTCATACATCCTAGGAGTCTTCAGGAGAAGAGCAGGGGATTTCTCATCTAAGCACTCCTGCCTGATCTAAGAGGGGATTGATTCCAGGAAGTAAATGCTACATGAATCATCTGCCCTTTCTCAAGATGGCCATTGCCATAAATGCTAGGGGATGCTTTTAAGGTGAGTCCTTAACAAAATAAAGACATGGATGGGGGAGTTTGCACTGAATATTAAAATGAATCAAAATGTGTGTTTTGGTCCGTGGTGCTCAGATGCAGTGAAGATCCGCTTTAAGCCCCCAAACCTTTCTACTACCGAGCCATGCTGTTGTCATAGATGCAGTATGGAATTTAGCGTGGTCCTGCTGAACTATGCAAGCTCTTCCATCAAAGATGTTGTCTGGAAGGAAGCATATGCTGCTCTAAAACCTGCATATATGATGGTGCCTCTCCAGATATGCAAGCTTCCCATTTAATACGCACTAATGTGCATCCATACTATCAGAGATGCAGGCTTTTAAACTGGACACTGATCTGCTGGAATGCCCTCACCGTTTTAATCCTGAGGACGCGGAGTTCATGGTTGCCAAAAAGAATGTCAAATTTCAAATTTGTCTGACCACAGAACAGATTTTTACTTGCAACACACCATTTTAAATGAGCTTTAGCTCAGAGAAGACAGCGGCGTTTCTGGATCATGTTCAGATATGGCTTCTTTTTTGCATGATAGAGTTTTACCTTACATTTTGGATGGCACAGCCAACTTGTGTTCACGGACAGTGACTCAGAAGTATTCCTGAGCCAATGCAGGAGTCTCCATCACAGAATCATGCCTGTTTATAATACATTGCTGTCTAGGCGCCCCAAAGATTACGGGCATGCAATGTTGCGTTTTGGCCTTGTCCCCTGCGCACAGAGATTTCTCCAGATTCTTGGAATCTTTAGATGATATATTTGAATTCTTTCCAATTTTACATTGAGGAACATAATTCTGAAATTATTTAACAATTTTTAGACGCAGCTTCTTACAGATTGGGGAATCTCTGCCCATCTTTACTTTTGAGACACTCTGACTTTCTAAGCTGCTCTTTTTTATACTCTATTGTGTTACTGACCTGTTGTCAATTAACCCAATAAGTTGCAAAATGTTCTTTCAGTTGTTCCTTGTTAGTACCGCTTACTTTGCCAGCTTTTTTGTTGCGCTGTCCCAACGTGTTGCTGCCATCAAAGTTCAAATTTACCTTATATTTTTCTTAAAATGGTACATTTTCCGAATTTAAACATTTGATATGTTTTCTATTGTGAATAAAATATGTGCAGATTTGCAAATCATTACATTCTATTTTTAAGTAGATTTTACACAGCGTCCCAACTTTTTTGGAATTGGGGTGATAGACAGACAGACAGACAGAGCTTATTACATTCAACTGCTTTGAAATATCAGAAGACATGTACCAGTGCTCTCACTACTGCAGTTCTCTACTGCTTCATGTTAATTAAATTTATCGAGTCATGCCTCACAATGTTCCTAGCATAAATGTTATAACAACTATACAAACCAGTATGAAGCAATGAAATAAATGGCACCACTCAAAAACAAAAATAGTATCATAGTCAGCCAGCAGAGGGAGCACCAAGCACAAAAATCCACAGCAGAGGCTACACATATACACAGACACATGGCACAGCCACATGTGCAAGCTATTCAAGATACAAAATGGAGACTAGCAGACTGAGTCATACCCAGCAATTTTGTGAATAACAGGAGGGTTTGTATCAAGGAAATAGACAGCATTAACTAGAACATTAGTTCTAATATTATGATCATTAAATTACTTTAAAAAAAAAATGGTAGTTTGCAACACTAAAAAAGGCAAAGCATGTTCAACAGAAGAACTTTTAGAAAGATCAGACACTTCACCAGCATGAAAAGTACATAAGCTCTTGGTCACAGTGCACAAACTATTTTGTTTCAGGGATCGGTCATATCTTGGCACATGAACTGTAAGGATCTGGCACAAAATACTTTTTGGGGTCAATAAGATAAATATTCTGATTTGATAAAAAATAATTGCTAAAATGATGTTTATTGTCCAAGGGTTTATGCATTAAATTGGACAAAGTACTTTAGCTTATAACTTATGGACAGCTTATAGTTTATGGATTATAACACAAGCTTAGATGGAAGTGTGGCAGAGCTGGTCTCGAGCAATGATGCCTTAGACCACGGTCGTCAATCACTGCTTATTAAGTATTTGTCTCCTACAGAGCAGCGTGGTCAGACAGTGGTGGGGGCAGGTGGGGAGCTCTGTAGACCACGCTAGCTCTGGATCTACTGGGGGACAGGATAAAGAAAATACTGTATGTGAGGTGAAACTTCATCTTTAACCCCTTGCTTGCTTACTCATCTCACACCAGGATGCAGTGGCGACCCGTCCATACGGGGCACAGGGGCTCCACCCCCCCTAATCCATGCGCGGACGCATTGATTCCAATGGGTTTTTTTTGTTTTTTTTTTAAGCACGTGATTCAAAAAGCCCACCCAGTTGTGTGACAATAGCAAATTAATATTCGTTATTGTCTTCCTAATTCTTCTCCCAGTCAATCAGGAAGTGGCCGTGGGTCCTGAGACCCGATTGGCCAGGGAGTCTCAGGACCCACTTCCTGTTTTTGCCATGAAGAGAAGGACCGGCCCTGGAGTGAAGTCTCCATGGACGGCTCACCTGCAGCCACAACCAGCACTCTGGCTCGGACAATGGAGGGAGGAGGAGGGGAGATCACAGTGTCATCCCAGCTGGACTCGTCATCTACCTTCTAAGGTAAGGAGGTCCTCTGGGGGATGGGTGGCTGGTTTGTTGCCACCCCCCAATAAAAATTTGAGCACCAGCCAACACTGCCAGGATAATATGATATATCCTTTGCACCCAAGACAAACTCCATGGCTGAAAGATCCCAATTGCTGAAATCCTACTGCTTCATTAACATTTTAGCTGCCTGTCTGTTTTGGAGACTCTTTAGTGCATGAATAGAATGCATACCTCATTTACTCATTGATACTTCTCTGGGATCTACGGGTGCATAAGAAAGCTTCTGTTTGCCACTTTAAGATATATCTAATGATAGTCCAGCACACAGCCATAAGTTCCAAAATATATTAGTATGAAGCAAACAGCTAGTACAGAATGTTAATTAATGCGTTTCTGCCATTGGCCTTAGGCCATAGCCCATGACTGGGTGTGCAGGACTATTACAACATTTAACTTTGATGACGTTTAACGCTGATACTGGGGTAGGCAACCTTTGAGAGGTGGAGATCCTCCTGAACATCATAAAAGAGATCAAAGATCAATGGGGTGTGGCGCCTTTTTAAAAAAATCTATCCAACTGACTCCCACTCTAATACATTTTCAATTATGCTTGTTCAGAATCAATAATTCGAAGCATTGAAGCCAGAAGGTTACAATGACTGTCAGGCAGCCAGCATTTTCAGAAATGGAGGTTAGTCATTGGCAACTTTCATGTGTTCCTTATGATAGGTGTTTTTTCACTTCAGTTATTTCATTTTATATTTCAGAAGAAGCACCTACTTAGAGTTACCTCCCAAAGAAAAGAAAAAAAAAAAAGACCTAAAAGCTTAAAACGGAAGTAAACCCTGGTGGCTTTTACTTCCTTTCTTTTACCCTGCATCGCATACTAGCACATTATGTGACACTTACCTGCAAACAAAGCCCGTGCCGTCCCCGCTGCAGGCCGCATCAATCTTCGCCCCTCTTCCTTCCAGGGCCACGGACTCCAGCTCTGTGACTGGCAGGAGCCACGTGATGTCAGTCCTGCACATGCGCGACAGCCGCTGATCACGGCACACTCGCTTGAAGAAACAGCACAAGGGGCCGCTTCTTCACAGCGCATGCACCAATGACATCATCAGCGCAGTATACAGTAAATACCTCCTAAACGGCACACGTTTAGAAGATATTTACAGTACCTATAGGTAAGCCTTATCTATAGGTACAACTTGCAAAGGGAGGTTTACAACCTCTTTAAAACAGATTGGATTTAGGTGGACCATGAACCACAAAAAAAATCTTCCATGTTCCAATGTCTAGACAGTGATAATTGCCCATCCTGGGGTTTCTATTCAGGGTTATCAAATGAGATCCTTGCAATTCTCCACTGTTTTTTTTCCGTTGAACCTTGACTTCTGGCTAGCAAAAGAAAAATTGTTCTACCTCACTACAGATTTATTCTTTCTGCCAACTTAGAGGGAATCTTGATTGATTTGTAATAAGCACTAACAAGCGAGGCCCACTTTCTTTTCCCCAGATCCTATACACTTAGGTTCACAGTGGACACTTTATACTAGGAAGTGAAAATTGTATTACAATTGTAAGTACATTGAGATAAAATGGAAGTGTTACCTTGGCTTGTTGCGTTAGCTACTTTCTACAAGACCTTGCTGGCTCGATCTGCACAGATGTTTGCATGAGGACTGTAAGACAGAAGAAAAAAAAAAAAGTCAAAATAAACTCAAGAATCCTTGTGATAACAGCTTGCTAAGTTTTCAACGTGACAAGATTGACATTGTGCATATATTTAGGGAAATACTTTCATGCTAGGGTATACAATGAAATCCTCAAATATTCTGCATACACACAAACACACGCACAGACACACATACAGAAGGGCGTGGGCTTTTATAAAAACGTGGATATCCATAAAAGCCATGTGATATTAAACAAACCTCCCTGTGTAAATATTATACAATTGAAGACAGCGTCTCCCTCTCCCATGACTTTGGCCACAGATCAACCAACCATGAGACCCAAATTAACCAGACACTAGAGCTCTGTATCAAGACAACCTGAATCTGCCCTCCCCTAAATCCTGAAACAAATGGATTAAAATGCTTGATGCGCACAAGCTTGTCACCAGTTTAAACCTGGAGAGTGAAAAGATAAAAAGTGCACACCCTGGGGCTGGTAAAAGCATTAACTGCTAATTTATCTCTAGGGGGACTGGGTATAACAATTTTAAACTTACCTGAGCCTCTGCTGCCCCAGGCTAATCTGCACTGCTAGACTGATTCCTGCAGCTTCTCCATCCCTAGGCTCCGGCAATCTAAGGACCTCTGAGGTCATTAAGATGGGTAGTTGTGCACTGGATGTGAGAACTTTGAGGGACAACCAACTTGCCGGAGCGTAGGGGGAGCGCTGTCTGCTATGAGGCAGAGGATTTAGTAAATCAAAGTGTTTTTCCTGTCCCCTAGATAGGAACAATTAGTTAACCTTTGCAATGTGTGGGGTCAACCCCACTGCAAGGGAGGACTTTTACCTATCTTGGAGTTGAACCTTATACCAAACCAACCAAGTCACAGAAATGGGTGGTTATCACCTGCTTAGCAATTGGCATTTGGAATGTATGCCATTCCACTGTGTGTTGCGGTATTTCTCAGAAGAAACAGTACAAAGAGCTGTAAACCCAAGAAGAGGTGCATCAGGATGTTAATGGCCAACACACACTCAGTCTAAAGCCTCAATCTACTCTCCAGTTTAAAGCGATCAAGCTGGTTACACTGGTAAGAATAAAATGTATTTCTTACAAGAACAGAAAGAACTATGCAAAATAGTTGAGATATTTTTCTAGCGTTCCAAAACTCCCATTACCCTTCTAGAATTTGCCTTAATATTATTTATTTATTTCTATCTTCTTTCTGTAGAAAGAACCACTCTTATTACTTTCTATGACATTACCAGACTTTGACCAAAATTCTTGCAGTGGCAGCTGCTAGGAACAGAATTGCCGTCTTCCAAGTACCCTTTCCTAACACACAATGTGTAGCCAGGCTTTAGGGAGTCAGGGCAGCATTCCATTTTGCCTGACATACAGTTTAAGTCTAAAAGTACACATCATCTGAAGTGTCCCACAACAGAGTCAAGTAAATAATTATGGAGGAAATGCTTGCTATGAAGATAAAAAGATAAGATTCCTACCAATATTTTGATACAATGATCCTAGATAGTTTAAAGAGGTTGTAAACCCTATAAAAAGAAAAAAAAAACTGTAAGACAAAGGCATAATGAGCTAGCATGCATCACATACTAGCTCATTATGAAATACTTACCTTAGAGCAAAGCTCTCTCGGCGGCACCCACACATCGCTGAGATGGCTGACATTTTCCCAGAAGTTTCTTCCAGGGAAAGAACCCGGAAGAAACATCACAGAAGATGTCACTCCCATGCATGCGTGCGGGAGCCGCCGGTCAGGGCGCAAAGAAACGGCACAAGCAGCCATTCAATCACGTTGGCATATATAGTAAATATCTCCTAAACGGTGCAAGTTTAAGAGATATTTACAGTACCTACAGGTAACCCTTATTATAGGCTTACCTGTAGGTACAACTAAAAAGGAAGACTTTACTTCCTCTTTAAGGGCCAGTTCACACCACATGCAGTCCAGTGCGTTTTTTTTTCTGCATCAAAAATGCATGGAAAGTAGATATATGGTTTTAAATGGCACAGTTTACACCAGTGCGATCAATTCCAGGGTGTTTCAGTTCCAGAGAAAAAAAATTACATGCTGCATTTTTCCTGCACTGGCCTGTACTGAAAAGCGATAAAAACACATGAAAAATTCACCAGACCCCAGTACAGTGAAAAAAAAAAACAGCCTTAATAATAATAATAATAATAAGGAAAAAAGCACTGGAATGCATCGGAAATGCATCAATAACCCACTGGAAGGTGTTAACGCGCATGCAGCAACGCTTCCGGAACGGATCTGGAGTGCGTTTTTTATACTGTGAACCAGACCTAAGGCCTTTCTGATACATCATGGCGGACTGACATCATTGCTGTCCAGCCCTCCTTGACCGCACAGTGAAATCCTTCCCAAAACTCAGCATCCCCTGATCCCTCCCTCTAGTCCAATCTTTCCACTGTCCTGTCAAATAAAATGAAGTAGAGCAACAGAAAAGCATTTTCTCAGTCACTATGATTGCATACAACTACTGGTGAGCATATATCTATTTTCATGTTACCTAACAAATCACTACTTATGCCCCGTACACACGGAAATTCGGCCAGCAAAAGACCGATGAGAGCTTTTGGTCGGAAAATTTGACCGTGTGTATGCTCCATCGGACTTTTGCTGGCGGAATTCCAGCCAGCAAAAGATTGAGAGCAATGTCCTCAATTTTTCAATCGGACAAAGTTCCGATCGGAAATTCTGATCGTCTTTACCAATTCCGACGCGCAAAATTCCTGCGCATGCTCGGAAACAATTCGAAGCATGCTTGGATGGTTTTTCCGAAGATTTTTCCGACGGAAATTCCGCTCATGTGTACGCGGCATTCGTGTAACATTTTGAAAACAGAGCTTGAAGAGGCCATTGTACAGAGATGTACCGTTACAATACAGTCATGGTGCCTGCTAAAATTTGTTTCTGTTGCAGCACTGAAAAGACTAACTTATTTGTGTCAATTATATATGCAGATCAGTAGGACAAACATATGAAACTTTGCATTCCGATCCACTCTTTTTTTCTTAAGTTTCCTAAGAAGGAGGGTTGTACAGCTCATTCTGATGACCTCATTCTCCCAAAATGCAATTAGGGGCAGTGGGCAGACTAGGCTGCTTGTGGCCATGTAGTGTTGGAGATTCTCCTAGATTTGGCTTTTTAACATAAAACTTTTCTGCATAGTCTAATGAAGGCCCATCTATGAAAGTGTAAAGGTTTTGAAAATTAGGCTTACTTTAAATTGTAATCACCTTCAATAGTAATTACAACGGATATAAACATTAACATAAAACCCAGTTCTCACAAATGTGTCAATGTTCTTGGATAATTTGGCCATCCATCACAAAGGTAGAAACAGGAGCCATCAACTGTACAGAGGGTAAGCCCATGTTGGGCCAAATGAAATGAACTGAAGCCTGCCTAAAAATCAGCATACTGCTGTGGCCATTAGCCATCCCAATAGTCTATTCTGTTCAAGATAATCCTTTAGTGGTCATTCTGTCTTACCAATTCAAGAAATGCCAATCAAATGCCAAGGGCAGCACTGTGGCTTTTAAGTTAACACTTGTGAAAGGCAGCATTAGGGTCCCCATTTTAAATCATGAGCAGGACACTATCTGCATCATATCTCCCTGTGCTTGTACGGGTTTCCACCCACATTCCAATACTTTGTAGTAGGTTTCCTGGCTCCTTTCCAAACTGGCCTTAGGGTGTGTTTGTATATGCATGCAAGATAGGAACCCTAGATTGTAAGCTCCTCGAGGGCAGGGGCTGATGTTAATGTATAGTATGTAAATAATGGTAAGTGCTATATATGTAATAAATAACAAAAATCGAGTTGTCAACTTAACCAATTAGAAAAAAAAGAAAAAAAAGTGTTCCACCAAATATGAGCGTTCAGCACAGGATTCTTATACAGATTCCATACTTCTGTTATTCCTGCTTGGGGATTATAAGCAGAAGGACCGGAAAAACATTTTACAGACTATAAGGATCACTGCTTCTCCTCTAATGAGGGACAGATGCGGACTCTAGTCAGAAGTGGTTATACTAAAAGCCTTCTAAGATATCATGACACTTCAAGGCAAGCAAATGACTGGAATGTGTCATTTATAGTCAAAGATTGGTGACCTCATCATATATAAGAATACCATAGACCAATGGATCATATAAAAGCATATGGGAAATAGACTTTCTGTTAGAAGAACTTCAGCAGCTTAGTGGATTGAATTCATAGCATCTTACTAGCACCAGTGCACCAAATGACTTCTAAACTAAGTACATGTAACAATAGGATTTCCAAAAAGTATACAAATGGCATAAAGCTGATAATGCTAGGCAATTGGTATTGTAAGGTTTTACACACAGGGGTTTTTTTTTACCATAAAAACACCTATTGAATATAATTTGCCCTAACTGTAAGATGTTTTTCTGTAGAAACCAAAAAAACTGTGTCTCAACGACAGGCATAAACTCTGTTGCTCCATTGTACTTAAAAATCTTCCTTCGAAGCATGTCTATACAGCACCCGAAGTATAGCATCCACCTAATTTAATCACTGTTTTCATAAACCAGGTAGTCTACCAAGTGTGGATCAATCTCAGGGTTTTCAAGTATGCAGACAAAATATAGTTCAATGACAAAATGGGACAGTCTTTGCATTGCATAACCAACCGATATATTGTATAAAGTAAAAAAAAAAAAAACTTATTGGCATCTGGAGACAAGTTCCAAGACGCGGGCATAGCTAACTGACCAATGATTTCAGGAGAAGCACAGCTAAATATTAGGCAACGCAAAAAAAAAAATTGGTAAACTGTATAAATGATTAATGATAATACATTGTGCTTCGTAAAATAAGTACATTTCCTTGTCAACTGTTTCCATCTTTCCATTTTTGTTGCAACCCCTAAAAATGTTGTGTGTCCACGGATACAAAAACTTCTGCAATACTTCCCCAAAATACAGATAGGGAAAAAGGAAATCTGATTTCTGAGTGGACTGGATTAAGGAGGGGCTGTCAAGCAAGAAGATGTGCAGAGAAAAGGGTGTGTGTAAAAGGGGCGAGGGAATGAGAAAAAAAAAAAAAAAAAAGAAGTGTTTGGCAGGAACTCCACAGCAACTTAAAAAAAATATGGGGTTATTAAAAAAGGGAGACGATCGAGTTTAGAAACAAAGCAAGATTGTTGTGTTCTGAGAACAGAGGAGCTTTGAGGTGCAGGAATGCAGGGAGGCCATGCAGAGACATGTAAAGGAGATTGTGTGATCTAGCAGAGCTGGTTTATCCATGTATAATGCCACATATACCTCTTCGATTACACGCAGAGGAGGGAGAGGAGAGAATCTGCCCTAAAACACATTTACAACATTTGCAGCTGAAAAACTCTCTTCTTCATACCCCACACTTTAATAGAAGGAAAATATTTCCCGGATTAGAAATCCCTGTTTAGATCTTCTTTCTTGGAATTCAAAATTGCCAAACCCTCAACGGTCTTAAATCATACCTCCAAGAAACCAATTTTTAGGGGGAAAAATAAAAACATGGTTACCATGACATTAGTTTTGCCTGCTTCTTGCAGTGTGAGCAGAATATAAATTATATATATATATATATATATATATATATATATATATATATATATATATATATAAAGTGTTTTTTGCACCAGGACTGGCTTGGTGGTAAATCATGAGCACAGAAATTATCTCCAATATATTAAAGTGATTATAAAGGCTTTTTTTTTTTTTTTACATAACAAAAATGTAGTATTTCACAACACAAGCATATTGGGCGCTAAAAGGCTGTCTCCCCATCATAGTGTCATAATGAAATGAGTTACTATTAGGCACAAAAAATGCAGAGTGCCCACAAAGTGTCCCCAGGGATAGTGGGGAAAGAAATTGTACACAACCAAACTACCATAGCACTCATGCTATAATGAACCAAAATGTAAACTGTCCATGGGCCATATGTGTGGAGCTAATGGTAGCGATGATCGGAAGTCCAGAGCCCAGTATAACATAAGTAGCCGGGAAGTCAAATAAAACAGCAGCAATAAAAACAGCCTGAGCTGAATGTGGAATAGCATTACCAGAGGTGGATCTGATCCCGTCCTGCAGCAGCAGAGGACAAGAGGGGAAACCTGTTTATAACAGGAGATCTGGATGGATCCTGAATGAGAAAGCTGCCCGCCGCGGCCGAACAGTGGGAAAGCTGAACAAACAGGAAGTGAAGTCGGTTGACAGGACTACATTTTTCGGGACACACATGCATAGCTCCCAACTGTCCCTGATTTTGAGGGACTGGCCCTGATTTGGAACAAAGTCCCTCTATCCCTCTTTCCTCCTAACTTGTTCCTCATTTTGGTCTGATCTATATATTGTGATATAAAATGCACTTTTTATCTATCAAAAAGTATTTCCCAGTGCTTAACCTTTCATCCAATTTCTAAATGGCTGCATCTGTAAATTCCAAAAGCCAGTATAAAGGAATAGTAGTGGTAAAAAAACAAACAATTGTGGGTTTAACCAATATTTTTTTTGTACAATTCTCTTTTAAGGGGGCGTGGCAGGGGGTGTGACCTATGTCTACATACTTTTGCTAATAGGTGTCCCTCATCCCCATCTCAAAAAGTTGGGAGGTATGCACATGTAGTCCTGGCAACCAATGTCACTTCCTGTTTGTTCAGCTTCCTGTTGGTGGAACAGCTGATCTCTGTGTTCCAGCCACACTGTTTCCGGTGAACAGTGCTTCCCCGCTGTTCGGCCACGGCGGGCAGCTTTCTCACACAGGATCTGCCCTCCATCCAAATCTCCCAGTATACGCAGGTTTCCCCTCGTCATCCTCTGCTGCTGCAGGACGGGATCGGATCCAGCTCTGGTAATGCTGTTCCACATTCCGCTCAGGCTTCTTGCTGTTTTTTTTGCTGCTTTTTATTAGACTTTTAGCTACTTATGTTATACTGGGCTCTGGACTTCCAATCATCACCATCACTAGCCCAACACATATGGCCCGTGGACAGTTTACTATCTATAGCATGAGTGCCTGGCAGTGGTTTGGTTGTGTACAAACATGTAACACTTACCTGCTCTCTGCAATGGATTTGCACAGAGCAGCCCCAAACCTCCTCTTCTGTGTTTGCCTCCATAGCAAGTGGCTTAGTATGGGGGTTGATGTGCAGACTACCACCCCTTCCGAGCTGGGCTGTGTGCATCTATAGACACAGAGTGTCTCTAACCACCTACAGGATTTGATTGACAGCAGCAGGAGAAATGGCTTCTTGGCATTCTGTTACTGGGACATTTTATACCCCAATTCAGGGAATGCATTAAGGTAAAAATGCTATGACCTTAGAACCAGGTTAGGTAGCTCATCTATATCAATTTACTAGAACAAGTCTTTGTTCTGCATATACAGGTGTTCCCATCAGAGTCAGATCTAGTAGGGGGCTGGGGGGGGGGGGGGGGGCTGTGCACAGTGTTGACTTGATCACGCACCAACACTGACCACCAATACAAGGGTGCGATTTTCCACAGATTACCAATGTAAGGAAGGGGTCACTAAATCTTACACTCTTCGCATTTAATTTCCTATCATTAGTTGTTTAAAGATTATTAGTTAAAATAAATATCATATATAGCAGGTGGTGTTAAAAAATATTTGCCCCGTGTACACCACATTTTTTAATCACTTAAAAAACTCCCAGAAGAGCTCCCAGAACCTGAAAATTATTTCATGGATTCCTTTGTGGTAAAAAGCCTAAAAAGGGCTTTTGTAGAGCATGCACCAGAGTAAAAAAAAAGACCAGTTTTTGGAGTGATCTTCCAAAGAAACCTACAGGAACATGGATGATCATGCCCAGAGCGTCCTAAGCAGAATTAACATCAGGTTCCCAGGGGTTCAAGGCAGCAGCACCAACCATAAAGTTTCCATTCTAAAAAAACAGACTACTTTTGAAAACAATGTAAAGAAGTGAAAATATTGGTTTAGCACAATAGCAGTATGAAAACGTTTTCACACTTTTACAGCCTAAACATGAATGTGTATAAATTCTATTGTCCTTGAAAAGTGCTTATAAGCACTTCTACAGACCACCATCTACACCATTTTAGAGCTAGAGCTGCCGTGACCAGTAATATACTTGACTGGTAACCTTACCATGCCCATTATTCCTCTACTTAGCCTAGCTCCCTCCTCCTCTCCGTTTTAAAGTACTGCCTTATGGTGTTGAAAACATATATACTGCGTTTTGTTTTATACACATTTTTTATTGCTTATATATCTGAAATTGGCAATTGCAGGTCAATGTAATAGACAGAAATAGCCCTTGTAGTCCAATGTTTTTGAAATTCTGCCAACTGTCTGTAGCAGTGCACAATCTGTTTACTTTTTTGATAAGCTTTGGTAATTGCACACAGAATTGCCAAATTTTACTAATCCAATTTGTCAAAGAAACACAAACACCATCCACACAGCAACACACTGTACAGTTATCTGCACTTATTCTCCCCATAATGCAAGGGGTCATGAGATCAGTGGCATGGAAAGTCTATTTGAAGGATGCGCACACCTGTTCAGCCTGCACCAGTCTACAAGCAGATGTTGCTCGCTTTAGGAAGCAATAGGTTAACAATTAAGATGAAAAATTAAAACAGGCATGACAGTGATGGAAGAAATGTGAATGAGGTTACTAGCAGGCAATATTTTTGTTCATCTGGGACAGAAGTGGTTGTAAATATCAAGTAAATACATGGTGTAAGAAGGGTCACAAGAGCCATTTGGCACAATGTGACCGGATCCTGTTGAGGAACAGGCTGAAAACAAATCATCAGATATAGACCAGTTCTTTACCAATATGTACCTATTTATGTTTCCTGGTTAGATTTAAGGGGTCCTGCCTGCCCAGGGGGGTGTCCTATACGTTTATGCGACACTCGCGTAGCCTAAGGATTGGACCACTAAATTATTATTATTATTTTTTTTTGTAAAATTGTTTACTATAATATGATATTACGTTTTTCTTGTTTGTTGAGTCACCAGTGCAATTCTCTATATAACTTGAAGAAGCATTCAAGAAACTCATTGACTTATGAGGACTGATTTCCACTGAACACTTCGATTAGTGTGATTAGCCATTTACTCAAGTACAACTTTTTGCTGCGGTAGATAAAAACGCAGTGGGCGGTTGGCTGTTGTGTACAGACATTGGTTTTATGACCTATAAAATAGGTCTTCGTGTCTTTTATGAAATCTTTGTAATAAAATGCTGTGTAGGATTTTACATTGTACCATGCATGCTCCTTCATGTGCCGGTAAAGTCAGATTTTTTCTACAGTTTTGGTGAACGGACTAGAAACCGGTATTTTTACAGAAACAATTCACTGTTAAGGAGTTTTCAAATCAAATAAAATGCTTCTTCAGGCTTGCTGGTTTTATGCTGAATTTCATAATGTGTTCTATTCAAACTGCAATAAACGTTCAAAAAAAACCAACAGTGTGATTAAAATGCCATACCTATGACTTTGCACTTTCCGACGACTAAGTTTTTATTCATGCATAGACAAGTGGAAAATGGTAGGCATAATAAAATGTCTGCCAAAGCTAAAACGCATCATGATCCAATCTATAAAAAGTGCCTTCATGATTAACCGACAGGCTAGACAAAAAAAAATGTATAGTGTACAGTTTGTCAGATCTGTGTTGGTTACACACAGATTGTTTTTCAGGTTTAATCTGCCAGATGAACAAAATTTACAGCACAGTTGAGGGCAGTGTGGGTATAATTTCAGTGGCTCGTCTCGGTAGACCCTCATACTATACAGCTGTTAGCCGATTTAAAAAGATCACAAAAAAAAAACCATCTGATTCTCTAGGCTGATAAAGCAAATATGTAATTGTGTAAAAGATTGTATATTTGAAAACCAAGAATTCCAAACGTCTATAATGCCGCGTACACACGAGCGGACATTACGGCTGACTTTGCCCGGCGGACTGGATTTCGTCGGACAATTCGATGTGTGTGGGCTCCAGCGGACTTTGTTTTCTCAAAAGTTGGACGGACTTAGATTTGAAACTTGTTTAAAATTTATCCGTTGAAATCGAGTCCGGTCGAAAAGTCCGCCGTCTGTATGCTAGTTCGATGGACAAAAAGCCACGCTAGGGCAGCTATTGGCTACTGGCTATGAACTTCCTTGCTTTAGTCCAGTCGTACGTCATCACGTACGAATTCGACGGACTTTGGTGGATTGTGTGTAGGCAAGTACGTCGAAAAGTCCGCCGGGCAAAGTCCGCCGTAATGTCCGCTCGTGTGTACGCGGCATAAGACACCACTCCAAACCTAAATCTCTTAACGTATTTTACATATTTTTTAATAAATTATACTATTTAGAACTGATGTTACAATGTTTTGCTTGGTGTAGAGTTTGGTGATATCGTTTTTTTTTTTAAACCAAAGGCACCACTAAGAACAGAACTGCAGATTTAATAGTGCTTAAAGTCAGCTAACTGCATTTAAACCCAGCAGTCAATGCTTAGTGTGAGACCAGCCATCACAGTGAATGTACCACCTCAAAGTTCGTGTACATACTAGAACAAGGTCAACTGCACTTTCCATTTCATTTTCTCAATATACTGTTATGACGACATCAAAAGGTCTCACATATGCAGGACTTTTCATCTAATGCTGATCATTTGTATAATGATAAATCGTAACTTCTACTGTTCAAATTGTGTTTCTCTTGGAAAAAAAATTGTTCTACACAAAGATATTATGAATTTGTTTGAAATAGATGGGATTTTCTACCAGAGCCTATCATTAGTTTCCAATTAAAAAAAAATCAACCTGCCCTTTTAAACAAACGATTCTCTATATTAAGGCCCCTTTCACACTGCTGCCTGAGAATTCTCAGTTTTCAGTTTTTTACTGATCGAAATGCAGCCTATATTTTGCCATGTGCCTGCACACACAGGCGCGTAAACATGCTGTGCATATTAATCAGAACCCCCCCAAAAAAAAAACAAACAGAAATCTGTGCTGCCAGTTAGTATTTTTGTGTGTATACTTGCAAATTCACACAAATATTTGCAAACTCGAAAAGTATCACATGGAAGTGATATACAGCCCATTCTTGTGTTTTTTCTGCCAGGAATGTCTGATGCTCATACATAAGAACAGTGTGCAAGAGGCCTAAATTATTATACTGCCTTATGCATGGCCAGCAAAAGGTCCACCTGAAAAGTGGTTTAAGAAAACCGGTTATTTATCAGTGGCGGCCCGTCCATACGGGGCACAGGGGTGCTGCCTCCATAATCCATGTGCCTGGCCCCTAATCTACATGCAGGGTGCCAGAATCATGGATTTCAATGGGGTTTTTTTTTTTTTTTTTTTTTTTAGCACATTAGAGCCTGAGGTTCTAATTGGCTTCAAAAAAGGGTGGGCTCGGGCTGCAGAGCACTGCGCCCCAAGCCCACCCAAGTATGTGACAATAGTGAATATTTGCTATTGTCTTCCTGATTCTCCTCCTGACCAATCAGGAAGCAGGTCCTGAGACCCAATTGGCCAGGGAGTCTTAGGACCCACATCCTGTTCGGTCGGGAGGAGAAGCAACGGCCCTGGAGCGAGGAGCAGCAGTCCTACCTGGATTCTGGTCACCTGCCTCCTAAGGTAATTAGGCCTCTAAACCCCATATACCCGTCGGGAAGGGTGAGAAATCGCCGCCTCCCCATCCGTCTACAGTACGCGGGGGGGGGGGGGAATTGCTACCTTCCTGTCCGTCTCCCACATGGGGGGGGGGAAATCGCTACCGTCTCCCACACAGGGGGGGGGGGGGAAATTCTACCTTCCCGTCCGTGTCCCACGGGGAGGGGAATCGCTACCTTACCGTCCGTTACCCGCTGGGGGAATCCCTACTTTCCTGTTTGTGTCCGCAGGGGGGGGGGCTTTAATCGCTGCCTTCCCGTCCATCTCCCATGGGTGGGGTGGGGGGTGGCATTGGTTTGCCGCCCCCCTCTACCAAAATATTGAGCACCAGCAGCCACTGGAGGGCTTAGCCCAAGATACAGATCTAAATTGGATAAGTGGGTTTCAACATGCAATTAAATGATGATCTGACATGGGTATCATATGGCTTCACTTATAATTACTAAAAGGTACACACAGATCTAAGGTTGTTTCCTACTGTTAACAGTAATAGTCAGACATGGAAAGGTCCACGACCTCTACAATCATCCTCGTAACAACAGATGGGTTGGCTTATATTTTCCTGGTCATACACTACTGTTCCACATTTTCCAAGATATGCCAGTGTTATGGACGTTCTTCTGCTCTCCACTACCTGCTCCAAAGGCCTATAGAGGCACTCTCCGCAATATAGATGTATATTGCATTAGACCATGTTGGGCTTTTTTTGAGTGATTCTCACCACTGGAAAAGCTTCTTAGTGCAGATATTACAAATGTAGATGCAGAGATTACTAAAGATCTGTAATAAAGCAGCCTACAAGTTCAGCTGGCCTTGCAAGTAAAGGTTGGGCTGATCGAGGAAACTCCATAGCTTTCACCATCCATGCTAATGTGAACGGACGAATCTCCTACTGCCGGCTGTTTTATTACAGCTGGCAACTATGGCTGCCAGAATACCCAAAAAGTCATTGCAGCTGATTGACTGCAGACACTGTTAAACTGATTCTCTGCCTGGCTCCTTTGATTTCTCACTGAAAATTTGTCGAGCCAAGGTTTGTATTTCAGCTGATTCATGGGAATCAGAGGAAATTCGCATCCATTTCTGGCCAGCTTGATACAGGATGAAACGCATGTTTGCACCTATGGGAGGAGGAGCATGGTCCCATCTTATTTTTTAGGAGGAAAACAATAGCTCTGCCAAGGGACATCACGGTAGATCTACATTTCTTATTGTACATTAACAGTGAATGTGTTCACTGTTAATCCTTATTAATCCTTATTCTTGAAATTAACACAAATAAAAACTAGTCTTCTCTTCAGTCTACAAATTTGCCACTAGGTGGTTATTTAAAGAGGTATAATGGATGGGACTAGATAAAAGGATCTTTAGTAGAGTGGATTGTAGAGTGGATTGTGTAACAGCCTCTCTCTGAATGTCGTAGCTGGATTCCAGGTAATGTGAGAGGTGGAATACTCCATGGAATGTTTTGACGCTATTTTCATCTTTGTCACATGTGTCAGGGCACAGGGGCAACAGGGATCATGTGTCTACAAGACATTCAAGGGACATCAAGTCATAAACGTCTACCTTATTCAGGCAGCACAGCCCTGTCTAGAGGGGTTTTTTCTTTTTCTGAATTTGTCATTGAGAAATGTATGCTATACTACACAGCACTTCATGCCTCAAATCTTCAGGATCACACACACTTTATTTAAAAAGCTAACAAGCTCCAAATCCTTGTTTTATTTTTATGTGTTTGGGCCATCATTTTTTTTTTTTTTTTTTTGGCTTAGTTTAGAAAACACATTCCCAATTCAGGAATATGTGGAACAACTGGCATACCAAAAGCAACTGCACTATTAATTACTTTTTGATTGGTAATGGATTCTACACTACTTGCACAGTGCCTTTCCATTCATCCATAGAGCTGAACCCTACGGTGTTACAGCATACAGGCAGCGTAAAGCAATCAAATAGGCCTGCAAGATTCAGCTCATCGTCTCAAAGAAGCCTTAGTCATACGCAGTAGAGGATCATTCACAGCCACTCCCAAATATTAATCATGGTCATACATTTCTCTTGCAGCTGCTGTTTAACAGCCTGGCAGCAAGTAAATATGTGTATTCCTGAGACTTCACTAGTATGAATGAGGCATGCCCTTCCTTTTATTTTCTTATACAGGAATAAACTGGCATAGAAAAGATAATGGTGGCCAGAAAAGTTCAAAGGGGACAATAAAATCATTTTTTACAAGTTTTTAATGTCTCATAAAAGGAGAGATTTGGAACACTAAGGCCAAGTTTACATGCTTGTGGCTCATTTTGATAGAAGAGAGAACGGAGGTGGTTGCAAAGCATCAACACCTGATAAACTCTGCAAGTTTCCGCCAATGTTGCTGTGTGTACACCTCTATCTGCTCCCTGTTTTAAGAATTGGTAGTGATGCTGATAGGAGGTCAGGAAGTGGTAAAAAACATGACCCATGCCATTTCTACTGCCGGCCACCCTTCGTCCAACCTGCCCTGGACCACGAGTACTCGGGAACGCAACACCAACCGGCTATTTTCAATGCCTGTGTGAATATGGACAGGTTCATGTACGTTATACAAAGAATTATTGCAAGGATCTAACAAGGTTGTATTTGGCTAATAAGCAAGCAATTTTGTACAAATATATATGTATTCAGAAATATAAAAACACAGACCAACACTAAGAGGTTGTAACCCAAAAAATAAATAAAAAGGAAGGAGGAGGATCCTGTTCCTTTAAAAACATGGTAAACAGCACAGTGCTTGTGCATTTTTCCCCTTGTATGCTATAAAAAACCTGGTTGATCCTGCCGGTTCCTGTGTTCCCATGCATGCTGACCACGGTACTTATGGCGGCTGAGCCATGATACCATGGTCAGGTTACGTCCCTCCGTCAGCCCGCATTCTGTCTCTCTCCCTGCCTGTCAGCTCCTGTGTGTGAGCTGCCCCTCCCCTCATCTCCGGCCGCTATTCAATGTGGCAGTAAAGTTAGTATTCTTAATTACTGGCAGCCCCTCTGTTATAACAAAATATACAACTCCGTGTATGTTTTTATTTTTTATTTTTATGCTAATTCTAAATACCGTAATCCACATCGCCGATGTGCGGTCACGTCAGACATCAGAGGGAGATCATGATATCAGAGGGATATCTCAGCCCCTCTCACTGTAGTCCTTAGACTGGGGAAGGAGAGCTGCGGGCGGTCACGTGACCGCACATCGGCAATGTGGATTAGGATATTTACAATTTGAATTTTTAAAAAACACATACACAGTTATACATCTTGTTAGAACAGGGGCTGCCAGTAATTGAGAACATGGACTTAACCACTTTAAGTCTAATACATTACTAGCTTCTGTAAGGTGTGAAGGAGACTTTTGAACAATACTAAGTTGAAACTGTGATATTCCATCCTAAGCACTGCAAAACATTATCTAGGTTATCCAGGTTATATAGACTGCAACTGTAACAGTGCTAGGCCCCGGAGGGGAACTTCTCACCTTGATGTTCTGAGCCAGGTGAACCACATTCCTCAGCTACTGCTAGAGGAGTGGTGTACTGGCAGCTTAGAGCAATTCTCCTCTTAGAGCAAAGTCCCAACCCAACCCCACCCCTTTCACCAGGGTATATTGATGGCAAGCTGGGGCATGTACGCCCAAAAAGCAAAGCCATGCAAGCAGTTCAGAAGTTACATCAACAAAAAAACAAAGAAGCCTTAATGATACCACTAATTAAGGCTAAATATTATACACATAATTACAGTGTTAATGTAATGACAGTGTCTAGGGATGTTGAATGCTCCTGTTCAGATCGTTGCAAAATATCTTACAGGTCTAACTAACCATAAAATCAAACAACTTCTATGATTACATCAGAGAAGGATTTCTTTTGGATGTGAATATTCTATTGCTTTCTGTCGAACGGATCTTTCAAGAAGTATGTGCATTGTAGTGGCTGCAAGTGGTCACCTCCAGGCAGTGACAAGATGCCACGTCAAATTATAGGCGAGGATTTTTTTTTTTTTTACTACTACCCTTCAGGAAAAGTTACATATCTCTGTTAAATCTTCTCTGGAATAACAATACAATTTCAATATCCATAACACCATAAGTTCAGTTTTTTTTTTTTTTTTTTTTAAATACAGTCATGAAACTTAAAGCTGAGCTTTGGAATAAGGATATATTGTCTAAATAAGAGGCATGCGTATTCTGAATTGAATCTTGGTGTGCATTGTGTATGTCTTCCAGATCTGTGCATTAATCCAACGTTAAACTTTCCCTTTGTGCAGGGGGTACCTATAGCGAAGACGGGTAACTGCTGCTCTTTCACCTTCTGTAGAAGGATTGGTTTTGTATCCATCCCCTCGTCTAGTTTTCTACAGGCAGCCTGTAGTGGGTGGTGCCTGTTGGGTCTCTCCCACAGGTTTGTTCTCTGCACAGGCTATGTACAGCACCGTGATGATGTCACCTCTACATGGTAATAATTAGGTTTGCGAACATAACAGGAGCTCACAAAGTACATCTAGATCCTTTGCAGCTATTATGTAATATATTAAAAAGGAAAGTTTTTCTGCTTGAAGTTAAACAAAAATTGTTGTAATATTTTATTTGCTTTAAAAACCATTGCAGATTTCCAGAACTTATAACAGCTGACTCATAATTTCCTTAACGTGGCTGTAAAGACAGAAGGTTTTTTGCTTTACTGCATTGTATGCAATACGTTAAAAAAAAAAAAAAAACCTTTTGCATGCAGCTTCCCCCACAGCCCCCCAAAAACATACCAGAGCCGGTGTCTTGCCGAGAAAGTTCCCCCGGCGGATAAGGACCCCCCCTGTACTGCGCAGGCGCAGCGCTTGCGCAGTACGAACTACTAGGAGCCGCCGAAGATAGCCGAAGCTGAAAAACTTCAATCAGCTGTACACGGCGCCTGCGTCCTAGGTCCAGGTTCAAGCTCCTCCATCCAAGTGGACCTAGAGGGAGAATAAAAAAGTGGCGAGCGAAGCGAGGCCGTGCCCGAAGCGTGGCGAGTGCCCCTCTTACAGGCGCCGTGTACAGCTGATTTCCAACTATTTGGCTTCAGCTATTTCCGCCGGCTCCTACTGCGCAGGCGCAGTAGAGGGGGGTCCTTATCCGCCGAGAGGAACTTTCTCGGCAGAACACCGGATCTCGTTCCAGTGATGTGCATGAGAGCTGAGGCTCTCTCGGCTCTCGTTTCTTATTGGCTCAGGTACAGCAGCGGGAGCCATTGGCTCCCAATGCTGTCAATCAGAGTCTGTAATGAGGGATAGAGGGGTGTGGCCAAACACACATAGCAGAGCTCGGGAGGGAGCACGCACAAGTGCCCCTATAGTAAGCGACTTGCTATGTGGACACTCAGTGGGGGGAGGAGCCAAGAGCACCAGAAAGGAACCCTAGAGGAGGAGGATCAGGGTTGCTCTGTGCAAAACCACTGCACAAAGCAGGTAAGTATAGGTTGCAATTTAAAAAAAAACAAAAATTACCTTTAATATTACGTTACTCACTCTACCTTCTACAGAAAATTATGAGCTTCTGAATTTAAGGGTGATTTAATAGCAACAGGCAGAAAGGTAACTTATCAGAAGGAACAGCAGCCATTGGGAGAGTCTAAACCATGGGTGCTCAACCTGAGGTCCTTCAGCTGTTGCAGAACTATAAGTCCCATCATGCCTTTGCCTTTGGGAGTCATGCTTAAGCTGCATGGGACTTGTAGTTCCGCAACAGGTAGAGGGCCACAGGTTGAGCACCCATGGTCTAAACTGACAACTCATTGCTTCCTCCAACAAACATAGGGCCATCTACAATCTAAAAGTTGGTGTAAAGCCTAACTAAATGGCATTTAGTTTGCCAAAGCACTGTGAATTATAAAACAACTGCCATTCATCTTTTTATTGAATTCTTGCTTTCACCCTTTTTTTGTAGTTAATTAAAGCTGATCTACAGCCTCCTTGAGGCGGCTTTCTCTGTATATGCATGCACTGATGGCTGTAAGGTGACAGTGACCCATGCGTACACAATGCCTGGTAAAATGACCACTTAAGCCGGCCATAGATGGATCAAAATTCAGCTTGTTCAGCAGTAACCAGCTGAATGTTGATGCTTCTATGGGCAGGCTGGTTATACTGAAATCAATCCATCGTTCAACTTCAGTACAACCAGCCTGTCTTTTGTTTTGCCCGATCATTGTCAGCAGCTATAGTAGCCAGCAATGATCATTGTATTCTGCTGAAGGGAGAGGCTCCCACACGCTCCAAGCCTGCAGAACACATTAGCGCTGCAGGAGGGATTCCCCCTGCATCAGTAGTAGTAGAAATTGGTTAACACCTCCAATTTTTTTCTGCTTATAGGTACATAGAGAAAAGTGTCAAACTAGGTTGAATAAAGTATTAAAAATTGCAAGCACAGAAATAAGTGTACCCATTAGAAGATTTCCACTCTATTCTAGTTCTGGTGACAACGCAAAGGGTTGCTAACCGTTACTTGCTCTAACCTCAATTGTAAAAGTCTTGCATTTAGATACACTTTAAGTGGGTTGACTTCCCCCGGAAAAACAAACAAACTGCCAGGGTTTTCAAGAAGCCGTACTGGATCAACATTTGTCTTTACTCAACCTAAACAACTATATAAACAAAAACCAAAAATGATATACACAGTGGGGACGGAAAGTATTCAGACCCCCTTAAATTTTTCACTCTTTGTTATATTGCAGCCATTTGCTAAAATCATTTAAGTTCATTTTTTTCCTCATTAATGTACACACAGCACCCCATATTGACAGAAAAACACAGAATTGTTGACATTTTTGCAGATTTATTAAAAAAGAAAAACTGAAATATCACATGGTCCTAAGTATTCAGACCCTTTGCTCAGTATTTAGTAGAAGCACCCTTTTGATCTAATACAGCCATGAGTCTTTTTGGGAAAGATGCAAGTTTTTCACACCTGGATTTGGGGATCCTCTCCCATTCCTCCTTGCAGATCCTCTCCAGTTCTGTCAGGTTGGATGGTAAACATTGGTGGACAGTCATTTGTAGGTCTCTCCAGAGATGCTCAATTGGGTTTAAGTCAGGGCTCTGGTTGGGCCATTCAAGAAAAGTCACGTTGTTGTGAAGCCACTCCTTCGTTATTTTAGCTGTGTGCTTAGGGTCATTGTCTTGTTGGAAGGTAAACCTTTGGCCCAGTCTGAGGTCCTGAGCACTCTGGAGAAGGTTTTCGTCCAGGATATCCCTGTACTTGGCCGCATTCATCTTTCCCTCGATTGCAACCAGTCTTCCTATCCCTGCAGCTGAAAAACACCCCCACAGCATGATGCTGCCACCACCATGCTTCACTGTTGGGACTGTATTGGACAGGTGATGAGCATTGCCTGGTTTTCTCCACACATACTGCTTAGAATTAAGGCCAAAAAGTTCTATCTTGGTCTCATTAGACCAGAGAATCTTATTTCTCACCATCTTGGAGTCCTTCAGGTGTTTTTTTAGCAAACTCCATGCAGGCTTTCATGTGTCTTGCACTGAGGAGAGGCTTCCATCGGGCCACTCTGTCATAAAGCCCCGACTGGTGGAGGGCTGCAGTGATGGTTGACTTTCTACAACTTTCTCCCATCTCCCGACTGCGTCTCTGGAGCTCAGCCACAGTGATCTTTGGGTTCTTCTTTACCTCTTTCACCAAGGCTCTTCTCCCCCGATAGCTCAGTTTGGCCAGACGGACAGCTCTAGGAAGGGTTCTGGTCGTCCCAAACATCTTCCATTTAAGGATTATGGAGGCCACTGTGCTATTAGGAACCTTAAGTGCAGCAGAAATTTTTTTGTAACCTTGGCCAGATCTGTGCCTTGCCACAATTCTGTCTCTGAGCTCTTCAGGCAGTTCCTTTGACCTCATGATTCTCATTTGCTCTGACATGCACTGTGAGCTGTAAGGTCTTATATAGAATGGTGTGTGGCTTTCCTAATCAAGTCCAATCAATATAATCAAACACAGCTGGACTCAAATGAAAGTGTAGAACCATCTCAAGGATGATCAGAAGAAATGGACAGCATCTGAGTTAACTATATGAGTGTCACAGCAAAGAGTCCGAATACTTAGGACCATGTGATATTTCAGTTTTTCTTTTTTAATAAATCTGCAAAAATGTCAATAATTCTGTGTTTTTCTGTCAATATGGGGTGCTGTGTGTACATTAATGAGGAAAAAAATTAACTGAAATGATTTTAGCAAATGGCTGCAATATAACAAAGAGTGAAAAATTTAAGGGGGTCTGAATACTTTCCGTCCCCACTGTGTGTGTGTAATATACATACATATATATATATATATATTTCCTTTAAATTAGTTTGAACGCCAAATGTGGTTCTCCTAGATTAATCGCTATAATTATTTTGAACAAGAACCCTTAGTATCATCTTACCTGCTTAACAATATACTTCTCTACACCCCCCCCCCCCCCCAACACACACACAAGCTGCATGTTTATAATGGACTTACTGTAACTTTCACATGTTACCAGGTCAAACACAGTGACAACAAAGGTGCATTGCCTAAGGCAAGACACACCTAGAGACGTATACACAGAATAAAATGCAGAAATACATAGATACACGGCTGTATACATTAAAATATAACTCATTGTAAGGAGGCATACAATTGCTGTAGCATGCCATAAAATACATCTAGATATGCCTCAAAAGACTTTAAGCACAGTCAATAGAACAGAAAAAAGTCTGTTCTCAGATTTAAACAGAAGTTGGACAACTTGAAACGTTTTCCCATTATAGGCAAACCCATAGTCCGCTTTTTCCCAGAAAAGTTCTCTAGCAGTGTGTTAAGGTGTACAGAGGGTTAACTGCAACCCGCCAATATAGAAGTCACTGCTAGGTTGTGTTAGCAGGACCCATGGCAGGAGTCAGGGCGTTGGAGGCTGAGAGAATGAAGAAGGGAACCTGGGAGGGATTTTGTGTGACCCAACCAGAATGATTTCCAGATGTTCCAAGCAGCACGCAATATTCTTTGATAACAAACTGCCTCAAGAAGAGACCTATACTGAATTTTTTGATTTGCTCCATCAACAGATCCTTTAACGCTACATGTTCTTCCTTCTAGAAATGGCTTATACAATAAAGCACACCTTGGGTATTCCGCCCAAATTAATGGCTAGTTCACGAATCCACACCACAATGCACGGCATATAATACATGCGCACTGCCATGTGGTGTGAAGGTGCACGATGCAATGCTCTTTTTTTTCCTTCCTTTTCAAACTGTATGTCTACCCAAACCTATTTATTTTAGCTTTGGGTAGAAGAGGGAAGGATAAAACCCAAACCAGTTTATTATTTGTAGTCTGTGTCAAATTGGGAAGAGTTACCTTCACTTCCTGTAATGTAGATGGAACAAGAAGTGCGTAAATATTTATTAAATGAAGGGAATTCCCCTTGTAGACAGTTCTCTCCATTGAAACATTTGCCCCCTATTCCTGTTCTGGTGACAGCTGTAAAAGGTTCCATAATTTTCTATTTCAATGACAATAGCCAACAGGACAAATAGGTTGAATTATTTACGGTGGGACAGAGAACACAGGAAGCAATGAAAACCTGACATGGGTTCAACCCCCCCCCCCCCTTAAAGCGGGGGTCCACCTAAACCGCCAAAAAAAAAAAAAAAAAAAAATATTAAAAGCCAGCAGCTACAAATACTGCAGCTGCTGACTTTTAATAAATGGCCACTTACCTGTCCCAGGGTCCAGCGTTGTCGGCAGGCAACGCCGAGAACCCGCTCGGTTCTCGGCAGCTGCCGCCGCCATCCTAGGTGAGGGAATCAGGAAGTGAAGCGTTGCGGCTTCACTTCCCGGTTCCCTACTGCGCATGCGCGAGTCGTGCTGCGCGTCCCAAGTGGTCCCCGCTCTCTCCTGGGAGCTGTGTTTTTCCCAGGAGACAGCGCGGAGGGACAGGATGAGGCATAGACTCCCATGGGAGTCTATGCCGGAAGTGGGTGCAAATACCTGTCTTAGACAGGTATCTGCACCCCCCTCCCCCCTGAAAGGTGCCAAATGTGACACTGGAGGGGGGGAGGGTTCCGAAAAGTGGAAGTTCCATTTTTGTGTGGAACTCCGCTTTAAAAAGAGTTTTGGCTGTACATACACTTTAAAGTGTTACTAAACCCAGGACCCTACATTCACTATATCTTGTATCCCACAGTACACAGAACATGGAAATGTAATCATTTTAGTAAATATAAACTGCTAAATACCTTTTCTCATCAGCAGCATATAGCAGTCTTGTGACTTCTATCAGTGCCTGATTAAAACTTATAGGATGAGTTTTCATACTGCACTGGATGTCCTATCAGGATGCACCTCATATCCTGACCTCTGACTTGACAGTGCTAATTGGCCCTGTGCTGATCACATGCACTCTCCCAAGAAAAAAAAAAAAACTCTCTAACAATACACACTAAACTGAGCATGTGCAGCCTGACTCCAGTAACTCTGTCTTATCTGGACATGTTTTGGAGACAATGCAAGAAGGGGAGGATCTGTGCATACAGTATCAAACAGCCTTTTTACACAATGCAGAGGATTAACCCCTTAGGTTCCACAGTGAGTATAACAAGCATGCTTTACTGCATATATAGACTGATTTTACTGTTTTGGGTTTAGTAACACTTTAACTATGACAATTCTACATGCTGCAGCTCATTGAGACATGTATGCGTTGATGTGGATGGGCCCCAAACAATCTTTGCATTGGATTATGCTTGACAGTGCTGCCCATCAGAGCTTGTCTGACCTGCCCTTACTGTTCCTCTAGCACACTTCCCGGGTAAGCCCCTCATATCCAAATATAGTGCCCAGTTCATTCAGCACTATAGAAATGGTACACCAACACAAAAAGTAATAATAATAGTAATATGGCAAGTGCAGCTTTCAGATATAACCTGTCACTGCTCTGCCTACAGTATGGTGAAATCCAAAATGATCATTGATACTATACTTTGCACATCAATGTTATACTCTGCACTTAATAATCCCAACTGTATAGTTTTCATTTTTTTTACGCAAGTTTGTTGGTCTGCTAAAATATCGCCAGAATGCATGAAATCCTCCGAGTTACACGCAGTTATTATTATCTCCCAACATTGACGCTGAAATAGGAACTCAAACTGTTTCTGCGACCACACCCAGGCACAAAGCCTGCCAGCAGAGCCGCACAGCTTGGCTGCTGAATGACACATGGTATGTTGTTCCTCTTCCAGCTTTTTATAACAGACCACAGAGAGTTGTTCGATATAATTTCAGGGAACCCCCGAGACATACAGCAGCTTCTGCATACCAAAAGTCCTGATTATCTTTTAGTCACCAGAAAACACTGAAATTGCTTTTATGACTGCGCCACTACTTGTGTTTTGCTTTTAAATACAGTCAGCAGCCTATTTTGTGGTTGGCAGGCTGCAGAGCTAAGATCATATAGACAGAGGGGAAAATTTACTGATGCACTCATAATCTGATGTATCTGTACATGATAGCCAATCAGCTTCTAACTTCATCTTGTTCAATTAATAGCTTTGACAATATATATTCAGGGAGCTGATTGGTTTCTATGCAGAACTGCACCAGATTTTGCACTCTCCAGTTTTTAATAACTAACTCCCACTGTTTTAAATTAGTAGTAGTTATTTTTGTTTAATCTAATGTAGAAAGCTGCATAAAAATGTACACATTCATGATTACTACGTAGCCACGTATGGACAAGAATAATCCTACTGGGAATCGGAGTTGGAAATTTGCTCATATTTTGAGGAACTCAGGAGTTGCTTACAAGGAACAGCTCCTAAATCACCCTATACTCTAATAGGGCGTACACACGGTCAGACTTTGTTCGGACATTCCGACAACAAAATCCTAGGATTTTTTCCGACGAATGTTGGCTCAAACTTGTTTTGTCTACACACGGTCGCACAAAGTTGTCGGAAAATCCGATCGTTCTAAACGCGGTGACGTAAAACACGTACGTCGGGACTATAAACGGGGCAGTGGCCAATAGCTTTCATCTCTTTATTTATTCTGAGCATGCGTGGCACTTTGTCCGTCGGATTTGTGTACACACGATCGGAATTTCCGACAACGGATTTTGTTGTCGGAAAATTTTATCTCCTGCTCTCCAACGTTGTGTGTCGGAAAATCCGATGGAAAATGTCCGATGGAGCCCACACACGGTCGGAATTTCCGACAACACGCTCTTATCGGACATTTTCCATCGGAAAATCCGACCGTGTGTATGGGGCATAAGATGTAAAAACAAAAGTTGGCTTTATGAAATCCCAACTGAAGCTGCAGCAGATCTAAATTCCATTACTGATTTGGTGCACTCATGGTCTAACCTAAGGCTGCCTATATGTTGATCAGTTTTTTTTTTCGATCAGTGAGTGGGCTGATCTAACAAAACAGAGCAGATTCCCCCATTCACACAAGTGAGATGTATGAAGGGATCCTCCTCACAGTGTTATTGTATTCTGACAATGGGGACTCCTCGGTGGTCAGAATACACTGGTCAGCATTTAAAGGGGTTGTAAACGCTCGTGGTTTTTCACCTTCATGCATGAAGGTGAAAAACCTTCTACAGTGCAGCACCCCCCCTCCCCCCTTTTACTCACCTGAGGCCCAAGCATCGCTAAGAATGAGCACACCAACTCCAGCTGGTGTCTCGGGTCCCGATTGGATAGACTAATAGCAGCGCAGCCATTGGCTCCTGCCAATCAAATCCAATAACGCGGGAGCCAGGGGCGGGGCCAAGTCCTGCTGTCTGTGTCAATAGACGCAGCCGCAGGACACAGGAGCGCGCCCGCCTTAGTGCCCTGAGGGAAAGCGATTCTCCAACAGGGCACTCGAGAAGAGGAGGAGACAGGAGCGCAGCTGAGGGACCCCAGAAGAGGAGGATCGGGCCACTCTGTGCAAAACTAACTGCACAGGTGGAGGTAAGTATCACGTTTATTATTAAAAAACAAAAAACAAAAAAAACACAAAGGTTTAGTTATCCTTTAAGCCAATTGGCTACAGCAATGATCGAAGGTGATCATTAAATCGACTTCTTGGGAACGGGAATGGCCATAGGTGGATTCTTGCTGGCCAGGATAATATTCAATCCATCTATGGCCAGCTTAAAGCTGGCCAAACTTTCCACCATGGAGCTGAATGCATAACATACTGCTGGCTTTTGTATTCTGATTGGCGTGGCTTTCAGAATACCCGAACAGTGGCTGCATCTGATTAAATGGGTTAAAAGCGCCTGCAATGCTTTAGGAGTAGTGTATACACCGCTCCTAAAGCGCCTCAAAGATGCGGCTTGCAGGACTTTTTTTAGCGTCCTGCCAGCGTACCAATCTAGTGTGAAAGCAGGCTTTCACACTGGAGTGAGAGGAGAGGCACTTTACAGGCACTATTTTTAGCGCTATAGTGCCTGCAAAGCGCCTCAGTGTGAAAGTAGTCATAGATTGAAGGATGTTGGGTGGGGGGATGCCAACAGGGCCACCCATGGCCTAAAATTTCAACTGGTTCATCAGGAACCATCCAAAACGCTCTCTGTGTATGGTTACCTTCACTATACGCAACCCAAAGTTTCACTTCCACCAACTGTCTTTTAAAGCGGATCTAAATGCAGCTCTGTAATCATTAATACATTATTAAATGTATTTTTTGAACGTAAGCAGCACAAGTACCAGAATTTGACTTGGTATTCACCTTTTGAAATGTTACCATCTGTACAGCAGAGCTCAAACAGGGGGCAGAGAAGCACCATGCAGAGCAAATCAGGTGTGCTGCGGTGCAAGGAGCATGTTGCTGATAGAGGAGAGGGGAAGATGATGGACTCAATTGGCATTAAAGAGGTTGGCGGCAGGGAGGATACATGTATGTGAAAACAACATTGCAGCAAAGAAAAATCAGGTCCCATCCCCGGCTCCATTGGGAAGAGCTGTGTAAATCTCAGCACTGGATAGACAGAACTACAAATCCTTTGGTAGATACAACAGGTCTCATATATTTACTTCATATGTGTATTCAGCGATTTGCCTGGTGTTCAGTTATAAAACCTAGTCTGCCCAAATGTTAACCCAGGTCTTGCCAAAGAAGTTGACGACTGTTTGCAAATACTTATACAGATCCTAATGTTCCCACAACTTGCCATCACTAGGGAACCACGTATGGAGTTCCCTAAAAAAAAAACAAAAAAACAACTGGATCAGTAACCTGCGGACTAATGATGTCAGCAGCAGATCCGTAACAGCTGCAACTCAGCCACACAAAGCAAGTAGAGATTTTGTAAAGGCTGGCTTTGTGTGGTCAAGTCAGTTGTTTTGGGCATTGGGGAGGATACTGCTTTTCGACTGTGGCATCTTTCTGTGTAGTTAATAACGGGAAGTCTGTTAGATGTTGGGGGGGGGGGGGGGGGGGGCACACCGCCTATAGATAGAATTTTATCCTAAAAAATGTCCTATTGAGATAAGCTGGTGAAACTTGTACAAAGGATATCTGTAAATGTTGACAAGAGTCTTGTGGGTTCTGTGTAATGTCCTTGGATAACAGCATACATACAGAGAGCACATTTCACCACATTTGTCAAGCTATAGGCTACAGCTTGTGAGGTTTCCACTTTGAAACCACAAAGCCAAGAAAAAAAGGCAGAAGGGCATGAACAGCAACAGGGTTTAATTGTTTTCCCAAACATTCTATATATACACAAGTATAGAAAGCCTCCAAAAGAATTATTGAGTCCTGGTATCTGGTGAGTTTGCGACCACAAACCATACATTCAGATACAACGATGGGACCACTTCTCTGTGCCCATTACTGTCTTTGAAAATCTGTATATCAATGGGAAGCCCAGAACATTTTTGAATGCTTACTCAAAATATCATATAGCGATAGGCTGTAGGCATGTACATTCATTTGTAGTAGACTACAGAAAACAAGATAGCAAGGCATGCAATGTGTTTTGCAGTAAAGAGTGCCTTACTGCAACATCATAGTATGAACGAGACCTTATGGTTTTGGGGACAACAGGAAGGGAAAGTTTGCAAAGCTGACCCCAGTGTTCTAGCATACATAGTTACATAGTAGGTGAGGTCGAAAAAAGACACAAGTCCATCAAGTCCAACCTATGTGTGTGATTATGTGTCAGTATTACATTATATATCCCTGTGTGTTGCGGTCATTCAGGTGATTACCTAATAGTTTCTTGAAGCTATCAACGCTCCCTGCCGAGACCACCGCCTGTGGAAGGGAATTCCACATCCTTGCCGCTCTTACAGTAAAGAACCCTCTACGTAGTTTAAAGTGGGGTTCCACCCAAAAAAAAAAAAACATACCTAAAAAATTCTAAAAAAAAAAAAACAAAAAAACATTTGGATATTTTTTTTTTTTTACTTACCTCTAAATGCCTGTTGCTAGGTGGTCCCTCGTAATCTGCCCCTTCGTCTGCCTGGGCTGGTGACATCACTTCCCCCTGGCACAGGAAGGGCTCGGCTCTTCTCCCTCCCTACTGTCAATCATCTGGGACCCATTGCAGGTCCCAGGTGATTAAGCGGCCAATCACGGCTCGGCGCCGCTCGCGCATGCGCAGTGGGTGCCAGGCTGTGAAGCCACAGCCCGGCGCCCACAGTTGAAATGCCGGCGCCGACGAGCGGAGGGGGGGGGACGAGCGGGGCTTCGATCCCCCGCACCGCTGGACCCAGGGACAGGTGAGTGTCCAATTAAGAGTCAGCAGCTGCAGTATTTGTAGCTGCTGACTTTTAATTTTTTTTTTTTTTTAATGGCCCCCCTGGGTGGAACTCCTCTTTAAGGTTAAAGCTCTTTTCTTCTAATTGATACTTTTTTTTTTTTTTTTTACTTTTGTCTGTGTTGCTGTTGGGGAGAGTTCACTTCAATACCTGCGTGGTAACAAGGTTGTCACCAGGACAAGAAGTAAGGGGAAATCTCTTTTATGTAGCCTCCAATGACAATAAAACTCAACATGAGTTTTAATCCTTCTCCACTCCATCCACAGCTAAAAAAAAAAAAAAAAGGCTACAAATACATTTTATTAGCGTAAATCTGTATACCAAGAAATTAGTGTACATGCATTATAAATAGAATGAGACAATTGTGGGTCAGTTTGCTGCAAAAAAGCCATCTTGAAAATGAAGACCTTATCTTTTAAGGCATGTATTGGTGAAAGATTGACTCCATTGGCAGCAAGCGGGAGGAATGTGTGTGATGGGGGCTGGGTGGAAACAAAATTCTCCAGTTTCTGGAATCAGCTGGACTATATTACCTCCTTTAGAAGTTTAAGAAAGAAGAAAAAAAAAAAAAAAGGAATAACAAGACCCCTCCCTGCCATACCACACACAGCTCACCTTCCTGTGCTGGAGGAATTGTTGGAATTTCAGTGCAGGGTGTGGACATACAAGAAAGGGTCATCTTTGTTTGTGTAGTTCTGGAGATTTAAATCAGATTTTTTTTTTGTTATGCTGGACAACTGTTTTTAGGGATAAAAATCTATAAAATATATACATTAAAAGCACAGGATTCATCAGAATTGGAACCCATGGGGGGAAAAAAAAAAGTTTGTAGCCCAAACAACCAGTTTGATAAAAATCAAGATTTCAGTTATGACGCTGCTATGGAGGATTTCTCTCATTTGCCTAGGTTTTATCTTTCAGCCCCATTGTTTTTACAATAGTCCTTTGCTAAGAGAAGTTGTATATGCAAATAAAACAGCCGATTAACTTGTTGCTTCTGTTATAATTTTTGGAAGTCGTAATTGAATGTCTTCACTGGCTTTGTTCTCCTGGCTTTCCAGCTCTGCATATTAGAATGTGGAGGATAGATGGACAAATTAGATAGGAAAATGTGCACTTGAAAAGATGGTGGGAAGTGTTTCAAACATAAACAAACATAAGAGAGGAGTTCCTGCCCCCAAGAGCTACAGCCTACATGTCTGTTTGTCTTGCAGCATAGCCCATTTATAAAACCTGGAAGCAAGAAAACACACAGACACATACATATCAAAAACATTCTTTTAAAGTGGAGAACCTCCTTTTTTGTAACTAATCAAATACCTTTAAATGTTCCCAGAATATATAAACTGGAACCGATTAGAGGTGTCAAAAGCAGGATTCTACATATGTGCATTTTTTTTTCTCTAGTGTTTTATAATTAGGGTCTAAATGCTGAACAGTGATGGAGAATATTCTCAAAGAAACAGCTATCCCAACAATAAGTCAATGACATTTACTAGATACTATTCACTAGAAAAACACTTTTTCTGAATATTTGTAAAGGAACAGTTTTTATATGGGCTTGCATTAAATTATTTCAGGGGAGTCTCCACCTATTTCCTAACAATGCAATCATCTCAACATGATAACAATGGAAAAGAGAAGCCCGTAGCTGAGAAGGAACGCAGTCAGCACAGGGGGGACATGACAGGGTGCTAAGGCAAACCAGCAAGGTCAGGGTTAAAGGTGTGGGCATAAAGGTGTGGCATATGGCTGTAATTAAGTGGACATTATTGGACGGAATTTGGTGCAAAGGGGGGGAGCTAATAGTTAATAAATTAATGTGAATGGGGTGGGGCTGTAACAGTTCTAGTGGAACCTGTTGAGAGCATCCCTCCCTCCCGCTCTTAATCTGGGGGGAAGTATCGAATGGGTGGTTGGTTTCGGGTTGTTTTACAATGCGTAGGGGCATGTTAGGATCCTTAGCGGTGGTAGAATGTGGTGCATTCTGGGTAAACGGTGGGGAACCATCAGGTATGGTATCCTCGAGTGGGAACGGTTCACTGGCTAGTGACCGTGCAGCTTAAGGACCCTGGGGTGGCTGAGGTTAGCTGGGTTTAGGCCCTGAGTCTTCATATATAGCGGCTGGGGTGGCAACTCAGTTAGATGTGCCTCTGACACAAATTAAGAGGGTAATGGTTACATTGGTACCGCCTTGGATCTTAAAAGATTATATATATATATATATATATATATATATGACAGTTTAGTGAAATAGTGTAGTTAGGTGGGTTCTTACAGTGTGTATTGTAACAAAAAAGTTGTTTTATTAATAAAAGGCCATGTTGGCCATTTAACCCACCTTAGGTGTCGAGTGTTTATTCTAAATCATAGCAAATTTAAGATAAGGTACAAATGGGTAAGGGTTACTGCAGGGTAAGCTCTTAGCTACCCTTGTCATGTAAAGGTTAAAATGTCCAGTAATGATGAGCAATGGACATATAGGGGGTCAAATATACACACCCCCCCCCCCCCCCCCCGGGTCAAAATGAGCAAGTGTTGGAAGTGCTTGTTATTTCACACAGATATTTTTCCATTGTGATCATCTGGCAAAGTTTCCCATTTCTTCAAAGAGAAGGAAACACTCCCTATCACTGGGCAGGTATCACATGGCTCTGTACTTGGACCAATATGCGGATGACACACAAATTCTTTAGCTCCTGATCACACTTCCCTTAAGCCAGGCCATACATGATTCATTCATACAGCAGGTTGAACAAAAAAAAGAATATTAAAAAAAAAAAGAAAAAAGAGCCAATTCCCCTTACCACACATTCGATGTGATGGGGCAATTTTTCCCGCTGACCTATTGTATTCTGACAGCAGGAAAAATTTCCACGCTATCAAAATACAACGGTCAGTGTTGCTGGCGGCACTGATCTTTCGGCAAATGATCCAAATGATCAACCAGCCAGCCCACACATGATTCCAGTAGTGACCGGCCGACTTTCAATCCATGCGTGGTCGGCTTTACACTCGAGGTCAGTAAACAGAACTGGTCATTCTAATTACACCATTGAAGCGACAGCATGCACCAAAAGAAAAACTGCAGGCAGAGTTAAAGCTGGTTATAACTGGGGATGGGATTTAGGTTTGAACAGAATGCAGCTTTTTCACAGTTTGGTGGAACTCTGAACACGCAGCCTGTATCCTGGGTGACATCATGACCATATGTGGCCAATGACGTCACCCAGGATCCCCTACACCGTGTTTACATTACCGGGGATTCTGACATGTTTGCCAGGAAGCATTGTTGGGCAGAAGGTCACTGTGACTGATAGTTTTACAACAAAACAATGCCATGTTTTTGAAGGCCTATTCCTTTAGGAATGAGTCAGTGGCGGTGCGTCTATAAGGGCGTACAGGCGCCACACTCCCTCTCTGTGTATAATTGATAGATTAATGCATTGCATGAATCTATTTATGGCTGCTGTAGACACCCCCTAGTCAGGCGTCCGGCCCCTTTTCAGTCACCGGGCGCCTGAATTATATCGGAAGGGGGGGGGGGGGGTGTTTTTGATGCACCTGATTAGAGCCATAGGCTCTAATAGGCTTGAAAAGGTGAACTTTGAGCACAAAGCTTTGAATATTTGCTGTGCTAACACTGAACCGCCAACGTGATTGGCTGAAGGCACAGGCGTCCCGATTGGGTGCGGAACAGGAACAGGAAGAGAGCATAGGAAGGGAATGGGAGAGGACAGAAGAGAACCATGGAGGAAACAGGAGTTCTCCGCCGTCACCTGCTGCATGTCCCACAGCTCGCCGCCATCACCTGCCACCAGGATGGGGTAAGTGTGTGCCGGTCAGACGGCGAGGGGGGGGGGTCACAGAGGCTGCATATGATGGGCACACAGGCTGCATATGATGGGCGCACAGGCTAAATATGTTGGGCGCACAGGTGCTGCATATGATGGGCACACAGGTGCTGCATATGATGGGCACACAGTCTACATATAATGGGCACACAGGCTACATATGATCGGCACAAGCTGCATATGATGACACACAGGTGCTGCATTTGATGGCACACAGGTGCTGCATTTGATGGCACACAGTGGCTGCATTTGATGGGCACAGTGGCTGCATTTGATGGGCACAGTGGCTGCATTTGATGGGCACAGTGGCTGCATTTGATGGGCACAGTGGCTGCATTTGATGGGCACAGTGGCTGCATTTGATGGGCACAGTGGCTGCATTTGATGGGCACAGTGAGATAGCAATTGATGGGGGTTTTTTCAGTATTTTTCTGAATTTTTCAATTTGTTTGCCCCCCCCCCCCCATCCCTTGTGAGGCCTGGATATGGGTATAAGGTGCCAAGGTGCTTTGTGCCCCCCCCCCCCCCCTCGCACAGCAACCCTAATGTTGAAAGGCATGCTACAGAAAGAGGGGACCTCTGCATGCCTGGATAAGGGTTTGGAATGAATATCGAAGAGAACCTCACACCTTTTTTCTTAATATCTTTTTTTAATTGTCACTTTTAAAAGGACTACCTCTAGCTGATCCGTAACCTGCATGCCGGTTTAAGGCATCCCCCAAGCAAGGTATGTAAAGGATTTGTGTATTTTAAATGTTGTCTTTTAAAGTTCCTCTTCTTGCTGAACAGCATTTGTAACATTTTTCTTTTTGCATTGGAACATGTTCCCTATGGCGGTGCCCAATTACCCATGTCCTTTTTTTTAACAATAACTTGGATCTTATCTTTAAAAAGGCCAGAAAAAAATAGCTATTTTCATCTACTATGAACTTCAATTGGGTTTACTGCAAAGTTCAGAGTTTGCGGATTTCCGACTGCGTTCACTGAACCTCCTGCGAACCAATCCCAGCCCTGCTTGCACATCTCTAGTTCTAACCTATATACAACAAACATGATGCTTATCTTGCAATAAGCATGTAAAAAGTCAATAAAGTCCATAGCACTGCATGTTTGAAAACTTCTGAAAAAAAAAAAATAAAAAAAAAAAAAATTCATTATGGGACCAGGAGCAACCATTTACTCTGTGACTGGGGGCAGTTCCTGTTTTTTCATGATACTCTGCCAAAGCATGACCAGCTATCACATGTTTAACACACATCGGTAAACACTTTTTTTTTTTATAGACATGCAATAGGAAGTTATGCTAAAAGGACATCTAAAGTATGGAACAGTTAATCAGTAGAATAGACTCCCACCTTCATTCCTGTTTCTTTGATAAATATGGGGCACTAATCTCTCCAATACCCTCTCTGACCTGGCCTTAGGCCGACCATTGGCAGATCGAATCTCCGCCGGTTCAGCAGGAACCAGCGTAGATTCTAACAGTGTATGGGCAGGTTGAATGTACCAAGTTGATCAATCAACTTGGGTTCAACCAACCTGCCAGATTTTACTTGCGTTTATCGTTGTAGCCACTAGAATCAATCCCTGTTTTCCACTGGGAGAATACAATGTCTTGGAGGGTGAGATTCCCCTGTCAGCATTGCCCCATGGTTGCAGGAAAGAAATTTGCACTGTCTATGGCCTGGCTTACTCGACTGCAGCACAATAACAATACAACACAAAAGGGTCCAGTACTTAGGGATCTGTGGAATACAGTACATTTATTAGTATATAACACTGTGTAGCAATCATCTACTAAGTGCCTTGATGCATTTTGCACATGTGTGCTTAGTCACCTTTAAGCACGAACATGCTAAATGAGTCAATGATCTGATGGACTAACATACTAATGCCGCATACACGCGATCTGAATTTCGGCCCGCAAAAGACCAATGAGAGTCTTTCGTCGGAAAATGCGACCGTGTGTATGCTCCATTGGACTTTTGCTGGCCGAATTCCAGCCAGCAAAAGATTGATAGTCTGTGGCAATTCCGACGCGCAAAATTCCGACGCATGCTCGGAAGCATTAAACTTAATTTTCTCGGCTCATCGTAGTGTTGTACGTTACCGCGTTCTTCACGGTCGCAAGTTCAGCGAACTGTTGCATGACCGTGTGTATGCAAGGCAAACTTGAGCGTAATCCCGTCGGAAAAGCCGCCATATCTTTTTCCGATGAGAGGTCCGATCGTGTGTACACGGCATTAGCGGATTCCGAAAATTCCCGAGTCACTGTGTTTGTGTTGCATTGAGACACTTTAAATTAGACCCATTATATTTTCCTTACATGGGCTGGTGTGTAGCTTTAAAATATTTAAACATTTTTTTTTTTTCACAATGTATGTATTTTGCACAAATTGAAAATACACACAATCCTTTTCCTCTTGTTTGTAGGCCACTACATGATTGTACACAACTAATATGATCTCACAAGCTCCCACAGTTAAAATCTCAATCGATACAAAAATTGGTTTGCAGGGATTTGTACACACACACACACACACACACACACACACACTGCTGCGTAGGAGTGAATACAGAATTGGAGGGTGTTGGTCAACAGGGAGTCAAGAGGGCGTGCTAATATTTGTACAATTCCGTAATACACACATTAGTAAGAGATACATTATCGGATGCATTTATCAGCACTCTCACTGTATACACAGCTCTCACCTCTAAACTTTCACAACTCAAGGTATTTCCTTTTCACACATTGCCGCATATATTATGCCAACATATTTGTTTCACCAATGTAAATCACTTTTGGTCTAACTGTTATTTATACATTATAGCTAGAATCAGATCATTGCCCACAGAGGTCGCACTAAAATTCCCATTTATACTCTTATTTTCCAAAAACAGTTCTGGACAGTTTAGAAAAAGAATCCAGCCCACATGATTAAAATGTATTAATGTATATTAATCGTACCTCTTCTAAACAGTTGGTACTGTTACATAAAGTGTATGAGGAATTGACCAATGATTTTTTTTCCTTATTTACTTATCTATTTTGGGCTGTTATATATGCCACTGAAAGTTGTTTGCTATATCTGTTTGATAAAAGTACAAAAAAATAAACAAACATTCTGTGCTACACTGCTATCAGTTACATTGTTTCCAGCTATCTCTGGACTACAACAAACAAATACAGCCACCACATCTAAGGACTGATAAGCTGCAATATATAACATTCTTTGAGCGTAAATGAATGTAGCAGATAACCTTATATAAAGAGAGGTTGAAGTAGGATGATTGTTCTTTGCTTGCTGTCGAAGGCTGGCCATTTAGTATACAATTTTCCTGTGCAATTTTCCTTAAAGCGGGGTTCCACTCAAATTTTTAACTTAATCTTACCCCCTTCAGTTAATTGCATAGATGTTCAAATGCCACACAAAATTTTTTTTTATCGCTGTAATTACCTTTATATTGTACTTTATTGTGGCACTTCCTGTCTCTCCTCCCATGGGAGTAGGCGTGTTTATTGCCTTTCCCTGGCGCCGCACTGTCTTCTGGGAGCTTAGTGTCAGGCTTCCCAAGATTCAGAAACAATGATCATGCGCGTGAACAAGCTGTGAATGAACAGCATTCACCGCATCCAGGAAATCAATGCTTGTGGGCTTCACATGCCCACAAGCAAGATGGAAACAGCCAGCATCACATTTTTTAAGTTATTCTTCAGTACGAAAACAGACAGAGGCGGAAATATTACACCCAAACTGTGAGTATTATTTTGGGGTTAGCAAAGTGTCTCGATGACCTAAAAAAAAGAAGGATTGGTCGCTGGACTCCCGCTTTAAGACTTACCAAGACCATTCTGTCGAAGACACATCACCCACAAAGGTATGCCGACCGGCACCCGATCAGCGCTCTCAGCCAATGGCTGAGATTGTTGACCGGAGTGTTCTGGCGGGGGGCGGCATCCCCCTGCCAGAACACAATCGCTCAACAGGGGAGAATGCTGTGCTAACATAGGATTGCTAGTACAGCGGCTCCGACCTGAGCCGCTGGGTTGAACAAAAAAAGAAATAACTAGTAGTGTGTACAAGGCCTTTAGCTGCCATTATCTACTTTGTAAGAAGATCTTTACATAAAATAACATTTTAAATGGTTGGGGTGGTCATCAGAATATTACATTCCAATAAATACCCACACCATAAGTAATGTAGTAGAAAAGTTGTTGACCGATATTGTTACTCTGAAAATGACAGCTTTAAAACTGTAAAGATCTGCTCGAAGAAATCGGACCCCATATTGCAAAATAGGGGCCTCAAAATGACTGCCAGGCTGCACCCAGTCCTTGGAATTCATGATCGCGTACTGTCTGACTTTTTAACATTCTCTCAAAACTCTTCCAAGAAATATATCCTCCAAGACCCGGCCCCTCTTCAATCACAAGGAGAGCCAACTTTACTACTAGCTAGAGTTTCTTAATAACAGGTTTCTATCTGACCAAGGCTCTCCACACTCTTTCACTAGCTTTGTTTACCATCTACAATACAAGAACCTTTTATATGAATGCGTACACATAATGCTAAAAATTCTATTCTGCCAGTTGTATTCCAGTTTCGAGGCAAATACAACAACTTCTGGAATTTTTCAGCAAATATATAATGGGGGAAAACACTACCCTGATAATACTTTAGCCTTTACATACATATGAAGCCTGAGGAAATGAAAACTGGGAGGTGTAACTCATACTAAACATGTTTGTGATTTTCTGATCAACAATTGAAAAATAATGGCTTTGGATACTGCTGGTTGCTTTGAACACCAGCCCTACTCAACTTATGAATAGATCAACATATGATCAGGGCACATAGAAAACAATTGTGTTCTCTGTGCCCTGTTCACACTATACATGTGTAACTCAACTGATATAGTATCAACAAGACCAAAGGGACATACCATATCAGTTGAGCTGCGTTTTTCTGACATGATGTGGACAGGCCTGTAAGTTTGATACCCAAAGAAACAAATGGCTAAATGGCTAGGGTCGAGCCATTTAGGGCTACGCTAGCGAGCAGTTCTGATGACGGTTTGTTATGGCTCATAAAAAGAGACTTTCTTCTCCTCCATGTGAGGAGGAAATGAAGGTGTGAACCGCATGCACACTGCATTCTGTCAAATTGCACGATTACCAGCAGTAGATTGAGACACTACACATAAAAGGTTCAACTCACCAAGCTATAATGATCATTATTCACCATAACAACTGTTATTTTGAGCAACGAGAGCCGACATAAAAAAAAAAAATAAATAAATAAAAAATCACATGGCTCAGAATAACAGTTGTTATGGCAAAAACACATGTTATAGCTTAGTGAATTGAGTCTTATTGAGAGGTATCTCCCTGGCTATTGTTCTTGCAGGAAAAACACCCAGCCCACCTATGGCTTGCCTAACATTCTGAAGGCCTCAAATGTAGCACCAGCCCTGTATTGGCCCACTCTTGATCTTAATTTTAATATATCTCACAGATACAGGAGAAATATTGTTTTCGTTTTTTACTTACTAACCATAAAGCTGGCCAAACGTGTCCTGAATTTCGGCCTATTTCTCCTAAATCAACTAATATTTGACTAATGGGTGGCCCTGTTGGCACCCAGCTTGGCAAATGTTGAGTTCAACATTGAAGCAGTCAGTTTCTATATTGTCAGCTGAAGAAGTGATTGCATCCAAGTAGATGGTCACTGTTTGGGTATTCAAGCAGCTGTGGAGTAGATTCCTCCATCCACACTGTGGATGAGGGAAAATTTTTATCTTGTTCAGTACATGGGGCCAAATGAGAGGAATCTATGCGTGTATGGCTGGCCTTATAGTAATGTTTCTCATTCAGAGATCCAGTCAACAGCTGCAGTTTTGGGGAACTTTAATAGCACCACCTGCACCAAGTATACCAGCAGTAATATCTGAGGTAATATGTACATTATAGACCTGTTTAAAGGTTCTATTAAAGTCCATGTTCCAATCCCACAAAATTATTAAGAGTCATTGAAATAAAAAAAAAAATTAAAATTTATTTTTAAATTATGCAAATTATTGGTTTGACACTTCTAATGATGTTGCAGTTGGTGATTGAAGTACATCACATAGCCAGTCAAATGGATAGGCCTTGCTTCATTAAAAAATAATCTAAAAAGCTATTCATTGGTAATATTTTGTAGTAACCAATGGCATCCTTATTAGAATAGCAATTTGTAGATGAATAAACTTCCCTATAAATAGCAAAAAAAATAAAACATCCTAAAAGGATAGGTGCACTTTCAGTATCTCACCCTCCTCCACTGAATGTAGATGGCTATAGAAGTCTATGGAGGACCTAATATTGGTCAGAGCCAATAAAGATTTGATCCAAAGAATGTAAAGACTGCAGCGGGCCACAGCTTTCAGATTCAAGTACAGCTAGCCATACATGGATCAAATTTAATCCAGTTCAGCAAAGTCCAGGCGAATTTTCATACATGTGTAGCCGCTGTGGTTGAACAGCAGTCTACTGATAAACTTCTGCTCAACCACCTTGTTTGTATGTTTTCGCTCGATCAGCACCACAGGCAATAGGCTGCAGTACTGATCTGTGTATTCTGAGAGCAAGGGAGTCTCCCTGCTGTCAGAATAAAATGACACAGTGGGGAGGATTCCCACATCCACATCAAATGTGTAGATGAGGGAATCAGGTCATTTTTTTTTTTTTTTCAACTCGCTGATTGAACGCAAAAAAAAAATAATAAAAAAATAATTACCCATCTACGGCCACCTTAAAAGGGGCTGTAAACCCTCGTGTTTTTTCACCTTAATGCATCCTATGCATTAAGGTGAAAAAACACCTGGCAGTGACCGGCCCCCCTATTTTACTTACCTGAGCCCCGGAAGTTCACCCGACATGGACGCGCTGCCCCTCTGCCCGGGGTTCTCGGCTCTTGATTGGATAGACTGATAGCAGCCCTGGCCATTGGCTCCCGCTGATGTCAATTAAATCCAATGACGTGGGCGCCGGGGAGCGGGCCCGAGTCATACATTCGGCGGCTATAAACTTTGCATATTATTTTATATATACTGTGATTCTGTGCTTGCCAAATATGCTGCAGAAATCTCCCTCCCCTGAGTCTGGCTGCATCCATTTTAACTGTGGGCAGCTGAAGCTGCTGCCTATTCACTTCCTGGATTTACGCAGACACACCTCCAGCTCTGCAGCTCTCATTGGTCCTCTTATGACTCATCCCCCCATCCTTCCTGACAAACTCTCACAAGAGTTAGAGAGAGAGAGCTGTGCATGATGTCATAAGCCTAGTTTTTTTACCAGAAAAGAAATAGGAAGTGGGCTGTATAAAGGTATTTACTGGCAGAAAAAATATGTTTTACTATAAAGATAAAACAACAGATGTAATAGATGGAAAGTTGAAAAAATGACTGAAGTTCCGCTTTAATAAATAAATAAATCCAAAACACGTGTGCACTAGCAGTAAAGAAGCCATTTTGGGACATGTTAGAGTTTGCAGGCTTCTGAGAAATTCTACAAGTCAGGACAGTGTTAAGTAGCATGTATTAGCTCATGGCCTAATGTTTATTGCTGCTGTATAACAGCAAATGTGCCTACATCTGTTAACTCTCTCAGCCATTACTGTAACAGAGTTCTAGGAAGAGATGGCATTTCTAACACACTAGGAGAGATTTACTAAAGGCAATTTGGCTTAGTAAATGTCGTAAAACAAATCTGACAACATGTGCTTAGGAATTCAGTGCTATGTTGTCATGCCGAAAAAGAAGGAACACACTATATTTTTGACACATAACATTTTTTTAGTACACTTGCAGTATGTTTTAAGGGATAAAATGTAAAAAATAAAAAAATATCGGAAAACATATGTATTCCAGAGATATATATATATATATATATATAATTTTTTTTTTTGCATTGACATACATTTGAAGAGGTGACATTTATAACCAGCAGAATCTCAAGCATTATCTTGTGAATGTGTTAATTTCCTGTAACGCATTTTCATTTGTTGTTTATAAGATGTAAGCTTTCTTCAAAAATAAAATGTTGAAGTGCATTCCTCATATCTCCCTGCAGCTCTTCTGTCCTTCGAATGTCCAAGAGAGGTCTAAAGATTACAGGTTATTTACTTCACACTTCTTTAGACTTTAGGGGGTTATTTACGAAAGGCAAATCCACTTTGCACTACAAGTGCACTTGGAAGTGCAGTCGCTGTAGATCTGAGGGGAAGATCTGAAATGAGGGGGAGCTCTGCTGATTTCTATCATCCAATCATGTGAAGGCTAAAATGCTGTTTTTTATTTTCCTTGCATGTCCCCCTCGGATCTACAGCGACTGCACTTCCAAGTGCACTTTCTGTGCATTTGTAGTGCAAAGTGGATTTGTCTTTAGTAAATAACCCCCAGTGGGTAGACAGAATAATGGAAAATACCTCAAGTGGAAGTAAACCCTCCTATCCTTTTCGGCCAAGGAAGCTGCCATCTTAGCCTCTTGTTTAATCTTCAACTGCCATGGAGCTGCACATGTGATCTGTTATGACACCAGCCATTTGATGGTTTGACAGTTTGGTTGGGAGCACATCCAAGGTGACAGTTACATTCCTGGCATGTGCTGGAAAAGGAACTGTTTTTTGAAACTGGGCTTACTTCTGCTTTAACAAAGCCTAACAGTAATGCCGCGTACACACGGTCAGACTTTTCGTCTACAAAAGTCCAACGGACGCTGACGGACTAAAGCTGGCTGGAAATCCGATCGTGTGTGGGCTTCTCCGGACTTTCAACTGACTTTTTCAGCCTCAAATCCGACGGACTTTAGATTTGAAACATGCTTCAAATCTTTCCGTCAAACTCGAGTCCGGTCGAAAAATCCGCTCGTCTGTATGCTAGTCCGACAGACAAAAACCCACGCTAGGGCAGCTATTGGCTACTGGCTATGAACTTCCTTATTTTAGTCCGGTGTACGTCATCACGTACGAATTCGACGGACTTTTGTGTGATCGTGTGTAGGCAAGTCTGTTCGTTAGAAAGTCTGCCGCAAGTCCGTCGAAAGTCCGCCAAAAGTCTGTCGGACAGGCTGTCGGACAGGCTGTCGGACAGGCTGTCGGACAGGCTGTCGGACAGGCTGTCGGACAGGCTGTCGGACTTTTGTAGCTGAAAAGTCCGACCGTGTGTACGCCCCATTACACCTAACCACAAGCACTTTATAAGAAATATGGTCTCTCGACTTGAATCCATCTTGGAGTTTCTCAATTCCTGTTGTGGGATACTGTACCCTTCTTCAAAAACAAAGCCCTTTAGTTCTTTAAGGGATAGAGGTGTGAATTTACTCTGCTCACCAAAACTTTGCGTTCAATACTATTTGGACCAGAGAGGCCATAGAATGACATTCTGGTTTAAAACACCACTTTCAAATGTGTTTTTTCTTGTGTATTTGGGTGCTATATTACTTTGCCATTATATGACCATGTAGAGCAGGGGTGTCAAACTGGCAGCTCTCCAGCTGTTGCAGAACTACAAGTCCCATTATGCCTCTGCCTGTGGGAGTCATGCTTGTAACTGTCAGCCTTGCAATGCATCATGGGACTTGTAGTTCCGCTGCCAGTTTTACACCTGTGATGTAGAGCATCCAACATAATGACCACTAAGATGACCGCTCATAATATCATAGTATACTCCATGTTTAACAGCTGAAAAGATATTCAGGGCTTTAGCTTCTCTATAGCATGAATTATTCCTGATGTAGGAGGCATGGTCCAAGGAATTTTTTTTCACCGATTACTCTTTTCTATTGTTATGGGGATCCAGGTTTTGTTCTCTGTACACCAGGTTATTTGTCCATGTGTATTGACCTTGGATACAAAACATTTCTGAAAAGGAAGCCCTGCCATATATGTATGCTCTGTGAAGCTCATGATGTGCAGTCTTAGTTGAGGCTGGGTTACATTAGTGCTGATTTAATTGTGTACTCATTTTAGAGGCTGTCTTCTCTTGCATTTAACAATCATCCTATTAAGTGTTCATTCTTCACCATCTGTGACCGTAAAGCAAGGATCTTTTTTCCAATGCACTTTGTCCATCTTTGCATATGCTGTCATTTTATAGACTGCTCCCATATGCACATTAGGGTGGAACTCTAGATAAACAGCAAAATGCATATCTGAAATGCATTTGTGTAAAGCCTTAACTACAAAAAGCTTTGTAAATCTTTTCCACCCTATACATACCTGTGGCACACAGCATAGTCAAAATGGAGACATCCGTTTCAGTGTAGCTTTTTTATGTCAACTTCCTTTTTATTCTTCTGATCATTGGATCAATGAATCAAGCAGCATGAGCTCTGTCTAATGAACAGCAAGGTGACCCAAGAACTAAAATTAACTTATGCTGCAATGTAGATCATAAGAACACTACCCAGGATTGTAATCTATTTGCAGGTAAACATTATATATTAATTTCAACTAAGTATTTAGCTGTAAATAAATTCAACTATCTAACTGTGCTTAAGCAGAAAGTTATAAAATGAAAATGAAAAATAAGCATCTAGCACAATTTTGAGTTTTATAAAATATTTAGCTGGGTGGCGAAAGAAACAAATTCAGTACTTTTTGCAACAATACACCTACAATTCAAAAACTGATTGGTCTCTCTTCAAGCGCTACAATTTGCCTCATAAAGCTTGCAAACCTTGCATAACAAATTTTTAATTGACACACCTATTTGGATAGTTGACATGCACTGCTTTACCTACAATGTACCAAATTAATATGACTTTCACAGTTGTAATTGTGATATTGTTACTTCAAAGCCAAAATCCTTTTTTTCATGTTGCCATTTCCATTATTCTGTCCACCCACTGTATTCTTGGCAGAACTTTACATAAAACATACACTCTCTGCCAGATGAAAAGGTGACTTGAGTACCAGCCAACCAGAAGAAAAGGAACTTTTTCTGAACTATATAAATGAAAAGGATATAAAGACAAACAAGCTTCCAGTTGCACCACACGTGTGAATGTCAACTTCAGGCCACTAAACAAAAGTTATTAAATATTGCCAGGTTTTTTACTCATACTCCTAAAAAATATAAATAAAAAAAAAAAAAGGTAGCCATTATTTGGTGACCATTGTCCAGTTGGTACTAAACGGTTGACTACTGATCAGTGTGCCTTGTCGTCCTCAGAAGATATCCTAGGATGATGGAACACAAGGGAAACAAGTACTTGCCAGGCTGAACTTTGAGTGGAAAGACTCAAGCTACCCTACAATAAGAGCAACATTAGAGGCATTGGTGGTGTAGAGAAATATATAGTTAGATGATACAATCATCTACTTTACTTCTCTGTGTTCCTCAAGAGAGAAAAAAAAAAGTATATGGCTGGGTCATGTTTAGGTTACTTTACATCAACTAAGAAAAACTGGCCTGATATTTTCAATTTTTATAATAGTCACATCTGAAACGAACATCCTTTCAGCTCAAACAAGGACAACAGCCGTAATCTTTTACCACAGCCTTGTCAAATGCATTTGTCCATCAATGACAGACGTTACCTAGACGTGCCCATCTCTGGAGACTTTACATGGTGTGATTGAAGCAGTTGGGAAAGTCATATGCTTCCCTTACATGGATCTAAAACAACATGGATCGTTCTATTCAAACGCAAAGCAGTTGTAGGAACCTAAAGACACAAATGGCATTTGCTTTAAAGGTGAACAATCCCTTTAAATTAAGTTTGCACTGTATATTATAAAGCAACAATTGCTAATTACAGATGGATGCAAGAATGGCTTTTATGGCTACATGAATCAACCAGCAAACACTGAATGAATAAGTAAAATATATGGCTTAGGCAGCACCTATTGTGTTTATCAAGGGTGAGGTAGCACAATACTCTAGTTCTAGCAGGTCTTATCTTTTGTCCTAGCCACACAGTGATTCACTGATAACTGTATAAACAAATTAATGACTGAAAACTATTGCAAAAGGTACACCTTTATTGCTGTCTGGATGTTTTTCTATAGGTAAACCGGTCATGGAAAAACATAGAAGTTACCATTGCCGAGGTTTACATTGAGATAGCACATATTCTTGTAATGACTCATTTTAAAAGGCTAGGGTCATGAAAGACATATAGGACTGCCATTACTGACCTAGATTTTTCTCTCCCTTTGAATGACATTTTTCACCTATTGATATATGGTAATGCACAATTTACAGGGATTAAATATTTTTACAATTAAGATGTCCAAATTCTTACAAAACCTTTCGTCCAATCTTACATTAACACTGAATTTTTACCTATTCTTTGAAAATTAGGCAGTGGTCGAATGTAAGGCTGATGTGATGGGGGGGTGATGTGAAGGAGACAATGGAGGGGGGGGGGGGGGGGTAAAAGGCTAGGGTGTGATGAGAGAGACAGAGGACACTGCTTTGAGGGATTGGGAGGCAGAGGATACCGCTATGGGGGGCAGAGGACACTATAATAGGGGGGCAGGGGACACTATGGTGGGGGGTGATGTGAAGGGGGAAGAGGACACTACTTTGAGGAGGCGGGGGGGGGGGGGGGTACAGGACACTACTGTGAGGGGAGAGGGGCAAGGGACATCACAGTGGAAGGGGTGATGTGAAGGGCAGAGAGAACACTGCATTAGGGTGGGGGCAGGAAACTAACTAGTATGGGGGGGCAGAGGACACTACTGTGACACACTTTGAGGTTGATTTACTAAAGCCAAATAGTCTGTGCACTGCAAGTGTAGTTGCTCTAGATCTGAGGGCACATGCAAGGAAAAAAAAAAAAAACAGCATTTTTTGCTTGCACATGATGGGATGGTAGAAATCAGCAAAGGTTTCCCTCATTTCAGAGCTTCCCCTCAGATCTAGTGGACTGCATTTGCAGTGCACAGTATATTTTCCTTTAGTAAATCAACTTCTATGTGTTTTTCCTGACGTCTTTTTATTGCAAGCTTGATATTTTTTTTAAAAGGGAGCCGCCTAGCCCCCTCCCACCCCCAGGACTTTGATTTCCTCCATGTTGTCCAGGTAGATCTCAACCCCTGAAAAGATGCCTACCCATGCTGTAAAGAAACTGAATTCTATAAAAATGTAACAGTTGTCCCAGTCATTTTCCTGTCCAGTAAATAATACAATAAGATACAGCAAGGACTTTTTATTCATGCAGCCATTAGCAGATCAGAACATTTCCCACAGTCTAAATATCGAATTATATGTTTATGAAGAGAATTCAATTGTTTGTGCACAGAAGGGGATGGTCAGAGTACTATTGTCCAGCCTTGCAGCTGTAGACTATTTGACACGTTATACCAACAATACAAGTTTCTTTGTACAATTTACATGATTGCTCAATTTCAGCTCAACTATTGAAGGAACCACACCCTGAATCTTTCCCTTAACACTGTAGATTATCAGATTAGGAGGATGTATACTATACAGGTCTTTTGGTCCTCCTTGCTGGCTGATCATATTCTGTCACACTAAACTCAGCTTTTTTTACCCCTATCTAATAAACTGACATTCCAGGTTAGACCTTGTGAACATGCTGTAGATGTTTTCGTGATGGTCATAGGAAGACTTTTTTATTGCACAACCCCTAGAACTATGCACAGCTAAAAACAGCTTCAAAAGTTCAACAGGTTTTTTTTGAGGGGGCTAAATAAAGCTCAACTACCAGAGCTTACTAAACTATGCAAACCTTGGGCACACACTAAAGACAAACCAGCTCAGTCTAAAATATACACAAAAATGCTCAAATGTAAGCAGCCACGTACCACAAAAGTCTAAAATCCTTACATAATCAATTTATAATTGCGTGTCCCCAAATATCCAGACCTCCCTAAGGCATTAAATTGGACAATATATGCATGCCATCTAACCCAAGTCTTTCACTGGCAGGAATTTATACGTTTCCTACAGTGTAGTTGTCAGGACCTTGGTAGGAGACCGAGTTGCTGAGAGGGCTCCCCTTGCGGCCGAGTGCAGCACAACCCTGAATATGGTACAGGGATGTGGTGCTCACAGAAGCACGGGTTGCCTGGAAGTAGGAGCCGGTGTTGGTGGCTTGATAGAGAAAGTCCGTAGAGGCAACGTGCTTAGGATCCAAGGAGGGGACCAATGGAAGTCCAATAGGAAAATCAGAAGCCAGGCCAGGGGGTCAAACACAGTAAGCAGTCCGAGAATCAAAGCGACAAGTCCAGGTACAGGAGACAGAGGAATGCGGAGTCCGTTTAGCCAAGCCGGGGTCAGATGCAGGAAGCAGGCAGGGAGAGTCAGAAGCAAGCCGGTTGAATAAGCCAGGAGGTCCAGAGAAGTCGATAACAAGCCGGGTCGGTACACAGGAAGTCAGGATAACAGGAAGTCAGGAAAACAGGAAACACAATCACAGGAACACAGGAAGAGCTGACGATAATCCAGCAATGTGGCACCATCAGTGGGACGTTTAAATAGACAAGGTGTAGTATCACGTCGTACGCACACCGTTCCGTTCGTGCGTTCGTAACATCGCGACGTTGCTACGCACGTGCATACGTCCGAATGTGGTGCCAGACGTCCGCCTAGTAGAAACATTGCACACCCGTGTGCGTTGATGCGCGTTAGCGCGGCCTTGCCTGTGCTGGTTTGCTAGCCTATTTCCCTGACAGTTCCCCCCCCCAAGGGGCAGCCTCCGGATGCCTAAACGTGCCCATTTTTCAGGATACCTACTGCGAAATCTCTGAATTAGCCTAGGAGCGTGTACATAACTTGCGGGCTCCCAAGAGTTTTCTTCTGCAGAATACCCCTTCCATTTGACTAGAAATTGAATTGTCCTACCTCTCCGACGACAGTCAAGGATAGATTCAACTTCAAATTCTGCTTCATCTCCAACCTGGACCGGAGGTGGGGGCACTTCTTCTCTCCCTGGAAAAGGACTAGAAACAACATGTTTAAGGAGTGACACATGAAAAACAGGATGGATCTTGAAAGATTCGGGTAAAGTGAGTTCAAAGGCTACAGGGTTGATTTCGCGTTTGATCTCGAAAGGACCCAGGAACTTGGGTCCCAATTTCCGAGATGGGCATGGTAGCTTGAGATTTATAGATGAGAGCCAGACCTTGTCCCCTATCTTAAAGGTAGGGCTCGCTCTTCTCTTCCTATCGTACTGCTTCTTATATTCTTCTTGGGCCTTCTTCATGGTATCCTGGAGTGTCTGATAATTATTATGGATGAAATCCACTCTGTCCTGAACCGCCGGTACTGAAGATTCCGGAATGACGTTGGGTAGGAATGAGGGGTGGAAGCCGTAATTCGCCCAGAAGGGTGATTGGTTGGTAGAAGTGTGTGTTGAGTTATTATACGCAAATTCTGCACAAGGTAATAGTTGAATCCAGTCATCTTGAGAAAAGGAACAGAAGCACCGCAGATACTGTTCCAGCGTTTGGTTGGTCCTTTCGGTCTGACCGTTACTCTGTGGGTGGTAAGCTGTGGACAAACACATTTCTATAGAAAGTAACTTGCAGAGGTTTCTCCAAAACCTAGAAGTAAATTGTACCCCTCTATCTGATAAGATGTTATTTGGTAATCCGTGTAGTCGAACAATTTCCTTAATAAAGATTTTTGCTGTATCTAAGGCAGAGGGGGTACCTTTCATAGGTAAAAAATGCGCCATTTTGGACAGGCGGTCTACTACCACCAAGATGGTAGTAAATCCTTCTGAGGGGGGTAAATCCACGATAAAGTCCATGGAAATCTTCCTCCATGGTTGTTCTGGGACTGGCAATGGTCTTAACAAGCCCCAAGACCTGGCGTTGGATCCTTTGTTCCGTTGGCAGATGATGCAGGAGCCGACATAGGTTTTACAATCAAGTTTCAAAGTGGGCCACCATAGGGACCGCTGAACTAGCTCAGTTGTTTTTCGAACCCCAAAATGACCAGCTAGCTGATGGTCATGAAAGGTCTTCAATACTTGTAATCTGGCTTGCTGGGGAACGAAAATCTTATCTTGGTGCCATAGGAGTCCCTCTTGGCTTCTTAGGGAAGAGACTTCCGCTTCAGTACACTGACTAGAGGCCTGCTCAATAGAGGATCTTAGGTCAGGTTGGATCAGTAGGAAGTTTTGGGGAGACAAAATTGTACTAGGTGCAATTTCTTCAGGGGTGTCCGGAAACATCCGGGATAAGGCGTCTGCCTTCCCATTCTTCGACCCTGGGCGATAGGTTAAGTGAAAATTAAACCGAGAGAAGAATAGTGCCCATCGAGCCTGTCGGGGTCTTAGGCGTTTGGCCGTACGGAGATATTCTAAGTTCTTGTGGTCCGTAAAAATCAGGATGGGATGAGTGGCACCTTCCAGGAGATACCTCCATTCCTCGAGAGCTGTCTTGATTGCCAAAAGTTCCCGATCCCCCACATCGTAATTCCTCTCAGGAGGGCTCATTTTCCGTGAGGAAAAGGCCACGGGATGCAGCAGTGCTTTGGGACCCTGACGCTGAGATAGAATCGCCCCTGTGGCGACTTCTGAGGCGTCGACTTCCAGGACATAGGGTAGAGCAGGGTCAGGGTGTTGCAGAATTGGGGCAGAAGTGAAGAAGGTCTTAAGCTGATCGAAGGCGGACTGTGCTGCTGCTGACCACTTAAACTTGGTATGTAGGCGGGTTGTCTGAGTAATAGGTGCTACAATGGTGGAGAAATTCTTTATAAACCTTCTGTAGAAGTTGGCGAAGCCAATGAATCTCTGTACACCCTTCTTGTCGGAAGGGGCCGGCCAATCAAGGATGGACTTTACTTTTTGAGGATCCATGGCGATTCCACCTGTGGTGATGATAAGACCCAGGAATTGAATTGAAGTTTTTTCGAAATCGCACTTTTCAGATTTGACGAATAACCCATGGGTTCTGAGGATGCTCAGTACCTTCTTCACGTGTATTCTATGGAGTTCCAGAGTGGCAGAAAAAATAAGAATGTCGTCAAGGTAGACAACAACAAAGTGATCTAAATGTTCCCGGAAGATGTCATTTATGAAATGCTGAAAGGTCGCCGGGGCATTGCACAACCCAAACGGCATGACTAGGTACTCAAAATGTCCAAATCTTGTTCTGAAAGCCGTTTTCCACTCGTCCCCCTCTCGGATGCGGACGAGATTATAGGCACCACGGAGGTCGAGTTTGGTAAAGATGTGTGCTGTGCGGAACCTTTGAAAAAGCTCAGGGATTAGCGGGAGTGGGTAGCGATTCTTAAGGGTAATTTTGTTTAACTCCCTGTAGTCCACACATGGTCTCAGTGTCTTGTCCTTCTTCTCAACGAAGAAGATTCCGGCACCAGCAGGGGAAGAAGAAGGACGGATAAAACCTTTTTCAAGATTCTCATCAATATATTGTCTCAAGGTCTCAAGCTCAGTCTCGGAGAGGGGGAATATACGACCAAAAGGAATAGTAGCTCCTGGTAGTAACTCGATGGGGCAGTCGTAAGGACGGTGTGGCGGTAAGGTGTCTGCTTTCTTTTTATCAAAGACATCAAGAAATTCCAGGTAAGCTGCTGGTACATTAGGATCCGGACTCGGTGTGGATTGTACAGTCAGGCAACTGGAAAAGTCTTGGAATTTGGGGGTCAAACAATGTTGTTGGCAATAGGGAGATGTAAGGAGTACCTCCTTCTTGGACCAGTCAATCTGAGGATTGTGTGCTTGTAGCCATGGGATTCCCAGGATGACCGGGAACATAGGGGAACTTAAGACATCAAATCTGAGAAACTCCTGATGACCAGAATTGGTAGTGGTAAGAATAGGTATGGTTTCCTGGGTGACATGACCCGAGCTTGGCAAGGAGCCGTCAGCCAGATGAACTGTTAGCCTCTGTTCCTTATAGTTTAACGGAATAGCTAGATCTTTAGCCAAGGCCAAGTCCAAGAAGCAACTACACGCCCCGGAATCCAGTATTGCTTGGAGGTGGATCTCCCTACCTGCCACTAGCAATGTAACAGGAAGTGAGATATGGGCAGAGGAAGACCTGGATACTTGAAGGTGAGTACGGAGGGTCGATTTTCTTGGTCTTATGGGGCAGTAATCTATGAAATGTCCTGATTCCCCGCAGTAGAAGCAAAGTCTCGCTTGCCGGCGATAAAGTCTCACCCCAGGAGTTAATGCTGGATGGAACATGCCGACTTGTAAGGGAGCTGATGCAGACTGAACTTGGGGCAGGTTCCAAGTGGAGCAAGAGGTCTGGTCACGTTCACCCTGACGTTCCCGTAAACGTCTGTCAAGCTGAATAGTTAACTGGATGAGATCTTCAAGTGTGACCGGACCCGGTAACCTGGCTAACTCATCCTTGAGGCCCTCTGATAACCCCATTCGATATTGGTATTTTAATGCTGCCTCATTCCAACCAGAATCCATGGACCATGTGCGGAACTCCACTGTATAGTCCTCCGCAGGGCGCTGACCCTGACGGAGGGAATGTAGATTTGCTTCGGCAGTGGCTACCCGTAGGGGATCATCATATAACCGAGCCATGACTTCAAAGAACTGATCCATAGTGTTGATGGAGGGGCTGCTTTGTTCCAACAGGCCATGGGCCCAGGTCTGTGGCTCACCACGTAATAGGGAGATAGTGAATCCCACCTTGACTGTTTCACTGAAAAAAGTCTGTGGTTGCAAGTCGAAGTATAAGTAGCAAGAGTTTTTGAAAGACCTAAATTTTCTTCGATCGCCACAGAAACATTCTGGCGTTGGAACACGTGGTTCTGGATGGACCATGATCCTAGCAGCTGCCGCTGGAGGTGGACCTTGAACCGAGGAGAAGGATGACTCAGGTAGGTGCTGCAGACGTTCCTCCAACCGGAAGTATTCCTCCTGAAGCTTCTGAATGACTGGGGTAAAGGCCGTGATTTGCTGGAGAATGGCCTTCATCGGGGAGTCACCTCTGTCGGTCTCTGACATGGCTGGATTATACTGTCAGGACCTTGGTAGGAGACCGAGTTGCTGAGAGGGCTCCCCTTGCGGCCGAGTGCAGCACAACCCTGAATATGGTACAGGGATGTGGTGCTCACAGAAGCACGGGTTGCCTGGAAGTAGGAGCCGGTGTTGGTGGCTTGATAGAGAAAGTCCGTAGAGGCAACGTGCTTAGGATCCAAGGAGGGGACCAATGGAAGTCCAATAGGAAAATCAGAAGCCAGGCCAGGGGGTCAAACACAGTAAGCAGTCCGAGAATCAAAGCGACAAGTCCAGGTACAGGAGACAGAGGAATGCGGAGTCCGTTTAGCCAAGCCGGGGTCAGATGCAGGAAGCAGGCAGGGAGAGTCAGAAGCAAGCCGGTTGAATAAGCCAGGAGGTCCAGAGAAGTCGATAACAAGCCGGGTCGGTACACAGGAAGTCAGGATAACAGGAAGTCAGGAAAACAGGAAACACAATCACAGGAACACAGGAAGAGCTGACGATAATCCAGCAATGTGGCACCATCAGTGGGACGTTTAAATAGACAAGGTGTAGTATCACGTCGTACGCACACCGTTCCGTTCGTGCGTTCGTAACATCGCGACGTTGCTACGCACGTGCATACGTCCGAATGTGGTGCCAGACGTCCGCCTAGTAGAAACATTGCACACCCGTGTGCGTTGATGCGCGTTAGCGCGGCCTTGCCTGTGCTGGTTTGCTAGCCTATTTCCCTGACAGTAGTAAACCTGCAAGTACATGCTTTTATCCTTGCTACCTGCAATGTCTTGCCATCTACCAAGGCTGAAGCCACCACCCACATTCTGTACTGCTGCCAAAGCCAATGAACCAAATCAGTTCCCACAATTCTTTAAGCAGTTATGCATCCTTATTTAGGTTTGGCCCCCTAAAAAATGAAGGAAATATTCTCTGTGGAAGTCAATGCCACCTCCACTCCATTAATTGACCACTGTATTATTCCGGGTCCCTCTAACACCACTCCAAACAACCATTGTCAACATGGCATCCAGTGATCTTTCAGAGATAGCAGTTTATGAATGTCTTGGGATACCTTAACTACATTTTAATACAAATAAATTAAAGCAAAGTAAAATTTAGTCACGGTTATGCAATGCCAGAGGGTGTTAAAAACAGTCATTGCCATGGTGAGGAAATTATGTAGTGTTATAGGAATGTATGGATGGGGATGGGTGGGGAATGTATGGCAAGAAATAAGCAAGGCAAACCCATTCCACGCTAAGCCTTGGTGGAAATTTTTGTACACTACTGAATGTCGGGAAAATTCCTCCTATGATATACCATTTTCAAATGTGTCTGCATAATCACATATTGGCATATTTCACTGATACCAAAACTTGCTTTTAAGCGTACCACCCCCTTTCTATGGCTCCATAAGGGCAATTTAAAATTTTCTACGTGAGAGGAAAGATAAGCTGAAAGAATGAATTCCTCTGGAAAGTCCAGGGAAGACTTGCAGTTGCCCAGAGCAAGAGAATCTTAGACTAACAAGCAATGCAAGCTCATCACAAGACAGATGCAGCTATATATTTACACCTATAGTAACACACGTGTGCTAGTGAAGAGTGGGTTCCCCAGTGTGCATTCCTGCTGGTCGTTCCTCCTCCTCTGCCTCCTCCCCTTCTCAGACTACAGAACTGCTGTGAGTCACTCTGCTCCCAAACCAACATTCCTGAAGGATTCTGGATAGAGGCCAGTACTTCCAGACACACCCAGAGCACAGCAATATACAGACAAGGGCCATAATATACAGACTAGCAAGGAAACCAATACACAAGCAGAGCTTTTAGTCCCATCAGAAACAGAGAAATATACAGAGAAGAGAGAACTGTGGTCACAAGGCACCTACTCCCTTCTACACATCCCCCCCAGTTTCAAAGAACTTGAGTTGCCAAGAAGTTTTATGAGGGTGATGGAATGTTTCCAGTGCAAATGTGTCCCCTTTCAGGCTTCCATCAGCCTCAGCCCAGATTCGTTTTCTTTTTTAGGCCAGACATTTTCCAACATCTGTCTTTAAGAAAACCGCTAATAGGAGAAAAGTCATTGATTTTTCCACATTTTTTGCAACAGAGAATCAGTTCACCTTGGTGATGACCTAAAACACTCAAGATCTGATCCATGCATTCATTTCTGTGAAATATCTTTTATAAAATGCTTTTGGATTCGACCTTCTCTCATCTAAATCATCAGCTTTTAACGATTTGATATGTTTTCCAACAACATTATGTTCTAGATCACAACTTTTCCAAAAACTAGGTGAAAGAAAAACTTCCCCAGGCACTTTTCGAGTGGGCACCGCACCCTTCCTCCGATTACAGCTCTTCACGCCTAGAACTAGAAGGGTGACGTTTCTCTGAATCAGAACAAGATCAGCCTCTCCCCTCCAAGAGCAAATCAAAAGAGCACCCCAAAACGTGTATTATGACACCACTGTATACATTACATAGCAAACTGCTGCAAAGCTTACATAAAGATTAGAGCACATGTGTGCACAACTTTGTAAATATACTACAAAAAAAATAAAATGTTACAATCTCTGGCAAAAAATACTGCTAATCAAAATGCAAATAACAGACATTTGTTTTTTCAGCAGAACAGTTACACTGTAGCTGTTTGACAAATGATGAAAACAAACTCTCTCTATATAATAATATTACTATATAGCAACTAGAAATAAATACAAAGTTAACACATCAATGGGCAGACCTTAACTTGCATAATAGTAGCACTAGTTCAACCAGTTTTTATTCTATTAGTATATCAAACAGCTGCCCACCCTCCTCCTTATCAGAAAGTATTATAATTCGTAATATACATATACATGCTCTCCATAGAAATGGTTAATGCAATACTTTCAGATGAGGAGGAGGCAGGAAAACTGTTTAACACTCAAAATAATGTATATAAATATAAGGAGAGTGTGTGTGTCCTGCCATACACATACAGTGCTTCTCCACATGCCCATTTCATCAACAAGTGGCCTCTCATTCCAAAATCTCCAGCAGAAGAGGGTGTGGTGCCTGTGTTGTAGTAGCCAGGGAATTCCATCCAAAGCAAACAGCGATCATTGCAAAACCTGAAATGTCTACATACAATAAAGGGAGAAGAAGAGAATATACACCTATATGAACATACACCTACTTATACACTACTTCTATAAGCTGAACACAGTAGAGGCAGTGTATATACACACCCACAAGCTTTGCATACCTGGTTAAACATGCCTATGCAAACCTAGCAGATACTACATTTAGTGAAGAACACTGGCTGTGCACAGAGGGGGAATCATACTGAATGTACATATAAGTGATCACACATGTTTTATACTGAGGATATCACACTGGTTGTACACAAAGTGATCACACTGGCTGTGCACAGGGTTGAGCATACTGGAAATGCACATAAGTGACCACACTAGCTATGCACAAAAGTGATCAGACATACTGTCTATGTACAGAGCAGACCATACTGGCTGTACACATAAGTGGTCATACTGGCTATGCACAGATGTGATCGTACTGGGTGTACACATAAGTGGTCACACAAGCTATGCACAGATGTGATCATACAGGGTGTACACATAAGTGATCAGCTAGCTATGCACATAAGTGATCACACTGGTAATACACATAAAGTGATGATACTTTCCATACACAGAGGTGGTCACACTGGTAGTACATACAAAGTAATGATACTTTCCATACACAGAGGTGGTCACACTGGTAGTACATACAAAGTGATCGTACTTTCCATACACAGAGGTGATCACACTGGTAGTACATACAAAGTGATCACACTGGTAGTACATACAAAGTGATGATACTTTCCATACACAGAGGTGATCACACTGATAGTACATACAAAGTGTTGATACTTTCCATACACAGAGGTGATCACACTGATAGTACATACAAAGTGATCACACTGGTAGTACATACAAAGTGATGATACTTTCCATACACAGAGGTGATCACACTGGCTGGGAAGCTGTATACGTGTTGCGCTACAGGCACATAGAACGTGTCTCTGCACATCATGAATGATCGGCATTAGAAGAACATCCATAATCAGCCCTACAAGTCACTTTCAACAATATCTAAAACAACTTCTGGCTCCCATAGTAATATAAACCAGATAACATCCAAAAAAGCCAAGCCCCCCCTATGTACCAAGTGTTACGCACAAGAAAAGTTTGCCAAGTCGAAGTAAACTAGCACAAGCAACGGCGGAGTTGTGAATATAGTATACAGCATGCAGAAGGTCCATGAGAAGTGTATATAGAAGGAAGGAAGGGGTTACCTGTGTGGTCCTGTGCTGGCACAACGTGTGCAGGGAGCCAGCAGCTCTCTGGTCTGCCTTGGGTAAGCAGAGCTAAGTGATCAGCACTAGCAGGGTAGGGCTGCTATACAGAACTCTATGGGTGTGTCCGTGTCCAATCCTGGAGAGTAGGCTGAACCTGCCCTGCCCTGGGCTAGGACTATACTGCCTGTGTATACACTCTGCTCTTCGTACACAGCATGCAGCCTGCCTACCTGATTGTCTGCCTTATCTCAGGCCCTGTATACAAAGGGGGGAGTGATGTATGGAGATCAAGTGATACCAAGGACTGTGCATACCTTCTACATCACAGCTCACACTGCTTCTCTGACTTTCTGTTTACCTTCAGCTACATTATATTTACTAATTGTCTTCTTTCTTTTGTTTACCAAGTGACGATTGTCTGCAACAATGGCTTCAGTAAACTATTCCACATACCATTAGTGGTGGATGGGGATGTATGACCCTTTATTTTTTAAACCTTTTCATTTTAAATCCCTGAAAGAGCTTTCTGATGAATTGTCTTTTCATTTTATTTTTTTTAACATTTATTTCAGGTACTTATATAGCGCCGTCAATTTACGCAGCACTTTACATATACATTGTACATTCACATCAGTCCTTACCTTCAAGGAGCTTACAATCCAAGGTCCCTAACTCACATTCATACATACTAGGGACAATTTAGACAGGATCCAATTAACCTACCAGCATGTCTTTGGAGTGTGGGAGGAAACCGGAGTACCCGGAGGAAACCCACGCAGGCACAGGGAGAACATGCAAACTCCAGGCGGGTATTGTCGTGGTTGGGATTCAGAACCAGTGACCCTTCTTACTGCTAGGCAAAAGTGCTATCCACTACACCACTGTGCCGCCCCATGCATGCTTGGATCAGCTGTGTTTATGCCACTGGAGGAGAAAGATGAGTGGGCAAAAGGCAGCCATGACATTAAGTAAGCCCCCGTATACACGCAGGGCTGGTGCAAGGATTTTGACACCCTAAGCGAAACCTCATTTTGCCACACCCCCTTTTCTCCACCCCTGACTCCACCCCATTTCCCCTGCCCACATATACCCCACCTTTTTAATGAACCGCCCATCAAATGCAGCCCACCAGCGCCCATCAATGTAGCCTACTAGTGCCCATCAATGAATGTTTGCTTGATTCCATTCATTCGGGAGTCGGGACACAGACACAGTCGTCTGCTGCCATTGCGCCTCTGACACTTTGGGGGTTATTTACTAAAGGAAAATCCACTTTGCGCTGCAAGTGCACTTGTTAGTAAAGTCGCTGTAGATCCGAGGGGGACATGCAAGGAAAATAAAAAACAGCATTTTAGCTTGCACATGATTGGATGATAAAATCAGAAGAGCTTCCACTCATTTCAGATCTACCCCTTAGATTTAGAGCGACTGCACTTCCAAGTGCACTTGCAGTGCAAAGTGGATTTGCCTTTCTTAAATAACCCCCTATGTGTGAATACCTGCTGATGCTGAGACTTAGTTGTTTGTTGCAGAGAGAAGAGAGTAGGAAAGAACACCAGTGGCCCCTAGGCAGCAGTGTATACACGGGCCAAATGTTAGGAGGCAACGGGCAGCTCAAAAAAAAAAAATTTAGCTGACATTTGGCCAATGTATATGACGGTCGCTTCTGTCGGACGAGCATGCTGGAACACCAGCAGCCCACCGACTCCCGATCAGCGCTCTCAGCCAATGGCAGAGAGCGTTGATTGGAGTGTTCTGGCGAGTGGCCATCCCTCTGTCAGGACACAACAACTCGGGGGGGGGGGACACTGTACTGACCTTGCATGGTTAGTACAGCTACTCCGACCAGAGCTGTCAGGTTTTTTTTTTTCGTGCAACCCGAAAAAAAAAACTGTTAGTGCGTGCCCGGCTTTGCTAAAAAACTGTCTATGCCGATAAGGGACATCTGTTGATAAGAAGATACTGTGCAGCTTTGACCAAAATTGAATAATGCCCTTGCTATAGGTGTAGGCCATTTAGGTAACTCATGAAGCTTCACTAGATTACTTCCAGGACATTGCTAAGACAAGCCTAGTGTTAAGCCCTTTACACATGGGCCTAATGTCGGCCAGCATCGACTGGTTCAATAGAAACCAGCTGATATTCGGCCTGTGTACTGCAACCGGTCCATTCGTCCGGCTTCTTTCGAAGGGGCATGACTGAATAAGGTCTGCCGATTGGCTCCCAATCAGTGCTCTCAGCCAATGGCTGAGAGTACTGACCGGAGTGTTGTGGCAGGGGCGTCCCGTCCCCTGTCAGAACACAATAGCACAACATGGTTAGTACAGCAGCTCCTCTGGAGCTGTCATTCTTTTTTTGTTCAGCCCCGCTGGGTTGAATAAAAAAAAAAAAAAAAACTACTAGTGCGTACCAGGCTTTAGGGTATGTCCACACCACATGTGGTGGGGCAGCGTTGGGTGGCTATTCCAGCACAGTCCCACTGCATGGACAAGGTAAAATGCCTTATCTCCTATGTAGGGATGGGCTCAGGCATGTTCGGATCCTAGTCCCAGCCCATCTGAGCAATCCCACCAGGAAGCTGTCACTGCACACTGCCAATCATGAGCAGCCTAGTCAGGGTGTGTGCATGTGCAGCTGTGGGCCGGGAAATGCCTCACTGCCTATGACTGGCAGTGTCCAGTGACAGCTTCCTGGCAGGATTGCTCTGGTGGGTTGGGACTAGGAGCCAAACATGCCTGAGCCCATCCCTACTCCTATATGCAAGGTTCACACCATTGTGTTGTGGTGGTGTGCAGGCACAGTGCACTGAACAAAAAATACTGCATGCCGTACTTTTTTTTCATTACAGTGAGAAGCAATCCCCTGCCTAGCATTGCATGGCCGGCAATTGAATTTTATGAGATGTCTGTGTGACATCTCAATAAAGTTTGTTTAAAAAAAAAAGGAAAAAGTGCGATGCACTGATCTCGGCCACACAGCACACCAGTCATTGCGTTCTAATGCAGCGGTTGGTGTGAATGGACCTGCAAGAAACCTGCAAGACAAAGGCATAATGAGCTCGTAGGCTATGCCTACGAGCTCATTATGAAATACTCACCTTAGATCGAAGCTCCCGTCGCGGTCCCAGTACACAGCTCCGGCTGGCGCCATCTCTCCCAGAGGTATCGCGGGCTCCGGCGCTGTGACTGTCCGGAGCCAGGATGATGTCACTGCATGCGTGCGGGAGCCACCGGTAATGGCACACTAGCTGCAGCAATGGCACGAACTTGCCATTGCTTCAGTGCGCATGTGCTGATGACGTTGGCACATGCTGATACAGGGGGTATCTCCTAAACCATGCAGGTTTAGGAGATATCCGGGGTAGCTACAGGTAAGCCTTATTATAGGCTTACCTGTAGTAAAAAGTGGTCTGTAAGGGTTTACAACCACTTTAATGTTCCCCTTCACCATCTCTTTCTCTGATTCAAACCTCCTCACATGCTCTTTCTCTCCCCTGATGCAGTAGCTCTGAGTTCAGTGTAGGATGGTGAAGGTGAACAGTAATGCCGCGTACACACGAGCGGACTTTATGGCAGACTTTGCTCGGCGGACTTTACGCTGGACTTTACGACGCACTTTCTGAATGAACGGACTTGCCTACACACAATCCACCAAAGTCCGTCGAATTCGTACGTGATGACGTACGACCGGACTAAAACATGGAAGTTCATAGCCAGTAGCCAATAGCTGCCCTAGCGTGGCTTTTTGTCCATCGAACTAGCATACAGACGAGCGGACTTTTCGACCGGACTCGAGTTCGACGGATAGATTTAAAACATGTTTCAAATCTAAGTCCGTCCAACTTTTGAGCAGACAAAGTCCGCTGGAGCCCACACACGATCGAATTGTCCGACGAAATCCCGTCCGCCGGGCAAAGTCTGCTGTAAAGTCCACTCGTGTGTACGCGGCATAACACTAGGCTTTTCTTAGCAACGTCCTAGATTTATTCCAGTCAGGCTTCATGAGGTATATAAATGGCCTACACCTATAGCAAGGGCATTGTTTAACTTTGGTCAAAGCTGTACAATTTGTTTATCTACAGATGTCCCTTTTCTGCATAGGCATTTTTTTGTAAAGGTGCCCAAAACTGGCACATGTAACATGTTCCCAATGCAGCCACTGCCCTATCCCCCCCCCTCTTCTCCTGAAAAAGCAGTACAGGGAGAAGTTTCCTGTACTACCTGTCACTTTGTATGGCTGGTTTCACACTATTGTGAATTGGATGTGTGTTTCCCCTGCATCCAATTTGCATAGCAGGAGATTGTGACCGGCTCTCACATCTCCGGAGCGGCTCCGGTGCAAACTGCACAGCAGTCCTGTGTATCTTCTGGTTTCAGGTCTGAATTCAGCCAAAAATTCGGGCTGAAACCGTACCTGAACCGGTGAACAGGGACGCACCGGACCCCTGCTGTGAGCCGCTCTCTGTGCTGCGGTGTGAACCCATCCTAAAATCAGCACAGTCGTGCGGAGCTCCGCCCACACGGCTGCGTCATTCATTCACATAGCTCTGTGTGTGAATTAACTACAAGCCCCAACATCCTTTGCGGTTGTTGGCTTGTAATTCTCAAGATCTGCCTGCCCGTAAGGGACATATGGGCACACAGATACACTGACAAATCTGGAGGAGACCTGCATGGCACCAGCGATCTGCTGATCACTGGCACAATGCTTTACAGGCTCCAAAAAAGTAAATAAATAAATGCACTTTTTTTATCTGCAAAAAAATGTGCATTTATTATTTTTTTTCTAAAAAGTGAACTTCTCCTTTAAATGTTCATTTGGGTCTAGGGGACTGCAAAAAGCACTTTTACTTCCCTAATCCTCCACTCCTGCAGGCTGGAAGACCGGTTCCTGCAGCCTGTTTTCCCTGATGCTCCAGCAGTTCAAGTCCTCTGACGTCATCTCCACTGGACATAAGGATGCAAAGGAACAGTCCACTGCTGGAGTGTAGGTAAGTAAAAGAGAGTGCTGGCTGTCGGGTGAGCAGAGGTCTGGGTAGGAAAATTTGCTGCTCCCAGAAGCCTAGACCTTGCACCCACTGCAAGGGTTGATTTTGTCTAATTCCTGGAACTTTACCTTGAGTGAAAGTAATGGCAATTATTGGCAAAATCCAACCCAAACGGGTTGATTTACTAAAACCGGAAGTGTAAATTCTGGTGCAGCTGTGCATGGTAGCCAATCAGCTTCTAACTTCAGATTGTTCAGTTAAGCTTTGACAATAAAACCTGGAAGCTGATTGGTTTCTATGCTGGGCTGCACCAGATTTTCCACTCTCCAGTTTTAGCAAATTAACCCCAATGATTTTACTGAGGAAGGGTCAGCCAGAAGATGTCTGGAGGGACTGGGAATGCCTACAGACATATTATATCCCAGTCTGTCTGTATGTTGGAACCTAAATACACAAACTGCAAATACAGTTTTGGAGCTTATTTTGTGGGAAAAAATGTTATCAACATTTTTACATTAACATTTTTATTCTGCTGCAGTTTATCAAATGAGTAGGCATGATGGATTGATAGGAGCAACTGCCATGTTTTCTAATCTCCTCAGTTGATGCGTTAGCCTGTGTCTTTAGGCCCGGTACACATTGGTGCGATGCAAGAACCCTGCGAATCCACTGCGGGTTCCCGCATCGCACCGACTAGCATGGCAGTTCACACTGCCATATGCAAAATGCTGGGGAGTGTCAATATATTGTTAACGACACCCCCAGTTCAGCTTGCATATCGCACTGCAAACTGACAGTTCGGACATGAATCGGATCGCACAGGTGTGAACAGCCATGCGATCCGATTCTGGTCCGAATAAAAAAAAGGGTCCGGTGCGTGTTTGGATTGAATGCGGTGCGATATCAGCCATACTAACTGTATGGCTGAAATCGCATCGTGCAGACATTGCATGTGATGTGAACAGCAGTGCGCTGCGAATCACATGCGATGTCTGGCCTCGCACCAGTGTGAACCAGGCCGTATAGTCAACTAACAAATGCAGTGTCCATCCCATTGCAGAACAATGGGATTTGACACCCAGTGCTCAGTGCCATTCAGGTAAGTACAGAGGTTATGTTTAGGGGTTTATTTTATAGGGATTTGGTTAAAAAGAAACTGAATTCTGGAAGCTGTGCCCAAGACAACGCAGGCAAAGGGCAAAAAAACAAGTTGCCAGGATTGCCTGTGGTCTTCCCTCACCTGATCTTTCCCCATTACTGACTTACATTGCCTTGTTCTACACTGTTTCTCTGTGAAGACCGCTATCTTGATAGAAGCAGGATTTTACTTCCTCATTTCAGAGCCTCCAGTAAGGAGAACAATAAGGAATATGGTAATGACATCACCAAATCTCACTTGAAACCTCCTGACACTCCTGTCGGAGGCAGAGGTGCAGATATACAGGCTGTAGGTACAGCCATGCCTAGGCACCTTACATACCTGTAAGAACACTGATATTTTAAAGGAGGAATTCAGGACAAAAAGTAAAAATTTCAGGGTATTGGTTAGGAACAATTAGCAAAAAACACAAAAAAAAAAAAAAACAGTCAGCTCAGATCCCAAATAAACATCATGGATTGGAAAGCAGTCTGTGTTGATAGTTCACATAGTCTAGGGGTTGCAGCTCCCTTTAATATCCACTGGGAAATGGACTGGAATCTGTAGAAAATAGAGGAAAGAAGAGTGCACAGCCGCTCTAGTGTAGTAACGTTTAATGGGGACATATAAAAAAACCAATAAAGTTGCACTCACAGCAGAAGACTTGGTGTCACACGATGGACACGGATATGCCTCCTCTCATGGCCTGTCCCTTGGGATATCACCCGATGGTGTGGGGAGCGAGTAAGGGATGAAAGTCAGAGAGTCCCAGCTGCAGTGTCCTGCTGAACAGCTCTAGGAGCCGCGCCTGCACCCGGACCAGCCGGCGCCGCGTGACATCTGCCAGAAGGGTTGCTAGGACAACATGGTTCGGAGGTACGGCCTCCTTCTTCAGGTCCTTAGTCCTTAGAAACAATTAACATTTCTAGATGTTCCCTATATTAAAGCAAATTTTTACCTTTTTGCGTTCTGGTCCACTTTAAAGGCTTGTTCACACACAGGGCGGTGACTGGTATTTTTCTGCACTGGTATATACGCCAGTCACTGTTAGGGCACATAGAAAACAATTGTTTTCTAAGTGCCCCATTCACACTGCAATGCAGCCCGGAGGTGCGGTGCAATGTGCTGTGGTAAAATGCAGACATGTAGCACTTTACTGCACCACACACGTAGGCACTGCATGTCACTGCACTACAGTGTGGAAAAATGTATGAAGTATTATTTTGTGCATTTCAAATAGTTACAAAAAGGCGATCACACTGCCCCTCAGCAAACGGAAAGCTTACCCCCACACTAACACAGAGCGTTTAGTATGTGGGCAGCGTGAACAGGCCCATAATGTTAGGTTAAAGTAAACATGTGCTGTGCCCATACAATTTGAAAACTTGTAAACATATTTTTAAAAAATTACATAAATTATTCCAGTTTCTCTTTAAAATGAAAGCTAGTCCACAATGCTTCCCCTACACCTTCTCACTAGATATTTTTTTTATTTTGGTACTGCATGTCTAGTGACTGCAGACGGAAAAAAAACACAGTAATAGGGCGTACACACGGTCGGACTTTGTTCGGACATTCCGACAACAAAATCCTAGGATTTTTTCCGACGGATGTTAGCTCAAACTTGTCTTGCATACACACGGTCACACAAAGTTGTCGGAAAATCCGATCATTCTGAACGCGGTGATGTAAAACACGTACGTCGGGACTATAAACGGGGCAGTGACCAATAGCTTTCATCTCTTTGTTTATTCTGAGCATGCGTGGCACTTTGTCCGTCAGATTTGTGTACACACGATCGGAATTTCCGACAACGGATTTTGTTGTCGGAAAATTTTATATCCTGCTCTCAAACTTTGTGTGTCGGAAAATCCGATGGAAAATGTCCGATGGAGCCCACACACGGTCGGAATTTCCGACAACATGCTCGGATCGGACATTTTCCATCGGAAAATCCGACCATGTGTACGGGGCATAAGATATTACTATATACTTATGTTATAGCGTCTGTGAAATTAGAGACAATTAGAGTGGTTCTAAAGGTTCAAGTTTTTTTTTACCTTAATGCATAGAATGCATTTAAAAAAAAACTTTTGGGTGCAGCTCCCCCCCCCCCCTTATATTTACCTGAGCCCCATCTCGATCCAGTAATGTGCACAGTGCATGAGAGCAGTGGCTCTCCTGGTTCTCTCTCTCCTCATTGGCTCACACAGCAGTTTTCACGTGGTACTGTTTTTAAATATTCAGCTAGTTTACGGTATATTGGTAATTGTTTTATGAGTTTTAAATCCGTTATTCCTTTTTGCTGAAAGATTCTTATTAGCTACAATGTTATTTTGTGTATGTCATTAAGAACTGAATCTGTAGAAACCTGGCTGACATCCCAGAATCAAACTACATTATATGTGGTGTATATGACACAAAATATACTGTTATCTGATGTCTAAATTGTACTTTCCAGAATGGTTTCATTTCATCTGGTGTTCTAAATGGGTCTATACCTGTCTAGAGTATTCTGATTTCACTGTCCACAGGATGTACGTCTATTACGATCCCATTAGAACCATTTTCTTATTTGTGGATAGTGCTTTTCTAGCTGCATATCTTAATATAATTGGCATTCTATTACTGTTTACTGTGCAAATGATTGTCTTCTATAAAAAATTCAAAATCATTGGTGCCTTTGAGTACTGTTATTCTCATTTTCTCTCTTGCGGCCTCTCCGCTATGCCTGTTAGAATACACTCAGTTCACAATATGTATTAATAAAAATTGCAATTATTGCTAGGTGCTTCTGTTTTTTCTTTTTTACAGTAATACAATGCTACAATGTTAATGTAGATGAAAATATTTACTTCATTTTTTTCATTTACACAAGGAAAATCACAACTTTTGATAAGTTGCCTCTGAGCATGGTTCTGTTAGCAAGTTTTTGGGTACTTTGGGGCAATTTGGAAGGTTAAAATGTAAATTCACCTATTCAGAAAAAATGATAAAGTGAACTAAAATCCTATTCCCTGGTTTCTGATGTACTTACCTCCATGGGTGATGAGCTGCCAGTGCTCATGCATGTGGTCCAGGGATTTAAAATCCCTCCTCTTCTCAGTGCAGCACTTTTAGGACGGATCAGAGCAATTCTGATTGGTCAGCGCTGGCACAGAGAATGTGGAGCTGTATGCTGCTGTGAGGGAGGGAGGGGGTCTGTACTGGAGAGAGATGTTCTGTACTGGTGGGGAAGGGGAGGTCTGTACTGGAGAGAGGAGTTCTGTACTGGTGGGGAAGGGGAGGTCTGTACTGGAGAGAGGAGTTCTGTACTGGTGGGGAAGGGGGGGTCTGTACTGGAGAGAGATGTTCTGTACTGGTGGGGAAGGGGAGGTCTGTACTGCAGAGAGGAGTTCTGTACTGGAGGGGAAGTGGGGGTCTGTACAGGAGAGAGATGTTCTGTACTGGTGGGGAAGGGGAGGTCTGTACTAGAGAGAGGAGTTCTGTACTGGTGGGGAAGGGGGGGTCTGTACTGGAAAGAGGAGTTCTGTACTGGTGGGGAAGGGGGGTCTGTACTGGAGAGAGATGTTCTGTACTGGTGGGGAAGGGGGGGTCTGTTCTAGAGAGAGGAGTTCTGTACTGGTGGGGAAGGGGGGGGGTCTGTACTGGAGACAGGAGTTCTGTACTGGTGGGGAAGGGGGTGTCTGTACTGGAGAGAGGAGTTCTGTACTGGTGGGGAAAGGGGGTCTGTACTGCAGGGAGGAGGTCTGTATTGGAGGAGGGCTCATTATTAGAGGGAGATTCTGTGCTAGCGGGGAAGGAGAGGGTCTGTACGGTGGTGGGCTCTGTACCAGAGGAGGATTGCGTATGGGTGGGGAGGGAGGGGGGTCTGTACTGAAGGGGCTCTTTACCTGAGGGGGATCTGTACTGATGGATAGGGAGGGGGTCTGTACTGGTGGGAAGATCTGTACTGGATCTGTACTGGTGGGGAGAGAGGGGGTCTGTACTGATAGGGAGAGAGGAGGTTTGTACTGGAAAGGGGGTCTGTACTGTGGGAGTGGTCTGTACTAGGAAGTCTATACTGAGAAGGGGGTAGGAACTGTGCTATTGGGGTGGTCTATACTGAGAAGGCATTTGAAAGGGGTCTGTGCGGTGGGGTGGTCTGTACTGAGAAGGGGCTGGGAGGATGATCTGTGCTGAAGGGGTTTAGATCTGTGGAGGGAAATCTGTTCTGGGTGGGAAATTTGGGCTGTTGTGGGAGATTTGTACTGAGTGGGATATGGGCTTGGGGGAATTTGTAACGGCAGGAGGGGGTCATTTTTGGCTGTACTCTGTACACTGTCATGTGTGTTACTCACCCCTGACCTTTGCACTACGTACTCCTGAGCCCTTCATGATAGACACTGTGTTCTACATTTAATACTACTAACCGTTGCACTCTTTATGCTGAGTTTTATTTTACATACGTATTCAATTACTGTATTTATCAGCGTATAACACGCACCGGCGTATAACACGCACTCCAAGTTTAGGAGGGAAGTTTAAGAAAAAAAACTTACATTTTAAATGCCCATCAATGCAACCTTGCACACTGTCCACCTGCAGCCTTCCATTGTCCATCTGCAGCCTTCCAGTGACCATCTGCAGCCTTCCAGTGTCCATCTGCAGCATGTTTTGGTTTTAAATTTAGCGCAGCCGCCACTGAGATCTTCGATTCCTCTCGCCGCCGACATAGACCGAGCCGAGTGTACTCGTGTACTCGGCTACTCTGCACCACTTGCAGTAACGCCCCCGTCCCGCCCCTTTGCCCGGCTCCTATGATGGACACAACACCGGTCCAATGGCGGGACATAAAGGCTAGGAGGCAGGACTGGGCGTGACTGCGAGCAGAGCCGAATACACAGTACACTCGGCTCGGCTCTGCTCGGTCAATGTCGGCGGCGCTCCACAGACAACGGGGATCGGCGTATAACACGCACCCATGATTTTCCCCTGATTTTAAGGGGAAAAAAGTGCGTGTTATACGCCGATAAATACGGTATATTGTAACTGTACTGTCTGCCCTCGTGTTGTAAAGCGATGCACAAACTATTGACACTATATAAATCCTGTATAATAATGAACACTGCATTCTAAGTACATTATATACGCCCAAAGTTCTTCTTTAAAGGGTAACTCCACTTTCGTGGGGAAAAAAATTGAAAATAAAGAAAAAATAATATATCCTAAACAATTGCGACATAAGTCATATTGTAATTGAATGTTATTAAAAATTACCTTTCCTTTTCAATCTGCAGCTCTGTAATTTTCTGAAAAATGCAATGCATTATGGCTAATGTGTACTGACCACCCCCAGAAACATAATTTCCTGCTTGTGTGATTGGCTCACTGATTTTCCTAGAAGTCTAAACTAAGATACAAGTCAGATTTCAGGCATCCCCTGCAACAAAAATGTCTTTTTTGGTGAGATTCTTCCAATGGGAAATAATGTCTAAAGGGATGCAGGCCCAGCAGCTTTCCTCATTAGTGTCCTGCAGGTGCTGCAGCTGATTGATAATTATGAAACCACTCCTATTAGACTCACTTTCCCACATGAATACAGACAAACACACAGGAATTTCTTCAGAATAACAAAAGGTAGGAATCTGCAACAAAGTTTGTTAAAAATCCTTGCAATGTACATAGATCACCCAGAGGGAAATGTTTTTTCCTCCACAAAAGTGGAGTTACGCTTTAAGGTATGCTGTGTGCAGAAAAGCATATGTAATCAAACAGTTTCAGTTTTTTTAAAATGAGTGTGCTGAGGTTTGTACATGTCTGTTGGACTCTGGCATGTGGCACATTCATTAAAGCATATTTTGTGGGTAAAAGGACTGTGGCATATGTGTGCTGTGTATACAGAGAATTGTCTCAAAAGATGTTGCAGTATTCGGCAGAAAAGTCAGTGTCAAATGATGTTTCTAAATATTTTAAGCCACATGTGTTTGAAGTGTAATTGGTGTTTATTACTATATTTCCTGCAAAAACTGTTAGGTTGCCGCACTATCATTGAACTACACTAAAAGTCCACTAGCTTAACAAATACATAAATAATTGTATTATTGAACAATGCCTTCTTGAATGTGTTTTTGTCATTATGCAAAAATTTCCATCTATGTTTCTGACATTATGGCTGTGAGTTATACATGAGAGGACTATGGGGGACACCATTGCTGATTTCTTTTTAAAATGTCTAGTTGTGTGGCTGTTGTGTTGACCCACAAGTTATAATCCAAGTCACCAATGTGGGTGTATGCAGATTGGGAAAATCAGAGAAAACACTCCTTGCTGATTTTTGTACTTATTGACCCTGGTGTAAAAATGTCAGTAATATAAAGCTTCCAACCCACCAATCAGAGTCAAACCTGCCTTGGAAGATTTAATATGTATTGGGGGAGTGCTAGTTTTGCTTAACTACTTAACCACTCCCACTTTTAGATCTCTATGATAAAAATGCTATTCATTCTGTAGTCCAAGTTAAGAACTAGTAGGGCTTTTTGAGATAACCCAGGCAGACAACGCAGGATGCACAGGACAGCTCTGAATCAACAGTGCTTTTGTGCACTTTTTAAGCAGATATAGAAATTGCTTCCATTGGTATACTTAAAGCGGAGGTCCACCTACATCATCTAAAAAAAACAAATATTAAAAGGCAGCAGCTACAAATACTGCAGCTGCTGACTTTTAATACATTGCCACTTACCTGTCCCAGAGTCCAGCGATGTCGGCAGGCGACGCCGAGAACCCGCTCGGTTCTCGGCAGCTGCCGCCGCCATCCTAGGTGAGGGAATCAGGAAGTGAAGCATTGCGGCTTAACTTCCCGGTTCCCTACTGCGCATGCGCGAGTCGCGCTGCGCGTCCCAAGTGGTCCCCGCTCTCTCCTTGGAGCTGTGTGTTTCCCAGGAGACAGCGCGGAGGGACAGGAAGAGGCATAGACTCCCATGGGAGTCTATGCCGGAAGTGGGTGCAAATACCTGTCTTAGACAGGTATCTGCACCCCCCTCCCCCCTGAAAGGTGCCAAATGTGACACCGGAGGGGGGGAGGGTTCCGAAAAGCGGAAGTTCCCTTTTTGTGTGGAACTCCGCTTTAAGAAACCAAAAGGGAGATGATCATTATTAAGGCTCATACACATGAAGTGAACCTTCTTATTTTAGCAAAGTTGCTCAGTTTACTGGATAGCTTTGAATGTTTTTACTTACTTGGAATTGTTCTGGGCAAATTCTATTCCAATAGCTGGTTCAATAATTGCACTTCAGAATAGAAATCCCAGGTTGGTAGGTTTGTTACAGGTAACACTACTATGTTCCACTCCCCTCCTTTTCATGCATGTGCTTTGTAAACCTATTATCATTGTACAGATGTAAGACCAGAAGGATATGTATTCCCTAATGGAAATTCAAAGCAATGAGAGGGTGACCAGCTATTCACGGCCATTTGCATGTAATCAAACATGCAGAGTTCTGAAGTTCAGTCACTACCTAGTTTCTTTTATCTCAAGTGTCCTCCAGTTGAAAGATCTCACTGCAATTGTTCTAGGAGTTCTTGCTTTTCATAATGGGCTTCGGGTGTTTCAACCCTCTTTGAAATATTGCTTCTACTGTTTCATTCTGGATAAAATAAATTAAACATTCATCAGGGAGATTGGAACTCCTATACAACCAGTTTACAAGTTTTTAAGATCTGGTCATGAAAAGTCCCCAAGAGAATTAATATACTGCTTGGATTATCCAGCACCTACTAAAAACAGAAATATCAGTTTTTGGTAAATTGACCCTTTAGGTCAAATAACTCTTTATACAAAGTATTTCACAGTACAAAGCATAGTGAAAGCAGACAAAATATAATTTCCATTACTACTTATAAAGGAGTATCATAAGTGAAAGAAACATGAACATGCCATTAAAAAACGACAGTGAGACTGGCAAACTGAGGATCTAACAAGCACAACTAAAGCAATGGAAGAAGGAGTGAGAAGCAAAGATGGGTAGAGAGAAAGGGGGAGTAGGAAAAGGAACCAGGTGAAAAAATCAGGAGGATGGGGTAATCAGAAACAAGAGGAACTGTGGGTCTACCCTGTCTTTAAAATTAGAGGATGGGCTAAAGGTCTCTCAAGTTCTGAAAAAGTCCAAAGAACAAAATGATGTAGGGGGGTACATCTAGTTTAATGTGTGATCAAGGATTGAAAATAGTCAGAATCACTATATGCCCGCCAACAAATCCAAACGGTGCAGACTTTTTCTGGGTTAGTGCTGTCCTCTGTGATCAGGGACTCCATTGCCATCATGTTGTTGAATATCTGGGCCCACTCCAAAAGGTGTGGAGGAGAAGTAGATCTCCAGTAGTGTGAGATGACTACACAAGCAGCCAACAGGCCATATTGTATGATGCCTTACTTGATTTCAAAAAAGGAACCAGGAGTCATCAACAAGAGGGAACCTTGGGAGACACCCAGACGTCAGAGATACACATGGAATTGTATGAAGTAAATGCTTTTTGCCAAAACGGAATCAGACGACAGCCCCACCAAATATGAAGGAGTGGTAAATTGAATGGTTTCATTATTTAGGTGCAGGTATCTTTGGTTTTCAGTCGTGCCTTATCTCAAAACAGTTGTAAATTGTTTATTGACAACAGATTCCACAGTAAAATTAACAGATTTTCTCAACTTTTTCTTGTGTTGTGATTTCTTGATGCGCAACGGTCAAGGAAGCAACAACCAACCAGTCAGGAAGCAACAAGATTACAGACTGAGGCCATCTTCTTTTCCATTGACAACTTGCTTGAAAATAAGAAACAAATCTAAAGCTGGGGAATCTAAATAGCAAAATTAAAAAAAAAAATTAATATTCACAGCATTGTCAAAACTCCTCATATATTTCAGGTCAACAATTGATGTTCACAGACCAAACTCTTCCCCCATCTTGAATATGTAGTTGGTTTGGTCAGTTTCTATGAATTACATATAATATCAGCGAGGGCAATCCTTTTTCTTTTTTGCATTTTACATGTAACGGAGAATGGTTAAAGCCACTGTCAAGCCTTTTTTGTCCGTACCTTTTGCAAAATATCCCTTCACTTCCTGTTCTGTAGAATCACCAGGATGTGAGAGAAATGTATTTAATAAAGGTATTTATAGATCGCTAACAATTTATGCAACCCTTTACGTACTGTGCCTTCATATCGGTCCCTGCCCTTGTGCAGGATCTTACAGTCTAGGGTTCCTATCTCACATACATTCAGTCTTAGGCAGCCCATAGACAGTGAAAATGGGGGCGGACGTGGGAATTCGTCTCCGCTGGGGGAAGACAGTGATTATCGCTAGTGGCTATAGCAGGTTGTACCCAAGTTGATCGATCGATCAACATAATACATTCAGCCTGCCCATTAATGGTTCCAATCTCGGCCGGTTCCTGCGGAACAGGCCAAGTATCAAACAGTGTATGCATTCATAAATACACGCAGACACACACACTAGGACCAATATGATATGGAGCCATTAAACCTGCAAGCAAGTCTTTGGAATGTGGAAGGAAACCAGAGTACAAGGAGGAATCCCATGCAAGCACAGGGAGATCATGTAGACTCTATGCACATATTGTTCTGAGTGGGGAAAGTTCTATTTAACCTACAAGCAAGTTTTTGGAATGAGGAAGGAAACCAGAGTACCAGGAGGAAACCCATGAAAGCACAGGGAGATCATGTAGTGTCCTGATTGAGGAAAGTTCCCTATTAGACAGCTGACATTGGAATACGTGTCCTCATTGCAAGAATTCCCCTTCATCTGCATTGGGGACACAGACAGCACTAAAAACCTGACAGAGGTTTCAACCCCCACTAAAAGTAAACATTTTGGCTTTACATACACTTTAACAAGTCTTATGCCGCGTAAAAAAAAAGTCTACAAAAGTCTGACGGACGCCGACGGACTAAAGCTGGCTGACAATCCGATCGTGTGTGGGCTTCCCCGGACTTTCAGCGGACTTTCAGCAGACTTTTCCAGCCGCAAATCTGACGGACTTTAGATTTGAAACATGCTTCAAATCTTTACGTCGTAACTACGCCGGACCCAGAAATCCGCTCGTCTGTGTGCTAGTCCGACGGGCAAAAACCCACGCTATGGCAGCTATTGGCTACTGGCTATGAACTTCCTTATTTTAGTCCGGTGTACGTCATCACGTACGAATCCGTCAGACTTTTGTGTGATCGTATGTAGGCAAGTCCGTTCCTAAGTCAGGTCAGACAAAAGTCCGTCGAAAGTCTGTCGGACAGGCTGTCGTACTTTTGTAGACGAAAAGTCCGACCGTGTGTACGCGGCATTATAGTTTGTTCAAAACAGAAACAGAATTCAAATCTAACAAAATGTGAAAGTCTTGCATTCCATACTACTTCTCCCTGTTTCACATCTAGATTCCTTTATACCTCTGTTGCCTGCTCTATCATCCCAAATATTCCAGCCTTTATTCCTTTTTGGCCATATGCCCCAACAATGACAGTATAAAGAATGTAAAAGGACAAAGGTAAAGTGACAAGTGTTGTGATGGTGTATCTTATATTACATAAAATATTGAGTTAACTCTAGAACGTTAACAACATAAATAAGAAAAAAAGTTGTCATGATCTGTGAAATTGCCTCCTCCTGACTTGCCCTACCATTACTCACAAGCTCTCTTTAGCAACAATTGGTCTATTATTCCACTAAACATGCTGTTGGAAACATTCAGAGGGAAAGTACAAATCCAAATGCTGTTTTATGCGCCCTTAGAACAGCATGTGCCATCACTGGAATGTATGTAAGCAGCTACTGCTGCTTTCACACTCTCTGTCTCCCTGTGGCAGCACTGTGAGATTAAACATCCAAGACAAGTGGCGCTGACAGATAGAAGGATCTGCCTGTGATTGTTGGAGTAGCCTACCGATTTTACAATCCCTAAGTTTTTCCATGTTCATAATGGTCAATGCACTTACACATAGCTCCCAACTGTCCCTGATTTCAAGGGACTGTCCCTGATTTGGTACAAAGTCCCTCTGTCCCTCTTTCCTCCTAATTTGTCCCTCGTTTTGGTCTGATCTATATAGTTGTATATTAAATGCAATTTTTATCTTTCAAAAAGTGTTTCCCAGTGGTAAACCTTTCATCCAATTTCTAAATTACTGCATTTGTAAATTTTAAAAGTCAGTATAAAGGAATTGTAGTGGTAAAAAAAAGCACTTGTGGGTTTAACCAATCTTTTTTTGTAAAATTCTCCTTTAAGGGGGCGTGGCAGGGTGTGTATCCTATGTTTTGCTAATAGGTGTCCCTCGTTCCCATCTCAAAATGTTTAGAGGTATGCTTATAGGAGTTCTGTAGTCACAGCATACACTTCATTTTATAAGATCAACATTGTAATAGCAATAGAAACAATTGTCATTATTAAATAGGGTTTTGTCCTAAAAGAAACAGCAACCATATGAATTACACACATTGATCAGACGTGCGGGGTGGCAAGTGTAACAGAAGACCACCATGCTTATTCTCCTGTAGGTTTTAAAGTGATATTAAAAGGCAAGTTATTTTTGTCTCAGCCAATGAGGAGGGAGAGTCCATGGAGAGCCAAGGCTCTCGTGCACATCACCGGTTCGCAATGGGGCTCAGGGAAGTATTAGGTGGGACTGAGGGCTGCTGCACACAGAAAGTTTATTACCTTCATGCATATACTGTAATGCATGAAGGTAAAAAACCTTGAGCCTTTAGAACCACTTTAAGTACTCTGCAATCAAGATAACAAACACACCACATATCACTGGTCATTACAGATAGTTATATAATTGCAGTTAATCAATTACAAAATAATATTCCCTTGGTTGAATAATTGTACATGCCCACCATCATACCTCCCAACTTTTTTTGAGATGGGAATGAGGGACACCTATTAGCAAAAGTATGTAGGTATAGGACACACCCCGCCACGCCCCCTTAAAGGAGAATTATACAAAAAAATGATTGGTTAACACATAAGGGTTTTTTTTTTACCACTGCTATTCCTCTATTCTGGTTTTTCAAAATTTACAGATGCAGTAATTATTATTATTATTATTATTATTATACAAGATTTATATAGCGCCAACAGTTTATGCAGCGCTTTACAATGCATAAGGGGGACAACACAATTACAGTACAGTTCAATACAAAAGGTACAGGAGGGCCCTGCTCGTAGAGCTTACATTCTAAAGGGAGGGGGTGGTGGTACAAAAGGTAATAGCTGCAAAGAATGATTTGATGGGGGTGGCTCAGGGACAGTTATGTGGCACTGGGAAACACTTTAACCTCCCTGGCGGTATGATTATTTCGGATTTTAGGTGCTGAAAGCGGTACAATTATTTTGCATGGAAATTTGGCGCTTTATATTGTAGGTCTGTAATTCTTAACAATAACACACTTAGATCTGTCCAAACAAGAACCTAGTACAGTGGTTCTCAACCTTACTAGTGCCGTGACCCCTTGATAAAATTTCACAAGTTATGGGGACCCCTAACAGTAAAATTATTTTCATAGCGTGGGTTGTCAGCACCCAAGGCAAGACAAGTAATTTGCACCCCTAATGGACAGTTAGCGCTCCCTGAGTTCCTTCCACTCAAACATTATTGAAACCCCTTATGGTACATTTTAGGATGTACCACTCTTTCTCTTTGTTCTCCTTTCTTTCTCTATGCTATTTTTTTCCCCATCCCTCTCTCTAGCCGTCTTTCTTGTTCTTTCTCTTATTCTTTCTCTCTTTTTTTCTTTGTTCCTCCCCCTCTTTTCCTCTCCCTTTCATGTATTCTCTATTTTTATTCCTTCTCTTACTCCTTGATGGGGGGAATGGGATAAGTGGCAGTGCTGGCGGAGAGTTGGGATGAGTGGCAATGCTGAGGGGAGTTCTGCCAACTTAGGTGCTCTTGATGAAGGTCATCTGCTGATCTGAGAACTGTAGTGGGGACTTTTAATGGCAACTATAATCACAGGTAGTTATACTCACTGTGTCTCCGACTGTGTGGTGTCCTATAACAGTGACACCTATGTCTAAATCAGGAGATATGGTCTCCTCCAGCCCCTCCCACTTCACATTCCTCACCAGTCAGCTGACCTCCGGTCTCTGTCCCCCAGCCATGCCATGAACTGAATGGGTGGCTGTGAAGAGGCTGAGAGGGTGGCTGCGGGCTGCAGGAACAACCCTGCTGAGCAGCCACAGGATCCAGGGACAGCCCTACTGGGAGTCCACAAAAAGACTGGGAGAGCGATGCGGGCTTCAGGAACAGCCCAGGATTCGGTGACCCCTGGCAAATCATCATTCGACCCCCGAGGGGGTCCCGACCCCCAGGTTGAGAACCACTGGTCTAGTAGATATCCCGGGTATGATAAAGTTTGAAACACAAAAACATAAATTATAATATAATAAATAAAAATAAATAATTAAAAAAAAATAAAATAAATAGTAATAAAATAAATTTCCCCACGATTCACTATCGCTCAATTCTGCAAGTGTTCTAATTTACTATCGCTGTTTTCTAGCTGGTCTAAAGCCACTTTTGACATAAAGGGACACTTTTTGGTTGCTATGGACAATCTCCAGTTTCCAGGCAGAAAGAACAGTATATATCACATAAAACTGCATGCAGGGCATGGGCCAAAGCACTGGGGACAAAAGGGAAGTGAAATCATTTCATACAGAACTGTAATCTGTAAGATTACAGTACTGTATGTGTTATGATTTTTACTTTTTTTTAATTTGCCGCCAGGCTCCGCCCCCGTGCGTCACAACGCTCGCAGGGAACGGAGCCTGGCAAGGAGAGGCTTCGGAGGAGGACGGAGCCCACGGACACTGCGGGGGACATCTCAGGATCCCGGGGACAAGGTAAGTAAAGCCAAACCAGGATCCTGCGATGCAATCCCGAGTGTGGCTCGGGGTTACCGCTAATGGTCCTGAATTTTAACCCCGAGCCACACTCGGGAAAACCGCCAGGGAGGCTACGGACAGAAAGTGCATTTTATATACAACAATATAGATCAGACCAAAATGAGGGACAAATGAGGAGGACAGAGGGACTTTGTGCTGAATCAGGGACAGTTGGGAGCTATGCCTACCATGTCCACCAAATGTTTCATAAGACAAGACTGGCACCTTTTGAAGTGTCTGGAAATTCTACTTAGACATGTTAGTTAAGTTTTAGGCATGCATCTAAAATGGCTGCTATATATCAAAATAGTTGACTCTATCCCAGATATGGAATTAAGCAGGTAATACAGCAAAGATCATCCTACAATCCCTATTCATTATTGATAATAAAATATAAGCTTACTTGAAAAATCTCCTTTCATGTTGTGCTTCCTGACTGCTGGTCATCTCTTTCCACAATTTCCAGGATTCCCTGCATTCTTTGCAGCTTCCCCTCTGCTATTTACTTTCAATTTCTAAGGACTACATATCCCATGGTACCATGCTGCCTGTAAGCAATGATTCCTGTACTTCCTCTGCCTCCTGAAACTCCTTCCTACTTCTGTAGTTCAGAAGACAGGCTCTGTGAAATGTGTGACAGTATACCCACAGGGCATACTGAATAAGTATCACAGGATATAGGGAAGTAAATTTGTGGAGATCTTCACAAAGTTTACAAACATCAAGAACTATCAGATTCATAAGAGTAGGCTAAAAATAATTCAAACACATTGTGAAAATGACTATATGATTTTACATTTTGGTTACAGATACTTTTTAAAACATGATTAAAGGGATTCATGTTCTAGAATAGAAATGTAATGCTGTTGGATAGGGGACGTAGATGCCAGTAGATCTGTATTTCTGTACATCGCTGTCTTGGATAAGGCAGGCCATAGATGAATTTATTTTCTTTCCTCCTTCCACCATGGGTACCCGTGTTGATGGGGGAATCCCTCCTGCGGAGCTATTGTGTTCTCAATGATTATTGCTAGTGACTATAGCCGCTGGCAATGATTATAAATCCGTCATGCTGGTTGTACCCAAGTCGATTAATGGATCGACTTGGGTACAATCAGCCTGCCCATAGATGGATCGACTCTTGGCCGTTCAGTGCTGAACTTCCTAGAAATAATAAAGCTTTGCCCAACTAGGAATATTAGTTCCTTGTAAGTAAAGATGCACCGAAATTTCAGCCGTCGAAAATGGTGTTATCAGCATTCTGACGATAAGAGAAAAGGGTGTCGATAATGGCTCAGAAAACGCAGGCAATTTTGCTGCGATTTTATTGCGACTTTGCAACAATTTTACTGTGGTTATGGTATGTTTTTCAATAATGGCCTACATTAAATTCATAATATTGATTAAAAAGTCGAATATAATACAATTATATGAAAAAATATATATATTTTTTAAAAACTGTCATTTTCGGTTTCAGTTTTCGGCCAAGTGCATCCTGCATTTTTGGTTTCCGAAAATGACATTTTCCGTTTTGGCACCTCTACTTTTAAGCATATTAAAGAGTCACTTTATTTAAAATTATAATATTTTAGCTGTAGAGGAGACCTGGTGGTCTGAGTCAGCCAAAATAATGTAAGAGCAATGTGGGTTGGTAGAAGTGGGAATCTATTACAATCACAGCAACGGTAGAGATTTAGGAGATTTACTAAAACTGGTGCACACAGGTTCTTTAAACTTCAGCTTGTTCAATTAAAGCACTAGTAAAGTCCGCTTTGTGGTTTTTTTCCAACAGGTATACCTATAATAAGGCTTACCTGTAGGTAAAATGACTATATTCTAGACGTGCACCATTTACCATGCCATGTTGAACCATCAGTGCTTCATGCCGGAGCCGAGGGCTCATCACTCATCTGAGGCGAGTGACGTAATCACGGTACTGGCCACACATACAGCCGGAGGCCGCGAACCTGGAAGAAAGACGGAAAAGGGGAGGATGGAAGCCCTCTCAGCAGCGACAGTGCACCGCTGGGGGGCTTCATTCTAAGGTAAGTATTTGATAATGTGCTAGTATGCCATGTATACTAGCACGTTATGCAGTTGCCTTACAGGTGTTTTTTTTGTTTTGTTTTTTAACTGTTGCGATTTACTACCATTTTAAGCTTTGCCAATGAAACCTAGAAGCTGATTGGTTACTATGCACAGTAGATCTCTAGTAAATGTCCTTTAATGTGTTATTAATCCAAATAATGTTTAAATAAAATGTAGAAGCATCATTAATATACATGCTTAATTGCTGTTTTTTTACTCTCAGTTTTGGCAAAATGATAAGTAGAAAGTCTTCCTGTTTTCCGTTATGATTATAGGGTGGTTCCTTGCCTTCCAAAGTATTCCTGTCATCCTAACGTGCACGCCGGTCTCCACTGTTTATGCATAGAGCCTTCAAGGACACAAACAGCCTCGTCTGTGAATGGCAGCGGTGCCCAACTCACCAAATTTTACATTGACCACTGGTCCCCCTGTAATTGCTCTTGTGTATATGATAAAAAAGTTAGGCTGGCCACACATAACCGGGTGACCCGGCCTCGCTCTGACGCTACGGGAAGCCATAGGGATGTCCCGGTCAGAGGGGGGCGGGGTCACCCAGGGACGTCACTGTGTGGCCCCGCCCTCAGTTATAAAAAAACTGTCACCTGCGAAGACGCGTCATACGGCGGGAGCCTCCCATCATGGAGACGGGTCGGTTGCAGCCTTTTTTGTTTTTCTTTTTCGGTCTGTCGGAGAGAGAGAAGAAGAAGATGAATGGACTTCATTGGACATTTTTATTTTTTTATTTTTTAATAAAGGACTTGTCCCAAGCCGTGTCTTGTAATTTTTACTATTTTGACACTTTTTTGTGAAATGGTAGGGGTACATTTGTACCCCGTTACCATTTCACACAGGGGGGGAGGCCGGGATCTGGGGGTCCCCTTGTTAATGGGGGCTTCCAGATTCCGATAAGCCCCCGCCCGCAGACCCCCACAACCACCGGGCAAGGGTTGTGGAGATGAGGCCCTTGTCCCCATTAACATGGGGAAAAGGTGCTTTGGGGGGCTACCCCAAAGCACCCTCCCCATGTTGAGGGCATGTGGCCTGGTACAGTTCAGGAGGGGGGGCTGCTCTCTCGTTCCCCCCTCTTTTTGCCAGGTTGCTTGCTCAGATAAGGGTCTGGTATGCATTTTTTAAAATTTTTATTGCGGGGTTCCCTTAAAATCCATACCATACCTAAAGGGTCTGGTATGGATTTTGAGGGGGACCCCCATTTTTTTTAATTTTGGCGCGGGGTTTCCCCTTAATATCCACACCAGACTTGAAGGGCTTGGTAGGGAATTTGGGGGGACCCCCATGCAATTTTTTTTTAAATTTTGGTTCAGGGTTCCCCTTAATATTCATATCAGACCCGAGGGGCCTGGTAATGGACTGTGGGGGAATCCCATGCTGTTTTTTTAAAATAACTTTTATGTGTATTGCCGGGACTGACAATTCATTATAGCCGCGAGTACTTTTAAATGACTATTTTTCCTGTAGAAATGTCATTTTGTGCAGGGACTGATGTAAACACAGGAAACATGCGCCACTTTACAGGCATACTATAGACACCCCCAGGTACAAAATTTAAATGAATATTTCACTTTTATTGTTTCACTTTAAGCATTATTAAAATCACTGCTCCCGAAAAAACGTCCGTTTATTCTGATGGGCACATTTTATGTTAAGGGGTACTCTGATGGGCACAACAAAATGTGCCCATCAGCATGCCCCTTAACATAAATGTACCCATCAGAGTGCCCCTTAACATAAAATAAGGGGCATGCTGATCGGCACAATTTATGTTAAAGGTGCATGCTGATGGGCACATATGTTAGTGGAGGCACACTAATGGGCACATATGATAAGGGGGCACACTGATGGGCGCATATTATGTTAAGAGGGCAATCTGATGGGGACACCTGATGTAAGGGGGCACTCTGATGGGAACACCTGATGTAAAGTGGCACTTTGATGGGGACACCTGATGTAAAGGGGCACTCTGGTGATGGCACCTAATGTAAGGGGGCACACTGATGGGAGACACCAGATGTAAGGGGGCCTTCTGATGAAGAAACTTTTACAGAGTATTACCAGAGTGTATGGAGGAAACCGTAAGAAAAGCGCCGCTTGCGCCAAAAAAAGGAAAGAAGATGCCCACAATCTTTCATGGCACAGACTTGTGATTCGGTCCTCGGCCAGAAATTCTTTTTAGTGACCGGACCTCCTTGAATTTTATTTCACTACCCCTGCCCTAGGGAATAAAATGGTGGTCATTGCAATTTGTTATGTTACACAGTATTTGCGCAGCAATTTTTCAAACACATAAATTTAAAAAAAAAAAAAAGCAAAAAGAAGTTAGCTCAGTTTTTTAGTATAATATGAAAGATGATGTTACGTCATGTAAATAGATATCTAACATGTCACACTTTGAAATTGCGCACACTTGTGGAATGGCACCAAACCTCAGTAATTAAAAATCTCCATAGGTGACATTTTAAAATAATTTTACAGGTTACCAGCTTAGAGTTACAGGGGAGGTCTAGTGCTAGAATTATTGCTCTCGCTCTAACGTTCGCGGCGTATGTAACCTGTGTGTATCTGGCTCTGATACCAGCCAGTGCCTCACCAGCCACTGACCTCACCGCACGTCCCTGCTATACAACCCAATAAAAACAGATTGACAAAAAAAAAAGAAATCCCAGAGTTTCTCCTCAGCTCAATCTTTTCAGGACAGCTGGTATTTTTATAGTTAGTATTATTATTACTGCTGATACACCTATAACTTTTATCCAAACGACTACTCCCTTGTAATGTAGTGACTATGTCACTATACTGACTGCTCTCTTGCTGTCTGTCCTTGATTTAGGCGCACTTTATGATAGCCCATTTACAGCTGCTATATGACTATATATGGTAGTAGGGGGATGGCCCTTAAAGTGGTTGTAAAACCTGGAATGTTTTTTACCTTCATGCATTCTATGCATCAAAAAGGCGCCAGTCTTATTAAACATTTGGTGGACATGGTGGGCATGTACAATTATGTAACCAAGGGAATATTATTTTGTAATTAGTTAACCATGATTATATAACTATCTGTAATGACCAGTGATATGTGGCATGTTGGTTATCTTGATTGCTGATTGAGTACTTAAAGTGATTCTAAAGGCTCAAGGTTTTTTGCCTTCATGCATTATATGCATGGAGGTAAAAAAACTTTCGCAGCCCCCCCAGCCCACCTAAAACTTACCTGAGCCCCATCACGATCCGGCAATGTGCACGAGAACCTTTGCTCTCTGGGGACTCTCCCTCCTCTCCGGCTAAAACAGCAGCAGGAACCATTGGCTCCCACTGCAGTCAATCACAGCCAGTGAGCCAATGAAGAGAGAAAAGGGCGTGGCAGAGCCGAGCCGATCGTCACAGTTGACACTGCCAGCTGCTACAGAGAGATAGCGGGGGACCCCATAAGAGTTTTGGAATGGGGCCCAATATTTCATAGCTCAGGTGGTTTGACTGGTGGACAGACCGTGTATTGTTCAGTATGATGGTATAACTATAAAGTTAAAAATGTTCTATTACTGACTACATGACACCTTCTGTGTAATAGTCACAAGTAACACAAATATGTATGTTAAAGTGATTGTGTCACTATAGTTAATATTATAAATAGGCTTAGCTGTAAAAGAAGTCTATAAATACTTAGGCTTCCTGCTGCCCACACATCTGCACTTTTCTCTCTTTCTAGTAAAGTCTGCACTGAAACTGGCATGTTCAATGGAGTGTTGATCTCCTGGATCCCTGCAGGTCTCAGGCGGTTCTTCCTGCTGACCTCCATGTCAGTACTGTATCCTGTAATAGGTGGAGGTCAACAGAAGGAACCACTGAAAGCTTCAGGGGACCCATGAGATTGTAGACTTCAGTAAAAGATTTCTCAGTCAAAGTGGAGTGTAGCGGTGTGGTCAGCAGGAAAGTTATGCTTTTACAGCCTTCCTTTATAGGTATGTGGTCATTTCAATTATTCACAATACCTGTAAGGCAACTTCAATGACAATATGAATGGTGGAGTCATGCATTGCCTGCAGGATATTAGTACAGTGTATGTGCTGGTGGTGCAAGTCAACAATTAACATTCTGCTAGAAAAAAAGTAGAAGGTCTCATTAGAGATTATTTTACCTGAAGTATTATTAATCATGTCATGTCATGACTGATGTATTGCTGATTTTTGGCTGCCAAGACCATACTATACTTCCCACCCTATATAAAAAAACACACAACCACCTTGGATTTTAAACGGGCCATAGCAGGCTTTTTATTAACAAAACACAATTCAACAAATACATCTTTTATTACATCCCATGAAAGATAAACTTTACCCACTAATTTATAATACTGACTCTCTTAAATCCAGGTATTTGGAGGTAAGCATGGTCTACCGAATTGGCTGTTTCAAAAACTAAGTGCCTTACCACGGCCCCCAGCCGCAATTACACCGACTCGTGGACAATTATTTACCACATTACCACCCAATACAGCCCCAATACCGATATCGCCGTACTGACGTCACATCTGCGGTAAGGTACCCATACCAAAGATGGGCCCAAATCATCATTCTCCACAGACAATTCTGACCATGCCCACCTTCAAAAGCCTGAAACACCTATGACTCTGCCATACCCACACGCCAACAGCGTGCCTAATGAAACACCCCCACCCGCCAAACGGCAACAGGGAAAGAAACAAGAAAAAGGGAACATCATGCAGCAGTAACAATTAGGGGAGAGAGAGAGAGAAAAGTTTCTCCTCGGCTGTCCAAACTTTGACTGACCCTTGTTCAAAACCGCCTCCTTTCAAGACCCCTAATGACCCCGCCCTGCCACACCCAACCACACCCTGCTCCCATCCAAACAGGTAAGCCTCCTAACCTGCCTAGCTTCAGCCTAGACTGCAAACCCAGTCGTGTAGGCCCTCCTCTTAAATGCTAGGCATCCTGTTCCAGGCCTGCTCTTTTATGTAAACTTACATGTTATGAAAGAAACAGGGCTCATGCATACAAACACATTTTGGCATAAACTCCCAGAATTCAGTGCAATTCCGTGCCCGGGGGTCACAAATTTGGCGTTCTGCTGTGCCATCTTTTGGCCTATTATTGATTTGTACAAGCTGCTGGCTGCAGATGTACGCCAACACTTGTGACACCGGGACGCACAAATATGCTGAATTCTGGCAGTGAATTACTAAATGCATTCATATGCAAGACCTCATACGAGGGCTGCCATTCCTGACATCCTTCTTAAAATACTACTTGCTAAATCACCATAACATAACTGGATGCTAACATTTATAAATAATATTGCCAGGGGTTGTTTATCCAGGGAATATCTGGCCAACGATGTCTTCCTATCAACAAGGCGCTGTAAATACTAGGGGCACTGTAATATAAAAGGGACTGCACAGTAAAGGGGCACTGTAATCATTACAGTGCAGTCCCCTTTATATAACAGTTCCCCCTTTAAAGCAGGCCCACAGTGTCCTCAGTTCCTCTTCATTTCACAGTGCCCTTTTACAGAGCTGTCCCCATTACATTAATGTGAAGGGGTACTGTGACGTAAAGGGCACTGCACTGTAAAGGGGCACTGTAATGTAAAGGGGAACTGAGGACACTGTGGGACTGCTTTAAAGGGGGAACTGTGATGTAAAGGGGGACTGTTGACAAAGATATAAAGAGAGAACTGGGGTTGTGGTGTGAAGGGGGTTGAGAACAGACTTCGTGAATATCCTATACCCTGACCCGTATCAGATTGTATAGTGTATGGTCAGCTGAAAAGTTCTCAGTCAGCAACTGATGCTCTCTAGTACCTCCATGTTCATTGTAACTCTAGTGGCTCATTATGACAATATTTAATAGTAATCAATTTGACAATTAGATCATGCATAGGAATGAATGGAGAATTTGATGGAGATAGAAAGATGGAATCTGCCAGCGCTGTCTTGTTTCTGAAAGTGCCTGCTTCATGCCATTATCCTTATCCTTGCTTTAATCCTCAAGCTAGCCATATAGTGATCAAAATGCAGCCGGACCCTGGAATTTTAATCAGTGTGTGGCCTCTCCCTCTCAACCGACTTCTGTCCAAGGAACATGTTGGACAATGCTTGGACGATCAGCGGCTGCAGTCAATCAGCTGGACCCACAGTTCAGTGTATTCTGATAGCACCAAGGCCATTGTCAGAATACAATGTCCCAGCAGGGGGTATTCCACCATCCACCTTGATTGCTTGGATTGAAGAACCAATGGGCTAAATGAAAATAAAAATAAATAAATAATAATAATTGTGTATGGCCAGCCTTAGTCACTTGCCCAGGGCAAGGATGTGCATATCAGATTTGTCCACACTTCACTGATGACATGCTGCATCTGGGTCAATGACTAAAGGCCCGTACACAGGATACGAAAATTGGAAGTAAAATTTAGTCTGACGAACGATCTGCTGATTTTTGGATCGTTAGTACGATGCTTTCGACAGCCGATTCCGGTTTTTCGTCCCACAAAAGCTGGATGTGTAGACTATAAAATTTTTGTCGTACGTGAACTCAACGTCCAATTTTCAGTTAATTACGCATGTTTAGAAACTAAAGAATACATACAAAACTAGTCAACACATTACGTCACTTCTGAAGTTTTATTCTGTTGTATGAGAATTTTCGTATGGTGAGTAACCTCTTCACCTTTGACATGAGACCAGCAAGCAACAAAAAATGGACGAACCGTTCGTCCGAAAATCTGATTGTGTGTATGAGGCTTTAAGCCTCATACACATACTGGGCATTTTCCTATCTCTGCTAGACAACTTTCCCACTGCCAGCAGTGTTTTAGCGGGAAAAAAAAACGATTGACACCTGTATTTGGGTTTAACGTGTTTAGGCATGTCAAGGGCTTGGGCGTGAATTCATTTCATTGGTCAGAATAATAATTTGTTCTGCCCATTTAAGTAAATTAACACTCAAGCACTAAACGCACCTAGCGCTTAGTCACATTTACATACGTTTACACTCGTTTAGGTTCATCAAGTGTTTTTTCTGCCAAAACTCTGCTGCTCCTGGCAGTGGGTTCTTTTCTGTCTCTAAACGCCCCTGCCTTTAAACACCTAGGTGTGCATGGGCAAATAAGGTAACATTGCAGGGGTGTTTAGAGGCAGGGAAAAAAACGCCAGATGCCCTTAAGAGCAGCAGAATGAACATCCGCTATGCATGAGGCCTAATTGTGTAGTTCAAGAAGGATAAGGTTGATGTCATGGAGCTTGCATTTGAATAAAAAAGTCAGCAATGACAGATCCAGTGTTTTTCTACTAACAGGATCCTTTTAACTACTTCCCACCCAACGACGTCATATGATGTCGCTGACTTTGAGTGGGGATATCTGAATGATGCCTGCAGCTTCAGGAATCATTCAGATATCTTCTTTTAGAGCCGGCGATTCCCTGCACTGAAAGAACAATCATAGCGGCTGTTCACCCATTTGATCGTTTTTACAGCCCCCCCTCCCGCCACCTTCCGGTGCTTCTCCCGGCCCGCCCGTACAATCAGCAAGAGGGAGAAGGAATCTGTCCATACCGGAAGTTTACCATAGAGAATCTGGCGGGCCAGATGGCCCCCGGATGTCTCTATGATCTTTCGGAGGCCAGGCGCGATGTTATGACATGCTAGGATTGTTTTTTTTTTTCAGGCTTTCCAGCCTAGAGGCGAGTTGTGGGGACTTATTGACCCCAGATCACGCTTTAAAGAGGATCTGTGATGCACTATTCCTATTACAAGGGATGTTTACATTCCTTGTAATAGGAATAAAAGTGATCAAAAAAAAAAAAAAAAAAAGTAAAAAGAAAGTGTCAAAATAGAAAGATAAAAGTAAAATAAACAATAAAAGAATAAAAATAAAATTAGAGCGCCCCCTGTCCCCGCACGCAGAAGCGAACGCATACATAGGTCGCGCCTACATATGTAAACCACATTCACACCACACGTGTGAGGTACCCCGCGAACGTTAGAGCGAGAGCAATAATTCTAGCACTAGACCTCCTCTGTAAAGCCTCGTACACATGATTGGATTTTCCGCAGACAAAACCTTTGACTTTTGTCTGAAGGGCGTTGGCTCCAAACTTGTCTTGCATACAAACGGCACACAATTGTCGGCCAACAAACACAAATGTAGTACGTACTGCATGGTTTTTCAGCTCTTTAGCGCCTCCCTTTGGGCTCCTTCTACTAATTTCGTGTTATTAGAAGTTTGGTGAGTGTTGATTTGCGCTTTTCAGTCAATGCTTTTCATTTTGCGCTTTTAATTTTGCGCTTTTAATTTTGCGCTTTTCAGTTTGTTTCTGAATGGCCGTTCGTCAACCAGCCATGTTGCGGAATTGGAGGAGAGAACGTGTTATTTATTATTGGCCTTGGAGTTATTATTGACCCAAGTCCAGTCCAGGAACAGGAGGAAGAGGAGTTCTTGGACCAAAAATCGGTTGCTTTATTAATGGTGACCAATTATGTCATATGCCTTTGCTGCGGGAGCTCCAGGAGAATAATCAAGATGATTTTCGGAATTATCATCGGATGACGGACCCCTGCTTTCACCAACTCTTGGCATTGTTGACCCCCTATATTAAGAAGCAGGACACATGCATGAGGCTTTTATTTTATTTTTTGGTTGAATAATGATTTGATTTCGTATATTTTCTATATTTTTGGAGGCATAGAATGCACTTTTTGGTTAAGTTCTATTGGCAGATAGCATGTTTTTTTTTGTTTTCTTTTTTTAATGCACAATAAAAAAATTGTGGAGAATAATACTTGGCTATGTGTTTTACTTAAAATGACAGTTTGGGAGTAGGCAGTTACATTTAAAAAAATACAATGTAAAATTGACAAGGAACACCAACATAGTTGTATCTTTGAGCCTAAAAACTACGGGATAATGGTGTTGTGGTAACGTGCACCAAAAAAAAAAAAAAAAAACATCACTAGAAAAAAAAGCCTTTGAAAATTCGTTTGCAATAACTCCATCAGTATCACCAGCAAAGCAGCTTCATTATTATCCCATTAAAGAAGAAGAGAATTATGCACTGCATTTCGAGATCTCATAATTTCCCGCGCCACAAATGTTAATTCTCCATTACAAACGCTAGTTTACAAGACCGACCGCTTCTGGCTTTTCCTTACTTCTGAGCATGCGTGTTTGTACTTTGGACTTTTGTCCGACGGACTTTGTGTACACACGCTCGGAAAATCCGACAATGGTCATTTGTCCGCGGAAAATTTTAAAGCCTGCCATCCAACATTTGTCTGCGGAAAATCCGACAACAATTGTCCGATGGAGCGTACAAACGATCGGATTTTCCGACAACAGCCTGTCATCACACAATTCCTGTCGGAAAATCCGAGATTGTGCACGAGGCTTTACTCTAAACAGGTAACCTGTAAAAAGTTTTAAAGCATCGCCTATGGGGATTTTTAAGTACCGAAGTTTGGTGGCATTCCACGAGTGTGCAAAATTTCAAAGCGTGTTAGGTATCTATTTACTTGACGTAACATCATCTTTCACATTATGCAAAAAAATTGGGCTAACTTTTTACTTTTTAATGCATGAAAGTTTTATTCCCCAAAAAAAGGTGTTTGAAAAATTACTGCGGAAATACTGTTGCAACAACCACCATTTTATTTCCTAGGGTCTCTGCTAAAAAAAACCCATATAGAATGTTCAGGGGTTCTGAGTAACTTTCTAGCAAAAAAAAAAAAAAATGATTTCCACATGTAGTGGTTAAATCAATGCATATTATTACTGATGTCTTAGAGATATGTAAACCACCAACATGAATACTGAAAGAGCAGCATCCAGCCATCATAATATTTTTTTGGTGTAATTTGGTTTAGATTGTTCCTGTGCAGACACCACAGTTACCATTCCACTTTCACATCTATAACTCTTCTAAGTACACAAAAGCTGTACTGTCAACTCATCAGACGTGTCTGGCAAGCTCATGTCTTTCTGCCCTCACAATGGCAGTTACAGGTCGTTCTGATCCCTGAGGCTCATTACACACAGCTCTATGATGAGCAACTTAAATCTTCCCCAGTGAGACGCCCTTTTTGACACTTGGATACATATAAAGGGGTTGGAAGAATATGCTTGAAGATGTGTCATACTGACACCTAACCTAAACTAATACAGCTATAACAAGAAGGAGCAGATGCAAAAAAAAAAAAAAAAAACTATTATGAAAACTGAAATTTAGCACATTTTGACCTCACAATATGCTATGATACGTATAACTATATATTAGTCCCTCATTTTGGATCAATACATTCTTTGACATGATGTGCATGAAATAAATTAAGTCTATTTAGAGTTATGAGTGCAGCATATACAGTAGAGGATGACCATCTGTTTACATCCCGCCCACCCATAGACATACATTTCAGTTCACTCTGGATCCGTGTGAAAAACTGACAGACGTATCTAGACTGAACACCGGGGTAAAACAGACCTTAAGTCTAGGTTCACATCTATGCAGCTGCGCTTGATGCATTTTTCAGGCACATTTTGCGTTTTTAAATCCTTGTTTCTTATGCATTTTTTCCTTGTCAAAAGAAGTTTATTGAGTATACAATATTATAAAGATACATAAAGTTAGTTTACAAGGATCTATAAAGTAAGCTCATTGTTTTACAGTAGGGTTTATATAGGTAAATATCATGAAATTTCAAATATTAAACCTTGGGTTCACGTAAACCTAAATTAAAGATATATATATAATTTCCTTAGTTACTTTTGTAGGTATTTAAATGATTTGTACCTACTATACATATTGTTTACAGGTAGAGTGTATATAGGTCAAATAAATTCTGATAATGAGCTTTAATCGTAAGGTGGAGAAAAGGAAAGAGAAAGAAGAAAAAGGGTAGAAAGGTAGAGGTATGGTCCACAAGGTTGTCCCGCTCGTCAGTTTATTATTCTTTTTAGTTCTCTTTGAAGCCTTAGAATGGGTGTCTCTGTAAGTCATATAATCTGTTACCATGGCAACAGGACAGAGTCATTGAAATTTGACAGGAACTGTTGTTTTATCCAAGGATGCCAAAGATTTTCAAATTTTGGAATTTGATTTTGATCGATGGCTACCATCTTAGCATGAGACATTGTATTATTCATTCTGTGAATTGTTTCTGCTAGTACCAATGTAGGAGATTTCCATGCCTTGGCCACTGTTTGTTTTGCAGCCGTTATTAGTTGGATCATAAGTTTGAACCCCATTTTTGTAATGAATATTGCATATATTGCCAGGATACTGTGTCAAATGCCCTTTTAATATCGAGAGATAGAAAACATAAAGGGATTTTCCGTTTTTTAGCAATATGTGCCAATAACACTGCCCTGCGTATATTATCGCCTGCCTGTCTATTTGGCATGAAGCCTACTTGATCTCTGTGTATTAATTTTCCTATAATGCTATTGAGGCGTTTTGCTATTATTTTTGCTAATAATTTAATATCAAGGTTTAACAGAGAGATAGGCCGATAATTCACACAGGAAGTATCATCAGAATGGGGTTTTGGGATCATACAAACAATTGCCATTAGTGTTTCTTGCCGAAAAGAATGTCCTTCTAGAAGTTTGTTAAAAGTTTCAGTGAGAATGGGAGAGAGTATTTCTGAGAATGTTTTATAGTATAAAGCCGAGTAGCCGTCTGGGCCTGGTCTTTTGTTAAGTTTTAGGTCTTTTATGGCGTTAGCAACTTCATCTATAGTTATAGGCTCATCCAAACTGCTTTTTTGATTCTGAGACAACTCAGGTAAGGTTATTTTTGAGAAGAAGGATTCAGCCTCTGTAGGATTAAATTCATTGTTTGTCTTGTATAAAGTTGCGAGATGTGAGTGAAATTTATGGACTATTTTAACTGGATTACAAGTATAAACATTTTTTGATAATTTCAAACGTATTGGTTTGAAAGATTTGTTAGTTGAATTTAATGCCCGAGCCAAATATGTACCTGGTTTGTTTGTATTCATGTAGAAATTGTGTTTGGAGCGTTTGAGGGATTTATCAACTGACTCAGTGAGAAATAGATCGTATTCCAATCTAGATTTTTCCAGATGAGATTTTGTACTCTGAGATGGATTATCTTGGAATGATATGTAGGCTGCATTAAAATTGAGTTCTAGTTTTTTTGCTAGATTTTTGTGTTCCCGTTTAAATAGTGCCATTTGTCTTTGTATTGTACCACGCAAGACAGGCTTATGAGCTTCCCACAGTGTTATTGGGGAAATGTCTGTTGTATTATTAATTGATATGTATTCCTTTAAAGCTTGTTCAATGGCCATCTGATGTAGTGGGTGTTTGAGCATTATGTCCGGTAAGTACCACGTTGGGTCATGCGCTTTTATCTAGAAATGGGAGGAGGACCTGGTTCGAATCCCCGCACATTATCACTGTTCCTATTTTGTGTGTATTAATCACTTGTAATATATGTGAGAGGAATGGTGTAGGTTGTTTGTTAGGAGCGTAGTAGGAAATCACTGTGATTGCTGTATCCATTATATAACCCATGAGTATCAGGTATCTACCTTCTGGGTCTTTAATTTCTGATGATAAGGTGAATGGCGTGGATCGGTGAAATGCAATTAGAGTACCCCTTTGTTTGGTACAGGCAGAAGCCATGTAAATTTGTTGATAAAAAGGAGAAATATATTTTGGAGTAGAATCTTTGGTGAAGTGTGTTTCTTGGAGGCATACTATGTGAGCCTTCTTGTTATGGAAAGTACGGAAGGCTTTGGTCCTTTTTTGAGGGACATTTATTCCCTGAACATTCAGGGAAAGTATATTCAGTGGTGCCATGGCAACAGATCAAATAGTTTTGACTTACTTTTTGTTATGCAGAGCTGACTGCGCAGATCAACCTGTGTGGACTGAAGAGATGAAAAGATAGAAAAGAAACCAGTGAATTCCGGAGTAAAGAGTAAACAAAAAACATATGAGATTAGATGATACATTGTATAAATTATTTTTTGCAAGTAATCACAATTTACCCGTGAAAGAGAATAAATATCTCTCTCAGGGGAATAAGTGCCTTCGTCACACTCCCACATAATATGGTTGGGAGAATGAGGAGGGCTAATGGGGGTACACGGATCTTCCGCTTACAGGAGAGAAGTGCTATGTCAAAAGACATCAAAATGATGATTCATTAATTGGAGTGCAGAATATAGTTTTTGTTGAAATTATTTATTCCAGGGTGGTTGTATATGGTTAGTCTTGCCCTAGGCTAAATAATTCAGTTAGAAAGGTACTGTTAATAACTTTGGTATTGATGAAGATAGTTTGAATTATTTTGGGATTTTAACCCTTTTAGAGTAAACAATTACATATTTTATTCATATGTAACTGTTTAGATATGTTAACTCATAAAATTGAGGATGTATTGCTTCAGATTAGAATAAACAAAAAACTAGTTCTAGGAACTAGTTAGGTAATAATATATTTGTTTTAAGAAAAGAAAGAAAAAGCTTCCATTACTTCTGGATTATTGAACATATTTGTCTTAAAAAGTAATAAATCTATTGTTATTACCTGAAAATATATAACTGAACAAGAATTTCCTTATTTCACTTATATATTCTAAGGCTATATGAATCAGAAGTATTAAGAAATATAACTGGAATGTAACATGATCCCACACAGTGTGTGACTATCAGAATGCAGTTACATTCAGTTATAAATACAGGTTTTTTTTATAGAGAACCATCTCTTAGTATAATAAATGAAGAGATATCAGGAATTAGGATGTCAGTCCATTGAATCTTCTTGGTCCATGGATGATGTGGCATAACGGCCTCTTTTGTGAGAATGATGATTCCCATTTTGTTCTGAAATTTTCTGGGTGCTGCCTGAAGGTGAAGATGATGCCATTCTTCTGCGTGTGGGAGAGTTGCTGCTTGTGGGTTCTGTCAGATTTAATTTTAAAAGGGTTTGTTGTAGTTCATCTGCTGATCCGCTTCTGTAAATTGTACCTTGGTAGTTAAATCTGACTGAAAAGGGGAAGCCCCATTGATACATAATGTTGTGGCGTTGCAGTTCCATTAGTTGGGGTTTCATGGATCGTCTTTTAGTAATAGTAAGTTGGGATAGGTCAGCAAAAATTTGATAATTGTGTCCTTGAAAAATAAGTTCCTTTTTTTCTCTTGCAGCAATTAGTATTTGTTCTTTCGTTCTGTAATAATGAAATTTTGTGATTATATCATGTGGGGGTCCATCTTTCTTTTTGGCTGTGAGGGCTCTGTGTACTCTGTCCAGTTCTAAACGTTCAATAGGGATATCTGGCTTTAGTTCTTGTATGAAGCAGTAATAGTAGATTGCAGGTCTGTCACAGTTTCAGGTATTCCCCTTATGCGCAAGTTTGAACGTCTGGTTCTATTTTCGTAATCTTCGAGCTTAGTTTGAAGTATTAAATTCTCTTCTTTTAATTGTTCCAATTCTGTTATATTTTCTTGGGTTGTAATTTCAATTTCATCCATTTTTATTTCTAAGGCTGCGGTGCGGTTTCCCAGCTCTCTTATTTCTTTGGTTAGGCTGTTTGTTATTTGGTCTGAGGTTTGTTTTAAAGCCTTATGAAGCATCTTTTCAAATTGTAATAATATTATTGGGGATGCTGAGGAGGCTTGTGGAGAAGTTTGTGAGAGGATTTGTTCAGTATCTGACTCAAATGAAGAGTCTTGCTGTGACATTTTCTGTCTGTGAGAGCGCCCTGATGCTGTATATTGTGAGGTGACTGGAGCTGCTTTAGTTGCAGTGAGTGCCTGTGAGCTCTTTGTGAGGTGATTTTTATTTCTGCCACGGCTTCCTCCCAGTACCATATTTCCTGCCCAAACTTTCACAGTTTGTTCCCTGGGGCAAAAAGGTTCAAATGGATACCTTTTGAGCCTGCAGGCTCCGCTTTGTCCTTCTCTTCTCTCCTCAGCGGTGCGGAGCTCTAACAATGCATGTCTGCTCCGCTAGGCTCCGCCCATGCACCCCCCTTATGCATTTTTTCATGCAGTTTTCATGCATTTTGCATTTTACATTTTTGTTTTCTTTAAACACACTGTAAACACACATTGCTCGTTGCTAGGGAGTGGGCCGGCCGCCGCATCTTTAACAACCGATGAGTCATCTGCTGTCAGCGGGATTTCCCTCTGACAGCTGAATGTAAAAAAAAATATTGGCAAAAAACAAAATAGTGAAAAAAACGGCATGAGGTCCCCCCCCATGTCCATACCAGGCCCTTCGGGTCTATTATGGCTTTGGAGGGGAGCCCCCCACACCAAAATTTTTTTAGAAATGGAGTGGGGTCCCCCCCAAAATCCATACCAGACCCTCATCTGAGCATGTAGCCTGGCAGGTCAAGAAAGGGAGGGGACAAGCAAGCGCCCCCCCCCCCTTCCTGAACCATACCAGGCCGCACACCCTAAGCACCTTGCCCCCATGTTGATGGACGACTTCTGTTGGACAGACTAAGATACACGGGCCAAATGTCGGCTGTTTTTTTTTTTTAACCGACCGCTGTCTTTCGAAATTCGGTCCATATGTACCCGGCTAAAGGCTGAGCATACACATATAGACTTCTCTTATTCAGCCTACAGGCTGATTGTGAAAAATATAATGGAGCCAAAAAAAGAAATCTTCCCTGATGGTTATTGTATTCTGACAGCCAGCACCTGCAGCTGTCTAAAATACCCAAACAGTGGCTGCGTCTTATCGGATGTAGTCATTATTTATCTTAAAATTTTCCACCTGGCTCCTTCTATAAAAATTGATCACCTTTTGTCTAGATGGGTGATGCCATCAAGGCCACCCATGGCTCCAATTTGGGCATAATTAGCAGGAATTGGCTTATATTAAAGCAATGCATGGTAGGCTTAATAGATATAAGAAACTGTTAGGTGTTGTAACTCTGGGGCTGGGTTTGCATATGTGCGAATTGGAATGCGATTTCCCCGGATCCAATTCGCATGACATGCAAGTGAGTCGCAATGGAGTCTGCTGAATGGATGCAGTCCGCATTCCAAAAGGGTCATATGCATCTCTGGGTCTGGTTCAGGTGTAAATGCGGGCAAAAATTCGGACCTGATTCGCACCTTACCCGCTGAACAGGGACGCACCGGACCCCATGCTGGGAAACGCGGCCTCGCATATGTGAACCCAGCCTTAAGCATCTAGCAAAAACAAGAACATTAGCTTTGGGTGAACTGGCCCTTTAATAGCAATAATTGTAAGATTGATTATTACATTATATATTTTTTGTCTACATCACTTTAGAAATGTCGGAATAAAATCCATGTGCCTGAACTCCACAAAAAAGATTTGGGATTTATTTTTATTTACACAACATTGTTACTGATTCTCATTTTAAGGCACTGCGCGTGGCTGTATGTATACACAGGAAATAGTGGCACTTGTAAATGTTTATCAGCACGCAATATGGAGATACTGAAAAACAAATGGTGATGAGGGCTCCACTTTAATAAATCATCCAGTCTTTTTTATGGACAAGAGATAAGGCCAGGCATGAACTGTGATAAAGCACTGTAAACAAGCACTAGACGTTTGATTGAAGATTACCAGTTCTGTTGTTTTTAGCTGACACTGATTAGATTTGGAACACAGAAATTCTTCAGTGATATCATTCAAACAACAGTTCAAAAAACCTTTCCAAAATTGCAGTTTGGTGTTGAACCACCTAATAATTCCCTATATGATTCAAATGATGAGATGTTGTTGAGCCAGAGACCTGCAAACCTGCCATTGCCATTATGAAGGGTTCCCACTCACGCTGCAGAGTTTATTATTATTTTATTATAATGGAGAAGGCAACAGGAGGAGTGGGGACATTGGGGTTGATTTACTTAAAGCGGTTGTATACTTAATTTTTAAACTGTTACCTACAGGTAAGCCTATAATAAGGCAGACTGACACACCACACCACGGATCGCAAGCGGTCATTCAGTAGGGCCGTCATATGATTCCACCAACAATGAGAGCCGCGCCGCCCAGCCAGCCCAGCGGGCTGGAAGTTGTTAAGGTTATTAGCAGATCGGCCTCTACAAACTTAGCAGTGCCTAAAAATGCCTAAAATGGGAGAGCAACTGAGCATGTGCAGAGCAGGGTGAGACAGTGTATTACTGGATTGTAAACAGTATAGGGACTTAATGTTTTACATAGTTATACCTGCCAAAGGGGCCAGCCTGAAGTGATCTAGCGGGACTTAATTTTCTGATATACTACTAAACCTAGTAAAACGTTTTAATCTGATTTAATTAAACTCAAACCATCCAGCAGAGCCACATTTATATTTCAGGATTGTAGTCCTTATCACATTGATAATAAATCAAGTTACTTATTAAAGAATAATTTCACCCAAACCGGAATTTTCAGTTTACATTACCACTGAAGCAAAACACTAGTGTAACCTTTATAGTCTATTTCAATTGTAATGTCTGAATGGCTGTCCCTGAAAGGACAGCATGGACTTTTTAACATGATGTGTGGTTTAAAACACATGAAATCTCAATTGAACTATGGTCAAATGATAAAATCACATATGTGATATAAACTGCCGTCAACAAGATCAACAATATCCATCATCAATATGAACAAGACTGAGCTTTGTGACCTCCTAAGTACCCCCTGGAACGTTTTGTAAATACTTGATGACTCTGTCAGTAGATTAGATTCGATTATGCACCTCATTCATACTCCTGAGGAAGCTGAGCTTGTTTCTATGAAGCGCGTTGAGTTGAGAGCCATTACCACTCCTAATTGATCCTAATTGATTGACTCCTAAAATCATATATCATATGACTGAGTATTTTAATATATACCAAACATGGTTTATGATGTGTAAATACAGTAACTGGGTGAGGTTTTCAACACTCTTTCTTCTGGAATTAGAACTGTGCAGAGTTGTCAGCCATGCTTGTGCTGTAGCTGCTAGTAGTTTGGAGAGGAGACACCTGTCTTAGTGCTACATGTCGGATGGAAGCTTCCAAAAAATGGTTCAGTTGGGACTGTCCTGCCACATAATTGGAGAACCAACCCAATAGAGAAAGCTGACCAGAGGTTTATGCATTACTGCAATTGGAGTACTGAGTACTGAGTGTGTTTTGCTGATCAGAAATGAGAGGCAACTATTTGCGGTGAGTGAGGTGGCATGAGGGGAGGGAGTCACATCTTTTGCACAAGAGGTGATTTAGCCTGGATTCACACTAGATGTGGTGCAAATTCACAGCAAATTTGCTGTGCACCGCATCTAAATTGTATCCAGTCCATGCAAACTGATTGCAACGTATATGTTAACGACACCCCGCAATCAGTTTGCAAAACGCAGTGCTTTTTTGCAGAACTGGATCTCATGGACCCATGCAATCCGGTTCTGGTGCGGACAAAAAAGGGTCCTGCACCAGTTTGGTGCATATGCGGTGCGATTTGAGCCATACAAATCCACAGAGACACCACATGTAATTTGCACAGGAATGTGCTGCGATTCCTGTGCGAATTACATGTGGTGTCTGAACCGCAGCAGTGTGAACCCAGGCTTAAGGTGGACTACACGCAATATTTTATAGACTTTTTATCATTGTTGAATGAAAAATGATTGCTTTATATCTTTATACTGTTCACTTTTGTCACTGGGAGGTGGTGGCTCTTTTAAACTTTCACATTAGGAAAAACAGAAAATACCTGTTGTTCTGCCAGAAATGCACTCAGCTCCTAAGTTCTATTGTGGGCTGACAACACATAACATGTTGTGCTTGTTGTCAGTCCTGCAATGCGGGAACCCCTGCGATTCCTGTGCGGGTTCCCGCATCACAACCGAATAGCAGGCAGTTCACACTGACATCTTCGAACCACTGCGGATGTCAATGTAAAGTTAATAACACCCCCAAATCGGTTTGCAGAACGCAGTGCAAACTGTGAAATTGAATTGCATGGGTCTGAACACCCATGCGATCTAATTCCAATGTGGACCAGAAATAAGGTCCTGCACCATTTTAGTGCGAATGGAATTTCAGCCATACAAACTGTATGGCTGAATGTGAACAAGCAAGCTATCGCTTGTGAAACGCGTCAACTGCTTGACCTGTGTGTTGTCTGATACACTTGTGACAATAAAGGTACATCAAGCAAGTCTTGGAATTCTCAGAGTGTGACCATTTCTTTGTTTCAATTAAGGGACATTTATAAATGCAGCTACACATGGATCCAGAGCCTGCCAAAATGCACCAAAGCTGATACAGGGAGAGAACTTAATTTTGCAGACTTCAATAGTAACCTGGAGTAAGTAGAAGGAGGGGAGGGAAGAGAGTAGCACAGTACCCTTTGCACATGGGGTACCCACTGAATGCTAGAGACCCAGTCATTCTGTAGTCCCAAGATAAGAACTGGGAGAGCCAATTAAACTCATTGATACCACACAGGAAGTGTCCAAAGGATACAGAACAGCTCTTAATTTCTGACAAAATTAACAGATTTTTTGTGCTCATCAAACAGATAGAACATAGCACCTTCAATGTTATATTTAACAAATAGCAAATAAAAGAAGTTCATTACTGTATTGTTAGGGATTACATACACTTTAGGACCCTTTATATTACATGGGAACTTACACCAAATACATTCAATTAATAAATAAATGAACTGACATAAGTAACAAAATATTTAACATAAGTTATTGAAAAATAATCAATAGTGTAAAGAACCAGGTATTACAAACTTTATTTAAAATACCATAGATTAAAACTCACGGTTTGATGTGTTGTTGCACCCAACACCTCATCCAATCATACATGTTTTGTTGTAACATGATTCTAACTACTTTTTTTTTAACTTGTCTTTATTGGTAATTGAGTTATTAGTGAGAATGACTGCATACAAAGTGCTCATGAATCAACGGACAGCAATCTCAGCATTACAGCAAACAGTCATTTGGTAGGATGAGTTTTGAGCTAATTTTTCCTCCTTATTACTTACAATTTCATAGTTAGAATTCCTTTTCGATATTCGTGAAAATAATTCATGATTTATTTTTTTCCATTCCTATGAACTCAGTTCAGGATGTCTCAAATAACTCTTTTCTAGGACTAAAAAATTCTGGAAAACTATAAATCATAAAATTTGAGCTCCAGAGAAATTTAAAAAAACTACCCTTGCAATGGGGCTCCACCTGCACAGCAAAATGCTTGTTTTTGCCCAGGGTACCATTGAAAAGGAGTTTTATTTACCTTATCCCTTGTTCCTGCAGGCTCCTCCTCTTTGTGCGGCCAAGCCCCCAGGAGCTGCTAGTCTTTGGCACTCCGTTCCCTGGTTGCACTTTGACCAGGAGCCTTGCCTTATAAATGATGATGCTGAGGGCCTGACCACACCATAAAACATCAGAGAGAAGAGGAAAGCACCAGCTTTCAAGGGTGCAAGGGATAAGGTAAATAAAAAAGATTTGCAATCCCTAGACAAAAATGAGCAGGAGGGAGGTGGTAGCCACACTGCAAGGGTTGTATTTACATTTCTGCAAAGCTCAGCTTTATATAAGAGACACATCTTTTTATTTTCATATCTACACATTAAATAAGGGCACATCGCTGCCTTGGGCCATACAATGTAAAGCTTGGGCCTATTTCCACACCAGTATACATCCACACCCCCCCCCCCCCCCCATAGGCATGAATGCCTGAACACAGCTGTATGTTGGTATATGCTTGAGTCCTTAAAGTGATTGGAAAGCTTAAATTATTTTTTTAAATAACAAACATATCATACTTACCTCCACTGTGCAGTTTGTTTTGCACAGAGTGGCCCTGATCCTCGACTTCTGGAGTCCCTCGGCGGCTCTCGTGGCTCCTCCCCACATCCTATAACCCCCTAGGAGAAGCGCTCTCCCAGGGGGTTACCTTGCAGGCGCGCTCCCGAGTCCATCATTCTGCGTCCATAGATGCCGAATGTAGGACTCGCCCCCACCCCCCTGGTGCCCGCGTCATTGGATTAGATTGATAAGAGTGTGAGCCAATGGTTGCGCTGCTATCAATCTATCCAACCAAGAGCTGAGAACCCGGGCAGAGGAACAGCACATCTCCGCCGTGGGAAATTCCAGGGCTCAGGTAAGTAAAAGGGGGGCTGGTCACTGCCAGGTGTTTTTTCACCCTAATGCATAGGATGCATTAGGGTAAAAAAACACAAGGGTTTACAACCCCTTTAAAAGCCCATGTAGCTTGTTAATAGTTATATAGTTGCATTTCTTACAGAACACACAACACTGTAACATGAAAAAATGTCAGCTCTTCTTATTGACTATGGATGTCCATTTTCCAGCACCTGTAAATTACCATTGTCCCAGTGCAGCTTCATCTTGACTCTGTCTAAGGCAGGCTATAGATGGTGCGAGTTTCTTTCCTGCAACCACGAGTTGCACTAAAAAAATTCACACAATTCCCCCATCAACACAGACCTGTATTCTCCCAGCAGGGGGGTGGGGGAAGCTGTCCCCGCCAGTAGAAGACAGTGATTATTGCTAGCGGCTATAGCAGCTGCTAGCGATAATCGCATGTAAAATCCGGTAGGCTGGTTGTACCCAAGTAGATCAATAAATCAACTTGGTACATTCACCCTGCCCATGGAAAACAACAAAATCCCCTTGTGGTGGACTTTAAAAGGCATGGGAACTTTGAAAAAAGTATTTTACAAGTTTGAAATATTTATTGAATATAATATGTACAAAACATGTATAAAAAACATATAGTGTATTGGAACATATTTACAATGCTGTCACCATAACATAATAGTACAAATTGTAAACTGGTGATCCTTGCACCCGACGCGTTTCAGAGTACATGTGTGTCTCTCCTTCACCACAACTGTCCAGCAAGGGACTCATGTCAGTCCGTTGCTGGATGCTGGAGCGAATGGTCAAAAAGTTTAACAGTTGTGGTGAATGTGCCTTCTATAACAAACTCCCCTGTACATTCAAGTGATTTCACGTACCATCTGCAGGGTCTTTTGCCTCTTTTGGCCTCAGTGGGTCCTCTGGTCTGTGTGTGTTGTGGGGGAGCTGGGTCAGCACTCTGAGCTGGGCACCCCTCCCGGAGGCACGGCACCTTTGTTGGATTTCTGGCTCAAGAAATTGGGAGCATTTCTTGCACTCATATGTTTTTAATTAGCACATTTTGGAAGGGCTGCCATCCCAATACATAACATAAGGTATTCTTGCTTAATTATACCCCTGAAGAAGGAGAGACACACATGTACTCTGAAACGCCTCGGTGCAAGAATCACCAGTTTACAATTTGTACTATTATGTTATGGTGTCAGCATTGTAAATATGTTCCAATACACTATATGTTTTTATACATGTTTTGTACATACTATATTCAATAAATATTTCAAACTCGAAAAATACTTTTTTAAAAGTTCTCGTGCCTTTAAAGTCCACCACAAGGGGATTTTGTTCTTTTCCTTAATATTGGATGTGGCACCAAAAATGCTCAAACATAGCCGACTCACCACTTGCATTCACCCTGCCCATACACGGTTCGAATCTTGGCCAGTTCCTGCTGAACTGACCAGGATTCAAACCGTCTATAGCCAGCCTTACTGTATTTTTAATTAAGGTAAATCTTTCAATTTGCCTCCCTCCCCCATTCATATAACCTTGCCTGTGCTCCCTCCTCCAGGCCACGGTGAAATACCCAGTGCTTCCAGTTAGGGGGTAACATGTGACCACCCCTGATGTAGTACTTGGGCTTAGTGGTCAGTTGGCAGGCCTGAATGCTTTCACTTGAGGAGGAGAACACATCATCAACTCTGTGTAATCTCCATTACTATCTAAAAAAGTGCTAAGACAGGGTTAGGACCATGCAGGAATGAAGTAGTGTTGAAACGTGGGAAAGGTGAGTATAAGTGGGATGGATATGGGCTTTAAAGAGATTCTGTTACATTGCCTTAAATGAGCAAAGTAACTAAAATAGGAGTTAAAGCGTCACGCCACTGTTAAGAGGTCCAGATACAATTTTGTTTCAATAAAAATCAGGAGGACAATCCAAAGAGTATCCAATGCATTTCAAGTGTCCAACAACACTCCCTTCATTAGGGCTAGCACTATTGAAAGGGGGGGGGGGGGGGGTTGGCTCCTCAAAACACGTTGGATACTCTTTGGATTGACCCTTTGACTTTTATTGGAATAAAATTGTATCTGGACCTCTTAACAGTGGTTTGGCACTTCAATTTCCATTACCTGCCAGGAAACTAGATTATTTATATCAACAACATAAATACAATAAGGTAGTAATACCAATAAGCTATTGTTCCTCTTTCCTCAACTAAATCTTAGATTGCAAAATCTAATGAGCAGAGCCCTCCGATTCCTCTTGTACCAAATTGTATTGTAACTGTAATGTCTGCCTTAATTTTGTAAAGCGCTGAGCAAACTGTTGGCGCTATATAAATCCTGAATAATAATAATAATGATAAATGAGCAAAGTGGCAAAGTCAAACTATTGTTACTCTGTTTTTCATCAATCTGTATTTTACCTCCACTGCACATAGCTCTTTTTCTACTTTTCTCAGTTGACATCTAATATTGGTCTCCAGGCAGAATTTAGGGATAATTTTAGGGCATGATAACTGATGATGATGATCTGATGATCTTTATAAACTGGCATTTACACATATGTTTATGGCATTGAGCATGAAAACTACAAGGATAATTGCTTTGGCATTGGTAACATGATATAATTATTTTTGTGCCAATGTGATATTTATTTACAGAAGATGACATTAACACACAGTAAGGGCTCATGTACATGGGCAGTTTGGCTCATACAGTGTAAAAACCTGATGTTTTTGGCTGGGAGGGAGGCCCAGGTGCATAGTACAGCCCGTTTCCATTAGCTTCTCAAAATCAATGACAGGCTGAAACACATGTCAACTGTACACTGAAGAATGCTGTTATGAATAGTACTCGTGTTTAGAGATGCATCTTACAGAGACATATGCCATGAATCAGGGCCATGACAAGGGGTGAGCAGAAGGGTCGGCTGCCCTGGGAGCAATGGTTTATTGGTGGGATGGGGGCGCCCTACCCTAACCCTAAGGGAAGGGGGGAACGCAGTTTGACATCTTTGCCCTGGGTGCTGGATGACCTTGTCCCAGGATGGCCATGAATGCAGGAACTCAGCGTGTCATTGATTTTGACAGGCTGCTGGCAGCATGCTGTACAATGCACCTCCGCCTCCCTTGCGTCCAAAAATGCCAGGTTTTTACACTGTATGAGCTGAACCTCCCCTGCGCATGAGCCCTAAAGCATATAAAAGTGAACCTGTAGGGCTAGAAATATTAAATATAGGATTGGAACCACCCTCAAAAGAACATTAACATTCTGGTGGCCATAAAAATGTATTTTGGGATCCTGTTTGGTGGCCTGATTCACAGGTTACTCAAGCTGACCCATACTGCCAATGTGTGCTATATAGCAGTTGTATAAACATTTGCACATGTAATAGGAATCCTTTGAAAAGTACTGTACTTAGGAATTAAGATATTGCTGACTGTTATTACATAATCTGATTAAAACATGGTAATTATACTGTAAATAATTTACATATTACTTTACACGTGTATTTATGATGTCATGCACAAATGACAGCTCTTCTGTATTTTCTGATGACCACACAATAACATAATTGCCCAAGCTGCACCCAAATCTCTAAATTAAATACTTAAAACACACATGACAAAATCAAAGAAAACCTATGCAACTGAAAAATGTCAGGCACATAAACACTACATAAATGGGAAATTGATACAAAATAATAAATTGTGTACATAAATAGCCAAATGGGCCTAGTAAATGTAATATTAAATGATGTGTTTAATTACCTGTAATGTTTATCAGTAGCTTGGCTTAGACCAGTGGTTCTCAATTTCTCTTAGATAAAGTAGCTGTCCAAAATACCAAGCCATTGACTCTGATTTAAAGCACCTGTGCAAGATAAAGGAAAACCTGCAAACATGGCCTGGTGGTTCTAAACCTTGTCCTTAAGTCATGGCCATGACTTAAATGGGTTGTAAACCTACGTGTTTTTTCACCTTAATGCATTTTATGCATTAAGGTGAAAAAACACTTGGCAGTGACCGGTCCACCAGCCCCCCCGTTTTACTTAACTGAGCCCTGGCATTTCCAATGGCGAGGAGGCGCTGTCACTCTGCCTGGGGTTCTCAGCACTTGATTGGATAGATTGATAGCAGCGCAGCCATTGGCTCCCATTGCTGTCAATCAAATCCAATGACGCGGGCGCCAGGGGCGGGGCCGAGTCATACATTCAGCGGCTATGGGCGCCGAATGCTGGACTCAGGAGCGTGCCCACAAGGTAACCCCCTGGGAGCTGCGAGGGACCCCAGAATAGGATGTTCGGGGCCACAGTGGAGGTAAATATGACATGTTTGTTATTTTTAAAAAAAAATATTTGAAGCTTTACATCACTTTAAGGACAGGGTTGAGAGCCACTGGCTTAGACCATGTGTCAAACACAAGGCCCGCAGGCTAAATCCGGCCCCGCAGGCCATTTCATGTGGCCCTCCCACCTCTCCTGCTGCTGCCGGACCTTGCCGGGAGTGACGACTTCGCGGCTCTGGCCACTCACAGCGCCGGAGCCATGATACCCGGAAGACACGCCGAGGGAAAATGTCAGCTCCCTCGTCGTGGACCGAGATCACCTGCCGACGCCTCATTCTAAGGTAAGTATTTCATAATGAGCTAGTATGCGGTGCATACTAGCTCATTAAGCCTTTTGCCTTACAGGTTTAAAAAAAAAATCTGCGGGTTTACTACCGCTTTAAGTGCCAGCAATCAGTGCCACCTATCAGTGCCCACAAGTGCCACCTATCAATGCCCACCAGTGGTGCCAATCAGTGCCTCATCCGTGCCACCTAGCAGTGCTGCCTATCAGTGTCACCTACCAGTGCCGATCAGTGCCCATCACTGCCACCCATCAGTGCCACCTATCAGTGCCACCTATTAGTGCCCTTCAGTGCCACCTATTAATGCACTTCAGTGCCGCCCATTAGTGCTGCCCATCAGTGGCACCCAGCAGTGCCACCTCTCAGTGCCCACCAATGCCACCTATTAGTGCCCACCAGTGCCGCCTATTAGTGCACAGTAGTGCCGCCTTATCAGTGCCCATCACTGTCGCCTTATCCGTGCCCATCAATGCAGCCTATCCGTGCTCATCAGTGCCGCCTATCAATGCCCATTAGTGTAGCCTCATCAGCGTACATCAATGAAGGAGAAAAAATACCTGTTTGCAAAATTTATTAAAAAAAATATAAAACGGTTTTGTATTTTTTTTTAAATTTGGTCTTTCTTGATTTTTTTTTTAACAAAAAATAAAAAACCCAGAGGTGATCAAATACCACCAAAAGAAAGCTCTATTTGTGCAAAAAAATGATAACAATTTCATTTGGGAAAAAGTGTTGTATGACCGCGCAATTGTCATTCAAAGAGTGACAGCGCTAAAAGCTGAAAATCGGTCTGGGCAGGAAGGGGGTTTGGGTGCCCAGTAAGCAAGTGGTTAAATTATCCATGGTTGAAGTTACACTTTACAAAAAAAAAATATGCCATTCCTTCATCCTACACATTTATTGCTTACCGATGAAGCCCATCATGGTGATGGGCCAATAGAAATGTATTGGGGCGCAGGGGGTGGAAGGTATGCTTTGTATTGCAGTTTTGCTTGTATGGCCCGACATTTTGGCAAAGCACAGGGACTGAAATCTGGGGCACTTTATACCTATCAGTAGATCTTTCTGCCTACAAGCAGACCCCAGAATAATAGTTATTTTTACAGCAAGGGTTGTTTATCAGGTTATGTTATGTGCTTAGCAAAGTTTTTCCGCATATTTCTTAGAAATTAAGTGAACACGCTACATTGTACCCCTGTGTGTGTGAATGCATGACTAATAGAAGTTACATGAAGCTTTATAATTGGAAATGTGTTCTTTGAGGTACAATTGGCATCCCAAACATGCTACACATTCGTGTTTGTAGAGGCTGAAGACCATTGACCGGGTCATATAGAACTTGAACAGCATCAGACCAAATTATCCAGAGATTATATCATTGAGTGTGAAATACTTACTCACAGGGCCAGATACAGTATGTGAACATCGCACATGGGGAGGGGCAAGAGATTTCACAGTCACTTCTTTTCTTGTTACTATTTTCTAATTTAGATGATGACTTGTAGAAATTGATCTGTATATACAGTATGTACTAAAACAAACCTGAATTTATTTTAAAATGTCAATCAGATGCAGGCACTGTTCGGCCCCTTTCACATGGGGCAGATCCATCCGAGGGGAATCCGCCTGCCCAGCGAGGGATCTCTCTGCTGATCCCTGATAAGCAGGAGGATGACAGGTCCATGGTCGCTCCACTATGCAGAGCAGACAGGGATAGACCCTGCTCTCCTGTATGGGGTGGTCGGATGGAAACGGACTGCATGCCCCGCTGGATGGCGAACGCGTCTGTTTTCAGGAGATTTTGTCGGATCAAATGCCCGGCGGGTGTCCGTTGACATCCGCCGCCCCATAGAAGACAAAGGGTGGCCCGATCAGGTCTGTCTGAAAAACGGAACTGCCTGATGGTGTGAAAGGGGCCTTCAGGTATTCTGACAGCCACCTGAGCTGCTGACGCCAGCTGTCAGTATACAACAATCACAGCAGTATATATGTTGATTTGTGCTGTATAGTGTGGATGGAGGAATCTGTTAGATGTTTTTCATTCCCCCACAGGCGGGGGGAACAAAATCTGATTACTAAGGCAGCTAAAATGAAACAGCACTTGTGGAACAGATGCACAATGGAAAAAATGAAAAGCTGCAAGCCCGCTATGAGATATTTAACGTGGCAATAACAATCTTTCCCCGGAAGCTGTCAACTTTGACGAAGCGCATAGGGAGGAGCTATGTGCCGTGAGGTCATCGCATTCCTGGAAGTGTGTCTGGAAGTGTGTTTTAGCAATTTGAGATGGTTTAATATACAGCACTGTCAACTTTTCATGTTTGTAAGTGCATTTTTTTTAAATTTAAATATATATTTTTTTGGATTTTACACATCAGAGCATCTGGTCTCCTTTGTTCTTTTTTTCAACATGTGTATACAGTATATACATCAGAGGATGAACGGTGTTGATTATTCAAATTGATTTATGCCTCTGGCTGTTAACCCAGTTGATGGAAGCTTGAGCCTGCTCAGTACTAGTTGAGATTATACCATTCATCATATGACTTCTCTATTATTTGAGAGTCATATATCTTATCTTATCATATCATATCTATGCCTTCCACTGTATCTTTATGGTGGTGGAGATTCACTTGGCGTTGGACATACAGTGTTGACTTTTTGACTTTTTTCACAAATGCAAACTTTTGGAATCATTCTTTGGACTCATAATTGTGTTTAATATATATTGTGCATATTATATACTGTATATTAGTCTACTGAATATTTGTGTGTTTGGTTAGTGCAGTACATTAGGTGAACAGCTTTAGGGTGTTATCATCCCTAAACATATTCTGACCCTCCAGAAAAACCAAGGCACCCAGGAAAGGTCCATTATACCAGAGCCGGATTAACGTAGGGGATATTGGAGCTGCAGCTCCAGGCCGCTACCAAAATATTGGCCCAATATATTGATTCTAGACACAATTACTGGCCGCCAACTGACAGCCACTACATTGCCTTGCAGACGCCAGACAGCTGAACTATAGGCCCAATACAGACAGTGAGATGGCCGGTGGCCACTACATACATTGCCTTGCATAACGGCCTCTTGCGGCGCGGTACCAGTGAGCTGAGGCCGAGCGCGCTCCTCCCCTTGGAGTCCTCCACACTTCACTGTTGAGTGGAGCTTGATGTCCCGGCTGGTATGACATCATCCAGAGGCCGACCCGAGAGGCTTGATGGGAAAGGAGCGTGGGCAGCGCCGCTGCGAACAAGGAGGAGGAAGCACTATCCAACAACTGCAAGTAAGCTATGCATGGGGCTGGGGAATTCGGGCAGATGATAAGTTGCTATCCTTCTGTGCAGCTCAGTGTACTGGCTAAAGTGGGTTAACTCTTTGGAAGGGTGGGGGATATCAGTGCCGCCTATCAGTGCCCATTAGTGCAGCTCATCAGTGCCACCTATCAGTGCCAGTGCAACCAATCAGTGCAGCTCATCAGTGCCACCTATCAGTGCAGCTTATCAGTGCCGCCTATCGGTGCCCATCAGTGCTGCCCATCAGTGCAGCTCATCAGTGCTGCCTATCGTTGGCACTTATCAGTGCCGCCTTATCAGTGCCCATCTGTGCTGCTTATCAGTGCAGCTCATCAGTGCTGCCTTATCAGTGACCATAAGTGCCACCTATCAGTGCTCATCAGTGCTGCCTATCAGTACAGCTCATCAGTGCTGCCTATCAGTGCAACTTATCAGTGCCCATCAGTGCCGCAACTATTTACTTATGAATGCCGTTGCTATTTACATATGAATGCCGGTTATTTACATGTAAATACGGGGTCTGCAGGTGAGTCATCTGTACACAACAATAAGGCAAAGCTGGGCAGCATTAGTAGCAGCACTTCACAGTGAGATATTAAGACACAACTTCAAAAGGACAAGGGAATTTAAACTTGGATAGTTGGCAAGTATGAGGCAGCTGATTTGGACCCCACAACAATGACAGGGCCCAGGGCAGCTGCCCCTTTTGCCCTGCCTTAAAGATGGCCCTGCCTTTTAGTGTTGCCTATCAGTTCAGCTCATCAGTGCTGCCTCATCAGTGCCGTCTTATCAGTTCCCATCAGTACTGCCTCATTGCTGCTCATCAGTGCTGCCTATCAGTGTAGCATCATCAGTGAAGAAGAAAAAAATACTTATGTGCAAAATGTTATAACAAACTCAGTCTTTTTTATGTTTTTTTTTTTCTTTTTTTTATGTTTAGCTAAAAATAAAAACCCCAGTGGGGTTTAAATGCCGACAAAAGAAAGGTATATTTGTGTGAAAAAAATGATAAAAATGTCATATGGGTACAGCATTGCATGATTGCGCAATTGTCATTCAAAGTGTGACAGCGCTGAAAATTGGTCTGGGCATTTCCATAAAAAGGCTCACCGAATCCTCCGCACCAGGCCCATGATGCTCTTAATCCAGCCCTGCATTACACAAAATAATTTTTTCCATATAAAAAAAGCATATTTTATTATCATAAGATTTTAAAATAATCAGGGTGAATATTAAATAATTGTAGTGTTTTTAAAATATTACAGTATTCCACATACAGCATATAAAGTGGTACTAAAGGCAAGATCAAAAATGACATGTACAGTGGCTTGCGAAAGTATTCGGCCCCCTTGAACTTTTCAACCTTTTGCCACATTTTAGGCTTCAAACATAAAGATATAAAATTTTTATTTTTTGTGAAGAATCACCAACAAGTGGGACACAATTGTGAAGTGGAACGAAATCTTTTGGATTTTTGAAACTTTTTTAACTAATAAAAAAATGAAAAGTGGGGCGTGTAAAATTATTCGGCCCCCTTGCGTTAATACTTTGTAGAGCCACCTTTTGCTGCGATTACAGCTGCAAGTCACTTGGGGTATGTCTCTATCAGTTTTGCACATCGAGAGACTGAAATTCTTGCCCATTCTTCCTTGCAAAACAGCTAGAGCTCAGTGAGGTTGGATGGAGAGCGTTTGTGAACAGCAGTTTTCAGCTCTTTCCGCAGATTCTCGATTGGATTCAGGTCTGGACTTTGACTTGGCCATTCTAACACCTGGATACGTTTATTTGTGAACCAATCCTTTGTAGATTTTGCTGTATGTTTGGGATCATTGTCTTGTTGGAAGATAAATCTCCGTCCCAGTTTCAGGTCTTTTGCAGACTCCAACAGGTTTTCATCCAGAATGGTCCTGTATTTGGCTCCATCCATCTTCCCCTCAATTTTAACCATCTTCCCTGTCCCTGCTGAAGAAAAGCAGGCCCAAACCATGATGCTGCCACCACCATGTTTGACAGTGGGGATGGTGTGTTGAGTGTGATGAGCTGTGTTGCTTTTACGCCAAACATATCGTTTTGCATTAGTGGCCAAAAAGTTCGATTTTGGTTTCATCGGACCAGAGCACCTTCTTCCACATGTTTGGTGTGTCTCCCAGGTGGCTTGTGGCAAACTTTAGACAAGACTTTTTATGGATATCTTTGAGAAATGGCTTTCTTCTTGCCACTCTTCCATAAAGGCCAGATTTGTGCAGTGTACGACTGATTGTTGTCCTATGGACAGACTCTCCCACCTCAGCTGTAGTTCTCTGCAGTTCATCCAGAGTGATCATGGGCCTCTTGGCTGCATCTCTGATCAGTCTTCTCCTTGTCTGAGCTGAAAGTTTAGAGGGACAGCCAGGTCTTGGTAGATTTGCAGTGGTCTGATACTCCTTCCATTTCAAAATGATCGCTTGCACAGTGCTCCTTGGGATGTTTAAAGCTTGGGAAATCTTTTTGTATCCAAATCCGGCTTTAAACTTCTCCACAACAGTATTACGGACCTGCCTGGTGTGTTCCTTGGTCTTCATGATCCTCTCTGCGCTTTCAACAGAACCCTGAGACTATCACAGAGCAGGTGCATTTATACAGAGACTTGATTACACACAGGTGGATTCTATTTATCACCATCAGTCATTTAGGACAACATTGGATCATTCAGAGATCCTCGCCGAACTCCTGGAGTGAGTTTGCTGCACTGAAAGCAAAGGGGCCGAATAATTTTGCACGCACCACTTTTCAGTTTTTTTATTGCTAAAAAAGTTTAAAATATCCAATAGATTTCGTTCCACTTCACAATTGTGTCCCACTTGTTGGTGATTCTTCACAAAAAATTTAAATTTTATATCTTTATGTTTGAAGCCTGAAATGTGGCAAAAGGTTGAAAAGTTCAAGGGGGCCGAATACTTTCACAAGCCACTGTACAAGATGCAGTCTGTCACAAACATTAGCAAAGCAGTGTTTGTTTTTTTAGTCCTCCCTGTAACTTACTTTTTTTACCTGTTGACCCTTCTGTTGTTTGTCAACTTTGTGCAGCCAAAGTAGAGGATAAGGACAAATCTTTTAATGCTGACAGGGGTGCTTACAATGGTCAACATTTAATCATGTATATAAAATCTTTATCCCAAAAGAAAAACAATTATTGCTGTAACTACTGAAAAAGTATTGGCTTGAGTTTTGTTTTAATGTGTTAGTCAAGTCAGTCTAAATCTACTAGTCCATTCACACGAAAGTCTCCAGACAGTAGAGAAGCCACCCTAAAACAGGAAATAAAGAAAGGAAAACTAATGCTATAGAAAGTTAATGACACCCCCAGATCAGTTCGCAGTGCAAACTGTCAAAAGGTTGGTGCAGGAACTGGATCACATAGGTGCGATCCGATTCCAGTGTGGACCAAGAAAAAGGGTCCTGCACCATTTTGGTGCAAATGCAATGCAAATTCAGCCATACAATCTGTATGACTATGTGAGAAAAAAGGGCGCTACCTTGTCAATATCACAAAGCTTAGTGCTCAATTTATAACATACCTAAATATTATGAAACCATAAATGTAAAACAATTAATGCAATGAAAAAAATAGTACATAAAAATTATATATAGTGTGGAACCAAAAGAAAAATATTCTGTTAATTGTGACAAAAACAAAAAAATGTAAAAATATTGAAAAATTAAAAATATTAAAGTTCTGTGTTAAATAGTCCAATAATTATACTCCAACACCGTTGTGTTTGTCAAATATGGTGCTCCAATATTCAAAGAAACAATGCTTCACCCAAAGTGAGATAATTTATTGCGCTCACCAGAAACATTCAGCCAGCAAGTGACCATCAAGCATGGATATGTGTAAATCTTGACCCTCAATCGATAAGCCAAACTTAATCCATTCAATCTTCTATCTCCTTTCACAATCACAGGCTATATATGCATTCTTTGTAAGGCATCGATACGTTTGCAGCTCAGGGATCTGTAAAATCCGATCCGTCCGCTCTGTGACGCGTGCGTTCCAGAAAACCCAGCTCAACTCAAGAGCTCCTAAGAATGTGCATCTCAAGCCTCTCTTCTATGCATTTCACATATGCGCACGTCATCACGAAGTGAAAGGATCTGTAACACTTATTTCCCATTGCACAGACATCGCATGTGATCTGCACAGCAGTGCGGTGCGAATCACATGCAATGTCTAACATCGTACCAGTGTGAACCCAACCTAAGAGTTCCCTTTACTGGAGCTAAGGGACCAAGCCCAAGCCCTGAAAAACAACCCCACACCCCCCTCCACCACATGATTTGGAGCAGTGCACAAGGTCCATAAAGACATAAATGAGCAAGTTTGGAGTGGAGGAATTTGACTGGCCTGCACAGAATCCTGAGCTTAACCCCATAGAACACCTTTGGGAATAATTAGAGCAGAGACTAAACAAGATTTGCAAAACCAGTTTGAGCCAACATCCGTCGGAAAAAATCCATGGATTTTGTTGTCGGAATGTCCGATCGTGTGTACAAGGCATAAGACTGGGATTCCATTAAAATTCATGTGCGTGTAAGGCAGGTGTCCCAATACTTTTGATAATATAGTGTATATATCGGAATGTGAGATAAGGACCTTAGAGTGTAAGCTGTTCGAAAGCAGGGACTGATGTGAATGTACACTATACAGTGCCTTGAAAAAGTATTCATACCCCTTGAAATTTTCCATATTTTGTCATGTTATAACCAAAAACATAAATGTATTTTATTGGGATTTTATGTGATAGACCAACACAAAGTGGAAGTGGAAGTGGAAAGAAAATGATAAATGGTTTTAAATTTTTTTTACAAATAAATATGTGAAAAGTGTGGTGTGCATTTGTATTCAGCCCCCCCTGAGTCAATACTTTGTAAAACCGCCTTTCGCTGCAATTACAGCTGCAAGTCTTTTTGGGGATGTCTTTACCAGCTTTGCACATCTAGAGAGTGACATTTTTGCCCATTGTTCTTTGCAAAATAGCTCAAGCTCTGTCAGATTGGATGGAGAGCATCTGTGAACAGCAATTTCTTGCCACAGATTCTCTATCGGATTTAGGTCTGGACTTTGACTGGGTCATTCTAACTCAAGATTATGCTTTGATCTAAACCATTCCATTGTAGCTCTGGCTGTATATTTAGGGTCATTTTCCTGCTGGAAGGTGAACCTCCACCCTAGTCTCAAGTCTTTTCCCTTTTGCAGACTCTAACAGGTTTTCTTCAAAGATTGCCCTGTATTTGGCTCCATCCATCTTCTCATAAACTTTGACCAGCTTCCCTGTCCCTGCTGAAGAAAAGCATCCCCACAACATGATGCTGCCACCACCATGTTTCACAATGGAGATGGTGTGTTCAGGGTGATGTGCAGTGTTAGTTTTTCGCTACACATAGAGTTTTGCTTTTAGTTCAATTTTGGTCTCATCCGACCAGAGCACCTTCATCCACATGTTTGCTGTGTCCCCCACATGGATTCCCGCAAACTTACGGCTTTCTTTCAACAATGGCTTTCTTCTTACCACTCTCCTGTAAAGTGGAGAGCACGACTAACAGTTGTCCTGTGGACAGATTCTCCCACCTGAGCTGTGGATCTCCTCCAGAGCTACCATGGACCTCTTGGCTGCTTCTCGGATTAATGCTCTCCTTGCCCAGCCCATCAGTTTAGGTGGACGGCCATGTCTTTGTAGGTTTTCAGTTGTGCCATACTCTTTCAGATGGTGGATTGAATAGCACTCTGTGAGATGTTCAAAGCTTGGGATATTTTTTTTATAACCTAACCCTGCTTTAAACTTCTCCACAACTTTATTCCTAACCTGTCTGGTGTGTTCCTTGGCCTTTGTGATGCTATTTGTTCACTAAGGTTCTCTAACAAACCTCTGAGGTCTCTAACAAACCTCTGAGGGCTTCACAGAACAGCTGTATTTATACTGAGATTAAATTACACACTGGTGGACTCTATTTACTAATTAGGTGACTGCTGAAGGCAATTGGTTCCACTAGATTTTAGTTAGGGGTATCAGAGTAAAGGGGGCTGAATACAAATGCACGCCACAGATATTTATTTGTAAAAAATTTGGAAAACCATTTATCATTTTCCTTCCACTTCACAATTATGTGCCGTTTACGTTTTTGGTTGTAACATGACAAAATGTGGAAAATTTCAAGGGGTATGAATACTTTTGAATGGATACTGCATAAATTGACGGTGCTATATAAGTACCTGTAATAAATAAATGTGCAAATCTTTGTTAGCAATTTATCTTTATTTTGGCCTGGTGACAGGGTCACTTTAACCTCCTGGCATCCGCGCTATGGCCGAATGACGGCCACAGCGCGGACCTGCATTCCCGGGAGGCCGTCATATGACGGCCTCCCCTGTGCACGCTCCCTGCCTGCGCCCGGCAGGGCGCGCGCCGGGCGCGCTGTGATCACCGAGTCACTGAGACTCGGCTGATCGCCGATCCGAGTAAGGGGCCGGTCCCGGCCCCTTACCATGTTATCAGCTGTCAGCCAATGACAGCTGATCACATGATGTAAACAAAAGATCGGTAATCATTTTTTTTTTTTACTCACGCTGAGAGCGTGAGTAGAAAAAAAAGCCGATCACCGGCTCGGATGTGAGGGACATCGGTCCCCAAGTGGAAGAGGCACATCTGCCTCATCAGCGCCACATTAAAAGTGCCAACTAACACTGACCACAGTGCCACCTAATAGTGCCCACAGTGCCACCTAACAGTGCCCACAGTGCCACCTAACAGTGCCAACAAGTGCCACCTATCAATGCCCACAAGTGCCACCTATCAATGCCCACCTGTAGTGCCAATCAGTGCCACCCGGCAGTGCTGCCCATCACTGCCACCCATCAGTGCCTATCACTGCCACCCATCAGTGCCCATCACTGCCGCCTATCAGTGTCCAACACTGCCGCCTAATCAGCGTACATCAATAAAGGAGAAAAATTACCCGTTTAAAATTTTTTATAACAAAATATAAAAAAATAACATTTTTAAAAAAAAACAATTCATATTTTTACATTTTTTTAACAAAAAGTAAAAACTGCAGAGGTGATCAAATACCACCAAAAGAAAGCTCTATTTGTGGTGAAAAAATGGTAAAAATTTCATTTGGGTACAGTGTTGTATAACCGCGCAATTGTCATTCAAAGTGCGTCAGCGCTGAAAGCTGAAAATTGGTCTGGATAGGAGGGGGGTTTAAGTGCCCGGTAAGCAAGTGGTTAAGCTGCACTGTGTACCCTTGGACCTCTGTGGTCTGCCATAAAAAGACAAAATCCATTACCGACTTTTTTACACCAAATTACACTGGCAAATCTTCAGCAGAAATCAGACGTTTTATTGCTGGATATGGTATAACATCACCTTTTTTCTTTTAATTGTGCTGCTGTGCACCAAGCCCGGTCACTGAGCCACTACAACACATCTGTTTCATGTGGATGTTGGCAAAGAACATAGCGAAAATCGCACAGTGTGAGGGAGGAAACAGAACCCATTCTCAGCTTCCTGCCTGCCATGACAGATAAAGAACTTTATATACTGAGTAAGAAGTAAAGTGAAAGCTCAATGTGTTGTTTCTAGGTATTCTGAAAACCAAGCACAGGATTTGATGTAACTTTGTGTTCTTGTTGCTATGTTCAAAAGTGATCAGTAGTTGCTATTATCATCCTCCGTCTTATTCTGTGTTCCTTCCTCCGTGTCCCTGCTTGGCCAGGAAGTATTTTTCCGTATTTTGAGCCACTGCCATAGTAACCAGCTGCGCAGAGGGTGTGTATATATATATTTGTGTGTGTGCATTCAGGAATCCCCAGTCATCTTATGATACATCATTTTAGGGAACCTCTTGTCACACAGCTGGGGGAGTGTGTTTGCGTTACTCAGTAACACACTGTGTGTGAGTCAGGCAGGCACATTGGTGAACAGCATGTGATTCCTGTATGGAGTTAAACCTTCAGGCTATCAGACCTGGCACTGGACAAAGCTTCCCCCTTAATTAGGCCCTCTCTGTCAAATGGTTCTTTATTATAAACAATTCTCAGGCTTCACACTTAGATGCCTTCCAGATCTTCTAATGCTGGGCATCCCCAGCCGTCCAGAGGTTCCAGACAAATCCCTCTTCTTCTCTATTCATAACATCTGCTGAAACTTCAGAGACTGACCCTAGGTCACCAGTGAGATAATCACTTTGTCCAGGTGGTTTTCTCCTTGTACTGGTGTATTAAGCCAAAGATGGTAAAAAGCCATTTCAAATACCAAGCCTTAAAGCGGAACTAAACTGAGATGGTATATGGGATGGACACCAAGGTAGGAACTGTAATAAAAAGTTTGTAGAGGCCTTTTTCAGGATTACGCAGTCTTTCGAATTGCCATGTCTACATTTTATTTTATTTTATTTATTTTAGGTACTTATATAGCGCCGTCAATTTACGCAGCGCTTTACATATACATAGTACATTCACATCAGTCCCTACAAGGGGCGGACTGACCATTGAGCCACTTGGGCACTGCCCGAGGGCCCTGGGCCACTAGGGGGCCCCATCAGGGTTGCCAGCTTCAGTAAAACCAGGGACAGTATGTATAAATCTGTGTTTTTTTTACAATCTGTCTGTGTATACTGTGTGTACATGTATGTGTATACTGTGTGATTGTATACTGTGTGTGTGTATATTGTGCAACCCCAATATCTCTGATTGCCTGAGGGCCCCATAATCTCCTATTGCCCGGGGGCCCCAAGAGTTATCAGTCTGCCCCTGGTCCCTACCCTCAAGGAGCTTACAATCGAAGGTCCCTAATTCACATTCATACATACTAGGGACAATTTAGACAGGATCCAATTAACCTACCAGCATGTCTTTGGAGTGTGGGAGGAAACCGAAGTACCCGGAGGAAACCTACGCAGGCACAGGGAGAACATGCAAACTCCAGGCAGGTAGTGTCGGGGTTGGGATTCGAACCAGCGACCCTTCTTACTGCTAGGCGAAAGTGCTACCCGCTACACCACTGTGTACATCAGTCTAATAATCAAGTCAAGTGTGTTACCGCATATTTCATTATATCGGGAAATGGCAAGCCTGCCATGATGTTTGGGAAGAGCAAGTAAGCCCAATTTAAATTTAGAATGTTTTTTAGCTCAAAGGAATTTGGAATAGATGGAGTTGACTAGTATGAGGAATGATGATATATATACTAAACCCTCCTACCCTCTTATCTGCCAAGGATGGTACCGTCCTAGCCTCTATCTGGAGCTACATTTGCCATGGTTCTGTACATGGGATAAGCTATGACAACAGCCATTTGAGGACCTGGGAGCTAACATAAGCTAACTGGCAACTGTGACGTAATTTTACAAAGTCATTTTACATTTACTAAAAAAAAAACTGTCCCTTTAAAGCCGTTAGGCAGAACTGACATCAGACATCGCTCCAGTCCTCCAAGGGCATAGAGCCGAGTGGGGGCCATCTTGCCCTCACTCGACTTCCTGCCCATCGCTCCAGGGGGACAGATCGTTTCCTCCTTTACCGAGCGCTCCGGTAAGCGTGGAAACGACTGGGAAGCAGTGGGAAGGGGGCACTACTCCCGCAGCCTATAAAAGTGATCCCGTAGCGAATTTGCTGCCCGTATCACTTTTATGTGAAAGAGGATCGTCCACTGTATAATAAAATACTGGAGTTATGGCATTAGGATGTCAATAATGTATTGCGCAGGACACTTGCTATGTGTAAAATGCATCCAATCAGAAATCATGCCTTAGATCAGTGTTTCTCAACTCCAGTCCTCAAGGCGCCCCAACAGGTCATGTTTTCAGGATTTCCTTCAGATGAAACGGCTGTGGTAATTACTAAGGCGGTGAAACAGATCAAATCACCTGTGCAAAATAATGGAGAGCCTAAAAACATGACCTGGTGCTGTGCCTTGAGGACTGGAGTTGAGAAACACTGCCTTAGATGATGTGACTAGAGCTAAATAAAATCTCATTGGTTACAATTGGATATTGGGTTACAAATGATCTGAGTGATGCCTCTCTGAAAAAACTAGGTTGTCTTACCAGAAGAGAGTGCTTAGTAAGGAACCTGCACGATTCAATTTTTTTCCCTTTATCTTCTGCTTCCTTTTTATCTTTCTACAGATAATGGCGGAAATGCTGGCTTCAGGGCCCTCTCACTGAATAATAATTAGATATAGGGTGTGATGTGTCAAAGTGTCTTCAGACTCAAAGCTTTCCTGAAAGTTTGCATCTTATTGGTGGCTATGAGGAAGGAAATCCAGTTCTTGGAATGGATACTTTGTTACTCCAGGCCTTTTGTAAAATTGATGCAGCCACTCCCATAGTCATATTTCATCAATATCATCCCCACATTCACTGTGATCCATCCTTTGGGATTCCATATATCAGGACTGCCCTACTGTATATAGGGACAGGTTAGAGTTAGGTATAGTTAAAAAGAAAATCTACCACATTTTTGTTGCGCACATATTTTCCACTATTATTGTAATGATAGAAGTTTGAAAGCTCTTAGGTACTCCAAATTGTCCCTTAAGCCCCTCCCACTGCCTACTGACAGTGGGAGGGACTTAAAGAGACATAGTTAAAGTGGTTCTAAAGTCAAAACTTTTTTTTACCCTAATGCATGCTATGCACATTCCCTCATCATTCCTCATACTAGTCAACTCCATCTATTCCAAATTCCTTTGAGCTAAAAAACATCCTAAATTTAAATTGGGCTTACTTGCTCCTCCCAAAGATCATGGCGGTCTTGCTATTTCCCTATATAATGAAATATGCGGTAACACACTTGACTTGATTATTAGACTGATGTAGACATGGCAATTCGAAAGACTGGGTAATCCTGAAAAAGCCCTTCAAACTTTTTATTACAATGCCTACCTTGGTGTCCATCCCATATACCATCTCAGTTAAAGACCCAACCGCTTATTGGACTCTTCTTCCATTCTTCGATCCACTCTTAAAACTTGCACAAAAACTTACTTGAAATACAAATTCTCTACTATCCATTCCCCTTTTTATCCTATCCTAGACAATCTGGCATTTCCCTCTAGGCCATTTAGTGATCTTATCAGCCAAAATCTTTTTCAGGCTTCTTACTTCCTTAAAGTGGTGTTCCACCCTAAAAAAAAAAAAAAAATCATGACTGTGCCTAAAAAAAAAATAAAAAAAAACATTTGGAAATTTATTTATTTTTTTTACTTACCTCTAAATGCCTGTTGCTAGGGGGTCCCTTGTAGTCTGCCTCTTCCAGTGCCTGGGCTGGTAACATCACTTCCCCCTCGGCACAGGAAGGGCTCAGCTCTGCTCCCTCCCTCCTGTCAATCATCTGGGACCCATTACAGGTCCCAGGTGACTGAGCGGCCAATCACGGCGCGCGGCGCCGCTCGCGCATGCGCAGTGGGTGCCAGGCTGTGAAGCCACAGCCCGGCGCCCACAGTTGCAATGCCGGCACCGCTGAACGGAGGGGGAGACAAGCGGGGCTTCGATCCCCCGCATCGCTGGACCCAGGGACAGGTAAGTGTCCAATTAAAAGTCAGCAGCTGTAGTATTTGTAGCTGCTGACTTTTAATTTTTTTTTTTTTTTTGATGGGCCCTCCTCTTTAAGGAAAATCATTGGCCCTCTGTTAAAATGGGGATTTCACAGGCCCTTTTCAGTTGGACACCTGTAAAGCCTCACAATTACTGGTTGTACAGTGCTTATCCACAGCTGGGTATGTAACCTTAGTTTGTACTTGACACTGTACACTCACTAATTTACATTGTAGCAAAGTGTAATTTCTTCAGTGTTGTCACATATAAAGATATAATAAAATATTTACAAAAATGTGAGGGGTGTACTTACTTATGTGAGATACTGTGTAGATATATATATATATATATATATATACCTCATATGTTTTACTAGTTTTACTAGTTAAGCTAATAAGATATTCAAAGTAAGTTGTTGAACCCCTCATATCTAACTTTGAAATAAAAAAATATGAACGACAGAAAATTCTTCCTAAACACAGAAGGTATCTACATTAGGGTACAATAGGGCTACTATACCTATTTTAACACTAAGCATAATCAAGACTTCTTATTTACATTATACAGTTACCATTACAAATGCAAAATACAGTTTATTTCTCATTTAAGGATAGTGGGTTGAGTCATGCAAATAATTCCTGTATCTCTTGGAACTGTACATCCTGAACAACTGAATTACTGGATAGATACCACCTAATATTATAGAGCCATTCATGCAGTTCTTTCTGGCTAGTTGACTATCATTATGAAGACTACAGCTTCTATGGAGTAAGATTTGGGGGAGCAACAAGAAGTATAAAGTGTTTCATTTCCATTTAAGTTGATTTTGCATTGTTCAGTTTTGTGAAAGCCCATTTGGGTGTTTTCTTTGTAATACTGGATTTCCTATATACAGGTTTTAGCAGCTTAAAGTGGAAGTAAACCCTCCTATCGTTTTCAGCCAAGGAAGCCGCCATCTTGGCCTATGTTTAGTCTAGAACTGCCATGATCCTGCACATGTGATCCGTTATGACACCTCCCATTGGATGGTTTGACAGTTTGGTTGAGAGCACAACCAATGGGAGTGTTACATTTCCGGCACGTGCTGGAAAGGTAACTGTTTTATGGATGGGTTTACTTCCGCTTTAACCTTACCATTAGTATACCAGTGATGGGAAGAGTTGTAGGCTCAAATCACACCTAGTCCTGTAAGAAAAGACAGATATAAACAGGTGTGCATGTCTCGTGTTAGTTGTGAGGAAATTAAATAAAATGTCATTTGCAGAAGTAATGGTTCCAATGATAAAATCTACAGCACCACATATCTGCAACAGGAAGATTCTGTAAAATCTATTTTTGACTGGGTAACTATAGTAACAGATAAGCATGGAAACATTTATACAGTTCAAGACTGACACTACAAACAAAAAAATTGATTTAGTCTGACAATAATACTTCAAAGTAGCTGACCCATAAAAAAAACCCTAAAATTTTAGACATACAACAACAATTAGCAGAGAAAAGTCTGTAATTTAACACAAAGGAATACAACATAAAAGTGTATTTATAAATGCATAAGGAAAAGTAAATAAGGGAATTCAGTATTATGGCGCTAAGCAGGCTAGGGTGGAAAAGTAAATTGGATTAAAGTGGTTGTAAAGGCACAAGGTTTTCTAGAATGCATGAAGATAAAAAACCTTCTATGTGCATCAACCCCCCCCCCCCCAATACTTACCTGAGCCCCCTCTCGATCCAGCAATGTCCATGAGAGCTTTGGCTCTCCGGACCTCGCACTCATGATTGGTTTCTGTCAATCTCAGTCAGTAAACCAATCAGGAGAGGGCGGGGCCGAGCTGCAACTCAGTGTGTGAATGGACACATAGGGCTGTGGCTCAGGAATGCGCCTGCTTGGGTGCCCCTACAGCAAGCTGCTTGCTGTGAGGGCATCCAGAAGGAGGGAGGGGCAAGGCGCGCCAGCGGGGGGACCCGAGAAGAGGAGGATCCGGGCTGCTCTGTGCAAAACCACTGCACAGAGCAGGTAAGTATAACATGTTCGTTATTTAAAAAAAAAAAAGAAAGACTTTAACCGCTTGCCGACCTGCTAACGCAGATATACTGTGGCAGGTCGGCTCTCCTGCGCGAACTTGTACATCAGTTGGTAAAAGCAGGATAGCGGGCGCGCCGCAAGAGCATGCCTGCGGGTCCCGCGGACTCGATGTCCGCCGGCGGCCTGTGATCGGACTGCCGGCAAGGAGAGGCAGAACGGGGAACTGCCTATGTAAACAAGGCATTTGCCCGATCTGTCTAGTGACATGACAGGGATCTACTGTCCCCGGTGATCGGGAACAGTGATCTCTGTCATGTTTCAGTAACCCAATCCCCCCTACAGTTAGAACACGCTGAGGGAACACACTTAACCCCTTGATCGCCCCCTAGTGTTAACCCCTTTCCTGCCAGTGTCATATTTACATTAATCAGTGCATTTTTATAGCACTGATAAATGTAATAATGTCACTGGTCCCCAAAAAGTGTAATTTGGGGTCAGATTTGTCTGCCGTAATGTCGCAGTCCCGCTAAAAATCGCAGATCGCCACCATTACCAGTAAAAACAGTTAAAAAAAATAAAAGTCCCTAAATCTTTCCCATAGTTTATAGATGTGATAACTTTTGTGCAAACCAATCAATATACTCTTATTGCTTTTTTTTTTACCAAAAATATGTAGAAGAATATATATCAGCCTAAACTGATGAATAAATTCGTTTTTTATATATTTTTTGGATAGGTATTATAGCGCAAAAAATAAAAACCGCAGAGGTGATCAAATCCCACCAAAAGAAAGCTCTATTTGTGGGAGAAAAAGGACATCAATTTTGTTTGGGTACAGCATTGCACGACCGCGCAATTGTCAGTTAACCACTTGCCAACCGCCGCACACAGATTGGCAGAATGGCACAGGCAGGCAAATGGGCGTACCTGTATGTCCCTTTGAATTTGCCGCCTATCGGGCACGCACTCACCGCGCACCGCAGGAGTGTATCCGCGAATCCCGCGATCTCGATGTTTGCCGGCGGCCCGCGGTTGCGGTGAGGAGAGGAAGAACGGGGAGATGCCTAGGTAAAAAAGGCATTTCCCTGTTCTGCCTAGCAACATGACAGAGATACACTGATTGCTGTCATCGGAAGCAGTGATCTCTGTCATGTTGTAGTGAGCCCATCCCCCCTACAGTTAGAACACATCCCTAGGAAACACTAATGCCGCGTACACACGAGCGGACTTTACGGCGGACTTTGCCCGGCGGACTGGATTTCGTCGGACAATTCGATGTGTGTGGGCTCCAGCGGACTTTGTTTTCTCAAAAGTTGGACGGACTTAGATTTGAAACTTGTTTAAAATTTATCCGTTGAAATCGAGTCCGGTCGAAAAGTCCGCCGTCTGTATGCTAGTTCGACGGACAAAAAGCCACGCTAGGGCAGCTATTGGCTACTGGCTATGAACTTCCTTGTTTTAGTCCGGTCGTACGTCATCACGTACGAATTCGACGGACTTTGGTGGATTGTGTGTAGGCAAGTCCGTTCATTCAGAAAGTCCGTCGGAAAGTACGTCGAAAAGTCCGCCGGGCAAAGTCCGCCGTAAAGTCCGCTCGTTTGTACGCGGCATTAAAGCGGGATTCCGGCCACTAAAATTTTTTTTTTTAAAGTTAGCAGCTACAAACACTGTAGCTGCTGACTTTAAATAAGTACACTTACCTGTCCTGGGTGCCCGCGACCCGTCCCTTGGCTCTCGGGTCCCGGCACTGCCATCCTAACTAAGGGAAACACGCAGTGGAGCCTTGCGGCTTCACTGCCAGTTTCCTACTGCGCACGTGCGAGCGGCGCTCTGTGAATGGCCCCGTGATTTTCTGGGAACACACACAGTTCCCAGAAGGCAACGGGACCGCTCACCGAGGAGCAGGACACGCCGCGGAATAGGAAGAGGCAGATTAGGAAGACTGCCTAGCAACAAGGCTTCAGATAAGTTTAAAAAAACATTTTTTTTCAAATGTTTTCTTTTTTTATTTTTTACGATTTTTCAGGCTATTTTTTATTTTAGGGTGGCCCTCCACTTTAACTCCTTGATCGCCCCCTAGTGTTTAACTCCTTCGCTGCCAGTGTTATTTATACAGTAATCATTGGCTATTTTTAGCTCTGATCGCTGTATAAATGACAGTGGTCCCAAAATAGTGTCAAAAGTGTCCGATGTGTCTGCCATAATGTCGCAGTCCCGATAAAAATTGCAGATCTCCGCCATTACTAGTAAAAAAAAAATAATAATAAAAATGCCATAAATCTATACCCTATTTTGTAGATGCTATAACTTTTGCGCAAACCAATCAATATACGCTTATTGCGATTTTTTTTTTACCAAAAATATGTAGAAGAATACATATCGGCCTAAACTGTGGAAGAAATTAGTTTTTTTATATATTTTTGGGGGGATATTTATTATAGCAAAAAATAAAAAATATAGCTTTTTTTTTCAAAATTGATGGCTTTTTTTTGGTTAAAGCACAAAAAATAAAAACCGCAGAGGTGATCAAATACCACCAAAAGAAAGCTCTATTTGTGGGAAAAAAAGGACGTCAATTTTGTTTGGGTACAACGTCGCACGACTGCGCAATTGTCAGTTAAAACGACGCAGTGCTGTATTGCAAAAAATGTTCTGGTCAGGAAGGGGGTAAATCCTTCCGGTCTGTAAATGGTTAAACAGTGGATTCTTCCCACATAAAGTGACCAAATCACTTATCAACTGATACAACCAAAAGTTTAAGGGCAATCCGTGTAAATTAACTTAAAATCTTCTGGGGCTGAAGTGGTTAAAGCGACGTAGTGCTGTATCGCAAAAAATGCTCTGGCCATTAAGGGAGCAAATCCTTCCGGGGCTGAAGTGGTTAATATCACTTTAAAAAATCCCTTAAAAGGGTCACATTGGTCAATTGGTCAATGATGGGAAATGGTGGTCACTTAAAACATGGCTGCAGCTCTTCCAAAGAGGATTGGATTGCACTCTTGAATTGGTGTAAAAAAGAAAAGCATGGGAAGCACCACCATCTAAATGTAGATTATTAGATGAAAATCAAGTGAAATATAAAAAATGACACTCACATTTATTGCCATCGGCGTCCTCCTCCACATCGCTCCAGCTCACCGCTGCCAGCATAGGATGCCTCCATCAGTGGTACCTCCACAGTCTGACTGAAATCATCCATCCAGCCACTTCCAAGCATGGTTCTGCCAACCCAGCCACGACCCTGCCGAGCTCTACAAATTCTTCATGTGGATGTTTTTATGTTTTTAACATTCTAACAAATGTGAGTGCAATTTTTTATATTTCTCTTGATTTTCATCTTATAATCTACACTTAGGTGGTGTTGCTTTCCATGCTTTTCCTTTTGTAAGGAAAAGTAAATGTATTCTTCTTCGGAAAATGGACCTTTACTAATACAGTGCCTTAAAAAAAATTTCATACCCCTTGAAATTTTCCACATTTTGTCATGTTACAACCAAAAACGTAAATGTATTTTATTGGCATTTTAGGTGATAGACCAACACAAAGTGACACATAACTGTGAAGTGGAAGGAAAATGATAAATGGTTTTCAAAATTGTTTACAAATAAATATGTGAAAAGTGTGGCGTGCATTTGTATTCAGCCCCCCCCCCCCCCCCTCCCGAGTCAATACTTTGTAGAACCACCTTTTGCTGCAATTACAACTGCAAGTCTTTATGGGTATCTCTCTACCAGCTTTGCACATCAAGAGAGTGAAATTTTTGCCCATTTTTCTTTGCAAAATAGCTCAAGCTCTGTTAAATTGGATGGAGAGCATCTGTGAACAGCAATTTTAAAGTCTTGCCACGGATTCTCAATTGGATTTAGGTCTGGGCTTTGACTGGGCCATTCTAACACATGAATATGCTTTGATCTAAACCATTCCATTGTAGCTCTGGTTGTATGTTTAGGGTTGTTGTCCTGCTAGAAGGTGAACCTTCGCTCCAGTCTCCAGTCTGTGGACAGATTCTTCCAGTTCTGTGGACAGATTCTCCCACCTGAGCTGTGGATCTCTGCAGCTCTTCCAGAGTTACCATGGGCCTCTTGGCTGCTTCTCTGATTAATGCTCTCTTTGCCCGGCCTGCCAGTTTAGGTGGATGACAAGGTTTTGGTAGGTTTGCAGTTGTGCCATACTCTTTCCATTTTCAGATGATGCATTGAACAGTGCTCCATGAGATGTTCAAAGTTTGGGATATTTTTTTCATAACCCCGCTTTAAACTTCTCTACAACATTATCCCTGACCTGTCTGGTGTGTTCAATGGTCTTCATGATGCTGTTTGTTCACTAAGGGTCTCTAACAAACCTCCGAGGGCTTCACAGAACAGCTGTATTTATACTGAGATTAAATTACACACAGGTGGACCCTATTTACTAATTAGGGGACTTCTGAAGGCAATTGGTTCCACTAAATTTTAGTTAGGGGTATCAGAGTAAAGGGGGCTGAATACAAATGCACGCTACAGATATTTATTTGTAGAAACATTTTGAAAACCATTTATCATTTTTCTTCCACTTCACAATTATGTGCCACTTTGTGTTGGTCTATCACATAAAATCCCAATAAAATACATTTACGTTTTTGGCTGTAACATGACAAAATGTGGAAAATTTCAAGGGGTATGAATACTTTTTCAAGGCACTGTAATACTTACAGCAGACTTGACAAATTGCATTTTTTTGGTGCGCATACAACCCTCTAAATAGTCTTTTGTGGCCTTTAGTGACAAAGACAAAATTTTTTTTTTCATGTTGGATAGAGTAAGGGAGGGTCATAACCCACGTCAGTTTTTTTGCCATCTGTGTCCCATTGAGGAGATTTTCCCTTCACTTCCTGTCCCATAACCAAAACAAGAAATGAGAAGAAATCCCTCCAAAGTGAAAGAATCCTGGTGTGTCACCAGAGTCATCAGAACCCATGGGGAGTGTCCATACTGGACCCTGGTTTTCAGTGCAGCTCAGTAACGCTGAGCCTGGTAAAACAGTGTAAATGAGAATGAGAACATTACTGCCGGCCACTGCAGCAAACTCTGACTGACTGTGCGTGTGTTGTAGAAGGGAGAACTGTACGTGCCACCTGCCCCACTACAATAGTAATAATTAGTGTCAGTTATCACCCGCAGATAGCCATATGTTAAATCATCCTGCCAGGCCCCACACCAGAAGGACTGAGTCTCCTTTTCAGTCATTTGCATGGGTCTGTTCCTACCCATTTCAGCATCAGACCACAGAGCATTTTGAGTTTAACAGCGCAGAACACTAAATACCCCCCAACAGTTCTTTAGAACAGCATACTTGTCTTGTTCCAACCCATAGGTTTAGAAGGGGAACACTATACACATACAAGGCCTTGCTTCCTCCATGGTCCAGGCCCTGTCACTATGAAAGTTCTGTACCATAATGGCCCTAGAATAGGGACTGGTTGTGGCCTACTTCACTGGCCAATACCATACCCATTCTGGACTGGTTCTTTCTTCTGTACACAATTGCTTGTCTTAATTTATTAAACAGACAAGGACTCTACAGAATAAACTAACTTTTTAACTGGAGTAGTTCTTTATGACACTTGTTAACTGGAGTAGTTCTTTACGACACTTGTTTACTGAAGTAGTTTGTTATTATACATCTCACACAGTTAAGTTTTACACACCTCCAGGCACAGACTTAAGAGTTACGATACAACTTCACAGGATCCAATTTGTTTCATAATAACATGGCAGAACCCACTTCACAGTAATCACATTGCTTGCAGCAACAGTCTCTCTGAGGTAGTCTGGGCCACAGCAATGGTTTAACTAGTACAATGAGGCACATAACTTTAGTTTGTTCACCTTCCACATAATTGGCTCTCGGTCTCTCTCTTTCCCTAACTCTTGGTCTTTCTGAGGTAAACTGCACCCAACGTTGTGTTTCTACATCATAATATCTATAGAGATCCTCCACTTCCTATGGCTTCCAGCCCAATACTGGCCACTACTTCCTACACTTACTGTATATACCCTTCTAGCTGGATGTAACCTACCCTTTGGCTGATGTACCACAGTATGCAGTTAACCCCAATGCTCCTGGGCATTAACACACACAAAGTACAATGTAGTGAACACATGGCACATGCCAACACATGTTTGTGTGGGCATGCACAAACAAACACACACAGGCATCTTTGCTGCCTGGTGGGCGGGGGGTGGGGGTGGGGCAGCAAACATGGCTGCCTTAGGTGGCATCTGACCCCAGCACATTCGTGATATTTCCCTTCTGTGAATTGTGGTTCGCTGCAATGTTTACTTATTTTACTGTGTTTGCAAGGTCTGTTGGGGTGCCTCCCCCCCAAACAGAACAAAAAACAAAGTTGTGGCTAAAGTTGGGCTTTAAAGTGTGTTATACATACTGTGAGCCTGTACGCATTATTACTCTGCTATTAGATATTAGTAGTGTGCATATATTTGGGTTCTGCATACTCTACCAACTTTTTGAAATGATGAAGAGAGACTTTCTTTTTAGCACACAGCATGTAGGCACCTAGGCCTGTAGGCAAAATAGCAAATACAGTAATATAAAGGCTGGATATATAAACTTTAGTGCAACATAAAGCCAGCCATGCATGGATCGTAACTCAGACGGTTCAGGAGAGACCATATGAATTTTGATACATTTATGGGCAGGCTTGTTGTACGAAAGTCGATGTACCGACTGACTTCTGTACAATCAGCCTGTTGGAAAATTTCAACACGATCAGGCTATATCCAGTAGCACTGATCAGTGTATTCTGATGGCGGAGAAATTTCCCCTTTTTCAGAACACAATAGCTTAGTAGGAGAGGATTCCCCTATCCACATCAAGTGTGTGGATTGGGCAGTCGAGCCATTTTTTATTTTTTTTGTTCAACCCACTGGTTGAAAAAAAAAAAGACTAATGTATGGGTCTGCTTAACACTTTTGGTAGTGAAATAGTACATTTTGCATGGAGATGTACACAATATGGAGATGTACACAATAGACCAAAAAAGAGACAGCTGAAGCTACAGGAGGAAAAGAGGGATTTGGTCTCAAATTAGGGACAGTCCCTCCAAATGAGGGACAGTTGGAAGCCATGTTTCTATGTATGAAACCACTATACAGTATTTTTTGTTTCAATATGTTTATTGGTTTAAGGAATAGACACGGAATTACAAAAGCAAGCTTGTAAAGTGTCCAGTGCAAAAACGCCATGTCCCCAAAATCGACAAGCCTTCAGCGGGGGGGAGGCTCTTCTGCAACCCACCCCATACGTGGCGATGGCGTGAACAAGAACAGTGAGGACAGTATTTTAACCCAGGCAATGCCTCAACATAAAAAAAATATTTTTGTTTTCAGTACAACATAAATATATGCTCAAATGCCGTCTATTTCATGTGAAAGGTAAAACGTGTTTAGATGTTATCTTTCCCTATCATCTTTTTTTCTGATGCACAAATGCTGTAGTAAGCTAGTCTATAGCTAGTCTTTCTAAAAAGGCAACAATAGTTTTTTTTTTTTTTTTTGATGAAAGTGATCTCATTTGTATCAGAACGCATGTTGCTGTCTTGCAAAATAAACAAAGTCAGGAAAGGAGGTGTTTAGGGCTGACATAGAACTGTTGGAATGTATAAAGGCCTGGATAATAGCCAGACAGAAGATGCCTTATACTCTAATCACATGTGAAAATCAGGCGTCCCCAACATGTTCACAGTTGGAATCCAGAGAAATACTATGAGATACATAGAGGGCTTTATTCATCAAAAGGTCTGAGGAAAGAACCCTCTGAGGGATCTGTTAGGCTGTTTGGATGACTGCAATGCAAAGTATCCGAATAGGACACGGTACTATACTTAGCAAATCACCTAGTGCATCTGCACACAGTGGGACCATTACTCACAGGGTTGGATGAACTTAACAGTTGGGGGGGTGGCAGCTCAATCAACTCCTAAAAGTCCATCTTCAAAAGCCTCCTTTTTGCTTCATCACAAACAATCAAACCAGCAGTGTAGAAAGATATCTAGACACTGGCAAACATAAAACAGTGACCACCCCTCCCACTTCCAGCATGTCTCAATATTGTTAGTGTTCTAGGACACCTTTTTACTTAGAAAAAATTAACCATTTTGTTAGCCATATTTAATTTTTCTCAAGATTTTTTTTCTTTACATCTCTACATGCTGTTTGAGCTAGTCTCTTTATGTAGCCATCCAGATCAGCATATCCTCAGGACAGCTTTGGAGCGTAAATACAGCCTGCTTGAATGGACAATAGCAGAACTTTCCTGGAATGTGACCTTTGAGCACTGGGCTCTGCATTATGGCACTTTCCAGACCTTTGTGTACTGTGTTGGTTAGCCCCAGAGTGCTTCCCAGGTCTAGAGCTGTGGTACAGCCTCTGATGGGATCCTGTCTCTGAAGACTGATTTATGAGTAGGCTATGTGGGCTGAGCATAGGGAGTTACTTCTTAAAACACTGAGAAACTGAATGCTGTGTCACTAGGTGGAGTGGAGTGTTGTGTTCGCACTCTGCACTCTGTTCCTGCCATGCAGTATAAGGCAGCATTTTCTCGCCAATGCGGCTATTTACAAAAGACCATGTTTAAGGAACCCATAGATGAAGGTTTGGTGATTTTTTCAAAAACTTGTTTTCTCTGGCAGAACCATCATTGCAACCTGCCATGGCCCTGATATTAGACTCACAAAAAGAGATCCAGTTTCCATTCACACTGATCCCCTATTTGTAGAGTGAATAAAGCTGCACTACCATAGACGGGTTAGTGGTTGTCTCTCGTCTTATTTTCCAAATGAGTCTCCTATCAGTAAACATGATCTTCTGCGCTTGTCCTTCAAAGGTCAAAGTCTCCTTGAAACTACATTGTACTAATTTGCTCCACAGAGAAAGCCTAGGCTTCAAACTTAGAGGATCCACCCCACCCCCTCCCAACAGGGCCAGAAAGAAGTATTTTCATTGCTTAGAGACTTCAAACTCTAAAACCATACATAAGCCAGGAACCGAGTTCAGCTGCAAACCCTGGGCCTCTAAATTTTCTCAAACCTGCAGACAAGTACTCTTTGGCATGCAACCTTCTAAAGTGGGGCAGGATGTCTTTTAGCCTTTGCAGACAAGTGAACTGATAGTATTTCAGATGCCTGGGTACAGGAAGTGTGATTTTATCACAAACTTTTCACAGCTCTCAAACCAAAAGGTGGCATTTGCCCCATCTTGGAACTCATTCTATAAATGTCTTTATCCAAACAGCAAATCACTTAATTCTTGTCCCTGTGTATAATCATTAATATCATTCTGTTATTTTCACTTGTCCTGGATTTACGGCTTGAAACTTTCCAGTTAACCACTTTATCAGTTTACTACATTCAGAATTGACAAAAGGTCCACTGAAAACTATAGCAATATAGTTTGGTAAGTGTGTAATTTAACCACAAAACCACTCAAGTGGTTGCCATGATTGTATTGTCTCTTCCATATATCATATTTTCTTACGCATGGACTAGTTACCTTCTAATGTCAAAAAATAAAATAAATAAAATCATCAGTTGCCTAATCAAACATTTTTTTCTGGGCTTACTTCCAAGGCCATTTACGTGTAAGTTGTGGCTTGTTCCATCAAAATCTATCCAACAGGAAACAGGTGGAACATGAAAGCAGTGTTCTCTTCTGCAATGTCATTCTGTATTACTTGCGGTCATTGCAAGTACAAGTAGTTATTATTTTTTGGTTGTACATTTTAGTTTCATTTCTTACATTAGTGAGAGCAAATTGTGTATAAATATGTAAAATCACGTTTTTAGCTTTCTTTCTGAAAAGGTGCAAGATCATATACTTACATGAAAGATATAATACCAATCAGAAACATATCCATAGGGCATCTGACTGGATGGTCAGCCATTTAGGCGACAATATGGTATACAATAGGGCTGAAGGTTGGGTTGTCACTGAAGTGAACTGTGCTGGACCACATGTGAACTGTGCCGGGACCTCTTCTGGGACCCGGGACTATGCTCCCGTGCACAGTATGCTTAATTGTTCCCCAGCCCTTCACAAATTAACCTAACCAAGGGAGTGAACCATGCTAAGGCACAGTTAAAACTACCAGTGTGAGTGCACCCTAAACGTACACCTCTTAACTGGTCCACGCTTAGGCTCGGTTCACATACATGTGGTGAGGGAAATGCAGCGATACCTGTCCATTTCCATTGAATTCGCACAGCATTCATGCGAACCGCAATGTTAAGTTAATGACACCCCAAAACCGTTCTCAAAACACAGTACGATTGACAGAATTGGATCGCCTAGGCGTGAACACCAGTGTGGGAAAAAAAAGGGTACTGCGCCTTTTTTGTACTGATTTGGTGCGATTAGAGCCATCCAAATAAATGGCTCAAATTGCACCACACAAACATCGCATGTGATTTGAATAAGAATGCTGGGAAATTCCTATCTGAATCCCATATGGTGTCCCGCAATGCATGTATGTGACCCCAGCCTTATTAAACAGGCTACAACACTTTCTCAGTGCTTTCATAGGTCCACTTACTCTACTGGTCAGGTGTAAGTATGCCTGTTACCTTGGTGGTCAAAGTAGTTGTTCTGTTCCAAATGCCGATATATGCAAGAACATAACTTCAAGCCAAAATGTTGTGGTGGAGGGGAGCTGGAGGTGGATTTTCACAGGTTGTCAAAATGTGGATGTAGGCTCCTAAATAGGCTGCTAGTAAGGGTAGGCAAATTTAGTTCTGTGGCTCTCCTGTAATCAGCAGAGCAGCATGTGATTGCTTTAGGCTGCTTTGGGCTCTGCAGGCTGCAAGTTTGATTGCTTCCCCCTATCTTCTAGTGATTTCCAGGATATAGTGGGTGGAAGAGTCAAATGAGCGGCCTGAATATTTACAGTTAGGTTAATATATATTTGGTTTAGTTTTTTCAGGTATTTACCAAAACATATTCAAGCTATAGTTATATAATGGATATGTGCTGAAAGTGCACACTCACAGGTTTAATTTGAGGGTATGTACATCCAAATCGGAGGAAGGGTTTAGGAATTACCGCTATTAAGATTAGCCACCCCCCTTTTTTCCTTGTCAAAAGAAGTTTATTGAGTATACAATGTTATAAAGATACATAAAGTAAGTTTACAAGGATCTATAAAGTAAGCTCATTGTTTTACAGTAGGGTTTATATAGGTAAATATCATGGAATTTCAAATATTAAACATCGGGTTCACGTAAACCTAAATTAAAGATATATATCATTTCCTTAGTTACTTTTGTAGGTATTTAAATGATTTATACCTACTATACATATTGTTTACAAGTAGAGTGTATATAGGTCAAATAAATTCTGATAATGAGCTTTAATCGTAAGGTGGAGAAAAGGAAAGAGAAAGAAGAAAAAGGGTTGAAAGGTAGAGGTATGGTCCACAAGGTTGTCCCGCTCGTCAGTTTATTATTCTTTTTAGTTCTCTTTGAAGCCTTAGAATGAGTGTCTCTGTAAGTCATTTAATCTGTTACCATGGCAACAGGACAGAGTCATTGAAGTTTGACAGGAACTGTTGTTTTATCCAAGGATGCCAAAGTTTTTCAAATTTTGGAATTTGATTTTGATCGATGGCTACCATCTTAGCATGGGACATTGTATTATTCATTCTGTGAATTGTGTCTGCTAGTACCAATGTAGGAGATTTCCATGCCTTGGCCACTGTTTGTTTTGCAGCCGTTATTAGTTGGATCATAAGTTTGAATTGAGAGAGTGTTAACCAGTCCGGTTTTAGATTAAGTAAAGTTAAATATGGATCTGGTTGTATTATTTTTTTAAATATTTTAGATGCAATCACGAAGACTTCCTTCCAGAAGGTTTGGATTACTGGGCACGTCCACCATATGTGTAAATGTGTGCCTATTTCTGGGCATCCTCGAAAACAAAGAGCTGAGGTATTAGGTGAATATTTTGCCACTCTAGCGGGTACAAGGTACCAGCGAGTTAGGACTTTATAATTTGTCTCCAGTGCTAAGATGTTGGGTGAAGATGACTTAGATGTGAGCCATATGTTAGACCAGTCCGTGTCTTCTAAAGTTCGTCCCAGGTCCTCCTCCCACCTCTGAACGTAAGAGGGTCTATTAAGATTTGCTACTCCATATAATTGATTATAAAGTGATGAAATTGTACCTTTAGCAAATGGATCTTTTGTACAGATTGATTCAAAAATGGATAATTGGGATAATGGTGTATCCCCCTTTAGGAATGGTGTATAGAAATTTTTGATTTGGAGATATCTAAATATCTCAGAGTTTGGTAGATCATATTTTTCTCTAAGCGATGGGAATGAAAGGAATGATTTAGATGCTATAAAGTCATTTAGTGTCTGAATGCCTGATGTTGTCCAAGCTTTAAAAGAATTTGGGTAGATCCATGCCGGATAAAAGGCCGGATTTCTGATAAAAGAAAGGAGAGGATTGTGTGGAGATTGTAACTGATATTTGGTTTTTAGTTTATCCCAGAGAGATAAGAAGTGTTTAGTTATGGGATTATGAATTTTAAAGCGGTCTTTAGGATCAAGCCATAATAAATTTGATATTAATAGAGGGTCATTTTCTGAAGCATCTATAAATACCCATAATGGGATTTCCTGTTTTGCATGGTATTTGGACAGACTGGCCAAATGTGCTGCTCTGTAGTAGTTAGTAAAATTAGGGTATCCCAGGCCTCCTTTATTTTTGGGAAGATGTAGTGTGTGTATAGGTATACGTGGTTTAGAAGAGCCCCATATAAACGAAGTTGCTCTTTTTTGTACTATTCTCAAAAAATAGGAAGGAATTGGAATAGGGAGGACTCTGAATAGATAAAGCAATTTGGGTAGAATAGTCATTTTGATTGCATTAATCTTCCCTATCCAGGATAAAGGAAGTTGCGACCATTGTTTTATTAAATTTGTGATCTGTCTTAATACAGGAGGATAATTGGTTGAGAATAAGTCAGAATGAGATGCTGTTAAATGAATTCCAAGATATGGGATTGATTTTTCTGCCCATGTGAATGGGAGTGCAGCCCTAGCCGGGATCAATTCCATGTTTGTGAGTGAAATATTAAGCACTAGGCATTTCTTAGGATCATAAAGCCGGATAGGGCTGCAAATTCATCAAGAGCTGGTATTAAGTTAGGACCAGAGACCTGTGGTGATGATAGAAAAAGTAATATATCGTCTGCAAATATACATAGTTTGTGTGTAATACCTCCTACTTCAATGCCAGTTATAGTTTGGTTTGTTCTGATGTATTGGGCCATGGGTTCGAGTATAAGGGCAAATAATAAGGGAGATAAAGGGCAACCCTGCCGGGTACCTCTTTCGATATTAAAGGCTTCAGATTTGTATCCAGCATATTTTATATAGGCTTTGGGTTTATTATATAATGCTTTGATCCATGTTAAAAAGTGGGGTCCAAAACCCCATTTTTGTAATGAATATTGCATATATTGCCAGGATACTGTGTCAAATGCCCTCTTAATATCGAGAGATAGAAAACATAAAGGGAATTTCCGTTTTTTAGCAATATGTGCCAATAACACTGCCCTGCGTATATTATCGCCTGCCTGTCTATTTGGCATGAAGCCTACTTGATCTCTATGTATTAATTTTCCTATAATGCTATTGAGGCGTTTTGCTATTATTTTTGCTAATAATTTAATATCGAGGTTTAACAGAGAGATAGGCCGATAATTCACACAGGAAGTATCATCAGAAAGGGGTTTTGGGATCATACAAACAATTGCCATTGCCGAAAAGAATGTCCATCTAGAAGTTTGTTAAAAGTTTCAGTGAGAATGGGAGAGAGTATTTCTGAGAATGTTTTATAGTATAAAGCCGAGTAGCCGTCTGGGCCTGGTCTTTTGTTAAGTTTTAGGTCTTTTATGGCGTTAGCAACTTCATCTATAGTTATAGGCTCATCCAAACTGCTTTTTTTGATTCTGAGATAACTCAGGTAAGGTTATTTTTGAGAAGAAGGATTCAGCCTCTGTAGGATTAAATTCATTGTTTGTCTTGTATAAAGTTGCGAGATGTGAGTGAAATTTATGGACTATTTTAACTGGATTACAAGTGTAAACATTTTTTGATAATTTCAAACGTATTGGTTTGAAAGATTTGTTAGTTGAATTTAATGCCCGAGCCAAATATGTACCTGGTTTGTTTGTATTCATGTAGAAATTGTGTTTGGAGCGTTTGAGGGATTTATTAACTGACTCAGTGAGAAATAGATCGTATTCCAATCTAGATTTTTCCAGATGAGATTTTGTACTCTGAGATGGATTATCTTGAAATGATATGTAGGCTGCATTAAAATTGAGTTCTAGTTTTTTTGCTAGATTTTTGCGTTCCCGTTTAAATAGTGCCATTTGTCTTTGTATTGTACCACGCAAGACAGGCTTATGAGCTTCCCACAGTGTTATTGGGGAGATGTCTGTTGTATTATTAATTGATATGTATTCGTTTAAAGCTTGTTCAATGGCCATCTGATGTAGTGGGTGTTTGAGCATTATGTCCGGTAAGTACCACGTTGGGTCATGCGCTTTTGGTATGGCTGAGGCTATAGTAGTGTATACTGCATTATGGTCAGACCACGGAATCTGAATTATATCTGATGCAATAATTTCTGGTATCATTCCTATTGTTAGAAAAATATGATCTATTCTGGTGAAGGTTTGATGAGGGTGCGAGAAATAAGTGAATTTCTTTTTCATTGGGTTACTTTCTCTCCACGAATCTACCAGATTGTATTTGGAAAGAAGTTGAGAAAAAGGTAATCTAGAGGTTATTTTGGATGGTGTAAAAGGTGATTTATCTAGAAATGGGAGGAGGACCTGGTTCGAATCCCCACACATTATCACTGTTCCTATTTTGTGTGTATTAATCACTTGTAATATATGTGAGAGGAATGGTGTAGGTTGTTTGTTAGGAGCGTAGTAGGAAATCACCGTGATTGCTGTATCCATTATATAACCCATGAGTATCAGGTATCTACCTTCTGGGTCTTTAATTTCTGATGATAAGGTGAATGGTGTGGATCGGTGAAATGCAATTAGAGTTCCCCTTTGCTTGGTACAGGCAGAAGCCGTGTAAATTTGTTGATAAAAAGGAGAAATATATTTTGGAGTAGAATCTTTGGTGAAGTGTGTTTCTTGGAGGCATACTATGTGAGCCTTCTTGTTATGGAAAGTACGGAAGGCTTTGGTCCTTTTTTGAGGGACATTTATTCCCTGTACATTCAGGGAAAGTATATTCAGTGGTGCCATGGCAATAGATCAAATAGTTTTGACTTACTTTTTGTTATGCAGAGCTGACTGCGCAGATCAACCTGTGTGGACTGAAGAGATGAATAGATAGAAAAGAAACCAGTGAATTCTGGAGTAAAGAGTAAACAAAAAACATATGAGATTAGATGATACATTGTATAAATTATTTTTTGCAAGTAATCACAATTTACCCGTGAAAGAGAATAAATATCTCTCTCAGGGGAATAAGTGCCTTCGTCACACTCCCACATAATATGGTTGGGAGAATGAGGAGGGCTAATGGGGGTACACGGATCTTCCGCTTACAGGAGAGAAGTGCTATGTCAAAAGACATCAAAATGATGTTTCATTAATTGGAGTGCAGAATATAGTTTTTGTTGAAATTATTTATTCCAGGGTGGTTGTATATGGTTAGTCTTACCCTAGGCTAAATAATTCAGTTAGAAAGGTACTGTTAATAACTTTGGTATTGATGAAGATAGTTTGAATTATTTTGGGATTTTAACCCTTTTAGAGTAAACAATTACATATTTTATTCATATGTAACTGTTTAGATATGTTAACTCATAAAATTGAGGTTGTATTGCTTTAGATTAGAATAAACAAAAACATAGTTCTAGGAACTTGTTAGGTAATAATATATTTGTTTTAAGAAAAGAAAGAAAAAGCTTCAATTACTTCTGGATTATTGAACATATTTGTCCTAAAAAGTACTAAATCTATTGTTATTACCTGATAATATATAACTGAACAAGAATTTCCTTATTTCACTTATATATTCTAAGGCTATATGAATCAGAAGTAATAAGAAATATAACTGGAATGTAACATGATCATACACAGTGTGTGACTATCAGAATGCAGTTACATTCAGTTATAAATATAGGTTTTTTTTATAGAGAACCATCTCTTAGTATAATAAATGAAGAGATATCAGGAATTAGGATGTCAGTCCATTGAATCTTCTTGGTCCATGGATGATGTGGCATAACGGCCTCTTTTGTGAGAATGATGATTCCCATTTTGTTCTGAAATTTTCTGGGTGCTGCCTGAAGGTGAAGATGATGCCATTCTTCTGCGTGCGGGAGTGGTGCTGCTTGTGGGTTCTGTCAGATTTAATTTTAAAAGGGTTTGTTGTAGTTCATCTGCTGATCTGCTTCTGTAAATTGTACCTTGGTAGTTAAATCTGACTGAAAAGGGGAAGCCCCATTGATACATAATGTTGTGGCGTTGCAGTTCCATTAGTTGGGGTTTCATGGATCGTCTTTTAGTAATAGTAAGTTGGGATAGGTCAGCAAAAATTTGATAATTGTGTCCTTGAAAATTAAGTTCCTTCTTTTCTCTTGCAGCAATTAGTATTTGTTCTTTCGTTCTGTAATAATGAAATTTTGTGATTATATCACGTGGGGGTCCATCTTTCTTTTTGGCTGTGAGGGCTCTGTGTACTCTGTCCAGTTCTAAACATTTAATAGGGATATCTGGCTTTAGTTCTTGTAATAGAGCAGTAATAGTAGATTGCAGGTCTGTCACAGTTTCAGGTATTCCCCTTATGCGCAAGTTTGAACGTCTGGCTCTATTTTCGTAATCTTCGAGCTTAGTTTGAAGTATTAAATTCTCTTTTTTTAATTGTTCCAATTCTGTTATATTTTCTTGGGTTGTAATTTCAATTTCATCCATTTTTATTTCTAAGGCTGCGGTGCGGTTTCCCAGCTCTCTTATTTCTTTGGTTAGGCTTTTTGTTATTTGGTCTGAGGTTTGTTTTAAAGCCTTATGAAGCATCTTTTCAAATTGTAATAATATTACTGGGGATACTGAGGAGGCTTGTGGAGAAGTTTGTGAGAGGATTTGTTCTGTATCTGACTCAAATGGAGAGTCTTGCTGTGACATTTTCTGTCTGTGAGAGCGCCCTGATGCTGTATCTTGTGAGGTGACTGGAGCTGCTTCAGCTGCAGTGAGTGCCTGTGAGCTCTTTGTGAGGTGATTTTTATTTCTGCCACGGTTTCCTCCCAGTACCATATTTCCTGCCCAAACTTTCACAGTTTGTTCCCTGGGGCAAAAAGGTTCAAATGGATACCTTTTGAGCCTGCAGGCTCCGCTTTGTCCTTCTCTTCTCTCCTCAGCGGTGTGGAGCTCTAACAATGCATGTCTGCTCTGCTAGGCTCCGCCTTCACACCCCTTTTTTCAAGGGACCAAAAGTAATTGGACAATTGAATCAAAAGCTGTTTCATGGCCAGGTGTGGGCTACTCCTTTTTTATTTCTTCATCAATTAAGCAGGTAAAAGGTCTGGAGTTGATCCTTATGCCCTGTACACATGATAGGATTTTCCGGCAACAAAATCCATGTTTTTTTTCCGACGGATGTTGGCTCAAACTTGTCTTGCATACACACGGTCACACAAAGTTGGTGGGAAATTCCAAACGTTAAGAACGCGGTGATGTATAACACGTACGACGAGCCGAGAAAAATGAAGTTCAATAGCCAATTCGGCTCTTCTGCTTGATTCCGAGCATGCGTGGAACTTTGTGCGTCGGAATTGTGTACACAAGATCGGAATTTCCGACAATGGATTTTGTTGTCGGAAAATTTGAGAACCAGCTTTCAAATTTTGTGTGACGGAAATTCTGATGGAAAATGTCCGATGGAGCCTACATACGGTCAGAATTTACGACAACAAGCTCCTATCAAACATTTTCCATCGGAAAATCCTATTGTGTGTACGGGGCATAAGTGTGGAATTTGCATTTGGTATCTATTGCTGTGAACCTACATCATACGTTCAAAGGAGCTGTTGATGCAAGTGAAACAGGCCATTGTAAGGCTTCAAAAACCAAACAAATCCAGAGAAATAGCAACAACATTAGGAGTGGTCAAATCAACAGTTTGGTACATTCTGAGGAAAGAAGAATGCACTGGTGAGCTCAGCAACATGAAAAGGCCTGGACGTCCACGGGAGACAGGGGGATGATCGCAGGATCCTCTCTATGGTAAAGGAAAATTCACAACATCAAGACAAGTGAAGGACACTCTCCAGGAGGTGAGAGTATCATTGTCAAAGTCTACAATCAAGAGAAGACTTCACAAGAGCAAATAAAGAGGGTTTACCACAAGGTGCAAACCATTCATAAGCCTGAAGAATAAAAAACTAGATTAGATTTTGCCAAAAAACATCTTTAGCACCCTGTAGGTAGGTAGGTGCTAGAGTAGCATTTTTTTGTCTTAGGGTAGGCAAATTTAGGCAGGCCTGGCTGGCGGCCTGTTTGTTTTGATCTGGGCTGGAAGTGGCTCAGGAAAGCAGCTGGTGACTCACAGGCAGCATCACTAAGACCTCCCTCTTCTTTCTAGAGTTTTCTGGAAGGTACTGGAAAAAGAGGAGCAGAGGTGGAGCTGCCTGGGGTGTTCTAAGGAGCAGGGGGCAGGCCTCCTTAAATACCCAGGGTCAGCCCAGCTGGGGAGGAGTTGGAGTTGTTCAGAGCTTGAAGATGGAATGCTAGGCTGTCAGGGGCCTTTGAGGGAGCTCCTCAGTCTGGGGGGGGGGGGGGTGACCTTGGGCCCGGGACTCAGGTGCAGACGAGGCCCTTCAAGAAACCATGAAGGCACCTTGAACAGGAGGCAGAGGAGGAGCAAAGAGGACAGCAGGAGAGAGCATTGCCGGGCAAGTCTTCAAGGAGAGGAACAACTGGTCACAGCCAGGAGGGCTAGTAAGTAGGGATGAGCCGAACACCCCCGGTTCGGTTCGCACCAGAACCTGCGAACGGACCGAAAGTTCGCACGAACGTTAGAACCCCATTGACGTCTATGGGACTCGAACGTTCGAAATCAAAAGTGCTCATTTTAAAGGCTAATTTGCATGGTATTGTCCTAAAAAGGGTTTGGGGACCCGGGTCCTACCCCAGGGGACATGTATCAATGCAAAAAAAACTTTTAAAAACGGCCGTTTTTTCGGGAGCAGTGATTTTAATGATGCTTAAAGTAAAAAAAAAAAAGTGAAATATTCCTTTAAATATCGTACCTGGGGGGTGTCTATAGTATGCCTGTAAAGTGACGCGTGTTTCCCGTGTTTAGAACAGTCCCTGCACCAAATGTCATTTTCAAAGGAAAAAATCTAATTTAAAACTGCTTGCGGGTTTAATGTAATGTCGGGTCATGGCAATATGGATGAAAATCAGTGAGACAAACGGCATGGGTACCCCCCAGTCCATTACCAGGCCCTTTGGGTCTTGTATGGATATTAAGGGGAAACCCGCACCCAAATTAAAATAAGGAAAGGTGTGGGGCCACCAGGCCCTATATACTCTGAACAGCAGTATACAGGCGGTGCAAACAAGACAGGGACTGTAGGTTTGTTGTTAAGTAGAATCTCTTTGTAATTTTGAACGGGTACATTTTTAACGTGTTTAGCTCCAGCCAAAAAATGTTTTTTAAGCTTTTTGGAAAACATAGGGAAGGGTTATCACCCCTGTGACATTTGTTTTGCTGTCTTTCCTTCTCTTCAGAAGATTTCACCTCACTTTTTGTCCCATTGAAAAATGTTTTTTGAAAATTTGGATTTTTTTGTGGAACAAGGATTGGAAAGCATCAGTGGAAAGGAGAAATTTTTTCCCCATATTAACTCTTACAGGAGAGAATTTCCCTTCCTAGGGGTAGATTTCATCTCACTTCCTGTTGTCTCCTTCCGTTTGCAAGTAGGAGTCGTTTGTAAGTTAGATGTTTGAAAGTAGGGTCCTGCCCTATATACTCAGCAGAAATTTGGGCCTTAGGTGTTGCTGTGGCCACAACACTGTAAGCCCTCACAGGGCCCTGCTGTGAAATATTAGATCAAGAATTGTAATTACATGCCCCTGTTGAACAGGAGCTGAAAAATTAGGCCTTAGGCACTGGTGCTGGTGCCACAACACTGCAACCCCTCACAGACACTCTAGTTGGAATGCAGGAACGAGCCCTGCTGCAAAGTATTGCATCAAAAATTGTAATTACACGCCCCTGTTAAACAAGGGCTGAAAAATTGGGCCTTAGGCACTGGTGGTGGCGCCCAGAACCAAAAATGTTCTTACAAGCTATCAGCGTGATGATTGAGGAGGAAGAGGATAATTACTCAGGGATAGTCACTCAGCATCAGCATAGGCAGTCTTTGAAGGGATCTGAGATTTCAAAAAAAATTATTCTGTTACATCAGCATCAGGTGCTTGGTAGCTGGTGGTGATCCAAGACTGATTCATTTTTATGAAGGTCAGTCGATCGACCGAGTCGGTGGACAGACGCACCCTGTGATCGGTTACCACGCCTCCAGCAGCACTGAATGTGCGTTCCGAAAGAACGCTGGATGCAGGACAGGCCAGTAGCTCAATTGCATACTGTGCAAGCTCTGGCCAGTGATCCATCCTCAAGACCCAGTAACCCAGAGGATTTTCGGTGGGAAAGGTGTCCAAGTCTGATCTTGCCCCTAGGTATTGCTGCACCATGTAAAACAGACGCTGGCGATGGTTGCTGGAACCGATCATACCTTGGGGCTGCGGACCAAAAAATTGTCTGAACGCATCGGTCAGACGGCCACCTTCTCCACTGCTCCTTCTTTGACTGACCGAAGCCTCAGCAACACGTTGTCCAGAAACAGGAGTTTGTAACCTCCCAGTCTCTGGGAACGCGTTGCACAGACCTTTCTGCAAGGCCTCCCGAAGATGTTTCATCCTCTGCTCCCTCTGCGATGGTAAGATAAGGTCCGCAACCTTACCCTTGTAACGTGGATCAAGGAGGGTTGCCAGCCAGTATTGGTCCTTCTCCTTGATACCACGAATACGAGGATCCTTACGCAGGCTTTGCAGGATCAGGGAGGCCATGCAGCGTAGGTTTGCTGAGGCATTCGGTCCGGAGTCCTCTGGGTCACTAAGGACGACAACGTCCGCAGCCACCTCCTCCCAGCCACGTACAAGTCCATGTGTTTCTTGGGACTGATCCCTTAAAGACTGCTGCTGATGCTGAGTGCCAGGCTCCACCTCCATACTGACACAATCTTCCTCCTCCTCCTCCTCGTCCTCGTCCTCTTCCTGTGTGATCGGCGGGCACGCAGGAACACTGTCTGGATAAAGGGGGCCTTGAGAGCTAAGGAAGTCCTCCTCTTCCTGCCTCTGTTCTGCCTCAAGTGCCCTGTCCATTATTCCACGCAGCGTGTGCTCCAACAGGTGGACAAGGGGGACAGTGTCACTGATGCATGCACTGTCACTGCTCACCATCCTCGTGGCCTCCTCGAATGGTGACAGGACAGTGCATGCATCCCTGATCATGGCCCACTGGCATGGGGAAAAAAAACCAAGCTCCCCTGACCCTGTCCTGGTGCCATAGTCGCACAGGTACTCATTGATGGCCCTCTGCTGCATGTGCAGCCGCTGCAGCATGGCCAACGTTGAGTTCCACCTGGTGGGCATGTCACAGATTAGGCAGTTCTTGGGCAGGTTAAACTCCATTTGGAGGTCCGTCAGCCGAGCACTGGCATTATATGACCGGCGGAAATGCACACAGACTTTCCTGGCCTGCCTCAGGACATCCTGTAAGCCCGGGTACCTGCCCAAGAACCGCTGCACCACCAAGTTAAGGACGTGAGCCAAACAGGGCACATGGGTCATTTGTCCCTGTCGGAGGGCAGAGAGGAGGTTGGTGCCATTGTCGCAAACCACCATTCCTGCCTTAAGTTGGCGTGGCGTCAACCACCTCTGAACCTGCCCCTGCAGAGCTGACAGAACCTCTGCCCCAGTGTGGCTCCTGTCCCCCAAGCACACCAGCTCAAGCACCGCATGGCATCTTTTGGCCTGCGTACTTGCGTAGCCCCTTGAACGACTACGGAGCACCGCTGGTTCCGAGGAAGAGGCCATGGAGGAAGAAGAAGAGGAGGGGGTGGAGGAGAGAGGTGTGTCACAATCATTAGCATTTTGGAGGCGTGGTGGCGGAACAACCTCCAACACTACTGCACCTTGTCCTGCATCCTTCCCAGCTGCCAGCAGAGTCACCCAATGCGCCGTGAAACTTAGGTAACGTCCCTGTCCATGCCTGCTGGACCATGAGTCAGCGGTAATATGCACCTTACCGCTGACCGCCCTGTCCAGCGAGGCATGGACATTGCCTTCCACATGCCGGTAGAGAGCCGGAATCGCCTTCCGTGAGAAAAAGTGGCGTTTGGGTACCTGCCACTGAGGAACCGCACATTCCACAAACTCACGGAAGGGGGCAGAGTCTACCAACTGAAAAGGCAGCAGTTGAAGTGCTAGCAATTTTGCCAAGCTAGCATTCAACTGCTGGGCATGTGGATGGCTGGGAGCAAACTTTTTTCGGCGGTGCAGCAGCTGGGGCAGGGAAATTTGCCTGGTACAATCTGACGTCGGTGTACCAAAAGCAGATTGCCCACAAGCACTTGGCTGTGACACACCTAATTCTACACCTTCATTACTCTCAGTGCAGGTCTCAGAGAGGACTGGAGGTCTAGTGGGGTTGGAAATCTCAGCTGATGAGGAGCAAGGAGAGGTCCTCTTTGTTCTTTGGTGTGGGTCTTTTAGATACGCTTGCCAACGAACTGCATGGCAGGTCAACATATGTCTGGTCAAGCATGTGGTACCCAAGCGGGAGATGTTTTGGCCACGTGAGATACGCTTGAGACATATGTTGCAAATAGCAGCGGTGCGATCTGATGCACTCGTCTCAAAAAAGGCCCACACCAAAGAACTTTTTGAATAACGCGCAGAGACTGCAGTGCCCTGCACATGTGGAGCTTTGGGGTGTGATGCAGTCAATGTGCTGCCCTTAGGCTGGCCCCTGGAGGGCATCCTGCCTCGTTGGTGATGTGCCGCCTCCTCCTCCTCCTCCTCTCTCCTATCAGGCACCCACGTTGAGTCAGTGACCTCATCATCCCCTCCCTCCTCATCACTGGAGCAAACCTGGCAGTATGCTGCAGCAGGGGGAGCATGACTGCCAGATTGCTGTCCTTCTTGGGCACCCCCTCTGTCCGTGCTCATGTTACTGCCTTCATCGAGCTCAGTATCATCATCAGAGCCTTCCAAACGCTGGGCATCCTCCTGGAGCATGTACCCAACACTGTGGTCAAACAGTTCGAGGGACTCCTCAGGAGGACATGGTGGAGCTAGGGAAGGAGTCACTGATGACATTGAGCCGAGGGAAGAGGCCGCTGCTTTGCCAGACAAAGCACCCTGGGCATGGGTGAGAGAGGATGAGGAGGATGAGGACGGCTTGGTCATCCACTCGACCAAGTCTTCCGCATGTTGCGGCTCAACACTGCCAGCTGCCGAAAAAAAGGCCAAGCGTGTCCCATGGCCACGTGCTGATGAGGATGCACCGTCTCCACGACCAGCACTAGACACAGAGCCTGCTTGCCCTCTCTTATTGGCTTGTGACTGTCTGCCTCTCCTTCTTGGCCTTCCAGACATACTAATGGCCTGTAGCTGCACTAAGCTGGGATATATATATATATATATATATATATATATATATGTACTGATACTGCAGCTAGCAAAATCAACTGCCTGCCTGTAGTATGAGAACACCACCAACCTTCTACAGGTAGCTTTAGCTGAACACTGTGAGGTGGACGCACCCCACTAACTTGTAGGTTTAGCTGAACACTGTGAGCAGGACGCACTGCACTAACTGTAAATAGTCTAGCTGCCTGACCGTGGTACTAATAGGATCAAAAGAACACCAGTAATTTTCTTCAGGTAGCTTTATATACTGTAACAAGACAAGCCTGCCTGTCAGTAGGAAGATAACAGGAACGGATCTAGCTGAACACTGTGAGCAGGATGCACTGCACTAAATGTAAATAGTCTAGCTGCCTGACCGTGGTACTAATAGGATCAAAAGAACACCAGTCATTTTCTTCAGGTAGCTTTATATACTGTAACAAGACAAGCCTGCTTGTCAGTAGGAAGATAACAGGAACGGATCTAGCTGAACACTGTGAGCAGGACGCACTGTACTAAATGTAAATAGTCTAGCTGCCTGACCGTGGTACTAATAGGATCAAAAGAACACCAGTAATTTTCTTCAGGTAGCTTTATATACTGTAACAAGACAAGCCTGCCTGTCAGTAGGAAGATAACAGGAACGGATCTAGCTGAACACTGTGAGCAGGACGCACTGCACTAAATCTAAATAGTCTAGCTGCCTGACCGTGGTACTAATAGGATCAAAAGAACACCAGTAATTTTCTTTAGGTAGCTGTAAATACTGTAACAAGACAAGCCTGCCTGTCAGTAGGAAGATAACAGGAACGGATCTAGCTGAACACTGTGAGCAGGACGCACTGCACTAAATGTAAATAGTCTAGAAGATAACAGGAACGGATCTAGCTAAACTGAATACAGTGTATATATATATATATATGCAACACCTGGGATGCATATATATACACAATACACTTTAAGTGCAGCTAACTGACTGACTGTCCTGCCTAATCTAGCTAACTCAAATGAAATGACACTGTCTCTCTCTCTCTCTAAGCACACCGGAACACACTGCACAGGGCCGCCGTGCAGGCGGCCTTATATAGTGTGGGGCGTGTACTAAATCCCGTGAGCCATAATTGGCCAAAGCCTCCTTGGCTTTGGCCAATTACGGCTCTCTGTTCAGGCGGCGCTGTGATTGGCCAAGCATGCGGGTCATAGTGCATGCTTGGCCAATCATCAGCAAGCAATGCACTGCGATGCCGCAGTGAATTATGGGCCGTGACGCGCCACACGAATTTGGCGCGAACGGCCCATATCGTTCGCAATTCGGCGAACGACCGAACAGCCGATGTTCGAGTCGAACATGGGTTCGACTCGAACACGAAGATCATCCCTACTAGTAAGTGACAAGCACAGTCAGGAGGACTGGGGAGGCACGCTTGGGAGGACTGGGAGTATGAAGTCTGCAATGGGTGCAGAGCCAGTGGAGTGGACAGTGTTGTCAAGGGCAGTGGAGAAGGGCAGCTGCAGCCAGGAGGGCTGGCAAGGCCTGAAGATGGGTTACTGGGCTTAGTAACTAGAGACAGGGCCGCTAGCACCACAAACTTTCTATCTGCTTCACTATAGGGGCCCACGGTCCCTGCCTGCAAAAGGCTGTTGCTAAGGGCCTGGCAGTCAGAATCAGGCCTAACCCCATTTTGCTAGCTGTGACTGGAACTATAGAGAGGAAGTGATGTGCAGGAGGTGAATGGAGTCTTCTCCCTCAGGAGGCGAGGTTCCCAGCCAGAAGGTTCCTGCCAGTCTCATTGAGGTCCCAGCTGTGTATAGCCAAGGGGCCTAGTCTGCTGTGAGTTCCTAGAGAGCTAAAAGAGGGGTTTCACCCAGGATCCAGTCTGGAGGTTGACTGAGGAGACTGTCTTAGTCTGGAAGGAGACATCCAAGCCCCAGAGACACTCTGAATACAGACCTGAGAGAGAGAGAGGAATCATTGTGACTGTTGCTACTGTTAGTCCCTGGTTAGCCAGTATTAAGGCTTGTCTGGCCTGGGACATTGCTTATGGTGTCCCAGTGCTGTCCACTTCATGTCCTACTGCTCAAGGGACTGTCCTGAGAAGCAGCTGGAAAGTGAAGAATATCCTCACACTCCTGTTAGTGTTCTGTAGTATCCCACAGCTTTCTTTAACCACTTCCCGCCCGCCCTATAGCGGATTGACGTCCGGGAAGTGGTTGTGGTATCCTGACTGGGCGTCATATGACGTCCTTCAGGATAACATGCCGCAGCGCGCCCCCGGGGGCGCGCATCGCGGCGATCGGTGGAGCGGTGTGTCAGTCTGACACACCGCTACACTGATCTTGATAAAAAGCCTCCGGCGGAGGCTCTTTACCACGTGATCAGCCGTGTCCAATCACGGCTGATCACACTATCAATAGGAAGAGCCGTTGATTGGCTCTTCCTCACTCGCGTCTGACAGACGCAAGTAGAGGAGAGCCGATCGGCGGCTCTCCTGGCAGGGGGGGTCTGCGCTGATTGTTTATCAGCGCAGCCCCCCCGCAGATCACCCCACTGGACTACCAGGGATGCCACTAGGACCACCAGGGAAGGGGTAACGTGGATGGCCAGGTATGTACCCCATGGCCATCCACATGTGCCCAATCTGTGCCAATCAGTGCCCACAAATGGGCACTGATTGGCACTATTATTCCAAAGATCTGCCCAGCAATGCCCAGATCTGCCCAGCAATGCTATATCAGTGCCACCTGTCATTGCCCATCTGTGCCACCTGTCAGTGCCCATCTGTGCCCATCTGTGCCCATCAGTGCCCACCTATCAGTGCCCATCAGTGCCACACATAAGTACCCATCAGTGCCACCCATATATGCCAATCAATGCCACCTACGAGTGCCCATCAGTGCCGCCTATGTGTGCCCATCGGTGCCACCTATGAGTGCCCATCAGTGCTGCATACCAGTGCCACCTATCAGTGTCCATCAGTGCCACCTATCAGTGCCCATCATCAGTGCCCATTAGTGCCACCTCATCAGTGCCACCTCATTGGTGCCACCTTATCGGTGCCCATCAGTGCCGCCGTATCAGTGCCCGTCAGTGCAGCCATATCAGTGCCCATTATTGAAGGAGAAAGCGTACTTATTTACAAAAAAATTTAACAGAAACAAAGAAAAACTTGTTTTTTTTTCGAAATTTTCGGTCTTTTTTTATTTGTTGCGCAAAAAATAAAAAAACGCAGAGGTAATCAAATACCACCAAAAGAAAGCTCTATTTGTGGGAACAAAATGATAAAAAAAATTGTTTGGGTACAGTGTAGCATGACCGCGCAATTGTCATTCAAATTGCAACAGCGCTGAAAGGTGAAAATTGGGCTGGGCGGGAAGGTGTCTAAGTGCCTGGTATTGAAGTGGTTAAGCCTCTGCAATAAACTTTACTCTGCAATAAACGTTAAAAAGACAACCCCTAGACTGTTTATAAGTCAAAGGAGTGAATGTTGTTGTTTGCCTTGCTGATGCTACACAAAGGGAAAATGACCTGGGACACAAACTCAGCGGCTCTTGTTGGGGTAGCACTACATGGACAACCTAAATCTGCCATTGGCATCACCCTCTCCCTTGCCCTTGCTTTGAACACCAGCACTGAATTTGGTCTGTAACATCCTCTGCTTACAAATCAGTCTGCTTTGGAGCATTGAGTCCATTTAACATTCTGTCATTTCACTCAGCCCTGATATAGGGGGATTGTGTGGTCCCTAATACATGTTGGCTGTCCTTTGCCCTGCTTATAATAACCAGTTGAACAATAAAGACTTTAAACTCCTAAGAACCTTCATACCCAGTCTGTGTGGACAGCATGGCGACTTGCTGACTTGACATAATCCACAGGCAGCTTAAAGCGGACCTTCTCCTATTTGAATAACATCCTCTTGTCCTCCCTCTTACACAATTGTATGATTTTTTTCTGGTAACTGTAAATACTTTTTTCCTTTAATCTCCACTTCCACCACAGGCTCCTGGGATGTCTGGGTATACCAGATCTTGTTTCAAGATGGCAATGTTGAAGCAGCATAGAGCAAGGGATTTGCATACAGGAATTTTAAATTTTATTTGGAATAGGCAGGGTAAAGTTTCTCTTTAATTCTCTAATTAGACACAAAAAATACATTTCTGCAATCTTACTTAAAGCAGACCTCCAGGAATTATCTTTATTGCCAAATTGCGTTAGTTCAGATTGGTATGATGTAATTACCCATTTATTATAATTGAAGAGCCACTGTGGATGCTGAAAACCAATGTAGTAGCCTGCACTACATACAGTGACAGCTGTGATCTTCCTGCTCGAGCAATTTCCCCTCTGCACACTGAACACAGGGGGTTGCTTGCTCAGCACCACCGCTATTCAGAGAACACTGTTCAATTTTTCCAGTGAGCATATGGCATTCTCATTCAATCAAAAGATGTCTTGTATTCATTGCAAAATAATATCAGATATTTTCTGAATGGTGGTGGAGCTAAGAGAGTTACTTTCCCCCACTAGTGTTCAGTGGCAGAGGGGAAGTAGCTCAAGCAGGACCGGGAAGATCGCAACTTTCACTGTATGTAGTGTAGGCCAGCCTTTTTCTACCACGGTGTCCAGGCACGCTGGGGTGCCTTGAGCTTTCTTAAGGGGTGCCTTGGCAATGCCTAAAAATTGCCCCAAAATTGTATACAAGCCAGTGGGTGGATGAAACCTGTTACAACCTTCTAGCTGCCAACCTCCTAACAACCAATGACATCATCAGTTGAGAAAGAGGATGTCAGTTGCCTGCATATCTTCCTTGTTTGACCCTCCTTTGCCTCTCTTCATCAGCTTTGGGGTCTCATTAGCTAAGTGATGGAGAGAAACTGAGGGAGAAACATTGGAATACTAGTCAGTACCAGTTTACAAATGTGTATTTGCTTTGGAAGAATAAATCACCTCTAACAATGGGTGTCCTACGTGTATTGATGTTGCTGCATTATGTAAAACTATCAGAAAAGTTTTTACATTTTAGAAGCGGGCGCCTCAAGACTGTCCATAATTTTGGAGGGTGCCTCGGGAGTGTCCATAATTTTGGGTTGCCTTGACTGAAAAAAGGTTGAGAAACACGGGTTTATGCTATTACAGTAGTTTTCAGCATACCCTGCAGTCCTGCAGATATAATATATGGATAATTACACTTTGCCCAGCTGGACCAATGTAATTTGGAAATAAAAGTGTTCTGTTTTAGGATAAGTCCAGTACAAAGGATGTTTTTCCAGTCTTTTGAAGTGCAAGCTATCAATGACTTTTGTAAGCCCCGACTCTAACAACTGAAAAGCAAACAGAATCAAAGAGTGTCTAGCTAAAGACAGTACCAACTAGCGCAAAAACAGGAAGAAAAACAAAGGAATATACCAAGTACAATAAACAAGTCATGAAGACAGACTGCTGTGGTAGCACAGAAGTGCCCCCTTAGATTGATGATCACAATTAAACCGGTGGTCAGTGGAAAGAATGCACTGCTATATTGGTAGTCAGTGGGAAGAATGCTTCCTTTAAAAGCAACTACATTCACTTGTATCAGTGGATTCATTACTATGATACTGGTTGGTTGCCCTTTGTATCATTGAGATTACTATCACTTTTGATATTGTTATTACTTCCTGGTAGTGACCTTCATAACTGTTCTGACCAAACACCTCACTTTCTCGTATTTGCACAGCCTGCCCTGATCTTTGTTTTGTTTCTCGACTACATCTCTGATCCCCACTCTAGTATTGGTGCTTTGCCCTAGCAAAAATTTTGACTACTGTTCTCAACTATACATTTGTCTCACCATTTAGTATAATCTCTGCTGAGCTGTATAAAACTATTTGCCCATACCTATCTATGAACTCACCTAATGACCATTAGTATGTTTTGGTCTATCTTGCTGGTTCTTGCCAAGAGCAGGTTCTTCCCAAAGACATTCTGGGGGTACCACTATATAATGCCAACCCCCCCCCCCCACCAGGGATGTTGGTGCAGCCCAGGTACTTCCAGATCCTGAGACTAGGTGAGAGCTTTTTTCCTTCCCACTGGTGGCTTTGAGGATCCTGCCCATCAAGGGATACACAGATCTTACTTCTCACCTGGGATCCTGACATTACCCATGAAACTCCTAAGATGTAAATCCAGTGTACAGATATGCAACTTTTTTTTTTTACTTTTTTTTGGCTAGAAGATAATTTATATCCTCTTAATGTTGGTTCAGGGGGATCATAGTTATTTGTTTACAATTATTGTGTGGAGGATCAAAATTTACCCTTCTGCCAGCGGCCGCCACTCTCTTCTTCCATTGTGAGGCAATGAGACACAACGTCTCTCTTTCTAATGCCATCCTGTGTTTCAATTGCTTGGCAATGGGATACAGCCTCCCAGAGCTCACTCACTGCTGCCCTATACATTCTCTAGGTCCCTTGTCAGTTGCCAGGCAAGGACTCTCAGCACATGCCTCCCATCTCTAGTATTGGCCCCGGTGCAGGAGGTGCCCTAAGTAAACCTTATTGGCCTGTGTCTCTGTGTTTGTGATAATTTTAGTGTTGACCAAATTCGCCTAATCCGTGTACTTGTTCCTGTTACTGACCTAAGTTACATACATATAGTTACATAGTAGGTCAGGCCAAAAAAAGGCACAAGTCCATCAAGTCCAACCTATGTGTGTGGACTAAGTTCACATATGTCTTCTACTGTCTGCCCTTTGCATTGTTCATAGATTACACCTACTGTCTACCACCTGTTCTTGCTTCCCTGAAATGCTGTCATGTTGTACAACTCCATTGCTACATGGTACATCTTCCTTTTTCCTAACTTGGGACTGTTTCCAGCATACTGCAGCCAGATTATACACCGATCAGCTATACCATTATGACCACAGAGAGGTCAAGGGAATAACATTGTTTATCTTGTTACATAACAATAACATCTGAAAGTGTGTGGGATTTATTTGACAGCAAGTGAACATGTCCCTGAAGTTAATGTTTTGAAAGCAGGAAAAATTGGCAAATGTAATGATTTGAGTGACTTTGACAAGTACCATATGGTAATGGCTGGACAACTAGGTCAGAGCGCCTCCAAATCTACAGCTCTTGTGGGATGGACCTACCAAACGTGGTCCAAGGAAGAAAAACTGGCAACAGGGTTATGAGTGGCCAAGGCTCAATGATCCACGTGGGGAGCAAAAGCTGGCCCATGTAGTCCAATCAACAAGCTACTGTATCTCAAATTACTGAAAAAGTTAATGCTGGTTCCAATAGAAAGGTGTCAGAACACACGGTGCATTGCAGTTTGTTGCATATGGGGTTGCGTAAACCAAAGATCAGCCAGGGTGCCCATATTGACCCATGTCCACAGACAACTGCGCGTACAATGGGAATGTAAACGTCAGAACTAGACAATGGAGCAATGGAAGAAGATGGCCTGGTCTGATGAATTCAAGAATGGTTTGAAGACCACAACAACTAGCTTGTGGTGTCAATCCAATCAGGCCTCCAAATTCTCAATCCAAACTCAATCCAATTAAGCATCTGTGGGATATGCTGGATAAACAAGTCTGATTCATGGAGGCCCCACCTTGGAACATACAGGACTTAAAGGTTCTGCTACACATGGATTAGTGCCAGATACAACAACATACCTTCAGAGGTCTAGTGGAGTCCATGAGTTATAGTGGTTGGTCATGATGCTGTGACTGATTAGTGAAGCTTTTGTATATGAAAGGGGTTGTAAATCCTCAAGGTTTTTTACTTTAAAAAACCTTTTGTGCTGCAGCACCCCCCCCCAGACCCCCCCTTTTTCTTACCTGAGCCCGATCGTTCCAGCAACGGGGATGAGCACAGCAGCTCCAGCTGTTGTCTCGGGTCCTCTATGGATAAATTGATAGCAGCAGGAGCTATTGGCTCCCGCTGCTGTCAATCAAATCCAGTGACACAGGGGGCGGGACCGAGTCCTGCTGTCTGTGTCAATGGACGTGGCAGCAGGACTCGGGAGCGTGCCCGCACAAGTGACCCCCTGGAATGCAGCTCTCCATGCAGGCACTCGAGAAGAGGAAGAGCTGGGAGCGCCACAGGGGGGACACCAGAAAAAGAGGATCGGGCCACTCTGTGCAAAGCTCTTGCACAGAGGAGGTAAATATAACATGTTTGTTATTTAAGCAAAAAAAAAAACAAAGCTTTACAATCACTTTAAGTCCTGGTTGTAACCTAATACCAGTAGACATGCTTGCCTTGTGTGAAGGGGGAAACTCCTAAAAGTGAAGCTACACTAGTCTGCTATTTACTCTACTGGATTGTCTGCATCCTGACCTTACAGTTATGTTCTGGTAAAGTGTTGTTTTTTTTTGTAGCAGTCAATCTTTTTGTAGCAGTTAATCTTTCCTTCATACTTATCAGACAATTTCATAATTGTTTAGGAATACTTTACTATGTCCTTTATCATGAACACTTTGTTACAAAATAGTTAAAAACTTGGAATTTAAAGTCTGTGTTAATGTAACTTTCTGGAACGTCTTAAAGAGACCCCATTATCATACCATTCATGTAAACACCCTTTGTCTGAATAAGGGATATTTTTAGGTGCCAAAAAACACGTCACACAAATTGTTACATGAAATTCATCATGATCTTTATTACATTGCATATACACAAAAAGTTTCAGATTGGAAGTCCAAGGCAATTTCTCTGGACAGCAGTCCAGAGTCAATTTGAAAAGCAGCAACTTGGTCTTCGATCCACACATTCATGTCACACTGCTGTGCAAAGCCAGTAGCCATAAAGGCTGTCGAGTCAGATTAGAAAGTCTTGTCTAATATACTATCCTGTAATTACATTTTTTATATTCAGTATTCCCTACTGTATTGTCTAGTTATTTCCCACTTGTATGTTGACATAGAGCTGTCAGGAAAACCAGAAAATTGATGTTAAATACTTATTATAATTTTCCTTTCCTGACAATCTACCCAATTTTGAGTAGACCATTCACAAATTGCTCTGTTTAGGAAGGGGTTCAAGTTTATGGATATCTGGTTTTGTAGCGGTAGAGAGAGGGCAGAGTCTACTCACTCGTGTTCTACCAAGGACAAGGAGCTCGACAGGAAAGGAAAATGATGATTGACAGCCAATTGTTCTCATTTAGGTGCCATTTAAGACTAAGGCCCCTTTCACACGGGCGCCTCCGTGCAGCGGATTCTACTTGCTCAGCGGGGGATCGCCCCGCTGATCCCCACTGAGCAGGCGGATGACAGGTTCTGTCTGCTCCGCTATGCAGAGCGGACACAGACACAGTCCTGTTCTCCTCTATGGGAAAATCAGATGGAAGTGGACTGTATGTCTGTTTCCATCCAATCCTATCCAATCCGATCAGCTAGATGGATGGAAAGTAGGACCCCCATCCATCTGGTTTTTGTGGGGAGGATTGGATCAGATAGCATTAGGTGTCAGCGGACATTTGTCTACTGCTCACCACGCCACTCCATAGAGGAGATTGCAAGGCCCGATCAGGTCCGCCTGAAAAACTGACAGATGGACCTGATCGGAAATCCCGTGTGAAAGTGTCCTAAGACCGGCCATACACGGTTTGAATCGTTAATGGGCAGGCTGAATGTACCAAGTTGATCAACATGGGTGCAACCAGCCTGCTGGATTCTCCTACGATTATTGCTAGCAGCTGCTATAGCTGCTAGCGATAATCATTGTCGTCTCCCGGCAGGGATGGCTTCCGCCGCCTGCCCCCCCTGCTGGGACAGACAATTGCTTGGCAGGAGGGATTCCCCTGTCAGCGCTGTCTGCGCTGATGGTGGAACCGCACAAATTTCTTTCCTACAACACCATGTATGGACTAAGAGAGGATTTAAAATAAAATCTGATTATTTTCAATGTGATATAGTTGTGTTTGAAACAGGGTAGTACAAACTTTGACTGCAATGGGCTTGTAGACCTAAGGAGGTCTTCTTTTGACCTTACATTTAGAGGGTTTTTTTCTAAACATTTTCATGTTTGCAAGTCCATTTTGATGATGGTTGGATGTTGGTAAAGTCTTCTCTCATTGGCAGCTCCCCCAGTAAATGCCAATCTGCTTTTTTATGTGCCTTATCCACAAGTAAAGACATCCTATTTTTTGCCCCTGTGACATTATCAGAGAGGTCACTGAGGATGTTATTCAGTTGGTACCAAGAAGTGGGGTTCAGAAAGGTGCCATGTGTCACTTCCTCATAATCCTGCGGTTATTGACAGAGAGGGTAATGGTAATCAGTCGTGACAAAGCTGATATGTGGTGCAGCATTGAGCAGGCTGACAACACTGTAGTGAATACACTTCAGGCCATTCAGGGTTGTCACCTTGCTGGAGGAAGAGGGAATCACTGGCAGGATCACCAGGGATTTTATATAAGCTATTCTACATCAATTTTATATTTGTATAGTGGAGAATGATTTCCTTATAAACAATATTTACATGGGGATTTTGTTTGGAATGAAGATATTATTGTACTTAAGCACAAAGACATATGGTGATGCACTGATACAGTACTCTGCACTATGCTACCTTAATTTCAAATGTATAATTTTTAGGGCTGGGAAAATGAAAGATTAATTCCTTGATTAATCGTTAATTTTTTTAATCAATCAAAATTCTTTTGATCGGTACTCACCTCTCCGCCAGCTTCCGGGTCTTCAGGGAGTTCCGTCGGCGTCACTGGACTCCTCCCCTTCTCCCCTAGTGCCTCCGTCTGCTAACGAAGGGAAGGGGGGAGGAGTCCGGTGACGTTGAATCATAAATTGAGGAAGACAGATCCTAACGATTTCATTGATCTCACTGGTCAAAGTATTCAGATAAGGATCTATGTAAATCCTGGACTTGGCTATAAAAATCAACATATCTGAGGGCTTTCCTGGCAGTAAGTCAGTTTGACGATGAACTGACATTGATTGGTTATCCAGCAATCAAGAAACATTTATGATGAGGGCACTTTTTTTCCAAAGAGCTGACACTTTGCTGTCTCAGCAGGTGATGGATATCTCTGGCTCTCCATCGGTCCCCCTGATGCACAACGGTGCTATTTAAATAGACTGTAGGGTGACGCCGTAGCCCTGCTGAGGAAGTTCTGAGGAAGTTCTGATTGAACGTAACGCGTACGGGGGAGGAGCTACGCATGACATCAACTAAAAGTAGTTGGATCTGTATGTGCGTTATAATTAATCGAAATTAGTCGATTAATCGATTTAAAAAAAATTGATTAATCGAACATGAAAATTTTAATCAGTAACAACCCTAATAATTTTGTGATAAACTTGTTTAGGGCTGGTTCACACCTGAATCGCACAGGAGCACAGAACGTGTTCAGCAATTCAGTGTGTTGAGATTTTCACCCTATTACTTTCAATGGGCTAAAATGGCACTTGATTGCACTAAAAGTAGTGCTTGCACTACTTTTTATAAACACACTGTATAGCATATAGACTGTATCTTATAGTAATAAAGTACTTTAATTTAAGAGCACACCAAGTCGCCAGCCCTTCTGTTCAGAGGTTTTCTGGTGTGAATGAGCTCTCAAAAATTCTTTTATGTACTGTAAGTAAGTTGTAATTTATGAATTAGAATGTATGAAAGCAGAATACATTAAAATAAGATAAGGTTTTATCAATTTTTTCCAGTGTTAATGCTTTAGCAAAGATGAGCCATTCTCCAGGAACTTTGTATAAAGATTATTCAAGTAGTTTGCTGTGTTGGGTTGTTACCAGCATTCCCAGAAGAACTCTCTCTTGAGATTTTCAGATTCCAATAGTTTTTTTCATTTTCATAGCTTCATATCTAAGTGCTTGTAGTGTGTTTGAATTTCACAGAATGCCATTTTTAGAGTAGCTTAACTCTTTCCTAGTTTCTAGCTTTACATGGATATTAGCCTGTTTCTGTGCCTAACCACTTTTGTTTGGTTGGTTTTGTGTTTTTCACAAATAACTATTTTCATGTTGGAATTTGTTGCTAAGCTCCCTCCCTGTTAACTTTGTATTTATATGGTATATAAGGCTTTTGACTCTTCCCTGACAAGAAGAGTTCTGTCTTTGAAGTTTGTTGAAAATTAGGACTTGTCTGCCTAGTAGAAAGAATGATTTAATTGGATGGATTTGTGTGACAATGGCGAAGATCCGATTTCTTGTGGTTAAAGGTCAGCTTTACCAAAGTCTGCTTGGAGTCTATTGTTCTGGATAGGGTAGAGAAGGGTTAGAACCTCTGATAGTTTTGTGTGTCTGCTGTAGAGATTCACACTCTGTTCACTGCCAGTGGGCCAAAAAAAAAACGTTTCGGTCCCATCTAAAACCAAAAAATATGGCTGTTTTTTAGTAGAGCGGAGAAGGTTATGAGAACCTTCTTTTGTATTGTTGTTTGCAACTCCACTAAGAAGATTTTCCTACTTCCTGTCTTGCTGATATCCTGTGTGTCAGGATGCAACATGGTGTCACCGGCGTGTGCGGAATTCTCTCCAATAGGGTCTCACTGCAGAAGCACAGGTTTTAACCCTTCTCTATTCTATTCAAAACTCGAAAACAGTATTAGGATGGACTTTCCTTTAAGCCAGGGATTACATAGTTTACGATGCACAAAAATAACACGAACCAATCTGTAAAATAATACAGGATAATATGTTAAACAGAAAAAGTGGTTCTCTGGCCTCTTCTGTGGCAGATGCAAAATAAGATGACTCTGGAGAGAGTCAGAAACAGCAGCTGACATCACTGCTGTCACTGCCAAATGGCCAGTCCCATACTGTTACATAAGGTTTGGCAGGAGAAAAATGGGGAGAAATGATTTTATACTGAGAATAGTTTAAGCATATTTTCTGCTATATGTATGTTCCATTGAAGCTGTTGCAGCTGACCAATGAGGTGAATGCTACCAGGGCTGAATTTTACACTAGGTCATTCATTGGTTGCTGTGTAAGGCAGCAGAGTAAGGGCTCATTCAAATGTGTGACTATGATTGCCACCCCTCTGAAAAGCAAATAATGAATTGCTTCCCAGAGGGCGTTTGACATGCAGCTGGGAGGTGAAGTGTTGACCCACTGCACCACAACTGTGTGCAATGCATGCGGTTGCATTGCAGTTATGGCACAGACCTACTCACTTGGAGTTTGTTGGTTTAATGTGACTTTACATTTAATTTTTACTGCAGCTGCCAAGCAAACCATTACATTAATGACATGTGTACAGCCTTGAGTGGCTGTATTTCTGTATTTAGGTGGGCGGGCTCAACTGCCTGCTTTTACCACCTCCCTGGCCGTTTATGCGAACGAGTTCTAAGAAGTGTTAGTACTCGATATGTCATTTTTATGTTGGCTGGTCTCTTCTGAACCTCTCCATCTTTATTCACATAAATTACTCATTGATAGCAGATGCTGTAGTTGTCATAGGGCTTGCAGTGCCAAAAGATGTGAAACTAAGGCAGGCCATATACAGAGCGAATTTCTTTCCAGCAACCATGGGTTGCTGGAAAAAAATTTGCTTGATTCCCCAATCAACACAGACAGTGTTGACAGGTGAATCCCTCCCAATTAGCCATTGTATTCCCTCAGCAGGGACCCTGCCGGGAAAAGACAGTGATTATGTCTAGCAACTGTATCAGCTGCTAGCAATAATCATATGTAAAATCTGGCAGGCTGGTTGAACCCAAGTTGATTGATCGATCAACTTAGGTACATTCAGCCTGCCTATACATGTTTCGAATCTCTGCCGGTTCCTGCTGAACCGGCCAAAAATTTGAACCGTCTATGGTTGGCCTTACAGAAATCGCCAAATTGTACCTAATATTTAACTGACTCTTAACTGACCCCTCACCTTGAGACCCTAAAGCTGTCTATACACTTTACTATCTAATTTTACAATCTACTTTCAGTCCTACAAAATTTACTATAACTATGCAAAGCGAGGGCTTACCTACACAATGCATTCAAGCAGTATCCAATCAAGCAAGCCTTTGCAAAACCTAGCTGTTAGTAGACAAAAAAAGATATTGAACAATCAAACTGTAGTTTGTAGTGTCATCTAAACATAATACACTAGTGTGTAGTGTCAGCTAAACCCAACCACTAAAATGGATGCTTATCTCAAAAACACTATCTTTAAACTTAGTCTCCAAGTGTAGAACTATAGGCAAGCTTGCAAGCTTTTTTTTTCATTTTTAATAGGGGGGGGGGGCAGGTGCATCAGATTTTTTTTTTTTCACCATCTGTGTCCTATCGTGGGGATTTCCCTTCACTTTCTGTCCCAAAGCAAAACAGGAAGCGAGAGGAAATTCATGCAAACAAAGGGAATTCCTTGGGGACCCCCAGGTCACCAGAACTAGTGTCCCCATTGGAAGATTTCCTCTCTATTACTTTTATGGGGACAACTCAAAATTTGGGATTTCCTTTTACTTTCACTTTCAATGATAATGGTAAACAGGAAAAATAGAGAGGGGCACAGACAGCAATGAAAACTGACAAATGTTCCCATTTCCTACGGTGTTTAGGACCAGAGGCTCTCTCGGATGCCAAGTTGACTTCTTATGAAAAATGGTGCATGCAGGATGCAGGCCAGAGAGGAGGGATTTTGGTCATTTACTGGCTTTTTCTGGCCACCGCTGACAAATTGCCTTATATGCAGGCCTGGGACTCAGATTTGGCATCGGAGAGGAACTCGGAATATTAGCACGCCTGTTTTCATTCAGCCCTTAAGGGTATCTTGAATATTTTGTTGGTGGAAGCGAATTTCAAAGTAATGACCAAATGATATCTGGTCCCTTCTCGTCTTTTGAGGCTCTTTCTGAGATCGTTGTCATTGTGCTTCCTCAGCTGTCACTCTCATATCATCATGTATCATATTGGTGGGAATGCCCCAAACTGTGGGGCTTCTGGAATAGGGTTTTTGCCTTAATTAGGAAGGTCTCAGGGGCCCCGGTACCTCAACTTCCCCAGATGGCCTTGCTAAATGTACCAGTAGAGCAGCTCTCCTGTCCATCACTGATCTCTTCTTGGCTGCTAAGCTTACTATAGTTCGCTCAAACAATCTTCTGTCTTAATCTCTATGTTCCGGGGTAAAGTGTCCTGGATTATGCTCAATGAACATTTCGCTAGAAAACTTAATGACACTTTAAAACCATTTGAAAATGTCTGGAACCCATGGGCCAGCGATGTTCACATTGACCTTTAGAGATCTGTGAAGCATCTAGTGACTGTGTGCTCGCTTGCTGTACCTTGCTCTTTTTCCTGCAGGTTTCCTCCCTCTCCTTTTCTCCTTTTCCTTTTGTCTTTTTCCCTTTACTTTTTTTCTCCAACGGGTTTTTTCTTCTTCACAGTACTGAATTTCAACCACTGTGAACTCTTGTCTGAATATGCGATAAATATGATACAAAAATATGATACAAATGCTCTTTTCTTTAGGATGATCGTTCCTATTTCTTATTGTTTGGTTAACTTCTGATACGGTATTTTTTGGACATTTCTCTTTTCTTATGTCCACTGAGCCTTCTGTTTGCCAGTGCTCTGGCTTCAATTTTATATGTAACTTTGTATTCAACTTCTTCAACATGATAATAAAAAAAAAAGATTGAAAGAAAAACTGACAAACTGTTCTAATCCCTCCTGACTCTATTCAAAACTCAAAAAAAGTAACTAGTTATACTAGTTATACTTTAGGCTAAACTTAAACCTAACTCATTACACTTGACCTTACAGAGTATTTTAATTTGTGCATCCAAAATGGCACAACACTTACATATTCTCACTCAAATAGCATAACTTAAACAAAATTGCTGGTTAGATTTCACCAGCTCTTTTCTCAAAACTACAAAACTGAAGTTATTAGAAGTGTATTAAAAGTTGACCTCATGCCAAATGAAAAGTCCACATTTTTGCAAGCCCCCTGTACCCTCCCCCCCACACACACACATACACGAATAGCTTAAAAGAATACTTCCATGGGGCAAGGGTGAGGTCACCATGTCTTCCTGTAGAGCTGGAAGCTCAGAATCCCATGAGAATGCACTCCAATCCATTGCAAGAGTGTATTCTCACATAATTTCGGGCACCGAGCTATCTCAGGAGGCAGCGGTGAGACATGGTACTGCCATCCATGCCTCCTAAATGTGTCTGGGGCCACGGTTAGTATCTTTTTTCTTTCATCCAGGTAATCTGTTTGTTTACAAATGACTTTTAAGGTTATTTGTGTTGGGGGCAGGGGGCTTTCAAAAAACTGGCCCTTCCATTTGTCATCAAAGAACACAAAACAGAAATGGTAATGTTTTAAATCAACTGTATACAAACACTGCAAAATATATTCCCATAGGCAATAAGGCTAAAAAGCAAAACCTAATTGTCTCACTTCCACTAATTAAAAAAAAAAATAGGAAATGAGCATTTAAAAAATATATATAATAATAAACACTATCTTCATTTGAAAGTTACCAAGGATAATAATACATTATGTAAAATTTAAATCAAGTGTGCAAAAATTAAAATAGTTTGCGAAAAAGAGTAAGACGAGCCCCCAAAAATTCTTTAACCACTTGACATCCGCGCTATGGCCGAATGACGGCCACAGCGCGGACCTGAATTCCCGGGAGGCCGTCATACGACGGCCTCCCCCGTGCACGCGCCCTGCGCCCGAGCACGCTGTTATCACCGATCCCGGCCCCTTACCATGTGATCAGCTGTCAGCCAATGACAGCTGATCACATGATGTAAACAAAAGATCGGTAATCAATGGTGAGTATTTTGCAGCTCTCATTTGTTTTTGAAAATGAAGAAAATGAAGAAAGAAAAGAAAAATGTATTTTTTTTTTCTTTTTTCAATTTTCAAAACTTCGTGACAAAAAGCGAGGTCTGCAAAATACTCACCATACCTCTCAGCAAATAGCTTGGGGTGTCTACTTTCCAAAATGGGGTCATTTGGGGGGTTGTGCCATCTGGGCATTCCATGGCCTCCGAAACTGTGATAGGCAGTGAGGAGTGAAATCAAAAATTTACACCCTTAGAAACCCTGAAGGTGGTGCTTGGTTTTCGGGGTCCCGTACGTGGCTAGACTCCCAAAAAGTCTCACACATGTGGTATCGCTGTACTCAGGAGAAGCAACAGAATGTATTTTGTGGTATAATTTCACATATGCCAATGGCATGTTTGAGCAATATATCATTTAGTGACAACTTTGTGCAAAAAAAAAACAAAACATTTGTCTTTTTCCCGCAACTTGTGTCACAATATTAAATATTCCATGGACTCGACATGCCTCTCAGCAAATAGCTTGGGGTGTCTACTTTCCAAAATGGGGTCATTTGGGGGGGGGGGGGGTTTGAACTGTCCTGGCATTTTATGCACAACATTTAGAAGCTTATGTCACACATCACCCACTCTTCTAACCACTTGAAGACAAAGCCCCTTCTGACACTTTTTGTTTACATGAAAAAATAATTTTTTTTGCAAGAAAATTACTTTGAACCCCCAAACATTATATATATTTTTTTAAAACAAAGGCCCTATAAATTAAAATGGGTGTTTCATTTTTTTTTTTTACACAGTATTTGCGCAGCGATTTTTCAAACGCATTTTTTTGGGAAAAAACACATTCTTTTTCATTTTAATGCACTAAAACACACTACATTGCCCAAATGTTTGATGAAATAAAAAAGATGATCTTAGGCCAAGTACATGGATACCAAACACAACATGCTTTAAAATTGCGCACAAACGTGCAGTAGCGACAACCTACATAAATTTTTAAAAGCCTTTAAAAGCCTTTACAGGTTACCACTCTAAATTTACAGAGGAGGTCTACTGCTAAAATTAGCTAAAGGTTACTCGATCTGACCTTCGCGGTGATACCTCACATGCAATTGCTGTTTACATTTGACGCCAGACTGACGATTGCGTGTGCCTTTGCGTGAGAGTGGGGGGGGGGACAATTTTTATTGTTATCTCAGGGAATGTAAATATCCCCTATGATAGCAATAGGTAGTGACAGGTACTCTTTTTTGAAAAGATTGGGGTCTATTAGATCCTAGATCTCTCCTCTGCCCTCAAAGCATCTGACCACACCAAGATCGGTGTGATAAAATGCTTTCCCGATTTCCCAATGCTGCTGTTTACATCCGGCGAAATCTAAGTCATGAAATGCTCGTAGCTTCTGTTTTCTTAGGCCATAGAGATGATTGGAGCCGTTCTGGTCTCTGATTAGCTCTATGGTCAGCTGGTCGAATCACCGGCTGCATTCTTGGGTTCCCTGTTGCGACAGGAGAGCCAGAGAAAAACATGGAAGACGGTGGGAGGGGGGGGGACATTCCCTCCCACTGCTTGTAAAAGCAGCCTAGAGGCTAATTAGCTGCTAGGATTGCTTTTACATGAAAGCAGACCGACGGTTGAAAAGAATGATACCTTAACCTGCAGGCATCATTCTGGTATAACCACTCAAAGTCCAGCAACATACCAGTACGTTGCTGGTCCTTGTTGGGCATATATTGTAATTTTTTTTTCATGCAGCCTGTGGGCTGAACGAAAAAAAGAGATTGATCAGTGGGTATGCCCACCATTAGAATACCTCCCTTCATCCACCCACTTCTAATGATGGGCATACATGCACCATTTATATAAGCCTAAGCATGGGGGCATCCGCCCCAAAAGTTAGGAGCAAATCGCTCCTCCGCCCACTGCTGCCCCCATGCTTCGCCATATATGCTCAATTTTTTAACTGTAGTGGTGAAATCACCCCCTACAGCTCTGGAGTCACGGCTTTATGTTTCGTGGGAGCAAACACTGTTGCTGTCAAGAGAAATAAATCCGCGCTGCAACTGAATATGTACCTGCTAACCAAATGATGGTTAACAATAAAACAAAATGACATTACAGTATAACAGTAAGACTTACCATACCTGCAAAGCAAATACAAAAAAAAAATTGTAAAAAATAAAACATTTTTTAACGCAACCTGTGCCTAAAATATATATATGCCGAAGCATTGGGGCATCCACCTGCAAAAGGTAGGAGCAAATCGCTCCTCCGCCCCTGCTGCCCCCATGCTTTGCATATATGCTCTCTTTTTTAACTATGGTGGTGAAATCACCTCCGACAGACGCTGAAGTCACGGCTTTATGTATCGTGGAAGCAAACGCTGTTGCTGTCAAGATAAATAAATCCGCGCTGCAGCTGAATGGCGTACTTGAAAGCAAAAAAATGGTTAACATTAAAAAACAGTAAACAGTAAAGTATAAAAAAAATGACATACCTGAAAAGCAAACATGATAAAACATAATAACAATAAAACATTGCAGAATAGAACACAGTAAAAAACAGCAGAACAATAAAGAGAGAATAGAGAGAGAGAGAGAGAGAGAGAGAGAACAATAAAACGACAACTATTTTTTTTTTTTTATTTAATTTTTTTTGTGTAATTTTTATTTTTTACTATTTTTTTTTTTTTTTACACTTTTATTTGTAACTGTAACGGTTTGGTTCCAGGTTCGGGTCTCACAAAATGCGATGGCATCTTGGGAGACCCTGTGAAAGTGTGCCTAGTCTGTGCAATGCTGTACCCTACGCTAATACTCAACTAGTGTATGGTAGCGCTCAAATTATTCACTGCAAAGACCAGGATTCTCAGGACAGTTGGGACAATAATAGCGGGTGTCACACCTATATCCGCGCTTTCTACAGACACAACATTTTCTTTCGGGGGTTCGTCGGGTAGGGTTTCTCGGGAGGACATAAGAAAAATGCCTCTCATGCAGCCGGCTTACTGCATTTGGTTGGGGATGGTGAGGTGGAGCACCGCCTGGAAACCGTCCTGAAGCTCTGTATAGCACATGAGCGTTCAGCAAAGCCAATTGAAATAATTAAACAGACACTTTTTTATACCAGCGTCTGGTCTTACGGGCAACTAGGTACGGCACCAGCAACTGGTCGTTGAGGTCCACCCCTCCCATATTAAGGTTATATTCATGGACACAGAGGGGTTTCTCCACAACATCAGTCGCCGTAGTAATTTGGACCGTCGTGTCTGCATGAAGGGAGGTAAGAACGAAAACATTCTTATTATCCCTCCACTTCATAGCGAGCAAATTATTACACTTCAAGCAGGCTCTCTCCCCCAGCCTAAGACGGGAATCTACAAGCCGCTGGGGAAAGCCCCGGCGATTAGGTCGCACGGTGCCACATGCTCCAATCTGCTGATCAAACAAGTGACTAAAAAGTGGCACGCTCGTGTAATAATTGTCCACGTACAAGTAGTACCCCTTTCCGAGTAAGGGTGACACCAAGTCCCACACAATCTTGCCAGCGCTTCCTATGTAGTCAGGGCAGTTTGTCGGCTCTACGTGGCTATCTTTTCCCTCATAAACCATAAAACCACATGTATAGCCTGTGGCCCTGTCACAGAGCTTATACATCTTGACCCCGTATCTAGCACGCTTGCTGGGAAAATACTGTTTGAATGACAAGCGGCCAGAAAACTTAATCAGGGACTCATCAACGCAGACAACTTGATGGGGAGTAAACAAGTCTGCAAAATGTTGGTTGAAGTGGTTTACGAGGGGCCGAATTTTGTAGAGCCGATCGTATCCAAGGTCTCCACGAGGACGACAGAGTTAATTGCTGTTGAAGTGCATGAACCGCAAAATCTGCTTGTATCGTGCCCTGGCCATGGAAGCAGAGAACGCGAGGGACGTACAGGTAAGCCCTTATGTCTGCCCGTGCCATTCTGCCGACGTACATCAGCGTGCGGCGGTAGGCAACTGGTTAAAGTGATGGTAAAGGCTCGTTTTTTTTTTAAATAACAAACATGTTATACTTACCTCCTCTGTGCAGTTGGTTTTGCACAGAGCAGCCCAGGTCCTCCTCTTCTCGGGTCCCTCTTTGCTGCTCCTGGCCCCTCCCTCCTTTGAGTGCCCCTCAGCCAGCAGCTTGCTACAGGGGGCACCCAAGTTGAGTCATAGCTCCGTGTATCCATTCAGACACGGAGCCCCGGCTGGCCCCGCCCCCTCTCCCCCCTTATTGGCTGACTGACTTTGATTGACAGCCGCGGGAGCCAATGGTGCCGTTGCTCTGTCTCAGCCAATCAGGAGGACTGTACTGGATGGCTGAGGGGATCGTCGACATCGCTGGAGAGAGAAGGAGCTCAGATAGGTAATTGGGGGGTGCTGGGGGGGCTATTACACACACAGAAGGTTTTTTATCCTAATGCATAGAATGCATTAAGACAAAAAAAACCTTTCGCCTTTACAACTTCTTTAAAGCTGAACTCCAGGAATTATTTTTGAAGCTGGGTTCACACTTATGTGAATTGGATGGTCCCCCCCAGCATCCAATTAGCATAACAGGAGACTGTGACCAGCTCTCAATGGAGCCGGTTCACACAGCTCTGGGGCAGCCGCGGTCTGCACATGAAAAGGGTCCTGTGTGTCTTTGGCTCTGTTTCAGGTCCAAATTCAGGCAAAAATTCGGCACTGATTTGCCCCTAAAACTGAGAACAGGGATGCAGCAGACCCCCTGCTGCGAGCCACGGCTGCAGCTAGTGTTAACCCGGCCTTAAACTTAGAATGCTTTAACTTGATTACATGTAATTCTTAATATTCACAGCTGGAGGGGCTGCAGGGGTTGCAGAAATCCAGTGTATTACCCGGTGCTACCTACAGTCAGTGGTGGATTCTTCTGTGTGCTGCTTGAGCGACTTGCCATCTATATACAGTAAACGCTTGGTTTGAGAGCGTTTTGCAAGACAAGCTAAATTTTTAACTAAATTTTGACTTGATATACAAGTAGGGTCACGCACAACTGAGTATAAAACAGAAGAGAGGTGCCTCCAAGTGTAGCTATATTGTTACATTTAATGAAGGTACAACATTTAGCAAGTCACATGGTTGATGATTAAAACAGGCACATCTAAGTATGCAGGCATCCGGGGTAAAGCTGTCCACATAGACCGTCCTCCACATTGCCATCAACGTCATCCCTTCCACACTGCGTGCCTCGCTTTCAGATCGCTCTACTGCAGGGTAGTCTTCCCGGTCACATTTGCAGACTGACAGCCATGAGAGCCGGCGGTGCGGGGGATGGTCTATGTGGACAGCTTTACCCCGGATGCCTGCATACTTAGATGTGCCTCTTTTAATCATCAACCATGTGAGTTGCTAAATGTTGTACCTTCATTAAATGTAACCATATTGCTACACTTCGAAGCGCCTCTCTTCTCTTTTATACTCTGTAGCTCCAGCTGGATTTTGCTTCTAATCCCCTTGTGGAGGCTTCCATTTGTGGATGGACATTTTATGGTTACGCAATCACATTGCTATAATCTTTTTATATGGACTATAAACTGAAGGATTTATGAATAAATGGTTGTGGAACTAATCATCCGAGTTTCCATGATTTCTTATGGGGAAATTTGCTTTTATATACAAGTACTTTGGATTACAAGCATGATTCCGGAACAAATTATGTTCCCAATCCAAGGTTTTACTGTAATGAACACAGGTGGGTCACTTGCTCAGCACCTATGCCATTCACAGAACATCTTGATTTTTTTTCTCATTGGATATTTAACATCATGATTTCTGCCTCATCCAATCAGAGAACACCTTGTATTTATTCAGAAAAAACACAAAAAATACATGTTAATCCTGATAGTAATCCAATGTCCTTTTACCTTTCTGCACTGAGCAGAAATATCAGATAATGTTATCAGCCCTTCCAGTGATCATCTATGTTTTACACAATCCCTCCTCCCTACACAATGGAATTTAGGAGACAGGTTGGTGTTTATAGTCCTAATTAAGAGAGCAGCCTTGGCCAACAATGGGGCTCCTCCAGAGATGCAGTGAGTGAGAGTTGTCACCTTAGAATAGAAATGTAGAATGTAATTGGCAGGATCATTTGAAAATAAAGGGAGAATCAGCCTAAAAAATAGGAAACTAATGCAGTCATCACATGTGAGCACTGAAATATATTAAATTTTTGTTTTGGGTTTAAATACCCTTTGACCAGTTCATGCAACATCTTGTGCTCAGTAGATCCCTCCATTCTGGGCAATGTCTTACTAAGTACAATATTTTGTAGATGAATTAGATCTCAGTGATCAAATGAATGTACAGTATGAATTCAGACTTATTTCTGTACCCAGTCTCAGCTAGTGATAGCGAATAGTGCAAAAGAAACGTATATGCATCATTAGGGGGATTACCAGATGACAGACTGAGTGGTCTCAGTTTACCTCTTATTACTAATTATTACTTATTTTTAGCGCAATTACAGTGGGGCAAAAAAGTATTTATAAAGGGGAAAAAACCTCGCTAAAAAGCAATTATAAATGCTGAACTGCAGCTGCAACAAAAAAACACTAATATCAGTGTAATAAACTAAAGCAGATAAAATAGGTGCGCTTACAGTCAGATGGTCACAGATATAAATTCATGTGTTACTTGCATAAATGAATAAATAAATAAGTAAATAAGTATATATAAGCTGTAAATAATTGATAAATCAAATACCAAAATCAGAAAGTGCTTATAGGTAAATAAACTCCAATACTGAATTGAGTGCACAGTAAGTGACCAAACGTGTAAATAGATATAGATTATTCAAATTTCATAAATTATAAATGAAATCAAATGTGAATATAAAAATGGGAAAAGTGAGTACAGACCATTCATAAGAAAGTCAATGAAGGCGCATCAATCCCATGAAGGAAAAGTCACGTATCCACAGTTCATTGAGAGCAGCCAGTGTGGGTGAAGAAAAGAAGAAGGTGGTGTGAAGGGATATCCAGATAAACAGTGAATCCGGAGGACACTATAGATGGACCCTTACCAAAAGTGGTGGACCTCCCTAATAGCAAGGTCTTGTGTTGCGTGCAGATACAGCCCTCTGAAGGGACAGCTGGATAGCGGCATCCGGATCAGCCGATGAATGCAGCGTTCCAACGGAAGGCGATTCCAGAGCGTCCACCAGGAGGGAGGCACCCACTGTCTTCAAATGGGAGCACAACTCCCCCTGCCTGGATCCAAAAAAGTATTTAGTCAGCCACCAATTGTGCAAGTTCTCCCACTTAAAAAGATGAGAGAGGCCTGTAATTGTCATCATAGGTATACCTCAACTATGAGAGACAAAATGTGGAAACAAATCCAGACAATCACATTGTCTGATTTTTGAAAGAATTTATTTGCAAATTATGGTGGAAAATAAGTATTTGGTCACCTACAGACAAACAAGATTTCTGGCTCTCACAGACCTGTATCTTCTTCTTTAGGAGGCTCCTCTGTCCTCCACTCATTACCTGTATTAATGGCACCTGTTTGAACTTGTTATCAGTATAAAAGACACCTGTCCACAACCTCAAACAGTCACACTCCAAACTCCACTATGGTGAAGACCAAAGAGCTGTTGAAGGACACCAGAAACAAAATTGTAGACCTGCACCAGGCTGGGAAGACTGAATCTGCAATAGGCAAGCAGCTTGATATGAAGAAATCAACTGTGGGAGCAATAATTAGAAAATGGAAGACATACAAGACCACTGATAATCTCCCCTCGATCTGGGGCTCCACGCAAGATCCCATCCCGTGGGGTCAAAATGATCACAAGAACGGTGAGCAAAAATCCCAGAACCACACAGGGGGACCTAATGAATGACATGCAGAGAGCTGGGACCAACGTAACAAAGGCTACCATCAGTAACACACTACGCCGCCAGGGACTCAGATCCTGCAGTGCCAGACGTGTCCCCCTGCTTAAGCCAATACATGTCCAGGCCCGTCTGAGGTTTGCTAGAGCATTTGGATGATCCAGAAGAGGATTGGGAGAATGTGATATGGTCAGAAGAAACCAAAGTAGAACTGTTTGGTAGAAACACAACTCATCGTGTTTGGAGGAGAGAGAATGCTGAGTTGTAACCAAAGAACACCATACCTACTGTGAAGCATGGGGGTGGCAACACCATGCTTTGGGGCTGTTTCTCAGCAAAGGGAACAGGACGACTTATCTGTGTACATGAAAGAATGAATGGGGCCATGTATCATGAGATTTTGAGTGCAAACCTCCTCCCATCAGCAAGGGCATTGAAGATGAAACGTGGCTGGGTCTTTCAGCATGACAATGATCCTAAACACACCGCCCGGGCAACGAAGGAGTGGCTTCGTTAGAAGCATTTCAAGGTCCTGGAGTGGCCTAGCCAGTCTCCAGATCTCAACCCCATAGAAAACCTTTGGAGGGAGTTGAAAGTCCGTGTTGCCCAGCGACAGCCCCAAAACATCACTGCTCTAGAGGAGATCTGCATAGAGGAATGGGCCAACATACCAGCAACAGTGTGTGACAACCTTGTGAAGACTTACAGAAGACGTTTGATCTCTGTCATTGCCAACAAAGGATATATAACAAAGTATGGAGATGAACTTTTGATATTGACAAAATACTTATTTTCCACCATAATTTGCAAATAAATTCTTTCAAAAATCAGACAATGTTATTTTCTGGATTTGTTTCCACATTTTGTCTCTCATACAGGGCCGATCCTAGGCGGGTGCGCAGGGTGCAGTGCACCTGGGCGCCAGAGAGGTGGGGGCGCTGAAGCACCAGAGTGCTCCCCTCCCTCCTCCTCCTCCTCCTCTCCTTGTCCAGAGGCCGTTCTCTACGCCCGTCACCACCGCTGCCGCTGTGTTTCCTGCTGAAGCCCGTCCCCTCTCCCTCCTGTCAGAGAAGGAGAGCAGCCGGAGATCAATGTGGCTGTCTCTGTGTGGACAGAGAAAGCCGCGCAGTGACGTCGCTGGGGGGCGGTCCGTGCCTGACACATGTTCTTCTCCTCTCTGTGTCTAACTCCTGCCTGCTGCGATCTGTTCTCCACCAGGGTGGCGCGGCTGCACAATGTCCTCTCCAGCTTCCACCGGGTGTTTTTATGTACCCTAATGGAGGGGAGGGATTTGTCCTGGGGGGGTCTGTACTAATGGAGGGTGTGGTTTGTCCTTGGGGCGTCTGTACTGAGGAAGGTCTGTACTGAGGGAGGGGTTTAAACTTAGTGGGGGGTCTGCACTGACGGAGGGGGGTCTATACTTAGTGGAGGGGGGTCTGTACTGAGGGGCTATAGTGGGTGGAGGGGGGGTGACGCCATGTTTTACCGCACCTGGTGACACCAACCCTAGTGACGCCACTGCAGCTGCAGGCTCTTCTTTTCCCCTCCATCTCGCACGCGCGCTGCTGTACTAGTGAGCGGCGCTTGCCAGCACAGCCGCCCACTATGTTTCTTCCCCCGCCTTCATATCAGCCAGGGAAGAAATAGAATAGAAAAAGGAGCAGAGAAGAGGATTGAAGGACATGTAGTCCCGAGGACTGGCAGCCCCACTGTAACACGGAAACTGCAGCCCACACAGCATGCTCAGCTGAATGGGAGAGAGCCAGTATCCTGGGAAAGCTTTCAGGGAAGTGCACCCAGGGCTCCAGAGGGAGAGGGCAGTGCTGAGGGAACACCATCAGAGAGAGAACCGCGCTGCCCTGCGCCACCAGTCTCTGACTGTCTCTTGTATCATGTCTACAGTCTCTGACCATCTCTTGTATCATGTCTGAAGTCTTTGACCATCTCCTGTACTATGTCTGGGGGCTCTTGCTAACAGACTCTCTAACAGAAGCCCTCTGTGTGTGCATCAGAGAAACTCCCCTCCAGGTCTCATTAGTGTACGCTCTTCCTGTATTTTCTTTATTGTTAAAAGATTATGGGAGGATCCCAGGGTAACAAAGACTTCTTAGGGGAGCATCTCTGTGTTTGAGTCGTTGCCATGGAAACATTTGTAAAGGGGAGGGGTTGGTAAGATGACCACGCCCATGGGGGGGGCGTCATAAATATTTCTGCACCCAGGCGTCTGTGACCCTAGGATCGGCCCTGCTCTCATAGTTGAGGTATACCTATGATGACAATTACAGGCCTCTCTCATCTTTTTAAGTGGGAGAACTTGCACAATTGGTGGCTGACTAAATACTTTTTTGCCCCACTGTAGCTTTATATGTTATTTTAAAAAATAAGTAACACCACCTACAATTTGACGCCGAGTTTGGGGCTGAAAAGCATCGTAGCTGAAAGTTTTCAGTGCTAAATTCCCGGTCTTTGTGTCTCGATTGCCAAACTTTCATGTGTTTAAACAATAACAGATGCCTAAAACTGATGTCATGGCAAAAATGTACTTTTTACTAAGAACACACAGAGTTTTGTTAACTTGGCTGCCTTAGGATCTGCTCTGCGGCTAACAATTACAATTCCGACTTAGAAGTTTGTTACTTAGCATGTGGTAAACAGCATGCAAATGCTATAAATCAAAGCAATGATCACAGGTGAGCATTGCTCAACATAGAGCAAATGAAAACGGTGGAGGAACATAACATATAGGACTCACCTACAGTATCTGCACAGGATAAAAGGCACAAATACAGAGACTTTTGCTCATGTTTTCACAACACAGAAAGGATGAGGTGAGTACACCCAAAAGGGTTCAGTTAGTGTTAGGACTTAATTTAGGTGTTAGGTAGGTGTGACGTTTATAAGGGCGTTTTTTTTATAAGGGCTGAATCTTTAAGGGCTCATTCACACAAGCTTTGATCTCTGAAGAGCAATTTGCATTTGGAGCATTTGATAGGTGTCGAGGAGGTGTTGTATTGCCTCCTCTCCACTTGCAATAATCTCTTGATCACTGATCTAGTGCTACAACCATATGCATTGCATGCAGTTGCAGAGTACTTGCCGAATGGCCCCTTTCACCTGAATGGTTTGCATTCAGTGGGCACTACACCCACCAAAGCAGCAGGGGTTAAAATTTCTGCCGCAGCCTCAAAGCAACGCATTACAACCACAGCATGTGTACACATACGGCCGCTGCTTCTGCATATAAAGGGGCTAGCAGTTTGGGGGGGGGGGGGGGGGGGTAAAGCGGAGCTCAATTGAAGGCTTTTACTACTCCCCCAACCGCTAGTGTGAATGAGCCCTTAGAAATTAAGTCTTACCTGTGCACTTTATGATATAAGTGTTGGGTGAGAATGAATCACTAGCAGGTATACTTTACAGAAAAATAACCCCATAAAAAAGAGGAGGAACACTGACCTTTCTGGTGAGGGAAATCATAACTCCCTTTATGAGCTATGGCTCCTGCTAAGCAACAATTCTGGGTATATCAGATACTGTGTCTCCCACTGTGTATCCTATATTGATGTAGAGGGTAGCGGGAGAAACCACAGCACACAGCAGAGGACAAGCTAGCCAACATGCAAACAAAGTTCAGTGGCTGTGCCATAGCTGATGAAGAGAGTGAAGATTTCCCTTGCTGCCTGCTGAAAGTTATGTATTTCTCCTCTTCTTTTACAGGGTTATGCTTCATGAACCTCTGCCAGCGTAAATATAACCACTTGCTGACCGCCTAACTGTAAATATACATCATTACTTTGATGTTAAATACCGGGGTTATGGTAGCAGCTTGTTGCCAATACCCCAGTATCTTCACTTACAGCAGGCAGCTGGCTTTCCGATAAAAGTGGTCCCAGTGGCGCATTCATGCCAGGATAACTTTTATATTCAGCGGGAGAGGTAAACCCCTCCTCCTGCTGCTTCCCAGTGCAATCTGGTCCGATCCATGGCTGGGCAGGAAGTCAAGTGAGGGCAAGGTGGCCCTCACTTGGCACTATGCCCTTGGAGGACCGAAGCGGCGTCTGACGTGATTTCCGCCTCTCGGTCTTAAAGGGCTGATTTTTTTTTCTTCTTAAAGCCAAAATTACATTTTTTTTTTGCTTTTAAGGGTAAATGAGAGATCTGGGGTCTTTTTGACCCCAAATTTCTCAATAAAGAGGACTTGTCATGCTTATTCCTATTGCAAGGGATGTTTATTTTTTTGTAATAGGAATAAAAGTGATCATATAGAAAAAACTTAAAGGGACAGTGTAAAAAAAAAAAGAAGTAAAATAAATAAGAAAAAAAGAAGTAAAAAAGCACCCCATCCCTCCAAGCTGGCATGCAGAAGCAGTCAGGCAATGTTTATCAACGACATTGCTCAACCCTGAAACCGGGAGATATACAGAAACATTCTTTTTTTTTAACTTTCTGTTTTTTCATTTACAGATCAATTCAGTTTAAAGCAACCTTTTTTGTTCACTTCTATTTTAAAAAATAATAACTAAAACTTTTTTTTTTGTTTGCTTTGTTTGTTAATATTTTTACATCTTTAACATATATTTACACATTTCACATTGAAAAAAGCTCAACTTTTCAATGTTTTGTACCATTGCGGACAGCTGAAGTGTAAACAAAACAGTTGCGGTAGGTATCAGTAATTGGTATCAGTGAGTACTAAAAAAAAAAGTATCGGTACTCGTACTCATTGTAAAAAAAAAATGGTATTGGTGCATCTCTAATTATTACAAAAAAGGAAATGACTTTTTCTTACTTCCTGTTGCATGCCTGCGATAAGAAGTGAAAAGAAGACTACAAACAGATACTCAGACAGCAAAAATAAAAAAAAAAAAAAATCTGGTAGGGGTTTTACCCTTCCCTATTCTATCCAAAGCAAAACATTTTTTGACTATACATACACTTTAAAGGCTTACTTAGTGGTTAGATTAAGTGTAAGAATTAGGGGAGTTAAGTGTTAATGCATAGAGCTGAGAACAAATGTTTCGTACAATACTGCTTATTTTTGCAGGATCAAGTTATAATGAACATATTATTTAGTATTGCAAAATCATTTTATTACAGTCTGATGGAGTCTGTTATTTAGTACTCTAAAGGTTTGGCATAAATGCTTACAGAGTTATTCATACCGCAATAATGTAATCCTGAATAAATCATAAACATGGGTGGCCACTGATCATTACAGTAAAATAATAATACCCAAACCACCTTATAACATAAGATTTTATTGACTGCAAGTGAAAAAAAATGGTGAAATAGAAAGACTGGTGAAAAGATAGTCAAAATACTGTAACTGTAATTGAAGAAAAAACTTGATGCCACCTTGAGGAACATTCCTACTTGAGAAAATAAATGATAATCCAGAAAAAGTGGTCTGCATAGAGGTTTTTCAGATATAGTAGAACATACAGTAGATCTTTTATTTGTGCTCAGAGTTTGAAAAAGAGCAACATTTGGATCTGAAACATAAACGTAGCATTTCTGAGATGAAAGATCTGTGCATGGTCAACTTTGTATATAAAATGAAAAGAGTTATTTTTACTATATCTTAGGACCTCTGCACAGATTACTTTTTCCATATTTTGCTATAAAAGTAGGCCTCAGGCAGGCCTGAAGGGCCTGTGATTTAGACACAAGACACTTGTAAGAGTAGTCCGCCTTCCTTACCTTGTTGAAAATAATCGATTCCACCTGGTTTAAGGTGGAATCAATTATCAGTAACATTACAATGCAAAAAATGCAGAAAATGCAGAAGATCCCAAAGCCAAAAAGTATACAGGCCAGTGGCAGAACTACCAGGGTCATAAAGGTTGCACTTGTGACCAGGCTCTGGCATTCTGCCACTGTTGGGGGGGAGGGGGGGGAGATGGCAGGAAGCATACATGCCAGCCAACTGTCTCTATGATGCCTGCTGTACAGTGGAGTGGGGAGGAAGTGTCAAATCGGCAACTCTTTAGTTGGCTTCTCCCTCTGCCCTTTTGACCAGAAGTGACGCTTTTTGGCAGGTACCGGCTTCAGTGCACAAGCAGAGCAGCTCACTTGTGTACTGAAGCCAGTGGGTGGGACATTACATGTTGAGGGTGTGGCCTGGATGGAGTTAGACTGAGGCTGTTATCACCTATTACACACTGGGCCTGTATAGTGTGCGGTGGCTGAGATTCTGAGCCAGCCGCTCCCGCCCCCTGCACAGCCCAGCGCTCCAGTGAGTGCTGGAGGGACACAGCAGAAAGTTTGTGATTAACAGTCAAGGGCTCTCTACAGGCTGAAGACAAAAAGCTGACCAATCAGCGATGTTTAAATGCTCAATCGGTCTTAGAGGTGGCGTGGGACAGCTGCAGCTGGGATCGGTGCTGCAGCTATCTTGGTAAGTATGATTGTTTATTTTTTTCTAATGTCATACGTCTCATTTAAGTTCTTATTTAAGCTAGGATAAGACAGTGTTAACTTTTTGTCCATATTTTGCTTTTTTTTTTAAAGATGATCCTTTAGGTTTGTGTCTTTGAAGCCTTACAGTTTCAGGTAGGAAGTTCCAGAAGATGGAAAAAGCTCTGAAGAAGTCCTGGACATGAGCATGGGAGGAGGTGACTGGGGAGCTAGAAAGCAGGAGGTCTTGGGAAGAGTGAAGTGGATGGTATGATATTATGAGATGAGATTTATAATGTAGCTAGGGGCAGAGTTGTAAATGGCTTTGTTAGTTGTTAATATTTTAAATTCCATTTGTTGGGCGAGCAGAAACCAGTAGAGAGATTGGCGGAGAGATGAGGCAGACACTGAGTGGTTGGTATATTGGATGATAGACTGACGGAGGATAGGCTGTGTAGAGGTGGGCCAGCGTGGAAAGAGTTTCAGTAGTTGAAGCAAGGGATAACAAGAGTGAATTAGTAGACTGGTGGTGTTATTGGTTAAGAAGGGGCATATTTTAGAAATGTTACGAAGGAGAAGGTGCCAAGACTTGTTTTGTTTTCAATCTCCCTTTATTAATTTTTAAAACACTTACAAAAATACATATATACTTTGATTGATTATAAAATTGGATATCCTACTATATCTTCAACAAGGAATAACAATAAGCCATGATATTTTCTGCTTTCCAATTCTATTTCTGTCTACAACTCTTGCATCATTAACATTTAATTCTACATCTACTCTCCAATCATCCCTGTCCATTTAAACCCAAACTACAACAAGATAGAAAAAAAAAGGGGGGGGGGGGGATACGGTCCTATTTATAGATATTGTGTAAAAGTTGCCGAGGTCCGAAACTCTTCCCGTTGCTGCCATGCTTTTTGATTGTTTAAACTCTCTCCTCAAATTTAATAATTTGCTCCATGGATTGCATTTCGCTCATCTCACAGACCCATTCAATTATTGTAGAACTTTTTGTTTTTCACCAATTTCAAGCTAGTATTGTCCTAGAGGCTGTTATATGGCGAAGGACATCTGCCCCAATGGCTTTCATTGATCCAGGAATAATAGATAATATTGAGATACCAATACTTGGTGGTATCTGATACCGATACCACTTGGTATATATTGAATATCTTAAGCCAGAACTCTCTTACCATTGGACACCAGTACCAAATATGTGTCATTGTGCCTTTTTCCTTAAGACATCTCCAACATGTTTCTGAGTTATCTCCATTTATTTTATGTAAGTCAACTGGGCTCCAATACCACCTCATCATAGTTTTATCAATTCAACGGAAATGCCTTTTTCCACTCTGGTAATGAAATTGGCCTTTTCATTTCGACTTCCCATTTTTTCATATATGTTAATTCATCAAGGGACCCAGAAAGTAGAAGCTTATATATAGTTGACAAATTATGGGTCTCTGTTCTTGTATAAATATTTGCTAAAAATTTGTTAGCGGTCTATCAGTCAGGGAAAGTTGTAAACTAGATCCAATATATGTATATTGTTGCTGGTATTGCATCCATTTTTGTTCATATTCATGCCCTAATTCAGCTAGCCGAGGAAGCTTACCATCCACTAGGATCTGGACTATCCTTGTGTTGTCTGCCCTATTTAAAAAAGTGTGTAGCCTCTAATGCTGGTGGAAATTCAGGATTAGAAAATAAAGGAGTCATAGGCCCAACCAGTGTAGAAAGGCATTTCCTTTTCAACATTGTGTCGCATTGTGTCGCATATCTTCAATGCTGATGACACAAAAAATGTTAATTCTTTTTTCCCGGGTCGAAACTGGGGTTTAATCCATGGGAGTGATTTAAGTTGCAGAGAGAAATATCTTCCTCTAGGGTTACCCATTGTATATATTTTGCATTGTGAAACCAATCTATGATCCTAATTATAGACGCTGCATGCAAATATATTGTAAAGTCCGGAAAGGCAAGACCTCCATTCTCTTTTGTTCTAACTAGGATTTCTCTTTTTATTCGTGATGGTTTCTGGGACCAAGGTGCCAAAATTTGGACAGTGGTTGAATATGGAGCTGAAAGAAGAGTTTGGAGTTTAGGATCACACCCTTATCTGAGGGGAGAGAATGATAGTTGCGGTATTAATCTTGATGGAAAAGTCTATGGAGAAGGCACAGGGAGAATAAATATTATGAGCTCAGTTTTTGAAAAACTGAGTTTTGGGAAGTGGTTTGACATCCATACGGCTATGTCAGTTAGTAGATTGGTGATGTGTAAAGAGATTGGAGGGGTGAGCTGAAGAGTAGTAAGAGAAATTTGGGTGTCGCCAGCATAGATATGGAAAAACTGAGTTTTGGGAAGTGGTTTGACATCCATAGGGCTATGTCAGTTAGTAGATTGGTGATGTGTAAAGAGATTGGAGGGGTGAGCTGAAGAGTAGTAAGAGAAATTTGGGTGTCGCCAGCATAGATATGGTAATAGAAGCTGTGAGTTTATCAACCGATCAAGGAAAGAGGTTTAAATAGAGAACAGAAGGGGTCAAAGTACAGAGCCTTGAGGGACCACTATAGAAAGAAGAAGAGAGGAAGAGGAAGAGTAGTAGGTGATGTTGAAGGAGCACTTAGATAGGCAGGTGGACAACCAGGAAAGAGCAGAATCTTGGAGGACAAGGGAGTGACGTTTTTTGAGGAAGCGTGGGTGGTTAACTGTGTTGAAGCAGAGCCGGGACAAGGTCATCTAGCGCCCTGGGCGAACATGCCAAACTGTGCTCCCCCCCTAAGATATGAGTATTATGTGTCAGCAAAGATCCCCCCCCAAAAAACAACACTAATCTGCATGCTTACTCCCTTGGTATAAATTCCCCCTCCTCCCAGTACAAATCTTTGCTCCCTTATACCCCCCAAAAAAATCATCCCTACTAGCACAAATCTTAAACCCCTAAATTTTCCCCTCCAAGTACACATACCCCCCCACTCCGAATCCCCCCCTAGCACAAATCCCCCCCCCATCCTTTCTACCAACACAAATCCCCCTAAATCATCACTCTTAGCACACTTACCCCCTAGATTCCCCACTCCTAGAACAATACTTACCCCCTGCTGCCCCCCAAATTTCCCCTTACAACACAAATCCTCTCCCCCCGAATCTCCTTGCAGCGCCCCTCCCCACCTAATATAAAACCACAGTTCCCAGGGCAGCCGCCCCTCCTGCCCACCCCTTGTTCCGGCCCTGTGTTGAAGACAGTAGAAAGGTCTAATTGTAGGAGTACTGAGTTAGTGGCCATTGGTTTTAGCCATTAGTAAGTCATTGGTGAGTTTTAGAAGGGCAGTTTTTGTGGAGTGTTGTGGGTGATAGTCAGATTGTAATAGGTCAAGAAGGTTGTTATTAGTAAAGTAACAGCTTCTACTCTTTATATTCTTTGGAGATATACCAACAGGGACACAGACAGCAAGAAAATCTGACAGATGTTAGGGCAAAATAAATTAAGGTCCAGTCAAATTATGGGCTACATAACATGCCAGTGTTAATGCAATACATTGTCTTGCGTTGTGCTGTAATGTGTTAGGGTAGATCATTCATTTCATTTTACTCTAAAGAGAAGTCCATGTTTCTGACCATGTTTCATGTTTTACACATATTTAGGGTGTAACATGAAACATGGTCACAGTTGTCGTCCCCACTCCCAATCACAAATCACCCCGTTTACAGAATCATGGGATTCTTCTCCCCGCAAGCTCCTTTAATTGTTTTAATGTGGCACATCTGTATGTAGATCACCTGCACAGCTGTGTTATTTATTTATAGGAATCTGTGAATACAAAAGTACAAGTCCCATCTTCCACCACTGTAGAGGGACACATAGCTTTCAATAGAGCATAAGTGTGGTGATGGCACCACACGTGTAGTCCACTAATAATTCCTCCAGCCCCAAAACACCAAAATTACAGCTGGAAGAGTAGTCTGCAGAAGCCTGAGCATTGCCACCACTATCCACTGATCAAGATTGCAGTGCTTTGGAAGCTCCAATGCAAAAGAAATAAATACACATTTTTTACTAACCAATATCGATGCCTTTATTATTATTTTTTTTAAACGGTGATTTAATGCATGGTAAGGCACACCTCGTACATTTTGGTACACTACTATAAATTGTTCCCTACTGCATTTGTTTTTCATTTGCAGTGAATACACTGCCATTACATTCTTTCCTTTAACGTTGTTTTACTGTGCAAAGAGGACATCTTAACCGCTTGCCGACCGCCGCATGTACATATACGTCGGCAGAATGGCACGGTTGCGCAAATGGGCGTACCTGTACGTCCCTTTGAATTTGCCGCCATGTGGTTGCGTGCACGCGCCCGGCGCGCACGCGCCCCTGCCGTGAGCTCCGTGAGTGTGATTGCGGTTCCCGAGGACTGATCGTCTCATGAAGCTGAAGAACGGGTAAATGCTAATGTAAACAAGCATTTCCCCGTTCTGCCTAGTGACACTGTCACTGATCACAGCTCCCTGTAATCAAGAGCGGTGATCAGTGTAGTGTCACACGTAGCCCATCCCCCCCACGCTTAGAACACATCCCTAGGACACACTTAACCCCTGCAGCGCCCCCTCCTGGTTAACCCCTTCACTGCCAGTCACATTTACACAGTAATCAATGCATTTTTAATCGCACTGATCGCTGTATTAATGTGAATGGTCCCAAAATAGCGCCAAAAGTGTCCGATCTGTCCGCCATAATGTCGCAGTCACGATAAAAATCGCTGATCGCCCCCATTACTAGTAAAAAAAAAAAATGATTAATAAAAATGCCATAAAACTATCCCCTATTTTGTAGACGCTATAACTTTTGCACAAACCAATCAATAAACGCTAATTGCGATTTTATTACCAAAAAGAGGTAGAAGAATATGTATTGGCCCAAAATGAGGAAAAAAAATGTTTTTTATATATTTTTTGGGGATATTTATTATAGCAAAAAGCAAAAAATATTGTTTTTTTTTCAAAATTGTTGCTCTTTTTTTGTTTATAGCGCAAAAAATAAAAACTGCAGAGGTGACCAAATACCACCAAAAGAAAGATCTATTTGTGGGGAAAAAAGGACGTCAGTTTTGTTTGGTAGCCACGTCGCACGACCGCGCAATTGTCAGTTAAAGCGACGCAGTGCCGAATCGCAAAAAGTGCTCTGGTCTTTGGCCAGCCAAATGGTCCGGGGCTTAAGTGGTTAATTTCAAATGTAAACATAATTATTATTTTTTACATGTATTTTGGCTTTGCATTCATGCTACAAAAAACATGTTATTAGACAGGAACAACATTGATGTGTAACATGTAGACAAGTATACACTACCGTTCAAAAGTTTAGGGTCACATTGAAATGTCCTTATTTTTGAAGGAAAAGCACTGTACTTTTAAATGAAGCTAACTTTAAACTAGTCCTAACTTTAAACAAATATACTCTATACATTGCTAATGTGGTAAATGACTATTCTAACTGCAAATGTCTAGTTTTTGGTGCAATATCTACATAGGTGTATAGAGGCCCATTTCCAGCAACTATCACTCCAGTGTTCTAATGGTACAATGTGTTTGCTCATTGGCTCAGAAGGCTAATTGATGATTAGCAAACCCTTGTGCAATCATGTTCACACATCTAAAAACAGTCTAGCTCCTTCCAGAAGCTACAAAACTGACCTTCCTGTGAGCAGATTGAGTTTCTGGAGCATCACATTTGTGGGGTCAATTAAACGCTCAAAATGGCCAGAAAAAGAGAACTTTCATCTGAAACTCGACAGTCTATTCTTGTTCTTAGAAATGAAGGCTATTCCATGCGAGAAATTGCAAAGAAATTGAAGATTTCCTACAACGGTGTGTACTACTCCCTTCAGAGGACAGCACAAACAGGCTCTAACCAGAGTAGAAAAAGAAGTGGGAGGCCGCGTTGCACAACTAAGCAAGAAGATAAGCACATTAGAGTCTCTAGTTTGAGAAACAGACGCCTCACAGGTCCCCAACTGGCATCTTCATTAAATAGTACCCGCAAAACACCAGTGTCAACATCTACAGTGAAGAGGCGGCTGCGGGATTTTGGGCTTCAGGGCAGAGTGGCAAAGAAAAAGCCATATCTGAGACTGGCCAATAAAAGAAAAAGATTAAGATGGGCAAAAGAACACAGACATTGGACAGAGGAAGACTGGAAAAAAGTGTTGTGGACGGATGAATCCAAGTTTGAGGTGTTTGGATCACAAAGAAGAACGTTTGTGAGACGCAGAACAAATGAAAAGATGCTGGAAGAATGCCTGACGCCATCTGTTAAGCATGGTGGAGGTAATGTGATGGTCTGGGGTTGCTTTGGTGCTGGTAAGGTGGGAGCTTTGTACAGGGTAAAAGGGATTCTGAATAAGGAAGGCTATAGCTCCATTTTGCAACGCCATGCCATACCCAGTGGACAGCGCTTGATTGGAGCCAATTTCATCCTACAACAGGACAATGACCCTAAACACACCTCCAAATTGTGCAAGAACTATTTACAGCAGAAGCAGGCAGCTGGTATTCTATCGGTAATGGAGTGGCCAGCACAGTCACCAGATCTGAACCCCATTGAGCTGTTGTGGGAGCAGCTTGACCGTATGGTACGCCAGAAGTGCCCATCCAACCAATCCAACTTGTGGGAGCTGCTTCTAGAAGCGTGGGGTGCAATTTCTCCAGCTCACCTCAATAAATTAACAGCTAGAATGCCAAAGGTGTGCAATGCTGTAATTGCTGCAAAAGGAGGATTCTTTGATGAAAGCAAAGTTTGATGTAAAAACAATGTTATTTCAAATACAAATCATTATTTCTAACCTTGTCAATGTCTTGACTCTATTTTCTATTCATTTCACAACGTATGGTGGTGAATAAGTGTGACTTTTCATGGAAAACACAAAATTGTTTGGGTGACCCCAAACTTTTGAACGGTAGTGTATATACAGTACGAAATGTGTTTTGCTTTCTCTTTAAATAATCTAAAAAACAAATACTGTGCATGTCTTTAAAATCAGGTCAAATGTGCAAATTGTGCTCTACTGCTGCATTTATAAAACAGCTATATTAAAGAAAAGGAAACTCCACAACACCATAAAAACATATCAGATTTATTAAGTAAAACAAACGATACGTTTCGTCAGAACTGACATCATCAGGGAAAAGGAACATGTGTTTATGAATGTACAGTATATATAAATAAAAATTTTGCACTTGTCACCTTTTGCACAGTTTGCACATTTGTCATGATTTAAAGGACATATGCACTGTATTCATTTTTTAGATTATTTATCTAAAGAGCAAGCACAACACATTTTGTATATATATTAATGGTTTATATTCTGTTTGTGGAATTTTGTGGCAGCTTTCACTAGGTTTGATTTTGACGTTACTTGCACTAAATGCACAGTATTAAACGTTTTTTATAATAATATGTAGACAAGATTGTTGTATTTCAAAGTGGTTTATTATCTATTATACAGTGCCTTGAAAAAGTATTCACACCCCTTGACATTTTCGACATTTTGTCATGTTACAGACAAAAACATAAATGAATTTTATTGGGATTTTATGTGATAGACCAACATAAAGTGGCACATAATTGTGAAGTGGAAGGGAAGTGTTAAATGGTTTTCAAAATTTTGTACAAATAAATATCTGAAAAGTGTGGCGTGCATTTGTATTCAGCCCCCTTTACTATGATACCTCTAACTAAAGTCTAGTGGAACCAATTGCCTTCAGAAGTCACCTAATTACACCTGTGTGTAATTTAATCATAGTATAAATACAGCTGTTCTGTGAAGCCCTCAGAGATTTTTTAGAGCCCCTTAGTGAACAAACAGCATCATGAAGGCCAAGGAACACACCGGACAGGTCAGGTGTGTTCTGACGAAAAGTTGTGGAGAAGATTAAAGCAGGGTTAGGTTATAAAAAGATATCCCAAGCTTTGAACATCTCACGGAGCTCTGTTCGATCCATCATCCAAAAATGAAATGAGTATGCCACAACTGCAAACCTACCAAGACATGGCCGTCCACCTAAACTGACAGGTCGGGCAAGAAGAGCATTAATTAGAGAAGCAGCCAAGAGGCCCATGGTAACTCTAGAGGAGCTGCAGAGATCCACAGCTCAGGTGGGAGAATCTGTCCACAGGACAACTATTAGTTGTCCACTCCACAAATTTGGCCTTTATGGAATAGTGACAAGAAGAAAGCCATTGATGAAAGAAAGCCATAAGAAGTACTATTTGCAGTTTGCAAGAAGCCATGTGGGGGCACAACAAACATGTGGAAGAAGGTGCTCTGGTCAGATGTGACTAAAATTAAACGTTTTGGCTCAAAAGCAAAATGCTATGTGTGGTGGAAAACTAACAATGCACATCACCCTGAACACCCCATCCCCACCATGAAACATGGTAGTGGCAGCATCATGTTGTGGGGATGCTTTTCTTCAGCAGGGACAGGGAAGCTGGTCAGAGTTGATGGGATGATGGATGGAGCCAAATACAGGGCAGTCTTAGAAGAAAACCTGTTAGAGTCTGCAAAAGACTTGAGACTGGGGCAGAGGTTCACCTTCCAGCAGGACAAGGACCCTAAACATACAGCCAGAGCTACAATGGAATTGTTTAGATCAAAGCATATTCATATTAGATCAAAGTCCAGACCTAAATCCAATTGAGAATCTGTGGCAAGACTTGAAAATTGCTGTTCACAGACACTCTCCATCCAATCTGACAAATCTTGAGCTATTTTGCAAAGAAGAATGGGCAAAAATTTCACTCTCTAGATGTGTAAAGCTGATAAAGACATACCCAAAAAGACTTGCAGCTGTAATTGCAGTGAACGGTGGTTCTACAAAGTATTGTCTCAGGGGGGCTGAATACAAATGCACGCAACACTTTTCACATATTTATTTGTAAAAAAATTTGAAAACCATTTATCATTTTCCTTCCACTTTACAATTATGTGCCACTTTGTGTTGGTCTATGGCCTCTTTCACACGATCGGACTATGTTAGCCTATGGAGCGACGGATGTCAGCGGAGACAAGTCCACTGACATCCAACCCGGTCCGATCCGCAAAAAGAAGACGGATGGCCCTACGTCCGGATCCGTCGCTGGCGGATCGGATCGGGTGAGATCTGATGAAAACAGACATGCTGTCCATTTTCATCCGATCCCTCCATAGGCAGCAGCGGCGCCTGACAAGCCCCTCCCTGCTCAGTGAGCAGAGAGGGACTTGTCATCCGCCGGCTCAGCGGAGATCAACAGAGAGATCTCCCGCTGAGCCGGCGGACCGAGGAAGTGGAGTCCGCCTTGTGTGAAAGGGGCCTATCACTTAAAATCCCAATAAAATACATTTACGTTTTTTGTTGTAACATGACAAAATGCGGACAATTTCAAGGGGTGGGAATACTTTTTCAAGGCACTGCATCTATTATATTCCTATAATATCTCTTATGGATGTTATTATTAGTATTATCATTTGTAAGCAGAAGATCAAAAATAAAACATTTTTTTAATGCTTGGAAAGTAATCGATATTCTAACCCTTCCATAATATACCCAAGACAAAGAAATGTTTTGGCTTTAAGATACTCCTGGACATATATGTCATTTTAAATGCTTCTTCACAATGAAAAGAAAGTGCATCATTTTATAATCTCAGATGCTTCCAAAATTATGTTTTGGTGACATCATTTAACTTTATTAGTGAAGAAACTGCTAACATTAATAATATACATGGTCTTCTTATAAATGAATAAGTTTATCTTCATAAATACATGTTCCTTTTCATGCAGACTGTTCCTTTCCATTTTCATATGGAAGACATTAAACAAGTTTCCATTATGACTTCCTTTCTAGAGGAAGGAAAAATATGAACAGTTGTTTCCATATAAGTGATCACAACCTAAAACATAATTTATGAGAGTTATTGTTACTATAGTTCTCTGTATTTTGAACATCTATCAGCAATACCACTGCCCCCGGAACAAGCAGAAAGCTGAAGATGCATAATTCTATACAAATGCATAATAAATCAAAGACTCGGATTTAGTAAAAGTACCCCCCTCAGAGCAGTCACTTGATCAGGAGCCCACCTTGCTGGTTCCCAATCAGAAGCAGTGACTGAGAGCTGTCAGCGATAGCTTGGTCAGTGTGCTGGGAGTGAGCAATGACTATCATTTTAGCACACAAACATACACTGCCATGGGAGCATATGGGCATTAATGACTGTTTATTCAGTTGCCGCATATATATGGATTATTCAATCGGCAAGTCCATTTATATTATATTTACTAATCCAGGGATCTGGCAAGTCCAAAGATTAGTATTATTAATAACACTTGAAAACTTTTTTTTTTTGGATAGAATGGGGAGGGGTCAGACCCTCTGTCAAGTTTTTAATTGCCGTTTCTGTCCCACTTGGTTTGCCCTTCCGGCTATTGTCACCATGACAAAAAGTGAAGGAAATCCAACATTTTAGAGTTTTGCCGAGAACAAGAGGTAAAGAGAAATCTTTCAATGGGGTCACCTGCTCCAAAGATAATTGTATTAAGACAGGTGTGAGAGTTTCTCTAAGTTTCTATTGGGCTTCTAGGACAGGAAGTAAGTTTTTCAATAGCAAAACCAGCCAGGAGTTTTCACCCTTTTCTACTCTATCCAAAATTTTAAAAAAATGCTATAAATACACTTTAAAGTGTTCTAAAGGCAAAGGTTTTTACCTTAATGCATTCTCTGCAATATGGTAATGTTCTTTCTCAATTCACCATTCACTATTCTCAATTCAGAATGATTTCAGAGTCCATTCTCCGTTCACCACTGTGCCTGCCAATCTGCTGAAGCCAGGGCTGCTGGTAGAAATCACAGGGCCCTGTACAGCCAACCTAACAGGACCCCCCTCCTTTTTCTTTTTTTTACATTTTTTTTAACAGCTCTGTTGGGGGGACCTTTGTTGAAATATCAGGGATCTATACAGAGCTCTGATGTCTCACATTCAAGATAGAGAAAGGGACTGAGGAAATAGATTCTGCAGTCCCTTTCTTTGCAGCTTCAGCTACACTGGACAGTGAATGAATGGGAGGTGCTCTGAGGCTTCCTGTTTATTCACAAACTTAAGCATAGTAAACACTCCTTTCTATGCTTCGGTGATGAATGGACACAGTGAATGATCAGAACCAATCGCTCACTGTGTTCATTCAGGAAAGGAAGGGCTGGTAAATAGGACATATCCTGAAACCTTCCCCTGTGTGTCTGCCCTCAGCTGGTGGGAGAGAAGCCGACAACACCGAAGAGGAGTGGGGCACACAGGGAGGCCTGGACAGCGGGGGGAGGCAGATACCAATAGGAGAAGTCAGCAGAGCTGCAGGGGGAGCCGCAGGAGTTACCAATAAGGCAGTCAAACCATCCCTCCTGCTCGGTAGGTGCCTGGTCCTGCCTTTTTAACTGATGGGGCCCGGTACAGGAGCCTTATCAGGAGCCCTAGCTGCAGCTCATTTCTCCTCTTCCTGGTCTCTCTGAAGAGGAGGTTCAGGCCATTCTGTAGAGCAGGTAAGTATAAATGTGTTTTTTTATTTTAGGGGGAATAAAATAGGGTTTACATATACTTTAAACTGTAAGCTTGTTTGTAAAATAAATTCCCATACAAGAGTGATCCTGGTAACAATACATAATGTATATTGGTGAAAGCAAGAAGTTTAATGCAGTCTAAAAACTGTGGTTTAAAAGCCCTTTAACCATGTACAAAACACAATGCTTGGTGGGTAGGGTGAAGCATGTACTTATGTTTATGAGACAGGTATGTGTATTCCAACACTTGCTTGTTCACATAATTGTGGGTTTTGAGTCCTCTTTGATTTCAAAAGCCAATGCAAAGGGTAGAGGTGGCATGCCAAAATAAGTAAACTGGAAATGCATATCTGAAGCATATGATGACAGACCGAAGAGTAAAAAATATAGCAAATAAAAAACAATAGCAAATATAGCATGCACAAATGCTAGAGAAGCCATGTTATAATTTAAAGGGATTGTAAAGGCAGAAGTTTTTTTATCTTAATGCATTCTATGCATTAAAAAAAACCTTCTGTGTGCAGCAGCCCCCCTTAGCCCCCTAATACTTACCTGAGCCCATTTTTATCCAGCGATGTTGCAAGAGTGTCTCAGCTCCCCGGGACTCCCATCCTCATTGGCTGAGACAGCAGCGCAGCGTGATTGGCTCCTGCTGCTGTCAAAGTCAGTCAGCCAATCAGGAGAGAGAGGTTGCGGCTCCATGTCTGAATGGAGACGCGGAGCTGTGACTCTGCTTGGTTGCCCCCATAGCAAGCTATGCTTGCTGTGGGGGCACTCAACAGGAGGGAGGAGCCAGGAGCACAGAAGAGGGACCCGAGAAGATGAGGATCTGGACCACACTCTGGGAAATGTGCAAAACCAACTGCACAGGGCAGGTAAGTATAACATGTTTGTTATTTACAATCACTTTAATGCCATTAAAAATTACCTTTCCTTTTCATTCTGTAGCAACTGTAATTCTCTGTAGAATTCAATGCAATATGGCAACCTAGAGGCATTCCATACTCCCCTGCTTGTGTGATGGGCTCACTCATTTTCTCAGAAGTCTGCACTAGGATACAAGTCAAATTTTATACATCTCCTGTACTTCTACTGTAAAGGGATGCAGACACTGTGGATGTTTGGAGCAGACTGCCAGCAGAGTTAATGAGTATAAAATATTCTATTTATGTACGTATGTATTGTTACATTTATTGTGTTCAGCCTCCTCCAAAGCTCCAAATTGACTTTTATTTTGCTGTTTTGGCCCAACTTCCTATTAGAGCAGTGGGGGCCCCTCCATTAGGGGCCACCCCCCTCTCTCCAGGCCACCCCCCTATATGCAATGGATAGATTCACGCGTAGCTTGAATCTATCCACGGCCGCCCCCAATTCATATGTCCAGCCCCTCTCAGGGCACATGAATTACAGCAGCTAGGTTTATTTTTTTTAAGCACCTGATTAGAGCCAGAGGCTCTAATAGGCTTCAAAATAGGGTGGGCTCGGGTCGCAGAGGATGTGCTCCGATCCCACCCAGGTGTGTTGCAACAGCAAATGAATATTCACTGTTGCAACACTGATCCTCCTCCCGGCCAATCGGGAAGCAAGTATGAAACCGTCAGGGGATCATATTGGACGCCTAGCGCAGGGAGGAGCAGAGAGGACCACCGCGAAAGCTGCTCCAGTAGAGGACACCGGAGCAGCTTTCCCTGAGCCTGCCATGCTTAAGGACAGGGGCGACCGCACTGGAAGATGGCCGCATCAGCTACGGCCATTGCTGTCACCGCCCGCATCCAGGGTAAGGATTGACCGACAGACAGCGGGTGGAGGGGGTTTCGGCTGGGGGTGTTAGTGTGTTAGTGGGTGGGTAGGGGCAGTTGTGCTAGTGCCACTCCACCGGCGGGTGGGGGGGTTGTTTACCGCCCACCCCCCCCCAAAAAAAAAAAAAAACATCCACCGCTGTATTAGAGGGTGACTAATGCCCCGTACACACGGTCGGATTTTCCGTCCGAAAATGTGTGATAGGACCTTGTTGTTGGAAATTCCAACCGTGTGTAGGCTCCATCACACATTTTCCATCGGATTTTCCGACACACAAAGTTTGAGAGCTTGCTATAAAATTTTCCGACATAAAAATCCGTTGTCGGAATTTCCGATCGTGTGTACACAAATCCGACGCACTAAGTGCCACGCATGCTCAGAATAAATAAAGAGATGAAAGCTATTGGCTACTGCCCCGTTTATAGTCCCGACGTACGTGTTTTACGTCACCGTGTTCAGAATGATCGGATTTTCCGACAACTTTGTGTGACCGTGTGTATGCAAAACAAGTTTGAGCCAACATCCATCGGAAAAAATCCTAGGATTTTGTTGTCGGAATGTCCGATCAATGTCCGACCGTGTGTACGGGGCATAAGTTTGTTCTCCATGTTCTTGCTCTCTGTTGCTCACTTTCGGGTCAGACTAAGGATTAAGGACTATGGACCATGGGATTTGTAGTGTGCATACTAGAGCAGTACACATGACCACAACAAACATGATCTACTGGTTCCTAAGCAATGGAAGTAATGCCGCGTACACACGGGCGGACTTTTTGACGGTTTAGGTCCGGCGGACTTCGACTGACTTTCTGACGGACTTTCGAATGAACGGACTTGCCTACACACGATCAACCAAAGTCCGACGGATTCGTACGTGATGACGTACGACCGGACTAAAATAAGGAAGTTCATAGCCAGTAGCCAATAGCTGCCCTAGCGTCGGTTTTTGTCCGTCGATTAGCATACAGACGAGCGGACTTTTCGACCGGACTAGATTTGAAACATGTTTTATTTCTAGGTCCGTCTGACTTTTGGGGAAAAAAAGTCTGCTGGAGCCCACACATGGTCGAATTGTCCGACGGAGTCCGGTCCGCCGGACCTAGTCCGTCGAAAGGTCCGCTCGTGTGTAAGCGGCATAAGGGGAAAAAAGGAGATGTTAGGGAGCTTTCAAAGGACATTACAAGGAGACAGAAAAACACAGTAAGAATATTTTGAATAAAAAAAAAAAATGATTACAAAGTCATTAAGTAGTGGAAGCATTATTTTTGGAGTAATAAGGATATTAATTAGTGTCACTTTAACTGTTGAAACATGCTTAGGATAAAAATAAATCTTAACGTGCATGTTAAAGAAAAAGTCTTCTATATTTCTGTGTTTGATGCAAATATGGTAATTTGTTTAGAGCAGCCTTTTTCAAACAGAGTGCCTTGAGGTGTCTTCAGGGGTGCCTTAGCAAAATGTCTAAAAATTGTACAAAAATGTATACAAGCCAGCAGGTGAATCAAGCCTGCCTTAGTTACACCAGTTGTAGGCAACCTTCAAGAGATGGAAATTTACAACACTGATGAAGTCAAAGATCACCAGGCACAGTATCCCCCCCCCCCCCCCAAAAAAAAAGTGTGTTGTGCAGAGAATGCAGGGATCGCCAATGTGTTACGCTCAGAATGCAGAAATCAGGAGTGCGTTAAGCTCAGAATGCAGGGTTCGGGAGCGCGTTAAGCTCAGAATGCAGGGTTCAGGAGTACGTTGCAGGCGGAATGCAGGGATCAAGTGAGTGTGTTGCGGCCAGAATGCAGGGTTCAGGATTGTGTTGCGGCCAGAATGCAGGGTTCAGGAGTGCGTTGCGGTCAGAATGCAGGGAACAGGAGTGCATTGCGGTCAGAATGCAGGGTTCAGGAGTGCATTGCGGTCAGAATGCAGGGTTCAGGAGTACATTGCGGTCAGAATGCAGGGTTCAGGAGTGTGTTGCGGCCAGAATGCAGGGTTCAGGAGTTTTTTGTGGCCAAAATGCAGAGTTCAGGAGTGCGTTGCGGTCAGAATGCAGGGATCAGTAGTGAGTGCCGGTCAGAATTCAGGGAACAGGAGTGCATTGCGGTCAGAATGCAAGGATCAGGAGTGTGTGGCGGTCAGAATGTAGGGATGGGGGGGGGGGGGTGATGTGAAGGGTGGTAGATGGCACTGCTATGGGGGTGACCCTGCCCATAACTATGTCCTCTGCCCCTTCACATCACCTCACACACACACACACACAAAGCAGTAACCCCCCTTCCCTCCTCTCCTCCCATAGCACAGTGTCCTACCTTGCACAGCAGAGACCAGGAGGCAGCACAGCTCTGGACAGAGGGGCGAGAGCTGGCAGAGTGACTTTTCTTAATAGCAAACTGGTGAAACTGGAGAAATTGAGGGAGAAGAGAAACATTGGAATACTAATCAGTACTGGTGTGCAAAAGTGTATTTGCTTTTGTAAGAATAAATCACCTCTAATGCTGAGTGTCCTATGTGTGTTAATGCTGCTGCATTATGTAAAACAAATAGAATCATTTTTTACATTTTAGGATGGGGTGCCTTGAGACTGTCCATAATTTTAAAGGGTGCCTGAACTGAAAAAAGGTTGAGAAACACTGCCCTAGAGTGTGGGATCTGTTGTGTCTCTGAGACAGGAAGTAAATTACCCCCTACTTGTCCTACTAAGTTTAATAAAATGTCGGGTTGTGGTAGCAGAATAACAGTAATGACTGCTGGGCAATGAACTTCTGGTATGCGAGTTTTTTATTTCATTCTTCTAGCTAGCAAGAATGAACACTCCTGGCCCGACTCGTGTCTACACGCCAAAGAGTCTCCCCTACAGACAATTCAGTGTACATATAACTCTATCACATTACGTCACAAGCGCACAGATAATACATTTCCTTTACAAAACATTCTAACCTTTCACCTACTCTTACTAATGCAAGCAGTTTACCAAAGCATATTCTTTCACAAGCATTGCACAAGCCTTGCCTTTGCGGTTTCCTCCTTAATCAGCTGACTAGCCTGACACATCCTGGACAGGAAAAGTGTGCCAAGCTAAGCACAGATGGCTTTGCTAAGGGGGGGAAGGGGGTGAATTCAGTGTCAGGTTCTACAGATCTCACAAAATGTTCTTAACATAGTCATTAGGAATGGCTTCTTAGCTGGAATTCTAAATCAGCCCTACTACACACATAACCATGGCCATATAATCTGATCCCCCTTCCTACTTCATTCCCCCCTTTGATCATAATCATAGCGATTAATATGAGCGAGATTAAGCATCACTAAATAGCATACAGGTCTGCTTTCTAATGGATCAGAGCCCAATGTGACTGAGAATTTTTTTTTATTTAGTCTTGGGGGGTTAATGGCTGGTATTTCCACATAGCCATAATATGGGTCGCAGCCTTTCTTTCTACGGTGGCCTCAATGAAACTCTGGATCATTCTAGTCCCAAGGGGAATCAGACAGGGCAGCAGCAGACATGCTACGAGTATTATTACAACGATCCCCAATATAGCCTTTACCCCATATACACTGGGAAAACCCCAATCTCCGAACCAGCTACCAGCATTGAGACCATCCCATGTCTGGACTGGCACATGAGCTAACTTTTTCATTCTACCAGTGATTTCCTCAACTACTTTTCCTGTGTTGTCCACTTCTAAGCAACAATTACTCAGATTAAATTTTCCACAGACACCACCCTCAGTAGCTAACAGATAGTCTAAGGCAAGTCTGATACACATGAGCACGTAAATTAGTTCCTTGTTTAGCAAGCAAATTTAAGGCAGCAGCAGTTTCGTTAGTAATTATTTCTAATACAGCCTGTAACCTTATAATTCGATTAAGCATATAAATTGGTGTTCTATAACCGTAACTGCCATCTTTGGCCCATGTGGCTGGACCATAATACTGGACAATACGTTCTGGGGGCCATTCATTATCTTTCCAGTTTCCTATCGTCAGACTAGATGACCTCCGCTTCCTCTTTGAACCTATGTACACGGGGACTCCCAGTTCTTCCCTATTTCCCAGTGGAAGAAGGAAAAATGAGGGTTTTAATGTACCTAAGACACAGGCTCCTGACCAGTCTTGGGGGAGCTCTGAATAGGCTTTATTCCCACAAATCCAGTACAAGTTTTCTGGGGCCTTCCAGTTAGACTCTTTGGTGAGATTTTCCCATAGCCCTTTTAGATGAGTGAAATTGGTAAAGGGGTGTGGGTCAGGCACGGGTACGTTTGTATCACTCCACCAGGATGTACTTTTTGAAGTGTTGTTATAAAACTGTTGTCCTAAACAGGCCATTTCTCCTACATGTGTTTTATACTGGGGACCCGACCTGGCTATACAATATTTCCCAATTATTGACGTTTTCAGGTGCCATTCTGACCTTATTCGTTCATGGGGCTGCTCAGAGGTGGCACTGAATGGCACATCATAATCTTTTTCCCTGGCTTCCCAAGGCCATTGGTCTCCCATGTTGGTTCCTCCACACACATAGCCATCTGTGACTTGTAAATTGTCAGCCACACTTTCTGCCAGTTCAATGAACAGGTTCTTTGTGCTAGGGGGCACTTCCATACCAGTGGCTAGCTCTTCATATAAGGAATGAAATAGCTGATGATTAACACTCTTTGTTAGTTCAGTTTCTAGTGAGACATACACAATTGTACCGGGGTCTGATCCTTTACCATAAATATGAAGTCCAAACTTATTTCCCCATTGTGCTAAAAACTGGACAGGGTTATGTATGGTGAAATTCACAGGGGTGCAACTTCCCACTGTGCAGCTGGATGAACCAGCTAAAGATTGTAGAATGGCATCCTGATTTTTCATTCCCCATGTTCCCCAGGCAGCACACCTCCAGTTGGGGCAGTAATTCCATTCCTCTCCTGCACAGCTAGGTCCCAGTTTCCCTGAACAGATGTACCTATCATTTCTTAAATACTCTCTCTCCCATTCCAATCCCCCTCACCCTCCCCTTGGGAAGTGGTTGAGGTTGATGGCAGCACACACATCAAAGATTAGGCTTGCTGCAGTGCTGGGGTCAGTGATCAGTGTACGGTTTATCAGCCTACCGGTGGAACTAAAGCTCCGAACGGTTAGCCAGGTTTTATAGGGTGCATAAGTGGGGTCATAACAGGTTATCTGATTTTCAAAGGAGCACATTGAATAGGTAGTCCCATTATGTATGCAAGTACCAGTCTCTGTGCCCTTGCATTGATAATGGGAGTGCCACAATAACATCTTGGTAGTTACGGATCCTACTCTGGTAGTCTTTATACAAGGGTCACATGAGATACTCTCCCCCCCTGTTAACCTGGTCAGTATCACTATTATGACTATCAACAGTCTCATAACGATCTTAGTAAACATTACACCGATGAATATCCTCAAGCTTCAGCTTGTGCGTAGACCAACCAGCGTCTGGGCTGTGGTTGGAGCAGAGCTTAGTAGATATCCTTTATCTTCCGCCGTGCGTTGAGCCAGCAGCTTCCAGGGGTGTGCTGGCCGCAGGGCTGCAGTCTGTCTATCTTCTGCCGTGCGTAAATTCAGCAGCTTCCAGGGGTGTGCTGAACACAGGGCTGGAGTTCTTCCTTCTGATTTCTCTGGTCAATCTCAGTCTCAAAGGATCTTGGGGGTCTACTGTACTGTGCCAGGAGTCTGTGAGGTCAGCAGCTCGCTTTAACCTGGAGTGGTGTATCCAGGGTGTCACCTCGGCTACCTTAATGGCTGTTGGGGTAGATAGCAGAACAATGTAAGGACCTCTCCATTTTGGCCCTAGTGGGGTTATGTTCCACTCCTTTACCCACACTGTATCTCCTGGTTTAAAGGGGTGTACTGGGTTCGACAAGCTTATGGGAAGTTTCTCTTGAACCCATTTCCCTATGTCCTGCATACTTTCCCCAAGTTTCTGTATCAGTTCACGGTTAACTACCCCTCCTATCTGATGCAAGTCTCCTCTTATCCCTCTAATGATGGGTGGGGGCCTACCATACAGTACCTCAAAAGGGGACAGATTTGTCCTCTTTGTTGGGGCACTCCGAATTCTCAGTAAAGCAATGGGCAACATCAAGGTCCACTCCATTTGGGTTTCCTGACAGAGCTTAGCCAGTTGTGACTTGAGTGTGCGGTTCATCCGTTCAACTTTTCCAGAGCTTTGGGGCCTATATGCGGTGTGTAATTTCCAAGTAATCTTAGGTGCCGTTGCTAATTCCTGGAGACACTTGTGGACAAAGTCAGGGCCATTGTCTGGGCCTATATCTGGGGATAAACACCTTTTACAAAACTGCTTCCATCAGTAAAGTACTCAACGTTTGGATTTTCCAAGGGGCTGTCTTTCAAGTCTGGTCGGCTTACATATCCAATACCCGGAGACTGTCATGAGTTAGGGGTTCTTGTGAGGTGGGGAGCAGAGTGGCTGGGTTTAAAGTGTTTACAGTCTCTAAGTGGATACGAGGATTTTCACACAGCATAGCTTGATATTTAACCATTCGAATGTTAGTAAACCAGTGATTTCCCTTGTAATCCATTAATGCCTGTACTTTTTGTGGGACCCGGACATAAGTCTCCTGACCTAAGGACAACTTGTCAGCTTCCGCCACAAGGAGGGCTATTGCTGCGATGGCCCGCTGGCAGGATGGCCATCTCTGAGCTACAGTGTCCAGTTGTTTTGAAAGGTATGCTACAGAGCGCTGCCAAGACCCAGAGTATTGTGTCAGGACTCCTACTGCTATGCCTTGTTTTTCACTGACATACAAATAGAAGACTTTTTGGCTATCTGGCAAGCCTAGCGCAAGAGTCTGCATTAGGGAGACCTTAATGTCTTAATGCTCTGTTTTGCTGTTCTCCCCATTGGAAGGGTTCCTTTTCTCCCCCCTTTGTGGATTCATAGAGGGGTCTGGCTTTTATGGCAAAGTCCGGTATCCAGATTCAGCAGAATCCTGCCACCCCCAGGAATTCACGTACTTGCCGTCTGGTAGTCAGGGTGGGAATCTGACAAACAACTTCTTTCCTGCCTTCTCCCAATTGTCTCTGTCCTTGTGATACTCTGAATCCCAGGTACTTTACAGTCTCTTGTCAAAATTGCACCTTTCTCCGGGACACCTTATAACCTGCCTCCCACAGTAATTACATAGTTACATAGTTACATAGTAGGTGAGGTTGAAAAAAGACACAAGTCCATCAAGTCCAACCTATGTGTGTGATTATGTGTCAGTATTACATTACATATCCCTGTATATTGCGGTCATTCAGGTGATTATCTAATAGTTTCTTGAAGCTATCAATGCTCCCCGCTGAGACCACCGCCTGTGGAAGGGAATTCCACATCCTTGCCGCTCTTACAGTAAAGAACCCTCTACGTAGTTTAAGGTTAAACCTCTTTTCTTCTAATTGTAATGAGTGGCCACGAGTCTTATTAAACTCTCTTCTGCGAAAAAGTTTTATCCCTATTGTGGAGTCACCAGTACAGTATTTGTAAATTGAAATCATATCCCCTCTCAAGCGTCTCTTCTCCAGAGAGAATAAGTTCAGTGCTCGCAACCTTTCCTCATAACTAAGATCCTCCAGACCCTTTATTAGCTTTGTTGCCCTTCTTTGTACTCGCTCCATTTCCAGTACGTCCCTCCTGAGGACTGGTGCCCAGAACTGGACAGCATACTCCAGGTGCGGGCGGACCAGAGTCTTGTAGAGCGGGAGAATTATCGTTTTATCTCTGCAGTTGATCCCCCTTTTAATGCATGCCAATATTCTGTTTGCTTTATTAGCAGCAGCTTGGCATTGCATGCCATTGCTGAGCCTATCATCCACTAGGACCCCCAAGTCCTTTTCCATCCTAGATTCCCCCAGAGGTTCTCCCCCCCAGTGTATAGATTGCATTCATATTTTTGACACCCAAATGCATTATTTTACATTTTTCTACATTGAACCTCATTTGCCATGTAGTCGCCCACCCCATTAATTTGTTCAGGTCTTTTTGCAAGATTTCCACATCCTGCGGAGAAGTTATTGCCCTGCTTAGCTTAGTATCGTCTGCAAATACAGAGATGGAACTGTTTATCCCATCCTCCAGGTCGTTTATGAACAAATTAAATAGGATTGGTCCCAGCACAGAACCCTGGGGGACCCCACTACCCACCCCTGACCATTCTGAGTACTCACCATTTATCACCACCCTCTGAACACGCCCTTGTAGCCAGTTTTCAATCCATGTACTCACCCTATGGTCCATGCCAACGCACCTTATTTTGTACAGTAAACGTTTATGGGGAACTGTGTCAAATGCTTTTGCAAAATCCAGATACACCACGTCTACGGGCCTTCCTTTATCTAGATGGCAACTCACCTCCTCATAGAAGGTTAATAGATTGGTTTGGCAAGAACGATTCTTCATGAATCCATGCTGATTACTGCTAATGATATCATTCTTATTACTAAAATCTTGTATATAGTCCCTTATCATCCCCTCCAAGAGTTTACATACTATTGATGTTAGGCTAACTGGTCTGTAATTCCCAGGGATGTTTTTTGGGCCCTTTTTAAATATTGGTGCTACATTGGCTTTTCTCCAATCAGCTGGTACCATTCCAGTCAATAGACTGTCTGTAAAAATTAGGAACAACGGTCTGGCAATCACCTGACTGAGTTCCCTAAGTACCCTCGGATGCAAGCCATCTGGTCCCGGTGATTTATTAATGTTAAGTTTCTCAAGTCTAATTTTAATTCCGTCCTCTGTTAACCATGTAGGTGCTTCCTGTGTTGTGTCATGAGGATAAACACTGCAGTTTTGGTTACTGAAGCCCCCCGATTCACTCGTGAAGACTGAGGAGAAGAATAAATTCAATACCTCTGCCATCTCCCCATCCTTTGTAACCAGATGTCCTTCCTCATTCTTTATGGGGCCAATATGGTCTGTCCTCCCTTTTTTACTGTTTACATACTTAAAGAATTTCTTGGGATTTTTTTTGCTCTCCTCCGCTATGTGTCTTTCATGTTCTATCTTAGCCATCCTAATTGCACCCTTACATTTCTTATTGCATTCTTTATAAATTCTGAATGCTGTGGATGATCCCTCAACCTTGTATTTTTTGAAGGCCTTCTCCTTTGCTTTTATATGCGTTTTTACATTGGAGTTAAGCCATCCAGGATGTTTGTTCGCTCTTTTAAATTTATTACCCAATGGGATATTATTGGCTAATGCCCTTATTTAATATGCTCTTAAAGCAAACCCATCTCTCCTCTGTATTCTTTGTTCCTAATATTTTATCCCAATTTATGCCTTTTAGCCAGGTTTGTAGTTTAGGGAAGTTGGCTCTTTTGAAATTCAGTGTCTTTGTGTTCCCTTCATGTCTCATATTTGTGTGATTTATACTGAAACTAATTGACCTGTGATCGCTGTTACCTAAATTGCCCCGTATTTCCACATCTGTTATCAGGTCTGTATTGTTGGTAATCAGTAGATCTAGTAATGTTTTATTTCTAGTTGGTGCGTCTACCATCTGACCCATAAAATTGTCCTGCAAAACATTAAGGAACTGGCGAGCCTTAAATGAATGCGCGGTTCCCTCCGCCCAGTCTATGTCTGGATAATTAAAATCCCCCATTATGATAACACTTCCCATCCTTGCTGCTAATCCAATTTGTGATAGGAGATCCGTCTCCACTTCCTCCCTCAGGTTAGGGGGCCTATAGCATACTCCCAGTATTATTTTCCCCTTAGCTTCATCCCTTTGGAGCTCTACCCATAAAGATTCCACCTCCTCCCTAGCCCCCTCAGTGATGTCATCTCTCACATTCACTTGTACATTATTCTTGATATATAGGCATACCCCTCCCCCTTTTTTACCCTCTCTATCCTTGCGGTATAGGGTATACCCTTGAATGTTTGCCAGCCAATCATGAGAGCTGTTGAACCAGGTCTCTGAAATTCCCACAAAATCCAAATCCTCCTTGTACAACAGTATCTCTAGTTCACCCATCTTGTCCGCCATGCTCCTGGCATTGGTGAACATGCCACATAGTTTAGACCGGTCGCATATTGTCCTCGTATTGGGTGTTTCAAGATTGCAACTTGGACTTGCTACTATACTCACCTTGCGTTTTTGTGCTTTGGTTAACCTACCACTAATGCCCCCAATACTACCCTCTGGAGTATCTTCCGCGCTGGCTATCACTGTCTCTGGACCCTCCCCCCCATCGCCTAGTTTAAAAACCCCTCTAACTTTTTGGCCATCTTCATTCCCAGCAGATCTGCACCCTCCTCATTTAGGTGCAGTCCGTCCCTTCTATAGTACCGGTTACCGACTGAGAAGTCGGCCCAGTCCTCCAGGAACCCAAACCCCTCCTTACTACACCAGCTCTTCAGCCACTTGTTTACTTCCCTAATATCCCTCTGCCTCTCTGGTGTGGCTCGATGTACCGGTAGTATTCCTGAGAACACTACCTTGGAGGTCCTTTTCCTCAATTTAGCTCCTAAGTCCCTAAAATCGTTCTTTAGGACACTCCATCTGCCTCTGACTTTGTCATTGGTGCCAACGTGCACCATGACAGCCGGGTCTTCCCCAGCCCCTCCCAGTAATCTGTCCACAAGATCCGTGATGTGCCGAACCCGAGCGCCCGGTAGACAACATACTGTTCGGCACTTCAGGTCTTGGTTACAGATTGCCCTCTGTCCTTCTAAGAATTGAGTCCCCTACCACCAGAATCTGTCTTTCCTTTCCCTTTGCTGCCCCCCCACTCTCACTGGAGGAGTTCTTCCCCTGGCAGCTAGGAGAGTCCCTCAACTCCAGCAGTGCTGGTCCCTGACTGGTTACACCAATGTCACTCAATGGAGCGTACTTATTGGGATGCTCCAGTCCTGGATCGGCCTCCCTGGCACTTCCCCCTCTACCCCTCCTGACTGTCACCCATCTACTCTTTGCTAGTGCCTGCACCTCTTTGTCTCCACCCGCCTCTGTGCTGGCCCCTGCCGGCACCTGCCGTGTACGTTCCTGGCTCACCTTTAGTATGGAGGGACTTCTCAGTGCTGACAGTTGCTTCCCCAGATTCAGAACCTGGGCTTCCAGGGAAACAATGTGCTTACATTTTGCACAGCAGTATTCGCCCTCGATCGGATGATCAAGGAACGCATACATGCGGCAAGATGTACAAAGAGTCGCCTCTCCACACCCGCCGGGCATCGTACCTATTAAATTTAGTGAGGATTTGGGGATTTTACCCTGTCCAAATTACCTAACAACTAGCTTCCTGGCACTAATACTCAAGACAATACACAGGTACACGACAAGACAATACACAGGTACACAATACACAAGTACTAACGATCCACACACACTACTCAGACAACACTCAGATACTCACACTACACAGGTACTATGACCCCTGTTATAACCTCCTGTTTTAAACTCTTGTTTATAACTCCCACTTAACCTAGCTCCACTTACACCAAGCTCCACAGCTTCAAACTGAGCCCGCTCAACGGAGTCCTACAACAAGTTAAATAGGCACCTGGGAGCAATTAACCACACCCCTTAATTGATAGACTGATGAACAGAAAAAAAAAAAAGCTATTTAAAAAGTGACAGCAAAAGGCAAATTGTAACAGTTCATTAGTGACCGCTGGGTGCATGGTCATTACAGCCTGATTGACCGCTCGGAGGTCTTGAACAGGATGACAGTGAGCTGTTTCAGGTATCTGCACTGGGAGTAGAGGTGTATTCCAGGGAGACTGACAGGGTTTTAGAATTCCATAGTGTAGGAATTTGTTTAAGTACTTTTGTTTTCCTACTAGGGCTTTTAGAGGGACTGGGTACTGTTTTAGGCTGACTGGAGTGGCTCCTGATTTTAATTCAATAAGGATTGAGGGAACGTGTGTGGTTAATCCTGGTAGGTTGTCTTCTGCCCACAGTCCCGGGATGTCTTGCAGTATGCGGGCTTCAAAGGGATGCGGGGCAAGGGTCCGGCTATTTGCATCAGGATTTCTCGGAGTGGAAGTGGACACTTGATTGGGGAGCCCATGGACTACTACTGAGTTCCCTATTTCTGTCCTGCCTATACCCAGAGTGCTACGGTCAGGAGTATATTTACTGAGATTTGGCATTGACAAACTTGCTGAATCTGATGTAGGTGAACAACAACTTGAGTCCCCTTGTTTACTGGACGGGGCATTTGGACATGGCTCTAACCTGTCTCTATCTGAGGTCCTTTCATCTACATACGGGGGAGGCAGATCTGTCTCTTCGGGTTGAGAATATATGTGTTTTGTTTGTTTTGTCAGTGGTACTACTCTTGTCCTAACTATAATTCTATACTGTTCCTCTTTCTGTGGCTTCTATCCACTGCAGGTCTTTATCTCCCATTTGTCCAAAGGATGCACAATCATCCAGACGGACGTTTTCTCCTAGCTGACTGACTGACTGACTGACTGGCTGAGGATTTATCCGAGAGACGCACAATCATCTGGACGGATATTCCTCCTGACTGGCTGGCTGAGGATTTATCCGAGAGATGCACAATCATCTGGACGGATATTCCTCCTGACTGGCTGGCTGAGGATTTATTCGAGGGATGCACAATCACCCGAACGAACAGTCCTCCTGGAAGGTGCGTCTTGGTCATGTTTCTGTAAGTCTGACATAATATTCTCAAATAATCAGTCAATGGTCTCTAAGTCAAGGGTTCCCTGTGGGGGCCACCGCGCTCCATAGCAGGGCCAATCTTTCTCACACAATGTTATCAATTTCTCAGGGCTAAGTTTTTTAATTACAGTTCTTAGAAAATCCCTTCTTAAAGTTGGAGATCATGGTTTGTAGAGGAAATTCAACACTATGTTTCCCACCCATTCTTATAACCTAACAGACACCAAGACAGACTCAGAGGGTAGGGTAAATGATGAGAATTCAGTAAGGGGTCTGAATCCTCGACACAAGTAGGGACAATAGACAACGCTTCCCTCGGTCAGTGGCCTGGACGTGGTCTCCCAGCCAGAAAACGCACTTAAAAGAGGACACGGTCACTTCACCACAAAGTGATGTCTCATACACACATCAATCATACCAGACATTCCCACCCAAAAATTACTGACTGACTGAGGATTCGTCCGAAAGATGCACAATCATCTAAACGGACGTCTCTCTCGGAAGGTGATCAGGCTTCTCTTCTCTCGATCCGTCGAGAGGCTGGCTGGCTGTCTTAACTGTTATCCAAAAAACAAAAGTAAAAAGGCTCTCACCTGTTCCCGTTGGAGCTCCAGCTATCTACTTCTCGGATTCCCAGGTCCTTTTGACGCTACGAAGGTCGTCCACAGCAGGCCACCAAATGGGACACAGCGCAGTCTCCTAGATAACAGTTCTAGAAGGCGCCTTTTGAGACTACGATATAGCCCACAGGGCTGGCCTCTCGGACCATTCCTTGTAGGTCTGGTGGAAAACAGTGCCACCTGCCTCAACCGGTCACACCGATATTCCCCCCTTACGGCCAATGCACCAAATGTGGTAGCAGAATAACAGTAATGACTGCTGGGCAATGAACTTCTGGTATGCGAGTTTTTTATTTCATTCTTCTAGCTAGCAAGAATGAACACTCCTGGCCCGACTCGTGTCTACACGCCAAAGAGTCTCCCCTACAGACAATTCAGTGTACATATAACTCTATCACATTACGTCACAAGCGCACAGATAATACATTTCCTTTACAAAACATTCTAACCTTTCACCTACTCTTACTAATGCAAGCAGTTTACCAAAGCATATTCTTTCACAAGCATTGCACAAGCCTTGCCTCTGCGGTTACCTCCTTAATCAGCTGACTAGCCTGACACATCCTGGACAGGAAAAGTGTGCCAAGCTAAGCACAGATGGCTTTGCTAAGGGGGGGAAGGGGGTGAATTCAGTGTCAGGTTCTACAGATCTCACAAAATGTTCTTAACATAGTCATTAGGAATGGCTTCTTAGCTGGAATTCTAAATCAGCCCTACTACACACATAACCATGGCCATATAATCTGATCCCCCTTCCTACTTCAGGGTGAACTATGCCCTCAACTCTAAATTGTCTATTTATATCAACAGCAGAAACCAGGGAGCTGAGTATAAATGATAAGCTCCTGCACAGAATAGTACAATTGGTTATAGACATACACTGCCCATACACTGTGCAAATTTGAGCTAGTTCCTGATAAAAGGGACAAAAATCACTTAGTGGGTGTTTTTTTTTTGTAAAGACATTACTGTTAATACACTAGAGTCTGAACACAATAACATTTTTAATATTGGTGAACAATGCCAAGTGTAATAGTTTTATTGCAGCTTAAGGCCAGGTTCACATATGTGCGAATTGGATGCTGTTTTCTCTGCATCCAATTCGCATGACAGGAGAGTGTGACCAGCTCACAATGGTTCACACATTCCAAAAGGGTGCTGTGCATCATTGGGTCCAATTTAGGTGTGAATTCAGGCAAAAATCTGGACCTGATTGGCACCTGAACCGGTGAACAGGGACGCACTGGACCCCATGCTGTGAAACGCGGCCGCACATATGTGAACCTGGCCTAAAGCGTTTGTCACCTGATATGTGCCTGCTGCCCCATGTACTTATATGAAAAAGTATCCTGTTCTCTTTGTATTGCTTCCCTTGTGTGAAACCCCTTGTGATCCTGCTAGGCCCCTTGCTTTCCTATTAAAAACTGACCACAATAAGCAGGAGAGCACACCGTTGTCAGTTCTCTAGCTATGCTGGGAACTCAGTGTACTCTCCTCCAATGATCAGACTTGTCCTGACAAGCCCCGGCTGCACAGCCACTGGGAAGCTCAGTGTGGTGCTGCTTCTCCTCCCCTAAGCTCTTAAGCAGCTGAGAACAGAGGGAATGTGATCACTTCTAAAAATGGAAAAAAGATATCTATAATGTTTTTTTTTTCTATATATCTATACAAAAATGTTTTGCCTTTCATTTCTATTTTAAACGGAATAGGTTGTTTTACAAGGTGATCATTTACAATCACTTTAAAGGTGGCACCAAATACTAATGAATTACAGTAATGCCGCGTACACACGAGCGGACTTTACGGCAGACTTTGTCCGGCGTACTTTTCAACGGACTTTATGACGGACTTTCCGAATGAACGGACTTGCCTACACACAATAAACCAAAGTCCGACGGATTCGTACGTGATGACGTACGACCGGACTAAAACAAGGAAGTTCATAGCCAGTAGCCAATAGCTGCCCTAGCGTTGTTTTTTTGTCCATCGGACTAGCATACAGACGAGTGGACTTTATGACCAGACTCGAGTCCGTTGGACAGATTTGAAACATGTTTCAAATCTAAGTCCGTCAAACTTTTGAGAAAACAAAGTCCGCTGGAGCCCACACACGATCGAATTGTCTGACGAAATCCGGTACGCCGGGCAAAGTCTGCCGTAAAGTCTGATCGTGTGTACGCGGCATAAGGCTCGGTTCAAACTTGTGCGATTCGGGAACCCTGCGAATCCACTGCGGGTTCCCGCATCGTACCCGACTCGCACAGCAGTTCACACTGCCATATGCAAACTGCCGGGAGTGTCAATACATTGTTAATGACACCCCCATTTCAGCTCGCATATTCGCATATCGCACTGCGAACTGTAAGTTTGGACATGAATCGAATCACATAGGTGTGAACATCAATGCAATCCGATTCTGCTGTGGACCAAAAAAAGGGTCATGTGCGAGTTTGGTCTAAATGTGATGCGATATCAGCCGGTATGGCTGAAATTGCACATACATTGCATGTGATTTGCACTGCAGTGCGGTGTAAATATCACGTGATTTCGCACCATGCACTGGTGTGAACCGGCACTAAGTCATCTTACAACCACCTTTACAACCATGACTGACAATAATATTGTCAACAATCTGCAAAGTGTGTTGTAAGTATTAAAGAGAACCAGTCATAAATGTTCTTTTGCAATGCGCAGCTCAGTGTACATTCTTGGCATGCCTGTGCCAGAGTGATTGGCAGAATGAAATAACTCCTATGTGCATATGTGGGAGTTACCTCATCCCAGGCCGGTGTCTTGCCGAGAAAGTTCCCTCGGTGGATAAGGACCCCCCTGTACTGCGCAAGCGCTGCGCTTGCGCAGTACGAATGACTAGGAGCCGCCGAAAATAGCCGAAGCTGAAAAACTTCAATCGGCTGTACACGGCGCCTGCGCCCTGGGTCCAGGTTCAAGCCCCACCATCCAAGTGGACCTAGAGGGAGAATAAAAAAGTGCCAAGCGCAGCGAAGCCGTGCCCGAAGCATGGCGAGCGAAGCGAGCCCGCGAGGGGCCCTCTTACGGGCGCCGTGTACAGCTGATTTCTTCTCTATTTCGCTTTGGCTATTTCCGCCTGCGCAGTAGAGGGGGGTCCTTATCCGCCGAGAGGAACTTTCTCGGCAGAACACCAGCTGAGCCCAACTCAGAAAAAGACCAGGTGAAGATGTTGGCACCAGTGAGGGAGCACACGGACATTATATTGCTGGGATGGTGGTGATAATAGCAGACTTAAAATATATGTAAACCCTCACCTTGTAAAACAACCTATTTAGTTTAAAATAAAGTCAAAGCATTCTATATTTAGAAGTGATCATATAAATAAGCTCTGCTGTCAGCTGCATAAAGATCTTAAGAGAGCCGAGTGAGAAAAAGCAGCAGTACACTGGTCTTCCCAGTGAATGGCTGGGGGGGGGGGCGACGATCTGCCACTGATCGGCTCTCCCTGTCAGCGCGAACCGAGGAAAGCTGTTTACCGGCACTTCCTGGTTACTGCTGTGATCAGCTGTTATTGGTCACAGCTGATCACGTGGTTAAGAGCCTACGTCATAGGCTCTTTACCATGATTGGAGATGCAGTTTGTCAGAGCGACACACAGCAGCACCGATCGCCACGCTGCTTGCCCTCGGGGGTGCACAAGAGTGGCTTATCCTGCTGGACATCATATGACACCCAGTCAGGATAATGGAGCCACATTGCGGATGTCAATGCGCAATAGGGAGGACGGCATGTGGTTAACTAAGGCAGGCGGATTACGTCACATCCGCTTTCATACTTCCGGTCTGTGGAAAGCAGGTGGCTCCAGGAAGTAGTTTACATGCACTGTAGCTTGTGTATATACAAGCACTGTCATGGAGTAAGTGTATGTTAATTGTTTTAAATTGTCAATAAATTCGGAATTACAATTATCGGAGGTTGCCTCCTGGTTTTCTTTTCCCTTTGCATATACAAGGGGTGCCCAACCAGTGGCCCGCGTAGCCTTCTGATAGGGCCTCCTGCTCTGGGTTGGCACTGGTTGGCAAGCCCACACCGCCGGTTGCCGACCCGCCACCCCAGAGCATCACTGTTGTAAATGAAGCCGGAGGTAGAGGAAGCAAGCGGCTGTGGAACAGAGTCACATAAACAGATGCTTCCTGTATAGCACTCTGCCTCCAGACGAAGTGATACCAAATGCACTTTGTCTGGGACAGCAATAGCTGGCGATACCTGAATAGAAAACTGTTATTAAATGTAAGTTTGTTACTAAAATCACAGTGTATATATGGGCATATCTGTTCTGCAGTGGTTACTGGGCTGCTTTCATACTGATCTGCACATGCGGGTTACCTGCACTGAGCCATAGATTGCTGTTATTACCAGCGGGTTTGGTGCACTACACCTGCGGGATATATTAGAAGTCTATGGAAAAGTGCAGCTAACCCACAGGAAAGCCACAGGTGCACTGCGCTGCTCCCCCGTCACGGGTAAACCGCAGCTCATCAGTGTGAAAGCAGCCTCAGACCCCTTTCACACAAACAGTCTGACCCAATTGGACCCTCCATTCATCTCTACTTTTTAACCCCTTCCCGACCGGCGCACGTCGATGTACGTCGGCAGAATGGCACGGCTGGGCAAAATTGACTTACAGGTACGTCCATTTGAATTTCCCGCCGTGGCATTGCATCTCCCCGTTCTGCCTAGTGACAAGTGTCACTGATCTCTGCTCCCTGTCATCGAGGGCAGTGATCAGTGTAATGACACTGCTAGCCCATCCCCCTACAGTTATTAATCACTCCCCTAGGACATACTTAAAGTGGTGTTCCGGCCGAAATGATACTTTTTAAATAAAAATACCCCTATAATACACAAGCCTAATGTATTATAGTAAAGTTAGTCTGTAAACTAAAATCTGTTTTGTTAGTTTAACCACTTAAGGACCAGCCTCGTTTTGGATTTTAGGTGTTTACATGTTTAAAACAGGTTTTTTTGCTAGAAATTGTAGTACAGCTCTTTGTGTATGGTGTCGTTAAAGGTAATTTATTTACTTCATTGTATAGAGGTGCCACACCATATTGTCTTTTCTTACCTTGGTTGTATCCTATTTATAGGATATAAGAACAGTGGGGCTTGGTAATAGACACAGCGTGCAGTATTCAATTGATTGAATTAGTTCTTAGCACAGCTAGGGAACTAAACATGCTGTGCTCTAATGCACAGTGAGGTCAGTTTTTAATAGCAAAGCAGAGGGACTGGCACAAAGGAAGCAATACAAAGAGGACACTTTTTCGTACAAGTACATGGTACAGCAGGCACATATCAGGAATATGAAATTCTGGGTTGTGTTATTCTTTAAAGTGGATGTAAATCCTCACATATACCCAGTGAAGTGAACAGGCTCAGATGATACACAGATATTAAACAAATCTCCCTACAGAAGTTTAACATGTATATCTGCTGTCTTCAGCTTTATATATTCTTTAGAATTCTTACATCCTGTTATGCCTCGTACACACGATCGGATTTTCCGACGGGAAATGTTCGATGTGAGCTTGTTGTCAGAAATTCCGACCGTGTGTACGCTCCATCGGACATTTGCTGTCAGAATTTCCGACATCAACTGTTTGAGAGCAGATTCTCAAATTTTCCGACAAAAAAACGTTGTTGTCGGAATGTCTGATCGTGTGTACAGGGCTTTATAATTTTTACTTCCTCATTCAGCAGTAGCAGTGTATTCTTGGAATACACTGTGTGACAGCTGATTGGAGGAAAGGCACACCAACCTCTCCACATAGGCAGAGACTTGCAGAGCTGTGCTGTGATAAGACAAGATCTCTGCTAATCTATTTATAGCACCCTCCCCGACACAAATTTCAGTCTGGTTTTACCTTCGTTTTCGGAGAGCTTGTCAGAAGTCAGCATGCTGATAACAGAGCAATGAAACAGCAGAAAGACAAGGAACTTTGTAAAGAGATATATGCCTAGGTCAAATTTTAGATGAATCGGGTTTACATCCACTTTAACTGCTTCAGATCCATGCTATAGCCAAATGCCGGCTACAGCGCGGACCTACATTGCCGGGAGTATGCCTATTGACGTCCTCCCCTTTCCTCGCTCCCCGCGAGCTCTCGTGAGCGTGCATTGGGGAAAATCAGTGCTGGCCATGTCCCTTGGACACAGCCAATCACAGATCGCTGTAGATCACCAAACGCAGTCGCCATTTACAGCGCGATCTGCGTGGTCAATGAGAGATGATCTCAAATGTAAACATATGAGATCATCTCTCATTGCCGGCTCTCTCTCCTCACACAGAGACCGCGTGTGTGGAGAGAGAGGATCTGTGCTAAATCGTGAGTGATTCCTAAGCATTCCAACAGTAAAACAGTAAAAAAACAACACACAGTGCCCAAACGGTGCCAATTATCATCAGTGCCATCTATAACTAGTGCCCATCTGTGCCATCTGTGCCCATCAGTGCCCATCTGTGCCAATAGTGGCCATCTGTGCCATCAGTGATCAGTGGCCGTCTGTGCCACCTCATCAGTGCCCATCTGTGCCACCTCATCAGTGCCCATCTGTGCCGCCTCATCAGTGCCCATCTGTGCCGCCTCATCAGTGCACATCTGTGCAATCAATCAATGCACATCTGTACCGCCTCATCAGTGCCCATCTGTGCCGCCTCATCAGTGCACATCTGTGCAATCAATCAGTGCACATCTGTACCGCCATATCAGTGCCCATCTGTGCCGCCTCATCAGTGCCCATCTGTGCTCATCAGTGCACATCTGTGCCACCTCATCAGTGCCACCTCAGCAGTGCCCATCTGTGCCACCTCATCAGTGCATATCTGTGCCCATCTATGCCGACTCATTAGTGCATATCTGTACTGCTTCATCAGTGCACATCAGTGTCCATCTGTGCCGCCTCATCAGTGCCACCTCATCAGTGCCCATCTGTGCCACCTCATTAGTGCACATCTGTGCAATCAATCAGTGCACATCCGTGCCGCCTTATCAGTGCACATCTGTGCAATCAGTGCCCATCTGTGCCTCTTCATCAGTGCAATCTGTGTCATCAATCAGTGCACATCAGTGCACATCTGTGCTCCTCAGTGCCGCCTCATCCGTGCCCATCAGTGCAGGCTTAGCACACATCTGTGCCACCTCATCAGTGTAGGCTTATTAGCAAATATCTGTGCAGGCTCATCAGTGTCACCTCATCAGTGCCCATCAGTGCAGGCTTAGCACACACCTGTGCAGTCTTATCACCACCAGCAACCATGTCCAAAAGATGCTTTTCCGCCGAGGAGGCGTACCAAATACTTTCCACGGCCGACGAGAGCAACGAGGAGCTCTCTTTTTCGGATTACCTTTCAAATTCGGATTCTGACTCTGACATAAATTATGAGCCAGTCCTCAGTAGTGGAACACTGACAGACTCAGAGGAGGAAGATATTCTGCCCGCCAAACAAAGGCGTTCTGGTGAGGAGGCAGTGCCATCCATCATGCACCGCAGTGCCTTCCACCAGCACCACAGTACCTCGGCAAGAAAGGCCAAGTACCAGTGGGGTGTCACCTCAGCCCCAAAGGGCTAGGACCCATGCCAGCCTTCCCTTTGCCCTTTAAAACCCCTTGTAGCTTCCTCCTAATTCAGGAGAAGCTAACATTCCCCCTTTCACTGCCCAGCCAGGAGTCCAGGTGGACATGGAGAATTTTTCCCCAATCAATTTTTTTTTAATTTAATTTTTACAGAGAACATGTTAGCGTCAATTGTGGCCCAGTGCAACCTGTATGCACAACAATTTATTTGGAATAATCCAACATCCTATTATGCCCGTCCCTATGAGTGAAGAGACCTAACAGTGGAGGAGTTCAAGGTTTTTTTGCACCTCACATTTAATATGGGACTCACCAAAAAAAAATCAATTGCATTCCTACTGGTCAACCCACCCCATCCACCACATGTCGATCTTCTCCGCGGTAATGCCCAGAACCAGATATCTCATGATCATGAGGTTCCTACATTTCAGTGATAATACCCAGTGCCCTCCCCGAAATGACCCAAATTATGACAGGTCAATACTAAATTATTTTTCAGAAACATTTCCCCCAGTTGTTTACATCGGAACAACACATATGTGTGGATGAGTCCTTGTTAAATTTAGCGGCAGGCTTAAAATTAAACAATTTATCCCCAGCAAAAGGGCCCACTATGGGCTGAAGGTGTACAAATTATGTGACCGAGCCACAGGGTACACATATGCCTTCATAGTGTATGAAGGGAAGGACACCCTGCTGCAGCCCCCTAATTGCCCGGACTACTTGGAATCAAGCGGGAAAGTTGTTTGGGACCTCATATACCCCCTACTCGACAAAGGATACCACTTGTATGTAGACAACTTCTACACAAGCCTGCCCCTGTTCCACAACCTTCACCGGAAGAAGACGCCAGCATGTGGCACCGTAAGAAAGAACCGGAAGGGCTTTCCTCAAAGACTTGTCAATATGAAGTTGAGAAGAGGAGAGACGACAAGTCTGCGAAACAAGGAGATTCTGGCAGTGAAGTGGAGGGACAGAAGGGATGTCTACATGTTGTCTTTGATCCATAATAACACTTACGTGGAAATCCCCAGGAGGAATGGCCCCATCCAAAAACCTACATGCATCCAACAATACAATTTGTTTATGGGGGGAGTCGACTTCAACGACCAAATGCTCAAACCATACCTTGCCACAAGACAGACATAGCATTGGTATAAAAAAGTAGCAATTTATTTTTTTCAATTGGCCATATACAACTCCTATATCATTTACCGCAAATCCACCCACAACCCCCAACTCTCCCTTGGCTACCAGGAGGAAATTTACACTGCCCTTATATTCCCGAACGGCCCACCAGAAAACATCCGATCAGATGTTCTTAGTCGACTCTCCGAACTCCACTTTCGCGATAAAATCCTTCCCAAACCAACAGGCTCCAGTAGAGGAGTCAGAAGAGATACATCTTATTATTTTCCCCATTGTCCTTCCCATACAGGCCTCTGCATAGGTGACTGTTTTTCGCTGTTACCATACTTCAGTAAATTATTAGGGAAGTGTGGTAAACATAAGCCTCAGTTCCTGCCATTTACCCTAACACCCCTTATGCAACTGCCTGCTCTGTAACTGACCCTGGCTTGTTATTCGACCACGCTTCTTCCTGCCGATTCTATACATACCTCTGCCTGATCTGAAACTGACCCTGGACTGTTATTCGACCACGCTTCTGCCTAACGATTCTGTACATACCTCTACCTGATCTGGAACTGACCTTGAACTGTTTGACCATGTTATTTGCCTGTCTCTTGGACTGATCTTATACCCTGCAACTGGACTAGTGGGATTTAACACAGGGGTCTCACATGTGAGGGGCTTCAAAATTGTTTTTCTGGATGAAGAAAACAATTTTTTTGTTTTCTCATTCCTAGATTAGGGTCTGGAGACTCAGAGGCTTCAAAGAGATTTGGGTGGGAGAAGCCTCTAGCAATGTCCCCATTCTGTCCTGAACGAGGCCCTACTTCTGCCTGCTGCCTGTAGGACTTACTGCCATCATGCCTCTGCCTGTCCCACTGAGCACAGCACATGGACCATGTTCCTACCTATTACCAGGACCAATATTTTTGGCACTGCTGACAATATCTCTGCCTGCACTGACCCTGGACTGTATATGGACAGTATGCAAGTATAGGCGCAAACACTGGAGATGGTGATAAAAGAACAACAACACAGTAAACCACACCTCCCCCTGGTGTTTAGAAACAAAAATATATATATATATATGCGTACATCGATGGATTCAAAAAAGAACAAAAGCACTAATAAGGTAGTAGCAAGATGTATAAAAATATATACAATACAGTCAATCAATAGGTTCAGGGGTCCAAAGGAACAGAATGATAATGTTAAATCCACAGGTAGGGCTGCCTTCACTGAGAACTGAAACCAAATTCCAAATCCTAGAAGAAACAAAAGAAAGAAAGGCGCCTCTGGGTGTAGACTTAAAACAGTTTATTGGATAAAAATAGTAGCGGTCACACTCACATAGGTGAAGTCATCAAAGGCATGTGTAGTAAGCAGACCATAGAGCATCATCCATCATAGGGAAATGGGTCAGATCGGTCTATCCTCCTGATACTCGGCTGGGAGCTCTGCCCGTGTGTGGAGTGGAGTACCGCTGAGAATGGTAAGGGCCGGCCACAGCGGTGACACATATAACCAGAACCAAAGCTGAAGGCGATGACAAAGATCTGGATACACAGGAAGAGAAACACAGCAACCGGCGAGGAGGAGTGACGTCACTGAAAGAGCGACGCGTTGCGGGGCGTACGGGCTGCGATAACGTGACAGCCGCGCCCCTTCATCAGGCTATAGGTGGATGGGGATGGATGCCATAAAAACAGAAGGAAGAAGGAGGGGCCAGGGCAAGAGGTGCAGTGATAGGCCAGAGTGAACAGGAAGAGAAGGGGAGGAAGACCGGAACTACAGGCCGAAGTGTCAGCAGTGAAGTAAAGAAAAAACAATGAAATAAAAAATATATAAATGATAAAAAATAGTAAAAAAGAAAGAAAGAAACCGACCGAAAAATACAAATAAGGATAGTTAGCAAAGAAATTATAATATATAAGCAATGTGGAATAAGGGAGGGGGATGTTCTAATAACATATGTCTCCACCACACACACGACAAGCCTCCTTCCAGCATGATCAAGTAAAAGATATATATATATGAAGAAATATATATACACATATATATAAATACATAAAATAGGATATGTGTGCGTGTAGGCGTAAACACGCAAGACACGCACACATATAACTCTAAAACTAAAATTGATATGGTCCAATATGGGACCTGATAGACATATAAATCATATATAACTGGGAAAAGGATGGTAGAAACTACTGTTAAAAACAAAGATAAAATGATGGAAAAAATAAATAAAATAATGAAAACAATGGGGGGTAATTATTTTCATAGAATGGTGGAAATCTCAATACATTCATTAATTCCTCCTGGCGACAAAGCATCTAAAGTATAAATCCAAAAGGTTTCGCGGGCACAGAGCTTCTTAAACCTTTCGGCAGGGGAAAGAGATTTGGGGATCTGTTCGATCACCCAAACTTTGAGACCTACTGTAGAGCTCTGATGAGCCACCGTAAAGTGTCTCGGGACACTATGCGGATCTGTGCCACCTTCAATAAGCCTTCTGTGCTCACCGAACCTCTGTCTAAGTGCCCTAATGGTCCGACCCACATAAATCAGCCCACAAGGGCAACCAAGGCCATAGACAACGAAGTCCGATGAGCAGTTGTAAAAGTCCTTTAGCGTGTAGGTTTTGCCTTTAGTGGCAAAGGACTTTTGACCGTGATGGACAAATTGGCAAGTTTTACACAAGGCCTTACGGCACTGATACATGCCCACCAGGGGTATTAGTATGGGTACATCAGGAGAAGCTACGATGGATTTGAGCTTACTCTGAGCAATTTTACTCTTAAGGTTGGGGGCCCTGCGATATATAACTTTAGGATGAGAGGGGAGTACAGCTGAAAGATGGGGATCCTGTTGTAAAATATCCCAATGTTTAGACAAGATTTTTTCCATACATTTGTGTTTATGATGGAAAGTGGTTACAAACCTACTGGAACAGTCTTTTTGGGATTGATTATTTTTGGGAGGTTTACCATGAAGGTAATAATTATATGCTTCGTCAACCAAAGATTCTGGATATTCTTTATCCAGAAATTTCTTTTTTAGGTTGGCACTGAGTTCGATGTAATCAGAATCTTTCGTGCAATTCTGTCGAAGGCGACAGAACTGTCCTTTTGGGATGTTGGTAATCCATTTTGAAAAATGACAACTCTTGTAATGCAGGTACGAGTTGCCTGCTGTGGGTTTGATGTAATTCTTGGAAGTGATAACTGGACCATCATGTCCTAGTTCCAAATCCAAAAAAGCTAAAGTGGCACTGTCTGTAACAAATGTAAATGAAAGTCCATAGGGATTATCATTACAGTGTCTGACGAAGGGGATAATGAGTTTAGGGTCACCATCCCAAATGATAATCAGGTCATCAATATACCTGCCAAAAAAGACTATATTGGCTGCGAAGGGGTTATGGTTATAAATATATTCGTTCTCCCAATAACCCATAGCCAAATTCGCATAAGAAGGAGCGAAATTAGCTCCCATAGCAGTACCCTGTATTTGCTGATAAAAATCTCCATTAAAAGTAAAATAATTATGCTTCAGGCAGAACTCTGTGGCTTCTATGATGAATCTAGCCTGACGCATGTTCATCAAAGGGTCCATGGATAGAAATTGCTCCAAAGCCTTCAATCCAAAATGATGTGGAATAGAAGTATAGAGAGAACACACGTCAAGCGAAAGCCAGACATAAGAAGACTCCCATCTGTAAGAAGACAGGAGTTCAAGCAAATGTGTTCCATCGCGTATGTAGGACTGTAGGGATGAGACTATAGGTTGTAAGAACTGGTCTATGTATAAACTAAATCCGGTGGTAACACTATCCATCGCCGCTACGATGGGTCTGCCGGGAGGGTCCACCAGACTCTTATGAACCTTAGGTAAATAATAAAAATAAGGAATTTGGTAAAAGGACTTGCGCAAAAATAAACTTTCTGCTTTCGTAATAATGTTTTCTTTTAGGGCGGTGTTGATAAGTGTATCAGCTTCCAGTGCAAATTCAGCAGTGGGATCCTTTTTAAGCTTGGCATAGGTCGCTTTGTCAGAAAGAAGTCGGTATGATTCCTTCAGGTAATCGGACCTATCAAGTAACACTATACCACCTCCCTTGTCAGCTGACTTTATCACCAAGTCTTCAGCATGTGTAAGGTGGCCAAGCGCTTTGATTTCGGAGGGAGAGAGATTGTGGGCTTTGGACGTAGAGTTACACATTTTTAATAAGTCTGCATAGACCACTCTGTAGAAACTCTCTATATATGGACCTTTAGATTGCGTAGGAAAAAAGATGGACTTGGGTTTCAGTGTGGAACGAATGATAGGAGGGGATGTAGCTAGATGTTGTGTGAGCATTAGTGATGTAAATTCATCACTATTAAGCATATATGAGTCATCAGTGTTAAGGTCAAGAAGCTCCACACTAGAGTCTAATGAGGCTCTAGGGGATGTGATTGGGATCTGTGTGGTGTCTACAACACCTGTATTTTTATCTTTCAGTGATTTTATCTCAAAATGTCTTTTTAAAGTCAACTTCCGTATGTAACTGTTGAGATCCTTAAATAGGACAAAAGGGTTAGGCTTATTGACCGGAGCAAAATTCAATCCATGGTTAAGGAGAGAAATGTCTGCAGGGGACAAGGAGTGAGAAGATAAATTAAAAATCTTTATCGTTTCAGGTGTTTGAGTGCACTGACGTGTTTTTCTAGTTCGTCCTCCTCTGCAACCTCTTCTGTGAGCTTTCTTTTTCTCGTTCTTGACATTGGGGTTGGAGGAGGACTGGACACTAAAAAAGGAGAGATGGAGCCATTGGCTGTCAGAACATTATTGGTAGAAGTACTGGTATCAGGGGGCAATGTTTTGTCCCTCAAAAGTTCATCTGATACTGATTCATCTGATTCATCTGATCTGATATCTGAAACCTTTTGGATTTATACTTTAGATGCTTTGTCGCCAGGAGGAATTAATGAATGTATTGAGATTTCCACCATTCTATGAAAATAATTACCCCCCATTGTTTTCATTATTTTATTTATTTTTTCCATCATTTTATCTTTGTTTTTAACAGTAGTTTCTACCATCCTTTTCCCAGTTATATATGATTTATATGTCTATCAGGTCCCATATTGGACCATATCAATTTTAGTTTTAGAGTTATATGTGTGCGTGTCTTGCGTGTTTACGCCTACACGCACACATATCCTATTTTATGTATTTATATATATGTGTATATATATTTCTTCATATATATATATCTTTTACTTGATCATGCTGGAAGGAGGCTTGTCGTGTGTGTGGTGGAGACATATGTTATTAGAACATCCCCCTCCCCCTCTTCCCCCCCCTCCCCCCCTCCCTTATTCCACATTGCTTATATATTATAATTTCTTTGCTAACTATCCTTATTTGTATTTTTCGGTCGGTTTCTTTCTTTCTTTTTTACTATTTTTTATCATTTATATATTTTTTATTTCATTGTTTTTTCTTTACTTCACTGCTGACACTTCGGCCTGTAGTTCCGGTCTTCCTCCACTTCTCTTCCTGTTCACTCTGGCCTATCACTGCACCTCTTGCCCTGGCCCCTCCTTCTTCCTTCTGTTTTTATGGCATCCATCCCCATCCACCTATAGCCTGATGAAGGGGCGCGGCTGTCACGTTATCGCAGCCCGTACGCCCCGCAACGCGTCGCTCTTTCAGTGACGTCACTCCTCCTCGCCGGTTGCTGTGTTTCTCTTCCTGTGTATCCAGATCTTTGTCATCGCCTTCAGCTTTGGTTCTGGTTATATGTGTCACCGCTGTGGCCGGCCCTTACCATTCTCAGCGGTACTCCACTCCACACACGGGCAGAGCTCCCAGCCGAGTATCAGGAGGATAGACCGATCTGACCCATTTCCCTATGATGGATGATGCTCTATGGTCTGCTTACTACACATGCCTTTGATGACTTCACCTATGTGAGTGTGACCGCTACTATTTTTATCCAATAAACTGTTTTAAGTCTACACCCAGAGGCGCCTTTCTTTCTTTTGTTTTTTGTATATGGACAGTATCCCTGCCTGCTGCCTGGACAATTGTGTTCTCCGTTGCTCACCAATTCCCTGCCTGCTGCCTGGACCAGTGCTATCCTCTTGTGAACAACTGAGATACTAAAACCACAGGTAATCTTTTGTTTACCCTTTGCTCAGCATAATGTATTTTGGAGTGTAATTCTTGGTATGTGCATGCTATGTGTCCCTGGAACACCTGATGGTGTTCCTTGCATGTTGGATCGCTGTATGTGGCTGTATGTGTAAAAGTCTCACACATTTGGTATCGCCATACTCAGAAGGAGTGGTAGAATGTATTTTGGGGTGTAATTTTTGCTATGTAAATGCTATGTGTTGAAAATATCTTGTAAACGGACAACTTTGCGTAAAAAAAAGTGCGTTTTCATTTTTTTTTCACATTTTTCAAAAACTTCTGGAAAAAATGAACCGTTCAAAAGACTCAATATGCCTCATAGATTATACGTTGGGGTGTTAGCTTTCCAAAATGGGGTCATTTTGTGGGCGTTTCCATTGTCCTGGTACTCCAGGGCCTTCAAAAGTGTAATAGGTGGTTGACAAATGAGATGTGTATTTTATGCTCCTAGAAAGCCTGAAGGTGCTACTTCAATGTTGGGCCTCTGTATGTGGCCAGGCTGTGTAAAAGTCTCACACATGCAGAGGCGTTGCTAGGGGGGTGCGGGGGGTGCGGTCCACACCCGGGTGCCACCCTGCAGAGGGTGACACCAGGCTCAGGTAAGTACCGGTACCGCGCGGCTCCCTCCCTCTCTTCTGGAACCTCTTCAGCTGCACGCGATGTGCAGTTAGAGTGGGGGAGGAGGGAGTAAGGCAGAGAGACAAGGTGCCCGGGATCCCACCGTCCCGCACGCTACAGTCATCTCTCCCCAATGGCTCCATAACATTCACTGCAGACTGGACTATAGCCGCCGCCTCCTCCTCCTCCTCCTTAGTACACAGACCGGGAGGAGGAGGGACACTGCTCTACAGCATCTGCCCGGCGCTAAGGTACTGTAAGTAAAGTAACAGGAATATTGCAGGGGAGAGGAACATAGTGATTGGGAGGTGGGGAATTGACAGGTAACATCTATGCTGCTAGGAGTGATTTTAAGGAGGGGGTGGGGGTTAGAGGATATGTGCTAGGGGGCTTTGATTTGGGTTAGAACTCGTGCTAGAAGTAGAAGGAGGGGGCAGATTTGAAGTTTGACCCCCCAGCACAATTCCTCTTCCTTCCCAAAGCACCCCCTAGTACATATCCTCTAATCCCATCCCAGCTCCATCCACCTCCTCCGATCCCATCCCGGCTCCATCCATCCCCCTTGATCCCATCCCGGCTCCATCCATCCCCTCTGATCCCATCCGATCCTATTCTGGCTCCATCCACCCCCTCTGATCCCATCCCGGCTCCATCCACCTCCTCCGATCTCATCCCGGCTCCATCCATCCCCTCCAATCCCATCCTGGCTCCATCCATCTCCTCCGATCCTATCCTGGCTCCATCCACCCCTCCGATCCTATCCTGGCTCCATCCACCCCTCCGATCCTATCCCAGCTCCATCCACCCCCTCCGATCCCATCCCGGCTCCATCCACCCCCACCGATCCCATCCTGGCTCCATCCATCCTGGCTCCATCCATCCCCTCCGATCCTATCCCGGCTCCATCCATCCCCTCTGATCCCATCCCGGCTCCATCTATCCCCTCTGATCCCAACCCAGCTCCATCCATTCCCCTCCGATCCCATCCCAGCTCCATCCATCCCCTCCGATCCTATCCTGGCTCCATCCACCCCTCCGATCCCATCCCAGCTTCATTCACCCCCTCCAATCCCATCCCGGCTCCATCCATTCCCCTCTAATCCCATCCCAACTCCATCCATCCCCTCTGATCCTATCCTGGCTCCATCAACCCCTCTGATCCCATCCCGGCTCCATCCACCCCCTCTGATCCCATCACGGCTCCATCCATCCCAGCTCCATCCACCCCCTCCGATCCCATCCTGGCTCCATCTATCCCGGCTCCATCCATCCCCTCAGATCCCATCCCGGCTCAATTAATTCCCCTCTGATCCCATCCCGGCTCCAATTATCCCCTGATCCCTCACATCCCGGTTCCAACCACTGTGGCAGGTTAAGGGGGGAGAGCCACATCAATGCACTAGCCTGGCTTAATGCTGGAGGGGGGTGACACCATTTTTTACCGCACCGGGTGACACCAACCCTAGTGACGCCACTGCACACATATGATATTGTTATACTCAGGAGGGGTAGCAGAATGTATTTTGGGGTGTTATTTTTGCTACGTAAATGCTATGTGTTGGAAATATCTTATAAATGGACAGCTTTGTGTAAAAAAAATGAGTTTTCATTTTTTCCCACATTTTCCAAAAACTTCTGGAAAAAAATGAACTGTTCAAAAGACTAATTATGCCTCATAGATTATATGTTGTAGTGTTAGCTTTCCAAAATGGGGTAATTTTGTGGACATTTCCATTGTCCTGGTGCTCTAGGGCCTTCAAAATTGTGATAGGTAGTCAACAATGTGTAATTTATACTCCTTGAACACCTGATGGTGCCCCCTGCATGTTGGGCCTCTGTATGTGGCCAGGTAATGAAAAAGTCCCACACATGTGGTATCCTAATACTCAGGAGGAGTAGCAGAATGTACTTTGGGGTGTCATTTGTGGTATGCACACTCCATGTGAGAGAAATAAGCTATTACAATGACAATTTTCTGAAAAATAAAATAAAATAAAATCCTAATTTTGCAAAGAATTGTGGGAAAAAATTACAACTTCAAATAACTCACCATGCCTCTTACTAAATACCCTGGAATGTCTACTTTCCAAAAACGGGTCATTTGGGGGGCATTTGTACTTTCCTGGCTTGTTAGGGTCTCAAGATGTGATCAGATGTGATCAATTTTTTATGATTTGCACCATAGCTTGTAGACTCTATAACTTTCACACAGACCATATAATATCCACTAATTTGGGTTATTTTTTACCAAAGATATGTAGCAGTATAAATTATGGCCAACATTTATGAAGAAAAATTGCTAATTTGCAAAATTTTATCACAGAAACGAAGGAAAATGCGTTTATTTTCAAAATTTTCGGTCTTTTTTCATTTATAGCGCAAAAAATAAAAAACCCAGAGGTGATCAAATACCACCAAATGAAAGCTCTAAAAAAAAGGGACAAAAAAATTATTTGGGTACAGTGTTGCATGACTGAGTAATTGTCAAAGTGTGAGAGCACTGAAAGCTGAAAATTGGTCTGGGCAGGAGGGGGGTTTAAGTGCCCACTAAGCAAGTGGTTAAGTTCCATGTAAGTGAACTTAAGCAAAAAGAAAAGCAGCTTATACATATCGAAGCAGAGATTTTTACAGGTTGCAGGAGAGCAGACATTATAGTATGAAAGTGGAATTTCGGGCTTTACCCATCTATGCTTACGTATTGTCAGCCCACTCAGATTTGGTCGCATGATCTCCCCTGTGTCAGCCAGCGCCGTCTGCAGGAAGAGGAGAGGGTGATCGACAACAGCTGGTAATGCCTGGGAGCAGCAGCTATTTTTTAGCAGAAAGTAAAATATATATATATATTTTTTTTTATTTGTCAGTCTTTTTTTGTTTATAGCGCAAAAAATAAAAACCATAGAGGCAATCAAATGCCACCAAAAGAAAGCTCTATTTGTGGGAAAAAGGGGACATAAATTTTATTTGGGTACATTGTTGCACGATTGTGCAATTTTCAGTTAAAATAATGCAGTGCCGTATCGTAAAAAATGGCCTGGTCAGGAAGGGGGTTAAATCCTTCAGAGTGGCACTGCCACTTTGTCCTGCATAGGCAAGGGGAGACTGTCTCTTTGAATACATTTGATGTGTAAGTAATTTCATATATTTGAACTCTTAACAGCTGTATAAATCAATTTAAAATTATTTGGTTGCAAATAGGATTTATTATGTTTAAATAATTTAAAACATATTTTTCTTTATTATACTTACAGGGCAAATGAATTAAAAAATATTACTGAAAAATGCACAGAAGAATGTTGATTCAGCGTGTTATTCAATTGCCTTTGGGGATCAGGAATTGTTTTCCCCAATATTGCAAAAATGGCTATGCATCTACTCTATGGGATTAAACTACTCATTTAAAAGAAACCTTTTCTTTTATTATAGCACATTTTGCTTTTTTTATACAGTGAAAGGGTATGATAACAGATGTTTGAATCTACGCGTAGGCCAAACAGTCAGTCTATCATCCAAGACATTGTTTTGGAATAGATCATTTTATACTGCACTGAAAAGGTCCAGTGTTGGGCAATTCTATGTAAAAGGCTTTCCAGCTCTCAAGAGAATTGTGCTTTCCATCAACTAGATCCAGCAACTTGTCCAATCAGTTTCTTCACAATGGCTCTGCAATGAGCCATTTGTGTTAGAAATCTTCCAGGCTCTGAGCCCAGAATGATGTTAGCTGGGAAGACAGATGCAATAAGTGTATAGTTTTCAGTATGTTAAAATAATTTTAAATATTTTCTAGGGAGACTATTTTGCTTATCTTTATCTTAACTCATTATGCACAACTATGTGTCTGAAGACCAATTAATATTAAATATCCAGTTTTTGTGTGCAGATCATTGCCAGGTTATATAATATTTGGCTCCTGTAAACCTAATAATATGTAATATAGAGAATATTATCTTATCATTTATCTTGATGGCCTTTTAGTGCTTCCTGTAAATGTGGAGCTTCAGTTGGAAAGTGAATGAGCGTCTCTTATTTGCTCTTTACTGGTCAGAGTTTTCTGGGGTCCTCTGTTTACTACCTCTTTTATCTAAAAAAAAACCTCCTAGTTGTTATCAGAATGATCAGCCTTTATGTTGTAGAGATGGGAGAGTAGAGCTGGCCATACACTGTGCAGATTTTTACCAATTCCTGAGGAACCGTATGAAATTCGCTCAGTGGGTGTCTGCCGGCCTGCTCTATTTGACAAAAGTCAAATGTTCAATCAACTTTTGTCCAATGAGCCTGCAATAAAATATTTTGGACAAATAGAGGCTGCATCCAATCAGATGCAGCTGCTGTTTGGGTATTTCGGCAACTGATAGAGCTGGCTGTTAGAATACAACAGGCACAGAGGGAGAATAATTCATCTGGGCTGTATAGCGTTGATGAAGGAATCTGTTAAAGAAGAACTCCAGATGAGGAAATTTTTACATAGTTACATTGGTCCAGCTTCAATCAAAATAATGCATATATGCATATAACATACCTGTGGAAACCCTCTAGGAGCTGGAAATCACTGTAGTAGGCACTGCTGTGATCTCCACTAGCTTCCAGATCCTGTGCGAAGTGGCTGCCCTTCTGCATTGTGAACAGAGGAGGTTGCCTGCTTAGCCCAGGCACCATTCAAAGATCGCCTTACATTTTCTCAATAAATACAAAGAGTTCTCTGATTGGATGAGGTGGAGAGGTAGGGCAGAGATATCACAATCTTAGAATGCATTGCATTAATTGAGAAAAAGCAGTGCATTATTTCAATGGCACCTGTATTGAGCGGGCGACCTCTTGTGTTCATAATGCATAAGGGTAGCTTCTTGGCACGGGACCTAGAAGCTGGTGAATATCACTGTAATAGAGAAGCTTATTACAATGATTTTCATTCTTCCTGGGTGATTCCACTGGTATGGTATATGCATAGTTACATTTCACGAAGTTGGACCAATGTACTTATGTAAAGGTATCCATACCTGGAATTCTTCTATCAGTATCAATTCACAAAAAAAGGTGTGTTGTCAGCCCACAACAGTACTTAGAAGAGTGAACTTAAACAAATGTGCATGTATTTCAAATATGTATTTTTTTTTTTGTTGCCTTTACTTACTCTTTAAAGGGCAACTGTTCCTTAGTACACTTGTCCTTTAATTATTGCCCTCACCCCCCCCCCCCCCCCAAGTGCCGCCTGCAGAATAAGATACTTGTTTTCTCCCCTATTCCAGCATTCCTGCCAGGTCCTTTTCTTGCTGCCCCGTGAGGACGTCTAACGACGAAACGTATGTGAGGTGTGCCGTTGGAGGCATCGTTACCATGCTACATTGGATGCCTGTTCACAGTATCGTGAGATCCAGGATATACACATATAACCTATGCCTGTTTTACCAGTGTCGGGAGACACTTTTAAATGTGAGTGCTATGTGGTTTGAATAAAATGCAAAACCTTTTTTAAAGGCATTTATGCTATGCTGTGCTTCTTTTTTTATTTTGGGTTAAACCTCTCTGGAGAGAATCATCATATAAGAGTGGAGGAGATTCGGGAGTGCCTGTTTTTGGATTTTCAGATTATTGCGCCTTGAAAAGGAAAGGAACTTACCTGTTGGATGTCCAGACTGATCAGTTACAACGGAAAAGATTTGAGATCATCAATTACAGGGTATGCAGCGTATTGTGCCCTGCTAAGGGAGAAAGTGTGTTTGCTGGTTTCTCATCACCAGCCACTAACATCGGTGAGTGATCACGATCATAAGTGGTGGAGGATATAATACTTGGCATGGTGTTTACACTATGAAGAAATTGCCTTTTACACATGTATGGTGAAACAAGATTTATTGAACTTTTTTGATACAAATTGTTATTTTGACACTATGAGGGTTATTTACGAAAGGCAAATCCACTTTGCACTACAAGTGCACTTGGAAGTGCAGTCGCTGTAGATCTGAGGGGGACATGCAAGGAAAACAAAAAACAGCATTTTAGCTTGCACATGATTGGATGATAAAATCAGCAGAGATTCCCCTCATTTCACATCTACCCCTCATATTTACAGCGACTGCACTTCCAAGTGCACTTTCAGTGCAATTTCAAGTGCACTTTGCACTTGTAGTTTGCACTTGTAGTGCAAAGTGGATTTGTCTTTCGTAAATAACCCCCTATATTTTGGGACACTTATGGACTTTTTTTTTTTTGCTTTTTGGTTTGATATATATATATATATATATATATATATATCAAGTAGATGCGTATGTGGGTTTAATTACCCACTCCTTTATCACGTGTTGGTGTGGTCACACATTACAATTTTTTAGTTTTATTTATTTATTTTTGTCACTTTTTTTAGATATATTTATCACTGGTACAGTAGTAATATTAGGAAGTATTGGAGAGAGATTAGAGGATTGTGTTGGGTTCATGCTTGTTTAATTTTTGATTGATTAGTTTAACACACACCTGGGCACAGCGCTGTCTTTTTTTATATTTTTTCCTTGTTGAGATATCTCAATCAGATAGCAGCAGGACAGGATTATTGAACTGGTATCACCTTGGCGTGGTCTTACCCCATTTCTTCTTGCTGCATATGCACCACACTGCCCCATACATTCCTATGTGGGAGCTGTACTTCATTGGAGGTCTAGAGGCCACAATAGAGTACAACTCCTCCAAAAGAATGAATGGGGCTGCAACACACATGCAAAATAAGTAGAGAACCCAGCAGGGACAATTCCTAAGTGAAGGCTGTGCTGTGTCAGGTGGGGCTGTATAGTGAATATTGCTGGAATGGGGAGAAAGGTAAGCTCTTAATTCACTCCCTGGTCATCTCTCGCCTTGACTCCTGCAACTCCCTTCTCATTGGCTTGCCTCTACATAGTCTATCCCCCCTTCAAACCATCATGAATGCTGCTGCCAGACTCATCCACCTTACCAATCGCTCTGTGTCTGCTACTCCTCTCTGTCAATCCCTTCAATGGCTCCCGCTCACCCAATGAATTAGATTCAAAATACTATCAACAACTTACAAAGCCATCCACAATTTAGCTCCCAGCTACATCACTAGCCTAGTCTCAAAATACCAACCTAATATTTCTCTTTGTTCCTCTCAAGACCTCCTACTCTCTAGCTCACTCGTCACCTCCTTCTTTGCTGGCCTCCAGGACTTTTCCAGAGCGTCTCCAATCCTATGGAACTCCTTACCCCAACCTGACCGATTATCTCCTACTCTATCAGCTTTTAGATGATCCCTGAAAACCCTCCTCTTCAGAGAAACCTATTCTACCCACACCTAGAACTTGTATTTTCATTTTCTCCATCGATTCATCTCCCACAGTTAATACCTTTTGTTTCACTTGACCCTCCCTTCTAGATTGTAAGCTCTAACAAGTAGGGCCCTCTGATCCCTCCTGTATTGAATTGTAGTGTAACTGTACTGTCTGCCCTCATGTTGTAAAGCGCTGCGCAAACTGTTGGCGCTATATAAATCCTAACTGATAAAAATAATAATAACATTTATTTTATTTTTATTTATTTCAGGTACTTATATAGCGCCATCAATTTACGCAGCGCTTTACATATACATTGTACATTCACATCAGTCCCTACCCTCAAGGAGCTTCTAAGGTCCCTAACTCACATTCATACATACTAGGGACAATTTAGACAGGATCCAATTAACCTACCAGCATGTCTTTGGAGTGTGGGAGGAAACCGGAGTACCCGGAGGAAATTCACGCAGGCACAGGGAGAACATGCAAACTCTAGGCAGGTAGTGTCTTGGTTGGGATTCGAACCAGCGACCCTTCTTACTGCTAGGCGAAAGTGCTATCCATCAGCTTTCATTTGAAAGAGAGGGGGAGGGGGATTATTTAAATGATAACCAAATATACAGTTGGTGTGGGCTTCAGTCTCTGCACTGCACATATGCTGTCAGGTCAGTAGTGTTAGCTGACCACACATGCGCAATTACATAAACTTATCATACACTACCCATAGATCCCTGAACAATGAGGCAAAAAAAAGTGCATTGGGCCCTGAGGGCATTGCCTACCACAATTTTCTCTCTTCCTAATGAGAAGAGTATTGGCCCTATCACTCTTTCAATAACAGAACTGTAAAATGTATTTTTTGTGTAGGTGTGCAGAATAAGGCTCGGTTCACACTGGAACCGGCTTCAGATCGCACAGGAACGCTGTGCGTCACCATTCTCCGTTTCAGGGCCGAATCAGGGCCGAATCTTTGCCTGAAGTCGGCCCTGAAAACTGAGCAAAAGACGCACAGCATTTCCGTGCAGAGCGCTTCCCAGCCGCTCCGGAGACATGTGAACCGGCCCCATAGAGAAATGGTCACAATCTCCTGCTATGCGAATTGGATGCGGGGAAACCCGCATTTAATTTGCATAGGTGTGAACCCTGCCTCATACTCGCGATTGCATGCCTTATGTGGAGTCAACAATCTAGGAACTCTGTGTGATAATGTTTGTACTGTTGCTAGAATGAATTGTATGTAAGTATTGGCCCCATCACCCAGATATTTTCCAACAACTTGTCAAAACTCAGTGAACAATAGGAGGTACTTATGCTGTAGAAAGAGATGCCCTAAAGTAACCTTAAACAGCACAATCATTACCCTTACAATTTTCTAGGACAATCCTAATTATATTTTTTAGTACTGCAGAGAGTTGTATATAGGCATTGGCCCCGTCACCCAGATATTTTCCAACAACTTGTCAAAACTCTGTGAACAATTATAATTACTTTTGTCGTGGCCTAAAGTAACCTTAAACAGCTTAATCATCACCCTTACAATTCCCTAACAATTTTAACAATCTTAATTATATTAATTTCTTTTTGCATTTAAAAAAAAAAACACAGTAAGGCCCCTTTCACACATGCGGACCGTTTGTCCATTTTTCATCTATCCGTTGATGGGTGAAAAACAGACATCAATAGAAAAATAGATGTAAATGGATGATCATCTATTTACATCCGTTTACATCCGCTTCCGTCAACATCCATTTTTTTTGGAACAAATCAACGCCCTATTTTTCTTCCGATAAAAAAACGGATCGGACAAAAACAGATGAAAAAACGTATGTAAATGGACAACCGGTCCGTTGTTGCATGAAAGAATGGCTCCAGAACTCGAGTGGTTAGGGACTCTAGCTGGCAGATGTAAAAAACTGATGTAAAAACAAAAGAAAAACTGATGACAAACTAGTGTAAACTTTATACGCTTTTTCTTTGAAAAAAAGTGACTGAACTGATTAAACGAATGGTCCGCATCTGTAAAAGGGGCCTTATCCCTCAAAGTAGCATTTATTAAAAAATACAAAAAAGTGTGTGTCACTTATTTTAAAGCAAAGGGAAGCTGCAGACATCAAGAAGAGACTGTCTAAGGGGATCCCATTATTTTTCTTTTTACACACATGCATAGGTATGGGTTGTGGTGCTCACTTACATATAGAGTATCTAAGCAATAAGAAACAATAAGGCAACGATGAGGCTTAGGAGCATTCTTGGCCAAACACTCTTTATTCATAGCATGCAAAGGCCAATAACAAAAAGACATCTGGCCAACAACCATTCTCATGTGGTGAGCATGCTTTCTCAATCTAAACGCCTTGAGAAAGTGTGCTCACTGCATGAGAAACGGTCGTTGGCCAGATGTATTTTAATTGTTTTTAGCCTTTGCATGCTGTAAATAAAGAGATTGTTATCCCGAGAGCGCTCATGGACCTCACCCTCACTTAACTGTTTGGATGCTTTAAAGTAGACCTATATTTAAATATATAGCTAAAATTCTGCACCAGTCTGTAGTAAGGCTGGTCGGAATTTAAACTCTGAATTCTCATCATTGACAAAAATCATAACCAAAAGCCTAATGCCTGAGCAATATACAAGCATGGAGGAACTTGTAGCAGCATTATTTTTCAGGAATTCACCCAGCAAGTCTGATGACAGACTAATCCTAAAACACCTAGCACACAATTATCTTTTTTGGGTTTTTTTAAGTGAATGTCTGCACAACCCGAGGTCTGTAGGTGTTAGTGCACCATCTGATAGCTTTCAGATAATTATTAATGTGCATTATGGATCTGTCTAATGACTTCTTGTCCAGGTTAGGGTATGGGTTGGTTTTGATATGGCCTGACCAGGGAGGTAATGGAAATGGTTGCTTTCCTTACCATGTTTTCTCATGTATAGATATAATATTTATCATTTATTACAGGTACTTATATAGCGCTGTCAATTTACGCAGCGCTTTACATATATATTGTACCATTCAATATAGTACCTTTGGTGATCAACAACTCTTGACAATGCTTTGCATTTTGGGAGAGCATTTAAGACATGTATTTCAAACATTGGGGGCTTGCTCACTACAAAAATGTTGCTTTATTGCCTATTCCAATCATGTTAAGAAAAAGGTCATGCATGCTGTACTTGCTAGGTTGATCTGCAATTTTCTATTTTTCTATTTTCTTTTTAAAGCGGAGTTCCTCCAAATTTTTTTTTTTTAAGTCAGTAGCTACAAATACTGCAGCTGCTGACTTTTAAAATATGGACACTTACCTGTCCAGGGCGCCCGCAATGTCAGCACCCGAAGCAGATCTGTCCCTCGGCTCTCGGGTGGAGGCGCAGTCATCTTCGGTAAGGGAATCAGGAAGTGAAGCCTTGCAGCTTCCCAGCCTGGTTCCCACGCTGCGCGATCACACTGGTCTCTGCTGTCTTCTGGGACTTGTGTGTCTCCCAGAAGACAGCGGGGGCGGGGGGGGGGGGGGGGGGAGGCGCCGGACATGGCGTAGATATCCGCGGACACTGTGGCTATCTATGCCCGGAAGTGGGAGCAAATACCTGGATTAGACAGGTATCTGCTCCCCCTCCCCCCTGAAAGGTGCCAAATGTGACACTGGAGGGGGGGGGGGGGGGGGGATTCGGAAAAGCAGAAGTTCCATTTCTAGGTGGAACTCCGCTTTAAGTCAGCTGAATGGAGTCTTTAAACACCATACCTAACATGACTTGTAGGTTAATTGGCTCCTGTAAAAATTGACCCTAGTATGTTTATGTATGAATGTTAGGGACCTTAGATTGTAAGCTCCTGGAGGGCAGGATGAATGTGGATGTAAAATATATATAAAGGGCTGGGTAAATTTTCAACGCTATATAAGTACCTATAACAATAGTAATAATAACACAGTGGCTAAGTGGTTAGCACTTCTGCTAGCAGCACTAGGGTTGTCGGTTTGAATTCCAACCCCGCCACTACCTGCATGGAGTTTGCATGTTCTGCTTGTATGGGTTTCCTCCGGGTACTCCAGTTTCCTTCCACACTCCAAAGACATGCTAGTAGGTTAACTGGCTCCTGTCTCAATTGGCCCTACTAGTCTGTGCATGTATGAATGAGGGTTAGGGACCCTAGATTGTAAGCTCCTTGAGGGCAGGGACTGATGTGAATGTATAATGAATATGTAAAGAGCTGTGTAAATTAATGGCGCTATATACTGTAAGTACTTGTAATAAAGAAAAAACACCAGTCCATTGATGGGAAAGTAAAAAAAGCACATTTTATTGTCAGTTCTGTGAGAGGGAAATGTACTGATCTTGTGTTCCTGGTAAACAGGGACAGGGATCATTACATTCCCCCAGTAAGCACACCCGGGGAACACATTTAACTCTTTGGTCGCCCCTGATGTTAACCCCTTCCCTGCCAGTGTCATTAGTATAGTAACAGTGCATGCTTTTCAGCACTGATCACTATATTAGTGTCACTGGTTTCCAAAAAATGTCAAAAGTGTCAGTTAGGTGTCTGATTTGTCCACTACAATATCGGAGTCCCACAATAAGACGCTGATCGCCGCCATTACTAGTAAAAAAAAAGAAAGAAAAAAAAATATACCATAGTTTGTAGCCGCTATAACTTTTTCACAAACCAATCAATAGGGATGGTCCTGAAGTTTGCGTTGAACGTAAGTTCGACTCGTACATCGGGTGTTCGGCCGTTCGCCGAACACCAAACATTATGGGGCGTTTGCAGCAAATTTGACCGCCACGGAATGCCCCATAATGCACTGCGATATATATATACACACACACAGTATCTCACAAAAGTGAGTACACCCCTCACAATTTTGTAAATATTTTATTATATCTTTTCATGTGACAACACTGAAGAAATGACACTTTGCTACAATGTAAAGTAGTGAGTGTACAGCTTGTATAACAGTGTAAATTTGCTGTCTCCGAAAAATAACTCAACACACAGCCCTTAATGTCTAAACCGCTGGCAACAAAAGTGAAAATGTCCAAAATGGGCCCAAAGTGTCAATATTTTGTGTAGCCACCATTATTTTCCAGCACTGCCTTAACCCTCTTGGGCATGGAGTTCACCAGAGCTTCACAGGTTGCCACTGGAGTTCTCTTCCACTCCTCCATGACGACATCATGAAGCTGGTGGATATTTGAGACCTTGCGCTCCTCCTCCTTTCTTTTGAGGATGCCCCACAGATGCTCAACAGGGTTTAGGTTTGATGACATGCTTGGCCAGTCCATCACCTTTACCCTCAGCTTCTTTAGCAAGGCAGTGGTGGTCTTGGAGGTGTGTTTGGGGTCGTTATGTTGGAATACTGCATTGCGGCCCAGTCTCCGAAGGGAAGGGATCACGCTCTGCTTCAGTATGTCACAGTACATGTTGGCAATCATGGTTCCCTCAATGAACTGTAGCTCCCCAGTGCAGACAGCACTCATGCAGCCCCAGACCATGACACTCCCACCACCATACTTGACTGTAGGCAAGACACACTTGTCTTTGTACGAAAGACCAAAGAATCTGATCAGGAGCATACACAGTAAAATGCCTCCATCCCTAATTGTAGCAAACAAGAGAGAAATATGTTTGTGAGACTTTATATGAGGCAATCACTAAATATTATAAAATAAAGAAATATATAAGAAATATAATAATTTATTATACATACAATAAATTCATTATCACAAGCATCAACATCCAGATGTCAGGCATAGATAAAAAGATCAAAATATATCGTAATTCCATAAAAAAGGTGCATAGTAGATCTCTACATGGTATATCTTGGCATCAATGGAGCCCAACGCGTTTCATGGACGCCTGTCCAATCATCAGGGGCTTGACGCAACAGACTATCTGGAAAATGTGGACCTTGTGTTAATATTGAGATGAAAAAAAAAAAAAAAAAAAAAAAGGGAAAAAGGCGTTTCTTTAAAATTATTGATAAATAACAAAAATACCCATGTTACTTACATACATGTTGGCACCATAAATGCCCAACCAAATGGAAAGGGGTGAGAGTCAGAGCAACCGTCCAGGATAGACCGCCCAGTCCAAAGGGAAGATCCAGCCAGAGGAAAACCAGGACCCCACCTGCAAAACCGTGGAGTGTGAGAAGGTGTGTAAACCAAACTGGTCTGTAAAAATATGTGTATAAATGAATATGCAAAAAAAAAGTAAGTAATATAATAAATGACATTGTTTGGTAAAGTGATCCACAACTCTGAAAAGAGCCAAGCGAAAAGTAAAATTAGGACAAAGTGAAAGGAATCATATATCGCAAAGAGAAAAAAAAATATATATATATATATTAACCACTTAAGCCCCGGAAGGATTTACTCCCTTCCCACGACCAGAGCACTTTTTGCTATACGGCACTGTGTCGCTTCAACTGACAATCGCGCGGTCGTGCGACGTTGCACCCAAACAAAGTTGACGTCCTTTTTATCCCACAAATAGAGCTTTCTTTTGGTGGTATTTGATCACCTCTGCAGTTTTTATTGTTTGCGCTATAAACTAAAAAAGAGCGACAATTTTGAAAAAAAAACAAACAATATTTTTTACTTTTTGCTATAATAAATATCCCCCAAAAATATATAAAGAAACTAATTTCTTTCTCAGTTTAGGCCGATATGTATTCTTCTACATATATTTGGTATAAAAAAAAAAAAAAAAAAAAAAAAAAAAAAAAAAAAAAAAAAAAAAAAAAAAAAAAATCGCAATACACGTATATTGATTGGTTTGTGCAAAAGTTATAGCGTCTACAAAATAGGGGATACATTTATGGCATTTTTATTATATTTTTTTTTTATTAGTAATGGCAGCGATCTGCGTTTTTTTATTGTGACTGCGACATTATGGCAGACACATCAGACACTTTTGACACTATTTTGGGACCATTGTCATTTATACAGCGATCAGTGCTATAAAAATGCACTGATTACTGTGTAAATGACACTGGCAGGGAAGGGGTTAAAGCTTAGGAGGCGATCAAGGGGTTAAGTGAGTCCTAAGGAATGATTACAACTGTGGGTGGGGGGGGGTGAGCTCACTAGAACATGACAGAGATCACTGCTCCCGATGACAGGGAGCAGTAGATCTCTGTCATGTTGCTAGGCAGAACAGGGAAATGCCTTGTTTACAAAGCCACCTCCCCGTTCTGCTGCTCCGTGACATGATCGCGGTCCCCCGGCGGGACCCACGGGCAAGGTCACGGAGTACGTAGTGGGCGCACGCACCAACAATGCCGCAATTTAAAGGGGACGTACCTGTACGCCCATTTGCCCAGCCGTGCCATTTTGCCGATGTATATCGTTGCGCGCTGGTCGGCATGTGGTTAAAAAGTAAAAAATGACATGAAAATCATGCAATACCCCAAAGGGGAAAGGGTGAAGAAAAACAATGCACTGATTACTGTGTAAATGACACTGGCAGGGAAGGGGTTAAACACTAGGGGGTGTAAGATTGGGGTATCAGACTCAAATGGTAGGTGCGTTGTCAGTGAGTACTCCAGTACACAACTGTATTTTTAAGGGCCTGGTAGCCCACTTTTATTTAAAAGCACGGAAAAGTTCACAAAGACATCAGTAGCCCACGCAGGGTGTTCCACCATTACTGTATCTTGCACACTCAATACTTTAGCCTCCTGGCGTACATTCTTGCCATACGGCTGATTCCGGCCTTTAGCCTAGGCCTTAGGTCTGCTCCTCAGACCCAAAAGAGTTTCCTAGAGTGAAGCTCTCTCCTAGCTTACTCCTGCTGCTCTGTCACCAAGTACGTCTGCCTCCTGCAGACATGCATACCCTGGCTGCCTCCTGCAGCCTCTGACTCCTCTCAGAGGAATGGGAGCCCACCTGACTCCCATGCACAGACTTCCTGTCTGTTGGGTGGAACCCTGAGCCATAGCCAGGTCACAATTAAATAGCCCAGCACACAGCTGTGCAATCAGCGTGCCTTTCTCTCCAAAATCTGGTGTAAACCAGCAATCTTCCAGGTAGCACAGGGTCCTACTGCCACATATCCTCCCCCCTTGTTTCGAACCGGAGGGAGGAACACATAAACCCGTCACCAAGAATGGGACACCTCTGTGCCAGCCATTAGCTGCGTAGGCCCATTTCTTTTTCCGGGTATGTTTCCACCAGCACTTCACCTTGGCACCTCTGTGCCAACTATCAGCAGTAGGAGTCCTAATCTGCCCAACCTTTTCTCTAAAGGGGCACTCCACCCCCATCTTCTTCCGGGTGTGCTTCCACCAGCACTTCTTCCTGAACCGTGGGCTCCCACTAATCTCTCTATCCCCTCCACCTTCTGGCCACGGGATCCTCCTTTTTCCTCCCACAGACCTACTCTCCTGGGACTGTTGGGGACCCACTTCCATGAAATCTGTCAGGGACTGACCCCTCTCACTACCTGATGCAACACTAACCAACAACATCCGTTTTTCAGGTTCACTGACCCCTGTGTGGTTACCCTTGGCAACCAAATCATCTGAGATCAACACCACATACTTCTGTTTAACCTCAATAGCAATGTTCCACAAGGGGTTATTCAACTCAATATTATTATCATCAAGACCTCTTGTCACCTTGTTTGCTAGGACAGTGTCTAGGGAGGGACCATCTACAGGCAAGCAGTTACTCCCTATGGGACATTCCCGCAGTTTCACATCGCTCCCTGTTGTCCAACACGCCAATAGCGACTGTCCTACCAACGCACATTTTTCGCCACATTTTTCCACACCAATCTCTTTAACTATTTCTGTGTCCATTGGTACCTCAACCAATACCTCTGAGCTGTCCGATAGTGCTCTACAGTGCTTCTCATACACTTTTTTATTACAGTTACCAACACTGTCATTTCCTGTCAAAGTGTCTCCGGGTACCTCAAACTGCACCTCCCTGCGAGTGATGGATTGAATTCCCACTACTGCCGCGTCTTTTCCGGGCCCTTCCTTTACATGAGGTCTAGCGGGTGAGACAGCACACGCACCATGTACCAACCACTGCTCAGCTGCACCTCGGACCGCACCAACAGGAATGCACCTCATCACACCAGCATACGGAGAGACTTCCACTATGTCTATCATTTTTGATTCCTCTAGCAGTTCCCCTGAACGCCTTCCGCACATAACTGTCGCTGGAAGCACTCTCGCAGAGAACTGCGAGACCACTTTCCGCAAAAGTAACCAACATTGCAGTAACCAATTTTTATCAACATTGCTTAACATCGCCTGTACCACGTGTCTCCACTGATTGGTACTACGCAGTACCAGGTCGCCCATCTGCGGTGGATACATGCAGGTATACAGCGGAAAGGTTTTCACCAATTCCAACAACATCTCAGTTATTTCTAGACATGCCACATCTAAACACAGAACTCTAGGGACTTTTCCCTTACTAACAACGTGGAGGGGCTCATTTGCTAAGGCTTGAGAGGCCGAGACACTCAAAGAGACCTCCACCTCAGAGGCCACTGACAAAACTTGCGGCTCCCCATGAGCACCGCTAAATGCATGTGTCACACTCATCGTCTCATTTTCAGCAACACTGAGCCCTTCCAAGGCCCCATCCATTATCCCATCATCCTGACACTCAACATTACTCATCTCTTTTGCTGTGGACAAAACTTCTGCTATATATGCGCCCTTTTCCGATCCTTCCGCCTGGAGGGGGTTAAGTTCTGCAACAGCCAACGCACCTGTGTCTACTGGCTTTGCAGCCTCTCCATTTGTCACAGCAGCAATAGTGTCCAGCCTACTATTACCTTCAGAAATTTCTTTTCACCACGCTATCACCTTAATGGCGAGACTATCCCAGTCTATCCTGTCTGTGCTCCAGTCATCAGCACTCTGTAGTACTGCTCCCTCTGCCCATGGAGACACAGGTGGACAGAGTGGTTTAGCAGCAGACAATCTGCACCAGTCACTGTCAACCACATCAGATTGTGATAATACATACTCCCTCATTTGAGCCATTTTCCACCTGAGCAGTATCAGAGCTGTCCGGGAGCCCCGTCGGCTCCAACACTGGGAGTCCTCCTGAGATTTCCTGGGACAACTCTGCTGCACTACCTGTGGTTACCATGGGAGACACCAAACCATCAACATTGTCAGTAATACACTTTTCAACATCATCATTATCAACCTTCCTGCCTTGTATAGGCTGTGTTATCACATTATCAGTTTGATATTGTAGGATATTTAGTACATTGCTTTTCACCTCATGTGAAACACACTTGTCAGTCGGTGCGGCGACACAGTTGTCCTGGGAAACTCTGAGCTCAGACACCATGAGCTCCTGGGCGGTCTCCAGGGACACCTCTGCTACACCTGCCATGGTTGCTAGGGGCAACGGCACACATTTCTCAGTGGTCACCCCTGACATTTCTGGATGCAATATCACATTTTTAATTGCATTAGCAAGCAACATATCTTCATTTTTACCACTTGTCTTCCTGCTAAACAATACACTGCCTGAAGACAAGTCCTTACCAGTCCTCAAGCTTGCTGCAGGTTCAGCTTCAAACTGGGCTTTGTTACTACACAGGGTATTCACTTGCAAGTCTCTGAAAGCAATTTTTCTCACTGGACTTATTCCCACTTCACAGGGAATAGTCCCATAACCAGTCTCTCTCACATTTGTAACTGCAACAGTCTTACCATTACATTTGGAAGGTGTTGAAAGCTTCAATTGAGGGCGTTGTCCCTTCTTTGCTGTGCTCTCACAAGCTAATGCCCCCACATGGACACAGGGCAACATTGCATCCTTCTTGGATTTTCCAACATCCCCTGCAGGCCAAACAGGTTTTCTGTTGCCAGGGGTAACAGCAGACTTACACATATGGTCATACCCCTTGCAGGATGCTGGATACTGTGCTCTCTTCTCTGGGCTGACCACTTCACACAAGCAGCCATAACTTGAAACCATTGATTTCTTGTGCTCTCCATCACCCCCTGCAGGCTGAACAAAATTTCCTTCACGGTTGCCAGGGGTGACAACAGACACTTTTGCACAAACCTCTTCATTTAGAATTTGAGCCACATCTCCGCTGTAGCTCCTCTTTTCTGCAAACAGACTTTCTCCGGTTGCCATGGGAGACCACTTTCTCCCTGTTGATCTTTTCCAGCGCTCTCTAGATTGGATTGCTCCTAGGAAATTGTCGTAGTCATCTCGGTTATGATACATCCCGCGGTACACCTCTTGGTACTCCTCCATAAAAAAAGGTTGCACCAACTCAACCCAGCGACTTTTAGGCCATCCTCTGTAGGAAGCAATCATCGCAAAATCATCCAAAAAGTCTATAACATGTTCAGAAGGCAGCATAGGCCATATGAAGTCAGCTGTATGGATTTCTGCTTTGTTGCCATGGACAACCGCACCCATCTGCTCACTCTTTGCACTAAAGGACGGCTTGCTTTCCTTTTTCCTTTGCTCCAGTGCGGCCAAATGCATCTTGCACCAGTCTGGGGCTTGTTCTGTCGGTAACAACCCCTCCAGCCACAAGGTTCTGTCTCTCATCTCAGCAAACATCGCTTCCTTTTTGCGCTTTGACCGCCCCATCTCTGCAGTCAGGCACACAACGCTTTTTAACACAGTTCCTTTTAACACAGGAAAATTTTGCGTACCGTCTCTTTAAGACTTGCAAACAGCACACTTTCACATGCAGACTCCACTGGTTCACATGAGCTGCTCCTCACAGCATTGCTGCAAAACACAGTTTCTTGCTACTCACTGTTTTTGGTATGCGAGGATCTGGAACTCTTCCAAATCTGCCCGCTTTCTCCACCATATGTAAGATTGGGGTATCAGACTCAAATGGTAGGTGCGTTGTCAGCGAGTACTCCAGTACACAACTGTATTTTTAAGGGCCTGGTAGCCCACTTTTATTTAAAAGCACGGAAAAGTTCACAAAGACATCAGTAGCCCACGCAGGGGGTTCCACCATTACTGTATCTTGCACACTCAATACTTTAGCCTCCTGGCGTACATTCTTGCCATACAGCTGATTCTGGCCTTTAGCCTAGGCCTTAGGTCTGCTCCTCAGACCCAAAAGAGTTTCCTAGAGTGAAGCTCTCTCCTAGCTTACTCCTGCTGCTCTGTCACCAAGTACGTCTGCCTCCTGCAGACATGCATACCCTGGCTGCCTCCTGCAGCCTCTGACTCCTCTCAGAGGAATGGGAGCCCACCTGACTCCCATGCACAGACTTCCTGTCTGTTGGGTGGAACCCTGAGCCATAGCCAGGTCACAATTAAATAGCCCAGCACACAGCTGTGCAATCAGCGTGCCTTTCTCTCCAAAATCTGGTGTAAACCAGCAATCTTCCAGGTAGCACAGGGTCCTACTGCCACAGGGGCGATCAAGGGGTTAAGTGAGTCCTAAGGAGTGATTATAACTGTGAGGGGGATTGCCTCACTAGAACATGACAGAGATCACTGCTCCCGATGACAGGGAGCAGTAGATCCCTGTCATGTTGCTAGGCAGAACAGGGAAATGCTTTGTTTACAAAGGCACCTTCCCGTTCTGCTGCTCCGTAACATGATCGCGGTCCCCCCCCCCCCGGCGGGACCCACGGGCAAGGTCACGAGCCTTTGTAAACAAGGCATTTCCCTGTTCTGCCCTGACTTGCCCAGCCGCACCATTTTGCTGACGTATATCATTGCACGCTGGTCGGCATGTGGTTAAAAAGTAAAAAATGACATGAAAATCATGCAATACCCCAAAGGGGAAAGGGTGAAGAAAAACAAAGAGGTGTGCAGTGTTGGCGATAGAGAGGAAATCACAGGGATAGTTACCTGGTGATATTGCACAGAGACATGCTCTGAGACACGTGTAAGGAGAAAAGCCAGAGTGTGAACAAGACTCCCAGTGGGGGTATAAGTAACGCCCGATGCTCCCTGGGCTCCTCCCATACATAATCATGGATAAGAAGCCAACACCCATTGTTGCCTGGAAAAGTTAAAAGTTTAGTGGATACAAAGTGAAATAAACCATATACCACAAAAGAGAAAAAATAAATAAAAAGGTGAAAAATTGCATGAAGTGAAGGCTCCTCTTACCTATAGTGAAATGGATGGATGAACAAATGCAAATGTGACCGCCCGTGGGAGGGATGTTGCGGAATGGGGCCCGGCCAACCCCGGCTAAATAACCCCAACGGCAATGGGCGGGTCCCCGCTAACGCCACACAGACGCCAACTGGGTGTAGAAGGACAGTCCACATTTGCCGCATGCTCCGGAAGTGAGTGACACCAACCCACACCTGATGTCAGATGGAATCAAGTAGTAACCTTGACAACACGACACAGGGAAACCTCTGGTCGGTTGTGCACATGGCGTCGATGTGCGGCATGGCAAGCCCCGCCTACACCCCGGATGATGCCAGAGGCGGGATGAGGAGGAGGTGCCAGGCTACGCATCGCTGCCCTGGGAACAAAACAGGCTCGAGAGGACCCCTCCTCATCTCCAGGCTATAAGATGGACAAAAAACAACACAAAAAAAGAAAAACATGGATATTGATACAATGATAAAAAAATGTACAAAAAATACAAAATATTCACAAAATAAAAATAAATAAATAAATAAATAAATAAATAAATAAATATAAAATAAAATATATATAAGAATTAAAAAAAATTAAATTAAAAAAATGATAATATATACAGAACTTGTAATTGTAACAGTGATGCATCCAGATCTTGAAAGACCAGTGTTTTTTCACACAATAGTAAGAAAGACCAAAGAATCTGATCAGGAGCATACACAGCGAAATGCCTAATTGTAGCAAACAAGAGAGAAGTATGGTCTTGGGACTTTATATGAGGCAATCACTAAATATCATAAAATAAAGAAATATATAAGAAATATAATAATTTATTATACATACAATACATTCATGATCAACAAAAGCATTAACATCCAACATCCAGATGTCAGTCATTGATAAAAAGAATATCAAAAAACAAAATGTACACATAATAGTACAATTCATAATATATCGTAATTCTGTAATTCGTAAGCCCCTGATGATTGGACAGGCATCCATGAAACGCGTCGGGCTCCATAGATGCCAAGATATATCATGTAGAGATCTATGCACCTTTTTATGGAATTACGATATATTATGAATTGTACTATTATGTGCATGGTTTTTTTTTATAATCTTTTTATCTATGCCTGACATCTGGATGCTGATGCTTGTGTTGATCATGAATTTATTGTATGTATAATAAACTATTATACTTCTTATATACTTCTTTATTTAATGATATTTAGTGATTGCCTCATATAAAGTCTCACGACCATATTTCTCTCTTGTTTGACACTTGTCTTTGTACTCCTCACTTGGTTGCCACCACACACGCTGGACACCATCTGAACCAAATAAGTTTATCTTGGTCTCATCCGACCACAGGACATGGTTCCAGTAATCCATGTCCTTAGACTGCTTGTCTACAGCAACCTGTTTGCTGGTTTTCTCGTGCATCATCTTTTGAAGAGGTTTCCTTCTGGGACGACAGCCATGCAGACCAATTAGATGCAGTGTGCGGCGTATGGTCTGAGCACTGACAGGCTGACCCCCCCCCACCCCTTCAACCTCTGCAGCAATGCTGGCATCACTCATACGTCTATTTCCCAAAGATAACATCTGGATATGACACAGAGCATGTGCACTCAACTTCTTTGGTCGACCATGGCGAGGCCTGTTCTGAGTGGAACCTGTAAACCGCTGTATGGTCTTGGCCACCGTGCTGCAGCTCAGTTTCAGGGTCTTGCCAATCTTTTTATATCCTAGGCCATCTTTATGTAGAGCAATAGTTCTTTTTTCAGATCCTCAGAGAGTTCTTTGCCATGAGGTGCCATGTTGAACTTCCAGTGACCAGTATGAGGGAGTGAGAGTGATAACACCAAATTTAACACACCTGCTGCCCATTCACACCTGAGACCTTGTAACACTAACGAGTCACATGACACCAGGGAGGGAAAATGGCTAATTGGGCCCAATTTGGACATTTTAATTTAGGGGTGTACTCACTGTTGTTGCCAGCGGTTTAGACATTAATGGCTGTGTGTTGAGTTATTTTGAGGGGACAGCAAATTTACACTGTTATACAAGCTGTACACTCACTACTTTACATTGCAGCAAAGAGTCATTCCTTCAGTTTTGTCACATGAAAAGATATAATAAAATATTTACAAAAATGTAAGGGGTGTACTCACTTTTGTATACTGCAGTACAGAGTATATAGTGCAGTCTGTATAGTATATATATACTGCAGTTCAGAGTATATAGTGCAGTCAGCATAGTATATATAATACAGTGCAGGGTATATAGGGTAGTGTACCCTATGACAGAATTATGAAAAAAATGGCATGGGTTCACCACCAGTCCATACCAGGGCCTTTGAGTCTGGTATAGATTTTAAGGGGAATTTCATGCCAAAATGTAAAAAAAAAACGGTGTGGGGTCCCCCCAAAATCCATACCAGGCCCTTATCTGAGCAAGCAGCCTGGCAGGCCAGGATAGGGGGGCGAGCGAGTCATACTAGGCCGTTGCCCTCAACATGGGAACGGTGCTTTGGGGTCCTTATTCCCACAACCCTGGCCATTGGTTGTACATTGTACCCCTACCCACTCACCAAAAAAGTGTCAAAAAGTAAAAAACCACAAAAGACAGTTTTTGACAATTCCTTTATTAAAAAAGAAAAAAAAAGTGTCCCGTGATGTACATCCATCTTCAATCACGCCACCCTACGGACCGGGTAAAAAAAAAACCCTCAGCCTCGATGGGAGGCATCCCGCTGACTGCTGTCTCTTGGCTGTGACAGCTGTTATACAGTCAAGGGTGGGGCCACCTGTGGGGTAACTGAATGACCCCACCCCGTTGGACGTCATGTGCCATCAGAGCGGGGCGGGGTCATCCGGTTACATCAGCGGTGGCCCCGCCCTTGCCTATATAAGAGCTGTCACAGCGAAAAGACAGCAGTCGCCGGGATGCCTTCCATCGAGGCAGAGGTTTTTTTAAATATTTTTATATTTTTGGGTCCTTCGGGCGGCGTGATTGACGATGGATGTACATAGCCGGACACTTTTTTTTTTTTTTTTCAAATAAAGGAATTGAAGAAAAAATGTCTTTTGTGGTTTTTACTTTTGATACTTTTTCGTAAATGGCTACCCATTCACATTGGGGGGGCCTGGATCTAGGGGTCCCCTTGTTAAAGGGGGCTTCCAGATTCCGATAAGCCCTCCTGCCCGCAGACCCCCACAACCAATGGCCAGGGTTGTGGGGACGAGGCCCTTGTCCCCATCAACATGGGGACAAGGTTCTTTGGGGAGGACCCCAAAGCACCCTCCCCATGCTAAGGGCATGTGGCCTGGTATGGTTCTGGAGGGGGAGGCTCGCTTGTCCCTTCCTATCCTGGCCTGCCAGGCTGCTTGCTTGGATAAGGGTCTGGTATGGATGTTGGGGGGGACCCCACACCATTTCTTTTTAATTTTGGCATGGAGTTCCCCTTAATATCCATACCAAAGCCCGAAGGGCCTGGTATGTACTGGGGGGGGGACCCACGCCGATTTCTGTTAGAAATGTCATTTTGCCGCGGCACAGTAAAACACATCAGACAGATATGTCACTTTACAGGCAGACTAAGGGGACTACCCAGGCACGATATTTAAAGGAATATTTCATGTTTTATTGTTTCACTTTAGGAATTCTTAAAATCACTGCTCCTGAAAAAAAATGGTAGTTTTAAAAACTTTTTTTTGCATTAATACATGTCCCCTGGGGAAGTACCCGGGTCCCCATACACCTTTTATGGCAATAACTTGCATATAAGCCTTTAACCGTTTCAGCCCCGGAAGATTTTAGCCCCTTAGTGACCAGAGCGTTTTTTGCGATTCGGCACTGCGTCGCTTTAACTGACAATTGCGCGGTCGTGTGACGTGGCTCCCAAACAAAATTGACGTCCTTTTTTTCCCCCAAATAGAGCTTTCATTTGGTGGTATTTGATCGCCCCGGCGATTTTTATTTTTTGCGCTATAAACAAAATAAGAGCGACAATTTTGAAAAAAACGCATTATTTTTTACATTTTGCTATAATAAATATCCCCCAAAAATATATAAAAAAACATTTTTTTTCTTCAGTTTAGGCCGATACGTATTCTTCTACATATTTTTGGTAAAAAAAAAATCGCAATAAGCGTTTATTAATTGGTTTGCGCAAACGTTATAGCGTTTACTAAATAGGGGATAGTTTTATGGCATTTTTATTAATAATTTTTTTTTTACTAGTAATGGCGGTGATCAGCGATTTTTATTGTGACTGCGACGTTATAGCGGACATGTCGGACATTTTTGACACATTTTTGGGACCATTGTCATTTATACAGCGATCAGTGCGATTAAAAATGCACTGATTCCTGTGTAAATGACACTGGCAGTGAGGGGGTTAACCACTAGGGGGCGGGGAGGGGTTAAGTGTGTCCTAGGGAGTGATTACTAACTGTAGGGGGATGGGCTGTGTGTGTGACGTCACTGATCTCTGCGCTGATGACAGGGAGCAGAGATCCAGTGACACTTGTCACTAGGCAGAACGGGGAGATGCTGTTTACATCAGCATCTCCCCGTTTGTCCTCTCCGTGAGGCGATCGCGGGTACCCCAGCAGCGATCGAGTCCGCGGGACCCACGACCCGACTCACAGAGCTCCCGGCCGGCCTACGCGCACGCCGCCGGTGGCGCGCACGCAATGGCACGGCGGGGAATTCAAATACAGGTACGTCCATTCTGCCGACGTACATCGGCGTGCGCCGGTCGGGAACCGGTTATAATGAGCACATCTCATTTTTCATGTTCTTGTCCCATAGACTTTAATAGGGTTCGCATGTTCGCACAAATTTTTTTGTCTGTTCGCATGTTCTGGTGCGAACCGAACATCCCTACCAATCAATATACACATACTGGGATTTTTTTTAAACAAATATATGTAGCAGAATACATATTGGCCTAAATTGATGAAGAGATTTGATTTTTTACATGTTTTTTATTGGGAATGTAAAAAAAGAAAGTGAAAAATATTTTTTTTTTTCAAAATTGTCAGTCTTTTTTTGTATAAAGCGCAAAACATAAAAAAAAACGCAGAGGTGATCAAAATACCACAAAATGAAAGCTCTATTTGTGGGGAAAAAAAGGACATACATTTTATTTGGGTACAGTGTTGCACAACCATGCAATTGTCAGTTAAAGTAACACAGTGCCGTATCGCAAAAAATGGCCTGGTCATGAAGGGGGGTAAACCTTCCAGAGCTGAAGTGGTTACAGTATATGTGCTCAATAATTTACATAGTTAGTCAGGTTGAAAAAAGAAATAAGTCCATCAAGTTCAACCATTAAAAACCATTAAAAAAAAAAAAAAAAAATCATACAATCCCATATACCCAATCCTTTACCCACAGTTGATCCAGAGGAAGGTGAAAACCCCCCCAGAAAAGCAGGATCCAATTTGCAAAGTGCATAACCCCTGTTGATTTAGACAGTCAGTAGATAACGTCCTGTGCTCTCAGCATGTATTCTATCTCTGACTACTAAAGAGTAGGGATGAGCTTCGTGTTCGAGACAAACCCATGTTCGACTCGAACATCGTGTGTTCGATCGTTCGTCGAATTATGAACGATATGGTCCGTTCGCGCCAAATTCGAGTGGCGCGTCACGGCCCATAATTCATTGCGGCATCGCAGTGCATTGCTGGCTGATGATTGGCCAAGCATGTACTATGACCCGCATGCTTGGCCAATCACAGCGCTGTGTGTACAGAGAGCTGTAATTGGCCAAAGCCAAGTAGGCTTTGGCCAATTATGGCTCAGGGGGTTTAGTACACGCCCCACACTATATAAGGCTGCCTGCACGTCGGCCCTGTGTAGTGTGTTCCGGCGCTGAGACAGAGATAGAGACAGAGAGAGACAGTGTCATTTGATTTAAGTTAGATAGAGTAGGCAGGTTGAGTCAGTTAGCTGCAGTTACAGTGTATATATATATATATATATATATATATATATATATATATATACTGTATTCAGTTTAGCTAGATCCTGTTCTTCTCTTCCTAATATACTGACAGGCAGGCAGGTGTTTTACAGTATTTCCAGTTACTGTACTGTGTACCCTGCACAGTCTCACCTACAGTATAGCTACCTGCAGCCAGGTGCTTGTGTAGGGTCTTTGAAGTATTTCCAGTTACTGTACTGTGTACCCTGCACAGTCTCACCTAGAGTATAGCTACCTGAAGCCAGGTGCTTGTGTAGGCTCTTGACGTATTTCCAGTTACTGTACTGTGTACCCCGCACAGTCTCACCTACAGTATAGCTACCTGCAGCCAGGTGCTTGTGTAGGCTCTTTGAAGCATTTCCAGTGACTGTACTGTGTACCCCGTATAGTCTCACCTATAGTATAGCTACCTGCAGGCAGGTGCTTGTGTAGGCTCTTTGAAGTATTTCCAGTTACTGTACTGTGTACCCCGCACAGTCTCACCTACAGTATAGCTACCTGCAGCCAGGTGCTTGTGTAGACTTTTTGAAGTATTTCCAGTTACTGTACTGTGTACCCTGCACAGTCTCACCTACAGTATAGCTACCTGCAGCCAGGTGCTTGTGTAGACTTTTTGAAGTATTTCCAGTTACTGTACTGTGTACCCTGCACAGTCTCACCTACAGTATAGCTACCTGCAGCCAGGTGCTTGTGTAGGCTCTTTGAAGTATTTCCAGTTACTGTATTGTGTACCCTGCACAGTCTCACCTACAGTATAGCTACCTGCAGCCAGGTGCTTGTGTAGGCTCTTTGAAGTATTTCCAGTTACTGTACTGTGTACCCTGCACAGTCTCACCTACAGTATAACTACCTGAAGACAAGTGCAGGTGTTATCATTCTAATAAAACTACAGGCAGGCAGTTGATTCTGCTAGCTGCAGTATAATCAGTATATATATATATATATATATATATATATATATATACATCCCAGTTTTGTGCAGCTCACTGCAGGCCAATAATATGTCTGGAAGGCCAACAAGGAGAGGCAGACAGTCACAAGCCAATAAAAGAGGGCAAGCAGGCTCTGTGTCTAGAGGCAACAGTGCTGGTCGTGGACACGGTGCATCCTCATCAGCACGTGGCCATGGGACACGCTTGGCCTTTTTTTCGGCAGCTGGCCGTGTTAAGCCGCAACATGCGGAAGACTTGGTCGAGTGGATGACCAAGCCGTCCTCATCCTCCTCATCCTCTCTCACCCAGGCTCAGGGTACTTTGTCTGGCAAAGCAGCTGCCAACGCGGCCTCTTCCCTCGGCTCAATGGCATCAGTGACTCCTTCCCTAGCCCCACCATGTCCCCCCGAGGAGTCCCTCAAACTGTTTGACCACAGTGTTGGGTACATGCTCCAGGAGGATGCCCAGCGTTTTGAAGGCTCTGATGATGGTACTGAGCTAGATGAAGGCAGTATCGTGAGCCCGGACAGAGGGGGTGCCCAAGAAGGACAGCAATCTGGCAGTCATGTTCCCCCTGCTGCAGCATACTGCTAGGTTTGCTCCAGCGATGAGGAGGGAGGGGATGATGACGTCACTGACTCAACGTGGGTGCCTGATAGGAGAGAGGAGGAGGAGGAGGAGACACATCACCAGGGCTGGACTAGGACAAAAATTTGGCCCTGGACTTCATCCAGACTGGCCCACTTTACTCCAAACACCTGGTGTTGGCGCTTCAATCTTCTCGGCACCGTGGTTGATATGATGTCAGGATGATTGAAGCGCATTATTTCTATTATTACATTGTAATATAACATGAAATAGTTTAACTCACCATAATGCAGAATCAGTGGGAGCCCTGAGTGTGCCACCTGCCACGTCACTTGCCACATCGCCTGCTACCAGATGCAGTGTGTCACTTGCCACAGCACTTGTCAGCAGAGGCAGCTTGTCACGTGCCACGTTACCTGCCACCAGATGCAGAACGTCACTTGCCACGTCACTTGTCAGCAGAGGCAGCTTGTCACTTGCCACGTTGCCTGCCACCAGATGCTGCATGTCACTTGCCACGTTGTCTGCCACCAGGTGCCGCATGTCACTTGCCACCATTGCCTGCCACCAGGTGCCGCATGTCAATTGCCACTCGCCTGCCACCAGATGCCGCATATCACTTGCCCTGTCGCCTGTCACCTGCCAAGTCACTTGTCACCAGGTGCTACTACAGGACTTGATGGACACCTCCAACCCAGCTCTTTGTCCCCCCCAACACACAACGTGACAGGGGAGGAGAGAGAGATACACAGCGCCAAATGTAGCATTAAAACAACTTGTATTCCACTTAAAGAACGTTACTGACAAAGGTAGTAGGGTGAAAGGCATTGAGACACTGTGCAAGAGTCCAGGCTTGTCATCGATCTGAATTGGGAGCCGCCACCGGGAACCGATCGGGCCAGTAGATGCAGAGCATCGGTGTGTACTACTACTTCCTGGTAGCGGTGGAACGCATGATGGGGCGGACGTGATGTCATCATCCGGAAATGATGCAAGATGTGGGAGGTGATGCATCCTTCAGGCCATCATTCCTCCGCCACCAGGAAGTAGTAGTACACACCGATGCGCTCTGCATCTACTGGCCCGATCGGTTCCCGGTGGCGGCTCCTAATTCAAATGACGATGAGATGACAAGCCTGGACTCTTATACAGTGTCTTAATGCCTTTCACCCTACTAACTTTGTTAGTAACGTTCTTTAAGTGGAATAAAAGTTGTTTTAATGCTACATTTGGCGCTGCGGATCTCTCTCTCCTCCCCTGTCTCTGAAACTGGCCCACTGAGCCATCGGCCCACCGGGAATCTCCCGGTAGTCCCGATGGCCAGTCCATCCCTGCACATCACCAACGAGGCAGGATGCCCTCCAGGGACCAGCACACTGACTGCATCACACCACAGAGCTCCGCATGTGCAGGGCGCTGCTGTCTCTGCACGTTATTCCAAAAGTTCTTTGGTGTGGGCCTTTTTTGAGATGAGTGCATCAGAGCGCACGGCTGCTATTTGCAACATATGTCTCAAGCGTATCTCAAGGGTATCTCGCGTGGTCAAAACATCTCCCACTTGGGCACCACATGCTTGACCAGACATATGCAGTTTGTTGCAAGCGTACCTAAAAGACCCACACCAAAGAACAAAGAGGACCTCTCCTTGCTCCTCATCAGCTGGGATCTCCAACCCCACTATACCTTCAGTCCTCGCTGAGACCTGCACTTAGAGGAATGAAGGTGTAGAATTAGGTGCGTCACAGCCAAGTACTTGCGGGCAATCTGCTATCGGTACACCGACGTCAGATTGTACCCGGCAAATTTCCCTGCCCCAGCTGCTGCACCGCAGAAAGAAGTTTGCTCCCAGCCATCCACATACCCAGCAGTTGAATGCTAGCTTGGCAAAATTGCTAGCACTTCAACTGCTACCTTTTCAGTTGGTAGACTCTGCCACTTCTGTGAGTTTGTGGAATGTGCGGTTCCTCAGTGGCAGGTTCCCAAACGCCAATTTTTCTCACGGAAGGTGATTCCGGCTCTCTGCCGGCATGTGGAAGGCAATGTCTTGGCCTCGCTGGACAGGGCGGTCAGTGGTAAGGTGCATATTACCGCTGACTCATGGTCCAGCAGGCATGGACAGGGACGTTACCTAAGTTTCACGGCGCATTGGGTGACTCTGCTGGCAGCTGGGAAGGATGCAGGACAAGGTGCAGTAGTGTTGGAGGTTGTTCCACCACGCCTCCAAAATGCCACTACTGGTGATTCTGACACACCTCTCTCCTCCACCCCCTCCTCTTCTTCTTCCTCTATGTGCTTTTTCCTCGGAACCAGTGGTGCTCCGTAGGCGTTCAAGGGGCTACGCAAGTACGCAGGTCAAAAGATGCCATGCGGTGCTTGAGCTGGTGTGCTTGGGGGACAGGAGCTACACTGGGGCAGAGATTCTGTCAGCTCTGCAGGGGCAGGTACAGAGGTGGTTGACGCCACGCCAACTTAAGGCAGGAATGATGGTTTGCGACAATGGCACCAACCTCCTCTCTGCCCTCCGACAAAGACAACTGACCCATGTGCCCTGTTTGGCTCACATCCTTAACTTGGTTGTGCAGCGGTTCTTGGGCAGGTACCTGGGCTTACAGGATGTCCTGAGGCAGGCCAGGAAAGTCTGTGTGCATTTACGCCAGTCATATAATGCCGGTGCTCGGCTGGCAGACCTCCAAAAGGAATTTAACCTGCCCAAGAACCGCCTAACCTGTGACATGCCCACCAGGTGGAACTCAACGTTGGCCATGCTGCAGCAGCTGCACACGCAGCAGAGAGCCATCAATGAGTACCTGTGCGACTATGGCACCAGGACAGGGTCAGGAGAGCTTGTTTTTTTTTTCCCACGCCAGTGGGCCATGATCAGGGATGCATGCACTGTCCTGTCACCATTTGAGGAGGCCACGAGGATGGTGAGCAGTGACAGTGCATGCATCAGTGACACTGTCCCCCTTGTTCACCTGTTGGAGCACACGCTGCGTGGAATAATGGACAAGGCACTTGAGGCAGAACAGAGGCAGGAAGAGGAGGACTTCCTTAGCTCTTAAGGCCCCCTTTATCCAGACAGTGTTCCTGCGTGCCCGCCGATCACACAGGCAGAGGACGAGAAGGATTGTGTCAGCATGGAGGTAGAGCCTGGCACTCAGCATCAGCAGCAATCTTTAAGGGATCATTTACAGTCCCAAGAAACCCATGGACTTGTACGTGGCTGTGAGGAGGTGGCTGCGGATCATGTCGTCCTTAGTGACCCAGAGGACTCCGGACCGAATGCCTCAGGAAACCTACGCTGCATGGCCTCCCTGATCCTGTAAAGCCTGCGGAAGGATCCTCATATTCGTGGTATCAAGGAGAAGGGGATCAATACTGGCTGGCAACCCTCCTTGATCCACGTTACAAGGGTAAGGTTGCGGACCTTATCTTCCTGTCGCAGAGGGAGAAGAGGATGAAACATCTTCGGGAGGCCTTGCAGAAAGGTTTGTGCAACGCGTTCCCAGAGACTGGGAGGTTACAAACTCCTGTTCCTGGACAATGTGTTGCTGAGACATCGGTCAGTCAAAGAAGGAGCAGTGGAGAAGGTGGCCATCTGACCGATGCGTTCAGACAATTTTTTACTCCGCAGCCCCAAGGTATGATCGGTTCCAGCAACCATCGCCAGCATCTGTTTTACATGGTGCAGGAATACCTAGGGGCAAGATCTGACTTGGATACCTTTCCTACCGAAAATCCTCTGGGTTACTGGGTCTTGAGGATGTATCACTGGCCAGAGCTTGCACAGTATGCAATTGAGCTACTGGCCTGTCCTGCATCCAGCGTTCTTTCGGAACGCACATTCAGTGCTGCTGGAGGCTTTGTAACCGATCACATGGTACGTCTGTCCACCGACTCGGTTGATCGACTGACCTTCATAAAAATGAATCAGTCTTGGATCACCACCAGCTACCAAGCACCTGATGCTGATGTAACCAAATAGTTTTTTTAAAATGTCAAATCCCTTCAAGACTGCCTATGCTGATGCTGAGTGACTATCCTGTTATGCTGAGTGATTATCCTCTTCCTCCTCAATGATCATGCTGATAGATTGTGAACATTTTTGGTTCTGGGCGCCGCCACCAGTGGCTAAGGCCCAATCTTTCAGCCCCTGTTTAACAGGGGCGTGTAATTAAAATTTTTGATGTAATACTTTGCAGCAGGGCTCGTTCCTGCGCTCCAACTAGAGTATCTGTGAGGGGTTGCAGTGTTGTGGCACCAGCACCAGTGCCTAAGGCCCAATTTTTCAGCCCCTGTTTAACAGGGGCGTGTAATTACAATTTTTGATGCAATAATTTGCAGCAGGGCTCGTTCCTGCACTCCAACTAGAGTATCTGTGAGGAGTTGCAGTGTTGTGGCACTAGCACCAGTGCCTAAGGCCCAATTTTTCTGCCCCTGTTCAACAGGGACATGTAATTACAATTCTTGATCTAATATTTCACAGCAGGGCACGTTCCAGCGCCCACCAAGAGTAACTGTGAGGACTTACAGTGATGTAGCACCAGCACCACCACCATCACCAAAGGCCCAATTTTTCTGCCCCTGTTCAACAGGGGCATGTAATTACAATTCTTGATCTAATATTTCACAGCAGGGCACGTTCCAGCGCCCACCAAGAGTAACTGTGAGGACTTACAGTGATGTAGCACCAGCACCACCACCATCACCAAAGGCCCAATTTTTCTGCCCCTGTTCAACAGGGGCATGTAATTACAATTCTTGATCTAATATTTCACAGCAGGGCCCTGTGAGGGCTTACAGTGTTGTGGCAACACCAACACCAACACCTAAGGCCACAATTTCTGCAGAGTATATAGGGCAGGCCCCTAATTTAAAACATCCAACTTACAAACGACTCCTACTTGCAAACGGAAGGAGACAGCAGGAAGTGGGATGAAATCTACCCCTAGGAAGGGAAATTCTCTCCTGTAAAAGTTAATATGGGAAAAACGTTTCTCCTTTCCACTGATGCTTTATCACCAATCCTTGTTTCACTAAAAACCCTAAATTTTCTAAAAACATTTGTCATTGGGACAGAAAGTGAGGTGAAATCTTCTGAAGAGGAGCACAGAAAGCAAAACAAATGTCACAGGGAAGGGTTATCACCCCTATGTTTTCCAAAAAGCTTAATATAGATTTTTGGCTGGAACTAAACACTATAAAAATGTACCAGTTCAAAATTACAAACAGATTATACTTAACAACAAACCTACAGTCCCTGTCTTGTTTGCACCGCCTGTATACTGCTGTTCAGAGTATATAGGGCCTGGTGGCCCCACGCCTTTCCTTTTTATAATTTGGGTGCGGGGTTCCCCTTAATATCCATACAAGATCCAAAGGGCCTGGTAATGGACTGGGGGGTACCCATGCCGTTTGTCTCACTGATTTTCATCCATATTGCCAGGACCCGACATTACATTAAAGCCACAAGCAGTTTTAAATGACTTTTATTCCTTTAAAAATGTAATTTTGTGCAGGGACTGTTCTAAGCACGGGAAACACGCGCCACTTTACAGGCATACTATAGACACCCCCCAGGTACGATATTTAAAGGAATATTTCACTTTTTTTTTTTTTTTTTTACTTTAAGCATCATTAAAATCACTGCTCCTGAAAAAACGGACGTTTTTAAAACTTTTTTTTGCATTTATACATGTCCCCTGGGGCAGGACCCGGGTCCCCAAACACTTTTTTGGACAATACCATGCGAATTAGCCTTTAAAATTAGCACTTTTGATTTTGAACGTTCGAGTCCCATAGACGTCAATGGGGTTCGTGCAAATTTTCGGTCTGTTCACAGGTTCGATGGTGCGAACCGAACTGGGGGGGGGGGGGGGGTGTTCGGCTTATCCCTACTAAAGAGGAGGAAGGGAGGTGCTTGTTGTTCCTTCCTAGGGTGACAACGCTGCATCTCTATAGATACACCACAGTGTTGTCATCATAGAACAGGCAGGGTCACCAAATATAAATAAAAATAAAAAAACAAAAAAATAAGAAGGAATGGAAACCTACAAGGTATTACATTTCAAATATGTGTTTGATAATCAACAGAACATATTTCATGTTCATGCAGGCTTTGCAAACCAGCCACTTCCGTGAATAAAGGCACAAAAGTATTACTCAGACTGTTTCAATAAAAGTACAGTACCCATGGCAACCGGCTTGAATTTATGTTATACTATTCTGATCACAGTGAACTATGAGCTGGCTTTTGGTGAAAGTTGAGAACAAAACTACTAAGGGTGAGGGAGAGGCTTGTGTTACAAGTAATTATGTATACTGCGATTATGGTACCTTACTAATCCTACACATTTTGTTCTCAGATTCCAATTTGTGACATTCTAAATGTTGAATATCTCAATTAAATAAAGGACAATGGATTTCCTAAAATGTAAAAATCCGAACTAATGAAAAGAAATAGCGTTCTTGACCCACAAGCAACTTTTTAGAAACAGATCAAGTTATGAAATTTTAGAAATAGGCTCTACAGGGGAAGATGAGCTCAAAAAACTAAGGAATACCAGCATGCTAATTAAATTAGAATTTACTTTTGCATTTAAATACTGCTTAATAAATATGAGCTGATGTCCCACCTTTTACTCCTCAAGCTTATCTTCTATAGTTTTTGAATATACAGGTAATAATTATGACCAATTATGGCTTTGGCGCTATGCATTTTGCCAATTCTTGAATGTCTTTAATTTGTAAACCCGTGTTAAATATCTTTGATGCTTTGTGACTGTTTATTGTCCTATTTTTCTAAAAATTCTTTCTACTTCTAGTGCTCACTGTTCCCGATATCAATAAATTCTCCTGAAGAAGCCAATTACCAAGGCGAAACATGTAGAGATGAAATCAGTTTGCACTTGTATTAGTACTGTAATATCAATACTTATCTTTTGTATGTTTGTTTTTATTGTTCCAATAAATTTCTACTTTTTATAAATGATTTTGTTATAATTCTGCACCTTAAAAATCCCAAATACATCCTCAAATTTCTACTTATCTTCTATGTGACACTGCCTCACTGTTAAGCACAAGATGTCTCTGTCTGACGGTACATCTGCTTAATGTAGCCAAGACAATTGTGCCACAACACTGGAAAAGCACTATTCCCCCTACCCTAAAGAAATGGCAAGATAGGGTAAATCAGATAGTCCAGATAGAGGAGACCTGCGCCATAGCACAAGATATCTAAGATATATACAGACACATCTGGACTCTGGTGTTTTCATGTGATGCAGAAGCTCCGCAGCACTCAAAACCAGGGCTGAATTCTGGAAGCTGTGACATCACCCGCCAGCTTTCATTGTCCAACCATTGTCAGTAATGCCGCGTACACACGAGCGGACATTACGGCGGACTTTGCCCGGCGGACTGGATTTCGTCGGACAATTCGATGTGTGTGGGCTCCAGCGGACTTTGTTTTCTCAAAAGTTGGACGGAATTAGATTTAAAACTTGTTTTAAATTTATCCGTTGAAATCGAGTCCGGTCGAAAAGTCCGCCGTCTGTATGCTAGTTCGACGGACAAAAAGCCACGCTAGGGCAGCTATTGGCTACTGGCTATGAACTTCCTTGTTTTAGTCCGGTCGTACGTCATCACGTACGAATTCGACGGACTTTGGTGGATTGTGTGTAGGCAAGTCCGTTCATTCACAAAGTCCGTCGGAAAGTACGTCGAAAAGTCCGCCGGGCAAAGTCCGCCGTAATGTCCGCTCGTGTGTACGCGGCATTAGCCTTCTTCTGCCCTACAGCAGCCACTCCATGACTTAAAGCAGAACTTTGTCCATAAGAACTTGATAAAAATTAATGTATGTGGAACATACATTTGACATCAATAATTATGCTACCAAAATTAATGTGTGCTGTAAATTGCCTCCAGCATTGCTTCCGTTTCTTCTTGCTGGAGGTTGTCATTTTGCTGAAGCCCAGAGCCCCTGAACAGCAGTGAATCATAAAGTGGAACTAAACCCATCGATTAACCACGTGCCTAGTGGGCACTTTTACCCCTTTCCTGCCCAGGCTACTTTTCAGCTTTCAGCGCTGTCACACTATGAATGACAATTGCGCGGTCATGCAACACTGTACCCAAACAAATATTTTATTTTTTTTCCCACACAAATAGAGCTTTCTTTTGGTGGCATTTAATCACCACTGGGTTTTTTATTTTATGCTAAATAAACAAATAAAGAGCAAAAATTTGGGGGGAGGGGGGGGACATTTCCATAGTTTGCTATAAAATCTTGCAAACAGGTCATTTTTCTTCTTCACTGATGTGCGCTGCACTGATGGGCATTGATGAGACGGCACTGGTGGGCACTGATGCGACTACAGTGCCGCTAATAGAGTGATCTCCACAGGCTTTCAGGTCTAGTGCTAGGCAGCTGCCCTACTTTTGTGAATACAGGGGGTCAGTTGCTTGGCATGAGTGCCATTTAGAGAATGCTTTGTGTTTTATTAAAGTGGAACTAAACCCTCCTATCCTTTTCATCCAAGGAAGCTGCCATCTTAGTTTCAGTTTGATCTGCAACTGCGATGGTGCTGCACATGTGACCAGTTATGACACCAAACATTTGATGGTTTGACAGTTTGGTTGAGAGCACAAGCAAATGTCACAATTAGCATTCTCGGCATGCCGGAAATGCAACTGTTTTTTAAACTGTTAAATCGATAGGTTTTGTTCTGCTTTAAGGAATACAAAGTGTTCTCTGATTGGATGAGGTGGAGAGTGTGATTTCTTGGCTTCTTTCTCTGTTCCCAATCGGAGAGTACTTTGCATTCAAGCAGAAAATGCAAAGTATTCTCTGCAGTGGCGACCCGTGCACTGTGGGCGCACGGGCGCTGCCCCCCCATCCATGCGCCCAGCCCCTTTCAGGACGCAGGACGCAGGGATTCCTATGTCGGGGGGTGGTAATTTTTGAAGCACCTTATTAGAGCCAGAGGCTCTAATAGGCTTCAAAATAGGGTGGGCTCAGGGCGCAGAGAGTGCGCCCTGATCCCACCCAATTGTGTGACGATAGTGAATTAATTTTGGCTATTTTCACACTAACCTTCCTCCCTGCCAATCCGGAGGCAAGGCCTCAGACCTGTTTCCTGATTGGCCAAAGCGCAGGCCACCCTATTGTATGCCTGGAGCTTAGGAAGAGGAGCGGGGGAGACACACGCTGGAGAGGAGGTCGCCGCTGCTCTGGTGCACGGAGCTGCTGCTTGGCGGTAAGTGTCAGGGAACTGTCAGAGCAGCAGGGGGGTGCCGCCAGAGCCGTGTACGGGGGGGTTGGGGGTGCTGTCAGAGCCACGCATGGGGGTGGGGTTGGTGGTGCTGCCAGAGGCGCGTGTGGGGGGTACTGCCAGAGCCGCAAACCCTGCGAGTGGGGGGGGTTGGTGGGGACAGTGGCTGCATATGATGGGCACACGTGGCTGCATTTTATGGGCACAGTGGCTGCATTTTATGGGCACAAGTGGCTGCATATGATGGGCACAAGTGGCTGCATTTGATGGGCACAGTGGCTGTGTTTTATGCACGTAAGTGGCTGCATTTTATGGGCACAAGTGGCTGCATATGATGGGCACAAGTGGCTGCATTTGATGTGCGCAAGTGGCTGCATATGATGGCCACAAGTGGCAGCATATGATGTGCACAAGTGTCTGCATTTGATGGGCACAAGTGGCTGCATATGATGGGCACAATGGCTGCATATGATGGTCACAAGTGGCTTCATATGATGGGCACAAGTGGCTGCATTTGATGGGCACAAGTGGCTGCATTTGATGGGCACAAGTGGCTGTATTTTATGGGCACAAGTGGCTGCATATGATGGGCACAAGTGGCTGCGTTTGATGGGCACAAGTGACTACGTTTGATGGGCACATTGGCTGCGTTTGATGGGCACAACGGCTGCATACGATGGGCACAGTGGCTGCATACAATGGGCACAGTGGCTGCATTTGATGGGCACAATGGCTGCATTTAACCGGTTCAATACAGGGCATTTTCACCCCCTTCCATCCCAGACCAATTTTTAGTTTTCAGCCCTGTCGCATTTTAAACGACAATTGCGCGGTCGTGCGACGTTGTACCCAAACAAAATTGACGTCCTTTTTTTCCCACAAATAGGTGGTATTTGATCACCTCTGCGGTTTTTATTTTTTGCGCTCTAAACAAAAGAAGAGCGACAATTTTGAAAAAAACACAATATTTTTTACTTTTTGCTATAATAAATATCCCAATTTTTTTAAAAAAAAACTAATTTTTTCCTCAGTTTCGGCCGATACGTATTCTTCTACATATTTTTGGTAAAAAAAATCGCAATAAGCGTATATTGATTGGTTTGCGCAAAAGTTATAGCGTCTACAAAATACGGGATAGATTTATGGCATTTTAAAAAAAAAATATTTATTTTTTTTACTAGTAATAGCGGCGATCGCGATTTTTTTCATGACTGCGACATTATGGCGGACACATCGGACACTTTTGACACATTTTTGGGACCATTCACATTTATACAGCAATCAATGCTATAAAATTGCATTGATTACTGTGTAAATGTGACAGGCAGTGAAGGGGTTAACCACTAGGGGGACACAAGGGGTTAAATATGTTTCCTAAGCCAGTGTTTCTAACTGTAGGGGGCGGGGACGTACAAGGGGAGGAGACCGATCAGTGTTCCGCTGTACTGGGAACACAGATCGGTCTCCTCTCAACTGACAGGACGTGGATCTGTGTGTTTACACACACAGATCCACGGTCCGGCCCGGTTAACGGGCAATCGCGGGTGCCCGGCGGACATCGCGGCCGCCGGGCACACGCACCGGGTCCCGAGCAACGCGGCAGGCGCGCGCCCCCTAGACGGCCGGGAATCCCAGGCCGTCATATGACGTCCACCCAGGATGGGAGATCCCATCTGTGGACGTCATATTACTATGGCCGGGTAGGGAAGTGGTTAAGGGGGACAGTGAGGCTGCAATTGATGGGGGGGGGGGTTCAGTATTTTTCAGTTTGTTTGCGCCCCCCCCGAAAAAATTTTGAGCACCAGCCGCCACTGATTTTCTGAATGACGCCAGTGTTCACAATGCAGAAAAGCAGCTGCTTGGCACCGGACCTGAAGCAAGTGGAGATCACTGGAGTAGTTTTGTCTACTTTACTGATTTTCAGCTTTACAGGTATGGTATATGCATAGTTACATTGGTCCAAGCTAGACCGTTGTAACTATGTTCAAAAATGCTATACCTGGGATTCTTCTTTAGGCTGGGTTTCCCTGCATCCAATTCGCATGACAGGAGATTGTGACTGGCTCTCTATGGAGCTTGTTTACATATCTCCGGGGGCAGCTGCGGAGCGGATTGCACAGGGGTCCTGTGTATCTTTTTTTAATTAAGAAAATAAAATTCGAGAACATGTTCATAAAATGTGAATCTATTTCCATGCAGGAAACAAATGCATATTATGGCCCCATTAGTCAATTCTGGGACATTTCTGGGGATATTTCCAAGGATCAAATCTGGGGAGTATCCCTGAAAATGAGATAGAAGCCTCAATACATAAAAATCGAGCAGTCTGTCACGTATTTATTGAGTCTATAAAATGTAGATGTTGTATTGTACGATTGTATTCATTCCGATGTTGACTTGCACAGTCAGAATACACCTTCTTGTGATCCTTTTTCCTTCCCTCTTCCTTTCATCTGCCTCTCAGGCCGATTTTCCTGTATATCAGTCCCCCCTCCCTCCCTTCTCGGCCTGGGCCAAGCTTGTTATGATCAGCTCAGTCAGTTTTAGGCCAAATTGTTGAGCTGCTGGAGCCAAGAGAACATTCCCAGCTCAGCACAAGGTGGGAGAGGCCTGTTTACAAGAGCAAGAGACACACAGAGGGAGAAGGAGGGGGGCAGACAGGGCGGGGATACGACATGGAGAGAGGGGGAGAAGGACAGAAAGAATGAAGAGGAGGGCGTGCTCTGGGCCACAGAGATCTGGCCTGCTGTTTACTGACATTAGAACCATCATTTTGGAGAAGGAGGAGGTCTGGAGAAAGGAGAAGCAATAACAGGGGAAAGGGGGGAATTGGGGGAGGACAGGAACCCATAGCCAGGAAAAATAAAGCATAGGGGAATATGGAGGGCTAGGTAGTGGAAGGGAGAAGACAGCGCAAACACACTGCTGTGAAAGAAAGCAAAGCTGAAAGCGATACCTAATAAACAGCCTGACCCAACCCATGATCGATGGAGGAAAACTAGGAAAAAAGCGAGAGGGAGCCTCTCCCTGCCTCCAGGCCAGTCCCAATGTCTGCTGTGCATATCTCTTTTTTTATTATGTAAATGGCGTTTGCGTGATCACAGTGCTGATCCAAGGAACTGACAATCTATCATGATGATTTGTGAACAGGGAATATCTGTTCACCTGGCACTGAACTTTAGCAGATGGCGGAGAAGGTGGTTAGACACATGTAAGGCCCACACCCTGCGTAGAAGTATGTGACTTTAGGCCTGGTTCACACCTATGCATTTTTTAGCGCATTTTCAGTTTTGCAGAAACACACTACAGTCCAGTTACATTGTTTCGTTTGGGTCATGTTCACATCTGTGCATTTTATGGAAGGAGCCAGGGACTTTTTTCTGGTTTTTGGATTCATACACAATAATCGACTTCTGTCAAATGGGAATGTTAAAAATGTTTTCTCGATCAGCGGCTGCAGCTGCTAATAACTGAATTCTGATAGCGGAGAGTCCCACTGTCAGAATACAATAGGGGTTATTTACAAAAGGCAATTTCACTTTGCAGTACAAGTGCAAAGTGCACTTGGAAGTGCAGTCGCTGTAGATCCGAGGGGGACATGCAAGGAAAATAAAAAACAGCATTTTAGTTTGCACATGATTGGATGATAAAATCAGCAGAGCTTCCCCTCATTTCAGATCTACCCCTCAGATTTACAGCGACTGCATTTCCAAGTGCAATTTCAAGTGCACTTTGCACTTGTAGTTTGCACTTGTAGTGCAAAGTGGATTTGCCTTTCGTAAATAACCCCCCATTGTCTTAGCAGAGAAGACTCCTCCATCCATCTCGCTTGTGTGAATGGAGTAATCTGTATTTTTGGTTCAATCGAATCTATGGCTAGCTTATAGTATACTGTAGGTAGATAAGTGGTTGTAAACCCTAGGACAAAAAAAAACAAACTGCAAGACAAAGGCATAATGAGCTAATATGCATAGCATACTAGCTCATTATGAATTACTTACCTGAGATCGGAGCCCCTGCAACCGTCCTCGTACACAGCTCCGGCAGCCGACATCGCTCCTGGAGTTACTTCTGGGTATCGCGGGCTCCGGCGCTGTGGCCGGAGCCGTGATGACGTCACTCCCACGCATGCACGCGGTAGCCGCCGATGATGGCACACTCACTGAAGCAACGGCACGTACGTGCCTTTGCTTCAGTGCACATGTGCCGACGATGTCGGCACATGCAAATACAGGGGATATCTCCTAAACCGTTCAGGTTTAGGAGATATCTAGGGTAGCTACAGGAAAGCCTTATTATAGGCTTACCAGTAGCAAAACGTTTGTTGTAAGTGTTTACAACCACTTTAATACACTGATAAGTTTTACTACTGTGTGGAATGAATATTTACAATATGTATGGACTGCCCGTTGTAGATTTTTGGCTACCTGAGTGATGCTTTAATATGACCTATTAAGCCGTTGACCCTAATCATTGATTGAAGTTCTACAACTGAATGTACGTAACTGCAATATCCCCCCTGCCCCCCTTATTTTTTAGCCTTTTTGGATATCACTTTGATCTATATAGGAGTCTGTTTCTTTCCCTTGGTCTGAAGTCCAATATATACATATTTACACTCTCTCCCTTCTTTTCTTTTGGAATTATGGATAAGTTCCTCATGTGTGGGTGTATGTATATATGTGCCCACATCCATTGGAATACCCTGGACGTGCATGTTCCGCGGTGCCTTGGTCTCCATACACAACCCAAAAAATTTTTTGGACATATTACTATACCTATTAATGCTTGAAATATATATGATGAATGTGCTTTAATATATTTTGGAGACCCTTTTTATCTAATTTTATTCACCTAGAATATTTACCTAAGCTCCTGAGGAAGCGATCTTACATGAAACATGTTGCGCTTCAGCAAGCTACGGTGACCTATACCAATCTCCTTTGGACCATATCAGCCTTCAATCAATAGGCTGGTGCTGTGATACTTGTACAGGATTGGTCTGGGTCACTTGATCACAGTAGTAGCCTCATCTGATTACCTATTTTACTCATGGTTTGACTTGATAAAGTCCATGTTTTCTATCCAATTTTTTCCTATAACTTATAGTTTTGGATAGAGTGGAGTTAGATTAAATCTCTTTTCAGGTATTTATTGCTGCCTGTGTCCCCGTTAGGAAGATTCATCCTCTCTATTTGTCTGGTATACCGTTATCAAACGTAAAAATAAAAGAAAATCCCAAATTTTGGGACACCAGAGCAGGAAAAGAGTGGAAATCTTTCAAATGGGACAGACACCCAAGATTCCCTCACTTTGGAGGTATTTCCTCTCACTTCCTGTTTTGGCTATGGGACAGGAAGTGAAGTGAAATCTCCCCGGTGGGAAACGAATGGCTTAAACAAACTGACAGGGGTCATAATCCCCCCTCCCCCTTACTCTATGAAAAATTAAAAAAAAAACCTTTAGTTCTACTTTAAGCGTAGCCATAGATATACCCAAGGGCTCAATAAGAGAAACCTAAAAGGTTTTTCCATTAATGCTAAAGTTTTAAAAAAACTTTAATGGTCATCAGTTTAGAGTTAACCATAAATGATGGCCCTAGCATTATTACTCTCACTCTGGTGTGCTCCATGATATGTAACGTGTAGCACAGTCGCTGATTTTGTACGTAGCCACACCCGATACATGGCAGGGATTCAAGTCTTCTACACATGCAACTGAGCTCTGGATAGCAGTGAAAACCTGACAGGGGTTTTAGTTCTTCCCCAGGACTAAACAAAAAAGCTTTACCGTTTAACCTTCTGATATAGAAAAAAAAAAAAAAAAAAAGTAGCTCACAGTATTGTAAGTAGTGGCCAAACAAATGCTCATAGTCCATGAGATGATCCAAGCTTTAGGGAAAGGAGAAAATCACCCGAGCCTTGCAGCTCCTGAAGATCTGGCAGAGTCCAGCACTGGAATAGAACAGAAAAGGGTGCACATCATTAAAAGAAATGTGAATAATAACAACAGCATACAATCACTACATTTAGGCCAGCCATAGATGGATCGAAATTTGAACGGTTCCTGCTGAACCGGCCGAATTTTGATCCATCTATGGGCAGTCTAGTTGTACTGAAGTTGATCTATCAACATCAGTGCAACCAGCCTGCCGGGTCTTTCTCGTGTAATCACTGTTGGTGGCTATAGCCGCCAGTATTGATCATTGTATTCTGACGATGGGGAAACCTCCCACTTTTAGAATACAATAGCGCAGCAGCAGGGATTCAAGCGGTTTGCTTTCCTTTAACCTGTGACTGAAGGAAAGAAAATTGCATAATCTATGGCTTGCTTTAAGCCTTGTAGAAACCACTCGTTTTTTTTTCGTTCAACCCAGCATGTGGAATAAAAAAAAAACCTGACAGCTCAGGTCGGAGCCGCTGTACTAACAATCCGATGTTAGAACAGCGATCTCCCTGGTTGCACTGATAGGGAACCTGGCGGCAGACCTTTAAGGGTCCTTTCACACTGGGGCGGTTTGCAGGCGCTATTGCGCTAATAATAGCGCCTGCAAACCGACCCGAAAGTGCCGCTGCTTTCATTCCAGTGTGAAAGCCCCAAGGGCTTTCACACTGGAGCGATGCACTGGCAGGACGGTAAAAAAAAGTCCTGCTAGCAGCATCTTCGGAGCGGTGAAGGAGCGGAGTGTATACCGTTCCTTCACCGCTCCTGCCCATTGAAATCAATAGGACGGCGCGGCTATACCGCCGGCAAAGCGCCTCTGCAGAGGCGCTTTGCGGTGGTTTTTAACCATTTCTCGGCCGCTAGCGGGGGGTAAAACCGCCCCGCTAGCGGCCGCATACCGACGGTAAAGCGCCGCTTACAATAGCGGCGCTTTACCGCCGACGCCCGCCCCAGTGTGAAACGGCTCTTGCGGTCATGAGCCTTCGACAGACCGGCTGCCATACACACGGGACGAATGTCTGCCGGTCTCTATTGCCGGCCGACGTTCGGCCCGTGTGTGCTAGGCTTTAGGACTATGATCAAGCACTTGTCACAAGGCAATCAGAGGTGAGATCAAGAAGTGATCGCAATGGATCACAGTGGTGGAATGACAGCCAGCACTATGTACAGTAGCTTTGGAAATGGATTTATTTGCGGCAGTATAACTAAGCCTATAACTAAGCTTTTATGTTGTCATTAAAACGTTGTGTAATTCACAAGACCTGTAACCTTTTGATTCACTCGCTGAAATTTTTTTGGTTTTTTAATCCCTTCTTATCTTTTGTGCTGGTTGACCTTCAATAAACATACTCACATGCCCAGCAAATCCAGTTTTGATCTGCTATGGTCCAATGCTGCACACCAGGTCTTGGGCCACCATTTTCCTCTCTGATGCCATCTAGAGCCAGTTGTCTCCTCCAGGTTCTTGCATCTGTCTCCCTATTGATGTGCCACCAGATCCAACTTCCTCCAGGGCTGTGCATGCCTTAAGCCTCGTACACATGAAGAGAATATTGGACAAACGATCGTCCGTTTTTTGTTTTTTTTTGGGCATGCTAGTTTCATATCGAAAATTAAGAGGTTACTCAACTTATGAAAATTCCCATATGACAGAATAAAACTTTGAAAGTGATGTAATGTGTTGTATTGTATTGTAATGTATTCTTTCGTTTCCGAGCATGTGTGGTCTTGCTCTTCCGTTCTTTTTTTTTTTTTTTTAAATGAATACTGTACTGATTAAACAAAAAACGTACAATCTGGTATAATACGAGAAAACTTTTCATGTTTGTCCCTTCAGATAATTTCAGATGAACTGTCGTGATCAGCTCTAGAAAGCTGTGTACTAACGATCGGCTTATCGAACGATCGCTTCGAAATCTGTATTTTTCGTCAGATTTTCTCATCATGCATACTAGGCTTTAGCTGAAGCTTCCTCGGATTTGTGACACACAGGAGACAGCAGGAAAAGATAACATAATCCTTGCAAAGGCAAGAAGGGAGACAGAAGGTAGGGACTGGGAATGGTGGAAAAAAAGGGTAAAATATCACAAAAAAAAAAAGTAGTAGGCTGTGCAGGGGTTACCAAGGTGCAAAGTTGTTTTTCTGTGTGAAGGTTTGCTTTACCCAGATATTTTTTTACTCTGCACATTCCTTTGGATGACATAAAGTATTTAAGTAAGTCAAGAGCCTCCAGTGACAGCCACATAAAGAATATCTACTGGGTTGGCCTGTCAATGAGATACAGATGTGAAGGAGGCTTGCAACATCCCATTTGATTAGCAATCCCCTCATGGCAACAACCCTGGGGAATGAGACACAGAATAGAGATTTGTGGGAATTCGTTTCTCAAAAGCACAAAAATGCGGAAATCAGTCTGTCAGGAACTGGAGAGGTGGGTTTAACGATACCTAAAGTAAGAACATATGGAGGCTGTAATTGCTGACCTCACTTGGTAAAACTAGTTCCCCGGCTGCTAAGCTGATCCAATGGCTACAGTCTGTTATATCACTGACTTGGAACAAATATGCAGATTGGAAGATTCTCACTTCGCTCTGATTTTACCTGCTGCATGCTTTTCCAGATCAGTGTCTCAAAGTAGTGAAGTCAGAGACAGCCAGGTAACTAGCATCTACAGAAGGGGGTCAGCAATGGTAGCCTCTGAAGTTGTGCCAGGCCAGGTTTCTTTTAAGAAACCACGATGTCGAATTTGTTTGAAAAAAAAAAGGAATTCTTTAATACGATTAGTCTAAGCAAAGTCTGCATGCCTACTGTAAGGATACAGAAAAAAATATTTTTACAAAAATATTCTGAAATCATCTGAGATTGTAAACATGAAAAACAAAAACGGAAGTCCGCTACTCATTTTATGCAATACAATTAATTGCAAATGATAGAAAATTACTGGTACAATGAGGACAATGTGACAGCTGTGCTGGTTAAGTGAAAAAGGTGTAAGAACACATGGCATAAGCGGGGGGGGGGGGGGGGGGGGGGGGATTCAGTAAGGCTCTAATCACACTTTTCTGGTGGTATTGCCCTTTTAAATGGCCTACGCCTGAATAAAAAATTCTCTGTTGCCAGTTTTGGTTGCTGACTCGTGCAAACAGGGCCAGACTGGGAATAAATACCAGCCCTGGAAATAATTTCATACCAGCCCCATAGCATTATTATACCAGCATAACGTCACAGAGGCTGTGAGGACATGGTACAGGAGGTGGTCATGAGTTGTGCGAACATGGTACATGAGCCGCGGTCATAGGCTAGGCAGTGCGGACATGGTATAGGAGGTGGTCATAGGCTGTGCGGACATGGTACAGGAGGTGGTCATAGGCTGTGCAGACATGGTACATGAGGTGGTCAAAGGCAGTGCAGACATGGTACATGAGGTGGTCATAGGCAGTGCGGACAAGGTATAGGAGGTGGTCATAGGCTGTGCGGACATGGTACAGGAGGTGGTCATAGGCTGTGCAGACATGGTACATGAGGTGGTCAAAGGCAGTGCGGACATGGTACATGAGGTGGTCATAGGCAGTGCGGACAAGGTATAGGAGGTGGTCATAGGCTGTGCAGACATGGTACATGAGGTGGTCAAAGGCAGTGCGGACATGGTACATGAGGTGGTCATAGGCAGTGCGGACAAGGTATAGGAGGTGGTCATAGGCTGTGCGGACATGGTACAGGAGGTGGTCAGAGGCTGTGCGGACATGATACATGAGGTGAACATAGGCTGTGTGGACATGATATAGGAGGTGGTCATAGACTGTACAGACATGGTACAGGAGGTGGTCATAGGCTGTGCACACCCGGCACACCCTGTGCGCACACCTATGGGTCATAGGCTGTGCGGACATGGTACAGGAGGTGGTCATAGGCTGTACGGACATGGTACAGGAGGTGGTCATAGGCTGTGTGGACATGGTACAGGAGGTGGTCATAGGATGTGCGGACATGGTATAGGAGGTGGTCATAGGCTGTGTGGACAATGTATAGCAGGTGGTCATAGGCTGTGCAGACATGGTACAGGAGAGTAACAGGAGGTGGTCAGAGGCTGTGGAGAGGTCTGGTTTTACCCGGCCGTGATGTGGAGAGGCATGCACCACAGCCGAGACTGAGATCAGTGCCTTACATTTAAAAATGGCGCCGCCCATCACTACATCATTGCGCATGCACCTATCTGAAAATGTCGATACGGGCTTTCCAGAGCCTGGGTAGCTTCGGAATGGTGCATGCGCAGTTGACATGTCAGTCCGCAGCCATATTTTTTACGGGCGCCGCTGCCCGTAACAGGCATTTACAGGCAGCCCTAAAATAGGCTGAAATGTACGGGCTGCTCGTACATTACCGGGCGGTTGACAACACTGGGCCAATGGCCGGGCGGTCGCAGCCACAGCTCAAAAGCGGCCCCAGAGCAGGCGGCCTACTGGGAAATTTCCGGCTATCCCGGTAGGCTATCCCGGTAGGCCAGTCTGGCCCTGCGTGCAACAGATTCAGATTAGTTCTTAAAGTGGGAGTAAACTCCCATGCATGGATTATAATAAGGCTTACCTATGGTACTGAAAAAATATCTCCTAAACGTGCACCGTTTAGGAGATATTTACTGCAGATGCAGCCAGTGATTTCACAAGCGCATGCGCTCTAAAGGAACGGCCACCCAGGTCCTTCCTTCAGAGTCCTGTGCCTTAAACGACAGCTCCCGCGCACCGAAATCGTGGCTCCGGCTACTCACAAAGCTGGAGTCCGCGAACCCGGATGGAAGACCGGGTGAAGATGGGAGTGCCTTCAGAGATGACAGCGCGCGGCTGAAAGGCTTCATTTTTAGGTAAGTTTCACATAATGTGCTAGTATGCGATGCCTTTCAGGTTTAAAAATAAAACACCCAGTGGTTTACTACCGCGTTAACAGCACCACTTTTACTGCACCACATTACTCCCAGTTCATAGATAACAAAACTGGAGATAATTGGGGCAAGCTCTAAGTTGGTGCACAGAGACAGTAATGCCCCATACACACGGTCAGATTTTCCGACGGAAAATGTTCGATGGGAGCTTGTTATCGGAAATTCCGACCGTGTGTAGGCTCCATAGGACATTTTCCATCGGAATTTCCGTCACACAAAATTTGAGATCTGGATCTCAAATTTTCCGACAACAAAATCCATAAATTCCAATCGTGTGTACACAATTCCGACGCACAAAGTTCTAAGCATGCTCGGAATCAATCAGAAGAACCGCACTGGCTATTGAACTTCATTTTTCTCGGCTTGTCGTACGTGTTGTACGTCACTGAGTTCTTGACGTTCGGAATTTCCGACAAGATTTGCGTGACCGTGTGTATGCAAGACAAGTTTGAGCCAACATCCATCAGAAAAAATCCATGGATTTTGTTGTCGGAATTTCTGATCGTGTGTACGGGGCAGTAGAGTTCCTCTCTCTGTACACTGTGAATCAGTCGCTAACCCTCACCTCCTCTCACTGGTTGTTAAAGACGTTGTTAGCTTCACAGCCGACAGCCTCCCAGAAACCAGTGATGCTGACAGTGAGCAGAGCCTGATGGAGACACCAGTTTCATATCAGGTATGCTCTTGTGATTGACAGCAGGCAGTGGGCAGATTCTATAGCCAATAGCTGGCTGACCGTTGGCTATGAATCCATCCACCGCCTATCAGTGACATCACTAGGGTTGGTGTCACCTGGCGCAGTAAAAAAATGGTGTCTCCCCCCCCGGCATTAAGCAGGCTAGTGCATCAGTGCAGCTCTCTCTCCTTAACGTGCACAATGGATGGAGCCAGGATGGGATTGGGGGTGGATGGACCTTGGATGGAGCCTGGGATTGGATCGGAGGGGGTGGATGGAGCTGGGATGGGATCAGAGGGGGTGGATGGAGCCGGAATGGGATTGGAGGGGGTGGATAGAGCCAGGATGGGATCGGAGGGGGTGGATGGAGCCGGGATGGGATCGGAGGGGGTGGATGAAGCCGGGATGGGATTGGAGGGGGTGAATGGAGCTAGGATGGGGTTGGGGAGTTGTGGATGGAGCCAGGATGGGATCGGGGTGGGTGTGGATGGAGCCAGGATGGGATCGGGGGAGGATGGTGTCGGGAAGGGGTCGGAGTGGGTAGACGGCGTAGGGATGGGATCAGAGAGGGTGGATGGAGCCGGGATAGGATTGGGGGGAATGGATAGAGCTGGGGTGGGATCTTTGATTGGGGGGGAATTAGAGGATATGTGCTAGGGTGTGCTTTGGGAAGGAAGAGGAATTGTGCTGGGGGGGATCAAACTTCAAGTATGCCCCCCCTTCTACTTCTAGCACTGGTTCTAACCCAAATCAAAGCCCCCCCTAGCACATATCCTCTAACCCCCCACCCGCCTCCCTAAAATCACTCCTAACAGCATAGATGTTACCTGTCAATGCCCCCCCCCCCCAATCACCATGTCTCCCTCCCCTGCAATATTCTTGTTGTTACCTACAGTAGCTTAGCCCCGGGCAGATGCTGTAGAGCGGTGTCCCTCCTCCTCCTCGGCTCTTCCTCCCGGTCTGTGTACTTGAAACGTCACCCGGGTGCGGGCCCCACCCCCCGCCCCACCCTAGAGACACCACTGCTGCCTATTGTCAATGACAAGGGCAGTTGACCTGATGGGGAACTACTGTCTCATCTTCCAATTCGGGCTCTGTTCACCTAGCTAGAACACTCTTCGGTGCTGTGTTGTCTTTGAGAGAGAGCTCAGCTGCATTAAGGATAGAGTGCCCATATGGAAACTCCAGCCTTGGTGTGCCTCCACAACACGTACATGAATCTGTCGCCCGCATGGACATATTTTATGTGGAGGTATGCTGTAATTCTAAAGAGTATCATACACGACACTATAAATTCCTCTGTTATGACAAATAGCCTTCTCCAAACAGGATATTGCGCTAAACCTGTAGGTAGATAAGAGAACCAGAACCTGTGCTAAAAGGAAGAGTAGGTTTGATAATAAAGTTGGCAGTGCCTCCACCCAGGACAGGGCCTCTGTGAACACAGTGGATTCCCCCTGGGAAATTAATTAGTAATCTAATCAAAATAATTGTGAACAGAGAAAATACTGCAACCAGCATATAACATTAACCAGAAGTATATAGATGCACACCAGAATGGAAAAAATACAAGCGCTATATAAGAAAAGACTAATAATAGTACATTTATCCAATGTATAAACAAGTATTATCAGCAAAGGGCCCAACAAGAGTCCTGGTAGAATTGTGCACTAATAACCATTTATATATAGTTATTAATAGAGATACCTCCAGATGACTGTTGCAGGGAAGCTCAGTTGCAGGGCCCCTGAGGATGATCGCAATGTGTTGTCGGTTTTTGTGTCAGAGGCATTAAGACAAGATCAGCAGTGATGGGGGGGAGATCCTCCAACTGTTGTCCAACCAGCCTGGAACACAGCTTCTCACCGAAATAGACTGTGGTGTGGTACTGGATCTCTGGGTCACCTATTTACTCTCCGTCTTAGTCCTTAGTGTGTTCTAATCTTACATGCAACTGCACCTCTAACTACCAGAAGTGACTATATGCAGAAGAGATAAGAAAGGCGCATGGCCTGATGCATGAGTCCTTTTAAAGCGTTTATTTCAAACAGATAAATATGTACAGAAAATATCACGTATTCAAAGGCGGCTAGGTTACAAGAAAATTAGCACTAAAACAAATAGTATTGAATGTAAAACAATACCCATATAATGGATAAAAGGTGAAAAATCGGCTTATTTTCTAACGCGTTTTGAGGATAATCCTCTTCCTCAGAGCCTTAGAGGACAAGGTCGGGTCTGTATGTTATAATAGTGGGGGACAGGTGGATGATGTATCACAGGGTGAATATTGACCAACCAGGAGGGTTATTTTTCACTGTTGTGATATTCTTTCTGCATCACCATGCTCTTAGCACCACACAAGTGTGTGCAGGGATCAGGTCACCCATTTGTCTTGCAATCCTTCCCAATAGAGTGTTGATGTTGTGATCTCTCAGACCCGCACTGATCCGTGGGTAGACGTGTACATAGGGACGAGCTCTCTCACAAATAAGCCATCGGTGGAGCTGTACAGATACGCCTGCAATAGTATTGCCGTGCACCACTGTGCAGCGTTGCTGCTCTCACCTATTTACTCTCCGTCTTAGTCCCTAGTGTGTTCTAATCTTACATGCAACTGGACCTCTAACTACCAGAAGCGACTATATGCAAAAGAGATAAGAAAGATGCGTGGACTGATGCATGAGGCCTGCTGGGCCCACATGGAGGCACGTTCAGGGGAGGATGTCATATAAAGTCCACCCAGAACAAATACTGTGCTCACATCATCCACACAGACAAATTCCATTTGCATTGTGCACTTTGAAAAGCAAGAAAACTCAGATTGTGAAAACACAAACATGCATACTTCTGCTGTAGCATTGGTCTGCTCCTGCAGCTGCCCCCCGCTGGCTTTAAAGACCAAGACTGAATGATCACATGACCGCTGATCACTCAGCTCTCTGTCTTCTTGGAATTGAAAGCAGTGACTGTCAGTCTCCGCTCTGCTCCTTCACCACTCACTCCACCAGTTGTCAATCAGTCAATCAGGCAGCAGGGTGGAGCACAATATGGTCGGGATCCTTCCAGAATCTGAAACAGCTCTGTGACGTCAGCTGACAGCGGGCTTTAGCCCATTGACGGCTGATTCATGTTTACAGATGTGCAAAAGTAAGTGCACTCCCATGACTCACAAGAGAGGCATGGTCAAAATAGCTTTGGCCATACTTCTCTTTTAAAGGGGAACTTCAGTCTGCTACTCACATAATTTGAAATAAAAACATCTTTGACATTCTGAAGCTTCCCTCCGGCCGCTTTGCATATTACTTTATATATACTGTGATTCTGTACTTGCCAAATATTGTATGCTGCAGAAATCTCCCTCCACTAAGTCTGGCTGCATCCATTTTACCCGTGGGCAGCTGAAGCTGCCGCCGTTCACTTCCTAGATTTACACAGACACACAAGAGGCACACCTCCAGCTCTGCAGCCCTGCAGCTTTCATTGGCCCTCTTAAGACTCACCCCCCCCCCCCCCCCTTCCTGGTAAACTCTTACAAGAGTGAGAGAGAGAGCTGTGCATGATGTCATGTTTTACCAGACACAAAACAAGAAGTGGGCTGTATAAGGTATTTACTGGCAGAAAAAAAAATGTTTTACTATCCAAAGTTAAAACAACCAGGGCAGAAGATTTAGCAGATGGGAAGCTGAAAAAAAAATTACTGAAGATCAGCTTTAATATCATTCTCACACCACCCATACTGCTCCAATAGCATTCTCACATCATCCATACTGCAGTAATACTATTCCCATACCATCCATATTGCACTAATACCAATCTCACATCATCCACTTTGCTCTTACATCTGCACCCATACAGTTCTTGAAATGATCATTAAAGCGGAGTGCCACACAAAAAAACTTCCGCTTTTCGGAACCCTCCCCCCCTCCGGTGTCACATTTGGCACCTTTCAGGGGGGAGGGGGGTGCAGATACCTGTCTAAGACAGGTATTTGCACCCACTTCCGGCATAGACTCCCATGGGAGTCTACGCCACTTCCCGTCCCCACCGCGCTGTCTGCTGGGAACTCACAGCTCCCAGGAGAGAGCGGGGACCACTTGGGACGCGCAGCGCGACTCGCGCATGCTCAGTAGGGAACCGGGAAGTGAAGCCGCAATGCTTCACTTCCTGATTCCCTCACCCAGGATGGCGGCGGCAGCTGCCGAGAACCGAGCGGGTTCTCGGTGTCCCCTGCCGACATCGCTGGACCCTGGGACAGGTAAGTGGCCATGTATTAAAAGTCAGCAGCTGCAGTATTTGTAGCTGCTGGCTTTTAATATTTATTTTTTTTGGCGGTGTGGGTGAACCCCCGCTTTAATGTTTTGGTGAAGTGAGCATGATGGAGAAGCAGTAATAAAGTGGCAAATGCCATCAATGAAGTTTTGGTGCAGTGAGTATGATGGAGGGAGGCTGTATTAAAGGAGGAGGAATGCAGTTAATAAAGTGGTGCAGTGTGGGAATCTGCTGCCCTCTACTGTTAGCTGCTAATATCACAGTGCTATGTATTATTATGTATTAGCACTCCCTGTCTCCTGCAGGCTGGTTTTGAAACCCCAGAAGGAGGAAGTGTAGAGAGGGAGAGAGAAAAGCTGCTGCTAAATCCAGGCCAGAAGGTGATATTATGCAAGTATTCCTATGTTCTAATAATTTAACTGCAGGTGCCCACAGCTTCTTGAGTTTCTCTCAGAATTCTAGTGATAGACAAGTCTTTGTCCTGTTGTTATTATTTCACATGCACAGTGACAAATAGCTAGGGCTATACTACTGTATGTGTGTAGTGGCCACCAGTATATTTTCCAGTATAATAGTATTTGAACCAATTTATTGCTATAGTGTTTATATGCAGCTCCTGCTAATTTAGTTATTCCTGTCCCTTATGGTCTAGGATACTATAGTAAGTTTTAGCTTAGGGCTCAATTACCAGCATAGGCTAGAGTTAGGTTAGGCATCTGAAGGCCACTTCTGGAAGTTAGCGATCCAGCTGCATGTCAGATTAAAAACTACTTGGGAGGGGCTAAAGCACCGAGTAGATAAGCTGTCTCTGAGTCCCAGTGCCACACCAAAATTTCTGCATTCTACATTCCAGGCTGGTAGGACAACAGTTGGAGCTTGAGATGATCTTGTCTTCAAGTCTCCAACACAAAGACGGACACTTCATTGTGATCATTCTCAGGGGCCCCTGCAACTGAACTTTGCTGCGATTTTCATCTGATGGTATCCCTATTAATAACTACATACAGTATATCTGGGTATATGTGCACAATTCCACCAGGACTCTTGTTGGGCCCTTTGCTAAATATACAGTGGGGATGGAAAGTATTCAGACCCCCTTAAATTTTTCACTCTTTTTTATATTGCAGCCATTTGCTAAAATCATTTAAGTTAATTTTTTTTCCTCGTTAATGTACACACAGCACCCCATATTGACAGAAAAACACAGAATTGTTGACATTTTTGCAGATTTATTAAAAAAGAAAAAACGAAATATCACATGGTCCTAAGTATTCAGACCCTTTGCTGTGACACTCATATATTTAACTCAGGTGCTGTCCATTTCTTCTGATCATCCTTGAGATGGTTCTACACCTTCATTTGAGTCCAGCTGTGTTTGATTATACTGATTGGACCTGATTAGGAAAGCCACACACCTGTCTATATAAGACCTTACAGCTCACAGTGCATGTCAGAGCAAATGAGAATCATGAGGTCAAAGGAACTGCCTGAAGAGTTCAGAGACAGAATTGTGGCAAAAAAAAATTCTGCTGCACTTAAGGTTCCTAAGAGCACAGTGGCCTCCATAATCCTTAAATGAAAGACGTTTGGGACGACCAGAATCCTTCCTAGAGCTGGCTGTACGGCCAAACTGAGCTATTGGGGGAGAAGAGCCTTGGTGAGAGAGGTAAAGAAGAACCCAAAGATCACTGTGGCTGAGCTCCAGAGATGCAGTCGGGAGATGGGAGAGAGTTGTAGAAAGTCAACCATCACTGCAGCCCTCCACCAGTCGGGGCTTTATGGCAGAGTGGCCCGACGGAGGCCTCTCCTCAGTGCAGGACACATGAAAGCCCACATGGAGTTTGCTAAAAAAACACCTGAAGGACTCCAAGATGGTTTGAAATAAGAATCTCTGGTCTGATGAGACCAAGATAGAACTTTTTGGCCTTAATTCTAAGCGGTATGTGTGGAGAAAACCAGGCACTGCTCATCACCTGTCCAATACAGTCCCAACAGTGAAGCATGGTGGTGGCAGCATCATGCTGTGGGCTTGTTTTTCAGCTGCAGGGACAGGACGACTGGTTGCAATCGACTGAAAGATGAATGCGGCCAAGTACAGGGATATCCTGGACGAAAGCCTTCTCCAGAGTGCTCAGGACCTCAGACTGGGCCGAAGGTTTACCTTCCAATAAGACAATGACCCTAAGCACACAGCTAAAATAACGAAGGAGTGCCTTCACAACAACTCCGTGACTGTTGTTGAATGGCCCAGCCAGAGCCCTGACTTAAACCCAATTGAGCATCTCTGGAGAGACCTAAAAATGGCTGTCCACCAATGTTTACCATCCAACCTGACAGAACGGGAGAGGATCTGCAAGGAGGAATGGCAGAGGATCCCCAAATCCAGGTGTGAAAAACTTGTTGCATCCTTCCCAAAAAGACTCATGGCTGTATTCGATCAAAAGGGTGCTTCTAATAAACACTGAGCAAAGGGTCTAAATACTTAGGACCATGTGACATTTCAGTTTTTCTTTTTTAATAAATCTGCAAAAATGTCAACAATTCTGTGTTTTTCTGTCAATATGGGGTGCTGTGTGTACATTAATGAGGAAAAAAATGAACTTAAATGATTTTAGCAAATGGCTGCAATATAGCACAGAGTGAAAAATTTAAGGGGGTCTGAATACTTTCCATTCCCACTGTACCTACACTATTTGTATATTGGATGTATGTGCTATTATTAATCTCTCCTACTTATGGTTAATGTTATGTGCTGGTTGCAGTTGTTCCTCTACTCCCAATTATTTTGATTAGATTACTGGTTAATTTCCCAGGAAGGGAATTCCTTTTCATCTGTTTCATTTTCATTCCTTTTTTTTTGTTCATAGAGGCCCTGTCCTGGGTGGAGCCATTGCCAACTTTGTTATGAAACCCATGCTTCCACGTGAAAGTTATGGTTCTTTTATTTACCTACAGAGTTAGCGCAATATCCTGTTTGGGGAGGGCCATTTGTTATAGCTCCTATCCACCTCCTCTCCAAAAAGAGGGCTACAACAGTGAAGAAAATGGAGGAATAGTACTAAAATAGAGGGAGGGGGAAGCAGCCAGTGCAATGTATTGGAGCAATGAGATTTATATTACAGATGTTCTTTTGCTTAGTACAGTTTGTTGTTGCCGTGAAGACCATACCAGTGTTTTCTTGCTGCAGTACGGATGATATTAAAGCAATAAGAGCAGGGTTATTACTGGTACTGTATATTAAGTTGACTTGCAGCTATGATACAGTAATCTATTCCGTGAATGGGAATCCCTCTGGATTTGTGCAGCCATTCTTTGTTCTGTGGCCTCTGACACATTGCGGTGATGGTGACTCACGGGGCGCGGCAGGAAGAGCAACTCTCTACAGAATGACTCAGACCGAATATACTCCGCACACTCAGCAGAGCATCATGTAACCCCTTCCCTGTCTAATGCCATAACATACACCTGTGCCATGGCCCTTGTAGTGTATCACAGACCTGGCACATCCCTGTAAATAGGTGCAACACAGAGCTCTACCTTTTTGGGACATCATGCAGCTCAACGTCAGTGTTCTGGAAAGCTCTGGAAGCAGTGGTTCAAATGAAAAGTCCAAGAAAAATTGCACAATGCTTGAAATCCTTGCCAGGAGACTGAGGAGAGGGAAGTTATAAACCACACTGTGCATGGCCAGAGCTAAGAGGCGTTATACATTGTGCTCATCTGCAGGCCCACATGGGAGGGTCTGGTTTGTCTATATCACTTATCTAGCTCTTATTCGGGCTGCGACTGTGCAATATATTTAATGTAGTTGGCAATGAAGAAGTTACACAGGGCTTTGAAACTGAAGAAAATAAGAAGCTGTGAATATCCAGATACAGTGTGCGAAGCTTGTTCTATACGTTACATAGCCTGTGCCTGGGGCTCTCCCTGATCCTCATCAACAATGAATGAGAAGGCTTCCAAATCCAGCTCTGCAAGCTTTGCTGTCTTTTTTTAAACACTGTTTTGTACGATCCAATGGAAAACAAAGGCCAGCATGTCCAGAGGCGCAGTTCTCTCCAAGGTCAGCGTTCTGAAATAGGACTTCTAAAGCTGTACTAAATTTAAAGAGACCCTATCCTTATCCTATTATTATCAGCAAAAGTCTTCCTATAAAACGGGATATGTAAAATCACCTTGTTCAATCTCCCTCTAAATATTGATGATATTAAAGAGGCCTGAGACTGCTGCTGGGAACCGCTATCTTGGATTTGACATCAGCCGCCCCAGGCCGGCTTAGAGCTGAAACGTTGCTCTGTAGTATTCTATTGCTATAATTTATTTAGGTTGGAGGCTCACTGAAGGGCCTTTCATTTATCTGATGATGGTACAGAGAGGCTCATAGTAGGAGCTCACACACTGCAGAGCACTAAATAATGCCAGAAGTGATAACTCCATTCTGCACATATTACAATCAGCTCCCGATTTGGTACAATTTTTGAGTACTAACAAATCTGCTCCAATATTGTCACTTCTGTTTCATTACTCTATAGGCGCACAAATAATACATCGTTAATATTGCCTGAAGTCCTAATGGTTGCTAACAAGTAGGTGTGCAAGCTCCTGCTGCCTGCCTATGTAGCACCAGTGTAATGCCCCGTACACACGGTCGGATTTTCCGACGGAAAATATGTGATAGGACCTTGTTGTCGGAAATTCCGACCGTGTGTGGGCTCCATCACACATTTTCCATCGGGTTTTCCGACACACAAAGTTTGAGAGCAGGCTATAAAATTTTCCGACAACAAAATCCGTTGTCAGGATTTCCGATCGTGTGTACACAAATCCGACGCACAAAGTGCCACGCATGCTCAGAATAAATAAAGAGTTGAAAGCTATTGGCTACTGCCCCGTTTATAGTCCCGACGTACGTGTTTTTCATCACCGCGTTCAGAACGATCGGATTTTCCGACAACTTTGTGTGACCGTGTGTATGCAAGACAAATTTGAGCCAACATCTGTCGGAAAAAATCCTAGGATTTTGTTGTTGGAATGTCCGATCAATGTCCGACCGTGTGTACGGGGCATTAGGCTTGGTTCACACCTATGCATTTTTTAGTGCCTTTTCCGTTTTGCAGAAACGCACTATACTCCATTCAATATGGTTTCCTATGGGTCACGTTCACATCTGTGCATTTTATGGAAGGGGCCAGGGACTTATTTCTGGTTTTTGGTTCCATAGACTTCAATGGGTCAAAAACGTGTATTGAAAAATGCAAAATGCACCTGGAATGTGCAAACTGCAACCTGCATAGGTGTGAACCAGGCCTTAGTGCTGCTGTGCAGAAGATTACCAGAGGCTTTTTATACTAGTTCTGTGTTTTCACACTTGCCTAGGTATTAGTTTTCAGCCCCTTGTGAGCAGGTGCCTAGAGAAGGGTTAACGTGTTTTTCTTCCTGTGTTCCTGTTTTTCCTGTCTGTGCTTGTGACTTAAAGGTAATTGGCCCAGTCAGGTACAAAATGTTACAATGTCTTGATGTTGCACTTTGTCCTTAGGTTGACCTTCGAGCTGGGGGTAACTGAGCTGGAAGGGTTACCGTGTTTCTTGCCCTTTATAGAAAAGTTACCGCCCATTAAAGGCCATACCATATAAAAACCACTCACCCAATGCCCTATAGGTCTGTTCCTGGGGAAATACTGCCAAAATGTAGGTGTCACATTGTAATGCCCCGTACACACGGTCGGACATTGATCGGACATTCCGACAACAAAATCCATGGATTTTTTTCCGACGGATGTTGGCTCAAACTTGTCTTGCATACACACGGTCACACAAAGTTGTCGGAAAATCCGATCGTTCTGAACGTGGTGACGTAAAACACGTACGTCGGGACTATAAATGGGGCAGTAGCCAATAGCTTTCATCTCTTAATTTATTCTAAGCATGCGTGGCACTTTGTGCATCGGATTTGTGTACACACGATCGGAATTTCCGACAACGGATTTTGTTGTCGGAAAATTTTATAGCCTGCTCTCAAACTTTGTGTGTCGGAAATTCCGATGGAAAATGTGTGATGGAGCCCACACACGGTCAGAATTTCCGACAACAGGGCCCTATCACACGTTTTCCGTCGGAAAATCCGACCGTGTGTACAGGGCATTAGAGTGGATCACCCCTTTGGGGGGTGGGGGGGTGGGTGAGAGGTTGTCAGTGGGTTCTAGAGTTCTTCATGGACAAGTGCCAGTGATTGACTGTAGAAATACTGCCAAAATGTACCCATCTCTTTGTTAGAGTGGATCAACCCTTTGGGGGGGTTGACGTGGGCCCAGTCGGGGTTCTCAGTGGGGTTTGGAGTCCCTCATGGACTTATGCTGCCTTTTGTGGAGCCTAAGGTATGCACACTTAATGGGGCACTAGAGAGCTTTATATAGGGAACTGTGTGGAGATGTCTTTGGAACTGGTAATTCTTATTTGCAAACTACCTCAGTAAAGGATCTTTATTTGTTCACTTTCTTTGCCTGATCTGAAGTCTCTTAAAGAGGTGCATGAACAATGTATCAAAAGAACAAGGCTTGTAACACAACAAGGGGACTGAGTTATAGAAGATATAGCACATGGATCTAACATATAGAGTTCTATCCAGAGGAAGCGAATGTTTCATTACCAATGACTACAGTGTTTGTGTCGCATGCAAAAGCAGCCAATTAGCCAGGAGACAGGTGACATGGCAAAGGTGGCGGTTACTCTGGTAGTGAAGGGGGTTATGTTCTTGGCACTCTCGCTGGCGGCCGGTTCCCCACTTTCTGGGACGGAACCCATAGCACAGAGTGCCTAGGGACCCAACCTGGAGTCACAGGAGAGAGATGTAGAGGGGCCCCTAGAGAAAGAGAGCAAGCACGGAGAATGGAGAGGGAGAGTTTCCTGTATCCAGTAGCAATGCTGGATTATTCACTAGGAGAGAAGTAATGATATTGTTGGATTGGTGGAGTCCGGTACAGGTTCTGTGGTGCTGGTCCCTAAATGCTGGAATAGGAAGAAGGAGCTGGGACAAATCCAAAATGGTGCCGGTTTCAGGATAAACATGGGCAGTTTGGCCTATATTAATATTACAGTGCCTTGAAAAAGTATTTATACCCCTTGAAATTTTCCACATTTTGTTATGTTACAGCCAAAAACATAAATGTATTTTATTGAGATTTTATGTTATAGACCAACACAAAGTGGCTCATAATTGTGAAGCAGAAGGAAAGTGATAAATGGTTTTTAAATTCTTTTACAAATAAATATGTGTAAAGTATGGCGTGCATTTGTATTCAGCCCCACTCTGATACCCCTAACTAAAATCTAGTGTAACCAATTTCCTTCAGCAGTCACCTAATTAGTAAATATAGTCCACCTGTATGTAATTTAATCTCAGTATAAATACAACTGTTCTGTGAAGCCCTCAGAGGTTTGCTAGAGAATCTTAGTGAACAAGCAGCATCATGAAGGCCAAGGAACACACCAGACAGGTCAGAGATAAAGTTGTGGAGAAGTTTAAAGCAGGGTTAGGTTATAAAAAATATCTCAAGCTTTGAACATCTCACAGAGCACTGTTCAATCCATCATCCGAATGTGGAAAGAGTATGGCACAACTGCAAACCTACCAAGACATGGCCGTCCACCTAAACTGACAGGCCGGGCAAGGAGAGCATTAATCAGAGAAGCAGCCAAAAGGCTCATGGTAATTCTGGAGGAGCTGCAGAGATCCACAGCTCAGGTGGGAGAATCTGTCCACAGGACAACTACCCTGTTTCCCCGAAAATAAGACCTAGCGTGATTGTCGGTGATGGCTGCAATATAAGCCTTACCCCCCAAATAAGCCCTAGTTAAAGTCCTTGTAGGTCTTATTTTCAGGGTAGGGTTTATTTTTGGGGAAACAGGGTGGGGCTTATTTGGGGGGTAGGGCTTATATTGCAGCCATCACTGACAATCACGCTAGGTCTTATTTTCGGGGAAACAGGGTATTAGTTGTGCACTTCTAAAATCTGACCTTTATGGAAGAGTGGCAAGAAGAAAGCCATTGTTGAAAGAAAGCCATAAGAAGTCCCGTTTGCAGTTTGCGAGAAGCTATGTGGGGGACACAGCAAACATGTAAAAGAAGGTGCTCTGGTCAGATGGGACCAAAATTGAACTTTTTGGCCTAAAAGCCAAACTGTATGTGTGGTGGAAAACTAACATTGTACATCACCCTGAACACACCATCCCCAACGTGAAACATGGTGGTGGCAGCATCATGTGGTGGGGATGCTTTTCTTCAGCAGGGACAGGGAAGCTGGTCAGAGTTGATGGAAGATGAATGGAACCAAATACAGGGCAATCTTAGAAGAAAATCTGTAATGGGGCGTACACACGGTTGGACTTTTCAGCTACAAAAGTCCGACAGCCTGTCCGACAGACTTTCGACAGACTTTCGACAGACTTTCGACGGACTTTTGGCGGACTTTCTAACGACCGGACTTGCCTACACACGATCACACCAAAGTCCGACGGATTCATACGTGATGACGTACACCGGACTAAAATAAGGAAGTTGATAGCCAGTAGCCAATAGCTGCCCTAGCGTTTTTTTTTGTCCGTCGGACTAGCATACAGACAAGCGGATTTCTGGGTCCGGCGGAGTTACGACGTAAAGATTTGAAGCAAGTTCCAAATCTAAAGTCCATCAGATTTGCGACTGGAAAAGTCCGCTGAAAGTCCGGGGAAGCCCACACATGATCGGATTGTCCACCGGATTTGGTCCGTCGGCGTCTGTCGGACTTTTGTAGTCTGACCATGTGTACGCCCCATTAGAGTCTCAAAAAGACTTGAGACTAGGGCGGAGGTTCACCTTCCAGCAGGTCAACAACCCTAAACATACAGCCAGAGCTACAATGGAATGGTTTAGATCAAAGCATATTCATGTGTTATAGGGCGTACACACGGTCGGACTTTGTTCGGACATTCCGACAACAAAATCCTAGGATTTTTTCAGACGGATGTTGGCTCAAACTTGTTTTGTCTACACACGGTCACACAAAGTTGTCGGAAAATCCGATCGTTCTAAACGCGGTGACGTAAAACACGTACGTCGGGACTATAAACGGGGCAGTGGCCAATAGCTTTCATCTCTTTATTTATTCTGAGCATGCGTGGCACTTTGTCCATCGGATTTGTGTACACACGATCGGAATTTCTGACAACGGATTTTGTTGTCGGAAAATTTTATCTCCTGCTCTCCAACTTTGTGTGTCGGAAAATCCGATGGAAAATGTCCGATGGAGCCCACACACGGTCGGAATTTCCGACAACACGCTCCGATCGGACATTTTCCATCGGAAAATCCAACCGTGTGTACGGGGCATTAGAATGGCCCAGTCAAAGTCCAGACCTAAATCCAATTGAGAATTAGTGGCAAGACTTGAAAATTGTTATTCACAGATGATCCAATCTGACAGAGCTTGAGCTATTTTGCAAAGAAGCAGAATGGGCAAAAATGTCACTCTCTAAATTAACATTTACTCGGGGGGGCTCAGGATTGACTGGGGGGGGGGGGGGGGCTGAATACAAATGCACGCCACACTTTTCACATATTTATTAGTAAAAAAATTATTTGAAAACCATTTAGCATTTTCCTTCCACTTCACAATTATGTGCCACTTTGTGTTGGTCTATCATAAAAAAAATCCCAATAAAATACATTTAGCTTTGTGGTTGTAACATGACACAATGTGGAAAATTTCAAGGGGTGTGAATACTTTTTCAAGGCACTGTATCAGTAAAATGGAAAGAATTTCCCTGTTGGACTTCCAGAAGACGTGCAAAAATAGCATTGGGGTTTGAGGTTTATTTGCTAGTGGAAGGGAAAGTTTACTTCTGCTTTAAAAGGCTATAACAAAGCTGCTTGAAGTGTGCTGACAACTTCATATATACACTATATTATTAAAAGTATTGTTACGCCTGCCTTTACACTCAGATGAACTTTAATGACATCTCAGTCTTAGTCCGTAGGGTTCAATATTGAGTTGGCCCACCCTTTGCAGCTATAACAGCTTCAACTCTTCTGGGAGGAGTGTCCACAAGGTTTAGGAGTGTGTCTATGGGAATGTTTGACCATTCTTCCAGAAGTGCATTTGTGAGGTCAGGCACTGATGTTGGATGAGAAGGCCTGGCTCGTAGTCTCTGCTGTAATTCATCCCAAAGGTGTTCTATTGGGTTGAGGGCATATATGTATATGCACACACTATATTACCAAAAGTATTGGGACCCTGCCTTTACACACACATGAACTTTAACGGCATTCCAGTCTTAGTCCGTAGGGTTCAATATTGAGACTTCAACTCTTCTGGGAAGGCTGTCCACAAGGTTTAGGAGCGTGTTTATGGGAATGTGTGACCATTCTTCCAGAAGCGCATTTCTGAGGTCAGGCACTGATGTTGGACAAGAAGGCCTGGCTCGCTGTCTCCGCTCTAATTCTTCCCAAAGGTGTTCTATCGGGTTGAGGTCAGGACTCTGTGCAGGCCAGCCAAGATCCTCCACCCCAAACTCACTCATCCATGTCTTTATGGACCTTGCTTTGTGCACTGGTGCACAGTCATGTTGGAACAGGAAGGGGCCATCCCCAAACTATTCCCACAAAGTTGGGAGTAGAGATGGGCTGAACACCCCCCTGTTCGTTTTGCAGCAGAACTTCCGAATGAGGAAAAGTTACTTTAAAATAAATTTACATTGATACATATCCCCCAGGGCAGTACCCAGACCCTCATACCCCTTTTATGGCCAATTACTTGCATATAAGGTTTCAAAATGGGCAGTTTTGTTTTTTCCTGTTCGGCTTCCATAGACTTCAATGGGGTTCGCCGTTCGGGTCAGAACTTTTCTGCGTTCAGGAGTTCTGCTGCACAACCGAATGGAGGGGGGGTGTTTGGCCCATCTCTACCCCCAACTTAGTGGGCACAGTTTGGGGATGACCCCTTCCTGTTCCAACATGACTGCCCAACAGTGCACAAAGCAAGGTCCATAAAGACATGGATGAGCGAGTTTGGGGTGGAGGAACTTGGCTGGCCTGCACAGAGTCCTGACCTCAACCCGATAGAACACCTTTGGGAAGAATTATGCCCCGTACACACGGTCGGATTTTCCAATGGAAAATGTCCGATCGGAGAGTGTTGTCGGAAATTCCGACCGTGTGTGGGCTCCATCGGACATTTTCCATCGGATTTTCCAACACACAAAGTTTGAGAGCAGGATATAAAATTTTCCGACAACAAAATCCGTTGTCGGAAATTCCGATCGTGTGTACACAAATCCGACGGACAAAGTGCCACGCATGCTCAGAATAAATAAAGAGATGAAAGCTATTGGCCACTGCCCCGTTTATAGTCCCGACGTACGTGTTTTACGTCACCGCGTTCAGAACGATCGGATTTTCCGACAACTTTGTGTGACCGTGTGTATGCAAGACAAGTTTGAGCCAACATCCGTCTGAAAAAATCCTAGGATTTTGTTGTCGGAATGTCCGAACAAAGTCCGACCGTGTGTACGCCCTATTAGAGTGGAGACTGCGAGCCAGGCATCAACCCAGAGATATTGTTTTTGCAACTAGAATCCATTTTCATCATGCAGTTTTGTTAGGCGTTAAATAAACGGCCCCCTGCCAAGAGTGTAAACCTCTTTTTCCACACTTGATTTCCTTGATACAAATCTCTGCATGAATGATAGTGAAACAAACCTCAATACCAAAAACATTTTACTAACAGTGGCAAACGGTAATCGTAGGCATGACAGATTTGATTCAAAACATACTGAGCTTTCCATTATTACCTGCCAGTCCCCTTGCTCCTATTGGTTTTATCCAGGCACACCTACTGCTCAAGAACAAGAGTCAGTGAGTACAAGCTGATGACATTTCTCAAAAAACATGTGTCGGTGTTAAAGCAGTTTATAGCACCTATCTTCCAACCTACATTCTACTTGACTAGTAATAGTAGGACTAGCTGGGGATTTCACCACCCTTCTCCCTACTACAATCCATATCTGACTAATTTATTAAATCCCCCATGTCTAACTTTGCTCAAGTCCCTCTGTATGCTGTTAAAGTGGTATTAACCCAAAAATAAACATTTATTATATTGTAGCTTACGAATTCTTATGCCGCGTACACACGGTCGGACTTTTCGTCTACAAAAGTCCGACGGACGCCGTCGGACTAAAGCTGGCTGACAATCCGATCGTGTGTGGGCTTCCCCGGACTTTCAGCAGACTTTTCCAGCCGCAAATCTGACGGACTTTAGATTTGGAACTTGCTTCAAATCTTTACGTCGTAACTACGCCGGACCCAGAAATCCGCTCGTCTGTATGCTAGTCCGACGGGCAAAAACCCACGCTAGGGCAGCTATTGGCTACTGGCTATCAACTTCCTTAATTTAGTCCGGTGTACGTCATCACGTACGAATCCATCGGACTTTTGTGTGATCGTATGTAGGCAAGTCCGCTCGTAAGAAAGTCTGCCGCAAGTCCGCCAAAAGTCCGCCAAAAGGCATTTGTTGATTAGTGAGCTGCAATATATTCCATTTTTGGTTTAATGCCGCTTTAACTTCTGAGGGCTCATTTACACATACAGAAGCGATCTGCAGTGGATTACTTTTTAAAGTACATTTAACATGAGGCATTATGTTACTTGTTTTAATCCTTAAAGCCTGCACCACCATGCTGCAACCATATGCATTGCACAGGGGTGGGCAGGAGGCATCTTCACCCTGGGCGCTAGGTGACCATGTCCCAACACTGCCCCATTAACTTGAATGGGTCATGTTCAGCAGGCAGTACTGCCCTCCGAATGCAATAGGGTCATCATTTTTGCCATGCTGTAATGCAAAGCATGCATGCTGCATGTATATGCCCCCCAACTTTTGTTGCTTAGAAAAAAAAAAACACAGCTCAAATGCCTGTTTCTACCGCCCCCCGCCCGACTCCATGTGTAAATTAAGCCTAATGCTGGCCATACTATATGAAAAATCAGCTGAACCCATTTTCGAAAAGCGAACATTCGACCAAGCGCAAACGATAGTGCCATCATGTAATGACCGATAAATTGTTCAGTGGACATAAATCAATGCATTTTTTTTACATATACCTAATGCAGACAGTTCGGACGGGAAACACATTAACCTTTCAATTTAGCAGAAAGTGTCCAAACTTGTCCATCATTTTTTCGCCTCAAAAACTTCCCGATTATCGATTTTTGTTGGATATTAGAGTAATAGTACCGCGCCAATCTTTGGAAGCAGCTAACACTACAATCAGACAAATTGTGCAAAAAAACATAAGAAAATAAAGTGTAGCGCTACAATAAATGAAAAAAGGCAATCAGGGAATGATGCCCCTAAAAAAACTACAGGAACGTGGTTAAAATGTGACAAAATCGCACTATGCGATAAAGTAAAAACTGAAATCACATTTACCAGGTGAGGAATGTGACCTCATACACCACTGTGAGAGTGCAATAATAGTGATGATCAACCATGTAGAAAAACACTGAATTGACAAACTATAACATAGTAAATGCCTAAGGAGACATATCCCCAAAAAAATATTATTCACTATTAATGTGGCAAAACAGTTATTCACCTAAAAAGGACAACAAATGTGCACATAAGTATTAATAGCCTCAAAGGCAACAATTCAACATAAAAGGAAGACGGTATTCATGGTGCCAAAAAGAAAGTTCATGAAATGTAGGTAGTGACAGTCCCAAAATCTTATCATGAATTCCTTAAACTGCCCAATAGAGTGAGGAGATGATCCAAGTGATATTCTTCCCAATGGTGATTGTAAACAATGTAAAGAATGGGGTACTCCTACCAGCACTGGTGGACTCACAAGCCATGAGTCAAAATGGCTTAAACTGTCATGCGATGGGTGACAGTATGGACCTGGTCTGCAGAGCTGAGGTAGTTCTCATAGGGTGGAACGCAGATATCCGTCTGGACCTAGGGTGGAATCCAGATGTCCTTCTAGATCGATTGTTCAATCGTCCGACTCAGCCGTGTAAACAAGCCATAACTAGGGATGAGCCGAACACCCCCCTGTTCGGTTCGCACCAGAACATGCGAACAGGAAAAAAGTTTGTTCGAACACGCGAACACCGTTAAAGTCTATGGGACACGAACATGAATAAACAAAAGTGCTAATTTTAAAGGCTTATATGCAAGTTATTGTCATAAAAAGTGTTTGGGGACCTGGGTCCTGCCCCAGGGGACATGTATCAATGCAAAAAAACTTTTAAAAACGTCAGTTTTTTCAGGAGCAGTGATTTTAATAATGCTTAAAGTCAAACAATAAAAGTGTAATATCCCTTTAAATTTCGTAGCTGGGGGGTGTCTATAGTATGCCTGTAAAGGGGCGCATGTTTCCTGTGTTTAGAACAGTCTGACAGCAAAATGACATTTCGAAGGAAAAAACCCATTTAAAACTACTCGAGGCTATTGCATTGCCGACAATACACATAGAAGTTCATTGATAAAAACGGCATGGGAATTCCCCACAGGGGAACCCCGAACCAAAATTTAAAAAAAAAATGATGTGGGAGTCCCCCTAAATTCCATACCAGGCCCTTTAGGTCTGGTATGGATATTAAGGGGAACCCCGGCCAAAATTTAAAAAAAAAATGACGTGGGGTTCCCCCTAAATTCCATACCAGACCCTTCAGGTCTGGTATGGATTTTAAGGGGAACCCCGCGCCTGGCAGGCCGCAGGAAAAGAGGGGGGGACGAGAGTACGCCCCCCCCCCTCCTGAACCGTGCCAGGCCACATGCCCTCAACATTGGGAGGGTGCTTTGGGGTAGCCCCCCAAAACACCTTGTCCCCATGTTGATGAGGACAAGGGCCTCATCCCCACAACCCTGGCCGGTTAACAAGGGGACCCCCAGATCCCGCCCCCCCCCGTGTGAAATGGTAAGGGGGTACTTACCCCTACCATTTCACTAAAAAACTGTCAAAAATGTTAAAAATGACGAGACAGTTTTTGACAATTCCTTTATTTAAATGCTTCTTCTTTCTTCTATCTTCCTTCATCTTCTTCTTCTGGTTCTTCTGGCTCTTCTGGTTCTTCCTCCGGCGTTCTCGTCCAGCATCTCCTCCGCGGCGTCTTCTATCTTCTTCTCCTCGGGCCGCTCCACACCCATGGCATGGGGGTAGGCTCCCACTCTTCTCACTATCTTCTTCTCTTCTTCTTTTCTTCTCTTCTTCTCTTCTTCATTTAATTCTCCGGGCCGGTGACTTGACGGGACTTCCCTGTGACGTCATGGGGAATGCCACAGGGAAGTCCCGTCATGTTCCGTGCGCCAGAGGGGGGCGGGGTCACCGGGTGGCCCCGCCCCCCGTTATTTAAGAACCGTCAGACGAGGAGACGCCGTCACACAGCGGGAGCCTCCCTCCATGCCAGCATGGATGCGGAGCGGCCCGGAGAAGAAAATGAAGAAAAGAAGAAGGAAGAAGAGAAGAAGATGAAGAAGAAGATGAAGAGAAGAGCGGGAGCCTCCCCCCATGCCATGGGTGCGGAGCGGCCCGAGGAGAAGAAGATAGAAGACGCCGCGGAGGAGATGCTGGACGAGAACGCCGGAGGAAGAACCAGAAGATGAAGGAAGAAAGAAGAAGCATTTAAATAAAGGAATTGTCAAAAACTGTCTCTTGTCATTTTTAACATTTTTGACAGTTTTTTAGTGAAATGGTAGGAGTAAGTACCCCCTTACCATTTCACACAGGGGAGGGGCGGGATCTGGGGGTCCCCTTGTTAAAGGAGGCTTCCAGATTCCGATAAGCCCCCCGCCCGCATACCCCCACAACCACCGGCCAGGGTTGTGGGGATGAGGCCCTTGTTGGGGCTACCCCAAAGCACCCTCCCAATGTTGAGGGCATGTGGCCTGGTACGGTTCAGAAGGGGGGGCGCACTCTCGTCCCCCCTCTTTTCCTGCAGCCTGCCAGGTTGCGTGCTCAGATAAAGGTCTGGGATGGATTCTTGGGGGGACCCCACGCCATTTTTTTTTTTTTTTGGTGCGGGGTTCCCCTTAAAGTCCATACATGACCTGAAGGGTCTGGTATGAAATTTAGGGGGAACCCCATGTCATTTTTTTTTAAATTTTGGCCGGGGTTCCCCTTAATATCCATACCAGACCTGAAGGGCCTGGTATGGAATTTAGGGGGACTCCCACGTCATTTTTTTTTTTAAATTTTGGTTCGGGGTTCCCCTGTGGGGAATTCCCATGCCGTTTTTATCAATGAACTTCTATGTGTATTGTCGGCAATGCAATAGCCGCGAGTAGTTTTAAATGAGTTTTTTCCTTTGAAATGTAATTTTGCTGTCAGACTGTTCTAAACACGGGAAACATGCGCCCCTTTACAGGCATACTATAGACACTCCCTAGCTACGAAATTTTTATAGCGATATTACCCTTTTATTGTTTGACTTTAAGCATTATTAAAATCACTGCTCTTGAAAAAACGGCAGTTTTTAAAACTTTTTTTTGCATTGATCCATGTCCCCTGGGGCAGGACCCGGGTCCCCAAACACTTTTTATGACAATAACTTGCATATAAGCCTTTAAAATTAGCACTTTTGATTTCTCCCATAGACTTTTAAAGGGTGTTCCGCGGCATTCGAACTTGCCGCAAACACCCCAAATTGTTCGCTGTTCGGCGAACTTGCGAACAGCCAATGTTCGAGTCGAACATGAGTTCGACTCGAACTCGAAGCTCATCCCTAGCCATAACCATAAAAAGAGAAAAAAAGAAGCCTCCACATAGTGTAAATCCAAGATTTGATTGGAATTTATTGAAAAATAGGGTCATCCAAAAATCAATAAAAACATGGCACAAATAGAATCGATTCCAAAAATATTAAAAATAGCGTGGTATACAAGTGACTGGGTACAGCAAAGAGACCCAATTTTTGTGCCCATCAACTGGCCGAAAAACGAACAAACTGTCTAAATGACTGAATTTTCGTATAGTGTATGGCCAGCATAAGACACTACAGATGCATTTTAATGCCCAGTGCAGCTCAGTACTCCATGTTCATTCAACCTATATCCACTTCTGTGATAAATACAGATTCCAATACACACACAATGCCGGTCAGTTCACCAATACATCTCAGTCTGAAGATTTGCCATGTACTTGTGTTGTGTGTACAGTAAAACCTTGGATTGTGAGCATAATTTGTTCCGGAAACATGCTTGTAATCAGGGGCGGACTGACCATTGAGCCACTCGGGCACTGCCCGAGGGCCCTGGACCACTAGGGGGCCCCATCAGGGTTGCCAGCCCCAGTACAACCAGGGACAGTATGTATAAATCTGTGGTTTTTTTTACATCTGTCTGTGTGTACATGTATGTGTATTCTGTGTGGTTATATACTGTGTGTGTACTGTGTGGCCACATAATCTCTGATTGCCTGGGGGCCCCATAATCTCCTATTGCCTGGGGGCCCCATGAGTTATCAGTCCGCCCTTGCTTGTAAGCCAAAGCACTCGTATATCAAAGCAAATTTCCCCATAAGAAACTCAGATGATTCGTTCCACAACCATTTATTCATAAGTCTTTCAGTTTATAGTCCATATAAAGGATCATAGCAATGTGATAGGTTGTGTAACCATTTACAAATGGCAGCCTCCACAAGGGGATTAGAAGCAAAATCCAACAAGAGCTACAGAGTATAAAAGAGAAGAGAGGCGCCTCTAATGCCTTGTACACACGATCGCACATTCCGACAACAAAATCCATGGTTTTTTTTCCGAAGGATGTTGGCTCAAACTTGTCTTGCATACACACGGTCACACAAAGTTGGTCGGAAATTCCGAACGTCAGGAACGTGGTGATGTACAACACGTACGACAAGCCGAGAAAAATGAAGCCAGTGCTGCTCTTCTGCTTGATTCCGAGCATGCGTGGCACTTTGTGCGGAAGCGAGGCTTGAAGTGCTTGTGGAGCGCAGTGTGGTAGGGATGATGTCGATGGGGGTGCGGAGGATGATGAGTTGGGAGGATGTGAGTTGCTAAATGTTGTACCTTCATTAAATGTAACCATATTGCTACACTTAGAGGCGCCTCTCTTCTCTTTTATAGTCAGTTGTGACATGACGCTACTTCTATATCAAGACATCGCTTGTATATCAAGTCAAAATTTATGAAAAAATGTTGCTTGTCTTGCAAAAAGCTCTCAAACCAAGTTACTCTCAAACCAAGGTTTTACTGTATATGGCGAGATATGCTTTTGCACAAACCTGTGTTTACTAGAAAGGTATATGGACCTGATAATGCACAGATATATCCATCCACTTGTGTGAGGGGTTTCCTGATTGACACAGGAAAGCCTCTTCTGGTGCTGCAGCTGCACAGTGAGGCGCAGGATCTGTAGAAGGAGGTCTGTCCTCCTGCTGACATGGGGGGGGGGGGGGGGGGGGGGCAGGGACAAGCCTCTCCATGCTACACGGAAAAGTGCAGCATCTGGCAGAAGAATTTTGTCCTCTTCTCTGCTGCTGAGACAAGGGGGTGCTGCAGCTGCAAGAAAGGTGCAAGGTCCACATGAAATGCCTTGGCGGGCCGGATTCACCCCATGGGCCTTGCGTTTGACACATGTGGTCTAATACATTTATATTTGAGGGCAATTGAGACCCTTCTCTCTAGAACAAAAAAAAAAAAGAGCTGATTCCCCAATCCACACATTTAATATGGATGGGGCAATCCTTTCCACTAAGCTATTGTATTGTGCCGACGAGGTGACTTCCCAGCCAGCAGAATACAATGGTCAAAGTTCGTGGCTATAGCCAGTGGCGCTGATTGTTCAGGAAAAATTTAACAGGCTCGTTGTACACAAGCCGATCAGCAAATCCACTTATGTACAACCACCTAGCCCATACTTGGATTGAAATACAGCCGGTTCAGGAGGGACTATCTGAATTTCAATTCATGCGTGGCCAGAGTGGAATGGAAGTAGTAGGTTTTTTGTTTTTGTAAATTGAAGGCACTGGTGTATCCCTAATGTGTGCAGTGCATGCAATGCACATAGGCCCCAAGGAGGGGGGCCCTATGTGCACTCACTTCACACAATGAGGATTTGATTCGCAAAGCATTCCTCTATGTAGGCAACCCCAGTGCATCACTTACAGTGTGCTACCCATTTGTTCTAATTATCACTTTTCTACAAGGAGACAGTGAAGCACTGAGGATGCCTAAATGAGCCACATGGCTCCTCCCATATCAGTCCTAACTGCATATGCTGACAACCAGTGATGGGGTGGCTGTGACCAGGGCTCTCTGGCTTTCCTACTCTACTCTGGCTGAAATAAGTCGCCAAGAGGCTTGTTTCAAAGTTTGAGCCCGGGTTCACACATGTGCGTTGGGAATTGAAGCTCCGGTTTGACTGCGAAGATAAAAATCAGTAGTTCAGAGGTTCCTCTGCGTTTTATCTGCGGATCAGTGGGCAGGGAGAGGGGGGGAGGTGTAGTGAGGAGAAGGAGAGAATTTGTGTTCAGAACGGAATGTATCTGTGAATCAGATGCGTTCCCATAGAAGATAATAATGGGCTTGTAATTCGCACGGCAATGCCCAAAAAACGCACACGTTTTTTGTGCAATGCGCAGTGCGAATGCAACGCACATATGTGAACCAGATGCATTCGAATGAATGTATTTTAAAATGTCCTGCGAATTGGATGCGTTGTAATCCGCATCTAATTCGCATAGGTGTGAACGGGGGCTAAAGCTTTTTATTCTTGTACGATCACATAGAAAAGCTCTAGCATAGCTAGCTTTGTGATCATACAAGACTAAAGAGCTTTGCAAGTTAAAACACACTTGTTTGCGTGCTGGTAGCAAATTTTACCCACTTGTACACCCTGTCCAGTCTGGAGTCATTGCAGCCCCCTTTTAATCGCATTTATCACGTGCGAGAGGAATATACCACATGCTCTTTTCTGGTGATGCATTATGAATGATAGACTATCTTTGGAAGATAAGGAAACACTCAGTCGCCGTTTATTTAGAGGCTTTTACTGAGACTTTCACATCTGTTTTGTATCTGTTCACAGCAATATTGTATATCATTTTTGTTGGATACAAGTATTTGTTGGATGGGGAAAACTTAAAAACCTAAAAATGTTTTTTTACCTTTAAGGGGTTGTAAACCATCGTGTTTTTTCACCTTAATGCATCCTATGCATTAAGGTGATAAAACACCTGGCAGTCACCGCACCCCCCCCCCCCCAGCCCTCCATTTTACTTACCTAAGCCCCTTCATCTCTTCGGCGGGGACCCACTCTCCCTCTCTACAAGGGGTCCCAGCTCTTGATTGGATAGATTGATAGCAGTGCAGCCATTGGCTCCCGCTGCTGTCAATCAAATCCAATGACGCGGGCACCGGGGGGGGGCGGGGCAGAGTCCGGCATTCGTGTCTATGGACGCAAATGCTGGACTCGGGAGCGTGCCCACAAGGTAACCCCCTTGGGAGGGTTCTCCTAGGGGGTTATCAGATGTGGGGAGGAGCCGCGAGAGCCACCGGGGGGACCCCAGAAGAGAGTGATGGGGGCCACTCTGTGCAAAACGAACTGCACAGTGGAGGTAAGTATGACATGTTTGTTATTTAAAAAAAAATAAAAAACGATTCTTTATAATCACTTTAATGTATTGTTTGCATTAAGGTAAAAAAACGTTTTCAATTTACCCTGTGCCCCCCTTCCCCTGTGTGAAGCGTAAGGCCCCATTTACACCTAAGCGATCATCTGCTTGAAGCTTGAAGCTCAAAAACGCTGGAGGAGAAAAAATCAATTATTCTCTATGGAGATGGTTCACATGTTCACTCCAAGACGCCTGAAGCCAAACGCCTGAAGCTCAAACAAGTTCTGAAGCTTTTTTGCACGTTTTTGTGCGTTTCTGCATGATTTTCTGCTCAAATGAAAAAGTAAAGAATAAAATAGTAATAATATATGAATAAATAAATGTAAAATAAATACACAAATAACTAAAAATCATCATAAATAAGTAAAATAAATGAAAAATATGTAATAACACATTAATAAATAATATTTAACCTCTAACCTTAAACAATATTAAATGCATTATTATTATTATCATTATTATTATTTTTATTATTATTATTAATAATAATAATAATAATATTAATAATAATAAAATAACAACACCCAAACTTGAACAAAAAAAATACAATAATAATAATAATTTTTTGTGTTAGGGTGTTTGGTTATTTATTATTTTTTTTAATTTTTTAAGGGGTAAAGGGTAAAGTTAAGGGTTAATTAGTATTAATTTATTGAATTTATTTATTTTATGATTTTTATGTGTTTGTGTATTTATTTTACATTTCTTTATTCATTTAATAATATTCGCATAATAATAATAATAATAATAATTAAAATTAAATTAAAAATAAATAAAATAATTAAAAAACCTAACCCCGACTCATAATCCTAACCCTAACCTAAACTGAACTCGAACCCTAACGAAAAAACATTATAATAAATTAATAATAATAAAAGAAGAAATAAAAGCTAATGGAAAAGCTAAAAAGGCTGAAATACCTAGCAACAAATGATGCAACAGATAATATTTTTCTCTATTGGCTAATAAAAAATGCCAAACACTGCATACCAGCGAGCAAAAACGTCAGAAAAACGCCTGAAAAAATGACGGAAAATCGCTCAAAGATGCTACGCTCAGGTGTGAATGCAGCCTAAGAAAGGGGAGAATAGAACAGCACTAAGCATGGCTACATCTATTCTTCCATTACTTCCTCTTCATACAGCATTCGAGAAGCAGCAAGAGCCATTGCGGGAGACTCCTGCGAGTTGCGGGAGACTTGAGATGCTTGCACCTGTCACCACAGATACAGCTTGTCACTTGTCACCACAGATGCAGCGCACTTGTCACCACAGATGCAGCTAGTCCATGCTGCTCTGTATTGGTGATTTGGTCTCCGCACCATTTACAGAAGACCAGCTCTCGTGGAGGCTCGTGGAGGCCGAAGGGAAGAAAAAAGAGGCGGAGCCTGGGTGGCAATGAAAGCGGCTGCCAATAGAAATGGAGCAGCTCTATTTCTATTGGCAGCCACTTTCATTGCCACCCATGCTCTGCCTCTTGTTTCTTCCTCACGAGAGCTGGTCTTCTGTAAAATGGCCGTGGAGGCAATTCACTAGTGCCGGCCCCGGACCTCTAGCAGCGGCTCTGGCGAAAAATCAGAAAACCGCAGATTTCTCATGAAATTTTGGGACTGTTGGCAACTATGCTGTGGGGGCAACATTATCCCAATAATGTTAGAACCGTGACAAAGGGAGGGAGGGAAAATGACAGCTGGATTGAAGATTCAGAATGTTGTACCAGACCACAGATGTTCAAATCTATAAGAGCCTTTTCACACTCACAGCGCCCGGGTGTCGGCGGTAAAGCGCCGCTATTTTTAGCGGCGTTTTACCTTTGCTTTTTAGCGGGGCGCTTTTAACCCCCGCTAGCGGCCGAAAAAGGGTTAAAAGCACCAGGCAAAGCGCCAGCAAAGCACATAGGATCCATTAAGGTGAAAAAACACTTGCCTTTACAACCCCTTTAAGCGCTTGCAGACCAGCGCACGACGATGTACGTCGGAACAATGGCACGGCTGTGCAAATGGACGTACCTGTACGTCCCTATTAAATCGCAGGCTAGTGGGCGCACACACACGCCCACCTCGTGAGTGTGCCCGGGGGTCCCGCGGACTCGATGCCTCGCGATCGTGACACAAAGAGGCAGAGTGGGGAGATGCCTATGTAAACAAGGCATTTCCCTGTTCTGCAAAGTGATATTATTATTATTATACAGGTTTTATATAGCGCCAACAGTTTGCGCAGCGCTTAACAAAGTAAAGGCAGACATTACAGTTACATTACAATTTGGTACAAGAGGAATCAGAGAGCCCTACAGATCTACTGCTCCCAGTGATAGGGAGCAGTGATCTCTGTCATGTTCCAGTGAGCCCATCCCCCCTACAGTTAGAACACAGTGAGGGAACACAGTTAACCCCTTGATCGCCCCCTAGTGTTTAACCCCTTCACTGCCAGTGTAATTTACACAGTAATCAGTGCATTTTTATAGCACTGATCGCTGTATAAATGTCACTGGTCCCAAAATAGTGTCAAAAGTGTCCGATGTGTCTGACGCAATGTTGCAGTCACAATGAAATCACCGCCATTACTAATATAAAAAAAAAAATTAGAATAAAAATGCCTTAAATCTATCCCCTATTTTGTAGACGCTATAACTTTTGCTCAAAACAATTAATATACGCTTATTGCGATTTTTTTTAACCAAAAATATGTAAAAGAATACATATCGGCCTAAACTGAGGAAGAAATTTATTTTTTTATATATTTGTTTTAAGAATTGTACTATGGAATGGATGTATCACCCATGACAGTGTGGTATGTGTATACTGTAAGTGCACAGCAGCACAGTAAGAGGACAACTCATATGAATTAACTAAGACTTAAAACGGAACCATCGACTATCACGCTATTAGATGAGGTTAGGAGACTAGAAAAACTCCTCAATAGACATTAGCAGCATCATCACTAGTAGAGCTCTCATTGGTATGGAATGTGTTGAATTAGCAATTATTGCATACGATTAAATATATTGCAAAAAATTTAGACACACAAATTATGAGCATGGAAAAAATGGGAAAGATTATTAGCAAGGACTTTGAAGCACCAATTGTCTAATTATATCTCACCTATTCAGGATTAACACCAACAGAACTTAAGGCAGCCCATAGACGGTGCAAATTTCTTTCCTGCAACCACAGGTCGGATCGGCTATAGCAGCCACTTGCGATAATTGGAAGCGAATCCGGCAGGCTGGTTGTACCCAAGTTGATCGAATAATCAACTTGGTACATTCAGCCTGCCCATTAATGGTTTGAATCTCGGACGGTTCCTGCTGAACTGGCCGAGATTCAAACTGTGTATGGCCGGCCTTAGGATCAACACCAACAGAACAAGAATATGCAGACTGCTTGGTGTTTTTTGAACTAGATAATCTGCTACAGCCAGGGAGGAATGTCCCAGTGGAAATGTCAAGGCAAAAAATTGATGAGAGTATTGGCTTGTCACTTATGTCAAGACTTCCAGTGGATTTTATTGAGACATTATAGGAACCAATTAGCTTTCAAAAGGTCTGTTCAACTATACAAAAGATGGCAACAGGTTAAACACATGGGCCCAATGGATTTGTTTCAGAATATTGTAAGACATTCCTGCATTCTTTGGCTTCTTTCTTTAGAGAAGCCAATATCTCAGTTGCTGATTTGGTTAGGAGACAACCCATATCCTCAACAAAGTATGTGCAAAAGAGTACTTCAATTTTCAGAAGAATAAATGCTTTAATTGTAAATATCCATGCATAACATCACTAGACCACTATACAACAGGACTATAGCAGCAAGGTTAACATGTTTCACAAAGCAAATCGCATATCCTCAACATTGTGTTAACAATCCTACATTGGTCTTGTTCATCTGATAACCGTTGGATAGATATTGAATAAAGGCATAGCCTATGACTTCTAGATATAGTGGTATGAACGGCACACATATCTACGATTAAGTCTCTGTTCACACTAGTGTGATTTCAGATGCAAATTGAGCCAAACAGAATCGCAACTGTGAAAGACTACACTTACTCCTCCTTTAAAGGGTTAGTTCACCTTTACCCAAAAACTGTCCATGCAGATAAGGGGGGTCAGTAGATGAAAAAACAAACTGTGCAGTTATGACTAAAGTCAGTTAATGCTCTTGCTATAGATGTAGGCAATTTACGTACTTAATGAAGCCTGACTGGATACTCCCAGAACGTTGATAGAACATTGTAAAGTAAGGCCAAGTCATTACTGATCACCTCTACCATTTCCTTAGAGAAGCCTATAACCCAATTCCTGATTTGGTTAGGAGACAACTTCAGATTTCAGATGCGACTTGAGCCACACAGAACGGCAACTGTGAAAGACTACACTTATGCTTTTTTCAAGGGCTAGTTCATCTTTACCAAAAAAACTGCCCATGCAGATAACGTTGGTTTGTTGGTTTAAAACAAACCGTGCAGCTATGACTAAAGTTAGTTAATGAGTAAAGGCATAGCCTATGTCTTCTAGATGTGGTGTTATGGATGGCACACACCTACAATTTAGGCTCTGTTCACACTAGTGCAATTTTAGATGCGATTTGAGTCACACAAAATCGCATGACAATGGAAATCACATTTTTTCAATGGTTCCCATTCACATCAATGCCACTCAGCACAGCACGATTTTGGAAAAGGTTCCTCTACTATATTGTAGAGCTGCATGATTCTGGCTAAAATGAGAATCACTATTTTTTTGCTTAGGAGATAGATCACGATTCTCTAACGATTCTCGCAGCGTAACATCATCTTTCACATTAAAACAAAAAAAAATTGGGCTAAATTTTTTTTTTTTTTAGTCATTGAAGTGTATTTTTTCCCCAAAAATTGCATTTGAATACCCCAGCCGAAGTCTCTTCAGACGAAACGCGTCGGGTCTCCTTGCTGCACCCATCCACCCACACCACGCTTGCTTTTTGCTTTTATTGTTGGAATCGATTCTACCATTTTATAGCTTTTTATGGATTATTTGATGACCTTGATTGACCAAATAAATGCCAATTGAATTTTTTTTGGATTTACACCATGTGGAGGCTCCTTGTTTTTTCTTTACACATGGTTCACACTTGCTGACAAAGACGGTGATCGTACAGACCATCCGGGCAGGTTCCTGGCCCCCCATCTGAGGAGGAAGCTTACCAGCGTACAGACCACCCCTATACTGTCATCCATCTTAAGACAGTGCAAGCCTGTTTGACTCACCGCCAACGGCCTGTGAGTCCACCTAAGTCGGTAAGAGTATTTTATCCCTTACCCTGATTTGGATTATTATTGTGAAGATATTTGTCACCTGCCTTGGATTGAATTTGCTTCAACTGCAATTTGTATCATATGGACTAGATAATCAAGTTCCTATGGTTTATTTGGGGGTTATACCCCTTACCAGAATTGTGGACACTTCTGACACCATCAACGTGTCTGCTACTTATATCTCACTGTTAGAAGTGTGGACATTTGAAATCACCATTTGTTTGATATAATATACCACTTTTTGACACTTTTTGACACTATCAATGTGTCTGCTACTTATATTTCACTACTAGAAGTGTGGACATTTTAAATCAATATTTGTTTGATATATTTCACTATTTTTTGATTTTATGATTTCTTTTGATTGCTTTTCTTATCACCAAAGAAAGAGCGTTGTATATCCTATATAGGTTATAATATCAGATTATATACCTAAAATTCACCTCACTAATTTTGTTTAAACCTTTTACTTTTAAGATTGGATGTGGATATTTTTCACTTAAGTGTGGACTGATTTCCCCTCTCTTAAATTTTCTTCTATAGAAAATTCTATTTTAGCGCTACACTTTTTATATCTAGGTATTCTGCTAAAATATATATAATGTTTGGGGGTTCCAAGTAATTTTCTAGCAAAAAATATTGATTTTACCTTAAGAAACAAGTGTCAGAAAAAGATTTAGACTTTAAGTGGTTAAACTTCCTGCATTTACACGTTGTTTAAAAACTTGGCAGACTGCCTGGATTTTCTTCTTTACACACATAAGTTTCCCTTTGATCTAAGAAGGAAGTTAGTTACAATGTTTCATTTTAAAAATTTGGCAGACTGCCTGGATATTTTCTTTTGACAGCTGAGTGAGCAGATAAGTCTCTCCACTTGTTATATGAAAGAATCGGCAAACTCTGCAATAGAGATCGTCAGTGGGGTTGAATCGAGATCACAATTTTTTAATGATTAACTGTGTGGCTCTACTATATTGGTGGGATTCCAGCCCAATTTATGCCTCATAGAAGGTGCAAACTAGTTCAAGGTAGCATCCAAGTTGCACTACATATTCACACCAAAAGTTGGATCAAAATTGGATAGCAGCAGTGTGAACCTAGCCTGAGGCTTCAAACGACCCGTTACTTTATAATACTATATAATACTATATACTGCAAATATTAACAAAATCTCAGGATGCTAAAAGTATATCCGTGTGCATAGCTCCCAACTGTCCCTGATTTTGAGGGACTATCCCTCATTCTGTCGCTCTTTCCCCCTCATTTGCCCTTCATTTTGGTTTGATCTATATAGTTGTATATAAAATGCACTACTTATCTACCAAAAAGGTGTTTCCCAGTGCTAAGCCTTTCATCAAATTTCTAAATTGCTGCATTTGTAAATTCCAAAAGGCAATATAAAGAAATAGTAGTGGTAAAAAAACACTTGTGGGTTTAACCAATCCTCTTTTTTTGTACAATTCTCCTTTTAACCACTTGCCGACCAGGCCATAGCCGAAAGACGGCAACAGCGCGGTTGGTTTATTCTGGGTGGACGTCCGTGGGACGTCCTTCCAGAATGTTGCTCCCACGCGCCCCCTGGAGCGCGCACCCGGGAACATCCGTGACCCGGTGCATCACGGATCACGGTAAATAGCCGCTGATAGCGGCCGTTTACCATGTAATCTTTCCGTCAAATGACAGAGCGACCACTTGTAAACAAACCGGCGCCCCTGATGACGTAAGTTGTGCCAAAACCGGTCGGGCGGAATGTACGTACACTACCACTAATGCGCGGTTGTGGGTCGGCCATTTTGGATTCTGGCATTGTGGCTTTCTGCCATGTGTAATGCCGATATGCTTGATTTTTCCATCTAAAATGTGAGTGTACCTTTTGAAAGTTTTAATAAATGATAAGTTTTAAAAGATATTACAATATTGTGGAATCTTTGCTTTTAATATCTGGATCTGTCTGAAGCTGACGGCCATTCCATTGTAGTTTTCTCCCTTCCGAGGGTTCATTCACTGGTGATGACTGCTGTGATCTCCGGGGTTACTGAGCTGTACAATTGCTTGAGCGCAGATTGACCACTCTGACAGGGGTCACATTGTTTCCGGTAAGCAGGATATGAGAGTGTGAGGTGCCACTGGGTTATCTTGGATTCCTACTATCACTACGGCTGTGGAACTACTTAGTTTTCACCAAGTTTCATTTCTGGGATTCTTACGTTTATATATTTTGTCATATACATTTTATGTTACACAATAAGCGCTGCACTATTTGTATACTATATTTTTTGTGTTCAGGTACCTTGACACAGTGCACAGCTGCTTTATACAATTTCACATTTTTCAATTTTTGATTTTGTTTTTACTTCATTGTTCTGGTATGGATTTTTCTGGTTCTAGGTATTATTTGAGCATGTCAGCACTGTGAAGTGGTGAAGTGGGCTGGGTAACAATAGAGAGGGTTCAGATAAAATATCAGAACCTGGGTTATTTTTCAGTTTAAACATTTCCTGCCTCCTATTCCAGATAAACAAGGGCCATGTTGTTCACTTACTCCCTTTGAGCCAATGTGTTTGGGGAAAATACCGGCAAGGGGATACATTTTTGGCATATTTAAAGCTTTGTGTAGGGCACTGCTGCCTACAACTGCTAGTCTCAGGAGATTTGGTGACTTCACTACTGCGCTGCTCATTGTTGGCTGGAGGCTCTGACACGAGGAAGCAAACCTCTGCCTCCACAAAGATGGCTGCCTCCACATAGCGACACAGTGCAAAACATTGTAAGTCAGTAATGGAGAAAAGATCAGCTGCAGGGAAACCACAGGCAATACTGGTGACTAGTCATTTGCCCACTTTTTCTTTTGCACAGCTTACAGAATTCCATTCTTTCTTAAGCAAAAATAACATATGGTCTATATTGACATATGGTGTATATTTTAGATTTCCATTTGTTATTCTTTTTCTTATATCATTCTTTGCATGCAATGCCTCTAGCTCATGTAACTGTCACGTAAAATGTCTCCATCTATCGAAATATGTATTCTGGTGTTTCCATAGCTCCCAACTGTCCCTGTTTTTGAGGGACTGTCCCTGATTTGGAACAAAGTCCCCCTGTCCCTCATAGATCCTCATTTGTGCCTCATTTTGGTCTGATCTATATAGTTGTATACAAAATGCACGATTTATCTATCAAAAAGTGTTTTACAGTGCTAAACCTTTCATCCAATTTCTAAATTGCTGCATTTGTAAATTCCAAAAGCCAATATAACAGGAATTAGTAGTGGTAAAAAAAGCACTTGTGGGTTTAAACAATCATTTTTTTTGTACAGTTCTCCTTTAAGGGGGTGTGGCAGGGGGTGTGTCCTATGCCTTTGAAAATTTGCTAATAGGTGTCCCTCATTCCCATGTCAGAAAGTTGCGAGGTATGTGTTTTATATATTTGTAGTTCACAATCATGTAGCTCTATTGGTTTCAAATTACTTTTACTTGAAAAAAATACCAAATATTTATTTTTTAATAATGCTGCATATGAGTGTAAAGCTAAACACTAACAGTAAGCGGGCTGAACAAAAAAAAAAGAAAAAAACTGATTCCTCCATCCACACATATGAGGTATATGGAGGAATGCAACCCGCCAGGACATTGTATTCTGACAGTGGCCCCCGTTGCTGTAAAAATACACTGATCAGTGGCTTCAGTTGCTAATTGAGAAAAGTTTTACAGCTGGTTATTTTGACAGGAATAAACCAAACAATCGACTTCTATTTAGCGGGGACTGCCACACACTGATCATTTGGAATTCGACTGGTCCCTGCTGAACCAGCCAAATGTTGATCACTGTATGGTCAGAGTCAGAGTTTTCCTTTGCAACTTGCTTGTTAATTAATCCACTTATCAACCCCCCCCCCCCCCCTCGACATCCCCAACATAATTCCACAATTTATTTATTTTTTATCCGTCCAGAGATGTCAGTTTAACTCGCTATATCATTCTGTAGTCAATTAAGGTAGCATATATGTATTGTGACAAGTTGGGGAATTGTAGCTCATTGGTAGCCTCAAACAAGTGAGTTTACTCCACGCCAGAAGTACATAGTTACATAGTTACATAGTAGGTGAGGTTGAAAAAAGTCACAAGTCCATCAAGTCCAACCTATGTGTGTGATTATATGTCAGTATTACATTGTATATCCCTGTATGTTGTGGTCGTTCAGGTGCTTATCTAATAGTTAAATAGTTAAAACTATCGATGCTCCCCACTGAGACCACCGCCTGTGGAAGGGAATTCCACAACCTTGCCGCTCTTACAGTAAAGAACCCTCTACCTAGTTTAAGGTTAAACCTCTTTTCTTCTAATTTTAATGAGTGGACACGGGTCTCGTTACACTCCCTTCTGCGAAAAAGTTTTATCCCTATTGTTGGGTCACCACGGTATTTGTAAATTGAAATCATAACCCCTCTCAAGCGTCTCTTCTCCAGAGAGAATAAGTTCAGTGCTCGCAACCTTTCCTCATAACTAATATCCTCCAGACCCTTTATTAGCTTTGTTGCCCTTCTTTTTACTCACTCCATTTCCAGTACATCCTTCCTGAGGACTGGTGCCCAGAACTGGACAGCAAACTCCAGGTGCGGCCGGACCAGAGTCTTGTAGAGCAGGGGAATTATTGTTTTACCTCTGGAGTTGATCCCCTTTTTAATGCATGCCAATGTTCTCTTTCCTTTGTTACCAGCAGCTTGGCATTACATGCCATTGCTGAGCCTATTATCTACTAGAACCCCCAGGTCCTTTTCCATCTTAGATTCCCCCAGAGGTTCTCCCCCCAGTGTATAGATTGCATTCATATTTTTGCCACCCAAATGCATTTTTTTACATTTTTCTACATTAAAACTCATTTGCCATGTAGTTGCCCACCCCATTAATTTGTTCAGATCTTTTTGCAAGGTGTCCACATCCTGCGGAGAAGTTATTGCCCTGCTTAGTTTAGTATTGTTCGCAAATACAGAGATTGAACTGTTTACCCCATCCTCCAGGTCGTTTATGAACAAATTAAATAGGACTAGTCCCAGCACAGAACCCTGGGGGACCCCACTACCCACCCCTGACCATTCCAAATACTCCCCATTTATCACCACCCTCTGAACTCGTCCTTGTAGCCAGTTTTCAATCCATGTACTCACCCTATGGTCCATGCCAAAGGAACTTGTTTTGTACAGTAAACGTTTATGAGGAACTGTGTCAAATGCTTTTGCAAAATCCAGATTCACCACGTCTATGGGCCTTCCTTTATCTAGATGGCAACTCACCTCCTCATAGAAGGTTAATAGATTGGTTTGGCAAGAACGATTCTTCCCTTTTTAAATATTGGGGCTACATTGGCTTTTCTCCAGTCAGCTGATAATATTCCAGTCAGTAGACTTTCAGTAAAAATTAAGAACAATGGTCTGGCAATTACTTGACTGAGTTCCCTAAGTACCCTTGGATGCAAGCCGTCTGGTTCTGGTGATTTATTAATGTTAAGTTTCCCCAAGTCTAATTTTAATTCTGTCCTCTGTTAACCATGGAGGTGCTTCCTGTGATGTGTCATGAGGATAAAACACTGCAGTTTTGGTTATTGAAGCCCCCCCCCCCCCCCCCCCCGATCCCCTTGTGAAGACTGAGGAGAAGAATAAATTCAATACCTTCCCAATTTCCCCATCCTTTGTAACCAGATGTCCTTCCTCATTCTTTATGGGGCCAATATGGTCTGTCCTCCCTTTTTTACTATTTACATACTTAAAGAATTTCTTGGGATTTTTTTTGCTCTCCTCCGCTATGTGTCTTTCGTGTTCTATCTTAGCCGCCCTAATTGCACTCTTACATTTCTTGTTGCATCCTTTATAAAGTTTGAATGCTGATGATGATCCCTCAACCTTGTATTTTTTGAAGGCCTTCTCCTTTGCTTTTATATGCATTTTTACATTGGAGTTAAGCCATCCAGGACTTTTGCTCTTTTAAATGTATTACCCAATGGGATGCATTGGCTAATGCCCTTATTTAATATGCTCTTAAAGCAAACCCACCTCTCCTCCGTGTTCTTTGTTCCTAAATTTTATCCCAATTCATGCCTTCTAGCAAGGCTCGTAGTTTAGGGAAGTTGGCTCTTTTGAAATTCAGTGTCTTTGTATTGCCTTTATGTTTCCTATTTGTGTGATTTATACTGAAGCCCATTGACCTGTGATCGCTGTTTCCTAAATTGCCCCGTATTTCCACATCCGTGATCAGGTCTGTATTGTTGGTAATCAGTAGATCCAGTGATGCTTTATTTCTAGTTGGTGCGTCTACCATCTAAAACATGTCCTGCAAGACCTTTAGGAACTGGCGAGCCTTAGACGAATGCATGGTTCCCTCCGCCCAGTCTATGTATCGATAATTAAAATCACTCATTATGATAACACTTCCCATCCTTGCTGCTAATCCAAATTGTGATAGGAGATCAGTCTCCCCCTCCTCCCTCAGGTTAGGGGGCCTATAGCATACTCCCAGTATTATTTTCCCCCTTAGCTTCATTGCTTTGGACCTCTACCGATAAGGATTCCACCTCCTCCCTAGCTCCCTTAGTTATGTCATCTATCACATTTAGTTGTACATTATTCTCAATATAAAGGGCATACCCCTCCCCCCTTTTTACCCTCTCTATCCCTGCGATAAAGGGTATACTTTTGAATGGTTGCCAGCCAATCATGAGAGCTGTTGAACCAGGTCTCTGAAATTCCCACAAAATCCAAATCCTTCTTGTACAACAGTATCTCTAGTTCTTGTCCGCCAGGCTCCTGGCATTGGTGAACATGCCACGTAGTTTAGACTGGTCGCATATGTAGCACTAACTCACGGTGGAGCTGCTGGTTTAAGCGGGTCTGCTACCTTCACTCTGCTTCCCTCTGTTTCACCGGCACCGGGTCTAGGGTTCCGTTGAGTCTACTTCTGGATGACACGCGCACCAACACTGGAGTACATTTTCAATGCTTTATTAAACAAACGACTTAGGAAGTAGCAGGAAAGAGGTAGAAAGGAAACTTGCAGAAGAAACTCAAATATTCTCTAAAAGGGTTCTCTTGGCAAAAGGTCTTGGTATAATTCAAATACTATTTGAAATGCACTCCCTCTTGTGGAACACACTCCTTGCTCGTCTGGATAGGCCGCTCTCACCGGTCTAGCAGCCAGCACGCAGCACGAATCAAAGTCTCTGCCACAGACTTGTTTGGGAATAAAATCCGTACGATCCTCTGCCACAGGATGTATAGATTTGCTGTAGTGAAAGTCAGTCACAGTGCTTGAACCTTTAAGCCGAGCCGGCAACCCTATGCTGTATAGTTCCTTTTGGATACGTCCTCCAAGCTGAGTCACCATGGCCCCTCTATAGACCAGCATGTGGCGTGATCTCTCCAAGATGGGTCCTCCCCTGGGATCTCCTCGGTTGTCCAGCTTCATCACACAGGACCGACAGCTCAGGACCATTCCCTCGGCCGCGGTGGTAGGCTCCAGACAAGCCTCTGGATCCCACCCCTGCGCCGCTGTATAGCAGGCCCCCCGGACGGAGGACCACGAGATAGCTCCCTTAACGCATACCTGTCGGCCAGGAGGGCCAGCAGGTGGCTGTAAAACGAACCCAAAATATGGCGTCTGTCCTATAAATACCCTCGCCCAGAATCCAACTCGGAGACCACCTCCACTGCGCGTGCCTCCGGGACAGAGGAGCATTCATACGCTTCAACACGTGCAAATGGACATGTGCTGGAGTGGCGCTATGGGAGGGGAGAGGGGGTCTGCACTGATGGGGGGGGGGTCTGCACTGATGAGGGGGGTCTGCACTGATGAGGGGGGTCTGCACTGGTGGAGGGGTCTGCACTGGGGAGGTCTATACTGATGAATGGGGTCTGCACTGAGGGGGTCTATACTGATGGAGGGGGTCTATACTGATGGAGGGTGGTCTATACTGATGGAGGGGGTCTATACTGATGGAGGGTGTCTATACTGATAGATGGGTCTGCACTGAGGGGGGCTATACCTGATGGAGGGTGGTCTGTACTTAGTAAGGGGGGTCTGTACTTAGTGGGGGGTCTGTACTAAGAGAGGGGGGTCTGTAGTTAGTGGAGGGGGGTCTGTATTGAGGGGGTACTATAGTTGGTGGAGGGGGGGTGACACAAATTTTCTCCGCACCAGGGGACACCAACCTTATTGACGCCACTGACAACAATTAATATTCGCTATTGTCTTCCTGCTTCTCCTCCCGGCCAATCAGGAAGCGGGCCTTAAGAACCGATTGCCCGAGAAGAGATCGTATTGTCCAGGAGCAGGGGGGAGGCGCTGAGGAGGAGACGTAAGGGGAAACCGCCGAACACTGGTAGATGGGTAAGACAGACAGATGGGCGAGTGACGGGGAGGGGGGTTTGACCAACCAACCAAGCGGCGGGGGGGTGGGGGTTCGGGTGGTTTGTTTGCCCCCCCCAAAAAAATAGAGCACCAGCCAACACTAGGTGCAACGTGCACCTGTCATGGCTCTCTTGCAATCACTGCCCCCCACAGAAGGGTGAGGCCCTGAGCTCCAACCCTGGACTCTAAGATGAATACAGCACACAGCTGCATCATTAGTGTGCCTGCTTAAAAGAAAACCTGGCCTTGACCACCATATTAAACAGAAGCACAGGCTCACCCTGCCACAGTATATATATAGTATATCTTTATCTAATATGTTTTTATAAGGAAGAAAAATGGATAAAGTTATTACTCAGTCCAGTGCTGTGCCTGGCTGCAGTCTTTTCACTTCCCTCCCTCCTTACACAGATACTGACTATTAGCTCCCACTGCTGTCAGTCAAATCCTGTGACTAGGGAGCTCAAGGCGGGACCGAGCCACGCTGTCTGTATCTATGGATGCAAGCAGCGTAGCTGGGGATCAAGCCTGCAGATGTGCCACCATAGAAAGAAGTTTCCTATGGTGGCACACACACGAAGAAGAGAGGAGCCAGAAGGGGGATCCCAGAAGAGGAGGATTGGAAGGATTCATGCATTGCAACAGAGGCCATGTAGTAGAGTGGCAGCAAGCCATGGTGACACATGGCCACCTACACATCATGTTGCTTACTGTCACTGCCAAGTTCCTGTGTGTAGCTCTGCCCCCACAGGGACCAGTTGGTAGATTGGGTTCTCAGTTCTTCTGCCTTGATTTTGAAAACAACCTCAGCCCCACTGAGACATCAAAGCAAGTGGATACTGCACTACTACTGGGAGCACCAATATACTGTAGATACTCTGCATGCAACTAAGGTTCAGTATCAAAAAGCAAACATCAACTGGTTAGTGGTAAATTAACTCAATATATTGTTATTGGTTGTCAGTAAACAGCAGTATTAACATAAATGAGCAAGTAAAGGATTGGGTCAATCACAGTTCACTAGGCATTATTTTAACTAGGCTATAGCAGCATAGAATGGGGTTCTAGCAGCTAAATTCAAAATAAGCAATAAGTAATGGCATTAGAAAGCAGTAACAGCAATGATAATAAATACTCTGATAACTTCTCTTTAAACAGTAGGCTATATCACTTTAGAGTGCACTCTATATGAATGGTAGGAATAAAATGTAATACTCCCTAAAGAGAGCATCTTACTAAGGACAATAGGCAACGTTTTTGTGAAGCAGCTATCTGGGTGAGCAGTCTTTAGCCCTAGTTCTTCAGCTAGCATTGGGGCCCAGTCCTTATGGTGGTGCACATGAGTATAGTCCTTGTAAAGTCTTCATGCAGTAAATAATGCTGCTAGTTAGATGGCCAGTTCCTGTGTCTCAGTCTCTGCTAGCAGCAACAGATTAATGGGAGAAGTGTCCTCTTGCCAGTCCCAGCAATAGAGTAACAGGAGCTTTGCTAATCAGATGTCAGCTCGCTTCTGGATCTGCCTGAAGTGACTCTGGTCCTCAGCACATGGCCATACGCTTGTGGCAGGTCGATGAGCACACAGGAGCAGATATGTGTACACCTTGATCTCCTTGCAGCAAAGAGAGTGCCTCAGTATTCAGCCTGTGATAAATACAGCTCTCTCTATCTTTATACATGGCTTGCATTGAAATTGTAGGTCCAATCACTTATTAACTTCCATAGTAAAGTTTCCATAGTAAAGTTTCTTTCCCAAAATTTATCTCCCGTGATTCAGCTCTGCCAACCACCAAGGCTCCTAATCTCCTGCTGCTTGTCAGCTACCCTTGGTCAATGGAGGCGATGTAGTATTAATCCGCTCAGCTGTAGTCCATTGGAAGCACAAAGAGCATTGCAGCACAGTGTCCTAAATTTCTCTCTGTCTCTAGCCAAGCACTACTACTACATGTGTATGATAAAAGGTGCAGCCTTGTGCATTTAAACTGGATCCGATTTCTTTGCTGTCTTTCATACATAGCTAGTAGATTTTTGTTGGTGGAATATTTGCTAAAGGTTTTATAGCACGTGCAGTGCATCTGTAAAGTATTCACAGCGCTTCACTTTTTCCATATTTTGTATGTTACAGCCTTATTCCAAAAGGGATTAAATTAATTTTTTCCTCAAAATTCTACAAACAATACCCCATAATGACAATGTGAAATAAGTTTGATTGACATCTTTGCAAATTTATTAAAAAAAAAAAAAAAACAAAAACACATGTACATAAGTATTCACAGCCTTTGCCATGATACTGAAAATTGAGCTCAGGTGCACCCTGTTTCTCTGATCAACCTTGAGATGTTTCTACAACTTGATTGGAGTACCCCTGTGGTAAATTCAGTTGATTGGACATGATTTGGAAAGGTACACACCTGTCCTATATAAAGTCCCACAGTTAACAGTGCGTGTCAGAGCACAAACCAAGCCATGAAGTCCTGGCGACTGAGCCTGACGTGCAGAAGGAGGTCTCTTGTAGAGCCCAGCTCGGGGACCACAGATGTTGCGACAGTAGCCACAAGAGCCCGGTGAGGTTCAGGTGCCTGTGTAGTCTTTCGCTGGATGTAGTGATGCACAGCAGGTGCATCAGCAGATGCTGGACGAATAGCTGGAGCTGTGGACAGTGGAACAGTAGACCCCGAGTTGGTAGACAGCAAGCAGCAGAGGTTAGTGGCTAGTAGTGGGTGCTGGCAGGGCAGGTGAGCGGCTGGATGCGTGGTCAGACAAGCCAGGTCAGTAACAGATGGTCAGATGCAGGCATGGAATCGTCAGGTTACCAGCAAGGATCTGCAACACAGAATTAGGCAGGTAATCAGAAAGCAGTGCAAAGTCCAAAGACAGACCAAGGTCAGGGTAGGTAGCGATCAAGCAAAGTCAGGAGCAAGCCCGGTCAAATACAGGAATCAACAGGATCAGATACAGCTGGCGTCAGTGTCAGTGGCTAATGTGCATACATGCACACATCTGTGCACCTGCGATGGCCAAAAGCAGGCCTGAGCATTTGCATGTGCCTCGGAGCTAATGCTGTATGTTCCTGACAGAAGAGTACAGATACATTTCTGCAACGTTGAAGGTCCCAATTAGCACAGTGACCTCCAACATCCGTAAATGGAAGAAGTTTGGAACCACCAGCACTTTTCTTAGAACAGGCCGCCCGGCCAAACTGAGTGATCGGGGGAGAAGGGCCTTAGTCAGGGAGGTGACCAAGAACCCAATTGTCATTCTTACAGAGCTTCAGCATTTCTCTGCGCAGAGAGGAGAACCTTCCAGAAGATAGACCATCTCTGCAGCACTCCACCAATCGGCCCTGTATGTTAGAGTGGCCAGACAGAAACCACCCCTCAGTAAAAGGCACATGATAGCCCGTCTGGAGTTTGTCAAAAGGCACCTGAAGGACTCGCAGACCATGAGAAACAAAAATCTCTGGTCTGATGAAACAAAGATTGATCTCTTTGGCCTGAATGGCAAGCGTCATGTCTGGAGGAAACCTGGCACTGCTCATCACTTGGCCAATAACATCCCTACAGTGAAGCGTGGTGGTGGTAGCATCATGCTGTGGGGATTTTTTTCAGCAACAGGAACTGGGAGACTAGTCGGGATTGAAGGAAAGTTAAATGCAGCAATGTACAGAGACATCCTTGATAAAAAACCTGCTCCAGAGCACTCTGGACCTCAGCTGGGGCGAAGGTTCATCTTCCAACAGGACGACAAGCCAAGATAACAAAGGAGTGGCTACGGGACAACTCTGTAAATGTCCTTGAGTGGCCCAGCCAGAGCCCAGACTTGAACCGATTGAACATCTCTGGAGAGATCTGAAAATGGCTGTGCACCGAAGCTCCCCATTCAAACTGATGGTGCTTGAGAGGTCCTGCAAAGAAGAATAGGAGAAAATGCCCAAAAATAGGTGTGCCAAGCTTTTAGCATCATACTCAAATAGACTTGAGGCTGTAATTGGTGCCAAATGTGCTTCAACAAAGTATTGAGCTAAGGCTGTTAATACGTATGTACATTTTTTCGTTTTTTTATTTTTAATATATTAGCAAAGATTTCAAACAAACATCTTTCACGTTCTCATTATGGGGTATTGTTTGTAGAATTTTGAAGAAAATAATGAATTTAATCCATTTTGCAATAAGGCTGTAACATAACAAAATGTGGAAAAAGCACTGTGAATACTTTCCGGATGCATTATATCTGTTATATTTCCCCTCACTGCACTGGCAACAATTCAAAATATTCCGATTTTTTTTTCTCACTTTTCTCCTAGTTACAGTGTTCACTAGGGCAGTCAGAGGGGTAAAATACAGCAATAAAAACTTCAAAAAGGGTCTAACCCTTCCCTACTCTAACCAACATTAAAAAACAGTTGACTTTATACACTATACATTTTAAGCTATTAAACCTAGAAACCTTGTCCTATATAATTTAATGTTAACCTTTAAAGTTATTCAATATACATAATGTAGGCAGTTCAAGTCATAAACCCAGGCCTGTTTATTTAAAGCCCAACTGCAGGATATTAACAAAACACCCCTCCCACCACTCCTTCCCACCACTCCTTCCCACCACCCTCTAACTAACCACTGGTAAGAAAAAAAATATCCAAACGTCCATTTTTCTTAACTGAAGCCACAGTCACATGATGATTCCTCTCTCTTCTTGTGTTTAATTCCATTGAATGTCCATATCACTGCCTGCTTGATGTGCACACCTCATATTGGTGGAAGCAACTCTTCCAATGGCCAAGTTCTCTCTCATAGGATCCAGAGGCAGAACAACTCATAAGGGCGATGAGGGGACCAGTGCCCAAGAGAAAAACAAGCAAGGAAAAATGTCTAGTCCCCAGGGCAGGATATTAACTTTGCTCATTGAGCAAATTGTTGTTTTGATCCATTACACTGCAGGATGGCTTAGGAAGAGGTGTTTAAAATCAAGACAAAGCGGTTAGGTAAGTGACGCACAATGAACTATTTAAATTAGATTTTTTTTTTCCTGGAGATGGGCTCTAATAGTACCAAAAGTGAGAAAAAAGTTGAAATTGATTATAATTTATTGTTACTAATGCAACAGTTTATTACAGGAGTGATAACTGTCACACTGATCTCTTTTCTTAACTGTAAGTGCCGGTTTACACAGGGGCGATTTGTCAGGCTGCCTGACAAGTTGCACTCCATGTATTCCAATGGAACCGTTCTAATAGGAGCGACTCAAGACACTCCGACTTAGAAAAAGGTTCCTGTACTACTTTGGGGTGACTTTGGAGTGACTTGCATTGACTTCTATGTAGAAGTTGTCTTGCAAGCAGCACTGAAGTCGAGCTGTAGTCAGATGACTTTGAAGCCGCCCCTGTGTGAACCGGCATTCTCTTATTGCTTTCTCTTACAATTTGTACCTAGTTACAGAGTTACTGCTGTAGTTGACTACAATACTTATCTATGCAGCTACAAATAGCTGATGTACCATGGTCATCAGCAGCTCAGTATAATTGGATAACATGCGTAGAATGCAAAGCTGTCAGTTTTGTCGCTAGCTCCAAATACTGCTAAACTAAATCACTCAGTGGCTGAGCTACAAATTGTTTGGAATTTCAGCGACACATACCTTCCATTGACTGCTATTTATTTTTCCCTTGCAAAAAAAGACTGTAGCTGCTGCAGATCTCTTCTACAAAATCACCAATGTGACCTATCAGCAGTGTAAAAATGGGCCTAAGGAAGAGGAGGCTCGGCTATAGTACTTGGCAGCAAAAAAAAGCAGAAGAGTCATGGGAATTTTTACATAATCTGGAACCCCAGAGATTACTGTTTGGGGCCTGTTTTTGATATCAACTGTAGAATTCCAGAGTTGAGCAACTCTAAAAAAAAAAAACACGCTATAAGAAAAGCTTGCCTGGAGGACATTAACTTTCAGACTACTATCATGAAGGAGCTTTGCTAGAATACCCTCTTAAAGTGTTACTAAACCCAGGACATTCACTATATCTAGTCTCCCACAGTACACAGAACATGAAAATGCAATAATTTTAGTAAATACAATCTGCTAAATACCTTTTCTCATTAGCAGTTAGAGCAGTCTTGTGACTTCTATCATTATCTGGTTAAAGCTCGTAGAAGGAGATTTCATTCTCCCATGGTTGTCCTATGAGGATGCAGAACCTCTGACCCTCTGTCTGAATAGTGCTAATTGGCCCATGCACTCACACACACCAAACTGAGCATGTGCAGCTTGTCGCCTAGCCTCTGTACTATCTGGAGATATAGTGGGGACTCTGGAAGAAGGGGAGGATCGGAAAAGACAGGATCAAACAGCCTTTTTACACAATGCAGAGGATTAACCCCTTAGGTTCCACAGTGAGTATAACAAGCATGCTTTACTGCATATACAGACTGATTTTACTGTTGTGGGTTTAGTAACACTTTAAGGGAATCTGTAATCACCTGTAACTCAGTAATCTGGGACCAGGGTGTAAATGCAAATACCCAGAAATAGGTGCACATATGTTCAGAAATTGCACTCAAGGAGCTCCACTGTGTACTATTATGAAAATACTCACTGCTTTTGGAGACTGCCACTGCCACCACCTGCATTTGTGACAAAAGATGGCAGAACAAAGCACCAGCTCCCTAGATTAAGTTGGTTTTGTGCACAGCATGTTGCCCAAGGTGCTTTAGGGGGCTACTGTAAATATGTGCAGGCAGTTAAATCCTGATATCTATTTAGTATAGGTCAGTATAGATGCAATTTAAAGTCTGTCTTTGGGCTACTGATAGCTACTGAATCAGGCACCACTTGAGCTAGATTGCATTGTATCCCAGCTCATGCTATGCCAGAGTGCTCTGTTTTGAAAACAGCAACCATGGCTTTCATGACCATGCTGTGGGTCATTCCTCTGTGCTCTCCATGCCTCCCTTTTGGACAATGAGGCCAACTATCACAATTTGTGGCCAATATGCATGCAAAGAGTGCTAAGCAATCTGGGTTTCAGGGTTCTAGGGCTAGCTGCTAAGTAACCAAGTAGTGGTTCAGGTGCCTTGTCAGAAGCACAAACATTTGCTTTATTCATGATTTCTATGAAACCAACTAAATACCAGCATCACACAATGCCTGCTATTAAATCTGTTGGCCAGAAAATGTTCTTCAATATGCTTAATTCAAACTAGTTTCACTTTATTGCTAATGCCTGCCTTCTCTGTCTTCAGGGCTAAGCCTGCCAACTTGTCATTTAACTTACAAATGTAAGTGCCCTTATTTGCCACTGAGAAGAAATATATCACTCTACTAAAATAAGACGGACAAAGCCAATGTTCAAAATACTGAAGAAACACAGGGAAAGAAAATTGTCTTTGAAAAGAGAATACTAATTGAAGGTATGCAGGAAGCTAATGTTTTTCAAAGCTCTGAATCTCCTTCCTCTGGGTGCATTGTGTTTCACAAGCAAAAAGCAGAGTGACACTTAAATGTGCAAATAGCAGTCTGGTAGTAATCCAATCCAGCCAAAAGAAAATATACAGTGGGTACAGAAAAGAATCACCCCCTTTAAAATAATCACATTTTGTTGCTTTGCAGCCTGAAATGAAGACAGACACCGTTTTTGTTTTATCCAGTTGTATTTACTCTGCAACTTATAACATCAAAGTGAAAGACATAACACTAACATATCAGAAAAAAATGTATTAAAAAACAGGATCACTGAGTTGGAAAAAGGATCACCACCTCCTAAAAATGAGATCAAGTGTAGCTAATCACCTTCTCAATGGCACACTTTAATCACCTTCTCAATGGCAGCCTTTAAAAAGGCTTACCTGTAGGTAAAGTTAATATCTCCTAAACCTGTACGGTTTAGGAGATATTCCCTTTGCATGCAGCCGCTGATGTCAGCGGCGCATGTACTCTGAATGCCCGGCTGAAAGTCCGGCATACGCTGTCAGAGCTTGTCTGGAAGAAGACTCCCGGCTCCAGCCACTTACAGCCGCGAACCCGGAAGAAACGCAGAGGGCAAGATGTCAGCTCCCTTGGCGTGGACCGGGCTGTGATACGGGGGCTTCGATCTAAAGTAAGTATTTCATAATTGCAGGGGTTTTTTTTCTTTTTTTTTTTCTTGATGTGTGGGTATACATCAATCATAATAAATAAATCATAATGGCAACAGAAACTACCCAAACCGCCCTGATCAAAAGTTTACATACCTTGGTGGTTTTGGCCTGATAACATGCACACAAGTTGACACAAAGGGGTTTGAATGGCTATTAAAGGTAACAATCCTCACCTGTGATCTGTTTGCTTGTAATTAGTGTGTGTGTATAAAAGATCAATTAGTTTCTGGACTCCTGACAAACCCTTGCATCTTTCATCTAGTGCTGCACTGACCTTTCTGGATTCTGAGTCATGGGGAAAGCAAAAGAATTGTCAAAGGATCTGCGGGAAGGGGTAGTGGAACTGTATAAAAGAGGAAAGGGATATAAAAAGATATCCAAAGAAATTGAGAATGCCAATCAGCCGTGTTCAAACTCTAATCAATAAGTGGAAAATGAGGGGTTCTGTTGAAACGAAACCACGGTCAGGTAGACCAACTAAAATTTCAGCCACAACTGCCAGGAAAATTGTTCAGGATGCAAAGAAAAACCCACAAATAACTTCAGGTGAAATACAGGACTCTCTGAAAACATGTGCTGTGGCTGTTTCAAGAATAACAATAAGGAGGCACTTGAAGAAAGATGGGCTGCATGGTCGAGTCGCCAGAAGAAAGCCATTACTACGCAAATGCCACAAAGTATCCCGCCTACAATACGCCAAACAGCACAGAGACAAGCCTCAAACCTTGTGGCACAAAGTCATTTGGAGTGATGAGACCAAAATTGAGCTTTTTCGCCACAACCATAAATGCTACATTTGGAGAGGAGTCAACAACGCCTATGATGAAAGGTACACCATTCCTACTGTGAAACACGGAGGTGGATCACTGATGTTTTGGGGATGCGTGAGCTACAAAGGCACAGGAAATTTAGTCAAAATTGATGGCAAGATGAATGCAGTATGTTATCAAAAGATACTGGAGGAACATTTGCATTCATCAGCCAGGAAGCTGCACATGGGACATACTTGGACATTCCAACATGACAATAATCCAAAACACAAGGCCAAGTCGACCTGTCATTGGCAGAATAAAGTGAAGGTACTGGAGTAGCCATCTCAGTCTCCTGACCTCAATATCATTGAGCCACTCTGGGGAGATCTCAAACGTGCAGTTCATGCAAGACAGCCCAATAACTTACAGGAACTGGAGGCTTTTTGCCAAGAGGAATGGCAGCCTTACCATCTGGGAAGATAAAGAGCCTCATCCACAAATAGCTGTCATTATTGTTAAAGGGGGCAATACACGATATTAAGAACTGGGGTATGTAAACTTTTGATCAAGGTCATTTGGGTAGTTTATGTTGCCATTATGATTTAAAAAGAATAAACACAGTTGAATGATAATAAATGGCTTCAGCCAACCACTAATCATGAGTGAAAGACAAGTTTTTGTGTTATCATTCATATTCTCTGAAAAATGGCCGAGAAATCATAAATTCTAGCCAGGGTATGTAAACTTATGAGCACAACTGTATGTAGCTGTACCCCCGTAGGGGCTGCTAAGTGCTGTGGCCCACCTGTAACTCTGCCTGGCCCGGCGTTCACCTTTCTGACACTCCAAGACAGAAAAACAGTCTATGTGCTTGTTTTTATGTTTTATTGAGGGATTTGAACTTGGATGTGGTATAGAAAGTATGGGATGCCCAATGGAATTTTGCAGAACTTGTTGGGACAACTATATACACTCAGGTATATACACACCATTTCACCTCCTGCACATCGCTTCCTCACTAATGTTCATTCCTCTCTCCTCCTGCACATCGCTTCCTCTCTAATGTTCATTCCTCTCTCCTCCTGCACATCGCTTCCTCTCTAATGTTCATTCCTCTCCCCTCCTGAACATCGCTTCCTCTCTAATGTTCATTCCTCTCTCCTCCTGAACATCGCTTCCTCTATAATGTTCATTCCTCTCTCCTCCTGCACATCGCTTCCTCTCTAATGTTCATTCCTCTCCCCTCCTGAACATCGCTTCCTCTCTAATGTTCATTCCTCTCTGCTCCATCACATCGCTTCCTCTCTAATGTTCGTTCCCCTCTCTTTCTTCACATTACTTCCTCTGTAATGTTCAAGCACAGCTAGCACAAAGTGGATAGGCCAGACACTGGCTCCGCCAGGCCTTAGCAATTGCCCTTTGCAGGCAGGGACCACGGACCCCTATAGTGTAGCAGAATACAAAGTCTCTGGTGCTAGCTGTCCTAAATGCAACTACTGAGCCCAGTATGCCATCTTCAGGCCCTGCCAGCCCTCCTGGCTAAAGCTGCCCTTTTCCACTGCCCATGACACTGTATTATATATACTACACGGACTGCACTATATACTCTGAACTGTATTATATATACTACACAGACTGCTCTATATACTCTGAATTGTATTATATATACTACACGGACTGCTCTATATACTCTGAATTGTATTATATATACTACACGGACTGCACTATATACTCTGAACTGTGTTATATATACTACACGGACTGCACTATATACTCTGAACTGTATTATATATACTACACGGACTGCACTATATACTCTGAAGTGTTTTATATATACTACACGGACTGCACTATATACTCTGAATTGTATTATATATACTACACGGACTGCTCTATATACTCTGAATTGTATTATATATACTACACGGACTGCTCTATATACTCTGAATTGTATTATATATACTACACGGACTGCACTATATACTCTGAACTGTGTTATATATACTACACGGACTGCACTATATACTCTGAACTGTATTATATATACTACACGGACTGCACTATATACTCTGAAGTGTTTTATATATACTACACGGACTGCACTATATACAGTATTCTCCACTTTATTATATATACTACACTGACTACACTATATACAGTATTCTCCACTGTATTATATATACTACACTTACTGCACTATATACTCTTAACTGCATTATATATACTACACTCACTGACTGCACACTACACTACCTGCCTAATCTCTGTTCATTCGCTATATAAGGCCGCCGTGTAAGCAACAGCCTTATATAGTGTGGGGCGTGGATTTAGCCCCTGAGCTATAATTGGCCAAAGGCATCCTGCCTTTGGCCAATCATGGCTCTCATAGCACATCGCGCTGTGATTGGCTAAAGCATACAGGTCAGGTGCATGCTTCGGCCAGTCAGCAGCCGTCAATGCACTGCAATCTTGCAGTGCATTATGGGGCACTCCTCAGTGGGCGAACTTGCCGCAAGCTCCACATCGGAACCATCCCTATTGATGGGGCTTAGCCTTGAAATCAGGGAAGTCAGGCACCAGCAACAAAGTTAAACTAGTATCAAAGAGTCACACAAGAGAGGGCTTTTTAACTAGCAGAAGGTGGATAAAAGTGGATACACTATGCTGTGTGCATTCACTTAGGTTTTTTCACCTTCGCAAATCTAAAATGAAGGCAGATTTGCTTTAAAGCAATATTTACAAGTCTTCCCACCATAAAGCTAAATAAGAAAATATCTGGAACATGTTGTATCGTATTTCCCATTAATTTCAATAAAAATGTGGTTATGTAAATGGTTAAAAAAATGAAACAATATTTCTGTGATGGAAAAACATTGATATGTTACTGGAAATGAATATGAAGCACTCTCTTTCTAATTAGTAGAATCATGTGGGTCCCATGCCCCAAACTCCTGAAACTCAAGAGATAGTAACTACCGTACTCTAAATTTTAGGAACAGTCGGTGCTGTATAGAGATATCCAAATGAGTTGTTTAGTACTTGGAAAACAGATTATGCTTGACTCCTGCTCTCACAATTATAATTATCTACTTAGTGAACTACAATGGGCACACTCATTGGGGCAGATCTTGCATAAAATATATCCATGCAACCAATATTTCCCTGAATTTCTGAGCAAGCTCAGAGCCCTTTTCATATGTTGCTATCTACCCTCAAACTATACACATACAACATTTTATGACTAGGCTTAGTTTCCAGATAACCAGATCCCATTTTATGAAGATGTCCTGTTAAACCCTTGAGATATGAAGAGATCGTGATGTACAATGGAGACATTTCCAGTTTGCTTGGAGAAATTTGCAAGCAACAACATACACATTGCTATAATTAAAAAGATGTATTAATATTCCTTTTGTTGTCCATAAAGCAAATTTGCCTAGCCCGTTATTAGACATTTAAGGACTTTCTTTGTTATACAGAAATGTAGATATCTGTTTGGCAAGATGACTTTGCAATAGTAAAGATATTTTGTCTTGTCTTTCCAGGTAAGGACAGTTTATGGATTTTTTCTAAACAGAAGGTATATGCGCTGTTTGCTTTAGATGTTGGAGATCTTTTACCTTCCACACTAGCTTGGACATTTTGTTTTTTGTGTGAAAGGGGACATTGGTATTATCATAAGTGCCAGTGTAGACAGGCTTTAGGCTTGTGTCAATAGCTTCAGTTTGACATCAGTATGAGAAACTTCTGAGATTGTTTAAAATTGTTTGGGAATACAAAACGTGTTTGACGTGAACAAAAGCCTATTGACATGGGTCCTTACTGTGCCCTTGCCAAACAATACTGTTTGGTGTGGTGCCATCTTGAGCAGCACCAATCAGTGTTTGGAAGCTGAAATACACATTTCTTTGTCCGGATACTGAAAAAAAAATTGAAAACAACTTCTGAAATTATATTAACATGTTAAAGTTTCTATGGGATTTTAGTAAGGACCTTTACATATAATTTAAACATTGAGGTCATTTGTAAAAAGGAGGCTTTTTTTTAAACTACAATAACTATTGATTGAGTGTGCTCGCATTTCTACCTGCCTGCCTAACACACCTAACCTTCTTCCATTCTTATCCTCCCAACAAAACACAAGAAATTGATTATTAAGGAAGGCTTTACATGGGTTCTTGAGGATACTCTTGGCCAAGATTGTGTACACTAAATGGCAAACCCCTGTTCCAAAATCTTTTGATTCTAGGGCAATCCCACTAGATGTGCATAAGTGTGCCCACCACTTTGCAACTCCTTTAGCATGGTTCAGGTGCCCCTCCCCCAACTTTTCCAATCTGCAGGGCCCCATGTACAAACGGAGTAGTACAATATAAAGTAGTTAGCTTTGTTAACTGAGGTGTTCAGAGAGCCATATGTGGTTGTGTACCATATTTGGGACCTTTGTATTGCTTTTACATGGTTTCCTATATCACCTTTCCATGTTAGATTTATGTGGCAGGGGTTTTGGAAGTTAAGTATAGGATTTGTTATATGTTCTCATAAGTGAGGAGGTGTCCATAGAACACTGTTTATCCCTAGAAGTGCTATTTGGGAAGTTTCAATACCAATTCACAGTGGGACATTTGTGGTTGCATGGTAGGAGGAAACAGGGGTAGGTGTTGCTAGCATGTGGGAAAGCAAAGACCCCTTTGTTTTGGGTTGTGATAATATTTTTTGGGAGACCCTTTGGTCTGGAGTTGCTCCATATGAACTTCAAACAGTAACAGTATGTGGATTGAAAGTGATCTAAAAGGGTGTTGTAGTTTGGAAATTAATGTATCTTTCAGTGCTGCTATTTTGATGAGCTACGATATCTGGTATCTCATACAAGACTCTAAAGTCAACTTCATTTATCAGAGGAGGGTGGAATACTTGGCTGTGTAGAGGGCTTCATGGGTGGCTAGGAGGAAAATACCCAAGTAAGGGATTTGGACCTCTTCCCATCTGTAAAGACAGTTTTTGTTAGGTTTCTGACTTGGGTTTCTGATTATGTGACATTTAGGGCCAATGATTTGGAGTTGTTAATGCAAAGACCTGCATAGAAAAATGGTTTAAGGCTTTTAATACGGTTCGGAAGCAAGATGGTAAGATTGGAGAGGGTAGGAACTGCTTAATTTGCAAAGAGGCAAGAGTTTATGCTGATATTTAGCTATTTCTATACCCTGCATGTGAGGGTTTGAACTGATTGCCAACACTAGGGGCTCCATTGCTAAAGTGAACAGAAGTGTTGAAAGGGAACACCCCTGTCTCGTGCCTCTTAGTATAGGGAAAAGTGGGGAGCAAAATCCAGCATATAGGACAAGAGCCCTGGGGCCATCATATAGGGATCAGATCCATTTAAGAATGTTGGGGCTGAATGCCCATTTGACCACAAGAGAAACAAATGGCTTTTTAATATAACAGAAAAGCAGGTAATTTGCATTTTTATGCTAAATGGATTAAATGTAGAATAGGCATTATGTTGTTGCATGCGGCAGTCTGGCATAAAGCCAGTTTGCTCCTTCACTGTCAGGCTGGGAATTCCTTGTGATAAGGGGTCATTGCTGTACATTTCCGTGAAATTCATTAAAGGAAACCTGTACTAAAATGAATGACGGCTGCTATTTCTGAAAATGCTAGTTGTTTGTCTCTGGCTTCCATGCTTTTGTCATGTAGTCAAAGTTCCTGGTTAGCATGATTCTTCTGGGTAGGAACGAAATAGAAGAGCAGGGCGCTGAGGTTAATACTTAATGAAAAAGCAGCACACTTACGTTTAAATAATCACCAATCTGCCAGACTGTAGGGACTCAGTTTATGGGACATCAAGACACAGGGCAGCTGAGGCATAATGTGTACATAAGGCATCGGCCAAGCATGCAGCAATGTGAGACACCAGAGTGCAAAAACCAGCCTGTGATGTGGGATAGACCGATGGTGTCTCCAGGGATGACAGCTGTCACAATGCCTGGATGATGTCAGGAGGGGGCGGGCATAATGCGTTTCAAGGGGGCTCCACCCTCTTTTTCAAATTTATATTTGAAAAGAGGGTGAAGTCCCTTGTCAGCTAATCTGCCAATGCGATTCTTTTGGCTCATGTGGAAAAATGTACCTTCCAATCCTTCAAATTACATTTGGTAAGAATTTTGATACTTATTGGGTGTTAATTCAGAGAGGGGGGATAGGGGGGTTGAGAGAGAGGGCGAGGAAGAGAGAGAGAGAGAGTGAGAGAGAGAGGGGAGAAGGAGAGGGGGAAGGAGAGAGGGAGAGAGAGAGGGGGGAGAGAGAGAAAGAGAGGGGTAAGTTTCACATAATGTGCTAGTATGCGGTGCATACTAGCACATTATAACATTGCCTTGCAGGAGGAAATGTTTTTTTTTTTTTTAAATGAGTTTATTAGTGCTTTACTTTACTATGACTAGCTATAGCTCACCTTAGTTTGTTCCTCTGCTTCTCTGTTTTTTTATATAAGAAACTATATCAATAACTATAATGTTGCTATATATTGAGCTTTCACGATTGGACAATTAAAGGACAACTTTTTCTTGCGCTGTGTGAAGCTCTAGAGATACTAGGTTCTGTTCCTTTCACTGGTCTCACCTTGTGCAAGCCGTTTCCTTTTCCCGTTTGTTTTTAAGTATATTGGTCAGTATCCGTAACAGGTATGCAGAGGCAGCTCTCAGCTTTGTGAGGCCTTAGGCAAAACTTAGACATGAGGCCCCACTCACGCCCATAATGGGAAAAAGAATTCAAGCCATACAAATTAATAATACAGTGCACTGCACAGTGTCCAATGAACTGATGGGAATTCACCCATGGCCAGTCCAGTATGCATTGGATCATATCACACCAGGATATGCGCTGCAACACAAGCTCCCTCTCTATAGTGATCGTCACTTACTAGACAGCTCTCTGTAATGCCTACATTTCACATTACCTTGGCCATAAATTGATCATCTATTTTCCTAAACCTATGCCCCATACCTGTTGTGGACACAACCAATGCACTGTATTCAGGTCAGTGAACCTGAATACAGAGCTGACTGGGGAGAGAGAGGAGGGAGAGAGAGAGAGGAGAAAGAGAGGGGGGGGGGGTGGGAGGGAGAGAGAAGGGAGATAGAGGAGGGGGAAGGAAGAGACAGAGAGGCGTGGGAGAGAGGGAGAGAGAGAGGAGAGAGAGGGGTGGAAATAGAGTGGAGTGGGAGGGAGAGAGTGAGAGAGAGGAGTGGGAGGGAGGGGGAATAGAGGGAAGTGGGAGAAGGTTAGAGAGAGAGGGGTGGGAGAGAGAGAGAGAGAGAGAGAGAGAGGGGGGTAGGGAGAGAGGGGGAGAGTGAAGGGAGAGAGGGGGAGAGGGAAAGGAGAGAGAGGGGGGGGGAGGGAAGAGAGAGAGAGAGAGGGGGGGAGCAGGGGAAAGAGAGGAGGGGGAGAGAAAAGGGGAGGGTTAGAGGGTTCAAAGAGAGGGGAGGATGGGGAGAGACAGAGGTGGGAGAGAGATGTGGGGAGAGAGGGATGGGGGAGAGATAGGGGTGGGGAGAGAGGGGGTAGGGAGAGAGAGAGGAGGGAAAGGGAGGGAGGGGGGAAGGGGAGAGAGAGGGGGGAAGGGGAGAGAAGGGGAGGGGGAGAGAGAGAGGGGGAGGGGAGAGAGAAATAAGAGAGAGAGATAGAGTAGGAGGAAGCAGGAGAGGGGTGGGAGGGAGAGAAGTGTGGGAGGGGAAAGAGATAAGAGGGGGGAGAGAGAGGGGTGGGAGGGAGAGAGAGAGAGAAAGAGCGGAAGAGAGAGGGGTGGGAGGGAAAGAGGGGAGGGAGAGGGAGAGGGGGAGGGAGAGAGAGGGGAGAGAGAGGGGGAGAAAGAGAGAGAGGGGAGAGGGAAGAGAGAGAGAGAGAGAGAGAGAGAGATGGTGGGAGAAGCAGGGGAGAGAGAGGAGTGGGAGAGGGGGAGAGAAAAGGGGAGGGGTAGAGGGTTGAAAGAGAGAAGAGTGGGGGGAGAGATGGGGTGAGACAGAGGGGGAGAGAGATGGGGCGAGAGAGAGAGGGGTGGGAGAGGGGGATGGGGGAAGATAGAGGGGTGGGGAGAGAGAGAGGGGTGGGGAGAGAGAGGGGGGTAGGGAGAGAGAGAGGGGGAAGGGGAGAGAGAGGGGGGAATGGGAGAGGGGGAGGGGAGAGAGGGGAGAAGATAAGAGAGAGGGGGAGGGGAGAGAGAGATAAGAGAGAGATAGAGTAGGAGGAAGAGAGAGAGGGGTGGGAGGGAGAGAAGGGTAGGAGGGGAAATAGATAAGAGAGGGGAGAGACAGGGGTGGGAGGGAGAGAGAGAGAGGGTGGAGAGAGAGAGGGGTGGAAGGGAAAGAGGGGAGGGGGAGAGGGAGAGAGGGGTGGGAGAGAGAGAGGGGGGAGGGAGATAGAGAGAGAGAGAGAGAGAGAGGGGAGAGGGGGAGTGAGAGAGAGGGGGAGTGAGAGGCAGAGAGGGGGGGAGAAGGAGAGGGGGGAGGGAGAGAGGGAGAGAGAGATAGAGAGGGGGAGAGAGAGAGCGAGGGGGAGAGAGATAAGGGATAGAGAGTGGGAGGGAGAGAGAGGGGTGGGAGGAGTAAGAGACAGGGGGGAGTCAGAGATGGGGAGGAGTAGAGGAGGAGAGAGAGAGGAGGGGAAAAGGAGGCGTTTTGTTCTGTGCTCCTGTGTGAGATCCGGGATAACCTGTGATGTATGAGGTCCGGTCACATGGAAGAGGAGTTGTTTGCATACAGGGGCTGGGTGGTGGACAGAGCAGTTATGTGTCAGTGTGCAATAAAACCGATTCTTTCTGTCACTGGACGGACTCACCCCAATCCTCAAACTCATCAGACCGCCGTCACTGCTAGCAGCCTCTGTATTGCCTCTGGGTGAAACCACAACACACGTGAAGGGCGGGGCTTCATCGACCAGTCAACCCAGCAGCCTACAGTTCATTGGCCCCTGGACCAACCAGTGAGATGGTTTCCTCCATTCATTGCTGGTGCGGACCTTTATGCATTACAGACTGCCCGAGGAGCAGAGACTCACCCCGATTCTTCCTCCCTGCAGCCGGGATAAAGATGAGAGGGGGAGGCAGTCCTGCTGGTGTTAGTGCAGAGTCCTGGCATGAGAATATCGGTCCCGCACATCCGCAGGCAGTGCCATCATTCTTCCCGAGGCTGGGCTCTCCCCTTCCTCCGTCAGGCAAATTAGCTGGCCGCGAGGCCCCTGGGAGCGCGAGGCCTTAGGCGACCGCCTAATTTGCCTAATTAAAGAGCCGCCTCTGCAGGTATGGCAACATTACCATCTTGTTTTAAAGAAATTGATACTTATCATTTTTTTAGTTATGTATTAATGAAAGTTACTAATTTTTTAATGAAAATAGGGTGTGGTACCTTCAAAATGCCATATACTGTAGCTATCTTGCGTTAGGGTCTTATATTTTTTCTTTGGTGTAATCGCAAAGATGTGGTACCAGTGAACCCTGGTTGGGGGCCCTTTACCTGAGGTTCCTCTCTCCCATATTTTCAATTGCGTTTTTATTATTGCTTGACATTACCCTCAGTGTCCTGCTCTTCTATTTCTTTCCTGCTCATTAGGTGATCCTACCCAAATCTAGGACAGGAGCTGCAGGGGTGAACCACACTATTATCTCTCATCCATTCATCCTTCTCTTCATAATGCTGTTTCCACTACAGACTTTGTATTCATATTGACTAGCTGCTTCTGAACATCCTAGAGGAGCGCTGTATGTACTGTGTATTTTGTACACTTGTTTATTTTTGCTGATGATTCTTCTGGGTCAATGACGAAGACTCACAATACATGTTACAATCTGACCATACGGTCTCTGTGCAATCAACTATGCGATATGAGGACTCACCTAATTTGTATCTAATTAGTATCCAATCAGGCAGACACTTTCACTACATACTTACAGAAGAATGTACAACCACAGCATTTTGCTCAGTATATTTTTCTTTTAAACTGGTCTGGACCTTTGTTGTTCCACGGGTATTATGTGAAATAACCTACAATACAACACTTTTATTATTACAGAGCTAGGCATTGTTTCTATATATTATGGCCATATACACTATATTGTCAAAAGTACTGGGACACCTGCCTTTACACGCACATGAAAGCGGGGTTCCACTCAAATTTTTAACTTAATCTTACCCCCTTCAGTTAATTCCATAGATGTTCAAATGTCGCACAAAATTTTTTTTTATCGCTGTAATTACCTTTATATTGTACTTTATTGTGGCACTTCCTGTCTCTCCTCCCATGGGAGTAGGCGTGTTTATTGCCTTTCCCCGGCGCCGCACTGTCTCCTGGGAGCTTAGTGTCAGGCTTCCCAAGATTCAGTGCGGAAACAATGATTATGCGTGTGAACAAGCTGTGAATGAACAGCATTCACCGCATCCCGGAAATCAATGCTTGTGGGCTTCACATGCCCACAAGCAAGATGGAAACAGCCAGCATCACATTTTTTAAGTTATTCTTCAGTACGAAAACAGAGGCGGAAATATTACACCCAAACTGTGAGTATTATTTTGGGGTTAGCAAAGTGACTCAATGACCTAAAAAAAAAAAAAAGATTGATCGCCGGACTCCCGCTTGAACTTCAGTGGTATCCCAGTCTTAGTCCGTAGGGTTCAATATCGAATTGGCCAACTCTTCTGGGAAGGCTATCCACAAGGTTTAGTTTAGTGTGTCTATGGGAATGTCTGACCATTCTTCCAGAAGCGCATTTGTGAGGTCAGGCACTGATGTAGATGAGAGGGCCTGGCTTGCAGTTTCCACTCTAATTCATCCCATAGATGTTCTTTTGGGTTGAGATCAGGACTCTATGCAGGCCAGTCAAGTTCCTCCACCCCAAACTCGCTCATCCATTAGGGACCTTCCTTTGTGCACTGGTGCTCAGTCATGTTGGAACAGGAAGGGGCCATCCTCAAACTGTTCCCACAAAGTTGGGAGCACAAAATTAAATTGTCTTGGTATGCTGAGGCCTTAAGAGTTCCCTTCACTGGAACTAAGGGGCCAAGCCCAATCCCTGAGAAACAACCCCACACCATAATCCCCCCTCCACCAAAATCAGTGCACAAAGCAAGGTCCATAAAGACATGAACGAACGAGTTTGGGGTGGAGAAATGCATACATGTAGAATCATTATCCTAGATCTGCTGCCTTTATTAATGCTGACTTAAATACCTCCATGTAGGAACAGGGGTAAACATAATTCCCATCTTACTTTAAAAAGGAAGCGGCCCTTATCTACCCAACCACAAAAAACAACAGTTCATGTTATTATTAGTAAACTTTAAGCTTCCAATAAAATGAAAGTATATAATCAAAATTTTTGGAATGCCAAGAAACCATGGCTTAGTTGTTTCTTGGGAATTTGATGTTCAAAATATTTTCTGCTTTTCACAGAAAATACATCAGTGCTTTATTAAAACAGAAGTTATTTGTCATCACTTCCATCACAAATCCAATGGACAAGGTGGGCTTCTCGTTTAAGGCATGACATTTGTGAAACTGAGTAACAGATACCCCAAATTAAAGTAAAACTCCAGTGAAATGTCAAAACAACCCCCCCCCCCCCCCGACATACTCTGCAAAGTTGAAATGTTTCTTCCTTTATAGCAGTGTCTCTCAACTCCAGTCCTCAAGGCGCCCCAACAGGTCATGTTTTCAGGATTTCCCTCAGATGAAACGGCTGTGGTAATTACTAAGGCAGTGAAGCTGATCAAATCACCTGTGCAAAATAATGGGAAGCCTGAAAACATGACCTGTCGGGGCGCCTTGAGGACTGGAGTTGAGAAACACTGCTTTATAGGGTACCATTAAAAAGAAGTTCCACTTACCTCATCTCTCATTCCCAGCAGTTTTCTCTCTCCAGGTTTTTGGCAGGACTGCTGGTTCTGCATTGTGCATGGTGACCCCAGGGTGTCTGCAACTGAAGAAGCGGCAAAACGAAAGTGGCTTTCAGGGATCAGTCATTTAGAGAGGAGGAAGCCTGCATGAACAAGGGATAAGGTAACTCAAACTGCTTTTTCATGGTCATCTAGACAAAAAGGAGACTTTAACCCTTGCAATGTGGGGGGACACCCCACTGCAACGGTAGTTTTGAACTTCCCTGGGGTCCAGCTTCAGGAGAAGTCATTAACAACATATATTGCTTTTTAATTACCTTTTTTCTAGGGACAATTTCAGCATCAGAATGCTAAATCCATTTTTGGACACTACTAAGGCATGTGTGGTTTAATACTTTTTATGGTTTATAGCACAGGTGGAGACAAGAGCTCTGCAACAGAGCAAAGATTGAAGTCAGTATTAGTAATCATCTTCTGAAAGGTACTTGAGGTTGAAATGTTGTACTAGTGTCATGGTTGCTTTACAGTGGGTGAAACCATGCAATTATTTCCTTCATACATCTGGGTCAACTGTTCATCCCTAAGCCCTGTTACATGGAAGCCATGGCCACCATACAATGGTCAAAACTAAAACAGTAGAATACATCTTTACAAAAATGGCTTTATAAATAAACCTAGCAATATCACCACATAGTAAGCAACATAAATTGTTGATGACTGTTATGGATTCTCTTAGTTTATTTAAAACGTTTGTCACAGAAATGGCAGCCACATCCACCAAGCAGTGTCCTTGTGCTCCATGGTTACAGACTGTCTACTCATTTTACAATAGATAAACATCATTAAAACACTACAGTGACATATGTTTAAAGTACAGTCATATTGCCACAGATTTATCATCATTGCATTGCATTGCTGGTGCTCCAATTTTCTTTGAGGGGGGGGGCGGGAAACAAACCCCTGCACCCCCGAGTCTGTACTTACCCCATCCAGGTTGCGGTGTTCCATCAGAATATGCCAAGCCTCTGGGCAAAGTCTTGAATGAGGATGGCCTACTGCCGGTATGTGAGCTCCTTGTCCGAATCCACTCTGGCCTGGTGGGACGGGCTGCAATCTAGCTGCTCACGGGTGAAGTACCAGTGGCCTGGAGGTGCCATGTCTGGGTGGGAGAGGACGGTCACCTATTCTAATGGAACACCGGCTTCTCCTCCCGGCCAATCCGATCTTAAGACCTACCTCCTGTCCTGATTGGCCAGGAGGAGAAGCCGGAAGACAATATCGAATATTGATTCGCTAATGTCACAAGTGGGTCAGCTCAAGCCCAACCTTTTTGATACCAATTAGAGCCTCAGGCTCTACCCAGATAGCAAGGATAATTTTCCACAGCAGTGTTGAATTGCAAGTCTGTTAACTTGCTGCACATTTTCACTGGCAAGTCTTACACTTGCAGAGCACTTGAAGCACAAGTTCTAGTTGATACTTTTCCAATTTGTAGCAAATTTGCATGGCAAGACTCTAGCAAGAGCAAAGTTGCAGTGGTGAGTCTACAGCAAGAGCTCTGCAAGTCTACAGCATAAAAATTCAGCCACAATGACCCCTGTGGTGGGATGACTATTCCATAACATAACTGAACCAGAAGTTGCAGCAGACTTGCAGAATGTTTGCAAAGAAAGTTGATTTGGAGTCATGCAATGCGGACTTGCTGCAATTGTGCATTAAACTTGTGAAGCCTGGCAATTCTAGTAACAGCTTAGTAAGTCATTTTCAAACTTGCAGCACAGTTGCTTGCTATATGTGTAATCATGTGTTTAAAAAAAAAAAAACAAAACTCATAGAAATCTATGCGTCCAGCGTCCCACATGGAGATTAGGGGGGCGGGCCCCTGTGCCCCTAATGGACCGGCCGCCACTGCCTGTATTACTTGCACACCTAGGTAGTACAGTTCTTCTACTGCTTCCCTTGTGTGCACTTTGGTAATCCCTAGCAAAGACATAGTTAACTGCTAGACATATTCCAGTGTATGAGATGTAAGAGAAGGTTGAAATTGATTTTGCAGTTAAACAGAAGCTAACAGTAAATTGATACACATTTACATGTCCTGTTAAAAGATAAAAAAAAAAGAAAAAATCACCATTAATTACACTTTGATCTAAGTGAGTGTGGTTCTGGGTTTTCTACAAAAATATTGGTGTGTCTATATCTGGAGAGGTGCATACTGAATAAATGATTAGGAACTTTGTTATCATTGAAGCTCCAAGTATACAATGTGGCAAAAGATACTGTAGAGTAGAAGACCTCAGTCTGAGTGCACATAGGTGTGTGGGAAGATATTAGCCTAGCCTCTTTCCTATCCTGTTCACTCTGATTCACATTTACACCCTACACTCATTTCCTTTACAACACTCTGTTAGCATTCCTGTGATATGATTACGTAGGTACTGCACCTTCTATTTCACTTTTGGCTTCAAAACAAAGGCAACAAAAATAACCATGTGAGCTAAACAATTTTTATGATTGAACATACACATGGAAATCTCTCATTAAAGTGTACCTAAACCCCAAAACAAAAATAATTATATTGCAATTTGCCAGTCCTTAAATGTTGTCGCTGCATTAGTTATCTTTTGTCAAGTTTTTTTCCCTTTATTTTCACCTAGTAATTCTGTCAGTTACACTTTTTCTGTCCTACGGTGTTAACACTCACTTAACAGACTTTCCGCCCTTGCAGAGACCACATATCCATGCGATAGATATCCTAAATTTGGCCTACTTTTTAATTTGGTGTACTTGGAAGGCAGCCCCACTAGAGAGTGTGTTAAGGTAATGTAAAGATAAGATATTGTACTGTTACATTAACCTGGATTCTCTAAAGTCTATTCTAAAAGAGCTGATTGTCAGATGCACAACAGAGTCTTTGGGATCATGCTGATGCTAGTCACAGATCTCCCTTTATTCCCTATCTGTCCGTAGATTTATTGCCGTTAATGTTTGTGGTCATCCTGGCCAACGCTGATATAACCCTGTATGTCTACCGCAGTCTTTCTGATGCTAAAGAAAATCTAAAGGTATCTCTTAAGACAAAACATAATTTCAAGTTGTAAAGCGCTGCACAAACTGTAGGCGCTATATAAATCCTGTATAAAATAATTTGAGGTTTGTAATTACGAGCAAGCCAGTTTAACTCCTTCCTGCCACCGCCTCCCAGCCCTTTAAGAGCTTCTAAATGTCGTGAGGCAGAGGCGGGCATTCAGGTCATGTGACCGTTGTGATTGGCTGTCACAGCGGTCACATGATTGGAAAGCTCCCGATCAGAAGTATGCATCGAGATCTTTCTGGTCCCCGCCGGTGACTGTGCTGAATGCGCAGGCCACACACTCTCAGCACAGAAAAGTGTTTACATAGGGCCTTATATTGGCGAGAAGAGGCAATAAAATTTACACCAAAGCTTTAAGATCTTATAGCCCCAAACAAAAACAAAATAAGATCCTCAAAATTCCTGGGGAGTTACTAAGTACATTTAAAGTTTATTCCCTCCTTTCCTTTTTTCTCGCAACTTTATTACAGCACTGGTCTTTATTAGTGTATGCGGCTTTCCTACAACCTGTTCTTGATTTAAGCATACTTTATGTTCATGTCAAGTCCAAAAACCTTTTTTCTAGTTTTGGATGAAATAGGGATGGATTAGAACCCTAGTCTGGTTTTTACTGCTATCTAAGGCTTCGTTAAGGAGATCTCCCCTCAATCCCTGTCCTTTTGACAATATTTTTTGTGTCCCAGCAAGAAAATAACGTTTTGGCTAGACAATTACACTATTGTTCCAATTGACGCTGCTAGGTTCCACACAGAGAGGTCAAAATTTTGCTAAGGGGCCCCAAAAATTGCAGTTACGCCTCTGACTGCAAGTTACGTTTCAGTCAGGTAAGTCACTTTGAAATAGTGTATTATTTAAAGTCCTAATGAAAGTACTTTAAAGGGAGTTTAAACATTATGCCAGCCTATGTATACAATAATCCTATAAATTTCACTTAAAAACCAAAAGGGGAAGCTCTGCTTGTTCGCACCCTCCCCTTCCACTGCCACATTTGGCCTTTTTGGGGGGGGGGAGCAGGTGCCTGGTTTTGACAGGTACCTGCTCCCACTTCCTGGTAAGATGGCTGCATGGCAATCTACATCATGCCCCTCCTCCCTCCCCCGCTGCCTTCTGGGACCTGTGTGTGTCCTAGAAGATGACGGGACAATTCAGAAAGCGCAGCGCGACTCACGCATGCGCAGTAGGAAACCGGCTGCTTAACTGCTCGTTTCCCATACTTGCAATGCCGGTGCCCGCACCCGAAGCCGATGGACGAACCGATGCCGATGCCCACATTGTGGACAGGTAAGTGTCCTTATATTAAAAATTATCAACTACAGTATTTGTAGCTGCTCACTTTTATTTTTTTTAATTTTTTTTTTTACAGGCTGGAACTCCGCTTTAACAATGTTTTCCCTAACTAAGGGTGGATTCACACCGCTCCGCTGCCTTTTTACTAAAGTGCCACTAGCTCATGGTTTTTGTGCTGGTTATCTGTGTTTTCCTATGGATTTTTATGAGATCCTGCAGTTTTGGTGTGGTTTCAAGGAGCAGAAATCTAATGCAGCCACCACATCTAAGGACTGGTAAGCTACAACATATAATTTTTGGGTTGAGTTTTCCTCTAACTATAGTGGTTTAACTACTATGTACCAAAAAGCAACTAATACAGGGCTTAGCCCTATCCGGTGGAACGTGTTAGAGGGGTGTGTCAGATGGGCGGAGATTACGCTGAATCCAGCCTCTGTACCTTTGTTACCATGGTTTTTATAGATAGCATGTGGCCCCCTTTGCCACACTAGGAGTCTCTGCTTACTGTATTTTGCTCTAGTTCAGGCTGTGGAGGAGAAAGTTTAGGACTGGTACATTAACTATTTTTATTGTCATTTTAATAGATAATAGTAATAGTTTAAAATAGGGCTTAGTGTCTTACCTTTGTCTTCTGTCTCTAAATACGTTGGCCAATTCCAGTACATATGCTACACTATTTTTGACCCAGGAGTAAAAAAATATATCTTACAGAAGTTTTTCATGTGCACACAACAATTTTTAGGTAGTCCCTTTGTAGTTACAGATGTAAAGACAACGAGAAAGTGATTACATAGATACATAACTGATAAGGTTGAAATAAAAACACAGGTCCATCCAGTTTAACCTCTGTGTGTGTGATTTTCATTCTCTAACAATTTCCATAAGACACATCTAAAATAGGATTTTTATAACAGCTTACCTGTAAAATCCTTTTCTTGGAGTACATCATAGGACACAGAGCCATAGTAGTTACTATGTGGGTTATATCGGCACCTTTAGGTGATGAACACTGGCACACCCTAGACAGGAAGTTTAGCTCCCTATATAACCCCTCCCCTTAGCGGGAGTACCTCCGTTTTTTAGCAAAGCAATATACGTGTATTAGAAGAGGGGAGGGACCTCTGTGTCCCGTGATGTACTCCAAGAAAATAATTTTACAGGTAAGCTGTTATAAGAATCCTATTTTCTTAATCGTACATCATGGACACAGAGCCATAGTAGTTACTATGTGGGATGTCCCAGAGCAATGCTAACTGAGGAGAGGGAGACACAAACAAAAGTAGGGTGCAATCAGACCTGAGGACCTATACTGCTGCCTGCAGCACACTGCGCCCAAAGGCGATATCCTCATGCCTTCTTACATCCACCTGATAGAATCTGGTGAATGTATGGACTGAAGACCAAGTTGCGGCCTTGCAGATTTGAGCTATGGAGGCTTGGTGATGCACTGCCCACTAACAGCCCTGGTGGAGTGCGCTTTGATTTGAAAAGGTGGAACTTTCCTCTTCACACCAAAAGCTTGAATAATTACTTGCCGAATGCACTTAGCAATAGTAGATTTCGACACTGCCTGTCCTTTTCTAGGACCTTCAGGCAACACAAACAAAACATCCGTTTTCCGAATCTGAGCAGTCACCTCCAAATAGATTTTGATCGCTCTCACTACATCCAGAGAATGTAGTGACTTTTCTTCCTTAGAACAGGGTTCCGGAAAAAATGAAGGCAGAACAATATCCTGGTTTAGATGAAAACCTGAAACCACCTTCAGTAGAAAGCTAGGATGAGGACGCAATACTACTCTATCCTTGTGAATGATTAAATATGGCTCTTTACAAGAAAGAGCTGCCAATTCTGATACCCTTCTTGCAGAAGTAATGGCTACGAGAAAAACTAGCTTCCTTGTCGAAAGGACCAAGGGAATATGTTGTATCATCTCAAAAGGCTGTTTCTGTAATGTCGACAGAACTAAACTCAAGTCCCAAGGGTTCAGAGGTGCTCTAACCGCTCTAATCTGGGATGCCAACCCCTGGATTCACACTTTCTTCCAGACTCTATAATAAATGACTCTGGAAGCTGGCTTCCTTGCATTAATCAAGGTAGATATCACTGAGCCTGAAAGCATGCGATTCTTCAGAATGTGGGTTTCAATAGCCAAACTGTTAAATTTAGCGTTTGTAAGGTAGGATGGAACACTGGTCCCTGCGATAGCAGGTCTGGACGTGGTGGTAGGGTCCATGGGGCCCCTACCGCCAACTTTACTATTTCTGCATACCAAAATCTTCTGGGCCACAAGAACCACCGACTTCTTTTCTGGCTTGATGCTGCGAAGAAGTCATGGGAGCAGCAGAATAGGAGGGAATGCATAAATCAGTGAGAACTGATCCCATGGGGTCACCAACGCATCTGTTCCGCATGCGAGTGGATCCCTTGTTCTTGACACAAAGTTGTCAACCTTGTTGTTGAACCTGGACACAAACAGATCTACGTCCGGGATCCCCCATCTTTGGCATATAGCCAGGAAGATGTTGGGGTGAAAGGACCATTCTTTTCTGCCCAGGTTAGGATCTGGTTTACCTCTCCCTGAGCTGCACGACTTCTGGTGCCCCCTTGGTGATTGTGGCTTTGTGGGATTAGATCCTGACAGGACAACCCCACAACCTGAATGTCCAGGCCTTTTTCCTTGGACAGTCGTCTCTTCCAGGACTGCTTCCCAACCCGAAAGCCTGGCATCTGTTGTTACCACCTTCCAGGTAACTGGTAAGAAGGATTTCCCTTTCCGCATATTCTCGGGTATCAACCACCAACTGAGGCTCTGACGCACTATTGGCGACAAACGCATCAGAAAATCTAGCGCCTGGACTTTCTTGTTCCAGGCAGACAGGATACTCTTTTGCAGCAGTCTCGAAAGAAACTGAGCATAGGGAACCGCTTTGAATTAAGCCACCATCTTTCCCAACAACCTCATGCAAAGGCGAATAGAAGAATCCTTCTTCGCCCTGACCACCTGAACCAGCTCCTTTATGGCGCTGATCTTTGCCTGGGGTAAAAACACCCTCTTCTGGGTTGAATCTATAACCAGACCCAAGTACTCTAGTCTTCTTACTGGCTTTAAAGAAGACTTCTCTAGGTTGAGGACCCAACCTAGGTATTCCAGGTAGTTGACTGTGTTGACCAAGCTTTGGTCTAAGTGGGCTACCGACCGGTCTATCAAGAGCAGGTTGTCTAGGTAAGCTATAATCGTTATACCCTAGGCCCTTAATCTGGCCGGAGGAGGGGCCAGGACCTTTGTAAACACCTGAGGTGCAGTAGCTAGACAGAAAGGTAGAGCTACAAACTGAAAATATTTTTTTCCCCGCTCATCCGATATTTCGGGGAAAATAGGTACATGCAGGTATGCATTCTTGATGTCGATTGATGTCAGAAGTTCTCCTCCTTGTAGGATGGAGACTACTGATCGCATTGATTCCATGCGAAAAAATAGAATTTTCAGGAACCAGTTTAGATCTTTGAAATCTAGAATGGGTCTGACATCTTCATTTGGTTTTGGCACCGTGAAAAGGTTTGAATAAAACCCCAACCCCTGCTCTTCCATGGGAACCACAATGATCACTTTTTGCGACAAAAGTCGGTCTAACGCTTAAAGTAGAGACTTCTTTTTCTCTGGATCTTTGGAAACATTTGATCTGAGGAAATGAGGAGACGGGAATTCTCGGAACTCTAGTTTGTAACCTAGAGTTATTGTGGAGACCACCAATCTGTCTTGAAAATCCTCCTGCCAGACCATTGAGAACTGTAGCAGTCTTCCCCTCACTCGAAGAAGCGGGGGCGCCCCTTCATAAAGAGGCTTTAGCGTTCTGTCTTGTAGGTTTCCTCCCCCAGGACTTCTTCTGTCCCTGGGGTTGATTCTGAGTTTTACCCCCTGAACCTGACGGTGGAGGCCGTCGCGACTGCCTGGAGGTTGATGCCCCTGGAACTGGAAAAAAGAGCCCGTTTAAATGAGGGATGTGTACTCCTTTTCTTAACTTTTCTTAACTGGCAAAAGGTTACTTTTCCCACTTGATATTTTTTGGATATAATTGTCCAAATCATCCCCAAACAGCCTTTCACAGCGGAAAGGAAAACCAGCCAGGAGCTTTTTGCATGGCGCTTCGGCTGACCAATTTTTCAACCATAAGATTCTATGCATATGCACCAACCCAAGTGTAAGGCGAGAGGTCTGAAGGATAGATTCTCTGATTGCGTCAATTGCAAAACACAAATCCGCTGGCAGCTCGGCTAAATCCTGGGCCTGCTGTTCAGGGACAACCTTGAGCAACTGTTTCAAGTGGTCTCTCAAGGACTGACACACTCCTTAGGAATCTCCCTTACCTTATCAGGCTGCATGGTTCTGTGGTAAACCAGACAGACCCAATCTTCACGCTCCGTTAAAAAACCTTCATCAACCGGGGCCCTTTTTTATCGGGGGATCCACACTCCTGGGCCTGTAAAGCACCCCGCCAGGAAATATGGCTGAAAAAAACAAACACTGGATCCTGGGGTCAAGCTCTCTAAAAAGAGAAGCGTTACAGGCAGAACCTCGTTTCTTCCGACACAAGGCCCGGGTACCATTCAATTCAGCCTGGAAAAGACACTTTGAATGGATCTGGTTGCATGGCTTGCCCCAGCAAAGATTCCTCCAGCGGAGCTCAGCACAGCACATCTTTACTCGTGACCAACACCTAAGGCTGCGTACACACGAGCGGACTTTTTCGGCAACAAAAGTCCGACGGCCATTCCGGCGGACTTTCGTCAGACTTTTGATGGACTTCCGAACGAACGGACTTGCCTACACACGATCACACCAAAGTCCGACGGATTCGTACGTGATGACGTATGACCAGACTAAAATAAGGAAGTTTATAGCCAGTAGCCAATAGCTGCCCTAGCGTGCGTTTTCGTCCATCGGACTAGCATACAGACGAGCGGATTTTTCGACCGGACTCAAGTCTGTCGGAAAGATTTGAAGCATGTTTCAAATCTAAAGCTCGTCAGATTTTCGACTGGAAAAGTCCGCTGAAGGTCCGATGAAGCCCACACACGATCGGATTGTCCGCCGGACTCGGTCCGTCGGACCAGTCCGGTCGAAAAGTCCGCTCGTGTGTACGCTGCATTAGACACTGGCAAAAAAAATTAGGTAGTCCTGGTTATGTGTGGCTTGGTATTGCATGCTATTGCTAAGTCTGTGATCCATAAGCACTCCCAGATCGTTTTCCATCATCGATTCTTCCATGGAAGCACCTCATTACAGTTCAACTTTATTCTTAACATTCAACCTCACTTGCAATGTAGTTGCCCAATCTTCTATTTTATCAAGGTCTTATTGTAAGAATGCTGTATCCTGTGGCAAAATTATTTGCATAATTTGGTATTATCAGCAAACACTAAATTGAGCTCTTGATTCAGACCTTTATATCATTAATAAACAAACCCGAACAGCATTGGCCCCATGGCACACCACTCACAACACCAGAAAACTGAGAGAATAAGTGACTTATTACTACTTTCTGGACCCTTGCATATAGCCAGCTACCTATCCATGTGCATAAAATTTCATCAACTCCAACAGACCTTTTTTTATAGATTGAACATTTATGAAGCACAGTATCAAATGCCTTAGAAAATCTAGATGAACTTCCACCATCTAATCTTAAATCTCATATGCATAAAGTATTTCCAAATTCAATGCAACATAGATGAGTGAGTTATGTTTTATTCTCTGGTTTGGTCACTCAATGCTATTTCTCTTCCTAGGACCTCAAGGGGCTCCAAGGGGCTTCTCAGCTCCCATAATACAGTTTAACAGAAGGGCTTAGACCATCCTGTGAATAGATTCCTTTGGATTTAGGCTGGACTAATGGTTTGAATAGTCCTCATCATTGGAAGTATTTGTGTCATGTCTCAATATTCCATAGATGGAGACATGGTAAGCATAGTTACATAGTAGGTGAGGTTGAAAAAAGACACAAGTCCATCAAGTCCAACCTATGTGTGTGATTTTATGTCAGTATTACATTGTATATCCCTGTATTCTGTGGTCGTTCAGGTGCTTATGTAATAGATTTTTTAAATTATCGATGCTCCCCGCTGAAACCACTGCCTGTGGAAGGGAATTCGACATCCTAACCGCTCTTACAGTAAAGAACCTTCTATGCAGTTTAAGGTTAAACTGCTTTTTTTCTAATTTTAGTGAATAGCCGCGTGTCTCATTAAATTCCCTTACGCGGAAAAGTTTTATCCCTATCGTTGGGTCACCAGTACGGTATTTGTACATTGAAATCATATCCCATCTCAAGTATCACTTCTTCAGAGAAAATAAGTTCAGTGCTTGTAACCTTTCCTCATAACTAAGGTCCTCCAGACCCTTTATTAGTTTTGTTGTCCTTCTCTGGACTCTCTCCAGTTCTAGCACATCCTTCCTGAGGACTGGTGCCCAGAACTGGACAGCATACTCCAGGTGCGGCCGGACCAGAGTCTTGTAGAGTGGGAGAATTATTGTTTTATCTCTGGAGTTAATCCCCTTTTTAATGCATGTCAATATTCTGTTTGCTTTGCTTGCAGCTGCTTGGCATTGCATGCCATTGCTGAGTCTGTCATCTACTAGGACCCCCAGGTCCTTCTCCATCCTATATTCTCCCAGAGGTTCTCCCCCCAGGGAGTAGATTGCATTCATATTTTTGCCACCCAAATGCATTATTTTACATATTTCCACATTAAACCTCATTTGCCATGTAGTTGCCCACCCCATTCATTTGTTCAGATCTTCTTGCAAGGTTTCCACATCCTGCGGAGAAGTCATTGCCCTGCTTAGCTTAGTATTGTCCGCAAATACAGAGGTTGAACTATTTATCCCATCCTCCAGGTCGTTTATGAATAAATTAAATAGTATTGGTCCCAGGACAGAATCCTGGGGGACCCCACTTTCCACCCCTGCCCATTCCGAGTACTCCCCATTAATCACTACCCTCTGAACTCGCCCCTGTAGCCAGATTTCAATCCATGTACTCAGCATATGGTTCATGACAACGGACCTTACTTTTTACAGTAAACGTTTATGGGGAACTGTATCAAATGCTTTTGCAAAATCCAGATACACCATGTCTACGGGCCTTCCTTTATCCAGAGGGCAGCTCACCTCCTCATAGAATGTTATTAGATTGGTTTGGCAAGAACGATTCTTCATTAATCCATGCTGATTACTGCTAATGATACCGTTGTTATTGCTAAAATCTTGTATATAGTTCCTTATCATTCCCTCCAAGAGCTTGCATACAATTGCTGTTAGGCTAACTGGTCTGTAATTCACAGGGATGTATCTTGGCCCTTTTTTAAATATTGGTGCTACATTGGCTTTTCTCCAATCAGCTGGTACCATTCCAGTCAGTAGACTGTTTGTAAAAATGAGGAACAATGGTCTGGCAATTACTTGACCTCGAGTGCAAGCCATCTGGTCTCGGTGACTTATTAATATGAAGTTTTTCAAGTTTATTTCTAATTCTCTCTTCTGTTAGCCATGATGGTACTTCCTGTGACGTGTCATGAGGATAAACATTGCAGTTTTGGTTACTGAAGCCCCCCAATTCCCTTGTGAAGACTGAGGAGAAGAATAAATTCAATACCTTCGCCATCTCTCCATCCTTAGTAACCAGATTCCCTTAATCATTCTTTATGGGACCAATATGATCTGACCTCCCTTTCTTACTATTTATGTACTTAAAGAATTTCTTTGGATTTTTATTACACTCCTTCGCTATGTGCCTTTCGTGTTCTATCTTAGCCGCCCTGATTGCACCCTTACATTTCTTGATGTATTCTTTGTACTTTGTATTGCCTTCTGTGCCAAGTGTAGTCTGCACATCATTGCTCCAGATCAGCTTCCCAAGAGTGACAGTGTCTGTGCAATGAGTGTTGGCATTGTAATTCAAATAAGTTGTGGGAAAATAAAGTATATTATTATTGCCCAAACTGTTCTTACACTTTAATTCTTGTCTTTAGCTAGTAGATGTAGTTAAATTCAAGTGAATTTGTTCTGTTGAATACAATTCATAGCTGATCCAAACCACTTCTTCAGTTCTAGTGAGTGTCAGGAAGATACTCCAGCATTTATATCCACATCATAATCCAATCACCACAAAATGTATAGAAACAGGATAGGAGGTTTGAAAGTTGTGAAACCACCTTGTTCTAATTACATAATCCCATTGTTGGTGTAAGGAAGCCAGCTTAGTTGTCGGTTACTTGGTTTACATAGGTAAGGTGTGAATTGTTGTCAAATCGCCAGGGTAAAAATGTTAAGACAGCATTATATGTGGAAGACAGAATGGGGTTTATTTACTAAAGCTGAGAAAGTGCAAAACCAGTCTCACTTTTGCATAGAAACCAATCAGCTTCCAGTTTTTTTTGTCAAAGCCCAACTGGACAAGCTGAGGTTAAAAGCTGATTGGTTTCTATGCAGAAGTGAGACTGATTTTGCACTCTCCAGCTTTTGTAAATAAATCCCAATGTGTTGAAGGCCCACTCCTATGTTCAAGGATGGTTGTTCCATTTTGAAGCAGTTGGCCTCTTGTGGACCAGTTGTCTTTGCTCTTTTGTCCAAAATTTGCACCTCACTGTCCTCGAAAGAATGACCTTTTACCTTAAGATGTAGGAAGACTGCTTAGTTATGGCCTGTAGAATATGCTCTCCGATGTTGGGCATTCATTTTTGTAGAGATTGCTTTGTCTCTCAAGTGTGCAGATCTTTGCATTCCTCACTAAATTGCACTGTGTATGCTAAGTTTTGTTTGTGTTTGGAGCTTTAGGATGTATGAGTTTCTGTCTCAGTGTATTGCTGGGTTTAAAGGACACAGGATTGCAATGTTTTTTAAAGATCCTTGTGAATTTTTCTGGCATTCCAGCTGCAGATCGGATGACTGTATTACTTTGTGCGTTCTGCTTTAGCCCTCTGTTTTTGGTCCTGTATTTTCCTAGACTTTGTGAGTGTTTTAACAAAAAAACAGTCTGGGTAGGCCACAAACTTGCAAAGCAAGTCTGCTTTTTAACATTTCTACCCTGGCGATTTGAAAACAATTCACAACTTTATCCATGTAAATTGAGGAAGTAAAATTTATGCTGGCTTCCTGACACAAAGGAATTATGTAACTGGAACAAGGTTGTTCCATAACTTTCACACTTCCCATTCCGTTTTTTGGACAATCAACATCTACATCTTCCACGGTGATTGGATTAGTTAGTTTGTTTTAAGGCGTAAATTTAAATGCTGCGGTATCTTCCTGACAATCACTGGAACTGAAGAAGTGGCTTGGAATGTCCTCAACAATGCAGAATAATGCAGTTCAGTTTTGAGCACCAGGATATCTGATGTATTGGAAAACTCGAGTGCAGAGAAGGGCAACCAAAATGATAAAAGGCATGGAGGAGCTCAGCTATAAGGAAAGGTTAGCCAAACTGAATTTATTTTCTCTTGGGAAGAGGCAATTAAGGGTGTATATCATCACCATGTATAAATACATAAGTGGTCCATATAGTGAACTTGGTGCAAAGTTATTCACTTTCAGATTATCACAGAGGACAAGGGAGCACTCTTTATTTCTGGAGGAAAATTGATTTAACTTCTTAATAGCTATAAAATCATGGAATAGATTCCCTCAAGAACTAGTTCTGGCCAGTTCAAAAGATTGTTTTAAAAAAATAACTGGATGCATTTCTAAATGCACAAAATATTCACTGGGGATAGTTGATCCAGTGAATAACTGATTGCCTCCCTCCTTGGGGATCAGGAAGGATTTATTTTTCTCCTGCTGGAGCAAATTGAATCATGCTTTATTTTTTTTGCCTATCTCTGAATTGTATATGGGTGTAGGATTGTGTATATGGAGGGGTTTTTTTTTGGACTTGTGTTTTTGGATTAGATGGTCTTGTGTCTTTTTTCAACCTTAAAACACCGTCTGCGTTCAGGGCCATGCAACTGCCCTCGCACCGCTTTCAAAATGGGAGCAAAGACTGTGTCTGTGCAGCTGCTACTTCCCAATGGAAGGGAATGGGATTGGCTGCACAGGGATGCATGGAATATCTATGTGCGCATGGACACATATGGGAGGATTTACCACAACTGGATCACTCAGAACCTGATGCAGCTCTGCATAGTAACCAATTAGCTTCTAACTTCAGCTTGCTCATTTAAAGAGGTTGTAAAGTCACATAACTTGCCTCTATTCCAATGTATTACATGACACAATTACTTATATACTCTCTGTTTTAGCAAGATATTCAGTGCATTGTGTCAGTTTTTTAAAATGATAATTCTAAATACCTTTTTGCACAGCTCCTCTGTGTGGTTGCATGATCTCCCTCTGCTGGCTGGCTGACAATACTAGGGAATCTCAGCCCCTCCCGCTACTGTTCCTAGATTGAGGAAGCAGAGAAGAGGGAGATCATGTGACGGCACAGAGGAGCTGTGCAAAAAGGTATTTAGGATTATAATTTAAAAGAAACACACACTACACTTTATATCTTGCAAAAATATAGATGATACAAGTAATTGTGTTATGTAATACATCGGAATAGAGGCAGGAGGAAAGGGGAGGGGCGGGGAGGAGATTGGCTCTGCAGACACAGGCTGGAGCTGGCAGGCAAGGAGGGAGGGGGAGAGGGAGAGGCACTCAGATTACTGTGGGATGACGGAGGCACTCAACCTGACCATGGTATCATGAATTAGCAGCCATGATTACCGTGGTCAGCACACACAGGGGGGCACAGGAACAGGCATTATCAACCAGGTATTTTAGATTTTAAAAAAGGGACAAATTACACTGCAAAAACACTATGGTACTGATCGTACTTTAAAGAAACAGGAGCATTTATTTATTTATTTTTTAGGGTTACAACCACTTTAAGTTTTCAAAATAAAACTTAGTAGCTGACTGGTTACTATGCCCATTTGCAGCAGATTCTGTGCTCCAGTTTTAGGAAATCCCCTCCATAGGCTTACATAGAGGTGCTTTTACGGGCTCAAAAAAAAAAAACGAATTGCCTGTAACGGGCATTTTTTAATCTCTGTCTGTCTGATGCCTTAAAGTTAGCTGTATGAAATTTTAGTTGGTTTCTGAGGAACTGGCTGAAATTTTCTCAGTGGGTGCCCATATCGCCTGCCTCCCGCAAAACATTCCTCAATTTAAAATTCAAAGGAGCTGGGTGGAGAATTGTCACCTGAGAAGCCAAGTGGGAGATTCATACATGCACACAACTATTAGTATATAGCCAACGAAAAGACATCTGAACTTCCTCAGTAAAAGCTTTGCAGAAGCTTCTGTGTATGAGAGTTGAGTAGCATAAGGCCCAGCTAATATCCAATATTCAAAGTAAGCATTAAGAATTGTTGCCCCTTTCTTTGACCAACACGTTTATTTAAGATGTACCTATTAGAATCTAATGTTCCTAGTTTTTCTATATAAATTGTTATGAGAGGAACATCTCTAAAATCTACAAAAAGGATACAGGCCATAGGAGGTGATAGTGGGGAATGACTTTTGGCACAAGCTTTGATTATGTACTGGTTGAAAAAGTGCTTATAAGTAAACACTGTTTCATACAGCAGTAAAAGGGCAAGCCTACACAAGTAGAACAACCATGGAGACAAAGCTGGCACAACAAATATCTTCTGTTTAGTTTAATCTAGGACTATAGGCCACAGAATATTTTTAAGAGATAAATACTGGTTGTTAGCTTTGCATACCTGTAGCGCCTACCCCGATTTTCCGGGAGCCTGATGGTGCCTACCAGAAGTAGGGAGGGCTGACATAATTCCTCAGGGTGCAGGGTACTGGGCATTGTGGGTGATGAACAAGAAAAATAATTTGAGCGCCAGTCACTTTTATGCTTAAACAAGAGAGGAGTTTATTTCCCAAACAGGAAAAATGTGGGAGAGAGGGGATAGGGCACAGAACGCCCTTAATAACGATCAGCGCTAATAAATGAATCCATACATAATTATTGAAAAAAAAATTGAAATAACAAAGATAATAATTAGGGATGGGCTAACGGTTCAGCCCGAGCATAAGTTCGGGCCGAACTTTAGTTAATATGCGGTGTTCGGGGCAAATTCGAAAAAATTCAGCAGAACACACGAACACAGTTAAAGTCTATGGGACATTAACATGAAAAATCAAGAGTGCTATTTTTAAAGGCTTATATGCAAGTTATTGTCATAAAAAGTGTTTGGGGACCTGGGTCCTGCCCCAGGGGACATGTATCAATGCAAAATTTTTTTTTAAAAACAGACATTTTTTCAGGAGCAGTGATTATTTTAATGCTTAAAGTGAAACAATAAAAATGAAATATTCCTTTAAATATCATGCCTGGGGGGTGTCTATAGTATGCCTGTAAAGTGGCACATTTTTCCCGTGCTTAGAACAGTACCACAGCAAAATGACATTTCGAAAGGAAAAATTGTCATTCAAAACTGTTTGCGGCTGTAATGAATTGTCGGGGTCTCTGCAAAATAGATAAAACTCATTGAAAAAAATGGCATGGGGTCCCCCCAGTCCATTACCAGGCCCTTTGGGTCTGGTATGAATATTAAGGGGAACCCTGAACCAAAAATTTTAGTTAAAATTGCGTGAGGGTCCCCCCAAAATCCATACCAGGTCCTTCGGGTCTGGTATGGAAATTAAGGGGAACCCTGCGCCAAAAAAAAGAAAAATGGTGTAGGGGCCCCCCAAAATCCATACCAGACCCTTATTCAAGAACGCAACCTGGCAGGCCGCAGGAAAAGAGGGGGGTGAGAGAGCACCCCCCCCCTCCTGAACCATACCAGGCCACATGCCCTCAACATGGGGAAGGTGCTTTGGGGTCTGACTATCGTGAGCAAACTCCGCCCATGGTAAGAGGTCTGAGCAGTTGTTATGATGGTCAGAAATATAGCAACATAGGAATTGCTCCGTTCTGCGACCCATTAGACTGTGGGTGATATACAGAGGAGAAAGCAAGCCGAATTCCCAACTATGCACAAAAGGCTCGCCAGAACCGGGGCACAAATTGACTACCCCTGTCCGAGACAATCACCTTGGGTAGCCCATGTAAGCCAAAGATCTCCCGAGCAAAAATGGAAGCCAATTCCTTAGATGTGGGCAACTTCTTAAGTGGAATACAATGACACATCTTTGAGAACCGGTCAACCACCATAAGGATAACTGTGTTGCCCTGGCAGTTGGGTAACTCCACAATGAAATCCATAGACAGGTGGGTCCAGGGCCTCTCTCCATTGGGTATGGGTTGTAGGAGGCCCACTGGAAGGTGTTGTGGAGTCTTACTCTGAGCACAGAACAGGCAGTTACATCAGCCTGTAGACTAAGCCACCAGAATTGTTAGGAAATGGCCCAAACGAGTTGATTCTGCCCAGGGTGGCCAGCAGCCTTGGGAGAATGGTAAGTCTGGAGCACAGCAGAGACTCTCTGGGACAAAGCAGCGGTCACAAGGTTTCTCAGGTGGAGCATGGACCTGAGCAGCAAAAATCTTGTCACCCAAAGGAGAAGTGAGACTGGTGCGAATCATAGCCAGAGTACAATCAGGAGGAATCACAGGAACCGGAACCGATTCCAACTTGGAAGTGGAGGAAAAGTGTTGTGACAAAGCGTCAACCCTTACATTCTTAGTACTGGGTAAGAATGAGACAATGTATTTGAAACTTGACAAGAAAAGAGCCCATCGTGCCCTTCTGGGAGAGAGGCGTTTAGCCTCAGACAAGAATGTGAGATTCTTATAGTCAGTAATAATGAGAACCGGCACAGTGGTACCTTCGAGGAAATGTCTCCATTTTTTCAGGGCTAAAATGATTGCCAACAGCTCTCTGTCATCAATCTCGTAATTGCACTCCGCAGGTGACAATTTCTTGGAAAAGTAGCCACAAGGATGCATAGCGCTCGCAGAGGTAGGCCATTGAGACAGAAGGGCGCCAACTCCAGTCTCAGAAGCATCAACCTCAAGGATAAAAGGAAACATTAGATCAGGATGTGCCAACACAGGAGCAGAAACAAAGGCAGCCTTGAGACTCTCAAAGGCCTTAATGGACTCCGGAGACCAACTCTGTGGGTTACTGTCCTTTCTGGTCATATTAGTCAGGGGCTTGACCATTGGCGAGAAAGTTTCTCTGGGTCCATCGAAAAACCAGGAGTGGAAATGACCAGGAATTTAACCTGTTCATGATGGAATTCACACTTCTCCAGTTTACAATAAAGATTGTTCTCTCTTAGTTTCTGAAGCACACAACAGACTGTGTGGTGGCTCCCCAGGGACTTGGAAAATATGAGGATATTATCGAGATAAACCACCACACATAACTGCAACAAATCTCGGAGGACATCGTTGATAAATTCCTGGAAAAACTGCCGGGGTGTTACAAAGGCCAAAAGGCATTACGAGGTACTCATAATGGCCTGTTCTGGTATTAAACGCAGTTTTCCACTCGTCGCCCTTCTTAATACTCACAAGATTGTATGTATCTCTCAACTCAAGCTTCGTGAAAACCGTTGCTCCCTTGAGGCGGTCAAATAACTCCGTAATCAATGGAATCGGATAGGCATTCTTAATCGTGAAACGATTGAGACCCCTATAATCAATACAAGGTGTCAGTTCACCACTCTTCTTCTTCACAAAGAAGAAACCAACACCAGCAGGAGACGAGGATTTGCGGATAAAACCTCGAGAAATTGCATCTGCAACATACTCCTCCATGGCCTTATCCTCCAAGACCGACAAAGGGTAAACCCGGCCACGAGGGGGTATGGCACCAGGTTGAAGGTCAATTGCGCAATCATATGACTGGTGTGGAGGCAAACTATCGGCTTGACCTTTGTCAAAGACATCGCTAAAATCGCAGTACTCCTCCGGCAGGGAGGAGAGTGAAGAGGTGCACAGAACCTTGGCTACCTTCTGGAAGCATGTCTCATTGCATCTTTTGAATTCATGGCCTTCGCTTACTGTCAGAAACCATGAAATCAGGCCGAGACAGAAGTACAGTTAAATCACACTTGTTTAATAATAAAAGTAAAAAGAACAAACTTAGTCAAAACATAGCCAAAGTTCAGTAACTGGAACGGATAGTCAGCCAACCCAGAAGTCAGGGATCAACGTAGAGAAACAGCAAGCAGGATCTGGAGCCAGAAGGGATGTCAGCAAAGCAAGTCTTTAAACAGGAACACAGGCAATCATCACTGTGATGTTGGCCAAGGCGAAGGCAGAGCTCCTCTGGACTGGATGGCTTAAGTAGGCAGGACTGACGAACAGGATATCATCAACAGCTGATAAACTGTGGAGAGATATGGGAGCTGGCAATTAGCCGACAGCTGAGTGGCCAGCTCAGAGAAGGAAGGGCTGAGCCCAGCCCTGACACTGAACTTTACTCACAGTGTCATACACATATTCCCTTGGATGAGTTCTCTCTTGAAGTCTTCCCAGCCACTTCATTGCCTCCAGCTCAAGAAGGGTCACCCCTGATGCTAACTTCATCCCTCTCAGAATCGTTTCAGGATCTTTAGCAGGCTTTTCTCAACAGAAACTTGAACACCTGGATAGGCCTTGGATAGGCCTAGCAGCCAGTAGACCACCTGGATAGGCCTCAGGCCTAGCAGCCAGGAACTGTTTCACACAAATCCACCCAGGCCACAGCCCTGGGCAGGAAGACATTGATCACCTGACTCCTTCTGAAAAAAAAACTTTTCCCAGCATGCATAGCAGCAAATATGAAAATAAGAAAATAAAAAGTGCAGCGCTATATTTGAGTGAAAAACACATACATATATGAAAATGACTAAAAAGTGAGCTTCAGTGTAAATCACCCATATGTAAACTCTGGTTTCAACCAACACTCTGAATCAACAAAAAAAACGAAAATAAGTAAATGCAAAAGGTCTTATGACAGCACCTTTGAATATTATAATAAAAATTCAATCAGAGAGTGTTATTTCTCTCAAAAATGTCTGACTGTGTTAAAGCAGTCCCATAAAAACATAAACATAAATGTTGCTCAAAAGAACAAGAAACATCATCGTGAGAAATTGGCCAGTATGAATAAGTAGGATTCAAACAAGTCTCTGGGATTTAAACAGTTCATCCAAGTGTGGAGGTGATCACAGGGCGTATATACAGATCTCACACCATTGTATGTATATTCACATCCAGGGTAATTCTTCTTATATTCAACAAGAGGGAAAGTAAGTAAAATGCCCTTACCAGAAGCGGTGGACTCACTGGCCATTGGCAGTGAGCCATATAAGCTTTCACCGTTTGCACGGTAGAGTTAGAGATGTCTCCGATCCTGGGGTAGGAGCTACAGAAGGCCTCACGACTTTAAATCTTCAACGATGGGACCAGGTCCACTCGGATGAGGGAGCGTGTTCGATCGTCCACTGGAGTCCTCTTCCGGAAATCACTCACTTGTCTTTGCCCTCCATGCTGCACTCTCGGATCTATCTGCATGCACCTTAAAGTCGTGAGGCCTTCCGTTTGCATTTACTTATTTTCGTTTTTTTTGTTGATTCAGAGTGTTGGTTGAAACCAGAGTTTACATATGGGTGATTTACACTGAAGCTCACTTTTTAGTCATTTTCATATATGTATGTGTTTTTCACTCAAATATAGCGCTGCACTTTTTATATTCTTATTTCCATACACAATTTGTCTAATTGTCAGTGTTGGCTGCTTGACACTATTGAGTTGGCGCAGCAGTTTTCTCTCCCTTTTTTTCATAGCAGCAAATATGATTGGCTGAGAAAGATATGTTTATCCATAGCCTGAACTCACTGTAGCTCATCACACTAATGTCAAAGGCAACAACACCACCTACTGACCAAAGGGAAAACCACAGCTAAACAGTATTAGGACTGAAGTCATTTGACCACTATACACTACAAATTAGCCAGGCTGGCTACCACCCAGAATAACTAAATTTACCTGTAGCCCTATTCTAGGACGAGGGTGCTACACACCTTGCACCTAGACTTTGGCAAACGTATCCTTCAGTGGTGTGAGACAAGTCAGTTATGAATAATATGGCACGCATAGCAGACATTCTATGGCTACTCTTTTGCGTGGGATCACTTGGTCAACTATTTCACATGGGTGTGAGGCAAACACCATATTAGTGCAGGCACAAGCTATCAATAGGCAGCTCTTCCTCTTCCCAGACCTGACCCGAAGGGCCCATCAAGGTAATCCAGCAATTAGAGGTAAGAGTAGGCAGTATACTGTATGTCTTTAATGATGTAAAAGTCCTGTTAAAATTCTATGAAACTATGGAAATGGCTATGTGCTGTCATGGGTGCTCTGCTGCTTCGTTTCAGGAAGTACAGTTCCCTACTTTTACATTTGTCACATTATTAAACTGTGCTAATTAATCTATGTTATCCAGATGAACTTTAGATTTTAAAGCTATGTCAAAGCAACACAAATGCTGTATAAACAAAGCAGTACATCTACACAATGCATGTACATTTCCAAGTGCTTTATATTTACAGAAAAATACCTGCTAAACTGTCTTAACTGCACTTAGCCCTGTTGTTGACTGGCAACACACAGCTTTTTTGTGAACTAAGTGGTGCCAGCCCCGTGCCCTCTCTGATCTGCTCTGCCACCATCTTTGTAGTAACAAGAAAGACAGCCCAGACCTGCCCACCAGCCACTTGCTATTCAGGCAAGAGAGAGTGGAGTCAGCTTGTATCATTTTCAATGACGATACACTGTCATTCACAAAACCACAAGCCCACAACAAAACAAGCCAGCTACTACATTCAGAACACAATAGTTCAGTGGAGAGATTGCTGTACTGACATTGCATAGTTAGTACAGTGAGCTCCTCTCAATTTCCTGAGTTTGGCCGCTGGGTCGAACAAAAAAATAAATACCTGTGAATACTAGGCTTTAGGATCACTAAGCTGCAATATATTACATTTTTGACTTTGAGCTTATATATGCTTTAATGAAGATACCTGTTTCAGGGACAGCTGCCTAAGAGGGGGTTACCCTTCACAGTTTTTCTATGACTTCCTGTTGCGTCATTGAGACAGGAAGTGAAGGTAAATCTCTCCAACAGGACAGCAAAACACAACGTGACAAAGGGTTTTAACAAATCCCAAAATTATCCTAAGCTGAAAAAAGTTTGGGCTTTAGATATTCTTTTAACATATTTTTTGGGGGGGATGTTATATATGATGTAAATAGGTGGTCTCTGCAGCAAGGACATATATCTATTAGGGATGGGCTAACGGTTCGGCCCGAACATAAGTTGAGGCCGAACTTTCGTTGTTCGGCGAACATACGAACAAACGAGTCTTTCGACCATTTGCTCGCCCCCCCCCCCCCTTTGCGGCGCTTAACAATGCATTGCAAGCCCGGATTGGTTAAAGCAGTGAAAGCTTCAGCCAATCAGGGCAGAGAGCACTGTCAGAGTCATGATTGGATACTGTCATCATGACTTTATCCAATCATGGCTCATTCCCGTCCCACAGTATAAAGGTTTTCTTTCAATAGCAGCCATTTTCAGTGTGATTTTGGCATGGAGAGATAGAACAGGGCTTAGTTCAGTGCTATTATTATTTATTATTATTTTATTATTTTACCGATTTTTTTTTTCGTCGCCGCTAGAGGTCTGTGGCCCACGGAGACAATGTCTCCACCGGCCGCCATTTTCCCGAAGACCAAAATAAACAATTACTGTTTAGCAATGGCCGGGTGGCTGCCAATAGAATTTGAGCTGTGGCACTGCCCACCTCCCACCCCACTGCCGTCTGTCTGTGACCTGATGTGGGAAAGGGCGGGGTGGGCAGCGCCGCAGCTCAATTGCTATTGGCAGCCACCCACTATTTTGTCCCATTCTATTTAGTAATGGCGGCTGAGAGAGTCTCCACTGCTGGGAATGCCTGATGTAAGGAAAGGGGGGCTCCATTGGGGGATGCCTAATGTAAGGAAAGGGGGGGCTCCATTGGGGGATGCCTGGTGTAAGGACAGGACTCTGCTGGCAATGCCTGATGTAAGGGGGGACTCCGCTGGCAATGTCTGATGTAAGGGGGGACTCCACTGTAATGCCTGATGTAAGGGGGGACTCCGCTGGCAATGTCTGATGTATGGGGGGACTCCTCTGCAATGCCTGATGTAAGGGGGGGACTCTGCTGCAATGTCTGATGTAAGGGGGACTCCGCTGGCAATGTCTGATGTAAGGGGGGACTCCGCTGTCAATATCTGATGTAAGGGGGGACTCCGCTGGCAATGCCTGATGTAAGGGGGGACTCCGTTGGCTATTAGATTGTAAGCTCTTCTGAGCAGGGCCCTCTTAATCCTATTGTATTGTATTATAACTGTATTGTCTCCCATTTATATTGTAAAGCGCTGCGTAAACTGTTGGCGCTATATAAATCCTGAATAATAATAATAATAATAATGTCTGATGTAAGGGGGGACTCCGCTGGCAATGCCTGATGTAAGGGGGGACTCCGCTGGCAATGCCTGATGTAAAGGGGGACTCCGCTGGCAATGTCTGATGTAAGGGGGGACTCCGCTGGCAATGTCTGATGTTAGGGGGGACTCTGCTGCAATGTCTGATGTAAGTGGGACTGCGCTGGCAATGTCTGATGTAAGAGGGGACTCCGCTGGCAATGTCTGATGTAAGGGGGAACTCCACTGGCAATGCCTGATGTAAGGGGGGACTCCACTGGCAATGCCTGATGTAAGGGGGGACTCCGCTGGCAATGCCTGATGTAAGGGGGGGCTCCGCTGGCAATGTCTGATGTAAGGGGGGACTCCGCTGGCAATGTCTGATGTAAGGGAGGACTCCACTGGCAATGTCTGATGTAAGGGGGGACTCCGCTGGCAATGCCTGATGTATGGAGGGGCTCCGCTGGCAATGTCTGATGTAAGGGGGGACTCCGCTGGCAATGTCTGATGTAAGGGGGGACTCCGCTGGCAATGCCTGATGTAAGGGGGGACTCCGCTGGCACTGCCTGATGTAAGGGGGGACTCCGCTGGCAATGCCTGATGTAAAGGGGGACTCCGCTGGCAATGCCTGATGTAAGGGGGGACTCCGCTGGCAATGTCTGATGTAAGGGGGGACTCCGCTGGCAATGTCTGATGTAAGTTAATGCCAGTCTAATGCCATATAGTTCTGTGTGCGTTACTGCCAGTTTAACGACATATAGTTTTTTGTGCGTTACTGCCAGTTTAACGCTGTATCGTTTTGTGTGCGTTACTGCCAGTTTAACGCCATTTACTTCTGTGTGAGTTACTGCCAATTTAATAAATGAAAAAGGGTTTCCGCGCTCACGGACTATCCGGTCTGCAGCCTCCCCTTAATCGCACCCCCAAAGGGGTGAGAGATACTAGTAAAGAGAAGATGGGTAGGGGTAAGTGGCGCTACCTATGCCGGGGTACCTATTTATAATTAATAATCCGTGCTGATGTGTACAAAGCGGTAAAGACCACTCATATATACCTTAAAGGTGTAAATAAACCATACAAGTGTAAATGAAAATCCCCCGCCTGTTGCATGGGGAGGGGTCTTAATAGTAGAGATCCCCCCAGCAAGTGGTATAAGGATAATGTGGTGAACAACCTGCAGATACCAATAACTGAAATAATATAAATAAATAAATGCTAACAGCGTCCACCAAGTGAATCAAATATATCAAATAGATCCAAAGTCCATACTAAACCACAGTCCCATCCATTATGCAAAGTGAACGAATATGGGATATAAATCTTAGAACCAAATTAACATGTGGTGCAAAACCAATAATTAAGAACTGTGAAAATAAAGTTCCGGCATAAACAAAGTTCTTGTAAGTGGTGACTTTCGTGAGGAAAATAGCTGATATCCAGTGACTTTGCGGTGCTCCCCCTCAAGGGTCCCCACTCACCAGCTCCTTAAACCCCTGCAGGGGTAATAGGCATGTAGTACCAGGCAGTGAATTGGCGTCTTAGGATCCAGTATAGCCGTCCCCAGGTGCCTCCGCTCCAGATATGATGTATCTGTCAGTAGCTTAAGCCATCCTCATGGGAAAGAAACAGGGCTCCCATAGTGTGATACGTTTTAAAATTATTTTATTAAAAAAACAGCCGATATACAGCCAGTAAAAACAATCTGGGCTCCCTATAGAAGAGGGGCCAGATACTCACACTAAGTACAGGAGATAGTGCACGGAGGGAGCTTGTGGATAGAGACCATCAGCTGAGCGGCGTGCGCCTCAGCTGCGTTCCACGCTCGCTCAGAGTTCCGTGTGTGACGTAAGTGCGTAGCTCCACCTTACGCGTTTCGTCATCGATGTTGTCAAAGGCGTAGCTATCGTACTTCGTATTGTGCTATTTGAAGGCAAGCGGGCATACTACGTTCTCCTACTGCTCCTCCCATGGGCGGCCTCCCATTATATACACTACACAGGCTCTCCCTAACGGATTATGTCATTACGAGCTGCGGGGGAATCCCAGGAGTTTAAGTGTATAAACGGAACATTATATCCCCGCTCACCATCAATAGAGGCAGATATATACATTAATAAATCCATCTATTACAGAGAATATATATTTATACATCCAGTATCACTCTAATACAGCAATCTAAACCAGTTAGTGGATGATACCGTATGCCCAATACATGACTTTAAGTTAAAAGGGAAACCACATGTTAATTTGGTTCTAAGATTTATATCCCATATTCGTTCACTTTGCATAATGGATGGGACTGTGGTTAAGTATGGACTTTGGATCTATTTGATATATTTGATTCACTTGGTGGACGCTGTTAGCATTTATTTATTTATTTATTTATATTATTTCAGTTATTGGTATCTGCAGATTGTTCACCACATTATCCTTATACCACTTGCTGGGGGGATCTCTACTATTAAAACCCCTCCCCATGCAACAGGCGGGGGATTTTCATTTACACTTGTATGGTTTATTTACACCTTTAAAGTGGAAGTGAACCCTCTTATCGTTTTTAGCCAAGGAAGCCGCCATCTTGGCCTCTGTTTAATCTACAACTGCCATTATGCTGCACATGTGATCAGTTATGACACCAGCCATTGGATGGTTTGACAGTTTGGTTGAGAGCACAACCAATGGGAGTGTTACATTTCCGTCACGTGCCGGAAAGGTAACTGTTTTATGGATGGGTTTACTTCCGCTTTAAGGTATATATGAGTGGTCTTTACCGCTCTGTACACATCAGCACGGTTTATTAATTATAAATAGGTTTATATACACTTTTAAGGTTTATATGAGTGGTCTTTACCGCTCTGTACACATCAGCACGGATTATTAATTATAAATAGGTACCCCGGCATAGGTAGCGCCACTTACCCATACCCATCTTCTCTTTACTGCCAATTTAATGCCATATAGTTCTGTTATGCCCTGTACACACGGTCGGACATTGATCGGACATTCCGACAACAAAATCCATGGATTTTTTCCGACGGATGTTGGCTCAAACTTGTCTTGCATACACACGGTCACACAAAGTTGTCAGAAAATCCGATCGTTCTGAATGCGGTGGCGTAAAACACGTATGTCGGGACTATAAACGGGGCAGTAGCCAATAGCTTTCATCTCTTAATTTATTCTGAGCATGCATGGCACTTTGTGCGTCAGATTTGTATACACACGATCGGAATTTCCGACAACGGATTTTGTTGTCGGAAAATTTTATAGCAAGCTCTCAAACTTTGTGTGTCAGAAATTCCGATGGAAAATGTGTGATGGAGCCCAAACACGTTCAGAATTTCCGACAACAAGGTCCTATCACACATTTTCTGTCGGAAAATCCGACCGTGTGTACAGGGCATGTGAGTTACTGCCAGTTTAACGCCATATAGTTTTTTGTGCGTTACTGCCAGTTTAACGCCATTTACTTCTGTGTGCGTTACTGCTAGTGTAATGCCATATAGTTTTGTTTGTTACTGCAAGTTTAACGCCATTTACTTCTGTGTGCGTTTATGCCAATTTAACGCCATATAGTTTTGTGTGTGTTACTGCCAGTTTAACACCATATAGTTCTGTGTGTGCTACTGCCAGTTTAACACCATATAGTTTTGTGTGCGTTACTGCCAGTTTAACACCATATAGTTTTGTGCATCACTGTACATTTGGCGCATTTAATTGCAGTATATTATAGTGTATATGTGAAGTGTGCCTGTGTAGTGTGAGTACTCAAAGTGCACCAAACACCACTTTACATTGATTAAAGTCCATCTACGTACAGATTTCCACTTCTTCTTTACATTTGCTTGTAAGCACCCCCCTCCCAATAATGTCTGGGAGGACAACAAGGAGAGGCAGACATTCCCTTGGCATGTAAGGGGGCCAGCAGCAAATGTGTACAGAGGCAAAGGTGGACGTGGTGGTCAGTCCTCAGGCAGGGCATCATTTCCTCTGTTTAGTGAGTTTGCCTGTGCTATCCAGCCACAGCATGCAGAGGAGGTGGTGGACTGGCTTACTAAACCTTCCTCCTCTTCCTCATCCTCTGTCACACAAGCAGAGACAAGTGTGCCGTCCCCTGCAGTTGCCAGAGTGGATAAACCTGCCTCCTTGTCCAAATCTATTCCTGCCCTAGCCCCATCAACCATGGAGGAGTCAGCTGAGTTATTGACCACAGCATCAGCCACTTGCTCCTTGATGATGCCCACTGGAGCAACAGTGAACTGTTGCTCCAGTGGGCATCATCTGAACTGGATTCAGATGTTGGTTCTGAGGTTGAGAATGACAGGCACATGAGCCTAGAGGGAGGGGAGAACACTGGTAGACAAGCAGCGTATTGCCAAGTTGTCTCCAGTGGTAATGATGGTGATGAAGATGGAGGAGATGGAGATGATGATGATAATGAGGTCACTGATGTGACTTGGGTGCCAGATAGAGCAGAGAAGGAAACTGAAGGTGAGGCGGCACAAATCCAAGGAGGCCGACATCAAGAAAGAGTAGAGAGCAGCCACCCTATTCCATCACATTATGCAGCTGTTATCTCCCACTCCCCAAAGCTCAGCTGTCTGGGCCTTTTTCAGCACATCTGCAGCAGATCGCACTGTTGCTATCTGCAAACTGTGTCTCAGGCACAAACGTGGCAAAAACATCAGCCATTTGGGTACCACATGCTTAACAAGGCATTTAACGTCCAACCACTCAGCCCGTTGGCAAGAGCATCTAAAAGCCACACAAATCTGTCCCTCCTCCTTACCCACTTCAGTCTGCCCCTGCTATACAGAGTCATTACCTCTCAGCAGCCTCCACTGACAGGGAGGATGGCATAGCACAGGGTGTCCCAGGTCCTAGCAGCACATCTGCCAGCAGCACACCACCAGCTGTAGACTGTAGCTGGCAAATTTCTCTTCCCCATCTGCTGCAGTGGGAAAAAAAATACAGTCCCTGCCCTCCACATGTCCAGCGTCTAAATGCAAGCTTGTCAAAGCTGTTGGCTCTCCAACTTCTGCCTTTCAGAATCCTCATGGATTCTGCCCCCTTCCGTGAATTTGCACAATGTGCTGTACCACAATGAGGTTTCCAGTCGCTACTACTTTTCACGTATGGCCGTTCCATCTCATGGAAGGGAATGTTCTGGCATCGTTGGGCAAGGCAGTCAGCCATAAAATCCACCTTACTGCTGACACGTGGTCCAGCAAGCATGGGCAGGGACTATATATTTCGTTCACAGCACACTGGGTAACCCTGCTTGCAACTCGAAAGGATGAGGGACAGGGCTTGGTGCTGCAGCTTGTTGTGCCCCCATGTCTCCATACAGCTGGTGGTGATGATGTCAGGCCTGTGAGCTCTACCCCCTCCTCCTACGCCACCTCCATGCCCTCCTCTGCAGAATTTTCTTATGAACATCAGGTACCCCCTAAGCGTTCAAAGGGCTATTCCCAGAGTCAGGCTAAAAGGTGCCATGCAGTGCTTCAGCTGGTGTGTTTAGGGGACAGGAACCACACCGGAGCAAAGATTCTTGCAGCTCTGAAGGGACAGGCCCAGAGGTGGTTCACACCATGCCAGCTGGAGCCAGGAATGGTGGTGTGCGATAATGGCTCAAACCTCCTGTCTGCCCTTAGACAGGGAAAGTTGACACATGTGCCATGCCTGGCTCATGCCCTCAATTTGGCGGTGCAGCGTTTCCTAAATACGGGTTGCAATTTGTGCTAAAGCTGGCCAGAAGAGTCTGTAGCCATTTCAGGCGGTCGTACACAGCCAGTGCTCGGTTGACTAAAATTCAGCGGGAAATCCAGCTGCCCATAAGCCTCCTGATTTGTGACATGCCCACCAGGTGGAACTCGACTTTGTCAATGCTGCAGCGGCTATACATGCAACAGAGGGCCGTCAACAAGTACCTTTGCAAATACGGCACGACGACAGGCTCAGGCTGCCTCTGCTTTTTTTCCCCAATGGCTGATCATTAAGGATGCATGCACTGTATTTTACACCATTTGAGGAGGCCACAAGAATGGTGAGCCGTGACAGTGCATGCATCAGTGACACAATTCCTGTTGTGTTCCTGCTGGAGCAGACTCTGCGTGGCATTATGGACAGGGCACTGGAGGCAGAGCAGCAGGTGGAAGAGGAGGACTTCCTTTCTTCTCAAGGCCCACTTTATCCAGACACCATCATTCCTATGTCACAGAACACACAGGAGGAGAGAGGGGAAGAGGATGGGGAATATTCTGGTACTTTCATAGGCTTCAAAGAAGAGTAAGACATGCGTCATTCTGTAAGCGATGGCTTTCCATCCCCAGGACCCTTGGGAGTAGTACGTGGCTGGAAGGAGGAAGTTCCAGATGCTGTCACCCTGAGTGACCCCGAGGAGTCTGCTTCTCAAGCCTTGGCAAATTTGAGGCGCATGGGCAACCTCATGCTTCAAAGCCTGCGAAAGGACCCAAGAATATGTGGCATAAAGGAGAAGGATGATTACTGGTTGGCAACCCTCCTTAACCACCGTTATAGGGGGGAGGTCTCAGAACTCATCCCATCCCCACAGAGAGTGCAGAAGATAAAATCTCTTGAGGACACGTTGGGGATTTTATTGAACATTTTTCCTGACTCCAGTAGGTTACAGTTTTGAGTCTTCTGTTGGTCAAGAGAGAAGCGTTGGAGAAGGCGTCCACCTAAGTGAGACATTTTGAAATTTTTTTAGTCCTCGCCGCCCAGGGCTGTCAGCTTCCACATCCCATCGATTACCTCGGGGCCAAAACAGAGATGGAGAGCTTTCCAGCTGACAATCCACTGACTTACTGGATCATGAGAATAGACCACTGGCCAGAACTTGTTCAGTATGCTATTGAGTTGTTGGGCTGCCCTGCATCCAGCATGCTTTCAGAATGGGCATTCAGTGCCACAGGAGGTTTTGTTACTGATCATAGAACACATCTGCCCACAGACCAGACCGTTTGACTTTTATAAAAATGAATCTGTCCTGGATTACCAGCTATGAAGCCCCTATGCTGATGTCACCTATTAAGTCTTTTTGGGGTGTGGAATCTCTGAAAGACTTCGAGGCTGCCTAGCTTTGAGGGTATTTAATCATTTCATCTAGAAGAATGTTTTTGGTATAGGTTTCATGGGCACAATTAACACCCAAAGACCATTTTTTCAGCCCCTGTTTGACAGGTGCATATCATTGCAATTTTTTTGCCTTCATCAAGAGCACCTCTATAGGGTTACGGTGGGAAGGCGGCCCCAACACCCAAAGAGTAATTTTTACGCACCCGTTACTTCTATCCAAAGTCAAAATGACACCAGAATGTATCAAAAAAATCTCTAATCTTGTTCCCAGTGCACTACATTGTGGCCTATCATACACACTGGCTCCCCAGCTGTTGCTGAGTAAAATAAAGGCAGCTTGCAGGGAAAATTTAATTTTTTCTGGCTTTATAAATTAAATTATTGCTGCAGCAGATTCTAGACAAGGTATAAATCTGCCACTTTACAGGCAGACTAAGGGGGCCCCCAGGCACTATATTGGATGGAATTTTTCATTTTTATGCTTTCACTTTAAAAATCAAAAAATTACTGCTCATTTAAAAATGAAGTTTTTCACAAACTTTTTTTTTATTGATACATGTCCCCCAGGGCAGGACCCGGACCCTATAACCATTGCATGCCCAATTACTTGCATATAAGCCTTCAAAATGGGCACTTTTGATTTTTGACATTTGGGTCCCATTGACTTTAATGGGGTTCGTTATTCGGGTCCGAACTTTCACGGTGTTCGAGAGTTCTGGTGCAAACCGAACAGGGGTCCGTTTGGCCCATCCCTAATATCTATGTTGTATGCAACATGTAAAACCTTTTTACATTTACTTTTTAAACATTTTTTGGTCATCTGTGCTCTGAATTTTACACGGGTTTATGTGCTTAGAAGGTAATGCAGACTAACCCCAATTGCCTTGGATGGTCTTATCTAGCTTCATCAAAGGCCAGCAATCACCCAATGAGTGCACTCTCCTACCTGTAACTCCTGACCTTTGTGCACTTTTTTTATGTCCCCGACCTCCAAAGGCCTAATGGTGACCTCCAGAGTTAGGGAGAGCTGACTAATGATTGGGCGCCGGTCACTTTTTGAATGCGAATAAAAGAGATTTATTGTTTCCTAACAGAACTGGTGGAGAAAGAGTTAGGGCCAGGACACCCTTAGGCAGATGCACTAGTAATTGGCAGACTCCGAGACAATATAATAAGCAGACAGCTATACAGCCTTTAAGGTGGATGCAGTAACTATTTGTAGAACTGCTGTCTCCTATGGCACATTAACTTTGAACAGTCATTAGAAATCCATACACGTAACTCACAGTAACCCATTATAGATCATTTCTCACATCTCACAGTATCCCACTGTAGATCTTCACTCACTGAGCTCCCAATCTCTCACTAGATTTCAAATCCCAGACGCCACTGGATCCCCTGAGCTCTTCCACAGCTAACCCACTGTATATTCCTTAAGCATCACCCCTGCTACCCCGCTGGGTCCCTGGCTTGGCACTCTGCTGAAGCTTTCCCACATCTTCACCATCTCTGGCTGGTGAAAAGGCTGCTCTGGTACTTCTCCAGACTTCCATACACTGGCTTCTGATACCAGGAATTGCTGCCCCTTGCTGGCGACTATTCCTCCCTTTACCTCTGGCCTTGATCCCCACTTGCCTCTGATAACATGAGTGGTCGTCCCATGTAGCAACTGCTTCTCCCTCACCGCTGGCAACAATGCAGTTCCCCATCCGGTGGAACCTCTGCAACTTGGTTGGGCTTCCGGCCGCAAGCCCCAACAACGCGCTGCTTCTCTCAAACCTTGATAGGCCTCAGACAGCCTAGCAGCCAGGTGCTCCCGGGATAGGCCTCAGGCTTCTGGCCTAGCAACATGGAGCCTTATAACACAAGTCCACCCAGACTGACGTCCGGATGGCACAGAACCCCAATCCCCTGACTCCTCCCGAATACGAATAAATAGGCTCTCCCAGCAGGCCAAGGGACTACAGAAACACCTGACAATTGGCTGAGACAACCCATCCACCCCCAGTCTGAATTCACTATGCCCTGGTCATTCTAATGCCACAATGCCACCTAGTGACAGAAGAGAGAGAGAGGTGCATCAAATCCAGAGTTAGGGAAAAGGCAGTGAATCCCCTATCAATCAGCCAGGCTAGTTACCACCTAGCAAGCTAAATTGGTTAACAACCCTGCCTACTACCAGGGTGCTACACAAAGGTTTGTACACACAGCCCAGTTTGCATGAGGAAATATTTGAACATAAATGATATTAGTAGAGGAATGTGCAGGACCTGGCAAAACATCGGTGCGTACAAAAACTCAGATGCAAATGTGCGTGAAAAGTCAAGTGATTTTTATTTTAACACGTGCAAACCTTTGGACTTTGCAGATTAGTGAATTAGGGCACTAGGAGCTTTGTGTGTAGAGTATAAAGCATTACTGTCTATATAGGCAGGCCATATATTTGTTATATTACTGCTTTGTAGACTATTGCCTGCGGAATAATTCAAAGTGCACAGACATCAGCTACATTTGAGAATAAGAGTTCATCCGCTGGCTTTATTTATTCTCATTAGCCTGTATAATACTACTTCATGTTTGTTTAAAAAAGCCTGCATTGTTTTGCTTGCTATTCACTGCCAATTCACCCCCTACCAGGCCCTAAACTAACTCAACATATGGTCAGTTAGCCGCTCCTTAAAGTACAAATATGCTCATGGTATTTTGCTTTTCACTGCAGGGATATATAAAAAAAACATATGATCATTTATCTGCCCTTGTTTTATATTCTCAGTTACAGAAGCAGTTCTACAGGAATCTGTACAAAATGAGGTTACCATATCTCTTGAAAGTAAAATCTGAACAGCCACTAGCAAGGGTGTGCCTCTGTATAATAGGGCCCTATAGCAAAATCATTACAAAGATAAGGCAGCTTGGAACTGAGAACACACTGTGAACACTGACTGCTCTTTACTGAGTTTGCAATTGTTGTAAAGTAAATCCCCGTACATACGGGCCGAATGCCGGTCGACATCGGGCGGTTCACTAAAAAACATTCGGCCCGTGTGTATGCCAGCCAGTCCGACAGAAGCCGCACATTTGGCCAGCTTCTGTCGAAGGAGCATGCTGGAAAACCAGCAGCCGAATAGCTCCCTATCAGCGCTCTCAGCCAATGGCCGCCCCCCTGTCAGAACACAACAGCTCAGTGGGGGAGATCACCATACTAACCATGGGCATAGCATAAGGGGTTGCAGGGGTCACAATCGCAACCCCGCCCCTAGCTCCAGGGGGCCCCTGCCGCCTTCCTGTCATATTATCATATCCTCCACAAAATCCAGCTCTGATCTGCCCTAGGGCCCCACAGCCACGCTCCAGTACTGGGCTTCTACTTTGCCTTCCACAGTCCACACCTCTCTGTTCCCAACGGCTGGGGAGAAGCTGTGAGCCATTTCCTGAATGGAAAGGAGCACAAGGTGAGAACAGCCCAGGATGGGGAAGTGTCTGTGCTGTGTGCTGGTAACATGGAATGGTAACCGAGCTCAGCGAGGCAAGAGGAGGAGAGTGCCGTCCTGTAGCCACGATGGGACAGCTGTCACTGGTGAGGTATGACACTGCTCAGTGTCTCCTAGTCACCAGCTGGGATTCTCTGTACCCCCACCCGGGGATGTCTACTTACCGCACTTCGCTGACAACTGGGGAAAAGACACACACACCTCCGGGAGGTGACCTTCCCCCAACACCTGCCAACACTACACTGACAGAGAAACCTTCAGAAATTGCTAAAACAAATCCCTTAACACCCCCTAAGGGGGCCCCCGAAGGGCTGAAGGCTCCAGATTTTGTGTTACATGGCTTTGCCCTCCCAGATCTAAGTTGCCCCCCGGACCACCCCCTTCACCCTGCATGCTATGCCCTGCTGCTGAGCTCCTTTCCCATTACAGCACTCTATACTGTTACTACTCCGCAGTGCAGAAATCACATTCCTTTACAACACAGCCAGTTAGCCATGATCTGTACAGGCAACTACACTGCTGTTTCGACCAGAGAATTTCACAGGTCAGAACGGCAACATGAAAGCCAGATACACCCTGTGTGTAAAGGAATGTGATTTCAGCCTTGTGTAGTGTGTGTGTGTGTGTGTGTGTGTAGAGGGGGGGGGCTGTATACAGTGCTGGGATGAGAAAGGAGCTCTACCAAGTGACCTGCCAGGGGTCCCTGTCCTCTGATTCTCCAGCGATAATCCCTGTCCTCTGATGTAAAGAGGAACTCTGGGAACTCTAAACTCTTAAGCCACTTTGAGTATTTTGGCGTGCGGTGGATGTATCTGCACGCACGTTGGGAGTAGTGGGGGAGGGCCCAGGTCAACTTTTGCATAGGGGCCCACAAGCTTCAAGCTACGCCTCTGGTACTAACATAGGATCATTAGTACAGTGGCTCAAGGGTTGCAGGAAAAAAAATTGCATGATTCCCCCATTAACACAAAGTGTCAATAAGGGAATCCCTCCTGCCATTTTATTGTATTCTCCTGGCAGGGGAAGCCATCCCCGGGTGGAGAAGACAGTTATTATTGCTAGTGCCTATGCCAGCTGCTAGCAATAATCACAAGTAAAATCCGTTAGGCTGGTTGAACCCAAGCTGATCAATCAATTAACTTGATACATTCAGTCTGCCCATACATGGTTCGAATCGCGGTCAGATCCTGTTTGTAGCACCTACCCCGAATTTCCAGGAGCCTGATGGTGACTATTGGGGGTAGGGATGGCTGACATACATTATCAGGGTGCAGGTTTGTGGGCATGGTGGGTGAGGAACAAGAAAGAAATTGGGCGCCAGTCACTTTTATGCTTTAAACAATAGAGCAGTTTATTTCTCAGAACAGGAAAAATGTGGGAGAACGGGGATCGGGCACAGGACACCCTTAATAACAATCAGCAACAGGCAGATTGGCAGACTCCTTAGACAAAAATAGGTGGAACTAGGCAGACAGCAGTACAGGAATAAGAGCCTTTAAGCTGAACCAGCACATCTGTACCTTTTAGGACAGACTGTCTCCTCTAGTAACTGAACTTTATTCACAGCTTCATGCACTGATTCCCTTGGATGAGTTCTCGCTGAAGTCGTCCCAGCCACTTCATAGCCTCCTGCTCATGAAGAGCCCTCTCTCTGGTGCTTCCTTAGAACTCCATCCCTCTAGAATCGTTACCGGATGTTTGGCAGGCTTTTCTCTGCAAAAACTTGAACACCCGGATAGGCCTTGGTTAGGCCTAGCAGCCGGCAGCCACATGGATAGTACAAAATATTTTACAGCGCACACATACAAGAATGACATTTCCTGCAGGGCTAGTTAAAAACACCTGAACATATTCAAAAAATACGGGGGTTTGGTCACACTATATGGTCATATAGTGCTAAGCCCACTTACTGCGACAAAGTACCACGAATTAGTGGGTCCTACACTAGTAATAGAATGGAAGATCCTTTGTCTCAACCATGGGAGCTGAACTCCTCTACATGGGAGAACTGAAGGGGATACATCCTAAACACTGGTGGCCACTAAATAGGAGGTAATGAGGAGGGGGGGGGTGCTCCAGCCCAAAAAACCTGGTCAGGGCTTAATACAATATACAAGAACATATTTGGGGGGCACACCATACAATGCATTTAAATTCAAGATGGTGCTGCTATAAGACCTACAAACAGTACAAAATATTTTACAGCACACACATACAAGAATGACATTTCCTGCAGGGCTAGTTAAAAACACCTGAACATATTTAAAAAATACGGGGGTTTGGTCACACTATATGGTCATATAGTGCTAAGCCCACTTACTGCGACAAAGTACCCCGAATTAGTGGGTCCTACACTAGTAATAGAATGGAAAATACTTTGTCTCAACCATGGGATCCTTTGTCTAGCCACATGGATAGGCCTCAGGCCTAGCAGCCAGAAGCTGCACACACACACACATCATCCACCCAGGTCGAAGCCACTGGGCGGGAAGAACTGACTCGTCACTTGACTTCTCTCCATTAAATAGCTTTTCCCAGCATACATCACAGCAAATACGATTGACTGGGAAAAGTATGTTTATCCATGACTTGCATATACTGTAGCTCATCACGCATTAGTCAAAGGCAACTGACAGAAGGGAGAAGCCACAACTTAGAACAGATATCAATTAACCACTAAACACTACCAACTAGCCAGGCTGACTACCACCCAGCACAATTAAATTTACCTGCAGTCCTACTCTAGGGATGAGGTCGCTCCACATTGAACCGGCTGAGATTTGAACTGTGTGTGTCCTGCCTAACAGCAGCAGTTGGTTAAAGCCCACCAGCAGTTCTGTGACCATGCAGGAAAACTGACATAGAAAAGCAATCTTGATATACTGTAATACTTAAAGTGGTTGTAAAGCCTCAAGGTTTTTCACCTTAATGCATTCTATGCATTGAGGTGAAAAACCTTCTGTGCTGCAGCTCCCCCCAGACCCACCACTTTTTCTTACCTGAGTGTGATCCTCTCCAAAGCGATTGCACAGAGCAGGTAAGTATAGGAATGTTTTTTATTTTTATTTTTTTCTAAAAATTAGGGTTTACAACCCCTTTAAACTGGTCGTAAACTGATTCAGCAGGGACCAGTTGAATTTTGGTCAGTGTATTGGCATCCCTGCTTGATAGAAGTTGACTGATTGATTGACTTCTGTCAAAGGAACATGATTGGCGGTGCCAGCAAACCAACTGCATCCTCTGATCGGTGTATTTGTTAATTCATTGGGCATCCATGCTTGGCATCCCTGCTTGATAGAAGTTGACTGATTGATTGACTTCTGTCAAAGGAACATGATTGGCGGCGCCAGCAAACCAACTGCATCCTCTGATCGGTGTATTTGTTAATTCATTGGGCCGAAGAAACAAAAACTAATGCCGCGTACACACGGTCGGACTTTTCGTCTACAAAAGTCCAACGGACGCTGACGGACTAAAGCTGGCTGGTAATCCGATCGTGTGTGGGCTTCTCCGGACTTTCAACGTACTTTTTTAGCCTCAAATCCGACGTACTTTAGATTTGAAACATGCTTCAAATCTTTACGTCGTAACTACGACGGACCCCGAAATCCGCTCGTCTGTGTGCTAGTCCGACGGACAAAAAGCCACGCTAGGGCACCTATTGGCTACTGGCTATGAACTTCCTTATTTTAGTCCGGTGTACGTCATCACGTACGAATCCGTCGGACTTTTGTGTGGTCGTGTGTAGGCAAGTCCGTTCGTTAGAAAGTATGCCGCAAGTCCGCCGCAAGTCCGCCGAAAGTCTGCCGGAAGTCTGTCGGACAGGCTGTCTGACTTTTGTAGACGAAAAGTCCGACCGTGTGTACGCGGCATAAGTGTATGGCTAGCTTTAGACAGCTTTAATCTTTACTGACACTTGTCCTTTGAAGAAGGAATAATGTACAAAATCACAATAGGTTAAATACACAAATGGCATCTGGACAGCAATCCAAAATGTGGCTTTGTACAATATAAACAATCCGGAGTCCCAGATGACTGGAAGCAGCAGAGAGGTCACATCCGCCAAACTGAAGCAAAGCAAAAGTCCTCAATTCTTAAAGCTAAACTCCAGGCAAGCAGCTAAATATACAGCTAAAATATATAAACTGAAGCCTTTTCACTTGCCAAAGGACTTGTATTTCTGTCCATCTGATCCTGAGATTTACATAGCTGTCCTAGACACCATATAGTGATCTAACTCTTCTCCACTGCTTTTAAAGAGGAACTGCAGTCTGCTCACATAATTTGTAATAAAAACATCTTTGCCATTCTGAAGCTTCCTTCCAACCACTTTGCATATTATTTTAAGTATACTGTGATTCTGTACTTGCCAAATATGCTGCAGAAATCTTCCTCCACTGGGTCTGGATACATCCATTTTAACTGTGGGCAGCTGAAGCTGCTGCCAGTTCACTTCCTGGATTTACACAGACACACAGAGGCATACCTCCAGCTCTGCAGCTCTGATTGGCCCTCTTATGACTCCCCCCCTCCCTTCCTGGCAAACTCTCACGAGAATGAGAAAGAGAGCTGTGCATGATGTCATAAGTCTAGGCTAATGACCAGGCAAGAAACAGGAAGTGGGATGTATAAGGTATTTACTGGCAGAAAAAAAATGTTTTACTATCCAAAGTTAAAACAACCAGGCCAGAAGATTTAATAGATGGAAAGTTGAAAAAATGACTGAAGGTCCGCTTTAAGTACTGTAGCTAGTGTAGGGATCTGCTGTCCTCTATTGTCTGTGTTTGTAAGTTGCTATGCTGCTTAATGTTATTTAAATCAATTACTTCCTCTCTCTGAAGGGCTGGGTTAAAAACCCCAGAGGAAGGAAGCAGTGAGAGAAAAAGAGGAGCTGAGACCACATATCCTCTTGGAGGAACAGTTGCTAATCCAGACCAGAATTAGGGATTATTAGGTCTGCGGCATCAAGATGCACACCACATTACGATAGTTCTCAGTGGCCACTGAAACTGAACTTTGCTGCAACATCTAGAGGTATCTTTTTTTTTTTTTTATCTCTTTTTATTGACGAATGTGCATTACATTATCATATTCAACATAATCCTCAACATAAGCACCGCATCACATAAAGTACACTTAAACAGATATATATAATGTTAGTAAAAATGCATACATAGATTTGCTTGGATCACCAAAGTAAACGAGGTAACTTACATCAATTCCCCACGGGTATATGAAAACAACAGTAGAAAGCCAGACTCACTTATAAAAGAAATGTGACCCCAATGACGAGAATCCAGCTCACGCTGTGTCACCATCAATTTTAATACATACTTCCGGTTCACCCAAAATGGCGGACCGCCGTGCGTTCCACGACTCAATATGATATTGAGACGTGCGTTCCAAACGCTATTCAACGGAATATGTAATGAGTAAACATGACGCTTGTAATAGACAACGTGCGAGTGTCATGTCTAGTTGATGAAATGACGAATATGTGGGCGTGACACTTCGTCGTCACGCATCTCTTTAACTCAACCTAAAAAATGGGCGGAGAATGGCCGGGAAAAAACATAAAGCGCATGTCAGTCTTCGCAATGCGATCACATGATAGTGAAACCACACTGTGTACCAAGCCTCGATATGAAATACCTCAGTGTATTCGGAATTTGGCTAATAATAGAAACAACCAAATAAAAAATAAAATTAAAAATGGTCATTGGGGTCACACTTCTTTTATAAGTGAGTCTGGCTGCAGTGGAGGGAGACCCCAGACTAAGTCTAATGAGACGAAACGCGCCGGTACGCCGGTAGGACTCCACTGCTGCCATTATTTTATATAAGCGCTTGAAAACACTTCCTAAATGTAAGTGTTTTACTTTTAATAAAAATTTAACAGTTATACGGAATTATGCTATGTGGCCCTCTTTCACTATTTCTCTTACCCTATTGATGGAAATCTGGTAACATCTGATGTACAATCACCCTTGTATGGAGATGGATTTTTTATGAGTTTTGGGACTCCTTGGGTTTCAGTCATAGAGGATTCCTAAGACTCCATCCTGGTTGTCGGTTGATAATACAAGCCTGTTTGACTCATAGAATGTATGTTATTTTGAGTTCAAACTATCAGGTAAGCCTACATCTGCTTCGGTGGTGGTTTTGCTGCACTGGTGTCTTCAGTTTTCATCTATCATGTTGGATGCCAACGCGGTGGTTTAGGATCTTCAATTTTTTTAATATACACTGTGGACTTTAAAAATCATTTCACGGACGTATTTATCTAAGTTCATTTACAAAATTCTTTCAAAATTTTCAGCAATTCACGCAGCACTTATTACACGTGGAATTTTTGTGATTTTTTGTGATATGTTTTTTTATATATTTTTATTAGCAATCATTGTTTATAGATTTATATAATTTAATTCATAGTAATTTTGCGATTCACATTTTAATGGTAATAGTTTGGTTATGTCAATTAACTTATACACTTTAGCGCTACACTTATACACTTTCTTGATTACAGCAAAATCATCTGTTTGTTGTGTTAGCTGCTACCACTAGTTTAGGCAGAGCGGGGTACTCTTTTACACCATATTAGGACAATGATCCTAAACATACAGCCAGAGCTACAATGGAATGGTTCAGATCAAAGCATATTCATGTGTTAGATGGACCAGTCAAAGTCCAGACCTAAATCCAATCGAGAATCTGTGGCAAGACTTGAAAATGCTGTTCACAGATGCTCTCCATCCAATTTGACAGAGCTTGAGCTATTTTGCAAAGAAGAATGGGCAAAAACGTCACTCTCTAGATGTGCAAAGCTGGTAGAGACATACCCAAAAAAGACTTGCAGCTGTAATTGCAGCGAAAGGTGGTTCTACAAAGTATTGACTCAGGGGGGCTGAATACAAATGCACGCCACACTTTTCAGATAATTATTTGTAAAAAATTTTGAAACCCATTTATCATTTTCCTTCCACTTCACAATTATGTGCCACTTTGTGTTGGCCTATCACATAAAATACCAATAAAATACATTTAAGTTTTTTTTTGTAACATGAGAAAATGTGTAAACTTTCAAGGGGTATGAATACTTTTTCAGGGCACTGAAAAGCTTGAATTATTTCCATATTGGTGTGCATCCACGTATATACTTATGATGTGCTGGTTACAGTAATTCCTCTGCTCCCAATTAGACATGTGCATTCTTTTTTGTCCGAATGCATTTTCATCCGAATTTCAGGTATTTTCGTTATCGTTTTAACAAACGATAACGAAAGTGCAGAATCCGAAAAACGAAAGATCCGACATAAACAAATGCTTTATTTTCGTTTTCGTTGCTACAACAGTTCGATATAGATAGGAGATTCGACATGATGATGACAATAACAATCTGTGCCCATCAAACCTGTGGTCGAATGTGCCTAACCTTAACTCTATTAGTCCAAGATTATTCTACATAGAGAGAAAAGATTTGACATAGAGAGAAAAGATTTGACGTAGGGGAGAAAAGATTCGACGTAGGGGGAAAAAGATAAATAAAAATAATGATGATGATGAATGTTATTGGCTGATTGTAACCAAAGAGGAGGAGCAGTAAAATAGCTAGAACTAATAAGTACTATCTGGCCGCCCAGCTAGTAACAGCTGCTTGGTGGCTCAATCCGGACACCTCCAACCCAGCTACCCAGGTCGAGACGGCAGTGCTGGGATCCCTAGAGGCGCTCAAATTTTTGCTTTTTCGAGGCCCTCGAGCCCCTTATCCACTGACACCCTCCATGCGCACTACACTGCGTGCATGGGGGGCAGGTCTCAAATTAGAAAAATACCCTCAACAGGCAATCTCACCCAATGCTCCCCTTTGGATAAACCCAACCCTGGAGCACATCTATAAACTACCTGAGCCTCATGCCTGGATCAAATTTAACATTAAAACGGTGGCACAGATTATCTCCAATCAATCCCTAGTCCCGCTCTCCAAACTAAACTCCGATTTTAATATACCACAGTCCTATTTTTTCCGATTCCTTCAACTTTCCCATGCCTTCAGTCACCAATTCTCCAACTCCCCTCCTCAACTAGTCCAATCTTCACTGGAGGACCTTCTTAGATCAGATTGTGCGAAAAAACCCACTTCTCAATTATATTCACACCTGACTGTCACCTCCCTCCCGACTATGGAAAAGCTAAGATCTAAATGGTCCCATGACATCCCCAATTTTGACGACGATGACTGGGATGACATATGGGATTTCCCATTTAGCTCCCTGGTCTCTCTGAGAGATCGCCTGATCCAATTCAAGATAGTCCATCGGGCATATTTTACCCCTCACAGACTACACAAAATGAACCCCGAATCCCCTCCCGGATGTTGGAGATGTGGTGGGACTCCTGGGGACTTCACCCACATCTTCTGGACCTGTCCGGCAATTGTCGGATACTGGAGGGAGATATTGGACTTTATCACACAAATCACCTCTGTGCCACTACAACCATCAATGTCAATCTGCATACTAGGCCTGGTAGTACAACTAATTCCTACGGTGGCGGGACGCACACTGGTGGGATTGCTCCTGTTCTATGCCCGTAAAGCTATAGCCCTTAGTTGGCGCAAACCAACCCCCCCTCCTCTCTCCCTGTGGAAACAATTAGTCAACAATAGCTTACCTCTGTATAAGGACACATATGACAACAGAGGCTGCCCCAACAAATATAGCAGAGTCTGGTCTAAGTGGCTGGCAAATCCCTCCACCGCTTCAGAGGCCTCTCAGTAGACCCCAATCACAAAGTAGCTCCCAAGCGGGTGCCAGGTGTACACAATAATCTACAATATGCTATTTTACCATGTACAACTGCACATAGCACCACCTCATGACCCAGTAAACTGTACCGCTATGACTGATTTCATAATATATTTTTCATGAATAAGGTGACAGCGTGATTCCTGCAAGGATCACATAGACATCATATTAGACCAATGTATGTTTAACTGTATCTGTTTTTGTTTCTCTTTTTAAAAACCAATAAAAAGATTTTGGAAAAATAGCTAGAACTAAGTACACACGTACTTTGGCTTATGGTGTCTGTTGAAAGTTCTAATGCCGCGTACACACGGTCGGACTTTTCGTCTACAAAAGTCAGACGGACGCCAACGGACTAAAGCTGGCTGACAATCCGATCGTGTGTGGACTTCCCCGGACTTTCAGCGGACTTTCAGCGGACTTTTCCAGCCGCAAATCTGATGGACTTTAGATTTGAAACATGCTTCAAATCTTTACGTCGTAACTACGCCGGACCCAGAAATCCGCTCATCTGTGTGCTAGTCCGGCAGACAAAAACCCACCCAAGGCAGCTATTGGCTACTGGCTATCAACTTCCTTATTTTAGTCCGGTGTACGTCATCACATACGAATCCGTCGGACTTTTGTGTGATCGTATGTAGGCAAGTCCGTTCGTAAGAAAGTCTGCCGCAAGTCCGCCAAAAGTCCGCCAAAAGTCTGACAAAAGTCCGTCGAAAGTCTGTCGGACAGGCTGTCGGACTTTTGTAGACGAAAAGTCCGACCGTGTGTACGCGGCATTGGAAGATTCGACGGAGCAGGTAAACTATACGGCGTCGTACAGTTTAGCTGCTCCGTCGAATCTTCTTTGAACATTCGACAGACACCATAAGCCTTCAATGACAGATTTGACCTTAATTTGGATTTTCGGACAAATGCAATTTTTAACGAAAAACTAAGTAAATAAAAACGAATTTCGGGAGTAACTAAATAAATTTGTTTTTCGGACGAAAACGAAATTCCGAAACGAAATATTTCAGTGTGCACATGTCTACTCCCAATGACTTTGATTCAATTACTGGTCAGTTTCCCAGGATGGGAATCCTCTGTGTTGACAGAGACCATGTCCTGGGTAGAGGTACTGCCAACTTTATTATTAAACCCACTCTTCTATTTAGCAAAGGTTCTGGTTATCTTATTTATTTGGGGAGGGTCAATTCTCAAACTCTACACTAGGTTTCCTTTCTGCACCCAGCCTGTGATTGGACGATGAGGGAGCAGAAACAGGCTGATTATTTGGTTTTCATTCTGGTCTCTTCTCTTGATAGAATAGACTAACACTGGCCATAGATCACTTGTTTTTTGAAAAACAAGTAATCTGATTAAAAGTCTGTCTTACTATTAAATGCTCTGCCATTCAGAGCAGTAATTAACACTACAATATACCAATTGGTTTTCTGGCTATCCATATACGGCTCAGTTTTCTCTCACACAGCCTGCGTGCGGAACAAGAGACATACAATTGATTGTCCACTGCTTGATTCAGCAATTACTGTACAAAGCTTCCATACAGCTGCTATTGCTAAATCCTTGAAAACACAAGTTACCTAACAGGTATATTTATCGAAGAGCTTTGAGTCAGTAACAGAACAAGTATTTCAATCAGAGATGTGACTTTCCTCTGACCAGATCTCTCACTGAAAATACTAAGGGCAAATAAGCCAGGCAAGTGAAATTTTCAGAATGAGGTCAGCAATGGTATCCTACAGCAGTATTATTTTTATTGATATGATTAGGAGTGAGGAGCGTATAATTTTATACCCAAAGGCCCATCTGGTAAAAGACATATTAACCCAATTTGTTCTCCTGTAGTTTTGGTAGTTTTAGGATTAAATCAGTGTTCCAGCTTGTACAAAAAAAAAAATTAAAAATAAGCAGCTAGAAATATTGTAGCTGCTAACTTTTAACATTAGGACACTTACCTGTCTAGGGATCCCGCAATGTCGGCCCCCCAAGCCGATTTGTCTATCGGCTTCGGGTGCAGGCGCTGACATTGCAACTAAGGGAAACCGGCACTGCCTATTTCCTACTGCGCATGCTCGAGTCGCACTTTGCTTGCTGGTCCCAGGTCCCAGAAGGCAGCGGGGGGAAGAAGGAGGGCCCAAAGCAATCTGGGAAATGACGTACCCAGGGCGGAAGGGCAACTTGAAAACATAAAAAGGTACCAAAAAGGTACCATTTAAAAAGAAAAAAATCCAAAAAGGAAGGGGGGGGGGTGCTTTATTGCTCAGGACCTATTTGCTTTTTAGGCTGGAACTCAGTTTTAACATAAATATTTAGGAAATGTTGAATAGGTGCAAATGCCAGGACTTTTATGTATTAACAGAAAGACAAGCTCATGTCAATATTTAGTGAACTGCCTTATGCCTGGTACAGTAGGACAGTTTTGTTTGTTCAACCCAGGGAGCTGAATAAAAAAAAAAAAAAAACTGAGGAGCTTGCTGTACTAACCATGCAATGTTAGTACAGTGATCTCCCCATTGAGCTATTGTGTTTTGACAGGGGGACCGCCCCTCCGCCAGAACACACCAGTCAGCGCTAGCAGCCATTGGCTGCCAGCACTGATCAGATGCCAATTGGCGGCTGGTTCTCCAGCATGCCCATCTGACAGAAGCTGAACAGTATGCCTGGTGCACACGGATAGTCTGTTTTTGTTCAACCCAGTGGGATGAAGGAAAAAAAAACTGAAAAGCTTGCAAGGAGCTTGCTGTAGTAACTATGCGATGTTAGAACAGCAATCTCCCCCACTGAGCTCTTGTGTCCTGACAAGGGGACTGTCCCCCTGCCTGAATACACCAGTCAGAGCTGATCGGAATCTGGTCGGCTGCTGGTTTTCCAGCATGCTTGTTCAACAGAAGGCGGACGTTAGGATGGCCTCTGTTGGACAAGCTGCTGTACACACTGGCCAAATGTCGGCTGGTTTCTGTTGAACCGGCCGATACCAGCTAATATTCGGCCAGTGGGTACCAGCTTTTAGATTGTGAAGCATTGACTGTGAGAAAGGAGGGTAGAAATATTAATTTTCAAATGACACTGTACTTATTAAAGCGGACCGTTGGTCATTTTTTCAACTTTCTATCTATTAAATCTTCTGCCTTGGTTGTTTTACCTTGGATAGTAATTTATTTTTTCTGCCAGTAAATACCTTATACAGCCCACTTCCTGTTTCTTGTCTGGTCATTAGCCTAGGCTTATGTGACATCATACACAGTTCTCTCTCTCTCACTCTGATGAGAGTTTTCTAGGAAGGGAGGGGAGATGAGTCATAAGAGGGCCAATGAGGGCTGCAGAGCTGGAGGTGTGCCTCTGTGTGTCTGTGTAAATCCAAAACGTGAACAGGCAGCAGCTTCAGTTGCCCTCAGTTGAAATGATTGCAGCCAGACTTAGTGGAGGGAGATTTCTGCAGCATATTTGGCAAGTACAGAATCACAGTCATCATGGAACAAGAATCCCTAGTTTGTTTGCCCTGCATCTCTTTTTTGCAGTGTTTACTTTTCTGGTTTACCAGAGTCTTGGTGCCATAGTAACCTTTCAATTCACTGGTAGGGAAAATGGATTAGCTCTAGGACTCTCCCTGTCTAAATTCATTAGTTAACCACTTGCCGACCGGGCCATTGCCGAAAGATGGCAACAGCGCGGTCGGCTAGTTCTGGGTGGACGTCCATGGACGTCATTCCAGAATGATGCTCCCGCGCGCCCCCTGGGGCGCGCACTCGGGAACATCCGGACCCGGCGCATCACGGATCACGGTAAATAGCCGCTGATCGCGGCCGTTTACCACGTGATCGTTCCGTCAAATGACGGAGCGATCACATGTAAACAAACCAGCGTCACGTCATGACGCTGGTTCCTCCCTCCCCTCTCTGTACCGATCGGTACAGTGCGGAGGGAGAGGGGGAGAGATGGCAGCGCTGTGGGCTGGATGTTTAGTGCCCACAGCGCTGTTCAATATACATAATGGCAATAATCTGCAATACTCTGCAACACTGCAATACTCTGCATCACTGTACAATACTCTGCAACACTGCAATACTCTGCATCACTGTACAATACTCTGCAACACTGTGCAACACTCTGCATCACTGTACAATACTCTGCAACACTGTGCAATACTCTGCATCACTGTACAATACTCTGCAACACTGTGCAATACTCTGCAACACTGTGCAATACTCTGCAACACTGTGCTATACTCTGCAACACTGTGCAATACTCTGCAACACTGTGCAATACTCTGCAACACTGTGCTATACTCTGCAACACTGCAAAACTCTGCCAATACTCGCCAATACTCTGCCAATACTCGCCAATACTCGCCAATACTAGCCAATACAAGCCAATACTCTGCATCACTGCGCTATACTCTGCAAAACTCTGCCAATACTCGCCAATACTCACCAATACTCTGCCAATACTCTGCCAATACTCGCCAATACTCACCAATACTCTGCCAATACTCGCCAATACTCGCCAATACTCGCCAATACTCTGCCAATACTTCGCCAATACTCTGCCAATACTCTGCCAATACTCTGCCAATACTTCGCCAATACTCGCCAATACTCGCCAATACTAGCCAATACTAGCCAATACTAGCCAATACTAGCCAATACTCTGCATCACTGCGCTATACTCTGCAACATTGTGCAATACTCTGCAACACTGCAAAACTCTGCCAATACTCGGCAATACTTGCCAATACTCGCCAATACTCTGCCAATACTCGCCAATACTCGCCAATACTCTGCCAATACTCTGCCAATACTCTGCAATAAATTTTAACAGAAACAAGGAATTTTTTTTTTTTTTTTTATCGAATTTTCAGTCTTTTTTGATTTATAGCACAAAAAATAAAAAACCCAGCAGTGATTAAATACCACCAAAAGAAAGCTCTATTTGTGGGAAAAAAAGGACATCAATTTCATATGGGTACAGTGTTGCATGACTGAGTAATTGTCATTCAAAGTGTGAGAGCACCGAAAGCTGAAAATTGGTCTGGTTAGGAAGGGGGTTTAAGTGCCCAGTTGTCAAGTGGTTAAAGGACTTTGTTGTGCTTTTATACGAAGGCGAGTTAAGCTATCTGGCCTTATTAATATCCTTGCAAATGACACTGGGGTTGCAGAATAGTAAAAAACTGATTGCTGTGCTTTGAAAAACAGCACAGAAGGCTCCAGCTTCACACAGTCCTTATGCTAGGAACACGCAACAGTGACAGAGCTCTCTGACAAAGGGACTGCAAGCAACCTCACCACAATTCTGTCTTTTCGGAGTCCTCCCTCTGCATAGCGTTACAGTGAGGAGCAGCCATCTTACCTACCCTTGTGCACGCCACCATTCAGCTACCAGAATAAGGGTCAAGCACCAGGATACCTGTGAGTTCAGCTACCTCTATACCTCAACCGACAACATCTGAGAATGTCGCCCATTGCTGATTAGGTAACAGACCGCACACTTGCTGGCTAAAGGCCTACACACACCGGCAGCATGGCAGAACACAGACCCTCACTAGACACCGCACAGGACAGTGATAATTTGGACACCGAGACCATTCCACAACTGCGAGCAACACAAGAAGGTACAGTGCCTAAACAAACAATCACTCATACACAAAAGGCCTGCGAAAATTATGAAGCTAACATTGAAGCGCACCGTGCCAAGTTAGAAAGGGTTTGGGAAAACACAATACTTGAATTATGTAATGCCACAGGTGTTAGCAGTCAAGAAGGACAGATTATGCAAGCCATAACTCAGATTAAGTCATGCCATGTACATTACGTAGTGTTGTCACAGGCTTACTTCACCTATCTGACTAGAATGAACACAAATGACAGTCTGCAAGAACGTAACCTGCAAAAAGAGATTGATCTGCAGCGAGAAGGCATTGTGGAGAGAGCAAAAAGAAAGAGAAGCCCGCAGCAACAGCATGTAATGCATAGCGGAGGGCATACATGACTGTGGTAACAGGGGAGTTAATAGTTTAAGGGGTGGGTACAAAAAAGTAACCGAGGGGGAGGTATCAAACAGGGCTTTATAGGCTAACCCCGCCCAGGGGGGAGTAACAGTGGTTGGAGAAAGTTCATTGAAGATGGAGCTGGACGGACTCATGGCGCAGCTTAGGGAGGAGGCCGCGGTTCGTGGGACAGCATGGCTACAAGAAACCATAGCGGCGGCTTTGCAGAGCAGTCAGCCTGAGGCGCTGGGTAGGTCTAGCGGCGCCAGAACGCGGCGGTCCCGGCCGCCTGAGCGGTTCTCCCCCGACCAACGGGTTTCTGGACAGCGGCAACCCGGGACTCTTGCGGGTCTCGCGGTGGGCCCACCGCCAAAAAGAATGGCCGGAGCGGATGGTGGCAGAGCGAACGCCGACGGGACCCGGCGGAGCGATCGTTTGGAAGGGATGGAAGCGGCGGCGCGGCCTTACAGAGCGGGCAGAGTGAGGAGCGAGAGCCCCGCCCCCTGCAGGAGTCAGTCAGCAGCAAGAGAGAGGACACGTGCAGCGAGCCCTGGGCCGTCCGGTTCCACGGCAGGGGCACACAGGAGGATCGAGAGGGGTCGGCCTAGCGGGGCATCGCAGGTACCAGGCGGCAGGACTGAGGTCAGGCACACCGGTCCGGGCAAAGCAACCTGCAAGTCAGCGGGAGGAGGTGACAAGCGGAGGCGGGGGCGTACTGCTACAGTCATGGCGGCAACCCCGGCGGCCAGGCCGGGTGGGCCTTCGTCAGAGGAAGCAGAGGGGAGAAGTGGCGATCGAGCAGGTGGATGGTCCGGGTCGGAGGAAGAATCGGTACCCCAGCAAAGGCGAACGGCAGCGGTGGAGATCCCTGTTCCGGCTGATGAGGTTACGCCTGTGCAGCCTGGTGAGTCCAATGTTTTATCCCTTAATTCCAGTCAGGCCAGAGTGGGGGGGATGGGGGTTTCAGTGGGGGGCGGGGGCAGCAGTGGGTCGGGGGTGTCAGGCAGTGAGGGGGCGGCAGCGTTGGGGGGGGTTTTTAGCAGGCATTAGGGAGCTCCTTCAGCGCTTTGAGGGAGCAGGGACGGTTCCCTCGGGCCCTGCAACAGCGTGGGCGCCGCCGGCAGGAGGCACCGGGACGGTGGTGCTCACGGGAGGGTCAACGGCGGTGCCTTCGGTCACGGCGGCGGTGGCCACGCCTGCACCGGTAACGCCCGGGAGTACAGGGGCGCAGGGGACGGACAAGACGGCTGAGACCACAAGCAGGCAGGATATAACCAGATTGGCTGATGCAGCCAGGTGCGAGGTGTATGTATGCTATGAGGGACCATTGGGCGCGCACCTGAAGCAAGAAGTGCGGGAAAAACTGTGGAAGGGTGAATATGTTGAGATATTTTCCCTACTGCCGTTAGAGAAATTTAATCTGGATAGGGTGAAACCTGATGATTCAAAGAAGGAGGACGAGGAGAAGAGGAGGTACAGGCTGATCCCTAGAACATTTGCAAACTGGTTGCAGGCTTTTGCGATTATGGCAAGTGTGATAGGTGAAAAGCACCCGGAGCATTGCTCAGCTCTATTTTGCTACCAGGATGCTATCGGAGAGGCGTACAGGGTTTATGGGGGCACGGCGTGGCTGAGGTATGATGAACAGTTCCGTCAACGGAGGGCAATCAGACCGACGCTCCGCTGGGATCACAAGGACATCAGCCTATGGATGAGATTGATGACGACGACGACGAGGGCCCCCAACCAGTTTTTTCCAGGAGGGACCGGTGGACCTTCCACCCAGGGACATACGGTCGGAAACAAAAAGGGGGTTTGTTGGCAATACAACACCGGGACCTGCAGGTTTGGAACCTCATGTAAGTATAAACACGAGTGTTCAGGATGTGGGGGATCCCACCCGTTGTCAAGGTGTTTTCAAACAAGGAAAGGGTAGGCAAGGAGAAACTGCAAACAAAAGGGAGGACCCCGGTGAGAGTGGAAAAGATGCGGCCGTTTCTAGGTAGGTATCCAGACAAGAAAGCAGCGCAATTGTTGGATGAAGGTTTCTCAGTGGGATTTAGGATACCGTGCAATCTATCGGTTATCCCGCCCGTGTCGCCTAATTTAAAGTCAGCTATGCAACACCCGGAGGTAGTTTCTGAGAAACTAAGGAAGGAGGTTGCATTGGGTCGGATGGGAGGTCCTTTTTCGGTGTCGCCGTTGGATAATTTGGTAGTGTCACCGCTGGGTGTGGCCCCAAAGAAGGAGCCAGGAAAATTCAGGCTAATCCATCATTTATCATTCCCAAAAGGGGGGTCGGTCAATGATGCGATAGACCAGGGTGAGTGTTCCGTGACCTATACATCATTTGATGCGGCAGTGGGATGGGTGCGACGGTATGGAAAGGGGGCTCTCATGGCAAAGGCAGATGTGGAATCAGCTTTCCGACTGCTGCCAGTACACCCGGACAGCTTTCGGTTATTGGGATGTCATTGGAACAACGAATTTTATGTCGACCAATGCTTACCAATGGGCTGCTCTATATCGTGCGCGATATTTGAGCAGTTCAGCTCGTTTGTGGAATGGGTTGTTAGGGAGGTGTCAGGTGTGAATTCTATAATTCATTACCTGGATGACTTTCTCTGCATGGGCCCAGCTGATTCAAGGATCTGCGCGGTGCTTTTGGCTACGCTGGAACATATCGCAGACAAATTCGGCATTCCATTGGCGGCTGACAAAACGGAGGGACCGAGTACGGTCATCACGTTTTTGGGCATTGTGCTGGACACGGAGACAATGGAATGCCGGTTGCCGGACGATAAACTGGAAGACCTGAAGAGGGAAATTGCGGGGCTCATGGGTTTGCGGAAAGTGCAACTGAAGGCGCTACAATCGGTATTGGGCAAGCTTAATTTTGCATGCCGCATATTACCAATGGGGAGGGTTTTCTGTCGCAGGTTGTCGGCCAGCACGAGCGGCGTAAAATCGCCAAGGCATTTCGTTCGATTAAAAGAAACACATAGAGCGGACTTAAGGGTGTGGCACACCTTTTTGGAAGCTTTTAACGGGAGGGCTTTCTGGATGGCTGGTCCGGTCAGCAATTTTGACTTGGAACTGTTCACTGATGCCGCAGGTTCAGCCGGTTTTGGGGCCTTTTTTCAGGGACAATGGAGTGCTGGGCCTTGGCCTCAGTCGTGGGTGGAAGCAGGATTTACAAAAAACCTGGTGCTGCTGGAGTTGTTTCCGGTGGTGCTGGCGGTGGAGTTATGGGGAGCATCATTCAGGGACCTGAAGGTGCGTTTCCACGGGGACAACCTAGGTGTGGTACAGGTAATTAATAGGAACACGGCATCATCTCCGCCAGTGATTAGGCTATTACAACATCTGGTACTACGATGTTTGCAACTGAATGTTTTCATTCATGCGGTCCATTTACCAGGGGTGGAAAATGTTATAGCTGATGCATTGTCTCGCTTCCAGTGGGAAAGGTTCCGGGAGTTGGCGCCAGAGGCGGAGCAACACGGGGTTCCTTGTCCCGACTGCCTGTGGGGGATAGCATTGGCCTCATCGCCGGATGGATAAAGAACTCGGTAAGTGGGTCCACGTGGGCGGCTTACACCAGGGTATGGCAGGAATGGATGGATTTTGTGAGCGAAATCGGGGAGGAGCCGGTGGGTGGAGAGGTGCGGCTGCTCTTGATATACTACATTGCCAGGAAGATGGAGGAGGGTGTGTCTGCAGCTGTAGTGAATAAGAATGTATCAGGGTTGGCCTTTCTGTTTAAGTTGCAGGGTCAGATGGATTTTACGAAAGACTTCTGGGTCCGGCAAGCAATGAAGGGTTACAGAAAGACTTGGATTAGGAAGGATGGGAGAAGGCCGGTGACATTCGAGATTTTGCAGGGTGTTATAGCGCAACTGGAGAGGGTGTGCTCTTCAGGTTATGAAGTGCTGTTGTTCAAGGTAGCCTTTTTATTAGCGTTTTTTGGGGCCTTTAGACTAGGGGAGTTGGTTAGCCCTTCTAAGAGGGTGCAGGGAGGGCTGAGTTATCAGGATGTGAAGTGTGAGACGGAAGTCTTGCAGTTGTATTTGAGAAAATCAAAGACCGATCAACTGGGAAGGGGCAGAATCGTTAGGGTGTATCCGGTTGTGGGTTCGGTGTTGTGCCCAGTTGGGGCAATGCGGGAGTTTTAGAATTTGCGCCCGGTGGGAATGGGCCCCCTTTTGATACATTCAGGTGGAGAATGTTTATCCAGATTCCAATTTGGCGCAGTTTTTGCAAAATGTATCCGGGGTTTAGGACTGACCGAGAAGGATTTCTCATCACATTCCTTCAGGATAGGGGCAGCCACGGAAGCAGCCAGGAATGGATTGGGGGAGGAAATGGTAAAAAAGATTGGCAGATGGGAATCCAAGAGGTTTCAATCTTATGTGAGGCCCAATTTGGTGGTTAGTTTGTAGGTTAAGTATTTGATGTGTAATGGAGATATGGGTATGGGTTGGTAAGTGTTGATAGGGTTGTTGGTTATAGTATGGTTTCTTGTGTTTTTTCTATTTCAGATTCGCTGCCTGGGATGGTCTGGATCATGGGTCATTCCTATGTGGCGTGGGGGGCTCGGAGAGGGGACGCCCGACATGAGGGTAGGCAATTGGGTTTTGGCAGGAGGGAAGCGTGCATAAAGTGGCTGGGGATCCCAGGCATGTTGTGGGTCAGATTGGTGCCGGAGGTGCATCGTTATGCACAGCGCGATAGGCCGCCGGATGTATTGGTAATACATGCTGGCGGTAATGACCTGGGTATTAGATCTATGGTGGACCTGAAGCGCGACATCAAGTTGGATGTTTTGCGGTTGAGAGAAGCCTTTCCAAAAATGGTGATTGTTTAGTCAGACATGGTGGCCCGGACTTCCTGGAGGATGGTGAGATCAGTGGAGGGGGTCAACAGGGCACGTAAGAAAATAAATAGGGAAGTTAGCAAGTTTGTAGTAAATAACGGTGGGCTGGCGGTTAGGCATTTGGAACTCGAGTTCGAGACATGGCGGTATTTAAGAGCGGATGGAGTGCATTTGAACGAGGTTGGAATTGATTTGTGGGCCTTGGGGCTACAAGATGGCATACAGAGAGCACTTCGGGTGTGGAGGGGCACCCAAGATTAAGGTGTTATTCTTGGGTGCTGTGGCGGGCGTTGGTCTGGGCAAAAAGAAGGTGGATTGGTAAAAGTAAGAGTCTTTTTGGGAGCCTAGCGTTGCTATGGCTCAGTATTGTGGTTCCCGGTTAACGGAGGTTAACCGGGAAGTGATAATGGGGCACTGCAGTCATTGCTAGTCTCTGAGCCAGCTTGTCGGCTTGAGGCCTATTTTGATAGATTTGATGGGACCGCAGTGCTAGTCCTGTTATGGACACGGAGGATTTTTTAAGATATTGCTCAGACCAACGCTTGATGATCAAACAGGTTGTTTTAACAGATGTTGTTGTTTTGTTGTTGATGTTTTTCTATTTATGATTGATAATGTTTTTATATGTTATATTTTTATATATAAAATTATTTGTTAAATAAATTAGGCCACTACGGCCTTTTATACTCCAAGCTCAGTGTGGTTTGAGTTATTGGGGTAAAGATGGGCATGGTTTGGTATTAAGGGAATACCAAACCGTCAGTCAAGAAAGGAGCTCCTCCTGGAGACGGTGTCACTGCGCTCTAGCACATCCAGACACTCCTCAAGGTTAGGCAAATCAGTGCAGTCTAATGCCCTGTACACACGGTCAGATTTTCCGACGGAAAATGTGTGATAGGACCTTGTTGTCGGAAATTCCGACCGTGTGTAGGCTCCATTACACATTTTCCATCGGATAATCCGACACACAAAGTTTGAGAGCAGGCTATAAAATTTTCCGACAACAAAATCAGTTGTCGGAATTTCCGATCGTGTGTACACAAATCCGACACACAAAGTGCCACACATACTTAGAATAAATAAAGAGATGAAAGCTATTGGCTACTGCCCCGTTTATATTCCCGACGTACGTGCTTTACGTCACTGCGTTCAGAATGATCGGATTTTCCCACAACTTTGTGTGACCGTGTGTATGCAAGACAAGTTTGAGTCAACATCCGTCGTAAAAAATCTTAGGATTTTGTTGTCGGAATGTCCGATCAATGTCCGACCGTGTGTACAGGGCATAATGCATCCAGTGCAAGTGCAAATGCTATCAAGGCACGAGCCACCGCAGAGGCTGCACATGCTAGGGCCAAATATAGCCGATTACGTGAGGAGCCTTCTCCTTTTCAACATCGGTGCACTATCTCAGCATCCCACTCCAGTCGGCGCAAATATCTTGTGACACTTCAGGAAAGTCGCAAATGGCAAGCCGTCAAACAGAATATAAAGAGGGAGATGTAGTTCTGTTAATAGACAAGCAGGTTCCGCGAAATGAGTGGCCTATAGGTCTCATCGTTAAATCCATCCCTAGCGCATATGGGAAAGTCCGCAAAGTCTAAGTAAAAATTGTCAGGCAAGGGACTGTGAAAATCTTTACAAGGCCCATTACAGAAACCATCCTTTTAATGGCCAAAGTGGACTATAACAAAGAAAAGGACTGAACGCCCATTCTGGGAATTTTCAAAGACATTGTGGCGCACTCAACCATCCTGAACAGTGCACCTCGCTGGCGTCAATTGCTGGAAGGCTCTCTCTCAACACCCTACAACATCCACAAACTCATCTACAAACTCTCTGCTGTTATTTTACAAATAAAGTTAAGAAAGTTCAAGGACTCTGTTGTGCTTTGATAGGAAGGTGAGTTAAAGCAGGGTTCCGCCTAAAAAAAATGTAAAAGTCAGCAGCTACAAATACTGCAGCTGCTGACTTTTAAATAGGGACACTTACCTGTCCAGGGCGCCCGCGATGTCCTCACCTGAAGCTGACCTGTCCCTCGGCTCCCATGTGGAGGCACCCTTAAGTAAGGGAATCAGGAAGTGAAGACTTGCGGCTTCACAGCCTGGTTCCCTAATGCACATGCAGGAGTCACGCTGTGCGTTCTGAATAGTTCTTGCTGTCTTCTGGGACCTGTGTGTCTCCCAGAAGACAGCAGGGGGGACAGAGGAGGGGCCAGACATGGCGTAGATCGCCGCGGATACATCTGCGATCTTTCGCTGGAAGTGGGAGTAAATACCTGTATTAGACAGGTATCTGCTCCCCCCTGAAAGGTGCCAAATGTGACACCGGAGGGGGGGGGATCCGGACAGCGGAAGTTAAATTTTTGGGTGGAACTCCGCTTTAAGCTATCTTATTCATATCCTCGCTTATGACACTGGGGTTGCAGAATAACAGTATATATAAAATAATATGCAAAGTGGTTGGAGGGAAGCTTCAGAGTGGCAAAGATGTTTTTATTACAAATTATGTGAGCAGACTGCAGTTCCTCTTTAAATTGGATGTAGATAGATCACAGATTATTACCCTATTAACTGCAGCTTTGCATATCTAATCTTTTGAGACTGGCAATTTATATGATGGTTTTGTTACAATTAGTCTTTCCAAACTTTTTAGTTTTACAGTTGTGTCCCTTTTGTTATTATGCGCCTGACCGAGTTATGTCTCAAGCTACAAATGTTTTGCAAAACTGGCTGAGTGACCTCTTCTCTCACGTGTAGTGATGATGGATCAGCAAGTATGTGGATAAGTCGGCACACAAAGAACACTATGCCAGCACTCGGATATCTAGTCCATGCCTGTGCTGAAATCTATATAGGCAGCTGAGCATTTTGGGACAGGCTGCCAGGACTCAGCCAATCATCCCCGGAGGATCACAGAGCATGGAAAGAGGAGAAGGGTGCACTTTTCATAGTGCTGTATACTAATCTCACATCAATAGTTCTATTTAGGTGAAAATATACTCATGACATAAAGAGTCAGAGAAATCCTTTGCTCTGCCACTGACAAACAAGACTGCAAGATGATACGAGAAGCCCTTAATGGTTTCACATCTTTGTACAAGGAATCCCCTTGGTTCCCATTTTATCACCTCGAAGATAAAGATCTTGGCACAAAGTATCCCCTATACAGGGGGTCCCCGGGTTACAAACAAGATAGGGACTTTAGGTTTGTTCTTAAGTTGAATCTGTTTGTAAGTCGGAACAGGTACATTTTTTAAGCGTAGCTCCAGCCAAAAAATCAATTTTTAAGTCTTTTAGATAACCCTTCCCTAGGCTATCACCCCTGTAACATTTGTTTTGCTGTCTGTGCCCCTGTTCAGAAGATTTCACCTCACTTTCTGTCCCAATGACAATTGAATTTTGAAAATTTGGGGTTATTAGGGAAATAAGGAATGGTGATAAAGCATCAGTGGAGACACCTTTTTCCCATGTTAACTCTTACAGGAGTGAATTTCCCTTCCTAGGGGTAGATTTCCTCTCACTTCCTGTTGTCTCCTTCCGTTTGTAAGTAGGAGTCGTTTGTAAGTCGGGTGTTTGTAAGTAGGGGACCCCCTGTACAATACTTACATGTACTGATTGACATGCCGTTCTACATTTTCTGAACTAACACTAATCTTTGCAACAAATTAGCAACATCCATGCAAACATGCACAGTAATTTAAGCATTAAGAATGTAATGCTTACAGTGGGGATCGAAAGTTTGGGCACCCCAGGTAAAAATGTGTATTAATGTGCATAACGAAGCCAAGGAAAGATGGAAAAATCTCCAAATGGCATCAAATTACAGATTAGACATTCTTATAATATGTCAAAAAAAGTTAGATTTTATTTCCATCATTTACACTTTCAAAATGACAGAAAACAAAAAAATGGTGTCTGCAAAAGTTTGGGCACCCTGAAGAGTTAATATCTTGTACTGCCCTGTTTGGCAAGTATCACAGCTTGTAAACGCTTTTTGTAGCCAGCCAAGAGTCTTTCAATTCTTGTTTGAGGTATCTTTGCCCATTCTTCCTTACAGAAGTCTTCCAGTTCTTTGAGATTTCTGGGCTGTCTGTCACGCACTGCTCTTTTAAGGTCTATCCATAGATTTTCAATAATGTTGAGGTCAGGAGATTGTGAAGGCCACGGCAAAACCTTCAGTTTACGCCTCTTGATGTAATCCCCCGTGGATTTTGAGGTGTGTTTAGGATCATTATCCATTTGTAGAAGCCATCCTCTCTTTAGCTTCAGCTTTTTCACAGATGGCATTAAGTTACCATCCAAAATTTGCAGAAATTTTATTGAATCCATTTTTCCTTCTACTCGTGAAATGTTCCCTGTGCCACTGGCTGCAATACAACCCCAAAGCATGATTGATCCACCCCCATGCTTAACAGTTGGACAGAGGTTCTTTTCATTAAATTCTGTGCCCTTTCTTCTCCAAGCGTACCTTTGCTCATTCCGGCCAAAAAGTTCTATTTTAACCTCATCGGTCCACAGAACTTGTTTCCAAAATGCCTCAGGCTTGTCTATATGTTCATTTGCAAAGTTCAAATGCTGATTTTTGTGGTGAGGACGCAGAAGAGGTTTTCTTCTGGTGACTCTTCCATGAAGACCATATTTGTACAAGTATCTATAGTGGAATAGTGTACCACAACTCCAGTGTCTGCCAGATCTTTCTGGAGGGATCGTGCAGTCAAACGTTGGTTTTGAATTGCTTTTCTCACAATCTTGTGAGCTGTTCTGTCTGATATTTTTCTTGGTTTTTCCAGATCTTGCTTTAATTTCCACTGTTCCTGATGACTGCCATTTCTTAATTACATTCCGAACAGAGGATATTGACATCTGAAAACGCTTTGCTATCTTCTTATAGCCTTCTCCAGCTTTGTGAGCGTCAACTATTTTCAGTTTCAGTTTTCTACAACTGCTTAGAAGAACCCATGGTGCTGATTGTTGGGGCAAGGTCAGATGAGTCTGGCCATTTAAAACCTTTGAGATTGACATCACCTGGTCTTCCCAGATGATGATTGAGAACAATCCATGACACTGGCAGGTCTCAGCTTTGCAAAGGGGGCAGTGCATGCTATAAATTCTGCAGGGTGCCCAAACTTTTGCAGACGCCATTTTTTTGTTTTCTGTAATTTTGAAAGTGTAAATGATGGAAATAAAGTCTAACTTTTTTTGACATATTATAAGAATGTCTAATCTGTAATTTGATGCCATTTGGAGATTTTTCCATCTTTCCCTGGCTTCGTTATGCACATTAATACACATTTTTACCTGGGGTGCCCAAACTTTCGATCCCCACTGTATGTGCACCCCCAACCTGCTGTTTGGAGCCAATAAGGGAGCAGCAGCACAGTGAAGAGTACTCAGATCTACCCTCTCGTAATCATGCTCACAATGTTAGACAGGCCATAGACTGTGCAAATTTATTTCCTGCAACCACGGGTTTCAGAAAAGAAATTTGCACGATTCCCCCATCAGCACAGACAGTGCTGACAGGACAATCCCTCCTGCCGAGCAATTGCTTGCTCCCAGCAGGGGGCGGGGGCAGGCGGGGGAAGCCGTCCCCACCGAGAGAAGACAGTGATTAATGCTAGCAGCTATAGCAGCTGCTATCGATAATCGCAAGTTAATCTGGCAGGCTGGTTGTACCCAAGTCGATCGATTGACCAATTTGGTAGATTCAGCCTGCCAACACATGGTTTGCATCTTGGCTGGTTCCTGCTGAAGTGGCCTGAGATTCAAACCGTCTATGGCCAGCCTCGAGCCTAGTACACGATAGGCGCTGCTGTACTAATAATCTGATGTTAGTACAGTGATCTCCCCTGCTGTTCTACTGTGTTCTAACAGCAGGACAGCCCCTTCGCCAGAACACTCTAGTCAGCGCTCTCAGACTTCGGTTGAGAGCGCTGATCAGAAGCAGGTCGGCAGACCTTGTTTAGTCATGAGCCTTCGACAGAAGCCGGTCGAACCGGCTTCTGTTGGATCGGCTGCCATACACACATGACGAATGTCGGACAGTTTCTGTTAAACCGGCCTGTGACGGTCAACATTCAGCCCGTGTGTACTAGGCTTTAGGCTCACACGTAAATGTAGCTTGCAGTGTAGGCTGACAGAAAGACTGATGTCTTGTACACACGACCGGTTTTGCCGTCGGAATAAACTCTGAAGGTTTTTCCAACGGAGTTCCGACGGAATTCCGCTTAAGCTGTCTTGCATGCACACGGTCACACCAAATTCCGACCGTCCAAAACACGGTGACGTACAACGCGTACGACGGGACTAGAAAACGGACGTTCAATAGCTAGTAGCCACTAGCTTCCGTCTCATACTTGCTTCAGAGCATGCTTCATTTTTGGTGAGTCAGAACAGCATACAGGCGACCGTTTTTTCCGTTAGTAATTTGTTCCATCGGAAAAATATAGAACAGGTTCTCTATCTAAGTCCGTCTGAATTTGTGATGGAAGAAGTCCGATGGGGCATACACACGGTCGGAATATACGATGAAAAGCTCCCATCGGACTCTTTCTGTTGGAAATTCCGCTCGTGTGTACGCGGCATGATTGTCTTGAAGTGCTGGCCCTCCTTCTCTTATTCCTAGTGCTGCTAAAGATTGGATTACAGGAGGCTGATGTAAAAACACATTAACCACTTCAGCCCTGGAAGGATATACCCCCTTCCTGACCAGAGCGTTTTTTGCGATTGTGTACTGCATCGGTTTAGCTGACAATTGCGCGGTCGAGCAACATTGTACCCAAACAAAATTTGCGTCCTTTTTTTCCCACAAATAGAGCTTGCTTTTGGTGGTATTTGACCACCTCTGCGGTTTTTATTTTTTGTGCTATAAACAAAAAAGAGTGATAGTTTTGAAAAAAAAAGCAATATTTTTTACTTTTTGCTATAATAAATATCCGCAAAAAATATATAAAAAAACAACTTTCTTCCACAGTTTAGGCCGATATGTATTCTTCTACATATTTTTGGTAAAAAAAATTGCAATAAGTGTATATTGATTGGTTTGTGCAAAATAGGGGATACATTTGTGGTATTTTTATTATAAATTTTTTTTTTACTAGTAATGGTGGCGATCTGCGATTTTTATCGGGACTACGACATTATGGTGGGCACATCGGACACTTTTGACACTATTTTGAGACCATTGTCATTTATACAGCGATTAGAGCTACAAATAGCCACTGATTACTGTATAAATGATACTGGCAGGGAAGAGGTTAAACACTAGGGGGCGATAAAGGGGTTAAGTGTGTCCTAGGGAGTGATTCTAACTGTGGGGGGGGATGGGCTAAATACAATGACATAGATCACTGCTAGGCAGAAGAGGGAAATGCCTTGTTTACATAGGCATCTCCCTGTTCTGCCTCTCCTCACCGGAATCGCGGACCGCCGGCGAACATCGGGTTCGGGGGACCCGCGGCGCATGGTGGCAAATTCAAAGGGACGTACAGGTACACCCATTTGCCTGCCTGTGCCATTCTGCCGACGTATATGTGTGTGCGGCAGTCGGCAAGTGGTTAAGGTAATTATATTAGCTGCCTTTAAAAAAAAAAAAAAAAAAACAACATTATCAATGAATAGGTAACCAGATTCTTTTTTTTTTTTTTCGTTCTGTAGCGCTATATTGCAGCTTATTCATTGTAAAGCGGAACGTCAGTAATTTTTTCAACTTTCCATCTATTAAATCTTCTGCCCTTGTTTTAATTTTGGATAGTAAAACATTTTTTTTCTGCCAGTAAATACCTTAAACAGCCCACTTCCTGTTTATTGTCCGGTAAAAAGCCTAGGCTTACGACATCATGTGCAGCTCTCTTTCTCACTCTCGTGAGAGTTTGAAAGGAAGGGAGGGAGGGATGAGTCATAAGAGGGCCAATGAAAGCTGCAGGTCTGCAAAGCTGGAGGTGTGCCTCTGTGTGTCTGTGTAAATCCAGGAAGTGAACAGGCAGCAGCTTCAGCTGCCCACAGTTAAAATTATTGCAGCCAGACTCAGTGGAGGGAGATCTCTGCAGCATATTTGGCAAGTACAGAATCACAGTATATATATAAAATATGCAAAGTGGTTGGAGGGGAGCTTCAGAATGGCAAATATGTTTTTATTACAAATTATGTGAGCAGACTGGAGTTCCTCTTAAGTTGTGGTGGCTACATACGTTTTCTTTTAGGCTTTTTTTCCTTTACTTATTGATCTTGACAAAATAAATTTGTTCATTTTCAATTTCCTTGACCAAGCTATCCAACAAAATTGGCAGTTGAAAGGTTGAGACAAACCATTTAGCACTGACAGGAGTGCTTACAATGGCCAGCTTTTGTTCATTTATGTAAAATCTTTATCCCACAAGGAAAAAAAAAACTGTTGCTATAACTACTTTTTATAACCCTTTCATGCCTAAGCCTATTTCTGACATTTGTTACTTAAAGTGGAGGGCCACCCTAAAATAGAAAATAGCATGAAAAATCTTTAAAAAAAACTTTAAAAAAATTAAAAAAACAAATTTTTTTTAAACTTACCTGAACCCTTGTTTCTAGGCAGTCTTCCTAATCTGCCTCTTCCTATTCCGCGGCGTGTTCTGCTCCTAGCTGAGCGGCCCCGTTGCCTTCTGGGAACTGTGTGTGTTCCCAGAAAACCACGGAGCCACAGAGCCATTCACAGATTGCTGTGCCGCTCGCGCGTGCGCAGTAGGAAACTGGCAGTGAAGCTGCAAGGCTCCACTGCCTGTTTCCCTTACTTAGGATGGCGGTGCCGTGACCCAAGAGCCAAGGGACGGGTCGGCCTCGGGCGGCCAACATCGCGGGCACCCATGACAGTTAAGTCTACTTATTTTAAGTCAGCAGCTACAGTGTTTGTAGCTGCTGACTTTTAAAAAAAAATTATAGTGGCCGGAATCCCGCTTTAAGAGTTAAAATCTGTATTTTTTGCTAGAAAATTACTTAGGACCCCCAAACATTATATATATTTTTTTAGCAGAGAATCTAGAAAATAAAATGGCGAATGTTGCAATATTTTATGTCACACTGTATTTGCGCAACGGCCTTTCAAACGCAATTTTTTAGGAAAAAATACACTTTCATAAATTAAAAAAAACTAAACAGTAAAGTTAGCCCAATTTTTTTGTATAATGTGAAAGATGATGTTACGCCGAGTAAATAGATACCTAACATGTCATGCTTTGAAATTGCGCACACTTGTGGAATGGCGACAAATTACGGTACCTAAAAAACAAAAACAGTTACTAGTAAATCTAAAAAATGCTAATGCGCAAAACCACAATAATCAATAAATTGGAAAGAAGCTGCCAACATAAAAAAGTGTAATCACATAACTCAAACAAAATAAAACTATAAAATATGTGGCGCTAACTCACCCTGAATAAACTGAGCAAAATAAAATCAAGTTCAATGATAATAGATATGCGATCCATAAATTCTAGAGCACAATAAAAATCAATAAAAAACAATCATAAGTGCAATCAGGTGTATATATTATACACAATAGTGTGTTACGATTTCTTTTTATGGCACATTGTCATTTTATTTTATTTTTCACTCATTCTGAATGAGCTTTTGGCTTCATTCCTTATTCCTTACTGCACTTTATATCTATTTCTCATTGCACTTTATAATTGTTTCATTGTTTTATATTGTACTGTTAGAATGGATGGATTGTATGTCAATCATCATTACACCTGATTGCACTTATGATTGTTTTTTATTTATTTTTATTGTGCTCTAGAATTTATGGATCGCATATCTATTATCATTGCACTTGATTTTATTTTGCTCAGTTTATTCAGGGTGAGTTAGCGCCACATATTTTATATTTTAATAACAGTTACCAGGTTTTGAATTTCAGACGATCGTGACGATTTATTTATAGTTTACATTGTCATTTTTGAAGAAAAACATTGATCAGTTTTATTGCTGTCACAAGGAATGTAAACATCCCTTGTGACAGTAATAGGTGGAGACAGGTACTCTTTATGGATCTAAATCCCTCCTTTGCACTTCAAAGTATTCAGATCGCCAAAATCGGTGATTCTGAATACTGTCATTTATTTTAAAAATGGCGCCATTGGCAGCCGAGTAACCCAGAAGTGACGTTGTGACGCCGCTTCCGTGTTTACACGAAGGAGACTGGACTGAAGCCGTTAGCCGGCGGAAGTGCTCGGGTCTCCCGTGGGACAGGAGGCCGGGGAAGAGCGGCGGAAGGTGGCGGGATGGGGGACATCCCCTCCCGCTCCTCCGGGATAACAGCCGAGCGGCTTTTAGCCGCATCGGTTGTTATCCCTGAAGTGCCGACTGCCTGCTCTAAAAAAACGTACAGCTGCATGCATTATCCCGGTAAAACCCCTTAAAGCCGAGGCCACATATGTGCGTACGGTCGGCCCTAAGGGGTTAAACAATGTTTGCTAGAGTTCTGCTTTAATGCAGAACTTAAGTCCTGCTTTTGAAAACTGTGAGCATACAGGCTCCTTATTTCAGAAGAGACATGCAACAAGAAGTGTGTTACTGGCCAGATCTGCAGGTGCAAATAAAGGAAAAAAAGACTATAAAAACAAATTCAGGCACTACGCCTAGGGATTGGTAAATTCCAATATATTACATTTGTGGTTTTGGGTTTAAAGGAGAAATATAGCCAAAGCTTTTTGGCTGTACTTCTCCAATGGATCACAGGAGTGCAGTTTGTTCAGCAAACAAGATATTTGGGGGGCACACCCTAAAAGATGCATTAAAGCTGGTGCAGCCATAAGACCATACAGCAGAGCAAAATATTACAGCGCACACATGCAAAAAAGACATTTACCTCCAGCAGGGCTAGTTTAAAACACCTAGACAATCTAAAAAATAGTGCCGAATCGCAAAAAGTGGCCTGGTTATTTTGCAGCCAAATGTTGCAGGGCTGAAGTGGTTAATAGTATATACAGTATATCTCCTCTAATAGTATATACAGTATATCTCTTCTGTCTGTTATTCTCAGAGTGGATTAGAGATTTTGCTCGCTAACCATATAGTTGGTTATTTATATTTACTACTGCATATAGATATTTAAGAGTAAATTGCCTTTTTTTAAAACTTTACATATTTTTTTTTCAATTTCTTTATTGAGTTTTGCTGTACATACAAGCACTATTTGTAAGGTCACATTGGGGGAAATAATTTGGACTCCGACACACTTAAGAGAGTTAAACGAGCATACGCATATGATTACACGGACAGCAATGGCAATTTGGGACACAGTACACAAAAAAGAAAAATGGGGATTTAACTCCCTCTTGATACTATTAACAGATGCAAACTACTTTGCACCAGGGAAAGAGTGTGTGTTTGGTTCTTGGATCAAAAAAAAAGATGCACAACTAAAGGAAATCATGTTGAAAGGAAAATCGCGCACTTTTCAGGACTTAGCTAACAAAAAAGATGTATTGGTGTTAGATAGGTGGAGGTATTCACAGTTGAAGCACTTTGTGGAGTCCCTGCCCCAACCGATTAGGTCCGAAGATAACCTTCTCCCATTAGAAAGGTTGTGCTCAGTGGCAGGAGGGAAGAGGGGTATCGAAGATCTACAAAATACTGATCGGACTAAAAGCAACAGGGCCTCTTCCATTCACTGAAAAATGGTCGGAAGAGATGGGCAGAAGAGAACGTTACATTTTAACTAAATTATACACCACACTTATCTTAAGGTTATTAACCGATTAATCAAAACAATAATCGGCCAACTAATCGATTATGAAAATAATCGTTAGTTGCAGCCCTATTCATAAGTCCTTCAGTTTATAGTCCATATACAAAGATTATAGCAATTATAACAAGGTTGTGTAACCATAAAATGTCCATCCACAAATGGCAGCTTCACAAGGGGATTAGAAGCAAAATCCAATAGAGAAGAAAGGCACCTCTAATGCCGCGTACACACGGTCGGACTTTTCGTCTACAAAAGTCCAACGGACGCTGACGGATTAAAGCTGGCTGGTAATCCGATCGTGTGTGGGCTTCTCCGGACTTTCAACTGACTTTTTTAGCCTCAAATCCGACGTACTTTAGATTTGAAACATGCTTCAAATCTTTACGTCGTAACTACGACGGACCCCGAAGTCCGCTCGTCTGTATGCTAGTCCTACGGACAAAAAAACGACGCATGCTCATAAGCAAAAACTAATCGGAAGCACTCGGTCTAGTAAAACTAGTGTTCGTATTGTAGGTAGCACATTCATCACGCTGCAAAATCTGTGATCGTTGAATGCAGCGCATTTTATTTCTTCTTTACGAATGCTATAAAGAACGAAGGTGTTTTGCTGTTCATATTCAGAGTTCTCCCAAACTGATTTCTGTATTCTTTTTCTCTTTGATCTCATGAATGATATAGTATGCTTTTTAAAAACAATGTTTCCATACTAATAATACTTTTTACCTTTTTTTTGTTTTTGTTTTTTTTGTGTGGAGTCATATTTTCTTGTAATTTTTATCCAGATATTTATTTTATGATTGGTGTTGAACTTTTTTATATGTTTATCTCCAGATTTTTTTTTTTCTTTTTTTGGTGTTTGTAAAGTTACCACAAAGAACCCATTTGTATTTTTTTTTTTTTATTTTTTTTTTTAGGTTTGTAAAGTTACCACAAAGAACCCATTATTATAGTTTTGTTTTTCTAGTGATTATTTTTTATTTTTAAGATAAAGTTAACCCAAAGCACCGTTTTTGGTTATGTATATTTTTGTTTTTTTCCAGACTTACCACTCGAACATTATTAACATTAGTAATGTATTTTTGGTGTGTTTTTGCAAACGCAATGAGATTGTTGTCCCTTGTTAATTTAACATTGTGTGTAAAATCAATGATTTAAAAGAAAACACATAAAGTCTTTTGCTAAACTCAAAAAAGATCCATTTATTCATGGTCAAAATAAAATAAAGAGGAAGTCAACGCTGGAAAAAGTCAGTGTACAAGAAAATTGGGATCTTGAGGAGTCCATATAAGAGGGAGCACAATCTGGTCCAAGAATCCCAGAGATCAACAGCACCAGCAGATGATATAGATGTCCCCAGACTGTGGTACTACAACAGCCTGCGTCTTCTGTCAGACCAGACTGAACCCAGGTCATCACTTTCTTCTCTTCCCTGCAGCCTTTCCTCCACGCTGCCCTGCAGCCTTCCCTGCAGCCTTCCCTGTAGCCTTCTTTGGAGGCTGTGGCTCTGGTGTTTCAGTTGTGGCAGGAGGAGGAGGAGGAGGAGGAGGAGGGGGGGCTGCCTCATGTAGTTGGGTGTTTCGTGTTAGCGTGCCCTGCAGCCCCTTCTGGATTGTTTCCCCAAATAGTCGCTCGCAAATGAGGCGCTGCTCCCAATCCATTTGAAGAAGCCTGCTGGCTAAGTAGCAGCCATAGGACTCTTCCGCTTCGGGGGGGCTCCTCAAAAAACGTGTGGCCTCTTGCATGAGGCGCAGGGATGCCTCCTGTGTGACGGCCCCCTTCCTGGCCCTTTTTTTGGGAAGATGGAGGGGAGGCACTTGGGATTGGGTCATGCTCCTACTGGGCCCAGCCACCTCACTGGGACCAGCCACCTCACTGGGACCAGCCACCTCCTGCCTGACACTGGGCCCAGCCTCCTCCAGGATGATGGGGAATCCGGCCTCCTCCAGGCTGTCCATGGGCCCGGTCTCCTCCTGCCTGCCACTTTCCACACATTCCTCCTGGATGGACTCATCCTGTGTATAAAAAAAGGACATAGTTTTATTTATTTATTTGTGGTTCATCAATGACACACAATTTGCTTCTCATGACTAGCAAATTCAATGTGAATACATCTCTTTAATAAAAGAGTCTAATCAGACACCCTAATTTTTTCTAGCAGGTGCCAAACATATTTAGCCACTCCTGTCAATTGATATGTATACACAATTTTGAGTGCAAAAATCTTGGACACAATTATAACATCCAGTTAACCTCATTAATATTAGTACAGTAAATATTGTTTAAACTAATTTACCTGACTCCAGATGGTCATATCCGGTTCATCCAGGATGGAAGACCCAGCTTGCTCCTCATCAGCCTCTGCTGGGGTGGAGGGAAGGGTGGAGGGAAGGGTGGAGGGAAGGGTTGAAAGTGATGCCCTGGCTTCAGTCTGGTCATCAAGAAAACGGAGTTGATTGTAGTACCACAGCCTGGGTACATAAACATCATCTGCTGATGCTCCTGATCTCATTGATTCCTGGATCTTCTTATGCTCCCTCTTATACATATTCCTCAAGACCCCAATTTTCTTGAGCAATGTCTCCATTGTTGCTTCCGGGATGGTCGCCTGGACAAAGGACAGAAGTCTCTCCAGCGTTGACTTCCTCACATGCTTAGCATAATACTGAGGGTGTTTCACCTCCCACCATAGGCGTGCGCACGGGGTGTGCCAGGTGTGCCTGGGCACACCCTAATCACCCCATGCTGTGTCCAGAGATTTGCCCCAAAATGCTGCATCTAAGAGAGTGTGTGGCCCGCGCTGCCTGTGAAACAGTTTCACAGGCAGCAGAGCGTGAGAATTACCAGAGCTGATCAGTGTATGGAACTGTCAGATAATGACACTGCATGCAGGAAGTGAGACCAGCTGTCTTAATGTCAGGGTGATGTCGGGGGTGGGCGGGACAGAACGGCCATCAAACACCAGCCAATGGGATGGGGTCTGGGCGGGCCGCTCTCTGAAGCAGCTCAAACATTGGCTTGTGTTTATAGCGCTTGGTCCCGCCCACTCCCGACATCGTGGCTGAGTTGTAAGTCATCACAACTCAGCCGCGATGTCGGGGGTGGGCGGGATCAAGCGGCAACACCAGCCAATGATTGGGCTGCTTCAGAGAGGGGGCGGAGCCAGAGAAATGTAGCGGCCCGCCCAGACCCATCCTATTGGATGGTGTTTGGTAACTGTTCAGTCCCGCCCACCACCAGCATCACCGCTGACTTTTAACAGCTGTGTCTCTCCCTGCATGCAGTGTCATTATCTGACAGTTTCATACACTGAACAGCTCTGGCAATTCTCACCATCTGCTGAATGTGAAACTCCTCCTCTCCCCTATCTGTGCCACCCAATGCTGCCAATCAGTGCCAATCAATTCTGCCAATCAGTGCCAACCAATGCTGCCTATCAGTGCCAACCAATGCTGCCTATCAGTGCCAACCAATTCTGCCAATCAGTGCCAACCAATGCTGCCTATCAGTGCCAACCAATGCTGCCAATCAGTGCCAACCAATGCTGCCAATCAGTGCCAACCAATGCTGCCTATCAGTGCCAAACAGTACTGCCTATCAGTGCAAACCAGTGCCGCCTATCAGTGCCAACCACTGTTGCCTATCAGTGCCACTGCTGCTTATCAGTGCCAACCAATGCTGCCTATCTGTGCCAGTGCTGCTTATCAGTGCCAACCAATTCTGCCTATCAGTGCCAACCAGTGCTGCCTATCAGTGCAAACCAGTGCTGCCTATCAGTGCCAACCAATGCTGTAAATCAGTGCCAACCAATGCTGTCAATCAGTGCCAACCAATGCTGCCTATCAGTGCTGCCAATCAGTGCCCATCAGTGCTGCATATCAGTGCCCATCAGTGCTGCCTATCAGTGCCAATCAGTGCTGACAATTAGTGCCCATCAGTGCTGCCAGTCAGTGCCCATCAGTGCTGCCAATCAGTGCCAACCAATGCTGCCTATCAGTGCCAACGAATGCTGCCAATCAGTGCCAACAAATGCTGCCAATCAGTGCCAACAAATGCTGACAATCAGTGCAAACCAATGCTGCCTATCAGTGCCAACCAGTACTGCCTATCCGTGCCAGTGCTGCTTATCAGTGCCAACCAATTCTGCCTATCAGTGCCAACCAATTCAAACCAGTGCTGCCTATCAGTGCAAACCAGTGCTGCTTATCAATGCCAACCAATGCTGCCTATCAGTGCCAGTGCTGCCTATCAGTGCCAACCAGTACTGCCTATCTGTGCCAGTGCTGCTTATCAGTGCCAACCAATTCTGCCTATCAGTGCAAGCCAGTGCTGCCTATCAGTGCCAACCAATGCTGTAAATCAGTGCCAACCAATGCTGCCTATCAGTGCTGCATATCAGTGCCCATCTGTGCTGCCTATCAGTGCCCATAAGTGCTGCCCATCAGTGCTGCCAATCAGTGCACATCAGTGCTGTATATCAGTGCCCATCAGTGCTGCCTATCAGTACCAATCAGTGCTGCCTATCAGTACCAATCAGTGCTGCCAGTCAGTGCCCATCAGTGCTGCCTATCAGTGCAGCCTATCAGTGCTGCCTATCAGTGCCAATCAGTGTAGATCAGTGCTGCCAATCAGTGTTGCGAATCAGAGCCTATCAGTGCCCATAAGTGCTACCAATAAGAGCCCATCAGTGATGCATATAAGTGCCCATCAGTGCCACCTATCAGTGCCAATCAGTGCCAATCAGTGCTGCCAATCAGTGCAGCCTATTAGTGCCCATCAGTGCTGCCTTAGCAGGGATGGTGGAAACCCCTCTACAGATAATTGCAATACAAATTACCTTCGAGTGCAACAACTTTTTAGTTGGGAGGTTCACACCATTATAGCACTTTGGATTTTTTATTTTTTAGAGTGTTACACTTAATTGTATATGTTTTAGTTACAGTTATAATATGAATTATTGCACTTGAAGTTAATTTCCCACCACCCCTGCTAAGTCCATGTCTTTATGGACCTTGCTTTGTGCACTGGGGAGCAGTCATGTTGGAAGGGGTCATCCCCAAACTGTTCCCTCAAAGTTGAGAGCATGAAATTGTCCAAAATGTCTTGGTATGCTGACGCCTTAAGAGCTCCCTTTACTGGAACTAAGGGGCCGAGCCCAACCCCTGAAAAACAACTCCACACCATAATCCCCCCTCCACCAAATGATTTGGACCAGTGCACAAAGCAAGGTCCATAAAGACATGGATGAGCGAGTTTGGGGTGGAGGAACTTGACTGACCTGCACAGAGTCCTGACCTCAACCCGATTGAACACCTTTGGGATGAATTCGAGTGGAGACTGCGAGCCAGGCCTTCTCATCCAACATCAGTGCCTGACCTCACAAATGCCCTTCTGGAAGAATGATCAAACATTCCCATATACACACTCCTAAACCTTGTGGACAGCCTTCCTAGAAGAGTTGAAGCTTTTATAGCTGCAAAGGGCGGAGCCAACTCAATATTGAACCCTATGGACTAAGACGGCATTAAAGTTCATGTGCGTGTAAAGGCAGGCGTCCCAATACTTTTGACAATATATATGTATGTGTGCTTGAGCTTTTGGGTGCACACCCTAATGCAATAGGCTGCGCACGCCTATGCCTCCCACAAATTCCTCATCTCTCGATATTTAGATATGAAAGCTGTAAGGAACTCTGGATCCTTAAATAGGGGATTCATTATATCTGGAAAAGATAAAGTCACAAGACAAAAAACACTTATTATAGGTTTCTGCTAACCCCTCATCATCTTCTCGATATGTAGGCCTCATCAATCTATCAAGCCATATAGGCCGCTTGCTACAAAGTCATGACCATAAAACAAAACAAAACAAAAAAAAAAAAAATTTAAAATTACCTTCGTTTTGTAACGTCCTGGTCCGCTATCACCTACGCACAGAACGTACGTACGACACGTGCACAAGGCCCCTCTTTATACACTACGCATGTGTGAAACTCCGCCTGCGTCGCCCGCCCCTGACGTTCGATTTTAACTCATGTTCTCCGCCCCTAATTCGACGCACAGAACGTACGTACGACACGTGCACAAGGCCCCTCTTTATACACTACGCATGTGTGAAACTCCGCCTGCGTCGCCCGCCCCTGACGTTCGATTTTAACTCATGTTCTCCGCCCCCTAATTCGACGCACAGAACGTACGTACGACACGTGCACAAGGCCCCTCTTTATACACTACGCATGTGTAAAACTCCGCCTGCGTCGCCCGCCCCTGACGTTCGATTTTAACTCATGTTCTCCGCCCCCTAATTCGACGCACAGAACGTACGTACGACACGTGCACAAGGCCCCTCTTTATACACTACGCATGTGTGAAACTCCGCCTGCGTCGCCCGCCCCTGACGTTCGATCTTAACTCATGTTCTCCGCCCATTTTTAGTTACGGCGCGTAGTGGGGTGAATAATGGCGGAGACACATGACATGTTAACTACCTCAGGTAGCGAAAAAAGCCCGGAGGCTGGAACGTCAACAAGATCTGTGAGGCCTAGATTTAAGGCCTCCAATATGAGTTTTGAAGAGATGGTGGAGATGGTGGCCATTCTTCAAAAAAAGGACTATGATGGGAAGTATGGGCCGTACGCCCGGCCAAATTTGCGCAAGGCCAAAATAATGGCGAAGGTGGTGGACACTTTACAGGCTTCTTTTGGGGTCCAGCGCTCCAAGGATCAAATTCGAAAAAGATGGTCTGACCTCAAGCTCAGGGAGCCGGATCAGTACAGACGGATCCGTAAAGTGCTGAAAAAAAGTAAGTACTTGTCGTGTTTTTCTCTTGTGTTTATTACCTTGTATACTGCTCCATGTGCTTTTCATACCTATACGATTTTTTTGCTCCTCGTTTCAAACGATCTTTTAATAAACATTGTTACATATCTATAGATATATCTATCTATATATCTATATATATGTATGTAGGAATATCTATATATCTATCTATATATATATGTGTGTATGTATATATGTGTATGTGTGTGTATATATATATATATATATATATATATATATATAGAGAGAGAGAGAGAGAGAGAGAGAGAGAGAGAGAGAGAGAGAGAGAGAGAGAGAGAGAGAGAGAGATATAGATAGATATAGAAATGAAACACATTCTTTTGGAATATTTTAAGTTATTTTTTTTTTTTTATTTACATTTAGTTAGATATTTATATTTTGTTCCAGATATAGAGAGAGAGAGAGAGAGAGAGATCAAAAGATTATTAACTATATTTCGAGATATTGATATCTAGATATCTATCTATCCGATATGTCTTTATAATTTTAAATATTGAGGTAAAATAGGAACTCTACACAAACAGAACATTTGTACACCACTTCACTACAAATGTTTGAAAATTACTATGTACTAAAATATCTGTGTGCTAAGTAGATTAATTTTTTGGTTCACATAGGGGAAAAATCACTCAACCAACAAGAACACAGTCCACCCCAAGCCAAAGAACATACTTGGGAAATCAGCCCAAGCCCCACTGAGGATGTGGAGGAAGGAGAGGTGGGCGACATGGGCACCCCACCAGGTGAGTGTCTGACACACCAGCTTACGGTAATCTATGCATGGCTGCCTTTTCTTTTATGTAATTTTTCTACTCTATTTTAGGTGATCTGGTTGTGCTTGAGTCAAGCAACAGCGCCACCCCCGAGGATGTGGAGGAATTATGCGACATGGGCACCCCACCAGGTCAGTGTCTGAGACAACAGCTTTATTATGGTAAGGTAAACTATGTATGTGTGCATATTTCTAAACACATTATTTGGTTTCATTCCACTTTAGGTACAAGAACTGAATATTTCACCTCAGACAGTGCCCAACGGCTAATTGGTCAAATAATGGCCTGGAATGGGGAGATCGATGAAATGCGGAATCGGCTGGATCGTATGCAGCAGGAAATGAAGGACATGATTGATGTTTTGGGTCGAATCTAAATGCCCTTTTTGAAACCCCAAAACATCGATCATGTCCTTCATTTCCTGTTTTGCTGACCCCATTCTGGGCCTTCTCTTTATTATTTTTGCATTACTTATATGGCTGTTTAACAAAATTTAAAAAAGGAGGGCTGTTTATAGAAAATACCTTAAAAATCCACAAAAAAAATAAACTTGATTTTTTAAAAAAAAAAAAAAAAAATTATAATGGATTTTTAAAAAAAGCAAAAAAAAAAAATATTGATTTTAAAAAAAACCAAAAAAAAAAAAAATTGATTTTAAAAAAAACAAAAAAAAAACAAACATTTGATTTAAAAAAAAAAAAAACAAAAAAAAAAAAAAAAAAAGGATTTTAAAAAACCAAAAAAAAAAAAAAAAAGGATTTTAAAAAACCCAAAAAAAAAGAAGGATTTTAAAAAACCCCAAAAAAAAAAAAGGCTTTAAAAAAAAAAAAAAAAAAAAAAAAAAAAGCCTGTTTGCGAAAATCAAAAAGCCCAAAAAATTTTTTTGTGGATTATGTACAAATCTTTAAATATAATTATATTTTTCCAAATTCTTAAGATATCATTATATTTTTGGCTAGGAACATTTTATACTAAATGCATAACTGAATGCATAACAACGATTAATAAAAACATCTCCTTATAGGAATTCAATAAATGTGTGGTTTGTTATTTCAATGCTCAGTATCAGTTTGGTTATAATTGTCAAAAAGTTGTTTACAGTGGCAATGGAGCTTATTTAGACATTTAAAAGGAAAATACAGTTGGCACTACAACTGATCGACCATAACCTAGGAGAAAGCCCAAAAGAAAGGCAAGCAATAAATATAATTCCAGATTTCATCAATATTTTTTTTATTTTAAAAAATTAAATATCCTGGCCCATTGCAATGGCCCCCCTACCCATAAAATAATTAACATATTGCTGTCTAACTTGACGGGCACTTTGGGGGGCCAAGCCAGTACGGACAGTATCCAGGCCCGTAAGGTGGTCATCTAGAAGTACGGCCTCAGGCCCAACTGTTCCGATATAATTTTGAGAATGTTTGTGTAAAAAGTTGTGCAGAATGCAGCAGGATAAAATGATAAAATTAAGTTTGTATTCCGCCAAATTAATGGATGTTTGAAACAGGTGGAACCGGCTGGCCAGAATCCCAAACGCATTCTCAACCACTCTTCTAGCTCTGGCCAGCCGGAAATTAAAAACCCTCCTCTCCGGGGTGAGGGTTCTTTGGGGGAATGGCCTCATGAGGTGCTTGCTCAGAGCGAAGGCTTCATCGGCAATGAAAACAAAGGGGAGTCCTCCCACGTTATCCGCATCAGGTGGCAATCCCAGGCCACCACTCTGGAGACGCTGGCAGAACTCCGTCTGGGCAAATACTCCTCCATCCGACATCCGGCCATTCTTCCCCACGTCCACATATAAAAATTCATAGTGTGCCGACACCACCGCCATTAAAACAATACTGTGGAACCCCTTATAATTAAAATAGTATGACCCCGAATGGGGTGGTGGCACGATGTGGACATGTTTCCCATCTATAGCCCCTCCACAATTGGGAAAGTCCCAACGGCTGGCAAAATGGGATGCCACAGTCTGCCATTCCTGTGGCGTTGAAGGAAACTGGGGAATCAAACAAGAAAACCAAAATCATTAATTTGGAAGCTAACATTGCAAGAAAATTATACAATTAAAAACATTATTCCCCAGCATCAGTATAACATTAAATAATTTAAATCTTCTGGAATATCTAATATGGAAAGGCACACTTATCAGATTGCTCACCCCCTCTGATGGAACATTGATTACATTTTAGGGGGTTGTGAAATCCATAAAAAAGATTACTTTTAGGACACGCAGGAATTTAGGGACTAAAAAGGCTACAAGACTGCAGTTGTCGCACTCTGCAAGTGCAGTTGCTAACCAGCTTACAGTAAATGAGGTAAGGTAAAAAGGCAGTCATGTCGCAAGGAGTACACAATCACATGCAAGGGCAATTAATGAAAACACTTTGTGGCTTGCATATGATTTGATGATGGAAATCAGCAGAGCTTCTGCTCATTTACTAAAGCACTGGAACAAATGCACTTGTAGAGTGCACATGCATTTTGCAAAGTGCAACATATATTTGCTTTATACAAATCAACACCACAGAACATTCAAGCAAATTTTTACGAGGGTGGGGGTGGGGGGGTAAATCTAGCTAATTGCTAATTATCAGCACACTATTTGGAGTGAGTTTAGGTGGGGGGTGGGGGGTTGGGAAATCAAGCTAATTGCTAATTATCAGCACACTATTTGGAGTGAGTTTAGGTGGGGGGTGGGGGGTTGGGAAATCAAGCTAATTGCTAATTATCAGCACACTATTTGGAGTGAGTTTAGGTGGGGGGTGGGGGGTTGGGAAATCAAGCTAATTGCTAATTAGCAGCACACTATTTGGAGTGAGTTTAGGTGGGGGGTGGGGGGTTGGGAAATCAAGCTAATTGCTAATTAGCAGCACACTATTTGGAGTGAGTTTAGGTGGGGGGTGGGGGGTTGGGAAATCAAGCTAATTGCTAATTAGCAGCACACTATTTGGAGTGAGTTTAGGTGGGGGGTGGGGGGTTGGGAAATCAAGCTAATTGCTAATTAGCAGCACACTATTTGGAGTGAGTTTAGGTGGGGGGGTTGGGAAATCAAGCTAATTGCTAATTAGCAGCACACTATTTGGAGTGAGTTTAGGTGGGGGGTGGGGGGTTGGGAAATCAAGCTAATTGCTAATTAGCAGCACACTATTTGGAGTGAGTTTAGGTGGGGGGTGGGGGGTTGGGAAATCAAGCTAATTGCTAATTAGCAGCACACTATTTGGAGTGAGTTTAGGTGGGGGGTGGGGGGGTTGGGAAATCAAGCTAATTGCTAATTAGCAGCACACTATTTGGAGTGAGTTTAGGTGGGGGTGGGGGGTTGGGAAATCAAGCTAATTGCTAATTAGCAGCACACTATTTGGAGTGAGTTTAGGTGGGGGGTGGGGGGTTGGGAAATCAAGCTAATTGCTAATTAGCAGCACACTATTTGGAGTGAGTTTAGGTGGGGGGTGGGGGGTTGGGAAATCAAGCTAATTGCTAATTAGCAGCACACTAAATACACTCAAACAAAATACATTCAAAATGAGTAGACTAGGTGGATATGTTCCCATCATTGCATGCTGGGGAGGTTATTGAAGGAAAATATACATGCATGACAAAAAAGAACAGGAAAAAAATCCAGCATGTGTGGGGATAAAAAGGGGACATTCACACTATATTGCAATGATGGTAAGTAGTGTTTGAAGCAAGAAATACATTACATTATCAAAGATTACATCAAAGAACATGTGATGCTAATCAAAGAAAAATATCTTACCTTAATATAGTCCTTCTGCAGGACCTGTATGATGGCAGAACAGGTCTCTGGGATAATGATCCCCAGAGCCTGGGGGGAGATGCCTGTCGAGAACTTGAGGTCCTGCAGGCTTCTCCCTGTCGCCAAGTACCGCAACGTGGCAACTAGCCTCTGCTCCGGAGTGATGGCTTGCCTCATGCAGGTATCCTGCCTGCTGATATAGGGGGTCAGCAAAGCCAACAAACGGTCAAAAACGGGGTCCGTCATCCGGAGAAAGTTCCTGAAATCCTCAGGATTATTCTCACGGATCTCACGGAGCAATGGCATGTGACAGAACTGGTCACGCTGGAGCAACCAATTCTTGGTCCATGAACTCCTCCTCGCCCTGTTCATGGACTGGTCTTGGTCTGAAGAATAAACTACAGCACCAAACACATACAATGCACGAGCTCGACGACGAGTACGTACAGGTAACATGGTTACAAAACGGTCGGCTGGTCAGAACGCACTAAACAGAACGCACTGAAGAACAGCAAGGCCTGTGAAGAGCGACCTGAAAATCAGGAACGAGCGGACAATAAAACAAAGATTTCTCAATGCCAACTGACCAAACGCATTGAAAAGCAGATACAAACCTCACAAGCACAGACTGAACAACAGTTAAAACGAACTGAAAAATACGAGTCTCACAAGCGCGAATCGTCTCTCACCAAACTTCTACTAACACGAGATAAACACGAGATTAGCAGAAGGAGCCCAAAGGGTGTCGTACGGGCTATTGAACTTCCGTTTTATAGTCTCGCCGGACTTGGTGTACGTCACCGCGTACTAGGCTGTCGAACTTTTGTGTGGTCGTGTGTAGGCAAGTCCGTTCGTTAGAAAGTCTGCCGCAAGTCCGCCGAAAGTACGCCGGAAGTATGTCGGACAGGCTGTCGGACTTTTGTAGCTGAAAAGTCCGACCGTGTGTACGCGGCATAAGTGTACCACTATGGCTACATTTAATGAAGGTACAACATTTAGCAGCTCACATGGTTGATGATTAAAAGAGGCACAAGTAAGTATGCAGCATCCGGGGTAAAGCTGTCCACATAGACCACCCTCCGCACCGCCAGCTCTCACCGCTGTCAGTCTGCAATTGTGACCAGGAAGTGGAGCGCAGTGTGGAAGGGATGACGTCGATGGCAGTGTGGAGGACGGTCTATGTGGACAGCTTTACCTCGGATCCCTGCATTCTTGGACGTGCCTATTTTAATCATCAACCATGTGAGTTGCTAAATGTTGTACCTTCATTAAATGTAACCATATTGCTACACTTAAAGGCGCCTCTCCTCTTTTACACTCAGTTGTGACGTGACGCTACTTGTATATGAAGACATTTATTAAGTCAAAATTTGTTTTGAAAAATTAGCTTGTCTTGCAAAACACTCTCAAACCAAGTTACTCTCAGTCCAAGGTTTTACTGTATTATATTATTGTGTAGCGCCCCAGCCCAATTGGCCTTGTGTTGGCTTTAGTATATGGTTTTGCTGTAACTAGCTGAGCTGCAATTTTTTCAGGTCTGCTCAGGTTTTTACCTAAACTCGATGGCTGATTACTTCTGTCTGTTTCTTGAAAAATATTCCAGCAATAGAGTAGGAGGATCAATCATTGAGCTATGAATAGTTATTTGCCCTAGCCGATCCCTCGGGGGGGGGGGGGGGGGGTGGCTGGGGAGAAGATAATATTTTGGAGGATCTCATACCTCCCAACTTTTTGAGATGGGAATGAGGGACACCTATCAGCAAAAGCATGCAGGCATAGGACACACCCCCTGCCACGCCTCCTTAAAGGAGAATTGTACAAAGAAAACAAGATTTGGTTTTTATTAAACCCATGTTTTGATTAAACCCATAAGTGCTTTTTTATCACTACTATGCCTTTATATTGGCTTTTGAAATTTACAATGGAGCAATTTAGAAATCAGATGAAAGGTTTAGTGCTGGAAAACACTTTTTGGTAGCTAACAAGTGCATTTTTAAAACATCTATATAGATCAAACCAAAATGAGGAAAAATAAGGAGGAATGAGGGACAGAGGGACATTGCTTCAAATCAGGGACAGTCCCTCGAAATCAGGGACAGTTAGGAGCTATGGGATCTGATCAGTCTTTCTCTCCCCTAGGGCTTTTTCCCACTGGTGAGGGACATGTGTGTGTGTGTGTCCCAGAGAAACTAGTGCTACTAGGCCTCAGCAGGTGCTATGGGCTGAGAGCCTTAAGGAAACTTGCCTGTGGAATCTCGGCTGGTGAGGTGGGAACTTTCATCTATAGCGGTAGGTATGGAAGAAGTTGCCAGAAGTTGCTGATAAAGGACTGCGACTGCTCGTAGAGGGTTAAAGATTTACTCGCTTTCCCCTCTTTTATCAGCATTATTTTTGAGGCAGCTATAACAGGGCCTAATACTCCTAGGACAAGCTGTTCTCCAAGTTTTCTGAGTGCCTTGGTTATCCTGAACCTCTACCCTTCTCCCTGCATTTTGTTCAAGACCTGCAATAAAAAAAGGCCTCTAGACTGGAGACTGAATCTGTTGGTGTGCTTCTGGGCCCGAAAACTGGGCAGGTAGCCTCTGAACAGGATTTCCAGCAGCCCCTTCGAGGCTTATCACAACAATTGTATTGGCAACTACTGTATAATGCTAGGCATTTCCAGGAGATGCACCCAAGACAGAATATTTTGGGGTACAAGAATAATTGTGGCTTTCTGTGCTGGTTGTGCTCTCTTATTGCATATGTATGGAATAAAGTAATAGAAAGAGAGAGAGTTGAGAGTGCTCTGGTGGAGAACGAGGCAGATTGCGTCAGTGAAGGGCGTTTCGTCAGACTTACGCCCATATTTTCCAGACGGACTTATGAGAGGTGTGGGGGAGAAGTAAGGGGAGGAGTAAGGGATAGATGGATGGATAGTTGATGGCAATCAGGGTTGTGTTACTAAGGACAAGCCGTGAGTGAAGCCTGAGCAGCCATATACAGTATCTCACAAAAGTGAGTACACCCCTCACATTTTTGTAAATATTTCATTATATCTTTTCATGTGACAACACTGAAGAAATTACACTTTGCTACAATGTAAAGTAGTAAGTGTACAGGTTGTATAACAGTGTAAATTTGCTGTCCTCTAAAAATAACTCAACACACAGCCATTAATATCTAAACCACTGGCAACAAAAGTGAGTACACCCCTAAGTGAAAATATCCAAATTGGGCCCAAAGTGGCAATATTTTGTGTGGCCACCATTATTTTCCAGCACTGCCTTAACCCTCTTGGGCATGGAGTTCACCAGAGCTTCACAGGTTGCCACTGGAGTCCTCCTCCACTCCTCCATAACGACATCACGGACCTGGAGGAGTGCAAGGTCTCTAACGGATGTTAGAATCCTTGCACTCCTCCACCTTCTGTTTGGAGATGCCCCACAGATACTCAGTTGGGTTTAGGTCTGGAGACATGCTTGGCTAGTCCATCACCTTTATCCTCAGCTTCTTTAGCAAGGCAGTGGTTGTCTTGAAGGTGTGTTTGAGGTCGTTATAATGTTGGATACTGCCCTGCGGCCCAGTCTCCGAAGGGAGGGGATCATGCTCTGCTTCAGTATGTCACAGTACATGTTGGCATTCATGGTTCCCTCAATGAACTGTAGCTCTCCAGTGCCGGAAGCACTCATGCAGCTCCAGACCATGGCACACCCACTACCATGCTTGACTGTAGGCAAGACACACTTGTCTGTACTCCTCACCTGGTTGCCAGCACACACGCTTGAAACCATCTGAACAAAATAGGTTTATATTTGTCTCATCAGACCACAGGACATGGTTCCAGTAATCCATGTCCTTAGTCTGCTTGTCTTCAGCAAACTGTTTGCGGGCTTTCTTGTGCATCATCTCTAGAAGAGGCTTCCTTCTGGAATGACAGCCATGCAGACCAATTTGATGCAGTGTGCGGTGTATGGTCTGAGCACTGGCACGCTGACCCCCCCACCCCTTTAACCTCTGCAGCAACGCTGGCAGCCACCTTTATACATCTATTTCCCAAAGACAACCTCTGGATATGACGCTGAGCACGTGCACTCAACTTCTTTGGTTGACCATAGCAAGGCCTGTTCTGAGTGGAACCCGTCCTGTTAAACTGCTGTGTGGGCTTGGCCACTGTGCTGCAGCTCAGTTTCAGGGTCTTGGCAATCTTCTTATAGCCTAGGCCATCTTTATGTAGAGCAACAATTCTTTTTTTCAGATCCTCAGAGAGTTCTTTGCCATGTTGAGCCTTCAGTGACCAGTATGAGAGCGTGAGAGCGATAACATCAAATTTAAAACACCTGCTCTCCATTCACACCTGAGACCTTGTAACACTAACGAGTCACATGACACTGGAGAGGGAAAATGGCTAAATGGGCCCAATTTGGACATTTTCACTTAGGGGTGTACTCACTTTTGCTGCCAGCGGTTTAGACATTAATGGCTGTGTGTTGAGTTATTTTGAGGGGACAGCAAATTTACACTCAGCAAATGGATAAGTGAAATACCGCGCCAATCCAACAAGTCAGAACAGCAGCCAACACTACAAAACGACTAAATTTGTGCACATTAACTAAATAATAAAAGTGTAGCGCTATAGTGAAGAAGCAAGTGTAAAGGTATAGGACAGAAAGAAGTCTATTTACATTTGAAGGAGCAAGTGACCTCATCTGATCTCAAACATGAAAGATATGTATACTAGATAGTGCAGTGAATATGGGTGTAACATCCAATATCACCACACCTGTAAACAAGTGAGATGCTCTATCTTTTCAGGAAGAGCACAAAACATCACAAGAGGAAAAAAAAAAAAAAAAAAAAATTATTTATCAAAAATTATTAAATAAAACATCCAAACTTATCAGTAGTGAAAAAAGTGTCAACAATGCAAGTGGGGAGATATAACTCCCAAGTGAACAATATAAGCATAATATATTAGTCCATATGGTGTATGACGTGGTTGACCCAAATTGAATCCCAGGTGGGTAGCATCACAGAAAAAGTCCAAATCTGAGTAAGGGATGGAATACTCTTACCGACTTTGGTGGACTCACAGGCCGTTGGCGGTGAGTCAATTAGGCTTGTACTGTCTTAAGATGGATGACAGTGTCAGGATGGCTTGTACACCGGAAGGGTTCCTCCTCAGATGGGGGGCCGAGAATCTGCCCAGAAGGTCCGCACAATCACCGTCTTTATCAGCATGCATGGACCATGTATGAAGAAAAAACAAGGAGCCTCCACATGGTGTAAATCCAAAAACTATTTTTCAAATAGCATTTATTAGATCACTCAAGATCATCAAACAGTCCATAAAGGTTAAAATTGGCAGAAAGTATTATAAAGTAGATATAAAAAATTAGTAAGCGTGGTAAAAGTGGCTGGGTACCTGAGTATCTTTTGTGAGATACTGTATATGTAGATCATGTTGTCCTCAATATGGGTAAAAAATATACATTAGGAAAAAAATGAAAAAAAGTGGAAAAAAAGTTATTGATAATAAAAGGTGGTAAATCAGGATAAGAGTTTACTGGCATATTAAGTATAGTGATCCGGGATAGGGGATTGCACATTTAATGAAAGGTGAACAGATATCTTAAAGGGCTAGGCAAAGGCATATGGTAAAAGTTTATAAAGGCCACGGTGGTCTATGTTAAGTTGTGGTTGGTCCAGTAGGACGACATGATCTACATATGTATGGCCACGCAGGATTCACTCGCGGCTTGTCCTTAGTAACACAACCCTGATTGCCATCAACTATCCATCCATCTATCCCTTACTCCTCCCCTTAACCCATCCCCACACCTCTCATAAGTCTGTCTGGAAAATATGGGCGTAGGTCTGACGAAGGAGCTGCGCATGCTCCGAAACACTTTACCACCCAACGCCCTTCACTGACACCATTGGCCTTGTGCGCTCCAGTGTGGACTGCTGCCTCACTGCCTCCTCACTCCCGCACATACTTGGAGATTTCTGACAGCTGCTGGACGCCTCTCCCCACTCTCCACCCGTGGACAGAGGAAGGACCAAGATATCATATGAGGACTCAATAATTACATGCCTGGTTATCTCTACGATCTTGTAAGTGTTTTTAACCCCTTGTGCGCTATATTAAACCTTTTAATACTGCACATAGAGGCGCCTTTATTTCTTCCACAAATCTTCCAGAGTTGCTTCTCCTCCATAAAGTGCTGCCTGAAGTGCCATCTCTTCACCATCACCCAAGACCAGCCTGTCATGAATTGGTATGACCAGACTGTGTGGATTCCACAGAGAGCAATCCACACAGAAAACCAAAAACGCATGTAAGTGAATAATTAAGTTTATTTAAGGATAAGTGATAACAATATATAAACACCTCCAATATAAACAGTGAACAACCAATCAAACAGTGACCCACAAACAACAATAACTATATACAATATAAGGGAAGTACCGAAATCTTAAATGTAGGGCCACGGTCATTCACAGGAGATCAGCAGATAAACAAGGGCAGTTCCAGAATCACAAACGTAAGGCAGGCTGGGGTCATACACAGGGAATCAGCAGATGGGGGAAGGTGCAAAGGGATCAGGCTACAGGGCAGGGATACAAGGTAACAGGAGGGACAGAATCAGGATCAGATGCACAGGATAACAGGATCAGGTACACAGGTTACAGGTTGCAGAATCAAGTTCACAGGTCGCAGGTACGGATCATGGTACAAGGAAGAGACCAGGGCGATGAGAGCAATCATCAGCCGGGTATTTATATGAATGCCTGTAATTAGCCTCAAGTGACACCTGCACGCAGGAGGTGCTGTCTGCCCCACAGTGCCAGGAAACACCCGCTTGTGGACACCGGTATTGATGCCAAAGGATCAAACAGTGCCACCAACAGGTGAATCCCTCCACTACAGATCCAGAGTGTTGGAAGACACCCACTGGTGACACTGATACTGCGATCCAAGAGACCAACAGTGCCACCAACGGGCAAACCCTTTCCTGACAGTACCCCCCCTTAAAGGAGCGGCCTCCGAACGCTCCAACTAGTTGTAATTGTCCATAGTCTATGGCATAGAGCATAACAGAACATAGCAGAACAACGGATGGGGGTACATCAGGCTGGGCAACAGGCACTTCAGGCTGGTCTTCAGGCTGGGCATCAGGCATTTCAGGCTGGGCATCAGGCACGGCATCAGGCACTTCAGGCTGGGCATCAGGCACTTCGAGCAGGGCAACAGGAACATCAAACTCAGCAACTGGTACGTCAAACTGGGCAATGGGCACATCAGGGCAGACAGCGGGCACATCAGGGCAGACAGCGGACACATCAGAGCAGACAGCGGACACATCAGAGCAGACAGCGGGCACATCAGGGCAGACAGCGGGCACATCAGGGCTGACCGCGGGCTCCGGGTCATTGAGCCGGGCAGCAGGCTCCAGGTCATTGGGCTGGGCAGCAGGCTATGGGTCATCGAGCTGGCAGCAGGTTCTGGGTCATCGAGCTGGGCAGCAGGCTCCAGGTCATCAAGCTGGGCAGCGGGCTCTGGGTCATCAGGCTGGGCAGCAAGCTCTGGGTTGTCAAGCTGGGCAATGGAAAAGGAACCACCAGGCAGGGTGTTAGGAATGGGACCATCAGACAGGGTAGCAGGAACAGGACCACCACTGGATCATCAGGCTGGATACCAGATACGGGATCACTAAGCAGATCAGACATCGAATCATCAAGCAAGACAGTGGGCGCTGGGACATCAGACTGGAATGCGGGCATCGGGACATCAGACTGGAATTCAGGACATCAGACTGGAATTCGGGCATCGGGACATCAGACTGGAATGCGGGCACCGGAACATCAGTCTGGAAGGCAGGCACCGGGACATCAGACTGGAAGGAAGGCACCGAGACATCAGACTGGAAGGCGGGCACTGAGACATCAGACTGGAAGGCAAGCACCGAGACATCAGACTGAAAGGCAGGCACCAAGACATCAGACTGGAAGGCAGGCACCAAGACATCAGACTGGAACACCGGGACTTCAGACTGGGTCCCCGGGACTTCAGACTGGGACACTGGAATTTCAGACTGGGGCACCGGAATTTCAGACTGGGACACCGTAACTTCAAGCTCGGACACAGGCACAGGATCATCAGGCTGGAACAAGGGCGCAGGGACATCAGGCTGCAACATGGGTGCCGGGATGTCAGACTGGACAGCAGACACAGGCGTTGGCACAACAGGCTGAACAGCTGACACTGGCACAACAGGCTGAACGGCAGGCACTGGCACAACAGGCTGAACAGCAGGCACATCAGATTGGTGGGCAGGTATTGGAACATCAGACTGGAACATGGTCACAGGAACATCAGACTGGGGCACATGAACTTCAAGCTGGATAGCAGGCGAAGAGTTGGCAGGATTAGGGTGGTCATCGGGTTCAGCTGGCGTGAAGGCAGACTGACGCAGGTTGGTTGGTGTGGAAGCAGGTTGGATTACTGGCAGGATTGTGTGAGTGGGGAAGAACTTCCGTTTCTTCTTTGGCTTAACTGCTGGAGATCTGTAGGTGGCTGTAGGACTGTAGGTAGGAGGTGAGGCATGCTGAAGCGAAGAGCAGGGATCTGGCAAGGAAGGGGGAACAGCGGTCAGAGGAAGTATCTGTAGGGAAGTTGTAGGTAGTAGAGAGAAGGCAGGTGGGTTAAAGGCAGGATAGGTGCAGGAAGTAGAAACAGGGTATTGATACTTAATGGAAAGCAGGGTATAGTGGACTGTAGCTGAGGTTGCCACGGGTGATGGGAGAAAAGATGTCTGAGGCCGAACATCCTCAAACAGTATACTGCCCTGATCAACTACAGAGTGAGCTAAACGAATATTCTCCAGCAGCTGATCACTGGACCACCCTTTCAATGTCTGGCAGAGATATTCAGAACTCTCCGATGCCAGCAGAGCATAATAAACAGTTACATCTGAATTCATCCCAGCAACATAAACAGAACCAAGATGGTTCCTCTGTGCAGCTACTTCTGGTCAGAGATGGCCCTGGTATACTGTCATGAATTGGTATGACCAGACTGTGTGGGAATGCAGGAGGTGCTGTCTGCTCCACAGTGCCGAGAAACACCCACTGATGGACACCGGTATTACAGCCAAAGGATCCAACAGTGCCACCAACAGGTGAATCTCTCCACTACAGATCCAGAGTGTTAGAAGGCACCTGCTGGTGGACACTGGTACTGCGATCCAAGAGACCGACAGCGCCACCAACGGGCGAACCCTTTCCTGATACAGCCGCGTGCCTCCACCAGAGCGTCCTCAACTCTCTCCCTTTCTGCATCTCTATTTGAAACACCATGGCTGCTGCTCAGGTTGGAACAAGCTGGGTCATCACATCATCATACCAAGGCACCCTCTCCACAGACTTACGGTATTTACCCTGCTCACTACATAGATACCGCTGATAATTCATTGACTGTGCCTTCTGTTTATATCAACTTTAGCCTCCATATAATCACCCATCCATAGGATCTATTACCCGCATACCCACCCATAACCCCCCCCCCTTTTCCACACCTTAGCCATATCATCACCAACACCCCAAGGCATTCTTCTTCCCCCTATCCCCCATTCCCCCTGGAGACAAAATGGAACTTCTGAAAGAAGTAGAAACATTTAAATACTCAATACTGGACAATTTTTACTTAGGATTCCCCACCACAATTTTCATACCCATCAACAAATTCATACACCCCAGGTACAACAACCTATGCACACTGTTCAAAAAATTTGAACATCCATGTACCTCTGCCAACACCCAATGGTGGGATATGTTTTTTCTTTAGACATACCACTTCGCACATATCTCACCCTGAGGCCTACGAATACTCAAAGACTACTCCTACCTTGATACATCACATGAAAAAGAATGGTTCTCGGTCGTGGAATTTTGTACCCAAAAGTGGATAAAAATCATTATTGATCAAAGAACCATAAAATACACACTAGTACACCAAGTACAACTCTTGACAGAGGAAATTCTAAATCCCATTAACCAAAATCAAAATAGATGGCTAACTACCATAAAAACAAACAGAAAACACCAAGAAGACAAACTCACCCGTACAAAACTAGGAAAATTTAAACGAGATATAAACAACTATTACTACAATAAAATTTTCTCTTGGAAGCACACAACGAGAAAACAATACCCTCTCTTCTGGACATTGACCCTTCGGTCATCATTATTGCCCCCCACGCCCACCTGTGACCCACAACAATAAAGGCAACCCTCCACCCAATATAGGCACTAAGAATCATCCTAACCACAACTACATTAACAATAAAAACTACAACAAAAAAGTCTCTACACATAAACAAAACAACACCCCTATTAGAAACCCCAGCCTCAACCGCAATCTAAGGAATACACCCATCAATCATGTTCAGGATGCCACACTTCCACCAATCATTTCCCACCAGGCATTCACCTCTCCGACTACCATGCCATATACACCCAATACCCACACCATAAACATATTGAACAACAGACTCCTGCGCTGCTAGCGGACTCCTAAACTAACAAGGGGGCACTGCTGCAACACCTATAAGACTGCTCCACACAGACAAAAACGCATAAAAAAGGGGGGGTTGGTAGTTGTGCTGTGATGGGGAAGGGGATGGGAAAAAGGGGAAACTACACTAAAGTGTATCTGGCAAACATGCCAAGTGACCTAAAAGCAAAATAAATATATAAAACGGACACAGCACACTGGTGAGTGTGTATGATAAATAACTGAAAAAGTGACTAGTGCATATAGTAAACAAATAGATAGAAAGCACTGAATAGTGTGGGTGTGGAGGCAAAGTGATAATGAATCACATAGAAGTGAGCAATGCACATGATAAGAAGGGCAATCACACTGATGACATATAATGCATGTCTCACTAGATGCACAAAAGAGCTAGTGAGTAAGAAATAGCGAATGGTCTTAAACATAAATCAGAAACGCTTAACCAATAAAATACAAAGTGCAACCTAAGAGTATATCAAATCAATAAATAATGATTAAATAATGATGGCAGAAGGAAATATAGTTCCAAAACATCTAGAAAACGTGGATCTCAAAATATATATATATATAAAAGAATAATAATGGTGTTGAATATAAACGACAGTCCCACCACCAGGTGTAATAATGCTGGGTCACAGTTCAAGGAAACATCCAAGCAAATTGACAGGTAAAGAAGGGGGGTGATCTTTGATGGGGGCACCTCAGTGAACACAGGCCCCTTACCTTACAGCTGTAAGGTATACAGCATATATGTTAGACACTCATTGGGATATGGAATCCAGAATAGTTGCGGCTGATGGTATGGCTCGTAAATGCAGTGGTATCACATGCGGAAAAAACATATAGACAGCATGTAGTGTGATACCGTATGACACTGGGGGGATGGACAAGCTGAAGGAGGAGGGGGGGTTGCACTCACTTTGTGGCAGATGAGCGCAAGCCTTAATCCACGAGTGCCGAACTCGTATAGTCCACACTGCTGGCCGTAGAACCCTCTAGCATCTAACATCTCCTGTGGCTCTCCACCCATCATCCGTCATAAAGATAATGCAGTAGCAAGACAAGAAGACCGCATATAGCGTAATCCCGTACAATAAACACACTTTATTTATGTTAAAAACAGTGGTACACTTACAAAAGCAGACAGCTGGGGGGTAAAACTCCGCGAGCGCCGTGCTCGTAACATCAGCTGTTGTGTGGCAGCGTCCCGTGCTCCTAACGCGTGTCGTCACGTCACGTGACTTCTTCAGAGATTAACACGGGATAGAAAGCCAATGCTTTTAAATGGTCCCTGCGTAATGAATACGCGGCGGCCATTTTCCCGGAGGACGCTGATAGTGAAAGGTGATGCAATGCCTGGCGGCCATTTTCCCAGGGTCATATATATCAAAACAGATTAGAAAATAATATAAGAAAACTATATAAAAACGGGCAGAATGACATATTGGTAGTGAATGCAGCCATAAAGACAACATACTGCGACAGGGAAACATAACTGACAGAGGACAGTGAGACCCAAATGCCAGCAGTCGCACCGCTGTAAGGGCCTCAAATAATGTAATATGAAAAAGGACGGTGGAAAAAAATAATATATATGTGAAACAAGGCTCCGGCTAAAAGGGCTGCTCATGTTAAAACATATTTTTAAAAGGTGATCGGACGTGTTAATTCCTTTTGGGGACAAGCTAAATGCTGCATAAGCCATAAGACACTACTGTTGGTATGGGAGAGCCACATTGTTCCCATACCAATACAGGCCTCTGGAGTGTCCCAAAAAACGCATGAGGTATAAGGAACTTTTACCCATAGAAAAACCCATAAAAAATATTATACATAAAAATGCTATAATAAAAACAGGAGCTCGGGAGGTGTCACACACCATCTAAAGCAATAATCATATAATATAAAAAATATGCACTAAAATATAAAAAAATTTTAAAAAAAACGCACCAGAAGGCCACATCATTTTATACAATAAATCAGCATATATATAGATCTGTGGTATACATTATATGGTATTAATATTCAATAATACTATCTAGTAGGTATGGAGAACAAAACAGAGTATGTTTGGGAAGAAATGAGCAGAAAAAAAGGGGGGGGGGCAGAAGATGGCTAAAAATCGCTTATAAAGCAGTTAATATCGAACTCTATATTGAGTCCCTTTGGGGCCATGGTGTCCAAAGAGAATATCCATTTGGACTCCAGTTTGCTGAGGATCCTCACTTTGTGCCCTCCTTGCCATGGTTTGGTATAGGGTTCGATACCCCAAAATTTCAAATGTCTAGGGTCTCTGTTATGGTGTTTATCGAAGTGCCTAGAGACATTATGTTTGTCGAAGCCCTTTATAATGTTTTGAACGTGCTCTTTGATACGGATTCTTAGTAATCTTTTGGTGCGGCCTACGTATTGGAGGCCGCAACTGCACTCCAAAACGTATACAGCCCCCTCAGTGTTACATCCAATAAATTCACCAATGTCGAACGTGGCACCATTACTATTGGACTGGAATGAAAAAACCTTTTCATTCGGATGTTTAGTTTGAGTACAAGCATAGCAGCGTTTACAAGGATAGAATCCTTTACCTGTAAAAAAAGAGAATAGTCTTTTGGGGGGATCAATCACGCTTTTAACCAAACGATCTCTCAAAGTAGAGGCTCTTTTATAGATAAATCTAGGTTTCTCTGGTAATAGTTCTCCCAAGCCTTTATCTGATTTGAGGATATACCAGTGACGGGATATGATGTTCTCGATTTTTTTATGTTGAAAATTATAGTCTAAGACTAGAGGAACTTGGTCTGGTTGACAGGTGGGGGTTTTATCCTCAAGCAATTCCTGTCTAGGCAACTGTCCTACTTCCATTATTTGTTTATCTATAAAATCCTGGTCGTATCCTTTATCTATGAACCTCATTCCCATAGATTTGGCCTGCGTTTGGAAATCTTCCTCTAAGGTGCAATTACGCCGTAATCGCATCATCTGGCCTTTAGGAATGTTAAATAGCCAGTTCCTATGGTGGCAACTGCTTACGGGCAGATAACTGTTACGATCAACATTCTTAAAGAAGGTTTTAGTGATGTATTGGTGGTTGATGCGTGAGATCTCTAAATCTAAGAATGCGATGGACCGTTCTTCAATTTGCCAGGTTAAAACAATGTTGTTGGTATTATTGTTAAGTTTAAGAAAAAAAGTAGTTAAAAGGTCCTTGTCACCCTCCCATAAGATAAAGATATCATCAATGTATCTTTTAAACATAAGAAGCTCTTTTGGGGGTTCTAAAAACACTGTTTCTTCTTCACATTGAAACATAGCCATTTCTGGTATTCTAAACAATTCTATCACCAAAAAACAGGAGTTGCAATGGGGGCGAAATTCGCCCCAAGTGTAGCAGGACTGTTTATGTCCCAATGGGAAGAAGAAACAGTGTTTTTAGAACCCCCAAAAGAGCTTCTTATGTTTAAAAGATACATTGATGATATCTTTATCTTATGGGAGGGTGACAAGGACCTTTTAACTACTTTTTTTCTTAAACTTAACAATAATACCAACAACATTGTTTTAACCTGGCAAATTGAAGAACGGTCCATCGCATTCTTAGATTTAGAGATCTCACGCATCAACCACCAATACATCACTAAAACCTTCTTTAAGAATGTTGACCGTAACAGTTATCTGCCCGTAAGCAGTTGCCACCATAGGAACTGGCTATTTAACATTCCTAAAGGCCAGATGATGCGATTACGGCGTAATTGTACCTTAGAGGAAGATTTCCAAACGCAGGCCAAATCTATGGGAATGAGGTTCATAGATAAAGGATACGACCAGGATTTTATAGATAAACAAATAATGGAAGTAGGACAGTTGCCTAGACAGGAATTGCTTGAGGATAAAACCCCCACCTGTCAACCAGACCAAGTTCCTCTAGTCTTAGACTATAATTTTCAACATAAAAAAATCGAGAACATCATATCCCGTCACTGGTATATCCTCAAATCAGATAAAGGCTTGGGAGAACTATTACCAGAGAAACCTAGATTTATCTATAAAAGAGCCTCTACTTTGAGAGATCGTTTGGTTAAAAGCGTGATTGATCCCCCCAAAAGACTATTCTCTTTTTTTACAGGTAAAGGATTCTATCCTTGTAAACACTGCTATGCTTGTACTCGAACTAAACATCCGAATGAAAAGGTTTTTTCATTCCAGTCCAATAGTAATGGTGCCACGTTCGACATTGGTGAATTTATTGGATGTAACACTGAGGGGGCTGTATACGTTTTGGAGTGCAGTTGCGGCCTCCAATACGTAGGCCGCACCAAAAGATTACTAAGAATCCGTATCAAAGAGCACGTTCAAAACATTATAAAGGGCTTCGACAAACATAATGTCTCTAGGCACTTCGATAAACATCATAACAGAGACCCTAGACATTTGAAATTTTGGGGTATCGAACCCTATACCAAACCATGGCGAGGAGGGCACAAAGTGAGGATCCTCAGCAAACTGGAGTCCAAATGGATATTCTCTTTGGACACCATGGCCCCAAAGGGACTCAATATAGAGTTCGATATTAACTGCTTTATAAGCGATTTTTAGCCATCTTCTGCCCCCCCCCCTTTTTTCTGCTCATTTCTTCCCAAACATACTCTGTTTTGTTCTCCATACCTACTAGATAGTATTATTGAATATTAATACCATATAATGTATACCACAGATCTATATATATGCTGATTTATTGTATAAAATGATGTGGCCTTCTGGTGCGTTTTTTTTTATTTTTTTATATTTTAGTGCATATTTTTTATATTATATGATTATTGCTTTAGATGGTGTGTGACACCTCCCGAGCTCCTGTTTTTATTATAGCATTTTTATGTATAATATTTTTTATGGGTTTTTCTATGGGTAAAAGTTCCTTATACCTCATGCGTTTTTTGGGACACTCCAGAGGCCTGTATTGGTATGGGAACAATGTGGCTCTCCCATACCAACAGTAGTGTCTTATGGCTTATGCAGCATTTAGCTTGTCCCCAAAAGGAATTAACACGTCCGATCACCTTTTAAAAATATGTTTTAACATGAGCAGCCCTTTTAGCCGGAGCCTTGTTTCACATATATATTATTTTTTTCCACCGTCCTTTTTCATATTACATTATTTGAGGCCCTTACAGCGGTGCGACTGCTGGCATTTGGGTCTCACTGTCCTCTGTCAGTTATGTTTCCCTGTCGCAGTATGTTGTCTTTATGGCTGCATTCACTACCAATATGTCATTCTGCCCGTTTTTATATAGTTTTCTTATATTATTTTCTAATCTGTTTTGATATATATGACCCTGGGAAAATGGCCGCCAGGCATTGCATCACCTTTCACTATCAGCGTCCTCCGGGAAAATGGCCGCCGCGTATTCATTACGCAGGGACCATTTAAAAGCATTGGCTTTCTATCCCGTGTTATCCTCTGAAGAAGTCACGTGACGTGACGACACGCGTTAGGAGCACGGGACGCTGCCACACAACAGCTGATGTTACGAGCACGGCGCTCGCGGAGTTTTACCCCCCAGCTGTCTGCTTTTGTAAGTGTACCACTGTTTTTAACATAAATAAAGTGTGTTTATTGTACGGGATTACGCTATATGCGGTCTTCTTGTCTTGCTACTGCATTATCTTTATGACGGATGACGGGTGGAGAGCCACAGGAGATGTGAGATGCTAGAGGGTTCTACGGCCAGCGGTGTGGACTATACGAGTTCGGCACTCGTGGATTGAGGCTTGCGCTCATCTGCCACAAAGTGAGTGCAACCCCCCTCCTCCTTCAGCTCGTCCATCCCCCCAGTGTCATACGGTATCACACTACATGCTGTCTATATGTTTTTTCCGCATGTGATACCACTGCATTTACGAGCCATACCATCAGCCGCAACTATTCTGGATTCCATATCCCACTGAGTGTCTAACATATATGCTGTATACCTTACAGCTGTAAGGTAAGGGGCCTGTGTTCACTGAGGTGCCCCCATCAAAGATCACCCCCCCTTCTTTACCTGTCAATTTGCTTGGATGTTTCCTTGAACTGTGACCCAGCATTATTACACCTGGTGGTGGGACTGTCGTTTATATTCAACACCATTATTATTCTTTTATATATATATATATTGAGATCCACGTTTTCTAGATGTTTTGGAACTATATTTCCTTCTGCCATCATTATTTAATCATTATTTATTGATTTGATATACTCTTAGGTTGCACTTTGTATTTTATTGGTTAAGCGTTTCTGATTTATGTTTAAGACCATTCGCTATTTCTTACTCACTAGCTCTTTTGTGCATCTAGTGAGACATGCATTATATGTCATCAGTGTGATTGCCCTTCTTATCATGTGCATTGCTCACTTCTATGTGATTCATTATCACTTTGCCTCCACACCCACACTATTCAGTGCTTTCTATCTATTTGTTTACTATATGCACTAGTCACTTTTTCAGTTATTTATCATACACACTCACCAGTGTGCTGTGTCCGTTTTATATATTTATTTTGCTTTTAGGTCACTTGGCATGTTTGCCAGATACACTTTAGTGTAGTTTCCTCTTTTTCCCATCCCCTTCCCCATCACAGCGCAACTACCAACCCCCCCCCCCCTCCTTTTTTTATATTGAACAACCATACCCTCACACATAATTTCAACTCTAGCGAAACCACAGACAACCCCCCCGTATCCGACCCCACCAGACCATCTAAAAGAAAACTCATCAAAGAGGGAGAGGAGGTAAACCCAAGCCCATACACCAGGAAGCCCCACCTACGGTAAAGATATTCAACCTATCTTATCACATACTCGCTCCACAGGAAACCACTCTACTCACACGGGGACTCACATTTGCACCCACCATACAAGCCAAAGCTTTCCAGTTGTTCAAGGGCCTGAATAAATTCATTTGCAATCTAACTGTGAAACGATTTTATAATATACAAACCGCTAAAACCAGACCCTCATCTTCCCAAACCAACACAACCAACCCCCCTCATGTCAGCAGTCTTATTATAGATGAAAAAATAGCTATAAAAAATTAGAGGAATTGTACCTAGAAGGAACCAGACCCCCCCTGAACCCTGAGGAACCTGAACTAGATGCACTCTTTTATACCCAACTTTTCTTTAGTTCTCCTGTAGTTAAACATACCACCCTCCGGCCCCTGTCCAATTTTTATTCCACACAATCAAAAGGACCATGCCTCGACACTTTTTACCGCATGATCTATTCGAAAACTACTACTAATGTGCAAAAAAGAACAACACCCAACATAAAATCCTCAAACATTCAGAAAGGTCAGCCCTTAACTCACTCAAAACAAACAGGAAAATCATCATAAAACCAGCTGACGAGGGTGGTAGTATTGTTCTACAGGACAAACACGATTATATTAAGGAGGCCACCAGACTACTTGGAGACTCACACACATACGTCAAACTGCCCAATGACCCCTTACCGGGCTTCACAACTGAATCCAAGGCACTGGTAAACCACGCACTCACAAACAATGTCATCACAAAAATGAAGCATCCTTTTTGGTCAAAAAATACCACCACACACCATACTTTTACCATTTACCAAAAGTACAGGCAAGCCCATAGTGGCCTCTATGAACAGTATTACCAGCATTTTTTTCTCAGTACATAGACTACTTTCTGCAACCGTTTGTATTCAACCTACAATATTACATCAGGGATGGAATACATCTACTCGAATTACTAGACCCATACCAATGGGAGCCCAATTACACATGGCTCTCCTTGGATGTCCAATCACTGTACACATCCCATTTGCCACAATGTCGGCATTTAGCAGGCAATACAAAACTTTCTGATGGATGATTCATCTATCCACCCCAACCAATTAGAATTCATCCTAGATGCTATACTTTTCTGCTTGACACACAATGATTTTCTATTCAAAGACAACTACTACCTTCAAACCAATGGCACTGCCATGGGGGCCATTTTTGGACCCTCCGATGCAACCTGACCATGGGCCTCTGGGAGGCTCAACAGATATGGGCCATATAACCCCTTCATGTCCAGGATCAGTTGTTATGGCCGCTACATCGATGATGGCATCATCATCTGGGACAGAGATACTAAACACATCGAACAGTTTGTATCCTACTGCAACAATATGGGCCTGTCTTTCACCTCCGTACATGACAGTACACACCTAGCATTACTGGACCTTGATTTACATAATGAAAATGGACAAATACATGCCAAAAACTACAATAAACCTACCGCAGTTAATTATTTCCTATACTACAACAGCTGTCACCACCCCCGCTGGCTAAACAACATTCCCAAAAGCCAATTCTGCCACCTCAGACGTAATTGTAATAAGCAGGCAGACTACCAGGCCCAGAGTGAAATCCTCAAACAAAAATTCCTGGAAAAGGGTTATCCACCGCCGCTCATTGAACAAGCAAATGTCACATATGACACCTCTACCCACGAAACCAAGAATACATCGAATGTCATCCAGTTCACTACCCAATTCCACAACAAACACAAAAATATAGAACATATAGTGCGAAAACTTTGGCCTATACTACTACAGAACCCCCACCTAAAAGACGGCATATCTACCAAACCCAAATTCTCATACAGAAAAGCACCTAACATAAAAGAAAAAATTGCACCCAGCAAACTAAAAACGAATAAGCGCACAACAATTAAAGTCTTTCTCCATCATCGGGATGTACCAGTGTCGAAAACCCCTTTGCCTCACATGCAGCTTTGTTCATCATGGACAAAAATAATTCACAGTCAAAGAGAAAACTTACAAAATTCCAGAATTCTATACCTACTCCACAGACCATGTAATTTACTGCCTGTCCTGTCCTTGTGGCCTCCACTACATAGGCAGAACCATACGCATGGTACGCATTCCTTTCCTTTTTTTCTGCATACATGTTTCACTAGGATATATTTTTTACTAGGTTATATGTTTCCACCTGCATACATATATCTAGATAATGCCAATTTTGTTTCAAGGTCTCCTCCCCTTGTGAAAAAGTTTTAAGCACGCTGGTGTATTTTAAAATACTGTTTTTAAAAAATATTGTTTTTATTGGGGCAAAACATGAGAATTTATGTAATTGCTGAAATCGGTAAAGAATGACCTAGATATATCATGCAGACCTCCGTCTAACCAATTCCAAATTAAACAAAAATAAGCATACCCAGATAAGGAACGAGGGTGACACTGACATAAGAGACGTTATTACAGGGAACAGTGTCCCCTTCAAACCAATGACTCCCGGATACTTAGCATCGCTGGACATCATGTCCGCAGAATCACAGGCAAAATGGCCGCAAACGTCTATGTGTTTACGCACACAAAGGCGGCTCATATGGTAGGGGAACAGACTTCGGTCCACATAATCCCAGGCAAGATGGCCGCGAGTATGTTCCGGTTTACGGAATCATAGGGAAAATGGCCGCCGGAGCCTTCAGGTTCTCCTAATACACAAAGAGTAAATGGGCTTCGGTCTGCAATATCACAGACAAAATGGCCGCGGACGGACTTTGGCCCGCAAAACACAAGTAAAAGGGCGGACAGTGACACAGCCAATTAGGGGACACTGCATACTATATAAAGGTGGGAGGCACAGCAGAGGTCACGCTCCCGTAGACGTCCAATGACGAAACGCGTAGGGCGTGGCCTAATCTGTGCTTCCCAAACAACACTGATAGCTGATGGTTAACCGAATATTTTTGTCTCTTTTCGCTTACTACATGCTTTTAAATTGTGAGTACCTCTCTGCTTGTTTTTGAATAAACTTTTTAAACGATCTTACACTATGGGCACCCCTTCTATTTTTTTTATATGACACTCCACGCTCCTGATACTGCCAGAGATTGCTGCACAGTGGCATAGACTGTGATTGCCTGATACCCCAGCAGGGGTGAAGTGAGCTGGTGAGTTGCTGCACTTTTAGAGCACGGGATTTTATCATCGAAAGCATATTACGTGAATTAAGTTGTTCCGAAACAAAAGGACTTTTTATATATATATATATGTGACTGCACATGTGCACTTTATTAGATTGAATTTGTATATTGTATTCAAATCACCTCACTCCCCTCCCCTTCTCTCCTTCCCCCCCCCCCCCTTCACCCCCTTTTACCTTCAGGTTTACCGCAGGTTTTTCCATATTTAAAAGATATGTGACATAAATAGGAGCTTCATGTATAGTTTTTGATGTTCACACTGGTTTCCTGAATTGCACACAGCACTTTCACGCTTGCTGCATTTTTTGGGCTGGCAATAATATTCCGTACATAATAGGACACTTGACACGCATGATTTAACTAGGAGCACCATGTATGGTTTTTGATTTTAGACAGTTTTATGAACTGTATATAGCACATACGTAGGACATAAAAGTCCTTTTAAAGGAACAGCGCCATACCCTTCTCTCAAACCAACTGGAATCATACGTACCCTACGTAAACGCTTTGGAGAGCATCGTCGATTCATTGAAGCTGGCAGAGATGACCACAGCCTCCCCCGACACTTTACAGAATACCAAAATCCACCTAAAAGTGTGGATCATCGAATCCATCCCAGCAAGTTTCCCAGAGGCAGAAATTCCAGTGTCTCTGCCAAAGGTAAACATACTGGATATATGCCCTAGATGTACTGTCACCAGGAGGTATCAACGAGGAATTGGAAATAAACACCGTACTATAAACTGTCACCCCATGTGGCATATTTTTATTATTATTTAAGATACTTATATAGCACTGTAAATTTACACAGCACTCACATTAATAAACTAGGGCCAATTTAGACAGAAGCCAATTAACCTACCAGCATGTCTTTGGAGTGTGGGAGGAAACCGGTGTACCCGGAGGAAACCCACGCAGGCATGTGTCATGGTTGGGATTCGAACCAGCGACCCTTTTTACCGCTAGGGAAGAGTGCTACCCACTACACCACTGTGCCGCCCACATACCTAAACTATCTCCCTACTGCAACCAGATAACCCACCACCCACACAAATTATGCATTAGCAACACAGCATATTACAGAACAGCACAATACACGCCATCAGGAACATCACTACCGGAAACCAGATGTAGCACCCTGGTGTTTAGGCAGGGTTGCTCCTAAATTTACCTGCCAGGTATAGCTACCTTGACTAATTGTTGAGGATCAATTGATTTCACTCTAATGCCCCGTACACACGGTCGGACTTTGTTCGGAGATTCCGACAACAAAATCCTAGGATTTTTCCCGACGGATGTTGGCTCAAACTTGTCTTGCATACACATGGTCACACAAAGTTGTCGGAAAATCCGATCGTTCTGAACGCGGTGACGTAAAACACGTACGTCGGGACTATAAACGGGGCAGTGGCCAATAGCTTTCATCTCTTTATTTATTCTGAGCATGCGTGGCACTTTGTCCGTCGGATTTGTGTACACACGATCGGAATTTCCAACGGATTTTGTTGTCGGAAAATTTTATAGCCTGCTCTCAAACTTTGTGTGTCGGAAAATCCGATGGAAAATGTGTGATGGAGCCTACACACGGTCGGAATTTCCGACAACAAGGTCCTATCACACATTTTCCGTCGGAAAATCCGACCGTGTGTACGGGGCATAAGTCTGTAATTGCTGCACTTCTCTCTTTTGCCGCTAGGTGGCCGGGCACCTGGTGGCATTAGATATGAGAAGGGCAATGCAAGGTCAGATTATGTGTATATGGGGTATCCCAGCCAAATGAGCAGGGGTTTTCTTAAATCCCTTGGCCTGCTCGGAGAACCTATATATTTGGGTGGAGTCAGGTGATCAGTGTTCTGTGCCACCTGGACAGCTGTCTGAGCGGACGTGTGTTGTAGTGCTCGGGCTGCTAGGCTGGAGTTTGGGCCTATCCCGGGCACATCTGGCTGGTAGGTTGTCTGAAGGCCTATCCAGTAGCAGGATTGGGATTGCGGCTTGCAGTCCAACCAGAAGTGACAGTTCTGCCAGCCGGAGAACCTCGCATTGTCGGAGGTAGAGGGGAAGCTGTCCCCACTAAGGGACCAACCACCTTATGAGTAGGGAAACTTCAGTGGGTATCAAGCCAGGGACCTAGCCAGCGGAGGTGACGCTTGCAGAGCAGCCTTGTGTGTCAACCCAGGGACTGAGCAGGCCAGCGGGGTGAAGCTTGAGAAGTATCTTGAGTGCCAAGCTAGGAACCCAGCAGAGAGGCAGGGGTGACGCTTGAGGAAGATACTACAGTGAGAATTGTAGGAGCTCAAGGGATTCAGTGGCAGTAAATCAAGTAGTCTGAGATCAAGGAGGGGCGTGACCGGATGCTGAGTTGAGAGGCCGCTGCGTTCCCGGACCTCATGCTTGCTCCCATGCTTGAGATGGTGGAAGGGTAGGAAGGAGGAGAAAGGAGGAGGAGAGAGGAAGACGCTGGGGGACGGAACAGCAGACGGCGCTTGGGTGCATTGGAGCCAGGGAAGCGTGTAGTGGGCCCCCTGTGGTCCCCCTGTGGCTCTTCCATAGAGACTTTCAAGCAGCGCACACCCCTGGTGAGAGTGTGCGGGAGGTGACGCGAATGCGGGATAGAGCAGGTGCCTCTGACTCCCGCTAAGCGTGAGCGGACCCGCTTCCTACCATGTCTAGGAGACGGGGGGGGGACGAGGCGGCCACACAGGAAGGAGCGGGTGCAGGAGTGAGCGCCCAGACCCTGCATGGACCCAAGGAGAAGACAAGCCAGGCTGCTTCAGCCGCCGCAAAGCTGGAACGATATGCGCACACGCCAAACTAGACGCCAAAGAAAGGAGGTGAGCAACAGCATCAGCCCCTTTTGGCGGTTCAACCAGCGGGGAGGAAAAGCCAGGGCTCAGTAGTGGATGCGCAAACGAAAACAACAGCAAAAGCAGCAAGATCTGCAATAGCACCAGTAGCAGCAGCAACGCCAGTAGCAACTTCTGTAACAGTGATACCCCCAGGTTCGGAGATGGAACTGGGGGTAGAGGAAGATATATATGTATCAACCTCAACAGCAGGAAAAGAGCCATCCCTGAAAGAGATTCTCATGGCAATCAATAACTATAAGTCATCTTTAAATGATCAGCTTAAACATATCAGTGAAGATGTATTACTAATAAGACATGATATACAGGAAGTCTGCACGAACGACAGTTCTTGAGGGAAGACTTAGCCAGATAGAAGACAATTTAAACCCTATAAAACAGGAAGTACAACTAATGCGGAAAGAGTTGAATATGTGCATCCATAAAATAGACGAGATGGAAAATAGATCACACAGGAAAAATGTGAGGGTACTAGGTCTCCCCAAGAAAAGTGAAGGTAAAAACCCTGTAGAATTTATGGAGATGTGGTTTAAAGAAATATTTGGTAGAGACTCTTTTTCTAATTTTTTTGCCATTGAACTTGCACACAGAGTCCCATCCAGGACATTGCCTTCAGGAAGACAGCCCAGGCCCGTGGTCATTAAATTCCTGTATTATAAGGATAAAAATCTAGTTCTCCAAAAGGCAAGAGTGATGAGAAATATACAGTACAATGGTGCAAGAATTTCAATATATCCGGACTTTTCTCCTGAACTACAGAAACAAAGAGCAAAATTTATAAATTGCAGGCGTAAACTGCAACAGCTTAAAATTAATTATGCACTGCTGTATCCGGCCCGATTGAGAGTGACAGCCCTTGGAGAAAACTAGGTTTTTTAATACACTGGCAGAAGTGACATTTTGGTTGGAAACAATGAAGGGAAGATACGGCAGCGTGAAGAGTTATGAAATCATGGGGTCGACCAGAATGTGGATATTTTTCTCTCTTATACCTGAACTTTCTTTTTTCTACTCACTCTTCCCTGTGAGGAGGGAATATTGAAGTGGTAATTGTGAATTAAGGAGAAGGTTTTTTTGGGGGGTTTTTTGATACACAATGAACACAACCGAGATATTTGAGACACTGAGGATTGATTCCCCCTTATTTAACTTAGTTTACAATACACAGAAAGTTTGTTTTTTATTTTTTAAAAAGTTGAGAATTTTTACCTTGGGGAAGAAATGCGGTCAGTTTAGAAGCCCTCAATATGGGCCCAAAGGTGGGCAGAAAGGAGGTGATAGGATGGGTGGGAGGAGGAGGGAGTGGGGAGGAAAAGACAGGGGGTGGGGGGGAGTGAATGGGATGGAGCGAAAGTTGCAAGAGAGAATAGGAGAAATAGTGGAATGATTTGGTATGAATTGGGAGTGAGAGGGGGGGAGGGAAAGGGAAGATTGTGGGATGTGAGCTGTGGACGGTTTATAGGAACATATGTGGGATAGGGTTTGAGTTTACACTGGAACATAAACCACTAAAAACACAATACACAGGGGAAGGAATATTTGAGCACATTAAATATGAGAATGAGTGGAATAGAAGTAAGGAATTATTTTGTAGAGATAAGAAAAATTGAATAATAGAATGGTAGGGATTGGGGATAGGAGAGGGGAGACTCCAGGTCAGAACAGGAAAACCAGGAAAGTTAAGATATGCTCTTGGAACGTGCGGGGGGTGAAGGATCCGTCCTAGAGACGGGCAATTTTCTCAGAGATCAGTTTGGATGATTCTAGAATACTATGCCTGCAGGAGACACACCTAGAGAAAGAGTCAACTAATGTTTTGGAACATAAGAAATTTAGGGTACAATATCACTCGACCCACACCTCTTATTCAAGAGGAGTGAGTATACTGATAGATTCCAGGGTGGTTTTCTTCTGTAGGCAAAGTAAAATAGATGAGAATGGAAGGTATGTTTTTCTTTTTTGTGCGATTGAAGATAGAGAATGTGTGTTAGCCAATGTTTGTGGAGGGACACCATTTAAGACGGAAATTTTATGTGACTTGATGGGGTTTGTTGCTGATAAGCCAGGAGTGCCGATCATAGTGGCAGGAGATTTTAACATGACCATAGATAAAAGTTTAGACAGGTTCCCACAGAGGGTCCCTATCAATGGAACTCCTGGTGGCCCATTGTTCCGATTCTGTGAAGAGACAGGGTTGGTGGATATATGGAGGAGGTGGTATCCTAGGGTAAAACAGTATTCCTGCCACTCTAGATCACACTCTACCCTGTCCAGGATTGACCTTATACTGTGTAATGAAGAAGCTTTGAAGATAGTGGAGGAGGTAGACTATAAGCCAAGGGGGATCTCAGAGCACTCACCAATAGTTTTTTCAATAAAAATAGGGGTGAATTATAGTAGGGGGGACTGGAAGGTAAACCCATTTTGGCTGGAGATAATTAAGGACACTGAGGTGATCGCTGCCAGCCTGAGGGAATTTATAGATTTAAACACAGGGACTGCGTCATTAGGAATAATTTGGGATACCCTGAAAGCATACCTGCGGTGGGTGCTGATACAAAAAATAACTTATGTTAAAAGACAATCGCAGGCTAAGGAAGTTAAGGTGAGAAATTACAATATGTGGAGTCACCAACCGCTGATAACTATGACGAGTGGGTGAAGAAACAGAATGAATATAAAAATTTCGTTTGGGAAAAAGCAGAAAATGAAAAATTATTTCAGAAGCAAGCTTTTTTTGGGGAAGGGGAGCAAGTAGGGAGAATTCTGGCCCTAATATCTAAGGAAAATAGCTTTTCAGTTATTATACCTGCAATACAAGACAAAGAAGGGAAAATTGGAAGGACCACTCCTGAAATAGTGAATGAGTTCAAGAATTATTATAAAAATGTATATAGCACCTCACAGAGAAATGTAGAAGGGGAGATTTGGGATTTTTTCCATAAATTAAAAATACCTTCACTATCAGAAGAGGATAGAGAGGGGTATGAGGCTCCACTGACACTTGAAGAACTACGTAAAGCAACAACAGATATGGCAAATCAGAAAGCTTCGGGGCCAGACGGTTTGCCAATAGAAATCTATAAAAAATATGGGGACATACTATTGCCCAAACTTCTACAGGTGTTTAATGGAGCCATGGGGGAAGGGATATTGCCACTTTCTATGATGGAAGCAACAATAATTGTATTAGCAAAAGAAGGGAAAAATCATTTAGAAACAGCTTCATATAGGCCAATATCCCTCTTATGTTCAGATGTTAAAATCCTAGCAAAAGTATTAGCAGCTAGATTGAATAAAATAATTAATAAGGTAATACACCCGGACCAAACCGGGTTTATTCCAGATAGATCCACAAGTTTAAATATAAGGCGGGTTTATTTGAATATACAGATTCCAGTAGAAAATGGAGGGAATAGAGCTATTCTATCATTAGACGCAAATAAAGCTTTTGACAGCTTAGAGTGGAACTACCTGTGGAAGGTACTGGCGGAATTCCAGTATGGACCCCAATTTGTTCGCTGGATAAAATTATTATATGAGGGCCCTAAGGCTAAGGTAAGAATAAATGGGGAGTGTTCTGAGTGGTTCCAGTTGGAGAGGGGGACGAGGCAGGGGTGTCCTTTATTTCCCCTGCTCTTCACCCTCGCAATGGAGCCCTTGGCTATTGCTTTAAGAGCATCCCAAGAAATCCAGGGATTTAAAAGAGAAACAGGAGAGGAAAGAGTTGTTATGTATGCTGATGATGTCTTGTTGTTCCTGGGGGACACACAATCTTCTTTAGAGGAGGCTATGAGATTAGTGCAAGACTTTGGATATTTCTCTGGACTGGAAATTGGTTGGGAGAAGTCTGTGCTTATGCCCATAGATCCCCTTACGGAGCCACTCCCACAACAGGTAACCCAAATAAAGGTAGCCAACCAAATGAGATATCTGGGTGTCAATTTGACTAAAGAGCCAGGGCAGTTTATAGAGGGGAATGTAGTCCCACTTATGGTAAGGCTTAAGCAGAAGAGTAGGGTGTGGGGCCGACTACCTCTCTTGGTGGCTGGTCGGATCAATTTAATGTAGATGGTGTGGATGCCGCAAACATTATATATAATACATAATTCACCAGTATGGATCCCAAAACATTGGTTCAAAAAGTTAGATGGAGTATTTAGGGAATTGATTTGGAAGAACGGACTAGCAAGAATTTTGCTTGCGGGCGTTGCAGCGTCCGAGAGAGGTGGGGGGTCTGGCCCTGCCAAACCCAGAATTTTACTTTCTGGCGGCATAATTACAATACATGAAGGGAAGTAATATTCCTGAAGAAAGGGAGGGAGGAAATAAATTATTGTTGAATGATACAAGTCATAGCGCAGTAGTAGAAGCGGTGGAAGCAGATTCCTTTAGATCTAGATGTCCAACAACACAATTAATGGTGAGAATCTGGGACTCTGTCAGGACTATGTTGGGTTATGGCGGTTTCTCAGAGTTTTCCCCCCTTTGGGATAACAGAAATTTGAAAGAACTTAAGGTGATGGGGAAAGTGGAGGAATGGGATCGGAAAGGTATCCACTACCTAGCACAGTTATATAGAGAAGGTAGATTGAAATAATTCCAGGAATTCAGTGAAGAATATGAAATTTCAAACCGATTATTTTATAGATACCTACAAATCAGGCATGCCCTGAATACACAAGTTAGAGGGAAGGTACCGGAGCTGAGTGAAATGCCCCTTCTTAAGAAACTGGTCAATGCAGGAACATATAAAGAGTTAATATCGGAAATGTATGAGAATATAAGGGGGGCAGCACAGAAAGGAGAGGTGGAACATGGTAACAGGGTTAATTGGGAGAGGGATGTGGGGCCAATAACGGAGGAACAATGGAGACAGGTTCTGGCCTTGGGACCCAAGGTCTTGCTTTTGCCCTCGCAGACTGTATCCCACTTATACCTGATACACAGGTCCTACTATACACCTGCAAGACTGTTTTCGTTTTGAGGGAGATCGAAAGCAAAAAGATGTGGAGATAGGAGGGGTGATTTGGTGCATATGATCTGGCAATGTCCCAAGCTGTATAGGTATTGGAAGGGAATAATAAGGGAAATAAATGCTGTGTTTGGGACATCATTGGGCACAGAGGCCAAGATATGTCTTCTGGGGTTAATAGAAGAGGAAGGAGTACTGAGATCCGTACAGATTGCAGTAACCAGATGCCTGTTCCAAGGAAGGAAGTTAATTGCACGAAAATGGCAGGATAAAAACCACCCAACAGTAATGGAATGGGAGAAAGTGGTGAATGACACGATTGAGGAGAAATATACCTACAAAAAGAGAAGGAATTATAAGAAGTTTGTTAAAATATGTAAACAATGGTTAGAGTCGAAATAAAACTGAATATGTGGTCATGAATGAGCATGAATGGAAGTTCGGTAGAGAATGGAAGTTGTTTGTAAGTATAGATGGGGAGAGGGGAAGGGAAGAGGGTGGGTTGGGATGATAAAGAAGAAAATATGGTTCGTTTCCAGGACCCTGTTTTCTTTTTTTTCTTTTTTTTTTTTTTTTTTTGCTTTTGCTTCTGTATTTTATTGTGGGAATTGTATGCTGTTTAAATAATGTGATGTTGAGATTGGAAAACAAATGTATTTTCTTAATAAAAAGTATTTCATTAAAAAAAATCAACTAGTCTAGTGGGAGACTGGGAGTTCAGTGGGCTGAAGAACTACAAGAATTGATTGTAGTGGAAGTAAAGGAACTATTACACTTTGTATTAGAAACTGTTAAAGACTGTTGCCAAAGGAGACAGCATTTCTACACATGCAGATGTGGTGTTTTGCTAAATGCTTTTCCCTGCATGGCTGTTCACCTGTTGAAGTCTTGGAGTCTGCCAATTAATCTTGCAACTACCTAAGGGTATCCGGCCCTAACCCTCTCTCCCAAAGTTCCGTTAAGAGAAATAAAATTTCTTTTGCATTCAAGAAGTGTCTGGCGCCCAATGAATCCAACTGCTTTGCACCCACTATGCCTCACAACCCACCATATACAGAAGGATGTCAGCTATCTCTCACCCTGGAGGTTCTCATTGGACCGAAGGAGGCCTGGGACCAAGCATCACCAATATTTCCAATCTGGCGTCCTACTGTACCCACCACAGCTCAACATAGACCACCATGGCCTTTACAAACTTTTACCATATGCCTTTGCCTAGCCCTTTAAGATATCTGTTCACCTTTCATTAAATGTGCAATCCCCTATCCCGAATCACTATACTTAATATGCCCGTAAACCCTTATCCTGATTTACCACATTTTATTTTCAATATATTTTTTTCCTAATTTATATTTTTTACCCATATTGAGGACGATATGATCTACATATGTATGGCTGCTCAGGCTTCACTCGTGGCTTGTCCTTAGTAACAACCCAGATTGCCATCAACTATCCATCCATCTATCCCTTACTCCCCCCCCCCCCACACACACACACACCTCTCATAAGTCCGCCTGGAAAATATGGGCGTAGGTCTGATTCCCTTCACTGAGGCCATCGGCCTCGTGCATTCCAGCCTGGACCCGGAGCCCAGGCCACCTCACTGCCTCCTCACTCCCGCACATACTTGTAGATTTCTGACAGCTGCAGGACGCCTCTCCCTGCTCTCCACCCGTGGACAGAGGAAGGACCAAGATATCATATGAGGACTCGATAATTACATGCCTGATTATCTCTACAATCGTGTAAGTGTTTTTAACCCCTTGTGGGCTATATTAAACCTTTTAATACCGCACTTAGAGTCGCCTTTCTCCCTTCCATGGAATAAAGTAATATTTCTCCTTCCTTCATGTCCATTTTCCATTCTGTTATAGTTTGGCAAAGCTGAGTGCCAGGAGTAGCTGGATACATGGCAATGCTCTCTACCATGACTGCAGTACCTGTATTTATACCCAAAGTAATTAATCTGCAAATAAGGCCTATAGAAATGACTGGTGATGGCATTTTAAATATGCACTTTGATCATTTCTAATTCTGATGAAATATTTTTATCTTATCAACTTTTCATGTGTAAATATTACCTGAGTGAAAAAAACAATATGAATGTGATAAGGAATATACTGATAGGAAGTTAAACATAATTATAGCAATAAATGAAAAGATCACTATAAAATAATTAAAGTGTGAAATGCCAATTATGTAACCTACAGTGGGGAGAACAAGTATTTGATACACTGCCGATTTTGCAGGTTTTCCTACCTACAAAGCATGTAGAGGTCTGTAATTTTTATCATAGGTACTCTTCAACTGTGAAAGACGGAATCTCAAACAAAAATCCAGAAAATCACATTGTATGATTTTTAAGTAATTAATTTGCAATTTATTGCATGACATAAGTCAGAAAAGCAGAACTTAATATTTGGTACAGAAACCTTTGTTTGCAATTACAGAGATCATACTTTTCCTGTAGTTCTTGACCAGGTTTGCACACACTACAGCAGGGATTTTGGCCCACTCCTCCATATAGATCTTCTCCAGATCCTTCAGGTTTCAGGGCTGTCGCTGGGCAATACGGACTTTCAGCTCCCTCCAAAGATTTTCTATTGGGTTCAGGTCTGGAGACTGGCTAGGCCACTCCGGGACCTTGAGATGCTTCTTACGAAGCCACTCCTTAGTTGCCCTGGCTGTGTGTTTCGGGTCGTTGTCATGCTGGAAGACCCAGCCACGACCCATCTTCACTGCTCTTACTGAGGAAAGCAGGTTGTTGGCCAAGATCTCGCAAAACATGGCCCCATCCATCCTCACCTTAATACGATGCAGTCGTCCTGTCCCCTTTGCAGAAAAGCAGCCCCAAAGAATGATATTTCCACCTCCATGCTTCACGGTTGGGATGGTGTTCTTGGGGTTGTACTCATCCTTCTTCCTCCAAACACAGCGAGTGGAGTTTAGACCAAAAAGCTCTATTTTTGTCTCATAAGACCACATAACCTTCTCCCATTCCTCCTCTGGATCATCCAGATGGTCATTGGCAAACGTCAGACGGGCCTGGACATGCGCTGGCTTGAGCAGGGGGACCTTGCGTGCGCTGCAGGATTTTAATCCATGACGGCGTAGTGTGTTACTAATGGTTTTCTTTGAGACTGTGGTCCCAGTTCTCTTCAGGACATTGACCAGGTCCTGCCATGTAGTTCTGGGCTGATCCCTCACCTTCCTCATGATCATTTATGCCCCACGAGGTGAAATCTTGCATGGAGCCCCAGATCGAGGGAGATTGACCGTCATCTTGAACTTCTTCCATTTTCTAATAATTGCGCCAACAGTTGCTGCCTTCTCACTAAGCTGCTTGCCTATTGTCCTATAGCCCATCCCAGCCTTGTGCAGGTCTACAATTTTATCTCTGATGACCTTACGCAGCTCTCTGGTCTTGGCCATTGTGGAGAGGTTGGAGTCTGTTTGAGTGTGCTGACAGGTGTCTTTTATACAGGTAACGTGTTCAGGTGCAGTTAATGCAGGTAATGAGTGGAGAACAGGAGAGCTTCTTAAAGAAAAAATAACAGGTCTGTGAGAGCCGGAAATTCTTACTGCTTGGTAGGTGATCAATTACTTATGTCATGCAATAAAATGCAAATAAATTTTTTTTAAATCGTACAATGTGATTTTCTGGATTTTTGTTTCCCCACTGTATAAGAACAATACTGTAGATATACTGTCAGGCTTACCAAATGTTCTGGCAATCACCAAATCATGTAGTATTATTATTATGCCAGCATCAGCTAGAATGGTCCAGTTTTTTTGCGTCATTGTGCTATAATTGCAATAAATAATGGCTTTTATATTAATACAAGAAATTTGATTACTAACTGACAATAAACTCTTGACATTCTTTATTGTTTTTCCTTATCTAATGTTATTGGCAGACTACTATATCATAAGTTGAGTTACAGACTACTCAGTAGTATTTAAAGCAATGTTATCTATAATACTTTATCCCAGGTAATTTTTACTGTATTCGTGTCATAGCATGTCTGCTTTTGGGATCCTACCTACGTGTTTACCTTCGTTACATCTCTAACTGTCTCAGTTCAAGGCCTGTAAGACCAGTGGCGGAACTACCAGGGTCGCAAAGGTCGCACTTGCAACTGAGTCCTGGTGTTCTGCCACCGTGGGTGGGCCTTAAGACACTACTGCTCCCTGACGGAAGGCTCTCCAGAAACATTGTTGAACAGACGTTAAGCACCTGCACAGGAGATCATTACCTGTTTTGACCACTTTTGTGCGGATATTCCCCAGTCATATTTCCTGGTTTGATTGCCGCTCAACAGCTACTTCTTCAATCCAGTGGCAATTTTATTACCATGCGGTGCTAATCAGGATTGTTTCAACTTGGCGTTTTGGACATTACTTCCACCACAATTCAGGTTCTATCCAGCAGTGAAGTTACTTCTTTTTTATGTTAGATGTACATTGTTCTCCACAAGGGACCGCCCCTGAAGAAAGGACAAGTTTCTGAAATGCATCGGGCGTAATTTCCACTCAGGAGACAATACTTATGTCATTTTTGTATTTTCTGTATATTCCGATATTGTTCTCAATGTTTATGCAGATATTGGCTTTTTACAATATTTAATAAATTACATTTTGTTATAAATTGTTACTTGGTTGTGTAACAGTACCCAGTTGCTCTTAAAGTTCCAATCCTCTTTGGGGGACCCCTTTTCATACAAGACAGCAGAAAGGGGCCACACTGCAGAACAAGGGTTTGGTTCACACTGCTGCAACCCCAAAGTTGTGTGACTTGCTCACAATTTCCTTGCCACTGATAGGGTTGAAATATTGACTTAGAGTTCCACTGTAATTGTGTACGTATCAATTGTTCTATTTAAATTGTTTGTGCTCCATTCTTACCTGTGTACGTATCAATTGTTCTATTTAAATTGTTTGTGCTCCTTTCTTACCTATGTACGTATCAATTGTTCTATTTAAATTGTTTGTGCTTTTCTCTTCTGTGTACGTATCAATCTGTATCTAGATGGAATTTGGAACTGCTGAATAATCATTACATGTTCGCTGATGAGAAACTCTTTGTACCTTAACCTCATTTGGTAATGCCGATAAGATTACTGCTTGTATAATTGCCTATAAAAGGCCTTTGAAAGAGTAAAAAGGAAGCAGTCCTTTATGCTGAGAACTGTGATACAGACATACCTGACTCCGTGTCATCTTTCTTATAGAAGCAATAATTTGGCAAAGCAATATAAACTTAAGCAACTTGTTTAAAAGTTGAATCTAACATTTTGGCGCCCGGAGCAGGGACCCACCAAGTTGCTACAAGAGGTGGCTGAGCTACGCTGACGGAACGAAAGGACAGGCATTCCGGGAACCACAGATCAAAAAACCTGGCCAGGTAAGAAAAAGCTTTATTTTTCTTATATTCTTTGCTCCCCTGATTTGTGCCTATCCGTTCTGTCAGTTACGGTTCTCCTGGTTTTAAAACACCAGCCTCTGTAGTGGTGAGTCTAGAATTACTGCATATTTTAGTTTATATTGCTGGAATTATTTGTTTGTTTTGTTGTCTGTGTCTGTCTTGTCTGTCTTGTTGAGAAAGTGAATGAGCCTTGTCAAGGATGGTATGAGTTAGAAGGGGATTGCCGAACTAAGCAACGGAATGCGCCTTACCTCACATGATTGGGAACTTGAGGGCTTGTGAGCTTGGGGGTCTGACGCTTATGCTTAACCTCACATCTAACTCATAAACCATAGACGGGTTGAGAGTATAAGCCCTGTCTGCTCCATAAAGCAGGGATAAGAGTGTATGAGAGGGATTTCCAGATACGGGGAGGGAATAAGATCTCCAAAAGTCCGGAGATCTAGTCGGATACCTGGCCACTTAAAGGAATGCTTGTATATGTTGTAGCCGCATTTTTGTATATGTTGTAGCCGCATTCTGGTTTGTTATTGGGCTAGCATATAAAGTAATTATTTATTATTGGGCTAGCATATAAAGTAATTCGATTTCAGAAATCTCATTCCGGAAGAGGTTTCTAGTATTCTAGCACCCTAGGAGGAAGGCAACGAGGAACTAGTGTAACTTAGCTGGTTTGTTATTGGGCTAGCATATAAAGTAATTATTCATTCTTGTATATGTTGTAGCCGCATTATATTGTACACTAAGTGTCCCACACGCTACCTAGGCAGGACTGTTAGAATGGGTCAGAGGAACACAAAACCCTGTCAGGGAATTGTGGCGCACTATACGGTGCCACAGATAATTAAGAACATTTATGGGAAAACCGAAGCACAGGACTTAAAGGATGTCCTTCGTAAATTTAAGGTGAAAGGAGCAGCGGGCTTAGACCCGGATGTATGGAGTGAAATAAAAAGGGACAGACAAGGAGAGGTGTTAGAGAAGCAATGGATGCGTCAGGTTCAATGCTTAATTAAGGTCTCAAATAGAGCGAAAGAAGAGGGGTGGAAGTATAATCCAGATTGTGGTGGTTGGGATATGAAAGATAGAAGAACAAAAAATGTTGAGGCTCCCAGCTCAGCCATCCCACCCCCATACACTGACGTAGAACGCAAACCACACAAGATATATCCGGTACTTGAGGGGAGAGGATGGGTCTGTCAGGATTGTGGAGCACAAAACCCAGAATGGGCAGCAGAATGTGTGCATTGTGGGGCACAAAAACCTCATCCAGAAACTGTAGCTCCCGTACGCACTGATACACGCATTGTTCAGGTAAACAATCCAGAATTTGGACAAGCAGCCCATCCAAATGCCCCACCTACTGTCACTCGTAGAATGCAAATAAGGACTTGGGCACCATGGTCGGCAGCATTAATACAGAGCGCCCCAGACCCGGTAGCAAAGCCAGCTGCTTTTTGTAGATTTGTGACACAGTTAATGAATACACATGAAGCGACCTGGCATGGGGAGGATCTATGCAGACACAAAATGACTCTGACCCTGTTTAACCAGTTTATGACAGAAATAAGTCCACACAGACCTGCAGGACAAGTTGATGGGGAGGGCAACCTGGAGGGAGGACATGTCAGACATATAGACTCAAGGGCCCCTTTTATTGCTAGATTAGAAGCTTTCTGTCAGCCAAAAAAACAGGAGAGGGGGTCAATATCACCCATGACACAAATGCCAGGACAGACTGTATCAGAATTTTACTTATCTATGGAAAGTATGATGGCAGATGAGGGATTGGATTTGGCTCTGCCAGTCACGATCCAAGCCTTCAATAGACAGTTTATGGAAGGATTAATTCCACAGATAAGTGAAAGACTGAAAGCTTGCACACCACCCTTAATTTGTTGCGATTTTTGGCAGAAAAGGGTTGTAAGGTTAATAAGAAAAGTTGCAAGTGTGTCACGAAAAAGTTATCTTTTTGGGACATTGTATATCACAGGGTACGAGACATCTCACTGAGGAGAGGGTTCAAGTGATAAAGGGAATGTTACCCCCACGGAATTTCAAACAATTGCGTATGTTTTTAGGTATTGTGTCATATTGTAGACAATGGATACCACATGCTAGCGCTTTGATGCAGCCATTATACGATTGTTTGAAAATTGTACCGTATATGCTTACAGAAGTAGCTTATGAGTCGTTTATCACTTTGAAAAAGTTGTTGATTTCTGCCCCGGCTATTGGTATACCAGATTACACCAAGATATTTAATCTGTACATTGCTGAGATCACTGGACATGCCACAGGTGTTCTGACACAGGCACATGTAAAACAAAGACCAGTCGCTTACTTTTCAGCAGCATTAGATCCAGTATCTAGAGGTTCACCGTGCTGTGTACGAGCGGTAGCTGCAGTGTCAATTATCATAGATAAGGGGGCGTGGCTTGGCAATGGCGCTGTGAGGCTGCTTTCCCGGGGAGCTCCGTGCCTCGTTCAGGCTGAGAACCGGACCTAGCGTACATACCGGCTTTTGAACTACATGTCCATGACGGACAGACCTCCGGGATCACCCGCAGCTAATAGATCCGCGGACATTGCTGCTTATTTCTTGCGGAATTCGGCAACTCCGTCACAGGCCCCGGAGTCCAAGATGGCGCCGCCACGCTCTGGCAATGCAGGCACAGCACCGCTCAAGAAGACAGGCAAGGGACTAGCTAATGCTCCACAAGGTAACGGGTCTCTCCCTAACAGAGCTGACTCCCCGATCCTGTCCCCAGAAATCCCAGGGGCGGATAGCTGCTCATCCATACAGCCTGCCAACACTCAGGAGCAACCATTCCCTGAATGCTGGAAAGGGATACTCGCTCTCCTCCCCACTAAACAGGACATCACTGAATCTACAGCTACTATTGTGAATACCCTGTCTAAAGAGATTCATGATTTAAAGCAGAGAATAGATACTGTAGACTCCAGGGTATCAGAGGTGGAATCATCTGCTTCTCTGCTAGAGTCAAGAATGTCAGACATAGAAAAGGCTCATGTGGATTACAAAAGGCGCCTGATCCTGATGCAACTTTCAATCGATGATGGCGAAAATCGCAGCAGGAGAAACAATATCAGAGTACGCGGCCTGCCTGAAGCCACTTCAGGAAGTGATCTCAGAGCAACGATTGTGGCCATATTTAACCGTTTACTAGGCAAGCCCCCCACAGCAGAACTAGAACTGGACCGTGTGCACCGTGTGCAAGGCCCCAGGGGAGGAGATGATCTCGCACCGAGAGACATATTGGCGAGAGTTCATTACTACACAATTAAGGAAGAAATCCTGAGAAGGGCTTGGTCCCAGGGCCCCTTGGACTTCGATGGGGCGTCGGTGCAATTTTTCCCTGATATATCGCGGATGACCCTGCGTATGAGAGGCCAAATACGTCCACTACTAGAAGCTATCAGAACAACAGGAGCCACCTACAAATGGGGCCATCCATTTCACCTGATCGTCCTGAAAGGAAATAACTCTTTTGCGCTGCGATGGCCAGAACAACTGCCGGATTTGTTCAGGTTTCTGGAGATCCCCGGGTTCTCGATACCCAATTGGTTGGACTTTCCGATCACCTTCAATAGCACGAGATCTATGTCACCAAGACCCCAACGAGCCAGCAGACGACAATGGCGATCAAGATCCAGGACAACTCCAAGAGACAATCCTACCACGCCAGAGTCCTAACTGATCGTGTTGACCCAGGAGGCTGCTTGCTGTGAAGCAGGAAGGGGACTCTTATGGTTCTTAGAATCTCTGGACTACATTGATATCCTTTTTCCTTCACTGCACAGTAAACTCTCTGAGTATTACGAGTAGAACGTAAAGCGATACAAGGGTATGTTGTATGTATGCTAGAGGGATTTCCTGCTCCTCCGTGAAAAGATAACATGCCTTAGATTGGCATCTGGATTCGATTTTTGTTGGGGGGTCTCGCCGCGCCTCCGCCTCATCGTCCCACAGGTTCCTCAGGGGCAGTCTTCACGCCACCTTTTTCTGTGGGGCATGAGGCGGGGGGGTAGGGGGGACTCTAATCCATAAAGACACGGAGTCATGTTCAGTTTGTTACCCGCTTGTTCCTTATCAAGAGGGTTAGTTGCAACATTTACACTGTATTGGAGATGTTGGTCCACATGGATCTTCTAGTGGATATACATTTCACATGCGGTGGTCGCATACACATATTTGATGATTCTACAGCAAAGAATCAAGTTGTTTATGGCTTTTTATTTTTGTTTGTTGTTCAGAACGGTAATAGTCAGGTATTGTTTATCATGCCGGTTCTCTCCTGACGACACGTCTCCCGTTGTGTCGCAGAGTCTAGTCTTCCACACCCACTAATAGGAAGCGCATATTTGCGTAAGGCTTTATAAAGCAACAACTGGATAATTAATTTATCCTTCTTAGTATTTTTCTCTATATCTTTTCAACTCCAATTCCTCCTTTTCTCTTCCTCTTCGTCCCTCTCTATATCCGGTCTCCCCCTTCCCCCCTCCCCACTCTACACCCCCCTCCCCTGCCCCTCAATACCCCCTCCCCACCCCCCCTTGTTTCTATTCCCTCCCTATACCTTCTTGACTTATCCCTTACCTTCCCTCCCCCGATTGGCTGCCGAGGTGCGACATGGCCCCCCCGGGAGGGCCTTCGGGCTCACACCCCGGTAGTGAGATAAAATTCACTTCCCTTAATGTCAGAGGTTTAGCTACCCCGGAAAAACGCTCCAGACTCCTCACAGATCTCAAAAAAACACGCACACAGGTGGCGTTCATTCAGGAAACGCATTTCAAACAGTCGGCAGTCCCCAGACTCTGTAACAGAGACTTCCCCACTGTATATCACGCTCCCTCCCCTCTGTCAAAATCAAAGGGGGTCAGTATATTGATAGCCAGATCATTGCCGTGGACGCTATTAGAAGAGAGAGCTGACCCACTTGGCCGATTCTTGCTCTTAAAGGGCAAAATTAGAAATACCACAGTGACCCTAGTAAACGTCTATTTCCCTAATTCTGACCACCTGTCCTTTCTGCGATCCCTTATTCCCTTGGTTCTAGATTTTCGGGAGGGTCTGTTCCTGATGGGCGGGGACTTCAATTTTGCTCCTGAGCCACTGCTGGATGTATCAAGAGGGGCATCTCATCTTTCTTTCTCATACCTTAAAAAACTCAAGGTAGAATTAACCAATCTACAGTTGGTCGACCCCTGGAGGATCATGCACCCCGGTGAGAGGGATTTTACCTATTTCTCTGCGGTGCATGGTACATACTCCAGGATAGACTTCTTTCAGATCCAACATAAAGACTTACCGCTGGTCACCACATCCCAGATTGACTACATTTCCCTCTCTGACCATGCCCCTACGCATGTGACCCTTTGCTGGGATACGGAACCTAGGTCCCCTCCAACCTGGAAACTAAACGAGTCATTATTACAAATCCCCGAGATACGTGAGGAGATAAGCAGGACACTGACTAATTACTTCTCAGAAAACATAGATCCCGCGATGTCTCCAATGACAGTGTGGGAAGCCCATAAATGTGTAATAAGAGGGGAATTAATTAGGATTGGGGTGGCGAAAAAAAGAGAAAGGACTAAACAGATTGATCTCCTGATCTCCCGGGTGCGGTCTCTCGAGCTACTTCACAAGAAGTCTCTAGCGGAAACACACCTCCAGGCTTTACTGAAGACCAGGGGTGAATTGAAAGACCTCTTGTACCACAAAACGGTACAAAACCTGGCCTGGGCTAAAATGTACATGTTTGAATACTCTAACAAGCCTGGGACCATGCTAGCCAGACTACTTCGTGGCCCGAGACAACGTACCTACATTCCCTCTATAGTGACCCCACAGGGAACTACGGTCCACACTTCTAGGGATATAGCCAATGAATTTGCTGCATATTACCAACAACTATACAATTTACACAAGGGGGAACCTACTGACCTTTTAACAAAAAAAGAGGCGTCAGCGAGGGAATACATCAGGTCTTCGGGTATGCCTACTTTACCAGCTGATGTAGGAGACTCATTTGAGTCGGACATCACCCCTGAAGAACTCTCACTAGCCTTGGCCCAAACAAAGCCAAGGAAGGCACCCGGGCCGGATGGCTTCACCCTGACCTACTACCAGACCTTCGGGCCACATTTATCGACTCACTTTCTGAAAGCCTACAACGCACTAAAGGAAGGAGGCATTAACATGGTAGACTCCCTACGGGCATTTATTTCTTTGATCCCGAAAGAGGGGAAAGATTCGGCAGTAAGGGTCAATGAGTGGCGATCGGATTTCTTTGACATCTCTAACGGGACGAGACAGGGGTGCCCCCTGTCCCCATTGGTTTTCATTTTGACTCTTGAACCGTTCCTGTGTAGTATCCGTAGGAACCCCAATATCACCGGGATCACGAAGCCCTCGGGGCACCACAAAATTGCGGCCTTCGCGGACGATCTGATTTTCTTCGTCTCCAACCCACGTATCTCACTACCTAACATCTTGGAAGCTCTACGGTTGTATGGCGAAGTCTCAAATTTCAAAGTCAACTGTGCCAAGTCCGCAGTGTTAAATGTCACATTACCAGCCACGGAAGCAGTAAGTATGAGCAAATCCTTCCCGTTTCGTTGGGCGGAGAAATCCATCCGCTACCTGGGGGTGGACATCACTTCGGACTTGGCACACCTGTACACATATAATTTTCAACCTTTACTCCAAAGACTTAAAGTTGACCTACGGACCTGGCACAAACTCACTTTGACTTGGTTTGGGAGATGCAATGCTCTGAAAATGACGGCCTTGCCCCGTATCCTATATATACTCCAGACACTACCGATAAGTTTACCCTTGACCTTCTTTAAGCAAATACAGTCCACTGTGAGGGAGTTCATCTGGGCTCATAAAGCCCCCAGAATAAACATGCAAACTCTCTCCAGACCCAAGGAGAGGGGGGGCATCGGTTTACCAGACATCTCTCGGTATTATCGAGCGGTACACCTCGCCAGGATTGTTGATTGGCATTGCAACAGAGAGTCCAAACAATGGGTGGGAATGGAAATTGAGGACTCCTCGATCCCCTTACTCCCATCCCCGTGGCTCTTGATCCCACTTCCAGAAGACCAGAAAAACCACCCGCTAATAGGTGCTACCCTTCGGGTGGCGAGGAAAATATTCCGTAATACGGATATATCACCGTTACCTTCCCCCCTGACTCCTATCATCGGTAACCCAGACTTTTCCCCCGGATTCACAAGTCGTAGACTGAGACAATTAATCAACTCTGAGAAACAGTCCCTGGGGGAGGTTTGGCCCCAGGGGGAACTCCCATCTTCTTCTACGATCTCTAGACTTACAGAACCTCCGTTAGACAGTCTCAGTACCATCCAGCTTAGACATTTTCTGCAGACTCTTCAGAAAGCTCCCTATGTCCCGCGGGGTCACACTCCCCTGGAATCTCTGTGTAAATCAGGGGAACCGATAAGGCACGCACTCTCATTTCTATATAACCTCCTCACTACACAGGGAGAGGACAGGGTACCAGAGTTTCTATTGAAGTGGGAAAGAGATCTAGAGACACAGTTTACTACACAACAACAAGAGAAGATCTTGGCCTTGGCTCACAAGTCCTCGATTGCGAGTCACTATCAAGAACTGGGATACAAAATCCTGACCAGGTGGTATAGAGTCCCACTTATGTTACACAAAATGAACCCTACGCTTTCGGATAGGTGTTGGAGGTGTGGCACAGAAGTGGGAAATATGCTCCATGTCTTTTGGTCGTGTCCGGTCCTGAGACCCTTTTGGGAGGAGGTGACTACGACCATTCAAAGCTTGACCTCGGTTGAACTTAAAGACAACCCGGCTGCATGCCTCCTACACCTAACCACTAGACCCATTAGTAAGTACAAGAAAACTTTGACAATGCAACTCCTGAACGCAGCGAGAGCCTGTATCCCCGTACTATGGCGAGATCCCCTCCCACCTACTAGGATCCTGTGGTATTCGAAAGTAAATTGTATTCTACAGATGGAGGAACTGACTGCAACCCTACAAAACAAAGAGGAACAATTTATGGACAAGTGGAGACCCTGGAGATATTTTGTTGGTACTGACGCATATCTACAGGAGTTGGTACAAGCACAAACCCAATCTTCTTGAAGGGACGTCCCCGTAGTTACTGCTAAAACAGCCACCTGCATATGCCCCTCTGGGGCCCGGCGGGTGGATCCACTGGGGGGGCGGTGTCGCAGCCATACCCGTCTATCTCCCTTCCCTTGACCTCATCTCCCCCTTCTCCCTTGTTCTCCTGTCTCTCCTTCCCCGCTTTCCCTCTGATTCCCTTCTGTTCCCCTCTTTCTCTGGTACTTTGCTCTGATAAGCTCACCGAGTAGCCGTGGTGACGGCGTTAACGAATTAATGAAAACATATTATTCACGGTGAGATGGAAACATTTGTTCATCTAACACTAGACATATCTGCCGTAAAATATTTTAAGTAGTATACTATACACCAATTCTGTTAATGATATGTTCGCAGTTCATGTAAGGAGGCCCTGATGTAGGCTACCTCGCTTTATTACATTCAGAATTGATACACAGTTGGCTGGAACACATATGTATTACCCCACTTGTTTGGTGGTAAACCTGATCTAGGTCTATGGTTTCAATCTAATGTATCCTAAACATGTTAATGTATGTAAATGTATGACCTGTCTTATACTAGACAATGTACCCATGCCTTCTGTATAACAAAATAAAGGAATTTAAAAAAAAAATTATCATAGATAAGTCATCAGAGATTGTTCTAGACAATCCAGCCGTAGTGCATACCACACATGACATACATGCAATCTTGTCTCAGGTACAGCCCAAACACATTTCAATGGCTAGGCAATTAAGGTTACAGTGTACTTTACTCTTACCTCCAAATGTTACTTTTCAGCGCTGTACAACCTTAAATTTGGCCACCTTTTTGCCTCTTCAGTCACCAGATTTGGCAAGGGGGAATGACAGTACTAATAGTACTAGTGAGAAAAGAAATGAGGACACTGACACTCTTTTGTTTAAAGAAGTAGATGAACACGATTGTTTTCAGCTCATGGAACAGGAGACAATGGGATTCCCACATGTTACAGATACACCGATTTTAAATGCTGAGCACACTTTGTACATAGATGGCAGTAGGTTTGCTGATGACAAGGGTAAATATCACACAGGGTATGCTGTAGTGACTGATACCCGGGTGATTGAAGCACAGCCCTTACCAGCCCACATGTCAGCACAGAAAGCAGAATTAAAAGCTTTAGAACAAGCCCTAGAATACTTAAAAGGACGAGAAGGGAATATTTACACTGACTCTGTCTACGCTTATGGTGTAGCGCACGATTATGGCCACATATGGAGGGCTAGAGGTTATCTGACAGCAGCAGGTACACCTGTAAAACATGGAGAAGGGATTAAGAGAGTCCTGAACAATCTTCAAAAGGTTAAACGAGTGGCCATCATGAAGATAGCGGCACACACGAGCGCAAAAACAATTGAGGCAAAAGGAAATGCATTTGCAGATTTGACTGCAAAACAGGCAGCTCTAGGGGAAGGAAGCCCTGAGACCTTAGCAGCGGTAGAGGTGAGTATCCCAGAACCAACATGGCAGCAGCTGAGTAAATTACAGGAGCAAGCAGGGGAGAGCGAGAAAGATAAGTGGGTCAGAATGGGAGCAGCACCAGACCTTGACAATGTATGGAGGGAAGGGGGCAAAATATGCCTACCTGCCTCTCTGTACTCAGCAATGGCAGCGGCAGTTCACCTACCCACACACGTCAGTTCCAATTCCATGTATAGGATTGTGAACCAAGGATGGCTCGCCCCTGGATTCAGTAGCACTGCAAGAAACTACTGTGCAGCCTGCCAAATCTGTCTCCTGAATAACGTAGGACAGAAAGTAAAAACCCCACGAAAACACCAGGTCCGGGCCCAATACCCCTTCCAGAGACTGCAAATTGATTACATACAAATGCCTAAGAGCGGCCCTTTTGAATTTGTCCTCGTGTGTATCGATTTATTCTCAGGTTGGCCCGAAAGTTATCCAGTAAAATCGGCTACAGCTAAAGCCACAGCTAAGAAACTGATCACTGAGTTAATACCTAGGTTTGGTCTTCCTGAAACCATAGAATCAGATAGGGGGACACACTTTACAGGAGAAATCATGCAGAATGTGATGACCATGTTAGGGGTTCAACAAAGTTTTCACACCCCTTACCACCCACAGAGTTCAGGATCAGTGGAGAGAGTAAATGGGACAATAAAGTTAAAAATACAAAAAGCCATGCAAGAGTTAAACAAGCCTTGGCCAGAATGCCTGCCTCTGGCTTTATTCTCTATAAGGTACACTCCAACAGGAAAAACAGGATTATCCCCATACAAAATACTTGTTGGGAATGCACCTAGATTAGGTTTATACTTTCCACAGAGTATGCAATTGCAATGTGATAGTTTGACTGCATATGTGATACAATTACAACAACGTCTAACTAAGATCCACAAAAGTGTGTATTCTTCTCTTCCAGACCCTAATTCAATAACAGGTACACATACGCTGCTACCAGGGGATTATGTATATGTAAAGAAACACACCAGAAAGACATTGGAACCCAGGTTTGAAGGTCCTTACCAAGTACTCTTGACCACAGCCACCTCAGTAAAGCTGGAAGGAAAACCTACCTGGATACACGCATCACATTGCAAGAAACAACCCGAGAAAACAACATGATGAAATATCTACTTACATATTTTTTGTTGAAGATTGTTGTTTTACAAATATATGCATGGACTCCTGGTATTAATGTACTTGAAGTAGAGGAAACAACAAGTTTCGAATGGGCTATAGATGATCCTAAAGTAGCAAATGATTATTGACAAAGGTAGACTAGTACATCTTTCCTCACAGATACAACAGGATACTGCACCACATTGGTGGGATATATTCAGTGGAATGTCTTCTACAGCAACCAATACCTTTCACTGGTTGTTAAGTCCAATGGTAATTATTATTCTAATATTAATATCACTTAAAATCACGAATATATGTGTATACAGGAAAATAAATAGGAAAATTAGGAGAATAGACAGGGCATACCGATAAATGTGTATTGACATCACCCTACTCCTATAAAACTCCTCTTCTTGAATTTTAACATGTTGGTAATACCTAGGGGGATGGGTTCTACCCCTCTGACAACTCGCGGTCAGGGAAAGGACTCTGGGGAAAAACTGACTAGAACTTATTCATGAGGACCCAGGGGGAAGGAGAGGATGATGTCAAAGGGGGAAATTGATAGGGTTGAAATAATGACTTAGAGTTCCACTGTAATTGTGTACGTATCAATTGTTCTATTTAAATTGTTTGTGCTCCTTTCTTACCTGTGTACGTATCAGTTGTTCTATTTAAATTGTCTGTGCTCCTTTCTTACCTATGTACGTATCAATTGTTCTATTTAAATTGTTTGTGCTTTTCTCTTCTGTGTACGTATCAATCTGTATCTAGATGGAATTTGGAACTGCTGAGTAATCATTACATGTTCGCTGATGAGAAACTCTTTGTACCTTAACCTCATTTGGTAATGCCGATAAGATTACTGCTTGTATAATTGCCTATAAAAGGCCTTTGAAAGAGTAAAAAGGAAGCAGTCCTTTATGCTGAGAACTGTGATACAGACATACCTGACTCCGTGTCATCTTTCTTATAGAAACAAAACTGGCCACCGCCCACACCCCTGCTTCTAACAGACGGTTAGACAGGCTAATTTGGTTGGTCAGCAGACTGGTTGGTGAGTTGAGCTATGGAATTGTCTTTGTCTTATATGTATATGCCCTCCATGTGCTCCTTACTGTGAAGGCCAGTTATGGGTGTGGGCGGTGGCCAGTGTTTTGTTACTGTACGTAAATTTGGGTCGGGGACACACTGGACACCTTTGCTGCCATTGTGCTTTTGCTGGGTGTCCAGTGTGCTCCTGTCCCTTTAAGGGGGCTTGGGCCGCCTCCAGGCTCACCTGCCTACACCTATCCATTCAATGCATGTGCTTCCACTGTGGAGACACTTATAAATTTAGTAGTGTTAGGACTGCAAGTATACAGGGTGCCTTGACGAGGCCTTGCAGCTTTCACATGCGTTTGCAAATGTGTGCTAACTAAACCCCTGCTTTTAACAGACGGTTAGACAGGCTAATTTGGTTGGTCAGCAGACTGGTTGGTGAGTTGAGCTATGGAATTGTCTTTGTCTTATATGTATATGCCCTCCATGTGCTCCTTACTGTGAAGGCCAGTTATGGGTGTGGGCGGTGGCCAGTGTTTTGTTACTGTACATAAATTTGGGTCGGGGACACACTGGACACCTTTGCTGCCATTGTGCTTTTGCTGGGTGTCCAGTGTGCTCCTGTCCCTTTAAGGGGGCTTGGGCCGCCTTCAGGCTCACCTGCCTACACCTATCCATTCAATGCATGTGCTTCCACTGTGGAGACACTTATAAATTTAGTAGTGTTAGGACTGCAAGTATACAGGGTGCCTTGACGAGGCCTTGCAGCTTTCACATGCGTTTGCAAATGTGTGCTAACTAAACCCCTGCTTTTAACAGACGGTTAGACAGGCTAATTTGGTTGGTCAGCAGACTGGTTGGTGAGTTGAGCTATGGAATTGTCTTTGTCTTATATCTTTCTTATAGAAGCAATAATTTGGCAAAGCAATATAAACTTAAGCAACTTGTTTAAAAGTTGAATCTAACACCACTTTCAAGCATTTTTCTTGCCACTTGCTTGTGACTTTTGTGATTTAACATTGCAGTCTATGTCACTCAAATCGCATTAAAGTTGCAGAAAAATAAAGCCCCCCCAACTGGAGTAAAGGCCCTGGGATCAGTTTGAAGGGCCCCAGGCTTTGAAGGAAGGGCCCGCGACCAGAGGAAAGGCCACTGTACCGACGGAAAGGGCCCCGGTGGTCAGGGGGGCCCTTCATGGTTTCTTGCACCAGCGCCCTGAAGGTTCTAGTTATGCCTCTGTATAAGACAACTGCACAAAATGTGCCACCACTGGCAGTGTCTTAACTCCTTAAGATATATTCTTTAGTACAGTACCTGGTTTACTTTACAGAAGAAAGCAAATTAGTTTTTTTTTTCAGCGGTGTGTAGATCAGCCTTCATAGCCCTTCCTGCCTCCATATTGGCGACACAGTGGTATGAGGAATGCACAGTCACTGAGGCAGTGGTTACCTGTAGCCATGTGCTTGATGGATCTGGGCCAATATTAATATGCGAGATCTGTGTAGGAGTACAAAGCTTTATGCATTACTTTTAGAAAGCAGCACAAGATAACCCCCCAGATCAAGTCACTATTAAGCTTCAGCCATTATTGAGAAAGATCCTGCTTGCGGTTGGTGGCTATATTCACCTAAAATTGTAGATTACATGATTTGTTGCTTTTTGACATTGCACTGATTAGTAAATAATTAAATAAATATTTCTTAAACATTTTAGTCAGAAGTTATGGTCTTTATTTCTGATCATTTTCTGATCATTTTGATCTGTAGCCCATGGGGATGCCCGGTATTTTTGCAGATGCCAAGCTCTCTACTGGGGCTAAAAGATTTCTCTGATTGTTACTCTACTATGCCAGAAAAGCTATAGCTTTACACTGGATATGCACAAATTACCTACATGTTGGCCTTTGGAAAAAAATTGATCAACCAGAACTAGAGCTGCACGATTCTGGCTAAAATGAGAATCACAATTTTTTTTTTGCTTAGAATAAAGATCATGATTCTCTCACGATTCTCGCAGTGTAACATCTTCTTTCACATCATACAAAAAAATTGGGCTAACGTTACTAAATTGCGTTTGAAAAACCCCTGCGCAAATACAGTGTGACACAAAATATTGCAACAACCACCATTTTATTCTCTAGGGTCTCTGCTAAAAAAAAATATATATAATGTTTGGGTGCTCCAAGTAATTTTCTAGCAGAAAATAATGATTTTTACTTGTAAGCAACAAATGTCAGAAAAGGTTTAGTCTTTAAATGGTTAAACTTTCCTCATCTAAACACCAGAGTTCTTTCCTTTGATAAAAGAACGAAAAGATACTTTGTTTCTACTTATTTGCATGTTGTAATAAAACTTGGCAAGCTGCCCAGATTTTTTTTTCCAGCTGTGAGATCTTTCTGCACTTGTTAGAAAGATTGTGACATACTGTTTTGAAGATCGCGATTTTGAATCTATTAATGATTAATCGTGCAGCTCAGAGGCGGCTCTTTAATTAGGCAAATGAGGCGGTCGCCTAAGGCCTCGGGCTCCCAGGGGCCTTGCGGCGGCCTAATTTGCCTGATGGAGGAAGGGGAGAGCCCAGCATCGGGAAGAATGATGGCACTGTCTGCGGATGTGCATGTCAGGGCTGGGCTCAGCCCTTCCTTCTCTGAGCTGGCCGCTCAGCTGTCAGCTAATTGCTAGCTCCCATCTCTCTCCACAGTTACCCAGCTGTTGTTGATTCTGCTCGCAGTCCTGCCTACTTAAAGTCGTCCAGCTCACTTGATCTCTGCCTTTGCCTTTGTCAACATCACAGAGACTTTCTCCACTGTTCCTGTTGAAGACTTGCTCGGCTGAAGTTCCTTCTGGCTCCTGATCCTGCTTGCTGTACTACTACGTTTATCTCTGGCTCTCTGACATTTGCTTGGCTGACTACCCAATCCGGTTACTGAACTCTGGCTTGTTTTGACTACGCTTACTTTGTTTACCTTATTATTATTATTAATAAACAAGTGCGATTTAACTTTACTTCTGTCTCGGTCTGATTTATGGTTCCTGATAGTAGGCAAATGTCATGAATTCAGAAGATACAGTCAATCCACTTGTTGGTAATTATTTTTTCCAGATTGGATGAGCAAGATCACCGCATGGATCAGTTTGCCATAGCGTTACAAACAAAGTCGCATGGCTCACCTGGAAACTCCCACTGTGGCTGCTCCGGTACACTCCGATTTGCAGGCCGTCCCTGCTGCTGCTCCAGTCTCTGTGCAGGCACCCGCCTCGAGTATTACTTCTATAAGAGGTATGTCTGATTCCACTCCGCTTCCCCAGCGATTTGGGGGCGATCCAGTTCAATGCAGAGGGTTTCTCAACCAGGTTGAGATTTACTTTGAGATGCTGCCCCAGGCGTTTCCCACAGATAGAAGCAAAGTAGGTTTCATGATATCTTTACTTTCTGAGAGAACCTTGACCTGGGCAAACCCTCTATGGGAGACGCAAAAACCTGTTGTCTTGAGTTACCCTGACTTTGTGGCCTCCTTTAAAAGGGTATTTGACGTTCCTGCACGCTCCGCTTCTGCTGCCAAGTGCCTCATGTCCATCAAACAGAGTACGGGAACTGTTGCTGACTACGCCATTGAATTCCGTACTCTGGCAGCAGAGGTTGCTTGGAACAATGAGGCCCTCGTGGCTGCTTTTTCTCATGGTCTCAAGGATGAGATAGCAGCCCGAGATATACCCACTAACCTGGAGAGGTTGATCACGTTTGCCATCCTCTTTGACTCCAGACTCAGAGAAAGACTCTCTTTTAAGGAGAGCTTGCAGAAGCCTCGTGTACGTTTGCCTCCGAGATTTGCAGTCCCACCCGTGCCTCCCTCACCTCTCATGCCTCCTGGTACAGAGTCGGTCAGTGAAGATGAACCCATGTGCTTGGGCTTCATGCGTCTCTGCAAATGAGAGAGCCTTTAGGAGAGGGGAGAGATTGTGCCTTTATTGTGGCCAAGTAGGTCACTTTTTGAAGTCTCGTCCTCCAGGGAACGCCCGTACCTTGAGGTCCTGTCATGGACAGACCTTAGGTGGCGTTGTTTCGTCCTCATTTATCCAGAAGGATAAGCCCCTGGTTTCGGTCACTCTTTCTTGGGCTAAGTCATCCATCAAGATACAGGCTCTTATCGACTCTGGGGCTGCAGGCCTGTTCATTTATGCTGCCTTTGTATCGCAGGACTCGATTCCGCTGCAGCTACGTGACACTCCACTTGCCATTGAGGCTCTTGACGGGAGACATTTACAGCCTGCCCATGTGACTCATGAGATGGTTCCATATTCCATGGCCGTAGGGGCTCTTCACCATGAGTTAATCCAATTCCAAGTTATTTCCTCACCTAGGTTTCCGCTGGTTATTGGTTATCCTTGGTTACAGAGGCACAACCCCTCTTTTGATTGTCTCCATGCTGAGGTTCTCTCCTGGTCATCACAATGCAGTGAGACATGCTTCCAGAAGGTAGCCAAGGTCCTGTGCACATCTTCAATCTCCTCCCTGCCGGAGGAGTACCGCGATTTTAGCGATGTCATTGACAAAGGTCAAGCCGGTAGTTTGCCTCCACACCGGCCTTATGATTGTGCAATTGACCTTCAACCTGGTGCCATACCCTCTCGTGGCCGGGTTTACCCTTTGTCGGTCTTGGAGGATAAGGCCATGGAGGAGTATGTTGCAGACGCACTTTCTTGAGGTTTCATCCGCAAATCCTCGTCTCCTGCTGGTGCTGGTTTCTTCTTTGTGAAGAAGAAGAGCGGTGAACTGAGACCTTGTATTGATTATAGGAGTCTCAATCATTTCACGATTAAGAATGCCTACCCAATTCCGATGATTACAGAGTTATTTGACCGCCTCAAGGGAGCAATGGTTTTCGCGAAGCTTGATTTGAGAGGGGCATACAATCTCGTGCGGATTAAGGAGGGTGACGAGTAGAAAACTGCATTTAATACTAGAAAAGGCCATTATGAGTACCTCGTAATGCCTTTTAGCCTTTGAAATGCCCCGGCAGTTTTCCAAGAATGTATAAACGATGTCCTCCGAGATTTGTTGCAGTTATGTGTGGTGGTTTATCTCGATGATATCCTCATATTTTCCAAGTCCCTGTGCTTCAGAAACTAAGAGAAAACAATCTCTATTGTAAACTGGAGAAGTGCGAGTTCCATCGTGAACAGGTTAAATTCCTGGGCTATGTCATTTCCACTGCTGGTTTTTCGATGGACCCAGAGAAACTTTCGTCAGTCTTACAGTGGCCCCGACACGTGGGTTTATGTCCTCTGCAGCGTTTCCTGGGCTTTGCCAACTATTATCGGAAGTTTATTCGTAACTTCTCGTCTCTGGTCAAGCCCCTGACTGATATGACCAGAAAGGACGGTAACCCACAAAGTTGGTCTCTGGAGTCCATTAAGGCCTTTGAGAGTCTCAAGGCTACCTTTGTTTCTGCTCCTTTGTTGGCACATCCTGATCCTATGTTGCCTTTTATCCTAGAAGTTGATGCTTCTGAGACTGGAGTCCTTCTGTCTCAACGTCCTAACTCTGAGAGCGCTATGCATCCTTGTGGCTACTTTTCCAAGAAATTGTTACCTACAGAGTGCAATTAGGAGATTGGTGACAGAGAGCTGTTGGCGATCATTTTAGTCCTGAAAGAATGGAGACATCTCCTTGAAGGTACCACTGTGCCGGTTCTCATTCTTACTGACCATAAGAATCTCACACTCTTGTCTGAGGCTAAGTGCCTCTCTCCCAGAAGGGCGCAATGGGCTCTTTTCTTGTCGAGTTTTAATTATCTTTTCTCATTCTTACCCGGTACTAAGAATGTAAGGGCTGACGCCTTGTCACGACAATTTTCCTCCACTTCCAAGTTGGAGTCGGTTCCGGTTCCTGTGATTCCTCCTGATCGTATCCTGGCTATGGTTCGCACCAGTCTTACTTCTCCTTTGGGTGACAAAATTCTTGCTGCTCAGGTCAATGCTCCTCCTGAGAAACCTTGTGACCGCTGCTTTGTCCCAGAGAGTCTCCGTACTGCTGTGCTCCAGACTTACCATTCTCCCAAGGCAGCTGGCCACCCTGGGAAGAATCAACTCGTTTGGGCCATTTCCCAACAATTCTGGCGGCCCAGTCTATGAGCTGATGTAACTGCCTTCGTAGCTGCTTGTTCCATGTGTGCTCAGAGTAAAACTCCATGACACCTTCCAGTGGGCCTCCTACAACCCATACCCAATGGAGAGAGGCCCTGGACCCACCTGTCTATGGATTTCTTTGTGGAGTTACCCAACTCCCAAGGCAACACTGTTATCCTTATGGTGGTCAACCGGTTCTCAAAGATGTGTCATTGTATTCCACTTAAGAAGCTGCCCACTTCTAAGGAACTGGCTTCCATTTTTGCTCAGGAGATCTTTTGCTTACATGGACTACCCAAGGTGATTGTCTCAGACAGGAGTAGTCAGTTTGTCTCCCGGTTCTGGCGAGCCTTTTGTGCACAGTTGGGAATTCAGCTCGCTTTCTCCTCTGCGTATCACCCGCAGTCTAATGGGGCCTCAGAACAAGCCAATCAGTCCTTGGAGCAATTCTTACGTTGCTATATTTCTGACCATCATACCAACTGGTCAGACCTATTACCGTGGGCAGAGTTTGCTCACAACAGGGCCTTGAATTCTGCTTCCCGATTGTCCCCGTTTATGGCGAATTATGGCTTCCAACCTTCCATGTTGCCTGACTCTTTGTTCCGCAGAGTATTCCTGTGTTAGAGGAGCATCTCTGTGGCCTTCGTTCCACTTGGGCACAAGTTCAGCAGGCTTTCCAACATGCTAACGATAGGTACAGACTCCATGGTGACCGCAGACACCTGCCTGCACCTTCCTACCAGGTTGGGGACAGAGTCTGGCTGTCGTGTCTTAACCTCCGACTTCGTGCTCCTTCTTTGAAGTTTGCACCTCGTTTTATTGGGCCTTTCCGTATCCTTCGCAGGATTAACCCAGTGGCTTATGCCTTAGACCTTCCTCCTAGTATGCGCATCTCAAATGTGTTTTTAATGTCTCCTTATTGAAACCTTTGGTCTGCAATCGCACCTGTTGCATTGGAAGGGGTACGGTCCGGAGGAACGCTCTTGGGTCTCATCCTTGGATGTACATGCCCCTATCCTCCTCCATAGAAGTTTTCCCTTCAATCCCGGTGGTCCTCCAAGGGGGAGGGGTCGTTGAGGAGGGGGTACTGTCAGGGCTGGGCTCAGCTCTTCCTTCTCTGGGCTGGCCGCTCAGCTGTCGGCTAATTGCCAGCTCCCATCTCTCTCCACAGTTGCCCAGCTGTTGTTGATTCTGCTCGTCAGTCCTGCCTGCTTTACTTAAAGTCGTCCAGCTCACTTGATCTCTGCCGTCGCCTTTGTCAACATCACAGAGACTTTCTCCTGCGTTCCTGTTGAAGACTTGTTCGGCTAAAGTTCCTTCTGGCTCCTGATCCTGCTTCCTGTACTACTACATTTATCTCTGGCACTCTGACATTTGCTTGGCTGACTATCTGATCCGGTTACTGAACTCTGGCTTGTTTTGACTATGCTTACTCTGTTTACCTTATTATTATAACAAGTGTGATTTAACTTTACTTCTGTCTCGGTCTGATTCATATTTCCTGATAGTGCGGGACTGATATTCTCATGCCAGGACTCTGCACTAACACCAGCGGGACTGCCTCCCCCTCTCATCTGTATCCTGGCTGCAGGGAGGAAGAATCGGGGTGAGTCACTGCTCCTCGGGCAGTCTGTAATGCCTGTATAAAGGTCTGCACCAGCGATGACGGGAGGAAACCATCTCACTGGTTGGTCCAGGGGTCAATGAGCTACAGGCTGCAGGGTTGACTGGTAGATGAAGCCCCGCCCTGCACGTGTGTGGTTTCACCCAGAGGCAATGCAGAGTTTGCTAGCAGTGATGGCGGTCTGATGAGTTTGAGGATTGGGGTGAGTCCGTCCAGTGACAGAAAGAATCTGTTTTATTGCACACTGACACATAACTGCTCTGTCCACCACCCAGCCACTGTATGCAAACAACTCCTCTTCCATGTGACCGGATCGCAGACATCACAGGTTATCCCGGATCTCACACAGGAGCACAGAACAAAATGCCTCATTTTCCCCTCCTCTATCTCTCCCCCTCTACTCCTCCCCATCTCCCACTCCCCCCTCCCTCTCTCTCTCTCCTCCCTCCCATCCCACTCTCTATCCCCTATCTCTCCCCTCCCACTCTCCTCCCCTCTCTCTCCCCCTCTCTCTCTCCCCTCTCCCCTCCCTCTCTCTCTCCCACTCCCTTGCTCTCCCCCCTCTCTCCCTCCCCTCTCTCTCTCCCTCCCCCCTCTCTCTCCCCTCTCTCCCTCCCTCCCTCTCTCTCCCACCCCTCTCTCCCTCTTCCCCTCCCCTCTTTCCCTCCCACCCCTCTCTATTCCCCTCTCTCTCTCCCCCTCCCTCACACTCCAAACCCCCTCTCTCCCCCCTCTTATCTCTTTCCCCTCCCATTCTTCTCTCCCCCCCACCCCTCTTTCTCTTCCTCCTACTCTATATCTCTCTTATCTCTCTCTCCCCTCCTGTCTCCCCCTCCCCCTCTCCACTCCCCCTCTCTCCTCCCCCTCCCCCTCTCTCTCCCTACCCCCTCTCTCTCCCAACCCCACCCTCTCCCACCCCTTTCTCTCTCCCCCCGTCTCTCCCCATCTCTCCCTCCACTCCTCTCCCTTTCAACCCTCTACCCCTCCCCTTTTCTCTCCCCCTCTCCCACTCCTCTCTCTCCCCTGCTTCTCCCACTCCTCTCTCTCCCCTGCTTCTCCCACCCTCTCTCTCTCCCTTCCCTCTCCCCCTCTCTCTCTCCCCTGCTTCTCCCACCCTCTCTCTCTCCCTTCCCTCTCCCCCTCTCTCCCCCCCTCTCTCTCTATCTGCCCTCTCTCTCTCCCTCCCCCCTCTCTCTCTCCCTCCCTCCCCTCTCTCTCTCTCCCACCCCTCTCTCCCTCTCCCCTCTTTCCCTCCCACCCCTCTCTCATTCTCTCTCTTCCCCCCTCTCTCTCCCCATCCCTCTCTCTCTCTCCCCCTCTCTATTATCTCTTTCCCCCCACCCTTCTCTCCCTCCCACCCCTCGCTCTCTTCCTCCTACTCTGTCTCTCTCCCCTCCCCCTCCCCCCTCTCCCTCTCCCCTTCCCCCTTCTCTCTCTCCCTACCCCTCTTCTATCTCCCCACCCCTCTCCCTCTCCCCCCATCTCTCTCCCCCCTCTGTCTCTCCCCCACCCCTCTCCCTCTCCCCCCATCTCTCTCCCCCCTCTGTCTCTCCCCATCTCTCCCCCCACTCCACTCTTTTTCAACCCTCTACCCCTCCCCTTTTATCTCCCCCTCTCCCACTCCTCTCTCTCCCCTGCTTCTCCCTCCCTCTCTCTCTCTCCCTTCCCTCTCTCCCCCCTCTACTGGACTGGCCATGGGTGAATTCCCATCAGTTCATTGGACACTGTGCAGTGCACTGTATTATTAATTTTTATGGCTTGAATTATTTTTCCCATTATGGGCTTGAGTGGGGCCTCATGTCTAAGTTTTGCCTAAGGCCTCACAAAGCCTAGAGCCGCCTCTGGCGGAGAGTATTGTTGGGTCACTTTCCCAGTGTAATCTGTGTGGTTCTGCTGTCAATTTGACAGCCAACACCCACTCTGTGTTTGAGAAGCACCAACATCAGCTCCTTTTATAAATGCAGCCTGCATTTCTAAACCCAATAAATATAAATGGCTATGAAATAAATCATTGAATACCAGTCAAGGAAGTTATATGCTTAGGTTTGAGTTTAAAACTGATTGCACTTTTTCTGTTCAGAGCTAACTAAACTATGAGGGTTTTTTGTCTTCCTCTGGAAGTTATGGTTCTAAGGCTCAAAGCATACTGTTTTGAAGTTATTAAAAACTGAAGTGTTTTTAAGTGCAACTAGTGTAAGCATCTTCATTAATTCTGCTTTTATATCAACCAGCCACTGCCAAAAAAATAATTTGGCAGTTAAAAAAGTTAATAAATGTGTATTTTACCTGTGTAGCTTGCTGTTTGACCAGAGGTGCTTGGTTTTGTGCTGTGAAATTTTCTCTCTGGGTATGAGAGACAGACAGAGCCACGATTGGGGATACTTCTTCTGTATGCATGGGTGGAAAATCTGGGTTCCCAGATTAAAATTTAACACCAAAAAGTTCATCTTAGATAGCGGGATTGCTTTGCTGGGTGAACACCCTGACCAGTATAGATTTCTGGCTTCATTGTTCCTGAAGTGTACCTTTAAAAAATAACTGGAAGAAATACACATGCCTGCCTTATAATGACTGCATTCCCTCAGGAGTTCCTTCTCCACATCAAAAGGTTAATGGATATATATCCTGACAACACACAGCTTGCAAGGCTAACCAACTGTAGTTAGCATATTAACAAGGTTATTTTTGCTCAAGAGCAGCAATTCATTTTAAGTGGACAGTGAAATAGTTGCTATATAATTTCAATATACAGATGTTTTTATTTTTTTTACCTTTATAAATACTCCTCTAGTACATGTGACATTAACACAGATACCTCAAGGGGATCAGTTATATGGATAACTGGCGCAGTGGTCACATTCCCAAGGCACTTTGCAGCTGTTGTGGAATATGTAATATGATCATCCACAGCAATGGTCACCATTTACATGTATGCATATATTTGAACTGCAGCAGTTACAGATGGACATATACCCCATCTGTACTGTACTGAAAGTATATTGGCTTCATCATTCCAGAATCACATTCTGTGCTTTCCATTGGGTATTGAAATACAAGTAAAGAAATTATGTTATGTGGCTTGTCTTTAAACCTAAAAGTAAAGAAATCTTGTCTGGCTTAAGAAATGATGTTGTCGGTGCCCACATCTTAACAACCGGGTCACTAAAATTTGGTCATGAACATTTTTTGCTGGTGTTCCAACAATGCCACAAGCTTTTAAAACCTTGAAGCTAATTAAAGGTTGTATATTATGAGATTTAACTTGCCTGTAATCATTGATCGTATTACAAACCATGCTGGTTAAAGACATTCCCAATAAATCCAGCTCTATTAGGTGCCCAAACCAACCCAACTGCAGAAGTTTATAGGCTATTACTGCCAGCCTTAGTTTCAAAGTGGCCTATCTAAAAACGTTATATGTTAGTAGAGAGGGAGTGTACATGGTGCATTAAAAGTCAAAATGGATGTCTCTGTTATCATTATTATTATTACAATGTTGTATTATAATACAGGATAACACCAAAAGTTTTCACAGTGCTTTACAAAATAAAAGGAGACAGTATAGTTACAGTACAATTCAATAAAAGAGGGTTAGGCAGGCCATACACAGTTTGATCGATCAACTTGAGTACAACCAGCATGCCGTGGTTGTAGGAAATACATTTTCTCCGTGTATGGCCAACCTTAGGAAGGCCTGTTCTGAAATCAAGCATGGGAGGAGGTGATAAGGTAAAAAGCAGGATGTTTTGGGAGGAGCTTTGGGAGATATTTTGGGACAGGGTTGGTGATGTAGCTTGGGGCAAAGTAGTGGATGGCTTTGTACGTAATATCTTGAATTATATGTGTTAGGTGTGTGGAAGCCAGTGGAGGGAATGGTAGAGAGGATGGACAGACACCGAATGATGGGTGAGGTGTGGCAGCAGCATTCATGATAGAATGAAGGGAGGACAGCATGTATAGAGGTAGGCCGATGAGAGATGTCAACATAGTGAATTAGTAGCTTTGTGGTGTAATTGTTAAAAAGGTGCAAATTTTAGAAATGATCTCGAAGTTTAGGCACCAAGATATGGACAGTGATTGCATGTAGGGCCAAAAGGAGTGGTCAGAAACCAGCATTGCACCTAGCGCCCTGCCATCAGGAGATGGACTGGTAGTTGTGTTGCTGAGCTTGATATGGAATTCAAGAGATGGGAGATGGGGGGGGGGGAAACAATATGCTCAGTTTTAAAAAAAATTGAATTTGAGGATGTGGTGTGACATCCACATTGATAAGTAGAATTTATAAAACAGCGATTAGTGAAATTCACAAAGCCATACAATACAAAAACAGTGTAAATAAATGATTGAATATAACTTTGGTGCAAATGTGTAACATGAGATAAATGAGTTTAATAAAGTGCACAAAGTTCTTTCGATTACTTCATCCCAAAATGCTCTGAAAAGGGTGGTACTTGCAGAGACTGAATAGGTAAGGTGAGGAACAGAGAGATAGATTTGGGTGCCGATAGCATAAAGGTGCTATTGTCAGCCATTTGAAGCTATTAACTGACCAATAAAGGAGTAGCAACTAGAGAATAGAAGTGGTAAGTGGTTGGGGGACCCCTACAGAAAGTGGAAGAGGTAGAGGTGTTGGTGACATTGAAAGTGCAGTGATATAGGTAGGAGGAGAACCAGGAAAGTGTAGGGTCTTGAAGGCCAAGGGTGTGTATTTTTTTGAGAAAGAGAGGGTGGTCAACTGTACAAAACAGCAGAAAGGTCTGCGAGTATGATTTGTACTCATTTATGAGTTATAGGAAGGCAGTTTCTGTGGAATGGTACATGTGAAAGCCAGACCATAAGGTCAAGAAGGTTGTTATCAGTGAGGTGGTACTTCAGACAGTTGAAGTTTGCAGGTAAAAAGGGAAGCAAAGAGATACGTTGTTGAAGTTGTTGAAACTGGTGGGGTCCAGTGGGGGCTTTTTAGTATGGGCGTTATAAGTGCATGTTTTTGAGGGGTGGGGAAGATGCCAGTATAGAAGGAGAGACTGAAGGCATGATACAGAGCGTAGGATAGAGCACAAAGGTGACCGGTGTAGTTGTGAGGGAACTAGGTCCAGCGGGTAGTTTAGTAACTTCTGTGGTAACAGGGTCAAAAGCGGAAAGCATTTAATGTGGTAATTAGGGTTGCCTCCTTTTCTTCAAGTCAAACCCAAACACTTTAGCAGCACACAGCAATTTTGTTGTAGTATAAACTATACATATATTTTGCTATTACATAACATTTCTAATCACATGAAGTTAATAGCAAGAGTCCCCCTCTACATTAGAGTCCACAGAGTTTCCCTTTACATCTGAGCTTGCAGAGTTTCCTTTCACTGTAAGGCGGGACTGATGTAAGTGAGAACTCTGGGGACTCTAACATAAGGGATGCTTTGGGAACCCTGATTTAAGGGGGAGCACTGAGAACTCTGATGTACGGAGAGGACTCTGATGTAAGGGGGAATACTGTGGCCTCTGGTGTAAAGGGGAACTCTGATGTAAGGGGTGCTCTGAGAACCCTAATTTACCTTAGTGTACTCACTCAGAGGCAGGAGATAGAAGGGTGGAGACTTCAGTCACAGACAGAGATGGATGGTGAGCTCACTCACCCCTTGGCAGTCAGCACCTCTGAGGCTGCTGGACACAGAGGGGTAGGGCCAGGAGGAAGAGGTGCAGATCGAGCCCTCTCTCCTCTTTGCCTGTGTGTTTGGGGGGGATTGTATGTGCTGGCTTTGGGCAGCATGAAAGAGAGTGTAACAGACAATCTCAGCTTAGACAACTGCAGCCAGCAACCCTGCTGGGAAGCCATAGTCCAGTCTGAATAATGTGTTCAGGATTCAGGCAGTCTGAAACCCGGACGCATGATTCCAAACCCGAACTGTGCAGGTGAATCCCAGACAGGTGGCAAGTGCAACCCTAGTGGTAATGCACATGTTATGTAAGGCAGGGGAGATATCTGGACAAACTAACTGTGAAGATGCAACTGAATGCATTAAAATACACCGTAGATGCCTCTGTATTCTTAACTGGTACTTTTGCCTTTTGTGTGAGGTCATTTTTTTTTTGTGGTTATTATTGTGTTAAACACTAAATGTTTTTCCATAGTAAAACCACTGTTTTGAAGCATAAAAGACAATGGATTTTGAAAAAAATTACAAATAAAATTATATTTTAGTTAGAAATGTGGTAGAAGCAATACATCAGTCACCTGACAAAAACTTAAGCCCTCCCTCCCATTTCTTTTTTTTTTTATCCAAGAAAAAGTTTTTATTGAAAAACAAGTACATACAGTCCAAGAAATCCACAGTTAGATTATACATAGTAGCCTAATCAGGCGTAGTTCAATACAAGAATCAAACTCATACAATAGTATACAGTACATCCCACTATTAGAGAATAAAATAGGAATTGAGATCACTGCCTCCTCCTTTTTCCAAATTCCAACCCTCTATCTGTAACCATCAGGAGCACAGAGCTCCAATCGGGACTAATGCAGGGTGCACCATACCTTCAGCCGTTATTAAGGCGTAGCAATCTATCCATGACCAGGTCCTCAGGAGCTAGCTCAGGAGTGCCTAGCCATGGTTCCCATAGTTTTTCAAATTTTCTTGAACAACCCCTGTGTTGGTATATAATTTTCTCCATTCTTAATATATTTCCTAGTGCAGTAATCCATTCCTTGACTGAGGGAGGCGTTTCAGATTTTCAATGTACCATGATTAGCTTACGGGCCACAAAAAGGGCTCTAGTTAAAGCTTCCCTGACATGGGGTTCCCACTCTAGTTCATCTAACACATTCAAAATACAGTGTCTAGGGTCCAGCGGATTTGAGACCCCAAACACTGCGTTCAGCGTGTCCACCACCCCCCTCCAGTACATATGCAATCTGGGACATCTCCATAGCATATGTATTAAATCTCCATGATCTCTCTTGCATCTAGTACAGGTTGGGGTGGAAAGAAGTCCCATATTGTGTAGCCTATGGGGTGTATAATACACTCTCAAAAGTGTATATAGTTGCGTTAGTCTTTGCGTTACATTCAGTGAACATATGGAAACTGACTGCAAGACCTCCTCCCATTGATCCTCATCCAAGGGTCCAACATCCAACTCCCATTTCCCTTTCGCTGTCAAAGGATGTTTTAGAAGGTATTTGTGGAGCAAGGTGCTATAGCTCTGGGAAATGAATCCTTTAGAGGTCTCCGCCCCTTTAAGCAAATCGACCAAAGGGTTTGAGCTAGTATGCCAATCAGAGGTTTTTGACTGTGCTTCAAATGCGTGTCTAAGTTGCATATAATAAAAAAGCATGGAGGACGGAAGACTATATAGGTCCCTTAAATTGTCAAATGAACGCAATTTGCCCTCACTTATGATTTGCTTTAGGTAGAGAATGCCAAACCTCTTCCACCTTTCCGCATGTTGCAGTTTAGCAAGCTCTGGGTAGGATTCATTTCCCCATATAGGACTATACTCATTGATACCTGTCGCCTCCTGAATGTATTTAGTTTTGTTCCATATTTTTTGTATGAGGGCATAAGTGGGGAAACATTTCTGAGGCTTGCCAAAAGCCGCGGCCTCTAAAGCCGTGGGAACGGATTTTCCCCCTATCGTATGTAACATTATATATTCTGAAGCGCTAGGGACCCTGGCCGTGGACTCCCCTTCCACGGTCATGGTGCCTATTAAATGTTGTATTTGCGATGACAGGTAATAAAGCCATGGATTTGGTAATGCAAGGCCCCCTTCATCTTTAGGGCGTTGTAAGTTTTCTAGTTTTATCCTTGGTGGGCGGTTCTTCCAGATCAGTTCACGAAAAATGGCATTAACTATTCTGAATATCTTAAGTGGGATGACTACCGGTGAATTATGTAGTATGTATAGCAGTTGAGGCATTAGAATCATTTTAATTAGATTCACTTTGCCTGCAACCGACATACACAGAGCATTCCAGGTTTTAACTCGTAGACGAAATCGAGCCAACAGTGGGGAAATATTCAACTGACTATATTCCCTAATCTTAGGAGAGACCTGTATCCCCAAGTATCTGAAGGAAGCGGACACAGGGATACCCCCAACTTTCTCTTCATTTAATAATCTTGCATCATCTATTGGCATTAGGGCTGATTTGGTCCAGTTTATTTTAAGGCCCGGAAAATCCCCAAAGCGAATCACTGTATCCATTGTATTTTTTAGGGAGTGGTCAGTATCACCCAAAAGAATCATGGTATCATCCGCATAGAGCATCACCTTCTCCTGTCTGTCACCATAGCAGAAGCCGGTGATATCTCCGCAATCTCTAATCCGTATTGCCAACGGCTCTATGGCTAGAGCAAACAGCAGGGGGGACAAAGGGCACCCCTGCCGTGTGCCCCGCCCCAGATCAAAGGGCAGTGACATTCTTCCCGCCTCTCTAATTATCGCCTGAGGGCAATGATATAGTAAACGCACCCAAGAAATATATATCTCTCCAAAACCAAATCTCCTCATTACCTCCCATAGGTAAGGCCATTCCACACTGTCAAAGGCTTTCATCGCATCTAGAGACAGCAATGCCCTCTTGCCTTTATTATCCGGTGGGGACTGCATGTTAAGATATAATCTCCTAAGGTTTATTGCTGTTGATTTGTTGGGCATAAATCCCGGCTGATCAGGGTGTATAATTGAGGCAACTGCCTTATTCAACCTGATAGCCAAAATCTTTGCTAATATTTTGATGTCTGACTGCAATAGGGATATCGGTCTATATGAGGCCGGGTCTACGGGGTCCTTGCCTGGTTTTAAAATTAATACAATGTGGGCTCTAGACATGGAGGGTGGTAAGGTATTATGCTCCCTAGCAGTAAGAAATACATTTAAGAGCTTGGGGAGTAATATCTCAGAGTAGGTTTTATAGATTTCCATAGGGATACCGTCCCCCCCGGGGGCCTTACAGTTGGGGAATTCAGCCACCGCCTCCTGCATCTCATCAAGAATTAAAGGGGCGTCTAATTCTTTTCCCTGGGAATCCGTAAGCTGTGGGAATACAATGCCATCCAAGTAATTGGACAACTCCTCGGAACTATATCTGGAAGAGGAGCAATATAGTTGCTCATAGAATTCCGCCAACGTCTGGAGTACCTGATCTGGGGAGTGTACCAGTCGCCCGTCAGCCCCTTTTATGGACCCGATTGCCGGAGATCCTTTATCAGAATTAGCTATTCTGGCTAAAAGGCGTCCGGTCGTTTCCCCTTCCTCAAAAAAGGCAGTCTTAGAAAAAAAACTCTTTTTGTCCGCCGAGGAGGTCAGCAGGTGCTCATAAGCTGATTGAGCCAACTGCCAAGCCTCCCTCGCGGAGTCAGTTGGGTCTTGGACATATTTTGCCTCAAGGGAGCAGGCATGGGATTCCAGTGTGTCCCGCAGCGCTTCAGAATGTTTCTTAATCTTGGTGACCTCATTGCTAAGTATTTTCTTAAGGTGTGTTTTGAAGCCCTCCCATTCTGCAAGGGCAGACAATGAGCCCCGTTGACATGAAAAAAACTTTTTTATGTTGCCTTCTAAGTTCTCAGGGGAGGTAAAAAGCTGAAGCCAAAAGGCATTAAATTTCCACGGTACCTTAGGGAGTGTGGATTGGTGGGATACAATGAGATTTATCACCATATAGGAGTGATCAGATACACACCGAGGTTTGTACGAAATGTCTAGCACCAAGGAGAGCATAGCCGGGTTTCCCACTGCCAAATCTATTCTAGACAGAGAACCATGTGATTTCGAGAAACAGGAGAACTGTTTAGCTGTGGGATTCCGGTGTCTCCATAAATCCAGCCATCCCACCTCCTGTAGCAATCTAGCCAGCGGGGTTGGCCCATAGGAAGCTGGGGTGCTCGGGCCCGGGTGTTTATCCAGGGCCGGAGCTAGCCAGCTATTGAAATTGCCCACCAGCAGTAACGGGAGGTCCGGCTTCCCCTCCAGAAATTCCAGGAGGAGCCGGAGTACCCGAGCATTAAACGGGGGAGGGATGTACACACAAGCCAGGATACATTTCAGAATACCAATGCGACAATGCAAAAATACAAATCTACCCTCCTGATCTATTTTTGACTCAAATTCCTGGTAGTCCAGGGAGCTGTGTATCACTACACTCACCCCCCGAGAAAAGGAGGTGTGAGTGGAGTGGTACGACCACCCGATCCATCTATATCTCATACAGCTTTTAGAATCAGACGTTAAATGTGTTTCCTGCAAGCAAATAACCGCAGGATAAAACTTTTTCAGACATGAGAAAATCATAGTGCGTTTCAGGGGGGAGTTCATGCCCCTAACATTCCAGGAGATCACCGGTGAACCCGCCATGGCAAAAACACAGTTAGTTGTGAGGGAAGGGCAGGAGGTGGCTTGCTTGCATAGAGACCACCGAGATCCCGCTGGGAGAGACTGCAGCAGGCTTGAGTGGGATCAAAATAGCAGATGGATAGTGGGAGTAAGATTCTTGGACTGCGGTAAGAAACAGGCTGTATAAAATAACATAGCACAATGGTGCCAACAAACAGCAGTGCAACTGCACTGAGGTATTTCCTTTTGTGATTTGGCGCACTCACTCCTGTGAGAGAGCAGGCAAAAATAAACAAAATGGGCATCCTAATGAGGCATGCCAATGAGGAAGGCCCGTAGGGCCCAACACGGCCTAGAAACAGACCAACTGATACTTCACACATCACAAGTCAAGTAAAGGGGGTTTCACAGTTCAGTTCCTTTCACTGAAGAGTTATGGGGTGATTCCCGGCAATTGGGTAACTTTGAAGAGGTCAGGTGGGTTTGGTAAATAATGGTAAAAGGTGTAAAAACAGAAAACAGAAACGGCATGTTAATAACTTTGTGGACCAGAAAAGACAGCAAGAAAGAGAGAGTGTGGCATCTCAACGTGTGGACAGCACTCTTAACATCTGGAAGTATGCCCCGTTCAGTCACCCTCCACCTCAGCGCGGTGACGACGTAGTGCTTGTTCATTATGGTCCAACCAGGCGGCAGCCTCTCTGGCAGAGTCAAAGAATTGTTCATGTCCTTCCGCAGTAACTCGGAGCTTCGCCGGGTATAGCATAGCGTATGGCAGTTGCAAAGCTCTTAGGCGCCTCTTCACGTCGCTGAACTTAGCTCTATTTCTTTGCACCTCGGCCGAAAAGTCTGGATAGAATGACACTCTTACGCCATTGAACTTTACATTGGCCTGTTCTCTTGCGCATCGTAGCACTGCCTCTCTGTCGCAGTAGTGTAGCAGTTTGGCCAACATTAATCTGGGGGGAGCGCCCTGCGGGGGAGGTCGCCCTGGTACTCTATGGGCCCTCTCCACTGTAAAGAATGGGGAAAAAGTTTCTCGGCCAAACAGTTCAACCAGCCAGCTCTCCACAAACGATGTGGGATCTCTACCCTCCAATTTCTCAGGGAGGCCGACAATACGGACATTGTTTCTGCGCAAACGATTTTCCGTGTCTTCTGCTCTGTTATATGTATCTTGGGCCATGCGGTAAGCTGCCTTTGCTTCTCGCGCCAATGGGGGTAACTGCTCCTCCAAATTGCTCACTCTGCTCTCAACTGCAGTTGCTCTTTCTCTAACCTTTTGAAGGTCTTGTCTGAGTAGTGAGACCTCTTCCCTCAGGCCCCTAAACTGCTCCTTCATATCAGTGACTGTGGCCGTGCACACATTAACAGCCTTCAAGATATCAGCCAGGGTGGGCTGCTCCAGGGTCTCAATTATCTCATCTGATGGTGGGGGGGAGGGAGGATGACTAATGTCCTCATGGAGCTGCTCAGGCATGGTGTCTGTATCAAGGCCCCAATCAGCTTGTGAAAAAGGATCTGCAGCTTCCCCATTACTTGTTGTCCCCCCCGCTTCCTCCGGGATTTGTATTTTCTGTGTATAGTATGTCATGTCTCTGTACTGCTCCTTACCCGGTCCTTTCAGCTGCTTCTTGCTGGTGTTATCCCTGGGCTTGTCCGTCGTTCGCGGTGTGCGCTGTGCTTTGGCTTAGGGAGTGTGGATTGGTGGGATACAATGAGATTTATCACCATATAGGAGCGATCAGATACACACCGAGGTTTGTACGAAATGTCTAGCACCAAGGAGAGCATAGCCGGGTTTCCCACTGCCAAATCTATTCTAGACAGAGAACCATGTGATTTCGAGAAACAGGAGAACTGTTTAGCTGTGGGATTCCGGTGTCTCCATAAATCCAGCCATCCCACCTCCTGTAGCAATCTAGCCAGCGGGGTTGGCCCATAGGAAGCTGGGGTGCTCGGGCCCGGGTGTTTATCCAGGGCCGGAGCTAGCCAGCTATTGAAATTGCCCACCAGCAGTAACGGGAGGTCCGGCTTCCCCTCCAGAAATTCCAGGAGGAGCCGGAGTACCCGAGCATTAAACGGGGGAGGGATGTACACACAAGCCAGGATACATTTCAGAATACCAATGCGACAATGCAAAAATACAAATCTACCCTCCTGATCTATTTTTGACTCAAATTCCTGGTAGTCCAGGGAGCTGTGTATCACTACACTCACCCCCCGAGAAAAGGAGGTGTGAGTGGAGTGGTACGACCACCCGATCCATCTATATCTCATACAGCTTTTAGAATCAGACGTTAAATGTGTTTCCTGCAAGCAAATAACCGCAGGATAAAACTTTTTCAGACATGAGAAAATCATAGTGCGTTTCAGGGGGGAGTTCATGCCCCTAACATTCCAGGAGATCACCGGTGAACCCGCCATGGCAAAAACACAGTTAGTTGTGAGGGAAGGGCAGGAGGTGGCTTGCTTGCATAGAGACCACCGAGATCCCGCTGGGAGAGACTGCAGCAGGCTTGAGTGGGATCAAAATAGCAGATGGATAGTGGGAGTAAGATTCTTGGACTGCGGTAAGAAACAGGCTGTATAAAATAACATAGCACAATGGTGCCAACAAACAGCAGTGCAACTGCACTGAGGTATTTCCTTTTGTGATTTGGCGCACTCACTCCTGTGAGAGAGCAGGCAAAAATAAACAAAATGGGCATCCTAATGAGGCATGCCAACGAGGAAGGCCCGTAGGGCCCAACACGGCCTAGAAACAGACCAACTGATACTTCACACATCACAAGTCAAGTAAAGGGGGTTTCACAGTTCAGTTCCTTTCACTGAAGAGTTATGGGGTGATTCCCGGCAATTGGGTAACTTTGAAGAGGTCAGGTGGGTTTGGTAAAATATGGTAAAAGGTGTAAAAACAGAAAACAGAAACGGCATGTTAATGACTTTGTGGACCAGAAAAGACAGCAAGAAAGAGAGAGTGTGGCATCTCAACGTGTGGACAGCACTCTTAACATCTGGAAGTATGCCCCGTTCAGTCACCCTCCACCTCAGCGCGGTGACGACGTAGTGCTGGTTCATTATGGTCCAACCAGGCGGCAGCCTCTCTGGCAGAGTCAAAGAATTGTGCATGTCCTTCCGCAGTAACTCGGAGCTTCGCCGGGTAACGCATAGCGTATGGCAGTTGCAAAGCTCTTAGGCGCCTCTTCACGTCGCTGAACTTAGCTCTATTTCTTTGCACGTCGGCCGAAAAGTCTGGATAGAATGACACTCTTACGCCATTGAACTTTACATTGGCCTGTTCTCTTGCGCATCGTAGCACTGCCTCTCTGTCGCAGTAGTGTAGCAGTTTGGCCAACATTAATCTGGGGGGAGCGCCCTGCGGGGGAGGTCGCCCTGGTACTCTATGGGCCCTCTCCACTGTAAAGAATGGGGAAAAAATTTCTCGGCCAAACAGTTCAACCAGCCAGCTCTCCACAAACGATGTGGGATCTCTACCCTCCAATTTCTCAGGGAGGCCGACAATACGGACATTGTTTCTGCGCAAACGATTTTCCGTGTCTTCTGCTCTGTTATATGTATCTTGGGCCATGCGGTAAGCTACCTTTGCTTCTCGCGCCAACGGGGGTAACTGCTCCTCCAAATCGCTCACTCTGCTCTCAACTGCAGTTGCTCTTTCTCTAACCTTTTGAAGGTCTTGTCTGAGTAGTGAGACCTCTTCCCTCAGGCCCCCAAACTGCTCCTTCATATCAGTGACTGTGGCCGTGCACACATTAACAGCCTTCAAGATATCAGCCAGGGTGGGCTGCTCCAGGGTCTCAATTATCTCATCTGATGGTGGGGGGGAGGGAGGATGACTAATGTCCTCATGGAGCTGCTCAGGCATGGTGTCTGTATCAAGGCCCCAATCAGCTTGTGAAAAAGGATCTGCAGCTTCCCCATTACTTGTTGTCCCCCCCGCTTCCTCCGGGATTTGTATTTTCTGTGTATAGTATGTCATGTCTCTGTACTGCTCCTTACCCGGTCCTTTCAGCTGCTTCTTGCTGGTGTTATCCCTGGGCTTGTCCGTCGTTCGCGGCGTGCGCTGTGCTTTGGCTGCTGCAGCGGCGGCGCCATCTTGCGAGTCCGGTCCCGCCATCTCTAACGGGCCTCGGCGGGTCTTTGCTCTCGTGCAGAGGGCCGGTGGTGGGTCCGGATGATAGGGGGTCTCGGTAGCCAGCTGGGGGGCCTAAAAAATCAGGATCAGAGGTGCCGGGAAAGGATCAATCTGAGGATCAGGCAAGAGCTGTGAGAAGTGCGTCCTCTCACATGCCGGTCTTGGCCACGCCCCCTCCCTCCCATTTCTGCTTGCCCACCAGTTTTATACTCACGTGTCTCAAATCCAGGTCGCTAGATCACATAACCTCCTGTCCAATTCCTTCCAACTGAACCCATGCATATAATTTGCAATCTCAAATAATCCTATGGACTTCCAAGCATTTCATACTTACAAAATGCATTGGGAAGCAGTGCAGTTGCACAGACACAGCCAGCAAGAAATGGACAAGCGCCTGTGCAATCTAGTGAGGGATATCTCCCTTGATTGGAACAGGTAAGTATTAGGCAGGGAATGCCATGTGAGTTTAAATGTCCAAAAAGGTGCAGTAACACTTTAAATGACATTTTTTTGTTAAACATCTGTATATCATAAACAACTGCCATGTTTGTCAAAGTGCCATAGGTACTATTTTCACTATTTTTTTTCATCCTCTTTTGGATCTCACTGCGGCTGATCTCCTCCAGCTTCTTTCAGCTATTTTCTGTCTACATGCATGCGCTCCAGCATCGGTTTCCAATCATTGCTCAGACCTGCTCGTGGCATGGCTGTTTGCAGCCTGCACCACAATCACATGTGCCCCATACACACTATCAGATTGTCTGCTGATTTTTTCCTTCAGATTTATCAAAAACATATAATCTGAGGTCAAACCTTAGGAGTTTCAATTTGTATGCAATCAGGCAGGCCCTTGCACTACATGGTTTTGGTAAATCTGAAGACAAAAATCAGCAGAAAAACTGATGGGGGGGCTTAACAGGGTAAAAATGCAGAAGTCCAATTGGGAGACAGTTTGTTATCCCCCCCAAAAAAGAGTCAGAAAAACCCTCATGGTAGGATCAACACATTCTATTTTACTTAGATGTAGGACCCCCCTCTAGTTAGGCTACTAGGCAAAATTTTGTTTTTTGGCTTCACTGCAGTCAGCGGAGCAGTATTCTACTATTTGTCTGATCAGGGTTTCCTAGCTGGGTGTTTGATTCCTCTCACCTGCTTCTGGGGAAGCTTCCAGAATATAGGGCATGGTGAGTCAAACATCCAGCATAAAAATCCCTACAAGGAACCACCCAGAATGTGGCTGGGGAGGTGGTTAATGTCTGGGAGGTTTTTCTAGAATGTTCTTTCCTCTCCAGGGAGGGTTCCAGTTTTCCTGGGGCTGCTGGGGAGATAGACAGTGAGACAAGAAATTACAGTCTGGGCCTCAGCACTTGCTGAGCTAGGGGCCTGGAGAAGACTATCAATGGATTTTGCTGAAGGGCACTGTCTTGAAGTCCTGGTCTGGAGAAGGATCTTTTGTCTCCCTCACTGAGGAACTACCTAGGGAAATTTTGTGGCAGACAGCTCTAATGCCCTGTACACACGGTCGGACATTCCGACGGAATATGTGCAATCGGAGCTTGTTGTCGGAAATTCCAACCGTGTGTGGGCTCCATCGGAATTTCCGACACACAAAGTTTGAGAGCAGGCTACAAAATTTTCCTACAACAAAATCCGATCCTTTAAATTCCGATTGTGTGTATACGAATCCGACGCACAAAGTGCCACGCATGCTCAGAATAAATTAAGAGACGAAAGCTATTGACTACTGCCCCGTTTATAGTCCCGACGTACGTGTTTTACGTCACCACGTCCAGAACGATTGGATTTTCCCACAACTTTGTGTAACCGTGTATATGCAAGACAAGTTTGAGCCAACATCCGTCGGAAAAAATCCATGGATTTTGTTGTCGGAATGTCCGATCAATGTCCGACCGTGTGTACGGGGCATTAGTGTTGTTAGTTGTTGTTAGTAACTAAAAACATAAAAGGGGGGTTTCGGGACTTTGAATAAGGTATTGTGATGGGACTCAACAAGTATAACAAGGTAGTAAGTAATGTGTTTATTGTCTAAAACACACAACAATGACATGCAGCAGTGGATACATAGAGTATAGTAAACACATGAACAGCATATTACAAACCATCAGCATATAATTGTCAAATCATACACAGGGTATTTGAAACAGTAATCCTCCATAAAAGAATCCTGAAAAAAAACAGGTAGTGGCCTGTGAGTATAAAACATATGCATCATTGTAAGGCCGACGCGTTTCATGGCACTGAAGCCACTCTTCAGGAGCGAATGCATAATAATATAAAATCTGTAGGGAGATATAAACATCACATAAAATTTCTGATCATGCGACCCACTAGGGGGCCAATCCCCAGACGACGTCCGCTTGTGACGAAACGCGTAGGGAGGAGCCTACGACGTCACCACGTCCGTCCTTGTGTAGGGCTGTACACGAACTAGGAAGGCGGAGGCAGCAGACGGAGACACTGACCAATTGTCATTTGTACGCGACATGCTGATTACTACATGGAAGCTTTGTAAGTGCAATTCCTTTTCTAATAAAACGATTGTGCAGACTGTATTACGCGATGGATTGTTTTTTTCTCTTTGAATCCTGAGATACCATCTGTCGCCCATCGGTACCATTAAGTTGAGGTTGTGGGGATCCCTGTAATTTCCCTGTGCCGTATTTGACTGCTGTAATAGCGGTCAATGGGATCTGGTAAGCACATCTGATTTACCACCTTGGGTGTGAGGAACTACAGAAGATTTTCCCCACTGCATCTTCATCTTTGTTGTGGCCCTTTCTGGCACTTTTTCTTGATTTATCACGGACTTTCTCTTTGGTTTTGGACTTTATGCATTTATTTATTTCAATAACTGTCTTCAATTAATTTTGGGATATTAGAGTATATTGATGTTTATATTCACTTTGCACTAATTAGCCCTAATTAGCCTTGATTATTTCATTAACTGATTTCACAGGTTTTCAATATGTTTTAGCGCCGCATCTCTTTTGTATTATCATTTTTGAGGGATTTGGAGACTAGATCTCGATGCAGGCTGCTTATGTTTCACTACACTATATAATTATTTTTTGTTTTACCTTAAGCGCAGCTTTCACCTTCGTTTTTACATGGAGTGGAGGAAGTAAGAAGGGGGGTGTTAATCTCCTCTGCTACTTACATGTTAGAAGCTTGTGAAGATATCTGTACTGGAGCAAATGGGCCAGCATGATTGTCTGTACCGGGAGCTGAGGTGGAGTCTATAGCAAGGCAGGGAAAATAAAGGTGTTTCACAAGGACAATGTGTGTCCAACCTGGGGTGCAGCAAGGGCTCCAATCTAGAAATAAATGACAGTGTATAATATCATGATATATAATCCAAGCAGGCCCGGATTTACTCCGTTTGCCGCCCCAAGGCCGGGTCCTTTAATGCCGCCCCCCCCAAACACACCACCATTCTCAGGTGCTGATCGCTTGGGGGGGCTGACAGGGGCGCTGATCGCTGGGGGGGGCTGACAGGGGCACAGGCACTGATCGTTGGGGGGCTGACAGGGGCGCAGTCGCTGATCGCTGGTGGGGGGCTGACAGGGGCACAGGCACTTATCGCTGGTGGGGGGCTGACAGGGGCGCAGGCGCTGATCGCTGGTGGAGGGCTGACAGGGGCCCAGGCGCTGATCGCTGGTGGGGGGCTGACAGGGGCGCAGGCGCTGGTCGGGGGCTGACGGGGGCACAGGCGCTGGTCGCTGGTGGGGGGCTGACAGGGGCACAGGCGCTGGTCGCTGGTGGGGGGCTGACGGGGGCACAGGCGCTGGTCGCTGGTGGGGGGCTGACAGGGGCGCAGGTGCTGGTCGCTGGTGGGGGGCTGACGGGGGCACAGGCGCCGGTCGCTGGTGGGGGGCTGACAGGGGCACAGGCGCTGGTCGCTGGTGGGGGGCTGACGGGGGCACAGGCGCTGGTCGCTGGTGGGGGGCTGACAGGGGCACAGGCGCTGATCGCTGGTGGGGGCTGATAGGGGCACAGGCACTGATCGCTGGTGGGGGGCTGACAGGGGCGCAGGCGCTGATCGCTGGTGGGGGGCTGACAGGGGCACAGGTGCTGGTGGGGGGCTGACAGGGGCGCAGGCGCTGGTCGCTGGTGGGGGGCTGATGGGGGCACAGGCGCCGGTCGCTGGTGGGGGGCTGACAGGGGCACAGGCGCTGGTCGCTGGTGGGGGGCTGACAGGGGCACAGGCGCTGGTCGCTGGTGGGGGGCTGACGGGGGCACAGGCGCTGGTCGCTGGTGGGGGGCTGACAGGGGTGCAGGCGCTGGGTCGCTGGTGGGGGGCTGACGGGGGCACAGGCACCGGTCGCTGGTGGGGGGCTGACAGGGGCACAGGCGCTGGTCACTGGTGGGGGGCTGACGGGGGCACAGGCGCTGGTCGCTGGTGGGGGGCTGACAGGGGCACAGGCGCTGATTGCTGGTGGGGGGCTGACAGGGGCGCAGGCATTGATCGCTGGTGGGGGGCTGACAGGGGCGCAGGCGATGATCGCTGGTGGGGGGCTGACAGGGGCACAGGTGCTGGTCGCTGGTGGGGGGCTGACAGGGGCGCAGGCGCTGGTCGCTGGTTGGGGGCTGACGGGGGCACAGGCGCCGGTCGCTGGTGGGGGGCTGACAGGGGCACAGGCGCTGGTTGCTGGTGGGGGGCTGACGGGGGCACAGGCGCTGATCGCTGGTGGGGGGCTGACAGGGGCACAGGCACTGGTCGCTGGTGGGGGGCTGACGGGGGCACAGGCGCTGATCGCTGGTGGGGGGCTGACAGGGGCACAGGCACTGGTCGCTGGTGGGGGCTGACAGGGGCACAGGCGCTGGTCGCTGGTGGGGGGCTGACGGGGGCACAGGCGCTGGTCGCTGGTGGGGGGCTGACAGGGCGCAGGCGCTGGTCGCTGGTGGGGGGCTGACGGGGGCACAGGCGCTGGTCGCTGGTGGGGGGCTGACAGGGGCGCAGGCACTGATCGCTGGTGGGGGGCTGACAGGGGCGCAGGCGCTGATCGCTGGTGGGGGGCTGACAGGGGCGCAGGCGCTGATCGCTGGTGGGGGGCTGACAGGGGCGCAGACGCTGATTGCTGGGGGGGCTGACAGGGGCGCAGACGCTGATCGCTGGTGGGGGGCTGACAGGGGCGCAGGCGCTGATCGTGGGGGGGCTGACAGGGGCGCAGGCGCTGATTGCTGGTGGGGGGCTGACAGGGGCGCAGGCGCTGATCGCTGGTGGGGGGCTGACAGGGGCGCAGACGCTGATCGCTGGTGGGGGGCTGACAGGGGCGCAGGCGCTGATTGCTGGCGGGGCTGACAGGGGCACAGACGCTGATCGCTGGGGGGGCTGACAGGGGCGCAGGCGCTGATCGCGGGGGGGCTGGCAGGGACACACGCAGCGATCGGGGGGTGAACACTGCACCTGTGACTCCAGGGAGAAGAGAGCATGCTGGGATTTGTAGTCTTGTATAGTGAGAAGGAACTATCCAGGTGCACAGCTATGAAGGATGGCCGCCCCCCCCCCCCGTGGGCTCTTTAGGCTTCTTACCTCAGTATCAGTGCTGTCAGGACACGGTGCTCAGTAGGCTGTGTATACAGAAGCCCCGGGTTCCCCTCACTTTCTCTCACCCTCTGATTGGAGGCAACACAACCCGGACACAGAGTCAGAATACCCGTCCACACCGGGCGTCAGGGGAGTAGCTAGGTCTGCAAAAGATCTGGGGCTAGAGCCCATAGCAGCTCCTTTTTGCATGCCCGCGGGGGGGGGTACCAGTGGTAAGCAATTTTTCACGGGCGATGCCTGGTGTTGGCGCTTCAATCATTATGGCATAATGGTTGATATGGTGTCAGGGTGATTGAAGTGCATTAATTCTATTGTTACATTCTAATATATAATGGTTCAACTCACCATACTGCAGAATCAGTGGGAGCCCTGGGCGTGTCACTTGCCACATCTCTTGCCACCAGATGCAGCATGTCACTTGCCACCGTCTCCTGCCACTAGATGTGGATTGTCACTTGCCATGTCGCCTGCCACCAGTGGTGGATTGTCACTTGCCACTTTCACCTGGCAGCAGATGTGGATTGTCACTTTCTACGTCTCCTACCACCATTTGGAGATTGTCACTAGCCACATCTCTTGCCACCATTTGCAGATTGTCACTTGCCACGTCACCGGCCACTAGATGTGGGTTGTCACTTGCGAACTGATGTAAATTGTCACTTGCCATGCCAACCAGTGCCATCAAATGTGCATTGATGCTGCATTGGTGGCAGGCTGACAGCACTGGTCCATTTAGTGAGAGCAGGAGAGCGGTGATGCGGGGCGGGCAGTAAGAGATGATGTCACCTCGCTGCTTCCCGCCGCACCTCCGACATTGAAGCAAGGGGGTCTGGCTGCAAAGTGGAGCTCCATGATGACCGTGCTGTGAGGGCAGAAGAGCGCCGATTTGTGGCGGACAGTGAGAGATTATGTCATCTCTCTGCTGCTCGCTGCACCTCGCTCCCAATTTGAAGAGGCCTGGCTATGAATAGCTCACTTCTTTCCTCTCCTCCACCTCTCTCATGCAGCCAGCCTGCCTGCCGCAGCAGCCGCAACCCGCTGGTTAGGCGGGGACCCTGCGGCAAGAGACTCGGGGCTATGGGCCCCAGATTCGGGGCTATAGCCCCAATAGCCACCCCCTAGCAACGCCCCTGCCGGGCGTCATGATGTTTGACGCCCATCCCTCCAACAACTCCACTTGGAGCTATACACTGGGCCACACCGAGGGTCACCTAATCTGACAAGACACCTGAGTGACCTCACGGGCGCCATTTTTACTGCTGGCAGGAAGACGGAAGTGTGTGGGCTGTTTTTTAGAGCCAGTGGTCGGCTCTCTTGTAAAAAGCAATATTTGCAGCTCACTAGCTGCTGGATTGTTTTTACAAGCAGCGGGAGGGGACATCTGCCTTTCATGGCTTGCTCGGTCTCTTCTGTCCCACCCGGGATTGGTTTTGATCAGTGCTCCGCTATGGTAACCCCAAAACAATCACCTGATATCACTTTCGGTTTACCCAGATGTTACTGGCGTAATTTAAAAAAATCAAAAACATTCAAAAAACACGATCTAGGTATTTTGAATGCTTTTAAGGCAGAGGAGGGATTTAGGGTCTTATAAACCTCAGATCTCTCTATAAAGAGCACCTGTCACATTGCTATTGCTATCACAAGGATGTTTACATTCCTTGTGACAGCAATAAAAGTGATCAAATTTTATTTTTTAAAACAACAGGGTGAGGTATGTGAAGTATCACCCCGAATGTCAGATCATAGGCAGTAATTCTAGCACTAGACCACCTCCGTACATTTAAAGTGGTAACCTGAAAAGGCTTTTGAAGTGTCGCCCATGGATAGTAAAATTGACGTTGTTTGTCGTAGTTGTGCGGACGTGCGCAATTTTAAAAGTGTGGCATGTTTGGTATCTATTTACTCAGCATAACATCTTCTTTTATATGTTACAAAAAATTGGGTTATGTATTGTGGTTTTTTTTGCTTTGAAATGAAAAAAATTGATTGAAAAACCGCTGTGCAAATACCGTGTGACATAAAAAATTGCAAAACCCAACAATTTATTCTCTAAGGCAGGGGTGTCACACTCAATTTCATCTTGGGCTGCATCTGCAGTATGGTTGCCCTCAAATGGCCGGTTGTGCACTAGGAGAGCGCTACAAAGTTCAAGGATGTGCAACATATAGAGTGCAGAGTTTAGGAGTGGGCTATGTACAGAGTGCAGAATTTAGGGATGTGCAATAGAGAGAGTGAAGAGTTCAGGAGTGCGTTACTTACAGAGTTCAGAGTTCAGGGGTGTGCTACCTACAGAGTGCAGAGTTCAGGGGTGCATTACGTACAGTGTGCAGAGTTCAGGGGTACGCTGCGCGCAGAGTTCAGGGATGAGCTGCACGCAGAGTTCGGGGTTGAGGAGTACCTAATGAAATCTGCTAGAGCTGGGAGCTGCCAAAGGCAAAGCTGTCCTTGAAAGAACACAGAAGGCTTCTGTGTTTACAAGTGACAGCGATGACCAGGGAGCTGGGTGTGAGGGCAACATGACATGGCCTTGTGTTTGACATACAGTTAGGTCCATATATATTTCGACACAGGCACAATTTTCATACTTTTAGGTCTTTATGCCACCGGAGTAAAATTAAAATGAAACAGTCCAAATGAATTTGAAGTGCAGATTTTCAGCTTTAATTCAAGGGGTTGAACTTAAATATCAAGTACAAATTTTAGGAACTGGAACCATTTTTATACACAGTCTTCCCATTTTCAGGGGTTCAAATGTAATTGAACAAATTAATATAATCATAAATAAAATGTTCATTTTTAATTTTTTGTTTGGAATCCTTTACTGGCAATGACTGCCTGCAGTTTGGAACCCATAGACATTACCAAAGACTGTGTTTTCCTCCTTTCTGATGCTTTGCCAGGATCTAACTGCAGCTGTCTTCAGTTGTTCTTTGTCTGTGGGTCTTTCTGCCTTTAGCTTTGCCTTCAGCAAGTGAAATGCATGCTCAATTGGGTTGAGATCAGGTGATTGACTCGGCCATTGCAGAATATTCCACTTATTTTCCTTCAAAAGCTCCTGGGTTGCTTTTGCAGTGTATTTTGGATCATTGTCCATCTGTACTGTGAAGCACTGTCCAATCAACTTTGCTGCATTTGGCTGAATCTGGGCTGACAGTATATTTATGCAGAATTCATCCGGTTGCTTCTGTCTTCTGTCACATCATCAATAAACACCAATGACCCAGTGCCACTGGAAGTCATGCATGTTCATCACACTGCCTTCACCATGTTTCACAGATGACTTTGTGTGCTTTGGATCATGAGCTGTTCCAAGCCTTCTCCACACTTTCTTCTTCCCGTCATTCTGGTAGAGATTCATCTTAGTTTCATCCGTCCAAAGAATGTTTTTCCAGAACTGGTCTGGATTTTTTTGAGGCAAAGTCTAATCTGGCTTTTCTGTTCTTCAGGCTTATGAATGGTTTGCACCTTGTGGTAAACCCTCTGTATTTGCTCTTGTGAAGTTTTCTCTTGATTGTAGAATTTGGCGCCCACCTCCTGGAGAGTGTTCTTCACTTGTCTGGATGTTGTGAATGGGTTTTTCTTTATCATAGAGAGGAGAGAGAATTCTGTGATCATCCACCACTGTTTCCTTCCGTAGACATCAAGGCCTTTTTATGTTGCTGAGCTCACCAGTGCGTTCTTTTTTCCTCAGAATGTACCAAACTGTTGATTTGGCCACTCCTATCGGTCTGATGGATTTGTTTCATTTCTGAAGTCTTACAATGGCCTGTTTCACTTGCATGGACAGTTCCTTTTAACACATGATGTAGGTTCACAGCAATAGATTCCATTATATAACTATAGCTTGAATATGTTTTAGTGAATACTTGAACAAACTAAAATTGTGCCTGTGTCCAAATATACATGGACCTAACTGTATGTGCTCTAGGGCCTCTGCTTTTAAAATATATATAATGTTTGGGGGTTCTAAGTAATTTTCTAACAAAAAATACTTATTGCTACATGTGAACAAAAAGGAGCAGAAAAGGCCTGGTCTGGAAGTGGTTATATTAAATTGCATTGTAAGGCCCCTTTCACACTGGGGCGGTAGGGGGCGTCGGCGGTAAAACAGCGCTATTTTTAGCGCTGTTTTACCGGGGTATTCGGCCGCTAGCGGTGCGGTTTTTAACCCCCCGCTGGCGGCCAAAAAATGGTTAAAACCCCTCGTATAGCGCGGCTATAGTCGCGGTATTACCGCGGTATAGCCGCGCTGTCCCATTGATTTCAATGGGCAGGAGCAGTGAAGGAGCGGTGAATACACCGCTCCTTCCCCGCTCCAAAGATGCGGCTTGCAGGAGATTTTTTCTTCTCCTGTCAGCGCACCGCTTCAGTTTGAAAGCCCTCGGGCTTTCACACTGAACAAACAGCGGAGGCTGTTTAGGGGCGGTTTTCAGGCGGTATTTTTAGCGCAATAACGCCTGCAAACCGCCCCAGTGTGAAAGGGGTCTAAGTGTACTGTATCCCTTATATTGTAAAGCGTTGTAAAGAATGTTGGCGCTATATAAATCCTGTGTAATATTAATAATTTTACTGAAGTGCAATCATCTACTATCTTTTACAGGTGACAGCTTCCTGGCAGGCTGAGCCACATGGGTTCAGAAGAGCATCCGAACACGCCAGAGCTCATCGCTAATGTAAAGACTTGTTTATTCCACAACGCAGGGTAAAGCACAGTATACTATATATGTAGTGCGGGACAATTGTTGCACACCAACACACATGCACAGTGCACTGTAGTACATGCTCTGTCTGCTGCAGTGTAGGGCATTGCATTTTCAAAACAAAAGCAGGATATATTTTTTGTGCATTGGAGGGCAATCAGAACCCATTTAAAATGAATAAGCTGCCTAGTGCAACGTGCCTCAATATACGGTGTTGTGTGAGTGGACAAAAAAGGTTTCTTCCGTACCTAGACCAACTTTGGCTCTACTCACTGTTTTATTCTTTGTAAAGAAGGCATTGCTCAATGTTTGTAAATTCTTATACCAGAGCGGGTAGCTGGGCAGGAGTGGAGCCCAGGGGAACGATGGGGATGTGAATCCTCCAGAAGGAATTCTGGCACTGTACGGAATGTGCCTTTTACATTCCAACCTGCAGTCACTGACGGCCTTTGGAGGGGGAGGGAGGCCAGAATTGAGGCTGGGGTTAGAGGTGTTCAGCTGCATGTTTCATGTGTGGCTTGTTTTCTCATGTTTGCAGTGTAATACCAAAATAGGAAGAGGGTTGCCAGGCACCAGTAATCATACCCATGTGTGAGTCATTGTGTTTCCTTCATGTGTTGAATTTTACTGTTAGCACCGGATTCATTGTTACAGGACACCAAACCTTTTTTTTATTTTTTTATCTAGGAATACTATACAGAGTGCTCTGCAGCTAAAGTATACGACGAGGCATAAATCAAAAGAAAGGCATGTACAGAATATGCCTATTATCCAGGTTAACCCCTGGGCAAAGATCACAAGATCCAATTGTCAACATGTGCACGTCAGCTTTCAAAGTTCTAAGTGAACAGTCTTTTTCTGCAGTACACTGTATTAAAGCTCCTAGCTGCTCATACTTTAGCGATTTTTTTTTTAAACTTTTGCCACCATTTTGACTTAGTGTGTGTAGTTTTGCCCAAATGTGGTTAGGTTTGAATAGATCAGTGTTTAAGGAAGACCTTATCATTAAATTAAAAGTGATACTAAAGGCATTAAAAAAATAAAATAAATACCCTTGCTCAACTGCCCTCTGTTCCCACCTGGGTTGGAGGATCCCCATAGATTCCAATGATGGAAGCATAAATGTCTCAATACGGTTTGTTCTTTGCTTATGGCTAGAGGTATCTGTTGGTACCAACACCTACAGGACTCCCATGAAATCCCTGAATCGGAACGTTTTCAAAATCTACAAATTCATCACTTTTTAGAGCCCCTTACCAAACATCATGAACACCCACTTTTGTTTACTGCCTTCGAGACCAGATGTCGAACCAATCCCATGACTCAGGGTCTGATCTCTTTGATCTATTCCTCTATATTGAATAACACTGGACAGCAAATCCCTTTGTACTGCAAAAAATGGGCAAATGATCTTGGTTCTGCTCTGCAGCCATCATATCCATTGAACTGTTTCTGAAGTTGCTCGGATTTGGGCGACATGAAACACATGTGGTGGACCTGTCCCAAGGTCTGGAGGTTATGGATTAGGGTATACACATTGGTCGATACACTTCATGTGAATTTATGGAAAGATCCATGGGAAGCCCTTTTACATAAACCTATCGCTGATGTTACCCGTCAAGAATGCACTCTATTTACTCATATTTTTATGGCGACAAAGCAAACCATAGCATGGTCCTGGAAAACACCACTTCTTAGCTTCGAAGAGGTTAAAAATTGGGTTCATGGCCCGCTCATTAATGGAAGATTGACAGCGATCCTTGAGGACAAGTATGACAAATTCCCGCCTTCTCAAATGACCTCCCGATTTCTAGAATAGCGAGGTTCTAAGTGGTCCAGCTTCAAACCCCTGGGGTCCCTGATTCCCTCCTTTTCCAATCCCCTTTCCTCTTCCTTTCCCTCATTTTCTTTCTTGTCTCCATGTGCTTTCTTCCTATTTTGTTGAGCGCCAGTAGGTTCTGGCTGAACAGCGAAGGCTATGGCTGATTTTATTTATATATTATATATATATAAATATATAATTATATTTTTTATATTTATATATATTTTTTTTAACACAGGCCTTATGCTCATATCTGTCAGTTAGATCAATCACAGAGGCGTTAGGACACCAGAAGTATGAATTATATGATATTGTTTTGATTGCTCATATGTTGACACTTTTTGCGAACAAAGGATCTCTATGTCTTAGGCGTTCAACTTGCTCTTATAAATTGATGCTCTGCAAGTCTTGCTTTATTCATGTTTGTTTATAGTATAAGGCTGCTGCCGCTCTCGCTTTGTATTTGGGGAGCATTATTCGCAGAGGATGTATTGATATTCTATGGCTACTCTTGTTTTTATACAATTTTTTCCCCCAATCTTTCTTATTGTATTGGAAACATTTTAAAAAAAATTCAGTAAAAGAAAAAAATAAAATAAAAAAGAGGTTATACTAAGGAAGGCCATACACGGTGTAAATTTCTTTCCTGCAACCACGGGTTGCAGGAAAGAAATTAGCACGACTCCCCCATCAACAGACAGTTCTGACAGGGGAAACAGCAATTGTCTTCTCCCGGCGGGGACAGTGATTATTGCTAGCGGCTAAATATACAACTTGGTTCATTCAGCCTGTCCATTAATGGGGTTCAAATCTCGGCCAGTTCCTGCTGAACCAGACAAACTGTGTATGGCTGGCCTTACCTGCTCTGGTCATCGATACTGCACAGGAAGGTCACTTATCTCCTCTTTTGGAAGCCCCCCGCTGGCACTATCCACTCATCTCTCCTTTGCGTGCCTCCTGTAGCAAATAAGATGTAGTAGGGATGAGCTCAGGTGTGTTTGGACATGAGCCCGAACCTGAGCTGTAAGCGGCAGGCATGCAAGGGATTTGTATGCATGTGGCTGTGGGGCAGGAAATGCCTTTACTGCCTATGTTTGTAAGCTAATAGCCTCAAAACAGGATAGCTCAGACGAGTTTGTACTTTTTTGGCTGCTAAGGAGACACTCGTGCATGCACACTCCTGTTGGGTCCCAAGCCGGGCTGTGTGCATATGTAGACAAACACACACAGTGTCAGTAAGCCACGCCCCTACTCCATCCTTGCGGGAGTTTGACTGAGCCTATAGCACTGTATCCCTCAGTTTCCTCTATGAAGGCAGGACTTAGGGGAGCTGATCTGGAGCGGAGACATGAGGCCATGTAGGTGTTTAGGGACAGGTAGTGTGGTATTATTTTTACCTTAATGCAGACAATGCCAAAAACCATACCTTGTAAAAGAAGTATGTAAATACATACCCTACCTGCTGCCCACATGGCATAATTCCACTCTGATCCTGGGAAATCTTTCTCCGAAGTTGGCTAGAAAACAGACACTTCTCAGAGTGTCAATCTACTTGCCCCCCCCCCCCCCCCCCCCAAGCTGACGCTGGTTCTTCCTGTTGACCTCAAGTCACTACTTTCTGTTGTAATAGGTAGCGTTCAGCAGGAGGAACCATTAGGAACTGCAGGGGACCCGGGATTTAGCAGCTTGTTCACACTGTGTCTGTTGAGCTGTGTTCTGCACATCACTGCACATGTACTGCATGGGGTGAACAGGGCACATAGTTTTCTATGGTGTGAACAAGACCCAAAACTTACTGCTGGCTTCCTAGCAGCATTTATTCAGGATCAGAGTTGAGTTTAGCAGTGTGGCCAGCAGGAAAGGAAAGGTTGGTATTTACACTTTACTATTATGCTTTTATGGAACGTTTAAATGCCATGGCTAGGTTACTTTAAATATAACTTTTTTAAATTAGCATTTATTGTACATTTTGCATCTGAAAATTACAGTAATGACATTGAGAAAGTAGTACAATAATACATATTCTGAACAAATTCCAGAGTAACCAAAGAGTACCAATCTCAGTACACATCTCAGTGAAAGAAATCCCCCTATCCCTATGACAACTGGAAGTAGTGACCTCACGGGGTTTCGCCACTGTTGTAACACTTTTTGTAATAAAGAAGGTTCAAATGAAAATGTAACATTTAAAAAAGAATGTTAAACCTTTCCTGACATAAACATGGAGGCTGCTGTTGGTGACTGGTCAGGTTATTATGCTAAACTACCTACTTCAATACTTTCTTAGCCACTAAAGCCCCATACACATGGACTGCATGTCGGGCAACAATGGCTGGTTCAATAGAAACAGGCTGATATGTGGTCCGTGTACAGCAGCCAGGGCATCTCCCTGTCAGAACACAATAGAACAGGAGGGGAGATTGCTGTATTAACATCGGATTGTTAGTACAGCGGCTCCAACCTAAGCTGATTTTTTTCTATTTAGCTAACTGGGTTGAACGAAAACAAACTTGTACTGTGTAAAAGGCTTAACTTAGATCACCTGTTGTGGGTCATGGTTTCACCTGCATCCCCAATTCCAATACAGGATATTGCATCTCCTGTTGTGTGCTATGGTTCCACCTGTAGCCCCATTTGCAGAATATCACATCCCTTACTGTGTGCTGTGATCTCACCTCCAGTTCTAATGCCAATACAGGAACAACACTGCAGGATATCGCATTCCCTGCTGCATTCCGTAGTTCCACCTGCCAGCCCAATGTCATTACAGGATATCGCTGAAGGATATTGCATACCCCACTGCATACAGTGGTTCTACCTGTCAGCCCCTATGCCAATACAGGACACAGCAGTGACATAGCGCAAGCTGGTGAAACCAGAGCCAGCACTAGAGGACACAGGCATCCAACATACCTGTAAGTGTGTCCATGCTGAAGATATTTGTATAGTGGCAGGGTCACTTTTACCATATTAGCCCTCTACAGGAGCACTCATATACATCGCTTCTAATTTTCCATGTTCCATTCCACTTTGGATATTCATACACAGACTGCCTATTTAGTACAGAATCCACATTTCTTACCTTAATATAAAAAGCCCTGTAGGCAACCGCTCTGATTTCTAACTACATCCCTAAATAAACTTTTGCTTACTCCACCCAAAACCCAGCAACTACATTTGAGGTGGCACTGCTAGGCTCCTACGCTGCATTGACTAATCTAGTTTATCGCGGACCTAAGATACATCTGAGGTTCACTGGACTTATGTGCACTACGTTTCGTGTGTGGGTCCAAGCTAGAGGTATATATATATATATATATAGGGTACATTTTCGCCTCATACCCCCCTATGGGGTAATCCCCATTTGAGACACCTTACTCAGATCCCGGAATCTCAATTATGGGTGGCTAAGGGTATTGTTACTCTAAAACATGTTATTAAAGAGGGGAGAATCTCCTCCCTTGCTGCACTGAGGGACAGATTTGCTCTATGTCCTTCCGATATTTTCAGTTACACCACGCACTTCGAGCTATTTCGAGAACCTATCACTTTAGAGACTGATAGAATTGAGAGGCTGTTGATGTCAAGACCGATGGACAAACCCCTATCCTCCTTATATCTTAATTTGACAGACTCATATATCCAAACCTCTAGTAAAACATTTGACAGGTGGAAAATGGATATACCGGAGCTTACTACTGATGACTGGGAGGACTGTGTATACTCTTAAATAGGGATAATGATTTCAGCCAGGGATTGCTTTATACAGTTAAAGTTCCTCCACAGGGTTTATTATACCCCTCAGAGGTTGGCAGTTATTGACCAAAAGCTTAGCTCTACCTGCACACGCTGTTCATCCTCTACTGGAACCTTTTTCACATGGTGTGGCAATGCCCAGCTATCCACTTGTACTGGGTATCTGTGATTGCAGATCTGAACGAGCTCTGCGACTGGTCTCTAGAGCTTGACCCCCGCCTGGCGCTGCTGGGCATTTTGGAAGATATTGTAGCCACTAGATATAAGAAACTATGTCTATTATTTACACTCTACTATGCACATAGAGAGATTCTTCTTAGGTGGAAGCAACCCAATCCGCCGACGCTTACTAGTTGGGTGTCTGCGGTTAATGCAGTTTTATCGCTGTATAAATTGACCTATGACAGCAGAAACTATCCATAAAAGTTTGATAAGGTGTGGTCCACCTGGATTGATGCTCATGGTCCAGCTGAATCTCTGAATAGATAAACTCCTTTTTCCATTCTTGGAATCAAACTTGATGCGGTGTGGTGGTGCTTTCCTCAGTCCCTATTTCTGGATCCTTCTGCCCTCCCCCTTCTCCACCCCCCCCCCTCCCCCGCTCTAGGCTGGGACCCCCTCTCAATCCCCCCCCCCCCCCCTCCCTTTTTATTTTATTTTTTTTTAGGAATTAGAGGATACGCAAATAAACTGCATTTTTAATGATTATAGAGGAAAATCTGAACGAGTAGGAGACTCGTGTACCTCCTTGAAGTGCCTTCTGGGCTTAGCTTATATGATGTGTTGTATGTCTAAAAGCTAACCCTTATATGCCCAATCAGAATTGTGCAGACCTTGGTTTCCCTGTATTATGTATATGTGCAATTTTTCAATAAATATATTATAAATAAAACTTTTGCTTACTAGATCTATCTTATTACCACTTCTCATTCACAAATCCAGGATTTTTTTTTTTTTTTTTAAAAACACCCTTTTAAACACGAAGGAACCCTTGAAATAGTTTTCAGGTCTCAGGGGACCCCCACTAAAGTTATTACAGCTCATCATACATTAGCATGATCAGAAGGTTGAACATAATTTTAAATAAAAGAGTAAAGAATGGGGTTTCCCTAATAATCATAAAATGAAATAATTCTTTCCAGACACAGTAAAGATTGCATTGCCCCCTTATATTGGTGATCTCAAGGAACCCCACAGTTCCAGGGAACCCTGGTTGGGAAAGACTGCATTAAACTGTCTAAAAACTGACTTTTTCAGACAAGCTCATGACCTGCACGTTTTTTTCTATTGATCTATACAGGGGGTCCCCTAGTTACAAACATCTGACTTACAAACGACTCCTACTTACAAACGACTCCTACTTACAAACGGAGGGTGACAACAGGAAGTGAGAGGAAATCTACCCCTAGGAAGGGAAATTCACTCCTGTAAGAGATATTATGGGGAAAAGGTACCTCCACTGATGCTTTATCACCAAGACTTGTTTTCACAACAACCCAAAATTTTCAAAATCCAATTGTCATTGGGACACAAAGTGAGGTGAAATCTTCTTAACAGGGGCACAGACAGCAAAACAAATGTTACAGGGGTGTTAACCCTTCCCTATGCTATCCAAAAAGCTTAAAAATAGCTTTTTTGGCTGGAGCTACACTTAAAAAATGTACCTGTTCCGACTTACAGATTCAACTTAAGAACAAACCTACAGTCCCTAACTTGTTTGTAACCCGGGGACCCCCTGTATACACAAACTATAGCCAGGCAAGGAACTACTTTCTCCGACTCCGCTAATCACAAACAGGTGCTATCTGTATGGCACTTTATGAATGTCTTGAACTTTTGTTTCTTCCCCCTCCCTTGGACTGCGAGCTCTTGTGAGTGGGGCCCTCCTTCCCACAAGTCTATGCTGCCTTGTTATTATTACATTGACATGTAATAGTTATATTCTGCAGTACAGTGATGCATAATCTATATAATAAATGTTAATTTGTGCTTTGGCAGCTGACTTCAGCAGAGGTGCTGTGTGTCAGGGGCTATCACAGAATGCTGTATTCTACTGGCATAAGAAGAGCAAGCTTTGTTGTAGCTGTGGTAATGATACCCATGAGTATGAGTCATAAAACTTCCTGCATGTGGTTTGGCTAAAACTATGCAGATCCTTTGACCAGCAGCCACGAGAGGTAGGGTGGGGCCGGATCAGATTAAAAAAAAAAAAAGACTCCTGCAAAATATACAAATACACTGAATATGTCTGTGGTAACAATGCTAAATCTGAATGGCAAAGAGAAGACATTATTTCCCATGGTTTACTGCATTTCTATATAGATGTGCAGACTTAGCGCTCAGCTGGCCTGTACCAGTGTTACTAAGCCTCAGTATTTTTACTGGCAGCGAGTAAATAACAGGCACTTTTCTCCTGCCAATAAATGCCAGTGACAGGAAAAGGTTGCCAGTTAAAAATAAGACTGACGCTCGGCTTGCACAGCTCTGGTCCAGAGTTGGCTGAGACCATCTAAGTGCCTGCTACACTGTGATCAGGCGGTGCCGGCAAGGGGCAGGTCGGGCAGAGGCAGTGCCTGAGCCTGTTGTGTGATGTCATGGTGCAAGGAAGCAGCCAGAGCCTCGTGTGCAGGTCTGCGGGACGGGAGCAAGGCAAACCAGGAGCGGGACTGTCAGTGCTGTTTGGACTGGAGTGGACTGAAGAGACCACCTGGTGTGGAAAGAGACTGTCACTGTGACTCAATAGGGGACATGTCATGTCGGTGAGATGTCATCATCATCTGTGCTGCTGCTGCACACTGCTGTCAGTATCACTGTGAGAGTCAATTTCATGTGTGTGCCTGCCTATTCCAATTTTTTGCCCTCCAGAGTCCTGTCCCTGAGCTGCTTACTTACTATATCGAAAATAAAATAAGAAATATGATTTTTTTTTCCCTTAAAGGGGTTGTAAAGGTATACATTTTTTCACCTTAATGCATTCTATGCATTAAGGTGAAAAAACTTTTGAAAATACCGCCGCCCCCAGCCCCCCGTTTTACTTACCTGACACCTCGAAACTCGGCCGCTCGCTCCCGACCTCCATTCAGCCGATCAGCCTGGTCGCTGATTGGCTATAGTGGATGGATTGAAAGCAGCGCAGCCATTGGCTCGCGCTGCTGTCAATCACATCCAATGACGCGGCGCGCCGGGGGCGGGGCCGAGTGATACAGTGAGCGGCTATAGCCGCCGGCTGTATCACGGGAGCGCGCCCGCAATAACTAACCACCAGGCGAGAGAGCTCGCATTAAGGTGGTTAGTTATTGCAGGGAGGAGCTGAGACAGCCGCCGAGGGACCCCAGAAGAGCAGGTTCGGGGCCACTCTGTGCAGAACGAGCTGCACAGTGAAGGTAAGTATAACATGTTTGTTATTTAAAAAAAAAAATTTACCTTTACAACCCCTTTAATATCTATCTTAAATCACATTGCTAATTGTATATTGTACTTGTTTGTAGCCTAAAAACTCAAATTTGCACTTAAAACTGTATTTTGTAACCTTTGGAGGTGTCAGTAAAAAATTGGCTGTGCCAGTAAATTTTGGGTGTCATGTCAGTAAATTTCAATCTGGTAGGTCGGCAACACTGCCCAGTACACGTGCAGTAGAAAGGTGACCATATGCTTTAGAATGGTTATTAGTACTGTAGCTAAAAATGTTCCAACCATTTTATTCCCAACACATGCATACATCACATAAAGCATATTCTAAGGCTGATGACACACGGCAATTCTGCCGCTGGCAGCAAATTGTCTGTGGCAAGATCAATAAAGAGGCTGCTTAGTATCCCTATGGAATCGCCTCCAGTGTAGCCACATGCAGCGAGATGTCGCTCTGTCGCTGGCCAGAATACTCCTGAATCTCGATTGCTAGTGATGGAAGCGACATCTCGCCTCGTTGCCTCATTTACAGGGGGAATGATTCCATAGGGACAAAACATTTTATTGGTTGAACTAGATGGACTTATGTCTTTTTTCAACCAGACTATAACTATGTAAAACTGTCAGCCTCTTAGCAATCCTGGGCTGGTGATTTGGACAAATTGTCAGTGAGGAGATCGCCAGTGGCAAAGTCATTGTGAGTCATTGGCCTAAAGCTGATTTCGATCCATCTATGGCCATTCCTGCTCAACAATTCGATCTAATGATTGGCTTCTGTTGAACGGGGATGTTGAAAAACTTTTGTGGATCGATGGCCTGAAGCCTCTGATCAGTGTATTCTGACTGAGGAGGAATCTTGCTATCACAATACAATGGCACAATGGAGAGGATTCCTCCATGCAACTCGCATGTGTGGATGGGAGAATGCATTAATTATTTTTTTTGATCAGCCTACTGGCTTATCAGAAAAAAATGACCCGTCTATGGCAGGTCTTATTGTTCAATTTGAGCATGAGATCTATGGTATTATTCTGATCCATTTATATAGAACAATGAGGATTCAATACAAATAAAATTCAACCTGTACATTCAGCTTTCCTGTACACTGTCCAAATACAGACGCATCAAAATCATTAATATTAAGGGAGTAGTAATTTACTGATATTCAAAGCAATGCCTCACAAAGAAGCCACCCAGCCAATTGGAGCAGTGTTTGTAGAAGAGCACCTAGCGGTCAGTGTGGCCTCCTCTTCCACTGGGTGAGAAGGGCAGATTATATGATATGTTAGGACAGGCAGATTATTGTGTTGTGTGTGTCACAGTAATGTAGCAAGTGGTAAGGACAGATACATAACTTTGTAAGTGGTTGTGGCATCTCAGGCACTAAACTTTCAAGTAAGATTCTTACACATTTGTGCATTATTATTTAAAATATTTTTTACATTACATCAGAATGTTCTTCTACTGTAGTATCTCCCCCCTCCTATAAATATTGCAAACATTGCCCACAGGCATAAATGTAAAAGGTAATTTATGCAAAAAATAGGAAATCAACCCCTATAACAGCACACATTTGTATACTGGGACAACACCATCCATTTAGACCAGCTATTCTCAACCAGTGTTTTGTGGATTCCTAAGGTTGCTCCAGAGGTTGCTAGGAGTTCTTTGGGTTGTGGCTGATTGACCTTCCATTTGATGGTGTATGCATAGCTCCAGGGACAATACCACTTGGCAGAATCAGCAGTATGACACCAATAATCTTTTTTTTTGCTGTGTGTAAAGGAGGCAATCTTCCCACTGACCCACAAAGAACTTGTTTTAGCAAAGGTGCCATGAGACCTGAACATTATTTCAAGGGTTCCTCTGGAGGTACAAAGGTTGAGAAAGGCTGATTTTGGCACTTTGTCATGTAAGTATTAAAAAACTTAGTCATTGTGTTAAGTAAACATGACAAACCTACAGGTTTACAGCCTTTGCACCTTAGAAACAATAGCACAAGAGTATGATCGCCTACGGAGTTGTATGGGTTATGTTTTGAAATCATTCAAGCAGCAGTTGCTGGTCTGATCAGCCTGAATGAAGAGGATTGGCTTTTCTGTGATTACTTTCCAGTCCCCCCCCCCCCCCCCCCAGCTTGAATTATGGATGATTAGCTAATAGCTGATGTATATATTGAACAGATCTGCAGTTTAGGGCCCTGTAATGCTCATTGGCTTATCTTGCCCAATGGGCCAAACTTTGCTTTCCTATAGAAACCATTGTATAACCACTATATTTTGAGCTTAAAAGCTGAGTTTCCCCATTTACCTCCATTTCCTGGCACCTGCTATACCTGTCCAATCACTCTGCCACACACTATAGTTGTGCGCTCGTTGACACTTCATGCACCATTTGCATTACTTCTTGCTACCAGCATGATCCAATACCAAGCCACAACTCCAAAACTGTTCCTCAAAAGAATTGGGTACCTATGATCACCATCATTAGGAGGATTTTCCTCTAATAACACCATCAGGAACTTCATATTGTTCCCACTGCAGCCCCATCTAGAGGATGGCTTTTATTGTGATTGATATACTGTGGAACACCACAGGTCAGGTTTAGTCCAAAGTTTTCCAAACGAAATGTAAGTTTACATGGTGTTTTTACATGACCAGTCACAATGACTGCAGAAACACCTGATTATCTAGTATCATGAGATTTTTTGTCACACGGATTAAACAACCGAAATGTACCAAAAAGCATCCATGTAGGTACGACTCTAATAAGCCATAGTGGAAAAGAAAAAAGTTAAAGCTGAATTTAGGCAGATATACAAAAACACTATTTAATCTGGGTATATTCAATACAAATAAATGAACAGTAAATGTCTTTAGATATAGCTGGTAAAGTGGTTCCAAATCGGTCTTTATTAGCTTTTTGAAATCCACTGTATATCGAGTCACACTTGAAATAGCAAAGCAATCAGGTTCAGCTTAATCCTACAATACTGTCAGTCTATCACAGGGAGCTTGCTGACAGAAGGTGAGCACAGTGATGGCCTCATCAGTGTGGAGAAGTATCTTCACTGTTTAATCAGCAGACGGGGAGTTGGTAAGGTCTATACACTACAGTCCATTTTATGGAAAGGACCAGGGACTTTTTTTCTGGTTCCATAGACTTCAATGGATCAAAAGTTTGTATTGAAATATACAAAATGCACCTGCTATATGCAAACTGCAACCTGCATAGGTGTGAATCAGGCCTAAGTGACCAGGCTTTATTCCTATTCCTAAAGCTGAACTGCTGGTAAGCAGCTAAATATACAGTTTATATACATATATATGAACACTTTTACCTACTAAAGTATTTTAATTCTGTTTAGCCACCCCTGACAGACAAGCTAGCCTCATCCTGGGCAACACTACAGACTACACTACAGTGCTGGCTGATCCTTAACCTATCCTAGGCGGATTAGGTCATCATTCTTCTTTCCACTTATGTAGGTATGTTCACTATGTTATTATTATACAGGATTTATATAGCGCCGACAGTTTACACAGCACTTTACAACTTAAGGGTAGACAGTACAAATACAACACACTTTAATACAGTAGCAATCAGAGGGCCCTGCTCCTTAGAGCTTACACTCCCTTCATTTCCTTTTCTTTGTTTAATCTCTCCTCTTCCCCCCCTTTCATTCCACCCACCACTTCCCCCTTTCTTTCCTCTCCTCCCCCACTCCTTACTACCCCTACACCCCCCTTTTTTTTATTCTCCCTTCTTCCCACCCCTACTCCCCCTCCCTCCCCTTTTTTTTATTCTCCCTTCCTCCCCCTCCCTTCAACATTTCCCATCTTAGTGTAGATTTATCACCAAGTTGCAATTTGCCTGAATAATTACCTACTACCCTATACATATTTATCTTTGTTATTTAGATATACTTTCTGCTAATAATCCCCCATGTCCGCCGCTGGGGGAACCTTTGGGCGATTTGGGACCTTTACTGGCTTTGGGCTTCCGGGTAAGCAACTAAGTGTTACTGCTGATCCACATATTTTTTATGTCTGCTAAATTTTGTGTTTGTCTCCTCTAAATATATTACCTGTTTTATAGATTATTACTCCTGATGAAGCGGCATTAGGACCGCGTAACTAGTAGAAGTTCTTTAATCTGTAAGGAAAACTCCAGCTATGTCTTGGGAAGACCTACTAGTATTTGTATATAGTACTGTAAGGCCTACATTTGCCTTTTACCTGTATATTGATTTTGTTCAATTGTATGTCTTTTATATGCAATAGATTATATTTTTACCTAAAGTTGATCGTTTGTCTATCAGTACCGGGATAGTCCACAGCAGTCTCTCTGTTGGTTAGTGTGTGAGGAGGACAGCCACAGCAACTGTCCTCACCCTCTGCCTACAAATTATAGGACACAATATCTGAGGCTATACGCAAAAATTCCTTATAAATTCAATTCGCTGGTTGAGTGGCAGTCAACGGAGGGATTGGCAGAGCGGTATAGCAGACACTGAGCAGTTTGTAAGGTGGATGAGCCTGGCAGCAGCGTTCATATTGGACTGAAGGGGGGATAGCCTATTTGGAGGTAAGCCAATAAGGAGGGATTTGCAGTAGTTGAGGCGAGAGATGACCAGGGAGTGGATTAGAAGCTTTGTGGTGACATTGGTTAATAAGGGGCATATCTTGCGGAGATTGAGGCGGCAAATTTTGGATAGCGATAAGATGTCAGACAAAGCTGTGTAAATACAAGACCCTGACTGGTTTAGAGTGAACATGTATTTAGTGCTTTTTAAAGCAGACATGGTTAGATTAAATAGTGTTTTTAGCTGCCTGAAGTTTAGCTTTACTGTAATGCAGAAAAGCGAGATTACCTAATTTACAAACTGGAAAGGGCACCTGGATCATAAGATTGGCTACACAGAATTCCAGATCATTTGTCAGGTAAGATAGCTCAAGTGCATGAATTTATATGGTGTGGCTATTTCCAGGGGTGAAACTTTAGAAATTATCAGTAAATTAAGCTTACCAGTTCATAAAAGTGGTGGCTGCAGTAATTTTTTTCAGTTTTTTTTTCCCACCTAATACTGTAAATAACACTGTTCCTGTACATGGGTGGCTATGCTCACTCCCCCCCTGTATTTATGGAAGAAGTCATATTTGTTACCCAGGCTGGACTACAACTCTGTCTGCGTTTGTTCATTTCCTTGACATGGGGTATGGGGAGAGTAATACTTTGCAGAGGAAAGACAACATGGTTTGATGCTTTCATTTCAAGTAAATAGTAAATTTCAAGTAAAATGTAAGCTGCAATATATTACATATACGGTATGTTCTTTGGATTTCTTATCCTCAGCACACATATATCATGGCAGCACAGTTACCAATCCTTTCTGACTTTCAGGAACAATCCTATGTTTTTCAGGGGGTCACTGGAAATATATTTGTTTTGAACATTAACAAACTTCAGAATCTATAGTTTTAGATTACATTCAGTTCTTAGTATCTACATGCATGGTTTTTTTTTTTTTCCAGGAATTGTATTTATACTGAATAGGCACCATATTTGCATGGCCCATTTACTGCTTTAAATTACCGTATATACTCGAGTATAAGTCGTCCCGAGTATAAGTCGAGGCCCCTAATTTACCACAAAAAACTGGGAAAAATTTATTGACCCGAGTATAAGTTGAGGGTGAGAAATGGCAGAGGGTCAACAATGCCCATCTGCAGCTGCCTGCCTCCCTGTGTCCTGTGCAGCCTACCTGTACCCTGTACATGTGTGTGTGTCCTGTACATGTCCTGTACATGTCCTGTGTCCTGTGTGCATGTGTCCTGTGTGCATGTGTCCTGTGTGCATGTGTCCTGTGTGCATGTGTCCTGTGTGCATGTGCAGCCTACCTGTGTCCTGTGCAGCCTCCCTGTGGCGATCTCCATCCTCCCTGTGGCGATCTCCATCCTCAAACGGCGGCCGGCGTGTGATGATACTGTTCGGCGGCCGGCGTGTGATGATATTGTTCGGCGGCCATTCCACAGTTCAAAAGCTGCGCCTCCTCCTCGTCTGTGATAGGCTGACCGCTGACTGCCTATCACGGACATTCTCTCATTCTCATACCACGGACGAGGATGAGAGAATGTCCGTGATAGGCTGTACACTGACAGCTGTTCAGCCTATCACAGATGAGCAGGAGGCGCGGCTTTTGAAAGCTGCAATAGCTGGCGAACAGTAGCATTACACGCCGGCCGCCATCTGCCTGCATGACACGCTGATCATGCAGACAGACGGCAGAGACTCGAGTATAAGTCGAAGGGACACTTTCAGCCCAAAAAAAAGGGCTGAAAAATTCGACTTATACTCGAGTATATACGGTAACCGATTACCCCATCTGCACTTTATTGTTATTATTATACAGGATTTAGCAGCAGTTTGTGCAGCGCTTTACAACATGAGGGCAGACAGTACAGTTACAATGCAATTCAATACAGGAGGAATCAGAGGGCCCATCAGAGCTTACAATCTAGGAGGGAGGGTCAAGTGAAACAAAAAAGTAATAACTGTGGGGGATGATCTGATGGAGAAAATAAAAGTACAGTTGTTAGGTGATGGCAGAATATGCGTCTCTGAAGAAGAGGGTTTTCAGGGATCTTCTAAAAGCAAACAGAGTAGGAAATAGTCCTACAGGTTGGGGTATGGAGTTCCATAGGATAGGAGAGACTCTGGAAAAGTCCTGGAGACGAGCATGGGATGAGGTGAAGAGGGAGCTAGAGAGCAGGTCTTGGGAGGAATGAAGAAAACGACTAGGTTAGTGATGGAGCTGGGGGCTGAGTTGTGGATGGCTTTGCAAGTTGTTAATATTATAAATTTAAATTGTTGGGTGAGTGGAAGCCAGTGGAGGGATTAACAGAGAGGGGTAGTGGAGACTGATCGTTTGGTAAGGTGGACGATCATCCTGGCAGCAGCATTCATGATGGACTGAAGGGGGGGGGGGGGGTATGGGCTGGGGTAGCCTATGTAAAGGTAATCTTGTGAGGGGGGAGTTGCAGTAGCCAAGGCAGGAGATAACCAGAGAGTGAACTTGGAGCTTTGTGGTGTCATTGGTTAGGAAGGGGTATATTTTGGAGATGTACATTCAATGAGAATCAATCCTGCAGAGCTATTGTATTCTGCCAGCGGGGGACTTTCCTGTTGGCTGCATACAATGATCAATGTTGCTGGCTATAGGCGGTGGCACTGATCATTCTGTAAAAAACAGACAGGGTGGTTCAATCAATAGATATCCATATCTAATGTCAACTACTTTCAATGTTGGATAGAGTATGGAAGGGGTATAACATCCTTCTGGTTTTTATGGCTGTCAAGCCCCGCTGGGGCTATTCGGGAGTGCTGCACTGTAATAGGTTGACTATTTATTTATTGTGTAAATCACATAACAGTGCTGTTTTATAAGGTTTTGGGAGGAGCTCTAACAGTGCAGGAGATTATTTTACAGATTCCAGTAGTCAGGTTTTACTGCATTGCAAAGTACAGTCAATCTAATACAAAAAGCATGTAGCTATGAGAAAACAACAAACCGATTACCTTATTGGTGTACAGGTCCTTCACTGTCCAATCACTGCCTTGGGCAAATCCTTGACAAAGTTGTATTGCCATAGGGCTCTTTCACACAGGTATTGGATTTTAAAGCAGCCTATAACACGCAATAAAACACCTATAGTGTTAATTTTGGACTTGTTGCATAGGGATTCAAGTCACGCAAAGCTCGTAAAAAACCTTGAGAAATAACAACTTTTGCCGCTTTGCAACCACACTTCAAACACGCTGTAAATGCTATAGATACATATACAGTGCTTTTATGGCCCACCTGTAGTTTTTCAATAGTTGTGAATGGAGGTGGTTGCAAGGCATCAATCCCTGCTGAACACTGCAGGCAGCGTTAGTTTTGCCTCGCTGTAACGTAAGGCACTGCTAATGCTGCAGTGTGTATACCTTCATCTTCTCCCTTATTTTAAAATTTTGAGTGGCATTGATAGGCAGTAAAATCACAACCTGCCTATTTTCAATGCCTGTGTTAAAGAGCCCTTAAAGCAATCAAAAATCGCTATGCAAAAAGGAAAAAAAAAAAAAAAAAAGGAACAGTACTGTAGTTTATAGACAGTGCTGCTTCAGCCTCTGGGCTAGGTCAGTATTAGGTTAACGGTCCTGGTTAAAGTATGTGAGGTGACACATACAGAAATTGTCCTCACATATACAAGTATGGAAACTGCAGACAGTGCTTAGTGGGAAATGCAGTTAATCCAGTCCAAAAGGAGAAAAAAAACTTCTGGAATGGCAAAAAGCCAAAAAAATCTGTTATGTGCTTATTCTGGTTCAGCATGGGCAACATGATCCTTAAAAATTCTCCCCTCCCTACACCTCTGTTGACTAACCTGTGTATAAAAAGAAGCATATACTTACCTATTTTCCGGTCTGGTCACATGATCCTGTGTCAGCCAACACCTGCAGGGGAGAAGAGAAAGCCCTCAGCAATGGCTGGTAAAGCCTGGAGTGATGACATTACCCATTGGGGTGGTTCATCCTTTGTCAGCACTCCCTCCTCTCCCCTGCAGCCACTGCTGGCTGACACAGAGCAGAGGAGCCGGAGTAAAATAAAAATAGTTAAGTATATGTATCTTTCTTACACAGGTTAATCAGCATAAGTGTTAAGAGGTAGGGGAGTGTTAGGAGAGGGTTAAGGCTAATTGACTTTAAGCTGGAATTTCACTTTAAAAAAAAAAGCAGGGGGCGAGTTCCTTTAATATTCTGCCATGCACATATTTTAATTGGGGTGATGCTCCGAGGAGGTATTTCTAATAACTAGCCTGCAGGCATTGCTTCAATGTCAAGTGTCCCTGGAAAGTCTTTTAAAATGCTGATATCTATAAAATAGGCTGTAGAAAAACATTAAGCATGCTACAACAGCTAAATATTGAGCAAGCACAGGTAGACAGATTTCACATAGCACTGGCTCAGACTAGAGTTGGCAGGCAGCATGAATCTAGGCGTTGTCTGTACAGTTGTGGTAGGATACTGATGTCACCTTCTAAAACAGATTCAGATGACAATGTAGAAAAAAATTGTAGAATCAAATTTAAGTTCTCAGAAGAGATAAAATACATCTCAACGGGAACATCGAGGACTGAAGACGAATTGCATGCCCTTAAATACTAGAGAAAACAGCTTGGTGAAAGTGTATCTTGACTTGGAAGAAAACTCCCCCAATAAAAAGTGACACTGAAGACAATGCTTTGAGTCAGAGCAGTTAATGCAGGTTTATTATGTTAAAAATCTTTTTTACTGCAGTTGTAAGAGGCTTGTAAAAACATGACTGTCCACAGCACTGAGGGTCCCTACATTGTGTCTGTTTGTGTAGCACTTTGAAGGACATCACTAGTGACCCAGATGGTGTGTCCTTGCTTTGTGTTTAACCTTGTAGAGATATACATTCAGGGACTGTTGTCAGGTCACAAGGTCCCTGGTGTTATATTACTGAAAGGCACTGCAGAGGTAACAAGCCCTTTGCACCATTACCTTTTCTATCACCTTCTCCAAGATCATTGTTTAGAGGCTTGAACATTTTAACTGCACAAATTGTTCCCACTTTAGCACCTTCACCATGATCTAAACATTAACCCAGCATGCATTCCAGGGAATGGCAAAACCCAGAATAGGCCTCTTTGAATCCTACAACTTTATTTTTCTTGACCAAATCTTACAGTAAATTACACAAGGATGCATCTGACAGCACTTGTTAAAGAAAAGTGGACACAGATTAGATTACTGTAAATATTACTCTAAAATACATCAGTACGTTTCCATTTGTATACAAAAATTCTTAAAATGTATTATAATGCACAAATATAAAAATGTGTCATTAGGAAGCCTTGTGCGAAGAGTGCAAAATGTGTTATATCACGTACAAGTGGAAGTCATACATGCACAGACTGCCACTACCTGGCTACAAGAAGGTATTGCAGCTCATTAATGGAAGGAGATGGGATGGCAGTTAACAGATTTCCTGTTATGACAGATATTTGCTAGGCCTACAGCACCGATCTTAAAACACTACAGGTTAAACGGCAGCTTTTCTTGTTCCTTTCTTTAAAATGAAGCCCAGAGGGCCTAGGGGAGCAGGTGAGCAGCTGCCGTTTTATTTGCAGTTCCTCCTTGATTAATGTAGACAACCTAATAGAACGTTTTAAAAAGACCTATTGTAAGATGACATAGTTCAGATGCTTGAAAGCTAAGCTACACGACTTAAGATGAGAACATTTAATTAAGGGATTATGCAATTATTTGGTGTCTGCTTGCGTTATATGGCTATGCCGTCTAGATTTGCCAATAGTCTATATCATTTAGTATCTAAACTAAAGTGGTGTGTTCCTAAACTGGCACTGCCTTGAACAAGTATTGAATAAAAAGAGTAGCTTGGGCTTTGCCCATTTCCTCATATGTGTTAATTACTAATGAGATTTGTAGTTATTGGCATTTTACAAGTTCGCCATTGCTTTTTATTTTAGCTGTTATTGAAAATGTGCATAAAAAAACCTATAAACCATGCGCTTACTCCAAAAAAGTCATAGATGTAAGCAGCTAACACAACAAATAGAAAATTTGTAATAAATCATATGTAACCAAGTGTAGCGCTAAAAAATGAGAAAGAAAATATTGCTATACCACATATAATAGCAAAATTAATTGTGAAAAGATAGTGTTTTGTATACTTTGTGAACATTCATACATATAGAACACTTATATTATAAAGCCTTGGGGTCACCAAAAGTGATAACAGGATGTAAAAATGGCAATAAAGTCCAAAACTGAATATGCAGATACGATGAACATAAATTTTGCAATGGTGATAAGTTCCAAAACATATATTCGTGAGAGATTTCTGTACGTAATCCAACATGTGCTGACACTTGTGCGAAACCGCCACCTAGGATGACTGGAGGCTTACCAGAAAGTTGGGACCCACCTAGCATACGCTATATGGGTCAAACAGGCTTGGATTGCTCACTGGCAATGAAGGTAGGGAACCAAGGGCTGGTGAATGGTGAAGTTGTAACGTTGCTATCCCAAAGAGGTCTTCTTCATATGGAAGCTCGGACACCAACGGACATTACCCACATGTAATGAAGAAGGGGCTCATAGCGTAATTCCGTAAACCATAAAAAAATTTATTAAAAGGAAAAACACTTACATTTCAGAATAAAAAGCGCTTGCAAGTAAAATGGCGGCAGTGGAGTCCTCCCGACGCGTTTCGTCATACAAGACTTTGTTATTGAAAATGGTCATGATTTTCAGCATTCAGTATGAAATGTGTGCAGCAGCTGACAGTAAGTGTATGTAAACCCGGACCATTAACTTTTTTTTCCCTTCTGGTCTGTTAAATATCCAATGAAAGTATTTTATCTGCTTAACAAGGGCCAAAAATAGCTGTTGATCCTGCCAGCAATTTCATGTGCACTCTGCTTGTGCTGCACTGAAATCTAAAGCAGTGTTATCAGCTCTGCCTAGTTTACATATGTGAACTAGGCACCTCCTCTTATGTTAAGGATAAGAGGAGAGGTTAGGAGGAAGAGTTCTGTAGTCCAAATGAGGACTGAGCAGCCCAGAGTGACAATGCTGCACCTCTATAGACACAACAACAAGTGAGGGTTGGCACCCTAGGCTAGGAATGCTACTGGCATGATCACAAAGAGAAAAGGCAGGAAGAAATAAAAAAAAATTAAAAATGGGATTTTTGTACTCCCCGTAAAATCCATTTCTCTGAGTTTGACGGACACAGCACCCCCTTAATCTTGACCATTAGGTTATATTGCCTCTGCAGGAGTAGGACTAGGCAGAACAAAAAAACACCTGGCTACGCCCATGGGCTGTCCTGACTCAGTATATAACCCCCTCCCTGCTCTAGGTATTCAGTTTAGCAGCAAGCAGTAATAGAAGTATCAAAAACCTCCATAGAGGGGTGGGTGCTGTGTCCGTCAAACGCAGAGAAATGGATTTAACGGTACAAAAATCCCATTTTCTCTTTTATCGATGGACACATTGCCTCCTTAATCTTGACCATTGGGACATCCAAAAGCAGTGCCAAAGAAAAATAAGGGGTGGGCAAAATAAACCAAGGCTAACCATAAGAGCCCTAACCAGGACTCAGGAGCCCCATCTGAAATAAATAATATTTAAAGAAAAAAACACCTCTGATGAGGGAACCCCCCTGCCCTCTCAAACAGCAGTCTGTAAAATATTGCGGCCAAAAGAAGCATCCGCACATGCCAAAATATCTACTTTATAGAATTTAGTAAAGGTATGCACTGACGAGCAAGTGGCCGCCTTGCAAACCTGTGATATAGACGCTTGATGACCGAAGGCCCAAGAAATACTAAGCGCCCGAGTAGAATGCGCCATGACAGGGAAAAGGAGGAACCCGACCCTTAAAAGAATAGGCCTGTCACAGTCGGTCTGAACCATCTGGAGATGGTAGCTCAAGAAGCGGCCAGCCCTTTCCTTGGTCCTTGTGTAACCAAAAAAAAGTGAGTGACCTCTGGAAGGACTCAGTGGATTCCAGATACACTCAAATCGCACAAACCACATCCAAAGTATGCAAAGCAAATTCCTTGGGATGAGCCGGCTTGGGACACAAAGAAACCAACACAATGTCCTCATTCAAATGAAAGTCAGACAAACTTGGGCAAAAATGACAGACAAGGAAGAACCACTTTATCCCTATGGAGTACTAAATAGGGACTACGACAGGATAATGCCAACTCCGAAACCCTGCGGGCTGAGGTAATAGCCACCAGAAATGCCACCTTCTGGGACAAAGTAGGTAAGGGAATCTCCCGAATATTGTTGAATGGAGGTTTCTGGAGAACCGATAGCACCAAGTTTAAATCCCATGGCAGCAAAAGAGACCGTACAGGCGGAGCCACATGCCAGACTCCTTGAATGAATGTACAAACTAAAGAGTGAGCGGCTAGGGGTCACTGAAAGAAGACTGCTAAGGCAGACACCTGGCCCTTGATGGTGCTCAAAGCTAACTTCTGCTCAACGCCCTGTTGAAGAAACGCTAAGATCCGAGCCACAGAAAAGGATCGAGGATGAACGCCAATCGACTCACACAAAGAAATGTACGCTTTCCATGTAGGATGGTACACCTTACTAGAAGTCGACTTCCCCGCCTTCACCATAATAGGGATCACTGATCCCGACAGACCACTATCTCTCAGTACCTGACATTCAAAGGCTAGGCCATTAAAACCAGTTACTGTACAGCAGGATGGAAGCTCAGCCCTCGGTACAGCTGGTCCTCTTAAGGGACATTAACGGTCACCAGAAGACTTTCGCCCTCGGTTCTTCGTAGGCAACGCAGAAGAGGAAGGCGTTGGCACTGCAGTGGCACTAGGACGACTGTGGCGTCTACCAGAGGAACTTGCAAGATTGCTACAAGCCTCAGTTACTTCTCATTCAACTGAACCCACTGAAGGGGCCGACGTTTGAGAAGAAAAACTACTAACCTGGTCAGCATTCACTCCAGAATCAGACCCAGGTATCCCAATTTCCTGGACAGGGCTAGAGGGGACCTTGGGTAGTTCGGACGTTACCTGAACCTTTACAGGAATTATACCCACACAAGGAGACACAGGCCCCCTGAAGTGGACAAATTCTGTCCCCCTTCTTTGGTACCCCCAAAAGGTTCAATTCGTGGACCCCCTTGACGCTCACAAAGGTGGTCCATGAATCTAGAAACCAGCAGAGATGTCCCCCCACTCCAGCAATGGGTGGGGGTAGACATTCATGCTGAAGGAGTGGATCCGGAGAAGCCTGCTCTAGGGTTACCAGACCAAGATTGCTTGGAACTTCCCAGGGAAGACTTGATCTTGTTTCCTTTATCTGCCGTCGGGAGCCCAGAAGAATTTCTTATGGGCTGAGAAGGAAGGCCCCCTGTCTGCGACAAGGCTCCTTACCTTTCCTAGACTGAGACAGAAAGGTACTCTTTCCCCCTGTGACACCCTTAATGATGTCATCCAGGGTAGCCCCAAACAGGCGGTCGCCTTGAAAGGACAGATCAATGAGAGCTTTTTTTAGAGGCTTGGTCTGCCGACCAATTCTTAAGCCACAGCACACGTCTAATCACCACCACTGAAACAGAAAGCTTGGACAGCACAGGAACTGTATCACAAATACTGTAGCCCATGGACCAACTGGTTCGCTAAAATCACATAAGCAGCGCAAACCTGCTCACTACCCAGACCCTGGCGCAAAAGCTTGGCCCATTCAGATAGGGTCTGCGACACCAGGGCCAAGGCCAAGACTGGACGCAATGCCGACCCAGCCATAGTAAACAAGCTGCGTGCCACAGCCTCAGCTTTCCTGTCAGCTGGGTCCTTAAAGGACGGGGATTCCTCTACTGGGATCATGGTTGCTTTATTCAACCTGGAAACAGGAGGGTCCACCACTGGTGGGGTAGTCCACTTTAAAAGTGATTCTTCAAAAGGGTAGCGTATTGAGAAATGTTTGGGGACCACAAAGGGTGGTTTTGGTTGTTTCCATTCCTTATAGGTAAACCTATCAAAATAAGGCATATAAGGAAACACCCTTGGTGTGCGAGGTGACTTATGTGTACCAAAGGACACAGCCATATCTGTGGCCCTGTCAGCCGCATCCCCCATCTTTAAAGTCTCCTGCACCGCAGTAACAAGTGCGTCCACTAGCGCTTTTTCACTTGCTGCTGAGACCGCAGAGGAGTCATCCTATCGGACAGGTCAGGGGGCGAGACATTAAACCCCCGTGGATGGGCCACGTCCCCAGCAGCATCAGGCTCAGAATCAGATGAGACAGACTGAGCAGGGGAAGGCGGGGGCCGCTTCCTCCCGGGTCTTTGCCCACACGCTACCTCCACCCGGGATACTAATGACTCAAGGACCGCCGTCAGCACAACCATGGAAAGCTGGGGTTCCGAGGGACCGTCACCTCCATAAGGGGATCAGTGGGTGAGATGTGACCCTGAGGCTCCATAAGGAAGAAGACCCTGTAGTACAAAAGGAACTTTGGCACCACTAAGGGACACCCCAATGACCAGGGTACCTATCAGCAGAGGGAGATACACAAGGACCCCCAAAAACTCACCCTACCAAACGGAGGAGCGCCGCACTTCGGACCCAGCAACACCAATGTCGGCGTCCATTTCATATATCTAGGAAGAGAAGCATAGGGGAGAAAGAGGAGCTCTGTCATCGTCACGAAGTTCTGGCAATCTCTAGCGTCTAGACTAATGGAAAATGGCCACCGTGACCTCATCGGCTACATAAACATGGCCACCAACCAAACCAACAGAAAAATGGCTGCCGTAATGTCGCCAGACCACCCAAAAATGGCCGCCGGCCACTTGACATGCTGAGGCATGCTACCAGTATCCTCTGTGCCTTCCACATTGCTGCACCCTCTGCAAGGGGACCCCCCCTCTAAAAATGTACTCTACCACCAGGCAGGGTGAACATTTAAGGGGACACGGCTGTGCCCTCACTGGGACCCCCAATCTGCACACTACCTCACACTGCACACACAGGAGGGCATGCACCTAGGGGTCTCCGCTGCACCCTCTTCACTGGAACCCCCCCATACCGCCAGGGCAGGCCACACACCACCCAGAAGGGAAATGGCAGGGGACACCCCCAGGGGTCTCTGCTGCCTGCCCTGGGACTCCCACCAATCTGTGGGGAGAGGGGGAGGCCCAGTTTAACCAGGGGACTTTAGAATGGTAGGAGGGATCCTGCAGGCAGGTCCGACCATCTCTGGAGGGCACCCGCGTTCACCCCAAACCGCACAAAGGGGAAAAGGGGGAACTGTACTTACCGATCCATGGTGCAGGTGACCCTCCAGACAGAACTCCTAGCCACCGAAGTAGGGGCTGTTGGCCAAGGGACCGCTGCGACTCGGACCAGAGCCCGTTCGTATGCGACCTTGTGAGACGTTTAACTCGCGGGCCAGCCTCCGTCCCTTAAGGCTAAGTCATGGCCGACCTAGCGCATAGCTGCAGTCTGCACACGCTCGCTGGCTGGACTGGGGAGACCACTGGGTCTAGATTATCCAGCCCGTCACCTAACCCAGCAGATCTCCCAGGAGAAAATGCATGGAAAAAAAGACAAAAGTAAAATTTGCTAGGACCAAAAGATTCCAGCAAGGAGCTAGGTCCTTAATCCTGACTAGACAGAAATAAACTGAATACCAAGAGCAAGGAGGGGGTTATATACTGACTCAGGACAGCCCATGGGCGTAACCAGGTGTTTTTTGTTCTGCCTAGTCCTACTCCTGCAGAGGCGATATAACCCAATGGTCAAGATTAAAGGAGGCGCTGTGCCCGAACAAAAGAGAAAAGTGAATATTCTACCACATCTAATGTTAAAGTGATTCTAAAAGGTAAAATGTTTATTACTTTAATGCAAAAAAAATTGTCCCTTGCTGTGCTCTTGGTGCCCCCCACATCCCCAAATACTTACCCGAGTCCTGTATCGCTCCAGCACTATGCCCATCTGCTGGTCTCCTCTCTCCCAAGCTTGGCTGGGAGCAGCAGGGCAGCCATCAGAAATTGTGGGGCCCCTTATACAGCTTTAGGCCCGGGGACCCCCCGCCCACCAACATTCCCCATGGTCCCGCCCACTGGCTGCCCCACCAAGTCCTTCAGTGCCTCAGCCCCCCCTTACACCTGTATGCTCTCAGCCCCCCCTCACACCTCTACGCTCCCAGCACCACTCACACCTCTACGCTCCCAGCACCACTCACGTGTATATATGACATGCATGCATGCATATACACACACACACAAGACATGTACACATACAGAGACATGTACACTCACAGGCATGTACATAAACAGGCATGTATACACACAGAGACATGTAAACAGTCAGAAATGTACACCCCCCCGGCACAACAGCCTTTATAAGGTGGTCCTAGTTCCAGCTCTTGTTTCCACATGCAGGAAATGGCCAGAGGTGGCAGCAAAGAGCCCAATGTCAGCTCATGACAGAGCAGCAGCCTGCCGACACACACATACAGGAGCATCTACGGAGCTCTTCTGCACCCGCCCCTGCCTTCTCACATCCCTGCCAGTCGGCCGGGCCCATCCAGACGCTGGGGCCCCCTTACAAGTGTATGGGCTGTACCCCCGATGGCAGCCTTGAGCAGTAGCAATGGATTCCTGCTACTGTCAGTCAAATCCTGTGAGCAGAGTGTGGTGATGGGGCCGAGACATGCTGTGTGTGTCAATAAACGCACACAGCCTGGCTCAGGATTGAGCTCACACGTCTGCCCGTATAGCGTGTGCTTGCTACGGGGTAGACAAAATAGGAGGAGCCAAGATCACCAGCGGGAGAATCGCAACAGAGGAGGTCCAAGACTGCTCTGTGCAATACCCTACTGGGTTTAAAGGGTGGTTTCTGCAGGGCAGAGAGAACCAAACGGATCCCAAGGAAGGGTGATGTAATATAAGTTTAATCATTAAGACACCATGAATAAAAGATTTTATCAAGGAAAAGCAAAGCCAAAAAGGTTTCTGGAATGGATAAATACTTAAGGCCAAATTCTGGTACATATCCAATTGTAGGAAGGCTAGAATGTGAGGTACAGAGTAATATTTGTGGTTGAAAAGCCTGTGTTCACATTAGGCAAAAAATTATTTCTAGGTACAGAAGCAAATTTTTCACAAAGTGGCTTTTTTGTCTCTCAGTATGTTGGGAATAACAAAGTCAGAAATACTCCTATCATTCAAGGCCTGGGTTTCCACAACCATGTCAGTGACTGAGAAGCAGGATGGAACACAGGCCTCAAGAAAGCAGCTCTGGCCTGTTAGGAGTGGCCAGGGGCCACCTGCCAGACGTTTGCATGTCTGTGCACCAGGTTCTTTTGGGCCAGTTAACTGCATTGAGAATTTTTCTCTACCTCTATTTTGCAGAGCAGTCAAGGAAGAATTCACACCGGAGGGAAGGCAGATATTCACCTGAATAGAGGCCAGGGAATTACCAGGGCATCTGATGCCAGTGCTAGAGGATCCTTGGTCCTGGCCACAAATAGGGGTAACTTGTTGTTGAACCTAGGTTACAATGCATTCAGAAAGTATTCACATCGCTTCATTTTTTCCATATTTTATGTTATGTTACAGCCTTATTCCAAAATGGATTAAATTCATTAATTTCCTCAAAATTTTACAAATACCCAATAATTACAACGTGAAAAAAGTTTGTTTGAAATCTTTGCAAATTGATTAAATAAAAAAATAAATGGGGGCGTGGCCGGATGTGATCGAGGCAGCAAGTGTTTCTCAGAGGCTCCGTTTATCCTGACAAAATCCGTGAACTTGGAGCATTCCATTTACCACCCCAACTTATCAGGTGGGGGAAGCAGTCAGGAGCAAAATGATGCATTCCGCGTCCTCAAAGAAGCAACAGAAAGCCGTGAACGAACAGCGCCATACCCGCGCTATGAAGGACGGAACGAAAGACTCCGCCCCCGCCATCTTGCCAGCACGGACATCAGCAAAGCGCGCCACGCTGACTTCTGGGAAGATGGCGACGGAAAGTGAAACTGCTGAGATGGAGTTAGCAGAGGATCAAGCAGAGGAGTCTCAGGGAGCTGTGGACACAGATGCCATAATTCGTCCGATCCTAGAAGCCATAAACGCCAGTAAGTCGGAACTTATGGGTAGAATCGATCATCTATCATCTGAATGTACCCTGATAAGGCACGATCTAGACAAGATCCGGGGGCGGCTTACCACGGTGGAAACGAGGGTCTCGGATGTGGAAGATATTACGCACTCTCAGGGGGCAAATATAGCTGAACTGAAGGATATGGTGCTCGCCTTGCAGCGTAGAGCCATAGATGCGTAAGACCGTCAGAGGAGAAATAACATCAGAGTGGTGGGCCTACCTGAAGGGGCAGAGGGGGACAAGCCTGTTCTATTTGCTGAAGGTTTTTTCAAACAACTCCTATCGCTGAAAGATTTGCCCCCAACCTATGTTGTTGAAAGAGCCCACAGAGTACCAACAGGACGCAGACCGCCGGGAGCGTTCCCTAGACATAAAAAGAGAGAGGGGCGCACCGGCCATGTGCATTATCTTTTGTAAAACATTTATTGAATAAAATAATAAAAGAAATTACTCACAAGCAGTAGTACAATCAGGTGCCATAAAACTCGAGCAGCAACAAGCAGCAAGTAGTTATAGTGATGAGCGAAGCTTTCCAAAGGTCTTAGAGGAGCGTACAGGCATCACTACTAGCTAACGCGTTTCGAAGGGCACGTCCCTTCTTCATCAGAGCTCAGCTAGCGTTCCCTAGACCCTTATTGGTCAGGTTTCTGAATTATAGAGACCGGGATATGATTTTGGCCAAGGCCAGACAAGTTCCGGAGCTGAAATATGAAAATGCAAGAGTAATGTTTTTTCCTGATTTTTCGGCAGCCACACAGCAGCAATGCAGGTCTTTTAACGACATACGCAAAAGATTGAGAGACAAAGAGATCCAATACAGTACGCTATACCCGAGCAAGCTCAGGATTCAACATAAGGGCAGCGTGAAATTCTTTGAAGATCCTGGAGAGGCCAGTGATTGGCTAGACAAGGAACTTTCCTAAAACTACATGGGACTGAATTCAATCGTAACTGAACTGCAAGTTGCACCTGTTGTGCGTTGTTGTGTGGCACAAGTTTATATCCTCAACACTCAGGAAATCGGGAAATACAGAGCAAGTAGAATTGCAATCATTCCGGCCTGCAAGAAGTCGGATCTCAAAGGAATCCTCTATACTCCAGAGAAGCTCTACATAGAGCCAGGATCCAGCTACACAGGAGACCTGCGGGACAGAGTATCAGGAGGTGAGCAAAGATCACACGCCAATACGACAGAGAAAATCTGGTGATACAGACGGAGTTAACAACCACAAACTCCAGACGGAGGACGACTTCAAGGAGGTTCTCTACATTTTCGCAAGGAAGGAAGGCTCTTCCCCGCCATGAGCATGGTCCAGCAGGCATGGACAGGGAAGTTACCCAAGTTTCACGGCGCATTGGGTGACTCTGCTGGCAGCTGGGAAGGATGCAGGACAAGGTGCAGTAGTGTTGGAGGTTGTTCCGCCACCACGCCTCCAAAATGCTAATGATTGTGACACACCTCTCTCCTCCACCCCCTCCTCTTCTTCTTCTTCCTCCATGGCCTCTTCCTCGGAACCAGCGGTGCTCCATAGTCCTTCAAGCGGCTACGCAAGTACGCAGGAAAAAAGATGCCATGCGGTGCTTGAGCTGGTGTGCTTGGGGGACAGGAGCCACACTGGGGCAGAGGTTCTGTCAGCTCTGCAGGGGCAGGTTCAGAGGTGGTTGACGCCACGCCAACTTAAGGCAGGAATGGTGGTTTGCGACAATGGCACCAACCTCCCCTCTCTGCCCTCCGACAGGGACAAATGACCCATGTGCCCTGTTTGGCTCACGTCCTTAACTTGGTGGTGCAGCGGTTCTTGGGCAGGTACCCGGGCTTACAGGATGTCCTGAGGCAGGCCAGGAAAGTCTGTGTGCATTTCCGCCGGTCATATAATGCCAGTGCTCGGCTGACGGACCTCCAAAAGGAGTTTAACCTGCCCAAGAACCGCCTAATCTGTGACATGCCCACCAGGTGGAACTCGACGTTGGCCATGCTGCAGCGGCTGCACACGCAGCAGAGGGCCATCAATGAGTACCTGTGCGACTATGGCACCAGGACAGGGTCAGGGGACCTTGGTTTTTTTTCCCCACGCCAGTGGGCCATGATCAGGGGATGCATGCACTGTCCTGTCACCATTTGAGGAGGCCACGAGGATGGTGAGCAGTGACAGTGCATGCATCAGTGACACTGTCCCCCTTGTCCACCTGTTGGAGCACACGCTGCGTGGAATAATGGACAGGGCACTTGAGGCAGAACAGAGGCAGGAAGAGGAGGACTTCCTTAGCTCTCAAGGCCCCCTTTATCCAGACAGTGTTGCTGCGTGCCCGCCGATCACACAGGAAGAGGACGAGGAGGAGGAGGAAGATTGTGTCAGTATGGAGGTGGAGCCTGGCACTCAGCATCAGCAGCAGTCTTTAAGGGATCAGTCCCAAGAAACACATGGACTTGTACGTGGTTGGGAGGAGGTGGCTGCGGACCATGTCGTCCTTAGTGACCCAGAGGACTCCGGACCGAATGCCTCAGCAAACCTACGCTGCATGGCCTCCCTGATCCTGCAAAGCCTGCGTAAGGATCCTCGTATTCGTGGTATCAAGGAGAAGGACCAATACTGGCTGGCAACCCTCCTTGATCCACGTTACAAGGGTAAGGTTGCGGACCTTATCTTGCCATCGCAGAGGGAGCAGAGGATGAAACATCTTCGGGAGGCCTTGCAGAAAGGTCTGTGCAACGCGTTCCCAGAGACTGGGAGGTTACAAACTCCTGTTTCTGGACAACGTGTTGCTGAGGCTTCGGTCAGTCAAAGAAGGAGCGGTGGAGAAGGTGGCCGTCTGACCGATGCGTTCAGACAATTTTTTGGTCCGCAGCCCCAAGGTATGATCGGTTCCAGCAACCATCGCCAGCGTCTGTTTTACATGGTGCAGGAATACCTAGGGGCAAGATCAGACTTGGACACCTTTCCCACCGAAAATCCTCTGGGTTACTGGGTCTTGAGGATGGATCACTGGCCAGAGCTTGCACAGTATGCAATTGAGCTACTGGCCTGTCCTGCATCCAGCGTTCTTTCGGAACGCACATTCAGTGCTGCTGGAGGCGTGGTAACCGATCACAGGGTGCGTCTGTCCACCGACTCGGTCGATCGACTGACCTTCATAAAAATGAATCAGTCTTGGATCACCACCAGCTACCAAGCACCTGATGCTGATGTAACTGAATATTTTTTTTTTAAATCTCAGATCCCTTCAAAGACTGCCTATGCTGAGTGACTATCCCTGAGTAATTATCCTCTTCCTCCTCAATCATCACGCTGATAGCTTGTAAGAACATTTTTGGTTCTGGGCGCCACCACCAGTGCCTAAGGCACAATTTTTCAGCCCCTGTTTAACAGGGGCGTGTAATTACAATTTTTGATGTAATACTTTGCAGCAGGGCTCGTTCCTGCATTCCAACTAGAGTGTCTGTGAGGGGTTGCAGTGTTGTGGCACCAGCACCAGTGCCTAAGGCCCAATTTTTCAGCCCTTGTTTAACAGGGGCGTGTAATTACAATTCTTGATCTAATATTTCACAGCAGGGCCCTGTGAGGGCTTACAGTGTTGTGGCCACAGCAACACCTAAGGCCCAAATTTCTGCTGAGTATATAGGGCAGGACCCTACTTTCAAACATCTAACTTACAAACGACTCCTACTTGCAAACGGAAGGAGACAACAGGAAGTGAGATGAAATCTACCCCTAGGAAGGGAAATTCTCTCCTGTAAGAGTTAATATGGGGAAAAAAATTCTCCTTTCCACTGATGCTTTCCAATCCTTGTTCCACAAAAAAACCCAAATTTTCAAAAAACATTTTTCATTGGGACAAAAAGTGAGGTGAAATCTTCTGAAGAGGAGGAAAGACAGCAAAACAAATGTCACAGGGGTGATAACCCTTCCCTATGTTTTCCAAAAAGCTTAAAAAAGATTTTTTGGCTGGAGCTAAACACGTTAAAAATGTACCCGTTCAAAATTACAAAAAGATTCTACTTAACAACAAACCTACACCTCTCTTGTTTGCACCGCCTGTATACTGTCTCACTGATTTTCATCCATATTGCCATGACCCGACATTACATTAACCAGTTGCCGAACGCCGCACGCCGATGTACGTCGGCAGAGCAGCACGGGCAGGCAAAAGGGCTTACCTGTACGTCCCTGCCCCCCCCCGGTGCCTGCGGCGGTCGGCAAATCTCCCCCGGCGATCAGTGGTGAGGTGGAGGCCATCCATTCGTGGCCCCCCCCTGGCGATCGCTCCCAGCCAATGGGATAATTTCCCTGCCTCTGTATTGTACACAGAGGCAGAGGAAATGATGTCATCTCCCCTCGGCTCGGTATTTTCCGTTCCGGGCCGAGGAGAGAAGACTGTAATGTGAGTGCACAACACTACACACACACACAGTAGAACATGCCAGGCATACAAAACACCCCGATCCCACCCCCCGATCCCCCCCCAATCACCCCCCCGTCACAAACTGACACCAAGCAGGTTTTTTTTTGGGGTTTTTTTTCCTGATTACTGCTAGGTGTCAGTTTGTGACAGTTACTGTGTTAGGGCAGTGAGTATTACCCCCCTTTAAGTCTAGGATACCCCCCTACCCCCCCTAATAAAGTTTTAACCCATTGATCCCCCCCCGGCACCAGTGTCACTAAGCGATCATTTTTCTGATCGCTGTATTAGTGTCGCTGGTGACGCTAGTTAGGGACGTAAATATTTAGGTTCGCCGTCAGCGTTTTATAGCGACAGGGACCCCCATATACTATCTAATAAATGTTTTAACCCCTTGTTTGCCCCCTAGTTAACCCTTTCACCACTGATCACCGTATAACCATTATGGGTGACGCTGGTTAGTTCGTTTATTTTTTATAGTGTCAGGGCACCCGCCGTTTATTACCGAATACAGGTTTAGCCCCCTGATCGCCCGGCGGTGATATGCGTCGCCCCAGGCAGCATCAGATTAACGCCAGTACCGCTAACACCCACGCACGCAGCATACGCCTCCCTTAGTGGTATAGTATCTGAACGGATCAATATCTGATCCGATCAGATCTATACTGGCGTCCCCAGCAGTTTAGGGTTCCCAAAAACGCAGCGTTAGCGGGATCAGCCCAGATACCTGCTAGCACCTGCGTTTTGCCCCTCCGCCCGGCCCAGCCCACCCAAGTGCAGTATCGATCGATCACTGTCACTTACAAAACACTAAATGCATAACTGCAGCGTTCGCAGAGTCAGGCCTGATCCCTGCGATCGCTAACCGTTTTCTTGGTAGCGTTTTGGTGAACTGGCAAGCACCAGCCCCAGGCAGCGTCAGTACCGCTAACACCCACGCACGCACCGTACACCTCCCTTAGTGGTATAGTATCTGATCGGATCAATATCTGATCCGATCAGATCTATACTGGCGTCCCCAGCAGTTTAGGGTTCCCAAAAACGCAGTGTTAGCGGGATCAGCCCAGATACCTGCTAGCACCTGCGTTTTGCCCCTCCGCCCGGCCCAGCCCAGCCCACCCAAGTGCAGTATCGATCGATCACTGTCACTTACAAAATACTAAACGCATAACTGCAGCATTCGCAGAGTCAGGCCTGATCCCTGCGATCACTAACAGTTTTTTGGTAGCGTTTTGGTGAACTGGCAAGCGCCAGCGGCCTAGTACACCCCGGTCGTAGTCAAACCAGCACTGCAGTAACACTTGGTGACGTGGCGAGTCCCATAAGTGCAGTTCAAGCTGGTGAGGTGGCAAGCACAAGTAGTGTCCCGCTGCCACCAAAAAGACAAACACAGGCCCGTCGTGCCCATAATGCCCTTCCTGCTGCATTCGCCAATCCTAATTGGGAACCCACCGCTTCTGCAGCGCCCGTACTTCCCCCATTCACATCCCCAACCAAATGCAGTCGGCTGCATGAGAGGCATTTTCTTTATGTCCTCCCGAGTACCCGTACCCAGCGAACCCCCCCAAAAAGATGTTGTGTCTGCAGCAAGCGCGGATATAGGCGTGACACCCGCTATTATTGTCCCTCCTGTCCTGACAATCCTGGTCTTTGCATTGGTGAATGTTTTGAACGCTACCATTCACCAGTTGAGTATTAGCGTAGGGTACAGCATTCCACAGACTAGGCACACTTTCACAGGGTCTCCCAAAATGCCATCGCATTTTGAGAGACCCGAACCTGGAACCGGTTACAGTTATAAAAGTTAGTTACAAAAAAAGTGTAAAAAAAAAAAAATATATAAAATAAAAAAAAATAGTTGTCGTTTTATTGTTCTCTCTCTATTCTCTCTATTGTTCTGCTCTTTTTTACTGTATTCTATTCTGCAATGTTTTATTGTTATTATGTTTTATCACGTTTGCTTTTCAGGTATGCAATTTTTTATACTTTACCGTTTACTGTGCTTTATTGTTAACCATTTTTTTGTCTTCAGGTACGCCATTCACAACTTTGAGTGGTTATACCAGAATGATGCCTGCAGGTTTAGGTATCATCTTGGTATCATTCTTTTCAGCCAGCGGTCGGCTTTCATGTAAAAGCAATCCTAGTGGCTAATTAGCCTCTGGACTGCTTTTACAAGCCGTGGGAGGGAATGCCCCCCCCCCCCCCCAACGTCTTCCGTGTTTTTCTCTGGCTCTCCTGTCTCAACAGGGAACCTGAAAATGCAGCCGGTGATTCAGCCAGCTGACCATAGAGCTGATCAGAGACCAGAGTGGCTCCAAACATCTCTATGGCCTAAGAAACCGGAAGCTACGAGCATTTTATGACTTAGATTTCGCCGGATGTAAACAGCGCCATTGGGAAATTGGGAAAGCATTTTATCACACCGATCTTGGTGTGGTCAGATGCTTTGAGGGCAGAGGAGAAATCTAGGGTCTAATAGACCCCAATTTTTTCAAAAAAGAGTACCTGTCACTACCTATTGCTATGATAGGGGATATTTACATTCCCTGAGATAATAAAAATGATTAATAAAAAAAAAAAAAAATGAAAGGAACAGTTTAAAAATAAGATAAAAAAAAAATAATAATAAAAAAAAAAAAAAAAGCACCCCTGTCCCCCCTGCTCTCGCGCTAAGGCGAACGAAAGCGTCGGTCTGGCGTCAAATGTAAACAGCAATTGCACCATGCATGTGAGGTATCACCGTGAACGTCAGATCGAGGACAGTAATTTTAGCAGTAGACCTCCTCTGTAGATCTAAAGTGGTAACCTGTAAAGGCTTTTAAAAATGTATTTAGTTTGTCGCCACTGCACGTTTGTGCGCAATTTTAAAGCATGTCATGTTTGGTATCCATGTACTCGGCCTAAGATCATCTTTTTTATTTCATCAAACATTTGGGCAATATAGTATGTTTTAGTGCATTAAAATGTAAAAAAGTGTGTTTTTTCCCCAAAAAATGCGTTTGAAAAATCGCTGCGCAAATACTGTGTGAAAAAAAGAAATGAAACACCCACCATTTTAATCTGTAGGGCATTTGCTTTAAAAAAATATATAATGTTTGGGGGTTCAAAGTAATTTTCTTGCAAAAAAAATTATTTTTTTATGTAATCAAAAAGTGTCAGAAAGGGCTTTGTATTCAAGTGGTTAGAAGAGTGGGTGATGCGTGACATAAGCTTCTAAATGTTGTGCATAAAATGCCAGGACAGTTCAAAACCCCCCCAAATGACCCCATTTTGGAAAGTAGACACCCCAAGCTATTTGCTGAGAGGCATGTCGAGTCCATGGAATATTTTATATTGTGACACAAGTTGCGGGAAAGAGACAAATTTTTTTTTTTTTTTTTTGCACAAAGTTGTCACTAAATGATATATTGCTCAAACATGCCATGGGAATATGTGAAATTACACCCCAAAATACATTCTGTTGCTTCTCCTGAGTACGGGGATACCACATGTGTGGGACTTTTTGGGAGCCTAGCCGCGTACGGGACCCCGAAAACCAAGCACCGCCTTCAGGCTTTCTAAGGCCGTAAATTTTTGATTTCACTCTTCACTGCCTATCACAGTTTCGGAGGCCATGGAATGCCCAGGTGGCAAACCCCCCCCCAAATGACCCCATTTTGGAAAGTAGACACCCCAAGCTATTTGCTGAGAGGTATAGTGAGTATTTTGCAGACCTCACTTTTTGTCACAAAGTTTTGAAAATTGAAAAAAAAAAAATTTTTTTCTCTCGTCTTTCTTTATTTTCAAAAACAAATGAGAGCTGCAAAATACTCACCATGCCTCTCAGCAAATAGCTTGGGGTGTCTACTTTCCAAAATGGGGTCATTTGGGGGGGGTTTATGCCATCTGGGCATTTTATGGCCTTCAAAACTGTGATAGGTAGTGAGGAGTAAAATCAAAAATGTACGACCTTAGAAATCCCGAAGGCAGTGATTGGTTTTCGTGGCCCCGTACGCGGCTAGGCTCCCAAAGAGTCCCACACATGTGGTATCCCCATACTCAGGAGAAGCAGCTAAATGTATTTTGGGGTGCAATTCCACATATGCCCATGGCCTGTGTGAGCAATATATCATTTAGTGACAACTTTTTGTAATTTTTTTTTTTTTTTAGTCATTATTCAATCACTTGGGACAAAAAAAATGAATATTCAATGGGCTCAACATGCCTCTCAGCAATTTCCTTGGGGTGTCTACTTTCCAAAATGGGGTCATTTGTGGGGGTTTTGTACTGCCCTGCCATTTTAGCACCTCAAGAAACTACATAGGCAGTCATAAATTAAAGGCTGTGTAAATTCCAGAAAATGTACCCTAGTTTGTAGGCGCTATAACTTTTGCGCAAACCAATAAATATACACTTATTGACATTTTTTTTACCAAAGACATGTGGCCGAATACATTTTGGCCTAAATGTATGACTAAAATTGAGTTTATTGGATTTTTTTTAGAACAAAAAGTAGAAAATATCATTTTTTTTTTCAAAATTTTCGGTCTTTTTCCGTGTATAGCGCAAAAAATAAAAACGGCAGAGGTGATCAAATACCATCAAAAGAAAGCTCTATTTGTGGGAAGAAAAGGACGCAAATTTAGTTTGGGTACAGCATTGCATGACCGCGCAATTAGCAGTTAAAGCGACACAGTGCCAAATTGTAAAAAGTGCTCTGGTCAGGAAGGGGGTAAATCCTTCCGGGGCTGAAGTGGTTAAACCCGCAAGCAGTTTTAAATGAGATTTTTTCCTTTAAAAATGACATTTGGTGCAGGGACTGTTCTAAACACGGGAAACACGCGTCACTTTACAGGAATACTATAGACACCCCCCAGGTACGATATTTAAAGGAATATTTCACTTTTTTTTTACTTTAAGCATCATTAAAATCACTGCTCCCGAAAAAACGGACGTTTTTAAAAGTTTTTTTTGCATTGATACATGTCCCCTGGGGTAGGACCCGGGTCCCCAAACCCTTTTTAGGACAATACCATGCAAATTAGCCTATAAAATGAGCACTTTTGATTTCGAACGTTCGAGTCCCATAGACGTCAATGGGGTTCTAACGTTCGTGCGAACTTTCGGTCCGTTCGCAGGTTCTGGTGCGAACCGAACCGGGGGGTGTTCGGCTCATCCCTACTAGAGGGTAGTAAGGTGTTGGCCCTACGTAAAAAGTGGATACAAAGAGCTGTTCACTCCACATATTCCACGTTTGCAAGAGGAGTGTCCATTCTCATTAGTAGATCTGTTTCTTGCACTATTCACCACGTAGTTACTGATCCAGAGGGCAGGTATGCTGCAGTTATAATGACATTCTTAATAGTCAAATGTTGCTAATAACCGTACACGTACCTCCACCTTTCCAGGTTCAAATTCTTTATGACATGGTAACAAGACTGGCACAATATTTACACTTGCCCCTGGTGGTGTTGGGGGATTTCAATGCTGTGCTGCATGCGGCCTTGGACTCCTCCAACCCAAGCTCTGAAGACCTAAAGAGTTGGGCCACCACGGTTGGAGTAGAGGAGATATGGCGATGGAAACATCCAGCTGATAAATGTTTCTCTCACATATCGACAGCACATGGCTCCTCAGCGAGAATAGACTTGGCTTTTGGTAATAACACCATGTTACAGCATGTGTCTAGTATAGAGTACCTAGCTGGGGGTCTGTCGGATCATAATCCCCTCCTCCTCACCTTGGCCGTAAGACAGAGGGGGGAGAGGGGGAGTTGGCGCCTATCTCCTGAATGGTTGCAACACGAACAGGTTGCGGCCCAGCTGGAAGAGGCGACAAAAAACTACTGGCAGTGCAATGTTGATACGGCAGAGCCACCAATGGTCTGGGACGCCTATAAGGCAGTAGTCAGAGGGGAATCCATATCGGCTATTAAGACAGCCAGGGTAAATGAAAATGAGGAATATAAAAATATCCAACAGGAAGAGAATGAACGGGCCAGGGCATATGCAGAAGCCCCATCGAGGGAATTGTTTGAATCCCTTCTAGAGGTCAGAAGATGTCTGTCACTGCAGGTTAAAGGACAGACAAAAATAGAGGAATCCCAGAGGGCACATATTCGCAGAGGGAGATAAAAATGGGAAGCTCCTGGCCATGTTGGTGGCGGATCACCCTCCGATGGCTCACATCCCGGTTATTAAAAATAGGAATGGGACGTTGGTCAGTGATCCGGTACTCATCATGCAGGAATTTGTGGACTTTTTCTCGTTGCTGTATTCTCCCATTCCTCCATATGACAGGGAGGAATTGGACAATGTAATGCGAAATCTACAGATACCTAGATTAACGGAGGAGGACTGCAACATTCTGGAGGCTAAAATAACAAAAGAAATAGAGGCCGCAATATGTGCATTCCCGCCCAATAAGGCCCCAGGGCTGGATGGTATACCTGCGGACTTTTACAGGGCCAACATTGAACAACTAGCCGGTAGATTCAATTGGTTATTGGAACATTGTCTAGAGCACTCCTCCCTACCTGACTCAATGATGGAAGCCTATATGATTCTCCTACCAAAACCAGGGAAGGATCCGACAGAATGTGCATCCTATCGTCCAATTGCCCTTCTAAATACAGACCTAAAAATCTTAACCAAAGTACTAGCAACCAGACTGGCCCAGGTTATACAGACTATAGTGAATATAGACCAAACCGGCGTCATGCCAGGAAAATCGACAGACACAAATCTTAGGAGACTGTTTACACATCTACAGCTTCCCTCAATAGACTCTGAATCAAAAATAGTGGTATCTCTCGATATAGCAAAGGCCTTTGATTCGGTAGATTGGCAATTCATGAGTAAGGTGTTGGAGGTCATGGGATTTGGACCACAATTTCGAAAATGGGTCTCACTGCTATATAGTAACCCCAAGGTGGCGATCCATATGGGTAGGAGGGTGTCTCCGTTTTTTGAAATAGGAAGGGGCACGAGGCAAGGGTGCCCTTTGTCCCCCTTCCTTTTCGCCCTTGTGATAGAGCCATTGGCCATTGCCTTAAGGGTCTCCGGGAGGGTACAAGATATTAAAGTGGGCACCATACACGAAACAGTTGCACTTTATGCAGATGATATGCTCCTGTTTCTGTCAGACCCGAAAAATTCACTAACTGTGGTACTGGAAATCCAGGATGATTTTGCCAGGTTTTCGGGGTTACAAGTGAATTGGAACAAGTCCTCAATACTTCCTTTAGATGATAGAGCAAAGGAAGGGGTTGACCCGGATCTGCCGCTACAATGGGTAACGTCTATGAAATACCTTGGGGTAAAGATCACAGCAAAAATAGAAGATTACATGTCCCTTAACGTTCTCCCACTGATAGCCTTCCTCAAGCAAAAAACTCAGGCGTGGTCCAGACTTCCATTGTCTTTGATAGGCAGGATCAGCCTACTCAAAATGAAGGTCCTGCCGGTGATATTATACTTTTTGAGACATGCCCCAGTGTGGATACCAAAATCTTTTTTTCGTCAACTAGACGGTATAGTGGGCTCCTTTTTATGGGCTCCAAAACTCCCCAGGATTGGGATTAAGGTACTTCAGGAACCGGGAGATGAGGGGGGTCTGACTCTCCCAGATTGGCATAAGTACTATCTGGCAGGGCAGATGGTTTTTGCCCGTAGATGGCTAATCATGGACGAAGGGGACGCAGCCATGGTGTTGGAAGCGGCCCACCCGGGGTCCTATGAAAGCTTGCGTATGGCATTGTTCAGGGGGCTTAAGTCTGAATTACCATTGACTACAACTATGAAGGCTACAATAAAAGCGTGGGACATGGCGATTCATTTGGCATCCCCAAGCTTTCAGGGTCATTCACCCACAACACCACTGTGGATGAATCCTATGCTACAGCACTTCTACAATATACCTGACCCCATGATATGGGCAATAAAGGGGATTAAGACACTAGGTGACATAACAGCTTTTGGAGATCTTCTGACGTTTCCTCAGCTAAAATCAAGACACAATTTAGAAAACGCCTATCTATTCCGTTACTTACAACTTCGACATGCCTATCAGTCATAATTCAGGGTACGTAAAGTAGAGTCTTTGCCATCCAATCTTGAGTCAATGCTATCAGAGGAGGCTCTGGACAAACCCCTCTCCAAATCATACAAAGAATTTTTCAAAATTACACCAAAAGCTAACGCAAAGACCAGAAGTAAATGGGAAATGGAAGTTCCGGAGCTCCAGGGGGAGGACTGGGAGGAGGTATGGGATCAACCATTTAAGCATCTGGTATCAGCCAGAGATAGGCTGATTCAATTCAAATTCCTTCACAGGAGTTACTACACTCCGGCAAGATTAGGAAAAATTTTTGGGCTGACATCAGCGGAGTGCTGGAGATGCACTTTTTCCCCGGTAGATGCCGGCCACATTTTCTGGGACTGTCCACAAATAAAAAGATATTGGGAGGAGGTCCTTTCATGTATCTCAGGCCTCCTCACAATACCTATTCCATTAAATATTAAGGTGTGCCTGTTGGGTTTGGTACAAGAGGTGGTACGGACCAGAGCCTTAAGAACACTGCTCACTATTCTGCTTTTTTACGCCAAAAAGGCCATCCTACTAAAATGGAAGGATCCCCAAGCGCCAGATGTCGCATTTTGGAAAAAGTTGGTAAATAATATGATGCCTTATTATAATTTTACGTATCAAGCTAGAGGATGTAAAAATAAATTTGACAAGGTATGGCAGGCATGGTATGGAGATGAAAATACATTAGGGTAATCATACTAATATACTGTTTAAAAATGACAGGTAGATGGTAATTTATTATTGTGAGAAAACGCTAACATAGAAATGGGAGGATTGATTGAAGAAAGAGGGATTGGGGAAGTATAATGTAATAAACCACTCTGACCCAGCGGTGTAACAACTTCATACTACAGGAGTTTTAAGTATACGTTAGCTACTTTGAATTGGAATTGGGCTGTGACAGTGAGGGAGGGGGGAGGGGGTATTCAGGGGGAGGGTGGGTTGAATTAGGGGGTAAGTTTCATTGTTGGGCCCTGCGAGGCCAAATCTGGGCTCTGCCATGTTGGCGGCCTAGAGGTTATTGTATAAATGAAAAACTTCAATAAAAAGAATTTCCAAAAAAAATAAAAATAAAAAAATAAATCTCAAGTATTCACAGCCTTTACTACGACACCCAAAATTGAGCTCCGGGGCATCCCGTTTCCACTGATCATCCTTGAGATGTTTCTACAACTTGGAGTCCACCTGTGGTAAATTCAGTTGATTGGACATGATTTGGAAAGGCACACACCTGTCTATTTTAAAAAGGTCCCACAGTTAACAGTGCATGACAGAGCACAAACCAATCCATGAAGTCCAAGGAATTGTTTGTAGACCTCCGAGACAAGATTATATTGAGGCAAAGAAAAATGTCTGCATCATTGAAGGTCCCAAATGAGCACAGTGGTCTCCATTTGAAAATCGAATATGTTTGGAACCACCAGGTCTCTTCCTAGAGCGGGCCACCCATCCAAACTGAGAGACCGGGGGAGAAGGGCCTTAGTCAGGGAGGTGACCAAGAACCCAATGGTCACTCTGACAGAGCTCCAGTGTTTCTGTGGCGAGAGGAAAACCTTCCAGAGAACCACCATCTCCAAAGCACTCCACCAATCAGGTCTGTATGGTAGAGTGGCCAGACGGAAGCCACTCAGTAAAAGACACATGACAACCCACCTGGAGTTTGCCATAAGGCACCTGAAGGACTCAGAAAAAATTCTCTTGTCTAATGAACCCTTCGGCCCAAATGGCAAGCATCATGTCTGGAGGAAACGAGGCACCGCTCATCGCCTGGCCAAAACCATTCCTGCAGTGAAGCATTGTGGTGGCAGTATCATGCTGTGGGGAGGTTTTTCAGAGTCAGGAACTGGGAGACTAGTCAGGATCAAGGGAAACATGAATGCATCAATATACAGAGACATCCTTGATGAAAACTTGCTCCAGAGCGCTCTGGACATCAGCCTGGGTTGAAGGTTCATCTTCCAACAGGACAATGACCCTAAGCACACAGCCAAGATAAAAGGAGTGGCTACGGGACAACTCTGAATGTCCTTGAGTAGCCCAGGCAAAGCTCAGAGTTGAACCCGATTGAATGTCTCTGAAAAGATCTGAAAATGGCTGCGCAGCGACATTCCCCATCCAACATGATGGAGCTTGAGAGATTCTGCAAAGAAGAATGGGAGAAACTGCCCAAAAATAGGTGTGCCAAGCTTCATGCTCAAGACTTAAGGCTGTAATTGGTGCCAAAAATGCTTCAACAAAGTATTGAGCAAAGGCTGTGTATACTTCTGTACATGTGATTTTTTTCTTTAATACATTTGCAAAGATTTTAACCACTTCAGCATCAGAAGATTTGGCTGCTCAATGACCAGGCCATTTTTTGCGATATGGCACTGCGTCACTAACTGACAATTGCACGTGTGATGCTGTACCCAAACAAAATTGACATCCTTTTTTTCCCCACAAATGGAGCTTTTTGGTGGTATTTGATACCTCTGCGGTTTTTATTTTTTGCGCTATAAACAAAAGAGCGACAATTTTGAAAAAAAAAAAAAAAACAGTATCTTTTACTTTTTGCTATAAAATCCCAATTTTTAACAAAAAAAATCTCCTCCATTTAGGTCGATATGTATTCTACTTTTTTTTAACCAAAAAAATAGGATTTTTTTAACAGCTTACCTGTAAAATACATTTCTTTGAAGTACATCACGGGACACAGAGACATAGTAGTTACTATGTGGGTAATAGGCCACCTTCAGGTGATGGACACTGGCACACCCTAATACAGGAAGTCCACTCCCTATATAACTCCTCCCACTGCTGGGAGTACCTCAGTTTTTGTAGCAAAGCAATACACGTGTTTACCAGAAAGAGGGGTGGGACCTCTGTGTCCCATAATGTACTTCAAAGAAAATGATTTTACAGGTAAGCTGTTATAAAAATCTTATTTTCTTAATCGTACATCACAGGACACAGAGCCATAGTAGTTACTATGTGGGATTTCCCAGAGCAATGCCAACTGAAGGGGGAGACAACAAAAGTAGGGCACCATGAGATCAGAGGACTTCTACTGCTGCCTGCAGAACACTACGCCCAAAGGCGACATCCTCATGACTTTTTACATCCACCTCATAGAATCTGGTAACTGTATGGACTGAAGATCAAGTTGCGGCCTTGCAGATTTGAGCCATGGAGGCTTGGTGATGCCCTGCCCACGAAGCACTAACAGCCCTTGTGGAGGGAGCTTTGATTTGAAAAGGTGGAATCTTCCTCTTTAAACCATAAGCTTGAACAATTACTTGTCAAATTCATGTAGAAATAGTAGATTTAGATTCTGCCTGTCCTCTTTTAGAACCTTCAGGCAATACAAACAAAACATCCTTTTTTCGAATCTGAGCAGTTGCCTTCAAGTAGACCGACTGCTCTCACCACATCAAGAGAATGTAGTGACTTTTTCCGTAGAACCGGGTTCTGGAAAAAATGAAGGTAGAATAATATCCTGGTTTAAATGAAAACTTGACACTACTTTCGATAGAAAGTTGGGATGAGGACGCAATACTACCTTATCCTTGTGATTAAATTTGGCTCTTCACAAGAAAGTGCAGCCAACTCTGATACCCTTCTTGCAGAAGATATGGCTACCAGAAAAACTAATTTCCTTGTCAAAAGGAGCAAGGGAATATGTCGTATTGGCTCAAAAGGCTGGTTCTGTAATGCTGACAGAACTAAATTCAAGTCCCAAGGGTTCAGGGGTGACCTAACCCGGAGGATTAAGCCGCGTAACCCCCTGAATAAAGCTACGAACCAAAGAATTCAAAGCACATGGTCGCTGATATACCAATAAGGCAGAGACCTGGCCTTTGTAAGTACTCAAGGCCAGCTTCATTTCTAACCCCATTTGCAGAAAGTCAAGGATTCTACCCATGACATACTTCCTGGGGTGCCAACCCCTGGATTCACACCATTAGACATATGCCTTCTAGACTCTCTAATATATGATTCTGGAGGCCGGCTTCCTTGCATTAACCAAGGTAGATACCACTGAACCTGACAGTCCACGCTTCTTCAGAATGTGGGTCTCAATAGCCAAACCGTTAAAATTAGCGTTTGTAAGGTAGGATGGAATACCGGACCTTGCGAGAGAAGGTCTGGACATGGTGGTAGGGTCCATGGGTCCTCTACTGCCATCTTTATGATCTCTGCATAGCAAGATCTCCTGGGCCACAAGAATCACCGACTTCCCTTCCTGCTTGATCCTGCGAAGAAGTCATGGAAGCAGGACAGGAGGGAATGCATAAATCAGTGAAAACTGATTCCATGGGAATACCAAGGCATCTGTCCTGCAAGCTAGCGAATCTTTCGTTCTTGACACAAAGTTGTCGATCTTTTTGTTGAACCTGAACGCAAACAGATCTACGTCAAGAATCCCCCATCTTTGACATATTGTCAGGAAGATATTGGGGTGAAGAGACCATTCTCCTGGGAACAACTGCTGGCGACTCAAGTAGTCTGCCTGCCCATTCTCTATATCTGGAATGAAGACTGTCGATAGGCAAGGTACATTGTTTTCTGCTCAAATTAGGATAGGATTCACCTCTCTGGGACGCACGACTTCTCGTGCCCCCTTGGTGATTGATATAAGCCACTGCTGTGGCATTGTCGGATTGGATCCTGACAGGACAATTCCGTAACCTGAACATCCAGGCCCTCAGGGGCAAGCGCGCTGCTCGAATCTCTAAAATATTGATGGGCAAGGTCATTTCTGATCTGGACCATTTCCCTTGGACAGTCGCCTCCTCCAGGACTGCTCCCCAACCCGAAAGGCTGGCATCTGTTACCACCTTCCAGGTAACTGGTAGGAAGGATTTTCCCTTCTGCAGATTCTTGGTCATCAACCACCAACTGAGGCTTTGGCGCACCTTTGGAGACAAACACATTGGGAAATCTAGCGCTTGGGCCTTCTTGTTCCAAGCCGATAGGATACTGTTTTGCAGCAGTCTCAAATGAAACTGAGCATCAAGCAATGGCCTTGAATGAAGCCATCATCTTTCCCAACAACCTCATGCAAAGTCGAATAGAAGGATTCTTCTTTGCCTTGACTACCCGAATCAGCTCCCTTATGGCAGTGATCTTTGTCTGGGGTAAGAATACCCTCTTCTGGGCTGCATCTATGATCAGCCCCAAGTATTCCAATCTCCTTAATGGTTTTAAGGAAGATTTCTCTAGGTTGAGAATCCAACCTAGGTATTCCAGGTAGTTGACTGTGGTGACCCATACTTTGGTTTAAGCGGGCTACAGACTGGTCCATCAAGAGCAGACAGTCTAGGTAAGCTAAAATAGTTATACCTTGAGCCCTTAATCTGGCTAGAGGTAGAGGAAAGAAACCTTTACAAATACACGAGTTGCAGTAGCTAGACCGAAAGGCAGAGCTACAAACTGAAAATGAAGATTTTCTACATCGAACCGTAGAGATTTCTGGTGAGGGGGAAAAATAGGCACATGGAGGTATGCATCCTTGATGTCAATTGACGCCAGAAGTTCTCCACCTTGTAGGATGGAGACTAGTGATTGGATTGACTCCAAGCGAAAAGAACGGATATTCAAAAACCGGTTTAGAACTACAATGGGTCTGAAATCTCCATTTGGTTCTGGTACCGTGAAAAGGTTTGAATAAAACCCCAATCCCTGCTCTTTCATGGGGACCACCGATATCACCTTTTGAGACAAAAGATGGTCCCAATGCTTGAAAGACTTTTTTCTCTGGATCCCTGGGAACGTTTGATCTGAGAAAACCAGGAGATGGGGACTCTCGGAACTCTAGTTTGTACCCTAGAGTTATTGAGGAAGCCACCCATTTGTCTTGACACTCTTCCTGCCTGATCCTTGAGAACTGCAGAAGTCTTCCCCCCATTAGAGCGAGTGGGGGCACCCCTTCATAAGGAGTTTTTAGCATTTTGTTTTGTAGGTTTCCTTCCCCAGGACTTCTTTTGTCCCTGGGTTTCGCTCTTGAATTTGACGGTGGAGGCCGTCGTGACTACCTGGAGGCTGATTCTCCTGGCACTGGAGAAGAGGCTTGTTTAAATTCAATATGCTTATTCCTTTTCCTAACTGGCAAAAGGGTACTTTTCCCATTAGAAATTCTTTGGATGTATTTATCCAGATCATCCCCAAAACAGCCGTTCACCACGAAAAGGAAAACTAGCCAGGAGCTTTTTGCATGGCGCTTCGGCCGACCAATTTTTTAACCATAGTATTCTACGCATATGCACCAGCCAAAGCGTAAGGCGTGAGGCCTGGAGAACAGAATCTCTCATAGAGTCTATTGCAAAACATAATGCCCCTGGTAGCTTAGCCAAATCTTGGGCCTGCTGATCAGGAATAACCTTGAGCACCTGTTTAAACTGGTCTCTTAAGGCTTAACATACACCAATTGCTGCCAGCGTCACTGAACCTGCCAGAGAAAAAATGTTCTTTAATAGGAATTCCAACTTCTTATCCATTGGAACCCTAAGCATTTGAGCACTGTCTACCAGACAAGTCAAACTTTTATTCACAGAGGATATAGCAGTGTCAATTGCTGGTATCTCCCATTTTTTATTAAACTTTACCTACATAGTATAAAGTGTTGAAAACTTTTTAGGAGGATAAAAATTCTTATCTGGGTGATCCCACTCAGAATACATAATTTTTTCCCGCAATGAATGGACAGGAAAAGCATGCACAGCTTGGGGAGGCTTTAGCGAACCAAAACAAGAAGTAGGTTTATCAACCAACTCAGTTAAGGGTAGCATAAATGTAGAGCGTACCAATTCAGTAAGAGATTGTACCATCATCAGTCTTTCAGATTGTGAACCTGATCCCTCCGTATTTGACCCCTCAGAAGGAGTCATCAGCCTCTTCCTGGTCCCTGGAGAAAAATTCATCTCCCGCCCCCCATTCCTCAGTTTGAGGGTCCTGGGTAACGGAAGGGGACCTGTCACGTTTTGTTCCACTCTGGGATGCGATTAAAGCCGCTAACCTCTGCTCCAATCCTAATATGGTTGAGGAAAAAACCTCTTCAGTAACAGACAATTGAAAAGGGGAATTGGGACTTTAAAATGAAGCACTTGGGTAGTGGAGGTAAAATAAACCGTATTAAAATGCAATATAAAATGTTTATTGATTGTACAGAATGACAGACAATAAAAAGAGTATTCATTTCATATGCAATAGATCATTCATTGTATAAATGTATAGGAAATGTACAAATAGCATAGGCATGATAAAAATTATGTACACATAGCAACACATGATCTCATATAAATAAGAAAGAGTAGTAAAACATGTTATTAGCAACGATATGTCTGATAGCGACACATGCACCCACATAGTAAATATGCATATATTAAGTAGGAAAAAGTATATTAATTTAACTATGTATTTAGAGGGAACAGATGGTGCAGATGACTGTGGTTCCATATAAAATAGCTGAAGCATCAAAAAACAAAGCTCGACGCGTTTCATGGGTATTCCACACTCATCAGGAGCTGATGCAAATGAGTTTCCTATAGGATGTATATATAAAAAAGTATAATGAACCACATAGTCCATATGAAAAGGTGAAAATAATAATAAACATAAATATGTTTGGTTGTTTATGCCGGACACACTCACCAACTCAGGCAGCAAGTGCAAGTGTGCAGGGATGGGCGCACGGTAGCCCACGGGCATAGACCCTCCACGGGAGCCGAGGCGGCATACATATAGATGCGACATCGGATAGGATAAAAGGAAAAGAGTGAGGCAAGGTGTGTTCACAAAGGAGGGTGTATGGTAATGGGAACAAGCAGATCTAGGAACAAAATAGTAATATTATGTTAGATATATAGGGTATGGGGTAACTGTTTTGTTCATAAATATTAAATAATGAGCCCAGAGAGTTCCAAAGTTGGTGATGGTATGGGTAGATAGATGTGTGGGAAATCTATGCCTTAAAAAATAGGCGACATAAGAGTGAATATAGGGATGAACCAAATAAGTGAGATTGTGATGGTATCCAGTGCATGGGAAATTTAAAGATGTAAGGTAGTGAAAGGGTGTAAGAAAGACAGGTTCACCAAGAGAATAGGTGCAAAGACCAGGGAAAAGGAACCGATATGTGAGGAGAAGGAGACAAAGGGGGGAGAAGAGAACCTACCTGTATGTGGCATCAAAAGGCACTAACAGCCGAACGCTATGGTGAGGCTGGTGTGCAGAGACCCCAAAGAGAGACTGGTCGTGTAAACAGCCAGCTCTGAATGGGGAGTATAAGTATGCTGCCAACGCCACGTGGGTGGCGTAGAGGAGAAACCGCCGCATCTGAACTGAGTAACCACTCAGCTGTCAGCGCGAAGCTCCTCCCTGGAGACACCGAGATTAGAAAACACTGAACGTCAGCGCAGTGACGCCAGGAAGTGACGTCACGCGCATGGCGTCGGGTACGTGGCGCCGATGCGCAGAAGGGGCATCCGCCCGATCCCCCGATCACGTGATAGATGGGCGGAAGGGGAGGACCCACAGGCGCATCGCGGCTCCCGCAGAGACAAAAACCCATAACCGCCCAAGCACCCAATCACCGCACACAGAGCATGATTGCTTGCCGGGTGGAGAGCGTGTCTGGGGCATATGTTAAAGGAAAAGCCAAATGGGGCATGAAGTCAGTAACCAAGATGCTGTCAGTCAAAAAGTAGAAAAAATAATAAATAAATTTGATGGACTAAATAATATATTGATATGTCCATAGCTACAAGATGTATGTATATATGGAGGACACTATCCTATACATGGTATTACCCTATAAGTGAGGGCAAACCTCACACAGGGAGGGCAGGGGAACACTGCCGGTCCCATATAACCACAGTCATCTGCACCATCTGTTCCCTCTAAATACATCGTTAAATTAATATACTTTTTCCTACTTAATATATGCATATTTACTATGTGGGTGCATGTGTCGCTATCAGACATATCGTTGCTAATAACATTATGTTTTACTACTCTTATTTATATGAGATCATGTGTTGCTATGTGTACATAATTTTTATCATGCCTATGCTATTTGTACATTTCCTATACATTTATACAATGAATGATCTATTGCATATGAAATGAATACTCTTTTTATTGTCTGTCATTCTGTACAATCAATAAACATTTTATATTGCATTTTAATACGGTTTATTTTACCTCCACTACCCAAGTGCTTCATTTTAAAGTCCCAATTCCCCTTTTCAATTGTACCGAATACCGGGATGGAGGCACTTAATTGTACCTCATTTAAAGTCCCAATTTCCCCCTTATATTTTCTTCAGTAACAGACAGGGGCTGTAGCGTTGGAAACAGTTGCAACACCTGATGGCTCACTCTGACCAGCCACTTAAGATCTCTCAGGGGAGGATGCCATTGTAGAGATGAGTTTAGGCTTTTTTGAGCTTGAAGGAGTCCCTCTTGAGCCCTTTTTGGGGTGTTTCTACCTCCCCTTCTGACCATAGCCCGATGCACAAATGCAGAGGTATTATCAGAAGAAATCGCATACACTGAGCAAATAGTCCAGCAACTGCCGCTGCTATTAACGCTCAGCCTGATGCTTTTAGTAAATGTGCCAAGGAAATGCCTGTGGTCACCAAACCTCTTACATGCCCCCGTGTCCCTCCGACAGCTGCAGCCAGCAAAAATGGAGCTTTTAACCACTTGCCGACCGCCGCATGTACATATACGTCCTAAGTTTGGCAGCAGATATCGTTATGGCAGCAGCTAGCTGCCATAACCCCAGTATCCCCCTTTTTGGTCGGCTACAAGATAAAAGTGGTCTCTGCGGCGGATTCACCGCAAGATCACTTTTATCGGTGGCGGGAGAGGGCCCCCCTCCCCCGCCGTGGCCCTGTGCCCTCCGCCGCTTACCGGTAGCGGCGGAGGCGATCGAGTCCTTTCCCTAACTGTGCATGGAGACGAGTGAGGGGAAGATGGCGCCCACCCGTCTCCATGACACTGCAGGGCGATTGTGACGTCAAAACGTCACTTCCGCCCATACTTTTTAAAAGGCACATTTTTTTCAATGTCATTTTTTAAATTATTTTTTTTTTTTTCTATAGCATTTTAGTGTAAATATGAGATCTAAGGTCTTTTTGACCCCAGATCTCATATTTAAGAGGACATGTCTTGCTTTTTTCTATTACAAGGGATGTTTATACAGCTTTTAGTTTATGACTGCCCATCTCATTTCGTGAGGTGCTAAAATGGCAGGGCAGTACAAAACCCCCCCAAATGACCCCATTTTGGAAAGTAAACACCCCAAGGAAACTGCTGAGAGGCATGTTGAGCCCATTGAATATTATTTATTATTATTATTATTTTTTGTCCCAAGTGATTGAATGACCAAAAAAAAAAATTTACAAAAAGTTGTCACTAAGTAGACACCCCAAGCTATTTGCTGAGGCATGTCGAGTCCATGGAAAATTTTATATTTTGCCACAAGTTGCGGGAAAATGACACTTTTTTTGCACAAAGTTATCACTAAATGATATATTGCTCAAACATGCCATGAGCATATGTGGAATTACACCCCAAAATACATTCTGCTGCTTCTCTTGAGTATGGGGATACCACATGTGTGGGACTTTTTGGGAGCCTAGATGTGTACGGGGCCTCGAAAACCAAGCACTGCCTTCAGGATTTCTAAGGGCGTAAATTTTTGATTTCACTCCTCACTACCCATCACAATTTCCAAGGCCATAAAATGCCAAGATGGCACAAAACCCCCCCAAATGACCCCATTTTGGAAAGTAAACACCCCAAGCTATTTGCTGAGAGGCATGGTGAGTATTTTGCAGCTCTCATTTGTTTTTGAAAATGAAGAAAGACAAGAAAAACATTTTTTTTTTCTTTTTTCAATACTTTGTGACAAAAAGCGAGGTCTGCAAAAATACTCACCATACCTCTCAGCAAATAGCTTGGGGTCATTTGGGGGGGTTGTGCCATCTGGGCATTCCATGGCCACCGAAACTGATAGGCAGTGAGGAGTGAAATCAAATTTACACCCATAGAAACCCTGAAGGCGGTGCTTGGTTTTTGGGGTCCCGTATGCAGCTAGGCTCCCAAAAAGTCTCACACATGTGGTATCCCCGTACTCAGGAGAAGCAACAGAATGTATTTGGGGTGTAATTTCACATATTCCCATGGCATGTTTGAGCATCATTTAGTGACAACTTAGTGCAAAAAAATAAAATTGTCTTTTTCCTGCAACTTGTGTCACAATATAAAATATTCCATGGACTCGACATGCCTCTCAGCAAATAGCTTGGGGTGTCTACTTTCCAAAATGGGGTCATTTGTGGGGTTTTTAACTGTCCTGGCATTTTATGCACAACATTTAGAAGCTTATGTCACACATCACCCACTCTAATAACTACTTGAAGACAAAGCCCTTTCTGACACTTTGTTTACATGAAAAAAATAATTTTTTTTTGCAAGAAAATTACTTTGAACCCCCAAACATTTTTTTTAAGCAAAGGCCCTACAAATTAAAATGGTGGGTGTATCTTTTTTTTCCACACAGTATTTGCGCAGAGATTTTTCGAACGCATTTTTTGGGGAAAAAACACTTTTTAATTTTAATGCACTAAAACACACTATATTGCCCACACTATATTGTTTGATGAAATAAGAAAGATGATCTTAGGCCGAGTACATGGATACCAAACATGACATACTTTAAAATTGCGCACAAACGTGCAGTGGCGACAAACTAAATACATTTTTAAAAGCCTTTAAAAGCCTTTACAGGTTACCACTTTAGATTTACAGAGGAGGTCTACTGCTAAAATTATTGGCCTCGATCTGAGCTTCGCGGTGATACCTCACATGCATGGTGCAATTGCTGTTTACATTTGACGCCAGACCAACGCTTGCGTTCGCTTTTGCTCGAGAGCAGGGGGGGGAAAGGGGTGCTTTTTTTTTCTTTATTTTTTTTTTGCTTTCTTTCTTATTTTTAAACTGTTCCTTTCATTTTTTTTATTTATATCATTTTTATTGTTATGTCAGGGAATGTAAATATCTCCTATGATAGCAATAGGTAGTGACAGGTACTCTTTTTTGAAAAAAATGGGGTCTATTAGACCCTAGATCTCTCCTCTGCCCTCAAAGCATCTGACCACACCAAGATCAGTGTGATAAAATGCTTTCCCCAATGGCGCTGTTTACATCCGGCGAAATCTAAGTCATGAAATGCTCGTAGCTTCCGGTTTCTTAGGCAATAGAGATGATTGGAGCCATTCTGGTCTCTGATCAGCTCTATGGTCAGCTGGCCGAATCACTGGCTGTATTCTCAGGTTCCCTGTTGGGACAGGAGAGCCAGAGAAAAACATGGAAGACGGTGGGAGGGGGACATTCCCTCCCACTGCTTGTAAAAGCAGTCTAGAGGCTAATTAGCCACTAGGATTGCTTTTACATGAAAGTCGACCGCTGGCTGAAAAGAATGATACCAAGATGATACCTAAACCTGCAGGCATCATTCTGGTATAACCACTCAAAGTCCAGCAACATACCAGTACATTGCTGGTCCTTGTTGGGCATATATTGTAATCTTTTTTTTCATGCAGCCTGTGGGCTGAACGAAAAAGATTGATTGGTGGGTATGCCCTTCATCCCCCCACTTCTAATGATGGGCATACATGCACCATTTATATATGCCGAAGCATGGGGGCATCCACCCCAAAAGTTAGGAGCAAATCGCTCCTCCGCCCCTGCTGCCCCCATGCTTCGGCATATGTCACCTCCGCTGGAGTCACGGCTTTATATATCGTGGGAGCAAACGCTGTTGCTGTCAAGATAAATAATTCCGCACTGCAGCTGAATGGCGTATCTGAAAACAAAAAAATGGTTAATAAAACACAGTAAACCGTAAAGTATAAAAAATTGCATAACCTGAAAAGCAAATATGATAAAACATAATAAAACATTGCAGAATAGAATACAGTAAAAAAGAGCAGAACAATAGAGAGAGAATAGAGAGCGAAAACAATAAAACTACTATTTTTGTTTTTTTATTTTATATATTTTGTTTTTTTTTGTAACTGTAACCGGTTCCAGGTTCGGGTCTCTCAAAATGCGATGGCATCTTGGGAGACCCTGTCTTAGTGTGCCTAGTCTGTGCAATGCTGTACCCTACGCTAATACTCAACTAGTGTATGGTAGCGTTCAAAACATTCACCAATGCAAAGACCAGGATTGTCAGGACAGGAGGGACAATAATAGCGGGTGTCACGCCTATATCTGCGCTTGCTGCAAACACGACATCTTTTTTGGGGGGGTTCGTTGGGTAGGGGTACTCGGGAGGACATAAAGAAAATGCCTCTCATGCAGCCGACTGCATTTGGTTGGGGATGTGAATGAGGGAAGTACGGGCGCTGCAGAAGTGGTGGGTTCCCAATTAGGACTGGCGAATGCAGCAGGAAGGGCATTATGGGCACGACGGGCCTGTGTTTGTCTTCTTGGTGGCAGCGGGACACCTCACCAGCTTGAACTGCACTTATGGGACTCGCCACATCACCAAGTGTTACTGCAGTGCTGGTTTGACCACGACCGGGGTGTACTAGGCCGCTGGTGCTTGCCAGTTCACCAAAAAAACTGTAAGCGATCGCAGGGATCAGGCCTGACTCTGCGAACGCTGCAGTTATGCGTTTAGTGTTTTGTAAGTGACAGTGATCGATCGATACTGCATTTGGGTGGGCTGGGCCGAGCAGAGGGGCAAAACGCAGGTGCTAGCAGGTATCTGGGCTGATCCCACTAACACTGAGTTTTTGGGAACCCTAAACTGCTGGGAACGCTAGTATAGATCTGATCGGATCAGATATTGATCCTTTCAGATACTATACCACCAAGAGAGGTGTATGCTGCATGCGTGGGTGTTAGCGGTGGGGCGACGCAGACCCTATCTGACCCTAAAACCTAAGTTATATCACCACCAGGCGATCAGGGGGCTAAACCTTTATTAGGTAATAAACAGCAGGTGCCCTGACACTATAAAAAATAAACTAACCAGCGTCACACGCAACAGTTCTACGTGATCACTGGTGAAAGGGTTAACTAGGCGGCAATCAAGGGGATAAAACCTTTATTAAGTTGTATATGGGGGTCCCTGACGCTATAAAACGCTGACGGCGAACCTTTATATTTTATATCTGTTTGCAGGCGCTATTGCGCTAATAATAGCGCCTGCAAACCGCCCAGAAAGTGCCGCTCCTTGCATTCCAGTGTGAAAGCCCCGAGGGCTTGCACACTGGAGCGATGCGCTGGCAGGACGGTAAAAAAAGTCCTGCTAGCCGCATCTTCGGAGCGGTGAAGGAGCGGTGTGTATACCGCTCCTGCCCATTGAAATCAATGGGACGGCGCGGCTATACCGCCGGCAATGCGCCTCTGTAGAGGCGCTTTGCGGTGGTATTTAACCCCTTCTCGACCGCTAGCGGGGGTAAAACCGCCCCGCTAGCGGCCGAATACCGACGGTAAAACGCCGCTAATAATAGCGGCGTTTTACCGCCGCCGCCCCCCGCCCCAGTGTGCAAGGGCTCTTACTAGCATCACCAGTGACACTAATACAGCGATCAGAAAAACGATCGCTTAGTGACACTGGCGACAGGGGGTGATCAAGGGATTAAAACTTTATTAGGGGGGGGGGGTTAGGGAGGTACCATAGACCTAAAGGGGGCTACCACTAACTGCCCTACCACACTGTCACAAACTGACACCAATGCAGTAATCAGGAAAAAAAATAAAAAATAACTGCGTGGTGTCACTGACCGGGGGGGGGGGGTGATCAGGGGGTGAGTGCCTGGTGTGTTTTACTGTGTGTGTGTGTATGTGCTGTGCACTCACATCAATGTCTTCTCTCCTCTGCGCTGGAACGGAAAATACCGAGCCGAGGAGAGATGACATTACTTCCTCTCCTGCTGTTTACTATACAGCAGCAGAAGAATCTCATTCGTGGGGAGCGATCGCGAGGGGGTGGCCACGAATGAGTGGTCCCCCGCTCAGCCTGGATCGCTCCCCTAACAAAGCCGACCGCCTCAGGTACGTGATTTTGCCTGCCTGTGCCATTCTGCCGCAGTATATCTGCGTTGGGCGGTCGGCAAGTGTTTAAAACATACTCCTGCGCTGGACGTTGCCGGACACAGAAGTCGCGCTAAGCCCTGCCCCCTCCATTACATCGCGCCCCCTCTCTTTTCAAAACAGCATCTTTCCCGCACGGGCCTCCAATCCGACGGGATCGGCGTGTGTGAGTGGTGAGGAGACCTGGTGACAGACCGCTGTGCAGGGGCGGTGAAAAACGGAGCGGCATCACCGATCGTTCTTGTTTCCCCCTATCCAGGGAGAGAGTGAGAGCTTGTCCAGGTGGGGGTGTTTTTTTGGAAGAAAATCCCCCCCAATCTTACCGGAGGCCTGGGCTGCTAGCCAAGGGCAATCTGCAGCTTCTGCTGACACAGCGTGATCATTGAGGAAAGCATGACAAGGTAAGTGCTCCATACATCCCCCAGTGGTGAGTTTTAGGCATGACATTTACTTTTTAAAAGAGACAATTCATAAGAAACTTAAAAATTCCTTAGAAATCCCCACTTACCTTTCTGTGGTAAAACCAATAGACCCAATCTTCACCTCTCATGGTGGGCTGTTTAAAAACCTTCAGGAACCGGGGTCCCTTTTTATCTGGGGATCCACACTCCTGGACCCTTAAAAGACCCCGCCAGAAAAACCTTATGGCTGTAAAAACAAAAAAGTACTGGATCCCGGGGTCCAGCTCTCTAAAAAGAGAAGCGTTACAGGCAAAACCTTGTTTCTTCCGCCACGAGGCCCGGGTACCATTCAATTCGGCCTAAAAAGACTTTGAATGGATCCTGTCGCATAGCTCGCCCCAAAGGAATATTCCAGCGGATCTCAGCACAGCACAACTTTACTCGTGACCAACACCTAAGACACTGGTAAAAAAAAAAAAAAAAAAACTGAGGTACTCCCAGTAGTGGGAGGGGTTATATAGGGAGTGGACTTCCTGTTTTAGGGTGTGCCAGTGTCCATCACCTGAAGGTGGCCTATAACCCACATAGTAACTACTATGGCTCTGTGTCCCATAATGTACGATTAAGAGAAAAAAAAAAAACGCAATAAGCATATATTGATTGGTTTGCGCAAAAATTATAGCGTCTACAAAATAGGCGATAGATTTATGGCTTTTTTTGCTAGTAATGGCGATCTGCGATTTTTATTGGCACTGCGATATTGCGACAAATTGGACACTTGACACATTTGAGACCATTGACAATTATACAGTGATCAGTGCTATAAAAATTCACTGATTACTGTATAAATGTCACTGGCAGGGAAGGGGTTAACACTAGTGGGTGATCAAGGGGTTAAACTGCGTACCCTAGGTGTGTTCTAACTGTGGGGGGATGGGACTGACTAGAAGGGGAGAGAGATCGGTGTTCACACTTAGTATGAACACACGATCTGTCTCTTTTCCCCTGAGAGAACAGGGATGTGTTTACCCACACACAGATTCGGTTCTCGCTCTGTCACAAGCGATCGCGGGTGCTCGGCGGTCATCGTGCCCGCCGGGCAGGCACACGCCTCCTAGAGCATCTTAAAAGGCCAACGTACAGTTACGGCGGTTTGCCGAGGGGAGGCAACCTGCCACAGTACAACTGCGGTGGCTGGTCCGGAACTGCTTAAACTTCTTTCACATTGTCATTACGGGGGATGTTTTGTAGAAAGAAAATAATGAATTCCCATCCATTTTGGAATAAGGCTGTAACATAAAATGTGGAAAAAGTGAAGCGCTGTGAATACTTTCCAAATGCACTGTATACAGCTAGCTACAAGATTAGACACTGGCAAACCATTGTGAAGCCCAGGATAACCTACTAACAGAATGCCTTGTGTAGCAAAGCAGTACCAAGAGCATGATCATAAAACGCATAGGGTTGGGGGACCCATGTCCTTCAATGGACTACAAGAAAAGGATTTTCTGGTAAGTACAAAAATCCTATTTTCTTTCTTGGATATGGAAGAGCACAGCAAGCTATTAACAGTCAGAAGGTCTACAAAAAAGTGCAACGGGGGGGGGGGGGTTTAGGGTTGCCACATCATCATGGCAAAGAAGGTAACAGCGCTCTCTGCAGGGACAACTCAATCCATACACCAGGTCCACTCACAGGTGCACAGGCTCAATGTGTCCCAACACACTCCAATGCAACAGTAATAAGGAGAGCCAGCAAAACTAATCCTTGAAGTGTCGTTTATTGGTACAGAGTAAGCTGACGCGTTTCGGCAATCGCCTTAGTCATAGCTGACTTTTAGCTATGACTAAGGCTATTGCTGAAATGCGTCAACTTTGTTTTATTGTCACTGATGTACCAACAAACAACACTTCAAGGATTAGTTTTGCCGGCTTTCATTACTGTTGCCACACCATCCCTTTAACCCAGGACACACATTACATAGGTTCTGATTAAAATGGTAATTAAACTTACTTGGTGCCTAATCTGCGTTAAATCAGCCTCAGAACCAGTGTAATTAATATGTGTCGTGGATTAGAGGGATGATGTGGCAACCCCAGGGGTGGGGGACCCAGCAAGCACCAACAGTTCTATTAAACATCAAAACTGGTGACTGCCTGTAAGGTGACAGACAGCCTTGCAAATCTGGGTAAAAGCCAGATGCCACAACACCCAAGAGGCGCTCACAGATTTAAGAGTAGGCCTTGTGAAACCCTATCCTTAAAACCAGAAGCCTAGATAATGATCTCTGTTCCACAAGAAAAAAAAAAAAAAAAAATTCATTCAAAAAGGTTCCCCTTTACATCAGAAATGACAGACTCAGTCTTTCTGAAGGAAGCAGTGGCTGATGTGCTCATACTGCCCCATATCATATACAAAGGAAGGCAATCTCCATTTGCTGAACTGAAGGACAGAGGGATAGCAGACGACCTGATTGGGATAAAAGGCCCAAAAGACATTTAGTAGGAAAAAAAAAAATTGTAGCGGGGCTCTCTGCACTGCAAGAGTAAATGCTCATTAAAAGGCCAAATTCACCTTTAGGGAAGGGATTTAATTTTTTTCAGAAAAAAGTGTGAATTTTTTTTTTTTTAACTTTTTCCCCAGGGGAGCCTGCAAAGCGTCGCAATTGCGATTAGTAGATTGCCTATGGCAGGTTCTGTAGACACATTCTTCAGCTTTCTGCCCATACTTTTGTACAAAATGTTAGTTACAAAGCTGCAGGAAGCACACCCAAAGAACTACATCTCTGTCTGGCACAGTGGCAGATGGGACAAGTAGCCTACTCATACACAATTCAATGATGTAGCTGTGGGGTCAGAGCACAGCAACACCGATTTTAAATGCAACAGAAGCTGTGCGGGGAAAGGAACCCCTGCCTGCTGTCACAGGAAAAGGGTGCAATCTTAAGGGAAGAGGAATGCTAGAACATGTTACACCCCAAATATGGGGGTAAGATTTAAAAATGAACTTATCCTTTGAGTCTAGAGGGGTACAGGGAGGACAACTTCCCTGACTCCCTACTCCAGCACTGTCATCTCCCCGAAGCTGCAGCCTGTAGTCCTTCAGCGTCATTAGGTACAATGCAAGGCTATTCCTGTTTTGTACGTGGTGGGGGCCCAGCATACAACCATGGCTGAAAGCAGATTAGAGAGGTGTGGAGGACAAATTGTACTGCTTGAGCAAGGAAAATGTAGGCAATACAGCTTCATCCTCAACCAACTGGACATAAGCATTTAACACTTGCAGTATGGGGCTCCACTGCAAGATTTTTTTATTGTGCCTGGAACTGGGCTTTAATCAAGGAATGGGAAGCCAGTGATCTCTGGAATAAAATAGCAAGAGAAGAGACCTGATCCTTAATGATGCAAACAGCAAAATGCTGGCCCAGACCCTCTTCCAGAAATAGGTCGGCAATCAGTTACTATAAGCACCAGAACTCAAGAAAGATGAAAGTTTCAAGTGACTTCTGGATATGAGCTTCAAAGTTTGAAGATTCTCCTGTGGAAGAAAAAAAAAAAAAAAAAAAACACAACAAAACTTAAATAAAATCTCTTTAGATGCGATTACCACAGTCCAGCACTTTAGTCACTATTCTGCACGTGAGTGGACATAATACAGTGAACCTTCAGCAGGCCAGCAACACCATTTCACAGAAATGGCTGTTTGTACCAAACATATGACCAAAGGATTAACTAGCATAGTTGATACTTCTAATGGCCTTTGGCAAATCAAGGTCATAACCAGGACAGGGTGCAGAGCAGGGGCTTGCCAGAGTGTTATTGGAATGGTGCTTTTTTTTAGAATAGGACACTGCTGGATCCAGAGGCAGACCATTTCAAAATGGGTACAAAGCTTATAACCCATTGTAAAAAGGTACAAATCTCTTCAGGATGCACTCGATTGTAAGGCTTCATTTTTATTACTACAACAAACGTTCTACTTACCTGCTCTGTGCAATGATTTTACAGAGCAGTCTCGATCTCCCTCCTCTTGGGTCCTCCATTGAATGCCCCATAGAAAGCCACCTGCTATGGGGGCACTTGTATGTGCTCACTCCCAAGCCCTATGTGTATCCATGACACAAAGCAGGGCCTGGCCCTGGCTGATTCACAGCAGCTGGAGCCAATGGCTCCTGATATTGTATCTGAGCCAATGAGGAGCAAGTGAGCCTCAGCTCTTGTGCACATCGGTGAATTGAGATTTGGCTCAGTTAGGTATTTAGGGGAGCTGTATGCAAGTTTTATATCCTCTTTCAGCTTCTAAGCAGCTTCAGCAGTCCCACTATTGTTATTCATTATGATTCCATTATCCTGTACGTTTTTTGGCTCTGCGTAACTTCTGCATACTTTCAGCTATTAAAACCATTCAACTTTTAAAATGTTCAGCTCTTTAAGCTAATGATGGGACTTTTAACTTTTTTTCTACTATTTATACTTTTTAAAATATTAACCTTTTTAACACTTTAACGTTGAAGTGAATGAGAGCATGCGTCAAATCCTTAAAATCTTCTTCCGCTCCTTCATACTTTCACCTACAGATGCCAAACTTACTTTAAAATGTTCACAAAATATTCAGCTATCTGGCTATATATTTTCAGTTTGATATCTTTTACAGTTTTTGTGAAAAAGCTGTTTAAGTTTAGTGATCATTTCAGGAAATTTTATCAATTAAACAATGTGCATTGGGCTGCTTAGAGTGGATGATGTCATAGCTAGAGCACAGAGCCTTCAAAAAAATTCTTAGTTCCTTCTCTATAAATTGCTCTGCCGCCCACAAGATCTACTTGTCATACACAATTTATACATCAAAACGTAGGTACTGTTGTCTAGTTTCAGGCAATGTGCAGTGAGACACAGTGAGAGAACCCTTCAAAACAAGCCTTAATAAATCCACAACAGTACATGCTATGGAAACAGTGACTTCACCGTTAGAGGCACACGGCCTTTGTGAACGTATTGGTATAAAATTTATGTTGCTAAACCTAAAAATGTAGGCATGTCAGCGATTTAAAAAATACATTGGCTGTGCTTTTCGCTGGGAAATGTGAATTTTATACATCAAAACGGCCCCCATCATATTGTCCCATCAAAACTGCCCCCATCATATTGCCACCATCAGAATTGCCCCATCATATTCCTCTATTATAAATCAGTACATGGTGTGTCTGTCCCCTCCCCCGGGCTCTAATCAGAGCTGAGATGCTCCAGCCACCTCCCCCACCGCCCATCATTGTGTAAAAAGAAGCTTTGGTAACCATGGCAACAAAAGCCTTTAAAATTAAGTTTAGTGATCATTTCAGGAAATTTTAACAGCTTTTTCACAAAAACTGTAAAAGATGCAACACTGGAAAGATACAGCTAGATAGCTGAATATTTTGTGAACATTTTAAAGTTTGTTTGGCGTCTGTAGGTGAAAGTATGAAGGAGCTGAAACTTTTGGGAGCAGAAGATTAAGGATTTGAAGCATGCTCTCATTCACTTCAATGTTAAAAAAAAAGTGTTAAAATTCTTAATAACGTATTTATTGGCGTATAACACGCACCCCAATTTAGGAGGGAATTTTAAAAGAAAAAAAAAAAAAAAAAATTTTTTTTTAGGAGGGAAGTTGAAGGGAAAAAAACTTACATTTAAATGCCCCAGTCCAGCCTTGCCCCAGTCCAGCCTTGCTGCTCGCTGAGCTTCAAAATCGACGATCGCGATTTGAAAATGGCGCCGCAATACACAGAGCCGGTCCTCGGCTCTTCTCGGCGGCTCTCGTTCACTTTCGGCTCCACTCGGGATGGGCATGACGGTGAGCGGAGCTATCCGAACCTAGCCGTGTACACTCGGCTAGGTTTGGGCGGCGCTCGAGTGAAGCCGAAAGTGGCCGAGAAAAGCCGAGGACAGGCACTGTGTATTTCGGCGCCATTTTCAAATCGCGGTCGGCGATTTTTTAGATCTGACAGGTCAGGATCGCAGGGGATCGACGTATAACACGCACCCGCGATTTTCCCCTGATTTTAAGGGGAAAAAAGTGCGTGTTATACGCCGATAAATACGGTATTTTAAAAAGTATAAATAGTAGAATTAAAAAGTTGAAAGTCCCATCATTAGCTGAACATTTTAAAAGTTGAATGGCTTTAATAGCTGAAAGTATGCAGAAGTTACGCAGAGCCAAAAACTGAATAATAAAATTAAAATCAACTAGAAAATGCATTTCCTGGAGAAAATGCGTGGGAATGCTGAATTGCTAAAATGGCCACCATCAAAACTGCTCCATCAAAATTGTCCCCATCATATTACTCTACTATAAATCAGTACATGGTGTGTCTGTCCCCTCCCCCGGGCTCTGTAATCAGAGCTGAGATGCTCCAGCCTCCCCCCACCGGCCATCACTGTGTATAACAGAAGCTTTGGTAACCATGGCAACAAAAGCAGCCCAGTACACTGTTTAATCGATGAAATTTACTGAAATGACCACTAAACAGCAGTTTCACAAAAACTGTAAAAGATAAACTGAAAAGATATAGCCAGACAGCTGAATATGTTGTGAACATTTTAAAGTTTGTTTGGCGTCTGTAGGTGAAAGTATGAAGGAGCTGAAACTTTTGGGAGGGAAGATTAGGAAGATTTTAAGGATTTGAAGCATGCTCTCATTGACTTCAATGTTAAAAAAAAAGTCTTAAAAAGCTTAATATTTTAAAAAGTACAAATAGTAGAAAAAAAGTTGAAAAAGTCCCATCAGCTGAAAGAGCTGAACATTTTAAAAGTTGAATGGTTTTAATAGCTGAAAGTATGCAGAAGTTACGCAGAGCCAAAAAAATGTACGGAATAAAATTAAGATTTAAATAAAAATAAAAACGAATAGTGGGACTGCTGATGCAGTCCCACTAATAAATAAAATGAATAGTGGGACTGCTGTAGCATTCCCACCAATTAAAAAACGAACAATAGTGGGACTGCTGAAGCAGTCCCACTAATAAGCAATCATGATGCTTCAGAAAACCCATAGGCAAATATAGGATAGCAATTTGGTTTCAAGTTGACCTATCAAGTACGTACAGTGCAATTGACTTTAGGAAAGAGTATAGAAGATGGAACTATAGTTCGGTCTATTGACCAGAGGAAATTACTCAAGTGCCATTTATTTCCCATAAGGCAAACAAAAAGGTCTCCAGTAATGTTAAATCATTTGCCAGATAAAAGCTGCTCCAAGCCTGAGTTCTGTACATCTTAAAGCGGGGGTTCACCCACACCGCCAAAAAAAAAAAAAATTATTAAAAGCCAGCAGCTACAAATACTGCAGCTGCTGACTTTTAATACATTGCCACTTACCTGTCCCGGGGTCCAGCGATGTCGGCAGGGGACGCCGAGAACCCACTCGGTTCTCGGCAGCTGCCGCCGCCATCCTAGGTGAGGTAATCAGGAAGTGAAGCGTTGCGGCTTCACTTCCCGGTTCCCTACTGCGCATGCGCGAGTCGCACTGCGCGTCCCTAGTGGTCCCCGCTCTCTGCTGGGAGCTGTGTGTTCCCAGCAGACAGCGCGGTCGGGACGGGAAGAGGCATAGACTCCCATGGGAGTCTATGCCAGAAGTGGGTGCAAATACCTGTCTTTGACAGGTATCTGCACCCCCCCTCCCCCCTGAAAGGTGCCAAATGTGACACCGGAGGGGGGGAGGGTTCCGAAAAGCGGAAGTTCCATTTTTGTGTGGAACTCCGCTTTAAAAGCCAAAAACCTCTATTGCCATCTACATATACAGTCACACACTTTAGCCAAGTAAAAAACACCCTTTTAAAAGTTCAGGGAAAAAAAAAAAACTAAAACCCACACACAACTGCAGCACCGATTGCAACTGCCCCTGCCACATCTAAACCAAGAACTGAGCGATCAAAGACCACTGATCGCTCAGTTCTCGGTGTTCACTGAGCAGAGAGCCAGTAACTGTCAATCAGCTCAGTGCTCTGGCTCTCCAGCACTCACTGGAGGGGCCGGGCTGTGGAAGGGGAAAAAGTGGCTGGCTCAGTGTCTCAGCGGCTCACCGAGAGGCTGAGCCAGCTGCCAGTCCTTGCATCTGGATGGATTCCAGCTGTAAAGTCAGGATCTCTCCAGAGTGTGGACCAGCTGATTGATGTCAGCCGATAGACTTTAGTCCACTGTCTGCTGAAAACGGGTCACAGGAGTACAGAACGTGCACTCCTGTGATCTACAGAAGTATGGCCAAAAGAGCTTTGGCCCTACTTCAATGGAACACGGCACTGAGAAAGCATAAGGGCTGCCATTGCTTACCTCTGCTAAAAATACTGGTTTCCTGGATGTCAAACTGATCTTATGACAGACTAGAAGCTGTAAGAAGGCATACTAGAAGCACTGTTAGGAGTGTAAACCAAGCTCATGCTCTCACCTCCGCTACTCTGCAGTGTTCATGTCCTCTGTCTGCCTAGCCTTTCTCATCTGGATTGGCCAGCAGCCACCAACCCTTAACTCTACCCTGCCCTAATTGGATGCACTACTTCTCTGGTACCTTATTTAAGCATCACAACTCTAGAGCTCTGGGCATGCAATGGCATTCCTGCTTCCCTGCTCTAAGTTCCTTCACTGTCCACCAGTCTTGGATTCCACCTTGTTGACCCCCTGTTCAGATTAGACTATTCTTTCAGATCGTCACCTGCCTTGACCTCAGACCATTTACTGAACTAAGCTTATTGGCTACCTGCCCTGGCCTCTGAATAGTCTTATGGATTACAGTTGCCTGCCATGTCGTAACAGCATACTCAACTCACTTTTCTGCAGCCTACCCTTGGATTATTGCAGATGTTAGTGGTGCCACGGGCCCTGCCTCTAGACTACAGGCACCAATTTTTTGCCCATTCCTAGTGTCATGTAACCAGGAACTACAACACTTTGTACCAAGACCTGACGGCAAAAAAGCACCAATAAGTGTGCTTGTATTACAGAACGGGGTTGCTATAGGCAAGCAGACACTAGCTATGGTTCCTGACCTAGGCTATACATTGACACCAGCATTAGCATTTTTAGAAGATGGGTAGTAATGAAAAGGTTAGCATTGCACATTAGATTTTCCTTAAAAGGACAAAAAAAAAAAAAATCTGTGGTAAACGCAGGGACTGCCAATGCTGACCACCTAAAAACGTCACATAGTGCTGTGTAAACTACATCAGAGTCAAGACCAGCCAACTAGCACTTTTTTTTTTTTTTTTAAAGAGGGTGGGGGAGATGGAGTACGCACAGTACATGTAAACTTAAAAGCTGACTGCGTGCTTTAGGATGGAAGAGAGTTGGTCGCTGCACAGCTGCCTAACTGCTTCCAGCAAGTAAAAACCTGGAAACGAGGACTTCAGCTGTCATTTCCTATGGACGAAGCAAATTAATCACGATCTCCGCCTCTAACTACAGAGGGGGGCCGTAGAAAAATCAGGGACACCGGAAAGGTCAGGAAATAAACTAGTCACACAAACTATCACACATAGGGGGGCTTGCTATTGAATTTTGACCTCATAGTACCATACAGTGAGGGGAAAAAAAAAAAAAAAAAAAAAAAAAAGTATTCGATTCCCTGCTGATTTTGTTTTAATGGTAGGTTTTTTTTTTGTTTGTTTTTTTAACAGTGAGGCAGAACAAAAATGCAAAAAAAAAAAAAAAAAAAAAAAAAAAAAAAAAAACACATTTCAAAAAGGTTAAACTGATTTGCATTTTAATGAGTGAAAAAAGTATTTGACCCCTTCCCAAAACATGACTTTAGTACTTTGTGTCAAAACCCTTGATGGCAAACAGAGGTCAGACGTTTGATGTAGCTGGGTCATTGTCATGCTGGAATACCCATCGACAACCCATTTTCAATGCCCTGGCTGAGGGAAGGAAGTTCGCACCCAAGATTTGACAGTACATCGTCCCTTTGATGCAGTGAAGTTGTCCTGTCCCCTTAGCAGAAAAACACCCACAAAGCATCATGTTTCCACCTCCATGTTTGACGGTGGGGATGGTGATCTTGAGGTCATAAGCAGCATTCCTCCTCCCCCAAACACAGCAAGTTGAGATGATGCCAAAGAGCTTGATTTTGGTCTCATCTGACTCACCCAGTTCTCTTCTGAATCATTCAGTTGTTCATTTGCAAACTTCAGACGTGCCTGTAAGGTGCTTTCTTGAGCAGGGGGACCTTGTGAGCGCTGCAGTATTTCAGTCCTTTACAGCATAGTGTTTTACCAATTGTTTTCTTGGTGACTATGGTCCCAGCTACCTTGAGTTTACCGACAAGATTTTCCTGTGTAGTTCTGGGCCGATTCCTCACTGTTCTCATGATTATTAACACTCCACGAGATGAGATCCTGCATGGAGCACAGACCGAGGGAGATTGACAGTTTTTTGGGTTTCCTCCATTTTGAATCATCGCAGCAGCTGCTGTCACCCCCCTCACCAAGCTCCTCGGCGATTGTCTTGTAGCCCATTCCAGCCTTGTGTAGGTCTACAATCTTGTCCCTGAATCCTTGGACAGCTCTTTGGTCTCAGCCATGGTAGAGATTGGAATCTGACTCCGTGGACAGGTGTCTTTCATACAGTTAACAAGCTGAGATTAGGAGCACTCCCTTTAAGAGCGTGCTCCTAATCTCAGCTCATTACCTGTAAAGAAGACACCTGGGAGCCAGAAATCTTGCAGATTGATAAGGGATCAAATATTTATTTTACTGATTAAAATGCAAAAATGTATAACTTTTTTGAAATGCGTTTTTCTGGATATTTGTTATTCTGTTTATCAATGTTAAAATAAAACTATTTAAATTATAGACTGATCATTTGTCAGTTTGCAAACACTCAAAATCAGCAAGGGGATCAAATAATCTCCCCCCCCCCTCAAGCTACAAGCCTGTATGTCTATAGCCACCCAGATCACTTTTTACATGAACACACAGCAGGGGGGGGGGGGTTAAGGGTTACGCCATTTAGAACAGAAATTAAACACCATCAAAGCTAATATTTTGACTTCAGGTTTTTATTTTTTTGTTTGCTGCCTTAAGTTAAAACGTCTGAGTGGTCGAGAAGAGAAAAATCATTGATGTCCCAGATCTCTTCAAAATGAAAGAAGGCTCCTCTCTTCCTCCCAGAGGGCCTCACTTGAAGATCTTGCCCTGGTTGAAGGCTTTGCCTACATGCGTGAAATCTCCTTCCCAGCAGAAATACTCTTTCACCAGGGTCTTGCACTCCTCGCTGTCTGAATCCAGCTTCTTCCAGGTATAGGACTCATAATCAATTTGCCAATCCTCAGACAGCTAAAAATGGAGAGGTTAAATGTTAACCAGATATGGGAACAAAGCACAGCTAAACCCTTGCTGGCAAGTCAACAGCAAGGGTTGTATGACATTGAGCATTAGGAGAAGCTTGTTCTGCAATATGCCCAGTAGGATTTTAATACATTTTGTAACTATGCAAAGTTAGCCAATAACTTACTGTGAATGCCAAATCCTGTCCTCTGAAAACCCATACACCGGAGATAGTACTGTCATTGTTGGTTCCAAACAGGATGACACTAGCAAAGCCCGTTTTACGCAGCTTGTCCAGACGCTGGAACATACCTGTTGAATGAAGGAGATTGTGCTTAGTACAAAGCAGAACCAGTGCAATAAAACCACCTAGTCTGTTTTTTCACATTGGATTGGATGAAAGATCACTAGGAAAAAAAGAAAAGCCTCATTCAAACAGGCTTTGGGCAGCTTTATGTTGAGGTCACTTTTATGAATTCATCTTAAACTATCTGGAGATACCTCTGTAGGAAATCAGTGTTTTGTAGTTTATTCCTTCGGCTACAAACTTCCCTCTACTCTACAAAAACACTATACTAAAAAGTGATCAGGAAAAGCAAAGTTGTTTAAGACACATCCGAAATGTACACAAGTATGTAACATTATGGGTAGTCTTAAAGTAGAACTATGGCCAAATTTTTCATTTTGGCTAGAGCAAGGGAGGGTTATATGCCACCATCTCCCCCCCCCCCCCCCCAATCTGTGACCCATGGGAGATTTTTCTCCAGTTCCTGTCCCATAACCAAACAAGAATTAAAAGGGAATTCACTACAAATTCCCTGGGGAGCCCCAGATCTTCAGAACAAGTGTCCCTACTGGAAGATTTCCCCTCTATTACTTCTGATGACAGCCCAAAATTCTGTAATTTTTTTTTTTAACTTTCACGACAATGTTAAACAGGACAAAAAAAAAAAAAAAAAAAAAGTGAATCTTTGTAACAGGGGCACAGACCGCAATATAAACTGACAGGCGTTTTAAATCTCTCCACTCAAAAAAAAAAAAAAAAAAAAGTTTTGCCTTTACAAAATACTTAAAATTATAACAGAGGATTAAAGCGGTCATTTACCCTGCTTTCACATTTTTGCCTAGAATAAGGCTTACCTGTAGATAAAATGAATATCTCATAAACCTTCACAGTTTAGGAGATATGCACCTTGCATGCAGCCGCTGACGTCAGCGGCACATGCACTCTGAAGGTTTAATGGATGCTGCCGGAAAATCAGAGCTCGTTGCCGGAAACAGGACTCTCGCACATGCGCTAGAGTGAAGTCACAGTGGCTCTGGCCACTCACAGCAGGAGCCACGAACCCGGAAGAAACGCAGAGGGAACATGTCAGCATCCTCAGCGGTGACAGGGAGGCGATGCTGGCGCTTCGTGCAAAGGTATTTCATAATGATGCCTTTGCCCTAGAGTTATTTTTCTGCAGGCATAAACTTCCTACGATTAGCGACCAGTCATGAAATGCATCATTGCAAAAGGCTACCAAAAACTCCAATGACAACCAACTCCTACAGAATTCTTTTCCCAGCTGCACCCTTTCTGAAATTTACCAGGCAGCAGCCTACTCTCCCCATTTTACACGTTAAAAAAAATCAATTCATTCAACCTTACTCCCGTCCTGGGAGTAGCTTAGACAGAACTGCTCACACCTAGTGCTTCAGTTCTGCACCTACAGGCTTGCTACTTGCCTAATCCAAAGCAATACAGCATTTAACCCCAGAGTGACTGCTCAGTGCACCACCCTTTTCCCCACACTCACACCTACCTGCAGAAATCAGAACTGAAAAAGTACACAAGTAGTTTTAGAAGTCAAGTTTTCATACACTCTGCCTTCAAGAATTGGCAGGTTTACCAGTTGCCGACCAGCCTCCGTCATACTGCAGCAGGTTGGCTCTGTTGCGCGAATCGCCATACCAGTACAGCACTTCATGTAATAGATACAGTGGGCCTGCACACGGCGCCGATGCGATTGGCCGGCGCCTGCAATGTGCGCCAGGCACCCGCAATCGCTTCACAGAGCCAGAACAGGGTTCTGTCAATGTAAACAAGCAGATACCCGTTCTGTCAGTGGAGTTTAAGAGATAGTCTGTTCCTAGTGATTAGGAACAGCAATCTCTGTACTCTTATGCCGCGTACACACGACCGGACTTTACGGCATACTTTGTCCGGCGAACCGGAGTCCGGACAATTTGATCGTGTGTGGGCTCCAGCACACTTTTTTTCCCCAAAAGTTTGACGGACCTAGAAATGAAACCTGTGTCAAATCTTTGACGGACTCTAGTCCGGTCGAAAAGTCCGCTAGTCTGTATGCTAGTCGACGGACAAAAACCGACGCTAGGGCAGCGATTGGCTATCAACTTCCTTGTTTCAGTCCGGTCGTACGTTATCACGTACGAATCCGTCGGACTTTGGTTGATCGTGTGTAGACAAGTCCGTCGCAAAGTCCGCAGGATAAAGTATGCCGTAAAGTCCGGTCGTGTGTACGCGGCATTAGTCCACCTCCCCAAGGAACACATTTAACCCCTTGATTGCCCCCTAGTGTTAACCTGCCAGTGTCATTTATACAGTAAACAGTGCATTTTTATAGCACTGAAGTTCACCAACATTATTGTAAATATAGAAAGTCCATAAATCCCCCATTTTGTAGTCGCTATAACTTTTGCGCAAACCAATATAAGCTTAGTGTGATTTTTAATCAAATATATTTAGAATACATATTGGCCTAAACTGATAAAAAAAATTTGTTTATTTTTATGGATATTTATAGCAAAAAGTAAAAAATTTCTCTTCTTCAAAATTGTCTTTGTAGCGCAAAAAATAAAACTGCAGAGGTGATCAAATACCACCAAGAGAAAGCTCTGTGTGTGTGTGTGTGTGTGTGTGTGTGTGTGTGGGGGGGGGGGGAGGACACGACATCAGTTTTGCTTGGGTACAACGTCGCACAACCATGAAATCAGTTAAAGCGACGCAGTGCCATATCGCAAAAAATGGCCTGATCATTAAGGGGCAAAATCCTGGTTAAAGTAGACCTAAAAATAGGATTTTTTTTGTCATACTTGGCTGTAAAATCATTTTTTTTTAGTACATCATGGAGTTAGGCTAATATTCATTACCTACTGGGTTATACTTCATCCAGGTGAATGGACACTGGTAGACCAAATGTCTTTAGACAGGAAGTGATCCCCTATATAACCCCCCTCTCATACAGGAAATACTTCAGTTTTGTAGCAAGCACTGAATCCTCAAAAAAAGAGGGGAGGACCTTTGTGTCCCTTGATGTACTCAAAGAAAAGGATTTTACAGGCAAGTATGACGAAAAAGTGCCATTTTCTTTTTCATACATCATGGGACACAGAGTTAGGCTAATATTCATTACCTACTGGGATGTCCCAGAGCAATAGCCTTGAGGGGAGGGAGACAACCTGCCAAACAATAGCCATCAGAACTTATATGGCAGCCATGAGAACTTAAACGGCAGCCCGCAGTACACTGCGGCCAAAAGCCGAATCCTTGGCTGCTCGAACATCCACTTGATAAAAAACTGGACGTATGCACTGAAGACCAGGTAGCAGCCTTACAAATCTGAGCCACAGATAACCGATTGCTAAAAGCCAAGGAGGTTCCTACACCCCTGGTAGATTGAGCTCTCACCTTAAAGAGAGCTTTAAGTTTCAGACCATAGGCCCGAATGACCAATTGACGGACCCAATTGGCAATGGAAGCTGCCTGCTCCTTCTTGGGTCCTTTTGGTAAAGGAAAAAAGGAGTCCTCGGATCTCCACAGATCTAGACAAATAAATCTTGACTGCACGGACAACGTTCAAAGAATGGAGTCTCTTCTGCCAAATGAGGCAGAGAAAAGGCAAAATAATGTCCCGATTTAAATGAAAGGCCGACACCACTTGGCAGAAAGGATGGAACAGGTCGTAACATGACCCCGTCGTGGTGAAGGATTAAGAATAGTTCCCAGCACGTAAAAGCCACCAACTCTGACACAATTCAAGCCGAGGTGATGGCCATCAGGAAGGCTAGCTTGCGTGACAGCAAGTCTAATGGAATTTCCTTGATAGGATCAAATGGTTGTTTCTGTAACACAGACAGCACCAAGTTAAAGTCCCAAGGACACATAGGTTTAATTTAATTGTATAAAAAAGGTACAGACCAGCAAGTGGGAGGCTAAAGGACTTTGGCTTTGCGTACAGATTTTGGCCCTGTCAGTATTCTTCCAATCAGATTTCCACAGCTGACTGTAGAAATTCTCCCAATCACATTTCGGAGGATGCCATTTTCTGGCTTCACACCAAACGATATAAGTCTTCCAGACCTTATGATAGATCTTCCTAGTGACAGTTTTTCTAGCATTCACTAGGGTAGACACCATTGGTCCTGAGATGCTGTGGTCCTTTAACACCCTGGCTTCAATAGCCATGCCGTCAAATTTAGAGACTTAATTGGGCACGAGTATAGGACCCTTGAGAGAGCAGGGCAATGTGGAAGCCTCCATGGGCCGTCTTGTCAGTCTCGCAATCTCCGGGAACCAGGCTGGTGCCACCAGAATGACTGAAACCCCCTCTATCCAAACCCTGTGCAACAAATGTGGAAGGAGAGGGATCGGGGGGGGGGGGGGGGAGAAGCATAAACCAGGGAGTACTGGCTCCATGGAACTACCAGAGCATCTGCTCCGATTGCCAGATGATCTCTTGTTCGGGACACAAACTGCTCTAGCTTGTTAAACCTGGATGCCAGTAGGTTGACCTCTGGCCATCCTCAACACTGACAAATTTCCTGGAACACCCCTGGGTGTAGGGACCATTCCCCCAAGCAGATCTGTTGGCGGTTGAGATAATCTCCCTTCCGGTTCTCTACTCCCGTTATATGGACTGCTGATAGAATCTGCACATGTCCCTCTGCCCAGGCTAGTATGTGGTTCACGCTCAGAGCTGAATGACTCCTGGTCCCACCTTGGTGGTTTATATAGGCCACTGCAGTGGCATTGTCGAACTGAAGCCCGATTAGGACAGCCCTGAAGCTCCACCATCCAGGACCATAGGGCCAGATGTACTGCCGGTAATTCCAGGACGTTTATGGGCAGAATCTGTTCTGTCCTTGACCATATCCCCTGAGCTGTGACCCCCTCTAGGGTCACTCCCCAGTTTGAGAGGGACTGGCATCTGTAGTCAGTACTCTCCAAATTACCCGAAGGATTTTCCCCTTCGCATGTTCTGATCCTGCAACCACCAGCTTAGGCTTAAGTGTGCCCGAGGAGATAACAATCCAGGGCTTGTCCTCTTCTGTTCCAAGCCAACAAGATGTCTCGTTGTAAAGGCCTGGAATGGAACTGGGCATAGGGCACTGCCTCGAAGGAGCACACATCCTCCCTAGAAGACTCATACAGAGCCCAATCGAGGGTTGGCTGGTGCCTCTTATCTGATGCACCTGATCCTTACAGGTTGCAAAACTACCCTTGCTTGGACCGTAGCTAGGATCAGACCTAAATACTTTAGACTGATCTGGTCTCAAGGTTGACTTTCAGTATTTATGATCCATCCGTTCTAGAGCCTGTGGTGAGTGATCTGAGCAGGAGATCATCCAGATACCAGAGTACAAAGATCCCTTGGGCCCTTAAAAAGACCCAGTACTGGTGCTAGGAACTTTGTGAACCCCTGGGGAGCTGTAGCAAGCCAGAAGCGTAGAGCCACAAAACTTAAAATGGCGTTCCTCGCTAGAAAGTCTCCCATCTGGAGTGAAGCTACTACTGAGTGGAAAAACTCCATCCAAAAGGACTGGATCAATAGATACTGGTTCAGGGATCTTAGGTTTTTGAACCGTAAACGAGCTTGAGTAAAACCCTGCGCCCCTTTTGGCTACAGGAACCTCTACAATCACACCTTGATGCACTAAATGATGTAGTGCCTGAAGCAATAAGTCTTTTTGGAGGATCCGAGGTAATGCCAGATCTTAGAAACCTGAGGGGGGAACCCCCCGCAACTCCAGCTTGTAACCGCAGGATATAGTTGAGGTGACCCACTTGTCCTGAACCATTGTTCCCCAAATGTCCGCAAAGTGCAGTAGCCTTCCCCCCACCCGATAGTGGGGGCATCCCCTCAAAAGCTTGGTTTAGAAGAGTTTAGTAACCAGGGCTTTTTCTGGCCCTGGCCTTGCCCCTGGATTTAGTGTCCTGTTGGCGGCAGAACTGCCTTGGTGCTGAGACACTTGAAGCATTCCCTAAGGTTTTAAAACGAGGGATGCCTGGTGCTTTTCTTCACAGGAAGTAGAGAACTCTTTCCTGCCAATAACTTTTTACAAGGAAGCTCAGCTCACCAGTTCTTAAGTTAGAAAAGTCTGCGCATATTTACAGACAAGAGCCAAACGAGAAACCTGCTGTACTAAATCCTTTAAGGCGGCAACAGCAAAACACAACGCTCCAGGAATATCTGTCTTATCAGCCAGATCATCCTCTCAGTTAGGCCTGTCTGTGCGTTATCTACCGGACAAGTTAAGTTATTGTTTAAGGAAGAGACTATTGCATCTATGGCTGGCATGCTCCACTTAAAACTTTTCATCCATGCGGTATAAAAAGGGAAAACTTCCTAAGGAGGAACAAAAATCCTGTCAGGATGTTCCCAATCAGGATACACCGCCTGTTCCAGCAGAGGGTGTAAGGGGAAAGCCTGTGCAGCTTGAAGAGGCCTCAGGGACCCCAAAGATGACCGGGGGGCTCAGTAACCTCTGCAAAAGGCAACTTAAAGCCAGAACGAACCATCTCGGTAAGAGTCGGGATCAAAAGCCTCTGCAACTGAGAGGCAGACATCAACTGAATATCTTCTTGTCAAGATTGCTCAGAAGCAGACTTATCCGCCAGGCACTCCACAGAATCCTGAGCTTTTAGCTCCCCATTCTCAATCCATTCCTGCTCCAAACTAAGCTCCGGGGAGGGAGATCTGTCATGCTTCTTGCCACGCTGCAGGATGGAGGCAATCATTCCAGCAATCCTGTGCTCTAACCCAGCTAGGGTCGAGGACAGCTCATCCTTGGTGATAAAGGGTGAAGAAGCAGCGTTGACTGTAGGCACAATACCAGATAGGCGCAGTGGCTCAGATTGCCCGGAAACCTCTGGTCTTTCAGGGGATACAACTAGGTTCATCAGGAACTACTGACATAGGTGTGCCCTTCCCTGTAGAGTTAGTCCCACTTCTTTTTTGAAGACATTTACCAGTCACAAAAAGAGTACCTGTATGTATTTTTAACATACCTCAGAAGGGAGACCCTTTAATAGGGCTCACCAAGCCCCTATGCAACAATCCTGCTAAGCATCTTAGCCTGCCAAACACCTGGTGACTCACGTGACTTGGGCAAGGAGAAATGAACCGCCGAAAATTCCTGGTTCAGAGCCTGCTCTGTGTCCCACAGCTGACTTCTGGAAGCACCGCACGCTTGGTATACACAACTTTAAGCTGGCTGTGCGCCGAAACGTTCTGTGCATGCGTGCGCACGCAGTCATAGCAAACGGCAGTGGCCGTATTTGCTTATGACGCAAATATTTGTGTGCCCAGATAAAGACTACGGTGCATGTGCAGTGCAGCCGCATGTGCCATGTCCGCCAAACAAACTGCTGAGCACAGCGGCACTCTCGCGAACGCACATGTACCATGGTGAACCAAGGCAAAATGGCACACCGTCGTGCTCCATCATATAGGTTAAAAAAAAAAAAAAGCCAGACACAAGCAAAAAAAGTACACTTTGCAAAAACCCACAGCTAGCCCAAAACTCCCTGGTATGGTCACCGCACACGTGTCCAGCCTCTAGATAGCTTGACCGATTGTTACAATCACTGGGACACCCCACAATCAAAAAGGGGTTTCATTTACCTGTCCAGGTGCAGGGCAGCTTGCCCAATCTTCACGCATCACGGCAGGTTCCTGTCACTTGAGGACCTTCTAGGACTGGGTACCCTTTTCATATTCCACTCCTTTGGACCTGTACAGCACCATGCAGAAATGCCTTAGCGCTGTGGTGTCCAGGATTCCACTTCGCAGGGTCCAGCACCCGGAGGCCGCATTACAGGCAAAACCTCGCAGGATCTTGAGTCTTCTTTGTGAGGCTCGGGTAAAATTTATCTAAGCATATAGAGCCTGCATCAAATGGATCCAATCGGTCAATCCCTTGATTCATTTAACCGTTTGTGGCACTAGAGACCTGGAGCTCAGAGAGCTCAAACAAGCGTGCCATCCACCTTACAGACACTGGTAGAAAACTGAAGAACTTCCTGCATGGGAGGGGTTATATAGGGGGATCACTTCCTGTCTAAAGACCTTTGGTCTACCAGTGTCCATTCACCTGGAGATGAAGTTTAACCCAGTAGGTAATGATTATTAGCCTGTGATCCATGATCTATGAAAAAGAAAAGTATTACTGTAGCTTGCCAATCCTTAAGCTGGCTCAAAATGCAGCCAGCAGGAACCGGCTGAATTTTGATCATGTATGGGCAGGCTGGTTGTACTGATCAACCAACTTCAGTACAACCAGCCTGTTGGAGCCAGCTACAGCTGAAAGCAGTGGTCATTGTATTCTGATGGCTGGGAAACCTCCCATTGTCAGAATACAACTGCTTTGTAGGAGGTATTACCCCATCAACACTAAATGTGTTGATGGCAGAATCAAGCTATTTTCTTTCCTTCAACACTTAGGCAGCAGCAGTGTCAACCTTTACAGGAGCCAGCACTATGCTGGGTACACACGATTCAATTATCACCCAGTTCAGCAGAAACCCTCCATCAGGACACAATAGCACAGCTGGGGAGATCGCTGCACCAATGCCGCTTAGTTCGTATGGCAAGCCCAAAAGGGTTGAACAGAAAACCTCAACGTGGGCACCTAGCCATAGATGGAGTTTACGTAAAAAGAAAAAAAAGTGACAAAGTAACTCCAGCTTACACTTTTTAAGCAGTTACAGCAGCAGGTGTCTCCTTTAAGGAGACAAGATTTGGGAAACTAGGGCCACTGGTGGCTCCTTTTCAACCTGCTACTCTGGTTTCACCCAGAAATACAGGCTTACTAAAGCCAATAACCTTTACACATGGAGTCTTGAGTTCCCCAGCACAGCTAGACCCATAGCTATGTCTGCTGGGTCCTCCCGAGTCTTTAGAATTATTTGCACACTTTTTTGCCCGAGATATGGTTTACTGCTAAGAAGCGGATAGCCACGGTGAGGATCCAAGCTGTGGTGCCTTCCTCCGAACAATGGAAAGCAGAAATTAAATAAAATGCTCCTCTCTAGCAGAGTGAACAGAACCTAATAATCGTCAGCATCTGACACTTTAGGGTGTTTAAGATTTTTCAGAATGAGTAGCCTGGGCAAGTATTTAACCTTTTGAAGGTGGCTGTAGCTCTGCCAGTGAGTCACTGCCCATCAGACTGCATATTAAAGCAGAGGTTCACACAAAAATTGAACCTCCGCTTTTCGGAACCCTCCCCCACTCGTGTCACATTTGGCACCTTTCAGGGGGGGGGGGGGTGCAGATACCTGTCTAAGACAGGTATTTGCACCCACTTCCGGCATAGACTCCCACGGGAGTCTATGCCTCTTCTCGTCCCCACCGCGCTGTCTGCTGGGACACACACGGGTCCCAGAGACAGCGGGGACCAGTTAGGAAGCGCAGCGCGACTCGCGCATGCGCAGTAGGGAACCGGGAAGTGAAGCCGCAGCGCTTCACTTCCTGATTCCCTTACAGAGAATGGCGGCGACAGCACCCGAGGACCGATTTGGTCTCGGGTGCCGACATCGCTGGACCCTGGGACAGGCGAGTGTCCTTATTTTAAAAGTCAGCAGCTGCAGTATTTGTAGCTGCTGACTTTTAAATTTATTTTTTTTCTCGGGACTCCCTCTTTAACCCTTTGCTTGAAGCGTTACAGCTCTCCTTACCAAGCAATCAACCTAAAAGCACCATGCTGGGTAAAAAAGAACGTTGCATAGCCCACCAGTAGCATTCAAAAATGGTCAAAGTGTATAGTGTACAAATAAATCTTGTATAGTGGCTCAGCAAAACTTACTGCAATGTAGAGGTAATTGCTTCTCATAAAAGGTCATGTATGAATGACAATAGGTCTCCCCATTTATCTGCTTCTTTCAGCCACTCTTAAGCCCCTTTCACACTGGGGCGGTTTGCAGGCGTTATTGCGCTAAAAATAGCGCCTGCAAACCGCCCCTAAACAGCCTCCGCTGTTTGTTCAGTGTGAAAGCCCGAGGGCTTTCACACTGAAGCGGTGCGCTGGTAGGAGAAGAAAAAATCTCCTGCAAGCCGCTTTTTTTGGAGCGGTGTATGCACCGCTCCTAAACCGATCCTGCCCATTGAAATCAATGGGACAGCGCGGCTATACCGCGGCTATAGCCACGCTATACGAGTGGTTTTAACCCTTTTTCGGCCGCCAGCGGGGGGGTTAAAACCGCACCGCTAGCGGCCGAATACCGCGGTAAAACAGCGCTAAAAATAGCGCTGTTTTACCGCCGACGCCCCCTACTGCCCCAGTGTGAAAGGGGCCTTATTGACAAGCAATACCCCACCAACAAACCCCCCCCCCCCCGCAAAAAAAAACCAAAAAAAAAAAAACAAACACACAGCATCAAAGTACTTTTGGCATCCATTCACCTGTAATGAGATTGCAACTCATAAAGGGTTGTGAAAGTTCATTTGGGAAACGGTACTCTGAATACCAGATGGACCATCCCTCTTTGTCAAAGTGCTCCCAGAAGTAAGGAAGAGCCACAGAAAGTGTGTCTTCGTTTGAATACTTTCGTTTAAACTCATCCATAATGAAGGAGCTGTAAAGCAGAAGATCATGTTAAAGTATAGAACTAATGAGCAAACAAGCATGTGTTCTCTATATAAAACATTACACACAGACTGTTCAGGCACATACCTCTTAGGGAGATGAGCATAAGGGTCCTTTGACTTTGGCTCTGCTGCAAGAGCCTTCTCAGACTCATCCAAATCATCTTCTGGAGCAGCTGCTGGGGCAGGAGCAGGCTTCTTTTCCTCCTTCTCTTTCTTCTGCTCCTTTGCTGGTTTCTCCTTCTTTGGCTGCAACTCTGCAAATTTTTTGGCTGGATAGGACAAAAAGTGCAACCAATTAAACAGAAATAAAAATTTTTGCAAGAAAATGCTTTCAATGTACTAAATTCGTGAAAACCTACAAACCTGAAAAAAAAAACTGGAGTTATGCATTTGCAAATGGACTTAGAGTAAAATTCTAATTTGGCTTGCATCAATGACCTAATAGTACTTGAATACAATGAATGGCCTCATTGAGGCCGAAGAGGGAACTGGGAGTCAAGATGCGTAAATTAAAGTGTATTCAGATGTGAATGCATTCAGCCTTAGGCCACCACCATCATCCAGCATGAATACAAGCACACCATTAGGAGTATCCTGTTATGACCAGTAAGTGTTTACCTGCAAGGTAGTAAGGCTGGTTAATCTGTTATGGGTAGTGCAAATATCTGGACCCAATTCATGAGAATTTTTACAGTTTTTAACCTGCCAAATCACCCTTTTGCCAACACGTATGCTCAGTTGAAAAGTTTTAAGAGGCATAGTTTATGAACAGACATTTCAACCATGGTTGATTGCAAGTTTAGGCCAGTTTAGAAAGTCAGACGCCCTAAAGCTGTATACAAGCTAATGGACCACATTAATAACCATGTAGTCTGAAAGCATTGCACCAATAGACCCATGTGCCCAACAATGAAAAATATTAGCAAATATTTAACAGTACCTGTCAGAACTCAAAAACGGAAGCTGCTCTTAAAAAAAAAAAAAAAAAAAAAACCATAACTAAGCAGTAAAAGGAAAAAGAATGACAGCCCCACGGTTTGCACCAAAAAGAAAAAAAAAGTCAATTATAGCAGCTCTAATGGACCAAACATTGCCAAGTTACAAGGACAATTACCATCAAACTGAGCCATCTTGTCGCAGAGTTTCACCTCTCCCAACACAGCATGGAACTGGGGCTGGTTCACACATGTCACAAACCATCTTGTGACATTACCATAAGGCTGGCGGAAGGAAGGCTCCAGGACCTGAGAACAGAATTTTATATTAGTTACATGATATACAAGCTGGTATCCATTTTATAAGACCTAAAACACAAGGATTTGTTCTGAAAAGAGAACCACAGACCAAAGTATGGTAGTGGTACTTTAGTGTGTAAACTACTTTGAAAAGTAATCAATTCTTAGCAAAAAAATACATACCTGTTTATAAGGCCAAAGCAGGGAGCATGCTACAGTGATGTCAGCCAGGGTGACCCTCTCTCCCACCAGAAAAGTTCTTGTCTGCAGATGGGAATCTAGAGTAGCCAGAACATGCTTCAGCTCCTCCTTGGCTTGTTCTGTGGCCTTGAACAATGCAAACAGACTTGGTTACCTAAACCAGTCAAATATGGCACTTGCTTTCAAAGTTCATACAAGCAGGCAGTTTTACTCAACTCCCTTATTTCCATGATAAATGGCTTTAATATAAACAGACATTTTAGTAAATGTACCCTGCCAAAGCAGTTTTTGCACACGTTTAAAAAAAATTTAAAAAAATCAATTTAGGCCTGAAGATTACATAACCCCACCTCCAAAAATATTTTCTGAAAGCAGACACCCTAGAAGACTCCGGCACAGGTGCCAAACTGGCGGCCCTCCAGCTGTTGCGGAACTACGAGTCCCACGAGTCATTGCAAGGCTGACAGTTACAAACATTAATCCCACAGGCAGAGGCATGATGGGAATTGTAGTTCAGCAACAGCTGGATGGCCGCCAGTTTGACACCTAGAGAATTAAATGGCACTAGTTTCAATTTTTTTTGTCACTTGATATTACTGCAAAGGTCCAGGAAACAAATTTCAGTAACAAAAAACCCACACTCTAAAGTGAATTTTAGAGCAAACAAGTGCAATAAACTACCCACATTTTTGGTAAAATATAAAAGGTGAGGTTGCACCGAGTAGATGCCCAACATGTCAAACCTTAAATTTGCAAATTTCAGTATCCTATATTTTATATAGGCCAAGCTTTAAAAGCCCCCTATAGGTCATCAGTTTAGCGTTACAGAGATCTGGCACTAGAATTATTGCACTTACTCTGGCGTGCGTGGCAATATGCAACATGTGGATCGCAAGCCACGTCTTCCCATGTAGGCTCTGACACGTGCGTTTACGTTCATAATGTGCGTGCGTATGTGGAGGTCTCAAATTTTTTTTTTTTTTTTAAGGGGGGGATTTTATGTGCTTGGGTGTAACTTTTTTGCCAACAAATAATTTTTGCTTAACCTGAATGTATTGCAATGCAGTACCAGGGGTGTGTGGAGGCAATCTCGTGGCAGTGGAACAGCTTGAATGCATTCCACCGGACTGTGTGCGAAAACCCCTGCTGTCAGGTCCGTACAATGTACAGACCTGGCAGCGAAATGTTAACAAATAGGGCATCAGTCACATTTTCATTAAACTGGGTCCCCTTGAGATAATGACATCTGTCATAGGTGCCATCTGAAACAGAGGGTGCAGCCATTCTCCATGATGGACACAAAGTGCAAAAAAACTTCACAAGTTCTAATACTTCTCTACTCTCAAAGAGAAAGATTTTATTAGACTTACTTTAGGTAGGCAAGTGGGGAAAAAACACCTGAACAAGATCTGCAGAAATCCCTAGTGCTGCCATTTGCAAACCACCATAACCAAAACACTTAGAAATACCTGTTTGTTGAACTGCATGATCCCCAGAGTTGGGAAAACCCAGGCACTGGCCGGAGGGACAATGTGACTGTCTGCAAAGCTGACCCATTGGATTATCTGAGCCTGATCTAATCGGGAAGTTCCACGGAGTTCATCATTACCCACTGTGGACAGAGGAGAAAAAAAAAAAAAGTTATGTGTAGATGACAAGATGGCAAATGTTAAACCTGTCAAAATTTGTGCAGTGTGATAACCGTTTAGTCAAATCTTTATCAAGTCAGAACTTAAGTCCACTTCAATAAAAACAAGAAAAAGAAATCAATGCAACCCTGCTGATGTTACCACTCTCCTACTCATAGGAGACATCCGACAGAACACAGGAAAGTGCTCAGCTCCAAGTACTTGCTCACAGCTGTTGTAATCCCAGTCCTGTGCCCAATTGGTTTAATAGATTACCAATACCCAACTAAAAAAGTACCTCTCACAAGGCTCGTTATCCCCCTTGTAATAGAAATTAAGTATTAGTAAAAAAAAAAAAAAAAAAAAAAAAAAAAAAAAAAAAAAGGGGAAGTAAAAATTTTTTAAACAAGGACTCCTATTAACCCCGCACACATAGGAACATGGGATATAAACAGATGAGCAACACAGTGGGCACCATCGCACACGCTGGAGCAATAATTTTAGGTCCCTCATTTATGGTTACCGCAACTCATGAGCTTTAACCACTTAAAGACCAAGCCTCTTTTTCAGACTGTTTACACAAGTTAAAAACAAGTTTTTTGCTAGAAAATTATAGAACCCCCAAACATACATTTTTTTTTTCTAACACCATAGAGAATAAAATGGGTGATAATTGCAATACTTTGTCACACCGTATTTGCGCAGCGGTCTTACAAAATTTTGTCATTTGAAAAAAATAACCAAAAAAAATGTGCCTTTAAGATGTATGGGCGGAAGTGATGTTTTGGACGTCGCTGCCGCCCTATGGTATGGAGACGGGTGGGGGCAATCTTCCCCTCACTCGTCTCCATACCCAGCCACGGACAGGTTCCTTTCGCCTCCGCCGCTGCCTGCCATAAGCGGCGGAGGGCGTGGCGGAGTGGCATGTAGGGGGGCCCCTCTCCTGCTGCCAACTGATCTCACGGCGAATCCGCCCCAGAGACCACCATTATCGTTAACAGGACTGCCCACTGAAAAGATGGATACCTCTTATGGCAGCAGCTGCTGCCGTAACCAAGATATCCAAGTGCCGACGTATATGTACAGGAGCCGGTCGGCAAGAGGTTAGGAGACATTTTAGGAGTCGCATACTTATACAATGGTTGTTAAATCATTGTGTTTCTTCCACAGAACATGCTTAACACTTGCTCCCACAAAACGGAAGATGTGGAGCAGCACAGTGGCTAAGTGGTTAGCACGTCCGCCTGGCAGCGACAGGGTTGTCTGTTCAAATCCCAACCATAGCACTACCTGCCTGGAGTTTGCATGTTCTCCCTGTGCAGGTTTCCTCCCACACTTCAAAAACATGCTGGTAGGTTAATGGTCTAACGTGGTTCACATATGTTAAGGACCTTAGATTGTAAGCTCCGAGAGCAGGGACCGATGTGAATATACAATATATATATAAAAATCGCTGCATAAAACTGTTAGCGCTATCCAAGTACATGTAATAAAGAGAAACGAAAACATTTGCCAAGTCAAAAAGATTTGAAGCTGGTATTTACCAGACACCTTTTTATTGCACAAAATAAAAGGATCACATTTTACTTGTGTAAATAAATTTTTTGGTGAACTTTTTTATTGAGCATAGATTGTGCAACATTAAAAATTGCAACTAGACTATTCTACAGTGCCTCTACTTTCAGAAGATGTAACTAGATAATTTTCTAGCCCTCAATACCGATTTTACATGTGTGCAAAAATAAAAAGGTGCTCCAGAGGTGAACTTGTTAAAGCCTACAGTTTCTGCGCAGAGTATAAAACTTCATTGATTACTCTAACCCATGGGTGTTCAACCTGTTGCCCTCCAGCTGTTGCAGAACTACAGGTCCCATGGTGCCTCTGCCTTTGGAAGTCATTGCTTGCAAACTGTCAGTGGCTTGCAATGCCTTATGGGACTTGTAATTCCACAACAGCTGAAGGGCCACAGGTTGAGCCCCCTTGCTCTAACCAAATCCTGAAATTAAGGAGACAGGGAGGCCTGCTAAGGCTTCATTTACACAGGTAACAGTAAATAGGATATTGAAACGCAGTTGCATCCTCAACCGCCAAGTCCCAACCCCCCCCCCCCCCCCCCCCCCCCCCATGCTGCAAGACAACATGGCCATCAGTCATTTACACACTGCCCTAAAAATTAAACCACAGGTCCCATTTGTCAATTGATAAATGGAACTCATTCAACCAGGTGTGTTGCATGTGGCACAGTGCTGTAGCCTTTCAAGGGTTAAACAGGTAGTGGGAGCAACAAATGCCTCTGAAAAGCAATAAATTGACTGCTTTTCAGAGGGCAGCTCAAGTGTAAGTGAGCCCAGGTACATTTGCTGCAACCGATTCTGCTCTGGTGCCGTTTGACCATTTCATCTGTAGCTGAAGTTAACCCTTTAGTTTATTTCTGCAGATGCTCAGTCTTTAGGCTCCCTCATCTACAGCTCATCACAAACCCACCGCTTAAAAAAAAACTTCAGGAAGGGTTACAACTATGCAGGTGATGTCACTGGGAGTTACAGGCAACAATCTGCTAAATGCCTTAGTATCACCCACTGCTCATGACTGACATGTGTATCCTAGCAGTAAAATAAGGAACTAAACACCACACCTATGCAGCCGCTTATTGCAATGTGCAGTCACCCATCTTTCAAGGTCTTCATTGCACTGGCCACACAGTGTCTACCATTAGAATTATTACCAAATGACCACCAAAACTAAATATGGTCAGTTTCAAAGTTAGCCAACTCATAAGTACTACATCTCAAACTAACGCACACAACTGTGTGCTGGGACCATGTGCTGAATTGTTGAAATGAGTTCATTTAAAATTCATTGCCGGATCCTGCAGGTAAGTATAGTTGAACCCACTTCCCCTAATTTTCACATGTTAAAGCCTGTATTTCTGCATAAATTTCAAAATTATATAAGAGTACAGTATACAATTTACACAATTTAGAGCACAAATTGCAAAAGAATACAGTACCCAAGATTATTGGGCAGCGCTCTAACCACCTGCCAACCAGGCCAATCCTGACACGTCTCCTACATATAAAAATCTACATTTTTGTCCTAGAAAAATTACTTTGAACCCCCTAAACAGATTTTTTGGCAGAGGCCTTAGAGAATAAAATGGTGGGATTTGCAATTTATGTCACATGGTATTTGAGCATTTTTTAAATTTTTTTTAACAATTTACATTTTACCAAAACATTGGGCATTGTGTGCAATAAAATTAAATAAATGTTACACCGAGTAAATGGATACTATTGTCACGCTTTAACGCTGCGTATGCCTGTGAAACGGCACCAAACTTCGGTACTAAAATATTACCATAACTGACCTCTTAAATTTTTTTGCAGGTTATCAGTTTAGTTACAGTGGAGGTCTGGTGCTAGAATTATTGCCCTCACTGATGTTCACGGCAATACTCGTGTGTGGTGCGATTACTGTTTATATATGCACACATTGCTTTAAGTTTTTTTTAAACTCATCTTAAACTTTTTCGCTGTAAATTTTTTTATGTATCCACTTTAATGCAATCACAAGTGATGAACCATTCTAAATCACTTCTGCATTAAAGCCAACCAACGGCTGAAAATTTTAATACTGGGATGAGGTCTGTAGCTGCAGGCATCATCCCAGTATAACCACTACTAACAGAGGACATCATATGACTGCCTACAGTCAGCAAGTGGTTAAACACCCTTACAGCTCAGTTTGGAGTTAGAGGAAATGTAAGCTGCTTTTTCGTTTTTACGTGCAAAGGCATAATGTACTAGTATGTGTCGCATACTAGTACATTATGTGACACTTTCCTACAAACGAAGCCCTCTTCGTCCCCACTGGTGGCCACATCCATCTTCGGACACCAACTGACTGAAGCCACGTGACGTCATTCCCGCGCATGCGTAGCTGGTGACAGCACAGGGCTCTGAAGAAACGGTACCAGCGGCCATTCCTTCAGAGCGCATGTGCCGATGATGTATTTGGCGCAGTATACAGTAAAATTTCTAAACGGTGCAAGTTTAGGAGATATTTACAGTACCTATAGGGAAATAAGGCTTGCCTATTAGGTACAGAGGGATTTAATTCCTCTTTAACAGTAAATGACAGCCCTTTGTAATATGTGTGCAAGGTGCGATTGGGGTGCTGTTGCAGTTGTGAGCTTGTTTTAATCACTTCAGACTCTGGATGTACCAGACATATCCAAGGAGCTGAAGAGGTTAGACAGAAAGGGAAGCCAAGTAAGCAGGCAGCTGTAAAGCAAAAAATCTTTACTTGACAATTTCTTTGAATGCAGAAGCCAATTAGCAACTAGAGTTTGAAGTGTACCTGGCAGCTGTTCATCAGCTGGTGATCATTTTAAACCTGAACAGCTACAAATTGAGCTTATTCCATATTGGGGCCTCAAGTATGGGTCGTCACTGCAGTGCAATCTTGGGATGCACTTCCCAAAAGAATACCCCAAACCATTTAGACCATGCGGGGCCCTGAACTACAGGGTGCACTTCGTACATTAAAACCAATCCTGTTCAATCCTTTTCAAAGAGGAACAAAAAGCACACCACTTTTTGTATTCCTCCCATTCTTACCAAGATCAATAAGCCAGCCTCCAGTAATTTTCTTCAGTCATACTGTATTTCTTAGCAGCAGCCATAAACCACTTTAAATAGCCTTCAAAAGTTTTTTTTTTTTTTTTTTTTTAAACACCAGGTTGAAAACAAAAGCAGACAACAAATCTCCTAATAAATCATAAGTAATAGAGACAGAACAGATCTTCAATAAAGACTAGTACAATAAATATGCTGAAACAAAGGATTTCATACCATAGTGAGCAATGGCACTGCTCTCAAACAGACAGAAGCCGTCATTTCCCTCAAATGCTGGAACCTAAAAACAGGGAACAAAAATTAGATCTAGAAATCAAACACTCGTTTTTAACTTTATTTTTACCCATCTTGTTCTTTAGGTGAACTTTTCAGCCAGAAAAAAAAATAAAAAAAATTGGTGTAAAACTTCTATAATATCAATTCTTTTTCTGAATTCTCTTTTCGTTTTGGAGACAATGGTCACGAGGACAAATGGCAAAACCCTCTAGCAGGAACGCAAATATTAACTGACAGGGGTTTCTGGAATCCTTCATGGAGCACATAATACCCTGTTCAAGCTCCCAGGAACTACAAAATAACTGTACTCCGGTATGGAGGCCGTTTTTGCTGAACCCTCTGAAAATCAATCGTTTTTGGGCTGCTCAGAAAACATAAAAAAAAAAATAAAAAATTAAGGGTTCTTCAAGCTGACATTCCTGATCTGCATGCTTGTCCCGGCTCACCATCTCAGAAGTATTGCAGTAGGACAGAAAGGCAACTAAAATTTTTACAAAGTGAGCAGCCATAGCAAACAATAGCAAACTTTCACTACAACTTACCTTTAGCTTATTAAACCCCTCCCGCTATAAGGGTTGCCATTAGTCTATACCTCAGTTGGACCAGCTCAAACATTAAAGTCTGTGCTGGGATATAAACAGGAAAAAGCTGCTACTCAGCAAATTATACGAAAAGCAGACATGAAAAGTGATAAAGCAGCACTAAATACACAAACCTAAATATCAAAAGTGTGCAGAGACCAGGGTGCATATCAATGATAATAAAAATTTTTTTTAAAAATCTGATTTTATTGATTTTTATCAAATTCGTTTTCATAAAATGCTTTGAGCAAAAATCTAAGATAGTTTACCATTTAAGATAGATTAATAATTTAGTTTAGTCTGCATAAAAAAAGAGCTTATGTAGCATAAGGATGTATATATTCTGCAAGATTTACATTTTTGGTAAACTGAAAGAATCCAAGTTCTGCAAGCGGAGATAAAATGCATTACATTGATGCATAAACACGATTTCACAGGAACCATGAGATAAACCAAAGTTCAGCAATATTCCTTTATTCCAATTGTTGTGCAAATCTACATACACTACAAACTGTATGATTGAATCGGTTTTGCTTTTTACTAACCTGACAGCTTATTCTAAATAGGAAACCTTAATTTCGTATGCAAATATTAAAGCTTTTCTACCAGCAAGAATAAGTCCTTACATTTAAAGAGCACCTGTCATTTCAGATCCATCATGGCAGCACCTGTTAGCGGGCATCCACTCACCTGCTGCTGCTACGTCCCTCACCTTGTTGCGTCACTGCCGCATCACCAGTCATCCCATTAAAGTGAATGGGACTGTAGTCGAGTCAACAGCGGGTCAGAAGAGCTGCTGCTGCAGGACAGAGATGATAGTTGCTCTTTAAAAAAAAAATAGGATTTTTTTCATCATATATATCTCCAAAATCCTTTTCTTTGAATACATCATGGGACACAGAGTTAGGCGAATATTCATTACCTTGCTTGGTTATACTTCATCTCCAGGTGAATGGACACTGGTAGACCAAAAAAGTCTTTAGACAGGAAGTGATCCCCTATATAACCCCTCTCACACAGGAAGCACTTCAGGTTTGAAATTAGAAAGAAGAAAGAAGGGGAGGGATCGCTGTGTCCTATGATGTACTCAAAAGGATTTTACAGGCAAGTATGACAAAAAAAAAAAAAATCCCATTTTCTTTTTTCATACATCATGGGACAGTCAGGCCAATATTCGTTACCTGCTGGGACGTCCCAGAGCAATAGCAGATCTAGACAAATAAACCTTGATTGCCCGGACAACGTCCAAGGAGTGCAGTCATCTCTCTTCCACCTAACAAGGCTGAGAGAAAAAAGGCAAAAATGTCCCGATTTAAATGAAAGGCCAACACCACTTTTGGCAAAAAGGATGCAACATGTGGTAACACGACCCTGTCGTGGTGAAGGATCAAGTACGGTTCCCTGCAACTGACACCCTTCTAGCCGAGGCGATAGCCATCAGGAAGGCTAGCTTGCATGACAGCAAGTCTAATGGAATTTCCTTGATCGGTTCAAATGGTTGTTTCTGTAACAGACAGCAACAAGTTCAAGTCCCAAGGACACATAGGTGACCTAATGGGGGGGGGGGGAAGCAAGCAAGTTGCCCCCTGCATAAAGGTTCGGAGTAGTGAATGGGAGGCTAAAAGCCTTTGGAAGAATACCGATAGGGCCGAAACTTTACCTCTGATTGTACTCAAAGCCAATTTCCACAGCTGACTGTAGAAAGAATTTTCCCAATCATGTATTTCCAAGGATGGCATTTTTTGGCTTCCAAGCAATACAAGTCTTCCAGACCATATGAAAGATCTTCCTAGTGACAGCTTTTGTAGCATTCACTAGGGTAGACACCACTGATCCCGAGATGCCATGGTGCTTCAACACCCTGGCTTCAATAGCCATGCCGTCAAATTTAGAGATTGGAAATTGGGGTGAGAGACAGATCGGCGCGATGTGGAAGCATCCATGGCCCATCTATTGTCAGTCTCACAATCTCCGGGAACCAGGGCCTTCTGGCCCAGGCTGGTGCCACCAGAATGACTGGAACCATGGAGTACTCGCTCCATGGAACTACCAGAGCATCTGTTCCGATTGCAAGAGGATCTCTTGTTCAGGACACAAACTGCTGTAGCTTGTTGAACCTGGATGCCAGTAGGTCAACCTTTGGCCATCCCCAATGTTTGCAAATTTCCTGGAACACCCCTGGTTGTAGGGACCATCCTCCCTGGCAGATCTGCTGGCGGCTGAGATAATCTGCCTTCCAGTTCTCTACTCCCAGAATATGGACTGCCGACAGAATCTGCACGTTCCCCTTTCCAGGCTAGTATGTGGTTCACCTCCTTCAGAGCTAAACGACTCCTGGTACCGCCTTGGTGGTTTATATAGGCCACTGCAGTGGTACTCTCCAAGTTACCAGGAGGCAGGATCTTACCTTTCGCAGGTTCTGATCGATGAACCACCAGTTTAGGCTTAAGTGTGCTCAAGGAGATAAGAACATCGGATTATCCAGGGCTCGTCTTCTCCTGTTCCAAGCCAACAAGATGTCTTGTTATAGAGGCCTGGAATGGAACTGGGCATAGGGCACCGCCTCAAAAGGAGTATACTCATACGGAGCTGAATGGAGGGTTGTCTGGGGCCCCTTACTGACACACCTGATTCTTCAGGGCAGAGATCTTTGCGGGTGGCAAGAATACTCTTGCTTGGACAGTAACTAGGATCATACTTAAATACTTTAGCCGTTGAGCTGGTTTCAAGGCTGACTTTTCGGTATTTCTGATCCAGCCTAAGCTTTTCAAATACCGCACTGTGCGTGTGATCTTCTGTTCTAGAGCCTGTAATGAGTGATCTCTGAGCAGGAAGGTCGTACAGATACCCAAGCACCAGGATCCCTTGGGCCCTTAAAAAGGCCCAGTACTGGTGCTAGGACCTTTGTGAACACCCAAGGAGCTGTAGCAAGCCCGAAGGGTAGAGCCACAAACTGAAAATGACGTTCTACTGCAAATTGCAGGAACCTTTGATGAGGCTGAAAGATAGAAAAGATGTGTATTTACACGTACCTATCAATGGCGGCTAAAAAGTCTCCCATCTGGGAGCGAGGCTACAGACTTCATCAGAAAGGACTGTATTAGTAGATACTGGTTCAGAGTCTTAGGTCTGAAAAATGGGCCTTGTGACCCAGTTTGGTTTTTAAACCATAAAACAGGTTCGCTCTTTCGGATACAGGAACCTGTACAATCACTCCTTGATGCACTAAATGATGTAGTGCCTGAAGCAATAAGTCTTTTTGGAGGCTCCAAGGGAACACTGGATCCTAAAAACCTCTGGATGAACCCCATTGAGGTGACCCACTCGTCCTAAATTATCGTTCTCCAAATCGCCGCAAAGTGCAGCAGCCTTCCCCCCACCCGATGGAGTGGGGGCATTCCCCCAAAAGGAGGGCTTGGTGCTGGGTTTAGAATAATTTTGGATCCAGGGCTTTTTCTGGCCCAGGCCTTGCAGGTTGCCCCTGGCCCTAGCGCCCTGTTGGCAGCGGAACTGCCTTGGCAGTGAGACATTTGAGGAAGCAGTCCCTGAAGTTTTAAACGAGGGACGCCTGGTGCTTTTCTTCACAGGAAGTAGAGAACTCTTCCCCCCGGAAATCTTTTGCATACATTCGCCTAAAATGATCAAATAAACGTTCACCATGAAAAGGGAAATCTGCCAATAACTTTTCACAAGGAAGCTCAGCTGACCAGTTTTTAAGCCACAAAAGTCTGTGCATATGTACAGAAAAGAGTCAAACGAGAAACCTGCTGTATTGAATCTTTTTAAGGTGTCAACAGCAAAACACAGCACTCAAGGAATATCTGTCTTCTTTTCAGGCAGATCATCCTCCTTGTTAGGCCCATCAGGCTGTCTGACTTGATCCTTTACGGACTGGCAGATACCAATTGCTGCAACAGCTGGCTGAATAGCTGAACTGGCCAAAGAAAAGGAAGCCTTTAACCACTTCACATCCGGGCCATTTCTGACACTTCGCTCCTACATGTCAAAAATCATCATTTTTTTGCTATAAAATTACATAGAACCCCCAAACATTATATATGTTTTTTTAGCAGAGACCCTACAGAATACAATGGCGGTCATTGCAACTTTTTATCTTGCACGGTATTTGCGCAGCAATTTTTCAAACGCGTTTTTTTTGGAAAAAAAACAGTTTCATGCTTAAAAAAAAAACAAAACAGCAAAGTTAGCCAAATTTTTTTGCATTGTGTGAAAGATGAAGTTACGCCGAGTAAATAGATACCTAACATGTCACGCTTCAAAAATGCACACGCTCGTGGAATGGCGCCAAACTTTGGTACTTAAAAATGCCCATAGGCGACGCTTTAAAATTTTTTACAGGTTACATGTTTTGAGTTACAGAGGAGGTCTAGGGCCAAAATTATTGCTCTCGCTCTACCGATCGCGGCGATACCTCACATGTGTGGTTTGAACACCGTTTTCATATGTGGGCGGGACTTACGTATGCGTTCGCTTCTGCGTGCGAGCTCACGGGGACAGGGGCGCTTTAAAATTTTTTTATTTTTTTTTATTGTTAATTTTACTTAAAATTTTTTATTTTGACACTTTAAAAAAATATTTTTTTTTTTTGATCACTTTTATTCCTATTACAAGGAATGTAAACATCCCTTGTAATAGGAATATGGCATGATCGGTTCTCTTTACAGTGAGATATGGGGTCAATAAGACCCCACATCTCACCTCTAGGCTGGGAAGCCTAAAATAAAAAAAAAAAAAATAAAACGATCGCCGCTTCACAGCCGAAGCGGCGCCGTTTTTTTGAATGCAGAGGCCGGGCGTGACGTCATAACATCGCGCCCGGCCTCCGAACGATCATAGAGACTACGGCGACCATCTGGTCCGCCGGAAATCTCTATGGTGAACATCCGGCGCCGGCGGATCCGCTATCCGACTCACCGATCGCTGAGGTGAGTCGGTAGTAGCACCGGAGGGCGGCGGGAGGGGGGGGATGTCCCCTCCTGCCGCCCGTAAGAACGATCAAGCGGCGGAACAGCCGCTATGATCGTTCTTATGGTGTACGGAATCGCCGGCTGAAAATGCCGGTATCTGAATGATGTCTGTAGCCTCAGACATCATTCAGATATAAGCCCTGAAAGTGGAGGCCGTCATATGACGGCCTCCGGATGTCAAGTGGTTAATAAGGACTCCCAATTTCTTGTCAACAGGGTCCTTCAAGCCCTGTGCGTTATCTACCGGACAAGTTCTTGTTTAAGGAAGAGACTGCTGCATCTACGGCTGGCATGTTCCCTTTAACAAACTTTTCATCCATGAGATATGAAGAATAGGGAAAACCTCTTCAGAGGAACAAAATGTTGTCAGGATATTCCCAATCAGCATACACTGCCTGTTCCAGCAGGGGTTGTAGGGGGGGGGGGGGGGGGGGGAGGCCTGTGCAGCCTGAAGAGGCCTCAGAGATCCCAAGAGGACCGGGGGGGGGATCAGCCACCTCTGCAAGAGGCAACTTGAAAGGCATAATGAACCATTTCGGTCAGTCAGGATGAAAAGCCTCTGCAACTGAGAGGCAGACATCAACTATCAACTGGATATCTTTTTGTCCAGACTGCTCGGAAGCAGACTCATCCGCCAGGCCTTCCACAGAATCCTGAGCTTTTAGCTCTTCCCCATTCCTGCTCCAAACTAGGAGGCTCCAGGGAGGGGGATCTGTCACGCTTCTTGCCAACCATGCAGGATGGAGGCAATCCTGCGCTCTAACCTGGCTAGGGCCAAGGACAGTTCATCCTTGGTGATAAAGGGTGAAGCAGCAGCGTTGACTGTAGGCACAGTACCAGATAGGCGCAGCGGCTCAGATTGCCCGGAAGCCTCTGGTCCTTCAGGGGATACAACTAGGTTCATCAGGAACCACTGGCAACATAGGAGTGCCCTTTCCTGTAGTGTTAGTTCCACTTTTTTTTCCAGAAGGGAGACCCTTTAGTAGGGCTCAACAAGCCCCTATGCAACAATCCTGCTAAGCAACTGGTGACTCACGTGACCCGTGTAAGAAGAAATGAACTGCTACAAGTGCCTGTTCTGAGTCTGCTCTGCGTCCCACAGCTGCCCTCTGGAAGCACCGCATGCTTGGCATATACATATATAAATTATATTTATATAAAAAAGCTGGCTTTCTGCCGGAACGTTCTGTGCATGCATGCACATGCGTGGTCCCGGCGAACGGGCATGGCTGTATTCGCGTATGACGCAAATCTTCATGCGCCCAGATAAAGGCTACTGCGCATGTGCGGCGAAGCCACGTGCTCCATGGCCGCCAAACTGCTAAGTCCAGCGGCACTCTTGCGAACGCACTTGCGCCATGATGAACCAAGGCAAAATGGTGCACCGTCTTGCGCCATCATACAGGTTAAAACAGCCAGACACAAGCAAAAGTACACTTTGCAAACACCTACAGCTAGCCCAAACCCCCCATCCGTATTATCACTCTACACAGGGGTCCAGCCTCTAGCTTGCCTGATTGTTACAATCACTGGGACACCCCACAATAATAAATAAAGGGCAGCTTAGAAACCAAGGGGCCAAACTTAACCCATCATGGCAGGTTCCTGTCACTTGAGGACCTTCAAGGACTGGGTAATCCTTTTCATGTTTAGGGTACACTCCCTTGGACTTGTACAGCACCCTGCAGGAATGCCTTAGCGCTGTGGTCTCCAGGATTCCACTTTGCAGGGTCCAGCTCCCGGAGGCCGCATTACAGGCAAAACCTTGCAGGATCTTGAGTCTTCTTTGCGAGGCTCAGGTACCATTTATCTAAGCATATAAAGCCTGTATTAAATAGATCGGATCGGTCAATCCCTTGATTCATTTAAGAACAGTTTGTGGGACTAGAGACCTGGAGCTCAGAGAGCTCAAACAAACCGTGCCATCCACCTTGCAGACACTGGTAAATAACTGAAGTGCTTCCTGTGTGGGAGGGGTTATATAGGGGATCACTTCCTGTCTAAAGACCCTTTGGTCTACCAGTGTCCATTCACCTGGAGATGAAGTATAACCCAGCAGGTAATGAATATTAGCATAACTGTGTCCCATGATGTATGAAAAAGAAATGATTTAAAGAGAGTTGATTTAAATCAAGCCTTTTTACTAGTGATTTAAATCAACTTGATTTGAATAAAATCCACCCTGGCAAAGATGCAATAATTCAAATAAAAAATACACATATACACACTGCAGTATTAGATAAATCAAATCAATGTTTTTGCGTTTGATATTTAGGATTTAGGTTTAGAACTGCTTTATCACAAATTAAGACACTTTACCCATTAAACATTATTGCATTATGGCCAGCCCAAATAATGACATTTAAGACAGCCTGTAATACCAATACACAAGGTCATCATGACTCACCTTCCCCAGAGGAAATTTCTTTAGGAAATCTGGCGTTTTGTTTGTCACACCAAATTGGAACTCTGGAGCAGAGGATGCAACATTTATAGGAAACCCAGAATACTGAGCAGCGATGAGGGGCTTGTATGCCCTCCAGTTATCAGGGTACGTGAACAAAGTCTGCAAGAGAAGAGAAAAAAAAAAAATTAAATCTGCAAAGAGCAACTCCAGCCTTACACTAGAACGGCCTTTAAAAGTCTGTTCAGTTTACCTTGGATTGCAGATGCAGCAGCCTATCTTTAGGCCTGTTTCACCATGATAGATGAAGCCATCGCCAGGACATTGTCAACAGAAAGTAACCATCTGCTGAGCCACACAATGTCCTGCAGAGCCTCCAACCATCATGAGGATAAATAGCATTCTACTGACCGCTGTCAAGTAGATGCCATGAATGCAGGTGAGAAGATCAGAGTTTGATGCCTATAAACAACAGACATCAAAGCAAACCTTTTACAAGAGAAAGGTGTGGGTTGCCAATACTCAGCTGCTGAAAATGCTAGCTGCCTGGCTGTTACACTCACCAAGTGGACTTCAGTCAATGACCTCACATCTGCAAAGTATACTTTTGGGTGACATGTACTGAAACAGGGTATGAGCACGACGACCAGGCAACTACCATTTGTACACCAAGAAGTCGGCAACAGAAGTTTCCTTGTTTTCTCTCTGCAAAGGTTTACAAATCCGTTTCAGAAAGTTAAAAGTGCCTTAGTGGTATTTTTAACCACTTGCTCTTACTGGGCACTTCAAATCCCCCCCCTGCCCAGACCAAGTTTCAGCGCTGTCACTCTCTGAATGACAATTGCGTGGTCGTGCAACACTGTACCCAAATGAAATAGTCATTTTTTTCACACAATTAGAGCTTTCTTTTGGTGGTATTTAATCGCCACTGGGGTTTTTATTTTTTGCTAAACAAAAAACAGAAAATTTTCACAAAAAAAAAAAAAAAATTATGTTTCATAGTTTGTTATAAAATTTTGAAAACAGGTAATTTTTCTCCTTCATTGATATGCGCTGATGAGGTGGCACTGATGGGGACAGATAGGGTGACACTGTTGATGAGACACTGATTGGTGGGCACTGGTAGGCGGCACTGGCAGGTGGCACAGATGAGCTGAGGTTTCTCTCCTTGATCGGGACCCATGTCCCTCTGACAGCCGCCGGTGATCGGCTATTTTTTTTCCTCATGCTGATAGTATGAGGAGAAAAAAAGCCTTTTACCGGCTCAGTTTACATCACATGATCAGCTGATCATGCGGTAAGGGGTCGGGAATCGACCCCTTACTCTGATCTGTGATCCAGCGAGTCTCAGACTCGCTGATCAGAGCGGCACGCTGGTCGCTCGAGCACAGGAGGACGTCTGACGCCCTCCCGGCAAAGTAGGTCCACACTGTAGCTGTCATTCGCCTATAGCGCGGATCTGAAGGGGTTAAGATACCAAAAGCCGACTCATAAAAGTCGCCCAGATCTGTTTTTCATATACAGAACATGCATTTCATTCTTTAACCAATTACTTGTGACACCTTAGACAGCATCTATAGCTATGACACCATGGACAAGACACACCTAGTTATAGATGCTACAATCAGGCATTAGCTCACGGGTTCATCACTTGACACGTGAGCCAGGTCCTTACTCCAGACTGAGCAATGCTACATCAATTATTTAGATAAAATACTTAAATCTTTTCTGGAGTCTGACATGTTTTATTACTAGGCATTTATTACAAATAGGTCATTTCCAATCTCTAATTGCACAAAACCACTACAATGCTTCTGCTAACCAGAGACCAGGTAACCTATGCTGCCTAGGCACTAACCCGTGGCAGAGCTCAGAAGCAGCCATTTTTATTCAGGTCAAGAATAAATTAAATCTGGTAACCCTGGCGTGCCTATATGAAAAGTTTCCTAAGAGCAGAACAAAGTAAAAACCTGTATGGACAAGCCTTAGATAAAAGGGATGTCATACTTCAACTTATTTTTAGCAGGTTAGGTGGTCGCAATTGCAGCACGTTTTATCGCACAACAGAAATAACACTTCATGCTCTGGATTGAGACAAGTACACACTTTAGAGGGATATGATTTGTTTATATTACATGTCTGAGGTTTACAATCACTTTAATGTTGGGGGGAAAAAAAAAAAAAAAAAAAAAAAAAAGCAGGACAAATGTTCAAATTGGCAGGAAAACTTCTGATTATTATTATTATTATTATACAGTATTTATATAGCGCCAACAGTTTACGTAGCGCTTTACAACTTGAGGGTAGACAGTACAAATACAATACAATTTGATACAGTAGGAATCAGAGGGCCCTGCTCCTTAGAGCTTACAATCTAAGAGGGGAGGTCAAAAGATACAAGAGGTAATAACTGTGGGTGATGTGCTGATTGAGAAGATAAATGTACAGTTGTTAGGTGGGGGCCAGATAGGCTTCTCCGAAGAGATGAGTTTTCAGGGATCGTCTGAAAGTGGATAAAGTAGGAGAAAAACGGACGGATTGGGGTAGAGCATTCCAGAGGATGGGGGAGGCTCTGGAGAAGTCCTGAAGGCGAGCATGGGATGAGGTGACAAGGGAGTTTGAGAGCAGGAGGTCTTGGGAGGAGCGAAGAGAACGATTAGGTTGGTATTTTGTGACTAGGTTAGAGATGTAGCTAGGGGCCAAGTTGTGGATGGCTTTGTAAGTTATAGTTAGTATCTTGAATTTAATTCGGTGACTGAGTGGCAGCCAATGGAGGGATTGGCAGAGGGGTGTAGCAGACGTTGAGCGGTTTGTGTGGTGGATGAGCCTGGCCGCAGCGTTCATGATGGACTGAAGTGGGGATAGCCTATTTAGAGGTAAACCAATGAGGAGGGAGTTGCAGTAGTCAAGGCGGGAGATGACCAGGGAGTGGATTAGAAGCTTTGTGGTGTCATTGGTTAGGAAGGGGCGTATCTTGGAGATGTTGCGAAGACAGAGGCGGCAAGCTTTGGATAGTGATAGAATGTGGGGTCGAAAGGTTAGTTCAGAGTCCAGGATTACACCTAGGACCTTGGCGTGGGGAGATGGGTTGATAGTTGAGCCGTTGATCTTGACAGGGAGATCAGGGGAAGTGGCACCTGAGGGAGGAAATATCATGAGCTCGGTTTTGGATAGGTTGAGTTTGAGAAAGTGATGTGACATCCAGGCTGATATGTCTGCTAATAAGTTGGTAATGCGTGAGGAGACAAGTGGAGAGAGCTGGGGGGTGGAGAGATAGATTTGGGTGTCATCAGCGTAGAGATGATATTTAAAGCCGTGGGAGGCAATCAACTGATGCGACGTTTGGGACACTGAGGGCCCTTTCACACTGGGGCGGGGGTAAAGCGCTGCTATTGTAAGCGGCGCTTAACCGTTGGTATTCGGCCGCTAGCGGGGCGGTTTTACACCCCGCTGGCGGCCGAGAAAGGGTTAAAAACCACCGTAAAGCGCCTCTACAGAGGCGCTTTGCCGGTGGTATAGCTGCGCCGTCCCATTGATTTCAATGGGCAGGAGCGGTATATACTCCGCTCCGAAGATGCTGCTAGTAGGACTTTTTTTACCGTCCTGCCAGCGCATCGCTCCAGTATGAAAGCCCTTGGGGCTTTCACACTGGAATCAAAGCAGCGGCACTTTCGGGTCGGTTTTCAGGCGCTATTAGCGCAATAGCGCCTGCAAACCACCCCAGTGTGAAAGGACCCTAAGTGTTAGAGCAACAGAAGTTTGAAAAGTAAAGTTTGAATTTTTCATTCATTTTTCAAACCAGCTATTGCCAGCTCCAGAGTTTTTTTTTTTGGGGGGGGGGGGGGGGGGGAGATAATAAAGCCCCGAGTACCAGTCATACAAAGATCAGTCTATGGAGATCACAGGAACCCCTCTACTTGCACGAGATCAGAGGAGCCCCCAGTACATGTCATACAATGGTCAGTCTATGAAGATCACAGGACCCCCTCAATACACATAGTACATGTCATACAATGGAGATCACAGGACCCCTCAGTACATGTCATACAAAGATCAGTCTATGAAGATGACAGGGACCCCACTACTTGTACTAGGGGCTCTTCTGATTTCATACATTGGTCTGTCTATAGAGATGACAGGACCCCTCAGTACACATAATACATGTTATACAATGGAGATCACAGGACCCCTCAGTACATATTGGAGGAAGACACAATAGAAGGTATATATGTCATAGAGCGGAGAAGCCGGCTGGGCTCCCCCCATGCGGGTCCGTCACACACAATGCTCCGGCTCTCCCTCACACACAGCGGAGCCGGGCTCTCAGTTCCGGGGAGGGGGGGGGGGTGTCGGTATTCCCGGTAGCGGCTCCTCTCCGCCGTCTACAACACACACAATAGCCCCCTCGCTATGTACATCGGAAACACCGCAGCCCGGCCCCCCGCCTGCAGAGCTCGGCCACGGCTCCGGCCGTCCGATGCTGTCAGATTTCCCCGGACCCGACATTACTCACCCCGCCGGCCATCTTCATGCGAGGAGAAAGGGAGGAGCCGTGCAGCGAGCGTGCCGACGTTGCCACAGGCCGCAAAGAAAGAGTGTCGCGCTACAAAGAGCGCTTTTCATAGGCGCCGCCTAGCGGCACTACACTGCTGTGACGCGGCTTTTGTGTATGAGGACTTGTCACTGATAGATAGAGTGATGGAGGAGGGGAATGTGTGCGGGGTGTAGATCGCTCCACTCCTGGGATAGGGAATTGATCACATCACCTGTTTCCGTGCTGATTATCACACGTTCATACACAGGTGTACCCAGGGTGCAGAATCACAGGGCTGCCTCATTAACCCTTTCACTGCCAGAGTCCCCCCCCCCATCATCACACCTCTCAATTTTCTGATGGGAATGAGGGACACCTATTAGAAAAAGTATGTAGGCATAGGACACACCCCCTGTCACGCCCCCTTAAAGGAGAATTCTAAGATTAAAAAAAAGATTGGTTAAAGCGTTTTTTAACCCAAAAAATAAATAAAAAATATGGATCCTGCTCCTTTGCAGGATTTTACACAGCACAGCGCTAGTGTTGTATAATTTGGACCCCTGTAACACCTAAAAAACCTGGCTGATCCTGCCAGTTTCTCCCCTATGTAAACTGACCACAGTAATCATGGCTGCTGAGCCCTGACATTGTGGTCTGTTTACATGCCTCCGTCATCCACATCCTGCTCTTCTGTGTCCTCTGTCCTTCCCCCTCCCCTCTCTGCACAGTGCTGCCCCATCCCCCTCCTGCTGCAGGAATAAGCAATGTATTTTTATACTATCCGTTCTGTCTCCCTTTACAGCGCCCTCTGTGTTTTCTTAAAACAAATCATCCTTTACCGTAGCTCACGGCGGCTCAAGCTTCGTACACACGATCGGATTTTCCAATGGGAATTGTGTAATGACAGGCTGTTGGCGGTAAATTCGACCGTGTGTATGCTCCATCGGACAATTGTCGGATTTACCGTGGACAAATGTTGGATGGCAGGTTGTCAAATTTTACGCAGACAAATGTGTTTTGTCGGATTTTCCGAGCGTGTGTACACAAGTCTGTCGGACAAAAGTCCAAAGTATACACATGCTCGGATACAAGGACCGAGCCGGAAACGGTCGGTCTTGTAAACTAGTGTTTGTAATGGAGAAATAACATTCATGACGCGGCAAATTATGAAACCTCGAAATGCAGCGCACATTCTCTTCTTCTTTAATGGGATAATAATGAAGCTGCTTTGCTGGTGATACTGATGGAGTTATTGCAAACAAATTTTCAAAGGCTTTTTTTTTCTAGTGATATCAAGAATAATATTATTATGCTTGTTATTTTTTATTTGGGAAAGTTACCACAACACCATTCTACCGTAGTTTTTAAGATCAAAAGATACAACTATGTTGGTGTCCCTTGTTAATTTTACATTGTATTTTTTAAAATGTAACTGCCTACTCCCAAACTGTCATTTGAAGTAAAACACATAGCCAAGTATTATTCTCCACAATTTTTTTATTGTGCATTAAAAAAAGCAAACAAATAAAATTAGACATGCTATCTGCCAATAGAACTTAACCAAAAAGTGCATTCTATGCATCCAAAAATATAGAAAATATACCAAATCAAATCATTATTCAACCAAAAAAATAATTTCAAAGCAATAACCTACAAGGCCAATAATAAATAACACGTTATCTCCTCCAATTCCGCAACATGGCTGGTTGACGAACGGCCGTGCAGAAACGAACGGAAAAGCGCGAAATGAAAAACGCAAACTGAAAAGCGCAAAAAGAAAAGCGCAAATCAACACTCACCAAACTTCTACTAACATGAAATAGAGCTGAAAAACAACATAGTACATCACTACATTCGTATTTGTTGGCCAACAATTGTGTGGCCGTGGGTATGCAAGACAAGTTCCTGGCCAACGCCCTTCGGACAAAAGTCCACGGTTTTGTTGGTCAACAATCCGATCGTGTGTACGAGGCTTCACAGCTTCACAGCGATCACGTGACCGGCAGTGTCTCCTCTGCTCCTCGCGTCCCGCTGACTTCAGCGCTGAAACCTCGGATCCGCCCGCTGCTTCTGCAAGACGGGCAGAGAGGAGACACGGCCGGTTACATGAGCGCTGGGAGCCACCGTGAAATACGGTAAAGGAGGATTTTTTTTTAAAAAAAACATGGAGACAGGGAGGCACAGTATTAGGAGTCAAACCGGATTATAGTAAAATGTGAAAGTGGGTTAACAACCACTTTAACAGACATCCCAACCTGCAAAAACTCATTTCAAAGAGGTGGCGCTTCTCACCCGCAACCCACAAATGATTTTATTTGTTTTTTTTTTATCACTATTATTGCTTTATAGTGGCTTTTGACTTTTACAAATGCAGCAATTTAGATGAAAGATTTACCATTGTGAAACACTTTTTGAAAGATAAAGAGTGCATTTTATATACACCTATATAGATCACACCAAAATGAGGGACAAATGAGGAGGCAAGAGGGACAGAGGGACATTGCTCCAAATCAGGGACAGTTGAGAGCTATCAGACACCCTAGAGAATAAAATAGTGGTAGTTCCAATTTTTTATGTCACACAAAGGTCTAGGAAACGCAAAAGTTCAGTAAAAAATACACTAAAGTTAATTTTAGGGAACACAAACACAATAAATGACCCGTTTTGGTTTTTTTTGGTAAAAATACAAAAGATGAGGTTGCACCGAGTAAATAAATACCCAAAATGTCAGAACTTGAATTTGCGTGCGTGAGTGAAATGGCAACAAACCAGAACCCTATATTTTCTATAGACAACGCTTTAAAAGTCCCCTATAGGTCATCAGTTTAGTGTTATGGGGAGGTCTGGCGCTAGAATTATTGCTCTCACTCCCGCGTGCACGGCTATATGTAACATGTGTATCGCAATCAGTGTTTTCATGCATAGGTGCTCCCAATGCATGCATATATGCGTATGTGCATTTATGTGGGGGGCCTCAAAAATGTAAACAAACAAAAACATTTTTACTTTTTTTTTACCTAAAGTGGTTGTAAAGCCTCACCATGATATTAGAGCCTGGGGGGGCGGGCCGAGTCCCGCTGTCTGTGTCAATTAACGCAGCAGTGAGACTCTGGAGTGCGCCCGCACAGGTCCCCCCAGGGAGAGCGGATTTCCATGGGGACACCCAATAAAAAGGAGGGGTCTGGAGCGCTGGCGGGGCACCCAAAAGATGAGGATCTGGGCTGCTCTGTGCACAACCCTTGCACAGAGCAGGTAAGTATAGACATGTTTGTTATTTTTATTTTAAAAAAAACGAGCGTTTACAATCAGTTTAGTTTTTATTTTATTTTTTTATCACATGGGGGACACACTTGGGGTATGTGGAAGCAAGGGCAGCCATCTGAATGCTTCTATCTGACAGGCAGTAGTCTGCTTGTCAGATTTATACTGTAGCCGTAGCCACCGGGAACGTGTGTAAACCCCCCCCCGCTGTCAGGTTTGTATGATGTACGGACCAGGCAGCGAATTGGGTTAAAGGGTGCAGCAGCCCATAGATTGACCTTTTTTTTGTCATTCAACCAGTAGTTTAAACGGAAAAAAAAATAATATGATATCCTTATTATTATTATTATAATACAGGATTTATATAGCGCCAACAGTTTGCACAACGGAGGGGCAGACAGTACAGTTAAAATACAATTCAATACGGGAGGATTCAGAGGGTCCTGCTCGTTAGAGCCTACAATCTAAGAGGGCGAGTCAAGAGATACAAGGGTCAAGGTCAGGGACGGCCCATTAAGTCCATAAAGGGTGCACGGGCGCCCTCCCCCCATCCATGCTGCCGCCCCTCCATATCCATGCGTCGGGCCCCTTGCAGGATGCCAGATGCATGAGTTCCAATACGAGGGGTGTTTTTTTGAAGCACTGATTAGAGCCAGGGGCTCTAATAGGCTTCAAAAGGGGGTGGGCTCGGGGCACCCCAGGTATTTTACAATAGCGAATGAATAGTCACTATTGTAACACTGATCCTCCTCCTGGTCAATCAGGAAGCAGGTCTGAGATCCGTCACCCGATTGGCTGAAAGGACAGGCGATCCTATTGGACGCCTAGGGAGTGAGGAGGAGAGGCACGGCCGATGGAGGAAAGGACACAGGAGCCGCTGCACGATGCCTAGACGGGGTAAGTGCTGGACCAACCGTCAGACAGCGAGCTGGGGGGGTGGAGCTTAGAGGTGCCACCGGGTGTGGGGAATGAGCTGATGGAGAAAATAAAAGTGGACAGTGTAGGAGATAGTCAGACAGTTGGGTATGGAGTTCCAGAGGATGGGAGAGGCTCTGGAGAAGTCCTGGAGGTGAGCATGGGAGGGGGTGAGAAGGGAGCTAGAAAGCAGGAGGTCTTGGGATGGCGGAATCCTTCCTACTGTATTGTTTTGGAGCGTTCCCCACCATCAGAATACAAGGCAGTTTTTTTCTAAAGGTGAACTAACCCTTTAAGCCTACATCTGTGCGAAGGGCTGCGTTTGCCTGCACGGGATGCACAGGTGTTCCAAACATCCCACATGCAGGAAGTCCCATTGCTATCAATTGGGACACAACGTCTGCTCCCAATTTGACATCTGCGAACGCACACTGTTGACTTAAGTACGCCTTACATGAACAAGGCCTTAGAAATCTGTCTCCCACCTGTGCAACTTGTGACAGATTCATGTATTAGTAAGGTGTATATGAATCAGTTGCAGAATTTCCTCAGACAGTTGTGTCTGCAACACAATACTTACCGGGGCAACACACTTTACTCCACACAGAGACCTCCACTTTTCTTATCTCTGATATGGCCGTATTTCATTACCCACTGCAATACGTATATACAGTGGGGATGGAAAGTATTCTGACCCCCTTAAATTTTTCACTCTTTGTTATATTGCAGCCATTTGCTAAAATCAAGTTCATTTTTTTTTTCCTCATTAATGTACACACAGCACCCCATATTGACAGAAAAACACAGAATTGTTGACATTTTTGCAGATTTATTAAAAAAGAAAACTGTAATATCACATGGTCCTAAGTATTCAGACCCTTTGCTCAGTATTTAGTAGAAGCACCCTTTTGATCTAATACAGCCATGAGTCTTTTGGGGAAAGATACAACAAGTTTTTCACACCTGGATTTGGGGATCCTCTGCCATTCCTCTTTGCAGATCCTCTCCAGTTCTGTCAGGTTGGATGGTAAACATTGGTGGACAGCCATTTTTAGGTCTCTCCAGAGATGCTTAATTGGGTTTAAGTCAGGGCTCTGGCTGGGCCATTCAAGAACAGTCACTGAGTTGTTGTGAAGCCACTCCTTCGTTATTTTAGCTGTGTGCTTAGGGTCATTGTCTTGTTGGAAGGTAAACCTTCGCCCCAGTCTGAGCATTCTGGAGAAGGTTTTCGTTCAGGATATCCCTGTACTTGGCTGCATTCATCTTTCCCTCGATTGCAACCAGTCGTCCTGTCCCTGCAGCTGAAAGACCCCCCACAGTATGAAGCTGCCACCACCATGCTTCACTGTTGGGACTGTATTGGACAGGTGATGAACAGTGCCTGGTTTTCTCCACACATACCGCTTAGAATTAAGGCCAAAAAGTTCTATCTTGGTCTCATAAGACCAGAGAATCTTATTTCTCACCATCTTGGAGTCCTTCAGGTGTTTTTTTTAGCAAACTCCATGTGGGCTTTTATGTGTCTTGCAGTAAGGAGAGGCTTCCGTTGGGCCACTCTGCCATAAAGCCCCGACTGGTGGAGGGCTGCAGTGATGGTTGACTTTCTACAACTTTCTCCCACCTCCCGACTGCATCCTGGAGCTCAGCCACAGTGATCTTTGGGTTCTTCTTTACCTCTCTCACCAAGGCTCTTCTCCCTCGATAGCTCAGTTTGGCCGGACGGCCAGCTCTAGGAAGGGTTCTGGTCGTCCCAAATGTCTTCCATTTAAGGATTATGGAGGCCACTGTGCTCTTAGGAACTTTAAGTGCAGCAGAAATTTTTCCGTCACCTTGGCCAGATCTGTGCCTTGCCACAATTCTGTCTCTGAGCTCTTCAGGCAGTTTCTTTGACCTCATGATTCTCATTTACTCTGACATGCACTGTGAGCTGTAAGGTCTTATATAGACAGGTGTGCGGCTTTCCTAATCAAGTCCAATCAGTATAATCAAACACAGCTGGACTCAAATGAAGGTGTAGAACCATCTCAAGGATGATCAGAAGAAATGGACAGCACCTAAGCTAAATATATGAGTGTCACAGCAAAGGGTCTGAATACTTAGGACCATGTGATATTTCAGTTTTTCTTTTTTAATAAATCTGCAAAAATGTCAACAATTCTGTGTTTTTCTGTCAATATGGGGTGCTGTGTGTACATTAATGAGGAAAAAAATGAACTTAAATGATTTTAGCAATTGGCTGCAATATAACAAAGAGTGAAAAATTTAGGGGGTTTGAATACTTTCTGTCTCCACTGTATATATATGAAGATATTAGCCATATCCCCAGTATTGCTTTTTACAGCCGGCGGTTGACTTTCTCATGAAAGCCGTCTGAGCGTGTTTCTCAGGCTTACTGTTTCCGCCTGTTTGCCTGAGAAACGTTCGGACAGTGCTGCCGGCTGGCCACACAGGCGATCAAAGAGAAGATCCGCTTTGCTCAACTCTATGGCCTTGGAGGACCAGAGTGAAATCATGATGTCACTTCCAGTCCTGGATGGAAGTAAACAAGTTTCTTTTTTATCTGTTGCTTTTAAAGGTAAAGGGGAGATTTGGGGTCTTTTTGACCTGTCCTCCTTATTTCAATTACAAGGGTTGTTTACATTCCTTGTAATAGGAATAAAAGTGATTTAAAAAAAAAAAAATTAAAGGAACAGTTTAAAAATAAAAAGTGAAATAAATAAGAAAAATACTAAATTTAAAGAGCCCCATCCTATCCGTGCTCACGCACAGATGCGAATGCATATGTAAGTCACGCACGCATATGTAAATTTTATTTGCACCACACATGGGAGGTAGCACTGTAAACGTTACAGCGAGAGCAATAACTTTAGCACTAGACCTCCTCTGTAACTCTAAACAAGTGACCTGTAAAGGCAATTAAAGTGTTGCCTATGGTGATTTTTAAGTATCGTAGTTTGTCACCATTCCACAAGCATGCGCAATTCCATTCAACAAGCACGCCCAATTTTAAAGCATGACATGTTACAAAAAAATTGGAGAAAATATTGTAATTTTTTTTTTAATTCATCAAAGTGTATTTCTTACAAAAAAATTGCGTTTGCAAAATCGCTGCGCAAATACCATGTAACATAAAAAATTACAACATTCGCCATTTATTAGACATGTGCACACTGAAATATTTCGTTTCGGAATTTCGTTTTCGTCCGAAAAATACATTTATTTAGTTACTTATTTAGTTACTTTAGTTTAGTTAGTTTTTATTTATTTCGTTTTTCGTTAAAAATTGCATTCGTCCGAAAATCCAAATTAACTTTGAATCTGTCATTGAAGGCTTATGGTGTCTGTCGAATGTTCAAAGAAGATTCGACGGAGCAGCTAAACTGTAGGACGCCGTATAGTTTACCTGCTCAGTCGAATCTTCTTAGAACTTTCAACAGACACCATAAGCCAAACTACGTGTGTACTTAGTTCTAGCTATTTTACTGCTCCTCCTCTTTGGTTACAATCAGCCAATAACATTCATCATCATTATTATTTTTATTTATCTTTTCTCCCCTACGTCGAATCTTTTCTCCCCTACGTCAAATCTTTTCTCCCCTACGTCAAATCTTTTCTCTCTATGTCAAATCTTTTCTCTCTACGTCAAATCTTTTCTCTCTATGTAGAATAATCTTGGACTAATAGAGCTAAGGTTAGGCACATTCGACCACAGGTTTGATGGACACAGATGGTTATTGTTATAATCATGTCGAATCTCCTATCTATATCAAACTGTTGTAGCAACGAAAATGAAAATAAAGCATTTGTTTATGTCGGATCTTTCGTTTTTCGGACTCTGCACTTTCGTTATCGTTTGTTAAAACGATAACGAAAATACCTGAAATTCGGACGAAAATGCATTCGGACGAAAACGAATGCACATGTCTACCATTTATTCCCTAGGGCCTCTGCTAAAAAAAGAATGCATAATGTTTAGGGGTTATAAGTATTTTTTTTGCAAAAAATACTGATTTGTACTGATAAACTTGTAAAATAGAGTGCCAGAAAAAGCCTGGTCTTTAATTTGTCATGACCATAGCAGCAGAATGTTATTTTAATGTCTAATTTTGAGCATTTAAAGACACTTGTGTAACTAGGTACATTAAAGAAGTAGTAAACTTCCCCCAAGAAAACAAAAATAAAAATTTCCCTGCAAGGAATGTCATAATGCATACTAGCACATTATGAGAGGCTTACCTTAAAAACTAAGCTCTCCAGCGGCATGCTGTCACCGCTGACAAGGCTTCCATCTTCATCTGATCTTCCTTCCGGGTTCGTGGGCTCTGGTCATTTGAATTGCTGAGCCGCGATGACGTCACTCCTGCGCATGCACACAGGAGTCACAGGCCTTAGCACAAAGCTCTGAAGGGGCAGCATGAGTATGCCACCCCTTCAAAATGATGTGACCGACTGCTGCTCACTGGAATAACATCTAAACAGTGCATGTTTAGGAGATTATTATTTTACCTACAGGTAAGCTGCCTGCTTCTAGGTTTAGGGCACATGCATGCGCACCCCCTGCTGACATCTGCTGTGATTGTATACAGCCGGAATCTGTCAGCAAGGCCCAGCCAATGATTCATGGCCTGGACCTGCCGATCAGCTGTGTGCAATCAACACAGGGCTCTGTATAGCGGGAAGATCTCTCTGTTTCTTATCTCTGCAAAGCAGAGATAAGAAACAAAGAGATCTGTAGTAAAAATCAGCACACATTACACGTTGTTAGGCACACATTTAACCCTTTGATCGCCCTAGATGTTAACCCCTTCCCAGCCAGTGTCTTTGGTACAGTGACAGTGTATAGTATTAGCACTGATTACCGTATTAGTGTCACTAGTGATGTCAGTGACAGTCAGTCAGTTCCCCCCCAGCGACAGTTAGTTTTAGATCACCCACCGCACTATCGCAGTCCCATTATAAGTGACTGCCGTTTGTAGTATTAAAAAATGAAAAATTGCAGTATATACAGTATCTCACAAAAGTGAGTACACCCTTCACAGTTTTGTCAATATTTTATTATACCGTTTCATGTGACAACACTGAAGAAATGACACTTTGCTACAATGTAAAGTAGTGAGTGTACAACTTGTATAACAGTATAAATTTGCTGTCCCCTCAAAATAACTCAACACACAGCTATTAATGTCTAAACCGCTGGCCTCAAAAGTGAGTACACCCCTAGGTGAAAATGTCCAAATTGGGCCCAATTAGCCATTTTCCCTCCCCAGTGTCATGTGACTCGTTAGTGTTACAAGGTCTCAGGTGTGAATGGGGAGCAGGTGTGTTAAATTTGGTGTTATCGCTTTCACTCTCTCATACTGGTCACTTGAAGTTCAACATGGCACCTCATGGCAAAGAACTTTCTAAAGATCTGAAAAAAAGATTGCCAAGACCCTGAAACTGAGCTGCAGCATGGTGGCCAAGACAATGCAGTGGTTAACAGGACAGGTTCCACTCAGAACAGGCCTCGCCATGGTCGACCAAAAAAGTTGAATGCAGGTGCTCAGCGTCATATCCAGAGGTTGTCTTTGGGAAATAGATGTATGAGTGCTGCCAGCATTGCTGCAGAGGTTGAAGGGGTGGGGGGTCAGCCTGTCAGTGCTCAGACCATACGCTGCACACTACATCAAATTAGTCTGCATGGCTGTCATCCCAGAAGTAAGCCTTTTCTAAAGATGATGCACAAGAAAGGCCGCAAACACTTTGATGAAGACAAGCAGACTAAGGACGACATGATTACTGGAACCATGTCCTGTGGTCTGATTAGACCAAGATAAACTTATTTGGTTCGGATGATGTCAAGTGTGTGTGGTGGCAACCAGGTGAGGAGTACAAAGACAAGTGTGTCTTCCCTACAGTTAAGCATGGTGGTGGGAGTGTCATGGTCTGGGGCTGCATGAGTGCTGCCAGCACTGGGGAGCTACAGTTCATCGAAGGAACCATGAATGCCAACATGTACTGTGACATACTGAAGCAGAACATGATCCCCTCCCTTAGGAGACTGGGCCACAGGGCAGTATTCCAACATAACGACCCCAAATACACCTCCAAAACGACCACTGTCTTGCTAAAGAAGCTGAGGGTAAAGGTGGTGGACTGGCCAAACATGTCTCTAGACTTAAACCCTATTGAGCATCTGTGGGACATCCTTAAACGGAAGGTGGAGGAGCGCAAGGTCTCTAACATCCACCAGCTCCGTGATGTTGTCATAGAGGAGTGGAAGAGGACTCCAGTGGCAACCTGTGAAGCTCTGGTTAACTCCATGCCCAAGAGGGTTAAGGCAGTGCTGGAAAATAATGGTGGCCACACAAAATATTTATACTTTGGGCCCAATTTGGACATTTTCACCTAGGGGTGCAATCACTTTTGTTGCCAGTGGTTTAGACATTAATGGCTGTGTGTTGAGTTATTTTGAGGCGACAGCAAATTTACACTGTTATACAAGCTGTACACTCACTACTTTACATTGTAGCAAAGTGTCATTTCTTCAGTGTTGTCACATGAAAATATACCATAGTTTGTAGGTGCTATTACTTTCACGCAAAGCAATCAATATACACTTATTGGGATTTTGTTTCATCAAAAACATGCAGCAGAATGCTGTGCAAATTGGATGCGGGAAAACCTGCATCCAATTCACACTAGTGTGAACCCAGCCTAAAAGATCCAACAAAGCTTGCTAAAAGCACTGCAAATGCTTTGTCAAAGCTTGCTGTTCACACTGCTCTTATATAAGCTGAAACCTGCGTGAAACAATCCAAGGCTTCAAAAAAGCTTTCCATGAATCATATGCACTGCTCTTCTAAAAGCTAAAGCCTGTGTGAACATGGGCTCTAGGCATGGGCGTCCGCAAGGGGTGGCAAGGGGCCCCCCCCCCAGAATCAGGGATTGGATAGGTGTCAGCACACAGACACTGGTGTCCGGGAGCGGTCCTTGAGGTAGGCCGCCTACCCTGGGGCCGATTTGAGCTGTGGCTGCAGCGGCGCCCAAGGTCAATCCAAGTGCAGAGTTCTCCCCCCCTCCTCTTGTGTACATCACACATGTCACGGAGCTTGCGTCTGAATTCTTCGGTGGCGCTGTAACAAAGTCCCGCCTCCTAGACTGGCGGCTCCTCCTGTGATAGACGGAACAGGAGGGGAGGCGGGACTTTGTTACAGCGCCGCCGAAGAATTCAGACGCAAGCTCTGTGACATGTGATTCAGGCACTGGTGAGTCTGCATTGATGGGCACTGACCAGGACTGCATTGATGGGCACAGACCGAGGCTACCATGATGGGCACAGACCAAGTCTGCATTGCTGGGCACAGTGAGGCAGTATTCATGGGCACTGGTGAGTCTTTATTGATGGGCACAGTGAGGCTGCATTGATGGGCACAGTGAGGCAGTATTCATGGGCACTGGTGAGTCTGCATTGATGGGCACAGTGAGACTGCATTGATGGGCACAGTGAGGCAGTATTGATGGGAACTGGTGAGTCTGCATTGATGGGCACAGTGAGGCTGCATTGATGGGCACAGTGAGGCAGTATCAATGGGCACAGCAAGGCAGTATTGATGGGCACTGGTGAGTCTACATTGAGGCAGTATTGATGGGCACTGGTGAGTCTGCATTGATGGGCACAGTGAGGCTGCATTGATGGGCACAGTGAGGCTGCATTGATGGGCACAGTGAGGCAGTATTGATGGGCACTGGTGAGTCTGCATTGATGGGCTCAGTGAAGCTGCATTTGATGAGCACTGGTGAGGCTGCATTTGATGGGCAAAGTGACACTGCATTTGATGGGCACAGTGAGGTTGCATTTGATGGGCACAGGTGAGTCTACATTTGATGGGCACACTGAGGCTGCATTTGATGAGCACTGGTGATGCTGCATTTGATGGGCACAATGAGGCTGCATTTGAAGGGGACAGTGAGGCTGCATTGATGGGCACTGGTGAGTCTGCATTTGATGGGCACAGTGAGGCTGAATTTGATGGGCACTTATAAGCTGCATTTGGTGGACACTGATGGGGCTGCATTTGATGGGCACTGGTAGGCTGCATTTGATGGGCACTGATAAGGCTGCATTGATGGGCACAGTGAGGTGAAAAAAAGGTAAGAGTAAGAAGACTAAGTAAAGAAGGATCTAATCTATGGGGGACCTGCCCTGGCTTGGCCTGCCCTGGCTTGGCCTGCTCTAAAGGGGGATCTACAAGGGGGGCCCTGGCCTGGCCTGCGCTTTATGTGATAATGACTAAGCCCCTCCTCTTCGTGACATTGTCAAAAAGGGGCAGAGCATGGGTAACCTTAAAATGATGCCCCCCCTGAAAAAAGTTCTGCGGACGCTCATGGCTCTAGGCTAACTTTACAAACTCTGTCATTCTATTAAAAAAAAAAAAAAAAAAGAAAATTGTAAATAGCAGCTTCCTGCCATAGAAGAGGTATTATACTTAGTGCTCTGGCAGCCTATGCCTCCAAATTTCACTCTGTTCCTGCTCTGTAGCCTCCTCCAGACTCTTCAGCATTTGATGCTTTAGGGAATGTAAGATTCCTGTTTTGCCTGCTGCACAATTTGGCTTCATTCTCTGAGTCCTTTGTCACTGCTGTGTTCTTTGGTTGGGGTCAGAGGAAGAAATCGCAGCAGTCAAGGGGCGCACAATCATGTGACACTTCCCAGAAGAGTCAAATGCTGAAGAATCTGGCTGCTTCAGAGCAGGAATTGAACAAAAGCAGGAGACACAGTCCACCAAAGAAGTTCATTTGTAAAAAAAAATCTTCCATTGCAGGGAGCTGTCGTTCAGATTTTTTTTTCTACATACTACTATGATATGTGAAACAAACCTGAACTGGATTAAAACAAGTACTCCACCTCTGGCAACACATTGCAGGAATTTCAAGATCAAGTTTTACATTTCTATGCTCCCGGAGCCCTGAATCTAAAGCTGGCCATAGAGCAGTGGTTCTCAACTCCTGTCCTCAGGACCCACTAACAGGCCAGATTTTTAGTATTACCTTGGGGAGATGCAGACTAGAATACTGCAATCACTGAGCAGCAAATGATATCACCAGTGATGTATATCAGTTATCTTGCAAACCTGGCCTGTTAGTGGGTCCTGAGGATAGGAGTTGAGAACCACTGCCATAGAAGATTAGATTAGTGAAAAAATTCTCCTCCTCGCTGGGACATTGCATTCTGATAGTGGGACACTGAGCTATCAAAATACGCTGAGCGGAGGCTGCAGCTGCTTATCAACTAAAGTTTCCCAACTTGTTCATCTGACTTCTGTTGAACAGGGACTGATCAAAATCAGCTGGTCCCTGCTAAATTTGTCAAACTTTGATCTATCTTTGGCCACATACTTTGCACACAAATGTCAATGCAGCATCCTGTGCTAAGACAGGCCCACCCCACCTCTTAAGTATCACTGTGGGGCAGTTGAAGGCCACCTGCAATGTGCTGCCAGCAGTTAGGAGATTTCTCAGTTTGGGTTTGCAGTAACCACTTGATGACCATCTCCTTATCAACACATACAGTAGGCCTGTTTTACATGGGCTTCAGCTTGTATTGGGGCCAATTCGCACTGTCAAAACAGAAAATTACAGAGCAGCTGGAGCAATTTACCGCTCTGTGTTGCCAGCTGGCTAGACGGCAGTGTGGTACGAGATTTAATGCACCGCACGTCTTCTTTTTTCGTATAATACAAACTTTATGTGAAGTGTAAAAAATGTACCCTTCATACACTGCAATGTCAGGTAGCGCAATGCTGATCTTTTGACAGTGCCTTGTGATTGTTTGCTTCAGTTGCACTACGATGGACTGAAATGCTCCAGGAACGCTCTTTTCATTCCGAGCGCTCAAAATGACCACAGCTGATCACAGTTGAAAGTCAAATAGCTTTGTGTGCCATTGAAAAAATAATTAGCTACACCTGATTGCATTTACAAGTCATTTTTAGGAGGGGGTGATCCTTTCTCCAACTCAGTGATTCCGTTTTTGAATTTTTTTTCTGACATGTTATATCTTTCACTTGGATGTTATAAGTTGCACAGCTGGATAAAACAAAAGCTGTGTCTGTCTTCACTTCAGTCTGCAAAGTAACAAAATAAGAATATTTAAAAGGGGGGGGGTTATTCTTTTCTATACCCACTGTAATTAGGGCTGATTACCGTAAATTAAGGGTTAATTAGGGGCTAAACAGAAACATTTTGTTAAAAAACAAAAAGTGTTTTTTCCCTGTCCAGTTGCTTTAACTGATCTCATCTGCAGAACTAAGTTCATCTCTTTGAGCTGCAGATGAATCTTTAGAAAGATACAAATGTAACAATATGTCAACTTTGTATCTTTGTATAATCGCTGAAGCAGTGTTGTTTCTAAACACTGATTCAGACTGCTTTTTTGGCAGCTAGAGCTGCTGACTTCTTCTCTGAGTATACTGTAAATGCCAAAAGCCGACAATTAGGCAATTACGGTATACTTGAAGGGGGTCTCAGAAGCTGGGCAGAGAGACTGGATATGCGACACACGTCCTGTGTACAATGATAACAACGTTTTTTAGGCGTGTGTAGCTTGCCCAAAGTCTGCAACTAGGTAAAGCAGCAGCCAGCACTCCCATTAAAGCTATATTTACCCTAAAAGCAAACATTTATTATATTGCAGCTTTCCATTTCTCAGCTGTGATGGCTGCATTTGTTTTCTTTTTTAAGGCTTTCTTTCCTTTATTTTTCACCTGGTGATATGTCCAGTAAGTCTGTTTATTTTCAAAAGAACTTGAATGTGTATTTGAATGTATAGCGTTCAGCAGGCTTGCCGCCTGCCAAGCAATAAGTTGGCTAAACTTTGCCGTTGGCACAAAGCATTGCGGGCCTGGAATGCAAATCCGTAGCTCAAACATGCATTTTTTGTCTACCCCACCCAGTCGCACATCTAAGACTCCTTTCACATTGAGGCATTTTTCAGGCGCTTTTGGGCAAAAATTAGCGTCTGTAAAACGCCTCCCCTGCAGTCCCAGTGTGAAAGCGTTAATGATAAAAAAAAAGTCCTGCAAGCAGCATCTTTGGGGTGGTGAAGGAGCGGTGAATACACTGCTCCTGCCCATTGAAATGAATGGGCACCGCTGCCGAAGCGCCTGCAAAGCGTTTCGGCAGCGGCACTACACGGGCGCATTTAACCTTTTATTTGGCCGCTAGCTGGGGTTAAAAACGCCCCACTAGCGGCCGAATAGTGCTGTTGAAACGACGGTAAAGCGCCGCTAAATCTAGCGCCATTTTATCTTCAATGCCTGCCCGCCCCAGTGTGAAAGCACCCTTTATGAAGCCTAAAAGCTTGCTGAAAACTGCAAATGCTTTGTAAAAACTTGCTGTTCACACTGCACTTATACAAGCTGAAGCCCATGTGAAACAGACCATAGATCTCTGAGTGCTGAAAAAGAGAGGAATGCCAAGAAGTGGTTAAATCTCTCAGGAGCCATGAGATTAAAGTCACCTGTGTAGTCCTAGCATTATGACAGTCAATTTAATGCTTTAATTATTATTCTAGCTTGCTTATTACCAGCTTCAAAGGCCAACTTAAAGAGACATTTATCATCAGTTGCTCTTTATAGGTAGTGACAAGACCAGGTTTGATGAAATTGTGATGGTAGTCATCTTTCTGGGGAAGTAGTGTGAGTGGTTGTCCGGGTGGTGTTTATTCAGCCATATTTCCAGGACAGTAGAGACATGTGGCTTTCAGTGCCCTTGCACACAGGGGTGGGCTCCAATGGAGTCAGTCAGCTCTGCCCCCCAGCCCCAAAGCACCTTGTCCCCGTGTTGACAGGGACAACGGCCTCTTTCCGAGAACCCTGGGCGTTGGTTGCGGTGGTCTGCGGGCAGGGAACTTATCGAAATCTCAATAAATCATGATGCCCTCCGCACTGCTGGACCTGAAAAAAAGAAAAAAACACTCCGCCTGCAACGAAGGCTAACCACTGAATGCCTTCTCCGCCATCTGACAGTTCTTAAATTGGTAAGGGGAGGGGCCACCTGTTGACAGTTTCTGGTGGTGCCGCCCCCTTGTGACATCACCAACTAAGCATGCACCGGTCGGTGACGTCACAAGGGGGCAGTGCCATCAGGTCATGTCACCAGGTGGTCCCGCCCCTTACTTATTTAAGAACTGTCAAATGGCGGAGCAGGCATTCGGCGCTTACCTCTCTTTGCAGGCAGAGCAGTTTTTTGGGTCTGGCGGGCATTGTGATTGAGGATGGAGCTACATCAGGGGATATTGTTTTTTTTATTTTTTTTTTAATAAGGAAATTGTCAAAAACTGCCTCCTGTCTCCAAGCTCAGAGATTGTACACAGTATACTATCGGCTCCCAGACCAGAGCGACAGGCAGCTTTTGTTTATTTTACTCGCAGATGACTCCTGGGTGCTGGGCAGGCACAGGAAAATGTAAGTGTTATTTTACAGCTTTTTAAAAAGGTATTAATAAACGTTTTGCACAATGAATTTCCTCTCTGTTTTGGTCCCTTTTATGCATGTGAGCCTGCATTTGGTCTAAGGAAACACGACATTGAGCCATGCACAGCAGAGCTGTGAAAAGCCTAAATTGATCTTTTTTGGCATAAGCTAAAGGAGATCAATTACATCTGGTGAGTTTGCATCCATTGGGAGAGGGGCACAAACCCACATGGAGTGGAGTGGTGTGGAGTGATATTGAAGTAGGACAAGCACTTTGAGCACTGGCACTTTTTGTTACAGAAGATTTCCTATGGTGTATGCACCTTTTTCTAAGAATTTGTTTGCATATGTACAAGGATTTTCTTTATATAACCATCATAGGTGTGCACAGCCTAATTCATTAGGGTGTGCACCCTTAAGCTCAAACACACATGCATGTGTATGTATCTACATATATATGACTCCGGCACATTGATCTCCCTGCTGGCACGGTGAAAGAGAAAAGGATAAAACACTTCTCTTATGGCAGATCCGGTAAGAGGGAGATCTTTCCCATGTTCCTGTTGCTACACAGAACGATAACGCTAATGCGCATGGGGGGATTAGGGTGTGCCTGGGCACACCCTGTGTGCACGCCTATGATAACCATGGGCTTAAGGACTCACCTTTATTCTGAACACTGGCACTTTATTCACTAATGTTTAATATTTTTTGGTGATTAATCATTTTTATAATTTTTATTTATTTATTTTAGCAATCTATATCGTTTTTGGGTATACACTCCAAGTAGGTTTAGAGGTTAGCGTGCTTTACTATATTTTTATCCATCTGTAAAAAGTAAAGGATGTGTTCTGTCTGTCAGAGAATTCACACCAAATAAAATATGGATTCAAATTATCATGATAGACCTTGCGACCAGTACACTTCCTAGTTTTCAGCATTGTTGGCGTAACCAATTCAGAGATGCCTGTGTCCTTCAGAACCTGGGCTTCAACAGTCATGATGTTAAAACCATGAAGCAGGATAGTAAATTGGTCTTTCAGACAGAAGATCTGGAACTTTGGAGATCCCCTGAATGCCCTCCATCTCTAGCCTTTGAAGCACATGATAAAGACATTTCAGTGAAACAAAGTCCGTTAGGGGAACAGAGATCCAAAATGGGTCAAATGCCCCCTTTTGGCTTGGAAACTGAATAGCTTAGAGTGGAGCCCTTAAAACTGTTTGCCACAGGGACCAGGGCAATAACATCTTGTTCCAGAAGACCCACTAGGGCTGCAGGGAGATCTGCTAATCCATGCAGTAATGCAGGATGGTTGAAAATGATGAATCGGTAAGGGGGCCAGGTGTAAAGGTCAAGCTTGTAGCCCTTGGTAGCCAACTCCTGCACCCAATCATCTGAGATGCAAATTGTCTAAGAATCTGCAAATGCAGGAAGTGTGAATGCACCTTTATTCTGAAGGAGACTTGCCTGAGGGTTTGGGAAACTGGGAATTTCAAAGTTTGCATGTGCACTGGGGGGCCACACTTTAGGTTTGAGGCCATGGAGTAATAAACATGACTCTTCTCAAATCTGCAGTGGCGGATGAGTCTTTCCAGACTGAGCCTTAGGTATCCTTGGCAAAGAAAGATGAGTACTCTTGACACCTATGGCATCCTTTAAAGAGGAGTTCAGCAGCTACAAATACTGCAGCTGCTGACTTTTAATTGGACACTTACCTGTCCCTGGGTCCAGCGATGCGGGGGATCGAAGCCCCGCTCGCCCCCCCCCTCCGCTCGTCGGCGCCGGCATTTCAACTGTGGGCGCTGGGCTGTGGCTTCACAGCCTGGCACCCACTGCGCATGCGCGAGCGGTGCCGCGCGCCGTGATTGGCCGCTCAATCACCTGGGACCTGTAATGGGTCCCAGATGATTGACAGAAGGGAGGGAGCAGAGCGGAGCCCTTCCTGTGCCTGGGGGGAAGTGATGTCACCAGCCCAGGCAAAGGAACAGGCAGACTACGAGGGACCACCTAGCAACAGGCATTTAGAGGTAAGTGAAAAAAAAAATATCCAAATGTTTTTTTGTTTTTTTTTTTAGAATTTTTACAGGTATTTTTGTTTTTTGGGTGGAACCCCACTTTAAGAGGGCATCTGGGACAGCCCAGAACACTCATTGGGGGAGATTTACTAAAACTGAAACATACACAATCTGGTGCAGCTGTGCATAGTAACCAATCAGCTTCTAGGTTTTATTGTCAAAGCTTTAGCCCCGGTTCACACTGGGTTCACACTGGGACGACTGACAAGTCGCCTCCCGTTCTGTGCTATGGAACCGTTCTAAGGGGAGCGACGCAAGTCGCTCCGACTTAGAAAAAGGTTCCTGTACTACTTCGGGGGCGACTTGGGGCGACTTGCATAGACTTCTATACAGAAGTCGTTTTGCAAGTCGCCTGGGCAGTCGCTGAGGCGACCTGCAAATCGTGCCGCCTCTGGTGTGAACCGAGGCTTAGGGTACTTTAAGACTGGGGCGGTGGGCGTCGGCGGTAAAGCTGCGTTATTTTTAGCGCCGCTTTACAGTCGTTTTAGCTGCGCTATTTGGCCGCTAGCAGGGCGGTTTTAACCCCCACTACCATCCAAAAAAGGGTTAAATGCGGCAGGGGCGCTTTAGGAGCTGTGTATTCACCGCTCCTACAGCACTGCAAAGATGCGGCTTACAGGACTTTTTTTACCGTCCTGCAAGTGCACCGCTCCAGTGTGAAAGCCCGAGAGACAGGAGAGGCTCTTTAGAATCGCTATATTTAATGCTGTAGTGCCTGTAAAGCACCTCAGTGTGAAAGTAGCTTTAGGGTCCTTTCACACGGGCTTTCCAAGCAGGTCCACCTGTCAGTTTTCCCCTATGGTGACACATGTCCGCTGACACCCGCCGCCATCCAATCCGATCTTGCCCACAAAATCCAGATGGATGGTGGTCCTATTTTCCATCTGTTTGGCAGATCAAATGGTATCAGATGGGAACGGTCAGGTGGATCATTTCTGGCTGATTTTTTCATAGAGGAGAGCCGGACTGTGTCCGTGTCTGCTCTGCACAGCGAAGCAGACCGGACATTGTCATCCACCTGCTCAGAGGGGTCAGCGGAGTGATCCCAGCTGACCAAGCAGAACCGCAAGACGGAGCTGCCTGTGTGAAACCTAACTGAACAAGCTGGAGTTAGAAGTTGATTGGTTACTATGCACAAATGCACCAGATTCTTTGTGCACCATTTTTAGTAAATCTCCCACATAGTCTCTCAAAGGCCATGCAGATTAAAGAGAGTGCTGACTTCTAATGAAAGCACACTTACATGTCCAGGGATCCAGGGCTGTGCTTACCCAGGCTAGTTCTTCACTAGCTTTTGGGTTTCCGAGGCCTGTATCCTAACTGTGGGCAGCCGGAAATGCTTCTTTTGGCTTCACAGCCGGCTGCCCACTGCGCATGTGCAAGCCCCACAGTCTTCTGAGACCTGTGACTTGTCCCAGAATACTGCAGGGGGGGAGCAGAACTTCTGCTTGGATTGCCTGGACAATCCAAGTGGAAGTGGGTACCTGTCAAAACTAGATACTCGCTACAATCCCCCCCCCCAAAAAAATGATATGCCAAATATGGTAAAGGACAGGCTTTAAGCACTTTGTAGACACAGACTCTGCAGTCCAACACTTTAGCCAAAGTTTCCTCATGTTTACGAACAGAAGACTAACACAAGAAATGAGATATGAAGCCATATTTTCCCAGGACAGAACAAGTAATCCCAAGTTATTGAGTAAAATGCCTTGTGTAGGTCAAAGGAGAAGAGCATACTAATTAATTTACCTCTTGTCCCACTTAGGTTGTACAGCCGATATGAGATCAATAATCTTCTTCTAAGAAATCTTCCAAAAGTTCTCTATGTTCTAATTTTATTGTCGGCAAGTGGAGATCCCTGAAAAATTGGCCACCCCTGATTGCAGAGAAGGGATCAGGTGGTGCATAAACATTGGTGTAGAAATTAAAAAATTCTTTAGTGGTAAGTTTGGGGTTTTGTTTGGTCAAGTCCTTTAGGCCAGGGAATGATGAGAATGTACAATATATTTAAAAAGTGCTGCGTTAATTGTAGATCCTTTATAAATATCGATAAGAAATAAACATAAAGTCCATGTAAGTTTCTTGATGGCAGGAATTAATATGAATGCACAATATATGTAAAGTGCTACATAAATTGTCAGGGATTTATAAATACCTGTAATAAATAAAAGTAAGTCAAGTACACTGAAATTAGTTCATTTAAAACCACCCTCTCCCCAGATTGACAATGCTGCTGTCTACAGGTGCCTCAGTTGCTTCTCCATTCAGTAGTGCTTGCACTACTTTTAAAAAAAAATTGCACCAAATTGCACAGTACTGCAGTACCATGCGATTTGGTGCCTACAAACGCACTTGTGTTTGGGGTGCCGTTAACATTACATTGGCACCTGCATGCAGAATGCAATGGCAGTGTGTTCAAATGGGGTGCATTTGCTGTAAACTGGTCCTAATATCTAGAATATCTAAGCACCGGGGCTTATGGGCCTACTTCAATACTATACCCCTATAACTAAAATATGAAATAATCAAAATGTGAAAATATAAAAATTGTGAAGCAGCAACTTACCACATATACCCCTGCGTGTGTGTATGTATATATATATATATATATATATATATATATATATATATATATACATACATATATATACATACATATATACATACATACATACACACACCTTAAAGCAGAACTATGCGATGCACCATCCCTTGAACTCACCAGGGGCCAATGATATCTTTGGAGCGGGCGGCCTCCAGGTCTCGATTGCTAGCCGCTGTCATTGGTCAGGTTGAGATGATGTCGCTCCCTCACATGCGCGAGAGTTCTGTCAGATTGGGTATTGCTGAATTTCTGCAGCGAGCTGTGCTTACACAGCTTACTGTACAGGGGTGGACAGGCACGTATGTAGCTTTAACGCAGAATAGGCAAAGCATCTCTCGTCTGCATTAAAAATCCTGCCTGTCCGCCAATCTTCATTGTGGAGACTAAAGTTCCACTTTAAATAAATCCAAAGTCTTTATTTTTACCCAATATGTGCAATACTAAATTGTGACATAAAATACAAACAACCATAAATTGTGATATAGAAATACACTTCAATGTGATAACCTCCACAAAATGTATGTTGAAACATTTTAGTCCAACTGTGACATGGTTTCATAAACCAAATAAATCCCATCCCCGCAAAGTCCCATGCCTTAAACTCCTTGTAGCTTGTGATCTCAAAATAATCCTCTCCAATGTGAGTCCACAAGACTTATAACCAGTTCATCACACCAAATTTCTGTGAATAAATCTTTACCACTTTTAACACCAATTTGTGTTCCAGAGTGCCCCTTTAAGTGTGCCCACTCACCAGATTTAATTGACCGGTTATGTATAATAAGTAGGTCTGCGCTTAAAATCACATTTTCCTCCACCAAGCCAAGGTAACTCTCAGTGGGACATGTAGTCAGTCAGCAACCCAACGGTAATTACATCGTAAAAACGTATGTTACGGCAGGTGAGGAGACCCTGGACTGTTTATAGGCCGAGCTCTGGGCCTGGTCTCCCCTTCCCTCCACGCGTGACTAGGCCACAACCGCGGCCTCTCCTGAAGCTCTGGAGCCACAGGACTGACTGAGGGTGAACCTGATATTACTGGCCTAGAGGAGGAGGCCCGGTGCTGAGTGGGGATATCTCCCTGTTTAGGGAAACAACTCCTGGATTACCTTCTCCCCCCTGTCCTCCAGATTCTGGGGATCCCTGGCTGAGCTGCATACCCTGACCTATCTGGGGAGGCCTGAAGTGGATACCTTCTGCATCTTATAACTGCAGGTGAGCAGAAAATCTGTTAAGGGGACATATACACTGTACCATACCTACTGTTTCACTACCCCTGACCCTGCACACAGGTTCCCATAGCCAGTTGCTGACCACTGCCCGGCTTTGGGCCCCCTTAGCTCCTGAATGAGACGCAGGAACTCCAGTGCAAAGTATAATAAAGGGGGTAAGAGGCTGACTTTTCCACCACAGTTGGACTCCCCTCAGTCGCCCGCCTGCCCCTCTCCGGAGGACTTTAATGCCCGCAGCGCCCACAAAGCCTCACAGATTACCACTATGGAATCGGATGACTCTCGGCCCCCCTGGCTGGCGGATGTCATGGCGGCTATCGCCACTTGCCAATCCACGTTAACATCCAAAATCGAAGCTGTCCAGCTGGATATGGGTCTCATCCACCAAGATATAGATAAAATCAGATCGCGAGTCACTGAGAAGGAGCAGAGATTGAGTACCACTGAAGATACCATTGCGGACCATGGGGCCTCACTCCGTACACTCCAAACCAAAGTAAAAGCCCTTGAATATCGAGCCGAGGACGCGGAGAACAGGAATCGACGTAATAATCTCCGCATTGTTGATCTACGGGAGGGGGTGGAGGGGACTAATCCTACATCCTTCATAGAGGCTCTGCTGCGTGACCTGCTACCTGAGGCCCGCTGGTCACCTTACTATATGGTGGAGAGGGCGCACCGCATCCCGCCTAAGCCGGGACCCCCTGGATCTCCCCCCCGCACCTTCATACTCCGTCTCCTCAACTTCAGAGACAGAGACGAAGTTCTCCGCGCTTCTAATGTTGGGGACCTCAGATTCCAAAATACAAAGCTGATGATCTACACGGACTATTCGGTAGAGACACAGAAACTCAGGAAATCTTTTGATCAAGTTAAAGCAGCGTTGCGATCACGCAGCATTCGCTACAGTGTGCTCTTCCCTGCTCGCCTTTGAGTCCAGGATGGCGAGACAACTCGTTTCTTTACTACACCGAGAGAGGCCTCAGCCTGGTTGGACTCCATACCACAGATTCGTTGAGAGTCTACCTGGTATGTGTTGTATGACCCTTCTTATTGCTTACCCTCCACGGCTTCGGCCCAGGTCCGACCTACCACACAAATTAACACATTGACAATACAATGCAGTTGCACGGCCTGGGCCCAGTTCAAGCTACTTTGAGTGTGGAATTGAGGAGGGATGCTCACTATCCCTACCAGGGAAATTTCAAGTTAATGCCCCTGCCAAAGAACTAAGACACACAGTTCCTTTACACCTGTTTCTTCCCTTGAGCAATGTTGGAACTCTTGCTCTAGGTATCCTCCTAAACACGGATCAACTTCACTGTGAGGCCGCAATATGGGCTAGCTTCCTTCGTCTGACTTTCTAGGCCCTCACAGCCTACTGTATCACAAGCGGAGATCTCATGTGTGGAAACCAGCTTGAATTGCTGCTTCCCCCCCAGTGTGATGTTTCGGGGGGGCCGGGCTCGCCTCTTCCATGGACCCCCTGTTGCAGCTGGCGAGCTGAACAAGTTTGGGATTGAAACCTGCCTCAGTTTTGGGGGGTTGGGTGGGGTGGGGGGTGTGGAAAGTTCCCCTAATGGGGCAAATTGCATTTACTTTAGATACTGGTATCCTTTATCGTTTTTTTTGGTTTGGTTTTGTTTTTATTTGAAATTTGTACTATAATATTTGACTTCTCAGCATTGCACTATTTCCAGGTGTGTCCGTTCCGGGTCCTGGGGCCCAGCTCGGGAGCCGTGACCTGCACTACCCCTAGCACTCTTATTATCCCTTGTAGACATGTCCTCCCTTAACATTATCTCCTGGAACACCAGGGGACTGAACTCCCCGGTCAAGCGTTCCCTGGTGTTCCAATTCATTAAAACCTATAACCCACACATATGTGTGCTCCAGGAGACACACCTAACAGGGCGTAGGGTTCTGGCCCTTAAAAAACCATGGGTGGGCCACCATTACCACTCTACACACTCCACTTTCTCTAGGGGTGTTACTATTCTGGTATTGAAGTCACTCCCTTTTCGGCTCCTGGACTTGGCCCTGGACCCTGATGGTCAGTACGTTATTATTCATGCTAAAATATACTCTTTAACATGGACTATTGTGGGCTTATATTTGCCTCCTGCGGCCTCCTTGCTGGTGCTCAACCAGATCACCGGCAAGATGGCTGAATTTGCTTCTGATAATAATGTTATAGTGGGTGACTTCAATCTGGTCCCTGACCCGGACGTCGAAAGGCTAACTCCTGCGGGACATCATTGCCCTGGGTTGGCTGAGTGGGCGGACACCTATGGCTTGACGGATGTCTGGAGGTGGCGTCACCCCCAGACCAGGGCATACACATGCCACTCGGCCTCCCACAGAACGTTTTCCCGCATAGACTTGGTCTTCGCAGGGGGCCCGGTCCTCCCACGGGTCACGGACATACAAATACTCCCTAGGGGAATCTCCGACCACGCACCCTTGTTGTTGTCCTTAGACCTTTCCTTGGGCACAGTAGAAAGGATATGGAGGCTTTCCAGATTTTGGATTTCAGACACAGCGGTAGACTCCCAATTTAGAATGGAACTGCTTGACTTCTGGGCAGTAAATGTGGGCTCAGCTGATCCCACAGTTGTGTGGGATGCCTTCAAGGCCACGACGAGGGGACATTACCAGACCATCATTGCCAGAGTCCGTCGGGAGCGTAGGGCAGACTTGGTTAAGGCCGAGGGAGAGGCGAGTACTGCGGAGGCTCTTTTTGTTCGCACTTGGGATCCTGCGCACTACTCGCAACTACAACTTCTGATGAAGGAGGTGATTCGTCTCCGTACCTCTCTCACCCAGAAGAAAATGCTGGCTCAATCCCAATGGATTTTCGAGCAGGGAGAGAGGTCAGGCCGTTTGTTGGCCTGGCTTTCCAGGGAACAGGCGGGAGGGATGAGCATCTCACATATTAAGGACTCCTCGGGACAGTTGATCCATACACCGGAGGGGATCAATGGCTGTTTTGCGCAATTCTATGAATCTCTCTGCAGATCCAGGGCAGATTACAGAAGGGAGGATTTGGTGGCATATTTAGATGACATTGATGTTCCAACCCTTACAGTAACGTATCGTGACAAGCTCGACGCACCAATCACGTCCTTGGAGATACTCCGAGCGCTTAAATCGATGCAGACAGGGAAAACACCGGGGCCTGACGGCATCCCTGTGGAGTTTTATAAACAATATGCTACAGAACTAGTTGATAAACTTCAGTGCCTTTTCTCTGCATCGCCGCGTCTCGAAAAACTCCCAGACACAATGAGTGAAGCAATCATAGTGGTGATCCCTAAGCCAGGGAAAGATCCCTCGTTATGCGCCTCCTATCGCCCTATATCCCTTCTGAACGTGGATGCAAAGGTACTGGCAAAGGTATTGGCTAATAGGCTTAACCTGGTCATTACTGCCCTCATCCACAGGGATCAAACAGGCTTCATGCCCGGGAAGGGGACTGACATTAATATCAGACGCCTTCACACTCATATAGACAGGGCAGATGAGGTGACCAAGGGAGCGGGGGCCTCACTCGATGCGGAGAAGGCTTTCGACTCCGTCGAGTGGGGCTACCTATGGGAGGTGCTGTCGCGATTCGGGTTTGGCCCGGGTTTTATGAAATGGCTCCATATGTTATATCATGCCCCTTCAGCTAGAATACGTACCAACGGATGCCTATCGGGGAAGTTCCAACTGTTTCGCGGTACGCGGCAGGGATGCCCCCTCTCCCCGGGCCTATTTGCTTTGGCGATGGAGCCTCTGGCTGTTTCGCTGAGGGCTCACCCTGGGGTGAGGGGACTTCATGTAGGTCCAATTGAGGAAAAGCTATCGCTGTACGCGGACGATGCTCTGCTCTATTTAGCGGACGCCTCGTCCTCATTGCAGACTGCCCTGGATCTAATTAATCAATTTGGTGGCTATTCGGGGATTCGTATTAATTGGGACAAATCGGTTCTCTTCCCGCTCCACCCCTCGACCCCTAAGGTATTACACCCACAGCTTAAATGGGTAGAAAATTTCAAATACTTGGGGATTAAAATTAGCGCTAAGGTCCAGGACTACATGGATAACAATCTCAGACCACTCATGACGCAACTGACGGCTAGGTGTGCTGCTTGGCGTTCCCTACCATTGACCCCTGTTGGCAGAGTCAACTTACTAAAAATGATTTACCTTCCCAAGTTTCTCTACTTTTTCCGTAACACACCCATACACATCCCTAGGACCTTCTTCCGCAGACTGGAGGGTCTGCTGATACAATTCGTCTGGGCCGGGAGGCCACCAAGGGTGGCCAAGCAGATCCTATATCTCCCACTTTCGGGGGGGGTCTGGCACTGCCGAATTTTTGAAATCTACTACTGGGCAGCTGTTCTGGTCACGATTCGGTGGTGGTTCTCCCAGCCCACACAGAATCCGGCGGTCACTCTAGAGGCGGCTATTCTGGGCTCCTTTGCTGCCCTGACCAATCTCCCATTTTGCGGTCTTAGGGCCAATTCATCCATGACGACTCTGATGCGAACCACTGTGAGGGTCTGGAAGGACGCTAGGAAAATATACCGGAAGCCCAATCACATGTCACCTCACATGCCCCTATGGGGTAACCCTATGCTCCCCCACTTTTACAGCATACCGGACCCCTCTCTCTGGGCAAAGAAGGGAATCCTCACATTAAAACATGTGGTTAAGGATGGTAGGCTTATGACTTTCCTGGCTCTGAGGCAATCTTTCGTTATCCCGCCCTCCTTCCAATTCAGATACTGGCAGTTGAAACATGCCTTTGAAGCTCAGTTCTCAGCCCCCCTCATTCTGGAGCCAGATTCCATTGAACGGCTCCTGACTTCCAGTGTGATGGAGAAGCCTCTCTCAACTCTATATCTATATCTCACAGTTGAGTATGATGCCAAACTAACAAAAATTTGGGAAAAGTGGAGGGTTGATATTCCCTCCATGGACGAGGAGGAATGGAAGGAGTGTTTAATTTCCTACATTCCCTCCATGATCGCTGCAAAAGACAGGTTCATACAATTTAAGTTCCTACACAGAGCGTACTTCACCCCACAGAGACTGGCGCGCCTTTACCATGACAGAGATCCCAATTGTCAGAGATGCAGGCAGGAGGGGGGCACGTTCTGGCACATGGTCTGGTCTTGTCCCAAAATCCGACCCTTTTGGTCGGCAGTTGCCTCCACACTGAGCGAAGTCACGGGCTCAAACCTACCGGTTGATCCCCAAATAATGTTGCTTAGTCATCTGGAGGATGTTGAGGGTGATAGGTATAGTAAACTGTGTCTAACCTTTACATTGTACTACGCTAGGCGAGAAATCTTGTTGAGATGGAAGCTGGCAGAGCCTCCTACCCTTGCCTCGTGGAGAGGGTCGGTGAACAGAGTACTCCCCCTATATAGACTGACGTATGAGAGTAGACAATGCCCGGGGAAGTTCGATAAAATTTGGTCCTCCTGGGTGGACGCCTCTGGGGATCCTGAACCCCCTACCCCATAACTAAGACGTGAAATACAGTAGAGGGCATCCGATATTCCAGGTCTACTCTTCTTACGCCCGTCCCCCTTCATCCCCCTCCTTCCCATCCCCCCTGCCGCCTCCATTAGGCTTGATTGAATATTGGTTACCTACTTCATATTGCTTAAGGGTTTATAAGTATGTTATGCCGTAGGAGTACTGTTAGGTGAAATTTCTGACATGTACATATCTGGAACATTTGATAAACAGTGGCTATCGCCTGAAGATAGATCTTAATATCATTGTTATCAATACAAAGGTTATACTAAATTTCTTTTGTTTTGTAATGCTGATTTGTTTAATAAAAAAATCTTCTGTTAAAAAAAAACAAAAACGTATGTTACACAAGAGACACAAACTCAACATAACATCATTCCGCAATGCCTTTAATAAAAATTGCCCAAAAGATAAAAAAATATGCATTTACAATGACGGTACCCAGAATTACTGTACAGTAATGTATCCAGGAAACCGGTTGTGCTCTGATTTTGCATCTGTATGGAATAAAGTAACATTTCTCCTTCATGTCCATTTTTTCATTTAGTCCAAGTTGCTTGCTGGTCTGTGCTCAATGATGTCATTAAGCCCTGCCAAACATATGGTCGTCATCGTCATGTGACTTCATCAGGGATTTCTGACTGGATAAATGCTTCCATCTTTTATAGTCCTTTACCCTGATGCCATTTTGTTGAAGACCTTCATACATACTGCCCACTTCCTCCTCCTCTTCTCTGTTACATAGTTGATAAGGTTGAATAAAGACACCAATCCATCCAGTTCAACGTGTGTTGGTGCATGCATCTGTTTATGTCAATAAAAATTCCCATATCCCTGTATACTGTGTTCGCTAAGATGCCATCAAATCGTTTCTATCAACTATCGACGCTCCCTGTGACACTACCGCTTGAGGAAGGAAGTTCCACATTCTTAACTGGTGATCCTTAACCGGTCTGACGGTAAAGAACCCTCTACACAGTTTAAGGTTAAACAGCTTTTCCTCCAATTTCAATAAATTGCCATGCGTCTTCTTAACCTCCCTAAAACTGAATAGTTTTTTTCCCTATGCTAGAATCACCATTGAGGTATTTGTATATTGCTATCGTATCCCCTCTTAAGCGTCCCTTCTCCAGGGAGAAGTTTAATGCTTGTAGTTGTTCCTCGTAACTGAGGTCCTCCAGTCCCCTTATTAGCTTTGTTATCCTTCTCTGGACTCTCTTCAGTTCTAGCACATCCTTCCTGAAGACTGGTGACCAGAACTGGAGAGCATACTCAAGATGTGGTCAGACCAGAGTTTTGTTAAAGCGGAGTTCCACTGGTTTCTGAGTTTATTAAAAGTCAGCAGCTACAAAAAAAATAGCTGCTGACTTTTAATAAACAGCCACTCACCTGTCCCACGGTCCAGTGATGCGGCTTCCTTCCCCCTCCTCTTCACGGCGCCGATATTGTGAGTGTGGGCGCCCGGCTGTGACAGTTTACGGCTTCACAGCCGGGCGCGCACTGTGCATTCGCGAGCCGTGCTCCGCCAATGGCCAGGCAATGTTCTGGGACCTGTCACATGTTGCCCAGCAATGGAAGTCCCACTCCAAACCAGGTACCCCAGCCCCCCCTCCCCCCAAAAAATGACATGCCAAATGTGGCATGTCAGGGGGCTAGGAGTACTTAAAGTGGATGTAAACCCAATGTCATCCTTTCTAAACTACTGCCATGGGGGTTATCTATAAGGATATACATGTCTCCTGCATGTATCTTTACCTGTCAAATGTCTCCCCTCTGTTTATTAGACCCGAAAAACTGCATATTCTGTGGGTGGGTCTGTTGTCTGGAGCTCGGTGGGTGGAGTCGTGATGTCAGTAGACTCCCCGCCCACCTCTACACTCCCCTTGTCAATATGCATTTTCTCCTGTTTATTTCTAACACTGAACTTCTGCTATGATCTCTAATATCCAGTGAAAAGACAGGAAAGTAACCACATGACTTCAGCATGCCAAATCATGCTGAGGTGTGGAACAGCCAATCCTTGCAGAGCTGCTGAAGAAAGGAGTGGGGGAGGGAATTAAAAAATAATGCCTGTGTCTTAGGCTGTCACTCACAGCAAGGGGGAGTATTTGACAAAGTTTTTCTCAGTTTGTCAAGATTTTTCTCACTGAACAATAAAAGAGGATTGCTCAGAGATGGATTAATTCTATGTGGCAAGACTGGGCTCAACTGATAGGAAATCTTACACTCTACAGTATATAAAAAAAAAAAATAAAAAATAAATTTCGGGTTTACATCCACTTTAAAGCGGAAGTTCCACTTTTGGGTGGAACTCCGCTTTAAGTGGCAGAATTATAGTTTTATCCCCTGAGTAAATACCTTTTTTTATGCATGCTAATATTCAGCTTGCTTTGCTTGGCATTGCATGCCATTGCTGAGCCTGTAATCTACTAGGGCCCCCCTCCCCCGATCTTTTTCTATCCTGGAGTCCCTCATTTACCATGTAGTTGCTCAACCCCTTATTTAATTGAGGTTTTCCTGTAAGGTTTCTTTATCCTGTTGTGAAGTTATTGCCCTGCTTAGCTTTTTTTTTTTTTTTAAAGTAAAAGACCCTGCTTAGCTTTGTATCATCAGCAAACACTGGGATTAAATTATTAATGCCAATCTCTATATCGTTTATGAATAAAATAAACAGAATCGGTCTGAGGACAGAACCTTGGGGTACCCCACTTACCACTCCAGACCATTCTGAGTACTCGCTATTTATCACCATCCTTTGGACATGCCCCTGTAATCAGTTTTCTATCCAGGTACATACCCTATGGTCCATGCTGATAGACCTCAATTTATAAACCAAACTTTTATGGGGAAATGTATCGAATGATTTTGCAAAATCCACAAACTTCACATCCATAGGCCTTATTTTATCTAGAGGGCAGCTCACTTCCTCATCAAATGTTAACAGATTGGTCTGGCAAGAACCTAATCATGCTGATTACTACTAATGATACTGTTTTCAACAGCAAATTTTTACCTTTATCATCCCAATAGTTTACATCGGGGTCGGCAACCTGTTGACTGTGCGTGGGTGACTGGTAGATCATCAACACGCCTCTGCTTTGCCGACCCCTGCACCTTGGCGCCAGTCTTCCCTTCTGCCTCCTCCATTGCATGTATCTCTCGTCACAACGAGCACAGCAAAAATCGGGAGGCAGTACAGCTCAGAACGATGGGCGGGAGCTGGCCAAGTTAACTTTTCGGTCCTAGCAACCAATCACCAGCTTGTTAATATGGAAAGTTATCTCCGGCATCTGCCCTCTGTCCAGAGCTGTGATGTGTTCTGTGTACACCTGTGTAGGTAGGACAATTATTCCACTGATGCACTGACGTCGATACTGCTGTGTGTTGGGGGGGGGGGGGTGTAAAGAGGCAGAGCACATTGCTGAGGGGGGGCTGATGTGAAAGGGGTACCATCCACTGCCACCAGTCACTGCTTTACTGACATTGTCACCTGCCCTACTACCACCAGCCATTGCCTTACTGACAACGTCACCTACCCTACTTCCGCTGTCACCTGCCCTTCTGACACCAGCCACTGCCCTACTTACACCATCCACTTTTTTAAGGTAGGGTAAGTTTATATTCTTACAGTGACATTTGTTTTAGTATATCTTTTATAGTTATAGAGTTGTCCTTACTATTTAGTTAGGCCTTGCTAGTTAATGTCTTTTAAAAAAACAAAAGGGATGCCAAACATCGAAAATCTTTGCTCTCTTTATGTTGTTTAGGTAGATCTCCACCTCTCAAAGGTTGCCTATCCCTGATTTACATGCTATCGATGTTAGACTGACTGGCCTGTATTTTACAGGCATAGGTTTCTTCCCTCTTTTAAATATTGGTACCACATTGGCTTTTTCAACAATCAGCTGGTACCATTCCAGTCAGTAAACTGTCCATAAAAATTAGGAAAAACAAACAGTCTGGCTATAACCTGGCTAAGTTCACGGGTGTAAGCCTTCTGGTCCTGGTGATTTATTTGTATTTTTCAAGTGTATTTCTGGCACACGCTTCTATTAGCCACAAAGGTACATTCTGTGACATGTTACTAACAATACAGTCCTGATTACTATACCTCTCATTTTCCTTTGTAAAAACTGGGGAGAAGAGTGCATTTAGTACAGATGCCTTCTCCTTGACTTTTGTAACCAACTTTCCCTGATCATCCTTTGTGGGGACAATATGCTCTGAGCTTGCTTTCTTACCGTTAATACATTTAAAATTTTGGGGTTTTTTTTCTGCTATGTGCTTTTTCGTGGTCTATTTTAACTGCCCTGATTGCGCTTACACTTCTTGTTGCAATCCTCAGTGTTAGATTTTTAACCACTTGCCGACCGCCTCACGCCTATATACGTGAGCAGAATGGCACGGGCAGGCAAAATCACGTACCTGGTACGTGATTACCTTTCCGCGGGCGGTCGGCTTTTGTCTGGCAGCGATCAAAGATGAGGGGGAGGCCATCCGATCGTGGCCCCCCCCTCGCGATCGCTCCCAGCCAATGAGAAACATCCCCTGCCTCTGTATAGTACACAGAGGCAGAGGATGTGATGTCATCTCTCCTCGGCTCGGGAGTTTCCGTTCCCGCGCCGAGGAGAGAAGACATGTGAGTGAGTGCACCAACACTACACAACACAGTAGAACATGCCAGGCACACTAAACACCTCGATCCCCCCGACCCCCCCCAATCACCCCCCCCTGTCACAAACTGACACCAAGCAGGTTTTTTTTTTTTCCTGATTACTGCATAGTGTCAGTTTGTGACAGTTACAGTGTTAGGGCAGTGAGTGGTAGCCCCCTGTAGGTCTAGGGTACCCCCCTAACCCCCCCTAATAAAGTTTTAACCCCTTGATCACCCCCCGTCACCAGTGTCGCTAAGCGATCATTTTTCTGATCGCTCTATTAGTGTCGCTGGTGGCGCTAGTTAGGGAGGTAAATATTTAGGTTCGCCGTCAACGTTTTATAGCGTCAGGGACCCCCATATACTACCTAATAAATGTTTTAACCCCTTGATTGCCCCCTAGTTAACCCTTTCACCACTGATCACCGTATAAGTGTTACAGGTGACGCTGGTTAGTTCATTTATTTTTTATAGTGTCAGGGCACCCGCCGTTTATTACCGAATAAAGGTTTAGCCCCCTGATCGCCCGGCGGTGATATGCGTCGCCCCAGGCAGCGTCAGATTAGCGCCAGTACCGCTAACACCCACGCACGCAGCATACGCCTCCCTTAGTGGTATAGTATCTGTACGGATCAATATCTGATCCGATCAGATCTATACTAGCGTCCCCAGCAGTTTAGGGTTCCCAAAAACGCGGTGTTAGCGGGATCAGCCCAGATACCCGCTAGCACCTGCGTTTTGCCCCTCCGCCCGGCCCAGCCCAGCCCACCCAAGTGCAGTATCGATCGATCACTGTCACTTACAAAACACTAAACGCATAACTGCAGCGTTCGCAGAGTCAGGCCTGATCCCTGCGATCGCTAACAGTTTTTTTGGTAGCGTTTTGGTGAACTGGCAAGCACCAGCCCCAGGCAGCGTCAGGTTAGCGCCAGTACCGCTAACACCCACGCACGCACGCACCGTACACCTCCCTTAGTGGTATAGTATTTGATCGGATCAATACTTGATCCGATCAGATCTATACTGGCGTCCCCAGCAGTTTAGGGTTCCCAAAAACGCAGTGTTAGCGGGATCAGCCCAGATACCTGCTAGCACCTGCGTTTTGCCCCTCCGCCCGGCCCAGCCCAGCCCACCCAAGTGCAGTATCGATCGATCACTGTCACTTACAAAACACTAAACGCATAACTGCAGCATTCGCAGAGTCAGGCCTGATCCCTGCGATCGCTAACAGTTTTTTTGGTAGCGTTTTGGTGAACTGGCAAGCGCCAGCGGCCTAGTACACCCCGGTCGTAGTCAAACCAGCACTGCAGTAACACTTGGTGACGTGGCGAGTCCCATAAGTGCAGTTCAAGCTGGTGAGGTGGCAAGCACAAGTAGTGTCCCACTGCCACCAAAAAGACAAACACAGGCCCGTCGTGCCCATAGTGCCCTTCCTGCTGCATTCGCCAATCCTAATTGGGAACCCACCGCTTCTGCAGCGCCCGTACTTCCCCCATTCACATCCCCAACCAAATGCAGTCGGCTGCATGAGAGGCATTTTTATGTCCTCCCGAGTACCCCTACCCAACAAACCCCCCCAAAAAAGATGTTGTGTCTGCAGCAAGCGCGGATATAGGCGTGACACCCGCTATTATTGTCCCTCCTGTCCTGACAATCCTGGTCTTTGCATTGGTGAATGTTCTGAACGCTACCATACACTAGTTGAGTATTAGCGTAGGGTACAGCATTGCACAGACTAGGCACACTTTCACAGGGTCTCCCAAGATGCCATCGCATTTTGAGAGACCCGAACCTGGAACCGGTTACAGTTATAAAAGTTACAAGTTTGCAAAAAAAAACACAAACAAAAAAAAAAAAAAAAAAATAGTTGTCGTTTTATTGTTCTCTCTCTCTCTATTCTCTCTATTGTTCTGCTCTTTTTTACTGTATTCTATTCTGCAATGTTTTATTGTTATTATGTTTTATCATGTTTGCTTTTCAGGTATGCAATTTTTTATACTTTACCGTTTACTGTGCTTTATTGTTAACCATTTTTTTGTCTTCAGGTACGCCATTCACAACTTTGAGTGGTTATACCAGAATGATGCCTGCAGGTTTAGGTATCATCTTGGTATCATTCTTTTCAGCCAGCGGTCGGCTTTCATGTAAAAGCAATCCTAGCGGCTAATTAGCCTCTAGACTGCTTTTACAAGCAGTCGGAGGGAGTGCCCCCCCCACCGTCTTCCGTGTTTTTCTCTGGCTCTCCTGTCTCAACAGGGAACCTGAGAAAGCAGCCGGTGATTCAGCCAGCTGACCATAGAGCTGATCAGAGACCAGAGTGGCTCCAAACATCTCTATGGCCTAAGAAACCGGAAGCTACGAGCATTTTATGACTTAGATTTCGCCGGATGTAAACAGCGCCATTGGGAAATTGGGGAAGCATTTTATCACACCGATCTTGGTGTGGTCAGATGCTTTGAGGGCAGAGGAGAGATCTAGGGTCTAATAGACCCCAATTTTTTCAAAAAAGAGTACCTGTCACTACCTATTGCTATCATAGGGGATATTTACATTCCCTGAGATAACAATAAAAATGATTTAAAAAAAAAATGAAAGGAACAGTTTAAAAATAAGATAAAAAAGCAAAAAAATAATAAAGAAAAAAAAAAAAAAAAAAAAAAAGCACCCCTGTCCCCCCTGCTCTCGTGCTAAGGCGAACGCAAGCGTCGGTCTGGCGTCAAATGTAAACAGCAATTGCACCATGCATGTGAGGTATCACCGCGAAGGTTAGATCGAGGGCAGTATTTTTAGCAGTAGACCTCCTCTGTAAATCTAAAGTGGTAACCTGTAAAGGCTTTTAAAAATGTATTAATTTTGTTGCCACTGCACGTTTGTGCGCAATTTTAAAGCATGTCATGTTTGGTATCCATGTACTCGGCTTAAGATCATCTTTTTTATTCCATCAAACATTTGGGCAATATAGTGTGTTTTAGTGCATTAAAATTTAAAAAAGTGTGTTTTTTCCACAAAAAATGCGTTTGAAAAATTGCTGCGCAAATACCGTGTGAAAAAAAAAATGAAACACCCACCATTTTAATCTGTAGGGCATTTGTTTTAAAAAAATATATAATGTTTGGTGGTTCAAAGTAATTTTCTTGCAAAAAAAAATAACTTTTTCATGTAAACAAAAAGTGTCAAAAAGGGCTTTGTCTTCAAGTGGTTAGAAGAGTGGGTGATGTGTGACATAAGCTTCTAAATGTTGTGCATAAAATGCCAGGACAGTTCAACCCCCCCCCCCCCCCAAATGACCCCATTTTGGAAAGTAGACACCCCAAGCTATTTGCTGAGAGTCATGTCGAGTCCATGGAATATTTTATATTGTGACACAAGTTGCGGGAAAGAGACAAATTTTTTTTTTTTTTTTTGCACAAAGTTGTCACTAAATGATATATTGCTCAAACATGCCATGGGGATATGTGAAATTACACCCCAAAATACATTCTGCTGCTTCTCCTGAGTACGGGGATACCACATGTGTGGGACTTTTTGAGAGCCTAGCCGCGCACGGGACCCCGAAAACCAAGCACCGCCTTCAGGCTTTCTAAGGGCGTAAATTTTTGATCTTACTCTTCACTGCCTATCACAGTTTCGGAGGCCATGGAATGCCCAGGTGGCACAACCCCCCCCCCCCCCAAATGACCCCATTTTGGAAAGTAGACACCCCAAGCTATTTTCTGAGAGGTATAGTGAATATTTTGCAGACCTCACTTTTTGTCACAAAGTTTTGAAAATTGAAAAAAGAAAAAAAAAAAAAAAATTTTCTGGTCTTTCTTCATTTTCAAAAACAAATGAGAGCTGCAAAATACTCACCATGCCTCTCAGCAAATAGCTTGGGGTGTCTACTTTCCAAAATGGGGTCATTTGGGGGGGTTTTGTGCCATCTTGGCATTTTATGGCCTTCAAAACTGTGATAGGTAGTGAGGAGTGAAATCAAAAATTTATGCCCTTAGAAATCCTGAAGGCGGTGCTTGGTTTTCGGGGCCCCGTACGCGACTAGGCTCCCAAAAAGTCCCACACATGTGGTATCCCCGTACTCAGGAGAAGCAGCTGAATGTATTTTGGGGTGCAATTCCACATATGCCCATGGCCTGTGTGAGCAATATATCATTTAGTGACAACTTTTTGTAAATTTTTTTTTTTTTTTGTCATTATTCAATCACTTGGGACAAAAAAAATAAATATTCAATGGGTTCAACATGCCTCTTAGAAATTTCCTTGGGGTGTCTACTTTCCAAAATGGGGTCATTTGGGGGGTTTTTGTACTGCCCTGCCATTTTAGCACCTCAAGAAATGACATAGGCAGTCATAAATTAAAAGCTGTGTAAATTCCAGAAAATGTACCCTAGTTTGTAGACGCTATAACTTTTGCGCAAACCAATAAATATACGCTTATTGACATTTTTTTTACCAAAGACATGTGGCCGAATACATTTTGGCCTAAATGTATGACTAAAATTTAGTTTATTGGATTTTTTTTATAACAAAAAGTAGAAAATATCATTTTTTTTCAAAATTTTCGGTCTTTTTCCGTTTATAGAGCAAAAAATAAAAACGGCAGAGGTGACCAAATACCATCAAAAGAAAGCTCTATTTGTGGGAAGAAAAGGATGCAAATTTTGTTTGGGTACAGCATTGCATGACCGCGCAATTAGCAGTTAAAGTGACGCAGTGCCGAATTGTAAAAAGTGCTCTGGTCAGGAAGGGGGTAAAATCCTCCGGGGCTGAAGTGGTTAAAGGCCATTTTTTCTCTTTTATATGCATTTTTACTTTATAGTTCAGCCACTTAGGCTTAACCTTAGCGTTTTATATTTGTTGTCCATTTGGATGCACTGACTAATACCTTTATTTAACCACTTGCCTACAAGGCACTTTCACCCCCTTCCTGCCCAGGCCAATTTTCAGCTTTCAGTGCTGTCGCACTTTCAATGACAATTGAGCGATCATGCAACCTACCTAAACAACATTTTTATCATTTTTTTTTAGACATATAGAGCTTTCTTTTGGTGGTATTTAATCACCACTGTTTTTTTTTATTTTTTGCTAAACTAAAAAAGACCGAAAATGTTTAAAAAAAAAAAAAGTTTTTCTTTCAGTTTCTGTTATAAAATGTTGTAAATAAGTAATTTTTCCCCACTGATCTGATGAGGCTGCACTGACAGGCAGCACTGGTGGGCACTCATAGGCATCACTAATGTTCAGTGCCCTGATTGTCAGTGCAAATGTCCCCGCTGAGGAATGCTGCTTATCTTCTCTCCTCGCACGCTGTCAGTGTGAGAAGAGGAATGCCAATAACCGTCATTTCCTGTTTACTCTGGATTGGACACAGCCGATCACATGGTAAAAAGCCTACTTCATAGGCTCTTTACTGTGATCGGCGATGTGCTGTGTGCGAGGGACACAACGCACCACCAATTGCCGTGCGCCCAGAATGGGAGGATGACGTTATGACGTTCTCCCAGAATGAGAATTCGCCCGCCCGTCATTTCACTATACGGAGGGCAGGAAACAATTAATATCTTCTAAAAGCATTCCCATTTATCCTCAGTGTTCCTTGTTTCTAGGATTTTAAACCATTTAATATCTTGTAGTATGGAGAGCAGTTTGGAGAAGTTGGCTCCTTTGAAACTGTGTATTTGTATTACCCTTGTGCTTCCTTTTCCTGTGATTTATACTGAGTGTAAATTACCTTGTGAAATGGAAACACAGAATGTGTCAGGATGGCAAGCTTTACCTAGGAGGGGATTTACAGGTGACCCTGAGAATGCGAAACGAGGAGCTTGAGACGATCCAGAAATTTCTGATAATCAGCCATCTGAGGTAAGCCTTTTGCTTACATTTGAGTTATCAGACTTCTTTGATAGGTAAGGGTACCTATTTTACTCTCCTTAATCGAACTGTATTGATTGGTGGTTATATGTTATGTTGTCCCTGTCTACTGTCCATCGGAGTGTTAAAGATAAGAAAGGGAAGAATAATGCTGTTCACAGGTATATGTAGTACATCTGCTAGATAAAGTAGTTTAGAGGCAAGAGGGTATATGCACAAGTAGAGAAGAGAAGAGAAAAGACTGGACAGTCATTATGGGCATTAAATTAAGTAAGGGAATGAAGGGTAAGAGACCCTCAAAAATGGCCAGCCCAAGAGGAGAGCTATAAAATATATGAACCGAAGGTGCAGTTCTGAGCCCCTAGATTAATGGTTAAAGTGGAAAAGGATCCACAATGGGTAACTTGGTTACCACCAAAGTCCACAGGTACTAAGAATCATGCAGAGCAAACAGCCATCTATGTGAGCAGGGTGGATCAAGGGTGACAATTAACACTAGACAGTAAGGGACATTTTGATGTTAAGTTGTGGGATGAATTTGGGGTCAGGCACTACAACTAGTAAAATCAAAACAGAGAAATGAGAGTTAAAACAGAATACTTTATATGTTGTCAGAGAGGGAAGATGGGATGAGCACTATGGCTGCCTGTCTGATCATAGAATCTAGCTAGAGTATGTGAAGTATGGGATTACAATACATGGGATGCAAAGGATATCAGAACAAAATAAGGAAAGCAGAATTTAAGCAGGGTAATATTAAAGAGATTTAAAAGAATGTGAGAGAATGATATGCATGTGTTGTGTACAAATGGGAAAAATGTAAGTGATTTTAGAGAGATGCTTGTGTATGTGTGTGAATGCTGGAACCTTTAGTTCTATCTCTTGTGTGTATCATGTATGCACATGTGACCCCTTCCTTTGCGATCTCATGAAAGAATGTAGCTGGGATGAGAGATCAGTGATACGCTGGAAGGACACCATGCCAATTTCATTTTTTTAGACTAATCTAATGATAAACAATGCGATCACAATTATTTTGAATCTGTTTTCCAAACATGGTAAAATGAAGGTTACATTTACCGTGTATTACAAAAATTGAATATCCTTTGATAGTGGAAAATGTATATATCTGTGGATATATATTAGTATTAGGGTGTGATACTGAGATTATCACTTGAGTATTATTTCTGATATGAGTTTAACAATTTTATTAATATAGATATATTGTAATTGGTTTAGACAACTTTTGGTTGGAAATGAAATCCAGGTTATGGGGGAAATTTGTAAAATGGGATTAGTTTAGATTAAGATAAAGTTGTTAATTGGAATACAGCTGTCATAATATTTAACAAAGCCAAGATGGATGGGATACATAAGAAGTTTTTCTACAAAAATGAAATCTAAAGGTCTGATAATAACTTATTGTGCGGTCCATGATGTGAGAGTAATAATAAATAAAATTTATATATAACAGACCAATCACATCAAGTCCACACACCCTGTTAGGATAGATGCTGCCTGCAGTCCGTTGTTTTATAGTTTTTGATCTGGCTGAGAGCTTTCTGGTTTGTTATATACATCTTGTTGGCCCTTTTATTTTTATTTATGAAATCCAAAGCAGAATATGTGGAGTGTGAAATGATGTGCCCCTTTTTCTTGTAAGTGCAGTGGTATAAGTAGAAGAATACTTTGGACTTATGGACACCTCTAAATGACCGCAGGGTATTTTTATGTTATGACATCAGGAAAATAATGTCAGATGGAAACTAAGGACTTGTGTTATCTAGCTAAAACTAACAACAGAGCAAGCAATGAGAAATTATAATATTGCCAGGAAAAGTTGTCTTTTTGAAACATGAAACTGGAGTTCTTACACAAACAGCATGATAGTAAACAAGCCATTGTAATATATTTATGCAAGCTGGACCCAGTAATGAAGGGTTCACCCCGATATATGAGAGCTGTAGCTTTATGCAAAGGTGCCATTAGACAAAGTTAGACATTATTTTGGTCAAATATTACATTTTTAATGGTCCCACATTCTTCACAGCAAATATACAGCTAACTAAATGTTTGTCAAATGAAAGGTTCAAAATATGAATTAGTTTTGTTTGTTTATGTACAAATCTAACAATGAAAAATGCATACACTTGAATCCAGCCACCGTATTGCCTCTATTGGAGGAGGCTGGAGACAAAGGAAAACCATATATGTTAAATTGATGATGAAGGAATCAGCTGCTGTGAGCCCAGTGCAGGACACACTCTCTGAAGACCCAGATATTTAATTTTTTGTAGATTTGATCCTGGTTTTGTACAGGAGGATGGCAATACCCATACTGAGTATGCAGTTTATCACCCAGAAGGATACTCTGTATTCAGAGTCATTGGATCCTTTTCCCCAGCTCAAGAAGCAGAGCTCAATGTTTTAGCAAAGCCTGTGAGCTATAAAAAGAAAAAGAGTATACTTTTATATAGATAATCGAGATATAGAGAGCTTTTGGTTCAATTTGAAGGGCCAAAGTTTGTTTCCTGACAGGCTCCATGGCAGCATACGTGTGGGTTGACCCCGCCTCCATAACTACCCAATAGGACCCCTCCCTATAAATTTCAGCTGTGGGCTCTCAGCCGTGTTCCTTTTTTGTCCTCCTCCGTAGGACCTGATGTTTGGTTCTCCTACCTGAAGACGATGTCCCGCGATCGTATCGGCCGACTGATGTGATGTCTCATCCCTCCAATAAGCCTTGACTGTTAGCAGGGTATGGAGTGTATTGCAGAGTAAGCGCTGAAGAGCTGGAGTCATTTTTGAATGAAAAGCGCGCACAGGCCGATTGCCTAGCAGTATGCAGGTGGCCATTATCTGCCAAAAGCCCGGTGTGTGTATGGATGTTCCGGCCGAGTCGATCGTAGGTGGTGGTGAGCATATATCGCCTTCATGGCAGCAGTGTATATATTTGTTGTTGTTGTTTTTTTCTCTCTGTATGCTTTTTTTCAAAATTGCCTATGCAGCGGCTGGTTCCCTGTGCGTTCCAGCCGCCGCTCCCTCTACTTCCGGGTTCTGTCTGCGTTCTGCACAGGCGCAGTTCCGGAACGAAAGCGAGGCCTGGTTTCGCGCATGCGCACGACGACCGTGGGCCTGGCGCGGCCGTGACGTCACGCGGCGCCAATTTTAAAAGCCTGGGGAAGCTTGCAGAGCTCGGGAATGATCGTGGGCATAGCGGCGACTTCCCTGAGCATCTGCAGAGCCTTCCCCAGGTAAGTGCAGTACAGATGGGTCTGTGCTTGCTGTTTTGCTTTCTGGTGTATCTGATTTACTCTGTGTTCACCTGCAGTGATTCCCAGCATCAGCCATGGACTCTTCACTGCCTCCTGGTGGCCAGTCCTCTCGCAGCAGGTAGGATTTGAATGTATATTTCTTTACTTACCTGCTGGGGGGAAGAGAGCGGAGTGTAGGGCATCATTCTGACTTGTGCCTTTTCTCTCTCTCTATTCCTGTCTTCCTTCTTTCCTTAGCCCTTCTAGGTCTGATCAAAGACAAAGTAGTTCCCGCAGAAGGAGCGGGTCATCTAAATCACACCACCGGCATTCCTCCTCTGGCTCTAGACACCATGGTTCATCCTCTAAGTCTAAAGACCACAGTAGAGGCTCTCCTCACCCCCCCTCATCTCATAGGGGACCGGAGAAAATATGTTGGGGATGCAGGGCCCCAGTTCCTGCCAGCAAGTCTCTCTGTGACCGCTGTTTTTCTAAAGCAGCTAATGAGAGGGAAGGTGCAGACCAACACCTGGAAACTCTAATCAAGCGAGTTGTGAAAGAATCACTGCAGGAGAGAGACGCTGCAAAGCCTCGTGATTCTCCTCAAGATCCACTGATTCCCCTGTCAGAAGAGGGTCCAGTTCCTGAGACGTGGGAGTCTTCTCAACCTAGCCACCAGTCTGCCCCCCCTTCAGATAGTGGGTCAGAAGCAGATGATCCTGGAATGGGCTTTGAATATGCCCTGGTTCCTTCTCTGGTGAAAGCGGTTAAAAACGCTCTGGTTTGGGAAGATCCAGTTATTTCTCCTGCTAAACAGAGAAAGTTTTTCAAACAGCTCAGCAAGGAGCGTCATTATTTTCCTTTCCTCACGGAAGTGGGAGCTATAATTTTTGAAGAATGGCTCTATGCAATCCAAAGTCGCAAAACTATACCCTTTCAAGGAAGAAGAGGTTAAACACCTTGAGTCAGCTCCCTTGGTAGATGCTGCATTAATGAGGCTTGTGAGATATGTGACTCTGCCTCTTGAAGATACAGTCTCATTTAAAGATCCGCTAGAGAGACGGATTGATGCCGACCTAAAAAGGATTTACCTGACAGCAGGCACAGTGTGCAAACCAGCTCTGGCCTTAGCAGCAGTCTCTAAAGCTTTGGACTGCCTTTCTGGGGGAGGTCTCTATTGACATTGTTCGCCTAGTGGCTCGGGTGATGTTGTCGTCGGTCACCGCCCGTCGGGCCTTGTGGCTGCGACCTTGGTTGGCGGACCCAGCCTCTAAACAGGCTTGGTGCCGTATTCCATTTGAGGGTTCATCCCTCTTTGGCAACAAGCTGGATAGCGCCATTACCCGGGCTACGGGTGGTAAATCGGGGTTCCTCCCTCAAGACAGGCGTTTACAGAATCAAAAACGCACCTTTTCAAGATCGCAGAACACCGACCGTGCAAGGGAAGCACGTAGCTATAGGCCTGGTCGGGAATTTTCTAGATCCTGGAAATCCAGGCAGTCCTCTTTTAAAAAGCCCACAAAAGGGGCTTCCACCAGTAACCAGGACTCCACTAAGTCCTTTTGAAATTGGGCCCGCTCAAACATGTCAGGTGGGGGCTCGTCTGCTCCACTTCCGGCATGTTTGGGCGGCCTCAATTCGGGATTTCTGGACTGTCAAGACAGTGTCCTCAGGCCACACCTGGGTTTTCAACAGCACTCCCAGTCTAAGATTTATACCAACAAATCTTCCAAGTTCAGAAGAGAAGAAACAAGTTCTTTTAGCTTACATAAGCTCTTTATTAGCTCAAAACGCAGCCATTTCTGTTCCAGATGGCGAACGAGGAGAAGGCATGTATTCTCCTCTGTTTCTGGTACAGAAGAAGAACGGCACATGGAGGCCTGTTATAGACCTGACTCTTCTCAACCGGTTTATCCGAAAGGAAAAATTCAAGATGGAGTCACTATTAACGATTCAACAATCGGTTCATCTGGGAGATTGGCTGGTGTCGATAGACTTGAAAGACGCCTACTTTCATGTTCCAGTGGCGGCAGACTTCCAAAAGTTCCTTCGCTTTGCTGTAGGCGATCAACACTTACAGTTTACCTGCCTTCCATTTGGTCTCACAACATCACCTCGGGTGTTTTCCAAGGTTCTGCTGGCTGTTGTTGCTCTGCTCCGAGTCAAAGGAGTTCGCCTTCACCACTATCTCGACGACCTCCTCCTTCTAGGCCAGGACAAGGGTCAGCTTCTAAAGCACAGGAGTCTAGTAATTTCCACTCTCCAAGAGTTTGGGTGGCTCCTGAATTTGGAGAAAAGTCACCTGATTCCATCTCAGTCTCTCATATTTCTAGGTGCCCATTTCAACACACTAGAGGGCACCATCTCACTACCAGAGGAGAAGATCGTGGTGATCCGGGACAGGATCCGTTCGACTCTTGCTTCATCTCACCTTTCCGCTCTTCAATGTCTGAAGGTGATCGGCACAATGGCAGCCACCATTCCCATGGTGAAGTGGGCTCAATGGCGCACTCGCCCATTCCAGAAAGGGTTTCTCCAACAGTGGGATTCTCCCAGCAAGAATCAGCTCATCCTTCTCACTCCATCCATGAGAGAGTCTCTCCTTTGGTGGCTCCAGGGGAAAAATCTCCGCAATTGCCATTCGATTCTTCCTATCACATGGGTCACAGTGACCTCAGATGCCAGCAATCGGGGCTGGGGTGCTCATTGCCTGTCAGAAGTGGCCCAGGGCAGATGGATCTCGCCATCTCAGAAGATTGTATCCAACATTTTGGAACTTCGAGCGGCCTTTCAGGCGCTCAGATCCTTCTTCCATCTGATAAAGAACTCCTCAGTGATGCTCCGGTTGGACAACACGACCGCGGTGGCCTATATAAGGAAACAAGGTGGGACTCGCAGCTGGTCCCTCCTAAGGGAAGTGGAGCCAATCATGAACTGGGCTCAGAAGAATCTGTCCAACATTTCGGCAGTCTACATTCCGGGGGTCCAGAATGTTCAGGCGGACTTTCTGTCCCGTGTTCAAATGGACAACAACGAGTGGTCCCTGCACAAAGGTGTTCAAGTGGCTCCTGACACTAGGAGTGTCTCCAGAAGTGGATCTGTTTGCATCCCCATGCAACTACAAACTCACCAGGTATTACTCAAGGTTCCGGGATCCCCAAGCATATGGGATAGATGCCCTCACGGATCGGGGGAGGTTCAACAAAGCGTATGCCTTCCCTCCGGTACCTGTGATACTCCAGTTTCTCCGCAGGCTCAGAACAGAGGAAGTGGAAGTCATGGCAGTGATACCGTTTTGGCCCAACAGGCCATGGTTTCCCCTCTTAACTCTCCTCAGTTATCGGGAGTCAATCCCTCTGCCTCTCAGGGCGGATCTTCTGTCCCAAGGTTCTATCCTGCATCCATGCCCTGCTCATCTACATCTCAGGGTTTGGTTTTTGAGAGGGGAAGGCTTGAAGCCTTAGGTTGTCCAGAAGAAGCCATCCCGACGCTTCTGAATGCCAGACGGAAGAGCACTAATAGAGTGTATGAACGTATCTGGTCCAAATTCACAGAGCACATGGCCTCTAGACCTAATCCTTGTGGTTCTCCAAAAGTCCAGGATATCCTCAGCTTTCTGCAAACAGGGTTGGATTTGCCTCTAGCAGTAAGTTCCCTTCGTGTGCAAATATCAGCCATCTCGGCATTCACAGGAATTTCATGGGCTAACCATGCCCTGGTTCGCCAATTCTTCAAGGGTGCTATCAGGCTAAGACCTCAAAGGAAACCGAGATTCCCCAAATGGGATCTTCCCCTTGTTCTAGATTTCCTCTCCACGCTTGGAACAGATCCTGATGATCCTCTATCAGTTAAAGACCTCACACTCAAGACCGTCTTCCTGGTGGCAGTAACTTCAGCCAAGAGAGTGTCTGAAATCAGGAACTTAGGTTCCAAAGAGCCTTTCCTGACCTTTTTTCCGGATAGAGCAGTATTAATTCCCATGTTGGGCTCAAACCCTAAAGTGACATCTATTTTTCACGAAAATCAGGAAATTGTATTGCCTACCTTTAATACAACAGAAGGTCAAGAAGTTCATCCCCTTGATGTGGGACATACTTTGAGTCAATACCTGGAAGCTACGGAATCATTTAGGCAGACGGACTTCCTTTTCATTCTTCTGCAAGGGAAAAATAGAGGAAAACGGGCCTCAATCAGATCCATCTCTGCTTGGATAGTACAGACCATTCAAAGGGCTTATAAAGCGAAGGGCTTGGCTCCTCCAGAGGCAGTAACTGCACACTCAACTCGGAGTATCTCAACCTCGTGGGCGGCTTCTCTTCATGTCGCACCCGAAGTTATATGTAGAGCAGCTTCCTGGTCATCTATCAATACGTTTGTTTCTCACTATTGTGTTGAACCTGCCGCTTTGTCATCCATTAATTTTGGTTTGAAAGTACTGTCAGTGGACAGTGTTAAATAAATTTATTTTCTCGCTCAGCATTGTGCCCACCCGGGTGTGTTTGGCGAGTTATTTCCCACACGTATGCTGCCATGGAGCCTGTCAGGAAAACGGAAAATTTATATCAAATACTTACCGTAATTTTCCTTTCCTGATAGGCTCCATGGCAGCAGGAGTCCCTCCCAATGCTTGGAGTAGGCTAGTTACGAAACACGGCTGAGAGCCCACAGCTGAAATTTATAGGGAGGGGTCCTATTGGGTAGTTATGGAGGCGGGGTCAACCCACACGTATGCTGCCATGGAGCCTATCAGGAAAGGAAAATTACGGTAAGTATTTGATATAAATTTTCCGTTTTTTACTTCGGCAGGTAAACCAATCAAGCATGCTAAGTTAATTTGATTGGCTGTTTTCAGCCTTCCAGGTTCTTGCTGAGGTAGCCATACTAACATTACAATTCACACATGAAAGCAGACCAGGCGACTAATGCCGCGTACACACGAGCGGACATTACGGCGGACTTTGCCCGGCGGACTGGATTTCGTCGGACAATTCGATGTGTGTGGGCTCCAGCGGACTTTGTTTTCTCAAAAGTTGGACGGAATTAGATTTAAAACTTGTTTTAAATTTATCCGTTGAAATCGAGTCCGGTCGAAAAGTCCGCCGTCTGTATGCTAGTTCGACGGACAAAAAGCCACGCTAGGGCAGCTATTGGCTACTGGCTATGAACTTCCTTGTTTTAGTCCGGTCGTACGTCATCACGTACGAATTCGACGGACTTTGGTGGATTGTGTGTAGGCAAGTCCGTTCATTCACAAAGTCCGTCGGAAAGTACGTCGAAAAGTCCGCCGGGCAAAGTCCGCCGTAATGTCCGCTCGTGTGTACGCGGCATTAGGATGCTGCATTTACAGCCCCGGACACTTGCTGGGTCTGTGCAACTCACAGATTCCACCCAAGTTCTGGCCCAGTATAGCTGGGATTAATAATTCAACTTTAACCACTTGACGACCGCCTCACGCCGATGTACGTCGGCAAGGTGGCACGGACAGGCAAAATCACGTACATGTACATGATTTGCCTTCCGCGGTGCCCGAGGCGGTCGTCTTTTGTCCCATGGCGATCGGAGGCGAGGGGGAGGCCATCCGTTCGTGGCCCCCCCCTCGCGATCGCCGCCGGCCAATCGAATCATTCCTTTGCTGCTGTATGCTAAACAGCAGCAAAGGAAATGATGTCATCTCTCCTCGGCTCGGTAATTTCCGTTCCGGTCCGAGGAGAGAAGACACGTATGTGAGTGCACAACACTACACACACACAGTAGAACATGCCAGGCACACAAAACACCCCGATCCCCCCCCCCCCCCCCCGATCGCCGCCCCCCCCCCCCTGTCACAAACTGACACCAGCAGTTTTTTTTATTTTTTTTCTGATTACTGCATTGGTGTCAGTTTGTGACAGTTACAGTGTTGGGACAGTAAGTATTAGCCCCCTGTAGGTCTAGGATACCCCCCTAATAAAGTTTTAACCCCTTGATCACCCCCTGTCACCAGTGTCGCTAAGCGATCATTTTTCTGATCGCTGTATTAGTGTCGCTGGTGACGCTAGTTAGGGACGTAAATATTGAGGTTCGCCGTCAGCGTTTTATAGCGACAGGGACCCCCATATACTACCGAATAAATGTTTTAACGCCTTGATGGCCCCCTAGTTAACCCTTTCACCACTGATCACCGTATAAGTGTTACGGGTGACGCTGGTTAGTTCGTTTATTTTTTATAGTGTCAGGGCACCCGCCGTTTATTACCGAATAAAGGTTTAGCCCCCTGATCGCCCGGCGGTGATATGCGTCGCCCCAGGCAGCGTCAGATTAGCGCCAGTACCGCTAACACCCACGCACGCAGCATACGCCTCCCTTAGTGGTATAGTATCTGAACGGATCAATATCTGATCCGATCAGATCTATACTAGCGTCCCCAGCAGTTTAGGGTTACCAAAAACGCAGTGTTAGCGGGATCAGCCCAGATACCTGCTAGCACCTGCGTTTTGCCCCTCCGCCCAGCCCACCCAAATGCAGTATCGATCGATCACTGTCACTTACAAAACACTAAACGCATAACTGCAGTGTTCGCAGAGTCAGGCCTGATCCCTGCGATCGCTAACAGTTTTTTTGGTAGTATTTTGGTGAACTGGCAAGCACCAGCCCCAGGCAGCGTCAGGTTAGCGCCAGTACCGCTAACACCCACGCACGCACCGTACACCTCCCTTAGTGGTATAGTATCTGATCGGATCAATATCTGATCCGATCAGATCTATACTAGCATCCCCAGCAGTTTAGGGTTCCCAAAAATGCAGTGTTAGCGGGATCAGCCCAGATACCTGCTAGCACCTGCGTTTTGCCCCTCCGCTCGGCCCAGCCCAGCCCACCCAAGTGCAGTATCGATCGATCACTGTCACTTACAAAACACTAAACGCATAACTGCAGCGTTCGCAGAGTCAGGCCTGATCCCTGCGATCGCTAACAGTTTTTTTGGTAGCGTTTTGGTGAACTGGCAAGCACCAGTGGCCTAGTACACCCCGGTCGTAGTCAAACCAGCACTGCAGTAACACTTGGTGACGTGGCGAGTCCCATAAGTGCAGTTCAAGCTGGTGAGGTGGCAAGCACAAGTAGTGTCCCGCTGCCACCAAAAAGACAAACACAGGCCCGTCATGCCCATAATGCCCTTCCTGCTGCATTCGCCAATCCTAATTGGGAACCCACCGCTTCTGCAGCACCCGTACTTCCCCCATTCACATCCCCAACCAAATGCAGTCGGCTGCATGAGAGGCATTTTTATGTCCTCCCGAGTACCCCTACCCAAAAAACCCGCCAAAAAAAGATGTTGTGTCTGCAGCAAGCGCGGATATAGGCGTGACACCCGCTATTATTGTCCCTGCTGTCCTGACAATCCTGGTCTTTGCATTGGTGAATGTTTTGAATGCTACCATGCACTAGTTGAGTATTAGCGTAGGGTACAGCATTGCACAGACTAGGCACACTTTCACAGGGTCTCCCAAGATGCCATCGCATTTTGAGAGACCCGAACCTGGAACCGGTTACAGTTATAAAAGTTACAGTTACGGTACAAAAAAAATAAATAAATATATAAAATAAAAAAAAATAGTTGTCGTTTTATTGTTCTCTCTCTCTCTATTCTCTCTATTGTTCTGCTCTTTTTTACTGTATTCTATTCTGCAATGTTTTATTGTTATTATGTTTTATCATGTTTGCTTTTCAGGTATGCAATTTTTTATACTTTACCGTTTACTGTGCTTTATTGTTAACCATTTTTTTGTCTTCAGGTACGCCATTCACAACTTTGAGTGGTTATACCAGAATGATGCCTGCAGGTTTAGGTATCATCTTGGTATCATTCTTTTCAGCCAGCGGTCGGCTTTCATGTAAAAGCAATCCTAGCGGCTAATTAGCCTCTAGACTGCTTTTACAAGCCGTGGGAGGGAATGCCCCCCCCACCGTCTCCCGTGTTTTTCTCTGGCTCTCCTGTCTCAACAGGGAACCAGAAAATGCAGCCGGTGATTCAGCCAGCTGACCATAGAGCTGATCAGAGACCAGAGTGGCTCCAAACATCTCTATGGCCTAAGAAACCGGAAGCTACGAGCATTTTATGACTTCGATTTCGCCGGATGTAAATAGCGCCATTGGGAAATTGGGGAAGCATTTTATCACACCGATCTTGGTGTGGTCAGATGCTTTGAGGGCAGAGGAGAGATCTAGGGTCTAATAGACTCCAATTTTTTCAAAAAAAGAGTACCTGTCACTACCTATTGCTATCATAGGGGATATTTACATTCCCCGAGATAACAATAAAAATGATTAAAAAAAATAAAAATGAAAGGAACAGTTTAAAAATAAGATAAAAAAGCAAAAAAATAATAAAGCAAAAAAAAAAAGCACCCCTGTCGCCCCCTGCTCTCGCGCTAAGGCGAACGCAAGCGGCGGTCTGTCGTCAAACGTAAACAGCAATTGCACCATGCATGTGAGGTATCACCGCGAAGGTCAGATCGAGGGCAGTAATTTTTGCAGTAGACCTCCTCTGTAAATCTAAAGTGGTAACCTGTAAAGGCTTTTAAAGGCTTTTAAAAATGTATTTATTTTGTTGCCACTGCACGTTTGTGCGCAATTGTAAAGCATGTCATGTTTGGTATCCATGTACTCGGCCTAAGATCATCTTTTTTATTTCATCAAACATTTGGGCAATATAGTGTGTTTTAGTGCATTAAAATTTAAAAAAGTGTGTTTTTTCCCTAAAAAATGCGTTTGAAAAATCGCTGCGCAAATACTGTGTGAAAAAAAAAAATGAAACACCCACCATTTTAATCTGTAGGGCATTTGCTTTAAAAAAATATATAATGTTTGGGGGTTCAAAGTAATTTTCTTGCAAAAAAAAAAAATAACTTTTTCATGTAAACAATAAGTGTCAGAAAGGGCTTTGTCTTCAAGTGGTTAGAAGAGTGGGTGATGTGTGACATAAGCTTCTAAATGTTGTGCAGAAAATGCCAGGACAGTTCAAACCCCCCCCAAATGACCCCATTTTGGAAAGTAGACACCCCAAGCTATTTGCTGGGAGGCATGTCGAGTCCATGGAATATTTTATATTGCGACACAAGTTACGGGAAAGAGACAAATTTTTTTTTTTTTTTGCACAAAATTGTAACTAAATGATATATTGCTCAAACATGCCATGGGAATATGTGAAATTACACCCCAAAATACATTCTACTACTTCTCCTGAGTACGGGGATACCACATGTGTGAGACTTTTTGGGAGCCTAGCCGCGCACGGGACCCCGAAAACCAAGCACCGCCTTCAGGCTTTCTAAGGGCGTGAATTTTTGATTTCACTCTTCACTGCCTATCACAGTTTCGGAGGCCATGGAAGGCCCAGGTGGCACAAAACCACCCCAAATGACCCCATTTTGGAAAGTAGACACCCCAAGCTATTTGCTGAACGGTATAGTGAGTATTTTGCAGACCTCACTTTTTGTCACAAAGTTTTGAAAATTGAAAAAAGAAAAAAAAAAATGTTTTTTCTTGTCTTTCTTCATTTTCAAAAACAAATGAGAGCTGCAAAATACTCACCATGCCTCTCAGCAAATAGCTTGGGGTGTCTACTTTCCAAAATGGGGTCATTTGGGGGGGGTTTTGTGCCACCTGGCAATATATCATTTAGCGACAACTTTGTGCAAAAAAAAAAAAAAAAAGTGTCACTTTCCCGCAACTTGTATCAAAATATAAAATATTCCATGGACTCAATATGCCTCTCAGCAAATAGCTTGGGGTGTCTACTTTCCAAAATGGGGTCATTTGGGGGGGGTTTGTGCCACCTGGGCATTCCATGGCCTCCGAAACTGTGATAGGCAGTGAAGAGTGAAATCATAAATTTACACCCTTAGAAATCCTGAAGGCGGTGATTGGTTTTCGGGGCCCCGTACGCGGCTAGGCTCCCAAAAAGTCCCACACATGTGGTATCGCCATACTCAGGAGAAGCAGCAGAATGTATTTTGGGGTGCAATTCCACATAGGCCCATGGCCTGTGTGAGCAATATATCATTTAGTGACAACTTTTTGTAAATATTTTTTTTTTTGTCATTATTCAATCACTTGGGACAAAAAAAAATAAATATTCAATGGGTTCAACATGCCTCTCAGCAATTTCCTTGGGGTGTCTACTTTCCAAAATGGGGTCATTTGGGGGGGTTTTGTACTGCCCTGCCATTTTAGCACCTCAAGAAATGACATAGGCAGTCATAAACTAAAAGCTGTGTAAATTACAGAAAATGTACCCTAGTTTGTAGACGCTATAACTTTTGCGCAAACCAATAAATATACGCTTATTGACATATTTTTTACCAAAGACATGTGGCCGAATACATTTTGGCCTAAATGTATGACTAAAATTGAGTTTATTGGATTTTTTTTATAACAAAAAGTAGAAAATATCATTTTTTTTCAAAATTTTCGGTCTTTTTCCGTTTATAGCGCAAAAAATAAAAACCGCAGAGGTGATCAAATACCATCAAAAGAAAGCTCTATTTGTGGGAAGAAAAGGACGCAAATTTCGTTTGGGTACAGCATTGCATGACCGCGCAATTAGCAGTTAAAGCGACGCAGTGCCAAATTGGAAAAAGACCTCTGGTCCTTAGGCAGCATAATGGTCCGGGGCTCAAGTGGTTAAGGACACCAGAATGAAAAGAACAAGTAGTTGTCATTAGTGTGTCATTAGTAACAAGCAGTTATGGCTGCCTTCGTAAATAAGCATGGGATAGAGTCAGGGTTCTCCACACTTGTTTTTTTTATTATAACATACCACTTCTTGTTACTAAAAGCTGAACATCCTTTCCAGAGATTACAAAAAGATATATCCAGATGCCCAAGTCAGGATCTTAGGAGTATGCATTTTGTCTGTATGGACATGTTTTCTGGATGTCCAGTGGCAAATGCTGCTGCAAAGGCCACAGTAAAAAGTGTTATGAGAAGTAGTTTGTAAGTACAGAGTGCAGAATCTACTGAGAGTAACAGAGGAAATCATTTTTATAGGAAAGTCCTTACTAGAAGTTTTGAGGTTTTATTTTTACACCCCCTGCTGTCTACAATGTAAGAAACTAGAATTGCCTGAATTATCAAGTCCCTAAGGGGATGTTGGACTCTCTCCCTATGAGATTTTGATTTAGGAGTGTGTTACTCACTTGCATATATTTTGTCTCAGCAGCTAAAGTCCTCCATTTGGATCTCACAGAGAATGTTGCTGATCTTTTAGACAAAGGTTTTAGACAAACTCATGTATGTGCTTTCTCCCCAATTCTAGATCCTAAAAGTTTGGAAGGATCTAAAACTAAAGCCAGGTGACTTGTGGATTTTTAAGAGACATTTATTTATTTATATATATATATATATATATATATATATATATATATATATATATATATATATATATATAAAATGTCATTTGAAAAGTAGTTTAGCCACGTTGAAGTCATATTTGTCTTTTGTACGTCTTCCATATTATGTAGAATTGTCTGCGTTTACATATGCTGATAAGTCAGCATGCCAACAATTAAGCTAGAAGGCCATTCTGGCCACAGGAATGTACAGTCAGTACTCTGTAAATATGTCTTATCAATCATTTGTTTTTCACAATGAAAAGTAATTTTGTAATGAAAAAAAAGCTGCTCAGCTATTATATTCTCCACAATGCAGTTTTGCCTATTTGGCCAGGACTACCTTCACCTATGTGTGTGGAGGTTCCAGGTTAAAGGTGATAACAGGAATGGTTAGTGGTTAGTTGATCAAAATATTGATCAAAAGAGAGGAGACTGTAAAGGAAATTTGTAAGTTCTGTATATAATTGTATTCTATTTTCTATGTATTGCACACTGCCCTCACTGTGCACATGGCACTAATAACGTTTTCAGTACATGTTTGAATTCTTTTGAGTCCTGATTAGAATTAGTCTGCCTATGTTACGCCCCTTGTTACCATAAAAGTACAATTGTAATATTAATGTGATACCTACGTAAGCATGTGTATAAAACCTTCAATTGCGTCATAATAAAGCAGAACAGTTATGTGGAAAGATGCAAAGTGGATCTTTGGTGTCTGTTCCCTACTGCAGTAGTTGTTATTAATTTGGAACCACTAATCAATATATAGTTGTCTATCTATAAATTTCCATGTCACCTTGTGATCACTGTTTCTCAAGTTGCCTTGTATTTCCACATCTGCGATCAGGTCTGTGTTTGTAATCAATAGATCAAGCAATGCATTACCTCTAGTTTGGACATCCTCCAACTCATGAAGTCATGAAATTGTCCTGTAAGACACTTAAGAAATGACGTGCCTTATATGGGTAAGCAGTTCCTTCTGCCCAGTCGAAATCTCGCCGATAATTCTAACTGTGATAGGAGATCAGACTCCTCCGCCATTAAGTTAGGGGGTCTATAGCATACACCCACTATTACTTTAAAAAAATTTCTTGCCTCGAGCTCCAGCCGCATGGATTCCACCACCTCCCTTGCCCCATTAGCAATGTCACCCTTCACGTTTACTAGAAAATCATTCTTGATATACAGGCACACCCCTTCCACGCTTCTACCCGCTCTGTCCCTCCAATACAAAGAATACCCTTGAACAGTTGCCAGCCAGTCATGTGAGCTGTCAAGCCAAGTTTCTGATATTCCCTCAAAGTCAAAATTTGCCTCAAGTATCAGCAGCTTCAGGTCTTCCATTTTTTTTTTAGCTAGGCTGCTAGCATGTATGTACATTCCTCTTAATTTTGTATGAGCACATATTTCCTTTTTCATTGTTCTAGGGCTGCAATTGGATACTGACAACTAAGGATGAGCTCAGGCGGATTCGCAAACAGCACGTGCAGAGCCCGCCAGGAAGTCGGCACTGCAGAGCACTAATCACAAGCAGTGAGACATTGTCCCGATGCGCGGCTGCAGAGACTGGGAAATGTCTCACTGCCTGTGACGTGCCTGAGCTCATCCTTACTGACAACTTACTCACCTTTGGTTTAGGTATTCTTGTTATACTACCACCAATGCCCCCCCAGTAGCACCCTCTGACCTTTGCTCAGTGCCAGTTATAACTTGTCTCTCTGTTTGGCTATCTGCTCTCCCAACAGAGCTGCACTCTCCCAATTTAGGTGGAGTCTGTCCTTGCTATAGAGCCAATAACTGATCGAAAAGTAAGCCCAGTTCTCCAGGAACCCATACCCTCCTTCCTGCACCAGTTCCTCAGCCACTTGTTTATTTCCCTAAACTCCTGCTGCCTCTATGGACTGACTCGAGGTGTAGGTAGTATTTCTGAGAATACTGCTTTGGAGGTCCTTTACTTCAATATAGCCCCCTAAGTCCTTGAAATCATTTTTTTAGGGCGCTCCACCTTCCTCTAACTTTGTTGTTGGCTCCAATATGTACCATAACAGCTGGGTCCTCCCCAGCCCCACCCAAGAATCTGTCCATCGGATCCATGATGTGTCGAACGCAAGCACCCAGTAAACAAGATAGTGTTTGGTGATCTCGCTACAGTATCTGTCCTAATAATTGAATCCCCCACCACCAGAATCTACCTATCCTTACCCTTAGGCCCCATTCACACTTGAGCTTAGCATTTTCAGGCAGAAAGTCGAGCGATTTTTACCGCGTTTTTTGTACAGGTCATAAAGTCACCAATGTAAATTGCAGAAAAACACCTGTATTCTGCCTAAAAAAAAAGTTCCAGAACTTGTTTGAGCTTCTGGCGTTTTGGAGCTTCTGGCTTCAAGCATTTTGGAGTGGAGATGTGAACAATCTCCATAGAGAATAATTGATTTTTATTTTGCCCTCTAGCATTTGGTAGCTTTAGGCTTTAAGCTACAAAACGCTCAGGTGTGAATGGGGCCTTAGCCTTGTACCTGTCCTCACTAAAGTAGCTGTTCCCCTGGCAGCTAGGGGAGCCGCTCTGCTCCAGCAAGTCCAATCCCTGACTAACGACCTCAACCCTCTGCAACAAGGCATTGGTTATTGGGGTGTGTTGGCTCAGGACTGGCCTCCCTAACAATTTTCCTCCCCTTCCTGTCTGTCACCCAGCTACTCTGCCCTAATGCCAGCACCTTTCGTATCTTCACTCACCTCTGTGCTGGCCCATGCCTGCAAATGACAGGTACAGTCCAAACTCCCTTTCAGGTAGGCGATGCTTCGCAGTGTTGCCAGCTATTTCCTTAGATTTAGAACCTGGGTTTCCAAGGAAACAACCTGTTCACATTTTGTGCAGCAGTATTCTTCTTTCAATGGATGCTCGGTGATCACACAGCTGCCTGTGTCCACTCCTCCCTAATCACACAGCCCCTGGTATCCTCTCCTCCTTAGTTACAGGACCCCTGGGTACTCTCCACCTGTCCCTTTCTCCCTGCCTCCGCTCACTGACCACACAGTACCAAGCATCTGTTACTCCTCTTTGTCACACTGTCCTTGGTGTGGGGTGTCCTCTATTCCTGCTCCCATCTGCAAATCCCTACTATCAGCCCTCAGTGCTCACAATGCTCCCAGGTATGCAGTCACTCAAAGCCCTTAGTGCTCACAGCACTCCTAGTTACTCAGTCCTCACAGCGCTCCAGGTTCCTATCAATAATCACAAAACACTCCCAGTACTCCCAATGGCCCCAGTTACTTAAAAATAGGATTTTTATAACAGCTTACCTGTAAAATCATTTTCTTTGAAGTACATCACGGGACACAGAGCCATAGTTATTATTATGTGGGTAATAGGCCACCTTCAGGTGATGGATACTGGCACACCTTAAGACAGGAAGTTCACTCCCTATATAACCCCTCCCACTACTGGGAGTACCTCAGTTTTTGTAGCAAAGCAATATACGTGTATATCAAAAAGAGGGGAGGGACCTCTGTGTCCCGTGATGTACTTCAAAGAAAAGGTTTTTACAGGTAATCTGTTATGAAAATACTATTTTCTTAATCGTAAATCACGGGACAGAGAGCCATAGTAATTACTATGTGGGATGTCCAGGGGAGGGAGACACAACAGAATTAGGGCAACGTGAGACTAGAGGAGTTATACTGCTGCCTGCAACACACTATGCCCAAAGGCGATATCCTCATGCCTTTTTACATTCACCTGATAAAATCTGGTAAATGTATGGACTGAAGACCATGGAAGCTTGGTGATGCACTCCCACAAAGCAATAACAGTCCTAGTGGAGTGCGCTTTTGATTTGAGAGGGTGGAATCCTCCTCTTTAAACCATAAACCTGAACAGTTACTTGCTGAATGCATTTAGAAATAGATTTCGATGCTGCCTGTCCCTTTTCTAGGACCTTCAGGCAACACAACAAAATATCCGTTCTTTGAATCTGACCACTCGCCTTCAAGTAGACCTTGAGTGCTCTCACCACATCAAGAGAATGTAGTAATTTTCCTTCCCTAGAACAGGTTCTGGAAAAAATGAAGGTAGAACAACATCCTAGTTTGGATAAGAACTAGACACTACCTTCGGTAGAAAGTTAGGATGAGGACGCAATACTACCTTATCCTTGTGAATAATCAAATATGGCTCTTTACAAGAAAGAGCAGCCAACTCTGATACCCTTTTTGCAGAAGATATGGCTACCAGAAAATTTGTTGCCAAAAGGACCAAGGAAATATGCTGTATCGGCTCAAAAAAGGCTGTTTCAGCAATGCCGACAGAACTAAATCCAAGTCCCAAGGGTTCAGGGGTGACTTAAACGGAGGATTAAGCCACGTTACCCCCTGAATAAGCTACGAACCAAAGAATGCAAAGCAAGTGGTTGTTGAAATAATACCAATAAGGCCGAAACCTGGCATTTGATAGTACGCAAGGCCAGCTTAATTTCTAACCCCATCTACAGAAAGTCAAGGATTCTACCCATGATATATTTCCTGGGGTGCCAACCCCTGGATTCACACCAGGAGACATATGCTTTCTAGACTCTGTAATCTATGATTCTGGAAGCCAGCTTCCCTGCATTAATCAAGGTAAATACCACTGGACCCGACAGCCCACGCTTCTTTAGAATGTGGGATTCAACAGCCAAACCGTTAAATTTAGCGTTTGTAAGGTAGGATAGAATACCGGACCTTGCGAGAGAAGGTATGGACATGGTGGTAGGGTCCATAGATCCCCTACCGCCATCCTTATGATCTCTGCATACCAAGATCTTCTGGGCCACAAGAATCACCGATCTCCCTTCCTGCTTAATCCTGGAAGCAGCAAAATAGGAGGAAATACATAAATCAGTGAGAACTGATTCCACGGGAACACCAAGGCATCTGTTCCGCATGCTAGCGGATCCCTTGTTCTTGACACAAAGCTGTCCATTTTCTTGTTGAACCTGGACACAAACAGATCTATGTCTGGGATCCCCCATCTTTGGCATATTGCCAGGAAAATATCGGGGTGAAGGGAACATTCTCCTGTAAACAACTGCTGGCAACTCAAGTAGTCCGCCTGCCAATTTTCTATTCCCGGAATGAAAACTGCCGATAGGCAAGGTACATTGTTTTCTGACCAAGTTAAGATATAATTCACCTTTCACTAGGCCGCACGACTTGTCGTGCCCCCTTGGTGATTGATATAGGCCACTGCTGTGGTATTGTCGGATTGGACCCTGACAGGACAATTCCGTAACTTGAACATCCAGGATCTCTAGAATGTTGATGGGCAAGGTCATTTTTGATCTGGACCATTTCCTTTGGACAGTCGCTTCTTCCTGGACTGTTCCCCAACTCAAAAGGCTGGCATCTGCTGTTACCATCTTCCAGGTAGCTGGTAGGAAATATTTTCCCTTCTGCAGATTCTTGGTTATCAACCACCAACTGAGGCTCTGGTGCACCCTGGAGACAGACACATTGGGAAATCTAGAGCTTGGACCTACTTGTTCAAAGCCGATAAAATACTGTTTTGTAGCAGCCTCAAATGAGACTGAGCATAAGGAACGGCCTCGAATGAAGCCACCCTCTTTCCCAACAACCTCATGCAAAGTCAAATAGAAGGATTCTTCTTTGCTTTGACATCTGAATCAGTTCCTTTATGGAACTGATCTTTGCCTGGGGAAAGAATACCTTTTTCTGGGCTGTATCAATAATCAGACCCAAGTATTCCAATCTCCTTAATAGTTTTTTAAAGTAGAGTTCCACCCAAAAGTGGAACTTCCACTCATCGGATTCCCCCCCCCTCCGATGTCACAGTTGGCACCTTTCAGGGGGGAGGGGGGTGCAGATACCTGTATATTACAGGTATCTGTACCCACTTCCGGCATAGATAGCCGCAGAATCTGCAGTTATTTACGCCACTTGCTGTCCCCCCCCCCCCCCCCGCTGTCTGCTGGGAAACACACGGGTCCCAGAGACAGCAGGGAACATCCGTATTGCGCTGCGCGACTCGCGCATGCGCAGTAGGGAACCGGGAAGTGAAGCCGCAAGCCTTCACTTCCTGATTCCCTTACCGAAGATGGAGGCAGCAGCACCCGAGGACCAAGAGACAGTTCGGCCTCGGGTGCCGACATCGCGGGCGCCCTGGACAGGTAAGTGTCCATGTTTTAAAAGTCAGCAGCTGCAGTATTTGTAGCTGCTGACTTAAAAAAAAAATTTCGGCGGAGCTCTGCTTTAAGGAGGATTTCTCTAGATTGAGAATCCGACCTTGGTATTCCAGGTAGTTGACTGTAGATCATACTTTGGTCTAAGCGTACTACAGACTGGTCTATCAAGAGCAGATCGTCTAGGTAAGCTATAATCGTTATACCTTGGGGCCTTAATCTGGCTACAAGAGGGGCTAGACCTTTGTAAATACTCGAGGTGCAGTAGCTAGACTGAAAGGCAGAGCTATAAACTGATTTTCTACCTCGAAACATAGATATTTCTGGTGAGCGGGAAATATAGGTACATGGGGTTATGCATCCCTGATGTCTATTGACGCCTGAAGTTCTTCACCTTGTAGGACGAAGACCACTGATCGGATTGACTCCATGCGGAAAGAGCGGATATTCAGAAACCGGTTCAGATCTTTGAGATCTAGAATGAGTCCGACATACTCATTTGGTTTTGGTACCGTGAAAAGGTTTAAATATAACACCAATCCCTGCTCTTGCATGGGAACCACTAGGATCAATCTATTAAAACAAAAGATGGTCCAATGCTTGAAAGAGACTTCTTTTCCTCTGGAGTCTGAGAAAACGAGAAGACAGGGACTTTTGGAACTCAAGTTTGTACCCTAGAGTTATTGAGGAAGTCACCCATCTGCAGCCTATGGCACCTGGCATTCCTAGGCGGTCTCCCATCCAGGTACTGACCAGGCCCGACCCTGCTTAGCCTCTGAGATCAGGCGCTTTCAGGGTAATGTGGACGTAGGCTTCCGACACTCTTCCTGCCAGACCCTTGAACTGCGGAAGTCTTCCCCCCACTCGAGCGAGCAGGGGATGCCCCCTCAATAAGGAGGCTTCAGTTTCCTTCTTGAACTTGACGGCGGAGGCCGTCGTGACTGCCTGGAAGCAGATGCTCCTGGCACTGGAGAAGGAGCTTCTTTAAATGAAATAGGTTTACTCCTCTTCCAAACTAGCAAAAGGATACTTTTTCCACAAAAAGATTTTTGGATGTATTTATCCAAATCATCCCTAAACAGCCATTCACCGTGAAAAGGAAAACTAGCCAGGAGCTTTGCATGATGCTTCGGCTGACCAATTTTTCAACCATAAGATTCTATGCCTATGCACCAGCCAAGCGTAAGGCGCGAGGCATGAAGAATAGAATCTCTCATGGCGTCTATTGCCAAACATAATGCCGCTGGTAACTCGGCTAAATCCTGGGCCTGCTGATCAGGAATACCCTTGAGCACCTGTTCAGACTGGTCTCTCAAGGACTGACATACACCAATTGCTGCCAGCGCAGGTTGAGACAGAAAAAAAAGTGTCTTTCTTTTTTTTAATAAGAATTTCCAACTTTTTATCCGTTGGATCCCTAAGCATTTGAACATTGTCTATCGGACAGGTCAAACTTTCATTCACAGAGTATATAGAAGCAACAATTGCTGGTATCTCCCACTTCTTAGTGAATTTTTCCTCCATAGGAAAAAGTGTTAGAACTTTATAGGAGGGAGAAAATGTTTATCTGGATGATCCCACTCAGAATACATAAGCCTTTCCAGCAATGAATTGACAGGAAAGGCATGCGCAGCTTGAGAAGGCTTTAGTGAACCCAAACAAGAAAGTGGGCACATCAACCAACTCAATGAAGAGTGGCAAAAAATGTGGAGCGGACAAATTCAGTAAGAATTGCACCAATCTTTCAGTTTGTGAAGCTGATCGACCCGCATTTGACCCCTCAGAAGAGGAGTCATCAGCCTTCTCATGGTCCCCTGAGGGAAATCGCTTTTTATCCCATTCTGGGATGCGATTAAAGCTGCTAGGCTTGAGGAAAATCCTCTTCAGTAAAATAGACATGGGGCTGCAGCGTTGAAAACAATTGCAATATTTGATAGCCCTGATCGCTTACTCTGACCGGCCACCCCAGAACTCTCAGGGGAAAATGCCAATGTAGAGTGTTTAGAGCTTGTAGGAGTCCTTTTTAAGGCCTTTTTGGGGTGTTTCTACACCCCCCCCTTCTGACCATAGCCCAATGCACAAATGCAGATGGACTACCAGAAGAAATCGCATCCACTGCTTGAGCAAACAGTCCAGCAACTGCTATTTAACGCTCAGCCTGATGCTTTTAGTAAATGTGCCAAAGGAATACCTGTGTCACCACTTACATGCCTCTTTTTAGCCTGTGTGTCTCTCCGACAGCTGCAGTCAGCAAAAAAATGGAGCCTTTTAAAAATACCCGCACGCCGGACATTGCTGCGTGCCAACTCCGCGCCAAACCACACCCCACTCCGTGTTCCCACCGTGCCCTCCTCCTCCGCTTTTAAAAAAAAAAAAGCGTTTTTCTGCGCGAATGCGGGCCTCCGATCCGACGGGATCGGCTTGTGTGTGTGGGGGGAGGGCAGTGACAAACCGCCGTACAAAGGCGGTGGAGAACGGAGCAGCATCGGCCGATCGTTCTGCTTCTCCCTCTACTCATAAAGAGGGGGAGAGCTTTTGTCTGGGTGGGGGGGTTTTTAGAGAAAAATCCCCCCCCCTCATCTTACCGGAGTCCTGTGACTGCTAGCCAGAGAGAGGTCTGTCAGCGTCTGCTGACACAGCATGATCTGAGAAAGCATGACAAGGTACGTGCTCTATACAGTCCCCAGTGGTGACTTTTAGCCATGACAACATTTAAAAGGAGACAATTCATAAGAAACTTTAAAATTCTTTAGAAGTCTCCACTTACCTTTCCCGTCGCAGGGATTTCTGTGGTAAAACCAACAGACCCAATCTTCACCTCTCACGGTGGGCTCCGTTTAAAAAACCTTCAGGAACTGGGGCCCCCTTTTTATTGGGGATCCTACTCCTGGACCCGTAATAGCACCCTGCCAGAAAAAAACTTATGGCTGAAAAAACCAAAAGCACTGGATCCTGGGGTCCAGTTCTCTAAAAAGAGAAGCGTTACGGGCTAAACCTAGTTTCTTCCACCACGAGGCCCGGGTACCATTCAATTCGGCCTAAAATGACACTTTGAATGGATCCGGCTGCATAGCTGGCCCCAGCAAGGATTGCTCCAGTGGAGCTCAGCACAGCACATCTTTACTCGTGACCAACACCTTAGACACTGGCGAAAAAAACGGTGGTACTCCCAGTAGTAGGAGGGGTTATATAGAGATTGAACTTCCTGCCTTAGGGTGTGCCAGTGTCCATCACCCGAAGGTGACCTATAACCCACATAGTAATTACTATGGCTCTGTGTCCCGTGATGTACGGTTAAGAAAGCCCTCCATACCTACAATACTACCAGTTATTTACAGCTCTCATTGCTCACAAAAGTCCCAATTACTCTCAGTACCCACAATACTCCCAAAGTTTCAAAGTTCTCTGTACTTGCAATACTCCCAACTACTCACAGCCCTCGGTGCTTACAATACTCCCAAATGAACATATCTATGTATCTTTTATAACTGAAATTCTTTAATTCTACAATTTTTCCAACTAAACATACAGTTTATCTTTAACTTATAAAAAAGTTGGTCCTCTGCCTTTTTTTTTAGCCTTTTATCAGAGGTATACATATTGTATATGTTACAGGCCATGCTTTATACTTTCCCTAGGCATGCTACTAATGTTTTGAAATTGCTTATACTGTATGCATATATACAGTATATATGTTACAGGCAATGTGTGAAATAAGGCATTCTATAGAATGCCTAATTTTACACATTTCCTGCAAGATGAATCTAAAAACGTAATAAAAATCATACACAGATATAATTATATTTACACATCAATGATGTCACTAAATCCAATAGAGCTGAAAAAGAGAAACCATTTAATAAAGCACATCTATAATCCCTTTTATATTATAAAATTTTATTTACATTAGTTAACAGGCTGGTAACTAGTCCACTAGGGCCAAGGACTAAAGTGAACTAAAAAAACGTATATTCTATTTTCCCTGGACATAAATCAATAAATCCAAAACATCCAAATGATTCAGCCATGACCTTTTATAATTTCTTGTACCATCTGAGGCAAAAAGACCTTTAAAAAGTGTAAGAAATCTGTGCTGCACCGATAATCATCTACCTCTGGAGTAAGGTGCAGCTGTGCATTTCCCTCATTCGTCTTTTCGGTCTTTACAGTTATTTGCATTAAAGGTTTGCACAGCTTATCTACTGTCCCAGAAGACAAAGCACGGGACACTGCAGTCTCTACTTCTATTTTCTGGGTCATTTCTCCAAACTTGTTCCGTCGTTGCTTGCGTCTACCTTCCCACACTTGATGCCATACATTAAAACTCATAAGGGACATATTTTCCTTTGCAAGTTCTTTTAGCTTTTTGGATTTTTTACGTACTTTCTTTCCTGGAACTGTACTTTCTTGCTCCAAAATCAAATCTTCATTTGTACATTCCACCTTCCTTCTTTTGTTATCATTCTGGATTTCCTCTATGTTTTCTCGTTTCCTTCCATGTGGTTCTGTTTTCATCCCATCCTTATTTAACTCTTCAGCTTTAAACTCCGACTTCTCATCGCCAATAATGAGCCCCTCCATGTGTGACACTGCCTGTTCTCCTTCATCTCCACTTCGTTCCATTTCATCTTTTCCTCCTCCTGCATCTTCTGCCTCATTTTTCAAGCTTGATTCCTCCTCACAACTACATAACAACACCTCTACTAGAACCCTCTTGACAGCCAAAGTCACAGCTTTCAATGAAGTCCCCGTTAAAGGAATGGAGATTTCTATACCTTCTTTCTTCTTGCCCTCGGAAGTATTGGGTAATAACAGTAAAATTATGCCCCAAGGGCGGGATAATGACCGTACACTATAAAGAGGTAAACGACAGGTTTTTGCAGCACTGATACACTGTGAGCTAAAGTGTCGAGCTGTTTTTGAGCTGACATTGCTACAGACATTGTGACTCAATTCAAATGGATCCTGGACATTGAATGTACCTAGGCGAAAACCATCAGCCCAAGATGGAGGTGGAGAGGTAAAAGGAAGAGTGAGAATAACACCATCTCGAGGACAGAGGATGCTTGAATGTAAATCCAGCGAAGCGAAAAAGGAGAAAAACTCAGACAGAAGACAACCTGAGTAACAGAGAATAACATTAATGGGAGGTAGTAATGAAAAACTATTAACGCTATATTTCCATGAGCTGGAAATAAAAAAACAAAAAACAAAAACACCGCTATATAAAATCTTCCTTTCCAGATATATTCTTTTCTTGTTTACATCTAGATTTTTGTATATTGTGCAATTTATATAATTGTATATTAACATAAGTGCATCAGATAAACACTTGATTTACATTGGAGAATCTAATTAGATGCGCAAAGTAACTGCATTTCAGCAGCGGGCCACTGCAGCATAAAAGGCATGCTATACAATTTGGCAATCTGGGTAGATAATGGAATCTATATATTAAAATATCTTTTGTTGCAATCATGGTATTTTTAGCATCAGTCATCACCGATCATGTCTTAATTGACACCTAATTTAGTCTTCAATTTACATGGCGGCTGGAACCAACATTACCAGTGATCTAGATGGGATGTTATCCGAGGTGTCAGGGTAGACACTTCCTCATATAAGTGCATTGTGGTTTTTAACAATTTTTAATAAAGGGGTTTTACATGATGTAGCATCTTTTGTTTCCTTTTTATGGAATCGAGCAAGGATGATGGTGGTCTAGGAAAGGAGAGTAGACTCCCCCCCCCCCCCCCCCCCCCCATAGTGGCTAGAAAAGAACTGCGTTGGACATTTGAAATTACGGAGAAATCTTGATGTTAATTGTTTTTAACGAGTAGTTAGTGTGGAGTTAAGAGTTAGATAAAACTGCTTGAAGAACTAGCACTTTGTTATATGAACTTTGTTTTGCACAAGAACTTTGCACAGGAAATTTCTCTTGCATGGGACACTTTATACAAAGTCTATTTTTTTTTCTTTAAAAATAACAAACATGTTATACTTACCTGCTCTGTGAAATGGTTTTGCACAGAGCAGCCTGGATCCTCTTCTTCTCTGGTCCTTCTTCGGTGCTCCTGACCCCTCCCTCCTGTCGAGTGCCCCCACAGCAAGCAGCTTGCTATGGGGGCAGCCGAGCCACAGCTCTGTGTGTCCACATAGACACGGAGCCGCGATTCGGTCCTGCCCCCTCTCTCCTGATTGGCTGACTTTGACAGCAGTGAAAACCAATTACGCTGCTGCTGTGTCTCAGCCAATCAAGAGGGAAAGTCCCGAACGGCCGAGGCGCTCTTGCACATCACTGGACAGAGATGGGGCTCAGGTAAGTATTAGGGGTGCTGCTGCAAATAGAAGTTTTTTTTTAATCTTAATGCATAGAATGCATCAAGATAAAAAACCTTCTGCCTTTACAACCACTTTAGGTATATGAATTTGAATGCACGAGACACATTTACTATATGAATTTTAGTACACGGGACACTTTCTTAAAGCGGCGTTCCACCCAAAAATGGAACTTCTGCTTTATGTACTGGTGACCCCCTGACAAGGTACATTTGGCATGTCATTTTTTTGGGGGAGGAGCGGGTACCCTGTTTTTACAGGCACACCCAGCTCCCACTTTCTCCCCTTGGCTCTGCGGCGCCGGAAGGAAGATCACCTCTCCCCCCCCTCCCCACAATCTTCTGGGACACGTCACAGGTCCCAGAAGATTGCCTGGCCATTCACAGCGCGCAGTGAGCGCCCAGCTGTGAAGCCACAGCCGGGCACCCACAGTTAGAATGCTGGTGCCTCGGAGAGGAGGGGGAGAGGAGTGGGGCTTCATTTGCCTGCATTGCTGGACCGTGGGATAGGCGAGTGTCTGATTATTAAAAGTCAGCAGCTACACTTTTTGTAGCTGCTGACTTTTAAATGGGTGGAACTCAGCTTTAAGGACATGAATTCATGGACACGTCATGAATCATATAAATGTACACGTTACTTTATTTTAACAAGTTGCACATTTATTGTATTCTGTGCTATATTCATTTTTGGTGTGTATTATATATTTAAATAGGTAGAACACAATTCACCATTATATTTTGCATTTTTGGAGCACTATTCGCTTTTAGTGACTAAAGCTATTTATTTCAGTGGGTTTTTTTTTTCACGTGGCGCAGATTTTTTTTTTTTTTTTCCCTCCACAATTTATACAGTGCATCAAGAAAGTATTCAATAGCACTTCACTTTTTCCACATTTTGTTATGTTACAGCCTTATTCCAAAATAGATTAAATTCATTATTTTCTTCAAAATTCTATAAAACAATACCCCTACTCCCCCGATTGCTCAGTTTGGCCGGGCAGCCTGCTCTAGGAAGAGTCCTGGTGGTTCCAAACTTCATCCATTTACGGATGATGAAGGCCACTGTGCTCATTGGGACCTTCAGTGCTGCAGAAATGTTTCTGTACCCTTCCCCAGATCGATGCCTCGATACAATACTGTCTCGGAGGTCTACAGACAATTCCTTGGACTTCATTGCTCGGTTTGTGCTCTGACATGCACTGTTAACTGTGGGACCTTATATAGACAAGTGTGTGCCTTTCCAAATCATGTCCAATCAACTGAATTTACCAGAGGTGGACTCCAATCAAGTTGTAGAAACATCTCAAGGATGATCAGTGGAAACAGGATGCACCTGAGCTTAATTTTGAGTGTCATGGCAAAGGCTGCGAATACTTATGTACATATGTTCGTTTTGTTTTTTTTAATACGTTTTCAAAGATTTTAAATAAACGCCTTTCAGGTTGTCATTATGGGGTATGGTTTGTAGAATTTTGAGGAAAATAATGAATTTAATCATTTTTGGAATAAGACTAACAAAATGTGGAAGAAGTGAAGCGCTGTGAATACTTTCTGGATGCACTGTACATGGAATATTGCAAGCTGATAATTGTACTATAATTAATTTCTGGGCCCCACAGTTATTCAAACTGTTTCCTTCACTTCTGATTTTTAGAAAACAAAACAAATGAAATGCAAGCTATATTTTTGATAGTTAACAGTAGGTAACTACTGTTTTTATAACAAATGAGGATTATGTATACAAATTAATAATCCTGTGTTATATGACTGGGCTTTCTTGTTAAAATTGTCATTAATTGGTTAAACAATAAAAAAAGTATTGTGCTTTTAAATAGCTGTCCTTTGCAAGATCAAATTCACAATAGGTGCAGGGTGGATGTTTATCAAATGTTAGGTTACAGATACTTGCTAATCAGGAAACTTTTATGTTCAAGTTCCAACTTAATATACAAGGCAAAGTAAAACTATTAATGAAAAAGGCATAGCTCACCAAGACTCTGCTCATTTTTACTAGGTTGTACTTGTGTGGGATCCGAGGGGAAAGTGCAGTCCCAGCCGTCAATGTCATGTGTGTCGTCCTCAGCTGAAACACAAAACATGTCAACTGCTACAACATGTTTACATGCCATGCATTACAGGCAATATAAGCTATAAAAAGACACTCACCAGCCATCTCTCTTAACTGGCTTAGACTGGGAATAACCACAGGGCTCCTTGATTGCAGGAAGAAAATAATAAGCAATGTCAAAGCGTAATTATTCATCAGGGGGCCACCCCCTAGTGGGTTACCTAAGTGTTGGGAAAATAGATGCATTCGTGAAAATGAATGTCTTGGCTTTCTTTAGACAATTCACGCTCAGTGAATATTTAACATCTACTGAATAATACAGAACCAAACTAACTTAAACACTCTTCATAGAATTCACAAATATGGGCGCAAAAGCCCCAAGATGTACAGTAATAGATACAGGATAATACCTAAATTATAAATCTTTAAAAAGGAGAAGTGTGGGATAGCAAAATAAACATACTCGCCTGTATGACTATATCCTCAGTCCAATGCTGCAGCTGTCCCCGACCAGCTTTATGCCTAAGAACTGAGCGATCACTGTCAGTCACCAGCTCTCTGCTCTGCCCCTCTAGCACTCACTGGAGCGCTGGGCTGTTGAGGGGACAGGAGCGGCTGGCTCAGGCTCTCTGCAGAGCAGGTGGGTTCCAACCTTAAAGTTGGGATCCCTGCAGAGCCCGGACCAGGTCTGTGATGTCAGCTGACAGCGGGCTTTAACCTGCTCTTAGCTGAATCTGGGTCACATGAGTGCAGAAATAAGTGCACTCCTGTAACCCAGAAGGGAAATATGGCCAAAAAAAACCTTTGGCCATACTTCTCTTTTAATAAAGGCCATATAACGCATTAGCAGGCTTATCAAAGGCAATTGTTAATCAACGGAATATATAGAGAGAAAGTCAGCTGGGTATAGAAAAAAAAGCTCAGAAAAATCTATCTTTAAAGAAAACACTTAGCTCTTGAAAATGTACTTATAAATTTGCAGTTTTTAACAGCTGTATATAAAGAAATTCATATTAAGTGTACTTTAAGTCTTCCCCTTAACCTCATTCTATATTCTCACCTGCTAGCTGGTTTACTCTAGCCCAGTATCTCACGGTGTACACAAGCTGTGGGACACGAGGGTCTAAGTCCGAACAGAGGCGCAAGTAGTAGGAGTTACGCAAGGCAAGCCTAGGGATAAAAATTAGAAATAGCAAAATATATTTGAAATTAGACAAAACACGTAACAAATTTTGACACAACATAATGAAATAATGAGGCTACCTGTTATTAAGAGTGATATCTCCCCTGAGCCCTGAAGTCTTGTGTTGGAAGCGTATTACTGGGCGCCGTGCAGAAGGAACACTTTGAACCCCGTGTACTCCAGGAACACACTGACGTAGAACTCTTTCAACTACATTAAGGATTTCCTCATTGGAAAGACCCTTCAAGGACAGGCCAGGAGTTAAAGTCTGTAAGAGAAATATTCCTGTATTCATGAGTTTGTATTGAGATAATCAAAATGCATAAACAATTCTAAGTCTTAAAAACCATCAATCACAAGAAAATCTCTTGTTTAGACATGCAAAACAAAACAAGGCATGAAAGATCTATCCTTTAAAATCACTTGAACTTTAGGGTATATATAGATTTTTTTTTGGGTGTCGATAAATGTTTTAATTTTTTTTTTGAAAGTTTCAATGTTTACGTATTTTTTTTTTTTTGGAAGTTTGTACGTTTTTTTAAAACCGTTTTAAAGTAACTATGTATACAATTGTCTTTTCACAAGTAAACTTATTAAACAACAAAGTATCTCCAGAGCACTAGTGGTCATCTAAACAGCAAAACAGTGGCTGCCTGCATGCTTGCTTTCTCTGACTGCAATCTTGGATGGGGTTGTTTAACCACTTTAACACCCATGCAAAAATCATCATTTTTGTGCTAGAAAATTACTTAGATTCCCCAAACATTTTTTTTTTAACAAAATTCCTAGAGAATAAAATGGTGGGTGTTGCAATTGACCCCTTCCACCACCCGTGGTGTAGTGATCGAGTGGCTATATATAAATGGTGTAACGTGCTGTGCTGCTATAGAGTGCAAAAGTGCTTGTGGTAATTATACCACAATATAGCCACTAAAATCACTTTTTTTTTTATTTCAAAACAACGTTTATTGAGCATAGAAAAAAGTATATAGACATACGGGTGAATAGTGCAACAGGCACTACAATTACAAATCAATTCAATTGACATACACATCAGATGTTGCATTTATGACACTATACAGCTGACACATACAGGAACATGACTTAGGTTTGGGGAGGAGGTCTTTGCATATCGGAGCCCAATGGGTTATTAGGCGGTATGAGGTCAAGGAGAGGGAGGAGTCAATGGGGGAGCCATGGAATTACCAAAAAATAGTGCATTTAGTCCCTTGCATCACAGGTGGATGTATCCTCAAGCCATCTATCCCATATTTTGTGGAATTTGTCGGGGCAGCCCCTATGGATATATAGTACCTTTTTGTGGGGGAGAGTGATATTGACAGCTCTAGTCCATTGCTGCAGTGTGGGAGGGGTCCCCCTCATCCACGTTCTGGCAATCTGCAACCTGGCGAGGAATAATGTTTCTTGCAGAAATATATTTAAATATTTGTCGCCTTCAGAGAGCGAGAGGAGCCCCAGCACGCACTGACGGGGGCAGAGAGACAATGGGGAGCCCATGTGGTCATGTAGGAACCTTACTACCTGGATCCAGAACCCCTGTATGGATGGACAGGCCCATAGTAGATGGAAGAAGGCTTTGTGGTGGCCGCAGCTTGGGCAGTTGGGGTCATGTCCATGTCTGTATTTGGATATGCGGTATGGCGTCAGATATGATCTGTGGAAGATATATAGATGGAAGAGGCGGTCGGAAAGTTTAGGGGAGACAATTTTGCAGTTGACAAGGGCCTCCTCCCAGTCCTCATCCGTCAAGATGCCCAGGTCCGACTCCCATCGTGATTTCAATTGATGAGCAATGGTGTTAGCTGTGGGCAGCATGAGGTATGTATAGATTTGGGAAATCAGTTTCTTGGAGTCTTTTCCCAAGACTATGTCCACTAATAGTGGAACCTCGAGGGCTGGGATAGGGCTGAGGCAGGGTTGCCAAACTGTGTGTTGAGTGCGTGCCGGAGTGGGAGGTATCGGAAGAACAAGTGATTGGGCAAAGCTAAGTTGTCTTTGAGTATTTGGAATGGTTTAACTGACCTGTGAGCTACAACTTGTGACAGGTAGAGGACGCCCCTGTCGATCCACAGACCATGGTCAGGGATGGAGGCAAGTTCAGGCAGGTTTGGGTTGTCCCAAAGAGGACTGTGGGAGTGAGGAGAGGGTGCTCGACCAAGGCACATGGCAGTTCGCCAGATCTTGCAGTGGTGTAGCAACATGCGTCTCCCGTCGCTAATACGGGGTGGGCCACGGGGTCCGCAGAACAGGATTTGGAAGGGGTGGGACAATGGGCCGGGGGTTTGTGAGCAAACCAGGTGGGAGTATCGGGTTCTGTCAGAGTGATTGAAATGCAAGAAGTGAGAGAGTTGAGATGCTATGTAATATGTAGAAAGGTCAGGGAGTGCGGTGCCGCCTAGGTCAGTCGGGCATTTCAGGACCTTCCACGACAACTTGTGACGGGAGGAGCCCCATATGAAAGTGTTGAGAATAGATTCCATAGATTTGAATATACGCGAGGGAAGGTATACTGGGGCCTGCCAAAATATATAAAGTAATTTGGGAAGAAGGATCATTTTCACCAGGCTGATTCGGCCCATAACCCCTAAGGGGAGTCGGGACCATCGCTGCGTTTTGGTTTTTAGTGTGGTAAATAGTGGCTCAATGTTAAGGGTAATAAAATTGAGGGGGGGGCCGGGAGATGTGAACACCCAGGTACTTGATGATGCTTGCTCTAACTAGGGGGGGGGGGGGGGGGGTGCGGCTTGGTCGGCCGTAGGGGCGCCTATATCTAGTGGGAGGATTTGGGACTTAGCCCAGTTTATCTGGAGCCCAGAGAACGCCCCGAAGGCTGTAATAACACGTAGAGCAGTCTGGAGTGAGGGACCTGCATCGGCGAGGTAAAGGAGCATGTCGTCAGCATAGAGGCTTATTACCTCTGTTATCTGGCCACAACGGAGGCTATCGCGAGGGGTTCCACCGCCAGAGCGTAGAGCAGAGGTGAGATGGGGCAGCCCTGACACGTGCCGCGAGAGAGTGGGAAGGGAGGGGGAGATTCTACCATTAACCTGAATACGCGCTGTGGGGGCCCGATAAAGGAGTTGGAGCCATTTTATGAATTTTGGGCCAAAGCAAAATCTTCTGAGACACTCCCATAAATAGCTCCACTCCACAGAATCAAACGCTTTGGCGGCGTCTAAACTGACCACTACTCTGGAGCCTATATCTGTGTGCTGGGATTGGAGATTTATGTGGAGCCGTCTAAGATTAAAGGCCGCGTTTTTGTCTGGCATGAAGCCGGTCTGGTCAGGGTGCACTAAGCTAGAGATTACTTTATTGAGACGCAGGGCAAGAATTTTGGCCAGTATCTTGACATCGAGTTGGAGGAGGGATATGGGTCTATATGATTCTGGGAACAGCGGGTCTTTGCCCGGTTTAGGTATGAGGACAACAAGGGCTTCGCTCATGGATGCCGGGAGAGTGTTTGTGTCAAATATATGTGTATATAGGTTACAAAGCTTGGGGATTAGAATCTCACTGAATTGTTTGTAGAACTCAAGGGGGGCCCGTCGGAGCCAGGTGCCTTGGATGTAGGGAGTAGTGCCAGAGCCTCTGTAATGCAATCTGTGGTAATAGGTGCTTCCAGTTGGGCAATTTGCGGAGGTGAGAGTGTAGGGAAGTTAATGTCCTGTAGAAATGCTGAGAGCTCAGCTTGAGAGTGTAGGGCGGTGGAAGAATAAAGTTCAGAGTAGAAGGACCTAAACTCCTTAGCCACCTGGTCGGGATCTGTTATCCTGGCCCCCGGAGGTCGACAGGAGGGAGATCACTACTGGGGTTTGTGATCTAGGTGGGCCATGCCAGCTCTTTCGCCATGCTCAAAGGTGCGTTGCTTACTGTAAAAAATACCTTGTTTAGCCATGTCGAAGTGTAGCCGATTTGTGAGCCTGGACTGCATGTGTACAAGAGAGGCATTGGCGGCTGTTGGGGGTCATTCTGGAAGGCTTGCTCTAGGGTATTGAGGCGGTCCTCTGCCTGGCAGAGCAACTGTTTGGAGGTGGCCTTATGTCGGTTTATACGCGTGGAAAAGATCATACAGGCGTGCATTTTGAAGGCCTCCCATATGCATCCGACCTGGGGCAGAGCCATCGTTTGTACGAAAATAGTGATTCCACTCACACTGGATGGTGTCCAGATCAGGGAGTGTGACGAGCCAAAAGGGGTTCAGCCTCCAGATCCGGGCAGTAGGGGGAGACGGTAGTCGTAGTTTGATCCAGTAAGGAGAGTGGTCAGAAAGCACTCTAGCGTCTAAACCTACATCGAGGAGGTGGGAAGGAGAGGGGAGGCAAGGAAAATAAAGTCTATACGGGACATGATCACGAGGGAGTGAAACAGGAGAAACGTGATTGTGACGGAAAGATATGTCTCCATGTGTCAGTGAGGGCAAATTCTGTAAGAAAATTTCCAAATCTAGTGGTACTAGGTGTAGAAGGAGAGGGTTAGCAGGACTCAGTCTATCTAGTTGTGGGGCTATGACCATATTAAAATCCCCTGCCCAGATTGCTGGCACTGATGGGTGTTGGAACATGAAAGCGACACCCAGCTGCAGCATGGCAAATTGAAATGGAGGGGGGATGTAGAAGGCCATAAGGAGGATCTCCAGGCCCCCTATGGTGGCATGCAAAAACAGTGACCGGCCCTGGGGGTTCGATTTCAGGGTATGAAGCTGAAATTGCACCATTTTGGCAATAAGAATTGCAATCCCACGGTAGTTAGAGGTATGTGGGGCCTGGTATAGCCAGCCCACCCATGGCTTTTTGAGACACATCTGTTTCTGACCAGAAAGGTGAGTCTCAACAAGGATAGAGATATCCGCCCGTTGAGATTTGAGATGTGAAAGGACCGCGGTTCGTTTAGCCCTCTCACCAAGACCCCGGACATTCCAGGTTACAATTTTTAGTGAAGCCATAGCATATGGGGGGGGGGGGGGGGGGGGGCTAGTGGATGCAGTCTGACTCCCAGGGAGCGGCAAACAGTGCAAAACAATACATGCATCATAATACAATTTTTAACGAAGTATATATGCGTACTGGGTACCCATGGGACGTAAGAGCCATCAGGGGAGTTCCAAGCCTGCGATATGAAACCTCGATGGGCACGGGGCTACCACACCCTAATCTGGGGTGCTTTAGATCCGGAGAGAAAAGTCAGACCCATCAGTGACAACTGTGCAGTTAAAATAGGATTATGCGTATGGTATATCAATATGGACATCAAAAAGAAAAAAAAACACGATATATGTAAGAACAGAAACTAAACTAACTGCATTTACACTGAGCCAGCAAGGCAGATTCAACACACTGCCGTCCATTGAGGAGGCAGAGGCTGGACAGGGAAACATTTGTAGAGAGGTGGTAGTCAGGGGTGGCAAGTATGCCACAGTCTTGAGGTGACCAAGGTCAGGGGGGGCGATCAAGCTGGAGAGCGCACGGTGATGCGGGAGAGGCGTTCAATCTCGGGGGTTGCGGGCGCAGATGGGCCGCCCGAGACACTGAAATCAGACATAATGGTGGGGGAAGGGGAGAAGGCATTAAATCTCAGCCGGGGGTAAGGAGTGTGAAAAAGTAATATTATACAATGTATAAGGCCAACTCACGGTTCCCGGAGACAGCAAGATATAGCAGGCAGCACATAGGGAGCAGTTTTCCAGCTTCAGGCAGCCGACGGCTGCGGTGCATATGGGATGAAGGTCTATGCGGACATGCTACATCGTTCCAGCCAGGAAAGAACAGCCTGCGGGTCTTCAAAAAACTGCACCTTGCCATCACTCACCACGCGGAATCATGCAGGGAAGCGCATTGCGTATGATAGGTGATGTACGCGGAGCTGCCGTTTCGCCTCTGTAAAGCACGCTCTTTTCTTTTGGACTTCAGCGGAGAAGTCTGGGTATACCGCCACGGTCCCGTTACCTAGAGGGATGTTACCCCTTTTACGAGAAAGCCTGAGGATCGCATCCCGGTCACGGTGGTTCAAGAACTTGGCAATAAAGGTTCTCGGCGGGGCTCCTGCAGGTGGAGGTTTTGCTGCGAGGCGGTGGGCGCACTCCACCACGAATGCGGAGAAGAAGGCCTCTCTGCCATAGGTCGACGAGCAGATTTTCTAGATACGTGGGGGGGTCCGCGCCGTCGGACTTCTCAGGGAGTGCCACAAAACGGAGATTACATCTCCTGAGACTTTTCTCCATGTCGCCTTGTTTGGAGAGAACCGTGTTCAGTTGATATTGCAGCTGTTGAGTGGTGACCTGAGGTAGATGCAGGCCCTCCTCCGCGTGGCCAACGCGGCGCTCCGTCTCGGTCACCCTTTCCCAGAGCTTATGGACGTCCTGCCGGATCAAGAAGATGTCAAACTTCACCTCCTCGATCCTGGAGGTGAGGGTGGATTGGCAGAGAGAGCGATGGCCTCAAACACTTGAGCTGTGTCCCTGGAGGTCTGGTCGTCACTTGCGGGAGGCTTTGCGGCGCCATCTTCCTCTCTCAGGTCCCGCTCGTCATGGCGGTATTGAGCTAATTTTGCAGCGGCTCCGGATCTTTTAGGAGGAGACATGCCGGCGAAGGTAGAAAGCGGACGAGCTAGAGCCTTTAGGCGTCTGTCAGCGGGGAATATAGCCCCCAGGATCGGTGTAAAGGATGGGTCTCGAGTGGAGCTCTCACGCCGCACGTCTTAATCCATGCAGCTCCAGACCACGCCACCCCCACTCAAATCACTTCTATATTAAAAGTGAGTCGGCCACCTCAAAACTTATTAAAAATTCATTTATTCAGTATAAGAACCTGTGCTCAGTCAACTTTAATTTTTGCAATAAAAACAAAAGAAACTATGGTTATGAGGAGGTAGTGCATCACTGGATCCCATTCCCTGTTCATCATTTTTTTTTAACTCTATGCAGGCTTCTATACTCCAAGAGGTAGGAGTTTTTTTTCGTTTGGGTATTCACCATGTGTGTAAATGTAGCCATATGTACACAATAAGATATTACATGCCTATATTTGTTGTACTAATTTCTGTTTCTTTTTGTTTTTATTGCAAACATTAAAGTTGACTGAGCACAGGTTCTTATACCGAATAAATGAATTGTCACGTTCTTTCCTGAAGAAGCCACATGGGGAAACATGTAGAAAACACGAACGTGTTTACAATAAATCATTGTCTCTAATAGGACGTTTTTCACACACCTATGGCTATGATTTTATTATATGTATTGATTTTATGATGTTGTTCATTTAATAAAATTTGTATATATTTTTAAAAATATATTGTTGATTTAGTTTCCTGTCGCAATGCACCCTTAAAGTCCCATACCTCCCAAACATTTTTTTTCTCATATATAGATTGTGTATATATATATATATATATATATATATATATATATATATATATATATATATATATATATATATATATACACACATATATATATATATATATATACACACACACACACATATATACACACATATATACACACACACACACGCATACATACATAGTATCTCACAAAAGTGAGTACACCCCTCACATTTTGTAAGTATTTTATGCTATCTTTTCATGTGACAACATTGAAGACATTACACTTCGCTACAATATAAAGTAGTGAGTGTACAGCTTGTATAACAGAGTAAATTTGCTGTCCCCCCAAAAATAAGAACACACAGCCTTTAATGTCTAAACCGCAGGCAACAAAAGTGAGTACACCCCTAAGTGACAATGTCCAAATTGGGCTAAATTAGCCATTTTCCCTCCCCAGTGTCATGTGACTCGTTAGTGTTACCATGTTTCAGGTGTGAATGGGGAGCAGGTGTGTTAAGTTTGGTGTTATCGCTCTCACTCTCTCATACTGGTCACTGGAAGTTCAACATGGCACCTCATGGCAAAGAACTCTCTGAGGATCTCAAAAAAAGAATTGTTGCTCTACATAAACATGGTCTAGGCTATAAGAAGATTGGCAAGACCCTGAAAATGAGCTGCAGTACTGTGGTCAAGACCATACAGCAATTTAACAGGACAGGTTCCATTCAGAACAGGCCTCGCCTAGGTCGACCAGAGAGGTTGAGTGCACATGCTCAGCGTCATATCCAGAGGTTGTCTTTGAAAAATAGACCTATGAGTGCTGCCAGCATTGCTGCAGAGGTTAAAGGGGTGGGGGGTCAGCCTGTCAATGCTTAGACCATATGCCGCACACTGCATCAAATTGGTCTACATGGCTGTCATCCCAAAAGGAAGCCTCTTCTAAAGATGATGCACAAGAAAGCCTGCAAACAGTTTGCTAAAGACAAGCAGACTAAGGACATGGATTACTGGAACCATGTACTGTGGTCTGACGAGAGCGAGATAAAACTTATTTGGTTCAGATGGTGTCAAGCATGTGTGGCGGCAACCAGGTGAGGAGTACAAAGACAAGTGTGTATCCTGCCTACAGTCAAGCATGGTGGTGGGAGCGTCATTGTCTGGGGCTGCATGAGTGCTGGCGGCACTGGGAAGCTACAGTTCATTGAGGGAACCATGAATGCCAACATGTATTGTGACATACTGAAGCAGAGCATGATCCCCTCCCTTCAGAGCTTGGGCCGCAGGGCAGTATTCCAACATAACGACCCCAAACACACCTCCAAGACGACCACTGCCTTTCTAAAGAAGCTGAGAGTAAAGGTGATGGACTGGCCAAGCATGTCTCCAAACCTAAACCCTATTGAGCATCTGTGGGGCATACTCAAGCGGAAGGTGGAGAAGCGCAAGGTCTCTAACATCCACCAGATCTGTCATGTCGTCATGGAGGAGAGGAAGAGGACTCCAGTGGCAACCCGTGAAGCTTTGGTGAACTCCATGTCCAAGAGGGTTAAGACCGCGCTGGAAAAAAATGGTGGCCACACAAAATATTGACACTTTGGGTCCAATTTGGACATTTTCATTTAGGGGTGTACTCACTTTTGTTACCAGCAGTTTAGACATTAATGGCTGTGTGTTAAGTTATTTTGAGGGGGCAGCACATTTACACTGTTATACAAGCTGTACACTGACTACTTTACAATGTGAGGGGTGTACTCACTTTTGTGAGATTGTGTGTATGTGTGCGCACACACACACACACACACACACACACACACACACACACACACACACACACACACTCTAGAACTGCACGATTTTGACCAAAATGAGAATCACAATTTTTTTGCTTAGAATAAAGATCACGATTCTCGTGGCATAACATCTTTGACATTATACAAAAAAAATTGGGCTAACTTTAATGAATTTGAAAAAAAAAAAAAAAAAAAACTAAAAACAGTAAAGTGTATTTTTTTCCAAAAAAATTGCATTTGAAAGACTGCTGCGCAAATACAGTGTGACATAAAACATTGCAACAACCGCCGTTTTATTCTCTAGAGTCTCTGTTAAAAAATATATATATATAATGTTTGGGGAGTCCAAGTAATTTTTTTAGCAAAAAAATAATGATTTTAACTTGAAACCAACAAATGTCAGAAAAAGGTTTAGTGTTTAAGTGGTTAAACTTCCCTCATTTACACAAAGAATCTAAAGGACAAATTGTTACATTGTTTATACTTAGTTCAGAATGTTGTGATACTTGGCAGACTAAAATCGATAACGATTCTTAACAATTAATCGTGCAGCTCTAATACACATTTCCTATTTACCAGACTAAAACAAAACCTTTTTAACCACTTAACCTCTTGCTTACTGGGCACTTAAACCACCCCCCCCCCCCCCCCGCCCAATTTTCAGCTTTCAGCGCTGTCACTCTTTGAATGATAATTGCGCGGTCATGCTACACTGTACTCAAATGAAATTTTTATCATTTTTTTCACACAAATAGAGCTTTCATTTGGTGGTATTTAATCACCATTTGGGTTTTTATTTTTTGCTAAACAAACAAAAAAACTGAAATTTTTGAAAAAAAAAAAAATCATGTTTCATAGTTTGTTATAAAATTTTGCAAACGGGTAATTTTTCTCCTTCATTGATATTCGCTGATGAGGTTGCACAGATGGGCACTGATAAGATGGCACTTATGGGCCCTGATGGGTGGCACTGATGAGCACTGGTAGGTGGTATTTATAGGCAGCACTGGTAATGACGCAGATTGGTAATTTATAGGCGGCACTGTGGGAACGAAAAGACTCACTGATCACAGAGCGTGCCGCGTGCGCCCTGCACGCAGGCCGCTCAAGCATGGGAGGACGCCCAGGGACGCCCTCCCGACAAATTAAGTCCGCCTTTCGGCTATAGCGCAGACGGCAAGTGGTTAAGGACCAAGCCTCTTTCTGAGATTTGTTGATTACAAGTTAAAAACATTTTTTTTTGCTAGAAAATTACTTAGAACCCCCAAACATTATACTTTTTTTTTTTCTAACACCCTAGAGAATAAAATGGCAGTCGTTGCAATACTTTCTGTCACACCGTATCTGCGCAGCAGTCTTACAAGCGCACTTTTTTTTGAAAAGATACACTTTGAATAAAAAAATAAGACAACATTAAAGTTAGCCCATTTTTTTTATATTGTGAAAGATAATGTTACACCGAGTAACTTGATACCCAACATGTCACGCTTCAAAACTGCGCCCGCTCCTGGAATGGCGACAAACTTTTGCCCTTAAAAATCTCCATAGGCGACATTTAAAAAATTCTACAGGTTGCACGTTTTAAGTTACAGAGGAGGTTAGAATAATTGCTTTCGCTCTACCGATCGCGGCGATACCTCACATGTGTGGTTTGCACACAGTTTTCATATGCGGGCGTTACTCACGTATGCGTTCGCTTCTGCACACGAGCTCGTCAGGACAGGGCGCGTCTAAAAAATATTTTGTTCTTATTTTTATTTTACCTTTTACTTTTACACTGTTTTTAAAAAAGGAAAAAAAAAATTGTGTCACTTTTATTCCAATTACAAGGAATGTAAACATCCCTTGTAACAGAAAAAAAGGACCTCTTAAATATGAGATCTGGGGTCAAAAAAAAAAAAAAAAAAAAGAAAATTTTGTCATTTAAAAAAAAAAAAAAATGTCCCTTTAAGAGCTATGGGCAGAAGTGATGTTTTGACGTTGCTTCCACCCTGCAATGATATGGAGACAGGTGGGGGCCATTTTCCCTTCACTTGTCTCTATGTCAGGCCACAGGAAGGATCCGATCGCCTCCGCCGCTGCCCATGGCTCCGGTATGTGGCAGAGGGCACCGAATCTGCCGCAGAGACCACTTTTATCTTGAACCGGACCACTCACTGAAGAAGAGGATACCAGGGTTATGGCAGCTAGCTGCTGATAGAGCTTTCTTGTGGTGGTATTTTATCACCATTGAGTTTTTTATTTTTTGCTACATGAGAAAAGACCAAACATTTTGAAAAAAAATAAAGTTTTTCTTAACTTCTGTTATAAGCACTGTTGGGCTGCACTGATAAACAGAACACTGATATGCCGTGTGGATTTGCCAGTTTTTGGCTCTGTAAGCGCGGGGGGGGAGTATTGACGATAACTGACAAATTCTGTTTACATTGTGTTCAGCTGTGCTTGGACACAGCTGACCACGTGGTAAAGAGCCACCGTGATTGGCTCTTTACTCCAATATGTGATCAGCTGCATCCAAAGGATGCAATGATCACAGACCACTGCCGGTGCACGCCGCAGGGGGCGCGCAGTCAGTGCGAGCATGGGAGGACATCATATGAATAATCAAATGTGATTATTTAGGTAAACATACACAGAAGAGTCTGGTAGGTAATGTCAGCCCCTGGTGTCTTTAATTTTCAGATGATTTAACTCTCCAATAGCAAAAATCAAATATCAGTTTTGCATGGGTGAACCTTTTTAAGATAGAAAACTTATTTAAATAAAACCAAAGTCATACCTAAATAGATCATGACCGTACCTCATCATCATCATCATCATCATCATCATGATTGGCCTCTTCAGCTTCCATTATCTCATCTTTCTGCACTTCTTTCACTTCTAAACAGTCTACCATTTCTCCATCTCCTTCATTCTTCATACCTTTATCCATATCTTCTTCTTTTGAGCTTACATCTTCAACATTATCTTTCTCCCCATTCAACACTTCCTCAAGTTCCAGATATAAATCTAGGTCACAACCACTGATCTCAAAGCCATTTACTGAAGAACCAAAAGGGTGAAGTTTGCAGCCTGTCACAGAAAACATACTCATTCAAGAAACAGTGCAAATAGTGATATACATTTGGATCATGGTATTTAGTCACCTGGAAAGAACTCTGTGAAAGTTTCGTTCAGCAGAGACAGAAGCAGCTCCCGTAGATGACTTTCATGACGAGATGGAGAACACAGTGTGACTACGCTCTTCATCTGCTCTTCCACCTAAAAGAGACCATCACTTTACAAAATGTATTTTCTGCCATATCTTAGGTTTGCTTCAATTTTATTAGAGGTTTCATTTTTTTCTTATTTATTTTTACTACAACCACTTTTACAACAGCACAATTGTTAAGTTGTTTGAAAGCTATTAATCTAGGTTAATCAAAAGCTTCTAGTTTGATTGACAATCTGCTTGTGACTGGACTGTGGTTTGCAGGTCCCGATAGTTCCCTTATCTTTCCAAGAGTCTAGGTCCACATGCTTACCACCCCACCATCTACTGGGGCATGGTCTTGCTGTAAAGCTTCACACCTTATTCTAATCAGCTAGCTTTAAAGAAGAACTGTCACCAAAAGAAAAGAAAAGTTTGCAAGCCCCCCAGAGGATCCTGTGTACATAGCAATTTTCCTTGTTTCTATCCGTGCAGGGGTTGCTGATTTGAGGTCTTGGATAGCTAGTCCCACCTACACACCTAAGTATCCAAACACCACCGATCAAAGGAAACTTGGGAGGAGGGGGGGCATGACAGGCTTTGCACACAGAGACCCCACTCCAACTCTGAGCTGCCAGACGGAACAACATTCTGCTGCTCCTATTTAGTTTATATACTGGAACCAGACCTGCCACGCAATATTCAGGGCAGGGAAAGAATGGAAACTGTCAGCCTATGTTGTGAATGATTGCAGCTGGATAGTAGCAATTTCATTTGAAAAAACAAAAGCTGACATCACACACCAGCTACTACACTTATCTGAGCCTAGAGTAGTACCTGGCCTGTGCTGATGGTAGCTTCTTCAGCTGCAATCATTCACAACAAAAGCTTACAGTTTCCAACACGTCCAGACTATATGCACTAAAAAGGAGAGATAGCACTATAGGGACAGGGCTCAGTGCTGCCTGTAACTTTTTTCTGGCCATAAGAAAGAAAACGTTTTGGAAAGCTTCTGTACATTCATTTAAAAAATATATTTGTTTTAGATTACCTACAGTTTCCTCCTGTATTATACAGGCAGGCTAAAATTCACCAGTAATACTTCTCCCAAGAGGCTAATGTAAGCTGCACTGTATGTTACTGGTAAATACAATTAGGTTATCATGATTCCAGCTGTGATTTTGTGATTTTTTTTACATGTGAGAGTTCCGTGTAAGAAAATGTAGAATGAGCAATAAGTATATTAGTGTTAAAATACTTTAAAGGTAGAACTTGGGTTTACACTCACATCCTTGCAGTGGATAAGTTCCTTGCTCAGTGCCTCCTGGTCAGGAGGCTGCAAGTTTCGCACTCCTGTTCTCTTTTTCTTGAACTCTTTTTTCTCTCGAGGTTTTACCTTTAGTCGCTGCCCCTCTAGTTTAATATCATGTTGTTCCAGGGCGGCACTCACTCCATCTGAATTCTCAAACTCAACAATGGCATAAAGACCCTACAAATGAAAGCAAATTAACTTATATGAACAGAATTACATATAGAAAGAGTCAGTCTTTTATCAGTGAAACTGATGTAAATAGCATGCAGATCTTAGAAAAAAAAAATATTTGACATGCATTATGTTTGCAGCATTTTCACTATTCCACTTCCTCCATATTTAGAGAAAAGAGATGTTTTGCAGTATAATGGCGATCAGGTGCCAAAACTAAGTGAATAGACTGTTTCCCAAAAATTATACAAGATACCCAAGCTTAAAGCGGAGTTCCCCCCAAAAATAGAACTTCCTGTCCGGATCCCCCCCCCCGCCCCCCGGTGTCACATTTGGCACCTTTCAGGGGGAGAGCAGATAACTGTCTAATACAGGTATTCCGTACTACTTCCGGCGAAAGATCACCGCAGAATCTGTGGCGATCTACACCATGTTCAGCCCCTCCTCCGCCCCCCCCCCCCGCTGTCTTCTGCGAGACACACAGATCCCAGAAAACAGCGCACACAGTGAAGACAGCGACTCACGCAATAGGGAACCAGGCTGTGAAGCCGCAAGGCTTCACTTCCTGATTCTCTTACTAGCAATGCCAGCGCCTACACCCGAAGCCGAGGGGACGGATCGGCTTCGGGGGGAGGACATCGCGGGCTCCCTGGACAGGTAAGTGTCCTCCTTTTAAGGCCTCATGCACACTGGACGTTAAAATAATGTTATAAAAATGTCAGTAGCTTTGCAGTGAGTTTTTCAACTTTTTTGCAATAGTGTTTTTAGCGTTAGGGTTTTTTTTTTTTTTTTTTAAGAAAAAAAAATTTTTTTTTTATTTTTTTTTTCTCAATGGATCAAAAACATTAAAAAAGCTAGTGAGCGTAGTTTATGAGCGTTTATCGACGCTTATCAGCGTTAGAGCGTTTTTACAGCTGAAAAACGTCTCTTAGAACCCACTAGATTTGGGTTTTTTTTACTGCTCAAAACTGTTAACAGCCTATGTGTGCATGGACACATAGGATAACATGGAGAGTTTAATGACTGTAGAAAAAAACGTTGACAGCCAAAAACAGCTGCTGTAAAAACGGCCAAAAACGGCCAGTGTGCATGAGGCCTAAAAGTCAGCAGCTACAGTATTTGTAGCTGCTGACTTAAATTATTTTATTTTTTTAGGCGGAACTCCATTTAAAGCTAAACCTTATCCTGACCCTCATACTTAATAAGACCCTGTCACCAACTTAAAAAAATCGCAGGTAAAAAGGCACAGAAAAGTCAGATTTATAAAATGCTTACTTGCAATTTTTTTTTGTTCTGTACATGATTTTTATTTACTTGCAAATGAAAATTAGACTACTCCAGGAAGATTTCCTGGAACAGCCCTCTCTCTCTTCTTGGAGTGTTTCATTACTTTCTGTGCTGAGCCAGCATCTCTTCAGCTCCATTCACCTACCATTATAACCCTTTATGTACGAGGGGCATTCAAGTCAACCGGGACTTTTGAGTTTTTATATATTAAAAGAAACAAATTTCAAGGAGTGGAAACTGCATTTTTTAAAAATATTCCCCTGCTACATTTATACACTTATCCCAGCGTTTAAAGCCTGGAAAGCTTCGGCATAGAAAGATCTGTCAGTATGCCTGAACCATCCTGCTTCACTTCATCATTAGAAAGATGTCTCTTGTGCAATTTCATGACAGGCGATGCATCGATTATATAGGATTAGGTGTGAATGTTCACAGAAATTACTGTTGTGGGCTGGGAACCACCATGGCTGGGATCGTCATGAACAGACGTATGGTCACCTTTGAAATGTTTATCATTCAAATGTCTTACTGTGGCTGGGTATCTCATCATCGTACTGTGGTTGAAGTCTTCGGTAGATATCCACGGGTTTTATGCCTTCATTCAAGAAACTTCACTACCACACGCTGTTCCATGCACGCACTAGCACTTTTGTCTTCCATCTTAACAGTCTCTGGACTGACCTGTGACATGTGCACCACCTATCCGTAATAGGATACACTTGCTACTGCATGTAGTACCGTCACGTTAACATCCCTTTTTATACCTGTAAAATTAAAAGTCCCGGTTTGACTTTAACACCCCTCATAGCTGCTGGGGGAGAAGCAATGGGGAATACTATAGAGTGTCACTAGAGTGTAACCCTTGAATCTGCTGTGGCTGCTGACATCACATCCAAGATAGCAGAGCCAAGTAGCAGTCTCAGGACTTTTGAAGAGAGGCTGTTACAGGTAAAAGACATGTGTTAAAGTATGTGTTAAACTAAATGCAAAACTTTTTTCCTAGATTTGGATAGAGTGCAGGGGGGTTAGAATGCTTATATATTTTCATTGCTGTATATGCACGCTATTTGTCCTGTTTACCATTATCAATTTTAGTGAAAGTAAAAAAGAAAAAAAAAATATTGGGTTGTCCCCAGAAAAGTAATAAAGGGGAAATCTTCCAATGGGGACACTAGTTCTGGTGACCTGGGGTCCCCCAAGGAATTGCCTTAATTTGCAGGGAGTTCCTTTCATTTACTGTTTGGCTATAACGTCACCGCTAAACTCTTTGCTACGCACGTTTCTTCGGACGGGACATCGTCCAAGGGGCAAACTGGATATTAGGGGTCTTGTGAATATATGGTCTCAGTCTCATGCAGCAGAGTTAAAGAGGACTCCAATAAGGAGGAAGAGAAAAACTCACCCAAGCTCTACCGCTATAAAGTATAGTTGGTGTGTAGAGTAGTTGGTGTTCTGGCTAATTAAGCTCACAAAAGATCCATAGAAAGTACAGGCCGGCAACTCGACAGCCTCCCCATAGTAAAATGATTAATTGAGCATTACAGCGATAACATCATTCAAAAATTAGGCCTTCATCAAAACCAATAAAGAGGACCCTATAATAACAGGAGACCCAGGATCTAGGTTGCCAAAACAAAATCAGTCCTAGAAGCAAATTGAGGATGGGTTGACATCACCTATTGAAGCAAGACGTCCCTCTGTGTGTCTTTGAAAAGCCATGCTGAATTGCCAAGCAGACAACTAGGCCTAAAATGACGCAAACCCTCGCAGCAGATCCTGATGAGGGTCACAAGTGGCCAGAGGTGACCAGGCCACTGTAGGCAGGCAGTGGAAAGAGACCAGCGACTACAAAGCGATTTAGAAGTAGGAGCAGCAACTGGAAGGTGCCTCCCCTAAGCTAAATGGCAAAAGAAAGAGCGTGCTGAACACTCCACCTAGCGAACTATGTCGACACTCAGTTCCCTCACCCTTCCGGCTACACAAGTGGTCGCCAGCACTGGCTTTAGACCCAACATAGCAGATTCCGAAGATCTTTAAATCAGGGAATCCATTCTCTTATCCATAGCATCTTTAAGTATGCCCATGTCCTAAAAGGCTAGGTCCGTGTCTCAAACACTTGCGAAAAGGCCAAATATAACTGCATTTTATTCCCTAAAGATGCTGGATCTTCATAGAAGGGGAAAAAGGTAAGAGCAACCCTCTCTCCAGAAAGAACCTGAAAGAGAATATCCTTCCCACAGTTCCTGCAGTGTTCTGGCCAAGCCAGGGGAAACAATAACATTGAGGATCGGTGGGAAGTAGCCTTCTTTTAAAGATGGATGAGTGTTTCCTGTAAAGAATGGGAGGAGCTTTGCTGTCCTGAAAAGGGAAAATACAGTTTAGCTTTATTTCAGTAGAACTGAAAGAGGAACTGCAGTCTGCTCACATAATTTGTAATAAAAACATCTTTGCCATTCTGAAGCTTCCCTAGTACCACTGTGCATATTTTATATATACTGTGATTCTGTACTTGACAAATCTGCTGCAGAAATCTCCCTCCACTGAGTCCGGTTGCATCCATTTTGACTGTGGGCAGCTGAAGCTGCTGCCTGTTCGCGTCCTGGATTTACACAGACACACAGAGGCACCCCTTCAGCTCTGCAGCTTTCATTGGCCCTCTTATGACTCACCCCCCCCCCCTCCCTTCCTGGCAAACTCTCACAATAGTTAGATAGCTGTGCATGATGTAATAAGCCTAGGCTAATGACCAGACAAGAAACAGGAAGTGGGCTGTATAAGGTATTTACTGGCAGAAAAAAAATTTTACTATCCAAAGTTAAAACAAGGGCAGAGTATTTAATAGATGGGAAGATGAAAAAATGACTAAAGTTCCGCATGAAGAAAAGGCATCCAGCTTCTCGGACACTAGCAAAATACTGAGACAAGATAGCTGGAGTCTGTTATACAGGGGCTGGCTTAAAGCATTTTGTTTGCCAGTATCCCAACCTCCAGTAGACAGAGTAACCCAGCTGTTTAAGAATTCCGATAATTTCTATGTCCCTTAATGGACAGTAAACATAAAATTCAAATTCAAACAACGAAAAATAGCATAATTACTACCTCTTGGCTTACAGTAAAAAAAAAAAAAAAAAAAAAACCTACCAGTGTAGTCTATTGGGAGTATATTAGCCCATGGGTGGGGAGAATTTTTCCTAGTGTTTAACCATGTATAGTATGAGCATGGCTGATATGCACAGGTCAGCTGTGTCCCAGTGAACAATCAGGAGAATAAAATATACCTAAAGGGGGTCTAATGACATGTGTTCATATCCATCTATTATTGTGGTGGTGGTGGTAAACACTATATCACATACAGTAAAGAAATGTTAATACAAATATTTAACTTTGTATATTTTATTTAACAAAAGTACAATAAGAAAAGCCAAATCCATAGATTAGGCCAGGTTCTCCATTCTCCACATTTTATAGTTAACAAAAGCTCAAAAAGATGTAGTACAGCCGTGGCCAAAAGTTTTGAGAATGACACAAATATTAATCTTCACAGTCTGCTGCCTCAGATTTTATCATGGCAATTTCCATATACTCCACAATGTTATGAAGAGTGATCAGATGAATTGCAATTAATTGCAAAGTCACACTTTGCCATGAAAATTAACTTAATTCCATAAAAAACATTTCCATTGCATTTGTGAAGGCGGCTTTAGGGCGCCCAAGAAAGTCCAGCAAGCCTCAGGACCGTCTCCCTACAGTTGATTCAGCTGCGGGATCCAGGCACCACCAGTGCAGAGCTTGCTTTAGAATGACAGCAGGCAGGTCTGCACACAAAGTGAGGAGAAGACTTTTGGAGGATGGCCTGGTGTCAAGAAGGGCAGCAAAGAAGCCACTGGAAACACACCAGGGACAGACTGATAATCTGCAAAAGGTATAGAGATTGGACTGCTGAGGACTGGGGTAAAGTCATTTTCTCTGATGAATCCCCTTTCCAATTATTTGGGGCATCCAGTAAGAACCTTGTCCATGGAAGAAAAAGGTGAGCGCTACCATCAGTCCTGTGCCATGAAAACAGTAAAGCTTCCGGAGACCATTCATGTGTGGGGTTGATTCTTAGCCAAGGGAACACAGCCATGAACAAAGAATGGTACAAAAACATCCTTCGGAAGCAACTTCTCCCAACCATCCAAGAACAGTTGGGTGAGGAACAATGCCCTTTCCAGCATGATGGAGCACCTTGCCATAAGTGGCTTGGGGAAAAAAATATTGAGATTTCGGGTCCATGGACAGGAAACTCCCCAGACCTTAATCCCATTGAGAACTTGTGGTCAATCCTTTAAGGGGCGGGTGAAGAAAAAAAACCTCACAAATTCTGACAAACTCCAAGCATTAATTAAACAAGAATAGGCTGCCAGCAGTCAGGATGTGGCCCAGAAGTTGATTGACAGCATGCCAGTGCGAATTGCAGAGGTCTTAAAAACTCTGCATGGTCAAAAGGACCAAAGGAATATGTTGTATCGGCTCAAAAGGCTGTTTCTGTAATGCTTACAGAACTAAACTCAAGTCCCAAAGGTTCATGGGTGCTCTAACCGGTGGATTAAGCTGCGTTACAACCTGTATAAAGCTTCGGACCAAAGAATGCGAAGCAAGCAGACGTTGAAACCATACCGATAAGGCCGAGACCTGGCCCTTGATAGTACTCAAGGCCAGTTTCATCTCTAACCCCATTTGCAGAAAGGCAAGAATTCTACCCATGACATACTTTCTAGGATGCCAACCCCTGGATTCACACCAGGAAACATATGCCTTCCAGACTCTATAATAAATGACGCTGGCTTCCTTGCATTAATCAAAGTAGATATCACTGAGCCTGAAAGCCCACGATTCTTCAGAATGTGGGTTTCAATAGCCAAACCGTTAAATTTAGCGTTTGTAAAATAGGATGGAACACTGGTCCCTGCAATAGCAGGTCTGGACGTGGTGGTAGGGTCCATGGGGCCCCTACCACCATCTTTACTATTTCTGCATACCAAGATCTTCTGGGCCACAAGAACTACCGACTTCCTTTCCTGCTTGATCCTGCGAAGTCATCGAGGTAGCAGCAGAATAGGAGGGAATGTATAAATCAGTGAGAACTGATCCCATGGGGTCACCAACGCATCTGTTCCGTATGCGAGTGGATCCCTTGTTCTTGACACAAAGTTGTCGACTTTGTTGTTGAACCTGGACGCAAACAGATCTATGTCCGGGATCCCCCATCTTTGGCATATAGCCAGGAAGATGTCGGGGTGAAGGGACCATTCCCCCCGGGAACAACTGCTGGCTACTTAAGTAGTCCGCCTGCCAGTTCTCTACCCCTGGAATGAAGATTGCCGATATGCACGGCACATGCTTTTCTGCCCAGGTTAGCATATGGTTTACCTCTCCCTGGGCTGCCTGACTTCTGGTGCCCCCTTGGCGATTGATATAAGCCACTGCTGTGGCACTGTCAGATTGAATCCTGACAGGAGAATTCCGCAACCTGAATGTCCAGGCCTTTGGGGCTAGGTGCGCTGCCTGAATCTCTAGAATGTTGATGGGCAAGGTCCTTTCGGTTCTGGACCATTTCCCTTGGACAGACGCCTCTTCCAGGACTGCTTCCCAACCTGAAAGGCTGGCATCTGTTACCACCTTCCAAGTAACTGGTAAGAAGGATTTCACCTTCTGCAGATTCTCAGATATCCTCCACCAACTGAGGCTCTGGCGCACTTTTGGCGACAAACGCATTGGAAAATCTAGTGCTTGGACCTTCTTGTTCTAGGCCGATAGGATACTGTTTTGCAGCAGTATTGAATGAAACTGAGCATAGGGAACTGCTTAGAATGAAGCCACCATCTTCCCCAACAACCTCATACAAAGGCGAATGGAAGGACCCTTCTTTGCCCTGACCACCTGGATCAGGTCCTTTATGGCGCTGATCTTTGCCTGGGGTAAAAACACCCTCTTCTGGGCTGTATCTATAACCAGACCCAAGTACTCTAATCTTCTTACTGGCTTTAAAGAAGATTTCCCTAGGTTGAGGACCCAACCTAGGTGATTCAGGTAGTTGACTGTGGTGATCATGCTTTGGTCCAAGCGGGCTACCCACCGGTCTATCAAGAGCAGGTCGTCTAGGTATGCTATTATCGTTATACCTTGAGTCCTTAATCTGGCCAGAGGAAGGGCCAGAAGTTTTGTAAACATCCGAGGTGCAGTAGCTAGACCGAAAGGCAAGGCTACAAACTGAAAATTAAGTTTTTCTACTTCGAAACATAGATATTTCTGGTGAGCGGGGAAAATAAGTACATGCAGGTATGCATCTTTGATGTCGATTGATGCCAGAAGTTCTCCTCCTTGTAGGATGGAGGCTACTGATCGGATTGATTCCATGCGAAAAGAGCAAATTTGCAGGAACTGGTTTAGATCTTTGAGATCTAGAATGGGTCTGACATCTCCATTTGGTTTTGGCACCATGAAAAGATTTGAATAAAACCCCAATCCTTGCTCTTCCATTTGGACCATCATGATCACTTTTTGTGACAAAATCGGTCTAACGTAAGAAAGAGAGACTTCTTTTTCTCTGGATCTATAGGGACATTTGACCTGAGGAGATGGGAATTCTCAGAACTCTAGTTAGTAACCTAGAGCTATTGTGGAGACCACCAATCTGTCTCGAAATTCTTCCTGCCAGACGCTTGAGAACTGCAGAAGTCTTGCCCCAACTCGAGCGGGGGCGCCCCTTCCTCCCCCAGGATTTCTTTTGTCTCTGAGGTTGACCCTGAGTTTTACCTTTTGAACCTGACGGTGGAGGCTGTCGTGACTGCCTGGATGCTGATGCCCCTGGCACTGGAGAAAGAGCCCGTTTAAATGAGGGACGTTTCCTCTTTTTCTTAATTGGCAAAAGGGTACTTTTCCCACTTGATATTTTTTGGATATATTTGTCCAAACCATCCCCAAACAGCTTTTCACCTGGGAAAGGAAAACCAGCCAGGAGCTTTTTGCATAGTGCTTCAGCTGACCAACTTTTCAACCATAAGATTCTACACATATGTACCAACCCAAGCGTAAGGCGAGAGGTTTGAAGAATAGAATCTCTGATTGCGTCAATTGCAAAACACAAAGCCGCTGGCAGCTCGGCTAACTCTTGGGCCTGCTGTTCAGTTAAAAACTTGAGCACCTGTTTCAAATGGTCTCTCAAGGATTGACATACCCCACTTGCCGCCACTGAAACTGCCAAGGAAAAAAAGGTTTTTTTAACAAGAATTCCAATTTTTTATCAGTTGGATCCCTAAGCATTTGCGCATTGTCAACCGGACAAGTCAAACTTTTATTCACAGAGGATATAGCAGCGTCAATTGCTGGTATACTCCACATCTTAGTAAATTTTTCCTCCATAGGATAAAGTGTTGAAAACTTTTTAGGAGGGAAAAAATGCTTATCTGAGTGATCCCACTCAGAATATACAAGCTTTTCCAGCAATGAATGGACAGGAAAGGCATGCCAGGCTTGAGGAGGCTTTAGTGAACCCAAACAAGAAGTGGGCTCTTCAAACGACTCACTTAAGGGTAGCTTAAATGTAGAGCGGACCATTTCAGTAAGAGAATGCACCAGCAACTTCTCAGCATGTGAAGCTGAAGAAGGTCCTTTCCCACTTAATCCCTCGGAAGAGGAGTCATCAGTCTCTCCACAGTCCCCTGAGGGGGATTCATCTTCCCCCTCCTACTGTACCTCTGTATGTGGATCCTGGGTGTTAGAAGAGGACCTAATGCGTTTTCTTCCACTCTGTGAAGATGCGATTAAAGCCGTTAACCTTTCCTCCAATCCACTCATAGCTGAGGAGAAAACCTCCTCAGTTATATAGACAGGGGCTTAAGTGTCGGAAGCAATTGCAGCCCCTGATGACCCAGTTGGCTCACTCTGACCAGCCTCCCTAGATCTTTCAGGGGGGGGTGGTGTTGCAAAGGGAGGGTCCTTAGGCGACCCCTTTGTGCCCTTGGTTTTTATGGTATTTGTATCACCCACTCTGGTCATAGTGCTGAGCACAAACGCAGAGCTACTGCCAAAAAAATGCACCCACTGCTGAGCAATAGTCCAGCAACTGCGGCTGCTATCAAGCCCAGCCTGATGCTTAAAAAAAAAAAAAAAAAAAGCATGGATGTTCCAAAAACATCATTTGGAATTTTTTATTTTTTTTACTCACCTCTAAATGGCTGTTGCTAGGGGGTCCCTCGTAGTCCGCCTCCTTCAGTGCCTGGGCTGGTGACATTACTTCCCCTCGGCACAGGAAGGGCTCAGCTCTGCCCCCTCCCTCTTGTCAATCATCTGGGACACATTACAGGTTCCAGATGACTGAGCGGCCAATTACAGCCACAGCCGGGCGCCCACAGTTGCAATGCTAGCGCCGCTGAATGGAAGGGGAGACGAGCGGAGCTTCTATCCCCCGCATTGCTGGACTGTGAGACAGGTAAGTGTCCGATTATTAAAAAAGTCAGCAGCTGCAGTATTTGTAGCTGCTGACTTTTATTTATTTTTTTTAAAATGGGAACTCCTCTAAGTAAATGTGCCCTGGGAATGCCTGTGTCACCAAACACTCACATGCCACTCGTCTACTCTGTGTCCCTAATTCAGCTGTATGCACCTGAAACAAGGTGCACTTTATAGCTCACACAGCCCGCGTTGTGGACGCTGAAGCATGCCAATGCCGCTAAGCCCCGCCCCTTCCTCCAACCACCAACCGCGCCCCCCCCTCATCTTTTTCAAAATAGACAGTTTTCCCGCACAAGCGGGCTCCGATCCTGACCGGATTGCATGGAGGGGGGCTGGGGTGGAGGAGAGCTGCCGATGGAGAACCACTGTAATGGCGGCGGGAGCGGCGCACCGCTGACTGAGCCATGCTCCCTCTGCCTCCTGGAGTGAAGCTATCCAGGTGGGGGGACATTCCAAGGAGGAAAACCCCCCTTCCCACGTCTTACCTGGGGCTTGGGCTGGAGGAAGCGTGCAGCTTGTAATGACACAGAGCGAGACTGAGAAGCGTGGAAACATGGAAACTTGCTCTTGACAGCCCCCGGTGGTGACTATAGGCATGACAACATTTACTTAAAGGAGAAAACCCACAAGAATTAGAAAAATTCCTTAGGAATCTCCCTTACCTTATCCAGCTGCAGGGTTCTGTGGTAAAACAGACCCAATCTTCATCTCTCATGGTGGGCTCTGTTAAAAAACCTTCAGGGACCAGGGACCCTTTTTTTTTTTTTTTTTTCAAATATCAAATTTTTTTATTGAAGGTTATAGTAATACAATATAGAGGAACATGGACATTCACAAACATTGTACAGTATATCCATTTGTGGTATTACACATGTGTTTTTTTTTTTTTTTTTTTCCATGGCTTGTCTAATGTTGGTTCCTATGGTAATGCAGGTATGCTTATATAAACGCTCATTCAGTTACTGAATAGGATAGGAGGAAAGAAAGGAAAGAAGGGAAAGAAGAAAATAAGCCTTCTAATTGGCGTTGTTACCTGGTCATGGTGGGTCCTCCCGGAGGTGCCACAGCTCCCAGACCCTGTTATGCGCCTCCAGCTTGTCCTGAATTCTAGCTGTCATTTTCTCCATCAGCTCTATATCTTTAATTCTAGAGTAAAGATCTTCAGCTGAGGGTGGAGAGGTACGTTTCCAGTTTAAGGCTATAAGACAGCGTGCTGCTGTGAGTATATGTCTTACTAATTTCTTATATGGTCTGCAAATTTTTAGTGGTGATAGACCTAATAGAAAGAATTTTGGAGTCGCTTGGACCTCTACTTCTAAGAGGCGAGAGAGGAGATGGCGAACCATCTCCCAGTACTGAGCTAGTATTGGACAGGTCCAATATATATGTATGAGAGTGCCTTTAGCGTCCTGACATCGCCAGCATTTATCTGAGCTATCTGGGAAAATTGTATGAAGTACATCTGGGGTCATGTACCAGAAGTAGAGAATCTTATATGAGTTTTCCTTATATAGTGTACACATTGAACTCTTCGCTGTCTGATTCCATATTGCCTGCCACTGCGCTAATGGAAGTTCTTCCCCAAGGATCTTCTCCCATCTGAGCATGTAATGGTGTTTACCCTGCTCTTCCAGATCGATGGTATTCAAAATCTTGTATATTTCTGATATTAGCCCTTTCTGTGAGCTACCTGCCATGATGGTAGTTTCAAACGGGGATGGAGGTGAAAATTGTAGATTTGGGGCTATAGTTAGTGCGTAATGTCGTATTTGTAGGTATCCGTAAAAAGCTTGTTTTGGGAGTTTGTGCTTGGCCTGCAGGTCCGAAAAAGATAGGAGCCTACGAGTTCTGGGATCTATTATGTTTCCAAAGTGGAACAGGTTCCTAGAGGACCAAGGGTATGACATCTGATGCGTGAGGCTATCTGGCACCTTGGGGTTGCAGACAAAAGATGTCAGGGTCGATTTTTCTGAGGTTAATTTGTGAGGTTGGGCTAATTTGCGCCAAATCCTCTTTAACATGGACATGGGACCCAGAAGGCGTTCTGGAGCTACTTCCGCGTTTGCATTCCATAATAAGTTGTTCGGGTGTATCGGGGCTAGCCATAATTTCTCGATCTCTGTCCACTTATTATATGATTTTTGAGTAAACCATGATGCCAGCGCTCTCAGCTGTGTGGCTTGGTAGTATTTAACGATATTGGGGAAGGCTAGACCCCCCTCACTGCGTGATGCCATCAACACTGTTTTGGAGATCCTGTGCTTTTTATAGTTCCAAACGAAGTGAAGTAAGTCTGATTGGAGCTTTTTCAATTGCTTAAGTGGTATAGGTATAGGGAGTGTTTGGAAAAGGTACAGTAGCTTCGGGAGAATAGTCATTTTAATAGATGCAATTCGTCCTAGTAGGGATATATGGTGTTTTTTCCATTGATTTAATAGGGATCTAATGGTGCCAAAAAGAGGGGGAAAGTTTTCTTGGTACAGGGTATTAAATTTAGGGGTGATATAAATCCCTAGGTATTTCAGGGCAGTTGTTTTCCATTTGTAATTATAGTTAGATTTTAAGAGTGTGATGTCAGCGTCCGGGATGTTAATGGGCAGAGCTTCTGACTTTGAGGCATTAATTTTATATCCCGAGATGGCTCGAAATTGGTCCAGCTCAGCGTGTAAATTTGGGAGGGAGATGTGGGGTTGGGTCAGGGTGAGAATTATGTCATCCGCAAAGAGGGAAATCTTAAACTCTCTATCTCTGACCATGACTCCTCGTATGTTTAAATTATTCCTGATGGAAGCCGCTAGGGGTTCTACACATAGTGCAAACAACAGGGGCGACAGCGGGCACCCCTGTCTTGTACCGTTCGAGACTGAAAATGTTGTTGAGAGTGCAAAAGGGGTTCTGACCTGTGAGGAAGGGTTTGAATATAAGTGTTGTATTGCCCGCAAGAAGGGGCCCCGGAAGCCCATGTGGCTCAACGTGGCGAACAGGAACGGCCACCCCAGCCGATCAAAAGCTTTTTCAGCGTCTAAGCTGAGCAACATAGAGGGGGCGCCGTCCCTGCTCGCCACCTCCACCAAATCTATCACTTTTCTAGTGTTATCGCTTGCTTGTCGCATTGGGACAAACCCTACCTGATCCTTATGGATCAATGATGGCAGGATCGCATTCAGGCGATTAGACAGAAGTTTGGTGAAGATTTTCAAATCAGAATTCAACAGTGCAATAGGCCTATAATTTGCACAAATGGAGGGGTCTTTATCTGCTTTGGGAATCAGGGAGATGAAGGATTTCTGCATTTCTAAGGGAATTTGAGTGTTCTGGAGGAAAGCATTAAACAGTTTATGAAGATGGGGTAGTATAAGAGGGAGAAATGCTTTATAGTATTCGTATGGGAACCCATCTGGGCCCGGAGCTTTATGGGACGGTAGGGATTTAATAGTGAGTTCTATTTCCTCATCAGTGATCTGTGCATTAAGTGTTAGTAGATCTGATGATTGTATATGGGGAATTCCACTCTGTTCTAGGTATTGTTTCATCGAGTGGGACAGGTCAGAAGAGGGAGGATAGCTAGGTATGTCCGGGCTGTTGTAGAGGTCTTTATAAAAGTCCGCAAATGTGTTTGCAATTTCTTCAGGGTGTGATAGTAACTGACCTAATTTGTTTTTAATCTGATTTGGGGTTTGCATATGGGATCTCTCCCTCAATTTGTTAGCCAACAGAGAGTGTGCTTTATTCCCCTTGTCATAAAACAATTGTTTCAACCTGGTTAGGGCTTTTTCCACTTGTCCCATAGCTAGATCACGAAGAGTGGCACGAAGTTTAATTATTTTCCTTAGATTTTCTATCGTGGGGCTGGTCTGGAGCCTATGTTCAAGTGTTTTAAGTTGGCTCTCTGCTTCTATTTTGGCAGCTGATGCGTCTTTTTTAAGTTTTGAGGAGATCGCTATACATTTACCCCTAAGAACCGCCTTGTGGGCTTCCCAAAGAGTAGGGAGTGACACTTCCTGATTGGAATTTTCTAGGAAATAAAGTTTAAGTGTAGAGTTTAGTTCGTCTAGGGCCGGTTGGTGTTGGAGAAGGAATGTATTTAGTCTCCAGTTGTAGGGTCTGTGGACGGGGGTGCCTAGGTCTAGCGTTAGTAAAATAGGGGCATGGTCTGACCAAGAGATAGGTCGTATTTGCGCTTTACGTGTCAGTTTTAAAGTAAAATTATTAAGGAAAAAGTAATCTATGCGTGTATGTGTACAGTGGGGAGCTGAGTAAAATGTGTATTGTCGGCCTCCAGGACATAGAGCCCTCCACGCATCAAAGAGCGCATATCGTCTGGTGATTTGTCTGAATAGTCTCGAGTCTCTGTGGACCCTAGGCGTTGGAGCGTGAGGGGCTAACGTCTGGCGGTCCGCCGTGGGTGACTGTACAAGATTAAAGTCACCTCCCAAAACAAGCACCTCAGGAGTAGACCTAAATATTCGGGATATTACCTTGGATAGAAAGCTATGTTGTTTAGTATTAGGGGTATATAGTGCACATAGCGTTATTTCTTGTGTTTGCCACGTTCCTCTCAAAATAATGAAGTGGCCGTTAGGGTCACAGTATTGAGACACGCATGTGAAGGGAGTTCCCTTCTTGAAAAGTATGGCCACTCCAGCTTTTTTACGACTACCCGAAGCTATATATATTTGGGGGTAATATTTGGATGCAAACGCGAATGAGCCTTCCCTGTCAAAATGGGTCTCCTGGACCATAATAATAATATCAGCTCCTGATTGTCTAAACTCCCTCAGTGCCAGATGTCTTTTCCTATTGGAGTTCAATCCGTGTACGTTTAGTGAAAGTACCTTAGTCATGGTGGCGGTTCAGTGTGTGCAGGTGTACGCTTACCTAGTGGCGGCTTGTCATGGTTCGAGATCCCAGGGTCAGGAAATGCACTCTCCGGGAGGAGACCAGGAAATTTCATGGACTTGGTCATGTACCAAAGAAGGTGGTTAGAAAGAGAGAGGAAGAGAGAAGACTGGGGAGAGAAGAGGCGAACAGTTAATACACAAAAATAAGAGAACATCAACCTCGTCAAACATCTTTGATAGGCCAACAGGCCTAGACTAGAGCGGACCTCCGCGTGAGCCTCCCCCCCCACCCCCGTTGGGGCGGTTGAAGAGGTCCACCCAGGAGCCCGCATCCCGTCAACAATATTTTCCAGACCGCACACAGTCTAATACTGTGTGCCAGTAACTAGCTGAAATAAAATTGAAATAAGTGGGAACAAAAAATAAGGGGAGGGGGGGTGATAATCGATGGCTTCTATGCCGATCTACTCAAAGCTCGTCTGAGTTTAGCCCTCACTGGTTAACTAAGGTTGGGCGTTAGGGATTATTCAAATGGGACAGTCCAGGATCTTTTCAAACAGGGTATTGGTAGGACAGTTCTATTAGCTGAGCCTAAATGCTTAAGTCCCCGTGTTGTTTGTTGTTGTGGTAGTAGTGGATCTGCGATCCTTGTACTTTGCGGACTTGTGTTGGGAGTCTGGATGTCTAGGTCGGTTAGGAGCAGGGATCTTTTGCCAGGTTGCAGGTGGCGGTGGGGGTGTAGCAACTATGTCCCATTCTGGTAGTTGTGGGATTGGTATTTCAAGAATGTCGCAGAATGTACGAAGGTCTTCTGGGTATCGTAGGACAGCGGATTTACCCTGATGTTTCGCTGTGAGGCTAAAAGGAAAGCCCCATCTGTAGATAATGGCTTCTTTCTGTAGTTGCTGTAGTAGAGGTTGAAGAAGCCTCCGTTTTTGCAGTGTTATCCAGGACAGATCCGGGTAGATTTGAATCTGAGCTTCCATATAAGTTATTTTGCGTGCCAGACGTGCTTGTCTCATGATTTCCTCTTTGAGGGGATATGAGCTGATTCTGCAGATAACATCTCTGGGTTTAGGGGTGGCTCCCTGGGGTCTGAGTGCCCGATGGGCTCTGTCCATATCTATGTGTTTGGAGGGGGGTTCCCCAATGAGATTGTTGAAAATGGATTGCAAAGTGGTCTGCAGGTCCTCTGCGTTTTCTGGTTCCGGGATGCCTCTCACCCGTATATTGTTACGGCGCCCCCTGTTGTCCAGGTCTTCTATGTGTCTCTGCATATCTCTTAGCATTGCTCTGTGGTCTGCTCCCTGTAGCTGTGTTCTATGGACCGCTAGTTTCGTTTCTTGTATTTCTTCTTCGGCCATTTCCATTCTGTCTGTCAGATGTTTAAGGCCTGTTTGGAGTACTTGAATTTCCGTGCGACATGTGGATTTCACATCCTCAATTAGTTGTCTGAAATCCTCTTTTGTAGGCATGGCTTGCAGATATGTATGCCATGGTTGAGGCATATGTGGGGGTACATATGAGTCTCTTGCAGGGCTGCAGTAGTGGCGAGGGGGGGATGATACACGTGGTGGGGAGTGTAGGATTAAAGCACCTGCTGCATGGTTGATTTGCACTCCAGTTGCTGGGGGGTCCCATGGGTCTATGTATGCCCCTCTCTGTTGCTGCTGCATTGGGGGTCTAGAACTAGAGTCCTCTGCTGGGTGGGGGAGAGGGGCACTTGCTTTCTGTGCGTAGGATGGTATTGAGGGGGATGGCCGCCTGGGTGCACTAAGGTCTCTGGAGCGAGACATTCTTTGCGATTTGGGAGGTGGGGATGCGGCATCCACTGCCCATGATCTCTCATTGGGGTCGTCAGGGGATCGGTGTAAGCCGGCCTGCAGACCTGCAGGAGTTGGCAGAGGGGGGAAGTCCTGGGAGATGTCTGAGGAATCAGTGAAGACTGTCTCTGGGGTCTGAGAGAGCGGCTCCGGAGCCGTTCTCAGGAGTCTCGGGAACGCCGCCGAGCACTGAGTGTAGTGCGGGGGGGAGGCGGGCGGCATGGCGGACCGAGTCTGTTCAGTGGGGGAGTGTGGTTGGCGGTGGGGACTCACCGTTCCCATATCCGTGATGGATGCCCGGGGGTACTCTCTGGTCTGCTGAAGTCCCTCCAAGAGCTGCTGCTCAGGATGGTCCGATCGTGGGGACTGGGCGGGACTCCTTGATGTGCGGGCTGGAGTGTCCGGCGCCATATTGGCCTCGTCTCCCTGGGACATTCCGGGCTGTGTGAAGTAGGAACGGAGGTCCGTGGAAGCCCCTGGAGGTGGCAGGGACGATCCTCTAGGCTTGGAGGATCTGGTGGTCCTGGATTTGCCCATGTATTTGCGGTCAAAGTCACCCAAAATACGCCGTTTTCGCTGTGGGCTGAGAGAGCTGAGGGATTAGGCTGCCATCAGGGTCGGCTTCCGGTCACGCCCCCCCAGGGACCCTTTTTATCGTGGGATCCACACCCCTGGGCCTGTAAAGCACCCCGCCAGGAATATGGCTGAAAAAAACAAATACTGGATCCTGGGGTCCAGCTCTCTAAAAAGAGAAGTGTTACAGGCAAAACCTTGTTTCTTCCGACACGAGGCACGGGTACCATTCAATTCGGCCTGGAAAAGACACTTTGAATGGATCTGGTTGCATAGCTTGCCCCAGCAAGGAATATTCCAGCGGAGCTCAGCACAACACATCTTTACTCGTGGCCAACACCTAAGACACTGGCGAAAAAACTGATGTACTCCCAGTAAGGGGAAGGGTTATATGGGGAATTGAACTTCCTGTCTAGGGTGTGCCAGTGTCCATCACCTGAAGGTGCCATATAACCCATACAGTAATTACTGTGGCTCTTGTGTCCAATGATGTACAATAAACTAACACTTGTGTCATTCTCAAAACTTTTGGCCACGACTGTACCATGTCTAGCAAGGAAACCAGCACAAGCCATTTTTGCATAATGTCACAGGCTACTGCAATCATAAACATTTTTTATTTCAGCAAAAGCAAGCTTTTGTGGAAAACCACAAGTGATATGTATGCTGATATACTTTAGTTTTCTGTATGAATATTGTGGGATAGAAAAAAAGATGGGAATGCTTTTTACCCTGTCCTTGTCAATGACAATATTCTTGACAGATGATATTGACTGGAAGACATCTCTAAGCTGCTCTTCTGTGGTGCCTTTTGGGAAACCACTGACAAACACACTATGCTCTTGCTGCTGTTGGCGCTTGTCACGCTCCTCACACATTCGCTTATGGCGTCGCCCACGTAGGTGATCATCAAGGCTGGGGCCTACAAAAGAGATGTAAAACGGAGACCAATTACCACTCATTATTGAGGCTGTTACAAAATAAAAATCCTTTAAGAAGTCTGTACAAACTGGTGTGGCGCTCCCATCCTTTCAAAACTTCAGACTCCTCTAGGGATGCAGCAAAACCATCACTCATTGCGTTAAAATACATTCGGATAAGGTTCAGCGCTCTCTCTTACATAACAAAGATTACACTCAACATTATTAGCAGGTTTTTTTTGACAAGTGTGACACCATTCACGTGTTAAGAGAGGTGTGGAGCTGCTTTGCTGCCTCATAACTTGGTATACCTGCTATAATTGAAGAGCATTTCATTACAAGCTACTTCTGGAAATTGTGCAACAAAATGGGAGACACTGTGCAGTCGGATCCGTGCACCCACTTCTGCTTACAGCTCAAATTTTGACATGCAATTGTCTCCATGCAGCCGCTGCAAGCATCCACTTTTATGGGCTGCCTGCACGCAGCTCCAAGGCTGATTCACAAGCAGCAGCTCAGATCGGAGGACGGGTCTGATTCCCTGCCTGGTTGCGCAATTAGATAGACTTGACTAACAAAGCTAAAGATAAACAACAACTGTTTTTTTTTTTTCTTTTGGTATTAAGGTTTTACATAAATAAATACAAACTGAGTATTGTAAGCACCTCTGTGAGTTTTAAATGGTTTGTCTCAACCCTCTGCCACATTTGCTGGCCAACTTGGCCTATTAAAGGAAGCTGAAAGATAACAGACTTACTGGCCAGATCAATAGGTGACAATACAGGCAAAAAGACTAAAAAAAAATATAATGCAGCCACCACATCTAAGAATTGGTAAGCTACAATGTAACACATTTGGGAGGGGTTAACCACTTAAATACTGGGCACTTTCACCCCCTTCTTGCCCAGGCAAATTTTCAGCACTGTTGTGGTCATGCAACACTGTACCCATATGAAATTTATATCTTTTTTTTTTTTTGAGACAGAACTTTATTTTGGTGGTACTCACCACTAGGTTTTTTAATTTTATGCCAAACAAATGAAAAATTAGGTTTTTCTTAGTTTCTGTTATAACATTTTGCAAATAAGTAATTTTCCTTCTTCGCTAATGTACGCTGATGAGGCTGCACTGATGGGCACTGATGAGGAGGCATTGATGATCAGTGGTGCCTTAATTATCAGTGTAAACAATGTACTGACAGCCTGACTGGTTATCGGCTCTCATTTCCTCACAAACACAGCAAGTGAGAAAAGTACTATCGATAACCGGCAAGTCTGTTTACATGTGATCAGCTGTGATTGGACACAGCTGATCACACGATAAAGCGCTGCTGTGCTTGGCCCTTTAGCCTCGTTCACCTCGTGCGACTTGTCATGTGATTTGACAGTTCCAAAAGGCATGACAAGTCACACCCATTTGTTGGCAATGGAACTGTTCAAATCGGTGAGACTCCGACTTTGCGATGAAGCACCGATTTGAAAAAATTTTTCTTGCATTATTTTTTGCGATTTCAGGTGCGACTTGCATAGACATCTGTGCATGAAGTGGCACATCACTGACGCATGCACTCTGAAGGAAAGGCCATGGGTGCCGTTCCTTCCAAACCCTGTGCCGTGAACTGCGGCTCCCACGCAAGAGTGCCATCACTGCGGTTCTGGCCACTTACAGTGCCCGCGAACCCGGAAGTAACTCCGGGAAAGATGTCAGCTGGCTTAGCGGTATGTGGGCGCCGCTGGAAGCCTTCGTTCTAAGGTAAGTATTTCATAATGAGCTAGTATGCGACACATACTAACTAATAATGCCTTTGTCTTACAGTTTTTTTGTTTTTTTTAGTTTACAACCTATTTAAGGTCTATGTATGGGGACTGTATACCGTATATACTCGAGTATAAGTCGTTCCGAGTATAAGTCGAGGCCCTAATTTACCACAAAAAAAATGGGAAAAACGTATTGACCCGAGTATAAGACGAGGGTGAGAAATGCACAGCTACTGTAAGTGGAAAAGAGGGTCAACAATGCCCATTTGCAGCATCACTGTGCCCATTTGCATGCCTCACTGTGCCCATTTGCAGTCATAGGTCCCCTGAACTTCAAACTCGGTAGTTATGGGTTCCTAGATGCCCCCTAGCTGCAGCCAAAATTTGGGGTCTCTGAACCCAAAGGGTCCCGAAATGACATTGCTGCAGATGGACACAGTTGACCGAATTTGGGGCCCTGTATCTTGGGGCCACTTAGTGTTAAGAACCCCAAATTTGGTGTGCAAACCCAGTGGAACTAGCCACATAAAATTTCCAAAGCTGGGGTTACTAGCACCAAGTGGCCCCGAGATACAGGGCCCCAAATATCAGTTCAGAAAATGTCAAGCACTTTTCTGCAGCAGAAAATTACATTTTCCGAACCGGTTTTGGGGCCCCGTATCTCAGGGACACTTGGTGCTAGGAACCCCAAATTTGAATATGTTATGGTACCAGTTCTACTGGGTTTGCACACCAAATTTGGAGTTCCTAGCACCACGTGGCCCTGAGATATGGGGCCCCAAAATCGGTTCAGAAAATGTCAAGCACTTTTTTGCAGCAGAGAATGACATTTTCCAAACCGATTTTGGGGCCCCGTATCTCGGGGCCACTTAGTGCTAGGAACCCCAAATTTGGATATGTTATGGTACCAGTTCGACTGGGTTTGCACACCAAATTTGGAGTTCCTAGCACCACGTGGCCCTGAGATACGGGGCCCCAAAATCAGTTCGGAAAATGAAATTTTTTGCTGCAGAAAAGTGCTTGACTCGAGTATAAGTCGAGGGGGGCACTTTCAGCACAAAAAAATGTGCTGAAAAATTCGACTTATACTCGAGTATATACGGTATGTTTTTTTGCTATATTATTTATTTAATGCACTTTGTATTTAGTAAGTGCAACACATTTTTTAGTTTTTTTTTTACTAGATGGGATATCTTCTTGGTGAAGGCTGGCCTGTGTAACCCAATCCAACTGAAGAGCTACTGTAGCTCAGATTGCTAAAAAAAGTTAAAGTGTCCCTTAAAGCATGCATAACAGCACAGTGCTTGTGCTGTGTAATTTGGCCCCTTCTATCAACTAAAAAACCTGGCTGATCCTGCCTGGCTATGCCCTCCCCGTGTAAACTGAGCACGGTTTATCTCGACTGCTAAGCCCTGACACCGTGGTCAGTTTACATGCCTCCGCCAGCCGTGGCCATCCTCTGTCCCCCCCCTGCCTGTCATGCCGCGTACACACGAGCGGACTTTACGGCAGACTTTGCCCGGCGGACTGGATTTCGTCAGACGATTCGATCGTGTGTGGGCTCCAGCGGACTTTGTTTTCTCAAAAGTTGGACGGACTTAGATTTGAAACATGTTTTAAATCAATCCGTCAAAATCGAGTCCGGTCGAAAAGTCCGCTCGTCTGTATGCTAGTTCGACGGACAAAAAGCCACACTAGGGCAGCTATTGGCTACTGGCTATGAACTTCCTTGTTTTAGTCCGGTCGTACATCATCACGTACGAATTCGACGGACTTTGGTGGATTGTGTGTAGGCAAGTCCGTTCATTCGGAAAGTCAGCCGAGCAAAGTCTGCCGTAAAGTCCGCTCGTGTGTACGCGGCATCAGTCAGCTAGTTGGTGCCACTTTGCTGCCCGCCCCTCCCCTCTGCTATCATAACTGTACTACGTACATCCCATCCCCTCTGTTAGCCAACATTATCTATCGTAGTGTTTGTGCTAGAAAAAGAAGATGATGCAGATTATACCTTATTTCAGAGCGTTTCCCTGCACTCGCGTGACTCCTCGGCGCTCTCTCTGGCTGATGTTAGCGGGAGTGCTCGGCCACGCCCGCTATAGCCGTCAGCTGGGCAGAGGAGAGAGCTAAGGAGTCACGTGAGCACCGGGAGACGCTATGATATGAGATATAATCTGCATTTTTTTTCAGCACAGACACTAGAATAGATAATATTAGCTAACAGAGGGGATGGGATGTTTGTACTACAGTGGCTTAACAACCTTTAATGCTGGTTCGGATAGAAAGGTGCCAGAACACACAGTACATTGCAGTTTGCTGCGTATGGGGCTGTGTAGTCGCAGACCGGTCAGTATGTCTATGCTGTCCCGTGTCCACAGCCAAAAGTGCCTACAATGGACACATAGGCATATGGAAAAATGCAGCGCATGTACAAATGAATATAGGTCTTTAAAATGGTGAAACAGTCAAGAAATAACTAATTGACCACAGGTGCCTTGAAACACAAACGTCCATAGATGGATGTAAATGTCCAACCGCACATATGCCTATTTTGTTGTTTTTGTCAAACTGTATGCAGCAGCTTTCATTCATTTTACTGGTTAGCGCGGTGTTTTCTATTTACCTCTTACAATGGACACATGAGCATCAGAACTGGACCACGGCGCAATGCAAGAAGGTGGCCTGGTCTGATGAATTCAAGAATGGTTTGGGAAACAATAAAAAGTTTGAGGTGTTGACTTCCACATTCTCCAGATCCCAATCCAATCGAACATCTGTGGGATGTGCTGGAAAAACAAGTCTGACCCACAGAGGCCTCACCTCACAACTTACAGGAAAGGATCTGATACTGACACCTTAGTGATAGACACCACAGCACACCTTCAGAGGTCTAGTGGAGTCCATGCCTCAATAGGGTATGGTGGGTGGTCAGTGTATGTCAGCTGAGCTTCTCAGAGAGCATCATTAATCGTCTGACATGCCTAGGGACCCCAATAATCCAACAACTAGCACCACTGCAGCTGCAGTAATACGGGGCTAGGGGGGGGGGGGGAATGCAGTGAAAACGGACAGCCGTCTGCCAGATTCATGACAACACTCACGGTTCGGGACATTGACGCCGCACAGGAGACACCGAAAGCTGCCCCGGTCTCCAGGCTTTACATCAGGAGAGACCTGAGAACAGCCTCCATCCTCCCCTGAAGCCATGATGCCGCCACTTCCGGCGCACAGATTACGCGTCACCAGGAGGAGACGCTTCCGGCGCTGGGGTGAGCGGCTACTGAATATTCATAACCTCTGCTGACGCCATGCATATTAATGAGATGAAAAGACAAAGACGCTGGGAGGTGAGTGCTCAGTGTTATGTGTGTCAATGGAAAGCCACAGGAAACACACACTGCACACACCTCCAGCATGAGCAACTGATGGACTTTTACCATTCACTAGTGTCTTTATAGAGGATATTCAAGCTGTATGAAAAAAAGAAATAAAAGTCAGCAGGTAGAAATACTGTAGCCACTGACTCTTAAAAGGACACTTACCTGTCCAAGGATCCAGCACCTTCCTTAACCATGCCCCTTTTTCATCAGTCCCGGCATGTTTAGTAAGGGAAGCCAGATGTGACTCCTTGCAAGTTCACAGCCGGTGTTCTATCGGATAGTACCCACTGTCCAGAAGTGCCCGGGATGAACGGCGCATGCGCCATATGGAACAGCACAACAGAAATTTTACGATCAGCTGTTGTAATGGCGAGACGGCGCCTGCGCACAACAGCCGACGCAAGAAATTTTTGTGTCAGATTGTGCCTCGCGCTGCTGAGGCGCGTTCATGTCCGTGAGGGGCGGATTTTAAGCAGAAAAGGATTTGTTTTGCAGCACTGGCCATCATTTAAAAATCCAATCCTCCATCTTTGCAGCACTGCCCATCATTTAAAAATCCACCCCCATCATGTACAATGCGCGAGCTGTATGCATTTTGTGAATGGCCCGCAGTCCTCTGGAACCTGTGATGTGTCGTGGGGGGGGGGGTTGGGGTTCAGAGCAAAAGTTGGGCAAACTTTTGCTTGGATCACCTAGGCAATCCAAGCGGAAGTGGGAGTCGGTACCTGACAAAACCGGTTACCCACCCCCCCACCCCCCCCCCAAAAAAAAAAAAAGTATCCGAAGATGGTGGAGGAGGTGGAAAAGGGGAACGTCCTCTTTTGGGTGAAGTTCCACTTTTATATCTTGTTATATATAGAGAGAGGTGGCTCTGCCTTCATTATTTACTGCTCTGACCTATTTTTGAACTTCTATTCCTTGAAGTTTTCCATTTAATTAATTAGATAAACTTTTAGTGCCGGTTCAGTTCACACAGGGGCGACTTAGCCGCCTGACAAGTCGCACTCCATGCAGTGCAATGGAACCTTTCTAATAGGAGCAACTTAAGTCGCTCCGACTTAGAAAAAGGTTCCTGTACTACTTTGGGGCGCCTTCGGAGCGGCTTGCATTGACTTCTATACAGAAGTCGTTTTGCAAACTGCGCTGTACGGGGCAGCTTCAGAGTCAGACGACTTTGAAGCCGCCCGTGTGAACCGGCAGTAACAGTCTAATTTAAACAAGAAAAACTGAAACTAAAATATGATGCACCCCTTTCTGGATCCTGCAGTGTTTATACAGAACACCTTTGCATTGCTCTTGAGGCTGGCAATGCTTAGCTATAAGGAGCAGTGTCATATATACCTGCTAAAAATACATTAGGGCTGATTTACTAATAAGGTTAAATTACTTAGAGGGCCCGTTCCCACTAACACCATCCATTACACATGTTAAAATGCATTTAATTAAAGCTGTATTAAACCCAAAAGCAAACACTTATTATAGTGCAGTTTACCAATTCTTAGATGTTGCGGCTGCATTAGTTTTCTTTTTTAGGCTCTTATTTTCATCATCTGGCAAGTAAATCTGTTGTAATTCATCAGAACACACTCTCCTGCAGATGTAACAGTTAGATGGTTGAGACAAACCACTTACCACCGACAAGGGTGCTTACAATGATCAGCTTTTATTTATATATGCAAAAACTTTCTTCCCAAAAGGGAACAAAAAAAATTGTTGCTGTAACTGTTTATAAAGTGTGAGCTGGAGTTTGGTTTCGATTTTAGCGCATCTAAATCTGCTAGTACATCTAACACTCCCCCCAGACTGACAATGCTGCTGTCCCTGTGCTCCTCCATCCAGAGTGGAGGCACTCTAATACAGGAGGTGTGTTACTGGCCCGATCACCAAGTGAAAACAGAGGGGGAAAAGCCTAATGAAAGAAAACAAATATGGCCACCACATCTTAACCTCCCTGGCGGTATGATTATTTCAGATTTTTGCCTCTCAAAGCGGTACAATTATTTTGCATAGAAATGTGGCGTTTTATATTGTAGGTCTGTAATTCTTAGCAATAACACACTTAGATCTGTCCACCAAGAGTCTAGTAGACATCCCGGGTATGATGAAGTTTGAAACACAAAATCATAAATTATAATATAATAAATAAAATTATAAAAAATAATAATATAATAATAATAAAATACATTTCCCCACGATTCACTATCGCTCAATTCTGCAAGTGTTCTAATTTACTATCGCTGTTTTCTAGCTGGTCTAAAGCCACGTTTGGCGTAAAGAGACACTTTTTGGTTGCTATGGACAATCTCTAGTTTCCAGGCAGAAAGAACAGTATATATCATATAAAACTGCATGCAGGACATTGGACAAAGCACTGGGGACAAAAGGGATGTGAAATCATTTCATACAGTAATGTAGTCTGTAAGATTACAGTGTACTGTATGTGGACTAAAGTGATAAGTGTCCTTTGCGCTATAAATAGTGTGTAGTACACAAAGATTAAATAATAATAATAAATGAGTTGATTGCAGCAAAATCTAAAGTGTTCACAGTGACACAAATACAAACTAAACAATAAAAAATAAAGTGATAAAGTGAAACAATTATAACAGGACTACCAAAGTGCATAGAGTGCATTCAATAAAAGTGATCATAAATATATGATTAGTAAATATAGATAAAAATAAAAATAGAATGACTGGTGAATAATAACAAAGATGCTGATGAGTAATAAATCAATAATCAATTGTGCGATATAAAATGAATTTAATTGTAAAAATGATCGTAAAACCTGCTACCTATTGAAAAAATTAAATTACCGTATATACTCGAGTATAAGTCGTTCCGAGTATAAGTCGAGGCCCTTTTTTTCCACAAAAAAAAAAATGGGAAAAACTTATTGACCCGAGTATAAGACGAGGGTGAGAAATGCACAGCTACTGTAAGTGGAAAAGAGGGTCAACAATGCCCATTTGCATGCCTCACTGTGCCCATTTGCAGCCATAGGTCCCCTGAACTTCAAACTCGGTAGTTAAGGGTTCCTAGATGCCCCCTAGCTGCAGCCAAAATTTGGGGTCTCTGAACCCAAAGTGTCCCGAAATGACATTGCTGCAGATGGACACAGTTGACCGAATTTGGGGCCCCGTATCTAGGGGCCACTTAGTGCTAAGAACCCCAAATTTGGTGTGCAAACCCAGTGGAACTAGCACCATAAAATTTCCAAAGCTGAGGTTTCTAGCACCAAGTGGCCCCCAGATACAGGGCCCCAAAAATCAGTTCAGAAAATGTCAAGCACTTTTCTGCAGCAGAGAATGACATTTTCTGAACCGGTTTTGGGGCCCCGTATCTCAGGGCCACTTGGTGCTAGGAACTTCAGCTTTGGATAAGTTATGGTACCAGTTCCACTGGGTTTGCACAACAAATTTGGGGTTCCTAGCACCAAGTGGCCCTGAGATATGGGGCCCCAAAGTCGGTTCAGAAAATGTCAAGCACTTTTCTGCAGCAGAGAATGACATTTTCCGAACCGATTTTGGGGCCCCGTATCTCGGGGCCACTTAGTACTAGGAACTTCAGCTTTGGTTATGTTGTGGTATCAGGTCCACTGGGTTTGCACACCAAATTTGGGGTTCCTAGCACCAAGTGACCCTGAGACACGGGGCCCCAAAGTCGGTTCGGAAAATGAATTTTTTTGCTGCAGAAAAGTGCTTGACTCGAGGGGGGTACTTTCAGCACAAAAAAATGTGCTGAAAAATTCGACTTATACTCGAGTATATACGGTAATGGGAAAAAATATATATAAAAAAAATATATAAAAAAGGAAAACGGTTTCTTTGACGGTGTCGTAGCGTGTAGGGAATGGCCGGAGCGAGACGTACACAGGAGAAGTGAGAGGGCGCTTTTCTTTTTCGCTTTTAATTATTCGATACAATGTAAGAGTCCACTACATATTCTTAATAAATACCCCTGCACTTTTAACATACTACACTAGTGGAGCCCCCTTCTTTTCTCCTTTCCTCCCCCTATCACGGTGTTGGTAACACCGGAGCTTTATAGGAATCCAGCAGAGGACCGTTAAGGAGAAATCTACAATCTATTCACCAACTACATACAACAGTGGCAGTATTTGCAGACCCGAACTCACAGATGCAATAATTAATCACTTTTGAGGTGAGAGTTCTGGGAGACCACATCTAAGGGTCCTTTCACACTGGGCCGGTTTGCAGGCGCTATTGCGCTAATAATAGCGCCTGCAAACCGACCCGAAAGTGCCGCTGCTTTGATTCCAGTTTGAAAGCCCCGAGGGCTTTCACACTGGAGCAGTGCGCTATCAATGGGACGGCGCGGCTATACCGCCGGCAAAGGGCCTCTGTAGAGGCGCTTTACGGTGGTTTTTAACCCTCTCTCAGCCGCTAGCGGGGGGTAAAACTGCTAGCGGCCAAATACCGACGGTAAAGCGCCGCTTACAATAGCAGCGTTTTACCGCCGACGCCACCCCCGCGTGAAAGAGGCCTTATTAATTGTATGAAGTTTTATATGGGCAACACCACTATGTTTTACTACTAAGAAGCCAGCGATTGGAATTACATTTTGTCCCATATTCGTGACTTTTTAGTACTATTCAACTTCCCAGGAGGACATAGCTTCTCCATTTCACCTTTTTTTTTTTTTTTGGACTATTCATTTTATATCGCACAATTGATTATCATTGATTTATTACTCATCAGCATCTTTGTTATTATTCACCAGTCATTCTATTTTTATTTTTATCTATATTTACTAACCATATATTTATGATCACTTTTTTATTAAATGCACTCTAAGCACTTTGGTAGTCCTGTAAAATGAAACAATTCTATCACATTTAGAGGAGAATTCCTCAGATAATTGGACCACTGCGCGAAATCATTTTTATTGTTTAGTGTACTGTATGTGTTATGACTGTTCACTTTTTTGAATTTGCCGCCAGGCTCCGCCCCCGTGCATCGTGACGCTCGCAGGGAACAGAGCCTGGCACAGAGAGGCTTCGGGAGGAGGACACAGCCCGCAGACATAGCGGAGGGATAGCGCATGGTCCTGGGGACAAGGTAAGTAACCTCTTCCAGGATCCTGAGATGTAATCCCGAGTGTGGTTCGGGGTTACCGCTAATGGTGCTGAAATTTAACCCCGAGCCACACTCGGGAAAACCGCCAGGGAGGTTAAGGATTGGTAAGCTGAAATATATTACATTTTTGGTTTTGGGTGTAATACCACCTTAAGGCAACCCCATTCATTACAAATGGTATGCCAATGTACAGTGGGCAAAAAAAAAACAAAAAAACATGCATTATCCCTTTTGCAAAATGCAGCTAAGCACAATGTACAATATATTGCCAAAAGTATTGGGACGCCTGCCTTTACACGCACATGAACTTTAAGGGCATCCCAGTCTTAGTCCGTAGGGTTCAATATTGAGTTGGCCCACCCTTTGTAGCTATAACAGCTTCAACTCTTCTGGGAAGGCTGTCCATAAGGTTTAGTAGTGCGTCTATGGGAATGTTTGATTATTCTTTCAGAAGCGCATTTGTGAGGTCAGGCACTGATGTTGGCTGAGAAGGCCTGGTTCAAAGTCTTTAATTCATCCCAAAGGTGTTCTATCGAGTTGAGGTCAGGACCCTGTGCAGGCCAGTCCAGTTCCTCCAACCCAAACTCGCTCATCCATGTCTTTATGGACCTTGCTTTGTGCACTGGTGCACAGTCATGTTGGAACTGGAAGAGGCCATCCCCAAACTGTTCCCACAAAGCTGGCAGCATGAAATTGTCCAAAATGTCTTGTTATGCTGACAGTGCAGTAGGGGTGCCATTCACAATGAATGACACTACACAGGACAGGCGTGTTGCCACAATGCACAAGGGTAAATGGGCCCTCAACGTCCACTCATGTCAATGAAGAAAACCAGTGAATGTTTCCAGCGCATATATTGTAACTAGGTGGTTGAAGCAAACACAAGTTAACTTTTGTAGCATTTCCCAAACGTCTCTTAAAACGTTCATATTTGTGGATTCCATTGTTGATCCAGATTACCCATACATGCGAGGTTATCAGAATGTCATACCACACAGCTGACAAACTTGATTGAACAAGCTAATTGGCTACCATGCACAGCTGCACCAGGTTTTGCACTCTCCAGTTTTAGTAAATCTCCCCAATGTATCAAGATCCCAACACCAACTTTAAAATCTTTTCATACTTTATTTTTCTTTTCCTTTCCATTTGACTTCATGCACACAATGTTCCAAACACACACACTACTTGTGTTCAGAACATTATTATTTGTGTACATGTGCCATGTAACACAAGTAGCAGCCTATAGCCACCTTCATCTATTCATGTCTATTGAACACCAGGACATCCTGGGCAGCAAAAATATGCAGCATGTTTGCTCTACACAGGCACATGCACCCATGTGCAAGGAAGCCATCTTCTCACTGTGCCCATATTCACTAAGGGGTGGATGAACCCATCTCCCTGGAAGTCTGGGTCTGGCTCCTGAAATGTGACAGTGTACATCATCCGAGGGGGAAGGCACTGATGATGTAGCCTTCCCAGGATGCATCTGTGGGTTAGGAGAAGTCTGCTTTAACTATGCTAGGTAGTTAAAGAAAAGCTCCAGGCTCCCCCTCAAAAAATTCACAGTCAGTAGCTACAAATACTGTAGCTGCTGACTTTTAATATTCGGGCACTTACCTGTGCAGGAATCCAGCATTTTTCAATTGCAGCACTTTGTAAATTGGCCGGCTGGAGGGAAAGGGTGGGGGTGAATTTTCTGTCTCAGTTCACTTCTGGGAACTGAGCCGGAAGTGGGAGCGGGTGCCTGCCAAAACCAGGTACCCGCTGCCCCCCCCCCCCCCCCCCCTCCACAGGAGATGCCAAATGTGGCAGCGAAGGGGGGATGCAGGCAAGAGGTTAATGTAGGGAATGCATTTAGGTCAACAATGTTTAATCTTTAGAACCATTTTAAGAAAGTTTCTTGTTTTGAGCTGGATTTCTATACAAACCACCTGTTCCTTGGCAGATATTTGTGCACGATTCTCTTTTGAGGGGTACTTCCAGGACTTCAGAGTTGATATAATGTACATTTGGGGGCCGCAGGGTGCATTATAAGTACATGCAAGGGCACCTTCTGCAGTTTAATACATTCAATTTTATTAAAGCTACATTGTAAATGAAAATAGGTTTCCTCATTGAATTCATTGGTCTTTTTGGCTATGCTACAAGTAGATCCTCACTGGTTACACTTCACATGACTTTCTCTCCCCAGGGCCACTGCTCCCACTCTGGAGTCCATCTGTTGCTCCCAGACATATGGCTCTTCCTACTACTTGCCCAACGTGCTCATGTCAGACATCGCCTTCCTCAGGAACGTGTTTTTAGGGCATGTACACAGTTCTTGAACTTCCCAGAGGAAGTGGTTTTGCAGCGATATCACCTTCATCCAGCCCTGATCCAGGATTTGTGCCACTTGCTAAAATGTGACCTACAGCCCTCTACGGGACGCATGCATGCCCTTCCTGTTTATGTCAAGGTGACAGCTGCTTTGGATTTCTACACATCTGGTACATTCCAAACATCAGCAGGTGATGGTGCAGGGATCAGTCAAGCCAGTATGTCTCGCTGCGTTACATAGGTCACTGAAGCCATAGTATGTCGTGTACACAAATTCATCCGGTTCCCAAAGGGCATTGTTCAACGTAAGACAGCATCCTTTGACTTTCAAACAATTCATGGGTTCCCAGGAGCTGTAGGTTGTACTCGTGGCATTAAAGCCCCCTTCTGATCATGAAAGTCAATATCGCAACCACTGGCATTACCATTCCATGCCTATGCGGGTGTGTGCGATGCAAGAGGAGCAATGACACATGTAGTAGCAGAGTATCCAGGCTCTGTGTCAGAGGACATTTTGGGACAATCCAGCTTAGGTTGCACATTTCAAAACCAAACCAAAGATGAAACATTTTGGCTTGTAGGTGAGCATTATTGTGAAATCCAATGTAGTTAATGGGTAGAAAATAATTCATTACATTGTTTGCTATCAAATTAGTGAAAGTAAGTTACAAAAAATATTGTAGTGACTTCGCCACATCAAATCACTGACTGCTAATGTGCTGTACTCCAAAACCAGGGGAAAGAATGTTCATTGCTTACATAGTGGTTATTATTCATCAGAAACAGGCAATTTAAAGACTCAGATTTCCACAATCTGATTTACTAACTTTGCCTGCTCATGTTCTTATCCTCCCAGGAGGACGCGGTTACATCCAAAAGCCATGGCTGATGATCCCAATAGACGATCCTCAGACTGCTGCAGAGTTACGATACAATTCCTCACATGCAGCAGCACTCAGCCTGGTATCAAAAGCTTTCTGCAATCTCAAATCAAGGTTCCGATGCCTAGCCAGACATGGTGGATCACTTCAATACAGTCCTGTAAAAGTTAGCCAGATCTTTATAGCCTGCTGTGTCCTGCACAATATGGCATTAGGTTTTAGCACAGATATACCAGTAGAGGAAAGAAGAAGAAAGTGAGAGAGAGGCTGGAGAGGAAGGCAACAAATAATCTCAGCAGGCAAGGAAACAGCTAGTGCAGAGACACTTTAACTAGAGGTGAGAGGTTGGCTTTGGTCATTTTAAATTGAAGTTTTTTTGCTTATATTTTGCCTTCCCTGGTCCCCTTCATCAACATAATGAAATGTTAATCAACCTGGCCTCATTTACATACCTTATTTTAGACTCATGGCTTATCAGAGGGACCAGCAAGGTGCTGTACTTGTACCTCCAATGCTAGTCTTTGGAACCTTTCTTCCTGAATGGTCCAGTCAGAAAATGAGATGGACTCTATCTGACTTGCTGCAGCTTCTATTGCACACTGTGAGAAGCATACAGTATGCAGTGAAATCAGAGTAAAACCGTTTTAGTACAGAAGAGGAGCCTGTATGACTGTACAAGCCTGAAGGTAAGGCTGGATTTCAGCTTCAAGTTTAATATAAAAATTAAAGCAAAGTAATCATTACAAAATACGTTTGTTACATATGGCTCCTGAAAAAGTAATACATGCTATGCAAACTTCCCTTGCACAAGTAAATGCTTTCAAGCTAAACATCTGAAAGCCTTACTGCAGAATATTTTGGTATTTAATGTACATTCTTTTTGCAGGTTTGAAGGTAAAATTTACACACTAATCAACAGTACAACTCAGTGTGAAATGTGTCCACCTCAGCCATTATGAAACACCTAGCAGGAAGCAGGCTTTGAAAAGAAGATTTTAACATTTCATTCATAAAGACTGAGCATCTTACACCCAGTGAAGCAGAGAAATCAAAACAAAATGTATCCTTCTCAAACATAAAATCATGTATAATGACCTACGCTACAGGTCAATAAATAACGTTTTTTCTTTTCTATGTATAGTGATATTCAGATCAGATTAACCGACATTTTTATTCATTTCATTATATTCAGACAGTACTGTATTACAACCCCCCTGTAACTTGCATCATTTAAAACCATCCATGCCCACCCATACCTTCCACAAAAATTTCAGGACACTTTTTCTTTTGTTTCTTTTTACTGATGGACCTTATTTTTTTTTCCATTGTACAAAAAAAAAAAGCAAAACTAAACAAGAAAATAAAAAAAGGGTGGGGGATATGAGCAGGGAGCAAGAGCACCCCCCCAACAACTCATGGAAGTTAGATGAAGAAAAATATATATATTAAAATAAAGGACCAAGGGAAAAGTTTAAATGGGAGATGCGAAAGAGCAAAAACGTGCCCCCGTCGCTGCTAGGTTGGGATAGTTGGGCTTTCTGGATTTGGACCGTTGACATCTTTATCAGGGGAAGTGAGCAAAGGAAGTCTTCCATCCTCAAGCACATATACTGTCTGTTAAGTAATGGTGAAGAGTACTGGCTTGATATAGGTCAGAAGGGGACAGGAATTTCTTTCTACATAGAAACTGGTGTTTTTAGTCCCTCAGTCTTCCAAAACGATAGGTTCGCTTGTGCTGGCAGGGTGGGCTGCAGCAAGTGAGGGCATAAGCACAGCTGTTCTTGGAGGCAGTGGTAGCTTTATCTTCAGGGGCTGATTGGGGCGACGAGCAGCTCGGCGCATCTCCATGTGTGAAAGGGATTTTCTTAAGCATCTACAAAAGGATAAAATAACAGAGTAACTGATAAATCATCATACATGTTTGTAGGGTTACAGCTCTTCCTCTGACCCCTAACTTTTTTTTAAAACAAGAATGTGCTGTCAATCCTGTAGAACTGGCAGTAGTATTTAAATTCTAAAGCCTGCCATAGACAGTGCAATTTTCTTTCCTGCAACTGCAGGTTGCAGGAAAGAAAAAAAATCCTCCATCAACAGTCAGGGTAAAATCAGCCTTCTCATACATGGTTTGAAACTCGGCCGGTCCCTGCTGAACCAACTATGACTGGCTTAACTCCAGAATTTATTTATTTATTTTAATTTAGCTACTGAGATTTTCCCTTAGGGCTAGTTTACACTTGCTTCAAAACAAGGCTTCGGACAGGCTTTGTTAACGCTCTCTGAATGCCAGGCAAAGCTCCTGTCACTAAATAAAATAGTTAGCTTACAGTCCTGTTTACACCTTGCGTTTGCTTTGCTTCAAAAATTATACCCCAAGTCGCTTTAGTGGTGCTTTCAATGCGTCTTGAAAGCCTCCATAAAATTCTATGACGAAGCACGGTTAAAGCACCTGCGGCTTTTGAGAGGCTTTAATTCAGCTTTAGCTTCACTTTGTTTTGGAGAAATTGTAGGTATGAGATATCCACACACACACAGGCCATCTGTCAAGCTTCAAAAGTGCATCACAGAGGTATCACCGACACATCACCAAAGCTTCATTAAAGCACCAAGCTTCATTGAAGCACCACCGCAGCATCAAAAACACATCATAAAAGCATGTTGAAGCAGTAGGCGCTTTAATGTGTGTTGAAGCCAAAGCAAGTGTAAATGAGCCCTAACTGTCTTTGCCTGTAATGCCCATACAAGAAATATCAGGTGTGCCCGTTACCAGGACAAGAAGGAACAGACGACAATAAAACCTCTTGTCTGACGTTTTAACCCTTCCCCACTCATTTAAATTGCATCTATGTCTGTGTCCCTGTTTAAGAGATTTCCCATCCCTTCCATTCCTGATCGGAAGTGAGGCGAAATCTCTCCAACAGGGACAAAGACAATTAAAAAAAAAAAAAATCAAAAAGTGGTTCTATCCCTTCCCTACTTTGTCCAAAATAAGTCTGGCTGGAAATGGGCTTTCATATGGAAAAAATAATTAAGAAGCAAGACAGTTACCTTGTATCCTTTGTAGCCACAAACACTACAGGATTAGGGGCATCAGCAAGATTGAGTTTCTGCCTCTTAACAGTGGGTTGAGAGCTGGAACGGACACCAGAGGAGAAGGAGCGGCCATTGGCAGAAAAAGGAGGTACAACTCCAACCCCAGATACCTAAAGACAAAACTTTGTATATAAATTGTTTATACAAGTTATGATATTTAAAATAAAAGTTATTACTGAGAAGAAATCTAGCCAAGAAACAAACCTGAGAATACAGGACAATCATGCTTATTTTTAATATACCACCTAAAATTATTGCAGGAAGTACCTCTTCACCTCAGTACTCATAACTGTTGTCTTTTGATCCTTTAGCTTAACCAATCAGGTTTGGATATCTATTACAGTTTATAGCACTGGCTGCTAAACCATTTTTTTTTTTAAATAAGATGGAGAAACAAACTTATTGTGGACCACCAACTCTGCTGTAGAAAATTGATGGAAGTGGTTTATGTACTCTTGTAACTGGATTATATATGATAGTACTATATAAAGAAGGAAAACTTGGTTTGTTTTTTAATAAAAAAAGATATTACACTCCTTAGTAAATGTACCCCGTTAGCAGCATGGTTAGGATGAATAAACGAAGAGTAATAACATTTCTGAAGTACTTCACCTTTCCTGGAGAAAACACTGCTCTTGGCTCTTTACTGCTAGGCATGTGTACAAAAACCTGGGGTATACTAGACTTATACATAATAAGAGAAGCATTTTATCCAGGAAAAGAAAGTGTTTCAACCCTTTTAATACCTATCCCAGCAAGACTTAACAGTTTTAACATCTAAAGTATAGATCCACACTAAACAGCAAGTTTTGTAATCATCCACTACAGTTTATACACAAATTTCTGAGTTAAAGTTGAATTCCATGAATGGTTTCACTTAGCACAGCCTCCATTCACAGAAAGTCTTGTATTTCTTTCCACTTTTCAATTAACCTAATGCCTTCTCTCACTGGATGAGGCGGAGAGTTTTCAATAGAAGTTCTCTGAATGGCGGATGTACCAAGCGAGTGACCCTCTGTTTTGTATACAAAAAGCAAGTAGGTCGAGCAGTGCTTGAAGAGACCAATGCTGACTGTATGTAGCAATGGCTACTACAGTGAATTTCTGGCTATCCAGACATGAGAAATGAAGGATTAGTACTAACCAAGCTGGATGAATGTATTCCAAAAAACATAAAATTAAAAAATAAGCTTTATTCTGTTGTCTTTCAGTACCAACATAATACTTACAGCTTCAAATGCTCTTTTTGTGGGTAAAACATTCAAACTACGACTCTGAGTGAGTTGGTTGCGATTTATTGGCGTTTTTGTTCCACGTGGGGTTTTAGGCTTGAGTGGTGCTTGAGCAGCTGAAAGAAAGGAGGATGGGAGCTTTAGACAACAATACTTTGAAACAAAAGTAACTCCCTGTGCTATTTGCAATCTACAGTACAGCTAGCGACCTTGACAGGCAGCAACAGCCTATTCCAAGCAGCCCTTCCATCAATCCAGCACAGAGACAAAGGGAGAAAAGCTGTGTCTGCACATTATCACAGACAGGGCATCTGTATCTGGGCATATGAGAAAATATCCTTTCATGTATTGTACTGTGTGACCCACCAAGCTCAGAGAACAACCCAATTATGGAAGAATAAAAAAGTAATGTACTCAATGAAGAACTTCAGTATTTTGTTTTTGTCCTTTTTATACTTACCTTCAGTAATTGAGGGTAGGGCTGGGAGATTTTCTTTAAAAAAAAAATCTTCGATTCTCTTAAAAAAAAAACTCGATTCACGATTCGAATCGAGGTTTTTTTTTTTTTTTTGGAAACCGCGCCGGTCCTGAGGCGCTGCGGGCATGAGCTTTTAGGCGAGGCCGCGGCTTCGGCCTAGTCCGCGGCGTCCGGCCTCGCAGACTAGGCTGAAGCCGCGGCCTCACCTAAAAACTCCTTGCCTGCAGCTCTTCAGGCCCGGCGCGGTGTCCGCGCCGGTCCGGAGGCACTGCGGGCATGAGATTTTTAGGCGAGGCTGCGGCTTCGGCCTAGTCAGCGACGTCCGGCCGTAGCCGCGGACTAGGCCGAAGCCGCGGCCTCGCCTAAAAACTCATGCCCGCAGCGCCTCGGGACCGGCGCGGTGAAAAAAAAAAAAAATCTAAAAAAATCGATTTGCTTAAATTTTGAATCGATTTGACCTCTCAACTCGATTCAAGATTTAAATCGATTTTTTTCCCAGCCCTAATTGAGGGCATCTTGTTTGCCTGCAATCCCGAGACCTATTCCATTGGCAGGCTTCCTCTCCAGACCAGCTGTCAAACATGACCCCTGTAGTCTCACGAACACAGGGACAACATTCTGACTCCAAGGTGTAATGAGACATGCAATTCCTAGCACACTTCAGTGAAGTCAAAGAGGTGTACGCTGCCATTTACAGCCCCCAGCTTGATCAGAGCAAGCTGAAGGGAGAAAATGGACTGGTCATGTGACAGAAACTTTGTTGTAAAATTTGAAGTACTATTGAGCTTAGCACTTTAACATGACCTAGGACATGTATGTACTAAGACTGGAGTTCTAATTTATTGCTACTAAGTGTAAGGTTCTTGTACTTACCTAGGTCTTTTACAATGGCAGCTAAGGGAGGGCGCACCAAGGGCAGGATCTTTAGTGGAGTTTTAGATGCTTTTGGTAGTCGAATAGAGCCTTGTGAAAGAGATAAATAAAATTCAGCTTCTGCATTGAACAGTTTTAAAGTACAGCCAAAAAAATACAACTAAACAGAAGAAGAAAACTTACATTCTGCCTTTATGGAGTTGGAATTGATAGGCGCATATGGTCGACGTGCAGCTCTTCTAGGTTGCAAGATATCTCTGCACATGCGCCGTGCAATACGAGTTAATTTGGTCGTCTGCAAAAGGAAGGTTTGCCGATTCTTTGCCAACAGTTTAGCCCGGTTAGCACTGGTGGTATATGGCGACATGCTCTGAGCTTCGGGCCGAGAAAGGTGGCCACGAGAATGTGGCTCCTGAAACCAGAAATTACATTTTTCTGCAGGTCATACAAGCAGGTCTACTCATGCTATCCATTTACTGTTACAGATATTAGATCCTTGATGTATATTTTTGTTGTACAACACATATACTGGTCTTTGAAAACGTTGCTTCAGTTTTTTATTGTGTGTAATACCTACCCTCATATTTACCATCTTTGTAACACACCATGTGAGGTAAGATTTACCAAGTAAAAAGAATTTTAAATTATATATCCAAAATGTCAACCCCCTATGTGGGGCTCCGTCACTTGTTTAATTGATTAAAATGAGGTACCCGTCTAAAGTTATCCTTCAGAAGCAGTTGTGTACTTTCTGTAAATTCATGGCAGAAAAGCTATTTTTATTCTTTAATTAACTCCCTATGACATATGATATCATCGCGGGCCACATCAGTATTATGGTTGCCCTAAAAGGGCCAGTTGAATCTGTACTACTATATCAATTTATCCAGAGTTTTTACTTCTCAGATGGGTGCAGAAACTCAACCACCACTCCTTCCCTAACCAAATGGTGTGGTGGGGGTGGTCAAATTGCAGTGAGAGGATCTTAAAGGGGCAATAAATAACAGGAGTGCGTTGCACACAAATTCAGGGATGCAATGTGTACAGAGTGCAGTTTCAGGGGTACTCTATTCACAAAGTGCAGAGTTTAGGGTTATGCTACATACCGAGTGCAGGGTTCACGGCTGTGCTGTGTACAGAGTGCATTGTTCATCTCTCTTTCACAGGCTGTACACATATCACTTCCACCCCTCCTTGGCTCTGACCTCTACACACATCTCCCTCCACAGCCCTCATCTCTCCAAACCACAAAGTTTCCTTGCATCACAGCCACCCGTTTTGGCTCTAGTACCTCCAGGCAGTGTAGGTGGCTCCACCTCTCTCACTTGCAGAAAGATCATTGGTTGGCATCTCTGCACAGATGTGCAGTTTACAACGCGATGCCCCATCCCACACTTTGCCTGCACCTGCATCTCCCATGTCCCTGTCGTGAATGCAGGGCAGGCAGGAGCCACCAAGAGGAAAGCTGTCCTATGTAAATACAGAAGGCTTCTGTGTTTGCAAGTGACAGTGGGGAACAGAGTGCGAGAGCCGGAGATGGTGGAACTGAGTTCCACCACTTTCTGGCTGAAAAAAAGCCCTGGGTGTGAAGGCCACATGAAATGGTCTGGAGGGCTGGATTCGGCCAGCGGACCTTGTGTTTGACACATGTGCCCTATGACATCATCAGCAGAGTTCCTTATATCAGTCTAGTCAGTGGGAGGGATCAGACAAGATATGCAACATTCTAGTTACACAGGCACATGTCCAAACACTAATTCTCAAGAGCCCTGTGCTTAGCATTAGGGCAGAGGGTGGTGACAGATTATCAGAGCTTTGCATTTAGCACGCCCTGTGCAAACAATCCACAAAATCTTTCAATATATGGTGGCTGCAGATGGATGGACAAAGGCCAGCATTACTACTTAAAAGGCAACATACTTGCCTACTAAGAACTCCAACTGCCTACTTTGAGCTACATAGGGGTAGTTAGGAAACCAATCATCCTACACACAGAGGCTCCAACAGTGACTGTTCCCCAGAAAAGAAAACTGCAGATGTAAGGAAGTTTCCTGCTTTTTAAGAACTGCGCATATGATGTGGCATGCATTATACAAAAAGACTTACTCTAAGTATCAGCTACCAACTGATCTAACTACTTCCACTTGACGGAATCGGCTGCCTTTTTTAATAACTAGTTAAAGTTTGTTTGAAAAGAACTGATCATTGCATATAGCCGTAATTATAAAACTCCATTGACACCGAGTCACTGCAGCCAATGAAGCAAAAACTAAAATAAATTTTCTGCCTCAGAAATGTTAATGCCATTGGATGGCAGCCAGGCAAATAACATCTAAAAGAGAAGCCAGCAAAAGCAGCTTCCAGATTTTTCTCAGGACAGGTTTCCTTTACTCCACAGGAAATATGTAAAAAATTATTACATACAGTCCTACAGATTACACTTGATATTTTTAAAACCGCTCAATAGTGATCAAAATATACACATACCCCAATATTCCTAGCTGCACCTTCAAGATGCGTTGGTGTTTTTAGCCCACCATACTTTTTCCAGTAGATCCAGCAAGATGCACAAAGGCGGCACTGCATGTTAGGAGGACCCCATGCATACCACTGTGCAGAAACGGTGGCTGTAAAAGAAAATAGCAAAAATATATTGGAGGGTACAAACAGATAGACATGCCAAAACGTAAAGTCAAGACAGAGAACGAAAAAAACATTATGGAATCTGCGAAGAATTTAAAGTTAAAATAATTCAGGCAGATATAAACACACATGTGTGAATGCAGTTCTGTTTTTAATACATCAGTAAAAATTTGGAAAGCATACAGCGTATGCAATTAGCGTCATCCTCTTACTGGATAAGTGGCACAAGAAGACAATCAGTTTGTGCTGTAATGCTTATTTTCTAATAAGAAGCATGCTCAAATGATGGGGAGAGAAGACTGAGAGGAGCTCTTCAGTCTGCTGCTTCTCCTTTCACTGTGCAGCCACGAGGGGGGGGGGGGGGGGGCACAAGACCAGTAAGTGCAGTTGAGAAAAATCATGTCTTTTGTGCGTCCCGAAAAGTTTGTGTGAAAGTCGTGTATATCTCAGGACTGGATGGACAAACAAATCCTTTCGCATGTAGAACAGCTTCCCTATATGTATTTCATATGTGTATTTAGCCTTTTAAATATTGACTTACTGTGGCAGCTTTCACAAGTCAAGCCCTTTTGGAATCCAGCTCCATTAAGTCCAGGTTTAGATCCAACAGATATAATCTGATTAGGATTCGGTTTGGTGCTAAAACCAAAAGACATGGGATTTACAGATTGTACATGAACCCACAGTACGCACAGCAAATATATAAGGATGTGTAATACTCACTAAGTTGGGATGTAGACTTGCTTCAGTTTGCTGTCTGCTTCAGCTGCTTTCAGACGTTTCTAAAGAAAGATAAACAGGTCAAGATGTACTCTGCATTACTTCTCATTGTAATTACTAGAGGTGAGCATGTGGGGGTACACCTATATTTTTAAGGTAAATCATGAGCTTTGATTGTATTTATAAAAAAATCATGGACTTTACAGGCACCAATGTATTAAAAAATAGTAATTTTATTAATAACAAAATGTACATTTGTTAATAAATTTTTTTTTAATACATTAGTGCCTGTAAAGTCCATGATTCTTTCAAAATATAACCAATCCAGTTATTAGGACGTGGCACTTTTTTACCATTATTTATACACACAGTACATTCTGTTGTGGTTTATCTGTACTAGTTTATTTGAAATCATGGACTTTGGCTTTCTGACACATGGACACAGCAGACTAACCAGCTGCACTGAGAAGTGTTTACTACGAAAAGTCCAATGGCAAACACACATGGAGCTCATTACCTGTCCTGTAAAAGGATCGGTCTTAGAACTAGCTAGGAAAACAAAGTGTGCACCACAAGGCCTTCGCTTTCTTGACATGTTAAGGAGATGTACTCTGTGGGTAAAATGCAGCTCTATACCAATACAGGTTACCTAAAACTGACCTTTAGTTTGTTGGAAGATCTATTAAGACTTGGAATTAATTATAATAATCAATTGGGTGCCCTGTCTAAATTCTGCCAGAAATTAAAGGATGAAAGCCAACTGGACACAATGACAAGTTCTCCAACTTTATATGAACTTTTTCTAAATAAGCCTCACAGTTCATTCTGTAATTAGCCACATTTTACCTGTTGGATGTATCTGTCTGTAGTTTTCCACATATAGTAGAACTGAACAATACTAGCCAGAGACTTCCAGGGAAGCTAGAAAGAGAAAGGAAATAATTCCAGAATTAAAGAAAAAATAATATCTAAAGCAAATTTTAAAGAACCAGTTGGTTAACAATGGAAGTTAGCGGAATTGCTATAGAATACAAGTATCTCTGACATAATAGAACAAGTGTTACTTCCAAGGAGTAATGGCCATCAAATCAGGAGATTGAATAGCCCAAGCATAATGGACATTGTTAAAAGGAAAGTATACAGTTTTTCTAGTGAACACATTTAGCCCTCATTAACAATAAATGCGGCTTTGAAACTGTGCAACTTCATCTGAAAATGCACAATTTCAAAGTCGCATGTCAGTGCGACTTGGAAGACATCTGTGTGGCTTCATGCACAGATGTCTATCCAAGTTGCACCGGAAATCACCAAAAGTAGTGCAAGAACTACTTTTTCAAATCGATGCGGCACCGCAAAGTTGACGTTGCACCGATTTGAACTGTGCCGCTTATACAGGCACAGTTAAGGCTATATTGCTGCTTTATAAATCAGCCCCAAAGCTAGACAATGTTTATTATGTACTTGGTCCCTCGATTTGTCACTGTTTACCAAGCTATGTAGCAGATTTAACATCAATTAAAAGACCAATACTGCTGAAAACTACAATTATTTCTCCAAAGATGCTACTAGTGCATTTGGATACCCGCTGACTTATACATAAACATTAAGGCACTTAAACATTCAAATCAACCCCATACTTTAACTTTGTGATTGTGTCACCTCCTGGATGTTGGAGAAAGAAAAAAAGACTTACTAAAATGAAGGGTTTTTGTTTAAGCTGGGTGCTTTATTTTTTTTTAAAAGTATACATCCTTTAATGATGAAAATCAAAATATTACAAAAAGCAGAGGGCCCCTAAATACAATTTTGAAAAATAAAACAGAATAAAATATGACTTACAAAGTCTTGTCGGATGTCATTGAAATCCTTTCCATATTTCTCCAATGCCTCTTCAAATAACATGGCCTCCGATGCAGACCACTCTTCCATTTCATCCCTGCACAGAACTGGACCACCTTGAGGGACAAGTGTCGACATGGCACGAGCAAGATCATAACCGTTCCTCTGTAGGGTATCCATTGCATGAAACTAAAGAAAAAAAAAAAATGTCTGAGCCTTCTTTTTTTAATAGATAAAGCACTGCAAAATGCTAAATATGATTACTTTGTAGCTTTAAGCAACCCAAAAATAGTTGGTCATGGAAAGACGAAGAATATAATTCATACCAATGTAATGTCGCGAGAAGCAGCTGCTGCGCTCATGTGTAAGCTTGGTTGTCTGATTGAGCTGCTACAGTCCAATGCTCTTGCAAATGTGCCAACAGCCCTACAGATAAACAGAATGACAATGAGAGGAAGAATAAAAAAGCCGCTTCTATAAATCCTTAAAGTGGATGCCAACACTATCCTTTGTTAAAAAGGTTTCCTGCCCCCCCCCCCCCCCCCCTCCTACCTAGCAAGATCTGTGTACTTAAACTATTTTTAAACGTCTCTGGTGCGGTCATGTGATCCTGCAGATAGGGAGTGCTGACAATTGCTGGGCCATGGGAGTCTATGAGTGATGTAACATCTTACGGAATTTCCAGCCGTTGTCGAGCACTCCCCGTGCCAGAGCTGCTGGACCACAGCAGATGAAAAAGAGGCAAATGGACACATCTTTTTTTGTACAGGTTAGGAGGGACAGGGGGGGGCAGTTTTAAGAATAGTTAGACTTCTTCCATTTTAACTTAATTGGAAATGACAGTTGGAAGTGGTCCATAGAGCCATGACAGGGAAAACAAGCAATGTAGCTGCCCTGTCTCAGTTTCTGGATGAGATAAAATGTTACCTGGCAACCACAAGAAACTGGTCTATTTGTCTATCTGTCAGAGGATTCTCAGGATCCCAAACTTTCATCTCCATTTTCTGTTGGTTTCTGTTATCAGATTCACCTATACAGGAAAAAATAGGAATGTTACTTGCCATGGGAATAATGGAATTATAAAAAAGGGGGATAGGTTGTAGATAAGTGAACATAAAAACACCCCAAGGTAAATGTATGGGTTTGCAACAGCAAAATAATTGTGTAAAAATTGTAGGGGGAAAGTAAAAATCAAGATTCTTCTGTCATATTACATTTACTCACCTTCAGCTAGCTGGTCAGGAATTTCTGCCTGATATTTGGAACCAACTCTGATCTCTCCTTGATCAGCCAACAGAGTCTTCTGCACAGGGTCAAACACCAGCGAGTAAAAAAAACAATCCTAAAGAAAACAGTCAATAAGGACTATGGTTAAGTTGACTAACAGAATACAAGAATGCTGCAAAAAGAACTGAACAGAAAAAGCTTACCTCTTTCTCCAAATACTGGCTTAGAATATCTGTCTCATTCAGCAGAGTTACACTGCATTTGCCCCTGTACAGAAGATAGCAGGCATATAACAAAGTCTTCCAAGGGTAGTTGATTATTAAAAGATCTGGGGATTATCGAACAACCTAAACCTTCCATATGCAACAATTACCTCATCTCTCAGCCCCTTTTCCCAGAAGACATCTACAGTTACATCTTAAAGCAGAACTAAACCCCCTATTGTCTTACAGCCAAGGATGGTGCCATCTTAGCATCCTATTAAGATCTGCAGTTGTCATAGTGCTGCACACAAAATCAACTATGACACCAGCCGTTTAAAATGGTGGTGACATAATCACACCGGCAACCGCGGCAATTATCTTAAGGGGCATGCCTTGGAAAACCAATAAATTAGTGGATTTAATTCCATTTTATTGTAGCATACAGATTTAACAAAACCACTATGAAATTAGTCAATACATCTGCTACAAGCATGCAGAAAAAAAAGATCAATTAATTTGGCTTTACCTGATATGTGTTGCTGGTAGAGATTCAAATTGTCGGGAAAGAAAAAGTTCTCGATGTTTCAGTTGGTGCCTTTGTTGTTCAACAATTGATGGCTGCTTGGACTCTTCCTCAAATTCTCCTGTATAAAGACATATTAGTGAGATAAACAGAAAAATGCTTGAGTTATTCACTTTGTAAAATTATTTGTATATAAATACTACACAGGATCTTCATAACTGGAGGCTTATTAGGGCCTTAAAGTGTCACTAAACCCACATCATTAAAAAAAATAATTAAAAAAAAGATCAATAAATGTTGTATTACATGCTGTTCATACTCAGTCACTACAAGATTTGTTTTTTGCATTCTGCAAAAACCTGGTTGATCCTGCTGTTCTCTATCTCCACCTTCCGTTCATGTCCCCAATTCAGCTAGGGATTTTGCAGCTGCAGTGGCAGCTCTGCACATGTCCAGTTTTTAGTGAGTTTCTATGCCAAGCATTTCCTCCCCATCACTTCTGAGCAGCCCATGTGACTATAGAGTCACACATGTGGGCGTACACAGTGAAATGACAGCCCACTCACTCCCCCCTCCTCTATGCCCACTAACCAGCTAAACACAGTGGGGGCGTGATATTACATATAGATTAATGGAGGCTTCACCTCCCTCTTATTCTAAGACACAGGCTGGAGGGGCGTGACATTGACTGACTGCCAGAAAATCTGCCCACACTGTTATTGCCACAAAATAATAAAGATTTCATTTCAAATATATATATTTGTACGACAATTTACAACAGTTTATTGATATGAACTATTTCCACTCTCTATTCCAAAGGCTATTTTTTTTTGTTTTTGAACATGTGACCAGCAGCAGAGGACTAGAAGCTCCTCCTGCTTAGGTTTCCCTGCAGACAGGCTGGGAAAGATCTGGGTCAAATGACAGCTGTATATCGATGATGAAAAAGGTACTTCAATTTTTTTATTAAAATAATTAGTGTCATTATCCACGTACAGAAATAGAGGGGGCAAGGTAAATTAAAACAGTCTGTTTAGTGGCAGCAAAGGTATTAACACAAGCTATCCTTACCAAGCTTTTAATTTGAGGTCATCTATTCCTAAGGATCACAACAAAGATTCTAAAGCCCTGTTTCAGTTGGTGACTAGAAACATCTGATGTTTGTTTACATTGGAGGGCTGTCGGGCTGCCAAGATCTGCCCTTATAGGAAAAAAACACAATGCCTGTGTTGTAAACTTTAAAAATTACATTTCCGCAGAATGCTTATAGATATGAATTGGGGTTTGCTTTAGAGTGCTTTAACTTCTTGTTCCAAATCTGTTAACACTTTAGTTTGCATGATCCAGATACAGGTTCACTTTAATGCCACGCACATTGGCACATGATATAGCCTGCAAGTGATAACAAAGCGCCATAGTGTGAATGAGCTGGTTGATTGGTAAACAAATCTTTTCGGCCTTTTCTACAACTATTCTTCTAAAGGTCCTCTGAAACTGCTTTTGACTTGGCTTTTTGGTAAGTATTCACAAGCACAAACCATTCTTTAGTAGTTTAAGCAGTCTTAGTAACCACACTTTGTGTTCCTTATTTAAAGGGCAGGGTACCTTCCAACCACACCTTTAATCTTGTCTCACTGATAAGGATGATCTCCGGCACTGCGCTGATCGCAGGCAGTTAGACATTTCCCGATCTCTGCAGCTGCGCATCGGGACAATGTCTCACTACCTGTCATTAGCGCAGTGCCGACTTCCTGGCGGGCTCAGCACGTGGGCTGTGCGAACACGCCAGAGCTCATCCTTACTCACTGACTAGAACATACAAGTTCAAGTTATGGTCACTCCATAGGAAACCTGAGCCAACAAATGTGTAGACTGCTGAAAATGCTTGCTGTCTGGCCTGATCCAAAAGTTTACAAACACTGATGGGAATTTACTAAGACTGAGGCAAGCTTAATCTGGAGCAGCTGTAAATGGCAACCAAGCAGCTTTGAGCTTTCATTTTCAAAGCTTAACTGATGTAAGTCACTTATGTAAGACACTTTCAGTGTCACTTACAACTCCATCTCCTCCGCTCCCCTTCCTCTTTCTGTTGGGGTACCCCAAGGCTCCGTCCTTGGGCCTCTCCTTTTCTCACTCTATACCTCTTCCCTGGGCCAGTTGATAACCTCCCATGGCTTCCAATACCACCTCTATCCCGATGACACACAGATCTATCTCTCCACTCCTCAACTTACCCCCACTATCTCCTCACGGATCTCAAACTTGCTGAATGATATATCGGTATGGATGTCACACCACTTCCTCAAACTTAATCTTTCTAAAACTGAGCTTGTTATATTTCCTCCTTCACGGTCCCCCTCCTGTGACTTCACCATTAATATCAACAACACAACCATTGGTCCCTCCACACATGCCAGGGTCCTGGGTGTAATCCTTGACTCTGACCTCTCCTTCAGCCCCCATATCCAATCACTGGCTAAATCCTGCCGCATTAACCTCCGCAACATCTCCAGAATTCGACCCTTTCTGACTAATGACACCACAAAGCAACTTATTCACTCCTTGATTATTTCCCGCCTCGACTACTGCAACTCTCTCCTTAATGGCCTACCCTTAAGCAGGCTATCCCCCCTTCAGTCTATTATGAATGCTGCTGCTAGACTAATACACCTCACTAAATCGATCCGTGACTGCTGCTCCTCTCTGCCAATCCCTTCACTGGCTTCCCCTACCCCACCGTGTAAAATTCAAAATGCTAACCATAACATACAAGGCCATTCACAACATTGCCCCCATCTACATCACCAACCTCATCTGCAGATATCGCCCAAATTGCCCCCTCCGCTCCTCCCAGGACTTCCTGCTCTCTAGCTCCCTTGTTACCTCCTTCCATGCTCGCCTTCAGGACTTCTCCAGAGCCTCTCCCATCCTCTGGAATTCCCTACCACAGTATATCCGATCAGCCCCTACCCTGTCCACCTTTAGGAGATCCCTGAAAACTCATTAATTCAGGGAAGCTTATCCCACACCCACATAACTGTCCCTGAGCCATCCCCATTAAATCATTCTTTGCAGCCATTACCTTTTGTACCACCACCCCCTCCCTTTAGAATGTAAGCTCTACGAGCAGGGCCCTCCTGTACCTTTTGTATTGAACTGTACTGTAATTGTGTTGTCCCCCTTATACATTGTAAAGCGCTGCGTAAACTGTTGGCGCTATATAAATCTCATATAATAATAATGTAAGCTCTAACTAGCAGGGCCCTCTGATCCCTCCTGTATTGATTTGTATTGTAAGTGTACTGTCTGCCCTCATGTTGTAAAGCGCCGCATAAACTGTTGACGCTATATAAATCCTGTTTAATAATAATAATAATAATAATAATAAACTGATTGGTTACTATGCAAAGCTGCTCCAGATTCTGTCTACTTCATTTTTAGTAAATTCCTCTGACTGCATTACTTGCCCACATCACAGTCAGTGCAGGTAGTGAAGTATGAAATCCTATTATGTACACTTGCTTAGTTAGCTTCCCAAAGTTTGGAAGCCACCCGATCATCAAGACAGCTAGGCAACTAGTATCCTAAAAATGGGTCTGCAATGGCAAGCTATTTCTTGCTCCTAGATATGAGTCGTTTAGGTTCATATAGCTTTCCACTGAAGGATTGTGACCATTTAAACCATTTGTTCAGGAAAGATGTGCATTTGTTAAACTGCCTATGTTATTATACCCTAAAAGAAGACTAAAAAATATTTAAGAGTTTACGCACGTTTAGCAACTTCATGGTAAGCCGAAGAAAAAAAAAAAAAAGAAAAGAGATGGATCTAACAATACAATACATTACCTAATATGCATAAAATATCTCTCATTGTTGTAGGCATGAGCCTTTAAAGCGGAAGTAAAAGCAAAAATTAAACTCTAAACCTACTCCCAGCCACGTTCTAAGCTGAACTTTTATAGCCCTGTAAAGAAAAAAAAAGTAATAAAATCACTATGCTTACCTGTTCTGCAGTTGCTCCGGTCCAGTCCTACGCTGAGCTGTCAGCAGCGGCTTCAGTGTGTGGAAGTGTGCAGGAGAAGCAGCAGACATAAGAAAAACCATAGTAACTCTATGGGTGACGTCACTTCCCAGCTGTTGTCAGTTTTCTCCTGCACACAGAGGGCACCACTGGAGACCGGACCGGAGTAGCTGCAGAACGGGTAGATAGATTAGGCCTATAATGTGGCTGAGAGTAGGTTTAAAGTTAGTTAGGTTTTACCTTTACTTCCACTTCAACTTTATTTAACAAGTAACTTTATTGAAGTATATATACAATAAAATAGCAATCAAAGCTGGTGTACAATCTTCCACATTGTGGTAAAGGCAAGTCCCAACTCAAATGTACTTCTAAGGCCTCTGTGCACTGCATGAGAAATTCTCTGATACAGATAAAGTCATTTGGTCGCAGGAACAAGCGCTCAAACTGCTGATCCGTGAAGGTGCCATCCTTGGTGTCCAACCAGCCCATATATGGATCTTTTGTGACATATTGAAATCTTTGACACAAAAGACACAACTGAAATAGTGGCAGATACTTACGTGCATTGCTGTCTGCTAAACTGTTCAGACTGCTGGAGATGTCTCTGCGACGAAAAAGACACACAACCTTGGCTTCTACGTTACCATTTGCCGTCTATAAAAAAGAAAGGATACATTTCAGCTAGGGTTGCACACTTTAAGACCGAATACAAGTACCGATACCAATTACCAATACTTTTTTTTATGTCATATGATAGCACGGATACGTGGCACTGCGGCTGTCAGTAGTTTTTTTTTTTTTTTTTTACAATTTATATATTTTAATTTTTTTCAATGCTTCCTTTCTTTTCCGGGGGGGGGGGGATGTTTTTACTTTTAAATATTTATTAAAAATTTTCCATTTTTTTATTGACCCTGTTGGGGGGGGGGGGGGGCTTTGGTGAAATATTAGGGGTCTCCTGTTCATTCATAAATGGAAGCATCGTGAACACAGTTTACAATGCTCAGTTATGAATGGACAGAGTCAGTGATCACTGACTCTGTGCATTCGGAAAAGGTAAGAGCCAGTAAATGACATATTTACCGGCTCCTTCCTCTGCACTTCATCCTGTCAGATCCAGGAGGAGGGGGAGCTGGAGAGGGAGGGGGACCTTAGGAGCACAGAGGGGGACACAGGGGACAGTCGGGGGTGATCGGTGCGGCGGTGGGGGCCGTTACAAGCACCGATCTCCCTTTATTAATTTCAATAAACCAGCTGAAAGCCTTTTCGGTGCAACCCTAATTTCAGCCATGCAAGTTCGAAATCATAAACAGAGTAAAATTGTATGGATCATGCAACTTACAAAAGTTCACAAAAGCAAATGTTACCTTGTTAAGTTCTTCTATTCGACGAATAAGGTACGGATTACTTGAAGAGTTTTCAAAATACACATAATCTGAAGGGGAAAAAAAAAAAAAAAAAGTATGAAAATTACCTAAAAGGTTCATATGGTAAATCACCAAATGGATGCATGTTCTATCATCTAAAAACAGAAACAAATATATGGTTTTGATTATGTATTATCTGAGCGACTGTATTCAAATGGTTCTACATGTTAAACTTCTGCATTAAAGTTCAACTCAAGCTAAAGGTTGGAGGTTTGAATAGAGAAGAAAAGGATTACAACCCCAGAAGTTTTTTTTGCAGATGTCTGTCAGCAGGGACACACATCCGGACAGGTACTAAAGGCAAACCCCTCCAACGGGAACACTTTTTCGCCGCGTGAGAAAAGACTAGAAAAAAAAACAGGTTTCTTATTTCAGTAACAGTAATTACATACATTTCTTGCCCGGGTGTCACACGGGCAGAAGTGAAGGGAAAGCTCGACGATGGAAACACTGACAGGAATAAAAACCTGACAGATTCAAACATCTCCCTGCTATACACAAAACTGAAGAAAATATTTAGACCAAAGATGACCTTTAGGCCTCATTCACACGAGGCGGACTCCGTTTCCATGGGGTCTGCCGGCTCAGCGGGAGATCAGTCCGTTGATGCTTGCTGAGCCGGCGGATGACAAGTCCCTCTCTGCTCACTGAGCAGGGAGGGGCTTGTCAGGCTCCGCTGCTGCCTATGGAGGGATCTGATGAAAACGGACAGCATGTCCGTTTTCGTCAAATCTCACCCGATCCGCCAGCGACGGATCTGGACGTAGGGCCATCCGTCTACTTTTAGCGGATCGGACGGGGTCGGATGTCCACTGACATCCGTCGCTCCATAGGCTAACATGGAGCGCTCGTTCAGGTCCGCCGTCAAAACTGACAGGCGGACCTGAACGGTCCGATCGTGTGAAAAGGGGCCTTAAGAAACGTTCAATTGTAGTTACAAACGACTTGCTTTTACAAATCAATGAAAAAATAATAATGCAGTGTAACAATATAGCTCCCTGCAAAGTAACACAAACAAAACAAAACAAAACAAAAAAAAAGACGATAAGCCCACGCAGGGGCAACACAGTTTTTTAGTGTATTCAATATCCCAGCAAAAAGCCTAGATAGCGTTGGCCATAGTAAAGTCCACTTTGATTTTTACCTACAGGTAAGCTTATAATAAAGCTTAACCGTAGGTAAAATACATATCTTCTAATTGTTCACCGTTCAGGAGATATCCACTCTTTTAGGAACCGGTGACGGCACCAGAGCATACGCTCTGAAGGAACGGCATACTCATGCCATTCCTCCAGAGGGCTGTGCCATGGCCAGGACTCCCATGAGCATGTCCGACTTGGCCACTCAAGCTGCCGGAGCCCACCAACACAGAAGGAAGGCCAAGGGCTGATCGCTGGTAAAATGCTTTACAGGCTCCTGCAAAAAAAATGCACATTTTTTTACCTGCAAAAAAATTGCTTTTTTTTTTTTTAAAGTGAACTTATCCTTTAATCACTACTTATAAAATGTTATACCATGATAACTTTAAGGTCTCTTTCACACAAGCACCCCTCAATCTGTCTCAGCAGGGATTCTAAGGCGCCTTTCACCCGGGTTGGTACCTAACTCCGGATTGCTCAGCAGGCAGATGACAGGTCCATGTCTGCTCAGTTTCTGCAAAGCGGACACAGCCCGCTCTGGCTGTCCGTTTACACTCAACTGCCATATGATCCGGCCAGACGGAGAGGAATCAATTCCCTTCCATTTATTCTTGCCAGATTGAATTGGAGGTAGGCAGGCGTAAATGGACACAAGTCAGTTTGCATCCGCCGCACCACAGAGAATGGAGGGTCTGATTGGGTCTGCCTGAAAAACAGACAGGTGGACCCAATCAGACCTCTAGTGTGAAAGAGCCTTAGACTAATATGCAGAGTTGCAGCAGAAAGAAAACAAATGTCGCAGGTGTGTAAAAAAACCCCAAAGTTGGCCTGATGTAAACAGACATGCATTTGCCTATATCTGGCCACATTAGGTCAGGTCCTGGACACGGTCTTCTTTGATTTGAATCTGAATGAGCCCAGATGTAAACAAGGGAACATCTGCCTACATCCAGTCCATATGGATACATTGCTGTCTGGTTTTGATCTGTCTAATCACCAGTCAAAAACCTGACTGACAGAATGTCAATGTATTTAGCCAAACAGTTGACAGGTTTTGCATTGCATCTATGCCGATAGCTTGGTATTTGGGACATCTGTGTGTGTTACAAACGACTGCAGAAACGATTTACTTGATTAATTAAGCGTCCATGAAGTTTAATGTACGAATGGCCCATGCATGCTACGTAAAGCTCAATAAGGTTTAAAAAAAAAAAAAAGTCCACATTTTCCTCTGCCGATTGTAGCAATGGAAGTATATGCAGCTTTAAAAGCTAAATTCACCTTTTGCACGTAGCATGCTACACCCGTATTTAGGGTGTAACATATTCAGCATGTACCCCCTCAACCCCCCTATGACAGTGGGTGGGGAATCTTCTCCCTACGCCTGCTGCCACAATTTGAAGAGTCTGAGAGTCTGCAGGAGCCTGGCATTGCACCTGTGATCTGCTGATCGTGGGTGCAATGCTCAGCAGGCTCCTTAGAGAAAATAAAACAATAGGCTTCATATTATTTTACCAGCAACAAATGTTTGTTTTTTGTTTTTTAAATGAACTAAGGAACAGGGAGCAACAATCAGCATTAGATGGGGTATGTGAAAATGTTTTTCACTTTCCATCTGAAGGGAAAACATTTTGCAAATAAGTGTAGCAGTTGAAATCAGTTACAAGGTGACTATATGGGTATGGGACCAAGTATGGGTAGGATTATTACAAAAGGAAAGAAAATTTTAGAAGGTAAAATTCACATTGGTGCTCAATGTTAAGGGTACACTGCAATGGTTTAAGTTACATTTGGAGATTTTGTTCTTTAAAGTGGTTGTAAACAGTTTTTAAAAAATCCTTTAAAAAAAAACTAAAAAAAAAAAAAAAAAAAAAAAACCCTGCAAGACAAAGACATAATGAGCTAGTATGCATAGCATACTAGCTCATTATGAATTACTTACCTGGGATCGAAGACCCCGCAGTGGTCTTCATGGCTCCGGCGGCCATCATCCGTTAACCCCAGGGGGTTAACTTCTGGGTATTGCGGCTCTATTGCTGTGATTGGCCGAAGGCGCGATGACATCACTCCCGCCCATGCGTACGGGAGCCGCCGGTAACGGCACAGTACAACTGAAGCAACGTATGTGCCATTGCTTCAGTTTGTTTAAGTGGTGCGCATGTGTCGATGATGTCGGCACATACAGAGATATCCAGTGTAGCTACAGGCAAGCTTAATTATAGACTTGCTTGTAGTATAAAGTGGTTGTAAAGGGTTTACAACAGAGGTGCGCATCTTTACTGGTCTCACAATTCGATTATCTGGCCAACAATTCGATTCCGCCATGCATCATAATTACCGACAAACTCCCACTTCGGCTGCCTAGGCGGCCCTTCCTCTCTGCAATCTTCTGGGACACATCACAGGTCCAAGAAGATTGCCCGGCCATTCAGGACAGCGCAGTGAGACATGCACACCCGGCTGTGAAGCTGCAAGCTGTTACAGCCGGATGCCCACAGAAAAAAAGAGCGTCAATTTTGAAAAAACACAATATTTTTTACTTTTTGCTATAATAAATATCCCCATTTTTTTTTAAGCAAATTTTTTCTCAGTTTAGGCCAATATGTATTCTTCTACATATTTGTGGTAAGGAAAAGAAAAAAAAAATCGCAATAAGTGTATATTGATTTGCGCAAATGTTATAGCATCTACAAAATAGGGGATAGATTTATAGCATTTTTATTTATTATTTTAACTAGTAATGGCGGCAATCTGCGATTTTCATTGTGACTGCGACATTATGGCGGACACTTTTGACACATTTTTGGGACCATTGGCATTTATACAGCGATCAGTGCTATAAAGATGCATTGATTACTGTATAAATGGCACTGGCAGGGAAGGGGTTAACACCAGGGGGCGATCAAGGGGTTAACTGTGTTCCCTAGTGTGTGTTTCTAACTGTAGGGGACTGACTAGAGGAAATGACAGATCATGGTTCCTAGCTATTAGGAATACACGATCTGTCTCTCCTCTCAGAACAGGGTTTTGTGTGTTTACACACACGTCCCTGTTCTGCCTATCGTGTGTGTAATCGCTTGGGGCCGGCGGTCATCGCGACCGTTGGCCACAAGCTTAGGCACCCCCGATATGACTGCCCGGCCCGCCTCTCTCCTCTCACGTCTCTCCTGACGTCAGCGGGGAATTCTCAGCCCCACCCGCCTCTCTTCTGATTTGATAGCGACAGTCAGCGGGCAGGGCTGAGAATTCTCCTCTGACGACAGGAGAGACGTGAGAGGAGAGCTGGAAGTGTGAGGAGAGAGGCAGGCCAGGCAGCCACATGAGCGGCATGGATTGTACACAACAGTGGATGCGCTCTCCTGGGAGGGGCGGGGCAATGACGTCACCAGCAATCGATTGTTACGGTCGCATGCATCGATGCTGCATCGGGGACACCCGAATCGCAATGCAGCGATTAACCACTTCAATACCGGCGTATAGTCATATGACGTCCACAGATGGGATCTCCCATCCTGGGTGGGCGTCATATGACGTCCTGGGATTCCCGGCCGCCTAGGGGGCGCGCGCACGCCCGCCGCGTTCCTCGGGACCCGGTGCGTGTGCCCGGCGGCCGCGATGTCCGCCGGGCACCCGCGATTGCCGGTTAACCGGGGCAGACCGTGGATCTGTGTGTGTAAACACACAGATCCACAGCCTCTCAGCTCTGAGGAGAGCGATCTGTGTTCCCAGAACGGAGGAACACTGATCGGTCTCCTCCCCTTGCACGTCCCCACCCCCTACAGTTAGAAGCATTCCCTAGGAAACATATTAACCCCTCCCCGCCCCCTAGTGGTTAACCCCTTCACTGCCTGTCACATTTACACAGTAATCAATGCAATTTTATAGCATTGATCGCTGTATAAATGTGAATGGTCCCAAAAATGTGTCAAGTGTCCGATGTGTCCACCATAATGTCGCAGTCACAAAAAAAAAAAATAGCGATCGCCCCTAAAAAAATAAATAAATATATATTTTTTAAAAACGCCATAAATCTATCCCGTATTGTAGACGCTATAACTTTTGCGCAAACCAATCAATATACGCTTATTGCGATTTTTTTTACCAAAAATATGTAGAAGAATACGTATCGGCCGAAACTGAGGAAAAAATTAGTTTTTTTAAAAAAAAAATTGGGATATTTATTTTAGCAAAAAGTAAAAAATAGTGTTTTTTTTCAAAATTGTCGCTCTTCTTTTGTTTATAGCGCAAAAAATAAAAACCACAGAGGCGATCAAATACCACCAAAAGAAAGCTCTATTTGTGGGGAAAAAAGGACATCAATTTTTTTTGGGTACAACGTTGCACGACCGCGCAATTGACGTTTAAAGTGCGACAGCGCTGAAAACTAAAAATTGGCCTGGGAAGGAAGGGGGTGAAATTGCCCTGTATTGAACCGGTTAATTTCAGCACCCCTAGTTTACAACCACTTTAAGCTTACAATTTTTTATACAAAGTTTATTTTTTGTTTCAAAATAACAAACATGTTATACTTACCTACTCTGTGCAGTGGTTTTGCACAGAGCAGCCTGGTCCCTCTTCGGCGCTCCTGGCCCCTTCCTGTTGAGTGCCCCCACAGCAAGCAGCTTGCTATGGGGGCACCCGAGCCCAGCTGCAGCTCAGTGTCTTCTTTCAGACAATGGAGCCGTGGCCCGGCCTGGCCCCGCCTCCTCTCCTCATTGGCTAACTGACTGACAGCAGTGAGAGCCAATGGCACTTCACTGCCGTCTCAGCCAATGAGAAGGGTCCCAACAGCCGAGTCTCTCATGCAACATCGCTAGATCGAGATGGGGCTCAGGTAAGTGTTGGGGGGCTGCTGCACACAGAAGGCTTTTTATTTTTATGAATAGAATGCATTAAGATAAAAAATACCTTCTGCCTTTACAAGCACTATGTATTGAGGTGCTTGTAGTAGTGCAATTAAAACAAAAAAGACATCTGAGTACTGTCCTTTATATTTTCAGGACAAGCTTTCAGGGTGTATATCATGTGGCCATATTTCCCCACTCTCATGTGCTTGTATTATGCAGCCTCACTGTAAAGTGGGCCGTACACCTTGAAATCTGATTGAACAATCTTCTAATAATTATATAGTGGGAGAACTTGCCTGACTAGGTACCAATTAGGTGGAATGCTTAGCTAAGGCTCCTCCTACTACATAGCTTTGGTAGATCCAAAATGTATTGCTTAGTCGGATTGCAAAGTGCACAGTTTTATAGGTGACCAGACACACTACAATATAATATTTGTACAATCATGTAGTGGGATGACACACCTTAAAGTAAATATAAGTAAATATATACAATGTCTTTAGCTTTGGATGGAATAGAGAAGGATTACAACCTGTGTCGGATTTTGATATTGCACTCATAAAATACAAAGTTCTCTGTAAATTGCTGAGCAGCAGTCAGCCTTACTGTTTAGTTCCAGGAGCAGGATGGAAAGTCCCTGTCCCAATGCGGGATTAGGGCTGTATACTGTATGTAGCTGAGGCTACTTATCGTTAATACAGTGCTCTCAGCATCAGCAAGCACACCTGTTAGTGCAGTAAATAGCTTGTTTGAATATTTAAGACATAAATGTCGAGTTAGGCCTAACACAATGATGGTAACAGACAAATTAAATTTGAGCTAACACACAAACCAAAATGATCAGACTCAGTGTAATGCTGAATACTGGGCAATAAATAAATATATTCGTTCTAATTGCACAGGGTGTATGTATATATATATATATATATATATATATATATATATATATATATATATATATATATATATATATATATATATATATATATTTACACCCTGTGCAATTAGAACGAAAAATTTGTACTGATTGCCATTAACTGTTGCTATCCGCTGCAATGTTTATAGCAGCCACATCTAAACATTAGATTCCTGGATATGCCCCAAAATAAGAGATTTTGAAAACATAAAAAAGGCTTTATGCGAAATAGAGGTTCCTTTAACCGCTTCCCCACCAGCCGCCGTTATTATACTGCGGCGAGGTGGCACGTTCCCTCAAATCGCTGTACATCGGCGCGGGAAACGTGGGAACTTGCTTTTGTGGGCGCACGCTCCCATTGCCCAGCGGGGGAGCTGATCATTCCCTGCAGTGACAGAATAGGGATCTGCCTGTGTAAACAAGGCTCCGTTCTGACAGGGGAGATCACACAAGTCTGTGCGTTTCCCCTGTCACACAGTCCCCCATACAGTTAGAAAACACAGTGTGGGAACACATTTAACCCCTCGATCGCCGATGTTAACCCCTTCCTGCAAGTGTCATTAGTACAATAACAGTGCATATTTTTAACACTTATTACTTTAATGATGTCACTGGTTCCCCAAAAAGTGTCAAAAATGTCAGTTAGGTGTCCAATCTGTCTGCCGCAATGTCGTAGTCCCGCTAAAAATCACAGATCGCCGCCAGTACTAGTAAAAAATTAAATAAAAATGCCACAAATCTTTCCCCTATTTTGTAGACGCAATAACTCTTGCGCAAATTAATCAAATGCTTATTGCAATTTTTTTTACCAAAAATATGTAGCAGAATACATATCGGCCTAAACTGATGAATAAATTTGTTTTTACTTTTTTTTTGGAAATGTTTTATAGCAGAAAGTAAATTTTTTTTTTTTTTTTTCTAAATTGTCGCTCTTTTTTTGTTTATAGCACAAAAAATAAAAAAAAACACAGAGGTGATCAAATACCACCAAATTTTGTTTGGTTACAACGTCGCTCGACCGCGAAATTGTCAGTTACTGCGACGCAGTGCCGTATCGCAAAAAAATGGCCTGGTCAGGAAGTGGGTAAATCCTTCCGGGGCTGAAGAATTTGAACAAAGGAAGGAAAAGCTCTCATTTTGACCTGCCAGCACTTGCAAAGACATCACGACCAATGACTACATAAAAAAATCTTGAAAAATCCAGGAAATCATAACAAGGAATCAAATACAGTATATTCTTGTGTGAGCAGACACAAACCTTCCCAAAGTCTAAAACACATATAATACATATATTTCTGCAGTTTTAGCTGTAGGCCTATGTGGACACCATTCATGAGACATACAAACTGCTCCTCAATGTGGGGCAGCACAGTGGTGTAGTGGGTAGCATTTTCGCCAAGCAGCAAAAAGGTCGATGGTTTGAATCCCAACCATGACACTACCTGCCTGGAGTTTGCATGTTCTCCCTTTGCCTGCGCGGGTTTCCTCCGGGTACTCCGGTTTCCTCCCACAAGCCAAAGACATGCTGGTAGGTTAATTGGCTCCTATGTAAATTGGTCCTAGTATGTGTATGAATGCGAGTTAGGGACCTTAAATTGTAAGGTCCTTGAGGGCAGGGACTGATGTGAACATACAATGTATATGTAAAAGCACTGCGTAAATTGACAGCGCTATACAAGTACCTGAAATAAATAAATGTGACAGAAATCTGTACAGCGCCTGAAGCCCTGGCCAGCCTGTGACAAACACAGCACCTCAGTGCTTTTCACCTAGTAGTAGATAGGTAAAAGCACTGCTGGCTACAAATGCCAACTTGTTGTTTGTCACAGCAGATGACAAGGTGGGGCAGGTCTGACCAGTCAAGAAAAAGTACAAGACGTGGTTTTACCACAATACACCAGCACTAGGATTTCCTGCTTATAGCTCAGCTGCTGTATGCCAACACTATAAACTTGTTTTATACCATTTTCCTTTATATTAACCAAATCACAGAAAAGAAGAAAGATAAAACACTTTCAATGTGTATGCAATCAGGCATGCCCTTGCACTACATAGTTGAAGGTAAATCTAAGGCTGGGTTCACACTTGTGGGTTTCCTCGCATACAATTCGCATAGCAGGAGATTGTGACTGGCTCTCTATGGAGCCGGTTCACGCATCTCCGCAGCAGCTCCAGTGCAAATTGCATAGGAGCCCTGTGCGTATTTTGGTCTGTTTCAGGTCCGACTTTAGCCCAAAATTCGGGCTGAAATCAGACCTGAAACTGTGAATGGAGACGCACCGGACTCCTGCTGTGAGCCGTGAACACAGCCTAGAGGAAATTGAAGATATTTGTTATGTACGGCCAGCTTACGAGCTACATCACCACATATACAGCGCTAGCATGTGTTTTATCAAACAAAATATCCTAAAATGTCTGTGCATAAAGCGTCCAAATAATTATACAAGTGCTCAGTGCTGTGCAAATTCTCCCCAAAAGCATTCAAATGGACCTTCAGTCTCCCGAGGATGATCCCTCCCCTGCAAGAATAGAGATAGATAATGTGTGTGTGTGTATATAATATTATTTATATATATATATATATATATATATATATATATATATATATACATATATATATATATACACATATATACACATATACATATATATATACACATATACATATATATATATACACACACACACATATATATATATATATACACACACACATATATATATATATATACACACACACATATATATATATATACACACACAAGCATTCCACATTTTGTCATGTTACAGCCGAAAACGTAAATGTATTTTACTGGGATTTTATGTGAAAGACCAACAAAGCGGCACATAATTGTGAAGTGGAAGGAAAATGATAAATTGTTTTCAATTTTTTTTTTTTTACAAATAAGAGCCCTTTCACACCAGTCCGCTCATAGCGTCGGCAGTAAAACGCCGCTATTTATAGCGGCGTTTTACCGTCGGATTAGCGGCGCATTTCGGCCGCTAGCGCGGCGCTTTTACCCCCCGCTAGCGGCCGAGAAAGGGTTAAAACCTCCCGCAATGCGCCGCAATAGCGGCGTTTTGCCAGCCGTATCCCAGCGCTGCCCCATTGATTTCAATGGGGAGCAGCGGTGAAGGAGCGGTAAACACACCGCTCCTTCACCGCTCCAAAGAAGCTGCTGGCAGGACTTTTTTTCCCGTCCTGCCAGCGCTCCGGTGTGAAAGCCCTCAGGCTTTCACACTGGAGACAATGCTGCAGCTGTTTGAGGGCGGATTGCAGGCGCTATTTTTAATGCTATAGCGCCTGCAATACGCCCTCGGTGTGAAAGGGGTCTAAATGTGAAAAGTGTGGCGTGCATTTGTATTCAGTCCCCTTTACTCTGATACTCCTAACTAAAATCTAGTGGAACCAACTGCCTCCAGAATTCACCTAATTAGTAAATAGAGTCCACCTGTGTGTAATTTAATTTCAGTATAAATACAGCTCTTCTGTGAAGTCCTCAGAGGTTTGTTAGAGACCCTTAGTGAACAAACTGCATCATGAAGGCCAAGGAACACACCAGACAGGTCAGGGATAACGTTGTGGAGAAGTTTAAAGCAGGGTTAGGTTATAAAAAAAATATCCCAAGCTTTGAACATCTCACGGAGCACTGTTCAATCCATCATCTGAAAATGGAAAAGAGTATGGCACAACTGCAAATCTACCAAGACATGGCCCTCCACTTAAACAGACATCCCCGGCAAGGAGAGCATTATTCATAGAAGTAGCCAAGAGGCCCATGGGAACTCTGGGGGAGCTGCAGAGATCCACAGCTCAAATGGGAGAATCTGTCCACAGGACAACTATTAGTCTTGCACTCCACAAATCTGGCCTTTATTCAAGAGTGGCAAGAAGAAAGCCATTGTTAAAAGAAAGCCATAAGTCCCATTTGCAATTTGCGAGAAGTCATGTGGGGGACACAGCAAACATGTGGAAGAAGGTGCTCTGGTCAGAGAAGACCAAAATGAAACTTTTTGGCCTAAAAGCAAAACGCTATGTGTGGAAGAAAACTAACAATGCACATCACCCTGAACACACCATACCGACTGTGAAACATGGTGGCGGCAGCATCATATTTTAGTAATGCTTTTCTTCAGCAGGGACAGGGAAGCTGGTCAGAGTTGATGGGAAGATGGATGGAGCCAAATACAGGGAAATCTTAGAAGAAAACCTGTTAGAGACTGGGGTGGAGGTTCACCTAGGGCTGGGAGATTTTCTTAAAAAAAAAAATGTTCGATTTTCTTAAAAAAAACTCGATTCACGATTCGAATTTTTTTTTTTTGGACACCGCGCCGGTCCTGAGGCGCTGCGGGCATGAGTTTTTAGGCAAGGCCGCGGCTTCGGCATAGTCTGCAGCGTCCGGCCTCGTGGACTAGGCCGAAGCCTCACCTGAAGGCTCCTGCCCGCAGCTCCTCAGGACCGGCACGGTGTCAGCGCCGGTCCTGGGGAGCTGCAGGCAGGAGTTTAGGCGTGGCGTCCGGCCGAAGCCTCGTGTAAAAACTCAGGACCGCAGCGCCTCAGGACCGGCGCAGTGAAAAAAAAAAACGAAAAGAATCGATTTGCTTCAATTTTGAATCAATTTGACCGCTCAACTCGATTCAAGATTTAAATCGATTTTTTCCCCAGCCCTAGGTTCACCTTCCAGCAGGACAACGACCCTAAACATGCAGCCAGGGATACAATGGAATGGTTTAGATCAAATAATATTTATGTGTTAGAATGGCCCAGTCATTCTAACACAAATCTATAAGTCCAGACCTAAATCCAATTGAGAATCTGTGGCAAGACTTGAATATTGCTGTTCGCTCTCCATCCAATCGGACAGAGTTTGAACTATTTTGCAAAGTAGAACAGGCAAAAATGTGAAAAACTGGTAGATACATCCCCAAAAAGACTTGCAGCTGTATTTGCAGTAAAGGTGATTCTACAAAGTATTTGACTCAGAGGGGCTGAATACAAATGCACACCACACGTTCCACATATTTATTTGTAAAAAACTTGAAAAACCATTTATAATTTCCCTTCCACTGCACAATTATACGCCACTTTGCATTGGTCTATCACATAATGTCCCAACAAAATATCTTTAGTTTTTGGTGTAACATGACAAAATGTGGAAAACCTTAATGGGTATGAATACTTTTTCAAGGCACTGTGTGTGTATATGTATATACGCTGGGGGGGTGAGTATCAAAAGTTAGCAGAACTCACTACCAGGTAGGCAAGGCCTAAAAAAAAAATTGAGGGTGGAGGGTAAAGTTCCGCTTTAAATCATTTGTGAGAAGCATCAGCAATCCTCTTCCTTTATATTAAAGAACTCACTAAATCACCATAACCATCTAAATCAGGTAAGTAATTAAATGTTTATGCTGCCCCAGGGGTATACACCTTCCAAGGCCACTCTCAAACCAGGATCATCTCCACTCCTTTCACCAATACATCTCCATTCATATAAGAGGTTTTCATAGAGAAAGTATCCCCCCTGCATTCTATAGCTCTCCCTCTGTCTTATCTCACTAACTCTGCTGCTATCTTTATTACCATTGATTTGTATGCGTTTGGTTTTCTTTCTTTTTTTTTCTTCTTCTTTAACATTCTACATTAACATTTGTGAATCAGTACTGCTTGGACCTTGAAGAAGGGGACATACCCCGAAAGCTTGTCCTGAAAAATTGTATGTTAGTGCAAATAAAAAAAGTATCACGGACAGTACTCAATTTTCTCTATAGAGAAAGCAGAAAAGCTTTACCTTTTATTTTAAACCGTGCCCATAAAAGCATAAGTGATGCCCATTCACACTGTAAAGTGCTTTGCCCTGCACAAAGGTTCAATCAGCATTGTTTTCCATGGGATGCTGACACCATAAACAAACGATGCAAGTAGCTCCCTATTCAGACCTGACTTTCTGGTGTACTGGTGTTTCGTCAGATTAGGCGACCCATCAGAACGTGTAACGGAGGTGAAGTTTCGTCAATATCTTGCTCCATGCCGCACTCGCCCACAGTAAGGATAGAGTGGGAACTGGGCAAGCGGACATCTTGTTACACCCACCATACTTTTGCATGTTACACTTATTTGTAACAGTAAACTGAGGTTACAGTATCTCACAAAAGTGAGTACACCCCTCACATTTTTGAAAATATTTTATTACACCTTTTCAGGTGACAACGCTGAAGAAACGACACTTTGCTAAAATGTAAAGTAGTGAGTGTACAGCAGGGCTTGACAAATTTGCTTGGGATCTAGGAGCCAGCTAAAAAAGTAAGGAGCCAGGTTTTTTTTTTTTTTTTTTTTTTTTAACGACCGACAAAGCTTTATTTTCATTATAAAAATTAACCAATCTTAAATTTACACAGAGACGACTAGAACGAATGTGACTGCTTTTATTTCCTGCCATGCAGGGACACAAGACCACCATATTCCCGCTAAGGATCCAATCGGGTCCGCCTGAAAAACTGACAGGCGAACCTGATCAGACAGCCCGTGTGAAAGCGGCCAAGCAGGGAGATGACAAATAATAAATTCATTTTAATTAACCACTTCCTTCCCGCAGGACGACTATATACGTCCTGTCTTTGAAGAAAAATACAGTTGTTATGGTAGCAGCTAGCTACCATAACCCCGGTATCCTCTTCAAGAGCCGGCGGTTCTCTTTTAGATAAAAGTGGTCTCTGCAGCAGATTCGCAGCGAGATCACTTTAATCTGCGGCAGGAGAGGGCCCCCCCTACCGCCGCTCTCCGGTGCCCTTCACCGCTTACCGTGGCAGTCGGTAACGGCGGAGGCGATCGGGATCTGTCCCTGGCCTGACATGGAGACGAGTGAGAGGAAGATGGCCCCCCCCCCGCCCATCTCCAAGTCATTGCAGGGCGGAAGCGACGTCAAATCGTCACTTCCACCCATAGCTCTTAAAGGGACATCTTATTTTATTTTTTTCAAATGACAATTTTTTTATTTATTTTTTTAATGCATTTTAGTGTAAATATGAGATCTGAGGTCTTTTTGACCCCAGATCTCATATTTAAGAGGACCTGTCATGCTTTTTTTCTATTACAAGGGATTTTTACATTCCTTGTAATAGGAATAAAAGTGACTTTTTTTTTTTTTTTTAAAAGAACAGTGAAAAAATAAAAGTTAAAATAAATAAGAAAACTTTTTTTTTTTTAAATGTGCCCCATCCCTTGTAATAGAAAAAAAAGTGACAATTTTTTTTTTTAAAAAAACGGTGTAAAAATAAAAAGTAAAATATATAAGAAAAAAAAAAAAAAATTTTAAACGCGCCCCGTCGAGCTCGCAGAAGCGAACGCATATGTGAGTAGCGCCCACATTTGAAAGCGGTGTTCAAACCACACGTGAGGTATCGCCACGATCGTTAGAGCGAGAGCAATAATTCTAGACCTCCTCTGTAACTCAAAACATGCAACCTGTAGAATTTTTTAAACGTCGCCTATGGAGATTTTAAAGAGTAAAAGTTTGTCGCCATTCCATGAGCGGACGAAATTTTGAAGCGTGACATGTTGAGAATCAATTTACTTGGCGTAACATTATCTTTCACAATATAAAAAAAATTGGGCTAACTTTACTGTTTTCTTATTTTTTAATTAAAAAAAGTATTTTTTTCCCAAAAAAGTGTGCTTGCAAGTCCGCTGCGCAAATACGGTGTGACAGAAAGTATTGCAATGACCGCCATTTTATTCTCTAGGGTGTTAGAATAAAAAATATATATAATGTTTGGGGGTTCTAAGTAAAGGGAAGGAGATGAGCGGGCAGTGAAAATAGGTAGGGGAAGCTCCATTAGCATTGGTGGATGTCTTGTCATACCAATGGCCACCACCAGAGGGCGCCCGATTGCAGAAGGAACCATAGGACTGCAGTAGGCCGCAAAGCCGCGGCCTCAATTACCGGCGCGGCCCAACGCGATCGCGACGGGAGGGGGGGTGTCGAACGGACACAGAATACCCCAGCTGTGCCGCCCCAGGCGCCAGGTCGCTAATTCTAGTCGCAAATGCGACCTGGCGCCCGGGGTTTGTCGAACCCTGGTGTACAGCTTGTATAACAGTGTAAATTTGCTGTCCCCTCAAAATAACTCACACAGCCATTAATGTCTAAACCGCTGGCAACAAAAGTGAGTACACCCCTAAGTGAAAATGTCCAAATTGGGCCCAAAGTGTCAATATTTTTTGTGGCCACCATTATTTTCCAGCACTGCCTTAACCCTCTTAGGCATGGAGTTCACCAGAGCTTCTCAGGTTGCCACTGGAGTCCTCTTCCACTCCTCCATGACGACATCACGGAGCTGGTGGATGTTAGAGACCTTGCGCTCCTCCACCTTCCATTTGAGGATGTCCCACAGATGTTCAATAGGGTTTAGGTCTGGAGACAAGCTTGGCCAGTCGATCACCTTTACCCTCAGCTTTAGCAAGGCAGTGGTCGTCTTGGAGGTGTGTTTGGGGTCGTTATGTTGGAATACTGCCCTGGGGCTCAGTATCTAAAGGGAGGGGATCATGCTCGGCTTCAGTATGTCACATTACATGTTGGCATTCATGGTTCCCGCAAAGAACTGTAGCTCCCCAGTGCTGGCAGCACTCATGCAGCCCCAGACCATGACACTCCCACCACCATGTTTGACTGTAGGCAAGACACTTGTCTTTGTACTCCTCACTTGGTTGCAGCGACACACCCTTGACACCATCTGAAACAAATAAGTTTATCTTGGTCTCATCAGACCACAGGACATGGTTCCAGTAATCCATGTCCTTAGTCTGCTTGTCTTCAGCAAACTGTTTGCGGGATTTCTTGTGCATCATCTTTAGAAGAGGCTTCCTTCTTGGATGACAGCCGTACACAGATTCATTTTATGCAGTGTGCGGCATATTTGTCTCAACACTGACAGGCTGACCCACACCCCCCCCCCCCCTCACCCCACCCCTTCAACCTCTGCAGCAATGCTGACAGCACTCATACGTTGATATCCCAAAGACAACCTCTGGATAGGACGCTTAGCAAGTGCACTCAACTTCTTTGGTCGATCATGGTGAGGCCTGTACTGAGTGGAACCGGTCCTGTTAAACCGCTGTATGGTCTTGGCCACCATGCTGCAGCTCAGTTTTAGGTTCTTGGCAATCTTCTTTATAGCCTAGGCCATCTTTATGTAGAGCATAAACTCGGGACCCGATGCGCATGCCGGCATGCGGCGATGTCCACCGGGCACCCGTGATTGCCCGTTAACCGAGCACGAAACACACAGATCTACGTCCTGACAGAGGAGAGGAGACCGATCATGTGATCCTAGTACAGAGGAACACTGATTGGTCTCCTCCCCCTACAGTTAGAATCACTCCCTAGGACACACAGTTAACCCTTTGATCGCCCCCTAGTGTTAACCCTTTCCTGCCAGTTTTATAGCATGGATCACTGTATAAATGCCAATGGTCCCAAAATGGTGTCAAAAGTGTCCGCCGCAATATCGCAGTCACAATAAAAATCGTAGATCATCGCCATTACTAGTAAAAAAAAAATAAATTAAATAATAAAAAATGCCATAAAACTATCCCTATTTTGTAGACGTTATAACTTTTGCGCAAACCAATAAATATACTCTTATTGCGATTTTTTTTACCAAAAATATGTAGAATAACATTTCGGCCTAAACTGAGGAAGTTTTTTTTTTTTTTAAATTTGTGATATTTATTATAGCAAAAAGTAAAAAATATTGTATTTTTTTTTCAAACTTATCGCTCTTCTTTTGTTTATAGCGCAAAAAATAAAAACCGCAGAGGGGATCAAATACCACCAAAAGAAAGCTCTATTTGTGGGGGAAAAAAATATAATTTGGGTACAGCGTCGCATGACCGTGCAATTGTCATTCAAAATGTGACAGCGCTGAAAACTGAAAATTGGCTTGGGCAGGAAGGGGGTGAAAATGCCCTCTATTGAAATGGTTAAAAGTGGTATGTTTTTTTTTTTTCTTCCCCCTGAATCATACTTACCTAGGTGCATCTGTCCCCCACTGCCTCTGCATGGAGAACCGAGTGATTGAGCATCGCCGATGGCTTGGTTTTCACAGCTCCTCGAGCAGAGAGCTGCTGACTGTCAATCAGCAGCTCTCCGCTGCCCCCCTTCCTCCTCCCCACCGCTGCGCTCACTGGAGTGCTGAGCTGTGGAGGGGCAGAGAGCGGCCATTTCAGGCTCTCAGCGGCTGGCTGAGAGGCCGAGACTGGTATCAGTCCAGGCACCTGGCGGATCCAGACTTTGTCGGGATGACGCGGTGCCTGGACGGATTCCTGTGACGTCAGCAGAAGTGGACTTCAGTCCGCTCTCTGCTGAAAATGGGTCACAGGAGTGCAAAATCAATTGCACTCCTGTGACCCATAGAAGAAGCCCAGCCAAAAACGAGCTCAGGCTGGACTTCTCCTTTAAGACCTAACACTGGCCAGATTAAACGGAGCCGTTTACACTGTCGGCCTTTAATGTATTCATTGCAATGTGCTAAAACGCATGTGCCTAACATCCCAGTAATAAAGATAGTGTCTACTCCCAGCCCTTTAGTACGATGCATTCTGAAATATACAAAACATCTGTTCTCTTCTGGCCTTTAGTGAGTTGGGAGACCCACAGACTCCAATAGCTGCGCATCACAACACAGAACAAGCCTTGGCCACAGACACTAAAAAGTTTTGGTCAACGGCTTTATTAAAAAAACGCACTGAATAAAGCATAAAATACGTGTCAGTGCCGCACACTGACGCATGACAGCGCACCTACTTAACGCTACAGAAACACACACGCATGGATCTAAATAAGCCGGAAACTGTAATAATAGCAGCTGATCACGGACGGGTTGGTACACACCGCTATCACCTTTCACATAATAGAACGTTATCGGGCGTTCACATAATAGAACGTTATCGGGCGTTCACATAATAGAACGTTATCGGGCGTTCACATTGCATTCATATAATAGAACGCTATTGGAGGCTCGCATTGCATTCATATAATAGAACGCTATTGGAGGCTCGCATTGCGTTCATATAATAGAACGCTATTGGAGGCTCGCATTGCGTTCATATAATAGAACGCTATTGGAGGCTCGCATTGCGTTCATATAATAGAACGCTATTGGAGGCTCGCATTGCGTTCATATAATAGAACGCTATTGGAGGCTCGCATTGCGTTCATATAATAGAACGCTATTGGAGGCTCGCATTGCGTTCATATAATAGAACGTTATCGGGCGTTCACATTGCGTTCATATAATAGAACGCTATTGGAGGCTCGCATTGCGTTCATATAATAGAGTGCTATTGGAGGCTCGCATTGCGTTCATATAATAGAACGCTATTGGAGGCTCGCATTGCATTCATATAATAGAACGCTATTGGAGGCTCGCATTGCGTTCATATAATAGAACGCTATTGGAGGCTCGCATTGCGATCATATAATAGAACGCTATTGGAGGCTCGCATTGCGTTCATATAATAGAACGCTATTGGAGGCTCGCATTGCGTTCATATAATAGAGCGTTATTGGAGGCTCGCATTGCGTTCATATAATAGAGCGTTATTGGAGGCTCGCATTGCGTTCATATAATAGAACGCTATTGGAGGCTCGCATTGCGTTCATATAATAGAACGCTATTGGAGGCTCGCATTGCGTTCATATAATAGAACGCTATTGGAGGCTCGCATTGCGTTCATATAATAGAACGTTATCGGGCGTTCACATTGCGTTCATATAATAGAACGCTATTGGACGGTCAGTTATGGGAATAAATGTGAATAAGAAGTGGTGATCAGTCTGATCTGAGGATTTATCATCCCAGGAAATAATAAATAGGTGATGATGATGATATGTCCCCCTCCCCCAGCTCTCTCTGTATTCTCAGGTATGGACTCCACACTCCTCTATCAGGGGCCGTCCTGGGGCCTCAACCGACACAACAAACCGTCCACATTTCAGCCTCTAATCTCCCAGACTAGCCTGTTTTCATTACTCCGGCCAGAGGTCTCCATTAGAGGAAGCCCGGCTCAGCCGGCGTGTGTCCAGAGCGCCCGGGAATGCTGGGACTTGTAGTTCCCCCGGCCGGCGGCGGCGGCCTGGCCTCCCTCCGGCCTGCACAATGGAGGCTCCCCCCTGCCCGCCACACACAGCTCATTGTACACACACCATTCACCGGACTCCCTCCTCTCCCCGCACTCTGCCGCCAATACTCACCGCCCACCCGGTACATATTGGCCGCCATCTTGGCCTCTCCCGCGCACAATAACTCGGGGCGCCGAGTGTGTTTCCGGTGCCCGTCAGGGTTAGAAGAAAAGGGGAGACTTCCGGCAAAGAAAAAAAAAAAAAAAAAAGAAGGGGGAGAATATCCGGAAGAACAGAAGGGTTAAAGAACTAGTTCCGGCGGCAAGGACGCGGGAGGCCGGAAGTGGTCGGAATGTTATCAATGTGTGTGAGGAGGGGGAGGCCGGTGTTCTGTCGAATAATGCCGACACCGGTGCTGAGGGGTGTCTGCTGGAAGATACCGTACCGAATCATTGACTGACTCTTCTAAGTACAAAGAAAGTGAAACATTGAAAACTTGTGAGCAGGAGGGCTCCTCATTGCACAAAAAACACACCTGCCTGGCTGCCATCTTTTTTAGGCCCCATTTACACCTAAAAAAGGGGGAGAGGGAACGTGTGTTTCGACACGTGGTTTTTATGTATGTCTGTCACATATGTCGTTGATGTGCGTCACGCCTAGTGATGGAACATTTTCGAATTTTTGAAGCCATGAGAAAAAAAAAAGGGTTTTCCCAAGTTTATTTTCCTGGAAAAATTAATTTTATTGTAAAAATTCAGTGTGGAGTAGTTTTACTAAGTGAAAGTAATTTTTTTACACGGGGAAGGTGAAATGCGGTGTATATAAAAGTATTCTGCATGAAAAACAGCTTAACTTCAGCCTCGGAAGGATTTACCCCCTTTATGAACAGGCCTTTTTTTGCGATATGGCATTGCGTCGCTCTAACTGACAATTGCGCGGTCGTGCGACGTTGCACTCAAACAAAAATTATGTCCTTTTTTTCCCCACAAATCACCTCTGCGCTTTTTTTGGAGGGGGGGGGGGTTTGCGCTATAAACACAAAAAAGAGCGACAATTTTGGAAAAAAAGCAATATTTTTTACTTTTTGCCATAAATATCCCCCCAAAAAATATTAAAAAAATGTGAAAATTGCTCTGGTCCATAAGGGGTAAATGGGTGTAAGAGCTAAAGTGGTTAGAAAGCATACCGAATGCATGCTTTTTTTTTTCCGCACATAAATATACCAAGCCGCACCACAAATGCATGTAAGCACACGTGGAACTGCACACTCAACACTGGGTTTGTGGTGTAAATTGTCCCTTAGAATGAACACTAAACGGCGCATACACATTTTAGAGTCCATTCACCTCCCCGAGCCACGCATTGCGCCAACTGCGGCACATTGCAATGTTTGCTTTTTTTAAAACTGAACTTTATTGAATTTTTATGACTGAGCATTTAATAGAGGTCTTTTCACTGTGGCAGGGTTGCAATGTAGTGGTTCATGTTGCAACTTGCTGTACTGAAAGAAAATACTGCTAGCAGTGCTTTTTTTCAGAGCACACTATAGCAGTCTGAACTGACACCATAGGAAGTAAGGTATATTGTCTTGTCTGTGTGTTGGGGCTGTACTGGAAATAGCTGCCAGTGCATACTCACCATAGCCATTGGGGCTCATTCACATGGGTGTCCAAAACACCACAGAATAGTTTTGTACACACTCAAATGCAGCACTATAGGAATCAATAGGGTCATTCACACTGCTGCGTCTACAAACAAAAGATGTGGGCTGCATTTAGCAGCATGTAAAGTAGGAAATAGCTGAATCCGAGGATCTACATACAGGGGTTGGACAAAAATATGGAAACACTACATGATTTGCATGTGTGAAAGTGACAACATGTTTTGCGTTGAAAGCACCCCAAAGCACCCTCCCCATGTTGAGGGCAAGCGGCCTGGTATGGTTCAGGAGGGGGGGTGGGCCACTCGCTCATCCCCTCCCCTTTTGTGGCCTGCCAGACTGCATACTCAGATAAAGGTCTGGTATGGATTTTGGTGGGATTTAATTCTGTCATAGGGTTCCCCTTAACCACTTCAATACACTGTATTATATACTTTGCACTGCATTATATATGCTGCACTATATACTCTGCACTGCGTTATATACGCTACACTGACTGCACTATATACTCTGCACTGCGTTATATACACTATACTGACTGCATTATATATTCTGCCATGCGTTATATACACTACACTGACTGCACTATATACTCTGCACTGCGTTATATACACTATACTGACTGCATTATATATTCTGCCATGCGTTATATACACTACACTGACTGCACTATATACTCTGTACTGCCTTATATACACTACACTGACTGCACTATATATTCTGCACTGCGTTATATACACTACACTGACTGCACTGTATACTCTGCACTGAATTATATACACTACACTATATACTCTGCACTGTGTTATATACACTACACGGACTGCACTATATACTCTGTACTGTATTATATATACTACACTGACTGCACTATATACTCTGCACTGTGTTATATATTCTACACTGATTCCACTAACTAACCTGCCTAATCTCTCTTCATTCATAACACTATACACAGCCGCCATGTAAGCAGCCTTTATATAATGTGGGGCGTGGACTTAGCCCCTGCTTCTGGCCAATCATGGCTCTCACAGCACATTGCGCTGTGATTGGCCAAAGTATACAGGTCAGATGCATGCTTTAGCCAATCAGCAGCCTTCAATGCACTGTGATCTCGCAGTGCATTATGGGGCGCATCGCCGAGGGCAAACTTCCGGAGAGCGCCCCATATGTTTGTTTTTTTATACGAACAAATGAGCACCCGATGTTCGAGTCGAACTTACAATCGACTTGAACGTCGGGCCCATCCCTAATTGTGACCTGGAATAAGAAAATAACTGTTGCAAAAGTGACTGCAGAGCTCATTCTCAGTCTTCAAAAGCCTGTGTTCACAAAATCTGCAATTGCCAAACTACCAGTGACAAATAATATTGCTCGGAAGGCCCGTAGACGTGGTGTATCTGGATTTTGCAAAAGCATTTGACACAGTTCCCCATAAACATTTACTGTACAAAATAAGGTCCGTTGGCATGGACCATAGGGTGAGTACATGGATTGAAAACTGGCTACAAGGGCGAGTTCAGAGGGTGGTGATAAATGGGGAGTACTCGGAATGGTCATGGGTGGGTAGTGGGGTTCCCCAGGGTTCTGTGCTGGGACCAATCCTATTTAATTTGTTCATAAACGACCTGGAGGATGGGGTAAATAGTTCAATCTCTGTATTTGCAGACGATGCTAAGCAGGGCAATAACTTCTCCGCCGGATGTGGAAACCTTGCAAAAAGATCTGAACAAATTAATGGGGTGGGCAACTACATGGCAGATGAGGTTCAATGTAGAAAAATGTAAAATAATGCATTTGGGTGGCAAAAATATGAATGCAATCTATACACTGGGGGGAGAACCTCTGGGGGAATCTAGGATGGAAAAGGACCTGGGGGTCCCAGTAGATGATAGGCTCAGCAATGGCATGCAATGCCAAGCTGCTGTTAACAAAGCAAACAGAATATTGGCATGCATTAAAAAGGGGATCAACTCCAGAGATAAAACGATAATTCTCCCACTTTACAAGACTCTGGTCCGGCCGCACCTAGATTATGCTGTCCAGTTCTGGGCACCAGTCCTCAGGAAGGATGTACTGGAAATGGAGCGAGTAAAAAGAAGGGCAACAAAGCTAATAAAGGGTCTGGAGGATCTTAGTTATGAGGAAAGGTTGCGAGCACTGAACTTATTCTCTCTGGAGAAGAGACGCTTGAGAGGGGATATGATTTCAATATACAAATACCGTACTGGTGACCCTACAATAGAAATAAAACTTTTTTGCAGAAGAGAGTTTAACAAGACTCGTGGCCACTCATTAAAATTAGAAGAAAAGAGGTTTAACCTTAAACTACGTAGAGGGTTCTTTACTGTAAGAGCGGCACGGATGTGGAATTCCCTTCCACAGGCAGTGGTCTCAGCGGGGAGCATCGATAGCTTCAAGAAACTATTAGATAAGCACCTGATTGACCGCAACATACAGGGATATACAATGTAATACTGACACATAATCACACATAGGTTGGACTTGCGTCTTTTTTCAACCTCGCTAACTATGTAACTATGCTCAGAAGAGGAGAGAGTGCAACACCCATAAATCGTGGACTATTGATCAATGGACGACTGTAATATGGTCCAATGAATCAAGCTTTACACTGTTCCCAACCACCAGATGCGTTTACAGTACATCCGGAAAGTATTCACAACGCTTCACTTTTTCCACAGTTTGTTATGTTACAGCCTTATTCCAAGATGGATTAAAGGGTAGCTCTGCTTTTATGGGGAAAAAAATAGCAAATAACAGAAAATAATAATATAGCATATACAATTGCGACAAAAGTCATATTGCAATTGAATGTTAGTAAAAATCACCTTTCCTTTTCAATCTGCAGCTCTGTAATTTTTTGTAAAGTGCAATGCAATATGGCTACCTGGAGGTGTTCTGTACATAAAATGTGTACAGGTGCCCCCAGAAACATAATTTCCTGTTTGTGTGATTGGCTCACTGATTTTCACTAAAGCCCCGTACAAACGATCCGAAAATTGGACGACAGATCGTCCGTTTTTTTTGCATGCTAGTCGCATATCGAAAATGGAGAGGTTACTAAAGTGACGAAAATTCTTGTACGACAGAATAAAAAATCAGAAGTGATGTCAGTGATGTGTTGTAGTTTGTATTTCTACAGACGACAACTGTACTGATTAAATGAAAATCGTACGATCTGGTATCGTACGAGAAAAAAATTTGTGTTTGTCCAATCTAATAATTATGGATGGACCGTCGTGATCGGCTCTCGAAAGCTCTGTACTAACAATCTGATTATTGTACGATCGCTTCAAAGCGATATTTCTCATTCGTTCATTGACAGACACAGCCTTTTTATTCAGAACCATAGGGTTATATCGTCTCTATTAGGAGTAGGACTAGGCAGAACAAAAAAACAAAACACTTGGCCACGCCCATGGGCCGTCCTCAGACAGTATATAACCCCCTCCCTGCTCTAGGCATTCAGTTTTTTTTTTGCCTAGTCAGGACCTGGTTCCCTGCTGCGATCTCTTGTCCTGGCAATTTTTGTTTTTTGATTTGTCTTTTTCCTGGATTATTTTTCCAGGGAGATCTACAATCAACTGCCGGGCTGGGCGATGGACTGGATACTTAGATCCAGAGGGTCACCCCAGTTTGGCCAGCGAGCGCGTGCAGACCTCAGCTACGCGTTAGGTCGGCCGCGACATAGCCCCACTGGACAGGGGCTGGTCCTGCGAGTTAAATGTCTCGCAAGGTCACATACGACCGGGTCATGGCCTGTGTCGCAGCGTTCCTCATGGCCGACAGCCCCCCCCCCCCCCACTACGGTGGCGGGGAGGATCTGTCTGGGAGCGTTACCCGCGCAATTCGCTGGAGCGGTAAGTAGGGGGCCCCGCCTTTCCTTTCTTGGAGGGGTGGGGGGCGCAGGTACTCCCTGGGGTGGTCGGTCCCTCTGGGGTTCTCCTCCCCTCCCCCCCTCCTTTCCTTCCCGGGTGAGGCCCAGGCTTCTGGCCTAGGGACTTTGTGGACACCTCCCCCCCCCTTCCACCCTTGGTTTGCTACTGGGGGGTATCCCATGGGCCCACCTGCTTCATTTTGAGGCCCAGGAGGTGAGTGACCGGACATCCGCGTTCGGGTGACTGGGCACTGCGGGGGTGGCCCAAGAGTGGGCGGCGGAGGCTGCCATTGACCGTATGGGATGGAGGCCGTGCCGCTCCCGTAATTTAGGCCGCGGCTTGCAGCAGACGGATCAGTCCAGTCCCCCCGCTCGCGGCAGACGGCCGAAAATTTAGGCTGCTTTTTTTGCGGCCTACCAGGCCGCCTTTTTTTATGCAGCCTACCAGGCCGTGTTTTTTTTGCGGCCTGCTGGGTCATGGCTTCTGTGGTCTCCAGAGCCTGGTGGCCGCCTACTGTAAAGGGCCTTGGTCTGTGGCCCCTCTAAGGGGCCTTGGTCGGTGCCCCTGTGGGGGGGCCTTGGTCGGTGCCCCCTGTGTGGGGCCTTGGTGGGTGCCCCCTGTGAGGGGCCTGGGTCAGTGCCCCCTGTGAGGGGCCTGGGTCAGTGCCCCTGTAGGGGGCCACGGTCTGTGGCACTGTGGGGGCCGCGGTCTGTGCCCCCTGTGAGGGGCCGCGGTCTATCTCCCCTGTAAGGGGCCCCGGGTCTGTCTCCCCTGTGAGGGGCCCCAGGTCTGTCCCCCCTGTGAGGGGCCCCGGGTCTAAAGAGGGGCTGTGCTCCCTGTGCAGGGCCTCGGTCGAGGGGTGCTGGTTTTCGCACTTATTGCATCTGTGCAATAGATCCCCTATTTTAGATCCCCTCAAGATGGGGGATGCAGCGAGCAGTGGCTGCGGCAGAGGGCCGGTATCCCTTTGGATAAGCGGTTTTGCACGGCGAAGGCGTTCCCTTTTCCCTCTTATTCTGAATTGTCCATGAGGACTGGGAGTGTCCATTGTGTTTCCAAGAACACTTGCTGTAAGGTACCCCTTTGGGGAGTCCCTCCTTAAGTAGTGGATTGTTCCACCAATGGTGGATCCCCCTGTCTCTAGGCTGCTCAAGGCAACCATGGTTCCAATAAAGGAATCTCTGGCTTCTAAAGGTCAAGCTGACAAACCTGGAGGGGGAGCAGAATCCCCCTGTCTTTGCTGCATTGGCGGACCTGTTGGTCCAGGTGCTGCAGTTGTCCGCTATGTCGCTTGGCCACAGTTACCCTGGTTGCTGAGCTCTCCGTTTCCTCAGTGGTGCTGAGAAATGTATTTTGGGGGGCGACCCTGAATGGCATCATGTCGTGTCTTGATCTTGTCCGGTTACAAGATAGTTTTCCAGCTGTGTTCCTCCAAAGAGTTTTTTGCTTCTAAGGGCGTTTGTCGTCAGACTGCTGGCTGTTCTCCGCGGGGGGCTGTGCAAGCCCCGTTGCTGTAGAGTGTGATGGTCCCGGTTCCTGCAATGAGAACGGTTTCAGGGGTTTTATCCAAACCTGTTCACAGTCTACAGGATGGAGGGCATGGTACATCTAATTCTGGACCATAAGGCCTTGGCCTGCTGTGTGGGGGTACGGTAGTTCAGAATGGAGTCCGTCTGCACAGCGGTGGCACCCCATCATGGGGACTTTCTGACTTCTATCGACTTCAAGAATGCTACTTACGCATTCTGTCATGTGCCCAACTCCAGCACTTCCTTCATTTTTTGCTGTGGGTGCGGAGCATTATGAACGTGTAGTGTTGCCCCTTTGGGTCTGGTCATCGCTCCTCGGGTGTTCACGGGGTGTTGGCCACGGATCTGGCGTGGTTACTTTGGTGGGGGTTTGCGATCCTGGGCTGCCTGGACGATCTTTTTTTCCAACTCATTGACTACTCCGAGGAGCAACGTAATTCTTATACAAACCTTGACTGATTTCAGTGGAGTCTATACTATCGGAAGTCTGCTTGGCCCTGCCAGATCGTTGGATTATCTGAGCCTGACCCCGGCTTCAGCTCTGGCCAGCGTGTTCTTCTCCCGGACAATACTCAGGAAGTTGCAGACTGCATTTTTTCATTTACTGTCCGGCAGGTGGGCTCCTCTGCGAATCTGCATGTGGGTGTTGGGTCCGATGGTATCTATTTTTTTTCGGATTCGGCTGAGTCAGGAAACCAGAGTCTCCCTAGTCTCATGGCTTCGCTCTCCAGTTCTTTGGTTCTTCGGTGGGGTAAATCCTTTCTCCCCTTGTACTGAACAGGATGACCACCAATGCCTGTCTGTCCAGGTGGGGAGAGGTCCTGGGACTGAGCTCTGCTCAGGGTCATCAGAGGTTAGTGGAATCTGGACTACCAAGGAAGATCCTGGAACTTCATGCGAACAGACTAGTTCTGGATCATGGAGAGATTGACTTCGGAGGCTCACGGTACGGATCCAGTCAGACAAGGCAACGGCGGTGGCTTATGTCTTTCACGAGGGCGGGCCAAAATAGACTGTTGGTGGCCCTGGCTGTTGCCATTATCCTCCTTTGGGCAGAGCGTTCCGGCCCTTTCTGGTGTACGCTTTCCAGGAGTAGAATACTGTAAAACGGATACCTCAGTTGGTTAGGGTTGGATCATGGGGTAGGCCCTTCACTGGGCTGTGTTTCATCGTATTTGGCTCCTCTGGGGGCACGCCTGAGGTAGATCTGTTTTGCGTCCTGGCTTAACAGGACGGTACCAAGGTTTTTGGCAAGGTCACGGGAACTTCTGGCGGTTCTAGTTTCCCACGTTTGCTCTATGCCTTTCCTTCTCTCCAGCCTCTGCTGTGGCTTTTTGGCAGGATCATGGGTGCCGGGATTCCGGTCATTCTTTTGGCTCCAGATGGGTCCCGGTGATCTGGGTACGCCGACCAGGTGCGCCCAGGTGCCAACGTTCCTTGGCGACTGCCTCTCAGGAAGAACCTACTGTCCCAAGGTCTGTTCTTCCATCCTGCTTTAGAGTCGCTGGTGATTAATGGCCTGGCTGTGATGGGCCAGGTGCTGCAGTTTCCAACACTGCGGATGGGGGGAAGAGAAGGAAGGGGCCTCGAGTACCATCGCGGCCCAGGTGTCAGCCTGGGTGGTCTTCTTCAGCGTCTCCTGGTCTCGCACTTCCTAGTGCGTACCTTTTATCCAGGGGTTAGACGTCTGTTTCCACCAGTGCGGTTTATTCTACCGCCGTGGGATCTGATCTTGGTGATTTTGGTTCTCCAGAAGCCTCTCTATCTCTCTCTCAGAATATTCTGGAGATTCCACTACTTACTCTGTATCGGAAGGTGGCCTCTTGGTGGCTATCACCTCCACTCACAGGGTGTCAAAAAGGGTTGTGTTATCTTGTCGTTCACCTTACCCAGGTTAAGGTGGTGCTTTGCCCCTTTTTCTGTCCTTGGATTTCCATTTGAATAAGGACATTGTGTTGCATTTCTTGTGTTCCTGGTCAGCACTTTCCAAGGAATTTGTCTTATCGGCCCTGAATGGGTTTTTGCGGACGGGCCAAGAAAGGGGCTGTCTGTTTTTTACTGCGACCCTTCTCTGGATGGAGGGCTATTTTGTCAGGGATCGGGTGCCTCCTTCCCTGTTACGGCGCATTCTTCTCGGGCGCTTAGTTCTTCTTGGGCCTTCTGTCATCATGCGTCCGTTGTGCAAGTTTGCAAGGCGACCACTGGTCGTCGGTGTACATTTTCACAAGTCTACGAGGTGGATGGGTTGGCATCTGAGGAAGCCTCTTTTGGTCGCAAGTTTTTGCAGGCTGCTGTTTGCAGGGTCTATCCCCTCTTGAAGGGGTAGCTTTCAGGTTGGGGTCCAGCTGGTCCTGTGTGAAGCTCTTGTTACCTGGATGGCTCTTGTCTTAGCCTTGGGAATTTTCGTTGTCCCACCCCTCATGTTTGGCACTGCTTTGGAACATCCCTATGGTTATGAATAAGAAGGCTGTGTCTGTCAATGAACGAATGAGAAAATAGTATTTTTTACTTACCGTAAAATCAGTTTCTCTGAGTTCATTGACAGACACAGCACCCATCCCTCTATGGAGTTTTTTTTTTTTGATACTTCTATTACTGCTTGCTACCAAACTGAATGCCTAGAGCAGGGAGGGGGTTATATACTGTCTGAGGACAGCCCATGGGCGTGGCCATGTGTTTTGTTTTTTGTTCTGCCTAGTCCTACTCCTAATAGAGGCAATATAACCCTATGGTTCAGAATAAGAAGGCTGTGTCTGTCAATGAACTCAGAGAAACGGATTATACGGTAAGTAAAAAAAATCCTATTTTTTTGTCCGATTTATGGATCGTGTGTACGGGCCATAAGATACAAGACCGATTTTTGGCATCCCCTGCAACAAAAATGTCATTTTTTGTAAAATACTTCCAATAGGAAATAATATCTAAAGGCATGCAGACCCTGCAACTTTCCTCATTAGAGTCCTGATCCTGCAGCAGCTGTTTGATAATTATGAAACCACTCCCATTAGACTCACTCAACACAGGGGCACAGAGGAACAAACTGCAACAAAGAATCTGCAACAAAGTTTGTTAAAATCCTTGCAATTTACATACTGTAGATCACTAAGAGGGGAATGTTTTTACATTTAAATCACACTTTAAATTCATTATTTTCCTCACAATTTTACAAACCATACCCCATAATGACAACGAGAAAGAAGTTTGTTTGCAATCTTTGCAAATATATTAAAAATAAAAAAACGAAAAAATCCAATGTACATAAGTATTCACAGCCTTTGCCATGACACTCAAAACTGAGCTCAGGTGCATCCTGTTTTCACTGAACATCCTTGAGGCCGGGTTCACACTAGTGCAACAAACACTCCGACATTGGGAGCTCATGTCGCATGACGTGTGAAAATCAATGTTTCCCTATGGGAGGCGTCCTAACTGGTCCGTCACAAGTCGGTCCAACTTTGAAAATGCTCCCTGTACTACTTTGATCCAACTTTGATCCTACTTCAGCCCATTGACTATCACCGTCTTGCATGATCCGACTTTGGCATGTGACTTTTGCTCAGATGATCTTGAGAGGGAACTCCGCACCAAATTTTAAATAAAAAACCGGCATGGGTTCCCCCTCCAAGAGCATACCAGGCCCTTGGGTCTGGTATGGATTTTAAAGGGAACCCCCTACCCTGAAAAAACGGCTTGGGGTCCCCCAAAAATCCATACCAGACCCTTATCCGAGCACGCAGCCTGGCCGGTCAGGAAAAGGGATGGGGACGAGCGAGCGCCCCCCCCCTCCTGAACCGTACCAGGCCACATGCCCTTAACATGGGGGGTGGGTGCTTTGGGGCAGGGGGGCCCCAAAGCTCCCTGTCCCCATGTTGATGAGGACAAGGGCCTCTTCCCGACAACCCTGGCCGTTGGTTGTTGGGGTCTGTGGGCGGGGGGCTTATCGGAATCCGGGAGCCCCCTTTAATAAGGGGCCCCCAGATCCCAGCCCCCCACCCATTGTACCCCTACCCATTCACCTAGGAAAAAAAGTGTCAATAAAAAAAAACACTAGACAAGTTTTTAAATTAATTTATTAGGCAGTTCCGGGGCCTTCTTCCGACTTCGGGGGTCTCTTCCTTCTCCACGCTCTCCGGCCTCTTCTCCGCGCTCTCCGGTTCTTCTCCCACTCTTCGCTATCTTCTGCTCTTTTGCCCACTCTTTTGCTAGCGGTGGCCCGGTCTTCTCCGTCTTCTTCCCTCTTCTCTTCTTCCGATATTGACACGACGCTCTCTCCCGCTGTAATGCGGTGTGCGCAGTGCGCAACGACTTATATAGGCATAGGGCGTGGTCACCGGGTGATGTCATCCTGTGACTCCGCTGCTTGTGACGTCACCGTCCCATCATGCCCCGGGTGGTGATGTCATAAGGGGCGGAGTCACCGGAAGACATCACCCGGTGACCATGCCCCATGCCTATATAAGTCGTTGCGCACCGCGCGCACTGCATTACAGCGGGAGAGAGCGTTGTGTCAACATTGGAAGAAGAGAAGAGGGAAGAAGACGGCAGAGAAGATCAGGTCACCGCTAGCAAAAGAGCAGAAGATAGCGGAGGAGCCCAGCAGAAGATACTGGAGAGCGGGAGAAGAACCAGAGAGCGCGGAGAAGAGGCTGGAGAGCGCGGAGAAGAAGGAAGAGACCCCCAAAGTCGGAATAAGACCCCCGGAGCTGCCTAATAAATTACTTTAAAAACCTGTCTAGTGTGGGGGTTTTTTTGACACTTTTTTTTCCTAGGTGAATGGGTAGGGGTACGATGTACCCCATACTCATTCACATAGGGTGGGGGGCCGGGATCTGGGGGCCCCCTTATTAAAGGGGGCTCCCGGATTCCAAAAAGCACCCCGGCAACCAACGGCCAGGGTTGTCGGGAAGAGGCCCTTGTCCTCATCAACATGGGGGCAAGGTGCCTTGGGGTGGAGGGGCCGCAGGGCGCCCCCCTGCCCCAAAGCACCCACCCCCCCATGCTGAAGGCATGCGGCTTGGTACGGTTCAGGAGGGGGGTGCTCGCTCGTCCCCACCCCCTTTCCTGACCGGCCGGGCTGCGTGCTCGGATAAGGGTTTGATATGGATTTTGGGGGTCCCCCATTCTGTTTTTCCGGCGTAGGGGGTGCCCCTTAAAATCCATACCAGACCGAAGGGTCTGGTATTCTCTTGGAGGGGGAACCCATGCCGTTTTTTATTTAAAATTTGGCGTGGAGTTCCCCCTCAAGACTCATACCAAAAACACAGTGCCTGGTATTGGTGGGGATCCAAGACGGATCCCCGTTCATTGAAAGTGGGACGTATGTCGGCTTCAAGATGCAGGGCAAAGTCGGATCCAAAGTAGGACGGCTGTCGTGTCGCACCAGTGTGAACCCGGCCTGAGATGTTTCTACAACTTGATTGGAGTACCCCTGTTGTAAATTCAGTTGATTGGACATGATTTGGAAAGGCACACACCTGTCTATATACAGGGCCATCTTTAACCCCTTCGCTGCCAGGTCTGTACGGCCCTAAAACACTGCCCCCAGGTGGCCAAGTCCGTACGCACCTCTTTTCTCCCTCTCCTATAAGCCCATGGCCACTTCAATGATCATAAACTTATAGTAGAATTGTTCAGCAAACTCTGCTGAACAATTCTATAACTCTGATCAATGAATTACAACCCGTTGATCAGCGTTCATAACCCTAAATGTGACCCCCCCTCCATGCCACCACTGCCCTGTTCCAAGCTTCTCCACCCCTGCTGCTCCCTTCCACCTAAAACTACTCTACCCACTCTCCTTTCCTATCCCCTTCACCCCCAGCACTGAGTACCCTCCACCTGATCCAACCCCCCCCGCAAATTGGATCCCCTGCAGCTACCATCAAGCCGGTGTTCTGCCGAGAAAGTTCTGCTCGGCGGATAAGGACCCCCGTCTACTGCGCAGGCGCTGCGCCTGTGAAGTAGGATCCAGGGGAAATAGGTGAAAATCAGCTGTACATGGCACCTGTAAGAGGGCCCCTCGCGGGCTCGCTTCACTCACCACGCTTCGGGCACGGCCTTGCTTCGCTCGGCTCTTTTTTATTCCCCCTCTAGGTCCACTTGGATGGTGGGGAAGGAACCTGGACCTAGGGTGCAGGCGCCGTGTACAGCTGATTGTAGATTTTGAGCTTCGGCTATCTCCGGCGGCTGATAGTAGTTCGTACTGCGCAGGCGCTGCGCCTGCGCAGTACAGGGGGGTCCTTATCCGCCGAGGGAACTTTCTCGGCAAGACACCGGCATCCCTCCAATGCCGAGTCCCACCGGCTTCAGGTGCTGCTTGGGGGGGTTCCAGATTTCCCCCCCAATCACTCTGATCACCCTCCTTACCGGCCCCCGCACCCCCGATCCATCCATGCTGAGAGCGGCATCTCCCCTTCCCTCCCGCAGCCTGCAGCTTCTGCTCCAGTAATCTGACAGGCAGGGGATCGCAGCGGGGTGAGAGGGAGTGGTGTGGGTGCGGGTGATGTTTGGGCTTGGGGAGCTTGGTAAACTAGTGTTTACTACCCCCCTCAGTGTAGCACCCTGGGCGCATGCAGCGATCACTATGATCGCTCCTACATGCTCACTGACATCTGATAATAGTAACCGCGGGTGTTACTATGTATCAGACTGTCAGTTTATGAATGAATGGAATCTTTTCTCTGTCTCAAAAATAAGAAATATGGGGGTCTGTTTAGACCTCTAATATCTCACCAAAGACACCAAAAAAAAAAAGTAAAAATATAACTGTAAAAAAAAAACCCTAGTAAGACCCAAAGATCCAGTGACTTTTTTGGGTGACGGCAACCCCCCCCCCCCCAGGCCAGCCCACACCCAGCCTCTCCACGGTGACGGCCCCCCTCCTGCACTCACCCCTCCACGGCAACAGTCTCCCCCTGCACTCGCCCCTCCACAGCGACGGTTTCCCCCCGCACTCACCACTCCACTGTGACGGTTTCCCCCCTCACTCACCACTCCACAGTGACGTCTCCCCCCGCACTCACCCTTCCACGGCAACGGTTTCCCCCCCGCACTCACCACTCCACGGCGACGGTCTCCCCCGCACCCACCCCTCCTCGGCTTCCTTGGGAGAAGCCGGAAGGCCATAGCGAATATTAATTTGCTATTGTCACAAGTGGGTGGGTTCGGGGTGCAATGCTCTGCGCCCTGAGCCCAACCTTTTTTAAACCAATTAGAGCCTCAGGATCTACTCATGTGGCTTAAAAATAAAAAACTCACACAAGCATATGAGTCGGGCTCCCTGCAGGGGAGTGGCGCCCCTAATGGACAGGCCGCTCCTGGTAAGACACCTTTCACGTGGAGCGGACTCTGTCAAGCAGATCTGACTGCTCAGCGGGAGATTTGTCTGCTGATCCCCACTAAGCAGGCAGATGACAAGTCTGTGTCTGCTCTGCTCATGCAGAGCGGACACAGACACAGCCTGCTGTTCTCTATGGGTCGGTCGGATGGAAACGGACCGCCTGTCCATTTCCATTGGATACCATCCGATCCGATCTGCTAGATGGATGGGGAATGGAATCCTCATCCGTCTGTTTTTAGCGAACTGGACTGGATCGGATGCAGGCGGGTGTAAACGGACACATGTTCATTTACATCAGCCTCTCCATCGAGAACAATGGGTGGTCCGATTGGGCCTGCCTGAAAAACAGACAGGCAGACCCAATCGATGTGCTTGTGTGAAAGGGGCCTATGGCCTTGTTCACACTGGGCATACACAGCGTACCTTTACAGGGTTGCACAGGTGTTCCGTGCATCTCTGTGCAGGCAGTCCTATTGATGTCATTTGGGATGTAGCAACTGCACGGACAGAGCCTTTGCTCACAAATTTATATCCATGTAGGTCCGCATGCATGTCCCTGAGCTCACACGGTCTGCATTCAGGGTTATGTACCCACACGGAAGTCTGATTGGGAACAGCAGCCATGCCTGTGCAGCCGTTGCATCTCAATTGAAATGGGACTGCCTGTACGTGGATGCATGGAACACCTGTGCATCCTTGTGCGGGTAAACATGGCCCTCCATGGGCATACACTTTAGTATGCCATATGTGAACGATGCTTTAGTGCTAATTTAGCAGGAATTTTGTAAGTTACGTTGTGTTTATGTGAACTATTAATGATTTTAGTGTATTTTTAGTGAAAATAGCAATATGATGAACATTTGCGCAATTATTGCGGGGCCCAAAAAATCTGTAGAGCTTTTTTTATTTCTACAGGTCACGTGCTTTTAGGAAATGTCTAATCTGAGGGGTTTGTTTTTCAAATTCTGAAAGCTGTAAGTTAAAAATGGTAACCTCTGGATTTTAAGAGTATATTGTTGTTATTTACAGTTTTGCGTACCTTCAGTTTTCACCATTTCACAAAAAGTGCCATTTAAAATGTACGAATATTTGTAATTTATTAACTCAATACAGTTTTAACTTTTATATTTACTAGGAATTTAGCAGAAAATTTGTACATTTTGCCATGTATGAATCCACTATTAATGATTTTATTGTATTTTTAGTTTGGTAAACATTTGCACAAATATCGTGGGGCCTTAAAAATCAATAGCACCTTCTTTTTATGCTACTGGTCCTATGCTTTCAGAAAATATATGGTTTGGGGGGTCTCTCAAATAAGTAAAAAATGAAAACCTCCAGATTTTTAGAGACATTTTTGGGTACATTCGATTTTCACCATTTTGCCAAAAGGCGCAATTTAACCACTTAAGCCCCGGACCATTTGGCTGCCCAAAGACCAGAGCACTTTTTGCGATTCGGTACTGCGTCGTTTTAACTGACAATTGCGCGGTCGTGCGACGTGGCTCTCAAACAAAATTGACGTCCTTTTTTTTCCACAAATAGAGCTTTCTTTTGGTGGTATTTGATCACCTCTGTGATTTTTATTTTTTGCGCTATAAACAAAATAAGAGCGACAATTTTGAAAAAAACGCATTATTTTTTACTTTTTGCTATAATAAATATATCAAAAAAATTTTTTTCCTCAGTTTAGGCCGATACGTATTCTTCTACATATTTTTGGTAAAAAAAAATGGCAATAAACGTTTATTGATTGGTTTGCGCAAAAGTTATAGTGTTTACAAAATAGGGGATAGTTTTATGGCATTTTTATTAATAATTTTTTTTTACTAGTTTTGGCGGCGATCAGCGATTTTTATCATGACTGCGACATTATGGCGGACATGTCGGAAATTTTTGACACATTTTTGGGACCATTGTCATTTATACAGCAATCAGTGCTATAAAAATGCATTGATTCCTGTGTAAATGACACTGGCAGTGAAGGGGTTAACCACTAGGGGGCGGGGAGGGGTTAAGTCAGTACTAGGGAGTGTTTTCTAACTGTAGAGGGGTTGGGCTCTGTCTGTCAGTACACTGATCTCTGCTCCTGATGACAGGGAGCAGAGATCGAGTGACACTGTCACTAGCCAGAACGGGGAGATGCTGTTTACATCAGCATCTCCCCGTTCCTGCTCTCCGTGAGACGATCGCGGGCATCCCTGCGGCGATCGAGTCCGCGGGACCCGCGACTCGATTTACGGAGCTCCCGGCCAGCGAACGCGCGCGCCGCCGACGGCGCGCTCGCAATGTCACAGCGGGAAAATCAAATGGATGTATATATACGCCCATTTGCCCAGCCGTGCCATTCTGCCGACGTACATAGTCGTGCGCTGGTCGGGCAGTGGTTATGATTTACAAATATTTGTTATTTATTAACTCCATACAGGTTATGCTTTTATATTTAGTAGGGATTTAGCAGGAATTTAGTAAAATTAGCTGTGTTTTTATCTGCTAATAATGGTTTTAGTGTATTTTTTGCAAATATAATGGTTTGTTGATAAACATTTGCGCAAATGCCGTGGGGTCTAAAAGAAATTTTAGAGAAATTTGGATATTTACACTTTTGCATCTGTTCAATTTTCACCATTTGGCAAAAAGGCACAATTTAAAAATTACAAATATTTGCTATTTAGTAACTCAAAACAGGTTAGGCTTTTATATTTAGTAGGAATTGTGTAAAATTTGCTGTGCTTTTATCTGCTAATAATGGTTTTAGTGTATTTTTTTGCAAATATATTGGTCTAAAAAATCTGTAGCACCTTCTATTTATTCTACTGATCATGTGCTTTCAGCAAAAATATGGTTCGGGGGGGTCTTTTACAAATTCTGAAAGCTATAAGTGAAAAATAAAAAAGCAAAGGAAAAATTGCAAAAATGGTCTGCCCACCTGAAATGGAGGACAGGGCCTGGCAGCAAAACGGTTAAGGCAGGGCAAAAGGGGCAGCTGCCCAGGACCACATCATTGTTGTGGGGCCCAAAGCAGCTGCCTCTTACTTGCCAACTATCCCAGTTTAAATTTCCTTGTCCCTTGAAATTTCAGTCCCGATATCTCAGTGTGAAGTTCAGTTACTAATGCTGGCCAGCTCTGCCCTATTGCTGTGTACAGATGACTCACCTGCAGACCCTATGTTTACATGAAATAACCTGCTTTGATTTGTAAATAGTGGCAGCATTAATATGTAACTAGCTGTGGACCGGCGGCATTGATATGTGAATCAGTGTTTCCAACCGCCCATAGATTTACGGGCACCCCGTAAAAACAGGGCACTTTTCACCTGCCTGTAAACGTTCGTAGCAGGTAATCAGTGGCAATAAAAAATGGTGGTGAGCGGCGGGTCAGGACTGCATGTAGCATATTATCCGAAAATATTGTAAGAAGAATTTCATTCATGAACCCAGAAACTGCACATGGTCTTTTCACTTTCAATACATTTTATTCAAGTTTTATAACCTGTACACGTATATAACAGTAACCAGCATGAAAATTCCAGAGTGCATCCGTAAGTCATTAGAGACAATATAGATCATTAAAAAATCAAGAGCAATAAGTATGTCAAGTCACATATTGGTTGCACAGTAACGACTAACATAAAATAAACGGGGTGGGGGATAAATTGCCTGATTTCTGTACCTGGGGAGAAACTCTTGGATAAATAGATGAGGCAGAGAATGACCAAGAAACGTATTAGTAGAGGCCGAGAGAAAGAAGAGGGGAGGGAGTAGGACCGTATAGAAAAGGAAAGAAAGAGAACAGGAGGAGGATGTCAGGGACACTCAGTTCAGATGTCCAGGGCTTCGAACATCTATAGTAGTGTAAAGTTTTCTGGGGACATGGAGGTATGAGCATACTGTATCCATGGGGCCCAGGTTTTTTAGGAATTTTTTTTATGCGTATCAAAGAGAATGCTAGTAAGCTTTTTGTTTGTGCATGTTTTTTTCATCATGACAATGATCTAAAATGACCCTTTATTGGCTGCAGCAAAGAAGTGAAGGTTCTGGAGTGGCCAAAAAGATCTTGACCTCAACATCACTGAGCTACTTTAGGAAGACCTCAAACATTCAGTTCATGGTAGACAATCAAAGATTTTACAGGAACCAGAGACTTTTTGCCAAGAAAAATGGGCAGTTTTACTACATAAAACTACATGAGCTAGTGAATGCTCTCATATAGGCCCCTTTCACACGGACTGTCGGATCAGGTCTGCCTGTCAGTTTTTCAGGGGGACCTGATCGGACCTTCCAGTCTCTTCTATGGAGTGGCCAAAAACCGGACCGCCTGTCCACCAAAAACAGACGGATGGTGGTCCTATTCCCCATCCGTCCGACGGATGGCATCTGATGGAATCGGACAGGCGGTCCTTTTCCATCTGATTGCCCTATAGAGGAGAGCAGGACTGGGTCCGCTCTGCACAACATGGACCTGTCATCCACCAGCAGGGATCAGTGGAGAGATCCCCCGCTGAGCAAGCGGATTCCTCTTAGCAGAGGCACCTGTGTGAAAGGAGCCTTACAACTATCACAGAAACCTGCAAGTCTCATGTCATAGGCCAAAATGACATGGCATTCAATTACACATGTGCGCAGATGTTCTGAAGGGCTCTGCCTGGCTTTTGAAACCCAGCAGAGACCCTCAGCACATGTGGGTTTTCCCATGTATGCGTAAAGAAAGAGAAGTTGAGAAAGTCCCGGACCTTTGTTTGTCTGCGCATGTGCATGAACCACAGGTGTGCCACAGGGCTCTATGAGGTCCCGAAGGCTGGGCAGAGTCCTCCGACACATCTGTGGAGCAGCGGTGAGTGCCGGTGCAGGACCTGGTGGAGCACTTCTGAATATCTATGCAAGTGCTAGACCTTTAAAGATGGTAACTCTGGTAGGGTGAGCAGGGGCATCAATAAATAAGGTTATAAAGGTTATAAAATTGGTTATAAACTCTAGGTTTTTTTTTACCTTAATGCACTACCTCTCCCCCCCCCCCCCACTAACACTTACCCGAATTCTCTATCGATCCACTGCTGTGCCCAGAAGCAGGTCTTCTCTTCCCTTCCTTGCTCTCACAGGCTTTGCTGAAAGTCTGCTGCTGCTGTCAGTCAAATCCTGTAAGGAGGGGACAGGGGGTGCCAGAACAGCCAGTAATGGGCCAATTTGTGCAATACCCTTGCACAGAGCAAGTAAGCATAACTTCTTTTTTTATTTTAATTAAAAACAAAGGTTTACAATCACTTTGAGCCTAGGTTCACATTAGAGCAGGTTTGCAATCGTGCGAGTTCAGCTGAACTTGCACAATTTCAACCCGGCAATGCAGTCTGACTTCGGGAGACGATTTGACAGATATCTGTGTGGGTTCCTAGTACAGAAACTACTTTTGGGAATCGGTGCTATTGCCGGCAATAGCCGCAGATTTGGCATGCGATTTGACATGTCAAATTGCATGGCAAATCAATTCAATGTGAACCTAGGCTAAGGGGTCTTTACAGTACCATTTTATTATTTTACTTTATTGCTATGGTTTGTTTAATGATTGTGATATGTTGTGATGCCTGATTAATGTTTGTGATATGTTGTGATGCCTGATTAATGATTGTGAAATGTTGTGATGTCTGATTAATAAGTTAATTTGAATCACATTAAAAATAAAATAATTGTGGTCTGCTTACTCATAATGGTTCACATCTTATAAATTCTGTCGGGGTATCTAAACATATGAGCACAACTGCATCTAATTATTATTATTTTGTAGAAAAATATTACCATTTGATTTTCATTATTCTCAGTACTCTTCTTTAGGTGATGACAAATGATTATCAAATGATGTAAATATTGATATTAAATAGTTACATCAAATGCCTTTGGGCCTTTAGGCCTTTAGTTGAACACGTCTCCATTTCTTGAGATGTCCGGTTTTTACTAAGCTACTTTCACTACTCTACTTGTTGTCTGTGGGATGGCTGACACTGCATGATATACAGATAGCCACTAGAGGGAGGTCTGTATGTTATACTACAAATTATAACATGTTACAGCTAGGGGTGATGTATGCATCATTAAAATTGTGGTGTGCTTGTAAGAAAGATTTTCAGTATTAGGATATTTGATTTTTTTTTTTAACTCTTTTTATGGAAAGAAGTACATGTCAATGACAGTTATCAAATGCGCTCAACATGAGCAAACAAAACAGTGCGGGTCATCCCACAATGCAAAAATTTCAATGTCTTTACAAGTACACTGCAATTCTCAGCATACTGATCCCGATACACATGTTATAGAAAACACCATAGAAACACTAAGTACAACAGCTATTTCTCAAATCTTTTAGTTATATAGTTACGTGTTGGTTACACTAAGGGCAGAAGAACACCAAACACCCCACACTTTATTATACTTAGTTGGGCAACCCCTCTGTTCAAATATGAGTTTTTCATAGGGTAATACCTGATTCACTAACCAAAGCCATGTATGTATGGATGGAGGTGTGGGCTGGATCCACTTAAGTGCTACAGCTTTACAGGCCATAAATAATGTCTCCAGTAGCATGGTCCTAATATGTCTTGGCCATTGCTCCTCGTCAAGGACCCCCAGCAGACACACCAGTGGGGTACATGGAACAGGAATTGATAAGACCGCAGACAATATCTCCGTCACCTGTTGACAGTATCTCACTATAACTGGACAGAGCCACATAACATTCGCGAAATCCGCATGCGGACAGGTGCACCTAGTGCAGGCAAAGGTAGGTATACGGTGCATTGCGTGCGGTCTGACCGGGGTCAGGTGTGTTTGATGTAGGGTATTTGATCTTGTATAATAAAATAATAATAAAAATATATAAAAGTACCAAATCAGTATGTAAGTATTAGCACACCTCTATATTAACAGTATATTTATTGTATAGTTGTTGACATGTAGCAGAAAAGAATGCTTAGCTACAAGCCTCAACTCCACTTTGTTACCATGAAAAAAAATCTTGCATGTGTAATTAATATAAATAATTTAAAAAAAACACTATTTGTGTTGTTTACTTTAAACCTAAATCCAGTTAAAAATTAAAATAAACAATTTTTCAGCAATTATTAAAGCTAAGGAAAAAACAGCTCTCTCTTCAATGCTCATCTCTCTGTTGCTGTCCCCCACAAACTGTTCCAAGGTCCAGCACTGGTCCCCTTCTCAACATTTCTCTTCTACCCAGGATTATTCACCCACTTCTGCAAGTCCAGGTGTCAAGGACTGCACCCTGCAGGTGCTCTTCAAACAGACCTGGGCTAACAGGAGAATGCTGCATAGAAACCACTCACATCATTATGTCAGTGCTGTTTTTTTTTTTTTGTAGAGGAGGAGAACCTATGGAACAGGTATTACGTGACCTGCCCAAGGACCCATTGAACAGGTATACATGCAAAAAATTTTTTTTTTGTTCATTAACTGCCTCCAGGTTTAAACCACAAAAACATTTTGGTTGATTTACTAAAGACAAATAGTGAAATTCTACTTAGCTTAGTGAAAGCGGTGAAAATTCAGTTTGCAAAGACTACCCAGTCTTATGTATGAAAGATTAAAAAAAGGAGTATTTTTGCTTGTACAACATTGAATGATGGAAGTCAGCAGAGCTTCAGTTCATTCACAGAGCTAAGGGAAAATTTCCTTGCAAACTGAACTGCCTTTTGCCTTCATTAAATTACTTGTGTAGGCAATTGTCTATTTTATTGTATTATGTGTAGGATTACTTATGAAAAGTGAAAGAAGTACAAAGCTGGTTGATATAAGAAGTGTCTATATTTCCCTTTCTCTAGTTTTGCACTTTGTACAAATATAAGTTTAGGCTGCAGCTTATTTTTAGTTTTGGATAGAGTGGAAAATGATTGGACCCATGTTAGGTTTTTACTGCTACACAGGACACCTTAAGCCGCGTACACACGGGCGGACTTTTCGACCGGACTGGTCCGATGGAACAAATCCGTTGGACAATCTGACCGTGTGTGGGCTTCATCGGACCTTCAGCTGACTTTTTCTGTTGAAAATCAGACGGACTTTTGATTTGGAACATGTTTCAAATCTTTCTGACGGACTCGAGTCTGGTCGAAAAATCTGTTCGTCTGTATGCTAGTCCGACGGACAAAAAAGGACGCTAGGGCAGCTATTGGCCACTGGCTATGAACTTCCTTATTCTAGTCCCTTCGTACGTCATCACGTTCAGTCCAACGGACTTTCGAATGGACTTTAGTCCAGTCCTCAGATCAGCCCCAATTCCTGCAACTTCACACCTCAGATTAGATCACTGTACCCCCTGCTCATCTGTCCGCCCACTGTAACCCCCTGCACATCTGCCCCAACAATGTACCCCCTTTCTCATCTGCTCCACCACTGTATATCCCTGCACATCTGCTCCACACTGTACTCCCATGCTCTTCTGTCTCACCGTTGAACCCCCTTCTCACCTGTCCTAACACTGAACCCATCTGCTCATCTGCCCCACCACTGTAACCCCCTTTCTCATCTGCCCCACCTCTGTTCCCCCTGCTCTTCTGCCCCACCACTGTAACCCCCTGCTCATCTGTCCCACCAATGTACCTCCTTTCTCCTCTTCCCTGCCACTGTACCCCCCTGCACATCTGCCCCACCACTGTATCCCACCTGCTCTTCTGCCCCACCTCTGTACCCCCCTGCTCTTCTGTCCCACCTCTGTACCTCCTGTTTTCTGCCCCACCTCTGTAACCCCCTGCTTTTCTGCCCCACCTCTGTAACCCCCTGCTCTTCTGCCCCACCTCTGCAACCCCCTGCTCATCTGTTCCACCAATGCACCTCCCTTTCACATCTGCCCCAACACTGAACCCCCCCTGCTTATCTGTTCCACCACTGTAACCCCCGTCTCATTTGGCACAACACTGAACCCCCCCTGCTCATCTGTCCAACCACTGTAACCCCCTGCTCATCTGCCCTATCACTGTACTATACTGTGCTCTTCTGTCTCACCACTGAATCCCCTTCTCATCTTTCTCACCACTGCACCCCCTGAACATCTGTCTCACTGGTGTACCCCGTTCTTCTGCCCCACCACTGTACCTCCTGCACATCTGTCTCACCTCTGTACCCCCCTGCTCTTCTGCTTCACCTCTTGTACCCCCTGCTCTTCTGCCCCACCACTGTACCCACCTTCTCATCTGTCCCACCAATGTACTTTCTTTCTCCTCTGCCCTGCCACTGTACCCCCCTGCACAACTGCCCCACCTTTGTACCCCCTGCTCTTCTGCCCCACCAGTGTAACCCCCTTCTCATCTGTACCACCACTATAACCCCCTTCTCATCTGGTCAATCACTGAAACCCACCTGCTCCTCTGTTCTACCACTGTAACCCCCTGCTCATCTGCCCCATAACTGTAACCCCCTTGCTCTTCTGTCCCACCGCTGAACCCCCTTCTCATCTCTTCCACCATTGTACCCCCCTGCACATCTGCCCCACCATCGTTCCCTCCTGCTCTTCTGTTCCACTGCTAAAACCCCCCCCCCCGCTCATCTGCCCCACCGCTGTACCCTCCTACTCATCTGCTCCACTGCTGTACCCTCTTCTCATCTATGATATGCGCGATATGCAGAGTGGTGCAAGGAAGCAGAGATTAGACACATCTACCTGTCCTTGCTCATCCCCGCTGATCCACCTCTCGCATCCAGCCCACGTGCTTGAATGGGATGTATGTGATGTCACATACAAGCATCTGGAATGGATGCGCAATGGTAAGCTCAGTCAGGGGCATTTTCTAAAAGCAGTGGGCCTGTATGCAAGATCGAGACCCCGCAGCTTAGAAAAAGTGCGGTGCCAAGCGCTGCAGCAAAACTGGGTTTGATTTTCATTGCGCTGAATACTGGCTGTGGCTTAAAGGTACACAGAGTGAAGGGGTTCAGTAGTAAGTGATGCAAAGTTCAGAGGTTGGGAGTAGGTGATGTAGTGGTTGGTAGTAGTAGATGATGCAGAGCTGAGGGGTCAGTAGTAAGTGACACATACAAACAAACACATAAATATATTATATATATAATTTTTTTTTCAACAAAGTTTCCAGAAGCTCAGCAGTAATTCCACAAACTGTCACCTGATTGTGGTTTTCTCAATCACTGTGAAATCCTTTCTTTCTGAGATTGGTAGTGGCAACCGAGTCATCTTCCTCCAGATGGTGGGCGGGGCTAGCAGGACTGTGATTGGCTTTGGCAGTGGCCAATCACAATCCTCCTCCTCCTGGAAACAGGGACCGTCCCCCTAGTAGAACTGCACCCAATCTCTTCCCCATCACAAGAGCTGACCATTGCAGCTATAACAAAGTTAGTTAATCAATGTTTCCAATTGTTTACAATGTGTGGGGGCACTGTGCCCCCCTCCCCCCCCCAGCGCAGATGCAGCATGGGGAATTGTGAGACTGGAATGCATTAGCATCTCACTAAAACTTCCTGTTATTGCCAAGGGATAACAAAAACCTTTATTGCCAAATACAAATACTTTAAAAACAACATACATAAATTAGTTATTTTAACCACTTGCCGCCCGCCCACCGTCAAATGATGACTTGACGGTGCAGCTCTCGTTCTGGGTGGACGTCATATGATGTCCTCCCAGAACGACCACTCTCGCATGCCCCCAGGGGCGCGCATCGCGGCCGCACCATGTTGCTAAGACACGGCACGACCCTGATCTGTGTAAAGGCCTGCGCCCGCGGCTCTTTGACCATGTGATCGGCTGTGTCCAATCACAGCCGGTCACATGTAAACACGGAGATGCCGGTAATCAGCGCTCCTCACCTCACACTGACAGAGTGTGAGGAGAGGAGAGCTGATCAGCGGCATCTCCTCACAGAGGACATCTAGGGATGTAATCAGGGCACTGATCATCAGTGCCCTGATTACAATTAAGTGCCCACCAGTGCCAGCAATGCCACTGCCAGCAATCAGTGCCAACCAGTGCCCACAATTGGCACCAATCTGTGCCAACAAGTGCCAGCAATCAGTGGCCATCAGTGATTCCAGTCAGTGCTGGCTATCAGTGCTGCCCATCAATGCCCATCACTGCTGCCCATCAATGCTCATCACTGCTGCCCATCAATGCCCATCAGTGCCGCCTATCTGTGCCCAACAGTGGCGCCTATCTGTGCCACCGATCTGTGCCCAGTGCCACCCATCAGTGCCGCCTATCAGTGCTCATCAGTACCACCTATCAGTGCCCATAAGTGTGGCATAATCGTGCCTCCTCATCAGTGCCACCTAATCAGTGCCCATAAGTGCCGCCTCATCAGTGCCCATAAGTGCCACCTCATCAGTGCACTTCACATCAAAAATTACTTATTTACAAAATTTACTGACAGAAACTAAGAAAAACTTTTATTTTTCAAAATATTTGGACTTTTTTTTTTAGGAAAAAATAAAAAAACCAGGAGTGATTAAATACCACCAATAGAAAGCTCTATTTGTGTGAAGAAAATGATAACAATTTCACATGGTTACAGTGTAGCATGTCCGCGCAATTGTCATTCAAAGTGCAACAGCGCGGAAAGCTGAAAAATGGCTTGGGCAGGAAGGGGGTGTAAGTGCCCTGTATTGAGGTGGTTAAAATTCATTAAGAGGAAAAACAAAATTATATTATTATTAATTATTAAATTATATGATTCATTATATACGAGTTCATTGCTTACATAAAAAAGATAAAATAAAAATAAAATTAAATTAAAATAAAGATAAAATAAAAAAAAATAAAGTAAAAAATAAATAAATAAAAATAAAATAAAATAAATAGAAAAATAAAAATTTAGTGCGCATGCGCGCGGCGCCGGAGCAGGACATGCTGTGACCGAGCTCTGCAAGCCCCGACCTGAAAGACGCTATAAATAGCTAAACGGGACGCCCGGATCACCACCGGACAGCCAGCCCATATCCCGGGAGCGGACCATGAGGCGGGGGACCGCGGGGAGCTCCAAAAAAGGGAAAAAACAGCCACAACAGCCCCGCTCCACTCGGGCCCAGCAGCAGTCTCCTCAGCCTAAGATGGCGGCGGCGAAGCAGAAGGGAGTACATGGCGGCGAATACAGCGCGGAGGGTCGGACACCAGTGCCTGGTAAGGTGCAGGGGACGGAGGAGGAGGGGTGGGATATCCCCCGATCCCAGCAACATTCCCCACAGCTAGCACCTCCATTACACCAGAGGGCCCAGGGGAAGATTGGCGCTCCAGCACAACAGCCAAGGCCTTCCATCACACAGATGGCGCCACAGCATTACACCCACCCGCATCCAGAAACATCCATGGATGGTTTGGGACGAGACCCCTTCTCATCCCAGTCCCAGGAAGAACCACTGACCCCCAGACAAGCCTGTTTGGATATGTCCCCCCTGTCAGTTTCCCCAGACAGAGCGGTGCAGTTTAATAACTCCCCTGTCTCATCTACAGACAGACACATGGCAGAAATAGCAGAGATAGCACTGAGCCAAAATAGCTCAATAGAACCTCAAACATCAGAGCCCACTGCTTACTCCGGAGATGTCGTCCTACTTGCTAGATTCTCTGCCCTCCTTCAACAGGAACTTTCCAAAGCTTGCACAATTATAACTACTGGGATAAAAGATGATTTCCAAACCATAGGAGAGAGGCTGGACACCATAGAATCCAAAATGGATGGTACTGTAAAAAGAGTTAACCAAAATTCCAGAATGTTATCATCACTACAAGACCAATTGGATCAAGCCAATGCGAAAATCGAGGACCTGGAAAATAGGTCGAGAAGATATAATTTTCGCGTGCGCGGTCTTCCCGAATCAATAACTGACGTGGAAGGTGTTGTTCATGCTCTGATGAAGGATCTAATACCCGACATTGCACCACACCAGCTGGAACTAGATAGAGTCCATAGAGCCCTCACGGCTCCCAGACCTGATGGGTTGCCCCGCGATGTGATAGTCAAACCACACTTTTATCGGGTTAAAGAAAAAATAATGTTGGAAGCAAGAAACAAAGGTGACATTTCGCTACAAGGAAGTAAAGTACAGATCTTTGCCGACATATCACAGGCGACGATCCAGAAGAGAAGACAACTGAAACCCCTGCTGACACACCTGATTAATCATCAGATCAAGTATCGCTGTTCTTTTCCATTCAGACTGTCCTTTACATACAGAGGGAAGTCGCATTCATTCGCAAGTTTCCAGTCGGGAGAGGAGCTACTTCTGGAATTGGGAATAATCAATAGAGATTCACATCATCCCGACCCCCCAAATAATGATGGTCGTCCGGTCTCGCCCCTGTGGTCTCAACAGAGAAGATCTACTACAAGGAAATCGCACCCTTTCACCTGAACGCCCAACAAAATTTTTCATAGATCATCACCCACACCGCTCAGGCAAAACCTGCCAGACTTTGATCACAACCTACTGAAGAATTCCTACCTGTTGACTACAGACTGCCTTAATGCCCAACCAGGCGAACACTATGATAAAAAACCAGCCCCCTTCCCCTTTTTCTTTTTTTTTCTCCCCCCTTTTTTGACAAGCTATGATTGATTCCTTACCCCCCCCCCCTCCTTTACCAAATTTTTTTATCACTGCTCTTCATTTTGGAACTTCCCTTCCCCTCTCCAAATTTTTGCCCCCCCCCCCTTTTTCTTTTTTTTTCAGTCCCTTTCAGTCACAGCACGAGGAAGGTCGGGGCAGTAACGCATGCCACTCCTAGTGAACTTGCCTCTACTTCCCGAGTGGAGGCAACTTTACAATATAATGGGGTTAAATATCCCCGTGATCGTACTGTCAAACAGTGCGATGGTTATTTTTTACCTAATGGTACTGTTGAATTGTTATTGTTATAGTTTAAAGAAAGAAGTACAATATGTCTCTAACTCTATTTCTTCCCTTTTTTTCCACCTAACCTCTCTCTCTCTTGGTGCGCTCCTGATACAGAAACGGGTTCCTTATATACATCGGAGAAGATCTCTAAAACGTGAGTACGGTTTACCGAACACTTATGACCGATAGATCCTCTACTAAATTCACTATATTAACTCATAATGTACAGGGTTTGAATTCCCCGGTTAAACGAACCAAAGCCTTCCAACAATACCATAAAATGAGAATTGATATCTTACTACTTCAAGAGACACATTTCTCGAAAACATCTGCCCCTAAATACCTGCATGCACGATACCCCACGTTTTTTGTGTCCAATGGACCAGACAAAAAACGGGGAGTAGCAATTTGCATAGCAAAACATATACCATTTTCACCCACTAACATCATTCGAGACAAAGAAGGACGTTATATTATGGCTAAGGGGAAAATACATGATAAGGTTGTTACACTGCTCTCTTACTACGCCCCTAACACAGGACAAAAACAGTTCCTACGCACAATGTTAACAACAATAATGCCACATGTGGAGGGACACGTGATTCTAGGCGGAGATAGCAATACTTCTTTAGACCAAATCCTAGATAAATCCAACCCGGGCAAAACGTTCCTAAAACACACCCCGAAACAAAGTGGAGAGATTGCCCGCCTGCTCCATAGTTATGATCTGATTGACATATGGAGAAATGCTCACCCCACGTCCAGAGACTTTACATTTTATTCCCATGTCCACAAAACATACTCCCGAATAGACCATTTATTTACACTCTCCCCGCTACTTTTATCTATTTCATCGACCAAAATCATCCCCATGGCCTGGTCAGACCATTCTTCAATACAAATCACTCTTACCGATTTATGGTCAAAATCAGAACCGTCGTCGTGGCGATTAAATGAATCCTTATTGAATGATCCCATTATTGCGAAGGAAACAGAGCTAGCTCTTAAGGAGTATTTCCGAAACAATCTTCCCTCATCCCCGTCCCCTATTATAACATGGGCGGCACACAAGGCCACCATCCGCGGTAAGCTGATTCAGCTTGCCTCTAGAGCGAAACGAGAGCGCGAACTCACAATAAAACAACAAACGGAAGAACTTCATCGCCTCACGCAAGAACAAAAGACCAATCAAGCCATTGATCTCAGAGATCAGATCGATACAGCTCGCACAGCCCTAAATCTGAGCCTTACCACAAAAGCGGAAAAAAATATAAGATGGTCCAGACACAGATACTATACTATGGGAGATAAACCTAACAAACTTCTAGCTCGGAAACTAACTCCTAGACCATACACACCAGCCCTACCTAAATTACGTTTACATAATGGTCAGATTACGCAGAACCCACAGTTAACACTACAAGAATTTTTTTCTTTTTACTCTAAATTGTATGATACCCCTACACCACTACAGGAAACCAAAGCAGAGGAATTCCTCAGTGAAATCACATTACCCACATTGGAACAAGACCACACAGAGCTAATGGAGGCGGAGTTCACAGCAGGGGAAGTGGCCGCAGCTATTAAACACATAAACCCTTCCAAAGCACCGGGTCCCGATGGTTTTTCTGGACATTACTACAGAAAATACACTGAAATATTAGTCCCCCATTTATACTCTTTTTTTAATGAAATAAGAAAAGGAAACCCACTTCCAACACATGAAAATAACGCCTATATTCATATAATACCCAAACCAAATAAAGATCATGGAGACTGTGCAAATTACCGCCCAATATCACTAATTAATTTAGACTTAAAGATAATGACAAAAATTTTGGCCACTCGAATGAATTCGTTTATATCCAAATATATTCACCCAGACCAGGTGGGATTCGTCCCCAATCGCCAGGCCTCAGACCAAACTAGAAGAATTATTAACATAATATCTGCTCTGAACTCAGGGTGGGATGGAGGGGGCCAGAGGGGAGCACTTTTGGTCTCCCTGGACTTACACAAGGCCTTTGACTCCCTGTCATGGGACTATCTATTTTTCATAATGAAACGCTATGGGTTTGGCCCGAATTTCCTGAAGACACTAGAAAACATTTATCATACTCCCACAGCGCACCTAGTTGTCAAGGGTTTCCGGACTCAGCCAATAGACATACATAGAGGTACCAGGCAGGGATGCCCACTGTCCCCCTTGTTGTTCATCCTAGCATTAGAACCATTAGCTATAAAGATACGAACCCACCCAGACATACAGGGAGTGAAGAGCGGCGACAGGGAACATAAGTGCGCGTTGTTTGCAGATGACCTGCTGCTGCTCCTCTCCTCCCCGATCACCACACTACCCACCTTGCACATATTACTAACACAATACACGTTAATCTCAGGCTTAAAAGTGAATCATTCGAAATCCCAAGCCCTTAATGTACTGTTACCAACGCACATAATCCGTGCTTTACGAAATTCATATACATTTCAGTGGAAAGATACAGCTCTTCCATATCTAGGTATCTTCCTTACCCCATCACTAGCCACATTATACAAAAATAATTACCCCCCCTTGTTTAAAAAATTATTAGAGGATCTCAAAAGGTGGTCAAACAACCCTCCATCCTGGTTCGGTCGACTGTACTCAGTAAAAATGACAATTCTTCCGAAGGTATTATACTTGTTCAGGACTCTTCCCATAGCAATAGATAGAGCAGACCTAGCGAGGTTCCAGAATAAACTCCTGGAATTTATCTGGGGGAACAGGAGACCCAGGGTGAATAGACGAACAATATACACCCCCAAATTACAAGGTGGACTGGGAGTACCAGACCTGATAAAATATTATCGTGCAGCACAATTATCTCAGCTAACACGATTCCATACCCGACAATCAAACCCACATTGGATGATAATGGAAACAGCTTTATTTCCCAATAAGGAGATCAGCCACCTAATGTGGATGAAACCGAAGGACAGACCGACAATAATGTGTCCGACACTGTCCTTTTCATTAGATCTGTGGGATAGACTGGCAACTACCTATAAGTTTAAATCTCCTCATGGAGTTGTATGCAAAGAGCTGCGCTTAGGACAGTAGTTTAGGTGTGCTGCCTCCCTTAAAAGAGCTTCCCTAGGGATTCTCTACTAGCTAGAATTATATTACCAGGGGTTGTGGCGCTTCCTGTAGGGTAATAAATGGGAGGGGTGGTTACCCAGATGGTTTCCTTCACTAGATCCCAATGGAGGTGACTGCTACCTACCAGGGAGAAAAAAGCCTTAGTTACCGTGAGGGTATGCGTGTCTGTACCTACACACACATATCCCCATGCACCCGTGTGTGTCAGCAGATATAAATGAGTAAATAGATGAGCAATGTCTTCAAAGGGTCTGGCCTGAGGCCCCTGATAATGTGGTAAATTTACACCATATGCCACCACTAAGTGAAAATATCAATACCATATATACATACTCCTGGTCTAAAATAAACCATCAAAATAACCTTTGCTCATCGTGCAGAAAAAACACATGTAAGTATGAGTAAAAGACATTACATAATATCAAAATAGTGCCAATAAACGTAATGAAATCAATTAAGTCCAGAGAAACAGTTTAAATCCTTAAAGTGAAAAGACTTATGTGAAAAAACTTTTGTGAAAAAACTCGTTGCTAAAGACGTCCTATGACGAAACGCGTACAACGACGCCACGCACGCTACGTCACTTCCGGGTACGGGCCCTAGCTGGAACGCAGGTGGAGCGCAAACAGCTCTAACCAGCGGCACGTATTTTCAACATTTTTTACCGCTACGGGCTTGTTCTCAGGGTATCTCTGAGTGAGCTAATTTGTTTTTATTCACTGGTTGTTTTATACTTATTTTATTTTACTATTTGTTACTCCGCTGTAAGCTGATGGAGTCCTTTTGAATTAAAGCGTTTTATATATACTACACCATGGGAGCTTCCTATTTTTTCTTTCCATGAGGGAGCCACTGCGAACATTGAAACCAATAGTGGGAAACTATTTGGATGCTCGGTAGGAAGGTGGGGGAGAGAATATTTGGACCACAACTCCCCTTGCAGCCTGTTCCATCTGAGGTTGGAGGAATCCATTGGAAAATCAGAGGCACGGAAACCACCTTAGGAAGTCCGCATAACTATCGTGGAAAGGAGATCGTGATTGAGACATCTTATGCTGGTCGCCCCTTTTGGGGCTGTTGGATCTGGTGAGTGGGGACCCGAAAGGGGGTGCACAAAAGTCACAGGAATTTTTCGAGAGCACTCAAGTCACAGAATTGTTGAAACGCTGGATCTGAACAAAAAACTGTCTCACTAAAAAGTTTTTTCACAAAAGTTTTTTCACATAAGTCTTTTCACTTTAAGGATTTAAACTGTTTCTCTGGACTTAATTGATTTCATTACGTTTATTGGCACTATTTTGATATTATGTAATGTCTTTTACTCATACTTACATGTGTTTTTTCTGCACGATGAGCAAAGGTTATTTTGATGGTTTATTTTAGACCAGGAGTATGTATATATGGTATTGATATTTTCACTTAGTGGTGGCATATGGTGTAAATTTACCACATTATCAGGGGCCTCAGGCCAGACCCTTTGAAGACATTGCTCATCTATTTACTCATTTATATCTGCTGACACACACGGGTGCATGGGGATATGTGTGTGTAGGTACAGACACGCATACCCTCACGGTAACTAAGGCTTTTTTCTCCCTGGTAGGTAGCAGTCACCTCCATTGGGATCTAGTGAAGGAAACCATCTGGGTAACCACCCCTCCCATTTATTACCCTACAGGAAGCGCCACAACCCCTGGTAATATAATTCTACCTTTTAAATCTCCTCATACTCCATTGGCCCCATTACTAAATAATCCTATGTTCGCCCCGGGTCTCCGTCCCCACGAATTTAAATGGTGGACCAACAAGGGATTGCTACGGATAGCCGATCTATGCGACCACAGAGGGGTTATGTCAAAACAGGTTCTGCAGGAAAAGTACCAACTACCGAATACAGAAATATACCGCTATTCCCAGATAGCGCACTTCTTGACTACACTGAACCGTGGTTCAGATTTAACTAAATCCACCCAAATGGAAAATTTCTGCAGAACCATAGATAAACACTCGGGCCACATTTCATTGATATATGGTATTTTATCATCATCCTCTCAGAAATTGTTTTATATGGAAAAATGGGAGCAAGATACAGGTATCAGCCTAACAGCTGAAGAATGGCACAAAATGTCTCTCCAGGCCTCCAAATCATATATTAATACCTCTTTGATAGAGGCAAACTACAAAATTCTGGTGAGATGGTATATGGTCCCAGTGAAAGTGGCAGCTTTTGTTCCGGGTGCCTCCCCGCAGTGCTTTAGAGGATGCAACAGCGAAGGCACCATGATACACACATGGTGGTCCTGCCCAAAAGTGCGTAGATTTTGGATCCGTACATACAACTTTATATATTCATTAACCCAAGTGAACTTAATCAAGTCACCCTTGCAGGCACTGCTGGGACACCCAGTGGACGGAGCATCGAAACACATGCGAAAACTCATAAATGTTGTATTTGTTGCAGCGAGAATAACGATAGCTAAATCATGGAAGTCTCCAACAATCCCCTTTTATCTTATAAAATCCAAACTGTCATGGATTATGGTTAATGAACGTCTTTCTGCTATCTTAAATGACAAAATGCATGTGTTTGAAAGAATATGGGACCCCTGGATAAAATATATCTCGAATACATAATGCGATGGGATACCTAGAAATCCTTCGCTCTAAGACAGGAGCGCACCTCCCCCTCCCCTTCCTCTTTCTACCCTCTACTTCTCACTTTCCTATCTTTTTCTTTCTTGTTACTTTACTAAATATAATAAGCCCCAAAGAGTATAGGGTTGATCGAAGCCCTAGGGCTGTTATTGGAGGATCATTTACAGGTTACACCAAGTTGAGGAGCTGGGGAGTGAGAATTCTCCTCCTGAGACTCCTCAAGCTATGCATGAAACACAATAAGGAAATAATAACCATATGGAATTATATGTTGTGTAACCTCCCTATCTCTTTCATTTTGTTCCTTTTATTTTTTTTTTTCTTTGATCATTTTGTATAAACGTCTTGTTATTGGTTCTTACACCTTAAACAAAACATGTAAAACTGTAATTTTATATCCTTTGTAAAATCTTGAATAAAAATATTGGAAGAGAAAAATAAAAATTTAAATGAAACAGACCCCTGGGATCACTGTTGTGAAACAGTCTAAAATGATTGGACAAGCTGCGATGCTTAAAACTTTTTCTGATTCTATTCACATGCTCCCTCAACCTAATGCCCAACTTCCTCGTGGTCCTCCCCACATATTGGAGGCCACAGGGACAGGACGGAAGGTAAGTGACATGTGTAGTTCCACACGTGATGAACTTTTTAATCTCATAGGATTTCCCCTGGGAATGGGAACTAATATGGGTGGTCTTCCTAATCCAATGTCTATAAGTTCGATTTCAAATCTCTGATATCATACCCCTTTTCATAGAAAAGTTTGTGACTGAATATCATAGTCTTCTATCTTATTACAGTTTCTTCTTACCCTCAACATCTGACTTATGGGAATGCCACCCAACAAAAGTGAGTACACCCCTAAGTGAAAATGTCCAAATTGGGCCCAAAGTGTTAATATTTTCTGTGGCCACCATTATTTTTCAGTACTGCCTTAAACCTCTTGGGCATGGAGTTCACCAGAGCTTCATAGGTTGCCACTGGAGTCCTCTTCCACTCCTCCATGATGACATCACAGAGCCCGTAGATGTTAGAGACCTTGTGCTCCTCCACCTTCCATTTGAGGATGCCCCACAGATGCTCAATAGACTTTAGGTCTGAAGACATGCTTGGCCAGTCCATCAATTTTACCCTCAGCTTCTTTAGCAAGGCAGTGGTCATCTTGGAGATATGTTTAGAGTCATTATAATTTTGGAATATTGCCCTGCGGCCCAGTCTCTGAAGGGAGGGGATCATGCTCTGCTTCAGTATGTCACAGTAAATGTTGGCATTCATGGTTTCCTCAATTAACTGTAGCTCCCCAGTGCCCACCACCATACTTGACTGTAGGCAAGACACACTTGTCTTTGTACTCCTCACCTGGTTGCCGCCACATGCTTGACACCATCTGAACCAAATAAATGTATCTTGGTCTCATCAGACCACAGGACATGGTTCCAGTAATCCATGTCCTTAGCCTGCTTGTCTTCAGCAAACTGTTTGCAGGCTTTCTTGTGCATCATCTTTAGAAGATGCATCATCTTTAGATCTTCAATAATACGTCTATTTCCCAAATACAACCTCAGGATATGAAGCTAAGCATGTGCACTCAACTTCTTTGGTCGACCAAGGCGAGGTCTGTTCTGAGTGGAACCTGTCCTGTTAAACCGCTGTATGTTCTTGGCCACCGTGCTGCAGCCCAATTTTAGGGTCTTGGCAATCTTCTTATAGCCTAGGCCATCCTTATATAGAGCAACAATTCAGTATTTTTCAGATCCTCAGAGTTCTTTGCCATGAGGTGCCATGTTCAACTTCCAGTGACCAGTATGAGAGAGTGAGAGCAATAACACCAAATTTAACACACCTGCTCCCCATTCACACCTGAGACGTTGTAACACTAACGAGTTACATGACACTGGGGAGGGAAAATGGCTAATTAGGCACAATTTGGACATTTTCACTTAGGGGTGTACTCACCTTTGTTGCCAGTTTAGACATTAATGGCTGTGTGTTGAGTTATTTTGAGGGGACAGAAAATGTACACTGTTATACAAGCTGTACACTCACTACTTTACATTCTTCAGTGTTGTCAAATGAAAAGATATAATAAAATATTTACAAAGATGTGAGGGGTGTACTCATTTTTGTGAGATACTGTATATATTATATGAATGATTTTTCCATCAGACTGGTTTTGAAAACAACTGTTTAGTAGTTTGTCATAGAAACAGAAATCAGGCTACTTTTGAGTGTTTAAGGGGATATTTGTCAAACAAATGCCTTGGTAACAATTACAAAGGCTGTCCTCAAACAATGGGAACTTAGATACCATTGTTGCATTTACAGTTGGATCAGTCTATTGTTTTGTAGCCATGGAAAACAATAGCTTGGCATCTCTGACATATATAACCTATGGCATGTATGATCCCACAGTGTTATCTTGAGGTAGAATTTGAGAATGTCTCTCTAATTGAAAATAGTATTTGAGAAAGGGGCCACTCCCATGTGGGGATGGCTTTTCCAAATAATGGGTCATCAGGCATAAGCTGAAAACAGGAGTCCATAATATCTTAACACCAAGGATGGTCTGTACCAGCCAGAAGATACCTAAAGACACTTTCGCCTGATCTCCAGCAACTGCTTATAGAAGCCTGGGTCCTCGTTGCCAACGGAGATCAAGAACCCACTGTAACTTTTAAGCTTATTAGCTAGGAAGTAGGTAGCATTTTGCTTGTTATGTGTATATATCTGTCAGTCTGTCAAAGCATTATTGTTTAGTAAAAGCATATACACTGCAGAAGTCTGAGCTTCCTTGCTTATATCGCAAAGTAACTTTACTAGATAGATGAAAACAAAACATATCCCCTTTAAGAAAAGTCATTAATAAACTCCTTCAGTGATCCGTTCCAGCACATGATTACACAGGGGCTATCAAAATAATTTTTCATTTGGCTTGTTATCTAACTTTTGTTTGAAGTTACTGTATACTAAAATAAAGTAATCACACATTAAGAAGGTAAAAATATTTCAGCCTTTTATTTCAAATATATATTTAATAAAAATCCAAGTAAATTCACTTTTAAACACATATCTTTATATACATAAGGCAATGGAAGAAAGTGCTTATAAAGGCAGTTAAAGAACATCAACAATAGGGTACAAGACAAGGCAGGATGACAATATAATGGACAGGTTCGAACATAAGAAATAATTTTCTGGTACAATGAACATAAGAAATAATTTTAATCAGCAGGCACCATTCTCACATAAGGCTAAATTGATTTTATTGGAGTTCTGCTTTGCTCTGAAGCCAACCTGTACTTTGTTCATACATATGCCCTAAATAGTAGATTAGCTTGATGGCCCATTACTGATTGTGAACTTCCTCGCCATCCCTTTTACTTTCTTAGACTCTAGAAGAAGTCCCTTGTAAGTTGTGATTTAGAGCTTTCACAGGGCTAAAATCCTCCTCACTGCCCATCGTGATGTGACAGCACTTGGGCCTTGTCAACCACTACCCAAAAGTGGAACTTCCACTCATCAGATTCCTCCCCCCCTCCGGTGACACAGTTGGCACCTTTCTGGGGGGAGGGGGGTACAGATACCTGTATATTACAGGTATCTGTACCCACTTCCGGCATAGATAGCCGCAGAATCTGCGGTTATTTACGCCACTTCCTGCTCCCTCCCCGCTGCCTGCTGGGAAACACACGGGTCCCAGAGGCAGCAGGGACCATCCGTATTGCGCTGCGCGACTCGCGCATGCGCAGTAGGGAACCGGGAAGTGAAGCCGCACGGCTTCACTTCCTGATTCCCTTACCGAAGATGGAGGCGGCAGCACCCGAGGACGGAGAGACGGTTCGGCCTCGGGTGCCGACATCGCGGGCGCCCTGGACAGGTAAGTGTCCATGTTTTAAAAGTCAGCAGCTGCAGTATTTGTAGCTGCTGACTTTTAAAAAAAAAAATTTCGGTGGCGCTCCGCTTTAAACAGCCAGCGCTCATCCAGAAAGGATAGGGAGGGAGCGACATGTATCTCCGTGCCCACGCCTACTAGATATGGCAGAAGGCTTCAGCGGGTGCATGGGGTGAAGAAGGTAAGTACCAGCATACGGGAGCAATAACAGATTCACTGTAATTTCTAGAAGTGAAATTTCACCCCTAAAGACATGGCTTATGGACAGAAGTTTTAGAGCTTGTTGCTGATGCCTATACAGTGCACATAAAAGTAGTACATATTTCTATAACATTCAATCAGGCATAGTGCATGTTTTAGTACTTATATGATTGTGCTTTAAATGTTTAAAGGAGAAGTCCAGCCTGAGCTCTTTTAGCTGGGCTTCTCCTATGGGTCATAGGAGTGCAATTTGTTTTGCACTCCTGTGACCCGTTTTCAGCAGAGAGCGATCTGAAGTCCACTCTCTGCTGACATCACTGGAATCAGTCCAGGCACCACGTCATCGCAACAATAAAGTCTGGATCTGGACTGATGCCTGTCTCAGCCTCTCAGCAAGCCGCTGAGAGCCTGAGATGGCCGGTCCCTGCCCCTCCACAGCTCATCGCTCCAATGAGCATGGAGGAGCAGAGAAGAGAGCTGCAGCTCTCCGCATGGGGATCTGTGAGAACCGAGCCATCGGCGATGTTCGATTACTTGGTTCTCAGTGTAGAGGCGGCGGGGGACAGATGCAGCATCCACCTAGGTAAGTATAAATGGGCCAAAAAAAAACATACTTCTCTTTTAAATTAGCAAGGTATATTGCATTTCACAGCCATTAGAGATTCTAATCTATTTCAATGCATTTATTATGCCTCTTTTAACCTGTATTTCCATCAGGTAGCTTGGCTTCTACTGCAGCAGAACTTTTTGGTCTACATTATGGCTAAAAGGTCTTTTCTCAGTAGTTTTGTTTAGAAGTGTTCAAATTCCTGGCATGGTGTTCAGCATTCTGGACTGATATCCAGGAAGGATTCTCTGGTACACATCAAGGATTTTGCTCTTACAGAACATACTGTACTCAATGTAATGGATCGGTCCATGCCATATGCAGTGCTGAGTTGACTATGACAAACTTCACATTTCTCTGTACCGTGTTATTCATGGGGACATTCTGCTGGAAAGGTCAGCTATAGTAGTACAGGCGGACAGAAGGTGTGTCTTTGGTTAAGACTGGCTCAGATTATCTTTTGCTGCATTTCAATTACAGTTGGAGCTCAGTAAAAAAACAAAAAACAAATGCAAAATATTGGTTGAGTATAATGGGATTTGGCTCTTTGTTATCTGGGGCATCTCTGGCCAAAAGTCCTTTGATTGAAAATGTGATTCAAGAGGCAATTTCCAGTGAAGAGGCTGAGGACAATGACTGGCTGCGAGGCAGGTTGGCTCCCCTCACAACTCTCCATTGAAAAATGCTTGCATCCTTTCCACCCAACGAGATGAGGTAACTGTCATTATGAGCGAAGCGAACGTTGGTTACATGACTCCCATGGCCAGAATACACATGGCTTGGAGCCTAGTAGAGAAATATATGAAAAGTTATACAGTCACCAAAATGTATACACATTTATATGTGCTACATACAGTATATCACTAATAAAATCACCTGTACTAAATATTGAACAGAGTCTAATTGACAATAAGAACAGATCTCCACAGCATATGATATGTCAGCATTATTAGAAATCAAATGTATTATGTACTCCAATACTTAATGACTTCATATCTCATATTGTATGTCCAAGTCCTACAAACGGCTTCATAATGATAATATATCAGTATCAGTCCTTTTTAATAGAAGAGCTTTTAATGGGTCAGTTTCTACAGCTACAGTAAAAGACAACGCTATCTCTATATATATCTTTATTCTCTCTCTCTCTCTCTCTCTCTCTCTCTCTCTCTCTCTCTCTCTCTCTCTCTCTCTCTCTCTCTCTCTCTCTCTCTCTCTCTCTCTCTCTCTCTCTCTCTCTCTCTCTCTCTATGTCTCTCTCTCTCTCTCTCTCTCTCTCTCTCTCTCTCTCTCTCTCTCTCTCTCTCTCTCGTTGTGTTTACATACCCTGGCAGAATTGATGATTTCTTGGCTATTTTTCAGAGAATATGAATGATAACACAAAAACTTTTCTTTCACTAATGATTAGTGTTTGGCTGAAGCCATTTATTATCAATCAACTGTGTTTACTCTTTTTAAATCATAATCACAACAGAAACTACCCAAAATGACCCTGTTCAAAAGTTTACATACCCCAGTTCTTAACCACTTGTCGACCGCCGCACGCCGATGTACGTCCAAACTTTGGCGGCGGATATTGTTGTTATGGCAGCAGCTACCTGCCATAACCCCGGTATCCCCGTTTTTGTGCGGCGGTCGGCTTTCAGATAAAAGTGGTCCCTGCGGCGGATTCGCCGCGAGATCACTTTTATCGGTGGCGGGAGAGGGGCCCCCCCTCCCGCCGCGATCCGGTGCCCTCCACCGCTTACCGGAGCCGTCGGTAGCGGCGGAGGCGATCGTGTCCGTCTCCCTTCTGTGCCTGGAGACGAGTGAGGCTAAGATGGCGCCCACTCGTCTCCATGACACTGCTGGCCGGAAGCGACGTCAAAACGTCACTTCCACCCACGCCTTTAAAGGCACATTTTTTTTAATGTCATTTTTTTAAATGACTTTTTTTTTTTATTGCATTTTAGTGTAAATATGAGATCTGAGGTCGTTTTGACCCCAGATCTCATATTTAAGAGGTCCTGTCATGCTTTTTTCTATTACAAGGGATGTTTACATTCCTTGTAATAGGAATACAAGTGACACAATTTTTATTTAAACAGTGTAAAAATAAATAAAATAATGTAAAATAAATAATAAAAAACAAATAAAATTTGTAAAAACCTCCGTACCGATGAGCTCGCAAAGGCATACGTGAGTAGCGCCCGCATATGAAAACGGTGGTCAAACCACACATGTGAGGTATCGCCGCGACCGGTAGAGTGAAAGCAATAATTCTAGCCCTAGACCTCCTCTTTAACGCAAAATATGCAATCTGTAGAATTTTTTAAAGGTCGACTATGGAGATTTTTGAGGGTAAAAGTTTGACGCCATTCCACGAGCGGGCGCAATTTTGAAGCTTAACATGTTGGGTATCAATTTACTTGGCGTAAGATTATAAATATATATATATATATATATATATATATATATATATATACACACAATATAAAAAAAATTGGGATAACTTTACTGTTGTCTTATTTTTTTATTCAAAAAAGTGAATTTTTTCCAAAAAAAAGTGCGCTTATAAGAAAAAAAAAAAAGTATTGCATTGACTGCCATTTTATTCTCTAGGGTGTTAGAAAAAAAACAATATATAATGTTTGGGGGTTCTAAGTAATTTTCTAGCAAAAAAACCTGTTTTAACCACTTGCTTACTGGGCACTTAAACCCCCCTCCTATCCAGACCAATTTTCAGCGCTGATGCACTTTGAATGACAATTGCGCAGTCATACAACACTGTGAAATGAAATTTTTATCATTTTTTCACCACAAATAGAGCTTTCTTTTGGTGGTATTTGATCACCTCAGCAGTTTTTACTTTTTGTTAAAAAAAATTTAAAAAACTGAATTTTTAAAAAAAAAATTATTTTTTGTTATATTTTGTTATAAAAAATTTAAAACAGGTCATTTTTCTCCTTCATTGATGTACGCTGATGAGGAGGCAGTGATGGGCACTGATAGGCGGCAGTGATGGGCACTGATGGGTGGCAGTGATGGGCACTGATCAGTTACACTGATAGGCAGCACTGCTAGGTGGCACGGATTGGCACTACAGGTGGGCATTGATAGCTGGCACTTGTGGGCATTGATAGGTGGCACTTGTGGGTACTGTTAGGTGGCACTGTGGGCACTGTTAGGTGGCACTATTAGGTGGCACTGATGAGGCAGATGTGCCTCTTCCACTTCGGGACCGATGTCCCTCACATCCGAGCCGGTGATCGGCTTTTTTTTCTACTCACGCCGTCAGCGTGAGTAGAAGAATAGGATTTTTATAACAGCTTACCTGTAAATTCCTTTTCTTTTGAGGTACCGTGACACAGAGCTTCAATAATTACTGATGGGTTATAGGGTATCACTAGGTGATTGGACACTGGTCACACCCTAGGCAGGAAGTTCGACCCCCTATATAACCCCTCCCCTTACTGGGGATACCTCAGTTTTGTAGCAAAGCAATATAAGTGTATTAGAAGAGGGGCGGGGCCTCTGTGTCCCGTGATGTACCTCAAAAGAAAAGGATTTTACAGGTAAACTGTTATAAAAATCCTATTTTCTTTCTCGTACATCACGGGACACAGAGCCTCAATAATTACTGATGGGATGTCCCAGAGCAATGCTATTTGAGGGGAGGGGAACCACAACAAAGTAGGGTGTAATCAGACCCGAGGACTTCGTACCGCTGCCTGCAGCACACTACGCCCAAAGGCGATATCCTCATGCCTTCCCACATCCACCTGATAAAATCTGGTTAATGTATGGACTGAAGACCAGATTGCGGCCTTGCAGATTTGAGCCATAGAGGCCCAGTGATGCACCGCCCAAGAAGCACTAATAGGCCTTGTGGAGTGTGCCTTGATTTGAAAAGGTGGAATTTTCTGTTTTAAACCGTAAGCTTGAATAATCATTTGTCGAATCCATTTTGAAATGGTAGATTTTGACGCTGCCTGTCCTCTATTGGGACCTTCTGGCAGTACGAACAAAACATCCGTTTTGCGAATTTGAGCAGTTGCTTCCAGATAGGCCTTGACTGCTCTTACTACATCCAAAGAATGTAGTGACCTTTCTTCCGTAGAACAGGGATCTGGAAAAAAGGAAGGCAGAACAATATCTTGGTTTAGATGAAAATCTGAAACCACTTTCAGTAGAAAGCTAGGATGAGGGCGCAATACCACTCTATCATTGTGCATGATTAAATAAGGCTCTTTACAGGAAAGAGCTGCTAATTCTGATACTCTTCTAGCAGAAGAAATGGCTACCAGAAAAATTAACTTTCTTATCAACAAGACCAAGGGAATTTGACGTGTTGGTTCAAAAGGCTGTTTCTGTAAAACTGACAGAACCAAATTCAAGTCCCAGGGGTTTAGGGGCGCCTTAACCGGAGGATTAAGACCCGTCACCCCCTGCATAAAGTTTCGGACCAAAGAATGTGAAGCAAGTGGCCGTTGAAATAATACTGATAAGGCCGAGACCTGGCCCTTGATGGTACTCAGGGCCAGCTTCATTTCTAATCCCATTTGTAGAAAGTCAAGAATTCTACCTATTACATATTTTCTGGGATGCCAACCCCTGGATTCACACCAGGATACATAAGTTTTCCAGACTCTATGATAAATCACTCTGGAAGCTGGCTTCCTTGCATTGATCAAGGTAGAGATCACAGGACCTGAAAGCCCACGACTCTTCAGAACGTGGGTGTCAATAGCCAAACCATCAAATTTAGCATTTGTAAGGCAGGATGGAACACTGGACCTTGAGATAACAGGTCTGGACGTGACGGTAGGGTCCACGGGGAACCTACTGTCATCCTTACTATTTCTGCATACCAAGCTCTCCTGGGCCAAGCTGGGGCCATCAGAAGTACCGACTTGTTTTCCAGCCTGATCCTGCAAAGGAGTCGTGGCAGAAGCAGAATAGGAGGGAATGCATAAATCAGTGAGAACCAATGCCACAGAATCACCAACGCATCTGTCCCGCATGCAAGAGGATCCTTTGTTCTTGCCACAAACATGTCGATCTTCTTGTTGAATCTGGATGCAAAGAGATCTACATCTGGAATCCCCCATCTTTTGCATATGGCCCAGAAGATGTCGGGGTGAAGAGACCATTCCCCTGGGACTAACCGCTGGCGACTCAAACAGTCCGCCTGCCAGTTCTCTATCCCCGGAATGAAAACTGCCGATATGCATGGGACAAGCTTTCTGCCCAGACTAAAATCTGTCTCACTTCTCCCTGAGCCGCACGACTCCTGGTGCCTCCTTGGTGATTGATATAAGCCACTGCTGTGGCATTTTCAGATTGGATCCTGACAGGGCAACCCTGTAGCCTGAGAGTCCAGGCCTTTAGGGCTAGATACGCCGCACGGATCTCCAGAACGTTGATGGGTAAGGTCCTCTCGGTTTTGGACCATTCTCCTTGGACCGCAGACTGTTCCAGAACTGCTTCCCAACCCGAAAGACTGGCATGCGTTGTTACCACTGTCCAGGTAACCGGTAAAAAGGATTTCCCTTTTTGCAGATTTCTGGGTATTAACCACCAACTGAGGCTCCGACGCACTGTAGGAGACAGACGCATCGGAAAATCGAATGCCTGTACCTTCTTGTTCCTGGCAGACAGGATACTGTGTTGCAGCAGTCTTGAATGAAACTGAGCATAGCGAACTGCTTCGAATGAAGCCACCATCTTTCCCAGCAGCCTCATACAAAGGCGGATAGAAGGACCCTTCTTTGTCCTGACTACCTGAATCTGTTCTTTTAAGGCACTGATCTTTGCCTGAGGTAAAAATACCTTCTTTTGGCTTGTATCTATGACCAGGCCCAAATAATCTAGTCTTCTTACTGGTTTTAAGGAAGACTTTTCTAAGTTGAGAATCCAACCTAGGTATTTCAAATAGTTGACTGTGGTGACCAAGTTCTGGTCCAGGCAGGCTATCGACCGGTCTATCAAGAGCAGGTCGTCTAGGTATGCTATTACTGTTATACCTTGGGCCCTTAATCTGACCAGAGGAGGATCCAAGATCTTTGTAAACACCCGAGGTGCAGTAGCTAGCCCGAAAGGCAGGGCTATAAACTGAAAGTGGCGTTTTTCTACTTTGAAACGCAAGTACTTTTGATGAGCAGGGAAAATGGGTACATGCAGGTACGCATCCTTGATGTCTATTGACGCCAGAAGTTCTCCACCTTGTAGGATGGAGACTACTAATCGAATTGATTCCATGCGAAAGGATCGAATCTTTAGGAATCGGTTTAGATCCTTTAGATCCAGAATGGGTCTGACATCTCCATTTGGTTTTGGAACCGTGAAAAGGTTTGAATAAAACCCCAATCCCTGCTCTTCCGTGGGAACCACCACAATGACCTTTTGCGACAATAGTCGCTCCAATGCTAGAAGGAGAGACTGCTTTTTCTCTGGATCTCTGGGGACATTTGATCTGAGGAAACGAGGAGAGGGGAATACTCGGAACTCCAGTTTGTAACCTAGAGTTACCATGGAGATTACCCATCTGTCCTGGAAATCTTCCAGCCAGAGCCTTGAGAACTGTAGGAGTCTTCCCCCCACCCGAGCGAGCTGGGGCACTCCTTCATAAAGAGGCTTTAGCACCTTGTCTAGTAGGCTTCTTCCCCCAGGACTTCTTTTGTCCCTGGGGTTGACTCTGAAATTTATTTCTTGAGCCTGACGGAGGAGGCCGTCGCGACTGCCTGGGGGCTGATGCTCCTGGCACTGGGGAAAGAGTCCGTTTAAAAGAGGGACGTTTACTCCTTTTCTTAACTGGTAAGAGTGTGCTTTTCCCACTAGAGATCCTTTGGATATAATTGTCCAAATCCTGTCCAAACAGCCTTGCACCATGAAATGGAAATCCAGCCAGAAGCTTCTTACATGGTGATTCGGCTGACCAATTTTTCAACCATAAGATTCTACGCATAACACCTAAGACACTGGCAAAAAAACTGAGGTATCCCCAGTAAGGGGAGGGGTTATATAGGGGGTTGAACTTTCTGTCTAGGGTGTGACCAGTGTCCAATCACCTAGTGATACCCTATAACCCATCAGTAATTATTGAGGCTCTGTGTCCCGTGATGTAAGAGAAAGAAAGAAAAAACTATTACCAATCTTTTGTTTACATCGTGTGATCAGCTGTCATTGGCTGACAGCTGATCACATGGTAAGGGGCCGGGACCGGCCCCTTACTTGGATCGGTGATCACCCAAGTCTCAGTGACTCGGTGATCAGGGCGCGTGTACAGGGAAGGCCATCATATGACGGCCTCCCGGGAATTCAGGTCCGCGCTGTGGCTGTCATTCGGCCATAGCGCGGATGTGAAGTGGTTAAACATGTAAACACCTAAAATCCAAAATGAGGCTGGTCCTTAAGTGGTTAATACCGTGTATTGCCCCCTTTAACATCAATGACAGCTTGAAGTCTTTTGTGGTATTTGTGGATGAGGCTCTTTATCATCTCAGACGGTAAAGCTGCCCATTCCTTTTGGCAAAAAGCCTCCAGTTCCTGTAAATTCTTGGGCTGTCTTGCATGTGCTGCACGTTTGAGATCTCCCCAGAGTGGCTCAATGATATTGAGGTCAGGAGACTGAGATGGCCACTCCAGAACCTTCACTTTATTCTGCTGTAGCCAATGACAGGTCGACTTGGCCTTGTGTTTTGGATCATTGTCATGTTAGAATGTCCAAGTACATCCCATGCGCAGCTTCCTGGCTGATGAATGCAAACGTTCCTCCAGTATTTTTTGATAACATATTGCATTCATCTTGCCATCAATTTTGACCAAATTTCTTGTGCCTTTGTAGCTCATACATCCCCAAAACATCAGTGATCCACCTCCTTGTTTCACAGTAGGAATGGTGTACCTTTCATCATAGGCCTTGTTGACTCCTCTCCAAATGTAGTGTTTATGGTTGTGGCCAGAAAGCTCAATTTTGATCTCATCACTCGAAATAACTTTGTGCCAGAAAGTTTGAGGCTTGTCTCTGTGCTGTTTGGTGTATTTTAAGGGGGATATTTGTGGCATTTGCGTAGTAATGACTTTCTTCTGGCGACTCGACCATGCAGCCCATCTTTCTTCAAGTGCCTCCTTATTGTGCATATTGAAACAGCCACACCACTTGTTTTCAGAGAGTCCTGTATTTCACCTGCAGTTATTTGTGGGTTTTTCTTTGCATCCAGAACAGTTTTCCTGGCAGTTGTGGCTGAAATTTTAGTTGGTCTACCTGGCCGTGGTTTGGTTTCAACAGAACCCCTCATTTTCCACTTCTTGATTAGAGTTTGAACACTGCTGACTGGCATTCTCAATTCCTTGGATATTGTATCCATTTCCTGTTTTATACAGTTCAACTACCTTTTCCCACAGATCCTTTGACAATTCTTTTTCTTTCCCCATGACTCAGAATCCAGAAACGTCAGTGCAGCACTGGATGAAAGATGCAAGGGTCTGTCAGGAGTCCAGAAACTCATTGACCTTTTATACACACACACTAATTACAAGCAAACAGATCACAGGTGAGGATGGTTTAATAGCCATTCAAAACCCCTTTGTGTCAACTTGTGTGTATGTTATCAGGCCAAAATCACCAGGGTATGTAAACTTTTGATCAGGGTCATTTGGGTAGTTTCTGTTGTGATTATGATTTAAAAAGATTAAAGAAGTCGATTGATAATAAATGGCTTTAGCCAAACACTAACCATGAGTGAAAGATGTGTTTTTGTGTTATCATTCATATTCTCTGGCCAAGAATTCATAAATACTCATGAGCACAACTGTATATCTATATATATATATATATATATATATATATATATATATATATATATATATATATATATATATATATATATATATGTAAATATTATTATTTTTTAGGAGTCTACCGGGGCAATTTTTTCATTTTTTGCACACAAGTTAAAATCTGCATTCTTTATTACTGTAAACCCCTTAAAAGTATATTATTTTCTGAAAGCAGAGACCCTGGAAAACAAAATGATGGTAGTTGCAATGTTTAATGTTGCACAATATTGGGGGGCACTGGGGGGCTGCTGCACTGCAAGAGGTTTTTCACCTCAATGCATATAATGCATTGAGGTGAAAAACTAAAAAGGTTTACAACCCCTTTAACCATGAGCTATGGCCCTAGAATTATTGTTCTCACTTCCACGTTCACAATGATACCTCACATGTGTGGTGTAATTGATGTTACATATACATGGGTTTTCCGAAAGGGGGAGGGACTTAAAGCACCAGTGGAGGACCTGAGAAGAGGAGGATCAGGGCTGCTCTGTGCAAAACCATTATACAGGGTAGGTAGGTAGCCCTTGGCACCTTTAACACTCTAACACTGAGAACTGAGCGATCAAACACCACCGATCGCTTGGTTCTCACTGTTCTTTGCTCTCCCCCCGTGCTCACTGAAGCGCTGGGCTGTGGAGAGGGCAGGATCAACCGTCTCGGGATCTCTGTGGCTCACTGAGAGGCTGAGCTGGGTGCCGTTTCAGGCATGTGGGCGGATCCCGACGTAATTTTCGCGATCTTTCCTGAGCCTGGACTGGCTCTGTGACGTCAGCTGACAGCGGGCTTCAGCCTGCTGTCTGCTAAAAACATGTCACAGGAGTGCAAAACAATCTGCGCTCCTGTGATCCACAGGAGAAGTACAGCCAAATGAGCTTTGGCTGTACTTCTCCTTTAACCACTTGCCAACCAACCACAGTAAATATACTTTGGGAGGTCGGCTCTATTGCGCAAAACGGCGTACCTGTACGTCGTTCCGTGTAATAGATAATGTGGGCTCGAGCGCGCCCGCGGGTCTGGCGGACTCGATGTCCGCCGGCAACCCGTGATTGCTCCACAGAGAGGCTGAACGGGGATCCGCCTATGTAAACAAGGCGGATCCCCATTCTGACAGGGGACAACATGGAGAGCTGCTGTTCCTAGTGATCATGAACAGCGATCTCTGTGTTGTCCCAGTGAACCCATCCCCCACACAGTTAGAACACACCCAGGGAACACAGTTCACCCCTTAATCGCCCCCTAGTGTTAACCCCTTCCCTGCCAGTGTCATTTATACACTGATCAGTGCATTTTTTTTAGCACTGATCACTGTAATAATGTCACTGGTCCCCAAAAAGTGTCACTTGGGGTCAGATTTGTCCGCTGGAATGTTGTAGTGCCACTATAAATCGCAGATTGCCTCCATTACTAGTAAAAACATTAAAAAAAATAACAGTCCATAAATCTATCCCCTATTTTGTAAACGCTAAAACTTTTGCACAGACCAATCAATATACGCTTATTGCGATTTTTTTACCATGAATTTGTAGCAGAATACATTGGCCTAAACTGATAAATAAATTTGTTTTTTTATATTTTCTTTTGGATATGTATAGCAGAAAGTAAAAAATATTGTCTTTTTTTCAAAATTGTCGATCTTTTTTTGTTTATAGCGCAAAAAATAAAAACCGCAGAGGTGATCAAATACCACCAAAAGTAAGCTCTATTTGTAGGAAAAAAAGGACATCAATTTTGGTTGGGTACAACGTCGCACGACCGCGCAATTATCAGTTAAAGCAACGCAGTGCCGCATCGCAAAAAATGGCCTGGTCATTAAGGGGGTAAATCCTTCCGGGGCTGAAGTAGTTAAAGCCGGTATCAAGCTTGATTTAACCTCTTGTCTACAATGATGTTTTTTTGAAGTAAGTAGCCTGTTTACACAGTTCAATGATTCAATAGCATTGACCTATCCCGGTCACTCATCCCTTGTTCAACGGCTCAGTTTAAAGTTTCAATTTGATGTTGCGTGCCACAAAGCTAACAGCTCTGCTGTCTTTTTAGCTAAAACACAGTGCTCTGTGCATAATTTGTAATGTACTACATTTTGTAAAACAAAAATTGAATATGTAGAGTAAAAACAGAAATAAAATAACAATTTAAAATGTAAACTTAAAACAATAAAATTTGCTTTAAAACACTATAGTTTCTTCTTTATGACTGCAGTCCATATTTCCTTGGTAATGATTTTGGGTTGGTTTATCTTGAGGCTATTCACAAGATATAAAATAAAATGTGATTCATGAGACCAGATCACCTTTTTCTATTGCTCCGGGGTCCAGTTCTGATGCTCACATGCCCATTGCAGCAACTTTTAGCTGTGGGCAGCATGCCCGCCCTGACTGGTCTGCGGCTACGCATCCCCATACACAACAAACTGCAATGCCCATTTTTTTCTGCTTTTAACACATCAACTTCGGGGGCAACATGTTTACTTGCTGCCTAATATAGCCCACTGACTTTCAGGTGCCATTAGGAGATAATGTTATTCACTTTACCGGTCAGTGACCTTAATGCTATGGCTGATTGGTGTGTATATACTGTATATTTGCTAACTGGTAGGGTATGTACTGATTGTTGTTGTTGTTGTTTGTGCACTTTATTCATATGTTGTCAATTCAAGATGTTGTCACATGTAAGACTCTTAGCACTATAATTTCTAACATAGTTTGATGTTACTAGCACTTTACCTTTGGTTTATTGCACGGGTATCGGAAAAGGTGAACTTTACAGAAATCATCAGCAACAGAGATCATGGTCATATCACAAGAGCGAGCAAGTGCATTGATATCTGTCCCATCGGATCCCTCTGGCCATACACCTATTAGACATACAAATACAATTCTTTGTCTTTTTATATACAAATTATTTGATTTGTACATTATGTTCTATTCAGATATACATAAATTAACAGAGGTTACACAAAGTGTTTTGTCAGATGTGTACCAGCGTTGCCACCTTTAAAGTGTCTGAGCATAACCTATATTATTAAAAATGACCTCTTATATCATATATTTGCGCACCTGGCATCAAACTGCAAGGTGTGCTTTTCTATCGCTTTTCTATCAGCACATTAGGATATGCTTTTGTTTTTTTGGCAATGTTTGCAAAGACTTCTGTCTGATACTTCAGAAAGCATGCATTTTCAAATAGGGAAGAAGCTAACTATTTGCTATAGGAACTAATTCATGCTTTAGGTATGTTTAAAATTTTTATTGTGCTGAAATTTGCATGAAAGATGTTGTAATAAAGACATTGTTTTTTTTATTTAATAAATCAGAGGTTGGTGCGGACTTTATTACTGTTCTTTTCTCTCTTTTTTTTTTTACAAAGCTATCTTAAAGTCACAACAATATCCTTCAAATGCTATCTGTTGGAGCTCTCAGAAGACCGTTTTGGTTTTCAGGTAAAAGCCTAAGTTAAGTCACAAATAGAAAAAACAATAATTAGCACAAGAGACATTACAGTCAGTATGATGTGTCCCTTGTGCTGCTGCTTGCTCTGTTAGCTGAAATCCTTCTTGATCAATTCCCCCTTCCCCCACTGTTGTAATCTTCCAGTGCAGCGGGGGTCAATAGAGCCGACAGAGCTGTGACAGGCACTCATCAATAGTGTCCAACTATGTCCACCCTTTCCGCCTCTCTTCCATTCATAGAATCTGTACTATAGCTTCTATATATTAAACAGGATCTATGAATGCGTAGGCGGGTGCAGTCTACTTTCTCCACTGCAGGTGGTGCCATCTGCAATGGCACAGCAGTTGGAGAGGAAGTAAGGAGGAACATGGTTCCTCTATAGTTTCCTGGGTCACTGGGGAAGTGATCGGATTGGATGTTGCTACCCCATGTGACTTTGGAGACCATCTTGGGTCAAGCAGAGCCTTTTTAAGGCCCGGGCTCCCAGGTTTGGTGCACATTTGGCAAGTTGGTAGAGGTACCCCGCCTGTGAGGCACAGTACTAGCTCTAGGGAATGGTTCCTGGCGATGAGAGAAATCGTAGGGTTGCATTTCTTTTGAACACCTTCCTGATTAGGCAGCGAGGCTGCATTCTGCCCCCTCTAAGCAGACGTTGTCAGCTTAAGTGGAGTTCCACCCACTTTTACAACTCTTCAGCATCCGTCACTAAACTGTGCACTGTAAACGAATTGGATATTTTTAAATTTTTTTCTCAGCACCTACTGTATATCTGCTGTATTCATTTTTCACTTCCTCCTCCCTGGCCGCGGCCCATCGCATTATTTCCTGTTTGCAATGCCTTCTGGGAAGGGGCGGCAACTTCCTCTGAACCTGCCGTTGCTATGGAAACCTGACCTGAAACCTATTACACTGCTTGTGCTGCACTGAGCATGTGTGAGATCTGCAAGGATGAGATCCAGGAAGAAATACAGTCTGGCTTCAGATGCCCACACTTAAGATGGCCATGGCCTGCTGTAAGTTTAGAAAATAACAAACTACTGCTATAAACTAACAAAACAGACCTTCGTTTACAGACTAACTTTACTAGAATACATTAAGCTTGTGTATTATAGGGGTATTTTTATTTAAAAAGTATAATTTCGGCCGGAACACCACTTTAGCTTGAATCTGCACCTTCAAGTTGTTAGAAACTGTGAGTGCACCTGGCTGGGTAGCCTCCCCTTCGAGTGCGCTGTGAACCTTTGCTACATTACTTCAATAGAGGTTTTACATTGTACCAGACTGTGTGAATTATTGCCGCCACACACATTGCACCCCATCTACAAATAGAGGACACGAACCTTTCAAACATTCACCCATCCTCAATTCATAGGAGCTGTAGTACAGCTTCTATGAATGGAGGAGCTGGATGAAGAGGGAGAGCATAGAGAGCATAGTCAGATACCATTGCGTGCCTGTCACACCTCTGTCAGCTCTATTAACCCCCACTGCACAGAAGGATGGCAGGGATAGGGATAGAGGAGGATTTTAAAGTGGAACTGAACCCAACAATTTATTGGTTTTAAAAAACAGTTAAACTACTGGAATGCTAACTGTTTGATTTGCTTGTGCTTTCAACCAAACTGTCAAACCATAAAATGGCTGATGTCATAACTGGTGCTTAGTGATAGCATCATGGCAACTGCAGATCAAATAAAGGCTAAGATGGCAGATTCCTTGGCTGAAAAGGATAGGAGGGTTTAGTTCCGCTTCAAGCCAATAGAGGAGACAGCAGCATAAGGGACACAACTTACTGACTGTAAGTAATGTCCCTTGTGCCGATTTGTTAATTCTAACTAAACTTAGGCTTTAACTGAACTCATCAAGATACACAAGTTGCTGCTGAAGTAGGGTTAGCATATTTTTCACAGGGTGGGTTCATACATTAGTTCTGAGTTTCCAGAGGACAAGTTCTAATAAAAAAAGAGGACAGTGCATGATACACATCCCACACTCACATCTTGCCCCATATTAGTCTAATTATCACCAGCACTATCCTGCAGGACCAAAATGTAAATATCACTAAGTTATTCAGAAAATAAGCTCTGCCTCTAAAAGGCTCTTATGAATTCTCTTTTACAAACCCGTATATGTGAATTTACAACAATCTGCTCATTTTTTATTCCGGGGATTGATATGGCAGCTTCAAACAGTCATCTGTTCACATTTTAGTAGTCAGGAAAACACACCCCACACACATCGATTATACAGCACAGTCTCATTGTATGTACGGATGTGCAAGAACAGTACTGATTATAAACCAGATATCCATTGTCAAAGTAAAAATCACTTACCAAAGACATGGTAACCTAGCACACAAGTGTAAGTTTCCCACTCACGGTCTCTGCTCTCAAATCTATTCCGGAGAAGCTTACAGCCACCAGCAATATCCCCTATCATATGAATAAGATCAAAAAAGGGAAATTATTAAAATTTGCATTATAGAGAAGCTATAACTTCTGATATACACTTTTGTTTTATTCCTCTTAAAGTGAGAATTGGACAAAAAAATTGCAATAAAAAGCCTTGTTTATTTCTGCAAAACAAGCCTCTGGTTTGGCTCATGTTCCTCCTTACAGTTCTCTGCTCTCTCTCCCCTCTCTATAACAGCAAAAGCTAACTACGTGTGAGGGTCTATGATTGGCTGTGTTTTGGCCTCATTTCGCTAGAACTCCTGCCCAACTTCTTCTGGAATAGGACAGTGACCCACTGCTGGTAGATAGAAGCCTTCGCCATATTGTGCCCAACTCTTGGCCATAGACCCACCCAGAACATCCCCAACCATAGGCCTTCATTTTCAAGAAGCAAGGAATATGGAATATATAGAAGATGGCAGTGACATATAACTTCATGAAATACTGACAGAACTCTTCGTCACACATTCTCATACACAAGAGCAAGCCCTCTGTAGCTATCACCAGGGCCGGTACAAGGCAGGGGCGGAAGGGGCGTATGCCCTGGGCGGGACAAATTACTAGAGGAAGGGGGGCGCAGGTGAAGTGGCTGGACTGTACACACAGAATACTGCACAGCCAGTCAGAGCTGCTATGATGTCTGTGCCATGCGCTAGTGCACAGCGAGGACGAGCCCTTCACTTCCCTGTCAGACAGAGCAATCTCCGCCCGACTGCCGTTGTTCTGACAAGAAAGTCCCCCCCCCCTATGGGATAGTGTTGGGCAGGGCCGGATTAACATAGGGGCTGGTGGAGCTGCAGCTCCAGGCCCCTCCCTCAATATAGGCCCACGCCCATGGCAGTGGCTTATGAATATCTGTGTGCCTTCCTGAAGGAAGAGGAGGAGCCCTCTGTGCTCACATGGAGGAGACAAGAGTCAGTGCAGCCGAGTCCTGTCTCTGTCCATGCCTGACTCCTATCACAGGATCTGTTCATTCACACAGATCGTCCTCAGTGTCTGGGGGAGGGGCGCTGATGTCCTAACCAGCAGGAGCCCGGGAGATAAGGTTAGTACATTTGTTAGGGAGGTGTTTTATTGCGCTAGTGGAAAGACTGCTGCTTCCCCCCATGTAATGTGCTCTTGTGCCCAGTGCCCAGCATGTCATGTGCATTGCAGTGCCCCATATAATGTGCTGTGCCCACCATGTGCTGTGCATTGCAGTGCCCCCGTGTAATGTGCTGTGCCAACCATGTCATGTGCTGTGCATTGCAGTGCCCCCCATGTAATGTGCTGTACCCACCATGTCATGTGCCTTGCAGTGCCCCCATGTAATGTGCTGTGCCCACCACGTCATGTGCTGTACATTGCAGTGCCCCCATGTAATGTGCTGTGCCAACTATGTCATGTGCTGTGCATTGCAGTGCCCCCCATGTAATGTGCTGTGCCAACTATGTCATGTGCTGTGCATTGCAGTGCCCCCATGTAATGTGCTGTGCCCCCCATGTAATGTGCTGTGCATTGCAGTGCCCCCATGTAATGTGCTGTGCCAACTATGTCATGTGCTGTGCATTGCAGTGCCCCCATGTAATGTGCTGTGCCCCCCATGTAATGTGCTGTACATTGCAGTGCCCCCATGTAATGTGCTGTGCCAACTATGTCATGTGCTGTGCATTGCAGTGCCCCCCATGTAATGTGCTTTGCCAACTATGTCATGTGCTGTGCATTGCAGTGCCCCCATGTAATGTGCTGTGCCAACTATGTCATGTGCTGTGCATTGCAGTGCCCCCATGTAATGTGCTGTGCCCCCCATGTAATGTGCTGTGCCCCCCATGTAATGTGCTGTGCCCCCCATGTAATGTGCTGTGCATTGCAGTGCCCCCATGTAATGTGCTGTGCCAACTATGTCATGTGCTGTGCATTGCAGTGCCCCCCATGTAATGTGCTGTGCCAACTATGTCATGTGCTGTGCATTGCAGTGCCCCCCATGTAATGTGCTGTGCCAACTATGTCATGTGCTGTGCATTGCAGTGCCCCCCATGTACTGTGCTGTGCCAACTATGTCATGTGCTGTGCATTGCAGTGCCCCCATGTAATGTGCTGTGCCCCCCATGTACATGGGGGCACTGCAATGTACAGCACATTACACGGGGGGCACAGCACATTACATGGGGGCACTGCAATGCACAGCACATTAATGTGCTGTGCCAACTATGTCATGTGCTGTGCATTGCAGTGACCCCATGTAATGTGCTGTGCCAACTATGTCATGTGCTGTGCATTGCAGTGCCCCCATGTAATGTGCTGTGCCCCCCATGTAATGTGCTGTACATTGCAGTGCCCCCATGTAATGTGCTGTGCCAACTATGTCATGTGCTGTGCATTGCAGTGCCCCCCATGTAATGTGCTGTGCCAACTATGTCATGTGCTGTGCATTGCAGTGCCCCCCATGTAATGTGCTGTGCCAACTATGTCATGTGCTGTGCATTGCAGTGCCCCCCATGTACTGTGCTGTGCCAACTATGTCATGTGCTGTGCATTGCAGTGCCCCCATGTAATGTGCTGTGCTGTACATTGCAGTGCCCCCATGTAATGTGCTGTGCCAACTATGTCATGTGCTGTGCATTGCAGTGCCCCCATGTGATGTGCTGTGCCAACTATGTCATGTGCTGTGTATTGTAGTGCCCCCCATGTAATGTGCTGTGCCCACTATGTAATTTGCTGTGCATTGCAGTGCTCACTATGTAATGTGCAGTGCCCACCATGTAATGTGCTGTACATTGCAGTGCCCACCATGTCATGTGCTGTACATTGCAGTGCCCACCATGTCATGTGCAGTGCCCACCATGTAATGTGCTGTGCCCACCATGTCATGTGCAGTGCCCACCATGTAATGTGCTGTGCCCACCATGTCATGTGCTGTGCCATGCAGTGATCCCACCAAGTAATGTACAGTGCCCACCATGTAATGTGATGTGCCATGCAGTGATCCCACCATGTCATGTGCAGTTCCCACCATGTCATGTGTTGTGCCCACCCTGCCATGTGTGTGCCTAGCATGTAGTGTGTTGTGACCACTGTGTAATGTACTGTGCTGTTCAGCAGTGCCCACCATGTCACGTGCAGTTTCTAACATGTAATGTGCAGTTGCATTGCCCATGAAATGTGCTATGCCATGCAGTGCCCACCATGTAATGTGTTGTGCCATTCAGGGCCCACCATGTAATGCGCTGTGCCCACCACATCATGTGCTGTGCCATGCAGTGCCCACCATGTAATGCACTGTACCCACAATGTAATGTGCTGTGCCATGCAGTGCCAACCATGTCATGTGCAGTGGCCACCATGTAAATTACTGTGCAGTGCCCACCCTGTCGTGCTGTGTTGTGCCCACCATGTCATGTGCTGCACCATGCAGTGCTTACCATGTAATGTGCTGTAAATTGTCCACCATGGCATGTGCTGTGCAGTACCCACAATAGAATGCCCTATGCAGGGCTCACCATGTCATGTGCGGTGTCCACCAATTAATGTGCTGTGCTCACAATGTAATGTGCTGTGTCATGCAGTGCCCACCATATCATGTGGTGTCATGCAGTGCCCACCTTGTCATGTGCTGTGCAGTGCCCACCATATCGTATGCTGTGCCCACCATATAATGTGCTGTGCAGTGCCCACTTGTAATGTGCAGTGCCCACCATGTAATGTGCTCAGCTGTGCCCGCCATGTCATGTGCTGTGCCCACCATATAAGGTCCTGTGCCCACCGTGTGCATGTGCTGTGTTGTGCCCACCATGCAATGTGCTGTGTTGTGCAGTACCAACCATGTCATGTGCTGTGCCCACCATATAATGTACTGTGCCTACCTTTGTAATGTGCTGTATTGGGCAGTGCCAACAGTGTAATGTGCTGTGCCCGCCATGTAATGTGCTGTGCTTCGCCCACCATTAAATGTGCTGTATCCATGTATCCACCATGTAATGTGTAGCGCCAACCATGTAATGTACTGTGCTATTCCCCCCCCCCCCCGTGTAATGTACTGTGCCACAGACTCACCCCCTCACTCTCACCCCCCTCTCTCTCTCTCTCAACCCCTCTCTTTCACCCTGTTCTCTATCTTGCCCCCTTCAACCCCCTCTTTCCTACTACCCTCTCTCTCTTTCACCCTCTCTCTCTCTTTCACCCTCTCTCGTCCCCTCTCTCTCATTCAACGCCTTTCTCTCTCTTTTCCCCTCCCTCTCATCCCCACTCTTTCAGCCCCCCTATCGCGCTATAACCCCCCCCCTCTCTCTCTCTCAACCACTCTCTCACACCCCTCTCTCTCTTTAATTTAATTCAACAAAGAATTGTTTGCGTTTTTCATTTTATTTATTTTCATAAAAAGGCCCACCAAAATCCTTAGCACCAGGCCCATGTTGCTCTTAATCTGTCCCTGGTGTTGGGCTGTCCGCCCTGTACTGCGCAGGCGCAGCGCTGTTCCGACGAGAAAGGTCCGCCCTGAACAGCCGTTCATCTTCGGAGACTTTCGGCGTCTCCTTTGTGCGCATGCGCAGTACAGGGCGGACACTATCAGATAGGGGACGTTTCTCGACAGGAGCGAGTGTGATCTAGAGGAGGAGGAACCGAGCAATAGTAAGTAAGCCATCTGCAGATGAATTTGTTAACTCCTTTTTTGGGGGGCGGTTGATATATTACCAATGGTATTTTTTTAATATGCATGAAGGGTAGTTAATGTGTATTATCAATGCTGCATTAGTGACAAGTGGCAGTTATTTAACCCCTTTGGGCTGCATTAGTGGCACCAGTGTCAGTGTTAATTAACCCCTGCATACTGCAGCAGTTAATTATCAGTGATGCCACTAATGCAACACAAAGGGGTTAATTAACTGCCACTTGTAACTAATGCAGCATTGATAATACACATTAACCCCTTCATGCTGCATATTACAAATACCATTGGTAATTAACCACTTGCCAACCCGTCTCACCCATTCGATCTGATTCCTGTCCGAATCCACAGTTCGCACCGCAATCTGCAAACCGATCCGGGGGTGTCATTAACATTCTATTGACACCCGCAGCGGTTCTCAGAGGGCAGCGTGAACTGCCTGCGGGAGAGAGGCGATGCGGGAACCGGCGCTGGAATCGCACTGGTTCTCACATTGCTATAGTGTGAATCTAGGCTTAGGGTTTCGGGTACATGCCCCTGCCCGCCTACTCCCCTGTGATTTGACACAGTGGGAGTATGTCAGCAGATCCCAACCAGTGATTCATGGCCGGGACCTATTGACTGGCTGTGTCACAGCCCAGAGCCCTGTGTTGACAATCAACACAGGGCTCTATACAAAGGAAATGTTCGCTTGCAAAGCAGGGAAAATAAACAAGCCAGTCAATGGTAAAAATCAGTACACACATTACACATTGTTGGGCACACAATTAACCCCTTGGATGCCCCTAGATATTAACCCCTTCTCAGCCGTTGTCATTAGTACAGTGTCGGTGCATATTATTAGCACTGATCAGTGTATAAAGCTACATTCATGACCTAGGTATTCCAGAGCTTCTTTTGGGCAACAAGCGTCCCGCAATTTTGTCGCAATTTGTTGAGGGACAATTGCCACAAAATCGTCTGTGTCTGTGCGTCAATTTGGAAATTGCAGGCAGAATCACAGCAATCCGGAATGCCTAGGTGTGAACTGAGCCTTAGTGTCACTGGGTCCCACTATAAGTCGCTCCTTCTTTACAACCGGGGGGGGGGGGGGGGGGCGCAGTTTGCCATCTTTGCCCTGGGCACCAGATGACCTTGTCCCAGCACTGGCTATCACTCAGACACGGAACGTTAGCACATCATTTTTAAGTGATCTTCCCTTTACTCCACAGGGTTGGGAACCACCTCACTGAATACTAGAACCATCGCAGTTTGCTTTCGTCAAACCAAGATTACCAAGGTGCTTTTCTGTAGTATACCAGTCTCTCGCTCTCTCTGTCCTGCTCCATAGCTCTGCACAGCCGCGCACACTCCCAGATTTTACAGAGAACACTTGGCCTGGCCTAAAAGGTCTTTTGCATCCCACCCACAGTCCATATCATACCGTAAAAAGAGTCAGGGTGACTTCATCTTGTTCTTCTGGATGTTAAACTACCTCACCTGGAGCTTCAGCCACGTGAAGGGACCTTGCAGTAGCAGACTACATTCACATGGCTGTGGGGTGTTTGATTCCCACGCCCTGCCTCACAAGGCTCCTCCTATCCTGAAATGTAAATGGTCACTTACTCCACCCATTACATCACTACAGGAAGACTTTGTCTAGGAAAATATGATACAGCACTGCGCAAAACAACTAAGGAAGCAGCCAACACACCCGTAGACTCAGGGAAAAAAAACAGCTAAAAATGCACAGTGTGGCGCTATTGAGTGAATACAATATGAAAAAACTAAACATAAATATCATCAAATCATGAAAGTCTCACGTGAACACTTGTGACAGTGACTGGTGAGAAAATAATATATATGTGTGTTTAGATAAATTAAACATCAAAGGACAAAAACAAATATAAAGTCCATAACACCAAGAAGAAAAAGTCTGTTATAGCAGTGTATAAATGGTATACAGGTGTTTTTCTTGTACGTGCAGGAAGATCAATTAGACCCGGTAGCCTGGTAGATGAATGGACCATAAACGACCAGAGGTGCACAGAAATTTGAAAACGGTGCCAGGACCATCACCAGAAGATATGGAGGCTTACCAGAAGTAGTGGTCTGAAATAGCGTATGCCAAAACAGGTCAAAAAGGCTTGATGACCAACTGGTCTAGATGTATTGTCTGGTTAGATGTCATCACCACACCAACGGAGGGAAGGGGGGGAAGTAATCAGCACGATTTCCTCAATAATAATCACACCACCAAGCCAAGCGAAAGATTCGTGTAACATGTGAGGGATGAAAACACTCACATAGTGTAATAACGTATTAACTTGGATTTATTAAAAATAGCAATAAAAAACAAACTCACATTTTATGCAGATCAAACAGGCATGTAAATCGTATAGCGGTAGTTGTGAGGGGTCACAACTACCGCTATACGATTTACATGCCTGTTTGATCTGCATAAAATGTGAGTTTGTTTTTTATTGCTATTTTTAATAAATCCAAGTTAATACGTTATTACACTATGTGAGTGTTTTCATCCCTCACATGTTACACGAATCTTTCGCTTGGCTTGGTGGTGTGATTATTATTGAGGAAATCGTGCTGATTACTTCCCCCCCTTCCCTCCGTTGGTGTGGTGATGACATCTAACCAGACAATACATCTAGACCAGTTGGTCATCAAGCCTTTTTGACCTGTTTTGGCATACGCTATTTCAGGCCACTACTTCTGGTAAGCCTCCATATCTTCTGGTGATGGTCCTGGCACCGTTTTCAAATTTCTGTGCACCTCTGGTCGTTTATGGTCCATTCATCTACCAGGCTACCGGGTCTAATTGATCTTCCTGCACGTACAAGAAAAACACCTGTATACCATTTATACACTGCTATCACAGACTTTTTCTTCTTGGTGTTATGGACTTTATATTTGTTTTTGTCCTTTGATGTTTAATTTATCTAAACACACATATATATTATTTTCTCACCAGTCACTGTCACAAGTGTTCACGTGAGACTTTCATGATTTGATGATATTTATGTTTAGTTTTTTCATATTGTATTCACTCAATAGCGCCACACTGTGCATTTTTAGGAAGACTTTGTCTAAAAGGGGACCTAACACCCACTTACGTAATTTGCTATTACCACATTATTTTGGAACAGCGCCTTCTAGTGGCAAATTAACTAACTACACCTGCTAACATGTACCATCACCTTCTTGATGCAATTGTCATGTATTTGTGTAGTAAGCAACCGTTAATACTAACAAGTTTGGTTTTGTCTAAGGTCATTAGTATGACAAGGCAAGGTAGGAATTTGTCCCCAGCTGCCTCATGCTTGTATTAACACCAAAAGAAAAACAAAAACACATACATTTCTAGTAATAGGTTGGTTCTCTGTGTGTCTATTCCTTCAGAACATGCATTGGTAAGTTGGTGCAGCTAGCTAGGTGTGGGAGCCTAAATTTGCTTCCTCGGGAAACGCCATACACTAGTAGAATTTTGTTCGCATTTTTTTTGTTTTAAGAATGTTTATTTTATTTTCTAATTTTTAGTGCGGTCAAATCAACGTTCGTTTTTGACCGCAGTGACAAGACAATTCGAAGAAGCAGGATGCCAAATTTTTCTCAAACGAACAAATTCTAACATGGTACGTGGTTTTCGTTTGAAAAAGTCCTTTCATTCAAAAATCTAATGTTAAAAGCAAAATAACTTTGAAGTGCTTTTGAATGACAAATGTCGAGCCATCAAATGTACAAATGTTCACATGAATTTTAGTATGAACGTTCCTTTGAAAAATCGACTATTGTATAGCCAGCTAAAGAGAAAGTTGAATGCACACCAAACAGATCTTATGTCTGGCCACAAACAATAGGGATGAGTTGCAAGAAACAAAGGCTGGCATGAAACCTGAAACCAAGCTTTTGGCTACAGTCTTTGTATCAAATTTAGGTAGTTTCCAGTTGCACTTTGATCCACACACAAATTCTTAACTAATATGTGACATTTTATAATACAATGTAAGAAACGCACAATGAATAATACTTACAGTAAAGAATCTCATAGTCACCAGAGTTTGACATGATATATTTCCCATCCTTTGACCAGTCCAAATGTGTTATGAAGCTAGAATGACCCTATAATTTTGAGAAGAAAGGAAAGTATTAGGGGTGCTATAGTAAACTGGATGAATAATTCAGATCATAAACACAAAAAAATGGATTGTGTTCTGTATACTGACTTAAAGCAACACTAAAAAGGAAACAACAAAAGATTGCTTTAACAGTTGGATTGCTAGTTTGTTGGTTTTCTAGTACAGTGGAACCTTGGTTTACGAGTAACGCGGTTAACAAGCGTTTTGAAAGACGAGCAACTTTTCTTTTTAAAATTCTGACTCGGTTTGCGAGTGTTGTCTGGCAAAACGAGCATAATTCAAGCTAATGGGCGGTGCAGTACCGCATTTGACCAGAGGTGCGGAGGCCGAAATACTGGGAAATACTCGTAATGCAGGGCCGGACTGGCCTACCGGGATACCGGGAAATATCCCGGTAGGCAGCCTGCCTTGGGGCTGCTTTGAGCTTCGGCTGCAGCGCTCCGCTCCCTCAATCTCTCCTGTGTATAACAGAGCTGGGTATGTGTTCGGCAGCCGCGCTGTTACAAGGCCCCGCCCCCCTAGCCTGGCTCATGTGATAGTAGATTGAAGGTTCCACCTATCACACAAGCCGATCTAGGGGGGCGGGGCCTTGTAACAGCGCGGCCGCCGAACACATACTCAGCTCTGTGATACAACGTGGGAGATGTCTCTGTGTGTCTTACAATGGTGAGCCTGCAATGCCGGGAAAAGTGAGGCTGAATTCACAGGCACAGGCTGCAATGGTGGGCACAGTGAGGCTGAAGGCACGGGCATAGGCTTCAATGGTGGGCACAGTGAGGATGCAATGCTGGGAAAAGTGAGGCTGAATTCACAGGCACAGGCTGCAATGGTGGGCACAGTGAGGCTGAATTCCCGGGCACAGGCTGCTATGGTGGGCACAGTGAGGCTGAAGGCACGGGCATAGGCTGCAATGGTGGGCACAGTGAGGATGCAATGGTGGGCACAATGAGGCTGAATTCCCGGGCACAGGCTGCAATGGTGGGCACAGTGAGGCTGAATTCCCGGGCACAGGCTGCAATGGTGGGCACAGTGAGGCTAAATGCACGGGCATAGGCTGCAATGGTGGGCACAGTGAGGATGCAATGCTGGGAAAAGTGAGGCTGAATTCACGGGCACAGGCTGAAATGGTGGGCACAGTGAGGCTGAAGGCACGGGCATAGGCTGCAATGGTGGGCACAGTGAGGATGCAATGGTGGGCACAGTGAGGCTGAATTCCCGGGCACAGGCTGCAATGGTGGGCATAGAGAGGCTGAAGGCACGGGCATAGGCTGCAATGGTGGGCACAGTGAGGATGCAATGGTGGGCACAGTGAGGCTGAATTCCCGGGCACAGGCTGCAATGGTGGGCACAGTGAGGCTGAATGCAGGGGCACAGGCTGCAATGGTGGGCACAGTGAGGCTGCAATGGTGGGCACAGTGAGGATGAATTCACGGGCACAGGCTGCAATGGTGGGCACAGTGAGGCTGCAATGGTGGGCACAGTGAGGCTGAATGCACGGGCACAGGCTGCAATGGTGGGCACAGTGAGGATGCAATGGTGGGCACAGTGAGGATGAATTCATGGGCACAGGCTGCAATGGTGTGCACAGTGAGGTTGATTTACGGGCACAGTGAGGCTGCAATGGTGGACACAGTGAGGATTAATGGTGGGCACAGTGAGGCTGTGTTCATGGGCACAGGCTGCAATGGTGGGCACAGTGAGGCTTCATTCATGGGCACAGTGAGGATGCAATGGTGGGGACAGTGAGGCTGAATTCACGGCACAGGCTGCAATGGTTGGCACAGTGAGGCTGAATTCAGGGGCACAGGCTGCAATGGTGGGCACAGTGATGCTGCATTCATGGGCACAGTAAAGCTGCATTTGATAGGCACAGTGATGCTGCATTGATGGGCAGTGAGGCTGCAATGATGGGCACAGTGAGGCTGCATTGGTGAGCACAGTGAGGCTGCATTGGTGAGCACAGTGAGGCTGCAATGATGGGCACGGTGAGGCTGCATTGATGGGCACAGTAAAGCTGCATTTGATGGGCACAGTGATGCTGCAATGATGGGCACAGTGAGGCTGCATTCACGGGCACAGTGAGGCTGAATTCACAGGCACAGTGAGGCTGCAATTGATGTGCACAGTGAGGCTGCATTGATGGGCACAATAAGGCTGCATTTGATGGGCACAATAAGGCTGCATTTGATGGGCACAGTGAGGCTGCATTTGTTCAGAACTGGTGAGGCTGCATTATTCTCCTGTATCATGTCTGCAGTCTCTGACCATCTCTTGTAGCATGTCTGCATTCTCTTACCATCTTTGGTATGATGTCCTCAGTCTCTAACCATCTCTTGTATCATGTCCGCAACCTCTGACATCTCCTGTATCATGTCTGCAGTCTCTGAGGGAGTCTGGAGAGAAGTCAAGAATGGGAGCAGGATGGCGGTCGTGGGAGAAGTCAGACATGTGTGGACTGTGGTGAGGAGACTATAGAATAAAACCAGAGCCACCGAGCTGGAGCCGACTGACTGAGCCCTGCACGGTGCACCTGAGAGGAGGTCAGTGACAGAACCGCCAGGCCAGTCTGAGGGGGGTCACTGATGTAAGGGGGACGTGAATACGATATTGTAAGGGCGCACTGATCTGATATAAAGGTTTCCCCCTTATATCAGTAACCCCCCCTTTACCTTAGTGTATTCTTTCTGCAGAAGGTGGTCTCTGGTCAACAGAGTCCCCCCCCCACACGTTTTCGAGTTCATGGTGTCCCCCTTGATGATTGACCACTTTCAACTGGAATTTGCTTTTATATATATATATATAAAGCCCTATGTGCTTTCATATCTGCCCTATGTGTTTTAAACTACATGGTTTTCCCTTTCATGAACAAGAAAGTTATGCTGCTGGGCTGGTATAATAATGCTATGGGGCTGGTATGAAATTTTTTCCAGGGCTGGTTTTTATGCCCAGTCCGGCCCTGTGGTAATGACTCGAAAATACTCGGAAACACTTGGAAATACTCAAAGGCTCTCTGTCGCCCCCCCCACCTCTGGCCACATGCGGTATTGCATGTAATAGAAGTCAATGCGGAACGAATTATCTTAGTTTCCATTGACTTCTATGGGGAAACTCACTTTGATATGCAAGTGCTTTGGATTACAAGCATTCTCCTGGAACGGATTATGCCTGTAATCCAAGGTTCCACTGTATGTAGATTACCCATGTGAAAGAGAAACAGGCCTGTCATTTTAACAGAAACTGTGAAGCTAAGGTTATGTTTCTGAAATAGGTAACACAGTATCAATGCTTGGTCAAATGTTTTTTAGCGTAAAATGTAACAAATAAGGTCACTGAGCTTAAAAGTTTATCATTCTATTAACAGCGATAACTGAAAGTGTCTGTATATATGTAACTGCAATTGTAACACCTGATTTTAAAAAGGTATTTTACACTTAAAACATTTATGCAGGTGGGACTAAGGCTACATTTGTGTCTTAGTTAGGTGCATTAGGTGCGATGCATATAAAGTGCATTTTACCTAATGCAGCCTAAAGCCTAGCACACACAGGCCTAATGTTGGGCGGCATAGGCCGGTTCAATAGAAAACTGTCGACCCGTGTGTATGGCAGGAGGTCCAACTGATGCCGGCTTCTGACCGAAAAAGGTCTGCCGACTGGTTCCCTATCAGCGCTCTGATCAGAGTGACCAGAGTGTTCTGGAGGGGGGGGGGGCGTCCCCCTGTCAGAACACAGTAAAACAGCAGGGGTGATTGTGTACTAATATCAGATTGTTAGTACAGGGGCTTCGACCTGAGCTGTTAATTTTTTTTCATTCAACCCGCCGGGTTAAACGAAAATAAAAAAGTGGTGTGTACTAGGCTTAAAGCATTTGGTAAGATGTATACACTATTCAGTTAAAAGCGAGTTATCCCTCACCATGCATTTTCCATATCGTATGTACCGCTGTACTCTATCAGACACATTATTATCCCCTTCGCCTTTAGGACTTTCTCCCTCCTCTTGAGAGTCTTTCTCTTCTAATGAGCTGTCTCTTGAATAGTCATCCTTGCGATCTTTGTGTCCTGTGCTGTATATGTAGATGACATTGTCATGGGATCCAATAGCCAGGTAACTCCCATCTTTGTAGTGAAATAGATAAAGCAGAAGAAAAGGAGATTAAAATCAGACTGACAATGTGGGCAAGGAGATGACTACAATAAGGAGTAGATATGAAAATGTTTTTTGAAGAAAAATCTAAAGCTGGCCATACATGGATCAAAATTCTTGGCCGAATGTTGATCCGTGTATAGGCAGGCTGGTTGTACAGAAGTCAATCTACCAAATTAAGTCCTGTACAACCAGCCTGTTGGGTGTTTTCTGATCGATCAGTGCTGCCTGCTATAGCCTGCAGCACTGATCAATGTATTCTGACAGCCGGGAAGACTCGATGTGGATATAGGAATTGGATCTTTTCAACCTGCTGATTGAATGAAGAAAAAAATGAAGCATGTATGGGCTGCCTAAGCTTGCTTATGACTACTGGTATTACTTAGTTCTTCTCACCTGGTGAGTACCTGACCACAGAGAGCTGTTCATTCCCATCAGAGTGCACAGACAGAATACTGTGAGAATGCATGTCCACCAGCAGCCACCTGTAAAGACATGTACAACAGTGATATCACTATGAAGTACGGCCACATTTTTTAAAGTATAACTAAAAGCAAAACTTTTTTTTCGTTTTGAATAGAGTGGAGAGGGATTAAGACACCAGTCAGGTGGTTATTGTTATTGTTATTATTATTAGGGAGATTCACCATCTCTGTTTGTCCTGTTTACCATTATCATTGAAAGTAAAAGTATAAGAAAATCTCAAATTTTGGGTTGTCCTCATAACAGTAAGACCCCTTTCACACTGGGGCGGTTTGCAGGCGTTATTGCGCTAAAAATAGCGCCTGCAAACCGACCCAAAACAGCCGCTGCTGTTTGTTCAGTGTGAAAGCCCGAGGGCTTTCACACTGAAGCGGTGCGCTGGCAGGAGAAGAAAAAAACTCCTGCCAGCCGCATCTTTGGAGTGGTGAAGGAGCGGTGTATTCACCGCTCCTGCCCATTGAAATCAATGGGACAGCGCGGCTATACCGCGGCTATAGCCGCGCTATACGAGCGGTTTTAACCCTTTTTCGGCCACCAGCGGGGGGTTAAATCCGCACCCCAAGGCCGAATACCGCAGTAAAGCAGCGCTAAAAATAGCGCTGTTTTACCACCGACGCCCCCTACCGCCCCAGTGTGAAAGCAGCCTAACAGGGAGAAATTTTCCAATGGGAACACTAGTTCTGGTGACAAGAGTATCCCTAACTTTGGAGGGATTTCCTCTCACTTCCTGTTTTGGCTATGGAAAAAGAACCTTCCCTTACGCTATTCAAAAAAAAAAATGTTGCCTTTAGGCTGCTTTCACACTGGGGTGTCGGCGGCGTTGGCGGTAAAGCGCTGTATAATTAAAGATTCTAGACCTATACACCGCCTGCGTCTGGTGGGTCCTCATTCCGCTGTCCTGGCACAGTTTGTTTGCTTTTATTGTTGCAATAGTGTGGAGTGCAGTTGCAGTTCACCAACTCTCAGTTTCTACAACTACAACAAAACTTATAGCAGAATGGGTTGACAGTTTACCCTAATCTAATGTAATAGTCAGTAATTGGTGTACTGATGTAGACTAAGCAATCTGCTCTTTAAACCTTCCTACCCCCCTCCCCATCCACCCCCCCACCCCTCAGCCTTGGAGTGTGCCCTTTGTGGCTAGGATGTTCAATCTTGTTGGTGCAATGCAGGCCATACACGGAGCAAATTTCTTTCCTGTAGCCAGAAAGAAATTTGCTCTAGCCCCCATCAACACAGACAGTATTGACAGGGGAAGCTGTCCCCGCCAGGAAAAGAAGGTGATTATTGCTAGCGGCTATACCAGCCACTAGTGATAAACACAAGTAAAATCTAGCAGCCTGGTTGTACTCAAGTTGATCGATTGATCAACTCGGTACATTCAGCCTGCCCATATATGGTTCGAATCTTAGCTGGTTCCTGCTGAACTGGCTGAGGATCGAGCCGTCTATGGTCGGCCTAATACTAATGCTAGGAAGGGGCAGCAAGAGAAAGTTTAACTAGGGGCACTTTAAATCTGGCCCTGGTAGAAGTGTAAGAGAATGTACTTGTAACAGCAGAAAGTGAGACGTCCATACAATAAACTGTAGTTGTATGTGTTATAAACCCAAAATGGTATATTATATATATATATATATATATATATATATATATATACACAGTGGCTTGCGAAAGTATTCGGCCCCCTTGAACTTTTCAACCTTTTGCCACATTTCAGGCTTCAAACATAAAGATATAAAATTTTAATTTTTTGTGAAGAATCACCAACAAGTGGGACACAATTGTGAAGTGGAACGAAATCTATTGGATATTTTAAACTTTTTTAGCAATTAAAAAACTGAAAAGTGGTGCGTGCAAAATTATTTGGCCCCTTTACTTTCAGTGCAGCAAACTCACTCCAGAAGTTCAGCGAGGATCTCTGAATGATCCAATGTTGTCCTAAATGACTGATGGTGATAAATAGAATCCACCTGTGTGTAATCAAGTCTCTGTATAAATGCACCTGCTCTGTGATAGTCTCAGGGTTCTGTTGAAAGCGCAGAGAGCATCATGAAGACCAAGGAACACACCAGGCAGGTCCGTAATACTGTTGTGGAGAAGTTTAAAGCCGGATTTGGATACAAAAAGATTTCCCAAGCTTTAAACCTCCCAAGGAGCACTGTGCAAGCGATCATTTTGAAATGGAAGGAGTATCAGACCACTGCAAATCTACCAAGACCTGGCTGTCCCTCTAAACTTTCAGCTCAGACAAGGAGAAGACTGATCAGAGATGCAGCCAAGAGGCCCATGATCACTCTGGATGAACTGCAGAGAACTACAGCTGAGGTGGGAGAGTCTGTCCATAGGACAACAATCAGTCGTACACTGCACAAATCTGCCCTTTATGGAAGAGTGGCAAGAAGAAAGCCATTTCTCAAAGATATCCATAAAAAGTCTTGTCTAAAGTTTGCCACAAGCCACCTGGGAGACACACCAAACATGTGGAAGAAGGTGCTCTGGTCAGATGAAACCAAAATCGAACTTTTTGGCCACAATGCAAAACGATATGTTTGGCGTAAAAGCAACACAGCTCATCACACTCAACACACCATCCCCACTGTCAAACATGGTGGTGGCAGCATCATGGTTTGGGCCTGCTTTTCTTCAGCAGGGACAGGGAAGATGGTTAAAATTGAGGGGAAGATGGATGCAGCCAAATACAGGACCATTCTGGATGAAAACCTGTTGGAGTCTGCAAAAGACCTGAAACTGGGACGGAGATTTATCTTCCAACAAGACAATGATCCCAAACATACAGCAAAATCTACAAAGGAATGGTTCACAAATAAACGTATCCAGGTGTTAGAATGGCCAAGTCAAAGTCCAGACGTGAATCCAATCGAGAATCTGTGGAAAGAGCTGAAAATGCTCTCCATCCAACCTCACTGAGCTCGAGCTGTTTTGCAGGGAAGAATGGGCAAGAATTTCAGTCTCTCGATGTGCAAAACTGATAGAGACATACCCCAAGCGACTTGCAGCTGTAATTGCAGCAAAAGGTGGCTCTACAAAGTATTAACGCAAGGGGGCCGAATAATTTTGCACGCCCCACTTTTCATTTTTTTATTAGTTAAAAAAGTTTAAAAAATCCAAAAGATTTCGTTCCACTTCACAATTGTGTCCCACTTGTTGGTGATTCTTCACAAAAAATAAAAATTTTATATCTTTATGTTTGAAGCCTGAAATGTGACAAAAGGTTGAAAAGTTCAAGGGGGCCGAATACTTTCGCAAGCCACTGTATATATATATATATATATATTATATACCAAAAAAGCACATTTAAAAAGCTTAATTTATCAAGACTTTTAACCTACAGATATGAGTAATAAATGTGGACAGTATATCAGGACAGGCTTTATTTTTCTCTTCATTCTTATCAAAATGTTTAAAAATGTTAACTAGTTGCTATAGGCCTACAGATTATGGGATAAAGTGGAACACTAGACAAAACTTTTTGGTTTTTATTTGGATAAAGTGTTTAGAAAATACACCTCTGTCAAGTTTTTATTGATGTGTCTCTATTTCCTCGATCTGTTGTTTATCTGGTGCTGTAGCTAGGATTTGATAGCTCTTAACCTGGAAGTGCTTCTGGGTATTTTCAGTCTAGAGGAGATCCACCCAAAATTTCCGCTTTAAGTGCTGGTGACCCCCTGACATGCCACATTTGGCATGTCATTTTTTTTTGGGGGGGGGGGGGGGGGGGGCTGGGTACCCTGTTTTTCCAGCACCCAGCTCCCACTTTCTCCTTTGGTGCCGTGGCACCGGAAGGAAGCTCACTTCCCTCCCCTCCCTGCAATCTTCTGGGACACGTCACAGGTCCCAGAAGATTGCCATTCACAGCGCGCAGCTGTGAAGCCACAGCTCGGTGCCCACAGTTAGAATGCCGGCTCTGCGGAGAGGAGGGAGAGAGGAGAGGCTTCCTGCACCCACATGGCTGGATCCTGGGACAGGTGAGTGTCTGATTATTAAAAGTCAGCAGCTACACTTTTAAATGGGTGGAACTCCGCTTTAAGTGTAGATTACTCGTTTTCACCACCTCTCCATTCTGATTTCCACTATAGAGATCTCAGGCTCACAGAAGAGCCAACAACGAGATAGGAGCAGACTAGGCTATGGACAGCATGTGCAGCAATTATACAGACTTTTTTAACTGTTTTGCATAGTTTGGATATTTTCTGTTATATTCATTTTGTCTGGTTAACAACATCTTCCAAACACATTATACACTTGTAAACTGTGAAACAATACCATTGTTTCTATTAATGCTATAAAGGCAAATAGAAAAACACTCTTGAATTGAACTCAGGGTTGCCCCTTCCACCCACTGTACGACTATGGGCCAGATGTAAGGATGATATTCTTTGATGTGGTGACTATCAAAATGCTGGAATTTCTATACCTGTGTTTTGATACCTCGAAGAGGAGTAGATAATAAGAACAGAACTAAGAAAGATACACAGTAGATTTGTAAGAGGAATTGGAAATGCAATGACAGTCTTACTTTCCTGTGCTCAGACCCACACAGGCTTCTCTTCCATTAGGGTGGAAATCTGCACACAAACCAGGATCCTACGATACATAAAGTAATTGATGTCTGCATAAGTACATTTGTCAATATGCTATTATTCTTAAAGAGGAACTGCAATCTGCTCACATAATTTGTAATAAAAACATCTTTGCCATTCTGAAGCTTTCCTCCAACCACTTTGCATATTACTTTATATATACTGTGATTCTGTACTTGCCAAATATTCTGCAGAAATCTCCCTCTACTAATGCCGTGTACACACGAGAGGTTGTTCCGTCGGAATAAACTCTGAAGGTTTCTCCGACGGAATGCCGCTCAAGCTGTCTTGCATACACACGGTCAAAGTCCGACCGTCCAGAACGCGGTGACATACAACACGTACAACGGGACTAGAAAAAGGAAGTTCAATAGCCAGTAGCCAATAGCTTCCGTCTCATTCTTGCTTCAGAGCATGCGTCGTTTTGGTACATCGGAACAGCATACAGACGAGCGGTTTTCCCGATAGGAATTGGTTCCGTCTGAAAATTTAGAACATATTCTCTTTCTAGGTCCGTCAGAATTTTCGACGTAAAAAGTCCGATGGGGTATACACACGATCGGAATATACGATGAAAAGCTCCCGTTGGACTTTTTCTGTCTGAAATTCCGCTCGTGTGTACACTGGCTGCAGCCATTTTAACTGTGGGTAGCTGAAGCTGCTGCCTGCTCACTTCCTGGACTCACGCAGAGGCACACCTCCAGCTCTGCAACCCTGAAGCTCTCATTGGTCCTCTTATGACTCATCCCCCCTCTCTTCCTGGATATCTCTCACAAAAGTGAGAGCGAGAGCTGTGCATGATGTCATAAGCCTAGGCTTTTTACCAGACAAGAAACAAGAAGTGGGATGTATGAGGTGATTACTGGCAGAAAAAAAAGTCTTACTGTCCAAAGTTAGAACAACAAGGCCAGAAGATTTAATAGATGTTTTAGTATATTTTAGAACTATCTTCTACTATAGCAACCAATCAGATTCTACCTTTCCACTCAACCTTCCAGTGAATACCTTATACAGCCCACTTCCTGGTTGTCTGTTAAAAAGCCTAGGCTTATGACATCACGCACAGCTCTCTCTCACATGAAACATGAAGGGGGCACCTAGAATGGTTTCTGAAGCAAAAGATGGCTTCTTTTACACAGTTGCACACACCTGAGGCACAATTTTCTGCAAAAGATGCTGGTTGAGGAAGCTCAGGCAGATTTACACAGCTATAGCGCAGCTTCTTTTATTTTTAGATATACACAGCTATCTTGTGTCATGGGTCTGCAGTAATGTTCATCTCTGTCTGCTTACCTCTCTGTTGTGTTCAGCTTAGAGACTGACCCCTGTCCCCCTGTCTACTTAAGTAATCTTCCCTCAAGCATGGCTCCACCCCAGCCTCTAACAGGGAACACCTGTGCACTGCAGCCACGCTGATCAATATCATGTGTTTGGCTTCCTGTGTGCTTCTTGCTGCGTGCTCTAATTCTGATTCTGTTTACCGTCCTTGGCTTGTTCCTGATTATCCTTGTCTGCTTCATACCCTGACCTTTGGCCTGTTCTTCAACTACCCGTCTGCTCGTTCCCCGACCTTTTGGCTTACCTCCTGAGTATCCCTTGTTGTCCTGGTCTACTGCTCCCTCTCTATCCTCCAGTAGCCTACCGTGAGCTGGGAGACCCTGGGGGCCGCGACCTGGAGCCAGTTGCAGCGAAGTCCATCCCCAACACTATGGGCTCTGGTGAACACCTGCTGGCCTTTAGACTCCACTCCCTGGGAAATCTCATGCTCTAGCTTCCAATGTGATCCGTGTTGGTGCTCCAGAGGACCTTCTTTCCTTAACCACCCAGAGCTCCATCCACAGCAGTCAGCCGTAAGGTCCACTACCTTAGCAGTACACTCCCGACCCCAACGGCGTGCATTTGTCACCTGGCCTCAGGTGACCTGACATTTTGTCATAAACTAACAATTTGCTGTCAGTTAAGCCAGTCTGGTATGATATAACAACAGTCTTAAAGTGGTTGTAAACCGTTTAAAAAAAAAAAAAAACCTGCAAGACAAAGGAATAATGATCTAGTATGCATAGCATACTAGCTCATTATGAACTACTTACCTGAGATCGAAGCCCCCGCAGCGGTCCTCGTTCACCGCTCCGGCGGCCGACATCTCCCCGGGAGGTTACTTCTGGGTATCGCGGCTCTGGCGCTGTGACTGGCCGGAGCCGCGATGACGTCACTCCCGCGCATGTGTGCGGGAACCGCCGGTAACGGCACAGTACAACTGAAGCAACGGCACATACATGCCTTTGCTTCAGTTTGCTTAAGTGCGCATGTGCCGATGACGTCGGCACATGCACATACAGGGATATCTCCTAAACCATGCAGGTTTAGGAGATATCCAGTGTAGCTACAGGTAAGCCTAATTGTAGGCTTGCCTGTAGTATAAAGTGGTTGTAAAGGGTTTACAACCACTTTAAAGTATACAATGGGGGAAGCATCATTAATTTAGGGTAGCTTATTTCCCTTAATATACATCCCAATGCAAAATGTCCTTGGCCTGAAAAAATGGTTGGTTATACTTCTCAATTTAATTATCACAATGAAGGTGCAATATTTTAATGATCATTCCTGTATTATTACAACTATTCTATAGAGACATCTGATGAAGCATTGAAGTATAAGTATAGGACAAGCATAAGCAGTAGGGGAGTGACTACTTGTGAACCAGCAGACAGCCGTGTGTCCCATGAAGTAATATCATGGTCATATGATACTGTATCATACTGTTGCTTCAGCTACTAAAACACACGATTATGGGTAGAAATGCAGAAATAATTAGATTCATTCTCCTTAAGAATAACAGTGCCTGTTCTGAGGTCTGTGGAATGATTATTGCCACTGATATCAAATAAACAATTATTTAGTTGTTGTGATCATGCTTTGCTGGCCAAGTAAACGTATGACTGAAAGTCTCAGCACCAAGCCTTATTTGTGAAAGTCAATCTCCTTCTTCCATCATGGCAGAAAGTGGCTGCTCTGGTTACCCAAGGCTGAGAAAAGAACTTTCAGGTCTGCTGGCTCGTCCTAGCTCTGGTCCCAACCATATTAGACCAGGCATTGGCATGTTTTCTGTAAAATTAGTGACCATTAAGGTTGCTATATAAATATGGTCTTCAAATCCAATTGTTCTTGGTGGATTGCATAGCAGTCTCATGTCTGTGGGTTAGCCAGGGCTGGGGAAGGGGAGTTGACTGGGCAGGTTAGAAAGCCTGATTGCTATTGTTCTCTGCTTATAAGACATTTTTGCCTCCTGTTCTCCTCTCCATCTCCCTCTCCTCTCCAGATGCTAAAGCTGACCATACAGCTTAAAATTCAAATAGAAGTTCTGAAACTCTGTGTGATGCTTTTAAAATCTTCCTTTATTGACTATTCCACAGAAAACACAACCTTAATACAGAGAAGTTAATGCGTTTCAGCCATAAATCGGCATTAATGACTGTGACAGACTCACCCGGGACAGAGGCTTTTGGTGGGGACTGCAGGACAGCCTCATGCCTACTGACTATAGGCCCTGGCTTTTAGGGAAACACTACTCTTTTGGAGGTTGGTGCCTGGGGTATCCTTGAAGTGGTCTTGTTTTTGATTCAGGTTCGTGTCTCCCCAAACACACAGACTCTGAGAATCTAGACACGGGATCCATGTTAAAGGCCTAGGTGGCACATTACCAGTCATGACTGCTCAACACTGGGAAACTCATAACAGATGGTAATCTCATCAGCTCAAGCCACCTGTCTTTCCCCCATTGCTAATTGAGCTAATTAACACACCTATTGTCTGCTAGCAAACTACTATGGGGATGTGTTTATACTTGCAATAATGTGTATTGTACTTTGTGAGTTTGATGCCGGCAAGTCTGACCTGGAATGAGACCTCTAAGTGTCCAGGTGGCTAGCTGTTTAATCAACTTAATGTTTCTAGTATATGTTGGCTAATTTGACTAAACTCTTAAGTAACCTGTATAATGGGATTAGCCATGACTCAGTTGTACCTCGTTATCTAACCATTGTGTGATGTTTTGGGTAAATATTCGGGTCATTGTTCATGTGGTAACTAACCTACTTCTCAAGTGTATAAAAAAAACCTGTATTCTTGTTCAATAAAAAGTTCCAGTTTTGCAGCTGAGCTAGTCCCGTCTAGTTCTTGGTTGCAATATGTGCCTATAATATCTGATATCTATGTTCAGACTGACGAAAGCACTCAAGCAGAGTTTGACGTAGTTCTGTCACAATGACCAAGGCTGATTAAGGCTGAAACACGTCAACTACTCTGTATCAAGGCTGTGTTTAATGTTTTGCGGAGTTGCGAACCTTCTATTTGTATTACAGTGTTACAGTTGTGTGGCTGTGGATTATGCACCTATCTGGCCAATGTATTTCTTCAGTTTGCAGGGTTGTAGCACTTTGTTTTGTTTCATACAGCTGAAAATTCTCAGCCAAACAGCACCTGCAGCCAATCAGCTGCAGGCACTGTTCAGGTATATCCTGACAACAGGTGCTAACAGTTGTCAGAATACAATAGACTGGCAGGGGGGGATTCGTCTATCCACGCTGATTGCATGGATGGCTGAACAAAATCTTACAAGTGAATAGAGTGCAGCATTCTGATGACAGCTTGCCTTTAAGGATAGTCATATAATGCCTGCATGGTTAACCACTATCTAATGTCCACATGCACATTAAGGATGAATCACTCAGTCAATCCACATCTCACCTCCAGAATGCATGACCAACTTAGTGTGTGACTACTACCATTCCAGATGCACAATTGCTTGTCATGTCCACAAGTCATGAAGATATTATGGGTAGGGTGTGTAGCCAGTCCCCACAGCTCATCTGTGTGCCCCTGGAAAAAAAAAATAGATGCAACATAAATACATATTTGTAAGATAACTGGCTAGAATGCAGAAAAATGGCCTAATCCATGTCCATGCTTACTCATAAAGCAATACACTCCCACAGGCTTTGATTCCCACAGCGTCTCTCAAACTTCACCTTCCAATGTGCATGCTGGCCCAATCCAACAAGCAAAAGATATTTTTGAGGAAGGAACTTTCCCGTAAATGTACAAACTCAGACTGGCTCAGAATGCATATTTTTTGCCTATAGAAAAAAGGAGAGGGGAAAGCAGAAAACCACACTTGGCGCTGGGTTATATCAGCTGGGAAAATGAAACCTGGCCGGTCTTTTCTTTAGTTATAGGAAGGTAGGAAGTGGGTAAAAATGTATGATAATTTCTCCAAATTGACAGTAACTGGTAGGATCAGCTAAGATCTATGTATGTAAGCAGTCTTTAGCAAAGGGGTTTACTTTTCCCGCAAGAAACAGCCTCAAAGTGAACATGCACCTAATAATAGGATTTTTATAACAGCTTACCTGTAAAATCCTTTTCTTTGAAGTACATCACGGGACACAGAGCCATAGTAGTTACTATGTGGGTTATATAGGCCACCTTTAGGTGATGCACACTGGCACACCCTAAACAGGAGCTTCCACTCCCTATATAACCCCTCCCCCTACAGGGAGTACCTCAGTTTTGTAGCAAAGCAATACACATGTAAACCAAAAAGGAGGGGAGGGACCTCTGTGTCCTGTGATGTACTTCAAAGAAAAGGATTTTACAGGTAAGCTGTTATAAAAATCCTATTTTCTTAATCGTACATCACAGGACACAGAGCCATAGTAGTTACTATGTGGGATGTCCCATAGCACTGCCAACTGAGGGGAGGGAGATACAAACAAAAGTAGGGTGCCATCAGGCCTGAGGACCTACACTGCTCCCTGCAGTATGCTGCGCCCAAAGGCGATAGCCTCATGCCTTCCTACATCCACCTGAATCTGGTGAGTGCATGCACTAAAGACCAAGTTGCTGCCTTGCATGTTTGAGCCATGGAGGCTTGGTGATGCACTGCCCATGAAGCACTAACAGCTTTCATTTGAAAAGGTGGAACCTTCCCTTCAAACCATAAGCTTGAATAATTACTTGCCGGATCCACTTAGAAATAGTAGATTTCGACTCTGCCTGTCCTTTTCTAGGACCTTCAGGCAACACAAACAAAAAACATCCGATTTTTTTTTTTTTTTAAATCTGAGTAGTCGTCTTCAAATAGACTTTGACTGCTCTCACTACATCAAGAGAATGTAGTGACCTTTCTTCCGTTAGAACAGGGTTCTGGAAAAAAATGAAGGTAGAACAATATCTTAGATGAAAACCTGAAACCACCTTCGGCAGAAAGCTAGGATTAGGACGCAATACCACCTTATCCTTGTGAATAATTAAATATGGCTCTTTACAAGAAAGAGCAGCCATTTCTGATACCCTTCTTGCAGAAGATATGGCAGCCAGAAAAAACAACTTCCTTGACAAAAGGATCAAAGGAGTATGTCATATCAGCTCAAAAGGCTGTCTTTGTAAACCTGACAAAACCAATTCAAGTACTAAGGTTTTAAGGGTGACCTAACCGGCAGATTAAGCCGTGTCACCGGACCAGGGAATGCGAAGCAAGTGGTCCTTGGAATAATACTGTAAAGGCCGAGACCTGGCCCTTGATGCCCTTCTAATCCTATTTACAGAAAGGCAAGGAATATACCTTCTAGGATGCCAACCCCTGGACTCACACCAGGACATACAGTGGGGCAAAAAAGTATTTAGTCAGCCACCAATTGTGCAAGTTCTCCCAATTAAAAAGATGAGAGAGGTCTGTAATTGTAAGTGTTGAAAAGGAGGGAAAGAATGCTTATCTGGGTGATCCCACTCAGAATAAATAAGCTTTCCCAGCAATGAATGAACTGGAAAGGCATGCACAGCTTGAGGAGGCTTCAGTGAACCCAAACCAGAAGTGGGCTTTTCAACTGACTCAGTTACGGGTAACTTAAATGTGGAGCGGACCATTTCAGTAATAGATTGCACCAGCAATTTCTCAGCCTGTGAGGCTGAAGAGGGTCCTTCCCCACTTGATTCCTCAGAAGAGGAGTCATCAGTCTCTTCCCAGTCCCCTAAGGGGGATCATCTTCCTTCTCCCAGAGTTTCTCTGTTTGAGGGTACTGGGTGATAGAAGGGGCCTTAATGCGTTTTCTTCTACTTGTGAAGATGCGATTAAGGTCACTAATCTTTCCTCTAATCCACTCATGGCTGAGGAAAAAAACCTCCTGAGTAATATAAATAGGGGCTGAAATGCCAGAAACAGTTGCAACCCCAAACCCCAATGGTTCACTCTGACCAGCCTCCCCAGGTTTTTCAGGGGGGGATGGCGTTGCAGAGGGAGGGTCCTCAGAGCCTGAGGGAGATCCCTTTGAGCCCCTATTTTTCGGGGTATTTGTACCTTCCCCTTCTGCCCATAGTGCCAAGCACGAATGCAGAGGTACTACCATAAATGCACCTACTGCTGAACAATATAGTTCAGCAACTGCCCCTGCTATCAAGGCTCAGTCTGATGCTAAGTAAGCGTGCCTGGGAATGTCTGTGTCAACACTCTCACATGCAATCCATCTGCTCTGTATGCCTCCGTAAGCTGTGCGCACCTGCAAAAAGTGCACCTTTATAGCTAAGCATGGCCCGCGCTTGTCAGCGTGAACCACGCTTAGCTAATGCTCTGTCCCCCCCTCCTCCAAACCCCCCCCATCATCTTTCTTTTTTTTTAAAAACACTTTCACGCGCAAGCGGGGGCTCCGATCTGACCGGATCGCACGTGGAGGGGGGCTGGGGCAGAGGAGAGATCAGGGCAGGTGGATGGAGAGCCGCCATAATGGCGGTGGCAGCGGGAGCGGTGCGGCAAACCGTCAACCGCCCCATGGCCTCTAACCGGGAGGAGAAGCTGTGGAGGGACATTCCTAAACAGAAAAAAAACCCTTTCCCACACCCTACCTGGAGCTTGGGCTCGAAGGAAGTGTGCAGCTTGTGACACTGAGCAAGACTGACTAGCATGGAACAGGTACGTGCTCTTGACAGCCCCCGTTGGCAACCTTAGGCATAGCAAACATTTTCTTAAAGGAGAAAACCCACAAGAATTAGAAAAATTCCTTAGGAATCTCCCTTACCTTATCCAGCTGCAGGGTTCTGTGGTAACAGACCCAATCTGCACCGCTCATGGTGGGCTCCTTTAAAAAACCTTCAGGGACAGGGGCCCCCTTTTCATCGGGGGATCCACAGCCCTGGGCCTGTAAGAAGCACCCCGCCAGGAAATTGGCTGAAATAAACAAATACTGGATCCCGGGTCCAGCTCTCTAAAAAGAGAAGCGTTACAGGTAAAACCTTGTTTCTTCGAACACGAGGCCTAGGTACCATTCAATTCCGTCTGGAAAAGACACTTTGAATGGATCCGGTTGCTTGGCTTGCCCCAGCAAGAAATATGCCAGCGGAGCTCAGCACAGCACATCTTTACTCGTGACCAACACCTAAGACACTGGTGAAAAAACTGAGGTACTCCCTGTAGGGGAAGGGGTTATATAGGGAGTTGAACTTCCTGTTTAGGGTGTGCCAGTGTCCATCACCTAAAGGTGGCCTATATAACCCACATAGTAACTACTATGGCTCTGTGTCCCGTGATGTACGATTAAGAAATTCATATGTATGGAGCTTCTAACGCTTACTACAGACTTAGGACCCCCCACCCCCCTCGTTTGCCCCTTCCCCATTGAAGCTTCTCAACTGGCCCATAAGAATAAATGTATATATATACTTTTTCTTTCAGGTGTCATTAGTTGGATCGCACAACATCATAAGTTACCTTCACCCTCTTCCTCTTTGGCAGAGGGCGAATCCTAAATGCTGCAGAGAACTCATTGTGATATGGCGCCAGGGCCGTCTTTAAGGCAGGGCAAAAGGGGCAGCTGCCCTGGGCCCTGTCATTGTTGTGGGGCCCAAAGCAGCTGCCTCATACTTGCCAACTTTCCCAGTTTAAATTCCCCCATCCCTTGATATTTCAGTCTCATGCTGTGTCCTAAAATCTCAGTGTGAAGTTCTGTTATTAAAGCTGCCCAGCTCTGTCTTGTTGTTGTGCACAGATGACTCACCTGCCGACCCTGTGTTTACATGTAAATATTGTCATTGATATGTAAATAGCAGCACCAGTCATATGTAAATAGTGGCAGACTGGCAGCATTCTATGTAAACAGAGGTGGTATTCATATGTATATCATGCCCCCCTGAGGTCATATCCACCATCACCTATACTGAATGCTGCCCACTGGGGAGATTAAGGGGCATGCTTGAAAGTCCTGCGTACAACTGTGGTCATTAAGCCTACCATCAGCCTGTTCTGCAAAGGTAAGCAAATTAGTGGGGGGAGTGTAGTGTGTGGTGTGCAGAGGTAGGCAGAGAAGGATTTACAGTTTGGGGTACACAGGTGAGCAAGGTCCAGTCCATGGTGTGCAGCCAGTGAGGAGATGATGTGCTGTAACCTCTAGCAACCAATCAGTAAGCAGTAATGATGTGCAGTAACCAATCAGTGAGCAGTATTGATGTACAGTAATCTCTAGCAACCAATCAACAAGCAGAAATCATGTGCTGTAACATCTAGCAACTAATCAGTGAGCCGAAATGTTTGCTGTAACCTCTAGCAACCAGTCAGTGAGCGGTAATGATACACTGTAACCTCTGGCAACCAATCGCAATCACTGTCTGAGCTCATTCAGTAAACTGATTTTGAGTCTAGCTGCTATTTATTGTATGTCTCAGAGCAGGTGGAGAGCAAAACTGCATGGGGGGGCCCCAAGAAAATTTTTGCCCAGGGCCCAATCAGTATTAAAGATGGCCCTGTATGGCGCCCCTATCTATAGCTTTCTTCTGTGAGTCCAGAGTGGAGGGTGAGCTCTTGACACTCTGGGCTCACATGAAGTGTGTTGAAGGACCCTGTGCATCTTCTAACTTGGAAGTGGAGCAGTGCTAAATGGATGAGCAGTACTGGATTGGCACCATGCACTTTGCTGATTTGTGATTGACAATCAAGTAATATTATTTATTTCACTGTCTTTTGATCAGAACAGTCATATTTATGGTTAGTCACGGTGATTATTTATTAAGCATTTAGGCTGTTTTATTCATTGTTCACATCCACATATTTACTCACATTTGTATTTATTTAGTTTACACAGTGGGTTATAGTACCTGGTTTTATACATCAGTGGCCCCTCAGGCCGGTTTCTTTATCTAATTTATTAAGTTGAAGCTTACACAATAGGATTAGCGCGGCACCATCCATATACACAATATTCATTTAGGCCAAGTGATACCTAATAGGTGCGTGCAGCTGTTCCACTTTTAGCCAATTCCATATCTGATAGCGCAGGAATATTCTTTTGTACAGCAGTGCTGGATTGCTGAACAGTGAGTGTATGGGGACAGACCCAGAGATAGCATAGATATAGGAGCTGGGAATGCTTTTTTATTTTTAAAAGATGCTGGGTACTGTCATTTGTACCTTTTTTATATATTTTTTGTCCATGTTTGATAGGGTTTTAAACTTCAGGGTAAATAAGCCACATATCATAGGCAGTGCGGTTACAATCAATAAGTGCCTGCTCAGTTTTGTGTTGTTTTAAATCACTTGGTTTTAATTATGTGCTTTAACAAGTTACAATATTCTATGTTTTTAAATCTGCTGTTTAAAAAAAAAAATTACACCTGGTAATCCTGCCGTGAAGGTCCTTTTTCATATACTTCCTGTCTTAGGTTGGCAATGCTCCCAGTTGTGCTAGTGCATTGTCAACCTGTCACACAAACTCCCAATAGATACTACAAGGAACTGTGCTTACACACTTTGCACTGGTAAGTTGCCATCATCAGGAATAATTTCATACACAAAGCCAAATACTTAACGTTTCTTGGACATAAGGCCTCCTGCATACTGGATGTTTTTACAGCTGCTCCTAGGGGTGTCTGGCATTTTTTTTCCTGTCTCTTAACTCCCCTGCATGTTAGCCTATGTGTCCATGCACACATATGCCCCGTACACACGGTCGGACTTTGTTCACACATTCCGACAACAAAATCCTAGGATTTTTTCAGACGGATGTTGGCTCAAACTTGTCTTGCATACACACGGTCACACAAAGTTGTCGGAAAATCTGATCGCTCTGAACGCGGTGACGTAAAACACGTACGTCGGGACTATAAACGGGGCAGTGGCCAATAGCTTTCATCTCTTTATTTATTCTGAGCATGCGTGGCACTTTGTCCGTCAGATTTGTGTACACACGATCGGAATTTCCGACAACGGATTTTGTTGTCGGAAAATTTTATCTCCTGCTCTCCAACTTTGTGTGTCGGAAAATCCGATGGAAAATGTCCGATGGAGCCCACACACGGTCGGAATTTCCGACAACACGCTCCGATCGGACATTTTCCATCAGAAAATCCGACCGTGTGTACGGGGCATTAGGCTTTTAGCAGCGTTTAACATAAAATAAAAAGTAACACCACTGATAGAATGAATTGTATGAAATGGTATCAAAGTATAACCATTTATTCAATAAAAGATGAAATAATACTCACTAAGTGCACTGCAAGTCCCATGCACAAGGTTACCCTATGAGGAAGTCACAGATCATGTGACTAAACGCGTCAGTGGCAGAGCCACATGACGTCGTCACACCTGGAAGCTGTGTAGCGGCCATTTTAACATATCCTTTCCAGATGTCCATGCTTAAGTGGGCAATGTACATGCAATAATTTCTGACTTTTAACCTTGTGCATGGCACTTGCAGTGCACATTGTTTTTGAGTATTATTTCATCTTTTATTGAATAAATATTTTGGTATCAGAACGTATTGCACTGGTGCCATATAAAATCTTTTTTTTTTTGTACTGGAACTAAACCTTCAACTCTATTATCTTGTGATGTTTTAAATGATTTTTATTCCAGTGATATTTTAAACATTTTTAATTCCAATGTTTTTTTTTTGTATTCCTATAATTCAGGTTTAACACAATGGTGAGGGCTCATTCAGATGGGTGAGTAGGCTGCTGCTAAACTCCACATCTGGATGCAGCAGTACCCTGTGCTATGGCTGCATACAAACTAGACCATTAGGTGTGTCAGGCTTGTCAGAACCGTCAGCCCTGAATAAAACTGCCCGTGTACAGGGTCAGCCAGAGGTCCTAATCATGTGAACAGAGGCGCTGGCCCTTGCCATTGATTTATAGAAAGCACAAATCTGGCTGCACTGCTGCAGGTCGTGGCTGTTTGCACATGTGTGCATGGGGGGTCTGCTTTCTTTGCCAGCAAGAATCACAGATTTTCACCAGCAGTTGCCAATCTAGATAAAAGGTGTGGATTCCACTCTAAGCTGCCCCTATTCTCTGAGCCAGCTTGTATTTTTGCAGGATTATGCTAAATGGCACCTCAAGGTGATCAGGACAGTGATGATGCCACAATGACAGACTCTAGTCCTAGGTTCCAGTGTTAAAATGAGAGATGAGCCTGATATATCTATGAAAGTACAGTAGCTTATGTAAAATTCTTATGAAGGAAAACTGTAAAGGTTTTGGGTCAATATTACGACACTTTGGCCATCAATACTCTTGCGATCATGTTCTTTTTCTATTCAATGTTAAGGATTTCAGTTCTCTTTGACCTGCATAGAAAAATATTTTTCAACAGACACAAAGAAATGCATAGAAACAAAGTGCACAAACCTGTATAACAGGAGAAAATCCATGCTCCAATGACCCTTTAAGAAGAGCATTCTTTGTTGTGCCGACCAATAATTCACCATTTGTGCCTTCAGCGATGGAACGGACGGTTCCAAAGTGCTCAGAAATCTGTGTAAACAATAAAGTTATGTCATGGTGTGCACTGTCATCAGGTTCTGAGCTTGTTCTTATGTAAAGAAACAGACATTTTTATATGGGGATTTAGTATGGTCTTATGCTTGCTTACAATTCATGCTATTGATAGGGTTTTATATTCTGAAACAACAAACATTTGCTGTGACATATTTTACTTAAAGTGTTACTAAACTCACAACAGCAAAATCAGTATGTATATGCAGTAAGGCTCGATTCACACCTATGCATGTTGCTTTTGAGCGTTTTTGGAGGGTTTTTTTTCATGCTTGACACGTTTTTGAGCAGCGTTTTTGCGGCGTTTTTGCCGCGTTTTGCGTTTTTTTTTTACAGGTTTTTTTACAGTCTTAAAAAAATTTAAAAAAAAACAAAAAAAAAAACGGCAAAAACGCTGTAAAAACGCTGTAAAAACGCTGTAAAAACGCTGCAAAAACGGTGCACTTGCGTTTTTGATGCTTGTCCATTGAATTCTATTACATGCAAAACGCTGCATTTTGCATGAAAAAAAGTCCCTGACCCTTTCCAAAAATGCAGAGATACAAAAAAGCATTGATGTGAACATGTTCCATAGGAACCCATGTTAAAAAATTCCCATGCATTTCTGCAAAATGCATCAAAAAACGCGCTAGTGTGAATGGAGCCTGAAGCATGCTTGTTATACACACTGTGGAACTAAAGGGGTTAGTCCTCCGCATTGTGCAAAAAGACTGTCTGATTTTGTCATCTCTGATCCTCCCCTTCTTTTACTATCCCCAATCCTTTTGCTGATAGTACAGGGCCTTGGGGGCACTCTGCACTTGCTCAGTTTGGTGTGTATTGCTAGAGCGTTTTTTTTTTTAATTGGGAGGGTGCATGTGATCAGCACAGGGCCAATCAGCACTGTTCAGACAGAGGATCAGCCCTAACTCTAACTAGTGTTTGGCTGGATACTGATAGATGTCACAAGACTGCTATGTGCTGCTGAAGGTATTTAGCAGTTTATATTTACTAAAATAATTGTATTTCCATGTTCTGTGTACTGTGGTAAAGCAGATATAGTAAATGCAGGGTCCTGCATTTAATAACACTTTAAATCTAAACTCCAGGCAAACAGCTAAATACACAGATTAAATATATATATGGTAACTGTTTTACATTGCAAAGGATTTTTTAGTCTGCCTATCCAATTCTATGATTTACACAATTCTGCCACACAGCATAGCCCTCTCTGTTAGGGCAGGATATCTTTTTTGTTTCTCTTCTGCAGTTAATAGGAACAAATTATTATTATTAATTACAAATTATGTGAGCATAATTTGTAATAAAAATATCTTTGCCATTCTGAAGCTTCCCTCCCTACCACTTTGCATATTATTTTATATATACTGTGATTCTGTACTTGCCAAATATGCTGCAGAAATTTCCCTCCACTGAGTCTGGCTGCGACCATTTTAACTGTGGGCAGCTGAAGCTGCTGCCTGTTCACTTCCTGGATTTACACAGAGGCACACTTCCAGCTCTGCAGCTCTCATTGGCCCTCTTATGCCTCATCCCCCCTCCCTTCCTGGCAAACTCTCATGAGAGTTATGCCGTGTACACACGACCGGACTTTGACAGCAAAGGTCCGACGGAACGAATCCGCCGGACAATTCAATTGTGTGTGGGCTTCATCGGACCTTTGCTGTCGAAAAATCAGACGGACTTTAGAAATAGAAATAGAACATGTTTCAAATCTTTCCGACTCGAGTCCGGTCGTCTGTATGCTAGTCCGACGGATGAACAACGACGCAAGGGCAGCTATTGGCTACTGGCTATGAGCTTCCTTATTCTAGTCCGGTCGTACGTCATCACGTTCGAATCAGTCGGACTTTGGTGTGATCGTGTGTAGGCAAGTCCATTGCGTCGGAACTCCGTAGGAACTCCGTCGAAAGTCGATCAAAAAGTCCTTCGCAGCTCAGTCCGTCGAAAGTCCGCTCGTGTGTACACGGCATCAGAGAGAGAGCTGTGCATGATGTCATAAGCCTAGGCTAATGACCAGACAAGAAACAGGAAGTGGGCTGTAGAAGGTATTTACTGGCAGAAAAAAAATGTTTTACTATCCAAAGTTAAAACAACAAGGGCAGAAGATTTAATAGATGGAAAGCTGAAAAAAATGACTGAAGTGCCGCTTATGTATCACTTACAGGTCTTGTCCCTCCCCTGGCCTGCGACTGTACAATGAAAAAGGAGCAACAGAACAGCTCATCTGCCAAGCACTCTGCTCTCTCCTACTATCAGCATGTTCCCTGTTAGCACATAAGCACTGCAGCACAATTAACTGTCTCTTTTTGCTGCTTCTCCCGTTCCCAGTTTAAGCAATGCTGTACAGTGGTTTGCAAGAGGCTGATACCAAGTCAAATGCAGGTACTAACACTGCCAGCATTTGAAAAAATACATCTAATGCCTTTTACATCTGCCTGGAATACAACTTTAATTGTGCTAGGTGAATTTCACAAGGTACCGATGTGCATACACATTATATAATATAATGCTAATATTTTTAGAACACCTTGCAATGTAAAACATAAAGCAAACTTAATTTGGTTCATCATTGAAATACAAATAACAACTGTATTGAACATAATGCAATTTAAAAAAGTGCAGCCATGCAGCTGCTGGAACCAAATACTTTAAATAGCTTTTCTTCTCAGCTGCATCTTTTTTTTTTTTTTCATTGTTTCACTTGACAACTCTTTCCATAAAGTAACTAAAAAAAACTCCTTCCTATTGTTGTGATAACATGAGACTAGAAATCTTAAAGTGGAGTTCCACCCAAAAATGGAACTTCTGCTAAGGCAAGGTGACCCCCTGACATGCGACATTTGGCATGTCATTTTTTTTGTGTGGGGGGGGGAATACCCTCTTTTTAGAGGGATCCAGCTCCCACTTCCTCCTGGGGCACCGCAGCCCCCGGAAGTAAGATCACCTCTCCCCCCTTCCTCTTGGCAATCATCTGGGACACGTCACAGGTCCCAGATGGTTGCCCAGCCAGTCACAGCACGCAGCGCGGCTCGCGCATGTGCGGCGCGTGCCTACCTGCACAGCTGCGAAGCCACAGCCGGCACCGCAGAGAGGAGGGGGAGAGAAGCAGGGCTTCGTTCCCCCACATTGCTGGACCCTGGGACAGGTAAGTGTCCGATTATTAAAAGTCAGCAGCTGCACTATTTGTAGTTGCTGACTTTTCTTTTTTTTTTTTTTTGTCAGAACTTTAATTGCCTTTCAGCTTTTTCAGTTACATATCAGCAGACGTGACCTGTCACAAAAACACAATAAGGGAGATTACACCATGAAAACCGCTGTCAAGTGCCAACTCACCACTGGTTTAAGTGCCGGTTCACACTAGCACAACAGGGGGAACCAGCGCGATTCCAGTGCCGGTGTTCTCCTGAGAAGTCCAACCTGGCGTGAACTCCAACCATGACATTTCCAGTCGGAGATCCCGACGAGTTCTCGCTACTGCGCATGCGCGCACGCACACACCTTAAACAGCTACAGAAAGCCCATGCATACGCGATGTTGACAGAAAGCCGTACATGTCAGTTGTAGTTTTCGGCAGAACATTTGGTACCTGAGAGTTGGAGTTTTGGCAAACCCCGTGTACAGAGCTATCCACCACACACATTACCTGTACAATTGTGAACGTCCTTATTGAGCCTCACTATTTTCTGCTTGAATTAGCTACACCACAGTGCCTGAGAGTTGGAGTTTTTGGCAAAACCTGTACAAAGAGCTACACAGTACAGTACCTGTATAATTGTCCCTACTTGCTGCTTTAATGGACATAGACACAGACAAGAGGTAGCAGAGATGACGTAGTTGGAGTTCTCAGCAGGTTGGACTTCTCAGCAGAACACCGGTTCCTGCATCGCATAGAACTCACAGGCAGTTCACACTGCCTTTTGCAAACCGCTGCGGGTGTCAATAGAAAGTTAATGACACCCCCAGATCGGTTCACATATCGCAGTGCGAAGTGTCAAATGGTGCAGGAATCAGATCGCATGGGTGTGAACACCCATGTGATCCGATTCCAGTGCGGACCAAAAAAATGGCCCTGCACCATCTTGGTGCAAATGCAATGCAAACTCAGCCATTCGCATTGCACAGACATCGCATGTGATCTACACAGCAGTGCGGTGCAAATCAAATGCGATGTCTAACATCGCACAAGCGTCAATCCAGCACTAGAGGCAATCTTGCTGAAAGCAACATATATTTTGCAACTGGGTGCAGAAAGCCCTAAACATAATAAATTTCACTCAACCATGACTTTTTCTATATAAATAGAAGTAGCAAACTTAAGACGGAACATCACATAAAATAGGACATTTTGCTCATCCTCTTCCTTGCCCCCTTCTCTGCCATCATTGAAAAGTTTTTCTTTCTGGGAATGGGTACCTATTTCTGACGGGTAACTACTTCTGTGTCTGCTTTTCTCTACTAGGTAAGAAGAGCAGAAGTTCAGACACCCCCTCCCCCCCCCCCCAACTCATGGGGCACTTCACATATCTCTGTAGGCTGCGGAACCAATCTGCAAGCACACAGTGGGGAGTTGGCTGTGAAACAGCAGAAAGTCACAGCAGGCTTCCAACAGCCAAGATGGCAGCTCTAGTGGCCCAAAGATCGACGTAGAACTTGCCCAGGTTAAGACAGCGTTGGATTCCTGGACTGGTGAGTGCCCCATAGGATAATATTACCCATGCCCATTTCTTCCTTCTCACCTCACATTCTTTAAGTTGGGTCAGCGTGTCAGTCCATAGCACCAAGCGTTTGTCCTTCCCTCCTGAACTGAGGACAGATCCCCCTCTGAGAGCAGTGAGTGAAGACACACTACCATCATGGGCACGTGTGTGACGTAATATTTGGTACGTGTCTGCGGAGAAAATTAATATGGAAAATATGGTAATAAAACTCAGTATTTGCTCTGTCCAGCAAAGAAAAATAAATATGATTCACATGACAACTGCACAATTGGCTAGAGATGGTTGCACTCCAAACAGATTTTATTCTCCTATTCCCAGCAAGCAACACACGAACAGATTTTCCGCAGACAAAGCGTCTGACATTTGTCCGAAGGGTGTTGGCCAGGAACTTGTCTTGCATACAAACGGCAGACAATTGTTGGCCAACAAACACGAATGTAGACTTTTGTCTGACGGACTTGTGTACACACGCTCGGCAAATCAGACAACACACCGTTGTCCACGGAAAATTTAAAAACCTGCTATCCAACATTTGTCCACAGAAAGTTGTCCAACAATTGTCTGATGGAGCGTACAAACGGCCAGATTTTCAGCCTGTCATCACACAATTCCGTCGGAAAATCCGATCGTGTGTACGAGGCTTAAGTGTGAAAGGGAAACTATATGGGCCTATTCTCAATATCACGTACGCTACATTACACATTGAACAGTGTGAATCCAGCCTTAAAATGGTTGTACACCATGTATCCAGTTAAGTGACTAGCCTCAGGTGATACACAGAAAATAAACAAATCCTAAATAAGTTGTACCTATTTATCTGCATAAATCTCTCCTCTTCATAAAACACACAGCTCAAAGTTTTTTTCTCAGCTCTAGAAGGCAGGGGGTGGGGATCTGATGTCACACATTGCACAGAATAGTGAGGGGAGCTCTGTGTAAACTGAGACCTGAGTGGAGGAAATTGATCCCCCCACTCCCCTCTACACACTCTCATAGGAAAACATGCACATCTGAGGCTCTCAATCGCCTTCTGTGTGCTGTGTGAGGTGAGGGAAAAGGGAGGGGCATGGCCATCACCAGGGGTTGAGTTACACTGTCAGAAGTGATTCATGCAGATAGCAGAGAGAGGAGAGATCAGGGAGGAACCACACTAGGTACTGTGGATTAGGGCAAGTACACACTATATGTGCTTTGTTCATTTTTAATTTCAAAGGTTTACATTCAATTTAATGTGTATAGCAGTGGCGATCAATAAACATGTATTTTACTGTGAGTTACCACAACACATAGATGTGAATCCAGCCTTTGCAATTATCTTTTAAAGAATTGTATCTGCATGTCAAATATATTATTTGGACAATTGCTGTTGTTTATAACTTTACAGCAATTTGAACATCCCAGGAAACTTGTTTTATACTTTACATACAGGTTGTGGAACTGCATTAATAAGAAAGGATTTGTTTTAGCTTTGTGTCTATTTTGTTACTCTAATACACATGTATTTGTGGGATTGGCAGTGAGCAGGGAAGGGGAAGGAAGTGTGTGTCACAATTTGGCTGTAAAGCTATATTTCCATAGAATACTACTGTGATTAAATGCTTCCTTTAATTATAATATTATACATTTATGTTTCAAGCTGAACATAAACTAAGTTTTCTACACTCATGGGTTTAGATTAGCTTAATTATTTGGGGATTTTGGATTACGCTCTTGTTTTTCATTGAATACAAAAGGATAAAATAAAATTGCTATCTGCTGCCAGTGGGAGAAACAGGAAAAACCTCTCCTGGGTCATATCTGGGTTATTTCAAGTTCTAACTTTGCAACTCATTAAAAACAAAATGTCTATAACTGAGATCTAGTACTGCTCAATCCACCTGAGTTTGGCATAAAAGATAAAATGTAAATAAAAATGGATACCGTCACACTCAAAATGTAAAATTTATCCTTAACTCTTCATATGACTTTAATATAAAAAGAATCGGGGAAATTACTGCGCTAAACCCAAATGTGACAAAAAAGCTGCTAACACTAAAACAAAGTCCAAACAAAATGTGCTAACTCTTAACCCTGAGGTATTCGGCCTATACAAGCCTGCTTGACTCACTACCGCTGGTAAGTGGGTCCACCTTATCTGGTAAGAGTACCCATCCATACTCTTGTTACAGAGGATTTCTTTGTTTCAACAGCTTCACAGCTAGTCACACATTGTTTGCACCATCATCAAATTTCATTGAGGATTTACAAGTCATGTATTAGATCGACATGTTTCTTTAGTAGTTTCTTTTATGTTTATTTGAACTCTCACATTCTTTTGTTCACATATGTGAACATCAGACTTTCACTTTTGTATGTTTACAACTAATGTTTATATGTTTTCACGCATTTATTATTGTTTGCCGATTATTATATTTAGCGCTACACTTTGGATTTTCACATATGACTTTAATGTCTATGTAAGCCCTACAAAATAACTTATTTAATTTGCTCCCTTTTGGTCCCCTAGATATACAAATGAAAGTGTTTTGTTATAGAAGTCCAGCTTGAACTACAAGCTTGTAACTACATATTTAACATACCTGGCCAATGCTGCTAGAAGCTGGAAATCACTGAAGTAGACACCACGACTCCAATGATCTCCACTTGCTTCTGGATCTCATGCAGAGCAGCCGGCCTTATGCATTCTGAATGCAGGAGGTTAGCCGCTCATCACGGGCGCCTTTCAAAGAATGCTTTGCATCTCCTGAATGAATGTAAAGTGATCTCTGATTAGACAAGGTGAAGAGTGAGATGCCACCACCTCGCCTCTCCTTCTCCAATCAGAGAACGCTTTTCATTCATTCAAAAGATGCAAAGCATTTCTCTGAATGCTTTGTTACAGAGAAGAAAGAAGGAGCTGTCCTACAGTCCTAACATATTCAAAGTCCTAGAGTAACAACACAACTCTACAGATACAAAACAGTAATTGTTTTCACCTTAAAACAGCAATTGTGTTTCTGCCAGGATCCCAGATTAAAATAAAGAAAATTAATTCTAAAAAAAATAAAACTAATGCAGGCACCACATTTAAGGACTGGCAAGCTGCAATATATTACATTTCTCTTCTTGGGTTTAGATACACTTTAACAACATTACACTGACCTTCACCTTAACACTTATGCCGCGTACACACGATCGGACATTCCGACAACAGAATCCATGTTTTTTTTTAAGACGGATGTTGGCTCAAACTTGTCTTGCATACACATAGTCACACAAATCTTTTCGGTAATTCCGAACGTCAAGAACGCGGTGACGTACAACACGTATGACGAGTCGAGAAAAATGAAGTTCAATAGCCAGTGCGGCTGTTCTGCTTGATTCCGAGCATGCGTGGAACTTTGTGCGTCGGAATTGTGTACACACGATCGGAATTTACGACAACGGATTTTGTTGACGGAAAATTTGAGATCCAGATCTTAAATTTTGTTTGTTGGAAATTCCGATGGAAAATGTCCGATGGAGCCCACACACGGTCGGAATTTCCGACAACAAGCTCCAATCGAACATTTCCCGTTGGAAAATTCGACCATGTGTATAAGTCTAATCTCAAAATTAAACTTTAACTTTTTTTCCCTAACAATTAAAGTTAAAGCCAAACTTTTTTGCATTTCAGATAGAATGAGGAATTTATCCCATGTCAGGTCTTTATTGCTGTCTGGTTCCCATTGGGGAGATTTACTCCCTCTGAATGTCTTATGCCCCGTACACACGGTCGGACATTGATCGGACATTCCGACAACAAAATCCTAGGATTTTTTCCGACGGATGTTGGCTCAAACTTGTCTTGCATACACACGGTCACACAAAGTTGTCGGGAAATCCGATCGTTCTGAACGCAGTGACGTAATACACGTACGTCGGGACTATAAACGGGGCAGTAGCCAATAGCTTTCGTCTCTGAGCATGCGTGGCACTTTGTGCGTCGGACTTGTATACACATGATCAGAATTTCCGACAACGGATTTTGTTGTCGGAAAATTTTATAGCAAGCTCTCAAACTTTGTGTGTCGGTAATTCCGATGGAAAATGTGTGATGGAGCCCACACACGGTCGGAATTTCCGACAACAAGGTCCTATCACACATTTTCCATTGGAAAATCCGACCGTGTGCACGGGGCATTAGTTGCCATCGTCACCAGATAGATAGTGATGGGAAATCCGAAATATTTCAGTTCTCACTAGATTTACAGGTGGAGGAAAAACTTCCTATTGGGTTACCTATTACACTTACAACTGTCTAGCTGTCTAATAGGGCGTACACACGGTCGGACTTTGTTCGGACATTCCGACAACAAAATCCTAGGATTTTTTCCGACGGATGTTGGCTCAAACTTGTTTTGTCTACACACGGTCGCACAAAGTTGTTGGAAAATCCAACATTCTGAACGCGGTGACGTAAAACACGTACGTCGGGACTATAAACGGGGCAGTGACCAATAGCTTTCATCTCTTTATTTATTCTGAGCATGCGTGGCACTTTGTCCGTCGGATTTGTGTACACACGATCGGAATTTCCGACAACGGATTTTGTTGTCGGAAAATTTTATCTCCTGCTGTCCAACTTTGTGTGTCGGAAAATCCGATGGAAAATGTCCGATGGAGCCCACACACGGTCGGAATTTCCGACAACACGCTCCGATCGGACATTTTCCATCGGAAAATCCGACCGTGTGTACGGGGCATAAGAGGGTGCTTCCCTTGGTTTATAGATCCCCTACCCTAATCAAAATGAAAAAACAACTTTGGTCTCTAGATGCAATTGAACCCCTAAATTTATCCTGAAATTGAGACTTAAAGTGCACATTTATAATCTATTTGTGTGAACATTGTAGGGTTTTAATGCTACCCAGGACTCTGTTACAAAGATCTAACCTCACTTCCTGTCCTGTGACCACATTCTATCTGACAGCCAATAAGGAAAACGCTGTAAAACTAGAAAAACGTTTTTGGCTAGACCTACACTTTAACCAGATCCTAGTACTTAAATCAATCTTTTATTCTAACCTCTAGCATTATCTTTGACCTAACCCTAAAACCTAAAGTGCACCTAAACCCAAAAACAAACAATGTACTGCAGGTTACCAGTCCTTAGATATGGTGACTGCATTGGTTTTCCTTTTTCTGGCTCTTTTTTTACTTTATTGTGTCCAGGTGATCCTGCAAATAACACACTTCCAGTACGTGCTTGGCTATGCTCACTCACACTGTATCTATAAAGGAAGTCATGGTTGTCACCCAGGCTGGACTTCAAGCATGTCTACCTCTTTCATCTCCATTACATGGGGGTTGGGGATAAGTAGTTTACATAAGAAAGGTAACATTGCTTTCAGATCAGCTCACAGGAAATGACAAGGACACTTCATTTCTGGCATGATCAATGGGTATTTTCTGTACTTGCAGAAAATATTGTTAGCCTGGAAAATGAAAACTAATGTAGCAACTTCATCTAAGGACCGTGAAGCTGCAATATATCACATTTTGGGTTAAGTATCCTTAAATCTTTAGAGTTTAACCAATGCTTAAAGTAGAACTATGGTTAAGCTTTATAGGGTTATAGCCCCTGACAGCTAGTTTTGCCATCTGTGTCCCATCAAGGAGATTTCCCTTCACTTCCTGTGCCATAGCCAAAGCAGGAAGTGACAGGGAATCCCTGCAATTTAAGGGAATATCTTGGGACCAGGGCACCAGAACTAGTGTCCCCACGGGAAGATTTCCCTTATAATACTGTTTTGGGGACAACCCAAAATTTGGGATTTTTTTTTTACTTTTACTTTCAATGATAATGGTAAACCAGACAAATAGAGAAGTTTATTGCCCCTAACAGGCACACAGACAGCAGTAAAACCTGACAGGTGTTCTAATTCCTCTGCACTCTATCTAAAAAAAATAAATCTTAAAAATCTCCATCTTAAAAAAAAAAGTTTTGCCTTTAGTTTAGGGAGGTTTATACACTCTGTCAGTTTATTTTTTGCCTTCTGTGTCCCATTGGGGAGATTTACTCTTCTCCCAAAGCCAAACAGGAAGTAAGAGGAAATCCCTGCAAATTAAGGGACTTCCTTGGGGACCCCCGAAAACCAGAACTAGTGTCCCCATTGAAAGATTTCCCCTGTATTACTTTTCTGGGGACAACCCAAAATTTGGGATTTTCTTTTATTTTCACTTTCAATTATAATGGTAAACATTACAAATAGAGTGTACATCTCCTGAATGGCAGAGGACAGAGATAAAAACCTGACAGGTGTTCTAATCCATCTCCACTCTATCCAAAACTAAAAAAAGTTTTGCCTTTAGTTATACTTTAACCAAATTCTCTCCCTATCCTAAAGCTTATATTAACTTTTTTTTAAATTCCTTTATTTTGTTATAAAGAAGGCATGGATACATAGTCCAGTATAAGACAGGTCATACATTTTCATACATTAACATGTTTAGGATACAGTAGATTGAGACCGTAGACCTAGATCAGGTTATCCACCAAACAAGTGGGGTAATACATGTGTGTTCCAGCCAACTATATATCATTTCAAAACATAATAAAGCAAGGTAGCTTACACGAGGGCCTCCTTGCATGAACCGTGAACAGATCTTCAACAGTATTGGTATATAATAGAATACTTAAAATATTTTACGACAGATATGTCTAATGCTATACGAGCAAATGTTTCCTGCTCACCGTGAATAACATGCTCTCAATAATTCGTTAACGCCGTCACCACGGCTACTTGGTGAGCTTATCAGTACAAAAGAACAGAGAAAGGGGGGAATAGTGAAGAATCAGAGGAAAAGCGGGGAAGGAAAGACAAGAAGGACTAGGGATGAGGGGGAGATGAGGTCAAGGGAAGGGGGTAGGAAGGGTATGACTGCGACACCGCCCCCCCACCGGCCCCACCCGCCAGACCCCAAAGGGGCAGGTACAGGTGCCTGTTTTAGCAATAACTACGGGGACGCCCTTTCAAGTAGATTGGGTTTGTGCTTGTGCCAATTCCTGTAGATATGCGTCAGTACCAACAAAATATCACCAGGGTCTCCACTTGTCCATAAATTGTTCCTCCTTGTTTTGTAGAGTTGCAGTCAGTTCCTCCATCTGTAGAATACAGTTTACTTTCGAATACCACAGTAGGTGGGAGGGGCTCCCTCCATAACACGGGAATACAGGCTCTCACTGCGTTCAGAAGTTGCATTGTCAAAGTTTTCTTATATTTACTAATGGGTCTGGTGGTTAGGTGTAGAAGGCATGCAGCTGGGTTGTCTTTAAGTTCGACCGAGGTCAAACTTTGAATGGTCGAAGTCACCTCCTCCTAAAAGGGTCTCAGGACCGGACACGACCAAAAGACATGAAGCATATTTCCTACTTCTGTGCCACACCTCCAACACCTATCCGAGAGCGTAGGGTTCATTTTGTGTAACATATATGGAACTCTATACCACCTGGTCAGGATTTTGTATCCCGATTCTTGATAATGACTCGCAATCGAGGATTTGTGAGCTAAAGCCAAGATCTTCTCCCTTTGTTGTGTGGTAAACTGGGTCTCTAGATCTCTTTCCCACTTCGATAGAAACTCTGGCGCCTTGTCCTCTCCCTGAATAGTGAGGAGGTTATATAAAAATGAGAGTGCGTGCCTTATCGGTTCCCCTGATTTACATAGAGATTCCAGAGGAGTGTGACCCCGTGGGACATAGGGAGCTTTCTGAAGAGTCTGCAGAAAATGTCTAAGCTGGATGGTACTGAGACTGTCTAACGGAGGTTCCGTGAGTCTAGAGATGGTGGAAGAAGATGGGAGTTCCCCCTGGGGCCAAACCTCCCCCAGGGACTGTTTCTCAAAGGTGATTAATTGTCTCAGTCTACGACTTGTAAGTCCGGGGGTAAAGTCTGGGTTGCCAATGATAGGAGTCAAGGGGGAAGGTAACGGTGATATATCCGTATTACGGAATATTTTCCTCGCCACCCGAAGGGTAGCTCCTATTAGCGGGTGGTTTTTCTGATCTTCCGGAAGTGGGGACAAGAGCCACGGGGATGGGAGCAAGGGGATTGAGGAGTCCTCAATTTCCATTCCCACCCATTGTTTTGAATCTTTGTTGCAGTGCCAATCAACAATCCTGGCAAGGTGTACCGCACGGTAATACCGAGAGATGTCTGGTAAACCGATGCCCCCCCTCTCCTTTGGTCTGGAGAGTGTTTGCATGTTTATTCTGGGGGCTTTATGAGACCAGATGAACTCCCTCACAATGGACTGTATTTGCTTAAAGAAGGTCATTGGTAAATTTATCGGTAATGTTTGAAGTATATATAGAACCCGGGGCAGGGCCGTCATTTTCAGGGCATTGCATCGCCCAAACCAGCTTATATTAACTTAACCTCTAAAACTGGATACTAAACCTACTGGTACTGAAAGTATCCCTACAATGCAGACAATGCTATGTCCATTGCCGGCCTACTTGGAAAATGTTGTTTGTTTGGCGATCATACTTGTCCTTTGGCTTCAATACCATATGACTCACAGATCCAGGACAGGTAGGGCCAGATCTGCAGTCCTGACTTTCTGACTTCATTTGCCACATACTTGTTCCAATGTTTATTAAAATACATCCACTGCTTCAGACTCCCACCCTCCACTAGTAATTATAAAGACGCCTTCTCTTCCAGACATACAATACACTCATTGCTATTTCCAGCTGGAGGAGCTTCAGTACTAGATTTCACTCTGCAGCTCCTGGGCAATATAGGGCCATGTGGAATGGAGAGACTCTGTTTTTCGTATTTTGTCAAAGTAGTAAGTACATTTTACATCCTGGGGAATCCAAAATTGACCATCTTATGCCAAATAATAATTTGTGTAATAACACTTACACATCAGTAAAACTCACAGTACGGATTTCAAACTTCACTAAATGCTGTTTGCTTTCTAAAAAGAGCTAACCTACAATAAACAGTATTTATGATTTTCTAAACCTCAATTCATTGCAAAAAAGGTTCCTGTAAGCTATATTTTAACCTCCTGGTAGTAAAAGGTTTAAATGCAATGATGGGAATATCCAACATGTATGTACTGGCCATCGGGACAACCGAGAGTTTCCCGGTGGGCCGATGGCTCAGTGGGCCGGTTTTTATGCAGAGTTCGGCAACAGCAGGAGCTTTGCAGCAAACAGCAGCGGGGATTCGGGGAAGGTGGCCAGCGAGGAGGGCAGTTGGATGTGAGAGCCAAGGAGGGAGAAGAGCTCCACCCCTCCCTGACCACCGAAGAGGCGAACAGGAGCAGGCACGCCACCCTGGTGCTCCCATAACCTCGATTCCTCCACCTCCTCTCTGCTCCAAGAACAGTGCGGCCCAGAACGGAGGACAGACTGACTGGGGGCCCGGAGGAAAAGGACAGGCGGGAGGCGGAGGCTGCCAAGGAGCCGCTGGAAGGGGCAGAGCAACGAGAGCACCCCTGGATCCACAGGGAGACTCGGCGCTGCCGCTGCTGGCCATCAGGTACCCGGCATCCTACACATACCTGCCCACACACAGAGCCTGCGGGGAGAGCAGAGTATGGACTGCAGATAGGGACTTTGCTATGTGGTTTGTCTCAGCCCCCCTCTTTCTCTCAGCCCCTCTCTTTCTTTCAGACCCACCCTCTGTCTCTCAGACCCCCCCCTCTGTCTCTCAGACCCAGTGTCTCACAGCCCCCTCCCTCTGTCTCACAGCCCCCCTCTGACTCTCAGCCCCCCCTGCCTCTCAGTCCCCCCTCTGTCTCTCAGACCCCCCGTGTCTTTCAGCCCCCCTCTGTCTCTCTGCCACCCATCTCTCAGCCCCCCTCTGTCTCTCAGCCCCCTCTCTTTCACTCACTCCCTCTCCCTCTCACCCCCTCTCTCTCTCTCACCTTCTCATGATATACAATAATGGAAGTGGGGGCCTTTTGGTGGGCGTATTTTTTTTTTTTTGGGGGGGGGGGGGGGCAGCATTTTATTCAATTAAAGTGGGTCGGTCTGGATGAAGTCCAGGGCCACATTTTTGTCCCAGTCCAGCCCTGATCTCCAATAAAGGGTACTATTATCTGTTCCAAAATAAAGCAGTATATAGTATATACAGTATCTCACAAAAGTGAGTACACCCCTCACATTTTTGTAAATATTTTATTATATCTTTTCATGTGACAACACTGAAGAAATAACACTTTGCTACAATGCAAAGTAGAGAGTATACAGCTTGTATAACAGTGTAAATTTGCTGTCCCCTCAAAATAACTCGACACACAGCCATTAATGTCTAAACCGTTGGCAACAAAAGTGAGTACATCCCTAAGTGAAAATGACCAAATTGGGCCCAATTAGCCATTTTCCCTCCCTGGTGTCATGTGATTCATTAGTGTTACAAGGTCTCAGGTGTGAATGGGGAGCAGGTGTGTTAAATTTGGTGTTATCGCTCTCAATCTCTCATACTGGTCACTGGAAGTTCAACATGGCACCTCATGGCAAAGAACATTCTGAGGATCTGAAAAAAAGAATCGTTGCTCTACATAAGGATAGCCTAGGCTATAAGAAGATTGCCAAGACCCTGAAACTGAGCTGCAGCATGGTGGCCAAGACCATACAGCGGTTTAACAGGACAGGTTCCACTCAGAACAGGCTTCACCATGGTCGACCAAAGAAGTTGAGTGCACATGCTCAGCGTCATATCCAGAGGGTGTCTTTGGGAAATAGACGTATGAATGCTGCGAGCATTGCGGAGGTTGAAGGGGTGAGGGGTCAGCCTGTCAGTGCTCAGACCATACACTGCACACTGCATCAAATTGGTCTGCATGGCTGTCGTCCCAGAAGGAAGCCTCTTCTAAAGATGATGCACAAGAAAGCCCACAAACAGTTTGCTGAAGACAAGCAGACTAAGGACATGGATTACTGGAACCATGTCCTGTGGTCTGAAGAGACCAAGATAAACTTATTTGGTTCAGATGGTGTCAAGCATGTGTGGCGGCAACCAGGTGAGAAGTACAAAGACAAGTGTGTCTTGCCTACAGTCAAGCATGGTGGTGAGAGTGTCATGGTCTGGGGCTGCATGAGTGCCGCCAGCACTGGGAAGCTACAGTTCATTAGGGAACCATGAATGCTAGCATGTACTGTGACACACTGAAGCAGAGCATGGTCCAGTATTCCAACATGATAACGACCCCAAACACACCTCCAAGACGACCACTGCCTTGCTAAAGAAGCTGAGGGTATTGTCATTGTGTGTGTGTGTGTGTGTGTGTGTGTGTGTGTGTGTGTGTGTGTATCAGATCTCACCTTTTGCACCTTTTCCTAAAGTTCTTGTATCTGCTGCACTTCTTCCCCAGGTTAGTATCTGTCCCTCTGAATCTCCGGTGAGAACATCCCCAGTTCGATCAAATAGTAAACACTGCACATAACGAGGCTTCTTATACTTCTAAATGGGGCAAAGAATCAACAGAGACAGTAAGACATAAGTAGATATAATAAAATAAAAGTGAGAAAAAAAAGCAAAATGCCTTATTAAGAGGACACGGAAATCGAACAATCACATACCCCAAAAATCCCCTGTTTCTTTGTAAGCGATGTCCCACTCCAGGTCCAGAAGTGTACATGAGACTTGCCCACGGTGACAATATAATTGCTGTCCACTGGATTGAAGGCCACACATAGAACTGGTTCATTTGTACACTACAGATATAAAAGGCTTTTATTTAAAGGGTAGTTTTAGCTAAACAACTAAGCACACAAATGAAACATGAATATAGGTACTCTTTACCTTCCAAATGTTTTGTAATGTAATCCCTTGTGGCTCCTCTATTGTGTTTTTATATACTTTAATCTTTTAGGGTTTAAAAATATAAATGTTTACAACCATATTTTTTATTGTGTAACTAAGTAAATATGAAATACTATAGTGTTGTATTTTATATTTCTAATTTCCTTCCAGCAAATGCCCCTCTTTCCATGTATATTATGTTAACTACTTTGCTGCAACAATCCTATTGTTTACAGACCTCAACGGCTGAAGCTCTGATTACACACTAAGAAGTGACGCACTACCTTCCTCCACTCTCTAGTCTTACTCTGTATAATTCTGCACAGATTTTCAGCTGGAGAGAGAGACAGTAAGAAAGGACCTAACTGTGTGTTCTCTCCTTAGAAAACCCATGTGTAGACAGGTAATAGTTAATGCTGCTGCAGCTGGGAAGTTGAGAGTTAACGGTGTTCCCGGTCTTTCTTTTGACAGGCTTTACTGGGTCCAACTTACTGGTTATGTGTGTTATAAAAGGAGGGGGGTTCGAGTCCAAGGGGGAGGAAAACCTTGGAAATACCTGTTGGTTTTCACGCTGCTATACTGCTGGAGTCTGAGAAGCCAGTGAAGTGCCAAAGTCCGCACTAGGTGCATGGCAGGACTCCATATTGTTACTGGGAGTGTGGTGGTGATACACCCAGAAGAATCCACCCAGGGGTAGGCTTCTCATGTGACCCTGGCTTGGTGCCCAATGAAGATGGAAACATGGAGGACATTACGACCACCACACCCCACCTACCCTTACACATGGGCAGGGGCGTTGCTAGGTCTACAAAAGATCTGGGGCTAGAGCCCATAGCAGCGTAGTAAAGAAAGTCATACACTTGGGTGGGCATACACATGTTTATACAGTAATATACATGTGTGTGTATATCCCCAGAGAGCCCCCCACTTGCATCAGGGTCCCCAGAGAGCCCCTCTTTACATCATGATCCCCAGAGAGCCTCCCCCTTTACGTCAGGGTCCCAGAGAGCCCCCCACTTACATCAGGGTTCCCAGAGAGCCCTCCTTACATTAGGGTCCCCAGAGAGCCTCCCCCTTAAAATTGGGGTCCCCAGAGAGCCTCTACCTTGCATCAGGGTCCCCAGAGAGCCCCCCACTTACGTTGGGTCCCCAGAGAGCCTCCCTGCCCCTTGGGGATCCCTGCAGAGACTCGGGGCTATGGGCCCCATATTCGGGGCTATAGCCCCAAAAGCCACCCCCTAGTGACGCCACTGCACATGGGTAACCAATGACATTCATGCTATATCAAATGCTATATCATTCACACTTGCCTGCACACTAAACTGAAGTTTAGCGTAATTAGTGTAATTCCTACACCGTTCACCTGATTTGGATGTAGATACCCTCAAATTAAAGCTGAAAGTCTGCAGTTAATACACAACTTGTTCATTTCATTTCATTTCAAATCCATTGTGGTGGTGTATAGAGCCAAAAAGATTAGAATTGTGTCGATGTCCCAATATTTATGGACCTGACTGTATGCAAACATATGAAATGTACAAAGTGACACTTTGTTTATGTCACTGTCCAGCAGTGCGGTGCACTGTGCTTGCTGTGTGACATGCAGGGCCATCCAGTGAGGTGCTCTACTATGCAAACATGTTGAATAGTATGGCGCAGCTCTGTAATGCAGAGAAACAACACATTCTGGTGTGAACATTGTAAATAGAAAACTATTGTTTTCTATGTGTTATTGCAGTTACCTGCGTTTATCCACAAGGAAAAGTTCAGGTGACTGTACATGGTGCGAACAGGCCCTTAATGTTCCCAAACTATTATAATCAGTTTTCCATAGTTTTTATAGAAACTGCCATTAGTAGGCAAATGGTGACCATATTTGGGTTGCACCTAACAGTAGTAGTGGCTTATAGGGGAATGATTAAACAGACCATGAGCCTTGTTTCTATATAGACTCTACACATATGCCACAGTCCTTATAACCACAAAATACTACGAATTACTGTACTACAGTCTCACAGACACACATAAACCACAGGACAAAGGATCATTTGAAAAAATGAAAACTTACACAAAAAGATATAATTGTGCCTGACCGTGCCCATCCTAAAGATGAACTTCATTAAAACAAAGCAAATGTTGAGATAATGAACACTTCGGCCAGGACTATGTAACGTACAACATATATCGAGTGGAAGAGTCAGGAATTTTTAGGCCCCATGATATTTGCACAATTTTTATCTAAACAGTATTTTCGCTAAAAATACACTAAAATCATTATTAGCTGACACAAACACAGCAGAACTTACAAAATTCTGCCTAAATTCCTACTAAATATAAAAGCTAAAACTGTATTGAATTAATAAACAAATATTTGTAAATTTTAAATTGTGCCTTCTTGTGAAACTGTGAATAAGCAATTTAGCCTCAAAATCTGAAGGTTATCATTTTTCATCTACGGCTTTCAGAGTGTATAACAGACCACTTAAAACGTATATTTTCTGAAAGCACATGACATGTTTACCAGCCCCACCCCCCCCTCCCCTGCAGCTGGCGGAGCCACAGGGAATCAATGCTAAGGGGGTTTACTCCTAATTTTTAGATGCTGGATTCAGTGGCAGACGCTCATACGGGGGGCCGCCCCTCTAATCCATGCGCCCAGCCCCTAATCTAAATGCAGGGTGCCGGACGCATGGATTTCAATGGGGTTTTTTTTAGCACATGATTAGAGCCTGAGGCTCTAATTGCTTCAAAAAAGGTGGTTCAAAAAGGTGGGTGGGTCCTGTTTCTCCTCCTGGCCATTAGGAAGCGGGTCCTGAGACCCAATTGGCCAGGAGTCCTAAGACCCGATTGGCCTCGAGTCCTAAGTCTTGATTGGCCGGGAGAAGAAGTGACTGCAGGGACTCGGGAGGAAACGCATGGTGGAAGCCGCCGAAGCCACGACCTGGATGGGGTGAGTGTAAGGCTGGCGGGGGGCCTGGCGGGCGACAGGCGAGCAAAGCGGCGATCGAGCGATGGGGGGGAATGCGGCAATCGATCGAACACCGGGGTGGGGAGTGGTTGGCTGGCTGGGGGCTGTGGGCCAACCTCCCCCAAGAAAAATGAGCACCACCTGCCACTGGCTGAATTACTCCCAGTTTTTTGGCACACAGTTTTTCACAGACTGGTAAATATCTGCCCATCTTTACTTCTGAGGCACTCTGACTCTCTAAGATGCCCTTTTTATACCCAATCATTTTACTGACCTGTTACTAATTAACCTAATTAGTTGAAACATGTTCTTCCAGCTCTTGTTAGTACTACTTACTTTGAAAACTTTTGTTGTCCTGTCCCAACTTTTTTGAGATGTGTTGCTGCCATCAATTTCAAAATTGCCTTTTTACATTTTACAAATTGCCTTATTATATAGTACATTTTCTCCATTTAAACAGTTGATATGTTTTCTCTTTTCTATTGTGAATAAAATATGGGTTTATGAGATTTGCAAATCATTGCATTCTGTTTTTATGTAGATTTTACCCAGCTTCCCAACTGTTTTGGAATTGGTGGTTGTATAATAAACTTTTGTTTTTTGATTTATCACAGTTTTAATTGTTAGATGGAGTTTTACACAGGGAGGTGATGTGAGTATGGAGACAGGGTAGTCTCAGGAACCACCTGGTCTGCCTACTAGACGCAATGATGACATGGTGAAGTCAGCACTGCAGAACCAAACCACAGTGAAACAACTGGACACCTCCCTATAGGAAGCAGGCAGTGGTGACTGGTTGTGTAGAATGTAATTAAGGGATTATTGAGAGAAAAAAGCCACCCAGTGAGGATTGTGGATCACAGGAACACTAGGTAACTGTAAGTAGCTTCAATCTGCACAAAGTAAGCCCTACTCCAAATAACTATTAAGATTATTTCTGCCTGGATTTCAGCTTTCAGGGATGTTTCACACTGGAATTGCACATGAACGCATGCCATTTTTCTGTGCAATTTCCACGTGCAATTTTAAAACCCGTTGATCTGAACGTAAAAAAAGTAGTGCATGCTCTACTTTTTAAATCGCGCCACACCAAACCGCATGGTACTGCGGTACCATGCAGTTTGGTGCCTGCAAATGCATTGCGCTTCTGATCCGTGTATGGGGTGCTATCAACAGTATATTGGCACTCGCTGTCTTATGGACACACAGAGCGGGGCTTGGGAGCGAGCATGCAGGAGTGCCTCTATAGCAAGTGACTTGATATGGGGGCACTCGGAGAAAAGGAGGAACCAGGAGGACAAAACCATTACACAGAGCAGGTAAGTATGACATGTTTGTTATTAAAAAAAAAAAAAAAGAAATTACTTTTAATATCACTTTAAAGCTATCGCAGCTTGATGTAGGGATGATTTTAGTTTCAAGGGACAACAATTTGAACTATTACTAGTCAAACAGGAAAAGTGCATTTCTTTCTATTTTTTACTTTGACTTACATATATAGAAACAGATATAATTTTTGGAGGACAATATTACTGCTCTATCAGCAAGAAAGCATACATTTTCAATATTAAAAGTAGAACAGGCATAAACACCTTCAGCAATACATACATACAGTCAGGTCCATAAATATTGGGACATTGACACAATTCCAATCTTTTTGGCTCTATACACCACCACAATGGATTTGAAATGAAACTAACAAGATGTGCTTTAACTGCAGACTTTCAGCTATAATTTGAGGGTATTTACATCCAAATCAGGGGAACGGTGTAGGAATTACAACAGTTTGTATATGTGCCTCCAACTTTTTAAGGGACCAAAAGTAATGGGACAATTGGCTGCTCAGCTAATCCATGGCCAGGTGTGTGTTATTCCCTTATTATCCCATTTACAAGGAGCAGATAAAAGGTCCAGAGTTCATTTCAAGTGTGCTATTTGCATTTGGAATCTGTTGCTGTCAACTCTCAAAATGAGATCCAAAGAGCTGTCACTATCAATGAAGCAAGCCATCATTAGGCTGAAAAATCAAAACAAACCCATCAGAGAGATAGCAAAAACATTAGGTGTGGCCAAATCAACTGTTTGGAACATCCTTAAAAAGAAAGAACGCACAGGTGAGCTCAGCAACACCAAAATACCCGGAAGACCACGGAAAACAACTGTGGTGGATGACCCAAGAATTCTTTCCCTGGTGAAGAAAACACCCTTCACAACAGTTGGCCAGATCAAGAACACTCTCCAGGAGGTAGGTGTATGTGTGTCAAAGTCAACAATCAAGAGAAGACTTCACCAGAGTGAATACAGAGGGTTCACCACAAGACGTAAATCATTGGTGAGCCTCAAAAACAGGAAGGCCAGATTAGAGTTTGCCAAACAACATCTAAAAAAGCCTTCACAGTTCTGGAACATCCTATGGACAGATGAGACCAAGATCAACTTGTACCAGAGTGATGGGAAGAGAAGAGTATGGAGAAGGAAAGGAACTGCTCATGATCCAAAGCATACCACCTCATCAGTGAAGCATGGTGGTGGTAGTGTCATGGGGTGGGCATGTATGGCTGCCAGTGGAACTGGTTCTCTTGTATTTATTGATGATGTGACTGCTAACAAAACCAGCAGGATGAATTCTGAAGTGTTTTTCGGGCAATATTATCTGCTCATATTCAGCAAAATGCTTGAGAACTCATTGGACGGCGCTTCACAGTGCAGATGGACAATGACCCAAAACATACTGCGAAAGCAACCAAAGTGTTTTTTAAGGGAAAGAAGTGGAATGTTATGCAATGGCCAAGGCAATCACCTGACCTGAATCCAATTGAGCATGCATTTCACTTGCTGAAGACAAAACTGAAGGTAAAATGCCCCAAGAACAAGCAGGAACTGAAGACAGTTGCAGTAGAGGCCTGGCAGAGCATCACCAGGGATGAAACCCAGCATCTGGTGATGTCTATGCGTTCCAGACTTCAGGCTGCAATTGACTGCAAAGGATTTGCAACCAAGTATTAAAAAGTGAAAGTTTGATGGATGATTGTTAATCTGTCCTATTACTTTTGGTCCCTTTAAAAGTGGGAGGTACATATACAAACTGTTGTAATCCCTACACTGTTCACCTGATTTGGATGTAAATACCCTCAAATTAAAGCTGAAAGTCTGTAGTTAAAGCTCATCTTGTTCCTTTCATTTCAAATCCATTGTGGTGGTGTATAGAGCCAAAAAAAGATTAGAATTGTGTCGATGTCCCAATATTTATGGACCTGACTGTACATAATGTGAAAGGCCAATATATTTACCTGTGTGTTTTTTTTTCTTTTTAGAAGCTTGGCTTAAAAAAAATTGCGTTCTGTTGCATTAAAATGTCTGGCCTATAGCAGGCAAAAAAGATTCCTTTATAATACTCTATAAAACTTCTTTATTTTACAGACTTTTACAGAGGGCTCGTTCACACTGTCTGCATGCTAAATGTTCTGTTTTATTGTGTGGACGACTGTCATTTTTTGGCTGCAATGATCCATGGCGATGGGGGCGGTGATGTGCATTTCAGGGCATCATGCTGTTTATTTATTTTTTTCTCTAACGTTATTTCAAGCACAAAAAGTAACACTTCATTCATGTCCACTGCTGTACAATGCTACATGTCTGTATTTTTTCGCCGTTTACTGCACAACACCTCCGTCCGGGCTGCACTGCAGTGCAAACAGGGCAAATAGAAAATAACAGTCACTTCATTATGTGTGAACGGGCCCTAAATGAAATTATTATACAGTTTTTGAATAAAGGAATTGCACTCAGCCGTTCCCCGAGAGCTACCAACATTCATCACAAGTGGTGCTACAGCCCATGATCACAAAAAGCAGTGCACACAGCCCAGTATAATGTATGTTTCATGCTGAATTTTTGGCCTGACTGGCGTTTGCCTTGACAGATCTAACCCCGTGTTCTAGGATGTTCTAGTACTTGGACATTATTCTCATTGCAGTTCCCCTATCACACATACACACCTTTGTTTCTGCAATCTTATTCCCTTTGGCCGTGTCCCAGACAGACAAAACATGTTCATTACAGTCATCTACAACACAGAGGTAGGAGCCTGAATCCTGGAAACAGAGGAAAAAAAGAAGAAAACGTAAAATAACTAATAGGATGCCATGGAATACAAGAAAAAAGTGGAGCAGGCTTTCTCTGATATAAAGTCCTGTGATTGGTGTGAGGGGTGTGATACTAAATGTGGAAAGATCAGAGATGTACTGTCATGAAAAAAAAGTTCTGCTAATAATGCATTTTGTGATCAAAATGATTCATTCTCTGCAGATAACGCATTTGGCGTTTTTTCATCTTCTGAATTTCGTGTCCTCACAGCAATCACACTTTTTCAGGCAATTGCTTTGCCAAAAGGAATGTACTAGTAATAAGAAAGGAAAGAAGTATTATGCTATAAAGCTACAATGCAGAGTGGGGCCTGCCTACTGAAATCTTCACTGGCCCATACATAGTTGTGTGTACCTGCTGATCACAATAAGCGAGTGTACTCCTGCACTGTAATATATTAAACTTGGGTTTTATAGCGCACTCATCCCTTGTGCACCTTTTCATTAGGGATCATTCTACTTACAGGGCCTGCCTGTTCAAAATGAAAATTTAGCCATCAGTTAGGCCCCTTTCACACGATCGGATCGGAAAACTGACAGGCGGACCTGAACGGGCGCTCTATGTTAGCCTATGGAGTGACGGATGTCAGCGGAGACATGTCCGCGGACATGCGACCCGGTCCGATCCACTAAAAGCAGACGGATGGCCCTATGTCCAGGTCTGTCGCTGGCAGATCGGATCGGGTGAGATCTGATGAAAACGGACATGCTATCCGTTTTTATCCGATCCCTCCATAGGCGGCAGCGGCACCTGACAAGCCCCTCCCCGCTCAGTAAGCAGAGTGGGACCTGTCATCTGCCGGCTCAGCGGAGATCAACAGACTGATCTCCTGCTGAGCCGGCGGACCGAGGCGAGCTCCGTGGAAACTGAGTCCGCCTTGTGTGAAAGGGGCCTTATAGTAGAGCATGGTGGGGTGGGGTGGCCCCTGGCTTTCTGTATAGCTGGCATTCCTTCTACCAGTCCAAACCATGCTGTGCATGAGATTACAATAAGCTGTTATAAAGACAAATGCAGGTACTTACATTAACCACCTCAATACTAGGCACTTATACACCTTCCTACCCAGACCAATTTTCAGCTTTCAGCGCTGTCGCACTTTGAGTGACAATTGCGCGGTCATCCATCACTGTACCCAAACTAAATTTTATTTATTATTTTGTTCCCACAAGTAGAGCTTTCTTTTGGTGGTATTTGATCACCTCTGGGATTTTTATTTTCTGCTAAACAAATAAAAAAAAGACCGAAAATTTTGAAAAAAAAATGTTTTTTTTTTTTGTTTGTTTCTGTTATAAAACTTTGTAAATAAGTTTTCTCCTTCACTGATGGGCACTGATGGAGCTGCACAGATGGGCACTGATAAGGTGGCATTGATGGGCACCAATGAGGTGGCACCAAAGAGGTGGCACTGATGATGGGCACTAATATGCAGCACTAATGGGGCACTGATAGGCGGCACTGATGGGCACTGATGGGCACTGATAGGTGGCACTAATATGCAGCACTGATAGGTACACATAGGTGGCACTGATGGGCACTGAAAGGCGGCACGGATGGGCACTGATAGGCGGCTCGGATGGGCACTGATAGGTGGCATGGATGGGCACTGATAGGTGACACGGATGGGCATGGATGGGCACTGATAGGTGGCACTAATGTAAACTAATGGATGGTACTGATGGATGTCAATCAGTGCCAAACAATAATGCCTGCCAATCAGTAATGCCCATTGTGGGCACTGATTGACATCCATTGTGTGCACTGATTGGCATCCCTGGTGGTCTAGGGTGGCATACCTGGTGGTGACTAGTGGTGGTATCCCTGTTGGTCCTGGTGGCGTCCCTGGTGGTCCAGTGCGGCATCCTCGGGGGGGGGGGGGGGGGTGGGGGGAGCTGCGCTGATAATCAATCAGCACAGACCCCCCTGTCAGAAGAGCAGCCGATCGGCTCTCCTCCTCGACGCAAGTGAGGAAAAGCCTATCAACGACTCTTGCTGTTTACTTTGTTTTCAGCTGTGATTGGACATGGCTGATCATGTGGTAAAGAGTCTCTGTCAGAGACTCTTTAGCTAGATCGGAGTTGCGGTGTGTCAGACTGACACACCGCAACAACGATCGCCACGATGTGCGCCCCTGGGGGCGCGCAGCGGCTTGATATCCTGGCAACGTCATATGACGTCCGGTCAAGATATCGCAACAACCTTGCCGACGTCATATTGCTATATGGCGGGCAGCAAGTGGTTAATATATAATTGCATTAACTGGTGTTCAGCTTAACGTTCATTACTTTAACCACTTCCCACCCGTAGGACTTCATATAACGTCTCTTTAGGTTGAAGTGGTGATATCTGAATGATGCCTGCCGCTACTATTCAGCCACTGGATGGCTTTTACAGGCAGCAAGAGGCCCCTCCTGCCACACCTCCGATGATTTTCCGGTCTCTCCTGTGCCATCGGGAAGCTGGATTAACGATCCGGCGGTGCTGCCGGATTACCATAGAGGTGCCTGTGGCCTTGATGGTCCCCAGCCATCTCTATGACCTTGGAAGGCCGGAAGCGACGTCATCATGTCACTTTCGGCACTGGCAGATGTAAACACTGCCATTTTTTTTTACCTGGAAAGCAGAATCTATGTTTTTTTTTAAGCTTTCCAGGGTAGAGGAGACATCTGGGGTCTCATTGACCCCAGATGTCTCCATAAAGAGGACCTGTCATGCCTTAATCCTATTACAAGGGATGTTTACATTTCTTATCATTTTGATCATAAAAAAATAAATAAAAAAGGAACAGTGTAAAAAAATAAAATAAAATAAATAATAATAATAAAACATTTTTTTGAAAGTGCCCCCGTTCCCTCACGCAGAAGCGAGCACATATGTAGGTTGCGCTTGCATATATAAACGCTGTTCGAACCACACATGTGAGGTATCGCCGCAAACGTTAGAGCAGGAGTAATAATTCTAGCACAAGACCTCCTCTGTAACTCTAAACTGGTAACCATAAAAAATTTTAAAGTGTAGACTATGGAGATTTGTAAGTACTGAAGTTTGGCGCCATTCCACAAGTGTGCGCAATTTTAAAACGTGATATGTTAGGTATCTATTTAATCAGCGTAAAATCATTTATCACATTATACAAAAAAATTTGAGTAAATGTTGTGTTTTGTTTTTTTTTTTTATTTATGAAAGTGTTTTTTTCCCAAAAAATTGTGGTTAAAAAATTGCTGCGCAAAAAACGTTCAGCTAGTGCGATTTTATTCGCTAGGGTCTCTGCTAAAATATATATATATATACACACACATACACATATATATATATAAATTTCTAGCAAAAAAATTATGATTTTTACATGTAGGACAGGAATTCCAGAATTGGCCCGATATGGAAGAGGTTTTTAAAACAAAACATACCGGACCGCCTCTAAACACTGTTATCTCTAAATAGTATATGTTAATATATAGGGGCCAAAACAAAGCAACCAAAACTCAAAGAAAAAAATTATCACACAAAGCGATCACACAAAACTAGATTTTCTAGGGATTTATACCATCAGACCGTGAACACTTGCATTCTTTCTTTTTGTTATCTGTAAACCCAACCAAAAAACATTGGGCCATTTTATGAAGTTCATGTAGTGAACCGAAGAAGGGGGTCAATCGTAGATTTAATTCATAAACACATATACTGCAGTTGGATATTTGCTCTCTTTTTCAAACACCAAAACATCTGGAATCTGTTGGTTAAAGCAGTATCAAGGCCAAAAGCAAACATTTATTATATTGCAGCTTACTACATTTTTAGATGTGATGGCTGTGTTAGTTTTCTTTTTTAGGATTTCTTTCTGTTATTTTCATCTTGTGATCCAGCCAGTAAGTCTGCTGTTTTTCAAAAGAACAAGCATTCTTCCACATGTATCAGTTTACAGGAATGAGACAAACCATTTACCATTGACAGGGGGGGTTACAATGATCACCTTTTTTTATTTATTTAAAACCTTTATCGCAAAAGAAAAAAAGCAGCTGTAACTGATTTTAATATGTGAGCTTGAGTTTGGCTTTAATTTGTTAGTGTATTTAAATCTACTAGTACATTTAACATTACCCTCTCCCCTAAACTGACATTGCTGTGAGCCAAAGGTGTCCCTGTGCTCCTTTATCCAGAATGGGGGCACTTTAACCGCTTCAGCCTGGAAGATTTTACCCCCTTCCTGACCAGAGCACTTTTTGCGATTCGGCACTGCGTCGCTTTAACTGACAATTGCGCGGTCGTGTGACGTTGCACCCAAACAAAATTGACGTCCTTTTTTTCCCACAAATAGAGCTTTCTTTTGGTGGTATTTGATCACCTCTGCGGTTTTTATTTTTTGTGCTATAAACAAAAAAAGAGCAACAATTTTGGAAAAAAAAGCAATATTTTTTACTTTTTGCTATAATAAATATCCCCCAAAAATATACAAAAAAACTATTTTTTTTCCTCAGTTTAGGCCGATATGTATTCTTCTACATATTTTTGGTAAAAAAAAAATCGCAATAAGCTTAAATTGATTGGTTTGCGCAAAAGTTATAGCGTTTACAAAATAGGGGATAGTTTTATGGTATTTTTATTATTCATTTTTATTTTACTAGTAATCTGCGATTTTTATCGGGACTGTCTGTGACATTATGGCAGACACGTCGGACAATTTTGACACATTTTTGGGACCATTGGCATTTGTACAGCGATCAGTGCTATAAAAATGCATTTATTACTGTAAAAATGTCACTGGCACTGGTGAAGGGGTTAACCACGAGGGGGTGATCAAGGGGTTAATGTGTTCCCTATTGTGAGTTTTAACTGAAGGGGGGAGGGGACTGTGTAGGGGAGATGACAGATCGCTGTTCATACTCTGTATGAACAGACGATCTGTCTGTTCTCCCCTCAGAGAACAGACATCTGTGTGTTTACACACACAGATCCCGGTTCTCCGTGTGCCCTGAGCGATCGCGGGAGCCCAGCGGTGATTGCGACCGCCGGGCACTCGCATCGGCTTTGTGCCCCTAGTGGCCACAGATAAAAGCGATGTAACATGGCGGCGATTCGCACAGCCGAGCCATGTTGCCGCAGTACAACTGCGGCGGCTGGTCGGCAAGCGGTTAATACAGGAGGTGTGTTACTGGCCAGATCACCCGGTGAAAAAAAGGGAAAACACCTGAAAAAAAGAAAACTGATGCAGCCACCTCATCTAATGATTGGTAAGCTGCAAAATATTACATTTTTGATTTTGGGTTTAATCCCGCTTTAAGGGCAGCATTACCAACTTTTTCATTTTATTTGCTACTAATAAGGTCGGGTTCACATATGTGCGGCTGCGGTTCCCAGCATGGGGTCCGGTGTGTCCCTGTCCACTGGTTCAGATGCCATTCAGGTTTAAATTTTTGCCTGAACCGGACCCAAGGATGCACAGGACCCTTTTGGAATGTGGACCACGGCCTCCCCGGACCTGTGCGAGCCGGGCACACTTGCATGTCGTGTGAATTGGATGTGGGGAAACCCGCATCCAATTCACACATATGTGAACCCAGCCCAAATTGTCAGGAACAGAATGTTTTGTGATTGCTGAAACCTACCTGGATGGAAAAGGCAAGACAGCCAACACCCCTTTCAAAGAATCCAAGACCAATCTGATGCAGTATCTGGAGTGTTGAAGAATCCCATATAAACACAATAGGCTGCAAAGAGATTTCATAGATAACCCAAAGTCATTACTGATATAGTGACTGCATTGATAGTCTTCTACAACATTCATTTAAAACAAAGGGTGGGATTTATTAAAAAGTACATTCCTAGAGGAAAAATGTATATGTTAGCATACCTCCCAACTTTTTAAGATGGGAATGAGGGTCACCTATCAGCAAAAGTATGCAGACATAGGACACACCCCTTGCCACGCCCCCTTAAAGAAAAATTGTACAAAAAAATAAGATTGGTTAAACCCACAAGTGCTTTTTTACCACTACTATTCCTTTATATTGGCTTTTGGAATTTACAAATGCAGCCATTTAGAAATCAGATGAAAGGTTTAGCGCTGGAAAACACTTTTTCATAGATAAAAATTGCATTTTATATACAACTATATAGATCAGACCAAAATGAGGGACAAATGAAGAAGAAGGAGGGACAGAGGGACATTGTCCAAATCAAGGGCAGTCCCTCGAAATCAGGGACAGTTGGGAGCTATGTGTTAGCTGCAGGATCCTTTCATATTTTCTAATAGTTCCAATACTGTACTTAATAATTGTGACCAAACTATGATTAAAACTATCATGTCTTGCACCTTCCAAAATGTGCATCTCACCAAATTTTAAATATGCAGCTTAATGAAGAGAATGATATTCATGAAAATACTAATAAATTTTCTTAATTTCTGTGTTGCTAGGTACAACTGTAAGTGCAATTGAAAGAAAAATGTTTAAAAGTATTACTAGCTTTTTAACATTAGCTAAAATTCTGCATATCATTCACTGTGTCATATTTATATTCTATCAGGTTACACAGACCCCCCATGATCAAGCATTCTGTTCTGTAGCAATAGCAGCATCTGGCCTAGGGCTTCCTGCCAGCCATAGAATTAAGCTGTAGCCTTTGAGTGGATGCATTGCAATACACAGAAATTTAACAAACTCTTACAGTCTGCAAAGTTGGACCTTTTACAAGAAACATGAGCTTCAGTGGAGTGATGTTGTATTTACCGTCTCCTACTCACAGTTTAAAAGAATTCCAAAAATATCTCCAGCACTGTGGACTCTGTACATACAGTTCCAAGTTAGAAACCAGAATAATATTACAGAAGCCACTTTACACCCTAGCCCAAGCCAATCTGTGACTTGAAAACAAAACTACGACAGTCTATGAAATAAATCCTGTTACATTACATGTCATTTCAAAAAAACATATATTATATATTGTAGTGCAATTATAGCGTACATCCCAACTGTCCCTGATTTCGAGGGACTGTCCCTGATTTGGAACAATGTCCCTCTGTCCCTCATTCCTCCTCATTTGTCCCTCATTTTGGTCTGATCTATAAAGTTGTATATAAAATGCACTTTTTATCAAAAAGTGTTTCCCAGGTCTAAACCTTTCATCTGATTTGTGAATTGCTGCATTTGTAAATTCTAAAAGCCAATATAAAGGAATAGTAGTGGTAAAAAAAGCACTTGTGGGTTAAACCAATCTTGTTTGTTTTTTTCGTACAATTCTCCTTTAAGGGGCGTGGCAAGGGGTGTGTCCTATGCCTGCATACTTTTGCTGATAGGTGTCCCACATTCCCATCTCATAAAGTTGGGAGGTATGATTATAGGTCCACTACACTGTAAAGCGTTGTGCCAAACTGTTGGCGCTTTATAAATCCTGTATGATAATAATAACTAGGTGAAGTCTGAAGACAGGAATAGGAGATCAAGTACCATGTTTAGTTACAGTAGACCTGTCACCTTTACCTAGTGAAAAGCTGTGCGTTTATTGTGCCACTGTGTTTCTTTTCTCAGCTTTCACCAGTTGCATCCTGATTATAGATCTCTCTAGTCTTAAAGTATTTACCACGATAGATAATTAGCAGAGTAGGACTCAGAAAGGGCATGGAGTTGAATATAATGATTTGAGTGCATTTATCCTCATTCAGTTTGTACTTTCTGCAGTTATCCTTTAGGCTGGGATTCACACTATTGCGAATTGGGATTGTGGAGATTGTGACCATCTGTCTATGGAGCCGGTTCACACATCTCCGCAGTGGCTCTGGTGCGAATTGCACAGGAGCTCTGTGCGTCTTTTGGTCCGTTTCAGCCCAAAATTCGGACCTGATACGGTGAATGAAGACGTAAGAAGCTCCTGCTGTGAGCCACTGCATTCTATAGTGTGCACACAGCCTTATGCCGCGTACACACGAGCGGACTTTACGGCAGACTTGGTCCAGTGGACCGGACTCCGCCGGATAAGTCGATCGTGTGTGGGCTCCAGCTGACTTTTTTTCCCCAAAAGTTCGACGGACCTAGAAATGAAACATGTTTCAAATCTTTCCGACAGACTCGAGTCCGGTCGAAAAGTCCGCTCGTCTGTATGCTAGTCCGACGGACAAAAACCAACGCTAGGGCAGCTATTGGCTACTGGCTGTCAACTTCCTTATTTTAGTCCAGTTGTACATCATCACGTATGAATCCGTCGGACTATGGTTGATCGTGTTTAGGCAAGTCCGTTCATTCGAAAGTCCATCAGAAAGTCCGTCTTAAAGTCCGTTGAAAAGTCCACCGGACCAAGTCCATCCAAAAGACAAAAGACCGCCCGTGTGTATGCGGCATTAGTGTCCATCTATATTTGTATGATGCATTTAGGCATTAGCGTTAACATGCATTGTGTTAAGGCAGTCTATTTATTTTGAATGGACTGCCAACACACCCAAGCATGTCCAAAATTGGATATGAACCTTGTTATTTTAATAAAATGCATTACAATGTGTTGGCTTGAGATGGGGAAGGTACAACTGGGTGCCATTCAAAATGAATGGCACTGCATTGCACCAACAAGTATAATGTGTATTACTGTGCGTTGCAATAACACATGCATTACCACAATACTAATGTATGATTCTGCCTTAAAAGCCCAACTCTGGTCAATACTTTTTTTAGTTTTGGACATAGTTATTGCTGTCAGAGTTATTGTCAGGAAGATTTCCCCTTAAACAAAATGGAAAAGATTATAGAACTTTGAAGGTAGCCACTGTAAACCCAAATAAGAAAGAATTCGTACTCTAAATGTACTTTATAAAAATACAAAGTTTATTTCACAAAAACATTAAAATCTTTTCATAAAAACACATGTCCAAAATACATTCAACTCATAGTGTTGTACATTTCCCCATGGTTAAAGAATGTTGTCTCCAAGAGCCAGTCCTCATTGCTCCCTCCATCGCCTTTAAAGAAAAATGAGCTGCCTGCCCAATACAGCTCTGTGAAGCTCCTAAATAGCTGTTTTGACCCCGTTGTGGTGTCTCCCCCCTCTGTGGAATTGGATCTGGGTACTCTCAATCCTCCCCCCCCCCTCACCCTGGAATAAATACCCTACAGGTTATAACCTTGGCTTTGTATACATATGTAGTACTCAACAGTGTACTTTATTAAAATAGGTTGATATGATCATATATATATATATTTCTATGTTATACAATGTGTGTAATTGGCATAGTTTCTGTGTTCTGTTATGATCACATATATTTGGATACTGTCACAGACTTTGGCAAGGACATTCCTGTAGACTTAGGCTCCAAGAGGAAAGTCATAATCCTAGAAATTAACTCAACGTTCGCACAAGACTTTTCCAGATACTAATTTTCCAGATACTAATTGTTATACATTTCCCAGTACCAATAGGATCCCCTGAGGAAGCTTCTGGCAAAACGCGTAGCGATCACTATTAGTGACGTTTTCTGATTCATGTACCTGGCCCCCCACAAAGATCTGTATTTCACTTTTCAACCAGTCCTTCTAAGCGGATTGAGCCATGTGGAAAGATCTCAATACAATACCCACAACCATGGGGGAATGTACAACACCATGAGTTGAATGTATTTTGAACATGCGTTTTTATGAGAAGACTTGAATGTTTTTGTGAAATTAACTTAGAATTTTTAAACATTTAGAGTACTCATTCTTTCTCATTTGGGTTTACAGTGGCCTTCAAAGTACTATTTTCTTTCCCATTTTTGTTTGATCGTTTATGGATGTGGTGCCACACTAATCGGGCTCAATTTTACGCTACGATTTCCCCTTTTTTCCTACACATATTGATACGCAAGGTGTCGATGAGATAGGAAAAGAGAGGCAATCTCCCTAATGATCACACATACAGCAAAAAAAAACCCCAAAAACCTAATAAAGATTGTGGCCTTTCTCCACTCAGCTTAAATGATACATTTTATTGCTGTTTGTATCTCCATTAGGCCTCATGCACACTTTTTGGTGCACGGTGTAAATTGCGGCTGTAATTCCGTGCCTGGAATACACAGCTGCTGCATACAGCCTCCCATAGTAATAAGTGGCTGTAACACCTCACCCATACGCATGTGCGCATTTACACAGGTAGCAGCGTAAACCCACATACAGCCAAAGCTGTGTACATTGAGCAAAGAAATAAGTTAGCAAATTATGTTGTATGCCTATAAGCACTTGTGTGCATGAGGCCGTAGAGAGATTTTCCCTTACTTCCTGTTCTAGTGGCAAAAGGAGAAAACGTAGGGATAAATCTTCCCAGTGGAAACGCCAACAGCTATAAAAAAAACTGACAGATATTCTAATCCTTCTCTACTTTTTTCAACGTAAATTAGTAGACTCAGATACAGTTTACAGTATGTTGCAAATGTTGTATCCTTCTCCTTACTCACCTTACCGTCCTTCTCTACACCGGCTGTTTGTCCAGAGGCCACTTTGACCCCATCAGGGTGAACAGCTAAACTGTGTGAGGAAAGGGCAGAGATGGAGTGAAGACAAGTCCAAAAATGTATATTTTCATTTAAAGTATAGTATATGTCTGGGCAAAATAGTAAAAACATATCTAGGACATCTCTAATATACAATCACATCTCACCAAGCTTTATCCCTTTAAGCTGCAAGTACAGAAAATACAGGAGAACTGGCCAGGGCTGAAAACAGCCATAACATTATGACCACCCACCATAACCCGTCAAGGCATAGACTCAACTAGACCTCTTGCTACAATATACCACAGTAACCAAGGCATCAGTAGCAGATCCTGAAAGTTGTGAGGTGGGGCCTCCATAGATTGGACTAGTTTTTCAAGCACGTCCCACAGTTGCTCAATTGGATTAGGATCTGGAGAATTTAGAGGCCAAATCAACACCTCAAACTTGTTGTTGTGTTCCTCAAACCATTCTTGAATTCGTCAGACCAGGCCGCCTTCTTTTATTGTTCCATAATCCAGTTCTGATGCTCACGTGTCCATTTTAGATGCTTTTGGTTGTGGACACGGGTCCCCATGGGCACCCTGACCAATCTGCGGCAATGCAAGCGCATACACAACAAACTCGCGATGCACTGTTCTGACACCTTTCTATCAGAACCAGCATTAACTTTTTCAGCAATTTGAGCTACAGTAGCTCTTTCATTGGATGGAATTTCACAGGCCAGTCTTCACTCACCATGTGCATCAATGAGCCGTAGCTAAACCTGTTGCCAGTTCATCCGTTTTTCTTCCTTGGACAACTTTCAGTAGGTCCTGACCAGGAACATCCCACAAGAGCTACAGTTCTGGAGTCGCTCTGGCCCAGTCGTTAGCCATAACAATTTGGCCTTTTTGTCAAAATTTCTCAAATCCTAACACCCATTTTTTCTGCTTTCACATCACCTTCAGGGACAACATGTTCACTTGTTTCCTAATATATCCCACCCACGTTCAGGTGCCATTGTAATGAGATAATCAATATTATTCACTTTACCGGTCAGTGGTCATAATATTATTACTGATTGATATATACCGAATACACTTTTTTAAAAAAATTTTAGCCTGGACATGCAACTAATTTCTTTTAAAAGCCAATAAAATTTAATCCACACTTGCTACTTGAATGGAATCCCAGACATATTAAACAGGTTTATTTTGTGTCTAGGATATGTGCTTTACAGTTTGTATGATTTTTCACAAACAACAACCACATTCACAATTCGAATTTTGTTCATTCAAGAAAAACGTTCCATCCATCTCCTTCGAAATTTTCCCACTAACCATTAGAAAATCAACCCAATGTTCCGTGATGGAAAACATTTAAAAAAAAAAAATTCTACTGGTGTATGGCCAGCAGCTGGATATTCGAAATTAAATAATGCAGCAGTCTGTAAAATTGCCTTTTCACCAAAATACAGTGTTGCTCGTGACAAAAAAAACCTATAAGCAGGTAGATTTTCAGAGCTGATAACACAATAAATTACAATCACATACAAAAGATTTAAAGATTTTCATTTTAAAATAAATTAAAGTTGAACTGCCCACCCCTCCTGACACACAGATTCTCCTTTTGAAATCTAGTTTCAGCAGGCGCAAGAGACCCCTTTGTATTACTACTAAAAATGTTCAGAAGCTGCTATCCAATAATACTCCATGCTTTGTTATATTTGCCATATTAGATGTAAATTGATTTCTTGAACATAATGTCAGAAAATAATTATTGCCATTTAAAATAACATTTTTAGTGTTATGTCCTTTCTAACCTACCAGCGTACACAGTCTGTATGCCTCAAAAAATGGCGCTGGGTTCCACGGTTCACATCACATATGACAATGACGCAGGCAGTAAAGTAGATCACCTCTCCAGACTGCAGCATGCGGAGAGTGCATCGCGAGTCTCGGCCACGACAGCCATAGCTAAAGATAATGGCGTCAAGGAAAATTATGAAGGTCGAAATATAGTATTGGCCTAGTATGGTCAAATTGATTTAGGCAAAATCTGCAACTAGCTAGGTAGATGTATAAACCATACAACAAATTAGGATACACCCATTCCAACTGTAGCTTTTCACTTGGAAGTTCCGGCTTGTGGTCATCATGGTTCTGTATGTTGGATGGGATGTACATTGTGATTGGGCGACCACGGAGAAAAACTTTAATGCTGACTCCCTCTAAGAAAAAGCACAGCATAAATTTAAATTAATGACCAAAGTTTTATTGGAAAATAGAGCAGAAAAATTAGTCATAGAAAGAGAAGTCTTGGTATGTATACATAAATACGTTTATCAGGAGCGCACAGTTAAGGATTTTTTTAAACTCTTCCAAATATAAGCAAAAAAAGTGAAGTTCTATATACAGTAAGTTAACGATTAGGTGCTAAAGTGAACCTTCTCTTAAGAGCTATAGGTCTAAAAGATATTGGGTTGTTACCAGAGAAAGAACCAAGAGACAAAGAGAGGTTAATACCTTAAGTTCATACATTTCACCAACTTATAATGCTACAATGCTTCCAAGCTGCCGGCACTTGAGTGAATGGTAGGACTAGCCAACCATTAATTTAATTTACGTTCTGCATTCAGTTATGACAGTAGCAAAAAACTCTAAACTAGCTGGGGAAAACGTTTTGCATTTTGAGCAGCTAACAGTAAAATTCTTGGATGATACGTTATTAAGGACCTTGATTTAACAAAAAATGGAGCATTGAATACTCACCCAAATTATAATTTCCTCTTCTAGACCCAGAAGAAGCTGCAAGAAAATCATGAAACTCAATGAATATTAAAGAGCATTACAACAATGAGATTTTTTACCTATGAGCATAACAACTAAAAAAAGTAGTCAATGGTCCCTTAAAATTACAAGTGGTGTCTATCCAACTATGCAATTTCCTTTCCCAGCTTCTAATGCCGCGTACACACGATCGGACATTGATCGGACATTCCGACAACAAAATCCATGGATTTTTTCCAAAGGATGTTGGCTCAAACTTGTCTTGCATACACACGGTCACACAAAGTTGTCGGAATTTCCGAACGTCTAGAACGAGGTGACGTACAACACGTACGACGAGCCGAGAAAAATGAAGTTCAATAGCCAGTGTGGCTCTTCTGCTTGATTCTGAGCATGTGTGGAACTTTGTGCGTCGGATATGTGTACACGCGATCGGAATTTACGAGAACGGATTTTGCTGTCAGAAAATTTGAGATCCAGATCTCAAATTTTGTGTGTCGGAAATTCCGATAGAAAATGTCCGATGGAGCCTACACACGGTCGGAATTTCCAACTACAAGCTCCCATTGAACATTTTCCGTCGGAAAATCATATCGTGTGTATGGGGAATTAGGGTTTCTTGGCTAGTAAGTAGGGGGGTTATTCCCGCGCTATCAAATATGGAAGCGGCTAGGAGTGGAAAAGCCGCATGCACCGATAAGGTAAACACCTGACCTTTTAAGTAGATATATATAAGTGAGTGGTGCTGCGCTAATCCTTAGTATGAGAACAATTGAAATTGGATAAAAAATAAATACGTATATCACAAATAAAATAAAAATATGTGAGAGGAAAGAAATTATACATATAACCCAAAATAAATGTTCAATTACTTAGATGACTGGTGAGAACGTGACAAGTATATTCTAAATAAATAATCACTTTAAATAACCTAAAATAAAATTTGCATAATTTTAAATGCATAAGCGTGATACTGGGACTACCTAAGCACCAATAGCTGACATTAGGTTAAGCATAACTAAAGTGCATGGTGAATATAAACAACGTGCATCTACAATTAGACCAGCAAAGTGTACGGTGCAGACGAAAAAGTGCAATGTGCAACCATAAGACTAAAAGAGTAATAACTTACTCATATTCATGTAGTGCATACATCAAAAATAAATGCATAATTGAATGAAAATTATGAGAATGAAAAATTGACAAAGGTAAAAATCATACAAAAAATGCATAAAAAAGTCCGTATATAAAATTGTGACAGCAACGTCCTAGCATGCACACGTTGCAATTAAAGTGCTAAAGTGAATCACATCAAGTGTTTTCTTCGTGTGCAAAACCACTCGGATAGGTAATGGCCCCTTACCTTGAGGTAATAGGGCAAAAGCATATATCAGGATAGCAGTTAAGGCGTCCACCTATAGGCTCCAACACGTCCCTCACTGTCCTGGATCCTAGGATGGGGTTCCCTCAGGTAAGGTGCGGGGGGGTTGTATATATATAGGGGATAATCGGCAGAAGAAAAGCCAATAGTGTAATCCCGTTTGGTAAATGGTATTCTCGATATATTCTCGGTATTACCCTGATGAAGTCACGAGGTGTGACGTCACGCGTAGGGACGAGACAGGCTGCACACACCGCTCGTCGGATTGATACCGCTGTTTTTAAACTTTTATGTGAGTACTTATAATTTTTAATATAAGAGAATACCATTTACCAAACGGGATTACACTATTGGCTTTTCTTCTGCCGATTACCCCCTATATATGCAACCCCCCCGCACCTTACCTGAGGGAACCCCATCCTAGGATCCAGGACAGTGAGGGACGTGTTGGAGCCTATAGGTGGACGCCTTAACTGCTATCCTGATATATGCTTTTGCCCTATTACCTCAAGGTAAGGGGCCATTACCTATCCGAGTGGTTTTGCACACGAAGAAAACACTTGATGTGATTCACTTTAGCACTTTAATTGCAACGTGTGCATGCTAGGACGTTGCTGTCACAATTTTATATACAGACTTTTTTATGCATTTTTTGTATGATTTTTACCTTTGTCAATTTTTCATTCTCATAATTTTCATTCAATTATGCATTTATTTTTGATGTATGCACTACATGAATATGAGTAAGTTATTACTCTTTTAGTCTTATGGTTGCACATTGCACTTTTTTGTCTGCACCGTACACTTTGCTGGTCTAATTGTAGATGCACGTTGTTTATATTCACCATGCACTTTAGTTATGCTTAACCTAATGTCAGCTATGGGTGCTTAGGTAGTCCCAGTATCACGCTTATGCATTTAAAATTATGCAAATTGTATTTTAGGTTATTTAAAGTGATTATTTATTTAGAATATACTTGTCACGTTCTCACCAGTCATCTAAGTAATTGAACATTTATTTTGGGTTATATGTATAATTTCTTTCCTCTCACATATTTTTATTTTATTTGTGTTATACGTATTTATTTTTTATCCAATTTCAGGGTTTCTTGGCTGTCTCTTGGCAACTTGAAGTTTCAGTTCCCTCCATACATTTTCTATAGGAAATTCTGACAACAAGCACCGATCGCACATTTTACTTTGGAAAGTCCAATCGTGTGTACGGGGCCTTAGACAACTTGTATTGTGGACCACCAAGGTGATCTTTGCCTTATGACAAATGTGTAAAAGCATTGGTTACACACTGACATTTACACTAGGTCCCATTCATGGAATTACTTTTGTATTGTTTTTATACTGTAGTTGTATGGTTTTGTCTTGGGCTGGTTTAGAGGGACTATTCATTTAACCTCTCTGGCGGTATTCCCGAGTCTGGCTCGGGGTGGAATTTCAGAACCAAAAGTGGTAACCCTGAGCCAGACTCGGGATCGCATCACAGGATCCATGTAGAGGTCACTTACCTTGTCCCCTGAATCCTGTGATGTCTCCCTGCTGTGATCTGCGAGCCGCCGCGTCTCGCTCGATTCACAGTGCCGAGCTCCGTTCCCTGCGAGCGTTGCGACACACGGGGACGGAGTTCGGCGCCAAATTCAAAAAGTAAAAAACACAGTATGATACAATATACTGTAATCTTACAGATTACAGTACTGTATCAATTAATTACACATCCCCTTTGTCCCTAGTGGTTTGTCCAGTGTCCTGCATGCAGTTTTATATTATAAAAACTGTTCTTTCTGCCAGGAAACTGGAGATTGTCCATAGCAACCAAAAAATGTCAGTTTAAGTCAAAATTCCTTTTAGACCAGCTAGAAAACAGCGATAATAAATTAGAATCACTTGCAGAATTGAGCGATAGTGATTTGTGGGAAAATCCGTCATCAAACACTAAAAGTAATGACAGCGACAATTCTGCAACTGAGCAAAATTTCAGTGTTTTTGATTTGATTACATTATTGAATAATTTTTATTATTATTATATTATTATTTGTTATAATTATTTATAGTTATTTATTATATTATAATTTATGATTTTGTTTTTCAAACTTAATCATACCCGGGATGTCTACTAGACTCTTGTTTGGACAGATTTAAGTTAATTATTCCTAAGAATTACAGGCCTACAATATAAAACACCAAATTTCCATGCAAAATAATTGTACCGCTTTCAGCATCAAAAATCTGAAATAATCATACCGCCAGGGAGGTTAAAGAGGTAGCAGATGCTATTTATGTGCCTGCATGACCAACGGGTCAGGGAAAGCGTGCATACATTAGTGAGGCTGTCCCAAGCAGGGACTATTCATGGGAGGCTCTTGAGAGTGGAGCACAGGTGATGTGGATAGGCAAAGAAGTGGGGAATCATACTAGCTTTAGTTATGGGACAATCACCTAGAGAGGCTGGCTGTGAGTTGGCACTGATTCCAGACAGGAAGGATTCTGGTGTCCATATGACAACCTGGGATCTGCTGTTCAGCCAAGACACCAATACTCAAATTCAATTCACTCTTCGGAGTACATAAAGTATGCATTATGCAGGTAGCAGGGAGGCTTAACAGCACATTTGCTGTTCAGAATTTTTTTAATGCTGAACTTAACAGGTCCTAAGCCTTAATGCAGTATTTCAAAGCTGTATGTTGATCGGGATATTCATTGTTTCTAATTAGCAGAAGTCACCAGAAGCTGGTTTCCTACAGAGAAAAAAAGCTGCTGATAGTTTTTATCTATTGATGAAACCGTGGTTTGTGTGCCACCTCTCACAGAATATTCACTACAGTTAGGCAAATGCATGAACTGCACCCAAATTGCTACATGCAGGAGTCTGAACACACCACAGCTCCCCCATTGCCAAATGTGGTCAGGAGTTTAAAATTCCTTTCCCATGTGGTGATGGGCTAGAAAAAAAAAAACATCATTATGTTAGTTGTAATTGTAGGCACAGTGAGGGGGATGAGATAACTAATGGGGGGGGGGGGGGGGGGGGGGATCCACTGAAGCAAATTATGGATTGTGAAATTCTCTTCAAGAATGTTAAATCAGACATCGACCTACTGTCACCTTCACTGCACTGAACAAACCTGCAGCAACATTTTTAATCTGAGTCAGAGTCTTTGCTAGAACGTTGCAAAATCTTACTGAAAGATAACAAATGCTTTTAAAATGTGCTGGTACTTGTTGCTTAGTTAAATGAAAACAGAAACAACTTTTTTTTTTTTTTAAGTTTTGAACACAGTGGTGAGAAGTTAGAACCTCTATAAGGCCCCTTTCACACTGGGGCGGTTTGCAGGCGTTATTGCGCTAAAAATAGCGCCTGCAAACCGCCCCTAAACAGCCTCCGCTGTTTGTTCAGTGTGAAAGCCCGAGGGCTTTCACACTGAAGCGGTGCGCTGGCAGGAGAAGAAAAAATCTCCTGCAAGCCGCATCTTTGGAGTGGTGAAGGAGCGGTGTATTCACCGCTCCTAAACCGCTCCTGCCCATTGAAATCAATGGGACAGCGCGGCTATACCGCGGCAATATCGCGGCTATAGCCGCGCTATACGAGGGGTTTTAACCCTTTTTCGGCCGCCAGCGGGGGGTTAAAACCGCACCGCTAGCGGTCCTAATACCGCGGTAAAACAGCGCTAAAAATAGCTCTGTTTTACCACCGACGCCCCCTACCGCCCCAGTGTGAAAGGGGCCTAAGGCTCCGTTCACATATATGCGAATCAGGTGTGTTTAGAATCGCATCCGATTCGCATAACATGTGAACCGGTCCAGTTTGTAATGGAGGCGGTTCACACATGTCCGGGGCAGGGTTTTTCACCTGGATTGCACCTGAACCGGTGAACAAAGCTGCACCAGACTCCTTTTAAAAACTGACTGCATACCGCAGCCAGACATGTGTGAACCTAGCAATTTTTTTTTGCTGTCTACATCTGTTAGGAAAGATTTAAGCTTTAGATTTAGGCTACAGATTAGTAGAATTTTGTTTGAAATGTTATGTTTTAAGAAAGTACATTTGCTTTTCTACAGTGGGGAAATTAATTATTTGATCCCCTGAAGATTTTGTACTTTTGCCCACTTACAAAGAAATGAAGGGTCTATAATTTGTATCATAGGTGTATTTTAAATGATAGAGACAGAATATTAACCAAAAATCCAGAAAAAAACATAAAACAAATGCTATAAATTATATTGCAGTTCAGTGAGTAAAATAAGTATTTGATCCCCAAGCAAAACATGACTTAGTACTTGGTGGAGAAACCCTTGTGTTTTGTATCACTTTACTAGAGTAGGAATGCATTTAAACCCATATCAGTTTTTTTTTTGTTTGTTTGTTTTTGCTGGCTGTGTCCTGTTTTAGAGATTTTTCTTTCCTTTCGTGCATAGAGGCACAACAGGAAGTCAGAGGAAATCTCTTCATAAGAGATGATGATAAGTCTCCTCTTAGACAACTGTCACCCTAAAAGATAAAAGATATCCGCAATGTGTCAGTAAAACCCGGGGTACATACTATTGTTTGAGTCTGTGAGTTCTTCATAGTCTGATTACTGCAAGTGATACTCTGCTAAACTAAATAACTTGTAAATAATAGATCATGAATTGTTGGCCAAACATGCGGCAAAAGAAGAGGGATACATCTGAGCATTTTTTATCTCCTGTAATTCTCACCATTTAAAAGATTTGCAGTTGAGACAGATTTTCGTTCCAGCTTTTTGCTTCTATCTCGTGCTTCTCTGACCAGTTTATCAGTGGAACTGTTTCTTCGTAACCTAAGAGAACAAAATTAAAGGGCATATTAATACAGTCTGAAGGCAGCCATAATAGTTAACTAATTCTGAAAGGCTTTGAAATATTTATCATGCTCACAAAATAGTTGTATTTACTGAGCATAGCCATACATGCTTTCAATATATTTCTGCATTGTGTTGTAAAGCTCTTAACGGGTCTGTAAATATAAGGTCCAAGGCACTAAATGAGTGATATGGCACCTACTGGAACATTTTTCATAACCCAAATTGAACTTCACTATGTTGTAGTCCTCAATAACAACACAATGCATGTGTTTTCACTTGCCCTGCGTTCCATTTTGAAAGGCTCCCATACCAGGAACCAGGGGAGCTGCTAGGTCTAGAAAAGATCTGGGGCTAGAGCCCATAGCAGCGTAGTAAAGAAAGTCATACGCTTGGGTGGGGATACACATGTATATACATTAATATACATGTGTGTGTGTGTATATATCCAAAGAGAGCCCCCCACTAACATCAGGATCCCCAGAGAGCCCCTCCTTACATCAGAGTCCCCAGAGAGACTCCCCCTTGCATCAGGGTTCTCAGAGAGCCTCCTCCTTGCATCAGAGTCCCCAGAAAGCCCCCCACTTACATCAGGGTCCCCAGAGAGCCTCCCCTCTCCTTGAGGACCTCTGCAAAGACTCGGGGCTATGGGCCCCAGATTCGGGGCTATAGCCCCAAAAGCCACCCCCTAGCGATGCCACTGCCAGGAACGCTTAAGGCAACACATCCATAATTCTTCATACAGGACCTTTTCCCATGCACAAATGGAATGGGGCAAACAAGTCTTGGTGCATTGCATATATAACACTGGATGTTTCCTGAGATGAGAGAGAGCAAGTGAGAAATAAAGATAACCAAGTCATGACCTCAGTGGGCTTCTGCTCATTAAAGTGCAAACAAAATAAGTGCAGCGCTAAAAGGTAAATGAATCAAATATATGATTGGTGAGAAAAACCAAATGCAATAAAATATTAATCTACATAAAAATAGACACTAGTGAGGTGTAAATAAAGGTCCAGAAACCACTAAGAAATGCAAAATGTCCAATAACACTGTATTGAGCTCCACGGACTGCAATCAAGAACTGGAGTCAGTACGTAGAGGGAGTCTTCTCAGACAGCTAGGGTACATGAACCCATGATGTTGACTGGAGACTGGAAAGCACATCAGTCATGGACAGCACGGCAAAACATCTAGAGTAAAGTACTCTTACCGGAACAAGTGGGACGTACCAGCCATATAGCTGTGCGTCTATCGGAGCTTGTGGAGGTAACCTCCCGTACGCTCTCTCCAAGGGTTCACCCTTCGATCGCGATCTCCAATCGGCCAAGTTGTCTTTTGGGTCGCAGTCACCGATAGCCAAACGGTCGACGGTGGAAGTGGACGGCCGTCTCACACGCTCTCAGGTTCCAGGTAGGTTCAAAGGGACCAGTTAAGGATAAAAACATGGAGGAAAAAGAAAAACAAAGGGGCTCCACATGGCGCAGGTCAAAAAATAAGGGATTTATTGGATAAAAAACCTTACAGGGTAAAAGTGATCACAAGATAAAAATTGGAGGCAATGTGGAAAGCTGAACGCCCCGCACATTGCCTCCAATTTTTATCTTGTGATCACTTTTACCCTGTAAGGTTTTTTATCCAATAAATCCCTTATTTTTTTGACCTGCGCCATGTGGAGCCCCTTTGTTTTTCTTTTTCCTCCATGTTTTTATCCTTAACTGGTCCCTTTGAACCTACCTGGAACCTGAGAGCGTGCGAGAGGGCCGTCCACTTCCACCGTCGACCGTTTGGCTATCGGTGACTGCGACCCAAAAGACAACTTGGCCGATTGGAGATCGCGATCGAAGGGTGAACCCTTGGAGAGAGTGTACGGGAGGTTACCTCCACAAGCTCCGATAGACGCACAGCTATATGGCTTGTACGTCCCACTTGTTCCGGTAAGAGTACTTTACTCTAGATGTTTTGCCGTGCTGTCCATGACTGATGTGCTTTCCAGTCTCCAGTCAACATCATGGGTTCATGTACCCTAGCTGTCTGAGAAGACTCCCTCTACGTACTGACTCCAGTTCTTGATTGCAGTCAGTGGAGCTCAATACAGTGTTATTGGACATTTTGCATTTCTTAGTGGTTTCTGGACCTTTATTTACACCTCACTAGTGTCTATTTTTATGTAGATTAATATTTTATTGCATTTGGTTTTTCTCACCAATCATATATTTGATTCATTTACCTTTTAGCGCTGCACTTATTTTGTTTATACTTTACGAGACTTGGTTTGTTTGTGTGCCAGCAGCTATTTACTACCTGTTCACATTTATTTTTGGGGTCAGCGCAACTTGTTTTTTCACAGCTCATTAAAGTGCACCTGTGCACCGGTAGGACCACAAAGTAAGGGCTTTTTTACATGAGCTTCATCTAGGGTTGCCACCTCATCCCTTTAAATCCGGACACATATTAATTACACAGATTCTGAGGCTGATTTAATGCAGATAAGGCACTAAGTGAGTTTAATTACCACCTTAATCAGCCACAGAACCTGTGTAATTAATATGTGTTAGGTTTTAAAGGGATGAGGTGGCAACCCTAGCTACACCCTCTGAAGAATGATTCATGGTGTTTTTGAGTTGGGCATTTGACAGGCAATGTGAAGGCATTATGTCATCTCCTTACCGCCGGTTTTAACTCCCTAAAAACACACACAACCACACTGCAACCGCGTGCTTTGCAAGGTAACTTTTGATTTGCCTGCAGAAATTTTAGAGAAAATACTAAAAAATAAACAAACTAAAATATAAAAAAATATAAAAAAAGCACAGACTAACTCAGAGCACCACCGATCACATAGGGTAGAAAAGGAAACTTAAAGGGAATTTAAAAACCTCTACGCCAAAGAAACAACAAAGCCAGGATACAAGCAAAGGTGGTCACTAGACCCTCCATATTGCAACAACCAAGAAAAGTAAGGGATAAAATATATATAATATAGGTGTCATTCCAGCCTACAGCAGAGGCAGTGGTGCTTAGGCCCTGCCGATATCAATTACCAAGACAAATCAGGTTCCAACTGTGGCACCAACAAAATATAAATTATGACTCTGAGCCTACTTAAATGCAGCATTTGGTGCCTATGAGGCCCCAGTTGCCTCAGCAATCTTTGCCCATCTGGCATGCATGTCTACTATATGTATACATTATCTGGCATCCTTAGCACCATGTCTACATTATACACCATACATCAGCCAGAATAGCATCATCATATGCACTTAGCTGCAACAACCACTGCTACTAATGGCTACGATTGCCCTAGAACATCTTAAGGACTTCATCCACCATCGAGACTGCAGAAAAAGACCTTTAGAATGTCTCATAAAATGCACACACTTCACCACTACGAGCAGACAGTGCGCCAGGAACTTAGATTAGGAGAGGAAAAGGCAGCAAGATCTAGTGTCCTGTTCATGCTCATGCTCATGGGTAATTGATCCTATCATGGTTATTTCAGCAGGAAACCTCAACACACCACTAATAGTTTGAAGATAAAAAATAAATAAAAAAAAGAAGGTGTAGCATGATTCTGTCTGCAAGGAAAAAGGAAGAGCAGGGCAGTGCTGTCTGGGAAGATGATTAACAAAAACAGCAGGATGTTTTATTGGTAATTGGAAAGATATTTTTGCAATCAAAATTCATATCTATTGTTAACTAAAAGTTCATTGAACTCACAAAACTCAGTAAACTGTGGTAACTAGTTTTCATGTGACTCACAACACAGAACATACGACAAGACACCGTCCAAACAACTACTAAAACCAAAGAACAAATAGATTGTGTGATTTGTGTGTGGATCAGCAGAACAGAGCTTAAAGTGGAAACTTCCACTCATCAGATTCCTCCCCCCCTCCGGTGACACAGTTGGCACCTTTCAGGGGGGAGGGGGGTACAGATACCTGTATATTACAGGTATCTGTACCCACTTCCGGCATAGATAGCCGCAGAATCTGCGGTTATTTACGCCACTTCCTGCTCCCTCCCCGCTGCCTGCTGGGAAACACACGGGTCCCAGAGGCAGCAGGGAGCATCCTTATTGCGCGGCGCGACTCGCGCATGCGCAGTAGGGAACCGGGAAGTGAAGCCGCACGGCTTAACTTCCTGATTCCCTTACCGAAGATGGAGGCGGCAGCACCCGAGGACGGAGAGACGCTTCGGCCTCGGGTGCTGACATCGCGGGCGCCCTGGACAGGTAAGTGTCCATGTTTTAAAAGTCAGCAGCTGCAGTATTTGTAGCTGCTGACTTTTAAAAAAAAAATTTTCGGCGGCGCCCCGCTTTAACATTAGGAAGTATTCAGACTATTTCTCTGATATTAAAGGCGTTCATTGTTTGAATGCCCAGTAATATAGTCCAGTCAGAGAGAGGACAGTTGTGTTATTATTTTCTAGGGAAAAGACATTCAGACTATGTTGCTTGGTTACATTGGTCTAGCATATATTCATGTGTTGGGATCTATTCTTGCCTTAGTAAATGATCCCATACGCAAGATCAGTTGGAATCGGTTATACAGTATTTACAAATGAAACATTTGATAATAAAAACGTCATACAATGCTTTAACCAACAACTACAGTATATATCTGGATGTAAAAAAGAATATCATAGGCATAGGCGTAATTACAAAAACTGTGCACAGACACAAAATGTAAACCAATCCTGCCTTTATATTGCATATAACAACAAAAATCACATGTAAAATTCAAATATGGCGGAGCTACAAATGTCACCAAGACAATGCCACTTGTGATTTGTGGCTCTAGTTTATCAGGGCCATGGACTGACCACCTTTTGTCTTGTCTTTGGAATTAAAGTGACATTAAATTATATCCTTATCCTTATTCTCCAAAAATAATCCATACACTTAGTTGTGGTTATGTGCACTGCTCTATACACACTAAAAATCCCATATTTTCTATTTACCAGATTATCTGGCCAGTAACACACTTCTTGTCTTAAGCAGCCCATAGATTCTTCAATTTTCTTTCCTTCCACCACTGGTGGTAATGAGCGCTCACTTGACCAGGAGTGGGTCTACTTCTTGGGCAGCTTCGCAGCATGTGGTTCCCAATGTAATATGTAGGGCAGCCTTGTGGTCCTCAATCAATACATTTTTGGATCATTATTGTGTAGAGCCTGCTTCTTTATCCTCTGTTTATTTTGGCATGCAGGTCCTGTCTGTTGACGATACAAATTAAAGCCTTTGGTTCAGCATTGCCCACCCATAGGGTGTATGGCTAGTTAGTCCCCATACGTAGGCTGCCATGGAGTCTGTCAGGAAAACTGAAAATTTCCTATGAAATACTTACCATAATTTTCCTTTCCTGATGGACTCCATGACAGCAGGAGTGCCCTCCCAGTGTCTTGAGTAGGCTAGTTACGGAATGCGGCCTCTGGCTCAGAGCAAAGCTTTAAGGGAGTGGGGTCCTATAGGGGAGGAGTAGAGGCAGGGTTAACCCATACGTATGCTGCCATGGAGTCCATCAGGAAAGGAAAATTACTGTAAGTATTTGATAGGAAATTTTCCATTATATTTTCAGGTAAAAATACGCTAAAGTGAATTTTAATTCACAAAAACACAATATAATACCCATTTTTTTGTGAAATATAAAAGATACAACTGCTTCAAGTAAATAAATACCAATCACTTCAAGCCTTAAAGAATATGTAAGCCCAAAATTTCATATTCCTGATCTGAGCCTGCTGTACCATGTACTTGTATGAAAAAGTATCCCGTTCTCTTTGTATTGCTTCCTTTGTGTGAAATCCCTGATGTTTCTGCCAGTCCCTCTGATTTCATATTAAAAACGGACCACACTAGGCATGGGAGCACAGTGTGGTCAGTTCTCTAGCTGTGCTGGGAACTGAGCCTGCTCTCTTACAATGATCAGACGTGTCCTCCCCCCCCCCCCCCACTGGTAAAACCAGTGTGCTGCTGTTTCTCCTCCCCTAGCTCTTATGCAGCTGAAAACAGAGGGAATGTGATCAGTTATAAAAAAGGGACAAAAAGGTATTTATAATTTTTTTTATATCTTTACACAAATGTTTTGCCTTTCATTTCTATTTTAACCACTTACTGACCACCCACCGCAGTTTTACATCAGTATTTTGAAGAGGAATATCGTTGTTATGGCAGCATCCTCAGTATCCTCTTCTTCAGCGGGCGCTTTACTTTCAGATAAAAGTGGTCTCTGCGGCGGATTCGCCACAAGATCACTTTCATCAGCGGAGGGAGGAGGCCCCCCCCCCCGCTGTACTCCGGTGCCCTCCGCCACTTACTGGAGCCGTCGGTAGCGACGGAGGCAATCAGGTCCTTCTCCTGGCTAGAAATGGAGACCAGTCAGGGGAAGATGGCCCCCACCCGTCTCCATATCATTGCAGGATGGAAGCAACGTCAAAACTTTTTTTTTTTTCTATAAAAAGGGATGTTTACATTCCTTGCAATAGGAATAAAAGTGACACCATTTTTTGTTAACCACTTCAGCCCCGGAAGGATTTACCCCCTTCCTGACCAGAGCACTTTTTACAATTCGGCACTGCGTCGCTTTAACTGCTAATTGCGCGGTCATGCAATGCTGTACCCAAACGAAATTTGCGTCCTTTTCTTCCCACAAATAGAGCTTTCTTTTGATGGTATTTGATCACCTCTGCCGTTTTTATTTTTTGCGCTATACACGGAAAAAGACCGAAAATTTTGAAAAAAAAATGATATTTTCTACTTTTTGTTCTAAAAAAAATCCAATAAACTCAATTTTAGTCATACATTTAGGCCAAAATGTATTCGGCCACATGTCTTTGGTAAAAAAAATGTCAATAAGTGTATATTTATTGGTTTGCGCAAAAGTTATAGCGCCTACAAACTAGGGTACATTTTCTGGAATTTACACAGCCTTTAATTTATGACTGCCTATGTCATTTTTTGAGGTGCTAAAATGGCAGGGCAGTACAAAACCCCCACAAATGACCCCATTTTGGAAAGTAGACACCCCAAGGAAATTGCTGAGAGGCATGTTGAGCCCATTGAATATTAATTTTTTTTGTCCCAAGTGATTGAATAATGACAAAAAAAAAAAAAAAATTACAAAAAGTTGTCACTAAATGATATATTGCTCACACAGGCCATGGGCATATGTGGAATTGCACCCCAAAATACATTTAGCTGCTTCTCCTGAGTATGGGGATACCACATGTGTGGGACTTTTTGGGAGCCTAGCCGCGTACGGGGCCCCGAAAACCAATCACTGCCTTCGGGATTTCTAAGGGCGTACATTTTTGATTTTACTCCTCACTGCCTATCACAGTTTTGAAGGCCATAAAATGCCCAGATGGCATAAACCCCCCCCAAATGACCCCATTTTGGAAAGTAGACACCCCAAGCTATTTGCTGAGAGGCATGGTGAGTATTTTGCAGCTCTCATTTGTTTTTGAAAATAAAGAAAGACGAGAAAATTTTTTTTTTTTTTCTTTTTTCAATTTTCAAAACTTTGTGACAAAAAGTGAGGTCTGCAAAATACTCACTATACCTCTCAGCAAATAGTTTGGGGTGTCTACTTTCCAAAATGGGGTCATTTGGGGGGGGTTTTTGCCACCTGGGCATTCCATGGCCTCCGAAACTGTGATAGGCAGTGAAGAGTGAAATCAAAAATTTATGGCCTTAGAAAGCCTGAAGGCGGTGCTTGGTTTTCGGGGCCCCGTACGCGGTTAGGCTCCCAAAAAGTCCCACACATGTGGTATCCCCGTACTCAGGAGAAGCAACAGAATGTATTTTGGGGTGTAATTTCACATATTCCCATGGCATGTTTGAGCAATATATCATTTAGTGACAACTTTGCGCAAAAAAAATAAAAAAAATAAAAAATTGTCTCTTTCCCGCAACTTGTGTCGCAATATAAAATATTCCATGGACTCGACATGCCTCTCAGCAAATAGCTTGGGGTGTCTACTTTCCAAAATGGGGTCTTTTGGGGGGGTTTTGAACTGTCCTGGCATTTTATGCACAACATTTAGAAGCTTATGTCACACATCACCTACTCTTCTAACCACTTGAAGACAAAGCCCTTTCTGACACTTTTTGATTACATAAAAATTTTTTTTTTTTTTGCAAGAAAATTACTTTGAACCCCCAAACATTATATATTTTTTTAAAGCAAATGCCCTACAGATTAAAATGGTGGGTATTTCATTTTTTTTTTCACACAGTATTTGCGCAGCGATTTTTCAAACGCATTTTTTGGGGAAAAAACACACTTTTTGAAATTTTAATGCACTAAAACACACTATATTGCCCAAATGTTTGATGAAATAAAAAAGATGATCTTAGGCCGAGTACATGGATACCAAACATGACATGCTTTAAAATTGCGCACAAACGTGCAGTGGCGACAAACTAAATACATTTTTAAAAGCCTTTAAAAGCCTTTACAGGTTACCACTTTAGATTTACAGAGGAGGTCTACTGCTAAAATTACTGCCCTCGATCTGACGTTCGCGGTGATACCTCACATGCATGGTGCAATTGCTGTTTACATTTGACGCCAGACCGACGCTTGCGTTCGCCTTAGCGCGAGAGCAGGGGGGACAGGGGTGCTTTTTTTTTTTTCTTTATTATTTTTTTTTTTTTTTATCTTATTTTTAAACTGTTCCTTTCATTTTTTTTTTTAAATCATTTTTATTGTTATCTCAGGGAATGTAAATATCCCCTATCATAGCAATAGGTAGTGACAGGTACTCTTTTTTGAAAAAATTGGGGTCTATTAGACCCTAGATTTCTCCTCTGCCCTCAAAGCATCGGACCACACCAAGATTGGTGTGATAAAATGCTTTCCCAATTTCCCAATGGCGCTGTTTACATCCGGCGAAATCTAAGTCATGAAATGCTCGTAGCTTCTGGTTTCTTAGGCCATAGAGATGTTTGGAGCCACTCTGGTCTCTGATCAGCTCTATGGTCAGCTGGCTGAATCACCGGCTGCATTTTCAGGTTCCCTGTTGAGACAGGAGAGCCAGAGAAAAACACGGAAGACGGTGGGGGGGGGGGCATTCCCTCCCACGGCTTGTAAAAGCAGTCTAGAGGCTAATTAGCCGCTAGGATTGCTTTTACATGAAAGCCGACCGTTGGCTGAAAAGAATGATACCAAGATGATACCTAAACCTGCAGGCATCATTCTGGTATAACCACTCAAAGTCTTGAATGGCGTACCTGAAGACAAAAAAATGGTTAACAATAAAGCACAGTAAACGGTAAAGTATAAAAAATTGCATACCTGAAAAGCAAACATGATAAAACATAATAACAATAAAACATTGCAGAATAGAATACAGTAAAAAAGAGAAGAACAATAGAGAGAGAATAGAGAGAGAGAGAACAATAAAACGACAACTATTTTTTTTTATTTCATATTTTTGTATGTGTTTTTTTTTTTTACACTTTTTTTTGTAACTGTAACTTTTATAACTGTAACCGGTTCCAGGTTCGGGTCTCTCAGAATGCGATGGCATCTTGGGAGACCCTGTGAAAGTGCGCCTAGTCTGTGGAATGCTGTACCCTACGCTAATACTCAACTAGTGAATGGTAGCGTTCAAAACATTCACCAATGCAAAGACCAGGATTGTCAGGACAGGAGGGACAATAATAGCGGGTGTCACGCCTATATCCGCGCTTGCTGTAGACACGACATCTTTTTTGGGGGGGTTCGCTGGGTAGGGGTACTCGGGAGGACATAAAATAAATGCCTCTCATGCAGCCGACTGCATTTGGTTGGGGATGTGAATGGGGGAAGTACGGGCGCTGCAGAAGTGGTGGGTTCCCAATTAGGATTGGCGAATGCAGCAGGAAGGGCACTATGGGCACGACGGGCCTGTGTTTGTCTTTTTGGTGGCAGCGGGACACTACTTGTGCTTGCCACCTCACCAGCTTGAACTGCACTTATGGGACTCGCCACGTCACCAAGTGTTACTGCAGTGCTGGTTTGACTACGACCGGGGTGTACTAGGCCGCTGGCGCTTGCCAGTTCACCAAAACGCTACCAAAAAAACTGTTAGCGATCGCAGGGATCAGGCCTGACTCTGCGAACGCTGCAGTTATGCGTTTAGTGTTTTGTAAGGGACAGTGATCGATCGATACTGCACTTGGGTGGGCTGGGCCGGGCGAAGGGGCAAAACGCAGGTGCTAGCAGGTATCTGGGCTGATCCCGCTAACACTGCGTTTTTGGGAACCCTAAACTGCTGGGGACGCTAGTATAGACCTGATCAGATCAGATATTGATCCGATCAGATACTATACCACTAAGGGAGGCGTATGGTGCGTGCGTGGGTGTTAGCGGTACTGGCGCTAACCTGACGCTGCCTGGGGCTGGTGCTTGCCAGTTCACCAAAACGCTACCAAGAAAACTGTTAGCAATTGCAGGGATCAGGCCTGACTCTGCGAACGCTGCAGTTATGCGTTTAGTGTTTTGTAAGTGTCAGTGATCGATTGATACTGCACTTGGGTGGGCTGAGCTGGGCCGGGCGGAGGGGCAAAACGCAGGTGCTAGCAGGTATCTGGGCTGATCCCGCTAACACTGCGTTTTTGGGAACCCTAAACTGCTGGGGACGCTAGTATAGATCTGATCGGATCAGATATTGATGCGTTCAGATACTATACCACTAAGGGAGGCGTATGCTGCGTGCGTGGGTGTTAGCGGTACTGGCGCTAATCTGACGCTGCCTGGGGCGACGCATATCACCGCCGGGCGATCAGGTGGCTAAACCTTTATTCGGTAATAAACGTCGGGTGCCCTGACACTATAAAAAATAAACGAACTAACCAGCGTCACCCGTAACGGTTATACTGTGATCAGTGGTGAAAGGGTTAACTAGGGGCAATCAAGGGGTTAAAACATTTATTAGGTAGTATATGGGGGTCCCTGTCGCTATAAAACGCTGACGGCGAACCTAAATATTTACCTCCCTAACTAGCATCACCAGCGACACTAATACAGCGATCAGAAAAATGATCGCTTAGTGACACTGGTGACAGGGGGTGATCAAGGGGTTAAAACTTTATTGGGGGGGGGAGGGGGGTACCCTAGACCTACAGGGGGCTAACTCTAATTGCCCTAACACACTAACTGTCACAAACTGACACCGTGCAGTAATCAGAAAAAAAAAAAAAAAAAAACCTGCTTGGTGTCAGTTTGTGACAGGGGGGGGGGGGTGATTGGGGGGGGGATCAGGGGGCGATCGGGGTGTTTTGTATGCCTGGCATGTTCTACTGTGTGTGTAGTGTTGTGCACTCACATTACAGTCTTCTCTCCTCGGCCCGGAACGGAAAATACCGAGCCGAGGAGAGATGACATCATTTCCTCTGCCTCTGTGTACAATACAGAGGCAGGGAAATGATCCCATTGGCTGGGAGCGATCGCGAGGGGGGGGCCACGAATGGATGGCCTCCCCCTCACCACCGATCGCCGGGGGAGATTTGCCAACCGCCGCAGGCACCGGGGGGGGTCCGATCGGACCCCCTACCCGCGGGCAGGCAGGGACGTACAGGTAAGCCCTTTTGCCTGCCCGTGCCGCTCTGCCGACGTACATCGGCGTGCGGCGGTCGGCAACTGGTTAAAGAACAGTGTAAAAATAAAAAATAAAAGGTAAAATGAATAAGAGAAAAAAAAAAATGTAAACACGCCCCGTCCCACCGAGCTCATGTGCAGAAGTGAACGCATATGTGAGTAGCGCCCGCATATGAAAACACTGCATTCAAACCACATATGTGAGCTATCTCCGCGATCAGTAGAGCGAGAGCAATATTTCTAGCCCTATAGAATTTTTCTGTATGTCGTCTATGGAGATTTTTAATGGTAAAAGTTTGTCTCCATTCCACGAGCGGGCGCAATTTTGAAGAGTGACATGTTGGGTATCAATTTACTCAGCGTAACATTAACTTTCACAATATGAAAAAAATTGGGCTAACTTTAGTGTTGTCTTATTTTTTTGATTCAAAAAAATTATATTTTTTCCAAAAAAAGTGCGCTTGTAAGACCGCTGCGCAAATACGGTGTGACAGGAAGTATTGCCGCGACCGCCATTTTATTCTCTAGGGTGTTAGAAAAAAATATATATAATGTTTGGGGGTTCTAAGTAATTTTCTAGCAAAACAAAACTGTTTTAAACTTGTAAACAACAAATCTCAGAAAGAGGCTCGGTCCTAAGTGGTTAAACTGAATGGGTTCTTTTACAAGGTGAGGGTTGACATATACTTTAAAATTGCACACACTTATATCTGTTAAAAAAAAATTGCACACACTTGAGAAATAGCAAAAAAGTCCCAAAAATGTCCATAAGTGATGCTTAGACCCCTTATCTTTTGTGCCATCCATTTCAGTCGATCAAGCACAGGGCTGATTTACCCACCATTTCAGTTATGCCCTGTACACACGGTCGGATTTTCCGACGGAAAATGTGTGATAGGACCTTATTGTCGGAAATTCCGACCGTGTGTAGGCTCCATTACACATTTTCCATCAGATTTTCCGACACACAAAGTTTGAGAGCAGGCTATAAAATTTTCCGACAACAAAATCCGTTGTCGGAATTTCTGATCGTTTGTACACAAATCCGAAGCACAAAGTGCCACGCATGCTCAGAATAAATAAAGAGATGAAAGCTATTGGCTACTGCCCCGTTTATAGTCTCGACGTACGTATTTTACGTCACCGCGTTCAGAATGATCGGATTTTCCGACAACTTTGTGTGACCGTGTGTATGCAAGACAAGTTTGTGCCAACAACCGTCTGAAAAAAATCCACGGATTTTGTTGTCGGAATGTCCGATCAATGTCCGACCGTGTGTACGGGGCATTAGACTTTTGACAGTTTGAAACCTAGAAATGCTCAGCGCTAAGCACTTCTGGAGCCATTAATCTCAGAGGAGACTCCGTTTACAGAGGGTTCGGGCTCCCAAAGAGAACTAGGAGATCCTGATAACCAGGGTAGCGGCACGTGGCTGGGTGGCAATTCATAATATTGTATAAGTGATTGGGTTGCTCACTTTTACATAAAACTGGCTGGAAATAACCATACCCAGTAAATGGCTTCAGCAGCAGCCCTGAGCTTGTTTTAACCCCCTCAATACCAGGACATTTATAAACATGCCTTGGTAAACAAGGGGTTAAACTTCAACTTTAAGGCTCCATTCACACTTGTGCGACTTGTCATGCAACTTTGGACATCAAAGTCACATGACAAGTTGTTCTCCATGTTTTCCAAAGATAACCATTCATATATGTGCGACTTAAGTTGCAGCATTGTCAATGTGGTTCATGCACTACTTTTCTCTGACTTTCATGCAACTTGAGGGCTAAAGACTTCAATTATTCTCCTTCAAATGTTGCATGAAAGTCATGCTTGAATGTAATACAATGCAACAGCTGTGCAACAGTTGTCCATTATCACTGGTCAAAGCCAAAGTCGTATCCAAGTTGCACCCATCCAAAGTTGCGTCAAAGTTGCACTCCAAAGTCGGCGCAACTTTGGAGTCCTACAAGTGTGAATGGAGCCTTTAAAAGGCTTGTAAAGGCAAAAGGTTTTTTATCTTAATCCCTTCCCGCCGACCACACGCAGATGTGCGTACTCGGCTTTCGGGGGTTATACCGGGAAGATGCCCGCAGCTGCAGGCATCATCCCGGTACTGTTTTTTAGAGCCGGCGATCGGCTTTCCTGGTATAACAACTGATGCAGCTAAAAGCCGCTCGGGTGTTATACCGTAGGAGCGGGAGGCGATGCCCCCCCTCCCGCCGACTCCCGCCACTCTTACTGGGTCTCCCGTTCCATCGGGAGGCCCGATGACCAATCCGTCGCCTCCGGCGGCTAGGGACAGACTGGAATGAAGCCGTGAGCGGCTTCGTTCCAGCCTCCTAATAGTACACACGGAAGCAACATCATGACGTCACTTCTCGTTTACTTGGCTGCCAATGGCGCCAGTTTTAATAAAATATACAGTATTCAGAATCGCCAAAACCGGCGATCTGAATACTTTGAAGTACAAAGGAGGGATCGGGGAAGAGTACCTATCACCACCTATTACTGTCACAAGGGATGTTTAAATTCCTTGTGACAGCAATAAAAGTGATCAATTTTTTTTTCTTTTTTTTAAACACAATTTAATAATATAAAAATAAATAAAATAAATAAGAATTTTTTTTTTTTTTAAAGCGCCCCTGTCCCCGCAAGCTCGTGCTGCAAAGAAAACGCAACGGAAGTCGCGCCCGCATATGTAAACGGTGTTCAAACCACACATGTGAGGTATCACTGCGATCGTCAGAGCAAGAGCAATAATTCTAGCACTAGACCTCCTCTGTAATTCTAACCTGGTAACCGTAAAAAAAAATTAAAACGTTGCCTATGGAGATTTTTAGGTACTGTAGTTTGTCGCCATTCCACGAGTGCATGCAATTATAAAGTGTGACATGTTTGGTATCTATTTACTCGGCGTAACATCATCTTTCACATTATACAAAAAAATTGGGGTAACTCTACTGTTTGGTTTTTTTAAATTCATGAAAGTGTCCCTTTTCCCAAAAAGTTGCGTTTAAAACACCCCTGCACAAATACCGTGTGATATAAAATATTGCAACAATCTCCATTTTATTCTCTAGATTCTCTGCTAAAAAAATATATATAATGTTTGGGGGCTCAAAGTAATTTTCTAGCAAAAAATACGGATTTTAACTTGTAAACACCAAATTTCAAAAATAGGCTTAGTCATGAAAGGGTTAATGCATCTCTATGCATTAGGATAAAAAGCCTACTGTGTGCAGCAGCCCCCCTAATACTTACCTGAGCTCCCTCTCTGTCTAGCGATGTCAAGGAATGTCTCAGCCATCCGAGGCTCTCCTTCCTGATTGGCTGAGACACAGCAGCGGCGCCATTGGCTCCCACTGCTGTCGAAGTCAGCTAGCCAATCAGGGGAGAGAGGGGGGCGGGCCAGGTCAGAGCTCCGTGACTAAATGGACACAGAGACCTGTGACTCGGCTCAGGAGCCCCCATAGCAAGCTGTTTGCTGTGGGGGCACTGAACAGGAGGGAGGGGCCAAGAGCATAGAAGAGGGACCCGAGAAGAGGAGGATCTGGGCAGCTCCGTACAAATCCAACTGCACAGAGGAGGTGAGTATAACATGTTTGTTATTTTTATAGGGAAAAAAACGAGCCTTTACATTTCAGCAAACATATTTTAACACGAATAAGCATATTAGTTGTCAGGAAAATTCCCTCTTGCAAATATCCCAGCAAACTAAAGTTTAGAGGAATGCCTGTGCACAGAAGCGCCACCCGGCGCTCGCGCAATAGCGCCAAAAGCGCTAACGTGCGTACGCGCATGCGCAATAGCGCCAATAGCGCGACCATGCGTACGCGCATGCGCAATAGCGCCAATAGCGGCGCCCTGTGACAGCACTTGGCGCCAAAGAGGCTATTTAAGGAGGACTGTTCCACTGCTGCCTTGCTGTCCGGTCTACAGCGTTCCTGAAGACCCCTTGTGCCCTGTTACTTGCTTATTGCTACCTGATACCTGTTGGACTGTTCCTGACTACTCTGTTTGCTGCCTGCCCTGATCCCGGCTTTTGGACTTTGACTACTCTCCCGGATTTACCTTCTGTACCTGATCTGCCCGCCTGTGTTTGACCCGGCTTGCCTGTACCCTGCTGTCTATGTCCTGCTGCTGGACTACAAAACACCTCCCTGCTGTCTACATCCTGCTGGTGGACTACAAGACACCTCCCTGCTGTCTACATCCTGCTGCCAGACTACAGGACACCTCCCTGCTGTCTACATCCTGCTGGTGGACTACAAGACACCTCCCTGCTGTCTACATCCTGCTGCCAGACTACAGGACACCTCCCTGCTGTCTACATCCTGCTGGTGGACTACAAGACACCTCCCTGCTGTCTACATCCTGCTGGTGGACTACAAGACACCTCCCTGCTGTCTACATCCTGCTGCCAGACTACAGGACACCTCCCAGCTGACTAACCGATTCAGCTCTCTGCTCCAGCCTTCCAGTCAGGCACTTGTGCCCCTTCGCACTCCCGAGCCTCTGTCATCACTACCAGGGGTTCCCGAGTCGGAGGTATACGAGAGGCCGTTCCCTGCATTCCGGGCTCCACCTACCAGGTACGTGACAGTACCGGACAGCCATGTCCGAGCCCACGCAGGGGACGTCGCCCATGGAGGACTTATGCTGTCATCTAGCTGGACTTACACAAGCTGTCAAAGACTTACAAGACGGTTATAAGCAACTAGAGGAGCGTGTCCAAGTTCTCTCTAATCCAGCTCCGGGTCCATCTGCTGCTCCCTCTGTGGTCATGCTGCCGCCTGAGCCTAAGGTACCTACACCAGAAAGGTTTTCCGGGGACCGCAGCAAGTTTAGAGCATTTCGTAATGCCTGTGAACTCTTCTTTGCATTACAACCCAGGACTTTTTCTTTAGAAACCACTAAAGTAGGGTTTGTCATCTCCCTCCTACTAGGCGAACCTCAGGCATGGGCCCATCGACTTCTGGAGCAGAAGAACAATTGCCTCGACCACTTAGGAACCTTCTTCCAAGCCATGGCGCTCTTGTATGAAGACCCACAACAGGCAGCCACCGCAGAAGCAGCACTGTTCTCACTTCAGCAGGGCCGTAGGGCGGCGGAGGACTATGCCTCTGAATTCCGACGTTGGAGTTCCGACACAAACTGGAACGACGCCGCCCTACGCTACCAGTTTCGCATGGGACTTTCTGAACCATTAAAAGATGAATTAGCCCGGGTAGGCATTCCTGCCACACTGGAAGACCTCATCAACCTGTCAATTCAAATTGATAGACGTTTAAGAGAACGCAGGGCTGAACGTGCAACTGGTCCCTCTCGCCCAGTGTGGATGTTACCACGTGTACCTAACCCTCCTGCACACTCCTCTACCGATACCTCTGAACCGATGCAACTCGGCCTGATCCGTCCTTCTCTCACCCCTGAAGAAAGACAGCGCCGGCGGGCTAACAACCTCTGCCTGTATTGCGGGGAATCTGGACATTACGTGAGGACTTGTCCGGCAAAGACCTGTAAGCATACTACCCTCTATTCAACTTCCTTATCTGCTGTGTTTAACAATGCAACTCACCTGGCTGTTCCCATCTCTCTGCAGCTTCCAGGAGGGAACATCCGGGCAACCGCTATAATTGATTCCGGGGCCTGTAGCGGATTTATGGACTTATCATTTGCTCACAAGTTCCAGATCCCTCTACGACCCAGAGCACAGGGACTGTCTGTACACCTGGCCGACGGATCGGCTATCAAATCTGGACCCGTAACACAAGAGACAGTTCCTCTAGACACCATCATTTCCGGCAACCACCGAGAAGTACTCCGCCTGGACATCATTGAGTCACCCCTGTTTCCCATCATACTGGGTATGCCCTGGCTCAAAGCTCACAACCCACAAATTGACTGGTCTACTGGAAACATCAGCTTTTCCTCTCCTTACTGCCTTCAACATTGCCTACAAGGATTTACTACTGCTCCATCTCCCCTACTTTGTCTTGAAACCGATGTTGAAAACTGCCAAACCGTTCCAGAAGCATACCATGACTTCCTGGATGTGTTCAGTCGGAAAGGGGCAGAAACACTCCCCCCACATAGACCCTATGACTGCCCAATCGAACTTCTTCCCGGGGCAGAGGTCCCCTTTGGGCGAATCTTTCCCTTAACCGAGATGGAGCTTGCCACACTTAAAAAATACATCGATGAGAATCTGGAAAAGGGGTTCATACGGCCTTCCACTTCACCAGCTGGGGCAGGAATCTTCTTTGTGGAGAAAAAGGACCACTCCCTACGCCCTTGCGTAGACTACCGGGATCTTAATAAGATTACAATCAAGAACCGGTACCCTTTACCCTTGGTACCCGAACTATTCCAGAGGTTGGGAAGTGCAGCCGTATTCACCAAACTTGATCTTCGGGGAGCATACAACTTAGTCCGAATCCGAAGCGGGGACGAATGGAAGACTGCCTTCCGCACCCGCTTCGGACACTTTGAATACCTGGTGATGCCTTTTGGGTTATGCAATGCTCCCGCCACTTTCCAGCACTTTGTGAATGACATTTTCAGAGACTATCTTGACCTGTTCGTCATAGTATATCTGGACGATATCCTGATCTTTTCCTCTTCTCTGCCTATCCACCAAGAGCATGTCAAGAAAGTTCTAGCCCGGCTCCGCCAACATGGCCTATGCGCCAAACCCGAAAAGTGCGAATTTGAACGCCAAAGCATCCAGTTTCTGGGTCTAATTATTTCCATAGATGGCATCAAGATGGACCCGCAGAAGGTCTCTGCCATCTTGGAATGGCCAGCTCCGACAGACAAAAAGGGAATACAGCGCTTTGTGGGATTTGCAAATTTTTACCGTAAATTCATCAAGGGATTCTCTTCCATCATCACTCCCATCACAAAACTGACTCGTCAAGGCACCCGGTTCCAATGGTCTCCTGAAGCTCAAGCTGCTTTTACTTCCCTGAAAGACCAATTCGTGTCGGCCTCTGTCCTGAAGCACCCCGATCCGGCCTTACCCTACATATTGGAAGTAGATGCCTCCGAGATAGCGGTGGGAGCAGTACTCTCGCAGAGACAGGGCCCCAAGGCCCTATTGCACCCAGTGGCATTTTTCTCCCGCAGGTTAACAGAACCCGAAAGAAATTACGATGTTGGGGACAGGGAGCTACTAGCAATCAAGGCCGCACTTGAGGAATGGCGCTACCTCCTGGAGGGAGCGGCTCATCCTATTCTGGTATACACCGATCATAAGAACCTGGAGTACCTGAAGGTTGCCAAAAGGTTGAAACCACGCCAGGCCAGGTGGGCACTTTTCTTCACCAGGTTCACTTTCCACATCACTTACAGACCAGGATCAAAAAATACCAAACCTGATGCCCTGTCCCGGATGTTCAGTGAACCTGAAGTTCCTCTTTCTCCAGACACCATCCTTGCTCCTGGGAATTTTCTGATGCTCCAAGGAGACTTGCTGTCTCAAATTAGACAGGCGTCTGCAGCAACTCCCCTTCCAGCAGATGTCACCCTACAGTCCAGAGATGAATTACTATGGTACAAGGATAAAATCTTTGTACCCCAACAAACACGGGTTGCTGTTCTTAAATCTTGCCATGATCACAAATTAGCTGGCCACTTCGGGATACACAAGACCTCCGAACTGCTCCAACGCACATTTTGGTGGCCTCAGCTAGGGGAGGATTGTAAACACTACGTGGAATCATGCACTACCTGCATCCAAAACAAGGGCAGCAAGACCAAGATGTGGGGGTTACTAAGACCACTTCCTGTTCCAGAAAGACCATGGAGGATGATCTCCATGGATTTTATCGTCGAATTACCACCATCAGAGGGCTGCACCACTATTTTCGTAGTGGTCGATAGACTTTCCAAAATGAGCCACTTCTTACCCATGAAAGGTACCCCCTCTGCTTCAGAGACTGCGAGAGTTTTTATTAAAGAAATTGTAAGGCTCCATGGCATACCAGCAAACATTGTGTCGGATCGAGGGGTACAATTTACCTCCAAGTTCTGGAAAGCTCTATGTGGATCTCTAGAAATTGACCTCTCCTACTCTTCTGCTTACCATCCTCAGACTAATGGTCAGACTGAACGAACTAACCAGACTTTGGAGCAATACTTACGGTGCTATTCCTGTTTTTCCCAAGATGATTGGGTTTCTCTATTACCTCTGGCTGAATTCGCCTACAATAACTCTGTTCACTCTGCAATTAATCAGTCTCCATTTTTTGCAAATTATGGTTTTCATCCTTTATTTTTGTCCAACAATGTTCCGGAATGTTCGGTGCCTGCTGTCCAGGAAACCTTGAGTTTTTTCAGTTCTAACAACAAACTACTCCAAGAGACCATGTCAAAGACCCAGGAACGGAACAAGGCTACTTTTGATAAGAAGAGGAGAGGTGAGCTTAATCTGAAGATAGGGGATCATGTCTGGCTGTCTACCTTGAATCTGAAGTTGGCTTGCCCTTCCAGGAAATTGGGCCCTAAGTTTGTGGGTCCTTTCCCAGTGATAAGGAAGATCAACGATGTGGCCTACGAATTAAAATTACCGGAGTCATTTCATATTCATCCAGTCTTTCATGTGGCCCTTCTTAAACCTTCAGTCCCGGATCCTTTCCTTCACCGAAACACTGGTCCTCCTGAACCTGTACTCATTGACGGGGAGCAGGAATTTGAAGTGGAATCAATCATAAATTGCCGGAAAAGACGCAACCAGATTCAATATCTGGTCAAATGGAAAGGGTACGGGCCTGAGGATAACTCTTAGGAACCAGAGACTAACATCCATGCCAAAAGATTAATTCTAGCCTTTAAGAGAGCTCATCCTAGTAAAATGGCCCAGTTGGGCATCCGGAGGCTGCCCATTGGAGGGGGGCAATGTCAGGAAAAGCCCTCTTGCAAATATCCCAGCAAACTAAAGTTTAGAGGAATGCCTGTGCACAGAAGCGGCATCCGGCGCTCGTGCAATAGCGCCAAAAGCGCTAACGTGCGTACGCGCATGCGCAATAGCGCCAATAGCGCGACCGTGCGTACGCGCATGCGCAATAGCGCCAATAGCGGCGCCCTGTGACAGCACTTGGCGCCAAAGAGGCTATTTAAGGAGGACTGTTCCACTGCTGCCTTGCTGTCCGGTCTACAGCGTTCCTGAAGACCCCTTGTGCCCTGTTACTTGCTTATTGCTACCTGATACCTGTTGGACTGTTCCTGACTACTCTGTTTGCTGCCTGCCCTGATCCCGGCTTTTGGACTTTGACTACTCTCCCGGATTTACCTTCTGTACCTGATCTGCCCGCCTGTGTTTGACCCGGCTTGCCTGTACCCTGCTGTCTATGTCCTGCTGCTGGACTACAAAACACCTCCCTGCTGTCTACATCCTGCTGGTGGACTACAAGACACCTCCCTGCTGTCTACATCCTGCTGCCAGACTACAGGACACCTCCCTGCTGTCTACATCCTGCTGGTGGACTACAAGACACCTCCCTGCTGTCTACATCCTGCTGCCAGACTACAGGACACCTCCCTGCTGTCTACATCCTGCTGGTGGACTACAAGACACCTCCCTGCTGTCTACATCCTGCTGGTGGACTACAAGACACCTCCCTGCTGTCTACATCCTGCTGCCAGACTACAGGACACCTCCCAGCTGACTAACCGATTCAGCTCTCTGCTCCAGCCTTCCAGTCAGGCACTTGTGCCCCTTCGCACTCCCGAGCCCCTGTCATCACTACCAGGGGTTCCCGAGTCGGAGGTATACGAGAGGCCGTTCCCTGCATTCCGGGCTCCACCTACCAGGTACGTGACATTAGTGCAACAGGTGGTTTCCTTCTGCAACTTTCCCTCCTCCACACTGTGGATTGCTTACACATTTACAGCTGTAAATACCAGGGGTGAGGTTCATTTTAGAACTTCTATGACCACACACAACATACTATAAACTATTAAACCTTTTTAGGGCTACTGTTAAAGCTTTCATCTATCAATAAAACATTAAAGTAAATCTACGGTATAAACTGAATATTTGTAAAAGAGAGCACGAGGACAAATTTAACTCATGCTGCCCTATTTCTAACCATAGAAGGGAATAAAGTATCAGTAGGTCTCATAGAAGAAAGTGAAACGTACTTTTTGGCTGGTCTCTGTGCAGAGATTAGATGGACAAGTACTGGTAATTACTTGCATGTGCAATTTTGTTCACAGTTGAAAATCTTTAAAGCAGTAGTAAACTGCTGTGTTTTTTTTCTTGCAGACTGCAAGGCAATGTCATCTTAGCACATTATGTGATACTTACCTTAGAACGAAGCCTTCCAGCGCCGCGCTGTCACCGCTTTAAGCGCTTCCATCTTCATCCGGTCTTCCTTCTGGGTTCTTGGACTCCGGCTGTGCGACAGGCCGAAAACTGCAATGACGTCACCCCCGCACACGACTGGCCGGAGCGGTAATGACGTCACTCCCACACACGACTGGCCGGAGCCGCGATGACGTCACTCCCGCACACGACTGGCTGGAGCCGCGATGACGTCACTCCCGCACACGACTGGCCAGAGCCGCAATGACGTCACTCCCGCACACGACTGGCCGGAGCCGCGATGACGTCACTCCCACACACGACTGGCTAGAGCCGTGATGACGTGACTCCCGCACACGACTGGCCGGAGCCGCAATGACGTCACTCCCGCACACGACTGGCCAGAGCCGTGATGACGTCACTCCCGTACGCGACTGGCCGGAGCCGTGATGACGTCACTCCCGTACGCGACTGGCCGGAGCCGTGATGACGTCACTCCCGCACGCGACTGGCTGGAGCCGTGATGACGTCACTCCTGCCGTTTATGGCAAAGGACTCTGAAGGAATGTCTCCGGCTGCATGTACAGTAAATATCTCCTAAATGGCGCACGTTTGGGAGATATTTACAGCACCTATAGGTGAGCCTTATTATAGGCTTACCTATAGGTAGAAATTATGCATGGGAGTTTTCCTAACACTTTAAAAAGATTGGGTTTGGTAATATATTACTTTTGGTTCTTTACTATAGAGTCCAACTGATTGGCTTTGGAGACGCTGACGGTTTGGATAAGCACTTAGGCAACTATAAGCAAGTGTAACTTTCTATTCATAATTGGGAATAGGCCATTAGTAAGACAGCTTGCTCTTAAAGTGATTGTAAACCCTCGCCTTGTAAAACAACCCATTCAGTTTAAAATAGAAATGAAAGGCAAAAAATTTGTGTTTAGATATTAAAACAAAAAAAACAAGCAAAAAAAAAAAAACTTTATAAATACCTTTTCCCCCTTTTTCATAAACAATCACACAACATCTATTCTCAGCTGCAAAAGAGCTGGGGGAGGATAAACAGAAGCACACTGAACTTCCCAGTGAATGGCTAAGCAGGGTGGGGTGTCAGGACAAGTCTGATCATTGGAGGAGAGCAGGCTGAATTGCAAGCATAGCTAAAGAACAGACCACGTTGTGTTCACATGCTTAGCATGGTCAGTCTTTAATAGGAAAGCAGAGGGACTGGAGGGAACACCAGGGATTCCATACAAAGGAAGCAATACAAAGAGAACTGGATACTTTTTCATACAAGTGCATGGTACAGCAGGTACATATCAGGAATATGAAATGTTGGGTTTACATATTCTTTAACTTTAAAAAGATTGAATTAGTTAATCTACTTCTTTTGTCTTTTACTATAGAGTCCAACAGTTTGGCTTTGGTAGCAATCCTTGTGACTGTCTCCTAGGAGTAATGGAGTTGGTGGGCTTCTGTGGAGGTCATGTGAGGACAGAAATTTTATATATTTTAATCTGCCTGGTTAATGTTCTATTTGGTCCTTGTATCATGTATCTGACATTTACTGTATTTATCGGCGTATGACACGCACTTTTTTCCCCTGACGATTCCCCCGCCGATTGTGAGCTCTTCGGCCGCTCTCAGCGGCTTTTGGCTTTTCTCGGCGGCTTTGAAAATGGCCTTGTCCCCCATTGCAGCCTTGTTAGTGTCCATCTGTAGTCTTGTACCTGATTGCAGCCTTGTCAGTGTCCCTCTGTAGCCTGTGTCGTTTGCATCTTTGAAAATGGCGCAGCTGTTCTCGGCCGCTTTCGGCCATTCTCGGCGGCTCTCGCCCGCCTTCGGCCATTCTCCGCGGCTCTCGGCCGCTTTCGGCCATTCTCGGCGGCTCTCGGCTGCTTTCGGCCATTCTCGGCAGCTCTCGCCCGCCTTCGGCCATTCTCGGCGGCTCTCGGCCGCTTTCGGCCATTCTCGGCGGCTCTCGGCCGCTTTCGGCCATTCTCGGCAGCTCTCGGCTGATTTCGGCCATTCTCGGCAGCTCTCGCCCGCCTTCGGCCATTCTCGGCGGCTCTCGGCCGCTTTCGGCCATTCTCGGCGGCTCTCGGCCATTCTCGACAGCTTTCGGCCGCTTTCGGCCATTCTCGGCGCCTCTCGCAGTCCCGTGGGAGCCGCCGAAAGCCAAGTGCGTCCGAGAGTGGCCGAGAGCCGCCGAGAATGGCCGAGAGCCGCCGAGAATGGCCGAAAGCGGCCGAGAACAGCGGCGCCATTTTCAAAGATGCAAACGACACAGGCTACAGAGGGACACTGACAAGGCTGCAATCGGGTACAAGACTACAGATGGACACTAACAAGGCTGCAATGGGGGACAAGGCTGAAATCAGGGACAACACTACAGATGGACACTGACAAGGCTGCAGATGGACACTGATGAGGCTGCATTGATGGGCATTTAAATGTAAGTTTTTTTCCTTAAACTTTCCTCCTAAAAAATTTTTTCCTTAAAGTTCCCTCCTAAACTTGGGGTGCATGTTATACAACGGCGCGTATTATACGCCGATAAATACGGTATTTTTCGATTTTATTTGTATATATTGTATGTGACTGTTAAGGAATAAAGTGGTGGTAAACCTCAAACATGAAATATGAACAAAGCATGTCCTTCTATAGTGTGTACTTGTCTCAATTAAGAGCACTAAGTGTCACTTTTGTCTGATGCTTCTTTCCTCTGCTATCAGCATGATGCAGTTTTCCTGACACCAAGAGGAAAATGGTGACAGGGGAAGGACCTCCAGCTGATTGACAGCCCCAGCTCTGTTCCTGTAAACTGTGTCCCTTCCCTCCAATCAGCTCTCGGAGCTCTCCTCACTGAGCTCTGCAGAGTGTAACATCAACTCTTCGCCCCCCTTTTTCCCGAACTCTCAGACAAACTTTATAATTTAGCACTTTCAACAGATGTAAAGAAGAGAGGGCTGCAGATAGACAGATACAACTTACATTGGGAGGATACTTAGGAGGATTTGTTTCATTTGAGTGTAACACCTGAGGCCAGTCACTTCACAGGGTATATGTGAGGGTTTACAACCACTTTAAAATATATCTACATGAATAAATAAAAGCTGATCATTGTAAGCACCCTTGGCAGTGGTAAATGGTTAGTCTCTTCCCTGTAAACCAATGCATTTGCAGGGGAGGTTGATCATTTGAAAAACAACAGACATACTATCTGGATCTCTAAATAAAAATAGAAGAAATAAAGCCACAAAAAGAAAACTAATGCAGCCATTACATCGAATAATTGTTAAGCCGCAATATAATAAATGTTTGCTTTTGCATTTCATACTGTTTTAAAGCCAAAAGCAAACATGTATTATATTGCAGCTTAGCACTTCTTAGATGTTGTGGCTGGCTGCATTAGTTTTCCTAATTAGGCATTCTTTCCTTTAATTTCATCTGGTGATCCAGTCAGTTATGCCGCGTACACATGAGCGGAATTTCCGTCAGAAAAAACTTGGATGGTTTTCCGATGGAATTCTGCTCAAGCTTGCCTTGCATACACACGGTCACACAAAAGTTCTCTGAACTTTCGACCGCCAAGAATGCGGTGACGTACAACACTACGACGAGCCGAGAAAATGAAGTTCAATGCTTCCGAGCATGCGTCAAATTGTTTCCGAGCATGCGTGATTTTTTGTGCGTCCGAATTGCAGACTAACGCATTTTTGGATAGGGACTTTTTCCGACCGAAAAATAGAGAACCTGCTCTCAATCTTTTGCTGGCTGGAATTCTGCCAGCAAAAGTCCGATGGAGCATACACACAGTCGGAATTTCTGACCAAAAGCTCACATCCGACTTTTGCTGGTGGAATTTCTGATCGTGTGTACGGGGCATAAGTGTATTTTTTTTTAACAGAACAAGCTCTCCTGAAAATTATTATTATACACGATTTATATAGCGCCAACAGTTTACGCAGCGATTTACAATGTAGAAGGGGGACAGCACAATTACAGTACAGTTCAATACAAAAGGTACAGGTGGGCCCTGCTTGTAGAGCTTAAATTCTAAAGGGAGGGGGTGGTAGTACAAAAGGTAATAGCTGCAGGGAATGATTTGATGGGGGTGGCTCGGGGACAGATGTTAGGTGGGTGTGGGATAGGCTTCCCTGAATAAGTGAGTTTTCAGGGATCTCCTAAAGTGGACAGGTTAGGGGCTGATCGGATATACCAGGGCAGGGAGTTCCAGAGGATGGGAGAGGCTCTGAGGAAGTCCTGAAGGTGAGCATGAGAGGAGGTAACAAGGGAGCTAGAGAGCAGGAGGTCCTGGGAGGAGCGGAGGGGAGGATTTGGGCAATATCTGCAGATGAGGTTGGTGATGTAGCTGGGGGTAATGTTGTGGATGGCCTTGTATGTTGTGGTTAGTATTTTGAATTTTATACGGTGGGGTAGGGGAAGCCAGTGAACAGATTGACAGAGAGGAGCAGCAGTCACGGATCGATTAGTGAGGTATATTAGTCTAGCAGCAGCATTCATAATAGACTGAAGAGGGGATAGCCTGCGTAAGGGTAGGCCATTAAGGAGAGAGTTGCAGTAGTCAAGGCGGGAAATAATCATGGAGTGAATAAGTTGCTTTGTGGTGTCATTAGTCAGGAAGGGGCGAATTCTGGAAATGTTGCGGAGGTTAAGGCGGCAAGATGTAGCCAGTGATTGGACATGGGGGCTGAAGGAGAGGTCAGAGTCCAGGATTACACCTAGCACCTTGGCATGTGTGGAGGGACCAATGGTTGGGCTGTTGATCTTAATGGTAAAGTCATGGGGGAGGGGATCGGGGAGGAGAAAATATTATAAGCTCAGTTTTAGAAAGATTGAGTTTGAGATAATGGTGTGACATCCATACCGATATGTCATTCAGTAAGTTTAAGATCCATGAGGAGATGGAGGGGGTGAGTTGAGGAGTGGAGAGATAGATTTGGGTGTCATCAGCATAGAGGTGGTATTGGAAGCCATGGGAGGTTATCAACTGGCCCAGGGAAGAGGTATAGAACGAGAATAGAAGGGGCCCAAGGACGTAGCAAATGTAGCAGTTTGAGTGTTGAGACAAATCATTTAACACTGACAGGGATTTTCCTAACAATGATCAGCTTTAATTTATTCAGGTACAATGTTGAATGACTGAGTAATTTCCATAAATGGCCTTGGCAGGAAGAAGGTGAAGGTGTCCAAGCTTAAAGTGTTACTAAACCCACAACAGTAAAATCAGTCTGTATATGCAGTAAAGCATGCTTGTCATACTCACTGTGGAACTTAAGGGGTTAATCTTCTGCATTGCATAAAAAGGTTGTTTTATCCTGTATGCATAGATCCTTCCCTCCTGCACTGTCTATCTGGGGAAGGCCAGCTAACACAGGCAGGGTAGCCAACCTGCACATGCTCAGTTGTGTCTTTTATGCTGTAGTGTAGAGAATATTTCCTTGTTGAGCTGAACTAGCCAGGTCACATGATATTGACATCACACATGTGGGCGTGTATACAGGCTGTAGTGGAAATCTCCTCCTTCCAGAACTCCCAGCACTGGAGAAACTGTGCAGTTTATCATTGACCGTGGTATACAGATCAGCCAAAAAGGTATATAGTGGCAGTATTTTAATGTAGAAGGAAGATGTATAAGCTGTGGGCACTATGGGGGGGGGGGTCAGATAAACTATTTTCATATTACTGGGTTTAGTAACACTTCAAGGTGGTTAAAATGATCAGATTTAACTCATTTATTTCTTTCCCAAAAAGAAACAAAACAGTTGCTGTAACTGCAGTATGAGATGGAGTTTGGCTTCAATTTCTTAGTTTATCTAAATCTATTAGTATATCTAATACTCCTCTCCCCCAAGACTGACAATGCTGCTGTCCAAAGGTGACCCTTGTGCTCATTCATACAAAGCGGGGGGGGGGGGGGGGGTGTTTCTGGCCAGATAAGCAAGCGAAAACAGAAGGAATAAAGCCTAAAATAAGAAAACTAATGCAGTCACCGCATCTAATGATTGGTAAAATGCAATATATAACATTTTTGATTTTGGGTTTATTAGCGCTTCAAGTCTATAAACACCCATAACACTCAGATCCTTCTTGACCATTGATTCTTGCAAAGTGAAAAGTGAAAAGTAAAAAAAAACAACAATATTTTTTACTTTCTGCTATCATACATATCCCCCCAAAAAATATATATAAAAAAACAAATGTATTCATCAGTTTTGGCCAATATGTATTTTTATATATATTTTTGGTAAAAAAAATTGCCATAAGCGTATATTGATTTGTTTGCGCAAAAGTTATAAGCGTCTACAAAACAGGGGATAGATTTATGGACTTTCAATTTTTTTATTGTTTTTACTGGCAATGGTGGCGATCTGCGATTTGTAGCGGGCCTGCGACATTGCGGAGGACAAATCTGACCCTAAGTGACACTTTTTGGGGATCAGTGACACCAATACAGTGATCAGTGCTAAAAAAAAAAAGCACTGATTACTGTATAAATGACACTGGCAGAGAAGGGGTTAACTACAGGGCCGATCAAAGGGTTAACTGTGTTCCCTCAGTGTGCTTCTAACTTTGTGGGGAAAGTGCTGACAGGAACAACACAAAGATCGCTATTCCTGATCACTAGGAACAGCAGATCTCCATGTTGTCTCGTCAGAAAGGGGATCTGCCTTGTTTACATAGGCAGATCCCTGTTCTGCCTCTCTGTACCGCGATCGCGCATCGGCTCCTCCTCCGTGCAGCGGGTGCGTGCATGCCCACACTATCTATTGCATGAAACAACATACAGGTACATCGTTTCACGCAATAGAGCCACCCTACCGCAGTGCATATGCAGTGGGTTAATATAATAATAATAATAATAATAATAATAATAATAATAATATATATATAGATATCTATATATATATATATAGATATCTATATATAAAATATATATTGTTTTCAAGCAAAAACTCTTCTATGTGGTCTTTTAAAAAACTCTAGCATCTTCCTGACAATAGAAGTTAAGCTAACTGGTCGGTAGTTACTTGGTAAAGACTTTGATCCCTTTTTTTATATACTCACCACATTGGCCTTGTGCCAATCTAGTGGTACCAAAACGGTCCTTAATGAGTCTCTAAAAATTATAGACGTTTATTTTGTCTAAATATTTCTGGACCATATCCATTTTGAGCCATTGTGATTCTTCTGGGGCTATACCAATAGTATCCACGGTTAAAGAGGTTGTAAAGTCAAAAGGTTTTTATCTTAAAGCGGAGTTTCACTTAAATTTTTAACTTAATCTTACCTCCTTCAGTTAATTGCATAGATGTTCAAATGCCACACGAAATTTTTTTTTATTGCTGTAATTACCTTTATATTGTACTTTATTGTGGCACTTCCTGTCTCTCCTCCCATGGGAGTAGGCGTGTTTATTGCCTTTCCCCGGCACCGCACTGTCTCCTGGGAGCTTAGTGTCAGGCTTCCCATGATTCAGTGCGGAAACAATGATCATGCGTGTGAACAAGCTGTGAATGAACAGCATTCACCGCATCCAGGAAATCAATGCTTGTGGGCTTCACATGCCCACAAGCAAGATGGAAACAGCCAGCATCACATTTTTTAAGTTATTCTTCAGTACGAAAAGAGACAGAGGCGGAAATATTACATCCAAACTGTGAGTATTATTTTGGGATTAGCAAAGTGTCTCAATAAACCTAAAAAAAAAAAAAAAATTGGTCGCCGGACTCCCGCTTTAATGCATTCTATGCCCTCGATTTTTGTTCTGGTGACAAATCAAAATTATGGATACTTCACTTTTTGTCTCGCAGACACCAGGAAAACTACAGACAGTGAATCCCCCCTAGCAGGATCACAGACACCAATAATCTTGATAGTGAGAAAGGGAGTGCTAAATCTGGTGTAGCTGTGGATTGTAGCCAATCAGCTTCTAACTTCAGCTTGTTCAATTAAAGGGGTTGTAAAGGTTTGTGTATTTTCACCTTAATGCATCCTATGCATTAAGGTAAAAAAACACCTGTCTGTGACCAGCCCCCCAGCTCCCCCATTTTACTTACCTGACCCCTCAAACTTGTCCCATGGGAACGCGCTGTCTCTCTGCTAGGGGGTTCTCGGCTCTTGATTGAATAGATTGATAGCAGCGCAGCCATTGGCTCCCACTGCTGTCAATCAAATCCAATGACGTGGCCGCCGGGGGGCGGGGCCGAGTCCTGCATTCGGCGTCTATGGACGCCAAATGCTGGACTCGGGAGCGCGCCCGCAAGGTAACCCCCTGGGAGAGCGCTTCTCCCAGGGGGTTATCTGATGTGGGGAGGAGCCGAGAGGAGAGAGCCGCTGAGGGACCCCAGAAGAGCAGGTTCAGGGCCACTCTGTGCAAAATGAGCTTCACAGTGGAGGTAAGTATGATATGTTTGTTATTTTTAAAAAAACATGAACCTTTAGTGTCACTTTAAGCTTTGACACATAAAACCTGGAAGTTGATTGTTTTTTTACAGAGCTGAACCAGATTTTGCACTCTCCAGTTTTAATAAATCCCCCCACCACCATGGGCGTCCGCAGAACTTTTTTAGGGGGGGGCATCATTTTAGGGTCACCCATGCGCCGCCCCTTTTCGACAATGTCATTATCACATTGTTATGGTCAGAGACTGCAGGCGTAGTACAGTCCCTAGGATAAATAATGGGTAATGGCCGACAGGCTGTCTTACCAGACCCAGCGAAACTACAGAAGTGATCCCTCCAACTGGACGATCGCTCACTCTGGGTTCCCCGGGGGGGGGGGGGCGATTCTGGTCAGTAGTGTAGCATGTCTGAGCCGCTGTCAGGGTACAGTCTTTCTCTCTCTGGTAGCGCTGGGTAGCATGGCTCTCTCTCTGGAGCTGGGTAACGTGGCTCTCTCTGGTGGCGCTGGGTAGCATGACTCTCTCTGGTGGTGCTGGGTAACGTGGCTCTCTCTGGTGGCGCTGGGTAGCGTGGCTTTTTTCTCTGGTGGCGCTGGGTAGCGTGGCTTTTTTCTATGTTGGCGCTGGGTAGCGTGGATTTTTTCTCTGGTGGTGCTGGGTAGCTTTGCTTTTTTCTCTGGTGGCGCTGGGTAGCGTGGCTTTTTTCTCTGGTGGTGCTGGGTAGCGTGGCTCTCTCTGGTGATGCTGGGCAGCGTGGCGCTCTCTCTGGTGACGCTGGGCAGCGTGACACTCGCTCTGGTGATGCTGGGTAGCGCGGCACTCTCTCTGGTGACGCTGGGCAGCGTGGCGCTCTCTGGCTTCCTCCCAGCACACACCTCTTTGTCCTGTAGCACTCACTCCCTCAGCTTTTTTCCAGGCTGCAGTCTCTCAATCTCTCTCTTGATCAAGTTGTAGCCTCCTTCCTGTGGAAAATGGGGCCGCCAATCCTCGGGACTACATGTCCCATGATGCTCTCCTCTACAAGTCTCCTTTTATTGGCCCTCAGTTATGGCCAATGGGGAAGGAACGGAGCGGGCAGGAAGCTGGGTGGGTAACCTGGTGAGAGCCGCCATCTCTTCTCCCTGACAGGAGAAGGGGGGGGGGGGGGGCGAGTGGGAGAAACCTTTTACAGCCTGCAGCTCACCTTTCTCCTGACACAGCGCCGCCGAGTTCTCTGCTGGACTGAGCAGGGAAAAGAGCCCGCAGTCCCACTACACTGATGGGGGGGCTTGACAGCACCTTTATGGTGTCCCCCCCCCTCTGGCTGCCTGCACCCCCATAGCGACGCCACTGCCGATCCAATCCCTGATTCCAGGGGGGGCACGTGACCCCCCTTGCCCCTACCTGCGGACGCCCATGCTCACCACCACCATGTTTTGAACCCTGCAAACACTCATTCAAAGCTATAGTAACATTTTGGCTTTAGATACACTTTACCTTATTTTATTACCTACTGACATTCAATGCTAAAATGTCAGTGGTGGTTAGTAAGACCTCATTTGATTGGGGTAAACTGTAATTCAAATTCTAGCTTGTATAACAAAAAGAGATTCACTTACAACTCCTTCTTGTTTTGTCTTAGAGCTGAAATGCTTTTTGTAGCGGCTCCTGCCTCTTCTGGTGCTGGGCTTTGGAACACTTTATCCACCACTTGTGCCTCCTCATAGTCGGTGATCACATCTGCTGTTTCACCATTCAGTGAGTCCACTTCACATAATAAATTTTCATCCAATGTGTCTAAGCTCTCCTTGGATCCCCGCTCTATCAGAGGCCACTCTGTCTGTGTCCCAACTGTGATCCGCAAAGGGGTCGTTATCTCTTGTGCATCTTTCTTAGGCGTACTGTAGAAAAAAGTAGAATGTTTAAAAATCAAAGATGTGCATTTGACTTCAACAACAATGGTTAAGGCTGGCCATAGACAGCATTCATTTAGGCTGATTCCTGTTAAAACAGCTGAAATTCAAACTGTGGGTGGCCCTGTAAGCCCCCCGACTCAACAAAGCTATCAGCCAAACAGTGACTGCATCCTATTAGACACAGTCACTTTTTCAACAGCACTGTTGTTCAGGCACACTTGGTAGGGTTGCCACCTTTTCTTCAAATCAAACCCGAACACTTTAGCAGCGCACAGCAATTTTTTTTTTTACAGTATAAACTATACATATATTTTGCATTTAAATAAAATTTCTAATCATATGAAGTTAATAACAAGAGTCCCCCTTTACATCAGAATCCACACAGTTCACCTTTTACACCTGAATCCACAGAGTTCCCTTTCACTGTAAGGGAGGATTTTGCAGACTCTGAGGTAAGGGATGCTCTGGGAACCCTGATTTAAGGGGGGAACACTGAGCACTCTGATGTACGGAGAGGACTCTGCTGTAAGGGGAAACACTGAGCACTCTGATGTATGGAGAGGACTCTGCTGTAAGGGGAAACACTGTGGCCTCTGGTGTAAAGGGGAACTCTGATGTTACGAGTGCTCTGAGCACCTTTACCTTAGTGTAGAGGCAGGAGAGAGAAGGGGGGAGACTTCAGTTACAGACAGGGATGGATGGGGATCTCACTTACCCCTTGGCAGTCAGCACCTCTCATTCAGATGTATCGGAGGTTGCTGGACTTCCAATTTCCAGCCCCCACTATGCTTTTCTGAGGCTCAGAGCTGGGGATTGGAGTGTAGGCAGACACAGAGGGGTAGGGGTAGGAGAAAGAGGTGCAGATCAAGCCCTCTCTCCTCTCCCGTCAGTGTGGGGGGCAGGGGGTGGGGGAATTGTTAGTATTGTTAGTGCTGTGGGCAGTGTGAAAGAGAGTAACAGAAACTCTCAACTAAGCCAACTGCAGTCAGCAGACCTGCTGGGAAGCCATAGTCCAGTCTGAATAATGTGTCCAGGTTTCAGGCAGTCTGCAACCAGGACGCATGATTCCAAACCCGAACTGTCCGTGTGAATGCCGGACAGGTGGCAGCCCTAACCCTTGGGTGCTGCTGAATACAATAGCAGTAGGCAGGGGCTGACTAGAAACTTTTAGCGCAGGGGGCAAGTACAAACCATGGAGCCAGCCACTGAGCCATGGATGAGCGGATGGAAGGGTTGGGCAGGCTCATAATGCAAAGGATATGCAAAAAAGAAAAAGCTAGCAGTGTTCACCTTAGATCAAGCCACAACAACGATCTAAGGTGAACACTGATAGCTTTTTCTTTTTTGCATATCCTTTGCATTATGAGCCTGCCCCACCCTTCCATCCGGTCATCCATGGCTCAGTGGCTGGCTCCATGGTTGTGACTCCAGTGTGAGAATATTGGACCCTCGAGGACATCGTTGACTGCTCTTGTCCCTCTGTTTGACACTTCAGGATCCTCTGAACTGTTCCTGTCATACCGCGGTTTCGGTTACCCATGCCTGTCCGACCTGGTGTCGCTGACATCCAGGTCCATTGGTTCCAGTAAGAGTACCAACTCTCATTTTTTATTGTTGTCATTTGCTACGGATACTAACCCTGGTGTTCCTGGCTCCTTATATGAAGAATCCTTCATTTGTGGTGTATCCGCCATCGCTTGGGACTGACCAACTTGGGATTCATTACTTGTCTCCTATTGTCTTAGGCCCCTTTCACACGATCGGACCGTTCAGGTCCGCCTGTTATTTTTGACGGCGGACCTGAACGGGCGCTCCATGTTAGCCTATGGAGCGACAGATGTCAGCGGAGACATGTCCACTGACATCTGACCCGGTCCAATCCACTAAAAGCAGACGGATGCCCCTATGTTCGGATCCGTCGCTGGCGGATCGGATCGGTTGAAATCTGATGAAAACGGACATGCTGTCCGTTTTCGTCCGATCTCTCCATAGGCAGCAGCGTCTCTTGACAAGCCCTTCCCCGCCCAGTGAGCAGAGAGAGACCTGTTATCCGCCGGCTCAGCGGAGATCAACAGAGAGATCTCCCGCTGAGCCGGCAGACCGAGGCGGACATCTGTGGAAGCGGTGTCCGCCTCGTGTGAAAGGGGCCTTACAATTGAGACTTATTTACGTTTAGATTGTATCACTTATGTATATGTTTATTTATGTATTTACACAGTTTACTAGCACTGTTTTCTCACTAGCGCTACATTTTCACCCATTTCTGTTTATGAATTTTTGTAACATTCATATGTAGTTGCTTTCTTTACAGGGTAGCGCAATAATTTTTTGCACTTTATAATTATCCATTGTAGAAAATATATGTATAAGTAAAACACAAGGGAAATAATAAACATGACCTACTGAGGAGAGTACCTAGGTATTGTTAATGCTAAAAGTCAGAGAAGTATACCAATAGTCCAGTACCATTGGTCTCGTTCAAGTACATTTCCATATTTTTTGGAACATTTTGCGACCCGCTCCCAGACCGAAGGCGCGCTCTCTCTCTCTTTTGTTTTATTTTCAGCTTCAGTACCCACTAGTGTTGTTTGAAAGCAGCAAGGTTCTTTGGACTTCAGTTACCCTGTTTAAAACTAACTTTACATTTTTTCCTTTGACTGTGGACTTGTCCATGCAGTAACTCCAGGCATTAGCGCAATTACTAGTTGATGGTGCTTTAGTATGCTTCATTTATGAATGAACACATGATCAGTTATGGATCACTCACTGTGTTCACTCACAAAAGGAAGGGGCAGTGAGTGACGTATTTATCGCCCCCCTTCCCTGAAGATTCCCCTGTCTTCCTGTAGCTGCTGCAGGCGGGAAAGGAAAGGAGGGAAGCCGACAGCGCCGTAGGGGGGTTCAAGCAGCAAGAGAAATCCAGATCAGTGAAGTGGGTGGGGGAAATAACTGGAACTAATCTTTTGTGGCTCTCACTGCGGCAGCTGGAGCAGGGGATGTTGGCTTTCAGCTGCTGCAGTGAGAGCCACAAAAGATCGGTTTCAGTCATTTCACCCACCTGCGGCACTGATAACCTTCTCTATCCACATACAATTCCTCCTGTTGGGGAGGGGGAACTGCTAAAAGATGGCCCTGCTCATGGGGCAGTGTTGCCAACCCCCTATTACTTTTTTTTATTGACAAGATATGAAAAATGTACTGATGGAGCATTTACTAACAAGCTGAAACATGACAGAGATTCCTATTATAAACAAAGTCAATCAATATTTAAAGGCTAAATTCACCATTAAGGTAAAAATTATAAATGTACATATTTTTTGCATGAAATAAAATGTGCATTTATTATTTTTATCCACAGGATCCTGCAAAGTATTTTACCTGTGGAATAGGGGGGCACCTTGGAAGATGTATAGGGGCACTCTGAAGGATGTAAGGGGGCACTCTAGAGGTACTAAGTTATTACCTCTAGAGTTCCCCCTTAATGCCTCTAGAGTGCCCCCTTACATCCTCCAGATTGCCCCCTTAGTGCCTCCAAAGTGCCCCATTACATCTTCAAGTGTCTCCTTAGTAATACTGTATTAAGGGGGAACTCTGGAGGATGTAAAGGGGCACTCTGGAGGCACTCTTAAGGTACTAAGGTAGGACCTCCAGAGTGTCCCCTTACATTCTCCAGAGTGCCCCCTTACATCCTCCTCCAATGTGCCTCTTATGGTCCCCTCATATCCTGCTCCTCCAGAGTGCCCCCTTTCAAATACCTTCTGGCCTGGCCACAACTTGTGAGTGGCTGGTGGTAAAAGAGAAAAAAAATCCTTGTCGGTGAGTTTGGACTGTGTATAAGCAGTCTGGAGCCAGCCAGTGAACTGCCAAGCTTGGCCTCTACTTATGCGGCGGGGCGTGTGGATATAAGCCACATCCCACTGAGTGATCTGAGGCTGAGCCACACAGTTCCTTGTCTGGCTCCAGACTACGCTTGCACAGTTCAAAGTCACTGACAAGGATTTTTTTTCTAAAGTTTTTTACCGCCAGCTGCTCGCAAATCATGGGCGGTCAGGCCAGGAAGTAAAAAACTGCTTTTTTCCATGGGAGCGGGATGTACTCACCGCTCGCTTCCCCTTTGTCTTGCCTGCAAAAGCTCGGGAGAAACCACAGGTGCAGCAAAGTGTGGGTAACAGGGCCAGAAATTGTGACCAGACCAGGGTCCTGCTGAGCAAGACAGGTACTCTTAATGTGTAAAAGGATTGAGCTGGCAACTCTGTAGTCCATATGGCGATTTGAATGATTGGTTACATAAAGTGACAAGCAAAACACTGACGCGTTTCGCCAACAGCCTTAGTCATAGCAAAGACTAAGGCTGTTGTAGAAATGTGTCAGCTGTTGTAACCAACCATTAAAACTGCCGGCTCAATCCTTTTGTGTTGTGGTGTGTAAGGACACACTGAGCCTGAGCACCTGACAGAGGATCTCGTAAATTGAACTGGGAGTTCCCTGTTGTGTGCACTGTCTCTCTTCAAACTGCTCTCCTATTGTGGTGTTTGAGGGGGCTCAGGAAGACTCACAGCACCAGGCATGCAGAGAATGCAGGGACAAGAGGTATGTTGGCTGGAATGCTGAGAAGGAGCGGGTGCAGTGACAGTGCTTAACCTTCATTATCAGAGAAGGATCAGGAGGGGAGAGAGAGGAGAGGCACCCTGCTGGGGCTGCAAGACTAAGAGATACAGGGGTTTATTTACCAACGCTGGAGAGTACAAATTCAGGCTCACTTCTGCATAGAAAGCAATCAGCTTGCAGGTTTTATTGCCAAAGCTTAATTGATCAAGCTGAGGTTAGAAGCTGGTTTATATGCAGACGTGACCCTGATAGGTAGGAACTGTATTTGTAGTGCTATCACAATGGTGGAAGTCTTATACAGTATATACCAGCCTTTTTCAGCCAGGGTGCCCAGGCACCTTGGGGTGCCTTGAGGTTTCTTCAGGGGTGCCTTGGCAAAATGCCTAAAAATTGATCAAAAATTGTATACAAGGCGGTGGATGAAGCCTGCCTTTTAGTTACACAAGCCACAGGTTTTCATTAGGCACCATTACGACTTTTAAGACACTGACATCCTAACAACCAGTGATGTCATCAGTTGATATGGAGGATGTTTGTCTCCTCCACAGCATCCTTGTTTGACCCGCCTCTGCCTCTCTCCCTCAACATGGGGTCACATTATCTGACTGATTTATGTATTTATTATTTATTTCAGGTACTTATATAGCGCCGTCAATTTATGCAGCGCTTTACATGTACATTAAACATTCACATCTGCTATGGCGCTGTCCCAAACTACATACCTATTGGGCAGGTGTAGTGACCACAGTCAACTCGGTATTTAAGGTGTCCCTCCCACAGGACCCGAGAGCTTGCCTCTTGGGTGCTCTGGAGGAATACGAATGGGAAGAACATTGCAGAGAGGCAGTACACAGGGTTTTACTCCAGGCAAGAAAATTAATTATACCTTGGAGGTTTGAGGCTCCTCCCACTACGAAGGAATGGATTGAGAATATAGACGCAGTACTAAGAATGGAAAAACTGATATACCAACATAGAGGTAGTACACATAAGTTTGAAAAATTGTGGGCACTGTGGTTGGACGTACCGGGACTAGCTCTGGTAGACTTGGTAGCAGACAGATTACTGGGAATAAATGTTGGATGAGATGGTCATATGTGAATTAATAAAGAGGAATGTGAGATATTAGACCTGTAGACTTCACAAATAAGTGTTTCTCTGAATGGTTAAAATATAAGGATCTCATTAATGTATTAATAAAACATGTTGGTAACATGATTTAATGCAAATGACAATGAGAAACATGCTTGTAATGTACCTTTGTAAACTTAATAAAAGTTTGTTGGATAAAAAAAAAAAACATTCACATCAGTCCCTGCCCTCAAGGAGCTTACAACCTAAGGTCTATAACACATTCATATATACTAGGGCCAATTTAGACAGAATCCGATTAACCTACCAGCATGTCTTTTGGATTGTGGGAGGAAACCGGAGTACCCGGAGGAAACACACGCAGGCACAGGGAGAACATGCAAACTCCAGGCAGATGGTGTCGTGGTCGGGATTTGAACCAGCGACCCAATTTAGAGAAATTGAGGTAGAAGAGAAACATTGGAGTACTAGTCAGTACCAGTTTGCAAAAGTGTATTTGCTTTGGAAGAAATAAATCACCTCTAACGTTGGGCGTCCTATGTGTGGATGTTGCTGCATTATGTAAAACTATTAGAATCGTTTTTTACATTTTAGAATAGGGTGCCTTAAGATTTTCTATAATTCTAAAGAGTGTCTTGAATGAAAAAAAGTTGAGAAACGCTGGTATATACAGTACACTAGCTACGTTTCTCATCCTACATTTGAAAAAGTCAGTCCTCAAAAATGAAACAATATCTCCTTTTGGTTAAGAAATGATAGGAAACACATGCAGCCCCGTCTTTAGTTGGGGGTTTGGCAGAGTAAGTATAATTGTACATGCTATTTCTGACACTGATTCTGTGATTTAACATTCGGGACTGTAATTTACAATTAACCTATGCACCTATTTTTTTTAATTTTTTATGTATCTAATCACAATGCAAATTCATCCCCAGGACAAAGTGTACCATTGCTCAGAACCCCTGGCAGCACCAGGAGAGTTTTCTACATAGCCACAAACATTTAAGCCCCGTACACACGGTCGGATTTTCCGATGGAAAATGTCCGATCGGAGCGTGTTGTTGGAAATTCCGACCGTGTGTGGGCTCCATCGGACATTTTCCATCGGATTTTCCGACACACAAAGTTGGAGAGCAGGAGATAAAATTTTCCGACAACAAAATCCGTTGTCGGAAATTCCGATTGTGTGTACACAAATCCGACTGACAAAGTGCCACGCATGCTCAGAATAAATAAAGAGATGAAAGCTATTGGCCACTGCCCCGTTTATAGTCCCGACGTACATGTTTTACGTCACCGCGTTTAGAACGATCGGATTTTCCGACAACTTTGTGCGACCGTGTGTAGACAAAACAAGTTTGAGCCAACATCCGTCGGAAAAAATCCTAAGATTTTGTTGTCGGAATGTCCGAACAAAGTCCGACCATGTGTAGGCCCTAGTACAGTGTATCTAAAGCCAAAACCTTTCTTTTTAAAAGCCCTTTCACACTGCAAGCGCCCAGGCGTCGGTGGTAAAGCGCCGCTATTTTGAGCGGAGCTTTACCATCATTTTAGCCCCACCAGCGTCCGAATAGCGCCGCTAAAATGACAGTAAAGCTCCGCTCAAAATAGGGTTAAAACTATCCACAAAACGCTGCTGCAGCGGTGCTTTGCCGGCAGTTCGGCGGCGCTGCCCATTGATTTCACTGGGCAGGGGCACCTTTAGGAACGGTGTATTCACTGCTCCTACAGCGCTGAAAATAAGCTGCTTGCAGGATTTTTTGTGAAGCCCTGCTAGCGCAGTGTGAAAGCACTCGGGCTTTCACGCTGGGATTGCAGCTGAGGCTTTTTTCAGGCGCTTTACAGGCACTATTTTTAGCGCTAAAGCGCCTGAAAAACGCCTCAAGTGTGAAAGGTGTTTTAGTGTTTGATAAAATAGGGAATTGTTAAAATTCTTGTCAAATTGTTATTGATATCTGTGTCCCCACTGGGAAGATTCACACTTTCTATTTATTCTGGTGACCATTGTCTCTGGGAATGAATACAACATTTTACAGTTTTCACCAGGAGAGGATTCACACTGGAACACATACATCTGTGCAGTCCCGCATGTTCCGGTTTTGACAGCCTATTCATTTCAATGGGCTGCCAAAAAAAAACTGGAGTGTGGAAAAAGTAGTGTAAGCACTACTTTTTTCAAATTGTGCCGCACCAAGCCGCTTGGTACTGTGGTAAAACGCAGTTCGGTGGCAGAAAATGCCCTGCGTTTGCAAGGTGCATTTATTTGGCACCCGCACGCATCTCCCGAGGGCAATGCATTCAAGCGCGGTGTGAGAAATACACATGGAACGCACCTTTCCCGCACCACATTTCTGGTGTGAATGGGCCCTAGAGGAGACATTTTTCAATTGGGACTTCTGTTGCAGTGACAATAAACTATCTCTTTACTTTACAGGACAGGAACTGAATGGAAATCCCCTTAGTGGAACACAAATGTCAAAAATGTAAAACTCCACAGGGATTTTAACCGCACCCTACTCCAAAACTAAAATTTTGGCTATAGATATACCAATTGCATTGCTGGTCTTTACTTCCTCCATTACAGAAACCTAATACAACATCTAGACTGTTGGCAGGTATGTTCAACCTTGTTCAGATTTTCTGACGATAAATTTTCTTAAACTTGTTATTCATTGGCAATCATGCTAACTGCATTCATTCCATCGTCTTATCAGTTTTTATACTGTGTATAAATAATCAGGAATGGTTATTGTGGAAATTAGCTTTCCTAAATCAGTGATGAATTCATTACAAAATCCTTACAGGCAGTCCCGAGTTACAAACATCCGACTTACATACGACTTATACTTAAGAACGGAGGCAGCGTGATATCACACTGGTCCCAGAAACCGCTGTGCGGCCATTTTGCTCCTTTTTCTGCATGCTGCCACCTACTGTCCGGCAGACCTGTCAGCAATCCCACATCACTGCAAGGCCAGTTAACCCTTTGCTATGCTATCCAAAACTTAAATCATTTTTCGGCTGGAGTTACACAATAAAAAGTTACCTGCTCCAACTTTCATAAAAGTTCAACTTAAAGTATTACTAAACCCAGGACCCTGCATTCACTATATCTGATCTCCCACAGTACACAGAACATGGAAATGCAATAGTTTTAGTAAATATCAACTGCTAAATACCTTTTCTCATCAGCAGTTGAAGCAGTCTTGTGACTTCTATCAGTGTCTGGTTAAAGCTTGTCCTATGAGGCTGCAGGACCACTGACCCTCTGTCCGGACAGTGCTGATTGGCCCTGTGCTGGTCACTTACACTCTCTCAAGAAAAAAAAAAATCTCTAGCAATACACACCAAACTGACCATGTGCATCTTGCCTCCAAGGCGCTGTTCTATCAAAAGATGCTTTGGGGACTGTGGAAGAAGGGGAGGATCAGAGAGGACGGGATCAAACAGCCTTTTTACACATTGCAGAGGATTAACCCCTTAGGTTCAACAGTGAATATAACACGCATGCTTTACTGCATATCCAGACTGATTTTACTGTTGTGGGTTTAGTAACACTTTAAGAACAAACCTACAGAACCTTGTTCATAACCCAAGGGACTGCCTATATTGTATTTTTAAATATTTCCTCCATCTATTTCCTCTATCATTCACAATGTTTGATTCCCTAGACAGCGTGTAGCTTTTGCTGTATTATTCAATCAAAGGCTGGGGTGGAACATGACAATGGTATATAATTGTATCTGTAGTATAGAAAATTTATGGGTCAGGAATAACAAAATATTTTTATTTGCAAAAATTTGGGACCCCTGGATAGATTATATCTCAGGGGACAACAAATGATGATGTAAGCTGGACCCGTGGGACAGCTGTGGAGGAAAACTACACTTCTTCAGGGTGAGTCCACACCATAGAAACTCAGTCCGGATGTGTTCTGGATGCGTTCCAGATGCTTTTCTGCATGTTGAGTACATTTTTGATGCAGTCCAGTGCATTTTTCACCCTCTTTTTTCCTAACCTTAAATAACGCCATGTGTGTTCTATTGCATTTTTTATGTGTTTTACAGCGCTCCAATACAGTCCAGTGCAGGAAAAGAGCAGCATTTTTTTAAAAAAAAATTTCTGGAACGGGAATGCACTGGGACGGCAAGCACTGGTGTGGAATATGCCATTGAATTATATATCTATATCTATATATATATATCTATATATATATATATATATATATATATATATATATATATAAATATATATATATATATATATATATATATATAGATATATATATATATATACACAGTTGTGCTCATAAATTTACATACCCTGGCAGAATTCAGAGAATATGAATGGTAACACAAAAACTTTCCTTTCACTAATGGTTAGTGTTTGGCTGAAGCCATTTATTATCAGTCAACTGTGTTTACTCTTTTTAAATCATAATCACAACAGAAACTACCCAAATGACTCTGATAAAAAGTTTACATACCCCAGTTTTTATCACCGTGTATTGCCCCCTTTAACATCAATGACAGCTTGAAGTCTTTTGTGGTATTTGTGGATGAGGCTCTTTATCTTCTCAGATGGTAAAGCTGCCAATTCCTCTTGGCAAAAAGCCTCCAGTTCCTGTAAATTCTTGGGCTGTCTTGCATGTGCTGCACATTTGAGATCTCCCCAGAGTGGCTCAATGATATTGAGGTCAGGAGACTGAGATGGCCACTCCAGAACCTTCACTTTATTCTGCTGTAGCCAATGACAGGTTGACTTGGCCTTGTGTTTTGGATCATTGTCATGTTGGAATGTCCAAGTACGCCCTATGCGCAGCTTCCTGGCTGATGAATGCAAATGTTCCTCCAGTAATTTTTGATAACATACTGCATTCATCTTGCCATCAATTTTTACCAAATTTCCTGTGCCTTTGTAGCTCACACATCCCCAAAACAACAGTTTTGAGGATTCTCTGTTTGGCGTATTGTAAGTCGGATACTTTGTGGCATTTGCGTAGTAATGGCTGTCTTCTGGCGACTCGACCATGCAGCCCATCTTTCTTCAAGTGCCTCCTTATTGTGCATCTTGAAATAGCCACACCACATGTTTTCAGAGAGTCCTGTATTTCATCTGAAGCTATTTGTGTTTCTTTGTATCCCAAACAATTTTCCTGGCAGTTGTAGCTGAGATTTTAGATGGTCTACCTGACCGTGGTTTGGTTTCAACAGAACCCCTCATTTTCCACTTCTTGATTAGCGTTTGAACACTGCTGATTGGCATTCTCAATTCCTTGGATATCTTTTTATATCCCTTTCCTGTTTTATACAGCTCAACTACCTTATCCCGCAGGTCCTTTGAGAATTCTTTTGCTTTCCCCATGACTCAGAATCCAGAAACATCACTGCAGCACTGGATGAAAGATGCAAGGGTCTGTCAGGAGTCCAGAAACTCATTGACCTTTCTTTTACAAAGGTTTTATTAGCATGTAATCCAACATAACACAACAGTTTTTAGGTGGTTACATTGCATGATAGGCAAACAAAGAGACAAGGCAGAAAATACATAATGGTATAAAGAGGCATGAGTAATATAAGCATACAGGTAACAAACCTAATGTCCCATGAAATTTAACAAAAAGATGGAAGACCAAAATTTGTCTTCCAAAGTGTCCGTGGGTGGATAGGGTGTCTATAATCAAAATGTCCACTTATATTGCCTGGACTTATGCCAACAAAATTTTATGGTCAGGAGTTTCCCTATCAGGCAGGATACATTGTTTAAAGTTGACAGAAATGAAAAGCAACGTGGAAAACATAATGATACAATGATAACCATATTGGCCCGGTCTATACCTAGCAGCCTAATAAAGGTATATGCATAAAACATAGCAAAGAAAAGAGAAAGAAACCTTTAAAAGGGAAAAAGAAGGAAAGTCCAGTAGAAAAGAGGAGAGTGAGGAAAGGGGAAAGGAGGGAGGAGGAGAGTCCACGGGATGTGCGTCAGGGGAGTATCAGATCAGGAGAAGTGTGCCGTCAAATCGAGAGGATTGAAAGTACATGATCCATGGCTGCCAAACTCTAAGGGATTTGTCATGCGTGTCTAAAAGGATGTCAGTCAACTACTCATTTACCATGACCTCCTTCATACGATTTTTAACTGCTTCAAAACTGATTGCATGGGATTTCCAGGCTTTTGCGATGGTCAGTTTAGTTGCAGTAAAGAGATGTTGAGCTAGCTGCCGCTCCGGGTGTAACAACTCTACAATTGGTTTACCAAAAAGGGCTTTGTAGGGGTCCCTTTTGAGGTCTATGTGAAATAAGTTACGAAGAACGGTGTAAACTCTGACCCATAATCTGCACACCCTCGGGCATGACCGCCATATATGTGCCATAGAGCCTTCTTGTGAGCAGCCTCGAAAACAAAGAGGAGAGTAAGTTGGAATGAAACGGCCAATCTAGTTGGTGTCTAGTACTACTTATATAACACTTTATAGGCATTCTCCAATATAAGGACATTTCTGGAGCACTTAGAGAGGGTTATGGTCATAGTCCGCCAGTCCTCTTGGTCTAACTGTCTCCCCGTTCTTTTTCCCATTGAAGATGGTAGGGCCTCAATGGAGGCTTTTTTGTAGTATTTATGGATGAGTATATCAATGATATCATGCCTTGGGAGTGGGGTCTGGCTCTACATAGGCTCTCAAAAGGAGTCAGGGTATATGGAGTGGGATGGGATTTGATTAGTTGTTGGAGAAAGTATCTCAATTGTAGGTAGCTATAGTGTTCCCTCCATGGGATATCATGAGAAGAGCGTAAGGCGTCAAATGTCAATATCTTAGTGGGGGTAAACATAGAGTGAACGTCTGTAAACCCATGTGTAGTCCACCAGGATTTTGCCAGGTTTTCGCATCACGGAGAGAACAATGGGCAATGAAGGAGTTTCAATAGTGGGAGATAAGGGGAGATCAAGCCCGCGGAGTATTTGACTGAGTCCCATAGTTGTAAGGAATGGGTTAAATATGGTCCTATCGATTTCGGATGGTGAGTAGGAGGAAGCCATGGTAGAGACGAGACTGGCATAGGGTCAGAATTGACAAGATCTATTGTGGCATCTGGTATGTTTCATGGAGGTGAGAAAGTGGAGCAATGCCTGCTGCCGTATAGTAAGTCTGCAAGTTAGGGCCTGAGGGGCCGCCATTGATCCGCTGGGCGTACAAGACATGTTTACTGATTCAAGGATGGCTAGATCCCCTATGTAAATTGTAAGAGCTTGCGTTGATGAATGCGTAAGATATACGAGGGGACGGGCACAGGTAAGACCCGAAAAAAGGTAAAGTAATTTAGGGAAGACATTCGGATTGCAGTTATCCTACCAAACCAAGACAATGGTAGGTGAGACCAGGAGGACAGCGTGTCCGACAGACGTTTGAACAGGGATGGATAATTGGAGTAAGGCGGATTCCAAGGTAGGGTAGAGAGGAGTGCCACTGAAAAGGAAAGAATGATTTCAAATTCATCAATACTGGATGAGGGAGGTTAACCGACAGGGCTTTAGATTTAGAGGGGTTAACACGAAGTTCTAAGAGAGAGAGAGAATACATTTGGTAGAGAGATCCTGGGGGAGGTTAAGGTTGGCAAGATATCGTTGGCAAATAAAGATATTTTATGGGAAGAACCTGCAACATCAATACCACTGATTTCGGGATGAGAGCGAACTGCCTCCTCCAATGGCTCCAAAACCAAAATAAACAGCAGCGATGAGAATGGGTACCCTTGACGCGTACCCCTCCCCCCCCCCAATGTTGAACAGAAGCGACTCAAATCCATAGTATTTAAGGTCAAAACCTTCATATCTATGTTGATTAGAGAAATGGGTCGAAGTTAGCCCAAGAGGAAGGATCATGGTCAGGTTTGGGAAGCATGACAATATTAGCGGTTAACAGGTCTGAGGTGAAATTCTGGCCCTGTTTAACAGAGTTATACATAGCTGTCAGGTGTGGGGCTATAACGTCGGCCAGTTTCCTATAATAAAGCGCCGTGTAGCTGTCTGGTCCTGGTCGCTTACCTACTTTCAAGTCTTTAATACTTTGAAGGACTTCCGTGACTTGAATATCCCAGTCCATGAGGACCGTGTGAGCCTCTGTCAACGAGGGGAGTGAAAGACAGTCAAGGAAACTGTCTGTGTCCATGCGTTGCTCAAGCTGATTAGTGTGGAGGCCTAGCTCTTTAACCGCTTGCCGACCAGCCACTACAGTTTAACTGCGGCAGAATGGCACAGGCAGGCAAATCGACGTTATGTTATATCGCTTCCTTAGGCGGCCACTGCTCACCCCCGGAAAAATAAAAACCGCAGAGGCGATCAAATACCACCAAAAGAAAGCTCTATTTGTGGGAAAAAAGGACGTCAATCTTGTTTGGGTACAACGTCGCACGACCGCGCAATTGTCAGTTTAAGCGACGCAGTGCTGAATCGCAAAAAGTGCTCTGGTCAGGAAGGGGGTAAAATCTTCCGGGGCTGAAGTGGTTAAGACCCTTCACAAGGTGTGCAGAGAGCATGCGGGAGGCCATTGTGATTTCATCCCGCACTATGGAGCGTCAGGGTCCACCGTCCCAGGACTTACCAGGTTGGATGAGAATTGGTGCAGACTGTCCTCCAAGAGCTCGGGCGCCATCTTGCCCTTCCCCCTTCCCTTCCCTGTGGCTGGAGAAGCCTTCTGGCTAGAGTGGTATCGCTGCCGGTCCTTGGGCGTGTTATACATGCCCACTGTGAGCCCAGTGATGTCCGCAGCCTCAGGAGCCGCTGCAGCTGTGTCTGGGAGTCGACTTTGCCCTGTCAGCCGGGGTTTAGGATCTGACGGCGCAGAACGAGGCATTCAGGCGTCCATCTTCCTCGGTCCCGCGCACGCGCCCCCAAAACTCATTGACCTTTTATACACACACACTAATTACAAGCAAACAGATCATAGGTGAGGATGATTACATTTAATAGCCATTCAAACCCCTTTGTATCAACTTGTGTGCATGTTATCAGGCCAAAATCACCTGGGTATGTAAACTTTTGATCAGGGTCATTTGGGTAGTTTCTGTTGTCATTATGATTTAAAAAGAGTAAACACAGTTGATTGATAATAAATGGCTTCTGTCAAACACTAACCATGAGTGAAAGAAATGTTTTTGTGAAAGAAATGCTTTTGTGTTATCATTCATATTCTCTGAAAAATGGCTAAGAAATCATAAATTCTGCAAGGGTATGTCAACTTATGAGCACAACTGTGTATATATATATATATATATATATATATATATATATATATATATATATATATATATATATATATATATATATATATATATTTATATATTGTACATACACCAGCCACAACTTTATGACCACTAACAGGTTAAGTAGGTAACATTGATTATCTTGTTTCATTGGCATCTGAAAGTGGGTGGGATATATTAGGGAGCAAATAAACATGTTGTCTCTGAAGGTGATGTGTTGAAAGCAGAGAAAATAGGCATTGCAGTTTGTTGTGTACGGGGCTGCATAACGGCAGACCAGTAAGGGTGCCCATGCCGACCCGTGTCCACAGCAAAAAGTGCCTACAATGGACACGTGAACATCAAAACCGAATCACAGAGCAATGGGACAAGGTGGCCTGGTCTGATGAATCACATTTCTTTTACATCATGTGGGTGGCTGGGTGTGTGTGTAACGCTTACCTGGGGAAGAGATGTCACCAGAATGCACTATAGGAAGAAGGCAAGCCGACAAAAGCAGTGTGATGCTTTGTGCAATGTTCTGCTGGTAAACCTTTGGTCCTGCCATTCATGTGGATGTCACTTGACATGTACCATTACCGTAAACATTGTTGGTGATCAGGTACACCCCTTCATGGAAACAGTATTCCTTGATAGCAGCAGGATAATGCACCATGCCACACTTCAACTACAAGTTTGAGATGTTGACTTGGCCTCCAAACTCTCCAGTTCTCAAACCATCAAACATCTGTGGGATGTGGTGTAAAAACTGTTTTTGCAGCAAAAGGGGCTGTTTTGATGACAAAAGTGGAACCTACTCCGTATTAGATGGGTGGTTGTAAAGGCATGACTAATCGGTGTGTATGTATAATGTGAGAGAGAGAGAGAGAGAGAGAGAGAGAGAGAGAGGAGAGATGTCCAATGCTCACATGCTCACACTTTATGCTGCAGGCTCAAAATATTTTCAGGCCATTCTCATGTTCTCTTTGTGTGCTGAAGTCTGGCCTGGCATTGGGTGGAGAAAAGCCTAAATAATACTTAACTTTCCAGAAATGTTCCACATTGTCGTGGCTACTGAATTCTGGGGGTGGAATTTGAATAAATGTCTTTTTTTCTGGACAGACAGTATAAGCATTGTTTATGCTTATAATAGTATATCTTCGTCTTCCTTGCATGTCTTGTCATTGCTGTATCATCTAGTGTTGCTGATGCTCTTTTTCTCTTTCTTTGAGGACAGTATTGGAGGACAACTTATGTTACTGGTCTGCAATTATGTGGTCCAATCTACTTGGAAAAGCCATAGTAGGACTTAGCTTGAATAGTATATATGTAATAACCCCCTTGTACAAATATATATATATATATATATGTTAGAAGGCCAGTGTGCTGGCCTGAATTTATGGGAGGAGCCCGGAGGGTATTTAAGCTGACCACTTCCACTTCCTCTTTGTCAGTTTCAGTGCACGATACCCTCCCTCCCATTCCCCTTTTTACAGCACTTCTCAGCAAATTCTCCTCCACAATCATCCATTACTTATCTTGGGTATGGCCCCTTTTCTTGCCATACCTACCAGACGACCAAAAGCCACACCTCAGGTCTATTTATGTTGTGAGTCTTGTCGCGTGTTTATGTGATCCACATTTGTCTCGGTCTTAGGGCCACGACCATAAATATATATATATATAAATATATATATATATAAATATATATATATATATATATATATATATATATATATATAAATATATATATATATATATATATATATATATATATAAAAAATATATATATATATATATATATATATATATATATATATATATATATATATATATATATATAACCTGTACATAAAAATATATATATGTGCATTCAATACAGTGCAAAATGTGACATCATATAATTATATAAAGTATGAAATGACCCCCTTATGCAAAACTTTATAAAGCACATATAGGTAAAAATCAATAGTATTATAAAATGCCAAAGTGCTGTAGTGCCAATATCATACAGTGCTGCGAAAAGTATAACATCATATAATCATATATGCAATGATCCCCTTATTCAAAATCTATATAAAGTGCATAGAAGTAAATGCCAAAGTACTTATATCAAATGTGTAAACACAAAAAAAATGTAACTCTCATCAAAAGATTGATGCAAGGGGATTTAGATCCAATATTAGGTGAGTTCCACCTGATCAAGTCACTCTCTTGATAATGGAAAAAAACTATACTCATGAAGTAAAAATCAAATGTGTATCAAATTATAAAAAAGTCCATAGGTGTACAGTAAATCATCTGTTAGTCCCAAACACACATGAGGGTTCCTGGGCGTAACTGGTGTCGTGCGTCCACGCACAGTGGGAACCGAGGAGGACTCTGTATGGGGAGACACTCTGCACATGGATCTTCTAATTACACAATGGACACTGTAATCGGTAGAAATAGATATCCTTACCGGAAAAGGTGGACACAGTCACCGTATAGTGGAGTGTCAAACAGGCATGGGGGATACACCGATCCCAAAGATATCCAGCTGCAGGAGTCCTGACGGGGAGTCGCATCCAGGATCTGTTTATGCCCCAGTAGAAGGACGATGCTCCGAAACATGTCGGGTTGCTCACGCCATTAAATGACCTGTTACCACGCGATTTTATTTTATTTTACCTTTTGTGATCACATTTTATTCAATGAAGTGCACTGTTTAGCACTTTTTTCCAGCTTTTAAATAAAGCTTCTTTTTTAACGGATTCATTCCCTATGTGGAAGTTTTTTTCTTTTCTCCCCTCATGAATGGGACCTTGCTGAGCCCCAACCACTTCTATCTCCAAACCCCTTCCATCTGAAAGAGAGACCCTGAGAGACCGGGAACCCCCATACCACCGTCCGACGACTCGGATCCTGGATGCGACTCCCCGTCAGGACTCCTGCAGCTGGATACCTTTGGGATCGGTGTATCCCCCATGCCTGTTTGACACTCCACTATACGGTGACTGTGTCCACCTTTTCCGGTAAGGATATCCATTTCTACTGATTACAGTGTCCATTGTGTAATTAGAAGATCCATGTGCAGAGTGTCTCCCCATACAGAGTCCTCCTCGGTTCCCACTGTGCGTGGACGCACGACACCAGTTACGCCCAGGAACCCTCATGTGTGTTTGGGACTAACAGATGATTTACTGTACACCTATGGACTTTTTTTATAATTTGATACACATTTGATTTTTACTTCATGAGTATAGTTTTTTTCCTTTAACACTCCCTCACAGATATAAATCATTGATTTATATGCACCTTTTGAGCGCTGCATGTTTTTTTATCTCACCTTTCTCGTACATTGTTCACCACTGTGTTACATGCCTGCAGCTGCCTTTTTCAATATTTTTTCTAATAGCGCAATTATTGTTTGGTTTGATTATACTCTCTTGATAATGGCCATCCATCTCCCTTTATGGACACTCTAAGTAAATAAGGTGGTCAAATACACCTTGCTGGGGAAAACGTCTAACTGTGCTGGAACCCTCTCTAAGGCAGCTGTCAGTTAAGCAAATGCTCTCACATACACCCCGGTCAATTACCACTGAAAAGAGGATGCAGACATCATTGCGCAACATATAATACTCATTAAAAAGCGATTAAAACATAACGTATAAACTCACACTCACTGGTGCTGTCCCTTCATGTAAATATATTTATCTATATCAACAGATTTTATATATATATATATATATATATATATATATATATATATATATACATACACACACACACACACATACAGTATCCCACAAAAGTGAGTACACCCCATACATTTTTGTAAATATTTTATTATATCTTTTCATGTGATAACACTGAAGAAATGACACTTTGCTACAATGTAAAGTAGTGAGTGTACAGCTTGTATAACAGTGTACATTTGCTGTCCCCTCAAAATAACTCAACACACAACCATTAATGTCTAAACCTCTGGCAACACAAGTCTGTACACCCCTAAGTGAAAATGTCCAAATTGGACCCAAAGTGTCAATATTTTATATGGCCACAATTGTTTTCCAGCATTGCCTTAACCCTCTTGGGCATGGAGTTCACCAGAGCTTCACAGGTTGCCACTGGAGTCCTCTTCCACTCCTCCATGACAACATCACGGAGCTGGTGGATGTTAGAGACCTTGCGCTCCTCCACCTTCCATTTGAAGATGCCCCACAGATGCTCAATAGGGTTTAGGTCTGGAGACATGGTTGGCCAGTCCACCACCTTTACCCTCAGCTTCTTTAGCAAGGCAGTGGTCGTCTTGGAGGTGTGTATGGGGTCGTTATCATGTTGGAATCCTGCCCTGCGGCCCAGTCCTTGAAGGGAGGGGATCATTCTCTGCTAGAATGTCACAGTACATGTTGGCATTTATGGTTCCCTCAATGAACTGTAGCTCCCCAGTGCCGGCAGCACTCATGCAGCCCCAGACCATGACACTCCCACCACCATGCTTGACTGTAGGCAAGACACACTTGTCTTTGTACTCCTCACCTGGTTGTCACCACACACACTTGACACCATCTGAACCAAATACGTTTATCTTGGTCTCATCAGACCACAGGACAGGGTTCCAGTAATCCATGTCCTTAGTCTGCTTGTCTTCAGCAAACTGTTTGCGGGCTTTCTTGTGCATCATCTTTAGAAGTTGCTTCCTTCTGGGACGACAGCCATTTGGACCAATTTGATGCAGTGTGCGGCGTATGGTCTGACCACTGACAGGCTGACCCCCACCCCTTCAACCTCGGCAGCAATGCTGGCAGCACTCATACGTCTATTTCCCAAAGACAACCTCTGGATATGATGCTGAGCACGTGCGCTCAACTTCTTTGGTCGACCATGTCGAGGCCTGTTCTGAGTGGAACCTGTCCTGTTAAACTGCCTTATGGCCTTGGCCACCATGCTGCAGCTCAGTTTCAGGGTCTTGGCAATCTTCTTATAGCCTAGGCCATCTTTATGTAGGGAAACAATTCTTTTTTTTTACACCCTCATGCCGCGTACACACGGTCGGACTTTTCGTCTACAAAAGTCCAACGGACGCTGACGGACTAAAGCTGGCTGGTAATCCGATCGTGTGTGGGCTTCTCCGGACTTTCAACATACTTTTTTAGCCTCAAATCCGACGTACTTTAGATTTGAAACATGCTTCAAATCTTTACTTCGTAACTACGACGGACCCCGAAATCCGCTCGTCTGTGTGCTAGTCCGACGGACAAAAAGCCACGCTAGGGCACCTATTGGCTACTGGCTATGAACTTCCTTATTTTAGTCCGGTGTACGTCATCACGTAAGAATTCGACGGACTTTTGTGTGATCGTGTGTAGGCAAGTCTGTTCGTTAGAAAGTCCGCCGCAAGTCCGTCGAAAGTCCGCCGAAAGTCTGCCGGAAGTCTGTCGGACAGGCTGTCTGACTTTTGTAGACGAAAAGTCCGACCGTGTGTACGCGGCATCAGAGTTCTTTGCCATGAGCACCATGTGGTGCCATGTTGAAGTTCCAGTGACCAGTATGAGAGAGTGAGAGCGATAATACCAAATTTAACACACCTGCTCCGCATTCACACCTGAGACCTTGTAACACTAACGAGTTACATGACACCTGGGAGGGAAAATAGCCAATTGGGCCCAATTTGGACATTTTCACTTAGGGGTGTACTCACTTTTGTTGCCGGCGGTTTAGAAATTAATGGCTGTGTGTTGAGTTATTTTGAGGGGACAGCAAATTTACACTGTTATACAAGCTGTACACTCACTACTTTACATTGTAGCAAAGTGTCATTTCTTCAGTGTTGTCACATGAAAAGATATAATAAAATATTTCCAAAAATGTGAGGGGTGTACCCACTTTTGTGAGATACTGTATATGCTTTATACAGATTTGATCATGAGTAAATGATGCTGCATTTTTTTCACTGTACTGTATGCACTATATAAAAGTTAAGGGTTTATATATTTTGCGCAAGGGGGTTATTGTATATATAGGGTCTAAGGCTGTTTAGCGCTCCAATAATATAATACTAAAGTAGCCTATGGGCTCTGACCTTCCTTTTTGGCTGGATGTCACAAAAAAAGCAACTAACATAATTCAACACAGGGTACCCCAGATCCTTTCCTATATTGCACTGTCTGTATGGGTCCCTGTTACCTCTGTACCCCAGGAGTCTTGAATCTAATATTTCCAGTTACTCCTTTAACAGAGCTCTATGCATAATTTAACTAGTTTTTTACTCTTCTTTTTCTTTTTCCTTTTGTGTGTGTTGCTTATCTGTATGTTTTTATGGTGATAAATTAAAAAAAATGGAAAAGGCTTATCCCTCTAACTATCACCAGATCTAGTGGTTTCCCTCTTGAAGATGTTCTTGCTATTGATTAAAGTATTAGATTTGATGTCAAGTATTCAAAAACTGACATCTTTGGGAGAGGTTACTTTCATTCAATGTATGCTATAAGCAGGAATGATTTTACAGTGAGTGTGGTTGAGGAATACCTTGCAGTTCCTTGGTATGATTTACAGATTTTTAATTGTAGCCAGATTCTTGGCTAAGTAACAGGAGCAATCTAGGACACTATGTTGGTGTGCTCTCACCAAACTGTCATGCTGAATTAGCTAACACTGTCTGCCTCCACCCAGCAGAGGGAGCTAGCAAGCAGGTGGAGCTAGAAGCCAGAAGGATTACTGACAGTCAAGTGTCAAGATTGGAGTTGCGTGTCTGGGACTAGTGAGCAGTCGCGTGTTTCATTTCACTGCTGCTAGTAGACTGAGTAGGAAAGGGACAGACCATCCGTATAGTATCTTTAAATCACTGCATGCAGAGCTTTAAAGAGACTGTGCACCACCTTAAAGACTGGGTCCCATTGAATAGCCGGCTGAAGATTGCAAATTCAGGTGCCATACACTTACCAACTGCTTCACAGGGACCCTGAAATGTATTACGAATACCTCTCTTGATACTAGTGCTCGCATAGTTATTTGCAGTACTCCTTACTCAATCAAAGGGGACAGGCTGTTTACAGAGTCGAGGCATATGAACAGAGAATCTGATATACCAAATATCGATTTGAGAAAACTTTCATGTAAGGTTTATGATTTTTAGGTTTACACCCAAGAGAATATGGTACACATTATTTTAGTATTGCTGGAGCAATAATGGCCAGTAGTAGTAGTATTCAGATTAGGAAGCTGTGCATATAGGCAAATGGAATTACAACTTTCTTTCAAGTCTTACATTTTTCTGATTTGCTGACAAGCTGATTTTTCCTTTTAAGTACCTTCCATCTTCTGGTGTGGCTTGTTGGGTATTCTTATATACCGGTATTTTGGGCAGCAAGTCTTTCATGCCTTTCTAAGTCTCATTCAGGAAGCTTTTTTTTAATTATAGAGGTCCAGTGGAATGGCATCAATGGCCTTTGCCTTGCCTGATGTTGCTATCATGTGTCTGTCATGTGTGTGCTAAGATTCTATTGTCTTTGGTTGTTCATTTTGAGGGAATAAAGGACTATGTGATTATCTGAGCTTGTTGGTTTTATGAGATCAGACATTCAGAGTTTTTCTCTTTTATTGCCCAACTTTGTCTTGGCGTGATCTCAAATTCTTCCCAGGGTATTTTGGAAGGAAAGCTGGGGTGGGGGAGAGACAGGGACATAAAGGTCTTAAAAGGCCATGACGGTTTCCCAACACAAGGATTATCCTGTTTGAGCAAAAGGGGACATGATTTTCTGATACATACAGAGGGGGGCAACAGACAATTGAAGCAAGATAACAGAATTAATTTAATTAATGAGATAGATTTAGATTTTTACCTCTCTGTTTTTTCATGATGATATAGAGAGGACATTTCTTTGTGGAGGGGGGTCAGAGTTAAGAGTTAAGATGTTAAGATGTTCAGAGTTAAGGTGTTATATGTTATAGTTTAGAAGTATGCTAAATTACATGACTATTAAAATGAATGACATCCATTTTCTTACCTGTCTTTTTTTTTACCACTGAAATGTAATATAATGGTTTGGGCTTAATTAGCCTATTCAAGACCAGAGTTTTCTGAGGCTTGGACACCCAGAACCGTTTCAAACCACACCAAGCTACAGGCATACCCCACTTTTAAGTACACAATGGGGTTTATTTACTAAAGCTGGAAAGTGCAAAATCAGCCTCACTTCTGCATAGAAACCAATGAGCTTCTAACCCTAGCTTGTTCAATTAAGCTTTGGTAATAAAACCTGGAAGCTCATTGGTTTCTATGCAGAAGTGAGCCTGATTTTGCACTTTCCAGCTTTAGTAAATAAACCCCATTGTGTACTTTAAAGTGGGGTATGCCTGTATTTCAAACATATTGTTTTATGTCACATAAATGTTAGTGCTAAAAATACTGTATGTCTTTCCAGTAATTTGTACCTTTAATCTGTGGTCATGTGGCTGCATAAGTTATTCTTCCAAACTATATCCGTCTGTGTGTGTGCGTGTGTGTGTGTGTGTGTGTGTGTGTGTGTGGGGGGGGGTAGCAACATTCACTCAATGCTTCCCTCACTCAGTTTTAGTTCTGACAGAGAGACTTCAACTAGGAGCTTCTGTAAATAAAAACTGGCAGAACTGGGCAGAGGGCATGTCAACCAGACTGACTACAGACAATAGGCAAAGTGTGCATCTAGGCAGCATCCTGTAGCTTTGGTTAGAAGCTGAGAGATGTAAATTGACAATGCCAGCTGCTTCCATGCTTGGTTTGGTCACAGTGCTGCTAAAGGGTGACCTTGCAGGGTTAATATGTGAAATGCTATTATAAAATGTAATTATTAAGGTTTACAAACACTTAAATGTTCTCATGGCTCGGGGTATTATACATTTAGACTTAAAGGATAAGTGCACCCTAACACTAAAAACTCTACATCTACAGACATTGATGATCTAACACTAACCTATCTAACCCTGTAAAGAAGAAATCAGTATACATACCTTTAAGCCTATCCGACCCGATCCCACGCTGAGCTGTCAGCTGCGGCTTCGCTGCCATGTGGACACAAAAATAAAAATAAATGCTGCCTGGAAAAGAAGCCATTTAATACTTACCTGCCCCATGTATGAAAGTCACTATTCCCCTCTGTATATATGAGATAGAAAATTATCCAGCATGCTTCCCAGTGGGGTGCATGCGTGGTCCCTTGCTGCGCTCTGTGGCTTCTTTCACCAGCCCCATGTCCTGTGGTGACAGTAGGAGGAACCATAGTGCGCAGAGGGGGGAACAGGCATCTGACACTCCTAAAGAAATTTTGACCAGAGATATAACTGCATCTGATAGAACGCAGACACTGTTCTGCTGATAATTTTCCACCAAAGTTGGTCTATTTTTAAATCTTGACTGTTGTCAAGCTAGGTGGTGCTTTCTTGTCTATGGGCGCCTATATTCTGTGCATACAGAGAAGAACAGCTGCAGAGGCAGTGGGATAGGTTAGTAAATAGTTTATATTCTAGGCAGTATTTTTTTTAGTTTCGTGTCCACACAACATTATCACTTTAGATAAAGGTTGAACTGTTTGGTTAAGATGTAAAGGTGAAGTTTGGAGTGAATGAAAAAACAAACCTACATACTCCCAATCTATGTGATACTGCAGCTGTTCCATGCCAGCTCTAAAGACCAAGAGCTGAGCGATCACCTGACCGCTGATCAATCAGCTTTCAGTCAACTCGCAGCAGACAACAGTGACGTCAGTCAATGCACCTCACTCTGGTCCACTAATGTACACTGGAGCACCAGACTGGGAAGGTGGCAAGCTTCACAGGCTTTCAAAGGCACCCCGAAAGGCCGTACCAGCCATTAATCAGGCAGCCCGGTGGATCCTAATGCCCCGTACACACGGTCGGACATTGATCGGACATTCCGACAACAAAATCCTAGGATTTTTTCCGACAGATGTTGGCTCAAACTTGTGTTGCATACACACGGTCACACAAAGTTGTCGGAAAATCCGATCATTCTGAACGTGGTGACGTAAAACACGTACGTCGGGACTATAAATGGGGCAGTAGCCAATAGCTTTCATCTCTTTATGTATTCTGAACATGCGTGGCACTTTGTGCTTCGGATTTGTGTACACACGATCGGAAATTCCTACAACAGAATTTGTTGTCGGAAAATTTTATAGCCTGCTCTCAAACTTTGTGTGTCGGAAAATCTGATGGAAAATGTCCGATGGAGCCCACACACAGTCGGAATTTCCGACAACATGCTCCGATCGGACATTTTCCATCGGAAAATCCAACCGTGTGTACGGGGCATAACAGTTTTGTCAGGATCCTTTCTGAATTTGATGTGGCTCTGCCCTGTCAGCAGATTTAGTTTAATAAAGTTTGTCTTTGCCACAGAGATTATACAAAGTGATTTCATGTAAAGTGTGACGTTATTCCACTTACTTTGTAAAGTATTGTTTGGCAATACTCTGTTACAGACCACTGTAGGAAGGTAAGTGCTCTGAAGTAGGATCGCACACATATAGGTTGGACTTGATGGACTTGTGTCTTTTTTCAAACTCACCTACGTGTAACTATTTAACTATGTAACTACCCTGTTTCCCCCAAAATAAGACCTAGCGTGATTGTCAGTGATGGCTGCAATATAAGCCCTACCCTCCAAATAAGCCCTACCCTGTTTTCCCGAAAATAAGCCCTACCCTGAAAATAAGACCTACAGGGACTTTAACTAGGGCTTATTTGGGGGTAGGGCTTATATTGCAGCCATCACCGACAATCACGCTAGGTCTTATTTTCGGGGAAACAGGGTATGCAGGAGCAAATGTATTCAACTGCTAGACTTAGTGCTGGACTATGTCTAACAGATGGCAGATCAAACACTTGATTGTTGCTGGAACCAGTCAGAGTCTTTGAGTTCAGGTGCCATTCTAAATTGACACTGGGACAAACAGCTGCTATCCCAGCTCAGTTTTAAATTGGCACCTGGGGGTAAAGTAGTTAACAAAATTATGCCAAATGGAGATACAAGGCTAACTCATACATCAAACATCTATTTGTATTGTTCTGGTGGCTTAAGCCTGGTAACCACAAGCCGAATATCAGCCAGTATCAGCCAGTTCAACAGAAACCGTCTGACATTCGGCCTGTGTGTACGGCAGCCTATCCGACATTAGCCCAGCTTCCGTAGAACAGGCATGCCAGAAAAACATCTGCCAATGCCCCCCCCCCCCCCCCCCCCGCCCCGTCAGAACGCAATAACTCAGTATGGAGATTGCTATAATAACATTGCATAGTTAGTACAGAGCCCTCCTCTTGAGCTCCTCAGTTCTGGGCTGATTGAAAAAACTCATAGTGTGTACCAGGCATTAGAATCTGTCCCTGACCATATCTGCCCATTGTCACCACTTCTACCCAGCAGCATCAGATGTTCTAAAGCTAAAAATGTCACTGCTATTGAACTATAAAGGGTCTGCGAGGGTTCACAGACATGAAATATGCAGATTTAAGTTTTTTTGCTATCTAGAAGGAGAAGCAATGCATGCCAGATGCCTAAATGAATCCTGCAAGATTGGCACATTTACCTTTTTAGGTAGTAGTTGAAGGGAGGATTAAAAACATGTAAAGGTTAGAAGACACCCTTAATCTCTGTTTAATAAGTATTTAAGGATAATTTTCCTATATGATGTTCAGAACGTATGTGATGCAATAGTTTATGTCCAGAGATGGTCAAACTGTTGTATAACTGCTATACATCAGAATTGTTTGAATTGTGCTTTAATTTGACTCCAAACATAGATATTTTACATATGTAAGGTCTCCAATCCTTAATTGTTATAGCAAATAAAAAGCATACATGTGTTGTTACCTGCAGGTTTTTGATGGTGTAATGGTATCTTTCACAGACTGCACCACAGAGGAGTTGGAATGACCTGTTTTACAGTTAAATTTACAATCAGTTATGGCAAATCATGAAAACATTTCAATTATTTAACCATTTAAATAGGTTATACCTCTATATGAGCCTATTCCCCACTCAGTGTATATATCTGAGGAAATACCCAATATTACCAATGGCATTAAAATATATTCAATTCCATAAAACACTAAGGTGTCTGTTTATGAAGCAGTGAAATCTATTCACTGATTCGTTCTCCGGCATTCACAGAGGAGATCTTTCTCCTCTGTGTGCCAGTTTATGAAGCGGTGTAGATCGCTTCACCTTTGGAGGAGTGAAGTGATCTACAAACGCTTCCAACAGTGGAGAACGGCCCCTGATACTGGAATGTCCTGAGACTTTACGAGATTACAGCACCAGAAATTCACAGAAACACCGAGATGTCAGTTTATTAAGCAGTGATAAATTATCACCGCTCAGTACACTGACAGACGGCGTGGTTAATGTTAAAAAAATAACGAGTCCCCCTACATTATATACATATGTATACACCAGGGGTCTTCAAACTGCGGCCCTCCAGGTGTTCAGGAACTACAATTCCCATCATGCCTTGTCATGTCTGTGAATGTCAGAGTTTTACAATGCCTCATGGGATGTGTAGTTCTGCAACAGCTGGAGGGCCGTAGTTTGAGGATCCCTGGTATACACACACACACACACATTATATATACACATGTGTACACACACACATTATATATACATGTATATGCACACACATTATATATACATGTATATGCACACACATTATATATATATATACACACATTATATATATATATATATATATATATATATATATATATATATATATATATATATATATATATATATATATATATATACACACACACATAAATATGACAGGGGGACATGGTTACAGTGTTGGGGGGTCTGAACGAGGGAGAAGAAAGTTAAAAATCTTCCTCCTTCCCCCTCAGATCCCCCAAGATTTCCTCTTCACTCCCCGATTCTCCACCTCTGAGCTGGTGAATCAGGAAGGGTGAATTCTGACTCAGATCGCCAGTGAAGCGCTGAGATCGCAGCTTCATAAACTGGCCGTTACTGTGTCAGTCAATGAGGATTCTCCATGTGTGGAGATCATCGGTGGGAGAACACGTTCAAACACTTCTCCCCCCCCCCCCGATTATCTCTGTTTCATAAACTGTTTATGGACTGTGATCAGCGGCGATACTCGGGATCACCGCTGATCACTGCTTCATAAACGGACACCTAAAGGATTATGCCTCCCAACCTGGCTTGGGTCTAAGTTCTCTAATGATCCTATTATTGAGGTAGATTACACGGTAACTTTATCTTCAATGATTTCATTACACGTGTGCAGGGCTTTTTTTCTCAAACAATAGGTGCTGGAACTCAACCACGACCCCCCAAAACCCCTCTCCCCACACACACCCCCCAAAACACATCAAATAGTGGGTGTGGTCAGTCAAACTTCACAAACAGTAGGAGGGTCCTAAAGGGGCATTAAATACCAAGATTGCATTACATACAGAGTGGAGAGTTCGGGGGGGGGGGGGGGGGGGCGGGTACACACAGAGTGCAGAGCTGTCACTTGTAAACACAGAAACCAGACTTCTGTGTTTACAAGTGATTGTGGTCAGCAGGCCCCCCCCCCCCCCAAGGGTCTGAGCCAGAGGTGATGGAACCAAGTTCCACCAAGTTCCCCCTGAAAAAAAAGCCCTGCACGTGTGTATGGCTAAGATTTCAAGCAAAACATCCATGTGAATGGGAGGTTTTCTTCACTCTTCAATTGAGAAAAGTGAAGGCTCAAAGATTTGCATATCCACTGCTGTCAGATTTGGGTAAGGAAGGTTGTGGGTTCGGATGCTCTGTAGATGCATGCATGAAAGGACAACTAGATAACTCCCCGCCCAACCGTCATAGGGAGATCTCTGGCTTTCTATGCTTGTCTTTAAACCTGAAAGACAGGTAGTTTGCTATATATAAATGATATATTATAAACAACTACCATTTAAAAAAAAATATATAAAATACCCATTCAGATTTTTTATTCTTTGTTACATATCAGTACTGTGGATCTCTTGCAGTTTCATTATAACTACTTCCAGTCTACATACACATCTGCACTGGCTGTATGGCATTTCTCAGAACCAGTTTCGACATGATAACACAAGTGAACCATGCCTGTGTAATAAGTGTCATCACACACACTTGTAGTCTCCATTGAAAGCCCATGTGACAAGGTGGCAACACAGAAGAACAATTGGGACACAGGGACAGAGCATCTTCACTTTATAAAGTGCCTGCACAAGAAATTTTAGAGCAGGATCACCAGGGATTATTTTAAGTGTATTTAAGCTAAAACATATTTTCATGTTTACGACAAAGTAGTAAAAGTTTTTTGCCATCTGTGTCTCATTGGAGAGATTTTTCTTCCCCTAATGTAGACACAACAAGAAGTGCAAGGAAATCAATCCTCAATGAGCAAAATTCACTCATCAGCACAAATGGGTTCAAAATCCCCCCTTTATTGTTGTTCCGGTGACAACTCAAAATTTGGGATTTTCTTTCACTTTCCTTTTTTACAGACAATAGTCAGTCATTAGGACAGACAAGGTGAATCTCCCCAGAAGGAACACAGATACTAATAATCTGACAAGTTCTAACCATTCACCAATCTATGCAAAACAAAACAGAGCAAAAAGATGTCTTTAGATACACTTTACCAAAAGTTGCAGATTTCAAAAAATTGAAATTTTATAAATATGTTAAAACCTATATGTGATTTTAGAACTTGGGTTTGCATATACTTTAAATCAAGTCTTTCATAGCCTGGCTTGTCAGATAATCAGCCTGAACATTAAAAAGCTATTTTAATCAATTCCAAAATGCTAATTTCAAACTGGTAGCTCTGCTTACGTCAATAGATTATCAGAACAGATGCTTGATAATTCATTGTATCAAATCATTGTTTGCGTTGCCAGAATAACTTTATTAGGCTTTATTTATTGTCACAAGGGACAAAGTTCCAGTACCATTTACAAGTCATAAGAAACTTATATGAATACACCAATTTGTAGTATTTAGGATGGGCACCTATTCACTTTTTGGATAAGAAGGGTGGGGAGTAGTATAGGGATAATATGGTGCAATCTATAAAAAAAACTATAGTTATCCTTCAATACTTTTAAGATTTTGCCAAAGCCTTTCTTTCACTCTGATGCCGCGTACACACGGTCGGACTTTTCGTCTACAAAAGTCCGACGGACGCCGACGGACCAAATTTGGCGGACAATCCGATCATGTGTGGGCTTCCCCAGACTTTCAGCGGACTTTTCCAGCCGCAAATCTGACGGACTTTAGATTTGAAACATGCTTCAAATCTTTACGTCGTAACTCTGTCGGACCCAGAAATCCGCTCGTCTGTGTGCTAGTCCGACGGGCAAAAACCCACGCTAGGGCAGCTATTGGCTACTGGCTATCAACTTCCTTATTTTAGTCCGGTGTACGTCATCACGTACAAATCCGTCTGACTTTTGTGTGATCGTATGTAGGCAAGTCCATTCATTAGAAAGTCCGCCACAAGTCCGCCAAAAGTCAGTCGAAAGTCCGTCGAAAGTCTGTCGGACGGGCTGTCAGACTTTTGTAGCCGAAAAGTCAGACCGTGTGTACGCGGCATTAGTTCTTTACACACAATGAGCATCAATCAAGAGCAGTGGTCTCTAAACTGTGGCCCTTTGCTTGTTTTTTATTCTGCACCTTGAGGCATTATTTTATCCACTGATACCAACAATGGGGCATAATTCCCACCACTGACACCAGGGAGGGGGCACAATCCCTCCCAATTACACCAATGATAGGGCACAATTTCTCCCAATTACACCAATAATGGGGCCCAGTGACACCAACAATGTGACACAATTCCTCCTACGGACTCCCATAGTCCGGCCCCTCTAAAGTCTGAAGGACAGTAAACTGGCCCTTTGTTTAGAAAGTTTGGAGACCCCTGATCAAGAGGATTGTGTTGATGGGATTTTGTTTGCAAAAGAACTGCATCTCTCCCTATACAAGTCAATGGGAATGCAAAATCAACTTAACGCAGCTTAGAAGGAGGTAGGGTGCAGGTCAGAAAGAGTCAACTCAAGGTCAAAGTCTCCCTTTAAATGAGCTCTCAGTGATCTTAGAAGTGTCTCAATCTGATCTCAAATGCAGGCTCTTATTGGTACAAGCCCAACACAGGTCCTAGGGATCACTTTCATTTACCTGCATGGGGTATATGTAAATTGCTGCATAGTCTCACAACTATGGTGAGAACAACCCATAGGAAAAACACAACCACAAATACAAGGCAGACGTAAACTCAAATGTTAACATAAAGCTAAATTAACATTCTTAGGGCCTATGTCAATTTCATTGTTAAGTATATGCAGGTTGCCTTTGACATCAATGTGAGATACTTAAGTGATCATTCATATTTTACTGTAGGTGCATTTGACTTGCCTTTACCTGATTTTGATCTGCTTCAGCAGCTTTTGCATTCCCGTAAGGCCCGGACTGGCCATAGGGCACACAGGTAGTTCAGCATCACTCTTTACTGTGTAAAAGAGACCACTGACCAGACCAAAGCATGCTCTCATCATGCTGTGTGTAAATGCAGGTGTAAAACATTGTGTGAGAGGGACAGTTCTTGGGCCCAAAAGGTGTCCTGCATTTAAAGTGTATATATGATTTTTTTTCTTTTGTGTTTGTAAATGTGGTGTATTTAGTACTGGCTGGCTGGGTAAGTTCAGTGTTAGCAAAAAAATCATATATACACTTTAAATGCAGGACACCTTTTGGATTATATTATATATAATTGTGGGTAATATATTTTTAATGTGCCCTAAAATTAACTGTTATCTCTTAGCCTGGGTTCACACTAGATGTGGTGCGAACTCACAGCAAATTTGCTGCGGTTTCAGCACTTCATCTAATATCGCAACCTGTCCATGTGAACCAATTGCAGAGTGTATGTTAAGTTAACGACACCTGGCAATCGGTTTGCAAAACGCAGCGCAGTTTGCCGAATCGGATCGCATAGGTGTGAACACCCATGCAATCTGATTCTGGTGTGGACAATAAAGGGTCCTGCACCAGTTTGGGGTGAATGCAGTGCGATTGGAGCCATACAAATCCATGGCTCAAATCGCACCGCAGAGACACTACATGTAATTCACACAGGAACGTGCTGTGATTCCTGTGCGAATTACATATGGTGTCTCACACTGTAGTAGTGTGAACCCGGGCTGAGGCCTTAAAGCTAGCTGCAGCCTTCCCCTTGACAGGGGTGAGCTCAGGTGTGTTTGGATCCTACTCTGAACCAGTGGCCGCTGGTGCTCAAAATCTTTGGGGGGGGGCTCAAACAAACTGAAAAAAAAAACATCAAATCAACGCAGCTACTGTGCCCATCAATTGCCGCCACTGTGCCATCAAACGCAGCCACTATGCCCATCAAACGCAGCCACTGTGCCCATCAAACACAGCCACTGTGCCATCAATTGCCGCCACTGTGCCCATCAAACGCAGTCACTGTGCCCATATATTGCCGCCACTGTGCCATCAAACGCAGCTACTGTACCCATCAATTGCTGACACTGTGCCCATCAATTGCTGCCAGTGTGCCCATCAATTGCTGCCAGTGTGCCCATCAACTGCTGCTACTGTGCCCATCAACTGCTGCCAGTGTGCCCATCAATGCTGCTACTGTGCCCATCAACTGCTGCCAGTGTGCCCATCAATTGCCGCTAGTGTGCCCACCAATTGCTGCCAGTGTGCATCCCCCGCCCAGCCTGTCTCGGTGGGGCAGCGGTCACGGCGGCGATGTTTTCCACGCTCCTCGATGTCTTTTCCCTCCTCTGCTATGATTGGACGCCTGATAAGCGGGGTCCAATCACAGCGCCTGTTGTTTCAGCCAATCAGGTGACAGGTAACAGATCTGAGCACCTGATTGGCTGGGAGGCGGTTCAGTGTTAGCACAACGCTGGGTTAACAGCAAACCCCCAGGATGGCGCCCCGCTGTTCATCTTTTTGGACGCCTATTAGAGCCTATGGCTCTAATCAGGTGCTTCCAAAAAACACCCCGCTGCTGTAATTCAGGTGCCTGGCACCTGAAAAGGGGTTAGGCACCTGAATAGGGGGTGGCAGCGGCGACCATAGATAGACTCATGCAATGCATGAATCTATGTATAGTGATAGAGAGGTGGCAGGAGAGAGGGGGCGGCGCCCGTGCGCCCCTTATGGATGCACCGCCACTGGTTTGCACTATCCTGAGCTTTCCAGCCAGGATAGCCCCACAGCCGCACATATACACTTCTCTTGTATATGTGCAGCTGCAGACCATAAATTATGATTGGCAGTGCACTGTGACAGGAGGGGGCTCGGGGGGGGGGGGGGGGTTAAATAACAAACATGTCATGCTTACCTGATCTGTATTAAAAAAATAAATGGGCTGCTCAGCCTAAAATGCCCGGGCCTATTTTTTGTCCCAGTCCGGGCCTGATTCCCGTAGACTTGTAATGGGAGAAAAGCAGTTCCAAAGTAAACAAAAGCCCATTAACACTGGCCTTAAGTGTGGGGTGGATCAATAAAGAGTAGTAGAAAGCCACAGTACTCACTTATCCCGACACATAGCACAATGCATCACACCTAAAACAAACCAATGAGGCCTTAGGCTAACATCTGACTACAGAACAATATTCATGCTGTTTCTATAGATTGTGTGAACCAAATTCTACTGAAATGACATATTATCAGACAACAGACACATCTTTAATACGCTTGGCACTCTTTCCTCTAAATACAGTCAGATCACATTTTGGGAATAATTTATTTCCCACGGGTCAATATTCTCACAACTGTAAATCTAACCTTTATACAGACAGAATTTTGTGGACCAAATTACTGTTTTATGTGAGATGACAATGGGACATAACCTATAGATACCTGTTTGGAATTAATCACTGCATTATGAAAGATCAAACCCAAAAGTCCATATGAAGCTGACTTACATGAATTTCCAGGATTTGAGTGAATTTCCAAGTTTTGAAGTCGTTGTAGAACATCACGCAGTACTGATTTCAGCAGCATGACTTCCTCCTCCTGCGCTTGTAAACGCATCTCCCACTTAGTTGTTGGGCGCACATCTGTAAAGGAACAAATTCAGTTAGTCCATTGCCCAGCCTACTAAGACCCAGCTAACATCACGTTTTTATTGTTTTATGCCAAGTCAGCATTATTTTTGTACACAGCAGCTATGTTGTACCTTAAAAAACATTCTAATTGGACAGCATTGTGGGCAAGTGGTTTGACCTTTTGTCTTGGGACACGGGATCAGCTCTCACTATGGTAAATATCTGTTCCTTTTTTATAATCCAGTGCATATGGGTACCTCGAAGAGACTGCTACACACCTTTTTTTTGTTCCCTTTAACCATTGCAATGGTCATTACTTTTGTTGAAGTTTTTTATGTTGGTGATCAATCATCCCAAGATTCTTTATTGCATCTGCGACTCTTGTAACATTGCTGGGTGCTGACATCTTTTTCCTGATGTCAGCAGAATCTAGCAGACTCTGTACTTCCACCCTGGGATGCAGTGGTAAAATCCTGCTGGGGGGATGGGGTAAGTTACCATGGCATCTACTTTCAGACCACAGCATCCACCATGCCCTACCCTTACCTCCTCCCATTAGGCTGACATACTATGTGCACTCTGGCCCTGCATCTCAGAACTGTCACACCAGCTCTCTCAAGGCCTTACCAGGAGCTACAGCAGAGGGGGATATGACATCACAAAGGGGAGGGGGAGCTAGGTATTTACCTGGTCCCAAAGTGGTAAATTTCGCTAATGCCGCGTACACAGGAGCGGACTTTACGGCAGACTTGGTGCGGCGGACTTTTCGACTGACTTTACGACGAACTTTCCGAATGAACGGACTTGCCTACACACGATCAACCAAAGTTCGACGGATTCGTACGTGATGACGTACGACCGGACTAAAACAAGGAACTTCATAGCCAGTAGCCAATAGCTGCCCTAGCGTCGGTTTTTGTCCATCGGACTAGCATTCAGATGAGCGGACTTTTCAACCGGACTCGAGTCCATCGAAAAGATTTGAAACATGTTTTATTTCTAGGTCCGTCGAACTTTTGGGGAAAAAAAGTCCGCTGGAGCCCACACACGATCGAATTGTCTGCAGGACCAAGTATGCCATAAAGTCCGGTCATGTGTACACGGCATAAGAGGTTTAGAGTCCCACGGCTGACCAAATACATAAAGTATTAAAATACACTGGATTTGGATGCCTTTCAAAAGCCTGTATATTGCACTGCTTTATAACCCTTTTTGTGTATTGGTCAATGATGATTGCCATCTGTTCTGTCTCTATATCATTTGTTATAAACCAATAAAGATTATTTCTAGGGGAAAAAAAGGCTAGAATAGACTTCCAGGAACGTGGTCTTTATGTGCGTGCATATGTATTTGTATGTGGCATTAGATTGCCAGCTCCTGCATCAGGAACACAGGGAAAAAGTATTTAACACATGGAAGTGCAAAAAGGCATGAAAAGCCAAGACACCAGCTGAAATCTAACAGTAATTAGAAAGCAATCCTGCCCCTTGTCAGTGCAAATTAATATCAGCCGGTTCAGTCCAACTGATGGCTTGCCTGCGTGGGTTTCCTACGGGTACTCCGGTTTCCTCCCACACTCCAAAGACATGCTGGTGGGTTAATTGGCTTCTCTCTAAATTGGCCCTAGTATATAAATGTGAGTTAGGGACCTTAGATTGTAAGCTCCTTGAGGAGAGGGACTGTGAATGTACAATGTATATGTAAAGCTCTGCGTAAATTGATGGCGCTCTATAAGTACCTTAAATAATAATAATAATAATAATAATAATGGCCTATAAAAAGGTGTCTCAATACCAAGGTGCCACAGGATCTCATAATGGGTAAAAGCAAAGAGCTCTCTCAAGACCTTCACAAAACATACTGATGGCATTGGTTACAGAAGGATTTCTAAACTTCTGAATGTTCCAGTGAGTACTGTTGGGGCCATAATCCAGAAGTGGAAAGAACATAATTTCACCATAAACTGGCAACAACCAGGTGCTCCTTGCAAGATTTCTAACAGAGGAGTGAAAATAATTATTAGAAGAGTTGTCCAAGAGCCAAGGACCACTTGTGGAGAGCTTCAGAAAGACCTGGAATTAACAGGTACAATTGTTTCAAAGAAAACAATAAGTAATGCACTCAACCACCATGGCCTGTATGCACACTCACCACGCAAGACTTCATTGCTGAAGAAAAAGCATGTTGAAGCTCATTTAAAGTTTGCTGCACAACATTTAGACAAGCCTGTGAAATACTGGGATAATATAGTCTGGTCAGATGAGGCCAAAATTGAACTCTTTGGATGCCATAATACACACCATGTTTTGAGGTCAAATGGCACTGCACATCACCCCAAAAACACTCCCCAACAGTGAAGTTTGGAGGTTGGTGTGGGGCTGTTTTCCAGCATACGGTACTGGCAAACTTCATATCATTGAAGGAGGGATGAATGAAAAAATGTACCAAGATATTCATGATAAAAATCTGCTGCCATCTACCAGGATGATGAAGATGAAACAAGGGTGGCCATTTCAGCAAGACAATCATCCCAAACACAAAGCCAAGGAAACTCTCAACTGGTTTCAAAGCAAGAAAGTAAAGCTGCTAGAATGGCCCAGCCAATCACCTGACCTGAATCTAATAGAAAATCTATGGAAAGAATTAAAGATCAGAGTTCATAGAAAAGGCCCACAGAACCTTCAAGATTTGAAGACTGTTTGGGTGGAAGAATGGGCCAAAATCACACCTAAGCAATGCATGGGACTAGTTTCTCCATACAGAAGGCGCCTTAAAGCTTTCATTACCAACAAAGGATTTTGTACGAAGTATTAAAAAAATTTCAGTTAGTGTGCTCAATAATTTTTTCCTGTGTCATTCCATTTTATTACACATAACTTAATTTCTGCACGTATTTGTTTTGGTTTCTTTGTATGTATGAATTGCTTGGGTTGTTACCAGTGGCGGTTGGTGGTATATTTCGGGGGGGGGGGGGGGCAGTAAACAGTGCACCTACACACAACCACCCCCCCTAGTCCGGTCACATGGTCCGACAATTCCCAGTACGGTACTTACCCCATCTATTGCGCAGGCGATGGGTGGCGACTTCCCCTTGCTTCTCCTCCTCGGCATCCCGACGTCTCCTCCCTCCTCCTCTTAGGCCAATTGGAACGCTTCTCCTTTTGGACAATCAGGAAACAGGTTTCACAACCCACTTCCTGATTGGTCGGGAGGAGAATAAGTGTGACAGGATCGCCTCAACCGAATGGTTTGCTGTCTCTCTGGTGTCAGGGTTCAGCATGTAATGGACCGGGTTGATAAATTACTGGGAGGGGCTGGGCATGACCCAGCTGTGTGTTCGTCCACGTTGGAACCAATGACCGTATATATGGAAGGTGGAGGCTCCTTAAGAACCAATTTAAAGAACTAGGCTCCAAATTGAAGGGAAGGACCTCCAAGGTGGTATTCTCTGAAATATGGCCTGTGCCATGCACAACACAGGAAAGTCAGGGGTACATTAGAGAGCTGAATGCATGGCTAAAGACCTCATGTAAGAAGGAGGGATTTGGGATTTTAGAGCACTGGGCTGACTTTTCATTGGGGTGCAACCTATAAGCTAAAGTTGGTTTGCACCTAAATAGAATGGGGTCTACTGTGCTGGGGGAGAGGTTTATGGGAAGGCTGGAGGAGTATTTAAACTAGGATTGTGGGGGTAGGGTGAATTAGATTATAATGATGCAGACAGGTCAGACAGGGGTCAGCCCGCATTGGTGGGTGGAATGGGGAAAGATGTAGATTAAGGGGGGGATATGATCAACATGTACAAATACATAAGTGGTCCATATAGTGAACTTGGTGTTGAGTTATTCACTTTAAGGCCATCACAGAGGACAAGGGGGCACTCTTTACATCTAGAGGAAAAAAGGATTTAATCTCCAAATACAGAAAGGTTTCTTCACAGTAAGAGCTGTGAAAATATGGAATAGACTCCCTCCAGAGGTGGTTCTGGTCAGCTCAGTAGATTTCATTATAAAAGGCCTGGATTCTTTCCTAAATGTACATAATATAACTGGGAACTGACATTTATAGGTAAAGTTGATCCAGGGAAAATATGATTGCCTCTCGGGGGATCAGGAAGGAATTTTTTTCCCCTGCTGTAGCAAATTGGAGCATGCTCTGCTGGGGTTTTTCGCCTTCCTCTGGATCAACTGTGGGTGAAGGATTGTGTATATGGGATTATATTTGTTTTTTTTTTTGTTGAACTGGATGGTCTTTTTTCAGCCTGACTAACTATGTAACTATGTAACAATAGCGAATATTCAGTCACACAGCTGGGTGGGCTCGGAGCACAGTACTGTGCGCCCCGAGCCCACCCTTTTTTGAAGCCTATTAGAGACTCTGGCTCTAATCACGTGCTTAAAAAAAAATACCCCGTTTGGAATCCATGCTTCCGGCCCCCTAATCTACATGCGGGGCACTGGACGCATGGATTCCAAACAGGGTTTTGTTTTTTTTGGATAGGAGGGCAGTATGGACGGGCCACCACTGGTTGTTACCGACATGAAAAATTTAAAATTTCATGTCAATAACACCTTTAGAAATACAGTACATTTACCTAGAAAAATGGTGATGTGTTCAATATTTATACTTATTTTACCCACTGTGTATATATATATATATATATATATAAATATATATACACACACTGTATATATATAAAACAAAACCAGTGGAATAAATGGTAGTTAAGGTAAACTCATTCACACTGGGGCAGCAGAATGACTTATGCCCCGTACACACGGTCGGATTTTCCGATGGAAAATGTCCGATCGGAGCGTGTTGTCGGAAATTCAGACCGTGTGTGGGCTCCATCGGACATTTTCCATCGGATTTTCCGACACACAAAGTTTGAGAGCAGGATATAAAATTTTCCGACAACAAAATCCATTGTAGGAAATTCCGATCGTGTGTACACAAATCCGACGGACAAAGTGCCACGCATGCTCAGAATAAATAAAGAGACGAAAGGTATTGGCTACTGCCCCGTTTATAGTCCCGACGTACGTGTTTTACGTCACCGCGTTCAGAATGATCGGATTTTCCGACAACTTTGTGTGACCGTGTGTATGCAAGACAAGTTTGATCCAACATCCGTCGGAAAAAATCCTAGGATTTTGTTGTCGGAATGTCCGAACAAAGTCCGACCGTGTGTACGGGGCATTAGTATTGAGGCATTGCAGCACTGGGGTCTTTGATTTTAATCTTGACCGGGACATTGGAGTTTGCATGTTCTCCCTGTGTTTGAGTGGGTTTCCTCCAACACTCCAAAGGCATGCTAGTAGGTTAATTGACTCCTATCTAAATTGGCCCTATCTAGTTTGTGTTCACAAATTGGCTTTGCATATGTGATATCAGATTTAGCATGCCAGTCCCAAGATGAGCAATTGGTGAGGGTAGAAGAAAGATCTAGCAACCTACATAAAAATAAAAACCATAAAAAAATCCTGTGGCAAAAAGCCTTTCAAAAGCATATCAGATATGGTGCCCAGAGAGCCGGCCCATAGAGTCGTCAACTGAAAAGATTTGCACATACATTCACATTTGCTTTCCTCTTGTTACACATTTCTGCCTTTTGGGTTGATTTATAAAAACAGGAGCAACGAAAAATATAAGGAAGTGTAAGTACAACAGCTGATCAGATTTATTGCTTCATTTTGTTTCAGTAAAAGCTTACACCCACCTCTAATGGTAGGATTGTTTCACACTTACATGCTTCACTTTGACTTTGTGTAATCTTTGTGTAATCTAAGTTTACACACCCTTCTCCGCTATGTGTGAACACTTACACACACCCTACAAGTACCATCCCTTCAAATACTGCATTCCGATTACCTTTTCTACGACAACTCTCTTCCCACTTCACTGAAACAATGAAACGTATTCTCATCTGTAACCTTCGCACCTAGTTTACCTTTTTTCAATCCAGTGAGAGTGAAGGCAGAGTCAAGTATGGATCCTATTTGAGCATCCAAAGCTGGCCAGAAACTCACTGTGGGAACCTACATGATTGACTTAATGCGGAAACACAGCTTTAAAGAATGCCATCCCACACAAAGTTTTTTATAGAAATAAATGTGCAGCTGTAACTTCGAATTGACAGTTTTATATCAAGCTAGTTCCTTGCATCATGACTAAAACCACAGGTACTCGTAAAGAACCAGTGGTTCAGGTATTTTGTGGGTACGTAACCCAATACAGGTCTCAACAAGTCCCTTTTATTTATTTATCTTAGTACAATCATGACTAATAAATCACAGTATATTTCCTGTGCATTAATGCTATAAAAAAGGAAACACATTTTTTGCGCATATGAACATCTTATGCATCTTTTTAGGATCTGCATAAACGTATAAAATGTGCAATGCAAAGATATAGCTTATATGTATTTCCATATACAAGCATTGGTGACATTTTATTGATTGAAAAAGCGAAAAGGAGCTTTAAAAGACCTAAAGTTATGAAATCAAGGAAACTGAGCCTTTAATTAAAGCGGAGTTCCACACAAAAATGGAACTTCCGCTTTTCAGAACCCCCCCCCCCTCCGGTGTCACATTTGGCACCTTTCAGGGGGGAGGGGGGTGCAGATACCTGTCAAAGACAGGTATTTGCACCCACTTCCGGCATAGACTCCCACGGGAGTCTATGCCTCTTCCCATCCCTTCGCGCTGTCTCCTGGGAAACACACAGCTCCCAGGAGAGAGCGGGGACCACTTACGATGCGCAGCGCGACTCGCGCATGCGCAGTAGGGAACCGGGAAGTGAAGCCGCAACTTTTCACTTCCTGATTCCCTCACCTAGGATGGCGGCAGCAGCTGCCGAGAACCGAGCGGGTTCTTGGCATCGCCTGCCGACATCGCTGGACCCTGGGACAGGTCAGTGGCCATGTATTAAAAGTCAGCAGCTGCAGTATTTGTAGCTGCTGGCTTTTAATATTTTTTTTTTTTTTGGCAGTGTGGGTGGACTCCCGCTTTAATGAGGTCAAGATAATTACCCAACAAGCAGTGGTAACCCACAGCATTGCATTGAATTAGAAATAATATCTTACTTGTTGCACATATTAGGATTGAGTATGTGTGTATTGTAAAGTTGGGGGTTGTTTAGCTCAGTGTAGAGCCTACCAGTGAGCGGAGTCCACACTAGATATGCCGTTTAAGGGCTTGTAGGCCCACTTTTATTAAAGAAAGAAAATGTCCATCCAGAATTCCCACGCAGGGGTTTCAACTTCACAGCAGTAATGTAGTAATAAACAAAAAATACTGCTTGACAAGGGGGCACTCTTTACGACTGGAGGAAAAGAGATTTCATCTCCAAATACGGAAAGGTTTCTTCACAGTAAGAGCTGTGAAAATGTGGAATAGACTCCCTCCAGAGGTGGTTCTGGCCAGCTCAGTAGATTGCTTTAAGAAAGGCCTGGATACTTTCCTAAATGTACATAATATAACTGGGTACTGACATTTATAGGTAAAGTTGATCCAGGGAAAATCCGATTGCCTCTCTGGGATCAGGAAGGAATTTTTTCCCCTGCTGTAGCAAATTGGAGCATGCTCTGCTGGGGTTTTTTGCCTTCCTCTGGATCAACTGTGGGTATAGTATTGGGTATATTGGATTGTATGTTTTTTTTTTTTTTTTTATGGTTGGACTGGATGGACTTGTGTCTTTTTTCAACCTGACTAACTATGTAACTATGTAACTATGTAACTGCTGCTCATGCTTATGCTTCAACCCTCTTGGCTCTATAACGGAGTTCCTGTACAAACCCTGTATCTCAGCACTCTTTTCCAGCTTCCTTGCAGTTCCAGCCCACCGGCTTGGACCCTCTGTCTGCTCTGACAGACGGAACTGTGCAGACATGGACACTTCTCCCTTGCTCGCCTGGACTCCTCGGGAGGGTGGAGCCCAGAACCCTGGTCCTGACTCTACTATCAGGCCCACACACACCTGAACAATCAGTGTGCTGTTGAGTCTCAAAAATTGGACCCAGGACTGGGGATTTCATCCCACCTGGATCTCTAATGCCGCATACACACGAGCGGACATTACGGCGGACTTTGCCCGGCGGACTGGATTTCGTCGGACAATTCGATGTGTGTGGGCTCCAGCGGACTTTGTTTTCTCAAAAGTTGGACGGAATTAGATTTGAAACTTGTTTAAAATTTATCTGTTGAAATCGAGTCCGGTCGAAAAGTCCGCCGTCTGTATGCTAGTTCGACGGACAAAAAGCCACGCTAGGGCAGCTATTGGCTACTGGCTATGAACTTCCTTGTTTTAGTCCGGTCGTACGTCATCACGTACGAATTCGACGGACTTTGGTGGATTGTGTGTAGGCAAGTCCGTTCATTCACAAAGTCCGTCGGAAAGTACGTCGAAAAGTCCGCCGGGCAAAGTCCGCCGTAATGTCCGCTCGTGTGTACGCGGCATAAGAAATCCCTGGGCTCCAGGTCCAAAAGTGGACTTTACTAAATAATGAGTAAACTGAAAAGCCCATTTCCTCCAAAATAAGCAAATACACTGGAGCCCCTTAACCTGTCTGGTTGAGAGTCCTGCGTCCATACACTGGTGGGGTACCACACTACGACAGTATGTGTGTATATATATATATATATATATATTTTATATATATATATATATATATATATATATATATATATACACACATATATATATATATATATATATATATATATATATACACACACAGTATCTCACAAAAGTGAGTACACCCCTCACATTTTTGTAAATATTTTATTGTATCTTTTCATGTGACAACACTAAAGAAATGACACTTTGCTACAATGTAAAGTAGTGAGTGTACAGCTTGTATAACAGTGTCAATTTGCTGTCCCCTCAAAATAACTCAACACACAGCCATTAATGTCTAAACCGCTGGCCCACTTAGCCATTTTCCCTCACCAGTGTCATGTGACTCGTTAGTGTTACAAGGTCTCAGGTGTAACTCGGGAGCAGGTGTGTTAAATTTGGTGTTATCGCTCTCACTCTCTCATACTGGTCACTGGAAGTTCAGCATGGCACCTCATGGCAAAGAACTCTCTGAGGATCTGAAAAAAAGATTTGTTGCTCTACATAAAGATGGCCTAGGCTATAAGAAGATTGCCAAGACTCTGAAACTGAGCTGTGGCACAGTGGCCAAGACCATACAGTGGTTTAACAGGGCAGGTTCCACTGAGAACAGGGCTCGCCATGGTCGACCAAAGAAGTCGAGTGCATGTGCTCAGCGTCATATCCAGAGGTTGTCTTTGGGAAATAGACATATGAGTGCTACCAGCATTGCAGCAGAGGTTTAAGGGGTGGAGGGGTCAGCCTGTCAGTGCTCAGACCATACGCCGCACACTGGTTTAAATTGGTCTGCATGGCTGTCGTCCTAGAAGGAAGCCTCTTCTAAAGATAGTGCACAAGAAAGCCCGCAAACAGTTTGCTGAAGACAAGTAGACTAAGGACATGGATTTTTGGAACTGTGTCCTGTGGTCTGATGAGACCAAGATGAACTTATTTGGTTCAGATGGTGTCAAGCATGTGTGGGGGCAACCAGGTGAGGAGTACAAAGACAAATGTGTCTTGCCTACAGTCAAGCATGGTGGTGCCAGTGTCATGGTCTGGGGCTGCATGAGTGCTGCCGGCACTGGGGAGTTACAGTTCATTGAGGGCAACATGAATGCCAACATGTACTGTGACATACTGAAGCAGAGCATGATCTCCAACCCTTCATTGACTGAGCCGCAGGGCAGTATTCCAACATTACAAAAACCCCAAACACCCCTCCAAGACGTCCACTGCCTTGCTAAAGAAGCTGAGGATAAAGCTGATGGACTGGCCAAGCATGTCTCCAGACCTAAACCCTATTGAGCATCTGTGGGACATCCTCAAATGGAAGATGGAGGAGCGCAAGGACTTTAACATCCACCAGCTTCGTGATGTCGTCATGGAGGAGTGGAAGAGGACTCCAGTGGCAACCTGAGAAGCTCTGGTGAACTCCATGCCTAAGAGGATTAAGGCAGTGCTGGAAAATAATTGTGGCCACACAAAATATTGATACTTTGGACCCAATTTGGACATTTCCACTTAGGGGTGTACTCACTTTTGTTGCTAGCGGTTTATACATTAATGGCTGTGTTGAGTTATTTTGAGGGGACAGCAAATTTACACTGTTATACAAGCTTTACAGTCACTACTTTACATTGTAGCAAAGTGTCCTTTGTTAGTATCTTACAAAAGTGATTGTATCTTTTCATGTGACAACACTGAAGAAATGAAGCTTTGCTACAATGTAAAGTAGTGAGTGTACAGCTTGTATAACAGTGTAAATTTGCTGTCCCCTCAAAATAACTCAACACAGCCATTAATGTCTAAACCGCTGGCAACAAAAGCGAGTACACCCCTAAGTGAAAATGTCCAAATTGGGCCCAAAGAATTAATATTTTGTGTGGCCACCATTATTTTCACTGCCTTAACCCTCTTGGGCATGGAGTTCACCAGAGCTTCACAGGTTGCCATTGGAGTCCTCTTTCACTCCTTCATGACAACATCACAGAGCTGGTGGATGTTAGAGACCTCGTGCTCCTCCACCTTCTGTTTGAGGATGCCCCACAGATGCTCAATAGGGTTTAGGTCTGGAGACATGCTTGGCTAGTCCATCACCTTTACCCTCAGCTTCTTTAGAAAGGCAGTGGTCCTCTTGGAGGTGTGTTTGGGGTCGTTATCATGTTGGAATACTGCCCTGCAGCCCAGTCTCTGAAGGGAGGGGATCATGTTCTGCTTCAGTATGTCACAGTACATGTTGGCATTCATGGTTCCCTCAATGAACTGTAGCTCCCCAGTTCCGGTAGCACTCATGCAGCCCCAGACCATGACACCCCCACCACCATGCTTGACTGTAGGCAAGACACACTTGTCTTTGTACTCCTCACCTGGTTGCCGCCACACATGCTTGACACCATCTGAACCAAATAAGTTTATCTTGGTCTTATCAGACCACAGGACATTGTTCCAGTAATCCATGTCCAGACATCTGAAGTCTCCTGGAAGGTGCCGGAGACTCCCGCATTTCTGCGGCGGCTCCCGTACACCCTCAAGCGCCTCCCGATCTCCCGGGAATGATCAGTGCAGCGGGGATCAGCTGTGACCACCGATCTCCTTTGTATAGATTTTTAGCTGACAGCCGCTAATCTCCTTCTCTCCCTCCCGTGGCTGTCAGCTAAAAAGATCATCCCCAGCTGCTCTGTGTGCTCCTCCAGAGCACCCTCCATGTCCTTCTCTCCCCCTGTTCTCCTCCGGCCCCCTCCATGTCCTTCTCTCCCCCTGTTCTCCTCCGGCCCCCTACATGTACTTCTCCACCCCCGTTCTCCTCCGGCCCCCTCCATGTCCTTCTCCGCACCCCCCTTGTTCTCCTCTGGCCCCCCTCGCCCCCCGCAGCCGGCTCCCCTCCTCTCCCGTCGGCTGCGGGGGAACTAGTTAATGGACACAGCGAGCGAAATCGCTCCTGTGTCCTGTGATAATTGAGCAGAGTAAACTGTGTTTACTCTGCTCAGTTTATGAATGGACAGGAACCTCTGTCTCCTGTTCATTCATCTTTAGTGCTGAGAAAAGGACTGGGGAATCTGTGTCCTCAGTGCCTTGGTCTGTCTCAACGGGGAGATGATAGAGGTCTGTTTAGACCCCTAACATCTCACCAAAGCCCACCAAAAAATCTAAAACAAAATTGCAAACAAATTCTAAAAAAAATGAAAAAGAGTAAAAAATATAATTAAAAAAACTACTGACACCACTCTCCCCTGCCCTACCAACACTGTCCACTGCCCCAACCCCCTCCCCCCAAAAAGCAATGTGAAAAAAAATAAATAAAACAAATTAAATTGTAAAAAAAAAAATTATTAAAAATAAAAAAACTACTGACACCGTCCACATACCACCCACCCCACCCCCTTCCCCAGAAGCACTGCGAAAAAATATTGAAAAACCGATTTAAATAATATTTTGCCGTGGGGGGTGGGGGGCATTTGTGGGCGCCTGAAATTAGTTTCTGCAGGTTGGGATGTCTGCATGTCGTTAGTCTGCTTGTCTTCAGCAAACTTTTTGCAGGCTTTCTTGTGCATCATCTTTAGAAGAGACTTCCTTCTGGGGCAACAGCCGTGCAGACCAATTTGATGCAATGTGCTGCGTATGGTCTGAGCACTGACAGGCTGACCCCCCACCCCTTCAACCTCTGCAACAATGCTGGCAGCACTCATACGTCTATTTCTCAAAGACAACCTCTGGATATGACGCTGAGCACGTGACCTCAACTTCTTTGGTTGACCATGGCAAGGCCTGTTCTGAGTGGAACCTGTCCTGCTAAACCGCTGTATGGTCTTGGCCACCACGCTGCAGCTCAGTTTCAGGGTCTTGGCAATCTTCTTTAAACACACTGCTCCCCAGTCACACCTGAGACCTTGTAACACTAACGAGTCACATGACACCGGGGGGGGGGGGGGAATGGCTAATTGGGCCCAATTTGGACATTTTCAGTTAGGGGTGTACTCACTTTTGTTGCCAATGGTTTAGACATTAATGGCTGTGTATTGAGTTATTTTGAGGGGACAGCAAATTTACACTGTTATACAAGCTGTACACTCACTACTTTACATTGTAGCAAAGTGTCATTTCTTCAGTGTTGTCACATGAAAATATAAAATAAAATATTTACAAAAATATGAGGGGTGTACTCACTTTTGTGAGATACTGTATAAATATATATACTGTACAGTATGTACTGTATATACTATTATGTATAATATAATTTGCAATTAAAGCGGGGTTCCACTCAAATTTTTAACTTAATCTTACCCCCTTCAGTTAATTGCATAGATGTTCAAATGCCACACGAAAAAATTTTTTATCGCTGTAATTACCGTTATATTGTACTTTATTGTGGCACTTCCTGTCTCTCCTCCCATGGGAGTAGGCGTGTTTATTGCCTTTCCCCGGCGCCGCACTGTCTCCTGGGAGCTTAGTGTCAGGCTTCCCAAGATTCAGTGCGGGAACAATGATCATGCACGTGAACAAGCTGTGAATGAACAGCGTTCACAGCATCCAGGAAATCAATGCTTGTGGGCTTCACATGCCCACAAGCAAGATGGAAACAGCCAGCATCACATTTTTTAAGTTATTCTTCAGTACGAAAGCAGACAGAGGCGGAAATATTACACCCAAACTGTGAGTATTATTTTGGGGTTAGCAAAGTGTCTCAATGACCTAAAAAAAAAAAAAAAGATTGGTCGCCGGACTCCCGCTTTAAGACCCCAGTTCCAACTCTGATTTAATAATAGATAGATTTTGCAAGCATGTTTTTATGTATTTTTTTAATGTAGCTAATGTGCACTTTCATGAATTGCTTTACCACTGAAAAGGACTGTATGTGTGCAGTGACAAAACTCCATGTGCATTTAGGTGCAGTTATAAAGATGAGAAGTGTGACTGGGCCCTTAATTGTGCACACATAAGGCGATTTTGTTTCAGATTAGATTTTTGAGATCTGCAAAATTTAACAGCTGTAAATTTTCCAATGATTGGAGGTCATGTAAAATGATGGTTCAGCTGGGCCCACCAATACATACTTAAAGGGTTTGTTAACCCATATAAGATAAACTCTGCCAGGCCCTCCATTAGAGCCTGGCAGAGCAAACGGCATTAGTATTTTGTAAAAACAAGCGCTGTAAATACCCATTTTGAGCTGTCTTCAGGCCGGTCACATGATTTGCGCCTGCTGTACAGCTCTGATGGATGGATACTGCAGGAGGGGCCATAATCTCCCTATGACGTCAGCTGGGGAGATCACATGGGCACTCAGGCTCTCCTGCAGTAACCCTGGAAACCGTCCGAGAGTCACGTGACTGGCCTGACACAGCACTAAATTGTTATTTACAACACTCGTTTTTATGAAAAATGAATGCAGTGTGCTATAGCAGGATATAATAAAGCAGCTGGCAGTGAGCATTTATAAATTTTTAATTCTGCTAATAGCGGCGGGGGGCGGGTGTTGGGGAGAGAGGAGAGCAGAGCAGCGTATGACGAAGGGATGCACTTTGACCACAGTGGTCATGGCTCAGCAGCCATGATTTTTGTGATCAGTTTAGAGAGGGGGATACAGGAAGTGGAGGTTTCAGTTTTTAGTACAGTTTGGAGGGGGCAGATTACACAGCACAAGCAATGTGCTGTTTAATCTGCTTAAAGGGACCAGGAAATCATTTTTTTTTTGGGTTGGCAAACGCTTTAAAGTGTTACTAAACCCACAACAGTAAAATCAGTCCGTATATGCAGTAAAGCATGCTTGTCATACTCACTGTGGAACCTAAGGGGTATCCTTTGCATTTTATATAAAGGCTGTTTGATCCTGTTTCTCTGATTCTCCTCTTCTTCCACTGTCTCCAAAAAATAGCCTGATATTTACAGAGCCAGGGGACTGGCTGCACATGCTCAGTTAGGTGTGTATTGCTAGAGAGTTTTTTTTTTTTTCTTGGGAGGGTGCATGTGATCAGCACAGGGCCAATCAGCACTGTCCAGACATAGGATCAGGGGAGAATGAAAACTCCTCCTACAAGCTTTACTAGGGACTGATAGAAGTCACAAGGCTGCTATATACTGGTGAGAAAAGGTATTTATCACTTTATATTTAATACAATAATTGTATTTCCATGTTCTGTGTATTGTGGGAGACCAGATAAAGTGAATGCAGGTTCTGGGTTTTGTAACACTTTAAATTCAATAAATCCAAGATCAAATCTGAAGCAGTTCCTGACAGTGTGTGTCAGCTTCAAAGAAAGCAAATAGTACACTGTCATAAATAAGTCATAACACAGTCAGTAAAAAGTCATCATCCTCTGTAGATTATGGCCAGCATAAAAGTCATCTTCCTCTGTAGTTTATAGGCTGTAAATGTGATTGTCCTCTATAGCCTATGGTCAGTATAAAGTGATCATCCTCTGTAGACTATGGTGAGTATAAAGCCATCATTCTCTGCAACCTATGGTCAGTATAAAGCCATCAGCTTCTATATATGGTCAGCATAAAGCCACCATCCTCTGTTACTATGGCTAGTATAAAGCCGCCATCCTTTGTAAACTATGGTCAGCATAAAGTCATCATCCTCTGTAGACTATGGTCAGTATAAAATCATCATCCTCTGTATACCATGGTCAGTATAAAGCCATCATCCTCTGTAGACTATGGTTAGTATAAAGCCATCATCCTCTGTAGACTATGGTCAGTATAAAGCCACCATCCTTTGTAAACTATGGTCAGCATATAGTCATCATCCTCTGTAGACTATGGTTAGTATAAAGTCATTATCCTTTGTAACCTATGGGCAGCATTAAGTCATCATCCTCTGTAGACTATGGTCATTGTAAAGTCATCATCCTCTGAAGACTATGGTCAGTATAAAAGTTATCATTCTCCGTAACCTATGGTCATCATCGTGTTATCATTCTCTGTAGACTATGGTCAAGTCATCATCCTCTGTACCTATAGTCAGTATAAAGTCATCATCCTCTGTAGAATATGGTCAGTATAAAGTCATCATCCTCTGTAGACATGGTCAGTATAAAGTCATCATCCTCTGTAGACTATGGTGAGTATAAAGTCATCAGCTTCTGTATATGGTCAGTATAAAGCCATCATCCTCTGTAGACTATAGTCAGCATAAAGCCACCATCCTCTGTAACTATGGTCAGTATAAAGCCACCATCCTCTGAAAACTATGGTCAGCATAAAGTCATCATCCTCTGTAGACTATGGTCAGTATAAAATCATCATCCTCTCTAGACTATGGTCAGTATAAAGCCATCATCCTCTGTAGACTATGGTCAGTATAAAGCCATCATCCTTTGTAAACTATGGTCAGCATAAAGTCATAATCCTCTGTAGACTATGGTCAGTATAAAGTCATCATCCTCTGTAGACTATGGTCAGTATAAAGTCATTATCCTTTGTAACCTATGGACAGCATTAAGTCATCATCCTCTGTAGACTATGGTCATTATAAAGTCATCATCCTCTGAAGACTATGGTCAGTATAAAAGTTATAATTCTCCGTAACCTATGGTCATCATCGTGTTATCATTCTCTGTAGACTATGGTCAAGTCATCATCCTCTGTAGAATATGGTCAGTATAAAGTCATCATCCTCTGTAGAATATGGTCAGTATAAAGTCATCATCCTCTGTAGAATATGGTCAGTATAAAGTCATCATCTTCTGAAGACATGGTCAGTATACAGCCATCATCCTCCGTACACTATGGTCAGTATAAAGTCATCATCCTCTGTAGATTATAAACAGTATAAAGTCATCATCCTCTGTAGATAACGGTCAGTATAAAGTCATAATCCTCTGTAGACATGGTCAATATAAAGCCATTATCCTCTGTAACCTATGGTCAGTATAAAGTAATCACCCTCTGTAATCTATGGTCAGTATAAAGTAATTATCCTCTGTAGACTAGGGTCAGTATAAAGTCATCATCCTCTATTGACTACGGACAATATAAAGTCATCATCCTCTGTAGACTATGTTCAACATAAAGTCATCATCCTCTATAGACTAAGGACAGTATAAAGTCATCATCCTCTGTAGACATGGTCAGTATAAAGTCATCATCCTGTGTAGACATGGTCAGTATAATGCCATCATCCTCTGTAGACTATGATCAGTATAAAGTCATCAACCTCTGTAGAATATGGATATATTTCTCCACTCACCTGCAGGATGGTTCTCCTCCATTCCAGCTGTACCTGCTCTGACAAGGGTTGCAGTGAAGTGTCAGTCTCCAGCCCTTCTCTCCTGGGATAACTCTGAGAAGAGGACAGGAAGAGAAGTCAGTACTGGCTGTACAGCACTACTCCCCCAAACACATTCCCTCCAACTCCCTCCCTGTTTCTGATTCTTGTGCCCCTCCTGCAGTTGCTGTGTGTCTCTCCAGCACAGTGTCTGTTCCTCCCTCCTAGACAGAAGAGACAGTCTAGTTAGTGACTGTCCCTCCCTCAGGAAGCACGTCTCACTTCCCCATTGAAGAGACAGGCACCCAGAGCAGAGAGTGCAAAGTGTGACAAAGTGAGGGGGAGGGCAGTGCTGACATGTAGTCAGAGACTATTGTTGCTGTTTTTATGAGGAAGAGTTTCTCAGACAAACATAAGGGGGCTCCGACAGTATCTACATTACATTACAGAGACCTCAGTTTCCTCTCCCTGCTCATTAATGTGACAGTTCACTGACAGCTACACTGTGTAAATACTTCCATTAAAATTGTAAGCACGTGTGTTAATGTTTGTTTTCTAGGTGTTCTCCTGACGGGTGGAACTTTGTCGGTTTCGGTTTGCTACGACAAAAATTGTAACTTTAACCAGACTGGCTGTTTAGAAAAAAAGAGGGTTGCTGATCTGGTCAGTCCTTAGGGCTCATTCGCATGTGCAGCGATTCATTGTGGCTCACTTTTCAGAGGGCTTTTGACAGGCAGTGAGGAGCCTATTTTAACCCTTAAAACGGATCCACTGCAACCGCGTGCATTGCATGTGGCTGCAGGGCAGTTGCAGCACGGCCCCATTCACTTAAATTGGTCAGGCACCCACTGAATGCAACATTCTGTTTCCTTTTTGCCACAGCATGTCTAGCTGGGAAGTTGGGGGAGGTAAAATTGCAACTCAACCATCCACTTTTACCGCCCCCTTTGCCTGCGGTGTGAATGAGCCCTTTGATTGGTTATAGATTGAGGGCTCATTACACCAGATGCATCAGGGCTATGCTGGGAGGTATTTCCAGTGCAGCCCCAATGCACAGACAAGACAAAATGCCTTGTTCCACATGCTGTCATTGCTCTGGTTTGCACTGAAAGAAAGTACTGCACACAGCACTTTTTTTCAGTGCAGCAGACTGCGACACAACCATCACAATGCTGCTGTGATGAATAGAACTGCATTGAAGAGCTAGAGCTGATGGAGCATTCTTTCAAGAGACCCATTAGAGCAGATAGACCGCCTTGCCTTAAAAATAGATTCTACCTTCTTTCTTATCACGCCACTAATGCTCCTGCTAAATCGAAAGGAGTTTCTATACTCCCCTCTAGTAAATTACCCTGGACTTGTCATGCTACATCGATAGATAGCAACAACCGGTACGTGTTCCTAAAGGGATCTATATGTGATTCACGGGTGACGTTGGCCAACGTTTATGCCCCTAATGATCGCCAGGATGTTTTTATCCATTGGGTACAGTAGTTGCTAATAGAATTCTCTGAAGGCCAGTTGATCTTGGGAGGCGATTTCAATATCCCTTTGCTACGTCATCAGGCCTGTCCTCTGTCCGCACTGGCATTCACAGGCGAATAACACAATAAGACACTCCACCCCACATAAAGTGTACTCAAAAATTGATTACTTTCTGATCCCTCACCAGCAGTTACAAGCAGTAACTAAATCTGACATAGGGAACATCACATGGTCAGATCATGCTCGTGTCTCCATACAGTATTCACTCTCGACGGTTCCGACCACTAAAACTAATTTTTGGAGATTAAACTAAAGTCTTCTACAGACCCCAGAAGTCCTGGCAGATGTCACCAATGAGTTGAAACACTACTTTTATGCCAATGACCAACCAGACTTTGACTCAGGTATCCTATGGGAGGCCCACAAAACGGTAATCAGGGGAGCACTGATCAAACACGGTGCGCGCATAACTTGAGAAAGGGGAAAAACAATTATCTATGCTCCTTAACAAAAAACACGTGATGGAATCACAGCACAAACACCTACTCCCTCACTGAAGAACAAACTACTGTCCCTCCGGTGGCAAATAGTGGACCTCCTGCATTACAGAGCTAAAGCCGCACTTCAATTTTGCCATAAGCTCAGCTATGAATCTGGCAATAAGTGTGGGAAACTGTTAGCCAAATCAGTCAGAAACCACAAATCTAACACATATATACCTCAAATAATATCCTCCTGGGGACACAAGGCAGTTCACACAAGTGAGATAGCAAAAGAATTCAGAGATTATTATTTGACCTTACACAATCTCCTGAAGGGAGCGACTTCTCAGACGGCAATGGCTGATTACATTGCTTCGTCTCAGATGCCCCAACTTCCCACGGATGTTAGAAAGAACTAGAAGCCCCCATTACTGTAAAGGAGTTACAGAGAGCGATAGGTGGGATGAAGCCCAGAAAAGTCCCGGGTCCCAACAGCTTTACATTACAATATTACCAATCCCTACTGCCAAATTTGGGTCCCTATATGGTAAGGCTGTTTAATGCTCTTAGCTTGGACACAAATTTCCCTAGAGATGCTCTGAAGGCCCAAGTTTCCTTCCTACCCAAGGAAGGGAAGGACCCATCCTCCTGTGGTAGCTACAGGCCTATATCCCTTCTTAATGTCGATCTAAAGCTTATAAATAGATCCCGGCCACTCGCCTTGCACAACAATTAACAGTTCACCTAGACCTAGTGTTTTTTTTACCATCAAGAGAAGCTAGGGATAACACCACCAAAGTCCTTAATTTGGTCCATGTCGCCTCTATGGCCCATACATCTAGTGTATTTCTCAGTACGGATGCTGAAAAAGCATTTGACCTAGTTAACTGGGCTTATATGTCCTCGGTACTCCAACATATCAGCCTGGGAAATAATATGCTCACATGGGTTACTAAGATTTATTCCTCACCAACTGCCCAGGTCAAGGACAATGGTATTTTATCGGAACCCTATTCCATCACCAATGGAACATGTCAAGGGTGCCCGCTTTCCCCTCTTCTCTTTGCCATATCTCTAGAATATCAGGAATAACTATAGGTGACTCCCAATATAAGATCTCAGCATATGCAGATGATCTTCTTTTTTCATTAACCAACCCTATAGTATCACTTTCCAAATCTTCTCAAGAAATTTGAAACCTATGGCGCATTGTCAAATCTAAAAATCGACTTTGAAAAATCAACAGCGATGGGCGTCAGAATAACCCCTGCCCTTTTGGCACAATTGAAATCGACTTATAAATTCAAATAGACAGAATGTGCTCTCAAATATTTAGGCACCCATATTCCCAGTGATCTGTCCAGCACCTATGAGCTTAATTTCTCACCTTTACTGACCGCGACTCATGTCCTCCTGGATAGTTGGCACAAGGGATTGCATTCCTGGTTCGATAGATGCAACCTTCTTAAAATGAGTTTACTCCCGAAATTTCTCTACTTATTCCAAACCCTACCGATACAGATTCCATCACATTTTTTCAATCAAGTACACTCACTTTTTACCAAATTCAGCTGGGCACACTCAAAACCTTGTCTTCCCAGTACACTTGGGGAGAATCATTGACTGGGGCCGGCACAAAGCGCTTAAAATCTGGATACAACTAGAACAGGCCCGGACGGCTATCCCCTTGAAAGGAATCGTGTGGTGCTCTACCGGTTTATCTAACGCATTGAAGTCTCATCCCCTAATTGGTGCCACAATACGTCTAGGATCCAAAGCTATCTCTTCAGCTTCACTCTCCACCCGAGAATCCCCACTGTTCCCTATTTTGGGCAATCCAACATTCCCTCCGGGACTTGGACGGTCTGAATTCCAGTCACCAGATGGGTCGAGATTGCGCCCCCCATTTTCTAGAAGGCGATCATTGGCCTTCCCTTCAATCCCTGATGTGTGAGAATGGGCGTTTCCAAATTCCTATTTGGAGCGCGATATGGTTACATCATTTTCAACACTCTCTAGCAAATCCCAGCCAATAAAATCATAATCATTCGTCTAGGGTTATGAGCTCATATGTCTCAGCAACTAGGCACCAAGAAACATCAACAGGTAATATTAAGAATTAATTAACAGTACAGTAAGCTTGCTCCAGAATATGGGAGATATAAAAGCAATGTCAACTAGGACCGCTCCCAATAACCTCAAGTCATGTGGTCTCGATCTAAAAAAAAAAGAGAACAGTTGGGGAGACTTTACGGTCCCCCAGCAGCATCCTACCAAAAATGATTATTATTTTGGTATAACAGAACCATTAACAGGAAAAGTGAAAAATTAAAAAGAAAGAGAGAATAAAGAATCAAAATAGGGTAGATAAGAGTAGGTCCCCTCAGCCCAGGCCTCCCCTCACAAAATGGCTCAGTGTTCATTGATCATAATCCAGGATATTTTGTTTCACCAACATAACCTTGATCATTGGTGATTTCCATGCACGCGCTATGGTTATTTCAGCTGCTAAAAATGTAAAATATGAGAGTTCGTAGATGTCTGGGGATCTCCTTCGGCAGGTCAGTAAACAGCAACGTATTGGCACCCCTGGGTACATACTGTCCCGTCACTGAGTAGATCAGGTTGAATATCCTGATCCAGAAGCGTCGGACCTTCAGGCATCACCACTAGACATGATACAATATGCGACCAGTCTAAACTATGTGGCATGTTCACCAATGCCAGGAGCATGGCGGACAAGATGGGTGAACTAGAGATACTGTTGTACAAGGAGGATTTGGATTTTGTGGGAATTTCAGAGACCTGGTTCAACAGCTCTCATGATTGGCTGGCAAACATTCAAGGGTATACCCTATACCGCAAGGATAGAGAAGGTAAAAAAGGGGGAGGGGTATACCTATATATCAAGAATAATGTACAAGTGAGTGTGAGAGATGACATCACTGAGGGGGCTAGGGAGGAGGTGGAATCTTTATGGGTAGAGCTCCAAAGGGATGAAGCTAAGGGGAAAATAAGACTGGGAGTATGCTATAGGCCCCCAAACCTGAGGGAGGAAGTGGAGACGGATCTCCTATCACAAATTGGATTAGCAGCAAGGATGGGAAGTGTTATCATAATGGGGGATTTTAATTATCCAGACATAGACTGGGCGGAGGGAACCGCGCATTCATTTAAGGCTCGCCAGTTCCTTAGTGTCTTGCAGGACAATTTTATGGGTCAGATGGTAGACGCACCAACTAAAAATAAAACATTACTAGATCTACTGATTACCAATAATACAGACCTGATAACAGATGTGGTAATACGGGGCAATTTAGGTAACAGCGATCACAGGTCAATTCGTTTCAGTATAAATCACACAAATAGGAAACATGAAGGGAACACAAAGACACTGAATTTCAAAAGAGCCAACTTCCCTAAACTACAAACCTTGCTAAAAGGCATAAATTGGGTTAAAATATTAGGAACAAAGAATACGGAGGAGAGATGGGGTTGCTTTAAGAGCATATTAAATAAGGGCATTAGCCAATGTATCCCATTGGGTAATAAATTTAAAAGAGCGAACAAACATCCTGGATGGCTTAACTCCAATGTAAAAATGCATATAAAAGCAAAGGAGAAGGCCTTCAAAAAATACAAGGTTGAGGGATCATCCTCAGCATTCAGAATTTATAAAGAATGCAATAAGAAATGTAAGGGTGCAATTAGGATGGCTAAGATAGAACATGAAAGACACATAGCGGAGGAGAGCAAAAGAAATCCCAAGAAATTCTTTAAGTATGTAAACAGTAAAAAAGGGAGGACAGACCATATTGGCCCCATAAAGAATGAGGAAGGACATCTGGTTACAAAGGATGGGGAGATGGAAAAGGTATTGAATTTATTCTTCTCCTCAGTCTTCACAAGTGAATCGGGGGGCTTCAGTAGCCAAAACTGCAGTGTTTATCCTCATGACACATCACAGGAAGCACCTACATGGTTAACAGAGGACGGAATTAAAATTAGACTTGAGAAACTTAACATTAATAAATCACCGGGACCAGATGGCTTGCATCCGAGGGTACTTAGGGAACTCAGTCAGGTGATTGCCAGACCGTTGTTCCTAATATTTACAGACAGTCTATTGACTGGAATGGTACCAGCTGATTGGAGAAAAGCCAATGTAGCACCAATATTTAAAAAGGGCCCAAAAAACATCCCTGGGAATTACAGACCAATTAGCCTAACATCAATAGTATGTAAACTCTTGGAGGGGATGATAAGGGACTATATACAAGATTTTAGTAATAAGAATGATTTCATTAGCAGTAATCAGCATGGATTCAGGAAGAATCGTTCTTGCCAAACCAATCTATTAACCTTCTATGAGGAGGTGAGTTGCCATCTAGATAAAGGAAGGCCCGTAGACGTGGTGTATCTGGATTTTGCAAAAGCATTTGACACAGTTCCCCATAAACGTTTACTGTACAAAATAAGGTGCGTTGGCATGGACCATAGGGTGAGTACATGGATTGCAAACTGGCTACAAGGGCGTGTTCAGAGGGTGGTGATAAATGGGGAGTACTCAGAATGGTCAGGGGTGGGTAGTGGGGTTCCCCAGGGTTCTGTGCTGGGACCAATCCTATTTAATTTGTTCATAAACGACCTGGAGGATGGGATAAAGAGTTCAATCTCTGTATTTGCAGACGATACTAAGCTAAGCAGGGCAATAACTTCTCTGCAGGATGTGGAAATCTTGCAAAAAGACCTGAACAAATTAATGGGGTGGGCGACTACATGGCAAATGAGGTTCAATGTAGAAAAATGTAAAATAATGCATTTGGGTGGCAAAAATATGAATGCAATCTATACACTGGGGGGAGAACCTCTGGGGGAATCTAGGATGGAAAAGGACCTGGGGGTCCTAGTGGATGATAGGCTCAGCAATGGCATGCAATGCCAAGCTGCTGCTAATAAAGCAAACAGAATATTGGCATGCATTAAAAGGGGGATCAACTGCAGAGATAAAACGATAATTCTCCCGCTCTACAAGACTCTGGTCCGGCCGCACCTGGAGTATGCTGTCCAGTTCTGGGCACCAGTCCTCAGGAGGGACGTACTGGAAATGGAGCGAGTACAAAGAAGGGCAACAAAGCTAATAAAGGGTCTGGAGGATCTTCGTTATGAGGAAAGGTTGCGAGCACTGAACTTATTCTCTCTGGAGAAGAGACGCTTGAGAGGGGATATGATTTCAATTTACAAATACTGTACTGGTGACCCCACAATAGGGATAAAACTTTTTTCGCAGAAGAGAGTTTAATAAGACTCGTGGCCACTCATTACAATTAGAAGAAAAGAGGTTTAACCTTAAACTACGTAGAGGGTTCTTTACTGTAAGAGCGGTAAGGATGTGGAATTCCCTTCCACAGGCGGTGGTCTCAGCGGGGAGCATTGATAGCTTCAAGAAACTATTAGATAATCACCTGAATGACCGTAATATACAGGGATATGTAATGTAATACTGACACATAATCACACACATAGGTTGGACTTGATGGACTTGTGTCTTTTTTCAACCTCACCTACTATGTAACTATGTAACTATGATACATATCACCTTCCTGTCGGCATCCCCGAGAACATTGGGGTGAGGTACCAGGATATAATTTTGCCAGCCTTGTCGGGACAAGGTACCAGCATGATAGCACTTTGTAATTTGCCTTCACCAAGGAAGTGTTAAGTATGCCCTTGTGCACCATTTTTGACCATTTTGTCCACACCTCCTCCTCAACTGTCTCCCCAAGGTCCAGTTCACATGCCGTTTGGTAGGAAGGTTTGTTGATTGCTGAACAGGGCATATAGCTCTGTAATCCCACCCCGTGGTTTGGGCCCATGTATGCAGCTGTTCTAAAACAGGGTCCTAGTAGTTCTATCAACCTGATCCCTTATTAGGGTTTGCATAAAGTGGATAATTTGGCATAGACGATAAGTCTCCCGCAGGGGGCATTTGTAATGTTTCCTTAAAATAGCCAAGTTGTCTTATCCCTGTATGGTCTATAAAGTGTACAACATATTATCTATTATTTGCCATAATGTCCATCATTTTTAACAGTGAGAGCTGATAACACTAGTCACATGGCTGAAAATAAAGATTAATATTAAACAGCGCTTGCTATATCAAATGCTGTTTAGAAATAATATTTCATTATCTTGACCTTTGTTGAGGAAATAGACAGCAGCTGCAAGTTTTTTCATTTCCAATTTAATTTTAATTAAATGATTCAAATTTGTACGAGACATAGGGGCGCAGGTGTTCATTTTGTATATATACTGAAAATAAAGATTACTATATCCTAATGAATTAAGCCTTTTGTATTACGAAAATCTTTAATGCAACTTTCCCATAGGCAGACATGTACAACAGGCACCAATGTGTGCTATAATACAGTATATGGTTTCCTGCCTCCTCCTAGAAACTACACATTATGTGAACATACATTCCAGACACTGACACAAAGTTTTAAAAAGAAACTAAGCAATCATAAGTATAATTCCAGCCAAAACTATTTTAGTTTTGAATAAGAGTTAGGAAGGGTTAGACCTCTATTGGGTTTTATTGCTGTGCCTTTAGTAAGGGGCTTTCCCTTTACTTTCTCTTGTGTCCCTAAGACAGGAAGTGAGCAGAACTGAAACTGGGACACGGGCAGCAACAAAGGCAGTTTTATTAGTAATAAGGAAGGGATGCAACCTTTGTCAGTTTTTTTGCTGCAGTGAAAACAGGACAGAAGTTGAAAAGAAATCTTCCCAATAGGCTAGGGACAAGAACAGAAAAAAAAAATCCTGTGCGTCTCGGGTTAGATTAGAAGCTCTAAATGCAGCTAAAGGCATTTAAACCTTACTAAATATGGCTAAAACTGTTTATAGCAGAAACATCTAAATGCAATAAAAAGCGATCTCGAAAGCATAAATTTTATATTTCCCAGATAAAATCTAAATGCAAGACCACTAGTGTAAATGAGGCCCAATACTTTCAAGTAACAGAAAAAATGTTTTGATATTGTAAATATGTAATAACAAGTTCAAATATAGTGTAAACACCTGCAGCACATAGAAAATGTGACTTTAGTGTTATATAAAATACTATGGAACTGATTTACTAAAGGCAAATATTGTATACTGTGCATTGCAAGTGCAGTTGCTCCAGAATTTAGTAAATGAGGTAAAGCTTCACTTTGCAAAGAATACTCAATCAAATGCAAGAAAAATAAAAAAACAGCATTTTTGCTTGCACATGATTGGATGATAGAAATCAGCATAGCTTTCATTTATTTCAGAGCTTCCCCTCAGATCTAGAGAAACTGCACTTACAGTGCACAGTATATTTTGCCTTTAGTAAATCAACCTCCCCATATGTGAAAAACTACAACTCGTACTCCAAACCGTGTACAAACTGTTGCTTGTATCATAAACCATAAATACAAGAAAGAGCAGTGCACCCCCTATTACCAGCTTGCTGGTAAATGCATTGAATAGACGTAAAAAATATATCTAAATTGCAGTGTATCGGGGGTGTGTCCAAGGTGGCGCTGGGAGAAGGCGCGCGGTAGTGGAGCTCTGCACGACCATTTATCCTTCTTTGTTCGGGTACAGTAATTGTTCCTCACCCTGGAACTGCCCGAAAACCCCCCCCCCCCCCCCGGCCTCAGCGGTGTTCTCGTAGTATGATGAGGGATAAGAGTCAACCACCACCCACGATGCACGGGCGCTTCAGTGGATCCTCCTGAATTGGTGGGAAATTAGGCTCCCAGCACCATTACTAGCAGCATGGCTACCCAGACAGAGTAGCAGAGCTCTCTGGCTGGGGAGGGGGCGGAGGGTCTGGAGGCCGTCATGCAGGTTATAGCTACCTGCCAAACCACCCTCATGGCCCAAATTGATCGCTTGCAAACCAATATGGGCTTCATTCTAAAGGATCTGGATTTCAGCGGGTGACTAAAGTGGAGCATCGAGTCTCCTCGGCTGAGGATACCCTTTGCGACCATAATGCTGATCTCCACACTTTAAAGGCAAAGGTAAAGGCCCTGTAGAGTCTGGCAGAAGATGCTTAAAATCACAACCAGAGGAACAACTTACGCATACTGGGCCTACATGAGGGGGCCGAGGGCTCTAACCCTACAGCTTTTACTGAGGAATTGCTTCCGAAGCTCCCACCTAATGCTGTTTTTTCCTCCTTCTTCTCTATGGAGCATGTCATTAATCGTACTCACCGTACTCAAATACAGGAGAAAGGTGGGAATCCGATAAACAGGCCGAGGTCAAGTCCAGGAGAGAGGCAAAGAGAAGTCCAAGGGCAAATCCGGGTCACAACGGGTAATCAAGCAGAGATACAGGACACAAGTTCAGGTAACAAAGGAAACTGAGACAAACCAGCAACTTGTGTGATTCCCTGAGTGCCTTTTATAGGCTGCCCAGGGAATCACGTTGGGTGTGCACCAATGCGCGTGCGCGAGCGCCGTAGTGCCGAGCCGCGAACGCGCATGCGCCGGAACGTTGTTCCGCAGGGAATGCGTGAGAAACGACCGGACCGGAACGAGGGCTTCTTCTGACAGTGCCCCCCCCTGAGGGGTGGCCTCTGGACACCCAAGGTTGACATTAGTTCTGAATGTTCCCGGTGAAATGCCTGGAGAAGCTGTGGAGCATGTAGATTCCTGGCTGGTTCCCAGGAGTTATCCTCAGGAGGATACCCTTTCCATTTAATCAAGTACTGAAGTTGTCTACCATTTTTTCTGCAATTTAGGATCTTTTCCACCTCAAACTCGTCTTCTCCGTCGATTGGGACCGGTGGTGGTGGAGGTCTCTCTCTGTCCGAAAAAGGGCTGGGAATAATAGGTTTTAAGAGAGATGCATGAAAGACTGGATGCACCTTGTACACATCAGGTAAAGCTAGTTCAAAGGCCACTGGGTTGATTACCCTTTTTATTTTGAAAGGACCTATAAACTTTGGCCCCAGTTTCCGGGAGGGAATTGGCAGTCTGAGATGGATGGTTGATAGCCATACCTCCTCGCCTACTTTAAAAGCCGGTCTTGCCGTTCTAAACGTACATTTATGAATTATTAACCATAAGATATGAGGTTGGTTAAATAAGGATTCTTAAAACCAGAAGTGAAAGCTTAAATATAATAACATTTATTAAAGAAGCGTTAAAAGTCTACCTAATACACAGACAATATCTATAGTCTTAAGGGAGAAAATATTAGGTTATCGTACAAGAAGACAAAGTATAATCATCACAATACAAATGGTAAACAAACAAACATGACAAGCAGGTATACCTTTAAGTGCTGGAAGATGCTCTGATAATTACCTATATTATGAATGTTCCTGGGCCCAGGTCAGTTTTCATCTCTCCACTACTCTCTTTGGAATACCTTCTTATAGGCCCATCTCTCATTGAATTGAATAGGGCCAATCTGATTGGTTTATTCTGTTAGCCCTCTATTCCCACCAGGTGTATCTCCTAATTTGGGCAACTTCCTCCTGTTGTGGTAACGAGCTGGGGATAAGTTGTTTGAAGAGGGATTAAGGTGAAAGTCATCACCTTCGCTTGAAAGGGGTACTTAACTTATGCATGGCCTTAGCCAGGGCAAAACCTCCTTTCCTGAACAGATGAAAGAAATATTCTCATCCTCCCAAACACCCCTTTGAAATGGACAAATGGTTGATTAGCATGGAGGAATACAAAGGCCTTTATTGAGCTAATGAATTTGGCCCTGTAACAACTACACTTCAGATGGTATCTGTCCTTGACCCTTTGAACATCAAATATACGTAATCAGCTGATTGTCTTCCCAGCACAGCCTTCTCGCATACTACAAGTAGCTGTTAAATGCATTAGCTATTTTCAGCCCAAATCCTGTCGCATATTTACATCTAGCTAAATTACCCCTTTACTGAAACCCTGTCACATACACACGACTATTATTTCTTATCCAAAAATATATATATACACATCTATATACAGATATTCTCAGTTGCTAATGGAGATTACTCATAAACTCCTCATAAGGCAACACCGGGTTCTCCTTCCTTCCCCTGTTGTAGTATTTTTGGTAGTCATCCTGAGCCTTTTGCATTGCTGCTTTGATCCTTTGGAAATTTGACTGGATGGAACTTACTCGGTCCTGCACGGCAGGAACCGATAATTCAGGAATGGAAACTGGAAGAAAGGAAGGGTGGAATCCAAAATTAGACCAGAAAGGTGTCTGGTTGGTAGCGGAATGGATGGAGTTGTTATATGCAAATTCTGCGTATGGCAAGAGGGAGGACCATTCATCCTGGGAATCAGGACAGAAGCATCGGAGGTATTGCTCCAGGGTTTGATTTGTCCTCTCCGTCTGGCCGTTACTTTGAGGATGATAAGCGGAGGATAGACAAATCTTTATTTCCAAGGTCTTGCATAATTCTTTCCAGAATTTTGAAGTGAATTGAACCCCTCTGTCGGAGGTGATGTTCACCGGGGTACCATGAAGCCTGACAATTTCCTTAAAAAACGTCTTGGCAGTAGCAGAGGCAGAGGGAGTACCCACCATGGGCAGGAAGTGTGCCATTTTTGAAAGTCGATCAATTACGACAAAGATAGTCGTGAACCCCCCTGATGGAGGCAAATCTACAATAAAGTCCATGGAGATTTCTGTCCACGGGCGTTCAGGGATGGACAAGGGTTTAAGCAGGCCCCACGACTTCGTATTTGAGCCCTTGCTGCGCTGGCAGGGAATGCAGGATGACACATAGTTCTTGCAGTCCTGTGTCCAGCCTGGCCACCAGAAGAAACGTGAGATCAGTTCCATGGTTTTTTGTGACCCAAAATGGCCTGCTAGCTTGTGGTCGTGAAAGGATTGTAAGGTTAGGAGCCTAGATTCCAGCGGAACGAAGATTTTTCCATGAGACCAAAACAGATCATTGTGTTTTTCCATAGAAGATATGTGGTGTTTAGCGCATTGAGCGGATGCGGATTTGATTGCGGACATTAGGTCCCCTTGAGTAACTAGGAGGAAATTCTGCGGAGACAGGATGGTACTTGGCTCTGTTACCTGAGAAGTTTCATGGAACATCCTTGAAAGTGCGTCCGCTTTTCCGTTCTTTGATCCGGGTCTATAAGAAATATGGAAGTTAAATCGGGAAAAGAAGAGGGCCCATCGGGCTTGCCTGGGTCTTAGCCGTTTAGCTGTTCGCAGATATTCCAGGTTTTTGTGGTCAGTAAATATCAAGATAGGATTGGACGCCCCTTCAAGCAGATACCTCCACTCCTCCAAGGCGAATTTGATGGCTAATAACTCTCTATCGCCTACATCATAATTTCTTTCAGGGATGCTTAGTTTCCGGGACGCAAAAGCCACGGGATGCAGTAGAGCCTTGGGCCCTTGTCTTTGTGAAAGGATGGCACCAGTAGCTGTCTCCGAGGCATCGACTTCCAGAATGAAAGGCAAGGCTGGATCCGGGTGTCGTAGAACTGGTGCTGAGGAGAATAGTGCTTTTAATTTTAAGAATGCTTCCTGAGCCTCCAGAGACCAATGAAAACGATTATGTTGACGTGTAAGTTGAGTGATGGGAGCTACGATGGCCGAGAATCCTACAATAAATCTTCGGTAAAAATTCGAAAAACCTAAGAACCGTTGTACCCCTTTTCCATCTACAGGAGCTGGCCACTCTTGGATTGCTTTGACCTTCTGGGGGTCCATTGCAACGCCGTCAATTGAAATTATGAATCCTAGAAACTGCACTGTAGTTTTTTCGAATTCGCATTTCTCTGCCTTAAGGTATAATTTGTGTTTCCTGAGGATTGAAAGAACCAGTTTGACATGTGCCCGATGAAGTTCTATGGTAGCTGAGAAGATGAGAATGTCATCTAGGTAGACAGGTAGACTACTAGGAAGTTGTCAAGATATTCGCGAAAGATATCGTTCACGAGGTGTTGGAACGTCGCTGGGGCATTGCAAAGTCCAAATGGCATTACCAGGTATTCATAGTGTCCAAACCTGGATCTAAAGGCAGTCTTCCATTCATCGCCCGCTCGGATTCGGATAAGATTGTATGCGCCACGCAAATCTAGTTTGGAAAAGATGCGGGCGGATCTGAAACGTTGAAATAGTTCCGGGATGAGAGGAAGCGGGTACCGATTCTTGATAGTGATCTTATTTAATTCCCTGTAATCAATGCAAGGTCGGAGGGATCCATCTTTTTTCTCTACAAAGAAAATACCAGCTCTGGCCGGTGATGAGGAGGAGCGAATGAACTCTTTCTCAAGGTTTTCATCAATGTATGTTTTGAGAGTTTTTAATTCTGTTTCAGACAAAGGAAAGATACGGCCAAAAGGGATTTCAGAGCCCGGCAAAAGATCAATGGGGCAAACATAAGGCCGATGGGGTGGTAGACAGTCAGCCTGTTGTTTATCAAACACATCTTTGAATTCCAGATAGCTTGTGGGTACATGTTGGAGGTGATCGGATATGGTTGCAATGGTAGAAACAGTGGCTGGAGACGGAAGAAGGCAATGTCTGGAGCAGTATTGAGAAGAGAAAGAGACTTCTTTCTTGTTCCAATTGATCTGTGGTTCATGGGCTTGGAGCCATGGAAGTCCCAAGATAATGGGGAACATCGGAGAAGCAATGATATCAAAGCGCAGGTATTCTTGGTGGTCTGTATCAGTAGTGGTGAGGATGGGTCTGGTTTCCTGAGTGACAGGTCCAGAACGAGGCAGGGACCCATCGGCTAGGTGGATCTGTAGACTTTGGTTCTTAGTGGTTAAAGGAACATGCAAGCTTGCGGCTAGTGAGGCATCCAAAAAACAGCTACACGCTCCGGAGTCAACTATAGGGGGTAGGCGAACCTCCTTTTCCGCAAGCTGTAAAGAAACAAAAAGAGTAACATAAGGCTGAGAAGACCCGGAAACTTGTTGGTTAATAGCAGACCGTAGGTAGGACTTACTGGGTCTCACGGGACAGGAACGGAGGAAATGTCCAGAACCCCCACAATAAAGGCACAGATTGCCCTGGCGCCTACGTAGTCTCTCCTCTGAAGTGAGTGGAGCACGGACTAGACCAAGCTGCATAGGCTCAGCTTCGGGAGTGGTAGGAACTGGTGGAGCCATGTAAGGTGGATGGATAGGAGTCGGTTTAGGCAGCACCCAGGTAGGGCGAGGAGTCTGGAAGCGCTCTGCACGTCGCTCACGCATGCGACGATCCAGTTTCGTGGTGATTTGGATGAGGTCTTCCAGGGAATCAGGGGTCTCGATCCTGGCCAGCTCATCCTTCAATGCTTCAGACAGGCCTTGACGGAACTGGTATTTAAGGGCAGGTTCATTCCAGCCAGTATCAGCTGAGCACTTATGAAACTCTACAATGTAGTCCTCTACTGGTCTTCGTCCTTGGCTTAGATTATGCAATAAGGCTTCGGTCGTGGCCGTGCGCTGGGGGTCGTCATAAAGTTGCGCCATACCTTCGAAGAAGGTGTCTACAGAATTCAGTATGGGGTTCCTCTGTTCCATTAAGCTATGAGCCCAAGCTTGTGGTTCATCTGCCAAGAGAGAAATGATGAAGCCAACTTTTACCACATCCGATGAAAAGGTCCTGGGTTGCAGGGCCAAATACAGGGAGCAAGCATTTCTAAAAGCTCTGAACTTTTTACGATTGCCGGAGAATCGCTCTGGTGTGGGAACCCTGGGTTCTGAAGCGGCCATGACCACAGTGGGATTGGTTGGTAACTGAGAAGAGGAACCTCCACTAGAAGGTACAGAAGCAGCGGCAGAAGCTGGAGATGGTCCGGAAAGTTGTTGAAGGAGGCCGTCGACTTGGGCGTAGCCGTCTTGCAATTTCTGGACAGCCTCAGTGAGAGCCGAGACCTGTTGACACAGGATCTCCAGTGGGGAACGCGCTCTGTCGGCCTCTGACATGGCTGGTTTGTACTGTCATTAATCGTACTCACCAAGGCCGAGATGCCGAGAGCGGTTTTGCCCTTGCGACTAAGCGCAGCTCGCCCCCTGGAGTTGGTACAGGGAGAGAACGGCACGAAGAGGCACAGGCTCCCCAAGGGACTGCGGAAGACATGCTTGTGGAGCCTTGACAGAGAAGAGCCGCTGTGCAGGTACTAGTAGGTAAGGTTCAGCTGAAGACCACAGGCGGGAAGTCCAGAACCAGGCTGGGGATCATACACCGGGGTGGTGTTATGGCACTGCAGGATCTGCAAGGTAGGGAGACAAGAGAAGAGAGTCCAGGTACAAGCAACAAGGTCAGGCTAGGAGACAGGAGATAGTCCAGGTAACAGGCCGAGGGTCAAACACAGGAGAAAGGTGGGAATCCGATAAACAGGCCGAGGTCAAGTCCAGGAGAGAGGCAAAGAGAAGTCCAAGGGCAAATCCGGGTCACAACGGGCAATCAAGCAGAGATACAGGACACAAGTTCAGGTAACACAGGAAGCTGAGACAAACCAGCAACTTGTGTGATTCCCTGAGTGCCTTTTATAGGCCGCCCAGGGAATGACGTTGGGTGTGCGCCAATGCGCATGCGCGAGCGCCGTAGCGCCGAGCCGCGACCGCGCATGCGCCGGAACGTCGTTCCGCAGGGAATGCGTGAGAAATGACCGGACCGGAACGAGGGCTTCTTCTGACAGAGCAAGCCCATCAGATACTAGCCAATAGGGGTCCTCCAGGTGCACTGCCACAAACTTTTTTCTTTAAGTTAAAGCATTTCCGGGATCGGGACTTGGTCCTGCGGGAGGCTCGGGCCCAGGGCGAGTTTCATTATAAAAATGCAAAATTACTCAGTGGAGACCCAGAGGCAGAGGAAATCATTTGACTTGGTGTGGGCTTTTTTTCCCACAAATAGAGCTTTCTTTTGGTGGTATTTGATCACCTCTGTGGTTTTTATTATTTGAGCTATAAACAAACAAAGAGCGACAATTTTGAAAAAAAAATTTTTTTTACTTTTTGCTATAATACATATCCAAAAAAAAATATATAAAAAAACTAATTTATTCATCAGTTTAGGCCAATATATATTCTTCTACATATTTTTGGTAAAAAAAACGCAATAGGAGTATATTGTTGCGCAAAAGTTATCACGTCTACAAACTATGGGATAGATTTAGGGACTTTTATTAATTTTTTAATTGTTTTTACTAGTAATGATGGCAATCTGCAATTTTTAGAGGGACTGCGACATTGCGACAGACAAATCTGACCTCACACTTTTTGGGGACCAGTGACATTATTACATTGATCAGTGCTATTATAAAAATGCACTGATCAATGTAAAAATGACACTGGCAGCGAAAGGTTTTTTTTTCTTTTATTTTAAATATTCTTTATTTTATTATAGATATATCAAAAAGAAAAGATGTTAACAAGAATAACAATAGACATTCTGTATCACATTTCTCATTTGAATCACTTGCTACACCACTTCTTTTATTCTTTCCAACATAAAAACCACAAAAAACACACGAAGAAAAGAAAAAAACAAAAAAACCCTCTCCTCCCCCCTCCCCCCTCCCCCCCTACACCTCCATCATTGACATATATCCATCCGATTTCTTTACCACTTCAATACCAGGCACTTAGACACCTTCCCGCCCAGGCCAATTTTCAACTTTCAGCGCTGTCGCAATTTGAATGACAATTGCGCAGTCATGCTACAATGTACCCAAACAAATTTTTTATCATTTTGTTCCCACAAATAGAGCTTTCTTTTGGTGGTATTTGATCACCTCTGCGGTTTTTATTTTTTGCGCAACAAATAAAAAAAGACCGAAAATTTCGTAAAAAAAAACAAGTTTTTCTTTATTTCTGTTAAAATTTTTTGTAAATAAGTATGTTTTCTCCTTCAATGACGGGCACTGATATGGCTGCACTGATGGGCACCGATGAGGTGGCACCAATGAGGTGGCACTGATGAGGTGGCACTGATGGGCACTGATGATGGGCACTGATAGGCGGCACTGATGGGCACTGATAGGTGGCACTGATGGGCACTGATAGGTGGCACTGGTATGCGGCACTGATGGGCACTCATAGGTGGCACCGATGGGCACTCATAGGCGGCACTGATGGGCACTCGTAGGTGGCATTTATTGGTACATATGGGTGGCACTGATGGGTACTTATGGGTGGCACTGATGTGTGGCACTGATAGGTGGGCACTGATGGGCACAGATGGGCACTGACAGGTGGCACCGATGGGCAATGACAGGTGGCAATGATAAAACATATTGGGGGCATTGCTGGGCAGATCTGGAACATAATGGTGCCAATCAGTGCCCATTTGTGGGCACTGATTGGGCCCATTGAGCACATGTGGATGGCCATGGGGTACATACCTGGCCATCCACATGTTGCCCCTTCCCTGGTGGTCCTAGTGGCGATCCCTGGTGGTCCAGTGTGGTGATCTGAGGGGGATCAGATAGGATCCTACCAAGGCAGCCTCCAGTACAGTCGCTGCATCCCCATCATCTCTTACCAACCAACGCCTAGCAAAAACCATCTGCCCTGCAATGAAGTATTTGAACAGGTCAGGTAAAGCCAAACCTCCCTGTCCATAGGGTTCTTGCAATGTGCGAAGGCCTACTCTAGGATGTCCAGAACTCTACAAAAATGAACTGAATGGGCTGTTTGCACGCTGAAAGAAAGAGCATGGAATCCAAATAGGAGTGTTGCGCAAGAGGTACAAGAACACTGGTAGAATCTTAATTTTAAGGAGATTCACCCTCCCCATTAAGGAGAGTGGTAAATGTTTCCAGGCCTCTAGTTGTATTTTAACCTTTGAAAGCAGTGGCATTAGATTAAGTGTCAAGTAACTTTGGGGGATATACGTACACCTAAATATTTAATTTCAGAGACCCTGGCTATTGGAAACGAAGGAGATGCCCGTGCCTGAGCTCCATCGTCAATAACCATGATATTGGACTTTTCCCAATTTACCCGTAGACCTGAGAATTCTGCGAATGTGGCAAAAATTTTAAATACTGCCTCCATAGGCGTGCGCACGGGGTGTGCCGGGTGTGCCTGGGCACACCCTAATCACCCCGTGCTGTCTCCAGAGATTTGCCCCAAAATGCTGCATCCAAGAGAGTGTGTGGCCCGCGCTGCCTGTGAAACAGTTTCACAGGCAGCAGATTGTGAGAATTGCCAGAGCTGTTCAGTGTATAAAACTGTCAGCTAATGACACTGCAAGCAGGGAGAGACATCAGCTGTCAAAATGTCGGGGTGATGTCGGGGGTGGGCGGGACCGAACGGGCATTAAACACCAGCCAATGGGATGGGGTCTGGGCGGGCGGCTACATTTATGTGGCCCCACCCCTCTCTGAAGCAGCTCAAATATTGGCTGGTGTTTATAACACTTGGTCCCGCCCACCCCCGACATCGCGGCTGAGTTGTAAGTCATCACAGCTCAGCCGCGATGTCGGGGGTGGGCGGGACCAAGCGCCAACACCAGCCAATGATTGGGCTGCTTCTGAGAGGGGGCGGAGCCAGAGAAATGTAGCGGCCCGCCCAGACCCATCCTATTGGCTGGTGTTTGGTAACTTTTCAGTCCCGCCCACCACCACATCACCGCTGACTTTTAAAAGCTGGTGTCTCTCCCTGCTTGCAGTGTCATTAGCTGACAGTTTCATACACTGAACAGCTCTGGCAATTCTCACAATCTCCTGAATGTGAAACTCCTCCTCTCCCCTATCTGTGCCACCCAATGCTGCCTATCAGTGCCAACCAATGCTGCCAATCAGTGCCAACCAATGCTGCCAATCAGTGCCAACCAGTACTGCCAATCAGTGCCAGTGCTGCTTATCAGTGCCAACCAATTCTGCCTATCAGTGCAAACCAGTGCTGCCTATCAGTGCAAACCAGTGCTGCCTATCAGTGCCAACCAATGCTGCCTATCAGTGCCAACCAATGCTGCCTATCAGTGCCAGTGCTGCTTATCAGTGCCAACCAATGCTGCCTATCAGTGCCAACCAGTACTGCCTATCCGTGCCAGTGCTGCTTATCATTGCCAACCAATTCTGCCTATCAGTGCCAACCAATGCTGCCAATCAGTGCCAACCAGTACTGCCTATCCGTACCAGTGCTGCTTATCAGTGCCAACCAATTCTGCCTATCAGTGCCAACCAGTGCAAACCAGTGCTGCCTATCAGTGCCAACTAATGCTGCCTATCAGTGCCAACCAATGCTGCCAATCAGTGCCAGTGCTGCTTTTCAGTGCAACCAATGCTGCCAATCAGTGCTGCCTATCAGTGCCAACCAGTGCCAACCATTGCTGCCTATCAGTGCAAACCAGTGCTGCCTATCAGTGCCAACCAATGCTGCCTATCAGTGCCAACCAGTGCCAGTCAGTGCTGCCTATCAGTGCCAACCAATGCTGTAAATCAGTGCCAACCAATGCTGTCAATCAGTGCCAACCAATGCTGCCTATCAGTGCCAACCAATGCTGCCTTTCAGTGCTGCATATCAGTGCCCATCAGTGCTGCCTATCAGTGCCAATCAGTGCCCATAAGTGCTGCCCATTAGTGCTGCCAATCAGTGCCCATCAGTGCTGCATATCAGTGCCCATCAGTTCTGCCTATCAGTGCCAGTGTTGACAATTAGTGCCCATCAGTGCTGCCTATCAGTGCCACCTATCAGTGCCCATCAGTGCTGCCAGTCAGTGCCCATCAGTGCTGCCTATCAGTGCCAATCAGTGTCCATCAGTACTGCCAATCAGTGTCCATCAGTGCTGCCAATCAGTGATGCGAATCAGAGCCTATCAGTGCCCATAAGTGCTACCAATCAGAGCCCATCAATGATGCATATCAGTGCCCATCAGTGCCGCCTATCAGTGCCAATCAGTGCTGACAATCAGTGTCCATCAGTGCCACCCATCAGTGCCACCTATCAGTGCCAATCAGTGCTGCCTATCTGTGCACATCAGTGCTACCAATTAGTGCCCATCAACGCTGCCAATCAGTGCTGCCAATCAGTGCAGCCTATTAGTGCTCATCAGTGCTGCCTTAGCAGGGATGGTGGAAACCCCTCTACAGATAATTGTAATACAAATTAACTTCAAGTGCAACAACTTTTTAGTTGGGAGGTTCACACTTTGGAATTTTATTTTTTAGAGTGTTACACTTAATTGTATATGTTTTAGTTACGGTTATAATGTGAATCATTGCACTTGAAGTTATTTCCCACCAGCCCTGCTAAGTACATGTCTTTATGGACCTTGCTTTGTGTACTGGTGTGCAGACATATTGGAACAGGAAGGGACCATCCCCAAACTGTTCCCACAAAGTTGGGAGCATGAAATTGTTCAAAATGTCTTGGTAACCTGACGTCTTAAGAATTACCTTCACTGGAACTAAGGGGCCAAGCCCAACCCCTGAAAAACAACCCCACACCATAACCTCCCCCCCTCCACCAAATGATTTGGACAAGTGCACAAAGAAAGGTCCATAAAGACATGGATGAGTGAGTTTGGGGTGGAGGAACTTGACTGACCTGCACAGAGTCCTGACCTCAACCCAATAGAACACCTTTGGGATGAATTCAAGTGAGGACTGTGACCCAGGCCTTCTCATCCAACATCAGTGCCTGACCTCACAAATGCCCTTCTGGAAGAATGGTCAAACATCCCCATAGACACCCTCCTAAACCTTGTGGACAGTCTTTCCAGAAGAGTTGAAGCTGTTATAGCTGCAAAGGGCAGGCCAACTCAGTATTGAACCCTACGGACTAAGACTGGGATGTCATTAAAGTTCATGTGTGTGTAAAGGCAGGCGTCCCAATACTTTTGAATATACATACATATACACACGTATGTGTGCTTGAGCTTTCAGGTGCACACCCTAATGCAATAGGCTGCGCACGCCTATGACTGCCTCCAATGAAGGTCCGGGGTCTTCTAAAAAGAGGAGTATATCATCTGCATATAAGGCCGTGCATTCACGAATGCCGCCTACCTGAAGGGCTTTAACTTCTGTGGACGCCCTTAAAGCAATAGCTATGGGCTCAATGGCTAAGGCAAATAAAGCCGGGGAGAGCGGGCATCCCTAATATATTCATCTTTAATGCATTTATTCTCCCTACCCATGTAAGGGGTTTGTGTCTCAAGATATTCAATTGTTTCTTAATCTTATTAAGCATTGGGATATAATTAGCCTTAAAAAACATAGTCCCCAGGGAAACCGACAACTTTATACCCAAAAAGCCCAACTCCTCCTTGCACCATACAAAGGGGAATTTGGGTTGGATTGCCTGTTGCTCTTCCCTCTGTGTAGTTATATTCAAAATCTCGAATTTGAACATATTTATTTTAAAATTTGTCAGTTTTCCATATCGGTTCAGCTCCTCTAGAACTATTGGGATTGTTGTCCTGGGGTTAGTAATATAGAAAAGTAAATTGTCTGCATACGCGGCTATGCTAAACTCCCTTTCCCCTATTCTCACCCCTTTAATATCCAGATTTTTACGAATAGCAGCTAGTAAAGGTTCCAATGCTATTATGAACGGCATTGGAGAAAGGGGGCACCACTGCCTTGTCCAATTAAATAATTCAAGGGGAGAAGACAGATTCCCATTTATTCTAATTTTAGCCATTGGGTGGTGGTAGAAAGCCGATATCCATTGCATCATCCTCTCACCCACACCCAGATGTCTCAATGTTTCAAACATAAAACCTCAGTCCACCCTGTCAAAGGCCTTTTCGGCATCTATTGACAGCAGTGCAACTGGGGCCTCCCTCCCTTTTGCTGCATTTCAGGAACAAAGATTTCAGGGAATTATCCCTCCCCTCTCTCCCTGTCACAAACCCTACCTGGTCGTTATGGATCCAGCTTGGTAACAGAGGTTTCAATCTTTCTGCTATTAGCAAAGATCCTAATATCTGTGCTTAACAGTGATATTGGTCTATAGCTCTCTGGGGATGCTGAATCTTTCCCTTCTTTTAGAATAAGGGTTATATGGACCAGTAATGACTCCTCCCAGAGGGTCTCTCCTTCTGCTAATGCGTTCAAATAGTTGCATAGCTTAGGGACCAAAAACGCTTGAAATCTAGTACAGAATAGAGTATCCATCTGGGCCGCTGGAGGCATGGAGCAGAATGTTCCCGGCTGTGGGCTTACAATATAAATTTGTTTGAATATGACCATTCTGACCTTTAATAATTCTCAAATCAAGGAATGGGACGCTGCTGGGATCATAACTGAGGGTAAAGCGAAGGTTGAAATCATTTATATTCAGTAACTCAATAAATTCAATCAGAGATGTTTCTGATCCTGTCCAGATTAGGAACAGGTTATCAATAAATCTGTGTCAGCAAAGGACCTGGTTCAAGAAAGGTTGGAGTGATTCATCTGCAAACACCATTCTCTCCCACCCCCCTAAGAAGAGGTTGGCATTGGAGGGTGCACAGGACGTGTCGATAGCCATACCCTGTGTTTGCAGATAAATTTGATCCATATAGATAAAATAGTTTTTAGTCAAAATACACTTCAATAATTTCAAAATGAAGATGTTTAGAGGCCAATATTATGGTCTTGTTTCAACAGGAAGGTACCAGCCATGTGGACACCCTGCTCGTGGGGAATGCTAGAGTACAATGCCTCGATGTCAATAGCCACGAGCAGGGCACCCGGAGGGATTTGGACCCCCTCGATGTGCTTGAGCAGATCTGTTGTGTCACGGATGTATGAGGGTAGGCTAAGGACATGGGGCATCAGGAATGTGTAGATGAATTTGCTGGCATTTTCTGTTAGGGAGTCAATTCCCAAAACTATCGGTCTCCCCGGCGGAGATCGAATGTTTTTATGGGATTTGCGGAGTGTATAGAAGGTAGGCATACATGGGTTTTTTGTATCGATAAAGTCTAATGTGTCCCTATCAATCGAGCCCTTCCAGAATGCTCCAATGCAACAGCCCTGGAATTCTTCAATGTATTGCTGTATTAATGCATCCTTAATAGGTATATACCAGGTGGAATTTTGTATAACATCTAGGCACATTTTTTGGTATTGAGGATGTGTCAATTTATAATTTGTAGTTTTTATTAAAGTTTTATCTAAAAACAGTTTACAAAACAAAACAACTACCCCAGTTTTTTATAATTGCAGTTATTATTAACATATTATCTAAAAACAATATACAAAACACATGGGATAGATGTGGTCCACCCCTCTTGGAGAGGGTCCAACAGGGTTAGGGACCTATCCCGTAGGGAAACCAGATGGATATATCTTTTGAAGAGTCTGGCCCCGAAAGTATTGAACATAGAACTGGATCTTAACTGCTTTATTAATGATTTTTAATGTAAAATATCTCAGTTTTGAAGGGTGCCTATTTTTTGTAGTCTCTTTTAGTCCCACCTTTTTAGGAATCTTTAGAGGTTTTTAACAGTTTTTATTAACCAATTGTTTTAGGGATCGTTTAGGGTTTGAGTATAGGAGACATCATTGTCATGATAACATCTTGATGTGATGCCCCCATGTGGGTATGAGTGAGGGGGAGGTGGTGAAGTTATATCATCATCAGCCCCCGACCCTGTTCACTCGACCTACATAATAATAGAGTAAATAGAGATATATAATATGGCTATTGTTATACCCCTTGACTTGACATACTTCTGATTTTATCATATAATATGCAGGGGTAGGCAATTATAGAGACAGTCTAGCCTGTTTAGCTTATTTATTTTTAATATACCATTATGAGAGTCTATTTTACTTTAGACCCATTCCTGCAAGGGTTGATATATTGGAATTAGATCATCTCTGAGCATGAACACTCAGAGTTTATATTTAATAGTTTATAATATAGAGTTCATGTGATTTTAATTTTAATTTTAAAAATAGATCTGTAAAGATAGATACATTTGATTGAGAGAGGTTCCCACCATGAATACTTTCACACATACTGAAAAATCTGCAATATGGACACTGGACACTAGGGGGCTGTTTGCCGTTTGAGCACCATCTAGCATTTGATAAAGTTGGATGGGATAGGGCTTGCAGTTACCACTCTTGGCCAGGGGGGGAGCCCGTATAGGATCCCTCTATCCAACTCACCACAGTTGATCTAAGGCTTGAAACAACCATTGGGAATGATATGCATATTTATTAATTAAGTGTGATTTATGTGTAATGTCCAAAAGGTTCTGAATGATTTCGTTTTATGAGTGTTTCAATGAGATATCCCATGTATAATCAGCGGAACTGGGACGCGAGGTGTGCGCATGCGCAATGCGCGGCCGAAAGGGCGTCAATTATAAGCAAATATAAGGGGTGATTGATAGCCTGCACAGCCAATCCCATGATTAAGTCTACCTATGACGAAACATGTCGGGGGCGTGGCTGTGAGACGTGACACACAGTGCAGTTGAACTACACAGGAATCAGGAAGCTTTAGTGGACGGAGGAGCGGAGGAGAGCTGAAGGGAGGGTGAGATTGCAGTGTTACTGCAGCCCAGAGAAAGCACACCTCGGGTCCGCCGTGACCACCAGTTGTTTATTGTTTGAGTTTCACCTGTTTGAAGATTGCTTGAAGATTGATGTGATCCACAAATGATTTCTGCTGTTTTATCTTTTGTACAATGTGAGTGCATCAGTTGAAGATTGCAGTGGTTTTAATAAATAGTTTTGCTGGTTTACACTATTGGAGCACTTTATTTTTTTTACATGTGGATCCATATAACAACTATCCTCCTGGACACGTATCTTGCCATTTCTACACCTGAGTGTGGTAAAACTAGCGTTTTGTGCCTTGCATGAAAATGCTGGCATTGTAATTCGGAGAGTGCATTTCTGGAGGGTGTGATTCACTGAGCACAGGGGTGAGGTGGAAGACACACGGAGACACTTAAATGTATGCAGCTGATTTACACTGGATGTGATCACAAGCAGTTCCTCTTGGATGGATCTGACACATATGGACTATTATTTGATGGTTTGAGATGTCACAGCATGAAATGTAGTGATTTCACAGAGTGTTGCATGTGAATGTCACAATTATTCATTTAGTGTGTGTTATTTGTAGATTAATAGCACTATTCATTTGCAGCACAAAACACAGTAGGAGGGTTCCACCACTATTGTGCTATACACAGTTGGTTATATTTTTTATTATTTCAAGCGCCTCATATTTGTTCCATGTGCCTCTAGGGGAATATCGGGCTCGCAGTGGCATGGTGGATTAAATATTTTTCTAATATACAAAACATGCCAACTACCCCAGTTATTTTTACAATTGTAGTTTTTATTAAAATTTTGTCTAAAAACAGTATACAAAACAGGACAGCTACTGCAGGTTTCCCAACACACTTACCAGCTAGCCTGCAAATAAAACAAAATGGCACAATACAATAATTTACATTAAAAACAGAGGTCTTAGTTGCACACATTTGCAAATGGGGAAGCCGCACTTCTTCGCCAAGACTCCTCTGTAAAGTGAGGTCTCGTTCACGATAGATGTATGAATCCATACCCCATGTGAGGGCGGTGGGTACAGGCGTTTCATGCATTCCCATGCAGGCAGTCACATTGAACACATTTTCAAATGTATGTGGAAGCTGCACTGCCTCATCAAGGCTCCTCTGTACAGTGCAGTTTATTTGTATGATTATCCAGACCCCACAGTTGATGTAGAGGAAGGCAAAAAAAACCCTGATGAAGAGTGGTGTAATTTGTTCCAACAGGGAAAAAATTCCTTCATGACCCCCGAAGGTGAACGGATTACTCTCTGGATTATACATCTGTGGGTAGACATCACTATATCTTTTGATGGTTTTCAGTTTAAAACGGCTTTTTTGAGGAATATCGAGAAGTATTGTCCAAAATTTAGGAATCTTTGTTCATCTGGATCTTCTAAAGATGATATCAATGTCTTTACAGATGAACTGTCCTCTCCAAATTTCTCATGAATATATCGATATATAGGTCTAATCCAGGTATTATGTCACATCAAGAAGTATTGTCCAAATATGAGGAATCTTCATCATCGTGTCCATCCACCCCTGTAAGGGGATGCAGCAGCTGGACAAACACAGTCTGGGTCCTAATTTGACAGGTGTGCAGGCATGGATGAGTGGCCCTGAATGCACACAAATTAGGACCTGTGGCTGTGTTCCCCAACTGCCCAGCTGCACCGTCCCATAGCGTAACATAGGCTGACTGTACACAGCTGCAGGCTGGGTGGACATCACAATAGCTTTAGATGGTTTTCAGCTTAAAACCACTTGTTTTCTTCATCATCTGGGTCCTCTGAAGATGACAACAATGTCTTTGGAAGGTTGACAAGCGTGCTCACAACCTGTCAATGTTTATGAATCCAGGCATGTAAATTTTCCTTCCTGGAATGTCCAATGCCTTTACATCTATCGCTGATGGAGGAAGTCGAGAGTGCATTTCCAAGTCCATGTCCAAGGGCTGCAAATGGAAAAAACAAATGTGAGTTTCTGTATTCATAGATGTCTAACCTGAGTAAATATCAGGATATTGCTTAAAGCCCAATTCCAGAAACAATTAAAACCTCCCCTTTCAGTATTTGTGGGAGGGGTTAAATGTTTGCCTAGGGGTAGAGGAATAAGGTGTAATAATTTATTCCTCGCTTTGGACAGCCTCCATCTGTGCAACCAGTCCCTCACGGTCACATGCTTACCTCCTCACATACAATGTAGGACTGATAGGCCTGTATTGTACATGATGATGTAGAGAGGTTAGGGCTAGGTGCCCCTTTCTCTGCCCCTAAAGTTTACAAGTAGGGATAAGCCGAACACCCCCCCGGTTTGGTTCGCACCAGAACCTGCGAACGGACCGAAAATTTGCACGAACGTTAGAACCCCATTGACGTCTATGGGACTCAAACGTTCGAAATCAAAAGTGCTAATTTTAAAGGCTAATTTTCATGGTATTGTCCTAAAAAGGGTTTGGGGACCCGGGTCCTGCCCCAGGGGACATGTATCAATGCAAAAAAAAAGTTGTAAAAACGGACGTTTTTTGGGAGCAGTGATTTTAATGATGCTTAAAGTAAAAAAAAAAGTGAAATATTCCTTTAAATATCGTACCTGGGGGTGTCTATAGTATGCCTGTAAAGTGGTGCGTGTTTCCCCTGCTTAGAACAGTCCCTGCACAAAATGTCTTCTTTAAAGGAAAAAAAGTCATTTAAAACTGCTTGCGGCTTTAATGTAATGTCGGGTCCTGGCAATATGGATGAAAATCAGTGAGACAAACGGCATGGGTACCCCCCAGTCCATTACCAGGCCCTTTGGTGCAAACAAGACAGGGACTGTAGGTTTGTTGTTAAGTAGAATCGGTTTGTAATTTTGAACGGGTACATTTTTAATGTGTTTAGCTCCAGCCAAAAAATCTTTTTTAAGCTTTTTGGAAAACATAGGGACATTTGTTTTGCTGTCTGTGCTCCTCTTCAGAAGATTTCACCTCACTTTTTGTCCCAATGACAAATGTTTTTTGAAAATTTGGGTTTTTTTGTGAAACAAGGATTGGTGATAAAGCATCAGTGGAAAGGAGAAATGTTTTTCCCATATTAACTCTTACAGGAGAGAATTTTCCTTCCTAGGGGTAGATTTCATCTCACTTCCTGTTGTCTCCTTCCATTTGCAAGTAGGAGTCGTTTGTAAGTTGGATGTTTGAAAGTAGGGGCCTGCCCTATATACTCAGCAGAAATTTGGGCCTTAGGTGTTGTTGTGGCCACAACACTGTAAGCCCTCACAGGGCCCTGCTGTGAAATATTAGATCAAGAATTGTATACATGCCCCTGTTGAACAGGGGCAGAAAAATTGGGCCTTTGGTGGTGGTGCTGGTGCCACAACACTGTAAGTCCTCACTCGCTCTTGGTGGGCGCAGAAACGGGCCCTGCTGTGAAATATTAGATCAAGAATTGTAATTACATGCCCCTGTTGAACAGGGGCTGAAAAATTGGGCCTTAGGCACCGGTGCTGGTGCCACAACACTGCAACCCCTTACAGATACTCTAGTTGGAACGCAGGAATGAGTCCTGCTCCAAAGTATTGCATCAAAAATTGTAATTACACGCCCCTGTTAAACAGGGGCTGAAAAATTAGGCCTTAGGCACTGGTGCTGGTGCCACAACACTGCAACCCCTCACAGATACTCTAGTTGGAACGCAGGAACGAGACCTGCTGCAAAGTATTGCATCAAAAATTGTAATTACACACCCCTGTTAAACAGGGGCTGAAAAATTGGGCCTTAGGCACTGGTGGCGGCGCCCAGAACCAAAAATGTTCTTACAAGCTATCAGCGTGATTATTGAGGAGGAAGAGGATAATTACTCAGGATAGTCACTCAGCATCAGCATAGGCAGTCTTTGAAGGGATCTGAGATTTCAAAAAAAATTATTCGGTTACATCAGCATCAGGTGCTTGGTAGCTGGTGGTGATCCAAGACTGATTCATCTTTATGAAGGTCAGTCGATCAACCGAGTCGGTGGACAGACGCACCCTGCGATCGGTTACAAAGCCTGCAGCAGCACTGAATGTGCGTTCCGAAAGAACGCTGGATGCAGGACAGGCCAGTAGCTCAATTGCATACTGTGCAAGCTCTGGCCAGTGATCCATCCTCAAGACCCAGTAACCCAGAGGATTTTTCGGTGGGAAAGGTGTCCAAGTCAGATCTTGCCCCTAGGTATTCCTGCACCATGTAAAACAGACGCTGGCGATGGTTGCTGGAACCGATCATACCTTGGGGCTGCGGACTAAAAAATTGTCTGAACGCATCGGTCAGACGGCCACCTTCTCCACCGCTCCTTCTTTGACTGACCGAAGCCTCAGCAACACGTTGTCCAGAAACAGGAGTTTGTAACCTCCCAGTCTCTGGGAACGCGTTGCACAGACCTTTCTGCAAGGCCTCCTGAAGATGTTTCATCCTCTGCTTCCTCTGCGACGACAAGATAAGGTCCGCAACCTTACCCTTGTAACGTGGATCAAGGAGGGTTGCCAGCCAGTATTTGTCCTTCTCCTTGATACCACGAATACGAGGATCCGTACGCAGGCTTTGCAGGATCAGGGAGGCTATGCAGCGTAGGTTTGCTGAGGCATTCGGTCCGGAGTCCTCTGAGTCACTAAGGACGACACGGTCCGCAGCCACCTCCTCCCAGCCACGTACAAGTCCATGTGTTTCTTGGGACTGATCCCTTAAAGACTGCTGCTGATGCTGAGTGCCAGGCTCCACCTCCACACTTCATATGGAAAAACAATCCCTTTGGGGCAAATCTGGTCCTATATGCGAGATATATTAATGACATTCTGATCATCTGGGATGGGTCGGATCAAAGTCTCCAGAACTTCTTAGAACATTGTAAAAACAATCCATTTGGGATAGAATTCACTCATGTTCTAGATGAGAAATGTCTGGTCTTTCTAGATTTGGAATTACAGAGTGACCAAGATGGGGACATTTTTTCCAAAACTCATTTTAAACCCAGCGGGGGAAATTCATACTTACACGATAAAAGTAACCACCATCCCAGGTGGATACAGAATGTCCCCTTTGGCCAATTTTGTCGCCTTAGACGACGTGTACCAAGAAAGAAGATTATTTAGAACAGAGCAAACTCCTTATGCAGAAGTTTAAAGAAAAAGGTTACGAAGCCAACCACATAGAATCAGCCTTTTCTAAGTATCTGGCTCTTTATGACGATCCACCTAGTGGTGATTCGAACAACAAAAAATCTCGATACCAGACCACCCCTGATATCCAACAGGCCTGTTTCTCTACCCAATATACGAACAAAGCGTTCAAAATCCAGAATGTTATCAAAAAGAATTGGAATATTCTGAAGCACGACCCCGTTTTGGGTAAGACACTCCCCGATCACCCTAATATAGTTTTCCGGAAACCCCGAGATCTTAGGAGCCTGATAGCCCCAAGTAGGGTAAAAACACATACCAGCAAACCAACTAATAGTTGGACAACAATATTTGACCAAAAAGGATGCTACAGGTGCGGTATTAAGAACTGTGGCACATGCATGTACATGTAGCATAGGAAAAAAAACGTAGTAGGTAGAGACGGGAGAATTCACCAAATTAAGCAATTCATAACCTGTGGAACAGAGTATGTGATCTACGGTATAGTATGTCCATGTGGGCGTCTATACGTTGGCCGTACACAACGTCCAATGCGAGTTAGAATTGGTGAACATAAATGCGGTATCATAAATCTAAGAGACAAATATCCAGTCCCTCGACACTTTGTAGAGGCTCACCAAGGGGACCCCGCAGGCATGAAAGTATTTGGGATCGAGTCTATTGGAAGTGAGCTGGATACAGGAAGAAGACACCAGAGGCTTTGCAAAAGAGAAGCCTTCTGGATCTTCACCCTCGGCAGTCTCGCCCCAGGAGGTTTAAATGAAGACCCAGAAATACATAAAATAGTATAACGCTGGCATTAAGCCACTGTGGAGGGCTAATTTTATATCCATTCAATTCTATATCTATTTAATTGATTAAACCTATTATTGCTGTGACATTCATATATCACCTGGCCCCATATATCACTCTTTTCATAGAGGTTTTAAGGTATTATCATTACATTCCCATTGTCTAAGCCATATCCTATTAGATCTTGTATTTCAATCTATAGATTACATCAATGTAATACTCCTCTCACAGGATATGTCCAAATATAAATAAAAATAAAAATATACATTTACTTTAAGACTAGATCACAGCATATACAGGTCCTTCACGTGATAGTATATATGTGTATACTTATATGTATATACACGTGTAATCATATGTTGTATGTGTGTATGTTTTTATATATATATACATATATCTGTAGGTAGTGGCTCTATCTAATATTTCATAAATAATATATTATATCCATATCCATTTCATCTAACTAATTAGATTTTTTATAATTCTTTCTAACTCAACATAATCGAATCTTTATCATTATTCAATATCATATTTAATACATTCTAATGCTTAATATAAACCCCCATTTTTATTTCTATTTTTATTTTTTTATTATTTATTATTCCTTTCGCTGATGTCTATTAAATAACCCCTGGGATACCCGAAATAATGTACAAAACCATTATATGTATTATATATATGAGGTTATAACAAACCCCTTTTTATATTATACTGGCAAAGTACACAGACTTTTGTACTTCTATACGGATTTATTTTTAATAATATTGCTTTTTAAATTTTCTTATGCGCATATATGCCTATGAAAATGGATGTGTACATATATATTTTTTTATACAATGTATATTATATGTATTTTATATTACTACTTTTTACTATTAATTCTAGCGCATCTCTTGCTGGCTTTTAAATACATACGTTCTGGATACTGTCACCTTCTAGCCATAACTCTAGAATCAATCCTATAACAGTCCCTGTCTCTCCACCTAGTTTTTAATTAGATTACTATGTCTAGCATCTGGTCATTTAGCCTATCCTCTCCTTCCCTGGTTCTTCCCATTTTCCCCTTCCCCCTCCCTTTAGTGGCACTATAGATTCAACTTATTATACACATATATTTATATATATTATTTTATCCCCTTCTGGCTTGTAGTTCAGACAGTTTTTGTCTGACTTTGGCCTCTATCTATGCCTACGGCAAAATGGAGGCCACTGTTTACCATAGTAAGTCAATCTCGTGCGCCGAAGGGCGCACGGCATATGATGTCACGACCGCACTTCCGCCCTGTGGACCACAACCCGGAAGTAAAGGAGCGGCGTGCGTTCCACCAGGTCCTACAGGACACAGGAACGTGTCACCGGCCAGGACCTGTCAGCAATGGAAGCCGATACAGTCACAGCCCCCACAGAGACACTGTACTTGAGCAAATGAGCTACCATCAGTTCTATACACCACAAGGTATGCTATTTTTTCTCCGATCTTAGACTCCTAATCAATGTCCTCTGATATATGTAATGTATTGATGAGAGGGGAGATGAGCATATCCTCTGATATGCCTTGGCTCATCTATATATAAGTATTGGCATGACCATTTCAGTCTGTCTGTTGTGGGATGTTTGCACTCCTGACTATATACATGGCCGCTGATCTAAATCTAAATATGAATTATAAACTAAAAATTAGAAATTAAAAATTAATAAGTAAAAATAAAAAGTAAAAATTACAATTATAAATTAAAAATTAAAAATTAAAAATTAAAAACTAAAAACTAAAAATTAAAATCAAATACTAGAGCTAGAACTAGGAACTAGAAATTACAAATATAACTATAAATTAAACTAAAATTATATTAAACATAAAAAGTTTCTTTAATAAACATTAAAAATAAATAAATAAATATATTATGGCCCTTTAATAATGACAATAAAGCCAAGACCCACCCTTCTCAGATGACCGCCCACTAATCAAGGGAGGAGCCTTAGAACTAACCTGACCAGTCTTGTCTAGATGGACACATGTATAAAAGCCAGCAGGAGACCAACACTACTAAGGCTCTGATGAAGAAGGGTAACCTTCGAAACGCGTTAGCCAGCAGTAGTCCGTACGCCTCCTTCCTGGGACCTGGAAAACTGCTACCACTGGACTATTTGCCTCTGTGCCATATACAATTCGATTTTTTCTTCGACCTTTGTGAGTAGTTTTTATCTTGTTTAATTAATAAATCTGTCAAGGATAATGCACTAGGCTGGTGCGCTCTTTTTCTTTCTTTTCATTCATCCACCTCCACACTGACACAATCCTCCTCCTCGTCCTCTTCCTGTGTGATCGGCGGGCATGCATGAACACTGTCTGGATAAAGGGGGCCTTGAGAGCTAAGGAAGTCCTCCTCTTCCTGCCTCTGTTCTGCCTCAAGTGCCCTGTCCATTATTCCATGCAGTGTGTGCTCCAACAGGTGGACAAGGGGGACAGTGTCACTGATGCATGCACTGTCACTGCTCACCATCCTTGTGGCCTCCTCAAATGGTGACAGGACAGCGCATGCATCCCTGATCATGACCCACTGGCGTGGGGAAAAAAAAACAAGCTCCCCTGACCCTGTCCTGGTGCCATAGTCACACAGGTACTTATTGATGGCCCTCTGCTGCGTGTGCAGCCGCTGCAGCATGGCCAACGTTGAGTTCCACCTGGTGGGCATGTCACAGATTAGGCGGTTCTTGGGCAGGTTAAACTCTATTTTGAGGTCCACCAGCCGAGCACTGGCATTATATGACTAGTGGAAATGAACAACAAACTTTCCTGGCTTGCCTCAGGACATCCTGTAAGCCCGGGTACCTGCCCAAGAACTGCTGCACCACCAAGTTAAGGACGTGAGCCAAAAAGGGCACATGGGTCATTTGTCCCTGTCGGAGGGCAGAGAGGTGGTTGGTGCCATTGTCGCAAACCACCATTCCTGCCTTAAGTTGGCGTGGTGTCAACCACCTCTGAACCTGCCCCTGCAGAGCTGACAGAACCTCTGCCCCAGTGTGGCTCCTGTCCCCCAAGCACACCAGCTCAAGCACCGCATGGCATCTTTTGGCCTGCGTACTTGCGTAGCCCCTTGAATGCCTACGGAGCACCGCTAGTTCCGAGGACAAATCACAGGAAGAGGCGATGGAGGAAGAAGAAGAGGAGGGGGTGGAGGAAAGAGGTGTGTCACAATCATTAGTATTGGCATTTTGGAGGCGTGGTGGCGGAACAACCTCCAACACTACTGCACCTTGTCCTGCATCCTTCCCAGCTGCCGGCAGAGTCACCCAATGCACGGTAAAACTTAGGTAACGTCCCTGTCCATGCCTGCTAGACCATGAGTCAGCGGTAATATGCACCTTACCGCTGACCGCCCTGTCCAGCGAGGCTTGGACATTGCCATCCACATGCCGGTTGAGAGCCGGAATCGCCTTCCGTGAGAAAAAGTGGCGTTTGGGTACCTGCCACTGAGGAACCGCACATTCCACAAACTCACGGAAGGGGGCAGAGTCTACCAACTTAAAAGGTAGCAGTTGAAGTGCTAGCAATTTTGCCAAGTTAGCATTCATCCGCTGGGCATGTGGATGGCTGGCAGCGAACTTCTTTCGGCGGTGCAGCAGCTGGGGCAGGGAAATTTGCCTTCATTCCTCTCAGTGCAGGTCTCAGAGAGGACTAAAGGTATAGTGGGGTTGGAGATCTCAGCTGATGAGGAGCAAGGAGAGGTCCTCTTTGTTCTTTGGTGTGGGTCTTTTAGATACGCTTGTCAACGAACTGCATGGCAGGTCAACATATGTCTGGTCAAGCATGTGGTGCCCAAGTGGGAGATGTTTTAGCCACGCGAGATACGCTTGAGACATATGTTGCAAATAGCAGCGGTTTGATCTGAGGCACTTGTCTCAAAAAAGGCCCACACCAAAGAACTTTTTGAATAACGCGCAGAGACTGCAGCGCCCTGCACATGGGCTCTGCACTTTGGGGTGTGATGCAGTCAGTGTGCTGCCCGTAGGCTGGCCCCTGGAGGGCATCCTACCTCGTTGGTGATGTGCCTCCTCCTCCTCCTCCAGGGTGGCTTTGGCCAATTACAGCTCTCTCTACCGACTGCGCTGTGATTGGCCAAGCATGCGGGTCATAGTGCATGCTTGGCCAATCAGCCAGCAATGCACTGCGATGCCGCAGTGAATTATGGGCCGTTCGACTCAAACACGAAGCTCATCCCTATTTACAAGCAATAAACCCTTAACGTGCAGGGTGGGGATGGTGTTTGCCTACTGTAAGTTTTTTTTTTTTTAAATGGGCTTTAACCACTTGACGACCGCCTCACGCCGATGTACGTCGGCAAGGTGGCACGGACAGGCAAAATCACGTACATGTACGTGATTTGCCTTCCGCGGGTGGGGGGTCCGATCGGACCCCCCCCGGTGCCCGAGGCGGTCGTGTTTAGTCCCACAGCGATCAGAGGTGAGGGGGAGGCCATCCGTTCGTGGCCCCCCCCTCGCGATCGCCGCCGGCCAATCGAATCATTCCTTTGCTGCTGTATGCTAAACAGCAGCAAAGGAAATGATGTCATCTCTCCTCGGCTCGGTAATTTCCGTTTCGGCCCGAGGAGAGAAGACATCTATGTGAGTGCACAACACTACACACACACAGTAGAACATGCCAGGCACACAAAACACCCTGATCCCCCCCCCCCCCCGATCACCCCCCCCCTGTCACAAACTGACACCAAGCAGTGGTTTTTTTTTTTTCCTGATTACTGCATGGTGTCAGTTTGTGACAGTTACAGTGTTGGGACAGTTACTGTTACCCCCCTTTAGGTCTAGGGTACCCCCCTAACCCTCCCTAATAAATTTTTAACCCCTTGATCACCCCCTGTCACCAGTGTCGCTAAGAGATCATTTTTCTGATCGCTGTATTAGTGTCGCTGGTGACGCTAGTTAGGGACGTAAATATTGAGGTTCGCCGTCAGCGTTTTATAGCATCAGGGACCCCCATATACTACTGAATAAATGTTTTAACCCCTTGATGGCCCCCTAGTTAACCCTTTCACCACTGATCACCGTATAAGTGTTACGGGTGACGCTGGTTAGTTCGTTTATTTTTTATAGTGTCAGGGCACCCGCCGTTTATTACCGAATAAAGGTTTAGCCCCCTGATCGCCCGGCGGTGATAAGCGTCGCCCCAGGCAGCGTCAGATTAGCGCCAGTACCGCTAACACCCACGCACGCAGCATACACCTCCCTTAGTGGTATAGTATCTGTACGGATCAATATCTGATCCGATCAGATCTATACTAGCGTCCCCAGCAGTTTAGGGTTCCAAAAAACGCAGTGTTAGCGGGATCAGCCCAGATACCTGCTAGCACCTGCGTTTTGCCCCTCCGCCCAGCCCACCCAAGTGCAGTATCGATCGATCACTGTCACTTACAAAACACTAAACGCATAACTGCAGCGTTCGCAGAGTCAGGCCTGATCCCTGCGATCGCTAACAGTTTTTTTGGTAGTATTTTGGTGAACTGGCAAGCACCAGCCCCAGGCAGCGCCAGGTTAGCGCCAGTAGCGCTAACACCCACGCACGCAGCATACGCCTCCCTTAGTGGTATAGTATCTGTACGGATCAATATCTGATCCGATCAGATCTATACTAGCGTCCCCAGCAGTTTAGGGTTCCCAAAAACGCAGTGTTAGCGGGATCAGCCCAGATACCTGCTAGCACCTGCGTTTTGCCCCTCCGCCCGGCCCAGCCCAGCCCACCCAAGTGCAGTATCGATCGATCACTGACACTTACAAAACACTAAATGCATAACTGCAGCGTTCGCAGAGTCAGGCCTGATCCCTGCGATCGCTAACAGTTTTTTTGGTAGCGTTTTGGTGAACTGGCAAGCACCAGCGGCCTAGTACACCCCGGTCGTGGTCAAACCAGCACTGCAGTAACACTTGGTGACGTGGCGACTCCCATAAGTGCAGTTCAAGCTGGTGAGGTGGCAAGCACAAGTAGTGTCCCGCTGCCACCAAAAAGACAAACACAGGCCCGTCGTGCCCATAATGCCCTTCCTGCTGCATTCGCCAATCCTAATTGGGAACCCACCGCTTCTGCAGCGCCCGTACTTCCCCCATTCACATCCCCAACCAAATGCAGTCGGCTGCATGAGAGGCATTTTTATGTCCTCCCGAGTACCCCTACCCAACAAACCCCCCCAAAAAAGATGTCGTGTCTGCAGCAAGCGCGGATATAGGCGTGACACCCGCTATTATTGTCCCTCCTGTGCTGACAATCCTGGTCTTTGCATTGGTGAATGTTTTGAACGCTACTATGCACTAGTTGAGTATTAGCGTAGGGTTAAGCATTCCACAGACTAGGACACACTTTCACAGGGTCTCCCAAGATGCCATCGCATTTTGAGAGACCCGAACCTGGAACCGGTTACAGTTATAAAAGTTAGTTACAAAAAAAGTGTAAAAAAAAAAAAATATATAAAATAAAAAAAAATAGTTGTCGTTTTATTGTTCTCTCTCTCTCTATTCTCTCTATTGTTCTGCTCTTTTTTTACTGTATTCTATTCTGCAATGTTTTATTGTTATTATGTTTTATCATGTTTGCTTTTCAGGTATGCAATTTTTTATACTTTACCGTTTACTATGCTTTATTGTTAACCATTTTTTTGTCTTCAGGTACGCCATTCACAACTTTGAGTGGTTATACCAGAATGATGCCTGCAGGTTTAGGTATCATCTTGGTATCATTCTTTTCAGCCAGCGGTCGGCTTTCATGTAAAAGCAATCCTAGTGGCTAATTAGCCTCTAGACTGCTTTTACAAGCCGTGGGAGGGAATGCCCCCCCCACCGTATTCCGTGTTTTTCTCTGGCTCTCCTGTCTCAACAGGGAACCTGAAAATGCAGCCGGTGATTCAGCCAGCTGACCATAGAGCTGATCAGAGACCAGAGTGGCTCCAAACATCTCTATGGCCTAAGAAACCGGAAGCTACGAGCATTTTATGACTTAGATTTCGCTGGATGTAAATAGCGCCATTGGGAAATTGGGGAAGCATTTTATCACACCGATCTTGGTGTGGTCAGATGCTTTGAGGGCAGAGGAGAGATCTAGGGTCAATTTTTTCAAAAAAGAGTACCTGTCACTACCTATTGCTATCATAGGGGATATTTACATTCCCCGAGATAACAATAAAAATGATTAAAAAAAAAAAATGAAAGGAACAGTTTAAAAATAAAATAAAAAAGCAAAAGCACCCCTGTCGCCCCCTGCTCTCGCACTAAGGCGAACGCAAGCGGCGGTCTGTCGTCAAACGTAAACAGCAATTGCACCATGCATGTGAGGTATCACCGCGAAGGTTAGATCGAGGGCAGTAATTTTTGCAGTAGACCTCCTCTGTAAATCTAAAGTGGTAACCTGTAAAGGCTTTTAAAGGCTTTTAAAAATGTAACCCCATTTTGGAAAGTAGACACCCAAAGCTATTTGCTGAGAGGTATAGTGAGTATTTTGCAGACCTCACTTTTTGTCACAAAGTTTTGAAAATTGAAAAAAGAAAAAAAAAAAAGTTTTTTCTTGTCTTTCTTCATTTTCAAAAACAAATGAGAGCTGCAAAATACTCACCATGCCTCTCAGCAAATAGCTTGGGGTGTCTACTTTCCAAAATGGGGTCATTTGGGGGGGTTTTGTGCCACCTGGGCATTCCATGGCCTCCGAAACTGTGATAGGCAGTGAAGAGTGAAATCAAAAATTTTCACCCTTAGAAATCCTGAAGGTGGTGATTGGTTTTCGGGGTCCCGTGCACGGCTAGGCTCCCAAAAAGTCCCACACATGTGGTATCCCCATACTCAGGAGAAGCAGCAGAATGTATTTTGGGGTGCAATTCCACATAGGCCCATGGCCTGTGTGAGCAATATATCATTTAGTGACAACTTTGTGCAAAAAAAAAAAAAAAATGTGTCACTTTCCCGCAACTTGTGTCAAAATATAAAATATTCCATGGACTCAATATGCCTCTCAGCAAATAGCTTGGGGTGTCTACTTTCCAAAATGAGGTCATTTGGGGGGGGTTTTGTGCCACCTGGGCATTCCATGGCCTCCGAAACTGTGATAGGCAGTGAAGAGTGAAATCATAAATTTACACCCTTAGAAATCCTGAAGGCGGTGATTGGTTTTCGGGGCCCCGTACGCGGCTAGGCTCCCAAAAAGTCCCACACATGTGGTATCCCCATACTCAGGAGAAGCAGCAGAATGTATTTTGGGGTGCAATTCCACATAGGCCCATGGCCTGTTTGAGCAATATATCATTTAGTGACAACTTTTTGTAAATATTTTATTTTTTTTTTGTCATTATTCAGTCACTTGGGACAAAAAAAATAAATATTCAATGGGTTCAACATGCCTCTCAGCAATTTCCTTGGGGTGTCTACTTTCCAAAATTGGGTCATTTGGGGGGGTTTTGTACTGCCCTGCCATTTTAGCACCTCAAGAAATTACATAGGCAGTCATAAACTAAAAGCTGTGTAAATTACAGAAAATGTACCCTAGATTGTAGACGCTATAACTTTTGCGCAAACCAATAAATATACGCTTATTGACATTTTTTTTACCAAAGACATGTGGCCGAATACATTTTGGCCTAAATGTATGACTAAAATTGAGTTTATTGTATTTTTTTTATAACAAAAATTAGAAAATATCATTTTTTTTTCTAAATTTTCGGTCTTTTTCCATTTATAGCGCAAAAAATAAAAACCGCAGAGGTGATCAAATACCATCAAAAGAAAGCTCTATTTGTGGGAAGAAAAGGACGCAAATTTCGTTTGGGTACAGCATTGCATGACCGCGCAATTAGCAGTTAAAGCGACGCAGTGCCAAATTGGAAAAAGACCTCTGGTCCTTAGGCAGCATAATGGTCCAGGGCTCAAGTGGTTAACATTGACCAACATCCTGAATACAACCTAGAACCTTCTTCCACTTTCCATGCAGTGGGAGAGCACTTAGGATACAAATCTAGAAGCAAACTACATGTCTGGTCCCATGCCTTCCACCACATCATGATGGCTGAAGTCACATGTTCTAGACAACCCAGAGATTATATTATGTACCATTGCACTCCTCACCTCCAGCTGTGCACCATTGGGGTTTATTTACTAAATCTGGAGAGTGCAAAATCTGCTGCAGCTCTGCATGGAAACCAATCAGCTGCCATTTTTTTTGTCAAAGCTTTATCAAACAAATTGAAAGTTAGAAACTGATTTGCTACCATACACAGATGCACCTGATTTTGCACTTTCCAGTTTTAGTAACAGCCCCATTGTGTCTGATTTAAACAAAGTTTCATTTTTATTTCCTTCTCCCATGGAAAATGAAATGTTGGCTGATTAGTCTCTGAGGTTTTCTTGCAGGCTGGGATATGTCTGTGCCCCCTACATTAGCTGTAAGGACACAGCAACGCTTCTTTCAGTGTGTAACAATCTTCTTTTCGAATCCTCATCCTATAAAGATTTGTGTACTTACCGCACCTACTGAGAAAGGGGGCCGTCCTTTCCCTTGATCCAGCGACTTCCAATCGATGGGCCTCATGAACGGATGGCGTCTTACGTCTCTGCCGACTCCAAGCCTCTTGTTCGGATGTTTGAGAGAAATGGATATGAGAATTGAGAAGTGTGCTAACCTGCCAGCATCCTAAATTGCATTGTAGAAAAAACATGCAGCAAGTGCATTGGGAGGACTCCCCCTTGGACTTTAAATGGCAGAAAAAAGTAATAGAGAGTAAATAAGAATAAAAAGGCACAAAGGTGCCAACTTTATTAATATACAAAAATAGAAAAATTGTTGTAAAATATAAACACAGTTCATTTGTATAGAATGGACAATACACCAATGAATCACTGTCAGTAGGACATACAAATATATACCACCCAGAGCTAGTAATCCAAATCCAAAGTACTGCTCAAATGAAATTGAGTTTAGTTTGGGATTTGTAGCATACATCCCAACATGTTTTGGAAAATCACATTGGAACATATTTTTTCCTTCATCGGGGGAGGTTTACAGTTGGGTATATTATTTTCTTGTATGTACTTCATTCATTGAGGGTTAGTGCTGATCAGTTGAGTGATTGCACATTGATGGAATTCATATTATATTCCAGCACAACAAGTGAGTACACATTACGCTGTGCCGCCATTAGATCACATCTAACTCCCTGAGCTCTTTAGATTGGCGATGACACTTAAAGTAGAATTACAGCCACAAAAAAAGGGAAGGGAATCGATTTTTTTTTAAAGATCTTTTTCCTTCTCATTAACATAATTTATCAGCACAGGGCAATAAAAGCAGTTTGATGAATGGAGTTGGAAAGGGTTAGAACCTCTCTGTTAGGTTGTGGTTGCTTTCTGTGTCCCCCCTTTCTGTGTCCCCAGGACAGGATATGAAACAGAATGTCCCCAACAGGGACACAGACAACATTAAAATGACGGCAGGTGATCTAATCCTCCCCATTATGTTCAAAACAATAGTAAATGGTTAGGAGTTCTGCTTTAATAATCTCATACAATGTGCACATCAGTGATTGACCCCATGTGGCATCATCTTCTGAACCCTCAGCCCCAGGATGAAGTATTACCATTAGATCTTCACCGTGGGATGAAGAAGCCAAACTACTCAATAGTCCAGCTGACAACCAGACTTGGCAACCCCCCTTCATTATACCCCTAAAGCAGCAGCAGTAGGCCTAGAAACCTTCCCTTTGCCTCTTCAGAGTTAGAAAATGTCTCGTACTTACTCCTTCTATGACGTTCTCCAGGTGTGGGTCCATGACTGGGGGGTAAACAGGATTTTTGAAGCTCACAGCTCTCCTGTATACCTGCATGGTATGGTTACAGAATGGCACAGTGCCTGTAGCCATCTTGTATATCACAATCCCCATTGAAAATCAGTCGTGTTCAAACTGGTAGAACTTGTCATTTATAACCTGCCAATCAGAGAAGAGAAATCAGTTACTTAGTTCCTACAAACTTACATTCATTTTATAGGAGAAACAATAATATACAATATCACCATGTGATATTTCAGTTTTTCTTTTTTAATAAATCTGCAAAAATATCAACAATTCTGTGTTTTTCTGTCAATATGGGGTTCTGTGTGTACATTAATGAGAAAAAAAATGAACTTAAATGATTTTAGCAAATGGCTACAATATAACAAATAGTTAAAAATTTAAGGGGGTCTGAATACTTTCCGTTCCCACTGTATATTCATTGAACATGTATTCTAAGGGAGGAATTTATAAAGCAGCAGTATGTCCTTACTATGGCAATAGCCCTACTTTAACCACTTCCCATCCTGCATTTAGTTATATGACTGCTGCAAGGTGGCTCTCTCATCCTGGGCCGTCGTCATATGACATCCTCAGCTTCCCGGCCGTCTAGGGGGCGCGCACACACCGTGTCACTCGGGAGCCGATGCACGTGCCTGGCTTCCGCGATGTCCACTGGGCACCCACGATTGCTTGTCACAGAGCAGGGACGTGGATCTGTGTGTGTAAACACACAGATCTACGTCCTGTCAGTGGAGAGGAGACAGATTGTGTGTTCCTTGTATATGGGAACACCGATCGGTCACCTCCCCCCACTCAGTCCCCTCCCTCCACAGTTAAAATCACTCCCTAGGTAACACATTTAACCCCTTGATCGCCCCCTAGTGTTAACCCCTTGCCTGCCAGTGATATTTATACAGTAATCAGTGCATATTTATAGCACTGATCGCTGTGTAATTGTTAATGGTCCCAAAATAGTGTCAAAAGTGTTCAATTTTTCCGCCGCAATATCACAGTCCTGACAAAAATCGCAGATCGCCGCCATTACTAGTAAAAAAATAAAATAAATAAAAATACCATAAATCTATCCCCTATTTTGTTGGCACTATAACTTTTGCGCAAACCAATCAATATATACTTATTGCTATTTTTTTACCAAAAATATGTAGAAGAATACATATCGGCCTAAACAGAGGAAGAAATTTGTTTTTTGTTTTTTTTTTAAATTGGGATATTTATTATAGCAAAAAGTAAAAAATATTGTTTTTTTTTCTAAATTGTCACTCTCTTTGTTTATAGCTCAAAAAATAAAGACCGTAGAGGTGATCAAATACCACCAAAAGAAAGCTCTATTTGTTGGGAAAAAAATGATCAAAATTTCATATGAGTACAGTGTTGCATGACCGTGCAACTGTCATTCAAAATGTTACAGCGCTAAAAGCTGAAAATTGGTGTGGGCAGGAAGGGGGTAAAAATGCCCTGTATTGAAGTGATTAATAAATATGACATTTATAAAGCACAGCGGTGGAATTGGGACTTTGAATGCTATTACAGGGAATGGGTGTAAACATTAAAAAAAAAACTTGGAGAGCCTAGTCATGTGACTCACCCTAATCAAATCAGAGTTCTCTTTGTTATATTAAGTATACAGAATTTCGTAGGATACCACAGGCTCTACACAGTGGCATGCATTTTATGAATGGGTCGTAATTCTGCAGAGTGTAACAGAGAGCAGGTAGTGATATCTCCTGTACCTTTTGTATTGAACTGTACTGTAATTGTGTTGTCCCCCTTATACATTGTAAAGCGCTGAGTAAACTGTTGGCGCTATATAAATCTCGTATAATAATAATAATAATAATAATAATAATAATATCTGCTCTCCAGTAGAAATCATTGTAACATTAACCTTGATGTAGTTTTTTACATTCTTATATGTTCACTATTTCATATGTGCATTATAGAGATTGTAGCTAGGCTTGCTTTAAGCAAGAGTAATAGCAAAGAACAACCACAGTGCCCAACAGCTAATCAGGAGGCAGAGCCCGCATACGCAATAGCTGCCCCCCATGGACATATATTAACAAATTAGTATCAGAGGGATAGTGAATGGATTGTGATATACTGAATAGATGATGTCTAGTGATGGGTAAACAGAGCGTGACTTACTTCTGGGGCCATGTATCCATTGTTCCGGCTACGCCCCTCACCTTTGCATCACCATACAGATCCATTACTGCCACTCCATAGTCTGCAATGCGGACATGACCTTTGTTGTCCAGTAGGATGTTGTTTCCCTTGATGTCTCTATGAACGATGCCACGCTTGTGGAGGAACTCCAATCCGCAGGATATTTCAGCCGCAATTAATCTATAAAAGAGAAAAAAAAATTGATTCTGAAGGAATTACTTTTTACAGTCATTAGATTTAAGTAGAAACATTATCCATGGGCAGGGGGAGGGAGTACCTGGCTCTATCCCATTACCAGTCCAACCTTTGAGGTTATTTAGGTTATATTAGAGTTCTGGGTATGGCACCTGCTCACCATTTCTAGTTTTACCAGATCCCAGATTCCGGAGTCTCCTGGGAGAACCCATTGGTAGGATCCAGGCTGTAAACATCCTTGTGACAGCAATAGACATGTGACAGGACTGCCACCTCTAAAAAACAGTACCTGGGTGATAATGTACCGGTACATCACTGGTCCAGAAGTGGTGACCCCATCAAGCCGGCGGTATGCATATATTTGGCCTCTAAGTGGGTGGGTCTTAACGCTGAGAGGCTGCATATATGGGTACCAGAATGTAAACAGAGCTGTCCTGAGAGCACGCTCCCGTCACAGTTACTGGTGGCTAAAGGAAAGCTCCCAATCTCTACATGTGAAGGGGAGCTTTCTGATCATGTGACCACTGTGACAGCCAATCATGGCGATCACATGATCAGAAACCCAGCTCCGCCTCCCGGCATCAGAAAACACTTTAAAGAACAGGGAGGCCCCAGTGTTAAGGGGTTAAACTGTGACGTGTTACCAGGTGACTCTGGACTGTCTCCATCTCCTTCCCCACATGGTGCAATCACTGCCCGCTGTGGGGAAACTGGGATTGCAGAATGCCATGTGGATGAACAGTCTACTTTGAACCCCAACCCTACTATAATAATACAGTGGTATCTTGGATTACGAGCATAATTAGTTCCAGAAGAATGCTTGTAATCCAAGGCACTCGTATATCAAAGCGAGTTTCCCCATAGGAAATAATGGGAACTCAGATAATCTGTTTCAGTGGCACTGTTAGTGTATGCTGTACCGCATGTAACCAAAGGGGGGGCACCGGAGACATTCGGGAACACTCAGAGAGCACTTTTTCCGAGCGGCTCCGAGTGTCACCTCTGGTCAAATGTGGTACTGCACACCCCAGAGGCTTGAATCCTGCTCGTTTTACGAGACAACACTCGCAAACCAAGTCAGGATTTAAAAAAAATAATAGCTTGTATTGTGAAACGCTCATAAACCGAACTACTCGCTATACAAGGTATTACTATATAGAGTATCTAAGCTTGGGAGAGGTGTGGGGTCCCCTGCTGTGTATTGTTTGCCTCATATATTTATGGGAACGGATTGACATTACTCTAAAATATCTACGTCAGATCTGGGTGGACTGATGTAGCTAAGCATTTTAATGGAGTCCAATGTAATTCTAAACTCCTAAAGCCTGGATTGTAAAACGGCATATATTATAAAGATTGCTTGCTATTCTATGCTCATTGTTGTGATGAGACTTACCTTATGACGGAAATGTCAAGAAGGAAATGGTTTACGGTGAAATCAAACAGATCCCCTCCAGAGATGTATTCCATAACGAAACAGAAGAATCGCGGGTCTGAAAAGTGGTGTAAAGCTGTATGAGGAATCGACACCCTGCCGCCATCTGCAAGACTTTCTGCTCTGTTTCAATTAAGTCACGTTGATCTGAAGTCTTCACAACTGCGTTGATGGCCATGATCTTCTTGGTTGCACAATGAGTTGCCAGAAAGATCTGAATGAGAAAAAAGACAAAAGTCATTTGTGTTATAGGAACACTTCTTCATGGATGGGAAAGGATGTAACTAGCATTGAGGCGGAATCAGATATAGTTATTGATGACCGTCATCGCGCGCGGCTTGATGACGGACTGTCTTCTGATATCTATGACAGGGAGAGCTTTCTTAATTTTGTGTTCCCGGCTCCTACCCTCCATAAGGCAGAGTGCCATAATTAAGTCTACCAGTAGCTGACTCAGTTTTGGGTGGCTGGTACACATTGGCTAGTTACCGGGTAGGGATTTGTTTTGTGGGTGGAGCTACTAATCTAGTTATAGGTTATAAAGTTTGAATTTACCTGTCCAAATCCTCCTTCTCCAAGCAGACGGTGCAATATGAAGGTTGACTGGTTGTCACAACGTAGAGGTCTTACTAGAAACTGTACAATGCGATTTCCTTCTCTGACACGTTCTATGTCACAGCTTGGGGGGGGTCACAAGAGGTGGGACTTCCACTGCCACATTTTTCATAGGCTTTCTAACTGGTGCTGCATTCTTCATTATCTTTCTAATGGCTGCAACATGTTTCATGGTCTTGCTAGTTTTACAGCTTGGGGAAGTCACAAGATTTGGGACTTCTGATGCCACATTTTTCACAGGATTTCTTGCTGGTGCTGCATTTTTCATTATCTTTCTAATTGCTGCAACATTTTTCATGGTCTTTTTAGTGTTACAGCTTGGGGGAGTTACTACGGATGATATTGTGTGGACCGCATCCCTATTTTTATTCAGAAAGCCATTATATGGCTCTTGTCTTATTTTTGGAATCATATTTTCCATCATCATTTTTCTCATTTCACTGGTTAAAAACGCAGAGAAAATCACAGAAACGGTCACAGAAGAAGAAATCTCACAGAGCTCAGAAAAACGTCTTTACTCTAAGAGAAGTCAGAATCTCCTGAGCTCCACAGGTAAGGCTGCTATTTATAGCTGCACTGCCCGATGACATCACATTGCTGGTCACATGACTCCTCCCCTAAGTTGTAAACACCTCTCCCTTATGGAAACAAGCCAGGCTGTATAGCCTCATGTCAGAGATGTGAGGCTGCTGGGTCACATGACCTCAGCCAGTACATTTGTGGGTTTCAACTGTCATTTTTCAAATTTTCTCTATTCTGTCTGCAATAAACATGTTTTTTCTTCCCATTGATAAATGTAAAATTCAGATGTGTGGCAAATTACAAGAAACAGGACCCCATCCATGAAAATGTGCAGTCCTCATATTGGCAAAATTCACAAAGATAACACACCAGGATAAGGATCCTTTTTTTTTTTTTTTTACCATGTCAGCTCCGGAAAGTTTTAACCCTTTCATTTACAACCCTTATTTAGCACTGTGCTGCTTTAATTGGCAATGGCATCATTATGCAACACTGAATACAAATGAAATTTACACAGTTTTTTCCCCACAAATAGAGTTTTCTTTTGGTGGATTTTGATCTCCACTGGGATTTTTTATTTTATATAAATGAAAATTTCTTCATAAATTTAGGCCAAAATGTATTCTGCTACATGTCTTTGGTAAATAAAAAAAAGTATATTAATTGGTTTCTTAGTTATAGAATCTGCAATCTATGGTATATACTGTATATATGAAAGTTGATCAGTACTGACAAAACAATTGAACAGTAATTTATTTTCAGGTATAAAACATATCTAATAAAATACTAAAAAAAAAAAAAGATTTCTTCATATATTAAGGCCAAAATGTATTCTGCTACATGTCTTCGGTACAAAAAAAGTGTATATTAATTGGTCTCTTAGTTGTAGCGTCTACAATCATTTTGTCTTTTTGTTAAAAAAAAAAAAAAGACCAAAAATTTAAAAAAAACAATACTTTTTTATCAGTTATAAAACATATCCAATAAAATAATTTAACAAATCAAATTACTTCATAAATTTAGACCATCTGCTACATATTTTTGGTAAAAAATCCCAATAAGCGTATATTGATTGATAATTTAAAAAATCTAATTTCTTCATAAATTTAGGCAAAAATTTATTTGTCTTTGTTAAAAAAAAAATTTAAAAAAAGTGCATATTAATTGGTTTCTTAGTTATAGAATCTACAATCTTTTTGGGGAAAAAATACATGAAAAAAGACTGAAAATGTAAAAAAAAACAATATTTTTTATTTTTGGTTAGAAAACATATCCAATAAAATAATTTTTTCCACGTGTAATATCTAATGTGGAATGGGAGACTACACCTCGGAAGTCTGTCACAGCAATGACATAGGATGTTATCTGCTATGCTTTGGTAAGAACAGCAAGCATATATCCCGTGGTCTCTCCCTCTTCAAAATGAGGTTGTTGCAGAAGGAAACGCTTGATTTCAGCTAGCTGCAGAGACAGCTGGTGCAATAAAGATTGTGATGCCAACCAAGCGGATTTTTGGCGGAGGAGACAGAGGAAGCGTCCAGCTACATCCGCTGCCTGACCGCGCCCCCCCCGCAATGAATTTCTTTACTAAAAGCAAGCATTTTACTGAATGAAATGGATTCAGTTTTTGATTTGTTGTGATTAGTTGTGATTGGCCCAGTCTGTACTATGTGATCACTGTGACCGATCACAGCTAGCAACACAATTGTACACAATGGATGGCTTAATAGGAAGCCATCCATCATCTATCATGTGACCTGCTGTGATTGGTTATAGGGGCCACATGGTACAGACAGCGGACCGGTACAGTGATCAGTCATCAGCTGTGTCTGGTAGACACAGTCGGTGACAGATCACGCTGCAGCACGGCCCTGCGTCATATGACGTCCACCCGGAGTGACGAAAAGCCAGCCCCGGCGTCATTCTGCCATAGGCCAGGCAGCAACGGGTTAAGCAAATCCTTTTGTGTGAATCTTTTGCCAATTTTCTTACCTGGAGATCCTGCCAGTACCAGCACTTCCTGATGGCGACTTACAATGTGAAGTCACTGCTTTGCAATTAGCAGCAGTGTTGTCAGCCTACTGTGTGCACTCAATTGGGTTGTCTATCGTGTACACAACCCAACAGCCAGCTGAAGTAGCTTACATGGCAGGCTGAGAATGCTGATGTAAATTGTGGCTTAGGCCCCTTTTACACTTGTGCGACTTCAAAGTCTTGCGATTTTTACTGCGATTTGGGATCAGTACTACTTTGTACAACTTTACAGGGTTGGGGGTTTACAAAACCTGCTTGTGCTTACAGCTTGTGCTTACAAAGTCGTACTGAAATCGTGTCTATATTATTCAGGTACGATTTGCATGCTACTTGAGGATCTAACATTGAGGTCTATGGACATCAACTCGCATGGAAGTTGGACCAAAGTAGTGCAGGGACTACTTTGAAGTCGGCACGACTTAAAGTCGTGCCAATATGAATGGTAGTCATTGAAAATTATGGAGAATGACTTGTTATGCGATTTTTCAGTACAAAATCCTGGGACAAGTCGTATAAATGTGAAAGGGGCCTAAGGGTTGTCATCCTGCAACAGGAAGTGCTGCTGCTACTGGCAGGGCCTCCAGGTAAGTCACTTTGTAAAATACAGTGCATCCAGAAAGTATTCACAGCGCTTCACTTTTTCCAAATTTTGTTATGTCACAGCCTTATTCCAAAATGGACTACATTCATTTGTTTCCTCAAACTTCTACAAAGAATACCCCAACTAGGGATGAGCCGAACACCCCCCCGGTTCGGTTCGCATCAGAACATTTGAACGGACCGAAAGTTCGCGCGAACTTTCAAACCCTGTTAAAGCCTATGGGACTCGAACGTAAGAAATCAAAAGTGCAAATTTTAAAGGCCAATATGCAAGTTATTGTCCTAAAAAGGGTTTGGGGACCCGGGTCCTGCCCCAGGGGACATGTATCAATGCAAAAAAAAGTTTTAAAAACTGACGTTTTTTCGAGAGCAGTGATTTTAATGATGCTTAAAGTGAAAAAATAAAAGTGAAATATTCCTTTAAATATCGTGCCTGGGGGGTGTCTATAGTATGCCTGTAAAGTGGCGCATGTTTCCCGTGTTTACAACAGTCCCTGCTCAAAATGAAATTCCTAAAGGAAAAAAAGTCATTTAAAACTGCTTGTGGGTTGTGGCTTTAATGTCATGTCTGGTCCCGGCAATATGGATGAAAATCATTGAGAACCCCCCCAGCCCATTACCAGCCCCCTTGGGTCTTGTATGGATATTAAGGGGAACCCGGCACCCAAATAAAAAAAACGAAAGGCGTTGGGCCCCCAGGCCCTATATAGTCTGAACAGCAGTATACAGGCGGTGCAAACAAGACAGGGACCTATGTAGAATCTGTTTGTAATTTTGAACTGGTACATTCTTTACTTGTAGCTCCAGCCAAAAAAAACAACTTTTAAGCTTTTTGGAAAACTTAGAGAAGGATTATCACCCCTGTAACATTTGTTTTGCTGTCTCTGCACTTGTTCAGAAGATTTCACCTCACTTTCTGTCCCAATGACAATTGGATTTTGAAAATTTGGGGTTTTTAGTGAAACAAGGAACTCTTACAGGAGAGAATTTCCCTTCCTAGGGGTAGATTTCATTTCACTTCCTGTTGTCTTCTTCCGTTTGCAAGTAGAAGTCGTTTGTAAGTTGGATTTTTGAAAGTAGGGGCCTGCCCTATATACTCTGCAGGAATTTGGCCTTAGGTGTTGGTGTTGCCGCAACACTGTAAGCCCTCACAGTTACTCTTGGTAATACTCTAATTGGAGCGCAGAAATGAGCCCTGCTGCAAAGTATTGCATCAAAAATTGTAATTACACGCCCCTGTTAAACAGGGGCAGAAAAATTGGGCTTTGGGCACTGGTGCTGGTGCCACAACACTGCAACCCCTCACAGATACTCTAGCTGGAGCGCAGGAATGAGCCCTGCTGCAAAGTATTGCATCAAAAATTGTAATTACACGCCCCTGTTAAACAGGGGCAGAAAAATTGGGCCTTAGCCACTGGTGGCGGTGCCCAGAACCAAAAATGTTCTTATAAGTTATTAGTATGAACAATGAGGAGGAAGAGGATTGTCACTCAGCATAACAGGATAGTCACTCAGCATCAGCATAGGCAGTCTTGAAGGGATCTTACATTAAAATAAAAGGATTTGGCTACATCAGCATTAGGTGCTTGGTAGCTGGTGATCCAAGACTGATTCATTTTTATCAAGGTCAGCCGATCGACCGATTCGGTGGACAGGCGCACCCTGTGATCAGTTACAAAGCCTCCAGCAGCACTGAATGTGCGTTCCGAAAGAACGCTGGATGCAGGACAGGCTAGTAGCTCAATTGCATACTGTACAAGCTCTGGCCAGTGATCCATCTTCAAGACCCAGTAACCCAGAGGATTTTCGGTGGGAAAGGTGTCCAAGTCAGATCTTGCCCCTAGGTATTCCTGCACCATGTGAATCAGACGCTGGCGATGGTTGCTGGAACCGATCATACCTTGGGGCTGCGGACTAAAAAATTGTCTGAACGCATCAGTCAGACAGCCACCTTCTCCACCACTCCTTCTGTGACTGACCGAAGCCTCAGCAACACGTTGTCCAGGAGGACCAGGAAATTGTAACCTCCCAGGCTCTGGAAACGCGTTGCACAAACCTTTCTGCAAGGCCTCCCAAAGATGTTTCATCCTCTGCTCCCTCTGCAACGGCAAGATAAGGTTTGCAACCTTACTCTTGTAACGTGGATCAAGGAGGGTTGCCAGCCAGTAATGGTCCCTCTCCTTGATACCACGAATACGAGGATCCTTCCGCAGGCTTTGCAGGATCAGGGAGGCCATGCAGCGTAGGATTGTTGAGGCATTCGGTTCAGAGTCCTCTGGGTCACTAAGGACGAAATGATCCGCAGCCACCTCCCCCAGCCACATACAAGTCCATGGGTTTCTTCGGACTGTAAATGATCCCTTAAAGACTGCTGCTGATGCTGAGTGCTAGGCCCCAACTCTATGCTGACACAATCCTCCTCCTCCTTGTCCTCTTCCTGTGTGATCGGCGGGCACGCAGGAACATTGTCTGGATTAAGGGGGCCTTGAGAGGTAAGGAAGTCTTCCTCTTCCTGCCTCTGTTCTGCCTCAAGTGCCCTGTCCATTATTCCATGCAGCGTGTGCTCCAACAGGTGGACAAGAGGGACAGTGTCACTGATACATGCACTGTCACTGCTCACCATCCTTGTGGCCTCCTCAAATAGTGACAGAACAGTGCATGCATCCCTGATCATGGAGAGCCTCTCCAGTTTTGGTAAATCAACCCCTACCTGTCTGCATATGTAGTTTAGCAGAAATCTCTAAATCACAAGACTGGCTAAACAGAATTACAAATCCTTTGACTTTTTAGATCCTTGCCATTGTGAAGAGCGATCCCAGGAGTGAGGTTTCCTTCCGATGGTTTCTTTGCAGCTGGTGGATATCTCCTTTGTGTGAGAACACTACAAGTGGATTGCTGTTCTGCCGGCAGGCTAATGCACAGGCGTTTTTGATCTCTATCACATGAGATCCTACAAATCTGGTAAGCAGTTTGTGTTATCACATCTCACATCAGAATGTTGGATTGAAGATTTGATGTTTCTTTTGATATTTAAAGAATAACACATGGACTTTTTGTTTTGTTTTCATCACTTAATAATTTTTCATATATTTTTTCATATATTTTTATATGGACTTCCTCACCTATGTTTAAATATATTTTTTATACATATTTCCCAATTTTTCACATTGAATGATGCTTTTGATATATACACATTTTTTGATGTAATTTTACACATGCATTACTAAGTTTTTATTATTTAGTAAGCACAATTATTTGTATATTTATATACAGGTGTTTCTGTTTGTGCGCTCTTTTCCTTTTTTCCATTTGTTTCAAGCTTTCACTATTTAAGCTATTGGAGCTGCTGCATTCAGTTACATTAATACGTGTATATACATATATTGGGTTTTTTTGATTAGCGCAAATAATCTTCCGTCCTTTATAGGTCCTGACCACTGCAGATTGGGAACATCCCACAAGAGATGACGTTTTGGAGATGTTCATTTAGCCATTGTCAGAAACCATGAATCGGACTGAGACAGAAGTACAGTTAAATCACACTTGTTTATTAATAATAATAATAATAATAATAAACGTAGTGAAAACATAGCCAGAGTTCAGGAACCGGGACAGATAGCCAGACAAGCCAAAACATCAGGGAGCCAGAGATGAGCGTAATAGAACAGCAAGCAGGATCTGGAACCAGAAGGAATGTCAGCCAAGCAAGTCTTTAACAGGAACACAGTAGAGCATCTCTAGAGATGTGACCAAGGCAAAAGCAGATATCATCTGGGCTGGACGGCTTAAGTAGGCAGGACTGACAAGCAGGTGAGTCACTGTGGAGAGAAAGGAGCTGGCAATTAGCCGACAGCTGAGCGGCCAGCTTTGAGAAGGAAGGGCTGAGCCCAGCACTGAGAGTACCTCCTCCTCCTCCATGACCCCTCCCCCTCGGAGGACCACCAGGCTTGAGGGGAAAATGTCTATGGAAATCACGGAGGAGGACAGGGGCATGTACGTCCGAGGATGAGACCCAAGAGCCTTCTTCCAGACCGTACTCTTTCCAATGCACCAGGTACTGTACACGCCCACGGAACCTACGGGAGTCAACAATGGACTGTACTTCATACTCCTCATGGTTCTTAACCTGTACAGGATGAGGACGAGGCACCGAGGTGGTAAAGCGGTTGCAGACCAAAGGTTTTAATACGGAGACATGAAATACATTCGAGATACGCATTTTAGAAGGGAGGTCTAATGCGTAAGCTACTGGGTTAATCCTGCAAAGAATAAGGAAGGGCCCAATAAAACGAGGTGCGAACTTCAGAGAGGGAACACGAAGTCGGAGGTTGCGAGATGACAGCTAGACCCTGTCCCCAACCTGGTAGGAAGGCGCAGGCAGGCGTCTGCGGTCAGCATGGAGTCTGTATCTATCATTAGCATGTCGCAAAGCCTCCTGGACTTGTGCCCAAGTGGAACGAAGACCACGGAGATGCTCCTCTAACACAGGAATACTCTGCGGAACAAATGAGTCAGGCAACATGGAAGGTTGGAAACCATAGTTCGCCATAAACGGGGACAATCGAGAAGCAGAATTCAAGGCACTATTGTGAGCAAACTCCACCCATGATAAGAGGTCTGACCAGTCGTTATGATGGTCAGAAATATAGCAACGTAGAAATTGCTTCAAGGACTGACTGGCTCGTTCTGCAGCCCCATTAGACTGCGGGTGATACGCAGAGGAGAAAGCAAGCTGAATTCCCAACTGTGCACAAAAGGCTCGCCAGAACCGGAACACAAACTGACTACCCCTGTCAGAGACAATCACCTTGGGTAGCCCATGTAAGTGAAAGATTCCGCGATCAAAAATGGAAGCCAGTTCCTTAGAAGTGGGCAACTTCTTAAGTGGAATACAATGGGACATTTTAGAGAATCGGTCAACCACCATAAGGATAACTGTGTTGCCCTGGGAGTTGGGTAACTCCAAAAAGAAATCCATAGACAGGTGGGTCTGGGGCATCTCTCCATTGGGTATGGGTTGTAGGAGGCCCACTGGAAGGTGTCATGGAGTCTTACTCTGAGCACACACAGAACAGGCAGCTACGAAGGCTTCCTTCTGGGAGAGAGATGTTTAGCCTCAGACAAGAATGTGAGATTCTTATGGTGAATAAGAATGAGAACCGGCACAGTGGTACCTTCGAGGAGATGTCTCCATTCTTTCAGGGCTAAAATGATCGCTAAGAGCTCTCTGTCACCAATCTCATAATTGTGCTCCGCAGGTGACAATTTCTTGGAAAAGTAGCCACAAGGATTCATAACGCTCTCAGAGGTAGGACGTTGAGACAGGAGGGTGCCAATTTCAGAAGCATCAACCTCAAGGATAAAAGGTAACGTAGGATCAGGATGTGCCAACACAGGAGCAGAAACAAAGGCAGCCTTGAGACTCTGAAAGGCCTTAATGGACTCTGGAGACCAACTCTGTGGGTTACCGTCCTTTCTGGTCATATCAGTCAGGGGCTTGACCAGAGACGAGAAGTTACGAATAAACTTTCGATAATAGTTGGCATAGCCAAGAAAACGCTGCAGAGGACGTAAACCCAGGGGTCAGGGCCACTGTAGGACTGCTGAAAGTTTCTCTGGGTCCATCGAAAAACCAGCAGTGGAAAGGACATAGCCCAAGAATTTAACCTGTTCACAATGGAACTCGCACTTCTCCAATTTACAATAGAGATTGTTCTCTCTTAACAAACAAAAAAGGAGCAGCGCTGTGAGAGTTAATTGCTTATAGGATTAAACCCATAAGATACCATAAAGGAGATAAAAATATAGACAAAATTTACATATTGATACAAAAGTTCAAAATAGACATTATCGGTTAAAGGCAGTCCCAATAATAATCCAAATCAGATGGGTGAGATGATGTGGGGAGACAAGGTACAGGCCCCAGTTAACAGGTAGAAATGCAAATAATTGAGTGAGTCCTTCACCGCACCACTGTGAGAATAATAGGATTGCGCGCTTACCAAATGGCAAGCTTAGGAGAGCTTAGGTAAGCTGTTCTCTCTTAGTTTCTGAAGCACATGACAGACATCTGTGCGGTGGCTCTCCAGGGACTTGGAAAATATGAGGATATCGTCAAGATAAATCACCACACAGAACTGCAACAAATCTCGGAGGACATCGTTAATAAATTCCTGGAAAACTGCCGGGGCGTTACAAAGGCCAAAAGGCATTACGAGGTACTCATAATGGCCTGTTCTGGTATTAAACGCAGTTTTCCACTTGTCGCCCTCCTTAATCCTCACGAGATTGTATGCCCCTCTCAAATCAAGCTTTGTGAAAACCATTGCTCCCTTGATGCGGTCAAATAACTCCGTAATCATCGGAATCGGATAGGCATTCTTAATCGTAAAACGATTAAGACCCCTATAATCAATACAAGGTCTCAGTTCACCACTCCTCTTCTTCACAAAGTAGAAACCAGCACCAGCAGGAGATGAGGATTTGCGGATGAAACCTCAAGAAAGTGCGTCTGCAACATACTCCTCCATGGCCCTACCCTCCAAGACCGATGAAGGGTAAACCCGGCCACGAGGGAGTATGGCACCAGGTTGAAGGTCAATTGCGCAATGATACGACCAGTGTGGAGGCAAACTACCGGCTACCAGCATCAATGAACAGGCCTGCAGCCCCAGAGTCGATTAGAGCCTGTATCTCAACAGGCGACTTAGCCCAAGAAAGGGTAACCGAAACCAGGGGCCTATCCTTCTGGATAACTGGGGATGAAACAACGCCACCTAAGGTGTATCTGTGACAGGACCTCAAGGTTCGGGCATTCCCTGGACGGGTAGGACAAGACTTCAAAAAGTGACCTGCCTGGCCACAATAAAGGCACAATCTCTCCCTCCTCCTAAGGGTTCTCTCATCCGCAGAGAGACGTGTGAAGCTCGAGTGCATGGGTTCATCTTCACAGACCGCTTCGGTACCAGGAGGCATGGGAGGTGAGGGAGGCAAGGATGGGACTGCAAAGTTCGGAGACAAATGCACAGGAGGCTTCCGCAAGTGTTCCTTAAAAGGAAGTCTTTCTCTGAGTCTGGAGTCAATGAGGATGGCAAACGTGATCAACTGCTCAGGCTGATATCTCATCCTTGATGGTATCCGAGAGACCATGAGAAAAGGCAACCACTAGCGCCTCATTGTTCCAAGCAACCTCTGCTGCCAGAGTACAGAATTCAATGGCGTAATTGGCAACAGTTCTTGTACTCTGTTTGATGGACATGAGGCACTTGGCAGCAGAAATGGAGTATGCGGGAACATCAAATACCCTTTTAAAAGAAACCACAAACTCTGGGTAACTCAAGACAACAGGTTTTTGCGTCTCCCATAGAGGGTTTGCCTAGGCCAAGGCTCTCTCAGAAAGCAAAGATATCACGAAACCTACTTTGCTTTTGTCCATGGGAAACGCCTGGGGCAGCATCTCAAAGTATATCTTAACCTGGTTGAGAAACCCTCTGCATTGGACTGGATCGCCCCCAAATCGCTGGGGAAGTGGAGTGGAACCAGACATACCTCTTATAGAGGTAATACTCAAGGTTGTACCAGAGCAGCCGCAATGTTGAGCCGTGCAACTTAGGAGTTTTGTCTGAGACAGCTTTTCTCTCTGTATGCCAAAAGAGAGTTGGTCCTAATTATCTCCACTTTTACATTAGGTGCATTAAATGCAACACAATGTAAAAACGGTGCATTCAATGAGACACAATATAAAAGTGGCATATTTTGGAACTGAATTTGGTGCACGAGTCACTGTCAGACGCAAAGGTGTCGCAAATGCTTCATGGATTTGGTGCAATACATTAACATTCAAGATTCAAGATGTTGAATGTTAATGTATTGCACCATTCTGCCTATGCAAACAAGGCAGAGCCCTGTTCTGTCCGCAGGGATCTAATAGATTTTCTTTCCCTGCAATGTATTCCCTAAAATCAACACAAAAACACTGGTTAGGCACACAGTTAACCCTTTGATAGCACTAGATGTTTAACCCCTTCCATGCCAGTGTCATTAGTATAGTGACAGTGCATATTTTTAGCACTGATCACTGTATTAATGTCAGTGGTTCCCACAAAGTGTCAAAAGTGTCGGTTAGTGTCCGACTGCCCATCATAATATCGCAGTCCGACTATAAGTCGCTGATTGCCGTCATTACTAGTATAAAAATAAATAAAAATTCAGTATATATCCCATATTTTGTAGACACTACTACTTTAGCATAAAAACAGTCAATATACGCTTATTGGGATTTTTTACCCAAAATATGTAGCAGAATACATATTGGCCTAAATCTTTGAAGAAATTCAATTTTTTTTTTGTTTTTTTATTAGATATGTTTTATAGCAGAAAGTAAAAAATATTTTTATTTTCAAAATTGTCTGTATTTTTTTGTTTATAGCAGCAAAAAATATAAAACCCAAACGAGATCAAATACCACCAAAAGAACATTCTACTTGTGAAAAAAAGGCACATAAAGTTCATTTGGGTAGAGCGTTGCATGAGCGCTCAATTGTCAGTTAAAGTAACACAGTACCATATTGAAAAAAATGGCCTGGTCATGAAGGCGGTAAATCTTCTGGAGGTCAAGTGGTTAAAGTGACTTTGTAGATTGTCAATTCAGGCCAAATTATTAGATTCAGTTGGTTACTTGACCTCAATCCCCATTGTTAATACCGTTTCATGTTCATTCACCAGAGACCCAAGAGAGGGCTCCTTAAAGAAGAACTGCAGTCTGCTCACATAATTTGTAATAAAAACATCTTTGCCATTCTAAAGCTTCCCTCCAACCACTTTACATATTATTTTATATATACTCTGATTCTGTCAGGGCCGATCCTAGGGTCACAGACGCCTGGGTGCAGAAATATTTCTGGCGCCCCCACATGGGCGTGGTCATCTTACCAACTCCTCCCCTTTACAAATGATTCTATGGCAACGACTCAAATACAGAGCTGCTCCCCTAAGAAGTCTTTGTTACCCTGAAATCCTCCCATGATCTCTTAACAATAAAGAAAATACAGGAAGAGAGAACACTAATGAGACCTGGAGGGGAGTCTCTCTGATGCACAAAGAGAGGGCTTCTGTTAGAAAGAGTCCCCAGACATAATACAGGATACGGTCAAAGACTGCAGACATGGTACAAAAGATGGTCAGAGACTGCAGACATGATACAAGAGATGGTCAGAGACTGCAGACATGGTACAGGAGATGATCAGAGACTGCAGACATGATACAGGAGATGATCAGAGACTGCAGACATAGTACAGGAGATGATCAGAGACTGCAGACATAGTACAGGAGATGATCAGAGACTGCAGACATAGTACAGGAGATGGTCAGAGACTGCTGACATAGTACAGGAGATGGTCAGAGACTGCAGACATAATACAGGAGATGATTAGAGACTGCAGACATACTACAGAGGATGATCAGAGACTGCAGACATGGTACAGGAGATGATCAGAGACTGCAGACATAATACAGGAGATAATCAGAGACTGCAGACATAGTACAGGAGATGATCAGAGACTGCAGACATAGTACAGGAGATGGTCAGAGACTGCAGACATGGTACAGGAGATGATCAGAGACTGCAGACATGGTACAGGAGATGGTCAGAGACTGCAGACATGATACAAGAGACAGTCAGACACTGCAGACATGGTACAGAAGCTGGTCAGAGATTGCAGACATGATACAAGAGATGGTCAGAGACTGCAGACATAGTACAGGAGATGATCAGAGACTGCAGACATGGTACAGGAGATGATCAGAGACTGCAGACATGGTACAGGAGATGATCAGAGACTGTAGACATGATACAAGAGACAGTCAGAGACTGCAGACATAGTACAGGAGATGGTCAGAGACTGCAGACATAGTACAGGAGATGGTCAGAGACTGCAGACATGGTACAGGAGATGATCAGAGACTGCAGAGATAGTACAGGAGATGATCAGAGACTGTAGACATGATACAAGAGACAGTCAGAGACTGCAGACATAGTACAGGAGATGATCAGAGACTGTAGACATGATAGAAGAGACAGTCAGAGACTGCAGACATAGTACAGGAGATGGTCAGAGACTGCAGACATGGTACAGGAGATGATCAGAGACTGCAGACATGGTACAGGAGATGGTCAGAGACTGCAGACATGATACAAGAGATGGTCAGAGACTGCAGACATATTACAGGAGATGGTCAGAGACTACAGACAAGATAGAATAGATGGTCAGAGACTGTAGACATGATACAAGAGACAGTCAGACACTGCAGACATGGTACAGAAGCTGGTCAGAGATTGCAGACATGATACAAGAGATGGACAGAGACTGCAGATATGATACAAGAGATGGTCAGAGACTGCAGACATGATACAAGAGATGGTCAGAGACTGCAGACATGATACAGGAGATGGTCAGAGACTGCAGACATGATGCAAGAGATGGTCAGAGACTGCAGACATGATACAAGAGAAGGTCAGAGACTGAAGACATGATACAAGAGAAGGTCAGAGACTGCAGACATGATACAGGAGATGGTCAGAGACCATTATAGCGCCATCCTTTCTCCGCCAGGGATGGCGCTAGGCTGTGTGTCTTTCCCTCTGGTGGCGCAGGGCAGTGGGGTTTCCTCTCTGATGGTGTTCCCTCAGCACTGTCCTCTCCCTCTGGAGTCCTGGGTTTACTTCCCTGAAAGCTTTCCCGGGCTCTCTCTCTCTCTCCCATTCAGAGATGCATGCTGTGTGGGCTGCAGTTTCCGTGTTACAGTGGGGCTGCCAGTCCTCAGGACTACATGTCCCACAATCCTCTTCTCTGCTCCTTTTTCTATTCTATTTTTTCCCTGGCTGATATGAAGGCGGGGGAAGAAACATAGTGGGAGGCTGTGCTGGCCAGCGCCGCTCACTAGTATAGCAGTGCACGTGCGGAGGAGAGGGAGGGGAAGGGGCGAAAGAAGAGCCCGCAGCTGCAGTGACGTCACTAGGGTTGGTGTCACCAGGTGCGGTATAACATGGTGTCACCCCCCTTCCACCAACTTTAGTCGCCCCTCAGTACAGACCCCACTCCACTAATTATAGACCCCCTTTGTCAGTGCAGGCCCCCCACTAAGTATAAACCCCTCTCTCAGTACAGACTCCCCCTTCATCAGTATAGACCCCCCAGGACAAACCACCCCCCCTCCATTAGTAGACCCCCACCAGGACAACCCCCCCTCCATTAGTACAGATCCCCACAGGACAAAGCCCCCTCCATTAGTACAGACCCCCCACAGGACAAACCCCCCTTCATTAGTACAGATCCCCCAGGACAACCCCCCTCCATTAGTACAGACCCCCAGGACAAACCCCCCCCTCCATTAGTACAGACCCCCCACCAGGACAAACCCATCTCCATTAGTACAGACCCCCCCAGGACACCCCCCCTCCATTAGTACAGACCCCCCCAGGACAAATCCCCTCTCCATTAGTACAGACCCCCCAGGAGAAACCCCCTCCATTAGTACAGACCCCCCCAGGACAAATCCCCCCCTCCATTAGTACAGACCCCCCCAGGACAAATCCCCCCTCCATTAGTACAGACCCCCCCAGGACAAATCCCCTCTCCATTAGTACAGACCCCCCAGGAGAAACCCCCGTCCATTAGTACAGACCCCCCCAGGATAAATCCCCCATTCATTAGTACAGACCCCCCAGGACAACCCCCCTTCATTAGTACAGACCCCCCCAGGACAACCCCCCTCCATTAGTACAGACCCCCAGGACAAATCCCTCCATTAGTACAGACCCCCCAGGACAACCCCCCTTCATTAGTACAGACCCCCCCAGGACAACCCCCCTCCATTAGTACAGACCCCCAGGACAAATCCCTCCATTAGTACAGACCCCCCAGGACAACACCCCATTAGTTAAGACCCCCCCATTAGTTAAGACCCCCCAGGACAAACCCCTCCCCTCCATTAGTACAGACCCCCAGGACAAACCCCTCCCCTCCATTAGTACAGACCCCCAGGGACAAACCTCCCTCTATCAGTACAGACCCCCCAGGACAACCCCCCCATTAGTACAGACCCCCCCAGGACAACCTCCCCCCATTAGTACAGACCCCCAGGGACAAACCTCCCTCTATCAGTACAGACACATTATTAACACCCGGGCGGCAGCTAGAGAGGACAGTGTGCAGCCGCGCCGCCCGGGTGAAGAGCAGATCGAGACAGCCAGGCAGCAGCTTGCTTAGGCGGGAGTGAGAGACAGAGCGGAGGAGAGTGGAGAGAACCTGTGTCAGGCTGCAGGCACGGGCCGCCCCCCCCTCCCCAGCGAAGTCACTGCGCGGCTGGTCTCTCTCAACACAGAGACCAGCCGCTCCGATTTCCGGCGGCTGCTCTCCTCTGACAGGAGGAGGAGGGAGGGGGGACAGGCTCTAGCAATGTAAAGCACAGCGGCGCGGCCGTTCCGCGGCGGTGACCTGCTGCGGACAGAGCTACTTCTGCACACGGAGGGGAGGAGGAGGAGGGAGGGGAGCACTCTGGCTCTTCAGCGGCCCCACCTCTCTGGCGCCTGGGTGCACTGCACCCCCGTGCACCCGCCTGGGATCGGCCCTGGATTCTGTACTTGCCAAATATGATCCCCCCCACGAAGTCTGGCTGCAGCCATTTTAACTGTGGGCAGCTGCAGCTGCTGCCCGTTCACTTCCTGGATTTACACACACAGAGGCATACCTCCAGCTCTGCAGCTCTCATTGGCCCTTTTATGACTCATCCCCCCTCCCTTCCTCGCGAACTCTCACGAGAGTGAGAGAGAGAGCCGTGCATGATGTCATAAGCCTAGACTTTTTACCAGACAAGAAACAGGAAGTGGACTGTATAAGGTATTTACTATCCAAAGTTAAAACAAGGGCAGAAGATTTAATAGATAGAAAGTTGAAAAAATGACTGAAGGTCCGCTTTACCACTTTGTCTTTCACACCTTTTTACTCACTATGGACTAATGGACCAGAGCAATTTTTGCATTTCTACTATGGACCTGTTTATTCAGCAATATCTTTGTCATAACTAAATATAACAAGGTAATATATATAATAAAACTCAACAAAACTAAACTTTTCTTTTTGAGCCATGTTAATTTAAAAGTAAATAGTGTTACTGTTTATAAAATGTGGGCATTTTTTTCTGTAATTTGTCCTGTTTACAATGAAACTAAAATTATGAATCTGGTACAAAGCATTGCAAAGTTATTTACAAATGAAATAAAATGTTTGTTTTTAAAAAAATGTGTAAACATTTCAACAAACAAAACAAAAAAAGTTTAGATATTAGTTAGAGCCCTTGCACACTGGGGCGGGGGGCAGCGTCGGCGGTAAAACGCCGCTATTATTAGCGGCGTTTTACCGTCGGCATGCGGCCGCTAGCGGGGCGGTTTTACCCCCCGCTAGCGGCCGAGAAGGGGTTAAATACCACCGCAAAGCGCCTCTGCAGAGGCGCATTGCCGGCGGTATAGCCGCGCCGTCCCATTGATTTCAATGGGCAGGAGCGGTAAAGGAGCGGTATATACACCGCTCCTTCACCGCTCCGAAGATGCGGCTAGCAGGACTTTTTTTACCGTCCTGCCAGCGCATCGCTCCAGTGTGCAAGCCCTCGGGGCTTTCACACTGGAATGCAAGGAGCGGCACTTTCTGGGCGGTTTGCAGGCGCTATTATTAGCGCAATAGCGCCTGCAAACCGCCCCAGTGTGCAAGGGCTCTTAATGAAATAGAAAAAAAAGTCAGCAGGAAAATAATAGATGAAGAGAGAAGGAGACCAGGGACGTGCAGTCAAGGGAGGCAGGTAAGGCAGGGCCTCACCTGCCATGAACATTAAAAAACAAACAAAATCGAGCTTCGAGGGTCGTAGCTCAGTGACCTGGGGTCACAGAAACCCCAAATGGGGGGAATGTAGCCTAAGTCCTACCCCACCACTGGTAAAAATGTGGGGCTCATACGACCTATGTTTCCAGAGCTACGAGGCTCCTTGCGCAGCCTGTCAGAAGCTAAATTCAGAGCGGCCACTTTAAATACAAGCTGACACACTCTGTTTGCATCAGACAGAGGTTGAGCTCACAGTGCCTCTCACTTCTTGTCAGCGGCACTCAGCTCAATACTAAACTTGGAGTGTTGGACCAATAGTAAAGTACCATTAGTCCAAGCTGTCCAATAAAAATCCTGCAGCGGAGGCACGCCTCTCACTGCAGTTCATAAAAGGGGCATGTGTCTAAAAGACACATGATCCCTTCCAGCCCAGCCCTCTTATCTACAAGGAAAAAACATGTGTTTATGTGTATAAGATTTACCCACAATCCCAAAAATTTAACTTCCGCTTATTTGGTTCCTCCCCCCCTCCGGTGTCACATTTGGCACCTTTCAGGTGGGAGCAAATACCTGTCTAATACAGGTATTTGCTCCCACTTTTGGTGATAGATCACTGCAGAATCCGCGGCGATCTACACTATGTCTGGCCCCTCCTCTGTCCCCCGCGCTGTCCTAGAAGACAGCAGGGACTAGTGAGGGCGCGCAGCGAGATTGCACAGTAGGGAACCAGGCTGTGAAGCTGCAAGGCTTCACTTCCCACTTCCTGATTCCCTTACTGAAGATGGTGGTGCCTCCACCTGGGAGCTGAGGGACAAGTCGGCTTCGGGTGAAGACATTGCAGGCGTCCTGGACAGGTAAGTGCCCTTATTTTAAAAGTAGTGCAGTATTTGTAGCTGATGACTTTTTTTTTTTTTTGGCGAAACTCCGCTTTAGGAGGGAGAATGAGAATCTGCTGCCTGCTGGTACTGTTATATTCCAGCTAAATTATATATTTATACGCTATATGTTAGAACGGAACGATTTTGGCTAAGATGAGAATCGCGATTTTTTTGCTTAGAATAAAGATCACAATTCTCTCACGATTCTCGCGGTGTAACATCTTTCACATTATACAAAAAAACTGAATACAAAATAAATGGAACTGGCGTAAATAATAAAACAAAAAGGAAAGAAGGGTTGCTGCACCTGAAATTAGTGAAGACTAATGAGGAATGAATGCTGTGGTAAAGGGCGCTCCCAATGCAATCATTAAAATGCAAAAAGTTATTTATACAAATAGTGTGTATACATTCAAAACCGTGTATAAACGTGTACTAGTGAATGGCTTCACTTTATATATGTGCACAAATGTCTCAGAAAAAATTAATAAATATATTTATGATTGCTTAAACAAATATATCATGAAAAGTTCAAAACAGCTCCAAAATTCTTTCTAGATGATTCCACTCCAACACCATATGAGAAATAAAATCAGCGTTCCAAATAATATTCGTGACTTTTCACCCAAAGCGACAACAAATTGCGCTCACCAGATGGCCCTGGCCAGCAAGTGACCATAAGACATGAAGTACCTCCTCGAATCCTGGAAACCATTCAACCATTTCTCGTTCCAGCACGTGTCACCATACATGTGAACGATTGATTGGAAAAAGATCAGTGAATGGTTTCCAGGATTCAAGAAGGTACTTCATTGCTTATGGTCACTTGCTGGCCAGGGCCATCTGGTGAGCGCAATTTGTTATCACTTTAGATGAAAAGTCACGAATATTATTTGGAACGCTGATTTTATTTCTCACATGGTGTTGGAGTGGAATCATCTAGAAAGAAGTTTGGAGCTGTTTTGAACTTTTCATGATATATTTGTCTGAGTAATGATAAATATATTTATTAATTTTTTTCTGAGACATTTGTGCATGTATAAAGTGAAGCCATTCACCAATACACATTTAGACACGGTTTTGATGATTGCATTGGGAGTGCCCTTTACCACAACATTTATACAAAAAAAATGGGCTAACTTTACGGTTTCGTTTTTTTTTAAATTCATTAAAGTGTTTTTTTTTTTTTTTTATGTGTTTGAAAGACTACTTTGCAAATACGGTATGACATAAAATATTGCAACAACCACCATTTTATTCTATAGGGTCTCTGCTAAAAAATATATATATATCATGTTTGGGTGTTCCAAGTAATTTTCTAGCAGAAAATAATGATTTTTACTTGTAATCAACAAATGTCAGAAAAGGTTTGGTCTTTAAATGGTTAAACTTCCTTAATTTACACGCCATTCTTTCCTTACCTGATAAAAGAAGAAGAGATACTTTGTTTCTACTTATTTGCATGTTGTGATTAAACTTAGCAGGCTTCCTGGATTTTTTTTTTCCCAGCTGTGAGAACTCTCTGCCCTTGTTAGAAAGAATTTTGAAAATATAGTAAATTACCTTAAAAACAATATATAATAATTATTGTATATTACTTACTTATGGCAATTAACCCCGTGCCACCCAGGCCAATTCCAATACTTCTCTCCTACGTGTAAACATTATATTTTTGTTGCTAAAAAATTAATCAGAACCCCCAAACATTACATATATTGTTTTAGCAGACACCCTAGGGAATAAAATGGTGGTCGTTGCAACTTTTTATGTCACACGGTATTTGCACAGAAATTTTTTTAAACGCGTTCTTTTTTTGTACAAAACTGTTTCATGAATAAAAAACAACAACACTAACGAGCTCAGCGAAGCTGGCCCCCCTACAATCAGCACAAATAAAAACTCAAGTGTGTTTCTTTAGTGCTACGTTTGTGCTGTTTTGTGCCGTAAAAATTTTCATTTGTGCTGCTTTTATTTTTAAGATATTAGCAATTGTTTTTTACAGACTATGACATCACCTAGCCCCCCTACAATGCCCAAATGACACAAAACTGGTCTCGTTGGTTAGTGCTACGTTTGTGCTGTTTTGTGCTGCTAAAAATTCCGTTCTATCTTTTATCGTTTTTGCGTTACTAATGATTTATTAAAGGTCACCAAAGGTCACTCAGCCCCCCTACAATGCCCAAATGACACAAAACTGGTCTCGTTGGTTAGCGCTACGTTTGTGCTGTTTTGTGCTGCTAAAAATTCTGTTCTATCTTTTATCGTTTTCGCGTTATTAATGATTTATTAAAGGTCACCAAAGGTCACTCAGCCCCCCTACAATGCCCAAATGACACAAAACTGGTCTCGTTGGTTAGTGCTACGTTTGTGCTGTTTTGTGCTGCTAAAAATTCTGTTCTATCTTTTATCGTTTTCGCGTTATTAATGATTTATTAACCACTTAAGCCCCGCTCACTGTATATATACGTCATTTTTTTGAAGATGGATATCTCGGTAACGGCAGCAGCTACTGCCACAACCGAGATATCCATCTTTACAGTGAGCGATTCTGTACACGATAACGGTGGTCTCTGCGGCGGGTTCGCCGCGAGATCACCGTTATCGGCGGCGGGAGAGGTGCCACCCCCCCTCCCGCCGCTCTCCCGCGCCTTCCGCCGCTTACCGGAGCCGTCGGTAACGGCGGAGGCGATCGGGTCCTTTCCCTGCTGAGGTATGGAGACAAGTGAGGCCAAGATGGCCCCCACCCGTCTCCATACCATGTGACGGCCGGAGCGACGTCATTCGACGGCTCCGCCCACTCTCTTAAAGGCACACATTTTTTTAATGTCATTTTTTTAAACGACTTTTTTTTTTTTTTTTTTTTTTTTTTGCATTTTAGTGTAAATATGAGATCTGAGGACTTTTTGACCCCAGATCTCATATTTAAGAGGACCTGTCATGCTTTTTTCTATTACAAGGGATGTTTACATTCCTTGTAATAGGAATAAAAGTGATCCAAATTTTTTTTTTTTTAAAAACAGTGAAAAAATAAATAAAATAAAATAAAATAAATAATAAAAAAAAAAAAAAAAATTTTTTAAAGCGCCCTGTCCCGACGAGCTCGCACGCAGAAGCGAACGCATACGTGAGTAGCGCCCGCATATGAAAACAGTGGTCAAACCACACATGTGAGGTATCGCCGCGACCGGTAGAGTGAGAGCAATAATTCTAGCCCTAGACCTCCTCTGTAACGCAAAACATGCAATCTGTAGAATTTTTTAAACGTCGCCTATGGAGATTTTTAAGGGTAAAAGTTTGACGCTATTCCACGAGCGGGCGCAATTTTGAAGCGTGACATGTTGGGTATCAATTTACTTGGCGTAACATTATATTTCACAATATAAAAAAAAATTGGGCTAACTTTACTGTTGTCTTATTTTTTTTTTCAAAAAAGTGAATTTTTTCCAAAAAAAGTGCGCTTAGAAGACCGCTGCGCAAATACGGTGCAAAAAAAAGTATTGCAATGACCGCTATTGTATTCTCTAGGATGTTAGAAAAAAAACAATATATAATGTTTGGGGGTTCTAAGTAATTTTCTAGCAAAAAAACCTGTTTTAAACTTGTAAACACCTAAAATCCAAAACGAGGCTGGTCTTTAAGTGGTTAAAGGTCACCAAAGGTCAGTCAGCCCCCCTACAACGCCCAAATGACACGAAACTGGTCTCGTTGGTTAGTGCTACGTTTGTGCTGGTTTGTGCTGCTAAAATTTTTATTTGTGCTGTTATGGTTTTTAAGTTATAACAGTTTTTTTTTTTCAAACCCCACTCACTTTGCCCACCCTACAATCAGCACAAATAAAAACTCAAGTGTGTTTCTTTAGTGCTACGTTTGTGCTGTTTTGTGCCGTAAAAATTTACATTTGTGCTGCTTTTATTTTTAAGATATTAGCAATCGTTTTTTCCAGACTATGACATCACCTAGCCCCCCTACAATGCCCAAATGACACAAAACTGGTCTTGTTGGTTAGTGCTACGTTTGTGCTGTTTTGTGCTGCTAAAAATTCCGTTCTATCTTTTATCGTTTTTGCGTTATTAATGATTTATTAAAGGTCACCAAAGGTTAGTCAGCCCCCCTACAACGCCCAAATGACACAAAACTGGTCTCTTTGGTTAGTGCTACGTTTGTGCTGTTTTGTGCTGCTAACATTTCCGTTCTATCACTTATCGTTTTTGCGTTATTAATGATTTATTAAAGGTCACCAAAGGTCACTCAGCCCCCCTACAATGCCCAAATGACACAAAACTGGTCTCGTTGATTAGTGCTATGTTTGTGCTGTTTTGTGCTGCTAAAAATTCTGTTCTATCTTTTATCGTTTTCGCGTTATTAATGATTTATTAAAGGTCACCAAAGGTCAGTCAGCCCCCCTACAACGCCCAAATGACACGAAACTGGTCTCGTTCGTTAGTGCTACGTTTGTGCTGGTTTGTACTGCTAACATTTTTATTTGTTCTGTTATGGTTTTTAAGTTATAACAGTTTATTTTTTTTTCAAACCCCACTCACTTTGCCCACCCTACAATCAGCACAAATAAAAACTCAAGTGTGTTTCTTTAGTGCTACGTTTGTGCTGTTTTGTGCCGTAAAAATTTACATTTGTGCTGCTTTTATTTTTAAGATATTAGCAATTGTTTTTTCCATATAAATAAAGAGAGGGGGGGATTGGGAAAATTGGGACTTTAAATGAGGTTAATATGGCTGGGTAGAACCATGTGCCTCCATCCCTGTCATCTGTAATAAAATATACACTAAAGCGGCCGAAGCAACAAAGTGTATCCAAAATGGTGGGACTTTAAATGAAGCTCATGGTGACAAAAAAGAACAAAATGGTGGAAGATAGAGATTGTTTAATATTGCATAGAAACATAGTTAATCAACATAGAAATGCACATACATAAAGATGCACCCGTAACTGGGCGTCAAAATCCATAGTAGCAAAAATTGGTAATAACATGTTTGCAATCATATACAATAGTGGTAAAATTCAGGGGGTCCACCAGTGTTCAAGCAATGTAAGAACATTTAAAAGATAACAACTGCACAGTCAATAGTTCTAAATCCTTAATGAGTAGATTAGTAGAAACTTGCATATCATAATGAATATATAAATGGTTCACAACATCAATTAGCTCGACGCGTTTCGCGGCTTTAAACCGCTCTTCAGGAGCAGAAATGTGCATTGTCTGTAATGAAAAAATGTGTAGATACTCAGTATCAAAGTGGGGGGAATATGGGTAACATTCCTCCCGAAACCCGGGTAGGGCATATAGACTTACTAGGTAAGAACACCGAGACACCAGACGTCACGGTTCGCAGGCCGGCCCCAGGTCAGTGACGGGAGCCGAGGGGGCGCGTATAATGGAAGCAACCCACACAGACAGCAAACACGGCAGACCAATACTCCCAGGCTCACCTGATGTGAAAAAAGTGTGTGTTGTGAAACCTGAAGGAGTGGGGCAATAGGAAAACAACAAATGGGTGCAATGATGAGGGAATGGGGATGGGGGGGGGGTTGGAGAGGGGAGTGAAGGTGGGTGGTCAGCCAGGAGTGAGGGTAGGAGACCATGGTAGAAGGTCAACACCAAAACACCCTGTGTGGAGGAGACAAAGAGGTGATGGGAAATGCTGGGAAATGTACCTGAATGTGAAGGAACAGGTGGGCAATTCAACCAAAGCTGTGGATCCTATCTGTCAGGAAGCCAAAGGAGCACTGGAAGATACCATGGCCGCCGCCTGCATATGAGCGCCGCCGAGAACCCGCCCCCAACGCCACACTACACGAAAAAAGAGGGGAGGGACATCCAATCGCCGACGCACAGGCCAGGAGAGGCCCGGCGACCGGCGCTGAGCCCTCCCACGGCTCGTGCAGATGAATAGCATCAGCCGGAAGGGCCGCGTCGAGGACGCCACACATCCGGCGTGCGTGTGTGACGTCGATGCGCAGTGGTGGTGTGGCCACGCCCCGAACGTCGTTCGACGGGCGGGGAGAGGAGGACCCCAGTGCGCATCGCGGCTCCCGCACTGAAACAACGGGCAGCCGTAAGGCCAAGACCATCCAGTGGCCGGTGCAACATACATAGAGGCATGATTGGGTATCAGACACACCATAGCTTACTCCAAGTTATACAATAAAGATTAACATGGTAGTCAGGGTAGTAAGGGAAGACAACTATTGGGCCAATACGGCTAATTGCAGAAAAAGGTTTGCACCAGTATATATGTAGATGTCACCAAGAGCTTCCATCCCTAATACATATAAAAATTTATTTATATGTATTAGGGATGGAAGCTCTTGGTGACATCTACATATATACTGGTGCAAACCTTTTTCTGCAATTAGCCGTATTGGCCCAATAGTTGTCTTCCCTTACTACCCTGACTACCATGTTAATCTTTATTGTATAACTTGGAGTAAGCTATGGTGTGTCTGATACCCAATCATGCCTCTATGTATGTTGCACCGGCCACTGGATGGTCTTGGCCTTACGCTGCCCGTTGTTTCAGTGCGGGAGCCGCGATGCGCACTGGGGTCCTCCTCTCCCCGCCCGTCGAACGACGTTCGGGGCGTGGCCACACCACCACTGCGCATCGACGTCACACACGCACGCCGGATGTGCGGCGTCCTCGACGCGGCCCTTCCGGCTGATGCTATCCATCTGCACGAGCCGTGGGAGGGCTCAGCGCCGGTCGCCGGGCCTCTCCTGGCCTGTGCGTCGGCGATTGGATGTCCCTCCCCTCTTTTTTCGTGTAGTGTGGCGTTGGGGGCGGGTTCTCGGCGGCGCTCATATGCGGGCGGCAGCCATGGCATCTTCCAGTGCTCCTTTGGCTTCCTGACAGATAGGATCCACAGCTTTGGTGAATTGCCCACCTGTTCCTTCACATTCAGGTACATTTCCCAGCATTTCCCATCACCTCTTTGTCTCCTCCACACAGGGTGTTTTGGTGTTGACCTTCTACCATGGTCTCCTACCCTCACTCCTGGCTGACCACCCACCTTCACTCCCCTCTCCAACCTCCCCCCCCATCCCCATTTCCCCATCATTGCACCCATTTGTTGTTTTCCTATTGCCCCACTCCTTCAGGTTTCACAACACACACTTTTTTCACATCAGATGAGCCTGGGAGCATTGGTCTGCCATGGTTGCTGTCTGTGTGGGTTGCCTCCATTATACGCACCCCTCGGCTCCCGTCACTGACCTGGGGCCGGCCTGCGGACCGTGACGTCTGGTGTCTCGGTGTTCTTACCTAGTAAGTCTATATGCCCTACCCGGGTTTCGGGAGGAATGTTACCCATATTCCCCCCACTTTGATACTGAGTATCTACACATTTTTTCATTACAGACAATGCACATTTCTGCTCCTGAAGAGCGGTTTAAAGCCGCGAAACGCGTCAAGCTAATTGATGTTGTGAACCATTTATATATTCATTATGATATGCAAGTTTCTACTAATCTACTCATTAAGGATTTAGAACTATTGACTGTGCAGTTGTTATCTTTTAAATGTTCTTACATTGCTTGAACACTGGTGGACCCCCTGAATTTTACCACTATTGTATATGATTGCAAACATGTTATTACCAATTTTTGCTACTATGGATTTTGACGCCCAGTTACGGGTGCATCTTTATGTATGTGCATTTCTATGTTGATTAACTATGTTTCTATGCAATATTAAACAATCTCTATCTTCCACCATTTTGTTCTTTTTTGTCACCATGAGCTTCATTTAAAGTCCCACCATTTTGGATACACTTTGTTGCTTCGGCCGCTTTAGTGTATATTTTATTACAATTGTTTTTTCCAGACTATGACATCATCTAGCCCCCCTACAATGCCCAAATGACACGAAACTGGTCTCATTGGTTAGTGCTACGTTTGTGCTGGTTTGTGCTGCTAAAATTTTTATTTGTGCTGTTATGGTTTTTAAGTTATAACAGTTTTTTTTTTCAAACCCCACTCAATTTGCCCACCCTACAATCAGCACAAATAAAAACTCAAGTGTTTTTCTTTAGTGCTACATTTGTGCTGTTTTGTGCTTTTTAAATTTATGTTCTATCCTTTATCGTTTTTGCGTTATTAATTATTTTTTTAAAGGTCACCAAAGGTCACTCAGCCCCCCTACAACACCCAAATGACACAAAACTGGTCTCGTTGGTTAGTGCCTCATTTGTGCTGGTTTGTGCTGCTAAAATTTGTATTTGTGCTGTTATGTTTTTTTAGTTATAACAGCTTGTTTTTATATTTGTGCTTTTTTTGTGTCATAATAGTTAAAATTTGTGCTGCTTTTATTTTTAAGATAATAGCAATTTGTTTTTTCCAGATGATGACATCACCCCGCTCTCCTGTCACGTACCTGGTTAGTGAGCTCCTGGTTAGAAATCAGCCATAGGAGCACAGTGAGGTATGAGTGCCTGTGATCAGTCCAGTAGACTGTGTGGTGGCAGCAGTCAGCAGGTGGATGTGGCGGCAGAACCAGCCGGTGGCAGATGAGCTGGCACTGAGCTTGCCTGGTGGCAGACTGTGGGTAAGCAGCTGGAAGCAGGAGACCGATGAGACCTTGCTGGGCTGAAGAGCTGTAGCAGGCTGGATGAGCAGGATGCAGGGTCAGATGAGCCGGGTCCATAATGGTCAGGCAGATCAGGCATAGATGGCACACAACAGGATAGTCGGGTCACAAGCCAAGTCAGCAACAGGAGGTAGATCAGGCAAGAAGAGAAGGCAGAAGCAGAATCCAGAGACAAGCCAAGGTCAGGGCAGGTAGCAGTCAAACGGAGGTCAGGAGCAAGCTGGGTTAGGATCAGAGGTCAAACACAGGAATCAGGAATGAACACACAGAAGCAGCACACCAAATTGCAGCCTGTTTAAATAGTCTGTCTGGTGCCAGCATTGGTGACAGGCTCACGCTCATCTGCCCAGCCAGTTGCCAGTCTGCGCATGCGCATATGTATGTACAGGGAGACATCATTTGTGCTATGGGAAAGCCTTCCCTGACACCCCCTACAACAGCCAAACAAAATCAAAACGGGCTGGTTGGTTAGTGCCACGTTTGTGTTGGTTTGTGCCTATTTACTTTCCATTCTATCTCCCTTTGTTTTTTAGTTATTGTTGATTTAATAAAGGTCACCAAAGGTTACCCAGCCCCCCTACAAGAGACAAAAGGCATGCAACTGGGCTGGTTGGTGCCTCCTTTGTGCTGGTTTGTGCTGTTTAAATATCAGTTCTACTGCATATTGTTTTTCAGCTATTTACTATTTATTAAAGGTCACCAAAGGTCACTCAGCCCCCCTCCCACCTACACATGAAACTGGGTTGGTTGGTTAGTGCTGCATTTGTGCTGTTAAAATTATTATGTGTGCTGCTGTGATTGTTTAATTGCAAAAGTTTGTTTTTATTAGATCAAACCCCACCCACCCATCAAATCCCACCCCCTTGGCATCCCATGTTATTAGATACTATAACAATTACACCATTCATTTGTGCTGCATTTGTGATAACTTGTGAAAAAAATAACATTTGTGCTCTTTTGTTTTTGGAGAACTTGTACATTATATTTCATCAAACCCCCTCCACATGTGAGAATCACATGCTAATCATTTCTCTTTCACACAGACACCACTTCTTCAACAGTCTAAAACTATTCTTTCACATACAAAAAAAGAGTGCATGTGAAAAAAAATAAAAATGATTTTCATGTATGCTTGCATAAATATAATGGAGAATTCCAAGTTGTACTTATCTATTGGTTTGCTGGATAAAATATATAGAGGGCAACGAACATAATTTGTGTCTTGTTGTTTAACAATGCATGGAAACAGGTGAAAGAGGAGTGCAAGTTACACAAACACTTTTCACTAGTCAGTACATTTTTTTCTAAACTGTAAAATCCATATTGTAATAATAGCAAAAATGTTTACATTGTTTCTTGCTAGGCCCTATACCCAGCCTGTAGTTTATTTTGTAATGCTCCTCCTCTGTACCTGACTCTGTAAACACTGCACACAGTACCCTGGGGGAAGGCACTAATACAGCTTAACCTCCCTGGCGGTATGATTATTTCTGATTTTAGGTGCTGAAAGCGGTACAATTATTTTGCACAGAAATTTGGCGTTTTATATTGTAGGCCTGTAATTCTTAGGAATAACTCACTGAAATCTGTCCAAACCAGAGTCTAGTAGACATCCTGGGTATGATAAAGTTTGAAAAACGAAATAAAAAATTATAATATAATAAATAACTATATAGTTTTTGGTTGCTATGGACAATCTCCAGTTTCCTGGCAGAAAGAACAGTTTTATATATATAAAACTGCATGCAGGACACTGGACAGACCACTAGGGACAAAGGGGATGTGTAGTTATTTGATACAGTACTGTAATCTGTAAGATTACAGTATGCTGTATCTATACTGTGTGTTTCACTTTTGAATTTACCGCCGAACTCCGTCCCCGTGCGACGCAACGCTCGCAGGGAACGGAGCTCGGCACTGTGAATCGAACGAGACACAGCGGCTCGCCGATCACAGCGGGGAGACATCGCAGGATCCAGGGGACAAGGTAAGTAAACTCTTCCTGGATCCTGCGATGCAAGCCCGAGTCTGGCTCGGGGATACCGCTTTTGGTATGAAAAATCCAACCCGAGCCAGACTCGGGAATACTTCCAGGGAGGTTAAGCAACCTCATGCTTGATGTTTTGACTGCTACCTGAGAGATTACAGGGTAAATTGAAGTTTAACCCACTTATTTTTACAGTTTATGCAACCTCATGTTTGATGTTTTGACTGCTACCTGAGGGCAAATCAAGTAAATGGAAGTATAGCCCACTTATTTTTACTTTTGTTGTGTTTGATAGTGATGCATTCATGTGTATACACTGTGGATCTGATAACGGCGGATGTCAGCGGACATGTCACCGCTGAAATCCGTTGCTCCATAGAGGTGAATGAAGTGTCCGATCAGGTACGCCTGAAAAACGAACATTTGGACCTGATCGGACAGCATGTGTGAAAGGGGCCTAAAACTAAATTTTGTTATGTTTTTTTGTTATGTGCAGACACATGAACATGGTTACAATGTAACACAAATAAAAGGTCTAAAAGTAACCAATTATAGCATGTAATATATCAATATACTGTACATAAAGTTACAGTTACATAAGTGACATAGGGAATAACAAAAGTTGCTTATATTTACATACAAATTGTACAAAAACATGGTGGAAAACTATAGTATATACTATATAAAAAAATAACTTAATATATCAAAACCTGAGAGAATGGATGTTTCACGTCCTTATGCTTTTATAGGGGGTGGCTGGGTTTTGATGGGTGGGTGGGGTTTGATCAAATAAAAACAAACTTTTAAAATTAAGAAATCAAAGCAGCACGCATAATAATTTTAATAGCACAAACGCAGCACTAACCAACCAACCCAGTTTCATGTGTAGGTAGGGGGGAGGGGGGCTGCGTGACCTTTGGTGACCTTTAATAAAAATAGTAAATAGCTGAAAAACAAAATGCAGTAGAACTGATATTTAAACAGCACAAACCAGCACAAAGGAGGCACCAACCAGCCCAGTTTCATGCCTTTTGTCTCTTGTAGGGGGGCTGGGTAACCTTTGGTGACCTTTATTAAATCAACAATAACTAAAAAACAAAAGGAGATAGAATGGAAAGTAAATAGGCACAAACCAACACAAACGTGGCACTAACCAACCAGCCCGTTTTGATTTTGTTTGGCTGTTGTAGGGGGTGTCAGGGAAGGCTTTCCCATAGCACAAATGATGTCTCCCTGTACATACATATGCGCATGCGCAGACTGGCAACTGGCTGGGCAGATGAGCGTGAGCCTGTCACCAATGCTGGCACCAGACAGACTATTTAAACAGGCTGCAATTTGGTGTGCTGCTTCTGTGTGTTCATTCCTGATTCCTGTGTTTGACCTCTGATCCTAACCCAGCTTGCTCCTGACCTCCGTTTGACTGCTACCTGCCCTGACCTTGGCTTGTCTCTGGATTCTGCTTCTGCCTTCTCTACTTGCCTGATCTACCTCCTGTTGCTGACTTGGCTTGTGACCCGATTATCCTGTTGTGTGCCGTCTATGCCTGATCTGCCTGACCATTATGGACCCGGCTCATCTGACCCTGCATCCTGCTCATCCAGCCTGCTACAGCTCTTCAGCCCAGCAAGGTCTCATCTGTCTCCTGCTTCCAGCTGCTTACCCACAGTCTGCCACCAGCCAAGCTCAGTGCCAGCTCATCTGCCACCGGCTGGTTCTGCCGCCACATCCACCTGCTGACTGCTGCCACCACACAGTCTACTGGACTGATCACAGGCACTCATACCTCACTGTGCTCCCATGGCTGCTTTCTAACCAGGAGCTCACTAACCAGGTACGTGACAGGAGAGCGGGATGATGTCATCATCTTGAAAAAACAAATTGCTATTATCTTAAAAATAAAAGCAGCACAAATTTTAACTATTATGACACAAAAAAAGCACAAATATAAAAACAAGCTGTTATAACTAAAAAACCATAACAGCACAAATACAAATTTTAGCAGCACAAATGAGGCACTAACCAACGATACCAGTTTTGTGTCATTTGGGTGTTGTAGGGGGGCTGAGTGACCTTTGGTGACCTTTAAAAAATCATTAATAACGCAAAAACGATAAAAGATAGAACATAGGTTTAAAAAGCACAAAACAGCACAAATGTAGCACTAAAGAAACACACTTGAGTTTTTATTTGTGCTGATTGTAGGGTGGGCAAATTGAGTGGGGTTTGAAAAAAAAAAACTGTTATAACTTAAAAACCATAACAGCACAAATAAAAATTTTAGCAGCACAAACCAGCACAAACGTAGTACTAACCAACGAGACCAGTTTCGTGTCATTTGGGCATTGTAGGGGGGCTAGGTGATGTCATAGTCTGGAAAAAACAATAGCTAATATCTTAAAAATAAAAGCAGCACAAATGTAAATTTTTACGGCACAAAACAGCACAAACGTAGCACTAAAGAAACACACTTGAGTTTTTATTTGTGCTGATTGTAGGGTGGGCAAAGTGAGTGGGGTTTGAAAAAAAAAATAACTTAAAAACCATAACAGCACAAATAAAATTTTTAGCAGCACAAACCAGCACAAACGTAGCACTAACCAACGAGACCAGTTTTGTGTCATTTGGGCGTTGTGGGGGGGCTGACTGACCTTTGGTGACCTTTAATAAATCATTAATAACGCGAAAACGAAAAAAGATAGAACGTAATTTTTTTCAGCACAAAACAGCACAAACGTAGCACTAACCAACGAGACCAGTTTTGTGTCATTTGGGCATTGTAGGGGGGCTGAGTGACCTTTGGTGACCTTTAATAAATCATTAATAACGCAAAAACGATAAGAGATAGAACGGAAATGTTAGCAGCACAAAACAGCACAAACGTAGCACTAACCAACGAGACCAGTTTCGTGTCATTTGGGCGTTGTAGGGGGGCTGACTGACCTTTGGTGACCTTTAATAAATCATTAATAACGCAAAAACGATAAAAGATAGAATGGAATTTTTAGCAGCACAAAACAGCACAAATGTAGCACTAACCAACGAGACCAGTTTTGTGTCATTTGGGCATTGTAGGGGGGCTAGGTGATGTCATAGTCTGGAAAAAACAATTGCTAATATCTTAAAAATAAAAGCAGCACAAATGTAAATTTTTACGGCACAAAACAGCACAAACGTAGCACTAAAGAAACACACTTGAGTTTTTATTTGTGCTGATTGTAGGGTGGGCAAAGTGAGTGGGGTTTGGAAAAAAAATAAACTGTTATAACTTAAAAACCATAACAGCACAAATAAAAATGTTAGCAGCACAAACCAGCACAAACGTAGCACTAACCAACGAGACCAGTTTCGTGTCATTTGGGCGTTGTAGGGGGGCTGACTGACCTTTGGTGACCTTTAATAAATCATTAATAACGCGAAAACGATAAAAGATAGAACGGAATTTTTAGCAGCACAAAACAGCACAAACGTAGCACTAACCAACGAGACCAGTTTTGTGTCATTTGGGCATTGTAGGGGGGCTGAGTGACCTTTGGTGACCTTTAATAAATCATTAATAACGCGAAAACGATAAGTGATAGAACGGAAATGTTAGCAGCACAAAACAGCACAAACGTAGCACTAACCAACGAGCCCAGTTTTGTGTCATTTGGGCATTGTAGGGGGGCTGACTAACCTTTGGTGACCTTTAATAAATCATTAATAACGCAAAAACGATAAAAGATAGAACGGAATTTTTAGCAGCACAAAACAGCACAAACGTAGCACTAACCAACGAGACCAGTTTTGTGTCATTTGGGCGTTGTAGGGGGGCTAGGTGATGTCATAGTCTGGAAAAAACAATTACTAATATCTTAAAAATAAAAGCAGCACAAATGAAAATTTTTACGGCACAAAACAGCACAAACGTAGCACTAAAGAAACACACTTGAGTTTTTATTTGTGCTGATTGTAGGGGGGCCAGCTTCGCTGAGCTCCACTAACGTTAGCCCGATTTTTTTGTATAATGTGAAAGATGATGTTACACCGAGTAAATAGATACCGAACATGTCACACTTTAAAATTGCGCACACTTGTGGAATGTCGCCAAACTTTAGTACTTATAAATCTCAATAGGAGATACTTAAATTTTTTTTACAGGTTACATGTTTAGAGTTACAGAGGAGGTCTAGTGCTAGAATTATTGCTCTCCCTCTAACTAGCCAGTACCTCACCAGCCACTGACCTCACTGCACGTCCCTGAAGGAGACTAATGGCCCATACACACGATCTGAAAATTATACAAAAAATACCGCGTTCAAATCGATCATACGATAATCTGATCGTTAGTACACAGCTTTCAATAGCTGATCACAACAGTTCACTTGATATTATCCGATCAGACAAGCACGATCATTTTTTTGTACGATACCAGATTGTACGACTTTCGTTTAATCCAGACAGTTGTCATCTGAAAATACAATACAAATACACTCCAACACATTACATCACTTCTGAATTTTTATTCTGTCGTACGAGTATTTTTGTAACTTTACTAACTTATTAAACTTCTACTTGTGACTAGCAAGCGAAAAAAGTCAGACGATCTGTCATCTGATTTTTGGATTGTGTGTACGAGGCATTAGGAGTAATTTGGGGCTGAACCCTAAACTAAGGGCTAATAAGGAGTTAAACAGAAATACATTTTATAAAAATAAAAACTTTTTTTTTCTTCTTAGGTTGCTTTAACTGACATCATCTGCGGGTCAAAGTTCATCCCTGTGATTTGTAGATGAATGAACAGAAAGATACAAATGTAACAATATGCTGCTACATTGTATCTTTGTAGTCTGGATCGGTGTTGTTTATAAGCACTGAGCCAGGCTGCTTTTTTGACAGCTAGAGCTGCCGACTTCTATAGTTATGCTGCATACACAGGATCAGACATTCCGACAACGAAATCCTGTATTTATTTCCGCCGGATGTTGGCCCAAACTTGTCTTGCATACACACGGTTGCACAAATGTTGTCAAAAATTCCGATCGTCAAGAACGCGCTGACGTACAACACGTACGACGGCACTATAAAGAGGAAGTTCAATAGCCGGTGCGCCACCCTTTGGGCTCCTTCTCCTAATCTTGTGTTAGTAGAAGTTTGGTGAGAGACAATTCGCGCTTTTCAGCCTCGTGCTTTTCAGATCGTTACTGCTCTTCAGTTTGTGCTTGTGGGTTCATATCTGGTTTTCAGTGCGTATTTTTATATTACGTATTTGATTCACAGTGCGTTCTTGTCCGCTCGTTTCTGATTTTTCAGCTCGCTCTTCTCAGGCCTTTCTGATTTTCAGTGTGTTCTGTTAGTTCTTTCTGACCAGCCGACCGTTTTGAAGCCATGTTACAGGTACGTACTCATCGTAGAGTTTGTGCTGTGCAGGGGCTTGGTGTTGGGGATCTTACCTTGACTCAAGCCCAGTCCATGAACAGCGTGACCAATTCTCTCACATGTCTTTGTTGCGGGAGATCTGTGAGAATAATCCTGATGTTATCAGGAATTATCTCCGGATGACGGACCCCGTTTTTCACCGTTTGTTGGCTTTGCTGTCCCCTTATATTACGAAGCAGGACACCTGCATGCGACAAGCCATCACTCCTGAACAGAGGCTAGTCGCCACGTTGAGGTACTTGGCGTTGGGGAGAAGTCTGCAGGACATCAAGTTCTTAACAGGCATCTCCCCCCAGGCTCTGGGAATCATTATTCCAGAGACCTGTTCTGCCATAATTCAGGTCCTGCAGAAGGACCATATTAAGGTAAGATTTCTCCTTTAACATCACGTTATATGTATTTAATGTTTGCTAATGTGTTATATTTATTTCATCATTCCCTAATTACCATGATTTTAATATGCTGTGAATGTCCCCTTTGTCCTCATGCATGCTGGAAGTTTTTAAAGATCTTTTTTGTTCTTCATGCATGTTTGCCTTCACTAACCTCCGCAGCAAGCTATCCTGGGCCCATACACACCTAGCCTAATCACTTAACAATGTATTTTGTTAGCTCCATAGTAGTGCTTTACCCTAAACACCCCCTAAAATGTGTACAAATGTTATTTGTGTGCTTTTTTTGGGGGTTCCAAACTCATTTGGAACTCTCCCCCCAACCGCTAGGTCGATCCTCTATCTGCTGACTTTGCCAAACCCATACACACTACACCTACCTCTTTTGTGTTCATATTTATAGATGAATTCACCAAACCATGTAGTGCAAGTGCCTGCCTGAATACTTTCAAATGGTACTGTTTAATGTTTTGTTCTCCTATTATCTTGATAGGTAATTGCAGAATGTAAAAATGTGCAATTTGTACAGTGTGTATTTATATTTTTGTATTATGACACTTCTTACCTGTTCAGCGGGCTGCCAATAGTGTAAGTAAGGAGGGGCTGGCCAAAGTAATACACATTATTTATGCATTCAGCTCTCAATGAAGTGGAGAGGGTTACCTGTCCAAAACATTCCCCCCCCCCCAAAATTTTTACAATGGGCCATCAGAGGGGGTGAGGAATCTGATAAGTGGACCTTAGTTTTTTTTTTATAAATACTCCTTCAAATAAATGTTATACTTATGTTGACCAAGAATGTTTGTGTTTAATCTGTTTGCAATGTTATGTGCAAAATCACTAATTTTTTTTTTCTTGTTTCACTCCACAGTTTCCTTCAACGCCACAGGAATGGCAGACTGTGGCTTCCCAATTTGCCCAGCGGTGGGACTTTCCCAACTGCAGAGGGGCAATAGATGGGAAACACGTCCACATAGTCCCACCTCCCAACTCGGGGTCATACTATTACAACTATAAGGGGTTTATTAGTATTGTGATGTTGGCGGTAGTGTCAGCGACATATGAGTTTCTTTATGTGGACGTGGGGAAGAATGGCCGGATGTCGGATGGTGGAGTCATCGCCCAGACCGAGTTCCACGGACGGCTCCAGAGTGGTGGCTTGGGATTGCCACCTCCAGGAGACAACGTGCCTGTTCTGCCGTTCGTCTTTGTCGCTGATGAAGCGTTTGGGCTGTGTGATCACATGATGAAGCCATTCCCGATGAGGACCCTCACCCCAGACCAGAGGGTTTTTAACTACCGGCTGGCCAGAGCCAGAAGAGTGATGGAGAATGCTTTCGTGATAATGGCCAGCCGGTTCCGCCTATTCCTTACGCCAATCAACACGGCGGAATATAAACTTAACCATATAATCCTTTCATGCTGCATTCTCCGCAACTTTTTAAGGAGAAATTCAATGAACTTTGTGGCCTCAGTTGGGCCTGAGGCCCGATTTCAAGACCAAACCCTGACGGCGCTTGAAGCTGGCCGTCTGGCTTGCCCCCCCAAAGCGCCCGCGAGGTCCGTCTAAAATATATGGAGTACTTTACGGGTAGGGGGGCCATTGATATGCCAGAAAATGTTTAACAAACATTTTTTAGATCATTTTTTTTTTTTAAACTGAAAAATATTTTCTTTGACTTACTGCTTGTGTTTCTTTTAGCTGTCTCCTAGGTTATCCAATGGGCTTTTCTTTTTGCCCATTTTCTTCAATAGTGCAAACGTAATTGATTTGATACATGAGGTGACAATCTCTTCTTCAGCTAACTATTATGTTGTGGGTCTGCCACACACACACCTTGTTTTTAAAAACTTAAAACAATACACAACTCAGGAACTTACAAAGTTCAACTTTGATAAATTGAAAGCAATATCGGACATTAGGATGTCCAAATTGTGTTGATATTGCCTTCATCAGATGAGGTGATGTCACCCCTGTGAAAGCCAAATTTTGAAGATGCACACAAATTGAGAGTCAAAATGGGGATTTCCCTCCTGATCCCATGGCTTAGGTCAACATGTGCTAGCTTCCATTGTGGGGGATCAATGGATGTGTTTCGGGGGTACAACCCCTTCCTCTCAGCTACTTGAGTTGCGACGAAGGGGTTGCAACCACAAACGCGTACATTGATATCCCGTGATGGCAGATGTTGACACACTGTGTGTCACATACCTAATGGACGAGCCCGGAATGCAGAAGGAGACCTCTCTTGCGTCCCTTACTCGCGGCCCCTGGTAGTGGAGACAGGTGGCACGGGAGTACAAGGTAGCATGAGTGCCTGGCAGGATCAACAGCCTGTAGGAGGATCAGGAAGTTTCCAGAGGAGCTTTAGCCGGATCAGCAGACTAGGCAGAAGACAGGAACCAGTTGGAACCAGGGATCACACACTGGAACAGGTAAGTAGCACTTGAGTATAGGTGCACAGGAAAGTCAGGCAAGCCGGGTCAAACACAGACGGTAGGTACAGGAACCAATGCAGGAGACAGAAACGGAGTCACAGGACAGGTCAACAGATGAGGCTCAGGAACGCTGTAGATCAGGCAGCAACAACGACTGAGGGGAGTAGCTGCGTTTAAATAGCCCGCCTAGTGCCGGTAACCATGTGCGCGCGCGCTCCCGCCAGCCTTTCCTGACACTGTGCATCTTCAAAATTTGGCTTTCAAAATTTTCCAGAAATTTTTGAAAAATAAAAACAATTAGTAAAATGTTGGTGTATTTTAGATTATGCCTAAAACATCAATGATGTTTTTGAGTCTTTTTTCAACATAATTGATGTCTTCCTTTATCTTCGGTAAATCACGATTGCACTCCATTATCTCCCCGATTAGGACTTGTGCACTTGCACTTGTGAAATGTGTTTGTCAGGTCACCTTGAGGCTAGGTGACAGATGTACACCGTTGGGATCAGGAGTGCACCACAAGGTAGTGGACCCTACGGCTGACTGCTGTGGATGGGAGTCAGGGTGGTAAGGAAGGCAGGGCCGCTGGAACACCAACACAGATCCCACCGGGGTTAGAGCGTAAGATTCCTTAGGGCGCGGAGTCTAATCCCGTGTACACACGGTCGGACTTTTCGGCTACAAAAGTCCGACAGCCCGCCCGACAGACTTTCAACGGACTTTTGGCAGACTTTCTAACGAACGGACTTGCCTACATACGATCACACAAAAGTACGATGGATTCGTACGTAATGATGTACACCGGACTAAAATAAGGAAGTTGATAGCCAGTAGCCAATAGCTGCCCTAGCGTTGGTTTTTGTCCGTCGGACTAGCATACAGACGAGCGGATTTTTCGACCAGACTCGAGTCCGTCGGAAAGATTTGAAGCATGTTCCAAATCTAAAGTCCGTCAGATTTTCGACCGAAAAAGTCCGCTGCAGGTCCGATGAATTGTCCGCCGGATTTGGTCCGTCGGCGTCCGTCGGACCAGTCCCGTCAAAAAGTCCGACCGTGTGTACGCGGCATTAGAGCCAACAGGTGTTCACCAGAGCCTCTAGTGGTGAGGATGGACTGGGCTGCAGCTGGCTCCAGGTCGCGACCCCCAGGGTCCCCCAGCTCACGCCCACAGTAGGCAACAAATAGGAATAGTAAGGGACAAGCCAAGGTCAGGGCCACAAGCAGGCAAGGACAACAGTTATAGCCGGGAACACGCCAAGGTCGGTAACAGAGACAAACGAAGAGCACACGGCAAACAGGAACCAGGAAGCCAAACACACAATGAATACACAATGGTTGATCAGCACTGCTGGTTTGCAGTGCACAGGTTAATATAGGGTTCCCTGATAGGGCCTAGGGTGGGGCCATGCTTAGAGGAGAGGTTATAAACCCAGCTAGGTGTGAGTGGCTGGCCTCTTAGTCTGAACACATGAGGAGAAGGTAAGCTGACGGAGAAGATTACTGCATAACCATGACAGTACCCCCCCTCTTATGAGGCCTCCCCCTCCCCCGCCTGGGACCAGGCTTAAATGGAAACTCCAGATGAAACCTCCTCAACAGACGAGGCGCAAAGATCTCAGATGCAGTGATCCAAGACCTCTCCTAAGGACCAAACACTTCCCAATGTACGAGGTACTGAATAATGCCTCTACGGCGCCGGGAATCCAGAACTTGACTAACCTCGTACTTTAGATTATCCTCAGAGACCGAAACCTAGGGAGAGAGAGGATGGGTTACAGAAGGTCCTGAATAAGAAGAAGCAGGAAGCTCACTGGGCATAGGCTGAACTGGTGCAGAGACCGACTGAACAGCATTGCCAGGTGCAGCGACCACCAGAATCGCATCACAGGGCGTAGCAACTGTGGAACTGGTGGACGAGTCAGCCTGGGTGTGCGTCCAAGGGGGTCCAGGGACAGGCAAAGGTAAATGGCCATGCAAACTGGAGTGAATGATCGGCTCAAGTTCACAGCTGGACTCCTCATCAGGAGTGCCACATGACCCAGAGAGTGCCCCAGCCCGACTATTGCAGGAGACATTCCAGAAATCGCTATATGCAGCGGGAAGAGCAGAAGATACTGGGCTGTTGGCAACAGGAAGTTTCTCTTTTGGGGTAACCTTGAGTAGGCAGGAGGAGGAACAGGGAGGAACCCCAAGTCAAGATCTGTCCAGCAGTCCAGTCAACGTGTGGAGAATGGAGCCGTAACCATGGAAGACCTAATATGATAGGAGATGAAGCCTTAGGTAAGACAAGGAAGGATATCCACACCTGGTGGAGTGTCCCTACCGACATCTTAACAGGGAGGGTCTGAAAGCGGATCGGGCCCCCTGGGAGAACAGTGCCATTCATTTCCAAGACCACCAATGGCGTAAGGGGCAAAAGGGTAAGTCTCATGGAAGATGCAGTTTTCCAATCCATGAAATTGCCAGCGGCTCTGGAATCAAGATGTGCTGAGACTGAACGAGAGGAAGCGCTGACATGAAGGAACACAGAAAGGAGAAGACGAGAAAGTGAAGGTGATATTTCAGGGTCTAATACTCCACCTTCCAGATGTATTAGCCCCGAGCGTTTTTCCGGACGAAGAGAACAAGTATTGTGAAAATGACCTTTGGCCCCACATAGAGGCACAGGCCCAGAGTTCTGCACCTAGCGCGTTCTTCGGGAGATAACTTGGTCCAGCCCAGCTGCATAGGTTCCTCAGCAGGCAGGGGGTGTTCCTCGGATCGAAGAGAAGGGACTGGGAGCTCAGGCTGCCTAAGGAACGGTATAGAAAAACGAAAAAAGTACTCTTGCGCACTGGTGTGTTAGCTAAAAAAGTTCAAGAAGGACCATGGACTTCGGCTTTGCTGCTCTCAAAGGATGGGATTATCCTAATAGTGAAAGACAAAGAGAGAAACAAGAGAGCGCACCAGCCTAGTGCATTATCCTTAGCGAGTTTATTAGATTAAAAACAAGGTAAAAGCTACTCACAAAAGTCGCAGGTAAAATTGCATATCGAACGCACAAAGGCAATAGTTCCAGTGGTAGGCAGCTGTCCAGGTCCCGGGAGGGAGGCACACGGACCGCCGCTGGCTTACGCGTTTCAAAGGTTTGACCTTCTTCCTCAGAGCCTTAGTGGTGCCAGTCTCCTGCCGACTTTTTATATACACATGTTAGGCTAAAGCAGACTGATCAGGTTGGTATCGGGGCTCCTCCCTTAATTGATGGGCGGTCCTCTGGGGGGAGGGGGGGGTGTTGTTTTGTTTTGGATCTTGGCTAGGTTAACATAGTGTTAGTTGGTATGCTTCCATATCCATTATTGTTATCACCAGTAAAGTCAATCTAACCCATAGTGGGTGAGCTGATAAGATCGTACCAGTAGTAATCTGCTCTTCTACCCTCGCATTCATATGTCACATAAATGATACAGAGTAATGTGCAGTGTTCAGAGGGTTAGAAGCATGAGAAAAAAGGGGGGGGTGTACCTTATCATCTGTGGATCTAATGCCATCTCCTCTGCTTGAGTGCGTTTGTCTCTGCAGGGGCTGTGTCTGTGTGGGCTGCCATTGCTGACACGTTCGCTCCTAAGCCCCATGGAACCGGGTGGAACGCACACCGCCGATTAACTTCCGGGTTGCGGTCCACAGGGCGGAAGTGCGGTCGTGATGTCACATCCCGTGCGCCTTACGGCGCCTGGGATGTGACTCAATAGAGTAAACAGTGGCCTCCATCTTGCCGTAGACACAGATAGAGGTCAAAGTCAGACTGATAGCGTCTGACTTCAAGTTAGAGAGAGTGGGAATGATAAAAATATGTAACTAGATTGAATATATAAGAGAAAACAACATTAAATAGTGGTAAGCAATATTATGTAGTGATAACAGGGAAATTCAAGGGGGACCAAGGGAGGGGAGTGGTGAAGTCTGGTCTGGAACAATAGTTGAGGATGGCAGTGCTCAAAACATGTGTATTTATAAGCCGGCAGGAGACCCACTTACATTGTATTTAAAAGATAATAAATGTAATAAAATACATATAAAATATTTTCTATAAAAAGTGATAATGTGTATATACACATATATATAGAAAATAAAAGCCTTATACACATCAATCACATATCCATATATGTGCATACGGTGATTATTAAAAAAGACAAAACTTTTTAAAAAAGGAATTTTTTGTTAAAAATAGAATCCGTGTATAAGTATAACGGACTGTGTACCTTGCCTATCTAATCTAGAAAGAGAGAGGGGAGGGGGGGGAGGGGGGGGGGAGGAGGGTTTTTGTTGTTAACACCTCAATAGACATTCATATAATGGTTTTTGTATATTAGAACAAATGGCCCAAAGGTAATTTAATATAAATCGGTGAACGAGATATTGTATGGGGGGGGGGAGGGGGGGGGGAAAAGGGAGGAGGGAGGGGGGGGAGAGGGAGGGGCAATCCACAACACTTAATGTCAATATTATTATACTATTTTATGTACTTCTGGATCCTCATTTAGGCCTCCTGGAGCAAGACTACCGAGGGTAAAGATCCAGAAGGCTTCTCTTTTGCAGAGCCTCTGGTACCTTCTTCCTATATCCAGCTCCCTTCCAATCGACTCGATCCCAAAAACTTTCATACCAGCAGGGTCCCCTTGATGCACTTCTACAAAGTGTCTAGGGACTGGGTATTTATCTCTTAAGTTTATAATACCGCATTTGTGTTCACCAATTCTCACTCGCATAGGACGTTGCGTGCGGCCTACGTATAAACGCCCGCAAGGACAAACTATACCGTACACTACATACTCTGTTCCGCAGTTGATAAATTGCTTAATTGGGTGGATTTTTCCGTCTCTCCCTACTACCGTTTTTTTCCTATGCCACATGTAATTGCATGTGCCACAGTTCCTGATGCCACATCTATAGCAACCTTTTTGGTCAAAAATTGTTGCCCAGCTGTTGGTTGGTTTGCTAGTACATGTTTTTACCCTGCTTGGGGCTATCAGGCTTCTAAGATCTTGGGGTTTCCGGAAAACTATATTCGGGTGATCAGGGAGTGTCTTACCCAAAACAGGGTCATGCTTCAGAATATTCCAATTCTTTTTGATAATACTCTGGATTTTGAACGCTTTACTTGTATATTGGGTAGAAAAGCAGGCCTGTTGGATAGCTGGGGTGGTCTGGTGTCGGGGTTCTGTGTTGTTCGAATCATTACTAGATTGTTCGTCGTAGAGAGCCAGATATTTAGAAAAGGCTGATTCTATGTGGTTAGCTTCATAGCCCTTCTCACTGAATTTCTGCATAAGGAGTTTGCTCTGTTCTAAATAATCCTCTTTCTTGGTACATGTTCTTCTGAGGCGGCAAAATTGGCCAAAGGGGACATTCTGTATCCACCTGGGGTGGTGGTTACTTTTAGCATGTACGTATGAATTGCCCCCGCTGGGTTTAAAATGAGTTTTGGAAAAGATGTTGCCATCTTGATCACTCTGTAGTTCCAAATCCAGGAAGACTAGACATTTCTCATCTAGGACATGAGTGAATTCTATTCCAAATGGGTTGTTTCTGCAATGTTCCAGAAAGCTCTGGAGACTTTGATCTGACCCATCCCAGATGATCAAGATGTCATCAATGTATCTCGCATATAGGACCAGGTTTGCCCCAAAGGGATTGTTCTTCCATATGAAGTGTTCTTCCCAGAATCCCATAAAGATATTCGCATAACTGGGGGCAAACCTGGCTCCCATAGCTGTACCTTTTATTTGCAAATAATGGTCACCTAAGAAGGAAAAATAATTGTGTGTGAGGGAGAATTCCACACAATCCAATAGGAACTTAGCCTGCCGAGGATTCATCCTGTCATCCTTAAGTAAGAAATGGTTAATGGCTCTTAGGCCAAATGTATGATTTATTGATGTATATAATGAAGCTACATCCAAAGAGAGCCATCTGTAACCAGGTAGCCATTTGTAGTTTGACAGTATCTCCAGCACATGGCCAGAGTCTTTGACAAAGGATGGCAACTCGAACACTGTATCCTGCAGGAAGTGGTCAATGTAGCACTCCAAGTTACTAGAGAGACTGTCAATCCCAGATATTATAGGTCTACCTGGAGGATTAAGAAGGCTTTTGTGTACCTTCGGTATGTGATAGAAATGCGGGGTGGCGGCATGTCTATTGTACAAAAAGAGGTACTCATTTTTGGTGAGGATCTCTTTGGATAAAGCATCATCTAGAAGTATTTTAAGCTCCTTAGTGTATTCCAGAGTGGGATCTCTTTTTAATACAGCATATGTTTGAGTGTCGCCCAGGAGTCTTCTTGCCTCAGATAGATATTCGTCTCTATTTTGAATGACTAGACTCCCACCTTTATCAGCCTTTCGGATAATTATATCCTTATTTTGTTTGAGGGCATCTATAGGTACAGCATTTTTGTCTATATTCATATTAGTCTTCATAGGTTTATCAAACTTTGTTTTAAACGTGTTAAAAACCGTATCATAAAAGGTAGAGATGAATCTCCCTTTGGCCCAATGGGGAAAGAAGGTGGATTTTGGTCTGAAAGAGGTATGGACAATAGCACTTTCACATGTGGGGGCAAATTTGGGTTCGAAAATTGTTTGACCCTCAAAGTGTGCTTCTTGGTAGAGCTCTTCGAGAATGTTGAGTATGGAGTCCTCTTCCATACTACTATCGGATGGTAATGGCTCTTCTGACTCTACTCTTACATTAACCGTGCTATTCACATTCTTGGCTTCTTTTAATGTGTAGTATCTTTGTATAGATAATAGATATAGATGTATACAAAAAGAGGCAGACTATAGAAACCGCTCACTCTACTATTAAGATCTATAATCTTTCTAGCTCTGTTTTTTCTGAAACCGAGCTAGACCTCCTTAGGAAGGGCCTTAACTTCGCCCCACCTAGTGTACCAAATTTGTTTGAACTATTTATAGATCTAAATAAATATATACGTAAGCTTACTATACAAAGATACTACACATTAAAAGAAGCCAAGAATGTGAATAGCACGGTTAATGTAAGAGTAGAGTCAGAAGAGCCATTACCATCCGATAGTAGTATGGAAGAGGACTCCATACTCAACATTCTCGAAGAGCTCTACCAAGAAGCACACTTTGAGGGTCAAACAATTTTCGAACCCAAATTTGCCCCCACATGTGAAAGTGCTATTGTCCATACCTCTTTCAGACCAAAATCCACCTTCTTTCCCCATTGGGCCAAAGGGAGATTCATCTCTACCTTTTATGATACGGTTTTTAACACGTTTAAAACAAAGTTTGATAAACCTATGAAGACTAATATGAATATAGACAAAAATGCTGTACCTATAGATGCCCTCAAACAAAATAAGGATATAATTATCCGAAAGGCTGATAAAGGTGGGAGTCTAGTCATTCAAAATAGAGACGAATATCTATCTGAGGCAAGAAGACTCCTGGGCGACACTCAAACATATGCTGTATTAAAAAGAGATCCCACTCTGGAATACACTAAGGAGCTTAAAATACTTCTAGATGATGCTTTATCCAAAGAGATCCTCACCAAAAATGAGTACCTCTTTTTGTACAATAGACATGCCGCCACCCCGCATTTCTATCACATACCGAAGGTACACAAAAGCCTTCTTAATCCTCCAGGTAGACCTATAATATCTGGGATTGACAGTCTCTCTAGTAACTTGGGGTGCTACATTGACCATTTCCTGCAGGATATAGTGTTCGAGTTGCCATCCTTTGTCAAAGACTCTGGCCATGTGCTGGAGATACTGTCAAACTACAAATGGCTACCTGGTTACAGATGGCTCTCTTTGGATGTAGCTTCATTATATACATCAATAAATCATACATTTGGCCTAAGAGCCATTAACCATTTCTTACTTAAGGATGACAGGATGAATCCTCGGCAGGCTAAGTTCCTATTGGATTGTGTGGAATTCTCCCTCACACACAATTATTTTTCCTTCTTAGGTGACCATTATTTGCAAATAAAAGGTACAGCTATGGGAGCCAGGTTTGCCCCCAGTTATGCGAATATCTTTATGGGATTCTGGGAAGAACACTTCATATGGAAGAACAATCCCTTTGGGGCAAACCTGGTCCTATATGCGAGATACATTGATGACATCTTGATCATCTGGGATGGGTCAGATCAAAGTCTCCAGAGCTTTCTGGAACATTGCAGAAACAACCCATTTGGAATAGAATTCACTCATGTCCTAGATGAGAAATGTCTAGTCTTCCTGGATTTGGAACTACAGAGTGATCAAGATGGCAACATCTTTTCCAAAACTCATTTTAAACCCAGCGGGGGCAATTCATACGTACATGCTAAAAGTAACCACCACCCCAGGTGGATACAGAATGTCCCCTTTGGCCAATTTTGCCGCCTCAGAAGAACATGTACCAAGAAAGAGGATTATTTAGAACAGAGCAAACTCCTTATGCAGAAATTCAGTGAGAAGGGCTATGAAGCTAACCACATAGAATCAGCCTTTTCTAAATATCTGGCTCTCTACGACGAACAATCTAGTAATGATTCGAACAACACAGAACCCCGACACCAGACCACCCCAGCTATCCAACAGGCCTGCTTTTCTACCCAATATACAAGTAAAGCGTTCGAAATCCAGAGTATTATCAAAAAGAATTGGAATATTCTGAAGCATGACCCTGTTTTGGGTAAGACACTCCCTGATCACCCGAATATAGTTTTCCGGAAACCCCAAGATCTTAGAAGCCTGATAGCCCCAAGCAGGGTAAAAATGTACTAGCAAACCAACCAACAGCTGGGCAACAATTTTTGACCAAAAAGGTTGCTATAGATGTGGCATCAGGAACTGTGGCACATGCAATTACATGTGGCATAGGAAAAAAACGGTAGTAGGGAGAGACGGAAAAATCCACCCAATTAAGCAATTTATCAACTGCGGAACAGAGTATGTAGTGTACGGTATAGTTTGTCCTTGCGGGCGTTTATACGTAGGCCGCACGCAACGTCCTATGCGAGTGAGAATTGGTGAACACAAATGCGGTATTATAAACTTAAGAGATAAATACCCAGTCCCTAGACACTTTGTAGAAGTGCATCAAGGGGACCCTGCTGGTATGAAAGTTTTTGGGATCGAGTCGATTGGAAGGGAGCTGGATATAGGAAGAAGGTACCAGAGGCTCTGCAAAAGAGAAGCCTTCTGGATCTTTACCCTCGGTAGTCTTGCTCCAGGAGGCCTAAATGAGGATCCAGAAGTACATAAAATAGTATAATAATATTGACATTAAGTGTTGTGGATTGCCCCTCCCTCTCCCCCCCCCTCCCTCCTCCCTTTCCCCCCCCCCCATACAATATCTCGTTCACCGATTTATATTAAATTACCTTTGGGCCATTTGTTCTAATATACAAAAACCATTATATGAATGTCTATTGAGGTGTTAACAACAAAAACCCTCCTTCCCCCCCCCTCCCCCCCCTCCCCCCCCTCCCCTCTCTCTTTCTAGATTAGATAGGCAAGGTACACAGTCCGTTATACTTATACACGGATTCTATTTTTAACAAAAAATTCCTTTTTTAAAAAGTTTTGTCTTTTTTAATAATCACCGTATGCACATATATGGATATGTGATTGATGTGTATAAGGCTTTTATTTTCTATATATATGTGTATATACACATTATCACTTTTTATAGAAAATATTTTATATGTATTTTATTACATTTATTATCTTTTAAATACAATGTAAGTGGGTCTCCTGCCGGCTTATAAATACACATGTTTTGAGCACTGCCATCCTCAACTATTGTTCCAGACCAGACTTCACCACTCCCCTCCCTTGGTCCCCCTTGAATTTCCCTGTTATCACTACATAATATTGCTTACCACTATTTAATGTTGTTTTCTCTTATATATTCAATCTAGTTACATATTTTTATCATTCCCACTCTCTCTAACTTGAAGTCAGACGCTATCAGTCTGACTTTGACCTCTATCTGTGTCTACGGCAAGATGGAGGCCACTGTTTACTCTATTGAGTCACATCCCAGGTGCCGTAAGGCGCACGGGATGTGACATCACGACCGCACTTCCGCCCTGTGGACCGCAACCCGGAAGTTAATCGGCGGTGTGCGTTCCACCCGGTTCCATGGGGCTTAGGAGCGAACGTGTCAGCAATGGCAGCCCACACAGACACAGCCCCTGCAGAGACAAACGCACTCAAGCAGAGGAGATGGCATTTGATCCACAGATGATAAGGTACACCCCCCCCTTTTTTCTCATGCTTCTAACCCTCTGAACACTGCACATTACTCTGTATCATTTATGTGACATATGAATGCGAGGGTAGAAGAGCAGATTACTACTGGTACGATCTTATCAGCTCACCCACTATGGGTTAGATTGACTTTACTGGTGATAACAATAATGGATATGGAAGCATACCAACTAACACTATGTTAACCTAGCCAAGATCCAAAACAAAACAACACCCCCCCCTCCCCCCAGAGGACCGCCCATCAATTAAGGGAGGAGCCCCGATACCAACCTGATCAGTCTGCTTTAGCCTAACATGTGTATATAAAAAGTCGGCAGGAGACTGCCACCACTAAGGCTCTGAGGAAGAAGGTCAAACCTTTGAAACGCGTAAGCCAGCGGCGGTCCGTGTGCCTCCCTCCCGGGACCTGGACAGCTGCCTACCACTGGAACTATTGCCTTTGTGCGTTCGATATGCAATTTTACCTGCGACTTTTGTCAGTAGCTTTTACCTTGTTTTTAATCTAATAAACTCGCTAAGGATAATGCACTAGGCTGGTGCGCTCTCTTGTTTCTCTCTTTGTCTTTGCCTAAGGAACGGGGAGTGCAGGCGTCTTTTTTCCAGGGACCTCTCCTGAAAGCGAATATGATCTGGTTACACAAGGTGATGACACCCTCCAGATCAGCAGGAAGGGATCTTCCTGCTAATTCATCCTTCACTCTATCAGAGAGGCCATGTAAAAAGGTTGCAACTGGGACCTCATTTTTCCAGCTCAATTCAGCTGTGAGGATATGGAACTGAAGAGCATACTGTCCCACAGAAGCGGACTCTTGACGGAGACGTAAAAGAGCGCTAGCCGCTGAGGAGACACGACCCGGTTCCTCGAAGATATTCCGAAAAAGTTTCAAGAAATCAGATAGGCTAGAAACCCCTGGATCATTCAGTTCCCACAGAGAGGCAGCCCAAGCTAGCGCCTCGCCGGACAGGAGGGATATAATATAGGCTACTTTCGTCTGATCGGACAGGAAGTTCTGGGGCTGAAGTTCAAAATGAATTGTGCACTGGCTAAGGAACCCCCTGCAAGCCTTGGAGTCCCCAGAGAAACGGGCCGGAGCTGGCAGTTGTAATGAATGTGGTGCTGCGACTGGTGCGATAGGTGCAGCAGCAGATAGCGGTTGAGTTTGTTGAACCGGGGGTCCTAATGAGGCCTGAACCTGTTCGAAATGGGATGCCAAATCCTGAAGGAATCGCATCACCTGGGTCTGATGCGATTCCTGGGTCTCAAGTCTGCAAACTAAGCCCTGCAACGGATCATCTGCGGGTAGCGGCACATCAGCCGGGTCCATGGCTGATCAAACTGTCAGGTCACCTTGAGGCTAGGTGACAGATGTACACTGTTGGGATCAGGAGTGCACCGTAACAGTGGACCCTACGGCTGACTGCTGCGGATGGGAGTCAGGGTGGTAAGGAAGGCAGGGCCGCTGGAACACCAACACGGATGCCACCGGGGTTAGAGCATAAGTTTCCCTAGGGCGCGGAGTCTAAGAGCCAGCAGGTGTTCACCAGAGCCTCTAGTGGTGAGGATGGACTGGGCTGCAACTGGCTCCAGGTCGCGACCCCCCGGGTCCCCCAGCTCACGCCCACAGTAGGCAACAGATAGGGATAGTAAGGGACAGGCCAAGGTCAGGGCCACAAGCAGACAAGGACAACAGAGTTCACGCCAAAGGTTTAGGGTCACAGGCAAACAGGGATAGTAGGGGACACGCCAAAATGTCAGGGTCACGAGCAGACAGGAATAGTCGGGAACACGCCAAGGTCGGTAACAGAGACAAAAGAAGAGCACATGGCAAACAGGAACCAGGAAGCCAAACACACAATAAATGCACAATGGTTGATCAGCACCGCTGGCTTGCAGTGCACAGGTTAATATAGGGTTTCCTGATAGGGCTAGGGTGGGGCCATGGTTAGGTTATAAAATCAGCCAGGTGTGAGTGGCTGGCCTCTTAGTCTGAACACATGAGGAGAAGGTAAGCTGACAGAGAAGATTACTGCATAACCATGGCAGTGTTTCTTCTTCCACAACACCACATCACCTAAAATAAAAAAACACACCATGTATTATAAATATGTAGGCATCCATCTATTACCTGAAGCTGTAGTCTCAGACACTCATCTGTTGTGGTCACTTTTTCGCCCAATTAATAAACCTCTCCTTCCTCCACATCCTTTGGTTGTGGTGTGGGGATTTCCCCTTCTTTAGGAGGTGGGGGGTCCCTGGTGTCCTCGGATGTCCCAAATCTTTTCTCCCCTATGTGTATAAAAAAAGGTATACTTAGCACACAGATATTTGAGGGCAGAAATAGGAATAGGAAACATTGCTTGGAAGTATCGTGTACAATTGTCTGTTTTGGCAGAGTTCCAAGCTAAAGACATGATTTTTTCCCTTTCTTCAAGCTGGAATACTTACCTTTTTTGGTCAAGTTTCACACAGAGACACCCCTAGTATCCACTGGAGCACCTGTGTGGGACACCCTAAAAAATTTGTTCTGGTGTCCCACACTAGAGCTCCTGCATCCAGATGTTCAAACAGCTGCTGAGTGTCCTCTCCTTATACTGAATCAAGTTTGCATTTCATTCTAGTTACAAACCCATCTAGACAACAATGTAATAAACTTCTTTGAATACAAATAGGCCTGAACAAATGTAGTTAACCTGTATCTGCCAAAAACATCGTATTAGTGGGCGAACGAACGATGTTTACTATGAACGATTACTGTGCCCACGAACCGGAAAGTTGCCATTTTAAAACTGTACAACAGTAAAGAAAAGCACATGGAGCAGCATGCAAGTAATAATAATAATAGGGACACACGACAACTACTTCCTTTTTTGCAGAAATCGCTTGATCCTTCTGCACTGATCCTGCTCCCTTAATTTCAGGTCTGACCAGCGTTTCATCAATTGATCCTTGGATCGTCGTACCCCAAAATTCCTGTGCAGACTTCTCACAACTTTAGTCATAAATTTGGCCTTTCTTACATTTGGGTTTGGGTACGGTCAGTACTTCCCATCATAGTCGGCCCTCTTCAAGATGTCCACCATCTCCGCCATCTCTACAAAGGACATATTTGAGGCCTTAAATCTCCTCCGGGATCGGGACATTCGTGGCTCTGGGCTTTCATCATTGCTGCTGCTGTCTGCATGCACTTGTTCTTTCTCCGCCATGTGCTCTCCCACTGCGCCGAAAGAGAAGGGGCGGGGAATATACTAGAAAGAAGGTCAGGGGCGGGCGGAGTTTCACGCATGCGCAGTGTATATAAAGCGTAACACGCTGCGTCGTATATACGATCTGTGAGCGGAGGAAGAAGCGCTGATCATTCTAACGAAGGTACAATTTTGTTGCCAGCGGTTTAGACATTAATGGCTGTGTGTTGAGTTATTTTGAGAGGACAGCAAATTTACACTGTTTTACAAGCTGTACACTCACTATTTTACATTGTAGCAAAGTGTCATTGTCATCAAACGCAGCCACTGTGTCATTAATTGCCGCTACTGTGCCCATCAAATGCAGCCACTGTGCCATCAAATGCCGCCATTTTGCCCATCAAATGCCGCCACTGTGCCCATCAAATGCCGCCATTGTGCCCATTAAATGCCGCCATTGTGCCCCATCAAATGCAGCCACTGTGCCCCATCAAATGCCGCCACTGTGCCCATCAAATGCAGCCATTGTGACCCCCGCCCGCCTGCTGTCTGATCAGCACTTACCCTATCTTGGTGGTGGATCAGGCAGTGACGAGCTGTGTCCTCCTTGTGTCTCGTTTTCTTGCTTCCTGCTAGGCATCCAATAGCAGCACCTGTGCTTTCAGCCAATCAGGTGATGGGTATCAGACCTGCGCTACCTGATTGGCAGAGAGGCGGTTCAGTGTTAGAAAAGCAAATATTAATTTGCTTTTCTAACACACCTGGGTGGGCTCCTAATGCAATGCTCTGCACTCCGAGTCCACCATTTTTGAAGCCTATTAGAGCCTATGGTTCTAATCAGGTGCTTAAAAAAACACCTCCCCTGCTGGAATTCAGGCGCCCGGCGTCCTAAAAGGGGCCGGATGCCTGAATAGGGGGTGGCGGCAGCTGCCATGGATAGATTCATGAAACTATCCATTCTACATAGAGGGGGTGGCTGGAGAGAGGGGGCGGCACCCTTAATGGACGGGCTTGGTAAGAAAAAAAATCTACAGATACATACAGTGCATCTGGAAAATTTTCACAGTGCTTCACTTTTTTCACATTTTGTTATGTTACAGCCTTATTCCAAAATGGATTCAATCTATTGTTTTCCTCAAGTTCTACAAACAATACCCCATAATGACAACATGAAAGAAGTTTGTTTGAAATCTTTGCAAATTTATTAAAAATACAAAGAGAAAAAAAAGTACTGGCAAGCATCTTATCTGGAAGAAGCCAGACACCACTTATCACCTGACCAATACCATCCCTACAGTGAAGCATGGTGGTGGCAGCATCATGCTGTGGGGATGTTTTTCAGTGCCAGGAACTGGGAGACTAGCTAGGATCGAGGGAAAGATAAATGCAGCAATGTACAGAGACATCCTTGATGAAAACCTGCTCTAAAGCACTCTGGACCTCAGACTGCGACAAAGGTTCATCTTCCAACAGGACAATGACCCTAAGCACACAGCCAAGATAACAAAGGAGTGGCTACGGGACAACTCTGTGAATGTCCTTGAGTGGTCCAGCCAGAGCCCAGACTTGAACCCGATTGAACATCTCTGGAAAGATCTGAAAATGGCTGTGCATCAACACTCCCCATCCAACCTGATGGAGCGTAAAAAGCTTCTTCAAAGAAGAATGTGAGAAACTGCCCAATAATAGGTGTGCCAAGCTTGTAGCATCATACGCATAGGCTTAAAGTGGATGTAAACCCAATGTCATCCTTTCTAAACTACTGCCATAGGGGTTATCTATAAGGATATACATGCCTCCTGCATGTATCTTTACCTGTCAAATGTCCCCCCTCTGTCTGTTATTAGACCCGAAAAACTGCATATTCTGTGGGTGGGTCTGTTGTCTGGAGCTCGGTGGGTGGAGTAGTGATGTCAGTAGACTCCCCGCCCGATCTCTAACATCCAGTGAAAAGACAGGAAAGTAACCACATGACTTCAGCATGCCAAATCATGCTGAGGTATGGAACAGCCAATCCTTGCAGAGCTGCTGAAGAAAGGAGTGGGGGTAGGAATTAAAAAATAATGCATGTCTTAGGCTAGTGCACGAGATATGTAAATCACCTGTCACTCACAGCAAGGGGGAGGATTTGTGAAAGTTTTTCTCTGTTTGTCAAGTTTTATCTCACTGAACATTAAAATAGGATTGCTCAGAGCTGGATTAACTCTTTGTGGCAAGACTGGGCTCAAATGATAAGAAATCTTATACTCTACATTATGACATCAAAAAAAAAAAAAAAAAGAAAATGTCAGGGTTTACATCCACTTTAAGGCTGTAATTGGTGCCAAATGTGCTTCAACAAACCATTGAGCAAAGGCTGTGAATACTTATGTACTGTACATATGATTTTTTTCGTTTTTTATTTTTAATAAATTTGCAATTATTTTAAACAAACTTATTTTATATTGTCATTATAGGGTATTGTTTGTAGAATTTTAAGGAAAATAATGAATTTAATCTGTTTTGGAACAAGGCCATAACATAACAAAATGTGGAAAAAGTGAAGCGCTGTGAATACTTTACAGATGCACTGTATATACTGAGGAAAACTGAGCTAGTAGGGTTCAGTGAAAGTGACACATCAAGAGAGAAAGTGGCTGCCACAGGGTGTGGAAGACATGGGTGAGAAAAAAGCAAGCTGTTAACAGGGTCATTATGGAATTATTGAGCTGGCAGCTGTTAACAAGATTGTGTCTGCAGTAATCAGGGAGGAGATACCTGTCAGACAAGATATTTTTAATAGGATGACTAAGGCTTGAAAAAGCTAGTGGATGACTGTATATATAATAAGGCCTAATGCAAATAATAAACAGCACTACAATATTTTTGAAACCTTCTAGCATATTTATTGTCATGTCTTTTTGCTTCAAATCCATTATTAATAGGTTACCCCAGTATCCCCAGGGCAATTTTTATAAGCTGCATAGCAGGTCCATGCCTGACTACTGAGTATATATTAATTTCTAATCCATTGTAGAATAATACATGGCTGGTTATTCTTCCTTAAAATTCTTTTATACTTCCTATTCCATTTTATTTTGTAAAACCTAAAAACAAGTCCTCGTGCTTCTTATTATCATTATTAACTCTATGTTCTGTATTGTCTACAGTGTATGTATATTTTCCTATACCCTTATGTATGGGAAAAGATTGCAATAATTATGATAAATTACTTTTAAAAAAAAGAGGATCACCCGGTAAAAAAAAAGAGAAGTTTTTTCAATTGATTCAAAACATGGTCAGTTTAAATTATTTTTTTTGCTTCTAGTACTTTCAAACAAGCAATACTTTTCAAACAAGCAATTATGGACTAAAATCTCTAGTGTAAATGAAAGTAATTTCAGCATGATAGGCATTTTCTATAGTCTGAGAGCCTAAAGCAGCTAAAATGACTTTATGACATGCAGTTAGCCAAGGCAGTACAACTGTTTATAATGTACCTGTTATAGGGCGTACACACGGTCGGACTTTGTTAGGACATTCCGACAACAAAATCCTAGGATTTCTTCTGACGGATGTTGGCTCAAACTTGTTTTGTCTACACACGGTCGCACAAAGTTGTCGAAAATCCGATCGTTCTAAACGCGGTGACGTAAAACACGTACGTCGGGACTATAAACGGGGCAGTGGCCAATAGCTTTCATCTCTTTATTTATTCTGAGCATGCGTGGCACTTTGTCCATCGGATTTGTGTACACACGATCGGAATTTCCGACAACGGATTTTGTTGTCGGAAAATTTTATCTCCTGCTCTCCAACTTTGTGTGTCAGAAAATCCGATGGAAAATGTCCGATGGAGCCCCCACACGGTCGTAATTTCCGACAACACGCTCCGATCGGACATTTTCCATCGGAAAATCCGACCGTGTGTACGGGGCATTAATGTGAAAAAGTCCAAGATCTGTCTGAAAAGCTAATTAAAGACAATTACTCAAGTCAGGAAAACTGGTCATTAATATTATTTGGAGCCCTAAAGGCATTAACAGGAGTTGAATTTAAGATATTTGTTTAACTAAGAAATGGTATGGTAAAGTTAGTAATAAAAACTAATATGATAATTGCATGTGTAGCCTATAGTGATTAGGTATTTGCTGTTTAAATATAATGTGGGAGACAAGATGGACCCGCTGATAGTTAGAGATAGTCAGGAGGTTAAATAGAATACAGGTTGACAAAGGCACAGCAGGACAGGAGGGGATAGTGTTAATGAGCGATTGTCAGAAACAGCTGAGTGTTGGATTATTTACTAGCTAATCCGATTCTCTTTCTACCTCGGACTCTCTCTACTCCCTTGTCCTACGCGGAAAACCTTTGGGTCTCTCTCTCTCTCTCTCACCCCCAAAATCCCACCCCTTTGGGGTTAAAAAAGGGGTTATTAGATCCCCTTACCCTGTCTCCCCCATCAAGATGGTTCTCTTCAAGACCAAATTTACTTTTCAGAAGAGGGTAAAACTTGCTCAAACTCTTTGGCTTCTCTCATGGGTCAGTGTCCTAGTGGGATGTCTGACCTTTGGCTTGGGGATCTTCCTAAAGGTTCAACTATGGATACACAATGAAGTGATGGACAACACTATGGCCCATGCTGTCCCTAACACTGTGATTACTGCTGGACTTGTGGGAGTCCTGCTTGGTTTGTTTGCAAGCAAATCCAGTCAGGACTCACTTGATATGGCCAAATATCCCCGCTGGAAGTCTCTCATGCTTCCTTATTTTTTCTTTTCCATTCTGAGTTGTCTGCTCTGCTTTACTGCTCTTTTCCTAAGTATTGTAATGAGAGGAAGTCTGGAGGAATCCTTGAAGGTCGGCTTGAGGAATGGCATTAGGTTCTACAAAGATACTGACACCCCAGGTCGTTGTTACCAGAAAAGAACCATGGACAAGTTGCAAATGGACTTCCAGTGCTGTGGGAACAACCACTACAAAGACTGGTTTGAGGTTCAATGGATCAGCAACCGTTACCTGGATTTCTCCTCCAAGGAAGTAAAAGAGTGAGTTTTGAATTAAAATATTTCAGTAAAAAATATTTAGGGCAATTCTAATGCAATCAGGCAGCCAGGTTTCCCTGTATACCTATGCCAATGAAACCTGTAACAATTATTATCATAAATTAGGCTTGTCTCTAGCATCTGGATTAGTAGGCTAATATACACTGCAAGCTCTAACTTATTTAATTTGCTCTCAATAAGAAGGAAAGGTTAACCATTGCATACTCTGACTCTTTAAATGGCGTAATGAAGAAGGAATAATAATTGAATGTTTGTGACAGCTCAGCTGATGACCCATTTATCTTCCAGTAGACATCATTATTGTTATCTTATTAGTTAAATGTGTCACGGTGCACCACCCATGTCAACCTCTGGATGTCACTGCGCATTTTCAACATTGAATCACAAATTGGGAAATAATGTTAATTTTAACGTAAAAACAAAAATGTAATATATTGCAGCTTACCTTACTTATCTGTGGTGTCTATATCCATTTTTTCCCCCAGATTTTTTTACCTTTATTTTCACATGATAATCCTGCCAGTAACAAACATTACACACTGTATCTATGGCAGAGCAGTATATTTAACCTAGGCTGCTTTCCTGATTTGGACTTCAACAACCTCCCCCTTTTCTCATCTCCAATACATAGAGAGGGGGTGTTCTGTACTTCAAAGATGATAGCTGGGAAAGTGGATAACATTGTTTAAAGGTATCAGTTTAGAATTCCGGCAAGATCGACAGCTACTTTTTTGCACTTATACAAAATGTACTTGGCCTGATAAAAAGGAAACTAATGAACCCACTACATCTATTGACTTCTAAGCTGCAACATATTACCTTTTTGTTCTTGGGTTTAAATATCCTTTAAGCCTGTGGTCATCTGAAGGAAAAGCACACTAGTCTAGTCATCCACTTCTTTCACCAGTAAACCAATTATAGTTTTACAACATTGTAGTCATATATGACTTATTGGTCCATATACATCATCTCCTATATCTGATTACACCATGTAAAATGATTGGAAAACCAAATATGCTTGGCGTTTAGAGATAGGCATTACAGATGCAAATTTAGCCCTTCTGATAAGAAAATCAGTAGGAAAAACAAACATTGTTGCTTGGATGCTCTATAATGTCTTTACTGCCTATGTTACTGAAATTGTAAATGAGGAAGTAGAACGTGGTTATTCTTACCTCCCGGTAAAGCTCACATATTGTGCAATGTGACATTTACTGGGGGTTGCTATAGTAGCTATAGCTGAAATAGTGTACACTTCTTTGATGTTTTACAGTTTTCCGCATCTGTAATGTTTTCTGTGCTAGCCCTACTTTTCAGTAATTGCTATTATTCTTTTATCTGCAGTCGTATAAAAAGCAACGTGGATGGCAAATATCTAATGGACAGTGTTCCATTTAGCTGCTGTAACCCCAGCTCTCCTAGGCCTTGCATCCAGAACCAGATCACCAATAGCACAGCCCATTATAGCTACACCTACCAGACAGATGAGCTAAACATCTGGGTCAGAGGCTGCCGGGAGGCCTTACTGAGTTATTACACTGGAATTATGGCTACAAATGGGGCTGCTGTCACTTTGTTCTTCCTTCTACAGGTGAGAATATCAGACACTGCTTTGCTACTGTTAGACTTTATATTTGAAGGAAATTTCCTGCTTTTTCAGACTTGTAAAAAAAAAAATGGCCTGCCTAAGAACAAGTACCATAAAGTGCTTGCTATTACTTTTATTTGACTTATAGCCCACTTTCATGTATCCCTTTGACCCTAGATGCATTCCATTACAAAGAAGTTGACTTCTCCAACGTGAGTGTCTAAGCCCTGCCTCTGGAGCGGTCACCATGCTGCTCCACCCTCCAGCAAAAGTGCTCTTATTCGTCACTCTGACACTGTAATTGGATAGTGTTAGATTAGACAGGTGGGCCTAGCCCCAGGAGGCAGGGCTTAGCTCAAAAATCTGAAAATTTAATGTAGCGCTACCCTCAGAGGGGCAGATGAAGATTTAACAGATTATTTCCCAAAACAGTGCAGAGGTAGCCAGGCACATAGCATTAGTCCATTCACTCCAGCTCAGTAAACAGTCTAGGGATATCTTTTTATTATTTATTGCTGAAGAAACTTATAACAGGAGGAGGACAATGGGGAATGGGATATTCCAAATTGAGCACAATTTTGCAGAGGGCGCTGCTTTCTCAAAGCAGCAGAAACACTTGTCTTCTGTTCCCCAGCTCAGAGTCTTTCACTCTAAGCTGGGGACCAGAAGACAAAGTTTAACACAGACAAATAATGGACTACAACAGTCCATGTCCTTACAGCTGGGGGCCAAAAGATACATTGGTAGCACAAATAAGCAGAATAGAACAGTCCAAGTCCTTACAGTTGGGGACCATAAGGTACCATAAAGACCCTAAGGTAAATTGGTAGCATTAGAATGTAAGCTCTTCTGAGCAGGGCTCTCTTAACCCTCTTGTAATTTATTGTATTGTAACTCTATTGTCTTACTTTTATATTGTAAGGCAATGCGCAAACTGTTGGCGCTATATAAATCCTGTATAGTAACAATAATTATAAATAAGCAGACTGGAACAGTCCACACATCCACAGCACAAGGATTAGACTCTACTCACAGATCCCAGAGCAGAACAAGTCCATAGGCCCTGTCTATAGGAGAGTCCAGTCAAAGGCCCCGTGTGTAGGAGAGCAGTCCAGCAGCCAGACCAGGAGTGCTCCAGGGGCAACCAGCCCCCCCCCCCGAAGCTCGCAGATCAGTTCTATCTGGGGGGAAAAACAAGTCTGCATGGGTTTGAGTCTATTTACTGCCTCTCTGACCACCTATTGGGCACACATCCCCAAGGATTGGCCAAAGCATAGTAAATATTTAGATTGGGCATTTGTTTTTCCCGCCCTAAGCACTGGAAGATTATATACAGAGGCAGGGGGAAACAATCAAATCCAAAGCCTGCAAAACCATAAACAGACCCAGGCAATCAATCTCAGCTTCTCTGATTACAGAGCAAGCCAAACTAAATTTGCCTAGCAGCCTATACTGGAAGGGTGCTACATTGATAAGCCTTTAATATCAGATAGCACTCTGGATGTGAGAAGCTAATAAAGGTAACAGCAAGCATCTAGTTGTTACCCTTATACAGTAGGTTTGCATTTAAGGAGAATTATGGGGTATCAAGAAAAGAAACCTACATACTCACCAACATGCTGCACACCTCTATGACACTGGAGATATCCCATGCCAGCTAAAAAAAAAGAGAGCTGACAGATCACTTGACCACTAGTCTGGTCTGCTGTCAGCAGAGAACAGTGAATGTCAGTCAGTGCACCCCGCTCTGCTCCTTCACAGCTCACTGGAACGCCAGGCTGGGGAGGTGGTGGGCATGACTGGTTTCAGCTCTCAGTTGCATGCGGCAAGGAAGAGCCTGCTGTCAATCAAAAAATACTTGCCATGGCTCTGCCCCATTAACTGTGCAATTGCTAAACACTGTTCTGTAAAAATGTTCTTGCTTAGCTGTATGAGACCAGCTGTTTGTGAGTTACATAACAATAAAGGAGTGAGACTTCAATGGGCCTTTAAATATTACCAGGCTCCCTTTTTTTACCCATAAATATAGTAAGACACCCGCTATCTACTACTGTAATTTATTTTAATATTTTGTATGTTCATTTAAAATAATCCTTCCCTAGGGGGCTGCCATTTGCTGACATTTTGGAAATTCTAGTTGTCTGGCTGTTACAGTATGTTAAGCCACTGTTTTTAATACATTTTGAGTCAATAATGTGGAAGGAGTATGTACAGTCAGTGTTGATGGATGAATCCCTGCTGTAGAGCTATTGTGTTCTCCCAACTTTAGGGGGGGTTATGGGCGGGGGGAGCCATCTCTGCCAAGAGAACACAGTTATTATTCCTAGTGGCTATAACTGCTGGCAATAATTGCATGCTAGAAATCTGACATGCTTGTTGTACTTAAGTTGATTGATGGATTGACTTGGGTACAATTAGCCAGCCCATACATTTTTTTTCGTTAAGTCAGGTATCTTTTATATTGAATTTTAATCGTTAACACACCGCCGCTTGAGCAGCACACTACACAGAACAAACTAAGAAAGATATTCAAACATACTGAGACAAGTCATGTAATTCCAAACAGTAGTAGTAGTTTCCGTAAGAATAAGGACACCCATAAGCCATTTGCTCGTTTGGCAGTAAAATAGAAAATACCACAATAGCGTAAAATTACATCTATCAATTCACGTTTATTTTCCAAATTAAGAAAGTTCATTGTATGAGCAGGAACCCGTACATTGATCAAATCTTGTCTGGTCCCTGCTGAACTGGCTAAGATTCGAATGATCAATGGCCAGTTAAAGTGGGAGAGTGGGATTGATAATAAAGTTGGCAGTGACTCCATCCAAGACAGGGCCTCTGTGAACAGAGGGATTTCCCTTCCTTGGAAATGAACCAGTAATCTAATCAAAGTAATTGGAAGCAAAGGAACTACTGCAACCAACATATAACATTAACCATAAGTATACAAATGCACACCAATATGGAAATAATACGAGCTATATATAAGTAAAGATTAATATTAGCAAATGCATTCATTGTACAAACAGGTATTATCAGCAAAGGGCCCAACAAGAATCCTGGTGAAATTATGCACATATACCCGGGTATATATAGTTATTATTAAAGATACCTCCACATAAATGTTGCAGCAAAGTTCAGCTGCAGTTGACGTTATGGGCAAACTATTAAACATAGGAGCATTTGCCTAGTAATCCTATCTGGTCTGGATTTAGCAGCAGCTTTCCAATGGACAGGACATGTATCTCATACTTTCTCTCTCTCTTTACTTCCACCTTCTGGGGGTTTTCAACCCAACCACCAAGAGACAGGAAGTAGTAAACATAATTATGATCAGCAGCTTTTTACAATTACAGACAGTAGAGGATATCAGACCTCTACATGTAGCTGAGATATCATTTTTTACCTTTTTTAGCTTTTATAGATGCAATAACATGACTGCTCAGATCATCATTTCTTTACGTTTTAGAGTATTATGGCGAGCAGTTGCACTTGCGTCATGGAGGTGTGTACCTGCATTGGGACCACAGGTCCCATAACACATTGCTCTTGTATGTATTGTTGTCTTGTGATACGAACGATTTCTCCCCTGTATCCTGGAGGACTGCAAATGGTGTGTAAATGATAGGGAGATAAGATTGAAGATTGCTGTGTGATGCTGTTGTTGCAGACCACAGGTCCCATAACACATTGCTCTTGTATGTATTGGTGTCTTGTGATACTAACGATTTCTCCCCTGTATCCTGGAGGACTGCAAATGGTGTGTAAATGATAGGGAGATAAGATTGAAGATTGCTGTGTGATGCTGTTGTTGCAGACCACAGGTCCCATAACACATTGCTCTTGTATGTATTGGGGTCTTGTGATACTAACGATTTCTCCCCTGTATCCTGGAGGACTGCAAATGGTGTGTAAATGATAGGGAGATAAGATTGAAGATTGCTGTGTGATGCTGTTGTTGCAGACCACAGGTCCCATAACACATTGCTCTTGTATGTATTGGGGTCTTGTGATACTAACGATTTCTCCCCTGTATCCTGGAGGACTGCAAATGGTGTGTAAATGATAGGGAGATAAGATTGAAGATTGCTGTGTGATGCTGTTGTTGCACATCCGGCAGCTTCATTAGAGGCATTGCTATAGCGAGGAATTGTAAGCATTGGTGCATGGGTTATATAAAGGAGAAGTGATTAGCTCAAGGATGGGACTCACTCATTATCCACTATGTTAAATCCTAAAAGAGTTCTGCTATAAAATAGAACTCTAGTTAATTTTTTTATCCCTCGTGTCGTACTAATTTTAAAAAGTAGCAAAACACTGAATTCAGAAGTTTGGAACTGCAGTCAATCAGGAGGTTCTGATACTGTCATGTGGCAGTGCAAGCTCTTTCCTGATTGGCTGCAGTTCCATGATTTCTGAATGGATGCAAGTTAGAATAATGGAGTACAATTACTAAACAGCTGGCTTTGTGCTGTTTAACTGATTCCTGGAAACAGCTGCAGACTAAACACAACATCCCTGCAAACCTGGTGAGAGAAAGAACTGAGGGAGGAGGAGGCACAGAATGCAGGGACAGATGGGAAGTGAGCAAGCTTTACACACTATTAATGGCAAGTGTTCCTCAGATGCTGACTGTATCTGTGTATACACATGTGGCAGGACATGCACTGTACCCTGTCATTCTCAATCTATGTGTACATATGTAAGGAAAGAAATAATAAAAGCGCGTGGCCTAGTGCATTATCCTTGGTAAAACGTTTTATCAAAAAACAGAAGTAAGTAGCGTACTCACATTTGGTAATCGGAATAAAATCACATCATTCCTCTAAAAGGTCATGATCGACTGCCATGTTTCAAGGATTTTTTCTCTTCCTCAGAGCCTTATAGAACCAAGTCTGGTCTGCATATTTATATGTGGTGGACTGGATGGATGGTATAGCCTTGGGGGAATAATCCTCCATCACTGATGGATTCCCAGGACCAGGAAACAGTGCAGGAGAGTAAGTACTTCTGCAAAGTCTGCACGAAAAGGAAACCGCTGATGCCCTGCTCCAATTGTGCTGTGATGAGCAGACTATTCCTTCAGTGATGGAGGATTATTCCCCCAAGGCTATACCATCCATCCAGTCCACCACATATAAACATGCAGACCAGACTTGGTTCCATAAGGAAGATGAAGATGAGGAAGATCCACGAGGAAGATGAAAAATCCTCGAAACGCGTCAGCCGATCACTCCACCTTATTACCCCATGGGATATGAGTATTGTTATATGACCGTTTAGAGGAATGATGTGATTTTATTCCAGTTACCAATAGTGAGTATGCTACTTATTTCTGTTTCTTAATAAAACTTTTTACCAAGGATAATGCACTAGGCCATGCGCCATTTATTCTTTCTTTCCTTGCTTTAGTACTTTGTACTCCCCTAGTTGGCTAAGGCAGAGAGGCGTGCAGTAGCCACCTATTAGCACCACAACAGAAGTACAACAATTTTTACTTACGCCCTCTGCACAGCGCAGGAGATTTTTTTTTTTTTTTCTGTTATTGGAATGTGTACATATGTGACAGGAGTGTATACCATATGTAGTTTTAGACCCTAACCATGTTCCTTTAAGTCATGCCCAATATTCAGTGCAATTTTTAGCCATACCCATTTTTCTCATGGTGTGCTCCGTGTGCCACATGCTTGCTCCATCCCAAGGTGTCCCTTATTCTTAGGTTACAAGGTTGGGAGGTATGAATAAGGCGCATACAGTCCTCACGAGGAAACCGAAAGAGAATATAAGTAAGACCACACCACAGGGTAAAACAGGCACTCCTAATTTCCACCCCTTTCAAATAGCCCCAATTTTCAGTGATTTCTCCACTAATCTCTTCACAAATCTCTACAACAGCCCTGGTGATGCTGCAGATGGGCACTGAGCAGGCTGCAATAATGGGCAATGGTGAGGCTGCAGATGGGCACTGAGCAGGCTGCATTGATGGGCAAAGGCCAGGCTGCAGATGGGCACTGATCAGGATGCAATGATGGGCAATGGTGAGGCTGCATTGATGGGCACTGGTGAGGCTGCAGATGGGCACTGATAAGGCTGCATTGATGGGCACTGACCCTTATTTTTCTTCAAAGTACTTTATTTAAAATTTAAGTTTTTTCCCTGAAACTTCCCTCTTAAAATTAAGGTGTGTGTTGTACACCGATAAATATGGTTTTTCACTCATTAACCACTTCAGCCCCGGAAGATTTGGCTGCTGAATGACCAGGCCATTTTTTGTGATTCGGCACTGCGTCGCTTTAACTGACAACTGCGCGGTCATGCAATGCTGTACCCAAACAAAATTGATGTCCTTTTTATCCCACAAATAGAGCCTTCTTTTGATGGTATTTGATCGCCTCTGCGTTTTTTTATTTTTTGCGTTATAAAAAAAAAAAGGAATACTTCATATTCCCATCGCACACATTCCTGGATGAGCTCACAGATATGGGTGCTGCAGCAACAACCAGCTGGATACTGGTTCAAGTCACAATGAAAATATTTGACAGCACACCATGGAACGGTGTAGATAGCGTCCAAACGTGTAATTTATTGCATGATCACAACACAAGAAAAGTGCAACGTTTCAGAGTCACGCAGGACTCCTTCGTCAGGCATGTGACGAAGGGGTCCTGCGTGACTCTGAAACGTTGCACTCTCCTTGTGTTATGATCATGCAATAAATTACAAGTTTGAAAGCTATCTATGCCGTTTCATGGTGTGCTGGCAAATATTTTCATTATAAACAAAAAAAGAGCGACAATTTTGAAAAAAAACACAATATTTTGTACTTTTTGCTATAATAAATATCCCCATTCTTTTTTTAAAAAAGCTAATTTTTTCTCAGTTTAGGCCGATATGTATTCTTCTACATATTTTTGGTAAAATAAATCGCAATAAGCGTATATTGATTGGTTTGCGCAATGATGTGCAAACATGCAAATTAACTGTTTTGGAGCAACATCCAACCGTGTGTACGCTCCATCGGACAAACTTTTTCTGTTTCAATTGGACTTTTGTTGGCTATGCAAACGGACAAACTTTCCGGCAACAAAAGTCCGATGGAGCAAGGTCCGATCGTGTGTACACAAAAGCATCAGACTTTTGTACAAACTACAGTACGCGGCCGCGAGAATGTTTCCAGCGCGAACCCATCGCGCTGGTTCTCGGCGACAGGGTACTGTACATCTCGCGCTGGCTGCAATAGGAAAAACACATTTTCCTACTGCAGTGAGCGCGAGGGGGAATTCCCCTCTGGGGGCATACCAGGCCCTTAGGTCTGGTATGGATTTTAAGGGGAACCCCCTACGCCGAAAAAACGTCATGGGGGTCCCCCCCAAAATCCATACCAGACCCTTATCCGAGCATGCAGCCCGGCTGGTCAGGAAAGGGGGTGGGGACGAGCGAGCGCCTCCCCCCTTCTGAGCCGTATTAGGCCGCATGCCTTCAACATAGGCTGTGGGTGCTTTGGGGGAGGGGGCACCCTGCGGGCCCCCCACCCCAAAGCACCTTGTCCCCATGTTGATGAGGACAAGGGCCTCTTCCCGACAACCCTGGCCGTTGGTTGTCGGGGTCTGCGGGCGGGGGGCTTATCGGAATCCGGGAGCCCCCCTTAATAAGGGGGCCCCCAGATCCCGGCCCCCCACCCTATGTGAATGAGTATGGGGTACAGCGTACCTCTACCCATTCCCCTAGGGAAAAAAGTGTCAATAAATAAAACACAGTACACAGGTTTTAAAATTAATTTATTAGGCAGCTCCGGGGTCTTCTTCCTACTTCGGGGGTCTTCTTCTGACTTCGGGGGTCTCTCCGGCGCCTTCTCCCTCTCTCCGGTGTCGTCTCCGCGCTCTCTGGTTCTTCTCCGGTGCCTTCTGCCGGGCTCCTCCACTATCTTCTGCTCTTTTGCCGCTCTTTTGCTAGCAGAGGAGCCCGGACATCTGGATTGTCTTCTTCCTTCTTCTCTTCCAGAGATGTTGACACGACGCTCTCTCCGGCTGTAATGCTGTCTGTGCCCTCTGCTATGACTTATATAGGCGGTGACCCCGCCCCTATGACATCACAGTCCCGGGGCATGCTGGGACTGTGAGATCATAAGGGGGCGTGGTCATGTCATTCTATGACCACGCCCCCTTATGACCATACAGTCCCAGCATGCCCCGGGACTGTGCTGTCATAGGAGGCGAGGTCACAGCCTATATAAATCATAGCAGAGCGCACAGACAGCATTACAGCCGGAGAGAGCGTCGTGTCAACATCTCTGGAAGAGAAGAGGGAAGAAGACGATCAAGATGTCCGGGCTCTGCTAGCAAAAGAGCGGCAAAAGAGCAGAAGATAGCGGAGGAGTCCGGCAGAAGGAAGAAGGCACCGGAGAAGAACCAGAGAGCCCGGAGACGACACCGGAGAGAGGGAGAAGACGCCACAGAGACCCCCGAAGTCGGACGAAGACCCCCGAAGTCGGAAGAAGACCCCGGAGCTGCCTAATAAATAAATTTTAAAACCTGCGTACTGTGTTTTATTTATTGACACATTTTTCCCTAGGTGAATGGGTAGGGGTACGCTGTACCCCATACTCATTCACATAGGGTGAGGGGCCGGGATCTGGGGGCCCCCTTATTAAGGGGGGCTCCCGGATTCCGATAAGCCCCCTGCCCGCAGACCCTGACAACCAACGGCCAGGGTTGTCAGGAAGAGGCCCTTGTCCTCATCAACATGGGGACAAGGTGCTTTAGGGTGGGGGGCCCGCAGGGCGTCCCCTCCCCCAAAGCACCCACCCCCCATGCTGAGGGCATGCGGCCTCATATGGCTCAGGAGGGGGGGCGCTCGCTCGTCCCCACCCCCTTTACTGACCGGCCAGGCTGCGTGCTCGGATAAGGGTCTGGTATGGATTTTGAGGAGACCCCCGTTTTTTCGGCGTGGGGGTTCCCCTTAAAATTTATACCAGACCTAAGGGCCTGGTATGCCCCCAGAGGGGAACCTATGCCGGTTTTTTGTTTAAAATTTGGCGTGGAGTTCCCCCTCAAGATTCATACCAAACAGTGCCTGGCATTGGCAGAGATCCAAGTCGGATCCCCGCACCACTGTGACCCGGCTCGCAAGGTGTCAATCTCGCCAATAAAAGTGGCGAGATTGACTCAATATCAGACAACAATACCCTTGACCAAAGGGTGGTGGTAAAGAGCTGAAAAACCACGTGATTTGGTGAAAGTTGGCTGGAAAAGTCCTGTCGTCTGCATGCAAGACAAACTTCTGGCCAATTCCCTTTGTACAAAAATCCAAGGGAAAGTTTGTACAAAGTCCTATCGTGTGTATGGGGCTTAACAGTGAGTAATGAGAGGCATAGACAAGACCGATTGCTTATAGAACAGAAAGCTGTTTTGGAACAAGCAGTGTGAGTAGTTGTGGTAATGTGCACGCTCTTTGCACACTACAAACCCCATAGTCCACAGGCCATAGTTCTTAATCTATGCCGGGAGCAAGCAAGAGACGGTGGCTACATTCCTACATACAGTGGGACCATGGCGAATGAATGTAGTAATCCTACAGGAAATTGGATCACAGAAGCAAAAAAAAAAGGAATCAGAGGATTTGAATGAGGCACAGAGTAATAGGATGTATTTTTTTATAGAAGAGTTAAGAATACATACCTAGATAGTTTTTTTTTTTCTTTTTAAATCAGTGCGTGTCACTTAAATTCCCTCTGAATCTTGATGATGTTGACATTTTATATGAGCATATTATGAGCACCTCTACTCTCTTTTTTTGACTGTATCAATTATTATTATGCATTTAAGAGGTTTTGGGTGGTAAAGGAGTTTTTAGATTAACCAACTCTGTTTTAGCCCATTCTAGTAAATTGTCAAATTTGACAGATTGGAAAGTAGGGCTTGGGGATCCCTGGGTATTTAAGACTGGACTGAAGCAGCACTATTCACTGCCAATGCATTGTTCAGTGCCATGTTAAGCTGTTGGATCCTGACTATAAATTTATGTGTAGAAATGCCTGAAAAAGGAGATTCTAGATAAGACTGTACCACCTGATTTACTCAACAATCAGCTGAGGCTCTTTCCAGGAAACCACTAAATGATCCTACAAAGTGAATTATTCATATTTGTGGTGACCAGAAATGCATTAACATGAACCTGCGTCCTTCCAGTCATCACACTTGAATACAAAATGCCAAAACCAAACTGGATATAGTGTTTTAGTGTTTAAAAAAAAAATAACAAGCATATCTTGATAAAAGCATTTTGACCAAGCCTGGTTTCCATGAATTGCATGCTCTGAACCTACATCCAAATAGGTTTCACTCAGGGTGAAATATTTTATCTTCTCTCTCTGTTGCTCTCTGGCTGTCTTATCTTATGTCTTCTCCAAACTAGAGTAACTCTAGATTAAAGATTGTAAACTTAGAACTTTTCGATGGAGTCCATGAGGTCTACCAGGTGGTAGGCCACAATGGACTGAAATGTTGAAGATCTTAAAACAGAGTATGCATGCATGGCTCTGAAATGGGTTAGTGTACAAAATCTGCTCTATTTTAACTCCATTGATGAATTTTAAGTAATAATTCCAGATTTGTAACCTAACATCTTGTGCGTTCCTGGCAAAATTCTTTGAATTGTCAGACTGGATATGAATTTATCTGCTTGCTTGATCAGCTGACCAGTGATTGGCAAGATTATAAGTTTCTCCCGGAGTGCCTCTGCCCTGTAGACATCTAGTTCAAGCCATCGAAGTTTATTGGCCATTCAGGTAGGCAACAAACAAGATCAATTTGGCTTAAAATGTGATTCCGAGCAACGATGTCAGGCATGATAATCCCTGTTTATATGATGTAAATCAATCTAGCTGTAGAAGGGTATGAGACGGGACTCAAATGCCCATATTTACTTCTGCATGGGGAAATAAGGAAGATATCCAGACCATACAGCAACCTCTGATGCTGCCCCAAAGTGGGCATTTCAGGTGCTTTCCTATCACCTGGCCTTCTCTGATATGAATTAAATCTGGTATTGCTTGCCTGTCTCCCACATAGGGACTAGTAATTCAGGTAAATAAATAATATATTACTGTGAAATCGTTTTTTTAATGGAATGACAATTTAAATAAAGTAACTATGCATTGTTAGAGATTGATAGGTGTTTCCCGGGAGCCGCACGTCAAGTCAAAGCCTGCTGTGTGATTGTGAATGGCAGTCTCAGCCTGAACCCCCGCCAGGCTGCGCCCCTATTGGGTTTCACTCCGCCCACCGGAGCTCAATCAATGCACTTTTATTATAACTGCTATGGGCTATGGATGAGTGTTCCTTGGTTCAGTTCTTGGAAGGTTTGGCGAATCCAGCATGAAGTCCAAAAACCCAAACCTGGCGCCCATATGGAGGTGAAAATAATTATTTTTCCTGCTTATTCTCACAGCTAAAAACAAGTTATTGTTTAAAAAACATTCTCAATGATACGTTGACCACTTGTGCGGGGGTGTCGCCGCCTCCATGTGCTCTCCACCCTCCTCCCCCCCTCCTTACTCTTCTCCCCCTCTTCCCTATCTTCTCTATACTTTCTTGCACTATAATTATATTTTTCTTTTTCTCTTATATATTACCTTTTTATATTATATATATATTTTTTTTATTATTTTACTGTATTAAAAAAAGAAAACAGACAGCAGGAAGGGGTCCCACGGATAACATCTTAGGATGGCAGAAACGTTGTATAGTGTAACCTTTGATATACAGAATGTTTAAGGTTATGCAGGGTCTGCTGACCCAATTGTATGATTCAAGAGGCTGCGTCCTTAATCCTTATTATTATACATGTAATATTGTGGGGCATTGCTCTTTCCTGTGTCTAAATAAAAGTCTGATTTGAAAAAAAAAAAAAAAAAAAAAACATTCTCATTGATGCTATAGGTGCTGACTCTGATATAAAGGAGGACTCTAATGGGAGGGCGATATTCTGATGCAGAAAGGGGACTGTGATGTAAAGGGAGGGCTCTGGTGTGATTGGAGGAATCTAGCGCAAAGGGGGCACTCTCATGTGATGGAGGGATTGTAATGTGAAAGGGAAGTTCTGGTGTGGGGTGACTGTAAGGTGAAGGGGGGCTCTAATGTGATAGGGGGATTCTGAATTGAAGGGGTGTGATTGGGGCTTTAATGTGAAAGGGGCTAACTGTGATGATAAGGGGGGATTGATGGAGGGCTTTAATATGAATGGGGACTGAAATGTGAAAAGGGGAGGCTCTGCTGTGATTGGCAGACTGTAATGTGAAGGGGGCTTTGGTGTGATTTAGGCACCCTGATGTGATGAGGGAATTCAATGTGAGGGCGGTGACTTCAATGTTAAAGGGGGGGGGTAATGTGATGGGGGCTGACTCTGAAGCGAGGGGGGAATTCTGATGTGAAGGGGGTACTGTAATGTAAGGGGGCTCGGATATAAGAGGTGGACTGTGAAGTGAAGAGGGATTCTGATGTGATGGGGTTGACTCTGATGTGAAGGGAGGCTCTGATGTGATGGGGTACTCAGATATGAAGGGGGGCTATAATGTGAAGGGAAGTATTCTGACGTTATAGGGGGACTCTGATGTGAAGGGGGGATCTGTTGTGAAAGGAGGAGACTCAGATATGAATGGGGGATTTTATTGTTAAGAGGGGACTCTGAATTAACGGGGGGGGGGGGGATCTGATGTAAAAGCAGACTCTGATATAAGGGGGAACTCCTAATGTAAAGGCTGATTTGTTGTCACTGCCTTACTGCCTAGTTGAAAAGCATATTTAATGAAAAAGATTCATGTTAAGTATTTTTATCAATGAATTCAGAGCTTTCTCTAATTGGCTAAGGTGGAGAGGTGGACAGGATGACATCAGGATCTCAACCTCAGCCAATTAGAGGAAGCCTTGTATTCGCTGATAAAAATACAATGTTTCTTGAGAAAGGATGAGCAGCACTTGGCCCAATTTGACTTTATTTCAGCAGCAGATGGGAAGTCCCTGTACCAATGCCAGAAAACAGCAGCTGATGCTAAATGAACTTTATACAGTTCTGAAAGCAACTGCATCAATCACTTCCTATTGTGTCTAATTAAAGGAAATCTATTCAATGAGACATAGAGACCAAAAAACTGGAGAGTGGTTTTAATTAATTTATTTTTGTAATGCAATTGCATCTGACAATTACACTATTAAATTGCTGGTATACCTGCCTAAAGGCATCAATGCTCATCTGTAGGCTTATTTTATCAATTAAGCCTGCACCCTGCAAGTGGTATTTATGTCATAGATAACATGGGGATCACATGATCAGCAACCACTCTGGTTAATGACTGTCAATAACAACTTGGATTGAGAGCAAGAAGTGCACAAAATGTAATTTTGGCAGGCATTACAACAGCAGGTTGGAAGGATGTGGTGTTTTTTTTTTTTAAGCTTTCTATCCTCGGTTTTCACCTGGTGATCTGGCCAGTAACACACCTCCTCTATTAAAGTGCCTACACTCTGGATGAAGGAGCAACAGAGACACCTTGGACAGCAGCATTGTCAGTCTGGGGAGGGGAGTGTCAGATGCACTAGTAGATTTAAATACACTAAACAAATCAAAGTAAAACTCGAGCTAACGCTCTGCCAGCAGTTACAGCAACTATTTTTTTTCCCTTTCGGGATAAGGTTTTATACAACTAAAACTGATCATTATAAACACCCTTGTCAATGGTAAATGGTCTGTCTCAACCCTCTAAGGCTTGATTCACACTAATCCGTTTTTTGATTCATTTTGCAGAAATGCAGGGAAATTTTTTAACATGGGTTCCTATGGAACATGTTCACATCAATGCATTTTTGTGCCTCTGCGTTTTTGGAAAGGGTTGGGGACTTTTTTCCCCACAAAATGCAGCGTTTTGCATGTAATAGAATTCAATGGACCCACTTCCAAAATGCAAGTACCGCGTTTTTACAGCGATTTGCATTTTGCATTTTTTTTATTTTTTATTTTTTTTACACTGTATATAGCTGGTTGCTAAGGAAGGGGCCGGGAAGCCGGCCGCCGTGTCCTTAAAAACCGATGAGTCATCAGCTGTCAGCTGACTTCCCGCTTAATATAAAATACCAGACCCTTATCCGACCCCACGCTGTTTTTTCTCTCGATTTATTTTTTAGTCGGCAATTCTTTTTTTTTTTTACATTTAGCGGGAAGCCAGCTGACAACTGATAACTCATCGGTTGTTAAGGATGTGGTGGCTGGCTTCTCGGCATCCTCCTTAGCAACCAGCTATATACAGTGTAAAAAAAAACACAGATTGCGGCAAAATCGTGGTAAAAACGCATGTCCAAAAACGCGACAAGCACCGCAAAAAGCACTGCAGAAGCGCTCAAAAGCAACATGCATAGATGTGAAGCCTTAGGTCTGGTTCACATGCACTTTTTAGTGTGTTTTCAGTTTTGCAGAAACATACTACAGTCCATTTAAAGCGGAGTTCCACCCAAAAGTGGATTCCTCCCCCCCTCCGGTGTCACAGTTGGCACCTTTCAGGGGGGAGGGGGGGTGCAGATACCTGTCTAAGATATGTATCTCCACCCACTTCCGGGAATAGACTCCCATGGGAGTCACGCCCCCTCCCGCACTCCCCCGCTGTCTCCTGGGAAAGACACAGGTCCCAGGAGATAGCGGGGACCATTGAGAAAGCGCAGCGCGACTCGCGCATGCGCAGTAGGGAATCGGGAAGTGAAGCCGCTAGGGCTGCGCATCTTCACTGGCCTCACGATTCGATTCGATTACGATTATCAAGTCAACGATTCGATTCTATTCCGCGATGCATCACGATGCATCACGATTACAGCGCAAGTCCGCAGGTGCTCATGGTTTTCATCAAAAAAAATTAAAGTAGTCAGGAGAACTCCATTTTTTTTATTCTATCTGTTCTTAAGAAAAAAAAGAGACAGCAGAGGAGCTCCAGGCTCTCTTCCAAAATACTAAAGGAGATGGTCAGAGCCTGCGGACATGCTACAGGAGATGATCAGAGACTGCAGACATGCTACAGGAGATGATCAGAGACTGCAGACATGCTACAGGAGATGATCAGAGACTGCAGACATGCTACAGGAGATGATCAGAGACTGCAGACATGCTACAGGAGATGATCAGAGACTGCAGACATGCTACAGGAGATGATCAGAGACTGCGGACATGCTACAGGAGATGATCAGAGACTGCGGACATGCTACAGGAGATGGTCACAGACTGCGGACATGCTACAGGAGATGGTCACAGACTGCGGACATGCTACAGGAGATGGTCACAGACTGCGGACATGGCACAGGAGATGGTCACAGACTGCGGACATGGCACAGGAGATGGTCACAGACTGCGGACATGGCACAGGAGATGGTCACAGACTGCAGACATGGCACAGGAGATGGTCAGACACTGGGACATGGCGCAGGAGATGGTCAGACACTGCGGACATGGTACAGGAGATGGTCACAGACTGCGGTGCGGACATGGCACAGGAGATGATCGGACACTGGGGACATGGCACAGGAGATGGTCAGACACTGGGACATGGCACAGGAGATGATCAGACACTGGGGACATGGCACAGGAGATGATCAGACACTGGGGACATGGCACAGGAGATGATCAGACACTGGGACATGGCACAGGAGATGATCAGACACTGCGGACATGGCACAGGAGATGATCAGACACTGGGACATGGCACAGGAGATGATCAGACACTGCGGACATGGCACAAGAGATGATCAGACACTGCGGACATGGCACAGGAGATAGTCAGACACTGGGGACATGGCACAGGAGATGGTCAGACACTGGGGACATGGCACAGGAGATGATCAGACACTGGGGACATGGCACAGGAGATGATCAGACACTGCAGACATGGCACAGGAGATGATCAGACACTGCGAACATGGCACAGGAGATGGTCAGACACTGCGGACATGGCACAGGAGATGGTCAGACACTGGGGACATGGCACAGGAGATGGTCAGACACTGGGACATGGCACAGGAGATGATCAGACACTGGGGACATGGCACAGGAGATGATCAGACACTGGGGACATGGCACAGGAGATGATCAGACACTGGGGACATGGCACAGGAGATGATCAGACACTGGGGACATGGCACAGGAGATGATCAGACACTGGGGACATGGCACAGGAGATGATCAGACACTGGGACATGGCACAGGAGATGATCAGACACTGCGGACATGGCACAGGAGATGATCAGACACTGCGAACATGGCACAGGAGATGGTCAGACACTGCGAACATGGCACAGGAGATGGTCAGACACTGCGGACATGGCACAGGAGATGGTCAGACACTGCGGACATGGCACAGGAGATGGTCAGACACTGCGGACATGGCACAGGAGATGGTCAGACACTGCGGACATGGCACAGGAGATGATCAGACACTGCGGACATGGCACAGGAGATGGTCAGACACTGGGGACATGGCACAGGAGATGATCAGACACTGGGGACATGGCACAGGAGATGGTCAGACACTGGGGACATGGCACAGGAGATGGTCAGACACTGCGGACATGGCACAGGAGATGGTCAGACACTGCGGACATGGCACAGGAGATGGTCAGACACTGGGGACATGGCACAGGAGATGATCAGACACTGGGGACATGGCACAGGAGATGGTCAGACACTGGGGACATGGCACAGGAGATGGTCAGACACTGGGGACATGGCACAGGAGATGATCAGACACTGGGGACATGGCACAGGAGATGGTCAGACACTGGGGACATGGCACAGGAGATGGTCAGACACTGGGGACATGGCACAGGAGATGATCAGACACTGGGGACATGGCACAGGAGATGATCAGACACTGGGGACATGGCACAGGAGATGATCAGACACTGGGTACATGGCACAGGAGATGATCAGACACTGGGGACATGGCACAGGAGATGGTCAGACACTGGGGACATGGCACAGGAGATGGTCAGACACTGGGGACATGGCACAGGAGATGGTCAGACACTGGGGACATGGCACAGGAGATGGTCACAGACTGCGGACAATAATGCAGAGTTGTGGTGTGATGAAGGCGCCCCCCCCCTCCCCCTCTGTACTTACATGCTGCTCTGCCAGTGGCAGCCTGTAATGAGCAGGGCGATCTGCCTGCTCACCATCTCCCCCCGATCTCCATTCGTGCGGCCGGTGTTCCGCCGGTTGTCACATCTCAGGTCAGTGAATTCTCCCGGTAGAGCGCTCCGTGCATAAAGTTGTTATTAGTGTGTGTATATTCCGGTCATGTGACTCTCAGCCGCGCCTCCCTCCTCTCACGTCTCTCCTGATGTCAGCCCCGCCCGCCTCTCTTCTGACCTGTTAGCTCCAGTCAGTGGGCGGAGCTGACACCAGGAGAGACTGAGAGGAGGGAGGCGCGGCTGAGAATCACATGACCGGAATATACACACACTAAAAACAACTTTATGCACGGAGCGCTCTACCGGGAGGGGGCGGGGCCAGACATCGATTTTTAAGGTCGCATGCATCGATGCCGCATCGGGGACACCCGAATCGCGATGCATCGATGCTGCGATTAATTTCAGCAGCCCTAGAAGCCGCAATGCTTCACTTCCTGATTCCCTCACTGAGAATGGCGGCGGCAGCACCCGAGGATCGAGGGACGGTTCGGTCTCGGGTGCCGACATCGCTGGACCCCGGGACAGGTGAGTGACCTTATTTTAAAAGTCAGCAGCTGCAGTATTTGCAGCTGCTGACATCTAAAAAAAAATTTTTTCGCGGGACTCCCGCTTTAACAAGGTTTCCTATGGCTCATATGCACATCTGTGCATTTTAGGGAAAAGGCCAGGGACTTTTATTTCTGGTTTTTGGTTCCATAGATTTCAATGGATCAAAAACGTGTATTGAAAAAACGCAAAATGCACCTGAAATATGCAAACTGCAACCTGCATAGGTGTGAAGCAGGCTTTACTGCTGCAAGACAGCTTGGGTGAAAATAAAAGAGAGAAAACCTAAGAAATATAAATAAATAAATGCACCCATCACTTCTAAGAATTGGTAAGCTGTAATATAATAAATATTTCCCTTTGTGTTTTATACTGCTTTAAGGCTTTGGGCTGCAGCTTGTATACGACCAGTGCCTGTGCAAAGCTTTCAGTATGCTTTGAGCAGCTTTGTTGAAGCCTTTAATGCACGTTTCAGCTCCAGTATGAGGAGGTTAATGACAGATTTTAGTGGATTTGCTGACTGCCAGTTTAACTACTTCAATACCAGGCACTTACACCCCCCTTCCTGCCCAAGCCAATGTTTCAGCTTTCAGCACTGTCGCTGTTTAAATGACAATTGTGCGGTCATGCTATACTGTACCCACACAGAATTTTTATCATTTTGTTCCCACAAATAAAGATTTCTTTTGGCGGTATTTGATCACCTCTGCATTTTTTATTTTTTTACTAAACAAATAAAAAAAAGACCTAAAATTTTGAAAAAAAAAAAGTTTTCCTTTTCTTTCTGTTATAAAATTTTGTAAATAAGTAAGTTTTCTCCTTCACTGATGGGCACTGATAAGGCGGCACTGACAGGCACCAATGAGGTGGCACTGATGGGCACTGACTGGTCGCACTGATGGGCATTGATAGGCGGTACTGATGGGCGCTAATGGGTGGCACTGGTGGGCACTGATAGGCGACACTAAAAGGCTGCACTGATGGGTACTTATGGGTGGCACTGCTGGGCACTATTAGATGGCATTGGCACTGGTAGGCATTGGGGATAGGCACTGATTGGCAGCTGCCTGGGCACTGATTGGCATTTCCCTGGTGGTCCAGTGTGGTGGCAATCCTTGGTGGTCCTGGCGGCATCTTGGTGGTCCTGGGTGGGCATCCGAGGGGGGCTGTGCTGATAAACAATCAGCACAGACCCCCCCTGTCAGGAGAGCAGCCAATCGGCTCTCCTGTACTCGTGTCTGTCAGACGCAAGTGAGGAAAAGCCGATCAACATCTCTTCTTGTTTACATTGTGATCAGCCGTGATTGGACACGGCTTATCACGTGGTAAAGAGCCTCCATCAGAGGCTCCTTACAGACTGACACACCACACCACCGATCGCTGCGATGCGCGCCCCCACGGGCAAGCGAGAGTGGTCGTTCTGGAGGGCCGTCATATGACGTCCACCCAGAACGAGAGCCGCACCCGTCATTTGACGGCCGGCGGGTAGTGGTTAAAGGGGTTTTAAACCCTCGTGTTTTTTCACCTTAATGCATCTTATGCATTAAGGTGAAAAAACTTCTGACAGTGACCAGCCCCCCAGCCTCTCCCCATTTTACTCACCTGAGCCCGTTCGTTCCCTTGGCGGAGACACGCTCTACCTCTCTGCCAGTTGCCTCGGCTCTTGATTGGATAGATTAATAGCAGCGCAGCCATTGGCTCCCGCTGCTGTCAATCAAATAGAATGACGTGGGCACCAGGGGGAGGGCCGAGTCCTGCTTATTGTGTGAATACACGCAGAAGCAGGACTCGGGAGCGCGGCAGCATGAGAGCGCTTCTCCAACGTGGACACTCGATGCGGGGGGGAGCTACCAGCGCTGCCGGGGAACCCCAGAAGAGGTGGATCAGGGCCACTCTGTGCAAAAGGAACTGCACAGTGGAGGTACGTATGACATGTTTGTTATTTAAAAAAAAAAAAAAAAAAATCGAGGGTTTACAAACCCTTTAAGCAAGCTACAAGCAGGCTTCGGCACTATCTGAAGTGTGTGTTAAAGCCTGTTAGAAGCTTGTTTAAACAGCACTTCCATTATGATCAGTGTTTAGCTTACCCTTACTGTAACTGTAGTGAAACCTTCTGCAGGTATATGCATGCATTTGTAAGTGCTAGCACAGTATATACCTACCAGCAGCTTTATTTTTTTTAAGTGAGAGTGTCTTTAACCAAACCCTAGAATTTAAGCAACTGTAACTAAACAAAAATCACAAAGTGTATCCTCTATAGCAAGTGCTGGCGAACCTTGGCACCCCATATGTTTTGGAACTACATTTCCCATGATGCTCAACTACACTGCAGAGTGCATAAGCATCATGGAAATGTAGCTCCAAAACATCTGGGGTGTCAAGGTTCGCCATCACTGCTCTATAGTGTATACTGACTGCTCTGTCTTTCTTCAGTTATCTCCATGACTCACTTCTCTTTTCCTTGACACCAAACAATCCATGATGACAGCCACTCTACCTTCCCCCTCTAGCACACAGAAGTGATTGACAACTTCAGATGTGTATATTTCCTGTGAGGCTGTGTAGAAGGGGGAGGGTGTCTATTTCCCTCCACTCAGGTCTCAGATTACACTGAGCTCTGTGCTGTGCAGTGTGTGTGACCTCTGATCTCTGCCACCTGATGCTCAGAAATGCTGTGTAAACTGTGCACTTTGAACAGCTTTAGAGGAGAGAGGGTTGTAATCACTTCGGTGAGCTTATGAAAAGGGTTATTATCATTTGATGAATGATACTTACTAGTCCAGCAGGCTGGGATTCCTCGCTTTCTTGCAGAATTATGGCACCCAAAGAATCTTCAGCATTCAACATACTTCTGGGTTCTTTGGTTCCACCTGCTGGGTGCTATGCCACTACAGGATACAGTAGTGATGCAGTGGCTGAGAGGTAAAACCAAAATGCACCTAAAATAGATACAGAACAATTTTTAGCTACACTGGTAAATATTAATAAATTAATTTATAACCTTAATTTATAACCTTCTTACCAACAGCATGTGCTTTTCACCCACATAACATGTGCATTGGTCATGTCGTTTCAGGGTGTCACTTTTTGACCTGTGCACATAGCTTAGAGTAAATCCTCTCATTCTTTTGTAAGCAATTCCTCTTTGTGTTCAAACATGAGGCATACAGCATGGCACTGCACAGGTTAATGCATGACGTCTGGCTTGAAAAGGGACACTTCCTGTGAAGAAACTACGCATCCCACAATCCCTAGGTCTCTTGGTCTAGTGTTATACAGGTGGCAACTTAACGGTAATTAGACCTAAAACAGCAACAAGCAGGTACAGTAGAGCAATGAAGGGAAGAGATGTGTTTTTATTACATTAGAACTCCCACATTTGTGATGCAACTTAAAGAAATGTCAAGGCATCGATTGGATGCTGCATGACCCAGAACAAAAAGTTGCCTGCCCCTTTGGCAAATAGAGACAAGCTGGGCGAATGAATACATGGACATTAGAAAATTAAACAGCCACAACACTACAAACTGCAGTCACAACATGTGAGCCCATCATTATAAGAAAGGTAAGTAAATGACACAGGCAATATAACCACACTAATACCCAGTTAAAACAAAACATTTGAAAGTGTACAATGCCTCAATCTTTTTTTGCAGGGTGCATTTTTAAATCTTTTCTTAGCATTCTTATTGAGGGATTAGCTCTTTCTCTTCTTTTGCGGGACTACTATTAGTCCCGCAAAAGAAGAGAAGAAGGAGTCAATATTGTCGCCGGGGACCCCAGAAGAGGAGGATCGGGCCACTCTATGCAATACCACTGCACAGAGCAGGTAAGTATAACACGTTTTTTATTTTAATAAAAAAAATAATAATTTGACTTTAGTAACACTTTAAGCTGCAAAGGCATTACATAGGGGTGCTGCAAAAATGAATGCCCTTTGTCGTTTTTGTATACTGAATGGGGCCACACAGCAACCAAAGCCAATGCACGCGGTTGAAGCACAGGGGTGCGGATTTTTACAATGCCTGTCAAATGCCCTCTGAAGAGCGATCCACCACAGATTGTTCTGTAGAGGGCTGATGCAAATGTAATCAAGGACTAAAAGTAAGGTGGAATATATATGGAACACAAATGAAATGCTGACATGTATGGGTATAAGTATGGGGTTGGGAATACCCACCCTGGTGGATGCAGCATTGATCCGATGCTGCATCTGTCCCCGTCGCCTCTGCACTGAGAACTGAGCAATCAAATACCGCTGATCGCTCAGTTTTATCCTCCGCTCTGAGCAGAGAGTGGTGACTGTATATCACTGGCTCTATCCCTCCAGAGCTCACTGGAGCGCTGGGCTGTAGAGGGGGTGGCAGTGGCTGGCTCAGTCCTCCAGCAGCTCGCTGAGAGGCTGAGCCAGCTGCCGGTCCAGGTATCTGGGTGGATCCCAACGTGAGCCGACAGTAGAATTTAGCCCACTAACTACACTCCTGTGATCCATAGAAGAAGTAGAGCCAAAAGAGCTCTGGCCATACTTCTCCTTTAAATTTACATGGGTTTCCCCTTTTCCAAATTTAAGTCTCATGTGCAAATATGTCTTTTTTTTTTCTTTGCAGGCCTCGGTTCTAGTGAGCATGCGTTTTCTCCAGACTTCCTTGGACAAGATTACTGGTGTTGAAGACGTTGAGACTGATTCCGAAGGATTCCTGCTGGAGAAGGGTGTAGTGGAGACCATTAGCAGTAATCTAGAGAAAACAAAAGCCCTCTTCAAGTCCAGTGCTGGGGAAACCGGGGGTGGGGGGGAGGAGGCCCCTGCTAGCTCTAGCTAAGCACATCACCGATTGGGGAGACTGAGACAAAGTCTAGAGTTTAATTTGTATATAGTCTGTAGAGGTAGTCCAAGGCTGCTTGTTGTATACTGCCCTCTGTATGGAAGACCCTGAGATCCTGCTTGTGTTTGCAGCTGCCCAGTAAAGTGAGGAGAGTGGGGTAATTTCAGGAGAGGCAGTCTCCTTCCAGCTGTAGCTGCCAAAATGTAGATCCCGCAGAGAGGAAATAAAGAAAAGACTGCAATCCGATGTCTTGTGCTATGGGGAGGGACAATATGACATACACAAATAAGACACAATGGGGGAGATTTACTAAAACTGGTGGACAGCTTTCAAATTAAGCTTTGACAATGAGGCCGGGTTCACACTGGTACGACAGATGCTCAGACATTGGGAGCTCATGTCGCATGATGTTTGAAAAAATCAATGTTTCCCTATGGGAGCCGTCTTAACTGGTCCGACTTTCAAAATGCTCCCTGCGCTACTTTGGTCCAACTTTGATCCTACTTCAGCCCATTAAATATCAGTGAAGTCGGATCGCCGTCTTGACTGATCCAACTTTGGCATGCGACTTGTGCTCTGATGATCTTGAAGGGGAACTCCACGCCAAATAAAAAAACAAAACAAAACAAAAAAAAAAAAAAACAAACAAAAAAAAACAAACAAAAAAAAAAACGGCATGGGTTCCCCCTCCAAGAGAATACCAGGCCCTTCGGTCTGGTATGGATTTTAAGGGGAACCAAAATCTATGCCAGACCCTTATCTGAGCACACAGCCTGGCAGATCAAGAAAGGGAGTGGGGATGAGCGAGTGAGCACCCCCCCTCTCCTGAACCGTACCAGGCCACATGCCCTCAACATGGTGGGATGGGTGCTTTGGGCCCCAAAAGCACCTTTTCCACATGTTGACGAGGACGAGGGCCTCTTCCCAACAACCCTAACCATTGGTTGTCGGGGTCTGCGGGCAGGGGGCGTATCAGAATCTGGAAGCCCCCTTTTAGAAGGGGGCCCCCAGATCCTGGCACCCCCACCCTATGTGAAGGAGTATGGGGTACATTGTACCCCTATCCATTCACCTAAAAAAAAGTGTCAAAAATAAAACACATTACATAAATTTTTTAAGTAATTTATTAAGGCAGCTCTGTCGTCTCTTCCGATCTGTTCACCCCTCTCCAGCATCTCTGTGTCCCCTGCCGACGTCTTCTGCCTATGTTGGTTCTTCCCCACTCTCGCTCTGGTTCTTCTCCCTCTGTCCGCTGTCTTCTGCCTGGTCTCCTCCGCTATCTTCTCGCTCTTTTGCTGGGTCTTCTATGCTGTCTTGTCCCCCTATTCTTCTTCCAATGTTGACGCTCTCTCCCGCTCTAATGCTGGGTGCACGACTACTTATATTTGCATGGGGCAGGCAGAAGACAGCGGACAGAGGGAGAAGAACCAGAGAGAGAGCGGAGAAGAACCAACAGAGGCAGAAGACGTCAGTGGAAGGACACAGAAGCGCCGGAGAGGGGAAGAACAGATCAGAAGACGACGGAGCTGCCTTAATAAAGTTACCTATTTTATTTTTGACACTTTTTTTTTAGGTGAATGCTAGGGGTACAATGTACCCCATACTCATTAGGGTGGGGGGCCTGGGATCAGGGGACCCCCTTGGGGGCTTTCAGATTCCGATAAGCCCCCCACCCCGACAACCAATGGCCAGGGTTGTCGGGAAGAGGCCCTTGTCATCAACATGGGGACAAGGTGCTTTGGGGTGGGTTGGCGGGGCACAGGACCCAGGTGTGGTCCAGGAGGTGTGGCCCCCCTCGCTTGTCCCCTTCCCCTTTCTTGACCTGCCGGGCTGTGTGCTTGGATAAGGGTCTGGTATGGATTTTGGGGGGACCCACATGCTGTTTTTTTTCGGCGTGGGGGTTCCCCTTAAAATCCATACTAGACTTGAGGGCCTGGTATGCTCTTGGAGGGGGAACCCATGCCATTTTTATTTACATTGTGCGTGCAGTTCCCCCTAAAGATTCATACCAGACACAGTGCCTGGTATTGTCGGGGATCAAAGTCAGATCCCTGTTCATTGAAGTCGGATGTATGTCGGACTTCAAGTTGCAGGGCAAAGTCAGATCCAAAGTGGTATGACTGTCGTGTCGTACCAGTGTAAACCCGGCCTGAGCCTAGGTTCACACTGACTACAGGTTAGCAATCGTGCGAGTTCAGCTGAACTCGCACGATTTCAAACAGGCAATGCAGTTAGACTTGGGGGGCGATTATACAGACATCTGTGCGGGTTCCTGCACAGATTTCTATTCAAAGCGCCCCCCCAAGTCGCCAAAAGCAGTACATGAACTACTTTTGGGAATCAGTGCGGCGCCACAAAGTCGATTTGGACGGCGTCATTACCTGCCGATTTGGCATGCAATTTGACATGTCAAATCGGCCCAATGTGAACGTGGGCTAAAACCTAGAAGCTGATTGGTTACTTTGCACAGCTTCACCAATCTGTGTGCACCAGTTTTAGTAAATCTCCCCCAATGCTACAAATACAGACCTCGTGTATGAAATCTTGGGAAAAGGGGCTGTGTCCCTGCATCTCTGAATGACTATAATCTCCCTTCTGAATTCTAATTCATACTAGAAATATGACAGACGGAATCCGGTTACTGTGGCAGCAAAACTAGGTTCAGCAATATCAGGTTAGGGAATTTGCTCAAAAGCAATGTAAGGAAAACAAACCAACACATAAAATATGAAAAATCTTTATTGATACCCATCTAAAAAGGTGTGAAAAAAACCAAAACAATATAGTCCAACAACGGGACCCCACTGCAGTGGTAATGCTAAAATCTTGGATGAATCAAACCAATAATAGTCATATACTACATTAGGAATATTGTAGTATATTTTATAGCAGAACACAGCATATATTAATTTATATAATTTGATGAAGTTTCAATTGTTAACAGTCAGAATAAGTGGGGTCTCACTGTAGGTTTATATTGGATATTTTTTCCTTGTATTTTTTTTAATGTGTATTAATAAAAAAAAAAAAAAACATTTTAATGCAATTATTTTTTCCTTATATTGTTTATAAACAAATTCACTACTCTGCTGATATTGTAGGTTTTTGCATTGAAAAAATACACTATTTTGGCATAGTGAGCTGTTCCTTTATGTATATTATAATGGGCAACAAAGTATGTATTTTCCTTCAGATTATAGGTGTAAGCAATGTATAGTGACACATAATCAAGACCAACATATTTAACACAGAAAAATACATTTCAAGAAAGTAAACTACTACGAGACATTTGCATGATAGCATGCAAGCTTGAAATAAAGAAAAGCTACAAGATTGCATTATGTAAATTGTTTATTCAAGGAGTCGGCACACAAAGTCCACATAATTGCAAAAAAGGACACAATTTCAGTTTCCTAAAAGGACTGACTCTTTCCAAATAAATAATGAAGACAAGTTAAATACAACAATATTTTGCCCAGTATATCCTTAAAGAAAGTGGGCCCCATTAATAAAAACTGGAGCAGAAGGTAGAGGTGTAATCCACCACAACCAATCACATTACAGCTGTCACGTTTATAGTGCAGCCAAGAGGATGGCACAGAATTCCAGGAAGGTAGTTATGGCTTTTCCGTTTGCTTGAATATTAGACTTTCTATGAGAAACAACCCATGAAATATATTAAACTACATACAGCAAATATATTGCCTTTAAAAAGATCGTCAGGATAAAAATGTTGAAGCTGCCACTACACTCACATTGATTTTAAAGGTGCGGCTTTCAGGGCTGTTATTCTTTTCTTTCCTGCTTGGAAAGTCACTGGCAAGTCTTTACATATGAGGCATGCTGAAAACATGAAATGCACAGGAATGTTCCAGGTGAGTGACCAAACCTGGCAATACATCAGATTTTTAAATAACCGTTCTTACCAAAATTTTGTATGTTTGATGACTGGACGAATGTTGTTCAAAAGTACTTCAAGTTTTCATTTGCTTTCAACATTTGATTTTGGAATGAATGTACTTTCCCAAATGAAAACTATATGCACTATTAGCAGTCTCTGTGTCCGAGAACAATCTTCCATCCTGCCCTTTCGAATATTCTTGTCATTGTGGTTGAAAACAGGCATCAATTTGACCCCACTAGCCATTAGAAAATCAAATAAACTTTCTTAAAATGAAAACTTTTGAATAAAATTCTACTAGTATATAGCCAGCCTTAAAAAGGGGCCTAAATGCAAGACATTTTTTTATCTTAACCGCTTGCCGACCAGCTCCCGTCATAGCTGTACATCGGCTCCTTTAAGCGGGATAGCAGGCGTGCACCTGCTGCACTGCGGGGTTGCCGATGTTCGTGGAACCAGAAACCACCGTGCCGATGACCGCCGGCCCAGTACGATCGCAGGCACGAGAGTTAGGACAGGGATGTACATGTGTGTGTGTGTAAACACACAAATCCCTGTTCTGTGAGGAGAGGAAGATCCTGAGTTCCTAATAGCTAGGAACCACGATCTGTCATCTCCTACAGTCAGTTCCATCCCCCCACAGTTAGAACACACACAGGGAACACAGTTAACCCCTTGATCGCCCCCTAGTGTTAACTCCTGCCCTGGCAGTGACATTTACACAGTAATCCATGCATTTTTATAGCACTGATCGCTGTATAATTGTCAATGGTCCCAAAATTGTGTCAAAGGTGTCTGATGTGTCCGCCATAATGTCGCAGTCCCAATAAAAAAAAAAAAACAAATCGCAGATTGCCACCATTACTAGTAAAAAAAATAATAATAATAAAAAAGCCATAAATCTATCCCCTATTTTGTAGACGCTATAACTTTTGTGCAAACCAATCAATATACGCTTATTGCGAATTTTATTACCAAAAATATGTAGAAGAATACATATTGGCCTAAGCTGAGGAAAAAATTTGCTTTTTTTTTAAGAAAAAAAAAAATGGGGATATTTATTATAGCAAAAAGTACAAAATAATGTGTTTTTTTTCAAAATTGTCGCTCTATTTTTGTTTCAAGAGCAAAAAATAAAAAACCGCAGAGATGATCAAATACCACCAAAAGAAAGCTCTATTTGTGGGAAAAAAGGGACGTGAATTTAGTTTGGGTACAGCGTCACACGACCGCGCAATTGTCAGTTAAAGTGACGCAGTGCCGTATCGCAAAAAATGGCTTGGTCATTGAGCAGCCAAATCTTCCGGGGCTGAAGTGGTTAATGAATTCCCTGCATTCAGGTAAAAAACGTTGCAGCAATTGTATTGCCCCCTCACCTCCCTATATGCTAAGGCCCCTTTCACATTGGCTTTCCAATCAGGTCCGCCTGTCAGTTTTTCATGCGGACCTGATCGGAGCCTCCATTCATACGTATGCGGTAGAGCTGCACGATTAATCGTCAAGAATCGTTATCGTGATTTTTTTCCCCGTTGTGATCTTGACAAAAGTGTTTCATGATTCTGTCTATGCAAAGAATTCTCTCTGCTCTTCTGAAGCCACAGCCCTCAAAAGAAAGGAAGAAAAAAAAAAAATCGGGCAGTCTGCCAAGAATAACAACATTCTTTAGCAGTGGAACTTAAGTATAAACATTGTAACAATTTGTCAAAGGAAAAGACTTGTGTGTAAATGAGGATAGTTTAACCACTTAAACACTAAACCTTTTTCTGACAGTTGTTGGTTTCAAGTTAAAATCTTTTTTTTTTTTGTTGCTAGAAAATTACTTCGAACCCCCAAACATTATATATATTTTTTTAGTAGAGACCCTAGAGAATAAAATGGTGGTTGTTGCAATATTTTATGTCACACTGTATATGCACAGCGGTCTTTCAAATGCAATTTTTTTTGGAAAAAATTACTTTAATGAATTAAAAAAACTAACCAGTAAAGTTAGCCCAATTTTTTTTGTTGAATGTGAAAGATTTTACGTCACGAGAATCATGATCTTTTTATTCTAAGCAAAAAAAATCGTGATTCTCATTTTGGCCAGAATCATGCAGCTCTACTATGGGGCAGCGGATGTCAGCGGTGACATGTCCGCTGACACCCACTGCTATTCGATCTGATCCTCTCGGTGAAATCCGGAACAGATGGAGACCCTATTTTCCATCCGTCTGGCGGATCGGATGAAAACGGACAGGCGGTCCGTTTTCATCCAATCCCCCCTTAGAGGAGAGCGGGACTCTGACAGGTTTGTCTCAGCAGATCGATCCCCCACTGAGCAAAGCGGAGTCCGTTGGGCGGACCGTCCGTGTGAAAGGACCCTCAAGCTCGCCATACATTATATAATTTTCTTGATCAATTTCCTTTAGATTTACCTTCAACTATGTAGTACAAGGGCCTGCCTGATTTCATACAAATTGAAAGTGCTTAGGATTGACCTCATGGTATATGGTTTTGGTAAATCTAAAGGAAAAATTGAATAATGTACGGCCAGCGTTACCTGAGTTCTATCTTGGTCCAGCGTTGTGTCCATCTGCAGCAGTGCTGGTCGGTGTTCCTCTCCTCACAGAGCAAGCAGCGGGAGCCATTGGCTCCTGCTGCTGTCAATCAAATCTTGTGAAGAGGGAGCAGGGTGGAGCCACACTGTGCGAGTCTACGGTCACACACAGCTTGGCTCGGTAGCGAGCCTGCAGGTGTGCCCCCATAGCAAGAGGCTTTGTTATGGGGGCACACACAAAGAGTAGGAGCTGAGAGTGCCAGCAGGAAACCCCAGAAGAGGAGGTTTGGGGCCGCTTGGAGCAGGGAAGTATAACATGTTTATTATTTTAATTTAAAAAAAATTACCTTTACCACATGTTTAAGTATTAAAGCAACGAAAAGAATGACAGCCTGGAAACATGCACCTTCAAAAACAAGTCAGAAATAGTAGCTTCAATATTTCTATCTTGACAGATTTTCTTTAAAGAAAAATAACACTAAGCATGGGAAATATGTGATTCCACAATTTAAAGCATCTTCCTTATAGCCAGTCTGCCAACTAATGCTGAACTAAAATACGTGGCTTACTTCATAGAAAGGAAGTGATCACATTTCCTAAATTTGTTTTAACAATTAGACTCGATTGCCACCACCCAAATTTATGTGTTGCAACTTGAGAAAACTTCTGCAATCTGACAAAGTGTTTACATCAATGGTGGCAAAATGACTAAATACAGAGGTGCCGAGTGCATCTGATGACATCCCCATGGTGTACACAGAATATTCAGTATATGCAATGCTACAGAAGATTGACACTGCGGATACAGGAGACTGCAGGAGTTCAATGCCATCACAACTCCTTTACAAATACGTTCACTACTGGCTGCTGGGGACAAAAGGCCTCACAATAACAGAGTGCTGCAAGTTGGGTACAAGAACATAACACACACACACACAACAAACAAAGCCTGCTCAGTTTATTCTCTCAGTCCACCCTAAATTAAAATTTTGGTGGGCAGTGATGTTCCAAGTTACCCACTTGGCTTACGTTTCCGATTCCCAGATCTCCTTGTGGAATTTTCGCTATACAGTGGAATCTGAATTATTTTAGTGCATTGGTAACTGGTACTGCTCTTCTCATGGATTCCTTTTTCTGGAAATTAATTCACTGAGCAAACTGACACTTTGTGCTACAAAATCTCAGGCCTCTTGTTGTACATTTTGCAGTACAAGAAATACAGTATGGAAACTGAGACCATCTGATGTCAGCACCAAAAGGGTGGGAACTGCTGGGAACTCCAATACCCAATAATGTGATTTGCACATCGCAAGAACATTTAACCAACAATATACTGACAGACAGTAAAAAAATTTGTGAGGTATACATACAAAATACATTACTGAGCACACTGTACAAAGTGGATGATGTGGTGTAGGTAGTCCAAGAGGGGGACATCAAGTGAATGAAAGGAGGAGGAATGATTTTTCACTAGTCTAAGGTTTCTCATTTATCCAAGTCATTGTATAGCTAGTAGTTAGGATGGGAGGTGTGAAAATTGTGAAACCATCATGTCCTGGTTATTTAATAACATCCCTGGGTGTCAAGTCTGCACATGTGTCAGTCCTTTGATTTACATGGCTGAAGATGTGACTTGTCAAACTGTTGGGGTAGAGGTTAAAACAACATTATATGTGAGAGACAGATGGTGTTGAAGGCCCCTCAAAAAGTTCTTGGAAAGTCAATATCTGCCTTGACACATTACACAGCGATTGAATTAGGGCGACTGTGCGATGTGTGTGGATATAAATACTGGGGTACGTCCTTGACACTCATTAGAACAGAAGAAATGGCTTGAATAAGTTGGGACACATCTTCAGCATTACAGAGGAAGTCCAGTTGAAGGTAAATAACCACTACTAGCCATTCTCCTTTAGAAAGCCAGAAGTATACATAGACTACTAAATTATAAATAAGTCTGTACTTTGTAGAAGAATGCTGAATCCTCATTACCCAGACTCACTACTCTAATGCCCCGTACACACGGTCGGATTTTCCGACGGAAAATGTGCGATCGGAGCGTGTTGTCGTGTGTGCGCTCCATCTGACTTTTTCCATCGGATTTTCTGACACACAAAGTTTGAGAGCAGGCTATAAAATTTTCCGACAACAAAATCCGTTGTCGGAATTTCCGATCGTGTGTACACAAAACCGACGCACAAAGTGCCACGCATGCTCAGAATCAATTAAGAGACGAAAGCTATTGGCTACTGCCCCGTTTATAGTCCCGACGTACGTGTTTTATGTCACCGCGTTCAGAATGATCAGATTTTCCGACAACTTTGTGTGACCGTGTGTATGCAAGACAAGTTTGAGCCAACATCCGTTGGAAAAAATCCATGGATTTTGTTGTCGGAATGTCCGATCAATGTCAGATCGTGTGTACAGGGCATAACAAGTCATTGTGACTACACTACTGTAAAATTATCACTACATGATGCTGGATTCAATTTGTAACCTATTTATATTCCATTGGCATCATTTCTGCCATACATTGTATCGATCAAATAAACATTGCTTGTTTTCAGCCTTTGGCAATAAATAAAGTAAAAGCAAAATAGACATACTCTACCACTGTATATACTATTACCAGTACCAAAATGGGTCTATTTATTAAGCCACACTCATTTTTGTCAATTCCCTTTAAACAAACAACATATACATTAGTACAAACACAAAATGTTCACATAAATATAAAAACATAACAGATCCAAAGTTAATAAAATGTATTATCCATGTTAAAATTTCTGACTTATACACAATGTAAGCACTGTGTAATCTTCTGTAGTTTTAAAGAAAACCTACTAGAAAATTATGTAGGCTGCCATTGCTGACCTTTGCTTTTGAGAATGCTGTAAATGTGATGTCAAAGTTTCAGTATTTTCTGGGTCACCGATCTGGAACAAGTATAGAGCTAAGGAATTCTGGCACTCATTTACTGTATATGTTCTATTGCATGGATGCTCAACCTATGGCCCTCCAGCTGTTGTGGAATTCCAAGTCCCATCATGCCTCAGCCTTTGGGAGTCCTGCTTGTAATGGCCAGCCTTGCAATCCCTCATGGGACTTGCTTGTAAAAGTCTGCCTTGCATTGCTCATGGGACTTGTAGTTCTGCAACAGACTGACGGCCACAGGTTGAGCACCAATATTCTATTGTATGACTCAAAATGATTAAAGGGGTTGTAAAGGTAATTTTTTTTTTTTAAATAACAAACATGTTATACTTACCTTCACTGTGCAGCTCGTTCTGCACAGAGTGGCCCTGAACCTGGTCTTCTGGGGTCCCACGGCGGCTGTTTCAGCTCCTCCCCGCAAAGACTCACCACCTTAATGCGAGCTTCCTCGCATGGTGGTCAGTTCTTGCGGGCGCGCTCCTGTGATACAGCCGGCGGCTATAGCCGCTCACTGTATCACTCGGCCCCGCCCCCCAGTGTGCCGCGTCATTGGATGTGATTGACAGCAGCGCGAGCCAATGGCTGCGATGCTTTCAATCCATCCACTGTAGCCAATCAGCGGCCAGGCTGAGCGGCGAAATCGATGTCAGGAGCGAGCTCGGGACTTTCGAGGGGTCAGGTAAGTAAAAACGGGGGGGGCTGAGGGCGGCGGTATTGTCTGAAGTTTTTTCACCTTAATGCATAGAATGCATTAAGGTGAAAAAAACTTTTACCTTTACAACCCCTTTAAAGTCAGATACAGCTAAGCAAGCAGCATTTTCAGAAAAGGTCAGTATTGGTGGCCCCATACTATTCTCAAGACTGGTCTTTTTTTTTTTTTTAAACCCCCTTCTCAAAAGACGACATAGACTGAACAGCTTGGACTACCTGGCTCTTTCAAAATCTGTAGGAAGCTCTTGAAAGCTAAGATGATGGCAACACCGCTTTGAATTGTGTAACAGCAGCGCTTTTTTTCAATAAACAAAATAAAAATGAAAATTGACACTTACAAGGATTTCCTTCTACAGTTTCTATCTGCAGAAGAACCTCAAGCACTCCAGATAAACATTTAAGCAAAGTGGACACTGGCGATTTTGATATATACATTATATATATATATATATATATATATATATATATATATATATATATATATATATATATATATATATATATATATATATATATATATATATATATATATATATATATATATTATATAAAATATCTGAAAACAGCAGCTGATGTCTGGAGTTGGAGGACAAACATATATCACAAATATAAACTAAAATACAATTTGTCAAACACGGTCGTACATCACACCAATATTTTGGGGTTGGATCCTCTCCCTTGTTTTTCCAGCAAATCTTCCTGCTTGAGCTTTGGCTTTTCTGTCCTTGTATGCCACACCCAGACCTGCGTGGGAGAGCCATATGTCAGTAAAATGATAAAAGAAGTGAGACAGGTGCTAGGCACATCACAAGGGGTGTTGTCTGATGCACATCACTATACCACTCCTACAGAAACAGATGGATTTATTGTTCTATTCAATTCCTATTCATTTCCTTATTGATCGCTGGCATGTTTTCAAATTTTTAACTATGCAACTCTATTTCACTTTTCAACATGAACAAGCTAGTGATGAAGGGGAAACTATTTTAATGCTCTAATTAAAATGAACTTGTAGGAAATAAAACACATTCTAGCTAAAGTGGTGTTAAAAGTGTGCTACCAATTTTTATAGAAGTCTTCCCTATCGGGAATCATCCCTCTGCATTGATAAAATGAGATGTACCAGTGAACTTTTTACCAGCGGTGCCAGTTTTACCAGCTCATTAAGGCCCCATTCACAGTTGTGAGACTTTTCCTGTGATTTGGGACTGCAAAGTGGCATGACAAGTCGTATCCCATGATTTCCAATGAGTACCATTCATATCTGTGTGACTTCAAGTCCTCCCTGTACTACTTTGGTCCGACTTTGATGCGGGTTGAGGTCCATAGACCTCAAGTTTACACAGGCATCCCCTGAAATCGCAGCAAAATCGTGCAACTTTGAAGTCGCGGTAGTGTGAAAGGGGTCTAAACTGATCATCCCAAACGTCTGAATGTGAACCAGGACAATCCATTGTGAATGCTGACTCGTACTTGCTCATCTCTGCTCTCTTTTTTTTTTTTTTTTTCCCAAGCTGAAGGTCAGAAAAGGTGTTCATATCAAACTCATTTTGGAAATTTGAAAACTATTCCCTTGGATATTAACCATATAGTGTTTAAGCACAGAACAGATATTTCGGTGCTGGAAAAAAAACAAAAACAAAAAAAAAAAAAAAAAACCCTTTCTCCTCCCTTATACTAGGACCACTAATTAGGAAGTCCTGATCAGAAAGCTCCATGTGGGTTTATGGGTAGGCTAATGTAAATGGACTTGTGTCCCTTTACACCCGTCTACCTCCAAGTAGGTCCAGGTAAAAACAAAAAAAAAATAAAACAGAAAAGGACCGCATCCTTTCCTGTTTTTCTGGACTTAAATATGATGGATTAGAGGTAGCCTGATGTTTACATCCATCTGCTCAGTCTGATTACCGCTGTTCGCTGTGTAAATGCGGACACAAACTGAACAGCCACAAATTTAACTCTGTCCCGTGCAGTTTTGATTCAGCAGGGGATCCCCTGCTGAACGGAGTGGAGTGGTATCTTGTGAAAGTGCCCCAACACCATCTGAACACAAAACAAAGTGATATTGAACCCTCTTTTTTTTTTTAGGCGATTTCAGCAGCCGATTTAAAGAATGTTACCCCGACATTTCAAATTCCTGATTTGTGTCTGTTGTACCATGTACTTGTGTTTATCCTGTTTTTTGTATTGCTTTCTTTGTGTGAAATCCCTGGCGATCCTGACAGTCTCCCCGCTTTCAAATTAACCACAATAGGCATAAGAGCACATCCGTCCCAGTGCGATCAGTTTTCTGGCTGTGCTGGGAAAACAGCCTGCCTGTCCTGCAATGATCAGACTTCTGCTGACACTTCCCTCTGCACAGCCATTCACTGGGAAGATCATTGTACTGCTGTTTCTCCACCCCCACCCCTCCAGGCCCCTTATGCAGCTGAGAACATAAATTATGTGATTACCTTTAAAAAAAAAAAAAGGGGGAAAAAAAAAAAAGTATTTTTAATTTTTTATCATATTTATACAGAAGTGTTTTTAATTTATCTTTTAAAATGAATGGGTTGTTTTATAAAGTGAGGGTTCACATATACTTTAATCACTTACTGAATATACAGCTTCTTTCTCTTTTAATCCTCGACTATGTTCCAGTTTAAGCTGGTGCCATGACCGCTGCCTAATGTTTCAGGGTGGCACCTTTCTGTAGCAGTATCCTATGGAGCCACCCTTCCATTCAGGGACTAGAGAGTTGTGTCTCTCTACACTGTGTGCATCAATATAAAACACAGCCCATTACCAAAGGATGGCAAGACACTCCCCTGCTCCACCCCCTTTTCCTTATCCAAGCTTACAGACTAACTGGAGACTCTCTTCCCCACTCTTAAGGCCCCTTTCACACTGACCGACCGGGTCCACCTGTCAGTTTTTCAGGCGAACCCAATTGGACCATCCATAGCTCTCTATGGAGCGCCAGAGGTGCGATCTGGAGCAGACAGACAGACAGACAGACAATCTCCCTCCTGAAGTCTTCTGGGATATATGACAGGTCCTTGAAGACTTGGGGGCCAGCCACAGACCGCAGCGCCGCTCGTGCATGCGCAGTGGGCACCTGGCTGTGAAGCCGCAAGCGGTCACAGCCAGGTGCCCATAGTAAAGATGCCGGCACCGCCGTGGGAGGACACGGCTGCGGTGAGTACACCGCTGGATCGTGGGACAGGTAAGTGTCTGTTTATTAAAGGCAGCAGCTACACTTTGTAGCTGCTGACTTTTAATAAACAAACAAATGAATGGAAACATAGTCCTATTATTTAATCTCACCCTTAACTCTCTACAGCCTAACCTTAGCTCTAACACTTGAATTTACCTCCCGCCCATCACCCATACCTAAATCCCTAAAAGCCCACACTAATGCAAGCAACTCTTGCATTATCTACTAAAATGCTCTATGGAGCCAATTGATGTACTGAGATCACGCACTAAACTACCTCCCTCTCCCCATGTATATCTTTGGCTCCGTTCACACCTAAGAAATCTGAATTGCGGGTGAAATCGCTGCAATTCTGCACATGATTTGACATCACGGAAAATTGCGGGTCACTTTCGTGATGCCATCGCTTCCTAATGACACCCCAAGTGCGGTGCGATTTTGCCGCAATTGTCGAGCGATAAATTGCGCTGCAATTGCGGCAAAACGCAACACACGATGCTGCCACTCAAAAGAAGCGCCTGCTCTTTGAGTGACAAGCATCGCATGTTGTGATTTATCGCAGCAAAATCGCACCGCGATTGGGGTGCCATTAAAAAGTAATGGCATTGCACAAGCGTCCTGCGATTTCAAATCACAGGCAGAATCGTTGCGATTTGGATCACTCAGGTGTGAATGGCGCATTTGTCTTTGAGGCCACGTACACACTGGACATTTTTGATGCTACTCTTAGAGGCATCTGATGTTTTTTTTCTGCCTCTAAATGCCCCTGCAGGTAAAAAAAACAAAAAAACGCATTAACACTAGGTGCAATTACCGCTTGAGTGTCAACTCATTTTGATGGCCAGAATAAATTATTATTAACGCCCAAGGGCTTGATGTGCCTGAACACGTTACATGCATTTATAAGCGTCTTTTTTGCCAAAACACTGCTGCCAGGAGGAAAGGCATCAGAAAGATGGCAAAAATGTCCATGGTGCATGAGGCCTGAAATTTCAGGAAGAGAACTCTATATTTATATCACATACACGCAAGCCTTTGGAGTCTATCCCCCCCCCTAGACTAGCATGATAACTTAATGTAAATAAGTCTTACTGCTATGTGCAGTTTTTAAAAATAAAGTATTTCTTGTTCTACTGAGAAAAAGGAACGAAGCTTTCACCATGTGTGACAACCGATGGCCAAATTTGGAAAGGGCAAGAGGCGTTTATATATCAAATGGATATTAAAAGACAAATTACATTAAATTCACAAAATTTTCTATCTGTAGCATAATGCCTCACACATAGTTGTTCTCAATGTGTTTTTTTTATGTTATTCATTTTCTCACTTCCTCTAATATTAGCTATTTGGAAATTTAGAATTATCTTGTGCTCATCTACCATAGGTAGAGTATAATTAAATTTAGCAAGTTCCTGAGAAGTTATTAACGCGGAACTTCAGCCTTTTGCATTTCAAAAATTGATCTAGACGACACCCCAGCTCTTGTATCTCTAGTAAAGGAAAGCGGAGTTGAGATAAATATGTAGGTTGCCACTGCTGATCTTCTAAAAATGCCAGCTTCCTGGTTGTCATGATGATCCATTGCTCGTGGAACGTGCAAATCTCTTGTTTCTACGACCGCAGATAGAATGTGCTGACAGCTGTATATTTTCAGAGAGCTGGAAATCAGGGCTGCTATGGCATACTGTCATTTTGAACATTATTGCAAAGAAACCAAAGAAATAAATACAGCCACTGTCCTCTTCACCCTTAATCAAATGACTAAGGACTAAATGTTCAAAACGCGCAGGCAGTTTTTACAGTATGTTACATGTCTTTTCAATAAAGGAATACTATTTTTTGAATGTCATTCCGAGTGCCGCCCATCCCTCTCCTTACCCAAAATTAATTGGATTAATCGACCCATTTCACTTCCATGTTCAGAAGGATGTAAAAGCCAGCTGCTGCAGCACCCACATTGATGAGGGCAATGACTGATTTTCAGCCAATTTCAAATAAAAAGGATCCTGCTCCCTCGCAAATGCTACGCTCACCCTCTGACTCAATTCTACACTCTCTAACTCACATTTACAACCCCTTCACCCACCTCCCTCTCTGACACTCTACTCTTTTGAGGCACATTGCATTAGTCTATTCTCTCCCATTTCTCTAATAATTGCTGTCATCTACCGGCCCCATGGACCAGTATCAGCCTTCCTTGATGACTTCTCTGCTTGGCTACCCTACTTTCTCTCCTCTAAAATCCCCACAATTATTCTTGGTGACTTCAACATCCTTGTTAACATTAAACATTACTATTACTTCTAAACTTCTCAGTCTAACCTCATCGATTGACCTGAAGCAATGGATACAGGCTCCTACTCACTCCAACTGCAACACCCTTGACCTCGTCTTCTATCTGTGAACTCCATGCAACCTTTCCAACAATCCTCTCCCACTCTCTGAGCACCACCTTATTAGTTTTGCTCTCTCCATGTCTTCCACCTCCTCTCCCTCCAAACGCCTAACAGTTACACGTAGAAACCTTCGCCACCTCAACCCTTCTCTTCTCTACTCTACTCTACTCTGCTACTGATCACCTCTAAGATAAAATCTCACCCCTGTCCTGCCCCAACTTAGCCACTTTCATCTACAACAGCTCACTGTCTTCCTCCCTAGAAAAGCTTGCCCCCCTCACTACACGCAGAATTAGGCCCCGACTGCTACAACCCTGGCAAACAGACGACACCAGAAATCTCAGAAAATGTAGCTGCGCTCTTGAGCGTCTGTGGCATAAGACTAAGTTCCAGGAAGACTTCACAAAATATAAATCTGCCCAACTAAAATACTATTCCTGCCTTCACACTGCCAAACAGACCTACTTTATCACACTCATTAACACCTTCTCGTCAAATCCACGTAAACTCTTCTCTACCTTCAACACTCTACTCTATCTTCCTCTGCCTCCACCCACCAACTCACAAGCATTTCCTACCACCATTAAAACACTTGTTTTCACTCTTTTGTCACTGTTGAAAATACTTACTTAAAGTCTCCAAGTGACATTCTCCTTTTGCTAAAAGTAACGTACAAGGCTGACAAACCATTTATGCAAGCTTTGCATCAGCACATGGGCCCTATAGGATGTATTTTATCAGAGATGCAAGTCACATGAGTACTGGGATTCCCTCCTGGTGTTATGTACACGTAGACGTTGGGGGGAGATCTACTAAAACTGGAGAGTGCAAAATCTGATGCATTTCTGCAAAGAAACCTTCAGCTTTCAGGTTTTATTGTCAAATCTTAAAGTAGAACTATAGGCAAGTTTTTCCTAGTGCCTCCATGGCAGCATACCTGTGACAAGCTCCGCCTTGGCCCCTCCCTCAGGACCAGTGAATATTATAAAAGAAAATGATTAGTGCACTCCCAGCTCCTTTTTTTCCCTCATACCTCATGGTCAGTGAATGGTGGTCGAACATCTGTACCTCTGCAGTCGGCAGCTTCCAGCTTGGTTCAAGCCTCTCTCAGGTGCACATCCTATTCTTGGGCAGATAAATGTGCTGATAAGACAGGGAGGCCCTTCTGTGGGCCTTTTGGGACAGCAGTTGTCTCTTAACTAAAGAGCTCCTATCATTTATATACTGCCATTTGCTCATTCTGCTTGCCTGCAGCAGAGAAAGCAGCTATATCTATTTTTCACTTAGCCTTAGCCTTCCATTACTTCCTCCTGTCATTCATTTTCTATTGTTTTCCTTTCTCTGCGTTCCTCTCTCTTTTTTAGCCCCCCCCCCCCACTTCAATGCGACTTGAGGTCCATAGACCTCAAGAATACACAGGCATTGTTTCAAGACGCATCAAAATCATGGCAAAAATCGTGCAACTTTCAGGTCGCAATAGTGGAAACATAGGCTTACTCTGATGGATGATATCAGAGACATTGTTGAAAAGGAAAGGAAAAAAGAAAATAAATAATGTTTTTTTCCTCTCAATTACCTAGGAAAACTTTACAAGATTCAGCAATGCCAGACGGTCCATAGGAGGTAGAAGCAGCAGTGGTTCATATAAAAAAGAATTTCATCTCACCAATCGATAATTCAGCCTCAATTGAAGATCCTTTAGACAGCTGATTAGACCCCAATTTAAAGGAGCTTAAAGGGCTAGTAATGTCCTGGAAGCCAGCAATTGCATATCTGTATCCAAGGCACTGTGGGCATGGACCAAAAACATGTAAACAGGGATTCATCAAAATGTTCCTAGAGAAAATATAGTCAAGGCTTTGGACGAATTATGGCTCTTAGCAGACTTCACTGGTGAGACGGCGATGCATACAATTTGTTACTTCGCAAGATCGGTGTCACTACTTGTGATAGCCATATTGGTATTGTGGTCAGAACTATGGGCAGCTGACACTGTCAAAGCAAAATTAATATAAATACCCTTTTTTTGATGGTAAATCACTCTTTGCAGAAAGGTTACAGAAAGCCATTTCCCGCATCACAGGAAGAAAGCCAGACATGATTCCCCAGAACTGCAGAATTAGATGTACCCGGGGATTCAGGGATGCTTACTTGCACGCACCCATACTAGAACTGTTACAGAAGTATCTGAGATTTTCGGTCGACCAGGCCTATCTACAATTCCAGTGTCTCCCCTTCGGGCCCTGCACTTCCCTCAGAGCCCTCACGAGGGCTTGGATCACCATCCAAGCTTCTTTATGAGAACTGGGTCTCAGTTCTTATCACTAACCAGACGATATCTTCCTTTTATCAAAAGATCCAGCCCAGCTGGTGGAACACAGGTGGACGCTGTGGCCTGCACTATCAATATACAGTTGGATGGTAAATCAAACGAGTCATCTTTTCTCCAGTTTAGGCGCCTTATTCAACACCACAAAAGAAACGGAGTCTATGCCATCTCAGAAAGTGTGGGCTATCAATCAGAATGTAAGGAGAGTGAGGACATAGTCCTACATATCAGCTTCGAGCTAACAACTTAATAGGGATTTTTGTCTTTTTGTATCCAGATGGTCCCATGGACACATAGATACCTCAGGCATCTTTTAGCTAGAATTCCTGAAGCAAACCGTCTATCCCAGTCCATATATCAAACAAGTTTGATGCACAGGGGTCTGCACTAGTGGACAAAGAGCCTGTAAAGTAAAATGCCTGTAAAGCCACGTCCATTAAGGCATGTCTTCTGGACCACAGACGCCAATGCAATAGGCTAGGAAGCACATTGCAACCAGATGTTGGTTCAAGATAGATGGGCGTTCAATGCGGCAGACATCATCGCAAATATCCTGGAATACCAGGTGGCTTATCTCGCATCAACAGCATTTACTCTCTCAGATCAAGGACAAATCAGTTCTGATATCACACATACATCACCAAGGCGGAACCAACAACAGTTCCTTACTAAGGAAAGTGGAACCCATCTTTATTTGGGCAAAGGGTTATCTGAAGGTTTTAAGAGTAGTCTATCTTCCAGCCCACTTAAACACAGACGCTAATCACCTATCCCAAGGATTCCTGGATCCCAACAAATGGTCCCTACGACCGAAGTTATTCAGTTGGATTGTGGGCCAGTGGACCTTTCCCAAACTGCATCCTTTTGCTAACAGCAAGCAATACCAAGCTGTGGAGGTTTATTTCACATCAATCTCACCCTTGGGCAGAAGCAATAGATGCCCTGTCAAGTCCTTGGGCATGCAATCTAATTTAGGTCTCCTCCCTCAAATTCTCTCCAGACTTGCAATATCAACAATAAACAGTGATAACAGTCCTGCCATATTTGCACATGATTCCCTGGGGCAATATTTCGTGTCTAGCCTCCGGCAAATATTCCTCTGATACCCGTTCTTCTGGCTCGAGGCATCACACCCATCAGAATCCTCACAGATTGAACCTTCACATTAGAATGTTAAAAGAGAGGCTTTAATCATTAAGATGTTCCTCCAGAGTTGTTTCAACTCTGCTCAATGCACAGGAGCCTTCAATGAACGATACGTGTGACAAAGTTTGGAATAAGTTTAGATCTTTCGCGAACGGCAAAACTTCAATCCTGATGTAACCTCTTCCTCCCAACTCCTTGACTTCCTGCAATCAGACCTTGATTTAGGATTAGGATTAAGCAACTTAAGGTACAGCTGGTGGCAATCTCTGCTGTGACAACAAGAGATGGGCCGAAGATCCTTTAATAATTGAATTCTTCAAGACAGTCAAAAAGATAAACCCACCCATTAAAAAAAAATCTTTCCCACTTGAGAAAGATTGTTCCCACTCTATCACTCTGGAACCCTTATCCAAACAGCCTTTTGCCCCATCTGATTCGGCATCCTTGTGGAATCTCACTTGGAAACTATTTTTCTTTGTGGCTATGGCATCGGGCTGGGGAGTATCAGAACTTCAGGCTCTGGGTTCAGAAGACAATAATATTATTTTTTGTACTCAGATAGAGTGGAACTTAGAACAGTACATGGATTCATCCCCGAGTTCTCCTCTTCCTCTACTATCTCCGAGCTTTGGCCCACCCAGGGCCGGATTCCCGACAGGCCAGGCTCGGGCCGGGGCCAGGTCGGCTCAGCTTGGGCAGGTCCACTCTGCTTCGGCAGGGAGCATATCCGCTCCGCTCAAGCCGCCCCCCCCTACCCCAGTCATTGATGGAGGACTGTGTGCCGCGCTGCATGCTGGGAAGTGTAGTTTCCAGCACAGTCTCGCGCGGATTCACGTCTTCCTCGCGTGGCAGACAGGAGGCGCGGAGGGTGATAGCGAGAGCGGAGGCTTCAGGCAACAGCCTACTAACAAGTGAGGACCCCTGTCCACCCCACTGTCCCGTCCACCCCACTGTCCCCCTGTCCACCCCTCTGTCCCCCTGTCCACCCCTCTGTCCCCCTGTCCACCCCTCTGTCCACCCCACTGTCCCACTGTCCCCCTGTCCACCCCTCTGTCCACCCCACTGTCCCCCTGTCCACCCCACTGTCCCCCTGTCCACCCCTCTGTCCACCCCACTGTCCCCCTGTCCACCCCACTGTCCCCCCCTCTGTCCACCCCCTCTGTCCCCCTGTCCACCCCACTGTCCCCCCCTCTGTCCCCCTGTCCACCCCACTGTCCCCCCCTCTGTCCACCCCCTCTGTCCCCCTGTCCACCCCACTGTCCCCCCCTCTGTCCCCCTGTCCACCCCACTGTCCCCCCCTCTGTCCACCCCCTCTGTCCCCCTGTCCACCCCCACTGTCCCCCTGTCCACCCCCACTGTCCCCCTGTCCACCCCACTGTCCCCCTGTCCACCCGTCCACCCCACTGTCCCCCTGTCCACCCCACTGTCCCCCTGTCCACCCCTCTGTCCACCCCACTGTCCCCCTGCCCACCCCCTCTGTCCCCCCCCCCTGTCCACCCCTCTGTCCCCCTGCCCACCCCCTCTGTCCCCCTGTCCACCCCACTGTCCCCCCCTCTGTCCCCCTGTCCCCCCCTCTGTCCCCCTGTCCCCCCCTCTGTCCCCCTGTCCCCCCCTCTGTCCCCCTGTCCACCCCTCTGTCCCCCTGTCCACCCCTCTGTCCCCCTGTCCACCCCTCTGTCCCCCTGTCCACCCCTCTGTCCCCCTGTCCACCCCTCTGTCCCCCTGTCCACCCCCACTGTCCCCCTGTCCACCCCTCTGTCCACCCCCACTGTCCCCCTGCCCACCCCCTCTGTCCACCCCCACTGTCCCCCTGCCCACCCCCTCTGTCCACCCCCACTGTCCCCCTGTCCACCCCCACTGTCCCCCTGTCCACCCCCACTGTCCCCCTGTCCACCCCCACTGTCCCCCTGTCCACCTCTCCATCCCACAGTCTGTCCCCCCTCTCCATCCCACAGTCTGTCCCCCCTCTCCATCCCACAGTCTGTCCCCCCTCTCCATCCCACAGTCTGTCCCCCCTCTCCATCCCACAGTCTGTCCCCCCTCTCCATCCCACAGTCTGTCCCCCCTCTCCATCCCACAGTCTGTCCCCCCTCTCCATCCCACAGTCTGTCCCCCCTCTCCATCCCACAGTCTGTCCCCCCTCTCCATCCCACAGTCTGTCCCCCCTCTCCATCCCACAGTCTGTCCCCCCTCTCCATCCCACAGTCTGTCCCCCCTCTCCATCCCACAGTCTGTCCCCCCTCTCCATCCCACAGTCTGTCCCCCCTCTCCATCCCACAGTCTGTCCCCCCTCTCCATCCCACAGTCTGTCCCCCCTCTCCATCCCACAGTCTGTCCCCCCTCTCCATCCCACAGTCTGTCCCCCCTCTCCATCCCACAGTCTGTCCCCCCCTCTCCATCCCACAGTCTGTCCCCCCCTCTCCATCCCACAGTCTGTCCCCCCCTCTCCATCCCACAGTCTGTCCCCCCCTCTCCATCCCACAGTCTGTCCCCCCCTCTCCATCCCACAGTCTGTCCCCCCCTCTCCATCCCACAGTCTGTCCCCCCCTCTCCATCCCACAGTCTGTCCCCCCCTCTCCATCCCACAGTCTGTCCCCCCCTCTCCATCCCACAGTCTGTCCCCCCCTCTCCATCCCACAGTCTGTCCCCCCCTCTCCATCCCACAGTCTGTCCCCCCCTCTCCATCCCACAGTCTGTCCCCCCCTCTCCATCCCACAGTCTGTCCCCCCCTCTCCATCCCACAGTCTGTCCCCCCCTCTCCATCCCACAGTCTGTCCCCCCCTCTCCATCCCACAGTCTGTCCCCCCCTCTCCATCCCACAGTCTGTCCCCCCCTCTCCATCCCACAGTCTGTCCCCCCCTCTCCATCCCACAGTCTGTCCCCCCTCTCCATCCCACAGTCTGTCCCCCCTCTCCATCCCACAGTCTGTCCCCCCTCTCCATCCCACAGTCTGTCCCCCCTCTCCATCCCACAGTCTGTCCCCCCTCTCCATCCCACAGTCTGTCCCCCCTCTCCATCCCACAGTCTGTCCCCCCTCTCCATCCCACAGTCTGTCCCCCCTCTCCATCCCACAGTCTGTCCCCCCTCTCCATCCCACAGTCTGTCCCCCCTCTCCATCCCACAGTCTGTCCCCCCTCTCCATCCCACAGTCTGTCCCCCCTCTCCATCCCACAGTCTGTCCCCCCTCTCCATCCCACAGTCTGTCCCCCCTCTCCATCCCACAGTCTGTCCCCCCTCTCCATCCCACAGTCTGTCCCCCCTCTCCATCCCACAGTCTGTCCCCCCTCTCCATCCCACTGCCCCCCCTCTCCATCCCACTGCCCCCCCTCTCCATCCCAGTGTCCCCCCTGTGCATCCCACTGTCCTTCTGACCACTCTGCAGTCCCCCCTCCACCCCACTGCCTCCCCCTGTGCATCCTGCTAGTGTGGGGTTCTTTGGGGTGCTGTGGTTAGGGTGGTCCACTTTGGGGTGCCTTAGATATGATGGACTGATTTGGAGTGTTGAGATAGAATGAGCCACAAGCTGGTCTAGGTAGGAGGAGGGCGGGACTTTTATCACAGCGCGTCCGAACTATAGTCCGGCCCTCTAACAGTCTGACCGATAGTGAACTGGCCCCCTGTTTAAAAAGTTTGAGGACCCCTGATCTAAAGAGTAGCATCATGGTCATCCCTCCATGCGTTTATGAGACGCTACAGAGTAGACCCGGCAGCTTTCTCATCTGTAGAAACTGGCAGACAGGCTATCAGGCCGGCATTTGCCTATTTTATATTCTTTTTCAGATAAATCTTTTACTATGCATCATCCCATCCATTTCAGCTAGTTATTTGTCACAGGTATGGAGGCACCAGGAAAACAGAAAATTGTTTCATACTTACCGTAATTTTCTTGTCCTGGTGCCTATCCATGGCAACATACAATCCCACCGACGGTATGCTATATTACGTAGAATGCTGGGAGTGCACTAATCCTTTTCTTTTATAATATTCACTGGTCCTGAGGGAGGAGCCAAGGTGGAGCTTGTCACAAGTATGCTGCCATGGATAGGCACCAGGAAAAGAAAATTATGGTAAGTATGAAACAATTTTCAGTTTTTTTGTCATTTTGGATAGAGCAAGGGAGGGTTATAACCCCTGTCAGATTTTTTTTTCGCCATCTGTGTCATATTGCGGATATTTCCCTTCACTTCTTGTCCCATAACCAAACAGGAAGTGAGAGGAAATCCCTGCAAATTAAGGGAATTCCTTGGGGACCCCCAGGTCACCAGGACTAGTGTCTCCATTGGAAGATTTGCCCTCCACTACTTTTCTGGGGACAACCCAAAATTTGAGTTTTTTTTTTTACTTTCACTTCTGATGATAATAGCAAACAGGAAAAATATAGAGGGGGAATCTCCCTAACGGGGACACAGACAGCAATAAAAACCTGACAGTTGTTCTAATCCCTCTTCACTCTATCCAAAACTAAAAAAAAAAAAAAAAAAAAAAAAAAAAAAAAAGGTTTTAACTATAGTTATACTTTAAAGAATAGGTCAACCCCAAATTTCTGATTCCTGATATGAGCCTGCTGTACCATGTGTTTGTATGAAAAAGTATCCTATTCTCTTTGTATTGCTTCCTTTGTGTGAAAACCCTTGTGTTCCTACCAGTCACTCTGTTTACTATTATAAACTGACCACACTGAGAGCGCACAACATGGTCAGTTTTCTAGTGATGCTGAGAACTCAGCCTGCTCTTCTCCAATGATCACACTTGTGCTGACACAACCCTCCCCCAAACAGCCATTCAGTAGGAAGACCGGTGTGCTGCTGTTTCTCCTCTCCCATCTCTCTAAGATACTTATGCAGCTTAGAACAGAGGTGTGATCACTTATAAAAAAAAAAAAAAGAGGGGAAAGGTGGTACACAGATGTTTTGCCTTTCATTTCTATTTTAAACTGTATGCATTGTTTTACAAGGTGAGGGTTTACATATACTTTAATTGAATAAGCTAGAGTTAGAAGCCGAATGGCTACCATGCACAGATGCAGATTCTGAGCACTCCAATTTTAGTAAATCCCCCCCACTGTTTACTTCTAGAGTAGATGAGAAGCAGTACGTATTTTTATGATGCCCTAACCATGCTCCTAATTTGTAATTTGGTGTTTTACTCCCTGCCTGACCAATGCAGGCATGCAGAATGCTTCTACCATTTCCTTTTGACATCTGGATTAGAAGTGGAGAGAAGGTTCACTGTCTGACCCCAGTTGGCAATACATATCTATCTAGCAAATAAGCATTTGTGCTTGGACAGTATACGAATGGAAGGGGAGGGGGCAAATTATTTTCTTGCACAAGGGATTCTTGGCGACTTTGTCCACCCCTGATATTGTAAATGGAATAATAAGTGGTAGCAAGGTTAAAGCTTTAGCTCGAGTAACAAATAGACAGTAGGGGAAACCGCAGAATAGACACCCCAGCTCGGCTGCCTCCTGCCTGTTAGTGGGAGCAGTAACAACTGGTAGGAATTGGGAATGTAAATCATGATCTTTGAACATAAAAACCTAGAATTTGACAAAAAGGGTAAGGGAAGTGCCCAGATCTTCAAAACGAAAAACAAGAGTGGATTGATCTCCTCCATTCCGATCAAAAGGTATCGGGCTGAACCAACACATGATAGCAGCGTTTCAAATTTTATCTATCTGGCTGCTGTAGGATATGAAGGACAATAGCAAGCAGGCATAATCTTATTGTTAATGTACCAATATTTTTAATGTAAAACAGCTGGTTGAGGCTGGGTTCACACTTGTGCGATGCAAGACATCGCATGTGATTCGCACCGCATTGTTGTGCAGATCACATGTGATATGTCTGTGCGATGCAAATTCAGCCATACAAATTGTATGGCTGAATTTGCATCGCATTTGCACCAAAATGGTGCAGGACCCTTTTCTTGGTCCGCACTGGAATCGGATAGCATGGGTGCGATCTGATTCCTGCACCATTTGACAGTTCGCACTGCGATCTTGATCTGGGGGTGTCATTAACTTTGTATTGACACCCGCAGCAGTTCGCAAAAGGCAGTGTGAACCGCCTGCAGGTGACATGTGATGCGGGAACCCGCACTGGAACTGCGCTGGTTCCCGCATCACATATATGTGAACTAGGACTTAGTGGGATGAACAATCCAAACTACCTGCTATTTAATACTGTTAATTATTGTAGCTTGTAATATGTGTTTATGCTGGTGCGTGCACACAAACCTTAGTGCAATTATCCGCTCGTGGCTCCAGTTCTCTCACTGTTACAAGTTGTCCCAGTAAACTGCTCTCCAGAAAACCTCTCTCGGCATCAGGGTCAAATTTTGCTTTCGGATAGGTTAGAAGTAACGACAGGGACACTGCAAATCCTGCCATGTCAATAGGGAAAGGCCTGTGCGTCTTCCAGGCAGTGTGGAAGCCAACTACTTTACCATTATCAACAAGTGGTGCTTCATATTTCAGACCTCCAACTAGCCCAACAGGCCAGACAGACACTTTCTGGGTATGACGCATCTAAAATAAAATAGTATAGAATTTATCATGAGTTAATCATATACAGCAAGTTTTGAAATAACCAAATCTAGTTACTATATATAGCAATTAACAATTTTTCTCACAATACAGTAACCATCAATTTTTGTCTGTGCCCAACCCCCTCGACTAAATGAGGCTGATAATCGTATGCCAACAACTTCTATTCACCGTCAGGAATAATGCTGCGGTTAGGATCACCTCTCACCTTATGGTGATTTCCTCTCACACCCTGTTATATCCTAAAGACAGAAAGTGAAATAATTTACCCAATGGACACAGACAGAAAAACAAAACAAAAAAAAAAAAAAAATAAAGGTTCTAAGCTTTCCACAATGCAAAACTAGAAGTGTTTTGGCTTAGTTCTAAATTGAAGCTACTCTCCAGTCTGCCAGCCACCCCACAACCACTCTAATTGCTGGCATAGACAAAAAGCCTACATAAATGCCCTTTTCACTCACTTAAACCCATGGTCACATGATCTGGACTCTAACCCTTCCCTCTTTTGTGTACAGGAGGCAGTGTCCTTCTGCGGGTATCTATGCCATTTCCAGAGTGACATGTAGACTTCAAATTGGCCGTTTAGTGGTGGGGTTCTCTGAGAATCCAGAAGAGAAGTCTCAGCAGTGAGTTGGCAAGAGGGGACCGACCGGTGCAGGTACATTAGCATTGCTGGATTACCGGTCCCTGCAACCGGAAGGGGACCAGCGAGGGACGCTGACTTAGGTTAGTAAAAATACTTTCATCAGTTACTTTTAAATGATTCTAAAGGTTTGTGTTTTTTTTTTTTTAAAAAAACATATCATACTTACCTGCTCTTTGCAGTGGTTTTGCACAGAGCAGCCCCAATCCTCTTCTTCTCAGGTCCCGCCCCCGGTCGGCGCTCCTGGCTCCTCCCCTTTGACCAGTGCCCCCAATAGCAAGCTGCTTGCCATGTTGGCACTGGTGCGTGCTCACTCTGAGCCCTGCTCTATGCATCCAAAAGACACACAGCTGTGGCTCGGCCCCACCCTCCACTCTCTCCTCATTGGCTCACTGGCTGTGATTGACAGCAGTGGGAGCCAAAGGCTTCAGCTGCTGTGTCTCAGCCAATGAGGAGATAGAGAAATGCCCCTGCATTTGTTTTTTCTTGCATATCTTGGAGACTGCTTCTGCTTCCCTGCTAAGGCTGGCCCTGAATCAATAGACTATTTTTAGGCTGCATAGCAGCCCACTGGCCACTTGGACTTCAGTTCTATAGGATCTGTTTCAGTACCAGCGCCACACGTATATTTATTATAATGGGGAGAGAGAGACCCGGGAACAGCAAAGGCTCCTATCTGCATAGCTGGATCAAGAGGTGGCTCAGGTGAGTATTAGGGAGGGGCTGTGGGGGAGCAGAACAAAGAAGGTTGTTTATCTTAATGCATGAAGCAAAAAAAAAAAAAAACACCTTTTAGTCTTTACAACCACTAACAAAAAAAAAATTGTAACCAACATCAAAAATAAAGAAAGCATCTAATGTTTGTTTACTAGAGGAAATACAATACCATTTGAGAACTAGTTACCTAAAGCTAACCTATTCCTGGCTGTCACGTTTATCCTATGGCTTCACAACAAACTAGGGAACTAGAAACTTATATAAACACCCCTTTCACACTGAGGTGTGTTAACCCAAAAAAACTGCCCACCAGCGCCAGAAATCCGGCGCCAAAACATGGAAAAAACGACTGGCGTTTGGCGGCGCGTCAGTGTGAAATGGGTCTAAAGATTTAGTAATGGCAGCTACTACATTTCAGTCATGATCGGTTAACTTCAAAATCTGTTTTTGCTGACCTCCAGGATCAGTAAAACATGGTTACACTTCTCACCTCCTGAAAGATTTTCACACTGTACGTGTTGTCATCATCTGCAAAGTATACAACTCCGCGGTCTCCAGACCGGTGTTCACGAAGCCAGCGCATGGCTTCATTTCGCTGCTCCACCCCACGTGGTTTGAGCCAGTTTGGATCGGTGTCTTTCAGTTTCATTGCTGGTGGAGTCTGAACATTCAAGTGTGTGTAAGGCAAGTCACTCTGTGCCAGGAGCTCAGCCACTGCCGCCGTACGTTCCACAGAGTCCTCCACTAGAATCCAGTGCAGGGCGGGTACTAGAAGTAACGTCTGAGATAGACGGATAAGCTCAGCTCGCTGATGGGGCCTGAGAACAAGGCAAGACAGAAGATGTGACATTTTTCTATGTGAGCATATCTATTAAATCATGAGAAGCAGAAAAAAAAAAAAAAAGGAAGCACAAAAAGCCAGAAATTACCAGTACATCTCTTTATAAGGTAAAAATAGGATTTTTATAACAGCTTACCTGTAAAATCCTTTTCTTTTGATGTACATCACGGGACACAGATCCTCAGTAATTACTGATGGGGTTATATAGGGTATCACTAGGTGATTGGACACTGGTCACACCCTAAACAGGAAGTTCAACCCCCTATATAATCCCTCCCCTTACAGGGATACCTCAGTTTTGTAGCAAAGCAATATTAGAAGAGGGGTGGGACCTCTGTGTCCCGTGATGTACATCAAAAGAAAAGGATTTTACAGGTAAGCGGTTATAAAAATCCTATTTTCTTTCTCGTACAAAAAAAAAACAAAAAAAAAAAAAACACATGTTTATCTGGGTGATCCCACTCAGAATAAATGAGCTTTTCTAGCAAATTATGAAAAGGAAAAGCATGTGTTGTTTGAGGAGGCTTCAGTGACCCCAAAGAAGAAGAGAGTTCTTTAACTGACTCAGATGCTGGTAATTTAAATGTGGAGCAGACCAATCCAGCAAGGATCTGTACTAAGACCTTCTCATCTTGAGAAGCTGAAGAGGGCCCTTCTCCACTTGATTCCTCAGAGGAGGAATCATCAGTCCCATCCCGATCCTCTGAAAGGGATTCTTCTCCTTTTTCCCCCCCAGAGTTCCTCTGCCTGAGGGTCCTGGGTAACAGAGGAAGACCTGGTGTGTTTTCTTCCACTGAGTGAAGATGTGATTAAGGCCATTAATCTTTCCTCTAGTTCATTAATGGTTGAGGAAAAAACCTCCTGCGTAATATATACAGGGGCTGAAGTGCCAGAAGCAGATGCAGCCCCCGACCCCAACGGCTCTCCCTGGCCGGCCATCCCAGGTCCTTCAGGGGGGGGGGGGGGGGGGGGGGGAGGCGCTGCAGAAGGGGGGGTCCTCAGAGCCTGAGGGAGATCCCCTAGAGCCTCTGGTTTTTGGGGTATTTGTACCTCTTATACCCATAGTGCAAAGCAAACAAGGTGGAGGGATCACACAAATGAAACAATGACTGCTGAGCGATGTAGTACAGCAACTGCCGCTGCTACCAATGCCCAGTCAAATGTTTCTTCGTAAATGCTGCCTAGGAGAATGCCTGTGTCCCACCTTACAGGCGACTGTCAGCTCTGTGTCCCTCCATAGGCTGTGTGCACCTGAAAAGTGTGCTTCTTATAGCCTGTGCAGCCGGCGATGTGGGCGTCTAAGCACGCCGGACATCGAGCTGACGCTCCACCCCACCTCGTTTTTTTCAAAAAACGTGCACTTTCCCGCGCGAAAGCGTGGAGGGGAGGCTGGGGTGGAGGAGGAAGGAGAGAGGCCGGCAGACGATGGGGTCCGCCAAATAGTAATGGCGGCGGTGATAGTGCGGTATACTACCGCCTCACAGACCACTGAGGCCCCCCCTAGTCTTGGGGGGGGAATACCTTGAGGAAGAGCCCCCATCCCATCCTACCTGGAGCTCGGCTGGAGGAGCTGTGCATCGTGAACACCGAGACAGACAATCAAGCATGTGAAGGTATGTGCTCTTGGCAGCCCCCGGTGGCAACAAAAGGCATAGCATACATTTACTAAAAGGAGAAACCTACTAGAATTAAAAAATTCTGTGGAATCTCCCTTACCTTATCCAGCTGCAGGGTTCCGTTATACAATACCAATCTTCACCTCACAGTGGGCTCCGTTTGAAAAACCTTCAGACTCTGGGGCCCCCTATGGATAGGGGGATCCGCAGTTCTGGGCCTGTAAAGCACCCGGCCAAGCATAAGGCTAGAAAAACCAAATTCTGAAATGCGGGGTCCAGCCCCCTAAAAAGAGAAGCGTTACAGGTAAAACCTTGTTTCTTCGGACACGAGGCCCGGGTACCATCCAATTCGGCCTAGAAAGGACACTTTTAAATAGATCCGGCTTACCTGGCTTGCCCCAGTATAGGATATAGAATATTCCCTTTGGAGCTCAGCACAGCACATCTTTACACGTGACCAACACCTAAGACACTGGCAAAAAAACTGAGGTATCCCTGTAAGGGGAGGGATTATATAGGGGGTTGAACTTCCTGTTTAGGGTGTGCCAGTGTCCAATCACCTAGTGATACCCTATATAACCCCATCAGTAATTACTGAGGCTCTGTGTCCCGTGATGTACGAGAAAGAAATTGCAGCGATTTTCAATACTCCTTTTGCCCTGAAATGTGTCAGGACAGAAAGAGATGCTATAAACACCAAATAATATGGCTTCCTGCCTAAAATTGCTCTTATCCCTCTTTGACTCTAAGGTAGGCCATGTGAGGGGAAAGAGGGTTATGGCTATAATACTAATGACACAATGAGGGAAAAAAAGTATTTGATCCCCTGCTGATTTTGTGTGTTTGCCCACTGACAAAGAAATGATCAGTCTATCATTTTAATGGTAGGTTTAATTTAACAGTGAGAAACAGAATGTTTCTCAGAGTATACAGAGTATAAGTCGAGGGGGGCACTTTCAGCCTAGAAAAAAGGGCTGAAAATCTCGACTTCTACTCGAGTATATACGGTATTTGATCCCCTATCAATCAGCAAGATTTCTGGCTCCCGGGTGTCTTCTATACAGGTAACGGAGCTGAGATTAGGAGCACTCTCTTAAAAGGGAGTGCTCCTAATCTCAGCTTGTTACCTGTATAAAAGACACCTGTCCACAGAAGCAATCAGATTCCAATCTCTCCACCATGGCCAAGACCAAAGAGCTGTCCAAGGATGTCAGGGACAAGATTGTAGACCTACAGAAGGCTGGAATGGGCTACAAGACCATCGTCAAGCAGCTTGGTAAGAGGGTAACAGTTGGTGCGATTATTCACAAATGGAAGAAACACAAAAAAACTAACTGTCACATCTCCCTTGGTCTGGGGCTCCATGCAAGATCTCACCTTGTGGAGTTTCAATGATCATAACTACACGGGAGAAACTTATCAATGATCTTAAGGCAGCGGGGACCATAGTCACCAAGAAAACAATTGGTAACACACTACGCCGTGAAGGACTGAAATCCTGCAGTGCCCGCAAGGTCCCCCTGCTCAAGAAAGCACATGTACAGGCCCGTCTGAAGTTAAGCCCATTTCAGTCAACATCTGAAATGGGCTTCCAGTGCATTAAGGTGAAAAACCTTTTGTAGTGCAGCAGCCCCCCTTTTACTTACCTGAACCCCATCGTTCCAGCGACAGGGACAAGCAGAGCAGCTCCAGCCACTGTCTCGGGTCCTCATTGGATAGATTGATAGCAGTGGGAGCCATTGGCTCCCACTGCTGTCAATTAACCACTTGAGCCCCGGACCATTATGCTGCCTAAGGACCAGAGGTCTTTTTCCAATTTGGCACTGCGTCGCTTTAACTGCTAATTGCGCGGTCATGCAATGCTGTACCCAAACGAAATTTGCGTCCTTTTCTTCCCACAAATAGAGCTTTCTTTTGATGGTATTTGATCACCTCTGCGGTTTTTATTTTTTGCGCTATAAACGGAAAAAGACCGAAAATTTTGAAAAAAAATGATATTTTCTACTTTTTGTTATAAAAAAAATCCAATAAACTAAATTTTAGTCATACATTTAGGCCAAAATGTATTCGGCCACATGTCTTTGGTAAAAAAAATGTCAATAAGCGTATATTTATTGGTTTGCGCAAAAGTTATAGCGTCTACAAACTAGGGTACATTTTCTGTAATTTACATAGCTTTTAGTTTATGACTGCCTATGTCATTTCTTGAGGTGCTAAAATGGCAGGGCAGTACAAAACCCCCCCAAATGACCCCATTTTGGAAAGTAGACACCCCAAGGAAATTGCTGAGAGGCATGTTGAACCCATTGAATATTTATTTTTTTGTCCCAAGTGATTGAAAAATGACAAAAAAAAAAAAAAAAATATTTACAAAAAGTTGTCACTAAATGATATATTGCTCACACAGGCCATGGGCCTATGTGGAATTGCACCCCAAAATACATTCAGCTGCTTCTCCTGAGTATGGGGATACCACATGTGTGGGACTTTTTGGGAGCCTAGCCGCGTACTGGACCCCGAAAACCAATCACCGCCTTCAGGATTTCTAAGAGTGTAAATTTTTGATTTCACTCTTCACTGCCTATCACAGTTTCGGAGGCCATGGAATGCCCAGGTGGCACAAAACCCCCCAAAATGACCCCATTTTGGAAAGTAGACACCCCAAGCTATTTGCTGAGAGGCATATTGAGTCCATGGAATATTTTATATTTTGACACAAGTTGCGGGAAAGTGACACTTTTTTTTTTTTTTTTTTTTCATAAAGTTGTCACTAAATGATATATTGCTCACACAGGCCATGGGCATATGTGGAATTGCACCCCAAAATACATTTAGCTGCTTCTCCTGAGTATGGGGATACCACATGTGTGGGACTTTTTGGGAGCCTAGCCGCGTACGGGACCCCGAAAACCAATCACTGCCTTCAGGATTTCTAAGGGTGAAAATTTTTGATTTCACTCTTTACTGCCTATCACAGGTTCGGAGGCCATGGAATGCCCAGGTGGCACAAACCCCCCCCCAAATGACCCCATTTTGGAAAGTAGACACCCCAAGCTATTTGCTGAGAGGCATGGTGAGTATTTTGCAGCTCTCATTTGTTTTTGAAAATGAAGAAAGACCAGAAATTTTTTTTTTTTTTTTTAATTTTCAAAACTTTGTGACAAAAATTGAGGTCTGCAAAATACTCACCGTACCTCTCATCAAATAGCTTGGGGTGTCTACTTTCCAAAATGGGGTCATTTGGGGGGGTTTTGTGCCACCTGGGCATTCCATGGCCTCCGAAACTGTGATAGGCAGTGAAGAGTGAAATCAAAAATTCACGCCCTTAGAAAGCCTGAAGGCGGTGCTTGGTTTTCGGGGTCCCGTACGCGGCTAGGCTCCCAAAAAGTCTCACACATGTGGTATCCCCGTACTCAGGAGAAGCAGCAGAATGTATTTTGGGGTGTAATTTCACATATTTCCATGGCATGTTTGAGCAATATATCATTTAGTGACAACTTTGTGCAAAAAAAAAAAAAAAAAATTTGTCTCTTTCCCGCAACTTGTGTCGCAATATAAAATATTCCATGGACTCGACATGACTCTCAGCAAATAGCTTGGGGTGTCTACTTTCCAAAATGGGGTCATTTGGGGGGGTTTTGAACTGTCCTGGCATTTTATGCACAACATTTAGAAGCTTATGTCACACATCACCCACTCTTCTAACCACTTGAAGACAAAGCCCTTTCTGACACTTATTGTTTACATGAAAAAGTTATTTTTTTTTGCAAGAAAATTACTTTGAACCACCAAACATTATATATTTTTTTAAAGCAAATGCCCTACAGATTAAAATGGTGGGTGTTTCATTTTTTTTTTTTCACACAGTAATTGCGCAGCGATTTTTCAAACGCATTTTTTGGGGAAAAAACACACTTTTTTAAATTTTAATGCACTAAAACACACTATATTGCCCAAATGTTTGATGAAATAAAAAAGATGATCTTAGGCGGAGTACATGGATACCAAACATGACATGCTTTAAAATTGCGCACAAACGTGCAGTGGCAACAAAATAAATACATGTTTAAAAGCCTTTACAGGTTACCACTTTAGATTTACAGAGGAGGTCTACTGGAAAAATTACTGCACTCGATCTGGCCTTCGCGGTGATACCTCACATGCATGGTGCAATTGCTGTTTACGTTTGACGACAGACCGCCGCTTGCGTTCGCCTTAGCGCGAGAGCAGGGGGCGACAGGGGTGCTTTTTTTTTTTTTTTTTTTTTTTTTTTCTTTATTATTTTTTTGCTTTTTTAATCTTACTTTTAAACTGTTCCTTTCATATATTTTTTTTTAATCATTTTTATTGTTATCTCGGGGAATGTAAATATCCCCTATGATAGCAATAGGTAGTGACAGGTACTCTTTTTTGAAAAAATTGGGGTCTATTAGACCCTAGATCTCTCCTCTGCCCTCAAAGCATCTGACCACACCAAGATCGGTGTGATAAAATGCTTCCCCAATTTCCCAATGGCACTATTTACATCCGGCAAAATCTAAGTCATGAAATGCTCGTAGCTTCCGGTTTCTTAGGCCATAGAGATGTTTGGAGCCACTCTGGTCTCTGATCAGCTCTATGGTCAGCTGGCTGAATCACCGGCTGCATTCTCAGGTTCCCTGTTGAGACAGGAGAGCCAGAGAAAAACACGAAAGACGGTGGGAGGGGGGGGGCATTCCCTCCCACGGCTTGTAAAAGCAGTCTAGAGGCTAATTAGCCGCTAGGATTGCTTTTACATGAAAGCCGACCGCTGGCTGAAAAGAATGATACCAAGATGATACCTAAACCTGCAGGCATCATTCTGGTATAAACACTCAAAGTCGTGAATGGCGTACCTGAAGACAAAAAAATGGTTAACAATGGTTAACAATAAAGCACAGTAAACAGTAAAGTATAAATAATTACATAGCTGAAAAACACTCATGATAAAACATAATAACAATAAAACATTGCAGAATAGAATACAGTAAAAAAAGAGCAGAACAATAGAGAGAGAGAATAGAGAGAGAGAGAACAATAAAACGACAACTATTTTTTTTTATTTTATATATATTTTTTTTTTTACACTTTTTTTGTAACTAACTTTTATAACTGTAACCGGTTCCAGGTTCGGGTCTCTCAAAATGCGATGGCATCTTGGGAGACCCTGTGAAAGTGTACCTAGTATGTGCAATGCTGTACCCTACGCTAATACTCAACTAGTGCATGGTAGCGTTCAAAACATTAACCAATGCAAAGACCAGGATTGTCAGGACAGGAGGGACAATAATAGCGGGTGTCACGCCTATATCCGCGCTTGCTGCAGACACAACATCTTTTTTGGGGGGTTCGCTGGGTAGGGGTACTCGGGAGGACATAAAAATGCCTCTCATGCAGCCGACTGCATTTGGTTGGGGATGTGAATGGGGGAAGTACGGGCGCTGCAGAAGCGGTGGGTTCCCAATTAGGATTGGCGAATGCAGCAGGAAGGGCATTATGGGCACGACGGGCCTGTGTTTGTCTTTTTGGTGTCAGCGGGACACTACTTGTGCTTGCCACCTCACCAGCTTGAACTGCACTTATGGGACTCGCCACGTCACCAAGTGTTACTGCAGTGCTGGTTTGGCTACGACCGGGGTGTACTAGGCCGCTGGCGCTTGCCAGTTCCCCAAAACGCTACCAAAAAAACTGTTAGCGATCGCAGGGATCAGGCCTGACTCTGCGAACGCTGCAGTTATGCGTTTAGAGTTTTGTAAGTGACAGTGATCGATCGATACTGCACTTGGGTGGGCTGAGCTGGGCCGGGCGGAGGGGCAAAACGCAGGTGCTAGCAGGTATCTGGGCTGATCCCGCTAACACTGCGTTTTTGGGAACCCTAAACTGCTGGTGACGCTAGTATAGATCTGATCGGATCAGATATTGATCCGATCAGATACTATACCACTAAGGGAGGTGTACGGTGCGTGCGTGGGTGTTAGCGGTACTGGCGCTAACCTGACGCTGCCTGGGGCTGGTGCTTGCCAGTTCACCAAAATGCTACCAAAAAAAACTGTTAGCGATCGCAGGGATCAGCCCTGACTCTGCGAACGCTGCAGTTATGCGTTTAGTGTTTTGTAAGTGACAGTGATCGATCGATACTGCACTTGGGTGGGCTGGGCCGGGCGGAGGCGCAAAACGCAGGTGCTAGCAGGTATCTGGGCTGATCCCGCTAACACTGCGTTTTTGGGAACCCTAAACTGCTGGGGACGCTAGTATAGATCTGATCGGATCAGATATTGATCCAATCAGATACTATACCACTAAGGGAGGCGCATGCTGCGTGCGTGGGTGTTAGCGGTACTGGCGCTAATCTGACGCTGCCTGGGGCGACGCATATCACCGCCGGGCGATTAGGGGGCTAAACCTTTATTCGGTAATAAACGGCGGGTGCCCTGACACTATAAAAAATAAAACTAACCAGCGTCAACCGTAACGGTTATACGGTGATCAGTGGTGAAAGGGTTAACTAGGGGGCAATCAAGGGGTTAAAACATTTATTAGGTAGTATATGGGGGTCCCTGTCGCTATAAAACGCTGACAGCGAACCAAAATATTTATCTCCCTAACTAGCGTCACCAGCGACACTAATAGAGCGATCAGAAAAATGATCGCTTAGTGACACTGGCGACGGGGGGTGATCAAGGGGTTAAAACTTTATTAGGGGGGGTTAGGGGGGGTAACAGTAACTGTGCTAACACTGTAACTGTCACAAACTGACACTATGCAGTAATCAGAAAAAAAAAAAAAAAACTGCTGGTGTCAGTTTGTGACAGGGGGGGGGGGGGGGGGGAATCGGGGGGCGATCGGGGGGGGGGAATCGGGGTGTAATGTGTGCCTGGCATGTTCTACTGTGTGTGTGTGTGTGTGTTGGTGCAGTCACTCACTTGTCGTCTCTCCTCGGGCCGGAACGGAAACTACCGACCCGAGGGGAGATGACATCATTTCCTTTGCTGCTGTTTAGCATACAGCAGCAAAGGAGTGTTCCCATTGGCCGGCAGCGATCGCGAGGGGGGGGCCACGAACGGATGGCCTCCCCCTCGTCTCCGATCGCCGGGGGACAAAACGGGACCGCCTCGGGCGGCGGGGGGGTCCGATCGGACCCCCCACCCGCGGAAGGCAAATCACGTACCATGTACGTGATTTTGCCTGTCCGTGCCGCTTTGCCGACGTACATCGGCGTGAGGCGGTCGTCAAGTGGTTAAAGCCAGTGATGCGGGAGCTGGAAGGGGGGGGCCAAGTCGTGCTGTCTGTGTCATGGACATAGCAGCAAAACTCGGGAGCGCGCCCCCATGAGTGCCTCAAGGGAATGTGGGTCCCCGTTGGGGCACTCGAGAAGAGGAGGAGCCAGGAGCGCCACAGAGGGAACCCCAGAAGAGGAGCATTGTGGCCCTTGCAAAAAAAAAAAAAAACCCTTTACAACTCCTTTAACCCATGCAGTGTATTTTTTTTGCAATTTTTTTTTGGGAGTTCTTTAACCACCTGGCATCCGCGCTATGGCCGAATGACGGCCACAGTGCGGACCTTAATTCCCGGGAGGCCGTCATATGACGGTTACCCTGTGCGCGCTCCCTGCACGCGGCCTGCAGGGCGCGCTCCGGGCGTGCTATGATCACCGAGTCACTGAGAATCGGCTGATCACTGATCCGTGTAAGGGGCCGGTCCCGGCCCCTTACCATGTGATCAGCTGTCAGCCAATGACAGCTGATCACATAATGTAAACAAAAGATCGGTAATCGTTTCTTTTTTTTTACTCACGCTGTAAGCGTGAGTAGAAAAAAAATCCGATCACCGGCTAGGATGTGAGGGACATCGGTCCCCAAGTGGAAGAGGCACATCTGCCTCATCAGTGCCACCTAAAAGTGCCACCTAACACTGCCCACAGTGCCACCTAACAGTGCCAACAAGTGCCACCTAACAGTGCCAACAAGTGCCACCTATCAATGCCCACCTGTAGTGCCAATCAGTGCCACCCGGCAGTGCTGCCCATTACTGCCACCCATCAGTGCCCATCACTGCCGCCTATCAGTGCCCATCACTGCCGCCTCATCAGCGTACATCAATAAAGGAGAAAAATTATCCGTTTTAAATTTTTTATAACAAAATATAAAAAAATAACAATTTAAAAAAAAAAAAAAAAATTCAGTTTACATTTTTTTAACAAAAAGTAAAAAACTGCAGAGGTGATCAAATACCATCAAAAGAAAGCTCTATTTGTGGTGAAAAAATGGTAAAAATTTCATTTGGGTACAGTGTTGTATGACCGTGCAATTGTCATTCAAAGTGCGTCAGCGCCGAAAGCTGAAAATTGGTCAGGATAGGAGGGGGGTTTAAGTGCCCGGTAAGCAAGTGGTTAACCACTTGTCGACCACCTAACGCAGATATACTGTGGCAGAATGGCACGGGCAGGCAAAATCACGTACCTGGTGCCCGAGGCGGTCGGCATCGTTAGGGGAGCGATCCGTGCTGAGGGGGAGGCCACTCATTCGTGGCCACCCCCTCGCGATCGCTCCCAACGAATGACAATCTTCCTCTGCCTCTGTAATGTAAAACAGAGGCAGAGGAAGTGATGTCATCTCTCCTCGTGTCGGTCTTTCCGTTGCCGAGGAGAGAAGACATCCAAGTAAGTGCACCAACACTACACTAACAGTAGAACATTCTAGGCACACATTTCACCCCCAGTCACCCTCCTGCACCCAGTCACAGTGACACCAATAGCAGTTTTTTTTTTTCTGATTATTGCATTGGTGTCATTTTGTGACAGTTATAAGTGGTAGGGCAGTTAGTGTTAGGCCCCTTTAGGACTAGGGTACCCCCCTAACCCCCCCTAATAAAGTTTTAACCCCTTGATCACCCCCCGTCGCCAGTGTCACTAATGCCTCGTACACACGAGCGGACTTTCCAGCAGACTTGGTCCGAAGGTCTTTCCGCCGGATTTTCCAGTGGACTATCTGTACGGACGGACTTGCCTACACAAGACCGGACTTTCCGGCAGGCTAGGTCCGCCCGTCTTTCGCCGTACTTTCAGAATGAACGGACTTGCCCACACACGGACAAGTCCGTTCATTTTGAACGAGACTCAGGTACGACGGGACTAGAAAAGGAAGTCAATCTCGCCGCTTTTATCGACGAGATTGACACCTTGCGAGCCCCGTCGCGGGGCATACCAGGCCCTTAAGTCTGGTATGGATTTTAAAAAGGGAACCCCCTACGCCGAAAAAACGGCATGGGGTCGCCCCTAGAATCCATACCAGACCCCGATCCGAGCACGCAGCCTGGTCGGTCAGGAAAGGCGAGTGCCCCCCCCTCCCCTGAACCGTGCCAGGCCGCATGCCCTCAACATGGGGGTGGTGTGTGCTTTGGGGGAGGGGGCGTCCTGCGGGCCCCCCCCCACCACAAAGCACCTTGTTCCCATGTTGATGAGGACAAGGGCCTCGTCCCAACAACCCTGGCCGTTGGTTGTCTGGGTCTGCGGGCGGGGGGGCATATCGGAATCCGGAAGCCCCCTATAATAAGAGGGCCCCCAGATCCCCCTATGTGAAAGTTTAATTCAATAAAATGGTTGGACTCTTACAAAAAAAACATTGAATTAAACTTTTTTTTATTATAACCTACTACACTATTGGAGCTTCTCTCTCCTACCTCTTGCCCTTCACCCTCATTCTCCCCCCCTTCCCCCCTCCCCCCCTTGAGCGGAGGTGACGAGGTCGGATGAGGATTTGGATGGGATATCTATTTGAAGTCGCCCATTTTGTGGTGTAGAGGACCCACTAGTGGTGGATATCGGCACAACAGAATCACTCCTCATCTATGGGCTCAGATTGACACTTCGGATGGTCGTGCATACAGTGGAACGGAGGACCCCCTGGTGGTTGAAGTGGTAACAACACAACTGATTCCTGTCCATTACATGCTGATTTTTCAAGTGATGAAGGTAAGGGCTCTGTGAGCTCATTTTTTGGATTTATACCTCTCCTTGCCTTTACTGGAACTTTTTCTGCGTTATCTCCTTGCACAGACACTTGTTATTTACGCACCTTTAATATATATTATACTTTTTGAAGATCTTATTAAGAGACTATTATTACTTTCCATATGCCCTTGGATTGATTTATGTATTTGTTTATCTGCTTATTTAGTACTTTTTCACACTTAAGAGATACATTATTGGTTCTTTATTTTAGACACTGTAGGTTAACTTTTGTGTGGTTTTGCTGGAGCGCAGGATCACATTATATTTTTACTATTGCTTTGAGTGGATTGTGATACTTTTTGGTTCCGCCGCAGACAGCTGTTATTTATTCAATAGATTGCACCTTTATGCACTGTATACACCTTATTATTGGTGATTCACCTTTGATGTTTGTTTTTCATTAGTTTTTATACAGCACATTGAGTAGCGCGAAGGCTTCTTCACATTTTTTTAGTGGGAGGGAATGCCCCCCCCCCACCCCCACCCCACACCGTCTTCCATGTTTTTCTCTGGCTCTCCTGTCCCAACAGGGAACCTGAGAATGCAGCCGGTGATTCAGCTAGCTGACCATCTATTTGTGGGGAAAAAAAGGACGCAAATTACGTTTGGGTACAGCATTTCATGACCGCGCCATTAGTTAAAGCGACGCAGTGCCAACTTGTAAAAAGTGCTCTGGTCAGGAAGGGGGTAAATCCTTCTGGGGCTGAAGTGGTTAAGTGTTGCATCCAACCAAAAGAAGGTGGGCCCTCAGGAATTTTAAGAATTTGATATGATTACTACATACCTTGCATAAGTTGGAGTTACTACATATATATAAGGCAAGTTCTCTTTGCCACGGTGGTGCGCCCGTATCTTTCTTAAGACATCATTAGAAGGGTGTGTACAGTCACATTGCTGGCCTGCAAACAAGGATAGAGAACATACAGGGTCATTTCAGACCACCAGATTCTAAACCAAACTGAAACAACCAGTTCACTATATGTAACATACTGACAGCTCAGCCACTTGTTGTTTATTCCGATAGTAGAGTCCAGAAACAAAAGTGCACATTCTGCTTGCTTTACTCTACCCTTAAACACACCCACACCACCAAAAAAAAGGTTTCTTAATTCCACAAAAAACACCATGATCTTACATTACCTTGTAACCCTGACCTAGATCAAACCCCGATTTAGCTTATTTATTTACATAGACTTTTTTTGTTAAAGCGGAGTCCCATCCAAAAGTGGAACTTCCGCTTATTGTACTCCTCCCCACCCCCAGGTGCCACATTGGGGGCAGGATACCTGTCTTTCATAGGTATCCTGTTCCCACTTCCGGTAGTTTCCGGTAGCTGCTGGCTTTTAATTTTTGCAGCGGTGGGCAGACCTCCGCTTTAACATACTTTTCCTTTAGAAGGGAAAGAAACTGTATATTTTTTTTCTCAATTCAAAAAAAAGGAGAAAAGTTCTCAGAAAAAAACAAAAAAAAACAAAAACCACCACATCCAAGGACTGGTAAGCTTTCAATATTCAGCAACTGAATGAGATATTTATTGTCTGAGCTGTCTCTACAAAGACACAAGGCGTGAAATAATAAAGAATATTAACATGAAACTACATGGGTGTTACTATGCTTAGGTACTCTGTAAGAAGTATTACAGTGTTGGTCATGTTTATAAGCAAGAAGGGCCTTGTGGGGGTTTATTTTTGGTGGTTTTGTCTGTTTTCCGCTAATATGTCCCTATTTTTTTTAATATGCTTTTGGATTTTAGATTCAATGTAATATATGAGAAAAGAAAGCGTCCCAACAGGGTGGTACTGTGGATGCTAATATGATAAAAGGGTGCCACATCCTAAATTATAGACAAAATTTAACCAATGGACTTTATAGGCACCATAACACACAAACTCATCAAAAAGTATGTATTTTTATTGTTTATACAAAAAAGAGTAAAGGATTAAAAGGACAAAGTAAAGTTAAAAATTCCTAGCATAGAGGGCTAGTACAACTACCACACAGACATCACCATTCATAGACCGAACTGTGACTTTACAAAAGCTTTGTAGAGATGTGGTCATCAATATTGCGATAGGCCTGGAATAGGTTGAGGTGAAGGGTAGAATAACTTGGAGCTCTACATGTTTCTTGCTGGCGCGCTTCTTCAGGAGCTTGTAGCAAATACTGTAGTCAATACTAATCAACTTCCAAGAGTTATCCGGGTATTTAAAAAAAAAAAAAATGTAGAATACACTGTGTACCAGTAGGAGTTCAATGGTGGGGAAATCCACAAACTGAAGTAAAACACTAGTAAAGCAGCACAATGGTAACCAATAAGAAAATTTGTAGGGAGGATACAAATACAGATACAAAAGCATAATAACCTCCGCCCTCATGTCTGTGCAGCCAGGCTTCACTACAAGCTCCTAAAGAAGCACGAAATATGTAGCGCTCCGAGTTATTCTACCCTTCACATCAACCTTTACCAGGCCTCTCGCAATATTCATGTTCACATCAGTACAAACCTTTTGTAAAGTCACAGTACGGCCCATGAATGTTTATGGTGATGTCTATGTGGTAGTTGTACTAGCCATCGATGCTAGGAATTTCACTTTGTCCTTTTAATCCTTACTCTTTTGTATAAACAATAAAAATACATACATTTAGATGACTGTGTGTTGTGGTGCCTATAAAGTCCATTTTGAGTGTATTGGTTAAATTTTGTCAATTAAATATATTGAAGAATCCAGGTGAGGAGGTCTATTTGGGAACAATGTTTCAACGAAAAAACTTCAACAACCTACTGCATTGTAACTCACCGAGTTGTAGAAGTGCATACAGAAGACCAGCGCTGGACACCACAAAATACACAAGAAAAATATTCCTGAGCTTCAGTCTCATGTTGAAGAGAGAACAGCTGGGGCACCTAACAAGGAGAAAGAAAAAGACAATACAGCTAGCAAAACCTTGACTCAGCTATATATTTACTTGGATATAAATTATAATAAAATTAGCTGTACATGAGCAATAGGTTAAACATTAAATTATATTGATCTAACACAGGGATCCTTAAACTACGGCCCTCCAGCTGTTGCAGAACTACACTTCCTATGAGGCATTGTAAATTTCTGACATTCACAGACATGACTAGGCATGATGAGAATTGAAGTTCCTGAACAACTGGAGGGCCGTAGTTTGAAGACCCCTAATCTAACATATACTTACCTGCACTTCCCTCCAGATGAGACCACCAAACCTCCAGCCATGCCACTGGGTGCTAGGCAAGCATCCTAGCCACAGAAGGACCAGCGCTGCTTATCACTGAGTGTTAAAGAATAAGTTCACCTTTCTGAACATTCGTATTTAGGGTGTAACATGTGCAGCAACCCCCCCCCCCCCCTCTTCCCTGTAATAGTGGACGGGGGATCCTCCACCTGCACCCACCATCGTAGGCTGAAAACAACAGCAATATGTGAATGAGAAATCTACTGCAGCAGATGAACTTGAAGATTGAATGGGCAGCAGCAAGCATGCTGATCCGCATGCCTGTAGTTTATTCAAAATCCCTCCAACTTGCAAGTTGACGGCATGTAAAGAGGAATGGACTGAAAGCTGGAGAGAAAGATTGCAGGAGTCTGAAATGGCACGCCCTTGTTTAAAACAAAAAGATAATAAATAAAAAAAAATGTAATCTGAAAAAAAAAATGCATTTATTATTTTTTGTAAAAAGTGAACTTAAAGCAGAACCTACCTTACTCTAAACCTAATCTATCTAGCCCTGTAAAGAAGAAATCAATGTACTTACCTACTCTGCAGCCTCTCTGGTCCGGTCCCACCCTGAGCTGTCAGTGGAGGCCTCAGTGTGTGGGAGTGTGCAGGAGAGGGAGCCGACAACAAAGAACCATAGTAACTCTACAGGCGACATCACTTCCCAGTCTCTGTCAGTTCTCTCCTGCACACAGCATACGCCGCTGGGGATTGGATTGGCTTCGGAAAATAGGATTTTTATAACAGCTTACCTGTAAAATCCTTTTCTTGGAGTACATCATGGGACACAGCGCCTAAGCAATAACTTAATGGGTATATAGGCACCTTCAGGTGTTGACACTGGTATACCCAATACAGGAAGTTCACTCCCTATATAACCCCTCCTCCTACCAGGAGTACCTCGGTTTTTGTAGCAAAGCCATATACTTAAAGAGGGGAGGGACCTCTGTGTCTCATGATGTACTCCAAGAAAAGGATTTTCTTGGAGTAAGCTGTTATAAAAATCCTATTTTCTTTATCGTACATCAGGGGAGGGAGACTCAACCCGCAGGGTACCCCCAGACCTGAGAACCTATACTGCTGCCTGCAGCACACTGTGCCCAAAGGCGATAACCTCATACCTCCCTACATCCACTTGATAAAACTTGGTGAATGTATGTACTGAATACCAAGTTGCGGCCTTACAGATATGAGCCATGAAGGCCTGGTGACGTACTGCCCAAGAAGCACTAACCGCCCTGGTAGAGTGTGCTTTGACTTGAAAAGGGGGAATCTTAACCCTTAAGCTATAAAAGTCTGAATTATAACTTGCCAAAACCACTTAGCGACAGTGGATTTCGACGCTGCCTGTCCTTTTCTTAGGACCCTCTGGCAGAATAAATAAGACATCAGTCTTCCGAATCTGAGCAGTCGTCTTTAAATAGACTTTGACCGCTCTCACCACATCAAGTTAATGTAGTGACTTTTCTTCCCTGGAACATGGTTTTGGAAGAAACGATGGCAGGATAAATGTCTTGGTTCAGGTAGAAACCTGAGACCACTATTGTTAAAAAACCTGGACGAGGGCATAACACCACTCTGTCCTCAAATTATTTTCTTTACAAGAAAGAGCAGCCAATGCCGAAACCCTCCTTGCTGAGGATATAGCAACCAAAAATACCAACTTCCTTGTCAGAAGGACTAAGGGAATATGTTGTATCGGTTCAAATGGCTGTTTTTGTAATCCCCTGTACACACGATCGGACATCCCGTCCACAAAATCCGTCAGATTTTTTGCCAAAATTCTCTTGCATACACACGGTCGCACAAATATATGGTATACTCCGCGCTCAGGATAATTAAGGGTTGCAGCCCCCCCCTGTTAGGTTCCCAAGGGAACTTACATAAAATAAAAGGAAAAAAATGGGGTACGTGGCGCTACCCTATTGTACCATGTGGTGTAAACAGGGTTACAAGTTGCTGTTGGAGCTAGGTATATATAAATATATCCATATGTGGTGGATATAAAAAGGTGTAATATGGCAAAAACCGTGCCAAGTGAAAAGAAAAAGGGTGTAAGAAGATGTATATTCCGTCAAACAAGGATATGAAAAAATATGTAGTATATAGCCATATCTAATAAACCAAAAATGTGAACTAACATCATACATATATATTGAAGGTACTAATATAAGTGAGACCTCCAAAGTGACATACCAAAAAAAAAAAAAAAATTTTTTTTATATTTACTTACATTAAATATATATATATATATATATATATATATATATATATATATATATATATATATATATATTAAAGTAACCAAAAATTCAATACTGTTAAAAAGTCCCAGAACAGGGGTAAATATAAATGAAAATATTTAAACCAAGTCCCATGCAGATTATGCGTGAAAAAACAAAAATAATAAAAAACCTAAAAGTAAAATACACAAAATTTATAAAGAGAAAAATTAAAATAAAAATAAATAAATATAAAGTCCCAGGGGATAAGATGTATATCGCAGAAGTATATTCCAGGATAACCGGTTATGATCCTTTCGAGTGACTTTGGTGCTCAGCAGATAGGGGGAGCACCTTAAGTCACCCTGTTGTGTCCCCACTCACCAAATGTTGTCTTCCTTGCAGGGGTAATAGGCATAAGTGTGTGGTCGTGGATAGGCTTCCTCCTAGGCTCTCCCAGAGTTCCGTCTGTACGTCTATCAGGATCCTCCAGCTGTCTCCACAGGTAAGGAATCACAATGGTCAGCACCTTCCTAGAAAATCACTCCCAGCGCTCAGTAATGAGTCCTGGTAACCTTGGTATGATGGTCCTCGTTTGATATTTTTCTTGTTATAAGATGACAGGACTTTGTTCCTTTCACAGAGAAACTTTTGTAAACACTCGTGGTGCTGTAGCTAGCCCGAAGGGCAAGGCTACAAACTGGAAATGCTGCTGCTCTACCTCGAACCGCAGAAACCTTTGGTGAGCGGGAAATATAGGAACATGCAGATATGCATCCCTGATGTCGATAGACGCCAGAAGTTCTCCTCCAAGTAGGGTAGAAACTACTGACCTGATCGACTCCATGCGAAAGGAGCGGATCTTTAGATCTAGAATGGGTCTGACATCTCCATTCGGTTTTGATACTGTGAAGAGGTTTGAATAAAACCCCAAACCTTGCTCTTCTGTGGGGATTTGTATGATCACCCCCTGAGCCATTAATCGGTCTAGTGCCCGAAACAGAGATTGCCTTTTCCCTGGATCTTTGGGAACGTTTGACATCAGGAAACGAGACGGTGGAAAGTCCCGAAATTCCAGCTTGTACCCCACATTTACCGTGGAGATGACCCATCTGTCCTGAATTTCCTCTTGCCAGACTTCTGAAAACTGCAGAAGTCTTCCCCCCACCCTGGCGAGGGAGGGATTCTCTTCATGATGAGGCTTTAGGATTCTGCTTTGCAGGTTTCCGGCCCCAGGACTTCTTTTGAGCCTGGACCTGACGCTGAGGTTTTCCTCTAAAGTCTGGTGGAGGCCATCGCCACTGCCTAGAGGCGAAAGAGCCTGTTTAAATGAAGGGCGTTTATACTTTCTTTTGACTGGCAAAAGAGTACTTTTCCCACTAGAAATTGTTTGGATGTATTTGTCCAAATCATCCCCAAATAGCTGATCCCCATGAAAAGGGAATCCAGTCAGGAGTTTTTTTACATGGTGCTTCGGCTGACCAATTTTTTTAACCACAGGATTCTATGAATATGTACTAGCATAAGTGTAAGGTGGGACACCTGGTGAACAGAATCTTTAATGGCATCTATGGCAAAGCATAATGCTTTTGGTAGTTCGGGCCAAATCCCGGGCTTGTTGTGCAGAAACCTCTTTAAGGGCCTGTCTAAATTGGTCCTTTAGGGATTGACAGACACCTATTGCAGTGACTGCAGGCTGAGTAACGACACCTGCCAAGGAAAAAGCAGATTTCAACAGGAATTCCAACCTTTTGTCTGTTGGATCCTTAAGCATGTATGCATTGTCTACTTTTATTCACACAGGAAATCGCAGCGTCAACTGCTGGTACCTTTCATTTTTTGGTAAATTTCTCCTCCATGGGATAGAGAACTGAGAATCTCTTTGGAGGGAGAAAATGCTTATCCGATGATCTCATTCAGCATAAATAAGCTGTTCTAGTATGGCATGGACAACGCATGCAAAGGCTGTGAGGGTCTTAAGAAACTGAGCTTTCAGCAGACTCCGTTAGGGGTAGAATGAACCATCTCCGTAAGAGATTGTATCAGCAATTTCTCAGATTGCGAGGCTGAAAAAGGTTCATCTACCGTTGTTTCCTCTGCAGACGAGTCATCGGTTTGTCTTTCCTCTTGAATGCCTAAGGGTAACACCTCATCCTGTGCCCACTGTTCCCCTTGCAAAGGGTCTAAGGTGGGGAGGGGGATCTAGCACGCTTCCTATCCATTTGAATGGAGGATGCAATTAAAGCTGCTAAACTTCCTTCCAGGCCCTGCAGGGTGGAGGAAAAGACATCTTCAGTCACGTATACAGTGGCCGAGATGTGAGAAGCAGCTGCACCCCCAATTTGTTCCAATGGCTCACCCTGGCTTGCCATAATTGGTATTTCAGGTGAGGATGACAGTGTGGAGACACGACTGGAGTTCCTAACGCCTGGGGGTGAAATCTTTGGATTTTGTGGTGTCTTTTTTGGTACACATCCTAAGCACAAAAGCAGAGGCACTATTAAATTGCACTAATTGCTGAACAGTCATGACAGAATGATGCCGCTATTAAGTTCAGCCTAGTGCTGGGAAAAAATGTTCTTCCCGTATTTGGAATGCCACTTGCAGCCTTTACGTGCCCCGTGTGCAGACTGCTTGCAGGCTATCAGCTGAGGAGAGACTGCTCCAGCTGATTCTTAAGTGTGCTGTTTTGCCGTGCATCCTCGTGGACGTTACACAGCGCCACGCCTAGGCCCCGCCCCCTTTGTAAACCCACCCCTCTCCTTTTATTCGAAAAATATTCCCGCGCTTGTGGATTTCGGGTCCGCAGACCCAACACGAGGGGGGGCCTGAAGAGGCAGCAGAGCCCATGACACCAGCCAGCAGAAGAAAACAGTTGGAGCAATTTTCGGGACCACCGCGCCCCCCACAGAGGCAGCTGCACCACCAATTTGTTCCAATGGCTCAGCCTGGCTTGCCATAATTGGTATTTCAGGCAAGGATGACAGTGTGGAGACATGACTGGAGTTCCTAACGCCTGGGGGTGAAATCTTTTGTTTTTTGTGGTCTCTTTTTTGGTACGCATAGTCCTAAGCACAAAAGCAGAGACACTATTAAATTGCACTAATTGCTGAACATGGTCATTACAGAATTAAGTTTAGCCTAGTGCTGGGAAAAAATGTCCTTCCCGCATTAGGAATGCCACTTGCAGCCCTTATGTGCCCCACTGCTCCTGTGTCCCGTGTGCAGACTGCTTGATCCTCCTCACTATTAGCCGCGGAGAGACTGCTCCAGCTGATTCTTAAGTGTGCTGTTTTGCTGTGCCTCCTCGTGGATGTTACACAGCACCGCGCCTAGGCTCCGCACCCTTCGTAAACCCGCCCCTCCTTCCGTTTGAAAAATATTCCCGCGCTTGCACGCGGACGGCTTTCGGGTCCGCAGACTCAACACTGGGGGGGGAGGGGGGGCTTGGAGAGGCAGAGCCCATGACACCAGCCAGTAGAAGAAAACAACATTTGGAGCTATTTTAGGGACCTCCGCACCGCCCGCGGCAGGGGGGGTATTACAAGGGGGGTACACCATCGTTTCCCTAACCCTCTGGTCCATTCAGGGGGGAGAACAAAGCAACGGCAGATCTGTTACCTGAGAGGAATCCCCCTGTGCAAGCTGCTGCAGCCACACATAGACTGATGCTGAGCTTTACAGTGAAGACAACAGATTAAGGTGTGTGCATGTACTCCCTCATAGGTGGACTTTTTAGTTTCTATGTTTCTTCCCCTATCTTATCCCCGACGCAGGATTTGCTGATTTAACAGTCAATCCAACCTTCACCCATCACTGCAGGCTGCGTTTAGCAAACCTTCAAGGACCGGGTCCGTTTTTATCAGGGTTCCACTCCCTTGGACCTGTAAAAGGACCCCGCCAGGAAAAGCTTTTAGGTAATGTAGCATGACCAAAGCCCTGGGTCCTGGGGTCCAGCCCTCAAAGAGAGGAGTTACAGGCAAAACCTTGTGCTTCGTATACGAGGCCCAGGTACAATCCACTTTGGCCTCAGTGGCACTTTGGATGGATCTGGTCCATGGAGACTATTTAGATCCCGCAAGGATCCCTCCTGGAGCTCCTCAGAGCACATCTTCACTCGTGACTAACACCTTAGACACTGGCAAAAAAAATTGAGGTACTCCTGGTAGGAGGGGTTATATAGTAAGTGAACCTCCTGTATTGGGTATATCAGTGTCCATCACCTGAAGGTGCCTATATACCCATTGTTATTACTTATCCGTATGCCCGTGCAGAGGTGTTCTGTGCAGACAGCCTGTTGAAGTCAATGACAGGCGCCAGCTGTACGGACCTACATACGCATCCTGGAGGGCACAACTGTACGCGTCCTTTGCAAGGATGCAGACAGACAACCTTCTGAGCCGTGCAGCAGACCCACGCAGATGCACACTCCGGAATACATGTGGAGATCCATGCAGCTGGTGCTTGTAACTGAATTCAACAGTTACAAGCACCTGGGTAAAAAATATTAAAGTATCTCAAGGATGTAAATTTAGAGAATATTGAAAGGTTAGACCCTCTGTCAAGTTTTGTTGTGGCCTGTGCCCCTATTGGGATGGGTCACTCACTGCTCTATTTGTACTGTTGATCACTGTTACCAAGAAAGAAAGTGAGGAGAAATCCAAAATTTTACAATGGTGACACCAGTTCCAGGGACAACCATCTAGGAGGGGAATGACCCTGAAGTGAAGGAAAATTTTCCCAATCAAACTCAAGAGAAATAAAACGACAGGGGTTTAACTTTTTGCTACATACGCACTTTAAAGTAGAACTCCAGGAATGTTTTTGTACACAGCACAAGTCAAATCCGTTATCGTAGGTTCAGATCGCTGCTGATTACTGTACAAATTCTAGTGGCTTTCATTCCAGACACTACACAGCCAGCACCATGGCTGTGAGTTCCAGCTCTCTTACAGTGATAGTCTCCATCGGTCGGGTCGTTCACTCTTCCTTTCCTCTCCCTTTATCAATTCACAGAACACCTTGTATTCTGCAAACAGAATACAATTTACAGAATATCTGATTTACCAAACTTCTTGTATTCTGTGAACAGAATAAAAGACATTCTATAATAAGACGAGGGGAGAGAAAATGGAGGGTAACAGGATCCCTTCACAGTATAGGAAGCAGAACGCTCAGCTGCAGAAGTATCTCATCAATGAAGCTAGGATTTTGTACAGTAAATCAGCAGTGATCTAAACCTAGGATAGTCATCATTAGAGGTAACACATCTGACTTGTGCTGTGCATCAATATGCTAGCCAAGCAACTTGCATTTTCAGAGGGACAGGTAAGTCATGGCAGATAGCAAAAATCTTGTATTTTTCTTATACAAGATTTCCTATAAAGGGGACAGCACTGACCCTCCTGGCTGGTGTTTTTGGCATACAGAGGGAGGATGGAGCACCCCCCCCCCCCCTCTTCCTTTTGTTAGGTGTGTGTAGCAGACCCCAGATCATCAGGGATCCCCCCATTTCAGGAGATCAGTGAGCAATCAAGCTAATGTCAATGGTGCATCGATAACAACTAGCACTAGCAGCAAAGATCTGAGTGACTGGGGGGCCATTACCTGTATTGCATCTTTAATGGAAATGAACAGTAACAGACTTTATATTACACCTAACATGAAAATACTTACTGGAATCTGCTTTATTACACTCTTGGTCACTCCTTTTCAAGTTATAAGCTTTTCTGAGCCTTGCACCGAACTCTGGACTGCTGTCTCGCTGCATCCATCCCCCTGTGCTGTCCCTTTCACTATACAGACCTATATGTACATTCTACTGCTAGCATGCAATGGCAGATACAGCGAGCAGAACATGCCCGGCACACCATTGAGGACTGTCCCGTCTGTAAACAATTCATTCACAATTATCTTTGAAAACGAGCGCTGTTCTCCTCACCCCCCGATTGCTGTCAAGTCCCCATTACTCTGCAGCAGAACCCGGAAGCAATGAGTGAAGATAGAGGCTTTTCAAGTGACCCCGCGCAGGTGAATGACGTCACCGAGCCTCTAGCGCTGTCCTGCAACGTGGTACATAAGTCTGCACAATGCAGGAATAGACTAGATGGCGGAGGAGGAGAGGGGTGTGTTGTCCCTAATGCATACCTCCCAACTGTCTCTGATTTCAAGGGACTGTCCCTGATTTGGAACAATGTCCCTCATTCCTCCTCATTTGTCCCTCATTTTGCTCTGATCTATATAGTATATAAGATGCACTTTTTATCTTTCAAAACCTGTTTCCCAGTGCTAACCCTTTCATCCAGTTTCTAAATTGCTGCATTTGTACATTTTAAAAGCCAATATAAAGGAATAGTAGTGGTAAAAAAAAAAGCATTTGTAGATTTAATTAACCTTTTTTGGGGGGTTAATTCTCCTTTTGGCCCCTTTCACACTGTCGGACCGTTAAGGTCCGCCTGTCAGTTTTGTCGGCGGACCTGAACGGGCGCTCCATTTTAGTCTATGGAGCAACGGATATCAGCGGTGACATGTCCGCTGACATCCGATCCCCTAAAAGCGGACGGATGGCCCTACGTTCTCATCCGTCCCGATCGGATCGGGTGAGATCTGATAAAAACGGACATGCTGTCCGTTTTTATCCAATCTCCATAGCAACCAGCGGAGCTCGACAAGCCCATCCCTGCTCAGTGATTCGCCAGCTCAGCGGACAGATCTCCCGCTGAGCTAGCGGACTCTGTGGCAGCGGATCCGCCTCGTGGGAATGAAGCCATTAGGGGGTGTGGCAGGGGTCGTGTCCTATGCCTACATACATTTGCTAGTAGGTGTCCCTCATTTCCATCTCAAAATGTTGGGAAGTATGGGAATGATTACGGATGAGCTTTGTGTTTGAGCCGAACCCATGTTCGACTCAAACATCGTCTGTTCGCCGAATTGCGAACGATATGGGTCGTTTGCGGCAAATTCGTGTGGCGCGTCACGGCCCATAATTCATTGCGGCATCGCAGTGCATTGTTGGCTGATGATTGGCCAAGCATGCACTATGACCCGCATGCTTGGCAAATCACAGCGCCGTCTGAACAGAGAGCTGTAATAGGCCAAAGCCAAGGAGGCTTTGGCCAATTATGGCTCAGGGGATTTAGTACACGCCCCACACTATATAAGGTCGCCTGCACGGCGGCCCTGTGTAGTGTGTGTTCCGGCGTTGAGATCGATAGATAGACAGAGAGACAGTGTCATTTGATTTAAGTTAGATAGATTAGGCAGGACAGTCAGTGAGTTAGCTGCACTTACAGTGTATTGTGTATATATATGCATCTCAGGTGTTGTATATATATATATATATATATATATATATATATACACTGTATTCAGTTTAGCTAGATCCGTTCCTGTTATCTTGCTACTGACAGGCAGGCTTGTGTTGTTACAGTATTCACAGCTACCCGAAGAAAATTGCTGGTGTTCTTTTTATCCTGTTAGTACCACAGTCAGGCAGCTAGACTATTTACAGTTAGTGTAGTGCGTCCTCCTCACAGTGTTCAGTTAAAGCTACAAGTTAGTTTAGTGAGACCTCTGCACAGTGTTCAGCTAAAGCTACAAGTTAGTGTAGTGCACAGTGTTCGGCTAAAGCTACAAGTTAGGGTAGTGCGTCCTCCTCACAGTGTTCAGCTAAAACTACAAGTTAGTGTAGTGCAACCTCTGCATAGCGTTCAGCTAAAGCTACAAGTTAGTGTAGTGCGTCCTCCTCACAGTGTTCAGCTAAAACTACAAGTTAGTGTAGTGCGACCTCTGCACAGTGTTCAGATAAAGCTACAAGTTAGTGTAGTGCATCCTCCTCACAGTGTTCAGCTAAAACTACAAGTTAGTGTAGTGCGTCCTCCTCACAGTGTTCAGCTAAAGCTACCTGTAGAAGGTTGGTGGTGTTTCCCTGATCCTATCACTACCGCAGGCAGCTAAATAAGCTACAAGTTAGTTTTTTGCGACCTCTGCACAGTGTTCAGCTAAAGCTACCTGTAGAAGGTTGGTGGTGTTTTCCTGATCCTATCACTACCGCAGGCAGCTAAATAAGCTACAAGTTAGTGTAGTGCGTCCTCCTCACAGTGTTCAGCTAAAGCTACCTGTAGAAGGTTGGTGGTGTTTTCCTGATCCTATCACTACCGCAGGCAGCTAAATAAGCTACAAGTTAGTGTAGTGCGTCCTCCTCACAGTGTTCAGCTAAAGCTACCTGTAGAAGGTTGGTGGTGTTTTCCTGATCCTATCACTACCGCAGGCAGCTAAATAAGCTACAAGTTAGTTTTTTGCGACCTCTGCACAGTGTTCAGGTAAAGCTACCTGTAGAAGGTTGGTGGTGTTTTCCTGATCCTATCACTACCGCAGGCAGCTAAATAAGCTACAAGTTAGTTTTTTGTGACCTCTGCACAGTGTTCAGCTAAAGCTACCTGTAGAAGGTTGGTGGTGTTTTGCTGATCCTATCACTACCGCAGGCAGCTAAATAAGCTACAAGTTAGTGTAGTGCATCCTCCTCACAGTGTTCAGCTAAAGCTACCTGTAGAAGGTTGGTGGTGTTTTCCTGATCCTATCACTACCGCAGGCAGCTTAACAAGCTACAAGTTAGTTTTTTGCGACCTCTGCACAGTGTTCAGCTAAAGCTACCTGTAGAAGGTTGGTGGTGTTTTCCTGATCCTATCACCACCGCAGGCAGCTAAATTATTTACACGTTAGTGTAGTGCGACCCCTGCACAGTGTTCAGCTAACGCTACCTCTAGAAGGTTGGTGGTGTTCTCATACTACAGGCAGGCATTTGATTTAGCTAGCTGCAGTATCAGTATTATATATATATATATATATATATATATATATATATCTATCCCAGCTTAGTGCAGCTACAGGCCATTAGTATGTCTGGAAGGCCAACAAGGAGAGGCAGACAGTCACAAGCCAATAAAAGAGGGCAAGCAGGCTCTGTGTCTAGAAGCAACAGTGCTGGTCGTGGAGACGGTGCATCCTCATCAGCACGTGGCCGTGGGACACGCTTGGCCTTTTTTTCGGCAGCTGGCCGTGTTGAGCCGCAACATGCGGAAGATTTGGTCGAGTGGATAACCAAGCCTTCCTCATCCTCCTCATCCTCTCTCACTAATGCTCAGGGTACTTTGTCTGGCAAAGCAGCTGCCAACGCGGCCTCTTCCCTTGGCTCAATGGCATCAGTGACTCCTTCCCTAGCCCCACCATGTCCTCCTGAGGAGTCCCTCGAACTGTTTGACCACAGTGTTGGGTACATGCTCCAGGAGGATGCCCAGTGTTTGGAAGGCTCTGATGATGATACTGAGCTAGATGAAGGCAGTAACGTGAGCATGGACAGAGGGGGTGCCCAAGAAGGACAGCAATCTGGCAGTCATGCTCCCCCTGCTGCAGCATACTGCCAGGTTTGCTCCAGTGATGAGGAGGGAGGGGATGATGAGGTCACTGACTCAACGTGGGTGCCTGATAGGAGAGAGGCGGAGGAGGAGGAGGCACATCACCAACGAGGCAGGATGCCCTCCAGGGGCCAGCCTAAGGGCAGTACACTGACTGCCTCACACCGCAAAGCTCCGCATGTGCAGGGCGCTGCTGTCTCTGCGCGTTATTCTAAAAGTTCTTTGGTGTGGGCCTTTTTTGAGACGAGTGCATCAGATCGCACCGCTGCTATTTGCAACATATGTCTCAAGCGTATCTTACGTGGCCAAAACATCTCCCACTTGGGCACCACATGCTTGACCAGACATATGTTGACCTGCCATGCAGTTCGTTGGCAAGCGTATCTAAAAGACCCACACCAAAGAACAAAGAGGACCTCTTCTTGCTCCTCATCAGCTGAGATCTCCAACCCCACTATACCTTCAATCCTCTCTGAGACCTGCACTGAGAGGAATGAAGGTGTAGAATTAGGTGTGTCACAGCCAAGTACCTGTGGGCAATCTGCTTTCGGTACACAGACGTCAGATTGTACCAGGCAAATTTCCCTGCCCCAGCTGCTGCACCGCCGAAACAAGTTCGCTCCCAGCCATCCACATGCCCAGCGGTTGAATGCTAGCTTGGCAAAATTGCTAGCACTTCAACTGCTATCTTTTCAGTTGGTAGACTCTGTCCCATTCCGTGAGTTTGTGGAATGTGCGGTTCCTCAGTGGCAGGTACCCAAACGCCACTTTTTCTCACGGAAGGCGATTCCGGCTCTCTACAGGCATGTGGAAGGCAATGTCTTGGCCTCGCTGGACAGGGCGGTCAGCGGTAAGGTGCATATTACCGCTGACTCATGGTCCAGCAGGCATGGACAGGGACGTTACCTAAGTTTCACGGCACATTGGGTCACTCTGCTGGCAGCTGGGAAGGATGCAGGACAAGGTGCAGTAGTATTGGAGGTTGTTCCGCCACCACGCCTCCAAAATGCCACTACTAATGATTGTGACACACCTCTCTTCTCCACCCCCTCCTCTTCTTCTTCCCCCTCTTCCTGTGCTTTGTCCTCGGAACCAGCGGTGCTCCGTAGGCATTCAAGGGGCTACGCAAGTACGCAGGCCAAAAGATGCCATGCGGTGCTTGAGCTGGTGTGCTTGGGGGACAGGAGACACACTGGGGCAGAGGTTCTGTCAGCTCTGCAGGGGCAGGTTCAGAGGTGGTTGATGCCACGCCAACTTAAGGCAGGAATGGTGGTTTGCGACAATGGCACCAACCTCCTCTCCGACAGGGACAACTGACCCATGTGCCCTGTTTGGCTCACGTCCTTAACTTGGTGGTGCAGCGGTTCTTGGGCAGGTACCCGGGCTTACAGGATGTCCTGAGGCAGGCCAGGAAAGTCTGTGTGCATTTCCGCTGGTCATATAATGCCAGTGCTCGGCTGGCAGACCTCTAAAAGGAGTTTAACCTGCCCAAGAACCGCCTAATCTGTGACATGCCCACCAGGTGAAACTCAACGTTGGCCATGCTGCAGCGGCTGCACACACAGCAGAGGGCCATCAATCAGTACCTGTGCGACTATGGCACCAGGACAGGGTCAGGGGAGCTTGTTTTTTTTCCCCACGCCAGTGGGCCATGATCAGGGATGCATGCACTGTCCTGTCACCATTTGAGGAGGCCATGAGGATGGTGAACAATGACAGTGCATGCATCAGTGACACTGTCCCCCTTGTCCACCTGTTGGAGCACACGCTGCGTGGAATAATGGACAGGGCACTTGAGGCAGAAGAGAGGCAGGAAGAGGAGGACTTCCCTAGCTCTCAAGGCCCCCTTTATCCAGACAGTGTTCCTGCGTGCCCGCCGATCACACAGGAAGAGGACGAGGAGGAGGAGGAGGATTGTGTCAGTATGGAGGTGAAGCCTGGCACTCAGCATCAGCAGCAGTCTTTAAGGGATCAGTCCCAAGAAACACATGGACTTGTTCGTGGCTGGGAGGAGGTGGCTGCGGACCATGTCGTCCTTAGTGACCCAGAGGACTCCGGACTGAATGCCTCAGCAAACCTACGCTGCATGGCCTCCCTGATCCTGCAAAGCCTGCGTAAGGATCCTCGTATTCGTGGTATCAAGGAGAAGGACCAATACTGGCTGGCAACCCTTCTTGATCCATGTTACAAGGGTAAGGTTGCAGACCTTATCTTGCCGTCGCAGAGGGAGCAGAGGATGAAACATCTTCGGGAGGCCTTGCAGAAAGGTCTGTGCAACGCGTTCCCAGAGACTGGGAGGTTACAAACTCCTGTTTCTGGACAACGTGTTGCTGAGGCTTCGGTCAGTCAAAGAAGGAGCGGTGGAGAAGGTGGCCGTCTGACCAATACGTTCAGACAATTTTTTAGTCCGCAGCCCCAAGGTATGATCGGTTCCAGCAACCATTGCCAGCGTCTGTTTTACATGGTGCAGGAATACCTAGGGGCAAGATCTGACTTGGACACCTTTCCCACCGAAAATCCTCTGGCTTACTTTGTCTTGAGGATGGATCACTGGCCAGAGCTTGCACAGTATGCAATTGAGCTACTGGCCTGTCCTGCATCCAGCGTTCTTTCGGAACGCACATTCAGTGCTGCTGGAGGCTTTGTAACCAATCACAGGGTGCATCTGTCCACCGACTCGGTCGATCGACTGACCTTCATAAAAATGAATCAGTCTTGGATCACCACCAGCTACCAAGCACCTGATGCTGATGTAACTGAATAATTTTTTTTGAAATGTCAGATCCCTTCAAAGACTGTCTATGCTGATGCTGAGTGACTATCCTGTTATGCTGAGTAATTATCCTCTTCCTCCTCAATGATCATGCTGATAGCTTGTAAGAACATTTTTGGTTCTGGGCGCCGCCACCAGTGCCTAAGGCCCAATTTTTAAGCCCCTGTTTAACAGGGGCATGTAATTACAATTTTTGATGCAATTCTTTGCAGCAGGGCTAGTTCCTGCGCTCCAACTAGAGTATCTGTGAGGGGTTGCAGTGTTGTGGCACCAGCACCAGTGCCTAAGGCCCAATTTTTTAGCCCCTGTTTAACAGGGGCGTGTAATTACAATTTTTGATGCAATACTTTACAGCAGGGCTCGTTCCTGCTTTCCAACTAGAGTATCTGTGAGGGGTTGCAGTGTTGTGGCACCAGTGCCTAAGGCCCAATTTTTCAGCCCCTGTTCAACAGGGGCATGTAATTACAATTCTTGATCTAATATTTCACAGCAGGGCCCGTTCCAGTGCCCACCAAGAGTAACTGTGAGGACTTACAGTGTTGTGGCACCAGCACCACCACCACCACCACCAAAGGCCCAATTTTTCTGGCCCTGTTCAACAGGGGCATGTAGTTACAATTCTTGATGGAATATTTCACAGCAGGGCACGTTTCTACGCCCACCAAGATTAACTGTGAGGACTTACAGTGTTGTGGCACCATCACCAAAGGCCTAATTTTTCTGGCCCTGTTCAACAGGGGCATGTAATTACAATTCTTGATCTAATATTTCACAGCAGGGCCCTGTGAGGGCTTACAGTGTTGAGGCCACAAGAACACCTAAGACCCAAATTTCTGCTGAGTATATAGGGCAGGCCCCTACTTTAAAACATCCAACTTACAAACAACTCCTACTTGCAAACGGAAGGAGACAACAGGAAGTGAGATGGAATCTACCCCATAGGAAGGGAAATTCTCTCCTGTAAGAGTTAATGTGGGAAAAACTTTTCTCCTTTCCACTGATGCTTTATCACCAATCCTTGTTTCACTAAAAACCCCAAATTTTCAAAAAACATTTGTCATTGGGACAAAAAGTGAGGTGAAATCTTCTGAAGAGGAGCACAGACAGCAAAACAAATGTCACAGGGGTGATAACCCTTCCCTATGTTTTCCAAAAAGCCTAAAAACAGATTTTTTTGGCTGTAGCTACACTTTAAAAATGTACCAGTTCAAAATTACAAACAGATTCTACTTAACAACAAACCTACAGTCCCTGTCTTGTTTGCACCGCCTGTATACTGCTGTTTAGAGTATATAGGGCCTTGGGGCCCCACGCCTTTCCTTTTTTTAATTTGGGTGCGGGGTTCCCCTTAATATCCATACAGGACCCAAAGGGCCTGGTAATGGACTGGACCCATGCCGTTTGTCTCACTGATTTTCATCCATATTGCCAGGACCTGACATTACATTAAAGCCGCAAGCAGTTTTAAATGACTTTTTTTCCTTTAAAAATGTCATTTTGTGCAGGGACTGTTCTAAGCACGGGAAACACGCGCCACTTTACAGGAATACTGTAGACACCCCCCAGGTACGATATTTAAAGGAATATTTCACTTTTTTTTTTTTTTTTACTTTAAGCATCATTAAAATCACTGCTCCCGAAATAACGGCCGTTTTTAAAAGTTTTTTTTGCATTGATGCATGTCCCCTGGGGCAGGACCCGGGTCCCCAAACCCTTTTTAGGACAATACCATGAAAATTAGCCTTTAAAATTAGCACACTTGATTTCGAAAGTTCGAGTCCCATAGACGTCAATGGGGTTCTAACGTTCGTGCGAATTTTCGGTCCGTTCGCAGGTTCTGGTGCGAACCGAACCGGGGGGTGTTCGGCTCATCCCTAGGAATGATAAGCGGGACATTACATTCCACATGGCAGAAATCGATACATTTAACAGAAACATATTGAGTATAATGTAATGTATGTAATTGCGTGTGAATAAAAGTCACCCATTTACCAGGATTTCATATGAGCCTTGATGTCATTTCAAAATTCATTTTCAGGATTTATATACAGCTTTTATTAACTACTTGAAGGAAGGTTTTACTCCTTTTATAACCAGGAAATGTTATTACTATTTAGCACTGCGCTACTTTAACTGGTAATTGCTCTGTTATGCAACACTGTACATACCTCCCAACTGAATGAGGGGCACCTACTAATAAAAATTTGTAGGTATTGTACACACACCCTGTCACACCTCCTTAAGCCTAGGTTAAGACTAGTGCGATGTGGGAACCAGCATGAATACAGCGCCATTTCCCGCATCGCTCCTCTCCCGCAGGCAGTTCACACTGCCTTCTGCAAACAGCTGCGGGCATCAATACATTGTTATAATGACACCCCCAGATCGGTTCACAGATCGCAGTGCGAACTGTGAACTCGCACAGGAATCAAGTTGCATAGGTGATAACACCCATGCAATCCGAATCTAGTGTGGGGAAAAACAAATAAATGCACCTTCTTCTGTGCGAATCCAATGCGAGTTCAGACAGAATCCCGGCTACAGAATCCCAGAACAGGGGCAATGAACCTGGGGAGGCAAGTAGCTCGGGCTGCCCTGGAAAGGGAGTCTTGAATTTTTACTCCAGGGGACCCCTGCTCTACACAGGAGTCTGGTCGGCAGTATGCCTGTAGATTCCTCAGCAAATAAATGGGCCCGTGCAGAGTCCAGCTTGACAGAAAATGTTCTTAAAGGCTTGTGATAATGTCACGAATGTCGCGTCTACCTCAATGCAGGTAGTCAGCTAGCTACTGTGTGCTTCACCAAAGCAGCCCCCTTTCCCTTAAGACAAGAAGGCCTACCGGTAGTTGGTTGCCCCCAGGACTTATACACGATGCTAAAGTGCCTGGCCACCACACCAGGGTAGATGCATACAGAGTAGACTACTTGCAGTTTAGCAGACAGATAGCGTGGTTCTAAGACAGTCCAGGTAATAAGGAAACAAGAGTTTAAAGAGGGTTTACAATTTTTCTTAATAGCACCTGGTGTTCTCTAATGGGCACAAATTGGCCGTCTTGCAGTCCTGCCCTGCAGAGATTCACCCAGTTCCACCATCTATTTGGGGTGTTTCCAAAGAAATAGATAATTATTGGAGACCCCCAAATTTTTGTTGTCCTCTGAATTGATTATGAACTAGCAAAAACAATTGTGTATTACACACAGCAGCAAGTCCAGGTAATAAGGCAGGCTGAGTTCAGGGAATAGTCCAATATCCGATTTGGGTCATACACAGGGAAAACCAACAGCAAAGCAAGCCAGACAAACGGGAGGCTTGAACAGGAACAATGCAGGTAACTGTCTCTATTACAAGCAAGGGATAGAGTGTTTGGTTTGTTTATATCAGGTGACTGATGAGATCAATCCTCTTGCAGGTGAACACAAATGGGGGAAAAACAACAGCCAACACCCGGGTGTTGGAAAGAGGAACAGGGACAATAAGTGATCAAGACACCTGCTTGAAGTTTAGCCCTCATTTGTATATGTGGCTGTATGAATTGGGAGGCTTTTACCTGACATTTTCATTGTCTCGTACAATCTCCAGTAGGTTGTCTTAATGCATTAATGTTCATAGACAGCAGGTGTGTATATGGCTTAGAGAGAAAATCTCTGGTCGCTGAGACCTTACCAAGGTATATCTATGCAATCTCTCAAGCCATACGGACATACAAATTTGAAAAGTAACTGAGGAGGTTCCCTCTTCTTATATTCTTGTATTTTTGGTGTTCTTCCTCCAGGAAGGACTTGGAGTGGATGTGGACCCTCGCAGGTGCCCAGTGGGGTAAATGGCCTCAAATGGTAAACGGGGATAGGGCACATCTCCCTGCATGGGCTTTACTTGTATATCTGCTGTCGTCAGCTTTATATATTCTTTAGAAAGTTTTTTTTTTCGTGTTGGAGAGTTTCTCTTCCTGTTCAGCACTGGAAGTGAAGTTTGGGCATACAGCCAAGACAGCTGATTGGAGAAAAGGCACACACCTCTCTCCTCATAGGTAGAGACTTTCTCAGCTGTTTGTTGAATATTTCATCACTCTGCTAATCTATTTATAGCACCCTCCCCAACACAAAACTCAGGCTGCTTTTGTCTCGGTTGACGGAGAACTTGTCAGGAGTTATCAGGATGATAACAAAAGAACGGAGCAGGAGACAGCTACTGGACTTGGTGCTTTTGAAGAGAGATAAGAAAACACTGCAGTTATGTGTCCAGCTCAAATGTTTATGAATTGGGTTTACAGTCACTTTTACATCGTAGTTGAATTTGTAAACTTTAACGTTTGCATCACTGAGCCCTTTAATTTGTGTTGTGTGGTCATTATAATCTTTCCTAGGGTTAAGGATTTATACAGCAGTATAAAACTTGTCTGACTGGGGGAGTATCGGGCCATTCTGCTTCAGGTGCAGACAGCTCCTTCATGTGATGCGTTCCTGGCAGCACTAATGGGCAGGAATATGGACTGTAGATGTGGTATCACATTTTGCTATGTCTCTGACCCCTATACCTGACTGGGTATGTTTAAATTCAGTACTCTGTATATGTTAAAAATATCAGTACAGCTCTTTTACTCAGCCTTCCTAACAGAACAGCTATAGCAAGTCAATGTAAATGTTCTGTTACTCATACAGGCTCAGTCTCCTGAATCAGTGATCTGCATAACTTACCACCAGCATCTCAATGTGCCATATGAAGTCAGACTTCCAACTTTGGGCAGGGCTCCTGTCATTCATAAAGTTGTCAGGTTAATTTGTACACAGTTCATTTCTAAACACTCATAGCTGTCGTACCAGCAATCAGAGGGGAGAAAGGTCATGGGTACGGGCATATGCATTTTGGGTATAGGTATCTCATTGAATGAAGATTATGTAGGATGAGAGCTAAAGATAGTTTGCTTGTTCTGTTCTGGAGTCCAGATTAAGACAAGCGGGCGTCAAAATATTACTATCACAAGGTGATTGAAACATGCAATGGTGGAAGCCTACCAGCCATCATCGTTGTTTTCTCTGGAAAACATCAAAGCTCATTCAGACAGAGCAGGGGCCATTTCTTGGGCTGAAAAGGTCAGCACTTCTCCTCCCCAGATCTGAGGAACAGCATCCGGGTTCAGCTTCCAAACCTTCATGAAACCTTACCGATCAGGCCTGTTCTCTAACCAACAAGCTGTCGGGAGGAAGGTGCTTAATGCTGTGTTCCCGCCCTGATCAGGTAGTTCTATTTTGTCCTCTCTGTAAGCCATACTGGAAGATGACTGGGGAAAATAAGAGTTATTATCTGTTAACTCACTTTCCAGGAATCTTCCAGGACAGAGTCAGTTCCCTTCCTTGTTTTTGAGACTAATGATGTAATCCTAAGCTGGTTGCACTAATGGGAGTTTTTTCTTTTTATTGCTTTATCTGTGCCTTTGGTTATTTATTAATACTGAGGAGCTACTGCCTGTGGTCTGTTTTTTAGGATGTGGATCATGTGTTTCCTGTGCTAGGTGGGAGGAGCCTATCTCTCTCTGTAAGCCATCCTGGAAGATTCCTGGAAAGTGAATTAACAGGTAATAACTCTTATGTTTACACAATCCTGACACTAACCATGTGTAAAGTGTAGTGCTTTTACTAATAGATCTCTTAGTTTCTCATCCCTGCTTTTCAGGGATGAGAGAGATTGTTCTCTCCGTACAGAGCTCTGTGTTGATTGTACACAGCCGATTAGCAGGTCCCAGCCATGAATCATTGGCTGGGACCTGTTGACAGGCTCCTGCTGTGTACAATTACAGCGGGTGCTGGCGGGGGCCAAAACCAAGAAACCAAAAACAGGCAGCTTCATACTTGTATGTCGTTTTGCCTGTGTGGGCCGATTGTCCGAAGTACATTGCGGTGCGCGGTCCACAAGTGTTTAACCAGTTGCCGACCGCCGATGTACGTCGGCAGAGCGGCACGGGCAGGCAAAAGGGCTTACCTGTACGTCCCTGCCCGATCGGACCCCCCCGGTGCCTGCGGCGGTCGGCAAATCTCCCCCGGCGATCGGTGGTGAGGGGGAGGCCATCCATTCGTGGCCCCCCCCTCGCGATCGCTCCCAGCCAATGGGATCATTTCCCTGCCTCTGTATTGTACACAGAGGCAGAGGAAATGATGTCATCTCTCCTCGGCTCGGTATTTTCTGTTCCGGGCTGAGGAGAGAAGACTGTAATGTGAGTGCACAAACACTACACACACAGTAGAACATGCCAGGCACACAAAACACCCCGATCCCCCCCCCCCGATTGCCCCCCGATCCCCCCCAATCACCCCCCCCCCTGTCACAAACTGACACCAAGCAGGTTTTTTTTTTTTTCTCTGATTACTGCATTAGTGTCAGTTTGTGACAGTTAGTGTGGTAGGGCAGTGAGTATTAGCCCCCTGTAGGTCTAGGGTACCCCCCTAACCCCCCCCATATAAAGTTTTAACCCCTTGATCACCCCCTGTCACCAGTGTCACTAAGCGATCATTTTTCTGATCGCTGTATTAGTGTCGCTGGTGACGCTAGTTAGGGAGGTAAATATTTAGGTTCGCCGTCAGCGTTTTATAGCGTCAGGGACCCCCATATACTACCTAATAAATGTTTTAACCCCTTGATTGCCCCCTAGTTAACCCTTTCACCACTGATCACTGTATAACCGTTACGGGTGACGCTGGTTAGTTTGTTTATTTTTTATAGTGTCAGGGCACCCGGCATTTATTACCGAATAAAGGTTTAGCCCCCTGATCGCCCGGCGGTGATATGCGTCGCCCCAGGCAGCGTCAGATTAGCGCCAGTACCGCTAACACCCACGCACGCAGCATACGCCTCCCTTAGTGGTATAGTATCTGAACGGATCGATATCTGATCCGATCAGATCTATACTAGCGTCCCCAGCAGTTTAGGGTTCCCAAAAACGCAGTGTTAGCGGGATCAGCCCAGATACCTGCTAGCTCCTGCGTTTTTCCCCTCCGCCCGGCCCAGCCCAGCCCACCTAAGTGCAGTATCGATCGATCACTGACACTTACAAAAGACTAAACGCATAACTGCAGCGTTCGCAGAGTCAGGCCTGATCCCTGCGATCGCTAACAGTTTTTTTGGTAGCGTTTTGGTGAACTGGCAAGCACCAGCGCCCTAGTACACCCCGGTCGTAGTCAAACCAGCACTGCAGTAACACTTGGTGACGTGGCGAGTCCCATAAGTGCAGTTCAAGCTGGTGAGGTGGCAAGCACAAGTAGTGTCCCACTGCCACCAAAAAGACAAACACAGGCCCGTGGTGCCCATAATGCCCTTCCTGCTGCATTCGCCAATCCTAATTGGGAACCCACCGCTTCTGCAGCGCCTGTACTTCCCCCATTCACATCCCCAACCAAATGCAGTCGGCTGCATGAGAGGCATTTTCTTTATGTCCTCCCGAGTACCCCTACCCAACGAACGCCCCCAAAAAAGATGTTGTGTCTGCAGCAAGCGCGGATATAGGCGTGACACCCGCTATTATTGTCCCTCCTGTCCTGACAATCCTGGTCTTTGCATTGGTGAATGTTTTCAACGCTACCATACACTAGTTGAGTATTAGCGTAGGGTACAGCATTGCACAGACTAGGCACACTTTCACAGGGTCTCCCAAGATGCCATCGCATTTTGAGAGACCCAAACCTGGAACCGGTTACAGTTATAAAAGTTACAGTTACAAAAAAAAGTGTAAAAAGAAAAACACATACAAAAATATAGAATAAAAAAAAATAGTTGTCTTTTTATTGTTCTCTCTCTCTCTATTGTTCTGCTCTTTTTTACTGTATTCTATTCTGCAATGTTTTATTGTTATTATGTTTTATCATGTTTGCGTTTCAGGTATGCAATTTTTTATACTTTACCGTTTACTGTGCTTTATTGTTAACCATTTTTTTGTCTTCAGGTACGCCATTCACGACTTTGAGTGGTTATACCAGAATGATGCCTGCAGGTTTAGGTATCATCTTGGTATCATTCTTTTCAGCCAGCGGTCGGCTTTCATGTAAAAGCAATCCTAGCGGCTAATTAGCCTCTAGACTGCTTTAACAAGCCGTGGGAGGGAATGCCCCCCCCCAACGTCTTCCGTGTTTTTCTCTGGCTCTCCTGTCTCAACAGGGAACCTGAAAATGCAGCCGGTGATTCAGCCAGCTGACCATAGAGCTGATCAGAGACCAGAGTGGCTCCAAACATCTCTATGGCCTAAGAAACCGGAAGCTATGAGCATTTTATGACTTAGATTTCGCCGGATGTAAACAGCGCCATTGGGAAATTGGGAAAGCATTTTATCACACCGATCTTGGTGTGGTCAGATGCTTTGAGGGCAGAGGAGAAATCTAGGGTCTAATAGACCCCAATTTTTTCAAAAAAGAGTACCTGTCACTACCTATTGCTATGATAGGGGATATTTACATTCCCTGAGATAACAATAAAAATGATTTAAAAAAAAAAAATGAAAGGAACAGTTTAAAAATAAGATAAAAAAAAATAATAATAATAAAGAAAAAAAAAAAAAAAAAAAAAAAAGCACCCCTGTCCCCCCTGCTCTCGCGCTAAGGCGAACGCAAGCGTCGGTCTGGCGTCAAATGTAAACAGCAATTGCACCATGCATGTGAGGTATCACCGCGAATGTCAGATCGAGGGCAGTAATTTTAGCAGTAGACCTCCTCTGTAAATCTAAAGTGGTAACCTGTAAAGGCTTTTAAAGGCTTTTAAAAATGTATTTAGTTTGTCGCCACTGCACGTTTGTGCGCAATTTTAAAGCATGTCATGTTTGGTATCCATGTACTCGGCCTAAGATCATCTTTTTTATGTCATCAAACATTTGGGCAATATAGTGTGTTTTAGTGCATTAAAATTTCAAAAAGTGTGTTTTTTCCCCAAAAAATGCGTTTGAAAAATTGCTGCGCAAATACGGTGTGAAAAAAAAAATGAAACACCCACCATTTTAATCTGTAGGGCATTTGCTTTAAAAAAATATATAATGTTTGGGGGTTCAAAGTAATTTTCTTGCAAAAAAAAATATTTTTTTATGTAATCAAAAAGTGTCAGAAAGGGCTTTGTCTTCAAGTGGTTAGAAGAGTGGGTGATGTGTGACATAAGCTTCTAAATGTTGTGCATAAAATGCCAGGACAGTTCAAACCCCCCCCCAAATGACCCCATTTTGGAAAGTAGACACCCCAAGCTATTTGCCGAGAGGCATGTCGAGTCCATGGAATATTTTATATTGTGACACAAGTAGCGGGAAAGAGACAATTTTTAATTTTTTTTATTTTTTTTATTTTTTTTTGCGCAAAGTTGTCACTAAATGATATATTGCTCAAACATGCAATGGGAATATGTGAAATTACACCCCAAAATACATTCTGTTGCTTCTCCTGAGTACGGGGATACCAGATGTGTGGGACTTTTTGGGAGCCTAGCCACGTATGGGAACCCGAAATCCAAGCACCGCCTTCAGGCTTTCTAAGGGCGTAAATTTTTGATTTCACTCTTCACTGCCTAGCACAGTTTCGAAGGCCATGGAATGCCCAGGTGGCAAAAAACCCCCCCAAATGACCCCATTTTGGAAAGTAGACACCCCAAGCTATTTGCTGAGAGGTATAGTGAGTATTTTGCAGAACTCACTTTTTGTCAAAGTTTTGAAAATTGAAAAAAGAAAAAAAAAAAATTTTTCTCGTCTTTCTTTATTTTCAAAAACAAATGAGAGCTGCAAAATACTCACCATGCCTCTCAGCAAATAGCTTGGGGTGTCTACTTTCCAAAATGGGGTCATTTGGGGGGGGTTTATGCCATCTGGGCATTTTATGGCCTTCAAAACTGTGATAGGTAGTGAGGAGTAAAATCAAAAATGTACGCCTTTAGAAATCCCGAAGGCAGTGATTGGTTTTCGGGGCCCCATACGCGGCTAGGCTCCCAAAAAGTCCCACACATGTGGTATCCCCATACTCAGGAGAAGCAGCTAAATGTATTTTGGGGTGCAATTCCACATATGCCCATGGCCTGTGTGAGCAATATATCATTTAGTGACAACTTTTTGTAATTTTTTTTTTTTTTTTGTCATTATTCAATCACTTGGGACAAAAAAATGAATATTCAATGGGCTCAACATGCCTCTCAGCAATTTCCTTGGGGTGTCTACTTTCCAAAATGGGGTCATTTGTGGGGGTTTTGTACTGCCCTGCCATTTTAGCACCTCAAGAAACGACATAGGCAGTCATAAATTAAAGGCTGTGTAAATTCCAGAAAATGTACCCTAGTTTGTAGGCGCTATAACTTTTGCGCAAACCAATAAATATACACTTATTGACATTTTTTTTACCAAAGACATGTGGCCGAATACATTTTGGCCTAAATGTATGACTAAAATTGAGTTTATTGGATTTTTTTTAGAACAAAAAGTAGAAAATATCATTTTTTTTCAAAATTTTCGGTCTTTTTCCGTGTATAGCGCAAAAAATAAAAACGGCAGAGGTGATCAAATACCATCAAAAGAAATCTCTATTTGTGGGAAGAAAAGGACGCAAATTTCGTTTGGGTACAGCATTGCATGACCGCGCAATTAGCAGTTAAAGCGACGCAGTGCCAAATTGTAAAAAGTGCTCTGGTCAGGAAGGGGGTAAATCCTTCCGGGGCTGAAGTGGTTAAAGGAACACCTGGTGATCCTGCCATGCAGGTCATTGTTCAGGAACTTCCTGTTACACTGTGACAACATGCTGTCCCTCTGTCTCAACAGCCCTCCAGTCTTGTCACCCTGTTGTTTCCATTGAAGACTTAGAGCTGCCATGCTAATTATTTGTGTAGGAATGTTCTTGCAGTACTGTATTCTCACAGGAATGTCCTGGGATTCACACTTAAGAGATCTGTTGTGATTTGTTAAAGTGTATGTCACCCCCAACATTTCACATTCTTGATGTGTTGTATCATGTACTTGAATGAAAAAAGTATCCTGTTCTCTTTGTATTGCTTCCTTTGTGTGAAATACCTGGGGTTTTTGCCCGTTCCTCTGCTTTCCAAACTGACCACACTAGGCATGTGAGCACTTCCATCCTGGCATGGTCAGTTTTCTTCTTTGCATTCTATATACAGTGAGGGAAAAATGTATTTGATCTCCTGCTGATTTTGTACGTTTGCCCACTGACAAAGAAATGAACAGTCTATTATTTTAACGGTACATTTATTTTGAGTGAGAGACAAAATAACCAAAATATCAAAAAAAAAACGCATTTCAAAAAAGCGATAAATTTGCATTTTATTGTGTAAAATGGGTATTTGACCCCTTCGCAAAACATGACTTAGTACTTGGTGGCAAAACCCTTGTTGGCAATCTCAGAGGTCAGATGTTTCTTGTAGTTGGCCACCAGGTTTGCACACATCTCAGGAGGGATTTTGTCCTACTCCTCCTTGCAGATCCTCTCCAAGTCATTAAGGTTCTCCTCTGAATCATTCAGATGTTCATTAGCAAACTTCAGACGGGCCTGTACATGTGCTTTCTTAAGCATGGGGACCTTGCAGGCACTGCAGGATTTCAGTCCTTCACGGCATAGTGTTACCAATTGTTTTCTTGGTGACTATGGTCCCAGCTGCCTTGACAGCATTAATAAGATTCTCCTGTGTTCTGGGCCGATTCCTCACCGTTCTCATGATCAATGAAACTCCACAAAGTGAGATTTCTCATGGAGCCACATTTATTTTGTATTTCTTCCATTTGCAAATAATCGCACCAACTGTTGTCACCCTCTCACCAATCTGCTTGGCGATGTTCTTGTGGCCCATTCCAGCCTTGTGTAGGTCTAGTCTTGTCCCTGACATCCTTGGACAGCTCTTTGGTCTTGGCCATGGTGGAGAGATTGGAATCTGATTGATAGCTGTACAAAAGACACCTGTCCACAGAAGCAAACAAGCTGAGATTAGGAGCACTCACTTTAGGAGAGTACACCTAATCTCAGTTTGTTACCTGTATAGAAGACACCCAGGAGCCAGAAATCTTGCTGATTGATAAGGGATCAAATACTTATTTCACTCATTAAAATGCAAATCAATTTATAACTTTTTTGAAATGCATTTTTCTGGATATTTTTGTTGTTATTGTCTCTCACTGTTAAAATAAACCTACCATTAAAATTATAGACTGATCATTTCTTTGGCAGTGGGCAAACGTAAAAAAAACAGCAGGGGATCAAATACCTTTTTCCCCTCACTGTAGGAGCAGCCTGCCTGTAATCCAATTGTCAGAATTGTGGCGATACAATCCCCTGCACAGCCACTCACTGGGAAGATCAGTGTGCTGTTAATCTTCTTTCTGCTGACATGCCACTTACACTTTACAGTGGTTAGCTGTGCAAGTGTATTGCTATAAGTGTACAGCTCTTTCTCTGCCCCCTGCTGACACTTTCCCGTTTCCTGCCCCCACCCTACATCACAAAGACCCTTATGTAGCCAGGAACAGTGGCCATGTGATCACTTAAAGGGGAACTTTAGTCAGAAAATTAAGGCAGGCTAGATCATTTTGCAGGTATAACATTAAACATACAGTGTCTCACAAAAGTGAGTACAACCCTCACATTTTTGTAAAAATTTTATTATATCTTTTCACGTGACATTGAAGAAATAACATTTTGTTATAGTGTAAAGTAGTAAGTGTGCAGCTTGTATAACAGTGTAAATTTGCTGTCCCCTCAAAATAACTCGACACACAGCCATCAATGTCTAAACCTCTGGCAACAAAATTGAGTATACCCATAAGTGAAAATGTCCAAAATGGGCCCAATTAGCCATTTTCCCTCCCCAATGTCATGTGACTCGTTAGTGTTACAAGGTCTCAGGTGTGAATGGGGAGTAGGTGTGTTAAATTTCATGTTATCGCTCTCACTCTCTCATACTGGTCACTGGAAGTTCAACATGGCACTTCATGGCAAAGAAGTCTGAGGATCTGGAAAAAAAAAAATTGTTGCTCTACATAAAGATGGCCTAGGCTATAAGAAGATTGCCAAGACGCTGAAACTGAGCTGCAGCATGGTAGCCAAGACCATACAGAGGTTTAACAGGACAGGTTCCACTCAGAACAGGCCTCACCCTGGTCGACCAAAGAAGTTGAGTGCACGTGCTCAGCGTCATATCCAGAGGTTGTCTTTGGGAAATAGACGCAAGAGTGCTGCCAGTATTGCTGCAGAGGTTGAAGGGGTGGGAGGTCACTCCGTCAGTGCTCAGACCATACCCCGCACGCTGCATCAAATTGGTCTGGGACATGCATTGGCTGTCGTCCCAGAAGGAAGCCTCTTCTAAAGCTGATACACAAGAAAGCCCGCAAAAAGTTTGCTGAAGAAAAGCAGACTAAGGACATGAATTACTGGAACCATGTCCTGTGGTCTGGTGAGACCAAGATAAACTTTGTATTTGGTTCAGATGGTGTCAAGCGTGTGTTGCGACAACCAGGTAAGGAGTACAAAGACAAGTGTGTTTTGCCTACAGTCAAGCATGGTGGTGGTGGGAGTGTCACGCACTGGTGAGCTACAGTTCATTGAGGGAACCATAAATGCCAACATGTACTGTGACATACTGAAGCAGAGCACGATCCCCTCCCTTCGGAGACTGGGCAGCATTCCAAAATGATAACGACTCTAAACACATCTCCAAGATGACCACTGCCTTGCTAAAGAAGCTGGGGGTAAAGGTGATGAATTGGTCAAGGATGGCTACAGACCTAAACCGTTTGAGCATCTGTGGGGCATCCTCAAAGTCACAGCAGAAGCCGATCAGCCGGTGCCAGCCAATGGATGTCCGCTGGCACCTGCTCATCACCATAGGGGAAAGACAGAAGGAGCTCTGCCTATGTAAACAAGGCAGAGCTCTGTACTGTCAGCAGGGAGGTGGTAGATTTTGTCTCCCTGCAAAGCAGGGAAAAAAAATCCACCACATCCCTTAGTTAAAAAAAAAACAAACACTGGTTAAGCATATACTTACAGATGTTTAACCCCTTCCCACCGTGTCATTAGTACAGTGACTGAGTATTTTTAGCATTGATCACTGTATTAGTGTCACTGGTTCCCGTAACTGTCAAAAGTGTGATTTAGTGTCTGATAGTTTGCTGCCTAAGTCACAGATCGCCACCGTTGCTAGTACAAAAAAAAAAATAATCATAAATATATCCCATAGTTTGTAGACACTATAATAATGGCGTAAACCAATATATACACTTATTGTGATTTTTTTTTTTGTGTTTACCAAAAACATGTAGCAGAATACATATTGGCCTAAATTTATAAAGCAATTTGATTCTTTTTACATTTATTGGATAGGTTTTATAGCAGAAAGTAAAAAAAAAAATATTTTTTCAAAATAGTTTGTTTATAGCGCCAAAAATGAGCGCAGTGGTATTTGGGTACAGTGTTGCACAACTACGGCAATTGTCAGTTAAAGTAATGCTTTGTGCTCTGAGGTCTAGTTACATTGCGAGTTTACCTTTACAGAAAAAAGGAAAAAAAGGTGAACACAGTACATCCTCCCACCCCCACTGTACATCAGTGGGGGCATCAATGCTAGCTGCTTACACCTGGAAGAGGCAGCCAGCCGAACAAAGATGGCAGCTGGGACCCGCTGTGTGGCAGCCAAACAGCGGATTGTAGTGGAACAATGGTGGATTTGCAGTGGGGATAGGTACAGTTGTGCTTATAAGTTTACATACCCTGGCAGAATTTAGGATTTATTGCCCATTTTTCACTCATGGTTAAGTGTTTGGCTGAAGCCATTTATTAACAATCAACTGTTTACTCTTTTTAAATCATAATGACAAAATTAAACTACCCAAATTACCCTGATCAAAAGATTACATACCCTGGTGATTGTGGAAGGAAAGAAAAAAAAAAAGAGCGCACCAGCCTAGTGCATTATCCTTGACAGATTTATTAATTAAAAACAAGATAAAATCTACTCACAAAGGTTGAAGAAAAAAATCGCATTTGTATATGCCACAGCGGCGATTAATCCAGTGGTAGCAGTTTTCCAGGTCCCAGGAAGGAGGCGTACGGACTACTGCTGGCTAACGCGTTTCGAAGGTTACCCTTCTTCATCAGACCCTATCATAGGGGATATTTACATTCCCCGAGATAACAATAAAAATGATTAAAAAAAAATAAAAATGAAAGGAACAGTTTAAAAATAAGATAAAAAAGCAAAAAAATAATAAAGAAAAAAAAAAAAAAAAAAAGCACCCCTGTCGCCCCCTGCTCTCGCACTAAGGCGAACGCAAGCGGCGGTCTGTCGTCAAACGTAAACAGCAATTGCACCATGCATGTGAGGTATCACCGCGAAGGTTAGATCGAGGGCAGTAATTTTTGCAGTAGACCTCCTCTGTAAATCTAAAGTGGTAACCTGTAAAGGCTTTTAAAGGCTTTTAAAAATGTATTTATTTTGTTGCCACTGCACGTTTGTGCGCAATTGTAAAGCATGTCATGTTTGGTATCCATGTACTCGGCCTAAGATCATCTTTTTTATTTCATCAAACATTTGGGCAATATAGTGTGTTTTAGTGCATTAAAATTTAAAAAAAGTGTGTTTTTTCCCCAAAAAATGCGTTTGAAAAATCGCTGCGCAAATACTGTGTGAAAAAAAAAATAATGAAACACCCACCATTTTAATCTGTAGGGCATTTGCTTTAAAAAAATATATAATGTTTGGGGGTTCAAAGTAATTTTCTTGCAAAAAAAAAAAACTTTCATGTAAACAATAAGTGTCAGAAAGGGCTTTGTCTTCAAGTGGTTAGAAGAGTGGGTGATGTGTGACATAAGCTTCTAAATGTTGTGCATAAAATGCCAGGACAGTTCAAAACCCCCCCAAATGACCCCATTTTGGAAAGTAGACACCCCAAGCTATTTGCTGAGAGGCATGTCGAGTCCATGGAATATTTTATATTGCGACACAAGTTGCGGGAAAGAGACAATTTTTTTTTTTTTTGCACAAAATTGTCACTAAATGATATATTGCTCAAACATGCTATGGGAATATGTGAAATTATACCCCAAAATACATTCTGCTGCTTCTCCTGAGTACGGGGATACCACATGTGTGAGACTTTTTGGGAGCCTAGCCGCGTACGGAACCCCGAAAACCAAGCACCGCCTTCAGGCTTTCTAAGGGCGTGAATTTTTGATTTCTCTCTTGACTGCTTATCACAGTTTCGGAGACCATGGAATGCCCAGGAGGCACAAACCCCCCCCAAATGACCCCATTTTGGAAAGTAGACACCCCAAGCTATTTGATGAGAGGTATAGTGAGTATTTTGCAGACCTCACTTTTTGTCACAAAGTTTTGAAAATTGAAAAAAGAAAAAAAAAAAAGTTTTTTCTTGTCTTTCTTCATTTTCAAAAACAAATGAGAGCTGCAAAATACTCACCATGCCTCTCAGCAAATAGCTTGGGGTGTCTACTTTCCAAAATGGGGTCATTTGGGGGGGTTTTGTGCCACCTGGGCATTCCATGGCCTCCGAAACTGTGATAGGCAGTGAAGAGTGAAATCAAAAATTTTCACCCTTAGAAATCCTGAAGGCGGTGATTGGTTTTCGGGGTCCCGTACACGGCTAGGCTCCCAAAAAGCCCCACACATGTGGTATCCCCGTACTCAGGAGAAGTAGCTAAATGTATTTTGGGGTGCAATTCCACATATGCCCATGGCCTGTGTGAGCAATATATCATTTAGTGACAACTTTGTGCAAAAAAAAAAAAAAAAAAAAAAAAAAAAAAAAAGTCACTTTCCCGCAACTTGTGTCAAAATATAAAATATTCCATGGACTCAATATGCCTCTCTGGAAATAGCTTGGGGTGTCTACTTTCCAAAATGGGGTCATTTGGGGGGGTTTTGTGCCACCTGGGCATTCCATGGCCTCCGAAACTGTGATAGGCAGTAAAGAGTGAAATCATAAATTTACGCCCTTAGAAATCCTGAAGGCGGTGATTGGATTTCGGGGCCCCGTACGCGGCTAGGCTCCCAAAAAGTCCCACACATGTGGTATCCCCATATTCAGGAGAAGCAGCAGAATGTATTTTGGGGTGCAATTCCACATAGGCCCATGGCCTGTGTGAGCAATATATCATTTAGTGACAACTTTTTGTAAATATTTTTTTTTTTTTTTGTCATTATTCAATCACTTGGGACAAAAAAAATAAATATTCAATGGGTTCAACATGCCTCTCAATTTCCTTGGGGTGTCTACTTTCCACAATGGGGTCATTTGGGGGGGTTTTGTACTGCCCTGCCATTTTAGCACCTCAAGAAATGACATAGGCAGTCATAAACTAAAAGCTGTGTAAATTACAGAAAATGTACCCTAGTTTGTAGACGCTATAACTTTTGCGCAAACCAATAAATATACGCTTATTGACATTTTTTTTACCAAAAACATGTGGCCGAATACATTTTGGCCTAAATGTATGACTAAAATTGAGTTTATTGGATTTTTTTTATAACAAAAAGTAGAAAATATCATTTTTTTTCAAAATTTTCGGTCTTTTTCCATTTATAGCGCAAAAAATAAAAACCGCAGAGGTGATCAAATACCATCAAAAGAAAGCTCTATTTGTGGGAAGAAAAGGACGCAAATTTCGTTTGGGTACAGCATTGCATGACCGCGCAATTAGCAGTTAAAGCGACGCAGTGCCAAATTGGAAAAAGACCTCTGGTCCTTAGGCAGCATAATGGTCCGGGGCTCAAGTGGTTAAAAAACTCTTTGGTTGCTTTCGCAGTATGCTTCGGGTCATTGTCCATTTGCGATGTGAAGCGCTGTCCAATGAGTTCTGAAGCATTTTGCTGAATATGAGCAGATATTGCCCAAAACACTCCAGAATTCATCCTGCTGCTTTTGTCAGCAGTCACATCATCAATAAATACAATAGAACCAGTTCCATTGGCAGCTATACATGCCCACGCCATGACACTACCACCATGCTTCACTGATGAGGTGGTATGCTTTGGATCATGAGCAGTTCCTTTCATTCTCTATACTCTTCCCATCACTCTGGTACAAGTTGATCTTGGTCTTATCTGTCCATAGGATGTTGTTCCAGAATTGTGAAGGCTTTTTTAGATGTTGTTTGGCAAACCCTAATCTGGCCTTCCTGTTTTTGAGGCTCACCAGTGGTTTACAACTTGTGGTGAACCCTCTGTATTCACTCTGGTGAAGTCTTCTCTTGATTGTTGACTTTGACACACATACACCTACCTCCTTGAGAGTGTTTTTGATCTGGCTAACTGTTGTGAAGGGTGTTTTCTTCACCAGGGAAAGAATTCTTCGGTCATCCACCACAGTTGTTTTCCATGGTCTTCCGGGTCTTTTGGTGTTGCTGAGCTCACCGGTGTATTCTTTCTTTTTAAGGATGTTCCAAACAGTTGATTTGGCCACACCTAATGTTTTTGCCATCTCTCTGATGGGTTTGTTTGGTCTTTTCAGCCTAATGATGGCTCGCCTCACTGATAGTGACAGCTCTTTGGATCTCATTATGAGAGTTGACAGCAACAGATTCCAAATGCAAATAGCACACTTGAAATGAACGCTGGACCTTTTATCTGCTCCTTGTAAATGGGATAAAGAGGGAATAACACACCTGGCCATGGAACAGCTGAGCAGCCAACTGTCCCATTAGTTCATGAAGGGTGCAAAATCTGATACAGCTGTACATGGTAGCCATTCAGCTTCTAACTTCAGATTGTTCAATTACGCTTTCACAAAATGGCCTGGAAACTGATTGGTTTCTATGCAGAGCTGCACCAGATTTTGCACTCTCCGGTTTTAGTTAATCAACCCCTTTATTTTCCTCCACCTAGGTAAAACACAGGTTTACTTTAAAAACTCTGGTGTGTGCATTACGATAATGCATTTATGTAAAAGAAACAATACAATCTGATTGATCCACAGGGTTCACTTTGAACACTTGCAGGAACTTCTACACTATTAGCAGTATTTTAGGCCAAGCCTGATCAGCGACACAAGCACTTCAACTTGAATTTGATTACCATCAATGAATAGTTCTTGAATATGATGTACACAAATAAAAAAAATATATATCACACACAAAATCATTTTATAGTTTTATTTCTTATTTTATCAAAACATTTCCAATTAAATGAGCTATGGCTCCATTGCCTCCCAAACGAAGAGTTTCATAGAAAATCTTTACCACATGATTATTAACTTTCCTCCAACCTTACACTCATTATCAGACTGAAAGAGGGGGGAGGGATGCAGACAAAGTCTCCCCAGTCAGACCTAGGTTTGAAGGATCACATTACTGGGCTGTATCTTGTCAGATACAAGTTGAGGAAAGAGGGAAGTGATTTTGGAGTTGCTGTCCAGATTAATGCTAATTTCTAGTGAATCCATTTTCAGCTTAAAATCACTCACACATAAATGGCTGTAGCCCTGAGTTTGTCATCTACAGGTTTGTTAGACCTCTCTTGGACATTTGGTCATCCATTTCCCTCATATGTTATTGAGAGATGTGGAGCTGGTTGACTGACAGGGGAAGGGGGTGGGTATGGTGGACAGGCATGATTCAAAAAGGGGCCAACAGATTGCATTTATTTTTCTGAGAAGAGGTAATCCCGTGTCTTATAGATACTTGGGACAGGTACAGTGCATTAAACAATCTATGTACACTTAAGTGCAGTTGGGCAAAACCCAGGAAAAAAAACAAAAAAACCCTGACAATCAAAAACGCACTCACACAGACACACACACTCGGCACATTCTACACATCCTCTGGTCTCTAGTCTCACATTTGGTCCATGAATGATGTCCACCCACCAGCCCCCCTTACACCTGGGGAGAAAATGTCTTTGCTTCCCCCTCCCCTTCAAGGCTCTGTATTAGTGATGTTATCGTAGGGACATTGTGAAGTCTGATGAAATATTCACTCCAGGTTTTCTTACAGTAAGTACAGAGGTTTGAGAATCATATTCAAACTCCAGCTGCGTTTCTGTTCCATCTGCAGAAAATAAGTCAGAATGTTAATGCACGCTTAACCCAGATCATTTTTTGAAATCAGCTGCAAGGCATTCATGTAAATATTTAAAATAAATAGCGCATGTTGTACTTAATACCCCGTTTTAGTTGCCGATCAACTTTTCTTACTTATTCAGTTATGGTTTTATTGAAAGAATTGTTAATGATTGATACATGTACTGTATCAAGCATCACACAGATTTTCCTCCTAAACATATCACTACCTTCTGGCTGTCATAGGGCTGATCTACTAAAACAGGAGTGCTCAAAATCTGCTGCAGCTCTGCATGGAAACCAATCAGCTTTAATAGTATGTTATAGAATACCTGAAATGATCAGTCTATCATTTTAATGGTAGATTTTAACAGCGAGACAGAACAAAAATATCCAGAAAAACGCATTTCAAAAAAGTTATAAAATTGATTTGCATTTTAATGAGTGAAATAAAGTATTTCACCCCTTCGCAAAACATGACTTCAAACATGACTTCATAGTTTGTGGCAAAACCCTTGTTGGCAATCGGTTAGCTAATGGGTATGTGGGCAGGGGATTATAACGGCCTTGTTGGCAATCACAGAGGTCAGAAGTTTCTTGTAGTTGGCCACCAGGTTTGCACACATCTCAGGAGGGATTTTGCCCCACTCCTCTTTGCAGATCCTCTCAAAGTCATTAAGGTTTTGAGGCCGACGTTTGGTAATTCGAACCTTCAGCTCCCTTCACATATTTTCTATGGGATTAAGGTCTGGAGACTTGCTAGGCCACTCGAGGACCTTAATGTGCTTCTTTTTGAGCCATTCCTTAGTTGCCTTGGCCATGTGTTTTGGGTCATTGTCATGCTGGAATACCCATCCCCGAACCATTTTCAATGTCCTGGCTGAGGGAAGGAGGTTCTCACCCAAGATTTGATGGTACCTGGGCCCAGTCTACCGTCCCTTTGATGTAGTGAAATTGTCCTGTCCCCTTCGCAAAAAAACACCCCTAAAGCATAAAGTTTCCACCTCCATGTTTGACGGTGGGTATGGTGTTCTTGGGGTCCTAAGCAGCATTCCTCCTCTTCCTCCAAACACGGCATGTTGAGTTGATGCCAAAAAGCTAGATTTTGGTCTTATTGGACCACAACACTTTCACCCAGTTCTCCTCTGAATCATTCAGATGTTCATTAGCAAACTTCAGACGGGCCTGTACATGTGCTTTCTTTAACAGGGGGACCTTGCATACGCTGCAGGATTTCAGTCCTTCACAGCATAGTGTTTTACCAATTGTTTTCTTGGTGACTATGATCCCAGCTGCCTTGAGAGCATTGACAAGATTCCCCTGTGTAGTTCTGGTCTGATTCCTCACTGCTTTTATGATCATTGAAGCTCCACGAGGTAAGACCTTTCATGGAGCCCCAAACCAAGGGAGATTGACAGTTATTTTGTGCTTTTTCGATTTGTGAATAAATCGCACCAACTGTTGCCCTCTCACCAAGCTGCTTGGCGATAGTCTTGTAGCCCATTCCAGCCTTGTGTAGGTCTACAATCTGGTTCCCAACATCCTCGGACAGCTCTTTGGTCTTGGCCATGGTGGAGAGATTGGAATCTTATTGATTGCTTCTGTGGACAGGTGTCTTTTATACAGGTAACAAGCTGAGATTAGGAGAACTCCCTTTAAGAGAGAGTGCCTAATCTCAGCTAGTTACCTGTATAGAAGACACCTGGGAGCCAGAAATATTGCTGATTGATAGAGGATCAAATACTTATTTCACTCATTCAAATGCAAATCAATTTATAACTTTTTTTGAAATGTGTTTTTCTGGACATTTTCGATAGTTATTCTGTCTCTCACTGTTAAAATAAACCTACCATTAAAATGATAGCCTGATCATTTCTTTGTCAGTGGGCAAACATACAAAATCAGCAGGGGAGCAAATATTTTCCCCTCACTGAAAAAAAAAAATACAATAAAAAAATGGACCTGTAACGCATTGCACCCATGATCAGTAGATGGTAGGTGTAATGCCACAGTCCTGCAGACTGTGTGTATGTGTCTGGCCGTACCTCCGATATGAGCAAGTAGTTACACTTAAGACAGGAAGCTCAATGAACTACCACAGCACGGCAAAGGCTGTTGGGACCTTTGTCGTTTTCCAATTAACAGTACACTGTGAATGAATGAGATGGCCAGCACCCCGCACAGCCATGGCTTTTTTAGATTGTGCCAGCTAGCCATAGGAGAAGATCCCCCGCTAGCTGTCAGAACGGAGGAGAGTGGGGGCTGGTCTATTCGTAACAGGTTGCACCCTGAATATAGGTGTAACATGTTACAAAAGGTGAACTTATGGGGCTTTATTTATCTAATGCATAAATATTTTGGAATCCATGCTAATGAATACTACCAACAAGCCAATGCAACAATTAAGAACAAAATTCTTTAAAATAGATAGCCACACTATTGCATAGTTTAAATACATCGACTGAAATCTGGAGAGTCTAGTCTTCATGAAAAAGCAACCAAAATCCTGCTTTTATTTATAAATGCCCCAAAACCATTTCCTAGTGGTGTGAATGTGGAATATACATAGTGCAGTAGTTTGTGGTACATGGTGTGCCTGGACACAGGAGACAGCCATCGGATTGGCAGTGGTAGAGTTTGAAGTGTGAATCAGTGAAGCGTGTGGGGTTTTGTGCTTCATTGACTTATGTGCTGATCCCACAGTGCTGGCTTTTGCGAGATGGCATTTCCCCAGTGCTGAACTATCCAGACAATTTTGGGTGAATAACTTACCCTGCACACTGTGCAAACATGTGGTGTTACATGCCGCAATGGAATAAAGGTCTACAGTGCAAGCCCAAACAGTACTGTACATTGAACAAGAAAAGTTCTGTTATTCCTAGGGTCCGGAGTCAGTCACTAGAATCCGTGACTGATGAGCCTATTCCTGAGAAAGTCTATTCTACCGCTATTACTCACAAATCAAATGAGACCATTCGGCTGTTATTAATGCAACATGCACAACTATGAAACTAAAGGCTTAGCATACTGCTTCTAGCAGTGCGGTTTCATTCTTGGGTTCTTTAACCCCTTCACGACCGCCTAAAATATACAGTGCATATAAAAAAAAAGTGTACACACCCCTGCTAAAATGTCAGGTTTCTGTGATGTAAAAAAAAAAAAAAAAAAAAAAAAAGACAAAGATAAATAATTTTAAAACTTTCCACCTTTAACCACTTCAGCCATGGAAGGATTTACCCCCTAATGACCAGGCCATTTTTTGCAATACGGCACTGCATTGCTTTAACCGACAAACACGTGGTCGTGCGACATTGTACCCAAAACAAAATGTCCTTTTTTTTCCCCCCACAAATGGCTCAAATAGGGGGAAGATTTAGGGGCTCTCTATTATTGTTTTTACTAGTAATGGCGGCGATCAGCGATTTTAGCAGGACTGCGACATTGCAGCGGACAAATCTGACCCCAAGTGACACTTTGTTGACCAGCGACACCAATACAGTGATCAGTGCTATAAAAAAAAAATTATACACTGACCGCTGTATAAATGGCACTGTCAGGGAGGGGGTTAACACTAGGTGTGAGTAAAGGGTTAAGTGTTCCCTAGGGAGGTGCTTTCTTACTGTCAGGGGGACAGACTACCTGGGAGTAGAGAGAGATCGCTGTTCCTGATCACTAGCAACAGCTGATCTCTCCCTCTCCTACCGTCAGAACGGGGATCCACCTTGTTTACATGCCCGTCCTGCCTCTTTACTGCGATCGCAGGTTGCCGGCGGATAGTCAGCCGGACCTGTGGGCGAGCTCCCGTGGTGCTTGCCCACTGTATCCAATGCACGGGCCGATGTAAGGGTACGTCAGTTTGCGCAGCCAGGCCGCCCGGCCACAATATATGTGCGGTGGGTGGTCCGGAAGTGGATAATGTGACCTATAAACAGTAAAACTCAATTGAAAAACAAGTAAAACTAAAATAATGTGGTTGCATAAGTGTTCACACCCTCTTATAACTGGGGATGTAGCTGTATTCAGAATTAAGCAATCACATTCAAACTCATGTTAACCACTTCACATCCCCCCCCCCCATTATCATATGACGTCCGCAGGAGGGATCTCCCATCCTGGGCGGGCGTCATATGACGTCCTGGGCTTCCCGGCCTTCTGGGGGGCGCGCCCCTGCAGCGTCACTCGGGAGCTGATGCATGTGTCTGGCGGCTGCGATTGCCCGATAACAGAGCACGACCGTGGATCTGTATGTGTAAACACACAGATCCACGTCCTGTCAGGTGAGAGGAGACCGATCATGTGTTCCCAGTACAGAGGAACACAGATCGGTCTCCTCCCCTTGTGAGTCCCCTCCCCCTAAAGTTGGAATAACTCCCTAGGTAACACACTTAACCCCTTGATCGCCCCTAGTGTTAACCCCTTCCCTGCCAGTGACATTTATACAGTAATCAGTGCATTTTTATAGCACTGTATAAATGTGAATGGTCCCAAAATGGTGTCAAAAGTGTCCGATATGTCCGCCGCAATTTCATAGTCACGATAAAAATCGCAGATTGCCGCAATTACTAGTAAAAAAACTAAATAAATAATAAAATGCCATAAAACTATCCCCCATTTTGTAGACACTATAAACTTTTGTGCAAACCAATCAATATATGCTTATTGCGATTTTTTTTTACAAAAAATATATAGAATACATATTGGCCTAAAGTGAGGAAAAATTTTTTTTATTTTTTATTTTTTTAAAATTGGGATATTTATTATAGCAAAACGTAAAAAATATTGTTTTTTTTTCAAACTTGTCGCTCTTTTGTTTATAACGCAAAAAATAAAAACCGCAGAGATGATTAAATACCACCAAAAGAAAGCTCTATTTGTGGGGGAAAAAATGCAAAAAATTTCATTTGGGTACAGTGTTGCATGACCGCGCAATTGTCAAAGTGCGACAGCGCTAAAAACTGAAAATGCCCTATATTGAAGTGGTTAAATAGGAGTCAGTACACACCTGCCATCATTTAAAGTGCCTCTGATTAACCCCAAATAAGGTTCAGCTGTTCTAGTAGGCGTTTCCTGATATTTTCTTAGTCGCATCCTACAGCAAAAGCCATGGTCCGCAGAGAGCTTCCAAAGCATCAGAGGGACCTCATTGTTATAAGGTGTCAGTCAGGAGAAGAGTACAAAAGAATTTCCAAGGCATTAGATATACCATGGAACACAGTGAAGACAGTCATCAACAGGAGAAAATATGGCACAACAGTGAAATTACCAAGAACTGGACGTCCCTCCAAAATTGATGAAAAGACAAGGAAAAAAAAAATGGTCTGATGAAACCAACTGAACTTTTGTTGAACTTTTTGGCCATAATTCCAAAAGATATGTTTGGTGCAAAAACACTGCACATCACAAAAAGAACACCATACCCACAAGTGAAGCATGGTGGTGGCAGCATCATGCTTTGGGGCTGTTTTTCTTTAGCTGGAACAGGGACCTTAGTCAGTCAAGGTAGGAGGGAATTATTAACAGTTATAAATACCAGTCAATATTAAAACCTCAGGCTTCTGCTAGAAAGCTGAACATGAAGAGGAATTTCATCTTTCAGCATGACAACAACCCAAAGCATACAGCCAAATCAACAAAGGAATAGTTTCACTAGAAGAAGAGTAAAAAGTTTTGGAATGGCCCAGCCAGAGCCCAGAACTGAATCCGAAAATCTGTGGGGTGATCTGAAGAGGGCTGTGCACAGGAGATGCCCTCGCAATCTGACATATTTGGAGTGTTTTTGCAAAGAAGAGTGGGAAAATATTGCCAAGTCAAGATGTACCATGCTGATAGACTCATACCTCAAAAAAGGTGCTTCAACAAAGTATTAGTTTAAGGGTGTGCACACTTATGCAACCATATTTTTGTTTTTACTTCCCTCCACCTAAAAGATTTCAGTTTGTTGTTCAACTGAGTTGTACACTTTATAGGTCACATTAAAAAGTTGGAAAAAGTTCTTTAACCACTTCAGCCCCGGAAGGATTTACCCCCTTCCTGACCAGAGCACTTTTTACAATTCGGCACTGCGTCGCTTTAACTGCTAATTGCGCGGTCATGCAATGCTCTACCCAAACGAAATTTGCGTCCTTTTCTTCCCACAAATAGAGCTTTCTTTTGATGGTATTTGATCACCTCTGCCGTTTTTATTTTTTGCGCTATAAACGGAAAAAGACTGAAAATTTTGAAAAAAAATGATATTTTCTACTTTTTGTTATAAAAAAAATCCAATAAACTAAATTTTAGTCATACATTTAGGCCAAAATGTATTCGGCCACATGTCTTTGGTAAAAAAAATGTCAATAAGCGTATATTTATTGGTTTGCGCAAAAGTTATAGCGTCTACAAACTAGGGTACATTTTCTGGAATTTACACAGCTTTTAGTTTATGACTGCCTATGTCATTTCTTGAGGTGCTAAAATGGCAGGGAAGTACAAAACCCCCCCAAATGACTCCATTTTGGAAAGTAGACACCCCAAGGAAATTGCTGAGAGGCATGTTGAACCCATTGAATATTTTTTTTTTTTGTCCCAAGTGATTGAATAATGACAAAAAAAAAAAAAAAAAAATTACAAAAAGTTGTCACTAAATGATATATTGCTCACACAGGCCATGGGCATATGTGGAATTGCACCCCAAAATACATTCAGCTGCTTCTCCTGAGTATGGGGATACCACATGTGTGGCACTTTTTGGGAGCCTAGCCGCGTACGGGGCCCCGAAAACCCAGCACCACCTTCAGGATTTCTAAGGGCATACATTTTTGATTTTACTCCTCACTACCTATCACAGTTTTGAAGGCCATAAAATGCCAAGATGGCACAAACCCCCCCCCAAATGACCCCATTTTGGAAAGTAGACACCCCAAGCTATTTGCTGAGAGGCATGGTGAGTATTTTGCAGCTCTCATTTGTTTTTGAAAAAGAAAGACCAGAAAAATATTTTTTTTTTTCTTTTTTCAATTTTCAAAACTTTGTGACAAAAAGTGAGGTCTGCAAAATACTCACTATACCTCTCAGCAAATAGCTTGGGGTGTCTACTTTCCAAAATGGGGTAATTTGGGGGGGGTTTGTGCCACCTGGGCATTCCATGGCCTCCGAAACTGTGATAGGCAGTGAAGAGTGAAATCAAAAATTTACGGCCTTAGAAAGCCTGAAGGCGGTGCTTGGTTTTCGGGGTCCCGTGCGCGGCTAGGCTCCCAAAAAGTCCCACACATGTGGTATCCCCGTACTCAGGAGAAGCAGCAGAATGTATTTTGGGGTGTAATTTCACATATTCCCATGGCATGTTTGAGCAATATAACATTTAGTGACAACTTTGTGCAAAAAAAAAAAAAAATTTGTCTCTTTCCCGCTACTTGTGTCACAATATAAAATATTCCATGGACTCGACATGCCTCTCAGCAAATAGCTTGGGGTGTCTACTTTCCAAAATGGGGTCATTTGGGGGGGGGGTTTGAACTGTCCTGGCATTTTATGCACAACAATCAGAAGCTTATGTCACACATCACCCACTCTTCTAACCACTTGAAGACAAAGCCCTTTCTGACACTTTTTGATTACATGAAAAAATTATTTTTTTTTGCAAGAAAATTACTTTGAACCCCCAAACATTATATATTATTTTAAAGCAAATGCCCTACAGATTAAAATGGTGGGTGTTTCATTTTTTTTTTTTCACACAGTATTTGCGCAGCGATTTTCAAACGCATTTTTTGGGGAAAAAACACACTTTTTTTAATTTTAATGCACTAAAACACACTATATTGCCCAAATGTTTGATGAAATAAAAAAGATGATCTTAGGCCGAGTACATGGATACCAAACATGACATGCTTTAAAATTGCGCACAAACGTGCAGTGGCAACAAAATTAATACATTTTTAAAAGCCTTTAAAAGCCTTTACAGGTTACCACTTTAGATTTACAGAGGAGGTCTACTGCTAAAATTACTGCCCTCAATCTGACCTTCGCGGTGATACCTCACATGCATGGTGCAATTGCTGTTTACATTTGACGCCAGACCGCCGCTTGCGTTCGCCTTAGCGCGAGAGCAGGGGGGACAGGGGTGCTTTTTATTTATTTATTTTTTTTCTTTATTATTTTTTTGCTTTTTTATCTTATTTTTAAACTGTTCCTTTCATTTTTTTTTTTTTAAATCATTTTTATTGTTATCTCAGGGAATGTAAATATCCCCTATGATAGCAATAAGTAGTGACAGGTACTCTTTTTTGAAAAAATTGGGGTCTATTAGACCCTAGATCTCTCCTCTGCCCTCAAAGCATCTGACCACACCAAGATCGGTGTGATAAAATGCTCCCCCAATTTCCCAATGGTGCTATTTACATCCGGCAAAATCTAAGTCATAAAATGCTCGTAGCTTCCGGTTTCTTAGGCCATAGAGATGTTTGGAGCCACTCTGGTCTCTGATCAGCTCTATGGTCAGCTGGCTGAATCACCGGCTGCATTCTCAGGTTCCCTTTTGAGACAGGAGAGCCAGAGAAAAACACGGAAGACGGTGGGGGGGGGGGGGCATTCCCTCCCACTGCTTGTAAAAGCAGTCTAGAGGCTAATTAGCCGCTAGGATTGCTTTTACATGAAAGCCGACCGCTGGCTAAAAAGAATGATACCAAGATGATACCTAAACCTGCAGGCATCATTCTGGTATAACCACTCAAAGTCGTGAATGGCGTACCTGAAGACAAAAAAATGGTTAACAATAAAGCACAGTAAACGGTAAAGTATTAAAAATTGCATACCTGAAAAGCAAACATGATAAAACATAATAACAATAAAACATTGCAGAATAGAATACAGTAAAAAAGAGCAGAACAATAGAGAGAGAATAGAGAGAGAGAACAATAAAACGACAACTATTTTTTTTTATTTTTGTTTGTGTTTTTTTTTTTTTTACACTTTTTTTTGTAACTGTAACTTTTATAACTGTAACCGGTTCCAGGTTCGGGTCTCTCAAAATGCGATGGCATCTTGGGAGACCCTGTGAAAGTGTGCCTAGTCTGTGCAATGCTGTACCCTACGCTAATACTCAACTAGTGAATGGTAGCGTTCAAAACATTCACCAATGCAAAGACCAGGATTGTCAGGACAGGAGGGACAATAATAGCAGGTGTCACGCCTATATCCGCGCTTGCTGCAGACACAACATCTTTTTTGGGGGGGTTCGTTGGGTAGGGGTACTTGGGAGGATATATAAATGCCTCTCATGCAGCCGACTGCATTTGGTTGGGGATGTGAATGGGGGAAGTACGGGCGCTGCAGAAGCGGTGGGTTCCCAATTAGGATTGGCGAATGCAGCAGGAAGGGCACTATGGGCACGACGGGCCTGTGTTTGTCTTTTTGGTGGCAGCGGGACACTACTTGTGCTTGCCACCTCACCAGCTTGAACTGCACTTATGGGACTCGCCACGTCACCAAGTGTTACTGCAGTGCTGGTTTGACTACGACCGGGGTGTACTAGGCCGCTGGTGCTTGGCAGTTCACCAAAACGCTACAAAAAAAAAGTGACAGTGATCGATCGATACTGCACTTGGGTGGGCTGGACTGGGCTGGGCCGGGCGGAGGGGCAAAACGCAGGTGCTAGCAGGTATCTGGGCTGATCCCGCTAACACTGCGTTTTTGGGAACCCTAAACTGCTGGGGACGCCAGTATAGATCTGATCGGATCAGATATTGATGCGTTCAGATACTATACCACTAAGGGAGGTGTACGGTGCGTGTACGGTGCGTGCATGGGTGTTCGCGGTACTGGCGCTAATCTGACGCTGCCTAGGGCGACGCATATCACCGCCGGGCGATCAGGGGGCTAAACCTTTTTTCGGTAATAAACGGCGGGTGCCCTGACACTATAAAAAATAAACAAACTAACCAGCGTCACCCGTAACGGTTATATGGTGATCAGTGGTGAAAGGGTTAACTAGGGGGCAATCAAGGGGTTAAAACATTTATTAGGTAGTATATGGGGGTCCCTGTCGCTATAAAACACTGACGGCGAACCTAAATATTTACGTCCCTAACTAGCGTCACCAGCGACACTAATACAGCGATCAGAAAAATGATCGCTTAGCGACACTGGTGAGGGGGGGTGATCAAGGGGTTAAAACTTTATTAGGGGGGGTTAGGGGGGTACCCTAGACCTACAGGGGGGTAACAGTCACTACCCTAACACTGCTAACTGTCACAAACTGACACTATGCAGTAATCAGGAAAAAAAAAAAAAAAAACCTGCTTGGTGTCAGTTTGTGACGGGGGGGGGGGGGGGGGGGGGGTGATTGGGGGGGGGATCGGGGGTGTAATGTATGCCTGGCATGTTCTACTGTGTGTGTGTGTGAGTGTTGGTGCACTTACATGTCATCTCCCCTCGGGCCGGAACGGAAACTCCCGAGCCGAGGAGAGATGACATCACATCCTCTGCCTCTGTGTACTATACAGAGGCAGGGGATGTTTCTCATTGGCTGGGAGCGATCGCGAGGGGGGGGCCACGATCGGATGGCCTCCCCCTCGTCTCCCATCGCTTCCAACCAAATGCCGACCGTAGCTGGCACCGGGGGGGGTCCGATCGGACCCCCCACCCGCGGGAAGGCAATCACGTTTCAGGTACGTGATTTTGCCTGCCCGTGCCGCTCTGCTCACGTATATAGGCGTGAGGCGGTCGGCAAGTGGTTAATTATTTAATCTTTGTCTCTTTTTTTTAACAGCACAGAAAATTAACTTTTTAAAAACAGGGGTGTGTAGACTTTATATCCACTGTATGTGGTATCCAGGACGTGGCCCTGCACTCTACTTTTAAAACTCAGATGGATAGACCATTTTTGTAATTTTTCACCATACATTTTCTGAAAACACATAACCAGTAGAATAAATACCGTATATACTAGAGTATAAGTCGTTCCGAGTATAAGTCGAGGCCCTAATTTACCACAAAAAAAAAAAAAAAAAAAAAAAAAAAAAAAAGGGAAAAACTTATTGACCCGAGTATGAAAAATGCACAGCTACTGTAAGTGGAAAAGAGGGTCAACAATGCCAATTTGCAGCATCACTGTTCCCATTTGCATGCCTCACTGTGCCCATTTGCAGCCATAGGTCCCCAAAACTTCATACTCGGTAGTTAAGGGTTCCTAGATGCCCCCTAGCTGCAGCCAAAATTTGGGGTCTCTGAACCCAAAGGGTCCCGAAATGACATTGCTGCAGATGGACACAGTTGACCGAATTTGGGGCCCCATATCTCGGGGCCACTTTGTGCTAAGAACCCCAAATTTGGTGTGCAAACCCAGTGGAATTAGCACCATAAAATTTCCAAAGCTGGGGTTTCTACTAGGGTTGTCCCGATACCGATACTAGTATCGGTATCGGCACCGATACCGAGCATTTGCCCAAGTACTTGTACTCGGGCAAATGCTCCCGATGCTTCCGCCGATACTATGACAGTCAGCGGTGATCGGCGTGTGGGGGAGTTACTAGCTTCCCCCCCGCGGCTTTCAGTGACATACAGCGGTGATCGGTGCTTGTAACTTCCCCACGCGATCACCGCTGACTGTCACTGCATCCTCCTCCATGCCCCCTCTGTTCCTCTGTCCCCCTCTCCTCTGTCTCCCTCCGTTCCGTTCCTCTGTCCCCCTCTCCTCTGTCTCCCTCTCCTCTGTCTCCCTCCGTTCCTCTGTCCCCCTCCGTTCCTCTGTCCCCCTCCGTTCCTCTGTCCCCCTCCCCTTCTGTCCCCCTCTCCTTCTGTCCCCCTCCGTTCCGTTCCTCCGCCTCTCCGCTGTCCCCTCCGTTCCGTTCCTCCGTTCCTCTGCCTCTCCGCTGTCCCCCTCCGTTCCGTTCCTCTGTCCCCCTCTCCTTATCTGTCCCCCTCCGTTCCATTCCTCCGTCTCTCCGCTGTCCCCCTCCGTTCCGTTCCTCTGTCCCCCTCTCCTTATCTGTCCCCCTCCGTTCCATTCCTCCGTTCCTCTGCCTCTCCGCTGTCCCCCTCCGTTCCTCTGTCCTCCTCCTCCTTCCTGTGTGAATGGAGAGAGTCAGCTGACTCTGTCCATTCACATAACTGAAACATTGTAATCTCCTGTGATTACAATGTGTCAGTTTATGAATGGACAGGAGCCGCTGTCTTCTCCATTCATTCTCAGTGCAGCTGAGGCTGCAGAGAAAGGGACTGGGGAATCTCTATCCTCTGTCTCTTTCTCTGTCTCAAGGGGGAGATATCAGGGGTGTGTTAACACCCCTGATATCTCACCAAAGCCCCCCAACAGGGCTGATTTAAAAAAAAAAAAAAAAAAACATATTGCAAAAATGAATAAAAAAATTATTATTGTAAAAAATAAAAAAATTGTAAATAAAAAAAAAAAAAAAAAAACACACAGACACCGTTCACCCCCCCCCCCCCCCAAAAAAAGAAAGCATTGTTAAAAAAAAAAAAAAAAAAAAAAAAAAAAACTGTCACGTGACATAAAAAAAAAAAGTATCGGTAATCGGTATCGGCGAGTACTTGAAAAAAAGTATCGGTACTTGTACTCGGTCCTAAAAAAGTGGTATCGGGACAACCCTAGTTTCTACCTCCAAGTGGCCCCGAGATACAGGGCCCCAAAAATCAGTTCAGAAAATGTCAAGCACTTTTTTGCAGCAGAGAATGACATTTTCCGAACCGGTTTTGGGGCCCTGTATCTCAGGGCCACTTGATGCTAGGAACCCCAGCTTTGGATATGTTATGGAACCAGCTCCACTGGGTTTGCACACCAAATTCCTAACACTAAGTGGCCCTGAGATACGAGGCCCCAAAATCGGTTCGGAAAATGAAATTTTTTGCTGCAGAAAAGTGCTTGACTCGAGTATAAGTCGAGGGGGGCGCTTTCAGCACAAAAAAATGTGCTGAAAAATTCGAGTTATACTCGAGTATTTACGGTAAATAAAAAAGGAGCTACTGATTAAGGCCTCGCAATGTTTGCGAAAATTAACAAAACCTATATTTTTGCTAAAAATACACGAACACAGAGCAAAAATTCCTGCTAATTTCCTACCAAATATAAAAGCTAAACTTGTATTGACGTAATAAATATTTGTACATTTTAAATTGTGCCTTTTTGTGAAATGGTGAATATTGAACTTTTGCAAAACTGTAAATAACCAAATTTCTCTAAAAAAAGTGGAGGAGGTTTTTTTAAATTGTTCACTCACAGCTTTCAAAGTTTGTAAAAGACCCCCCAAATCATATTTTCTGAAAGCACACAACTAGTTGAATAATTTTTTTTTAAGGCCCTACAATAGTTGCACAAATGTTTCTCAAACTTCTATTTTCACAAAAAGAGAACCCCCCCCCCCCACAAAAAAAAAAAAAACCATACTAAAATCCTTACACATATAACTTACAAAATTCCCGTTAAAATTCCTACTGACACCTGGTTCAATGGGGTGTGCTAAAGCGTTTACACAAGTGTTCTGTGCATCCCTGTGCAGGCAGTCCCGTTCGTATCGATTTGGACGCATCGGTTGAAAGAACCCAAATCTGACATCAGTGCCGGTGTATGGCCCCAAATGCAGAGTGTGAGTTCAGAGACATGCACCCACACTGATGTCAAGATGAGAGCAGTGGCTGCGTCCCAATTGATATGGATGGGGCTGCCTGCACAGGAATGAATGGAACACCTGTGCATTCTTGTGCAGATGCTGTGTCCCAACTGACATAAGTGGGACTACCTACATGAGGATAGAACGCCTGTGCAGCTAAACACAGCCCTGCAGTAGTTTTGCTCCTTTATAGCAAAATGAGGGATGTTTAGAATGACAGGCCCATACAGCATACGGACCTGGCCAGCTGGGAGCAGTGCTGTATGCCGTATGGGCCTGGCACCGCACGTGTTCTTGTGTTTGTGCTTGAAGCTCTCTTGGGTGCTCCCAACAGAGACCGGGTTGTTGGTGACAGCCTCGAGTCTCCAACGATCAGGACCCAGGGGGAACAGATCCCGATCACATGATTGCTGTGATTATTTAATCTGTTGGTCGCCCCTGTGTTGTATTTCCTCTGTGAAGAGAACACCACCCTTCCCTCTAGCCAGGAGGGGGAGATAAATTGTACATTTTCCTCCTGGCTAGCAGACATGTCTGCAAAATAAAAAAAAAAAAAAAAAAAAAAAAAAAAGTTACCTAGTTCAGAGCTTGATCTGAGTGCGAGTTAGTGTCAGTTTCAGTTAATGTCACAATGTCCATCAGTGGCACTGTCAGTGTCTGGCCGGCTGTGTCAGTCTGCCTCAGTGGCCCTAATGGTAGTTAGTGTCGATGGCAGTCAATCTTCGTTGTCAGTTGCAGTGTGCCAGTGAGAATTTGTCCACAAGAGGATGACCAGAATGGTATAATACTGAGGAAACTGGAAAATACTTTCATTCAGGGTGCAGGTGTTGCTTACCTGACAGACGAAGGCTAATTGTGTTGGGCTTTGATGCTCCAATGATTACAACTCTCTCTAGCCAGGCAGGAGTCTCAAACTTTCCATGAAGATCCAATGAGCTGAAAAAAACATGTTATTTTTTTTCTGTGGTCAATAATCAAGAAACTTGGGAAATCATTTTTTGCATTTACTTTTCTCCCTGTTAATCATTCTGGGCCTCATTTAATAGAATGGCTAAAATACTGCCACCTGTCATTTCTCCCAGAAAGGCAGCACTTAGATAATGTCACAATTGTGTAATAATCAGCAGATATTCTAGATCAGTGATGGCAAACCCTGGCACCCCAGATGTTTTGAGACTATATTTCCCATGATGCTCAACCACAATGCAGAGTGCATGAGCATCATATGAAATGTAGTTCCAAAAGATCTTTTGGTGCCAAGTTCCGCCATCACTGTTCTAGATTTTTCATGGTAGAGAGAACCTGGACAGTTGCTCTGTAATATATAAATATATATATAATGTATGTGTGTGTGTATATATATATATATATATATATATATATATATATATATATATACACATACATACATATATACACACATACATACATACATATATACACACATACATACATATATATATATATATACATATATACACACATACATACACACATATATATATATATATATACATATATATATATATACACATATATATATATATATATATATATATATACACATATATATATATATACACATATATATATATATATATATATATATATATACATATATACACACACATACATATATATATATATATACATATATACACACATACATACACATATATACACACATACATACACATATATATATATATATATATATATATATATATATATATATATATATATATATATATATATATATATATATATACACACATACAGAGATAGAGATCTATCTATAAGGGCATCCAATAGCAAAGGAGCATAAAAGCCCCATATAAAGAGACAGATCAGGTTTGTCGGAATATATATTAGTTGTCCTTTAAATGTCTAAGAAAAAAAAAAACTCCCAAAAATCACTACTACTAGTTCATACTAGTTGTTCCAGATATCACTGAGTATTCATATTTTTGTAATCTTACTTTGAAGTTAGCTGTCCATGGCTGTAATTGAATTTTCTATATAAAAACTCGTTTTGCTGGTAATTAAAGCTGTGGCCATCATCCAAATACAATTCACCTTGTGCTTCACCCTAAAACAGACAGAAATAACTGAAGTAGACAGACCCAAGAAAAAAGAGCAATATAAAAAAGGTAAAATAAGGGCTTGTTCACACCATGCATGCTTTTAGACCTCATGTACACTGCTGCTCCTAAACATGTTTAGGAGCTTTTGCTGTTTTTTTGCCAAAGCTCTTAAACTCAATAAAAGCCTGTGTCCCCATGTGCACACAGTTTTTTATCAGAGTTTAAGGGCAGTTAAACATCCCTCTACTGAACGCAAAATAATCGCCTTCATGAGAGGAACATTTTGGCCAAAAAAAAGTGACGCGTTGCAAAAACGCATGCAAGTTTAGCACTTGGACGTTTATTCGTTTTCAACAAGTATTCTGGTCAAAGAAATTACCAAACTGCCAACCATGCTATAGCCGAGTGCCAGCTACAACGCAAATGGCTAGTCCTCATCATACGACTGCCTCCCCTGTTTGCACGGGGGGGGGGGGGGCAAGCTCTGTGATCACAGCGTCCGGAGCCAATCAGTGGCTCTTTACCATGTGATCAGCTGTGTCCAATCACAGCTGATCAGGAATGTAAATAGAAGCCAGTTATCGGTACATGTACACCGATTGTCAGTGTAGTCTCTACAGTGCCCACCAGTGCAGCCTCATCAGCGCACATTAGTCAAGGAGAAAAAGTTACCCGTTTGCAAAAATGATATAACAAACTATGAAAAAACTTTTTTTTTCAAAATGTTCAGTCTTTTTTTTTTTTTTGCTAAATAAAGTGGTGATTAAATACTACCAAAAGAAAGCTCTATTTGTGTGAAAAAAATGATAACCATTTTGTTTGGGTATAGTGTTGCAAGACCTCGCAATTGTCAAAGTGTGACTGCACTAAAAGCGGAAATATTGGCTTGGTCAGGAAGGGGATAAAAGTGGCCAGTAGGCAAGTGGCTAATAAACTCCAAGCGCTAAACGTGGCAAAAGCGCTGTACCGCTTTTTTCTGCTGCCAGGAGAGTTATGTTTAGGGGTAGCTAGTGTACATGTAGCCTAGGGCCTCATGCACAATGGCTTATTGTAAAATGCTGTTTCTCCTGACAGGAGAAAATTGGCAATAAAAACTCACCTAGTCTGCATTTTTCAAACGCGTTTAGCAGCGTTTGGGCGTTTATTTTATTGGCCAGAACTTTAAATTTATTCTGGCTATTGAAATGAATAAAAGCTGAAGTGCTAAACGTGCCTAGAAATTAAGCACGTTTAGCAATGCCAATCATTTTTTTTTCTACCAAAACTCTGTTGCTTCTGGACGCACTAGCAGTGGCTTTTTACCTGCCTCTAAACGCTGCAAAAAAAGACTGTGTTCATAGATGCACAATTGATAAAAAGAAGAAAAAAAAAAAAAAAAAAAACAACTGTAAGCGCAAATATTTGTGTACATGAAGTAATATAGTAGACAATATGAGAGCAATAACGGCTCAAAAGTCCATACAGCAACAGTTCTTAGGGTGAGGTGGCAGGAGGCAGCTGTCCTCAGAAAAGCCAGCTCTGTAAGCAGATTGAGAAAGGGGGAGAGACACAGGAAGCGCCAAACTGAGTGTAGTATATTAGATACAATTTATTAGCAAAGTAAGCAATGCACTTACAGGAAATAACAAAAACAGGCTCATCTGTAAATAGTGGTGTCTGCAGGTATCCCTCTCTGCTTCCTGGTGATACAGACCAAAATTCCTGGTGGCCACAGGATGGATTGAGGCTCCCTTAGCTATCTGCCAGATCCGTGGACGCTCGTTTTGGATGCCGATCTACACCTGCAGACACCACCATTTACAGATGAGCCTGTTTTTATGTTATTTACTGTAAGTGCATTACTTTGCTAATAAATCATATCTAATATACTACACTCAGGTTGGCACTTGCTGTGTCTCTCCCCCTTTCTCGTTCATGGACACACAGGCCAACATGTAGGGGAGTTTAGAGGCAGGAAAAAAACATCCAGTGTGCATGAGGCTTGATTGTGTATGTAGTTTTGGATGAAGTAAGGAAGGATTAGAACTTCTGTTACGATTTTGCTGTCTGTCTCCACTAGGTAGATTTCCCCCTCTCTATTTGTCCTGGCTGCTATGGTTACTAAAACAGAAATGAAAGAAAAATGTAGATAATTTTCCAATACCATGAAAAAGGTATTTAAAGCCCAATAGCTTCCTTTTTTTAATGGAGAAAATGTACTGTGTCCATCCAGTTGTTTGAGGGCAGTAAGAGGTCTTCCCATCCTGGTAGACAAATGTCCATCTATGGTCACCCTAGGCTAAACCAAAGAAATAGGAATTCTACTGGCACTAACCTGGAGGTCCAGTGCTACATATAAAGTAAAGGGATCAGTCTGCATACATTCTGAGGATCTTCTGGGACGGTCCTTCCGTGGAATTATAGATCCGCCCCGCTGATAGACTGGTATCTGGAAATAAAGTGCGACTGTTACAAAAGAGAAAATTGGCTGCACAGAACAGATGAGGGCGGGGGGTGGCAGAGAGGCCAGAATATACATTATGTGAACCGTTTGCTCATACTCACTGAGCTGCTGGTAACTGGCAAGTAAAACTTTTGTGGTGCCTTATAGCTCTGATAGCTACGTACATCATACCAGACCTACAGACAAAAAAAAAATGGTGCTCTTAGAAATCATTAATGGCTGAAGTGTTATTAAAGGGTGTCAGGAAATTACAACATCGCTGTTACCTCTCCGGCCCCTGGCAGATATATTTCAACTTCACGAGCATTGGCTTCTGTTACAGGGTGGACCAGGAGTGCAGAGCCTATATAAAGACATGAAGGGAAATAACCAATAAATTAACCCAAATGCTACCATAGAGATCCAACTTTCCCACCTTAATTCTACCATGCTCTGACAATTAATGCAAACACATAATACATTACCAAAAAAAAAAAAAAAAAAAAGTACACTCAGATTACTTACCAAGCATGTACTGATCATCCATTGCAAAGGTAGACACATCAGTAGGAAATTCAACCCAGAGAGGTCTGAAATAGACAACATATAGTACTGTAAGATACCATATGAATAGCACTTCCCACTACATTTTGCACAGGGACCCAGCTCACCTCATGACAGGCTCTGCATCACGATGGGAATTGTAGAACAATGTATACCAGTAGGGAAGAAGAGCATATCTTTCACGAAGAGCTGTACGTATCAGGTCTGTATTGGTCTCTCCATGCAACCAGGGCTCCCGACGAGGTGTATCCAAATGGGCGTGAGCACGAAAGAAAGGCTGATAAGCACCAGCTTGATACCAGCGAAGCAGTAGTTCAGGCTCTGGGTTTTTAAAGAAGCCACCAACATCAGCTGTGAAGGGAAAGAATATAGCAATATGTTAGATAGCTGTTTGAACAATCAAAGCAAAATGGCAAAGTATCTTTATTAACACCAACCTCCACAGAATGAAATGCCAGCAAGACCCAAACTTAGACACATGGGGATGGAGATCTTCAAGTGCCCCCACTCAGCAGCATTATCACCTGTCCATACAGCACCTGAGAAACAAAACTCAGAGTCACACTTAAAGCATTTGTTACCCCAACACTTCATATTCCTGATATGTGCATGCTGTACCATGTACTTGCATGAGAAGGCATCCTGTTCTCTTTGTATTGCTTCCTTTATGTGAAATCCCTGGTGTTCCTGCCAGTCCCTCTGCTTTCCTATTAAAAACTGACCACACTAAGCAGGAGAGCACACCACAGTCAGTTCTCTAGCTATGTACTCTCCTCCAATGACCAGACTTGTCCTGACATGCCCCTGCTGCACAGCCATTCACTGGGAAGCTCAGTGTGCTGCAGCCTCTCCTCCCCCCAGCTCTTATGCAGCTGAGAACAGAGGAAATGTTATCACAAAAAAAAAAAGAAAGAAAAAAAAAGGGCATTTATGTTTTTATATCTATACAAAAATGTTTTGCCTTTCATTTCTATTTTAAACTGATCGGGTTGTTTTACAAGGTGATCGTTTACAATCACTTTAAGACCTGTACATTAATCCAGATCTTTACTTCTGTACAGTCTTACCATAACGTTGTGAACCTGCAAAGAACGCTCGAGTTAAGACAAAAGGTCTTTCCTTTCCTCCAGAACGATGGATCAAACCCTCAGCAGTGGCTCGGTGCTGTAATGCAAGAAGTGAATTTTAAATAAACCTGTAATGCAACAGTAACCACTGTATCATTTATAGTACATCAAGAGTAGCAGATGAAATTGTATAGTAACCAGAGTACCTTGCATGAGTAGGTCAGTAGTGCCACAGCTGTAACCTAAATTATATATGATCGTCCTGAGCCATGTCAAGATTATTTTACTTGTACATAGAAATTGGAACCAATTCTGCCATGCGAAAAATAAGGGGGCCACCAGTAAAAAGACTTTATGAAAATGCTTGTTGCTTGACTGTTACAATGGCCCAAAGGTTCGTTTGCCATACTGACTTTGAGCAAGTAACCAAACAAGTCCAAGAAAAGTCAGAAGTTCTGTAGATGTATTTCAGGTCAACAACTTAAAAACAAGTGGGTCAAGCAGGATAGTCTAGGAGCATTTTCAGGAGAAGTCATACAGAATACACTTGGTTTTTCTCGTGACAGATTCCTTTAACAGAAGCACATCCTATCACAGCAATTAAAATAATCAGATATTTTCACAGCCAAAATAGCAATCTCACTTGTTAACATTCGTCCTAGCAAAGTGCACTGATATTTATTGTGAACCGCACCCCAACACACAGTAGCTGCTGTACAGTAATGGGAAAAAGGGTCATGTGCGTTTTCTGGCCCTTTATTGTGTTGACGCACTTTATATTAAAAAGGTAACTAATTCATTAACCACTTCCCATCCGGGCCAATTCTGGCACTTCACTCCCACATGTAAAAGTCATTTTGTTTCTGGAAAATTACTCAGAACCCCCAATCATTATATATTTTTTTCTAGCTGAGACCCTAGGGCATAAATTGGTGGTCGTTGCAACTTTTTATGTAACACGGCATTTGTGCAGCGATTTTTCAAACACTTTTTCATTTTTTTTTTTTTAAAAACAAACCGTTCCAGGAATTTAAAAAAAAAAAAAAAAAAACCCAGTAAAGTTAGCCCATTTTTTTTATAATGTGAAAGAGGATGTTACGCCAAGTAAACAGATACCGAACATGTCACTTTAAAATTGCACACTCGTGGAATGGCACCAAACTTTGGTACTTAAAAATCTCCTGGTCTTGGGCTAGAATTGTTGCTCTTGCTCCAACGCACGCAGCTATACCCCACATGTGTGATTTGAACGCTGTTTACATATGTGGGTGCGACTTATGTTCGCATTCGCTTCTGTGAGCGGTGCGTTAAAAAAAAAAAAAAAAAAAAAATTATTCTTTATTTTACTTTTAAGGTTTGTATTTTTACAATAAAATAATTTTTTTTTTTATTACTTTCATTGCTATTACAAGGAATGTAAAAGTCCCTTGTAATAAAAATAGTGCAAATAGACACGTCCTCTTTATGGAGAGATGTGGGGTCTCTATAAGACCCCACATCTGTCCTTCAGGCTGGAAAGATTGAGATAAAAAGATAAATAAAACTCTCTCGGCCTTTCCAGCCGCATCCCTGGCATTGTTTACTTCCGCCGGCCCGGACGGGATGTCAGAATGCACCTGGGCCTCCAAGGATCATAGAGAAGTCACTGGAAAGCTCTATGCTCAACTTTCGTCAGCGACCGATACGTTTTTTGGCTCGCTGATCACAGGGACAAACCGGGAGAAGCACCGGAGGGCAGTGGGAGGGGACCACACACACATCCCCTCCCGCTGCCTGTAAGAACAATCAAGAGGCTGAACTGCCGCTACGATTGTTCTTACGCTGCACAGAATCGCCAGCTGACAAAGATTTCTGGATGATGCCTGTAGGTGGGCATCATTCAGATAGCCCCACTCAAAGTCCAGGACGTCATATGATGGCCTATGGGCGGGAAGTGGTTAAGAATAAGCTGCCTTAATGCAACGCATGTCAATGCTCCATAACAGACTAAATAGAAGTTTGAATGGACCCTAAAAGCAACAGAATTTTAATTTAACAAAACCGCAGACTTCTTCACCATTTAAACTGCCTACTGCACTCTTTTTTGCACTGCACACTCCTCTAATCTTCCACTAATTTTCCCCTCAGCAGCCTCTTCTGCTGTTTCACAAGGTATCTCTCCTATTAATCTTCGACAAAGCTAGAATTTAGCATCTGGACAAAAATGATCAGTTTTCAAGTTTTATACTCACCACATAGAGTCCATATATATTATGTACATCGCGATGCTCCCATTCACCCCAATGTACAGCATCTTTGTGCATTGTCACTTCTGGACCGTTAAACACAGACGGCTCATTCATATCATTCCAAACAAATAAATTATCCATAGACCCCTGGTGGCAAAAAGGCAAGAAGAGGAGTAAATGTATAAATAAAAAAAATAAAAATAAATAAAGGCTGCAGAATCAGAATAGACTGAAGTGCAGTTAGTTTACCTCATACTGGTCATACGAGAACATGCTGGACCACCAGGCCCTCATATCTGGATTAGTGAAGTCTGGATAGGCAGCAGACCCTGAAGAAAAAAAAAAAAAAGAAGGGGGACAACATGTCCTGGTGAACAGCTTAACCAAGTATTCTTATGTTGGGCTGTTCGCTTTTAGAACCTCAGCAGATGTAATTTCACCTACACACCTATGCTTTGCAGAAATGTTTTCATTCTGCATTTTTTTTATTCTTGCAGGAAAAAAAATTAAATTGGCCAAGGATTTGTGTGAACTAGGGAGAAGTGCACTTTTAGCGCACTGTACAGAGCACATTTCCACCATCTGGGTAAGAGCATGTTTGAAATAGGAAACACTTACCTGAAACAGCTCCCCAGCAAACACAAATGGCACAGCAAAGGCTGGCGAAGACTTAAAAGCTAGGCTCTACAGGGGGCATGGCTGCAGCATGAGAGAATGAAGACGTGCTCTCACTGAGCTCCGGGAGACCCACTCACAGATCTGCAACTGCAGTAGTTATCTAGGGGAGATAGTCACCCTCAGCTATGCCCCCAAAAAGGAAGCCCTCCCCCACGAGCACAGCGGATCCCTCGGAGCTGCTCTGGCTCCTTAGATGTTCACTTTACAGAGACCCACCGGGGCACAGCGGGATCATCCAAGATGTCGCCGGGTGAGCACGCTGCCTGTGCAGCTTCCCCTAGCCCTTCACCATGCCTCCCTCTGCCCTCGCTTCCTCCCCCCTCCTGCTTGGACAGACAAGAGAGACACTCTGACATTGGGGATGCCCTGGGGGATAGAGATCTGCGCTCCCACAACCTCTCCCTCCCCACCGAGGCTGACCTGGAGCTCCTCGCACACAGGGTGGAGAAGGCCTTGAGACAGGACATTGAGGCCCTGCAAGCTGACACTGTGCACATTGGGGGTAGAGTTGAAGCTCTGGAAGCACCTTAATCCCACACTTCAGGCCCTTACTGAGAAGTGTAAGATATGGGACCACAGAATTCCCTACTGGATCAGATGGATGATCTGGAAAACTGGAGCTGCAGAGTGAACAATAGGGGCCTACCTGAAGCCACTGTTGCCCGGGACATAGTCCCTACCCTGCAGGGTGTTTTCAAGCAAGTGGAAAAAATTATCCGCACTCCGGTTGTCCGCCTACGGAGTGCGTAGGCAGACAGTTTGTTCCATCGGTCCCACAGTAAACCCTTTGATATCTGTGTTCAGTCGTATTTTATGTGGCTCAAGGGTGAGAACAAATATGACAGGGGACGAGGGCTAGAGATGTAAAATTTCCAGAAATTTTGAAGCTCGGAAAAAAACGTTTTTCCGTTTTTTTGGGGGGAAAAAAATGAAATTTTCGGAAAAATTGAAAAAAAAAATTCCACATTAGCACTTTTTGTCTTTTTAAGATTGAAAGTCATTCTGTTACTTTAGGAACAATTTGACTTGGCATAAAATTATCATATATTATAAAACTAGCATATTAAAAATATAGTGTAGCCAAACAATTATCACAAACAGAATTTTATAATATTTGTGACAAAGGGAGCAACAATCTCCTAAACTGCTTACTAGTTTATGTGGAACAGCCAAAAAGCCTCCACAAAACAAATTTTCAAAACCAAAAGTAACAATTTTTCATATTTCCTCTCCACAGTATTAAATAAAAACCCCATTCTCATAAAAAGAATTGAAGATGGGGGAAGTGTTAAGAAGAGAGTGGGACTAAGTTTCAATGGATATTAATTCAGAATAATTTTCTGAGCTGAAATTGTCAGTATCCGTCTGCTTCTGCAGCTACTCTTTTTTGTCCGTCATCACAATTAAGAACTTCTAAAAACGTAAGGTTTGACCGGACCGGTTCTTGTTACAATAGCAGCACAGCATCTCCTAAAGGAAGAAATGCATACTGTTCTTGCATTGGAGGGTTCAGTTTGTTACCTAGGATTTGCTTGTCCTCATTCAGTGCACAGAAATTAGAATAATCCGATATACATTTTTTTTTAGAAATGATTTGGAAAATATTTGAACACCCTTGTCTTAAAATTTTTTATACATGTTAAAATAAAATATTCCACAATTTTTTTTCTTCAATTTTTCCAATTTTTCGGAACAAAAAAAAGCCTTCAGGAAAAAACACTCTTTTTCCAAATTTTTCCGGGCCTTCACATCCCTACAGGGGGCACCTCTGTCTCTTCCCGTTATGGAAAGGGAATGTGTCTGAAAGGACACCATTTACCTTAACTCTGGCTTCCAAGGAGCAATACAAGGAAGCTATCCAGGAGAGCATATTAGAACCCAGGCCCAGCTTAGTCAAGACCGTCCCGAAGGCAAGTCCAATCCACCCTGTCAAACGCCTTTTTGGCATTCATGGAAAGCAGAAGACAGGGTGGATGGTCAGTCTGTAGTTCAGCCCAGAGGATTGGCTGGATCACCTGACTAGAATTGTCTCCCGCCTCCCTGCTAGCAATAAACCCCGTTTGATTGGGGTGGACCATCGTCGATAAGATTGGTTTAAGGCGGTTAGCCAAAATCTGTGTCAATATTTGAATATCTGTGTTAAGGAGCGAAATTGGCCTGAAATTACCGGGAACGGTGTGGTCTTTTACCTCTTTCGGGATGACCGTAATGTGGGTTAACAAGGCCTCCTTAGGTACAGAGGAACCCGGCGCTAGCGCATTAAATAATTACACATCTGGCTTGACAAAAGCGAGTGAAATTTGCAGTAGTAACTGTTTGTAAAACCATCTGGCCCTGGACTCTTCCCCTTTGGAAGGTCTTTTATAACCGCCGCAAGTTCTGTCAGGGAAATGGGAGCGTCCAGCTGAGTCCTAGGAGGGGATCTGAGGGAATTGAGTTTCCTCTAGGCAATACAAAATACTGTCTTTTGTGGCTCTGTGGAAGAGAGGAGCTTCTGGGTAGAATTAAAAAACAAAACAAAAAAAAAAAAACCCACACACCACGTTAGTGCTCATTTTAAATGGTCAAAATAAATTAAGAATCTGGCAAATTAAATTGATAAATGCCCGGGACCCCTGAATGCATTCGAAAAATGGGGCTTTAGGAGCATTTTTAATGCTGCTTTTCTCTGGTCAGAAAGGTGTTAAGAGCCTAGTGTACATGAGGACTTAATTTAAAGGAAAAGTCCAGCCTGGGCTCATTCAGCTGGGCTTCTCCTATGGGTCACAGGAGTGCAATTCATTTTGTACTCCTGTGACCAGTTTTCAGCAGAGAGTGGTCTGAAGTCCGCTCTCTGCTAACGTCACCAGGTTCAGTCCAGGCACCGCGTCATGCCGACCTTAGACATCTGAATCTGCCAGGTGCCTGGACTGTTGGCAGTCTCGGCCTCTCATTGAGCCGCTGAGACATCCGCTACCCCCCTCTCCCCAGCTCAGCGGTCCAATGAGCGTGGAGGAGCAGAGCAGGAGAGCTGCCGACTGACAGGCAGCAGCTCTCCGCTCAGGGAGGTGAGAGAACAGAGCCATCAGCGGTGTTCCGTGGCTCGGTTCTCAGTGAAGAGGCGGCGGGGGACAGATGCAGCATCGATCAGATGATGCATCCACCTAGGCGAGTATGAAGATGGGATTTAAAAAAAAAAAAAAAAAAAATCCCATACATCTTTTAACCACTTAAAAAGCTGGGCAAAGTCTGACATTTCTCACATACATGTAAAAATCTGGAAAATTACTTAAGACCCCTAAACAATATAGATTTTCTGAAAGTAAAGTCCCTGGAGACTAAACTGGCACGCTTTACAATTTTCTATAAAACAAGATATTTGCACACTGGTTTATCAAATAGCAAATTCAGGAAAGAAAAATAAAATACAGTTTGATGAATTTAAGAGTTTGCAAACACAATACCCAATTTTTTGGTAAAATATAAATGATGATCTTATGCTGAGTAAACAGTGGAATGGCAAACTACGGTACCTAAAAATCTTAAGTCAATGCTATAAAAGCTTTTACAGGTTAACGGTTTTAGAGTTACACAGGAATTCTGGCACTAAAATTGTTGCTCTCACTCCGACAGTTGTAATGATACAAAACCTCATACGTGTGGCATCACTATTCACATATGCACACGGGACCTACATGCGTTCATATTTGTGCACGAGTTAGGAGGTGCTTTAAAATTTTTATTTTATTTAAATTTATTGTTTTAACACCGTCTTTTTTTTATCAACTTTATTGCCATCACATGGCATGACCATCCCTTGCAATAGCATTGGCAGTGACAGGTTCTCTTCACTGAGAGATTTGGAGGTCTATTTGGCCTCCAATCTCTCCTCTGCCATCCAAAGCAGCTGATCAAACCGAGATTAGCTTGACTGGTTGCTTTACTAGCCACCAACAGCCAGTAAACAAAAAAACTAAACCAGTAGTGACAAAATCCTTGTTGCTTCCAGTTTCATACACTATAGACACGATTGAGGAACAGAAGTAACTCTTTTGTCGCTATGGTCAGCTGGCATAACTGCCCACAGCAGCCATGGGTGTGGGCCCTTTGCAGCTTGTAAAAGTTATCAGGTAGCCGTTTAGCCCCTCGGATCACTTTTACAAGAAATTGCATAGTCAGCTAAAAAGAATGATAATTACCATCATGGCTGCTGCAGCTATGGTCTTGATATCACCACTTCCCAAAGATGTATTATACACACGTTGATCAATAAGTGGTTAAACACAATAAAGGATTCCTGATGCCTGAAATATTAAGTATACCTTGTCTACAGTCATTCCAAATAACCACTAAAGCCTACCTGGCCAGCACCAGCCCTCATAGTCACTTGCATCTTTGGTTTTAACATAGAAGTTGCGGGATCGAATTTCGCTATGAATCCGGTAACCGCTATCAATCTTGATATGAGGGTCCACAATAGCTACCATCTGTAGTACCACAAGAAATAAGGAAAATACATGAACAAATTTGGCATTTACCCACAAAACCAGAAATAAATTGATAACTAAGTTTTTAAACTGAACAGTTAATCCACATTTAAGTATAAAGATATGAAAAGGCAGCATGACATGGAAACTAACTCACCTTCCGCCTCTTCTCCTTCAAGCCAGTAAGCATATTTTTTGGTGTGGGAAACTTATTAGCGTCCCAAGTAAAGTATCTCTTTCCATCAGCATGCTCAATATCCAACCAGATAAAGTCATAGGGAAGATCATGTTCATCGAACCCATCGTCTACATTGCGCACATCCTCCTCATCATTGTAGTTCCATCGGCACTGGTGGTATCCAAGTGAAAAATATGGTGGCAGAGCTTGGGTCCCTGCGTGTAAACAAATAACAGCAAGACAGTTTTAAGTGTCTATGCAGATGGACATTGTGGCCTTTTATCCAGAACAGAGTCTAACTTAAAGTAATTGTAAATCTTTTTTTCTATAAAAGAAAAAATGGACACATTTTTACTTACCTGCTCAGTGCAATGGAATTGCATAGAGTGGCCCTGATCCTCCTATTATTGAGTCCCCCGCTGGCGATCCTGGCTTCTCTGGCAAGTGCTCCCATAGAAAGCTATAGACACAGGCAATGGGACTCAATGCCGCCTCCAAGTCACTGGCTCTGATTGACAGCAGCGGGAGCCCTAGGCTCCTGCTGCATCAGCAAAGCCAGTCAGACTAGGTAGAAAGGGGAGAGAAGAGCTGCAGATGGGCACAGCGCAGGATCAAATGAGGGCTCAAATAAGTAAGGTGGGGTGAAGGGGCGATACAGATGCCTATACTTTACCTTAAATACAAAGAAAGTGTTAAGGTAAAAGATATTTAGGCTTTATAACCACTTTAAATTTTTCAGCTGTAATTTTTCATTGGAAGATTCAATTATTTTTTCTATTAAAAAGAGGCATAATGGTCTGAATATTTGGTTGGTTATAATTACTATATACAGTACTTCCATAAAAACAGCATAGCAGAACTCTTTAGAGCTTTCCAACAAAACAAAATATATTTAAAATGAGGATCAGTAAAGGTTTACTTTAAAAAGGGTCTTAGGGCGATACTTCTTTGCAAGTAAACAAAAACAGGACAATAGGTAAAGTTATACATGTTAAATATATTTGAATACCTGTGAGACTGGCATATTGCTTAAACACGTCATTTGGAGAAGGTCCTAGCAGAAGGAATACATCAATGATGCCACTCTCGGACATCCAGTGCACGTCTGTCTGAGGGGTCTCTCCACCTCCCTGCATATACTGCAGCATCTTCCCAAATAGAGTCTAATGACAGAATGGTAAAATGATCGAGTGCTTGAGATTTCAGTATTTTCTCTTTAAATTTAGTATCCTATTTGCTCACCTTTCCAGCAGTGTTGGAGCTAATATCTACCCAGGTTTCAGCAGCATTGAGCCAGAAGATACCTAAAGTGCGGTGAATGTTGTGAGCTAGCAGCAGTGGCACGGCCCCATATAAGGCCATGGTGTTATACAGTTCATACTGAAAGACATCCAAGTTATACAAGCGGTAGGGATCTGTGCTCCTGAAAAACCAAGGGCAGATTTAAAAAAAAAAAAAAAAAAAAAAAAAAAAAAAAAAAAAAATCACACTGGAAACTTTCTACTGGAAGTTGTGAACAAACAAGCCAGTTGAATTACATAAGAAGCTACCTGTCTGTACTGTACGAATATGAGGAAAAAAGGTAAAGAATTTTGCACTTACTCTGTTGTGCGCAGTCTTAAATTGTCTGCATGCTCTGGAATTCCATAAACATGTTCAAATCCCGGTAAGGAGAAGTCTAGACCCAATGAAGAAGGACCTGTAGAGGGTTTACATAAAGATGCAAGACTATTACCTACAAAAAAAAAAAATCTAACAGTTTTGAATAAAGCGGGCAATAACTGTCCAATCCTGTCCCAATATAAACCCCTGCTGGGCATCAGACGTGTACCTTTATCAAACACAGATTTTAAAACTTTTGAGCAATCCTAATGCCTTCTGGCTGACTTGTAAGGTGTTAAAAGGATAAAGTTCACCTTTCATAACAGGTAATGAATGCACTGGCACCCACACAACCCCCTGACCATTGCTGAGAGACTGGGGATATTCTCCGGGTCTACTGCCACAATTTAAAAAAATGGCATGGCTGTGCGAGGCTCTCCCCACCCAGCCGTGTCACTCATTCACAGTCCTCTGAATGGAAAACTACAAAAGTCCAGCAGCCTTTGCGTCTGTCGGTTTGTAGTTTTCAGTGAACTACCATGGCGCTGTGAGTGCTGTGGTAGTTTACTGAGTCTTCCTGTCAATGTATCAGCTTCCTCGTACGAGGTACAAGCAAGCCGATACACCAACAGATATGCAGGAGACCTGCATGGCATCAGCGATCTGCTGTTTGCTGGTGCAATTGCTTTACAGGCCTCCCAAAACAAAAAAAAAAAAAAATGATAAATGCACTTTTTTTTTTACCTGGAAAAAAAGTGCATTTATTTTTTGTCAAAAGCCACACTAGCAGCAGCATGTCCTGAAACTGCAAATAATAGGCAGATTTCTTCCCCCCCCCAGTGGTTATGTGCAGGGTGCATTATTGGATACCTATACCCAAAAATTGAAGACTGACATCTTGTAGGAATATACAGTGGGGAAATTTTTTGATGCCCTGCGGATTTTGTACGTTTGCCCGCTTACAAAAATATTATAGACCCTTCATTTCTATCATAGTTACATAGTTAGTAAGGTGGAATAAAGACACCAGTCCATCCACTTCAACCTGAGTGAGTGTGGGTGCGTGTCTAAGATTGTCCCTTATCCCTGTACATTGTGTCTCATTAAGATACTCCTATATATTATTTAATTAAGGTACCCATATAGCGCCGTCAATTTACGCAGTGCTCCACGCATACATTGCACACTCACATCGGTCCCTACCCTCAAGGAGCCCACAATCCAAGGTCCCCAACTCACATTCGTATACTAGGGCCAATTTTGGACAGATGCCAATTAACCTACCATAGGTGCATTTTCAATGATAGACACAGAATATAACCAAAAATCTAGAAAAAAAAAAAAAAAAACACATAAAACAAATGCTATAAATTAGGTAGCAGTTCAGCGAGTAAAATAATTATTTGATCCCCAAATAAAACAAGACGTTTCTTGTAGTTGGTGACCAGGTTTGCACACATCTCAGGAGGGATTTTTGCTGTCAAAAGAACTGCGTGTCTCCAGAGAGGCAAGGTTCTCGTGGACATTGCAGGGTCGAGAGGGGGCATAGAATGCATTAAGGTAAAAATACTTGTGCCTTTACAACCACTTTAAGCCGTTCTGCTCTGTAGCTTAAAGTGGAACTTTAGTCAGAAAATGAAGTCCTGCTATAGCTACGTAAATAAAAATAAGTGTCTATAAGGTTTAAAATCCAGTAATAAATGGTCTCACCCTGCACAAGCTCAGATGCTCTACACTTTAAAGCACTGTCGAATTTGTAGAGGCCAATCAGCTGACGGCCTCAAAGCAGAATTAAACCATCCTATCCTTTACAGCAAAAGAAGCTGCTTCTGTTTGATCTTCAACTGCCATGGTATTGCAAATGTAATCAGTTATGGTTTAACAGTGTGGTTGAGAGATAGTTAGCATTCCAGGAATGTAACTTTTTTAAAACCGTTAAATTGATGGGTTTAATTCCACTTTATAACTTAAAGCTGGGGCTCTGGGCTTCAGCTAAAATGGCAGCCTCCAGAAAAAACAAAAAAAAAAAAAAAAAAAACACAGAAGCAATGCTGGAGGCAATTTACAGCACACACTAATTTTGGTAGCATTATTATTAATGTAGAATGTAATTTCTTTGCTAAAGAACATTTTTTTTATCAAGTTATAGGTAAAGTTCTACTTTAAAGCTGATCGAATTTCAGCTGAAATTCCCTAGCGTGAGCCTTGTCAGCACCATGTTGTCTGACATACTTTGATTTAAAAATCAAAATATGCTATCAAAATACAATAGTCACAGAAGACTAATGGTTCATTTGCAAAAAAGGGGTAGTGGCGCTGCTATATAGTATGAGATTAGTCCATCAATAGGTCCTTGAAGTGGATACTCATTATGTGTAGAGAAAGAGAAATGAAGAGGGGGGACCTGTATAGATTACCTTAGCAGTCCAAAGAACCTAGGCAGCCTTTGAGGGGGAGTTGAAAGCAAACTCCATATATGCAAAGGGAAAAGAAACACAGGCGCCTCTAGGTTAGAACTGTAGACATTTTAATGAGATACGAGAACTTGATGAAGGAGTGCGCCCCAAGTCCCATATGCCGATGCGCATGCTCCGAAACGCCGTCGCGACCCACGTCATCACACCCAGCACTGCATTCCAGCCCTCACCATTGGCCTGATCCAAGCCTCGGTTTCACCGCCGTAGTCCCAGAGATACTGCTGGCTAGGATTTCTCCCCTACAGGCGCAAATCAGTTTGGAATGCCACTCTGCAGTGAACGCCACGCCAGTGTGGATAGACTTGCGCCTTACTTCCCTAACCTCCATGTAAGTGGATAATGCACCCGTATCGCATTAAAATGTTTACAGTTCTAACCTAGATGCGCCCGTGTTTCTGTTCTCTTTTAATAGTTAATTTGCACTGTACAGCATGGGTGGAGGAATCTGATACTACTGTATGTGAAAAGCCAGCCTTAAGCAGGACATAGATTATGCAATTGTTTTTCCTTCAACCACAGGAAAGAAAAGAGCTAGATTCCTGACTGAATCACTCCCTTGGAGCTATTGTGTTCTCACAACAGGGAGCATGGGGAGCCTCCTTGCCAGGAGAACACAGCGATTACTGCCAGTAGCTGTAGCTGCTGGCAATAATTGCATGCTAAAAATTGGACATATGCTGGTTGTACCAAAGCTGATCGATGGATTGACTTGGGTACATTCAGCCTACCCATAGTTGGATCGAATCCTGGCCAGTCCCTGTTGAACTCCCTGCAGAGTTTTGATCCTTCTAAGGCCAGCTTTAAGCCCCGTACACATGGGCCGAATGTCGGGAGACGTTGGCTGGTTCAAAAAAAATAAAAAATAAAAATCACACACACACACATTCGGCCCGTGTGCATGTCAGTCTGTCCAACAGAAGCCAGCGTCTGATGGACAGACATGCTGGAAAACCAGCAGCCGACCGACTGATGCCAATGGCAGAGATCGCTGAACGGAGTGTTCTGGCAGGGCTTGTCCCAGTCGGAAAACAGCTCAGCAGTTAGTGCAGCGGCTCTGACCAGAGCCGACAGTTATTTTTTTAGTTCAATCCAAATCTCAGTGTGTATCAGGCATTAGTATCACAAGATTTGAAAGCTGTGCCCAAGGATCTCCCTGCTTCACCAAGGCTCTCCCTGCTTAATTCATTCTGTAGATCTGTTCTTTTTCCACTTCCCTGCTGCTTTGCGATAATCAGTCATCAGATCACCAGTCATTGGGTAGAGCTCCGACATGAGGAAGTAGAACCCCCTCTACCAAGATGCTTATCTCCACACATGCAGTGTGTGGAATAAGGCATGGTAAGTTAGTAAAAGGGACTGGACTAATAAAAGCAACAGCATTTTGATCATTCTGGCAAGTCACACACAGTGCTTCTGAACTCTTTACACGATTACAGGTGTGTCAAATAAATACTTTCCTGCTGTGCAGCATTATTCCTCCCACTGGGCACTACATCCTGTTTTTTTTATTTATTTATTTTTACACAGGCTACCGCTAAGTATTTCGCTTTCTTTACAGCATATGCCTATTTCAGTTTTCTTTGCTTCCATAGAGTTACTTTTAAAGTCATCAGTATCTGTATACAGAAGCAAATAGCCTTCATTTAGTACAATTTCTGAAACAAAGCCTATGCGGAACACAGCCTTCAAACAAATTCTATTACTATAACCATAATCACCAATAGGAGGTACCACCGGGCCTTTTAGGGAACTCTGTGCGGCGGGATAGCAGGCCATTTGCACTGTGTGTCTATCCCTCCAGCAGCTGAAATCCGGTTTCTCCCCCTCGCCGGCTGCTGCTGGAGGGAGACACACCCAGCATCCTTCCGTAATGGTCTACCCATAGTGCTGCACCAATCTCCCTCCCTGTGCTGCCCACATCAGATTCTTCGCCCCCCCCCCCGAAGCACCACCGGGTTCCCTCTCATGGCGGTTTCTGTGGACACACAGGTGGATGGAGAGTAAGAATCTGTCCACAATTTTTAATCCTTAAATATTTTTACTTTTCAATTGCTACATGTATGTATAGTGTGCATGATGTTGCCAAATATTGATGACAAGATTTAATGTGACGTTCATTTGAATGATTATATTTCCTTTTAACATACATGGAGTATATGTGCAGTTATAAAATGTATATTTTTCTCAATCACACTGCACTTCTGCAATGCAATCATCCTTCCTTTTATGAAAATCATCTTCACCATAAACCTTCTTACCATTAGGCTTGCTGTCTGTGTGAGTTTTAAACGTTTCTTCCCACATTCCAGGTTCATCTTCTTCTTCCTGCCAGAAAATATTACATTTGGCAAAACCTTACATGAATGAAATGCAGTCAATCTCAAACTACGTATAACTTTAATTTGAACACTTTTCCATATCTCAAATTTAATTTCTAAAGCCATTTATCGACTTAGGACATGTCTAGTACAGCCTAAAATTCATTCCCTTGTTGACCACATCACACATTTAGAACCTATTGTCAGACTTCTTTAGTGAGGAAAAAAAAAAAAAAAAATGATATTTCTTCTCACAGAGGAGAACATTACAGGGGTGGGTTCCAACACTAGTGATCTTGGACTGAATGAGCACAGACGAAACAGCTGCTGGAATCACCGTCTCCTTAGTAATTATGAACTTCTCCTTTAAAACAGAATTATTGTCGTTTTTGTAATGGGAGTTCTTAAAAAGTGTAATATTAACCCCCTAACACCAGGAAGTAAAGCAAATCTTAATGCCGGTGTTTTGCCGAGAAAGTTCCGCTCGGCGGATAAGTTCCCCCCTCTACTGCGCCTGCGCAGTAGGATCCGGCGGAAATAGCCGAAGCGGAACAGCTGAAAATCAGCTGTACACGGCGCCTGTAAGAGGGCCCCTCGCGGGCTCGCTTCACTCGCCACGCTTCGGGCACGGCCTCGCTCGGCTCTTTTAGATTCCCCCTCTAGGTCCACTTGGATGATGGGGAAGGAACTTGGACCCAGAGCGCAGGCGCCGTGTACAGCTGATTGAAGCGTTTTAGCTTCGGCCATCTCCGGCGGCTGACAGTAGTTCGTACTGCGCAGGCGCTGCGCCTGCGCAGTACAGGGGGGGAACTTATCGGCCAAGGGAACTTTCTCGGCAAGACACCGGAAACCAGTTTTGCAGTGCTGACATGTGCTTAGTGCAATAAAAATCACAATTCTCCTACTGATAATGATGGCAATATCCAATTAGTAAATTTGTACCCTTAGTAGGGCCAACTATAGTGCATAGATTATTAAAAAAAAAAAAAAAAAAAAAGGCCTTTAATCTTTACCAAAATGTAGTGGTATTCAGGATTGAACGCATATGGCCAAACAGCCTGGTGGAAATGGAGGTGCTTCACAATGAGAGGGGAGTCAGTCCCACCCAAAAGGACCCCCAAGAAGACTTCAATCCTACAAACTATAGGGAGCGCCAGGTTTCAGACTGCAGGGACCGAAGAGGATACTGAGTAAATGTGCCAAAACCACTAAAAGGGCAAACTTGGACACCCATAAGAGCAGAACTGCCCCCTCTATCTATGTAAAATAAAGCAGAGGTGGGGTGCTAATACCCAATAAGATTAGAACATTTTCAGAGCTACCTGGGTGCGGAAAGGCTGTCGCACAGCTGCAATGGCAATTATGAAAAGAGCCAGTCCCAAACTCCTTGCTTGCACTTTAAAAGCTTCAGAATTTATAGGTTAGCCATAAAAGACCCGTATCAGACAGCAAATGTAAAACGCGTTTCAGCCTTGTGGGCCTTTTTCACTACCAACAAACTACTGAACAAGCCACAAGGCTGAAACACATTTACATTTGCTGTCTGATACTGTGTCTTTTATTGCTAAAGAATAAATTCTAAAAATTTTAAAGAGCAAGCAAGGAGTTGCAGACTATCTCTTTGCACTTCCGTCTATGTGCAGATATGTTGCATCCGTGTAGTGGCAATGCAACTAAGCACACAGTGCGAGGCAGGTCCTCAGATACTCAAAAAACACAGGTGGTTGGCGCAGATGAGGGTCAGGAGGCCAGAGATGACCAGGTCACTGTAGATGGGAAGTGATAAACAGCAGCAGTATGATGATTTCTTAAAGATAAGTGTCAGGAAAGTGTGGAGCCTGTGTAACATGCCACCCAGCAAACATTATTGCACAGTCCCTCAGCGTTCATGATCCTAAATAGCCCTGCTTGTCCAGTCCACTGGGGTCTGGGTACGGCATTGCAAAGTCAGGCTTCGGAAAGACTAACCTGGATAGCTGCTATTTAGAGAACAGCTTAAGCAGCAATGTGGTGAGGAATAGTGGTTAAAGTCAATGGGAGAAATCCACATCCAAGTCAAAGTAAAAAAAGCTAGCCCCCCCCCCCCCCCCCCCCGCATACATTCAACATACAAACAACCAGCACCAGTATAATAGGCTTTTAACCTTGATTACACTTGATCTTAGCCAAAAGGCTAAGAAGCCATTTAACCTTGATTTTTATTTTTTATTTACTTCCATAGTCAGCAGCCACCACTAGAAAATAACACAGAAAATGGCAGTGAATCTAGGTAGGCCAAATGTGTCTAGATTTACCTTTTAAATATTAGTTATATGTCCTAAAGACAACTGTAAATTAAAAATTAAAAACATTTGGTACAATATTTTTAAAGGGTCAGTTCACATTTACCAAAATACCCACCTTCTAGCCAGGGCTGCCTTGCAGTTGAAAAATGTACTCCAGATGTCTATGGATGAGCTCAGCGGCTTCAACAAGAGTGTATACACAGTGCATGTAGTGTTCTTTAAGGTGAACTAACCCTTTAAAAACACCAAGAAGCTTACTGATGAAAAAGTGACTTGTTGGCCATAGTAGTCAGTCCTTGTTCAGTTTTTACTAAGGTTGGCCCATACACGGTGCAAAATTCTTTTCTGCAACCACAGGCTGCAGGAAAGAAATCTCAATTCCCCATCAACACAGACCGTGTTGACAGGGGAAGCAATTGTCTTCTCCTGGCGGAGGGCAGGGAAAGCCGCTCCAGTCAAGTGAAGGCAATGATTATTGCTAGCAGCCGCTAGCAATAATTGCAAAAGAATCCAGCAGGCTGGTTGTACCAAAGTTGATCGACCGATCAACTTGGTACATTCAGTCTGCCCATTAACAGTTAGAATATCGGCCAGTTCCTGCTAAACCAGCCAAGATTCGAACAGTGTACGGCCAGCCTAAGTTATACTATAAAAGTGTGACATCTGTTCTTGTTCAGCAGGGGATCTTTTCACATATCCCCTGCTGAAAGGGCTGGACGGCACCTGGGTGAAAGGCTTTATTGCAAGATCTATATAAAAAAACATTTTCACCTCCAATCCTTTATATTGTTATTCACATCTCCATAATCTCACCTTCTTGTTTTCTTCCTCTTTCACAACTTCCTCCTCTCCAGGAATTTCGCTATCACTTTCTGAGGCAGCATCAGTCTTTTCTGAGTCACTACAAGCCGAACAGAGACGAGGGGTGAGGAGTGACGCTTCCAGGGAGGATGGGATAGATGGGAGCAGAGGCGAGGGAGAAAGAGGAGGGAAAGGATTAGAAGATGATAGGGGTATAAGATGTAGGGGGGTATAAGATGTAAGGGGGTATAAGAACTACAACTACTCAATAGCTGTGGCGATAGTTACATTATCCCTAGCTACTGTCACTACATAGTATAGAATCAAAAGATTTGTATAAAGTTGCACACACACAGTGGCTGTTGGAAGGTCACCATCTACATTTTATAGATAATCCAAAAAGGAAGTTGGGCCTAACACCAATCCACTTACATAATGTCAGAAATAGCTAGAGATGTTAAAATTTGGCTGAACATCCAAAACCTTGCTGTATGTGTGCAGCTTTTAGAACTTATAATCAAGTATCCCAGCAATTTCTGTCCCCAATTGGTCAGGTCAATTTGACTTTCCAAACAAGCCAATTAAAGCCTTATAAAATGAAAGTGTCTGAAAGAACTCCCCCTGCTCATAAAAACCAAGTCCCTTCTCTTTTCTCCTAAAGAAAAAAAAAGAAAGGAGAAGCTTTGTGGTTGGTATGGGGCAACACAGAAAGCTCTTTCAGATGTTCTTTTATGAAGCTCTTAATTTCATCAGTGTTTTGAATTTTTTTACTACCCAAGTCCCCATCTGGCTAGAATATCTCAGTTTGAAAGATTAAGACATTTTAGCCAAGTATGCAATTATTCAGGTGTTTTAATCTATGGAGGTGGGAAGTGTCAGTGTATGTAAATGGGATTACCTAGAGAAAAGATTCTTCACCTTATGCCACACGTTACCGACAGCGCTACTAACTTTGGCCGAGAGACTGGGAGGTGATGGGGCAGGAATAGAAGAAGGTAGAAAGGGATGGGGCATAGAGCAAAAAGCAAAAAAGAAAGAAAAACACATTTCAGTTTCAATCCCTGGGAAAAAGCCCATCCCTTACCCCTCCAATCATCTTCACATATTTGAATTTTCTAGCTACACTTAAAAGGCAAAGTTCACCTTTTTTCCCTAAATTCCAGCTCCCCTATGTACCAATATAGCAATAATGTACTTATTTTTCAAAAATAAAACAGCTTTCCATTTAATCTACACACGCTTACCTCATGGTCTGCATAGCGGTTTAAAAACACTACTTGATTACTTCTGCCTTACTTCCTGGACAAACTTTAGGTCATGACACAGGAAGGAGTTGACCAGCTGAGGGTAGATGATGCAGGGTGTGTGCTAATGAGATCAGCTGGTCAATGCCTTCCTGTGTCATGGACCTATAGTCTGTCCAGGAAGTAGGGCAGAAGTAATCAAACAGTGTTTTTAAACCCCTATGAAGTCAGTGAGGTAAGCGTGTGTAGAATAAATGCCAAGCGGTTTGATTTTTTCAAAATAAGTGGATTAATGCTATATTGGTACATAGGGGAGCTGGAATTTAGAAAATAAAGAATAAAATGAAATTAGCCTTTAAAGGAATGCAACCCGCTTAACTATTGCCGCCCCCCCCCCCCCCCCCGATGAACACTCCAAAGATCACATAGCACCAAGTGTTACTTACGTGTCCTTTCTTGCTCGTAGGTGTTCAAAATAAAGAAGTCCTCGAGAATTTACACTCAGTACTAAGTCTTGGCCTGAGAGGATATCCAGACGAAAAGGTGATCCTGTCACCAGGAGCTTGTTAACTCCACCTCCCAAGGACAACTCTAGAGTGTTGTCATCTTGCCCAGTCACCTGTAGGCTGTGACAAAAGCAATGTAAAGCACACTGGAAATCTCACAGGTATACTGTATAAAGTTATAGCAATATACAACTCAAGTGTACTGGTAATATCAGTTAGTAGCATGAGAGGGAAACAGGGGCCATAAAGCCATCTACTTACTTCTCGGGGGTGGGTGTCCCAACCAACACATCCGGAACCTCATATCTCGGTTTTAGAGGCTTAAGCTCATTAATCTTAATGCGTGTCATATTTCCGTGTAATCCAAAGACTTCCAACAGAAGAGAGACCTGGGACAACAAAGAAGCAATTGTTCAAAATTCTAATGACCAGTGAATTCTCCCACACCCTTCCAATGAGTCAAAATGCAAGTTTCCAGCACTTTGCAAGCAAAACCTAGTTGCAAGAGGTTTCTAAAATTTCAGTAAAAACAGGGCTCAAATAGTGACCAAAAAGCGATTAACTTAGGGAGTGCACTATTAGAAAGCTAAAGTTGGATTGCATAATACCTGGTTATGAGGGGGATTTCAGTTTTAGTTGGTGTTTTATCTCAAGGAAGTGCTCGGACATAGTTGCATTGATTGTTTGGCCCTGCGTGGCCTATATGTTTTGGCGGTATTGTACTATGTGACCGCCTATGTCTTGCTTTTTTTATTACCAAAAAATCTTTTCAATAAAAATTATTTTTGAAAAAAAAAAAAAAAGTATAAAAATGCCCTCGTGCTAATAGGCATGAACTCAATATTTATATATTAAAAAAGGAGAAGTACGGCTGAAGCTCGTTTGGCTGTACACTTCTGTGACCCGGCTTCAGCAGAGGGCTTCAGAGCAGTCAATGGAGCACTGAGCGATTAGAGATGTTTGAGTGCTCGGTTTCCAGCCTTAGAGCCAGCGGGGGACAGATGCAGCATCAGACCAATCCTGCATCCACCTAGGCAAGTATGATTCTTTAAAAAATAATCCCAAACTTCTTACAAAAGGGAAGGGGGTGCTAATAGGACCTACTGTGCAGCGTTGAAGACCAGATGGTTATGTATCCCCTTTAAGGGGAAAGGTAGAGTATGGACCTATATTAACCAACTTATTAAATTGGGAAAAGGACACAAAGTGGTGGCGTTGGCCAATATACAGTGCCTTGCAAAAGTATTCACCCCCTTGGCTTTTTACCTATTTTGTTACATTACAGCCTTTAGTTCAATGTTTTTTTAATCCGAATTATATGTGATGGATCAGAACACAATAGTCTAAGTTGGTGAAGTAGAAAAATATATACATAAAACTATTTTTCAGAAATAAACTGATAATTGCCATGTGCGTATGTATTCACCCACTTTGTTATGAAGCCTATAAAAAGCTCTGGTGCAACCAATTACCTTCAGAAGTCACATAATTTGTGAAATGATGTCCACCTGTGTGCAATCTAAGTGGCACATGATCTGTCATTACATACACACACACACACACACCTTTTTGAAAGGCCCCAGAGGCACCACTAACCAAACACTGCCATGAAGACCAAGGAACTCTCCAAACAAGTAAGGGACAATGTTGTTGAGAAGTACTAGTCAGGGTTAGGTTATAAAAAAAAAAAAAAATATACAAATCTTTGATGATCCCTAGGAGCACCATCAAATCTATCATAACCAAATGGAAAGAACATGGCACAACAGCAAACCTGCCAAGAGACGGCCGCACACCAAAACTCACGGACCGGGCAAGGAGGGCATTAATCAGAGAGGCAGCACAGAGACCTAAGGTAACCCTGGAGGACCTGCAGCGTTCCACAGAGACTGGAGTATCTGTACATAGGACGACAATAAGCCGTACGCTCCAAAGAGTTTTTCTTTATGGCAGAGTGGCCAGAAGAAAGCCATTACTTTCAGAGAAAAAAAAAAAGGCACGTTTTTAGTTTGCGAAAGGGCATGTGGGAGACTCCCAAAATGTATGGAGGAAGGTGCTCTGGTCTGATGAGACTAAAATTTAACTTTCTGGCCATCAAAGAAAACGCTGTGTCTGGAGCGAACCCAACAAATCACATCACCCAAAGAACACCATGTGGGGATGTTTTTCAGCAGTCGGGACTGGGAAACTGGTCAGAGTTGAGGGAAAGATGGATGGTGCCAAATACAGGGATATTCTTGAGCAAAACCTGTACCACCCTGTGTTTGATTTGAGGCTAGGATGGAGGTTCACCTTCCAGCAGGAAAATGACCCCAAACACACTGCTAAAGCAACACTTGAGTGGTTTAAGGGGAAACATGCAAGTGCTAGTTCACACCAGACGCAGTTCCCGTTCAGTTCCGTGCGCTTTTTTTCTGCACAAAATGCATGCACAGTGTTTTCAATGTATTCCAATGGCTCTAGTTCAAACCATGCAGTCAGTTTTCGGTCAGTTTCTGCACTGGAAACTGACTGCATGGTGTGAACTAGAGCCATTGGAATACATGGAAGACACTGTGCATGCATTTTTAGTGCAGAAAAAAAGCACACGGAACTGCATCTGGTGTGAACTGGCCCTAAATGTGTAAATGACCTAGTCAAAGCCCAGACTTCAATCCAATAAAAAAAATCTGTGGTCAGACTTAAAGATTGCTGTTCACATGCACAAACCATCCAACTTGAAGGAGCTGGAGCAGTTTTACAAGGAGGAATGGGCAAAATATCAGTGGTAAGGTGTGGCAAGCTCATAGAGACTTATCCAAAGCGACTTGGAGCTGCGATAGCCGCAAAAGGTGGCTCTATTGACTTTAGGGGGCTGAATAGTTGACCTTTTCTGTTATTTTGTCCTATTTGTTGTTTGCTTCACAAAAAAAAAAAAAAAAAAAAAAAAACCACAACACACACACACACACATCTTCAAAGTTGTGGGCGTGTTCTGTAAATGAAATGATGCAAATCCTCAAACAATCCTTGTTACGTCGGAGCTCCGTCAAATTTTTTTTTTTTTAAAGTCAGCAGCTACAAATACTGCAGCTGCTGACTTTTAAAAACATGAACACTTGTCCAGGGCGCCTGTGATGTCGGCACCTGAGGCCGAACCGTCTCTCGGTCCTCGGGTGCTGCCGCCTCCATCTTCGGTAAGGGAATCAGTAAGGGAATCAGGAAGTGAAGCCGTGCGGCTTCACTTCCCGGTTCCCTACTGCGCATGCGCGAGTCACGCAACGCAATACGGATGGTCCCTGCTGTCTCTGGGACCCGTTTGTTTCCCAGCAGACAGCGGGGAGGGAGCGGGATTCTGCGGCTATCTATGCCAGAAGTGGGTACAGATACCTGTAATATACAGGTATCTGCACCCCCCTCCCCCCTGAAAGGTGCCAACTGTGACACCGGAGGGGGGGAGGAATCCGATGAGTGGAAGTTCCACTTTTGGGTGGAACTCCACTTTAATTCCAGGTTGTGAGGCAACAAAACACGAAAAATGCCAAGGGGTGAATACTTTTATAAGGCACTGTATTTCACGCAAGATCCATGTGGAACAATAGATCAAGATTGAGCATTGAAGTGCATACTTTTGGGTCACATAAAAAAAAAAAAAAAAAAAAAAAAAAGAGACAGTATTTTATAATTTTGAAAAGCAGGACTTTTATGATAATTTTTTTTATTATTGTGACATGATGGCATTGACGCATGGTTTTCACTAAGGTGATTATTTGAGTATATTTTAGGTCAACACTAGTGAACACTGCACTTATTTTGTTTATTTAAAGTGATTGTAAAAGGTTTTTTTTTTTTTTTTTTTAAACAAACATACATGTTATACTTACCTGCTCTGTGCAAGGGTTTTGCACAGAACAGCCCCCATTCTCCTTTTCTGGGGTCCCTTGGTGGCGCTCCTGTGGCTCATTGAGTGCCCCCACGGAAAGCCGCTTTCCATGGGGGCACTCCTGAGTCCTGCTGATGCGTCCATTGACACAGACAGCAATGCTCAGCCCTGCCCCCGTGTCACTGGCATTGATTGACCTGCTGCTACCAATCTGTCCAATGAGGACCCGAGACAGCGGCTAGAGATGCTGGGCTTGCTCTCCTTGCTGGAACGATCGGGTTCAATTTCGAATGTGTGTACATAAAGCTTAGATGTCCACATGAAAGATAAGATTAAAAGGAAGACTGTCTGGTGGAAATTTTTAGGATGCTTTTATAAATGGTTTTCTAGCCCATCTGAAAAAAAAAACAAAAAAGGGTACATTCATGAAACTGGATTGAATTAGACTTAAAGCGTTTGTTTACCAAAAGGAAAAAAAAAAAAAAAAAAAAAAAAAAAAAAAAAAAAAAAAAAAAAAAGGGGGGGGATCCTGTTCTATTAAAACATGTTATACAGCACCGTGCTTGTGCTGCGTAATTTGGCCCCCTGTATCACCTGAGATACCGGACTGATCCTGCCCTCCCCCCTGTAAACTGATCACGGTTTATCATGGCTGCTAAGCCCGACACTGTGGTCAGTTTATGTGCCCCCATCATCCGCAGCTCTCCTCTGCTGCTGACTCTTCCGTCAGCTAGGATTAGTGCCTGCCCCTCTTCGCCTGCTGTTGAAACAACATACATTCTTATACGATCCACTGTCTCCTAATACTGTGTGTGCGTGTGTTTGTGTTTTATTAAAAAAAATAAAAATAAAAAAATATTCCATCTATACCCGATTTCAGAGAGCCGCTCATGTGACCGGCCTCCTCTCTTCCCGACTGACATCAGCAGGCCCCTCCCGCTGCAGCTGTCAGACGGGGAGAAAAGTGCCGCTCAGAAATTAGGTATAGACGGCATTATTTTTTTTGTAAGTCACACACACAGGGGCACACCGGATTAGGAGACACAGAGGATTGTATGAAGAACAGAGTGGATTAACAACCATTTAAAATGTTTTCTGCAAAGGAGGCACAGAAAGTGTGTGTTTTCTTCTCAGATTTGCCTAAGAGAAGCTCCACATATTGTAAAATCTGACTTGAGCTACCAAACCCTTTTTCAAAAATCAGACAAGGGATGCCTGAAAGACACACTTACTAAAAAGGCAAATAGACTGTGCAAGTGCATTTGCACTCATTTTTTCAAAGCTTACTGAATGTGCTGAATTTTCACGTAGCAAAAAAAAAAAAAAAAAAAAAAAAAAAAAAAGAAGGGTAGGAGTACCCAATCAGCTGCAAGGAAAATAAACAGGATTTTTGCTTTCACATGATTGGATAATGGAAATGAGCCTATTTTCCTTTATTAATTCAACCCCATTTAGCCTTGACTGTAGCAAAGAAAATGCTGTACATTGTCTTTAATACAAATCTTCTGAAAATGAAATTTAGAAACCTTGTTGCGATGTACAGCAGCCAAACAATGATCATTTACTAATGAAAATGCATCTTATGTAACTAGACTGCAATCATCTACACAATAGCAAATATAGAGGCAGGGCCCACATTAGAAGGCAAGAACAGCATGCTGCTTGCTAATGTACAGACAGATAAAGAGGTAGATAGAGAAAATAGAAAGATGACTCAGTGTGCTGCTACTGTTTTCACTGTCCAATTAACAAGACAAAAATTGTGTTTAAATCAATCAGTGCGGGAGTGGAGTTCCTGGACCTGGCTTTGTTGTCAGGCACAGGTTTGTGGTTCTCTTATGTATTTCAACTGTTTATTCAGATAACAGTTGTTATCCATTACTAACATCCACCTACCTTGGTCTTGTCATTGATGAGCTGAATCTCCAGCTTGTCAGCAGTCAGTTTTGCACTTCCAAGCAAAGCCCGATACGGAGAGGATCCTGTCTCAAGCTTGCGCTGACGTCTTAAAACAAACAAATTAAATGGTTATGCACCTGTGCTTCCTAAACCAGCTACAAATAGAAGAAAGCCACATAGCCATGAGCTCCTGCTTGACCTTTTCATTATACAAGCCATGGACAGCAATTTTCATTACAGCTCTATCATTCCCTCATTTCAAACTTTGAAATGGAAGTTGCAGCGTGCTGAGTTTTGACATCAATAAATGTAAAGCCTGCAATTTAAAGGTCAAGTTCACCTTTGGAATAGATTATACCTGTATTTAAGGTGTAACATGTTTCAGCTTGTGCCCTGCTCACCACTCCCTCACCCCTTCCTCAGACAGGATCCTACACTCACACCCGCGTTCACATTTCAAAAATCGGGACGGCTATGCAAGACACTGCCTGCACAGCCGCATCATTCATTGACTGCAATCTGTAAATGAGGAAACTACAGTCCTGACTGCCACCATGGCAGATGGCTTGTAGTTCTCATTCTCAACAAACTGTGAAAGGCGTTGATGAGCACTCATGTAGTTCACATACAATTCCTCCAGCTTTTTAACAGAGCCTGCACAGAGGTACGGGCACGAAAGCTGGAGTGGGTGTGTGCAGGAGCCGGACATTGCACCCCTGATCGCAGGCTCCTACAAAATAAATAAATGCACATTTTTTCCCTGAAAAACCATGTGCATTTACTTTTTTTTTTTTCAAAAAGAAGAACCTGGCCTTCTGTAAACCATGCTTGCAACAGCCAACAATCCATGCAGAGCAACTGCATCAATGAGGAGCCTCGCTACCTGAGCAATACACCTTCTCATAACTAAAGATCAGTAGCTGCAAACCTATTGCCTTCATAAAGTTTGCACCCCCCACTATCCACACTGGCTTTATACAAAAAACGCTTCAGGCGATTAATGATGCAATCACTTATTCATGACACACCTCTGCATTATGATTACCTTCACATACTAATCAGATGCAGGGAATGGATTTGTATTGCCTGCTAGGCTAATACAGAGGTCAAGATCTGGAATACATTTACAAACCTTTAGACACATTTTTTTTCTGCCCAAAAGCTCCTCTCAGAACAAACCTTTGATTTTTTTTTTTCCCTCCCCTTCAAACACTCCTGTAAACGCCTGTGTGCATGGCCACAAAGGCTAGCAGAGGTGCTTTTATAGAACTAGTAGATTTGATAGATTATTGGGAACATTTAGAAATGGTAATATTGCCTAAGTAGAACCCTGAAAAAAAGTGTTCCTTTTGTCTGGAATTCAATCTGAAAAATATCAATGTACTTATTGGTACATGAAGGTGCCTACTCACTCCTGTTTATACAGCCCTATCGACTGTATATCTGCAGTGTGATTTCCAGCACTGCTGTCTCTCAATGGTAGTCTCAGGAGATTTGGAATAAGATTTGCAGAGGTCACTACGGTGCTGCTCACTGTTCTTGCTGGAGCCTCCAACATGGGGATGCAAAGCGCTACACCTACCAATAGGGCTGTTTTCACATAGACATAATGCAGAACAAAGCATGCCAAGTCTGTAATGGGGGAATATCAGCTAAGACTATACTAGTGACAGGTTATTTTCCCTCTACATGCCTTTAGGCACAATAAAGTGTTTCCATTCTGCTCCTTTACATTTTCTCGTCACTGGGGGTCATAAACTAATGTCGATTTGACCCACTAATGATTAGAAAAACAAACTAATTCTTTTCCTAAGATTTTTTGGTGGAAATTCTACCCATCTATAGACAGCTTTAAATGTTCACAAAAGGGCTGCTTGTGATTACATAATTACTGCTTGCTGAAACAATATTGTTATCAACTGTTAACTAGTGAACAAACTTCACTCAAGTCATTATCAAAAGTGATAAATATTTTGCATTCTCAAAACACAAACAAACTTGGACGTGGATTAAAAGAATAAAAAAAAAAAAAAAAAAAAAAAAAACCTATAGTGCACCTTCTGTGAGCACTTATGTAGAGCTTTTACTGCAACTTCTTAAAGGGATTGTAAAGAGTTTTTAAAAACAAACATGTCCTACTTGCCTGCTCTGTGCTCCTTTTCTGGGGTCCCCTGGCAGCGCTCCTGGCTCCTCCTCTTTGGCGAGTTCCCCCATGGAGAGCCGCTTTCCAAGGAGGCACTCATACGGGCGCGCTTCCGAGTCCTGCTTCTGCATCCGTTAACACAGACAGCAGGACTCATATGGAAAGGCTTCTTCACAGTAAGAGCTGTGGAATAGACTCCTTCAAGACCTGGTCCTGACCAGCTTAGATTTTTTTTATGTTTTTATTTCTAAACAAAAGATCTGGATACGTTCCTAAACGCACAAAATATAACTGGATGCTAAATTTTAGATGTAATAACACAGTTCCCTCTAATATAAGCTGTACACACAGGTACTGGTCTCTAAAGCACAATCTAATGTGATTAGATATAGTTTTTATACAATGGCAGATAGGGCTGAAACAACTAATCGACAACTAATCGATTATGAAATTAATTGATTACCATTTTCATAATCGATTAAATCGGCCAGTAACATAATTGGGTTAAAAAGAACTAAAATGAGCCCTTTATAGTACAAAAAGAGCAAATAATCGCTACTGTAAATATTACTTTTACAGTTCTACAGTAAAAAAAAAAAAATGAACCCTTTATAGTAGTGATTATCTGCTTTTTTTTGTACTATAAAAGCAGTGGTCATCAACCCCTGTCCGCAGGGCCCACTAACAGGCCAGGTTTTATGTATTACCTTGGGGAGATGCAGACTAGAATACTGCAATCACTGAGCAGCAAATGATATCACCTGTGATGTATTTCAGTTGTCTTGCAAACCTGGCCTGTTAGTGGGCCCTGAGGACAGTGTGGATGACCACTGCTATAAAAGGGCTAATTTTAGTTTTTTTAACCCCATTATGTTACTAAACGTCTTAGGCCTGGTTCACATCTATGTGTTTTTTGCAGAAATGCACTAAAGTTCATTTACATGGTTTCCTATGGGACACGTTCACATCTATGCTTTCTTCAGCCGCTGCGTATTTGGAAAGTGTCAGGGACTTTTTTTTTTTTTAACTGAAAATGGTGCTTTTTTTGGTTCAATCTACTTCAATGGAGAAGCTGCAAAAAAGCATGTAATGCTTTTTTGCAGCAATTTGTGTTTTTTAATCTGCCCAACAACAAACTGGTCAAAAAAAAATGCAAAAATGCCAATCGCAGCAAAATCACGTGCGCAAAAACGCACAGCAAAAAGCACCGCAAAAAAACAGATCAAAAGCAAACTGCATAGTTCGCTGAATGAAAGAATGTTTGAAATTTTCACTTGTTTTTAACATTCTGTTTTTAAAACGAATGTAAATTTCTGAACGAAAACATACGCCGTCTGAAAACTCCCTTGACCAAGAAGTTTTCTATTATTTCCAAGTTTTCCCGTCACTGTGGTTGCAAATTATCGTCGATTTGACCCCACTAACGATTAGAAAATTGAACCAACGTTCTTAAAATGAAATTTTTTTTTTTTTGAAGGAAGACATTGTTTTTTTTTTTAAATAAAAAAATTAGATCTGAGTCTGATGATATTTACCAGATTCACCCTTTAATAGTATATACCAGGGGTGTCCAAAGTTGTTTCAAAGAGGGCCAGATTTGATGAAGTGAACATGTGTGAGGGCCGACCATTATGCCTGACATTCTTTGAACCATTAAAATTCGGTCTAAGTGTGTTCGTTCGAGCACTAATACACTGCCCAACAAGAACTCTTGCCTTTGTCGCGCTCGTTCCTGACACACAGACGAATGCTCTGCTCTTTAGGGGGTACTGTTAATTCTTAATTGTACCCCACACATTGGAAAACGTGGGGTGCTTTTGGTGCAGTGCAATTTTAAAAAAAAAGGGTCGGGGACTTCTTTCCCTGCATTTTTGTGGGTAGAGAAGCCCACTGAAATTAATGGACTGCCCTACATGCAGCCACACAGATGTGAACCAAGGGCTTGTTCACATGTCAGGTTGGAGGGGCAATAAAACCGCATGGTTAAAGCGGAGTTCCACACAAAAATGGAACTTCCGCTTTTCGGAACCCTCCCCCCCTCCGGTGTCACATTTGGCACCTTTCAGGGGGGAGGGGGGTGCAGATACCTGTCTAAGACAGGTATTTGCACCCACTTCCGGCATAGACTCCCATGGGAGTCTATGCCTCTTCCTGTCCCTCCGCGCTGTCTCCTGGAAAACACACAGCTCCCAGGAGATAGCGGGGAACAGTTACGATGCGCAGCGCGACTCGCGCATGCGCAGTAGGGAACCGGGAAGTGAAGCCGCAACGCTTCACTTCCCGATTCCCTCACCTAGGATGGCGGCGGCAGCTACCGAGAACCGAGCGGGTTCTCGGCGTCACCTGCCAACATCGCTGGACCCTGGGACAGGTAAGTGGCCATTTATTAAAAGTCAGCAGCTGCAGTATTTGTAGCTGCTGGCTTTTAATATTTTTTTTTTTTTGGCGGTTTAGGTGGACCCCCGCTTTAAGCTGTTTTTTTACCACTCCCAACTTCTCCCCCTTTAGCTACAGAGGGAGCAGCTGTGGGTGTACACATGCTGTGGCTGCAGCTGGAGGTATACCCAGGCTGAATGGGGCTGCACTGCAACTATCCCGCAACTGTGTGCATTGCACGGTTGTGGTATAGTGATGCTGCATTTACAGGCTTAAAAAACAGGTGTAAGGAGGCAACATAATGCCTCTTTACTGCCTGTCAAATGCCTCTGAAAAGCAATCTGTACATGGATTGCTTTTCAGAGGAGCTGCAGTCCTGGCTGCTATCACAAACAAGCCCTACAAAAGCAGTTCTGATGGTACAGGAATTTGGGGGTGGGGGCAGATTAAAAGTAACATACACGCATACATACACACGGACACACACACACAGACACACACACACATTCACAGACACATGAATAAAGCCCTTTTAAAACAAATCTAGCTTCTAGCACAGTACTGTACCTTTCCAGCTTCCTCATTCAGCCGGGTACTGCACTGTAGGGGGAAGCAGAGAGCACAGCACAATCCCCTGCACTTTACTTTCACTTTTGATGCTGACAGAGCTTCTCACAGTGCCGATGTACAGTTCGGCAGGGGATCGGGCTCATCTGACAGCCCTGATCCCACGGCACACTGGCTGAGAAAGGCTGGTTTAGATAACCAGGCGGGCCGTTCGAAACCGGGCCGCGATTGGCCCGCGGGCCGGACTTTGGACATGCCTGGTATATACAGTACATCTCTAAGGCCTCATGCACACGAGACACCGGTGCAAACTCTGCTGAACACGTTTTTAAAAGCTGAAACCAGCGGTTAGAAATGCCCGTTTTGCCGCGTTTGCGTCCGGAAGCGTCTGCAGAGCAGAGAATGACATTTTCCGACCCGACTTTGGGGCCCCATATCTCAGGGCCACTTGGTGCTAGGAACCCCAAATTTGGATATGTTAGTCCAACTGTTCCTAGCACCAAGTGACCCCAAGATATGGCACCTCAATGTCGGGTCATAAAATGTTCCTTTAAAAACACTTATAAACGCAAGTGCGGCTAAACGCGGTACCGGGGGGGGGGGGGGGGGGGACACTGACTGCGCAAATACTGTGCGATACAAAAAGTTGCAATGACGGCCATTTTATTCCCAAGGGTATCTGCTAAAAAGACATACATACATACGCCGCAGTATATGTGCTGTGTAGGAGGCAGTTCGGAAGTGGTTAAAGTGGATGTCAACACGATTCATGAAATTTGAGATGGGCACATATCTGTAGTGTTTTGTCATCTCTCCTTAAAGCACTATGTCCCATAGCTGTCTCCTGCTCCATTCTTCTGTTATGAGCCTGATAACTCCTGACAAGTTCTCCATCACATATGATAAAAGCAGCTGGAGTTGTGTTGGGGAGGATGATGTAAATAGATCAGCAGCGCAGTGAACTATTTAACAAACAGATGAACGTCTATACCTATGAGAAGAGGGTGTGTGTGTGTCTTTCCTCCAATCAGCTGTCTTGGCTGTATGTCCAGGCTTCACTGCAGTGCTAACCTAACATGATGTGCACTTTCTAAACAGTATATAAAGATGAAGACTGCAGATATACATGTAAAACTTATGAAGGGAGTTTTGTTTCATCTCTGTGCATCATCTGAGGCTGTTCACTTCATTGGGTATATACGTGAGTGTTTACATCCACTTTAATGTTCGTGTATTTTTTTTACTGGACTTTTCTCATTTCCTAGACATTTGCGGTAATATGTGACAAAACACTGGATCATTATATTCTATAGGATGTTTGCTTTCAGAAAATACATAGTATTGAGGGGTTTATGCAGTGTTTATGCATTGTCCAGTGCTAAAACGATTTTTGGCGTGGGCAGAAAACAGCAACAAAAGGGTTAAAGGGATACAACATGCTAAAATGTGTATGTATTTCATAGATGCTTATGTTCTTTAATTTTATGCCAACATACTTTCACCAACAGGTTTCTTGCTATGATCCACTCACTGACCTGCAAAATGAGCTCTGTTCACATGTCTTGAAGTTGCTCCTATCAACACTCAGGGCAGGAGTAAGGCAGACTGACAAAACGAGCGTAAGCTCCAGGAGCCTTCATACATAAAAAAAAAAAAAAAAAAATGGATTAGTGCATTTTGCTAAAAGAGAAACACAGCAAAGCGAATATAAAATAAAATAAAAATGCAGGAGAAATTTAAAACCATTCTACATGCTTTTTCTGATTGCTCAGTTACATGCAATTATAATCACCTAGTGACAAAAAGCAACAAACATATTGGTTTCCATGAGGTACTCTACGCTCACAATGTTCTACTACCTTGCTAAGCAACAGTCTCCAGAGATTGGGCATCATCATGTCACATGGACGCTGTGACTCCTGCCTCCCATGCACTGGCTTAAAAGATAAATTCTCTTAGGGATTTAACATTAGCAGGTTTTCTACTAAAAATAATTATATAATTGCTGTACTAAATGGTAAATTGGGGCAGAAAAAAAAAAAAAAAAAAAAAAAAAACAAACACACACACACAACCACATTAATATTCCCGCACTAGAAGTTTCATTAAAAAATGTCTAAATAGTTATATATAGTTCAAGAAATGTACACAAATCTTCTCGGATAGAAAGCAACTTGCAACTTCCGATGGTCAGTACAAGAACATGACAGATGGAAGCGCATCTCCCTACCCCAATAAAGACACTTTATTAAAAGATAAAATCACACAAGCAGGAATGAGTGTAATTTCTGCTTAGGTTTGAGGTCATCTTTGAATAAAAAGGTTTTAATGGGCTATAGAGATGCACTTCCTTCTCTACTTTTGTTATATAGTAACTAACTAGGCAGCTTTACCTTTGTTTGAAATGGCTGCTTAATAAGTACCTTTTATAAATTTACAAAAACCGTAATAAAAAAAGTACAATTAGCGTAAACGCAGCAGACAATAGCAGTTCACCCATTAAAAAAACTGCACAAAGCCTGCCTTAGGGTTGTCTTCCAAGATGCCACATATATATGCATCGCATACTAGCACATTATGTGACACTTAACTGCAAACGAAGCCCGCGCTGTCCCCGCTGGAGGGCGCATCCATGTTCGCCCTTCGTTCCGGTGCCGCGGACTCCTGCTCCGTGACTGGCCAGAGCCGTGTGACGTCACTCACTCACATGCAGACGGGAGCCGCCAGTCACTGCACTCGCTCATGAGGAAACAGCACGGAGGGGCCGTTTCTTCACTGCGCATGCGCCGATGACCTCATATGTGCAAAACACAGTAAATATCTCCTAAACGGCATATTTACAGTACCTATAGGTAAGGCTTACCTATAGGTACAAATTCCACAGAGAGGTTTACAGCCTCTTTAAGGTGTGTGTATATATTATAATTTTTTGGGGGTTTTTTGTTTTATTATACAAGAAAGCATGTGCACTATTGTTTCTTGGCCCTACTAATGGTATAAATATACACAATGGGTATTGCCATAAATATCAGGAGAAGGATGATTTATGTTGTGTGGTGTGTTTAGTTTGTGGTGGATTAGAATTCTGCTGTTGTGAAAGCCATTCCAGAATGATGCAAAAATCTAGCACTGGTGTCAACAGCATCTCTACCTGTACCAAGCAGAAAAATCTCATATCATTTCAAGTGTTGAAACTTTGGCAGGAGCTTTTATGCTGCTGTGGCATGGTCGACCTTACCTCTTGTAGCCATGCAGTATACATTTACAGTATCTCACAAAATTAAGTACACCCCTCACATTTTTGTAAATATTTTATTATATTTTTTCATTTAACAACACTGAAGAAATTACACATTTCTACAATGTAAAGTAGTGAGTGTACAGCTTATAACAGTGTAAATTTGCTGTCCTCTCAAAATAACTCAACACAGCCATTAATGTCTAAACCGCTGGCAACAAAAGTGAGTACACCCCTAAGTGAAAATGTCCAAATTAGGCCCAAATTGTCAATATTTTGTGTGGCCAACATTATTTTCCAGCACTGCCTTTAACCCTCTTGGGCATAGAGTTCACCAGAGCTTCACAGGTTGCCACTGGAGTCCTCTTCCACTCCTCCATGACGATATCACAGAGCTGGTGTATGTTAGAGACCTTGCGCTCCTCTACCCTCCGTTTTGAGGATGCCCCACAGATGCTCAATAGGGTTTAGGTCTGGAGACATGCTTGGCCAGTCCATCACCTTTGCCCTCAGCTTCTGTAGCAAGGCAGTGGTCATTATGTTGAACTACTGCCCTGTGGCCCAGTCTCCGAAGGGAAGGGATCATGCTCTGCTTCAGTATGTCACATTACATGTTGGCATTCATGGTTCCCTCAATGAACTGTAGCTCCCCAGTGCCGGCAGCACTCATGCAGCCCCAGGCCATGACACTCCCACCACCATGCTTGACTGTAGGCAAGACAAACTTGTCTTTGTACTTCATCTCCACACTGAGCATGTGCACTCCACTTCTTTGGTCGACCATGGCGGGGCCTGCTCTGAGTGGAAGCTGTCCTGTTAAACCACGGTCTTGGCCACCATGCTGCAGCTCAGTTTCAGTGTCTTTGCAATCTTCTTATAGCCTAGGCCAGGGATATGCAATTAGCGGACCTCCAGCTGTTGCAAAACTACAAGTCGCATTATGCCTCTGGGTGCCATGCTTGTGGCTCTCAGAGTCTTGCTATGCCCGATTGGAATTGTAGTTCTGCAACAGCTGGAGGTCCGCTAATTGCATATTCCTGGCCTAGGCTATCTTTATGTAGAGCAACAATTATTTTTTTCAGATCCTCAAATTTAACACACCTACTCCCCATTCACGCCTGAGACCTTGTAACATTAACGAGTCACATGACATGAAAAAATGGCTAATTGGGCCCAATTTGGACATTTTCACTTAGGGGTGTACTCACTTATGTTGCCAGCGGTTTAGACATTAATGGCTGTGTGTTGAGTTATTTTGAGGGGACAGCAAATTTACACTGTTATACAAGATGTACACTCACTACTTTACATTATAGCAAAGTGTAATTTCTTCAGTGTTGTCACATGAAAAGATATATCAAAATATTTACAAAAAATGTGAGGGGTGTACTCACTTTTGTGAGATACTTTACATGCCTTTTTTGAAGCCGATCCAACCGGATCCCACGCTGAGCTATCAGCCACGGCTTCGCTGTAGATGTGGATGCAGAGGACATGGATAACAGAAGCCCCACAGTAAAGCTATGGGTGACGTCACTTCCCATTAATTTTTTTTTTTATCTTAATGCGTTCTATTAAGATAAAAAAAAAACAAGTGTGCAGCAGCCCCCATCAGCCCCCTAATACTTACCTGAGCCCTTCTCTATATCCAGAGATGTTGCATGAGTGTCTAAGCTGCCCGGGAACCCCCTCCTCATTGGCTGATACAGCAGCGCTGCGTGTTTGGCTCCCACTGCTGTCATTTAAAATCAGTCAGCCAATCAGGAGCGAGAGGGGGCAGGACCAGGAAGCGGCACAGGGAGCTGTGGCTTGGGTGCCCCCATAGCAGGCTGCTTGCTGTGGCGGCACTTAACAGGAGGGAGGTGCCAGGAGCACAGAAGAGGAGGATCCAGCTGCTCTGTGCAAAACCACTACACAGGGCAGGCAAGTATAACATGTTTGTAAAGTCTCGTTTAAAAAAAAAAAAAAAAATCTGTCAAGCCATCAAATGACTGATATCAAGTGTTGGGTAGAAGACTGGTGCAGCTGGAGGCTGCCTAGCGGCAGGTTCCTATGTGGGGAGTGTAGTGAGAACTGCTTCCAATGGGTCGTATACCAATTGTAGGTGGTAAGAGATAGACTCTGTTGGGGGTCTAGGGCTGCTACCTGATAATGACAATTTTGCCATTACCTTAGGGAGCACTTGAGTAACTAGAGAGGAGCTTTTGGTCTCCAATGTGATTGGATTAAATTACTGATGCTTTAACTGGTCCCATGGCAACTGCAGATTAAAGGTTAAGATGGCAGCTTCCTTGGCTATAAAAGATAGGAGGGTTTAGTTCCACTTTAAAGCGGTATTAAATTCTAAACCAAATAATGAAGTACATTTTTAGCTTACCAATCATTAGATGTGGTGGTTGAATTCCTTTTATTTTTCAGACTTTCCCTCTATTTTCTTCTGGTGATTTGGCCAGTAACACACCTCCCTGTGTATTGGAGTGCTTACACTCTGGATGAAGGAGCACAGGGGCACCTTTAGACAGCATTGTTAGTCTTAGGCAAGGGGGGAGGGGGAGATTGTTGAACTAGCAAATTTATTTAGATACACGAACAAATAGAGGCTGAACTCCAGCTAAACACTTTATAAGCAGTTACAGCAAACAATTGTTCTTTCTGGGTTAAAGGTTTTACATGACCATTTTAAGCACTCCTATCAACGGCAAATGGTTTGTCTCACCTCTCTGACTGCTACATCTGTAACACTTGTTTTTTTTTTTGTTTTTTTGTTTTTTTTACAAAAGACATAATGGCCAGATCGCCAGGTAAATATAAAGTAAAGGGAGCCTAAAAAGAAAACTAATGGAGCTACCACATCTAAGAACTGGTAAGCTGCAATATAATGTTTGCATTTTGATTTAATTCCACTTTTAAGTAGATCCATATTATCTATCTTAAAATTTTACTTGAGAAAAATAATGAATTTGTCCCAAACGCCAGATATAAGGGCATGTTGTATGCACAAAGCCAGGAATCTGCAATTCACTGCACGTGAATCTTTCAAGTGCACATGTTTTAAATGATTCATTGACAGTGAATGTTACATTCACTAAACTTTTCTCACTATAAATGCACAAAGCAGATAATATACCTAAAAATGTAACTGAAATCATAGTTGAATTGAAATAAATAATGCTGTAAATCAAAGTTTGATTAACCACTTCAATACAGGGCACTTATACACCTTCCTGCCCAGACCAATTTTCAACTTTCAGCGCTGTCACAGTTTGAATGACAATTACGCGGTCATCCATCACTGTACTCAAACTAAATTTTTATCACCACAAATATAGCTTTCTTTTGGTGGTATTTGATCACCTCTACGGTTTTTATATTTTTTGCTAAATAAAAAAAGACTGAAAATTTTGAAAAAATAAAAGTTTTGCTTTCGTTTGTTATAAAAAAGTAAATTTTCTCTTTCACTGATGGGCACTGATAAGGCAGCACCAATGAGCGGGCACTGATAGGCGGCACTGATGAGTGGCACTGATATGCAGCACTGGTGGGCATTGATAGGCAGCTCTGATAGGCACTCATGGGTGGCACAGGTGGGCACTGATAGGCGACACTGATGGGCACTGAAAGGCTGCAAAGAAGGGTTTTTATGGGCGGCACTGATAGGCGGCACTGATGGGCATTGATAAGTGGCACTGATATCCCTGGTGGAACGCATTGTGAGTGGGCACTGATTGGCAGCTGCCTGGGCACAGATTAGTATTTCCCTGGGGGTCTATGAGGGACATACCTGGTGGTCCAGTGTGGATGGTCATCCTGGTGGTCCTGGGCGGGATCCGAGGGGGGGTCTGTGCTGATAAACAATCAGCACAGACGCGATGCACGCCTCCGGGGGCGCGCAGTGGCTTAATATCCTGAGGACGTCATATGACGCGCAGTCAGGATATTGAAACCACTTTGCCGCCGTCATTCTGCTATATGGCGGGCGGCAAGTGGTTAACTTAGGCTTTTCGACTACTACTACTTAAAAGCATCAATCTTCTGACTTGGCAAAATTGGAAAATGAAGCTGGGAGAATTTTTAGACCCATCCACAGCAGTGATCATATACCATCAAATTTATTGAGTACCGTAATCACAATATACACCCTGTTCCAAATTATTATGCAAATTCTATTTCAGTGTCAAAGATTAAATATTTTGTTTTTCAGTTTAACTCATGGATGGCATTGTGTCTCAGGGCTCTTTTGATCTTTGAAAACAATCTCAGACACCTCAAATAATTAGATTGCCAGGTGAGCCCAATTAAAAAGGAAAAACTACTAAAGGAGGGTTTTCCACATTATTAAGCAGAACACCAGTTTCAAGCAAAATGGGGAAGAAAAAAGGATCTCTCTGCTGCTGAAAAGAGTGAAATAGTTCAATGCCTTGGACATGGTATGAAAAGATTAGATATTTCACGAAAACTTAGGTGTGATCATCGCACTATTAAGAGATTTGTGGCCGATTCAGAGCACAGATGGGTTTCGTGCAGATAAAGGCACGTTGAGGAAGATTTCTGCTAGATCCATGCATCGGATCAGGAGAGCAGCTGCTAAAACACCATTACATAGCAACAAACAGATATTTGAAGCTGCTGGTGCCTCTGGAGTCCCACGGACATAAAGGTGTAGAGTCCTCCAGAGTCTTGCAACTGTGCATAAACCTTCCATTCGGCCACCACTAACCAATGCTCACAAGCAGAAATGGCTGCATTGGGCAGAAAAATACATGAAGACTAATTTTCAAACAGCCCTGTTCACTGATGAGTGCCATGCAACCCTGGATGGTCCAGGTGGATGGAGTAGTGGATGGTTGGTGGATGGCCACCCTGTTCCAACAAGGCTGCGACGTCAGCAAGGCGGTGGTGGAGTCATGTTTTTTGGCCGGAATCATGGGAAGAGAGCTGGTTGGCCCTTTTAAGGTCCCCGAAGGTGTAAAGATGACCTCTGCAAAGTATGTGGAGTTCCTGACTGACCACTTCCTTCCCTGGTACAGAAGGAAGAACTAGGCTTTCCATAATAAAATCATCTTCACACATGACAATGCACCATTTCATGCTGCAAAAAATACCTCTGCATTAATAGCTGCTATGGGGATAAAAAGGAGAGAAAGTCATGGTGTGGCCTCCATCCTCCCCTGACCTCAATCCTATTGAGAACCTTTGGAGCATCCCCAAGCAAAAGATCTATGAGGGTGGGAGGCAGTTTACATCTAAACAGCAGCTCTGGGAAGCTATTCTGACATCTTGCAAACAAATTCAAGCAGAAAGTGTCCAAAAAACTCAAGTTCAATGGATTCAAGACTTGTGAAGCTGCTATTAAATAACTGGTCCTATGTTAAAATGTAACGTGACCTGTTAAAATGTTTAAAAAGTTAAAATGTTGTTCAAAGTTTGATTAAAATAGCTTTTGATTTCAGTAAATATGCTGCAAAACACAACAAATAACAATTTTCAGTTCTTTACAACCTATAAAGTGTTTTGAAACTTACTGTGCTTAATAATTTGGAAGAGTGCATTGTAAGTTTTTTATTTTGAAAAAAAAAAAAAAAACAACAACTGTTATTAGCAGGTTTGTTCAATAAAATCTGAATTGCACTCTTATTAGTTGATAACATGAGAATTATGCTGACTGTTTACATCAATTATTTAGGTAAATGAGAAAAATATCATTGGCATAATTTGGAACAGGGTGTACGTTGCTACGGTAGACCTCTTCATGGTGAACAATGGCAGGAAGTGCCGGGGGCCTGTGCCTTTATCTGCATTGCATTGTTTCCTGACATTAGCAGCATGTCTGACACCAAAAAGAAGATCTCTTTCCTTGCTGACACTGGCGGGACCCCCCACTGCAGACTGTGTTCTGTCATTGATAATTGGAGAGAAGGCCAAAAGGGGTTAGGAGAAAGCTTGCCTTTTTTAGGTTAAGTTGTAATTTTTCAGCTCCATCTGCCTTGGTCTGCTGATCATTTTCACATACAGTGATCATTGAAGATAACCCATGCTGCTTTTATCTGCTCAGTTTAAATTCTGTCTAAGGCCTCATGTACACTGCTGCTGGTAAACGGACATTCACAGTTGGATGCTTTTTTCAACTGCCCCTGGACTCATCCAATGTTATCTCTTGTGTACATGTACACAGGTTTGTTTAATGTCGTTTTTTAGGCAGTTGCGTTTATAGGCTTTTCTTTGAAGGCAAAAAAATGAGTTCAGACGCTGAGTTTGACGTTTCAGAAGCCAAACGCAGCAACTTGTTTTTCGTTTACAGGTGTTTTTCATTTTTGACTGTTTTGAAAAAAAAAACCCAAAAAATTAAATTACATTTTTTTTTCAAACGCTTCTAAACGCAAACGCGGCAAAACTGACGTTTTAAATGTGGGTTGTTATCTGTCAAGTTAAATCGTTCAGGAGAGGTTGTAAAAACATCCCGTGTACATTATGCCTAAATGTTCTTTGTTTTAAAAAACAGTGCCGCCCTGTGCGTTTTGCACAGGGCGGCACTGATCCTCCTTTTCTGGGGTCCCCTGGCGGCACTCCTGGCTCCTCTTCATCAAGTGTCCCCACGGAGAGCCGCATTCCATGGGGCTCCTGAGTCCTGCTGCTGCGTCCACTGACCCAGACACCAGGACTCGTCCCTCCCCCGGATCACTGAATTTGATTGACAGCAGTGGGAGCCAATGGCTCCAGCTGATATCAATCTATCCAATGCGGACCCGAGGCAGCAGCTGGAGCTGCTGGGCTCGTTCGTGGCTGGAACAATCAGGTTCAGGTAAGAAAAAGGGGGGGGGGGGCAACTGCACCACCGTAGGTTTTTCACTTTAATGCATAGAATGCATTAAGGTGAAAAACCCCAAATCTTTATAACTCCTTTAAGGGCTCCCTTGCAACTTGTATGGTTACAATCAAACATACCACTGTATATAAGCTGCCAGTACTTGTCCAGTCCAACTTATATTTAACAAAATTTCTTCAGGAACATAAATAAACCTTTTGGGCATTGGGGACATACTAACTTGTAATAATTAGTGAAGAGTATGACTAAACCTCTTTCCTTTATCATTATGACACTCGGCTAAAAAGACAGGGACGTAAAACAGACCACGCTACTGGATCAGCAGCCATGAAATGGGGTCCATTTTCAGAGGGGAAGACAGGATCAGCCAGGTATTGTACAACATAGAAAGGGACAATTGACATGGCAAAAGCACTGCGCTACAACTTGTCCCTTAAAGGGACAGGAGCACTTTTTTTAGGGTTACAACCATTTTAAGTTTTACCTTATTTACTAACCACAATGAACATTCACTTTCACAAGCAGACACTCTGATCCTTTCGTTAATTAACCCCAGTATGTTGATCTGATAAAGATTTGTTTGTAATAAACTTTCTTTTGATTACACAAGCAATTTCATGAGCAAAATTTACACTGTATGAACACCATCAGTTAATAATAAACCTCGGAAGTACAAGATGTTGGGCAACCTCTGCTCAGCTTATTTTATAACACAGGGTTCTGCCAGCGATATTAACAACCAAGTGATTGTTCTACCTTCTGTAGTTGGTAATGTAGAAAAATGTAATGGCTTTATGGCTGGTGGCAATATCGGTGGATCTTTGTACGTAGGATATAATCCCACTGCTTAAGGAGATTTCCTACATACTACACCTTTATAATCCTATCTTCCATTCCCACTAAACAGGATATTGAATGGCTTCTAAAGACATCAGTTTCCAAACCACAAATAAAAATGTACGCTTTTAGACAAAAGTACGCCAACACATTAGCTTGGACTCATGCTCGTTATTTGACATCCCGATGCATGTAAAGCCAAACTCTGGGATAGTTTAAAATGTCTCGCCATTTCTTCCCGTCTTTTGCCACAGTAAAAACTGACATGTTATTTATTCCACACTTATAGTTTTAGTAAAAGTCACTTTTCAAAGATTGGGATGTCATTGTTTAATCCAGGAAAAAGCAGCTGTCGAGGCAGCATGAGGAGAGATGAAGGAAGTGTCTACGTCACTTCCTTGTGTTGTTCTGCACTGCTGTATTGAACTATAACTCCCATCATGCAACAGAGACAGGAGTCTTCTGGCCTATCAATCATTGGTCACATTAGTGGAGGGAGTAGACCAGGATTCTGAAATGGGGTCCTCCCACTACAGCTTGCCCCAATGTAATTACATTGCTGCCAGTAAAAATAACTACAGTGAGGATGTTACAGAACCAGTGGCTCAGGAAAGGAGCAGACACAGTGGCCACTGGTCACATCATACAAAACAAAACAAAAAAAAGGGGACACAATGTTCTCATTCATAGTTGCTGCAGCATTACATTCACAGTGTTTGCAATAGGTAAGACATAGACATTATAAGTACACATAAAAGCTCCTTTCCAGGGCTCAGCTTTAACATATTACAAAACATCTGAAATAATGTGTAATTTTCTGCTTGGTTGAGGTAGAGATGCTGTTCACGCTTGTGCAAGATTGCTGTATCATTCTGGAACGCATTTCACAACAGCAGTATTGCCATAATAACTAAAGGTCAGCATTGCCTTTCATTTTTCTAGCACACTTATACTAATTCCTAAACTTCAAACTAGAGATGCACCACAATTTTAGTGGCTGAAACTTATCGGTCGAAAATAGTGTTTTCGGCATTTTGGCGATAGAGGAAAAAAAAAGTGGATAATGGCGCCAAAAAAGCATTTGATTTTGCCACAATTTATCATAGGCCATGTGACTCAAAAAACGTTATTCATGTGTTCTTGCTGCGTTTTCAACGGAGAGGTGTTTTTTGGTGCAGTTTTTTTAACTGACCAAAAATGCAGCTAGGAAGATTTTTAACACCACAACGGAAGCGCAATAGACCAATGTGAGGACATACATAGAATTTAAAAGGTTGCACTAAAGGTGTCGATAATGGGCGACAAATTCATTTAAATTCATGACACTAAAATGAATAAGTCAAATATAAATACAATTATATCTAAAAATATGTTTTTAAAAAACGTATGTTCAGTTTTGGCCAAGTGCATCCTGTATTTTGGGTTTTGGCACCAAAACTTTCATTCAGAACCTTTAAAAAAAAAAAAAAAAAGAGAAGATTGCATAGATTAATTCTGCTTTAAGCAGAGAAAATGTGACTATGCCTCTTTAACTGCTTCCATATCGAGCACTTTCCCCCCCTTCCTGCCCAGGCAAATTTTCAGCTTTCAGTGCTCATACACTTTGAATGACAACTGCATGGTCATGCAATGCTGTACACAAATTACATTTTTATGATTTTTTTTCCCCACACAAATAGACCTTTCTTTTGGTGGTATTTAAAGTGGAGTTCCACCCAAAAGTGGAACTTCCACTCATCAGATTCCTCCCCCCCTCCGGTGACACAATTGGCACCTTTCAGGGGGGAGGGGAGTACAGATACCTGTATATTACAGGTATCTGTACTCACTTCCGGCATAGATAGCCGCAGAATCTGCGGTTATTTACGCCACTTCCTGCTCCCTCCCCGCTGCCTGCTGGGAAACACACGGGTCCCAGAGGCAGCAGGGACCATCCGTATTGCGCTGCGCGACTGGCGCATGCGCAATAGGGAACCGGGAAGTGAAGCCGCACGGCTTCACTTCCTGATTCCCTTACCGAAGATGGAGGCGGCAGCACCCGAGGACGGAGAGACGGTTCGGCCTCGGGTGCCGACATCGCGGGCGTCCTGGACAGGTAAGTGTCCATGTTTTAAAAGTCAGCAGCTGCAGTATTTGTAGCTGCTGACTTTTAAAAAAAAAATTTTTCGGCGGCGCTCCGCTTTAAACACCAATTTGTTTGTTTTTTTTTGCTAAAAAAAGAAAAAGGCTGAAAACATTGAGAAGATTAAAAAAAAAAAATAAATAAAAAGTTGTTCTGAGTTTGTTAGAAAATTTTGTAAATAAGTAATTTTTCTCCTTCACTGACGAGAGGCGCTAATATGTAGCACTGATGGGCATGGATAGGCGGCACTGATAAGCACTTAAAGTGGTTGTAAACACTTACACGCCACTTTTACCTACAGGTAAGCCTATAATGAGGCTTACCTGTAGGTACTGGAAATATCTCCTAAACCTGCACGGTTTAGGAGATATTTATCATATACGCTTGAGTCAACAACATCAGCGCATGCACACTGAAGAAAAGGCACGATCACGGTCGTTTCTTCAGCAGCATGCCGTGACCATCAGATACCACACACATGTGCGACGACACAGAGCCGGAGTCCACGGCCCCAGAAGAGGGGTGAAGATGGACACGCTCACCAGCAGGGACCTCAGAGGACACCGCGGGCTTCATTTGCAGGTAAGTGCAACATACTGGGCTAGTATGTGATGCATACTAGCCCATTATGCCTTTACTTTGCAGGGAAAAAAAAAAGAAGTAAAAACCATCAGGGTTTACTTCCTCTTTAAAGGCAGCACAGACTGGCATCACTGATGGGCACTGTTGGAGGATGCATGGATGATCAGTGCCGATTATCTGTACAAGTCTCCCCTGTGAGGAAATGACAGAAATGCCACTGATCAGCTCTCTTCTCCTCACACGCTGTCAGTGAGAGGAGAGGCGATAACTAGCATTTCCTTGTTTACAAGTGATCAGCTGTGATTGGACAGAGATGATCACATGGGTAAAGATCATCGTCATTGACTCTTTACCAAGATGGGGGTTGCGCCTTTTCCCAGGGACATAGCATGCCTCTGATTGCCGCAGGTGAGCAAGCATGGTGGGACTGGGGCGACATCATAACATCATCCTAGAACGAGGGAGCCACCCTGCCACTGTCATATGTCTATAATGGCGGACGGGAGGTGGTTAATCACATGATCTCTGCTGACTTTTGGCATTGAAAAGAACTTCAGTTTCTCTTTATCCATTCTAGCAGAACTCACCACAGCTTTAGGTTTGAGGCCTCATTCACATTTTGCAATTATAGTTATGGCGCAATTTCCAGCAGCAAGAATTACAGAATTTCTGCAGACAGAATGACAGGCATCTGCAAATAACTGACCACTCCGCCTATAAAAAGCTAAGACAGGCTGAGTGATCTGTCACTGTGATAAATGAACGGACAGTGATGCTTGTTCATTCAGAATAGTAAAAGATCATTCAGAGCTGTGGCTCTGTGTAATGTATCTACAGCTGCTTTTACTTCACACAGAGCACAGGCAGATACTTTACACAGAGCCGCAGCTCTGAATGGTCTTTTATGGTTATGAATGAACAAGTGGCACTGAGCGTTCAATTATCACAATGACATCAGCCTGTCATTGCTTTGTAGAGGCGGAGCGGCCGCATTTGTCCGCAAACACTATTCATGCCGTTCTGTCTGCAGGAACCCTCTAATTCTTGCCACCAGAAATCACACTGTAGCCAAATATGAATGGGGCCTTCAACCTAAAGCTGTAATGAATTCTTCTGGAATAGATAAAGATGAATGGAAGTACCGTCACTTGCCTTTCATGGAGCAATGCCAAAATCAGCAGAGATCATGTGAATATATAAAAAAAAAAAAAAAAAAAAAAAAAAAGCATTAGGCATAGACAGGGGGGGTGGACTCTGTGCTGGCTGTACCTCCTCCCGCAGGAACACCCATAATCTTCAATAAGGGAGTGAAGTTATAGCCAACATGCAGGAGGTGTGTTTTGAGGACAAAGGGGCCCCCAATAAAAATGGGACGACTACTATATGCACTTGGTCCTCTGGGGAGTTAAAGTGTTACTAAACCCACAACAGTAAAAGCTGTCTGTATATGCAGTAAAGCATGCTCGTTATACTCAGGGGTAACCTAAGGGGTTAATCCTACACATTGCGTAAAAAGGCTGTTTGATCCTCTCTTCTCTGATGCCCCATTTCTTCCACCGCCTGCCCCCCCCCCCCCAATTTAGTGTGTTTTGCTAGAGTACTTTTTTTTGGGGGGAGTGTGCATGCGATTGGCAGGGCCAATCACCATTGCAGGGGGTCAGGGGATCATACAGTCTCAGAGAGAGAGAGTAGAATAAAAACTCCTACAAGCTCTAACCAGACATTGATAGACGTCACAATACTGTCATATACTGCTAATGAGAAAGGGTAATTATCAGTTTATAGTAGAGCTGCACAATTCTGGCTAAAATGAGAATCACAATTTTTTTTTGCTTAGAAGATAGATCACAATTCTCGTGGGGTATCATCATCTTTCACATTAAAACAAAAAAAATTGGGCTACTTTACCGTTTCGTTTTTTTTTTTTTTATTATTCATTTAGGTGTATTTTTTCCCCAAAAAATGCGTTTGAAAGACCGCTGGGCAAATACAGTGTGACGTAAAATATTGCAGCAACTTAAACAAGTGTCAGAAAAAGATTTAGACTTTAAGTGGTTAAACTTCCTGCATTTACACGTTGTTAAAAACTTGGCAGACTGCATGGATTTTTTCTTTACACGGAAGTTTATCCGTTTGATCTAAGGAGGAAGAGTTAGTTACAATGTTTCATGTTAAAAACTTGGCAGACTGCCTGGATGTTTTCTGAGTGAGTGAGCAGATAAGTCTCTCCACTTGTTATATGAAAGAATGGTCAAACTCTGCAATAGAGATCGTGGGGGGGGTGTTGAATCGAGATCACGATTTTTTAACGATTAATTGTGCAGCTCTAGTTTATAGCTACTAAAATGTTGGAAGGCAACATGGTTTCATTTCTGGAGTTTTACTGCCTGGTTGATACAGCCATTTGGCCGATGTTGGCAATTGCTGTCTTGGAATGCCAGTACAGAAAGTTTACCCAGCAGGGTGTTCGTGACAAGGAGACTTTTCCTTTTCTTGGGAGAGTGCATGTGATGAGCACAGGGCCAATCAGCACTACCCAGACAGAGGGTCATACAGCCTCATAGGACAGGGTAGAATGAAAACTCCTCATACAAGCTTTAACCAGTTACTGATAGAAGTCACAAGAGGGTCCTGGGTTTAGTAACACTTTAAAGTGGTTTTTCACCCTGGGAACAAAAAAATAAAAGTAAGCAGCCACAAATACTGTAGCTGCTGACTAAGGATGAGCTCAGGCGTGTTCGCACAGCCCATGTGCTGAGCCCGCCAGGAAGTCGGCGCTGTGCTAATCACAGGCGGTGAGACATTCCCCGATCTCTGAAGCTCCACATCGGGACAATGTTTCACTGCCTGTGATTAGTGCAGTGCTGACTTCCTGGCGGGCTCGGCACGTGGGCTGTATGAACACGCCAGAGCTCATCCTTACTGCTGACTTAATAAAAAGGGACACTTGTGTCCAAGGAATTCCAAGACTGTCCCCACCTGAGCCAGTTCTTCATTGGTCTTCGGGTCCCTGGCATCTTTTAGTGTGTGGCTTCAAAGCCGGCTTCCGACTGTGCATGCGCGGGCAACACTGTGCTTTATGAATGGTCCAGCAGTCCTCTGGGGCCTGTGCCGTGTCCCAGAAGGCTGTGGGGCAAGTGGGGGGGGTGGGGCAGTAGAACTAACATTTAGATCACCTAGGCAATCGGAGTGCAAGTGGGTCAAACCACCTAGTACCAACTCCATCTGTCCAAAAGGTAGCAGAGCAGGGAGGGGGCGAAAAAAGCAGAAGTTCCCCTTTTGGGTGAGGTTCTGCTTTAAAGAAAATGTGAAACATTATAACAATATTTTTCTATTTGGCCTCATTCACACAGGTGTAGTACAGCGTACCACCAGGTGAGGGCTGTGTTTACCTGTGTGGGGGGTTCCAGCAATCCCATTCATGTCAGTAGGGATGAAGCGGTTACACTTCCACCGCTCCCTATTAGATATCCATGCAGGTGTGAGCTGCGGACGCACATTGTGTGCTCAGTGCCATACACCTGTATGGATATCAGATTGGGAGCGCTGGATGTGTAATCGCTTCATCCCTACTGACATGAATGGGACTTCCTGTACAGGATTCATGGCACCCCGGTGTCTCCCCACACAAAGCGGACACAACCCTCATCTGGGTGTACGTTGTAATGTACCCCCCATGTGAATGAACTCTTATTACCCCGGGAATTCCCATACACACCCACCGACACCTTCCCCAGGGAATGTACCAGCACTGGAAACCCCCAACTAGACACAGGGAGGAGGAGGAAGGCTGGGTCTTCTCAATGATATTCCTGTGGGGCTCACAGTGCAGAACACTCCCCTCCCCCCATGTCAGTGTACAGGGGGAGACGTCTGCAGGTATACAATGACTAACCCACCGAAACAATGGCGGCTCCCCCCCTAATACACACCACACACCGCCACCCAGGACAGCAGCTCTAATCATTCCCGCCATACAAAACGTCACACCTTCCCCCCATCCACACTACACAGAGGAGCCTGCTCCCCCTCACACACGGCCCGCTCTCACCTCCACACCGCCGCCATCTTGGATCCGCTCTCACCCTCCGCCCCGCCCACAGCTAGCCGGCTCGCTGACAGAGACCACGCCCAATCTGTGGACGTCAAAATCTCTTCACTGGCGCTTCCCGTTGACACGTCACCTCGTCTGGTTGGTCAAGTTCTAGTTTAATCCCAATAAGACACGCCCCCGCATGGAGAGCTGGAGGCGACGGCGGCGCTCAGAGATGATTGGGGGAGCAGTGCAGACAAAGGGAGGGGCTGATAATGTGATAGGCTGGAGCAGAGGGGTCAGGTGTAATATTGTCATCACTGCTGACTGTTCTGTACAGCAGCCTCAGTCCCAGAGTGGGAGATAATGAGGAGCACGTGGGTAGTATGGCTCCCTAGATTCCATGTTAGGGGTCCTTGGGTTCGATTCCCAGCCAAGACATCGACATGTACTCACTGTGTGGGGGCTTCCTCCTGCTGGTAGTTTACCTGGATCCTCTCTAAAGCATCTTGCACACTATACTCCTGTTTGAGCATCTACTTTTTCCCAGACTTTTTTTTCTTTATGCGTGCGTGCAAATTCGCACACACAAAAACATTCTCGCCTTTTTGTTCTGCACAATTTGCAAATTGACATTTGCCTGCATTTGCACACATGAGGCTTAAATTACTGAGCAAAAATGCAGATTTTTCTTCTTTTTTTTTTATTGAAGAATGTCTTATTTACGCGCCTCTGTGCATAGGCACATTACAATGAATGGGCTGTATTTTAGCTCAGTAAAAAAAATAAGCTGTATTGAGCTTTTTCAAGCTGCAGTATGCAGAAGGCCTTATGGTTTTTAATGTGCATGTGAGATGGAGTCTTTAGTTTGGGGTACATAAAAGAAAAAACCTTCATACTTAACGCTATGCTGCTGCTGTCCCGCATTGGCACTAAGAACTGAGGGGTCACATGACCACTAATCACTCAGTCCAAGAGGAGAGCATTGACTGTCAGTCACCCCTCTCCACTCTGCCCTTCCAGCATTTACTGGACTGTGTGCTGAGAGGCGGAGCCAGCTGTCAATCAGGCAGCTTGGTGGATCTTGACAATACGCTCCGGGCCCTTCCAGAGCTTGGAGCAGCTCTGTGACATCAGCTGACAGCGGGCAATAGACCGCTATTAATTGACTCTGGGTCACAAAAGAACAAGAGTGAGCATTCACCTGTGACCCACAAGAGAATTATGACCAAAAAGCACTTTGGCAATACTTCTCTCTTAAAGCTGAACTCTACTCTGGGGCATGCTGGGACTGTGATGTCATAAGGGACGGGGTTGTCGGATGACATCACCCAGTGACCCCATCCCATGCCTATATATGTCATTACGCACCGTCCACACAGCATTACAGCAGGAGAGAGCGTCCTGTCAACATCGGAAGAAGAGAAGAGGGAAGAAGACGACGCAGAAGACCGGGCCACCGCTAGCAAAAGAGCGGCAGAAGATAGCGGAGGAGCCTGGCAGAAGAACCGGACACCGGGAGAAGAGTCCGAACACCGGGAGAAGAGAGCGGAGAAGACCCCCGAAGTCGGAAGAAGACCCCCAGAGCTGCCTAATAAATTACTTTAAAAACCTGTGTACTGTGTTTTTTTATTGACGCTTTTTTTCCCTAGGTGAGTGGGTAGGAGTACGATGTACCCCATAGTCATTCACATAGGGTGGGGGGGCCGGGATCTGGGGGCCCCCTTATTAAAGGGGGCTCCCGGATTCCGATAAGCCCCCCACCCGCAGACCCCGACAACCAACGGCCAGGGTTGTCGGGAAGAGGCCCTTGTCCTCATCAACATGGGGACAAGGTGCTGTGAGGGGGGGCCACAGGGCGCCCCCTCCCCCAAAGCACCCACACGCCCCCATGTTGAGGGCATGCGGCCTGGTACGTTCAGGAGGGGGGGGGTGTTCGCTTGTCCCCACCCCCTTTCCTGATCGGCCTGGCTGCGTGCTCGGATAAGGGTCTGGTCGGCGTAGGGGGTTCCCCATATAATCCATACTAGACCTAAGGGCCTGGTATACCCTGCGACGGGGCCCGCAAGGTGTCAGTCTTGCCGATAAATCTGCGAGATTGACTTCCTTTTCTAGTCCCATTGTACCCGAGTCACGTTCAAAATGAACAGACTTCTCCATGTGTGGGCAAGTCCGTTCATTCGGAAAGTCCGCAGTAACTCCGTCGGGAAGACCGGCGGACCTAGTCTGCCGGAAAGTCCGGTCGTGTGTAGGCAAGTCCCTCCGCCGGAAGTCCGTTGGGAAGACCGTTGGACCTAGTCTGCCGGAAAGTCCGGTTGTGTGTACGTTGCATTAGAGAACTTCTCTCCTTTTTATCTGCTTTCAGGTGTGATTTTTATATTGCCCACACCTGTTACTTGCCCCAGGTGAATTTAACCACTTCCCGCCCACGGGCGTCATATGACGTCCTGGGCTTTGAGCGGGTATATCTGAATGATGCCTGTAGTTACAGACATCATTCTGATATTGCCGGTTTCAGCCGGCGAATCTCTACACCATAGGAACGATCATAGCGGCCATTCCGCCGCTTGATCGTTCCTATGGGAGGCGAGAGGGGACGCCCCCCCCTCCCGCCGCCCTCCGGTGCTTGTTCCGACTCACCGTTACGATCGGTGAGGCGGAGAGCGGATCCGCCAGCGCCGGATGTAGATCATAGAGATTTCCGGCGGACCAGATGGTCGCCGGAGTCTCTATGATCATCGGAGGCTGGGCGCGATGTTATGACGTCACGCCCGGCCTCTCCATTCAAAAAAACGGCGCCGCTTCGGCTAGGAAGCGGCGATCGTTTTATTTATTTTTTTTATTTCAGGCTTCCCAGCCTAGTGGTGAGATATGGGGTCTTATTGACCCCATATCTCACTATTAAGAGGACCTGTCATGTTATATTCCTATTACAAGGGATGTTTACATTCCTTGTAATAGGAATAAAAGTGATCAAAAAAATTTTTTTTTCAAAAAAGTGTAAAAAAAAAAAAATATATATATATATATAATTATCAATAAAAAAAATATATATATTTTTAAAGCGCCGCTGTCCCCGTGTGCTCGCACGCAGAAGCGAACGCATACGTAAGTCCCGCCCACATATGAAAACGGTGTTCAAACCATACATGTGAGGTATCGCCGCGAACGTTGGAGTGAGAGCAATAATTTTGTCACTAGACCTCCTCTGTAACTCAAAACATGTAACCAGTAAAAAAATTTCAAGTGTCGCCTATGGGGATTTTTAAGTACCGAACATTGGCGCCATTCTACGAGCGTGTGCAATTTTGAAGCGGGACATGTTAGGTATCTATTTACTCGGCGTAACTTCATCTTTCACAATATGTAAAAACATTGGGCTAACTTTACTGTTTTTTTTTTTTTTTAAACACAAAACTGTTTTTTTCCCCAAAAAAAGTGTTCGAAAAATTCCTGCGCAAATACCGTGTGAGATAAAAAGTTGTAACAACCGCCATTGTATTCTCTAGGCTTTTTGCTAAAAAAACATATATAATGTTTGGGGGTTCTATGTAATTTTCTAGCAAAAAAATTATGATTTTTACAGGAAGAGAGAAATGTCAAAATTGGCCCGGTAAGGAAGTGGTTAAAGGAGCATCACATGCTTGAAACAATCTTATTTATCCACAATTTTGAAAGGGTGACAAGAATTTTGACCAGCCCATTTTTGGAATTTTGTGTGACATTGTGTCCAATTAGCTTTTTTTCCCTCCCTTTTTTTGTTTTGTTCCAATACACACAAAGGGAATAAACATGTGTATAGCAAAACATGTGTTACTGCAATACTTTTCTGTGAGAAATACTTGATTTTCTGGAAAAATTTCTGGGGTGCCAACAATTTCGGCCATGACTGTATATACGTTGACACAATGGCATGGACAGGCAAATGGGCGTACAGGTACGTCCCTTTAAATTTTCCGCCGTGTCATCGTGTGCGTGCCGTGAGTGTGATCGCGGGTCCCGCGCAGATACCCATTATCGTCTCACGGAGAGGAAGAACGAGGAAATGCTAATGTAAACAAGCATTTCCCCATTCTGCCTAGTGACAGGACACTGATCACCGCTCCCTGTAATCGGGAGCCGTGATCAGTGTTGTCACACATAGCCCCTCCCCCCCACAGTTAGACACTCCCTAGGATACACTTAACCCCTACAGCGCCACCTAGTGTTAACCCCTTCACTGCCAGTCGCATTTACACAGTAATCAATGCATTTTTTAATCGCAACTGATTGCTATATAAATGTGAATGTCCCAAAATAGCGCCAAAAGTGTCTGATGTGTCCGTCATAATGTTGCAGTCATGATAAAAATCGCTGATCGCCGCCATTACTAGTAAAAAAAAAATATTAATGAAAATGCCATAAAACCATGCCTTATTTTGTAGACGCTATAACTTTTGCGCAAACCAATCAATAAACACTTATTGCGATTTTTTTTTTACCAAAAATATGTAGAAGAATATGTATCGGCCTAAACTGAGGAAAAAAAAAATTTTATATATATTTTTTGGGATATTTATTACAGCAAAAAGAAAAAATAATGCGTTTTTTTTCAAAATTGTCGCTTTTTTTTGTTTATAGTGCAAAAAATAAAAACCGCAGAGGTGATCAAATACCACCAAAAGAAAGCTCTATTTGTGGGAAAAAAAGAACGTCAATTTTGTTTTGGAGCCACGTCGCACGACCGTGCAATTGTCAGTTAAAGCAACGCAGTGCCGAATCGCAAAAAGTGCTCTGGTCTTTGGCCAGCCAAATGCTCTGGGACTTAAGGCCTCATTCTCACTAGGCGGATCCGCTTCCACGGAGTCCGCCTCGGTCCGCCGGCTCAGTGGGAGATCTCTCAGTTGATCTCCGCTGAGTCAGCTTATGACAGGTCCCTCTCTGCTCACTGAGCGGTGAGGGGCTTGTCGAGTGCCGCTGGTTTCTATGGAGGGATCGGACAAAAACGGACAGCATGTCCGTTTTCATCAGATCTCACCCGATCCGCCAGCGACGGATCTGAACGTAGAGGCATCCGTCTGCTTTTAGCGGATCGGACCGGGTCGGATGTCAGCGGACATGTCACCGCTGACATCCGTCGCTACATAGACTAGCATGGAGCGCCCGTTCAGGTCCGCCGTCAAAATTGACAGGCGGACCTGAATGGTCCGATCGTGTGAAAGGGAAATAAGTGGTTAAAGGAGAATTCTAAAAAAAAAAATATTAGTTGAACTCACAAGTGCTTTTTCTTTATACTGGCTTTTTAAATTTACAGATGCAACAATTTAGAAATTAAATGAATGGTTTAGTACTGGGAAACACTATTTCAAAGATAAATAGTGCATTTTATATACAACTATACAGATCAAACCAAAATGAGGATGAAAGAGGGACAGAGGGGCTTTGTTCCAAATCAGCGGCAGTCCCTTAAAATCAGGGACGGCTGGGAGCTATGCTCCTCCATTTGCAGGTCCATACCTCTGTACTGACCTTCAGCTATGGGGATGGAGGAGGTATCAATTGACTATACGTAAGGTGAAATCACCGCACTTGTGCTCAAGGAAATTCAAATAATGACAGTAGAAAGCAAGGGCTGCAGACTCTGACCATGTTTTACACTAAATATGGGTGTAACATGCACTGTGGTCAGAAAGATGAACTTCTCTTTTAAACCTGTCATGATATAATATGGCAATTAGGACCTCCTCCTCAAATGTGAGTTGCATGGATGTTATGCTGACCCTCATTTTAATATTTTCTGAGCAATAGTCCCAAAACATGCAGATTAGGGCGGAGAAAGCTAGAGTCACGTGACCTCAAAATGAGGAGTCAGCAATGGCAGCTTTCATGTTTCCAAAGTATTCAAGGTTTCTTTAAACCCTAGAGTCTAAAAATGGAAACTTTTAGTACATCTTCCCAATGAACACTTAAAGCCCAACTCCTGCCAGATAAAAAAAAAAAAAGATCCCTTGCAGCAGGGCTCTGCCCACACTGCATGGCTTATTAGCCAACTTTTCTAGGGTGGAGGAGAAAGTTCTACTTACCTGATCCTTCACTTCCCCAGTAGGTGGTGTTCCCCCCCATGATCCGTCAGTGGACTGTCCCTCGGCATCCTTACATCCAGAGCAGGGCTCTACACTGCTAGTGCATGTAGGGATGCAGAAGCTGCAGGAACTGGTCAAGCTGTGGTGAGGAGTGGATGATAGGCTAACTATATCTCCTTTTGTTGTTCCCCTAGACGTAAAAAGCAATTAACCCTTGCAGTGCAGGTACAGCCCCCATTGCAAGGTATTTTTTTTTTTATTTGATCAGAGTTGGACTTTAACAGAGCAGGTACCATACCTTGAAAGAAAAAAAGCAGAGAATACTTGTATATCTATATCTATAGCTTTCTTTATCAATATTTTATGCTAAGTTTAAGTTTTGCAAGAAAATACAAGTGTTGCAAGAAAAGGACAATTAAATTGTATGACAGCTTATGTACAGTGCCTTGCAAAAGTATTCAAGTCAATACTTTGTAGAGCCACTTTTTGCGGCTATCACATCTCCAAGTCGCTTTGGATAAGTCTCTATGAGCTTGCCACATCTTACCACTGGGATTTTTGCCCATTCCTGCAAAACTGCTCCAGCTCCTTCAAGTTGGATGGTTTGCGCTTGTGAACACTAACCTTTAAGTCTGACCACAGTTTTTCTATTGTATTGAGGTCTGGGCTCTGACTAGGCCATTCCAACACATTTAAATGTTTCCCCTTAAACCACTCAAGTGTTGCTTTAGCAGTGTGTTTGGGGTCATTGTCCTGCTGGAAGGTGAACCTCCATCCTAGCCTCAAATCACACACAGGGTGGTACAGGTTTTGCTCAAGAATATCCCTGTATTTAGCACCATCCAACTTTCCCTCAACTCTGACCAGTTTCCCAGTCCTGGCTGGTGAAAAACATCCCCACAGCATGATGTTGCCACCACCATGTTTCACTGTGGGGGTGATGTGATGTGTTGGGTTTGCGCCAGACATAGCGTTTTCTTTGATGGCCAAAAAGTTAAATTTTACTCTCATCAGACCAGAGCACCTTCCTTCATACATTTTGGGAGTCTCCCACATGCCTTTTCGCAAACTCAAAAATGTGCCTTTTTTTGCTGAAAGTAATGGCTTTCTTCTGGCCACTCTGCCATAAAGCCCAACTCTATGGAGCGTACGGCTTATTGTCGTCCTATGTACAGATACTCCAGTCTCTGCTGTGGAACTCTGCAGCTCCTCCAGGGTTACCTTAGGTCTCTGTGCTGCCTCTCTGATTAATGCCCTCCTTGCCCGGTCTGTGAGTTTTGGTGTGCGGCCGTCCCCTGGCAAGTTTGCTGTTGTGCCATGTTCTTTCCATTTGGTTATGATAGATTTGATGGTGCTCCTAGGGATCATCAAAGATTTGGATATTTTTTTATAACCTAACCCTGACTTGTACTTCTCAACATCATTGTCCCTTACTTATTTGGAGAGTTCCTTGGTTTTCATGGCAGTGTTTGGTTAATGGTGCCTCTTGCTTAGGTTTTGCAGCCTCTGTGGCCTTTCAAAAAGGTGTGCATATGTAATGACGGATCATGTGACACTTAGATTGCACACAGGTGGACATCATTTCACAAATTATGTGACTTCTGAAGGTAATTGGTTGCACCAGAGCTTTTTATGGGCTCCATAACAAAGGGGGTGAATACATACGCACATGCCAATTATCAGTTTTCTATTTCTGAAAAATAGTTTTATGTATATATTTTTCTAATTTTACTTCACCAACTTAGACTATTGTGTTCTGACCCATCACATATAATTCAGATTAAAAAAAAAACATTGAACTAAAGGCTGTAATGTAACAAATTAGGTAAAACGCCAAGGGGGTGAATACATTTGCAAGGCACTGTATGCCTGACAAATAATGTACAAGGAAATTAGTGTTTATAAGGTTACATTGAATCAATAAAACTGTTGATAAAAGTTGTACAAACATTATCATCATGAGGTTGTGAAAACAAAGCTTTTGTATCAATATCCGCTGGTTTCATGTCATATGTACTCATAAGAAACCTAAAGGGTAACTCCACTTTCATGGGGGAAAAAGCAAATAAAGAAAAAATAATTTAGCCTGTACAATTGTGATACATTCAGGGCTTTTTTTCAGGGGGAACTTGGTGGAACTCAGATCCACCACCTCTGGCTCAGACCCTTTGGTGCCTGCTTACCACAATCACTTGTAAGCACAGAAGTCTGGTTTCTGTGTTCACAAGTGAAAGCTCTGCACTCTGTGTGTAACCCCCATGAAATCTGCACTCTGTATGTAATGCAATCCTGATATTTAATGCCCCTTTAAGACCCTTCTACTATTTGTGAAATATGACCACACCCACTATTTGATGTGATTTGGAGGGTGTGGAGGGGGGGAGGGGTTTTGGGGGTGTGTGGTTGAGTTCCAGCACCTATTGTTTGAGAAAAAAAGCCCTGGATACATTCATATTTTAATTGAATGTTATTAACCACTTGAGCCCCGGACCATTATGCTGCCTAAGGACCAGAGGTCTTTTTCCAATTTGGCACTGCGTCGCTTTAACTGCTAATTGCGCGGTCATGCAATGCTGTACCCAAACGAAATTTGTGTCCTTTTCTTCCCACAAATAGAGCTTTCTTTTGATGGTATTTGATCACCTCTGCGGTTTTTATTTTTTGCGCTATAAACGGAAAAAGACCGAAAATTTTGAAAAAAAATGATATTTTCTACTTTTTGTTATAAAAAAAATCCAATAAACTAAATTTTAGTCATACATTTAGGCCAAAATGTATTCGGCCACATGTCTTTGGTAAAAAAAATGTCAATAAGCGTATATTTATTGGTTTGCGCAAAAGTTATAGCGTCTACAAACTAGGGTACATTTTCTGTAATTTACACAGCTTTTAGTTTATGACTGCCTATGTCATTTCTTGAGGTGCTAAAATGGCAGGGCAGTACAAAACCCCCCCAAATGACCCCATTTTGGAAAGTAGACACCCCAAGGAAATTGCTGAGAGGCATGTTGAACCCATTGAATATTTATTTTTTTTGTCCCAAGTGATTGAAAAATGACAAAAAAAAAAAAAATATATATTTACAAAAAGTTGTCACTAAATGATATATTGCTCACACAGGCCATGGGCATATGTGGAATTGCACCCCAAAATACATTTAGCTGCTTCTCCTGAGTATGGGGATACCACATGTGTGGGACTTTTTGGGAGCCTAGCCGCGTACGGGACCCCGAAAACCAATCACTGCCTTCAGGATTTCTAAGGGTGAAAATTTTTGATTTCACTCTTTACTGCCTATCACAGGTTCGGAGGCCATGGAATGCCGAGGTGGCACAAACCCCCCCCCAAATGACCCCATTTTGGAAAGTAGACACCCCAAGCTATTTGCTGAGAGGCATGGTGAGTATTTTGCAGCTCTCATTTGTTTTTGAAAATGAAGAAAGACAAGAAAAAACATTTTTTTTTTTCTTTTTTCAATTTTCAAAACTTTGTGACAAAAAGTGAGGTCTGCAAAATACTCACTATACCTCTCAGCAAATAGCTTGGGGTGTCTACTTTCCAAAATGGGGTCATTTGGGGGGGTTTTGTGCCACCTGGGCATTCCATGGCCTCCGAAACTGTGATAGGCAGTGAAGAGTGAAATCAAAAATTCACGCCCTTAGAAAGCCTGAAGGCGGTGCTTGGTTTTCGGGGTCCCGTACGCGGCTAGGCTCCCAAAAAGTCTCACACATGTGGTATCCCCGTACTCAGGAGAAGCAGCAGAATGTATTTTGGGGTGTAATTTCACATATTTCCATGGCATGTTTGAGCAATATATCATTTAGTGACAACTTTGTGCAAAAAAAAAAAAAAAAAAAAAAAATTTGTCTCTTTCCCGCAACTTGTGTCGCAATATAAAATATTCCATGGACTCGACATGACTCTCAGCAAATAGCTTGGGGTGTCTACTTTCCAAAATGGGGTCATTTAGGGGGGTTTTGAACTGTCCTGGCATTTTATGCACAACATTTAGAAGCTTATGTCACACATCACCCACTCTTCTAACCACTTGAAGACAAAGCCCTTTCTGACACTTATTGTTTACATGAAAAAGTTATTTTTTTTTGCAAAAAAATTACTTTGAACCCCCAAACATTATATATTTTTTTAAAGCAAATGCCATACAGATTAAAATGGTGGGTGTTTCATTTTTTTTTTTCACACAGTAATTGCGCAGCGATTTTCAAACGCATTTTTTGGGGAAAAAACACACTTTTTTAAATTTTAATGCACTAAAACACACTATATTGCCCAAATGTTTGATGAAATAAAAAAGATGATCTTAGGCGGAGTACATGGATACCAAACATGACATGCTTTAAAATTGCGCACAAACGTGCAGTGGCAACAAAATAAATACATGTTTAAAAGCCTTTAAAAGCCTTTACAGGTTACCACTTTAGATTTACAGAGGAGGTCTACTGGAAAAATTACTGCACTCGATCTGGCCTTCGCGGTGATACCTCACATGCATGGTGCAATTGCTGTTTACGTTTGACGACAGACCGCCGCTTGCGTTCGCCTTAGCGCGAGAGCAGGGGGCGACAGGGGTGCTTTTTTTTTTTTTTTCTTAATTATTTTTTTGCTTTTTTAATCTTACTTTTAAACTGTTCCTTTCATATTTTTTTTTTTTTAATCATTTTTATTGTTATCTCGGGGAATGTAAATATAACCTATGATAGCAATAGGTAGTGACAGGTACTCTTTTTTGAAAAAATTGGGGTCTATTAGACCCTAGATCTCTCCTCTGCCCTCAAAGCATCTGACCACACCAAGATCGGTGTGATAAAATGCTTCCCCAATTTCCCAATGGCGCTATTTACATCCGGCGAAATCTAAGCCATGAAATGCTCGTAGCTTCCGGTTTCTTAGGCCATAGAGATGTTTGGAGCCACTCTGGTCTCTGATCAGCTCTATGGTCAGCAGGCTGAATCACCGGCTGCATTCTCAGGTTCCCTGTTGAGACAGGAGAGCCAGAGAAAAACACGGAAGACGGTGGGGGGGGGGGCATTCCCTCCCACGGCTTGTAAAAGCAGTCTAGAGGCTAATTAGCCGCTAGGATTGCTTTTACATGAAAGCCGACCGCTGGCTGAAAAGAATGATACCAAGATGATACCTAAACCTGCAGGCATCATTCTGGTATAACCACTCAAAGTCGTGCATGGCGTACCTGAAGACAAAAAAATGGTTAACAATGGTTAACAATAAAGCACAGTAAACAGTAAAGTATAAATAATTACATACCTGAAAAACAAACATGATAAAACATAATAACAATAACAATAAAACATTGCAGAATAGAATACAGTAAAAAAAAGAGCAGAACAATAGAGAGAGAATAGAGAGAGAGAGAACAATAAAACGACAACTATTTTTTTTTATTTTATATATATATTTTTTTTACACTTTTTTTGTAACTAACTTTTATAACTGTAACCGGTTCCAGGTTCGGGTCTCTCAAAATGCGATGGCATCTTGGGAGACCCTGTGAAAGTGTGCCTAGTCTGTGGAATGCTGTACCCTACGCTAATACTCAACTAGTGCATGGTAGCGTTCAAAACATTCACCAATGCAAAGACCAGGATTGTCAGGACAGGAGGGACAATAATAGCGGGTGTCACGCCTATATCCGCGCTTGCTGCAGACACAACATCTTTTTTGGGGGGTTCCCTGGGTAGGGGTACTCGGGAGGACATAAAAATGCCTCTCATGCAGCCGACTGCATTTGGTTGGGGATGTGAATGGGGGAAGTACGGGCGCTGCAGAAGCGGTGGGTTCCCAATTAGGATTGGCGAATGCAGCAGGAAGGGCATTATGGGCACGACGGGCCTGTGTTTGTCTTTTTGGTGGCAGCGGGACACTACTTGTGCTTGCCACCTCACCAGCTTGAACTGCACTTATGGGACTCGCCACGTCACCAAGTGTTACTGCAGTGCTGGTTTGGCTACGACCGGGGTGTACTACGCCGCTGGCGCTTGCCAGTTCCCCAAAACGCTACCAAAAAAACTGTTAGCGATCGCAGGGATCAGGCCTGACTCTGCGAACGCTGCAGTTATGCGTTTAGAGTTTTGTAAGTGACAGTGATCGATCGATACTGCACTTGGGTGGGCTGGGCCGGGCGGAGGGGCAAAACGCAGGTGCTAGCAGGTATCTGGGCTGATCCCCCTAACACTGCGTTTTTGGGAACCCTAAACTGCTGGGGACGCCAGTATAGATCTGATCGGATCAGATATTGATCCGATCAGATACTATACCACTAAGGGAGGTGTACGGTGCGTGTGTGGGTGTTAGCGGTACTGGCGCTAACCTGACGCTGCCTGGGGCTGGTGCTTGCCAGTTCACCAAAATGCTACCAAAAAAACTGTTAGCGATCGCAGGGATCAGGCCTGACTCTGCGAACGCTGCAGTTATGCGTTTAGTATTTTGTAAGTGTCAGTGATCGATCGATACTGCACTTGGGTGGGCTGGGCCGGGCGGAGGGGCAAAACGCAGGTGCTAGCAGGTATCTGGGCTGATCCCGCTAACACTGCGTTTTTGGGAACCCTAAACTGCTGGGGACGCTAGTATAGATCTGATCGGATCAGATATTGATGCGTTCAGATACTATACCACTAAGGGAGGCGTATGCTGCGTGCGTGGGTGTTAGCGGTACTGGCGCTAATCTGACGCTGCCTGGGGCGACGCATATCACCGCCGGGCGATTAGGGGGCTAAACCTTTATTCGGTAATAAACGGCGGGTGCCCTGACACTATAAAAAATAAACAAACTAACCAGCGTCAACCGTAACAGTTATACGGTGATCAGTGGTGAAAGGGTTAACTAGGGGGCAATCAAGGGGTTAAAACATTTATTAGGTAGTATATGGGGGTCCCTGACGCTATAAAACGCTGACGGCGAACCCAAATATTTACCTCACTAACTAGCGTCACCAGCGACACTAATACAGCGATCAGAAAAATGATCGCTTAGTGACACTGGTGACGGGGGGTGATCAAGGGGTTAAAACTTTATTAGGGGGGGTTAGGGGGGTACCCTAGACCTACAGGGGGGTAACAGTAACTGTGCTAACACAGTAACTGTCACAAACTGACACCTAGCAGTAATCAGAAAAAAAAACAAAAAAAAAAAAAACTGCTGGTGTCAGTTTGTGACAGGGGGCGTGATTGGGGGGGGATCGGGGGGCAATCGGGGGGGGGGATCGGGGTGTAATGTGTGCCTGGCATGTTCTACTGTGTGTGTGTGTGTTGGTGCAGTCACTCACTTGTCGTCTCTCCTCGGGCCGGAACGGAAACTACCGACCCGAGGGGAGATGACATCATTTCCTTTGCTGCTGTTTAGCATACAGCAGCAAAGGAGTGTTCCCATTGGCCGGCGGCGATCGCGAAGGGGGGGCCACGAACAGATGGCCTCCCCCTCGTCTCCGATCGCCGGGGGACAAAACGGGACCGCCTCGGGCGGCGGGGGGGTCCGATCGGACCCCCCACCCGCGGAAGGCAAATCACGTACCATGTACGTGATTTTGCCTGTCCGTACCGCCTTGCCGACGTACATCGGCGTGAGGCGGTCGTCAAGTGGTTAAAAATTACCTTTCCTTTTCAATCTGCAGCCGCTGTAATTTTCTATAAACGCAAAGCAATATGACTACATGGAGGTCTTCTGTACACAGAATGTGTACTGACCACTCCCCAGAAACATCATTTCCTGCTTGTGTGATTGGCTCACTGGTTTTCCCAGAAGTCTGCCTAAGATAAAAGTCAGATTTCAGGCACCCCCTGCAACAAAAATGTCATTTTTGGTGAGATATTTCCAATAGAGACACGTACAAAGGGATGCAGGCCCAGCAGCTTTCCTCATTAGTGCCCTGCAGCTGCCACAGCTGACTGATAATTATGAAACTACTCCCATTAGACCTACTCAGCCCAGAGGCACAGACAAGCACACAGGGTTTTTTTCAGAATAACAAATGGTAAAAATCTGCAACAAAAGGTTAAAATAATCCTTGCAATGTACATAAATCACCCAGGGGGGTATGTTTTTTTCTCAACAAAAATAGAGTTATGCTTTATAAAGGCAAAAGTGCAGCAAAAATGCAAATAAAATCAACCAAAAATCACCATATCTGCATTATAAACAATCACTTTTATCATCAGCATAATCCAATAAGGTAAATATATGTGACACAATGCAATAGTCTATGATGGTGTTGTACATCTTGTGAAATTTTATTGCATCATAAAGCAATTGAATGTGAAAACACCTAAAGTATAATACAAATAGTGTCATTTATAAAGCAAAAACATAAACGTATATTGCATGTGCTTCACATTTTCAAAAAAATGTGTAAATTAAATTACTGTTAAAAAATAGTGATAAAAGTTCCAAAATTCCTAGTGTCCATAACCATCAAGACTGATCATAAGTTTAATTCACTCATCCTCTTCTTTAGCCCTGGTTCACACTGAGCTGTGGGAATGAAGCCGTGTGAGTTCAGTTGAACTTGCGCGATTTCACTCCCGCATGTCAGTTCCTATTTCGGCCGCGATTTCACAGACATCTGCACATATGTCAATGTAAATCGCAGCCGAAATCACAAAAAGTAGTACAGAAACTACTTAATCTGTGCAGCGCCGCAAATACAGTGGCGCACCGATTAGGACGGTACCATTTCTGCCGATTTGACATGCAAATCGTTCCAATGTGAACCAGGGCTTAAACAACCACCACTGGATCGATCCTCCACCAACACCTGTGCAATCCAAAGTTGATTCTTACCCTCATAAGTGGACCTCTTGGGTTATAGGAGGTCAAATACAGCCTTTTGAGGGTAGCATCAATTCCCAGCTTGTCACATTAAATGGAGAGAATATAATGCCAGCTTCCTTTCACTCTCTACTTCCAGCAAAGGATAATGTTCCTTATGAATAAAATAAATGGGGACATCTAGAGCTCTTCGTAAAAACCACCACTTATTAGATCAGAAAGTATAGCACACTCATAATGCAAAAAATATGCAGGCACATCACTATGTATTCAGTAGCATCCATACCAATATTACCAGCTCACTCCTCCTGAAGGCTGAATCCTCAGATGGCCCCGCCCACCTGTGCGATGACACCACCAAGGCTGCTCTGCTCAATGAGTTACGACCTCAAGAAGGACTTCCTCAGGCACAGGAGGTCTATCAGAGTGCTGCAAACTTTATATTAACACTCTCCTGGCTGCTAGGCAACCAACTCCAAACAACCCAGTCAGCGCCATTTTTAACAGAGCAAATAATTCTTGTTAAAGGTTTTGCAACATATATTCTACATCTAACATCATATATTTGATGAGGTCAGATATCCAATGTAGTAATTGTATGAATCTATCAAGTTCAGTGAGTGGTATGATGGTAGAGGATGTCAAAAAGTGTTGGTCCCTGTAGCAACATTAGAGGACCACCAGGCTCAGGTCTTAGGTTTGGGATAGCCTGGGGAAAACATGGTTTTGGAAAAGAGTGGTAGATGCGGTGTGTCTGGAGACAGGAATCCACCCTTTTGAGTCTCGTATTTTCAGGGTGTGTTTCATAAGTAGGCCTGTTTCTACAGGACTGTGGTGTGGCAGAAGCCAGGAAAGTGAGTTGAAAGTAGTGGCATAGCAGTTGGTGATTTTCAGAATATAGGATTATTGAGGAGAGAATCTGGGATGCAGGAAATTCTTGGCTTAGTAGAATGTCAAGGAATTGATTTTCGTTTGGAATGAATTAGAGGGGATATATACAGGAAGGGATTTAAAATAGTACAACCCCAAATCTCAAAATTGGGTTTGTGCTGTGTAAAATCTACATAAAAGCAGAACCCATATTTTATTCACAATAGAAAACATATCACATGTTTGAACTTAGAAAAAGTGACATTTAAGAAAAAAACAAGGTCGTTTTGAAACTGATAGCAGCAACACATTTAAAAAAAGTTGTGACAGGGCAACAAAAAGCTGGCAAAGTACAACCCCAATTCCAAAAAAGTTGGGACAGGGCCATGTTTACCATGGTGTGGAATGCCCTCTTCTTTTAACAACACTCTGAAAACACATGGGAACTGAGTACACTCATTTTTAGGAGTTTGGACTTTTAAGAGAGGAATGTTCACATTCTTGCCTGAGCATATGCTGCTCTAAACCTGGATATCTTTTAGTATTGATGGTGCCTTTCCAGATGTGCAAGCTGCCCATTCCAAAGTGCTGATAACAAGCCAGAAGGCCCCTCTCTTCATTCCTCAGGAAGTGGCGCCCATGGTTGCCAATAAGAATGTTGAATTTCAATTTGTCTAACCACAGAACAGTTTTCCACTTTGCAACAGACCATTTTAACCGATTTCGGACAGCCCCATACAGGAATAACTGCCACAGAGCGGCCCTCGTGTGCAGAATCATGTATATATCATGTATATATATATATATATATATATATATATATATATATATATATATATATATATATCATGTATATATCATGTCTGACGGGGGGGGGATAAAATCCATTACTTCCCCTAGTAAAAGCAGCACACATAGTATACAAAAACACTGGCTAGGCACACAATTAACTCTTTGATCACCCTAGATGTTTAACCCATTCCCAAACAGTGTCATTAGTACAGTGACAGTACATATTTTTAGCACTGATCACTGTATTGGTGTCACTGGTTCCCTCAAAGTGTCAGTTAGTGTCAGATTGTCCGCCGCAGTATCGCAGCTGCTGATCTCTGCCATTACTATTATGGAAATAAAAATAATTAATAAAAATTCCATAAATATATACCATAGTTTGTAGACACTATAACATTTGTCAATATACGCTTATTGGGATTGGGTTTTTTTACCAAAAATATGTAGCAGAATACATATTGGCCTAAATTTATGAAGAAATTTAATATTTTTATTGGATGTGTTTTATAGCAGAAAGTAAAAAGAATTTTTTGTTGTTTTTCAAAATTGTTGGTCTTTTTTTTTGTTATTTATGTACAGCGTTACATGACCGAGCAATTGTCAGTTAAAGTAACACAGTGCCTTATCACAAAAATTGGCCAGGTCATGAATGGAGCTTACGTAAGGCTGCTTTCACACTGAGGAATTTTGCAAGCGTTTTTGGGTTAAAAAAAAGCAACTGAAAAGCTCAAGAAAATACACCGAAAGGAGTATTGCTGTGTCCTTACAGCTAATGTAGGGGGCACAGACACTAATGTAGGGGGCACAGACATATCTCAGCCTGCAGGAAAACCTCAGAGACTAATCAGTCAATATTTCATTTTCCATGGCAGAAGGAAATAAAAATGAAACTTTCTATGCATCAGACACAATGGGGATGAGTTACTAAAACTGGAAAGTGCAAAATCTGGTGCATCTGTGTATGGTAGCCAATCAGTTACTAACTTTCAGCTTGTTTGATAAAGCTTTGACAAAAAAAATGACAGCTGATTGGTTTCCATGCAGGGCTGCACCAGATTTTGTACTTTCCAGATTTAGTAAATAAACCCCAATGGTGCACAGCTGGAGGTGAGGAGTGCAATGGTACACAATACAATCTCTGGGATGTCTAGAACATGTGACTTCAGCCATCATGATGTGGTTGAAGGCATGGGTAGTTTGCTTCCAGATTTGTATCCTATCTGCTCTCCCACTGCATGGAAAGTGGAAGAAGGTTCTAGGTTGTATTCAGGATGTTGGTCAATGTTAAAGCCCAATTAAACAAAAAAAAAAAAACTTGCAGTAGGCAAACACCATCCCCACCCTGCGCTCTGATGCCACATACACACGATCGCACATTCCGACAACAAAATCCATGGTTTGTCTCTGACGGATGTTGGCTCAAACTTGTCTTGCATACACACGGTCACACAAATCTTGTTGGAAATTCCGAATGTCAAGAACGCGGTGACGTACAACACGTACGACGGGACTATAAAAGGGCAGTTCAATACCAAGCTCGCCACCCTTTGGGCTCCTTCTGCTAATCTCGTGTTAGTAGACGTTTGGTGAGAGACAATTTGCGCTTTTCAGCCTCGTGCTTTTCTGATCGTTACTGCTCTTCAGTTTGTGCTTGTGGGTTCGTATCTGGTTTTCAGTGCTTGCCCCCTCAAAGCGCACGCGAGGTCCATATAAAATATTTGGAGTACTTTGCGGGGTAGAGGGGCCATTGATAAGCCAGAAAATGTTTAACCACTTGACGACCGCCTCACGCCGATGTACGTCGGCAAAGTGGCACGGACAGGCAAAATCACGTACAGGGTACGTGATTTGCCTTCCGCGGGTGGGGGGTCCGATCGGACCCCCCCCCGGTGCCCGAGGCGGTCGTCTTTTGTCCAGCGGCGATCGGTGATGAGGGGGAGACCATCCGTTCGTGGCCCCCCCCTCGCGATCGCCGCCGGCCAATGAGAACACTCCTTTGCTGCTGTATGCTAAACAGCAGCAAAGGAAGTGATGTCATCTCCCCTCGGGTCGGTATTTTCCGTTCCGGCCCGAGGAGAGACGACATGTGAGTGAGTGCACAACACTACACACACACAGTAGAACATGCCAGGCACACAAAACACCCCGATCCCCCCCCCGATCGCCCCCCGATCCCCCCCCAATCACCCCCCCCCCCCCCCTGTCACAAACTGACACCAGCAGTTTTTTTTTTTTTTTTTTTTCTGATTACTGCATAGTGTCAGTTTGTGACAGTTACTGTGTTGGGACAGTGAGTATTACCCCCCTTTAGGTCTAGGGTACCCCCCTAACCCCCCCTAATAAAGTTTTAACCCCTTGATCACCCCCTGTCACCAGTGTCGCTAAGCGATCATTTTTCTGATCGCTGTATTAGTGTCGCTGGTGACGCTAGTTAGTGAGGTAAATATTTAGGTTCGCCGTCAGCGTTTTATAGCGTCAGGGACCCCCATATACTACCTAATAAATGTTTTAACCCCTTGATTGCCCCCTAGTTAACCCTTTCACCACTGATCACCGTATAACCGTTACGGTTGACGCTGGTTAGTTCGTTTATTTTTTATAGTGTCAGGGCACCCGCCGTTTATTACCGAATAAAGGTTTAGCCCCCGATCGCCCGGCGGTGATATGCGTCGCCCCAGGCAGCGTCAGATTAGCGCCAGTACCGCTAACACCCACGCACGCAGCATGCGCCTCCCTTAGTGGTATAGTATCTGATCGGATCAATATCTGATCCGATCAGATCTATACTAGCGTCCCCAGCAGTTTAGGGTTCCCAAAAACGCAGTGTTAGCGGGATCAGCCCAGATACCTGCTAGCACCTGCGTTTTGTGCCTCCGCCCAGCCCACCCAAGTGCAGTATCGATCGATCACTGTCACTTACAAGGCACTAAACGCATAACTGCAGCGTTCGCAGAGTCAGGCCTGATCCCTGCGATCGCTAACAGTTTTTTTGGTAGCATTTTGGTGAACTGGCAAGCGCCAGCCCCAGGCAGCGTCAGGTTAGCGCCAGTACCGCTAACACCCACGCACGCACCATACACCTCCCTTAGTGGTATAGTATCTGAACGGATCAATATCTAATCCGATCAGATCTATACTAGCGTCCCCAGCAGTTTAGGGTTCCCAAAAACGCAGTGTTAGCGGAATCAGCCCAGATACCTGCTAGCACCTGCGTTTTGCCCCTCCGCCCGGCCCAGCCCAGTCCACCCAAGTGCAGTATCGATCGATCACTGTCACTTACAAAACACTAAACGCATAACTGCAGCGTTCGCAGAGTCAGGCCTGATTCCTGCGATCGCTAACAGTTTTTTTTGTAGCGTTTTGGTGAACTGGCAAGCACCAGCCCCAGGCAGCGTCAGATTAGCGCCAGTACCGCTAACACCCACGCACGCACTGTACACCTCCCTTAGTGGTATAGTATCTGATCGCATCAATATCTGATCCGATCAGATCTATACTAGCGTCACCAGCAGTTTAGGGTTCCCAAAAACGCAGTGTTAGCGGGATCAGCCCAGATACCTGCTAGCACCTGCGTTTTGCCCCTCCGCCCGGCCCGGCCCAGCCCACCCAAGTGCAGTATCGATCGATCACTGTCACTTACAAAACACTAAACGCATAATTGCAGCGTTCGCAGAGTCAGGCCTGATCCCTGCGATCGCTAACAGTTTTTTGGTAGCGTTTTGGTGAACTGGCAAGCGCCAGCGGCCTAGTACACCCCGGTCGTAGTCAAACCAGCACTGCAGTAACACGTGGTGACGTGGCGAGTCCCATAAGTGCAGTTCAAGCTGGTGAGGTGGCAAGCACAAGTAGTGTCCCGCTGCCACCAAAAAGACAAACACAGGCCCGTCGTGCCCATAGTGCCCTTCCTGCTGCATTCGCCAATCCTAATTGGGAACCCACCGCTTCTGCAGCGCCCGTACTTCCCCCATTCACATCCCCAACCAAATGCAGTCGGCTGCATGAGAGGCATTTTCTTTATGTCCTCCCAAGTACCCCTACCCAGCGAACCCCCCCAAAAAAGATGTCGTGTCTGCAGCAAGCGCGGATATAGGCGTGACACCCGCTATTATTGTCCCTCCTGTCCTGACAATCCTGGTCTTTGCATTGGTGAATGTTTTGAACGCTACCATTCACTAGTTGAGTATTAGCGTAGGGTACAGCATTGCACAGACTAGGCACACTTTCACAGGGTCTCCCAAGATGCCATCGCATTTTGAGAGACCCGAACCTGGAACCGGTTACCGTTATAAAAGTTAGTTACAAAAAAAGTGTAAAAAAAAAAAAAAATAAGAAATAAAAAAAAATAGTTGTTGTTTTATTGTTCTCTCTCTCTCTATTCTCTCTCTCTATTGTTCTGCTCTTTTTTACTGTATTCTATTCTGCAATGTTTTATTGTTATTGTTATTGTTATTGTTATTATGTTTTATCATGTTTGTTTTTCAGGTGTGTAATTATTTACACTTTACTGTGCTTTATTGTTAACCATTGTTAACCATTTTTTTGTCTTCAGGTACGCCATTCACGACTTTGAGTGGTTATACCAGAATGATGCCTGCAGGTTTAGGTATCATCTTGGTATCATTCTTTTCAGCCAGCGGTCGGCTTTCATGTAAAAGCAATCCTAGCGGCTAATTAGCCTCTAGACTGCTTTTACAAGCCGTGGGAGGGAATGCCCCCCCCACCGTCTTCCGTGTTTTTCTCTGGCTCTCCTGTCTCAACAGGGAACCTGAGAATGCAGCCGGTGATTCAGCCAGCTGACCATAGAGCTGATCAGAGGCCAGAGTGGCTCCAAACATCTCTATGGCCTAAGAAACCGGAAGCTACGAGTATTTCATGACTTAGATTTCGCCGGATGTAAATAGCGCCATTGGGAAATTGGGGAAGCATTTTATCACACCGATCTTGGTGTGGTCAGATGCTTTGAGGGCAGAGGAGAGATCTAGGGTCTAATAGACCACAATTTTTTCAAAAAAGAGTACCTGTCACTACCTATTGCTATCATAGGGGATATTTACATTCCCCGAGATAACAATAAAAATGATTAAAAAAAAAAATATGAAAGGAACAGTTTAAAAGTAAGATTAAAAAAGCAAAAAAATAATAAAGAAAAAAAAAAAAAAAAAAAAACACCCCTGTCGCCCCCTGCTCTCGCGCTAAGGCGAACGCAAGCGGCGGTCTGTCGTCAAACGTAAACAGCAATTGCACCATGCATGTGAGGTATCACCGCGAAGGCCAGATCGAGTGCAGTAATTTTTCCAGTAGACCTCCTCTGTAAATCTAAAGTGGTAACCTGTAAAGGCTTTTGAAGGCTTTTAAACATGTATTTATTTTGTTGCCACTGCACGTTTGTGCGCAATTTTAAAGCATGTCATGTTTGGTATCCATGTACTCGGCCTAAGATCATCTTTTTTATTTCATCAAACATTTGGGCAATATAGCGTGTTTTAGTGCATTAAAATTAAAAAAAGTGTGTTTTTTCCCCAAAAAATGCGTTTGAAAAATCGCTGCGCAATTACTGTGTGAAAAAAAAAAAATGAAACACCCACCATTTTAATCTGTAGGGCATTTGCTTTAAAAAAATATATAATGTTTGGGGGTTCAAAGTAATTTTTTTGCAAAAAAAAAAAACTTTTTCATGTAAACAATAAGTGTCAGAAAGGGCTTTGTCTTCAAGTGGTTAGAAGAGTGGGTGATGTGTGACATAAGCTTCTAAATGTTGTGCATAAAATGCCAGGACAGTTCAAAACCCCCCCAAATGACCCCATTTTGGAAAGTAGACACCCCAAGCTATTTGCTGAGAGGCATGTCGAGTCCATGGAATATTTTATATTGCGACACAAGTTGCGGGAAAGAGACAAATTTTTTTTTTTTTTTTGCACAAAGTTGTCACTAAATGATATATTGCTCAAACATGCCATGGAAATATGTGAAATTACACCCCAAAATACATTCTGCTGCTTCTCCTGAGTACGGGGATACCACATGTGTGAGACTTTTTGGGAGCCTAGCCGCGTACGGGACCCCGAAAACCAAGCACCGCCTTCAGGCTTTCTAAGGGCGTGAATTTTTGATTTCACTCTTCACTGCCTATCACAGTTTCGGAGGCCATGGAATGCCCAGGTGGCACAAAACCCCCCCAAATGACCCCATTTTGGAAAGTAGACACCCCAAGCTATTTGCTGAGAGGTATAGTGAGTATTTTGCAGACCTCACTTTTTGTCACAAAGTTTTGAAAATTGAAAAAAGAAAAAAAAAAAAGTTTTTTCTTGTCTTTCTTCATTTTCAAAAACAAATGAGAGCTGCAAAATACTCACCATGCCTTTCAGCAAATAGCTTGGGGTGTCTACTTTCCAAAATGGGGTCATTTGGGGGGGTTTTGTGCCACCTGGGCATTCCATGGCCTCCGAAACTGTGATAGGCAGTAAAGAGTGAAATCAAAAATTTTCACCCTTAGAAATCCTGAAGGCAGTGATTGGTTTTGGGGGTCCAGTACGCGGCTAGGCTCCCAAAAAGTCCCACACATGTGGTATCCCCATACTCAGGAGAAGCAGCTAAATGTATTTTGGGGTGCAATTCCACATATGCCCATGGCCTGTGTGAGCAATATATCATTTAGTGACAACTTTATGAAAAAAAAAAAAAAAAAAAAAGTGTCACTTTCCCGCAACTTGTGTCAAAATATAAAATATTCCATGGACTCAATATGCCTCTCAGCAAATAGCTTGGGGTGTCTACTTTCCAAAATGGGGTCATTTTGGGGGGTTTTGTGCCACCTGGGCATTCCATGGCCTCCGAAACTGTGATAGGCAGTGAAGAGTGAAAGCAAAAATTTACACCCTTAGAAATCCTGAAGGCGGTGATTGGTTTTCGGGGCCCCGTACGCGGCTAGGCTCCCAAAAAGTCCCACACATGTGGTATCCCCATACTCAGGAGAAGCAGCTAAATGTATTTTGGGGTGCAATTCCACATAGGCCCATGGCCTGTGTGAGCAATATATCATTTAGTGACGACTTTTTGTAAATATTTTTTTTTTTTTTTTTTGTCATTTTTCAATCACTTGGGACAAAAAAAATAAATATTCAATGGGTTCAACATGCCTCTCAGCAATTTCCTTGGGGTGTCTACTTTCCAAAATGGGGTCATTTGGGGGGGGTTTGTACTGCCCTGCCATTTTAGCACCTCAAGAAATGACATAGGCAGTCATAAACTAAAAGCTGTGTAAATTCCAGAAAATGTACCCTAGTTTGTAGACGCTATAACTTTTGCGCAAACCAATAAATATACGCTTATTGACATTTTTTTTACCAAAGACATGTGGCCGAATACATTTTGGCCTAAATGTATGACTAAAATTTAGTTTATTGGATTTTTTTTATAACAAAAAGTAGAAAATATCATTTTTTTTCAAAATTTTCGGTCTTTTTCCGTTTATAGCGCAAAAAATAAAAACCGCAGAGGTGATCAAATACCATCAAAAGAAAGCTCTATTTGTGGGAAGAAAAGGACGCAAATTTCGTTTGGGTACAGCATTGCATGACCGCGCAATTAGCAGTTAAAGCGACGCAGTGCCAAATTGGAAAAAGACCTCTGGTCCTTAGGCAGCATAATGGTCCGGGGCTCAAGTGGTTAATAAACATTTTAAAAATATTTTTTTTTTATTTAGACTGAAATAATATTTCCTTTGATTTACTGCTTGTGTTTTTTTTAGCTGTCTCCTAGGTTCTCCAATGGTCTTTTTTTTTACATTTTCTTCAATAGTGCAAACGTAATTTATTTAATACATGAGTTGATAATCTCTTCTTCAGCGAACTATTATTATGTTGTGGATCTGCTACACACACACCTTGTTTTTGTTGTTAATGTATGTAATGCATTTCTGTTAAAAATATACATAATTTTCAGCACCATGAATGAATTTTGCAGAGTCACGAAAATGGCATGATTTTGGCAAATTATAAAGCACTGTGGGAGTTATTTACTAAAGGAAAATCCACTTTACACTAAAAGTGCACTTGAAACTGCACTGAGAGTGCACTTGTAGTGCAAAGTGGATTTGCCTTTAGTAAATAACCCCCATTTCAGTGTAAACAACAACTTAGTCCAAAAAATGATATTGAGCATTGAAAGAAGAAGCCACACATTGTTGAGTAGAAAACTTTTTATTTTGTGCACATTCACATGTGCGTTGGAAAATTGTTTTTGAACATACCAACATATTTTAATAACAACATTTTTGTTTTTGACAGTACAAATAGCCTTTTTTGTGTTAAAACAGGCATGTTTAAAACCATAAAACAATACACAACTCAGGAACTTACAAAGTTCAACTTTGACAAAGTGAAGGCAATATCAGACATTAGTATGTCCAAACTGTGTTGATCTTGACTTCATCAGATGAGGTGATGTCACCCCTGTGAAAGCCAAATTTGGAAGATGCACACAAATTGAGAGTCAAAATGGGGATTTCCCTCTTGATCGAATGCCTAATGCCAACATGTGCTAGCTCCCATCATGGGGGATCAATGGGCGTGTTTTGGAGGTGCAACCCCTTCCTCTCATCTACTTTATTTGCGAAGAAGGGGTTGCACCCCCAAAACGCGTACCTTGATATCCCGTGATGGCAGATAGCACATGTTGACACACTGTGTGCATCTTCAAAATGGAGGTGGGGGGTCCCTGGTGTCCTCAGATGTCCAGAGTCTTTTCTCCCCTATGTGAATAAAAAAAAGGTATATTTGAGGTCAAAAATAGTAATATGCAACATTGCTTGGAACTGTCGTACAATTGTCTATTTTGGCAGAGTTCCAAGCTGAAGACATTATTTTTTTCCCTTTCTAAAGCTGGAATACTTACCTTTTTTGTACAATTTTCACACATTTTTTTTTTCACATACATTTTTTCACACAATTTTCACACCCCTAGTATCCACTGGCGCACCTGTGTGGGACACCCTAAAAAGTTTGTTCTGGTGTCCCATACTAGTGCTCCTGCGTCCAGATGTGTAAACAGCTGCTGACTGTCCTCTTCTTACACTGAATCAAGTTTGCATTTCATTCTAGTACAAACCCATCTAGACAACAATGTCATAAACTTCTTTTAATACAAAAAGGCCTGAACGAATGTAGTTAACCTGCATCTGCCAAAAACATCGTATTAGTGGGCGAACAAACGATGTATACTATGAAAGATTACTGTGCTCACGAACCTGAAACTTGCCATTTTAAACTGTACAACAATAAAGAAAAGCACATGGAGCAGCATGCATGTAATAATAATAATAGGAACACACGACAACTACTTACTTTTTTGAAGAACTCTCTTGATCTTTCTGCACTGATCCTGCTCCCTCAATTTCAGGTCTGACCAGCATTTCCTCAATTGATCCTTGGATCATCGTACCCAAAAATTCCTGTGCAGACTTTTCACAACTTTAGCCATGATCTTGGCCTTTTTGACATTTGGGTTTGGGTAAGGTCCATGCTTCCCATCATAGTCGGCCCTCTTCAAGATGTCCACCATCTCCACCATCTCTATAAAGGACATATTTGAGGCCTTAAATCTCCTCCGGGATCGGAACATTCGTAGCTCCAGGCTTTCGTCGTTGCTGCTGCTGTCTGCATGCACTTGCTTTCTCTGCCATGTGCTCTCCCACTGTGCCGAAAGACAAGGGGCGGAGAATAGACTAGAAAGAACGTCGGGGCGGACGGAGTTTCACGCATGCGCAGTGTATACAAAGCGTAACACGTGTGCATCGTACGTACGATCTGTGAGAGGAGGAAGGAGTATCGGAAGCGCCGATCGTTAGACCGAAGGTACAATTTGAACTTGGTGAATCAGTGGCCTATACTGCTTATAGATTGAGGCCTATATTGGGACAAGATTAGGAGAGTTTAGCCTGACATTAGGGTTTGTCTTGTGTTGTGTCTTGCAGAGAAAATGGATCTGTTGAATGGTCAGGTCTTTATCCCCATATTCATTGATATGTACAGGGAGCTGCCCTGTCTGTAGCAGGTAAACCACCCCTTTTATAACAATAAAACAAAGAGGAAGGCAGTGCTGGAGCAATTTCTGGAATTTGTGAAGCCGGTGATCCCCACGGCAGACATCCCCTATTTGAAGGCCCTAATTGGTGGCATGAGGAGCACCTATAATAGGGAGCGCAAGAAGGTCCAGGATTCCCAGAGATCAGGAGCTGCAGCAGATGACATATATGTACCCAGGCTGTGATACTACGACAAACTGCATTTTCTGGCAGGCCAGACTGAACCCAGGCCAGCACTCTCCAGTCTTCCTTCAAGGCTTCCTTCCACCTCAGCTGAGGCTTCCGACATCCAACCTGGGCCTTAAAGCCAGGAAAAAGTGGAGGAGCCCAGCTTGAGCCAGGTATAACATTGTTCAACATATTTCTAGTCAAATAATTAATGATGTTAACTAGATGTTATTATTGATCAGTAATTTCTGATTTTACAAAGTGTTTTACATATCAATAGACAGTAGTGGCCGCAAATGATTGGGACAAGAATGAAAAATGCTGGGGTCAAAATGATAGTCTTTTCTATTTATTAACATTCCATTTGCAACAGTCATGAGCAGAAATTGTGTGTGATTGATAAACCAAAAACTAAAACTATGTCCCTTTTTCATACACAGGAAAGTCTCAGCCAGGATGAGGTTGTGGAAAGTGGCAGCCAGGAGGTGGCCGGGTAGAGTAGCCTGCCTGAATCCCAGGTCCCTCCCCTCCGCCTTCCAAAAAAAAGTCCCAGGAAGAGGAGTAACATGGAGGAGGCAGCACTTGGCCTATTTCGGGAAGGACCTCAGAACCCCCCCCAATATTTAAGAGGACTATGCCTACATGGCAGCCTGCAAAATCCAGAAAATGGAGGAGGGCCAACGCCTCTTATGTGAGGAAGTTATGTTACAAGTCCTAAATAAGGGGTTGAGGGGCGAACTCACAAGCCAAAGCCACGTTTGTGAGTTCAACCATGGTCCTCCTCCACCTCCTGCCACAACTACAACACCAGAGCCACAGCCTGGAAGCAAGCGTGGAAGGAAGCATGGAAGGAAGACAAGAAAGTGATGGCCTGGGTTCAGTCTGGTCTGACAAAAGACGCAGGCTGTTATAAGACCACAGCCTTGGGACAGATACAGTCAGGTCCATAAATATTGGGACATCAACACAATTCTAATCTTTTTGGCTCTATACACCACCACAATGGATTTGAAATGAAAAGAACAAGATGTGCTTTAACTGCAGACTTTCAGCTTTAATTTGAGGGTATTTACATCCAAATCAGGTGAACGGTGTAGGAATTACAACAGTTTGTATATGTGTCTCCCACTTTTTAAGGAACCAAAAGTAATGGGACAGATTAACAATCATCCATCAAACTTTCACTTTTTAATACTTGGTTGCAAATCCTTTGCAGTCAATTAAAGCCTGAAGTCTGGAACTCATAGACATCACCAGACGCTGGGTTTCATCCCTGGTGATGCTCTGCCAGGCCTCTACTGCAACTGTCTTCAGTTCCTGCTTGTTCTTGGGGCATTTTCCCTTCAGTTTTGTCTTCAGCAAGTGAAATGCATGCTCAATCAGATTCAGGTCAGGTGATTGACTTGGCCATTGCATAACATTCCACTTCTTTCCCTTAAAAAAGTCTTTGGTTGCTTTCGCAGTATCCTTTGGGTCATTGTCCATCTGCACTGTGAAGCGCCGTCCAATGAGTTCTGAAGCATTTTGCTGAATATGAGCAGATAATATTGCCCGAAACACTTCACAATTCATCCTGCTGCTTTTGTCAGCAGTCACATCATCAATAAATACAAGAGAACCAGTTCCATTGGCAGCCATACATGCCCACGCCATGACACTACGACCACCATGCTTCACTGATGAGGTGGTATGCTTTGGATCATTTGGATCAGTTCCTTTCCTTCTCCATACTCTTCTCTTCCCATCACTCTGGTACAAGTTGATCTTGGTCTCAGCTGTCCATAGTATATTGTTCCAGAACTGTGAAGGCTTTTTTAGATGTTGTTTGGCAAACTCTCATCTGGCCTTCCTGTTTTTGAGGCTCACCCAATGGTTTACATCTTGTGGTGAACCCTCTGCATTCACTCTGGTGAAGTCTTCTCTTGATTGTTGACTTTGACACACATACACCTACCTCCTAGAGAGTGTTCTTGTTCTGGCCAACTGTTGTGAAGGGTGTTTTCTTCACCAGGGAAAGAATTCTTTAGTCATCCACCACAGTTGTTTTCCGTGGTCTTCCGGGTCTTTTGGTGTTGCATTCTTTCTTTTTAAGGATGTTCCAAACAGTTGATTTGGCCACACCTATGTTTTTGCTATCTCTCTGATGGGTTTGTTTTGTTTTTTCAGCCTAATGATGGCTTGCTTAACTGATAGTGACAGCTTTTTGGATCTCATATTGAGAGTTGACAGCAACAGATTCCAAATGCAAATAGCACACTTGAAATTAAATCTGGACCTTTTATCTGCTCCTTGTAAATGGGATAATTAGGGATTAACACACACCTGGCCATGGAACAGCTGAGCAGCCAATTGTCCCATTACTTTTGGTCCCTTAAAAAGTGGAAGGCACATATACAAACTGTTGTAATTCCTACACCGTTCACCTGATTTGGATGTAAATACCCCCAAATTAAAGCTGAAAGTCTGCAGTTAAAGTACATCTTGTTCGTTTCATTTCAAATCCATTGTGGTGGTGTATAGAGCAAAAAAGATTAGAATTGTGTCGATGACCCAATATTTATGGACCTGACTGTATGTCATCTGCTGCTGTTCCTGATCTCTTGTAGTCCTGGACTGGATTGTGCTCACTATTATAAGGACTCCTCAGGCCACTAATTTTGACTGTAAAATAATTGATGTCTGCCCTGGGGTACAAAGGCTTCGCAAATTTCACCAGTTCCTCCAGCATTGCCTTCCTCTTTATTTTGTTATGACCCATAATAAATGGCTATTTATTTTTCACAAATACTTGCCTATGTGTTTTACTTCAAAAAGGACAGTTTGTTTGTGAGTAGGCAGGTACATTTCAAAAATACAATGTTAAATTAACAAGGGACACCAACACCAACCTCCTTAAGGTTAAAAAATACAAGATAATAATGGTGTTGTGGTAACTTGACACAAAACGAAAGAAAAAATTATGGAGATCACTATAAAAAAAAAAATAGGAGATCTGGATAAAAAAATATATAAACAAAAATTCTAAACATTATTATGGAGATCACTATTGACATTAAGGCATTGTACTCTAGCATTCTCCACGAGCAGGGTGTCTGAATGGCTGGTACCTTCCTTCTTGAACCAGGTCCTTTGCTGGCACAGATTTATTGATGACCTGTTCCTAATCTGTACAGGATCAGGAACATCTCTGATTGAATTTATTGAGCTACTGAGTTAGTATAAATGAATTCAACCTTCGCTTTACCCTCAGTTATGATCCCAGCAGTGTCCCATTCCTTGATTTGAGAATTATTAATACAAAAATACAACTTGGAACAATCTTGACTGTTATCTGAAAGTGATTATAAGTGTGTAGACTGAGCCCTGGAAGGCATACAAATGCAACATTACAGAAACCAGAGATCAAAGTTAACAGTCTACTCCATTTAAAGAATGTTATCATTTCATATTTGTAAAGACAGCTAAGACGAAGATGCATCCCCCACACAGAGGGGAGAGTAAATACGCTTACCAGAATGCGTGGACCCTATTGCCAGCAGCAAAGAGTAAAACAGGCATATGGATGGAAACGGTAGAATGATGATCCAGGGAGCAGTCACTGAAGATCTGTCACCAGGATATTCCACTACGTTCAACCCCATTGGTAAATCTTGGACTCCACAGTTCATAAAAAAACAGATGGCCTCCACATAGTGTAAAACCATTTCTCACAGAGTTTATTAAAAGGTAGTAAACTTACATCAGAGAAATGGTTCAATACTATGTGCCTTCTATTGTTTATGAACTGTGTAGTCCAAGATTTAACTAAAGGGGTTGGACGTAGTGGAATATCCTGGTGAAAGATCTTGTGACTGCTCACTGCCTGTGGTCTCCCTACAGCTGGTTGTTTCTCCCATTACTGACTTACCAAGTCTTGTTCTGCACTGTTTCTATGTGGAGGCGACCATCTTTGTAGAGGTAGGGGATTGCCTCCTCATGTTAGAGCCTCCAGCAAGGAGAACAGTGAGAGGAACACTAGTCACATCACTAAATCTCACTCCAAACCACCTGAGACTAGCAGTCATATGAAGCAGTGCCTTAGATCTCACACTGCAGATATACAGCTACGATGAGGTAGGTATAGGAGTGCCTAGGCACACTCACATACCAGGAAGTGCTATCTTTTAGGAGGAACTAAAGATCAAAGCTAGATTTCTCAGGGTACTCATTAGGCACAATTAACATTTCTACATGCTCTCTATAACAGCAAATCCTCACTTTTTGAACTCAGATCCCATTTAAAATTCATCACATTTGTCTGGAGAGAAATAAACTCCATAACCATAGCGGCTCCAATGTGCCCGTTATATCATCTGTATGGAACTGTCTGATTCACATTAGTTGGACTCCAATTCTTAGTTATTCAAAGAGGAACAAACTAGAAAACTCCATCTTTGTTCCCTCACGATAAAAGTCTCTTATAGTGTAATACTGTCCGATTCAGATTAAATTCATTCTCAAAAAATGAATAAAACCCTCACATATAAACCTACTATACCTAATTCAATAACACGATTAAACTCAGAGCAGCCCAGGATGCATATGGAGTGGAGGGACTGACTCTGCTGCACATGCACTATATTGTCAAAAATATTGGGACACCTGCCTTTGTGCACTGGTCCAAATCATTTAGTGGAGGGGGGATTATGGTGTGGGGTTGTTTTTCAGGGGTTGGGCTTGGCCCCTTAGTTCCAGTGAAGGGAACTCTTAAGGCATCAGCATACCAAGACATTTTGGAATTTTCATGCTCCCAACTTTGTGGGAACAGTTTGGGGATGGCCCCTTCCTGTTCCAACATGACTGCGCACCAGTGCACAAAGCAAGGTCCATAAAGACATGGATGAGTGAGTTTGGGGTGGAGAAACTTGTTTGGCCTGCACAGAGTCCTGACCTCAACCCGATAGAACACCTTTGGGATGAATTAGAGCAGAGACTGCGAGCCAGGCCTTCTCGTCCAACATCAGTGCCTGACCTCACAAATGCGCTTCTGGAAATAGGGTCAAACATTCCCATAGATGCACTCCTAAACCTTGTGGACAGTCTTTCCAGAAGAGTTGAGGCTGTTATAGCTGCAAAGGGTGGGCCAACTCAATATTGAAAAGAAATAAAACTAAGTGCACTTGCAGTCAAGTGGTCAAAATTCTATAAATTAAGTGATAATAAAATTCATAAATAGCCTGTAAGTGGTTAATGAAATCCAATAATAAATAAATAAATTCATAGAATGCATATAGATAAACGATAAAGTCCAATATTGAATAAAGTGCACATACGGTTAAGTGACCAAAAGAGTGTTAAATTATGAACAATAAAAAATTATATAAAAGTGATCAAAGTTCAAAGTCCATTCGTAGAGAGCTCAATGAGGACCCACAAATCCCAGGAAGGAGAATCACAAAATCGCACATCCACAGTTCATCGATCCCAGCCCGTGTGAGAGGAAAAGAGGGAGTGTGAAGGAAGTGTCCAGGCAGACGGTGGATCCAGGTGACAATAAAATTGAGCCCTTACCAGAAGTGGTGGACGTCCTTAATAGCAAGGTCATATGCGCATGCAGATACAGCCCTCTGTGGGGACAGATGGATGACAGCGTCCGGGTTCACAGATGTGTATAGCGTTGCAAGGGGAGGCAACTCCAGCGTGTCAGCCTAGGGAACAGCACTCACAGAGATTGGTTGAAAAACTGACAGTTGCCCCAAAAAAACGGTCCTCTTGCACGAGTCTCAGCCTAGGGGTTGATTTACTAAAACCTCTAGAGTGGAAAATCTGGTCCAGCTGTACATGGTAGCCAATCAGCTTCTGAATACAGCGCTGGCAATAGAACAACACTATAAACTAAATATGATAATTGGTAAGGAAGAAACCCTAAAGTATAATAATGTGTTCATAAATAAATAACCTATTCCATAAGTGTTAAACATGAATGAGTGACATAAAATTAAAGCGGAGCTCCGCCGAAATTTTTTTTTTAAAAGTCAGCAGCTACAAATACTGCAGCTGCTGACTTTTAAAACATAGACACTTACCTGTCCAGGGCACCCGCGATGTCGGCACCCGAGGCTGAACCGTCTCTCGGTCCTCGGGTGCTGCCGCCTCCATCTTCGGTAAGGGAATCAGGAAGTGAAGGCTTGCGGCTTCACTTCCCGGTTCCCTACTGCCCATGCGCGAGTCGCGCAGCGCAATACGGATGGTCCCTGCTGTCTCTGGGACCCGTGTGTTTCCCAGCAGACAGCGGGGAGGGAACAGGAAGTGGCGTAAATAACCACAGATTCTGCGGCTATCTATGCCGGAAGTGGGTACAGATACCTGTAATATACAGGTATCTGCACCCCCCTCCCCCCTGAAAGGTGCCAACTGTGACACCGGAGGGGGGGAGGAATCCGATCAGTGGAAATTCCACTTTTGGGTGGAACTCCACTTTAAATAGTTTGGCAAGAAAAAACATAATGCTATTATGAACAGAGTGACAGTAAGCGTATACACATGTGTGACACAAGCTGAAATGCTGTACAAATTCCCAAGAACAGTCCGACTGGTCAGCAATGGTAGGATATCACCCTTCAGCCTATGATAACAGTCAGTCACCTGATATGCTGTGGTTCAGAAAGGCAAAGAGGATGGTCCTGGAGCGTGGTCAATAGGATAAGTGCTTGGACATCATGTTCCACCCAAAAGCAAAAGAAAATACTATGGTGAAGTACTGTGGGGAAAGATTCAAATGCGCATAGCAGCGCTACTCACGAAATCGGGCTTACAAACAGGCATTCAGAGAAACTTCCGCAATCGCCGCTCGTAGCGTGCGTTCCACGGAAGGCAGGAAGCAGCGTCACTGGTTAACAACGTGAGCCGGATATTGCGTCGACGCGTTTTGCCCCTCCTCCAGAGCGTCATCAAAGACATAACATCCAGCCCACGGATGGTCAAATATATAGTGTGAGAGACAAACTCCTCCCCGAAGGGAGGAATAAGTGACAGCCAATCAAGGCTAATGGGTGTGGATCACCCACTTTATCCTGATTCATCATGTCCTGTTGCAACCACAATAAACTTTATTATTAAAAAAACACACAAACACAACATTCCTGTCGTATATGAACGGGACATTAAAAACATATGAGGTGGAATATAAATATGAATATCCATAATAACAAAATTAAAATTGAAAGTAAAATTAAAACTAGGTCTCAATAGATTAATTAATTTACCTAAAAGAAAAAAATATATATATATATATATCAAAAATGAAAAATAATAAAATAAAAAAAATAATAAAAATAAAATAAAATAAAATAAAATAAAAATAAATAAATAAAATAAAATAAAGATAAAAATAAAAATAAAAAATAAAAATATAAATAAAATAAAAAAAAATAAAAAATAAAATAAAAATAAAATAATAAAAATAAATGAAAAATGATATATATTTTTAAAATAAGAAGGTGGCCCATCTAGGATAACTTAACCACTTCTTCCTACTTGCTGATTATGTTTGCAGTAGACTCCAACATCAAAGCAGCAAAAAAACAACAAAGGAACACCATTTATCATAGAAACTTATAATGTAACCATGAGAACTTCACTTAGAAAAATAATAGTTACCAGTTAGATAAAAAAACAATTAAGATCTAACTCAATGTTGAGGCCATAAGGATTCAAAGTATGGGGCCTATGGATCCAATGAGTTTCATTCTGGGAAATGGCTCTCTTAAGATTAGAGCCTCGCCAATGATCTTCAACCCTATCAATTCCACAGAACGTCAATAGGCTGGGGTCCCTATTGTGAAACAACCTAAAGTGATTGGAGAGACCATGATGTTTGTATCCTTTTTTTATTCTGTTGTTATGTTCTCTAAGTCTCACCCCTAACTGTCTAGTGGTCCTCCCCACATACTGTAGGTTGCATGGACAGGACAACAAATATGTAACATGTGTTGTACTACATGTGATAAACTTTTTAATTCCAAAGGATCTTCCTTCAGAAAGGGACTTAAAATGAGTGGTTTTCTTCTTACGAAATTTGTAAGTCCTACATATCATACATCTCCCACAACTGTAAAACCCAGTTCGATCCAAAAAGGTGCACAGCTTTTTAGGTGGATTCACAACGTCATGCGCCAATTGAATCCTGAGCGTGGGTGGTTTGGTGTAAATAAACTTGGGCTGGGTGGGTAGGATCTTCTTCAAATCACTATCTTCCAATAGTAAAGGCCAATGTTTTTTAATAATTTTTTCAAAATCTCCATACTGTCTATTCAAGCCAGTCATAAATGCTATACCATAATCAAGTTCCTTTTTTACTTTCGGTTTGAATAAGTCCCTCCTATCCATCTCACCAACAATTTTCTTAGTTTGTTTTAAGTCTTACAATTTGTATCCCTTGGCATGAAATCTTTCCAAAATAACATTGGCTTGGGAATTGTAATCATCTTCTTTGCTGCAATTTCTTCTGAGCATTTGGCTCTTGGGAATGCTCCCCAGCCATCTCGGATGATGGCAGCTGGTCAAAGGAATATAGCCATTCCTATCAACATCTTTGAAAAAAGTGCGCGTGCACAACTTATCACCTTCTCTGAATAATGTGAGATCCAGAAAATTGATCTCTCAGTAACTAAAACTTTCAGAGAAGGAGATCCCAAAAGAATTGGCACAAATTTTGTTTAAAAATCCACAAAAATATTCCGGCGATCCTGCCCAAATATTTAAAATATTGTCTATATATCTTTTATAGAGTCTAAGTTCCGGTATGTTGGTTTGATAGATGGCTTCACTTTCCCAAAAGCTCATGAAGAGGTTAGCTACTGATGGTGCATATTTGGCCCCCATAGCTACACCTTTTATTTGTCTGTAATATTCTTTTTCATGCCAGAAGAAATTGTGACTCATTGCCAAATCAAGTGCTTTTAAAAGAAATTCCTTCTGTTTGGATTTGATGTTAGTACTCCCCAATGCCCACTCGACAGCTTGAAGGGCGTATTTCTGCTGAATATTTGTGTATAGCGAGTTGACATCAATGCTTGCCAATAAACAATCGTCATCCACTGTCATTGGACTAATTAATTTGATTAAATCCTTGCTATCTTTCAGATAGGAAGGATATTTCTTGGTGAGTGGTTGTAAAAAATAATCCAAATATTTCCCAAGTCTGGAAAACAATGATTCAATTCCACTGACTATGGGTCGACCCAGAGGTTTTGATGAATTTTTATGTATTTTTGGTAACTGATAGATCACAGGTATTCGTGGTGCATCTGGGATAAGGTATCTGGCCTCCTTCTTCTTAGGAATCCCTTCTTCCTTTGCTGCTTTTATTAAACCCTTTAATTTGGCCTTAAATTTCTTCGTAGGGTTACCTTTTAGTTTTTCATATGTTTCCTGGTCACTAACCAGTCTATTCAATTCTTCAAGGTAGTCCGTTTTGTTGAGTATCACTATCCCCCCCCCCCCCCTTATCGGCTGATCTGAACTATATATGAACTATATTCTTATTCTTCTCTAGTGATTCCAAACCCTTCTCTAGATCTCTTTTACATCTCTTTGGTTGTACAACAAGCCTGTCCAAATCTTGCTCCACCAAGGATTTGAAAACACCCACAAAATGATTGTTGACAATTTTGGGGTTGAAAATGGAATTATTCTTTAAAGATGTGTGTGAATACTACTCTACATGAGAATAAGCTGAAGAGTTATCATTAGAAAAAAACTTTTTAATATTGATTTCCCTAATAAACCTTTGGAAATCAAACTTTGCGTAGATTTGGATTCGGCCCTAAATTTATTCACGGAGTACGATTGCTGTACCGATCCCCCCGGGCACGGGTTCGCACCAACAATTGGGTCTCAGACTCCTTTGCTCTGTTTCGTGGTACGAGGCAGGGATGCCCGCTCTCCCCCAGCCTGTTCGCCCTGGCGCTGGAGCCTCTGGCAATTGCCATTAGGAGTGCACCGGACGTTCTGGGCCTGCGGTGGGTATGATGGAAGAGCGCCTCTCCCTCTATGCCGACGACGCATTATTGTACCTTAATGATGCTGGACCCTCTCTTCAAGCTGCCTTGCGTATTTTTGACAGTTTTGGTGGACTCTCGGGAGTTAAGATAAATTGGACCAAATCAGTCCTATTTTTTATAGATGATGAGGTTAACTCTGGACCCCTCTCCTCCCCACTACAAAGGGTTAGGGAATTTAAATATCCTGGAGTTGTGATCATTAGGAATCTCTCTGATTTTATTGTAAAAAACATGACCCCTGTCCTGAACACCCTACGTTCGAAATGTGCTGCCTGGGAGAATCTTCCTCTGAATCTTCTGGGTCGCATTAGTCTCCTTAAAATCATGATACTGCCCAAATTTAACTATCTGTTTATGAATTTCCCGGTCTGGGTCCCCGCCTCGTTTTTTAGGGAGATTGACCGTATAGTGGGTTCCTTTATTTGGTCGGGGAGAAACCCTAGGTTGGCACGTACTACGTTATGTTTACCTGCAGATTTGGGCGGACTTGCCCTCCCAGATTTCCAGTTATATTTTTGGGCAGCCATGTTGGTGACGGTACACTGGTGGTTCCAGGGTTCTAGATCCAATGTGGCAACCTTTCTCGAGGCGAATATTCTGGGTTCCCTGACGGACCTTCGGAATTTTCCCTATAGTGGACCCAAGGCATATTGTGAGATCCCTGGGCCCACTACAGCAACTTGGAGAGCTAGGCGCAGATACTTGAGACCTGGCCAATTGTCTCCAGCTCATCCCCTATGGGGGAACCCACGACTTAAACACTTCCATATGATACCGGACCCACAGGTGTGGGCTAGATATGGTGTAACCTTGTTGGAACACGTAATGTCTGGGGGTCAACTGCTCCCCTTGCATGAGCTTATGGCTAAATTTGGACTGCCCCGTTGGATGGGGTTCCGGTACCTACAGCTGAGACATGCGGCCAGGGCTCAATTCCCGCAAACTCCCCTGTTACAGACGGACCCCATCGAAGATCTCCTATCTCCTGGAGACTTGTCTAAACCCCTATCCTCAATATATAATGCGTTGCTGGGAAGAGATTCCCCTAAGATTAATGAATTATGGGAAAGATGGCGGGCTGATATCCCATCGCTGGATAGGGAGGGATGGAAGGACTGCCTAGAGTATGGCCCGAAATTAGTGATAGCATCCAAGGACAAACTGATTCAAGTTAAATTTATACACAGGGTCTACTATACCCCGCAGAGACTCCATCGCATATTTCCTGAGAGAGACCCCATGTGTCCTAAATGCAAAGTCCATATAGGCACATTTATACATATGTTCTGGGAGTGCCCAGTTGTTGCACTATTTTGGACTAAGATTGTAGGTGAAATCAACTCCAGATTGCAGACCTCTATTCCGCTCTTGCCGGCCATGGCGTTGTTGGGGATACATGATGATGAGCAGAGGCCATATCATCTTAAATTACTGATTTCCTTCCTTCTTTTCTATGCCAAAAAAGAAATACTTATGAAATGGATAGATTCTTCCCCTCCATCCTTTTCAGCCTGGGAGGCACAGATTGAGGCAGTAATCCCCATGTATAAAATGACATATATAAACCGTGGCTGTCCATGGAAATTTGAAAAAGTTTGGGCTCCGTGGATGGCCTCGTAGAGAAACATTCAGTTCACTACGTTTATTTGCCCCAATAGGGAAGGGTTTTGGAGGGTGGAGGGTACTTGTTGAAAATGGTACTATTAACCTTATGTATTGTTTGCGGGTTTTGCATATTAATTTCCCTATCCTCAAATATGTAATCTACGTATGTAGTGTACTCTACTCTGTTGAATGGTATTCTGTAACTCTGATTATCTATTACAATAATAAAGCACCACTGTTTTTGTTAAAAAAAAAAAAAAAACCTCTGGAAATCAATAAAAACATCAAATTTATTTAAATTTCTATCCAAAGCAAATTTAAGACCTAAATCTAAAATCTTTAATTCATCCTGCGAGAAAGTGGCATCACTAAGGTTAAAAATTCCTTCCATTAAGTTTCTCTTTTGCGTTTTCCTTTGCCCTCCTCTGCAGCCTCTTGTTCTTTTTTTTCCCCTATTTCCGTGCCATTGGGATGTTGTGGGATACCATGGTCGCCATTCTTCCGGAGGGTTCTGGCCCTTCCCTCGTCCCCGGGGAGTCATGGCCCCTCTCCCCCTCATAGGGGGTCCCCCTGAGCCTCTCATCTGAAAATCCCCTCTCTGGTTGTTAGGGTACCAGCCACGACCCCTATTGGGTGGGGGATGGTGGCCGGAATAAATCGGCCAGGACTGACCACCATAGCTACCTCCTCTGCGATCATAGCCTCTTTGGTTGTAAGATCCCCTATAAGATGGATAAGGGTGTTCGTAATTCAGAGGTTCAAACCGATTATAAGTGGGTACACTATAAGCAGGTGTCGGTGGATCATAGTATCCGCCGTTCTGTTGGTTACTTCTTTCAAAATCTTTATATGAACCATCATATTTGCGAATTGGAGTTTTAATAGTATCCAGAACACGTTCTGGTTCCGAATATGAGGAGCCAGACGTGGCACTGGCTTCTTCTACAACCTCCTGCCATTTGTAAACTTTGTTAGATTTATAATCATTGGTGTCTCTGATAATTTTTTTTTCTTTTGGGTGTCTTTATCCACGAAATCCTGTAGCTGTTTTAATTTATCCTTATATTCACCTGAAGCATTTTTGATATATATATATATATATATATTTTTTTTTTTTCTTTTAGGTAAATTAATTGATCAATTGAGACCAAGTTTTAATTTTAATTTTGTTATTATGGATATTCATATTTATATTCCAACTCATATGTTTTTAATGTCCCGTTCATATACGACAGGAATGTTGTGTTCGTGTAGTTTTTTTAATAATAAAGTTTATTGTGGTTGCAACAGAACATGATGAATCAGGATAAAGTGGGTGATCCACACCCATTAGCCTTGATTGGCTGTCACTTATTCCTCCCTTCGGGGAGGAGTTTGTCTCTCACACTATATATTTGACCATCCGTGGGCTGGATGTTATGTCTTTATTGACGCCCTGGAGGAGGGGCGAAACACGTTGACGCAATATCGGGCTCACGTTGTTAACCAGTGATGCTGCTTCCTGCCTTTCGTGGAACACATGCTACGAGCGGCGATTGCGGAAGTTTCTCTGAATGCCTGTTTGCAAGCCCGATTTCGTGAGTAGCGCTGCTATGCGCATTGGAATCTTTCCCCACAGTACTTCATTAAAGTATTTTCTTTTGCTTTTGGGTGGAACATGATGTCCAAGCACATATCCTATTGACCACGCTCCAGGACCATCCTCTTTGCCTTTCTGAACCGCAGCATATCAGGTGACTGACTGTTATCATAGGCTGAAGGGTGATATCCTACCATTGCTGACCAGTGGGACTGTTCTTGGGAATTTGTACAGCATTTCAGCTTGTGTCACACATGTGTATACGCTTACTGTCACTCTGTTCATAATAGCATTATGTTTTTTCTTGCCAAACTATTTAATTTTATGTCACTCATTCATGTTTAACACTTATGGAATAGGTTTTTTATTTATGAACACATTATTATACTTTAGGGTTTCTTCCTTACCAATTATCATATTTATTTTATAGTGTTGTTCTATTCACTTGTTTTATTTATGCTAAGTATCAGTACTTTTTTTCAGCAGCGCAACACATATCTTTTGCTTTGTTTTGTTTAGTTGCTAGTGCTGCATTTCATCGTTTATTGTAAATCAGCTTCTGAGGCTCTGTTCACACTGCCGTGAACTAAAAGTCATGCGATTTACCGTGCTACTTTGCCAGGCAACTTCGGCGCGACTTTGAAGCAACTTCAGGGAAAGCCTGTGTAGTCTTCCTGTAACGTCGGATCCAAATCACAAATCACTTCAGTAGTGTTAATAATTAAGACAGCTCTCTGACTAAAGTGGGATTTCACATGTCACGCCAGTTGGGGTCTCACAAGTCACGGCAGTTAGTCAGAGAGCTGTCTTAATTATTAACACTACTGAAGTTGCTCCGATTTTAGAAAAATTTTCTGTACTACTTCAAGGCGACTTATATCGGACTTGTGCTCATAGACATTAATGGAAGTTCCCTCCAATTTGGATCCTCATCTTAATTGATGTGATTTGGATTCGATGTTACAGGAAGACTACACAGGCTTTCCCTGAAGTTGCTTCAAAGTCGCGCCGAAGTTGCCTGGCAAAGTAGCACAGTAAATCGCATGACTTTTAGTTCACGGCAGTGTGAACCGAGCCTCAGAAGCTGATTGGCTACCATGTACAGCTGGACCAGATTTTCCACTCTCGAGGTTTTAGTAAATCAACCCTCAGGCTGAGACTCGTGCAAGAGGACCTTTTTTGGGGCAACTGTCAGTTTTTCAACCAATCTCTGTGAGTGCTTTTCCCTAGGCTGACACGCTGGAGTTGCCTCCCCTTGGAACGCTATACACATCTGTGAACCCGGACGCTGTCATCCATCTGTCCCTGCAGAGGGCTGTATCTGCATGTGCATATGACCTTGCTATTAAGGAGGTCCACCACTTCTGGTAAGGGCTCAATTTTATTGTCACTTGGATCCACCGCCTGCCTGGACACTTCCTTCACACTCCCTCTTTTCCTCTCACACGGGCTGGGATCGATGAACTGTGGATGTGCGATTTTGTGATTCTCCTTCCTGGGATTTGTGGGTCCTCATTGAGCTCTCTACGAATGGACTTAATTAAATGTTTATTCACCAGCAATTTATGAACTTTGATCACTTTTATATAATTTTTTATTGTTCATAATTTAACACTCTTTTGGTCACTTAACCGTATGTGCACTTTATTCAAAATTGGACTTTATCGTTTATCTATATGCATTCTATGAATTTATTTATTTATTATTGGATTTAATTAACCACTTACAGGCCATTTATGAATTTTATTATCACTTAATTTATATAATTTTGACCACAAGCGCACTTAGTTTTATTCTTTTTAGTTTTATTACATTGATATTAGTGTTTTTCTGTTGCGGCTGCAGTTCAGTGTTTATAATTGCTTGCTTTTTAGCGCGTTTTTTTTTTCTTTTTATTAACTCAATATTGAAACCTACGGACTAAGACTGGGGTGCCATTAACCGCTTCCCGACCGCCCACTGTATATTGACGTCCTGTGTTTTAAAGATGGATATCTCGGTAACGGCAGCAGCTGCTGCCACAACCGAGGTATCCATCTTTAGGGCCGGCGATTCTACACACGATAATGGTGGTCTATGCGGCGGGTTCGCCGCGAGATCACCGTTATCGGCGGCGGGAGAGGTGCCACCCCCCCTCCCGCCGCTCTCCCGCACCCTCCGCCGCTTACCGGAGCCGTCGGTAACGGCGGAGGCGATCGGGTCCTTTCACTTCCTCGGTACTGAGACGAGTGAGGCCAAGATGGCCCCCACCCGTCTCTATACCATGTGACGGCCGGAGCGACGTCATTACGACGGCTCCGCCCACTTCTCTTAAAGGCACAATTTATTTTGTGTCATTTTTTAAACGACTTTTTTTTTTTTTTTTTTTTTTTTTTTGCATTATAGTCTAAATATGAGATCTGAGGACTTTTTGACCCCAGATCTCATATTTAAGAGGACCTGTCATGCTTTTTTCTATTACAAGGGATGTTTACATTCCTTGTAATAGGAATAAAAGTGATCCAAATTTTTTTTTTTTAAAAAACAGTGAAAAAATAAATAAAATAAAGTAAAATAAATAATTAAAAAAAAAAAAAAAATTTTTTAAAGCGCCCTGTCCCGACGAGCTCGCGCGCAGAAGCGAACGCATACGTGAGTAGCGCCCGCATATGAAAACGGTGGTCAAACCACACATGTGAGGTATCGCCGCGACCGGTAGAGTGAGAGCAATAATTCTAGCCCTAGACCTCCTCTGTAACGCAAAACATGCAATCTGTAGAATTTTTTAAACGTCGCCTATGGAGATTTTTAAGGGTAAAAGTTTGACGCCATTCCACGAGCGGGCGCAATTTTAAAGCGTGACATGATGGGTATCAATTTACTTGGCGTAACATTATATTTCACAATATAAAAAAAAATTGGGCTAACTTTACTGTTGTCTTATTTTTTTTTTCAAAAAAGTGAATTTTTTCCAAAAAAAGTGCGCTTAGAAGACCGCTGCGCAAATACGGTGCAAAAAAAAGTATTGCAATGACCGCCATTTTATTCTCTAGGGTGTTAGAAAAAAAACAATATATAATGTTTGGGGGTTCTAAGTAATTTTCTAGCAAAAAAACCTGTTTTAAACTCTTAAACACCTAAAATCCAAAACGAGGCTGGTTTTGAAGTGGTTAAAGTTCATGTGCGTGTAAAGGCAGGTGCCCCAATACTGTTGACAATAAAGTGTATATATCCTCCTCTAGCTGTCTGCATATAATACCGATCAGCAGCACTTTTTGGATAAATTACTTGAAGTCCCAACTCTGGGAAACTTACAAATGATCCCTTAAAGTGGGGTTGTGTCCACACTGTAAGGGTACATTGCTGTCTGGGGGAAAGAGGGGGAGTTTTTGGGGACTTTAAACGAGGCAATGACAGGGTAAGGTCATACACCTCCATGCCTATTACAAGATCATTAAAACAGGGGGGAATTAGGACTTAATATGAAACACACGGCTACAGTCTGGTAAAATTGGTAGATATATAAAGATCACATTTATTAATTCATATATGTATTCATGCTCAATCATAACACAATAAAAATAGATAAGGTCCCATTTATTCATCTATGTACACATGTTCCATCATGACATACTACAGTAATAAAAGTAATGCTCATTGGTAGCACATTATTGATTCACAAATGTCCACATGTTCCATCACAGCATGAAACAATTGTACGTATTGATGTTGATTGTGACCAAATGCCTCTCTAGTCTAACATCAAATTGTCACCATAGAGATGGATCATAACGGCAAATAATTTGTATAAGTGATCTGATGATTAGCACATTGAGATGTAGCATCCAAAAGAGTTCTACGCATTTTGTGGATTTATCCAGTCATCAGGAGCAGATGCAAAGTGCATAGAACATATCTGCAATGAGATACATAATTGTTAATATAATCTAATAGTTGGCCAAGGAGAGGGGAGGGGGGGGGGAGAGGAAGGGAATAAAGGAAGAAAACTCTCCCATGTTTACTTACAAATCAACTATAAGTTCAAAATTTAGTACTGAGAGCTGATGGCACATTGGGGCATCAGCTCTGGCAGTATGGTCCGTGGCACACACGCCAATGCAAGCAGGAGTGAACATCTATAGGAGTGTAGTCCCCAATATTGATATAATATCACCAAAGGATTTCTGTGAAAGATAGTTGGATGTGTGTAAATGTATATAGTAACATATCTGATTCTATATCAGAAGCCATAACCAATATGAGTGATACCGGTGGTAATAGCCCCAGGTGAAGAAAGGAAGTAAAATAATATACTAAGGTGAAAACATACATCTCTTGCCAAAGGAGATTAGGTGATAAAAAAGAGACTGAACACCAAAATAGGGACCAGTGATAAAATAAAATAAAGTGATATCTTGTAATGCTAAGTGCAGAGGCCCTAATCCAAGATGGTGCATATTATCCCACCATAGCAAGGACCAAAGAAAATGAGTGTGCCACCTAGGGTGATACTTATATTGAAGTGCAGCCACAGGACCCTCCCAACGTCATGCTAGCATAGTCCATGAGGGGGTGGCACCAGCACCTGAGCGGCTATTCGTCACTCGGCGATTGATTTACCCTCACCTGACCGCAGATGGAAAGGCCACACGCCGGAGCGTGGCGTCACATGTGACATCACACTTACGCCGTGTGGAGCGTGGCGTCGATGCGCAATGAGTATTTGCCCACCCCCCCACATCTGAAAATAATTGTCAATATAATCTAATAGTTGGCCAAGGAGAGGGGGGGAGAGGGAAGGGAATAACATAAAACTCCACCATTTTTACTTACAGATCAACTATAAGTTCAAAATGTGGTAATGAGAGCTGATGGCTCAGTACATTTTGAACTTAAAGCGGAGGTTTGCTGAAAAATAAATATTAAAAGCCAGCAGCTACAAATACTGCAGCTGCTGACTTTTTATATATGGACACTTACCTGTCCAGGGAGCCCGCGGTGTCGGCAGCCGAAGCCGATCCGTCCTTCGGCTCTCGGCTGCTGCCGCCTCCATCCTTGGTAAGGGAATAAGGAAGTGAAGCCATGCGGCTTCACTTCCTGGTTCCATACTGCACATGCGCGAGTCGCACTGCGCGTCCTCTCAGGTCCCTGCTGTATTCTGTCTCACAGAATACAGCGGGGGGAGGATGGGGTATGCGGCGGAAGTGGTGTAGGTCACCGCATACACCGCGGTGATCTATGCCAGGAAGTGGGAGCAAATACCTGTATAAGACAGGTATCTGCTCCCTCCTCCCCCCTGAAAGGTGCCAAATGTGACACCGGAGGGGGGGGAGAATCCAAAAAGTGGAAGTTCCATTTATGGGTGGAACACCACTTTAAATTTGATCTGTAAGTAAAAATTGGGGAGTTTTCCTTTATTCCCTTCCCCCCTCTCTGCTTGGCTAACTATTAGATTATATTGACAATTATGTATCTCATTGCAGATATGTCATATGCACTTTGCATCTGCTCCTGATAAGTGGATTAATCCATGAAACGCGTAGAACTCTTTTGGATGCTATGTCACTACAATGATGTGCTAATCATCAGATCACTTATATGAATTCTTTGCAGTTATGATCCATCTCTATGGTGACAGTTTGATGTTAGACTAGAGAGGCATTTAGATCACAAGTGTACCATACTGTGATGGAACATGTGGACATTTGTGAGTCAATAATGTACTACCAATGAGCATTACTTTTTATTACTGTAGTATGTCATGATGGAACATGTATACATATATGAATTAATAAATGTGATCTTTACATATCTACCAATTTTATCAGATTGTAGCCGTGTGTTTCATATAAAGTCCCAATTCCCCCGTTTTAATTATGCTGTTTAGTCTACGGGAGAGGAGAAGCACTTTTACTTACTTGATCCTGCCATTCAGCGGATGGCGCTCTCCCACACTCTGGCGGTAGACTGTCCCTCAGCATCAGAGCTGAGACAAGGGGTGGGCAGGAAGGGCAGTTGCCCCGAGCACAGTGGTAGAGGGGCTACCCTCACAGTATACATGCCCCAGATCAGTATCAGGCAACCAGTAGGCCACGGCTTCATGTCTGCTCTGATAGCTACTGCTGTCACACTGTGCTCCAACTTGCCCACATTTCACCCTATTCACCCAAAGCTGACATGAAAAACACGTGCATGTGCAACTTACCTCCTAGCTACTAGAAAGGAAGTGATTGGTCCCTTGTGTGCAGTGCACAATACATGCCAACCATGAACAGCTGGAAACAAGTTCATGTCCCAGTATGCTTAATGTCATCATGTCCAAAGCAGGGCTATGGACCCTTTTCTCCAATCATCCACCCTTTAAACATGGACATATGACTCAAAAGCACTTATAAAACGCAACCACAGTGCATTTTTGATGCCTTTTTTTCATTTATTTCAATAAGGGGGGGGGGGGTGCATTGTTGGTACGCTTTTTGAACATGCAACAAAAATGCAGGGTGCAGGATGCACCTTCATACCATGAATCGCACAGGAATGTGCTGTGCATACCTAAGCGATTCACATGTGATTCGGGTGCAGTGCGATTTCAGTCCATTTAATTGAATGACCAAAAGACGTGCTTATAATACTTTATCACAAGCACAGCAACCAGATCGCATGATACTACAGTACTATACGATCCAGTGCAGGCAAATGCACTGCGTTTTTTACTTGCATTTGGGGTATCATTAAGTTAACGACACCAGCTGCAGATCGCATGTGCAGATGGGTTTCATTATTTTCCTCAAAATTCTACAAACAATACCCCATAATGACAACGTGAAAGAAAAAATTTGCAAATTTATTAAAAATAAAAAACGAAAAAAATCCCATGTACATAAGTATTCACAGCCTTTGCTCCATACTATTTTGAAGCACCTTTGGCACCAATTACAGCCTCAAGTCTTTGTGAGTATGATGCTACAAGCTTGGCACACCTAGCGGTGCACAGTCATTTTCAGATCTCTCAAGAGAGGTTCAATCGGGTTCAAGTCTGGGCTCTGGCTGGGCCACTCAAGGATATTCACAGAGTTGTCCCATAGCCACTCCTTTGTTATCTTGGCTGTGTGCTTACACTCCTGTTGGAAGATGAACCTTCACCCCAGTCTGAGGTCATGTGCACTCCAGAGCAGGTTTTCATCAAGGATGTCTCTGTAAAGTGCTGCATTCATCTTTGAATCCTTGATCCTGACTAGTCTCCCGCTGAAAAACATCCCCACAGCATGATGCTGCCACCACCCTGCTTCACCGTAGGAATGGTATTGGCCAGGTGATGAGCAGTGCCTGGTTTCCTCCAGACATGACACTTGCCATTCAGGCCAAAGAGTTCAATCTGTTTCATCAGACCAGAAAATTTTGTTTCTCATGGTCAGAGTCCTTCAGGTGGGCTGCCATGTGCCTTTTACTGAGGAGTGGCTTCCGTCTGGCCACTCGACCATACAAGCCTGATTGGTGGAGTGCTGCAGAGATGGTTGTTCTTCTGCAAAGTTCTCTCTCCACAGAAAAACACTGGAGCTCTGTCAGAGTGACCATCAGTTTCTTGGTCACCTCCCTAAGAACCTTCTCCCTCGGGTACGCAGTTTGGCCAGGCTGCCTGCTCTAGGAAGAGTCCTGGTGGTTCCAAACTTCTTCCATTTACGGATGATGGAGGCCACTGTGCTCATTGGGACCTTCAATGCTGCAGACATTTTTCTGTAGCCTTCCCCAGATCTGAGCCTCAATACATTCTTGTCTTGGAGGTCTACAGCCAATTCCTTGGACTTCATGGCTTGGTTTGTGCTCTGACATGCACTGTTAGCTGTGGGACCTTATATAAACAGGTGTGTGCCTTTCCAAATCACGTCCAACCAACTGAATTTACCAGAGGTGAACTCCAATCAAGTTGTAGAAACATGTCAAGGATGGTCAGTGGAAACAGGATGCACCTGGGCACAATTTTGAGTGTCATGGCAAAAGCTGTGAAAAATTATGTACATGTGATTTTTTTTCGTTTTTTAATAAATTTGCAAAGATTTCAAACAAACTTTTTTCACGTTGTCATTATGGGGTATTTGTAGAATTGAGGAAAATAATGAATTTAATCCGTTTTGGAATAAGGCTGTATCATAACAAAATGTGGAAAAATTTAAACGCTGTGAATACCTTCCCGATGCACTGTATTCCAATATTTCTCTTCTTTTTAAGTTTCACACCGACTCAGCTAATGTGACAGAAGGGGGCAGGGGAGGAGCAAACAAGGATGCTGTGCAGGCGCCCGACATCCTCCTTGTAAACTGATGACATCATTGGTTGATAGGATGCCAGCCACTAGAAGGTTGTAATGGTGAACATTGAAAGCCTGTGGCTTTGTGTAACGAAAAGGCAGGCTTGATCCACCCACTGGCCTGTATACAATTTCTGGGCAATTTATAGGCATTTTGCCAATGCAACCCTGCAGAAATGTGAAGGCACCCTGGCTGAAAAAGGCTGGTCTAACATGTTCTTGTTGTTCTAATTACATAGGCCACGTGATTTGTTCAGGTTTAGAAAGCATAAAACAAATTTAAAAAAAAAAGAAAAAAAAAGGGGGCCTAAAAAGTGCCCCATACTATACCAACACCAAAAAAGTGCACCCGAATTACATTACTGCGTTTGGGATTGAAACTATAGATACTAGGCTCCCAGAGTGTACAATTTAAGGTGCCCAGTAAACTTTTTGCATTTTCAATCTTAAACAAACAGTTAAAGTGGATGTAAACCCAATTTTTTTTTTATATATATATATATATATATATATATATATATATATATATATATATATATATATATATATATATATATATCATACTGTAGAGTATAAGATTTCCTATCATTTGAGCCCAGTCTTGCCACACAGAGTTAATCCATCTCTGAGCTATCCTATTTTATTGTTCAGTGAGAAAAATCTTGACAAACTGAGAAAAACTTTGGCAAATACTCCCCCTTGCTGTGAGTGACAGCCTAAGACACATGCATTATTTTTTAATTCCCTCCCCCATTCCTTTCTTCAGCAGCTCTGCAAGGATTGGCTGTTCCATACCTCACCATGATTTGGCATGCTGAAGTCATGTGGTTACTTTCCTGTCTTTTCACTGGATGTTAGAGATCATAGCAGAAGTTCAGTGTTAGAAATAAACAGGAGAAAATGCATATTGACAAGGGGAGTGTAGAGGTGGGCGGGGAGTCTACTGACATCACGACTCCACCCACCGAGCTCCAGACAACAGACCCACCCACAGAATCAGCAGTTTTTCGGGTTTAATAACAGACAGAGGGGAGACATTTGACAGGTAAAGATACATGCAGGAGGCATGTATATCCTTATAGATAACCCCCATGGCAGTAGTTTAGAAAGGATGACATTGGGTTTACATCCACTTTAATCTCTGCATGGGCTTAATGAGAAGTTCGAGGTTCACTCTCTTTTGTGTGTTCCTTATATGCATGCAGTCTCCAGGTTTGACCTTACGTTAATCCTGTTTGCTTCACGTCAGCACAAGATATGTATTGGCTACATTCTTTTTCTTTTCATGGATACTTTGGTTAATTTTTCTTGTGATTCTCCTGGTTTTAACCTTGGTTCAGACTAATGTGGTGCGAGTTGAATTAGTTTTGCAGTGCGAATTGATGTCTCTCTCATTAGCACATGGTCCAGGGATTGGAGATGAAGAAAAAAGTAGAGGTGCACCAAATGGGTTTTTTGGTGCCGAAACCGATACCGAAAATGAAAAATACACTAGGCCATTTTTAGCTTTCTTCTTATATACTGTACACACAGCACTTGCAAGGAAGCATATCTAGATCCAGTAAAGCTTGGCACATGTGTAGATTCAAGGAGTAGAACATATGAAAATCTATCATCAAGTTTCTTTAGTGATCTTGTACTACCCATGTCTATTCTTTCCAGTATAAATAAATGTGGTAGAGCTAAATAATTTAAAGTCTGATTCATTAAAACTGAATAAAAGAAAGCAATGACAAAATACATTGTTTGAATAGTAACAATAACATCATGAAAATAATATATTAAAGCAATAGTATTAAAGTGGTTGTATACCTTTTTTGTTAACTTTTACCTACAGGTAAGCCTATAAATAAGGCTTACCTGTAGGTCAAAAAAATATCTCCTAAACCTGTAAGGTTTAGGAGATATTCCCCTCGCACTGAGCCGCTGACTGCAGCGGCGCATGCACACAGGGGATTCTCGGCTGACAGCCCGGCAAACTCCGGAGCTTGCCGGGCAGAAGTCTCCCGCGCGCATGCGCGGGAGTGACGACATCGCGGCTCTGGCCACTCACAGCGCCGGAGCCGCAATACCCGGAAGACACACCGAGGGGAGATGTCAGCTCCCTCGGCGTGGACCAGGTGAGATGCCGGCGCCTCGTTCCAAGGTAAGTATCTCATAATGAGCTAGTATGTGGTGCATACTAGCTCATTATGCCTTTTGCCTTGCAGGTGTAAAAAAAAAAAAAAAAAAAAGACAACGGGTATACAACCGCTTTAATAACATCACCATGCACAAAAGCTCAAATTTTGTGCCTTTCTTCCAATTTTCCCAGACTCATAAAACACAAATCTATGGATGGTTGTAATGTCAGCAGCCAAACCAAAATTAAAAAGAGAAAATCACTTTATTTAATGTAGATATTTCCAGGGGTTGAGTGACTTGTATGTTATAGTAAAGCTGGAGTTGACCTATATTACACCTGAAACCGCCCTGAAAGGAGGCCAAGGCGATCAATGTTTCGATGTAAAACACTATGTACAATACCCATGTACTTGGCTGGGTCACCTTCTCGAGTAAAGTCTCTGTAAAATACTGCTCGCTCTGCCTGGAATACAAATCTCTGTGGAAAAGGCCCATTTTCTCGTACAAAGTCCCAAACACTGAGCAGTAGCAAGCGGACCTCATATGGCGCCAGGAGGGAGAACATCTCATGCATGTTTGTGAGAGCTGGAGGAAGGAGCTGTCCCTCTCCCATACAGGATACTAACTCACAAGAAGCCATTAGATGCCATGGAGAGTTGATAGAAGATGACTCACGTGATGCTTCCCAATGTGCCAAAAGTGTAGCAAGAAGACCCCTAAGCAAAACTGAACAATAACAAAGAGCAGGACGGCCCTGTGCCACGACATGAAGAAGCTGAAAAAGTAAAGGATTTTTACGGAAGCATCCATATATAAGCAAGTCTCTTTGTACTGTGGTTCGTGCATGTTCCTCCGGTGGCCAAGCCAACTCACTGTTTGTCACATCAAGGCAAGCACACTCAGTGATTGTCACTGCCAAAGTCTTCGCAGCCTCAGGGTCTAAAGTAGTCAACTGCCCATCTTCTTCTCCTTTATTGGCACAGCAGCAGCATAATAGGGAGATCAGACTCTGTGTATTTTCGGCACACTCCTCTTGTCCACTTTGCCGACTTTTCTCCTCTGGCTTTAACCCTGCTCCGATTACTCCTGCATGAAACACAGACCACACACTTCCTGAAAAATCTACTGTTGAGCCAAGGTGACTGTTACTCTCTAAAAGAGAACCAGTTGCTCCCTCTGATTTCTGAGACACTGGGACAGTGCTTTGTCCTCCAAAAAGTCCTGCATTACCCTGGTGCAATGCTCCTTCAACAAGTTGATGTAGCACTGCTTTTCTGCCAGCATGAGAGACTTTACTGAGGCACAAAAGAAGCCGAGAGGCACTGCTTACTCCAGAGCTGCTGCGTATGTGCATGGAATGGAATAAAAGGTATGAAGATGAGCGAATAAGAAGGTGGAGCTGGGCAGGGGGTAGAGATGAAGGGAAAGGACAACAACACAGTAGTAGACAAGCAGCCTCACACACACCAGGGTTGCTGTGTAGAAGCAACTGGCCAAAATCAGACAAATGCTCAGAAAGTGCTGCTCCTATCTCTCTACCCATTCCCCCTTCTTCGTTTTGGACAACAAGAGCCAAGTTCTGCAACAACTGCAGAGCTCTCTTATCTGTCAGAGCACCTGCATGCACCTGAGACACACTTCGCGCTACTACTGCTAGAGCTAGACCTTGCATAGAGGAGGAAAGTACTGCATGAAGCTGGACTGCTAGGCCCAGCTCTTCAGGACTCTGAGCTAGGGTAAGCAATAGGCAAAGGGCTTCCGGGGCACATGGTGGATTACTATAGATGCAGAGCAATCCCAGAAGCTGATGAATCCACAAGTGACGCTTCCTCTCTAAACGAAGCATTTCAGCACACAATTCTGAAAGATGGCCCCTCATAGCATCTAAAAATGGAACTGCTCTTGGCTGGGCTTCACTTGCTCCCCTTCCCGATGTTCTTCCATAAACTTGCTTTTGTAGACTGAGAAGCAGCAATCTTACAATGCGATCACAAGCCTCCCTGACAGAATCATGCACTGCTAACCCTGGCGTAGTTATAACAGAAGCAGGCATTGCTGTATCCAGAAGAAAACGCAGAAGGCGTGGAGCACCAGCAGATGTTTGGCATGCCAGGTGTACACTTAGATTAAGCATGTTGTCCAGTTCTTCACGAGGTAGGGTTGAGCAGTGCTGTTGTAGCTGGGCTAATGTGGAGGGCTTTAAAGAATCTACCAAATCTTGACATACAGTTCCCAACAAAGATGATGAAAGAGCTGCCAGCTGCAACAAGTATGGTAGAGTTGCTCTCTGTTGCTTGCTTCCGGGCCTCAGACTTTCATGAAACATTCTCAGGATCTCCTGACGAATACTGTTTCCATGGCGTGAGCTTAAATGGCCTAAAATACCCACCACAGAGCCCAACTTTGGTACACGTTTTTCAGGGGTCTCCGCAGGGGAGCTGTGTGCACAAAAATCCTTAAGTCCACATGATAGCACTCGGCTGATTATGGTACTTGGAAAGGAGTTCCCAATGTGTGCTACCACCCAATCAAAATGTGGAGAGTGTTGAACTGAAGTATCTAGCAAAGCATCCACACAGGCATCTGGGCAGCTATCTATCATAGTGGAAAGACAGAGAGTGTAAATGTCCATAAGAACTCGCGTGGCTCTACATGACATCCACAGTTGTAACAATTCATTGAGACTTGCAGAGTGTGGCATCCCTTGTCTGTTTGCATGTTTACTGCTCAACTGTCCCATAAGTTCAATAGACCATGCAGAGATGAGAGGTGCCCAAGCTCTTGGATTAAGCTTAATAAACTCTTCTAGCACCTTTTGCACCTCCTGTGTCACTTCATCCAAACCTGGAGTGGATAGTGGAGGAGGCCCTCGACGCTGAGAGGATGAGGATTGTGGAAGGGATTCTTGAGAATCTCTTTCACTTAGGAACCAAGAAACGCTGTCATGAAAAACGGAACGCAGGTGTTCCAGTACGGCATGCCGGGCAGAAGGCAAACAGCGCATTAGTAACAGGGCACAGCGGGCATGGTCACGAGGGCTTAACTTTTGGCCGTGCTGAGGATCAGAACCACTTAGGAATGACTTGATCTGAAGGGAGAGATCCTGCGGGCTGTGAAGGAGAAATTAGTTGTTGAAACGTTACTACAATACTTACATGGTCAGAAAATAAATTGGATGTAAAAACTATTCTCATATATTCAACATGTATCAGAAATGTTTTTTTAAACACAAAGGCAATTAAAACCTTCAGTTTCAGAAGCCCATGATGGCTTTGAAAGGATATACGAGGATTCTTTTGGTAAATTGCTGACCTTTGCTTCTGAAAATGGTAGTTTTGTGGCTGTAATGCTGATGCTTTTAGCAGCATCACATTTCTCGGAAGGGGACATGCAGCTTCTTGCCATACATTATAGCGGAAAGCTTGTGCCATAGCAGGTTTGGAAATGCCAGTCTTTCCATTTTACTGTATGGCAGAATAGAAGCAGCTTCCAAGAAAAATAACTGTGACACAATTAATTTATTGATTTAAAGTAGTTCCAAAGGCAAAAGTCTTTTTACCTTCATGAATTCTCTGCAATAGATGAAAAGACTTTCAATAGGAGTTCCTCCAACCACCCCCCATCCCCCTTAAACACTTACCCGAGTCTTCTCTCGATCACATGCTGTCCGGTCTCAAGCAGCTCTTCTCCCCTCTTCCTGTATTCACAGGAGGCTCTGACAGCAGCTGGAGCCATTGGCTCCTGCTGCTGCCAATCAAATCCTGTGATGAGGAAGCAGGGGGCTGGGCAGAACTGTGCTGTGTATTTATGGATGCAGACAGCCAGGCTTGGGTGTGCACCAGTAGCTTGCAATGGGGACATTCAGAGAAAAGACGCCGAGAGCGCTGGCAGGGGATCCCAGTAGGGGAGGTAAGGGGCCGCTCTATGCAAAACCATTGCACAAAGAAGGCAAATATAACATCTGTTTTATTTTAGGAAAAAAAAGTTTACAACTGCCTTAAAGCTGAACTTTACCCATAACAACTTGATAAAAAATAATGTTCTTTAGCAAGGAATATACATTCCACATTAATAATTATGCTACCAAAATGAGTGTGTGCTGTAAATTGCCTCCAGCATTGCTCCTTTCTTCTTGCTGAAGCCCAGAACCCCTCATCAGCAAGTAATTATAAAGAGGAACTAAACCCATCGATTTAATGATTTCAAAACACAGTTATATTCCTGGAATGTCAGGATTGCTAACTGTAACATTTGCTTGTGTCCTTAACCAAACTGTCAAATCATCAAACGACTGGTGTCATAACTGATCACGTGCCGCCCCATGGCAGTTGCAGATCACACAGAAGCAGCTTTCTTGGCTGTAAAGGATATGAGGGTTTAATTCCGCTTTAAGGCTGTCAGCAGATTAGTCTCTACAAACTCGGCAGTGCCTAAAATGGAGAGCAATTGAGCATGTGCAGAGCAGGGTGAGACAGTGTGTTAGACCCCTTTCAAACTAAAAAATAGCACCTGCAAAGCGCCCTGAAAGAGCCGCTCCTGTCTCTCCAATCTTTGGAGCGGTGTGTATACCGCTCCTCCAACGCTCCTGCCTATTGAATTCAATGGGCAGCGCAGCTGTACCGCCGGCTTTGCGGGTGGTTTTAATCCTTTCGCGGCCGCTAGCAGGGGGTAAAAGTGCCCTGCTAGCGGCCGAATAGTACTGCGAAATTGATGGTAAAGCGCCGCTAAAAATAGCGGCGCTTTACCGCCCACGCACCAACCGCCCCAGTGTGAAAGGGGCTTTACTGGATTTTAAACAGTATAGACACTTATTTTTTTTAATGTTTTATATTAAAAAATACCTGCAAAAGGGGCCAGCCTGAAGTGATCTAGCAGGACTTAATTTTCTGACTAAAGTTCCCCTTTAAAGCAGAGCTCCACCCAAAAGGGAAGCTCCGCTTGTTTTGCAAATCCACCTACCTTCCTGGCACTTTTTGGGGGGGAGCGGGGAACTGGTATCAACAGGTACCCACTCCCACTTGCGGCTCAGATCGCCACAACCATCTGAGCCAGAAGTTTGCCCCCCCCCCAGTCTTCTGGGACACATCACAGATTCCAGAAGACTATGGTACCATCTACGACTCGTGCATGCACAGTAGGAATATGGCTGTGAAGCTGCAAGGCTTCACTTCCTGTTTTCCTTACTTGCTATGCAGGTGCCTGCAACCAAAGCCAATTGAAGATTTAGTTTGGGTGCCGACATCGCGGGATCCCTGGACAGGTAAGCGTCCTTATATTAAAAAAGTCAGCAGCTACAGTATTTGTAGCTGCTGACTTGATTTTTTGGGGGGAACCGGGAGCTGGTATCCATCCATTTTAATCTAAAAATAGTTAAGATCTTTTGCGTCATACCACGGGGGCTCCATGATTGGTTTGAAGGAAAGTGTCGTGTAAAAAAAAATAAAAAATAATGTAACCAACTTATTTCTACAAATGGAAAACAGGTGACTAAAGATAGCAAAACATTAGAAGTAGATTTGTATAGAAAAGAAAATTAAAAATTACAGCAGCGCCACTTTACCTGAGCTGGGGAGGGACCCCTTGTGGCTGGGAAGAAATCATGATGAGTTTTTCCAAAACTATCTTCCCACACACAGAAACATCACCTGAGAAAATAAATCAGCAATGACAGCTTTCAACAACTGCACTACATACACACTACAAATGCTATGCATGTAGGTCATACTGTCCACACAACACGTTCCTTTCTGTGCATGAAAACTTTTTTGGCCATTTACTTGATCACCAAACTGTCCAAAATGCAGCCAATAATCACAATGTATTTTCAATCAGTCTTCATCCTCGATAAGCTGACATGCTGGTATCATAAGTATCATTTCTGAGCAAATGTGAAGGGTGCAGCTATCATTCAAAACTTAAATCATTGCATTAGGCCTGATTCACACCTATGCATTTTTAGTGCTGTTTGCAGATTTGCACTACAGAATGTGTTTCATAGGAAACCATGTTAAATGGACTGTAGTGCACATCTGCAAAAAGCGCTTAAAATGCATAGGTGTGAATCAGGCCTTAACCGCTTCCCGACCGCCTCACGCAGATATACTGCGGCAGAAGGGCACGTACAGGCAGATTAATGTACCTGTACGTTGCCCTTTAACAGGCAGCTTGCGGGCGCGAACGCCGGAAGCTTCGTGACTGTGGGTCCCGCAGACTCGATGTCCGCGGGGAAACACGCGATCGTCTCACGGTGAGGAAGAACGGGGAGATGCTAATGTAAACAAGCATCTCCCCCTTCTGCCTGACACTCACACTGATCACACCTCCCTGTAATCGGGAGAGGTGATCAGTGTTGTGTCACACACAGCCCCTCCCCCCCCACAGTTAGAATCACTCCCTAGGACACACTTAACCCCTACAGCGCCACCTAGCGGTTAACCCCTACACTGCCAGTCACATTTACACAGTAATCAATGCATTTTTAATCGCACTGATCGCTGTATAAATGTGAATGGTCCGAAAATCGCGCCAAAATTGTCTGGCGTATCCTCCATGTCGCAGTCACGAAAAAAAATAAAAATAAATCACTGATCGCCACCATTACTAGTAAGAAAAATTTTTTTTTAATAAAAATGCCATAAAACTATCCCCTATTTTGTAGACGCTATAACTTTTGGGCAAGTCAATCAATAAACGCTTACTGCGTTTTTTTTTTATACCAAAAATATGTAGAAGAATACGTATCGGCGTAAACTGAGGGAAAAAGAAATTTAGATATTTTTCGGGGATATTTATTATAGCAAAAAGTAAAAAATGTGTTTTTTTCAAAATTGACGCACTTTTTTGTTTATAGCGCAAAAAATAAAAACTGCAGAGGTGATCAAATACCACGAAAAGAAGGCTCTATTTGTGGGCAAAAAAGGAAGTCAATTTTATTTGGGAGCCACGTTGCACAACCGCGCAATTGTCAGTTAAAGCGACGCAGTGCCGAATTTGGCCAGCCAAACGGTCCGGGGCTTAAGTGGTTAAAGAATAAGTTCACCTCTTGTAACAAATTAAACCCTTATTCGGGATGTAACATGTTACATATGTATGTACTGGCCCCTGTTCCCTCCGATCCCATTTTGACAGCTAGCGGAGGATCCTCTCTCCCCACTAGCTGCCGCAATCTAAAGAAGACGTGGCCGTGCAGGGCTCCGCCCGCTTCATCCATTCAGTGTTCTGTGAATGAGAAACTACAAAAGGGGGGGGGGGGGGATTTTTTTTCTTTACACCATTATTGCTTATAACAGTGATGATTACTGTTATAAGCAATAGTTTTACCTGTCATTAATGGCTTTCATTCAGGACATCTTGATTACTATTGTGATCTGTGAATGGCTACAGCTAATCACATGGTACAGGGTGCTGTGATTGTCCCAGGTACCATGTGATAGCTGTGGGCCAATCACATCATCACATAAATAAGCAAAACAGTCACGAATGGAAGACATTCGTGACTGTTTTGTTGACATTGTAATCATGATACCCCGGCCGGTCCCTCACAGCAGCCGGTTACCAATCACGGTGATCCACCAAACACAGCGATTATGGGTTTGCACCGATGCGCGCATGTTTTCAGCAATGTACCAGTAGATTCCGGAGCCTGCAGCGGACGCCCGCCTGCAGTGTAATTACGGTGATCGGGTCAGAAGGTGGTTAAATGGACATTGAATGTGAAGTTAGGCTTTAAAGTTTACATGGAGCCAAAATTGTTTCCACTTTGGATAGTGTAGGGAAGCAATAAAACCCGAGTTAGGTTCTTTTTTTTTTGGTGTCTGTCCCACTGAGATTTCCTCACTTTCTGTCTTGGGCGGCACAACAGGAAATGAGAGAAAATCTCCCCAATCTGAGGGAATCGTCAGAGGAACATTTCCCTTCATTGGAGGACTTCTCTGGTGACTTCTCTAACATTCTGATTTCCCCTCACTTCCTGTGACAGTGGTCAGCAGGACAAATAGAAAACAGGAATGAATATGGTAATTACTATAGATCTGCAGGGAGAATCAAGGAAGAGGTAGCTGGAGTTCCACTTTAAGAAGAGCCCAGAATCATCAAATTTCTTCACTGAGAGACTCCAACAGACCTACTGAGGGGCAACTCCACCCCCAGGACCTCTCCTGAGAACATCTGATGGGTGAAGTCCCTATAGGGGGCAGGGAGTCCCTACAAGACTTGTACTCCGCATTCTGGGGGCTCACAGTACAGAACACCCCTATCCATGTCAGTGTACAGGAGACGTCTGCAGGTATCTGTGTACAAAGACTAACCCACCGAAACAATGGCGGCTCCCCCCTCCTACACACCACCAGCCCAGACAGCTCTTCTTATTCCCGCCACACAGAGGAGTCAGCTGGCTCCCCTCATACACAGTCCGCTCTCACCTCCACATCACCGCCATCTTGGATCCGCTCTCACCCTTCACCCCGCCCACCAGCTAACGCTGACAGAAGCCACGCCCAATCCTCGGCGCTATCCCATAAAACACCGCCGTGAACACTTCTTGACTGGCGCTTCCCATTGAACCGTCACCTCGTCTGATTGGTCAGTTCTAGTATAATACAACAAGCTACGCCCCGAATATAGAACTAGAGATGACGGCGCCGTTCGCTGAAGATGATTGGGGGAGCAGTGCACACAAAGGGCGGGGCTGATAATGTGGGAGATGATAGGCTGGAGCAGAGGGGTCTGGTGTAATATTGTCATCACTACTGGCTGTTCTGTACACCAACTCTTTTATAACCAGGGTTCCTTCAGGTTCCTTCAGGGGTGTTTTGGCAAAATGCCTAACAATTGGCCAAACATTGTATACAAGGCAGTGATTGGATGAAGCCTGTTAGTTACACAAAGCCTCAGACTTTCATTGGGAGTTAGAGCTTCACGATTCTGGATAAAATGAGAATCACAATTTTTTTGCTTAGAATAAAGATCACGATTCTCTTAGATTCTCGCAGCATAACATCATCTTTCACATCATACAAAAAAATTGCGTTAACTTTACTGTTTAGTTTTAGTTAATTCATTGAAGTGTACTTTTTCCCAGAAAATTGTGTTTGAAAGACCGCTGCGCAAATTCCGTGTGACATAAAATATTGCACCAACCGACATTTTATTCTCTAGGGTCTCTGCTGAAAAAAAAATATATATATATCTACAGTATCCCACAAAAGTGAGTACATCCCTCACATTTTTGTAGATATCTTATTATATCTTTTCATGTGACAACACTGAAGAAATGACACTTTGCTACAATGTAAAGTAATGAGTGTACAGCTTGTATAACAGTAAATTTGCTGTCCACTCAAAATAACTCAACACACAGCCATTAATGTCTAAACTGCTGGCAACAAAAGTGAGTACACCCCTAAGTGAAAATGTCCAAATTGGGCCCAAAGTGTCAATATTTTGTGTGGCCACCATTATTTTCCAGCACTGCCTTAACCCTCTTGGGCATGGAGTTCACCAGAGATTTACAGGTTGCCACTGGAGTCCTCTTCCACTCCTCCATGACGACATCACAGTGCTGGTGGATGTTAGAGACCCTGCGCTCCTCCACCTTAAATTTGAGGATGCCCCACAGATGCTCATTGGGGTTTAGGTCTGGAGACATGCTTGGCCAGTCCATCAGCTTTATCCTCAGCTTCTTTAGCAAGGCAGTGGTCGTCTTGGAGGGGTGTCTTGGAGGGGTGTTTGGGGTCGTTATCATGTTGGAATACTGCCCTGCGGCCCAGTCTCTGTAGGGAGGGATCATGCTCTGCTTCAGTATGTCACAGTACATGTTGGCATTCATGGTTCCCTCAATGAACTGTAGCTCCCCAGTGCCGGCAGCATTTATGCAGCCCCAGACCATGACAATCCCACCACCATGCTTGACTGTAGCCGTAATCCAGGTCCTTAGTCTGCTTCTCTTCAGCAAACTGTTTGCAGGCTTTTTTGTGCATCATCTTTAGAAGAGGCTTCCTTCTAGGATGACAACCATGCAGACCAATTTGATGCAGTGTGCGGCGTATGGTCTGAGCACTGACAGGCTGAGCCCCACCACCCCTTCAACCTCTGCAGCAATGCTGGCAGCACTCATACGTCTATTTCCCAAAGACAACCTCTGGATATGACGCTGAGCATGTGTACACAACTTCTTTGGTCGATCATGGTGAGGCCTGTTCTGAGTGGAACCTGTCCTGTTAAACCGCTGTATGGTCTTGGCCACCGTGCTGCAGCTCAATTTCAGGGTCTTGGCAATCTTCTTATAGCCAAGGCCATCTTTATGTAGAGCAACAATTTTTTTTTTTTCAGATCCTCGGAGAGTTCTCTGCCATGAGGTGCCATGTTGAACTTCCAGTGACCAGTATGAGAGAGTGAGAGTGATAACACCAAATTTAACACACCTGACACTTTGTAACACTAAAGAGTCACATGACACCGGGTAGGGAAAATGGATAATTGGGCCCAATTTGGTAATTTTTGCTTAGGAGTGTACTCACTTTTGTTGCCAGCAGTTTAGAAAATAATGGCTGTGTGTTGAGTTATTTTGAGGGGACAGCAAATTTACACTGTTATACAAGCTGTACACTCATTACTTTACATTGTAGCAAAGTGTCATTTCTTCAGTGTTGTCACATGAAAAGATATAATAAAATATTTACAAAAACGTGAGGGGTGTACTCACTTTTCCGAGATACTGTTATATATATATATATATATATATATATATATATATATATATATATATATACAAAAAGTCAGTGCTGCTACCCATACATCACATAGAAAGCAGAGATCCCGGGTGCTTGATCCACAGTCGCTGTAATATTTATTGACAAGCCACAGTGACCAAACGCAAATGAGAACAGTTGACGCGTTTCAGCCTATAAGGCCTTAGTCATAACCACATTACAGACATGAAACTTTGAAATAAATAGTAGCTCCAAGGATCACTGGCTCCACCCATTAATTGTCTTAATTGACTGCAGGCAATTATCCAAAAAAGGGGAATCAGCTATACTGCATATTGGGTGATCCATATGTATGCCACTATTTGTCACACACCTTATAGTGATAATAAGTACATGTGTGCACACACTCATGCATGCACTCATGCACATATACATGATTAAAACACACCATGAGATACAAAAAACATTAGATACAAAAGGTAAAAAATAAAAATAATAATCCAGGTATGTGAAAAAAGACACCAGAGGAGGGAAAGAAAGAGAGAGGAGGCTCTGGGGAGAGGCATGCTTAATGTAAGTGCAAGTCCAGATCCCACCTCAGGTTTAACCCCCGAGGGGATCTAGTTTTTAGCCCGGGTTCACACCTATGCGAATTAGATGTGTGTTTCCGCACATCTAATTCGCATAGCAGGAGAATGTGACTGGCTCCCTATGGAGCCGGTTCACATATCTCCGGGGCGGCTGCGGAGCGCACTGCACAAAAACGCTGTGCGTCTTTGGCTGCGTTTCAGGGCCGAATTCAGGCATTGAATAGGCCCTGATTCGTCCCTGAAACGGAAAACAAGGGACGCACAGCGCTCCTGTGCGATCCGCAGCCCGTTGTGGTGTGAACCCGGGCTTAATTTAAAAACCCACCATGCTTCTCTCCCCAGTAGCCTCCTCTCCCTATCACCTCCTCTGGGCGGTTCTAAGTAATTTTCTAACAAAAAATACAGATTTTAACTTAAAGCGGGGGTTTACCCACACCGCCAAAAAAAAAAAATATTAAAAGCCAGCAGCTACAAATACTGCAGCAGCTGACTTTTAATACATGGCCACTTACCTGTCCCAGGGTCCAGCGATGTCGGCAGGGGACGCCGAGAACCCGCTCGGTTCTCGGCAGCTGCCGCCGCCATCCTAGGTGAGGGAATCAGGAAGTGAAGCGTTGCGGCTTCACTTCCCGGTTCCCTACTGCGCATGCGCGAGTCGCGCTGCGCGTCCCTAGTGGTCCCCGCTCTCTCCTGGGAGCTGTGTGTTCCCAGCAGACAGCGCGGTCGGGACGGGAAGAGGCATAGACTCCCATGGGAGTCTATGCCGGAAGAGGGTGCAAATACCTGTCTTAGGTATCTGCACCCCCTCCCCCCTGAAAGGTGCCAAATGTGACACCGGAGGGGGGGAGGGTTCCGAAAAGCGGAAGTTCCATTTTTGTGTGGAACTCCGCTTTAAAGTGGAGTTCCACCCAAAAGTGGAACTTTCGCTTGTATGCTTCCTTCCCCCCTCCAGTGTCACATTTGGCAACTTTCAGGGGGGGGGGAACGGGGACCCGTTTTTGACAGGTCCCCTTCCCCACTTCCGGGAGATGGTCTGCGGCGCCCAATCTCCCTGAAGTTCGGCCCCCTCCTCCTACCCCCACCGCTGGGCCAATTAGAAAGCGCAATGTGCTTTGCGCAGTAGGGAACCAGCAGTAAAACAGAAAGGCTTCACTACCTGGTTCCCCTACCAGAGATGGCGGCGGCAGCACCTGGGAGTCGATCCGAAGATCGGCTGGGGTGCCAACATCGTGGGCTTCCTGGACAGGCAAGTGTCCTTATATTAAAAGTCAGCAACTTCAGTATTTGTAGCTGCTGACTTTTAATTTTTTCACCCAGGCTGGACCTCCTCTTTAAGGTGGATGTAAACCAGATTCATGAAATTTGAGCTGGGCACATATATCTGTAGTGTTTTGTTATCTCTCTTTAAAGCACTATGTCCCATAACTGTCTCCTGCCCTGTTCTTCTGTTATCAGCCTGATAAGTTCTGACAAGTTCTCTGGCAACTGTGATAAACCAGGCTGAATTTTGTGTCAGGGTGGGTGCTATAAATAGATTAGCAGAGAGCTGGTCTATTCACAGCACAGCTCTGCAAGTCTCTGCCTATGTGGAGGGGGGGGGGGTGCCTTTCCTCCAATCAGCTGTCTCACAGTGTATGGCAAGAATCCACACCCACAGGTGAATCAGGAAGATAAAATTCTAACAGGACTTGCACGTTCTAACGCGGAAGACTGCAGATATACAAGTAAAACTTATGTAGGGAGATTTGTTTAACCTCTGTGTATCATCTGAGGCTGTGCACTTCACTGGGTATATGTGAGGGTTTACATCCATTTTAAGCAACAAGTGTCAGAAAAAGGCTTAGTATTTAAAGAGGAAGTAAACTCTGATGGTTTTATTTTTTTCCCCCTGCAAAGTCAAGGCATAATGTGCTAGTATGCATCACATACTAGCACATTATGTGACACCTGCAAACGAAGCCTGCATCATCCCCACTGCATCCATCTTCGCCTGTCTTTGTTCTGGGGCTGCGGACTCAGACTGTGGGACTGGCCAGGGCTGCGTGACGTTACTCCCAAGCATGAGCGCAGGAGTGACACAGTCTTCTGGAGAAACGGCATAGGTGGCCGTTCCTTCGGAGCGCATGCCCCAATGACAACATCGGCGCAGTATACAGTAAATATCTCCTAAACGGCGCACGTTATATTATATTTATATATAGTTATATTCCTTGCAATCCAGTATTGCTAATCGTCATTTTAGCTTGTGCTCTCTACCAAACTGTCAAACCATCATGTGACTAATGTCATGACTGATCGCATGTACAGCACCATGGCAACTGTAGATCAAACAGAGGCTAAGATGGCAGCTTTCTTGGTTGAAAACAATAGAAGGGTTTAGTTCCACTTTAATTGTAAGTTCCTTGATGTCAGTAAACGAATACTAAGTAAAGCACCCCAAGGCCATTAGTACATGGTGGTGCCTCTCCAGGCTGAGGTGTAGAGCCCTATTGGCACTCAGGATAGTAGGAATGCCAGTGTAATAAAAACTCATCCAGTGAGCAATGAACATTTAAACATAAAACGGCTGCTCACCATAGCCAATCCTAGTGTGGATGTATACATGTGAAAGCCTACTCCCACGATTAATCCTCCTGGTGGGCAGGGCGAAACATGTCAGGGGGTGTGGTCCGAGGAGCGACATTGACTGAGGCTTTTACATGTATATATCCACACTAGGATCGGGTATGGTGAGCGGCGGTTCTATGTAAAGTGCTGCATACAATTGGTGGGGCTAAAAAGATACCTGTAATATATATAAAAATGACATGTAAGGGTCCGTTCACACTGGAATGCAGTGCAGAAAAGCCTAGTTCCAGTGCCGCTTCCAATTGCACTGTTCAGTGCAAAGTTAACAACACCCCCAAACCCAGGTCGTAAACGCAGTGGCAGTGTGACCTGATGTGGTTGCTGTGCGTTTCAAAAAGGGCTGAAATCGCACTGCACAGAACTGCATGTGAATCGCACAGGAACCACACAGTGTTATTGTGCAATTCGCATGCAGTTCCTAGTATGAATGGGCTCTAAGTAACCAATAATTTCATTATCTGTACAGCTGAGGTCTGATTATTCCTACAGATAGGTATGGCAACTTTTACATAGTTACATTGATCCAGCTTAGACCAATGTAGCTATGTATGTGCCATACATAGTTTAGATCCCTCTAAAAGCTGGAAATCACTGTAGAAGGTACTATTGCTGCAGTGACCTCTGCTAGCATCCATTCGCTGGTGCTGAGCGGCTGCCCAGCTGCATTCTGAATGCAGGAGGTTGCTGGCTCGGTATAGGCACCACACAGAGGACACATTGCAATTTTTTGCTGCAAATTCAAAGGGTTCTCTTATTGAAAGAGGTGAGAATGCTTTACATTCATTGAGAAAATGTAAAGTGTTCTCTGAATGGCGCCTATGCTGAGTAAGCGACTTCCTGTGTTTACTAATCAGCAGGGCAGCCACTTGGCATGGGAGCTGGAAGCTAGCTGTAAGCACTGTAGTAGTACTACACTACAGTGATTTCCAGCCTACACAGGGATCTCCTAGGTATGGCACAGACATACTTACATTGGTTCCAGCTAGACTAATGTAACCATGCAAAAAAAAAATACCTAAATTTCACCTTTAACCTCTTAGCTCCGGCGCCTCCTGGCCCTTTAAGAAGTTTGACGTGGGAAGGCAGGGCGTGGCTTAAGATCACGTGACCGTCGTGATTGGCTGTCATGGCGGTCACGTGGCCTGAAAACTCCCAATCGCAAGTAGCGATTGGGAGCTTCAGTTAGGCGACGGTAACTGTACCGGTAGCGCGCAGCACACGCACTCTTGGCAAAGGAGTATTGGAGGCAATTCACACAAATATGTGGCCCCTCGGCGCTAAGGACCAGGCGCCGAGAGGTCACATATTTGCGTACAGCCGGTGCCAAGGGGTTCAATACACAAGTTCTATATAAACCAATATATAACCTATCCTTAGAGAATCATGGCCACACTGTCCTGCTGGAAATGTGATACTTGGCTGTTTTGCTGATCTGCAGGTTTCAAAGCTTTCTAAGCCACAGATCCAGAAGGATTAATGTGATTGTTATTTTTTTTTTTTCAATAATCTTTACAAACATGTAATACTTACCTGCTCTGTGTAATGGTTTTGGCCCCAAACCTCCTCTTCTGGGGTCCCCCACCGACGATATTGGCTCCTCTTCTTTGAGTGCCCCCATAGCAAGTTGCTTTTCCGTGCTTGACTGTAGGAATGTTGTTCTTAGGGTCATGGTCAGCATTTTTCTTCCTCCAAACACAGCGAGTCCCCCTCTTCAAGAAGGCACATGTACAGTCATACCAATGAACATCTAAATGATTCAAAGAAGGATTGGGAGAAAGTGCTGGGGTCAGATGAGACCAGAATTGAGCTCTTTGGCATTAACTCGACTCGCTGTGTTTGGAGGAAGAAAAATGCTGACTATGACCCTAAGAACACCACCTCTACAGTCAAGCACGGAGGTGGAAACATGATGCTTTGGGGCTTTTTCTCTGTTAAAGATACAGGCCGACTTTGCTCCATTGAGGGGCCAACGGACGGGGCCATGTATTGTAAAATCTTGGATGAGAACCTTCTTCTCTCAGCCAGAACACTATAGATGGGTCATGGATGGGTCTTTTAATATGACAATGACCCAAAACATACTGCCAAGGGAACAAAGAAGTGGCTCAAGAAGAAGCGCATTAAGGTCATTGAATGGCCTAGTCAGTCTCCAGACCTTAATCATATAGAAAATTTATAGAGGGAGTTGAAACTTCGAGTTGCCAAGAGATAGCCAAGAAACCTTAAAGTGTTACTAAAGTCAGAATTTTTTTTCTAATTAAAATAACAAACATGTACTACTCACCTGCTATGTGCAGTGGTATTGCACAGAGCAGCCCCGATCCTCCTCTTCTCGGGTCCACGGCGGTGATCTCAGCTCCTCCTCTTCTTTGTGTATCCCCATAGCAAGCCGTTTGCAATGGGGACACACGGTGCGTGCTCGCTCCCGACCTGTGTGTCTATGGAGCCACTCTCCATAGACCTACACAGCCGAACTTAGGCCAGTCCCCAACATTCTTTTCACTGCATTTGATTGACAGCAGCAAGAGCCAATGCCTCCTGCTGCTGCTCGAATGCTGTCTGAAGAGGAAGAGAGGGGAGAATAGATGTTATTTTTTTTTTTCCATTTAACGTGGTGTTTTTATTGAAAAATCAAAAAATAGTTGTACATACAGGTCATATTCATCAATAATACAGGAGAGTACTATTCAGGTTACATTTGAGAATAGCCTCGGCGATAAACATACAGGCAAATAAAAGAAAATATACATGTAGAAGAGTTACCAAACATGTATCAATTATTGGTGTGCCACATCACATCTATAAGACATGGTTAGTGCATCCACAATTTAATACTTCAGTGGGAGTTTTTATTGCAAGATAAATTATTCTGCGGGTGTGTTACAGGTAGAGGCGTTTTCAAGCCAAGCATTCCATACTTTGCCATATTTGGTTGGGCATCCCCTGTGGGCATAGATTTCCTTTTTATAAGGAAGGACCTTGTTAATGTTGGATTTCCATTCTTGATGTGTGGGAGGAGCAGCTTGTAACCATTTTCTGGCTATTAGTAGTCTAGCTATGAAAAGCACTTCTTGGAGGAATATCTTGTGATATTTATCCGAGTCTGGGTCTGGAAATATGCCTAATAGGCATTGTTTGGGGCATAGTGTGAGTGGGGATCCCATTTCATTGTGGATAAATCTAACTATCTGGGACCAGTAGTCTTGTATCACTGGGCATTGCCACAGAAGATGAAAGAAAGTACTGGATGGGCTGTCACAGTAGGGGCAGTTAGGGTTTTGAGTTGGTTTGTATTTGGCTATACGATGGGGTGTCAAATACGACCTGTGCAGAATGTACAGGTGTGTGAGGCGGTCCGACAGCTTGGTAGAGACCTTTCTACAAGTCTCCAGGGCATCCTCCCATTCGTCATCCTCCAGCTCCCCCACGTCCCCCGACCAGACGTCTTTTAATTTATATGCAATGGAGACTGCAGTGGGTCTTAGCAGCAAGTTATAGAATTCTGAAATAAGCTTGCGTTCGGTGCCCAATATAATATGCAAGACATCTGCGCGTTCCACTTCAGGAGGGGTCCCACCAAACTGGGCATGGAGGGCGTGACGGAGCTGGAGATAACGAAAGAACATATTGTTTGGGAGGTCAAAGTTTGTTTTAAGGTGTTGGAATGATTGTAAGACATTGTCATGGTAGACATCTGACAAAAATCCAATGCCGTACTGAAGCCATAATTCGGGGTTCGGTACCTTGTGGAGTTCTCCCAGTTCAGGATTGTCCCATAGTGGCGTGTGGGAGTGTGTAGGCGGCAATTTGAGTTTGTGTTTTACTACTTCCCACACCCTGCAGTAATGGTATAGCATTCCTTTCTTGTTATCTATTTTGTTAGGGCCTAAAAAAAGAATTTGAAAGGGGTGTGAGGTTCGGCGTCCCCGGGGAGCACAGATCAGGGATAAGCAACGCTTTTTGTCATGTTTATCTAGGTGGAAAAACTGGGACATTTGCGCCGCCAGGTAATAGAGGTTGAAATCCGGTAGAGCTGCACCCCCCAATTCTGTCGGGTTTTTCAACGTTTGCCAGGATAATTTGTGGCGGCCCGATCCCCATACAAATGAGTTGAGAATAGCCTCAATGGATTTAAATATTCGCAGGGGTAAGTAGATCGGGGCGTGCCACAGTACGTATAAAAATTTGGGAAGAAGGACCATTTTAATTAGGTTAACTCGACCCATCACCCCTAGGGGTAATTTGGCCCATATCTGTGTTTTGCGTTTTAGTACTGCTATTAGGGGTTCTAAGTTGAGGCGGACGTAATCTTCTGGTGATCGGGTTATCACTATCCCCAGGTAAGTCATCTCGCTGACCCTAAGAAGTGGGGAGTTGGACTGTTCTCTGGTAGGTACACTGACATCTATGGGGAGGATCTGGGATTTATCCCAGTTAATTTTCAGTCCTGAGTAATTGCCGAAGGTTTGAATTGTTTCTAGGGCCAGTTGTAAAGACGTGCCTGAGTCTGCAAGGTATATAATAATCGGATCCATTTAATAAAGCGGGTTCCGAACCCAAATTTTGTGAGGCACTCCCACAAATACGTCCACTCAACAGAGTCGAACGCCTTTGCGGCGTCCAAGGACACCACCACCCTGGAGCCCATGGTGTCATGTTCAGCTTGGACATTCACGTAAAGCCTGCGCAAATTATATGCCGTGTTTTTAGCTGGCATGAAACGGGTTTGGTCCGGATGAATTAGTGAAAGGATCACTGTATTTAAGCGGAGCGCCAGGATCTTGGCCAAGATTTTTACATCTAGTTGAAGGAGGGATATCGGGCGGTAAGACTCTGGGAGCTCTGGGTTTTTCCCTGGCTTGGGTATCAGCACTATATTGGCTTCGCGCATAGACAGGGGAAGGGTTTCAGATTTAAATATATTGGAAAATAATTCACATAGTTTTGGGGTCAGTGCCTCACTATACGTTTTGTAGAATTCCAAAGGCAGCCCGTCAGACCCGGGAGCCTTTGAGGTATTGAGCGATGAAATAGCCTTGGTGATTTCACTTTCGATAATGGGGGCCTCTAGTTGATCTATTTGGAGTTGTGTGAGGTGGGGGAGTTCTATGTTGGATAGCAAAGTCGTTATTGCCTCTACAGAGGCATCTGCACTGGATGAGTATAGGGATGCGTAAAAGTCGCGAAACTCCCTGGCTACGTCATCGGGATCAGTCAACATCCCACCGGTCGCAGCCCGAAGTGCCACCACCGTGGGAGGTCTGTGGTCCAAATGTGCTAAATATGCCAAGAGTCGACCCGCCCGCTCCCCACACTCATAGTGTCTTTGTTTGTTATAAAAGATTTTCCTGTCAGCCTTTTCAAAATATAAGTTATTCACTATTCTTGCCTGTAATTTTAATTGGTCTGCTGTTAGTGCGGAGGGGTCGTTTGTGAAGTTCTTTTCTGCCTCCGCCAGGGAGTGTTCTGCTTGTGTGAGAATCTGGGAAGAGGTTTTGCGATACCGGGATATGCGTTGCGATAAGATCATTCGGGCGTGGGTTTTAAAAGTGTCCCATATAATCTCGGGGGGTGCCGTGTCCTTGTTTGTGTGGAAGAAGAACTCCCATTCACTGGCCGCCTCCTCCAGGTCAGGGACAACCGTCAGCCAAAACGGATTTAGCTTCCAGCTGTATGTCTGGGGGAGCGTCAATCCTAAGCATAATCCAATATGGGTCATGATCAGATAGGATGCGTGGGTTAAATCCTACTTTGTTAAGTAGGGGGGTGAGAGTACCTGAGATAAATATGAGGTCGATACGTGACATGGTGTTGTGTGATGTGGAAAAGCAGGAGTATGCCTTCCCTAATGGGTTACAGTGTCTCCAGGTGTCTATGAGGGCCAGGTCTGTGATCGTCTTACTAAACCTAGTATACGGCTGGGCAGTACCATCTTGAGGCGCCGTTGAAATACGGTCTAACTCCCTATTCATTATATTATTGAAATCGCCCAGCCATATCACAGGAACCGTAGGGAATTGAGACATGTACATTATCCCCTCATGTATGACATTTAGTTGAAAGGGTGGTGGTACATAAAACGCCATGATTAACATTTCTAGCCCATTCACCTTGGCATGCAAAAATAAAAATCTACCCTGTGGGTCGGATTTAAGAGCAAGAAGCACGAATTGTACTGTTTTGGCCACAAGTATAGCTACATCTCTGGAATTAGTAGAGTACGGGGCCTGGTATAGCCACCCCACCCAGGGTTTTTTAAGTGTCGTTTGGAGTTGCCCCGTAATGTGGGTCTCAACAAGCACCGCAATGTCCACGTGTTGGGACTTGAGATACGCCAGTACTGCATTGCGTTTGGGCTTGGCCCTGAGACCTCTCACGTTCCAGGTCAAACATTTAATATCCAACATGGTTTGGTTGTTTTATGTTTGCATGCCATATATACATTTACTAAGACTCTAATATCATTCCCATATGCAACAGAGACATCACTTCCTTTCCCCTCCCTCTCTTTGAAATATATGGGGACGAGTAGATGGAAAAATCGGGCTAGTAGTATATGGGAGCTTTTGATATATCGCTTGGAGTGCAAGGACAGTATGGAGAGAAGTGGACACCACAAATTATTACCTTTCAATGTGAAATTTTTAAACCAAACATTAACACCAACATAGCAGCTTAAAATATGCTGCATTAACACACTGGCGTGCCCGGGTGAGCAATGCATCCATTTAGATGTACATGCAGTTTGCTTATGCCGGGCATACCAGGGAAACTTCGCTTGTGCCCTAAGGCAACTGTTGCTAAGAAAAAACAAAAAATTGGAACACGCGGAATCCAGCCGGACATCCGCGGCTAGGGGGGCGATACTTCGCTGTAAAACAAGCAGGAGCATCAGGAGCCAGTGCACCGAACTGGGGGATAGTTCCATATTCCCCATTGCGAGTGTCTTACCGAGTGACCGCCTGCCACTGACTGTAAAACTTGTGAGGGATACTAACTGTGTCTCTGGCAAGTTTCTGAGCAGGCCCTTTTATGAGGAGACTCATGCAAGTCCTGTGGGTATTTGTGGTGGCAAACATGCCCGTATAGTATCGAAAGGATCATCATGACCACGTCCACGGGTGCCAGGGAGCGGATAGTCCTTGCACAGAGGAAGTGCAGGTGTAGCTGAGCCAGACACAGGAACGTTATTATGGAAAGCATATGTTTTTGTAAGAGTACCTGCAGGATGAAGAATTTGCAGATTTCAGGGAAATGTGAAGATGTTGTGGGGCCTATTCCCTCCTTTGCTGGACATCAGGTGGATGTTTCAGGCAGGATCACGGCGCGGAGCTTCTTTGTTTTCGAGCCAGGTAAGAACAGCCTCAGACGTATCAAAGAAGTGTGCCCTGTCCTCTCCAGCAACTCGCAGCCGCGCTGGGAAAAGCATTGCGTAAGAGTAATGGCGGATTCGTAACTGGCGTTTCGCTTCTGTAAACAGGGCCCTCTTCTTTTGGACCTCCGCCGAGAAATCCGGGAATACCTTAATCTCCACATTTTGGAAGGGTATGTTACCCTTTGTTCTCGTAAGTCGCAGTATGGCGTCTCGATCACGGAAGTTGAGCAGCTTAGCGATAAATGTCCTCGGCGGGGCGCCCTGGGGGGGAGGTTTAGCCGCCAGCCTGTGCGCCCTTTCAACCACAAAGGAGGTGGAGAATTCATCCGAACGTGTCGATCAGCAGTTTCTCTAGGAATGAGGGGGGGTCAGAGCCTTCTGATCCCTCAGGCAGGCCTATGAACCGCAGGTTGCACCTTCGCAGGCGGTTTTCCATGTCGTCCTGCTTAACCAGCACCATGTTAAGTTGGTGCTGCAGTCGCTCGGTGTGTACCTGTAAGGGCGGTATTTCGTCCTCCACGCGGCTAATGCGGGCTTCAGTCTCGGTAACTCTGTCTCTCAGTTTCTGCAAATCTTGGCGTATTAATGAGACATCCACCCTAACTTCCTCAATCTTGCTGGTTAATGTGCTCTTACAATCTGATATTGCCTCCAGCACTCGCGCCGTGTCTTCCGCCGCTGATTCTGCATGGGGAGAGGAGCTGGCGCCATTTTCTCCTCCAGCTTCCTTGTCTGAGTTCCTGTATTTGGCCAGCTTTGCAGCCGGGTCCGATTTCTGTTTCGACGGCGACATGTTCCCCGGGGGTCAGGGGAGTCAGGGCTTCCACTCGTGGGTGTTAATTCAGCAGTAGTATCTCCAGGATCTTAAAGTACGGATAGTGGGTAAGCGGAGCTCTCGTTTCTAGCTTCCTACGCCATGCCGGTCCAGGCCACGCCCCTGAATAGATGTTATTTTGCATAGCGCAGATCTCTTCTCCCCTCTCTTCCCCTTCCCACAGAGAAAGAAGGGGGGGGGGTTGCATAGGTAAACTGAAAACGTTTTTTACCTTAATGCAAGCAATTCATTAGGCTACATTCACACCATGGCGCTCTGTTTTGTGGGCGGAATTTACACGATTCTGCCTGCGATTCGGAAATGCCGCAAATCATGGCATGCCCTCGTGATCCACACTATTTTAAACAGCACCAAATTACGGTGAATTTTGCCACAGTTGACGCCCGATGAATCGCGGTAGTCGCGCAAACAGAATTGTGGGACGCCCGAAAGAAGTTCTTGTACTCCTGTTGAGCGTCGGCGTTCTGCGATTGTTTGCACGATTCGTCGGGTGACAATCGTGGCAGAATCATGCCACAATTTGCTGTCATTCAAAGTAATGGGGATCACCGCGATTCTGCCCACAAAATGGAATGCCATGGTGTGAATGGAGCCTGAAAGTAAAAAAGTTTTTAAGGTTTAATATCACTTTAAGGATTAAGAGAAGATCTGTAAAGAAGAGTGGACCAAAATCCCTCCTGAGATGAGTGCAAACTGGTCACTAAGACCCCTTTCATACTGGGGCAATTTTCAGGTGCTTTAGCACTGGAAATAGCCTCTGCTAAGCGCCTGAAAACCGCCTCCCATTCATCAGCGTGACTTTTCAAACTGGGGCGGTGCGCTTGCAGGACGTTCCGAAAAGTCCTGCAAGCAGCATCTTTGGGGGCGCTGTATTTAGCACTCCCAAAATGCCATGCCCATTAGGATGAATGGGAAGCGCCACAATACAGGAGTTTTTAACCCCTTCTTTGGGGTTAAAAGCACCCCGCTAGCAGCCGAAAAGCACCGCTAAAACAAGTAGCACTTTATAGCTAACGCGGCCGTGGCCCCAGTATGCTTGCCAACAATAGTTTCTCCACCAAGTACTAAGGCTGGATTCACACCTATGCATTTTTTTGTGCTTTTTGCATTTTGCAGATTTGCACTACAGAATGTGTTCCATAGGAAACCATGGTAAAAGGACTGTAGTGCAAATCTGCAAAATGCAAAAAGCACTAAAAATGCATAGGTGTGAATCCAGCCTTAGTCATGTTTTGCTTGGGAATCAAATACTTATTTTACTCACTGAACTGCAACTCAATTTATAACATTTGTACAATGTGTTTTTTTTCTGGATTTTTGGTTGATATTCTGTCTCTATCATTTACTATACACTTATGATAAAAAAATATAGACCCTTCATTTCTTTGTAAGTGGGCAAACGTACAAAATCTGCAGGGGATCAAATTATTATTTTCCCCACTGTATAAAGAAATCTATGGTTCTTATTTCAGATGACTGCAACAAAAGCAAACAGTGTGACCAGGAAGTGGGAAACGCAATTCTAGGCTGCATCACTAGAGGAATCACCAGCAGGAAGGAGTTTTGTCAGTGGATCCGCGCTACAGGGTGTATTTGCAACTGCAGCCCCCCTATGTAAGCAAGGGACACTAACGTGTACCCTAAAACGGATAAGTATAACAAAATAGGGAATGGCGCTGTGCATAAAGGGTGTATTGGTATATGATGTTTATCTAATGGTGGTGGTAGGTGTACCAATGTGACATGCTATAGGGGACACCAATAGGTAGTACCCTCAAAATGCAGCACTATTAATCCCACATATAAATGGGAAAAAAATAAATAATAAATAGTAATAGAAAAGTGCTAATTAAATTAGTGGGTAACAATAAATATGAAAAATTACAGCTGTGATCTCATATACAAAATTATTAATATTGATATAGGTGACCACTAATAATATAGTGTAAAAAAGTAATAAGTGCAAAAGTGTCAGGTGCAATACAATATTCCAGCCCCTGCTGGATGGTAGAAATGAACTGCAAATATTAAATTAGAATAGAGGGTATCCACAGTCCTCTATAGTGAAAAACAGAAAATGCAAAGCAATATGTGTAAAAAATATATATATACATATACACACATACACAAATGTGAGGTCTATACACAAATATATATATAAAAAAGTGTGTAAGGTAGAGGGTATCCACAGTCCTCTATAATAAAGTGCTAGGAATGCAAAAAGTAGATACGTGGAAAAAATGAGATATAGATATATTAAAAATGTGCAGATATTAAGACCCAAACTGGTAAATAATTAATATGTATATATAAAGGTATGTCTCTAATAGCCTGATGGTAAACCAATTGATAACAATATAGAGTCTCATGTGAAAGTGGCAAAAAAGTTCATATGATGTCTTCCACCGAATTTCCTCCAAATATTTAAAACAAACTCCCCCCGATGTGATCCCACTCACCGGAACGCTGTACCCCTGCAGGGGTATAAGCATAGGATGTTTGTACGCCAGATGCCGATCAAATCCAGGTGCCAATCAGATCTTTATATGTTGGTATCCCCTCAACCCGGATCAGCCACTCATGAAGGAGATGGGGGAAGATGACAATCCCCTGTTGTAATCCTATTTCCGGCCGGACATCCGCTCCAGAGTATTATATGTAATAAAAGAATTGCTCCACATAGCGTAACTCCATAAAGTAACTTTTATTTGTAGATGTTTAAACAATCCAAAAGGAGCATATTGAATCCAAGGAAACGAACAAATTTAAAAAAAGAGGAGGGAGCATACAAACTCTCTATCTCCCCTAGCCGTTCCGGGACGCAGCGTAATGCACAGCTGCCGCTTACGTTCCACCGGTCAGCTATCGAAAACCACAGTAGCAGGAAGTGACGTTGTGCGTGCCAAGATAGTCCCGCCTTACGCGTTTCGTCACACGGACGTCATCGGAGGCGCCTCCGATGACGTCCGTGTGACGAAACGCGTAAGGCGGGACTATCTTGGCACGCACAACGTCACTTCCTGCTACTGTGGTTTTCGATAGCTGACCGGTGGAACGCAAGCGGCAGCTGTGCATTACGCTGCGTCCCGGAACGGCTAGGGGAGATAGAGAGTTTGTATGCTCCCTCCTCTTTTTTTAAATTTGTTCGTTTCCTTGGATTCAATATGCTCCTTTTGGATTGTTTAAACATCTACAAATAAAAGTTACTTTATGGAGTTACGCTATGTGGAGCAATTCTTTTATTACATATAATACTCTGGAGCGGATGTCCGGCCGGAAATAGGATTACAACAGGGGATTGTCATCTTCCCCCATCTCCTTCATGAGTGGCTGATCCGGGTTGAGGGGATACCAACATATAAAGATCTGATTGGCACCTGGATTTGATCGGCATCTGGCGTACAAACATCCTATGCTTATACCCCTGCAGGGGTACAGCGTTCCGGTGAGTGGGATCACATCGGGGGGAGTTTGTTTTAAATATTTGGAGGAAATTCGGTGGAAGACATCATATGAACTTTTTTGCCACTTTCACATGAGACTCTATATTGTTATCAATTGGTTTACCATCAGGCTATTAGAGACATACCTTTATATATACATATTAATTATTTACCAGTTTGGGTCTTAATATCTGCACATTTTTAATATATCTATATCTCATTTTTTCCACGTATCTACTTTTTGCATTCCTAGCACTTTATTATAGAGGACTGTGGATACCCTCTACCTTAAACACTTTTTTATATATATATTTGTGTATAGACCTCACATTTGTGTATGTGTGTATATGTATATATATATTTTTTACACATATTGCTTTGCATTTTCTGTTTTTCACTATAGAGGACTGTGGATACCCTCTATTCTAATTTAATATTTGCAGTTCATTTCTACCATCCAGCGGGGGCTGGAATATTGTATTGCACCTGACACTTTTGCACTTATTACTTTTTTACACTATATTATTAGTGGTCACCTATATCAATATTAATAATTTTGTATATGAGATCACAGCTGTAATTTTTCATATTTATTGTTACCCACTAATTTAATTAGCACTTTTCTATTACTATTTATTATTTATTTTTTTCCCATTTATATGTGGGATTAATAGTGCTGCATTTTCAGGGTACTACCTATTGGTGTCCCCTATAGCATGTCACATTGGTACACCTACCACCACCATTAGATAAACATCATATACCAATACACCCTTTATGCACAGCGCCATTCCCTATTTTGTTATACTTACCAGCAGGAAGGAGCCTTGGATGCATATGCCATGTGAAAAAAGGAAAGCTAATGTAATCATCTTTGACACTGTCTACACCAGGGGTAGGCAACCTCGGCCCTCCAGCTGTTGTGAAACTACAAGTCCCATGAGACATTGCAAGACCCTGACAATCACAGGCATGACTCCTAGAGGCAGAGGCTCTAGAATAGGGATATGCAATTAGCGGACCTCCAGCTGTTGCAGAACTACAATTCCCATGAGGCATAGCAAGACTCTGACAGCCACAAGCATGACACTCAGAGGCATGATGGGACTTGTAGTTCTGGAACAGCTGGGGGTCCACTAATTGCATATCCCTGCTCTAGAATGATGGGATTTGTAGTTTCACCACAGCTGAAGTGCCGAGGTTGCCTACCCCTGGTCTACATCATATTACTGCTCAAATGCATTATTCCAGGGAATATTGTTTTGCATCTTGGTGGATCAGGAAGGAATTTTTTCCTCTTCTGGAGCAAATTGGATCATGCTTTATTGGGTTTTTTCCCTCCCTCTGGATCAGCTGTGGGTACTGGATAGTGTACAGTATATGGAGGTTTTCCAGTTGGGTGTGTTGGTTTTCTTTTTTCTTCTCTGTTGGTTGAACTGGAGGGACTTGTGCCTTTTTTCAACCAGATTAACTATGTAACAAAAAAATACATCTTTGATGTTCAATAAAGATGTATATGGAGCTGTAAAAAAACTCATACTGTGTAGAGCATACATTAAGGCCTCTTTCACACGAACGATCCATTCAGGTCCGCCTGTCAGTTTTTTAAGCGAACCTGAACGGACCCTCCATAGACCTCTATGGAGCGTCGGATGTCAGCGGTGACATATCCGCTGACATCCGACCCGCTCCGAAAAAGTGTAACGGAGGAAAAACCTACTTTTCCATCCGTTTTCGGATCGGGTGACGACGAACTCTACGGTCCGTCATCATTCGATCCCCCATAGGGGAGAGCGGCACTGTGACAGGTCCGTCGCTGCACAGTGTGCAGCGACGGACCTGTCATCTGCCTGCTCAGCGGGGATCCACGGAGCGATCCCCGCTGAGCAAGCGGATGTTCACGGGGCGGATCATCACGGATCCGCCCCGTGTGAAAGGACCCTAACAGAGTATTAGAAGCCCCTCCCAAAGATCTTTCATTGCCAATGCCAAAGAACAGGGAAAGATCATGTGACCACACAACAGTACTGCGATAATAAAGATACCTAACCAGTTGCCGACAGCCCTACAGCAGCTTTACTGCTACAGTGCATATTTTAAGCACTGATCATTGTATTAGTGTCACTGGTTCACACAAAGTGTCACTTAGTGTCAGATTGTCCGTCGCAAAATCGCAGCCCCGCTATAAGTCGCTGATCGCCGTCATTACTAGTATAAACAATCAATATACACTTATTGTAATTTTTTACCAAAAATATGTAGCAGAATACATATTGGCCTAAATTTATGAGGAAATTTGATTTTTAATTTTTTTTTTTTTTTCAAAATTGTTGGTCTTTATGTTTATAGCGCAAAAAAATAAATAGCACAGTGGTGATCAAATATCACCAAAATAAAGCTCTATTTGTGGGAAATATTTTAAATTTCAATTATGTACATCTTTGCATGACTTTTATCTATTAAAGTAACACAGTGCCGTATAGCAAAAAATGGCCTGGTCATGAAGGGATGTAAATCTTCTGGAGGTTAGGTGGTTAAAGGATTTACAGTGGCTTGCGAAAGTATTCGGCCCCCTTGAACTTTTCAACCTTTTGCCACATTTCAGGCTTCAAACATAAAGATATAAAATTTTAATTTTTTGTGAAGAATCACCAACAAGTGGGACACAATTGTGAAGTGGAACGAAATCTATTGGATATTTTAAACTTTTTTAGCAATTAAAAAAACTGAAAAGTGGTGCGTGCAAAATTATTCGGCCCCTTTACTTTCAGTGCAGAAAACTCACTCCAGAAGTTCAGCGAGGATCTCTGAAAGATCCAATGTTGTCCTAAATGACTGATGGTGATAAATAGAATCCACCTGTGTGTAATCAAGTCTCTGTATAAATGCACCTGCTCTGTGATAGTCTCAGGGTTCTGTTGAAAGCGCAGAGAGCATCATGAAGACCAAGGAACACACCAGGCAGGTCCGTAATACTGTTGTGGAGAAGTTTAAAGCCGGATTTGGATACAAAAAGATTTCCCAAGCTTTAAACATCCCAAGGAGCACTGTGCAAGCGATCATTTTGAAATGGAAGGAGTATCAGACCACTGCAAATCTACCAAGACCTGGCTGTCCCTCTAAACTTTCAGCTCAGACAAGGAGAAGAATTATCAGAGATGCAGCCAAGAGGCCCATGATCACTCTGGATGAACTGCAGAAAACTACAGCTGAGGTGGGAGAGTCTGTCCATAGGACAACAATCAGTCGTACACTGCACAAATCTGGCCTTTATGGAAGAGTGGCAAGAAGAAAGCCATTTCTCAAAGATATCCATAAAAAGTCTCTAAAGTTTGCCACAATCCACCTGGGAGACACACCAAACATGTGGAAGAAGGTGCTCTGGTCCGATGAAACCAAAATCAAACTTTTTGGCCACAATGCAAAACGATATGTTTGGCGTAAAAGCAACACAGCTCATCACACTCAACACACCATCCCCACCGTGAAACATGGTGGTGGCAGCATCATGGTTTGGGCCTGCTTTTCTTCAGCAGGGATAGGGAAGATGGTTAAAATTGAGGAGAAGATGGATGCAGCCAAATACAGGACCATTCTGGATGAAAACCTGTTGGAGTCTGCAAAAGACCTGAAACTGGGACGGAGATTTATCTTCCAACAAGACAATGATCCCAAACATACAGCAAAATCTACAAAGGAATGGTTCACAAATAAACGTATCCAGGTGTTAGAATGGCCAAGTCAAAGTCCAGACCTGAATCCAATCGAGAATCTGTGGAAAGAGCAGAAAACTGCTGTTCACAAACGCTCTCCATCCAACCTCACTGAGCTCAAGCTGTTTTGCAAGGAAGAATGGGCAAGAATTTCAGTCTCTTGATGTGCAAAACTGATAGAGACATACCCCAAGCGACTTGCAGCTGTAATCGCAGCAAAAGGTGGCTCTACAATGTATTAACGCAAGGGGGCCGAATAATTTTGCACGCCCCACTTTTCATTTTTTTATTAGTTAAAAAAGTTTCAAAAATCCAAAAGATTTCGTTCCACTTCACAATTGTGTCCCACTTGTTGGTGATTCTTCACAAAAAAATCAAAATTTTATATCTTTATGTTTGAAGCCTGAAATGTGGCAAAAGGTTGAAAAGTTCAAGGGGGCCGAATACTTTCGCATGCCACTGTAAAAGAAAAAAAAAATACAGTGCCATGATATATATGATTTATATGAATGAATTATGGGCATTACCACTTCTCTGTTTATTATTACTTTTATAAATAAATTAGCGCACAATTCATTCATATGCTGAAAACTGCCAAGAGACCCCCCATTTAATTCAGAATAAAATAAATTCTCAAACCACCTCTTCTCGGGTCCTCCACTGGCACTCTTGGCTCCTCTTCTTCTTTGTGTGCCCCCACAGCAAGCCGTTTGCTATGAGGGCACACCTGCGGGCTTGATCCCAAGTTGGGCTGTGTGATCTATTGACACACACAGTGCGGCTCTGCCCCCTCTTTCTGTTCACAGGATTTAACTGACATCAGCAGGAGCCAATGGCTCCCACTGCTGCCCCTGTGAGCAGAGAGAGAGAGAGGGAGGGGAGAGAGCTGCTGCAGACAGGCTACGCGCTGGATCGAGATCGGGCTCAGGAAACTATACAGGGGGTGAGGGGGCGATACAAATACAGGGACATTTTTTTACCTTGATGCAGGGAATACATTAAGGTAAAACATGTCTAGCCTTTACAACTGCTTTAAATAGCATCAGCAAATAGAAATTAAAAAGGTATAGATAGCACGGTGGAGGCAAATAGTAAGTTAAAGTGCAAACTTTTTTTTTTTATATATATAATTTTTTTTTTAAACTTGTATACTGTTACCTTTTTGTCTTCACTGTGATGGATTATAAAATGTAATTTTCCAATTACCATTGCTTTGAATAGCCACAATAATGCCAGGATGTTACTGTACTTTAATAAATATGAATTCTGTGAATTATTTACCCCATATGAAAAAATATGCACTTATACATTTATAAATACTAAAAAAATAAGCCATTTTGAAAAAGAATTTGCCCAAATCGCGTTCTGCATACCTTTAAAAATGTTTAACGTGGTTTATTAAAGTGGACTTAAAACTCTACATCTGCCCCTCAGCTTTATCCAGAAGAAGCAACTACAATACACACAGATATTACAAATATAAGCAATATGAAAGTTTATTTTATAAAATAAACTAAAGACACATCATTATGGAAAAATATAAGAACAAACACTTGAATAAAGGTACAGCATCTGCAGCTAGTATAATCACCAGAAACTGGTTAGATAAATCAATATACCTATTGACAAATAGTACGTATTCTGTCTATAAGTACAGGATCATTTATAACACTGGGTCCATTTTAGTGTGTATATTCAATCCTTCCTTAACTTATAGGAGAAAGAGAGGTTTGTTGACAACATGAACTGAAGATGGGAGACCTACAGGTGAGAATATATATCAATCTGTAAATTCTGGAAATGCTAGCCACCCAGATGTTCAACTGACTTGTTGAGGTCAATATTTTAGGAGTCACTGACTCAGAACAAGTCCTTATTTGCATATTTGTTACAGGTAAGTGATTCAAAACACTAAGGACCCTTTCACCTGTCAGTTTTTTAGGCGGACCTGAACGGATGCTCCATACAGGTCTATGGAGCAACGGATGTCAGAGGTGACATGTCAGCTGACATCCAACCCGCTCCGGTCCGCTAAAGTGTGATGGATGGAAACCCTGTTTTTTCATCCGTCTGGCGGATCGGATTGGATGGAAACGGACTCTACTGTCCGTCTTCATCCGATCCCCCATAGAGAAGAGCGGTGCTCTGACAGGTCGGTCCCTGCACAGTGTGCAGAGACAGACCTGTCATCTGCCTGCTCAGCGGGGATCGACAGAGCGATCCCCCGCTGAGCTAAGCGGAGCTGTACACGGACGCGTCCGTGTGAAAGGTCCCATAAGCAAAATAATATAACAGCCAGAAAACTAGCATTTGCAAAAGGAGAGGTCAACATTGGCAGTATCCAGTTATTCCTCATGACAAGTTTCTGTTTAATGTTCTGCTTCCAATATAACTATTTTTTTCCTGTGGTGATACCAATGTGCCCCGAAGTATGGCATGAAACCAATATGCATAAGTCCAGATTAAGTTCCTAAAGTTCCATGTTTAATTGCTAAACAAGGGTGTTGTCTATGTTACTGGTCTCCGGAGTCACATCTCCCATTTCCACATCCCGCTGAGGTTTCTTGGATTTCTTTTTTGTGGTGCTTTTTTCAATGTCCATGTCAAGACTGGCCTTTTTAGGTCTTGATTGAGGTTCAACTAAGGAAGAAAGAACAACTTGTTAGCAGCAGGTCTGATCAACGCAATAGGTGGTGAATTCTAAACCACCCCTTACATTAATATGGAGTATAAATGTATGTGGGAGAAAGAAAGGAAACGAGAAAAAAAGAGAAAGAAAGATAAATACATTTACTCTACCTAGCAAGGTTAAGGGGATGGTTTGCTATTGTTTTTCAAGGCTTGTATATCTATGGTCAAGTTAGTATGAAAGAGGTCAGGGGCAGCTGCACTTTTATTCCCAGATACTTGAAGTTGGTGGATACAGCTACTAGGCATGATAAGCTGATGTTTAGAACGCTCAAAACATCATTTTGAAATATACTGGACTTGCTCTAATTGACTTGGACCTGAGTGAGCTGCCAATTCATTAATTAGCAGAAAAGCTTTAGCAAAAGATTCTTTGGGGTCATTTAGATATATTAACGTGTCATCGGTGACACAAGCTACTCAAGACTGGCTATTCGCAATCTGTTTATGCCAGGGTTTAGTCTTCGTTTTTTAGCCAAACCAAAGGACAGTGAAAAATATTCAACTGAGTGAATCTAAAAACAGGGAGCACTGCCATAAAGACCTTCTTTAGAAATCTGTGGATCAGAGAAGGGAGAGAGTCCTAACTTTGGGGCGACAGGTCCCACAGAGTCTTTAAGACATTCCCTGAGGCTAATCCTGATGGAGGACACCTACAGCAAGAGACTAGCATGTTCCACCCACAGACAGTTCTGTCTGCAGCACGGTCTGGAGACACATTTTGATATGTGCCTCACCTCCATGTCCAGAAGCTTCTAGCTGAGAAGAATTGACTTCTAGAGAATAGCCCTTAAGGCAATCGGTGTGGATATGGAACCAGGCTACTTCTTTTGATGCAGGAAGAACACCCGTAGAGCTTATAGATGGTGTCCAACAGTGTCCAAACGAGGAGAACCTGAGAGGAATCCCACAAGAGCGAACCACCTGTTCTTGAAATCCAGAATGCATCTCTGGAGATATTAATTCTCCAATGAGAGGAATGCCTTGACGATAGGGAGAAAATATCAGGTGTGGGGAAGCTGAGGGATCAGCCCAGGAACTACATGATACTTACAGACAGACACACAGGTCTGCTGAGGAACTTTACCCGTAACAGCAGAATATGGGGCAGAAGTGGACCATGAGAAAAAAGGAGGTGCAAACCCGAAAAGACCAGATTCCTCTGCAAAAGATGGAAAATGGGGAATTCCCTGAGGGGTCTGAGCGCAACAGTGCTGGGGACCCCTACACCACAGAGCTATGCTTGTTAACACCACCTAAAGTGATGGCCAACTTCTAGTGCCTAAACCTGATGAAGTAAGACCAGGTTAAATCTTGCCAGTGTATAGTCCCTTGAAAAGTTCTCTACCTGATCTCTTCACAGGAGATCTTATGTCTTCCTACAATGAGGATGCCAAGAAAAGGCACTAGGATAGACCTAGGAGCCAACACTGGGAAGTAACAGGTTAGGGCAAAGGACAGCTGAATTTGGCCCCAATTTTACCAGGAAGGTTAGGGGGTCCTCTGGATTATCTTACATGCCCCAAATTAAAAAAGTTCCTCAGGAGGGAGAGGATGGGACACCACTCTAGAGGCCAAAATGACACACGAACTAGAGACAGAGCCTCTAGGGTGAGGAGACCAGTTAATCTCTGTGGTGGCACAGGGAGTAGGAGGGCGAATAGCTGAACCGACTGTCAGAGGCAAGGGATTAGCCTGAGAACCTAAAAGGGGAACTATCTACACCTAAATATCTGTAGGGTATAAAATCCAATGACCAGGAAGGATTAATAACCATCCCACTTGCTTGGCAAAGTGGGGGCACACCTTTCATGTTGAAGGCTTCTCCAAGGTTTTAGCAGCTTTGTTGCTTTCAGCCTTGTGACTTGTCAGAGAATGGGTTTTGATACAACTGCTCTAGAAGTAGATGAAAGAGAAGGATGGTACTACATCAACTTTTCTTTGGGCTTCTTATGCTGAGGCATGTGAATGCTTCGGCCTCTCTTGATGTCCTTGATGACATTATCAAGGTTAGCTTAAAAATAGCGGCACCCCTCAAAGACCCATATGCTCCCTGGATAAATCATCTACTTTCTAGCACTGTAACCAGAGTGCTCAGAGCAGCTTAATAGACAACAGTCCCATATGAGATACAAGTCTAGGTGCTTTTAATGGGCTATCACAACTGATATCTGCTCTAGGCCCACTAACAGGAAGGGGTCTAGAACACAGGTTGAGAAATCTCGATGGATTTAAAATATTCTGGCACAGTATGAGCTAATAATAGTACTGCAGCCATAATAGGGCAAAGGGTAGTGCCCATCAGTGAAAACTGGTTTCTAAGGAGGGATTCCAATTGGTCAGCAGAACTTTAAAAAGGTAAGCACGCTCTCTACTGCCCTGGTGATTTTCCTGGATGTCTCATTAAAAAGAACCTGGCACCAAAAAAAATCATCATCACTTTTTGACCCCTATGTGATGAAAAAAAGTTAAGTAAAAAAAAATATATATTTTTTAATTGTAAGAAATTTAAAATGACACCCAAGCACATAACCCCCCCCCCCCCCCCAAAAAATATTGATACCCCCCTATCACTACATATACAAATGTAAACGCACGCGTCAGGGGGCCTACGCCTGAAAACAGTGATTGCAATACTTGTTACATATCGCCGTGCATGCTGGAATGAGATCAATAATTCTAGCATCAGACGACCTTCGTAACGCTAAACTGATGACCTATAGGGGGCTTTTAAAATGTCGCCTCTGGAAAATACAGGGTACTGAAGTTTACTGCCATTTTACAGGTGCACACAAATATAGGGTTTGACATGTTGGGTATCTATTTACTTGGCTTTTACTGAAATAAATTTTACCAAAAAAAAAAAAATTGGGTAATTTATTGTGTTTATGTGCCCCCTACGATTAACTTTAGCATTTCAGATATAGCACTGCTTGTTGTGCTCCAATAAAAGGTTTACATGAAGAAGCATTTGTGTTGCTGGCATTCTTTGCTATTTTGATGTTTTGGGATATAACAGCCTGTGCACCGATATTCAGCTCATTAACTTTCACCATGCGGTAGAGCTAGGGTAAGTCTTGTTGTACCACATTGCAGTAATATCGTATGACATAAAAAATTGAAACTACCACTATTTTATTGTATAGCGTGTCTGCTTTCAGAAATTATATAATATTTTGGGGGTTTTATGTAATCTTCAGGCCTAAAATGATTGTTAAACCTGTGTTAAAAAAAAAAAAGCAGCAAAAACAGCTGTGGCAGCGAAAGGGTTAACGTTCACCTCCGTGAACATGTTACATGTTCTACCTGTAAGCTTTGTTGGTTAAAAAAACCTGGCTCCTAACTTTTTTAGCGTTCCCCTAGATTCAAAGCAAATTTGTCAAGCCCTGTTTTTAACCATAGGGGCTCTGAAAGACCCAAGGCTGGACACAGAAGGCTGAACCTCGAGATGCAGAGTAGTTCGTACTGCATCAAAAAGGGCCAAAAAGGTCTCTGGTATGTCTGAAGTAATGGCAGGAGATTGCCTCAAAAACAATCTCATCAGTGACTCAGCCTCTTCTTTAGCCACATGAAGATCAGACATTGACTCTGCAGGGGTAGGCATGGAAGCACTTAGAGCCTCCGTTGTCACTATTTGCAAGGAATTGGGCGGACTTTGCCTTAAAGGCTTGTGTGACTGCAGTAGAGGCCCATAACAACCCAGGTAATTAGCTGTCACAGTGCTCCGGAATCAGTGAAAATGGTTTCCAAGCATTCATGTGAGACCAGTGCTGCCAGTGCAGGCTCCTAGTCCCACAATGAAAAGTAAAGTCTAAATCCAAGCAGTGATAAAACAGGTAAAACTGCTGCCCTTCCCTCCCAGCTGATGAACAATATAATGCTCATTTTTCTAAGGTCTGGGCCAACAGAATAATACACTGCTCAAATTTCTGATGACCGCTGCTGAATCAGCTTGAAATTCATGTGATGGGTGGCCCTGCTGGCACCACCAGGCTGGACAAACTTTGAATTGAAAATCAAATAAGCCTGGTGGAAAATAGTCAGCCGATCAGTGACTGCATCCAATCAAATGCAGTCACTGTTTGGGTATTCTGACAGCCTTAGGTGCTGTGGCTTTCTAAATAAAACAGCCAAAGGGAGATTCCTCCATCTACATTGTACAAGGCTGAACAAGAGTAATCAAGGTCTGTATGGTTAGCCTTAGTTTAATAATCCGCAGTTCCACGGTCTTCTTCTCTGCTTTGCTGCATATAAGAGGACTAGGCCGCCAGCAGTAAAAGGACAAGGCAAAGAGTAATGCCGCGTACACACGAGCGGATTTTCCGTCCGAAAAAACTTGGATGGTTTTTCCGATGGAATTCCGCTCAAGCTTGCCTTACATACACATGATCACACAAAAGTTCTCTGAACTTTTGACTGTCAAGAACACGGTGACGTACAACACTACGACGAGCCAATAAAATGAAGTTCAATGCTTCCGAGCATGCGTCGAATTGTTTCGGAATTTGTACCGACGATCGCATTTTCGGATAGGAACTTTTTCCGACCGAAAAATTGAGAACCTGCTCTCAAACTTTTGCTGGCAGGAATTCTGCCAGCAAAAGTCCGATGGAGCATACACACGGCCGCATTTTCCGACCAAAAGCTCTCATCGGTCATTTGCTGGCCAAATTTCCGATCGTGTGTACGCGGCATAAGGCAAGTATTGATATATGGTGTATTAGCACATAACCCCCCCCCCCCCAAAAAAGGGTCAATTTTAAATATTTTACACTGCCTGGAGTTATGCATTGATGTTCCCTCAGCATGGGCATTGTGATGATGATGGGTTATTTACAGATGGTGGGCTGAAAGGGTTGACATAAAAACTGTATAAATAAATTCAAAATATGCACTAATTACAAATCCCCTATACTCTCCCATTAAACAGAAATATCTTTGTGTGGACTAAAATCCTTAACAGTACCATCCATTTGCTCTTTTTTCTTTTGAACATGCTGTAGCTGCTTTATCAATTTTCTCTTCTTCTTTCCGGACAGTGTGATATTTGCTCTTGCACTGGAACTAGAATTAAATTAAAAAATTGTTATTAAAAATAAATAAATAAAACAGAATAAAAGCACACACAGAGTGAGCTATACTGTATAATATTAGAAGAATTTTGATAAACTAGCACATAACACTAATGTAGTCCAAAGACCATTTTTATATACAAGCTAACCTTGTATTGCAGGGAAACCAGCATATAATTGTATGTGTGTATCATACATTTCATCAAAACGAATCAGGTTATACACTAGACTGGTGCTTACCAACATGCGCATACATGTATTGAAAGGGATCAGCATGACAGCCAGGCCACTAGCATTTTCAGGAGGAGAGTCAACAGTAGCGGTCGCTATGCTTCTCTAATGAGAGGATTCCTTAACTCCTTCACGGTCATTTTTTTTTTTTTACATGAAAGCACACTTAAAACATTAGTATATTCTGAACATAGAGATCCTTTAGAACCAAATGGTGGTAGTTGCAATTTTTCACACTATATTTGGATACAAAATACATCAAGTCTCAAAACTTTGGGCACCTGCAAAACAGTGAAAAACTACAGTACCCAAAACTGTCCATAGCTTTAAAAGCCTTTACAGGTCATCATTAAGACCCCTTTCACACAGGCGTTTTTCAGGCGCCTTTGGGCTGAAAATAACGCCTGTAAAGAGGCTGAAAAACGCCTCCCCTGCAGTCCCAGTGTGAAAACTTTCACACTGGGGTCAATGTGCTGGCAGGATGTTAAAAAAAAAGGCCTGCAAGCAGCATCTTTGAGGCGGCGGAGGAGCGGTGTATACACCGCTCCTTCCCATTGAAATAAATGGGCACCGCTGCCGAAGCGACAGCAAATTGCTTCAGCATCGGCGCTACACGGGCGCATTTAACCCTTTATTCGGCTGCTGACGGGGTTAAAAGCGCCCTGCTAGTGGCCAAATAGCGCAGCTAAAACGTCAAGAAATCCCCGCTAAAACTAGCGGCGTTTTACTGTCAACGCTCGCTTCAGTCTGAAAGCAGCCTTATGCCCCGTACACACAATAGGATTTTCTGATGGAAAATGTTCGATGGGAGCTTGTTAGCGGAAGTTCAGATCGTGTGTACACAATTCCCGACGCACAAAGTTCCACGCATGCTCAGAATCTAGCAGAAGAGCCGCACTGGCTATTGAACTTCATTTTTCTCGGCTTGTCGTACGTGTTGTAGACGTTCGGAATTTCCAACAAGATTTGTGTGACCGTGTGTATACAAGACAAGTTTGAGCCAACATCCGTCGGGAAAAAAAAACATGGATTTTGTTGTTGGAAAATCCTATCGTGTGTACAGGGCATAGGAGTTAACTGTGAATGATGGTTCTAGAAATATTGCTCCCACTATAGTATGTGCAACAATACCTAATTTGCATTGCCCCTACAATAGGGGTGCCAAACCAGTGGCCTAGGGGCCACATGTGGCCCGCGGAGCCCTCTAATGTGGCCTGCAACCTCCTGCTCTGGGATGGCAAGCCCAGATCGCGGGTTGCCGGCCCGCCATCCCAGAGCATCAATGTTGTGAATGAAGCTGGTGGTAGAGGAAGCAAACGACTGCAGAGCAGAGCCGCATAAGCGAATGCTTCCTGTATAGCGCCGGATCCTGTCACAGCCAGAGTGATACCAAATGCACTCTGCCTGGGACAGCAACAGCTGGCAATACGCGAATAGAAGACGGCTATTAAAGGTCAGCTTATTACCGTTCTGCAGTGGTTACAGGGCTGCTTTCAAACTGATCCACAGTTGCATTGCAGTGCACCTGCAGGTTACCTGCACTGAGCCATAGACTGCTGTTATTACTGGCGGGTTTGATGCACTTTCTGAAAGTGCACTACACCTGCAGGATATAATAGAAGTCTATGGCAAAGTGCAGCTAACTTGCAGGAAAGCCACAGGTGCACTGCGCTGTACTCACGGTGAGGGTAAACTGCAAAGCATTGGCGTGAAATCAGCCTTGGGCCCCTTTCACGCAATCGGTATGACCCAATCGGACCCTTCAGTCACCTCTATGGAGCGAACCGCCAAAAAAAACCAGAAAGGGATCCATCCCTTTCCGTCTGGACGGATCGGATTGGAGGGCCCATAAGGTAGAGTGGGCTGTGTCGGTGTCCGCTCTGCATATGCAGAGTGCACACGGAACGGTTATCCACCCGCTCCGCTCATTGTGGCCCGTGACCGGTTACCAAGTCGCTTAAGGGGCCCACGCTCTTCAAAAGGTTGGGCACCCCTGCCCTACAATCTCAACAATCTGTGATCCAGGGCTGATTCTCTTCCAGGATGAGTGTTCTGCCCCATTCATTCCACTTCCTGTGAACCCAGGTTGTCAGGGGACCCTTCCCTCACCTGGAGAAGTGTCATCAAACTGCCCTGGGCTCACAAGAAACTGCTGCAGGGAAGGATGTGATAGAACATCATTATTTGGTGCAATTCTCTGCAGGACAAAATACACTTAGACAAAGTGTGTATATGTAATTTTTTAAATAAAGGGTGTCGGGGATGGGGGGCGTGGCCGGATGGTGAAGAGAGCAGTCGCACAGCTCCGGCTCCCAACGACCATCCTGCAGCTATCCTGGGTCCTAGATCCTCGTGGAAGACATCCTCCGGTTCCCCACGGCTGTAGGCATCTTCCGGACTGGCTGACATGGTGAAATACGGGCCGCCGCGGCCCTCACACACGGCGGAACAACTAGCGCGGTTCCGGAGGCAAAATGGCGCCGAGACACATGCAGGGCACTCAGACACGCTGCAGCCCTCCTCCTCAGCCATCCAGGACTCTGTAACAGGGGTGAGTGCATCTATTCCTGCTATATTCCGCACACCCACAGAACCCCTGCAGACACCAGAATCACAGCAATCTGCTGAATTTAGTCAGACTGCAGACTCCCTCCAGGCTGAGCCTACATTATCTACCATTATGCTGGCTATTCAGGATTGCAAGGCCTCCCTCTCCACTCAAATAGCCACTATCCGTATGGACTTTTCTTTATTGAAACAAGATGTCCAGAATCTCAGAGACCGCACAGGGGATGCTAAGGAACGGATTAGCACATTAGAAGACACTGTACACCCCATGTCCGGTACTATACGTGATACCACAAGTGAGATGGCGGCACTACGCGCTAAAATCGACGATTTGGAAAATCGCTCTCGCAGGAACAACCTCAGATTTGTGGGTTTCCCAGAACGCGCGGAAGGTTCCCATCCTGAGAAATTTCTATATTCATGGCTGCGGGACATTTTCGGTAAAGACGCACCCTCATTCTCACATGTTATAGAACGTGCACATCGCACTCCCCCTCGTCCACCCCCAGTGGGAGCCCCACCGCGCTCCATCATAGCACGTATCCTTAACTTTCAAGATAAAGTTGCCATCCTACGCTTGGCACGTGAAAAAGGCCCGCTCTCATTCAATGGCAATAATATCTCTGTTTATCCGGACTTTTCTGCTGAAGTCCAACGCCAGCGGATCTCCTTCTCAGCAGTGAAGTCTAGATTGCGCACAGAAGGACTCTCCTACGCCATGCTTTTCCCTGCTAAACTGCGCATTATCCATGATGGTAGGGCCCACTTCTATACTAATCCTAAGGAGGCCATGAAATGGCTGAATGATCATTATGGTACAGCACATAGAAGCAGAGGAGACTGAGGGCACTCTTAACCCGCAAGGAAAGATCTACACTCTGCTATGCAAGTTACAGCGTCAACAATCTGCATGTCCCCTCCTTGCAATGAGGGAATTTCTCCTTTTTTTTGGCTGGTTTCTATCCCCCTTTACATATACCCCCCCCCCCCTTTTTTTTTTTCTCTTTTTTTTTTTTTTTTTTTGGGGTCTCTTCTACTGTATAACCCAGCCTGCATTGCTACGATTTGCATCCTGTGAGGACCTGCATACTGGAACAATCACACCAGAACAATTATACGCCAAAGAAGGGGGAGAGGAAGGATATCTTCCTTTTTTTCTTTCCTTTTTTCTCTCCTCCCCTACACCATTCTTTTTGTTTTGTCTTTTTTTTTTTTTTCCCATGTGAACAACCAGCTTATCTACCCTTCAACAGGACTTGTCTACTAGGGGGTGAGGAATAGAGAGAAAGAAAGTGTTTTTTTTTTCTCTTTCTCTCTCTTCCCTCTCTCTTCGGTCAATAGTTGGGAGCCTCGCCAGACCCCACGTTACCCCCCCTTACCAGTTTGTGGCGAGGCCACGGTACAGTTTTTTTTCTTCCGCAGTTCCTAGTTAGGAAGGACTTTTAGTTTAGGGATCCAAAGCTTGCTGTGTTTGGGATGGCTAAGCGGGGTGGGGGGCACGAAGGTTTAAAGAAAAAGGTGATTAGGGTTTTTTTTTCAGGTTTTTTGTTTTTTCCTCCCCTTTTTATTTTTTATGTCCTTTCTAACACACCTATGTCATTTGATAATGGAAGGTCATCAAAAATATACCGGGTCATTACATGTAGAGGTTTATTAACACTTCTGTGGTCATTTATATGTCCAATGTTTTTTTCTAAGGTAAAGCAGGGAAAATGTTCATGGTCCGTGTCACCTTATCGGCAGACCCACGCATTTTTTTGGGATGTGCTTGTGTGTGCTTCAGGTGGCACGGCCTATCTACTTATATTGATACCAACTCAGAGGTTTACTTATGCATCTCTACCACTTCCTGTTTTATTATGGCACAACCCCTTAGGATAGTCTCCTGGAACATTAGGGGCCTGAATGCACCTCAGAAAAGATCCTTGGTTTTTTCTGTACTAAAAAAATGTCACCCTCACATTATATGCCTTCAGCAGACCCACCTAACAGGTTCTAAGGTACGGGCTCTAAAACGTCCCTGGCTCTCTAAGCTATATCATGCCACCCACACTAACTACTCAAGAGGTGTATCTATACTCCTAGCTAAATCCCTTCCAGCTGAATTAATTAGTGTTAAAACAGACCCAGAGGGGAGGTATATTGTTCTTATATTACGAATTTCCACTATAATTTTTACATTGGTGAACGTCTATGTTCCCCCCCCATTCTCAGTGGAAGTACTCTCTAAATTATCCCTTCACTTACTGAATAGACCCATGGGCCCTCTGCTTTATATAGGGGATTTTAATGCAGTCCTGGACCCAACGGTAGATAGATTGGGTGGGGGAGGCAGATCTTTTCCCTCCTTTGTAGACTGGGCTCAGGTTCATGGTCTGACGGAGGTGTGGAGATGGAAACATCCGGAGAAACGCCAATTTTCCTGCCATTCGGATTCCTTCCATACTATGTCTAGGCTAGATATGGCTTTTGCGTTGACGGAGACCCTTCCGGTCGTCTCCGCCGTCTCATACCTGCCCAGGGGGGTGTCCGATCATGCCCCCTTGTCTGTGTCCCTTCTTATCCTTCCAGGTTCGGGACCTGTTTTGTGGCGCCTGAATTCATACTGGCTGGAAGACGAGATAGTACAGGGTGAGTGCAGGACGAGTATTTCTAACTACTGGAAGCAAAACTTAAACAAAGTAGACCCCCCCACGGAGTGGGATGCGTTTAAGTCCACATTAAGAGGTACCTTTATGTCTATTACAGGAATTCTACGTAAAAATAATAAGATGCACACTGAGGAATTAGAAAATGCTATGTTAAGTGCAGAATCTGCCTATGCCTCTAACCCTATCTCTGACACTAGAGAGACGTGGCTACAGTGCCGTAGGGAATACGAAATTCGTTTGCTGGATCTCACACAAAAACGCATGTTGTATGTCTCACAGAAATCGTTTGAATATGGTAATAAAGCGGGACGTCTCTTGGCATATTTGACCAAACCTGAGCACACCCCCATCTCTATACCACGAATCCTGACTGCTCAAGGTGCGATCAGTGACAACCCACGGGATATCCTAGACTCCTTTCTAAACTTTTACAGTAAATTGTACACTTCCAGGGTTGACTATGACGACTCCCAGTTGTCTGACTATCTGGCTGACATATCCCTTCCCTCCCTGTCAGATGAGGGACGGGACATGTTAGAGGAACCTATCACGGTAGAAGAGATTGCAGCAGCTATCTCCCAAATGCCGGCACATAAAACCCCCGGACCTGATGGTTTCCCGACTGAATGGTATGCTAAGTTCAAAGATCTCCTATCCCCCTTCCTTCTCCGAACCTATAACAAAGCCCTGGAGGCTGGGATCCTTCCTCCATCAATGAGGGAAGCTTTGATAGTTCTTCTGCTGAAGCCCCGCAAGGACCCACTACACTGTGAATCTTACCGTCCAATTTCACTTATAAATGTGGACGTTAAGATTCTGGCCAAGATATTAGCAAATCGTTTAAATACTGTGGTCACATCTTTGGTCAATAGCGACCAGGGTGGATTTATCCCAGGCAGGTCCACCAGAATGAACATACGCAGATTGTTCCACAACTTGCAGTATCCACATGACTGCCCTTCTACACGTGTCATTAGACACCTGTAAAGCATTTGACAGTGTGGAATGGCCGTACCTCTTTCAGGTGTTGCAGAAGTATGGTTTTGGTCCCCGAGTGATAAAATGGATAAAAATTCTGTACACCTCCCCAACGGCCAAAATAAGGGTTAATTCATTTATTACTGACTCCTTCCCAATTACTAGGGGCACTCGACAGGGGTGCCCATTGTCACCTCTGTTGTTTGCTCTGGCTATGGAACCGCTTGCAGTCCGCATTCGTTCCTCCCCCATAATTAAAGGCCTCCCAATTGAAAATATAGAAGAGCGCATCTCTCTTTACGCAGACGATACACTGGTATATCTGGCAGATGCTGATGAGTCTTTGGGGGCATTACTGGAAGAGGTCAACACCTTTGGGGACTACTCGGGATTCCGAGTTAACTGGGATAAGTCCAGTCTCTTCCCTTTAGATGTGAGTGACCCCCCTCAGGTGCACCCGGACTCTAAACTTCAAGTGGTGTCTTCTTTTAGATATCTTGGGGTGTTGGTTCAGGCTCCCTTATCTTTGTATGCCACTAATAATCTTGACCCATTGCTGACCCGCCTCCAGGAGCAAATTAAACAATGGATGGATTTACCGTTAGACCTCATGGGGAGGGCCAATATACTTAAAATGATTTATTTACCTAGACTGCTCTATATCCTCTCTAACTCCCCATGTAAAATATCCAAAGCTACTTTCAAACGCATAGACACGATGTGTACTTCTTTCTTGTGGAGGGGCGGATCCCCCAAAGTGGCACTGGAGACCTTGAGGTTACCAGCCCATTTGGCAGGCCTAGCATTCCCTAACTTTTTCCTTTACTACATGGCATCTCAGCTAGTGCACATACATGACTGGATGAACCCGGATCCAGCTAATGCCTGTACAGCCACAGAGGGGGCTATCGCATCCTCCCATGAAACCTTACATAACATAATATATAGAGGTCAGGTCCCAAACCGCCCTGGAACCTCCCTGCTCTCAGTCTCCCTCTCGCTGTTTAAACACATTACTACAAAAATATCGAAACATTCTTGGACAAAATCCCCTAATAACCCCTTGTGGTTCAATCCCAATCTGCAAGAACTATACTCTTTTCCAGATGCCAATCGTTGGTATTCAAAAGGAGTTAAATATCTATGCCATTTATATACTACGCAGGGCTTTAAAACCTTTTCTCAGTTGAGTACAGACTTTGATCTACCAAAATCTCATTTATTTTATTATTATCAACTTAGACATGCCATCCATACCCAATTTGGTACCCTAGATGATGTCACTGATCTGCCTCCACTGGAAAAACTACTTAGGCAACCAGAACCCTCTAAACTTGTCTCCACCTATTACGCAGCTTTAGTGACTGACTCAAACCCTAGATTTCACAGAGCACAGGAGAAGTGGGAGACACTAGATATTGATATGGCAAACGACGATTGGACAGAATTTAGTGACACATATAAAACCTCTGTCATTTCCTCCCGAGACCGTATTATACAAATTAAAATTTTTCATCAAACTCACCTCACCCCGGCCAGACTGCATAGGATGGGTCTATTGCCATCATCTGTCTGTTTCCGAGGCTGCGGCCAGGAGGCAGACTTTTTACATTGTTTCTGGTCATGCCCAATAGTTAGTGACTTCTGGGAAGAAGTGGGTGGTTTCATTTCAACTGTGTTGGGCCTTCCCAATATAATACACCCTAAGAATTGCTTATTGGGAGTATTTGGAGATTTACATATACCCTCACATGCCAAGAGACTGCTCCGTATTCTTTATTTTTATGTTAAAAAATCTATTCTACTGTCCTGGAAGGGTGCACAGACCTCTTTGAAGTCCATCTGGCTAAAACTTATCAATGACTCTATTCCATTATACAAACTAACCTTTGAAATTCGTAAAAGAAATAAAACCTTTTATAAAATCTGGGGGAAATGGTTGGATAGTCCACTAACTCTCTCCAAAAATTGAATATAAATTGATCATTGATGGGCCGTGCCAAAGGGACCCCAAGTGCCAGATCCATTACTATGGTAATGCTGTGTAAAAGTGCATATATCTGACTGTTGCGACTACCAATTTCTTAATGCCGCGTACACACGGTCGGACTTTTCGTCTACAAAAGTCAGACAGCCTGTCCGACAGACTTTCGGCGGACTTTCGACGGACTTGCGGCGGACTTTCTAACGAACAGACTTGCCTACACACGATCACACAAAAGTCCGTCGAATTCTTACGTGATGACGTACACCGGACTAAAATAAGGAAGTTCATAGCCAGTAGCCAATAGGTGCCCTAGCGTGGCTTTTTGTCCGTCGGACTAGCACACAGACGAGCGGATTTCGGGGTCCGTCGTAGTTACGAAGTAAAGATTTGAAGCATGTTTCAAATCTAAAGTACGTCGGATTTGAGGCTAAAAAAGTATGTTGAAAGTCCGGAGAAGCCCACACACGATCGGATTACCAGCCAGCTTTAGTCCGTCAGCGTCCGTTGGACTTTTGTAGACGAAAAGTCCGACCGTGTGTACGCGGCATAACTCTTTTGAAACAAAATAACATGCCTACAATGACCTGTGTGATCTACCCACTGATTGTATATCGCCTGTGTATACTGAATGGATCAAATATTCATGTGTGTTTTTTTTTTTTTTTGTTTTATTTTGTTTTTCTTTTTGTGACTGTTTTGTGTCTGTTGGTTCGTGTAGAACCTAAAACTAATAAAAATATCTTTAAAAAAAAAAAAAAAAAGGGTGTCGGGGATTGTTCTAAAGGAGGTAGGGGCATGGAGGAGCTGGGTTTTAAAACTGACCTCCGGGCAGCTATTCCAGTGTAATACATCTGCAAGACAAGGCAAAATGCTTTTTCTTCTACCAGGCCAGTTCACACCTCTGCAGTGCAGCAGTGTTCACTGAAAAAAAGTATGCTGGTGGGGATTTTTATTGGAGGTAAACTTCCATCTCTTGCTTTTACCTATAGGTAGTGTAAATATCTCCTAAACGGTGCACGTATTTACTCTACATGCTGCCAGTGACATGCACAAGACACTGTAGTACAGGCTGTAGTGGAAAAATCCTCCTACCTGAACTCTCAGCACTGGGGAAACTGTGCAGTTCATCACTGACTGTGGTATACAGATCAGCCAAAAAGGTATATAGTGGCAATACTTTAATGTAAAAAGATTTATAAGCTGTGGGCACTGTAGGGGGGGCAGATTAACTATTTTCATACTACTGGGTTTAGTAACACTTTACCGATTCTGCATCGATGCAGAATCCAGCTTAAATTGCAATTGTGCATGATGAAATTCCGGCTCCCCCCCTCCCTCCCACAGAAGTGTGATGGTTGAAATGGCAGCTGGAGGCTGCTGGCTGCGCCCGGCACCAGTTCCCCCAACTGGATGATGTAGCATCAGGAGGCGGCACTGCAGCGCATCAGCGTGCTGCCCCCACCCACATTCTCCCCCTCCTCTGCATTTATAGCTCTGGACACCTGTCACCCCCCAGATGGGTGGGCGCAGAGCCGCACGGAGCTGTGACACACAGTCCTGCAGCAGTCGTCACATCCGTAGGATAAGGCACAGAGTCTGCTTCAGACAATGAGCTGCAAGGAGGGAAGGGGGATGGTAGGAGTGCTCCGAAGGTGAGAGACCAGCCTGTCATCCTTAATGTATGTGAGGGGTGAGTGTATAGAAGTGGCACATCCTCCACCTCTTCTGCACCTATCCAGTCTGTGTGTACTCTGTTTTTCTGTCTAGTTTCTTCCCGAGATTTCCCTATAATCTTTCCCCCCTGGAAACATCCACTTATCTGCAAGCAGTTTACTTCCTGCTGATTGGAATACCTTACTTTTTTTTTTTTTTTGCAGTGATGTTGACCTGTATTTTATCCAAGTTGCTGCCAAAAGACTCAGTGATCAGTGGTACCAAAGGGTATCATTTTTTTATTTAAAATAAAAGACATCATACCTACCTGCTGTCTCCTGTAGTATGTCTGCAGCCTCTGACCATCTCCTGTATCATGTCCGCAGTCTCTGACCCTCTCTTGTATCATGTCCGCAGCCTCTGACCCTCTCTTGTACTTTGTCAGCAGCCTCTGACCCTCTCTTGTACTTTGTCAGCAGCCTCTGACCCCCTCTTGTATCATGTCCGCAACCTCTGACCCTCTCTTGTACTTTGTCTGCAGCCTCTGACCCTCTCTTGTATCATGTCTGCAGTCTCTGACCATCTCTCGTAGCATGTCTGCAATCTCTGACCATCTCTCGTAGCATGTCTGCAGTCTCTGAGCATCTCTCGTAGCATGTCTGCAGTCTCTGACCATCTCTCGTAGTATGTCTGCAGTCTCAGACCATCTCCTGTAGTATTTTGGGGGGAGCCTGGCGCTCCTCTGTAAATTGATGTCTGCTGTTTTTAGACTTTGCCACATGCAGAGAGTGTTGTCAGTTTTTTTTTTTTAAATAGATAAAATAAAAAAAAGAGTTCTTCTGACTGCTTACATTTTTTTGATGAAAATCATGGGCAGTAATCATGATGCATCACGGAATCAAATCGAATCGTAGACAGGATAATCGTTCTAGCCTAACCCCTCCTTACTTCCAAATGCATATTATTTGAGAAAACAAACCTACTTCGAACATAATGTTATGCGCAAATGTAATCCCATATGGTCCAGCTGGAGAGAACGTATGTGCCCCACTATTGACTGAAAGCCGATCCCCTGGCCTTTTCCCTGCCGGTATACTGGAATGAAAATATGTATGCATTGAGCTGTCCTCTGTGTTCCTTGTGCAGAACAATGTTGCTTTGCAAACCTTACAAAAAAGCCTCTAAAATAAAATCTGGTTTATAGATGCAATGTTTTACATCGACCATTTTTCTGATTTATGAACATTATGAAGTATATAAAAGATTAATAAAAACATGTTATATTCCTTTTACCTTGAGCAAAGAGCAACTATCTGACATTTTATACATCTGGTATACATACCTCTTGTGAGAAGCATTTTTGGGTTTGTGCTATTCAATGTGTGTACGGAAAAAAAAAAAGATCCCCCAGCAATAGCGCCTTTCTGATTTTAGTATAGCAATTTAAAACTGTACCTTCTCTTCCTGAGGTGATGAACAGTTATTAGTTCTTTGTCTACTATAGCTCCAATTATCTTGTGCTTCCTCCGCTTCTCACGGGTAATCAAGCGTCGACGTTTTAGGAGATTTTTTTGCAAGTCCTGCAGAAACACACCAAAGGCGAAAATTAAAGTGAATGTAAAATCTAATGACCTTCCTCTCTTATTTGCTTCCTTTTTGGTCAGTTACATTTACTATTGGAAGAATTTTGTTGTTTCTGTACAATAATTGCAAAAAAAAAACTGTTAATGTTGCCTGTTGTCAGCCCACAGCAGGGCAGCAGCAAAAAAATAAAAATTGATGATTAAAGCTCAAAACATTTAAAGAATAGTTCCAGGCATGGCTATATTATATATAGATAAATAAGTCTAGCTTGGACCATTGTAACTATATACACCATATCTGGCCAATGCCCTTGGAAGCTGGAAATCACTGAAGTAAACCCCGCTGTTCCAGTGATCTTTACTTGCTTCCAGGCCCAATGCTGAGAGGCTGCACTCCTGCTTACTGGACACAGGAGGTTAACCACTTAGCACAGGTGGCATTCAGAGAATTCTTTGCATTTTCTGAATGAATGCAAAGCATTCTCCAACTGGTGCAGTGATGTCACTCTCTCCACCTCACTCATTTAGAGAATGCTTTTCATTCAAATGCAAAGAATTCTCTGACCCCCTGTGTTCAAAGTGCATTAGGCCGGCCACTCAACACAGGACCCAGAAACAAGTGGAGATCACTGGAGTAGCGGTGCCTGCTACAGTAATTTCCAGCTTCTAGAGGGATCACACAAATATGGTATATACAGTATATAGTTACATTGGTCTACACTGAACCAATGAAACGAATGTATAAACTATCCATACCTGGAATTCATCTTTAATACCTACTGAAGGGGACCACCTCCAGGTCTTACAATCATCAGCTACTCACCCATTTCTGCATATTCACAGTGGTTGGGGGATGATTCTATGTGAGACAGAGGAACTTATTGTCTATTGTATTGGCGCTCCAGCAAAGAAGCAGGCGAGGTAGTGACACAGTGGCCCCTGCGACCAGGAAGGTGACCACTTCAAAAAACCAGCAATTATTGCCAGGTTAAAGCTGTTTCTTTTGGTATGGCTGCAGTAAAGGAGACCAAGAAATCTTAAAGCGGAGTTCCGCCGTTTTTTTTTTTTTTAAAGTCAGCAGCTACAAATACTGCAGCTGCTGACTTTTAAAATATGGACACTTACCTGTCCAGGGCGCCTGCGATGTCCTCACCCAAAGCCGATCTGTCCCTTGGCTCTCGGGTGGTGGCGTCTCAATCTTCGGTAAGGGAATCAGAAAGTGAAGCCTTGCGGCCTCACAGCCTGGTTCCCTACTGCAGACGCGCGAGTCGCGATGCGCGTCCCTGCTGTCTTCTGGGACCTGTGGCTCTCCCAGAAGACAGTTTGGGGGGGCATGGACATGGCGTAGATCACTGCAGAGCCCGCAGTGATCTATGCCTGGAAGTGGGAGCAAATACCTGGATTATACAGGAATATGCCCCCCCCCCCCCCGAAAGGTGCCAAATGTGACACCGGAGGGGGGGGGGGGGGGGGGAATCTGATCAGCAGAAGTTCCATTTTGGGTGTAACTCCGATTTAACTAACATCTATACTTTAAGCCTGCTTTAAAAGAGAAGTTTGGGTTCGGTTTTGTTTTAGAAATCATACTTCTACCTAGGTGGATGCAGCATCGGTCCTCTGCTGGCTCTAAGATTGAAAACCGAGCAATCAAACACCACTGATTTCTCAGTTAGCAGAGAGCTGGTGACCTATTGGTCTCATTTATCATAAACACTTCTCTATGTCTGTCAGCATTGTACACCAAGTCATACATGCACAGCTCAGCGTACATTTATGGCACCTCTCTGTGCTGTGATGATGTAACGCCTGTGTGCTGGCTTGAGAATGACATCATTGTGGCAAGACCATTAAGGCTTCTGAAAAGTCTGAACCTTTTAAAAAAAAAAACCCACGGAGCTCAATTCTGCTTTAAAGGTGGCCATACAGGTATTGATTTGTGATCGATCTAGTCATGAGCAACCGCAAACAAGCTGTCCATCAAAATATCTAGCAATGTAATGCGTGGTATGGATTGAAATATGATTTATTAGAAACGATCTACTGGAAGTCATCATTTAATTGATCTTTATTATGATTGCTGTCTGACACACATGCAGAATTTCGTGCAATCGATCAGAAATCATAAAATTCCACCATGGCTAATTGACTTGACAGCATCAAAAGTGATCAAAAGCTGACTATATTGATCAAACAAGGAGTATGAGACTTACATTTCTTATTCTATTCAGTAATTTTAGGCTCATGGAATGATCACATTGATACATTTGTGGTCACCTTAATGCGGAACTAAACTCAGCAATACTTACCTTTGGTTTAACAGTCCCAAAGTTGCGAGGTCCTTCGCTGGTGCCGGCATCATCTCCCCAGCTTCTTCCAGGATATTCGGCCATCTCGATTGGCCGGCACAGGATGACGCCACTCCCATGTATATCTATGTGTGCAGTCATCCCCGCTCAAAGGCACCGTGCTGGGAAAGTAAACTGAGCTGTGTATGTGCAGCTCAGTGTATAGTCTACAGAAGACTGTGAGCAGGCAGGTAGGTTTATTTTACTGCAGAAGAGACATTGCATGTCTCTATCAAAGCTGTACTCAATCTGGAATTGGGAGTTTTCGCAATGGACGATCGGTGTTTACCACACTGTAAGGGGTAATGAAGGAATATTTTTTACAGAATGTACAAGGAACATAGGGTGCTTCTGTTCAGGAGATCAATCCCCAAATGTAGAGAAGTAGTGTCATCTAAGGAGATATAGGGGGTGCTATATTGACACTGGGGCAGCTCTTTTAAAAAGAGTAGAAGCAAATCTAGCAGGATAAGAAGAGGAGAAGGCGCCTCTAAGTGCAGTATTAAAAACATTTATTGACAACCAAAGTAGATCTTGGTGATCTTGGAGGTCCTGTGGTCTGAGGCCACCTCATTAATGGTCCGCATGGGGCCTAGTGAGGTCAAGGAGGCGGTAACACGTTTCGGAGCATGTGCAGTAGAGCTCCTGATGAAGCTCCTGAGGAAACGCGTTACCGCCCCCTGACGTCACTACGCCCCATGCGGTCCACGAATTATTAACAGACCAAGCTGCTCCTACAGATGAAGCAGTTAGAGGATTGAGACAAACCATATACCACTAACTGAGGTGCTTACAACAATCAGATATTATGTAACACCTTTATCCCAAAAGGAAAAAGCTGTTTGCTGTAATTGCTTACAAAGCATGAGCTGGAGTTTAGCCTCAATTTGTTAGTGTATCTAAATCTGCTGCTAACACTTCCCTACTCCAAAAACGACAATGCTGCTGTTCAAAAGTACCCTGTGCTCCTTCATCCAGAGTGGGGGCGCTCTAATACAGGAGGTGTGTTTTTGGCCAGATCACCAGGTGAAAACAGAGGGGAAAAGGCCTAAAAGGGAAAAATGAATGCAGACACCACGTTAAATGATTGGTAAGCTGCAGTATATACATTTTGGGGTTTTATACTGCTTTAAGATGAGTGTGTGAGTTTGAAGGGTATGTATTAAACTCTACTCACCTCCACTCCAGCGATGCTTTGTCCAGGCGCTCTCTGTTGGCATCTTTGGCCGGTCTTCTTCAAGGCTGGGATCTTTGGCTAGTTTGATTGGCTGGGCCTAGGTGACATCACTCCCAGGCATGTGCAAGCATTCACTCACATGGGCAGATGCTGAAATTAGACACTGAGCTGCGCATGCAACAGGCAGGTAAGAACACAGTACTGTACGGGGGACACAGTATGTCTCTTCTGTGTTAAAAAGCCGGTGTTCTATTGAGAAATGCCTCCTGTCAAAAAGTGCCCCTGATGGGTCTGCGCATGCGCAGTAACAAACGTCACTCCAGATGATATGTTGATCAGCTGGCATGATGTAAACACAGTGCATGCGCAGCTCATCAAAGGCATTTTTTGACGGGCAGCATTCAAAGCTAAGCCAACAGTGGAGGGAGACGGTACTTGTCAGATTGTGCCTCGATGTTGCGGTTTTGTCTGTGTTGCAGGACAGGTTTGGCATGTTGAACGGCGGGTTTTGCCTGTGTGTAAGGGTGGTTTGCAACACACACAAAACCCGCAATTCAACACATACACAACCCGCTCCACAACACCGAGGCAGAATCTGACAACTACGTTCCTCCGCTGTTTGCATAGCGTCGGATAATGCCTCCGACGATCTGCGCATGTGCTGTGTTGACGTCACGCCAACTGATCAACATATCAGCTGTAGTGACATTTGTTACTGCGCATGCGCAGACCCATCGGGGGCATTATTCGACGGGAGGCATTTCTCGATAGAACACCGGCTTGTTCACAAATTGAGTAAAATTCCACTTTACGCGGATCCTGCATTTAAGAGTAAGGTCTGCTTTAGGTCACCACCATACACCATGCAACCTGACCACACAATCTTTGTACAATTAACTTTAGATTTACAAGAACTATGTAACGAGGATCTACCTAACCTATCCAATCAGGCAGATCCTTACACTACTTGTTGTTTGTAGATCCAAAGGAGATTGTGTTGTGTGTGATGAGTGATCCTGATGGAGGAAATAAGAAGACTTTCCAGACCCCCAGAGGTTGTTACTAAGCAATGTAGAGTACATGTGCATTACTGCCCTTAGTTTAAAAAAATGTCACCTCCCCCCCTATATAAAGGACCTGAGATCCCCAGTACCGTCTTTGGTCGGTTGATTTTTCCTCCTGGAGCCATGCTGTTCTCTCATGTACTCCCTCAGAAGATCCACTTCCGTCGCCTTGAGTTCCAAGCCTCGTTCTCGTGTTGCGACAGGAATGGGCGGGACTAGCCTGTACTATAAAAGCTTTGGTCACGTCCTATTCGTCCTCTGTTCGTGCTGGAAGGTGAGTGAGGGTGTTTGGGGGTAGGTAGGTGGGTGTGGGCTGGTCCTCCATTTCTTGGCACGCTGGGTGTTGTCCGTACCCCACTGTGTAATGTACGGAGGAAGAGAATTCCCGGTGCTATGTCTTCGGTGCCAGCTTTTGTAATGAGCTGGTTCTATCCTCAATCACTGGGACAAGCGGCAGCCATGCGGGGAGAGCAGCGCTGCTCCCTCACCCCTGAGGGGGGGGATCATGTGACTCGGAGCGTCTCCCCGCTCTGTGGAGTCTGGCAGTGAGAAATGAAGCCAGCTGGGGGAGGGGATGGTGTGTGCTGAAACCTCTGGTGTCACAGAGAGCAGGATGTCGGGCGTCTTTTCTAGCTGGGGACACCCTGTAATAAGAGTCTTAGGGCTATTTACCATGATGGCTGGTAAAATGTGGTTTTACTGAGTATTTAGCACTTTTTTTGTTTTCTTTTATTCAGGTAATGCCAAACAATTTTCTGCTGCTAAAATTTCTGTGCATCTCAAATTTTGGTGGTAAACATTGATGTGTAAAATGCTAAATAGGTGTGCAACTAGATGTTGGTGCATGATGGTGAGGTGGTTATACCGCCATCATGGTTGAGGCTACAACCATGAGCCTGGTGTCCTTATTTTTTTCGGAAGGCGATTCTTTCATGTAAAGGTGTTCCTGAGCGGCAGGGCAGCCTTTGGAATACTTTTAGGCCTCATGTACACTGCTGCTGGTAAATGGACGTTCAGAGGCAGTTGGATGCTTTTTTTTTTTTTTTTTTTTTTTTTTTTTTACGCTTCTAAATGTAAATGCGGCAAAACAGACCTTTTTAAACGTGGGTTACTATCTGTCAAATCGTTCAGGAGAGGTTGTAAAAAACGTCCTGTATAAATTAAGCCTTATAGGTAGCGAAAGGTAGTCCCAGCCCCCCCCCCCCCTCCCCCTCTTGCCGCCATTACCGGGCTCTCCTGAACGATCAGCAAGCTCGGGAGCGATGAGACTGGCGGCATCTATCTCCAGCCTTAGTGAGGAGCTGAAGCTGTCAGAACCATTGCATGTTGATGTCACTTCCGGTTCTTTGTTTACTGGCATAGCGGCCAGTGAAGCAGCCAATCAGACTAATGGGCTGCAATGAAGCTCAAAGGATAGATGGGGGTAAGGGTTTAATAAACATCCCTTGTAATAGGAAAAAAAAAAAGCATGACAGGACCTCGTAAATATGGGATCTGGGGTCAAAGACTTCAGATTTCATAATTGCACTAAAATGCAATAACATTTTTATATATATTTTTTTTTTTTTTTTTGCTATGGGCAAAAGTGAGGTTTTGACCTCGCTTCTGCCCTGCAATGGTATGGAGCCGGGTGGGGGCCGTCTTCCCCTCACTCTGCTCCATACCTAACAGGGAGAAGGACCTGATTTGCCTCTGCTGCTACTGACTGTTAGGGTCGGTTCACACAGGGGCGGCACGACTTGCAGGTCGCCTCACCGAGGCGACCTGCACACGACATCCACGGCGACTTGCAAAACGACTTCTGTATAGAAGTCTATGCAAGTCGCCCCAAAAGAAGTACAGTAACCTTTTTCTAAGTCGGAGCGACTTGCGTCGCTCCTATTAGAACTGTTCCATTGTACAGAACAGGAGGTGACTTGTCAGGCGACTAGGTCGCCTGACAAGTCGCCCCTGTGTGAACCGGCACTTACGGTAAGCAGTGGAGGGAATCGGAGGAGGGGGGGGCGCTTCTCCTGCCACTGCTGAAAGTGATCTTGCGGTGAATCTGCCGCAGAGACCACCTTTATCTGAAAGCTGACCGTCTGCTGAAGAGGATACTGGGGTTATAGCAGCTAGTTGCTGCCATAACAATATTGCTCTTCATAGTGCCGACGTAAGACGGCGGGTGGTTGGCAAGTGGTTAAATATTTAATGTTTGGGGGTTCTAAGTAAACTTCTAATAAGAGATTTTTACATGTATGAGAAGTGTCAGAATTTGTATAGTATTGTGGTAGATCTTGTCCCTCATATGATCCTAGTGCAATACAGACACCTGAAAAGTGATCCAAAATAAAGTGAGGGGTGATAAGAAATGGATTAATGCAAACACGTGTGACCTATATCAACATGCATTGATACAAATGTGCCCCAGACTTGTAATGACGTGGCATAAATGCCTACCTTTTGAGATGTATAAGGTACAGCCAGATGGTGGTATGACCAGTTGTGTTGTAATTCATTGCAGGAGCCTTCTCTAGTCTGGTGTATATCCAGTATGATGGGCTCTGGTTAAGGCCTCATGCACACGAGACGCCAGTGCAAACTCTGCTGAACACATGTTTTTAAAAGCTGAAACCGGTGTTTAGAAACGCCCGTTTTGCCGCGTTTGTGTCTAGAAGCATCTGCAGAGCAGAAAATGACATTTTGTGGCCCAACTTTTGACTTGTTCTGGGGATCCTTGGTGTGCTGGTAACCTTCTCTTGCTCATCCTATGTTAGGCGCTCACAATAGTCCGAGGATTCCAGTTTATAGTCTGGGATGGAAGGTCTGTCAGGATGATGGCATCTGGTTAGGCTTCAGGGATAGATATTATCCAACATCTACATAATGTAAGCTGAAGTTTGCCATACACTTTTCCCCTTCATGCAGGCTGAACAGGAGCTCTCAAAGACTTCCTCCATCCATGCTAAACAGCACAGATGGATGAATTGCCTTGCTATTGTATTGATGGCCATCACTGCTGATTCATTGGGAATCGATCTGAAATTTGCTCATTGTTTGACCAGCAGGAGCTCCCCTTTTCTAGGCTGAAAGGTTTTTATACTTCTGGGGCCCCATGACTGCACAGTATTTTTGTAAAGATGACTTTTGTTACTTAAAATATGGAGCTTTATGGTGAGACGGATGGCTAACTTTCTCAAAACATTGTATTCTCTTTCAGGGCTATTTGAGGTGAGAAACAATCAAATGAAAGCTGCTGGCTAATGTGACAATTGCAACTAGTTCTGAAGTTTGCAACCCTACATACTCTTCTCTAAAGCAAACTGATGGAGGTGCTGTGTGCATGTCTGTGTGTAGCTGTATAAAATGGTAATATCTTATGTAACTGTCTTTACAAATAAACCTCTTATCAAAACTGTGGTTTACTCTGTCTTTTGTATATTGAAAAGTTCTGTTACCAAGTTGTCTCTGAAACTGATCTGTTGAAAGTAAGGGGCACATGTGACTTATTCTGGCTGTTTAGGGACCCCAACTAGTGTGATAGTAACCTAATTGCCTAAGCAGTTGTGTGAACATGCTGTGATGGTAAACCCCCACCTTGTAAAATATAACACCAGGGACTTTACACCAGGGACTTTACATAAAGGAAGCAATACAAAAAAAACTGTACAAGTACATGGTACAGCAGGCACATATCAGGAATATGAAGTGTTGGGGAAGACTTATTCCTTTTTGTAAATTAAAACATTTTTTTATTTAAAGGGTTAGTTCACCATTGCCAAAACTGCCCATGCAGGTAAGGGGTGTGTTTTTTTTTTTTTTTTTTTTTTTAAGATAAAACCATGCAGCTCTGACTAAAGTTTCAATAATGCCCTTGCTATAGGAAGTTAAAGTACCTCCTGAAGCCTGCCTGGAATACTACCAGGATAGTTTGCCGTAATGACGACCTCACTTGAGCAATTCCACAAGCACAAGAGAGCACTCCACTTTGAGCTATGGCATCAGGGGGGAGGTGTATGCAAGAGGGTTTGAATCTGAGAAAAGATCACTCGTATGATGGAACGAAGTGGTAATGACTATCCTTGCTTAGAAATGTCCTGGGAGTATTCCAGTCAGGCTTCAGGAGGTCATATAAATGGCTTATAGCAGGTATATGCAATTAGTGGACCTCCAGCTGTTGCAGAACCAAAAGTCCCATGAGGCATAGCAAGACTGATGGCCACAAGCATGACACCCAAAGGCATGATGGGACTTGTAGTTTTGCAACAGCTGGAGATCCACTAATGGCATATCCCTGGCCTATAACAAGGGAAAGCCACTTTATCTCAAGACACCCCTTACTTGTGTACCCCTTTTTTTGTAATGGTAAATGAATATGTACAGCTGTCTGTCATTGAGTACTAATGCAGCAGATTCTAAATGTGCATGACCACCGTTCTGTGGAAGGAACCCAGCACCCTACTATAGCTGTAACCTTGTGCAAGACTTTTTTTAGTGAGCAATGTAGAAGTCTTTCTAACAAATGTTAGTTTTAATGAGCTAGACCCTGGCATACAAATCCAGTGCCGCTGATATTAAACATACAGTAGAAGGGTAGGGATGTTTGCTGAATTACCTGTGTTGGAAAGCAGATTTTGCAGGTAGGGAATGGGCATGTTCCACATTAAACAAGTTGTGGCATGCAGTTTGTATATGGATTAAAATACCTTGTTACTTATTTGTACCAGTTTTGGAGTCAGCTGAAGCACACTGACTTGAATTGTATTTTCCAAATGGTATCCCTTAATAGATAAAATTGCTGATATCCGTATCGGTATTCATGGGATTATTGTTCCCTTGCATTCCCATTAGGTGTGTACTAGTGTGCATTTTATATTGAATCCTGTCTTACAATTGAGCAATTTTGGCTCAGAGTAGATGCATCTTTTAAGTAATGGTTATGCAAAAGCATAGTGCCCCTAGATCAGGGATCTCCAAACTGGCCCTCCAGCTTTTGTGGAACTACATGTCCCATGAAGCTATGTGTAAAGTTTTTCTAATCTCTGTAGGCACTAGAAGGGTTAATAAAGATTGGTATGTTTGCTCTTTAAATAAGAAGGGAAGCTGGTTGGCTCTGACGGGGACCATACTTCTGAAATGCATTATCCTTGTGGAGCTCTTGCATTGGGTCCCTGGACTTACAAGTGTCACCAGCTTTGCATTGGATCCTAGTGCATGCGCTGTGTGGATGGCACACTCTGCCTGCTAGTGGTGGATCCTGTGCTTGGAGTTAACCCCCAGTGAGTGAGGCTTGTTCCTAGCTGGCAAGTCTGCAACATCCATACATCTCTGCCCACTACGTTCTCACAGCTGATGAGTTGGGATATGGTTCAAAGCCTGAACTACACGTATGTGTTTGTGTGGTTTCACTTTTAATAAAAGTGGTACATGACAGTGCTTTAAGTTTAAAAAAAAAAAAAAAGCCTGGACTTGAGGTGGTAACCTCAATTTCCAATTTGTACCTATAGGTACAGTAAATTTCCTAAATGTGTGCCGTTTAGGAGATATTTACTGTGCTGATTTTATCCGCTCATACACTGAAGAAACTTTGCTCCCTGCAGTTTCTCCTCTAGCGAGTGCTGTGACTGGTGGCTCTCGTGTGCATGCGTGGGAGTGATGTCACGCCAGTCAGAGCTGGAGTCCACAGCCCCAGAAGAAAGAGGGGCAAAGATGGCTGCAGGGACAGCACAGGCTTCATTTGCATGGAAGGACCACATAATGGGCTAGTATGTGGTGTATACTAGCCCATTATGCTTTTACTTTGCAGGGAACAAAAGTAAAAACATCAGGGTTTACTTCCTCTAACTGGCATGTCAATTCCATGTACAGTAGCAACAAATAGCACACAGCATATGTTGCAGCGCTAAAATAGCAATTTTTTTTTCTCTTCTGGATAGACATGTTGAGTTCTCAAATTTTTTTTTTTTGCCAATTAAAATAGATGTTTAAGTATATAACACATCATTCCTTGTCTGCTAGCATATATTCAGTACTCTGGTTTTTGACCCTATTACCACAGGAGGGTGCTTAAAAAAGAGTCCCACATGGACCCTAGTTCTCCCACAACTTGCGGTCACCCTTTTACACTATTTTATATTCTCTAACTCGCATCTTCCCTACTTTGCTAAAACATGTACTGTCCACCCCACAGATTTGAACATCTCAAAGCTCATCTTGCTTCAAGAACCTTGGAGGTAAATGGGAAGCATTATCTACAACCTACACCTTCTGGTTACTGCACTGAAACTGTAATAAAATTCACATGCCTCAATTACTGCTAAAACCAATAGCCTTAGTTTTTTTTCACTTATCTTGTACGGTTCTGCTACCTTTATACAATTGGCCACATGCTCTTCCCCTTTTTTTTTTTTTTTTTTTTTTTTTTTTGACCTAGGATTTTCACCTTAATCCTTAGGATGCATGAAGGTGAAAAAACACGAGGGTTTACAACCCCTTTAACTTCTATAATGTCTCTAATAGTCACCCCTTCTCAACAAATAACACAAACAAGCTACTCATTTTCTGGCTTGGTCTCTCACCTACTGCAACTCTCTTTATATTGGCCTACATATACATATCAACCCTCTAGTCTATCATGAATTCTGTGGTTCAGACTCATCCACTTTAACCTTTCTGTTGCTGCCACCCTTCTCTGCTAATCCAATTGTTGGCTTCTGCTAGCCCAACATATTTTGGATTGCATAACAGCCATCTATATTGCCAACCTTTTATTTCAAAATATCACCCAAAACCTCCTTTCAAGACTTTCTGCCTCGTCAGCTGTTCTCATACTTGTCTCCAGAACATCTCTCATTCTCTAGAACCGTTAGGTGTGAACCCAGCCTATGTGGCTTTCACTGCATCCAAGTCGTATGACAGGAGAATGTGACTGTCACTCTATGGAGCCGGTTCACATCTCTGCTGCGGAGCGGCTTGCACAGGAATGCTGTGTGTCTTTGGTTCAGATTCAGGCAAAAATTCAGCCCTGAAATGGAAACCGGGGACACACCTGATCTGAGCTGCATTGTTTGTAGGTGTGAATCCAGCCTTACCCCAATCTGTCCAGCTACCCCCCTCTACCTGCTTTTACGCAGTCCCTGAAAACATCTTCAGGGAAATCTATCTTGCCTCCACCTAATAAACTTCATTCAGCAAAGACAGACAATACCCGTTGCTCTTTCCAGAAAGGCCGTGTCCTTGTCTCCTGAGTTGTACCAAAAAAAAAAAATCTTCAATCCTTGCTATCTTCTGTAAATTACCAATTGCTCTGTGCCCCATGTAATGGAGAAGGGTATGTCTGTGATCCATATCAGGAGGGCGACAAACATGGTTCCCTTCATAGATACGGTTGAGTAGTGATGTAGCCACCTACAGACAGGAAGTGTTCAGGAATACCAGGAGAAAATAAAACAAAAGCTTGAAAAAAAAAAAAAAAGAGAACCTGCAGCCACCACACCAAGGACCAGTAAGCTACAATATTACATCTTTGGGTTTAGATACAATAAATCCGCACCCAATGTAATATACCACCACCTTGCTATCTGCTCAAGAAAGTAGTACCTGTAGAAGAGAAAAGGTGGCACGGTTCTGCCAGAATCAGAACAATGTGAATGGCAATGAAAGAAGTGTAGTAACTTCACTACAGGCAATTGTCACCTCTGAAACCACCATAGAATGTGAAATACTGGGGTCGGTTTAACACACCAAACCTACTCCTCTTGGTGCATCACACACACATAGTAAGGTTGAATAAAGACACCAGTCCATCCAGTGTGCGAGTCTACAATTGTCCCTATCCCTGTACATTGTGTCTCAAGGTACCCATATAGCGATGTCAATTTACACAGTGCTCCACACATACATCACACACTCAAATTGGTCCCTACTCTCGAGCCCACAATCCAAGGTCACCAACTCACATTCATATACTAGGGCCAATTTTGGACAGAAGCCAAATAACCTACCAGCATGTCTTTGGAGTGTGGGAGGAAACCGGAGGAAACCCACGTAGTGCACAGGGAGAACATGCAAACTCCAGGCAGGTAGTGTCGTGGTTGGGATTCAAACCAGCAATCCTTTTTACTGCTGGGTGAGAGTGCTACCCCCTACATCACTGTGCCGCCTTGTGCTTTGGTCCAAATCATTTGGTGGAGGGGGGATTATGGTGTGGGGCTGTTTTTCAGGGCTTGTGCTTGGCCCCTTAGTTCCAGTGAAGGGAACTCTTAAGGTGTCAGCATACCAAGACATTTTTGACAGTTTCATGCTCCCAACTTTGTGCGAACAGTTTGGGGATGGCACCTCCTGTTTCAACATGACTGGGCACCAGTGCACAAAGCAAGATCCATAAAGACATTGATGAGCGTGTTTGGGGTGGAGGAACTTGACTGACCTGCACAGAGTCCTGACCTCAATCCGATAGAACACCTTTGGGATGAATTAGAGCGCAGACTGCGAGCTAGGCTTTCTCTCTCTCTCTGCCTGATTTCACAAATGCACTTCTGGAAGAATGGTCAAACAGACTCCTAAACCTTGTGGACAGCCTTCCCAGAAGAGCTAAAGTTGTTATAGCTGCAAAGGGTGGGCCAACTCAATATTGAACCGTACGGCCTAAGACGGGGATGCCATTAAAGTTCATGTGCGTACCAATTCTTTTGGTAATATAATATATTTCACTCCTACGCTGAGCTTATTGGTAGAGTGACTTTGAGAACAAGCTCTGTGTGGGAGTGAAACATGTTAATGTTTGGAAGTACCACTGGGCATAGTTGTACTAAACTTACACTTGGGCTTTTATTCCGGTGAGTGGCTTCTTTTATAAGAATCAGAGTGTGATGTACTTGGAGGGGCCAGTGACCACTAATGCCGCGTACACACGGTCGGACTTTTCAGCTACAAAAGTCCGACAGACTTTCGACGGACTTTTGGCGGACTTTCGACGGACTTGCGGCGGACTTTCTAACGAACAGACTTGCCTACACACGATCACACAAAAGTCCGTCGAATTCTTACGTGATGACGTACACCGGACTAAAATAAGGAAGTTCATAGCCAGTAGCCAATAGCTGCCCTAGCGTGGGTTTTTGTCCGTCGGACTAGCATACAGACGAGCGGATTTTTCGATCGGACTCGAGTCCGTCGGAAAGATTTGAAGCATGTTTCAAATCTAAAGTGCGTCGGATTTGAGGCTAAAAAAGTCAGTTGAAAGTCCGGAGAAGCCCACACACGATCGGATTACCAGCCAGCTTTAGTCCGTCAGCGTCCGTTGGACTTTTGTAGACGAAAAGTCCGACCGTGTGTACGCGGAATAAGAGCCAGCACCTGACGTGGGAGGAACAGATGGCAAATATGCCGGCAGCAATTCATTTTTTTTTCTTTTCCTTTTTTTTAACTTGTGAAATTGTTCAGAGGTTCCTATGCACAATTGCTCCCAAGATCAGTTGGTCAGCATTCATGTGTGGGAATCCTAGGTATGAAATTGGCTCGCTCAGACAACTATTTAATGCATAAAACAGTGACTAGATCATAATTTTTGAACTCGCATAATGAAAGTGCCAATGTATAGATTTGCATGTTATAATCATTTTCATATTGTACTTTGTCAAAGTTTTGTACTGTTGAACAAAATTGTTCTTACTGTCTGACAATTTTGTTTACATAGAGTTTAAAGTATAACTCCAGCCAGAATTTTTTTAATATTGGATAAAGTGAGTAAAAGTTAGAACCTTTGTCAGGTTTTTATTGGTCACTGTTGCCCATTGGGGAAATGTTAGAAACAACACTGTTCCTGGGACTGTATGTGAGGGCTGATTTTGCCAGCAGGGTGTCAGAAACCATGAAATCAGACCGAGACAGAAGTACAGTTAAATCACACTTGTTTATTAATAAAAATAAATAGAACAAAAGTACTCAAAACATAGCCAGAGTTCAGGAACCGGAACGGATAGGCAGACGAGCCAAACGTCGGGGAGCCGGAGATGAGTGTAGTAAAACAGCAAGCAGGATCTGGAGCCAGAAGGGATGTCAGCCAGGCAAGGCTCTTAACAGGAATGCAGGAGAGCGTCTCTGTGATGTTGACTAAGGCGAAGGCAGAGATCCTCTGGGCTGGACGGCTTAAGTAGGCAGGACTGACGAGCAGGATATCATCAACAGCAGAGTGCCTGTGGAGAACTGGCAATTAGCCGACAGCTGAGCAGCTAGCTCAGAGAAGGAAGGGCTGAGCCCAGCCCTGACACAGGGACATAACAGAAATAAAAAACATTTTTAGTAGAATGGGTGAAGGCAGCAAAAACCTCCATCCTGTCAATTTTTCTTGCTGTCTTTGGCCCCATAATAAAGATTTTCTCTGCCAGAGACAAATTTGTAACCAGGACAAAAATTGAGAGGAAATCTATAAGGGCCTCAGATATCAACAAAAACCTGGCAAAAATTTGAATCCTTTGCCACTCTAGCCAAAGCTAAAAAGTACATTTTTATTTATTAATTACAGGTACTTATATAGCGCCATCAATTTATGCAGCACGTTACATATGAATTTAACATTCACATAAGTTCCTGCCCTCAAGGAGCTTACAATCTAAGCTCCCTAATGGCCCGTGCACACGATCTGAATATCGTACGACCGTTCTCGCTTAATAGTCACAAGTAGAAATTGAATAGCTTAATAAAGTCACGAAAATTCTCGTACAACAGACAAAAAAATCGGAAGTGATGTCATGTGTTGTAATGTATTTGTATTGTATTTTCGGACGACAACTATACTTACTAAACGAAAATCGTACGATCTGGAATCGTACGAGGAAAATTTTCGGGTATGTCCGATCAAATAATCTCAGATGAACGGTCATGATTGGCTGTCGAAAGTAATGTACACACAATCCGAATATCGTATGATCCTTCCTCGGACTACCGTTTTCGTACCATATTCGGATCGTGTGTATGGGTCATAACGCTCATTCATACATACACATACTAGGGCCGATTTAGACAGGAGCCTATTAACCAACCAGAATGTCTTTGGAGTGTGGGAGGAAACCCATGCAAGCATAGGGAGCACATGCAAACTCCAGGCAGGTAATGCCATGGTTGGAATTCAAACAGACAACCCTAGTGCTGCCAGGCAGAAATGCTAACCACTTAGCCACTGTGCTGCCCATTTTGACTGGAGTTACACTTTAAGGCACAAATGCCATATTGCATTTGTGACTGCAATACTAAGTTGACAACATAAACATCATGAATTTTATTTCAGGTTGCAAAGTTAAAATCCTTGTACAAACATCCTAATATATGTACCCTTTCACAACAGATCAGTCTCTGCTCTATTGAAGATGTTCAGACTTCACCGACTGTGGTTATCTCTTCGCCAGCCTAGAACACAATATTTTGGGACAGATGCTGGTACCAGAGGGAAGGGAGGTTGGTATAAGTTTAGTATTGGCTGGAAATCTAACATTTTGTATGGTGCATATTATTTAACCACTTGCCTACTGGGCACTTAAACTCCCTTCCTAACCAGACCAATTTTCAGCTTTCGGTGCTCTCACATTTTGAATGACAATTACTCAATCTTGCAACACTGTACCCTTATGGCATTTTTTTCTTTGTTTCCACACAAATAGAGCTTTCTTTTGGTGGTATTTGATCACCTGTTTTTTTTTTGGGTTTTTTTTAATGAAAATAAATGAAATATATGAAAAAAGACTGAAAATCTTTGTTTAAAAAAAAAGCATTTTCTTTGTTTGTTATAAAGTTTTGCAAATTAGTAATTTTTCTTCATAAATTTTGGCCAAAATTTATACTGCTAAATATCTTTGGTAAAAATAACCCAAATCAGTGAAAATGATATGGTCTTTGCGAAAATTATAGAGTCTACAAGCTATGGTGCCAATCATTGAAAACTGATCACACCTGATCTATTGATGGCCTCATTTCTTGAGACCCTAACAAGCCAGGACAGTACACATACCCCCAAATTACCCCTTTTTGGAAAGTAGACAGACCAAGGTATTTAGTAAGAGGCATGGTGAGTTTTTGAAGTTGTGATTTCTTCCCACAATTCTTTGCAAAATTAAGATTTTATTTTTATTTTTTTCACAAAATTGTCATATTAACAAGTTATTTCTCTCACACAGCATATGCATTCTACAAATTACACCCCAAAATACATTCTGCTACTCTTCCCGAGTATGGCAATAACACATGTGTGAGACTTTTTCCCAGCCTAGCCACATACAGAGGTCCAACATGCAGGGAGCACCATCAGGCGTTCTAGGGACATAAATTACACATCTAATTTCTAGACCTCTTACACTTTTGAAGGCCCTGGAGCACCAGGACAATAAAAACGCCCAAAAAATTACCCCATTTTGGAAAGTAAACACCCCAGCGTATATTCTATGAGGTGCAATGAGTCTTTTAAACATGTAATTTTTTTCCACAAGTTTTTGGAAAATGTGGAAAGAAAATGACACAAAGTTGTCAATTTATAAGATATTTCTAACACAAAGCATGTACATAGCAAAAATGACACCCCAAAACATATTCTGCCACTCGTCCAGAGTATGGTGATACCACATGTGTGGGACTTTTACACAGCCAGGCCCAATATGCAGGGAGCACCATCAGGTGTTCTAGGGGGCATATATTTCAAATCTAATTTGACTAACTATTACACTTTATAAAATATTTAATCTAGTGTGCCTGTACTACCACAATCCTCCCACAGGCACCCAGGGAAAAATGAGAGGCGCTTTAAAATTAATTCAAGTGTTCAGGTGCTTCAAACCAGTGATGGTGTGACCCTCTAAAGGTGTCCTGCACCTTAATACATTCAAAAATCAAAAGGTGAACCAATCTGCAAAACTAAAAAGAAAACATGAATATAAAACACACTCAATCTGTTTTTGGTGCGTTTCAATACAGTGATGGTGTGACCCTCTATATATGTAATAAATCACTCACATTCAGTAAATAGATATCACAAACATATGTACCAATACATCTCCAGTGATAACTTGTGCAGTTACTTCATGCTGTGCATACACCAAAATAAATCCAATGAAAGTTTTGAAAGTTATGTCATTTCATTGGATTTATTTTGGTGTATGCACAGCATGAAGTAACTGCACAAGTTATCACTGGAGATGTATTGGTACATATGTTTGTGATATCTATTTACTGAATGTGAGTGATTTATTACATATATAGAGGGTCACACCATCACTGTATTGAAACGCACCAAAAACACATTGAGTGTGTTTTATATTCATGTTTTCTTTTTATTTTTGCAGATTGGTTCACCTTTTGATTTTTGAATGTATTAAGGTGCAGGACACCTTTAGAGGGTCACACCATCACTGGTTTGAAGCACTTGAACACTTGAATTAATTTTAAAGCGCCTCTCATTTTTTCCCTGGGTGCCTGTGGGAGGATTGTGGTAGTACAGGCACACTGGATTAAATATTTTATAGACAGATTTATTTTAAAGGGGCAGCTTTACACTAGCTGTGGGGAGTCATTTTACCACCTAGTATATATCTATATAAACACATATGTAGATTTGTGATTTCACTTTTAGTTGTGTTTTTTAGGAGGCGCGGTGGAGATATTATTGGTGGGAAGGGCTGTCTTTCATAATATCTTTATACATAACTATTACACTTGTGAGGCACTGATGGGCACTCTAGTGGCACGGATGAGCCATGGATGGGAATGAATGAGACATGTATGAGCCATGGATGGATGGATGAGACATGTATGAGCCATGGATGGATTGATGAGCCATGGATGGAGCATGAATGAGCCATGGAAGGAGCATGTATGAGCCATGGATGGATGATCCATGGCTGGGCACAGATCAGCGCTGTGGGAATTTCAGATACAGCCCACAGCGTGGCTGCACCCGGCTCCCCCCCTTTCCTCACGCCGGTCGGTACAGTGTGAGGAGCCGAACCGGACAAGCTCCAGTTTGTTTACAAGTGATCACACCGTCATTGTATCCTTTAACTACTTGCTGACCAGCTGCCGTCATACGGCGGCAGGTCGGCTCCCCTGCGCGAATCGCCATAGCTGTACGGCTGGCGCTTTGAGGGATATAGGGGGGGGGGGGGGCGGACGGCACCTGCAATGTCCGCCGGCCACCCGCGATCGCTACTCAGAGAGCCAGAACGTTCTGACAGGGAAGTAGAGTGAAATCTGCTGTTACTAGTGATCAGGAACAGTGATCTCTCCCAGTCAGTATACTGCCCCCACAGTTAGAAACAGCTCCCTAGGACGCACTTAACCCCTTGATCGCCCCTTAGTGTTAACCATTTCCTGCCAGTGACATTTATACAGTAATCAGTGGCTATTTTTAGCTCTGATCGCTGAATAAATGTCAATGGTCCCAAAAAATTGTCCGATCTGTCTGCCGCAATGTCGCAGTCCCGCTAAAAATCGCTGATTACAAGTAAAAAAAAAAATTTATAATAAAAATGCCATAAATACTGTATATCCCCTAGTTTGTAGATGCTATAACTTTCGCGCAAACCAATCAATATACACTTATTGCTATTTTTTTTACCAGAAATATGTAAAAGAATACATATTGGCCTAAACTAATTTTTTTTTTTGGGGGGGGGGGGGGGGATATTTATTATAGCACAAGGTAAAAATGTTTTTGTTTTTTTTTTTCAAAATTGCAAAAAATAAAAACCACAGAGGTGATCAAATATCACCAAAAGAAAGCTCTATTTGTGGGGAAAAAAGGACATCAATTTTGTTTGGGTACAACTTCGCATGACCGAGCAATTGTCATTTAAAACGATGCAGTGGTGTATTGCAAAAAATGGCCTGGTCATTAAGGGGGGAAAATCTTCCTGTCCTTGAGTAGTTAAATGTTTTTACATTATTGTACATAAATTACAGAAATTTTTTAGATTGCTTATAATACAGAATATTCCCGGAAAGAAGGGAGAATGGGTGAAGAGAGAAGTTAATGTAGTCAAGCTGTCAGTAGGTATTGGATATTTCGACCATAGGTATTATACACTTGAAACTTAAAGTTTGTCTTTAATCCCACCTGTAACATAGCAGTGCACTTCCTGGTAAGTGAGGGTGCCTAGGCACTTCTGTACCTACAGCTACAGTATGTCTATAGTCTGAATCCCAAGCACAAGTGCTTGTGACTGCTAGTCTCAGGAGAGATGGAGTAAGGTTTGGTAATGGCAATACTGTGCTGCTCACTATTCTCTTTGCTGGAGAAGCAAAGCCCTGCCTCTACCAAGATGGCCACGTCAAAACAGAGCAGAGCAAGGTATGGTGAGTCAGTATAGATCAGCTGCAGGGAACCTATAGGCAATAGTGATGACTAGTCCTTTGCCTTCCGCTTGCCTTTTTTTTTAGCACAACTTCCAACTTAAGGGCACAGAGGTTAACAAAGGCTTTACAATTAGCTGAGATCCTTTTCTTATAAGGCATGCCTTGGATTTGTAATGTAAGCTATATGATGTTATACTGCTAGACCACTGAAAATAAAGGATGCCCATTCCTATGGGGAATGGAATTCCTCCATCTGCTATGCGAGTTTTGGATTCATATTGCAGATATAGAGCTTTGAGGCTGCATGCACAAGAGTGCCTAGGCACTGTCACATACCAGGAAAAACACTGCTATTTTTCAGGAGGAAGGTATTTTTTAGGGTACTGCTTATGCACAAAGAACATTTCTAGGTGTTGCATTAAAACGGTTATAAAAGCTTTTCCCCCTAAAATATTAGGCAGGTTATATTGCACAAAGCAGCCCCGAACCTCCTCTTCTGGGGTCCCCTACCGCTGTTCTCAGCTCCTTCTGTTCAGTGTTGTCCACCATAGCAGGTCCCTTGTATGTAGGAGGATGAGGGGGTTATACTTCTACTGAGAATTCTTGTTCGGTTATAGGGAATATCTAGCAATGGAATGCATTAAGGTAAATAATGTCTTGGCTTTAGAACCATTTAAACGTTGCAAATGTTCACTTTGTGAATTCAAACCCACCTTAGCATATTGTAAAGTGTTAAGTTAGCAAACTGATAAACTCGCTCTTTTGTCTCATAACTTTTTTTTTTATTAGAAAGTCTTCGAAACAGTATGGGTGATAGAATAACTTGGGATAACATCTACTCCAAAAGTTCCCACGATGGATTTTCACATTTCGACTGGTTTTTCGGTTATGAACAACTGAAAGGTCATCTTCGCTCCCTTATTAATGAAATTGCTCTGGGTGAGCACACTGGGTCACCAATACGTGTGTTGGATTTGGGTTGTGGCACTTCTGATGTTGGAGTTGGTTTATTTCGTGACTCTCAGCATCCACTTCTAATATCCTGTGTGGATAACTCTGCTCCTGCAATTCATGCTATGAGAAAAAGCCTTCTAACAGAAACACCCATTGTGCCCGCACATCAAGATTCCCAACTGGAATATTTAGAAAGTGATGTTACTGAGCTTCATGGTTTTCTGTCTGGTAGTGTATCACTTGTTTTGGACAAAGGGACCTCTGATTCTCTCCTGCGATCAGGAAGGGAACCGGCTCAAAAAATGGTTTTGGCAGCCCTACGGGTTCTGAAGAAAGGGGGAAAATTGGTTCAGTTCACCGATGAAGATCCAGATGCCAGACTTCCTTTTTTAGAAAAACTTGGAGCCCAACCAAATGTGACATTTCATGACTTAGCGCTTAATGACGGAGTGACGTACTATGCATATGTTGTGACCCGAGTCTCATAGGCATCAATAAATCAGTTGTTTTGTTTATATTTATTACAAAAATAATGACTTGGTATGCAAATTTACATTAAAGGAAATCTTTACAGAGATAAATACACAGACTGGCATTGTTGGCCTCAGTATGAAAATGCTAGTTGCTTGGCTGACATTCTAAACAACCCCTTCCTGCTGCTGCCTTCTGGCCCTTTAAGAGGTTCTAGAACTGCATTCAAACTTCGAATCTTTGAAACCTTTGAATCACAGGTAGATTTGCCACGATTCTGCCCGCGATTTGAAAGCAGCGATGTGTGAATTTAAAATCGTGGGAGTCACATTTGAGACGCCATTCTTTTGAATGACAACTAAAATCGCAGTGCAAGTCTGCTGCGATTGACGCGCGATAAATCACGCTGCAATCACAGTAACCCGCATCGCGTGAAGCATGTGCTCCTGAACTTTTTTTGAGCGACATGCTTCATGCGATGTGGATTGCCGTGATTGCAGCACGACAATCGTGGCAGATCGGCACCGCGATTTTAGGTGTCAATCAAAAGAATGGCATCTCAAATGTGAGTCCCGTGATTTGTCATTCACACACCGGCGCTTTAACATTGTGGGCAGAATCGCAAATATCGCGATTCTGCCCGCAATTTGAAAGCGCCGGTGTGTAAATAGAGCCTAAATGCTGGAAGGCGAGGTGGTCAAACCACTGTGGATTGGCTGTTACAGCAGTTACATGATCAGATAGCTCCCAATTGCAAGTATGCATCAGGAGCTTTCTCGTCCTCACTGGTGACTGCTGGGAGCACACAAGGCGCGCTCTATCAGGACAGAAAAATGTTTACATAAAGCCACATATATGCGTCCTCCCTGCGGTAAAGCCCACCGGCCGAGAGGCCACATACAGTATATGCACAACATTGGCGAGAAGAAGCTAAAGCAGTTTTATACCCAAAAGAAAACTTATTATATGGCAGCTTACCAATTCTTAGATGTGATGGCTGTATTAGTTTCCTTTTTTTATTTGATGTTCCAGCCAGCAAGTCTGTTGTTTTTCACAAGGTCAAGCTCTCCAGCAGAATCCATCAGTTTACATGGATGAGACAAACCACTTAACACTGGCAGGGGTGATTAAAATGATCAGCTTTTATATATTCATGCAAACCCTTTATCCCAAAAGCAAAAAACTGTTTGCTGTAACTGATTATAAAGTGTGAGCTGAAGTTTGACATCAATTTGTTAGAGTATCTAAATCTGCTAATACTGTATATTTAACACTATCCTCCCGGGCCTATTACTTAGCCGCACAACTCTCACATTTCTTTCATATAGACAAGTTGGATAGACATAGTATCCGGTTCAATGGACTCGCGGTTCCCACACCCCTTTTGTGATATACTGAGAGGGCTAAAGAGCACAATGATATTTCCTCATCGCTCCGAACTCTAATTTCAGCACAAGAGGATTTGGAATCTGGTGACCTCCAGGATGGACTATCCAGTATTCCATGGTAACACCCCTCTTTGGTACAATAAACTCCTTCCAGAGCTTCTCCTGGTACCTGACCCCTCCATTTGGATATCTCGGGTAATATATCTATTATCACATGTCCTCTGCGATGGAGAAATCAAAACTTTTGATCAGTTAAAAACGGAATTTGATCTCCCCAATCACATGCTATTTTGCTGCTATCAGGTACGTCATGCTCTCCATACTCAGTTTACAGCTGTATATCCCACTTTAGCCTCCCTAGACATACTTGAAGTGATTCTTTGCGAAGAACCACGTCAACTTATATCCCTTTTTTACAATATGCTCACCATGCCCTCTACAACCAAATCAGCATACTCCATTAAACAGAGGCGGCCAGATGGGGCAGGTGAAATAGAAGATGAAGAATGTGGTGAAATACTAGAGACCCCCAAATTAGTATCTCCCAAACTGACTGATAGACTTATACAAACTTATATTACCCACAGGGCTTACCTGACGCCACAGCGCCTGGCAAAATTTCGTCCAACCCTCAACGATAAGTGCCCCAGGTGCCTGATCTCTGTTGGCACCTTTGATCACATCCTTTGGCAGTGCCCTCGGATTCAGGGGTACTGGTCTCAAATAGTCCAATTTTTACACGATCAAATGGGTTCACCAGTATCCCTGGATCCCAAACAATGTCTGTTGGGTTTATTCCCTGAAGATGCAATAGATAAATTTACACGTCATTTCCTGCATGAAACATTGTTTATAGCAAGGAAAATAATAGCTTGCAACTGGATCCAGGCAGCAGCCCCTACGCTGTCGGCTTGGCTTGCAGAGATCAATAACTCACTACCGTATAAAAAAGTGGTCTACAGAAATAGAGGGTGCCCGGCCAATTATAATAAAATTTGGGACAGATGGCTAAAATCCTCCACAACTTGCACCTCATAAGATCACTTGACACATTCCCTGCCTGTGCAGCTTACCCTCTGAACTAGGTACTGTCAATCTGTAAATGTACAATATATATGGTCTTTATTGTATATGGAAATAACTGACACCAACAATACCGGTTGAATTCATTGTATTTGTTTAATAATTTTTTTTCTTTAGGCCTCATTCTCACGAGGCAGATCTGCTTCCATGGAGTCCGCCTCGGTCCGCCAGCTCAGCGGGAGACAGCATGTCCGTTTTCATCAGATCTCACCCGATCCGATAGCGACGGATCTGAACGTAGAGGCATCCGTCTGCTTTTAGCGGATCGGACGGGGTCGGATGTCAGCGGACATGTCACTGCTGACATCCGTCGCTCCATAGACTAGCATGGAGCGCCCGTTCAGGTCCGCCGTCAAAACTGACAGGTGGACCTGAACGGTCCGACCGTGTGAAAGGGGCCTTATTCTTATATAAAGTTTATTGAGCAGCACGATTATGTATACTATGTATGTTACACTGTACAACTTCTCTGCATAATTTTTTGTACCAAAAGAAAAACTCAATAAACTTTTTGTTTCTAATAAAAAAAAAACTATCCTCCCCCCAGACTAACAATACTGCTGTTCCTCCAGAGTTGTGTCTCACTAATAAAGGTGGTGGGTTACTGGCCAGATTACCAAGTGAAAACAGAGGGAAAAAAAACAAAGAACGGAAAACTGATGCAGCACCACATCTAATAATTGTAATCTGCAATATTATTATTAAACAGGATTTATATAGCACCAACAGTTTGCACAGCACTTTACAACGTGAGGGCAGATAGTACAGTTACAATACAATTCAACACAGGAGGAATCAGAGGGCCCTGTTCATTACAAAAGTGTTCAATCTGTCCGCCATAATGTCGCAGTCCCAATAAAAATGCTTAAAATAAAAACGCTGATCACCGCCATTACTAGTAAAAAGAAAAAAAATAATAAAAATGCCATAAATCTTTCCCCTATTTTGTAGATACTATAACTTTTGCGCAAACCAATCAATATACACTTATTGCGATTTTTATTACCAAAAATATGTAGAAGAATACATATCGGCCTAAACTGAGGAAAAATTAGCTTTTTTTTAAAAAAAAATGAGGTATTTATTATAGCAAAAAGTACAAAATATTGTGTGTTTTTTTCAAAATTGTCACAGAGATGATCAAATACCACCAAAAGAAAGCTCTATTTGTGGGAAAAAAAGGACGTCAAATTTGTTTGGGTACAACGTCGCACGACCGCGCAATTGTCAGTTAAAGCAACACAGTGCCATATCGCAAAAAATGGCTGCGTCATTGAGCAGCCAAATCTTCCGGGGCTGAAGTGGTTAAAGTGGTTGTAAACTGCCAAAAAAACAAACAAACAACTTGCAAGACAAAGGAATAATGAGCTAGTACGCATCGCATACTAGCTCATTGTGAAATACTTACCTTAGAATGATGATGTTGCAGCGTTCTCCGTACACCGCTGTAACGGCAAAATGTCTCCGGAATGTTACTTCCGGGTTTGCGGGCTCCAGAGCCGCGATGATGTCATGCACACTGGAGCCGACGGCCACAGCACAGCAGCTGAAGAAACGGCACGTACGTGCCGTTTCTTCAGCGCGCATGTGCCAATGACGTCGGCACATGCGTGTACAGTGAATATCTCCTAAACGGTGCAAGTTTAGGAGAAATTCACTTTTGTCACACATTCTTACTAAGAATGTCTTTTCTTTTGACGAGTCCCACTTCCTCCAGGTACAAGGTGTCGCTATGGGCACATGCTCTGCACCATCATATATAAAAAGGGAAGATACAGCGCTGTGTAAAATATAGGTATAAACAGCAGCCAACACAGCTATAGACCCAAGCAGTAAATGTGAATATGAAAGTGTAGCGCTATAAAACCTAAATAAAACATTAAAATTAAAGGTAATGAAACCAGTGTTGGAATACCAATACCAAGGGATATAGAAACAAAAATCTAAAATAAATCCTAAAATAATAAATCAGTGAAAAAATTCCAATTCAAGGGATATACATAGATATGGTATAATCATACCCTGTGCAAGATATATATTACAATATATATGTGCATATATAAACACAAGTGATACAGATAAGTGAAAAAAAAAATTAAATACAGAAAATTTGATAAAGAGGTAGCCAGGGTGAATTAAAGTGCCAATATACAAAAACAAGAAAAATTCCAATAAAGGCAGCAGTCCAGACATATTTTAATAAAAATGTATATTAAAGTCCAAATATGTGAAGAATATTCTCAAACACCAGGACCAGTATTCATAAAACATCAACGCTTCAGGGGAGACTAGGATAGTAAGTGAGCCACCACCAAAGATCTTAGGAGGCTTACCAGATGTTGGTGACTTGGGGAGGCTTATACCACCCAAGTCACAAAGGCTTTTAAGCCAGCTGACTGGAGGGGTACATCTCCTTGGACAGCCACAATGGATCCTAGATCAGGACAGCAGCTTGGCACCAACGGTCTCAGACAGCAGCATAAGGGTAATACTCCAATGGGGGGCCCCAAACCGGTGTTCACATACCATGCGGAAATAGATAAAAAACTTGCATAGCGTTATACCGTATAAACTTAATTTATTAAATAAATAAAAATGAAACTCACATGGTAAAAATCATCAAGAGCGTATACAAGAGCAAAAGCGGTATATGAAGTAGGTCCACCCGACGCGTTTCTGCTAAAAAGTCATCATCTGGGACCCCAGATGATGGCCCCCCTTTTTAGAAACGCATTGGGTATAAGCCTCCCCAAGTCACCAACATCTGGTAAGCCTCCTAAGATCTTTGGTGGTGGCTCACTTACTATCCTAGTCTCCCCTGAAGCGTTGATGTTTTATGAATACTGGTCCTGGTGTTTGAGAATATCCTTCACATCTTTGGACTTTAATAAACATTTTTATTAACATATGTCTGGACTGCTGCCTTTATTGGAATTTTTCTTGTTTTTGTATATTGGCACTTTAATTTACACTGGCTACCTCTTTAAAAAATTTTCTGTATATACATTTTTTTTCACTTATCTGTATCACGTGTTTATATATGCACATATATATTGTAATATATATCTTGCACAGGGTATGATTATACCATATCTATGTATATCCCTGAATTGGGATTTCTTCACTGATTTATTATTTTAGATTTTTGTTTCTATATCCCTTGGTATTGGGATTCCAACACTGGTTTCATTACCTTTAATTTTAATGTTTTATTTAGATTTTTTAGCGCTACACTTTCATGTGCACCATCATATGCAAACTTGTACCTGGCGGGGGTAGGAATATGATCTATTCTCCAGTGAGGAACATGTGGATCTTACTTCCAACATTTTACGTTGGTTCAGCTACATAGATGACGTTTTGATGCTATGGGCGGGAACAATAGAAATGGATCAATTTATTGGATCAATTTATTAAAATGCTCAGTACCAACATCTATAATCTGAAATTTATAATGTAGTCTAGTATGACCACAATTGCTTATCTTGACGTTACCATCAATATTGGCATTGATGGTACTATTAGTACATCGTTATATCGTAACCCACTGGGAATACGATTCTACATGCGTCGAGTGCACACCCACGTTCTTTGGTTCAGAGTATTCCCTTTGGCCAGTACTTATGCCTGAGGCGAAACTGTTCCAGTGATGTCTGTTTTAGGCAGGAAGCTGGCCTTTTTTATGAATGGTTACTGGCCAGGGGATACAGTAGGACCTGCTTAAAAAGGGCATTCAACAAAGCCCTAGGTAGACCCAGAAATGTGGTTTTGTTCCCTAAGCCCAAAAAGACTGATTCTAATGTAGTGAGGTTTATTACAACTTATTCTGAGCAACATGAACAAATACGATCCATTATTCAAAAGCATTGGCACATCTTATCTACAGACCCTATACTTGCCAAGTACCTGGGACCTAGACCTGAAATAATTTTCCGTTGTTCGTGGTCTATTAAAGATCATCTAGTGCACAGCCAATATCACAAATCAGAAAATAAACAACAGGATCAACTAGGACTGCTTCGTTGTGGGACCTGTGATTTTTGCCATCTTTTGATAGAGGGGACCTCTATTCCTCTTCCCAATGGCCACACTCACTCTCTATGGCATCACGTCTCTTGCCAAACTAGGGGAGTGATCTACATTATATTTTGCCAAAATGGAGCTTTCTATGTTGGCAAAACGATCAGACCCTTTTGGAGGAGGATAAAGGACCACGTTTAATATGCCACTAATGGCCTCCTTAATACCACTAAGGGCCACCATGTGGCGTTTAAACACAAATATGACCTTTGGGTCTTTAAATTTGCCGCCCTCGATCGTGTCTATGAGGACCCTCGAGGGGGCAACTTTGACCAAAGGGTCCTTCAAAGGGAGACACAGTGGGTGTACAATCTGCGAGCTACACTATATCCAGGCTTGAACGATATGTTAAGTTTCAAGCCTTTTCTATAAACAGTATTTGGTGCTGAAACCCTTTGATTCCCCCTATGTGATTTCTCAACATCCTCTATGTTTGTTTGAGATTTTGGTCTGATGAACTCCTTCCTTCAAATTGTTGTCCTTTTTGTAAACCATGTTGTACATTGCTACTTAACTTTTTTTTTCAGTTATTCTGCTGTTATTTTGATACAAATCCCATATAGGGTCAATAAGACGTTTTTCACGAATAAAGTAATGCATACTACTACTTTTTATATAAAATAACTGCTATATTGTGAATGTTTAATTAATTAATCTCTGAACAACTCTTTACTAATTGATAATTGTTTATGAATGGGCAATATATGAGCGTTCAATATATTTTAATCTGATGTTTGTCTGTCTATGGGATCTGCTCCGGCATTGTGGATACAACTAAGGACCTTATATAGTTCTACCGCCCATTTAGGATCTGTCATGCCTCTTTTTGTTTATTGTGCCTTTGTTGATCAAGGTGCCGCGGTATAGTTCATTGTTGATACCGGGCACTTTGTTCGGCTATCTTTTTGATACATGGGATCCTTTTGTTCCCTGCACTTGTTGTGTCCTTTTTGGACTTCCTTCTTGTGTGTGAGGATTGTACGTGCAGACACACGTGAGCTTGGTCCGGACGTGAAATGTGGAGTCTATGCTGGTCCGCTAGGATGACGTTGTGACTACGGTGTATGCGTGTCTTTATGTTTTTGGCGCCGTTTTTATTCGGCGCCCTTTGATGACGTCATCGTTGGAACGCTGTTTGGTCCTTTTTTGCAGCAAATTTCCCCCGGGTGGTTATGAATAGTAATGGTTGGTGGGCTTTAATGCCTTAACTCCCTCTATCGTTGGTCCTTAGTACTGGGTCACCACCTATGGTATCATTGTGCCCCTGCTTTTGGAATTACTTGGCTATTAATTTTGCTCCATTTTGCTAGCAGGTATTTTTTTTTCTTTCATTATTAGTATCATTATTATTCACTATATATAATGAATCCCCTAAGGGGCACTAATGTTGTTTTTGTAATCGGACTACTCTACATTGTATTGCCAGATCTGGTTGGTTCTACCTACTCATGCACAGGCTATGGTGAACCAGTCCCTGTGGGGATGGTACTTTTGAAGATCTTCATTTGGATATCTATATCTGAGACTTCTTTCCCTGCAAGGTATTGTTGTTCCTTTGTTTGTATCTATCCATGCCCTGGCCCCTCCCATTGGACAGACTAATGCTTTTTAAATGTATGTGTTCTGTGTTTTTTGATTATCAGAATTTTAAAACCAATATGTTCTGTTTCAGACAGTGAGATCCGTTCTCTCTATTACTATTTGTAAAACCTTAAATGTGTCCTGAAGAAGCCTGACGGTGAAACGCGTTGACGCACAAGGGCTCGCTGTATATATTGTGTATCTTTATACATGATTTTTAATTTTTTGAGTGCTCTATTCATGTTATGTATTTTTCAATAAACATTGTTATTTTTCTATATTTCGCTGTTGTTCCCTATGCCTTAAAAATCCAACCCAGGTTTACTGTCTAAGTATCCCTCCCTTTCTTTGTACCCCTCTAAATTACGGATGTGGCGATTTGAGTGCTTTCTCCTTTTCTCGTAAGCCTTATAGGCTTACCTGTAGGCAAAAGTGGTTGTAAAGTGTTTACAACCACTTTACCTCATGTGTATAGAGCGATGCAGAGAGTTCTGCCCGCACCTCCTCCCAGCTCTCTCTTACTCTCTGTACTATTGCTGGTGAATCAGAAAGCGAGGTTGTCATCAGTTTCTAAGGACATGTTGGGCGGTCAGCACAGCTTTCTGTTTTACCAGCAATAGTACAGAGAGGCAGTGCAGAACTCTCTGCATCCGCTCTATACACCGGAGTTATCATAGGCTCTCACATCACACTGCACAAGAGGGAGAGGAGCTGGGGGAGCACACAATCCACACCTCCTGGCTCTCTCCTCCTCTCTGCTGCGGTCACTACTTCTGTAGGGACAGAATTTGTGTAAGGGGGGGGGGCATTAAAAAATGGGAAATGCGGGAGCGTACAAAAAAGCATGCATGCTCCGATGCACCTCCTGGTGGGAACCAGCCCTGAGATTGTGGGCAATTCTAAAGGGTGCCTTGACTGAAAAACACTGTAGTGGTTATGTGCTACTGCATGTTACGTGTTAGTACATTGCAGAGATCCCAACTGTCCCTGATTTTGAGGGACTGTCCCTGATTTGGAACAAAGTCCCTCTGTCCCTCCTTCCTCCTCATTTTGGTCTGATCTTTATAGTTGTATATAAAGTGCACTATTTATCTTTCAAAAAGTGTTTCCAGTGCTAAACCTTTCATCCAATTTCTAAATTGCTGCATTTGTAAATGTCAAAAGCCATTATAAAGGAATAGTAGTGGTAAAAAAAAACTTATGGGTGTAACTAATCATTTTTTTGTATAATTCTCCCTTAAGGGGGGCGTGGCAGGGGGTGTGTCCTATGCCTACATACTTTTGCTAATACAGTAAAACCTTGGTTTGAGAGTAACTTGTTTTGAGAGCGTTTTGCAAGACAAGCAAGATTTTTCAATAAACTTTGACTTGATATACAAGCAATGTCTTGATATACAAGTAGCATCAAGTCACAACTGAGTATAAAAGAGAAGAGAGGCCACCTCTAAGAGTAGCAATATGGTTACATTTAATGAAGGTACAACATTTAGCAACTCACATGGTTGATGATTAAAACAGGCACATCTAAGTATGCAGGCATCCGAGGTTCAAGCCTCAATTTCAGATCGCTCTACTGCAGGGCAGTCTTCCCGGTCATGATTGCAGACTGACAGCGGTGAGAGACGGCGGTGCGGAGGACGGTCTATGTGGACAGCTTTACCCCGGATGCCTGCATACTGAGATTTGCCTGTTTTAAATCATCAACCATGTGAGTTGCTAAATGTTGTACCTTCATTTAATGTAACCATATTGCTACACTTAGAGGCGCCTCTCTTCTCTTTTACACTCTGTAGCTCCAGCTGGATTTTGCTTCTAATCCCCTTGTGGAGGCTTCCATTTGTGGATAGACATTTTATGGTTACACAACCGATCGCATTGCTATAATCTTTTTATATGGACTATAAACTGAAGGACTTATGAATAAATGGTTGTGGAATGAATCATTCGAGTTTCCATTATTTCTTATGGGGAAATTTGCTTTGATATACAAGTGCTTTGGATTACAAGCATGCTTCCGGAACGAATTATGCTTGCAATCCAAGGTTTTACTGTAGGTGTCCCTCGTTCCCATCTCAAAAAGTTGGGATGTATGATGACATTGGTGGGCAATAGTCAGCAGCACCACTAAAACATCTCTGATGCCCATACATTGCAATGTATCACAGAGCATGGTGACTCACTACCCTGCATTGTGGTGTCCATTTCTTCAGTCATTTGAATGGGATGCATGTTAACAAGTGTTAATTAATGCCCTGCTATATTACATGGAGGTGAATCCTTACAAAGTTACACATCCTACAAGAAAACACAAGGAGCACTTCCATATGCTCGTATTGCTAGTGCAGACTAAAGCTACTTTCACATTGAAAGCGCCGGCCATTAGCGCTAAAGAGCCGCTAGGTTTACAGCTGTATAAGCGGCGCTTTACACCGCTTTTTGGCTGCTAGCGGAGCGCTTTTTACCCCCAAAAGAGGGTAAAAAGTCCAGTTTTGCTGCGCTTTCAAAGCGCTTTAAAGGTGCTTTGAAAGCGTTGCCTATTCATTCCAATGGGCAGGGCGTTTTGGGAGCTCTAAATACAGTGCTCCCAACCCACCCCAAATATGCTGCTTGCAGGACTTTTCAGAACGTCCCGCAAGCGCACCGCCCCAGTGTGAAAAGACACACTGGAATCAATGGGAGGCGGTTTTCAGGCGCTTTGCAGAGGCTATTTCTAGAGCTAAAGCGCCTGAAAAATGCCCCAGTGTGAAAGGGGTCTAAAGGATAGCCGCTCCCCATACACAACTCATTTTATTTTATATGGGTTCGCTTATCTGATAGAACACCGGTGTTCCGTCAGAATCGTTGACCTGTCAGATTATGTAACGGTAGTAACGTTCCGTTCGCTGCGCATGCGTCCACCACTACCAGGTTTTCTCATCTGACAGAACACCTGCAGTCAGATGAGTCATTTTGAAAGAAGCTGGTAAACCTTTAAGCTTTCAAAATGCAACATCCAAACAGCATCACAGATGTCAATATACTATATTTATTTATATACGCTCACTTCATTGCTAAAATGACTGTGAAATTCAAGATGTAGCTGGGTGTAGTAAGATGTCCGCTGCCTTCTTCTGACTGCAGGTGTTCTGTCAGATGAGCAACCCTGGTAGCGGTGGGCGCATATGCAGCTGACGGAACATCACATCTGTCACCTAATTGGACAGGTCGCCGATGTTCTATCAGATTATCGCTAACCATCAGGTTGCTCAACGGAAGTTCGACCAAAATATATGCAATGCGTTCCATGGCGCGCTATGCGTTCCACATACTTTATGACCTGACGAGGAGCGGTATTCTGATAGAACACCACCCCTCCCGCTACCCATCAGATCATAAAGTGTGCGGAATGCAATGCGCGCATGCGGAGTAAGTTTGTTTTTTTGGATCGAAACGTCACTTCCGTTGCACAATCTGATGGGTAGCGGTAATCTGATAGAACACCGATTCTATCAGAATACCGCTACCCATCAGAAGATGCAACGGAAGTGATGTTGCAAACAAAATTGCTTTTTGCGCATGCGTTCCAACCTGGCCGCTATACGTTTCAATAGGTTTCCAAATCTGACAAAACACGAAGACGGCAGCAGACATCTTACACCCAGGCAAGTCTTCAATGTCACACTTATTTTAGCAGTTAACGCACCTTATATACTGAAATAGACAATTCCACTGCGACCAAGTGAAATAGTCTATTTCAGTATATAATCAGTTTAGCGCTGAGCAGTGCGGAGTGTACCAAGATGGTCGCCGTCACCTTCTGCCTGCAGGCTTGTCGCTGCTTTTCAAATGCAACATAAAAACAACAGTGTCACAGATTTAAAAAATTCAGTATATAAGGTGAGTTTACTTCCAAAATCAGTGTGAAATTGAAAACTTGCCTGGGTGTAAGAAGTTTTGTCAGATTAGGAAACCTATTGGAACGCATAGCGGCCATGTTGGAACGCATGGCACATGCGCAGTAAGCATTTTTTGCTCAGAACCTCAGTTCCGTTATATTTTCTGATGGGTAGCGGTATTCTAACAGGACATTGAATGTCACATTTATTTTAGCAGTGAACTAAGCTTTCATATACAGAAATACAGTATATCAACACAACCGAGTGAGGGTGTAAAAAAATGTCTTCTGTGACTTATGACTATTAGCAGTGCGGGGTGTACCAAGATGGCCGTCACCACTTTCAGACTGCAGCCTTGCCGCTGATTTTCAAAGTTAACATGAAAACAGTCTGAGAGATGTAAAATACTCTATTCCAGTATATAAGCTGACTTTACTGCTAAAACAAGTGTGAAATTCCACACTTGCCTGGGTGTAACAAGATGGTCTCTGCTGCTGTTTCGTCAGATTAGGTGACCCGTCAGATTTAGTGACGGAAGGGATGTTCCAGTGTTCTATCAGAAAGCCGCTACCCAGCCTACTGCGCATGCGCGATGCACAGCCAAAGTGACGTTGCCTTGCAGCCACCTTGGTACACAAGCACACGTCCACAGTAAGCCTGGAGTTAGAAGTCGGCAAGCAGACATCCTTATACACCCACCGGAGTCTTGCTTTTCGCAGTTATTTTTATCAGTAAACTCAGCTTATATAGTGAAATGCAGTATTTAGAAATCCGTAACATTGTTTTGATGTTTAAATTTAAAAGCAGCAGTGTTCAGTCACACCTGTGAGATCAGCAGGCTTGCCGGTGCTTTAAAAAAATTAATATTAAAACAGTGTTACAGAATTCCAAATACTGTATTTCACTATATAAGTTGAGTTTACTGATAAAAATACCTGTGAAAAGCAAGACTCCCGTGGGTGTATAAGGATGTCCGCTTGCCGATTTCTAACTCTAGTCTTACTGCGGACGAGTGCGGGTGTACCAAGATGGCCCCGAGGCAACGTCACTTCAGCTGCGCAGTAGGCCGGGTAGCGGCTATCTAATAGAACATAGGCGCCGCCATCTTGCTACACCCTGCACTCGTCCAAAGTAAGGATACAGTGAGAAGGCGGCAAGAGGACATCTTGTTACACTCACCGGAGTTTTGCATTTCACGCTTATTTTTAACAATAAACTGAGGTTATAAGGTGAAATACAGTACTTAGAAACCTGACGGACTGTAGATGTTCAATTTTAAAAGCAGCAGCAAACCTGCTGATCTCACAGGTTTGCTAATCTCACAGAACACCGCTGATTTTATAATTCAACATGTAAACAGTCAGACGGCTTTCTAAATACTGTATTTCACCATATAAGCTCCGTTTACTTAAAAATAAGTGTGAAATGCAAGACTCCGGTGGGTGTAACCAGATGTCAGTGTTCCGTCAGATTAGGCGACTCATCAGAATGTGTAACGGATGTGACGTTTCGTCGCCGCCATCTTGCTACTCCCTGCACTCGCCACAGTAAGGATACAGTGAGAAGGGGGTGTAATGACATATTCGGCAACCCATCGCAGTTTGCTACGGAAGTGACGTTCCGTCGCCGCCATCTTGCTACACCCCACACTCGTCCACAGTAAGGATACCCTAAGAAGGGGGAAAGCGGACATGTTGTTACACCCACCAGAGTTTTGCATTTTACACATATTAATAACAGTAAAGTCAGTTTCTATAGTGAAATACAGTACTTAGAACTCTGTTTGATTGCTTAAATGTTGAATTTTAAAAGCCGGTGGGTGTAACAACATGTACGCTTTCCCCCTTCTTAGTGTATCCTTACTGTGGACGAGTGTGGGGTGTAGCAAGATGGCGGCGACGGAACGTCACTTCCGTAGAAAACTGCGATGGGTCGCCGAATATGTCGTTACACCGGCAAGCAGACATCTTGTTACATTCACCGAGTTTTGCATTTTACACTTATTTTTAACAGTAAACTGAGTTTATAAAGTGGAATGCAGTACTTAGAACTTCGTATGACTGTTTAGATGTAGAATTTTAAAAGCAGTGGCAAACCTGCTGATCTCACAGGTTTGCTAATCGGACAGAAGTTCGCTGCTTTTAAAATTCAACATCTAAACATTTACATGAAGTTCTAAGTACTGTATTTCACTATATAAACTCCGTTTACTGTTAAAATAAAAAGCGTAAAATGCAAAACTCCTGTGGGTGTAATAAGATGTCCTCTTGCTCCCTTCTCAGTGTATAATTTCTGTGGAGGAGTGCGGGGTGTAGCAAGATGGCGGCGACGGAACGTCACTTCCGTTACAAATTTTGACGGTTCGCCTAATCTGATGAAACACCGGTATACTATAACTACACACCGCTCACTTCCGTTATACTATGACTGCACACCGCCCACTTCCGCTCTAAAGCAAACATGCCCTCTACAGAGGGTGCTAATGATCACACTCGGAAAGGCTGTCGAATCTGCGGGATAATAGGAGGCAGTGGTTTGATGGCAGCGGGCGGCTACATTTACTTCCACGCCCGGAAGTTTGTCTATCCGGGCTACATACCGTTGCCCACGGCGTTCCAGATGGTCTTTGCTGTTGGTAAGAGAGGGCGGGGCGCGGGGGCGGGTCATGAGGAATAACAGCCAATGAGGAAGGTGGAGTGCAGAATGAATGAGTGCGGGAAGCTATATGGGGAAGGAGGTGACAGCGACTCCATTCATAGTAAACCTGTCATTACTGGGCTCGGTTCTGGATGTTTGATCCTTTAGAAGAGTATATATCACCGCAATCTTTTATTCTCGGACTCCTGGACTTTATTCTGCTCGCAAAGTAAAGGGCATGTTTACCCCTGCTTTGAAGAGTGATCTGTGTTTAGATTGTTCTTCAGAGTAGGTTCACATTTGTGCAAAGGCGTTGCAAGTACCGCAGCCTGTTGATTTTGAATGCGCGGGTTGTACCCAGGAGAGCTGCAATCAGTGCAATGTGAACGCCTCTGCGCTTAGAGGCCAATGTGTTTGCGTGGGCATAGAAGCCTGTGCATTGGAATTGGCTGCTGGGAAAAAGCCTCCAACCCTTTTTTCCAAGTCGTACCCATTGCTGATCATTAGATCAAGTGGTTTGTCTCATCCATGTAAACTGATGCATTCTGCTGGAGAGCTACTACAGACTTAATGGCCGGATCACCAAATGAAAATAGAAAGTCTAAAAAAAAAGATGGGCCTAAATGGAAACATTTCTGTGCTGAGAGCGCGTGTCCTGCTGCTCCCAACACAGTTGCCGCCGGGGATTGGAAAACTCTTGATATTTATGCATATTTGCGATCATGTGACCACTGCGACAGCCAATCACATGACCCAAATACCCGCCTCCCAGCATCTAGAAGCTCTTAAAGGGCCGGGAGGCGACCCCCACGTGTGCCAAAAAAGCAGCACGTTTTGTCTACAGGTGAGGAACTGGTGTGATTATACACCAATTCCCATTCACATGTGTGAATGTAGCCTAAAGAAGTTCCGGAAGTTTTTATAAAAATGTGATGCGTTTTCCAGTGTATAGGGGTGTCATTAAGAATTATCGCCCCCTCACAGGTCTTCTAAAGAACTGCAATTTTGCCTGAAAGTCGGGAATGTGCGCAATTTTTCATGCGTTCCTGACCCACACATACACGAACCTAGACTCAGAGAGCATTAAAGAGTAATGCTGGCCATACACTATACGAAAAATCGGCCGAAAAATCGTTCGTATGGACACTTCGTTCGTTTTTCGGCAAGTTAATGGGTACAAATCGATAATCGTTTGACGTTTTTGTGGTAAAAAAACGAACGGGAAGTTTGGTAAATTTCTGCCGAACGTACGATAAATTGCAAGGTTAATGTGTTTCCCGTCTGAACTTTCTGCACTAGGTATATGTAAAAAAAACGAACAAAAAATTATTTATTCATGTCCACTGAACAATTTATCGGTCATTATATGATGGCACGATCGTTTGCGGTCACGGTCGAACGTTCGTTTTTCGAAAATGGGTTCGGCCGATTTTCTGTATAGTGTATGGCCAGCATAAGTTCACCTTTGTAACTTGTAAGAATAATGCACCTGCCCAGAACCCCCCCCCCCCCCCCAATTCTTCATTGTGACAGCAGATGGGGGATCTTCTTCCCGCACCCACTGTCACAATTTGAAAGCAGTGCGTCTGTGCAGGGCTCTGCTCATACAACAGCGTCATTCACTCACGCAGATCTGTGAATGAATGAACTACAAGTACCATCCCCCATGGCTGCTGACGGCTTGTAGTTCTCAATGAACTGTGGGGGTGCTTGTGAATTCTCCTTGTGGTTCATTGATTTTCCTGGATTTTAGCAGCTGTCTGCCCATACGGGGGGTACAGGCAGACCGCAGGATCCTGGAAGTGCACCCACAATGCTTTAGAGGCTGCAGTGTAAAAATAATAATAAAAGCACTTTTTTTACCTGCAAAATTCTGTGCATTTATTTTTTTTACAAAAGGTGAATTTCTCCTTTTAAATAGGAGGTGAGGAAGTGCCATATCTCCTCCTTACTGCCTGCTTTAACCTTCCAAATATTACACAGCAGTGCGGCCCCTTTCATTTGAATGGGTGATGCTCAGCAGGCAGTAGTACACTTTAGGCCCGGTTCACACTGATGCGAGTTCATAACGAATGCAATGCATCAAAAACACTTTAAATTCGCATGTCATCCCTAAAGTCGTTGTTTTCAATGACGGTCGTTCACATACATGTGTTGCGATTCCTCTATGAATGCGATGCGATTAAAAAAAGGGTCTTGTGCGAGTTTACTGCGTTGCGAATTTAGTCTCCATAGACATCAATGTAAATCGTTCTTGAATCGCATTGATGGTTCACATATGTGCGAATTCCACCACACTACTCTCCACAAAAACCAGGAAGTACACAGGAAGTCAAGACTTTTTTTTTTTTTTTTTTTTACATTATGATACCATTGGCTAGACTATCAATCGCAGCTATATCCAACTCCTAAAATTTGCGGTAAAATCGCGGTAAATTCGCATCTCAAAAAAGGACAAAAAACGGAACAAAATCACAACGCATCAGTGTGAACCGGGCCTTAGGGGGTAGAGTTCCCTCTTCTGCGCAGCAAAGCATCATGACTGCGGCACGTGTACCCCCCCCCCCCCTACCTCCCCGCTGCCCCTGCAGGAAAAGGGGGAGTGGTTGAGGGGCAGTATTATCAATCGTGGGATTTTACTGCACCCCAAACGCAAGTGTAAACAAGCCCTAAAAGTGTATGTAAGCTCCTATTTGCACTTGAGAGTAGCAGGTGTAGGCTAGTGTGTGTATTTTTTTTTTTTTTTTGCACTTTTTTGACTGGCGAAGCGACGTATACCTATGGCGATTCATGCAATAGAGCTGACCTGACACCGTTTAATGATGGCGGCTGGTCGGCAAGTGGTTAAAGAGAAAAAAAAAATGCAATACTTGCGTCTTTAGTGCGATTCCATTGAAGTCTATTACTCGTAAAACACATTCTGCTGCGGGGAAAAAAGTCCCTTACCCTTTTCAAAAAACAGTGCTGCATAATACACAGCTGTGAATTACATCCATAGGAAACCATGTTAAATGGAATGTAGTGCATTTCTGCAAAACGGACCAAAAAAAAACTCATAAGTGTGAACATAGAGTAATGGTGGCTCCACTCTGGATCAAGGAGCAGTTGAGACCTCATTGGACAGCAGTATTGTCAGTCGGGGGGGGGGGGGGGGGGATTATGTTGTAGGCATTAGCCGAACTAAATGCAGCAGTATTTCCAATGGTTCCAACAATCTGACGCCTGCAAGGTTTCTATCCAGTATCCAGCTTCTTCCATGTGCCGGTCTTTGGCCATCTTGATTGGCCGGCGTGGGATGAAGTCGCTCATCCTAGCACTGTACTGGACATGTAAATGGAGCTGCTCATGCTCCTTTAACATTCAGCATAGGATGGTAGAAGAGACTTTTCATGTACTGTACTAAGAAGTTGAAAGCAGCATCCATATATCAAAACATGTTTCCTTTTTAAAAGGACTATTAAGTCATAAAAACGTTCTCTCAATATTCTTTTCTTTCAGGTGTGGCGACAGTGGGTGTATTAACCTTTTCAAAACCGGTTCTAGAGCTAATGGGTGCAAGAGCCAGTAATCCAATTCATAAAAGAAAATGAGCCCAGCAAGAGGCATGGATTGCTGAAGGTGTATAATTTGTACAGGCTAAAGTTGTAGATCTACCTTTCGAGGACAAGAATTAGACTTGTATAAGAATGTTCCAAAGATTTTTATATGATAATAAAATTGATTATCCAAAATGTCTTGATTTTCCTGGAATGGTGGCAATAATGTAATGCAGTTAGAGGTTTAGTCACGTGAAAAGTGTTTTTATGGCTTGAAACGCTCTTGAGGTGCTCTCTAAACACAAAAGCTTCTAAATTTTTAGTAATTTTTAGAAATGTTGATTTGTCAGTGCTTCTAAGAGTCAGAGACTGCAAATGTTCCTTATGCATACCAAAGCATTCCTTACCAGTGGCGGCCTGTCCATAGGGGGCGAACTGGCGCTTTAAAGCGGTGTTCCGCCCAAAAAAAAAAAAATTAGAAGCTAGCAGCTACACATACTGGCTTTTAACAATAGGACACTTACCTGTCCTGGAGTCCAGCGATGTCGGCACTGCAGCTGATGTTTCCATCAGCTGTCGGGTGTTGCTGCCACCATTGCAAGTAAAAGGGTACCCGGCAGTGTAGCCTTACGGCTTCACGCTGGGAACCTTACTGCGCATGCGCAAGGCCCGGCTCCTCTCTCCTACTGGCCCGGTGACAGGGAGAGGAGGAGGGAGCCCCGCGGTGATGCCACGGGCCGCTGCCCAGACTCCCGGAAGTGGGAGCAGGATACCTCAAAGACAGGTATCCTGTCCCCCCTCCCCCCCGAAAGGTGCCAATTGTGGCACCGGAGGGGGAAAAGGAGACTCCGCTTTAAAGTGTATGGGCGCTGGACACACAGCCGTCTATGGGAAGCTTCCTAGCTTGAAATCAGCTGATTGCAGGCTGGGAAGCTGATTTGCCCGTGTTTAGGGCGTGTTCGGGGTGCAAGCGATGCACCCCGAACACTCCCCACTCTACTGTCATTTGTCTCTGGCTTCCTTTCCTATCTTTTTATTGGCCGGGACTGGAGGATGATGGGTGGTGCTTTTTGCAGCACCACTTCCGTTTTTCTGACTTACTGCTGTGTGCTCTGGGAGTATAGTCAGTACCGGAGTGAAGGATGGCCAGGCTCCAGTATAGTGGGGTCCATATTTCTAGTATGGAGGGCAGTGGTGTAGGACTGGCATTATAGCAGAGGTCGGTGTCGGTACCGGGGAAGGGGAGCATGGTCAGGCTCGATGCGCTATTGTCAGTGCTCCTCCCCCTTGCCATACCCCAAGGGGTCTGGGGGTGACATCAGGGGGGGATTCTAAGGCCCCCCAAGCTGGAGCCCCATGTGACTGGGGAGGGAGGGGGGTGAGGCGACCTCTGCTGCTCGGATGGCTGCAGTGTGAGTGGAGGATCTGCTGTGAGGCTGCACCGAAGAGGGTCGGCGGGGATATGGCCAGGATCCTGAAGGTAAGAGCATCGGTCGATCCACAAATACTGACCGTCAGCGGCCAAATAGTGTGAGAGATCCCCAACTGAGAATTAAAGCTGAGTGACAGATGAGCATAGTGACAGTGATCTGAGTGACAGATGGGCACAGTGGCTGCAATTAATGGGCACAGTAAGGCTGCAATTGATGTTTTTTTTCAGTTTATTTGAGCACCAGCAGCCACTGTTCCTTACAGTCATAGGTGGAGATTTAATAAAACCGGAGAGTGCAAAATCTGGTGCAGCTCTGCATAGAAACCAATCAGCTTCCAGGTTTTATTGTCAAAGCTTAACTGAACAAGCTGAAGTTAGAAGCTGATTGGCTACCATGCACAGCTGCACCAGATTCTGAGTGTTCCAGTTTTAGTAAATCTCCCTGATAGTCTAGCTACTCCTTCTGTACTAGCAAAAGGCTACATTCACATCAGTGATTAGGGCTGGTGCAAATTCTAGCGGCAAGAATTAGTTTGCTGCTGCAGCTCTCAACTGCTAGTTGTGGCCACAGGCCCTGTTCACTGCAATGACAGATCGCTTGCGGCTGCAGGTATTGACGGCTGTGCAGAGAGCCACGAATAGCTGTAGTTGTGGGCGACCTGTCATAGTGAATGGGGCCAGTGTCTGCACCTAGCCACTGAGAGCCGCAGCAAGAATCTGATTCCTGCCGTTACAGTTCATGTCGGTGTGAATGTAGCCTGAGGGGTATAACTTTTTTTATCACACAGCTCTTGCCTTGGCTTTACAGTGGCTGCCTGGAGCCAGAGATCTGTTGACAGACTATCTCTGTAGGGCTCACCATACATTTTACAATCTTCTATAGATCGACCAACTATGTAGCACAAGGGCCTGCCTGTTTGGATAGATGAGGTAGGTCCTCAAGGATTCCATGTAGTTTTGGTAATTCTAAAGTTGATTTTATGATCAGATTGTAAGGTGTATAGTGCCATCTAAATCTATACTGCCTAGTTGAGTACTAATGGTTTACCACCCATCGGATATTCTTACCTGTGTTTTCTCCTCCCTCCTTAGCAGCTATCCCTGCTCTCTTGCTGCAAGCCTAGCTCAGGGTGCCAATCCCATCGTAGCTAGTTGGTGTCTTGTCCTAGTGTACCATAGACTTTATAGCTGCCCTTTTAACTTCCAGCTGGGAACAGGGTAGGAAACTAGCTGAGGGGTAAAGATTTCCAATGCCGTCATTGCCCCTCCAGCACTTATCTGCTGTGGCAATAATCTTCTGCTGCCCACATCTGACAGTGTAGTGATCTGTACACTTTTAAACTCCATACCCAGCCTTGGAGGCTGTGTAACAGCATATTGCCAGCAGTCATTGGTAAGTGCAATAATGGCACTGTGCTGACCAGTAAGAGTCCTTTCTTCCGGGACAGAAAAAGACTCATGCATAGACATGCAATGCCTCTATAGGGCCTGGCAGAGATCCCCCACATGTGCGAAATCATGAGGTGTCTTCGCATGCGCGGACTATCAGCCAGTCTTGCTAGATCCTATAGACCCACAGCATGTGTGTGCAAGCATACGTCATCCAAAAGTTTAAAAAAAATGGAGGGGGGGTATTTTTTATTAGGGTGAAGATCTGCTTTAAAAGCCCTCATCCTCTTCCCCTTTTTTCCCTAGCCCCTGCTTACCAGATGGTATGTTCTGCAAAGTTCAGCCGCTCAGTGGATCCAGCGTTGTCCTGCAGAATCCTCTTCTCTACTGCCATTGATCGGGTCCCGCAACTCCATGTTTTTGTGTTATGTCATCAGGAGGCTGTCTGCTCTTCTGGGTTCTTAAAGGAGAAGTCCAGCCAAAGCTCATTTGGCTTGGCTTCTCCTATGGATCACAGGAGTGCAATTTGTTTTGCACTCCTGTGACTGAAGTCCGCTCTCTGCTGACATCACAGATATCAGTCCAGGCACCGCGTCATCACAACTATGGAAGTCTGGATCCACCAGGTGCCTGGCGAGCTGCTGAGAAGGCCCGCTATGCCCCCTCCACAGCCCGGCGCTCCAATGATGGAGGAGGGAGATGAGCTGTGACTGACAGAAAACTGAGTGATTGGCGATGTTCGATTGCTCTGTTTTCAGTGCAGAGGCGCCGGGGACTGATGCTGCATCCACCTAGGTAAGAATGAATATGGGCAAAAAAAAAAAGTAAACGCATACTTCTTTTAGGGCTGGGTTCACACATATGCAGCCATGGTTTCAGTGCAGCAGTCCGGTGCGATTTTATTCACCTGTTTCTTATGCACATTTTTACTGAAATTGCATCTGAACCGGACCCAAAACCACACCACATGTGTGAACCAGTGCCTTTGAAAGCCAGTTCGATTCACATTATGTAAATTGGATGTGGTTAAAATGCATCCAATTCGCAGATAGGTAAACCAAGCCTAAGAGAAATATGGCCAAAGGTTTTTTTGGACATGCTTTGCTTCTGGTTCACGGGTGAGCACTTACTTTTGCAATCCTGTGACCCAGTGTCTGTTTATAGCAGGCTATGGCCCACTGTCAGCTGACCTCACAGAGCCTTCCAGGCTCTGGAAGTATCCCGACCATATTTTTAGGATTCACCCATCAGCCTGATTCAGAACTGGAGTTGGCTGCACTGCTCTCCAGCCTGGTACTTCAATCAGCATTGGAGGGGAGAGCGGTGACTGACAGTCACAAATTTCTGCTCTGAGAAGACTGAGGCTGGGTTCACATATGAAACGAAAATAATTCCCAAACAGAATGGAAAAGAAAAGTCCAGACGAAGCTACGCAATAGCATTGTAAAACATGTTGACGTCATTTCCGCCCGGAAGCCACGCTACAACGGTATCCCCCACTGTGTTGGCGAACCCTCTGAGAAACCGATCGGTTACTATTCCCTGTAAAGGGTAGAGGGAGGACAGTGAGAGGCCTTTTCTCCATGGACCTACGGCAGCCCTTATATGAGAAACAGTGGAAGTGGATCTTATCGGCTTAAAAGCATTGTTCTCTCAAACGACATCCGACCACTGTCCCCAATAGACTAGGTGATACGGCGCTACTCTCGAGGATGGATTACACGGACCGGTCTTATATCTGCGATCAGGAGTGGTAACATATGATTGAGGCAGCGCGCCAACGCTACACCTGTACTCTCATGGTGTGCATAGCAGCCGGGGCCAATGTTAACAGAGGACTTGCCATATCAGGAAACCCCTACAATCAAGCTAACTTCAGTTTATATTGAAGCCTTACTATTTTTGATGGGTACTTTGTCCTGACAGTCCACTTGCTATTGTGCCACTGAATTTATTATTGCTGCATCTCAGCCTTATCTTCACACACAGGACTGATTGGACTCCATGGCCCCCCTCCTTTCCTCCCACCCATCCCTTCTCATGGCTCGAGCCTCCAGGGGATTGGTGCTGGGTTATTTCATTCACAGCAATTGCTGAATACTCAGTATTTCCGAGTGGGTATAACCAGCATCGATTTACTTGGCTTCCAGACGTTTTTGTATTTGTTCTATGTTGTCTATGTTCCACATGTATGTCCATGTGTCTGATTGGTCTACTGTGACCAGCCACCACGTGATTTGGGCTAGTCTAATACCAGTAACCTCAATTAGTCACCATGCTTTTCATATTTACTTAATAAAATATTTATATTTTACAGTATCCAGTATGTGTTCACTGTCATTCAATAAGCCCCAACTTTTTTCTTTCCCCTTCTGTTTGGGAATTATTTTTGTTTACACTTTTTCCAGGGGCTGGATGACAGACACCACTGTATACATTTGAAACATGGATGTACAAGCCTCTTTATAAACACACGTTTGGGTTCAAATATGAGCACACAGCGGCTCACAGCAGGAGTCCGGTGTGTCTTTGTTCACGGTTTCAGGTCCGATTTCAGCCCGAATTTTTGGCTAAACTCTGACCTGAAATGGACCAAAAGACGCACAGGGCTCCTGTGCAAATCGCACTGGAGCCACTGCGGAGATATTTAAACCGGCTCCGTAGAGAGCCTGTCACAATCTTCTTCTGTGCGAACTGGATGTGGAGAAACCCACATCCAAAACTTTTTTTTTTTCATAGTGCAAAAAATAAAAACCGCAGAGGTGATCAAATACCACCAAAAGAAAGCCATTTGTGTGAAAAAAGGACATAAATTTTGTTTGGGTACAACGTTGCACGATTGTCAGTTAAAGTGACGCAGTGCCGTATCGCAAAAAATGGCCTGGTCATTAAGGCGGCAAATCCTTCTGGTCCTTAGGTGGTTAATTTCTGAACGTATTCCTTTTGGTTTCTTTGTACGTATGGATGGGTTGTTACCAACATGTGGTGAAAATTTCATGTCAATTGCACCTTATAGAAATATATTTACCTAGAAAAATGGTGACATGTTAAATACTTATTTTACCCGCTGTATGTATGTATGTATGTATGTATGTATGTGTATACACACACACATTATATATATATATATATATATATATATATACACACACACACTTTTTTTTTAATTTTTTTTTTTTTTTAGCAAGGAGCGGTCTCAAGCTAAAGCCAAGTCGGCAAAAACTGACAATATGGGCTGTTTTTAAAGTGATTGTAAAAGTTTGCTTCTTATTTACCTGCGTATAACACGCACATTCATTTTAAGAGGGAAGTTTCAGGAAAAAACTTAAATTTTAAATAAGGAACTTTGAAGCAAAATAAGGGTCAGTGCCCATCTGCAGCCTCACAGGTGCCATCAATGCAGCCTTATTAGTCCACATCAATGCAGCCTCACCATTGCCATCAATGCAGCAGCCTCGCCATTGCCATCTATTGACTTCCTATTACAGAGGCCGCCAAGTAAACAGGAGATTCTCACTGTACGTAATCTGACGGCACTCGTCCCCCCCCTGCCTCCAAGGCAGCTGAAATTGAAGTATTGGCGTATAACACGCACACGCTATTTGCACTCGATTTTCATGGTGAAAAAGTGAGTGTTATACGCCAATAAATACAGTATTTATTTTAATAACAAACATGTTATACTTACCTCCTCTGTGAAAGGGTTTTGCACAGAGTGGCCCCGATACTCCTTTTCTGGGGCCCCCCCTCTTCGGCGAGTGCCCCCACGGAGGGCCAATTTCCATGGGGGGGCATTCGTGCGGGCGCGCTCTCGAGTCCTGCTGCTGCGTCCACTGACAAAAGACAGCAGGACTCGGCCCTGCCCCCCATGTCACTGGATTCGAATGACAGCAGTGGGAGCCCATGGATCCTGCTGCTATCAATCTATCCAATGAGGACCCGAGACAGTGGCTGGAGCTGCTGGGCTCGTCGCTGGAATGATCGGGTTCAGGTAAGAAAAATGGGGTCTCTGGGGGGCAACTGCAGCACAGAAGGTTTGCAAAGAATACATTAAGGTAAAAAAAAACTGAGACTTTACAATTCCTTTAACAGCATCAAGGTATGGCATCATCTCCTTTTAAAAAAAAAATCCCCTTTCCTATTACCATAATTCAGATTCAAACAACCTGGGGTTTTAGTCAGATAAGCATGAAACTAGATAAGGATTTCACACAATAGTTTATTTCCCCATTAAAATATATATGCTAGCACATCACAGTTTGGGGAGATGAGGGCAATAGTCTGTGTGATCCTTGCAGAAAGATAGCGGTCAGGTTTGTCCACACTGGTTTCTCGGCCATCATTCTTCGGTCTCTTCTATTTTGGTGGTCTTTACACAGGAAAGATTTTTGTGCAGTTTACTTTTTAGCGACAATTAAGACAGCTGAAGGCACCAAACCTGCAAAATTCAGTAGGAAGAAGAATGAGTAAACACAAAATGTGGATCAAAAAAAATGGCAAAAGAACATTTTAAAAACAAGTATTATAAGAAATATCTACCCCGTCTTCATATACATTTGTGTGGCATCTCTGTGGCTGGAGATGAGCTACATTATCAGGTAATACAGAATGCTGGCAAGTATAGCAATAAAAAAACCAAAAAAACAAACACTGTTCTGTAACAGTTCGCCACGCCTCAATTCATTCATTCAAAGCCGTTTACCATCATAAACTACACTTTTTTTTGGTTATTACAGAACTTAAAAAAGGGGTGGAGACCAGATTAAAAAAAAAAACCAAAAAAAAAAAAAACTGACTATTGTCATATAGGAACGCTTTAATAATTTAAATGAATTTACTGAATATATATTTGCAATGATAGTGGATTAGATTTTTGGCAAATGATACATAGTGGGAAGTCACAATCTATAAATAAAAGGTGTTGGCGCTAACAATCAAATATAAAGTGAATGAAATATAATAGCATGTGCCATACATAATATACTGTACATGTAAAATGCATACTGAGAAGTCCAATGTGACAATACCCAACACCATATACAAAACTTTTTAAAAACATAAAATAAAGTGCTTCTAAATGGATGTGTCTTCACAAACGCTTCACCACGAGTGCTCATGGGGAAGCGGGGATTATCACCATTGGTTTAACAAAGGAAGCCCTTGAACAAGGTATTCCTGATAAAACTTTAGAAGTACTTTTGCCTCCAAATGCCAAGAAGTTATACTAGAAAACTCCTGGCATTACCACAATGTTCTTCATAAGGACAAGGCCCAGAAACGCAAGTGTGTTCTCACATCCCCAGCCTTGTCCGGAGGGAGTTTTAGAATGGGGAGGTGCAAACCCAAGAATCCATCAGATTTTTCCAAAAGCGCATTTTGACCTACTGTAAAGAGGTCAAACACCTTTGGTGAGTTGCCATCTACCTCATGAGCACTCGTGGTGAAGCATTTTTGAAGAGACATCCATTTAGAAGCTCTTTATTCTAAGTTTTAAAAAGTTTTGTATTTGGCGTTGGGTATTGTCACATTGGACTTCTCAGTTTGCATTTTACATGTATATTATGTATGGCACATGCTATTATATTTGATGATTGTTAATGCCAACACCTTTACTTATAGTTTATGTGTATGCAGGAGTGATTTTTGCACTTGTTTAAAAAGGGGCAGCTACAATATTCCAATTTCACATTCAAGGCGCCATTACCAGCTATATTGTTAACATAGTGGGAAGTAGTGCTGTGGTTTTCCACCAATACCTGGAACCAAGTTGGGGATGGCTGCAACATCTCTTGACCATCTTAAGCGATATGAAAATCACACTCTTTTGTTACCATGCTTGTGGAACCCTATCGTAATCCCAACTATCATTACTAGCTATTTGAAGCCCATCTATAAACAGGGACGAAATGCAAGGTTTTCGGAAGTATGTTGTTGCAGGTGATTTGTGACTAAATCTGGCCATTCAATGGTAAATTTTCGAATGTTTATTCGAAAAAAATCACCTCCGTACACTCAAGAATTCCAACAGAGATTTTACAAATGCTGTTTTCTTCTAACAACCAATTCTGATATGAATAGAATTTCCAGAACAAAAACAAAATACAAATAATTTAAAGTCGTCATCCCTATAGAAAACCTGCAGTATTTTCTCCTGTGAGACACTCACCAAGCTCCTGCAGTGGCTTTTCCATATCTTCTTCAGTAAACACCCTTCGTGGGAAGCTAGTCAAAAGGTTAAAAGGTTCTTCTGCGCCACCGGGCCAATTTAATTCCACATACAATCGGACAGCAGCCAGCTGCTCTCGTGCGCGAAATGTTTGCGATAGGGCAGTGCCATCCAAAAGGCGGACCTGAGAGCAAGAACAGTTTTGTGCTACTATAAAAATGCTTGACATCACTTATAAACCTTTAGAAATTCATCATTTTCCATAATATATATTATTGCCATTGGGAATTTTTCCATTCTGCAATATAAACATCATTTCTGGTTCGCAACTAAAAACAATGGCTTCAAAAATATTAAAAAATTTACAATTTTCTGGAAGATTTACCTTATTCAAGATATGATAGATTTGTGAAAGCTTTGATAATCATTCAATAGAGATGTGTTCTAGATAGCACACAGTGTAATTCAGTGTTCCTGGATTTACCTGTATACGACACTGATCATACTCCTTCTTAGTAGGTGGCTCCTGTGTTGGAGAAGATGGGGAGAGTGCGGGGGCTTGAACAGGTGTCTCTGCTGGAGGGGAGATTGGATCTGATGTCTCTCCACCATACTGAAAGAAAGGAGAATTACAAGTTGGAATAATACAATGTACCTACCATCTGTCCTAATGATAGTACTAGGAGCTTTTATCTGGAAGGTTCAGGGTATGTTGTGCTCATTATCACTGTGTGCGAGTACAGGGCACTGTGGTGACATTATCCAGGGCCACTTTTAGAAATCATGGGGCCCCATACAGCCTACCTGACGGGACTTCCTTTGACCCCACCCTCAGCCCCAACTCTGGCCCTACCCCTGACCTAGTCCAGCTGGCTGATGTTTTCTTGCGACCAAGAGCTGTTTTTTGGCAGCTGAGTCTTTGTGCACGCAAGAGCCACGCTCTTAGCACAAACATGGATTGCCCAGGGATGCATATGCGCAGCGTATGGGGGTTAAAGCTTTTTTGCTGCTGCACATATGGGTTACTGGGGTGTAAAAGGGTTAAAGGGGAGTGGTTGGGGGTGGTAAAAAAAGCAGCTCAGCTGCGTGTTTTTACTGCATTTCCAAAGGCAAGTGTAAAGTAGTGTCTCATTGTGCTGGTTATCAGCATTATGGTAATCACACAACACAGCAGGTGCTTTATGGCTCTGTCAAAGTGTCCATGGCTGTTGGGTGCTGAATTTGTTATAGCTGTACTGTGTTAAGTCTATAGCATGAAGCACAGCCATACGTTATCAAAGCCAGCACCCAAAAGCCATGTCAAACTTTGACAGAGCCATACAGCACCTGCTGTGCGATTACCATAATGCTGATGATCATAAAATAAGCACAGTGAAAATTCTGAGCACTCTAAACAGATATTAGTGTACTTCACAAATCAGCCACACCACCTGCTGCCACTGTCAACTTTAGACTTGCTGTTCCCTGCTGTCAGCCACTTCCCATCAGTCTCAGCACCTGAGGGAGCAGAGTGGAGCATGTACACAAGATCACTCCATAAGAGCCCTTGCACACTGGGGCGGTTTGCAGGCGCTATTGCGCTAATAATAGCGCCTGCAAACCGCCCCGAAAGTGCCGCTGCTTTCATTCCAGTGTGAAAGCCCCGAGGGCTTGCACACTGGAGCGATGCGCTGGCAGGACGGTAAAAAAAAGTCCTGCCAGCAGCATCTTCGGAGCGGTGAAGGAGCGGTGTGTATACCGCTCCTTTACCGCTCCTGCCCATTGAAATCAATGGGACGGCGCGGCTATACCGCCGGCAAAGCGCCTCTGCAGAGGCGCTTTGCGGTGGTATTTAACCCTTTCTCGGCCGCTAGCGGGGGTAAAACCGCCCCGCTAGCGGCCGCATACCGACGGCGCCGCCCCCCGCCCCAGTGTGCAAGGGCTCTAAGGGAAGGTAATGGGCAGCCGGCTGACCGGCACTACAACCTGCATCCTGAAAAAAAAAAAAAAAAAAGTCCCTCCTCTGCTCTCACCCCCTGGGTCCCTCTGTTAACCCAATGAAGCCCAAGAGAACGTAATTATACACCCCCCTAAACAAGCAAGAAGAGGTGTGCAGTTTAGGAAGCCCTGTTTTTTTATTTGGAAGAAATTAAACTACAAAGCTGCTGGGGGCCCCCTATAGAGCTGATGGGGCCTGGTACAACAGGACTGATTGTACTGCCTTAGCAGCCCTGACATCTCTGGGGGAAGGTGCATAACACCCTGCACTCAATTTTTTTCTAACTCCTCTAAGTACAATGCAATTGGGTGTCATTTAAAATGTTACTAAACCCAGAACCCTGCATTCACTGTATCTGGTCTCCCACAGTACACAGAATATGGAAATTTATCTTATTATATTTAGTAAATATAACCTGCTTAATACCTTTTCTCATCAGCAGTATATAGCAGTCTTGTGACTTCTATCAGTGTCTGGTTAAAGCTTGTAGAAGGAATTTTCATTCGACAAAGCCTTCAGTATTTACTACCCAACAACTAGAGGGATACTCATGTGCCTTTCCTGAAGGTAAGAAAATGCAGCAGCTTGTACTCACCCTTCTGGCTCTCTCGGCTTTATCCCTTGCAATTTTTTCCCGGACACGCTCTCTGTAAATGAGAAATGCATATAAAAGCTTCTGCCATCCATCATGCAGCAGAATATAGCAGCTGTTAGTGGTTAGTGTTCTTTTCAGAAAATCGACATATAGAAGTATTTTCTAAGCACCTTCACTGCTCCGATAAAAGAGATGGGAAACACTGGGCCAAATCCCATTTTCCTCTTCTAAATCATCTTCTTGTATACTTTAATTGAGCATATTTGAGAGCTTTGTTCAATGTATTGCACATCTACCTGGGATTTTTAGTCTGTTGATTGGACACATTTGCTCCTTTTCACCTCTTAACATCTCCAAACTTTAAGTGGTCCTAAATGCTCAAGGTTTTTTTTACTTTCATGCATTCTATGCACGAAGGTAAAAAACCTTCTCTGTGCAGCAGGTCCCTCAATACCAAACTGAGCCTGATCATGCTCCAGTGCTGTGCATGAGAGCCTCGGCTCTCCAGGGAGTCTCGCTCCTCATTGCTTGGGACAGCAGTGGGAGCAATTGGCTCCCGCTGCTGTCAATCACAGCCAGTGAGCAAATGAAGAGAAAGAGGGGTGGGGCTGAACCGCGGCTGGGTGTGTGAATGGACACGCAGAGCAGAGGCTCGGGAGTGAGCCTGCCTGGGTGCCCCATTGCAAGGGTGGGGGGGTAGGGCCAGGAGCCGAAAAGAGGAGGAGGATTGGGGCTGTTCTGTACAAAACCACTGCACAGAGCAGGTAAGTATAACATGTTTATTATATTAATTAGGGTTGTCCCGGTACCACTTTTTTAGGACGGAGTACAAATACCGATACTTTTTTTCAAGTACTCGCCGATACCGATTACCGATACTTTTTTTTTAATGTCACGTGACAGTTTTTTTTTTTGCTATAATTTGGGGGGGGGGGGGGGGGTGAACGTTGTATGTGTGTGTGTGTTTTTTTTTTTTACAATTTTTATTTTTTACAATAATTTTTTTTATTCTTTATTGTTTTTTTTTTTTTTTAATCAGCCCTTTTGGGGGGCTTTGGTGAGATATCAGGGGTCTTAACAGACCTCTGATATCTCCCCCTTGAGACAGAGAAAGAGACCGAGGATAGAGATTCCCCAGTCCCTTTCCTTGCAGCCTCAGCTGCACTGAGAATGAATGGAGAGAAGACAGCGGCTTCTCTCCATTCATAAACTGACACATTGTAATCACAGGAGATTACAATGTTTCAGTTATGTGAATGGACAGAGTCAGCTGACTCTATCCATACACAAAGGAAGGAGGAGGGGGACGGAGGGGGAGAACGGAGGGGACAGATAAGGAGAGAGGAACGGAGGGGACAGATAAGGAGAGAGGAACGGAGGGGACAGATAAGGAGAGAGGAACGGAGGGGACAGATAAGGAGAGAGGAACGGAGGGGACAGATAAGGAGAGAGGAACGGAGGGGACAGATAAGGAGAGAGGAACGGAGGGGACAGATAAGGAGAGAGGAACGGAGGGGACAGATAAGGAGAGAGGAACGGAGGGGACAGATAAGGAGAGAGGAACGGAGGGGACAGATAAGGAGAGAGGAACGGAGGGGACAGATAAGGAGAGAGGAACGGAGGGGACAGATAAGGAGAGAGGAACGGAGGGGACAGATAAGGAGAGAGGAACGGAGGGGACAGATAAGGAGAGAGGAACAGAGGGGGACAGATAAGGAGAGAGGAACAGAGGGGGACAGAGGAATGCAGGGGACAGCGGAGAGGCACAGAGGAACGGAGGGGGCACGGATGAGGATGCAGTGACAGTCAGCTGTGAGCGATCACCGCTGTATGTCACTAAAGCTGGTGAAAGCCGCTGGGGGAGAATCTTGTAACTCCCCCACACGCCGATCACAGCTGTCCTCTAGGTATCGGGGGAAGAATCGGGAGCATTTGCCCGAGTACAAGTACTTGGGCAAATGCTCGGTATCGGTGCCGATACCGATACTAGTATCGGTATCGGGACAACCCTAATATTAATGTAAAAAAATCCAAAGCTTTAATATCACTTTTCTTCAACTTAAACTGCTCTACATTTCCTTTAGCATTACCAACTATACAATGCCTTGAAAAAGTATTCATACCCCTTGAAATTTTCCACATTTTGTCATATTACAACCAAAAACAAATGTATTTTATGTGATAGACCATCACAAAGTGGCACATAATAATAATACAAATAAATATCTAAAAAGTGTAGCGTACATTTGTATTCAGCCCCCTTTAATCTGATACCCCTAAAGTAAAATCTAGTGGAACCAACTGCCTTCAGAAGTCACCTAATTAGTAAATAGTCCACGTGTGTGTAATTTAATATCAGTATAAATACAGCTGTTCTGTGAACCCCTGAGAGGTTTGTTAGAGAACCTTAGTGAACATACAGAATCATGAAAGCCAAGGAACACACCAGACAGGTCGGGGATAAAGTTATGGAGAAGTTTAAAGCAGGGTTAGGTTATAAAAAAAAATACCCCAAGCTTTGAAGATCTCACGGAGCACTGTTCAATCCATCATCCCAAAATGGAAAGAGTATGGCACAACTGCAAACCTACCAAGACATGGCTGTCCACCTAAACTGACAGAGGAGAGCACTAATCAGAGAAGCAGCCAAGACGCCCATGGTAACTCTGGAACTTTCTGCAGAAATCCACAGCTCAGGTGGGAGAATCTGTCCACAGGACAACTGTTAGTCGTGCACTCCACAAATCTGCCCCTTATAGAAGAGTGGCAAGATGAAAGCCATTGTTGAAAGAAAGCCATAAGAAGTCACATTTGCAGTTTGCGAGAAGCCTTATAGGAGACATAGCAAACAAGTGAAAGAAGGTGCTCTGGTCAGACGAGACCAAAATTGAACTTTTTGGCCTAAAAGCAAAACGCTGTGTGGCGGAAAACTAACACTGCACATCACCCCGAACACACCATCCCCACCGTGAAACATGGTGGCGACGGTACCCATCTTGTGGGGAAGCCTTTCCTCAGCAAGGACAGGGAAGCTGGTCAGAGTTTATGAGAAGATGGATGGAGCCAAATACAGGGCAATCTTAGAAGAAAACCTGTTAGAGTCTGCAAAATACTGGAGCGGAGGTTCACCTTCCAGCAGGACAACGACCCTAAACATACAGCCAGAGCTACAATGGAATGGTTTAGATCAAAGCATATTCATGTGTTAGAATGGTCCAGTCAAAGTCCAGACCTAAATCCATTTGAGAATCTGGCAAAATCCCAATAAAATACATTTAAGTTTTTGGTTGTAACATGACAAAATGTAGAAAATTTCAAGGGGTATGAATACTTTTTCAAGGCACCTTTCAAGTCTATGGCTGCTAGAAATGCATCTTTATGAATCGGATACAAGGAAGTTCAGTTATTTCAAACTGAGCATCAATCTGAATTTGCCTGTGCTGCAGAGCTGGGTTATGAAGAAACCGTTTTTTGTTGTGTGGATTTTCTGGACTTTAGTTAGCTGCTAGTTTTCTTGCCAGCTGTCTAAGGGCCCAAACACAGAGATGGATTTGCAGCTGTATGGGGCGTACTGCATAAAATACGCTTGTATTTGCTGCACGTCAGAGGCCCAGCCGCTATGCAAGTGTATTCATAGGAGCTCATTGCAAAATACAATGTACAGGGGTGTACATGTAAATGCCGGTACTTGCATTTTACAGGCACGTGCATTTGGGAGTATCTTTTTCAAACGTGAAGCATGCGTATTCAGGAAAACACACCCATACAACGTGCGTGTAAACACATGTACTAACGTTTACACGCATACAGCAGTTTTTGTAATTCCTTCCTATTTGCAGAACTGCACAGTACCTGGGGCTCCCAGGCACCACAAATACAAGCATATTTTATGCTGTATGTCTATACATATGCAATTACATCTATGTGCATGAGCTCTGAAGAAAAAACATTTTTGATAACGGGACTGTTTTTTTTGGAAGGAAATACCTTCTTTTTCTCTCTCTCTCGCCTTGTCCAACACGTCACCTAGACTTGATTGAAACAAATAACCTCTTGTTGGGGAACTGGCAGACAATCGCCCGCCTGGATGTCACATGGGAGCATTGGCTGTATCCGTGTGTCCCGATAGACAGTACTGGGACTACCAGCATGGGGATGCATGCAACACCAAACATGGTCCTTCATGGTGCACTGATTAAAATGTCCCATGTGAACAAGGCCTTCAAATATCTCTTCAGGTCCAGTTTGGGGAGGTTCAACACAAATCTTACCTAGCTTGCAGCTTGTTTTAAGTTAACATTAACACTTTCATTAAGATCCGAGTTTACCCCCAAACTGGAGCCAAATGGTGCATTAAAGGCTTCAACCAAAGGGTTCACTGCTTGCTGTACACACTGCTCTTATACAAGCTGAACAAGGCCTTGAACAACTTTTTTTTTGTGACACTCATTTTCCGGACCCCTACATATAAGAACCAACCTGGCCAGTCTCTCCTCTTGCTTTTCTCGCCTCCTCTCTTCCACTGCTTTTTGCATCTCCTGCTCTTGAAGTTTTTGTTTGATTGCAATTAACTCTTGTCCCTGTTTTCGCCTCTGTTTCTCCTGTTCAATTCGCTCTCGTTTTTCTCGATCTTCACGTTCTAGTTGCTTTTGGGCTATCAGTTCCATCATCCTATAGATATAATCCTAAAGATTTATTGGGCAATGTACACTGTAGTTGCACAGCATAAAACACAATGTGTGCACAGTATGCAACAAGGTTGTGGCCATTGACACAACACAGGCCATTCACAACACAGTGATAAAGTCAGCCTGGTAAAGAGGGCAAAATATCCTGCAGCTCCACCTGCTGGCTACAAGTGGTAAATATATATTTTTTGGTCCTGATTAAGCAAGACAATATACACTCTTTTCTTTGCTTCCTCACCTCTACCAACAGTTAAATGTTAACTTAAGTTTTTGCCCTGCTGCAAGATGCTCAAATCGTAGCATACACAGGGCTAAGGACTTTTCACATATAGCAGTATTGGTGCTTGGAATGAGCCACATGCTACCCCACATCTGGAAGAAATTAGTATTTTCTTTCCCCCTGTCAGCATAACTGAATGGTAAATATACACTATGAACTGACTGGTTAAGGGGCGTACCGCCTCCCTTTCATTGCACTGAATGTGTAAAGCTATTTGCACTTTATTGTTCTTTTGGTGCAATTGTAAATATAAGGTTTTGAGACGTTTCTTTCAAATATCTCTATTATGTAAAAATATCAGAAAATGGCGCTAAATCTAAACATACATGTGCATTTTAAACCACAAATAAATACAATTTATACAATAGTGAAAAATCCAGAAATTGTGATAAAAAAAACAAAATATGTGAAACAGAAGATTTAGTCCACAAAGGCCATTTTGCAAAGGCACAAAGTGAGAGTCCTATGGACAAAGCCGTAAAAGTTTTATTAAAAAGATTATATAGTTAAAAGTGCCGCAACACTCGCAGTATAATATACACAACAAAATGGGCAAAAGATAAGACAAGCCACATCAGGGAATCTAGCCAATCCCCTGACATCACCTCTGACAAAACGCGCTGGGCGTGGCTACGATATAAAAATCATTACTATTTTTATCTTCGCTATATGCGGCGTGTATTATCTTTGCCCATTTTGTTATGTATATTATACTGCAAGTGTTGCGGCACGTTTTACTATATAATAATCTTTTTAATAAAAGTTTTATAGATTACGCTATGGGCATATATTTTTTTATCTCCTAATAAATTTATAATACTGATAGAGCAATCCTGGTGGGAGACGTGTCTGGTGCCTGAAGTATCCTGCTCAAAAAGGATATAAAAAGCGATTTCGACCATTTTTTAATGTTCTTACTTTATCTGGTAAGAAGCACATTTATGCGGCGTCATTGGTGCATGCACGGCAAATTTGAAGAGTGGGGATTGACGGTGTATTCATTTAGCTTTGTCCATAGGACTCTGTCACGTCTTTGTGCCTTTGCAAAATGGCCTTTGAGGACCAAATCTTCTTCTGTTTTACATTTTTTTTATCACAATTTCTGGATTTTTCACAATCATACTAATTTATTCATTTGTGGTTGAATACTCACATGTGTGTTTTGATTTAGCGCCATTTTCTCTAATATTTGTTTTTTGCTGTTAGTGTCACAATTGATGAAGTGGCTGCTTTATCACTTATTCGTTTACACGCTCCAGCGCAGGTTTTCTACATAACAGTTGGTAAGTGCAACACACCTTTTTGTCTGTTTTTCCCTCTGCTCTTCAGTTAAACCTTGTCTTTCTTCTGTAAAGGAAACAAACAGCAATCAGTCAAACAAATGTGACCTTTTGCAGAAGCAGGTCTTCCTACTATTCTGTTTTTGGATAGAAAGGAAAAAAAAACCCTGTTAAATATGTATTGCTGTCTGTGTCCCCACTGGGGAGATTCACTAATTCTATTTTTCCTGGTGATCATTGTTAGCTAGGCAGGAAGTGATGTAAAATCCAAAATTTTAGAGTTGTCCCTAGAATAGGAGGAGAGAATAAATCTTCCAATGGGGAAACTATTCTGGTGACAACTGTCCAAAAGGGAATTCTCTGCATTTTATACCGTTTTTCTCTCACTGCCTGTGGCATTTTCAGGACAGGCACTGAAGGGAAATCTCCCCAATAACATAAAGACAATAACAAAAAAAAAAAAAAAAAATGAAAAATGAGTTTTAACTTGTCCCTATTCTACAAAAAAAAAAAAATTACAGACACTAGAAAAATGAGAGTGAGCTATGGTTTACTTTTTGGCACAAACATAAGATTTCTTCATGGAGAATTAAAATAGATGAGGTCCACTAACTATATACACACATACACACACTGATCCGCCATAACATTATGACCACTGACAGATTAAGTGAACAACATTGATTATCTTGTTACAATAGCATCTGAAAGTCAGTGGAATATATTAGGCAGCAAGTAAACATGTCTCTGAAATTGAAGTGCTGAACACAGGAAAAAAATCCAAAGGACACAGCGGGCACGCATGGGGCAGGGTTCTGTACATGGACGCCCTCCCAGTACTAGAGAGCCGCCCTGTAGCCTTCTTTTGGCTATAGAGCAGTACTATAGTGGTTAAGCTTTCTTAGGCCCAATGTCAAGATATCAAACCTTCAGAAATAAAAAAATAATAATCACAATAGGTACACAGGGACTTTTCTGGCTAACAAAAAGGTAACAATGGGCATCTCGTCTTTTTTTAAAACAGGGCACGCACCTTCAAAAGGCTAAAATGGCTGTCAGGTTTTTTGTAACCATTTTAGTTTCTTGGAGTGCGACACTCCCAGGCACTAAAAAGGGTCAAAATAATCTTTTAGTTTTTTTATAGGCAGGCCATGGCTTTTCTAGGTGACATATCATATACAGCTGCTAGATCACTTTTATTGAACCAACAGTGTTCCATTTTGTGCTTGGTTCAGCTGGGGCAGAGAGCAGGGGTCCAATAGACTCCTGATGTTACAATAAAGAGTACCTATCACCTGCCCAAAGCTATTTCACAAAGATCATGAACCCCCAGAAAAAGAAGAAAAAAATGTAATGCACCCCCATAACCCTGCATATACACATATATGAGCGCACACACATGTAAACAACAACTGCAGCAAACATAATCAGTATCTTTGAGCGTACAAAGTAAGAGAAATCATTTTAGGTCCCTGATTTATAGCGGGCTTGTAAAGGCATTTAAAGCGATTCTTCACCCTAGAAACAAATAGAAGTCAGTAGCTACAAATACTGTAGATGCTGACTTAATAATAGGACACTTATCTGTCCAGGGATCCAGTGTAGTCCGCATCCAAGCTGTTTCTTCGGCTGTCTTTGGGTCCAGGCGCCGGCATGTTTACTTTGGGAACCTGGCGGTGACAGCTTGCGGCTTCACAGCTAGCTTCCCACTGTGCATGTGCAAGTCACACTACTCTTTTTGAATGGTCCCACGGCTTTCTGGGACTTGTGACATGTCCCACAAGGCTGCGAGTGTGGTGGTGGGGGGGTGCAACTGGAAGTAGGAGCAAGTCAAAACCAGGTACACGTCACTTAAATTTTGGATACAGTAGTTTTCTGCAGGTTTGACATATCTGCTATTTACTCAACACAACCTCATCTTGTTTGGCACAAAAACTTGGATTTAAATTGTGTTTGCACGAAAAGTCTTTTAGTGTATTTTTTACTGAAAATATAGATTTGATAAACAGTTGTGCAAATATAGTGCGATATGAAAAACTGCAACTACCAGTTTTTATTTTACATAGCCTATGTTCTCAGAAAAAAAAAAAAAAAAAAATCATACTTTAGGGGTTTAGGTAATTTTTTAGCCCTCCCCAAAAAAGGATGTTTTTAACATGTGTGCAAAAAAATTAAAAAATTCTGCAGTGAATAAAGCAGAACTCCAGGCGAAAAGTTAAATGTAATAAAAAAATAATTTATATTTACTGTGTATGTGGATTTGTAATTCTGACACTATTGTGGTCCACACATTTCTGCCACTGTGCCACAAGGGACAGCAACGCAAATAACTTTCTTATATCCTACCTCAGCTTTACAGCTTCTTTTGTCACCTGCCTGCTGAATGGACAGTGAAATAGTAGATGGAGAGGTGATCTGCAAAGCTGAACCAGGAAATAGGGGTGTCAGCTGACTGGCTATTCACTACGGCAATGTATGAATCACATGTCTCGCTGAACATGATTACAAATATTTTGCAGGTAAAACAACTCACACACACAAAGTTTACTTAAAGCGGAGTTCCACACAAAAATGGAACTTCGGCTTTTCGGAACCCCCCCCCCCTCCGGTGTCACATTTACCACCTTTCAGGGGGAAGGGGGGTGCAGATACCTGTCTAAGACAGGTATTTGCGCCCACTTCTGGCATAGACTCCCATGGGAGTCTATGCCTCTTCCTGTCCCCACCGCGCTGTCTGCTGGGAACACACAGCTCCCAGGAGAGAGTGGGGACCAGTTACGATGCGCAGCGCGACTCGCGCATGCGCAGTAGGGAACCGGGAAGTGAAGCCGCAATGCTTCACTTCCTGATTCCATCACCTAGGATGGCGGCAGCAGCTGCCGAGAACCGAGCGGGTTCTCGGCGTCGGCTGCCGACATTGCTGGACCCTGGGACAGGTAAGTGGCCATTTATTAAAAGTCAGCAGCTGCAGTATTTGTAGCTGCTGGCTTTTAATACTTTTTTTTAGGCGGTTTAGGTGGACTCCCTCTTTAAATCTTTAGCTCGATTTTTACTTTAAAATAATTACTGCTGTCACGTTCAGGTAATGCGCACACTTCAAGACAATTCAATGGAAAAACCGTGACGATTCCAGACCTGACTCTGTGTCCATTTCTTGTTCAGCTTGCTCGCTGGGTGTTTCTTTGGATACAGATTCAACGGGTCCAACGGGTTCAACAGGTCCAATGGGTTCAACAGGTTCAGTGGGTCCAATGGGTTCATCTATGTCGGGGTCATCTTCATGTTCCATCAGCCTGAAACAATCAAAATGAAATAGCAGCAAGTCCAGGAATCTATTTACTATACTGTAAACAGAGGTGATCCAACTTACCAGTCCATTGCAGACTCTATACCTTGGTTGCCCGTGGCAGACACTGCCTTTTCCCTGAATAAAGGAAACAACAAAAAAAAACTGTGCTAAAAACAAACCCAACAACAGTTAAAACATTCTAGAAAACAGTAGATTCAATCTTGGGTGGAAACCAGTGGCATAACTACAATGGGCTTTCCACCCACAATCTGCACATTGATGTTCCTCAGCATGAAGCTCAATGCCAAGTATATGTTAAGATATATAGACAGAGAAACCGCGCTAAAATGAGTCCAATAAAGTTTGTGATGATAAACAATCTGTGGTAATAAACAATGAAGTCCGAGATCCTTCTGTGTGATGAAGTGAAGAAAATTTAAGTGACTATGTGGTGAACTGCTTACCAGAATGTAAGCCAAATCAGGCAGGTGGCTTAAACCCAGCCCGGGCCTTTGGGAGCACTTCAGAATGGACAGAATCCTTTGCGCTCGAACAACAGAACGAATCCACATAAAGTAAAATCAGATAGTGAACTAGTGAGGGCATCAATAGTAACAAGGTGCAACTCATGTGTAACCCAGGGTATAGGTTGAATGAACCTACAGGGGTTCCTGCTCACCAGAAAGACGACCAGAGATAGCCCAAACGGAGCACTGGCAGAGCATCTCGATCCCGTCCTGGCAGGTCCTCCCGGGCTCAATGGGTAGGTATATTAGAGAGGAGAAGCAGCCAATGGTGTGATAACGTACAACTCCAATTTATTAAAACAAAGCAAGCACTTACATATAAAAAACGAATAACATCGATGCCGGCCGGCACTCAAACAGCTCCCGTCCACTCAGGGCAAAGCGTGGTGACGTCAGCACGTCCCTCCCAGACGCGTTTCGTCACAGGTTGACGTTCTCAATGAGAACGTCTCCTCTCTAATATACCTACCCATTGAGCCCGGGAGGACCTGCCAGGACGGGATCGAGATGCTCTGCCAGTGCTCCGTTTGGGCTATCTCTGGTCGTCTTTCTGGTGAGCAGGAACCCCTGTAGGTTCATTCAACCTATACCCTGGGTTACACATGAGTTGCACCTTGTTACTATTGATGCCCTCACGAGTTCACTATCTGATTTTACTTTATGTGGATTCGTTCTGTTGTTCGAGCGCAAAGGATTCTGTCCATTCTGAAGTGCTCCCAAAGGCCCGGGCTGGGTTTAAGCCACCTGCCTGATTTGGCTTACATTCTGGTAAGCAGTTCACCACATAGTCACTTAAATTTTCTTCACTTCATCACACAGAAGGATCTCGGACTTCATTGTTTATTACCACAGATTGTTTATCATCACAAACTTTATTGGACTCATTTTAGCGCGGTTTCTCTGTCTATATATTTTGTTAGTGGGCCCCACTTATAACTGCAGCTTTTTTTGAAATTTGTTTGATACCTGCATACGGTGTCCTCTCACGTTTATTCATTTACACTGGTATCACCATAGATTTAATTTTTTAATCGTAAAATTTAATTTTTTTAGTTTAATTTATCCAAGCGCAATTTTGTTTTTTCTTATATGTTAAGATATGTTCTATGGCAAAAGAAGAAGAAAGCCTATATTAATTTAACAACTTTATTACCAGGCCATAGCTGAAAGATGGCTATAGCACTGCTCTCTTGTCCTGGGAGGGCATCCATGGACGTCCTCCCAGAACACACCTCCCGCGGACACAGCTGATCACAGATTGAGGTAAAGGGCCAATCACGGTGGCCCTTTACAATGTGATTAGCTGTGTCCAATCACAGCTGATCACATGTAAACAAACTTGCTGGTTATCGGCATTCCTTTCCTCATGTGCAGTCACTGTGTGAGGAAAAGAAAGCCGATTAGTGGCAAGGCTGACAGGGCACATTTACAGCCCCATCAGTGGTCATCCATGCCCATCAGTGCAGCTCATCAGTGCCACCTCATATTCCTACATCAGTGAAGAATAAAAATGACTTATTTGGTAAATTTTATAACCAAGACACTTTTTTCAAAATTTTCAGTCTTTTTTAGTTTGTTTAGCAAAAACTAAACCCAGTGGTGATTAAATACCACCAAAAGAAAGCTCTGTCTCAAAATAATGATACAAATATCATTTTATCAAAGTGCGACAGCTCCGAAAGCAGAAAATTAGCGGCCTGGGCAGGAAGGGGGGTGAAAGGGCCCTGTATTGAAGTGGTTAAAAAAAGTTTAAAAAATAATTACATGCTTATAGGGTTAAACTTTTTTTGTCAGTATAAATGAAAAAAATAAAATTTGATCAGAGTATTTATTAAAACAGTGTACCAGAAAATAAAAAACAAATCTATTGCTCTTGTAACATTCAATATAGAAAAAAAGCTGCTGACACAAAATTGCTGGGTACAATTAAAGAAATATAAAGGAAGGTGCAGCGCTAGAAAAATGTGATAGATAAGTTTGATAAAAAAAAAATGTTATTACAACATATGTTGTATTCAGATGGTAAAGGCAATCTTCTTAGTATAAACCAACGATCATCTATATGTGTGGCATCAGCAAATTCATCACCCTTTGGACCAGATGGAAAATATAGATTCCTCTTTGCAACAAGATATTAGACCAGGTATGATCCAGTGGGCATAAGCACCCTCGAGAATCGTGGTATGTGGAAAGTAAAAAGAACACTCTGAAGACAGAAATAGCCGAGGCTTGTTGTCCCGGGGGATTGAATAATGAGGCACTCCTTAAGTTAGATTGCCTTATATCCACTGACACATTAGGGCGAGACGAATTTGTCATAAAATGGCGCTGGATGTTCAACTTCCGAATGAATTTTTGAACGTCTATAAAAGTTTCAAACTTATTTAGGGGCTTCGAGGGGGCAAATTTCAATCCATGATTTAAAACTTGCTTCTCTTCCTTAGAGAGGGTAGCCTTGCTTAATGTGAACAATCCAGTATCCCTTACGCGCACCTCCTTTTTTGAGCGGACCCGCCTCCCCCCTTTGGCACCTCTTTTAGGTCTATGCCTCTTTTGTTCTGCTTGACTTCAGGAAAAAAATTATTCCTTTCATAACCTCCTAGAGCTTCTCTATCCCTCCTAGGATGAGCTGAACCTAGGGGGTAATGCTGTTGTTGCCACCAATTCTCTCCTGCTGGAGTTCTTGGAGAGTAACTCTGTTGTGGGTAATATGGGGAACCCCAATTGTCATGACGTTCAGCAATATACCTATCATCTCTGCGTGGACTATCTAGTCCGCGCAATGCATCAAAACGATTGTGGACCATCGTAGGAAACTGGTTATGGGGTACATGTTGACCTCCTCTCTTACGTCCACCGCCTCTACTTTTGGGACCCCCTTTAGAAGGTATCCTCTGTGGAGGTAATTGATTTGGAACCGCAAGTGACTGAGGAAGGACTTGTGATGAATTCAAAGCAGTACCTTGAGAGGAATGTGTCCCACCTACAACACTATTCCCCGAATCTATACCATAACTCCCAGTGGCCTTAGTTTGCCATTTAAAAACAGTTTTACTTTTGTAATCAGTGACATCTCTAAGGTATTTTTTCTTTTTCTTGGACCTTTGCTCTAGCTCCTCTTTCTCAAGGTGTTTTTTTAAAACGACGCCAGAGACTGGAGACGCAGGACGCGGTTGGACAGAGGCACGGCGGCCATCTTGACGGCTGGAAGCACTGGTCGCTTCACTTCGCTGTATGCAATTTTATCAAATGTGAGTTTATTTTTAGTTATATTAAATACTCTTGCTTATGGAGTTTGCGCAATGAGTGTTCTTTTTACTTTCCACATACCACGATTCTCGAGGGTGCTTATGCCCACTGGATCATACCTGGTCTAATATCTTGTTGCAAAGAGGAATCTATATTTTCCATCTGGTCCAAAGGGTGATGAATTTTCTGATGCCACACATATAGATGATCGTTGGTTTATACTGAGAAGATTGCCTTTACCATCTGATTACAACATATGTGTATTACCCATGCACTGATGGTAAGAGTCAGTTTGTGTGGGTGATGGTGTTCCTATCCCTTTTTGAGACATCTTCTATGGTGGATTTCGTCCATTGGGGGTTTTCTGTTTCCTCATGATGGGGATGACTCAGTTTGGCTTCACTCTATTTATGTTTTTGGACATTTTTTTTTCAAACTTATTGATCACATTTTTCTAGCGCTGCACCTTCCTTTATAGTGTACCAGAAATGTCTACCACCAAATAAATGTCCTTAAAGCTGAACTGAATGAAATGATCAGTCTCAGCATAGATCGTGCTCTGATGTCTGCAGGTCTCCTGATATTCTGGGTTTAGTTGAGGCTTTGTACCATGTGACACTATGTAGTCTGGATGTAGACTGAAACCCTTCCATGGCCACTTCCTGCTGTATCTCTAGCCTAAAACACACCCCTCTGTAGTCTCAGACTCTGCAAACGATGCAACTTCCTTCACAGCTCTGATGGTGGGTGGGATGGAATACATCCTAATTAGCATTCAATCCCGTCCAGTCACACCTACAGAAAGAATCCAAACCTCCCAAGTCCCTCCTCACAGATCACAGCATTATTCAAATAGGAAACCCCTTCATACACAGCCTGTTCTGATAACTAGCTGTGCTGCTGCTGGGAGGGATTGAATTGATCACAATTAGAATTCAATCCTGCCCAGGTAAATATGCTGACCAGTGTGAACAGGGAGAATTCTACCCCTCAGACCACCCTTCTGTAGTCTTGCAGGAAGCCATTATTCTTTGACATGCTGCAAGACAGGAATGACACAGGAGGATGTATGACACATTTACACCTACTTTGCAGTGCGATCTGCATTCAGACCCACCCACATCAACTCCCAGAACTGCTACAAGTTAATCCCATAGCATGCCCTTAAACCGCAGAGGCTCAAAGCATGATAGGACATGTAGTATCAGGACTGGTAAAGTAAGCAAACAGGAAGAACTTTGAAATTCAGCCAGGAGATGGAATGACATCACAGACACAGAAACCTGCTTTTTACAGCTAAAGTACAATGAAGATAAATAGACACTGGGGTTGTGATTCATTTACTTGCACAATGCATCTGTTGTTTTGGGGAGGAAAAGCTGGAGTTCTGCTTTAACGTATAACCAAAAAGGCAAAACTGGAGTGGAGAGGGATTAGAACATGTGTGAGTTTTTATTGTTGCCAGATTCATCCTCTCTATTTGTCCTATTTACAGTTATCACAGAAAATGAAAGTAAAAGGAAAATTCCAAATTTTGGGTTGTCACCAGAACAAAAAAAGAGGCAACATTTTCTAATAGGGACACTTGTTCTGGTCACTTCTTGTTTTGGGGACATGAAGTGAAGGGACATCTCCCCAATGAGACACAGAGTGGCCAAAAAACAAACAAACACACACACACACAGGAGTTATAACCCTTCCACATGGTATGCAAAATTTAAAAAAAAAAAAAAAAAAAGCTTTTTCGTTTAGCTGTACTTAAAAAAAAAAAAAAAACACGTAAAAGTTACTTAGACAAATGAAATCATACTGGAAAATGTTCACTTATTATGTATGCATATAGCACAAATGTATGTAAAATGATTGCGCCAATAATATAATGCCGCACACGCCAGAACAGGAGCAATTATTCATTACCTCTACACTGATGAGCTGTACAGACATTTAAAGAATCTATTCATTTTAAAGTACAGTAATCTTCACTGACGGATCCCGGATACCCCGTCTGGGCACCTCCGCCAGAACGGTGCCTCCTGTTCTCCAAACGCACCCTCAGCCGGAAGGTTCACCATAACCAGCCATTAACCCCCCAATCACGAGGCAAACCACACAGATGTTGAGGGTTAAACATGCAGAGCATAAACGGTTTATTAAGTACACAGTTAGGGACACTCCCCTTAGCCTTGTCACATAGGGGACAAGGAAGAACCAATGGGAACTCGACACTTGTACATTCAAACAAACTACAGTTGAAACACAAAAGGGATGATAAGCAGTCAGCCCCTCCCTATACATCCCCCACTGAGATGCGTCTCCCCACCTTTTGTCTATGTGCCATGACATAGCATAATTAAACCCAATAACAAGAGGGGGAGGATAGGGAGAAGGGATGCAACTTATATAGGGACATAATTACATTATCCTAATGCCATTTTGAACCCAAGTCTCTGGTTCTCTGCTGGGACATAGTCTGGGTAGGAGGCCAGCCCACAGCCCCCTCCAAAACACAGAGACAGCGGGTTCGGTCACATTCACCATTTCACAAGCTCACAGAGTTTTGAGGCTTGACATATTTGGCAACTATTTTCTCATACCCAAAGGAGCATAATGAAGAGAAGAATCAAGCTGCACAATACCAAGGCTTTTGCAAACAGCAGCAGTGAGCTTTTCCACATTAGAAGGTCCCTCTTCAATATAGTGGCCGTCTAGAGAAGAAAAATCTTCTACAGTTTCCTCCAGTACTGCCTCTACGTCTTCTTCATTCTCTTCTGTGTCTGCCTTGTGTAGAGCAGGCATATCGGGATCTGACTCAGGTACAGAAATGGAATTAGAAAAAGAGATGGGGCGTTTTGGAGAACTTGTCGAAGGTGGCTGTATTAGATTCCATTCACATTATCGTGCCTCCAAGGTCACATGACTTCCAGTGCAACTCTCGAGAGTGACTTTGATCCGACTTTACATTCTCTGGACCAAAGTCACATCAAAAGTTGCACCAAAGTAGTGCAAGCAACTTTTTTAAGTCGCACCGATTTGAACTGTGCCATTGAAAAGAATGGACTGCGACTTGTCATGCGACTTTGATGGCCAGAGTCACATAAGTCGCACAAGTGTGAACGGAGCCCTAAGATCATTATTGGTTAGAGGAATTGTGACCTAGATGCACAAAATTCAGCTTTTGCCAAATAGGCCACTTGTTATGTGCCTGAAATAGAAGCCAGAATCAGATGCCGAGACTGTGATTAGAGTGGGAAGTTCTGACAAAGCAGAGGGTGCATCAGACAGCTGCAGAGAGACGTCTGTACATACAAAGAGCAGCAGTCCAGAGTTGCAGACTACAACCACTAGCATGTTTACACTTGCATTGAGCCTCTGAGGAGCGATCCAGGGAAACTGCTTTCAGAGGGGGTTTGCGTTCTGTACTGCCCACCAAAAAGCAATGGCAAGGATAAGTTTTTCCGCACCTAGAGCTTCAGGATTGTAGATAAAATGAGAATCACAATTTTTTTTCTTAAAATAAAGATCACTATTCTCACGGCGTAACATTATCTTTCACATTATACAAAAAAATTGGGCTAACTTTACGGTTTCGTTTTTTTTAATTCATTGAAAAAATTGCTTTTGAAAAACTACTGTGCAAACAGTGTGACATAAAATATTGCAACGATCTCCATTTTATTCTCTAGGGTCTCTGCTAATATATATATATATTAAAATGTTTATTTAACCGCTTCCCGACCGCCCACTGTATATTGACGTCCTGTGTTTTAAAGATGGATATCTCGGTAACGGCAGCAGCTGCTGCCACAACCGAGGTATCCATCTTTAGGGCCGGCGATTCTACACACGATAATGGTGGTCTATGCGGCGGGTTCGCCGCGAGATCACCGTTATCGGCGGCGGGAGAGGTGCCACCCCCCCTCCCGCCGCTCTCCCGCACCCTCCGCCGCTTACCGGAGCCGTCGGTAACGGCGGAGGCGATCGGGTCCTTTCACTTCCTCGGTACTGAGACGAGTGAGGCCAAGATGGCCCCCACCCGTCTCTATACCATGTGACGGCCGGAGCGACGTCATTACGACGGCTCCGCCCACTTCTCTTAAAGGCACAATTTATTTTGTGTCATTTTTTAAACGACTTTTTTTTTTTTTTTTTTTTTTTTTTTTGCATTATAGTCTAAATATGAGATCTGAGGACTTTTTGACCCCAGATCTCATATTTAAGAGGACCTGTCATGCTTTTTTCTATTACAAGGGATGTTTACATTCCTTGTAATAGGAATAAAAGTGATCCAAATTTTTTTTTTTAAAAAACAGTGAAAAAATAAATAAAATAAAGTAAAATAAATAATTAAAAAAAAAAAAAAATTTTTTTAAAGCGCCCTGTCCCGACGAGCTCGCGCGCAGAAGCGAACGCATACGTGAGTAGCGCCCGCATATGAAAACGGTGGTCAAACCACACATGTGAGGTATCGCCGCGACCGGTAGAGTGAGAGCAATAATTCTAGCCCTAGACCTCCTCTGTAACGCAAAACATGCAATCTGTAGAATTTTTTAAACGTCGCCTATGGAGATTTTTAAGGGTAAAAGTTTGACGCCATTCCACGAGCGGGCGCAATTTTAAAGCGTGACATGATGGGTATCAATTTACTTGGCGTAACATTATATTTCACAATATAAAAAAAAATTGGGCTAACTTTACTGTTGTCTTATTTTTTTTTTCAAAAAAGTGAATTTTTTCCAAAAAAAGTGCGCTTAGAAGACCGCTGCGCAAATACGGTGCAAAAAAAAGTATTGCAATGACCGCCATTTTATTCTCTAGGGTGTTAGAAAAAAAACAATATATAATGTTTGGGGGTTCTAAGTAATTTTCTAGCAAAAAAACCTGTTTTAAACTCTTAAACACCTAAAATCCAAAACGAGGCTGGTTTTGAAGTGGTTAAAAAAAAAAAAAAAAAAAAAAAAAAAAAAATAAATAAAATCGCACCCAATTTGGCTGCGACGCTTGGCACCGCACTTTTTCTAAGCTGCGGGGTCTTGATCTTGCATACAAGCCCACCGCTTTTCAGAAAATGCCCCTTTCCTCAGCTCATCATTGCGCATCCATTCCAGATGCTGGTATGTGACATCACATACAAGCACGTGGGCTGGATGCAAGAGGTGGATCAGCGGGGATGAGTGTGCCAGGACAGGTAGATGTGTCTCATCTCTGCTTCCTTGCACCACTCTGCATATCATAGATGAGAAGAGGGTACAGCGGTGGGGCAGAAGAGCAGGAGCTACAGTGGTGGAAGAGATGAGAATGGGGTTCAAGTTATAGTGGTGGTACAGATGAGCAGGGGGTTACACTGGTGGGGCAGAATAGCAGGGGGATACAGAGGTGGGGCAGTTGTGCAGGGGGGTAAAGTGGCAGGGCACAGGAGAAAGGAGGTACATTGGTGGGACAGTTGAACAGGGGGTTACAGTGGTGGGGCAATCCCCTTCTAATGTCAGCTTGTTTAATTAAGTGGCTGTTCAAGTGGGGTTCCACCCAAAAAAACAAAAATACCTGAAAAATTCTAAAAAAAACAAACAAAAAAAACATTTGGATATATATATTTTTTTACTTACCTCTAAATGCCTGTTGCTAGGTGGTCCCTCGTAGTCTGCCTCTTCCTTTGCCTGGGCTGGTGACATCACTTCCCCCTCGGCACAGGAAGGGCTCGGCTCTGCTCCCTCCCTCCTGTCAATCATCTGGGACCCATTACAGGTCCCAGGTGATTGAGCGGCCAATCACGGCGCGCGGCGCCGCTCGCGCAGTGGGTGCCAGGCTGTGAAGCCACAGCCCGGCGCCCACAGTTGAAATGCCGGCACCGATGAGCGGAGGGGGGGGGACGAGCGGGGCTTCGATCCCCCGCATCGTTGGACCCAGGGACAGGTAAGTGTCCAATTAAAAGTCAGCAGCTGCAGTATTTGTAGCTGCTGACTTTTAATTTTTTTTTTTTTTTTTTTAATGGACCCCCTGGGTGGAACTCCTCTTTCAGCCAAAATCTCTAACTCTAAACCCACTCTCAGCCACTTCTAAACCTAATCTATCTAGCCCTGTAAAGAAAAGAAGAAAAAAAAAATCGTTGTACTTCTCTTTTCTGAAGTCGATCCGGTCCAGTCTCCAGCAGCAGATGCTGTGTACAGAGAAAGCAGACAACGGCTGCCCATAGAGTTACTATGTGGCTTCTGTTGTCAGTTGCGTCTCCTACACACTCCCGCACATTAAAGCCGCCGCTGACAGCTCAGTGTGGGACCAGACCGCCTGCAGAATAGGTAAGTGAAGCGATCTCTTCTTTACAGGGTTAGATAGATTTGGTTTAGAATGTGGCCGAGAGTAGGTTTTGCGTTAAATAGGTTTTGGCTGAACATTCACTTTAAGCTTTGACAATAAAACCTGGAGTGCCAATGAACACTGACTTGTGCTAAAATGTATGGAAAATGCATGTACATTTCCATCCATTTTTGTCACATTTTAACACGCACTGACGTTTGTTTACATGCAAGTGCAGCGTTATTTTGTGAATAGGAAGCATTGGAAATGGTTTTTCAGACGTCCTTCCGTTGATCTGCATTTTACAGCTGCGCTAAAACGCAAATCAACGTACTGGTGTGGATTAGTCCGGAAGCTGATTGGTTTCTATGCAGAGCTGCACCAGATTCTACACACTCCAGTTTTATTAAATTTCCCCCATAGTTAGTTTATATTATATGAAGTAACTCTTTAGCCAAAATGTTCTGTTTCATCTCTGGATTGAGTGTGGAAGGGTTAGAAAATCCGTCAGGTTATAAATGCTGTTATCAGATAAACTTGCTCAATGAGTGTCAGAACACAAGAAATCCCCACCTTATTAACCACTTGAGCTCTGGAAGGTTCCCCCGTTTATGACCAGGCCATTTTTTGCGATACGGCACTGCATTACTTTAACTGACAATTGCGCGGTCATGCGACGCTGAACCCAAATTAATTATTTATTTATGTCCCTTTTCCCCCATAAATAGAGCTTTCTTTTGGTGGTATTTGTTCACCTCTGTGGTGGGCTATTAAAAAAAAAAAAAAAAATTTATATATATATATAATATTGCGTGACTGCTACAATGCAGTGGACAAATCAGACACGTTTTGGGGACCAGTAAAGCCAATACAGTGATCAAAATATGCACTGTCACTGTACTGACACTGGCTGGGAAGGGGTTAACATCAGGGGCGATCAAGGGGTTAACCGTGTGTCTAACCTTGTGTACACTGTGGGAGGTGCTTCTACTATGGGAAGGAAGAGATCCGCGTTTCTGCTTTGCAGGAACACAGGATCACAACCTTCCCTTCTCACAGAATGGTGATCTGCCTGTGTCCCGAACAATCGGCGGGCCCCGGCGGACACTGCGTCTGCCGGACCCGCTGATTGGCTCCTGCCGTGTCCAATCACAGTGGAAGCAGGTCAGCAGCAGCGTGTGCGCACCCCAGACCCGGAAGTGGAGAATCACGTACAGATACGTGATCCTGCCCAGGAGAGCCGCCTTGCCACTGTATATATACAGTAAGCGAGCAAGCAGTTAATGTGACCGACAAGATCAGTATATGGACATACAGTGCAAAACCACAGGGAACAGACCTGTTTTCTTAGATAATGCAGAATATATGTTCAATTGGGCCTATTCTTGGTATATTCACCTTTGATCAGAAGTGTATTGTGTTATAATACATCATACTATGGGAAAAGTGCAAAGGAGGAATCAGTGACTTACGCTCTGGTCTGGGGGAATCCCATCTCTAGGAGACTCTCCAACGTTGAACACTGCGACATTTCTGGGGAAAAAAAAAAATATGTATATCTGTGAATTCTTCTCCAGCAAAAATATCAATTTCTACACAAACAAAATATTACATGTGATGCCATTCATGCATACTGGACACAACCCTACACACACTTTTCTTCAGGTAGCAGAAAAACTCTGGATGCCGGTAAACGTGTGTACCGTGTTTAGCAGCGCCCAGGGCTTGGGTGCGAATTCATTTCTGTATTCTGGCCACTGAAATGAAAGCGTTAACATGCATTTACGCCACTCCCAGAGTTTTTCTGTCAAAACTCTCCTCTCCTGAACAGAATTCTTCTGCGTTTAGAAGAGGAACATTTACTGCATCTAAATGCTGCTGCCCTTTAACTGCTGTCAATCAAATCCAAAGACACCGGGAGCTGAGAGGCGGGGCCGAGTCATGCTGTCTGCTGTTGCATTCCAATGTCGCCTTGGAATGCGGTTCTCCGAGGGGGCACTCGATGTGGGGAGATGCCAGGAGCGCCGCTCGGGACCCCAGAAGAGGAGGATCGGGGGCCACTCTGTGCAAAACCCTTGCACAGAGGAGGTGAGTATAACATGTTTTTTTTCTTTTTTTAAATAACAAACACACAACGAACTTTACAACCCCTTTAAGCTTTGACAATAAAACCTGGAAGCTGATTGGCTACCATGCTCAGCTGCACCAGATTTTGCACTTTCCAGTTTTAGTAATTCAACCCCCATAGGGTTTTATTGAGTCGAGTTAAGGAGCTTTGCCAAAAAGCGCCCAAAGCTCCAAAAAAAGTCAAAAACATGAGTTTAGGAGCAGCAGTGTGCATGAGGCTCAAGGCCCAATTCACACTGCAACGCAGAGCGACAGGAGTGATTCACCGCTCGGCATTGCTGGCTGCGCTAGGGGCAGTGTGGTGTGCAATTCAGATCCTTGTACGGCTTTTTTTTTTCTTTGTATGAGCTTTAATTGAAATGTACAAAATTTACACTTTATTCATTACAATGCCTGACATTGCAGTGTGTTTCGGGCCGGTGTGCTGCAATAAAAATGCAGCATGTCTGCATTTTATCGCAGCGCTAAGCTGTGTTGCAGTGTAAATGGGACACATAGGAAACAACTGTTTCCTGTGTGTCCCTGTGGTGACAGACATTTTACTTTGCGACACCGCACATAGTGTGAATTAGCCCTAATTCTACTTGACTGATTAAAAGAGTAAGCTTCCTCTGCTGACATTTACCTATAGATAAGCCTATAGGTAGTGTATATCTCCTAAACATGTACTGTTTTCATACCCCAGCAGAAGTCTTTGAGGACGAAACGCGTCGGGTTTCTGTGAATTTTACCCTCACCATCACCTACTGCGCAAATTTTTAATCTTGGGACTCTTTACAATATTTTGAGCCTAGTTTTTACCGCCCCCTTTTTTTGTATCTTATTGCAAAAAGCTTATTTTAATAAACGTCGCCACGTTTAAGAAAGATTTACACTATGTGGAAGTTTTTTTCTTTTTTTCTTGTTTCACCTACAAAAATGGTGCTGGCTGCTGAGAAATAGGTTTTCTTTACCTGAAGATTTTGGTTGACCCCGGCTTCCAGCTGTGCCCTGCCAAGGACGCACCATTAGATGACATCTGGGAAAATTCATCGAGCCAGAGGCGTGCCTTCCGGTGACACCAGGGAAATCCTATCCAGGAACGACACACGGCTTTACAGCCCCACACCGCTTGACGGTACAAAGCTCGTTTGACTCACCGCCAAGGGCCTGTGAGTCCACCTGATCTGGTAAGGGCATTATATACCTGTTCCTTTTGGGCCAAAGTCACCACTCTAAGGGAAGAACCTACCTCTGAACAGGGATACGTTCAACAGTCCCTGTTTACCACAGCCTATTGAACTTTTTATACCAAGATTGACATCTAGTAATCCCATATCTAAGATGGTGGACTTTAAATATGTTTGCATCTATGTACTTACCACTTTGATGGACTTTTGATTATATATTTATTTATTTTAGCCCCCCTCTCCTTTGGGAGGCATTGTACTCGGTATACATCATTGTATTAGCTTTAACAATAATTTTTCCTTTAGCTTCCCTTTTTTCTGCTTGATTAGAACCTGGAGTTGAACCTCCAAGTACCAGTCTGATAGGTGTTCCCTATCTGTCAGGATACGGAACATCTACCTTCTAATACCTTCACTTACTTAGCATACAGATACAGACATATCTTTGCACGTATTTCCCATTTATGTTGAACTCACCTATGGGGAAGTGCGGGTGGGAAAGGTGACATCTCCCTCACCCCAACTTCTTCCCCTTCGCTTCTTTTTTATACACACCTGATAAGGTTAACACTACCTCTTACGAGGCATCATCACTAGCGCCACACTTTATATATATTTTTTCACATATACACGGGTCAAGTTGTTGTGTTGGCTGCTTTATTTTCTGAGAGTTGGCGCAAATTTTTTTGTATATACTGTTTACATGCAGCCAGTGACATCACTGGCGCATGCGCTCTGAAGGAACGGCAAGACGGGAGACTTGGTGCAAGTGTACGGGACAGAAGCCGCGAGCTGAAAATGTGTTCACGACTGGTTCAAACGCTTTCGCGACGGGAAGGAAGCGAATGAGGATGAGCCACGTTCGGGTCGGCCGTCGACAAGCAAAACCCCAGACATGATAGAGCAAGTGCGACAAGTGCTGGGACGAGAACGGCGACTGACTCTACGACTGATGGCGGAGGAATTGGGCATTAGCAAAGACACGGTGTGCACCATCGTTCATGAAGATGTGGGTAAGCAGAAGATCTGTTCCCGGTTTGTGCCGTACAAGCTGACAGGCGAACAGAAAGCAAAATGGATGGAAACCTCTGGAGATTTCATTACCATATATGACCAGGATCTACCCTTTCAGCGAACCATCATCACAGGGGATGAGACCTGGTGCTACCAGTTCCATCTGGAATCCAAGTGGCAATTGATTAAATGGCGTTCACCGTCTCCCCCACGACCCAAAAATTCCCCATCTTAAGAGCGTCATGAAAGGCGCACGTTTTGCAGATGTGGCCGTAATCCAAGAATGTGTGACATTCGTTCTGCAATCCATTCCTAAAGAGGCCTTTGCTGACATTTTCCATTTTTTCTTTATGAACTAGAGGTGCATTTGAATGAAAATTTTGGTGCCGAAAACCAAAAATGACAGTTTTAAAAAAATATACAGTGCCTCGAAAAAGTATTCATACCCTTTGAAATTTTCCACATTTTGTCATGTTACAACCAAAACCGTAAATGTATTTTATGTGATAGACCAACACAAAGTGGCACATAATTGTGAAGTGGAAGGAAAATGATAAATGGTTTAATAAACATAACAAATAAATATATGAAAAGTGTGGCATGCATTTGTATTCAGCCCCCTTTACTCGGATACGCCTAACTAAAATCTAGTAGAACAAGTTGCCTTCAGAAGTCACCTAATTAATAAATAGAGTCCTCGTGTGTAATTTAGGTTACATCATGTACACTGCAGCTGGTAAACGGATGTTTGGGAGCATTTGGGCGTTTTTTCCAGCAGCCCCTGAACTCTCCTCAATGTTATGGGTACATGTACACTCAGGCATTTATAGCAGTTCAGAAGCAGTTGAGGTTAGAAGCATTTTTTTGGAAAGCAAAAATTTGCGTTCAGGATGGTAGTTGAAACGCCAAATGGTTGTAACAGCGTGTAAACGCTCCTAAACACGGTAACTTGCGTAAATGTTTATAGGCGTTAATGGGGAAGCATTTCTGACCATTATCAATGGTAAAAAACAGACTTTCCAGAACCCTTGTATATTGTGGACTGCGAAGGGAGGGAGATTTTTTTCTGCATTGCAGGCATTTGGGAGGGTCTATTGATCTGTAAAAACTGTTATCTGTCAAAAATGCTTCTAAACACACGGGTTAGGTTATAAGAAAATATCCCAAGCTTTAAACATCTCATGGAGCACTGTTCAATGCATCATCCAAAAATGGAAAGAGTATGGCATAACTGCAAACCTACCAAGACAACATGGCCGTCCATCTAAAGTGACAGGCCGGGCAAGGAGAGCATTAATCAGAGAAGTATATTAACCGCTTGCTGTCATATGACGGCCAGGCTCTTGTTCTGGGAGGGCGTCTTATGACACCCTCGCCTTCTCGGCCCACCAGAGAGCGCGTGCCCGCTGTGTCACTGGGGACTCTATGAGCGTGCCCGGCAGCCGCAATGTCCGCCGGGCACCTGTGATTGCCCGGTAACACAGCAGGACCGTGGATCTGTGTGTGTAAACACACAGATCCATGGTCCTGTCAGAGAAGAGGAGACCGATGGTGTATTCCCAGTACAGAGGAACACTGATCGGTCTCCTCCCCTTGTGAATCCCCTCCCCCTACAGTTAGAATCACTCCCTAGGAACAATAATTAACCCCTCTATCACCCCTAGTGTTAACCTCTTCCCTGCCAGTCACATTTATACAGTAATCAATGCATTTTTATAGCACGGATCGCTGTATGAATGTGAATGGTCCCAAAAATGTGTCAAAAGTGTCTGATATGTCCGCCGCAATATCACAGTCGCCGCCATTACTAGTAAAAAAAATAAAATAAAAATGCTATAAATTTATCCTCTATTTTGTAGACGCTATAGCTTTTGCGCAAACCAATCAATATACGCTTATTGTGATTTTCTTTTTACCAAAAATATGTAGAATAATACATATTGACCTAAACTGAGGAAAAAATTTGTTTGTTTTTTTTTAAAAAAAAAAGGATATTTATTATAGCAAAAAGTAAAAAATATTGCGTTTTTTTCAAACTTGTCATTCTTCTTTTGTTTATAGCGCAAAAAATAAAAACCGCAGGAGGTGATAAATACCACCAAAAAAAAGCTCTATTTGTGGGGAAAAATGATAACAATTTAATCTGGGTACAGTGTTGCATGACCGCGCAATTGTCATTCAAAGTGTGACAGCGCTGAAAGCCAAAAAATGGCTTGGGCAGGAAGGGGGTGAAAATGCACTGTATTGAGATGGTTAAAATGATTATTGATGAATTTATTAAGGTAAAAAATTAAAATAAGAATTAGCTCACAGGGTAAGGGTTAAAATGGCTAGTCACAAGGGGAGGCTCACTGTGTAGTCCTGATCCAGATAGCCGATGGTGTGGGGTGGTGCTGCTGTCTCGCTAGCTGCAGGAGTTTCCAAGGCTCTGAGTCAAGCTGGCAGTCGTCTCCCCTTCGGCTTTGACACCACTGGATGTGGGGCACAGGGCCGGCAGGAACGCATTCGGAGCATGCGTGCTACTTCACACAGCCTGAAAAACGCATGCTCCGAATGCGGGCCTGCCGACCCTGTGCCTCACATCCATTGACATTACAGCCAACGGGGAGACGACTGCCAGCTTGATTCAGAGCCTTGGAAACCCCTGCAGACTAGCGAGACAGCAGCAGCACCCCACACAGCTGGCTATCTGGATCAGGACTACACAGCGAGCCTCCCCTTGTGACTAGCCATTTTAACCCTTACCCTGTGAGTTAATTCTTATTTTAATTTTTTATCTTAATAAATTCATCATTAATCATTTTAATATACTGCACTCAGATGAGCGCGTATGTTCGCCACATTATATACCTACAGAGCTGCTTCTTATTCCACAACTGGCTGCACCTCTAGAGCGCTATATACATCTTTAACCCTTCAAACTTGTTCCTAACCCATTCAAGCCTGAACTTTCCAGAGTCCAAGCTACCCCCAACCACTGGATTTTATTATCATAATCACCTTTACCTATAGTTTTGTTTCCCACCCATCCGTCTCTCTCCAAGCACCACTATAGTCCCCCCCCCCCCCCTTCTTGTTAATCAGAGAAGCAGTCAAGAGGCCCATAGTAACTCTGGAGGAGCTGCAGAGATCCACAGCTCAGGTGGGAGAATCTGTCCACAAGACAACTATTAGTCGTGCACTCCACAAATCTGCCCTTTATGGAAGAGTGGCAAGAAGCCATAAGAAGTTCAGTTTGCGTGAAGCCATGTGGGGGACAAACCAAACATGTGGAAGAAGGTTCTCTGGTCACATGAGACCAAAATGGAACCTTTTGGCCTAAAAGTAAAACGCTATGTGTGACGGGAAACTAACACTGCACAGCACCCTGAACACACCATCCCCACTGTGAAACATGGTGGTGGCAGCATCATTTTGTGGGGATGCTTTTCTTCAGCAGGGACAGGGAAGCTGGTCAGAGTTGATGGGAAGATGAATGGAGCCAAATAAAGGGCAATCTTAGAAGAAAACTTGTTAGAGTCTGCAAAAGACTGGAGACTGGGCGAAAGTTCACCTTCCAGCAGGACAACGACCCTAAAACTACAGCCAGAGAATTTCACTCTCTAGATGTGCAAAGTTGGTAGAGACATCCCCAAAAGGACTAGCAGCTGTAATTGCAGCAAAAGGCAGTTCTACAAAGTATTGACTCAGGGGGGGGGCTAAATACAAATGCATAGCTGCCAACAGGCCCGACATTCACACCCTTGTCCTAGACTGTCCATGTCCCAGGAAAAAGGCACGAGAAATTGGCTTTGTTCCGATATTCAGTAGGCAACCCATCATTGGATGACCACTGGCGGCAGCTTCCGGCTGTGAAAACATGGCCGCGTGATCTCCCTCGGGCTAGCAGGTCTCTTCCTTGTGTACAGTGAAGAGGCCACCACACAGTGTAGCTAACTGGCTTCTCTCTTCAGTGTACAAGCAGAGCAATTCGATTGTACACTGAAGCCGATTGGCTGCCCCTCCCCTCTCCACAGGGAAGAGACCTGCCAGCCGGGGGGACATTCCACGGGAACCACGGTGCTGCCTTCCGCCCCCCCTAATTCTTAGTGAGCCTGTTGCAGGAGAGTGGTCATGGGGTGATCTGCTGGACGTTCTGTGTGTTGGGGGTGAGGGAGGGGGGTACAGAGCTGTATTGGAGGTGCACATCAAGTCCTGTACCGTGTCCGCACCCTCTCTGACGGTCTCCAGTACCACATCCACACCCTCTCTGACCGTCTCCTGCACCCTCTCTGACCGTCTCCTGTTCCATGTCCGCACCCTCTCTGACCATCTCCTGTACCATGTCCGCACCCTCTCTGAACATCTCCTGTACCATGTCCGCACCTTCTCTGACCGTCTCCTGTACCACGTCCGCACCTTCTCTGACCGTCTCCTGTACCACGTCCGCACCTTCTCTGACCGTCTCCTGTACCACGTCCGCACCTTCTCTGACCGTCTCCTGTACCACGTCCGCACCTTCTCTGACCGTCTCCTGTACCACGTCCGCACCTTCTCTGACCGTCTCCTGTACCACGTCCGCACCTTCTCTGACCGTCTCCTGTACCACGTCCGCACCTTCTCTGACCGTCTCCTGTACCATGTCCGCACCTTCTCTGATCGTCTCCTGTACCATGTCCACCCCCTTTCTGACCGTCTCCTGTACCATGTCCGCACCCTCTCTGACCGTCTCCTGTACCATGTCCGCACCCTCTCTGACCGTCTCCTGTACCACGTCCGCACCCTCTCGGACCATCTCCTGTACAACGTCCGCACCTTCTCTGACCGTCTCCTGTACCATGTCCGCACCTTCTCTGACCGTCTCCTGTACCATGTCCGCACCTTCTCTGATCGTCTCCTGTACCATGTCCACCCCCTTTCTGACCGTCTCCTGTACCATGTCCGCACCCTCTCTGACCGTCTCCTGTACCATGTCCGCACCCTCTCGGACCGTCTCCTGTACCATGTCCGCACCCTCTCGGACCATCTCCTGTACAACGTCTGCACCCTCTCTGACCGTCTCCTGTACCATGTCCGCACCCTCTCTGATCATCTCCTGTACCATGTCCGCACCCTCTCTGACCGTCTCCTGTACCATGTCCGCACCCTCTCTGACCGTCTCCTGTACCATGTCCGCACCCTCTCTGACCGTCTCCTGTACCATGTCCGCACCCTCTCTGACCGTCTCCTGTACCATGTCCGTACCCTCTCTGACAGTCTTCTGTACCATGTCCGCACCCTCTCTGACAGTCTTCTGTACCATGTCCGCACCCTTCTCTGATTGTCTCCTGTACCATGTCTGCACCCTCTCTAACCGTCTCTTGTATCATCTCCACACACTCTCTGACCCTCTCTCTCTCTTTTTCTGTCTCCCTCCACACACTCTCTGACCCTCTCTCTCTCTGTCTCCCTCTTTCTCGCTCCCACTTTTTCTCTCCCTCTTTCTCCCTTTCGCCCTCTCTCTCTCTCTCTCTCTCATCTCAGACTCTAACCACACCCTTTTAAGCCATGCCCAATATTTAGTTTAAGCTATCACATCAAATTTTTTCTCACCATTAAGCCACATCTACAAATAAATGCCCCGCCCCTAACTAAAATAAATCTCTGCCTACATACAAAAAAAGCGTCCCAAGTAATTTTTTCAGAATGTTGGCAACTATGCAAATACACGCCACAATTTTCAGATGTTTGTAAGAAATTTGGAAAACCAATTATCGTTTTTCTTCCACCTCACAATTATGTGCCACTTTGTGTTGGTCTAGCACATATGAATTTGTCGGCCATTACCGACACCTTTAGCGCATGAAAAGATCAAGAAAAATGTATCCCTTTAAATTCTATTCAAGTCTTCACAGTGGTCTGTTGAGCTTCTGTTGTGGTGTTAAAAATCTTGCTTGCTGTATTTTTAGTCACCTCCCCGTTAAAAAGCATTAAAAATGCAGCACGAAGGCATCAATAACGTACCTGTTACGTTTTTGATTCGTTTGAGTCACATGACCTATGAATAACACCATAAGCACCCCGTAAAATGGTGGTAAAATCTCTGCATCTTCGGCTCCATTATGGGCACCTTTTTCTCTTTCGACAAAATACTGAAAACACCATTTTTAGTCAATCAGATCTTGAGATTGCATGGTGAAAACAGATGTGATCGATAACTTATGATTGTATCTTTCAACTATCGTTTAAAATTGATTGGAAAGGAAAACAATTATCAAATTGTGTAAGATCTACCAAAACACCTACACATTTCATTCAATTTACATAAGACAGGCCCTTGTACTACACAGTTGATGGTAGATCTAAAGAAAATTGTACAAGATGATTGTATAGCGTATGGTCATCTTAATAGTGTCCACACGTGCTTTGTTTTTTGTTTTTTTTGTAATTTGACTGTGTCATTCAATCCAAACAAACCTGCAAACAATCAAATAGCCATAATTTCTCTGTTGATCGATTTAAATCAGATTCAAACTAAGTGGAGCAGGTGGGGCAGAAAACGATCAATCTTTTTGCATTGATCGGCAGCATCAAGATACTGCGTTCACCAATCTACCAGATTATGTGGTGGAAACTGAGGTGCGGTTAATAACTTACAATTGTAATTTACAATCGTATCTTAACTATTGACTGAAATCCACTTCCTTGTGTGTGTTATATCAATCAAATGAGTTGTCGACTTTAGATTAAATTAATCCTATCGAAAGGGATCGATTGGAAAATAAATGAATCATTTGTCAAAGCATGTATGGTCACGACAAATCTTCTTTAAAGCAGACCTTCAGTCATCTTTTCAACTTTCCATCTATTAAATCTTCTGCTCTTGTTGTTTTAAAGTATAACTAAAGGCAAAACATGTTTTCCCCATTTTGGATAGAGTGGAAAGGGATTAGAACCCTCATCAGTTTTTATTACTGTCTGTGCCCCGGTTAGGAAGATTCACCCTCTCTCTTTGTCCTGTTTCATTCTCATTGAAAGTGAAAGTAAAAGAAAATCCCCAAATTTTTGGTTGTCCCCAGAAAACTAATACAGGGGAAATCATCCTTAATTTGCATGGATTTTCTCTCACTTCCTGTTTGGCTATGGAACAGGGAGTGAAGGGAAATCACTGCAATTGGGCACAGATGGCAAAAAAAAAAAAATCTGACAGTGGTTATAACCTTTTCTTGCTCTATCCAAATTGAAAATAAAAAGTTTTTCCCATAGTTCTGCTTTAACTTTGGAAAGTAACACTTTTTTCTGCCAGTAAATACCGAATACAGCCCACTTCCGCTTTCTTGTCTGGTAATTAGCCTAGGCGTATGACATCATGCACAGCTCTCTCTCTAACTCTCGCAAGAGTTTGCCAGGAAGGGAGGAGGGAGACAAGTCATAAGAGGTCCAATGAGACCTGCAGGCATGTGTCTGTGTAAATCCAGGAAGTAAACAGGCAGCAGCTTTAACTGCCCACAGTTAAAATGGATGCAGCCAGACTTAGTGGAGGGAGATTTCTGCAGCATATTTGACAAGTACAGAATCACAGTATATATAAAATATGCAAAGTGGTTAGGGGGAAGCTTCAGAATGGCAAAGATGTTTCTATTACAAATTATATGAGCAGACTGCAGTTCCTCTTTAACTGCTTGCCAACCAGCCGCCGTCGTTATACGGTGGCAGGTTGGCTCTTCTGCATGAATCACCTTAGCTGTACGTCGGCTCACACCCGCGGGTCGAGTGGACTTGATGTCCGCCGGCGACCCGCGATTGCCTAGTACAAAGGCAGAATGGGGATCTGCCTATGTATGTAAACAAGCGGATCCCTGTTCTGACAGGAGACATGACAGATCTACTGTTCCCAGTCATCGGGAACAGTGATCTCTGTCACGTCACTGGCAGCCCCCCCCCCCCCCCCCCCTATAGTTAGAACACACCCAGGGAACACAGTTAACCCCTTGATCGCCCCCTAGTGTTAAAGTGGTTGTAAACCCTTTACAACCACTTTAAACTACAGGTAAGCCTATAATTAGGCTTACCTGTAGCTGCACTGGATATCTCCTAAACCTGCATGGTTTAGGAGATATCCCTGTATTTGCCGACATCATCGGCACGTGTGCACTTAAGCCAACTGAAGGAATGGCACGTACGTGCCGTTGCTTCAGTTGTACTGTGCCGTTCCCAGCGGCTCCTGCGCGCGAGTAACGTCATTGTGGTTCCGGCCGATCACAGCGCCAGGGCCGCGATACCTGGAAGTAACCTCCGGGAGAGATGTCACCGGCCGGAGGGGAAGACGAGGACGGCTGCGGGGGGGCTTCGTTCTCGGGTAAGTAATTCATAATGAGCTAGTATGCTATGCATACTAGCTCATTATGCCTTTATCTTGCAGGGTTTTTTTTTGCAATTGTTAAAAGAAGGTTTACAACCACTTTAACACCTTCCCTGCCAGTGTCTTATTTTACATTGATCAGTACATTTTTATAGCACTGATCAATGTAATAACGTCACTGGTCCTGTCATTTGGGGTCAGATTTGTCTGCCGCAATCCCGCTAAAAATGGCAGGTCGCTGCCATTACCAGTAAAAAAAAAATAAAATAAATAAAGTCCCTAAATCTATCCCATAGTTTGTAGACGCGATAACTTTTGCGCAAGCCAATCAATATATGCCTATTGGGATTTTTTTAACCAAAAATAAGATATTTATCTGCCTAAACTGATGAATAATTTTTTTCTTAATTTTTTTTTGTATATCATAGCAAAAAAAAAAAAAAGATTTTCTTCTTCAAAATTGTTGCTCTTTGCTTATATAAAAAAAATAAAAACCGCAGAGGTGATCAAATACCACCGAAAGAAAGCTCTATTTGTGTGTGTGTGGGGGGGGGGGGGGGTGTGACATCAATTTTGTTTGGGTGCAGCATCGCCACCGCGCAATTGTCAAATCAAGTGACGCAGCGCCGTATGCGACAAATGGCCTGGGTCATTAAGGGGGCAAATCCTTCCGGGGCTGAAGTGGTTAAATCTAGAATAAACCAGGTAAAGTAAGGACCTGTCCCCTGTACACAGACTGAATGGAAGGGATAGGTTTGTCCTCCTATTTACATATTATTAGTAAATCGTAAGCACACTATACAATCTGATTGCACAATCGCCTTCAGATCAACGATATAGTACAAGGGCCTGCCTGATTGGATAGATAGGTGTATCCTCCTATTATACTGTTTTGGTGACTCCATAGGAGATTGTACAATCCGACTGTACAGAGAATGGACACCTTAAAGGAGAGTCCACAACCCGATTGTACAATCTCATACAGTATATGGTCAGATTACCAGCTCTGTCGGATAACCTGACCACAACACACACAGAAAACAGCCATCCAGTATGGAGGGGACACAATACACAGCGAGCCATATCTATGGGACCATGTGTTCCCCACCCTCCATTAACCCCTCCCCCTCCAGCACTCCCCCCGCCGCATGGCTCCCCCCGTGCCCGCAGCCTTCCGTATTTATTTCCAATCGCCGCACACAGCTAGAAATAGAACGAAAAAAAGCGCTAGTAGCGTCACGTGACTTCACTCACCGTCGGCGTCTGCGAACCACGTGACAAAGCAAAATCGGAGGGGCGGGTCAAGCACTTCCAGGTTACGGAAGCCGAGAGGGGGACCCGCCTCTCTTTGTCCTGCGTACTACGTAATGTGACGTGTCGTTTGGGGGCGTGTCTGTTGCTATTGGAAACTGGTACACAATTTGCTCTGATTCTGTCCTGATGTTACTGGTGGTCAGTAAGGTTTGCGGTATGTTTTAGTATACAGAACAGGGAGGAGTAGACTTTGGTAGGATTGTGGTTTCCAGGGAAACGTCCTGAGTGGAAAAGAATGAAGCTGACCATACTTGTTATCATTTGATTGTACAATGTCCTATAGGTCTAGGCTGCGTTCACACACGATGCCCTACCATTTTAAATGGCTGCAAAACGCGGGACGCATTTGCGATGCCATTACTTCTAATGGAACCCCAATTGCGCCGCGGTGGTTGCGCAGTAAATCATGCTGCAATCGCAATGCTTTTTGCTCAAAAAGGAACATGAGCTTATTTTGGGCGACAGCGTCGTGCCTTGCGATGATTGCAGCAGCAAAATTGTGGCGTGATTGGAGTGCCATTAGAAGTAATGGCATCACAAATGTGTCCTGTGTTTTGCAGCCATTTGAAATTGCGGAGCAGAATCGCGGCAATTCCGCCCGCGATCATGTGTTGATGCAGCCTTAACGTCCGCTTGTTCATCTCCCCCCCCCCTCCGGTGCCACATTTGGCACCTTTCAGGGGGGAACAGGGACCTGTTTTGTGACAGGTCACCCTCCCCACCTTTGTGAGACTGGGCCGCGGTGCCATCTCTCGGAAGTTCGGCCCCTCCTCTTTCCTCTGCCGCTGGGCCAATTAAAAAAAGCGCAGCTTGCTTTGCGCATGTGCAGCAGGGAACTGGCTGTGAAGCCGAAAGGCTTCACTGCCAGGTTCCCTTACCGGCAATGGCAGCGGCTGCACCCGACAGCCGTTCCGAAGATTGGCTGCGGTGCCCACATCATGGGCTCCCTGGACAGGTAAGTGTCCATATATTAAAAGTCAGCAGCTGCCTTTTAATTTTTTTGGTGGGTGGGCGGACCTCCGCTATAAATGAAAGAAAAAAAAAGCGATCCCCCTATCCACACATTTGATGTGGATGAGGGAATCCTTCCTATTGTGTCCCTGACATTGGGAGCCTTCCCTGCTATCAGAATAAGAGCTAGTTTACACTTGCTTCAAAACAAGGCTTCAGACAGGCTTTGTTAAAACACTCTTAACGCCAGTCAAAGCTCCTGTCACTAAATAAAATAGTTAGCTTACAGTCCTATTTACACCTTGCTTTTGCTTGGAGCTTCGATGAGCCTTTGGTGGGGCTTCGGTGAGGCTATAAGCAAGCTTTGCCATAGACTTCTATGGAGGCTTTAACCACTTCCTGCCCGGCCTATAGCAGATTGACTGCCGGGGCGTGCAGTGTGGCGATCGCGAGTGTGGCGTGTCAGTCTAACAAAAAATATCTTGTTTGTATCTTGTTTGGCGTGTCAGTCTGACACACCGCATCTCCTCTGTCAGAGGCTTCTTACCACATGATCAGTTGTGACCAATCACAGCTGATCATCACGTGAACCAGGAAGTGCCGGTAAACGGCATTCCTCGGTTCGCACTGACAGGGAGAGCCGATTGGCGGCTCTCCCTGTCGGGGGTGGGGGGGGGTCTGTGCTGATTATCAGCACATTGATTATCAGCACAGCTCTCTCAAATGTACCAATCACCTGCCAATCAGTGCCCCAACAATAAAGTGTGCCAGTGCCCACCACAGTGCCAATCACTGCCAGTAACACCTATCAGTACTTATCAGTACCTAATCATCAGTGCTGCCCATCAGTGCCACCTGTCAGTGCCAATCAGTACTGCCTATCAGTGCCAATCAGTGCCGCCTGTCAGTGCCCATCACAGCCGCCTGTCAGTGCCCATCAGTGCCACCTATCAATGCACATCAGTGCCCATCAGTGCTGCATATCAGTGCCACCTATTGGTGCCTATCAGTGCCGCCTATCAGTGCCCATCAATTCTACATATCAGTGCCCATCAGTGCCCTTTATCAGTGCCAACTCATTAGTGCTCATCAGTGCCGCCTCATCAGCGCCCATCAGTGAAGGGGAAAACAAAATTTTATGAAAGAAACCTAAAAAAAAAAACGTTTTTTCCCCAAAATTTTGGTCTTTTTTAGTTTGTTTAGCAAAAAATAAAAACCGCTTAGGTGATTAAATACCACCAAAAGAAAGCTCTATTCGTGGGAAGAAAATGATACAAATTTAGTTTGGGTAAAGTGTTGCATGAAAGCACAGTTGTCATTCAAAGTGTGACAGCGCTGAAAGCTGAAAATTGTCCTGGGCAGGAAGGGGCATAAGTGCTTGTTATTGAAGTGGTTAAAGACGCTTTGAAGCACCACTAAAGCTACATGGGGTATAATTTTTGAAGCAAAGTCAAAGCAAATGCAAGGTGTAAACAGGACTGTAAGCTAACCATTTTATTTAGTGACAGGAGCTTTGACTGGCATTCAGAGAGCTTTAACAAAACCTTTTCGAAGCCTTGTTTTGAAGCAAGTGTAAACTAAACGTTAATGTGTGTTGAGGCTGAAGCAAGTGTAAATGAGCCCTAAATGTGAAAAAGTTAACCATCTCGGCATGCCTGATATGTAACTGTTTTTTGAAACCATTAAATCGATGGGTTTTGTTCCTTTTGAGTGCCGGTTCACACTTATACAAATCTGATGCGATTCTGATGCCTTCCAAAATGCATAGATTCACAAGTCAAGTGAAAAAACATTGCTTTCTATGAAGGCTGTTCACATAGATGCACTGTATTTAAAAAAAGAGTCCTGTGCAATTTTAAAGCGGTTGCCCAGTCTAAAGTTCAAAAATTAAAAATCAGCAGCTGCAAAATCTGTAGCTGCTAACTTTTAATAATAGGACACTCACCTGCACCAGGACCCAGAGATGTCCTCTCCTGGTCGGGTTCTTCACCGGGCTTAGGTCCTTGTCGCCGGCATTCTAACTGTGGGCAGCCGGCTGTCACTGCACATGTGCAAACTACGCTGCACTATTTAATTGAACCTGCAGCTTTCTTGGACCTGTGACATGTCCCAGAAGGCTGCGGTGGAAATTCTGCTTAGATCTCCGCAGCGATCTGACCGAAAGTGGGGGAGTGGGTATCTGTAAAAATCAGGTACCTGCTTCCCCTCTAAAAAAATATATCCCAGTTGTTAAGGAGGATGGGCAGAGGAAGGAGAGCGGAACAATTCACATTGCACTGGCACTCCAAATCGCATGTAAAGTCGCACCACATCAGTGTAAATTCGGGCTTAAGGCTGCAATTACATCTGTGTGTTCTGGAAACTCAACGTGAAAAATGTGCATCATGCTTGCGGTCTTAATGGCACCCCAAACGTGCGAAGCCCAACACCTGAAAAGGTGCAGGAGCTTCTTTGGTATGTGCAATGGCAGGTGAACGGGCTGCGCTATACGTGTCACATGCAAAACTGCGCATTCCAGAGACACTAGGTGTGAATGGGGTCTAAAATTCACTACCCCTTACATTTTTTTTTCTTTCACCTTTTACCTTGTTCACTGGTTTGTCCTCAAAAAACATACACATCCAGCGTCGTTACATGATGTAATCCATTGCTTTGTCGCCGCACACAGTGTCCCGCGCCACCATCTTCTGTTCTTACGTTATTGGGAGCCGGCTGTCTACTCCTGGTTCTTGTAGCTGGTCCCCTAGTGATGCAGCACATGCATTGTGTGGTGGAGATTGCCCTGAAGCCTCCTGAGATGCATGACACAAGTATCATAAGAGACCTCAGTTGTCTGTCAAATTCCGGCAATGGCCAGACAGCCCTTGCAGCCTTGAGGCTTTGTGGCGCAGCCAAAAGTAGGGCATGTCGCCTTCAGCAGATGATACTCTAGCAAGGTCTCTGGCCTTGTCCAGTCTAATGAGGACCTATAAGACCAAACATAGCTGACATCCTTCAATATGTAGTGGGTTCTGAGGCATAGTGGGTGCAAAGATGGTGAAAGTCATTGGGCACCAGACACTTCTTGAATGTAAAAGAGGTTTTATTTCTTTTGACAGTCCTTTTTGTATTTTGGGGGGAAAGAGGGTTAGGGCCAGGACACCTTTAAGTAGTTGTAGATTCAATTGGCAGACTCCGAGACTTCAATAGGAAGACAGCCATGCAGGGAAAGGCCCCAGTAAGGCGCCACATCTGCATATGCAGCAATGCTGTCTCATATGGTAACTGCCTTTAACAGTTCCCAACTCAAACTTAACAGTCCTTTCAGCTTCAGTACAACTGCCTCTTGTAGTTCTTCAACACTGAGCTCCTGGTTTCTCACTAGACCTTCTGATTCACTGACTCTGAATCCCTTGAGCTCCTCCAAAGTTTGTGGTGGTATCCCGTCAAGTGCCACCCACGCTTCCCTGCTGGGTTCCTAGCTTGGCACTCCAGATACTTCTAAAGCTTCACCTCTGCTGACCGGCGAGATCCCTGGCTTGACTCACAAGGCTGCTCTGCAAGCGTCTCCTCCGCTGGTTGGGTCCCTGACTTGATCACTGCCTGAAGTTTCCCGATTCTCTACCGTGCCCGTTCGGTGAGAATGTGGTTCGGGTACTTGCTTCAGTTACTCACTGTGGTCCCTGGTAAAGGTGGTCGGTCCCTTTGTGGCAGCTTCTCTTCTACCTCCGACCACTGACAGGTTCTCCAGCCGACAGAACCGTCACTTTTGGATTAACTGCAAGCCCCAGCCCCAACCTTGCGCTGCCCTCTTACTTCTGGATAGGCCCCATAGGGCACACCCTAATCACCCCCTGCTGTCTCCAGAGATTTGCCCCAAAATGCTGCATCCAAGAGAGTGTTTGGCCTGCGCTGCCTGTGAAACAGTTTCACAGGCAGCAGATCGTGAGATTTGCCAGAGCTGTTCAGTGTATGAAACTGTCAGATAATGACACCGCATGCAGGGAGAGACACCAGCTGTCAAAAGTCAGTGGTGACGTCGGGGGTGGGCGAGACCGAACGACCATCAAACACCAGCCAATGAGATTGGGTCTGGGTGGGCCGCTACATTTATGTGGCCCTGCCCCCTCTCTGAGGCAGCTCAAACATTGGCTGGTGTTTATAGCGCTTGGTCCCGCCCACCCCCGACATCGCGACTGAGTTGTAAGTCAAGCGCCAACACCAGCCAATGATTGGGCTGCTTCAGAGAGGGTGCGGAGCCAGAGAAATGTAGCGACCCACCCAGACCCATCCTATTGGCTGGTGTTTGGTAACTGTTCAGTCCCGTCCACCACCGACATCACCGCTGACTTTTAACAGCTGGTGTCTCTCCCTGCATGCAGTGTCATTATCTGACAGTTTCATACACTGAACAGCTCTGGCAATGCTCACGATCTCCTGAATGTGAAACTCCCCCTCTCCCCTATCTGTGCCACCCAATGCCTCCTATCAGTTCAACCAATGCTGCCTATCAGTGCCAACCAGTACTGCCTATCCGTGCCAGTACTGCCAGTACTGCCTATCCGTGCCAGTGATGCTTATCAGTGCCAACCAATTCTGCCTATCAGTGCCAACCAGTGCTGCCTATCAGTGCTGCCTATCAGTGCCAACCAATGCTGCCTATCAGTGCCAGTGCTGCTTATCAGTGCCAACCAATGCTGCCTATCAGTGCCAGTGCTGCTTATCAGTGCCCACCAATGCTAGTCAGTGCTGCCTATCAGTGCCAACCAATGCTGTAAATCAGTGCCAACCAATGCTGTCAATCAGTGCCAACCAATGCTGCCTATCAGTGCCCATCAGTGCTGCCTATCAGTGCCAACCAGTGCCCATCAGTGCTGCCAATCAGTGCTGCATATCAGTGCCCATCAGTGCTGCCGATCAGTGCCAATTAGTGCCCATCAGTGCTGCCTATCAGTGCCAATCAGTGCTGCCAGTCAGTGCCCATCAGTGCTGCCTATCAGTGCCCATCAGTGCAGCCCATCAGTGCCCATCAGTGTTCATCAGTACTTCCAATCAGTGCTGCCTATCAGTGCCAATCAGTGTCCATCAGTGCTGACAATCAGTGCTGCGAATCAGAGCCTATCAGTGCCCATAAGTGCTACCAATCACAGCCCATCAGTGATGCATATCAGTGCCCATCAGTGCCGCCTATCAGTGCCAAGCAGTGCTGACAATCAGTGCCCTTCAGTGCCACCTATCAGTGCCAATCAGTGCTGCCTATCAGTGCCACCTATCAGTGCACATCAGAGCTACCAATTAGTGCCCATCAATGCTGCCAATCAGTGCTGCCAATCAGTGCAGCCTATTAGTGCCCATCAGTGCTGCCTATCAGAACCCATCAGTGCTGCCTTAGCAGGGATGGTGGAAACCCCTCTACAGATAATTGAAATACAAATTACCTTCAAGTGCAACAACTTTTTTAGTTGGGAGGTTCACACAATTGTAGCACTTTGGGATTCTTATTTTTTAAAGTGTTACACCTAATTGTATATGTTTTAGTTACGGTTATAATGTGAATTATTGCACTTGAAGTTAATTTCCCACCACCCCTGCTAAGTCCATGTCTTTATGGACCTTGCTTTGTGCACTGGTCCGCAGTCATGTTGGAACAGGAAGGAGCCATCCCCAAACTGTTCCCACAAAGTTGGGAGCATGAAATTGTCCAAAATGTCTTGGTATGCTGACGCCCTAAGTGTTCCCTTCACAGGAACTAAGGGGCCAAGCCCAACCCCCAAAAAACAACCCCACACCATAATCCCCCTCCACAAAATTATTTGCACCAGTGCAGAAAGCAAGGTCCATAAAGACATGGATGAGCGAGTTTGGGGTGGAGGAACTTGACTGACCTGCACAGAGTCCTGACCTCAACCCGATAGAACACCTTTGGGATGATTTTGAGTGGAGACTGTGAGCCAGGCCTTCTTGTCCAACATCAGCGCCTGATCTCACAAATGCCCTTCTTTAAGAATGGTCAAACATTCCCATAGACACACTCCTAAACCTTGTGGACGGCCTTTCCAGAAGAGTTGAAGCCTTTATAGCTGCAAAGGGTGGGCCAACTTAATATTGAACCCTATGGACTATTGACTAATGCCCCGTACACACGGTCGGATTTTCCGATGGAAAATGTCCGATCGGAGCGTGTTGTCGGAAATTCCGACCGTGTGTGGGCTCCATCGGACATTTTCCATCGTATTTTCCGACACACAAAGTTGGAGAGCAGAAGATAAAATTTTCCGACAACAAAATCCGTTGTCGGAAGTTCCGATCGTGTGTACACAAATCCGACGGACAAAGTGCCACGCATGCTCAGAATAAATATAGAGATGAAAGCTATTGGCCACTGCCCCGTTTATAGTCCCGACGTACGTGTTTTATGTCACCGTGTTTAGAACGATCGGATTTTCTGACAACTTTGTGCGACCGTGTGTAGACAAAACAAGTTTGAGCCGTCGGAAAAAATCCTAGGATTTTGTTGTCGGAATGTCCGAACAAAATCCGACCGTGTGTACGGGGCATTAGACTGAGATGGCATTAAAGTTCATGTGTGTGTAAAGGCAGCTGTCCCAATACTTTTGAATATATATATATATATATATATATATATATATATATATATATATATATACACACACGTATGTGTGCTTGAGCTTTCGGGTGCACACCCTAATGCAATAGGCTGCGCACGCCTATGATAGGCCCTCACACAGCTTGGCAGCCAGATGCCCCCGGGATAGGCCCAATCTCTGGCCTAGCAGCCTGGGGCGTACGACACACGTCCACCCAGACAGCCGTCCAGGTGGCTCAGAACACTGATCACCTGACCTTCCCCGAATATATACAGTACCTGACCGCGAGATTGTGTTTCCAGCGCGATGCCATCGCGCTGGATCTCGGAGACAGGGTACTGTGCATGTCGCGCTGGCTCACTCATTGGGAAAGGAAAACTTTGTTTTCCTTTCCCGATGAGTGACAGGCAGTGCTGACAGCTGTTTGGTATGAATCCTGAGGGGGAACGCCGCGCCAAATTTTAAATAAAAAACCGGCGTGGGTTCCCCCCCAGGGGCATACCAGGCCCTTAGGTCTGGTATGGATTGTAAGAGGAACCCCCCTACGCCGAAAAATCGGCGTGGGAGTCCCCCCAAAATCCATACCAGACTCTTATCCGAGCACGGAGCCCAGCCAGCCAGGAAAGCGGGTGGGAACGAGCGAGCGCCCCCCCCTCCTGAGCCGTACCAGGCCGCATGCGCTCAACATGGGGGGGTGGGTGCCTTGGGGGAGGGGGGCGCCCCCCACCCCAAAGCACCTTGTCCCCATGTTGGTTGTCCCTGGCCCCATGTTGTCCCTGGCCGTTGGTTGTCGGGGTCTGCGGGTGGGGGGCTTATCGGAATCCGGGAGCCCCCTTTAATAAGGGGGCCCCCAGATCCCGGCCCCCCACCCTGTGTGAATGAGTAGGGGGTACCCCTACCCATTCACCTAGGGAAAAGTGTCAATAAAAAAAAACACAGTACACAGGTTTTAAGAGTAATTTATTAGGCAGCTCTGGGATCTTCTTCCGACTTCGGGGGGGGGGGGGTGTCTTCTTCCGACTTCTCCCGGTGTTCCGCCTCTTCTCCCGGGCCCCGCCGCTAACTTCTTCCAGCTCTTTTGCCAGCGAGGGGCCCGGTCTGCTGCGGCTGTCTCGTCACTTCTTCTCTTCTTCCGATGTTGACATGACGCTCTCTCCGGCTGGAATGCTTTGTGCGAGCTGTGGAGCCATTTATCTAGGCGGTGACCCCGCCCCCTTGTGACGTCATGGTCCCAGCATGCGCAGGGACTCTGGCGTCATAAGGGGGCGTGACCCCAGAGTCCCTGCGCATGCTGGGACCGTGATGTCACAAGGGGGCGAAGTCACCGCCTATATAAATGGCTCCGCAGCTCGCACAAAAGCATTCCAGCCGGACAGAGCGTCGTGTCAACATCGGATTATTAAAGGGGGCTCCTGGATTCCGATAAGCCCCGGCCAGGGTTGTCGGGAAGAGGCCCTTGTCCTCATCAACATGGGGACAAGGTGCTTTGGGGTGGGGGGGCCCCGCAGGGCGCCCCCCTCCCCCAAGGCACCCACCCTCCCCCCATATTGAGGGCATACGGCCTGGTACGGCTCAGGAGGGGGGGGCGCTCGCTCGTCCCCACCCCCTTTCCTGGCCGGCCGGGCTGCGTGCTTGGATAAGGGTCTGGTATGGATTTTGGGGGGACCCCCACGCCGTTTTTTTTCATTTAAAATTTGGCGCGGCGTTCCCCCTCAGGATTCATACCAGACAGCTGTCAGCACTGCCTGTCACTCATCGGTTTTCCTTTCCCGATGAGTGAGCCATCTCGGCGCTGGCTCCCGCGACGGGGCTCGCAGGTGTCAAATCTCGCCGAGAAATGCGGCGAGATTGACACAATATCGCGGTCACCTACTGTAGGTTCCCCCAGCAGGCCAAGGAATTCAAGAAAGCCCCTGCTCATTGGCTGAGATACCCCATATACTCATAACCTAACCTTGGGTTGCCCTTCTCATATCTAGTACCACCAAGTACCCGGCCACCTAGTGGTAGAAGAGAAAAGTGCAACAAGGCCAAACTTGAGAAATCAATAGATCTCTATCAATCGACCAAGATAGCTACTCCTGGCTTGTAGATTTGTGAGGAGCTCCCTGACTAAATCCCAGGGTGTTACATCACTGTCTGCTAGTGAGTTTAATAAAAGTGACTGGGTCACACCACAAACTCACTGCAACCACATCTAATGGATGGAGATGCAGCAGGGTGAAGAGGGCTTTCAGGCTGTATTCACACCTGAGCGTTTCAAAGTCGCGTGTTTTTAGAGTGATTTTGCCACAATTTTGTTCAGGTCACCAATGTAAAAGGCAGAAAAACGCCTGTAGGCTGATTTCACACTGGGGCGTTGGGGGCATTGGCGGTAAAGCGCCGGTATTTTTAGCAGCGTTTTACCGTCGTTTTTGAAGAGGTTTTCGACCGCTAGCGGGGTTAAAACCACCCTCAAAGTGGTGCTGCAGCGGCACTATGCCGGCGGTTCGGCAGCGCTGCCCCATTGATTTCAATGGGCAGGGGCGCTATAGGAGCAGTGTATACACCGCTCCTACAGCGCTGCAAAGATGGGGCTTGCAGGACTTTTTGCAGGCGCTATTTTTAGCGCTATAGCACCTGTAAAGCACCTCAGTGTGAAAGCAGCCGTAATCTGCCCCAAAGAAGATCACATTCTTTTTTGAACTTAGGGCGTTTTTCAGGCGTTTTGCTCTAGGTGACAAGGTGCCATTGAAATGAATGGGATTTTGCTTGTTGGGCGTTTTTCAGGCCTTTTTTCAGGCGTTTTACGAGCGTTTTATGAGCTGTAAACGCTCAGGTGTGAATACAGCCTAATTCCCCATACACACCATAGGTTTTTCCGACGGAAAATGTTCGATGGGAGCTTGTTGTCGGAAATTCCGACCGTGTGTAGGCTCTATCGGACATTTTCCATCGGAATTTCCGACACACAAAATTTGAGATCTGGATCTCAAATTTTCCGACAACAAAATCCGTTCTCGTAAATTCCGATCGTGTGTACACAATTCCGATGCACAAAGTTCCACACATGCTCGGAATCAAGCAGAAGAGCGGCACTGGCTATTGACCTTCATTTTTTTCTCGGCTTGTAGTACGTGTTGTACGTCACCGCATTCTTGGCGTTCGGAATTTCCGACAAGATTTGTGTGACCACCATCCGTCTGAAAAAAAACATGGATTTTGTTGTCGGAAAATTGTGAGTACGGGGCATTAGTGTGAAATCCCTCTTAAAACAGGTGTGTGGGAGGCAGCAATTCGCCGACTAACTGTGGGCCAGCTGCAGAAAACAAGGTGACCTATCGCAGATTGTGAGCCAGCAACATTGCCCATGTGAAAGGAGCATAGGTTTCCTGAATCTAAAAAAGATCAGACAGATATTGTATGATCAGATTGCAACGTGTATGGCCAGTGCATTTTTTTATTCTGTTTCCAGCAAAATATGCACTACATAGACTGTGATGGTAGTGCATGTAAAACACAAGTAAAATGAGTGTGAAAAAAGCAAAAGCACATGACTAGCACCCAGCGCACACCCAAATGTACAGCTGTAAACAGAAGTGTGTTATGCCCTGTACACAGGGTCGGATTTTCTGACGGAGAAAGTGCGATCGGACTGTGTGGGCTCCATCGGACTTTTTCCATCGGAATTTCCGACACACAAAGTTTGAGAGCTTGCTATAAAATTTTCCGACAACAAAATCTGATCCTTTAAATTCCGATCGTGTATAGACAAATCACAAAGTGCCACGCATGCTCAGAATAAATTAAGAGACGAAAGCTATTGGCTTTTGCCCCGTTTATAGACCCGACGTACGTGTTTTACGTCACCGCGTCCAGAACGATCGGATTTTCCGACAACTTTGTCCGACCGTGTGTATGCAAGACAAGTTTGAGCCAACATCCGTCGGAAAAAATCCATGGATTTTGTTGTCGGAATGTCCGATCAATGTCCGATCGTGTGTACGGGGAATTACAGTGTCTCAAATGCAGCCCCGGACATGTTCAAAGGGCCATAGAAAAGTATTTACCTAAATTACAGTCAGAGATATATAAAGAAACATTTTGGTGTGTTGGCAGCCCATTATTTTTTAAATGGGCTGTCTTAACACAACGCATGGCAGAAAGTACGTCAATGCACTGAGATGGTGTGAGTGGGCCCATACAGTGGAGCTGCACGATTCTGGCTAAAATGAGAATCACGTTTTGCTTAGAATAAAGATCACGATTCTCGCGGCATAACATCATCTTTCACAGTATACAAAAAAATTGGGCTAACTTTACTGTTTAGTTTTTTTAAAATTCATTAAAGTGTATTTTTTCCCCAAAAACTGAGTTTAAAAGGCCGCTGCACAAATACAGTGTGACATAAAATATTGCAGCAACTGCCATTTTAGTCTTTAAAGGATAAGTATGGCTTTTTTAAATTCCAGAATCATACTTACCTAAGTGGATGCAGCATCGCTCCGATGCTGCATCTGTCCCCCGGCACCTTGGCACTGAGAACAGAGCGATTGAACACCGCCAATGGCTCGGTTCTCTCAGCTCTCCAAGCAGAGAGCTGCTGACTGTCAATCAGCAGCTCTCTGCTCTGCTCCCCCCTGCGCACGCTCACTGGAGCGCTGAGCTGTGGAGGGGCGGGGAGCGGCCGTCTGAGAGCCTGAGACGGGTGTCAGTCCTGGCACCTAGCGGATTCAGACTTTATTGTCATGATGATGCGGTGCCTGGACTGATTTCTGTGACGTCAGCAGAGAGCGGACTTCAGCCTGCTCTCTGGTGATAACGGGTCACAGGACTGCAAAACGAATTGCACTCCTGTGATCTATAGTAGAAGCCCAGCCAAACAAGCTTTGGCTGGACTTCTCCTTTAAGTGGTTAAACTGACCTCATTTACAGACCGAAGTTCATCCCTTTGATCTAAGAACAAAATGTTACTTTGTTTATAGTAATCTGCAATGTTGAGATAAACTTGGCACTCTGCACTTGTTACGTAGAATCAGGGAATTACTGTTTTAAGATCGGAAGGGGGGTAGAATCACGATTTTGATTCTTTAACGATTAATCGTGCAGCTCTACCAAACAGTATAATACACTACAATGTGAAAGGGCCAATCAGCCAATGGCTTAGAGCGCTGACCAGTGTGTTCTGGCAAAGGGGTCGTCCCCCTGTCAGAACACAATAGCTCTGTGGGGAGATCGCTGTACTAACATCAGTTAGTACAGTGGCTCCTCTCAGCCTGCTGGGTTGAAAAAAAAAACTGTAGTGAGAGCTTCCATCTCCCCCCCAGTCTTCCTTCTGGGTTCGCACCCCCCCCCAGCTACATGAGTGGCTGGAGGCGCGATGACGTCACTTCCGCACATTCATGTGGGAGCCGCCGTTTATGACATGGGCTCTAAAGGTTTGGCACTGTATGCCGGACCTTCAAAGAGCATGCGCCGGTGACGTCACCAGCTGCATGCACTCTGAATGTCTCCCAATGCAAGTTTAGGAGATATTTACAGTACCTACAGGTGTAACAGAGTTTACTACCACTTTAACCACTTCCTGCCCGGCCTATAGCAGAATGACAGCTGGGCGAAGGTTGCATTATCCTGACTGGGCATCATATGACATCCAGCAAGATAATCCCTAGCACGCGCCGATCGGGGACGGCGTGTGTCCCTCAGACACAGCGCTTCCCCGATCACGGTAAACAGCCAATTAAAGCGGGGGTCCACCTATCTATCGTTTTTTTTTTTGGAGTTCATTCACAAACTTTTCTTCTCATGATTATCTACTCACATGTTCTGTGTAATAAGTCCGCCTGTGTCCGATTTCGTTGTAAAGAATAACTTATAAAATTCACTGAAGGCGGTTTCCATCTTCATTGTGGGCATTTGAAGCCCACAAGCATGTATTTCCTGGATGCGGTGAATGCTGTGCTCCCAGCATTCACCGAGATGTTGTGATGACGCTGTTGCACAATGCATGCTGGGAAGCCTGAGACTAGCTCCCAGGGGACTGTGGGAGGTCTGGGAGAGGCTAGAAACACGCCTACTCCCATGGGAGGAAAACCAGGAAGTGCTAAGAAGATTAGAAAAAAAAAGGTAATTACGGTGGTTTAAATTTTTTTACACAGCATGTCAGCATCTAGGCAAGGAAGAGAATGCATAGAGATAATGTTCAAAATTTGGGTGGAACCCCGCTTTAAATTGGCTGTTTACCACGTGACCGTAGGGTTGCCACCTGTCCGGGATTCACCCGGACAGTACGGGTTTTGAAACATGTGCCCGGGTCTCTGCCCGCCTGAGACCCGGGCACATTATTCATTTCAGACCCGTGGCTCCCTGTGCCGAAGCTGTGTCATCAGTGCGGCCGTGGAATTCGGGTCCGTAGCGCCGCCTTAGCGCTGCTGCTCCCGCTCAGCTGTCTGAGTGCAGGACGGAGTCGGGACACAGAGGCGGAGCCTCAATGTTACCGGCCGGGTGCTCTCCTCCAATCCTCTGGCTGCCAGCAGAAGAGACAAGGAGGTGGGCGGAGCCTCCCCATTCCCTGCTGGAATGTGTGCACAGATCGCGCTGGGACTGGAGCCCAGCTTGTAAGGTAAGTTTTTACCATCCATGTCAGGATTTCAAAGTACTCTCACCTCTCCCCCCCCACCATACACTATACATACATACACCCCCCTCCCCCCACCATACACTATACATACATACATACATACATACACCCCCCTCCCCCCACCATACACTATACATACATACATACATACATACACCCCCCTCCCCCCACCATACACACATACATACATACATACATACACCCCCCTCCCCCCACCATACACTATACATACATACATACATACATACACCCCCCTCCCCCCACCATACACTATACATACATACATACATACATACATACACCCCCCTCCCCCCACCATACACTATACATACATACATATATACATACACCCCCCTCCCCCCACCATACACTATACATACATATATACATACACCCCCCTCCCCCCACCATACACTATACATACATATATACATACACCCCCCTCCCCCCACCATACACTATACATACATACATACACCCCCCTCCCCCCACCATACACTATACATACATACATATATACATACACCCCCCACCATACACTATACATACATACATACATACATACATACACCCCCCTCCCCCACCATACACTATACATACATACATATATACATACACCCCCCACCATACACTATACATACATACATATATACATACACCCCCTCCCCCCACCATACACTATACATACATATATACATACACCCCCCTCCCCCCACCATACACTATACATACATATATACATACACCCCCCTCCCCCCACCATACACTATACATACATATATACATACACCCCCCTCCCCCCACCATACACTATACATACATATATACATACACCCCCCTCCCCCCACCATACACTATACATACATATATACATACACCCCCCCTCCCCCCACCATACACTATACATACACCCCCCCTCCCCCCACCATACACTATACATACATACACCCCCCCTCCCCCACCATACACTATACATACACCCCCCCTCCATACACTATACATACACCCCCCTCCCCCCACCATACACTATACATACACCCCCCCTCCCCCCACCATACAATATACATACACCCCCCCTCCCCCCACCATACAATATACATACACCCCCCCTCCCCCACCATACACTATACATACATATATACATACACCCCCCTCCCCCCACCATACACTATACATACATATATACATACACCCCCCTCCCCCCACCATACACTATACATACATATATACATACACCCCCCTCCCCCCACCATACACTATACATACATATATACATACACCCCCCTCCCCCCACCATACACTATACATACATATATACGTACACCCCCCTCCCCCCCACTATACACTATATATACAGTTCTGCTGGCCGCCTCCCATATTTCATCTATCCATATAGTTCTCTCTCTCCCCCCCCATACACCATCCATATATACAGCCCCCCCATATATACAGTCCCCCTAATATATATAGTCCTCCCCCCATACACCATCCATATATCCAGTCCCCCCCATATACACAGTCCTCCCCCCATACACCATCCATATATACAGTCCTCCCCCCATATATACAGTCCTCTCCATATATACAGTCCCCTCCATATATACAGTTCTCCACCCCCCTATATACCATCTATAGATACTGTTCTCCACCCCCCCATACACCATCCATATATACAGTTCTCACCGGGTGACACAGTCCACTGCTCTACTGACACCGTCCTCTGCTCTACTGACACCGTCCACTGCTCTACTGACACCGTCCACTGCTCTACTGACACCGTCCACTGCTCTGACACCATCCACTGCTCTACTGACACCGTCCACTGCTCTACTGACACCATCCACTGCCCTACTGACACCATCCACTGCCCTACTGACACCGTCCACTGCCCTACTGACACCGTCCACTGCCCTACTGACACCTTCCACTGCTCTACTGACACCATCCACTGCCCTACTGACACCGTCCACTGCCCTACTGACACCGTCCACTGCCCTACTGACACCGTCCACTGCCCTTCTGACACCGTCCACTGCCCTACTGACACCTTCCACTGCTCTACTGACACCGTCCACTGCTCTACTGACACCGTCCACTGCCCTACTGACACCGTCCACTGCCCTACTGACACCGTCCACTGCCCTACTGACACCGTCCACTGCCCTACTGACACCTTCCACTGCTCTACTGACACCTTCCACTGCCCTACTGACACCATCCACTGCCCTACTGACACCTTCCACTGCCCTACTGACACCATCCACTGCCTTCCTGACACCATCCACTGCCCTACTGACACCATCCACTGCCCTACTGACACCATCCACTCTACTGACACCATCCACTGCCCTACTGACACCATCAACTGCCATACTGACACCTTCCACTGCCCTACTGACACCATCAACTGCCATACTGACACCTTCCACTGCCCTACTGACACCATCAACTGCTCTACTGACACCGTCCACTGCTCTACTGACACCGTCCACTGCTCTACTGACACCGTCCACTGCTCTACTGACACCGTCCACTGCTCTACTGACACCGTCCACTGCTCTACTGACACCGTCCACTGCTCTACTGACACCGTCCACTGCTCTACTGACACCGTCCACTGCTCTACTGACACCGTCCACTGCTCTACTGACACCTTCCACTGCCCTACTGACACCGTCCACTGTCCTACTGACACCGTCCACTGCCTTCCTGACACCGTCCACTGCCCTACTGACACCGTCCACTGCCCTACTGACACCGTCCACTGCCCTACTGACACCATCCATCTACTGACACCATCCACTGCCCTACTGACACCATCCACTGCCCTACTGACACCATCCACTGCCCTACTGACACCATCCACTGCCATACTGACATCATCAACTGCTCTACTGACACCATCCACTGCCCTACTGGCTGACAGTGTCCGCTTTTAAGGTAGGCTATTTTCATATTTTAACGGACATTTCTTTTATTAATCGAATCATATTTTATGGGTACACTAATGCTTTTGTTTTATTTAACCATGCCCCTTTAAGTCCCCCCCCACTGATGCAATTGGGCCACAGCCACTTTTCACTGTAGCACACCTCATTACTACTCTCTTTGGGTAACCCAAGGTATTTTACAACCATATAGCATGTACTACAAAAAAATTGCCGTGCGCCGCAAAAGTGTTCGGGTTTGGCTTGAAGAAAAGGTGGCAACCCTACGTGACCGACTGTGTTCAATCACAGCCGGTCACAAATGTAAACACAGAGAGCAGTTACTATCTGATCCCTGCTCTGATCCCTGCTCTCTCCTCACACACCGATTGTGTGAGGAGAGAGCAGGCATCAGTAAGGGAGATCAGTGTATTGTCTGTACTACATTACTGTGCAGAACACAGCCCCCCCAATAAAAAGCCCCCCTCCAATAAAGAGGACCTGTCACAACTTCATCTGGATCTGTCAGTCACACAGCCCATCTGTCAAACAGCCCATCTGTCACAGGCCCGCCGCCATCGGTACCGCCACCTGTACCGACATCAGGCCCGCCACCGGTTCCGGCACCCGTACAGCCATCGGTACAGCCACACAGGCCCGCTAGCAGTACCACCACCAGTACCGCCATCGGTACTGCCATCAGGCCCGCCACTAGTACCGCCATAGGTACCGCCACTAAGGCCCGCAACCAGTACCGCCATCAGTACCGCCACTAGTACCACCACCTGTACCGCCATTGGTACCACCACCGGTACCGCCATCCGTACCGCCATCGGTTCTGCCACACAGGCCCGCCACTCATACCGCCATCGTTACCACCATACAGGTCCGCCACCACTACCACCAGCAGTACCATTACACATGCCCGCCAATAAGTACTGCCATAAAGTCTCAAAGGGCTTACACACCTGAGGAGGCATATGCCATTCTTACCACGTCGGATGATGAGAGCAGTGGGGAGCTCCTATCATCCGATTCCGGTTCGGAATATGAGGAAGTGGAAGAAACTGTCCCTCCCAAAAGAATAAGGAGATTAGGACCAAGATCAGGACCAAGATCAGAAGACCTGCCCACCACCAGCAGCGCCCGACCCCAGGAAGAGGAGCCCAGTGAGGGGCTTCAGAATAGCATTCTGAGTAGAGAAAACCAGTTTTTCATTTTCTGTGCTCCCAGAACAGGGTCTGGTTGCCCGGAGGCTTCAAAGAGATTTGGGTGGGAAAAGCCTCTACCCCTGTCCCCCTGGCCCTAAGCTTGATAGTCCTTCCTGCTGCCTGGACCAATACTTTGGCTGTGCTGACCATATTGTTGCCTGTAATGACCCAGGACATGATGGAGCATGTTTCTTCCTGCTGCTTGGACCAATACTTTGGCTGTGTTGCCCATATATCTGCCTGCTGCCTCTACTGACAATGGACAGTATTTCTGCCTGGACACCTCTGCCTGCTACCTGGACCAATGCTTTGGCTGTGCTTTGGCTGTGCTGACAGTATTGCTGTACCAACTATGGTAAGTATTCCTGCCTGCTGCCTGGATGATTGCTTTTGCTGTCGCTGAGCATATCCCTGCCTGCTGCCTGGAGCGATGCTCTCTTCTGTGGACCACTGGACTTCTAAAAGTACAGGTAATCTTTTTTTATTTGGTATGTACCAGCTATGTGTTAGAAATATAAACGGCCTTCAAAAATCTAATCGGTAGTCAGAAAATGATGTGTGTGCCTGGAGGTGCTACTTGGATGTTGGCCCTCTGTATGTTGCCAGGCTGTGTAAAAGTCTCAAACATGTGGTATCGCCATACTCAGGAGGAGTAGCAGAATGTATTTTGGGGCGTCATTTTTGTTATGTACATGTTATGTGTTAGAAATATCTTATAAATGGACCACTTTGTGTACAAAAAATGCGTTTTCATTTTTTCCCCACATTTTCCAATAGCTTCTGGAAAAAATGAACCGTTCAAAAGACTCATTATGCCTCATAGATTATATGTTGCGTGTTTGCTTTCCAAAATGGGGTCATTTTGTGGGCAATTCCATTGTCCTTGTGCTGTAGGGCCTTCAGAAGTGTAATAGGTGGTTGAGAAATGAGATGTGCAATTTATGCTTGTAGAACACCTGAAGGTGCTACTTCAATGTTGGGCTTCTGTATGTGGCCAGGCTGTGTAAAAGTCTCACACATGTGGTATCGCCATACTCAGGAGGAGTAGCAGAATGTATTTTGGGGTGTAGTTGCAATTATGCATATGCTGTGTGAGAGAAATAACCTGTTAAAGCGGTTGTATACCCGCTGTCATTTTTTTTTTTTTTTACACCTGCAAGGGAAAAGGCATAATGAGCTAGTATGCACCGCATACTAGCTCATTATGAGATACTTACCTTAGAACGAGGCGTCGGCATCTCACCTGGTCCACGCCGAGGGAGCCGACATCTCCCCTCGGCGTGTCTTCCGGGTATCGCGGCTCCGGCGCTGTGAGTGGCCGGAGCCGCGATGTCGTCACTCCCGCGCATGCGCGCGGGAGACTTCTGCCCGGCAAGCTCCGGAGTTTGCCGGGCTGTCAGCCGAGAGTCCCCTGTGCACATGCGCCGCTGCAGTTAGCGGCTCATTGCGAGGGGAATATCTCCTAAACTTTACAGGTTTAGGAGATATTTTTTTTACCTACAGGTAAGCCTTATTATAGGCTTACCTGTAGGTAAAAGTTACAAATATAGGTATACAACCGCTTTAATATGACAAGATTGTGTAAAAAAAAAAAAAAAAGAATTCTTAATTTTCCCAAGAATTGTGGGAAAAAATTACAACTTCAAAAAACTCACCACGCCTCTTAGTAAACACCTTGGACTGTCTACTTCCCAAAAAGGGGTCATTTGGGGGTATTTGTACTTTCTTGGCTTGATATGCCGCATACACACGACCGGTTTTGCCGTCTGAATAAACTCCGAAGGTTTCTCCAACGGAACTCTGACGGAATTCCATTCAAGCGGTCTTGCCTATACACGGTCAACCCAAAGTCCGTGATGTACAACACTTACGACAGGACTAGAAAAAGGAAGTTCAATAGCCAGTAGCCAATAGCTTCCGTCTCGTACTTGCTTCAGAGCGTGCGTCGTTTTTGGTCCGTTAGAACAGCATACAGACGATCGGTTTTCCTGATAGAAATTGGTTCCGTCGGAAATATTTAGAACATGTTCCATTTGTAAGTCCGTCAGAATTTTCGAAAAAAAAGTCCGATGAGGCCTACACACGATCGGAATAGACGATAAAAAGCTTCCGTCTGACTTTTTCTGTCAGACATTTAGCTTGTGTGTACGCGGCTTTAGGGTCTCAAGAAATGAGGCTGTCAGTACATCAGGTATTTCAGTGATTGGCACCATAGCTTGTAGACTCTATAACTTTCACACAGACTAAATAATATCCACTAATTTGGGTTATTTTTACCAAAGATATGTAGCAGTATAAATTTTGGCCCAAATTTATGAAGAAAAATGACTAATTTGAAAAACTTTACAATAGAAACGGAAAAAAAGTGTTTTTTTTTTCAAAATTTTCGCAGTTTTTTTCGCTTATATCGCAAAAAATAAAAAGTGGTGATTACATACCACCAAAAGAAAGCTCTATTTGTAAGAAAAAAATGATAAAAATGTAGTTTGGATACAGTGTCATTCAAAGCTCAAAATTGGTCTGGGCGGGAAGGTGCGTAAGTGCCTGGTATTGAAGTGGTTAAGGAGCATTCTTCCCACTAACCACCATTGTAGTGGGACCTTCTACTGACCACCAAAGTAAAGGGGCACTACAACTTTCATGGTCTGTGTTTTTATTCTGGTCTTTATTACTATTTGTTTCATTTTATTATTTTAATTGAAAATAGTTTAGTTATATGGGGCAGCCCTGTCTGTTAAATATGCAAAGTGTGGCACAAGCCGATTTTTTAAATGTATTTTTATATGTGTATGCTACTGTTCACACTAATGTCTTGTAAGATGTAGTTGTAAGTATTATTAGGAGAGATCCCTGAAATCTGAAAGTTATTTCAAGGACCTGCTCAGTGTTAAAAGTGAGGGTTTTTTTTTTTGGAATCATACTTACCTAGGTGGATGCCGCATTGGTCCAATGGTGAATCTGTTCCCAGCGGCTCTAAGGCAGAGAACCGAGTGATCAAACACAGCTGATCGCTCGGTTCTCAGTGCTCCGTGAGCAGAGAGCTGGTGACTGTCAGTCACCGGCTCTCTGCTCTGCCCCCCCATGCTCACTGGAGAGCCGGGCTCTGGAGCGGCTGGCTCAGGCTCTCAGCGGCTCACTGAGAGGCTGAGTGAGGTGCTGATCCAGGCATCTGGGTGGATTCCAACCACCATATGGTCACGATCTTTCCCCAGCCTGGACCGGCTCTGTGACATCAGCCAACAGCGGGATTCAGCCTGCTGTCTGCTGAAAACGGGTCACAGGAATGCAGAACGAACTACACTCCTGTGATCCACAGCTTTGGCTGTACTTCTCCATTAAATAGGACAAGAAAGCTTCACTCACATGGGTGTTGAGACACATACAGCACAAATGAGCCGTTTATACGTTTGGAGTGGCCTGGAGCTGGGTGCCATTCACCCCTGTGTTCATTCATTCAGTGAATGAACACAGATGAGTTTAACAGACAAACAGGGGTGGGTGTGCACACACTGCCTGAGTTCTGGGCCACACATCCTCCCCTGTACACCTGCCAAACTCGGCTGTGTTTGTACACTTACATAAACTGCCTGCATGCAGCTCGATGCATACAAATATGAAAATAAATAGTTCATTCATGTTGTAGAGGTCTCAGCGTCTGTGTGAATGAAGCCTTAGAGGGGTGGGGTGAGGGGTATGCAGCCAGAGCCAGAGGTGGCATTTGATGGGCACAAGTGGCTGCATTTGATGGACAAGTGGCTGCATTTGATGGGCATAAGTGGCTGCATTTGGTGGACAAGTGGCTGCATTTGATGGGCACAAGTGGCTGCATTTGATGGGCACAAGTGGCTGCATTTGATGGACAAGTGGCTGCATTTGATGAACAAATGGCTGCATTTGATGGGCACAAGTGGCTGCATTTGATGGACAAGTGGCTGCATTTGATGGACACAGGTGGCTGAATTTGATGGGCACAGGTGGCTGCATTTGATGGACCCAAGTAGCTGCATTTGATGAGCACAGGTGACTGCATTTGATGGACAAGTGGCTGCATTTGATGGGCACAAGTGGCTGCATTTGATGGGCACAGGTGGCTGCATTTGATGGGCACATGTGGCTGCATTTGATGGGCACAGGTGGCTGCATTTGATGGGCACAGGTGGCTGCATTTGATGGACAAGTGGCTGCATTTGATGGGCACAAGTGGCTGCATTTGATGGGCACAGGTGGCTGCATTTGATGGGCACATGTGGCTGCATTTAATGGGCACAGATGGCTGCATTTGATGGGCACAGGTGGCTGCATTTGATGGACAAGTGGCTGCATTTGATGGGCACAGGTGGCTGCATTTGATGGGCAAGTGGCTGCATTTGATGGGCACAAGTGGCAGCATTTGATGGGCACAGGTGGCTGCATTTGATGGGCACAGGTGGCTGCATATGATGGGCACAAGTGGCTGCATATGATGGGCACAAGTGGCTGCGTTTGATGGGCACAAGTGGCTGCATTTGATGGGCACAGGTGGCTGCATTTGATGGGCACAGGTGGCTGTATATGATGGGCACAAGTGGCTGAATTGTATGGGCACAATGGCTACGTTTGATGGGCACAAGTTGCTGCATTTGATGGTCAAGTGGCCGCATATGATGGGCACAGGTGGCTGCATTTGATGGGCACAGGTGTCTGCATATGATGGGCACAAGTGGCTGTGTTTGATGGGCACAAGTGGCTGCATTTGATGGGCACAATGGATGCATTTGATGGGCACATTGGCTACGTTTGATGGGCACAAGTGGCTGTGTTTGATGGGAACAATGGCTGTGTTTGATGGGCACAATGGCTGCATTAGATGGGCACAATGGCTGCATATGATGGGCACAAGTGGCTGCATATGATGGGCACAAGTGGCTGCATATGATGAGCACAAGTGGCTGCGTTTGATGAGCACAAGTGGCTGCGTTTGATAGGCACAATGGCTGCATTTGAAGGGCGCAGTGAGGCTGCAATTGATGGGGGGGGGGGGGGTTCAGTATTTTTCAGTTTGTTTGCGCCCCCCAAAAAATTTGGAGCACCAACCGCCACTGCATGCAGCCCTAGACCATAACACTCCCTCCACCATGCTTGACTGTAGGCAAGACACACTTGTCTTTGTACTCCTCATCTGGTTGCCGCCACACACGCTTGACACCATCTGAACCAAATAAGTTTATCTTGGTCTCATCAGATCATAGGATATGGTTCCAGTAATCCATGTCCTTAGTCTGCTTGTCTTCAGCAAACAGTTTGCGGCCTTTCTTGTGCATCATCTTTAGAAGAGGCTTCCTTCTGGGATGACAGCCATGCAGACCAATTTGATGCAGTGTGCGGCGTATGGTGTGAGCACTGACAGGCTGACCCCCCACCCTCTATTTCCCAAAGACAGCCTCTGGATATGTCGCTGAGCACGTGCTGGCTTTCTTGTGCATCATCTTTAGAAGAGGCCTCCTCCTGGGACGGCAGTGACTGAGTGGAACCTGTCCTGTTAAACCGCTATATGGTCTTGGCCACCATGCTGCAGCTCAGTTTTGAGGTCTTGGTAATCTTCTTATAGCCTATGCCATCTTTATGTAGAGCAACAATTCTTTTTTTCAGATTCTCAGAGAGTTCTTTGCCATGAGGTGCCATGTTGAACTTCTAGTGACCAGTATGAGAGAGTGAGAGTGATAACACCAAATTTAACACACCTGCTCCCCATTTACACCTGAAACCTTGTAACACTAACAAGTCACATGACACCGGGGAGGGAAAATGGCTAATTGGGCCCAGTTTGGACATTTTCACTTAGGGGTGTACTCACTTTTGTTGCCAGCGGTTTAGACGTTAATGGCTGTGTGTTGAGTTATTTTGAGGGGACAGCAAATTTACACTGTTATACAAGCTGTACACTCACTGCTTTACATTGTAGCAAAGTGTCATTTCTTCAGTGTTGTCACATGACAAGATATCATAAAATATTTACAAAAATGTGAGGGGTGTACTCTCTTTTGGAAGATACTGTACATTTGGGTGGACACTTGTCCTGCATGAACTATTTTCATTTCAGGATTTATGGATTATGAATAGATTTGCAATGCACGTGATTGCAGTGTGGTAGTATGGCAATTATTGTTTTAAATCAGGTGGTGAGGAGGCAATATACATACTTCTCAATGCCTGTCATACACCTCAGAAAAACGATCCAAGTATGGATTCTTTTTCAGAGGGGCAGCAGTGCCTGCCGCACTTGTTAATAAGCCCTATGTAAAAGATGATAAAGTGGAAAGTTGCAAAAATAGTTTGGCCACCAGAGTTTGAAAGTCGAAGGCAGAGTGTGGTGGATAAAGAGCTTTAAGTTCATGTCCTTTGCTTGAACACAAACATTAGATTTAAATCTAAACATTTTTTTCAGACTTGCGAATTTTGGAGAAATAAGGATTGCACAACATGCATGGGCATGCAGACAGGGTGTGGCAGGTGTGCCCAGGTGTGCGGTGTCGATTCCCCCTGCTTCCTGTCTCCCCCTGCAGTGCTGCCAGTTTCCCTCCTCTTCTCTTAGGAGCGGTGAAGGGGCTGGTAAATATTTAATTAACTGGCCCCTTCCTTTTCTCAATGAACACAGTGAGTGATCTGTACTGATCGCTCCTATCTTCATTCTTAACTGAAGCATAGTAAACTATGTTTACTGCCGGCTGCAGAGAAAAGAACTGGGGAATCTCTGTCCTCAGTTTCTTTCTCTGTCTCAAAAGTGAGACATCAGGGGTCTGTTTAGACCCTTGATATTCCACCAAAGCCCCATAACAGGGCTACAAAAAAAAAATTGTACAAAAAGCAATAAAAACAATATTGTAAAAAAAAATTAGAAAAATAATATTGTAAAAAATAATAATAATAAAAAATAAATACAGACACCGTCCACTGCCCTACACACCAATCTTTGCTCTAATGACACCGTCCGCTGCTCTGCTGATATACACACATGTGTGTTTGGTGTATACACCCTAATGCAATAGGCTGCGCACACCTATGCCAACATGTACTCTGACTTTCTCCTTCTCCCCAGTCAGTTTGGAGGTATCAAACCTCATTATCTTCACACCTTTGCCAATGGGCCTTTTGCTCAATTGATAGATAAAGTCATTACTGTTTATATTACAGACAGCCACCTTTATGCAGGCTCACCTTACTGGCAGGATAGCAAAAGTTATGGCTTGACTGTAGTGATACTTTTTATTACCCCAAAATAGATTCTGTTTATTTTATTATTTAAATGTACTTACACATTTTAAAGCACTTCATAGAAGATAATGAACCATTCACATGAGTACCTGCACCCAGAAGAACTTTATTTTTAACTTTATTGCAGTCATGCAAATACAATAAGGCCAAACTGGGTAAAAGCCAGTCAACCTAACTGTGGGTTTTTGTAATTATAGTATCACGTGGGGAAACTCACCCAAGGATGCAGGTGCTGCAATACAATAGTAAATAAAATAAAATAAATAAAATAAATAATGTATAGGAAAACAGCAAAACAAAGCAACAGAAACAATAAGCTCTAGCACATTAGGAACATGATTACAATTGTGTATGTCTTTTTTTTTGCTATAAGGCAGTTGGTAATGGTTTTTTATGAAGGTCTCTGGTGACCTCTTGTGGAAAGATGACAGAAATTAAAAGGATTTCAAATAACTACAAAGGATACCTTTTGTAGTAAAAAAAAAAAAAAAAGACATATACAATTATAATCGTGTTCCTAGTGTGCTAGAGTTTATTGTTTTTGTTGCTTTGTTTTGTTATTGGACAATTTTACATGAACAAAAATGAAAATGAAATTCTGATATAAAAGATTTCCAAAGTGTGCCACAACCCATGAAAAAAAGAAAAGAGAGGAACCCCTGGTGGTGGGATTTTTAAGGCACTACCAATAGACAATAAAGATAAAGAATAATAATTTTAATAACTGTATAGAAAAATATATAGAATATTGAACAAAGTTATGGACATAGAAGCATCGAAATATGCGAAATTTATGATACAGAGATCCTATAACCAACGCGTTTTGGAGATGAATGTAGTCTCCTTCATCAGGGTTAACAGGAAATGTATAGTCTATATTCAAATACAAACAGTCAACAATCTATTAGTAAATTCCACCCAAAGTACATTGCCCTGTCAGGGCTGGCTCAGCTCTTCCTTCTCTGAGCTGGCCACTCAGCTGTCGGCTAATTGCCAGCTCTCTTCTCTCTTCACAGTTAACCAGCTGTTGTGGATCTGCTCATCAGTCCCGCCTACTTAAAGATGTCCAGCTCACTTCTTTCCTGCCTTCGTCTTGGTCACATCACAAGAAACCATCTCTTGCGTTCCTGTTTAAAGACTGGCTTGCTGTCACCCCTTCTGGCTCCTTATCCTGCTTGCTGTTCCTCCACTTGGATCCCTGACTTCTGGCCTGGCTGATTACCCCATCTGGTTACTGAACTCTGGCTTGGCTGACTACCCGATCCGGTTACTGGACTCTGGCTATGCTTTGATTACAAAATAAACAACGAAAAATTACCGCGCTACTCTAAAGATGTGCTACTAATAAATAGTAGGATAATTAAAGCTGCAGTCCTAAAGTGGGGCGTGCACACATATATACAAAGAAATTCAAAAAAAGACTGCGCTAAAAAAATGACATATACATTGACAGCATATATGATTGTGTAGATAGAAAAAAATTCAATCTATCAGGTGATCAAAAAAAAATTGTAAAATATAAACATTCTAGTGAAAATGAATTATCAATGAAATAAAACAAGTATAACATAAAATTATAGTATTGAAAACAAAAGTGTCAAATAACAAAAAATATCCAAAAATAAAGTGGAAATGTTCGGAGGGAAATAGTCCTTAGAGCCAAAGCAGATAGAATAGGTGATCCTATGGTTAAACACCCAGCACCCAGTGAGAAATCCTCCACCTTAATAGATGTAAGCTTACCAGAGGTAAGCTAGATAACAGCTTATCTATGGACATCCACACAGGGGACACAACTCCTTAGATCTCCTCACAAGAAAGGGGCAGGCAGGAACTTTCCTTTCGGCGGACCTCAAACGGCATACCAGGGGGACCCAGAAGAATAAAACATTTCCTCCATAGCGTGAATCCGTAAGACCATTTATTAAAATAAGGGTAAGTACACTTACATTAAAATCGTAGTACAAATTACAAGAGAACAGCCGGCCGGCTTGCATACACCCGTTCTAACGAGATAGGATGGAAACGATGACGTCAGCGCGTCGACCTTCCGACGTACGTTTCGTCCTATGGGACGTCGTCATGGGAACGTTCCAGTGACGACGTCCAATAGGACGAAACGTACGTCGGAAGGTCGACGCGCTGACGTCATCGTTTCCATCCTATCTCGTTAGAACGGGTGTATGCAAGCCGGCCGGCTGTTCTCTTGTAATTTGTACTACGATTTTAATGTAAGTGTACTTACCCTTATTTTAATAAATGGTCTTACGGATTCACGCTATGGAGGAAATTTTTTATTCTTCTGGGTCCCCCTGGTATGCCGTTTGAGGTCCGCCGAAAGGAAAGTTCCTGCCTGCCCCTTCCTTGTGAGGAGATCTAAGGAGTTGTGTCCCCTGTGTGGATGTCCATAGATAAGCTGTTATCTAGCTTACCTCTGGTAAGCGTACATCTATTAAGGTGGAGGATTTCTCACTGGGTGCTGGGTGTTTAACCGTAGGATCACCTATTCTATCTGCTTTGGCTCTAAGGACTATTTCCCTCCGAACATTTCCACTTTATTTTTGGATATTTTTTGTTATTTGACACTTTTGTTTTCAATACTATAATTTTATGTTATACTTGTTTTATTTCATTGATAATTCATTTTCACTAGAATGTTTATATTTTACAATTTTTTTTGATCACCTGATAGATTGAATTTTTTTCTATCTACACAATCATATATGCTGTCAATGTATATGTCATTTTTTTAGCGCAGTCTTTTTTTGAATTTCTATGCTTTGATTACGCTTACTCTATTTACCTTTTTATTTTTAATAACCAGTGTGATTTAACTGTACTTCTGTCTCGGTCTGGTTCATGGTTTCTGAAGTAGGCGAAGGCCATGAATTCAGAAGATACAGTCAATCAACTTGTTGGTAATATTTTTTCCAGATTGGATGAGCAAGATCACTGCATGGATCAGTTTGCCATTGCATTACAAATGCTCCTGAGTCGCATGGCTCACCTGGAATCCCCCACTGTGGCTGCTCCGGTACAACCTGAGTTGCAGGCCGTCCCTGCTGCTGCGCCAGTTTCTGTGCAGGCAACCGCCTTGAGTATTACCTTTATAAGAGGTATGTCTGGTTCCGCCCCGCTTCCCCAGCGATTTGGGGGTGATCCAGTTCAATGAGGGTTTCTCAACCAAGTTGAGATATACTTTGAGATGCTGCCCCAGGCGTTTCCCACGGACAGAAGCGAAGTAGGGTTTGTGATATCTTTGCTTTCTGAGGGAGCCTTGGCCTGGGCTAACCTTCTATGGGAGATGCAAAAAACTGTTGTTTTGAGTTACCCTGAGTTTGTGGCCTCCTTTAAAAGGGTATTTGATGTTCCCGCACTCTCCGCTTCTGCTGCCAAGTGCCTCATGTCCATCAAACAGAGTACAAGAACTGTTGCCGACTACGCCATTGAGTTCCGTACTCTGGCAGCAGAGGTTGCTTGGAACAATGAGGCCCTCGTGGCTGCTTTTTCTCATGGTCTCTCGGATTCCATCAAGGATGAGATAGCAGCCCGAGATATACCCACTAAGCTGGAGAGCTTGATTTCGTTTGCTATCCTCATTGACTCCAGACTCAGAGAAAGACTTTCTTTTAAGGAGCGCTTGCGGAAGCCTCCTGTACCTTTGCCTCCGAGCTTTGCAGTCCCACCCGTGCCTCCCTCACCTCCCATGCCTCCTGGTACCGAGTCAGTCAGTGAAGATGAACCCATGCACTTGGGCTTCACGCGTCTCTCTGCGGATGAGAGAGCCTTTAGGAGGAGGGAGAGATTGTGCCTTTATTGTGGCCAGGAAGGTCACTTTTTGAAGTCTTGTCCTACCCGTCCTGGGAACACCCGAACCTTGAGGTCCTGTCATGGACAGACCTTAGGTGGTGTTGTGTCGTCCCCAGTTCCAGAAGGGTAAGCCCCTGGTTTCGGTCACCCTTTCTTGGGCTAGGTCATCTATCGAGATACAGGCTCTAATCGACTCTGGGGCTGCAGGCCTGTTCATTGATGCTGCCTTTGTATCAAAGCACTCGATTCCACTGCAGCTGCGTGACACTCCACTTGCCATTGAGGCTCTTGACGGGAGACCTCTACAGCCTGCCCATGTGACTCATGAGACAGTTCCATTGTCCATGGCCGTAGGGGCTCTTCACAATGAGTTAATCCAATTCCAAGTGATTTCCTCTCCTAAGTTTCCGCTGGTCATTGGTTATCCTTGGTTACAGAGGCACAACCCCTCTTTTGATTGGCTCTGTGCTGAGGTTCTCTCCTGGTCACCACAATGCAGTGAAACATGCTTCCGGAAGGTTGCCAAGGTCCTGTGTACCTCTTCACTCTCCTCCCTGCCAGAGGAGTACCGTGATTTTAGTAATGTCTTTGACAAAGGTCAAGCCGGTAGTTTGCCTCCACACCAGCCGTATGATTGCGCAATTGACTTTCAACCTGGTGCCACTCCCCCTCGTGTTCGGGTTTACCCTTCGTCGGTCTTGGAGGATAAAGCCATGGAGGAGTATGTTGCAGACGCACTTTCTCAGGGTTTCATCCGCAAATCCTCTTCTCCTGCTGGTGCTGGTTTCTTCTTTGTGAAGAAGAAGAGCGGTGAACTGAGACCTTGCATTGATTATAGGGGTCTCAATCGTTTAACGATTAAGAATGCCTACCCGATCCCGATTATTACAGAGTTATTTGACTGCCTCAAGGGAGCAATGGTTTTCACTAAGCTTGATCTGAGAGGGGCTTACAATCTCGTGAGGATTAAGGAGGGCGATGAGTGGAAAACTGCGTTTAATACCAGAACAGGCCATTATGAGTACCTCGTAATGCCTTTTGGTCTTTGTAACGCCCCGACAGTTTTCCAGGAATTTATTAACGATCTAAAATGGGCACAGTCGTGTAAGATTCTGTGCAACACAAATAAATAAATAAATGAATAAACTGCACACCTTAAAAGTGAAATAACAATCCCCTAGTGGGGTAGAGCAATAAATAAAGCCTAAATAAGGTGCAACATAGTGAATAAGTGCTAATCAATGAAAGTCACTCAATAAAAGCACAAAGCATAAACTGTGACTGATAGGTGAACATGCGTTGCTAGGTGATCTGGTGACTGTTCGTGGTAACGGTTACCCACTCGGGGCTCCCAGAACTCTCACCTCTATGGCACAATAAAAGTGCCTGTGTGCTTCCAGTGGATCTGTGGTTCCTCTGGTGCAGTGATGATGATGGCGTCCTGGTCCTTCTGGAGGGAGGGGGGCGTCACTTCCGCCACTTGGCAGGGCCTCTATTCCACAGTAGGGGTGCCTGAGTACTTCCAATAGATCTATGGTCACTCCTATGCAGTGGTGATGATGGTGTCCTAATCCTTCTGGGGGTCAGGGCCGTCACTTCCTCCAACTGATAAGCTCCATATAGGGGTAATTGAAAAGACTCCGATAGTGTGATATAGTTAAAGCCAATGGATTTATTAAAGATAAAAGTCAGCTTACATAAACATAAAAACGCCAAACAGCAATGGGAACAGCGTTGTAGCGGTACTCGCTACGTCACTTCCGGTCCGCACTAACGTATTTCCGGTAGCGTGCCTACGCGTTGCGTCATATCACGTGACTTCTTCAGGGCACCGGATTGGCTAACGCCAAGCCCATTTTATAATGCTGGGACAGGAAGTGGAGAAAACTCCATTTTGTTGTGGACCAAGTGAATAGTGAAACCGCGGCCATCTTTGAGTGGGTGATGTTGTTTGAAATATTCATTAATAAAGTTATATTCAAACAAGGAAGTAAAAAAAGTGTTAAAAAATGCGTTTAAAACCCGTTCTTAGAAAACAATGGGATGGTGACCCGGGATGATGACTCAGTCGATCCGGTCTCCGATCGGGCTATGTATGGTTAAAAAGATTCTAAAAAACAACTTTTAATCTTAAAAATAAAACATATATATAAAAAATTTAAAACCTTTTATTACAAAATGTTCCTATCGAGCTGGTTAAAAAATTGTGGATGAAAATCTTAATGGGATAAATAACCCAGCAACAATAAAAATATGGGTAAGAATAAAGATAAAAATGACAGGTCCAAAGAATGTAAAAAAAACTTAAGATGAATGTTGAAAATGGGTCCCCCAAATTAAAAGACCAAAGCACACCGGAAATGAAGTAATAAGTTTACATAAATATGTAAAATCTAAAAATCACTAATGAAACAGTTAAGATCGAATTCAACATTTAACCCTTCAGGTACTAGTGATCTGGTTCTATGTATCCATTTGGATTCCTTCTGGCTGAGGGTTCTAATTTTATGGTCACCTCTCCAAGATTTATTATATCTTTCTATACCCCAAAAAAGTAATTGTGTGGGGTCTTTGTTATGGAAAAGTGCAAAATGCTTAGATACATTATGTTTTGGGCACCCTTTTTTGATGTTTACTAAATGCTCTTTGATCCTTGTCTTAAGTGCCCTTTTGGTCCTCCCTACATACTGTAGGTTACAAGGACATTGTAACATATACACAACCCCCTCTGTGTAGCAGTTAATAAAATCTTTTATTGGGTAAATATATCCTGTACTCGTTGCCTTAAAATCGTGTTTCTTGGTTTGAAATTTTTTAGCGTGTGTGCATGCATAGCAATATTTACAAGGATAAAAGCCTTTGCCATTAAAAAAGGAGAATGTATTTTTAGGGGGAGGTTCCACTACATTCTTCGCGATGATATCCCTCAAGGTTGGAGCTCGTTTATAAATAATAGATGGCCTATCCGGTAGGATTTGTCGTAGGTGTTTATCCTCCTTTAGGATATGCCAGTGTTTGCGGATAATCTTCTCTATATCTTTGAATTGAGTGTTGAAATCTAAGATTAAACTTGGTGATTCTGAAAGGCTCTGTATCTTCTTAGGTGCATGTATCAGTTGGTTTCTGTCCATCATTTGAGTACGTTCAATTTCTCTCTTGATCAATGCTTCTTCATAGCCTTTCTTGACAAATCTCTGTCCGATTAAATTAGCCTGAATCTCGAAATCTGCATCTTTCGTACAGTTGCGCTTGATTCTTACCAATTGGCCTTTTGGGATGTTATAAAGCCAAGGTTTGTGGTGGCAGCTAGTCATAGGAAGATAACTATTTCTAGACACTTCTTTGAAGTGAGTTTTGGTTGTTAGTCGATCTCCTTCAATGCTTATCTCTAGGTCCAGAAATTCGACCTTCTTTGTATCAATATTCCAGGTTAATTGTATATTTCTGTCATTATTATTTAAATTCAACAGAAACTGCTCCAAGGTTTCTCTGCTTCCATTCCATATTATGAGGATATCATCAATAAATCTTTTGAACAATCCTAATTCACATGGTGGATTTTTGTATACTGCTTCCTCCTCCCATTGTGCCATAAAGGCATTTGCCACACTTGGCGCAAATTTAGCACCCATGGCAATGCCTGTTATTTGCTTGTAAAAATTTTGGTCATGCCAAAAATAATTGTTTTTTAGCGAAAATTCTAGGCATTTGATCAAAAACTTCCTTTGGGTACATTTAAGTGCGCTATAGTTTCTTAAGGCCCATTTGGTTGCTTCACATGCTTGATAATGCTGGATGATCGTGTAGAGGGAGGAAACGTCTACCGTTGCCAGTAGGGTCCTTCCCTCTAGCACTGGTGTTTCTTCTATTTGTTGTAAGACATGTTTCGTGTCCCTTATGTAGGATGTTGTTTGTTGGATGGCAGGTTGGATGAAATGATCTATGTACTGGCCAATCCTTGCTGTTAGGGAGTTTATCCCATTCACAATTGGTCTTCCTGGGGGATTTTGAAGGTTCTTGTGTATTTTGGGAACTGTATATATTACTGGGATCCTATGTGAATCCGGAACTAGGTATCTTGCTTCCTTTATGTCCAGTATCTCTTTCTTGACTCCCAATTGGACCACTTTTTCTAGATCTTTCTTGCATTTAGTTGAGGGATTGCTCAGCAATTTTTGGTAAGTGGTGGTATCTTCTAGTTGACGTTTGATTTCTGCTTGGTAATCCACTTTGTTTTGGATGACCACTCCTCCTCCTTTGTCTGCCGGCCTGATAACCAGATCTTTTCTGTTGGTCAAAGATCTTATTCCTTTCTTAATATGTGCAGGGTCACTCGTTTTCTTTATCTTCAATTGGTCCAGGTCCTTTAATACTAGGTTTTTGAACACTTCAATGTCTTGGTTATCATTTAATTGTGGGTTAAAAAGGGATTTGTTGCGTAGTCCACTATGTACCATCCGTTGCGGGTCTTGCGGTGTGGTTAATCGTCTAGTTTGGGGGTTAGTTAAAATCGCTTTCTTAATGTTCATTTTTCTTACATATTTCTTAATTCCTATATAGGTTGCAAATTTGTCTAAGTTTTTTGTGGGGGCATATTTTAGGCCTTTATCCAATACAGCCAGTTCTTCGCTAGTTAGAGTTTGTCCGCTCAAATTAAAAATTCCTTCTCCTAATGGACTCTTTTTCTTTTTGAGTCTCTTTCCCGCTCGACATCCCCTCTTGGTTCTGGGGTTCTTCTTCTTTCTTCCTGATAATGTCTCTTTGGGGAATAGTAGGGTTCTTGTGGGTGTCTCTGTGGGGAGCGTTGGGCATACTCCAGTTTCCTCCTCGGTGGTGTTTCTCGCCGACCTCAGTCTAAAAAATCGTTACCATGTCTATCTTGATCATATGGGTACTGGCGAGGATGAGTGTTGGGTTCTCTCTGGTCTCGGATTGGATCAAACCTATTATGTGTTGGGATAGGGCTTCTTTCATGTCTGCCTTGTTGGTTATAGTAAGCTCCTTCCCTATGTTCTCTATATGTCCCTTCGTTGTACGACCTGTCATTGTGGTGTCTTTGATTATATCCACTATTGTGTCTGGGTTTTTTAAAAGGTTTTCTAAAAGGTTTTTTCCAGTTGTTCCTAGGTGTGTGTGACCCCTGATTCTGATAGTTTCGTTGCTCATATTGGGATCTAGGGGTATGAGGATAGGGTTCCCTATGGTGTTCATTTTGCTGTATAGGTGGATACGGCATACCTCCTTGGGGTTCATAGATCCTGACCTCTTTTTCTTTTTCAGGTGTTGAATGTGCTGACGCGATGGCTGGTTCTTGCAGTTTATTTTGCCATTTGAACACTTGATCTGTTTTGTAATCCGTGACGTCTCTTGAGTATTTTTTTGCTTTCCTCTGCTGCGTTTCTAAATCCTTGGCCATTAGATCCTTGTTTAGTTGGTTGGCTAGTTTGTTGAAGTCCTCAGATTCTTTGTGTACTTCAAGTTTAGATTTTAGCTCTTCTATTTGTTGATCTACAAATTTCATTTTCCTATATTTTCTATCTAGGAGAAACCTGAGGCCTTCAATGCTCTTAGCATTAAAAAAGTTGTACCATTCAACTGTACGAAAGATGCAGATTTCGAGATTCAGGCTAATTTAATCGGACAGAGATTTGTCAAGAAAGGCTATGAAGAAGCATTGATCAAGAGAGAAATTGAACGTACTCAAATGATGGACAGAAACTAACTGATACATGCACCTAAGAAGATACAGAGCCTTTCAGAATCACCAAGTTTAATCTTAGATTTCAACACTCAATTCAAAGATATAGAGAAGATTATCCGCAAACACTGGCATATCCTAAAGGAGGATAAACACCTACGACAAATCCTACCGGATAGGCCATCTATTATTTATAAACGAGCTCCAACCTTGAGGGATATCATCGCGAAGAATGTAGTGGAACCTCCCCCTAAAAATACATTCTCCTTTTTTAATGGCAAAGGCTTTTATCCTTGTAAATATTGCTATGCATGCACACACGCTAAAAAATTTCAAACCAAGAAACACGATTTTAAGGCAACGAGTACAGGATATATTTACCCAATAAAAGATTTTATTAACTGCTACACAGAGGGGGTTGTGTATATGTTACAATGTCCTTGTAACCTACAGTATGTAGGGAGGACCAAAAGGGCACTTAAGACAAGGATCAAAGAGCATTTAGTAAACATCAAAAAAGGGTGCCCAAAACATAATGTATCTAAGCATTTTGCACTTTTCCATAACAAAGACCCCACACAATTACTTTTTTGTGGTATAGAAAGATATAATAAATCTTGGAGAGGTGACCATAAAATTAGAACCCTCAGCCAGAAGGAATCCAAATGGATACATAGAACCAGATCACTAGTACCTGAAGGGTTAAATGTTGAATTCGATCTTAACTGTTTCATTAGTGATTTTTAGATTTTACATATTTATGTAAACTTATTACTTTATTTCCGGTGTGCTTTGGTCTTTTAATTTGGGGGACCCATTTTCAACATTCATCTTAAGTTTTTTTTACATTCTTTGGACCTGTCATTTTTATCTTTATTCTTACCCATATTTTTATTGTTGCTGGGTTATTTATCCCATTAAGATTTTCATCCACAATTTTTTAACCAGCTCGATAGGAACATTTTGTAATAAAAGGTTTTAAATTTTTTATATATATGTTTTATTTTTAAGATTAAAAGTTGTTTTTTAGAATCTTTTTAACCATACATAGCCCGATCGGAGACCGGATCGACTGAGTCATCATCCCGGGTCACCATCCCATTGTTTTCTAAGAACGGGTTTTAAACGCATTTTTTAACACTTTTTTTACTTCCTTGTTTGAATATAACTTTATTAATGAATATTTCAAACAACATCACCCACTCAAAGATGGCCGCGGTTTCACTATTCACTTGGTCCACAACAAAATGGAGTTTTCTCCACTTCCTGTCCCAGCATTATAAAATGGGCTTGGCGTTAGCCAATCCGGTGCCCTGAAGAAGTCACGTGATATGACGCAACGCGTAGGCACGCTACCGGAAATACGTTAGTGCGGACCGGAAGTGACGTAGCGAGTACCGCTACAACGCTGTTCCCATTGCTGTTTGGCGTTTTTATGTTTATGTAAGCTGACTTTTATCTTTAATAAATCCATTGGCTTTAACTATATCACACTATCGGAGTCTTTTCAATTACCCCTATATGGAGCTTATCAGTTGGAGGAAGTGACGGCCCTGACCCCCAGAAGGATTAGGACACCATCATCACCACTGCATAGGAGTGACCATAGATCTATTGGAAGTACTCAGGCACCCCTACTGTGGAATAGAGGCCCTGCCAAGTGGCGGAAGTGACGCCCCCCTCCCTCCAGAAGGACCAGGACGCCATCATCATCACTGCACCAGAGGAACCACAGATCCACTGGAAGCACACAGGCACTTTTATTGTGCCATAGAGGTGAGAGTTCTGGGAGCCCCGAGTGGGTAACCGTTACCACGAACAGTCACCAGATCACCTAGCAACGCATGTTCACCTATCAGTCACAGTTTATGCTTTGTGCTTTTATTGAGTGACTTTCATTGATTAGCACTTATTCACTATGTTGCACCTTATTTAGGCTTTATTTATTGCTCTACCCCACTAGGGGATTGTTATTTCACTTTTAAGGTGTGCAGTTTATTCATTTATTTATTTATTTGTGTTGCGCAGAATCACCCACACAATCTTACACAACTGTGCCCATTTTAGTTCACTAGTAGTGCAAAGTGTTCACTATTTGATTTTGCAGCATCACTAAGCATTTAGTATCACCATCATTTCATTTTTTCACCGAGTTTCATGTAGTAGCGCAGAAGTCTTTCTTTTTAGATAATTTATTAACGATGTCCCCCGAGATTTGTTGCAGTTATGTGTGGTGGTTTATCTCGATGATATCCTCATATTTTCCAAGTTCCTGGAGAGCCACCACACAGATGTCTGTTGTGTGCTTCAGAAATTAAGAGAGAACAATCTCTATTGTAAATTGGAGAAGTGTGAGTTCCATCGGGAACAGGTTAAATTCCTGGGCTATGTCATTTCCACTGCTGGTTTTTCGATGGACCCAGAGAAACTTTTGGCAGTCCTACAGTGGCCTCGACCCGTGGGGTTACGTCCTCTGCAGTGTTTCCTGGGTTTTGCCAACTATTATCGAAAGTTTATTCGTAACTTCTCATCTCTGGTCAAGCCCCTGACCGATATGACCAGAAAGAACGGTAACCCAGAGAGTTGGTCTCTGGAGTCTATTCAGGCCTTTGAAAGTCTCAAGGCTGCCTTTGTTTCTGCTCCTGTGTTGGCATATCCTGATCCTATGTTACCTTTATCCTTGAGGTTGATGCTTCTGAGACTGGTGTTGGCGCCCTTCTGTCTCAACGTCCTACCTCTGAGAGTGCTATGCATCTTTGTGGCTACTTTTACAAGAAATTGTCACTTGCGGAGTGCAATTACGAGATTGGTGACAGAGAGCTGTTGGCGATCATTTTAGCCCTGAAAGAATGGAGACATCTCCTCGAAGGTACCACTGTGCCGGTTCTCATTCTTACTGACCATAAGAATCTCACATTCTTGTCTGAGGCTAAACGCCTCTCTCCCAGAAGGGCGTGATGGGCTCTTTTCTTGTCAAGTTTCAATTACATTGTCTCATTCTTACCCGGTACTAAGAATGTAAGGGCTGACGCCTTGTCACGACAATTTACCTCCACTTCCAAGTTGGAGTTGGTTCCGGTTCCTATGATTCCTCCTTTTTTTTTCCTTCCACTTCAGTGAACCTTTTCCGAGAGACTTTTTTCAACTTTACAGTTCAACTTCGTCCTTACTCGTTTTCACATTGTTGTGGCATTTTTATAATTCTCTTTTTTTTTTTATCCCTATTGAATTTTGATAAATCTATTACATCGTATTACGTTAGATAGGACCTCACTTCGGCTGTCGCCAGCCCTTAATACACATACAAAAACATAGTTACCCCCGGTATACACATCCCTCGCTCCCCCCCCCCCCCCAAAACCCTCCCCCCTCCCTCACCTGCCCTCTGCTCCTCTTTACTCCTACCGGTTCTAGTCTTTTCTTATCCCTACCACTTATACTGCAACAAATTACCCATCTTCTGTGGGGCCACACTTTTTGTTTTTTCTTTATTGACCCATCACCTCAGCACACCTAATCGAGCACTTATACTCTACCCATCCCCTCCATTTCTCTTCATATTCTTCCATTCCCGTCCCCTCGCTGAACCTTAGATATTCAAGATTTTGGGTTTCGTTGATTTTATTAAACCAATCCTGCAGCTTAGGTCTCCTTTTTTCTTGTCAATATTTAGGTATATAGCTTTTGGCCGCATCCAAAAGTTGTGGTAGTAGTGTTCTAAAATACTTCCTAGTTGGCATTCTAATCTCATGTCTAGATAAATGAAAAACACCGCGCTAACTGGTGTGACTAAGAGGAGCTGCTGCATACAGTCTAACAAAATAAATGATACAAACTATTAAAGTTGTAAATGAGTGCTGGAAAAATGATATCAAGCCAAAAGTGAATGAAACATAAAGTCCATAAATAAATGTGAATGTCCCACAACACAGGAAATGGAGGTACTCCAGGGGATGGTGGTATTCCGATGGTTGTCACGTTGCATGTAAACCGACCTCTCAGCAGGACAAGCCAATAAGCAGAATATAACAGGGAGACTCTTACCAGATCCTGCGGATTCCCGTGTCAGCGACAGGGAATCGCATGCGCAATGTGTTCCCAAGGACGTGAACTAGATGGTCTGGACACTCCGATCCTCTGGGTAGCGGTCTGCGTGGATCTCCAGGGACAACAAGATGAATCCTCACACTAGACGGCCAAAGCGTGGATCAGCAAGACCAGAAAGATGTTGGTGGAACAGTTGGAGGCACTGAACTATCTCTCTCCGATGAAAGAACTGCGGTGTAGTGTCAGATGACTCCGCTATAGGGCGCTGTTCTCTGTAACAGGCGCTCCGAGAAGACGCCTCCTTCCCGGTCGCTGGCAAAGTAAAAAAAAATAACTTTTTTGACTTCAGCGCCCTATAGCGGAGTCATCTGACACTACACCGCAGTTCTTTCATCGGAGAGAGATAGTTCAGTGCCTCCAACTGTTCCACCAACATCTTTCTGGTCTTCCTGATCCACGCTTTGGCTGTCTAGTGCGAGGATTCATCTTGTTGTCCCTGGAGATCCATGCAGACCGCTACCCAGAGGATCGGAGTGTCCAGACCATCCTTGGGGACACATTGCGCATGCGATTCCCTGTCGCTGACATGGGAATCCACAGGATCTGGTAAGAGTCTCCCTGTTATATTCTGCTTATTGGCTTGTCCTGCTGAGAGGTCGGTTTACATGCAAGGTGACTTCTGACAACCATCGGAATACCACCATCCCCTGGAGTACCTCCATTTCCTGTGTTGTGGGACACATTCACATTTATTTATGGACTTTATGTTTCATTCACTTTTGGCTTGATATTATTTTTCCAGCACTCATTCACAACTTTAATAGTTTGTATCATTTATTTTAACTTATGCGCTGCATTTTTTCATATGTTATTCTAATCCCATGGAATAAACATCCCCATGGGTCATCCGGCACTCCAATATTGGTTATCTCTTTGATAATTTGCCTGATCTCCCCCCCAATTTTTTTAATTTTCGGGCAGTGCCACCAAATATGTGCCATTGTTCCAATCTCTTTGCACCCCCGCCAACAATGTTGCGATGTTTCACTCTGGAATTTATGTGCTCTATTAGGGGTTATATACCATCTCGCCAGGCACTTGTAGTTTAACTCTCTCGTCTTACAATTAACCGATGTGGCATATGCCCGCTTCAGTAGCTTCCCTATCTCAGGTTCTTTGAGCTGTATACCCAATTCCATCTCCCACTTCTTAATATATGGCGGTATCTCGGATCCCTTCAATTCTATTAACACTCTGTAAATCTTGGAAATCCCCCTCTTCCCTACTTTATCATCACACAGTTTCTCCAGGGGACGTAAGTTTTTGTCTGATCTAACGGGTTGTGGGAGGGTTTCAATAAAGTGCTTTAATTGGCTATATCGCCATCGGTCTAAAGCCATAAGTTCATCTTTATTTTTTAAATCCTGGTATGTGCAAATTTTACCCTGTTCCATCACATCTTTTAGTTGGGCTTCCTCTTGTAGAATCCATTTCCCAAACAATTCCTCTATCCCCGGTGTGAAGTATTCTGTATCCTTCAATGGGATTAAGGGTGAGTTGAACTCCAATTTCTCCCTTTTGTGCAGATTATCCCAAACTTTTAGTGCATGTCTAGTGATTTTGTGTGTGTCCGTGCTAAGTTTTCTATATTGTGGTGGGATCCATATTATCTTTCCCAATATAACTTTTGAAATCGTGCTATCCATTTTAACCCAACGTTTTTCCTTATTATTTTTTGCCCATTCTATTGTTCGTGATTATACAATTGCCTCATAATAACTTATAATGTCCCGCGCCCCCCACCCCCCTTCTCCTTATCTTTTTTCAGTTGTGCAAAACTTATACATGGTTTTTTCCCTCTCCAAATAAACTTTAAAAATACTGTATGCAATGTTTTAAGATAGGCCAGTGGGAGTGGAATTGGAAGCATTTGCATCCTATACATGATTTTGGGTAGGATTGCCATCTTGAGTATATTAATTCTACCTCCCCACGATAACTGTCCTCTTGTAATTCTATTCAACTCCTCTTTGATCTCATTGAGAAGGGGGACAAAATTAGACTGATATAGTGTCTCTCTTGATGTAGTTATCTTAACTCCTAGGTACTTGAGTTATTTTTTCCCCCACACAAATGGGAAGTTCTTTTGATAAGAGAATTCCCCTGTTTTACCTTTATTAACTATGATTCCTCCTGAACGTATTCTGGCTACGGTTCGCACCAGTCTTACTTCTCCTTTGGGTGACAAAATTCTTGCTGCTCAGGTGGATGCTCCTCCTGAGAAACCTTGTGACCGCTGCTTTGTCCCAGAGTGTCTCCGTACTGCCGTGCTCCAGACTTACCATTCTCCCAAGGCAGCTGGCCACCCTGGGAAGAATCAACTCATTTGGGCCATTTCCCAACAATTCTGGTGGCCTAGTCTACGTGCTGATGTAACTGCCTTTGTAGCTGCCTGTTCCGTGTGTGCTCAGAGTAAGACTCCATGACACCTTCCAGTGGGCCTCCTACAACCCATACCCAATAGAGAGAGGCCCTGGACCCACCTGTCTATGGATTTCATTGTGGAGTTGCCCAACTCCCAAGGCAACACGGTTATCCTTATGGTGGTTGACCGGTTCTGAAAGACGTTTCATTGTATTCTAGTTGCCCACTTCTAAGGAACTGGCTTACATTTTTGCTCAGGAGATCTTTCGCTTACATGGGCTACCCAAGGTGATTGTCTTGAACAGGGGTAGTCAGTTTGTGTCCCGGTTCTGGCGAGCCTTTTGTGCACAGCTGGGAATTCAGCTTGCTTTCTCCTCTGCATATCACCTGCAGTCTAATGGGGCCACAGAACGAGCCAATCAGTCCATGGCGTAATTCCTACGTTGCTTTATTTCTGACCATCACAACAACTGGTCAGACCTATTACCATGGGCAGAGTTTGCTTACAACAGTGCCTTGAATTCTGCTTCCCGATTGTCTCCATTTATGGCGAATTATGGTTTCCAACCTTCCATGTTGCCTGACTTGTTTGTTCCGCAGAGTATTCCTGCGCTGGAGGAAGATCTCTGTGGTCTTCGTTCCAGGAGGCTTTGCGTCATGTTAATGATAGGTACAGACTCCATGCTGACCGCAGACGCCTGCCTGCACCTTCCTACCAGGTTGGGGACAGGGTCTGGCTATCATCTCGCAACCTCCGACTTTGTGCTCCCTCACTGAAGTTTGCACCTCGGTTTATTGGGCCTTTCCGTATCCTTCGCAGGATTAACCCAGTGGCTTACGCTTTGGACCTTCCTCCTAATATGCGCATCTCAAATGTGTTTCATGTCTCCTTATTGTAACCGTTGGTCTGCAACCGCTTTACCACCTCGATGCCACGTCCTCACCCTATACAGGTTGAGAACCATGAGGAGTATGAGGTACAATCCATTGTTGACTCCCGTAGGTTCCGTGGGCGCATACAGTACCTGGTGAATTGGAAGGGGTACGGTCCGGAGGAACGCTCCTGGGTCTCATCCTCGGACTTACATGCCCCTGCCCTCCTCCGTGATTTCCATAGACGTTTTCCCCTCAAGCCCGGTGGTCCTCCAAGGGGGAGGGGTCGTAGAGGAGGGGGTACTGTCAGGGCTGGCTCAGCCCTTCCTTCTCTGAGCTGGCCGCTCAGCAGTCGGCTAATTGCTAGCTCTCTTCTCTCTCCACAGTTAACCAGCTGTTTTGCGATCTGCTCGTCAGTCCCACCTACTTAAAGACGTCCAGCTCACTTCTTTCCTGCCTTCGCCTTGGTCACATCACAAGAAACCATCTCCTGCGTTCCTGTTTAAAGACTGGCTTGCTGTCATCCCTTCTGGCTCCTTATCCTGCTTGCTTTTCTTCCACTTGGATCCCTGACTTCTGGCCTGGCTGATTACCCGATCTGGTTACTGAACTCTGGCTTGGCGGACTACCCGATCCGGTTACTGGACTCTGGCTATGCTTTGACTACGCTTACTCTATTTAGCTTTTTATTTTTATTAATAAACAAGTGTGATTTTGTGTACTTCTGTCTTGGTTTGGTTCATGGTTTCTGACATGCCCATAAAAGAGACCTAAGGTGCTGGTGACTTACATCTTATTCAGTTGACATGCATGAGATCGTCCATATCCATTTTAAAAGAGAGACCCTGTCACATGGAGTCATCCCGCCATCCTATCCACATTATCATTGCTTAGAGTAAATCTCTATAGAAGAGGTATCTCCAGCTCAGATTATGTACCGAAAAAATGTATATGGACTATGCCCCCAATCATAGAGAAGGGGCTTGTCCTCAAATGAAGCAGGTGACCTGTACTGGGGCCTGTAAAACAGGAATCCTGGAAAAGATATACTAAAATATATATATAGGTGAGAGGAAAGAAAAGGATATAAATATAAATCCATGGTGCAAACAAGATTATCCTGCGGACAAACATACCTACAATATGAGGCCACGTCAAAAAAGACCAGCGTCAAGGCTAGGAACAGCACAGATGTCTGGAGATGCTGAGAAATGATCCGATCATTGTTGTAACATAGGACTGTTTATAGTCCCAAATAGGGAAAAAGAAACAGAAAACAAAATATAAAGAGCTTCAAGCCACCCATAAAGATATATTTGTACTAGGATTACCAAAAGAGATCAAAGAGGTCTACATGTAACTCACTGTAAGCGTATTCCGTCCCCTATAAGCATCTCCGGATATGTCCGCCCGTTAGCCATGCCTGTGCGCCTGTGATGTCTAGGTATTTATATGTAAGTTGAGAAACAGCTGCGTGCAGCCGGAAGTCGTACAAGATTCCACAGAGGCCTCCTGAGCCGCGCTCGCGCCATCCCACAGCACGTGCGTGACATGGTGTCATGCGCACGCACTGCGGAATGACGCGGCACACGCACGTCCCACCGGCATGGAAGTGTCTCCAGGCGGACACAGACGGTCCCCCTGGAGACACAATGGGAGTGACCAGAAGTGACTCAGAAGAGCGTCCTAACCAGGCCAGACACATGTGAATGCGCCACAACGGATAATGAAATCAGAAAATATGGTACCTTGGGCTGGTTTAAAGAGTATATAAGAATAAAAAATTAGAACTGGGTAAAAGCCAGTCAACCTGTGGGTTTTTGTAATTATAGTATGACGTGTGGAAACTGAGCCAAGGTATGCCAGTACTGCAATGCAATAGTAAATAAAATGAAATAAATAAAATAAATAATTTATAGGAAAATAGTGATTGTATCCTTTGTAGTTATTTGAAATCCTTTTAATTTCTGTCATCTTTCCACTAGAGGTCACCAGAGACCTTCATAATAAACCATTACCAACTGCCTTATAGCAAAAAAAAAAGAAGAGAGATACACAATTGTAATCATGTTCCTAATGTGCTAGAGCTTATTGTTTTTGTTGCTTTGTTTTTAGTGGACAATATTACATGAACATAACACGGCTCTAAAGATTCAAAAATAACATAATCCTTAAACACTTTCTTTACACCTGTGGTGGTCCCCAGACCTAGGTAAAGCCTCATCTCTAGCACTAGATGAGAGGTCCTATCTTTCTGCCCTGTTATCCCACAGTCCAATGCAAGTACCTCCTAATTGACCACTGAGATATGAGCCTTCAATTGTTGGACATTAGGGTACAACCCGAGCTCTGGCAGAGGCAGTACAGAGTACACAGAATGTCCAATCTGCTAAATATATAATAAAGGTGTGTAATAATATAAGCGAGCAAACAAGCAAATAAAAAAAAAAAAAAGCAGCTAGCACAAATTAATGTAATCAGCCAACCTTATATGCAGAAATAAAAAATGTCAGTGCAGCGCTCAGAAATTCTACTTACATAGCGTGCATAAATGAAATGCTGGAATTCATAATCATCCAATTAAACCAAAAACATTTACCATAAATAAACAATACATGTAATGAAGGGTAATCGCCACTAGGTGGCAACCATCCTTAAAAAGTGCTCAGAATGCAAACAAAGTCCCAAAAATAAGTGCAAAGATGAATGTCAGTCTTCCTCCTTAAAAAAAAAGTGCTAACAGTGCAAACAAAGTTCCAAAAATAGGTGCAGAGATAAATATCACTCTTCTTCCTTAATAAATGCAAGTGCAAAAATAATCCACGTTGTCACCAACAGTGCACCCCACCACCACCTCTGCAATGCACTCACCAGCTAGCAGTGCTGGGACAAGGTCATCCGGAGCCCAGGGCGAAGATGGCAAACTGCACCCCCCCATAAAGAAAGAGTCAGTGTCATTTCAAAACAGGAAAATATTACTTAAAACAATACAAATTAAATTAGGTTTAATTCGATAGAATAAGAGTTCACTCACACATTTTAAATATATGTTTTTTTTTAGAGGTACTTAAAGTGCTTTGAAAAAACACAGCTTAGCTTCCCAGCTGACAGGACAGAGCTCTGCCTTGTTTACATAGGCACAGGTCTGTCCTGTGTGTCTTTCCAAAGATCGGTGGGTGCCGGTGGTCATCCATTGGCCAGCACCCACACAGCACAGCCAGGTCACCGGTGGCGCTCGTGTGTGCCCCTTACCTGGGAGTGCTGGATTATGTACCTGGTACATGATCCAGTGCAGCAGAGTCACCGTACATGTGATACGGTCAGCAAGCTAGTAATAATGACCACCAGCACCAGTCCCAGTTTCTGGAATTATATCGCCCAGCATCGGTGCCAGTTTAGAAAATGACAACTCTCAGTATCAGCAGGTCCTGGCCATGAATCATTGGCTGAGACCTGCTGACAGATTCTCGCTGTGTACAATCACAGGGGAGTTGGGTGAGGACAGACTCCTGAAACAGGTCGCGATGTACGGGTACACTGCGGTTACTATAGCTGCAGCCCCGTCGCAGTGTATTCATGCAACCTCATGTACCTGAACCCACCAGGAAGCTGACACAGCACTAATCACAGGCAGTGAGACATTTCCCAATCTGTGCAGCCGCAGATTGGGAAATATCTCACTGCCTGTGATTAGCGCTGCGCAGTGTCAGCTTCCTGGCGGGATCAGGCACGTGCGGTTTTGAAAACGCCAAAGTCCATCCGAAGTGGTTAATTACCAATTGTATCAGTAATATGCAGCATGAAGGGGGTTAATGTGTTGCCACTGGTCACTAATGCATTAGTGACAAGTGTCAGTTAACCCCTTTGTGCTGCATTAGTGACACAAGTGTCAGTGCTATGCTGCAGCATAAAGGGGTTAATGAACACTGATACTTGTGCCAATAATGCAGCACAAAGGGGTTAACTGACACTTGTCACTAATGCATTAGTGACCAGTGGCAACACAATAACCCCCTTCATGCTGCATATTACTGATACCATTATCACCTCTCCCCTCTCCCCAGAGTTAGCTGGTTCATCTGTACTGTACATGTTCATCTGCTTACTATGGATGCACTGCCTGGTTGGTTCCTCCTCTGGGTCGCACTCACTGCGGTGCCCAGCAGCTCTCTACAGTCCTCTCTCTCTCTCTCTCTCTCTCTTCTCGCCTCCCAGTGACGTCATGCCAGGAGTCGGAAGTGCTTGTCGGACGGAGATCACTTCACGGCTCCACCTGACAGAGAAGGGAAGACCGGGTGCTATTCTTGTGCTGGGTGCAGGAGCGCACTCGGCACATCCTTGCAGGCAGCTGTGCGGGATTGTAGTGGTGGCAATCACAGTATGCCCAAAACATTTTTAGCAGCACACTGCCAGCACTGCGCCCCCCTTCCCATGGTAATTTGTTCCGCCCAGGGCACCCGCCCCTTCCGCCCCCCCCTTGTACCGGCCCTGCCAGCTAGATCAAATGTATAAGCAAATACGCATCCAATCCATATGTCACCTGATATTCATTGGACTCCAACAGCTCAGGTGGCGGTGATCTTTTCTCTGCATATACAGCTTACACAATGGAGCCCACACAGAAAGAGTACATAGTGTAATATTTTATTAAAATATGAGCAATTCTAATACAATAAATAAGCAATCCATGTAGAAAGTATATAAAAAAAGTGAAAAAATCTCTCTAGAGGCCACTGAGTCAGCTTGTGGACTCCACGGCGTCAGTACCTACAGGCCCCAGCCAACGCATTTCATGCACACGCACGTCAAGGGATCCACTTACAGCTGACGTCAATGTGTGTCCCTATAAATAGCCTGCTAGCGCGGAAAAGATGTAATATTGATGGCCGGCATTTTCCTCTAGGGGTCCCACCCTTGCCGCGCATGCGTGCCTGGTGATCTTTATAAATTGACAACTTTGTGTAAAAAAGAATACATTTTCTTTTGCTTTTCACATTTTCCAAAAACTTGTGAAAAAAATGACACATTCAAAAGACTCATAATATACGTTGAGGTGTTTGCTTTCCAAAATGGGGTAATTTTGTGGGCGTATCCATTGTCCTGGTGCTCTAGGGCCATCAAAAGTGTGATAGGTAGTCAGGAAATTAGATGTGTAATTTATGCTCCTAGAATGTCTGGAGGTGCTACTTGGATGTTGGGCCTCTGTAGGTGGCCAGGCTGTGAAAAACTCTCACACATGTGGCATCGCCATACTCTTTACAATTTTGTGTAAAAAAAAAACGAAAAAAAACAACAATTTCTTTATTTTTAGAATTGTGGGAAAAAATTACAACTTCTAAAAACCTCACTGTGCTTCTTACTAAACACCTTGGACTGTCTACTTTCCAAAAAGGGGTCATTTGGGGGGTATATGTACTGTCCTGACATTTCAGGGACTCTGTACATCAGGTGTGATCAATTTTCAATGATTGGTACCATAGCTTGTAGACTTTATACCTTTCACACAGGCTAAATAATATACACTAATTTGGGTTATTTATTTATTTATTTTTTACCAAAGATATGTAGCAGTATAAATTTTGGCCCAAATGTATGGATAAAAATATTTGCAAAATTTTATAATAGAAACTAAAAAAAATTTTTTTTTTTCAAATTTTTCACTCTTTTTTTTTTTTACTTCTATCACAAAAAATAAAAAAACCCAGTGCTGCAGTGGCGTCTCCAGCTTTCATATTTAGGGGGGGCACATGGGGGGACAGGGACAAAAATAGGGGGGCAATATAAAATGCAAATTATATATATATATATATATATATATATATATATATATATATATATATATATATATATATATATATATAGATAAAATATATATAGATAGATAGATATATCTATCTATCCTGGGGCCCTTTACCCCTTTACTACGATCCCACAACAGCCCTTTCACATGTTCTGCAGTGAGCTCCCTTCCTACTGTATTGGGCCCCCCCCAGGGTGACAGAGAACAAGAGATATATGTCACCAGCATACCAAGAAAATATAAGGGTCCAAAGCAGTGGGAGAACTATCAGGGTTGCAAAGGTTGTCTTGCCACCGGGCCCTGGTGTTCTGCCACTGTGGGGTTCCCCAGCCTCCTCTTGCTGTCCTGCCCCTGCCCTCAGTCTGTTTTTTCAGTAACTGAGAGTCCTGGTGGAGTCCTTCTTGCAACTCGCTCTTCTCCCTGCCAATAAGGATGCAGGGGAAGGAGCAGATCGGGCGGCCGTGGTTGAGTCAGCGCTCGCATTATGCAGTGTCAGCGAGCAGAGGGAGGGGGGAGGAATCACCCACTGGGGACCTTCTCCCTCTCAATAGAGACTGTGTTACCCCAGCGGTGGCCCGAGTAAGATGCGGCACATCCGATATGAATACAAACAAAAAGAAATTGCCTTTTTGTAAAAAAAAAATAAAAAAAAAAATAAAATTTTTTTTTTTGGGGGGGGCACATGGTGGGGCCCAGCATAATGTTGGGGGGGTCAGGGCCCCCTCTGCCCCCCCCCCCTAGGGTCGCCATTGCAGTGCTGATTAAATACTACCAAAAGAAAGCTCTATTTGTGTGAAAAAAAAATTATAAAAATGTTACCTCTTTTTGTTTTCATGTTATCGTCTTTACTCTTTTTTTCTTACTGTGTTCATTCTACATAATCTCAATAAATACATATTGAATTACATTTAACCACTTGCCGACCGCCTCACGCCTATATACGTGAGCAGAATGGCACGGGCAGGCAAAATCACGTACCTGATATGTGATGCCTTCCCACGGGCGGGGGGTCCGATCGGACCCCCCCCCCGGTGCCAGCGGCGGTCGGCTTTTGTCTGGCAGCAATCAAAGATGAGGGGGAGGCCATCCGATCGTGGCCCCCCCCTCGCGATCGCTCCCGGCCAATGAGAAACATCCTCTGCCTCTGTATTGTACACAGAGGCAGAGGATGTGATGTCATCTCTCCTCGGCTCGGGAGTTCCGTTCCAGCGCCGAGGGGAGAAGACATGTGAGTGAGTGCACCAACACTACACAACACAGTAGAACATGCCAGGCACACTAAACACCCCGATCCCCCCCCCCGATCGCCCCCCGATCCCCCCCAATCACCCCCCCCGTCACAAACTGACACCAAGCAGGGTTTTTTTTTTTTTTTTCCTGATTACTGCATGGTGTCAGTTTGTGACAGTTAGAAGTGTTAGGACAGTGAGTATTACCCCCCTGTAGGTCTAGGATACCCCCCTAACCCCCCCTAATAAAGTTTTAACCCCTTGATCACCCCCCGTCACCAGTGTCACTAAGCGATCATTTTTCTGATCGCTGTATTAGTGTCACTGGTTCCGCTAGTTAGGGACGTAAATATTTAGGTTCGCCGTCAGCATTTTATAGCGACAGGGACCCCCATATACTACCTAATAAATGTTTTAACCCCTTGATTGCCCCCTAGTTAACCCTTTCACCACTGATCACCGTATAAGTGTTACGGGTGACGCTGGTTAGTTCGTTTATTTTTTATAGTGTCAGGGCACCCGCCGTTTATTACCGAATAAAGGTTTAGCCCCCTGATCGCCCGGCGGTGATATGCCTCGCCCCAGGCAGCGGCAGATTAGCGCCAGTACCGCTAACACCCACGCACGCAGCATACGCCTCCCTTAGTGGTATAGTATCTGAACGGATCAATATCTGATCCGATCAGATCTATACTAGCGTCCCCAGCAGTTTAGGGTTCCCAAAAACGCAGTGTTAGCGGAATCAGCCCAGATACCTGCTAGCACCTGCGTTTTGCCTCTCCGCCCGGCCCAGCCCAGCCCACCCAAGTGCAGTATCGATCGATCACTGTCACTTACAAAACACTAAACGCATAACTGCAGCGTTCGCAGAGTCAGGCCTGATCCCTGCGTTCGCTAACAGTTTTTTTGGTAGCGTTTTGGTGAACTGGCAAGCAAGCACCAGCCCCAGGCAGCGTCAGGTTAGCGCCAGTACCGCTAACACCCACGCACGCACCGTACACCTCCCTTAGTGGTATAGTATCTGAACGGATCAATATCTGATCCGATCAGATCTATACTGGCGTCCCCAGCAGTTTAGGGTTCCCAAAAACGCAGTGTTAGCGGGATCAGCCCAGATACCTGCTAGCACCTGCATTTTGCCCCTCCGCCCAGCCCAGCCCACCCAAGTGCAGTATCGATCGATCACTGTCACTTACAAAACACTAAACGCATAACTGCAGCGTTCGCAGAGTCAGGCCTGATCCCTGCGATCGCTAACAGATTTTTTGGTAGCGTTTTGGTGAACTGGCAAGCGCCAGCGGCCTAGTACACCCCGGTCGTAGTCAAACCAGCACTGCAGTAACACTTGGTGACGTGGCAAGTCCCATAAGTGCAGTTCAAGCTGGTGAGGTGGCAAGCACAAGTAGTGTCCCGCTGCCACCAAAAAGACAAACACAGGCCCGTCGTGCCCATAGTGCCCTTCCTGCTGCATTCGCCAATCCTAATTGGGAACCCACCGCTTCTGCAGCGCCCGTACTTCCCCCATTCACATCCCCAACCAAATGCAGTCGGCTGCATGAGAGGCATTTTTATGTCCTCCCGAGTACCCCTACCCAACGAACCCCCCCAAAAAAGATGTCGTGTCTGCAGCAAGCGCGGATATAGGCGTGACACCCGCTATTATTGTCCCTCCTGTCCTGACAATCCTGGTCTTTGCATTGGTGAATGTTTTGAACGCTACCATTCACTAGTTGAGTATTAGCGTAGGGTACAGCATTGCACAGACTAGGACACACTTTCACAGGATCTCCCAAGATGCCATCGCATTTTGAGAGACCCGAACCTGGAACCGATTACCGTTATAAAAGTTACAAGTTTGCAAAAAAACACAAACAAAAAAAATAGTTGTCGTTTTATTGTTCTCTCTCTCTCTATTCTCTCTCTATTGTTCTGCTCTTTTTTACTGTGTTCTATTCTGCAATGTTTTATTGTTGTTATGTTTTATCATGTTTGCTTTTCAGGTATGCAATTTTTTATACTTTACTGTTTACTGTGCTTTATTGTTAACCATTTTTTGTCTTCAGGTACGCCATTCACGACTTTGAGTGGTTATACCAGAATGATGCCTGCAGGTTTAGGTATCATCTTGGTATCATTCTTTTCAGCCAGCGGTCGGCTTTCATGTAAAAGCAATCCTAGCAGCTAATTAGCCTCTAGACTGCTTTTACAAGCAGTGGGAGGGAATGCCCCCCCCCACCGTCTTCCGTGTTTTTCTCTGGCTCTCCTGTCTCAACAGGGAACCTGAGAAAGCAGCCGGTGATTCAGCCAGCTGACCATAGAGCTGATCAGAGACCAGAGTGGCTCCAAACATCTCTATGGCCTAAGAAACCGGAAGCTACGAGCATTTTATGACTTAGATTTCGCCGGATGTAAACAGTGCCATTGGGAAATTGGGGAAGCATTTTATCACACCGATCTTGGTGTGGTCAGATGCTTTGAGGGCAGAGGAGAGATCTAGGGTCTAATAGACCCCAATTTTTTCAAAAAAGAGTACCTGTCACTACCTATTGCTATCATAGGGGATATTTACATTCCCTGAGATAACAATAAAAATGATTTAAAAAAAAAAAAATGAAAGGAACAGTTTAAAAATAAGATAAAAAAGAAAAAAATAATAAAGAAAAAAAAAAAGAAAAAAAAAGCACCCCTGTCCCCCCTGCTCTCGCGCTAAGTCGAACGCAAGCATCGGTCTGGCGTCAAATGTAAACAGCAATTGCACCATGCATGTGCGGTATCACCGCGAAGGTCAGATCGAGGGCAGTATTTTTAGCAGTAGACCTCCTCTGTAAATCTAAAGTGGTAACCTGTAAAGGCTTTTAAAGGCTTTTAAAAATGTATTAATTTTGTTGCCACTGCACGTTTGTGCGCAATTTTAAAGCATGTCATGTTTGGTATCCATGTACTCGGCCTAAGATCATCTTTTTTATTCCATCAAACATTTGGGCAATATAGTGTGTTTTAGTGCATTAAAATTTAAAAAAGTGTGTTTTTTCCACAAAAAATGCGTTAGAAAAATCGCTGCGCAAATACCGTGTGAAAAAAAAAAAAATGAAACACCCACCATTTTAATCTGTAGGGCATTTGCTTTAAAAAAATATATGTTTGGTGGTTCAAAGTAATTTTCTTGCAAAAAAAAATAACTTTTTCATGTAAACAATAAGTGTCAGAAAGGGCTTTGTCTTCAAGTGGTTAGAAGAGTGGGTGATGTGTGACATAAGCTTCTAAATGTTGTGCATAAAATGCCAGGATAGTTCAAAACCCCCCCAAATGACCCCATTTTGGAAAGTAGACACCCCAAGCTATTTACTGAGAGGCATGTCGAGTCCATGGAATATTTTATATTGTGACACAAGTTGCGGGAAAGAGACAAATGTTTTTTTTTTTTTTTTGCACAAAATTGTCACTAAATGATATATTGCTCAAACATGCCATGGGAATATGTGAAATTACACCCCAAAATACATTCTGCTGCTTCTCCTGAGTATGGGGATACCACATGTGTGAGACTTTTTGAGAGCCTAGCCGCGCACGGGACCCCGAAAACCAAGCACCGCCTTCAGGCATTCTAAGGGCGTAAATTTTTGATTTCACTCTTTACTGCCTATCACAGTTTCGGAGGCCATGGAATGCCCAGGTGGCACAAACCCCCCCAAATGACCCCATTTTGGAAAGTAGACACCCCAAGCTATTTTCTGAGAGGTATAGTGAATATTTTTCAGACCTCACTTTTTGTCACAAAGTTTTGAAAATTGAAAAAAGAAAAAAAAAAAATTTTCTGGTCTTTCTTCATTTTCAAAAACAAATGAGAGCTGCAAAATACTCACCATGCCTCTCAGCAAATAGCTTGGGGTGTCTACTTTCCAAAATGGGGTCATTTGGGGGGGTTTTGTGCCATCTTGGCATTTTATGGCCTTCAAAACTGTAATAGGTAGTGAGGAGTGAAATCAAAAATTTATGCCCTTAGAAATCCTGAAGGCGGTGCTTGGTTTTCGGGGCCCCATACGCGACTAGGCTCCCAAAAAGTCCCACACATGTGGTATCCCCGTACTCAGGAGAAGAAGCTGAATGTATTTTGGGGTGCAATTGCACATATGCCTATGGCCTGTGTGAGCAATATATCATTTAGTGACAACTTTTTGTAAAAATATTTTTTTTTTTTTGTCATTATTCAATCACTTGGGACAAAAAAAATAAATATTCAATGGGTTCAACATGCCTCTCAGCAATTTCCTTGGGGTGTCTACTTTCCAAAATGGGGTCATTTGGGGGGGTTTTGTACTGCCCTGCCATTTTAGCACCTCAAGAAATTACATAGGCAGTCATAAATTAAAAGCTGTGTAAATTCCAGAAAATGTACCCTAGTTTGTAGACGCTATAACTTTTGCGCAAACCAATAAATATACGCTTATTGACATTTTTTTTACCAAAGACATGTGGCCGAATACATTTTGGCCTAAATGTATGACTAAAATTTAGTTTATTGGATTTTTTTTTATAACAAAAAGTAGAAAATATCATTTTTTTTCAAAATTTTCGGTCTTTTTCCGTTTATAGCGCAAAAAATAAAAATGGCAGAGGTGACCAAATACCATCAAAAGAAAGCTCTATTTGTGGGAAGAAAAGGACGCAAATTTCGTTTGGGTACAGCATTGCATGACCGCGCAATTAGCAGTTAAAGCGACGCAGTGCCGAATTGTAAAAAGTGCTCTGGTCAGGAAGGGGGTAAAATCCTCCGGGGCTGAAGTGGTTAAAAAATATATATGTTTGTCACAGCATTTACACTATTCCTTATGTTGTGGCAAATGTACTCACAGACTGATCTCTGTTTTTAAAAAAATGTTTTTCTGTGTGCCTATCTCGTTTTGTTTTCATATTATCTTCTTTACTCTTTTTTTTTGTAGTATGTTTATTCTACATAATCTCAATAAATACTTATTGAATTAACACATTTTCGTTTGGGTACAGTGTAGCATGACTAAATAATTGTCATTCAAAGTGTGAGAGCATTGAAAGCTGAAAACTGGTCTGGGCAGGAAGGGCGTAAAAGTGCCCTGTATTGAATTTGTTAAAAAATTTGGCTCCTATTGTATGTGAAAAGGGATTGTGCCTGCAGTACAATCTGTCATTTGTTCCATTTGCATGTGAGATTTGTGTATTATTGTTCTTTCTGTGCATGCTGTTATGGGATCTTCTTGCTAGCATCTCAGGTATAAGGCTGAGGATTGTTGCACATTGCCTATGCTTTTAACACTATTGCTTAGACTTCTCTTCATACTGTATATGTATGTAATAAACATAGTCATATTGGCAGATTTAGGAAAACTTCTGTTAGGCCAAGCAGATCGCCCGGCGGACTCCGCTTTGCTCCGCTGAGCAGGTGGATGACAGGTTTGTCTCAGCTCCCTGTGCAGAGATGGACCTGTCAGAGTCCCGCTCTCCTCTATGAGGAGATCGGATGAAAACGGATCGCCTGTCCATTTTCATCTGATCCCATCCGATCCGCTAAACGGATGGAAAATAGGGTCTCTATCCATCTGGATTTCACAGACAGGATCGGATAGCAACGGGTGTAAGCAGACATGTCACCATTGACATCCACTTCCCCATAGGAAGAATAATCTGATGTTAATGTGGAGATAAGTAGAAAGAATACCGTAGATAAAGTGGATGTAGTTAAAACTAACTGAATTTGTCGCCTTTTTTAGTAATGTTAACAAAACTGGAGGAAATGCTTGCCTGAAGTAGGCATAGGTAGTTTTAAAGGGAACTGCTCCCCCAGAAATGTTAACGCTTTATTGAATTCCCCAGGACCAACTTCCTCTGTTTATTTGTTCATTGTAAATAATTTTGAATCACCTATAGAAATTCAGTGAGACCCAGAGACATACTTTATGTTTTTAGGTCTCATAGTCATTATTTCATAGAGCAGTCCTCAAAATGTCCACTCATCTGCTTGCATTAGGCGAGTGGAAATAAGCTGAGGGCGAGTGTAGGGGGGGGGGGGGAGGGCGCCGCCGGCAAGTGGGGGAGCAAATTCTCCTCCCAGCCTCCGTCTCCTGTCATTCTCTTGGCAGGGCCTGGCATATAGCAGGAGTCGGCAAAGAAATAGATGAGGTGGATTGGGTGGACGCTGCAAAAGGTTGCTTTTCCTATTACCAAGCTGGTGATTGGTTGCTAGGCGGTCTGAGCAACTTAACTTTGGCAGCTCTCGCTCCCCTGTCCAGTGCTGTGTTCCGCTGTAAGCCTCTCTGCATCCTAAATTAGTGAAAGTGTCATTTATTGGTTTTAATTTTTTTAATGCTATATTTAATATAGCATTAAAATATTTACTTAACAAAGCAGTAATCATGTGTTCAGTGCCTATAGTAGCCAATCATATTTTATCCTTATTTTATTTATCACAGTCAGATCAATAAAATATGCTTTATATTAATATTGTTAAAGTTATTATTGTTAAGATTTATTTTTGTAACTTAATTCTGCATAAAACAATTAACAGTGCCATTAGGGACGGGGCAGAGTAGGGGTTGGGTGGTGCAACTGGTGACGAGTAACACTTAAGGCCTGGCTAATAGCTCTGGACTTGAAATTTTGAGCCCTGCCGTAGAGAATACTTTTCTTTTATGGAATTATGTATAATTGCAAAAATGAATATACATTTTCCTTTATTTTTACCTGGTGATCCGTCCAGAAAGTCTGTTTTTTTGTCTATCTTCCTTTAACAGACCAAGCTTTCCAACAGAAGTGGTAATTAGAGGATTGAGAGGCATAATTTGAGATTGAAAGACTGACAGGGGTGCTTACAATGGTAAGCTTCATACGTAAAACCTTAGTCCTAAAAGGAAACAATAAAAAAAATTGCTGTAACTGCTTAAAAGTGTTGGCTTTAATTTGTTAGTCAAATCTACTGAATTTAAACATTTAATACAATCCTCTCCCTTGAATGACAATGCTGCTGTTTAAAGGTGTCTCTGTTGCTCCTCCATTATCTATGTTTTATTCTTATGTGATCTGTAAAATCCCTTTAGATTTCTATGTATTAGTGTTTCACTTTTTGTGTAAATAAAATAAGACCTTTGCTTCTTTAAGCATTGTATATATTATTATAGTTATTTTTATTCATATTATCACTATTATTATTATCAGACCACTAACAGAATAGCACATTATGGGAACAGACAATATATATATATACTGTGTGTGTGTGTGTGCGCGTATAGATCGATAGATAGATAGATAGATAGATAGATAGATAGATAGATAGATAGATAGATAGATAGATAGATAGATAGATAGATAGATAGATATAGTATATCACAAAAGTCAGTACACCCCTCACATTTTTGTAAATATTTTAATATATCTTTTCATGTGACAACACTGAAGAAATGACACTTTGCTACAATGTAAAGTAGTGAGTGTACAGCTTGTATAAGTGTAAATTTGCTGTCCCTCAAAATAACTCAACACACAGCCATTAATGTCTAAACTGCTGGCAACAAAAGTGAGTACACCCCTAAGTGAAAATGTCCAAATTGGGCCCAAAGTGTCAATATTTTTGGTGGCCACCAATATTTCCCAGCACTGCCTTAACCCTCTTGGGCATGGAGTTCACCAGAGCTTCTCAGGTTGCCACTGGTGGATGTTAGAGACCTTGCGCACCTCCACCTTCTATTTGAGGATGCCCCACAGATGCCCAATAGGGTTTAGGTCTGGAGACATGCTTGGCCAGTCCATCACCTTTACCCCTCAGCTTCTTTAGCAAGGCAGTGGTCATTTTGAAGGTGTGTTTGGGGTTGTTATCATGTTGGAATACTGCCCTGCAGCCCAGTCTCCGAAGGGAGAGGATCATGCTCTGCTTCAATATGTCACAGTACATGTTGACATTCATGGTTTCCTCAATGAACTGTAGCTTTCCAGGGTTGGCAGCACTCATGCAACCCCAGACCATGACACTCCCACCACCATGCTTGACTGTAGGCAAGACACAATTGTCTTTGTACTCCTCACCTGGTTGCCACCACACACAATTGCCCCCTTCTGAACCAAATAAGTTTATCTTGGGCTCATCAGAATGCAGGACATGGTTCCAGTAATCCACGTCCTTAGTCTGCTTGTCTTCAGCAAACAGTTTGCGGCCTTTCTTGTGCATCATCTTTAGAAGATGCTTCCTTCTGGGATGACAACCATGCAGACCAATTTGATGCAGTGTGCGGCGTATGGTGTGAGCACTGACAGGCTGACCCCCCATCCTCTATTTCCCAAAGACAGCCTCTGGATATGACGCGTCTGGATATGACGCTGAGCACGTGCACTCAAATTCTTTGGTCGACCATGGCGAGGCCTGTTCTGAGTGGAACCTGTCCTGTTAAACCGCTGTATTGTCTTGGCCATGCTTGCTGCAGCTCAGTTACAGGATCTTGGCAATCGTCTTATAGTCTAAGCCATCTTTATATAGAGCAACAATTCTTTTTTTCAGATCTTCAGCGAGTTCTTTGCCATGAGGTGCCATGTTGAACTTCCAGTGACCAGATGAGAGAGAGAGCGATAACACCAAATTTAACACACCTGCTCCCCAGTCACACCTGAGACCTTGTAACACTAATGAGTCACATGACATCGGGGAAGGAAAATGGCTAATTGGCTAATTTTCACTTAGGGGTGTACTCACTTTTGTTGCCAGTGGTTTAGACATTTATGGCTGTGTGTTGAGTTATTTTGAGGGGACAGCAAATTTACACTGTTATACAAGCTGTACACTCACTGCTTTATATTGTAGCAAAGTGCCATTTCTTGCCACATGAAAAGATATAATAAAATATTTACAAAAATGTGAGGGGTGTACTCACTTTTGAGAGATAATGTACATATCTATATTAATCTAGGGAGAAACAGCCACAGATAATTCACTGGGCAAATCCCCTGGTAAAATAACATCAACAAAAAAGCCTAAAACCAGAAAACGAATGCAGCCACCACATCTATAGATAAACTTCAATATATTACATTTTTGTTTTTGGCTTTATATATGCTGTAAATATATTAAACAAAAGTTAAGCGTATACATTAACAATACTGATTATATATTTTTTCATTTTAGTTTTAATTGAGGGAAATTGTTGCAAATATTACAGATGAAAATCTGGGCAAAAACTGTAAAAGCACTGATGAGAACACCTTTGTACTGATTGATAATCAAAACCTGGAAATGGAAGGGTTTTCTTATTCTGATCCAAATTATTTAAGGTCATTGGTAAGTATGATTATTAGGCTCTCGCCCACTGTCATAAAGCGTGGAGGTCTGGTGGCAGGAGACAGGTGCATAGGAGTATGTTCATTTTTACACCCCAAATTTAGGTATAACATGTACCATGTTCCTAAAGGTGAACTTATCTTATCTCTATTCGCATATATGTGAATTAGATGCGTTTTGAACCGCTTTCGATTCCCATAACATGTAAATCAAGCTGGCTTCCTATGAAGCTGGTTCACATATGTGCAGTGCAGCGGCAGATTGAATTTGTTGCAAATTTAAAAAGAGCCCTGTGCGTTTTTTAAACACTGCGGTGCAGTTCAGATGCGAATTCCAGGCTCATCGAGTTCTATGGGAATGCATCTGAATTGCACATTGTATCAGTTTTGAACACAAATTTACTGGCATCCACGATCTAAGACTAACCTACACTATATTACCAAAAGTATTGGGGCCCCGCCTTTACACGCATGAACTTTAATGGCATCCCAGTCTTAGTCCATAGGGTTCATTATCGAGTTGGCCCAAATTTTGCAGCTATAACAGCTTCAACTCTTCTGGGAAGGCTGTTCACAAGGTTTAGGAGTGTGTCTATGGGAATGTTTGACCATTCTTCCCGAAACCGAATTGTGGGGTCAGGCACTGATGTGGATGAGAAGGCCTGGCTCACAGTCTCTGCTCTAATTCATCCCAAAGGTGCTCTATCAGGTTGAGGTCAGGACTCTGGAGGAAATTCCCCCACCCCATACTTGCTCATCCATGTCTTTATGGACCTTGCTTTGTGCACTGGTCCAAATAATTTGGTGGAGGGGGGATTATGGTGTGGGGTTGTTCGTCAGGGGTTGGGTTTGGCCCCTTAGTTCCAGTGAAGGGAACTTTTAAGGGGCCAGCATACCAAGACATTATGGACAATTTCATGCTCCCAACTTTGTGGGAACAGTTTGGGGATGGCCCCTTCCCGTTCCAACATGACTGCGCACCAGTGCAAAAACAAGGTCTATAAAGTCATGGATGAGTGTTTTTGGGGACAAGGACCTCTTCCCCACAACCCTGGCCCCACGCTGTTTTTCAAAAATAAAAATGTTTAATACTATTCTGATTAAACAATGCTAAAAATACAAAACAGACTCCGAAATTCCGAAAACAAATTGGTCTATTGATGCAATATTGGACCAATTTCTTTTCCGAATTTCTGAATTTATTTCATATCTTCGGCATTCCTTTTGTAAATTCAGAGATCAGAATAGCTGGTTGTTAAGGAATGGGCGGCCGCTGTCTTCCTTAACCACTTCAGCCCCGGAAGATTTTATCCCCTTCCTGACCAGAGCATTTTTTACAATTTGGCACTGCGTCGCTTTAACTGACAATTGCATGGTTGTTCGACGCTGTAACCAAACGAAATTTGCGTCTTTTTTTCGCACAAATAGAGCTTTCTTTTGGTGGTATTTGATCACCTCTGCGGTTTTTATTTTTTGCGCTATAAAATAAAAAAGTGACAATTTTGAAAAAAAAAACAATTTTTTTAAATTTTTGCTATTATAAATATCCACAAAAGTTTAAAAAAAAACCAAATTTCTTCATTAGTTTAGGCCAATATATATTCTTATACATATTTCTGGTGAAAAAAATTACAATAAGCGTATATTGATTGGTTTGTGCAAAAGTTATAGCGTTTGAAAACTATGGGAAAGATTTCTGGCATTTTTATTACAGTAAAACTTTGGTTTGCGAGCATAAGTGTAATCCAAAACACTTGAATATCAAAGCAATTTTTTGACAGGGTATAAAAGAGAAGAGAGGAACCTTTAAGTGTAGCAATAAGTTGCTAAATGTTGTACCTTCATTAAATGTAACCATATTACTACACTAATGCCCTGTACACACGGTCGGATTTTCCAACTGAAAAAGTGCGATCGGATTGTGTTGTCGGAAATTCCGATCGTGTGTGGGCTCCATCAGACTTTTTCTGTCAGAATTTCCGACACACAAAGTTTGAGAGCAGGCTATAAAATTTTCTGACAACAAAATCCGATTGGTTAAATTCAGATCGTGTGTACACAAATCCGACGCACAAAGTGCCACGCATGCTCAGAATAAATTAAAAGACGAAAGCCATTGGCTACTGCCCCGTTTATAGTCTCGACGTACGTGTTTTACGTCACCGCGTTCAGAATGATCGGATTTTCCGACAACTTTGTGCGACCGTGTGTATGCAAGACAAGTTTGAGCCAACATCCGTCGGAAAAAATCCATGGATTTTGTTGTCGGAATGTCCGATCAATGTCCGACCGTGTGTACAGGGCATTAGAGGCTCCTCTCTTCTTTTTTATACTCCAGTTGTGACATGACGCTACTCTTATATCAAGACATCGCTTGTATATCAAGGCAAATTTTATTAAAACATTTTGCTTGTCTTGCAAAACGCTCTCAAATCAAGTTACTCTCAAACCAAGGTTTTACTGTATTCTTTTTTTTTTTACTAGTAATGTCGATGATCTGCGATTTTTAGCGGCACTGCAACATTGCGACGGACAGATCGGAGACTTTTGACACTTTTTTGGGACCATTGGCATTTATACAGCAATCAGTGCTATAAAAATGCACAGATTACTGTGTAAATGTCACTCCAATATCTGGGTGACACGGTCGCAAAGTGGTTAACAACCATGGCTTATCTGCTGTGCAGGAGTCCTTGCTGACAGTAGAATGTAAACAGAACAAATATCGGTTAAAAAAAAAAAGAACAGTGTAGGGACCTCTCCCCCTAATCCATACCAGGCTCTTCGGATCTGGTGTGGATTTTAAGGGGAACCCTACGCCAAAATGTAAAAAAAACCAAAACTGTGTGGGGTTCCCCCTGAATCCATAGCAGACCCTTATCTGAGCATTGAGCCCAGCAGGTCAGGAAAGGAGGGAAACGATTGAGCGCTCCTCCCCTCTTGAATCATATCAGGCCACATGCCCTCAACATGGGGGGGGGTGCTTTGGGCCAAGGGGGGCTCCCCCCAAAGCACCTTGTCCCAATGTTGATGGGGACAATGACCTCTTCCCCACAACCCTGGCCTGGTGGTTGTGGGTGTCTGCAGTCGGGAGCTTATCTGGAAGGCCCCTTCAACAAGGGGGGCCCCAGATCCCAGCCCCCCATGTGACTGAGTATGGGACATTCACCAAAAAGTTCTCTGCGGGTTATTAAAAACACAACACCAGTTTTTGACAAGTCCTTTATAAAAAAAACCCATAAAAACGCCAACCTGAACGAAAAAAATAAAAATGTTGCTTGCTGAACATGACTGTTCCCGTCCTGGGATTCAGCCGATTGACAGATAAACACGGGGCGGGGTTACCCAGTGATGTAACTGAGTGACTCTGTCCCATGTCTATCTCTCATTGGACGAGTATCATTCCCGAATGACCGATAACATGGGGTGGGGTTACCCGGTGGCGTCATCGGGTGATCCCGCCCCATAAATACTCAATGAGAGGTAGACACGGGGGCAGGGTCATCTGGTTAAGGCACTGGGCAACCTTGCCCCTATGTTTACCTGTCATTTGACTGTGTTCCTGGACGGGAGCAGTTGTGTTCGGCGGGTGATGTTTTTTTTTTCGTTTGGGTCAGCGTTTTTTTTTTTTTAATAAAGGACTTTTCAAAAACTGGTGTTTTTATTTGACTTTCTTTTTGGTGAATGAGTAGAGGTACTATGTATGTTACTATGTATGTTTGTTAAAGGAGGCTTCCAGATTCCGATAAGTCAACCCCTGTACCCCCACAACCACCGGGCCAGAATTGTGGGGAAGAGGCCCTAGTCCCCATCAACATGGGGACAAGGTGCTTGGGGGGGCAGAGCCCCCCTTGTCCCAAAGCACCCCCAATGTTGAGGGCATGGTTCAGGAGGCGCTTGCTTGTCCCCCCCCTTTCCTGGCCTGCCAGACTCCATGCTCAGGTAAGGGTCTAGTATGGATTTTGGGGGGGACCCGCGCCATTTCTTTTATAAATTTTGGTGTGGGGTTCCCTTTAAAATCCATTTCAGGCCCAAAGGGCCTGGTATGGATAGGGGTGGACCCCTGAATTTTTATGTGCCGGCAATTCTGTTTACATTCAGCTGCCATTGGGGAAACCTGCTGACAGCTGATGAGTCATCGGTTGTTAAGGATGCTGCGGCCAGGTTCTCAGCCAATTCCTTAACCAGCTATTCTTCGGTCATTTTAGACCGATCCGAATTTGAATTGCTCCAAAAATTTGGAATTTGCTAGAAAACTTACTAACTTACCTGTAAGTAACACCCCCCTGTTCGGTTCACACCACAACTTGCGAACAGGCAAAAAATTTGTTCGAACATGCAAACACAACACAAACACATGTTAAAGTCTTTAGAAGTGCCGTATGTGTGGATGCGCTGCCCCCATTTAAACATTCGTGTACTCTATCTATAAAGTGTAAACTTATTTTCTATACAACATAGATCTATATAAAATCATCACATTAGACCAATAACCTATAACAAACTATATAAAATATATAAACTATTTTTTATAGTTTATATATTTTATATAGTTTGTTATAGGTTATTGGTCTAATGTGATGATTTTATATAGATCTATGTTGTATAGAAAATAAGTTTACACTTTATAGATAGAGTACACGAATGTTTAAATGGGGGCAGCGCATCCACACATACGGCACTTCTAAATCCTTTTCTATGAAAAGTCTTTCTGGATGCGGCAGCCAAGTAAACCACTATTAAAGGAATAGGAAATATTGGTTTTGCGCCGGTGACACACACATACATGTTAAAGTCTATAGGACACGAACATGAATAATCAAAAGTGCTAATTTTAAAGGCTTATATGCAAGTTATTGTCATAAAAAGTGTTTGGGGACCTGGGTCCTGCCCCAGGGGACATGGATCAATGCAAAAAAAAGTTTTAAAAACTGACGTTTTTCAGGAGCAGTGATTTTAATAATGCTTAAAGTCAAACAATAAAAGTGTAATATCCCTTTAAATTTCGTAGCTGGGGGGTGTCTATAGTATGCCTGTAAAGGGGCGCATGTTTCCTGTGTTTAGAACAGTCTGACAGCAAAATTACATTTCGAAGGAAAAAACCCATTTAAAACTACTCGCGGCTATTGCATTGCCTGTCCGACAATACACATAGAAGTTCATTGATAAAAACGGCATGGGAATTTCCCACAGGGGAACCCCGAACCAAAATTTAAAAAAAAAATGACGTGGGGGTCCCCCTAAATTCCATACCAGGCACTTCAGGTCTGGTATGGATATTAAGGGGAACCCAGGCCAATATTTTAAAAAAAAATGGCGTGGGGTCCCCCTCAAAATCTATACCAGACCCTGCAGGTCTGGTATGGATTTTAAGGGGAACCCTGCGCCAACATTTTTTAAAAAAATGGCGTGGGGTCCCCCTAAAAATCCATACCAGACCCTTATCTGAGCACGCAACCTGGCAGGCCACAGGAAAAGAGGGGGGACGAGAGAGCGCCCCCCCCTCCTGAACCGTACCAGGCCACATGCCCTCAACATTGGGAGCGTGCTTTGGGGTAGCCCCCCAAAACACCTTGTCCCCATGTTGATGAGGACAAGGGCCTCATCCCCACAACCACCAGACAAGGGTTTGCGGGCGGGGGGCTTATCGGAATCTGAAAGCCCCCTTTAACAAGGGGACCCCAAGATCCCGGCCCTCCCCCCTGTGTGAAATGGTAAGGGGGTACAAAATTACCCCTACCATTTCACAAACAAACTGTCAAAAATGTTAAAAATGACAAGAGACAGTTTTTGACAATTGCTTTATTTGAATGCTTCTTCTTTCTTCTATCTTCTATCTTCCTTCCGTTTCTTCCTCCATCTTCTTCTTCTTCTGGTTCTTCTGGTTCTTCCTCCGGTGTTCTCGTCCGGCATCTTCCGGCGTCTTCTTCCCTTCTTCTCCTCGGGCTGCTCCGCATCCATGATGGCATGGAGGGAGGCTCCCACTGTGTGACGCTTCTCTCTTCATCTTCTCCCCTTCATCTTCTTGTCTTCATCTTCTTTTCGGGCCGCTCCGCATCCATGATGGCATGGAGGGAGGCTCCCGCTGTGTGACGCTTCTCCTCCTGTGACGGTTCTGAAATAATGGGGGGGGGCACCCAGTGACCCCGCCCCCCTCTGACGCACGGGGACTTGACGGTACTTACCTGTGGCATTCCCTGTGACGTCAGAGGGGGGCGATGTCACCCATTACGTAACCTCGCCCCCTTCTGACGTCACGGGGAATGCCACAGGGAAGTCCCTGTGCGTAATAGGGGGGCAGGGTCACCGGGTGGCTCCGCCCCCCGTTATTTAAGAACCGTCAGAAGAGGAGAAGCATCACACAGCAGGAGCCTCCCTCCATGCCATCATGGATGCGGAGCGGCCCGAAAAGAAGATGAAGACAAGAAGATGAAGAGAGGGAGATGAAGAGAGAAGCATCACACAGCGGGAGCCTCCCTCTATGCCATCATGGATGCGGAGCGGCCCGAGGAGAAGAAAGGAAGAAGACGCCGATGCCGCGGAGGAAGATGCCGGACGAGAACACCGGAGGAAGAACCAGAAGAAGAAGAAAATGGAGGAAGAAACCGAAGGAAGATAGAAGATAGAAGAAAGAAGAAAGAAGCATTTAAATAAAGGAATTGTTAAAAACTGTCTCTTGTCATTTTTAACATTTTTGACACTTTTTTTAGTGAAATGGTAGGGGTACTTTTGTACCCCCTTGCCATTTCACACAGGGGGGAGGGCCGGGATCTGGGGGTCCCCTTGTTAAAGGGGGCTTCCAGATTCTGATAAGCCCCCCGCCCACAGACCCCCACAACCACCAGCCAAGGATTGTGGGGATGAGGCCCTTGTCCCCAACAACATGGGGACAAGGTGTTTTGGGGGGCTACCCCAAAGCTCCCTCCCAATGTTGAGGGCATGTGGCCTGGTACGGTTCAGGAGGGGAGGGGCGCTCTCTCGTCCCCCCTCTTTTCCTGCGGCCTGCCAGGTTGCGTGCTCGGATAAGAGTCTGGTATGGGTTTTTGGGGGGACCCCACGCCGTTTTTTTTCAAATATTGGCACGGGGTTCCCCTTAAAATCCATACCAGACCTGAAGGGTCTGGTATAGATTTTGAGGGGGACCCCATCCCATTTTTTTTTTAAATTTTGGCCGGGGTTTCCCTTAATATCCATACCAGACCTGAAGGACCTGGTATGGAATTTAGGGGGACCCCCACGTCATTTTTTTTAAAATTTTTGTTTGGGGTTCCCCTGTGGGGAATTCCCATGCCGTTTTTATCAATGAACTTTTATGTGTATTGTCGGACCGGCAATTCATTAATAGCCGCAAGTAGTTTTAAATGACTTTTTTTCCTTTGAAACGTAATTTTGCTGTCAGACTGTTCTAAACATGGGAAACATGCGCCCCTTTATAGGCATACTATAGACACCCCCCAGGTACGAAATTTAAAGGATAATTACACTTTTATTGTTTGACTTTAAGCATTATTAAAATCACTGCTCCCGAAAAAACGGCCGTTTTTAAAACCTTTTTTTGCATTGATCCATGTCCCCTGGGGCAGGACCCAGGTCCCCAAACACTTTTTATGACAATACCATGAATATAAGCCTTTAAAATTAGCACTTTTGATCTCTCCCATAGACTTTTAAAGGGTGTTCCGCGGCATTCGAATTTGCTGCGAACACCCCAAATTGTTCGCTGTTCGGCGAACTGGCGAACAGCCGATGTTCGAGTCGAACATGAGTTCAACTCGAACTCGAAGCTCATCCCTACCTGTAATGAAGTATGTCCCACATTGTGCAGGCAACTACTGTATATCCTGTATAAATCGTCTGTGCAGGGACACTCAGTCCTCTTTCTGTTGCTGAACTTTCATTGATGTGGAGGTTAATAGCATCAGGTCTTCTGCAAAGCAGCTGTGAAAAAGGTTCCTGATGAGCACCTGTTCCCTTCTTTTTCCTCCTCCATGATCTGTGAATGAGGAGGAGAGTCCTACGACTCATCAGACTCTCCGCCATTCACAGATTGTGTTACAGGCAGTGACAGCAATGAAAGAAGTTTTTTTCAGTGGAGGAAGAGAGGACAGGTGCTCCTCAGGAATTTAAGACCCGAAGTTATTACCCCATGGTGCTGGAAGTTCAGAGGCAAGAAGAGAACTGGACACCCTGCATAAAAAATCAAGCTGCCTGAATAATGTGAGATTCACTTCTTTACAAGTAAGTTAGCTCACTAAAATTCTACAGAATTTTTTTTTATCTAACCATTAGCTTTAAAAATTAATAGCATCACATGCAATAATTATAGTATATTTCTGTTTTATAATTTCAGTTACTCTATCTGAATAAAGATAATGAATGTCTATATATAAATACATCTCAAGGTGCAGAAGTAGGAGCTTACCAGATTTCATCTTCACCAAATGACCCATTTCATTGCACAAGTTCAGCAAAAAATGAAAATACTGGATTTTTGCCAAGTATGTTTTTTTCCACATTATCATTTCTTAAAGGTGACATAAGTCAGACCATAGAATCTTTTTAAAGTCTGTGAAACCTTAGTGGATAAATCATAATTTTCTTTACAAGATGCAATTGTCCCAAAAGTACACCACTAACACCACATGAGCATTGTTTACATCTTTGATAAATGCCACAGTGGAATCCTAGTATAGAAATAAGAGATAATTAGTGGAATACAATGTTACAATAATGGGGTTTGATAAACAATTATAAAAGAAGAAACTGGCTATAATTAGGGTACCTCATCCATGAATAACATGACCAAGAAAAAAGCAAAAACTAGTGGACTTTACTGGTACCAGAGAAAACGGTCAGACATTGTGGTAAAAAAGGTAAGTATTTATTACAAAGTATAGTTAAAAGACATCATAAAACATGAAAAGAGTGCTCAAATTGGATGACACAATCAACTACAACAGTAGATCTTGCTTTTTTACTCCAAGAGGTCGACGCGTTTCGCATCTAACTACTTCCTCAGGACCTCATGTTGTTACATCAAAGCAACAAAAGAAATATCTGATTCTCCAAAACATTAGCTTGTTCAACAATACATCTACTTATTATGTGCCAGGAACAACGTGACAGTCCATCACAGAAATATGCAGCACCTGCATCCCACCATCCTGGATTCACAGTGTGAATCCAGGCCTTTTTTAAAGCAATCTACTGAGATGGCAAGAACCACCTTTGGAGGGAGTCTATTCCACATTTTCACAGCTCTTACTGTGAATAAACCTTTCCGTATTTGGAGATTAAATCTCTTTTCCTCTAGACGTAAAGAGTGCCCCCTTGTCCTTTGTGATGTGTGACCTTAAAGTGAATAACTCAACACCAAGTTCACTATATGGACCACTAATATATTTGTACATGTTGATTATATCCCCCCTTAATCTCCTCTTCTTAAGAGAGAATAAATTGAGTTCCTCTAATTTTTCCTCATAGCTGATCTCTTCCATGCCTCTTATCAGTTTGGTTGCGCTTCTCTGCATATTCTCCAGTTCCCCTATATCCTTTTTGGGAACTGGGGCCCAAAACTGAACTACATATTCCAGATGAGGTCTTACTAATGATTTGTACAGGGGAAAAATTATATCTCTCTCTCTGGAGTCCATGCCTCTCTTAATACAAGAAAGAACTTTGCTCGCTTTGGAAACTGCAGCTTGGCATTGCTGCTATTATTAAGCTTATGATCTACCAAAACCCCCAGATCCTTCTCCACTTTGGATTCCCCCAGTTGTATTCCCCCCTAGTATGTATGATGCATGCATATTCTTAGCTCCCAAGAGGCTTGTAAATTGGAGAGATCCTATAAGGACGGTATTCCACTGCATAGCTTGGTGTCATCTGCAAAGACTGAAATGGTGCTTTTAATCCCAGACCCTATATCATTTATAAAGATATTGAAAAGTAAGGGTTCCAACACTGAACCTTGGGGTACACCACTGATAATCTTAGACCATTCAGAGTAAGAATCATTAATCATTACTCTCTGAATTCTGTCTTTTAGCCAGTTTTCTATATATTTACAAACTGATCTTTTCAAGCCTGTAGACTTTACCTTACACATTAGCCATGTTGGGGGAACTGTGTCAAACACTTTTGCAAAATCCAAGTATAACACCCCCACAGCCACCCCTCTGTCCAAGGTTTTACTTACCTCTTCATAAAAAGAAATCAGGTTTGTTTGACAACTTCTGTCTTTTATGAATCCATGCCATCTGTTGCTTAAAATATTTTTTTCCAGCAAGAACTCATCTATGTGGTCTTTTATTAAACTCTTCAGTATCTTCCTGACTATAGAAATTAAACTAACAGGTCTATAGTTATTTGGTAAAGACTTTGAACCCTTTTTAAATATAGGCATCACATTGGCCCTACACCAATCCAGTGGTACTATTCCAGTCATTAACGAGTCCCTAAAAAAATAGAAACAATGACTTTGAAATGACAAAGCGCAATTCTTTTTGGATCCATGGGTGGATGCCCTCTGGTCCAGGTGCTTTATCCACCTTGATTCTCTCTAAATATTTCTAGACTATATCACTTTTTAAACATTGTGGATCATTTGGGGCTGTGTCACTACCACCCCCATTATGGACATGAGCTCCCCCATGCTCCTTTGTATACATAGAGCTGAAGAAAGTATTTAATAAATTTGCCTTCTCTTTGTCCCCAGTCACCCACTCCAGATCATTTTGTAAAGGTCCTACATGCTCAGACCTGACCTTTTTACTATTAATATATTTGAAGAATTTTTTGGGGTTTGTCCTACTATCTTTTGCAATCTGTCGTTCAGTTTGAATTTTTGCATCCATGATTTCCTTTTTACATATTCTGTTATATTCTGTTGTAAGCAAAGCAGGATGTAGCATCACATGGTACTTAGAAGAATCTGCAAAGCTTCTTAATGCAGTCCTGTTGTAAATAACCTGTTTTCTAAAAGAAAATACACATTCTGGCATGAGTTTTTTTAACTATCAAATCCCACCTCTGGTTCAAATTTCATAATTCAGTCTGTAATGGATATACCTTCATATAACATTGTTTTACTGATGTATAAGAACATAACAATCGGACACCAAACATATTACGAGGGTCAGAAGGCTGATTAGATACATTACATCTCAGGAAGACATACATAGGATTCAGATCACATTTGGTGTCTATCAAATTGTAATTTCATTCCATTCAATAACATATTGGTTCTCAGACTGTAAATCCCTGTCACCTGGAACTATAGATGTAGTTAGAATAACTGGCATTAACAGAGTGTCTGCTGAACTATAATATAAAGCATCAGCACCTCTTTTAACATACCCCGCAGATCTTGTGATTGGGTGGGTTTGGTTCAGTAACACACTGTAGAGGGTCAAAAAAGCTGCTGTATATGCAACTACAATGTAATATACATGTTAATGTCAAAATTATAAAAATAAAGAACAAAGTGCAGCACTGTCCAAAATATACTAATGATAATGTGCAAAGAGCAAAATATTGTATACCATCCTATCTTAAACATTCAAAATGTGTGCCATAGAATCCATTAAGAAAATCCAGTGCCAAACAAATGGTGCAGTCCAAAGCCACTAATGGCAATATACGAAAACTGTGTATATGTTATACATGTTTGCAAGTGATCTTATTAGAACACTCTTGCTGTGCCCAGACAAGTGATCTTCTTGAAAACACTCTTTCTGTGCTTAGGCAAGTGCTCTCCTTCCACCTTGTGTTACTCAAATTGCTCACCTTAAGCATAGATTGTATTATAGGAGGTCTAGTAGCGCTTGATGAAGATACAGGTTAACATCTTCCACAACCAGGCTCATATATAGCAGAACACAGTTGCAGTAAAGGGTTAATCTCAAGCCACTTTAGGAATCAAGCCATTCATAGAAGGGAGCAAAGACACCCCCCCCCCCCTTAACAGTTTTCTTTGTTGCTGAAGGGTCACATTCTATGGGCGATGTCAATTTTACAATTCTGGCTCTTGATGTATTATCATTATCTGATGTATTTCCCCTGGGAGTCTTAGCTGTGATGATCCTTTTTGCTATTCATACACGTTCAATATGTACTGTACCTTCACGTTCAAAAGAGAACAAAGACCACAACAATAATGCTCATTGCTAGTATTTGTTATTTGTTACATCTGCTATAGCACAAAATAGGACACTTACAGAGTGATCAGCATGCCGTGTATTAAAGGCATTTGAAGGTCCAGCAATCAGAAGAATCAACAATATACTCAGTCAGTGTGTGTTCCAAGGAAATGGCTCCACTCTGCAGAGTTTTGCAAGCGGTATATTTCAGTCAGCATGCTGATGTCATTAGGTTCCACCTTTACGCATTACCTCCTATGGGACTGCCTTAGCTTCCTCCTGAGGAAGATATTGCTGAATAAACAGGCCCATAGCAGAATTGTAAAAATTACTCTGGCCCATAGGGGTGAAAAGGTGTGAGAGGGAAAGCAGTTTTTTATCACATTCTTTTTTTTTTATTATTCTTTATTTAGTTTTTTTTTCAGATTTCTAAAAAACACATGTAGAGGCAGATTTGTCCGTTACTTACTGAAATTACAGAAAAACAAATGTAACAACACAGAGCAGATTCCCAGAGGAGGCACCTCAAAGAAGGACTTTCTCTTTAGATACTTTGTTGAGTAAATACACTTAGAAGGGCACTATGCAAAATTTAAAAGAGTCGAGCTTTTAAAACACCCATCGGAGTGTACTGCTATAGGAAAACATGGATATTTCTTCAACTGTGTTATTAAAGAAAGCTGTGCAGAGCTTGTTTGTTCTGTATAGCCAGCAAAACAACCAAATTGGTCCTGTCTAACAGTTTACATTAAAGACAGAGGGTTTTGTTTGCACATATTTGCAAATATATGCTTAAGGTGCAGTGCCCACGCTAAGGGACCTCTGTATATACTGCGATCTTAACTCTAAAATGTATGTTTTTAATTAAAACAGTTAGACAGGGCCAATTTGGATGTTTTGCAGGGTGGCTGGTAAGTGTTGCTGGGAAACCTTTTGTTTATGATGTGCAATGCCCTTCCCACTTTGCTGCAAAAACCATTTATAGTTTAGGGTGGTTGTCACTTTTTTTGTACAGTTTGTTCTGTTTAGGTATTTTTTATTTATTTTTTATTTATTGCTTAATTCTGTGTCATGACATAAGCAGATAATCTTCTGTCTTTAGTTGCACCAAAGCCATCACCTGCTTTGAGAAGCATTTTACCAGCAAATGTTATGCCAAGCATCACACCACAAACAGTGAGTCTAGTCTGAATTTATTATTTACCTATAGTATGACTTGTATTGAAAATGTTACTTTTATTTTAGAAAGTGGTGAAAAAAAGAAATAACCGATATGTTTACGTGCGTGGACTAAAAAATATCTCACAAATATAACCCATTTTAAACTAGTATTTTTGATATTTTCAGTTTTAATAATATATTTTCACTTTGCTTTTTAAAACATATATGTTTTTTGTAAACAGTTAACCAGGATGTATGAGCCAAGACCGGATACTAATGTACATTTTCTAATGAAACAAGATTGTCCACCTTTGACCTGGGAATCATTTGGATCTGGTTTCCTTATGGTAAAGTTCTTTCTTTTTTGTTGTGAATGGTGGTAGGACTTGGCTTGTTGATGGGGGTTTCTGCCTTTTGATCACCATTTTTCCACATTATTAAAAAAATGTAGAAATGGATGACAATGTTAGTATAGTAGTAACAGATAACATTTTTACAATTTTAAATACTTCCTATGTTTGATTAAAGCATATATAAATCCAAAAAGATATTTATTTACTTTTATTGCAGTTTACCAGTCCTTCAATTTGGTGGCTGCCTTATTTCCTTTCTCAGGCTTTTTTCCCATTTATTTTTGCCTAGTGATTCTGCAAATAACACACTTCCTGTCCAAGGGTGGTTATACCTACTCACTCCACAGAATCTATAGAGGAAGACATGGTGGTCACTCAGATTGCTCTCCTAATTTAGACTACAACTAGGGTTGCCACTTTTTTTTCAAGCCAAACCCGAACACTTTAGCGGCGCACAGCAAAATTTTTTTTGTTTGTTTTTGTTTTAATGTACACTATAGGATTGTAACAGACCTGGGACACATTTGGGCACTCCAAAGAGAATAGTGATGCGACGCACATAGTGCCCCCTCACCTTCCTGTCAAACCCTGTTCCGAGCCACATTCCTGTCTGAACAATGTGAACTATGACAACAGCCTAAATAAAATAAAAATATAAATTATGTGGCGCTAACAGACCTAATCAATAAAAATCAGTGAATCTACAATAATTAATACTAAATATGCAAATCCAATCACCTGGCGGTGATAACATAAAATCAGAGGCAATAATGAAGCCTAAATGTGCAAAATAAAGCAAAGAAATCAACACGATAATAATGTGCAAACAATAAGACCAGATAAATGGCCAATAAGAGTCCTGAAAAAAAAAATCCACTAATCGATTGCTGTAAGTGAATAACTAAATCCCAAACAGTAATAAGATGCAATAACCAACGAAATAAGTATGTACAGTATCTTCAAAATAGTTCATATGTAAAGGAAGTGCAAAGTGCAAAAAAAATCGATGTGCAGAAAGAACGATTAATGTCCACTTCATCCAATCACCATTCACAGTGATGCAATAACAAACAAAATAAATGTGTACAGCATCTTCAAATCAGTTCATATGTGAAGAAAGTGCAGAGTGGAAAAAACAATCGATGTGCAGAAAGAGCGATTAATGCCCACTTCATCCAATCCCCATCCGCAGTGCGCCACCTGTTCCCCCAGCCTCTCACCTCTAGCAGCGGCCCCTATGGGCCAAGTTGGACTCAGATCAACCAGAGACGATGACTTTCCATGAAACGATCTATCTTCTAATATTGAGCAGACACCTTCGATCTCCGGGCTCAGCAGTGAGGGCATATAGTAAAATAGAAGAAGGGTGGCTCCAATGTGTAGTAATTTAAAAGAATTTATTAACATACAGCACACGCAGTAACTTACATATAGAAAAAATGAAAAACAGCATTAAAACGAGTACTTCCCGCCTCGGCTGCGACCGGAAGTGAGGACACCTGGCTCCTCTCTGACGCGTTGCATCACTGCTCACGTGACTTCATCAAAGGGCGATTGGATGAAGTGGACATCAATCGTTCTTTCTGCACATCGATTGTTTTGCACTTTGCACTTTCTTCACATATGAACTGTTTTGAAGATACTGTACATACTTATTTCGTTGGTTATTGCATCTCATCACTGTTTGGGATTTAGTTATTTACTTACAGCAATCTATTAGTGGATTTTTTTTTTCAGGACACTTATTGGCCATTTATCTGGTCACTTATTGTTTGCACATTATTATCGTGTTGATTTCTTTGCTTTATTTTGCACACTTAGGCTTCATTATTGCCATTGATTTTATGTTATCACCGCTAGGTGATTGGATTTGCACTTTTAGTATTAATTATTGTAGATTCACTGATTTTTATTGATTAGGTCTGTTAGCGCCACATAATTTATATTTTTATTTTATTTTTGCTGTGTGGGAACACATTTATATGTTGGCAGCTTTTCCTTTTTACCTAAAGTATTATCTATGTGGTTTTGGGCATTAGTTTACCCTTACTTTTTGCTATGACAACAGCCTGACAGCATATTACACATTCATGTATAGAGTTAGTAGGTATTCTAATACATGCAGCAAGAGTCAATCACTTTTGTTTTGCATAGCTTTGCTAAAGTGGAGTTCCACTCATTTGTAAGTTTATTTAAAGTCAGCAGCTACAAAAAGTGTAGCTGCTGACTTTTAATAAACAGACCCTCACCTGTCCCACGGTCCAGCGATGTGGCCGCCCGAAGCCTCGCTCCTCTCCCCCGCCTCTCCGCGGAGCCAGCATTGCACGTGTGGGCACCCGGCTGTGACAGCTTGCCACCTCCCAGCTGGGTAATCACTGCGCATGCGTGAGACACGCTCTCTTAGTGGCCAGGCAATCTTCTGGGACCTGTAAGGTTTCCCAGAAGAATGCAGAGAGGAAGATGAAAGGAGGAGTCGCCTAGGGGGACAGGAGGAGTCGCCTAGGTGGCAAGGCGATGAGAGCAGAAAGTGGGAGCTGTGTACCTATCAAAACTAGGTATCCGCTCCCCCCCCAAAAAAAATTACATGCCTAATTTGGCATGTAAGGGGGCGAGGAGTGCCTCAAGTGGATGTTCCACTCTTGGATGGAACTCCAATTTAAGGTGTTAAAAACTCTGTCAGGTTTTTATTGCTGTCTGTGTCCAAATTAGGGAGATTCGCTCTCTCTCATTGTGCTGGTGACCACTGTCACAAGGATTATCAATATAGTAAAATCAAAAACTATGACTTTCATCAGAACAGGACAGTGGAAAACTTCCAATGGAGCCTGTTGTTTTGATGACAGCTGTCTAAGTGCAGACTTCCTCTCCTGTGTCTATAGGACAGGAGATGAATTGATACTCAATGACACAGAAGACAAATAAAATAATAAAAGATCGGTTTATTTTGTATATTATTTTGTATATATTTTATATTTTCTTAGAAAAAAATGTAATATTTCATATAAATATTTCCTAATTTCATTTCCAGCCAGCCAGCAGATAGAGCTTTCAGCTCTTTTCCTGTGCTTACCAGACCATCATAAAAGTATAACTAAAGTGTGGGAGGGGCTTAGACGCCCTAGCGGGGACACTGCAGAACTGCATCCACTAATGCCTGAAGCACAGCCCCAAAGTCACTTTTTTTTATTTTAAATTTTCAATCGGACACCAACGATTGGACACCTCTAGCATGGGGGCCAGTCCATACAGGTGGATTACAAAAAATATAAACTTTACAGTTCAATAAAACAAATTGAGGAGCTCAAGCAGAAAATGGGTCAGAGCATGAGAACTGTACATATTAAATGTACAGGACTTTCAGTCTCCCAATCCAACAACAAAAAACCTCAAGTGAGTAAATATCATGATCTTTTGGGTATTATTATTGTATTTAGCTGTATATGGAAACAAGGGGAAAAATCTGAGAGGGAAGAAATACAAGAAGGGGAGAGCGCCCAACTCTCAACTAGAGGAAAGTTCCTGCAGCAACTGGGGTGCAGCATCTGCATCTAACTCGGGAAAGACTCTAATGACTGGTAGTCTGTGGAGAATGTAAAATCAGTCCAGTAGGACCAATGTTTGCAAAATAGTTTTTCTTTATTTTGGATCATAAATTCCTCCCTCATATAAATTTCATTAATCTTGGTCAGCCATAAGCTAATTAGTGGAGCCGTAGGTTTCTTCCAATACAGGGAGATGCATGCTTTGGCTGCATTGAGTGAATGAATTAAGAGGGAGCGTTTATATCTCTTCAGAGACATTTGAAATAAATGGCTTAATATTGTATAAAAAGCCTTCAATAATGATGATTCTCGTGAGACGAATTTTGGTATTATTTCTGCTTGAGTCAGCTCAAATCAAAACCGTGTGTTTTATTGTACACACATAAACTTGGAAAATACTTACAAAAATAGTACATTCATATTCAGAATTAGTGTTGTTTCATATATGCAAAAAATGTTCAAATATAGTTCATTTGTTTTAAAGATCTGAAAAGAGTTCTCAAAGTCATTAGACATATGCTTCCTTTGTGTAAGTGATTCAAAGATGGCCGATTAACCTCTTGTGTCTTGGAAGTAATTCTGTGTGCATAGGATAGCTGTGTGTCTTGAAGAGGGAGATGTGTCTTGGAGCAAGAGCTGTGTGCAAAAGAGGCACAAGACTGGATTCCTTGTGTCTATATGAACTCAGTCTTTCAAATTCGCGCCCAAACACAAATCCCTCCCATACACTCCCCTTTTCTCTACCTTTCGAAAAGCGGGGCTAACAAAGAGCAACATCTGTTTTTAACTGAACCAAACCTTTTAAACATGAAACCAGATATATGTGAGAGGCTTTCAGACTAACTATCAGACCTCTTAAAACATAAACGCATAAATCAAACAAAGTATCGGTTACATAGGAAGATTTTCAACCAAAACATATATTATTTACAAAATCCATCAAATTCTGACAGGGTCTTGACCTGCATTTTCAGTCAATGAATGGTCATCTGGATATCACTAGCTCAAAGTCCTATCATTCACACAAATATGGAAAATGCATATTCTTTTTAATAAAGCCAATTAAAATTTAGATATTAAGAATATAACAACATTGGAGCTAGATGAAGGTGGAAATCGGCCGGTCCCGGAGCCGCTTTTATGTGAAATCAACATTAAGGCGGTACTCCAACTTAAAAGTACGTAGCACTTGTATAGTTAACTCTCTTGTCCTGTGACTGTTATACTTGACACTTCTCTCCTTAGAAGATAACACTCCCAGGTATGCAACGTTTAGGGTCTGGTACCGCTGAGTCTGTACCAGTCTCCCCCAATCCAGCAGTTAATGTCACCTATGTCCCAGTGACTAATCCTATGGTTGTGTTGGGATACAGGAAACATTCTCTCCTTCCAATCTCTGTGCTTGCTGTCATTCTCCTGGAGCCCCTCTGTATCTCTCTCTCCCGTGACTCCAGGCTGGGTCCCTAGGCACTTTATGCCGCGGGTCTTGTCACAAAGAGGGGAATCTGATGCTAGTGAAGGTTTCAAGCACTTATCCCCTCCACTACCAGAGTTAGCCTCACCTTTGCCATGTCACCCCTCTCCTGGCTGATTGGCTGCCTGGCATGTGACACAGACATTGTAGTCTTTAGCAACAACACATTAACTTCCTCTGGATAGTACTCTGTGATTTAGACCCATGTTCGATATCTTCCTCTAACTTGCTCCCCCTGTTGTGTTGCAAGTTCTGTTCTTTTTTTTTGTGTAATACATTTTTATTGAAAAGTATGAAACAGTTTACAATGAAATAAAGGTATATTTCCCCAGTTGGCAAATTTAATAAACACAGAGATCTACCTGGAATAGGGATAACTCATGAGAGCAGTATGCGTAAACATGGAGCCAATGGGAACTAAGGGCCGATCATTAAACATAGATCAACGCACAAGTTCTGTTCTTTGATACGTTGTGCATGCACCCCTTTAAGAGACTTCAGACCAGGCAAAGCAAGTAAACAAACAAAAATCCTTTACTGAGGTAGTTGGTGATAACAAAGCCCATAGCCTATACAAAGCTCATCTAGTGCCCAATAAAGTGCGCATACCTTAGGCGGAAGGCAAATCCATAAAGCAATCACCCATGAAGCACACTCAGCTGTGACTCAGCACAGCGCTCGGTCCAGCCAGCACCACGCATCGTCAATGGAAACCGACACGAGGAGAGGGCCGGGGGGAGAGAGCTGATGACAGACCGTTGCCATGATGACGTGTTTCAGAGGCGTTGCCTTCTTTATCATGTCAGGTGTTTTAGAGGCATGGCCTCCTTTATCAAGTCAGTCAAGTGTCTGCTGTCAGAACTCGGGCAGCCAGGCAGTGAGGTTGCGGTCTTCTTCCCCCTCTTTGGATCTCACAGCGGCGACAGCGACAGCCCAGAAGAGCAGCCAGAGAGATTTTCTGATGTGCTGATTTTATCTTCTGTAAAATGTGAGTACAATAGTTGGAGTCTTTTTATTGAATTATATATTAAAGCTCTGTTACAATAGGGCAGATGTGCGTTTTTATTTATTTTTTTTTGTCTACATATGTTCCTCCCACCCAGTGGAATTTTAGAGATCTGCAGCACCCTGTCAGCTTATGATACATCATTCTCAATGAACTACCAGTACCAGCCAGCGGAACTTTCTACTGATCAGCGCACTTGCTAGCTTTTTCTATTTTCTTTGGACTTTGTTGGAGAGATTTAAAATGCCTGTAATGGCTGTCTGTGCCACATTATGGAGATTCGCCTATATACTGTTATCATCAAATGTGAAAGTAAAAGGAAATCCCAAATTTTGAGTTGACACCTGAACAGGACTAGAGGGAAAATCTTCCAATGGGGACACTAGTCCTGCTGACCCTGGTGACACTCCAGGATTCACTCACTTTGACACTTTGGAGGGATTTCCTCTCACTACCCGTTTTGGCTATTGGATAAGATGTAGAGGAAATCTCCACAATAGGACACAGATGGCAAAAAAAAACTAAAACATTACAGGGGTTATAAACCTCCCCTACTCTGTCCAAAATGAAACATGGTTTGCCTTTAGTTCTAATCTAGTTCTACTTTAATAGATATACTGTTTTTAGAAAAATCAGTAGCAAAAGCTCAATTGAAAAGTTGGATCACTGACTCACCCTGTACCGCTCTCCCCCCTCCAACCTCAATGAAAACAGCTTCTGCAATGTTCTTTCTTCAGAAAATTGAAAATGCTTTCAGATTTCGGCAAGCTGTGTCATCAATGCACTCCATTTTAAATGGTTTCTTGTGAAACAGATATTTTATCTAAATGGAGATTTAAGACATCGGTTTCAGAATATAAAGTAAAATTGACCCCAAACATTATCATTCTCTAATGCTGGCCATATAATATACAATTCTCCTTTAGATTTACCAAAACCATATAATATGAGGTCAAACCTTAACACTTTCAAATTGTATGCAATCAGGCAGACCCTTGCAGTACATAGTTGAAAGTAAATCTAAAGGAAATCAAATAAGAAAATGGTATAATGTATGACCAGCTTTAGTTCAGTAAACTAAATAAAGCTATGATGATTTCAAGCATCCAATTATGTATGAACAAAAAATCCTGTATTTTCTTTGCCTTATACGTGATTGTGTATCCACTTAGCTAAGTGAAAATTAATTTAGCAAAATGAAAATGCACTTGGCAAAGTGAATATGCTCCTCTTCCTTAATAAATCAACCCCAGTGTCTCCCCTCCTCAGAAATCTATACTCACTATCAGAGGCATAACTAGAACCTTCAGGGCCCCAGTGCAAGAAACCATGAAGGCCCCCCCTAACCCCCCCTTCCACCCGAGCCCTAGTCTTCCAATTTTGGGAGGGCATCCATGGACATCCTTCCAGAACCCTGCCTCCCGCATGCCCCCTTCAGACACAGCTGATCACAGATCACTGTAAAGGGCCAATTACAGTGGCCCTTTATAATGTGATCAGCTGATCACATTTAACCACTTCAGCCCTGGAAAGATTTACCCCCTTCCTGACCAGAGCACTTTTTACAGTTTGGCACTGCGTTGCTTTAACTGCTAATTGCGCGGTCATGCAATGCTGTACCCAAACGAAATTTGCGTCCTTTTCTTCCCACAAATAGAGATTTCTTTTGATGGTATTTGATCACCTCTGCCGTTTTTATTTCTTGCGCTATAAATGGAAAAAGACCGAAAATTTTGAAAAAAATGATATTTTCTACTTTTTGTTATAAAAAAATCCAATAAACTCAATTTTAGTCATACATTTAGGCCAAAATGTATTTGGCAACATGTCTTTGGTAAAATAAATGTCAATACGGTGTTTCCCCAAAAATAAGACACCGTCTTATATTTATTTTTCCTCAAGAAGACACACTATGGCTTATTTTCAGGGGATGTCTTATTTTTATTAAGCAGCAGCTTTACTGGTGTTTGTTGGGGGTGATAGAGACCCACAGACTGTTGCTGGTTGGTGCTGGGGGAGAGAGACCCACAGTGCTGAGTAAAACGGCAGCCACAGCTTTACTTCTTCCCCTGAGGACACACAATACCTAAAGCAGAGCGTCCTGCTCCTCACTTCACTGAGGAGACTTTTACTTTCACTTTCTATGTCTCCCTCTATGCCTCAGCTTGCAGCACATAGCCACGCCTATCACTATGTCTTATTTTCGGGGTATGGCTTATATTGCACAAATGCTTAGAAATCCTGCTACGGCTTATTTTATGGGCGTGTCTTATTTTCGGGGAAACACGGTAAGTGTATATTTATTGGTTTGCGCAAAAGTTATAGCGCCTACAAACTAGGGTACGTTTTCTGGAATTTACACAGCCTTTAATTTATGACTGCCTATGTCATTTCTTGAGGTGCTAAAATGGCAGGGCAGTACAACCCCCCCCAATGACCCCATTTTGGAAAGTAGACACCCCAAGGAAATTGCTGAGAGGCATGTTGAGCCCATTGAATATTAATTTTTTTTGTCCCAAGTGATTGAATAATGACAAAAAATAATAATAATAATGACAAAAAAAAAAAAATTACTATAAGTTGTCACTAAATGATATATTGCTCACACAGGCCATGGGCATATGTGGAATCTGAGGTGGTAGGAGAGTAATCCTTTATTACCAATTCTTTCACACACACATTCACTCTTTTTTGGTTTAGACCGTATTAAGGTATACAGTGATGGAGCTCCCAAGTGTTTGAGTGTGGTGAATGTAGTTCTTAGCTCCTGATATTTAACCTACCACGTATTGTTTTACACAATAGGGCAGCGCCATCTGTACTCCCATATTATCCACTATATCCACGTAATTAGGCCCCTTTGGGGAACTAATTAGGGAGAGGCAGCAGCTCTTTCATTGTCCTAAGCGCGGATCTTTCTACTTACAGTATATGTGGAATTGCACCCCAAAATACATTCAGCTGCTTTTCCTGAGTACAGGGATACCACATGTGTGGGACTTTTTGGGAGCCTAGCCGCGTACGGGGCCTCGAAAACCAATCACCGCCTTCAGGATTTCTAAGGGCGTAAATTTTTGATTTCACTCCTCACTACCTATCACAGTTTTGAAGGCCATAAAATGCCCAGATGGCACAAACCCCCCCAAATGACCCCATTTTGGAAAGTAGACACCCCAAGCTATTTGCTGAGAGGCATGGTGAGTATTTTGCAGCTCTCATTTGTTTTTGAAAATGAAGACAGACAAGAAAAAAAAATTTGTTTTTCTTTTTTCAATTTTTAAAACTTTGTGACAAAAAGTGAGGTCTGCAAAATACTCACTATACCTCTCAGCAAATAGCTTGAGGTGTCTACTTTCCAAAAAAGGGTCAATTGGGGGGGGGGGGGGTTTGTGCCACCTGGGCATTCCATGGCCTCCGAAACTGTGATAGGCAGTGAAGAGTGAAATCAAAAATTTACGCCTTTAGAAAGCCTGAAGGCGGTGCTTGGTTTTCGGGGTCCCGTACGCGACTAGGCTCCCAAAAAGTCTCACACATGTGGTATCCCCATACTCAGGAGAAGCAACAGAATGTATTTTTGGGTGTAATTTCACATATTCCCATGGCATGTTTGAGCAATATATCATTTAGTGACAACTTTGTGCAAAAAAAAAAAAATTTGTCTTATTCCCGCAACTTGTGTCACAATATAAAATATTCCATGGACTCGACATGCCTCTCAGCAAATAGCTTGGGGTGTCTACTTTCCAAAATGGCATCATTTGGGGGGGTTTTGAACTGTCCTGGCATTTTATGCACAACATTTAGAAGCACATCACCCACTCTTCTAACCACTTGAAGACAAAGCCCTTTCTGACACTTTTTGTTTACATGAAAAAATAATTTTTTTTTGCAAGAAAATTACTTTGAACCCCCAAACATTATATATTTTTTTTAAAGCAAATGCCCTACAGATTAAAATGGTGGGTGTTTCTTTTTTTTTCCCACAAAGTATTTGCGCAGCGATTTTTCAAACGCATTTTTGGGAGAAAAAACACACTTTTTTTTAATTTTTATGCACTAAAACACACTATATTGCCCAAATGTTTGATGAAATAAAAAAGATGATCTTAGGCCAAGTACATGGATACCAAACATGACATGCTTTAAAATTGCGCACAAACGTGCATTGTCGACAAACTAAATACATTTTTAAAAGCCTTTATAAGCCTTTACAGGTTACCACTTTAGATTTACAGAGGAGGTCCACTGCTAAAATTACTGCCCTCGATCTGACCTTCGCGGTGATACCTTACATGAATGGGGGTTGCGATGCAATTGCTGTTTACATTTGACGCCAGACCGACGCTTGCGTTCGCCTTTGCGCGAGAGCAGGGGGGGACAGGGGTGCTTTTTTTTTTTCTTTTCTTTTTTTTTGGCTTTTTTATCTTATTTTTAAACTGTTCCTTTCATTTTTTTTAAAAATCATTTTTATTGTTATCTCGGGGAATGTAAATATCCCCTATGATAGCAATAGGTAGTGACAGGTACTCTTTTTTGAAAAAAATGGGGTCTATTAGACCCTAGATCTCTCCTCTGCCCTCAAAGCATCTGACCACACCAAGATCGGTGTGATAAAATGCTTTCCCAATTTCCCAATGGCGCTGTTTACATCCGGCGAAATCTAAGTCATGAAATGCTTGTAGCTTCCGGTTTCTTAGGCTATAGAGATGTTTGGAGCCACTCTGGTCTCTGATCAGCTATATGGTCAGCTGGCTGAATCACTGGCTGCATTCTCAGGTTCCCCGCTGGGACAGTAGAGCCAGAGAAAAAAATGGAAGACGGTGGGGGGGGGGGCATTCCCTCCCACTGCTTATAAAAGCAGTCTAGAGGCCAATTAGCCGCTAGGATTGCTTTTACATGAAAGCCGACCGCTGGCTGAAAAGAATGATACCAAGATGATACCTAAACCTGCAGGCATCATTCTGGTATAACCACTCAAAGTCCATCAACATACCAGTACGTTGCTGGTCCTTGTTGGGCATATATTGTAATCTTTTTTTTTTTCATGCAGCCTGTGGGCTGAACGAAAAAAGAGAATAATCGGTGGGTATGCCCACTATTAGAATACCTCCCTTCATCCACCCACTTCTAATGATGGGCATACATGTACCATTTATATATGCCGAAGCATGGGGGCATCCTCCCGCAAAAGGTAGGAGCAAATCGCTCCTCCGCCCCTGCTGCCCCCATGCTTCGGCATATATCGCCTCCGCTGGAGTCACGGCTTTATATATCGTGGGAGCAAACGCTGTTGCTGTCAAGATAAATAAATCCGCGCTGCAGCTGAATGGCGTACCTGAAGATAAAAAAATGGTTAACAATAAAACACAGTAAACGGTAAAGTATAAAAAATTGCATACCTGAAAAGCAAACATGATAAAACATAATAACAATAAAACATTGCAGAATAGAATACTGTACAGTAAAAAAGAGCAGAACAATAGAGAGAAAATAGAGAGAGAGAGAACAATAAAATGACAACTATTTTTTTTAATTTTATATATTTTTTTGTGTTTTTTTTTTTTACACTTTTTTTTGTAACTAACTTTTGTAACTGTAACCGGTTCCAGGTTCGGGTCTCTCAAAATGCAATGGCATCTTGGGAGACCCTGTAAAAGTGTGCCTAGTCTGTGCAATGCTGTACGCTAATACTCAACTAGTGTATAGTAGCGTTCAAAACATTCACCAATGCAAAGACCAGGATTGTCAGGACAGGAGGGACAATAATAGCGGGTGTCACGCCTATATCCGCGCTTTCTGCAGACACAACATCTTTTTTGAGGGGGTTCGTTGGGTAGGGGTACTCGGGAGGACATAAAGAAAATGCCTCTCATGCATCCGACTGCATTTGGTTGGGGATGTGAATGGGGGAAGTACGGGTGCTGCAGAAGTGGTGGGTTCCCAATTAGGATTGGCGAATGCAGCAGGAAGGGCATTATGGGCATGACAGGCCTGTGTTTGTCTTCTTCTTGGTGGCCGCGGGACACTACTTGTGCTTGCCACCTCACCAGCTTGGACTGCACTTATGGTACTCGCCAGGTCACCAAGTGTTACTGCAGTGCTGGTTTGACTACGACCGGGGTGTACTAGGCCGCTGGTGCTTGCCAGTTCACCAAAACGCTACCAAAAAAACTGTTAGCAGGGATCAGGCCTGACTCTGCGAACGCTGCAGTTATGCGTTTAGTGTTTTGTAAGTGACAGTGATCGATCGATACTGCACTTGGGTGGGCTGGGCGGAAGGGCAAAACGCAGGTGCTAGCAGGTATCTGGGCTGATCCCGCAAACACTGCGTTTTTGGGAACAATAAACTGCTGGGGATACTAGTATAGATCTGATCGGATCAGATATTGATCCGTTCAGATACTATACCACTAAGGGAGGTGTACGGTGCGTGCGTGGGTGTTAGCGCTACTGGCACTAACCTGACACTGCCTGTGGCTGGTGCTTGCCAGTTCACCAAAATGCTACCAAAAAAACTGTTAGTGATCGCAGGGATCAGGCTAGACTCTGCGAACGCTGCAGTTATGCGTTTAGTGTTTTGTAAGTGACAGTGATCGATCGATACTGCACTTGGGTGGACTGGGGTGGGCCGGGCGGAGGGGCAAAACGCAGGTGCTAGCAGGTATCTGGGCTGATCCCGCTAACACTTGATCCATTCAGATACTATACCACTAAGGGAGGTGTATGCTGCGTGCGTGGGTGTTAGCGGTACTGGAGCTAACCTGACGCTGCCTGGGGCGACGCAGACCCTATTTGACCCTAAAACCTAAGTTATATCACCGCCGGGCGATCAGGGGGCTAAACCTTTATTCGGTAATAAACGGCGGGTGCCCTGACACTATAAAACTAACCAGCGTCACCTGTAACAGTTATACTGTGATCACTGGTGAAAGGGTTAACTAGGGGGCAATCAGGGGGTTAAAACCTTTATTAGGTAGTATATGGGGGTCCCTGATGCTATAAAACGCTGACGGCGAACTTATATATTTACCTCCCTAACTAGCGTCACCAGTGACACTAATATAGCGATCAGAAAAACGATCGCTTAGTGACACTGGCGACGGGGGGTGATCAAGGGGTTAAAACTTTATTAGGGGGGGTTAGGGGGGGTACCCTAGAGCTAAAGGGGGCCTAACACTAACTGCCCTACCACACTAACTGTCACAAACTGACACCAATGCAGTAATCAGAAAAATAAAAAACTGCTTGGTGTCAGTGTGACGGGGGGGGGGGGGGGGGGGGGGGGTGGGGGGAGGGGGTGATTAGGGGGTGATCGGGGGGTGATCGGGGGTGTACAGTATGCCTGGCATGTTCTACTGTCATTGTCTTCCCTCCTCTGCGCCGGAACGGAAAATACCGAGCCGAGGAGAGATGACATCACTTCCTCCGCTTCTGTACTATACAGAAGCCGATGAAGCATTATACTCGCCAGGAATGATCGCGAGGGGGAAGCCACGAATGAGTGGCCTCCCCCTCACCTTTGATCGCCCCTGACGAGAATCCGACCGCCGCAGGCACTGGGGGGGGGTCCGATCGGACCCCCCGCCCGCGGGCAAGGACGTACAGGTAAGTCCTTATGCCTGCCCGTGCCATTCTGCCGACGTACATCGTCGTGCGGTGGTCGGCAAGTGGTTAAACAGACTTGCCGGTTATCGACAGTCCTTTTTCTCTCACGCTGTGTCTGTGTGAGAAAAAGAGAGCCATTAACCGGCAAGACTGTCAGTACATTATTTACACTGATAATCAGAGCACTGATCATCAGTGCCCTGATGATCAGTACAGCCCCATCAGTGCCTATCAGTGCCACCTATCAGTGCCACCTATCAGTGCTCATCAATGCCGTCTATCAGTGCCCATCAATGCCACCTATCAGTGCTACCTATCTGTGCTCATCAATGCTGCCTATCAGTGCCGCCTATCAGTGCCATCTATCAGTGCTCATCAATGCCACCTATCAGTGCTACCTATCTGTGCTCATCAATGCTGCCTATCAGTGCCCCCTATCAGTGCTCATCAATGCCGCCTATCAGTGCCCATCAATTCCACCTATCAGTGCTCATCAGTACTGTTTATCAGTGCCCATCAGTGCCACCTATCAGTGCTCATCAATGACACCTATCAGTGCTCATCAATGCCACCTACCAGTGCCCATCAGTACAGCCTATCCGTGCTGCCTATCAGTACTCATCAATGCCCATCAGTGCCACCTATCAGTGCTCTTCAATGTCGCCTATCAGTGCCCATTAGTGCCACCTATCAATGCTCATCAGTGCTGCCTATCAGTGCTCATCAGTGTAGTCCAACAGTGCAGCCTAACAGTGCCTCCTCAGCAGGACTCTGAGCTGAGAGCGTCTCTCTCATACAGCTCAGAGCCTGACTGACAGTTCACCCCTCCTCCTCCCTCGCACGGATAGGAGAGGAGAGAGCTGATCTGCTCTTTCTCCTCCTGCCTCTCTCCTCCTGTGTGCACTGTGGGAAGTGTGAAGCCCAAAATGATTCTCAAATTCAGCTCAATTCAGGAAGAGACTTCTGTGGGCATATACCATGTAAAGTGTGCCATGGTCCGCATTGATTGGTAGGCATAGTGAAAGATGGGCGTGCCCAATAAATATAGTTTGAGACACACCTTTTTACATATTTCAGCACCAGCTTCCTTTGTGGCTAGAGAGTTTTAATTTCCCTGAAATCTTAGCAAAATTGGGAGATTTCAGAAAAAATTTCAACATTTTTTAGAAATACATTAGAGTCAAATTGGAAGATGAAATTAGGGTGGTTTATGGGGGTTTCCTTATAGTGCAATTAGCTTTAAATTGCTCCTGACGGTTTTGGAAGCACCTTTCAAGTATCCTGAACCTGTTCTTGTGACAAAATGTGGCCCCTCAAAGGCTTTATTATTTTAATTTTTTTTCACAGAAAGTTAGACCCCTTTCACACTGGGGCGCTTTGCAGGCACTACAGCTTTTGAGGGCTTTTACACTGGAACGGTGCGCTGGCAGGACGCTAAGGCTACTTTTAGATTGGGGAGTTGTGGGTGTTGGCGGTCAGGCGGCACTATATTTAGCGCCGCTTTACCGTCGTTTTAGCGGCGCTATTAGACTGCTAGCAGGGCTGTTTTAACCCCAGCTAGCGGCCGAAAAAGGGTTAAAACCGCTCGCATAGAGCCACTGCAGTGGTGCTATGGTGGCAGTTTAGCGGCGCTGCCCAATTGTTTTCAATGGGAAGGGGCGTTTTAGAAACGGTGAATACACCGCTTCTACAGCGCTCCAAAGATGCAGCTTGTAGGACTTTTTTTTACCAGGGCTTTCACACTGGAGACACAGGAGAGGCGCTTTACAGGCGCTATACAGGCATTATTTTTAGCGCTGTAGCGCCTTTAAAGTGCCTTAGTGCAAAAGTAGCCTAAAAAAAGTCCTGCTAGCAGCATCTTTGGAGCGGTGAAGGAGCGGTGTGTATACAACTCCTGCACCACTCCTGCAAATTGAAATCAATGGGCAGCGTGGTTATACCACCGGCAAAGCGCTGCTGCAGCAGTGCTTTGTGGGTGGTTTTAACCTTTTCGCGGCTAGTTTTAACTCTTTCTCGGCCACTAGGGGGGTAAAAGCGGCTTAATAGCGCCGTGACATTGACGGTAAAGCGCCGCTAAAAAAAGCGGCGCTTTACCCCCGACGCACCCACCGCCCCAGTGTGAAAGGGGCCTTAAAGAAAAACTACTGTTACTAATAGCACTATGGGGTCTATGTACTGTACAAACACCTTGCTATACAAATGTGACAAACATGTGCAATAAAATTATCTTATATGATCGTAAGTGGCATCTAGTGGCAATAATTGGCAGTTATTTAAAAAAAATGCTTTATGGCCATTGGATCTCACTTACAATCATAGCAGATAATTATATTACATGAAATACCGCATGTTTCGTTGGGGCTATGCTAGTGTTTGTTACATTTGTACAGTGAATTTTTTATACAAAGACCCCTTAGTCTAATAAACAACACCAAAAAACCCACACACGCCCTCGAATGAAGAGAAAGAAAATGCAAGCAAATTTTTCCTAATCAACACAAAGAGGGAGTTTCCACTGAAATCACTCCACTCATCTCTTTTTTGGGCTCCTGGCTCCACCGCATGACATCTTAGAGCTGCAAAGGAGGTTGGTGCTGGAACACTTTCCAGGTGTTATGTAAGCCCAGCATGCATCACTGGCTGCGGGTCCTATTCTGGTTTATGTTTGACTAATGATGTATCTCCAAGCCCAATAGACAGTATCTTATCAGTACTAGCCCATTGCGCAAAGGGCTTTTGTACATCTGCGCCCCCCCCCCCCGTGCCTCACCATCGGTTAGAGAGTTACCCATCATATTCATGGGCCAAAACCTATACAGAGAAGGTGGAAAGGGACAGGCTAGACCCACAGTAACTATTAGATGGGGTCATTTTTGCATGTCAGCATTTTAAAAATCTAAAATTGATTGTAAAGGCTCATTTTTTTAAAAATAACAATCATGTTATACTTACCTCCTCTGTGCAATTGGTTTTGCACAGGGCAACCTGGATCCTCCTCTTCTCGGGTCCCTCTTTGCTGCTCCTAGCCCCTCCCTCCTTTGAGTGCCTCTCAGCCAGCAGCTTGCTACAGGGGGAACTCAAGCCGATTTAGAGCTCCGTGTATCCACTCAGACCTGATTGACAGCTGCGGGAGCCAGTGGCGCCATTGCTCTGACTCAGCCAATCAGGGGGAGTGTCCTGGATGGCTGAGGGGATTGTGGACATTGCTGGAGAAAGAAGGGGCTCAGGTAGGTAATTGGGGGGGGGGGGGTGCTGCTACACACAGAAGGTTTTTTATCTCAATGCATAGAATGCAATAAGATGAAAAAACCTTCTGCCTTTACAACTCCTTTAAATATATGCAGCTAAAGACTTACAAAGGAGTACAATAAAAATCCAAATCCTTAGCTTCAGTGTAGGTGACTATGTCCTTTATAAATCTTCTGTGCAGGAATGCTCAGTCCTCTTCCTGCTGCTGAACTTTCTTCGATGCGGAGGTTATTAGCTTCAGGTTTTCTGTGAAGCAGCTATGAAAAAATTCTTGATGAGCACCTGCTCTCTTCTCCCTCTCCTCCTCCACTGAGAAAAGTTCTTTCATTGCTTTTACTGCCTGTAACATGATCTGCGAATGAGGGGGAGAATACTACGACTCATCAGACTCTCTGCCATTCACAGATTGTGTTACAGGCAGTGAAAGCAATGAAAGAACTTTTCTCAGTGGAGGAGGGTGCTCTTCAGGAACTTTTTCACAACAGCTTCACAAAAGACCTGAGGTTTTTAACCCCCATGGTGCTGAAAGTTCAGAGGCAAGAAGAGAACTGGGCACCCTGCACAGAAGATTTATAACAAATCAAGCTGCCTGAATAACATAAGATATATCTCATTACAGGTAAGTTAGCTTACTAAAGCTATAGAGAATTTTTTTAAGCTAAACTGCAGCGTTAATAAGAATAGCATAACATACAATAACAATAGTACATTTCTGTTTTTTAATTTCAGGTACTCTATCAGAATAAAGATAATGAATTGCTAGATGTAAATGAATCTCAAGGTGCAGAAGAAAGAGTGTACCAGATTTCATCTTCTTTAAATGACCCATTTCATTGCACATCTCTAAGTTCACCAAAAAATGAAAATACTGGATTTTTGCCAAGTATGTTTTTTTTAACATTATCACTTCTTAAAGGGTACATGTGTACATGAATGTGGAGACCATTATTCAAGTCTGTAAAACCTTAGTGAATCAGTCCTAATTTTTTTGCAAATTGCAATTACTCCAAAAACAACACCAGCATTGTTCATATCTTTGATAATGTCACAGTGGAATCCTAGTAAAACATTAAGAGATGATTAGTGGAAAATAATGTGACAATAATGAGGTTTGATAAAGCCCAAACTGAGTGGACAAAATTTGTAAGTACTACATTTTCCCTCTTATTTCTCCAAAGGCCAGCTTTAAAGTGGAGTTCCACCTATTTAAAAGTCAGCAGCTACAAAAAGTGTAGCTGCTGACTTTTAATAATCAGACACTCACCTGTCCCACGGTCCAGCGATGCAGGCGCACGAAGCTCCGCTCCTCTATCCCACATCTCTGCCGGCATTCTAACTGTGGGCGCATAGCTGTGGCTTCATAGCCGGGCACACACTGCGGCTGCGTGAGCCATGCTGCTAGCTGTGAATGGCCGGACAATCTTCTGTGACATGTCCCAGAAGATTACAGGGAGGGAGGGGGGAGAGGTGATCCGCGGCGCCAGGGGAGGAAGAGGGAACTGGGTGCCTGTAAAAACAGGGTACCCGCTCCCACCCAAAAAATGACATGCCAAATGTGGCATGTCAGGGGATCACCAGCACTTGAAGTGGAAGTTCCATTTTTGGGTGGAACCCCGCTTTAAATATTATAACTGTGGTGGAGACGTGACAAATTCCACTTAACCCCCCACTAGGACACAGCTCAGTTTAAGACACAGTGGGGTTGATTTACAGTAAAGTTGTGCATGGTAGTCAATCCGCTTCTAACTTCAGCTTGTTCAATTGAGCTTGGATAAAAAAAACCTGGAAACAGTAACGAAAAGCAGAGATTGCTGAGAGCAAAGCAGGCTTTCATAAATCTCTAGCATCATCATAAATATGTATTTAGAAGAGTCTGCAAAGCCTCTTAATGCAGCCCTGTTGTAAATAACCTGTTAAACAGTATGGAAGAAAATACACATTCTGGCCTGGGTTTTTTAAATATCAAAAATATCAAATCCCACCTCTGGTTTATATTTCATAATTCAGTCTGTAATGGATATACAGTACCTTCATAAAACATTGTTTTATTGATGTATAAGAACATAACAATCAGGTACCAAACATATTACAAGGGTCAGAATAATTATGAGATATATTACCTCCTCAGGAAAACATACATAGGATTCATATCATATTTGGTGTCTATCAAATTGTAATTTCATTCCATTCAATAACATGTTGGTTGTCAGACTGTAAAACCCTATCACCTGGAACTATAGATGTAGCTAGAATGACTGGCATTAACAGGGTGTCTGCTGAGATATGATATAACGCAGCAGCACCCCCACAGTATCTCACAAAAGTGAGTACACCCCTCAAATTTTTGTAAATATTTTTTATTTTATTATATCTTTTCATGTGACAGCACTAAAGAAATTACACTTTGCTACAATGTAAAGTAGTAAGTGTACAGCTTGTATAACAGCGTACATTTGCTGTCCCCTCAAAATAACTCTCTCTAAATTTGGTGTTATTGTTCTTACTCTCTCATACTGGTCACTGAAAGTTCAGCATGACACCTCATGGCAAAGAACTCTCTGAGGATCGAAAAAAAAGAATTTTCTTAATCGTACATCATGGGATACAGAGCCATAGTAATTACTATGTGGGTTATAGGCCACCTTCAGGTGATGGACACTGGCACACCCTAAGACAGGAAGTCCACTCCCTATATAAACCCTCCCACTACTGGGAGTACCTCTGTTTTTTCACCAGTGTCTTAGGTGTTGGTCATGAGTAAAGATCTGCTGCGCTGAGCTCCACTGGAGCAATCCTTGCTGGGCCCAGCCTTGCAGCCGGATCCATTCAAAGTGTATTTTTAGGCCGAATTGAATGGTACCCGGGCCTCATGGCAGAAGAAATGAGGTTTAGCCCGTAACGCTTCTTTTTTTTAGAGAGCTGGACCCTGGGATCCAGTGCTTTGGTTTTTTCAGCCATAAAGATTCCTGGTGGGGTTTTCTATGGGTCCAGGAGTGTGGATCCCCCGATAAAAAGGGGCCCCGGTTCCTGAAGGTTTTTAAATGGAGCCCACCGTGAGGGGTGAAGATTGGGTCTGTTGGTTTTACCACAGAAATCCCTGTGGCGGGAAAGGTAAGTGGAGATTTCTAAGGAATTTTTAAGTTTCTTATGAATTGTCTCCTTTAAAAAGTAAATGTTGTCATGCCTAAAAGTCACCACTGGGGGCTGTATAGAGCACGTACCTTGTCATGCTTTCCTCAAAGATCACGCTGTGTCAGCAGAAGCTGCAGATTCCCACTGCAGAAAGATGCTCTTTTGAAAAGAGAGGGCGGCATGATGTGACAGAGGGGGTGGGGCTTAGCTCGGTGTTGGCGTGAGGCAACGTCCAGCGCGGGAGTATGTTTTAAAAGCTCCATTTTTGCTGGCTGCAGCTGTTGGAGGGACACAAGAGCAAAAAGGGGCATGTAAGAGGTTTGGTGACACAGGCATTTCCTTGGCACATTTACTAAAAGCATTAGGCTGAGCGTTAAGAGCAGTGGCAGTAGCTGGACTATTTGCTCAAGCAGTGGATGCCATTTCTTTTGGTAGTACCTTTGCATTTGTGCATTGGGCTATGGTCAGAAGGGGAGGTAGAAACACCCCAAAAAAGGGCTCAAGAGGGACTCCTTCAAGCTCAAAAAAGCCTAAACTCATCACTACAATAGCATCCTCCCCTGAGAGATCTGAAGTGGCTGGTCAGAGTGAGCCATCAGGGTCATCAGGTGTTGCAACTGTTTCCAACACTGCAGCCCCTGTCTATGTTACTGAAGAGATTTTTTCCTCAACTATATTAGGATTGAAGCAAAGGTTAGCGGCTTTAATCGCATCCCAGAGTGGGACTAAGCGCGATAGGTCCCCTTCCGTTACCCAGGACCCTTAAACTGAGGAACCGGGGGGTGGGAGATGATGAATTTTTCTCAGGAGCTGGGAAGAGGCTGATGACTCCTCTTCTGAGGGGTCAAATGCGGAAGGATCGGGTTCACAATCTGAAAGATTGATGGTTCAATCTCTTACTAAATTGGTCCGCTCCACATTTATGCTACCCTTAACTGAGTCGGTTGATAAACCTACCTCTTGTTTGGGTTCGCTAAAGCCTCCCCAAGCTGTGCATGATTTTCCTGTACATTCATTGCTGGAAAAGCTTATGTATTCTGAGTGGGATCACCCAGATAAGCATTTTTATCCTCCTAAAAAGTTTTCAACACTTTATCCTATGGAGGAAAAGTTTAATAAAAAATGGGATATACCAGCAATTGATGCTGCTATATCCTCTGTAAATAAAAGTTTGACTTGTCCAGTAGACAGTGCTCAAATGCTTAGGGATCCAACGGATAAAAAGTTGGAATTCCTATTAAAGAATACTTTTTCTCTGGCAGGTTCAGTAACTCAGCCTGCGCTGGCAGCAATTGGGGTATGTCAATCCTTGAGAGACCAGTTTAAATAGGTGCTCAAGGTTATTCCTGATCAGCAGGCCCAAAATTTGGCCGAGTTACCAGGGGCGTTATGTTTTGCAATAAAAACACTATGAGAGATTCTATTCTCCAGGCCTCAGGCCTTACGCTTGGGCTGGTGCATATGCGTAGAATACTATGGTTGAAAAATTGATCAGCCGAAGCACCATGCAAAAAGCTTCTGGCTAGTTTTCCTTTTCGCGGTGAACGGCTGTTTGGGGATGATCTGGATAAATACATCCAAAGAATTTCTAATGGGAAAAGTACCCTTTTGCCAGTTAGGAAAAGGAGTAAGCGTATTTCATTTAAACAAGCCTCTTCTCCAGTGCCAGGAGCATCAGCCTCCAGGCAGTCACGACGGCCTCCACCGTTAAATTCAAGAGGTAAACCTCAGGGTCAACCCCAGGGACAAAACAAAAGAAGTCCTGGGGAAGGAAACCTACAAAACAAAATACTAAAGCCTCCTTATGAAGGGGCGCCCCCGCTCGCTCGAGTGGGGGGAAGATTTCTGCAGTTCTCAAGGATGTGGCAGGAAGAGTGTCAAGACAAATGGGTGGCTTCCTCAATAACTCTAGGGTACAAACTAGAGTTCCGAGAGTCCCCAGCTCCTCATTTTCTCAGATCAAATATTCCCAGGGATCCAGAGAAAAAGAAGTCTCTCTTTCAAGCATTGGACCATCTTTTGTCTCAAAAGGTGATATTGGTGGTCCCCATGGAAGAGCAGGGATTGGGGTTTTTTTTTCAAACCTTTTCACGGTACCAAAACCAAATGGAGATGTCAGACCCATTCTAGATCTCAAAGATCTAAACTGGTTTTTGAATATCCGCTCTTTTCGAATGGAGTCAATCCGATCAGTAGTCTCCATCCTACAAGGGGGAGAACTTCTGGCGTCAATCGAGATCAAGGATGCATAGCTCCATGTGCCTATTTTTCCCGCTCACCAGAATTATCTACGTTTCGAGATAGAAAATCTTCTTTTTTTAGTTTGTAGCTCTGTCTTTCGGTCTAGCTACTGCACCTCGAGTATTTAAAAGGTTCTGGCCCCTCCTCAAGCAAGATTAAGGGCTCAAGGTATAACAATTTTAGCTTACCTAGACGATCTCCTCTTGATAGACCAGTTGGTAGCCCGCTTAGACCAAAGTATGGTCACCACATTCAACTATCAGGAATACCTAAGTTGGATTCTCAACCTAGAGAAATCTTCCTTAAAACCATCAAGGAGATTGGAATACTTGGGTCTGATCATAGATACAGCCCAGAAGAGGGTATTCTTACCCCAGGCGAAGATCAGTGCCATAAGGGAGCTGATTCAGGTAGTCAAGGCAAAGAAGAATCCTTCTATTCGACTTTGCATGAGGTTTTCGGGAAAGATGGTGCCTTCATTCGAGGCCGTTCCTTATGCTCAGTTTCATTCGAGACTGCTGCAAAACAGTATCCTATCGGTTCGGAACAAGAAGGTCCAAGCTCTAGATTTCCCAATGTGTTTGTCTCCAAAGGTGTACCAGAATCGCAGTTGGTGGTTGATAACCAAGAATCTGCAGAAGGGAAAATGCTTCCTACCAGTTACCTGGAAGCTGGTAAAATCAGATGCCAGCCTTTCGGGTTGGGGAGCAGTCCTGGAAGAGGCGGCTGTCCAAGGGAAATGGTCCAGATCAGAAATGACCTTGCCCATCAATATTCTAGAGATTCGAGCAGCGTGCTTGGCCTTGAGGGGCTGAATGTTCAGGTTATGGAATTGTCCTGTCAGGATCCAATCCGACAATGCCCCAGCAGTGGCCTATATCAATCACCAAGGGGGCACGAGAAGTCGTGCGGCCCATAGAAAGGTGAATCATATCCTAACTTGGGCAGAAAACAATGTACCTTGCCTATCGGCAGTCTTCATTCCAGGAATAGAGAATTGGCAGGCGGACTACTTGAGTCACCAGCAGTTTTTCCCAGGAGAATGGTCTCTTCACCCCGATATCTTCCTGACAATATGTCAAAGATGGGGCATTCCGGACGTAGATCTGTTTGCGTCCAGGTTCAACAAGCGGAACGGATGCCTTGGTATTCCCATGGAATCAGTTTTTACTGATTTATGCATTCCTTCCCGTTCTGCTGCTTCCACGACTTCTTTGCAGGATCAAGCAGGAAGGGAAGTCGGTGATTCTTGTGGCCCCGGCGTGGCCCAGGAGATCTTGGTATGCAGAGATCATAAAGATGGCGGTAGGGGACCCATGGACCCTACCACCACGTCCAGACCTTCTCTTGCAAGGTCAGGTATTCCACCCTACCTTACAAACGCTATATTTAACGGTTTGGCTATTGAGACCCACATTCTGAAGAAGTGTGGGCTGTCAGGTTCAGTGGTATCTACCTTGGTTATTGCAAGGAAGCCGGCCTCCAGAACCATATATTATAGAGTCTGGAAGGCATATGTCTCCTGGTGTGAATCCAGGGGTTGGCACCCCAGGAAGTATGTCATGGGTAGAATCCTTGACTTTCTCCAAATGGGGTTAGAAATGAAGCTGGCCTTAAGTACTATCAAAGGCCAGGTTTTGGCCTTATCGGTATTATTTCAGTGACCACTTGCTTCACATTCTTTGGTTCGTAGCTTTATTCAGGGGGTAACGTGGCTTAATCCTCCGGTTAGGTCACCCCTGAACCCTTGGGACTTGGGATTTAGTTCTGTCAGCATTACAGAAACAGTGTTTTGAGTTGATACGACATATTCCCTTGGCCCTTTTGACAAGGAAACTAGTTTTTCTGGTAGCCATATCTTCTGCAAGAAGGGTATCAGAGTTGGCTGCTCTTTCTTGTAAACAGCCATATTTAATTATTCACAAGGATAAGGTAGTATTGCGTCCTCATCCTAACTTTCTACCGAAGGTAGTGTCAAGTTTTCATTTAAACCAGGTTATTGATCTACCCTAATTTTTTCCAGAACCCGGTTCTACGGAAGACAAGTCACTACATTCTCTTGATGTGGTGAGAGCAGTCAAAGTCTACTTGAAGGCGACTGCTCAGATTCGAAAAACGGATGTTTTGTTTGTATTGCCTGAAGGTCCTAAAAGAGGACAGGCAGCATCGAAATCTACTATTTCTAAATGGATTCGACAAGTAATTGTTCAAGCTTATGGTTTAAAGAGGAAAATTCCACCTTTTCAAATAAAGCGCACTCCACAAGGGCTGTTAGTGCTTCTTGGGCAGTGCATCACCAAGCCTCCAAGGCTCAAATCTGCAAGGCCGCAACTTGGTCTTCAGTCCATACATTTACCAGATTCTGTCAGGTGGATGTAAAAAGTCATGAAGATATCACCTTTGGGCGCAGTGTGCTGCAGGCAGCAGTATAAGTCCTCTGATCTCATGGTGCCCTACTTTTGTTGTGTCTCCCTCCCTTCAGTTGGCATTGCTCTGGGACATCCCACATAGTAATTATTATGGCTCCCTGGTCCGTGATGTACGATTAAGAAAATAGGATTTTTATAACAGCTTATCTGTAAAATCCTTTTCTTTGAAGTACATCATGGAACACAGAGTTCCCTCCCCTCTTTCTGGTATACACGTGTATTGCTTTGCTACAAAAACTGAGGTACTCCCAGTAGTGGGAGGGGTTATATAGAGAGTGGACTTCCTGTGTTAGGGTGTGCCAGTGTTCATCACCTGAAGGTGGCCTATAACCCACATAGTAATTACTATGGCTCTGTGTCCCGTGATGTACTTCAAAGAAAAGTATTTTACAGGTAAGCTGTTATAAAAATCCTATTGTTGCTCTACATAAAGATGTCCTAGGTTATAAAAAGGAGCGCAAGGTCTCTAACATCCACCAGATCCATGATGTTGTCATAGAAGTGTGGAAGAGGACTCCAATGGCAACCTGTGAAGCTCTGGTGAACTCCATGCCCAAGAGGGTTAAGGCAGTGCTGGAAAATAATGGTGGCCACACAAAATATTGACACTTTTTTCCCAATTTGGACATTTTCACTTAGGGGTGTGCCTTCTTTTTATTGCCAGCGGTTTAGACATTAATGGCTGTGTGTTGCGTTATTTTGAAGGGACGGCAAATTTACACTGTTATGCAAGCTGTACACTCACTACTTTACATTATAGCAAAGTGTAACTTAACATGAAAAGATATAATAAATTATTTACAAAAATGTGAAGGCTGTACTCAGTTTTGTGAGATACTGTATATCACACCCCGCAGATCTTGTGATTGGGTGGCTGTTGGTTCAGTAACACACTGTAGAGGGTCAACAAAAAGCTGCTGTTATCAGCAATTGCAGATCTTGCTTTTAATGAAGTTATGGATGACCTCTAACAGTCAGTTATGAAAGCCAGTGACTCTAATACATCAGAATGTAAAATCAAGAAAAACTGTATAAGCAACTAATTTGTATATATTCAGTATGTTATATGTGAACAGCCAGCTAGCACTTAAAAAGTGTTTTACACCCAAAACTATCAAAGCAAAGAACAAAGTGCAGCACTATTCAAAATATACTAATGATAACTTGCAAATAGCAAAATAATGTATACCATTCTATCTCAAACATTCAAAATGTGTGCCATACAATCCATCAAGAAAATCCAGTGGCAAAAAAATAGTGCAGTCCAAAGCCACTAAGGTAGGGTGACCAGACGTCCCCGGTTTCTGGGGACAGTCCCCGTTTTGAGGACACCTTCCCCAGAGCCTGTGTGTCTCCAGATTTGTCCCTGGATTCAGGGGCGGCTCCCATACCCATTGCTGACAGCCTAACAGGACATGCAGCAGTGTGACCATGGATCTAGCGCAGACAGTGATTGGGGGCAAGCGGGGGCGCATGGCTGCAGAGAGAGTGAGTGGAGCTGTCAAATTGAAACTCTGATGGGGCAAGGCTGATATGCAGAGCTCCGCCCTTTTTGTCAGACAACCCAGTACATAGACAAACAGCCAAGTTTTCGAGAGAATACCGGCGTTAAGTGGGCGGGAAGAACATCAAGGGGCCATAAGCTGACAAGTGTCTCTCTCCCTCTGCCTCTCTGCTACATTAGCAGACAATCCCTTCTAGTATTCTCTCCCTGCATGGCTCAGTCATCTGTTATCAGCTCTCCTTCCCTGCATTATCTTCTGTCAATCTCCATAAGTTTTCTACCCCTCCCCCTTCTAAATACTTGTCCTGCTCACATTCTCCCTTATTAGTCCCACTGATTGTGCCCAGATCAGTCACTCCTGTACTCTCCTTCTCTGTCTCATAGTGGATTGTTCCTCCAACTCACTGCCCCCAGCCTGTGTATTCTTTTCTGTTCTCCCCCTCCAGCTCTGCCCCCAGCCTGTGTATTCTTTTCTGCTCTGCCTCCCTGACCCAGTCACAGCCGTTCTCACTCCTCTTCTAGTCTCATTCCCCCTCAATTCTGATATAAATCTCCCATCCCCGTATCTAATGTAACTTCTACTCCCCCCTACACTAAAATCACCCCTTGCACGCTCCATTCCCCTCTACAAATCTCTGTATCACTGCTCAGCCACCACCATGTAACAATTTACTAACTGATCTGGTTAATGTGTCACATTTTCTATCACCTATAGCTTGAATCTGGCAATATAGGATTCTTAATTGAGTCTGAGCGCTAGTCCAACTGCATCCATAACTCCAGGTCAGTCCTATTCCCTCACCTATAATAACATTAAGGCCCCTTTCACACGAACGATCCGTTCAGGTCCGCCTGTCAGTTTTTTAGGCAGACCTGAATGGACCCTCCATAGATCTCTATGGAGCGTCGGATGTCAGCGGTGACATGTCCGCTGACATCCGACCCGCTCCGATCCGAAAATGTGTAACGAAGGAAAAACCTACTTTTCCATCCGTTTTCAGATCGGATCGGGTGACGACGGACTCTACGGTCCGTCATCATCCGTTCCCCCATAGGGGAGAGCAGCACTCTGACAGGTCCGTCGCTGCACAGTGTGCAGCGACGGACCTGTCATCTTCCTGCTCAGCGGGGATCGGCGGAGCGTTCCCCGCTGAGCAAGCGGATGTTCACAGGGGGCGGATCATCATGGATCCGTCCCGTGTGAAAGAGCCCTAAGACTGGGTTCACACTTGTGCAATCACTGACATCACTTGTGATCGCACTGCATCGCTTTGCACATCACATGCGATGTCTGTGCAACTGTATGGCTGAAATTCCATCACATTTACACCAGAATGGTGAAGGACTCTTTTTTTGGTCCACACTGGAATCGTCAACATCCATGTGATCCGATTCCTGCACCATTTCACAGTTCGCACTGCAATCTGTGAACCAATCTGGGGGTGTTATTAGCTTTCTATTGACACCTGCAGCGGTTAGCAGATGTCAGTGTTAAGTGCCTGTGATTCAGGTGTGATGCGGGAACCTGCACAGGATCCGCAGGGTTTCCCACATCACACCACTGTGAACCCAGCCTTAATCATTTCACTATATTTCTATTTTTTTCAAACATTTTTTCAATGGATACTTAATAATCAATAATCGGTGGGGGTCGATCTCCAAAAACAATCCCTCTATAGGATCAGCCTTCTCCCTGTCCAGGATCTAACCCCCCCCCCCAGCAGACCTAATCCTCCAGTGCAACCAGCAGCAGCTTCTTCTCTCTCAGCACACAGGGGGATAGTTTCAGGATAGGGGGTGAGGGTGCATTCCTGAACCTTGCACTCTGTACGTAGCATCCTCCTGAGCCCTGAACTCTGTACGTAGCATCCTCCTGAGCTCTGCACTCTGTACGTAGCATCCTCCTGAGTCCTGCACTCTGTACGTAGCATCCTCCTGAGCCCTGCACTTGGTTTGTAGCATCCTCCTGAGCTCTGAACTCTGTACGTAGCATCCTCCTGAGCTCTGCACTCTGTATGTAGCATCCTCCTGAGCCCTGCACTCTGTATGTAGCATCCTCCTGAGCCATGCACTCTGTACGTAGCATCCTCCTGAGCCCTGCACTCTGTACGTAGCATCCTGCTGAGCTCTGCACTCTGTACGTAGCATCCTGCTGAGCCCTGCACTCTATACGTAGCATCCTCCTGAGCCCTGCACTATGTACATAGCATCGTCCTGAGCCCTGCACTATGTACATAGCATCGTCCTGAGCCCTGCACTCTGTAGGTAGCATCCTCCTGAGACCTGCACTCTGTATGTAGCATCCTCCCGAGCCCTGCACTCTGTACGTAGCATCCTCCCGAGCCCTGCACTCTGTACATAGCATCCTTCCGAGCCCTGCACTCTGTACGTAGCATCCTCCTGAGCCCTGTACTCTGTACGCAGCATCCTCCTGAGCCCTGCACTATGTACGTAGCATCCTCCTGAGCCCTGCACTCTGTAGGTAGCATCCTCCTGAGACCTGCACTCTGTACGTAGCATCCTCCCGAGCCCTGTACTCTGTACGTAGCATCCTCCAGAGCCCTGCACTCTGTACGTAGCATCCTCCCGAGCATGCACTCTGTACGTAGCATCCTCCCGAGACCTTCATTCTGTACATAGCATCCTCGAGAGCCCTGAATTCTGTACGTAGCATCCTCCTGAGCCCTGCACTTTGTATGTAGCATGCTCCTGAGCTCTGCACTTTGTACATAGCATCCTCCCCAGCCCTGCACTCTGTACGTTGCATCCTCCTGAACCCTGCACGTAGCATCCTCCTGCATGTAGCACCAGCATACAGGAGCCACACTGACCACCAGCATACAGGGGGCACACTGACCACCAATATGCTGGGCCAGTGGTTACCAGTATACAGTGAGCATAACAAATCAACAACTACCATACAACTAAAAAAATCTCAAAAGCAATAAGAGAATCGTGTTAGCTGGTTCCCTCATCTAACACGAATACATAAAAAGCAAAAAAAATGCAGCACTGCCCTACACTTCATCTATAAAATTATACAAATGGACTTATAAGTACAATGGTAAAACCTATAAATGAATATCCAGTGCAATTCAACCAATGTATTGCAATATGAATATAGTAGTGATGATGTCGCCCCCTCTGCAAAAGGTAGGAAATATTGCAGAGCAATGTGCAAATAGTGGTGAAACCCCCTATATATGATCATAATAAAATGTAAAATATGTACATCAATTGTACATTTTATTATGATTATATATAGGGGGTTTCACCACTATTTGCACATTGCAGCTCTGCAATATGTCCTATCTTCTGCAGAGAGGGTGAAACCATTACTACTATGTTCTAATACACTGGTTGATTTGCATCTCTGCTATTATTATTTTATGTAGGGGGTTTCACCATTATTTGCACATTGAAGCTCTGCAATTTCTCAAAATATTTTCGCAGAGGGGGTGACACCATCACTATTATTTTGCAATACATTGGTTGATGTGCACTGAATATTCATTTATAGGTTTTACCATTGCACTTATAAGTCAATTTGTAGAATTGTATAAAGGACGTGTAGAATTGTGTATTGGTATACAGAGGCCAGGACATACTGATCACCATTGTACGCCATAGGAAGAAACCTCCACTTGCTGACCACGCCCACTTGCTGGGCACATCCACTTTTTGGCCACACCCACAGGTGTGCGTTAGCACGCCGCATTAGCACCCTCGCTTTTTACCTCAAGCACCACCATAGCACCTCCTATAAAAATTGTCTGGAGCTGCCCCTGCCCAGATTAGAATTGAATTTTCCCGCCCCATCCCTCCCTCTAAGTTTTTTTCGTATCTTCTTAACATTTAGTAGTCCTATCCAAAAAATTCTAAGAAGCATCTTTTATTTATCTCATGGATGAAATGTGAGAAATGACATATACAGTATCTCACAAAAGTGAGTACACCCCTCAGATTATTGTAAATATTTTATTCTATCTTTTCATGTGACAACACTGAAGAAATGACACTTTGATACAATGTAAAGTAGTGAGTGTACAGCTTGTATAACAGTGTACATTTGTGTCCCCTCAAAATAACTCAACACACAGCCATTAATGTCTAAACCACTGGCAACAAAAGTGAGTACTAAGTGAAAATGTCCAAATTGGGACCAATTACCTATTTAGCTTCCCCGATGTGTTAGTGTTACAAGGTCTCAGGTGTGAATGGGAAGCAGATGTGTTAAATTTGGTGTTATTGCTCTCACTCTCTGAGGATATGAAAAAAAGAATTGTTGCTCTACATAAAGATTGCAAATGCAATAAAAAGATTGCCAAGACCCTGAAACTGAGCTGCAGCGTGGTGGCCAAGACCATACAGCGGTTTAACAGGACAGGTTCCACTCAGAACAGGCCTTGCCATGGTCAACCAAAGAAGTTGAGTGCCTGTGCTCAGCGTCATATCCAGAGGTTGTCTTTGGGAAATAGACGTATGAATGCTGCCAGCATTGCTGCAGAGGTTGAAGGGGTGGGGGGTCATCCTGTCAGTGCTCAGACCATACGCCGCAAACTGCATCAAATCGGCCTGCATGTCTGTGGTCCTAGAAGGAAGCCTCTTCTAAAGATGATGCACAAGAAAGCCCGCAAACAGTTTGCTGAAGACAAGTAGACTAAGGACATGGATTACTGGAACCATGTCCTGTGGTCTGATGAGACCCGATAAACGTATTTAGTTCAGATGGTGTCAAGCGTGTGTCGCGGCAATCTGGTGAGGAGTACAAAGACAAGTGTGTCTTGCCTACAGTCAAGCATGGTGGTGGGAGTGTCATGGTCTGAGACTGCATGAGTGCTGCCGGCACTGGGGAGCTACAGTTCATTGAGGGAACTATGAATGCCAACATGTACTGTGACATACTGAAGCAGAGCATGATCCCCCTCCTTCGGAGACTGGGCCGCAGGGCAGTATTCCAACATGATAACGACCCCAAACACACCTCCAAGATGACCACTGCCTTGCTAAAGAAGCTGAGGGTAAAGGTGATGGACTAGCCAAGCATGTCTCCAGACCTAAACCCTATTGAGCATCTGTGGGGCATCCTCAAAGGTGGAGGAGTGCAAGGTCTTTAACCACTTCAGCCCCGGAAGGATTTACCCCCTTCCTGACCAGAGCACTTTTTACAATTCGGCACTGCGTCGCTTTAACTGCTAATTGCGCGGTCATGCAATGCTCTACTCAAACGAAATTTGCGTCCTTTTCTTCCCACAAATAGAGCTTTCTTTTGATGGTATTTGATCACCTCTGCCGTTTTTATTTTTTGCGCTATAAACGGAAAAAGACTGAAAATTTTGAAAAAAAATGATATTTTCTACTTTTTGTTATAAAAAAAATCCAATAAACTAAATTTTAGTCATACATTTAGGCCAAAATGTATTCGGCCACATGTCTTTGGTAAAAAAAATGTCAATAAGCGTATATTTATTGGTTTGCGCAAAAGTTATAGCGTCTACAAACTAGGGTACATTTTCTGGAATTTACACAGCTTTTAGTTTATGACTGCCTATGTCATTTCTTGAGGTGCTAAAATGGCAGGGCAGTACAAAACCCCCCCAAATGACCCCATTTTGGAAAGTAGACACCCCAAGGAAATTGCTGAGAGGCATGTTGAACCCATTGAATATTTTTTTTTTTTGTCCCAAGTGATTGAATAATGACAAAAAAAAAAAAAAAATTTACAAAAAGTTGTCACTAAATGATATATTGCTCACACAGGCCATGGGCATATGTGGAATTGCACCCCAAAATACATTCAGCTGCTTCTCCTGAGTACGGGGATACCACATGTGTGGCACTTTTTGGGAGCCTAGCCGCGTACGGGGCCCCGAAAACCCAGCACCACCTTCAGGATTTCTAAGGGCATACATTTTTGATTTTACTCCTCACTACCTATCACAGTTTTGAAGGCCATAAAATGCCAAGATGGCACAAACCCCCCCCAAATGACCCCATTTTGGAAAGTAGACACCCCAAGCTATTTGCTGAGAGGCATGGTGAGTATTTTGCAGCTCTCATTTGTTTTTGAAAATGAAGAAAGACCAGAAAAAAAAAATTTTTTTTTCTTTTTTCAATTTTCAAAACTTTGTGACAAAAAGTGAGGTCTGCAAAATACTCACTATACCTCTCAGCAAATAGCTTGGGGTGTCTACTTTCCAAAATGGGGTCATTTGGGGGGGGTTTGTGCCACCTGGGCATTCCATGGCCTCCTAAACTGTGATAGGCAGTGAAGAGTGAAATCAAAAATTTACGGCCTTAGAAAGCCTGAAGGCGGTGCTTGGTTTTCGGGGTCCCGTGCGCGGCTAGGCTCCCAAAAAGTCCCACACATGTGGTATCCCCGTACTCAGGAGAAGCAACAGAATTTATTTTGGGGTGTAATTTCACATATTCCCATGGCACGTTTGAGCAATATAACATTTAGTGACAACTTTGTGCAAAAAAAAAAAAAAAAAATTTGTCTCTTTCCCGCTACTTGTGTCACAATATAAAATATTCCATGGACTCGACATGCCTCTCAGCAAATAGCTTGGGGTGTCTACTTTCCAAAATGGGGTCATTTGGGGGGGGTTTGAACTGTCCTGGCATTTTATGCACAACATTTAGAAGCTTATGTCACACATCACCCACTCTTCTAACCACTTGAAGACAAAGCCCTTTCTGACACTTTTTGATTACATGAAAAAATTATTTTTTTTTGCAAGAAAATTACTTTGAACCCCCAAACATTATATATTATTTTAAAGCAAATGCCCTACAGATTAAAATGGTGGGTGTTTCATTTTTTTTTTTTCACACAGTATTTGCGCAGCGATTTTCAAACGCATTTTTTGGGGAAAAAACACACTTTTTTAAATTTTAATGCACTAAAACACACTATATTGCCCAAATGTTTGATGAAATAAAAAAGATGATCTTAGGCCGAGTACATGGATACCAAACATGACATGCTTTAAAATTGCGCACAAACGTGCAGTGGCAACAAAATTAATACATTTTTAAAAGCCTTTAAAAGCCTTTACAGGTTACCACTTTAGATTTACAGAGGAGGTCTACTGCTAAAATTACTGCCCTCGATCTGACCTTCGCGGTGATACCTCACATGCATGGTGCAATTGCTGTTTACATTTGACGCCAGACCGCCGCTTGCGTTCGCCTTAGCGCGAGAGCAGGGGGGACAGGGGTGCTTTTTATTTATTTATTTTTTTTCTTTATTATTTTTTTGCTTTTTTATCTTATTTTTAAACTGTTCCTTTCATTTTTTTTTTTAAATCATTTTTATTGTTATCTCAGGGAATGTAAATATCCCCTATGATAGCAATAGGTAGTGACAGGTCCTCTTTTTTGAAAAAATTGGGGTCTATTAGACCCTAGATCTCTCCTCTGCCCTCAAAGCATCTGACCACACCAAGATCGGTGTGATAAAATGCTCCCCCAATTTCGCAATGGCGCTATTTACATCCGGCGAAATCTAAGTCATAAAATGCTCGTAGCTTCCGGTTTCTTAGGCCATAGAGATGTTTGGAGCCACTCTGGTCTCTGATCAGCTCTATGGTCAGCTGGCTGAATCACCGGCTGCATTCTCAGGTTCCCTGTTGAGACAGGAGAGCCAGAGAAAAACACGGAAGACGGTGGGGGGGGGGGGGGGCATTCCCTCCCACTGCTTGTAAAAGCAGTCTAGAGGCTAATTAGCCGCTAAGATTGCTTTTACATGAAAGCCGACCGCTGGCTAAAAAGAATGATACCAAGATGATACCTAAACCTGCAGGCATCATTCTGGTATAACCACTCAAAGTCGTGAATGGCGTACCTGAAGACAAAAAAATGGTTAACAATAAAGCACAGTAAACGGTAAAGTATAAAAAATTGCATACCTGAAAAGCAAACATGATAAAACATAATAACAATAAAACATTGCAGAATAGAATACAGTAAAAAAGAGCAGAACAATAGAGAGAGAGAATAGAGAGAGAGAACAATAAAACAACAACTATTTTTTTTTATTTTTGTTTGTGTTTTTTTTTTTTTTTACACTTTTTTTTTGTAACTGTAACTTTTATAACTGTAACCGCTTCCAGGTTCGGGTCTCTCAAAATGCGATGGCATCTTGGGAGACCCTGTGAAAGTGTGCCTAGTCTGTCCAATGCTGTACCCTACGCTAATACTCAACTAGTGAATGGTAGCGTTCAAAACATTCACCAATGCAAAGACCAGGATTGTCAGGACAGGAGGGACAATAATAGTGAGTGTCACGCCTATATCCGCGCTTGCTGCAGACACAACATCTTTTTTGGGGGGGTTCGTTGGGTAGGGGTACTCGGGAGGATATATAAATGCCTCTCATGCAGCCGACTGCATTTGGTTGGGGATGTGAATGGGGGAAGTACGGGCGCTGCAGAAGCGGTGGGTTCCCAATTAGGATTGGCGAATGCAGCAGGAAGGGCACTATGGGCACGACGGGCCTGTGTTTGTCTTTTTGGTGGCAGCGGGACACTACTTGTGCTTGCCACCTCACCAGCTTGAACTGCACTTATGGGACTCGCCACGTCACCAAGTGTTACTGCAGTGCTGGTTTGACTACGACCGGGGTGTACTAGGCCGCTGGTGCTTGCCAGTTCACCAAAACGCTACAAAAAAAAGTGACAGTGATCGATCGATACTGCACTTGGGTGGGCTGGGCTGGGCCGGGCGGAGGGGCAAAACGCAGGTGCTAGCAGGTATCTGGGCTGATCCCGCTAACACTGCGTTTTTGGGAACCCTAAACTGCTGGGGACGCCAGTATAGATCTGATCGGATCAGATATTGATGCGTTCAGATACTATACCACTAAGGGAGGTGTACGGTGCGTGTACGGTGCGTGCATGGGTGTTCGCGGTACTGGTGCTAATCTGACGCTGCCTAGGGCGACGCATATCACCGCCGGGCGATCAGGGGGCTAAACCTTTTTTCGGTAATAAACGGCGGGTGCCCTGACACTATAAAAAATAAACAAACTAACCAGCGTCACCCGTAACGGTTATACGGTGATCAGTGGTAAAAGGGTTAACTAGGGGGCCATCAAGGGGTTAAAACATTTATTAGATAGTATATGGGGGTCCCTGTCGCTATAAAACACTGACGGCGAACCTAAATATTTACGTCCCTAACTAGCGTCACCAGCGACACTAATACAGCGATCAGAAAAATGATCGCTTAGCGACACTGGCGACAGGGGGTAATCAAGGGGTTAAAACTTTATTAGGGGGGGGTAAGGGGGGTACCCTAGACCTACAGGGGGCTAAACTTTTATTTGGTAATAAACGGCGGGTGCCCTGACACTATAAAAAATAAACAAACTAACCAGCGTCACCCGTAACGGTTATACGGTGATCAGTGGTGAAAGGGTTAACTAGGGGGCAATCAAGGGGTTAAAACATTTATTAGGTAGTATATGGGGGTCCCTGTCGCTATAAAACGCTGACGGCGAACCTAAATATTTACGTCCCTAACTAGCGTCACCAGCGACACTAATACAGCGATCAGAAAAATGATCGCTTAGCGACACTGGTGACGGGGGGTGATCAAGGGGTTAAAACTTTATTAGGGGGGGTAAGGGGGGTACCCTAGACCTACAGGGGGGTAACAGTCACTACCCTAACACTGCTAACTGTCACAAACTGACACTATGCAGTAATCAGGAAAAAAAAAACAAAAAAAAAAAAAAACCTGCTTGGTGTCAGTTTGTGACAGGGGAGGGGGGTGATTGGGGGGGGATCGGGGGGCGATCGGGGGGGGATCGGGGGTGTAAGGTATGCCTGGCATGTTCTACTGTGTGTGTGTGAGTGTTGGTGCACTTACATGTCATCTCCCCTCGGCGCTGGAACGGAAACTCCCGAGCCGAGGAGAGATGACATCACATCCTCTGCCTCTGTGTACTATACAGAGGCAGGGGATGTTTGTCATTGGCTGGGAGCGATCGCGAGGGGGGGGCCACGATCGGATGGCCTCCCCCTCGTCTCCCATCGCTTCCAACCAAATGCCGACCGCAGCTGGCACCGGGGGGGGGGTCCGATCGGACCCCCCACCCGCGGGAAGGCAATCACGTTTCAGGTACGTGATTTTGCCTGCCCGTGCCGCTCTGCTCACGTATATAGGCGTGAGGCGGTCGGCAAGTGGTTAACATTCACCAGCTCCATGATATCGTCATGGAGGAGTGGAAGAGGACTCCAGTGGCAACCTGTGAAGCTCTGGTGAACTCCGTGCCCAAGAGAGTTAAGGCAGTGCTGGAAAATAATGGTGGCCACACAAAATATTGACACTTTGGGCCCAATTTGGACATTTTCACTTAGGGGTGTACTCACTTTTGTTGCCAGGGGCTTAGACATTAATGGCTGTGTGTTGAGTTATTTTGAGGGGAAACAAATTTACACTGTTATACAAGCTGTACACTCACTACTTTACATTGTAGCAAAGTGTCATTTCTTCAGTGTTGTCACATGAAAAGATAGAAGAAAATATTTACAAAAATATGAGGGGTGTACTCAGTTTTGTGAGATACTGTATAATAGCATATAATCATTCCATACTCACATACCATATACACTGCATATATCATTGGAGGAAAATATGATTATAAAATAGTTTACCATTTGCCAATAAAAAAAAAATGTCCCTGGATTTCATTTTAAAAATCTGGTGACCTTACACTAAGGGCAGTATCAAAATGTTTATGTGTTATGAAAGTTCACAAGTGATCGTCTTAGAACACTCTTGCTGTGCACAGACAAGTGATCTTCTTTTGAAAACACTCTTGACTGCTGAGGTGCAATAAGCCCAGGTCCCATACCATAACTTACCATGGCCATTTATAATTCCTTACCCCTTCTTCCCATCCAATAAAAACCACATACAACCATTAATGTTGGCAAGGGCAAGGCCACAACTTTTATTAACTCAAAACATAACATTAAATATTTAAACCGTGCCAGTCACAGTTGCACTGTGAGCACTCAACTCCAAATGTAAAAGGGAGATGAAGGAGGGGCCTGTCCTTACCATAAGTGCCAGACCGGCCGTCTATCTCCCAATTACCATCAGGGCATAACAAATCTTCCATATTTGCTGGCAAGGTCACCAAAACCGCAGCACGCTGTGACTTAACCATCAGAAATAGGGCGGGAGGGTGGGCAGCTCTTCCATGCTTCCGTCCAAAAAGGCCCATAATCCCCTGGGGTGCCAAACTCCTGAGCTCAGGCCCAGCACCTGTCCCTTCCTGTACCAATCCCAAGTGAGCCAATAGTCACTTTAACTCCTCCCTGGCCATGCCCCCATCAGTCAGGGCTTTCTTTCCGAGGGGCTCAAGAGGCCTTTATTCTGTGCTTAGACAAGAGCTCTCCCTCCACCTTGTGCTGCTCAAACTGCTCACCTTACGCATGGACTGCTTGTATTATAGGAGGTCCAACAGCCCTTGATGAAGATACGGGTTTCCACAGCCAGGCTCAGATGTAGCAGAACACAGTTGCAGTAAAGGGTTAACCTCAAGTCACTTCAGGAATTAAGCTGTTCATAAAAGGGAGCAAAAGATACATCCCCCTATCAGTTCTCTTTGTTGCTGAAGGGTCACATTCTATGGGTGATATTGATTTTACCATACTGGCTCCTAAATTATTATCATTATCTGCTGTATTACCCCTGGAATTCTAAGCTGTGATGGTTCTTTTTGCTATTCATACACATTCAATATGTACTGTACCTTCACATTCAAAAGAGAACAAAGACCACAACAATGGTGCTCACTGCTAGTATTTATTACATCCGCTATAGCGCAAAATAGGACACTTACAGAATGATCACCATGCAGTGTGTTAAAGTCATTTAGGGATCCAGCAATCAGAAGAATCAACAATATACTCAGCTAGTGTGTATTCCAAGGTAATAGCACCCCTTTGCAGAGATCACAAGTGGATTTCAATCAGCATGTTGATGTCATTAGGCTCCACCTCTATGTGTTACATCCTACGGGACTTCCTCAGCTTCCTCCTGAGGAAGAAATTGCTGAATAAACAGGTCCATAGCAGAAATATATGTAGCGCCCTGCTCCCATTGATCAGGCGCTTGCATGTAAATTTAGGGGGTTACCTGTTCTGTATATAGTTCAGATTTAATCTGTGGCTAAATTAGCTTCTGTTCCAGCATTGGCTGAGTTGCGTGTAGTTCCACATTGTTGTCTGTAGGTGTCGTTGTCACCACAGGCCAGTGTTGAAAAGCAACAGACTGAAGTGTATTGAGTGCTCTTCTTTCTCATAAGTAACACGGCAGAGGTGGTCCATCGCTGTGAATTCTGGGAAAGAGTACTTAAGGGGCAGACGCCATTTTTGGTTCTCTTTTACCGCCTGGCCCTCCTGGCCTAAGGTATGTGACAGCTTCCTTTCTGTCTCGGGACCATGCTGGCCCGAGGCTACGTTACTATAAGTAGGCCCAGAGGTCGTCTGGGGCCCGTTGGTTTAGAGCTGGTCCTGTGCTGTCTGTCCTGCGGGAAGCAGCCAAGCAATTGAGAAGATCCAGGGGAGGACACATCTTGGAGAGGACCGAGCGGCGTGCTGGTATCTCAAAAAGGGCCTGGTGACTCAATTGGAGGATGCATCCTAACTAACCTACCGCACAGTACTGCCGGTTCGGCTTAAAGGTTCTGGTACTGTGTTGCTGTTTCATCTAAAACTAAATTCTGTGGCAGAGGATTGTATAACCATTACTACGTCCTGTGGCAGAGGATCGTACAGCTATTTTGTTTTTCTAAAGTCTGTGGCAGAGACTTTTCGTCTGTGCGCCATTCCGGCTGCTAGGTCAGTGAGAGAGACCTATCCGGGTGGGCAAAGATCTTTAGACTGAAGGTGCGTTAGTCTGCAAGATCTTAAATTCTTTAGTGATCTGAAAAAGGTATTTGAATTCTCCTGCAACTCCCTTTCTACCTCTTCACTGCTACTTCCTTTCAAGTTTTGCAATAAAGCATTGAAAACAGAATAAAGTGACTGGTGCATACATTGGTGGGCGCAAGGCCCAATATAGACTCTAAGTTCCTGATGTGGTGAAACTACAGATAAGGGGTGACGGCAACAACCCAATTTATTTCAGCAGCTCCTTCAGGGGTCTTTGCTACATATAAATACAAAAATAGTGCAGCACAATCACAAATAAAACAAGACATAAACAAAGTCCCATAACTCAAATAACTTATGTAGTATCAACAGTGTAACAGTCCCAATATCAGGATTCCACCGTAGCGAGATTCTCAAAGAGACAGTCCTAAAAAAAATCCAATGTATTTGGTGCCCACCACCTCTGGAAAAAATGCCTGCTCACCTCCAAGGTATGACCTCACCACTGAGTCACAAAGACATCAATGAACTACACCCAGGATGGTACTGGAACACTCCTCAGTTGGCATCAGTGGCGTAGCGTGGGTTGTCAGCGCCCGGGACGAGGCAAGTAATTTGCGCCCCCTTGACCCACAGACTTACCTATTTTCAGCTAGCTCCAGTCTGGTCACATGATCTCCTGTGTGAGACAGTGATGGCTGTAGGGGAGAGGAGAGTGTGCTTAACAATGACTGGTAAAGCCTGGAGTGGTGACATCATGCATAGGTTCCTGTGTCCCATCTGATGTTGGCGCTCCCTCCTCTCTCCTGCATATACCACTGGCTCACACAGGGGATAACATGACTGGACAGCCTGAAAATAGGTGTTTACATCTTTTCTACATTCGAAATTAGGAGGGGGGATTTTATAATATTTCAGTTAATGGGAGCTACATATGTCATATTCACACTATAATACTTGTTGCAGCACCGTGCCGGGATCAATACCCCAACGGCACAGTGCTGCAACAAGTATTATAGTGTGAATATGACATACTGTATGTAGCTCCCATTAACTGAAATATTGAAAAAAAAATCCTACTGGGTAGTGAGTCCTAAATCACCAGTGCTGCAAGAAACCTCAACCTCATTGTGCAAATAAAGCACAGGAAATATCATATAACAATTCATCAAATACAATAATTCTAAGATAGCCCTACTGGGTAGTGAATCCAAATCACCAGTGCTGCAAGAACACACAATTGTGCAAATATATAAATAAACAAACTAATTTCATATAATAATCAATAAAAAGCATTCAAAAAACATGGCTATGAATGGACTTTATAGCTATGGAAGAACTTTTTATTGATTATTAAATAAAATGAGTTTGTTTATTTATTTATATATTTGCACAATTGTGTGTTTTTGCAGCACTGGTAAATTGGATTCACTAAGAGAGAGGCAGAGAGAGACATTGGGATCAGAGAGACGGTGGAGCTGAGGGAAAGGGGGGGGGGCTGAGAGAGGAAGAGGGGCCTGAGGGGAAGATGAGAGAAACTGCTAGTCCTACCTTCCATGCCAGTCTGTCACCTTTGATCCTTCCAGCTGTTCCCTGGCAACATCCGCCTCCTTGCATGTCGTCTGGGTCCTCAGTCAGCCTGTTCTCCGGGCCTCATGTTAGTGCGGAGAGGAAGTTCGAGCAATCCATGCTCTGGAGGCACGGGAGATGCTGCGCCCGCCGCTTCTCATCTCTTGGGGGGGCGGGGTCAGGGCGGCTAGGTCAAGGAGGAGGCGGCCGTGATGGAACTATTCTCCCCAGTCCCGGGCTCTCAGGCAGCCAGCCTATCTGTCCTCGGCTAAGCCCCTCGCTGATCACGGATCCCCCAGCCGCCCACCCGCACTGCAAGAATGGCCGCTGTTGCTGAGCAACGTGAATTCTCCTGCTTTATAAGTTTAACAAGGGGCTTTTATCCCCGTGTTAGATGGTCCACACTCATGACAGCGCCCCCTTAAATTTTGCGCCCGGGGCGGTGGCCCCCCTAGCGCCCCCACGCTACGCCACTGGTTGGCATCCCTGAGTCCCGCTACTCCACTTCTTGAGTCTCAATCAAACGTATATCAAACCAAAGAATAGAAATGGAGAAACCATAGTGCTCTCTGCTACAAATTTATTAAAATTCGATCACAGGATTAAAAACACTCACATAAATATGTGTAAAACAAGCATGTGTTCAGCTCATCTTATACTGATACTAAGGTGAATAGTGACGTCACGGGTAATGGCTCCTCCCACCCATACGCGTTATGCCCCCCTCATGGGCTTCTTCAGCAGGTCCATAGCAGAATTGTAACAATTGCTCTGGTTCACAGGGGTGAAAAGGTGCGAGAGGGGAAGCAGTTATTTAACACTTTATTTTTTTATTCTTTATTTCATTTTTTTTTCAGAATTATAACACATGTAGAGGCAGATTTGTCAGTTACTTACAGAAATTACAAAAAAACAAATGTAACAACACAGAGCAGAGTCCCAGAGGAGGCACCTCAAGGAAAGACAGTAACGCTTTCTTTTTAGAGACAATGTTGACTAAATACATTTAGGAGGGCACTATGCATAATCTAAAAGGGTCGGGATTTTAAAACATCCATTGGGGAGTGGTACTATAGGAACTAAAGTAAATTGCTTAAAACTGTATTATAAATGGATGATGTGCATAGCTGGTTTGTTTTGTTTGGGCATTTTTGTACTTTTATTTTTTATTATTTATTGATTGATTCTATATCATGACATATAATCTTCTGTCTTTAGTTGCACCAAAGCCATCACCTGCTTTGAGAAGCATTTTACCAGCCAATGTTACGGCAAGCATCACACCACAAACAGTGAGTCTAGTCTGAATTTAATATTTATCTATAGTATGACTTGCATTGAAAATGTTACTATTATATTAGAGAGGTGAAAAAAAGAAATGTTTATAACCGATATGTTTATGAGTGGATTAAAATGAATCTGACAATTACAGTACAACCCATTTTAGTATATTTGATATGTTCAGTTGCAATCATAAACATATTTTCACTTTGCTTTTTTTTTTTTTTTTTTTTTGTTTAATAAATTTTTATTAATGTCAGGCAAGATCCAAGTACATAAAGAGAAACCCACCACAAGTTTGGGCGTAATAAACATACATAATATGGTACAAAGTCCCGATCATACTAAAGTACAATAGAGAAGTAGGTAAGCAGGCTATGGGTAACCAACACTATTATAATGTACAATATATTATTAGAAACAGGATCCAATCCCGACAGATCTTTCTCTTATACATAATATTAAAAGAAAGAAGAAAAGAAATGGAATGGAGGGAAAAGAATAAAAAGGAGAAAAAGAGACAGAGGTATGAAGCAAGATGGGAAGGGGGGGGGGGGGGGGGGAGTGGTAGGAGGTGTCTACCTCAGTCAGTGCAGTGCATTTTAGTGTACAAGCACATTATTTGGCTACAGTCATAATTTCCGCGTACGCCGCGGTATACTTGAAGGCGAACCATTGGGACCATATTTTCCTCCCCAAATCTGATTTATTTCTGAGGGAAAAGGTTAAATCCTCCATGTAGTATGTGTGGTCAACCTCGCATAGCCATTGGCGCAGGGAAGGAATTTTGGAAGTTTTCCAGCACCTAGGAATGAGAGCTTTAGCAGCGTTTAACAAATGTGGTGTGATGGATTTTTTATATGGTCCCGCTGGTTCGTCTGTACAATGTAACAATACCTGCCAGGGGTCGTTTGGAATCTCCGAACCTTGGATTTCTTTTATCCAATGGAGGATGGTGAGCCAAAAAGGCCTGATAAGAGGACAGGACCACCAGATATGAGCATGCGTCCCTCTCTCTCCACAGCCCCTCCAGCAGAGAGGTGAGTGCTGGGGAAATAGCTTGTGTAGCACAGCCGGGGTGTAGTGCCACCTGGTTAAGAGTTTATAGTTAACTTCAGCTGTTTTCGAGGATATAGATGATGTGTGAGAGAGTAGTAGTATAGAGGACTTCTGCGTTTCCGTTAGGGTGTGGTGAAGATCTTTCTCCCAGTTGCGAAGGAAGCTAGGGTATCCAATTGTGCCCAATGATCTAAGCGCTTTGTAGAAATAGGAAAGGGGTTTCTCCATTGGGCTGTCACCTACAAAGGCTGACTCTATCCCCGTCAGGTTAGATACATCCCGCAGTGGTTTAGGAAGGGATTTAACGAAGTCAGATAATTGTAAATATCTCCAAAGATCCATAAGCGGTGGGTTCGGAGCCGCTGAGAGAGCGGATAAAGGTAAGACGACAGAGTCTTTTGTGACTTGATGTAGTAAGACCGAGTTCCCCAGATTCCAGGAGTGTAATCTAGGGTCAATGTTCCCCAGGGGGAAATACATGTGACCAGTGAGTGGCATAAGGGGGGAGTTATATTGCCAAGCGTGCTTTTTACAAAGTGAGTCCCAGGTCCTTAGGGTGTAGTTCGTGAGAGGAGAAGCATCTATTGATAAATGCCTGGTTTTCGTCGGTATCCAGATTAGAGGGTAAAGGTCAGAGCCCCCCAATGCCACCTCCAATGACACCCAGAGTTTTGAGTCCTTATGATATTTCCAATCTGAGATTCTGGATAGGATAACTGCCAAAAAGTATTGTTTAATGTCTGGAAGGGCCAGACCACCCTCCGCTTTTGATCTAGTAAGAAGAGATCTGGACAACCTAGGACTACGTCTACCCCAGACATATCTGCAAATCATAGTTGTTATACGTTTGAAGTACTCAGCTGGAATTTGAAACGGTATCATTTGAAACAGAAAGAGCAGCCTGGGCAGTATGTTCATTTTGACCACTCCAATCTTTCCCAGCCATGAATGTGCAATTTGGGACCATTTTTGGAGATCAGATTTGATCGAATTTAAAAGAGGCATAAAGTTAGCTTGGAATAAGGAGGACAATGAGGGAGTAAGGAATATACCTAAATATTTCATGGCTTTTTTTTGCCAACTAAAAGGGAAGGATTCTTGTAGGTGGGTCACAGTTTCTTTGGGGACTGAGATGTTCAGGATTTCAGATTTTGTCATGTTAATTTTAAAATTTGAAATTTGGTTAAAGGTCGAAAAGGCCTGCATTAAGTTAGGAAGGGTAATTCTGGGCTGTTGAACGTAGAACAGAATATCATCCGCATATGCGGCATACTTGTGTTCAAAGGAGCCCACAGTAATGCCGTGTATATTCGGGTTGTGTCTTACGGTGGATAAAAAGGGTTCTAACGAAAGGGCAAATAAAATCGGTGAAAGGGGGCAGCCCTGACGTGTACCGTTATGTAGTGTAAAAGGGTCACTGAGAGTGCCATTAATTCTAAGTTGGGCTGTAGGGTAGTTATATAGGGCTGCTATTTGGGTCAGAAGAGAGGCGCCGAGTCCCAGGTGAGCCAGGGTCGCCATGAGGAACTCCCAGTCCACCCGATCAAACGCCTTCTCGGCATCCGTTGACAACAGTAGGGTGGGCTGGGAGGACCTACGCACATGGGCAATCAGGGAAAGGGTACGTAGAGAGTTATCTCGCGCCTCTCGTCCGGGAATGAAGCCCGTTTGTTCATTCGACACCCATTTAGGGATTAAGGGGAGAAGTCTGTTAGCTATTAGTTTTGCATATAATTTAGCATCGATGTTTAACAGGGAGATGGGGCGATAACTACCACAGCAACTAGGGTCTTTTCCCGCTTTAGGAATAATAGTGATGTGCGCATGCAGGGTTTCTGGTCTAATGGGATCTCCGGAGGAAATTGAGTTGGCATAATTAGCTAATCTCGGTAACAAGATGTCTGCAAACGCACGATAGTATGAAACCGTAAGCCCATCCGGGCCCGGAGCCTTGCCCGATTTCATAGCTTTAAGAGCTTTGCGTAACTCTTCCGAGGTGAATTCCCCGTCTAGAGCTGATAATAAATCGTCTGCCAATTTTGGGAGTTTAGCATTTGCGAGGTAATCATGAATAGCCTGTTTGCGAGTGGTTTGGTCTGGTATATTGTGTTGAACGTGATAAAGTTGTTGATAAAACGTTCTAAACTCCGCCGCTATTGCAGGGGTGTGGTAAACTAATTCATCTGTTTTAGATTTCACTTTAGCAATGAAAGAAGCTGCTTTTTTTTGTTGTAGAGAGCGAGCCAGCAACCTGCCAGGTATGTTGCCCCATTCATATGCACGTTGGGCTGTAATGTGAAATTGCTGTTTCTGTTCAGTGTGGAAGAGATTCTTCAGATCTTCTCTCTTTTTAGTCAGGGCTTCAAGCACCTGTTTTGCAAGACCCGCTTTGTGTTGTCGTTTAAGCGTGCCTATATCTCTGAGCAGTTCTGCTTGCTGTGTCGCTCTCTCTTTTTTTTTTCTAGATCCTAGTTCAATCAGTTTACCACGTATGAAGGCCTTATGGGCCTCCCAAAGTACTCCCGGTGAAGTCTCCGGGCAGGTATTTTCCCTGAAGTATTGTACCAGTTCCCCAGCAATAGCTGCAGTGTCTATGTCATCTGTGAGTAGGTTTTCATTCAATTTCCAGTTAGCAATCCTAATTGGTATGGATGGGATTTTTATCTGGAGGATGACTGGTGAATGATCTGATAGCGTGGAGGTTTCTATTTTAGCGTCAGTGACCAGGGGAAGATGAAAATGATCAATAAGGAGGTAATCGATGCGCGAGTAGGAGTGGTGTAAGTGTGAGAAGTGAGTATAGTCCCGTGTCTTGGGATTGAGGATTCTCCAGACGTCCATTAGCTGGGCGTCTTGTAGGCGTTTACGGATGAGTGTTAATCGTCTGTGCGTGATACAGGATGCGCCTGTGGATGTATCGATTGGGGGCTCCAAGGGAGCATTAAAGTCCCCCGTAAGCAGGACACATCCCCGGGCGAACTCCGTCAGTTTAGTGAGGGTGGCAGCTAAGAAGCCAGTTTGGTCTCGGTTGGGAGCGTATAGTGTGGCTATGGTGCATAACATACTGCCCAGTTTGCCCCTGATAAATAGGAAACGCCCCGAGGGGTCACTCACCATAGTCTCGAACGAGAACGAGGTACCCCTGCGAAAGCCAACGGCCACACCTTTGGACTTGCGGATATCAGAGAGGCTATAGTACCACGTGGGGTAATTTGAGGAAAAAAGTTTTACATTCGTTGTGTGTGTTAGATGGGTCTCCTGTAGGCAGACAATGTCGGCCCGCAGGCGATCCAACCCTCTAAACAAATTGTGTCGTTTACCTGGAGCATGCAGACCACGGACGTTGAGTGAGAGTATGTTGAGCTTAGCCATTGACTCCGTCAGGGGCACCTCGCTTCTTCAGATCTGAGGTAGACACAAATACAAGGGTTAGGGCGGGGAGAGGGTGGGACAGGGATAAACCAGTAGAGGAGAGAAAGAGAGAGGAGAGACGAAAGAAAGAAAAAGTAAAAGAATGGGAAAAAAGAGGTAGATTCAATACCACAGTCGCCACCCCTGATATGTCAGGGTAGCAAACAGCATGCATAGCACTGCAGCATATAGTAGGGGTATATCGCGAGTCCCGCACACCCGTAGTCCCAGTCCCCGGAAGGACGTTCCCACGGGAGCACGGGACCCCCCGACACCCCCGAGGAGGCGGGTCCGCCGCCTGGAGCGGCAAACAGAGAGCGCTCAACGTGGCGCGTCTGTCTGCCCCAGGGCTCCGGAGCAGGCACAGACAAGTTGTTATAACACGAAGGGTATTTATTATACAACTCGAGGTTTAAATTTAACCACGAAAACCTTTAAACCTAGTAACACCTGAAGTGTTACAGTCCCGGCAGTCTTGGGTTTGGGTCCCTAAACCAGGGAGCCAAAACAAAAGAGGAAAAGGAAAGTTATGCGCACAAGTTCAAAAAATAGAGAAAAAAGAGAAAAAAAAAAACTGAATAGTCTTCTAATGGGAGAAACATCAGAAAAAACTTTCTCTTCCTTATATATAACAGTAGAGATAACAATAATTGCAAGTGCAAAAAAGATCCTTTATGTCAGAACAAGATGCTTTATACTGTATACTTGCGGCCATCGTCGAGGACAGGTTGTTGCAGGCCCAAGTCAGGATCCAGTTGTTTCCGTATGTGATTCACCCATCTTGCGGGGGAGATGAACCGGAGGAGCCAGATTTGCGCCTGTGGTCTACTTTCTGCCACCTAGGTTCCGTAGAGGGGGTAGGGGAAGGAATGAGATCCTGCCATCCCGGGAGCTCTGGTGTGGGTATGTTAAGCTCTTCGCAGAACTTTTCCAGATCCTCTGGGAAGCGAAGTGTCGCCGTCTTGCCCTCCTTACGTGCAATGAGGGACGCCGGGAACCCCCAGCGATAGACAATAGATGCTGCACGGAGCTGTTCAGTGAGAGGACGCAGAGCCCTGCGTCGATCCAGCGTTTCCCTAGCTAGGTCTGGGAAGAATAGGAGGGAGGCCCCGTCAAAGTCCAGAGGTGATTTTTCCCGGGCCTTCTTCATGATTAATTCCTTCTCCTCAAAATAGTGCATCCTGCATATCACGTCTCGTGGGACCTCCGTTGACAAGTTGCGGGGGCGGAGGGCCCTGTGAGCACGGTCTATTTTCAAAGGAAAGTCCGCGGCCTGGCCGAGCAGGCCATTAAATATGCCACGCAGCGAGGGGAGGAGGTCGTCCTCGCCCGTGGCCTCCGGCAACCCTCTTATCCTAATGTTGTTCCGCCTGTTGCGGTTCTCCTGGTCCTCGATTTTGTAGAGGGCCATTCTGTGTGCAATGGAGAGGGTGCGGGCGGTGTTCTGCAAGGCCCTAATGGCGGTCGCGTGACGATCCAAACGTTGTTCGGTCTCCTCCACTCGCTCCAACACGTGCGTAAGATCCGATCTCACTGCAGAGAGCTCTTTCTTAATCGAGCGTTCCAGACCCGCAAACAGGGACGCCAGCTCCGACTTGGTGGGGAGATCACTTACGAGTGCCGCCACGCCAGGATACTTAGGTGCGCCTTCTTCCCCTTCTGAGCAGGCCGAAGTCGCTGGGGAGTGTCTCCCTGGTTCAGATCTGTGGCGGGAGGCGGAGGAGAGCCTCGAGGAGAGCGGCCTAGTCCGTCCAGGTCAAGGGAGTCCTCCGGATCAGTGGCTAGGAAACGTTTTATGGATCCCGAAGGGGTTCCTTTTTTGGGTAGAGACTTGCCTGATCTCTTCCGCATGGTGTGGGGGATTGTGCCGGGTAAAGGTCTTGGCTTAAGCTGATGAAAAGTAGTGCCAGCGCCGGAGCCCAAGGAAGACACGTCTTTACCGCTGCATGACGAAACCACGCCCCCCTTCACTTTGCTTTTTAAACTATATTTGCTTTTTGTAAACAGTTAGAGACTCCAACCAGGATGTATGAGACATGACTGGTGTATAGCTGATTTTCGTGTACTCCCCTTAACCAAAACCCATTCCACTACTTGCCTTACCTTACTTTTAAAAATGATCACCACACACCTTCTGGATTAAATGGCCATCCGGCCCATTTATTAACAAATAACAATTTTTATAAAAATAAACTCAATTTAAATATATATAACCATATATATAAATATATACAGTCAGGTCCATAAATATTGGGACATCGGCACAATTCTAATCTTTTTGGCTCTATAGACTACCACAATGGATTTGAAATGAAATGAACAAGATGTGCTGTAACTGCAGACTTTCAGCTTTAATTTGAGGGTATTTACATCCAAATCAGGTGAACGGTGTAGGAATTATAATGCCGCGTACACACGGTCGGACTTTTCGTCTACAAAAGTCCGACGGACGCCGACGGACTAAAGCCGGCTGACAATCCGATCGTGTGTGGGCTTCCCCGGACTTTCAGCGGACTTTTCCAGCCGCAAATCTGACGGACTTTAGATTTGAAACATGTTTCAAATCTTTACGCCGTAACTACGCTGGGCCCAGAAATCCGCTCGTCTGTATGCTAGTCCGACGGACAAAAACCCACGCTAGGGCAGCTATTGGCTACTGGCTATCAACTTCCTTATTTTAGTCCGGTGTACATCATCACGTACGAATCCGTCGGACTTTTTTGTGATCGTATGTAGGCAAGTCCGTTCGTTAGAAAGTCTGCCGCAAGTCCGCCAAAAGTCAGTCAAAAGTCTGTCGGACGGACTGTCGGACTTTTGTAGCCGAAAAGTCTGACCGTGTGTACGCGGCATAACAGTTTGTATATGTACCTCCCACTTTTTAAGGGACCAAAAGTAATGGGACAATTGGCTGCTCAGCTGTTCCATGGCCAGGTGTGTGTTATTCCCTCATTATCCCATTTACAAGGAGCAGATAAAAGGTCCAGAGTTCATTTCAAGTTTGCTATTTAGACACGAGGCCCCACTCATGCCCATAATGGAAAAAATTATTCAAGAGATAAAAATTAACTGTATAAAAATTGCATATATTAAGAGCCTTAAATCCTATGAACTATGAATTCACAGTTTCTAGAATTTTCTCTATATCAAAAGTCAAAAAACATATTTCTCCATTTACATGAAGGTCAGGGTAATATAACCCAGCTGGCACAGAGTTCCCCCTTACATTAGAGTCTGCAGGATTCCCCCTTACAGTGCAAATTTCATGCAAAGGGGAATGCTGTGGATCATGATGTGAAGGGTAATGCTGCAGACTTTGGTGTAAAGGGGATCTCTGATGTAAGGGGGGCTCTGGTGACCAGAGATCATCATATCAAAGTGCACAGCATTCCCCTTTACAGAGTTCCCACTTACATCAGGGTCTGCAACATTGCCCTTTACATCAGGGTCCGCAGAGTTCCAACTTGCATTTAAAACAGGAACTCTGATGTGGGGAGAACTCTGGTGACCACAGACCACCTTCCGCAGAGTGAATGCACTAAGGTAAAGAGGGTTACTGATTTAAGGAGGAACCTTTATATCAGTGCCCCCTTACCTTACTGTATTCATATCCCCCCCCTACATCAGTGACACCCCCCCCCCCCCCAGACTGGCCTTGCAGTGCTGTCACTGTCAGACGGTCTTCTTCTGGCTCCAGCTTGGTGGCTCAGGTTTCATTTTTCCCCCGTGACCCCTTCCTGGCAGCGCTCCAGCTCTTGACTCCTCTGTAGGCTCCACCTTAGAGATTACAGATATGGAGATGGTCAGGGACTGTGCGGACATACAGGAGATGGTCAGAGACTGTGCGGACATACAGGAGATGGTCAGGGACTGTGCGGACATACAGGAGATGGTCAGAGACTGTGCGGACATATAGGAGATGGTCAGGGACTGTACGGACATACAGGAGATGGTCAGGGACTGTGCGGACATATAGGAGATGGTCAGGGACTGTGCGGACATATAGGAGATGGTCAGGGACTGTGCGGACATATAGGAGATGGTCATGGTAATGAAAAGCAGAAACTCTCACCTGACTATCAAGGTAACATCACATTGCAGCAGCACTCGCCAAACACTGGAGTCACAGCCACAGACGATCCCGGTGCAGACGCCAGACAGGACAGATAATCACTCCTCCAAGTCCTCCGTCCCCTACTACAAGCAGGAGAAGCCGACTGTCCACTCTGAGCGCCCGCTCTGTAGTGCAGTCTGGCAGGTGTAGTCTTTGCAGAGCGCAGGCACGGTCGAGTCTAGTGTGTGCTGAGCTATGGAGAACTACATCTCCCATCATGCAATGTGGTGCCGGCTAGGACAGTGGTGGAGCCTGCTATTGGCTGCCGCCGCTGATGGTGATGTTACAGGGTGAAACTTCTAAAGTGTGCCGGTGATGTTCTGTCACGCTAATCTGACAGAACGCCGGCCCGCTCACCCTGCCAGCCTGGGGACACCGATCGTGACTGGGGGAAATTCCCTTCCACTCCCACACACAAGTTAGGCAATCTAGGCGGCCGCGAGGCCCCTATACACGCGGGGCCTTAGGCAACCGCCTACTTTGCCTAATTAGAGAGCCGCCTCTGAGTTGCTGATAACCGTACAGTTCTCAAAAGGCATTCTCAACACAGTTCCTATACAAAGCTCTTCTAATGCCCCATAAAGTTGTGCCAGAAGGCAAGTCCATAAACCAATCCCTTTTAGGCAAGAGTTTATTTGGGCAATGATCCACAAGAGGTAATAAAAATATTCTTACATTTTGTCATGTTACATGTACCATAAGCACATTGTTTCCCTGGAAGCCCAGGTTCTGAATCTAGGGAAGCAACTGTCAGCACTGAGAAGACCCTCCATACTAAAGGAGAGCCAGGAACGTAACTGGCAGGTGCCGGCAGGGATCAGCACAGAGGCGGGTGGAGACAAAGAGGTGCAGGCTCTACAAAGGAGTAGATGGTGTCAATTAAGAAAGTTAGAGGGGAAAGTGCCAGGGAGGCCGATCCTGGGCTGGACCATCCCAATAAGTACTCTCCATTGAGTGACATTGGAGAAACCAGTCAGGGACCAGCACTGCTGGAGCTGAGGGACTCCCCTAGCTGCCAGGGGAAGAACTCCTCCAGTGAGAGTGAGGGGGGGAGGCGAAGGGAAAGGAAAGACAGATTCTGGTGTTAGGGGACTCAATTCTTACAAGGACAGAGAGGGCGACCGGTCTAAACTGCGTGGCATGTTCACCAATGCCAGGAGCCTGGCAGACAAGATGGGAGAACTAGAGATATTGCTGTACGAGGAGGGTTTAGATTTTGTGGGAATTTCAGAGACTTGGTTCAACAGCTCTCATGAGTGGCTGGCAACCATTCAAGGGTATTCCCTTTATAGCAGGGATAGAGAGGGTAAAAAAGGGGGAGGGGTATGCCTGTATATTAAGAATAATGTACAAGTGAATGTGAGAGATGATATCCTTGCTGCTAATCCAAATTGTAATAGGAGGTCCGTCTCCCCCTCCTCCCTCGGGTTAGGGGGCCTATAGCATACTCCCAGTATTATTTCCCCCTTAGTTTCATCCCTTTGAAGGTGGAATCCTTATGGGTAGAGCTCTAAAGGGATGAAACTAAGGGGGAAATAATACTGGGAGTATGCTATAGGCCCCCTAACCCGAGGGAGGAGGGGGAGGCGGACCTCCTATTACAATTTGGATTAGCAGCAAGGATATCATCTCTCACATTCACTTGTACATTATTCTTGATATACAGGCATACCCCTCCCCCTTTTTTACCCTCTCTAGCCCTGCTATAAAGGGAATACCCTTGAATGGTTACCAGCCACTCATGAGAGCTGTTGAACCAAGTCTCTGAAATTCCTTCATGTCTTGCAGGACATTTTCATGGGTCAGATTGTGGACGCACCAACTAGAAACAAAGTTTTACTAGACCTACTGATTACCAACAATACAGACCTGATCACTAATGTGGAAATAAGGGGCAATTTAAGAAACAGCGATCACAGGTCAATTAGCTTCAGTATAAATCACACAAATAGGAAACATAAGGGGGGTACAAAGACATTGAATTTCAAAAGATCAAACTTCACCAAACTACGAAACTTGTTACAAGATATAAAATGGGATAAAATCTTAGAAACAAAGAACACGGAGGAGAGATGGGTTTGCTTTAAGAGCATATTAACCGGTTCAATACAGGGCATTTTCACCCCCTTCCTTCCCAGACCAATTTTTAGTTTTCAGCGCTGTCGCACTTTAAACGACAATTGCGCGGTCGTGGGACGTTGTACCCAAACAAAATTGACGTCCTTTTTTTCCCACACATAGAGCTTTCTTTTGGTGGTATTTGATCACCTCTGCGGTTCTTATTTTTTGCGCTATAAACAAAAGAAGAGCGACAATTTTGAAAACAACACAATATTTTTTTTACGTTTTGCTATAAATATCCCAATTTTTTTTAAACAAAACAAATTTTTTTCTCAGTTTCGGCGGATACGTATTCTTCTACATATTTTTGGTAAAAAAATTGCAATAAGCGTATATTGATTGGTTTGCGCAAAAGTTATAGCGTCTACAAAATACGGGATAGATTTATGGCATTTAAAAAAAAAAAAAATTTTTTTTTTTTTTACTAGTAATAGCGGCGATCACGATTTTTTTTCATGACTGCGACACTATGGTGGACACATCGGACACTTTTGACACATTTTTGGGACCATTCACATTTATACAGCGATCAATGCTATAAAATTGCATTGATTACTGTATAAATGTGACAGGCAGGGAAGGGGTTAACCACTAGGGCAGTGGTTCTCAACTCCAGTCCTCAGGACCCACCAACAGGCCAGGTTTGCAGGATAGCTGAAATACATCACAGGTGATATCACTTGCTGCTCAGTGATTGCAGTATTCTAGTCTGCAACTCCCCAAGGTAATACTTAAAATCTGGCTTGTTGGTGGGTCCTGAGGACTGGAGTTGAGAACCACTGCACTAGGGGAAGACGAGGGGTTAAATGTTTCCTAGGGGAGAGATTATAACTGTAGGGGGTGGGGGACGCACAAGGGGAGGAGACCGATCGGTGTTCCTCTGTAGTGGGAACACAGATCGGTCTCCTCTCAACTGACAGGACGTGGATCCGTGGATGTTTACACACACAGATCCACGGTCCGGCCCGGTTAACGGGCAATCGCGGGTGCCCGGCGGACATCGCGGCGGGCGCGCGCCCCCTAGACGGCCGGGAAGCCCAGGCCATCATATGACGTCCACCCAGGATGGGAGATCCCATCTGTGGACGTCATTTTACTATGGCCGGGTAGTGAAGTGGTTAAATAAGGGCATTAGCCAGTGCATCCCATTGGGAAATAAATTTAAAAGAGCTAACAAAAGTCCTGGATAGCTTAACGCCAATCTAAAAATGCATATAAAAACAAAGGAATCAGGAAGGATGTACTCGAAATGGAGCGAGTACAGAGAAAGGCGACAAAACTAATATAGGGACTGGAGGATATTAGTTATGAAGAAAGGTTGCGAGCACTGAACTTATTCTCTCTGGAGAAGAGACGCTTGAGAGGGGATATGATTTCAATTTACTAATACCATACTGGGGATCCAGGGATAAAATTTTTCTGCTGAAGGGAATGTAATAAGACACGTGGCCACTCAATAAAATGAGTATAAAAGAGGTTTAACCTAAAACTGCGTAGAGGGTTCTTTACTGTAAGAGCGGCAAGGATGTGGAATTCCCTTCCACAGGCGGTGGTTTCAGCGGGGAGCATTAATAGTTTCAAAAAACTATTAGATAAGCACCTGAATGACCACAACATACAGGGATATACAAAGTAATACTGACATATAATCACACACATAGGTTGGACTTGATGGACTTGTGTCTTTTTTCAACCTCACCTACTATGTAACTATGTTACAGAGATTCACTTGTTTACTGTTATCATCGGAAGTGAAAATAAATTTTGGGTTGACACCAGAACAGGAATAGAAGGGAACTCTTCCAATGGGGACACTAGTCTTGCTGACCCCATGACACCCAAGCATTCCCTCACTTTGGCACTTTGGAGGGATTTCAAAGGAAATCTCCCCAATAGGGCACAGACAGGGGTATAAACCTGCAAAATAAAAGAAAAGGTTTGAATTTAGTTCTACTTTAATACGTGTACTGTTTTTAGAAAAATCCATAGCAAAAGCTCAAGTGAAAAGTTGGAGCATTGACTCCTGCACCACCCTCCCCCCTCCAACTTCAATGGAAACAGCATCTGCAATGTTCTCTCTTCAGAAAACGCTTTCAGATTTCAGCAAGCTGTGTCATCAATGCACTCCATTTTAAATGTATCAAAATTCTTGCGAGCAACCTTCAACTTATCTGCAATAATATCAAACGTGTTCAAATCATATAAACCAATCAATGTGCCACACTAAATTTATCAAAGTAAATCCAGAGTGATAAGATTAAAATAAAATATCCTACAAGAATAAATATGTGCAGAATAATGTCAACAAATCCCTTTGTGCAAAATGATGCATATAAAATACACTAATACAAAACTGATGTCTTAAATCTCTATTTAGATAAAATATCTGTGGTAAAGATATGTAGCTATGATTAAGCACCAGGAGAGGTGTGAAACTCGTTAGCTGTGCTGTAATTTTTTTTACCCTCATTGCTGTATGGATTGTCATTTTATACATGGATCAATAAAGGTGATTTATTTGGAGTGCGGCCATCAGGACTTTCTTTACCACATGTTTACTGATGCATGCAGGGCCGGCACCCGCATTATATGCAGATGCAGTTGGGTAGCAAGGGTGCTGTCATACGGGGCAGTATACTACCTCTATTCGTTAGATAAAACATCTGTTTTACAAGAAAACATTTAAAATGGAGTTAACATTATCAAAGTAAATCCACAGTGATAAGAATAAAATTAAAATATATCAGTTTGTGCAAAATTATGCATATAAAATACACCAATACACAGTATCTGTGCACTGTGACTATGACACTGTGTGACATATTATAAAAAGGGGTGAGGATAAAAAACAACATGTGAAATATATATATATAGATATATCTATATATATATATATATATAGATATATCTATATATATATATAGATATATCTATATATATATATATATATATATAGATGAGTGCCGTCCATTAATGTTCTTCTGTGAAAAAAAGTCCAAGTTTTTTAATTGCCTTGCTGTTAATCTCCACCAATTAACTTCTTGTTTTTTAAGCTACTCCAATTGTACACCCCACTCGTGCTCCGCTTTTGAGTGTATTCTCACCTCAGTTTCTGTGACCTCACAATTAAGTTTGGTTAAAGTATGCTTTTTAGTCCCATCTGAACTTTGCAGTGTGTCTGTCCTGATCTCCTTGTGTCTCCTCCTCTGTATCACTCCCTCATGATCTCCTAGACATTCATGTATATATGAAAAAAGCAAAATCTCCAATGGTATTTTATCTTAGACTGCTTTCACACTGGGGAGGGCTTTGATGGTAAAACGCTGCTAGTTTTTACCGTCGTTTTAGCTGCGCTATTCGGCTGCTAGCGAGGCGCTTTTAACGCTATCGGCTGAATAAAGGGTTAAATGCGCCCGTGTATCGCTGCTGCCGAGGCGCTTTGCAGGCGCTTCGGCAGCAGTGCCAATTCATTTCAATGGGGAGGAGTGGTGGAGGAGCGGTGTATACACCGCTCCTTCATCACCCCAAAGATGCTGCTTGCAGGACATTTTTTAACGTCCTGCCAGCACAGTGCCCCAGTGTGAAAGCACTCGGGCTCTCACACTGGGACTGCAGGGGAGGTGCTTTTCAGGCGCTTTACAGGCGCATTTTTTAGCCCAAAAGTGCCTAATAAAAGGCCCCAGTGGGAAAGGGGTCTTAAAACCAGGTGAATTTTATTAGAAGTATAACAGTCGCCTACTCACATGGAGTGCACCACACTATCTCTGCTTTGCAAATCATGCAGCCTACTGTCTCCGTGATCCAGCAATCGCCTCAAGGTTTATGGGTTCTCCCTCCGGGGACAGCTGCCGTGCCGTCCTATTGCCCCTCCCCTACGCATTCCTGTCAGGACTTGTGTCCTTGCTTGGGTCACTTGCTGATGGCACTGTTGTGTTGAAAGCCAAAGGGTGTAGTTCTGGTGGCCACCAGCGGGTGTCTTCCAGCAGATGGACCATACATGTCGTTAGGCTGCACCTGATGGGACTGCTGGGATTATATAAGCCCACCTTGCACCTAGGTCCAGTGCTTTAAGCGGTTTTATAGAAGAAGCTTTACCTCCCAACATGACATTGAACCAAAGCACACAGCAAAAATTACCACACAGTGGTTGAAGCAGAAAAAGGTGAATGTCCTTGCATGGCCAAAACAGAGCCCCATTGGAAATCTGGAACGACTGGAAGACTGCAGTCCACAAACGAACACCATCAAATTTAACTGAACTTGAGCAGTTCTGTAAAGAAGAATGGGGAAATATCACAAAGTCTAGATGTGCAAAGGTAGTAGAGACATATCCCAACAGACTAAAGGCTGTAATTAAAGCAAAAAGTGGTTCAACCAAACACTGACACAAGGGGCTGATCATTTTTCCAATTCAGTGGTTCTGTTTTAATTTTTTTTCCTTTTTCTGACATGTTGGTGTTATATCTTTCACTTGGATGTTATACATCCAATACAGCTGGATAAAACAAAATCTGTGTCTGTCTTCATTGCAGGCTGCAAAGCAACAAATGGAGGGGATGATTCTTTTTTTATACCCACTGTATGTTATATGCGACAAGTCGGCTAGCACTTAAAAAGTGTTTCACACCCAAAACTATAAAAATAAAGAACAAAGTGCAGTGTTATCCAAAAATCAAAATATTGTATACCATCTTATCTCAAATATTCAAAAAGTGTGCCATACAATTCATCAAGCAAATCCAGTGCCAAACAAATAGTGCAGTCCAAAGCCACTAAGGGCAATACAAAAACCATGTATATATTATAAACGTCCCCTGCTGTTTCTAAGACAGAGACCACTGATCAGTCAGCTCTCAATGTTTAGTGAGCAGAGAGCTGGTGACTGTCAGTCATGGGCTTTCTGCTCTGCCCCCCCTTCCCCCCCCCGCACTCACTTGAGCGCTGGGTTGTGGAGAGGGTGGAAGCGACTGACTCAGGCTCCCAGTGGCTCACAGAGAGACTGAGCCTGCTGCTGGTCCAGACATCTGGGTGGATCCCGCCTGTAATGTTGGGATCAATCCAGAGGCTAGACCAGCTCAGTGATGTCAGAACAAACTGCACTTCTGTGATCCATAGGAGAAGTAGGACCAAAAAAGCTTTGGCTGTACTTCTTCTTTAACAATGAAGTAAAATCCAAAAGTATGATTATATAATATATGTCATCAGAACAGTAATAGAGTGGAAAACTTTCAATAGAGACTCATGTTCTGTTGACAGCTGTCTAAGAGCGGGTTTCCACTCATTTCTTGCTGTGCCTACAGTACAGGAGGTGGATTGAATCACAGAAAACAAATAAAACAATAAAAAAATTGTTTTATTTTGTGTAATATTTTTCTTAGAAATTTTTTTATATTGCATTTAAATACTTTGTAGTTACATCTCCAGCTTCCAGCTCTTTTTATTACACCATTGTGTTAACCAGACCAACATAAAAGTATAACTAGGGGCTAAACTTTTTTTATGTGTGGATAGGGTGGAGAGAGATTAGAACACCTGTTAGTTTTGAATGTTGTCTGTGCCCCCATTAGGGAGATTCACCTTCTCTATTTGTCCCGTTTACTGTTATCATTGAAAGTGAAAGTAAAAGAAAATCCCAAATTTTGAGTTGACACCAGAATAGTAATACGTTGGAAAGCTTCCAATAGTACACTAGTTATGGCGACCCTGGTGTCACCCTGGGATTTCCTCACTTTGGAGGGATTTCCTCTCCCTTCCTGTTTTGGCTATGGGACAGAAAGTGAAAGGAAATCTCCCCGATGGGACATGCATGGCAAACAAACATGTTTTTTTTTTTTTTTTATTTCCTTACACATGTTTGGGTATTCACTTAGCTAAGTAAAAATTCACTTGGCAAAGTGAATATGCTCTTATTCCTTAACAAATCAACACAGTGTCTCCTGGGAGCTTCCTCCCCCCCAGAAAGCTAAACTCACCATACTCCTTCGTCAGCTCCCCATTCTGTCAGAACCCATGCTTCATTGTTCTCATGCAGTGACGTTTCTGGGTATGGGAAGGCATGTGACTTCAGGCCTTAGAAGACAATCACCAGCACTATCACAGAAGACAGCGTCACTTTTCTAGTATTATTATTTAATTATTTGATAGTCTAACCTTTTCTTAATGCTTGGGGGTAGGATTCAGGTTATATGTCAAAGCCTATATTCAGACCCACCCTTATGACCATTGACATAAAAAATTTGTGAGAAAAAGACGCTGCTTTCACTCATCTGAATCCATAGTCATGTGTCCCTCACGTGTCCCTCAATGCCACTTCACCGGGAGTTAAGAATTGTGTTCCAGTGCTGCAGTATGTGCCTGCTGCTGACCAGTCCTGCTGCTGTCCCTTGTCATGACCTCATCACACTGCTGGAGTCTTCTGGAGCCTACGAAGACCCCCCTTTTGGACATGCAAGGAAGGAACCTCCTACTCTACCACTTAGAAGATAGAGGACTTGGGACAGGGACTATATACACAGTATAGTACCAAGTATAGTGTGGCACTACTTCAAACCAAAATACTTATTAAAACTAAATCATACAAAATTTCAAACTAAAGCGAAAATATTTCCAGCATGCAGGTAATTTAAATACAAATGTGTTATATAATTCACAACTATGAAATAATGATCACGAATGGTCCAAAACAAGTCCCACAATAGTGCTGCAATGCTGTGTTGTTTGTAATTCCAAACAGCTCTTCTGTGTGTCCCTTATGTGAACCGCACTGTGCACTCTAAGCTCTCACCTTAGATATTGACCCATATGATATAGAGGTCAAAAACAGCTTTCCCCACCAAGGTGCTCTGTTACCATTACCAAGAGTTACTGCTTCCCTCCACAGGTCTTCTATTTGGAATGCCTCCCAATTCCTCTTTCGCTCTTTTTTCATTTATGTCCACTCAAAATAAACAGATGACTATCATAGTGCTACTGTTATACCATTCACTTTATTTCAAATACAGAAAACCATTCACATTTTAATGTGCCCCATTCCTCAGCACATTTTAAATAGCATGGATAATGAAACCTTAATAAATGGTTGGCACACAATGTCATTCTTCCTGGCACCTGTGCACTTCCCCGTTAGCTCGATGACATCTATTCATTATATTACATGGGTGATTATTGCGCGGGAGTATATAATACATGAATTATGTTGGGACAGGAAGAAGAGGCATCTTCATGTTTTTAAACTGCTGCAGAGATTAATTGAAGTATTGTGGGAGTTATTGTTTTTGAAAGAGGAGGGGGAATCCCTGGCCAGAGTGCATGTTTAAAGAAACTAAAATTTTGGTAATTGCTACACAATCCTTTTTGTAACTGAATGTTATTAACGATTACCTTTCCATTTAAACCTGTAATTTTCTAAAAAAAATTAAATGTCACTTTCTACCAATATGGCAACCTGGAGGTGTTTTGTACACCTTTTCTGTATAAAATGCTCCCAGAAATGTAACATTCTGCCTGTATGATTGGCATACTGAGATGCTCTAAGGCTTTTATACACCTAAAGGGATATAGACGATGCAGCTTTCCTTATTAGAACATCAAGTCTTTTTCAGTTGGTTATAATGAAGGCTAACCCAGTTCAGAATTAGCCTGGAAAGGACACTGTGAAACGCATAGCTATTTCTTAAGAACAGAGGAAGGTAGGAATCTGCAACAAGGTTTGTGAAAATCCTTTCATTATATACAGTATATAGTTCACATAGAGGGGATTGTATATTTCTAAACAAAACTAGAGTTCTACTTTAAGCTTAATGTTTAGTGTTAGTGGTTACTATCAGAAGAACCAAGTGACTATTACTTTTTATAAAAAGTATAAAGCACATACAGTAAAAATAATTTTTGCCAAAAAATATCCTGTAATTTCTAGAAAGTTTAATGCCAACCAAGCCACTTTACATAAACCAAAAATAAATGTTCTGAAATTTCTTTGCATTCACCAGATGGATTATGGACCAATATATACTTGTAATATTAATGCGATATTTCAACCACAATCAGATATACAAGAGGACAAGCAACTTGTTACTACAGGGTAAGACAAATGAGAGAAGAATGAATCTAGTCAGAGGTATAATGTATTAAGATTTATTTTTTATCTATTATGGGTCAATTTATAAAGCAGTGGTATGACATTACTGCTGCCATAATGCTACTATTAAGAAGAGAAAAAAACATGTTTATAAGCAATGCAATCAAAGCCCCATGCTTTTTAATGAATGGGGTAAAAAAGAAAACATGTAAGAAGGAGGAGAGTCAGTCATGTGATTTGTCAAAGTCTCTGCAGAATACTCTCCAGGACACCAGAGGCTCCACACCCACATTTTATGAATTAATAATAAAATGCAGACACAGTGTGGAGCAAACATTGTGTTTTCTGCTTTATGTTATAAATACGTAGTCCAGTGTTGCCAACCGCCCGTAGATTTACGGGCAGCCCGTAAATTTAACCCTTTTTCGGGGCGCCCGTGAATGCATGTTACGGGCACCGGTGCCCGTAAAAATGATGGCCGCGAGCCGGCCACTCAACTGCGCATGCGGCATTCTGAAGCCGGCCGGGCTCGGGAAAGCTCCTATTCGCTCGGCCGGGCGGCGCATGCGCACTATCATAATAGCGCCGCCCGGCGCCATTTTCGAGAGAGCACGGCGGCCAGCTGACATCTGAGCCAGGCGACGAGGCGACTCTGTCCTGTCATGCAGTGCATGACTTGGCTGGCTGCACACACAGGCGCCAGGCGGAGGTACGGAGAGTGAAGCTGTGGGGGGGGGATCTTCATAGTAAAAGGAGGACATTACTGGGACTGGAGCCGGGAGAAGTAATATGATGGTGAATAGAGCACATCAGTCTCTGTCCCTGGGCCCTGGCTGCATGGCATATGCAGGGGACAGAGACTGATGTGCTCTATTCACCATCATATTACTTTTCCAGTCCACATCAGATTCATCAGTGTGCTGTGTCCTCCTCCTGTACCCCTTTCACCTCTGCCCTGACCTGTGGAGAGGTGAAAGGGGTACAGGAGGAGGATACAGCACACTGATGAATCTGATGTGGACTGGAGAAATAATATGATGGTGGACAGGGGAGGAGGCTGCTGTGAGGATGTATCATGTCCGCAGCCTCTGTCCACCTCCTGTATCATGTGCGCAGTCTCTGTCCACCTCTTGTAGTATGTCCGCAGCCTCTGTCCTTCTCCTGCAGTATGTCCGCAGCCTCTGTCCACCTCCTGTAGTATGTCCGCAGTCTCTGTCCACCTCTTGTAGTATGTCCGCAGCCTCTGTCCACCTCTTGTAGTATGTCCGCAGCCTCTGTCCACCTCCTGTAGTATGTCCGCAGCCTCTGTCCACCTCCTGTAGTATGTCCGCAGCCTCTGTCCACCTCCTGTAGTATGTCAGCAGCCTCTGTCCAACTCTTGTAGTATGTCCGCAGCCTCTGTCCACCTCCTGTAGTATGTCCGCAGTCTCTGTCCACCTCCTGTAGTATGTCCGCAGTCTCTGTCCACCTCCTGTAGTATGTCCGCAGTCTCTTTCCACCTCCTGTAGTATTTTGCCATCTGTGTCCTATTGGGCACATTTCCCCTCACTTCGTGGCCGATAGCCAAGACAGAAAGTGAGATGAAATCCCTGAAAATGAAGGGAATACCTTGAGGCCTTAGTGTCCCCCTTGGAAGATTTTGCCCCTATAACATTTCTGGGGGCAACTTTCACTTTCAATGATAATGGTAAACAGGACAAATAGAGAGGATAATCTCCCTAACGGGGACACAGACAGCAATAAAAACTGTCAGGGGTTCTAATCCCTCTCTACTCTATCCAAAACAAAAAAGTTTTGCCTTTAGTTGTACTTTAACCACTTGCCCACTGGGCCCTTAAACCCCCTTCCTGACCAGACCAATGTTCTGTTTTCCGTGCTCTCACATTTTGAATGACAATTAGTCATGCAAAACTGTACCCATATGAATTTTTTGTCCTATTTCCACAAAAATAGAGCTTTCTTTTGGTGGTATTTGATCACCTCTGGGTTTTTTATTTTTTGCGCTATAAATGAAAATAAGACCGAAAAGCATTTTTTTGTTTCTGTTATATAATTTTACAAATTAGTAATTTTTCTTCATAAATTTGGGCCAAAATTTATACTGCTACATATCTTTGGTAAAAATAACCCAAATCAGTGTTATTTACGGATGGCCTATCTGATTTCTTGAGACCCTAACAAGCCAGGATAGTACAAATACCCCCCAAATGACCCCTTTTTAGAAAGTGGACAGTCTAAGGTATTTAGTAGGGATGAGCTTCGAGTTTGAGTCGAACTCATGTTCGACTCGAACATCGGCTGTTCGCAAGTTCGCCGAACAGTGAACAATTTGGGGTGTTCGCGGCAAATTCGAATGCCGCGGGACACCCGTTAAAAGTCTATGGGAGAAATCAAAAGTGTTAATTTTAAAGGCTTATATGCAAGTTATCGTCATAAAAAGTGTTTGGGGACCTGGGTCCTGCCCCAGGGGACATGGATCAATGCAAAAAAAAGTTTTAAAAACGGCCGTTTTTTCAGGAGCAGTGATTTTAATAATGCTTAAAGTCAAACAATAAAAGTGTAATATCCCTTTAAATTTCGTAGCTGGGAGGTGTCTATAGTATGCCCTAAATTCCATACCAGGCCCTTCAGGTCTGGTATGGATAGTAAGGGGAACCCCGGCCAAAAAAAAATGACGTGGGGGTCCCCCTAAATTCCATACCAGACCCTTCAGGTCTGGTATGGATTTTAAGGGGAAACCTGCGCCAAAATTTAAATAAATCCATACCAGACCCTTATCCGAGCACGCAACCTGGCAGCAGGGGGGATGAGAGAGCGCCCCCCCCTCCTGAACCGTACCAGGCCACATGCCCTCAACATTGGGAGGGTGCTTTGGGGTAGCCCCCAAAACACCTTGTCCCCATGTTGATGAGGACAAGGGCCTCATCCCCACAACCCTGGCCGGTGGTTGTGGGGGTCTGCGGACGGGGGGCTTATCGGAATCTGGAAGCCCCCTTTAACAAGGGGACCCCCAGATCCCAGCCCCCCCTGTGTGAAATGGTCCTTTATTTAAATGCTTCTTCTGTCTTCTTTTTTCTATCTTCCTTCTTCTTCTGGTTCTTCTGGCTCTTCTGGTTCTTCCTCCGGTGTTCTCGTCCAGCATCTCCTCCGCGGCGTCTTCTATCTTCTTCTCCTCGGGCTGCTCCGCACCCATGGCATGGGGGGAGGCTCCCGCTCTTCTCTTCATCTTCTTCTCTTCTTCATCTTCTTCATCTTCTCTCCGGGCCGCTCCGCACCCATGCTGGCATGGAGGGAGGCTCCCGCTGTGTGACGCGTCTCCTCTTCTGACGGTTCTTAAATAACGGGGGGGCCGTTATTTAAGAACCGTCAGAAGAGGAGACGCGTCACACAGCGGGAGCCGCCTTCCATGCCAGCATGGGTGCGGAGCGGCCCGGAGAAGAAGATGAAGAAGATGAAGAAGAGAAGAAGATGAAGAGAAGAGCGGGAGCCTCCCCCCATGCCATGGGTGCGGAGCGGCCCGAGGAGAAGAAGATAGAAGACGCCGCGGAGGAGATGCTGGACGAGAACACCGGAGGAAGAACCAGCAGAGCCAGAAGAACCAGAAGAAGATGAAGGAAGAAAAAAGAGAAGAAAGAGTAAAGAAGAAGCATTTAAATAAAGGAATTGTCAAAAACTGTCTCTTGTAATTTTTAACATTTTTGACAGTTTTTTAGTGAAATGGTAGGGGTACTTTTATACCCCCTTACCATTTCACACAGGGGGGAGGCCGGGATCTGGGGGTCCCCTTGTTAAAGGGGGCTTCCAGATTCCGATAAGCCCCCCGCCCGCAGACCCCCACAACCACCGGCCAGGGTTGTGGGGATGAGGCCCTTGTCCTCATCAACATGGGGACAAGGTGTTTTGGGGGGCTACCCCAAAGCACCCTCCCAATGTTGAGGGCATGTGGCCTGGTACGGTTCAGGAGGGGGGGGCGCTCTCTCATCCCCCCCTCTTTTCCTGTGGCCTGCCAGGTTGCGTGCTCAGATAAGGGTCTGGTATGGATTTTTGGGGGGACCCCACGCTGTTTTTTTTTAAATTTTGGCGAGGGGTTCCCCTTAAAATCCATACCAGACCTGAAGGGTCTGGTATGAAATTTAGGGGGACCCCCACGTCATTTTTAAAAAAAAATTTGGCTGGGGTTCCCCTTAATATCCATACCAGACCTGAAGGGCCTGGTATGGAATTTAGGGGGACCCCAAGTCCTTTTTTTTTTTAAATTTTGGTTCGGGGTTCCCCTGTGGGGAATTCCCATGCCATTTTTATCAATGAACTTTTATGTGTATTGTCGGACCGGCAATGCAATAGCCGCGAGTAGTTTTAAATGGGTTTTTTTCTTTGAAATGTCATTTTGCTGTCAGACTGTTCTAAACACGGGAAACATGCGCCCCTTTACAGGCATACTATAGACACCCCCCAGCTACGAAATTTAAAGGGATATTACACTTTTATTGTTTGACTTTAAGCATTATTAAAATCACTGCTCCTGAAAAAACGGCCGTTTTTAAAACTTTTTTTTGCATTGATCCATGTCCCCTGGGGCAAGACCCAGGTCCCCAAACACTTTTTATGACAATAACTTGCATATAAGCCTTAAAAATTAGCACTTTTGATTATTCATGTTCGTGTCCCATAGACTTTAACGGTGTTCGCGTGTTCGAACAAACTTTTTTCCTGTTCGCATGTTCTGGTGCGAACCGAACAGGGGGGTGTTCGGCTTATCCCTAGTATTAAGTAAGAGGCATGGTAAGTTTTTTGAAGTTGTGATTTTTTCCCACAATTCTTTGCAAAATGAAGATTTTCTTTTTTTTTCACAAAATTGTCATGTTAACAAGTTATTTCTCTCACACAGCATATGCATACCACAAGTTAAACCCCAAAATACATTTTGCTACTCCTCCCGAGTATGGCAATACTACATGTGTGAGACTTTTACACAGCCTGGCAACATACAGTGGCCCAACATGCAGGGAGCACCATCAGGCGTTCTTGGAGCATAAATTATACATATAATTTCTTGACTACCTCTTACACTTTGGAAACGCCCAAACATTTACCCCATTTTGGAAAGTAAACACCCCAACATATATTCTATGAGGCATAACGAGTCTTTTGAACATGTCATTTTTTCCACAAGTTTTTGGAAAATGTGGAAAGAAAGTGAAAACGCATTTTTTTTACACGAATTTGTCCATTTCTAAGATATTTCTAACACATAGCATGTACATACCAAAAATTACACCTCAAAATACATTATGCTACTCATCCCGAGCATGGTGATACCACATGTGTGAGACCTTTCCACAGCCTGGCCAGATAGAGAGGCCCAACATGCAGGGAGCTCCATCAGGTGTTCTAGGGACATTAATTTCAAATGAATTTGACTACCTATTACACTTTTGTGAGGTACTAATGGGCACTGTAGTGTCACGGATGAGCACTGATGTGGCATGGTTGTGGAATGGATGAGAACTGATGTGGCATGGATGTGGCACAGATGAGAACTGATGTGGCATGGATGAGCACTGATGTGGCAGGGATGTGGCATGGATGTGGCATGGATGAGAACGGATGTGGCACGGATGAGTACTGATATGGCATGGATATGGCACAGATGAGCACTGAGGTGGCATGGATGTGGCACGGATTAGCACTGATGCGGCATGGATGAGAACTAATGTGTCATGGATGAGCACTGATGTTTCACGGATGTGGCACGGATGAGAACTGATGTGGCATGGATAAGAACTGATGTGGCATGGATGTGGCACGGATGAGCACTGATGTGGCATGGATGTGGCATGGATACGTACTGATGTGGCACAGATGAGCACTGATGTGGCATGGATGTGGCACGGATGAGCACATGGATGTGGCACGGATGAGCACTGATGTGGCATGGATGAGAATTGGTGTGGCATGGATGTGAACTGATGTGGCATGGATGTGGCATGGATGAGAACTAATTTGGCACGGATGAGTACTGATGTGGCATGGATGTGGCACGGATGAGCACTGATGTGGCATGGATGTGACATGGATGAGCACTGATGTGCCATGGTTGTAGCAAGGATGAGAACTGATGTGGCATGGATGTGTCACAAATGAGAACTGATGTGGCACAGATGTGGCACGGATGAGTACTGATGTGGCATGGATGAGCACTGATGTGGCATGGATGAAAACTGATGTGGCACGGATGAGTACTGATGACGCATGGATGTGGCACTGACGATCACTGATGTGGCATGGATGTGGCACGGATGATCACTGGATGTGGCATGGATGATCACTGATGTGGCACGGATGAGCCATGAGTGAGCCATGGATAGGGATGGGTGAACATGAATGAGCCATGGCTGGGGATGGATATGCCATGGATGGGGATGGATGAGCTATGGATGGGGATGAATGAGCCATGAATGTGGATGGATGAGCCATGGATGGAGCATGGATGAGCCATGAATGGATAGATGAGCCATGGATGGAGCATGTATGAGACATGGATGGAGCATGGATGAGCCATGAATGATGGATGAACCATGGATGGAGCATGGATGAGCCATGGATGTGTGGATGAGCCATGGATAAAGCATGGATGAGCCATGGATGGATGGATGAGACATGGATGGGGCATGGATGAGCCATGGATGGATGGATGAGCCATGGATGGATGGATAAGACATGAATGAGCACAAATCAGCACTGTGGGAACTTCAGATCCAGCCCACAGCGTAGCTGCACCTGGCTCTCCCCCTCTCCTCACACGCTGTACTGATCGGCGTGAGGAGAGGGGAGGAGCCGAAGCGGACATGCTCTGGTTTGTTTACAAGTGATCACGTCATCATTGGACGACGTGATCATGTGGTAAAGGGCCGCTGTCATTGGCCCTTTACCCTGATCTGTGACACGCCGGGTCTGGGAGACCTGACGGTTATGGACATTCCCAGGTGCACGCCCCAGGGGGCTGCGTGGGAGTGCGATTCTGGGAGGACGTCATAGTATGCCCTTCCAGAATTATCCGACTGCGCTGCAGCCGTCATTCAGCTATGGCCTGGTCAGCAAGTGGTTAAATTGCTAAGCAATGCAGCTTGGTTGGGGTGATCTTTTTTAGAAAAAGTAATCACACCAGTAAGTTACTGTTTTATTTCACATTTAAGTTTTTTCCCACCTCAATAAAGTAGAATTCCAGGTAAATCCTAACTAGTCTTAAAAAATATAAAATAGTAAATGTGCCCGCGCTAGTATAGTGTCACATATAAAATATATAATATATAAAAAATATTTTCACATATAAAACACATATAATGTGATAAATAAAACCATACAGGTAAAATATAATGCAAATAACTATAAATGATAAACCACCAAGTGCATATAAAGGTGCAATCGTGGTAATAACTAATAATGCCGCGTACACACGGTCGGACTTTTCGTCTACAAAAGTCCAACGGACGCTGACGGACTAAAGCTGGCTGGTAATCCGATCGTGTGTGGGCTTCTCCGGACTTTCAACGTACTTTTTTAGCCTCAAATCCGACGTACTTTAGATTTGAAACATGCTTCAAATCTTTACGTCGTAACTACGACGGACCCCGAAATCCGCTCGTCTGTGTGCTAGTCCGACGGACAAAAAGCCACGCTAGGGCACCTATTGGCTACTGGCTATGAACTTCCTTATTTTAGTCCGGTGTACGTCATCACGTACGAATCCGTCTGACTTTTGTGTGGTCGTGTGTAGGCAAGTCCGTTCGTTAGAAAGTATGCCGCAAGTCCGCCGCAAGTCCGCCGAAAGTCTGCCGGAAGTCTGTCGGACAGGCTGTCTGACTTTTGTAGACGAAAAGTCCGACCGTGTGTACGCGGCATAAGAGTGCAACGTGCTGAAATATACAGTGGCTTGCGAAAGTATTCGGCCCCCTTAAACTTTTCAACCTTTTGCCACATTTCAGGCTTCAAACATAAAGATATAAAATTTTAATTGTTTGTGAAGAATCACCAACAAGTGGGACACAATTGTGAAGTGGAACGAAATCTATTGGATATTTTAAACTTTTTTAGCAATTAAAAAACTAAAAAGTGGTGCGTGCAAAATTATTCGGCCCCTTTACTTTCAGTGCAGAAAACTCACTCCAGAAGTTCAGCGAGGATCTCTGAATGATCCAATGTTGTCCTAAATGACTGATGGTGATAAATAGAATCCACCTGTGTGTAATCAAGTCTCTGTATAAATGCACCTGCTCTGTTATAGTCTCAGGGTTCTGTTGAAAGCGCAGAGAGCTTCATGAAGACCAAGGAACACACCAGGCAGGTCCGTAATACTGTTGTGGAGAAGTTTAAAGCCGGATTTGGATACAAAAAGATTTCCCAAGCTTTAAACATCCCAAGGAGCACTGTGCAAGCGATCATTTTGAAATGGAAGGAGTATCAGACCACTGCAAATCTACCAAGACCTGGCTGTCCCTCTATACTTTCAGCTCAGACAAGGAGAAGACTGATCAGAGATGCAGCCAAGAGGCCCATGATCACTCTGGATGAACTGCAGAGAACTACAGCTGAGGTGGGAGAGTCTGTCCATAGGACAACAATCAGTCGTACACTGCACAAATCTGGCCTTTATGGAAAAGTGGCAAGAAGAAAGCCATTTCTCAAAGATATCCATAAAAAGTCTCGTCTAAAGTTTGCCACAAGCCACCTGGGAGACACACCAAACATGTGGAAGAAGGTGCTCTGGTCCGATGAAACCAAAATCGAACTTTTTGGCCACAATGCAAAACGATACGTTTGGCGTAAAAGCATCACAGCTCATCACACTCAACACACCATCCCCACTGTCAAACATGGTGGTGGCAGCATCATGGTTTGGGCCTGCTTTTCTTCAGCAGGGACAGGGAAGATGGGTAAAATTGAGGGGAAGATGGATGCAGCCAAATACAGGACCATTCTGGATGAAAACCTGTTGGAGTCTGCAAAAGACCTGAAACTGGGACGGAGATTTATCTTCCAACAAGACAATGATCCCAAACATACAGCAAAATCTACAATGGAATGGTTCACAAATAAACGTATCCAGGTGCTAGAATGGCCAAGTCAAAGTCCAGACCTGAATCCAATCGAGAATCTGTGGCAAGAGCTGAAAACTGCTGTTCACAAACGCTCTCCATCCAACCTCACTGAGCTCGAGCTGTTTTGCAAGGAAGAATGGGCAAGAATTTCAGTCTCTCGATGTGCAAAACTGATAGAGACATACCCCAAGCGACTTGCAGCTGTAATCATAGCAAAAGGTGGCTCTACAAAGTATTAACGCAAGGGGGCCGAATAATTTTGCACGCCCCACTTTTCATTTTTTTACTAGCTAAAAAAGTTTCAAAAATCCAAAAGATTTCGTTCCACTTCCCAATTGTGTCCCACTTGTTGGTGATTCTTCACAAAAAAATAAAAATTTAATATCTTTATGTTTGAAGTCTGAAATGTGGCAAAAGGTTGACAAGTTCAAGGGGGCCGAATACTTTCGCAAGCCACTGTAAATATCAAAACACTTTCCAGTGACAAATGAGTGTATATCCCAATTATTAAATACAAATCACAAAAAACGTGAATAAATAGTGTCCATAAAATGAGTATACATCATGCTTCTTCTGATGGGTGTATAAATCACAACACGTGAAAACTGTGCTCTCCCGTGACACCCCACATGTGCTTGCGCTCACCTTCAGTCGTGTGACACAGTAATTAAACAGTGTCAAAATAAGCATTGGGGCCACTGCTAGGCTCACTCAGGATACAATGATGCAAAGACACTCCTCTCAGGTGAAACTGCTAGGCTCACTCAGGTTACAATGATGCAAAAACACTCCTCTCAGGTAAAACCAAGATCCAAAATCATAGAAAAAACAAACAGAGGGACTCCATAGTGCAATAAAGCCAGGCCATTTATTAAAAGAATAAAGCCCTCCAAGAGGGTACTCACATTAGATGGGTGCTAGAGTGCACCAGACTGTACAGGTAAAATAATAAGCAGCTGATCGTATGGCGTGCGGTATGGCATGTGCAATCCTCCTCCTCTGCTGACAGCTCCGTCCTACCCCTCCCCGACGCGTATTTGGCACAGGGGTTTCGTGCCTTCCTCTGGGGGATAACATTGGACGGATGCACAGTGTGAGATATATATGCTGTCGGCGGCCATTTTGCCGAGGACCGCCGACCGCCGTATTAAGAAACGAATCACTAAAGCGGACATTTTTCCTGTGCCCACCAGTCTATAATGTGACTCCAATACTGTGTAATGATTGGAAAGTGAAACCTAATCACATATCGCCTATCATCCAATCAGATTGTGTCGGCGGCCATTTTGCCTAGGCCCGAGGACAGCTCTAGTGATGGGCTACACCTATAATGTGACTCCAATACTGTGTAATGATTGGAAAGTGAAACCTAATCACATATCGCCTATCATCCAATCGGATTGTGTCGGCGGCCATTTTGCCTAGGCCCGAGGACAGCTCTAGTGATGGGCTACACCTTAAGGTAAACAACAATAGTTATCATCAAGTGACAGCAATTACCAGCTTCCTGAAAATTTATAAAAATAATAGTAATAAATAGAGTGGTCTTCATTAATTGTAGTGTAGTGACATAATGTGTATAGATAAATCAGGATAGAGCTGTACATATAGGAGCCATGCCACACCGCACCTCATCTAACTTTAAACATTATAGATAAAAACAACCCTAATATGTCATCTTTATTAAAACGAATAATATATTACATCAAATTCTCCCCCTCAGAGACTCCTGAAAATCAATGGATCATAAAAGACATCCACGTATCAGATCCCCATATTGGAGTATAATTAATTAGAATAGGTTAAAATATAAATATAAATATATAATTAATCCCAAATCTTCCTGTCAAATCAGTTGTATATTATATTATATAAAAATATATATTTTATTACTAAAAACGCCTGAATAAATTAATAAGACATTATCAATAACGGTACTATTAAAATAATGTGTAAAAACCCACGTAAAACTCGATTTGTATAAAAACCATCTGAAAGGTACAATAATCTAAGGCTAACTCTTATATCATTAGAAATTACTGAGGAAACATGTTAAGTCAAAGTCCCTATTGAGCCCCCCAGGGAAAAGAGAACCTAATTGGTGTATCCACCAAGATTCCCGTTTACTGATATCTCTCGTGAAATTGGAACCTCTCCAATGTCGTTTAGGGGCCTCTATCCCCCAAAATTTCATCCCCACCGTACTCTTATTATGCATTTTCTCAAAATGGATATATAAATGATGTTTGTCTGACCCTTTGTGGATGTTGCGTACGTGTTCCTCTAATCTGTCTTTTAGGGCTCTGGTGGTACGCCCTACATAGATAAAATCACATGGGCACTTTAAAGCGTATACGACCCCAATAGTGTCACACGATATGAATTCCCTGATAGTATAGGATTGATGGGTTCTGGGATCATGGAATTCCTTTAACCTTCTATCATTCCCTGGAACTCTCACACAGCTGTAGCATCTACCACATCCATAGAAGCCCTTAAGATCCCAAAACATTCTAGGATTTGGTGGGGGTGGCTCAACTACGTTGTGTACCAATATATCCCTTAGATTGGGTGCCTTTTTAAAAACAATTTTAGGATTCTCCGGGAGCACACTTTTGAGGTGAGTGTCCTGCTTTAGGACATTCCAGTATTTTCGTATAATTTTCTGTACTTCATTATTTTGTAGGGAGTAATCAAGAACGATACTAATATTGTCATTAGCGTTGCTATCCATAATTTCAATCTTGTCTCTCAATTGATTGTCCCTCTCCAGACGTTTGACCTCCATTTTTTCTTTTTGTAGGAAATCGTTGTGGTATCCTTTATCTAAGAACCTGCTGCTTAGCTTGTTGGACTGCCACTCAAAGTCCTCAATTTTTGTACAATTCCTTCTCATTCTCATATATTGGCCCCTGGGAATGTTCCTCAACCAGGGTTTGTAGTGACAGCTGGTAATGGGTATATAAGAGTTACGATCTGTTGCTTTAAAAAATGATCTGGTAGTGATACCTTCATTGGTGTTAAAAATTTCCAGATCTAAAAAATGGACGTATTCTTTATTGACATCCCAGGTTAAGGAGATATTGAGATCGTTGCGGTTCATGGAATCCAGTAGTTGCATTAATGCCTCCATGCTTCCCTTCCAAACGATCAGTAGATCGTCAATAAATCTCTTGTACAATAAAATATTATCACCTACTCCATTCAGAACTCCTTCCTCTTCCCATTGGGCCATATACAAGTTCGCTACGCTGGGGGCAAATTTAGCGCCCATAGCAACACCTTTTATCTGTAATAAAATTTGTTCCCATACCAGAAAAAATTATGGCGTAAACAGAAATCTAAACATTTGAGGATAAATATAACAAAATCTCCATCCACGGGTTCCTCCTTCCTCAGGGCCCACTCTACCGCTTTCATGGCTCCCTCATGGTCTATGCTAGTATACAAAGAGGCTACGTCCCCTGTGGCCATGTAGTTACCCCCATAATTTGATCGTTCCTGCTGGTCATAGTATGGTCTCCTTGGTGGTTGGCGGTGGGGGGTTTGAGGTTGTCTACCCTCATGATGCAAGAATATGCAGAAGAAAGATATAGAAAACAAAAATACTAAGAGGAAAAAATATCTGAGGGATTCCGAGGATTACCAAAATAAACAGGTTTTTCGATGGCAATCCACACTATTAACCAATACTAATGTTAACACACAGCCGCAGGCAGGAGTGACACGAGAGCATCACAACCACCAGGACAGCAACTTTACCAGCAACAGAGTACCAAACAACCAGGGAGAGGATTACCCTCAAACCATCATGAGGGTAGACAACCTCAAACCCCCCACCGCCAACCACCAAGGAGACCATACTATGACCAGCAGGAACGATCAAATTATGGGGGTAACTACACCCAATACCAGGATTATGGTCCGCCTAACAACCAGGCTAATTGGCATGATGGTAGACCACCACATCGTGGCGAAGGGAATAGAGTCCAACAGAATTACTATGATAAGGGGTATCAGTCCAATCCTCCCCCTCAACGGCGGGGTGGACAATACAACTCCTATGGCTACAGAAAACAGCATGGATACCAGCAAGGTACCCCGCATAGGTCTCAAGGCAACTACGAGTACCAACAGGGAACATCGCACAGAGGGAATTATCAACCTCACAGAGGTCCCCCACCAAACCAATATCAACAGAGGGGGAACCCCTCGGACTCGTATGGGAATACACAAAGGGGTGCGGTTTACTACTCACCAAAACCTCAGAGAGTGAGGTATGAAAACCCTCCGCAAGATCAATATAGGATACCAATATATAATAGTTACCAGCCTTTGGAGAACAATGAAGATTTTTTTGATGATGAGTCTTTTTTAGGGGGGACCAGGGGAGGGCCCGCCCAAGAGTTAAGAAATCAAGGAAGAGAGGTGGAAGAGCAGGGAGAAGGATACAGCAGAAAAAGAAGGCGAGAAGATTAGGAGAGGGGATTTTTAACCTTAGTGGTGCTCTGCTCTCTAGGGAAGAACTGCTGGTTCTCGATAAAGGCATTAAGTTCGCCCCCAAAAAAGGGCTCAACAAATTTGAGACATATATTGGAATACAAAAGTTTATCCGAAAATTGAACATTAAGAAATATTATGCCCTGAATCCTATTGAAAAAGCCACTGTAAACAACAGGTACACCAATCTGAGGAATAACTCGGTTTTTAACCCCAATATAGCCAACAATAAATACGTAGATTTATTTAAGAAATTGGTGACAACTGAATTAGAGCAATTACCTACAAAGAAATTTTATGAACACAAGGATTTCACTAGAGGTTTGAATTCACTAAATACAAGAACAGATATAGTGGTGAGGCCAGCGGATAAAGGCGGGGGGATAGTTGTACTATCCCTACAGCAATATAAGGGAGAAATGGAACGGATACTGAGCGATACTGATACATACCGACCATTGGATAGGAATCCTACCAAATCCTTCAAAAGTATATTAGAAAATATTGTTCATGATGGTGAGGAAGAAGGACTCCTGAGTAAACAGGAAGCAAAATATCTTGTCCCTACAGTTAGCAAGATACCAGTGATATACTTCCTACCAAAGATACATAAGGATAGCAAAACCCCCCCGGGAAGGCCAATAGTAAGTGGCATTGAATCTTTGACTTCCCGGTTGGGGGAATATATAGACATCCACCTGCAACCATTAGTGAAAAAAACAAAAGCCTACCTCAGGGATACTAAGCACACATTACAATTATTAAGTGAATGCAACGCAGAAGATAATATTATCATGGCCACAGGGGACGTAGCCTCTTTGTATACTAGCATAGACCATGAGGGAGCCATGAAAGCGGTAGAGTGGGCCCTGAGGAAGGAGGAACCCGTGGATGGAGATTTTGTTATATTTATCCTCAAATGTTTAGATTTCTGTTTACGCCATATTTTTTTCTGGTATGGGAACAAATTTTACTTACAGATAAAAGGTGTTGCTATGGGCGCTAAATTTGCCCCCAGCGTAGCGAACTTGTATATGGCCCAATGGGAAGAGGAAGGAGTTCTGAATGGAGTAGGTGATAATATTTTATTGTACAAGAGATTTATTGACGATCTACTGATCGTTTGGAAGGGAAGCATGGAGGCATTAATGCAACTACTGGATTCCATGAACCGCAACGATCTCAATATCTCCTTAACCTGGGATGTCAATAAAGAATACGTCCATTTTTTAGATCTGGAAATTTTTAACACCAATGAAGGTATCACTACCAGATCATTTTTTAAAGCAACAGATCGTAACTCTTATATACCCATTACCAGCTGTCACTACAAACCCTGGTTGAGGAACATTCCCAGGGGCCAATATATGAGAATGAGAAGGAATTGTACAAAAATTGAGGACTTTGAGTGGCAGTCCAACAAGCTAAGCAGCATGTTCTTAGATAAAGGATACCACAACGATTTCCTACAAAAAGAAAAAATGGAGGTCAAACGTCTGGAGAGGGACAATCAATTGAGAGACAAGATTGAAATTATGGATAGCAACGCTAATGACAATATTAGTATCGTTCTTGATTACTCCCTACAAAATAATGAAGTACAGAAAATTATACGAAAATACTGGAATGTCCTAAAGCAGGACACTCACCTCAAAAGTGTGCTCCCGGAGAATCCTAAAATTGTTTTTAAAAAGGCACCCAATCTAAGGGATATATTGGTACACAACGTAGTTGAGCCACCCCCACCAAATCCTAGAATGTTTTGGGATCTTAAGGGCTTCTATGGATGTGGTAGATGCTACAGCTGTGTGAGAGTTCCAGGGAATGATAGAAGGTTAAAGGAATTCCATGATCCCAGAACCCATCAATCCTATACTATCAGGGAATTCATATCGTGTGACACTATTGGGGTCGTATACGCTTTAAAGTGCCCATGTGATTTTATCTATGTGGGGCGTACCACCAGAGCCCTAAAAGACAGATTAGAGGAACACGTACGCAACATCCACAAAGGGTCAGACAAACATCATTTATATATCCATTTTGAGAAAATGCATAATAAGAGTACGGTGGGGATGAAATTTTGGGGGATAGAGGCCCCTAAACGACATTGGAGAGGTTCCAATTTCACGAGAGATATCAGTAAACGGGAATCTTGGTGGATACACCAATTAGGTTCTCTTTTTCCTGGGGGGCTCAATAGGGACTTTGACTTAACATGTTTCCTCAGTAATTTCTAATGATATAAGAGTTAGCCTTAGATTATTGTACCTTTCAGATGGTTTTTATACAAATCGAGTTTTACGTGGGTTTTTACACATTATTTTAATAGTACCGTTATTGATAATGTCTTATTAATTTATTCAGGCGTTTTTAGTAATAAAATATATATTTTTATATAATATAATATACAACTGATTTGACAGGAAGATTTGGGATTAATTATATATTTATATTTATATTTTAACCTATTCTAATTAATTATACTCCAATATGGGGATCTGATACGTGGATGTCTTTTATGATCCATTGATTTTCAGGAGTCTCTGAGGGGGAGAATTTGATGTAATATATTATTCGTTTTAATAAAGATGACATATTAGGGTTGTTTTTATCTATAATGTTTAAAGTTAGATGAGGTGCGGTGTGGCATGGCTCCTATATGTACAGCTCTATCCTGATTTATCTATACACATTATGTCACTACACTACAATTAATGAAGACCACTCTATTTATTACTATTATTTTTATAAATTTTCAGGAAGCTGGTAATTGCTGTCACTTGATGATAACTATTGTTGTTTACCTTAAGGTGTAGCCCATCACTAGAGCTGTCCTCGGGCCTAGGCAAAATGGCCGCCGACACAATCCGATTGGATGATAGGCGATATGTGATTAGGTTTCACTTTCCAATCATTACACAGTATTGGAGTCACATTATAGGTGTAGCCCATCACTAGAGCTGTCCTCGGGCCTAGGCAAAATGGCCGCCGACACAATCCGATTGGATGATAGGCGATATGTGATTAGGTTTCACTTTCCAATCATTACACAGTATTGGAGTCACATTATAGACTGGTGGGCACAGGCAAAATGTCCGCTTTAGTGATTCGTTTCTTAATACGGCGGTCGGTGGTCCTCGGCAAAATGGCCGCCGACAGCATATATATCTCACACTGTGCATCCGTCCAATGTTATCCCCCAGAGGAAGGCACGAAACCCCTGTGCCGAATACGCGTCGGGGAGGGGTAGGACGGAGCTGTCAGCAGAGGAGGAGGATTGCACATGCCATACCGCACGCCATACGATCAGCTGCTTATTATTTTACCTGTACAGTCTGGTGCACTCTAGCACCCATCTAATGTGAGTACCCTCTTGGAGGGCTTTATTCTTTTAATAAATGTCCTGGCTATATTGCACTATGGAGTCCCTCTGTTTGTTTTTTCTATGATTTTGGATCTTGGTTTTACCTGAGAGGAGTGTTTTTGCATCATTGTAACCTGAGTGAGCCTAGCAGTTTCACCTGAGAGGAGTGTCTTTGCATCATTGTATCCTGAGTGAGCCTAGCAGTGGCCCCAATGCTTATTTTGACACCGTTTAATTACTGTGTCACACGACTGAAGGTGAGCGCAAGCACATGTGGGGTGTCACGGGAGAGCACAGTTTTCACGTGTTGTGATTTATACACCCATCAGAAGAAGCATGATGTATACTCATTTTATGGACACTATTTATTCACGTTTTTTGTGATTTGTATTTAATAATTGGGATATACACTCATTTGTCACTGGAAAGTGTTTTGATATTTATATTTCAGCACGTTGCACTCTTATTAGTTATTACCACGATTGCACCTTTATATGCACTTGGTGGTTTATCATTTATAGTTATTTGCATTATATTTTACCTGTATGGTTTTATTTATCACATTATATGTGTTTTATATGTAAAAATATTTTTTATATATTATATATTTTATATGTGACACTATACTAGCTGTCACGGACAAATACTCACCGAGGCCGAGATGCCGAGAGCGGCTCGCCCTTACGACCGCGCGCACCCAGACCCCCAAAATGGGTACAGGAGGCTGAGGGCACGCGGAGGCACGGGCTTCCGGAAGGATAGTAGGTTCAGAAGCTGGAAGCGGGTGTCCTGGGTTCCGCAGGGAGCAGGGCTGAAAACACAAGCAGAGGTTAGGGAACAAGCAGGTAATAATCAGGGTATCACAAGATCCAGCAGTGCAGTGGTTAAGCAGGCCAGGGTTCAGTGCACAGATCCGGCAGGTATAATCAAGATAGTCCAGCAGAGTAGTAGTTAAACAGGCCAGGGGTTTGGTACACAGATCAGGCAGGTTATTGGTAGGATTGTCCAGCAGAGTAGTGGTTAAGCAGGCCAGGGGTTTGGTACACAGATCAGGCAGGTTATTGGTAGGATTGTCCAGCAGAGTAGTGGTTAAACAGGCCAGGGGTTTGGTACACAGATCAGGCAGAAGTACAAGGGACAATCTGGGAGAGTAGTGGTTAAACAGTCCAGCAGAGGTTCGGTACACAGATCAGGCAAAAGTACAAGGGACAATCCGGGAGAGTAGTGGTTAAACAGGCCAGCAGAGGTTCGGTACACAGATCAGGCAAAGTACAAGGTAACACAGGCTCAGGGAACAGGGGAGAGCTGACGACAAACCAGCAACCCGACTGGGTGCTGGAGCCGTCAGATATAGTCCCCCTGCCCGGCGAGCGCGTCAGTGTGACGCGCTACCGGGCACCCGCACGGGCTACGGCGCGCACACGGGGACCGCCGTGCACCCGCCGCACCATCAGGCCGCGGACGGGTGTGCGGCGAAGCGCTCGTCCCGTGCGCATGCGCACCGGAGCCCGGCGAGCGGAGACGCTCCCTGGCTCCTGACAGTGCCCCCCTCCTAAGGGCGGACACTGGACGCCAAGGCTGGCCATCAGTTCCGGATGATCTTGATGAAACATTCAAATTAACTGTGGAGCGTGCAGATTCCTGGCGGGCTCCCAGGAATTATCTTCGGGGGGGGTACCCCTTCCATTGAATCAAGTACTGTAACTGTCTGCCCCTCTTTCTGCAGCCAAGAATGGATTCCACTTCGAATTCATTCTCGCCATCGATTCTGACTGGCGGAGGAGGGGGTTCTCTTCTTCCCAGAAAAGGACTGGGCACCACAGGCTTCAGTAGTGACACATGGAAAACGGGGTGAATCCGATATGTCTTGGGAAGTGTCAACTCCACAGCCACAGGGTTGATAATCCTCCTGACTTGAAAAGGCCCAATGAATTTAGGCCCGAGCTTTTCCAGATGGCAGCGGTAATCTCAGATTAACGGTGGACAGCCAGACCTCGTCTCCTACATCAAATTTTGGGTTTGCCTTTCTGCCCCGGTCGTACTGTCTCTTGTAGTCCTCCTGGGTTTTGCGTAGTGTGTCTTGTATTTCCTGAAAGTTGGATTGTAGCGAAATTATCCTATCCTGGACTGCAGGAACTGCCGTTTCGGGGATGTTGTTAGCGAAGGAAGTGGGATGGAACCCGCAATTGGTCCAGAAAGGAGTCTGGTTGGTGGAGGCATGGATAGAGTTATTGTACGCAAATTCAGCGTAGGGGAGGAGGCTCGCCCAATCATCCTGAGAACCCGAGCAGAAGCAACGGAGGTATTGCTCTAGTGTCTGATTGGTCCTCTCCGTCTGGCCATTGCTTTGGGGATGATAAGCAGAAGAAAGACAAATGTTGATACCCAAAGCCTTGCATAGTTCCCTCCAGAATTTGGACGTGAACTGGACGCCTCTGTCCGTCACGATGCTCCTTGGTATCCCATGGAGCCTAACAACCTCCCTTAGAAAGATGTTGGCCGTGTCTACGGCAGAGGGAGTACCCCTCATGGGCAGAAAGTGGGCCATTTTGGAAAGGCGGTCGACAACAACAAGGATGGTGGAGAAACTCTCTGAGCTGGGTAGGTCAACGATGAAGTCCATGGACACATCAGCCCATGGTCGTTCCGGAATGGGCAAGGGTCTGGGCAGACCCCAGGATTTGGTGTTTTGACCCTTGTTTCTCTGGCATAGGGAACAGGACGCCACATATTCTTTACAATCCCTTCTCCATCCTGGCCACCAAAAAGAACGAGAAAGGAGTTCAGCCGTCTTCTTATTCCCAAAATGTCCTGCCATCTTGTGATCATGACACATCTGAAGGGCTAAGGGCCGAGTCACCTGAGGTACAAATATTTTTCCTTTAATCCAGAAAAGATCTTCGTATCTTCTCAGGGAATGCACAGCTGGTTCTGTACATGCGCCTGATGAAGATTTGATGGAGGATATTAAGTCTGCTTGAGTTAGTCCGAGGAAATTTTGAGGAGAGAGGATCGTGCTGGGTGTTGGTGTTTGGGAATCTGCGGAAAACATCCGTGAAAGGGCATCAGCCTTCCCGTTCTTTGCCCCAGGTCTGTATGCTATATGGAAATTAAAGTGAGAGAAGAAAAGGGCCCAACGGGCTTGGCGGGGTTTTAAGCGTCTTGCTGTTCTGAGGTACTCGAGATTCTTGTGATCCGTAAAGATCATCACCGGATGAACTGCCCCCTCCAGCAGATACCTCCATTCCTCCAAAGCAAACTTTATAGCCAACAGCTCTCTGTCACCCACGTCGTAATTGAGTTCCGGTGGGCTGAGTTTCCGAGAAGCGAAAGCTACTAGGTGTAGAATGGCCTTTGGTCCCTGTCTCTGGGAAAGAATTGCTCCGGTTGCGATTTCCGATGCGTCTACCTCCAGTACGAAGGGTTGAGTCGGGTCAGGATGGCAGAGGATTGGAGCGGAACTGAATAGTTCTTTTAACTTAAGGAAAGCCTCTTGAGCAGCTGCGGACCACTGAAAAGAATGATGCTGCCGAGTTAATTGGGTAATAGGTGCCACAATGGCCGAGAATCCCACGATAAATTTTCGATAGAAATTGGCGAATCCTATAAACCTCTGTACTCCTCTTTTATTAGATGGAGCTGGCCACTCCTGGATTGCCTGAATCTTCTGGGGGTCCATTGCAACCCCATTGGTAGAGAGTATGAATCCCAAGAATTGTATGGTTGATCTCTCAAACTCACACTTTTCGGCTTTCAGATATAGCTTGTGTTGTAGAAGAATAGCAAGAACCGTTTTAACGTGCCTCCTGTGCATCTCTAGCGTAGGGGAGAAGATGAGGATATCGTCCAGATATACCACAAGGAAGTCATCTAGATATTGTCGAAATATATCATTCACCAGATGTTGGAAGGTGGCTGGGGCGTTGCAGAGACCGAATGGCATCACTAAATACTCGAAGTGACCGAATCTGGATCTAAAGGCCGTCTTCCATTCGTCTCCCGCCCTGATCCTGACGAGATTGTAGGCCCCTCGGAGGTCGAGTTTAGAGAACACCTTGGCTGATCGGAACCTCTGGAATAACTCAGGAATGAGCGGTAACGGGTACCGGTTCTTAATTGTAATGTTGTTAAGTTGTCGATAGTCTACGCAGGGTCTTAGGGTACCATCTTTTTTCCCAACGAAAAAGATACCTGCTCCGGCGGGTAAGGATGAAGGGCGGATGAAACCTTTCTCAAGATTTTCGTCAATGTACTGCTTCAGAGCCTCCAGCTCGGTTTCAGACAGGGGAAATATCCGGCCAAATGGAATCTCGGATCCAGGAAGAAGGTCAATTGGGCAGTCGTAGGCCCTGTGAGGTGGTAGGCGGTCAGCCATTTGTTTACTGAAAACCTCTTGAAACTCGAGGTACTCGGAGGGGACGTGTTGGAGATTGCCTGGTGGTACCGCCATTGTGGCGCAAACTTTGGAATCCGGGAGCAGGCAGTGCTGAGAGCAATACTGAGAAGAAAAGGATACCGACTTGGTGCTCCATTTGATTAGTGGATCGTGAGCTTGTAACCATGGTAGGCCAAGTATGATGGGAAAGATTGGAGAACGAATTAGGTCAAGCCGTAAGAACTCCCGGTGGCCGGAGTCTGTGACTACTGAAATAGGTTGGGTCTCCTGGGTGATGGGACCAGAGCAAGGAAGGGATCCGTCGGCCAAATGTATTTGTAGATCCTGCTCTTTGGTTTGTAGAGGGATCTTCAATCTGTGTGCCAAGGTGGAATCTATGAAACAACTGCAGGCCCCGGAATCAACGATGGCCTGCAGGCGAGTCTCCCTTTCCGGAAGCTGTAGAGAAACAAACAACATCACATAAGCCTTGGGAATGTTATTGTTTGGAAAGTTCAATACGTTTGACTGAGGGAACTTACTAGGCCTGATCGGACAGCTGCGTAGGAAGTGTCCGGTTCCTCCGCAATAGAGGCACAGGTTAGACTGCCGCCTGCGCTGCTTCTCTTCGGAGGTTAACGGACCTCGGACCAAGCCGAGCTGCATTGGTTCGACCTCAGGGACCGATGCCGTGGTAACTGAAGATGAAGTTGAGGATACCGTGGAGTGAGGTCTTGGCGACGCCCAGGCAGGGCGAGGCAGCTGAAACCGTTCTGAGCGCCGCTCCCGAAGACGCCGATCGAGCTTTGTGGCTGCTTAGATGAGTTCCTCTAGGGAAGCAGGGGTCTCCATCCTAGCTAACTCATCTTTGAGTAATTCAGACAAGCCTTGACGGTATTGATAACGTAGGGCCGGCTCATTCCAGTTTGTGTCGGCCGCCCATTTGCGGAATTCCACTGTGTAGTCCTCAATAGGTCTTCTTCCTTGGGACAAATGGTGCAAGATAGCTTCGGCTGTGGCCATGCGTTGCGGATCATCGTAGAGCTGGGTCATGCTCTCAAAGAAGGCCTCGATAGTGTTCAGGGCAGGACTGCTCTGTTCCATCAGGCTGTGGGCCCAAGCCTGGGGTTCTTCGGGTAGCAGGGAAATCACAAACCCCACCTTGACGATTTCTGAGGAGAAGGTTCTCGGCTGTAGAGCGAAGTAGAGGGAACATGCGTTTTTAAAAGCCCTAAACTTCTTGCGGTCTCCCGAGAACCATTCAGGTGTAGGGACCCTGGGCTCAGGAAGAGCCATGACCACAGTGGGGTTGGCCGGAGCTTGGGGAAGTGGACCCCCACTGCTGGGTGCAGGAGCTGCGGCTGCGGAAGGTAGTAACCCGGTGATCTGCTGCAGACGGTTATCAATTTGTGTATAACCTTCTTGTAACTTCTGTACGGAGTCCGCGAGGGTAGATACTTGTTGGCACAGGATCTCCAGAGGAGAGCGCGCTCTGTCGGCCTCAGACATCTGGCTGGTTTGTACTGTCACGGACAAATACTCACCGAGGCCGAGATGCCGAGAGCGGCTCGCCCTTACGACCACGCGCACCCAGACCCCCGAAATGGGTACAGGAGGCTGAGGGCACGCGGAGGCACGGGTTTCCGGAAGGATTGTAGGTTCAGAAGCTGGAAGCGGGTGTCCTGGGATCCGCAGGGAGCAGGGCTGAAAACACAAGCAGAGGTTAGGGAACAAGCAGGTAATAATCAGGGTATCACAAGATCCAGCAGTGCAGTGGTTAAGCAGGCCAGGGTTCAGTGCACAGATCCGGCAGGTATAATCAAGATAGTCCAGCAGAGTAGTAGTTAAACAGGCCAGGGGTTTGGTACACAGATCAGGCAGGTTATTGGTAGGATTGTCCAGCAGAGTAGTGGTTAAGCAGGCCAGGGGTTTGGTACACAGATCAGGCAGGTTATTGGTAGGATTGTCCAGCAGAGTAGTGGTTAAACAGGCCAGGGGTTTGGTACACAGATCAGGCAGAAGTACAAGGGACAATCCGGGAGAGTAGTGGTTAAACAGTCCAGCAGAGGTTCGGTACACAGATCAGGCAAAAGTACAAGGGACAATCCGGGAGAGTAGTGGTTAAACAGGCCAGCAGAGGTTCGGTACACAGATCAGGCAAAGTACAAGGTAACCGAGATAAAAAGAAGACAAAAGCGCACCAGCCTAGTGCATTAACTTTAAAACATTTATTTGATAAAAAATATATTAAAGGAAATAACTCACAGGCGATTAGTAGAGGAGGCACAACAAAAATCGCACCGGTAAACAGTCTGCGATTTGGAAAGAGTGGAGCCTTCCAGGGGTCGTGGAGGAACGCACAGATGCTGCAATCCGCTAACGCGTTTCGAGGGGAATGTCCCCTCTTCCTCAGAGCTAGGCACTGCTAGCTCTGAGTTCGACTTTAAAATTGGCTGTTTCCCGTTCGCCGAATAGCAAACAATTTGGGGTATTCGCGGCAAATTCGAAAGCCACGGAACACCCTTTAAAAGTCTATGGGAGAAATCAAAAGTGCTAATTTTAAAGGTTAATATGCAAGTTATTGTTATAAAAAGTGTTTGGGGATCTGGGTCCTGCCCCAGGGCACATGTATCAATGCAAAAAAAAGTTTTAAAAACTGCGTTTTTTTCGGGAGCAGTGATTTTAATAATGCTTAAAGTGGAACAATAAAAGTGTAATATTCCTTTAAATTTCGTACCTGGGGGGTGTCTATAGTATGCCTGTAAAGTGGCGCATGTTTCCAGTGTTTAGAACAGTCTGACAGCAAAATTACATTTCTAAAAGGAAAAAAAGTAATTTAAAACTATTCGCGGCTATAATGAATTGTCGGGCCGGCAATACACATAAAAGTTCATTGATAAAAACGGCATGGGATTCCCCCACAAGGGAACCCCGAACCAAAATAAAAAAAAAATGCATGGGGTTCCCCCTAAATTCCATACCAAGCCCTTCAGGTCTGGTGTGGATATTAAGGGGAACCCCTGCGCCAATTTTTTTTTTTAAATGGCGTGGGGGTCCCCCTCAAAATCCATACCAGACCCTTCAGGTCTGGTATGGATTTTAAGGGGAACCCTGCACCAAAGTTTAAAAAAAAATGGCGTGGGGTCCCCCCAAAAATCCATACCAGACCCTTATCTGAGCATGCAAACTGGCAGGCCGCAGGAAAAGAGAGGCGGCAAGAGAGCGCCCCCCCTCCTGAACCGTACCAGGCCACATGCCCTCAACATTGGGAGGGTGCTTTGGGGTAGCCCCCCAAAGCACCTTGTCCCCATGTTGATGGGGAGAAGGGCCTCATCCCCACAACCCTTGCCTGGTGGTTGTGGGGGTCTGCGGGCGGGGGGCTTATTGGAATCTGGAAGCCCCCTTCAACAAGGGGACCCCCAGATCCCGGCCCCCCCTGTTTGAAATGGTAATGGTACATTGTACCCATACCATTTCACAAAAAAAGTGTGAAAATGGTAAAAAAAATTCCCAGATGGCACAAAACCCCCCCAAATTACCCCATTTTGGAAAGTGGACACCCCAAGCTATTTGCTGAGAGGCATGTTGAGTCCATGGAATATTTTATATTTTGACACACGTTGCGGGAAAGTGACAATTTTTTTTTTTTTTTGCACAAAGTTGTCACTAAATGATATATTGCTCACACAGGCCATAGGCATATGTGGAATTGCACCCCAAAATACATTTAGCTGCTTCTCCTGAGTATGGGGATACCACATGTGTGGGACTTTTTGGGAGCCTAGCCGCGTACGGGGCCCCGAAAACCAATCACCGCCTTCAGGATTTCTAAGGGTGTAAATTTTTGATTTTACTCTTCACTGCCTATCACAGTTTCGGAGGCCATGGAATGCCCAGGTGGCACAAACCCCCCCCCAAAAGACCCCATTTTGGAAAGTAGACACCCCAAGCTATTTGCTGAGAGGCATGGTGAGTATTTTGCAGCTCTCATTTGTTTTTGAAAATGAAGAAAGACAAGAAAAAAACATTTTTTTCTCTTTTTTCAATTTTCAAAACTTTGTGGCAAAAAGTGAGGTCTGCAAAATACTCACTATACTCACTCACTGTACTTTTTTTTTTTTTCCTTTATTATTTTTTTGCTTTTTTATCTTATTTTTAAACTTTTCCTTTCATTTCTTTTTTTTTTTAAATCATTTTTATTGTTATCTCAGGGAATGTAAATATCCCCTATGATAGCAATAGGTAGTGACAGGTACTCTTTTTTGAAAAAATTGGGGTCTATTAGACTCTAGATCTCTCTGCCCTCAAAGCATCTGACAACACCAAGATCGGTGTGATAAAATGCTTTCCCAATTTCCCAATGGCGCTGTTTACATCCGGCGAAATCTAAGTCATAAAATGCTCGTAGCTTCCGGTTTCTTAGGCCATAGAGATGTTTGGAGCCACTCTGGTCTCTGATCAGCTCTATGGTCAGTTGGGTGAATCACCGGCTGCATTCTCAGGTTCCCTGTTGAGACAGGAGAGCCAGAGAAAAACACGGAAGACGGTGGGGGGGGGGCATTCCCTCCCACTGCTTGTAAAAGCAGTCTAGAGGCTAATTAGCCACTAGGATTGCTTTTACATGAAAGCCGACCGCTGGCTGAAAAGAATGATACCAAGATGATACCTAAACCTGCAGGCATCATTCTGGTATAACCACTCAAAGTCGTGAATTGCGTACCTGAAGACAAAAAAATGGTTAACAATAAAACACAGTAAACGGTAAAGTATAAAAAATTACATACCTGAAAAGCAAACATGATAAAACATAATAACAATAAAACATTGCAGAATATAATACAGTAAAAAAGAGCAGAACAATAGAGAGAGAATAGAGAGAGAGAGAACAATGAAACGGCAACTATTTTTTTTTATTTTATTTATTTTTTTGTGTTTTTTTTTTTTTAACACTTTTTTTTGTAACTGTAACTTTTATAACTGAAACCGGTTCCAGGTTCGGGTCCCTCAAAATGCGATGGCATCTTGGGAGACCCTGTGAAAGTGTGTCCTAGTCTGTGCAGTGCTGTACCCTACGCTAATACTCAACTAGTGTATGGTAGCGTTCAAAACATTCACCAATGCAAAGACCAGGATTGTCAGGACAGGAGGGACAATAATAGCGGGTGTCACGCCTATATCCGCGCTTGCTGCAGACACAACATCTTTTTTGGGGGGGTTCGTTGGGTAGGGATACTCGGGAGGACATAAAAATGCCTCTCATGCAGCCGACTGCATTTGGTTGGGGATGTGAATGGGGGAAGTACGGGTGCTGCAGAAGTGGTGGGTTCCCAATTAGGATTGGCGTATGCAGCAGGAAGGGCACTATGGGCACGACGGGCCTGTGTTTGTCTTCTTATTGGTGGCAGCGGGGCACTACTTGTGCTTGCCACCTCACCAGCTTGAACTTCACTTATGGGACTCGCCACGTCACCAAGTGTTACTGCAGTGCTGGTTTGACTACGACCGGGGTGTACTAGGCCGCTGGTGCTTGCCAGTTCACCAAAACGCTACCAAAAAAACTGTTAGCGATCGCAGGGATCAGGTCTGACTCTGCGAACGCTTCAGGTGCTAGCAGGTATCTGGGCTGATCCCGCTAACACTGCGTTTTTGGGAACCCTAAACTGCTGGGGACGCTAGTATAGATCTGATCGGATCAGATATTGATCTGTTTAGATACTATACCACTAAGGGAGGTGTACGGTGCGTGCGTGGGTGTTAGCGGTACTGGCGCTAACCTGACGCTGCTTGGGGCTGGTGCTTGCCAGTTCACCAAAATGCTACCAAAAAAACTGTTAGCGATCGCAGGGATCAGGCCTGACTCTGCGAACGCTGCAGTTATGCGTTTAGTGTTTTGTAAGTGACGGTGATCGATCGATACTGCACTTGGGTGGGCTGGGCTGGGCCGGGCGGAGGGGCAAAACGCAGGTGCTAGCAGGTATCTGGGCTGATCCCGCTAACACTGCGTTTTTGGGAACCCTAAACTGCTGGGGACACTAGTATAGATCTGATCGGATCAGATATTGATCCGTTCAGATACTATACCACTAAGGGAGGCGTATGCTGCGTGCGTGGGTGTTAGCGGTACTGGCGCTAACCTGACGCTGCCTGGGGCGACGCATATCACCGCCGGGCGATTAGGGGGCTAAACCTTTATTCAGTAATAAACGGCGAGTGCCCTGACACTATAAAAAAATAAACAAACTAACCAGCGTCACCCGTAACAGTTATACGGTGATCAATGGTGAAAGGGTTAACTAGGGGGCAATCAAGGGGTTAAAACCTTTATTAGGTAGTATATGGGGGTCCCTGACGCTATAAAACGCTTACGGCGAACCTAGATATTTACCTCCCTAACTAGCGTCACCAGTGATACTAATACAGCGATCAGAAAAACGATCACTTAGTGACACTGGCGACGGGGGGTGATCAGGGGGTTAAAACTTTATTAGGGGGGTTAGGGGGGTATCCTAGACCTATAGAAGGCCAACACTAACTGCCCTACCACACTTACTGTCACAAACTGACACCAATGCAGTAATCAGAAAAAAAAAAACTGCTTGGTGTCAGTGTGACGGGGGTGGGGGGGGGAAGGAGGGGTGATTAGGGGGTGATCGGGGGGTAAAAGGGGGTGTAATGTGTGCCTGGCATGTTCTACTGTATGTGTGTGTGTTGTGCACTCAAGTGGTTAATATCCATACCAGACCCTTCAGGTCTGGCATGGAATTTGGGGGGACCCCCACGCATTTTTTTTTTAAATTTTGGTTCGGGGTTCCCCTGTGGGGGAATCCCATGCCGTTTTTATCAATGAACTGTTATGTGTATTGCCGGACCAACAATTCATTATAGCGAGTAGTTTTAAATGACTTTTTTTCCTTTAGAAATGTCATTTTGCTGTCAGACTGTTCTAAACTTTACAGGCATACTATGGACACCCCCCAGATAAGAAATTTAAAGAAATATTACACTTTTATTGTTTCACTTTAAGCATTATTAAAATCACAGGTCCCCAAACACTTTTTAAGACAATGCTATGCACATGCCTTCAAAACTAGCACTTTTGATTTTTCATGTTCGTGTCCCATAGACTTTAACGGTGTTCGCGTGTGCAAACTAATTTTTTGCCTGTTCGCATGCTCTGGTGCGAACCGAACGGGGGGGGGGGGATGGGTGTTCGGCCCATCCCTAGCCAGCACTCATCGTTTCACAGTGGCTCACCTAGTGATCATTTCCTGCTCATCAGCCCAGCCTACAGCCAGCCCCTTCTGGCTATTTAACCTGCCTGGTTCATTCCTTCGTTCCATCGCCTTGGTCAAATATATCTGGAGACTCTCTGCTATGTTCCTGTTGAAGACTTGTCTGGTTGACGTCCCTTCTGGTTCCTGATCCTGTTTGCTGCCTCTGACTACACTCATCTCTGGCTTCCTAATTTACTGGCTTGTTCTGACTACCCGCTTTGGCTACCGTACCCTGGCTGTGTTTTGACTATATTACGATTTGTACCATTTTTACCATTTTATTAAAAGGTGTGATTTTAACTGTATTTTCTGTCTCTGTCTGATTCGTGGTTCCTGGCAGTATTGGTGTTAGGAAGGGGAAGGGAGCAATTTTAGGATTAGTTAGGATTTAGCCTGGAATTCAATTTTAACTATTCAACTGTGTTACTCCTAAAGTGGGAGTAAACAGTTCATCCAATCAGATTACTGGAGCCCACCAACCCAGAAGGAAGACCAGATGGAAGCCCTGTCAGCGGTGACAGTGCGCTGCTGGAGGGTTTTGTTTTAGGGTAAGTATATCATAATGTGCTAGTATGCGATGCATACTAGCACATTATAACTTTGCCTTGCAGATAAAAAAAAAAAGCCAGTGGTTTACTACCACTTTAAATCCTAGAACAGGACAACAATGTTTAAATATGTGAATGAATGAGCTTGTCAGGTCCAGACAAACTACAGTGCTCAGGAATGCCTATATTGTACTTTAAGTTGAGGCATTTACAGGGAAATAAAAAGTATTCTTTTTCTTGGTCTGCTCCTATGTGTTTTAGTCCCGTGTATTGCTTGCTTAAAAACTGTAGCATCATTGGGAGAGGAGGAGTTATATTGGGCCTGGCACAAAGTTTTTTCCTGTGTGCCAATGTTCCCACCTCCTGTGGGCAGAAGTATTACCCAGCTGTAGAATTTCTAACTTGCTGTGCCCCTTAAATGGACTTCAAGAAAAAGATTCTATGGTAAGTACAAAAATCTTATTTTCTTGTTTCCTATATGCGGTGTGAACCTTTAGTAGGCTTACGTATTACCACATTTTATTATGAATGCATTGTCTCAGGTCCAAACGGAACCAGGATGTGATATGAAAAAGATATAATCAAACACTTCATCTGTCTCTGCTATAGGGCATTGTGGCTTTTAATAACAATTCTGTTTAAATATATATATATATATATATATATATATATATATATATATATATATATATATATATAATAATACCATCACTATTCTACAAAACATAGGGAACACAGCGCGACTAACATCACAAGGTTAAGCATAATCCTCAAATTCTGGATTATGTTCTGATTTTTCTCCTGCTTCTTAACTGGAATTGCTGCTTGTAACATTGTTATGGTGTAAAATAGTTCTCATCATAACAGGTAGATCTATTGCTTCATTCTCTTCTGTTCTATCTAAATTTGTTTCCATTGATTCTACCAAAATTAAATGTCCAACCGTTTACGTGTATCTTCTGTATTGAATCACTATGACACTTTACATTTCTTGAGGCAAAAGCGTAATTTAATATAAATAGGGAACACAGGAAAGAGTTTCCTAGAGTGCAAAGACATTTATCATTGTCTAACCAGATTGGAAAGTCAGCTAAAGATAAACTTACTGGCTATATAGGTTGATAGTGTGACTAGGATTCAATTGCACTAACGTCATGTAAAATGCTAAATTCTTGAGACTGTTGTTAATAATTGCTAAGTTAAAGTGATTGTAAAGGCTTAATTTTTTTTTAGTAACAAACACATTGGGGGTTATTTACTAAAGGAAAATCCACTTTGCACTGCAAGTGCACTTGAAAGTAAAGTTGCTTTAGATCCGAGGAGGAAATAGGAAAGAAAATAAAAAACAGCATTTTAGCTTGCACATGATTGGATGATAAAATCAACAGAGCTTCCACTTATTTCAGATCTACCCCTTAGATTTAGAGCGACTGCACTTCCAAGTGCACTTTCAGTGCAAAGGGGATTTGCCTCTCGTAAAAAACCCTTATTATACTTACCTGCTCTGTGCAATGTTATTGCATAGAGTGGCCCCAAACCTCCTCTTCTGGAGTCCCCCACTGGTTCTCTAGGCTCCTCCTCTTCTTTGTGCACCACAGGAAGCTGCTTCTTTTGGGAACGCACGCACGCTCAATCCCGAGCCAGGCTGTGTGCTACTATTGACACATAGAGCGCGATACTGCTACTGGGACATTTTTTGCCTTAAAAGAGAAGTTCGGGATTAGAAAAAAATTTTTTTTCATACTCACGTAGGTGAATGCAGCATCAGTCTGATGCTGTATCTGTCCTCCACCGCCTCTAGACCAAGAACTGAGCAATCAAAGGCCGCTGTTCTCTCAGCTCTCGGTCTTCAGTGACTGTCAGTGACCGGATCTGTACTCTGCCCCTTCAGCACTCACTGGAGCGCTGGGCTGTGGAGGGGTGGGAGCAGCTGGCTCAGGCTTTCAGCTGTGCATTTTAGAGGCTGAGCCAGATGCCGATCCAAGCATATGGGTGCCGACTTTATTGTCGGGATCCCTGCAGAGCCTAGACCAGTTGTCAGCTGTCAGCCAAAAGCCTGCTGTCAGTTGAATACAAGTCACAGGACTGCAGAAAGAAGTGCACTCCTGTGATTCCTAGGAGAAGTAGGACCAAAAGAGCTTTGGCCCTGCTTCTCCTTTAAAGTGGTTGTAAACCCTCACATATACCTAGTGAAGTGAACAGGCTTAGATGATACACAGAGAATACCTACATAGGTTTTACTTGTTTATCTGCAGTCTTCTGTTCCCTTCACCCCTTCAAAAGGACAGAACAGTGTTAAAAGATTTCTTCCTCTGTCAGGAGCATAGAGGAGGGGATGTAGAGGCTGCAGTAACAGGGTGTGAGAGCTGACTGGAGGAAAGGCACCCCCCCCCTCCACACAGCAGAAGAACTGTGTTCTGAAAAGACAAGCTGTCTGCTGAGCTCTCTCTCTACCCCCAACACAAATTGATCTCATGTGTCAGAAAACTTCTCAGAAGTGACTCATGCTGTCATTTCTTTCACCAGAGAGCTTTGGAGAGAGATAAGTAAACATTACAGATATACAGTATGTGTCTTGCTCAGATTCCATGACTGAGGTTTACAACCACTTTAAAGCGGTAGTAAACCGCTGAAAAAACACCCCCCCCCCACAAAAAAAACAACCTGCAAGACAATAGCATAATGTGCTAGTATGCATTGCATACTAGCACATTATGAAATATTTACCTTTGAACGAAGCTCCCACAGTTCGCTCGGTCACTGCTGAGGGGGTTGATATGTTCCCTCGTCCCTTCCGGGGTCGCGGGCTCTGGTGCTGTGAGTGGCCTTCGTTTCGGCAAATTCCGGCACGATCCTCCGGACCTTCAGAGCGCATGCGCCGCTGACGCCAGCGGTTGCATGCAGGTTGAATACCTGCACGATTTATGAGATATACATTTTACCTATAGGTAAGCCTTATTATAGGCTTACCTGTAGGTAAAAATCACCAAGCGGGCAATACAACCGCTTTAATGCAAGGAATGCATTAGGGTAAAACATGTGTAGGCTTTTGCAACCACTTTAAACATTATTTGCCAACTAAATAATCTTTTGAAATGTAAAACAACAACTACTACATTGTCTTTCAGCAATCAAACTTTACTGTGGGATGTTAAATCAAAGAAAGCATGTAACTGTACCAAGTCACAGTGTCTAAAACTGTAAGTACAAAAAAAAATGTATTTATAAAAGCTGATTTTGTAACACTTTAATGAAAATATTTAAAAGGCTCATTTGTCTAGCTTTGTCTAGCTTTTTAAGACAATAACAACAGAATTAAAATCTAATTACCACATAATTTGTGAACTCATAAAATGTTAATTTTCTTCTTATTTTCTTTAGAGAAGAAATCCAGAAAAGAGAGTGTACTATATATTTAAACCACCCCCATAACAAAATCCCACTTCAGTGTTAGAGAAATAACAACTGTCTCTGTGTAAAAACATTGTTTTTGGGGTCCATATGGTTCTAGCAGTCTTGGAGATGGCTACCCCCTTCTTGTGCAGTTCTCTGCAGGCAGCTTCAAGTCTTACAAAAAGTGATAAAACCCATTCCTTGCTCCTCTAGAAATATGTATATAGTATAACGTTCCTAAATATAGTAAGTATATGTATATGTAGTACCAATAGGAAAAAACATGTCCTGGAAATATTGAAATTCCCTTTCTTCATCAAAATAAAAATTAAAAAATCCTCAAATGCACATCATAAGATGCATACCTAGTATACTGACTTTTCATCAATGCATTGTTGTACTGTATCCGCCCACCCTATTTCCTTTTTTTCAGGCAATGGACAGACATTTATTTAATAAAATGTTATATTTTTATGTTTATTTTAGTTTTGTTGACAGCAGTGGCGACTGGTGCTTCAGTCCTGGAGGGGGGAGGGGGTTGGGGTGACAAACAAACCACCCTCCGTCCACCTTTTTTGGAAACCAATTAGAGTCTCAGGCTCTAATCATGTGCTTCAAAAAAAGAAAAAACCCCATTGAAATCCATGCGTCCAGTGCCCTGCATGTAGATTAGGGGCCGGGCGCATGGGTTAGGGGGGGGGGGGGCGGCCCCTAATGGACCGGCTGCCACTTGGACAGTAAAGAAATGTGGCAAGAGTGTGATCCGTATTAAAGAAAGGTCTCAAGGTGAAGATACAGACTGTCTTGAAATATAGCCAAACATGAAAGCCCCACATACATACCCGCTTCCTTGTTACTCTTTCTTTCTCCCTTTTTCTTGTCCTCTTCATTACATCTTTCCTTTCATGCCCTCATCCCTACCACCATCCCCCTTTCTCTCAATCCTTAACCCTTTGCATCCCCTCACCCCCAAACCTTTTTCCAAAGCTGAAACTTTCCTTGTACTTGAAAACCACAGGAACACCTCCAGAGTAGCCCAACCACAATCTATTACATTCTAATAAAGAGAACAACGATAGGGAAACTACCACAGAACTGAGTACACCTACAATTTAAATGCCAACAAATTAGCCATTTTCCCTTATTAAAGTAGAACTATAGGCAAACTTTTTTTTTTTTTATTTTGGATAGAATAAGGGAGGGTTACAACCCTGTCAGATTTTTTTTTTCGCCATCTGTGTCCCATTGCGGAGATTTCCCTTCACTTCCTGTCCCATAGCCAAACAGGAAGGAGGAGGAAATCCCTGAAAATTAAGGGAATTCTTTGGGGACCCCCACGTCATCAGAACTAGTTTCCCCATTGGAAGATTTCCCCTCTATTACTGTTCTGGGGACAATCCAAAATGTGGGATTTTCTTTACTTTCAATGATAATGGTAAACAGGACAAATAGAAAGGGTGAATCTCCCTAACGGGGGCACAGACAGCAATAAAAACTGAGGTGTTCTAATCCATCTCCACTCTAACCAAAAGGAAACAAAAAATGTTGCCTTTAGTTATACTTTAATTAGTCAGTATCACCCAATAATTTACACTAACAGGGATTTAGTACTTCCTATCCATGCTTATTTGGGAATAAGATTACTGCCTCTATGCTAGTGTTATCTTCATCCAAATTAGCCATATTGATGCCACTAAAGTAAGACAGAACATTTATATACAACTATATAATGTGAGATTAGTGGAACAATTAGGAAAGTAGAAGGGAGGGGTCTTGTCTCCACTCGTGGGTAGGAGCAGTGGCAGCTGGTGCTCAAATTTTTTGGGGAGGTGCAAACAAACTGAAAAATTCTGGGAAAAAAAATCAGTTGCAGCCACTGTGCCATCAAATGCAGCCACTGTGCCATCAAATGCAGCCACTGTGCCCCATCAAATGCAGCCACTGTGCCCATTAATTGCAGCCACTGTGCCATCAAACACAGCCACTGTGCCCATCAAATGCAGCCACTGTGCCCATCAAATGCAGCTATTGTTCCCATCAATTGCAGCCACTGTGCCATCAAACGCAGCCACTGTGCCATCAAACGCAGCCACTGTGCCCATCAAACGCAGCCATTGTGCCCATCAATTGCAGCCGCTGTGCCATCAAACGCAGTGGCTGTGCCATCAAATGCAGCCACTGTGCCCATCAAACGCAGTGACTGTGCCCATCAATTGCAGCCACTGTGCCCATCAAAAATTGCCACTGTGACCCCCCCTGCCAGCTCACCGTCTGCCAGGCACTTACCTTATCTCGGAGGGGCAGCAGGTGACGGCAGCAAGCTGTGTCCTCCATGTGTCTCCTCCCCTCCTCTCCTCCTGATAGGCGTCCAATCACAGCATCTGTATTCATTCGCTTCTCTGACACACCTGAGTGAACTGCGAGTGCAATGCTTTGCACTCCGAGTTCACCTATTTTGAAGCCTATTAGAGCATATGGCTCTAATCAGGTGCTTCAAAAATACACCCCCGCCGCTGTAATTCAGGCGTCCTGTGTCCAAAAAGAAGCCAGACGCCTGAATAGGGGGTGGCGGCGGCCATGGATCGATTCATGCAATGCATCAATCTATCCATTATTCATATAAGGGGGTGGCTGGAAAGAGGGGGTGGCACTGTGCGCCCTTAATGGACTCACCGCCACTGGGTAGGAGTAATGCCCCGTACACACGGTCGGATTTTCCGAAGGAAAATGTGTGATAGGACCTTGTTGTCGGAAATTCTGACCGTGTGTAGGCTCCATCACACTTTTTCCATTGGGTTTTCCGACACACAAAGTTTGAGAGCAGGCTATAAAATTTTCCGACAACAAAATCCGTTGTCGGAAATTCCGATCGTGTGTACACAAATCCGATAGACAAAGTGCCATGTGTGCTCAGAATAAATAAAGAGATGAAAGCTATTGGCCACTGCCCCGTTTATAGTCCCGACGTACGTGTTTTACGTCACCGCGTTCAGAACGATCGGATTTTCCGACAACTTTGTGTGACTGTGTGTATGCAAGACAAGTTTGAGCCAACATCCGTCAGAAAAAATCCTAGGATTTTGTTGTCGGAATGTCCGAACAAAGTCCGACCGTGTGTACGGGGCATAACAGTTTGTGGCAATATTAGTTTACCTATGTGAACAATAGTGTACCCATTTATAATATTGCAGTTAGTCTTTGTTTAAGGTGTATTCCATGATTTTTTAATAGGGACCTAGGCTGCCCAAAATATATACAAAATCATCTTTTGGGTTTTATTTGGGATATTGAGTGGTGTAATCTTTAGTAAGGCTTCAGTTTGGTGTTTTGGTTGATCGATTTGTGTAATGGGCTATATCAAATATGAGGCAGGGCACTATAAGTGGTAGATGTCTCCAATTTGTCAATTTTGGGGCGTGTTTCATCAGTCTATTAGGTATTTTATACCATCTCATTAATACTTTGTAATTGGCCTCAAGTAAGAGATATTAATTGATATTTTGGATGTGTGGGAGGCAGGGCATTGCCAGGAGTGTGAAAGACCTGGGGATCCTCTGGACACTTAAAGGAGAACACTGATGTGATGCATGTAGCATTTGCAATATAGCATATAGAGTGCAGGAGTCAGGACCGTGGCATTTGTGACACATATAGTTACATAGTTACATAGTAGGTGAGATTGAAAAAAGACAAAAGTCCATCAAGTCCAACCTATGTGTGTAATTATATGTCAGTATTACATTGTATATCCCTGTATGTTTTGCGGTCGTTCAGGTGCTTATCTAATAGTTTTTTAAAACTATCAATGCTCCCCACTGAGACCACCGCGTGTGGAAGGGAATTCCACATCTTTGCCGCTCTTACTGTAAAGAACCCTCTACATAGTTTAAGGTTAAACCTCTTTTCTTCTAATTTTAATGAGTGGCCACGTGTGTTGTTAAACTCCCTTCTGCGAAAAAGTTTTATCCTTATTGTGGGGTCTTCAGTACAGTATTTATAAATTGAAATCATATCCCCTCTCAAGCGTCTCTTCTAAAGAGAGAATAAGTTCAGTGCTCGCAACCTTTCCTCATAACTAATATCCTCCAGACGCTTTATTAGCTTAGTTGCCCTTCTTTGTACTCTCTCCATTTCCAGTACATCCTTCCTGAGGACTGGTGCCCAGAACTGGACAGCATACTCCAGGTGCGGCCGGACCAGAGTCTTGTAGAGTGGGAGAATTATTGTTTTATCTCTGGAGTTGATCCCCTTTTTAATGCATGCCAAAATTCTGTTTGCTTTGTTAGCAGCAGCTTGGCATTGCATGCCATTGCTGAGTCTATCATCTACTAGGACACCCAGGTCCTTTTCCATCCTAGATTCCCCCAGAGGTTCTCCCCCAGTGTATAGATTGCATTGTATTCATATTTTTGCCACCCAAATGCATTAATTTACATTTTTCTACACGAAACCCCATGTATTTACCCACCCCATTAATTTGTTCTGATCTTTTTTTAAGGTTTCCACATCCTGCGGAGAAGTTATTGCCCTGCTTAGCTTAGTATCGTCCGCAAATACAGAGATTGAACTATTTACCCCATCCTCCAGGTCGTTTATGAACAAAATAAATAGGATTGGTCCCAGCACAGAACCCTGGGGGACCCCACTACCCACCTCTGACCATTCCGAGTACTCCCCATTTATCCCCACCCTCCCCCCCCCTCAAGCAAAAATCCTTCTTAAAACAAATTATTCACTACTCACCTGTGCTCCACTCTTCCATCACTCACTTATGCACCCATCTTGCACCATTTACCTCTCCAAAATAACACTCCAGCGCTAAAACCAGGGGTAGTCTTCAATTCTGCTTATCTCCACCATGCCACTCAGAGGGGCAGCCCTCCACATTCATATAATTCTCTTTTAAAGGGGCGTGACAGGGTGTGTGTCTTATTCCTACATACTTTTGCAAATAGGTGTCTCTCATTTCTATCTCAAAAAGTTGGGAGGTATGACTAATTGCATATAAATAGTTCTTTAAAACACTTACTGTATCTGAAAAGATTAAAACGAGCATTATTTGTGCTCACAACAAGTTAATTACATAGTTACATAGTTACATAATAGGCGAGGTGGAAAAAAGACACAAGTCCATCAAGTCCACCATATGTGTGTGATTTTTCAGTATTACATTGTACAGGTATATCCCTGTATGTTGTGGTTGTTCAGGTGACTATCTAATATTTTTTTTAAATTATCGATGCTCCCCACTGAAACCACAGCCTGTGGATGAGAATTCCACATCTTAACCGCTCTTACAGTAAACAAACCCTCTACGCAGTTTAAGGTTAAACCGCTTTTCTTCTAATTTTAGTGAATGTCAGCGTGTCTTATTAATTTCCCTGGCATTACAGAAAATCAAAGACAGTGGGGCCCCAGGACTACTCCTGTCAATCGATGCAGAGAAAGCTTTTGACAGGGTAGACTGGGGCTTTATGCAGGATACGTGGGAAGAAATAGGACTGGGAACGAAAATTATTGTTTGGATAAAGGCACTGTATAATAGACCTACAGCAAGGGTGAGGGTAAATGAGACAGTGTCAGGATTGTTTGAAATGTATAATGGCACCAGACAGGGGTGTCCATTATCTCCCCCATTGTTTTTGTTGGCGCTGGAACCCCTTCTGATGAGGATAAGACAGAACACAGATATTAGGGGGATAAAAGTAGGAGAGGAAATCCATAAAACCGCAGCATATGCGGATGACATTTTATTTTATATAACATGTCCCATGATATCTCTCCCAAATCTTATAAAAACCCTGAAAGAGTACAGGGAAATTTCTAACTTCAAGATGAACCCGGCCAAGTCAGAAATCTTAATTTCTAATATACCAAAAAAAGAAGTGCTTGCCTATCAAAAATTTTCCCATTTGTCTGGGGAAAAAAAGATTTGAAATACCTAGGCATCAGGATAACAACTTCCAGGGAGACTTTATATCAAGTAAATTTTATCCCACTATTAAATGACATCAAAACAGAGTTGAATAAAACTTCACCAGGACAATTGTCCTGGGGGGGAAGAATTAATATTTTTAAAATGGTTATTTTGCCTAAAATTATGTACAAGATGCAAATGCTCCCAATCCCCCTCCCGTTGGCGTTTTTTTAAAACATTACAATTAGCGTTTTCAAGGTTTATATGGAGAAGGAAAAAAATCACGAATAAAGATGACACAGTTAACTAAGAATAAGGAGAGAGGGGGGTGGGGGTTCACCGGATATTACAAAATATTAGAATGCAATTATAATGTCACGAATAACTGAATGGGTCAAAAATAATAAGGAAAAGAGATGGGTTGAGATGGAATGTTCAATAACCACGGCCTCACTGGGTAAAATAATATGGATCCCGGCACAATATAGGCATCTTAGTAAAGACACACACACTATCACGAGGAATGCACTAAAAATATGGGATAGTATACAAAAAAGGAAGAAGTGGGAATATAACTCACCTTTAATACCACTAAAAAAATACATAATATTTCACACCTGGAAATGAGACACTATTTGGTAATTGGATAATACAGGAGAGTGCACAACTAAAAGATATAATGTATAAAGGTAAAATACTCACTTATCAGGAACTTAAAAACAAAAGGGAGTTGATGACTCTAAATGTATGGCGGTACAGTCAAATGAAACATTTAACCGAGACTTTGCCATAGCCCATTAGATCGGTAGAAAATCTGCTTCCTCTGGAGAAAATATGCGTAGATAAAGGAAGGACAAGGGTGATCTCCAGGATTTACAGAGTACTGAATGAGGGGACAGGGCCCGAGATACCGCCATACATTGAGAAGTGGAAGAGGGAATTGGGAGCACCATCAAATAAGGTCGAGATTAGGCAATTATTGAGACGGGTCCATGCTACTTCAGTTAATAGCAATATAGTAGAACTAAACTACAAATGCTTGGCCCGATGGTACATCACCCCCCGATAAGGTACATAAATGCCAAAGTGAAAAATCACAACTATGTTGGCGCGGGTGTAACGAAATAGGGACTACGGCCCATATTTGGTGGCATTGTCCTGAAATAAAAAATATTGGGTGGACATCAGGCAAATAATCAGAGAGATAACAAATATAGAGGTCCCTGACGACCCGTGGGAGTGCCTATTTCACGGGATAAGTATGCCAACTAAGCAATACGTAAAAATGTTGCTCCCGCAACTTTTAAACGCGGCTAAAAGCCTTATACCCAGACACTGGCAGGAACCCGAAAAGCCCACCATGAAGAGCTGGTGCAATAAAATAAATGAAATTCAACAACTAGAATATCTTAGGTTCAGCGATGGAGAAGGAATTTAAGAATTTTAAGAGAAATGGCGGGATTGGGTTGATTATAAGCAAACAACATGATTCGCAGAAATAATGGGAGCATAGGTTAAAAATCATAGTAGAGGAAGTATAAGATGGACACGTAACGGGAGAGTAGGATCCGAGGAAAAGAATAGGATAGACTTGGAGTGAGAAAGGTAGATGGGGTGGGAGAGTGATAGGGGGGGGGGGGGGGGGGGTTTGGTTTGGGTGTTGGGTTTTTTGTCATTAATGTAATAAAAAATTGTGTATAAAAATGGTACAGCGAGGTTGCATCCTCAATATATGTTATATTTTTGATACAGTAAAATCAATAAAGAAATAATAAATAAAAAAAATTCCCTTTTGCGGAAGAGCTTTAACCCTATTGTGGGGTCACCAGTACGGTATTTGTACATTGAAATCATATCCCCTCTGATATATTTACATTAATAAATTAATTTTGATAATTTTTTATACGTGCCTTCAAAGTCCATTTTTCCAAACATTGTAATTTTCATATTTCCACTCAAGCGTCTCCTCTACAGAGAGCACAAGTTCAGTGCTCGTAACCCTTCCTCAAAACTAAGGTCCTCCAGTCCCTTTATTCCTTTTGTTGCCCTTCTCTGGAATCTCTCCAGTTCCAGCACATCCTTCCTGAGTACTGGTGCCCAGAACTGGATAGCATACTCCAGGTGCGGCCGGACCAGAGTCTTGTAGAGTGGGAGAATTATCGTTTTACCTCTGTAGTTAATCCTCTTTTTAATGCATGCCAACATTCTGTTTGCTTTGCTTGCAGCAGTTTGGCAGTTGCCCACCCCATCAATTTGTTCAGATCTTCTTGCAAGGTTCCCACCTCCTGCGGAGAAGTTATTGCCCTGCTTAGCTTAGTATTGTCCGCAAATACAGAAATTGAGCTGTTTATCCCATCCTCCAGGTCATTTATGAATAAATTAAATAGGATTGGTCCCAGGACAGAACCCTGGGGGAACCCACTTTCCACCCCGGACCATTACAAGTACTCCTCATTTATCACTACCCTCTGAACTCGCCCCTGTAGCCAGTTTTCAATCCATGTACTCACCCTATGGTCCATGCCAATGGACCTTACTTTATACAGTAACCGTTTATGGGGAATTGTATCAAATGCTTTTGCAAAATCCAGATACACCACGTCTACGGGCCTTCCTTTATCTAGATGCCAGCTCATCTCCTCATAGAAGGTTAATAGATTGGTTTGACAAGAACGATTCTTCATGAATCCATGCTGATTACTGCTAATGATACCCTTGTCATTACTAAAATCTTGTATATAGTCCCTTATCATTCCCTCCAAGAGCTTGCATACAATTCATGTTAAGCTAACTGGTCTGTAATTGCCAGGGATGTTTCTTGGCCTTTTTTTAAATATTGGTGCTACATTGGCTTTTCTCCAATAAGCTGGTACCATTCCAGTCAGTTGACTGTTCGTAAAAATGAGTAACAATGGTCTGGCAATTACTTGACTGAGTTCCTTAAGGACCCTCAGGTTCAAGTCATCAAGTCTATTTCTAATTCTGTCCTCTGTTAGCCATGAGGGTGCTTCCTGTGACATGTCATGAGGATAAACATTGCAGTTTTGGTTACTGAAGCCCCCCGATTCCCTCGTGAAGACTGAGGAGAAGAATAAATTCAATATCTTTGCCATCTCTCCATCCTTAGTTACCAGATTCCCTTCATCATTCTTTATGGGACCAATATGATCTGACCTCCCTTTCTTACTATTTATGTACTTAAAGAATTTATTGGGATTATTTATTATTAAAATCAATTACAAAAAAAAAACATTAAAGGAGAAGTACAGCCACAGCTTGTTTGGTTGTACTTCTCCTGTGGATAACAGCACTGCAGTTCCTTCTGGACTCCTGTGACCTGCCAGCCCACTGTCGGCTGATGTCACAGAGCCTGTCCAGGCTGGGGAAAGATTGCAACCATATGGTCAGAATCCACCCAGGAGTCTGGACCGGCACCTGGCTCACATCAGCAAACATATAACGCTACAGTACACATTACCATAATAAAACATAGGCCCCTGCCTACAGGTTATCAGATCTGGTGAGTACAGATTTCACCCGGTGGAGGTGATAGCTTAATAGCACTGTTAAAAGAAATTAATATATGTCAACAAGACTTTGATCAGGTTGTTTCACTCTTTGGATTACAAAGATTCAATGGACTGTGTTTAAATTGAATTGTTTCATTTTTATGTGTGATGTGTGCACAAAATATGATATTTTTAGATAATCAATGAATTTTACTAGTCACGGGTTGATTTATGACATGATTTCCATGCATTTCTAGCACATTGTCTAAATTTTGTGTTTTGCATTTTGGGTCCTAGGGAGTATTGTTAGGTAAGAGAAACTCTGTATAAGGCCTTACTATATCTATGTTGCTTATTTTAATAATAAGAAAGAAGAAAGATGCGCAAAAAAACGTTATAAGTGACGATAAATGTTACTGTGAATAAATTCTCTAACAGATAAACATGTGGTCCATAAGGTATGTGAAAAATAAATAAACAGAAATTGAATTAATCAAAAACGAGAAATCCCATAGTGAATCTTCAAATTGGGAGATGTAAAGTCCTTCACTTATTCTCAGAAAGCAGGACACATATTCCTCATTCGAATCATCTGGGTTATGGGGCATACAGTGCAAATACAGGCTGCTTACCAGATCCGTTGGATCTCAAATGATAGAGATCAGAAGCGCTTGTGCATTAGCCTGCCGGCAGGTGAACTCGCATTGATTGAAGACAGAGAAGGGTCCACCAGCAAGGACACAGACTTCACTTCCAAGACACTCTTACATAAGCATGGGTCTGGAGAATCTCATGTGAGGAGGAACACAAGAAGGCTTCATGGTGCAGTATGTTCCAGCAGAGGTTTATTATTAAAAACAAATCATACAGATAAAAAGTCCATAAATTCAAGCAGGTAAGAAAGGTTTGAATCAGCTGCGGTATCTATCAGTCAGCTGTTCCACGTGATGACGTCACAGGCTCATGCTCCACCCAACATTTTTCCCCTTAACAGGCATCCACTGGGAACGGAGATCATGATCTTCACCTGCCGGCAGGCTAATGCACAAGCGCTTCTGATCTCTGGTAAGCAGCCTGTATTTGCACTGTATGCCCCGTATCCCAGATGATTCGAATGAGGAATATGTGTCCTGCTTTCTGAGAATATAGCCAAAAAAGAGGGGGAAGTGGGACTTTAAATGAGGCACAATATGTGCCTCCATCCCGGGTTCAAGTACATAAAAAGGGAGTGTGGGACTTTAAATGAGGCAATTGACTTGTGGAGGTAGAGTATATAGTAATTGTTTTTTATTTGTAACAATAGTATAAAAGTATTTTCATATATATACATGCACAATGGCATAAACATAATGGATACATATACATTAGCTTGGCAACACAAAAACATAAAAGATAGCAAATGTTAATAAATGTACTACAAGAGGTTTCATATTGGCAGGCATTGGTAAATCATATGCAAAAGAGCTGCTATAAGATAGGTACACATTGATAATTCCATAGTACTCAATGAATTTTGGATGTATAAAAAAAGTATATATGGGCCAGTAAGTAGGTAATATGCCAGACTTGTCTAAGCACCCCATGGAAACTTGACGCGTTTCATGGCTACATGCCATTCATCAGGAGTTGGGTACCGAAGTAAACTGTAAATATAAATAAATATGTAATGTTAGCAAATATGTTCTACCCCTTTAGAGGGAGAAAAGACCTCATGGGGAAAGATCTGTACTCACAGGTCGGCTGGAGCATTGCGCTTTGCTGGCATCGGGGAGCATGGGACCCCAATTGTTTGTCTGTTCCGGAGCTGAGGCCAGGAACCCCACCCCAGCCAAGAAAACCTCCACATAGCATGTCCGATTGCTGCAACACATTCCACATGTGTGGGGATGATTGTAAGTGTGGTGTTCTGAAAAAAATATGTGAAAATGAGAAAAATATGTGTTGAAACAGTGAAAAGAAAGTGAAAAAAGTGAAAAAATGAAAAGTGAAAAAACGTGTGTGAGAAAAAAAAAAAAAAAAAAAAAAAAAAGTATAAAAAATATATTTGGCATGTGTATAGCTTCATGAGTGTTGTGCATGTATAAAAATGCACACATACACCAGTGGGTAGGTGTGTTGCATGAGTCAAAAGAAAAAGTTGAAAGACTGAAAAAAGGAAAGAGAAAATGTGCATAACTTACGTGTGTCTGTATCCAGTGAATGGGCTGTGTGTGTTACCTCCCTGGTGTCAAACACACAGTGAAATGGTAGGCAATCAGGCTCACCTGCTTAAGTAATCCAGGTATGGGGCGGGTCCCTGACCAACGTCATGCACACCATCGAATAAGTGTAAGAGTTGGCAGTGAAATCCAACATCGGCACAGGCGCCAAAGTGGAGCCACGCCAACCCCATCTTCGATGTGAGATGGACCAAGAACATCCCTGTATTGTGGCATCAAAATGACGCCACAGACAGGTCGTAGCATGACGCCAATGCACAGGAGGGCCCCCCCACCAATATCTCAAAGGAGATTCAGGAGGGAAGTACTGCTGTTCATTGCAGCTCCGGAATCAAGACAAGAAAAGGGCTCCCCACATCCCCGATCCAAGCCAGCCTCAGTGTGAATGGAGTCATATAGAACAACAGAGGCCCAGTAGAAAATATATTTTGGTATGAATAAATTGGAGAAAATAGGCATGGTGTCAATTCGTGTATCTAATACAGATATTGCATAAGTCATTATTGTGTATAAGTTTGATTATTCAAATGCAACTATACCTATAGTACAATGTCCAGTATACCACCAGGTGCCATAGCATTATAAATGTCTTGAGTGTGTGGACCCTCAATGAGGTGCACTAACCGAAGACAGACCTCACACAAGGATGACAGGGGAACACTGCCAATCCCAAAAAATCAATTGCCTCCATCCCTGTTGCATATAGCCAAAAAAGAGGGGGAAGTGGGACTTTAAATGAGGCACAATATGTGCCTCCATCCCGGGTTCAAGTACATAAAAAGGGAGTGTGGGACTTTAAATGAGGCAATTGACTTGTGGAGGTAGAGTATATAGTAATTGTTTTTTATTTGTAACAATAGTATAAAAGTATTTTCATATATATACATGCACAATGGCATAAACATAATGGATACATATACATTAGCTTGGCAACACAAAAACATAAAAGATAGCAAATGTTAATAAATGTACTACAAGAGGTTTCATATTGGCAGGCATTGGTAAATCATATGCAAAAGAGCTGCTATAAGATAGGTACACATTGATAATTCCATAGTACTCAATGAATTTTGGATGTATAAAAAAAGTATATATGGGCCAGTAAGTAGGTAATATGCCAGACTTGTCTAAGCACCCCATGGAAACTCGACGCGTTTCATGGCTACATGCCATTCATCAGGAGTTGGGTACCGAAGTAAACTGTAAATATAAATAAATATGTAATGTTAGCAAATATGTTCTACCCCTTTAGAGGGAGAAAAGACCTCATGGGGAAAGATCTGTACTCACAGGTCGGCTGGAGCATTGTGCTTTGCTGGCATCGGGGAGCATGGGACCCCAATTGTTTGTCTGTTCCGGAGCTGAGGCCAGGAACCCCACCCCAGCCAAGAAAACCTCCACATAGCATGTCCGATTGCTGCAACACATTCCACATGTGTGGGGATGATTGTAAGTGTGGTGTTCTGAAAAAAATATGTGAAAATGAGAAAAATACTTTTACTCTTTTCTACTGGGCCTCTGTTGTTCTATATGACTCCATTCACACTGAGGCTGGCTTGGATCGGGGATGTGGGGAGCCCTTTTCTTGTCTTGATTCCGGAGCTACAATGAACAGCAGTACTTCCCTCCTGAATCTCCTTTGAGATATTGGTGGGGGGCCCTCCTGTGCATTGGCGTCATGCTATGACCTGTCTGTGGCGTCATTTTGATGCCACAATACAGGGATGTTCTTGGTCCATCTCACATCGAAGATGGGGTTGGCGTGGCTCCACTTTGGCGCCTGTGCCGATGTTGGATTTCACTGCCAACTCTTACACTTATTCGATGGTGTGCATGACGTTGGTCAGGGACCCGCCCCATACCTGGATTACTTAAGCAGGTGAGCCTGATTGCCTACCATTTCACTGTGTGTTTGACACCAGGGAGGTAACACACACAGCCCATTCACTGGATACAGACACACGTAAGTTATGCACATTTTCTCTTTCCTTTTTGCAGTCTTTCAACTTTTTCTTTTGACTCATGCAACACACTTACCCACTGGTGTATGTGTGTATTTTTATACATGTACAACACTCATGAAGCTATACACATGCCAAATATATTTTTTATACTTTTTTTTTTTTTTTTCTCACACACGTTTTTTCACTTTTCATTTTTTCACTTTTTCGCTTTCTTTTCACTGTTTCAACACATATTTTTCTCATTTTCACATATTTTTTTCAGAACACCACACTTACAATCATCCCCACACATGTGGAATGTGTTGCAGCAATCGGACATGCTATGTGGAGGTTTTCTTGGCTGGGGTGGGGTTCCTGGCCTCAGCTCCGGAACAGACAAACAATTGGGGTCCCATGCTCCCCGATGCCAGCAAAGCACAATGCTCCAGCCGACCTGTGAGTACAGATCTTTCCCCATGAGGTCTTTTCTCCCTCTAAAGGGGTAGAACATATTTGCTAACATTACATATTTATTTATATTTACAGTTTACTTCGGTACCCAACTCCTGATGAATGGCATGTAGCCATGAAACGCGTCGAGTTTCCATGGGGTGCTTAGACAAGTCTGGCATATTACCTACTTACTGGCCCATATATACTTTTTTTATACATCCAAAATTCATTGAGTACTATGGAATTATCAATGTGTACCTATCTTATAGCAGCTCTTTTGCATATGATTTACCAATGCCTGCCAATATGAAACCTCTTATAGTACATTTATTAACATTTGCTATCTTTTATGTTTTTGTGTTGCCAAGCTAATGTATATGTATCCATTATGTTTATGCCATTGTGCATGTATATATATGAAAATACTTTTATACTATTGTTACAAATAAAAAACAATTACTATATACTCTACCTCCACAAGTCAATTGCCTCATTTAAAGTCCCACACTCCCTTTTTATGTGCTTTCTGAGAATAAATGAAGGACTTTACATCTCCCAATTTGAAGATTCACTGTGGGATTTCCCGTTTTTGATTAATTCAATTTTTGTTTATTTATTTTTCACATACCTTATGGACCTTATGTTTTGATACACTATATTTTTTCACATGTTTATCTGTTAGAGAATTTATTCACAGTAACATTTATCGTCACTTGTAACGTTTTTTTTGCGCATCTTTCTTCTTTCTTAGTATTCACTTTAGGTTTGGTATTTGACCTATAGAGGTGCAGCATTTAATCACACGTTTATTCAGCTATATCACTTGTGCACATATATTGTTGTATACAGGGCTTTTTTTCTTGGAGAATAGGTGCAGGAACTCCCCCTTGTCTGAGTCACCCCCTTGTCTCTGCCCCCTACCCACCTCTAACCACCATCCCTTGATTCCACCCCCTACCCACCTACCAGTACTGCCCCTTTTAGAGAATACAGAACCAAGTATCATTTTGTGGTGCTAAATCATTTGTATGGAACATGTTAATGATAAAAAGAAAAGCAGTAAAATAGATCCCCTGCAGCCAGGAACAATAAAATCCCAGTAATAGATCCCCACACAACAATAGACTCCCCCAGCAACAATGGGCTCCACTCCAACAACAATAGATTCCCTGCAACAACAGTGAACCACCCATAACAAAATATCACACCCAGTAACAAATTATCCACCCAAGCAACATTAGACGCCCCCCAGCAGCAACAACAGATCTCCCAGCAGCCAGCATCAATAGATCCTCCAGCAGCCAGTAAAAATAGACCTCTCCCTCAACAGTAGATCCCTTCCAGCAACATAAGACCCCCCCAGCAACAATAGATTCTCCATCAGCAACAATAGACCCTCACACAAAATCAGATCCCCACCAGTGACAACAGATCCCACAGCAGCCAACATCAATAGACCCTCCAGCACACTCCACACCCCATGCTATTACATACATTCAGTGCTGGAGGTGCCAGAACTGCGGGAACGCTGAAAAAAAGCCCTGGTTGTATATATTAACTATTTGGTGGTCAGCGCAAATATCCCCCTCTTTTTTATTTTAATAATAACAAGATCTATGGTTACCTTTGTATTTTTCAGTTATTGTGATTGCTTTGCAAATGGCAAATTCTGCAACAACTGCAACTGTAACAAATGCTGCAACAATTTAGATAATAACGAGAAATGCTTTAAAGCTATAAGGGTAAGACAACATCTATGCATCTATACATCTATCATCTTTTGTTTAATATATACTGTAGCCTGCAAAACATTTGTAATATTCTTAACGTGCTTACACTATATCATATATTATACACCTGAATCATTTACATTTATTTTATCTTAAAGCGGTAGTAAACCACACCTTTTAAAAAAAACAAAAAGCAAAACCCTGCAAGACAATGGCATAATGTGCTGGTATACTTACCATAAAGCGAATGCCCTCCAGCGGCACACTGTCACCGCTGACAGGGCTTTCATCTTCACCAGGTCTGGGTTCGAGTGCTCTGGTCCACTGATTGGCCGAGCCATGATGACGTCATTCCCGCACATGTGCATGGAAGTCATGGCTGCGGCATGGAGCTCTGAAGGGATGCCACGGATATGCTGTCTTTTCAGAGCGCATGCGCTGTTGACGTCACTGGCTGCATGTAGTGTGAATATCTCCTAAACTGTGCAAGTTTAGGAGACATTCACTGTATCTGTAGGTAAGGCTTATTATAGGCTTTAAGCTACACTCCTGTTTTAGAGGCCTTTAATGTAATCAGTCAAAGCCACATGTTAGTTAGTGGTGGAAAACGTTAAAGCTAAAATATGAATGAAGTGCTAAATACATAATAAAAAAACATATATGGGAGCCGTATTGCCTGCAAAAAGGTTTTTTTTTGTTTTTTTTACACAACCCTGCCAGACAGCAGAGAGAAGTAGGTGACCTGATGTTTGTCTGCTGCAGTTATGCAATACAGCTTAGTATTAGGTATTGTATAAACATTAGTCAGGTACAGATGTAAGGAAGGGAAGAATATAAGACTGATAATGATGAGTGGTTTCCCATATAAAACTGTCCCTAAACACCCAAGGAATGACAATTGTGTGAAGCCTAAGTAAGTGTAATTCCAATAGCACAGGATTTATAGTAATGTACAAAAATAAAATATTTATTTAGGTTTGGCTCAAATGCGTATTATAAAGTGTTCCTTGGTGTAATGAATGGACCAAAAAAAAAAAAAAAAAAACACGAATAATTATTAATTTAATAAAAAGAGAAACTAGATTTCTTAGTGTAGGCTCACCATCTCACCAAGTCATTTTTTCATTAATGTGTTCTGACAAGTTTGAGGTCAAAAGCAGGCTGTGTTCAGCATACAAGTATCAGAAGTGATGAAAATAAGGCAGATGCTATAGGTAAATGCTGTGGAGTGGAGAACAACAAAGAGTAGTCGATAAGTCAGCAAAGAATTGGTACCTGAGGCATAGCTTAAAGTGGTATTAAACCCAAACAAAAAAAAGGTAATATATTACAGCTTACCAGTCCTTAGAAGTAGTGGCTTCATTTGTTTTTTAGGCTATTTTCCCTCTGTTTTCACCTGGTTATCTGCCCAGTAACACACCTCCTGTATTAGAGTGACCCCGCTTTTTTCTTTTGGGATAAAGTTTTTACATGCCTTTAAAAAATACAAGGCTGAGGGATCATCATCAGCATTCAAACTTTACAAATAATGCAACAAGAAATGTAAGGGTGCAATTAGGGCGGCTAAGATAAAACACGAAAGACACGTAGCGGAGGCGAGCAAAAAAGATACCAAGAAATTCTTTAAGTATATAAACAGTAAAAGAGGACAGACCATATTGGCCCCTTAAAGAATGAGAAAGGGGATCTGGTTACAAAGGATGGTGAGATGGCGTCACGAGGGAATCGGGGGGGCTTCAGTAACCAAAACTGCAGTGTTTATCCTCATGACACATCACAGGAAGCACCCTTATGGCTAACAGAGAACAGAATTAGGAATAGATTTGAAAAACTTAACATCAATAAGTCACCGGGACCAGATGGCTTGCACCCGAGGGTCCCTAAGGAACTCAGTCAAGTAATTGCCAGACCATTGTTCCTTATTTTTACTGACAGTCTACTGACTGGAATGGTACCATCTGATTGGAGAAAAGCCAATGTAGCAACAATATTTAAAAAAGGGCCAAAATGCATCCCTGGGAATTACAGACCAGTAAGCCTAACATCAATAGTATGCAAGCTCTTGGAGGGGACAATAAGGGACTATATACAAGATTTTAGTATCATTAGCAGTAATCAACATTGATTCATGAAGAATCGTTCTTGCCAAACCAATCTTTAACCTTCTATGAGGAGGTGAGCTGCCATCTAGCTAAAGGAAGGCCCGTAGATGTGGTGTATCTGGATTTTGCAAAAGCATTTGACACAGTTCCCCATAAACGTTTACTGTACAATCTCAGGTCCGTTGGCATTGACCGTAGGGTGAGTATATGGATTGAAAACTGGCTAGAAGGGCGAGTTCAGAGGGTAGTGATAAATGGGGAGTACTCGGAATGGTCAGGGGTGGAAGGTGGGATCCCCCAGGGTTCTGTCCTGGGACCAATCCTTTTTAATCTGTTCATGAACGACCTGGAGGATGGGGTAAACAGTTCAATCCCTGTATTTGCAGACGATACTAAGCTAAGCAGGGCAATAACTTCTCCGCAGGATGTGGAATCTTGCAAGTAGATCTGAACAAATTAATGGGGTGGGAAACTACATGGCAAATGAGGTTTAATGTAGAAAAATGTAAAATAATGCATCTGGGTGGCAAAAATATGAATGCACTCTACTCACTGGGGGGAGAACCTCTGGGGGAATCAAGGATTGAAAAGGACCTGGGGGTCCTAGTAGATGACAGGCTCAGCAATGCGAAGCTGCTACTAACAAAGCAAACAGACAATTGGCATGCATTAAAAAGGGGATTAACTCAAGAAATAAAGCGATAATTCTCCCACTCTACAAGACTCTGGTCTGGCCTCACCTGGAGTATGCTGTCCAGTTCTGGGCACCAGTCCTCAGGAAGGATGTGCTGGAAATGGAGCGAGTACAGACAAGGGCAACAAAACTAATAAAGGGACTGGAGGGCATTAGCTATGAGGATAGGGTACGAGCACTGAACTTATTCTCTCTGGAGAAGAGACGCTGGAGAGAGGATATGATTTCATTTTACAAATACCATACTGGGGATCCCACAACAGGGATAAAACATTTCTACGGAAGTTTAATAAGACACGTGGCCACTCTTTAAAATTAGAAGAGAAGAGGTTTAACCTTAAACTGCGTAGAGGGTTCTTTACAATTAGAGAGGCAAGGATGTGGAATTCCCTTCCACAGGCGGTGGTTTCAGCGGCGAGCATCGATAATTTAAAAAAACTATTAGGTAAGCACCAGAACGACCACAACATACAGGGTTATACAATGTAATACTGACATAAAATCACACACACATAGGTTGGACTTGATGGACTTGTGTCTTATTTCAACCTCACCTACTATGTAACAATGTAACTATGTAACATAAATAAATGAAAGCTGATTATGGTAAGAACCCCTGTCAGTGGTAAATGGTTGCTATAGGGTTCATTACCCCTTTAAATAGGAAGCCAAGAGGTGGGACACAGAGTTCAGAAAGAAGCTAGGTATTATGAAGGTTGACACAGAGAGCAATCCAGGATTGCAGCTGGCTCAATGGAATAAACTACTGCTATGCACATAGGAACCTCTGGGTTTAGATCCTGATATCATCTTTACACAGACGTGAGGGCAAAATTAATCAACTGAATCTGACATTGGTTAAGAAAACCCCAAGAGGCCTTGGGCCACTGCTGAAACCAGATTGTGGGGTCAATTAAAAGTGACAGGAGATGGAATTACTCAAACAGGTCATAGAGGAGCAACCAAACATCATGAAAGTTATGATCAGTTAAGGGTGGATGGACAGAACCTCAACTACCTATATCAACTTTTCTTAATCAGGGTTCAGTAGAAATCTAGGGTTTCTCCAGAGGGGGCAGGGAGAGCTGATTTAATAGGGAGGGATTAAATAAGTAATTTAATGGACTATGCTTGAGTTCTGTGTGGTGTAGTACACTCTTCTACACCAACAGGCCTTTTAGGAGCCAGTATCTATCAGCAAGCAGATGTTCATCTTTAGGCCTTCCCTGCAGGTGGACTAATCCTTTCAAGACCAAAGGGGAATCAGGGTTGGAAGCTCTTTCCCATCCTAAGTCTCTCCAAGTCTGCGAATTCCGGGTCCCAAATAAGGATTTATCAATCCAAGGAGCTCTGCTATGACCGCCCTATAGCAGATTTACTGCTACAGGGCAGCTCTCCTGTGCAGAATAACAGCTATACATGTGGTTTTGTACTTCCACCTACAGGGGGCATGTATGCGCCGCTGGTGGGGCTGCTACTGTTGTGATTATTCACAGCAGAAGCCGATCTGCGGGTGCCAGGCACTGGAGGTCCGCTGGCATCTGCCGATCGTTAGGCAGGGACTCAGAACGGAGAGTCTTGCCTTATGTAAACAAGGCAGATCTCCGCTTTGACAGGGGAAATTAGTGGATTTTGTGTCCCTAAAAAAAAAAATCTCTTCCCCTAGTAAAAGTAGCACATACAGTACACAAAAACACTGGCTAGCAACACATTTAACCCTTTTATCGCCCTAGATGTTTAACCCCTTCCCAGCCAGTGTCATTAGTACAGTGCATATTTTTAGCACTGATCACTTTATTAATATTACTGGTTCCCATAAAGTGTCAAAAGTGTCAGTTAGTGTGCAATTGTCCACTGCACTATCACAGTCCCGCTATAATTCGCTGTTCGCCACCATTACTAGTATAAAAATGTAAAATAAAGAAAAATTCCATTATATATATATATACAACATAGTTTGTAGATACTATAACTTTTGCACAAAACAAATAAATATACACTTATTGGAATTTGTTTACCAAAAATATGTAGCAGATTACATATTGGTCTAACATTATAAAGAAATTTGATTTTCAATTTTTTTTTATTGGATATGTTTTATGGCAGAAAGTAAAAAAAAATTGCTTTGATATACAGTACAAGTGCTTTGGATTACAAGTATGCTCCTGGAACGAAGTATGCTTGCAATCCAAGGTTTTACTGTACATCAATTACAGGACTGTCACACAGAGAAAAAGTGAAAAATGACTGCACAGCTGGCTTTCTTGGCACTAACATTAATGTACACTGCAGTTATTCCAAACTTTAAGGCCCCATGCACACTGGACAATAAGCCCCAGTGCACAGGGCTCTGGCGTTTAGCACAGGTGCTCTGTCCTGCCCTGCTGCTGGCAGCATGTCAAACTGTGTGAGAGGGGGACAGCTACTACGGCTGGATGGTGATATAACAGTACTTATGTTTGGTGCAGTATGCGCCAGGGAGCCATGCATCGGCACTAAACACCCAATGTGCATGGAGTCTAAAGTGGAATTGGATATAGTAGGAAAGAGTTAAAATTGGATAAAGGAAGTGTTAGAACCAAATGGGACATATTAACCACATATGCTCCAGAAGCTTTTACCCTCTTCATGACCAGGCCATTTTTTGTTATTTAGCACTGCGCTACTTTAACTGATAATTGTGCAGTCCTGCAGCGCTGTACTCAAACAAAATTTATATAATATTTTTCACACAAATAGAGCTTTCTTTTGGTTGTGTTTGATCACCACTGGGATTTTGATTTTTGATTATATAAATGAAAAAAATTTTTTTTTTTACTTTCTGCTATTAAACATATCCAATCAAAATTTTAAAAAATCAACTTTCTTTATAAGTCTTTGGTAAAAAAAAATCCCAATGAGTGTAAATCAATTGGTTTGCATGAACGTTATAGCATCTACAAGCTATATTATACAGGAAATACTGGATTTTTATTTTTTTATATACTAGTAATGGCAGTGATCAGCAACTTATAGTGAGACTGTGATAGTGCGGCGAGCAACCTAAAGCCTCGTACACATGATACGATTGTTGGCAGGGGGTTGTCTGTTGACAGACTGTTGTCCTAAAATCTTACCGTTAGTACGCTCCTCTTATATATACACATATATATATATAAGAGATTGCGCAAATATTGTCAACCACAATAAGTGACCATTATGAAAAGAACAACTTATTGGTATAGAATAAGTGAACTGATCATCAATAAGAGCCCTTTCACACTGGGGCGGTTTGCAGGCGTTATTGCGCTAAAAATAGCGCCTGCAAACCGACCTAAAACTGCCGCTACTGTTTCTTCAGTGTGAAAGCCCGAGGGATTTCACACTGAAGCGGTGCACTGGCAGGAGAAAAAAAAAACTCCTGCAAACCGCATCTTTGGAGCGGTGAAGGAGCGGTGTATTCACCGCTCCTAAACCGCTCCTGCCCATTGAAATCAATGGCTATACCGCGGCTATAGCGGCGCTATGGGAGCAGTTTTAATCCTTTTTCGGGCGCCAGCGGGGGTTAAAACCGAACCGCTAGCAGCCGAATAACGTCGCTAAAACGACGGTAAAGCAGCGCTAAAAATAGCGCTGTTTTACCGCCAACGCCCCCACCGCCCCAGTGTGAAAGGGGCCTAAGTGAATATGATGAAAAGTTGGTAAAGGTTACTATTTTTTAGTGAAACATTTAAAAAAATAAATAATATATAAACTGGTAAAAATAAAAAGTCCACACAAATATTTGGATTGATGTATCAAAGAATTGTCCAAAATGAAACAGATTAGCAAAAAACATTCATTTAGATGGCTTGGGCTGCCGCCCCTTCACTTTGCAAGATTGTTTCAATGTTTCAGATCCAGATAAACAACTTAAAAGTAGCCAGATGGCCTCTTACCGGATAAAAAGGACCCCAAATTATAAGGGTCAAACTCGCCAAAGATTAGCAATGTGCTATAACGGGTATTCCTCCAAGCCACTCCGGAGCGATAGACCGGCCACAGATCCACAGTAAGAACGCCAAGATAGGATATTACCTTTCCTTCACTCGTGAGTGGCAGCAGCTATCAGCTGTGATACTCCACCTGATAGATTAAAATGGGATAGCCGCTCTCCTCCGTCTCAGGTGATAGGCAGTGGGATTGTTTTTTTTAAAAACAATTACCCTTCACTCCAGGATTCCTCCAATTAGTTTTGCCAATGGTTGATTAAAAGAAAAAGAAGAGGAGCTTCATGGTGCAGTAAATCGTAACATTTATTTCTCAAAGATTTCTCGTGCACAGCAAAGAAACATACGAGGTACACAACTTCAGGACTATCAGCCTGTCAGCTGGTGCATGGTGACGTCACTGGGTTCTCTCCAACCAATCTAGCAATCTAAAGCCTTGTACACACGTTACGATTGTTGGCAGGGGATTGTCTGTTGACAGACTGTTGTCCTAAAATCTTACCGTTAGTACGCGCCTTTTGACAATTGTTGTCCAACTTTCGACCAACAAATGTTAGATGACAGGCTAGTAAATTCTTGGCGGACAACGTTTTTACGTCTGATTTTCATATGGTCAGTACACAAATCCGTCACACAAAAGTCGAAAACACAAACATGCATGATCGGAAACAAGGACCGAGCCGGAAACGGTCGGTCTTGTAAACTAGTGCTCGTAATGGAGAATTAACATTCGTGACGCGGCAAGTTATGAAATGTCGAAATGCAGTGCACATTCTCTTCTTCTTTAATGGGATAATAATGAAGCTGCTTTGCTGGTGATACTGATGGAGTTATTGCAAACGTATTTTAAAAGGCATTTTTTTTCTAATGATATCAATATTATTATTATAATGCTTGTTGTTTGTGTTTTTGGGCAAGTTACCACAACACCATTATCCTGTAGTTTTTAAGATCAAAGATACAACTATGTTGATGTCCCTTGTTAATTTTACATTGTATTTTTTATTAAATAAAACTGCCTACTCCCAAACTGTCATTTGAAGTAAAACACATAGCCAAGTATTATTCTACACAATTCTTTTATTGTGCAGAACAAAATAAAACAAATTAAATTAGACATGATATCCAAATACAAAAAACATAACCAAAAAGTGCATTCAATGCGTACAAAAATATAGAAAATATAACAAATAAAATCATTATTCAAAAAAATAAAAATAATAGAAATTAGTAAGTGGTGAAGGGGTTAAACATCCCCAGTCCAGTGGGCTTGTTGGGGGTCTTGTGGCTGGTATTGTCACTGACTGCCATGCTGCTGTGGTGAGTGGGGTGGCTGTGGTGTTTGGGTTGGCTGTGGAGGTGGGGCCACAAAATCCGAAATGTGGGTGCTTTCAGAAATTTGGCCCCTAACCCCCTTGTTGAGGAGCTGCAGGATGAGTTCCTCACACCTGCTCCTTTCCTCACTGGCCATCTGCCTTAATTTATTGGCAGTCACACACCCAAATGCCTCAGCCTCAGCTGGGTCAATACGGAGCGCAGTAGTGGCCTGGCAGAGATAGGAAGCTGTGGCCTCCTCCAGATTTCTGCTCTTCCTGGCCCTTTTAGCTGGAGGGCATAGGGGAGGGATCTGGGACTCTGTCTGGCTGCTGGCCGCTGTCTTCTCCAGACCGACTCTTTCCTGTGTATGAAAATGGGACATAATTAGAATCTTTTTTATGGTTTGGTCATCAATCACACACAATTTTGATCTCCTCACTCTTTCAAATTGAATGTAGAGAAATTAAAATAAAAAAACTATCATTCTGACCCCAGCATTTTTCATGCTTGTTCAAATCATTTTTGGTCACTACTGTCTATTGATATGGAAAAACTACTTTGTTAAGGCAGAAATATTTTACCAATGATGTCTAGTTATCATCATTGTATTTTTGGATACAAATATGTTCAACAATGCTATACCTGGGTCATGCTTGGCTCCTCCACATCTTCATCCTGTGCATTAGGACCTCAGGAGCTGTGGCCTCAGCAGATGTCAAAGGGAGCGTAGACAGCTATGGCCTGGGTTCTGTCTGGTCTGTCAAAAACAGCAGGCTGTTGTAATACCACAGCCTGGGGACATATATAGGTCATCCGCTGTTGCTCCTGACCTCTCAGATTCCAGGACCTTGTTCAGCTTGTACTCCTCAGCTTAGCAATCTTTTGCTTTATGTAGTTGGTGTCTGCACTGGGGTACACTGGTTTGACCAACTCGACCAATTTCCCCCAAGCTGCCTTCCTCAATATTTTATTGGAGTAGCCTCTGCTCTTGACCTTCCAGAGACAGTGCAGCTCCCGGTACAGGTCAATAAATTGGGGTAGAAATTTAAGCGAAGTAAATTTATCTGTCATGATAAATGATATGATGGCTTAACCCATAAGCTGGTCCGAATATAGGCCTCAATCTAAGCAGTATAGGCCACTACCCACCTCTGCCCCAATTTCCAATTGTACCTTTGTTTTATGCCTCCTTTCTTGCGTTGGCAATCATTCGTCCTCCACACCAAGATTGTTCCTACAGTTATTCCATCGACCGTGCGTTCTAGCTTTATATACAATGCACATGCGTCAAACTAGGCTCTCAGTGCGTCATGACGCTGGGGCAGGACCATCTCTCTTCTGCATGCAACACACACAGTGGAATATTCGGGAGGGACAACATAGCAGATTCAGAAGATTACAGCAAGCCCCGCGGTGGTGGAGCTCATAGGAGGCACAAAGCAACCCCCATGAGCAAGGGTGAGATGGTGGAGATGGTGCGCATCCTAGAGAAGCACGATTACGACTGCAAGCTGCGCAATTACGAAAGGCCCAACAGCCGAAAGGACATCATTCCACGTGGGGTTTTGTGTTGCAGCCAATAATTCAAATTTGAATAGAAAAAATATGTTTTTTATTGAAAAAATATTAACATACAATAGTATAAATTATGTTAAAACATGAGATCTGTAAGTGAGGCCATTACACATACATCATGATGATAAAGCCGTGAGTATACATGAGAAACATAGCATGATATAGGTATATATAATCATACTGAGAAATTTGACGCGTTTCAACCATGAGCAGTAGAGGTCTTCTTCTGGGGGAAAGGAGTACAAGAACTCTACAAAAAAATATATTGTGAAAATGCATACATTTAAACAACAATATATGTTAATATTAAGACATAAATTACATTTCTACGATCATATTTACCACTAACGGCTGTGAAGGTAGCCTCCAAAGTACTGTGCTTAGAGATTGCTCAAAGATCCAGGCAACGTGGCAAGAACTCCCGGCCCACAGCACCAACGTAGGGGCGACTATCCAGAAAGACAGTGAAACAGGCCCACGAGAGGCCACGCTTGAGCCCACGCCCGGGGGAGGGCAAAGAGGGGCCAGGAACCAAGAACAGAACCAAGAAGACTCACCAAGGCCACTATTGGATTATATAATAATGATGATATAGTAAAAGGGGGTATCACTTAATTCTAAGCTGTAAAAAATGTGTAGTGGGGATGTGTGAGTGAGAGTGATAATAAGTGAATGGCGAAGAAAAAATGGAAAAGTGAATGAGTGTGGGAGAGTGTGTGTGAAAAAAAAAGAGGCATGCGGTATGGAAAAGTCTAAGTGCTATAGGAAATAGTGAGTGAAGAACTAAGAAACAATGTAAGACAGAACTGGAACCTGCCAGTTAGTTCTGAAGGAAAAGAATAATGAGGAAAAAATGAGACACTACAGCTAGCATGGCTATGCTGCAAAAGCCTTTATAATTAAAATAATAGGAGCCAGAGTTGGGTGGTGGTACAATCCTGACATGCTGGCCATCAATAGCACCACCACAATTGGGAAAATCTCACTGATGATGGAACTGGGCTGCAACGTCCTGCCATTGGGTTGGAAGGAAACTGTGGATTAAAAAGCAGATTTGACACAAACATGGTTAGCCAACATAGGGATACACTTAAATGAGTATTTAAAGACAAAAGTGGAAGGTCAACTTATCTGATTCCTCCTCCCCTCTGGTGGCCCATTAGACACATTTTAGGGGGGGGGGGGGTAATGGGTAGATGTTTTGTAGACAGGTAACCCTCTCCACTCCCATGAGAGCTGTTTGCATAAATAATTAGTGATACTTTGGCCAGCCCCTCCCTACTTACACTATTGGCAGACCAGTGGCCAGATAAGAAGTGTCATAATCTAAAAAGTTGAATACACACTGTCCAAATTGCAGCACATTTTGACATTATGATTTAACCAATCAATATAATAGGAGCCAAAAACTTAATAAGTTTCAATTTGTAGGTAATCAGGCAAGTCATTGCACTACATGGTTTGGTGAATTCATACAGAAATTTAAACACAAAGGAGGGATAGTGTGTATGGATTTTGCAAAGTCAGCAGATAGAGTATTTGGATCTGTTGACTTAGCATTTTGGGGGAGGGGGATGGTTCTGTCAGAAACCATGAACTAACCGAGACAAAAGTACAGTAAAATCACACTTGTTTATTAATAAAAATAAAAAGGTAAATAGAGTAAGCGTAGTCAAAGCATAGCCAAAGTCCAGTAACCGGATTGGGTAGTCAGCCACGCCAGAGTTCAGTAACCAGATCGGGTCAGAAGTCAGGGATCCAAGTGGAGGAACAGCAAGCAGGATAAGGAGCCAGAAGGGATATCAGCAAAGCCAGTCTTTAAACAGGAACGCAGGAGATGGTTTCTTGTGATGTGACCAAGGTGAAGGCATGAATGAAGTGAGCTGGAGATCTTTAAGTAAGCAGGACTGACGAGCAGATCCACAACAGCTGGTAAACTGTGGAGAGAGATGAGAGCTGGCAATTAGCCGACAGCTGAGCGGCCAGCTCTGAGAAGGAAGGGCTGAGCCAGCCCTGACAGTACCCCCTCCTCAATTTCCCCCTTCCCCTCAGAGGACCACCGGCTTGAGGGGAAAACGTCTATGGAAATCACGGAGGAGGGCAGGAGCATGTACGTCCGAGGATGAGACCCAGGAGCGTTCCTCCAGACCGTACCCCTTCCAATGCACCAGGTACTGTATGCGCCCACGGAACCTACGGGAGTCAACAATGGATTATACCTCATACTCCTCATGGTTCTCAACCTGTATAGGGCGAGGACATGGCACCGAGGTGGTAAAGCAGTTGCAGACGAACAGTTTCAATAAGGAGACATGAAACACATTTGAGATGCGCATACTAGAAGGAAAGTCCAACGCTTAAGCCACTGGGTTAATCCTGCGAAGGATACGGAAAGGCCCAATAAACCAAGGTGCAAACTTCAGTGAGGGAACACGAAGTCGGAGATGGCGAGATGACAGCCAGACCCTGTCCCCAACCTGGTAGGAAGGCACAAGCATGTGTCTGCGGTCAGCATGGAGTCTGTATCTATCATTAGCATGACGCAAAGCCTCCTGGACTTGTGCCCAAGTGGAACGAAGACCACGGAGATGCTCCTCTAGCGCACGAATACTCTGTGGAACAAACGAGTCAGGCAACATGGAAGGTTGGAAACCATAATTCGCCATAATAGGGAAGCAGAATTCAAGGCACTGTTGTGAGCAAACTCTGCCTATGGTAATATGTCTGACTAGTTGTTGTGATGGTCAGAAATATAGCAACGTAGGAATTGATCCAAGGACTGATTGGCTCGTTCTGCGGCCCCATTAGACAGCGGGTGATACGCAGAGGAGAAAGCAAGCTGAATTCCCAGCTGTGCACAAAAGGCTCGCCAGAACCGGGACACAAACTGACTACGCCTGTCCGAGACAATCACCTTGGGTAGCCCATGTAAGCAAAAGATCTCCCGAGCAAAAATGGAAGCCAGTTCCTTAGAAGTGGGCAACTTCTTAAATGGAATACAATGACACATCTTTGAGAACCGGTCAACCATCGTAAGGATAACTGTGTTGCCTTGGGAGTTGGGCAACTCCACAATGAAATCCATAGACAGGTGGGTCCGGGGCATCTCTCCCTTGGGTATGGGTTGTAGGAGGCCCACTGGAAGGTGTCGTGGAGTCTTACTCTGAGCACACATGGAACAGGCAGCTATGAAGGCAGTTACATCAGCACGTAGACTAGGCCACCAGAATTGTTGGGAAATGGCCCAAACGAGTTGATTCTTACCAGGGTGGCCAGCTGCCTTGGGAGAATGGTAAGTCTGGAGCACGGCAGTACGGAGACTCTCTGGGACAAAGCAGCGGTCACAAGGTTTCTCAGAAGGAGCATTGACCTGAGCAGCAAGAATTTTGTCACCCAAAGGAGAAGTAAGACTGGTGCGAACCGTAGCCATAATACGATCAGGAGGAATCATAGGAACCGGAACCGACCCCAACTTAGAAGTGGAGGAAAATCGTCGTGACAAGGCGTCAGCTCTTACATTCTTAGTACCGGGTAAGAATGAGACAATGTAATTGAAGCTTGACAAGAAAAGAGCCCATCGCACCCTTCTGGGAGAGAGGCGTTTAGCCTCAGACAAGAATGTGAGATTCTTATGGTCAGTAAGAATGAGAACCGGCACAGTGGTACCTTCGAGGAGATGTCTCCATTCTTTTAGGGCTAAAATGATTACCAACAGCTTTCTGTCACCAGTGTCGTAATTGCACTCAGCAGGTGACAATTTCTTGGAAAAGTAGCCACACGGATGCATAGCACTCTCAGAGGTAGAACGTTGAGACAAAAGGGCACCAACACCAGTCTCAGAAGCATCAACCTCAAGGATAAAAGGTAATGTAGGATCAGGATGTGCTAACACAGGAGCAGAAACAAAGGCAGCCTTGAGACTTTCAAAGGTCTTAATGGACTCCGGAGACCAACTCTGTGGGTTACCGTTCTTTCTGGTCATATCGGTTAGGGGCTTGACCAGAGACGAGAAGTTACGAATAAACGTCCGATAATAGTTGCCAAAACCCAGGAAACGCTGCAGAGGACGTAACCCCACGGGTCGAGGCCACTGCAGGACTGCCAAAAGTTTCTCTGGGTCCATCGAAAAACCAGCAGTAGAAATGACATAGCCCAGGAATTTAACCTGTTCCTGATGGAACTCACACTTCTCCAGTTTACAATAGAGATTGTTCTCTCTTAATTTCTGAAGCACATGACAGACATCTGGGTGGTGGCTCTCCAGGGACTTGGAAAATATGAGGATATCATCGAGATAAACCACCACACATAACTGCAACAAATCTCGGCGGACATCAATAATAGATTTCTGGAAAACTGCCGGGGGTGTTACAAAGGCCAAAAGGCATTATGAGATACTCATAATGGCCTGTTCTTGTATTAAACGCAGTTTTCCACTCGTCGTCCTTAATCCTCACGAGATTGTAAGCACCTCTCAGATCAAGCTTAGTGAAAACTGTTGAGGTGGTCAAATAACTCTGTAATCAACGGGATTGGGTAGGCATTCTTAATTGTGAAACGATTGAGAGCCCTAGAATCAATACAAGGTCTCAGTTCACCGCTCCTCTTCTTCACAAAGAAGAAACCAGCACCAGCAGGAGACGAGGATTTGCGGATGAAACCCAGAGGAAGTGCGTCTGCAACATACTCCTCCATGGCTTTATTCTCCAAGACCGACAAAGGGTAAACCCGGCCACGAGGGGGAGTGCCACCAGGTTGAAGGTCAATTGCGCAATCATAGGAGGTAAACTACCGGCTTGACCTTTGTCAAAGACATCGCTAAAATCATGGTAATCCTCTGGCAGGGAGGAGAGTGAAGAGGTACAGGGAAATGCCCGGGGCAGCATCATAAAGTATATTTCAACTTGGTTGAGAAACCCTCTGCATTGAACTGGATCACCCCCAAATCGCTGGGCAAGCGGGGCGGAACCAGACATACCTCTTTTAGAGGTAATACTCAAGGCGGGTGCCTGCACAGAGACTGGCGCAGCAGCAGGGATGGCCTGCAACTCAGGTTGTACCGGAGCAGCCACAGTGGGGGATTCCAAGTGAGCTGTGCGACTCAGGAGCGTTTGTAACGCCATGGCAAACTGATCCATGCGGTGATCTTGCTCATCCAATCTGGAAAAAATATTACCAACAAGTGGATTGACTGTATCTTCTGAATTCATGGCCTTCACCTACTGTCAGAAACCATGAACCAGACCGAGACAGAAGTACAGTAAAATCACACTTGTTTATTAATAAAAACAAAGAGTCCAGTAACCGGATCGGGTAGCCAGCCAAGCCAGAGTTCAGTACCCAGATCGGGTAATCATCCAAGCCAGAGTTCAGTAACCAGATCGGGTAATCAGCCAGGCCAGAAGTCAGAGATCCAAGTGGAGGAACAGCAAGCAGGATAAGGAGCCAGAAGGGATGTCAGCAAAGCCAGTCTTTAAACAGGAACGCAGGAGATGGTTTCTTGTGATGTGACCAAGGCGAAGGCGGGAATTAAGTGAGCTGGAGATCTTTAAGTAGGCGGGACTGACCACAAGTCACCACGAACACGAGATCCACAACAGCTGGTAAACTGTGGAGAGAGATGAGAGCTGGCAATTAGCCAACAGCTGAGTGGACAGCTCAAAGAAGGAAGGGCTGAGCCAGCCCTGACAGGTTCAAAATGAGTTTGGGCCCCAAAAAATGGCCTCTTGCACTCTGCCTGAATTTGAGGACAACTGTAACATTTGTACACATTTTAGGGGTTGTTTAGGGTAAGCCCCAAAATGTAGCTGACAAAAAACATTGTTAAGTTACTAGGCTAGGTGTGTATGGGCCCAGGATAGCATGCTGGGGAGGTTAGTGAAGGAAAATATGCATGTAGGCCAAAAAAGGAGCAGGAAAAGCTTACAGCATGCAAGAGGACAAAGAGGACATTCACAGCATATTACAATATTGATAATTATGTAATCAACAAATGAATACAATACATTAGCAAACATAAATACATAGAATGTGATCTTAAAGGTAAAAACCTACCCTAATATAGTCCTTCTGCTGGACTTGAATGATGGCTGAGCAGGTCTCTGGAATAATGACTCTCAGAACCTGAGGGGAGATCCCAGTCATAAACTTGAGGTCCTGGAGACTTCTCCCCGTTGCCAAGTACCGCAAGGTGGCTATGAGCCTTTGCTCTGGAGTGATGGAAAGCCTCATACATGTGTCCTGCTTCTTAATATAGGGGGACATCAATGCCAAGAGTTGGTGAAAGCAGGGGGTCTGTCATCCAGAGATAATACCGAAAATCATCTGGATTATGCTCCTGGAGCTCCCGCAGCAATGGCATATGACATAATTGGTCACGATTAAGCAACCGATTTTTGGTCCAAGAACTCCTCCTCCTGTTCCTGGACTGGACTTAGGTCAAAGCAATACAGTAATTCCTATCCCAATAATCACACGTTCTCTCCTCCGATTACGCAACATGGCTCGTTGACGACCGGCCATTCAGAAACAAACTGAAAAGCACGAATCAACACTCACCAAAATTCTACTAACACGAAATTAGCAGAAGGAGCCCAAAGGGTGGCGCTTGGGAAATGAACTTCCTCTTTATAGTCTCGTAGAACGTCTAGTACGTCACTACGTTTGTGTTGTCGACCGACAATTTGTGAACCGTTAGTATGCAAGACAATATCCTGGCACATGCCCTTTTGACAAAAATCAGACGCTCGGTTGGCCAACAATCATATCGTGTGTACGAGGTTTAACACTAACTGACACCAGGTGGGAACTGAGTAAATGACACTGACATTACCAGTGACACTAATACAGTGATCAGTGCTAATACTATACACTGTCATTGGCTGGGAGGGGGTTAACATCTAGGGGCAATCAAAGCTTTAACTATATGCCTAACAAGTGTAAAGTGTTCAGTGTGTGCTGCTTTTACTAAACAATGTGACTGTTTTTACTCCTTTGCAGGGAGAAAGAAAACAGCGTCATCGCCGCTCTCAGTAGAGAGCCCTGTGTTGTTAACCAACCAGTCGCGGGCCGTCCATTAGGGGCGCCGCCCCCCTAATCGATCCGCCCGGTCCCTAATCTACATGCAGGGATTTCAAAGGTTTTTTTTTTTGGAAGCACATGATTAGAGCCTGAGGCTCTAATTGGCTTAAAAAAAGGGTGGACTTGGGGCGCAGAGCACTGTGCCCTGAGCCCACCCAGTTGTGTGACAATAGCAAATTAATATTCGCTATTGTCTTCCTTATTGTCCTCCTGGCCAATCAAGAAGTGGGTCTTAAGACCCAATTGGCCGAGAGGAGAAGCGATCGTATTGGCTGCCGAGGTGGAAGCCGCCGAGGAGGAGGAGATGCAGGGGAAGCTGCCGTAAATCAGCCGAGGAGGAGACGCAGGAAAGAGCCGAAGCTGCCTGCGACTTAGTTGGGGTAAGTGTGGGGCTGGTGGGTGGACGAGCGAGCGATGGGGGGGTGGGTGTGATGTTCCGACCGAATGGTGAGGGGGGTGGTGGGTTGTTTGTTTGCCGCCCCTTCAAAAAATGGAGCATCAGCCACCACTGTTACCAACACATGGCTCTCTACTGTCATTCGCTCAGAGAATGCCTGTGTAGACATAAGGTCTGTGGACCTCAACTCAAAGTCGGAATAAAGTAGTACAGGGACTGACGTTGGTGCGACTTGAAATCGCACAGATATGAATGGTTATCATTGGGAATCATGGGGTAGGACTTGTCATGCAACTCTGATGTCCAAAGTCACAAGAAAAGTCGCACAAGTGTGAAAGGGGACTTAAGAAGAGTTAGAACCATATACTGCTTCAGCGGGGGCATAGACATTAACAAAGAAAGTGCTGAATGGTTAGAACATCACTTTTCCTGTCTATATCCCAATTTAGGAGATTAGTAATGCAGGACTGTAAATAACCATTTATCAGGTGATTATGTACCATTACTGCTAAATAAAATATTGAAAATGCCTCACTGTGCCCATCAATTGCAGCCTCACTGTGCCTGTCAATAATTGTAGCCTCATTGTGTCCATCAATTTCAGCCTCACTGTGCCCGTCATATGCAGCCTCACTGTGCCCATCACTGATTGTGCCAATCATATGCAGCCTCACTGACTGTGCCAATCATTTGCAGCCTCACTGTGCCCATCAATTGCAGCCTTACTGTGCCCATCAATTTCAACCTCACTGTGCCCATCATATGCAGCCTTACTGTGCCCATCATATGCAACCTCTCTATGCCCATCAAATGCGGCCTGTACAGTATGGAGGGTGTACAGTATTTGTATATATAGAGGGGGGTGGATTGTATTAGTATATACAGGAAGGAAGGTGGGTGTATACAGCTATATATACACTCCAGGGCTGTGTTTTGGCCTAGGCCAACAAGGCCTAGGACTAGGGCGGCACTTTGCGGGGGGGCAAAAAGGGCAACCCCCCCGCATGAGAGGAAGCCTCCCCACCCGTCTTGTCTATTCCCGGCTCCCGCTGCCGCCTCCCGCACACATGCAGCCCACGGCGGCCGGCTTTCTGTAGCGGCGCCACGGTGTATGGGCGTGCTTGGCAGAGGGTGGGAGCGTGTCACGCCTTAAGCTCCGCCTACCCTCCCCTGCACTGCTTTCCTGCAGTGAATCTTCTCCTCGGCCCTGGGGCGGGATCTGGCTGTGACGTCAGGAGGAGGAGAGAGAGGAGCGCGAGGGAAACCCCCAGGACAGCAGGTACAATGATTGAATAAATTATATCAGTGTTATGGGCACTGGCAGTGGCAGCATTTGATGGGCACAGTGTTAGCATTTGATGGGCACAGTGTTAGCATTTGATGGGCACAGTGTTAGCACTTGATGGGCACAGTGGCTAAGTTTGATGGGCACAGTGGCAGCATTTGATGGGCACAGTGGCTGCAATTGATGGGCACAGTGGCTGCATTTGATGGGCACAGTGGCTGTGTTTGATGGCACAATGGCTACGTTTCATGGCACAATGGCTACGTTTGATGGCACAGTGGATGCGTTTGATGGGCACAGTGGCTGCATTTGATGGGCACAGTGGCTGCAATTGATGGGCACAGTGGCTGCAATTGATGGGCACAGTGGCTACGTTTAATGGCACAGTGGATGCGTTTGATGGGCACAGTGGATGCGTTTGATGGGCACAGTGGCTGCGTTTGATGGGGCACAGTGGCTGCATTTGATGGCCACAGTGGCTGCGTTTGGGCACAGTGGCTGCGTTTGATGGGGCACAGTGGCTGCAATTGATGGGCACAGTGGCTGCAATTGATGGGCACAGTGGCTGCAATTGATGGGCACAGTGGCTGCGTTTGATGGCACAGTGGCTGCGTTTGATAGCACAGTGGCAGCATTTGATGGGTACAGTGGCTGCGTTTGAGGGCACAGTGGCTGTGTTTGATGGGCACAGTGGCTGCGTTTGATGGGGCACAGTGGCTGCATTTGATGGCACAGTGGCTGCGTTTGATGGGGCACAGAGAGGCTGCAATTGATGGGTACAGTGAGACCCCCCCCCCCGTGATAGCATTAAAACTCAGCAGCTACAAATACTGTAGCTGCTTACGTTTAATATTAGGACACTTACCTGTCCAGGGATCCAGCGATGTCGACACCTCAGCCGATTTTCAGATTGGCTCTCGGGTTTTACCACTATCATTCATGGTAAGGGAAACTGACCGGTTCCCTACTGCACATGTGCGAAGCGCGTTGCACTTTCTGAATGGCCCAGTGGAGGAAGGAGGAGGGGGGGCAAACTTCAGAGGGGACAGCGCAGTCTCCCGGAAGTGGGGAAGGGTACCTGTCAGAAACAGGTACCCGCTCCCCCCTGAAAGGTGCCAAATAAGCCTAAAGAGGAAGGGGTGTGGTTTACAGATGATAGGGTGGGTCTTAAACAGGAAGGGGTGTGGCCTCGGCAAGATGGGTGGGTCGTATTTAAATTAGGGGGGTGCATGCGTTTAGTCACGCCTAGGGCAGCACAAAACCTAAATACACCACTGATACACCCACATTCCTTCCTGTATATAGAAACCTTCCTCCATCATCACTGACTGCAGATATACATCATCTGTCCTGTTACTGTATATATAACTGTATAGGGAACAGGTGATGTATATCTGCAGTCAGTCATGATGGAGGACAGTTTCTCTATACAGAAAGGAAGATGGGTGTATATATAGCTGTATGATCACAATGTAAACACAACTGTTCTTAAAGGGTTTCATTTTTAATAGCTGTGCTTAGTATTGTGATGCTGTGAGTGGCTCACAGCTATCACATGGTACCTGGGTCAATTGCAGCACCCTGTACCATGTGATAGCTCTGGGCTAATCACAGCATACAATAGTAATTACCGCTGCTATGAATGAAAACCGTACATGACAATTCAAAACATTGCAAACAGCGATGAAAGTGTTAAAAAAAATCCTGGATCACCTCTCCCCAGATTAGTACAGTGTTGCTATGATGATACTGAACTACTCCAATGAAAGTGAAAAAATAAATGTAAAAAATTGTTTTAAAAAATTGAATAAAAAAATATAAAATTTCTTTTTTTTTAAACATACTGTCACCAGTCAGTATCCCTGATCACCCCCTTATGAGTCATCGGATGACACTGTACTGCACTGGTGAAAGTATGTAAAAAAAAATGTGAAAAAAAAACCTAATCTTTATTTAATTTCTTCATTTTCAAAAAAATTACGGCAAACAATTTACCATGCCTCTTACTAAATAGCTCAGACTGTCTACTTTCCAAAAAAGGGGTCATTTGTGTGTGTGTGGGGGGGGGGGGGGTGCTATTTGTACTGACCTGGCAGTCAGTTTGGGGCCTCAGGTACATCAGGACTGATTAATTAAGCCTTCCAAGGTCAAGTGATTAAATCAGCTGATGAAAGAGCTTAAAATTCTGGGGGTTTAATATCACTTTAATATAACAAAATCCTGAAGTGTATTATGAAAATAAAGTTTAAAGCAAACCTTGTTTTAATGACATTATTGAATGATACAAAAAAAAAGATTAGTTAAACCCCACAAATGCTTTTTTAACCACTGCTATTCCTTTATACTGCCTTTTAACATTTACAAGTGCAGCAATTTAGAAACTGGATGAAAGGTTTAGCACTGGGAAACACTTTTGAGCGATAAATAGTGCATTTTATATACAACTATAGAAATCAGACCAAAATGAGGGACAAATGAGGAGGAAAGGGGGAAGGAGGGACATTGTTCCAAATCAGGGACAGTCCTTTGAAATCAGGGACAAATGGGAGCTATGGTTAAACAATTCCTAAGCAGACATTATACAATTTGTGTATATTAAACATATGTAAACTTTTCAATCTAATATTTTCATATATACTCCACCTTTTATAATAGACCTGCTTGGATAAAAATCTAGAAGCATTTCAGCGTAAGATTAGTAAAAGTATAACTGAAGATCTTAAACCCAAACATTCAAAGGGATGCAAATGCAAGCGATCTGGTTGCCTTAAGAATTACTGCGAATGTTATGAGGTTTGTAAAGGCCTTTTTATTTGCTCATATCTAATAGCTTATTGAACTTTTTTTATAACTGGAATAAAAAAACAGGGAGATTTTGAACAGTTGGGAGCAATGCTGATGTGCATGGACGTACCCGTACGCCCTCCCACATTGGCAACCTGTGCACACTGTGTCCACTAAACACAGCAGATCACCAATCGTTGTATTGGGCTGCTGAGAGCGGCCCTGGCACCATGTGATTGCTGTGACCAATCACAGTTACAGTAGTAAACAAAACTATCATTGCTTACTATTGTGATCTTTGTTATTGGTTACAACAATCATGTGTTACCAGGGCCAATCACAACAGCACTGTACCTTGTGATAGCTGTGACCAATCACAGCATCATAGTAGTAAAGTTTTTATGAATGAAACCTTTGAACAATCTTACTTATTGCTTATTACAATGACCATCAATGTAATTAGCAATCACAGTGTAACAAAAAAAATCCCGATCACCTCCCCAAAGCAATACAGTTGAAGAAAGTGGAAAGATAGCACTGGACCTGTAGGTTTATTTTACTGGTATTGTTATCTTAAGGTATTACTGTTGGTGTAAATGATCTGGTTCCTGGGCAGACAGCTTCTACACCCCAAAAGATCTCCACAGCCTCCTTGGCTTGTATTGTGATGTAAAAAGCATTGAAGTTGAAATGCCACACCACTGCTAAGAGGTCCAGATACAAATGTATTCTATTAAAGGTCAGGGGTACAATTCAAAAAGTAGCCAACACATCTTGGGGGTCTAAGTGCCCGCTTCATCAGGGTTTTTCTGGTGTGAATTCAAAGCACAGGCCTAGTCAGCAGCTTGTTTGGCAGCTGCCAGACAAGCTGCTGACTAGGCCTGTGCTTTGAATTTACAATGGAAAAACCCTGATGAAGGGGGCACCTAGACCCCCAAAACGCCTTGGCTACTTTTTGAATTGTATCCCTGACCTTTAATGGAATAAAGTTGTATCTGGACCTCTTAGCAGTGGTGTGGCGCTTCAATTTCAACTCTTTTTTGCAGAGCACTACAATGTCACGACTGTCCTTAATGTATGCATTCTTTTATGTGCTCCCACTATGGAGGCCCCGGAAATTTAGGGTTAGGGTAATATATACAGAGGTCCCTTGGCGTGGGCACTGCTGCTTACATATATATATGCAAATGTGTGCAAACAAAACCCTCTGTTTTTACCATTAAGCATTAACTGCATTGCCCTTCCATGTACACCTTGCTGCAAAGGGCAGTTTTAGGTTGAGGTGGTTGCCACTTTTTTGTACTATATCTAACATTGCTGATAAAATTTCTTCCCTACCCATGCATTCCTTTCTATATCATCATCAAATTCTACTGCAGGGCAACTTACCACCCCTGACACTCAGGCTTGGGTCTTTACTGCTTGTTCTATTTTAGACTGAAACATGAACATTAATGGCATTGTTTCTGCAATGGAGGAGGTATGAGTTTATAGGACATCTTAGGGCTATAAATGTATTCCTATTTTAAGAATAAATTAATATTCAGGCCAGCAAACTGCATTTACGCTTGACGCCATATGCGCATACACTTGTGTACAATACTTGCATAAAGGCACATAAACATGTGTACTTAGAGGAATTTTTTGGCCAAGTTCTGGTTAAAAAATTCAGCATATTTTGAGAATATATTTATTCTCATATGCATGAGACCGTAATAACCACTTGAAGACCTGCATGTTAAACCCTCTTTCTGTCCAGGCTTTTGTTCAGTTTTCAGCACTGTCTTTGACCGATAGTTACTCAGTCATGCAGTACTGTACACAAATTAATTTTATATAATTTTTTAGCGACAGATACAACTTTCTTTTGGTGGTATTTAATCACCCCTGTTTTTTTATATTTACAGCAGGGCTCAACATTTCAAATCCTGAGCTACTAGCCCGGCCTTAAGGGTTACTTGCCACCAGTTGCTCTACCTGCCCCTAATTCTGCCCCTAAACATGCCCTCATAAATTATCTCATGAAATGACACTTAAATGTTTTATGCAGAATTAAGTTACAAAAATAAATATTAACAACAGCTTTATCAGTGCAGCCTCACCTGTGCCCCTCAACACAGCCTCACCTGTGCCCATCAATGCAGCCTTACCTGTGCCAATCAATGCAGCCTCACCTGTGCCCAACATTGTAGCGTGACCAATGCCCACAAATGCAGTCTCACCTGTGACCATCATTGCGGTGTGACCAGTGCCCATCAATGCAGCTTCACCTGTGCCCATCATTGCAGCGTGACCTGTGCCCATTATTGCAGCCTCACCTGTGCCCATCATTGCAGCGTGACCTGTGCCCATCATTGCAGCCTCACCTGCGCCCATCATTGCAGCCTCACCTGCGCCCATCATTACATCCTCACCTGTGCCCATCATTGCAGCCTCACCTGTGCCTATCATTGCAGTGTGACCTGTGCCCATCATTGCAGCCTCACCTGTGCCCATCATTGCAGTGTGACCAGTGCCCATCATTGCAGCCTCACCTGTGCCCATCAATGCAGCGTGACCAGTGCCCATCATTGCAGCCTCACCTGTGCCCATAATTGCAGCCTCACCTGTGCCCGTCATTGCAGCGTGACCAGTGCCCATCATTGCAGCCTCACCTATGCCCATCAATGCAGCGTTACCAGTGCCCATCATTGCAGCCTCACCCGTGCCCATTAATGAAGCGTGACCAGTGCCCATCATTGCAGCCTCACCTGTGCCCATCAATGCAGCGTGACCAGTGCCCATCATTGTAAAAATAAAGAGGCTTCTACCGTGTCATAGAAAAGAGTATGGTGGTCCCATCCCTGATACATAGACCAAGAAAAAATACCCCCTAGACGGGACTTTGAAAGACCACCAACTCAATGAAAGTACAAAAGTTTATTGCATAAATATTAAAAGTGACAAACAATTGACTAATTGTAAAAAGACGTATAGCGTCTACAAATGCATACAAATAACAAAAAAAAAAAAAAACAGAAAAAAATATGCAATGACACTGATAGTCTCCGATGGGTAAATACCCTGGTACCCTAATATCTGACGCGTTTCCGTTTTTTTATACCTTCATCAGGGGCACAGGATGGAGAGTGGTCACTTATATTAACACCATTGGAGCGATTCCATATCAGGAGCTTGAAAAATGATATGTCATGATGGGCACAAGGCGCCGTGCAGAGTACATGGTTGGCTTGAAAAAAACAAATTCTACATTGGTGGAATATTCCAACCACGTACTCTGCACGGCGCCTTGTGCCCATCCTGACATCATTTTTGCAGCGTTACCAGTGCCCACCAGCGTGACCAGTGCCCATCATTGCAGCCTCACCTGCAATGATGGGCACAGGTGAGGCTGCAAAGAAAATGAAAATTATTTTTTCGCACAAAGTTGTCAATTTAATAAGATATTTCCCAGACGTAGCAATGGATACCTTAAAACACATTCTGCTACTCCTCCTGAGTATAGGAATACCACATGTCTGAGACTTTTTCAGTGTTTGTTGATTTTGACATTGCATCTTGTATATCAGAAAAAATAACCCACTATTGTATTAAAAACAGTGTACTGTAATGCATGCCTCTGTATGAGTTGTCAGGGTAGTGAAGTGCCACCATAGCATTCCTAAAAGCCAAGCAAGACAGCCTACGTGGCTGTCCCCAGAAACTATACAAAATGCAAACAATGTTACTGGCTGCACTGGTTTGATGACAATGGTACCAGTGTGGCTAGGGATCAGGAACACTTTTGCCGACTGCATTGGCTCTGGTGATATGCGGCTAGCAATCGGGTACATTGTAGCTGGCTGCACTGGTCTAGTGACACTGGGAGTGCTGTCGCTAGCAATCAGGAACACGGTTGCTGGCTTACACTAGTCTGCTGACACTGGGACTGGTGTGGCTAGTGATTAGGAACGAGATTGCTGGCTTACACTGGTCTAGTAAAAATGAGAATGGTGTGGTAGTGATCAGGAACATTGTTGCTGGCTTATACTGGTCTGTTGACACTTAGGAGAACAGACATATTCTCTCTGTTTTGAGGGAAGCAAAACCCATTTTACTATTTAAACATAGAAAAGGTGAACCAAACATATATCAGCCTATAGTAAAAACCATGCAAATCACCGTCTCAACATTGCAGAGGAAGTCAGTGACCTCAGGGGAGATAGTGTGACCAATAAGGAACCTAGGAATACAGTATTCCATCAACACATATTGTAAAATATAATTGTTTTGTTTGTCCTTTCTCACCTGCTTCTCTGAATCGAAAATAAAAGTACTCAGTGCATAAAGTTGCTTGATGCTTAAACCATCCAGCCAGGGCAAAATCTGTTCATTTCATTTTATTTAACAAAAGTGAAAATGTAAAATTATTGCACTCACATTAAAGCAATGTAAACCAGCTTCAAACCAGTTTATATTTGATTTTACTGATTGGGTTAACATACAGCAGGGATATGCAATTAGCAGACCTCCAGCTGTTGCAGAACTACAAGTCCCATGAGGCATAGCAAGGTTCTGGCAGCCACAAGCGTGAAACCCAGAGGCAGAGGCATGATGGGACTTGTAGTTTTGCAACAGCTGGAGGTCCGCTAATTGCATATCCCTGACATACAGTATACTCTGTATGTTTACAAATTGCAAGGCTCCGCATGAAGTGTAGAGCTTGCAGAGAGGTAGTCCAGATGCCAAAATGCTTTTAAGGGCTTCCTGCTCATGTTTATTGCATCACTGTTGCATCAAAAAGTACTTTAATCCCTCTGCATACTGCCTGAAAGACCTACCATTAGCTTATCACCAAGTAGTGATGAGCCAAATGTACACTTGCACCACCCCCTTGAAGCCTTGATTGCATAGGCCTTAATTTAGTAAAACTGTTTACAGGTTTGCTGCACAGTTTTTAGAGGTGGTTCACACTGGAATGTATGCAGTCCCACGTGGTGTGGTTTTGACAGCCCATTTTTTTGAATAGGCCTCAAAATGCACTGGAACGCAAAAAAAGTAGTGCAAGCACTTATTTTCCACAACATGCCACACCAAACTGCATGGTACTGTGGTATGTGTTTGAGGCACCATTAAAAATGTATTGGTACTCCCAAGAATTCCACAAGGGCAGCGTGTTCACCTATAGTGCTGGTAACGTGCATCGAATGCTCCTTTCCTGTGCCACATGTTAGTGTGAATGTGCCCTTAATTCTTTTTGGACAGGCCACTTTTTTCTGAAGGAGAGAGCAAGTAGATGGTTACACTGTCATGCCAGTAGTGGTATAAGGGGGTATTAATGGGGGAAGGGTGTGCTAATAAGGACAAGAGATGGCAGGGATAGTATTTATTTCAGATACGCAACAGTTAATGGAGAGACATAGAATGCACACTATAATAATATTTTGGGGCCAGAATAAGAAAAAAAAATAATCTGTAGAATCTACAGCAAAAGCTTTGTTGTTATAACTGATCCAGGATTGATTTTCACAAAGGTCGGCCATCAACTGTGTCTGGGGACAAATTAACTTCTGTAACAAAGTCCCCCCACACCTAAATGTACATTCAGAAACCACACTGGCTGAAAGGCAGCCCAGCTGCTTAATTGCATTCTTGGCAGGCTCTGACCAGTGGTCCACCCCCCTTGTCCAATAAGCTTCCTAAGGGGGTTGTCCATTGGAAGGATGGCAGCACCCACCCTTGACTTTATGTAAGCTTTGTTTAGGCTGCCTCTGCCACTGCTGCCCCTCCTTTCACCGACAGGAGGGTCCAAGCCATATTGCTTATGAAATGATATACTTCCAGCTTCTGGAAAGCAGGTTAACATGGTCCTCCACAGTATGTCTTCTGGGTGTTTCATCTTTTACTGCTTCTAAGAGCATTTCCCCCCAACCACGTACCAGTCCCAGGGTTAGTGAAGAATGAACCCACCCCTGGAAGCCTTCTATATGTTCTGCTCCTCCTCATCACCACCACAGCAACCATACTCCCTCTTCTTATGCTCCTCCTGTGCCTGTTGTGGTTTCAAAGGGGCAAAGCATGGAAAAAAAGCCACCAGGAAGTTCTACTTTTCCTCTTGCTGCTGTGCCACAAGTACCTGCATCTGATCCAGTAGAAACATTACAAGAACCAGCATCTGCTCCAGTAGGAATATCACAGGAATAGTGACATTGTCCTGGCTTACTATTCTGGTTGCCTCCTAAGATGGTGACAATATGGTGCATGTGTCCTGAATGAGGAGCCACTGACGTGGGGAAAAAATCCCAGCTCTTCTGAGCCTGTCTTCATGCCATATTTGCACAGATACTAGTTTATGGCTCACTGATGCATGTGCAGCTGCTGCAGCATGACCAGGGATCTAAATTTCACCCAGCTGAGCAGTGGCTGGGTATGGCCACCTGTAATAGCTACAGACTCTTCTGGCCTGCCTCAAGAGGTTTTGTAAGCCAGGTTATCCTACCAGGAACTGCTTCATCACCAGATTGAGGATGTGGTCCAGGCAAGGCATATGTGAACTTTCCCTACTAAGTGGCAGACAGCAAATTGTTATGGTTGTCTCACATGACCTTGCCTGGCACAAGATGACATGGGGTTAACTACCACTGTGCCTGCCTCTGCCAAACTAACAAAATCTCTGCCCCAATGTGGCTCCCTAAAAAACATTAAAAAACAGAGGGACTCAAAAGAATAAATGGGGTACCCAAAAATGGCCACCTCCGTGGTCAAATGCCCATTCACCTAATGAATAAATGGTGGGGCTCTATGGTCAATTATGAAACCACACAAAAACATGGTTTTGCTACTGAGCCTCTGGGGCTTAAAATGAACCAAAATATTCATGTACAAAATCAATACAAATATGAAAAAAGACCACCTTCCACCACAATTAAAAGACAACGTGGTCTTGGTATCAAATCGTGCGTCCAGTGCCCCAATGTGACTCCCCTAGGTATACAAGCTGCCAAACTGCTTGACATTGTTTTGTCTGAGTTGTTGCATAGCCTCTCAAATGCTTGAGGGGGACAGGTGGTTCTGAGGATGACTCACTTTAAGAGGGAATTGAGGAGGGGGTAAAGGTGACAGATCTGTCACTGTCACCAGGTTAGGATGTGCATTGGTACAACAAGCTCCAGTGTACCACATCCTGCATTCTTCTGGGCTGCCAGGGGGCTGTGAATGAGATATAATGTCCCTGCCCATAGTTGCTAGACCATGTGTACCCTGCAGTTGAGGGTGGAGGGCAGAGATTGCCTTAGAGATTAAAAATATGGTGGCCGGGAACCTGCAAGTTCACTGCAGTGGGCAGACTCCAGGAAAAGCTGTAAAGCCATCAATCCTGCTGAGCTGGTATTAAGATCTTGGGCATAGGGGTTAAATCAAACTAAAATTATATAGAACGTCCTGTGAGTCTCCACTAACAATAATAAACCAATAAATCCTCTTTGAATCAGCTGCAAGCAGTAAACATGTCTCATAAAAGTACTAAAATCGCATTAAAGGTATAAGCAAAAAGCTTCTGACCCGGTAAAAATATATCCTCTACACCGTGGTAATAATAATGTATAAAATATATAATGAAAAATATATAACATGACACGTGCTTAACCGGTTTCAACCATTCGTTTTTTGCTTGATGTAGAATGGTGCACTGAAACGCCTGGATATTGTGAGTATCCTGTGTGGGACCTGTTTATTTTTGGTTCAATAAATTGCATAAACATACTACACTATGAGATCCTTTTTTCATTGATTTACTGAGGCACATTGGCGATTGATCCAGGATCCCGGACGCACTGTTGAACCATGTAGTGATTAATATCAGCCTTCAGGTGCTGCTCTTGCTGAGTTGTGTGGTGGGTACTCATGTGGTTCTTCATAAATGTGGTACCAAAATGACAAATTGTTTTACCATGCTTGAGACACTGCTGACAGAGACTGCAAGTGACTATAATGCGGTCTGAAGCACATGTCAAAAATGCCCACACAGCTGAACTCTGCAGACCAGGTTAGGGGATAACAGTAGCCTGTACCCGTGGAGCTTTGCTATCAGGTAGAGTAGAATAGCTACTCCCGCCACTGCTCTGTGAGCTACCCCAGGATGGCATCCTGCCTCACTGATGTTGTGCCTCTCCCTCAATTTCCTCCTGTACTATATTTAGCATCCAGGTACTGTTAGAAAGAAACCTCATCATCACCCAACCCCAGTCCCCCAGTCGCTGAAGCCAACTTGCCAGTAGGCTGCATCTAAAGGAACATCAGTTTAAACTGGTTATTTCCGCTTGTTGTCACCTCCCTCTAGGCTCCTGTTGCTCTCTTTCTCAACCTCAGAGGCAATTGTAGCAAGAAGGAAGATGATGGCTTGGTTAGTGACTCGTCTCACCTCTCCCATGTATAGCATGCACACTGCACGTGCCCTGCCTCTTGATGCTGCACTCCGACCACCACTTTGGTCTATGGATACAAAAGTTGCTTGCCCCCATATACCAGAACCTCTGCCTCTCCCTTTAGGCCTCCCAAAACAGCTATAGCAAGAGCTGTATGTCATTTAGAGGACCAAGCTGCACCACATTAGTATGTATGCATACCAGAAAACTGTTAGGGGATAAGATTTACTTTCATCATTGGTCACCCCTACTGTCCTACAGCACTATCATCAGAGTACAGTGTACATTTACACAGGATTGTCGAATTTGGACGACACATACATCAATTTATGAACTGTTTGCACTGAGCATTCTTTATTTGGACTGCTTTTGCACTGTGCACTTTGCCAATATATTGTCTTTGGATATCTATGAATTAATCTACCTTCACATGTTGGTGTTTATCATATTTATTTAAGCACTTTATTTACGTTTCACTTAATTGATTTGTATTCTTGTACTATTGACGCACTAGCACGTTATTTGATAGAGTAACACATTTGTATTTTTAAATAATTAGATGTATGTGGGTATATAGTGAGTGCTGCTATCACTATTCAGTTGTTTTACTCATTTATTTGACAGTTTTAGTTTTTCAATATACAGTATCTCACAAAATTGAGTACACCCCTCAAATTTTTGTAAATATTTTATTATATCTGTTCATGTGACAACACTGAAGAAATTATACTTTGCTAAAGTGTAAAGTAGTGATTGTACAACTTGTATAACTGTGTAAATTTGCTGTCCCCTCAAAATAATTTAACGCACAGCCATTAATGTCTAAACCGCTGGCAACAAAAGTGAGCACACCCCTAAGTGAAAATGTCCAAATTGGGCCCAAAGTGTCAATGTTTTGTGTGGCCACCATGATTTTCCAGCACTGCCTTAACCCTCTTGGGCATGGAGTTTACCAGAGCTTTCCAGATTGCCACTGGAGCCCTCTTCCACGCCTCCTTGTCGACATCACAGAGCTGGTGGATGTTAGAGACCTTGCACTCCTCCACCTTCCGTTTGAGGATGCCCTACAGATGCTCAATAGGGTTTAGGTCTGGAGACATGCTTGGCTAGTCCATTAACTTTACCCTCAGCTTCTTTAGCAAGGCAGTGGAGGTGTGTTTGGGGTTGTTATCATGTTGGAATTCTGCCCTGTGGCCCAGTCTCCGAAGGGAGGGGATCATGCTCTGCTTCAGTATGTCACAGTAAATATTGGCATTCATGGTTCCCTCAATGAACTGTAGCTGCTTAGTGCCAGCAGCACTCATGCAGCCCCAGACCATGACACTCCCACCACCATGCTTGACTGTAGGCAAGACACACTTGTCTTTGTACTCCTTACCTGGTTGCCACCACACACGCTTGACACCATCTGAACCAAATACGTTTATCTTGGTCTCATCGGACCACAGGACATGGTTCCAGTAATCCATGTCCTTAGTCTGCTTGTCTTCAGCAAACTGTCTGTAGGCTTTTATGTGAATCATCTTTGAAAAAGGCTTCCTTCTGGGACGACAGACATGCAGACCAATTTGATGAAGTGTGCAGCGTATGGTCTGAGCACTGACAGGCTGACCCCCCACCCCTTCAACCTCTGCAGCAATGCTGGCAGCACTCATACGTCTATTTCCCAAAGACAACCTCTGGATATGACGCTGAGCATGTGCACTCAACTTCTTTGGTCGAACATGGCAAGGCCTGTTCTGAGAGGAACCTGTCCTATAAAACCACTGTATTATCTTGGCCACCGTGCTGCAGCTCAGTTTCAGGGTCTTGACAATCTTCTTATAGCCTAGGCCATATTTATGTAGAGCAACAATTCCTTTTTTCAGATCCTCTGAGAGTTCTTTGCCATGAGGTGCCATGTTGAACTGCCAGTGACCAGTATGAGAATGAGAGAGATAATACCAGATTTAACACACCTGCTCCCTATTCACACCTGAGACCTTGTAACACTAATGAGTCACATGACACCAGGGAGGGAAAATGGCTAATTGCGCCCAATTTGGACATTTTCACTTAGGGGTGTACTCACATTTGTTGCCAGTGGTTTAGACATTAATGGTTGTGTGTTGAGTTATTTTGAGGGGACAGCAAATTTACACTCTTATACCAGCTGTACGCTCACTATTTACATTGTACCAAAGTGTAATTTCTTCAGTGTTATCACATGAAAAGATATAATAAAATATTTATAAAAATGTGAAGGGTGTACTCACTTTTGTGAGATACTGTAATTTCGTATGCATTTAAAACCAGCACTATAGGAATAAATGGGGCTGTGTCTACAAACAAAAATGTATGCTGCGCTTAGTGGCGTACAAAAAAATGGGACACAGCTGTGGCAGTACATGCATACATGCAGAATTGACTTGCGTATACATGTAAATGTGTGCATACTAAATATGCATAAAGCCATTATAAACATTGTATACATCTAAACGCAATGTGTGTATTTTACGCAGGATGTAAAGCTGAATGTGTACAACAATCCTCCACTAAAGCTGACAAGAAGACAAAAGTGTCCTTCTCTCTTTATATTATGCAGGATTTGTCTTAAAAGTGTTTCACAGATCATTTGTTGCACTGATAAAAGTATATGTGTTCTTCATTGCAGGCCAAAATAATGTGTTCCTCTAACTGTAAATGCATTCACTGTAAAAATTTTGAAGAAAGTCCAGACTGTAAAACTCTTAGGAGCATACAGAAACAACAAAATGCAGAACGGTATGAATCAGAAGAATAGTGATTAAAAGGGGTTTTTTCAATACTAGATTTAATGACTGCAGCTGCTTTTGTTAGGTTGGTCGAATGTATGTATAATATGATAAAGAACCATATCCTAAGAGAGTTACAGTGTAAAATATCCTAAGGTAGAGGTAGAAGTTCAGAACTGAGATATTCTTAATGCATAACTCCTCTTTTCTGGCATACAGTTAGGCCCATATATATTTGGACACAGGCACAATTTTAGTTTTTTTCAGGTATTTTCCAAAACATTTGCAAGCTATAGTTGTATAATGGATATAGGCGGAAAGTGCACACTCTCAGGTTTAATTTGAGGGTATGTACATTCAAATTAGAAGAAGGGTTTAGGAATTACAGTTTATAAGAATAGCCCTCCCCTTTTTCAAGGGACCAAAATAAATTAGACAATTGAATCAAAAGTTGTTTCATGGCCAGCTGCGGGCTACTCCCTCATTATTTCTTCATCAATTAAGCAGGTAAAAGGTGTGGAGTTGATTTTATGTGTAGTATCTGCATTTGGAATCTATTGCTGTGAACCTACATCATGCGGTCAAAGGAGCTGTCCGTGCAAGTGAAAAAGGCCACTGTAAGGCTTCAAAAATTAAACAAATCCATCAGAGAGATAGCAGCAACATTAGGAGTGGCCAAATCAACAGTTTGGTACATTCTGAATAAAGAAGAACGCTCTGGGGAGCTCAGCAACATAAAAAGGCCTAGATGTCCACGGAAGACAACAGTGGTGGATGATCGCAGGATCCTCTCTATGGTAAAGAAAAACCCATTCACAACATCCAGACAAGTGAAGGACATTCTCCAGGAGGTGGGCATATCATTGTCAAAGTCTACAATCAAGAGAAATTTCATGAGAGCAAATACAGAGGGTTCACCACAAGGTACAAACCATTCATAAGCCTGAAGAACAGAAAAGCCAGATTAGACTGCCAAAAAACATCAAAAATTAAGCCAGACCAGTTCTGGAAAAGCATTCTTTGGACTGATGAAACTAAAATTAATCTGTACCAGAATGACGGGAAGAAAAAAGTGTGGAGAAGGCTTGGAACAGCTCATGATCCAAAGCACACAATGTCATCTGTGAAAAATGGCGGCGGCAGTGTGATAGCATGGGCATGCATGACTTCCAGTGGCACTGGGTCATTGGTGTTTATTGATGATATGGCAGAAGACAGAAGCAGCCGGATGAAGTCTGCAGTGTTTAGAGATATACTGTCAGCCCAGATTAAGCCAAATGCAGCAAAGTTAATTGGACGGCGCTTCACAGTACAGATGGACAATGATCCAAAACACACCGCAAAAGCAACCCAGGAGCTTATGAAGGAAAAGAAGTGGAATATTTTGCAATGGCTTATTCAATCACCTGATCTCAACCCAACTGAGCATGCATTTCACTTGCTGAAGGCAAAACTAAAGGCAGAAAGACCCACAAACAAAGAACACCTGAAGACCGTTGCAGTTAGAGCCTGGAAAAGCATCAGAAAGGAAGAAACCCAGTCTTTGGTAATGTCCATGGGTTCCAGACTTCAGGCAGTCATTGCCAGTGAAGGATTCTAAACAAAATATTAAAAATTAACATTTTATTTATAGTTACATAATTACATAGTAGGTGAGGTCGAAAAAAGACACCAGTCCATCAAGTCCAACCTATGTGTGTGATTATATGTCAGTATTACATTGTATATCCCTGTATGTTGCAGTCGTTCAGGTGCTTATCTAATAGTTTGTTAAAACTATCGAAGCCCCCTGCTGAGACCACCGCCTGTGGAAGGGAATTCCACATCCTTGCCGGTCTAATGCCCCGTACACATGGTCGGACTTTATTCGGACATTCCGACAACAAAATCCTAGGATTTTTTCCGACGGATGTTGGCTTAAACTTGTCTTGCATACACACGGTCACACAAAGTTGTCGGAAAATCCGATCGTTCTAAACGCGGTGACGTAAAACACGTACGTCGGGACTATAAACGGGGCAGTGGCCAATAGCTTTCATCCCTTTATTTATTCTGAGCATGCGTGGCACTTTGTCCGTCGGATTTGTGTACACACGATCGGAATTTCCGACAACGGATTTAGTTGTCGGAAAATTTTATATCCTGCTCTCCAACTTTGTGTGTCGGAAAATCCGATGGAAAATGTGTGATGGAGCCTACACATGGTCGGAATTTCCGACAACAAGGTCCTATCAGACATTTTCCGTCGGAAAATCCGACCGTGTGTACGGGGCATTACAGTAAAGAACTCTCTACGTAGTTTAAGGTTAAACCTCTTTTCTTCTAATTTTAATGAGTGGCCACGAGTCTTGTTAAACTCCCTTCCGTGAAAAAGTTGTTTCCCTATTGTGGGGTCACCAGTATGGCATTAGTATATTGAAATCATATCCCCTCTCAAGCGTCTCTTCTCCAGACAGAATAAGTTCAGTGCTCGCAACCTTTCCTCATAACTAATATTCTCCAGACCCTTTATTCGCTTTGTTGCCCTTCTTTGTACATGCTCCATTTCCAGTACATCCTTCCTGAGGACTGGTGCCCAGAACTGGACAGCATACTCTAGGTGCGGCTGGACCAGAGTCTTGTAGAGCGGGAGAATTATCGTTTTATCTCTGGAATTAATCCCCTTTTTAATGCATGCCAATATTCTGTTTGCTTTGTTAGCAGCAGCTTGGCATTGCATGCCATTGCTGAGCCTATCATCTACTAGGACCAAAGGTCCTTTTCCATCCTAGATTCCCCCAGAGGTTCTCCCCCCAGTGTATAGATTGCATTCATATTTTTGCCAACCAAATGCATTATTTTACATTTTTCTACATTGAACCTCATTTGCCGTGTAGTTGCCCACCCCATTAATTTGTTCAGTTTTTTTTGCAAGGTTTCCACATCCTGCGGAGAAGTTATTGCCCTGCTTAGCTTAGTATCATCCACAAATACAGAGATTGAACTGTTTACCCCATCCTCCAGGTTGTTTATGAACAAATTAAACAAGATTGGTCCCAGCACAGAACCTTGGGGGACCCCACTACCCACCCCTGACTATTCAGAGTACTCCCCATTTATCATCACCCTCTGAACTCGCCCTTGTAGCCAGTTTTCAATCCATGTACTCACCCTATGGTCCATGCCAACGGACCTTATTTTGTACAGTAAACGCTTGTGGGGAACTGTATCTAATACTTTTTCAAAATCCAGATACACCACGTCTACGAGCCTTCCTTTATCTAGATGGCAACTCACCTCCTCATAGAAGGTTAATAGATTGGTTTGGCAAGAACGATTCTTCATGAATCCATGCTGATTACTGCTAATGATACCGTTCTCATTACTAAAATCTTGTATATAGTCCCTTATCATCCCCTCCAAGAGTTTACATACTATTGATGGTAGGCTAACTGGTCTGTAATTCCCAGGGATGTATTTTGAGTCCTTTTTAAATATTGGTGCTACATTGGCTTATCTCCAATCAGCTGGTACCATTCCAGTCAGTAGACTGTCAGTAAAAATTAGAAACACCTGTCTGGCAATTACTTGAGTGAGTTCTCTAAGTACCCTCGGGTGCAAGCCATCTGGTCCCACTGATTTATTAATGTTAAGTTTGCCAAGTCAAATTTAAATTCTGTCCTCTGTTAACCATGGATGTGCTTCCTGTGATGTGTCATAAGGATAAACACTGCAGTTTTTGTTATGATTATATTAATTTGTCCAATTACATTTGAGCCCCTGAAAATGGGGGGATTGTGTATAAAAATGGTTGCAGTTCCTAAAATTTGTACTTGATATTGATGTTCAACCCTTTGAATTAAAGCTGAAAGTCTGCACTTCAAATTCATTTGGATCGATCATTTTGTTTTAATTTTATTCTGGTGGCATATAGAGCCAAAAATATGAAAATTGCCTGTGTCCAAATATATATGGACCTAACTGTATTTGATACTGCAGTTATGGAACAGTCGAATGATTAACTTTGTAAATATTGATTACCTAAGGCTACTTTCACACTGGGGCGCTGGCCATATTGACGGTAAAGCGCTGCTAGTTTTAGCTGCGCTTTACCACAGTTTTAGCGGCGTTTTTCGGCTGCTAGCGGGGCACTTTTAACCCCCACTTGCGGCACAAAAAGGGTTAAGAGCGCCGCTGCCGAAGCACTTTGCAGGCGCTTCGGCAGCGCTGGCCATTGATTTTAATGGCAGGGGCAGTTTAGGAGCAGTGTATACACCGCTCCCGCACCGCCTCAAAGATGCTGCTTGCAGGACTTTTTTTCCTGTCCTGCAAGCGCACCGCCCCAGTGTGAATGCAGTTGGGCTTTCACACTCGGGCTGCAGAAGAGGCAGTTTACAGGTGCTTTTCAGGCGCTATTTTTAGCGCAAAAACGCCTGTAAAATGCCTCACTTTGAAAGTGGCTTAAATGATTTCAGTTATGTGTATACAAAGCTGTTAAAAGACCATTTATGTCAATTTGAAAGCCATAAAATGTTACCATGAAGATTGGTCTAGAGCTTTCCATAGTTACACACAGCTGACCATTGAATTTGCACAGACCAAAAGGCTGCTTTCACACACTGATCTGCTTTTGTAAAAACAAACGCACCAAAAACGCATTCCACCACTGAAATAAATGGAAACTGCATCAAAAATACATAAAAAAATGCTACACACCTGTGGGAAGTGCTCAGGCCCACAGAATGGCATGACAAGGGAAATCACATTATATTCAATGATGCTCTTCTTATCAATGCAACTCAGCTCAGTGCGATTTTGGAAGATGTTCCTGGTGGACTTCAGTACAATTTCAGCCCCATAGACTTCTATGTTATCTCACAGAACTCACATCAGCATAGAAGCATTTTAATACAACTTTGATGGATGAGTGTTTTTTTAACCCTCACCTCCCCTCCCTGGCCATCCTTCATTTATTGATTTTGATACAGCTGCGATTTTGGAGCCTTCCTTGGATGCAAATGCAGCAAAAATGCATTTTGTGTTGCATTAAATGTAATGCAAGACGGCAAAAATGCATATGTGTTTTTAATGTGTTTTTGATACAGAGCAGTGTGAAAGTAGCCTAAAGCTTGCCATACACTATGCAAACTTTAGCAGGGTCCCGATCAATTCTCTTCATGGGTGATCCTTTTGCCATCCTTCTGCCCAACTTCCTGCGATTGAAAAATCAAGGGAGCCGGACAGAAAATTTTCAGCTGAACTGAAGCTGCATCCAATTAGATGCAGTTGCTATTTGGGTATTCTGACAGACAGAGGATGCATTGGGAAAGTCGTCCATTCCTGCCCTTATAGTGTGGATGGAGATATCTGTTATGCCGCGTACACACGGTCGGACTTTTCGGCTACAAAAGTACGACAGCCTGTCCGACAGACTTTCGACAGACTTTTGGCAGACTTTTGGCGGACTTGCGGCAGACTTTCTTACGAACGGACTTGCCTACATATGATCACACAAAAGTCAGACGGATTCGTACGTGATGACGTACACCGGACTAAAATAAGGAAGTTGATAGCCAGTAGCCAATAGCTGCCCTAGCGTGGGTTTTTGTCCGTCGGACTAGCACACAGACGAGCGGATTTCTGGGTCCGGTGTAGTTACGACGTAAAGATTTGAAGCATGTTTCAAATCTAAAGTCCGTCAGATTTGAGGCTGCAAAAGTCAGCTGAAAGTCCGCTGAAAGTCCGGGGAAGCCCACACACGATCGGATTGTCAGCCAGCTTTAGTCCGTCGGCGTCCGTCTGACTTTTGTATTGAAAAGTCCGACCGTGTGTACGCAGCATAAGATTTCTTTTGTTTACCCTGCAGGCTGAATGAAAGAATCTAAGACTGTATAAAGAGCTTTGGTATTCAGTTTTGACTACTTAATGGCAACCAGTCAAATCTAAACATATTGTAGACATATTATATCAATAGTCTGTACAAAAATAAGATAAATGAATTGATATATACAATTTACAAATATATAGAATTTATTCTTGCCTTGCCATAAATACCAATTTTCTGGTTAAAAATGGGTTTGATTTTTTTTGTACTGAGGTCTGTTTATTATAGGGAATAGTGCATGGGTAACCAGTCTAAGAACAGCTATTAAATAATATTCTATGAACATAGCACTGTTATCCTTTCCTTTTGTATTTTTTCTCTAGTTTTTACTCAGTTTTTACTTCCCTGGACGTAGTGAGAGCTGCATCTACATGTTTACTAGCACAAGCAGAGAAAGCAAAGGAAGAAAAACAGTCAGTTGGCATAGCAGAGAAAATGATAATTGAAGAATTTGGCAACTGTTTATCACAGATGTTGTAAACAGATATCCAGAGAGATACCAGTGAATTAAATAAATGCCCACATTTTCTGTCAGAAATATATATTACATTTTAGTGAAAAAGAATTATAAAGGTCAAAAATCCCCCCCAACAATGAAAATAATTTAATAATATGTCCCCTGTTAGTTCCTTTAACAGTTGGTAGAGTTACTAGGTGTCTGATTTTTTTTTTAATAGAAAAAAGGGGATTGTATCTGTATTAGTGTACTTGTAATAACAGCGTTAAGTACTGTATGGGACACATTTTTATTCATTCCAACTGTTCATGTTTCAAGACATTTTCAACACTGACACTAAAATCACAAAATGTATTACAATATATATTAAAAATTACACAAACAACAGACACTATAAAATATGTCTACTCATTGTTCATATTAGATGAAGATTTATAGAGTAGCTCCACATGCAAATTCAACTTGTTTTGAAAATGTCTTCTTCGGGAGTACATGTGAGTATTCAAGTATATACTTGTTTTCAAACATATATCAATAAGTAGTCTACCTCTAAATTCATCATCCAATAGCGGAGCTATTGTGATCTTGTTCTCCATTCTATCTAATATACTATAATGTATGGTCCTCCATCTGTGTTGGTTGAAGGGACCCTCTGGGGATGTTTTCCTTATTTCCATAGTGGATAATCCAAGATTCTTTATGAATTACTGATCTTCCGCTTTATATGATTTATGACAAGTTGGTCATGTTTTTTGCTGATATTTGACACTGGTTCTGGAGACTTTAATGTTTGATGATTGGCTGTGGAATCTGTGCCTCTGCGTGTTTTTCCCTTCCTGTGATGGAGCTCCCCTATTGGATGATGATTTTAGTGGTAGACTACTTATATATATATATGTTTGAAAACAAGTATTCAAGGCTGGCAGCATCTGCTGATTTTATTCATAAGTACTCCTGAAGAAGAAATTTTTCAAAATGCGTCGAGTTTGCATGTGGCGCTACTCTATATATCTTCATCTAACATGAACCATAAATAGACATATTTTTATGTCTGTTGTTTGTGTCATTTTTAATCTCTTTGTGATTTTAGTGTCCATGTTGAATATGGTTCTATGTGTCTACACGCCATTCATGGCTATATTTGGTCTCCTCTTATACAATAGAATTTATTTGGATGTAGACATATAGCACATGTTCTCCCTCTGGGATTTAGATTTAAGTACGCATGTTTCAAGACAAACTTTTAGGAAATCTTCTTCTTTCTGCTAGTTGAAGGCAGTAAAATTCTCTTTGACCCAAGGGAGCTCCCTCTCCTGATGTAAAAGGACAAGCACCAGTCCATCTTTTAAGTATCGTAGTTCACATAGCTGCTTGTACTTCTCATTGGGGATCTTTTGTCTAAAATAAACAAAATGTGAGCAGGGCACATCTAAATGTTCACTGCGAGGGCGCAGTCCCCCACATCAGTAAATGGAAACTGCCTACATTGAACAATTGCTGGGCTACACTTATGTGTATACCACAGAATAAAGACTTAAAAGGTGTAAAGAAGTATCTCCCACAGTTGGTCTACTTCAGCAAGTACTCTAACATGTACGTTAAGCTTGTCAGGCCTTGGATTTGTCTATTTCTTGGATTTTATATTTCTGCTTCATAGAAGTGTTTATCTTATGTATAGCATTCACACCCCCCCCAAAAAAAATCACTTTTAATGGAAACCTGTATTGAAAAAATGCAGAGGTTGTCAGTGCTGAACTGTCCTCCAGAGAATTCTAGTTGCTTGGTTGTCTTGCTGATTCAACGGCTTCATGACTTTCAGGGTCACTAACCCAGAGGAAATGTGGAGATCAGGAGTTCTGACCGTGCTCTAACATTCTTATCTGCATGCTTCTTCCAGGTTAGTAACTTATAAAATATCAAACCCACATAGCCGGACACCTAGTATTTAGGAAGTCGGGAATGGCAGTATTCAAATTTGTTTTAGTACAGGATTCCTTTAAAGCCAAAATAAAGTCCGCTGTACTTTTTCCTTTTCAAGGCCCCCCAGGTGGGTTATGCCATAATGTACTAGTATGCACAGCATATTAATACATTATGGCAGACTTACCTGTCATATGGTGTCCTCCCAGCACAGCGCTGGGACCGATCCGACGGGCCCCTGGCGCTTCCACCCTCCCCTGGTCTTCCTTCCAGGTCCCGTGGCTTTGGTCACTTGATAGGCCAGGCCACGATGACGCCACTCCCACGTGTGCGCACAGGAGTCACATTACAGTGCCACGGAGACCCCTGTAGTGATCCGTACTGGCGCCTCTTGCAGTATATTGCCTCATAAAGGTGAATGGGAATAATAGAAAAAAATTCTCATTGTGCAATGCCGTTAAAAAATGTATTAATAAAACCAATTAAAAGTTACACTCACTCGCATTGGTGCCTAATATCTTAATCACCTGCTACACATGCTGGGTGCCAGGATATTAGGCACCAATGCATGTGAGTGTAACTTTTAATTGGTTTCATTAATACATTTTTTAACGACATTGCTCAATGAGGATTGTTTTCTATTATTCCCATTCACCTTTATGAGGGAATATACTGCAAGAGGCGCCAGTACGGATCTCTACAGGGGTCTCCCCACATGCTTGCGCGACCATACTAGAGATAGTTGGTCAACTCCTAGGGGTGAGCGTACATCTAGGACCAAATTGGGACTGTTTAAGATTTGTACTTATTGTTTACACCTAGCACGGTGGATTATTTCTTTTTCATTTATTTGCTATCTAGCAAGTTTTTACTGCAGCTGGTGGAATTACATTTCAATCACTATTCATTGGCGCTTAGACCAATAGGGTCTCTTTTATCATAAATACCCTGCCTGTCAGCCATTCAAACAAACAACAAGTTTACTTCCTCTTTAATATATGGCAATTTGGATTGCAATGAGGTACATAGTTCAGCTACTTTTTTCACAATGTTTCTCAACTCCAGTACCCCAAACAGGTCATATTTTCAGGATTTCTCTCAGATGAAATGGCTGCGGTAATTACTAAGCCAGTGATACTGATCAAATTACCTGTACAAAATAATGAAAAGCCTGAAAACATACTTTGTTGGGTATACTTGAAGCTTGTAGTTTGGAAACTTATTAGTTCCAACCAAAATATATATAACATCTGTAGTGTATTTTCAGTTTTTACCAGGCTGTTTAGTTTGTTGTTCATTTCTCTCCATTTTGAAATAAAAATAATCTGTGAGATACATAAAGAGTAAATACTCATTACAAATCTGTCTTGTGGTTGTGTGACAAATGCAAGTAGGTATATATGAATTTGTCTCAGAATTGTCTCAGACAGAATTTTGTCCCAGACAGATGTTTGTCTGTAACAGAGTACTTACACATGCAACTCAATTTACTATAAAGAAAGCACATAAGAGGGCAAACGCCTAGTGCATTACCAAGACTTTATTCTGATAAAACAAAGCAGACAAATGCATACTCACAAAGATGAAATATACTGTACACATGCATTGAGATAAACCAAAACACCATGCAGTGGGAATAACACATGGCCTGACCTGATGAACAAAAATGTTGGCAGTTGACACATTTTAGGGGACCAGCCCCCTTTCTCAGAGCTGGTAGCTTTGTTTTATCGCAAGAAATCCTTGGTACTTCACTAAGAGTTTGCTCCCTCCTTTGTGCTTTTTTACAGCTATCTGTCAGATTTCCCCCATCTGCGCAAAGCATACCAGAAGGAGTTCAGCACATGACTGTTGATGATCTGCATAATATTGGGACTTTATAGCAGTGTTCTAAGTGCTGGAGGTGTTTTGTGTGTTTTTGTGCTTATGCAACTCAATTTACTCCAACATGGAAGTGGTTTGCATCCACTTTCCTTATCACCAAACATGACTGTATCACTGTATTAATTTGTCGCAACATTAACGACAGATGGGTAAAGTGTCGCAAAAAGGAACTATGTGAATTTGATCCAAGGCTTAAGACTACAGTACATCTGTACAATGAGAAATGTGTCCCAATTGTATTCCTGTATATGGAATCTGCTTGCCCTTAAAAAAAATTTCAAATCAGTAAATTACTACATTTCCTTGATACAGCCATGATTTTTAGTAACATTTATAGTAAAGTAAAGCACTGCTAAATGATTTCTGGAAGATGGGAAAGACTCCTGTTGAACAGAACAGCCCTGTATGTGCAAGTTTATTACAGTGGATGCAAAGATAATGAAAAGACACAGGGTTACAATTAGAGTTTGCAGAAAATTCCAGAATTCTTTACACAACATTCTTTGTAATCATCCACCTGTCATAATGGCGTATAATGGGAAATCAACTACTTAGCACACAATCAAATTAAACAAGAGGGTTGGTATTGTTTAGTGTTGAGAACTATATACATCTTTAATCCTGATCATTAAAGTGTATCTTAACCCAAAACTAAAATTGTAGAATATTGAAGTTTACTAGTCCTTGATAAGGTGGTTGCATTTGTTTTCTTTTTCAAGCTTCTTTTGCTTTATTTTCATGTAGTAGTCCTAAAATTACCAAATTTCCTTTTCCTGGGTAGCTACATCACTCCTCTGCTGTATGTATGGAGCGAGCCATGGTTGTCACCCGAGGCTGCTCTCATAACATTGACTATAAACATGTCTATACGTCTTAATCTCCATTACATGGGGGGGGGGGGGGGGGGCAGGCAGGGCCGGTGCTACCACTAGGAAAACTAGGCAGCCGCCTAGGGCGCCCTGATGCCTAGGGCGCCCGGCCACTGGTGTTCCTACTCTCTTCTTTCTGCAGCAAGCAACTAAGTCTCAGCATCAGTAGGCAGCCGCCGCTCCGTTCGCACATAAAGTCAGAGGCGCAGCGGTGGCGGAGGACTGTGTCTGTGTCCTAAATCCTGAATCAATGGAAGCAAGCAAACATTTATTGATGGGCGCTGGTGAGGCTGCATTTGTTGGGCGCTGGTGAGGCTGCATTTGATGGGCGCTGGTGAGGCCGCATTTGATGGGCGCTGGTGAGGCCGCATTTGATGGGCGCTGGTGAGGCTGCATTTGATGGGCGCTGGTGAGGCTGCATTCGATAGGGCGCTGGTGTGCCGCTTTTGATAGGGCGCTGGTGGGCTGCATTTGATGGGCGCTTCATTAAAAAGGTGGGGTATACATGGGCAGGGAAAAGAGGGTGGAGTCAGGGGTGGAGCCAGGGGGCGGCAAAATGAGGTTTCGCCTAGGGTGTCAAAAATACTTGCACCAGCCCTGGGGGCAGGGCAATAGGTCATTTACAGAAGATAGCTAGGAAGGAGGAAGATATTCTTTACTGTAGCTCACAGGAAGTGATAAAGACACAGCATTTCTGGCAAGATAAACTTAAAAATGTTCTTAGCTTGAAAAAAGGAAAACAAATGCAGCCACCATATGTCAGAACTATAAACTGCAATATGTAACATTTTTCTTGGGTTTAGTTATCCTTTAAAGTATAAAGTCTCATCTTGTTTGTAAATCCTGTGCCGAAGATGGCAGCCTGAGGGCAGTATTGCATGGGGCAGCATTTCCCTTTTCTTTTTATATTTATTTTTTCTATATTTATTAAGGTTCTAAACTTGAAAGGATCTGCAGTATCAAGCTGCCAGGGTAGAAAAGAATCTTTATCTAAGTCATTTGGTGTTTTAGCATGTCTCATTCGCAAGTAGAGTGTTGGACTTAGGGACTAAGGAAACAAGGGGGTGAGCCCAAAACTCCAGAGCAAAGTGAATTTGCTTTCAGCATCGAGGGGATTCCTGTGGTCTTCGGTGTCTGGCATGCCAAACTCTCCCTGCATATATAGACAGAATTAAAAATTATTATAAATTTATAGATGTGTATTTGTATACACTGTGAAGTGACCAGTGATCTGTTACTAAATTACCACATGGGTGGCAATAAGAATTTGTGATCCAGAGCCATAAGAAAGAATGGTGCTTAAAAATTGCGTCAATTTATGATTTATATTTTTAACATGATATGCGATCTTATTTCATATATTTCTTGTGCTTTAATTAAAGAATTGTTCAGTTCATGTTTCACTTATAGTTTGGTGGCAATAACCATTTATTAGGAGGTTTTATCTAAACTGTATAGTGCAAGATAATTCATTGCTGAGGCTTAATTTCATATAAGGATGTGTAGCGGTACCCCAGTGAGGGCTGCTGATTGACTCTACACCCCACTAGCTCCCCCGACTCTGCAGATCCTCTCTTACCTCTGACACCTTGGGTTCCATTCTGTAATGGGATGTTATCAGTGAGAAACTCACACATTGTCACTAAACCACTCAGAAAATTTACTGGAGTGAATATTAAACACAATGAACAATGTGATTAAACACAAACAATAAATGACAGTCAATAACAATCAATGTTTATATGATAACTGTGGATTCAATAATCACCATAGGGAGTAGGGATGAGCTTCGTGTTCGAGTCGAACCCATGTTCGACTCGAACATCGGCTGTTCGACCGTCCGTCGAATTGCGAACGTTATGGGCCGTTCGCGCCAAATTCGTGTGGCGCGTCACGGCCCATAATTCACTGCGGCATCGCAGTGCATTGCTGGCTGATGATTGGCCAAGCATGCACTATGACCCGCATGCTTGGCCAATCACAGCGCCGTCAGTAGAGAGAGCTGTAATTGGCCAAAGCCAGGGTGGCTTTGGCCAATTATGGCTCAGGGGATTTAGTACACGCCCCACACTATATAAGGCCGCCTGCACGGCGGCCCTGTGTAGTGTGTTCCGGTGTGCTGATAGAGAGAGAGACAGACAGTGTCATTTGATTTGAGTTAGATAGATTAGGCTAGATCTGTTCCTGCTATTTACATTTAGTGCAGTGCGTCCTGCTCACAGTGTTCAGCTAGATCCGTTCCTGCTATTTACATTTAGTGCAGTCAGTGCGTCCTGCTCACAGTGTTCAGCTAGATCCGTTCCTGCTATTTACATTTAGTGCAGTGCGTCCTGCTCACAGTGTTCAGCTAGATCCGTTCCTGCTATTTACATTTAGTGCAGTCAGTGCGTCCTGCTCACAGTGTTCAGCTAGATCCGTTCCTGCTATTTACATTTAGTGCAGTGCGTCCTGCTCACAGTGTTCAGCTAGATCCGTTCCTGCTATTTACATTTAGTGCAGTCAGTGCGTCCTGCTCACAGTGTTCAGCTAGATCCGTTCCTGCTATTTACATTTAGTGCAGTGCGTCCTGCTCACAGTGTTCAGCTAGATCCGTTCCTGCTATTTACATTTAGTGCAGTCAGTGCGTCCTGCTCACAGTGTTCAGCTAGATCCGTTCCTGCTATTTACATTTAGTGCAGTGCGTCCTGCTCACAGTGTTCAGCTAGATCCGTTCCTGCTATTTACATTTAGTGCAGTCAGTGCGTCCTGCTCACAGTGTTCAGCTAGATCCGTTCCTGCTATTTACATTTAGTGCAGTGCGTCCTGCTCACAGTGTTCAGCTAGATCTGTTCCTGCTATTTACATTTAGTGCAGTGCGTCCTGCTCACAGTGTTCAGCTAGATCCGTTCCTGCTATTTACATTTAGTGCAGTCAGTGCGTCCTGCTCACAGTGTTCAGCTAGATCCGTTCCTGCTATTTACATTTAGTGCAGTGCGTCCTGCTCACAGTGTTCAGCTAGATCCGTTCCTGCTATTTACATTTAGTGCAGTCAGTGCGTCCTGCTCACAGTGTTCAGCTAGATCCGTTCCTGCTATTTACATTTAGTGCAGTGCGTCCTGCTCACAGTGTTCAGCTAGATCCGTTCCTGCTATTTACATTTAGTGCAGTCAGTGCGTCCTGCTCACAGTGTTCAGCTAGATCTGTTCCTGCTATTTACATTTAGTGCAGTCAGTGCGTCCTGCTCACAGTGTTCAGCTAGATCCGTTCCTGCTATTTACATTTAGTGCAGGGCATCCTGCTCACAGTGTTCAGCTAGATCCGTTCCTGCTATTTACATTTAGTGCAGTCAGTGCATCCTGCTCACAGTGTTCAGCTAGATCTGTTCCTGCTATTTACATTTAGTGCAGTCAGTGCGTCCTGCTCACAGTGTTCAGCTAGATCCGTTCCTGCTATTTACATTTAGTGCAGTGCGTCCTGCTCACAGTGTTCAGCTAGATCCGTTCCTGCTATTTACATTTAGTGCAGTCAGTGCGTCCTGCTCACAGTGTTCAGCTAGATCTGTTCCTGCTATTTACATTTAGTGCAGTCAGTGCGTCCTGCTCACAGTGTTCAGCTAGATCCGTTCCTGCTATTTACATTTAGTGCAGTGCGTCCTGCTCACAGTGTTCAGCTAGATCTGTTCCTGCTATTTACATTTAGTGCAGTGCGTCCTGCTCACAGTGTTCAGCTAGATCCGTTCCTGCTATTTACATTTAGTGCAGTGCGTCCTGCTCACAGTGTTCAGCTAGATCCGTTCCTGCTATTTACATTTAGTGCAGTGCGTCCTGCTCACAGTGTTCAGCTAGATCTGTTCCTGCTATTTACATTTAGTGCAGTGCGTCCTGCTCACAGTGTTCAGCTAGATCCGTTCCTGCTATTTACATTTAGTGCAGTGCGTCCTGCTCACAGTGTTCAGCTAGATCTGTTCCTGCTATTTACATTTAGTGCAGTGCGTCCTGCTCACAGTGTTCAGCTAGATCCGTTCCTGCTATTTACATTTAGTGCAGTGCGTCCTGCTCACAGTGTTCAGCTAGATCCGTTCCTGCTATTTACATTTAGTGCAGTGCGTCCTGCTCACAGTGTTCAGCTAGATCTGTTCCTGCTATTTACATTTAGTGCAGTCAGTGCGTCCTGCTCACAGTGTTCAGCTAGATCCGTTCCTGCTATTTACATTTAGTGCAGTGCGTCCTGCTCACAGTGTTCAGCTAGATCCGTTCCTGCTATTTACATTTAGTGCAGTCAGTGCGTCCTGCTCACAGTGTTCAGCCAGATCTGTTCCTGCTATTTACATTTAGTGCAGTCAGTGCGTCCTGCTCACAGTGTTCAGCTAGATCCGTTCCTGCTATTTACATTTAGTGCAGTGCGTCCTGCTCACAGTGTTCAGCTAGATCTGTTCCTGCTATTTACATTTAGTGCAGTGCGTCCTGCTCACAGTGTTCAGCTAGATCCGTTCCTGCTATTTACATTTAGTGCAGTGCGTCCTGCTCACAGTGTTCAGCTAGATCCGTTCCTGCTATTTACATTTAGTGCAGTGCGTCCTGCTCACAGTGTTCAGCTAGATCCGTTCCTGCTATTTACATTTAGTGCAGTCAGTGCGTCCTGCTCACAGTGTTCAGCTAGATCCGTTCCTGCTATTTACATTTAGTGCAGTGCGTCCTGCTCACAGTGTTCAGCTAGATCCGTTCCTGCTATTTACATTTAGTGCAGTCAGTGCGTCCTGCTCACAGTGTTCAGCTAGATCCGTTCCTGCTATTTACATTTAGTGCAGTGCGTCCTGCTCACAGTGTTCAGCTAGATCTGTTCCTGCTATTTACATTTAGTGCAGTGCGTCCTGCTCACAGTGTTCAGCTAGATCCGTTCCTGCTATTTACATTTAGTGCAGTCAGTGCGTCCTGCTCACAGTGTTCAGCTAGATCCGTTCCTGCTATTTACATTTAGTGCAGTGCGTCCTGCTCACAGTGTTCAGCTAGATCCGTTCCTGCTATTTACATTTAGTGCAGTCAGTGCGTCCTGCTCACAGTGTTCAGCTAGATCCGTTCCTGCTATTTACATTTAGTGCAGTGCGTCCTGCTCACAGTGTTCAGCTAGATCCGTTCCTGCTATTTACATTTAGTGCAGTCAGTGCGTCCTGCTCACAGTGTTCAGCTAGATCTGTTCCTGCTATTTACATTTAGTGCAGTCAGTGCGTCCTGCTCACAGTGTTCAGCTAGATCCGTTCCTGCTATTTACATTTAGTGCAGGGCATCCTGCTCACAGTGTTCAGCTAGATCCGTTCCTGCTATTTACATTTAGTGCAGTCAGTGCATCCTGCTCACAGTGTTCAGCTAGATCTGTTCCTGCTATTTACATTTAGTGCAGTCAGTGCGTCCTGCTCACAGTGTTCAGCTAGATCCGTTCCTGCTATTTACATTTAGTGCAGTGCGTCCTGCTCACAGTGTTCAGCTAGATCCGTTCCTGCTATTTACATTTAGTGCAGTCAGTGCGTCCTGCTCACAGTGTTCAGCTAGATCTGTTCCTGCTATTTACATTTAGTGCAGTCAGTGCGTCCTGCTCACAGTGTTCAGCTAGATCCGTTCCTGCTATTTACATTTAGTGCAGTGCGTCCTGCTCACAGTGTTCAGCTAGATCTGTTCCTGCTATTTACATTTAGTGCAGTGCGTCCTGCTCACAGTGTTCAGCTAGATCCGTTCCTGCTATTTACATTTAGTGCAGTGCGTCCTGCTCACAGTGTTCAGCTAGATCCGTTCCTGCTATTTACATTTAGTGCAGTGCGTCCTGCTCACAGTGTTCAGCTAGATCTGTTCCTGCTATTTACATTTAGTGCAGTCAGTGCGTCCTGCTCACAGTGTTCAGCTAGATCCATTCCTGCTATTTACATTTAGTGCAGTGCGTCCTGCTCACAGTGTTCAGCTAGATCCGTTCCTGCTATTTACATTTAGTGCAGTCAGTGCGTCCTGCTCACAGTGTTCAGCCAGATCTGTTCCTGCTATTTACATTTAGTGCAGTCAGTGCGTCCTGCTCACAGTGTTCAGCTAGATCCGTTCCTGCTATTTACATTTAGTGCAGTGCGTCCTGCTCACAGTGTTCAGCTAGATCTGTTCCTGCTATTTACATTTAGTGCAGTGCGTCCTGCTCACAGTGTTCAGCTAGATCCGTTCCTGCTATTTACATTTAGTGCAGTGCGTCCTGCTCACAGTGTTCAGCTAGATCCGTTCCTGCTATTTACATTTAATGCAGTGCGTCCTGCTCACAGTGTTCAGCTAGATCCGTTCCTGCTATTTACATTTAGTGCAGTCAGTGCGTCCTGCTCACAGTGTTCAGCTAGATCCGTTCCTGCTATTTACATTTAGTGCAGTGCGTCCTGCTCACAGTGTTCAGCTAGATCCGTTCCTATTATCTTCCTACTGACAGGCAGGCTTGTCTGGTTACAGTATATAAAGCTACCTGAAGAAAATTACAGGTGTTCTATCCCAGCTTAGTGCAGCTACAAGCCATTAGTATGTCTGGAAGGCCAAGAAGGAGAGGCAGACAGTCACAAGCCAATAAGAGAGGGCAAGCAGGCTCTGTGTCTAGTGCTGGTCGTGGAGACGGTGCATCCTCATCAGCACGTGGCCATGGGACACGCTTGGCCTTTTTTTCGGCAGCTGGCCGTGTTGAGCCGCAACATGCGGAAGACTTGGTCGAGTGGATGACCAAGCCGTCCTCATCCTCCTCATCCTCTCTCACCCATGCCCAGGGTGCTTTGTCTGGCAAAGCAGCGGCCTCTTCCCTCAGCTCAATGTCATCAGTGACTCCTTCCCTAGCTCCACCATGTCCTCCTGAGGATTCCCTCGAACTGTTTGACCACAGTGTTGGGTACATGCTCCAGGAGGATGCCCAGCGTTTGGAAGGCTCTGATGATGATACTGAGCTCGATGAAGGCAGTAACATGAGCACGGGGGGGGGGTGCCCAAGAAGGACAGCAATCTGGCAGTCATGCTCCCCCTGCTGCAGCATACTGCCAGGTTTGCTCCAGTGATGAGGAGGGAGGGGATGATGAGGTCACTGACTCAACGTGGGTGCCTGATAGGAGAGAGGAGGAGGAGGAGGAGGAGGAGGAGGAGGCGGCACATCACCAACGAGGCAGGATGCCCTCCAGGGGCCAGCCTAAGGGCAGCACATTGACTGCATCACACCCCAAAGCTCCACATGTGCAGGGCGCTGCAGTCTCTGCGCGTTATTCAAAAAGTTCTTTGGTGTGGGCCTTTTTTGAGACGAGTGCATCAGATCGCACCGCTGCTATTTGCAACATATGTCTCAAGCGTATCTCGCGTGGCCAAAACATCTCCCGCTTGGGTACCACATGCTTGACCAGACATATGTTGACCTGCCATGCAGTTCGTTGGCAAGCATATCTAAAATACCCACACCAAAGAACAAAGAGGATCTCTCCTTGCTCCTCATCAGCTGAGATTTCCAACCCCACTAGACCTTCAGTCCTCTCTGAGACCTGCAGTGAGAGGAATGAAGGTGTAGAATTAGGTGTGTCACAGCCAAGTACTTGTGGGCAATCTGCTTTTGGTACACCGACGTCAGATTGTACCAGGCAAATTTCCCTGCCCCAGCTGCTGCACCGCCGAAAGAAGTTTGCTCCCAGCCATCCACATGCCCAGCGGTTGAATGCTAGCTTTGCAAAATTGCTAGCACTTCAACTGCTGCCTTTTCAGTTGGTAGACTCTGCCCCCTTCCGTGAGTTTGTGGAATGTGCGGTTCCTCAGTGGCAGGTACCCAAACGCCACTTTTTCTCACGGAAGGCGATTCCGGCTCTCTACCGGCATGTGGAAGGCAATGTCCATGCCTCGCTGGACAGGGCGATCAGCGGTAAGGTGCATATTACCGCTGACTCATGGTCCAGCAGGCATGGACAGGGACGTTACCTAAGTTTCACGGCGCATTGGGTGACTCTGCTGGCAGCTGGGAAGGATGCAGGACAAGGTGCAGTAGTGTTGGAGGTTGTTCCGCCACCACGCCTCCAAAATGCTGATTGTGACACACCTCTCTCCTCCACCCCCTCCTCTTCTTCTTCCTCCATGGCCTCTTCCTCGGAACCAGCGGTGCTCCGTAGGCGTTCAAGGGGCTACGCAAGTACGCAGGCCAAAAGATGCCATGCGGTGCTTGAGCTGGTGTGCTTGGGGGACAGGAGCCACACTGGGGCAGAGGTTCTGTCAGCTCTGCAGGGGCAGGTTCAGAGGTGGTTGACGCCACGCCAACTTAAGGCAGGAATGGTGGTTTGCGACAATGGCACCAACCTCCTCTCTGCCCTCCGACAGGGACAACTGACCCATGTGCCCTGTTTGGCTCACGTCCTTAACTTGGTGGTGCAGCAGTTCTTGGGCAGGTACCCGGGCTTACAGGATGTCCTGAGGCAGGCCAGGAAAGTCTGTGTGCATTTCCGCCGGTCATATAATGCCAGTGCTCGGCTGACGGACCTCCAAAAGGAGTTTAACCTGCCCAAGAACCGCCTAATCTGTGACATGCCCACCAGGTGGAACTCAACGTTGGCCATGCTGCAGCGGCTGCACACGCAGCAGAGGGCCATCAATGAGTACCTGTGCGACTATGGCACCAGGACAGGGTCAGGCGACCTTGGTTTTTTTTCCCCACGCCAGTGGGCCATGATCAGGGATGCATGCACTGTCCTGTCACCATTCGAGGAGGCCACGAGGATGGTGAGCACTGACAGTGCATGCATCAGTGACACTGTCCCCCTTGTCCACCTGTTGGAGCACACGCTGCGTGGAATAATGGACAGGGCACTTGAGGCAGAACAGAGGCAGGAAGAGGAGGACTTCCTTAGCTCTCAAGGCCCCCTTTATCCAGACAGTGTTCCTGCGTGCCCGCCGATCACACAGGAAGAGGACGAGGAGGAGGAGGAGGAGGAGGAAGATTGTGTCAGTATGGAGGTGGAGCCTGGCACTCAGCATCAGCAGTCTTTAAGGGATCAGTCCCAAGGAACACATGGACTTGTACGTGGCTGGGAGGAGGTGGCTGCGGACGTTGTTGTCCTTAGTGACCCAGAGGACTCCGGACCGAATGCCTCAGCAAACCTACGCTGCATGGCCTCCCTGATCCTGCAAAGCCTGCGTAAGGATCCTCGTATTCGTGGTATCAAGGAGAAGTACTGGCTGGCAACCCTCCTTGATCCACGTTACAAGGGTAAGGTTGCGGACCTTATCTTGCCATCGCAGAGGGAGCAGAGGATGAAACATCTTCGGGAGGCCTTGCAGAAAGGTCTGTGCAACGCGTTCCCAGAGACTGGGAGGTTACAAACTCCTGTTTCTGGACAACGTGTTGCTGAGGCTTCGGTCAGTAAAAGAAGGAGCGGTGGAGAAGGTGGCCGTCTGACCGATGCGTTCAGACAATTTTTTGCTAATGTAACCGAATAATTTTTTTGAAATCTCAGATCCCTTCAAAGACTGCCTATGCTGATGCTGAGTGACTATCCCTGAGTAATTATCCTCTTCCTCCTCAATCATCACGCTGATAGCTTGTAAGAACATTTTTGGTTCTGGGCGCCACCACCAGTGCCTAAGGCCCAATTTTTCAGCCCCTGTTTAACAGGGGCGTGTAATTACAATTTTTGATGTAATACTTTGCAGCAGGGCTCGTTCCTGCATTCCAACTAGAGTGTCTGTGAGGGGTTGCAGTGTTGTGGCACCAGCACCAGTGCCTAAGGCCCAATTTTTCTGCCCCTGTCTAACAGGGGCGTGTAATTACAATTTTTGATGCAATACTTTGCAGCAGGGCTCGTTCCTGCATTCCAACTAGAGTGTCTGTGAGGGGTTGCAGTGTTGTGGCACCAGCACCAGTGCCTAAGGCCCAATTTTTCTGCCCCTGTCTAACAGGGGCGTGTAATTACAATTTTTGATGCAATACTTTGCAGCAGGGCTCGTTCCTGCATTCCAACTAGAGTGTCTGTGAGGGGTTGCAGTGTTGTGGCACCAGCACCAGTGCCTAAGGCCCAATTTTTCTGCCCCTGTCTAACAGGGGCGTGTAATTACAATTTTTGATGCAATACTTTGCAGCAGGGCTCGTTCCTGCGTTCCAACTAGAGTGTCTGTGAGGGGTTGCAGTGTTGTGGCACCAGCACCAGTGCCTAAGGCCCAATTTTTCTGCCCCTGTCTAACAGGGGCGTGTAATTAAAATTTTTGATGCAATACTTTGCAGCAGGGCTCGTTCCTGCGTTCCAACTAGAGTGTCTGTGAGGGGTTGCAGTGTTGTGGCACCAGCACCAGTGCCTAAGGCCTAATTTTTCAGCTCCTGTTCAACAGGGGCATGTAATTACAATTCTTGATCTAATATTTCACAGCAGGGCCCTGTGAGGGCTTACAGTGTTGTGGCCACAGCAACACCTAAGGCCCAAATTTCTGCTGAGTATATAGGGCAGGACCCTACTTTCAAACATCTAACTTACAAACGACTCCTACTTGCAAACGGAAGGAGACAACAGGAAGTGAGATGAAATCTACCCCTAGGAAGGGAAATTCTCTCCTGTAAGAGTTAATATGGGAAAACAATTTCTCCTTTCCACTGATGCTTTCCAATCCTTGTTCCACAAAAAAACCCAAATTTTCAAAAAACATTTTTCATTGGGACAAAAAAGTGAGGTGAAATCTTCTGAAGAGGAGGAAAGACAGCAAAACAAATGTCACAGGGGTGATAACCCTTCCCTATGTTTTCCAAAAAGCTTAAAAAAGATTTTTTGGCTGGAGCTAAACACGTTAAAAATGTACCCGTTCAAAATTACAAAGAGATTCTACTTAACAACAAACCTACAGTCCCTGTCTTGTTTGCACCGCCTGTATACTGCTGTTCAGAGTATATAGGGCCTGGTGGCCCCACACCTTTCCTTATTTTAATTTGGGTGCGGGGTTCCCCTTAATATCCATACAAGACCCAAAGGGCCTGGTAATGGACTGGGGGGTACCCATGCCGTTTGTCTCACCGATTTTCATCCATATTGCCATGACCCGACATTACATTAAACCCGCAAGCAGTTTTAAATGAGATTTTTTCCTTTAAAAATGACATTTGGTGCAGGGACTGTTCTAAACATGGGAAACACGCGTCACTTTACAGGCATACTATAGACACCCCCCAGGTACGATATTTAAAGGAATATTTCACTTTTTTTTTTTTACTTTAAGCATCATTAAAATCACTGCTCCCGAAAAAACGGCCGTTTTTAAAAGTTTTTTTTGCATTGATACATGTCCCCTGGGGTAGGACCCGGGTCCCCAAACCCTTTTTCGGACAATACCATGCAAATTAGCCTTTAAAATGAGCACTTTTGATTTCGAACGTTCGAGTCCCATAGACGTCAATGGGGTTCTAACGTTCGTGCGAACTTTCGGTCCGTTCGCGGGTTCTGGTGCGAACCGAACCGGGGGGTGTTCGGCTCATCCCTAATAGGGAGTATATGTAGACAGGTGTACAATGGGACAAGTGTTCAATATTCTCCAAAACCTATATTAAACACCTTCCCACTGAGGCCTCAATACACACATCTAATTGCAATATAATGTTACTTACATTCAATAATACAATGCAATATTTAACCTGTACTCAAGGGCTCCCCCTAGGTTGTAAGTCAATGTTCAAACTACAAAATAGAACCGTGATGCTCTGCAAAAGATGATAAAAGTTCCTTAACTCCAGATATCTTCAGCTAGCCTGTAGTTTAAACTGCAGTATTTGTAATCCAACAGGGAAACAGAGAGAAAGCAAACTGTAGAATCAATGGTACGTTGATAACCGTTTAACTGAAGAAATATGGCACTTGTAACTTTCTCCTTATGTGTGAGTGTAATACAGTACTGACTTTACAGCACAGGGAGTAACAAACCCCAGAGTTCAGCTGTATATGACCTGTGAATAAATAGAATCACTTCTGTGGAACTACAAGTCTCACCAGCAGTCTGTAAATAACTCACTCAGCAAACAGTGCACTTTACTGAAATGGGCAGGTGCCCTCTCACCACAATAGACTCAGAGGCTGTGAGGCTCCATCCAGACTTCCCTCCTGATGTCTCAGTCTGATGAAAAGATGGCACTGCCATGCTGTACCGCGCCTCCGGATGGCTGAGATGCAGGAAAACTTCCAGATGTCCTGGCACTGCACACCGATCTGCTTGCTAAGCTGGCAGGGCTGTACTCTGAAGTCCCTCAGAGGCTGGTGATCCTGCTCTGCGCTGTATAGGCCGCTGTCATAAACCAGATGTGACCAGAACTGTGTGACTGCGACGGAGTGAACCAGACATAAATAGGTGAAAGTAAGTTTATTTAAGGAAAATGCATATGTGAACACACCACAAATACAAGTGAACAACCAAACAATCAGTGATATAAAACCAACCAGCATATGTAACAAGAGGGAGTACCAGAATCGTAGTCAAGCCAGGCCGGGGTCAAAAACACTAAATCAGTAGCTGGGAAGGGAGATAAACAGGACAAGAGAGGATGGATGGATGACAGGAGGGACGGGTCAGGTACAAGGCTCAGAGTCCAGAGTCCAGGGTTCAGGGTTCAGGTAACGGACAGGAAACAGGATCAACAGGTTCCAGGTTCCAGGAATCAGGCTTCAGGTACAGGATCAGGGTAACAGGATGCAGATCAGGGCTCCAGGACAATACCAGGGCAACATAAGTCTGCGATTGCCGGGTATTTATACTGCAGCTCTGCTAATTAAAGTCAGGTGACACCTGTCTGCAGAGGGGAATACCTGCTCCATACTGCCAGGATCCATCCGCTGGTGGACGCCAGTACTGCGGCCCAAAGATGACAAAACATTAACAGGGAAAAGCTCTCCTGACAGTTCCAAACTGCCAGGAGACACCTGCTGGTGGACCTCAGTACTGCATGCCAAATAACAGATATTACCAGCGGATGGAACATTTCCTGACAGTACCCCCCCTCAAAGGAGCGACCTCCGGACGCTCCAACTAGCCGTTGCTGGGGAAAGTCCATGGTGTCCAGCTGGGCAGTGGGCACATCAGGCTGGGCTGCGGACAGGAACATTCCAAGCTGGGCAGCGGACAGGAACACTCCAGGCTGGGCAGCGGACAGGAACACTCCAGGCTGGGCAGCGGACAGGAACATTCCAGGCTGGGCAGCGGACAGGAACACTCCAGGCTGGGCAGCGGACAGGAACACTCCAGGCTGGGCAGCGGACAGGAACACTCCAGGCTGGGCAGCGGACAGGAACACTCCAGGCTGGGCAGCGGACAGGAACACTCCAGGCTGTGCAGCGGACAGGAACACTCCAGGCTGGGCAGCGGACAGGAACACTCCAGGCTGGGCAGCGGACAGGAACACTCCAGGCTGGGCAGCGGACAGGAACACTCCAGGCTGGGCAGCGGACAGGAACACTCCAGGCTGGGCAGCGGACAGGAACACTCCAGGCTGGGCAGCGGACAGGAACACTCCAGGCTGGGCAGCGGACAGGAACACTCCAGGCTGGGCAGCAGACAGGAACACTCCAGGCTGGGCAGCAGACAGGAACACTCCAGGCTGGGCAGCAGACAGGAACACTCCAGGCTGGGCAGCAGACAGGAACACTCCAGGCTGGGCAGCAGACAGGAACACTCCAGGCTGGGCAGCAGACAGGAACACTCCAGGCTGGGCAGCAGACAGGAACAACTTGAGCTGGACAGCAGACAGGAACAACTTGAGCTGGGCAGCAGACAGGAACAACTTGAGCTGGGCAGCAGACAGGAACAACTTGAACTGGGCAGCAGACAGGAACAACTTGAGCTGGGCAGCAGACACCCGGACATCAGGCTGGAGGGCAGACACCCGGACATCAGGCTGGAGGGCAGACACCCGGACATCAGGCTGGAGGGCAGACACCCGGACATCAGGCTGGAGGGCAGACACCCGGACATCAGGCTGGAGGGCAGACACCCGGACATCAGGCTGGAGGGCAGACACCCGGACATCAGGCTGGAGGGCAGACACCCAGACATCAGGCTGGAGGGCAGACACCCGGACATCAGGCTGGAGGGCAGATACCCAGACATCAGGCTGGAGGGCAGATACCCGGACATCAGGCTGGAGGGCAGACACCCGGACATCAGCCTGGAGGGCAGACACCCGGACATCAGGCTGGCGGGCAGACACCCGGACATCAGGCTGGAGGGCAGACACCCGGACATCAGGCTGGAGGGCAGACACCCGGACATCAGGCTGGAGGGCAGACACCCGGACATCAGGCTGGAGGGCAGACACCCGGACATCAGGCTGGAGGGCAGACACCCGGACATCAGGCTGGAGGGCAGACACCCGGACATCAGACTGGAGGGCAGACTCCCGGACATCAGGCTGGAGGGCAGACTCCCGGACATCAGGCTGGAGGGCAGACTCCCGGACATCAGGCTGGAGGGAAGACTCCCGGACATCAGGCTGGAGGGCAGACTCCCGGACATCAGGCTGGAGAGCAGACTCCCGGACATCAGGCTGGAGAGCAGACTCCCAGACATCAGGCAGGAGGGCAGACACCCGGACATCAGGCTGGAGGGCAGACTCCCGGACATCAGGCTGGAACAGATCAGCTGGCGGGGAGGCAGGACTGGACACTGGCATGATGGTATGGGTTGGATTAGCTGGTGCGGAGGCAGGTTGGGTTACTGGCAGGATCGTTTTGGTTGGAAAAAACTTTCGTTTTTTCTTTGGCTTAGCCACTGAAGATCTGTAGGTGAGGGGTGCAGCAGACTGGAGAGGAGGATTGGGATATGGCAGAGAAGAGGTAATAGTAGCTGGCGGAAGTTCGTGTGGGTTTGCAGGCAGCAGGAAAGAGACAGGTGGGTTGAATGCAGGATAGGTACAGGGAGCAGAGACTGGATATGAGTATTTGGTTGGCAGCAGCGTATACTGAGCTGCAACTGTGGTTGACATGGGTGATGGGGAAAGATACATTTGGGTAGGCTGGTGTTTGGTGGCAGAGGTGGTTTGTTTGGCTGGAGCTGCTTGCATCATGTCAGACCATGCTGAAAGTATAGGTTGTACAAACTGTGCTTTTAAATCTCCCTGTCTAACAAAAGACTGAGCAGACACAATGCACTCAGCAATCACCTGTGGGAAACAGGCTGAGTAGTGCTCACAAAAATCATCTGGATCATCTTCAAAAAGCCAAACTAGAGATACAACCTGATTCATATCGAAAGGAGGAGTGAAATCATCACGGCCCTCTGGAATACAGGGCAGGGCCATCTCAGTACAGATCTTGATCAAAGGCTGCACCTCCCCAAACAATACACAACCCTGATCGACCAGGGAGTGAGCCAAACGTATAGTGGCAAACAACTGATCACTAGACCATCCTTTCAAAGCCTGGCAGCAATAATCACCACTTTCAGATGCCAGCAGAGAAAAATAAATAACCTCATCGGCATTCATGTTTGCAACCAACTGAATCAAAATGGTTCCCCTGCGCAGCCACTTCTGGTCAGGGATGGCCCTGGTATTCTGTCATAAACCAGATGTGACCAGAACTGTGTGACTGCGACGGAGTGAACCAGACATAAATAGGTGAAAGTAAGTTTATTTAAGGAAAATGCATATGTGAACACACCACAAATACAAGTGAAAAACCAAACAATCAGTGATATAAAACCAACCAGCATATGTAACAAGAGGGAGTACCAGAATCGTAGTCAAGCCAGGCCGGGGTCATAAACACTAAATCAGTAGCTGGGAAGGGAGATAAACAGGACAAGAGAGGATGGATGGATGACAGGAGGGACGGGTCAGGTACAAGGCTCAGAGTCCAGAGTCCAGGGTTCAGGGTTCAGGTAACGGACAGGAAACAGGATCAACAGGTTCCAGGTTCCAGGAATCAGGCTTCAGATACAGGATCAGGGTAACAGGATGCAGATCAGGGCTCCAGGACAATACCAGGGCAACATAAGTCTGCGATTGCCGGGTATTTATACTGCAGCTCTGCTAATTAACCACTTGCCGACCGGGCCATTGCCGAAAGACGGCAACAGCGCGGTCGGCTAGTTCTGGGTGGACGTCCATGGACGTGATTCCAGAATGATGCTCCCGCGTGCCCCCTGGGGCGCGCACTCGGGAACATCCAGAGGACCCGGCGCATCACGGATTACGGTAAATAGCCGCTGATCGCGGCCGTTTACCACGTGATCGTTCCGTCAAATGACGGAGCGATCACATGTCAACAGACCGGCGTCATCTCATGACGCCGGTTCCTCCCTCCCCTCTCTGTACCGATCGGTACAGTGCGAGGGGAGAGGGGGAGGGATCGTATGGCAGCACCGCTGTGGGCTGCATGTGTAGTGCCCACAGCGGTGCTCAGTGACATTTGCAGTCACATCCATCCATCCCTCAATGCTCAACCAACCCTGCAATACTCTGCATAACACCCTGCAATACTCTGCATAACACCCTGCAATACTCTGCATAATACCCTGCAATACTCTGCATAACACCCTGCAATACTCTGCATAACACCCTGCAATACTCTGCATAACACCCTGCAATACTCTGCATAACACCCTGCAATACTCTGCATAACACCCGGGCACTACTCTGCAATATACCCGGGCACTACTCTGCAATATACCCGGGCACTACTCTGCAATATACCCGGGCACTACTCTGCAATATACCCGGGCAATACTCTGCAATATACCCGGGCAATACTCTGCAATATACCCCGCAATACTCTGCAATATACCCCGCAATACTCTGCAATATACCCCGCAATACTCTGCAATATACCCCGCAATACTCTGCAATATACCCTGCAATACTCTGCAATATACCCGGCACTACTCTGCAATATACCCGGCACTACTCTGCAATATACCCGGCACTACTCTGCAATATACCCCGCAATACTCTGCAATAGCCCGCAATACTATGCAATAGCCCGCAATACTCTGCAATAGCCCGCAATACTCTGCAATAGCCCGCAATACTCCGCAATTTTTAACCAGTTCCCGCCCACAGTCATATGACGTCCTTGACTTTGAGCGGGTATATCTGAATGATGGTTGCAGCTACAGGCATCATTCAGATATCAGCTTTTTCAGCCAGCGATTTCCTACACCATAGGAATGATCATAGCTGCTGTTCCACTGCTTGATCATTCTTATGGGAGGCGAGAGGGGACGCCCCCCCCTTCCCGCCACCCTCCGGTGCTTCTACCGACTCACCGCTACGATCGAAGCCAAGATTTTTTTTTTTATTATTATTTCAGGCTTCCCAGTCTAGAGGTGAGATGTGGGGTCTTATTGACCCCATATCTCACTGTAAAGAGGACCTGTCATGCCATATTCCTATTACAAGGATGTTTACATTCCTTGTAATAGAAATAAAAGTGATCAAAAAATTTTTTTGGGGGGAAAAAGTGTCAAACTAAAATAAATAAAGTAAAATAAACAATAAAAAAAAATAAATTTTTTTTTTTAAAGCGCCCATGCCCGTGTGCTCGCATGCAGAAGCGAACACATACGTAAGTCCCGCCCACATATGAAAACGGTGTTCAAACCACACATGTGAGGTATCGCTGCAATCGGTAGAGCGAGAGCAATAATTTTGGCCCTAGACCTCCTCTGTAACTCAAAACATGTAACCAGGAAAAAATTTTAAAGCGTCACCTATGGAGATTTTTAAGTAGCGACGTTTGGCACCATTCCACGAGAGTGTGCAATTTTGAAGGGTGACATGTTGGGTATCTATTTACTCGGCGTAACTTCATCTTTCACATTATGCAAAAACATTGGGCTAACTTTACTGTTTTGTTTTTTTTTAAAGCACAAAACTGTTTCTTTCCCCAAAAAAACGCGTTAGAAAAATTGCTGCACAAATACCGTGCGAGATAAAAAGTTGCAACAACCGCCATTGTATTCTCTAGGGTCTTTGCTAAAAAAAATATATATAATGTTTTGGGGTTCTATGTAATTTTCTAGCAAACAAATTATGATTTTTACATGTAGGAGAGAAATGTCAGAATTGGCCTGGGCGCTCCAGAATGCCTGGAGGTGCTCCCCTGCATGTTGGGCCTCTGTATATGGCCACGCTGTGTAAAAGTCTCACATATGTGGTATCTCCATACTCGGGAGTAATAGCAGAATGTGTTTTGGGGTGTAATTTGTGGTATGCATATGCTGTGTGTGAGAAATAACCTTCTAATATGACAATTTTGTGAAAAAAAAAAAATAAAAAAAAAATCTTGATTTTGCAAAGAATTGTGGGAAAAGATGACAATTTCAAAAAAACTCACCATGCATCTTTCTAAATACCTTGGAATGTCTTCTTTCCAAAAAGGGGTCATTTGAGGGGTATTTGTACGTTTCTGGCATGTTAGGGTCTCAAGAAATTAGATAGGCCGTCAGTAATTCAGGTGTGATCAATTTTCAGATATTGGCACCGTAGCTTTTGGACTCTCTAACATTCACAAAGACCAAATAATATACACCAAGTTGTACTTATTTTTACCAAAGATATGTAGCGGTATAAATTTTGGCCAAAATTTACGAAGAAAAATTACTAATTTGCTAAATTTTATAACAGAAACAAAGAAAAATTCATTTTTTTACCAAATTTTCAGTCTTTTTTCTTTTATAGCGCAAAAAATAAAAAACCCAACGGTGATTAAATACCACCAAAAGAAAGCTCTATTTGTGTGAAAAAAAGGATAAAAATTTCATATGGGTAAAGTGTTGTATGACTGAGTAATTGTCATTCAAAGTGTGAGAGCACCGAAAGCTGAAAATTGGTCTGGTTAGGAAGGGGGTTTAAGTGCCCAGTGGTCAAGTGGTTAAAGTCAGGTGACACCTGTCTGCAGAGGGGAATACCTGCTCCATACTGCCAGGATCCATCCGCTGGTGGACGCCAGTACTGCGGCCCAAAGATGACAAAACATTAACAAGGAAAAGCTCTCCTGACAGTTCCAAACTGCCAGGAGACACCTGCTGGTGGACCTCAGTACTGCATGCCAAATAACAGATATTACCAGCGGATGGAACATTTCCTGACAGCCGCAGTCTCCTGGTCACACACACAGACCTCCTGCTGGCAGGAATTGAATGGTGTCCAGAGAAAGCGAAAGATGGCCGCGCTGATCCTTTTATTACTGCTCCCAGCATGCAGTGCTGCGTGCTTTGCATTGTCTATTGTAGTTCAGGGCTGATCCAGCTAACAGAGTCACTTCCTCCTCCAAACTACATCTCCCACAATGCTTTGCAGTGCTGCTTCTCAGAAATTAAAAGAAAGTCCTAACAGCATTAAAAGGACACTAGAGGGGGCCAAACTCATTTGCAACCATAACAACTGTAATGCCTTATATTAGAAAACCCTGGGCTACAGATGCTTGGAAGAAATCATTACAGCAATGAATACATTCATTAGCCATCACTCCTACAGCCTTCTGTTGTCTGAAGTATTAAATTATATTTTGTGAAATAAGATAAACATTTGAATGTATTAATGCATCTGAAGGCTTACAGAGGTTACTAATGCGCATTACTATGCAGACATCTACATTGTTGCCTACATCTATTATATTAACACAGTGCTATCACCCTCACACTTTCTGTTGCTGTGTTCCATATTAATGAGGGGTTTATGTACTTTTGTATATATTACAGGCAATGTTTGAAATTAGGCATTCTGTAGAAAAGCGTAGGCAATGTATGAAATGGTGATTTTCACAAATTGGCGCTAATATATTTATATTCACATACAAATAGCATAAGCACGTGTAACATGCCTGGATATTATCTACAATGCTTATACTGTTTGTACGTGAATATATATACTGTACAGTATATATATATATATATATAGTTCCAAGGATAGCCACAGCACAGAAATGTATATAGATCCAAAACCGATTAAAGGCTCATACACCCTATTAGAAAATCTGCAAACATTTTCATCCGAGGAACGATCGTACAATTTTTGGAAAGTTTGCAAACGACTTTCGACAGCCGATTCTGACTTTCTGAATGAAAATTTCCGAAGGGACAAACTCCAAAATTTTTTATGTTTTTGTTTAGTGTGTACCGTTTTCGTAAGATTTTTAATTTTTTTTACAATAAACAAAAAAAAGCCATTGTCGTACGAGAATTTGCATACATTATTTCCTTCCTCAGTTTCCGACTTGCTGTGAAAACATTGAGGAAAATCGGACGATCGTTTGTTCCCCACATTAGAGGCACTCACGGGTCTTGCAGAGAAAATTTGTTTATCTTAGTTTCTGTTATAAAATTTGCAAATAAGTAATTTCTCTTCATAAATTTTGACCAAAATTTGTACTGCTACATTTCTTTGGTAAAAATAACCCAAACCAGTGTATATTACCGTATTTGGTCGGTGTGAAAGTTATAGAGTCTATAAGCTATGGTAGCAATCATTGAAATTTGATCACACCTGATCTCATTTCTTGAGACCCTAACATGTCAAGACAGTACAAATATTCCCCAAATGACCCACTTTTTGGAAAGCAGACATTCCAAGGTATTTAGGCTGGCTATACATTATACAATTCTCTTGTACAATTTTCCTTTAGATTTACCAAGATCATATAATATGAGGTCAGACCTAAACACTTTGAGTCTGTATGCAATCAGACAGGAATTGAACAAGAAAAGCATATAATGTATGGCCAGCATTAGAGGCATGGTTAGTTTTTTTAAATCGTAATTTTTTTCCCACAATTCTTTGTAAAATTAAGAATTTTGTTTTCCACAAAAATGTCATTTTTTTTTTAATAATCATTTTTTTTCCTTTATTAAGACAAATTTAAACATACAACATAAAGGTACACATTGCACAAAGTATCTATATAGATCATTTCATTAACACAGACCACAATAATACCCCACTCCCCTCCCCAAGAAAACACATAGGATCTTTTATCATAACGTATTCAAAAAGGAAAAGAGAGGAAAAAAAAATCCCATACCCATTTATCTACTCATAACCAAAATTCAATTCGTGCAACACATTATTTAACCACCTCAATACCAGGCCAATTCTGACACTTTGCTCCTACATGTAAAAATCATCATTTTTTTGCTAGAAAATTACATAGAACCCCCAAACCCTAGAGAATACAATGGCGGTTGTTGCAACTTTTTATCTCACACAGTATTTGCGCAGGAATTTTTCGAACGCGTTTTTTTCGGGAAAAAAACTGTTTTGTGTTTAAAAAAAAAAAAACAGTAAAGTTAGCCCAATGTTTTTGCATTTTGTGAAAGATGAAGTTACACCGAGTAAATAAATACCTAACATGTCATGCTTCAAAATTGCACACGCTCGTGGAATGGCGCCAATGTTCGGTACTTAAAAATCCCCATAGGAGACACTTTAAATTTTTTTACTGGTTACATGTTTTGAGTTACAGAGGAGGTCTAGGGCCAAAATTATTGCTCTTGCTCCAACGTTCGCGGCGATACCTCACATGTATGGTTTGAACACCGTTTTCATATGTGGGCGGGACTTACGTATGTGTTCGCTTCTGCGTGCGAGCACACGGGGACAGCGGCGCTTTAAAAATTTTTTTTTTATTGTTAATTATATATATATTTTTTTATTTTGACACTTTTTTGAAAAAAAAAAAAATTGATCACTTTTATTCCTATTACAAGGAATGTAAACATCCCTTGTAATAGCAATATGACATGTCAGGTGCTCTTAATAGTGAGATATGGGGTCAATAAGACCCCATATCTCACCACTAGGCTGGGAAGCCTGAAATAAAAAATAAAATAAAACGATCGCCGCTTCCAAGCCGAAGCGGCGCCGGTTTTTTGAATGGAGAGGCCGGGCGTGACGTCATAACATCGCGCCCGGCCTCCGACGATCATAGAGACTCCGGGGACCATCTGGTCCGCCGGAAATCTCTATGATCTACATCCGGCGCTGGCGGATCCACTCTCCACCTCACCGATCGTAACGGTGAGTCGGAGCAAGCACCGGAGGGCGGCGGGAGGAGGGGGACGTCCCCTCTCGCCTCCCATAGGAACGATCAAGCGGCGGAACGGCCGCTATGATCGTTCCTATGGTGTAGAGATTCGCAGGCTGAAACCGGCAATATCTGAATGATGTCTGTAACTACAGGCATCATTCAGATATACCCGCCCAAAGCCCAGGACGTCATATGACGGTGGGCGGTGGGCTAGTGGTTAAAATATAATTAAGAAGGACCAAAAAAAAATTAACTTGTATATATAATTTCAAATTACTATTGTCGTGTTCTATTATATTTAGCGCTTTTATTCAATTTAGCCATCCCCTACTGCTTCATATAAAGTTTTTCCTGGCTACCTCACGTCAGCACACCACGGGTTAATCCACCGTAGGTAACACCAAGGACCACCACCAATAGATAGATAGAATAGAAGACCCACCCTCCTAACTCCTTCATTTTTGGTCGCTCCAGGCCACCTGCCAAAGGTTTCCAGATCCGATGGATGTCGGTGAGCAGTATCCCCCCTACCGCACCTCCCCCCAGGTTCTCTGCCTCTCCTGGGTTGGAAGACCCTGTGTGTGGGTGGTAAATCCCCTGTAAGCCTGGGTACCCTTGTGCCTGGGTCGCGGGCATTGTTGCTTAGATAGCACATTATTTACTGACCTAGCGGTGCTTCTCAGGTACGCTGTGGCTGCACTCCTTTTTTTTCTCCCATACTGTGTCTCCTTAGCAGCATGCCGGGCTCTATCTCTCTTCCTTATCCTGTTTGGAGGGCGGTTCCCCTCCAATCACCTGGCAACTGATTAAACAAATGGCAGAGAGTCAGATGGCCTAAATGGCTGTGCTTCCTGTTTTCTCTGCATGTCAGTTCCAGGTAAGACAGTCTCTCTCTTCCTCCCTTTTCTTATCAGAGAGGCTGAAGTGTAAGTAATCTTTCTTTTTTTCTTTTAGTCTTTCACTGATTAGTGACCTGCCTGTGGACTTAGCAAGCCGCCCGTTGCACCCTGCTGCCTTCCCTCACTGTAAGCTGATTAAAGTCGACATGACACACACAAAAAAAAAAATTAAGGAGAAAAACTGGGGGTGGGAAAAGAGTTTCTCTCTGTGCTCCCTGTCTCATGCAGTGATTCTTGATTTTTTTTTTTTAGATGAGCACACCGCACAGCCCAGAGGAACGAAGATCTAAAGAAAGGTATGAGGGGGTGGCGTGGGATGATGGGGAAAAGAGTGCTAACCGTTTTGCTCACGGTTGTCTGCCTTGGCTGTTTTGCAGGAGCCGAAGCCCAAAGCGCAGGCGCTTATTAAAGCATAAGTCCTGCCAACGTTCTGTATCACCACAAATGAATCCCGTCCATCTGTATGGAGGCTCTCGCTCTCTCCTAACCCGCATGAACTGGGTGTCCAGACATCTACCCATACCCAGACACAAGCGCAACCTCCTCCACAGGGTCTGTGCTGGGCCTGCAAACTCCCAGCCTTGCCTGGAAAGCTTATCTGCAAGGGTTGCTTTGGAGAAGTGGCAGCAGATAAAGAGGATGATGTAAGGAGGTTTAAAGATTATATCCACGAAGCGGTACAGGAGAGCCTCCAGGACATGGCAATTCCAACGAGACACTCTTCCCATAGGCTTACACAGCCCAAGACATCTCGTGCCTCACCTGAAGAGAGCGTATCAGAGTTATCCTCGGATCCAGAGGATGTTAGACCTGGGACCTTTGATTATAATCTGGTAGGCCCCTTTGTGCAAGCAATTAAAGAAGCCCTGGATTGGGAGCCAGAGTCACTCCCACCACAAAAGATCCGTAGGTTCTTTCTTAACCTGAAAAAGGAGGGACCTACCTTCCCAGTATTTCCGTAGATTAAGGAATTAATCGAGGATGAATGGGAGAAACTGGATAAAAAATTGAATGTGCAAAACAAACTCTCAAAACTGTATCCATGCCTTCTTCACAGGCTAGCCTTTGGGAGACCCCACCAAATGTGGATGCAGCCTTGCAGCGTTTGGCACAGCATGTGTCCTTACCTTTTGGAGAATGTGGTTACTTTCAGGGATCCAATGGATCGCCGGGTGGATGCAGATATTAAAAGTATTTATTCCATGGCTGGGTTGGCCCTTCACCCAGCCATTGCCCTGACGGCCTTGTCAAGGGCCTTGAAGACATGGCTGGCCAACGTTGAGACTGCTTTAAACGCAGGGGTAGACCCCTCAAAGATTGTTACAGCATTGGAGGAGCCAAACATTTCAGCGGATTTCAATGCGGAGGCATTGGTAGATTTAGTAAAGCTGTTAGCCAGATCTATGGCCAGTGCTGTTACAGCAAGAAAGGTCCTGTGGCTCCGCCTTTCCAAACAGGCCTTGTGCAACATACCATACAATGGCAAACTACTGTTTGGAAAGACCTTGCATGATGCAATTAAGAGAGTCACGGAAGGTAAGTCGGCTCTTTTCCCTCAGCCTGGCCAAAAGAAACCACTTGGATAACCCAGTCAGTCAACCTACAAACACTTCCAGTAGGCAAAATGGTACAGGCCAGGACGGAAGAGACCTCAATGGAGAGGGACTCAAAGTTCCTTTCTCCAGGGCATCAAGTCTAAGGCAGCACAGGCAGCCAAGACAAATGAAAAGTCCTTTTGAGGGTGCGCCCGCCCAGGCTTGTCCGGTGGGGGGCGAGGCTAAGCTCCTATTTGAGGGTCTGGGTGGCGAAGGTTACTGGTCGCTGGACCCTGGACACTGTAAAAAATAGATACTCCATAGAGTTCCTACACCACCCTCCAAACTCCTTTGTGAGAACTCAGTGGCCGGAGTGTCCCGAGAAGAGACAGTCCTTGCGAACCTATATAGACGAACTCCAAAGGGGCCATCAAACAAAAGAGCCAACTCCATCCCTCCCAAACAAAAGAGTATTTGGGGGTAATTTTCTCCACTTCTCAGGGATGGGTATATCTTCCAGACAGGAAGATTCATCAGTTGCGCCAGTGTACCCTAAGCACAATGAGGTCTACCTTTCTCTCAGCCGAAGACTGCACGGTCCTGATCGGGGTGTTTACCGCCACAATTACGGTAGTCCCATGGGCCAGTTGGCACATGAGGGCATTCCAGGTAACCTTCTTGAGCCAATGGGACGGGTCATCCAAGAACCAGAAGATATACATCCCAGAGGGAGTACGTTGAGATCTAGGCTGGTGGACCGTGCCAGAGACCCTATCCCGGGGGGTACCCCTCAACCCAGCGGACTGGAATATCGTCACCTCCGATGCCAGCCTCCTGGGTTGGAGGGCCCAATGTCAGCGAAAAGAAATCCAAGACCGTTGGAACCCACTATACAAACAGTCAAACTATTTGAAACTCAAGGCAGCCTTTCTTGCTCTACAGGCCTTTCAGGAAGATCAAGGGTCAAGATGCTAGTAGCTTACCTTGCCCACCAAGGGGAGACAAGGAGTCTAACGCTCCTTCACCTGTCGGTAGACATCTTTGTCTGGGCAGAGGAGCATCTTCAGGACCTGACAGCAGCATATCTCCCAGGAAGGCAGAATCAACTGTCAGCTGAGCAGACATTTCCCCGAACACAGCGAGTGGTCACTCCAACTGAGGTACATCCGGACAGTTTTCAGGAAGTGGGGCACGCCCACGGTCGATTTGATTGCGACTCCACAAAATGCTCAGCTTCCCCTGTTTGTGACGAGATGCAATTACGCAGGAGCACTAACACAGGATGCATTTTTGATCCGCTGGGCCTTTTCGATGGTGTACATTTTTCCACCAATCCCATTATTTTTAAATGTCCATGTTGAAGATCAGAGTAGAGAAGGTCCACATGGTGTTGGTGGCTCCCCGATGGTCGAGGAGGCCTTGGTTTCCTTTGATCGTACAGATGTTGTCAGCCCCGCCAATCCCGTTTCCAGCCAAGACGGACCTTTTGACCCAGAACCAGTGGCGATACTCCAGCCCAGCAGAACTAAAACTAGCGGCATGGAGGCTGAATCGGCCCGATTAAGGGCTCAGGGACTTTCCTCACAGGTGGTACAGACTCTAATGACGGGCAGAAAGACCTCAACCAACCGCACGTATGAAAGTGTTTGGACGAAATTTGTAGAGTTTGCTGAACGCGAGCAGTTTTCTCCTGAATCTCCTTCTCGGCCAAACATACTAGATTTCCTGCAGTCAGCCCTAGATAAGGGGTTAGCATACAACTCGATTAGGGTGCAGGTCTCTGCCCTATCATCTCTCACCAGGCATAGGTGGGCTGAATATCCCCTAATCAAGCGTTTTCTGCAGGCTGCAATTTACATTAAACCACCAAAGACATGCCTTATACCTTCCTGGGATCTCAGCTTAGTCCTCAGGTCACTCACACAACCTCCATTTATACCTCTGGACTCTTGCTCCTCATGGTCCCTGACCTTAAAGATTGTGTTTTTGGTCGCCATAGTCTCGGCAAGGAGAGTTTCAGAATTGGCGGCTCTGTCCTGCAAAGAACCTTACTGTGTGATTCTTCCACAAAAATCCATTCTCCAACTTGCTCTAAGCCTGAGGTCTAAGGTAGCATCTAGCTTCCATAAGAATTGGGAGGAGGACTCTGCACCCAGTAAAGTGGGTTTATTTAGCCCACCCACTGTTCTCCGCAACCCCTCCAGGGACATCACAGTGCTCAGACCTACAGATGACCCCTGCATCCTCCAGGTGAGTGGCACCCATATTGCTACTCTATACTGAACACTCCTGACCCTCCCATCTCTCCTTTACTTCTAAATCTCGTTTAACAACCCCAGTGCCCTTACCCGCCAAAGTATTGTCCTTACCTAAGTCTGCTGGGGGTATTTGGGCCTATCAGGGGTGAACGGGGACTCAAGACCTGTCCTAGACGATATATGTGGTGACTATCTTGCTGCTCTGGTCCTCCAAGCCCCCCAGCTCACCCTCTTTGCCGAATCCACAACCGCTCAACCAGCTACGTCTGCTGCCTCTTATTAACAGTCATGGCTCCGACGAAACCCAAGTCCGACACGGCTGCCAAACTGGATAAATATCGCAGACAGGAAAAAGACAACATGGGGGAGGATGGTGGCGCCGCGTCGGAGGAGAGGGAGGTGGCGGGCGCGGACACGGATAGAGTGCTGGAAGCCATCTCTGCGCTCCAGGCCGCCCTCATGACCAAAATTGAGGAGGTTAAGGTAGACGTCTCCCTGGTCCGACAAGACCTGCATAAGCTTAAAGAGAGAGTTAAGACATCTGAGACCAGACTAGGAGAGGTGGAGGACGCGATCCCGCCATTACAGAATACCTCTGAACGCATGCAATACCAGATTAATCAACTCCTGGCAAAGCAAGATGACATGGAGAACAGGCTTCGTAGGTGCAACATTGGCCTACCGGAGGGGACGGAGGGGAAAGATCCCACCACATTTCTCGAACAATTGATAATTACAACATATGGCAGGGAGGCCTTTTCGCCCACGTTTGCTGTCGAAAGAGCGCATCGTATGCCCGCTAGGCCGCCACCACAAGGTGCTCCACCTCGAACATTTATCGCCAAATTGCTAAACTATAAAGATCGAGACACAACTCTGCGCATGGCAAGGTTGAAAGGTAATATACCCATTGACAACGTCAAGGTTGCCATCTTCCCTGATTTTTCCACCGAAGTACAGAAACGCAGACAAAACTTCACCGAAGCCAAGAGGCGCCTGCGCATCAAAATTCTTAAATATTCAATGTTATTCCCCGCACGTCTTCATGTGGAAGATGATGCCATTGCTTGGCTGGAGCGCCGAGACAACAGAAAAGAGAATGAATAACCCCTTATACACAGTACATGATCGTGAACTGCGACAGGGGGTCACAGGCCTCTTTTCTTATAACATGCTCTAAACACCTCAGGAAAAACTATATACTATCACTTATTATTTTGATGACCGGAGCCTCGGGTCAGTAATAGTCCTACAGAATACATGTATGGTGCAGCGTGACTTTGCCCCACGCACCTTTAGGGAAATCAGTCACCGAACCTGGAATGACGCCGTCCAACTACAATCACACACAGTTATCTATCCCAGTGACTACATACATCTATTTTCTTTATACATGATTCTGTGGGATATGTTTATTCTGGGCTCCGAAATCCAACGGCTACCCTGGTTTTTCCTTTTATTTCAGATGAAGCTGACTGTTTTTTCCCGGATTTCAATTTCAGTTTTGTTTGGGAAGTATGCCCGCACAGGTTGGGGTCGGTGCAGGGCTGGGAGGGAGAGGGGTGGGAAAATGTTTAAGTTACTTTTTAAAATGCAAGAAGTTCTATGTTTGCACTTTCTGAATTAATATAGTTTTCTGAATAACATTGAAAATTTACCTTTGCTGCTATGTTTTGTAGTACTGTACACACTCATACATAATTTTTGTATAAAGGTACTGGTGGAACTCAGGATACACACCTTAATATTGAAATTGATTTGTGAGAACTCCATATGGCGTCTATAAAATTCCTCACTTGGAATGTGAGGGGCTTGCGTGAACCACTTAAGAGGTCGGCAACCCTCGCATTTCTTAAGAAACAGAGGGCTGATGTAATAGCATTGGTGGAAACCCATATAGACGGCAAGCTACAGATGGCCCTACGTCGCCCCTGGGTAGGATGGGCATTTCACTCGACGTTTACATCCCATTCCAGAGGTGTATCTATTTTAATTGCAAAATCCATACACCTTGAGTCAGGAGAGATATGCACAGACCCTCAGGGCAGATATGTTTTTATATCTGCAAAACTATACGGAGAACCCTTCCTAACCTTGGCTTTCTATGTCCCCCCTCCGTTCTCTATTACTATAATACTGGAGGGTATCTCCTTCATGGCAAGATACCCCACAGTGCAAGCAGTGTGGATGGGGGACTTTAATTCCACAATGAATGATACACTAGACAGAATTCGCCCACTGACAGTAGCTGCAATGAGGACAAATGACACTAAACTACATAAAATAAACTCATCCATTCATTTAATTGATACGTGGAGACATAAATTTCCGCATACCAATGCCTATTCATGTTTCTCCTCCACGCATAACTCGATGTCTCGAATAGATTTCATTCTGGTGTCTAAACAACTTTTACCTAGATTATTGACAGTGTCCTTTGGACCTAGGCTGTTGTCTGATCATAGCTTTTACTCCATTACTCTTAGTGTGTCCCTTGCCAAGCAGCAGCGGGCCTGGCGCTTGAACCCTTTTTGGTTGTCCTTGCTGCCAGAAGATGATATGCTTGAGGTGGAATGGACTCGGTTTTTCACAGATAATGAACATTCTGCTCCCGCGCCAGTAGTGTGGGATACGTTTAAGTTGCATGCCCGAGCTGTCCTGACCTCATGCATTAATCAGATTAAAACAAACTCAGCGGAGGCCTTAGAAAAAGCAATTATAGAGCTATCCTCTTCAGAACAAGCATATATTGCTGACCCATCCATAACAAATGCCAATACACTTAAACTACAGACAAGAGTGGTGTCCCAGATGCATTATGTAAAAGCTAAACAGAAATTATTCTTCAATAGACAGAGGTGGTTTGAACATGGAGAAAAAGCAGGTAAATTGCTTGCATATCTTGTTCATAGTGAAGACAAACCCCCAATTGTAATTGCACTTCACGATAAGGATAGACAGCCGATCACGGATCCTTTTGTCATGTCCTCCAAGTTTAGAGATTTTTTTACAGAACTTTACACATCGACGGTCTCGGAGGACACGACAACAATGGATCAGTTTTTGAGCAACCTCATACTTCCACAACTCTCGGAGAGTCAAGTTGAACTTCTTGAGGCACCCCTCACGGAGGAGGAGATAAAGATTGCTATTGCAGACTTTGCTAGGTCCAAATCCCCGGGGTCTGATGGTTTGCCCATTGAATTTTATGCACACTTTGCTGAGATACTTACACCCAAACTGTTTACTCTTTATAACACTATGTTCGAAACCTCAACACTACCTACATCCATGAGAGAAGCCACGATAGTACTAATACCCAAACCAGGGAAAGATTTAGGTTACCCTGAGTCATACCGCCCCATACCTTTACTCCAAGTAGATGTCAAAATATTAGCCAAGGTACTCTCCAAACGTCTAAATCAAGTAATACTATCCCTTATACATGTGGATCAGTCAGGGTTTATGCCTGGCCGTAACACTTCCTTTAATTTAAGGAAGTTATTTATCAATCTCCAGGCCAAGCATGATAATGTGGGCACAAGAGTGATAGTAACATTAGATACAGCCAAGGCATTTGATTCGGTTGAATGGAGATATCTATGGAGATGCATGGAGGGATACGGATTTGGGCCCAAATTTATCAGATGGGTGCAACTATTATATCAGCAACCAACTGCCCGAGTGGTGGCCAATGGATGCCCCTCTCGGGAATTTAGCCTAAGCAGAGGTACGAGACAGGGATGCCACTCTCGCCTTTGCTCTATGCTCTGGCATCGGAACCCCTCGCCTTGTCCATCCGTACTAACCAGGAGATAATAGGTTTGACATTCGGATCCCTTACTGAGAAAATTAGCCTTTACGCAGACGACACTCTCCTTTACCTGGTAGACCCTGGCCAATCTCTACACACAGCTCTTAACGTAATTGAGCAATTTGGGAAATTTTTGGGCTTGAGGATTAACTGGGGAAAGTCACAGATATTACCAATTGATAGTTTTCCACCTACAGAACCACAGTCGAATTTACCCCTTCAACGGGTAGATATAATAAAATACCTTGGTGTTAAAATATCCAAGAATCCAGTAGACTATATTTCCTTGAATGTCGAACCATTATTCTCCCTAATTAAATCTAAGATCCAGGTCTGGTCCCGCCTCCCCTTGGGAATATGGGGTCGGGTCAATTTAATAAAGATGGTACTACTGCCTAAGATACTGTACGTCTTATGGCATACTCCAGTATATCTACCCCTCAAGTATTTTAAATTATTAGAAACACTACTTAAACCATTTATATGGGGGAATTTTAGACACAAACTCTCATGGCAAACCCTTAAAAATCCAACGGACATGGGTGGAACAGCACTACCTGATTTTAACCATTATTATATTGCGTCACAGCTATCCCAACTATTTCACATTGATAAAACTGACTTTCTTATTCTACTGAGCCCCCGTTGGGTTAAGTATACTGGAGATCCAATAAACGGGATAGCAGTGGGGGTAGGGAACACACAGTCAAAAGATTATAGACATACTTTGTTATATCACTACAGACACATATGGGAATTGGCTTCTTCTAAATTAGAGATATCACTATTTAATGACTATACACCACTTTGGCATAATAACAAGCTACAGGAACTTAACGGAATCCAGAACTCAGATTTATGGGCAGCCAAGGGCATATACTATTTACACCATCTGTTCACAAACGGAACTTTTAAAACGTTTGAGGCACTTAAGATGGAGTTCCAAATTCCGAATCAAATGTTTTTTTGTTATCTCCAGATCCGTCATGCGATTCAAATGCAATTTTCACAGTGTCTTCCACAGCCCACCCCTAACTCTATTATAGCCATAGTCAAGGATACAGACTCAAAAAAACTCATTTCCTGTTTTTACAACATGTTATCCGCCCCTACCTGTGCAAAATTAGCTTACGCGTTGAAACCAAGATGGGAGAGGGAAGTTGGGGGGATGGAGGATGAAGAGTGGGAGGAGGCCTTGGAAACATGCAAGTTGGTTTCACCCAAACTTTCAGACAGACTGTCCCAGATTTTTATACTTCATCGTGCATACCTCACCCCTCTTAGGGTAGCTAGATATAAAAGAAGTCAATCCACCACATGTCCAATATGTGGAACTGAAACAGGCACATTCTTTCATCTTATATGGTCTTGCCATAAGATACAAGAATACTGGAAGCAAATAGTTACCTTTATACATGACGAAATGGGGCCCCCTTTAACCCTCGACCCAAAGCAATGCCTACTGGGGATTTTTCCAGATGTACTAGATAAATTCACACTAATATTCCTACATGAACCTTTTTTCTCTGCTAGGAAAATTATTGCCAGACAATGGATGAGATCCGAACCCCCTCAATTGGTGGACTGGAAAAGAGACATTAACACAACGCTTCCATATAAATAATTCCTTTATATTAACAGAGGCTGTCCAAATAAATATAACAGAATATGGGATAGATGGTTACAAGAGTCTACGACATGTACATAAATGGTGCCTATCCTGATACTTACTAGGTTTGGGTGTGGAAGTGTACGGACTATGTCAGAACCTAAAGAACTAATTATATGGTTGAAATATATGTGTATTATGTTCTTTATGTACGGAATGTTTTCTACATGATGCTAAACAAGTGTACAAATGTTTTTTATGTATTATGTACAATCTTGCAAATAAAGTTGGTTATAACGTAAAAAAAGAATTGGGAGGCAATCCTCCCAAGTTTTGACCAAATACCTTCATCTGCACTAACAGAGGATTTTAGCTCACTGGATCTGGTGAGTCTGCTGGCCTATCTAAAAAGATCTTCTCCTATTAGAAAGGTGGATAACCTTTTTATCCTCCCAGTGAGTGCCAAAAGGGGTGAGGCGGCAACGTCAAGAATGATCTCTTCCTGGGTATTAAGGGTCATCACCATAGCCTACAAGAACCAACGTATGGCTCCTCCGGAAGTGACACATGCTCATTCAACGTGAGGGATGGCAGCCTCTTGGGCAGCATACGCTAAAGTTCCACTAGAAGACATCTGTAGGACTGCCAGTTGGAGTTCATGCACAACCTTTGCGCGCCACTATAGCCTGAATATTCAGGCCACAGCATCCACAAAGTTCGGGACAGTGGTGGTCTCGGCAGCCTTACAAGAGAAATAAAATTAGTTTTTCCTTATTATGCAGCATATCTTGGCTAAGTGTCCTTTTGTTCTTCCCGCCCTTCTTCTTTATTGCTAGTTAAATCCCATGGTGTGCTGACGTGAGGTAGCCAGGAATATGGAAAATTGTTATCAAATACTTACCGTAATTTTCCTTTCACGGCGTACCCTCACGTCAGCACCTGTCGCTATCTAGTTAAAAAACACCGGGGGTTAGGAGGGTGGGTCTTTTATTCTATCTATCTATTGGAGGTGGTCCTTGGGCTTACCTACGGAGGATTAACCCATGGTGTGCTGACGTGAGGATACACCAGGAAAGGAAAATGACGGTAAGTATTTGATAACAATTTTCCATAATACCTCTCCTCCTTTCATTTCAATATTTCAGTCCACCCTTCTTTATGTGCTTTCATTACGTGTTAATACAAACGTGGGGTGGGTGCAGCGCTGAATGTGTTAATCCAGAAATAAAAAACGGAATAAAGTGAATATCAGTAATGGTGAAAAACAAAATGAAAAATAGAAAATTAAGACAAGGTCTCTATACCACAAAAACAAGAAAAAAAGAAACAAAGACCAAATGAATGAACATTCAGTAGTGGTGAAAAAATGGGTATCAAGAAAACTAAGGCAAAGTCCCTAAAATAGGAAAAAATGTCAATCATATAAACAAATAAAAAAAAAAAAAGAAAATAGTGTAAATCCTATAAATGACTATCGTAGTATGAATCATAAATCTAGAAGCGAAATGTCACAGAAAATGGAATAGCAAAGCATCAGAAAAAATAAAAAAAACCCCAAATATATGTGTATACATAGTGGTGATCACAAGGTATATACAAAAATCACTCGTATAGAATGTGTAATTTACAAAAGCAATTCAACACATAAAGTCCCAAAATATGATGACAAAATAAATAAAAAAGTCCATGTAAGTGAAATAGCTTGACGCCGTGAAGAGAAAAGTGGAGACCCTTCTTCCAAACAAATTATGCACCCAGAGTGAGTATGTAGTCTCCTTACCCGCAGGGATGACCGCAATGGCGGTCACACTAAGCCCAGGGAATTGGGTCTCCCAAAAACCTAAACGGATGTCCCGGTCAGCTTTGGTCCTTATCACTCAAAAGACATAAAAGAGAATTGTGCCCATAGTGCAGTATTACCTCCTCTGCCGCCAGATCCAGCAATGTCTCCTCTCTACGTCTTATCAAATGGAATGTCCTGGATTGTCCTCTCTTTCTTTTTTTCTTGTTTTTGTGGTATAGGGACCCAGTGTTGCCAACCCCCTGAAGTGAAATTTACTGGCAGGATGACAAAATTTACAAACGGCACCACTTTTTTACTGGCAAAAATCATGAAAATTACTGGCAGATCCGCATTTTTTACTGGCGCTGCAAAAAAGTACCTAAAATTACTATTTTCAGTGCTAAACAGTGCAAGGATACATATTTGAACTATAAACATATAGCTAGTGCTATTAGCAATGTGTTTAAGCTAAACAAAAGTCAAAAAACATATTTCTCCATTGACATGAAGGTCAGGTTACTATAACCCAGCTAGCACTAGGTTCCCTCCTTACATCAGAGTCTGCAGGGATCCCCCTTACAGTGAAAGGGAACTCTTATGTAAAGGGGAACGCTGCAGATCATGATCTAAGGGGGAACTCTGATGTAAGGGGAGGCTCTGGTGACCAGAGACCACCTTATATCAGAGTCCACTGTGTTCCCTTTACATCAGAGTTCCCAATTACATCAGGGTCTGCAGATTGAGTTCCCCTTTGCACTGTACGGGGCAATCCTGCAGACTTTGATGTAAAGGGGAATGCCAGGAACTCTGATGTGGTGGGCACTCTGGTGACCAGAGACCACCTTCCGCAGAGTGAATACACTAAGGTAAGGGGAGCTACTAATTTAGGGGGTAACCTTTATATCAGTGCCCCATACATTATTGTATTCACTCCCCCTTACATCAGCAACCCCCCTAGACTGACTTGGCGGTGCTGTCACTGACCTCCTCTCAGGTGCATCGTGCAGGGCTCAGTCAGATGGCTCTAGCTTGGTGGTTCTGGTTTTCCTATGGTCTCCGCTCCACAGTCCACACACGTCTGACTTCTCCCGTGACCCCATGATCCCAGGGGCGCTCCCACTCTTGACTCCTTTCCCGACTCCCGCTCAGAGACTGCAGACATGATGTAGGAATAGGTCAGAGGCTGCGGACAGGAGATGGTCAGAGGCTGCGGGCAGGAGATGGTCAGAGGCTGCGGGCAGGAGATGGTCAGAGGCTGCGGGCAGGAGATGGTCAGAGGCTGTGGGCAGCAGATGGTCAGAGGCTGTTGGCAGGGGATGGTCAGAGGCTGTGGGCACTGGGCAGGAGATGGTCAGAGGCTGCGGACAGGAGATGGTCAGAGGCTGTGGGCACTGGGCAGGAGATGGTCAGAGGCTGCGGGCAGGAGATGGTCAGAGGCTGCGGGCAGGAGATTGTCAGAGGCTGCGGGCAGGAGATGGTCAGAGGCTGCGGGCACAGGAGATGGTCAGAGGCTGCGGGCACAGGAGATGGTCAGAGGCTGTGGGCACAGGAGATGGTCAGAGCCTGCGGGCACAGGAGATGGTCAGAGGCTGCGGGCACAGGAGATGGTCAGAGGCTGCAGGCACAGGAGATGGTCAGAGGCTGCGGGCACAGGAGATGGTCAGAGGCTGCGGGCACAGGAGATGGTCAGAGGCTGCGGGCACAGTAGATGGTCAGAGGCTGCGGGCACAGGAGATGGTCAGAGGCTGCGGGCACAGGAGATGGTCAGAGGCTGTCACTTCTGTCACTCACTGTGACCCTTTCATCTCTCCACTGGGCCGGCTTCACCCCCCCCGTAATGTCCTGCCGTGGCCGGGCCCGGTAACATGGCTCCTCCTGCTCCCCCCCGCTGAACCGCTGAGAACTGAAGAACGAGCGGCGGCCGGCGGCTTCTGTTTAAAAATGGCGCCAGGCGGCGTCATTACAATACTGCGCATGCGCCGGCCTGCCGAGCTTGTACGATCTTTCCCGAGTCCTGCAGGCTTCGGAACGGTACATGCGCAGTTGCATGGCCGGCCCGCAGCCATCTTTTTTATGGGCACCGGCTGCCCGAAACGGGCATTCACGGGCGCCCCGAAAATGGGGTGATTTTTACGGGCTGCCCGTAAATTAACGGGCGGTTGGCAACACTGTAGGGACCTTGTCTTAGTTTTCAATTTTTCATTTTGTTTTTCACCATTACTGATTATTCACTTTATTCAGTTTTTTATTTCTGGATTAACACATTCAGCGCTGCACCCACCCCACGTTTATATTGATTTGAGTTTTTGTATTTAGGACTTTTGGTGCTGGCAGCTTTATACATATCAATTTTTTTCACTTTTTATTTAAATTCTACTTTCAAGCGCAGCGTTAACCTTTTTGGTTTTTCTACTATCTTTCATTACGTGTCACCTATCCCGTGCCTAATTTATTATTATAAATTATTCTCTTCCTTTAATGACATCAATCATCTCTCCATTGCATTTCCCATGGGGAAAAAAAAGAGAAAAAGAAAAACCCACCCCTTCCCAATTTCCCCTCACTAGATGCATCGAAAAAAAAAATAATTTTTTTTTTCACAGACTATACGATCCATAACACAGCACTACCCCCCATAGGGTTTAATCTTCCCCTATTTCTGAGGAGTAATATAGCCATCCTGCCCATGAATTTATTCTGTTGGTCCTTAACCATATGTATCCATCTCTCTGCTTCCATTATTTTTTCCACCTCCCGCTTCCAATCCTTTATAGTGGGACAATCTGGGTATCAATATTTTAGCTGCATTTAGTAAATGTGTAGTAGGATACGTGCTGACGTCACCACGATGTCTCGCTAGGAGGACGGGTTTTTGTTTTCAGCTGGCCGGCTCTGCTGTTTATGCGTGATTTTACTCTTTTAAGTGTAAGTGCAATACTTATATTTTAAAATGCTTATATTTTAAAATAAACTGTTTAGAGCAATATTATGCTATGGTGGTCTTTTCTCCTTATGCATGGCTGAGGTACTGAGGTACTGAGCTTTTCGCTCTGAGTCGTACGGCGCCTGGATCGTTTGGAGAAATCATGCAGTTATCCAATTAAGCTTGCCAGACGATCTGTCAGACGAACTTCCATACAAGCAAAGGCCTTGGCTGGGCTATAGCCAGCTGCCTGGTTTTGCTTGCCAGCTAGTAAGCGAGTTCTTCTTAAGGTGGTGGCACGTTAGACATGTGCATTTCGTTTAGTTCCGAATCGAAATTCGGACGAAATTTTCATTATTCGGACATTCGGATACATCCGAAATACCGAATTTCAATACTAACGAATTTAAACAAATCCGAAATGTTTCGAATCGAAAACCCACGGCCGAAATTCGAATCGAATTCGAATCGAATTCGAAACCAAATTCGAAATATATTCGATTCGAAAACAAATTCGAAATCTATTCGACTCGAATTCGAAAACAAATTCGAATCGAATTAGAAAAAATATAAATTGATTTCTAAAAAAAAATACAATAAAATAGAATATAAAATAATAAAACAATAGAATAAACATAAAAGAAATGTAAAGAATAGAACAGAATTTAATAGAATTTAATAAAATACAACAGAATATGACCATCTTCTGAAATTCGAATTTCGAATAGTATAAATTCGAATTCGAAAATATATATATATATATTCGAATTCATTCTATATGAAATTCGAATTTATGAAAATGGTTATATATATAAATATATATTTATATATATATATATATATAAAACCATTTTCCGAAATTCGAATTTCATATAGAATGAATTCGAATTCAAATAGAAAAGATTAGACTAGAAATAGGAAATAGACTAGAAAAACAATAGAACAGAATTGAGTAAAATATAATGTGTATATATATTATATTTTATTCTATTCTGTTCTATTTTTTTTCTATTCTAATCTTTTCTATTCGAATTTGAATTCATCCTAAATGAATTTCGAATTTCAATAGATGGTTATATATAAATAAATATCTAATATATATATATATATATATATATATATATATATATATATATATATAAAACCATTTTCCAAAATTCGAATTTCATATAGAATGAAATTGAATTTAAATAGAATAGAAAATAATATCATAAAAAAACAATAGATCAGATCAGAAAAAAAAATATATATATATATATATATATATATATATATATATATATATATATATATATATATATATATATATATATATATATATAAATAAACATTTTCTGAAATTCGAATTTCATATAGAATGAAATCGAATTTGAATATAAAAGATTAGAATAGATTAGAAAATAATAGAAAAGAATATCATAGAAAAACAATAGAACAGATCAGGAAAAAAAAATTATATACATCTTTTGAAATTCGAAATTCATATAAAATGAATTCAAATTTGAATAGAAAAGATTAGAATAGAAAAACAATAGAACAGAAAATAATCTAATATATATATTATATTTTATTCTATTCTGTTCTATTGTTTTTCTAGTCTATTTTCTTTTCTATTAGAATTTGAATTCATTCTATATGAATTTCTAATTTCAAAAGATGGTTATATATATAAATATTTTATATATATATATATATATATATATATATATATATATATATATATATATATATATATATATATATATATATATATATATATATATAACCATTTTCCGAAATTCGAATTTCATATAGAATGAATTCGAATTCGAATTGAAAAGATTAGACTAGAAAAACAATAGAACACAATTGAGTAAAATATTGTTTTTCTAGTCTATTTTCTTTTCTATTCGAATTCGAATTCATTCTATATGAAATTCGAATTTTGGAAAATGGTTATATATATATATATATATATATATATATATATATATATATATATATAAAACCATTTTCCGAAATTCGAATTTCATATAGAATGAATTCGAATTCGAATAGAAAAGAAAATAGACTAGAAAAACAATAGAACAGAATAGAATAAAATATAATATATATATTAGATTATTTTCTGTTCTATTGTATTCCTATTCTAATCTTTTCTATTCGAATTTGAATTCATTTTATATGAATTTCGAATTTCAAAAGATGGTTATATATATAAATACTTTTTCTGCAGCAAAAAAATTCATTTTCCGAACCGATTTTGGGGCCCCGTATCTCAGGGCCACTTGGTGCTAGGAACCCCAAATTTGGTGTGCAAACCCAGTGGAACTGGTACCACAACATATCCAAAGCTGAAGTTCCTAGCACTAAGTGGCCCCGAGATAGGGGGCCCCAAAATCGGTTCAGAAAATGTCATTCTCTGCTGCAGAAAAGTTCTCGACATTTTCTGAACCGAGTTTTGGGGCCCCATAGCTCAGGGCTACTTGGAGCTAAGTACCTCAAATTTGGTGTGCTAACCCAGTGGAACTGGTACCATAACATATCCAAGGCTGAAGTTCCTAGCACTAAGTGGCCCCGAGATACAGGGCCCAAAATCGGTTCAGAAAATGTCATTCTCTGCTGCAGAAAAGTGCTTGACATTTTCCGAACTCACTTTGGGGCCCCGTATCTCAGGGCCACTTGGTGCTAGGAACCCCAAATTTGGTGTGCTAACCCAGTGCAACTGGTACCATAACATATCCAAGGCTGGGGTTCCTAGCACTAAGTGGCCCCGAGATACGGGGCCCCAAAACCGGTTCGGAAAATGTCATTCTCTGCTGCAGAAAAGTGCTTGACATTTTCTGAACCGAGTTTGGGGCCCCATAGCTCAGGGCTACTTGGAGCTAAGAACCTCAAATGCTTGGTGTGCTAACCCAGTGGAACTGGTACCATAACATATCCAAGGCTGAAGTTCCTAGCACTAAGTGGCCCCGAGATACAGGGCCCAAAATCGGTTCAGAAAATGTCATTCTCTGCTGCAGAAAAGTGCTTGACATTTTCCGAACTGACTTTGGGGCCCCGTATCTCAGGGCCACTTGGTGCTAGGAATCCCAAATTTGGTGTGCTAACCCAGTGAAACAGGGCCCCAAAACCGGTTCGGAAAATGTCATTCTCTGCTGCAGAAAAGTGCTTGACATTTTCTGAACTGATTTTTGGGGCCCTGTATCTCGGGGCCACTTGGTGCTAGAAACCTCAGCTTTGGAAATTTTATGGTGCTAGTTCCACTGGGTTTGCACACTAAATTTGGGGTTCTTAGCACTAAGTGGCCCCAAGATATGGGGCCCCAAATTCGGTCAACTGTGTCCATCTGCAGCAATGTCATTTTGGGACCCTTTGGGTTCAGAGACCCCAAATTTTGGCTGCAGCTAGGGGGCATCTAGGAACCCTTAACTAACGAGTTTGAAGTTCAGGGGACCTATGGCTGCAAATGGGCACAGTGATGCTGCAAATGGGCATTGTTGACCCTCTTTTCCACCTACAGTAGCTGTGCATTTCTCACCCTCGTCTTATACTCGGGTCAATAAGTTTTTCCCATTTTTTTGTGGTAAATTAGGGCCTCGACTTATACTCGGAACGACTTTTACTCGAGTATATACGGTATATATATATATATATATATATATATATATATATATATATATATATATATATAACCATTTTCCGAAATTCAAATTTCATATAGAATGAATTCAAATTCGAATAGAAAAGATTAGACTAGAAATAGAAAATAGACTAGGAAAACAATAGAACAGAATTGAGTAAAATATAATGTGTATATATATTATATTTTATTCTATTGTGTTCTATTTTTTTTTCTATTCTAATCTTTTCTATTCGAATTTGAATTCATTCTATATGAATTTCGAATTTCAATAGATAGTTATATATAAATAAATATCTAATATATATATATATATACATACATATATATATATATATATATATATATATATATATATATATAAAAATCAATTTTCCGAAATATTCAAATTTCATATAGAATTAAATTGAATTTAAATAGAATAGTAAATAATATCATAGAAAAACAATAGATCAGATCGGAAAAAAAAAATATATATATAAATAACCATTTTCTGAAATTCGAATTTCATATAGAATGAAATCGAATTTGAATATAAAAGATTAGAATAGATTAGAAAATAATAGAAAAGAGGTTTGCTAATCATCAATTAGCCTTCTGAGCCAATGAGCAAACACATTGTACCATTAGAACACTGGAGTGATAGTTGCTGGAAATGGGCCTCTATACACCTATGTAGATATTGCACCAAAAACTAGACATTTGCAGTTAGAATAGTCATTTACCACATTAGCAATGTATAGAGTATATTTGTTTAAAGTTAGGACTAGTTTAAAGTTAGCTTCATTTAAAAGTACAGTGCTTTTCCTTCAAAAATAAGGACATTTCAATGTGACCCCAAACTTTTGAACGGTAGTGTATATATATAAATACTTTTTATATATATATATATATATATATATAACTATTTTCCGAAATTCGAATTTCATATAGAATGAATTCGAATTCGAATAGAAAAGATTAGACAAGAAATAGAAAATAGACTAGAAAAACAATAGAACAGAATTGAGTAAAATATAATGTGGTTATTTATATATATATATATATATATATATATATTTAAAAAAAAAAAAAAAAATATATATATATATATATATATATATATATATATATATATATATATATATATTTTTTTTTTTTCTGATCTGATCTATTGTTTTTCTATGATATTATTTTCTATTCTATTTAAATTCAATTTAATTCTATATGAAATAGAATATGAAAATGGTTATAATATATGTATATATTTGATATTTATTTATATATAACCATCTATTGAAATTCGAAATTCATATAGAATATAGAATGAATTCAAATTCGAATAGAAAAGATTAAAATAGAAAAAAAAATAGAACAGAATAGAATAAAATATAATATATATATTAGATTCTTTTCTGTTCTATTGTTTTTCTATTCTAATCTTTTCTATTCGAATTTGAATTCATTCTATATAAATTTCGAATTTCAAAAGATGGTTATATATATAAATATTTTATATATATATATATATATATATATATATATATATATATATATATATATATAAAACCATTTTCCGAAATTCCAATTTCATATAGAATGAATTCGAATTCGAATAGAAAAGAAAATAGACTAGAAAAACAATAGAACAGAATAGAATAAAATATAATATATATATTAGATTATTTTCTGTTCTATTGTTTTTCTATTCTAATCTTTTCTATTCGAATTTGAATTCATTCTATATGAATTTCGAATTTCAAAAGATGGTTATATATATAAATATTTTTTATATATATATATAACCATTTTCCAAAATTCTAATTTTATATAGAATGAATTCGAATTTGAATAGAAAAGAAAAGATTAGACTAGAAATAGAAAATAGACTAGAAAAACAATAGAACACAATTGAGTAAAATATAATGTGTATATATATTATATTTTATTCTATTCTGTTCTATTTTTATTTCTATTCTAATCTTTTCTATTCGAATTTGAATTCATTCTATATGAATTTCGAATTCCAATTGATGGTTATATATCAATAAATATCTAATATATATATATATATATATATATATATATATATATATATATATATATATATATATATATATATATATATATATATATATATATATATATATATATATATATAAAACCATTTTCCGAAATTCGAATTTCATATAGAATGAATTCAAATTCAAATAGAAAAGAAAATAGACTAGAAAAACAATAGAACAGAATACAATAAAATATAATATATATATATTAGATTATTTTCTGTTCTATTGTTTTTCTATTCTAATCTTCTCTATTCAAATTTGAATTCATTCTATATGAATTTCGAATTTCAAAAGATGGTTTTATATATATATATATATATATATAACCATTTTCCGAAATTCGAATTTCATATAGAATGGATTCGAATAGAAAAGATTAGACTAGAAATAGAAAATAGACTAGAAAAACAATAGAACAGAATTGAGTAAAATATAATGTGTATATGTATTATATTTTATTCTAATCTATTTTTTTCTATTCTAATCTTTTCTATTCAAATTTGAATTCATTCTATATGAATTTCAAACCATCCAATAGATGGTTATATATCAATAAATATATATACCGTATATACTCGAGTATAAGTCGTTCTGAGTATAAGTCGAGGCCCTAATTTACCACAAAAAAATGGGAAAAACTTATTGACCCGAGTATAAGACGAGGGTGAGAAATGCACAGCTACTGTAGGTGGAAAAGAGGGTCAACAATGCCCATTTGCAGCATCACTGTGCCCATTTGCAGCCATAGGTCCCCTGAACTTCAAACTCGTTAGTTAAGGGTTCCTAGATGCCCCCTAGCTGCAGCCAAAATTTGGAGTCTCTGAACCCAAAGGGTCCCAAAATGACATTGCTGCAGATGGACACAGTTGACCGAATCAGGGCCCCAAAAATCAGTTCAGAAAATGTCAAGCACTTTTCTGCAGCAGAGAATGACATTTTCCGAACCGGTTTGGGGCCCCGTATCTCGGGGCCACTTAGTGCTAGGAACCCCAGCCTTGGATATATTATGGTACCAGTTCCACTGGGTTAGCACACCAAAGTTGGGGTTCCTAGCACCAAGTGGCCCTGAGATACAGGGCCCCAAAGTCAGTTCGGAAAATGTCAAGCACGTTTCTGCAGCAGAGAATGACATTTTCTGAACCGATTTTGGGCCCTGTATCTCGGGGCCACTTAGTGCTAGGAACCCCAGCTTTGGATATGTTATGGTACCAGTTCCACTGGGTTAGCACATCAAATTTGAGGTTCTTAGCTCCAAGTAGCCCTGAGCTATGGGGCCCCAAACTCGGTTCAGAAAATGTCAAGCACTTTTCTGCAGCAGACAATGACATTTTCTGAACCGATTTTGGGGCCCCGTATCTCGGGGCCACTTAGTGCTAGGAACTTCAGCTTTGGATATGTTGTGGTACCAGTTCCACTGGGTTTGCACACCAAATTTGGGGTTCCTAGCACCAAGTGGCCCTGAGATACGGGGCCCCAAAATCGGTTCAGAAAATGAAATTTTTTGCTGCAGAAAAAGTATTTATATATATAACCATCTTTTGAAATTCTAAATTCATATAGAATGAATTCAAATTCGAATAGAAAAGATTAGAATAGGAATACAATAGAACAGAATATAATCTAATATATATATTATATTTTATTCTATTCTGTTCTATTGTTTTTCTAGTCTATTTTCTTTTCTATTCAAATTCAAATTCATTCTATATGAAATTCGAATTTCGGAAAATGGTTATATATATATATATATATATATATATATATATATATATATATATATATATAACCATTTTCCGAAATTCGAATTTCATATAGAATGAATTCGAATTCGAATAGAAAAGAAAATAGACTAGAAAAACAATATTTTACTCAATTGTGTTCTATTGTTTTTCTAGTCTATTTTCTATTTCTAGTCTAATCTTTTCAATTTGAATTCGAATTCATTCTATATGAAATTCGAATTTCGGAAAATGGTTTTATATATATATATAAAATATTTATATATATAACCATTTATTGAAATTAGAAATTCATATAGAATGAATTCAATTTCGAATAGAAAAGAAAATAGACTAGAAAAACAATAGAACAGAATAGAATAAAATATAATATATATATATATTAGATTATTTTCTGTTCTATTGTTTTTCTATTCTAATCTTTTCTATTCAAATTTGAATTCATTTTATATGAATTTCGAATTTCAAAAGATGTATATAATTTTTTTTTTCCTGATCTGTTCTATTGTTTTTCTATGATATATATATATATATATATATATATATATATATATATATATATATATATATATATATATATATATATATATAAAATTTCCGAAATTCGAATTTCATATAGAATGAAATTGAATTGAAATAGAATAGAAAATAATATCTTAGAAAAACAATATGTATATATATGTATAAATATATATATATAAATATATATATATATATATATATATATATATATATATATATATATATATATATATATATATATATATATATATTAGAAAAAAAATAGTACAGAATAGAATAAAATATTATATATATATATATATATATATATATATATATTATTCTATTCTGTTCTATTGTTATTCTATTCTATTCTTTACTATTCTTTACTATTCAAATTTGAATAGAAAAAAATAGAATAGAATAGAATAGAGTAACAATAGAACAGAATAGAATAAAAAATAATATATATATATATATATATATATATATATATATATATATATTTATTATTATTTTTTTTTGTAAACGCTATAACTTTTGCGCAAAGCAATCAATAAACGCTTATTGCGATTTTTTTTTTAACAAAAATATGTAGAAGAATACGTATCGGCCTAAACTGAGGAAAAAAAATGTTTTTTTAAATATTTTTGGGGGATATTTATTATAGCAAAATCTAAAAAATAATGCGTTTTTTTCAAAATTGTCGCTCTTATTTTGTTTATAGCGCAAAAAATAAAAACCGCAGGGGTGATCAATTACCATCAAAAGAAAGCTCTATTTATGGGAAAAAAAGGACTTCAATTTTGTTTGGGAGCCACGTCGAACAACCGCGCAATTTTCAGTTAAAGCGATGCAGTGCCGAATCGCAAAAAGTGCTCTGGTCAGGAAGGGGGTAAATTCTTCCGGGGCTGAAGTGGTTAAAGACTTGTAGTTTTATTAGCTGTTTTTTTTTTTTGACAGGGGCGCAGTTTCAGTGCTTGCCATAGGTGCCATTTTCACTAGATATGCCTCTGGGAGACACAGAGAGAGAGAGAAAGAGAATGTAATCATTTTTATTTACCAATGACGGATGCAGTCTGGGGTGCGCTCAATCCCTCTCACAGCTTTTACTGCCATGGTGACGCGAAACCATGCAGCGTTCTTCTGGTTTGCTGAAGAGGAATATTATCTGAATATTATCTGAATATTATCAAATTCGAAAATAGAAATATTTTCGAATGCGATTGAAATAATTTCTAATACAGTTGAAATAATTTCGAATGCTGTTGAAATATTTTCGAATGCGGTTGAAATATTATCGAATCCGATTGAAATAATTTTGAATAAAGTTGAAATAATTTCGAATGCGGTTGAAATATTATCAAATTTGGTAGAAATATTTTCGAATGCGATTGAAATATTATCGAATACGATTGAAATAATTTCTAATACAGTTGAAATAATTTCGAATGCTGTTGAAATATTTTCGAATGCGGTTGAAATAATATCGAATCCGGTTGAAATATTTTCGAATTCGACCGATTTTCGAATTCGGTCGAAAACGAAACTGATTTGAAAAACGAATTTAATGAATTTAACGAATCTAACTAAACTAAATTAATTAAATAACGAATTAAAACGAAACGAAACAAATTTTTTCATTTTGCACATGCCTATGGCACGTTATGTTGATCACACTCACTTTGGTGTCTGTTTTTGGATCATAATTTGAACTGTCATTTCATCACACAATTTTTACCCACAAAGAATTGTTTGGATTTACCTTCAAGCGGTGCAGCTTCTCCTTTCCATAATTCATAATACGAACCAGGGCCATGGCTCTGTAATAAGTCGCTATGTCCGGGAGTCCCACCCCACCCTCCCGTTTGGGTCTCCTCAGAATCTCATATGACAACCTGGGATGTTTAGCTCCCGACACAAAGGTCATAAAAGCCCTTCATATTTGTTTGAAGAATGTCTGTGAAAGTGTCATGGGCACGGTATGCAAGACATAAATAAGTCTAGGGATTACACTCATTTTAAACGCATTTACCCTGCCGAACCACGTAAGAGTATGACTTCTCCACTTCTGCAAATCTTTTAATATAGATACTACCAAGGGACCATAATTTAGATCATATAGGCGCTTTGCATTTAAAGAAATATAAATCCCCAAGTAGGATAAAGAAGCGAAGTGCCAAACAAAAGAAAAGGAGTGGAGTGGTCATCATCCTCAAAGTAACATAGCTCAGCATCAACACTGACGTCTCAATATTTTAAAAAAAAAATTAGATATAAGGCCAAACCTGTCCATTTCCAACATACAAATCCCCTTAATCCTCCTATTTCCCCTAATCGTTCGCAGAAAGGGCTCCACCACCATAGCAAATAACAATCGGGACAATGGGAATCCCTGCCTAGTCCCATTCCGTATCTCAAAATAATCTGATAATCTATCATTGACTTTAACCCTTGCTCTAAGATCTGCATACAGTGCCATCACCCACCCCATCATCCGCTCTCTCAGACCCATCTCCCTCAGAACTCCGACCATAAACTCCCACCCCACCCTATCGAATGCTTTTTCAGCATCCATTGAGATTACTACACTAGGGGTCTGTTTCGGTCCATTATGCATCCAATGCAGTACATGCAGGGCCTGAATAGTATTGTCTCTGGCCTCTTGGCCCTTCATAAACCCTGTTTGATCTGGGTGAATCACTTTAACTATATGGTCTTGTAATCTTAGGGCCAGAATTTTAGTCAGGAGCTTAGTGTAAGAGTTAAGGAGGGAGATGCGTCTATAGCTGGAACAGCACTAAGGATACTTCCCTAATTTCAGGAGAACCGTCACATAAGCCAACAGTGCCTCTGGAGGCAATGGGTTAGAGACCGAGACAGAATTAAGGTATCTGCAAAGAAGAGCCAACAGGATTGGGGAAAACTTTTTATAATACATATCTGTGAAACCGTCTGGTCCTGGCTTTTACCCAATGGCAAAGCCGCAATCACTCCGCCCAACTCTTCAATCGAGATTGCTTTTTCCATTTCCTTCAGGGCTGCAGATGGAATGGCCTGCAACTCTGAGGCTTCAAGATATTCCCGAATTCTGTTGGCACGGCCACCCTCCATCGCCCCCACAGGAACTGAATCTATATTATATAGAGACCTATAAAAATGGTGAAACTCAGCTGCTATTGCTTGGGTGTCCACTATCTGCATATCGCGTGTCCTTGTAGTGTGAACATGGCGTAAATCCTGTTGTTTCTTTAATTGTCTGGCCAATAATCTCCCACCCTTATTCCCCTGTTAGTAAAAACGGTGGGCAAAATACTTGTGTTTACTTTGAACTTTCCGATCGAGGGGCTGTTTTAAGTCTACCCGCAGTTTCTCCAGTCTCTGCACCTCCCCAGGTTTTAAATAGGCCTTATGTTTAATTTCAAGTTTATGTATTTCCTCTAGAAGCTCAACTATTTCTTTCCGTCTCTCTTTTCTAATATGGGAACCCATTGAAATCAACTCCCCTCTAATGACCGCCTTATGGGCTTCCCATACCACTTGGTAAGACACCTCTTCTGATGTATTAGTCTCAAAGTATAATGCTAATGTGCGGGACAGAGATTCCACATTCTGTCTATCATCCAGGATAGATTTGTTCAATCGCCATGTTCTTTCCAGGCTCCCGATCATTGCTGTACATATCGCTAAGCTTATTGGAGCATGGTCTGACATGGCGATTGACTCAATAAATGATGAATTTATATAATTCAGATAGTGTTGATAGACCAACAACATATCGATCCTTGAATATACATTATGTGTTTTGGAATAATAGCTGAAATCCCTGTCCTGCTCATGCAGCACCCTCTAACTGTCTACCAAATGCAGAGAGTGAAGGCCCTGTTTAACATGCCTTAAAGCCTTATGATACACAAAGGTTTTCCCCGAAGAATTATCTAGACTGGGGTCCAAGGTAATGTTAAAATCCCCTCCCATAACCAATAAACCTTCCAAAAAATTCCCCAAAATATCCAAAGTAAAGTATAACACTGACCCTGGATCTTGCCCTTAACAAAAAGAAAACGGCCTTCAGGGTCTACTTGTATTTCTATAGGTACTAAGGGGCATTGTTTGAGGATAGCTATTGTAACTCCTCTGGCCCTAGGGATTGGTGAAGGTGCATAGAACCATTGATTATATGGAAAAAGAGGCATACGAGGGGTGGACTCTGCCATGAAGTGCGTCTCCTGCAGAAAGACATCTCTGCTTTCATGTGACACAATTCCTGCCAGAGACGGCCCCTCTTACCAGTCGAGCAAAGCCCTCTCACGTTATACGATACAATCTTCATTCTACCTATCATTCTCTCATTACTTCCATTAATCTCTTACTATACTGCTGCGCCTGATTGGTGTCTGTTCCCAACCTTCTGACCTCTCTCTCCCTGGATGCATCTGATGAGAAGAGGGAAGGAGAGAAAAAAGGACACACAAAACCATCTAAAACCCATAACCTACTATGCCACTGCCTGTGGCACATCCCCCTAAAGGGAGGATGAATCCGGGCAGAGGTGCACCACCTGTGCCCGGAGTCCCCCCCCTTCCACCTCTTGGCAGAAAACAAAGTCCCTTGTCTCGGGACCGACCTATTGGGGGAAAGATGGTTTAAAACATGAACAGGATACCTTGTGAAACCCGGGCTTCCATTTATATTCCTATACCATTCCTCTTTAGCTGTACTTCAGCACATTGCCTCCAATATCCCCAACAAAGGGGGGAAAACAAAACAGGAAAAAAGTATTTTGGGAGAGAGAAGGGAAGAAAAGAAAGGAAGGAAGAGAGGACAGAGGGAAAGATAGCAAACCAGAATCCTCCAACCACCCAAACACCCCCCCCCCAAATCCTACTCTAGGCAATCAGCTATTTTAGCTATTTTCTTATTAACCCTTTTCAATTTTCCCCCCTATTCAGGCATGTCCTTCCAACACCAAATTATAATCCTATCTGTCCATATCAATCATTCTGGTCGTTGTAGTGATGGTTTACAATTATTCAGTCTCCAATCTGGAAAATCCACCATGGGGAGCTCCAGCACCTCTGTGAAGTGTTGCAAATCATCTTTAGTTTTAAGTAATGCTGTTTTCCCATTCTGTGTTGCTATAACCCTGAAGGGATATCCCCAGCAATATTTAACATCAACTGCTTGTAGGACTTCCAACAAGGGTTTAATCATTCTTTGTTGCATAAGAGTTCTATATGATAAATGTGAAAATAGAGCTATTTGTGCACCTTCAAAGTCAACCGTGGATTTATTGCGGACCGCTTTCCTAATAGCTTCTTTCACTGAATATCTATGTATTTTACAAATAACAACTCTTGGTCTTTCTGCATTTTGGGGGTAGAGGTAAGGGCACGATGGACTCTATCAATTTCAATCTTATCTGGTGTGGATGGCCCCAGAATTAGCTGAAACAAATGATCACCTTTGGAAGCAATTCAAAATATTGTTTTATTTCAGGCAGGCCCCTTATACGTATATTTTGCCTACAATCTCTATTTTTCTTTATTATCCATCTGTTCCAACAGAGAGTTCAGCACTTCTTCATGGTATTTTGTCATGTCTTGGATATCAGCCACTCCTTGTCTAATATCGTCTTGGCCCATCTCCATTTCCTCCACTCTATGTCCCAGTGCCCCTATATCGTCCCTTAGCCCTTCCACAGCCTGCTTGCAGGACGATTCAACAGAGGTTATAAGTAATTGAATGTCATTCCTTGTAGGAAGTGCTCTCAAATTTTCTCTTAAGTCCCAATCCACTATCAACTCTGATTGAGATGCACGTGGTTCATTATTAAGGTCACAATACAAAGGGTTAACATACTGCACCTGCCCTGTAGAGGCTGTCTCTGGATTCATCTCAAGTCCTTTGCTGAGTTTTGCAGATTCATTGCTGGGCTTTGTAGTACCAAGATGTTCATTTTCCAAGGATTCAGCCCTTCCTCTTGGGATTCCCTCCACCTCCTGAATATTCGGGTCACCTCCAGTACATTCACCCTCCGGGCCCACAATTTCATCAGCATCAGCCATGGGGTCTCTCCCTTCTCCTGGGAGGTCCCTTTCCATGTTTATGCAGCTCTGCCTTGGGCTTAGGGATGCACGGCCGCCACCAGGTACTGTAATTCCTCTTCCTAAGCCCATCGCTCATCGACCCTGTGCAGGGGGATCATGTCCGGCCCTCCCCGTTCCTCTCTTCAGATCAGGGAAGCCGAATTTCCTTACCTCCTGGGCCCGGAGTTCTCTTACTTGCACTCCCTGAGTCCACGCTCTGCGCCATAAGGTAGGCTCTGAGCCCATTCGCCTGGCTCTTTCCCCCACCGCTGAGCGGGAGTGCAGCTGTACGATGGCATGTAGACATGCCGTAGCTGATTAGGAGCCCGCCGAACCACCGTTGCCTGTCTTCCTGGAGCCCAGGGATCACGGAGCAGCACGCTCAGTCAGCGTGTCTGTTCATGCCATGCCCCCCCACAAAAATTTAATTTTAACAAATTTTTCCTCACACACAGAATATGCATACTTGCAACTACACCCCAAAACACATTCTGCTACTCCTCCTGAGTAAGGCGATACCACATGTGTGAGATTTTTTCACAGCCTGGCCACATAGAGAAGCGCAACATCCAAATAGCACCTTCAGCCATTATCCACTTTAAGAAAAGGCCTTCTTCTGACACTTTTTGTTTACAAGTAAAAATCTGTATTTTTTGCTAGAAAATGACTTAGAACCCCCAAACATTATATATTTTTGTAGCAGAGGTCCTAGACCAGGGGTCTCAAACTGGTGGCCCTCCAGCTGTTGCAAAACTACAAGTCCCATAAGACATTGCAAAGCTGACAGTTACAAGTATGACTACCACAGGCAGAGGCATGATGGAACCTGTAGTTTCACAACAACTGGGGGGCCACCAGTTTGAGACCCCCACCCTAGACAATAAAATGGTGGGTTTTGCAAATTTTTATGTCACACGGTATTTGCTCAGCAGTTTTTCAAACACAAATTTACACACTAACGCATAAATACCTTTTAATGAATTTCAATGCACACAGAGAAAATATAATACCAAAATTTTCGGTAAAATATAAAATATAGTGTTGCGCCGGGTAAATAGATACCAAACATATCATGCTTTAAAATTGCACACGCTTGTGAAATGGCACCAAACATCGGTATTTGAAAATCTCCATAGGCGACTGTTGCAGATGTTTTGTGCACTGGTACAGATGTGATGGGGGACTGACAGATGTTTTGTGCACTGGTACAGATGTGATGGGGGACTGACAGATGTTTTGTGCACTGGTACAGATGTGATGGCAGACTGACAGATGTTTTGTGCACTGGTACAGATGTGATGGGGGACTGACAGATGTTTTGTGCACTGGTACAGATGCGATGGGGGACTGACAGATGTTTTGTGCACTGGTACAGATGTTTTATGGGAACACTGACAGATGTGTATGGGTACAGGGGTGATAGTAGTGCTTGGTGTACTGTTTGTGGGGGATCTATGACAGCTCTGTGTGTAAAATTATCCTGATTGGACACAGCTGTCACGTGATCGGGAGGGCCAATCACAGTGCCCATATCCCGATAATAATAATAATAATAAATGGCGTCAACCAAACACTAACCGTGAGTGAAAGAAAAGTTTTTTGTGTTATCATTCATATTCTCTGAAAAATGGAAAAGAAATCATAAATTCTTCCAGGGTATGTAAACTTATGAGCACAACTGTAAATATATATATCTTAAAATTGATCAATCCTGATGCTGATGTACTGATGACCTGATTGGCTGAATGCGCTGATCAAGCAAAATTTTCCCAACGAGCTGGATCATGAGAAGTTGGTTGAAATATTGATTGAAATATCGACTTCTCATAAAAGGGAATGGCCACACATGGATCGAAATTCAGCAGGAACCGGCCGAATATTCGATTCATGTATGGCCAGCTTAAGGGTGAAGTTCCTCTTTAACCTCTATTGTAAAATGACGGCCGGGCAGGAGCACTGTTGTTCATATGATATCCTCCCAAGATCGTGCCTTGCATACGCCCCACGAGCCATGCTCAGCGCAGTCTGTCAACCACTGTGTCCATCGGACATGACTGATGACAGATCACTATACCGGCCTGCTGCCAGTACCATGTGATCGCTGTGGCCTTTTAAGCAGATCACATGACAGTGGTACACAATGAATGGCTTTGTTACATGCCTTTCATAGTGTACTATTGTGATGAGCTCTGTAATTGGTCACAGTCATCACATGGTATAGAAAGGGCCAATCACATCCCATCTGTATTGTGATTAGCTGTGGCCAATCAAAGCTCCAGGCCACAGAATGAGTAGTTTTCATTCAGAAAAAAATGGTTGCTTATAACTGTAAAGTGCACAGTTACACGCAATCATAGTGTGTAAAAAAAAACCTGATCACCTTCCCAGAATAGTACAGTGTTACTGTGGTAACACTGTATTGTTCTGATCACTGTATGTGAAAAAAAATTAAGAAAAACAAAAAATAAAAATGATTTGAAACATTATTTTTTTTTTACATACTGTCATCAGTCAGTGCCCCTGATCACCGTCACACCAGTTATATGATGGCGCTGTACTGCGCTGGTGACAGTGTGTAAAAATGTTTTTAAAATGTTGAAAAAATATTGTTTTTAATTTGTTCATTTTCCAAATAATTGTGACAAAAAACTACAACTTCAAAAAACTTGCCATGCCTCTTACTAAATACCTTGGACTGTCTACTTTCCAAAAAGGGGTCATTTGGGGGGATATTTGTACTGTCCTGGCATTTTCAGGCCTCAAGAAATGAGATAGGGTGTCAGTACATCAGGATTGAACAATTTTCAGATAAATTGGAGACGGAAAGTATTTAGACCCCCTTAAATTTTTCACTCTTTGTTATATTGCAGCTATTTGCTAAAATCATTTAAGTTCCTTTTTTTCCTCATTAATGTACACACAGCACAATATTGACAGAAAAACACAGAATTGTTGACATTTTTGCAGATTTATTAAAAAAAGAAAAACTGAAATATCACATGGGCCTAAGTATTCAGACCCTTTGCTCAGTATTTAGTAGAAGCACCCTTTTGATCTAATACAGCCATTAGTCTTTTTGGGAAAGATACAACATGTTTTTCACACCTGGAATTGGGGATCCTCTGCCATTCCTCCTTGCAGATCCTCTCCAGTTCTGTCAGGTTGGATGGTAAACGTTGGTGGACAGCCATTTTTAGGTCTCTCCAGAGATGCTCAATTGGGTTTAAGTCAGGGCTCTGGCTGGGCCATTCAATAACAGTCACGGACTTGTTGTGCAGCCACTCCTTCGTTATTTTAGCTGTGTGCTTAGGGTCATTGTCTTATTGGAAGGTAAACCTTCGGCCCAGTCTGAGGTCCTGAGCACTCTGGAGAAGGTTTTCATCCAGGATATCGCTGTACTTGGACGCATTCATCTTTCCCTCGATTGCAACCAGTCGTCCTGTCCCTGCAGCTGAAAAACACCCCCACAGCATAATGCTGCCACCACCATGCTTCACTGTTGGAACTGTATTGGACAAGTGATGAGCAGTGCCTGGTTTTCTACACACATACTGTTTAGAATTAAGGCCAAAAAGTTCTATCTTGGTCTCATCAGACCAAAGAATCCTATTTCTCACCATCTTGGAGTCCTTCAGGTGTTTTTTTTAGCAAACTCCATGCGGGCTTTCATGTGTCTTGCACTGAGGAGAGGCTTCCGTCGGGCCACTCTGCCATAAAGCCCCGACTGGTGGAGGGCTGCAGTGATGGTTTACTTTCTACAACTTTCTCCCATCTCCTGAGTGCATCTCTGGAGCTCAGCCACAGTGATCTTTGGGTTCTTCTTTACCTTTCTCACCAAGGCTCTTCTCCCCCGATAGCTCAGTTTGGCCGGACGGCCAGCTCTAGGAAGGGTTCTGGTCGTCCCAAATGTCTTCCATTTAAGGATTATGGAGGCCACTGTGCTCTTAGGAACCTTAAGTGCAGCAGAATTTTTTCTGTAACCTTGGCCAGATCTGTGCCTTGCCACAATTCTCTCTCTGAGCTCTTCAGGCAGTTCCTTTGACCTCATGCTTCTCATTTGCTTTGACATGCACTGTGAGCTGTAAGGTCTTATATAGACAGGTGTGTGCTTTCCTAATCAAGTCCAATCAGTATAATCAAACACAGCTGGACTCAAATGAAGGTGTAGAACCATCTCAACGGTGATCAGAAGAAATGGACAGTATCTGAGTTAAATATATGAGTGTCACAGCAAAGGGTCTGAATATTTAGGACCATGTGATATTTCAGTTTTTCTTTTTTAATAAATATGCAAAAATGTCAACAATTCTGTGTTTTTCTGTTAATATGGGGTGATGTGTGTACATTGAGGGAAAAAAATGAACTTAAATGATTTTATCAAATGGCTGCAATATAACAAAGAGTGAAAAATTTAAGGGGGTCTGAATACTTTCCGTCCCCACTGTATATACCATCCTTTGTGGACTCTTTAACTTTCCTGCAGACTAAATAATATCCACTGATTTGGGTTATTTTAACTAAATAAATGTTGCAGTATACATTTTGGCCTAATTTTTTGAAGAAAGATTATTTATTTTCAAAATTTTGTAACAGAAACAAAAAAAAAACTAATTTTTGCTCAAAAAAACAAACAAAAACAAAACAGCAGTGATTAAATATCACCAAAAGAAAGCTCTATTCATGTGAAAAAAATGATAAAAATGTAATTTGGGTACAGTGTTGCATGACTGTGCAATTGTCATTCAAAGTGTGACAGCGCTGAAAGCTGAAAATTAGCCTGGGCAGGAAGGGTGTAAAAGTGTCTGGTATTGAAACGGTTAAGGTTTCAGTTTTTCATCCAGGCTAGGCTGTCATGCATCAGTCTATGTCCCCATTGCTTGTGATAGCAATGGAGTAGCTTGTTAGCCGCTCCAATTGTTATTACAGGAGAGCCGACCGTCGGCTCTAAAAAATGGTCCCGGCGTAATGCCTGCAGCACCCTGGTAAAACCACTTGAAGTGAAATGACATACCAGATATGTGATTTGGCGGCAAGTGGTTAAGATTTGGTTGACCCCATGACTGATTTATTCAAGAATGATCTGGACTGCTAAGTTTAGTTGTGCCTTTCCTGAGCAGACACAATGCCATTGTATTCTGTTCACTGTCCTATATTGTGACATATCCATCCACAGAGTATCATTTGATTATCTTCCATATCTATTTTTAACAGTTCAATAGTACAACATGATCACTGCATTAACAAGATGACGCATTATTGTTGATCTAATATGAGGGCTGTCAATTCTTTTATCCCTTTATTTGTAATTGCAAGGATTTCAAAACTAAAATTATAGCCGGATAAATTATCATTTTCGATTAAAACACAAGTATCATAATTATAATAATGTGTAAAGTGCTGACGTAAGAGAAATATTGCCTCCATTCTTTGGTGCTTTAGGGTAGCATTGTGGAGGGATAGCTTTTTACCAAGTAAACTCTTGTCTCTGGCTTAATCAGCATAATGAGTCTTCATAACAGGTCCTTTCTTTGCTTTATTCAGATAAAGAGCTTATAACAAGCATTATTATATTTAAATATCTTCATTATACAGACATTAATGGCGTATGCTCATAAATAAAATGCAGAAACAGCACAGATATGCACTTTCTGATATCCTGTAAATCCTGCAAAGCCTTTTACATAATGAGATTGAGAACACATTCATTTTTTGTGTTTTTGTGTTGCTGCTACTTTTAGCTGTAATAGCATCTGAAAGATATTGAAGGTTAGCCTATGACAAAACCATTTTTGCACAGTGTTACCCTGGCTCCTCCTCTCTGACATACATCACATCGAAGATTTTACACATAGCTTTATTACTAGGATGCACAGGAACACCACTCAAACATAAGTAGATAGGAAAGCACTAATGTGTGAGTGCTTGCTTCTAAGCTAACCTGAGACTTTTGATGGTGGTCAGACGTGTTGACATGATCTAAAGTGTAGTGGTTTTGCTTTTTTTTCTCTTTATTATGATCAGGGCCAACAAAAATTAAAATATTTTGAGCTTTTGGCAGACAAAATATGAAACATCGTATAGTAATAAAATATTGTGTACTTACTTTTTGTATTCTTACAGGCAGCCAGCAGTTGGAGCTCTCGACTCATTTTCACATGTTTTTTTTGTTTTTTCCTTACTGCCTCCTTGTTTACAGAGCTTAATAGCTCAAGTTTACACATGAATGAACCAGAGCAGTGAATCAACCCCCTCTCCCCCCTCCCTGCAAACAATTCTGATTCAGGTTTGAAGCAGACAGAATGTGCCTCAAGGCAGGCAGTATTTGCTTTGCTTTTTTTCAAAATTCCATAGTGCTTTGTGAATCCTTTGTCTTATGTGCACTTTGTTTAAAATATTATTTGTGAAAATGAGATTTACATGGTAATAAAGCATCTGTTTAAAAATGTAAACAAAAGTAAAACTGACCCAAAATGATTATATTTTAAAAAACATTTGAAAATGGAATTGGAGTACATACTTGGGTGTTGCTGCCAGTTCAGTAAATACAGTAGAATAACTATTCCACAACTTGATTCTGTATTGGTACTCAGTCAAAGCAAATTAAAAAAATAAATACATTATCAAATATTACATATATGAAGTAAAAAAGTAATTACTTTATTGCCTTTCCAAAAATATTACACATAAAAATCACTAGGTATTTAGGAGCTGGAAAAGTTGGTACTGTAAGGGCTATGTCACACTTGTGATCCTGCTGCTTACAAGAACCCATCAGTATCAGGATGGAGGACACAGCAGGGAGGTGTAACTTTTGCTTGTCCCAGGTGGATAAGCAAAAAAAAGTCTTGCCAGCAACATGCTCACAAGTGTGATATTGGCCTAAAAGAGGTGTGGTGATCTATAGCTATGTGCATATCAAGCTAATAATCATCCACTGAATATTGGTATCTTAAAGCAAAACTAGAGTTTCTCATGTTTAAAAGAGAAGTATGGCCAAAGCTTTTTTGGTCATACTTCTCTTGTGGGTCACAAGAGTATACTTTCTTTTGCTCTTCTGTGACCCAAATTCAGCTGAGAGCAGACTATTGGTCGCTATTGCCCGCTCTCCGCTGATATAGCAGAGCCGCTCCAGGAAGGATCCTGAGAATTTTGTAGGGGTCCATCTGGCTGCCTGATTGACAGCTGGCTTTGCCTCTCAGTGCACGGCTGGGAGCCAGAGCAGGCTGCACCTGCCCCCTTTCCTGCCCAGCACTCCAGAGAGCACTGGAGGAGTAGAGTGGAGATCAGTGACTGACTGTCACTGCTCTCTGCTCTGAGCAGACTGAGAGCTGAGTGATCAATGGTCATGTGATTGCTCAGTTCTAGGGCTTAGTGCTGACATGGGGCAACTGCAGCATCACACTGATGTTGCAGAATAAAAATGCCCAAAATTTCTCCTTTTAAGTGTTTAAGGTATTTTTATGCAGTCAACTCAAATAACTATATTAACGTGTTAATTTTTTTTATTATTGTTTTTGCATAGTTTGAGACTCTTTACAGTATGTACTTGGCGGTAAAATTATTTCCATGTACTTCTTTTTTTTGTAATTCTTTTATTTCTTTCAAAGAACATCACATGTCAATTAACAGATACAGATGTAACAAATGACAGCATATACAGAGATGATTAAGTCATAGGCATGTCACATAAAGGGTTATAGACCGAATCAGAAGTGGCAATCAAACAGACCCCTTAATTATATGTTCAGTGTAGCGTATGGAGGGTTATAACCTTATGGTGGGGTAGTCTGAAAACCCAGCCTGAGATAAACAAAAAGAAACGAAAATTTCTCAAGTATCAACTTAATAACCCGTTCGAATCTACATAGCAACCAAGACTGACTAGTGATAATAAGATTAAAAATTTCCCAGCTGGCCGGGAGGGATACCTCCCATGCGACCAGCTGGGTCCAGTCGTGGGAGCACAGATAGGCAATGTGTATCAGGATATTCTCATTATCTGACTAAACTTTCCCCACAACTGGAGGGGATTGAGAGGGAAACAGAGGGGAGGGGTAGAAAAGGGGAAAAGAGGGGGAAAGAAGGAAAAGGAAGAGATTACAGCGGCGGTGGCGCCCTCCGGCCAGGCAGGCAGCCCAGGCCTCGGAATCATTCAGCCTGAGCCATCTCCTGGAGGTACGATTCAGAGTAAATAAAGTGTTGCCAAGGTCTCCAAGTCTCCCGAAAGGCCTCCTCCCTGTCGTACAGCGTGGCCGTTAGATCCTCCATATTTCGAAGTTCGTTCACTTTAGCATACCACTGCATTTTTGTAGGTGGGGACTCCGATCTCCAACATAAGGGTATACATGCCTTGGCTGCATTCAATAATTGAATGGTTAGAGAGGCTTTATATTTCTTGATCGGACGTTTAGAGAGATGCAGCAAACAGGCCCCAGGGTCTCCCTCCAAAGCAACACCAGTCAGGTGTTCAACTGTGCGTGCCACCTCCAACCAGTAAGGTTTGATTTTGGGACAATCCCAGAAAACGTGAAGCATCGTTCCCTCTCCCTCCCCACATCGCCAACATGAGCTAGAAACCTGTGGGAAAAAACGGTGCAGAGTAGAAGGTACTCTGTACCATCTGGTCACAACCTTATAGCACGTCTCTTGAACCCTGGTGGCCAGGGATGATTTCTGGGCAAAATGTAGGATCTTTTCTCTTTGTGATTCAGTGAATTGTACGCCTAGTTCTTCTTCCCAGTTAGAGAGAAAGGGGGGTACGAATCCTTCTGCTGGTGATATCAGTGAGGAGTAAATCAATGATAGACAATGGCGGGTCGGTTCTTTACGATGACAGATTTGTTCCAGCTCTGTAAGCTGGCGCGATATACCCGGAGTCCGTGCACAACGGCGTAGGAAATTGCGAAGTTGGAGGCCGCTCAAAAAGTCTAATGGAGGGTCAGAACCTGCCAACCGGGCGTCTGCCGTAAGCTGGCCAGTCGGGCCTAGAAAATCGTGGAGGTGCGGCCAACTGCCCTCCCTCGTCAAGTGACGGAATACAGGACCCCCGCAACCGGGTGAAAAATCAGGGTTGCCCGGAATTGGCACCATAGGTGAGGGTATAGGGGATATCGAGGAATGCCTGAAGGCATCTCTCGCCACCTGAATCGTGCTTCCTAGAGTGGGGTGGGCAGCGATGGCCTTCGGTATGGGAGTGGTGGTCCAAGGCCAGCTCTTGGCCGTGCCTTCGGAGTCCTCGAACTCCATCGTCACCCACTGCTTTGCCTCCGCATGACAATGCCAATCCACTACCCTGGTGAGGTGAGTTGCCCTATAGTACGCTTTCACATCAGGGAGACCAACCCCACCTTTGTGTTTTGCCATGTGGAGAAGTTGCAGTTTAATACGCGGCTTTCGGTGTGACCAGATAAAGTCGCGGAACAATGAATGGATCCGTTTGAAGAAGGGAGGAGGGAGACGAATGGGGAGGGCCTGTAGCAGATAGAGCACCCTTGGCATGGCTGTCATCTTGATGGCATTACATCGACCAAACCACGTCAGGGTCAGGGAATGCCAGTGGAGCAAGTCCGTCTTGAGACGAAGGAGTAGAGGAGCAAAATTCGCCTGATATAAATTGGCAGGGTCGGGGGTAATGTCTACTCCCAGATATGGGATAGTATCGGTTGCCCAATGTAACTGGTACTCTGCGCGCAGACGGCGTACTATGTCTGTGCCCACCGTGATATTAAGTAAGGAGGATTTTGTTAAATTAATTCGGAACTGGGAGAGATCTCCATAGATTCGGAGGGAGTGAAGTAAAGTAGGAAGTGAGGCCAGTGGGTCCGTCAGGAAAAAGATGAGGTCGTCGGCGAAAGCGGCTACCTTATGTGACCCAGAGGATTTGTGGTAACCGATGATGCCCGAGTTCGCCCTTATCCTGCAAAGGAAGGGCTCCAACGTGAGTATAAAGATTAGCGGAGACAGAGGGCAACCCTGTCGGGTGCCATTGCGTATGGTAAAGTAGCTCGACCTTGTTTCGTTTACCTTAACTGCTGCTGTAGGATGAGAGTAGAGGGATAGTGTCACGAAGATCCTGCCAGTAATTGGCGTCCCAGGCGCATGGGAACCCGGCCACGGGTCCCATTGCGCATGCGCACGCGTTCACAGGTGCGGTCACGCACGGGCACGCGCACGCGCACTCCCGCTGGTGTCAGGCGGGCTATTTAAACCTGCCTGTCACACTCCATCCCCGCTGTCTGCTCTACAGCGTTCTGTGAGTGTTACCTGATCTGATCTGTGTTTCCTGTTATCTGACCCGGCTTCCTGTTTGACGATCCTGCTATCTGCCTGCACCAGACCCTCTTGGCTTGCCTGACCATCCCTCTGCATTACCCCTGGTACCTCTGCTGTCTGAACGTTACTGACTACCGGCTTGTTGACCCTCCGCTGTGTTCATCAGCTTCCAGTCTGCTATTACCTGCTGTTGTTCCTGGTTCCAGTCCAGCTTCCAATCTGCTATTACCTGCTGTTGTTCCTGGTTCCAGTCCAGCGTTCCAGGCTACCTTCTGCTGTGTTCCAGCCCAGCGTTCCAGTCTACTACCTGCTGTTGTTCCTGGTTCCAGTCCAGCTTCCAGTCTGCTATTACCTGCTGTTGTTCCTGGTTCCAGTCCAGCTTCCAGTCTGCTATTACCTGCTGTTGTTCCGGGTTCCAGTCCAGCTTTCCAGGCTACCTTCTGCTGTGTTCCAGCCCAGCGTTCCAGGCTACCTTCTGCTGTGTTCCAGCCCAGCGTCCCAGTCTATTACCTGCTGTTGTTCCTGGTTCCAGTCCTGCATTCCAGTCTCCGTCCTCAGTCTACTCCTCAGACTACTGACTCCAGAGGGTGCCACCACTACTGGACTTTCAGCAACTGTTGATCCTGCCAGGCACCCATACCACTCTTCACTCCTGGCCCTCTGTCTCCATTCCAGGGGAACGGGAGTGGGAGCTGTAAGGGAGGTCTTTTCCTGCACTTCAGGCTCACAACCTACCAGGTACGTGACAGTAGCAGACAGCCATGTCTGAGCCTGAGCAGGGAACGTCTCCCATGGAGGAACTCTGTGCACACCTGGCAGGATTGACTGAAGCAGTCAAGAATCTGCAGCAAGGATACACCAGACTGGAGGAACGAGTGTTAACCCTGTCTAACCCCATTGGGGCCCAGGGAGCTACCTCTGCTCCTGCTCCTTCAGTTGGGCCTTCCTCAACGGTGGTGATGCTCCCTCCGGAACCTAAGGTTCCCACACCTGAACGTTTCTTTGGAAATCGTCATAAGTTCAGAGCCTTCCGCAACTCCTGCGAACTGTTTTTTGCTCTTCAGCCACGTACCTTTTCCCTGGAGGCTACAAAGGTGGGCTACGTGATTTCTTTACTCTCTGGTGACCCCCAAACCTGGGCCCATCGCCTCTTAGAGCAAAAAGACATATCTCTGACCAACCTCTCCACTTTCTTTGATGCACTAGGCCAGTTATATGATGACCCCCAGCTATCTGTAACTGCAGAGGCGGCTCTACACACCCTTCAACAAGGTCGCAGAGCAGCAGAGGATTATGTGGCCGAATTCAGGAAGTGGAGTGCGGATACTAACTGGAACGATGCGGCTCTCCGTTATCAATTTCGGTTGGGACTTTCTGATCCTCTGAAGGATGAACTGGCCAGGGTGGGTACACCACAGACTTTAAATGCTTTAATCGATCTAGCTATTCAGATCGATCGACGCCTACGGGAGCGCAGGTCTGAAAGAGCTATGGGGTCTTCTCGTCCAACTTGGGTTACCCCTAGAGTTCCCCATCACCCATCATCAACACCACCTACCTCCACGCTTAACTTACCTGAGCCAATGCAATTAGGAGTCCTGCGGCCTTCACTCACCCCAGAGGAACGACAACGTCGTCAAGCAAATAACTTGTGCCTGTATTGTGGGGAACCCAGGCACTATGTCAGGAACTGTCCCCTCAAACTTCGTAAATGTTTATCCCTATCTACTGACTATGTGACATCTCTGGTTAAAAATACCACTCACCTTGCTCTTCCTCTTCTGCTACAGCTTCCAGGGAAGTATCTACGAATCACCGCCATTATTGACTCAGGAGCTTGCAGCTGTTTCATGGATTCTTGTTTTGCCAGCCAACACCAAATACCCCTGTCACCTAAAGCCCATGGACTTTCTATCCATCTAGCTGATGGGACCGCTATTAAGTCTGGACCTGTCACCCAAGAGACTATGCCAATACCCGTTTTCATTTCCAACGTCCATCAGGAACAGCTACGTCTGGACATTATTGCTTCACCCCTGTTTCCCATAATTCTCGGCATGCCATGGTTACAGGCCCATAATCCGGACATAAATTGGATCACGGGTGAGGTGACCTTTCCCTCTCCTTACTGCCAACAGTTTTGCAGAACCCAGAACACCCAGGAGAACCCTACTCTGTTGTGCCTAGATACAGACCCTAGTTTACTTCAATCCATTCCTTCCGCCTATCATGATTTCCTGGACGTATTTAGTAAACAGAGGGCAGAGGTGTTACCCCCTCACCGGGCCTATGACTGTCCCATTGAGTTACTTCCTGGTGCTGAAATTCCTTTTGGAAGAATATTTCCCCTGACTGAGGTGGAGCAAGGGGCATTGAAGGAATACATTGACGAAAACCTCAAAAGAGGCTTCATTCGTCCATCCACGTCCCCCGCAGGTGCAGGCATCTTCTTCGTGCAGAAAAAAGATAAAACCCTCAGGCCGTGTGTGGATTACCGCGACCTAAACAAAATTACTGTGAAGTATCGGTACCCTCTCCCCTTAGTACCCGAGTTGTTTCAGAGACTGGGGACGGCTACCATATTCACCAAACTTGATCTCCGTGGGGCCTACAATTTAGTTCGTATCAGGGATGGAGACGAATGGAAGACCGCTTTTCGTACCCGTTATGGACATTTTGAGTACCTCGTGATGCCTTTCGGCCTGTGTAATGCCCCTGCCACATTTCAATACTTTATTAATGATGTGTTACGTGACTTTCTAGACCTGTTTGTCATCGTCTATTTAGACGACATATTGATTTTCTCTTGTTCCCTTGAATCCCATCGCAGGCACGTCAGAAGTGTATTGGGCCGACTTCGACAACACGGTCTATATGCAAAGGCTGAAAAATGTGAATTCGAACAGGAAAGTATTCCATTTTTAGGGTTAGTCATCTCCAGTAAGGGCATTAAAATGGACCCCCAGAAGGTCACGGCTGTTCTAGATTGGCCAGTTCCGACTGATAAGAAAGGAATCCAGCGATTCGTTGGATTCGCTAATTTTTATCGCAAATTTATTAAGGGGTTCTCAGCCATCATTGCACCCATCACACAGCTTACCAAACAGGGTACACGCTTCCATTGGTCGGCCGAGGCTCGGCATTGGAGGAGTGGCGCTATCTGTTGGAGGGTGCCGCTCATCCAGTTTTAATCTTTACAGATCATAAGAACCTGGAGTATTTGAGGTCTGCAAAGAGGTTGAAACCACGTCAGGCCAGGTGGGCTCTCTTTTTCTCCAGGTTCTCCTTCCATGTCACTTACCGTCCTGGCTCCAAGAATACCAAACCTGACGCCCTGTCTAGGATGTTTCACAAACCTCAAGAGATTTCCCCTCCAGACACCATTTTGTCTCCAGGGAACTTTCTTCTACTTCAGGGAAACCTGCTTTCCCAGATTAAACAGGCCTCCGCAGAAATGGAATCTTCCATTAAGACAGAGCTCCAGGTCAAGGATGGGTTATTGTGGCATGAGAGTAGGATCTTTATACCTGAAACATTACGAGTTCCAGTACTAGAGCTTTGTCACGATCATGCGCTGGCTGGGCATTTCGGTGTAGCTAAGACCACTGATTTGGTTCAGCGCACCTTCTGGTGGCCTCAGCTGCGCAAAGATTGTAAAGAGTTTGTAGAGTCCTGTACCACCTGCCTTAGGAACAAGGGGCACAAAACAAAGGCATGGGGTCTACTAAAACCCTTGCCTGCCCAGATAGACCCTGGAAAATGCTCTCAATAGATTTTATTGTAGAACTACCCCCGGCCGGGGGCTTCACTTCAATCTTTGTCATAGTGGACCGGTTGTCGAAGATGGCGCACTTTGTCCCAATGAAGGGTACCCCTTCAGCTACAGAAACAGCACAAGCATTCATTAAAGAGGTCGTCAGGCTCCATGGGGTACCAGTTAACATTGTTTCAGATCGAGGGGTACAATTTACCTCTCGATTCTGGAGGGCTTTGTGTAAAACCTTGGACATTGAACTCTCATTTTCATCGGCTTATCACCCCCAGACTAATGGGCAAACAGAAAGAACAAACCAGACCCTTGAACAATATTTGCGCTGTTTTTCTTCCTTTGCCCAAGATAATTGGATTGCTGTTTTACCATTGGCCGAATTCGCTTATAATAATTCTATTCATTCTGCTATCAAGCAAACTCCGTTTTTTGCAAATTATGGTTTCCACCCCTCAGTTTTACCAAACTCTCTTCCAGAAGGCACAGTACCCGCAGTCCAGGAGAAATTGGATTTCTTTACCTCTAACAACCAAATTTTACAGGACACCATGACCAGAACCCAGGAGTACAACAAAGCAACCTTCGATAAAAAGAGGCGAGGTGAGCTCTTACTTGCACCTGGGGATCAGGTATGGTTGTCCACCATAAACCTTAAGTTGGCCTGCCCTTCCAAGAAATTGGGTCCCAAATTTCTTGGACCATTTTCTGTTAAAAGGAGAATTAATGAAGTTGCATATGAACTTGAACTCCCGGATTCACTAAAGGTACATCCAGTTTTTCATGTGTCCTTGCTTAAACCATCTATTACTAACCCATTTCCAGGTCGAAGTACGGATCCTCCTGATCCAATCCTGGTAGATGGGGAAGAGGAATTCGAGGTGGAGGCTATCATGGACCACAGGAAAAGAGGTAACCAAAATCAATTCTTAATAAAGTGGAAGGGGTTTGGCCCAGAGGAGAATTCTTGGGAACCAGAGGATAATATTCATGCTGAAAACCTGTTACAAGCCTTTAAAACAGCTCATCCAGAGAAATTTTTTCAAAGGGGCATCCGGAGGCTGCCCCTTGGGGGGGGGGGGGCAATGTCACGAAGATCCTGCCAGTAATCGGCGTCCCAGGCGCACGGGAACCCGGCCACGGGTCCCATTGCGCATGCGCGCACGTTCACGGGTGCGGTCACGCACGGGCACGCACGCGCGCACTCCCACTGGTGTCAGGCGGGCTATTTAAACCTGCCTGTCACACTCCATCCCCGCTGTCTGCTCTACAGCGTTCTGTGAGTGTTACCTGATCTGATCTGTGTTTCCTGTTATCTGACCCGGCTTCTTGTTTGACGATCCTGCTATCTGCCTGCACCAGACCCTCTTGGCTTGCCTGACCATCCCTCTGCATTACCCCTGGTACCTCTGCTGTCTGAACGTTACTGACTACCGGCTTGTTGACCCTCCGCTGTGTTCATCAGCTTCCAGTCTGCTATTACCTGCTGTTGTTCCTGGTTCCAGTCCAGCTTCCAGTCTGCTATTACCTGCTGTTGTTCCTGGTTCCAGTCCAGCGTTCCAGGCTACCTTCTGCTGTGTTCCAGCCCAGCGTTCCAGTCTACTACCTGCTGTTGTTCCTGGTTCCAGTCCAGCTTCCAGTCTGCTATTACCTGCTGTTGTTCCTGGTTCCAGTCCAGCTTCCAGTCTGCTATTACCTGCTGTTGTTCCGGGTTCCAGTCCAGTGTTCCAGGCTACCTTCTGCTGTGTTCCAGCCCAGCGTTCCAGGCTACCTTCTGCTGTGTTCCAGCCCAGCGTCCCAGTCTATTACCTGCTGTTGTTCCTGGTTCCAGTCCTGCATTCCAGTCTCCGTCCTCAGTCTACTCCTCAGACTACTGACTCCAGAGGGTGCCACCACTACTGGACTTTCAGCAACTGTTGATCCTGCCAGGTACCCATACCACTCTTCACTCCTGGCCCTCTGTCTCCATTCCAGGGGAACGGGAGTGGGAGCTGTAAGGGAGGTCTTTTCCTGCACTTCAGGCTCACAACCTACCAGGTACGTGACAGATAGTATCCAGCTGAGCATTGATGAGTGGAGACCGATATGCTCCAGGGTGGCCTGTATGAAGGACCAATCTACACGGTCGAAAGCCTTCTCTGCGTCTGTAGACAGCAGGAGAAGGGGTCGCTGTGATGTCCTGGCTGCATGAATCAAATTGATTACCCTGATGGTGTTATCACGGGGTTCTCGCAGTGGCACAAAACCTGCCTGGTCCTTATGGATCAAGCTTGGCATATGCAAAATTAGCCTATTGGCCAGTATCTTGGCAAACAATTTCAGATCAGTGTTCAGGAGAGCTATCGGCCGGTAGCATCCACACCGCAAGGGATCCTTCCCCTCTTTAGGGATAAGGGAAATATAGGCTCTTAAGGTGTCAATGGGAAAAGAGTTGCCTTCAGTGATCGAATTGAGTGCAGATATCAGGGGTTTAGAAAGCGTCTCAAAGAATGTCTTATAGTACGCCGGTGTAAACCCATCTGGGCCTGGGGCTTTCTTAGGCTTTGAGTTCGCTAGTGCCACACCCAATTCTTCTAAGGTGATGGGTTCCTCTAATTCTTCCTGGACCGCAGTCGGGAGTGAGGGCATACCCGACATGGTGATGTAAGATCGGGGGGTAAATCCCCCAGCAAAATTAGGGTCCTCCGATGGTTGCCCGTCAAGGTTGTAAAGGCCTTCATAGAAGGACCGAAACTCCGCTGCGATATCAGAGGATGTAGTCATCTTCCGACCAGAGGATGACAGGATGTGTGAAATATAGGTTTTGGTACGTGGGCCACGTAGTGCTCTGGCTAGGAGCGAGCTAGGTTTATTGGAGTACTCGTACATCGTTCGGCGTGCCCACGCCAATTTTTGTTTCGCTTTATGGAACAAGAGTGCACGAAGCTCCTCGCGGGCTTTAAGGAGGTCATGGTGGGTGGAACGGGCAAGACTGGCCTTATGGGCACCCTCCAGAGTACGGATCTGGGCGAAGAGTTCATCAATGCGGCGTGTTCTGTCTCGCTTAAGGCGGGCACCTATACTAATTAAAGTGCCCCTAATAACTGTCTTGTGAGCCTCCCAAACCGTTAACGGGTTGGGAACTGAGGCTTCGTTGACAGCGAAGTATTCTCGCAACTTGGCCTGTATTTCTGAACAAATCTCCTCTGCTTGCAACAAGGCTTCATTAAGCCTCCAGGAGGGTGGAGTCCGGGTCGTTGGCCCCAGCTGAAGTGTCATATGAATCGGTACATGGTCCGAGAAGGAAATGACATCTATGGAGGTATTCACCACCCTAGCTAGATCTTTATGTGTAATCAGCAAATAGTCCAGTCTCGAGTAAGAGTGGTGGACTGAAGAGAAATATGTATAGTCCCTATCTTGAGGGCACGACAGACGCCAAGGATCTATTAAGCGTAGAGCATGGAGGTCTGCTTTCAATCGCTTGAGGCGTGCATAAGAAAGATGGGATGAGCCGCGTGAGGCATCTAGCAAGGGATCCATTGTAAAGTTAAGATCCCCCCCAAAGACAAGCACCCCCTCCGAAAACTCCAGTAACTGAGGTAGCAGCTTCCGCAGGAATTGTGGATGGTCTACATTGGGGAAGTAAACATTGGCGAAGGTGACCTGCACATCAGACACCCTTCCCTTTAGGAGGAGAAAACGACCCTGGGGATCCACCCGCTGCGCCTCGAAGACCCATGGAACTGATTTTGCTACAAGGCTGCTGACCCCCCTAGATTTGGAGATGGGCGATATGCTGTGGTATGCCGTCAGGAACGTTCCATTAGTCAATTTAGGAATACGATCACCATGGAAGTGTGTTTCCTGTAAAAAAGCAATTTGGGTTTTGCCTTTACGCAGATCAGTTAGTAGCTGGGAGCGTTTTTCTGGAACATTAAGACCACGTACATTAAGGGAGGTGACCTTTAGGAGACCCATAACGCCAGTTATCAATCCGGTAAGCAAGGACAGTAATGTGAGGTAGGTAATCTTCTCCAGTTTCAGTCCCCACCCAACCAGGGGGCAACACCACCGACAGAAAGAAAAGGGGAACTAAGGAGGGGGGGAAAGAGGGGGGGAGCAAGCAGAGGGGGTAGAGGAGGGGAGAGCAGGCAAGAAAAGGAGGGGGGAAGGGGGGGGAAGGGGAGAGAAGGGGGGGTAGGGGAAAAAACAATCTAGTAAGACAGTTACTCTCTGGTCCTCCGATTAGCACTAAAAAGTCCAATCGGGTGACCGCCCTAAATGGGGGTGGACAGGGCAGTGAGGATTATTTTTGGTCAGAGAATTCAATGACCAAAAATTAAACAAAAATGGGAGTCATTGAATTAGGAGATGCACTAGGTAGGGGCTATGAGAACCAATAAAGACAAATATAATGTTAGAACCAACTTAACATCAGATATAGTCGAGCGAACATGAAGTAAACATACCATAAGTAGATACCAGTCCGTTGTAACCACAGGGTGTTGCTGCATCGGGAGGAGGGCTCTGTGGCTCAGGGATCCGACTTAGGTCATGGATGTCAATAGGTGGAACCTGTCGGAGTTTTCTCCGTCCCTTCCCCCGGTGCCTCAAGACCGGGACACCATTTTCCTGGATAGTAAATATCTGCAGCAATTGAATGTAAAAAATAAGGTTAGGTGGGCTATAAAAAAAGAAAGATAACATTAGCAGCAAAGATGCTGCAACAACCTGAAGAGCATCTCAACTATCTGGAACCCATCATGGTCCGCTGCAAATAAAATACTCAGGTCAACTCTTAATGCAATCTGGCTATCTGAGATGCACAACATTCCCCCCCTCCCCACCAAGGTAGTCCCCAAATATAAAAAAGAAGAGTAAAAATAAAAGTAAAAATAGGCACTCAAGGTGAATGCAAAAAAGGTGGAGAAACGTCTTCTTCTGTTGCGATTTTAGTTAACCAGCTATTTTCAAACCTTGTCCATGGGACAACAAAAGAAAAAAAATGATAGGTGTCGTCTCTTAGGTTTGACAGGGGTCTTGGTGGTTGACGGGGCAGTTTCAAAGGAAGTCATAGAAGCAGTACCGCTAATAGTAGAAACTGCTGGGAGGGAATACTGCACAACCTTACCAGACCGTGCGGAAGTAGAGGCGGTCAATCTTCGGATGTCGTTGGATGTGGTCTGTAAGCGTCTCGATTGGGTGGACGGGAACGTGGTCGTCTGATCCTCTGTTGCCTGGGCAATGCTGGACTTGGGGTGTCCTGGGACAGCAGGTAGTCAAACCAATTAGGTACACTGACAGCTGGTTTGGCAATGAATTGGAAGAGGTCTGGTAGCTGATCTGGCGTGCGGAGGTGAAACTCTGAGCCTTGCTTCCGGACAATCAGGTGAAAGGGATGACCCCAGCGGTATGTGGCTTCGGCTTCCCGTATCACCTCCAGCAATGGTCGCAGCAGGCCTCTCATAACACGGGTCTGTCTGGATATGTCAGGAAAGATCCGTACGGGCGCCCCATCAAAGTCAATCGTGCCCTTCTCCCATGCTAGGCGCAGGATCTCTTCTTTAATTGTGAAAAAGTGCACCCTGCACAGAACATCACGGGGGAGATCTTGGTCTGCTGGGGCCCGCTGCGCTGTGGGGGGGGGGGGCCCAGGTATACGGTGAACCCTATCCAGCTCCAGATCTGCGGTAGGTGGCTTACCCAGAACCTGGTTCAAGATCGCCACGACAGTAGAGCGGAGATCTGGGCCCATGGTAGCCTCCGGGATACCTCTGAGGCGTAAATTGTTCCGCCTGCTCCTGTTTTCGCCATCATCGATCCGCAGGTGGACATCCACAAGATGGCGGTGGTAAACTTTATGTTCCTGTTCTAGGGAGGTGATGCGTGCGTCTGTGGTTGTCTGCGAGGCCTCCAACACAGTCACCCTTTCCTCTACCGTATCCACCTGCTGTTTTAAGTCATGCAGTTCGTTTGTAAGTGCATTAACTATGGAGGTTGCCATAGCATTGAGATCCTGCTTTGTAGGCAGGCCTGAGACTATGTCTTTCAGGGATTCCTCCAGGAGGCTGCTCGTTCCCCCTGTGCTCTCAGAGAGCAATTGTGAGTTCAAAAAGGGGTTGGCAGGGGACTGTATGGGAGAGTGAGACCTGGGGGGGAGAGGGGGAAAATCTTCCTCCGCTGCTGCAGCGTCCGCCTGTCCCCCCTTCTTACTTGCTGACACGGCGGTACCTCCCGGCGGGACTCGTGGCAGCGCCATCTTGCCTCGTGCGGCCGGTGAAGAAAGCTGGTGCTGCCGCAGGAAATAGTGAGAAATCTCGGGTCCCCTCCGTTCCTCACTGGCCGGCGGGTGTTTACGATCCCCTGGCATGAGAAGCTGGCTCGTCTGAGCGGTTATATGGGAGATTCTCGACCCGTCCCAGTGCAGAGCTCCGGTCTGAGCGTCCTCACGCTTCCATGGTTTAGCCACGCCCCCCATTTCCATGTACTTCTTTGTGTTTAGTAGTGCTTTAGAATAAATTTGTACTTAAAAGGATTGTGTGGAGTTTTTAATGTTTATTAAAGGAGATGTGTGGGAATCCAAAAAATAAACCCACAGTTTGGCACGAATAGTCTCTTACTGGGATGATCCTGCATCTCGGGTCAGTATAGTTATAAAGCAGTCCACCATCAACTTGAAAAGGTAAAACAAAGTTTAGTGATAATCCACGCAATGCCATTAACAGGCCATTAGTCTTTTTTCCTCAGACAAATGACTTATTGATCAAGGATAAAACTTGAAATTTACCATACACATGCCATATAATTAATAACATTCACCAGGTCTGGCACTTACATGTCCCATTGTATGGCAGCAATGATGTAAGTCGTCTCACACCAAAGGGTGTATTCAATGGATAGATGTTTTGCTTGAGTCTATTTGCTTACGTCTAGCAAGGTTACTCTGTGGTATAAGCAAGGAAGCTCAGACTTCTGCAGTGTGTAAATGTGCTTTTACTATACCAAGATGCTGTACATACAAAACTATTACAATCTTAGGAATACAATATAAGACAGATATCTATAACAAGCAAAATGCCTAGCAAATGAACAGCCTATGGTTTATAACAGTACAAATACACTTAAAAGTTACTTATCTTCTGTTGCTGTATGTTGATCTCCATTGGCAATGATTCTTCTGGAGGTCAGGCACTGTTCTTGTATCATGAGTAGGGATGAGCTTCGTGTTCGAGTCGAACCCATGTTCGACTCGAACATCGGCTGTCCGGTCGTTCGCCGAATTGCGAACGATATGGGCCGTTCGCGCCAAATTCGTGTGGCGCGTCACGGCCCATAATTCACTGCGGCATCGCAGTGCATTGCTTGCTGATGATTGGCCAAGCATGCACTATGACCCGCATGCTTGGCCAATCACAGCGCCGCCTGAACAGAGAGCCGTAATTGGCCAAAGCCAAGGAGGCTTTGGCCAATTATGGCTCAGGGGATTTAGTACACGCCCCACACTATATAAGGCCGCCTGCACGGCGGCCCTGTGTAGTGTGTGTTCCGGCGTTGAAAGAGATAGACAGAGAGAGAGACAGTGTCATTTGATTTGAGTTAGATAGATTAGGCAGAACAGTCAGTCAGTTAGCTGCACTTACAGCGTATTGTGTATATATATGCATCCCAGGTGTTGCATATATATATATACACTGTATTCAGTTTAGCTAGATCCGTTCCTGTTTTCTTCTAGACTATTTACATTTAGTGCAGTGCGTCCTGCTCACAGTGTTCAGCTAGATCCGTTCCTGTTATCTTCCTACTGACAGGCAGGCTTGTCTTGTTACAGTATTAACAGCTACCTAAAGAAAATTACTGGTGTTTAGGGATGAGCCGAACACCCCCCGGTTCGGTTCGCACCAGAACCTGCGAACGGACCGAAAGTTCGCACGAACGTTAGAACCCCATTGACGTCTATGGGACTCGAACGTTCGAAATCAAAAGTGCTCATTTTAAAGGCTAATTTGCATGGTATTGTCCTAAAAAGGGTTTGGGGACCCGGGTCCTACTCCAGGGGACATGTATCAATGCAAAAAAAACTTTTAAAAACGGCCGTTTTTTCGGGAGCAGTGATTTTAATGATGTTTAAAGTAAAAAAAAAAAAAGTGAAATATTCCTTTAAATATCGTACCTGGGGGGTGTCTATAGTATGCCTGTAAAGTGACGCGTGTTTCCCGTGTTTAGAACAGTCCCTGCACCAAATGACATTTTTAAAGGAAAAGATCTAATTTAAAACTGCTTGCGGGTTTAATGTCATGTCGGGTCAGGGCAATATGGATGAAAATCAGTGAGACAAACGGCATGGGTACCCCCCAGTCCATTACCAGGCCCTTTGGGTCTTGTATGGATATTAAGGGGAACCCCGCACCCAAATTAAAATAAGGAAAGGTGTGGGGCCACCAGGCCCTATATACTCTGAACAGCAGTATACAGGCGGTGCAAACAAGACTGTAGGTTTGTTGTTAAGTAGAATCTCTTTGTAATTTTGAACGGGTACATTTTTAACGTGTTTAGCTCCAGCCAAAAAATCTTTTTTAAGCTTTTTGGAAAACATAGGGAAGGGTTATCACCCCTGTGACATTTGTTTTGCTGTCTTTCCTCCTCTTCAGAAGATTTCACCTCACTTTTTGTCCCAATGAAAAATGTTTTTTTAAAATTTGGGTTTTTTTGTGGAACAAGGATTGGAAAGCATCAGTGGAAAGGAGAAATTGTTTTCCCATATTAACTCTTACAGGAGAGAATTTCCCTTCCTAGGGGACGATTTCATCTCACTTCCTGTTGTCTCCTTCCGTTTGCAAGTAGGAGTCGTTTGTAAGTTAGATGTTTGAAAGTAGGGTCCTGCCCTATATACTCAGCAGAAATTTGGGCCTTAGGTGTTGCTGTGGCCACAACACTGTAAGCCCTCACAGGGCCCTGCTGTGAAATATTAGATCAAGAATTGTAATTACATGCCCCTGTTGAACAGGAGCTGAAAAATTAGGCCTTAGGCACTGGTGCTGGTGCCACAACACTGCAACCCCTCACAGACACTCTAGTTGGAACGCAGGAACGAGCCCTGCTGCAAAGTATTGCATCAAAAATTGTAATTACACGCCCCTGTTAGACAGGGGCAGAAAAATTGGGCCTTAGGCACTGGTGCTGGTGCCACAACACTGCAACCCCTCACAGACACTCTAGTTGGAATGCAGGAACGAGCCCTGCTGCAAAGTATTGCATCAAAAATTGTAATTACACGCCCCTGTTAGACAGGGGCAGAAAAATTGGGCCTTAGGCACTGGTGCTGGTGCCACAACACTGCAACCCCTCACAGACACTCTAGTTGGAATGCAGGAACGAGCCCTGCTGCAAAGTATTGCATCAAAAATTGTAATTACACGCCCCTGTTAGACAGGGGCAGAAAAATTGGGTCCTAGGCACTGGTGCTGGTGCCACAACACTGCAACCCCTCACAGACACTCTAGTTGGAATGCAGGAACGAGCCCTGCTGCAAAGTATTACATCAAAAATTGTAATTACACGCCCCTGTTAAACAGGGGCTGAAAAATTGGGCCTTAGGCACTGGTGGTGGCGCCCAGAACCAAAAATGTTCTTACAAGCTATCAGCGTGATGATTGAGGAGGAAGAGGATAATTACTCAGGGATAGTCACTCAGCATCAGCATAGGCAGTCTTTGAAGGGATCTGAGATTTCCAAAAAAATTATTCGGTTACATCAGCATCAGGTGCTTGGTAGCTGGTGGTGATCCAAGACTGATTCATTTTTATGAAGGTCAGCCGATCGACCGAGTCGGTGGACAGACGCACCCTGTGATCGGTTACCACGCCTCCAGCAGCACTGAATGTGCGTTCCGAAAGAACGCTGGATGCAGGACAGGCCAGTAGCTCAATTGCATACTGTGCAAGCTCTGGCCAGTGATCCATCATCAAGACCCAGTAACCCAGAGGATTTTCGGTGGGAAAGGTGTCCAAGTCTGATCTTGCCCCTAGGTATTCCTGCACCATGTAAAACAGACGCTGGCGATGGTTGCTGGAACCGATCATACCTTGGGGCTGCGGACCAAAAAATTGTCTGAACGCATCGGTCAGACGGCCACCTTCTCCACTGCTCCTTCTTTGACTGACCGAAGCCTCAGCAACACGTTGTCCAGAAACAGGAGTTTGTAACCTCCCAGTCTCTGGGAACGCATTGCACAGACCTTTCTGTAAGGCCTCCCGAAGATGTTTCATCCTCTGCTCCCTCTGCGATGGCAAGATAAGGTCCGCAACCTTACCCTTGTGGATCAAGGAGGGTTGCCAGCCAGTATTGGTCCTTCTCCTTGATACCACGAATACGAGGATCCTTACGCAGGCTTTGCAGGATCGGGGAGGCCATGCAGCGTAGGTTTGCTGAGGCATTCGGTCCGGAGTCCTCTGGGTCACTAAGGACGACAACGTCCGCAGCCACCTCCTCCCAGCCACGTACAAGTCCATGTGTTTCTTGGGACTGATCCCTTAAAGACTGCTGCTGATGCTGAGTGCCAGGCTCCACCTCCATACTGACAATCTTCCTCCTCCTCCTCCTCGTCCTCTTCCTGTGTGATCGGCGGGCACGCATGAACACTGTCTGGATAAAGGGGGCCTTGAGAGCTAAGGAAGTCCTCCTCTTCCTGCCTCTGTTCTGCCTCAAGTGCCCTGTCCATTATTCCACGCAGCGTGTGCTCCAACAGGTGGACAAGGGGGACAGTGTCACTGATGCATGCACTGTCACTGCTCACCATCCTCGTGGCCTCCTCAAATGGTGACAGGACAGTGCATGCATCCCTGATCATGGCCCACTGGCGTGGGGAAAAAAAACCAAGGTCCCCTGACCCTGTCCTGGTGCCATAGTCGCACAGGTACTCATTGATGGCCCTCTGCTGCGTGTGCAGCCGCTGCAGCATGGCCAACGTTGAGTTCCACCTGGTGGGCATGTCACAGATTAGGCGGTTCTTGGGCAGGTTAAACTCCTTTTGGAGGTCCGTCAGCCGAGCACTGGCATTATATGACCGGCGGAAATGCACACAGACTTTCCTGGCCTGCCTCAGGACATCCTGTAAGCCTGGGTACCTGCCCAAGAACCGCTGCACCACCAAGTTAAGGGCGTGAGCCAAACAGGGCACATGGGTCATTTGTCCCTGTCGGAGGGCAGAGAGGAGGTTGGTGCCATTGTCGCAAACCACCATTCCTGCCTTAAGTTGGCGTGGCGTCAACCACCTCTGAACCTGCCCCTGCAGAGCTGACAGAACCTCTGCCCCAGTGTGGCTCCTGTCCCCCAAGCACACCAGCTCAAGCACCGCATGGCATCTTTTGGCCTGCGTACTTGCGTAGCCCCTTGAACGACTACGGAGCACCGCTGGTTCCGAGGAAGAGGCCATGGAGGAAGAAGAAGAGGAGGGGGTGGAGGAGAGAGGTGTGTCACAATCATTAGCATTTTGGAGGCGTGGTGGCGGAACAACCTCCAACACTACTGCACCTTGTCCTGCATCCTTCCCAGCTGCCAGCAGAGTCACCCAATGCGCCGTGAAACTTAGGTAACGTCCCTGTCCATGCCTGCTGGACCATGAGTCAGCGGTAATATGCACCTTACCGCTGACCGCCCTGTCCAGCGAGGCATGGACATTGCCTTCCACATGCCGGTAGAGAGCCGGAATCGCCTTCCGTGAGAAAAAGTGGCGTTTGGGTACCTGCCACTGAGGAACCGCACATTCCACAAACTCACGGAAGGGGGCAGAGTCTACCAACTGAAAAGGCAGGAGTTGAAGTGCTAGCAATTTTGCAAAGCTAGCATTCAACCGCTGGGCATGTGGATGGCTGGGAGCAAACTTCTTTCGGCGGTGCAGCAGCTGGGGCAGGGAAATTTGCCTGGTACAATCTGACGTCGGTGTACCAAAAGCAGATTGCCCACAAGTACTTGGCTGTGACACACCTAATTCTACACCTTCATTCCTCTCACTGCATGTCTCAGAGAGGACTGGAGGTCTAGTGGGGTTGGAAATCTCAGCTGATGAGGAGCAAGGAGAGATCCTCTTTGTTCTTTGGTGTGGGTCTTTTAGATACGCTTGCCAACGAACTGCATGGCAGGTCAACATATGTCTGGTCAAGCATGTGGTACCCAAGCAGGAGATGTTTTGGCCACGTGAGATACGCTTGAGACATATGTTGCAAATAGCAGCGGTGCGATCTGATGCACTCGTCTCAAAAAAGGCCCACACCAAAGAACTTTTTGAATAATGCGCAGAGACTGCAGCGCCCTGCACATGTGGAGCTTTGGGGTGTGATGCAGTCAATGTGCTGCTCTTAGGCTGGCCCCTGGAGGGCATCCTGCCTCGTTGGTGATGTGCCGCCTCCTCCTCCTCCTCCTCCTCCTCTCTCCTATCAGGCACCCACGTTGAGTCAGTGACCTCATCATCCCCTCCCTCCTCATCACTGGAGCAAACCTGGCAGAATGCTGCAGCAGGGGGAGCATGACTGCCAGATTGCTGTCCTTCTTGGGCACCCCCTCTGTCCGTGCTCATGTTACTGCCTTCATCGAGCTCAGTATCATCATCAGAGCCTTCCAAACGCTGGGCATCCTCCTGGAGCATGTACCCAACACTGTGGTCAAACAGTTCGAGGTACTCCTCAGGAGGACATGGTGAAGCTAGGGAAGGAGTCACTGATGACATTGAGCTGAGGGAAGAGGCCGCTGCTTTGCCAGACAAAGCACCCTGGGCATGGGTGAGAGAGGATGAGGAGGATGAGGACGGCTTGGTCATCCACTCGACCAAGTCTTCCGCATGTTGCGGCTCAACACGGCCAGCTGCCGAAAAAAAGGCCAAGCGTGTCCCATGGCCACGTGCTGATGAGGATGCACCGTCTCCACGACCAGCACTAGACACAGAGCCTGCTTGCCCTCTCTTATTGGCTTGTGACTGTCTGCCTCTCCTTCTTGGCCTTCCAGACATACTAATGGCCTGTAGCTGCACTAAGCTGGGATAGAACACCAGTAATTTTCTTCAGGTAGCTTTATATACTGTAACCAGACAAGCCTGCCTGTCAGTAGGAAGATAACAGGAACGGATCTAGCTGAACACTGTGAGCAGGACACACTGTACTAAATGTAAATAGTCTAGCTGCCTGACCGTGGTACTAATAGGATCAAATAGAACACCAGTAATTTTCTTCAGGTAGCTTTATATACTGTAACCAGACAAGCCTGCCTGTCAGTAGGAAGATAACAGGAACGGATCTAGCTGAACACTGTGAGCAGGACGCACTGTACTAAATGTAAATAGTCTAGCTGCCTGACCGTGGTACTAATAGGATCAAATAGAACACCAGTAATTTTCTTCAGGTAGCTTTATATACTGTAACCAGACAAGCCTGCCTGTCAGTAGGAAGATAACAGGAACGGATCTAGCTGAACACTGTGAGCAGGACGCACTGTACTAAATGTAAATAGTCTAGCTGCCTGACCGTGGTACTAATAGGATCAAATAGAACACCAGTAATTTTCTTCAGGTAGCTTTATATACTGTAACCAGACAAGCCTGCCTGTCAGTAGGAAGATAACAGGAACGGATCTAGCTGAACACTGTGAGCAGGACGCACTGTACTAAATGTAAATAGTCTAGCTGTCTGACCGTGGTACTAATAGGATCAAATAGAACACCAGTAATTTTCTTCAGGTAGCTTTACATACTGTAACCAGACAAGCCTGCCTGTCAGTAGGAAGATAACAGGAACGGATCTAGCTGAACACTGTGAGCAGGACGCACTGTACTAAATGTAAATAGTCTAGCTGCCTGACCGTGGTACTAATAGGATCAAATAGAACACCAGTAATTTTCTTCAGGTAGCTTTATATACTGTAACCAGACAAGCCTGCCTGTCAGTAGGAAGATAACAGGAACGGATCTAGCTGAACACTGTGAGCAGGACGCACTGCACTAAATGTAAATAGTCTAGATGCCTGACCGTGGTACTAATAGGATCAAATAGAACACCAGTAATTTTCTTCAGGTAGCTTTATATACTGTAACCAGACAAGCATGCCTGTCAGTAGGAAGATAACAGGAACAGATCTAGCTGAACACTGTGAGCAGGACGCACTGTACTAAATGTAAATAGTCTAGCTGCCTGACCGTGGTACTAATAGGATCAAATAGAACACCAGTAATTTTCTTCAGGTAGCTTTATATACTGTAACCAGACAAGCCTGCCTGTCAGTAGGAAGATAACAGGAACGGATCTAGCTGAACACTGTGAGCAGGACACACTGTACTAAATGTAAATAGTCTAGCTGCCTGACCGTGGTACTAATAGGATCAAATAGAACACCAGTAATTTTCTTCAGGTAGCTTTATATACTGTAACCAGACAAGCCTGCCTGTCAGTTGGAAGATAACAGGAACGGATCTAGCTGAACACTGTGAGCAGGACGCACTGTACTAAATGTAAATAGTCTAGCTGCCTGACCGTGGTACTAATAGGATCAAATAGAACACCAGTAATTTTCTTCAGGTAGCTTTATATACTGTAACCAGACAAGCCTGCCTGTCAGTAGGAAGATAACAGGAACGGATCTAGCTGAACACTGTGAGCAGGACGCACTGTACTAAATGTAAATAGTCTAGCTGCCTGACCGTGGTACTAATAGGATCAAATAGAACACCAGTAATTTTCTTCAGGTAGCTTTATATACTGTAACCAGACAAGCCTGCCTGTCAGTAGGAAGATAACAGGAACGGATCTAGCTGAACACTGTGAGCAGGACGCACTTTACTAAATGTAAATAGTCTAGCTGCCTGACCGTGGTACTAATAGGATCAAATAGAACACCAGTAATTTTCTTCAGGTAGCTTTATATACTGTAACCAGACAAGCCTGCCTGTCAGTAGGAAGATAACAGGAACGGATCTAGCTGAACACTGTGAGCAGGACGCACTGTACTAAATGTAAATAGTCTAGCTGCCTGACCGTGGTACTAATAGGATCAAATAGAACACCAGTAATTTTCTTCAGGTAGCTTTATATACTGTAACCAGACAAGCCTGCCTGTCAGTAGGAAGATAACAGGAACGGATCTAGCTGAACACTGTGAGCAGGACGCACTGCACTAAATGTAAATAGTCTAGAAGATAACAGGAACGGATCTAGCTGAACACTGTGAGCAGGACGCACTGCACTAAATGTAAATAGTCTAGAAGATAACAGGAACGGATCTAGCTGAACACTGTGAGCAGGACGCACTGCACTAAATGTAAATAGTCTAGAAGATAACAGGAACGGATCTAGCTGAACACTGTGAGCAGGACGCACTGCACTAAATGTAAATAGTCTAGAAGATAACAGGAACGGATCTAGCTGAACACTGTGAGCAGGACGCACTGCACTAAATGTAAATAGTCTAGAAGATAACAGGAACGGATCTAGCTGAACACTGTGAGCAGGACGCACTGCACTAAATGTAAATAGTCTAGAAGATAACAGGAACGGATCTAGCTGAACACTGTGAGCAGGACGCACTGCACTAAATGTAAATAGTCTAGAAGATAACAGGAACGGATCTAGCTGAACACTGTGAGCAGGACGCACTGCACTAAATGTAAATAGTCTAGAAGATAACAGGAACGGATCTAGCTGAACACTGTGAGCAGGACGCACTGCACTAAATGTAAATAGTCTAGAAGTTAACAGGAACGGATCTAGCTGAACACTGTGAGCAGGACGCACTGCACTAAATGTAAATAATCTAGAAGATAACAGGAACGGATCTAGCTGAACACTGTGAGCAGGACGCACTGCACTAAATGTAAATAGTCTAGAAGATAACAGGAACGGATCTAGCTGAACACTGTGAGCAGGACGCACTGCACTAAATGTAAATAGTCTAGAAGATAACAGGAACGGATCTAGCTGAACACTGTGAGCAGGACGCACTGCACTAAATGTAAATAGACTAGAAGATAACAGGAACGGATCTAGCTGAACACTGTGAGCAGGACGCACTGCACTAAATGTAAATAGTCTAGATGCCTGACCGTGGTACTAATAGGATCAAATAGAACACCAGTAATTTTCTTCAGGTAGCTTTATATACTGTAACCAGATAAGCATGCCTGTCAGTAGGAAGATAACAGGAACGGATCTAGCTGAACACTGTGAGCAGGACGCACTGTACTAAATGTAAATAGTCTAGCTGCCTGACCGTGGTACTAATAGGATCAAATAGAACACCAGTAATTTTCTTCAGGTAGCTTTATATACTGTAACCAGACAAGCCTGCCTGTCAGTAGGAAGATAACAGGAACGGATCTAGCTGAACACTGTGAGCAGGACGCACTGTACTAAATGTAAATAGTCTAGCTGCCTGACCGTGGTACTAATAGGATCAAATAGAACACCAGTAATTTTCTTCAGGTAGCTTTATATACTGTAACCAGACAAGCCTGCCTGTCAGTAGGAAGATAACAGGAACGGATCTAGCTGAACACTGTGAGCAGGACGCACTTTACTAAATGTAAATAGTCTAGCTGCCTGACCGTGGTACTAATAGGATCAAATAGAACACCAGTAATTTTCTTCAGGTAGCTTTATATACTGTAACCAGACAAGCCTGCCTGTCAGTAGGAAGATAACAGGAACGGATCTAGCTGAACACTGTGAGCAGGACGCACTGTACTAAATGTAAATAGTCTAGCTGCCTGACCGTGGTACTAATAGGATCAAATAGAACACCAGTAATTTTCTTCAGGTAGCTTTATATACTGTAACCAGACAAGCCTGCCTGTCAGTAGGAAGATAACAGGAACGGATCTAGCTGAACACTGTGAGCAGGACGCACTGCACTAAATGTAAATAGTCTAGAAGATAACAGGAACGGATCTAGCTGAACACTGTGAGCAGGACGCACTGCACTAAATGTAAATAGTCTAGAAGATAACAGGAACGGATCTAGCTGAACACTGTGAGCAGGACGCACTGCACTAAATGTAAATAGTCTAGAAGATAACAGGAACGGATCTAGCTGAACACTGTGAGCAGGACGCACTGCACTAAATGTAAATAGTCTAGAAGATAACAGGAACGGATCTAGCTGAACACTGTGAGCAGGACGCACTGCACTAAATGTAAATAGTCTAGAAGATAACAGGAACGGATCTAGCTGAACACTGTGAGCAGGACGCACTGCACTAAATGTAAATAGTCTAGAAGATAACAGGAACGGATCTAGCTGAACACTGTGAGCAGGACGCACTGCACTAAATGTAAATAGTCTAGAAGATAACAGGAACGGATCTAGCTGAACACTGTGAGCAGGACGCACTGCACTAAATGTAAATAGTCTAGAAGATAACAGGAACGGATCTAGCTGAACACTGTGAGCAGGACGCACTGCACTAAATGTAAATAGTCTAGAAGATAACAGGAACGGATCTAGCTGAACACTGTGAGCAGGACGCACTGCACTAAATGTAAATAGTCTAGAAGATAACAGGAGCGGATCTAGCTGAACACTGTGAGCAGGACGCACTGCACTAAATGTAAATAATCTAGAAGATAACAGGAACGGATCTAGCTGAACACTGTGAGCAGGACGCACTGCACTAAATGTAAATAGTCTAGAAGATAACAGGAACGGATCTAGCTGAACACTGTGAGCAGGACGCACTGCACTAAATGTAAATAGTCTAGAAGATAACAGGAACGGATCTAGCTGAACACTGTGAGCAGGACGCACTGCACTAAATGTAAATAGTCTAGAAGATAACAGGAACGGATCTAGCTGAACACTGTGAGCAGGACGCACTGCACTAAATGTAAATAGTCTAGAAGATAACAGGAACGGATCTAGCTAAACTGAATACAGTGTATATATATATATGCAACACCTGGGATGCATATATATACACAATACACTGTAAGTGCAGCTAACTGACTGACTGTTCTGCCTAATCTATCTAACTCAAATGAAATGACACTGTCTCTCTCTCTCTCTATCTCTCAGCACACCGGAACACACACTACACAGGGCCGCCGTGCAGGCGGCCTTATATAGTGTGGGGCGTGTACTAAATCCCTTGAGCCATAATTGGCCAAAGCCTCCTTGGCTTTGGCCAATTACGGCTCTCTGTTCAGGCGGCGCTGTGATTGGCCAAGCATGCGGGTCATAGTGCATGCTTGGCCAATCATCAGCCAGCAATGCACTGCGATGCCGCAGTGAATTATGGGCCGTGACGCGCCACACGAATTTGGCGCGAACGGCCCATATCGTTCGCAATTCGACGGACGGTCGAACAGCCGATGTTCGAGTCGAACATGGGTTCGACTCGAACACGAAGCTCATCCCTACTGGTGTTCTTTTGATCCTATTAGTACCACGGTCAGGCAGCTAGACTATTTACATTTAGTACAGTGCGTCCTGCTCACAGTGTTCAGCTAGATCCGTTCCTGTTATCTTCCTACTGACAGGCAGGCTTGTCTTGTTACAGTATTAACAGCTACCTAAAGAAAATTACTGGTGTTCTTTTGATCCTATTAGTACCACGGTCAGGCAGCTAGACTATTTACATTTAGTACAGTGCGTCCTGCTCACAGTGTTCAGCTAGATCCGTTCCTGTTATCTTCCTACTGACAGGCAGGCTTGTCTTGTTACAGTATTAACAGCTACCTAAAGAAAATTACTGGTGTTCTTTTGATCCTATTAGTACCACGGTCAGGCAGCTAGACTATTTACATTTAGTACAGAGCGTCCTGCTCACAGTGTTCAGCTAGATCCGTTCCTGTTATCTTCCTACTGACAGGCAGGCTTGTCTTGTTACAGTATTAACAGCTACCTAAAGAAAATTACTGGTGTTCTTTTGATCCTATTAGTACCACGGTCAGGCAGCTAGACTATTTACATTTAGTACAGTGCGTCCTGCTCACAGTGTTCAGCTAGATCCGTTCCTGTTATCTTCCTACTGACAGGCAGGCTTGTCTTGTTACAGTATTAACAGCTACCTAAAGAAAATTACTGGTGTTCTTTTGATCCTATTAGTACCACGGTCAGGCAGCTAGACTATTTACATTTAGTACAGTGCGTCCTGCTCACAGTGTTCAGCTAGATCCGTTCCTGTTATCTTCCTACTGACAGGCAGGCTTGTCTTGTTACAGTATTAACAGCTACCTAAAGAAAATTACTGGTGTTCTTTTGATCCTATTAGTACCACGGTCAGGCAGCTAGACTATTTACATTTAGTACAGTGCGTCCTGCTCACAGTGTTCAGCTAGATCCGTTCCTGTTATCTTCCTACTGACAGGAAGGCTTGTCTTGTTACAGTATTAACAGCTACCTAAAGAAAATTACTGGTGTTCTTTTGATCCTATTAGTACCACGGTCAGGCAGCTAGACTATTTACATTTAGTACAGTGCGTCCTGCTCACAGTGTTCAGCTAGATCCGTTCCTGTTATCTTCCTACTGACAGGCAGGCTTGTCTTGTTACAGTATTAACAGCTACCTAAAGAAAATTACTGGTGTTCTTTTGATCCTATTAGTACCACGGTCAGGCAGCTAGACTATTTACATTTAGTACAGTGCGTCCTGCTCACAGTGTTCAGCTAGATCCGTTCCTGTTATCTTCCTACTGACAGGCAGGCTTGTCTTGTTACAGTATTAACAGCTACCTAAAGAAAATTACTGGTGTTCTTTTGATCCTATTAGTACCACGGTCAGGCAGCTAGACTATTTACATTTAGTACAGTGCGTCCTGCTCACAGTGTTCAGCTAGATCCGTTCCTGTTATCTTCCTACTGTCAGGCAGGCTTGTCTTGTTACAGTATTAACAGCTACCTAAAGAAAATTACTGGTGTTCTTTTGATCCTATTAGTACCACGGTCAGGCAGCTAGACTATTTACATTTAGTACAGTGCGTCCGGCTCACAGTGTTCAGCTAGATCCGTTCCTGTTATCTTCCTACTGACAGGCAGGCTTGTCTTGTTACAGTATTAACAGCTACCTAAAGAAAATTACTGGTGTTCTTTTGATCCTATTAGTACCACGGTCAGGCAGCTAGACTATTTACATTTAGTACAGTGCGTCCTGCTCACAGTGTTCAGCTAGATCCGTTCCTGTTATCTTCCTACTGACAGGCAGGCTTGTCTTGTTACAGTATTAACAGCTACCTAAAGAAAATTACTGGTGTTCTTTTGATCCTATTAGTACCACGGTCAGGCAGCTAGACTATTTACATTTAGTACAGTGCGTCCTGCTCACAGTGTTCAGCTAGATCCGTTCCTGTTATCTTCCTACTGACAGGCAGGCTTGTCTTGTTACAGTATTAACAGCTACCTAAAGAAAATTACTGGTGTTCTTTTGATCCTATTAGTACCACGGTCAGGCAGCTAGACTATTTACATTTAGTACAGTGCGTCCTGCTCACAGTGTTCAGCTAGATCCGTTCCTGTTATCTTCCTACTGACAGGAAGGCTTGTCTTGTTACAGTATTAACAGCTACCTAAAGAAAATTACTGGTGTTCTTTTGATCCTATTAGTACCACGGTCAGGCAGCTAGACTATTTACATTTAGTACAGTGCGTCCTGCTCACAGTGTTCAGCTAGATCCGTTCCTGTTATCTTCCTACTGACAGGCAGGCTTGTCTTGTTACAGTATTAACAGCTACCTAAAGAAAATTACTGGTGTTCTTTTGATCCTATTAGTACCACGGTCAGGCAGCTAGACTATTTACATTTAGTACAGTGCGTCCTGCTCACAGTGTTCAGCTAGATCCGTTCCTGTTATCTTCCTACTGACAGGCAGGCTTGTCTTGTTACAGTATTAACAGCTACCTAAAGAAAATTACTGGTGTTCTTTTGATCCTATTAGTACCACGGTCAGGCAGCTAGACTATTTACATTTAGTACAGTGCGTCCTGCTCACAGTGTTCAGCTAGATCCGTTCCTGTTATCTTCCTACTGTCAGGCAGGCTTGTCTTGTTACAGTATTAACAGCTACCTAAAGAAAATTACTGGTGTTCTTTTGATCCTATTAGTACCACGGTCAGGCAGCTAGACTATTTACATTTAGTACAGTGCGTCCGGCTCACAGTGTTCAGCTAGATCCGTTCCTGTTATCTTCCTACTGACAGGCAGGCTTGTCTTGTTACAGTATTAACAGCTACCTAAAGAAAATTACTGGTGTTCTTTTGATCCTATTAGTACCATGGTCAGGCAGCTAGACTATTTACATTTAGTACAGTGCGTCCTGCTCACAGTGTTCAGCTAGATCCGTTCCTGTTATCTTCCTACTGACAGGCAGGCTTGTCTTGTTACAGTATTAACAGCTACCTAAAGAAAATTACTGGTGTTCTTTTGATCCTATTAGTACCACGGTCAGGCAGCTAGACTATTTACATTTAGTACAGTGCGTCCTGCTCACAGTGTTCAGCTAGATCCGTTCCTGTTATCTTCCTACTGACAGGCAGGCTTGTCTTGTTACAGTATTAACAGCTACCTAAAGAAAATTACTGGTGTTCTTTTGATCCTATTAGTACCACGGTCAGGCAGCTAGACTATTTACATTTAGTACAGTGCGTCCTGCTCACAGTGTTCAGCTAGATCCGTTCCTGTTATCTTCCTACTGACAGGCAGGCTTGTCTTGTTACAGTATTAACAGCTACCTAAAGAAAATTACTGGTGTTCTTTTGATCCTATTGGTACCACGGTCAGGCAGCTAGACTATTTACATTTAGTACAGTGCGTCCTGCTCACAGTGTTCAGCTAGATCCGTTCCTGTTATCTTCCTACTGACAGGCAGGCTTGTCTTGTTACAGTATTAACAGCTACCTAAAGAAAATTACTGGTGTTCTTTTGATCCTATTGGTACCACGGTCAGGCAGCTAGACTATTTACATTTAGTACAGTGCGTCCTGCTCACAGTGTTCAGCTAGATCCGTTCCTGTTATCTTCCTACTGACAGGCAGGCTTGTCTTGTTACAGTATTAACAGCTACCTAAAGAAAATTACTGGTGTTCTTTTGATCCTATTAGTACCACGGTCAGGCAGCTAGACTATTTACATTTAGTACAGTGCGTCCTGCTCACAGTGTTCAGCTAGATCCGTTCCTGTTATCTTCCTACTGACAGGCAGGCTTGTCTTGTTACAGTATATAAAGCTACCTGAAGAAAATTACTGGTGTTCTTTTGATCCTATTAGTACCACGGTCAGGCAGCTAGACTATTTACAGTTAGTGCAGTGCGTCCTGCTCACAGTGTTCAGCTAAAGCTACCTGTAGAAGGTTGGTGGTGTTCTCATACTACAGGCAAGCAGTTGATTTTGCTAGCTGCAGTATCAGTACATATATATATATATATATATATATATATATATATATATATATATATATATCCCAGCTTAGTGCAGCTACAGGCCATTAGTATGTCTGGAAGGCCAAGAAGGAGAGGCAGACAGTCACAAGCCAATAAGAGAGGGCAAGCAGGCTCTGTGTCTAGTGCTGGTCGTGGAGACGGTGCATCCTCATCAGCACGTGGCCATGGGACACGCTTGGCCTTTTTTTCGGCAGCTGGCCGTGTTGAGCCGCAACATGCGGAAGACTTGGTCGAGTGGATGACCAAGCCGTCCTCATCCTCCTCATCCTCTCTCACCCATGCCCAGGGTGCTTTGTCTGGCAAAGCAGCGGCCTCTTCCCTCGGCTCAATGTCATCAGTGACTCCTTCCCTAGCTCCACCATGTCCTCCTGAGGAGTCCCTCGAACTTTTTGACCACAGTGTTGGGTACATGCTCCAGGAGGATGCCCAGCGTTTGGAAGGCTCTGATGATGATACTGAGCTTGATGAAGGCAGTAACATGAGCACGGACAGAGGGGGTGCCCAAGAAGGACAGCAATCTGGCAGTCATGCTCCCCCTGCTGCAGCATACTGCCAGGTTTGCTCCAGTGATGAGGAGGGAGGGGATGATGAGGTCACTGACTCAACGTGGGTGCCTGATAGGAGAGAGGAGGAGGAGGAGGAGGAGGAGGAGGCGGCACATCACCAACGAGGCAGGATGCCCTCCAGTGGCCAGCCTAAGGGCAGCACATTGACTGCATCACACCCCAAAGCTCCACATGTGCAGGGCGCTGCAGTCTCTGCGCGTTATTCAAAAAGTTCTTTGGTGTGGGCCTTTTTTGAGACAAGTGCATCAGATCGCACCGCTGCTATTTGCAACATATGTCTCAAGCGTATCTCATGTGGCCAAAACATCTCCCGCTTGGGTACCACATGCTTGACCAGACATATGTTGACCTGCCATGCAGTTCGTTGGCAAGCGTATCTAAAAGACCCACACCAAAGAACAAAGAGGACCTCTCCTTGCTCCTCATCAGCTGAGATTTCCAACCCCACTAGACCTTCAGTCCTCTCTGAGACCTGCACTGAGAGTAATGAAGGTGTAGAATTAGGTGTGTCACAGCCAAGTACTTGTGGGCAATCTGCTTTTGGTACACCGATGTCAGATTGTACCAGGCAAATTTCCCTGCCCCAGCTGCTGCACCGCCGAAAAAAGTTTGCTCCCAGCCATCCACATGCCCAGTGGTTGAATTCTAGCTTGGCAAAATTGCTAGCTCTTCAACTGCTGCCTTTTCAGTTGGTAGACTCTGCCCCCTTCCGTGAGTTTGTGGAATGTGCGGTTCCTCAGTGGCAGGTACCCAAACGCCACTTTTTCTCACGGAAGGCGATTCCGGCTCTCTACCGGCATGTGGAGTGCGTCCATGCCTCGCTGGACAGGGCGGTCAGCGGTAAGGTGCATATTACCACTGACTCATGGTCCAGCAGGCATGGACAGGGACGTTACCTAAGTTTCACGGCGCATTGGGTGACTCTGCTGGCAGCTGGGAAGGATGCAGGACAAGGTGCAGTAGTGTTGGAGGTTGTTCCGCCACCACGCCTCCAAAATGCTAATGATTGTGACACACCTCTCTCCTCCACCCCCTCCTCTTCTTCTTCCTCCATGGCCTCTTCCTCGGAACCAGCGGTGCTCCGTAGTCATTCAAGGGGCTACGCAAGTACGCAGGCCAAAAGATGCCATGCGGTGCTTGAGCTGGTGTGCTTGGGGGACAGGAGCCACACTGGGGCAGAGGTTCTGTCAGCTCTGCAGGGGCAGGTTCAGAGGTGGTTGACGCCACGCCAACTTAAGGCAGGAATGGTGGTTTGCGACAATGGCACCAACCTCCTCTCTGCCCTCCGACAGGGACAAATGACCCATGTGCCCTGTTTGGCTCACGCCCTTAACTTGGTGGTGCAGCGGTTCTTGGGCAGGTACCCAGGCTTACAGGATGTCCTGAGGCAGGCCAGGAAAGTCTGTGTGCATTTCCGCCGGTCATATAATGCCAGTGCTCGGCTGACAGACCTCTAAAAGGAGTTTAACCTGCCCAAGAACCGCCTAATCTGTGACATGTCCACCAGGTGGAACTCAACTTTGGGCATGCTGCAGCGGCTGCACACGCAGCAGAGGGCCATCAATGAGTACCTGTGCGACTATGGCACCAGGACAGGGTCAGGGGAGCTTGGTTTTTTTTCCCCACGCCAGTGGGCCATGATCAGGGATGCATGCACTGTCCTGTCACCATTCGAGGAGGCCACGAGGATGGTGAGCAGTGACAGTGCATGCATCAGTGACACTGTCCCCCTTGTCCACCTGTTGGAGCACACGCTGCGTGGAATAATGGACAGGGCACTTGAGGCAGAACAGAGGCAGGAAGAGGAGGACTTCCTTAGCTCTCAAGGCCCCCTTTATCCAGACAGTGTTCCTGTGTGCCCACCGATCACACAGGAAGAGGACGAGGAGGAGGAGGAAGATTGTGTCAGTATGGAGGTGGAGCCTGGCACTCAGCATCAGCAGCAGTCTTTAAGGGATCAGTCCCAAGAAACACATGGACTTGTACGTGGCTGGGAGGAGGTGGCTGCGGACGTTGTCGTCCTTAGTGACCCAGAGGACTCCGGACCGAATGCCTCAGCAAACCTACGCTGCATGGCCTCCCTGATCCTGCAAAGCCTGCGTAAGGATCCTCGTATTCGTGGTATCAAGGAGAAGGACCAATACTGGCTGGCAACCCTCCTTGATCCACGTTACAAGGGTAAGGTTGCGGACCTTATCTTGCCATCGCAGAAGGAGCAGAGTATGAAACATCTTCGGGAGGCCTTGCAGAAAGGTCTGTGCAACGCGTTCCCAGAGACTGGGAGGTTACAAACTCCTGTTTCTGGACAACCTGTTGCTTAGGCTTCGGTCAGTCAAAGAAGGAGCGGTGGAGAAGGTGGCCGTCTGACCGATGCGTTCAGACAATTTTTTGGTCCGCAGCCCCAAGGTATGATCGGTTCCAGCAACCATCGCCAGCGTCTGTTTTACATGGTGCAGGAATACCTAGGGGCAAGATCAGACTTGGACACCTTTCCCACCGAAAATCCTCTGGGTTACTGGGTGTTGAGGATGGATCACTGGCCAGAGCTTGCACAGTATGCAATTGAGCTACTGGCCTGTCCTGCATCCAGCGTTCTTTCGGAACGCACATTCAGTGCTGCTGGAGGCGTGGTAACCGATCACAGGGTGCGTCTGTCCACCGACTCGGTCGATCGACTGACCTTCATAAAAATGAATCAGTCTTGGATCACCACCAGCTACCAAGCACCTGATGCTGATGTAACCGAATAATTTTTTTTGAAATCTCAGATCCCTTCAAAGACTGCCTATGCTGATGCTGAGTGACTATCCCTGAGTAATTATCCTCTTCCTCCTCAATCATCACGCTGATAGCTTGTAAGAACATTTTTGGTTCTTGGCGCCACCACCAGTGCCTAAGGCACAATTTTTCAGCCCCTGTTTAACAGGGGCGTGTAATTACAATTTTTGATGCAATACTTTGCAGCAGGGCTCGTTCCTGCATTCCAACTAGAGTGTCTGTGAGGGGTTGCAGTGTTGTGGCACCAGCACCAGTGCCTAAGGCCCAATTTTTCTGCCCCTGTCTAACAGGGGCGTGTAATTACAATTTTTGATGCAATACTTTGCAGCAGGGCTCGTTCCTGCGTTCCAACTAGAGTGTCTGTGAGGGGTTGCAGTGTTGTGGCACCAGCACCAGTGCCTAAGGCCCAATTTTTCAGCCCTTGTTTAACAGGGGTGTGTAATTACAATTTTTGATGCAATACTTTGCAGCAGGGCTCGTTCCTGCGTTCCAACTAGTGTGTCTGTGAGGGGTTGCAGTGTTGTGGCACCAGCACCAGTGCCTAAGGCCTAATTTTTCAGCTCCTGTTCAACAGGGGCATGTAATTACAATTCTTGATCTAATATTTCACAGCAGGGCCCTGTAGGGGCTTACAGTGTTGTGGCCACAGCAACACCTAAGGCCCAAATTTCTGCTGAGTATATAGGGCAGGACCCTACTTTCAAACATCTAACTTACAAACGACTCCTACTTGCAAACGGAAGGATACAACAGGAAGTGAGATGAAATCTACCCCTAGGAAGGGAAATTCTCTCCTGTAAGAGTTAATATGGGAAAAACATTTCTCCTTTCCACTGATGCTTTCCAATCCTTGTTCCACAAAAAAATCCAAATTTTCAAAAAACATTTTTCATTGGGACAAAAAGTGAGGTGAAATCTTCTGAAGAGGAGGAAAGACAGCAAAACAAATGTCCCAGGGGTGATAACCCTTCCCTATGTTTTCCAAAAAGCTTAAAAAAGATTTTTTGGCTGGAGCTAAACACGTTAAAAATGTACCCATTCAAAATTACAAAGAGATTCTACTTAACAACAAACCTACAGTCCCTGTCTTGTTTGCACCGCCTGTATACTGCTGTTCAGAGTATATAGGGCCTGGTGGCCCCACACCTTTCCTTATTTTAATTTGGGTGCGGGGTTCCCCTTAATATCCATACAAGACCCAAAGGGCCTGGTAATGGACTGGGGGGTACCCATGCCGTTTGTCTCACTGATTTTCATCCATATTGCCATGACCCGACATTACATTAAACCCGCAAGCAGTTTTAAATGAGATTTTTTCCTTTGAAAATGACATTTGGTGCAGGGACTGTTCTAAACACGGGAAACACACGTCACTTTACAGGCATACTATAGACACCCCCCAGGTACGATATTTAAAGGAATATTTCACTTTTTTTTTTTTACTTTAAGCATCATTAAAATCACTGCTCCCGAAAAAACGGCCGTTTTTAAAAGTTTTTTTTGCATTGATACATGTCCCCTGGGGTAGGACCCGGGTCCCCAAACCCTTTTTAGGACAATACCATGCAAATTATCCTTTAAAATGAGCACTTTTGATTTCGAACGTTCGAGTCCCATAGACGTTCAAGGGGTTCTAACGTTCGTGCGAACTTTCGGTCCGTTCGCAGGTTCTGGTGGGAACCGAACCGGGGGGTGTTCGGCTCATCCCTAATCATGAGTAACTTCTGATCTTCAAAGCATGATGATGTGTGTCCCAGTCTCTACTCACCCCTTTTTATTTGTACAAGTTTGTTGACAAAAGTTAATGGTTACAAACTTGTTTCCATAACAACCGACTAACAGTCATTCTTTCAGTTTGAGAGACCCTCTCTTGTTTACTGTAGCTATGGAGACAATAGCCTATTCAAACTGTCAATTGTCAAATTTCTTTCAGACTCCCTACAGAAAATTACTTCATCACTAACAAATCTCATTCTAAACATTCATTTTCCTTGAATGCAACACCTCCCATATTTCTGTCATTGAGAAGGTGTTTCAGTCTTCAACAAAAAAGTTCATTAGAAAGCCCATTCTAAAGTTCTTTAGAAGCAAGTCCAGGCTTGAATTACATCAAAGGCCTTGCTCTCCACAGCTCTTGCGATCTTTCAAGAAAAACTAAGAGAATAAAGTTCTCTTAAGAGGGCAAGGAACCGAACACTCTAGGTAGTACAAAAAAAAAAACTTTCTTTATTGATACAAAAATATATACACCACACTAATGAAAAAAAGGGGAAACTGGCCTCCTTACCAAAAAGGAGTACCATTTCCTTAGAGCGGTGGATGTTACCATTCCAACTTTTTACATAATACCCAAATTGCATAAATCTCTAACTCGCCCCCCAGGTAGGCCGATTGTTTCGGCCATTAAAGGTCCTTTAGAAAAAGTCGGCAAATATGTGGATTCAATGATAAAAGATCTTGTGAACATGTTACAGTCCTTTGTTCGAGATAGTAGAGATGTACTTGCAAAATTATTGCAATTTTCCCTTCCTGCAGGTGCTTTGCTTGTGGGGATCGATGCGGACAGTTTATACACATCGATCCCCCACCAGTGGGGTACTGCGGCTACTATGTCGTTTTTGGACCACCATTATCCCATGCTGGGGGCCCAAAATTAATTTATTGTAGAGTTACTTGAATTCATGTTGAACAATAATTTTTTCCAATTTTTGGGCAAATACTATCAACAGGGGAGAGGCACCAGCATGGGGGCATCCTGTGCACCATCCTACATGTGCCTCCACCTGGGCCTCTGGGAGGAGGTGGTTGTCTATAAGTCTTCGATGTACCTCAGCCACTGCCTTTTGTGGCTGAGGTACATCGATGATGTTCTCATGGTATGGGCTGGTTCAGCAGAACAACTTGTGGACTTTATGTCTCAACTGAATATTAATGAAAGGAACATATGGTAGACCTACACCTACCATGATGAGACAATTCCGTTTCTCGATCTGCAACTCAGCAGGTATGGATGCAGAATTACCACCAGTACCTTCCGAAAAGAGACAGCCGCCAATACTCTTCTCCTTGCACAGAGCCACCATCCTAAGCCACTCATTAATGGGATACCCACAGGACAGTTCCTGCGAATAAGGAGGAACTGTTCTGAGGATGAACAATTCCGAAAAGAGGCATGTGATGTGTATCAGCGGTTTAGACAAAGAGGATACTCTCATCATTCCCTTAAAAAAGCTAAAAATAAGGCAATGATGAGTAAACGTGAGGAGTTCCTTACAGCATCTAAAACCCTGTAGTTGAAGAACACTGAGCAGAACTTCCCTAGGATCATTACTAGATTTGGCTCTCAGTGGGCCATGGTCCAGGAGATCCTTGAAAGGCATTGGCACATCTTAAAGTCAGCCCCACTAATTACCAATTTGGTGAGTCCAAGACCCCTGTTAACAGCCAGAAGAGCACGCAACCTGGGGGATTTCCTGGTCCATTCCGAGTATACGTGGACGACTAGTGAAAATTGGCTCTCTAAGTCTAAGCCTCCCCCAGGTATGCATGCTTGTGGACACTGTAACATCTGTAAGTATATACACCAAACTGATGTATTCGCCAATCTTTGTGGAGGAAAAAATTATAAAATCAAACAGTTTATTAACTGTTCAACTACACGAGTTATTTATATGCTCACTTGCCCATGCAATAAAATCTATATAGGCAAGACTAAATGACCACTCCGCATTAGGATTGGCGAACACATCAGAGGCATTAAGAAGAAAGGTGATGATCATCCGATCCCCTTGCATTTTGCCAGATTTCACAATGGTGACCCAAAAGGTCTGACCGTTAAGGGAATCTACGTGTTAAACCTACCTCCTAGACGTGGAGACTTTGATACAATTCTTCTTCAAAAAGAAAAAATGTGGACATACTACCTGGACTCTATGGTCCCCAAAGGGTTAAATACTGAATGTAGCCTACAGCCCTTCCTAGAAAAGTAACTATTTCTGTAATATATTCTCTATGTAAATATCTCTTTTTCCTGATATTTGGTGTCTGAATTTCTTGTCTTCACTTAATCCATGCCCCTTACTTATTTAATTTATATTTGATGCTGGTATTTTCCATTTCATAAGGACCAGATTCGCTTATGATGGGGTCCTTTTCTCCTCCACCTTTTGCCATCTTAATATACTTTCTTATGATTCTATAATGCCTGTGCACTCGTTATGCATCTTTTGCTGAATGCTCGTATTGAGAGGTGATCCGGATGACATCTAGCAGTATGAGATAGTAATTACATCATCATTCTTTGCCTATTTAAAACCCATTCCATGGACTGCTCCTTGCTCTGAAGAAACCAGCGTTCATTGGCTGGTGAAACGCGTCAGGGTGTGACGTCAGCACGTCACTTTGGAGCCTCGGGCTCCTTGAAACATTGGAGTGTGTCTGAGCATCAGCATGTAACGAACAGCTGATGACCGGCTTGCTTTCCGGATGCTTGCGGAATCATATGTGAGGTTACGAACATACAGCGAGGGATCATCTTACCCGGCGCGTACACAGCTATCTGTCTACAAGTCTTCAAGTCTTCTGGGGTAGAGTAACGCTATAGGAGGATGACGGATACCGCCTAGTTGGTGAGAGATGCATTAACCCATTTATAACTGCATGTATATGGATGCACCCTGCCAGCCCTTAGCACTCCCCCTGTTGATACCTGTATGGAAATCCATCTGTATGCCACTGCCCCGCTGTACCTCATCTGCAAATCTTTGTACATTCAAGTCCAGCTGCTCGTTGCACTTGTTGTAAATCTATCTATTCATGATGGTCTGTGTCTCTACATTTGACAGACCCTGTTGAACTGATACACTTAATTAATCTTAAGCAGCACACTCCAATCACACATCCATTCACTCAGTATACCACGTCTACGGCTGATAACTGAAGGAACCTAATTACCAGGAACTTGCATTACCAAAACCATCTGCTTTTGATCAAAACTCCATGTTCAGCCTCTATTCTTAACTAGCTATTATCAGTGTCTGCAAGTGGTGACTGCAGTATGTATGTGGGATGTGTAGCCGCAGCTCCTCATGTTTTTAATTTTTGACAACGTTGTCATTATTTTAATTTAACTTATTTGTGTCTACCGCTTATATGTGCCTTCCCTTCCCCTTTTTTCATTAGTGTGGTGTATATATTTTTATATCAATAAAGCAAGTTTTTTTGTACTCCCTAGAGTGTTTGGTTCTTTGCCCTCTTAAGAGAACTTTATTCTCTTAGTTTTTCTTGTATGCACATAGGGCTACCTGAACTGCATCCTACGTGACCCGTTTGGATGAATGTTTACATACACTTGCTATTATCTTTTATTATTATTATTATTATTATACAGGATTTATATAGCGCCAACAGTTTACGTAGCGCTTTACAACTTGACAGTAGACAAGTAGACAGTACAAATACAATACACTTTAATACAGTAGGAATCAGAGGGCCTTGCTCCTTAGAGCTTACAATCTAAGAGATTTATAACTCTACATGTTTATGTAGGTTGATCCAGGCAAACAACTATTAATTTCTTGCGATCTTCCGTTATTCTTTCCATCATGTCCTATGGATCAAATCGGAGGCAGCCTGTGGAGTGGAAAACAAAGCAGATTATCTGTTCCTTCTAATAATACATAAACAGTAGATCCAGGATCTTCAGCTACAATCTCTCCTCTAAATGGCTTCTTGCCTGGATATCTGACTAACACTTTGCCCCCTGCCTGTACCCACTTCTGCCCCTCCCAAAGAACATCAATAGGGAGGAGAGGAAATATACTGATATTTCTCAGAAGATCACTGCTGTTTATTTTCGAAGGTTTGATGTTATGTAGCCTCACTTTCCACACTTGCTGAGAAGTATCCACTAACCAGTCAGAGTCCCAGCCACTGTTTTCAAGCTCATCTGCCAATGCAAATATAACTTCAAACCTTCCTGCCAGATTCCCTCTCATTCCTAGATAGGCTTCAGCTTCAGATACGTCACTCTTGGTTTCTATGTCATGGGAAGCAGTAACATGGTATCTGTTAAGCCCTGTTCTTTCAGGAACCTTATATAAATACTGAACTCTGCACTCCAGCTGTGGAATCTGTGCCCCAGCCCCTACCATACTCTCATATGGTGTGCTTTTGGCTATTGGCCTAGAATTTAACAACATGACTGCCTGTGTGAGGACCTGATCCCACCCCCTTATGCCGCGTACACACGAGCGGACATTACGGCGGACTTTGCCCGGCGGACTTTTCGTCGGACTTTGTTTGCTCCTTGCGCCGGACTTAAAAACGGACGGACTTGGCCACACACGGTCACTGCAAAAGTCCGCTGGTTTTGAACGCGGTGACGTATAGCACGTACGACGGGACTAGAAAAAGGAAGTCCAAGCCCCACTCCGGCACCCTTTGGGCTCCTTCTGCTAATCTCGTGTTTATCTCGTGTTAGTAGAAGTTTGGTTAGAGACGATTCGCGCTTTTCACACTTCAGCTTATTTCGTTCGTTTTCTGCGGTTCAGTTTGTGCTTGTGAGGTTTGTATCTGCTTTTCAGTGCGTGTTGGTCAGTTCGTAACCTGCCTTGCAGGCCGTTCTGCTCCGCTCGTTCCTGATTTTCAGGTCGTTCTTCATAGGCCTTGCTGTTCTTCAGTGCGTTTGTTATAAGTTTGTTAGTTTGAGCAGCCGACCGTTTTGAAGCCATGTCGAGTGGACGTACTCGTTCTCGAGTTCGTGCTGTGTGGGGACTTGGTGTTGGGGTTAATACTTTGACCCGAGTCCAGTCCATGAACAGGGTGAGGAGGAGTTCATGGACCAAGAATTGGTTGCGCCAGCGTGACCAGTTCTGTCATATGCCTTTGCTCCGTGAGCTCCGTGAGAATAATCCTGAGGATTTCAGGAATTTTCTCAGGATGACGGACCCCATCTTTGAGCGTCTTTTGGCTATGCTGACCCCCTATATCAGCAGGCAGGATACCTGCATGAGGCAAGCCATTAGTGCGGAGCAGAGGCTAGTTGCCACTTTACGTTACTTGGCGACAGGGAGAAGTCTTCAGGACTTAAAGTTCTCGACAGGCATCTCCCCCCAGGCTCTGGGGATCATAATCCCAGAGACCTGTTCTGCTATTATTCAGGTCCTGCAGAAGGAATATATGAAGGTAAGTTTTATCCTTTAACATTACATGATATGTATTAACTGTTTTTTGATGTATTGTAGAACTGTCCTCTTTACCTAATTGCCATGCTTTCAATCTGCTGTGAATGTCCCCTTTATCTTTGTGCATGCCTATTTTAATCAGTTATTGCCCTATACATGCATAATTTCTTTCATTATTTCAATCTGCTGTGAATGTCCCCTTTATCTTTGTGCATGCCTATTTTAATCAGTTATTGCCCTATACATGCATAATTTCTTTCATTAACCTCCCCACCATGCAATGCTGGGTCCATTTTTATCTCTAGCCTATAGTCCATTGAACAATGTATATTGTCTGCTCCATTGTCTTGTTTGTCCCTCCCCCACCCCACAAATGTTTCAGCCAGTCAGGTGTGTTTGTTAACCTAATTAGAACCCCTCCCCCACCCCACAAATGTTTCAGCCAGTCAGGTGTGTTTGTTAACCTAATTAGAACCCCTCCCCCACCCCACAAATGTTTCAGCCAGTCAGGTGTGTTTGTTAACCTAATTAGAACCCCTCCCCCACCCCACAAATGTTTCAGCCAGTCAGGTGTGTTTGTTAACCTAATTAGAACCCCTCCCCCACCCCACAAATGTTTCAGCCAGTCAGGTGTGTTTGTTAACCTAATTAGAACCCCTCCCCCACCCCACAAATGTTTCAGCCAGTCAGGTGTGTTTGTTAACCTAATTAGAACCCCTCCCCCACCCCACAAATGTTTCAGCCAGTCATGTGTGTTTGTTAACCTAATTAGAGCCCCTCCCCCCACATTCAAATGTATCAATGGGCCATCATAGGGGGTGAGTAATCTTATAAGTGTGCCTTATGTTTTTATAATTTTCAATTACAAACACACATATTCATAATATTTGACTGCTGTTGTTTACTAATGTTTTGGTGTAATCTGATATACAATTTTTGTTATTAAAGTCCTTATCTTTTTTTTTTTGCACTCCACAGTTTCCTACAAGTCCACAGGAATGGCAGACTGTGGCCTCCCAGTTCGCTGACCGTTGGGACTTTCCCAACTGTGTAGGGGCGATTGACGGGAAGCACGTCCGGATTGTGCCACCACCGCATTCGGGGTCATATTTCTTTAACTACAAGGGGTTCCATAGTGTAGTTTTGATGGCGGTGGTCTCGGCACATTTGGAGTTTATGTTTGTGGATGTGGGGAAGAACGGCCGAATGTCTGATGGAGGAGTCTTTGCACAGACCGAGCTGTGCTATCGTCTCCAGACCGGTGGCCTGGAATTGCCACCTGATGACGATAATGTGGATGGACTCCCCTCAGTTTTTATTGCTGATGAAGCATTTGCTCTCTGTGAGAACTTGATGAGGCCGTTCCCCCAAAGGACACTCACCCCTGAGAGGAGGGTATTTAATTACCGGCTGGCCAGAGCAAGAAGGGTTGTGGAGAATGCCTTTGGTATTCTGGCCAGCCGGTTCCGTATCTTCCTTACGGCTATTAATTTGGCGGACTATAAAATCAACCACGTCATCCTTGCTTGCTGCATCTTGCATAACTTTTTAAGGAGACATTCAGTGACATATCTATCCTCTGTTGGGCCTGAGCCCAGACTGGAAGAGGCTAGTAGCACTTTGACAGGCCTAGAAATTGGCCGTATTGGCTTGGCCCCCCGACCCGCACGTCAAGTGCGTGACCGTTATGTGAATTATTTTAATGGTCGGGGGGCCATTGCTATTCAGCAACATCTCTAATTTTTTTACAAAAATAAAAAAGAAAATTTGTTTATCTAAATATCTTGTTTTTATTGTTGTTTACCTTTAAGTTATGTCTGTCTCCTAGTGCACTTGTAGTAGTGTCAAGTGCATTTAGCTTTAGTTAATCAGGCCCACAAAAACAAACCCCAAATGTTGACTTCAAGAAACAGCCACACACATTGTATAGGGTAAAACATTTTACTTGGTGCACATTGAAAGGTGCATTTTTTATCATATTTTTTTTTTTTTTTTTTTTTATTTTGTTCAAAAATATTTTACGTTGTGTAAAAAAATTATCTTTTACAAAATTATTCAAGCCATTTTTTCAAAAATATATAGACCTTTATCTCAAAACATTTACATACACAACAGTGTTTTTATAAACAAAACTTACAATACATTAACTTACAAAGTTCAATATTTCGAGAACGGTGCATGTAATGTCACCCTTGCAGAAATTGGTCATTTATAAGATGCTCAAAATTGAGCTTTACTAAAGGGTCAAGTCAACATGTGCTATCTCCTATCATGGGAGAGCAATGTACATGTTTTGTGTGTGCAATCCCATTTTTGGTTGCTCTCACCACCCACGAATTTTCAGGATGAAGGGTTTGCAAACACAAAACAAGTACATTGCTAACCCATGATGGAAGATAGCACATGATGACACACCGTGTGCATCACACAATGTAAATTTGGGTATACCCCAAAACTTGCAAACTTTTTTTTAAAAACAAAATAACTTCACAAGGAAATGAAGAACATGATTGATGTTTTTAGGCCAAACGTGATTATATTCTGCCCAAAACATCAATCATGTTCTTCATTTCCTGTTGCATGGAGTCCAGGCGAAGTTTCATGCTGTGAATTTGTTCACGCATTTGATCTATGTGGCCATTCCACAGCATTATCTGGCCTATTAGTCTTTGCGCACTGTCTGTGGTGAAGTGCTCTGCCGCTTGGCCTTCCACAACCAGAAACTCACCTAAAACGAGTGAATAAAAACAAGGTTTACAATATGCACGCCAAAATACAGTAACTCAAGCTGGGGTGTCAGTCACTCACTTGGTGGGCTTGAAACCTCACACACTTCCTCCACCTCTCCTTCCTCAAGGTCGTCGGGTGGGCGTGGTCTTGGGCTGGGGCTTGGGGTATCTTGGGCCTCAGGCTGGTGACTTGGGGGGGTCCTGAGATCCTTGGACTGTTGTCTGAGTCTTTTCTCCCCTATGAGATTATAAAAAAGGTCAAGTTAAAACACACTGATCTTTTATTTTTTAATAAAGAAAGTAAAATGTTGGTTATGATTTTTTTGCAAATTTTGCATCATAATAAATGTTGAAGACAGGATGAACATTACCTCTGAACAACAATTAGAAAGAATGCATATTTTTGGGAAAGTTTCACAGATGCTGACACCTCAATGATCTCCTATGTGTATTACCCCTCAAAACTTTAGTTATGGTCACATAGTACACTAGAAAATGCATTTCCTTAGCAAAATGCGGGGGAATGCCCCATCATATTCCTCTATTATAAATCAGTACATGGTGTGTCTGTCCCCTCCCCCGGGCTCTGTAATCAGAGCTGAGATGCTCCGGCCACCTCCCCCCCTGTGTATAACAGAATCTTTGGTAACCATGGCAACAAAACAAACACAGTACACTCTGATTAATGTCTAAAATTACACGAAATGACCTCTAAACAAAAAGCTTTTTCTCCAAAAATTTAAAAAATATCAAACTGAAAAGATATAGCCAGATAGATGAATATTTAGTGAAGATTGTAAAGTTTGTTTGGTGTCTCTAGGTGAAAGTATGAAGGAGCTGAAACTTTGGGGAGCGGAAGAAGAATTTGAGGATTTCAAGCATGCTCCCATTGAATTCAATGTTTAAAAAAGAGAAAAAAAAAAGATTATTTAATAAAGTATACATGGTATTAAAAAAGTTGAAAATGAGCACACATCAGCTCAAAGAGACGAACATTTTCATAGTTGAATGGTTTTAATAGCTGAAAGTATGCAGAAGTTACGCAGAGCCAAAAAACGTACGGAATAATATTCCAATTAAATATTTCAAAAAATAAAATCGAAGAACAATAGTGGGCCTGCTAAATCATTCCCACTAACTATAGTGCTCGTGAGTCCAGATGTGGAAACAGCTGCTGTGTCCTGTCCCTACATTACACTGAATCATTTTTGATGAAGCATTATATTTTCAAACACATCTACACCACATCAACTCATTGTGTGAATTCGCAAAATTATCAAGCCATAAATGTAAGTCCAACCCTGTCCCATCGTATTTGGCGAAAAAATAACGTCACTTTATAAAGTATCCGATCTATTCCAAAGAACGGTATTTACGAACGATGCAGAAAAACCGCCAAAAATAAGGATCAGCATGCAAGTTCTGTATCTCAATAGTAAAACACAAGTACTTACTTTTTTTCAGCAGCTTCTTTATTCGCCAATATTGTTCTGGCTCCCGACTTTTGATGTCAGACCACCGCTTCCGCAATTGTTCTTTCGAACGTTTTGTACCAAATTTATCTTCCAGAGCGGTGACAACTGACGACATTATTTTGTCCTTCCTCATATTGGGTCGTGTGTACGGTCCTTTTTTGCCATCGTAGTCCTCCCTTCTTAATATGGACACCATCTCCACCATCTCTTCAAAAGCCATGTTGGTGGCCTTATATCTCCTCCGGGATGTGGATGTTTGGGGCTCCGGGCTTTCCTCCGCGCTACTTCCACTTAATCGCTCCGCCATCTTTTGCTATCTACTCCCACTGCGCAACGAAGAGTGAAGGGGCGGGGCGAAATCGTACTCACGAACGTCAGGGGCGGGCGACGCAGGCGGAGCATGACACATGCGCAGTGTATATAAAGCTAGTACGATGGCCAACGTATGTCCGTGCGGAAGTAGCGAGCGGCACAAACGAAGGTAAGATTAAAGAGTGTGTGTGTGTGTGTGTGTGTGTCCCCGTGTGTGTCCCCTAGATTACAACACAAACTAATCCTGAGATTTGGGACTGACATTTAAGTTTTGATCTTGTGTCTTGTCTTGCAGAAATAATGAATCCCTTTAAAGAGGAAGAGTTTTTGATCCATTTCATTGATCTATATGAGCAGAAGAAAAACCTCTGGGAGGTCAAACACCCCCAATATTATAATCGTGATGTTAGGAAGGCAACACTGGGCACACTTTTAGAGTTTGTGAAGACTCGACTCCCCCAGGCAGACATCAAGTTTGTGGACAAGAAAATAGGTATCTTGCGTAATATGTACAAGCGGGAGCACAGAAAAATCCAGGAGTCGCTGAGATCCGGGGCAGCAGCTGACCAAGTTTATGTACCCAAGTTGTGGTATTACCACAAACTGCGATTCCTGAATGAGCAGACCGAAGCCAGGCAATCCCTTTCCACCCTTCCCCCCACCCTTCCCCCCACCCTTCCCTCCAGCCTTCCCTCCAGCCTTCCATCCACCTCCACCCCAGCTGAGGAGTCCCAGGATGAACTGGGCCTTTTCAACATAGATGAAGTGGATGCGCCCAGCTTCAGCCAGGTATACTTATTTTTGAAGATTTTGGGATTGTGTAAATGTTATTAATGATGTTAAGGTGTTCATTTTGAAAGTGCTTCATCAAAAATCACTTCTGCACAAAGAGTAATATGTAGACATATCACTAGACAGTAGTGGCCAAATATATACGTAACTTCAGATCTTGTTGATCATCTGAAATAATGGTGTGGTCAAATAGATAGCCTTTACTATTTTGTGCAATTATATTTGAAAGTTATGAGCTGAAAATTGTGTCTGATTGCATAACAGAAAATTACAACTATGTCCCTTTTTTTTACACAGGATGACCTCAGCCAGGAGGAGGCCTTGCCCAGTGAGAGAGAGGAGGAGGCCTTGCCCAGTGGGAGAGAGGAGGAGGCTGTGGCTGGGCCAAGTAGAAGCCGCACGGAGTGCCAGGTGCCTCCCCTCCGCATTATACAGAAAAGGCCCAGGAGGATGACTGCAACAGAGCAGGAATCCCTAGAGCTCATACGGGAAGCAAGCCTGATCCTGAGTAAACCTCCCAATGCAGAGGAGGCGTATGGCACCTATATAGCCTGCAGATTACAGGAGTTGGAAAAGCGGCAACGCCTCCTCTGTGAGGGTCTATTTTTCCAGGCATACCAGAAGGGCTTGAGAGGGGAGCTTACTGCTAACACATATATAGCAGATGAAGGCACTCCTACTCCTCCTCCTCCTGCCCCAAGTACACCACCAGAGGCACAACCTCCGAGGAAGGCTGCAGAGAAGCGTGGAGGGAAGGCTACACGGAAGAGTCGAAAGTGATTGCCTGGCTTCTGTCTGTTCTGACTGTGCTCCCTGTGCTCCCTATAGTCGCAAGATACCTATTTTCTTGTCCTCAAACTTGATGTGTGTCCTGGGGGACGAAAGGCTTCCCAGATTCTAAAAGTGTGTCCAGTGTTGCCTTCCTAATTTTTTTGTTTATCAAATAAATACTTTTTGGTTTACCTTACATTCTTGCCTATGTCTTTTGATTCCAAAACGCCATTTTGTTTGGGAGTCGGCAGGTACAGGTCGAAAAGACTATGGGGTTGATTTGAGAAAAGCAAATAGTCTGTGCACTTTGCAGAGGGCAGTTGCCCTCTGCAAGTGCAATTGCTCCAGAGTATCAGAAATTATTTAAAAGCTTGACTTTGCAAAGAGTACCCAATCCTGTGCAAGTAAAAGAAAAAAAAAAACATTTTTGCTTGCACATGATTGGATGATGGAAGTCAGCAGAGCTGCTTCACATTTAATAAAGCTTGGGAGCAACTGCTCTTGCAGAGGGCAAATGCAATTTCCAAAATGCACATGCTTTTTACCTTTATGAAATCAACCCCTATGTGTGTTTTTGTCAAATAAAAAAATTTTATTTTGATTTTACATGATTTTAGGAATAAATCAGCAGAGCTTCCCCGAATTTAAGCTCTTCCCCTCAGTTTTTCAGCGACTGCACTTCCAACAAGTGCACTTGGTGTGCAATTTCTCAAGTGAACGTTTCACTTGATATTCTTAAATGATTTAAGCCTTTTGTCAAAAACAAGCTCGGGGGAAGCTCTGCTGATTTTTGCGGAAAATCATGTCAAATAAAAATTAATTGTTTTGGTTTGGGCTTCCTTGCATGTGCCCCTCGGATACACAGCGAACACACTTCAAAATGCTCTTTATGTGGAATTATATGTATAATTAGCAATTGGAGTGAAAAATGATTTTGCCTTTGTTAAATACACCCCCTATGTCTAATGAACAAGGGACAACAACCTCATTAAGGTTCTTTAAAACAACACAAAATATGAATGTTAATTGTGGTAACTTGAAAATACACACCAAAAATGTGGTTAACATTTAACACACATTGTAAAATAGCTAAAGTGCGGAAATAAAAAAAAAAAAAAAATTATCTATTTTAAAATTTAAAAGTTATGGAGATCTGGCTGTTACAAAATATTATATTAGTCATGGCATGAGGATAAATCATGAAGAAAGAAGTTTGTGAGAACTCTGTGTGAATATAAAGCAGAAAAACAACTTCATTCCTCTCGCATTATCAATCCTAAAAAAAGGCTGTATTAAAAGACGACAGAAGAGGAATGTGCTAGCTTCAAGACGAAGGCTAGTTTTACCAGACCGAGCGCTTCCGTCTTGTAATTGCTTCAGAGCATGCGTCAGTTTGAGTTCGTCGGACTAGCACACAGACGATCGGTTTGTCCGCTAGAAAGCAGAGTCCGTCGGATAAATTTAAAGCAAGTTTCAAATCTAATTCCGTCGAACTTTTGAGAAAACAAAGTCCGCTGGAGCCCACACACATCGAATTGTCCGACGAAATCCAGTCCGCCGGGCAAAGTCCGCCGTAATGTCCGCTCGTGTGTACGCGGCATTAGTGTATGTGTGGGTGTAAGTTTGCGTATCTGGTCCTTCAATAGCCCTTTGTATCTTTCAACCAAACCAGCTGCCTGTTGATAGTATGGGATGTGGCACAATCAGTACACTCCAGAATCTTTGGCCCACTGTTGTACTGTTGATCCGGTGAAGTGTGAGCCATTATCACATTGGACTTGTTTGGGACAACCATAAGCAACGACAAGTTTCTGGAGCAGTTGAAGCGTTGCGGCTTGATCTATACGTTTGCAAGGATGAACAAGCATAAGTCCTGAATAGGTGTCTACTGCAGTACAACAATATCTCAGTCCATTGTTTCCCCGGGGCAGGGGACCGATGAAGTCAATCTGCCAGATCTCTGCAGGTCTCTCACCCCTCTTAATCGACCCGGTGGAGTACTTTTGCAATGGCCATTGTCGCACTTCTCCACACACTGTACAGTTCCCTATTACAGTCTTTATCATGTCCATGGATATAGGCAATTCTCTCTGCTGTGCCCATTCATATGTTGCTTTCTACCGCAAATGTCCAGATTGCTTGTGGGCCCAGCTGGCCAAGTTCATCAAGACAGGATCAATTGGCACAACTGCCTTCACTTTGGTGATTTCATCTGCAACTCTGTCTGGGACTAGGGGCACATGTGCATCAACATGCCCCACTTTTATGGTGTGGGAGTGAGCTTCCATCCAGATGTAGTCCCAGACTTCCTTGCCCCCCCCCCCCCCCCCCCACACCATCTTTCCATAAATCATCCATTCATTGGACTTCCACGTGGGCATCCAGTTGTCAGTCCTTTAAAGACCGCCCAGGTTTCAGTGTAGATAGTGACATGGGAAGAAGGATTCTCCTGAAGAGTCATCACTACAGCTTTCAACTCTGCATACTGACTGGACCCTCCAATTCCGGTCTCCTGCAGGACTGTGTCTGTACTTGGGTTGTAGGCTGCTGCTGTCCATTTACGCCCAGACGAGGCGACTATGGCTGAACCATCAGTAAACCACACTGACTCCTTCATGTCTTCTGACAGAGACTCAAAGGGTGGAGCCTCTTGAATGGGGGATGACTGCAGCACAGTATTTTCTTCTTCTGGCCGGGTACTGGTAAAATTAACAAGCCCTGCCAACTGTTTTGAAATGTCTCTAACATCAGCTGCAATACCCCCTCTTTCTTGAAGGTACTACTTCCATTTCATCAGTGTCTGGTTCTGGGCTACAGCTGCCCTAGTGGTCAGTCCATTATCTCTCACCCATCCTGCTATTGGCAATGCAGTATGCATTGTGACTTTGTCCTGTGTCCTGTAAATGGTCTCTACATGTTGAAGTGCTGTGTAGACCCCAAACAGGTACTTCTCTAGGGGCGTGTATCTCTTCTGTGCCTCTGTCAGTTGTTTGGACCAAAATCCAATGGGTATTGCTCTCAGTCCTTTCTTTTCATTTGGCTGCCACAGACTCCAAGATATGGTACCATTCTGCTCTACTACATCCAGCTGAAATGATACTCCTTGTCTCACGGGTCCTAATCCCTGATGCTGCAAAATAGCTTCTTTAGCAGCCAGGAATGCAGTCCACTGCTCTGAACCCCATGAGAAGTCAGTCTTTTTTCTGGTGACATTATATATAGGCCTCAGAATAAGTCCAAGATGTGGGATGATTGATCTCCAGAACCCCACAACTCCAATGAACTTCTGTGCTTCCTCTTTGGTAGTAGGGGGCGACAGAGCCTGCATAGTTTGCACAACTGTCTCTGGAATTTTCCTCTGCGGCCAGTCCACATCATTCCCAGGAATTTTACTTCTGTGGCAGGTCCTTGGACTTTGTCTTTGTCAATAGCCCACCCTCTGTTCTCCATGTGATGTATCAGCAGGTGCAGTGCTTCAGTTACATCTTCTTTTGTTCCAGAGATAATGATGTCATTAATGTAGTGAAACACAGTGACTTTAAAAACTTAGGGTACTAAAATCTCGGGCAATTAGTCCATGACAAATCGTTGGAGAATGAACATAGTCTTCAGGAAGCACGGTGAAAGTGTACTGTCAGCCGTCCCACAACATAGCAAACTGGTCTTGACACTCTGGGTCTATCAAAATTGAAAAGAAAGCATTAGCCAGGTCTATCACAGCATGATATTCTCCTGCCTCTTTAGCAATTTTCTCAACAATTGAGATCATATCTGGTACAGCTGACTTCAATGGAGGTGCCACTTTGTTTAGGCCTTTGTAATCCACAGTCGATCTATATGTCCCATCAGGTTTCTTTACTGGGAATACCGGAGACGAGAAAGGACTTACAGCAGGTCTAAGGATCCCTACTCTCAACAGTTCTTGAATGGTCTCCCCAATTTCTTTTTGGCCTCCAGGAAGTCTGTACTGCTTGAGACAGACTGGCTTCTCTGGTGGAGCAATGTAGACAGGGGTCCATTTCGCATGACCTCTGACCACAGCCTTCACCGCCCTTACCAGATACGCTTTATCAGGATACCCAAATGTGAATGTACCTCTTTCAGTCTGAATTGACTGACCTTGAAGTACATCCATCCCAAGAATATTTTCGGGTAACTCTGATACCAAAACATTCGTCATAAATCCCGATCCCTTGCCAATAGCCAATTTCACCCGTATCCTAACTGCTGGTGTAGTTTTCCCTCCCAAACCTTCTACATAAATCAATTCTCCTTTGTGATGGGAAGGATTTCCTTGCAAAAGTGTAACTTCAGCTCCGCTATCAACTAAAGCCATTACATGTGTAGGAGAAGATGACTTCCCCCACCATACAGTGTCAGGTGCATATGGCGTCGGTCTCCTGCTGTCACTGCCCTCACTGCTATTACAGGAGACTCACCTTCCCTTCATAAAGGATAAGGAACCTCCCAATCCCCTTTTCTGATCCTCTCTAACTCTACCCCAGGATAAAGGGATTTGGGTTTGGGTTCATGTTCAGTTTTGGGAATTGGTTTGGGGCTAACAGGAGGGGTCTGTTCTGTTTCCTCTAAGTCTAGGCTGATGTTATCTTCACTAGGAGTAGCGTTTCTAACCCTACTAAATGTTTCCACCTCTTCAGCATTTCTGCAGTAGAAATGCCATCTATGTCACCTTTAGGTACTCCTGCCTTTAATAGGTCCATCCACATTTCTTTCCTAGAAATAACTTGCCTGGTTTTCTCTTCACTACCCTATTCCCTTTCTTCTCTGTTCTTTTCTGCTTGTACTCTTCCTGTCTGGCCTTGACCTTATCTACTGCTCAGACAGGTTTTGTTTTAGCCTCCTCTAGCTCCCCCAACTGGTCTAAAAGGGTTGTGGCTTTATGAATCTTGCTGTTTAATCCCAGGCCTCCCAATAAGGACAATAATGGAGCCCTGAGATTAAATGGCACAGACTTCATCAGCTTAGAGTGCAGAGCAGACGTATAGGGTTCCATATCTGGACCTATCAATTCTGGAAATGTATTTAACCCGGTTATACAAACCATCTCACGTAACCTGGAAATACCCTCTCCGATTGATCTCCAGGAGTAGGTATTTTCCAGGTCAGTAGGACTAGCGTATACTCGGACTATTCCATCTCTCACAAGGTCTAACAGTGAAAAATTCATGCTAAACTCTCGGGCTTTTAGCATTGCCTGACGCAATTGTGGATCATGGGTTAACACTCCCATAGCCACTGCTTCCTTACCTGACAAAACAACACTGTCCGCCCCTTCATCCCATAAGCGTAGGAGCCAACTCAATAGGGGCTCCCCAGACCATTGTTTGTATTGTTTTGCCAGCTCATGGAGTTCAGTTTGTGTAAACTCCCGTACTTCTTCAAATTCAACATCTCTGGGGTTGCGATAATGCACCTCCTCATCTGCCATATCCTCTCTATCATGTTGCTGTTTCCTATGCTTAGTAATGAGAGGTCTGGCATACTTTTTCTTTACTACTAGCAGATCATCATGCAAAATATCAAACTCTATCTCCTCATCCTCACTATCATTTGAGGAGAGCACATCCTCACAATCCCAATTTGGGGATGTGACAATGGCACGTACCCTGGCTTTACTAACAGGTTTACGGCCCTTCCTTTTCCTTAAGGCATTAATTGATTTGGTCATGAGGGCTGCACACCGCTCTTGCAAATCATCAGCCCGACTAGCAGTTGAACGTACACACTCTGAAGCAACTGCTAGCTGGTCTTTTAATACTTTAACTTCTGCCTCTGCCTTCTCCCTTCTATGTGATTCGGTATAAATAGCATGAAGAAAATACCAGCTCACTGTGGACACTGTCCTCTTCTCTTTTTTACTTAAATCCAACCCCTTAAGGCTAAAATCTACAAAATGATCTGAGACTATCACCACAAGTCAGGTTCAAGGGAGAAGCATACTTCACAAATTCTTTAGCAAGAGGCTCCCACTCATTGTCTCTAGTCCAGATATGTAAGCCACACACTTCCTTCTGGCCACCAGAACCCTCTGCAGCCTTGCTTTTCATAAACAGCTTATGCAGCATTTTACCTACACAACACACTACAGAAAAACAGGTCTGCTTCAATTGAATTATAGCACAGATCGCAGCACGAGCCCCCAAATGCAAACGCAACACAATAGATGTAGCCTGTAGGACTCTGTGTGGCAGGAGGTGCTCCTTATACCTGGACTGGGGCCGCACGCAGTAGAAGTGAATCACCGGAAATGATGTAGCAAAGTCACAGAGGATACTAGGAAGAACCTGCCTATAACCAAGAGCTAGTGGAGCCTAGACCGCAGCCATGCACGGCAGGGTCATTGCTATGATATTGTGTTTTGTGCGCCTGCACTTTTTCAAGTCACTTGACCTAGCACTGACAGCCCTGTTTATAGAGGATAATGAAATTTAAGGGGGCGGGCCAAACTGATTTAACGCCTTAAAGGCGCCGGGTCTATTTTACACCATTGCCAGCACACTTAACAACCATACAGATCAAAAACAATTAACTATTGCTAAGATTCAAAGCTGTTGGAAATTGTTGAAATATTCACAGCCATAAAATATTATATCAACAAATAGAAACTAAAACTAAAAATAGAAATAGAGACCTTGATGTAATTATACGAGACTGAATTTGTTATTACTGTAAACCAATGTCTAATTAGGTCCCATATTCCCATATAGTCAAAATAATAACCTACAACAAATAATAAATATGCAAGTCAAATTTCAGATGATGTTATTTATCCAAATAAGATAGCAGATCATATCACAATAACCCCCCCCCCCCCCCCCAAAAACAATGAATTAAAAAGACAGGAAAAATACAACAAATGTTTAGAAAATAAATGAAGGGCAGCAAAAATGTATCAATACAGTGCAGTCATGAAACAGAAAGGTCATACTACACTATATAGCTAAAGATCTTCATCTAAACCATTGGGGGACAGGGTCCCCAATTTATAAATCCAGAATGTCTACCTTCTGCTGAGGGAGTACCTTTCATTATTGGCGAGGGACTTATCCAAAGTACATTCAATGGGCAGAACCTCCAAACACCTAAAGTTATTGTTGTGAAAACGAAGGACGTGTCTAGGCTCACTGTACTTGTCACATCCCTCCTTGATGAACCCATGGTGTTCCCCAAAATGTTTTTGTAATATGCGTTTCATCCCACCAACATATAACAGGTTGCAAGGGCAACTTAATACATACACTACATAGTTACATAGTTACATAGTAGGTAAGGTTGAATAAAGACAACAGTCCATCCAGTTCAACCTGTGTAGGTGTACGTGAGTCATTGTCGATAATTATTTCCCATATCCTTGTATATTGTGTTCTTTTGTGTCCTCTTTCAAATAGAGCTTTCTTTTGGTGGTATTTGATCACCTCTGCGTTTTTTATTTTTTGCGCTATAAACAAAAGAAGAGCAACAATTTAAAAAAAAATGTAAAAAACACAATATCTTTTACTTTTTCCATAATAAGTATCCCAATTAAAAAAAAACAAAAAACTTTTTCCTCAGTTTAGGCCGATATGTATTCTTCTACATATTTTTGGTAAAAAAAAATCGCAATAAGCATATATTGATTGGTTTGCACAAAAGTTATAGCGTCTACAAAATAGGGGATAGATTTATGGCATTTTTATTATTATTTTTTTTTTACTAGTAACGGCGTCGAGCTGCGATTTTTAGCGGTACTGCGATATTGTGATGGACAAATCTAAAAATGCACTGATTTCTGTATAAATGTCACTGGCAGGGAAGGGGTTAACACTAGGGGGCGATCAAGGGGTTAACTGTGTTCCCTAGGTGTGTTCTAACTGTGGGGTGATGGGACTGACTAGGGGAGGAGACCGATCGTGGTTCATACTTAGTATGAACATACGATTGGTCTCCTCTCCCCTGACAGAACCGGGATTTGTGTGCTTACACACACAGATCCTGGTTCTAGCTCTGTCATGAGCGATCGCGTTTGCCCGGCGGTCATCGCGCCCACCGGGCAATCGCATTGGCTCCTGGGACACGCTGCATTTTGAGGAGCGTCTACAGAGTCTTAAGGAGCCGACGTACAGCTACGACGGCTCGCCCAAGGGAGCCAACCTGCCGCAGTGTAACTGTGGCGGCTGGCCAGGAACCGGTTAAGAGACACGTTCCAAGAGTCTTTTAAAAATATCAATACTCCCTCTTACACGCTCTGAGATTTTTTCTACCACCACTTGTGGAAGAGAATTCCACATTCTTACTGCCCTGACAGTGAAAAACCCCTTGTTCTGCTTAAGGTTAAACCGCTTCTCCTCCAATCTCATTGTGTGGCCCAGTGTCCTCTTACACCCTCTGAGACTGAATAGCTTCATTCTTATGCTGGGATCACCATTGAGGTGTTTGTAAATTGCTATCATGTCCCCTCTCAAGAGTCTTTTCTCCAGCGAGAATAAATTTAGTGCTTGTAGTCGCTCCTTGTATTTGAGGTCCTCCAGTCCCCTTATTAATTTATTAATTTAGTTGCCCTTCGTTGGACTCTCTCCAGCTCCAGCACATCCCTTCTGAGGAGTGGTGAGCAGAACTGGATGAAACATTCCAGATGTGGCCGAACCAGAGTTTTATAATGTGGCAGGATTATAGATGTATCTCTGGAGTAGATCCCCTTTTTAATGCATGCTAATATTCTGCCGGCTTTGGTAGCTGCAGTTTGACATTGCATGCTTTTGCACAGTCTATCTTCCACTAGGACCCCCAGACTCCATCCTTGACTCCCCTAGCGGTTCTCCCCCCAGTGAGTAGTTTGTGTTTATGTTCTTAGCCCCCAAGTGCATTCTTTTACATTTCTCCACATTAACCCCTTATTTGCCATGTAGCTGCCCACTCCATTATTTTATTCAGGTCTTTCTTTAAAATTTCTATACCCTGATGTGAAGTTATTGCCCTGCTTATTTTTGTATTGTCTGCAAAAACTGAGATTGAGCTATTTATCCCTTCCTCTATGTAATTTATGAATAAATTAAACAGAATTGGTCCCAAGACAGTCTTAGTACATGTTATTTATTACTACCCTTTGGGCGCTCCCCTGTAACCAGTTTTCTATCCAAGAACAAACCTTATGGTTCATGCCTGCAGACCTCAGCTTGTAGATTAAGCGTTTATGGGGAACTGTATCAAATGCTTTTGCAAAATCCAGATACACCACATCCACAGGCCTCCCCCTATCTAGATGGCAGCTCACTTCCTTGTAGAATGTTAACAGATTGGTCCTGCAAGAATGACCCTTCGTAAACCCATGCTGATTACTACTAATAAAACAGTTTTCATCAGAAAATTCTTGGATATAGTCTCTTATCATCCCCTCCAATAATTTTCCTACTATTGATGTTAGGCTGACCGGCCTGTACTTTCCCAGAATATGTCTATGCCCTTTTTTGAATATTGGTACCATATTGGCTTTTCTCCAATCAGCTGGTACAATTCCTGCCAGTATGCTGTCCATAAAGATTAGGAACAATGGTCTAGCTATACCCTCAATGAGTTCTTTGAGGACTCTCGGGGTGTAAGCCATTTGGTCCTGGTGATTTATTTGTGTTAAGCTTCTCTAGTCTTTCCTTGACTCTGGCCTCTGTTAGCCACGAGGGTATATCATGTGATGTGTTACTAAGAATACTATCGTAGTTAATATACCTCTCCTTTTCCTGTGTAAAAACTGAGAAGACAGCATTTAGTACAGTTGCCTTCTCTGTGTCATTTGTAACTATCCTCCCAGCATCGTCTTTTTTGTGGGCAATGTGCTCTGATTTTGCTTTTTTATTGTTAATATATCTAAAGATTTCCTTGGCATTTTTTTTTTACTCTTCTCTGCTATGTGTCTCTCGTAGTCTTTTTTAGCCACCCTGATTTTGTTCTTACACTTCTTATTGCATTTCTAGTAGTGTTGGAATGCTGACAATGCCCCCTCGCTATATCTTTTTAAGGCCGTTTTTTTTTCTCTCTAATAGAGTTTTTATGTTACGGTTTAGCCACCCAGGTTTAGACTTTGCTTTTCTATATTTATTTCCGATTTGAATGTACTGTGTAATACCTTTGTTTAGTATGTTCCTAAAACATTCCCATTTTTCCTCGGTGTTCAATGTTTCTAGGATTAGGTCCCAATTGATGTCTTGTAGTATTGAGCACAGTTCAGAAAAGTTGGCTCTTTTGAAATTAAAAGTTCTTGTGCCTCCTTTTCCTATGATTTATGCTAAATATGATCAGCCTGTGATCGCTAGATCCCAAGTTGTCCTGTATTGCCACATCTGAAATCAGACTTGGATCGTTCGTAATTAATAAATCTAGCAATGCATTCTTTCTAGTTGGAGAATCCCCCAATTGAGACATGAAGTTGTCCTGCAAGACATTCATGAAATGACGGCCTTTAATGAGTGAGCTATTCCCTCTGCCCAATCGATATAGAAATAATTAAATTATGATGACATTTCCCTGCCTCGCTACCATTTCTGATTGTGATAGGAGGTCCAGCTCCTCCTCCTCCTTTAGGTTGGGGGGGCCTGTAACATACCCCCACTATCAATTTCCCTCTTACTTATTCTCTTTGGAGTTCTACCCACACGGATTGCATCACCCCCTGGTCCCATTCACAATGTCGTTCCTCTCTACCACCCTTACTTTGTTTTGTATATATAGACATACCCCTCCCCCTCTTCTACCTTCCCTTTCCTTCCAATACTCGGAATACCCCTAAATATTTGCCAGCCAGCCGTGTGAGCTGTCAAACCAAGTTTCTGTTATCCCCACAAAGTCTAAGTCCTCCTAGTGTAACAGCAGCTCCAGTTCCTCCATTTTGTTAGCTAGGCTCCTGGCATTTGTGCATACTCCTCTCAGTGTTGTATGAGTGCATATTAATTTCTCCTTAAGTTTTCTCATGCTTTGTTTTGTTTTGACCACTCATTTACCCCTGGATTGGACGTTCCGGATATATTATCACTACAGGCCCCGCTATTACCCTCTGTCCTTTGCTCACTGCTGACCTTCACTTCCTTAAAACCCTCCCCCCAACACCTAGTTTAAAAACCCCTCCAGCTTTGTGGCCATCTTTCTTCCCAATAGAGCTACATACATAGCTACTACAGACTCTGATGAGCAAGCAATGAACTATTTGATGACAAACTCGCTGCCTTCCCTATCCACAATACTGGAACTGACAGGTAAGGCAACCCCTCTTAGAGCACTGAAATATATCAGTCCTATGATCGAAGAAGGACCCAATGTCTATTGACCTACTTCTGCCCTGGGATCTCAACCTACTGGGGGCAATTATATTTTTAAGCACCATAGCCCTTCTAAAGGTAACTTGAGGAAAAGGAGGTAAAGTCGAGGCCAACCTAGGGTCCAATTGAAGGTCCAATTTTTATGAATTATTTTGGTAATGGCTCTATATTTATTGTTAAAGCATGTGATAAACCTGACGGAATTACAGTGCCTTGAAAAAGTATTTATACCCCTTGAAATTTTCCACATTTTGTAATGTTACAACCAAAAACGTAAATGTATTGTAATGGGATTTTATGTGATAGACCAACACAAAGTGGCACATAATTGTGAAGTGGAAGGAAAATGATAAATGGTTTTCAATTTTTTTTACAAATAAATATCTGAAAAGTGTGGCGTGCATTTGAATTCAGCCCCCTTTACTCTTACACTCCTAACTAAAATCTAGTGGAACAAATTGCCTTCAGAAGTCATCTAATTAGTAAATAGAGTCCAACTCTGTGTAATTGAATCTCAGTATAAATACAGTTGTTCAGTGAAGCCCTCAGAGGTTTGTTAGAGAACCTTAGTGAACAAACAGCATCATGAACGCCAAGGAACGCACCAAACAGGTCAGGGATACAGTTGTAGAGAAGTTTAAGGCAGGGTTAGGTTATAAAAAAATATCCCAAGCTTTGGACATCTCACGGAGCACTGTTCAATCCATCATCCCAAAATGGAAAGAGTATGGCACAACTGCAAACCTACCAAGACATGGCTGTCCACCTAAACTGACAGGCCGGGCAAGGAGAGCACTAATCAGAGAAGCAGCCAAGATGCCCATGGTAACTCTGGAACTTTCTGCAGAAATCCATAGCTCAGGTAGGAGAATCTGTCCACAGGACAATTATTAGTCTTGCACTCCACAAATCTGGCCTTTGTGGAAGAGTGGCAAGAAGAAAGCCATTGTGGAAAGAAAGCCATAAGAAGTCCTGTTTGAAGTTTGCAAGAAGCCATGTGGGGGACACAGCAAACATGTGGAAGAAGGTGCTCTGGTCAGATGAGACCAAAATTTTACTTTTTGGCCTAAAAGCAAAATGCTACGTGTGGCGGAAAACTAACACTGCACATCACCCTGAACACACCATCCCCACCGTGAAACACAGTGGTGACAGCATCATGTTGTGGGGATGCTTTTCTTCAGCAGGGACAGGGAAGTTGGTCAGAGTTGGTGGGAAGATGGATGGAGCCAAATACAGGGCAATCTTAGAAGAAAACCTGTTAGTCTGCAAAAGACTTGACACTGGGGCAGAGGTTCACCTTTCAGCAGGACAACGACCCTAAACATACAGCCAGAGCTACAATGGAATGGTTTAGATCAAAGCACATTTATTTGTTAGAATGGCCCAGTCAAAGTTCCGACCTAAATCCAATTAAGAATCTGTGGCAAGACTTGAAAATTGCTGTTCACAGGCGCTCTCTATCCAATCTGGCAGAGCTTGAGCTATTTTGCAAAGAAGAATGGGCAAAAATGTCACTCTAGATGTGCAAAGTTGGTAGAGACATATCCAAAAAGACATGCAACTGCAATTGCAGCGAAACGTGGTTCTACAAATTGTTGACTCATGGGGGCTGAATAGAAATGCATGTAACACTTTTCAGATATTTATTTGTAAAAAAATGTAAAAACCATTTATCATTTTCCTTCCACTTCACAATTATGTTCCACTTTGTGTTGGTCTATCACATAAAATCCCAATAAAATACATTTACATTTTTGGTTGTAACATGGCAAAATGTGGAAAATTTCAAGGGGTATGAATACTTTTTCAAGGCACTGTATGTTCCTGTTTCTGTGTCATATTATTCCATTTGTCTGAAGATATAGATTAATTTTCATGCTTCTGTTACTAAACAATCCAGGTATCCCTTTTCTTTGAATTTTTTAACAAGGTTTTCACTTTGCCTAATGTATTCTTCATTTACCTGTGGAATTGACCTCCTGGGATATTGTTCCTCCAGGCAGGATGATGGCAGCTTTAATAGAGATAAGAATTTTCCCAAGTGGGTTTAAAATAGTTGCTAGTAACAATAGTACCATTTTCATGGGACAAGTCCAAAAGTACCAGTCTATCTGGATCCACGACATGTGTAAAGTTCAGGCCCAGGGTATTATTGTTGCAATAGGACACAAAGAAGGAGAACACATCCACACCAGATAAGCAGGACATTGTCAATGTACCTGCCATAGAAAACTATATGTCTGGTAAAGGGGTTGTTGTTCCAGACCTGTAACTCTTCCTAGTATCCCATCACAACGTTAGTGTAACATGGAGCGAAATTCACTGTATCATTCGTCTGGAGATAAAATTGATCTAAAAACATAAAATAATTATGCTCCTGACAGAACTTTGTACCTTCAAATAAAAATTGTGCTTGGTGGGAATTAAAGAAGAAGTCTCTATAAAGAAAATACTGCAATGCTGTTAGTTCAACTTTATAGGGCTAGAGTGTAGAGGAAGCTGACATTTACAGATGCACAGTACAGTAGATACCCCTCTTCCCATCAGTATTGTTTTAAATGTCTATCACGTGACCCGAATCACGGATGAAAGATGGTAGTTGAGATACTTTTGGTTGGAGGAAATAATCTATATCAGGGGTAATGAATTAAAATTCACGGAGGTGCGGTCTGTAACATTTTCTTTCTCCAGAGGTCCGAATCGAAGTTTTGTTCTATGGCTAACGTTACTTCACTGCTGCCCCCCCTTTTACATCATATCCCCCTTTACATTGATGTCTTTATTCCCCTCTTTCAAATCACAGATTCCCCCTTCACATCAGAGTCCCCTCTCCTCTCCTCACATCACAGCCCCCCTTACATCACAGCCCCCTAACATCACAGTCCCCCCCTTTCACATCAGAGCCCCCCTCCTCACATCATAGCCCCCCAACATCACAATCCCCCTTGCAATCACAACCCTCTATATCACAGCTTCCCCCTCCTCACATCACAGCCCCCAATATCCCTACTCCCCCCTTTCACACCAAAGCCCCTATATCACAGCTCCCCTTCTCACATCACAGTCCCGCCCCTCTTTACATCACAGCCCCCTTTACATCACAGCCCCCCATATCCCTACTCCCCCTTTTCACATCAAAGCCCCCTATACCACAGCTCTCCTTCTCACATCACAGCGCCCTCCAATATCAATGCTCCCACCAAAGACAGTGCTCCCATACAATTACAGCTCTTCCCCCATCATTGCTCTACCTTAACACAGCATGGCAGAGGGCAGAAGGCACAGCAGGCTGGATTCCTCTTCTGTATATGTATTTCCCTGCCTGCCGCCACTGCTGTTAAACTCACAGCCGGGAAGAAGGCGGGGGATAGAGAAGGTCTGCACTTTTGTAACAAGTGAAAGCTTGGGCAGCTCCTGCTCCTCATGTAGACCTGCCATATCTCCAGACCCCTTTCCTACTGCAAGCTTAACAGTAGTGGCGGTGGCAGCAGGCAGGACAATACATACACAGAAGAGGAATCCAGCCTGCTGTGACTCCCGCCCTCTGCCATGCTGTGAGTTTTACCAGCAGCAGCGGCGGTGGCAGGAGAGGAGTCCAATAGGGCTGCTAAGTGGTGCGGCCGCGGTCCAGACAGGACTGTCACTCGGCCTGTGTCCAGACTGTGGTCCACCATTTAGTAACATCTGATCTATATAATGTGAAAAATTTTGTTTTGATTTTTACTATGTGTTTTACACCAGGTAGGTAGCACACACAGCCCATTCACTGGATACACACACAACACTATATTTGTAATCATCCTGACATATGTGAAATGTGTTGTGGCGATCGGGCATGCTATGTTGATGCTTTCTTGGCCGGGGCGGGGTTCCTTGCCTCAGCTCCAGAACAGACAACCAGTTTGGGGTTCCATCTTCCTCTATTCTAGCCAAGAACAGTGCTTTAGCCGACCTTTTATCTCTGTACCCAACTCCTGATTAATGGCATATAGCCATGAAACGCGTTGAGTTTCCATGGGGTGCTCAATTAAGTCTGTCTCAATACCTATTCACTGGCCCATATATACCTTTTATACATTCAAAATGTATTGAGTACTATGTAATTATTAATGTGTATGTGTATCTTCCTTTGTTTTTACAGCAGCTCTGTTGCATACGGTGTACCAATGTCTGTTAATAGGAAATATCTTGTACTATATCTACAATTACATACATATAGTTACATAATTAATCATGTTCAAGATTTAGATCATTCTTGCCAAATGCTGTTTCTATGACATGTGTACATATATGTATTTATACCATTTTTTCAATAATTATTCGTTACTTCTCATGTGCTGCCAGGCTGACATATATGTATCAATGTATCCATTATGTTCATGCCATGTGTGCATGTATATATATATATATATATATATATATATATATATATATATATATATATGAAATTACTTTTTTACTTGTTTCATATCATTGTCGCAAATAGGGATGAGCCAGACGTAAGTTCGACTTACATTCATCTTCTTCTATGGCTCCGCCGATGGACCGAAAAATAAAATAAAAAAGATAAAAAATGTTGAGGGCATGTGGCCTGGTATGGTTCAGGAGGGGGGCGCTCTCTCGCCCCCTCTTTTCCTGTGGCCTGCCAGGTTGCGTGCTCGGATAAGGGTCTGGTATGGAATTTGGGGGGACCCCCACGCAATTTTTTTTTAAAATTTTGGTTCGGGGTTCCCCTTAATATTCATACCAGACCCAAAGGGCCTGGTAATGGACTGGGGGGATCCCATGACATTTTTTTCAATGACTTTTATCTGTATTGCCGGGACCCGACAATTCATTATAGCCGCGAGTACTTTTAAATGACTTTTTTTCCTTTACAAATGTTATTTTGTGCAGGGACTGTTCTAAACATAGGAAAAATGTGCCACTTTGCAGGCATATTATAGACACCCCCCAGGTACAAAATTTAAAGGAATATTTCACTTTTTTTGCTTCACTTTAAGCATTATTAAAATCATTACTCCCGGAAAAACTGACGTTTTTAAAACTTTTTTCTGCATTGATACATGTCCCCTGGGGCAGGACCCAAGTCCCCAAACACTTTTTAATGATAATACCATGCATATTGCATATAAGCCTTTAAAATTAGCACTTTTGATTTCTCCCATAGACAATTCATTATAGCTGCAAGTACTTTTAAATGACTTTTTTTCCTTTAGAAATGTCATTTTATGCAGGGACTTTTCTAAACACGGGAAAAATGCACCACTTTACAGGCAATTTATAGACCCCCCCCCCCCCGGTCCGAAATTTAAAGGAATATTTCACTTTTATTGCTTCACTTTAAGCATTATTAAAATCACTGCTCCCGAAAAAATGGCCGTTTTTAAAACTTTTTTTTGCATTGATACATGTCCCCTGGGGCAGGACCCAGGTCCCCAAACACTTTTTATGACAATAACTTGCATATTAACCCTTAAAATTAGCATTTTTGATTTTTCACGTTCGTGTCCCATAGACTTTAACGGTGTTCACGTGTTTAAACAATTTTTTTGCCTGTTCACATGTTCTGCTGCGAACCGAACCGGGGGGGGGGTGTTTGGCTCATCCCTAGTCACGAATAAATAATGTTTACTAACCGCTCTACCTCCACAAGTCAATAGCCTCATTCAAAGTCCCACATTCTTTTCTTGTTTACCTGAATCAGGGATGGAGGCACATTCATTGTGCCTCATTTAAAGTCCCAAAACTCCCCCCTCTCATTTATATATACCGTGAAAGACCACTAACAAAACTATTTGCACAGGCCACAATGGGTCTTCCAGGGGTCACTCGACTGACTTTTATGCTTTTGGGGGATGATAAAAGTACAGGGTGCTGCACTCCAAGGGCTATAAAAATTGCTTTTCCTTTTTGTCCAGCACCCTGTCCTTAAAGGCTTCCTCCACCAAAAGATTTAAAGCCTGTTGATATTCTGGTAGAGGATCTACCTTTAATCTAGTGTACGTGTTTCTGTCTGAAAAGGGGTGTTAAGACTCTTGTAGATAATCCGCCTTGTTCAGGACAACTAAACAGCTTCTCATCAAACAGTTAATTACTTGCTCATCGGAGTATGTATTGTATGTATTATGTTGACCTATTATATGTTGGTCGGATGAAATGCACACTACGGAAACGTGTTGAGGAATAGCCATGGAAGAAGATGAATGGACTTCGTTGGACATTTTTATTTTTTAATAAAGGACTTGTCCCAAGGTGTGTCTTGTTTTTTCTAACATTTTGACACTTTTTTTGTGAACAATGTACCCGTTACCATTTCAAACAGGGGGGGGCGGGATCTGGGGATCCCCTTGTTAAAGGGGGCTTCCAGATTCCTATAAGCCCCCCCGCCCGCTGAACCCCCACAACCACCAGGCAAGGGTTGTGGGGATGAGGCCCTTGTCCCTATCAACATGAGGACAAGGTGCTTTGGGGTGCTACCACAAAGCACCCTCCCCATGTTGAGGGCATGTGGCCTGGTACGATTCAGGAGGGGGGGCGCTCTTCTCGTCCCCCCTCTTTTCCTGCGGCCTGCCAGGTTGCGTGCTCGGAGGGTCTGGTATGGATTTTTTGGGGGACTGCATGCCATTTTTTTTTAAATTTTGGCACGGGGTTCCCCTTAAAATCAGGTCTGGTATGGATTTTGAGGGAGACCCCTACGCCATTTTTAAAAAAAAAATTGGCACAGGATTCCCCTTAATATCCATACCAGACCTGAAGGGCCTGGTATGGGATTTGGGGGGGACCCCTACGCATTTTTTTTTTAAATTTTGGTTCGGGGTTCCTCTTAATATTCATACCAGACGCAAAGGGACTGGTAATGGACTGGGGGGATCCCATGCCGTTTTTTTCAATGACTTTTATCTGTATTGCCGGGACCCAACAATTCATTATAGCCGCGAGTACTTTTAAATTACTCTTTTTCCTTTAGAAATGTCATTTTGTGCAGGGACTGTTCTAAACACGGAAAAAATGCGCCACTTTACAGGCATACTATAGACACCCCCCAGGTACGAAGTTTAAAGGAATATTTCACTTCTATTGTTTCACTTTAAGCATTATTAAAATCACTGCTCCTGAAAAAACGTCAGTTTTTAAAACTTTTTTTTGCATTGATACATATCCACTGGTGCAGGACCCATATCCCCAAACACTTTTTATGACAAGCCTTTAAAATTAGCACTTTTGATTTCTCCCATAGAAAATTCATTATATCCGCGAGTACTTTTAAATGACTTTTTTTGCTTTAGAAATGTAATTTTGTGCAGGGACATTTTTTTTTTGTATAATAACTTTTTATTTTTAGAACAAGACATTACATGGCATGTCCAACAGTGCAAATCCTGTAAACAATGGCCTCGCAGGGTCATTTCAGTAACAATATGCAATATGTGGGTTGAACAAACACATACATTACTATTAACCTAATGTAAAGTGCTCGTCTAGGGATAACTCTGTGGGACCCGCCAAGGGAGTAGTCAGGAGCTCTGGAAGCCCCGTATTTTCATGAAGTATGCAAATGAAGCGGGGCCAGCCTAGGGTCTCGCGAGGGTGTGTTTAAGTTGGGGGCTCTCTGGAATGTGCGGGGTACATAGCCCGGTGGCCCACGCCCGGGGCAGGAAGGGGGGGCACAAAACCTCCATCAATCCGCCTCCCGCTCCCACGTAGGCCCCCGCGACCACGCAACGGTGGTTTATTCATGTAAAATTTATCTGGCTCTTGGAAATCCAGAGATCTCCCCCAGCGGGTTTCGTTTCTATATTGAACAGCCCATACTTAGCTGTTTCGTATGAGTTTCCCTAATATTATACCAGAATAACAGTAATAAATAGAGAGACACAAAAATAAAAAGGGAATAATAAAAAAGAGAGAGGTGGGGGGGTACAGTAAGAGTGAGAAGAGGGAATAGGAGAGGGAAGGGGGGGAATGGGAAGGGGAGAGGGAATGGGTCAGGTTACCTGCAAATACTGGTAAGCTTCCTCTGCCTCTGCGACGGACCCCTCGGAGCTGGATTCGATATTCCTTGGGTAGGTCAGGTTTTAGGGTCTTGCCTACAGGGTTGAGTTTTTGTTAGCCTAAGTACTCTAAGAGTAGGGTCTGCCAGTTCCAGTAGTGCAACGTCTAGACTAGACGACACTGCGGTGGAGTCAGAGGTGTATTCAGCCCATGACATCCAGATGTCATGGAATCGGTCCTTGTGGCCTTTATTGGTCGCCACCCAATCCTCGGCCTCCCGGATCTCACTAACCTTTCTGATCCACTCAGCACGTGTGGGGGTCATATGTTTTTTCCAATGGATTGGGATCAGGCGCCTAGCCGCATTTAATAAGTGCGGCAGCACACTTTTCTTGTATTTTCGTAGTGAGATCGGGGGGACCTGCAGGAGAAAGTGGGTCGGGAGGAAGGGGATTTCTATCTCTGTCACTATTTTGATTTGGTTACGTATATCTTCCAAGTGCAGGGACATTTAAAGGAATATTTCACTTTTATTGTTTCACTTTAAGCATTATTAAATTAATCTTTCCGAAAAAATGGCCGTTTTTAAAACTTTTTTTTGCATTGATACATGTCCCCTGGGACCCAGGTCCCCAAACACTTTTTATGACAATAACTTGCATATTAACCCTTAAAATTAGCACTTTTGATTTTTCATGTTCGTGTCTCATAGACTTTAATGGTGTTTGCGTGTTCGAACAAATTTTTTGCCCGTTCGCATGTTCTGCTGCAAACCGAACCGGGAGTGTTCGGCTCATCCCTAGTCACGAATAAATAATGTTTACTAACCACTCTACCTCCATAAGTGAATAGCCTCATTCAAAGTCCCACGTTCTGTCATGGTTATGCAATAGAGTTTCTCTGTCAGCCTACCTGTCTCCATGTGTTCATCTCTAAAGACCAGCTGCCTCTCACCTGACTGGTTTTATAACCTCTCCTCTAAGCATGGCCCACCCCAGGCCCTATCAGGGAACCTTATATTAACCTGTGCACTGCAAGCCAGCAGGGCTGATCAACCATTGTGTGTTAGCTTTCATGTGTACTTGCTGTGTTTCCTACGTCTGATTCCAGTTACCGACTTTGGCCTGTTATTTACGATTCCTGTCTGCTCGTGACCCTGACCTTTGGCGTGTCCCCGACCATCCCTGTTTGCCTGTGACCCTGAACCTTGGCGTGAACTCTGTTGTCCTTGTCTGCTTGTGGCCCCGACCTTGGCTTGTCCCTTACTTTCCTTGTTGTTCCAGCCTGCTGCCTCCTTCCTCTTCTCCTGTAGTCTACCGTGAGCTGTGAGACCTTGGGGGCCGCGACCTGGAGCCAGACTGCATCGCAGTCCATCCTTACCACTAAAGGCTCTGGTGAACACCTGCTGGCTCTTAGACTCCGCGCCCTGGGGAATTTATGCTCTAGCTCCCAGTGGGAACTGTGTCAGTGATCCAGTAGACCTGCTTCCTGAACCTCCCAGGGTTCAATCCACAGCAGTCAGTCCTAGGGTCCACTGCCTAGCGGTGCACTTCTGACACCTACAGAGTGCATCTGTCACCTAGCCTCAAGGTGACCTGACACATTCTTTTCTTGTTTACCTGAATCAGGGATGGAGGCACATTCATTGTGCCTCATTTAAAGTCCCAAACCCCCCTTCTCATTTATATATAATGTGAAAGACCACTAACAAAACTATTTGTACAGGCCACAATGGGTCTTCCGGGGGTCACTCGACTGACTTTTATGCTTTTGGGGGATGATAAAAGTATGGGGTGCTGTACTCCAAGGGCTTTAAAAATTGCTTTTCTTTTTGTCCAGCACCCTGTCCTTAAAGGCTTCTTCCACCAAAAGATTTAAGGCCTGTTGATATCCTGGTAGAGGATCTACCTTTAATCCAGTGTACGTGTTTCTGTCTGACAAGGGGTGGTAAGACTCTTGTAGATAATCCGCCTTGTTCAGGACAACTAAACCGCTTTTCATCAAACAGATAATTACTTGCTCATTGGAGTATGTAGTGTATGTATTTTGTTGCCCTTGTAACCTATTATATGTTGGTCGGATGAAATGCACACTACGGAAAGGTGTTGGGGAACACCGTAGGTTCAACCAGGAGGGATGTGACAAGCACCATGTGCCTCAACACTTCCTTCATTTTCACAACAGATTCCTCACCAGTAATGAAAACTACTTTCTCCTATGCAGGAGGGAGACATTCGGAATTTATAAATTGGGGACCCTGTCCCTAATGATTTAAATGAAGATCTTGAGATACATAGTGTAGTATGACTTTTCTATATCATCAGTGCACCATATTGATACATTAGTTTTTCATGTAGGATTGTCTCTAATATTGTTAAGTGTGCTGGCAATGGTGTAAAATAGACCTGGCACCTTTAAGAAGTTTATTCAGTTTGGCCTGCCCCCTTAAATTCATTATCCTTTATATACAGGGCTGTCAGTGCTAAGTCAGGTGACTTGAAAAAGTGCAGGCGTACAAAATGCATTGTCATAGCAATGACCCCGCTGTGCATGGTTGCGGTCTAGGCTCCACTGGCTCTTGGTTATCGCCAGGTTCTTCCTAGTATCCTCAGAGGCATGGTTACATCACTTCCGGTGCATCAATTCCGCTGCACGTGGCCCCAGTCAAGGAAGAAGCACTTCCTGCCACACAGAGCCATACAGGCTACATCTATCCATATGATACACCCTTTGGTGCGAGACAATTTAAATAATTGTTGCCATACAATGGGACATGTAAGTGCTAGACCTGGTGCACATGCTTAACTGTGGGGCAAGTTTATGGTCAATTTATAAGTTTTATTCTTGATCAGCAAGTCCATTGGCATTATGGCATTGTGTAGATTATCATACAACTTTGTTTTACCTTTTCAAGTTGATGGTGGACTGTTTTATTACTATACTGACCCATGGTGCAGGTTCATTCCAGTGAGAGACTATTAGTGCAGTACTGTGGGTCCTAAGCACTTCTGGATATGTTTTGTCTATTATCTTCTTCCACCTTTCTAAGTGCCTATATCTATAGCGGCTATGGAGAACCACTGGGGTTTTTTTGGATTTCAATAAATCGTCCACTTGCACAGACCTTGGCGCTGGATTCTTAAAGTATTTATGGTCTGAGCAGAGAGGGGTGATTGTCAGTCACCGCACTCTGCTCTGCCCCTCCAGTGCTCATTGGATCACTGCGCTGGGGTGGGGGTAGAAAAAGCTGGCTCAACCTCTCATTCGCAAAAAGAGACTGAGCCAGCTGCCGATTCTTCCAGAACCTGGAGCAGCTCTGTGATGTCAGCTAAAAAAAGACTTTAGTCCAATGTCAGCTGATTCAGGGTCACAGGAGTGCAAAAGTAAGTGCAGTATGAGAAGTATAACCAAAAAAAGAATAGCCAAAGGCATTTGACATCATGGCAGATAATTACTTACATCCTGCTCTTTACCACAAAATAATGTTTGCATGTAATGAAACAAATCATATTAATGGCCAGATTGGAAAAAATGAGAGTTTAAATAGTATTTCCTGACAGGCTCCATTGCAGAGTAAGCGCTGAAGAGCTGGAGTCATTTGGAATGAAAAGCGCGCACAGGCTTGTTTGCCTAGCAGTATGCAGGTGGCCATTATCTGCCTGAAAGCCCGGTGTGTGTGTACGGACGTTCCTGGCCGAATCGATCGTAGGTGGTGGTAAGCATGTATCGCCTTCATGGCAGCAGTGTTTATGTTTGTAGTTGTTTCTTCCTGCATTGCCTGTCCTTTTTTTATTATGCCTATGCAGCGGCTGCTTCCCTGTGCGTTCCAGCAGCCGCTCCCTCTACTTCCGGGTTCCGCCTGCATTCTGCGCATGTGCGGTCCCGGAACGAAAGGGTGGCCTGGTTCGCACATGCGCACGAGGATCGCGGGCCTGGCGCGGCCGTGACGTCAATTTTAAAAAGCCTGGGGAGGCTTGCAGATCTCGGGAACGATCGTGGGCATAGCGGCGACTTCCCTGAGCATCTGCAGAGCCTACCCCAGGTAAGGGCAGTACAGATGGGTCTGAACTTTGCCTGTTTTGCTTTCTGGTATATCTGATGTATTCTGTGTTCACCTGCAGTGATTCCAAGCATCAGCCATGGACTCTTCACTGCCTCCTGGTGGCCTGTCCTCTCGCAGCAGGTAGGATTGGAAAGTGTTTCTTTACTTGCCTGCTGGGGGGAAGAGAGTGGAGTGTAGGGCATTATTCTGACTTTGTGCCTTTCTCTCTCTCTATTCCTGTCCTTCTTCTTTCCTCAGCCCTTCTAGGTCTGACCAAAGACAAAGTAGTTCCCGCAGAAGGAGCGGGTCGTCTAAATCACACCACCCGCATTCCTCCTCTGGCTCTAGACACCATGGTTCATCCTCTAAGTCTAAAGACCACAGTAGAGGCTCTCCTCATCCCCCTTCATCTCATAGTAGGGGACCGGAGAAATTATGTTGGGGATGCAGGGCCCCAGTTCCTGCTAGCAAGTCTCTCTGTGACCGCTGTTTCTCCAGAGCAGCTAATGAGAGGGACGGTGCAGACCAACACCTGGAAACACTAATCAAGCGAGTCGTGAAAGAATCGCTGCAGGAGAAAGACGCTGCAAAGCCTCGTGATTCTCCTCCAGATCCACTGATTCCCCTGTCAGAAGAGGGTCCAGTCCATAAGACGTGGGAGTCTTCTCAACCTAGTCACCAGTCAGCTCCCCCTTCAGATAGCGGGTCAGAAGCAGATGATCCTGGGATGGGCTTTGAATACGCCCTGGTTCCTTCTCTGGTGAAAGCTGTTAACCAGTTGCCGACCGCCGCACGACGATGTACGTCGGCAGAATGGCACGGGCAGGCAAAAGGACTTACAGGTACGTCCTTGCCTGCCCGCGGGTGGGGGGTCCGATCGGACCCCCCCGGTGCCTGCGGCGGTCGGCAAATCTTCCCTGGCGATCTGAGGTGAGGGGGAGGCCATCTGTATTGTACACAGAGGCAGAGGAAATGATGTCATCTCTCCTCGGCTCGGCATTTTCCGTTCTGGCGCCGAGGAGAGAAGACTGTAATGTGAGTGCACAACACACACACATACAGTAGCACATGCCAGGCACACATTACACCCCCGATCCCCCCCCAATCACCCCCCCCTGTCACACTGACACCAAGCAGTTCTTTTTTCCTGATTACTGCATGGTGTCAGTTTGTGACAGTTAGTGTGTTAGGGCAGTTAGGGTTAGCCCCCTTTAGGTCTAGGATACCCCCCTAACCCCCCCAATAAAGTTTTAACCCCTTGATCACCCCCCGTCACCAGTGTCACTAAGCGATCATTTTTCTGATCGCTGTATTAGTGTCACTGGTGACGCTAGTTAGGGAGGTAAATATTTAGGTTCGCGGTCAGCATTTTATAGCGACAGGGACCCCCATATACTATCTAATAAATGTTTTAACCCCTTGATTGCCCCCTAGCTAACCCTTTCACCACTGATCACCGTATAACTGTTACGGGTGACGCTGGTTAGTTCGTTTATTTTTTATAGTGACAGGGAACCCGCCGTTTATTACCGAATAAAGGTTTAGCCCCCTGATCGCCCGGCGGTGATTTGCGTCGCCTCAGGCAGCGTCAGATTAGCGCCAGTACCGCTAACACCCACGCACGCAGCATACGCCTCCCTTAGTGGTATAGTATCTGAACGGATCAATATCTGATCCGATCAGATCTATACTAGCATCCCCAGCAGTTTAGGGTTCCCAAAAACGCAGTGTTAGCGGGATCAGCCTAGATACCTGCTAGCACCTGCGTTTTGCCCCTCCGCCCAGCCCAGCCCACCCAAGTGCAGTATCGATCGATCACTGTCACTTACAAAACACTAAACGCATAACTGCAGCGTTTGCAGAGTCAGGCCTGATCCCTGCAATCGCTAACAGTTTTTTTGGTAGCGTTTTGGTGAACTGGCAAGCACCAGCCCCAGGCAGCGTCAGGTTAGCGCCAGTACCGCTAACACCCACGCACGCACCGTACACCTCCCTTAGTGGTATAGTATCTGATCGGATCAATATCTGATCCGATCAGATCTGTACTAGTGTCCCCAGCAGTTTAGGGTTCCCAAAAACGCAGTTTTAGCGGGATCAGCCCAGATACCTGCTAGCACCTGCGTTTTTCCCCTCCGCCCGGCCCAGCCCACCCAAGTGCAGTATCGATCGATCACTGTTACTTACAAAACACTAAACGCATAACTGCAGCGTTCGCAGAGTCAGGCCTGATCCCTGCGATCGCTAACAGTTTTTTTTGGTAGCGTTTTGGTGAACTGGCAAGCACCAGCGGCCTAGTACACCCCGGTCGTAGTCAAACCAGCACTGCAGTAACACTTGGTGACGTGGCAAGTCCCATAAGTGCAGTTCAAGCTGGTGAGGTGGCAAGCACAAGTAGTGTCCCGCTGCCACAAAGAAGACAAACACAGGCTGTCGTGCCCATAATGCCCTTCCTGCTGCATTCGCCAATCCTAATTGGGAACCCACCACTTCTGCCGCGCCCGTACTTCCCCCATTCAAATCCCCAACCAAATGCAGTCGACTGCATGAGAGGCATTTTCTTTATGTCCTCCCGAGTACCCCTACCCAACGAACCCCCCAAAAAAGATGTCGTGTCTGCAGCAAGCGCGGATATAGACGTGACACCCGCTATTATTGTCCCTCCTGTCCTGACAATCCTGGTCTTTGCATTGGTGAATGTTTTGAACGCTACCATACACTAGTTGAGTATTAGCGTAGGGTACAGCATTGCACAGACTAGGCACACTTTCACAGGGTCTCCCAAAATGCCATCGCATTTTGAGAGACCCGAACCTGGAACCGGTTACAGTTATAAAAGTTAGTTACAAAAAAAAGTGTAAAAAAAAAAAAAAAAATAGTTGTCGTTTTATTGTTCTCTCTCTCTCTATTCTCTCTCTATTGTTTTGCTCTTTTTTTTTACTGTATTCTATTCTGCAATGTTTTATTGTTATGTTTAGCATGTTTGCTTTTCAGGTATGCAATTTTTTATACACTACCGTTTACTGTGTTTTATTGTTAACCATTTTTTTGTCTTCAGGTACGCCATTCATGACTTTGAGTGGTTATACCAGAATGATGCCTGCAGGTTTAGGTATCATCTTGGTATCATTCTTTTCAGCCAGCGGTCGGCTTTCATGTAAAAGCAATTCTAGCGGCTAATTAGCCTCAAGACTGCTTTTACAAGCAGTGGGAGGGAATGCCCCCCCCCCAACCGTCTTCTGTGTTTTTCTCTGGGTGAGTATTTTGCAAACCTCACTTTTTGTCACAAAGTTTTGAAAATTAAAAAAAGAAAAAAAAAAGTTTTTTCTTGCCTTTCTTCATTTTCAAAAACAAATGAGAGCTGCAAAATACTCACCATGCCTCTCAGCAAATAGCTTGGGCTGTCTACTTTCCAAAATGGGGTCATTTGGGGGGGGGGGGGGGTTTGTGCCACCTGGGCATTCCATGGCCTCCGAAACTGTGATAGGCAGTGAAGGGTGAAATCAAAAATTTACACCCCTAGAAATCCTGAAGGCAGAGATTGGTTTTCGGGGCCCCGTACACGGCTAGGCTCCCAAAAAGTCCCACACATGTGGTATCCCCATACTCAGGAGAAGCAGATAAATGTATTTTGGGGTGCAATTCCACATATGCCCATGGCCTGTGTGAGCAATATATCATTTAGTGACAACTTTGTGCAAAAAAAAATAAAAAGAAATTGTCACTTTCCCACAACTTGTGTCAAAATATAAAATATTCCATGGACTCAACATGCCTCTCAGCAAATAGCTTGGGGTGTCTACTTTCCAAAATTGGGTCATTTGGGGGGATTTGTGCCATCTGGGCATTTTATGGCCTTCAAAACTGTGATAGGTTAGAAATCCTGAAGGCGGTGATTGGATTTCGGGGCCCCGTACGCGGCTAGGCTCCCAAAAAGTCCCACACATGTGGTATCTCCGTACTCAGGAGAAGCAGCTGAATGTATTTTGGGGTGCAATTCCACATATGCCTATGGCCTGTGTGAGCAATATAACATTTAGTGAGAACTTTTTGTAATTTTTTTTTTGTCATTATTCAATCACTTGGGACAAAAAAATTAATATTCAATGGGCTCAACATGCCTCTCAGCAATTTCCTTGGGGTGTCTACTTTCCAAAATTGGGTCATTTGGTAGGGGTTTGTACTGCCCTGCCATTTTAGCACCTCAAGAAATGACATAGGCAGTCATAAACTAAAAGCTGTGTAAAATCCAGAAAATGTACCCTAGCTTGTAGACGCTATAACTTTTGCGCAAATCAATAAATATACACTTATTGATATTTTTTTTACCAAAGACATATGGCCAAATACATTTTGGCCTAAATGTATGACTAAAATTGAGTTTATTGGATTTTTTTTATAACAAAAAGTAGAAAATATAATTTTTTTCAAAAATTTCGGTCTTTTTCCGTTTATAGCGCAAAAAATAAAAACGGCGAGGTGATCAAATACCATCAAAAGAAAGCTCTATTTGTGGGAAGAAAAGGACGCAAATTTTGTTTGGGTACAGCATTGCATGACCGCGCAATTAGCAGTTAAAGCGACGCAGTGCCAAATTGTAAAAAGTGCTCTGGTCAGGAAGGGGGTAAATCCTTCCGGGGCTGAAGTGGTTAAAGACGCTTTGAATTGGGAAGACCCAGTTATTTCTCCTCCTAAACAGAGAAAGTTTTTTCAAACAGCTCAACAAGGAGCGTCATTATTTTCCTTTCCTCACTGAAGTAGGAGCTATAATATCTGAAGAATGGGGCAAGATGGATAGAAAAAGTTCTATGCAGTCTAAAATCTCAAAACTATACCCTTTCAAGGAAGAAGAGGTTAAACACCTTGAGTCAGCTCCCTTGGTAGATGCTGCACTAATGAGACTTGTGAGGTATGTGACTCTCCCTCTCGAAGATACAGTCTCATTTAAAGATCCGCTAGAGAGACGGATTGACTCCGACCTAAAAAGGATTTATTTGACAGCAGGCACAGTGTGCAAACCTGCTCTGGCCTTTGCAGCAGTCTCTAAAGCTTTGGAGGCATGGTCAGACAATGTGAATGATTCTCTTAGAGGTATCTCTGAAGAAGCGGCTAAGAGCTCCCCTATTCAGGAAATCAGGCTAGCCTCCGCCTTTCTGGGGGAGGTCTCTATTGATGTTATTCGCCTAGTTGCTCGGGTGATGTTGTCATCGGTCACCGCCCGTCGGGCCTTGTGGCTCTGACCCTGGTTGGCGGATCCAGCTTCTAAGCAAGCTTGGTGCCGTATTCCATTTGAGGGTTCGTCTCTCTTTGGCAACAAGCTTGATAGTGCCATTACCCGGGCTACGGGTGGTAAGTCGGGGTTCCTCCCTCAAGATAGGCATTTACAGAACCAGAAACGCACCTTTTCAAGAACGCAGAACACTGACCGTGCAAGGGAAGCACGCAGTTATAGGCCTGGTCGGGAATTTTCAAGATCCTGGAAATCCAGGCAGTCCTCTTTCAAAAAGCCCACAAAGGGGGCTTCTACTAGTAACCAGGACTCCACTAAGTCCTTTTGAAATTGGGCCTGTTCAAGCATGTCAGGTGGGGGCTCATCTGCTCCACTTCCGGCATGTTTGGGCGGCCTCAATTCGGGATTTCTGGACTGTCAGGACGGTGTCCTTAGGCCACACCTGGGTTTTAAACAGCACTCCCAGATTAAGAGTCATACCAACAAATCTTCCAAGTTCAGGGGAGAAGAAACAAGTTCTTTTAGCTTACGTAAGCTCTTTATTAGCTCAAAGTGCAGCCATTCCTGTTCCAGATGGCTAACAAGGCGAAGGCATGTATTCCCCTCTATTTCTGGTGCAGAAGAAGAACGGCACATGGAGGCCTGTTATAGACCTGACTCATCTCAACCGGTTTATACGAAAGGAAAAATTAAAGATGGAGTCACTATTAACGATTCAACAGTCGGTTCATCTAGGAGACTGGTTGGTGTCAATAGACTTGAAGGACGCCTACTTTCATGTTCCAGTGGCGGCAGACTTCCAAAAGTTCCTTCGCTTCGCTGTAGGCGATCAACATTTACAGTTTACCTGCCTTCCATTTGGTCTCACGACATCATCTCGGGTGTTTTCCAAGGTTCTGTTGGCTGTCATTGCTTTGCTCCGAGTCAAAGGAGTTAGTCTTCACCACTATCTAGACGACCTCCTCCTCCTAGCCCAGGACAAGGGTCAACTTCTAGAGCACAGGAGTCTAGTATTTGCCACTCTCCAAGAGTTTGCGTGGCTCCTGAATTTGGAGAAAAGTCACCTGAATCCATCTCAGTCCCTCATATTTCTAGGTGCCCATTTCAACACACTAGAAGGCACCATCTCGCTACCCGAGGAGAAGATTGTGGTGATCCGGGACAGGATCCGTTCAACACTCGCTTCATCTCACCTGTCCGCTCTTCAATGTCTGAAGGTGATTGGCACAATGGCAGCCACCATTCCCATGGTGAAGTGGGCACAATGGCACACTCGCCCATTTCAGAAAGGGTTTCTCCAACAGTGGGGTTCTCCCAGCAAGAGTCAGCGCATCCTCCTCACTCCATCCATGAGAGAGTCTCTCCTTTGGTGGCTCCAAGGGAAGAATCTCCGCAACTGCCACTCGATTCTCCCCATCACATGGGTCACAGTAACCCCAGATGCCAGCAATCGGGGCTGGGGTGCTCATTGCCTGTCGGAAGTGGCTCAGGGCAGATGGAACTCCCCATCTCAGAAGGTTGTATCCAATATTCTGGGACTTCGAGCAGCCTTTCAAGTGCTCAGATCCTTCCACCATCTGATAGAAAACTCCTCAGTGATGCTCCGGTTGGACAATACAACCGCAGTGGCCTATATAAGGAAGCAAGGTGGAACTCGCAGCTGGTCTATCCTACGGGAGGTCGAGCCAATCATGAACTGGGCTCAGAGGAATCTGTCCAACATTTCGGCAGTCTACATTCCGGGGATCCAGAATGTACAGGCGGATTTTCTGTCCCGTGTTCAAATGGACAACAACGAGTGGTCCCTGCACAAAGCGGTGTTCAAGTGGCTCCTGACACTGGGAGTGTCTCCAGAAGTGGATCTGTTTGAATCCCCATGTAATTACAAACTGACCAAATATTATTTGAGGTTCCGGGATCCCCAAGCCTATGGGATAGATGCCCTCACGGATCGGTGGAGGTTCAACAAGGCGTATGCCTTCCCTCCGGTACCTGTGATACTCCAGTTTCTCCGCAGGCTCAGAACAGAGGAGGTGGAAGTCATAGCAGTAATACCGTTTTGGCCCAAGAGGCCATGGTTTCCCCTCTTAACTCTCCTCAGTTATCGGGATTCAATTCCTCTGCCTGTCAGGCCGGATCTTCTGTCCCAAGGCACAATCCTGCATCCATGCCCTGCTCATCTACATCTCAGGGTCTGGTTTTTGAGAGGGAAAGGCTTGAAGCCTTAGGTTGTCCAGAAGAAGCCATTCCGACTCTTCTTAATGCCAGACGGAAGAGCACTAATAGAGTTTATGAACGTATCTGGTCCAAGTTCACAGAACACATGGTCTCTAGACCTAATCCTTGTGGTTCTCCAGAAGTCCAGGATATCCTGAGCTTTCTGCAAACGGGCTTGGATTGGCCTCTAGCAGTAAGTTCCCTTTGTGTACAAATATCAGCCATTTCGGCGTTTACAGGAATTTCATGGGCTAACCACGCCCTGGTTCGCCAATTCTTCAAGGGTGCTATCAGGCTAAGACCTCAAAGAAAACCAAGATTTCCTAAATGGGATCTTCCTCTTGTTCTAGATTTTCTTTCCACACTTGGAACAGATCCTGAAAAGCCTCTATCAGTTAAAGACCTCACACTCAAGACTGTCTTCCTGGTGGCAGTAACTTCAGCCAAAAGAGTGTCTGAAATCAGAAACTTAGGTTCTAAAGAGCCTTTCTTGACCTTTTTTCCGGATAGAGCAGTATTAATTCCCATGTTGGGCTCAAACCCTAAAGTGACATCTATTTTTCACGAAAATCAGGAAATTGTGTTGCCTACCTTTAGCACAACAGAAGGTCAAGATGTCCATCCCCTTGATGTGGGACATACTTTGAGTCAATACTTGGAAGTTACGGAATCGTTTAGACAAACAGACTTTCTTTTTATTCTTCTACGGGGAAAAAATAAAGGAAAACGGGCCTCAATTAGATCCATCTCTGCTTCGATAGTACAGACCATTCAAAGGGCTTATAAAGCGAAGGGCTTGGCTCCTCCAGAGGCAGTGACTGCACACTCAACTGGGAGTATCTCAACCTCGTGGGCGGCTTCTCTTCATGTCGCACCCAAAGTTATATGTAAAGCGGCTTCTTGGTCATCTATTAATACGTTTGTTTCCCACTATTGTGTTGAACCAGCCGCCTTGTCATCCATTAATTTTGGTTTGAAAGTGCTGTCAGTTGAAGGTGTTATATAAATTTATTTTCTTGCTCAGCATTGTGCCCACCCGTGTGTGTTTGGCGAGTTATTTCCCACACGTATGCTGCCATGGAGCCTGTCAAGAAAACGGAAAATTTATATCAAATACTTACCGTAATTTTATTTTCCTGATAGGCTCCATGGCAGCAGGAGTCCCTCCCAATGCTGGAGTAGGCTAGTTACGAAACACGGCTGGGAGCTCACAGCTGAAAGTTATAGGGAGGGGTCCTATTGGGTAGTTATGGAGGCGGGGTCAACCCACACGTATGCTGCCATGGAGCCTATCAGGAAAGGAAAATTACGGTAAGTATTTGATATAAATTTTCAGTTTTTCACCTCACTTTGATAGTCAGTAGAAAAATGCTACCCTTGCATCTGTGGTCAGTGAAATGCCCCATTACTTTGGTGGTCAGTAGGGGGGTGCATGCTCACAAACAGCTAAAAATGTAACAGATGTCAGTGGTTACTTGCCTAAGAGATAAGAGTACAGGCTTTACTGGTCCCACAGGGAAGATCAACCAATACTCACTATTTAAGGCACACCTAGCAATCTCTAGAGAAACCCTAGGGTTCCACAGAACCTGAGAAAGCCTGGGCTATATCATATATGCCTTTTCCTCAAATTGACTGAAGATAAGAGAATTTTCCTTCAGCTGCAATCCTCCTGTAAATTTCAGTTTACCTTTATACACGAGTAAACCTAAGGTCAAACCTTGTTTTAAAGTGTTACTAAACCCACGGCAGTAAAATCAGTCTGTATGTATATGCAGTAAAGCATGCTTGTTATACTCACTGTGGAACTTAAGGGGTTAATCCTCCGCATTGTGTAAAAAGGTTGTTTGATCCTGTCTTCTCTGATCCTCTCCTCCTTCCACTGTCCCCTGATGATTTGCTAATAACACAGAATCTATGGAGTCAGGCTGCACATGCTCAGTTTGGTGTTTATTGCTAGAGAGGTTTTTTTTTTCTCCTTAGGATCAGCACAGGGCCAATCAGCACTGTCCAGACAGAGGGACAGGGGTATTGCAGTCTCATAGAACAGTCAAAAAACTCCTTCTACAAGCTTTAACCAGTGCTTGGCTGGACACTGATAGAAGTCACAAGACTGCTATATACTGCTGATGAGAAAAGGTATTTAACAGTTCATATTTACTTAAACTATTGCATTTCCATGTTCTGTGTACCGTGGGAGATCAGATATAGTGAATGAGGGGTCCTGGCTGAGTTTAGTAACACTTTAAGTTTTGGTTGTATTGTCATTGTATTAGTATAGAATAGAAATACACAGCATATATATAGATCAACAGCACACAGCATATCTATTACTATTTCAAACCCCAGTGTCGGGACCAGGCCATCTAGTGCCCAGGGCAAAGCAAAAATTCCCTCCTTCTGCCCCCAAAAATGTGAGCACTAATCTTCTCACTTGCCCCCTAAGCATACATTTCCTTTGCAAATCAAAATTCTCCCCAAACAAAAATTCCCCCTCTTCCAGTACAAAAATTCCCCCTCCCAGCTCAAATTATTATTTAAAGGGTGCCTTGAGATTGTCTATAATTTTAAAGGATGCCTTGACTGAAAAAAGGTTGAGAAACACTGATCTAAACAGATCATAAGAAAACTGATTTGCATGTTTTCTCATCCCTGTGCTGAAAGAAAACTGATCAGGAAGTTTTTTTTTCTCATTGTAAGTACACTTTTATGTCCTGTATATCCACCATGTTATAATATACACAATACAGTTACATTGCAATGGTTGAAAGCAGGAATTTCATCTTCCTAGCTTCAATAGTTAGCTTTAAAAAAATTATTATAAGCATGAACAAACAAGGTTGCATCCATAATATATTTATTGTAACATAGCGTGCTCTGTGTAGTTTTGAAAAAAATGTATTCCCCAATGAAATCAGCCACGTGTAACAGTAAAATACTATTTTACAATTCAATGTTTCAATCACAATAGTTTAGCTGACTCATCTGAAAAGTTTGCATACACTGTTTGGTAGAGACTAAAGTGGATGTAAAGTATAAAATACAATCCTATGGGTGACCCAATAACATAATAAGAATGCAACATTAAACACTTCCACTTGCTTGCAGCAGACTGATGACAGCATTTTAGCTAAGTCACTGAATGATAACCAAGGATGACTTTTTAATGATGAAAGGTTGAGCTTTTTGAAAGAATATAGTGTTGCTGCATATTGTAACATGAATGAAATTTTGCAACCAGACTAAAAGACCGTATTCAGGGTTACTGAATGGCATACTTTAATTAACCACTTTACCTCTCATAATTTTTCTACTTTCTAATTTCTATGTTTCCACTATGGGCGGTCTTCTGGCGAGGATGAACTGTGTTGCCTTTATGACTGAATAAAAATTGACTGAGCCGAGTGATGCCGGTGTGTGGCTCCTCCTTTTCTGTATCCACTATGGGCCTGTTTCTTTGGCAAAATTGTCATTACCAAACATAACAAAGAAATACATAGTTTATTTTGGTACAATCGAGACTTTCTTTTGACAATATTGTCTTGCTAAAATTATTTAAAAAAAAAAAAATATTGTTTTGTTTTTCTATTTTGACCAGTGTTAGTTTAAAATAAAAAAAAGTAGTAAAATTGTATTATGTAATTTAAAGTAAACCGTTTATTCTATAATTTGTCTCATTTAAAATGAAACTAAAATTATGTTTTTGGTACATAGAAACATTTTTTGTAAATGAAGAAAACAAAGTTTGAGCAATTTTTATGTGACACTAAAAAAAAACCCATAATGGACGAAAATGAATAAATATTAATGGTAAAAAAAAAGTAAAAATCAGAAACATAATATTTAAGAGGACAAGGGAATAGTTAAATTGGGCTTATTCAAGTCAGCTAAGGGTTAATAGGGAGTTAACTAGAAATATGTTTTTTTTTTACTTGTAAAGTTTCTTTAAAGTGGTTGTAAACCTCTGACATGGAATATAAACAAACCATATCCCTCTATGCTGCGTGCTTGTCTCAGTCCAGAGCACTAAGTGTCATTTCTGTCTACTTCATTGTTCGTTCCCCTCTGACAAGTTTTCCTGACACTAATGCCGCGTACACACGAGCGGACTTTACGGTGGACTTTGCCCGGCGGACTGGATTTCGTCGGACAATTCGATGTGTGTGGGCTCCAGCGGACTTTGTTTTCTCAAAAGTTGGACGGAATTAGATTTGAAACTTGTTTAAAATTTATCCGTTGAAATCGAGTCCGGTCGAAAAGTCCGCCATCTGTATGCTAGTTCGACGGACTAAAAAGCCACGCTAGGGCAGCTATTGGCTACTGGCTATGAACTTCCTTGTTTTAGTCCGGTCGTACGTCATCACGTACGAATTCAACGGACTTTGGTGGATTGTGTGTAGGCAAGTCCGTTCATTCAGAAAGTCCGTCGGAAAGTACGTCGAAAAATCCGCCGGGCAAAGTCCGCCGTAAAGTCCGCTCGTGTGTACGCGGCATAAGAGGTGAAAAGGGGACAGGGGAGGTAGCTCCAGTACACAGCAAGTGATTGATACCTCAGCTCTGGTCCTCTGCACTGTGTGGTGGGGGGTATGTCCCTTTCCTCCAATCAGCTCTCAGACCCCCCCCCCCCCCGCTTTTCATAGCTGAGAGATCCTGTGTAAATTATGCACTTTGAACAGATGTGGAAAATAGAGGGCTGCAGATAAACAGGTACAGCTTATGTAGGAAGATTTGTTTAATCTGTGCATCACCTGAGGCTAACATATGGCTCCAATATAATTTATTTTGAAGAAATTTTAGCATATAACAATCATAGCCTTTTTCTAAAATTTTCAGCAATCAATAACTAACAGCTTCAGTAGGGAATGTGACATCATGCCTTATTAAATATATGTAGATTTACATTGATCATATGGCAAAATGACATGTATTACTTGTTTCTAATTCTTCTGCTAACCAAACAGGTTCATCATATTCACAGAAAACAACCTAAGGAGAAAATATATAAAGCATTCATCTCATCAATACTGCATGGTATGGTATGCATTTGTCTGCTGTTTTCAATATGGAAAATATAACATTTTGTGAATGCTAGCTAATATCAGGGGTCTCCAAACTTTTCAATACAAAGGCCATATTGTATATTTTACAAAAAAAAAAATCCCTGAGTATCAGAGTCCCAATCAAAGTTCCTCCTTATATCAGAGTCCTCAGCAGGGTCTCCCTTCCAACAGAGTCCTCTTCAGACCCCCCCCCCCCAGTATCTGAATCAGAGTCCCCCTTTACATCAGGATGCCCCTTCAGAGTTCCTCTTTAAAACAGAGTACTCCTTGCATCAAAGTCACCATAGAGGTCTCCCTTACACAGAGCCCCCCCTTACATTAACATCCCTATCAGACTCCTCCGTTATATCAGGGTCCCCATCAGCGTTCCCCCTTACATCAAGGTCCCATCAGAGTCTCCCCCTTACATCAGGGTCCCCATCAGAGTCTTACTTACCACTGTAAGCTGCACATGTGGCTGTAGCAGTAGGGTGGGAGGCAGAACAGTTTGGACAGAGGAAGTTCCATCCTTCTATAAATGCTGATGCAAGCACATTATGGGTGCAAGGATGCAAGGATGCTGGCAGTCCTAGCAACCAATGACAGGGGTGATGATAATGGAGCAGGGGCAACCAAAGCTGGAGACTGTGGGAGTAAGAGGGGAGGGTCAAAGGGGTTCTTGGGGGATGCAGGGGGGGGGGGTTGAATCGGAGACCATAGATAGGCTCTTTTGACCTTAGTCCTCAATCTGTGCACATTGTATATACTATACCACAAACCATATCCGCAGGCCACAAAAAATGTTGTGCCCTAAGGGTCGTAGTTTAGAGACCACTGCTATACTTTAAAGCTACATGAAATTCAACACATTTTGGAATGGCGTTTGAGACAAAAGCTGGCTATGTTTTTTTTTTTTATACAAACAAAACACCTGGAATGAACCCAGAAGGAACACTTTTTAGGCCACATAAGTTCTTTTTTTAAATCATATGGTATCAGTGATGTGCATGTAGGTTACAATGTAACTATGGGCAAAATAAAACATTACATATACAGTTGTGCTCATAAGTTTACATACCCTGGCAGAATTTATAATTTCTTGGCCTTTTTTTTAGAGAATATAAATGATAACACAAAAACTTTTCTTTCACTCATGGTTAGTGTTTGGCTGAAGCCATTTATTATCAATCAACTGTGTTTATACTTTTTAAATCATAATGACAACAGAAACTACCGAAATGACCCTGATCAAAAGTTTACATACCCTGGTGATTTTGGCCTGATAACATGCACACAAGTTGACACAAAGGGGTTTGAATGGCTATTAAAGGTAACCATCCTCACCTGTGATATGTTTTCTTGTAACTAGTGTGTTTGTATAAAAGGTTAATGCGTTTCAGCCAAACACTAACCATGAGTGAAAGAAATGTTTTTGTGTTATCAATTATATTCTCTAAAAAATGGCCAATAAATCATAAATTCTGCCAGGGTATGTGAACTTATGAGCACAACTGTATAATGCAGTTTGTCACTAGTATTAAAATATGATGAAATTCCCTGTGTAAAATAGGTTTATTATCTGTTGATCCTGCAGGTAGATCTGCTTTTTTCCACTTCCTGTAAAGGCCAAGTTGCCAAAAGGGCCAAAGTGACAGTTACAGGGTTGGGACAAACCATATAACACTGGTGGGGGTTGCTTATAATGGTCAGCTTTTATTCATGGGGCTTAAAAATGTTTTTCCAAAAGAAAAAAAAGAACTGTTGCTGCAACTGCTTAAAAAGTGTTGGCTGAATTTATGTCCATTTAAGACTACATGTCCATTTAAGACTACCTACTAAGGTGCCCAGTTCATACCATACATGTGTGGTGGTGTGCAGAAAAAAATGGTGCTTAATGAATATAGTTCGAACAAGCCCTAAAAGAATAATAGCTACAGCATGTTGCACTGATTGCAAAACCCAGTTGGAAGTAGAACTCATCTATGTAGAACCATTTGTATGTGTTCAGCTATATTTATGCATGTGAAAATGATCGCCCTTAAATAATAATCTTATCAATAATTGTTAATATTTAAATATTTTGTTTTCCCTTATGGGTTGTGATGATGCAGTATAACTACACGGGAAAACGGAAAATTGTATACTCACCTTTCCGTAATTTTCCTTTCCTGTCGCATCTTCATGGCAGCATACATGTTGGGTTGTGACTCCGCCTCCACAACCTGATAGGACCACATATCTATAAATTAGAGAGTAGACACCCGTCCCAGTATTCTCTGTATATATATACACATGTCACCTCAGAAGGGTGGGTGATTGTATGCTGCCATGAAGATGCGACAGGAAAGAAAATTACGGAAAGGTGAGTATACAATTTTCAGTTTTCCTGTCGCATCATGGCAGCATACACGTTGGGGAGTAACTCGCCAAACTGGGTGGGAATGCAAAATAAATTTTATTGACAAGAAACATAAGAGTTGGCCTGTATAACGGCCCTTCCGAACTCAACTGCTGCTAAACGTGCAGCGTCTATTTTATAATGGGAAATTAAGGTGTTTCTAGAAGACCAAGTGGCCGCTCTACAAATGGTTTCCGCTGAGACTTTGCAGTAAGCTGCCCATGAAGTCGCCATTGCCCTAGTGGAATGTGCTCTTAAGCCTTCCGGAATCTGCAAGGTGCTTAAGGAGTAGGCCTTCTTGATAGCTTTCACGAGCCATGAGGCGATGGTTCGGGCAGAAGCTGCCTGGTCCCTACTGAACCCATGCGGGATAACTAGAATGTTCTCGCATTTCCTGAATGGCTTGGCTACGAAGAGGTATTGCAGAATGTTGCCCCTGACATCCAGAGGATGGGGAACGCCCTGATCCGTGACTAAAGCCGGGAGGTCAATCTCCTGGTTAAAGTGGAACGAAGAGACTTTTGGGATAAAACTGTCTGAAGGCTTCAAGGTTAGTCTGTCTGGGTAAATCATCAGATACGGTTCCTTGATCCGCAAAGCTTGCATTTCCGAGACCCTCTTCGCTGATGTGATGGCAATTAGGAAAGATACCTTTAGAGTTAGGTCCCAGAGGGAGATGTCCTCAAGTGGGAAGAATGGCTCTCCGGATAGGATCTCTAGGACAGTCAATAAGTCCCATGTTGGAAACGAAGGCTTTCTAGGGGGCCTCAGCTTCAGGCAGGCTTTTTGAAATTGGACCACCAGAGGGTTAAGTGCCCACTTAAACCCTGTCAAAGAGATGGCAGAAACCTGAACCTTTAGGGTGTTGGACCTAAGGCCTTTGTCCAGGCCTGACTGGAGGAATTCAAGCACTTGTACTGCCGATGGGGAAGACGGATCTTGTTCCTGGGCAAAGGAAGAGAACTTCTCCCAGATTCTCCCGTAAGTGTTATTAGTGGAGAGTTTTCTGGCTTGAAGCAGGGTATCGACTACCCTCTGAGAACAGCCCTGGTTTAGGAACCTAGACCTTTCAGTCTCCAGGCCGTTAGGTGCAATCTCTCTGGATTCGGATGCAGTAGCTGGCCCTGGGTTAGTAGATCCGTTGTCACCGGGAGTGGAAGTGGATCCGCTGTGCTCAGCTGTAGGAGGGTGGTGAACCAAGGCCTCCGTGGCCAAAAGGGAATCACAGCCAGTACTAGAGCCGTTGAATGTTTGAGCCTCAGAAGGAACTTGGCTATCAACGGAGTTGGTAGGAAAATGTAGCCTAGGCGAAAGTTCCAGGAGTGCTGGAGGCAATCTGTTCCCTCCGCTGAGAGGAAGGGGTTCCTTGACAGAAACCTCTGACATTTCTTGTTCTCCGGCGTCGCTGCGAGGTCTATGTCTGGATGACCCCATGCCTGGCATATGAGGGCAAATGCTTGTGGGCTTAGACACCACTCATTGTTGGAAACAAATGTTCTGCTGAGAGAATCCGCCAGAAGGTTCTGAACACCTGGAATGTAGGCTGTCCTCAGATCCCACAGGTTCAGTTGAGCCCATCGCATCACCGGACCAACCTCCCGCATCATAGAGATGCTCTTGGTACCCCCCTGCCTGTTGATGTAGGCTACAGCCACTCGGTTGTCCATTTGAATGAGGACCTGTTTCCCTCTCAGGAGTGAACTGAATGCTAAGAGGGCTTGGAAGGCTGCCTTCATCTCCAGAACGTTTGATACTACATCCTTGGTTTTGAAGTGCCAGCGGCCCTGAGCTGCATAATGTAGATAATGTGCCCCCCATCCCTCCAGACTGGCGTCCGAAGTTACCACCTCCTGGTGGAGGATGACTATCTGCTTGCATCTGCTGAGGTTGATGGGGTGAGTCCACCAACGTAGAGATAGCCTGGCTTCCTCTGAGATGCGAATCGATTGGGACATGGACCATCCGTCCCACTGGTGCAAGAAAGAGGCTTTCAGGGGTCTGGAATTCCATTGCGCCCATCTGACCATTGGAATGGTTGCTGATAGGGAACCCAGGAGGCTGAGGTATGCTCTGGCTGGTAGACATGACGCCGGAATGACATCCTTCAGCTTTTGAACTAGTAGGGACAACTTCTCCCCTGGCAGTTCCACCGTGTTGGCTCGGGTGTCTAATTCGGCTCCCAGGAAGACCATCCTTTGGGTAGGTTGAGTGTTGCTCTTTTGCCAGTTGATTATCCAACCCAGGCTCATTAGGGTGGAAACTAGGACCTCGCGATGTGATTCCCGGCTGCTTGAGAGGAGGAGATTGTCGTCTAGGTAATGGTGGACCCTCAGACCTTTCTCCCTCAAAAAGGCTATTGCTGGAAGAAGAACCTTCGTAAACGTTCTGGAGGCTGTTGAGATTCCAAAAGGAAGGCTTTGAAATTGGAAGTGCCCCTGACCCACGAGAATCGCAGGAATTTCTGGAATGCCACGTGGATTGGTATGTGCAGGTAGGCATCCTGGAGATCTATGGAGAGCATCCAGTCTCTGAGATTTATGGCCTGGAGGATAGACTGCAGGCTTTCCATACTGAATGACTCCACTCTGATGGACTTGTTGAGGTTCTTTAGGTCTAGAACCGGTCGAAAGTCCCCTGACTTCTTCTTGACGAGGAATAGTGGAGAATAGAATCCCCTGCCTCGTTGAGCTGGCGGAACCTCTATTATTGCTAGTTTTTGGAGAAGATCTTGGACGTAGTTCAGTAGAGACAGCCTTTTTTCCTCCGATGGAGGAATACGGGTTGGACAGAATTGATCCCTTGGAGGTCGGTTTTTGAAGGACCACCTGTGGCCGAAACTGACAGTGGCCAGGGTCCAGGTATCCCTTATGGTTTCCGCCCAGACCAGCTTGAAACTGGAGAGTCTTGCTCCCACTACCGCTGGCCGGACGGGCGCACCTTCAAAAAGGTTTCTGGTCACTGGAAGGAGGAGTCTTAGGCTTCTGAAACTTCATGAAGGAGGTTTGAGGGTTCTTCCAGCTCCTTTGGTACTCCTTCCCTGGTCTGTACGCTTTCGTGTCCCTATACCTTTCTGGGAGGTTCCGCTTAAAGGGAGGAGGTCTCTGCTTAGGTCTCCTATCCGAGGGGATGAGCCTGGACTTGCCACCAGTTACCTTGGAGATGGCTGTGTCTAATTTTGTTCCGAAGAGGTGCTCACCCTCGAACGGAATACGACACCAGTTAGATTTGGAAGCTGGATCCGCCGTCCAGGGCTTCAGCCACAATGCTCTTCTGGCCGTTACTGAGGCCAGCATAGATTTAGACGCAGACCTGATGGTGTCGACCAAAGCTTTAGCCACAAAGTCACCAGCCAAGCTTAGCTCTTGCAACGCCTTCACTATTCTTTCTTGGTCCGCACCCTCTAATACAAACTTTTCTGTGCTTGTGGACCAGCTCGAGATGGCTCTACTGCAGCGAGTGCTATTGCAGGCCTGCAGGCGCCTCCAGCTGACAGGTGAGCCCGCTTGAGATCCATGTCGATCTTTCTGTCGAGGACATCTCTAAACGTTACCGCGTCTTCTAACGGGAGGGTACCATGCCTGGCTAGGCGCATCAGGGATGCGTCCACTACCGGAGGGGACACCAGAGGGTTCACTTTAGGCTCCTTGAGTGGGTATAGCTTCAGGAGTCTGTTATTCAGACTAGACTTTTTCTCTGGCCTCTGCCATTCTTCTTTGATTAGGTCCTCTAGTTCGTCAATGAACGGGAAAGATTCTGGATCCTTTCTAAGCTGAGGAAAATACTTCCTTTGTTTCGGTTGAGCTTCCTGGGGTTCCTCCCATCCTATTGCCTCCTTAACTGATTTAACAAATGGCTCTATCAGACAGAAGTCGAATCCGGCCGATACCTCCAGACCCTCATTATCAGACAGGGAGTCTTGCTCCTTTGATGTGCTAGCCTGGGCTGGAGAGGTAGTGGTGGAGAAATCCACATCTGATATCGAGGTCTGGGGGGCTACAGCCCCAGCTGAATCTTCGACCTCCGAGACTCTCTCTCTTGTGGCCTCTTCCAGGCATTTTTGACAGGCCAGTTTATCCGGAAGAGCCGCTGCGTCCCAAACCCAGCACGCGTTCCCGGCAGGACGGGAGTGGCGTGCAGGGGAACAATGTCTGCGTGAGGGCGATCTTCTATGGCGGGATCGGCCATGTCTAGAGTGCGACCTGGAGCGGCTTCTTCTGCGGCTTCCTCTCGAGCGGCTTCTTCTATGGTAGGAACGGCTCCGTCTATGTCTGGAGCGACTCCTCCTGCATGAGGACTCTCTTTGTCTTGAAGCAGACATTCTTGAGGACCTGGTAGGGCTGACCAATTTAGGCAGCGTTAGTAGTGCTCTCTTTTTCAATCTTCAATACTTACACTTGTCTTCCCCCCCCCTTACCTAATAGGCTGGCAGTGATCTACTGGGGCAGCGGTCTCCATGGAGAGGAAGCGGACTGGAAACCTGCAGGGAGAAAAATAAGCAGAGCTATGCAGAGGGAGCAGGGATCCTGACTTAAAAGCTGAGTAGAGGAAGGCCACCTACCTTTGTAGAGCGCTTTTGCAGTGAAAAACGATCTGTCACACACAGACAACCAGCAGCAGCAAATACAGCTACTGCTGGGCTTTTAAATCTGCCGCCATCAGCGTCGGATGCTCGCGCATGCACAGTAGAGCCGCGAGACACCCGGCGCCATCTTGGAAGCTGGAAAGAGGCACAGAGGCGCCCAAAGCGACGCACTGCGCATGCGTGAGGACGCCGAGAACGCTCAGCGCTCCCGGACGGCAGACTGGAGAACCACAGAGCCCAGCAGATGGGCAGAAATACTGGTAAGAGAGGGGGGAAGAGGGGGGATGGAGACCGCTGCACACAACTAAGCCTGTTTAAGGCTTATTTCATGAGGCCACACCGAAGCTTCCCTGGCCATTCCTCCAGCAAGCCTGTTTAAGGCTTTTGTGGGCTGCTGCACATGAAGCCTGTTTAAGGCTTATATTGTGGTCAGACAGCTGAGTGAGATGAGAGAGTGCCCCTGAGATCACCAGAGTGGGGCTCCTTCCATTTAGCTAGTTTAGAGGCTGTACAAGAAGGACTTCCACCCAGGAGAGGCTAGAACCTGGCTGGGGCGAAGCGGTAAGGGGGTGCTGATCCGTGCGTCCTGACAGGTGAGGAAAAATAAGAGAATACTGGGACGGGTGTCTACTCTCTAATTTATAGATATGTGGTCCTATCAGGTTGTGGAGGCGGAGTCACAACCCAACGTGTATGCTGCCATGATGCGACAGGAAAGCCACATTTGCCTATACATATCCTAGACATATACTTATGCTGTTTCCTGATTAGTAGCTTTTGCAGTATATGGCTGGTTTTATATCACCAGTCATTCAAAAAGAGTGAAGTATCTAGTATATAGACAATCACTAGGATAAAACAATTATCTTTGAACGCCATCATGAAAGTATTCTAGCAAACATGCTTTTTTTCTGATTGTGTTCTTTGTACTTGCTTTTTAAAAATTGTAATTATTTTTTCATACCTATGATTGACTTTTCTTTTTCTTGAGGCTCACTTTCCACAGCTTTGTGTACCATTTTTCAGTTCCAAAAAGAAAAAGGTATCCTTTAAAAAATATAGATATGTACTTATTATTATGCATCACTTGCAAAGCATGAACATGAAAGAAGTAAAGCAACACACTGCAAAAGAGACAGTATTCATGCAAGATAAAAGTTCTGCTTTTGAACTTGCAAGAACATGACAGCCCTTCCCAAACAGCTCCCTAGTTTCACCTAAACCAAGAAAGGGAGTTTCAGAGATTACCTAAAACTCCTTCAGAAGGACCCAAGCCTTCAGAAATGGTACCGATTTGTAAAGATCAGAAAACTTGAAACAAAGTTAAGGACTTTGCCAATCGCAGCCAATTATAGTTCTTGTTTAGTATTTTAAACTGAAGATGAAACTTTTTAGTTGAGACTTTTAATCTAAAATTTTGTAACTACAGCACATGTTATGAATAAGGAGACCTTAAAGCTGAAGTTTAGCAATAAAAAATATAGCTTTAGTAAGCTGTGTTGTGTTAACAAGTATGTGCGTTACAAAGAAGAATATGCTTGTTTGGTTGTTTGTATTAGAAGCAGAAATCAGGTTACTTTGAGTGTTTGAGTAGAGATTTTCTCAAACAAATTGAAAAAGTTTACAAAAGCTGTCCTCTAAAATAATGAACTGTTGTTGCATGTTGGGCCAATGTCAGTTGGCAATTAGATGTTTCAATTGTTTTTACAGTATTTCTGATTTTACAATGCATTCAGGTAATGAGGTCAATATAGCTTGAACTTTTTGACATATATGATATATGGCATGTATGCTACAACAGTGCCTTCTAGAGGTTGAGTTAGGAAATGTTTGCCCATACAAAATAAGTTAGAAAAAATACGCACATGTCTTGTGGGATTGTCTACCAAACTTTCCAAATAAAAGGTCAGCAGGTTTAGCTGATAGTTAGTCTTCGTGCACAGAGGGCGTTGAAAAAAATAGCTGCAAAGCCACTTCCAACGCCAGGAAAAAGTGGCTGTAAAAACGCATTTTTAGTAGCGCTTTGCATTGACATTAATGCGCGTTTAGCTGCGTTAGCGTTTAGCAGCGTTTCTCTGCCTCTTCTATTTTTCACTCTTACTACAGAGCACAAGTCGCATGACATGTCAGAATCAGTGGTTCCCTAGGAGAGTCGTCTTAACTGATCCGACTTTCATCCCATTGATCTGAATGGAAGTCGCATCCAAGTTGGATCATCATGAGGATCTGCTCCGAGGATCTTGAAGGGGAACCCTACGTCAAAATGAAAAAAATAAATAAATGGCGTGGGATCCCCCCCAAATTCATACCAGGCCCTTTGAGTCTGCTATGGATCTTGAAAGGGAACCCACTACCAAAATGTAAAAAATAAATGGCGCGGGGTACCCCCAAGACCATACCAGGAAGAGTCTGGTATGGATTTTGAGGGGAAATCCCATGCTAAAAAAAAAAGATATACCAGACCCCTATCCGAGCATGTACCTGGCAGGTCAGGAAAGGGGAGGGGACAAGCGGTCCCCCCAGACCATACCAGGCCACACGCCCTCAACATAGGGGGTGGGTACTTTGGGGCAGGGGGAGACAAGGGCCTCTTCCCGACAACCCTTTAACAAGGGGGTCCCCTACCCATTAACCCCCCCAAAAAGGCAGTGTAGTGTAAATAAAAATAAAGAGCTGGTTTTGACAAATCCTTTATTAAAAGTTTTCAACATGTCTTCTTCTTCCGTTCTTCTTCCTCCAGTGGTGTGTTCTTCCTCTGGTCTTCTCCCTCAGCTGCTGTCTTCTCTGCCGCTGCTGTCTTCTCTGCCGCCGACTCCCGTTATTGTGCCAGCTACATTCTCTGACGGTTCTTATATAGCCATGGGGCGTGGCCATATCGTGATATCACCATGAGACCCCGCCCCTTGTGACGTTACGTTCTGGAGGGAGACCAGAGGAAGAGGACACGTTGAAGATTTTTAATAAAGGACTTGTCAAAACTGAGTCTTTTTTTACGCTACATTGCCTTTTTTTGGGTTGAATAGGTAGGGGTACAATATATCTCATACTCATTCACATAGGGGGGGCTGGATCTGGGGCCCCCTTGTCAAAGGGGGCTTCGAGATTTCGATAAGCCCCCTGCCCACAGACCCCCACAACCACTGCCAGGGTTGTCGGGAAGAGGCCCTTGTCCCCAACAATATGGGACATGCAATAAAGGGAAAATTGGGATTTTAACCACTTCAAAACCAGCCTCGTTTTGGATTTTAGGTGTTTAAGAGTTTAAAACAGGTTTTTTTGCTAGAAAATTACTTAGAACCCCCAAACATTATATATTGTTTTTTTTCTAACACCCTAGAGAATAAAATGGCGGTCATTGCAATACTTTTTTTTGCACCGTATTTGCGCAGCGGTCTTCTAAGTGCACTTTTTTTGGAAAAAATTGACTTTTTTGAAAAAAAAAATAAGACAACAGTAAAGTTAGCCCAATTTTTTTTTATATTGTGAAATATAATGTTACGCCAAGTAAATTGATACCCATCATGTCACGCTTTAAAATTGCGCCCGCTCGTGGAATGGCGTCAAACTTTTACCCTTAAAAATCTCCATAGGCGACGTTTAAAAAATTCTACAGATTGCATGTTTTGCGTTACAGAGGAGGTCTAGGGCTAGAATTATTGCTCTCACTCTACCGGTCGCGGCGATACCTCACATGTGTGGTTTGACCACCGTTTTCATATGCGGGCGCTACTCACGTATGCGTTCGCTTCTGCGCGCGAGCTCGTCGGGACAGGGCGCTTTAAAAAAATTTTTTTTTTTTTTAATTATTTATTTTACTTTATTTTATTTATTTTTTCACTGTTTTTTTAAAAAAAAAAATTTGGATCACTTTTATTCCTATTACAAGGAATGTAAACATCCCTTGTAATAGAAAAAAGCATGACAGGTCCTCTTGAATATGAGATCTGGGGTCAAAAAGTCCTCAGATCTCATATTTAGACTATAATGCAAAAAAAAAAAAAAAAAAAAAAAAAGTCGTTTAAAAAAATGACACAAAATAAATTGTGCCTTTAAGAGAAGTGGGCGGAGCCGTCGTAATGACGTCGCTCCGGCCGTCACATGGTATAGAGACGGGTGGGGGCCATCTTGGCCTCACTCGTCTCAGTACCTCAGCAGTGAAAGGACCCGATCGCCTCCGCCGTTACCGACGGCTCCGGTAAGCGGCGGAGGGTGCGGGAGAGCGGCGGGAGGGGGGGTGGCACCTCTCCCGCCGCCGATAACGGTGATCTCGCGGTGAACCCGCCGCATAGACCACCATTATCGTGTGCAGAATCGCCGGCCCTAAAGATGGATACCTCGGTTGTGGCAGCAGCTGCTGCCGTTACCGAGATATCCATCTTTAAATAACAGGACGTCAATATACAGTGGGCGGTCGGGAAGCGGTTAAAGGTGCAAACAGGGTGACACAGTATTTTTTGTATAAAATTTTCACATTTTATTTTGAAAAATTAATAAAAACATGGTTGTAAAAAGAGTTTACATGCAATGTACTGGAACAATCTTTAAATAGTGCAACCGAAGGATTGATTTCTCAACATGTTTCACCACACATCGTGGCTTCTTCAGGAGAGTAGTATCTATCAGGCACTAAGAGAACAATACAGTAAGTTACAAAATACACAAAGAAGACAAAGACAAAACACTATCAATACGAGGCAAAAAAATATAGTACCACACATCCAAACTGCCAATACGACAATTAAGCCATATATGGGATCTGTTTACCTGTATGCAGGTCTTGTAAAAAATTGGGATAGCGAATTGAATGGAAACTCAAGTAGTTAAGCTATTTAGATCAAGAAGCAACCCCAGCCGGAGGATAAATTGATGACCACAGAGGGTAGATAAAATTGTGTTTTTAACTGATGGAAGAGGTCCTGAAATTTGAGTGGAGAAAAGAAATGCAGTGATCTTTAATTTGCATCTTTTAATTCTTTATTGTTGCTATATTTATCTTTTATCTCTTTATTGGTTTTTCTTTTTTTTATTTAAAAAAAAAAAAAAAAAATTATATATATATAATATAAAATCTGTACCTGTAATAAAGGACTGACTTGGAACCAAGGAGTTCAGGTTAAACAAGCTGCTTAAGTTCGTGTTCCTTCCAAGGCAGAACCCCAAAAAAAGGGGGGAAGGAAAAGGACAAACGACAAAGCCTAGAAACAACAGCAGTAATTCAGTCAGGGGGCCCAAAATAAAAACAGGGGTTTCCTCAGAAGTTAGTCTATAATATCCTCAAAGTAGTAAGAAATACCTGGATCAACTGGTAAATGAGAAAAATGACATCCTCCTCCTCTCAGGCTGGATCTCTATTGAACCACCACCAGAGTGTTTAAATACCCTCCCCCTCTCCAAATTTGGTGCCAAAAAATGGCGCCAAAACCTGGGGGAGGGGCGGACGCTGCATGGGCATCTACCAATAGGCAGCCAGACCGGAAGTAACACCCTCAGTCAAGTCAGGAAGAGAAGTTCCTCAATTAAATCAAATCTAATCAAAGGTGCTGGGCACACCGGAAGTGACACTAGAGGGCGCACAGGAAGTGGCCTGACAACACCTCTAGGACTGTCAGCAATGATGTAAATGCTCAAAAGGCACAACAATAATAAGTGTAACTTTGATAAAAGAAAATACAACCAGCAAAGATGGAAAAAGTGGCTGCAACCATTTGTGTGAAGATAATTCACACAAAGGTTATGGAAAGATGCAATTGGCGCCCTCCAGTGGAAACAGATTTACCACTGGAAATGGCGCCCTGGGCGTCCTTATGATTATCTAATCCTTGTGGGTGCTTCCTTAGTTAAAAAACTTTATTCTCAATTTAGGAACTCATAGGGAAAAGAGGAGAAGAAGAAGGAGAGGGAAAAATATATATATATATATATTTTTTTTTTCTTTCTTCTTTCCACTCCTCCCCTTCCCTCCTCCCTCCCCCCTGTTATTTCCTCTCCCTTTATATTTCTGTTTGTGTGTTGAAAGTTAATTAATGACTACAATCTGCACAATTAATCCATAGACCAAAATGGCGAAAAAATTAAGTAGAGGCAATCTGGATAGGGTGTACATATGAAAACCTGGTACAATAACCTGACACATATCAAAATATCAATAGAGATCAACAAGTGACCAATTTTAGGAGCAACTAAGAACATGGCTCTACATCCCTAGAGGAAAGGCCTAAAGCTAATGGATTCGTTAAGCCCAGGGGGCGAGGTAGCATCCAAAGAAAGGATCCACCTCGTCTCCTTCTGCAGGAGAATTCTATCCACATCTCCCCCCCCTCTCATGAGTGGGCAGGAATTCCAGGGCAAAAAATTTAATTTTGGTTAGATCAAATGAGTGGTATAAACCCATGTGTCGACTGATGGCTGTTTCCATCTTTTTCTTTCGGACAAGGGACACATGGTCCCTAATCTTTTGGAAAAAGGCCCTCTTAGTTTTCCCTATGTAAAAGGCCTTACACGTGCACCTCATGTAATAGACCACGCCAATGGTTTGACAATTAACAAAGAAATTGGGTTGATATAAGGTCCCATCTGGAAGGGTTATCTCCTCTGCATCTAAAATATATCTACAAAAATCGCATCTATATTTTAGATGCAGAGGAGATAACATTTCAGGACCTCTTCCATCAGTTAAAAACACAATTTTATTTACCCTTGAGTTTCCATTCAATTCGCTATCCCAATTTTTTACAAGACATGCTTACAGGTAAACAGATCCCATATTTGGCTTACTTGTCGTATTGGCAGTTTGGATGTGTGGTACTATATTTTTTTGCCTCGTATTGATAGTGTTTTGTCTGTGTCTTCTTTGTGTATTTTGTAACTTACTGTATTGTTCTCTTAGTGCCTGATAGATAGTACTCTCCTGAAGAAGCCACGGTGTGTGGTGAAACATGTTGAGAAATCAATCCTTCGGTTGCACTATTTAAAGATCGTTCCAGTACATTGCATGTAAACTCTTTTTACAACCATGTTTTTATTAATTTTTCAAAATAAAATGTGAAAATTTCATACAAAAAATATTGTGTCACCCTGTTTGCACCTTTAAATTCCCAATTTTCCCTTTATTGCATGTTGTATATTGTAGGGATGTGGTGCCTATACTCATACTGGCATGGGGTTTCTCTTAAAATCCATACCAGACTCAAAGGGCCTGGTATGGATCTTGGGGAGACCCCACGCCGTTTTTTTAAAAAATTTTGGTGTTGGGTTCCCCCTCAAGATCCTCAGAGCACCTCATGATTATCCAACTTGGATGCGACTTCCATTCAAATCAATGGGCTGAAAGTCGGATCAGTTAAGATGGCTCACATAGGGAACCATTGATTTCGACATGTCCAAAAAAATCATCCAGCATTAAGCCGCGTTTAGCAGCATCAGACATTTTTACAGCTGTATTGTTTTTTTTTTCAAAATTGTTGCTCTTTTTTGTTTATAGCGCAAAAAATAAAAACCGCAGAGGTGATCAAATACCACCAAAAGAAATCTCTATTTGTGGGAAAAAAGGACATAAATTTTGTTTGTGTACAGCGTCTCATGACCGCACAATTGTCAGTTGAAGCAAAGCAGTGCCGTATCGCAAAAAATGGCCTGGTCATTAAGGGGGCAAATCCTTCCAGGGCTGAAGTGGTTAAGACACAGTTTAAGTAAGAGTTACACTGGTAAGTAGCCCTGTCATATCAGGCATATCGCCACTTGTTTAAGCATTTGCTAACTTCAGTTTCCATTGGTGTTCATACATTGTGTGACTGTAAAGTTGTTTGTAAAGGCTGCAGCATGTTATTTGGCTGACTAAAGCTTAACAACTCATGGGACTTCATGGAACATCTAAAAAAAAACTCTAACCCTACAGGCAAATGTCAAATTTCAATCTCTAATCTATTTGACCAAAATCTATTACACTCACCTCCTCTGTGGCAATGTGACATCTGCGAGCTTTCTCACCAGTGCTGACATTGTCTGGTATTCTTCTAGGTTTGGACTTATTAGCAATCTTGATTAGCCTGGCTGGGATGATGTAACTCCCAAGCATGGGGATTGTATTCACCCTGGCACCAAGGTATGCCTAAAGAAGTTTTCCAGCAGGCGGGTAAGAGTATTTTATTGCAGAAGAGACAGTGGGGTTGATTTACTAAAAGGCAAATAGACTGTGCACTTTGAAAGTGCAGTTGCTCCAGAGCTTAGTAAATGAGGGGAAGCTCTGATGACTTCCAGTCATCCAGTCATATGCAAGCAAAAAAATGCTGTTTTTTTTTTTTCTTTTCAATGCATGCGATTGGGTATTCTTTGCTAAGTGAAGCTTTGTAAAAAATGTATGTTGTTTGTTCTGCGCTGATGGCCAATTTATTATGTGAAGAGCTGCTGCCTCCACCGAGACACCTACCTAGGTAGAGCCTGAATAGAGAAAAAGGGGGTTAATGGTGGGTGTGGCGCTGCTCTGGGGTCCTCCTAATATATATGTAACTGTGCGTGCATCAATAAAGTGCAAATATTTATCAATACAATATAGTGCAAAAACATATATGTGAAAAAAATCGGTCAAAGATCATTAGGTGCAACAATATATATATCCAATAGTTAATACTCAAAACAATACTTAATCAAGTGCATGTACCAATAATTAGAAAAATAGAAGAAACCCTATTCGATAATAATAAATTAATTAATTAATAAATAATTCCTGTGCTGTGAAATCTCAATAAAGTGCCAGTGAATCCAAACTGCAGTCCATCAAAATATAAATATATATATAAATGTCCACAAACAGCCAACCGGATGAATAAATGAATAGATAAATAAAGTGACTTGTCCTTCTTTCTTCTTGTGCTGTCTAAAATATCAAAAGTGCTGGTGCTCCACTCTCTGCTCTCCTATCTATGTTGCACTTACCAGAAACTTGTCCCCTCTAGGGGTTGTCACGCTTTTACAGCTATGCTGTTGCTAAGACCTCCGCTGTATTGGTCCTTGTCAGCCCCGCAATCTCATTCAAATGCAGTGTATGCAAGAGAGAAAAGGATACTCCATATTGCAATAACGTTTAAATAGAACACTATTTTTGTTGAAAAAGAATTGCACTTACATTCTGTGCATAAACCAAATGCAGTAGGTAAAAAACACAAAGTCCGTGGTTCTCCTGTACTTCACGGACCTAACCGGAAGTGATGCAATGACGCTGTACTGCATTTGGTTTATGGGTTTCCAGAGTGGAGCACCAGCACTTTTGATATTTTAGAGGGCACAAGAAGAAAGTCACTTTATTTATCTATTCATTTATTCACCTGGTTTGCTGTTTTTGGACATTTATATATATATATATTTATATTTTGATGGATTGCACTTTGGATTCACTGGCACTTCATTGAGATTTCATAGCACAGGAATTATTTATTCATTTATTTATTATTATCTAATAGGGTTTCTTCTATTTTTCTAATTATTGGTACATGCACTTTATTAAGTATTTTTTGAGTATTAACTACTGGATATATATATTGTTGCACCTAATGATCTTTGACCGATTTTTTTCACATATGTTTTGCACTATATTGTATTGATAAATATTTGCACTTTATTCATGCACGCACAGTTACATATATATTTGGAGGACCCCAATGTGAAGCTTTAGCTTATTTACTAAGCTCTGGAGTAACTGCACTTGCAAAGTGCACAGTATATTTGCCTTTAATAAATCAACCCCATAGCATGCTGCTTCTGGAATTTAAAAACCTTACTCTTTGCAAATTTAATTTTTTGTTCAAAAGTTCTGCTTTAAGTAATGCATAGCTACCTACCCAAGGTGAAAGAAAAAAGGTGCTTCAAAATGCTATGGAATGTAGCCGAATGTTTTTTAGTTGAAAAAAATGGAAAAAGAAGCATTGTAAAATGTGTGCTGTGGTTTAAAAACATTAGAAGAAGTTATATAAGGGCGACACCTATGACCATAGATTCTCACAGTACTGGGTTTTCTAAAAAGAGAGTGCAGCAGAAGTTGCTTCCTTTCAGATACTATCTCTGACTGATACCACAGACAGGGCTGTATGGAAAGTAGGACAATAAGAGGGGGAGGGATGAGTCAGTGGTTTGACTTATTAGTTCATTTGAGTGTATAAATTTAATATTGAACTACTGAGCTCTGTAAACTACAGGGTGTGTTTTTCAGCAGAGGGACTAAAAATGCCTGGAAAACGTGAGTAGGAGCCCAGAGCTCAACTTGCTGGCTGCATTTGAAAATATTAAATATTCAAATGCAGCATTTAATATTAAGTTTAAATGATAAATATCGTATTTTTTATGTCAACCATAACAAATATAACAAGAACATTTATGCTAAACTGCTCTACATTTCTTTTAAGGTACCTGGTTAAACGCTTCCCGACCGCCTCACGCAGATATACTGCGGCAGAAGGGCACGTGCACGTAGATTAAAGTACCTGTACGTTGCCCTTTAAGATGCGGCTCGCGCACCCGCCAGGAGCTCCGTGACCGCAGGTCCCGCGGACCCGATGCCTGCGGGGATACCCGCGATCGTCTCACAGTGAGGAAAAACGGGGAGATGCTAATGTAAACAAGCATCTCCCCGTTCTGCCTAGTGACACTGTCACTGATCTCTGCTCCCTGTGATCGGGAGCAGCGATCAGTGTAGTGTCACACATAGCCCCTCCCCCCCACAGTTAGAAACACTCCCTAGGACACACTTAACCCCTACAGCGCCACCTAGCGGTAAACCTCTTCACTGCCACTGACATTTTTACAGTAATCAATGCAATTTTTTAGCATTGATCGCTGTATTAATGCCAATGGTCCCAAAAATGTGTCAAAATTGTCCGATATGTCCGCCATAATGTCGTAGTCACGATAAAAATCGCTGATCGCCGCCATTACTAGTAAAAAAAAAAATTATCAATAAAAATGCCATAAAACTATCCCCTATTTTTTAGACGCTATTACTTTTGCGCAAACCAATCAATAAACGCTTATTGCGATTTTTTTAATCAAAAATATGTAGAAGAATACGTATCGGCCTAAACTGAGGGAAAAAAATGTTTTTTTAAATATTTTTTGGGGGTATTTATTATAGCAAAAAGTAAAAAATAATGCTTTTTTTTCAAAATTGTCGCTATTTTTTTGTTTATAGCGCAAAAAATAAAAACCACAGAGGTGATAAAATATCACCAAAAGAAAGCTCTATTTGTGGGAAAAAAAGGATGTCAATTTTGTTTGGGAGCCACGTCGCATGACCGCGCAATTGTCAGTTAAAGCGACGCAGTGCCGAATCGCAAAAAGTGCTCTGGTCAGGAAGTGGTTAGAATTGTGCATAGGTCTTAAGAGTTCTTAAGAGGTCTTAAGAGTATATCTGTGGCACAAAGGGTGTAAATGTCTTCACTTACGCTTAAGAATTGAATTCCAGCTAGCCAAATGTATTTTCTGATACTGCTCCTCATAGTCTGATACAAATCTTCTGCCATCTGTAGTGAAAGATTGAACAAAGCGTCATTATTGTTAAAAACCTAATTAGTATCTAAGTTTAGCATAAATTTAGCTATATTTATGATTCAATTATAACTTATGAGACACTCCTAACTGCATATTTTTAAAGCATTACAGATGTGCGTGTTCACCAGATTCTATCAGAATTCAATGATCATGTTTTAGGCAGGTTTAAAAAATGCTGTAAATTGAGAATTCTTTCAGAAATAGTGTTAAAAGTTTAACTTTTTATTAATTAACAAAATAGAAAGTAAATGATCAGAAGAGAAATGCAAATCAACTCAATATTTGCTGTGACCACCCTTTGCCTTCAAAACAGCATCAATTCTTTTAGGTACACTTGCACTCATTTTTTTCCAAACATCTTGGAGAACTGACTACACATCTTCTGTGGATGTAGGCTGCCTTCTATATCCTGTCTCCTTCTGTCTCTTCATGTAATCCCAGGCAGATTTGATGATGTTGAGATCAGGTCTCTGTGGGGACTAAACCATCACTTCCAGGATTCCCTGTTCTTTTTTACACTGAAGATAGTTCTTAATGACATTGGCTGTATGTTTGGAGTCATTTTCCTGCTACATAAAAAATTTGGGACCAATCATATGCCTCCCTGATGGTATAGCATGATGGATAAGTATCTGCTTGTATTTCTCAGCATTGCGGACACCATTGATCCTGACCAAATCTCCAAATCCATTTGCAGAAATGCAGCCTCTTACAACTTGCAAGAAACCTCCACCATGCCTCACTGTTACCTGCAGACACTCATGATTGTATCGCTCTTCAGCCTTTTCAGTGAACAAACTGTCTCCTGCTACAGCCAAATATTTAAAATTTTGACTTCTCAGTCCAGAGCACCTGCTGACATTTTTCCATCCTTTGCCTATGTAATGTAAACACAGGTAGAGGAAGTGATGTCACCTCCCCACGTGGAATCCTTTTCGGTTCCAGAGACAGGAGAGAGGACATCCAAACATGAGTTGCACCAACACTATACTGACACGGTACACGTAGGCACACATTTCACCCCCGATCACCCCCTAGTTAACCCCTTCACTGCCTGTCACTGTTGACTGTAGTGGTGTCACTTGTGACACTAATCAGCGTTAGGGCAAGTAATAGTAGGACCAGGTAGGTCTAGCGTACCCCCCTAAACCCCCCTAATAAAGGTTTAACCACTTGATCACCCCCCAGTTAACCCTTTCACCCCCTGTCACAGTGTCTGATCGCCATATTAGTGTCACGGGTGATGCTAGTTAGTTGGTTAGTTTCACTGTCTTTTATAGCGTCAGGGCACCCCCATATATTACCGAATAAAGGTTTTAACCCCTTGATCGTCCTCCAGTTAACCCTTGCAACCCCTGTCATAAGTGATTACTGTATTAGTGTCACGGGTGATGCTGGTTAGTTAGTTAGTTAGTTAGTTAGTTAGTTAGTTAGTTAGTTTTTTTTATAGCATCAGGGCACCCGCCATATATTACCAAATAAAAGTTTAACCCCCTGATCGCCTGGCAGGTGACATCTGTTAGGTTTTAGCGTCAGTTAGGGTCAGTGTCAATCTCAGGCAGTGTCAATCTCAGGCAGTGTCAGATTAGCGCCAGTAGCGCTAACACCCATGCACACACCATATACCTCTCTTACTAGTATAGGGTCTGAACGGATCAATATCTTTGATCCGATCAGATCTATATTAGCGTCCCTAGTAGTTTAGTGTTCCCAAAAACGTGGCATTAGCAGGATCAGCCCAGATACCTGCCAGGACCTGCGTTTAGCCCCTCCTTCCAGCCCAGCCCACCCAAGTGCAGTATCAATCGATCACTGTCACTTACAAAACACAACACACATAACTACAGCATTCGCAGAGTCAGGCCTGATCATTGCGAACACTAATGCCGCGTACACACAAGCGGACTTTACGGCAGACTTTGCCCGATGGACGGGATTTCGTCGGACAATTCGATCGTGTGTGGGCTCCAGCGGACTTTGTTTTCTCATAAGTTGGACGGACTTAGATTTGAAACATGTTTCAAATCTATCCGACGGACTCGAGTCCGGTCGAAAAGTCCGCTCGTCTGTATGCTAGTTCGACGGACAAAAAGCCACGCTAGGGCAGCTATTGGCTACTGGCTATGAACTTCCTTATTTTAGTCCAGTCGTACATCATCACGTACGAATTCGACGGACTTTGGTTGATCATGTGTAGGCAAGTCCGTTCATTCAGAAAGTCCATCGTAAAGTCTGTTGAAAAGTCCGCCGGGCAAAGTCTGCCGTAAAGTCCGCTCGTGTGTACGCGGCATAACAGTTTTTTTGGTAGTGATTGAAGCAGGCTCTGACAATAAGGTGCTCTTTTTGCCTGTGAGTTGCACTAGCTGTACCTATAAATTTAGACGCCAAAATGTCCAATCAGAGGTACACTAGTAAAGAGGCCTACACGTTGCTGAGCATGACAGATGAGAGGCAAGGGGAAGCTGCATCACTATCAGATTCAGGCTCAGTATATGAACCAGTAGACAGCAGCGGCACCCTGACAGATAGCTTTGACGACAAAGTAGTGGTCCCTGCTAAGGTCAGGCATACCCAACCCCGTTCTTCTGTTGTTGAGGTGCAACAACCACAGGGCTCTCGTATGGAGCACAGAGACAGTACTAGTGCCACTCATCTTTCTGGTGAACTGGCAAGCACCAGCAGCCTAGTACACCCTGGTCGTAGACAAACCAGCACTGCAGTATCACGTGGTGACTTGGCGAGTCCCATAAGTGTAGTTCAAGCTGGTGCGGTGGCTAGCACAAGTAGTGTCCCACAGCCACCAAGAAGACAAAGACAGGCCTGTCAAACCCATAGTGCCCTTCCCACTGCATTTGCCAATACTAATTGGGAGCCCACCACTTCTGCAGCGCCCATACTTGCCCACATTCACTGGCCAACCCGGAATTCAGGACCAGGGCTAGATACGAGCAGATCTTGCGGTTTATGCACTTCAATGACAATGAACTCTGTCATCCTCGGAGTGACCCTGGATTTGACCGGCTCCACAAAATTCGGTCCCTCGTAAACCACTTCAACCAACAGTTTGCAGCCTTGTTTACTCCTGATCAAGTTGTCTGTGTTGACGAGTCCCTGATTACGTTTTTTGGGACTGGGCTAAAGTTGTATAAGCTTTGTGACAGGGCAACAGGCTATACATATAGTTTTATGGTTTTATGAGGGAAAAGATAGTCACATGGAGCCCCACAACTGCCCAGACTACATAGGGAGCGCTGGCAAGATTGTTTGGGACTTGGTGTCACCCTCATTCTGAAAGGGGTACCACTTGTACGTGGACAATTATTACACAAGCGTGCCAATTTTTAGTCACCTTTTTGATTGTAGAATTGGCGCATGTGGCACCATGCGATCTAATCTCCGGGGCTTCCCCCAATGGCTTGCAGAATCCCGACTTAGAGAGGGGAAGAAAGACTTCTTGAGATGTAATAATTTGTTCACAGTGAAGTGGAGGGATAATCGGAATGTTTTTGTTCTGTCCAACCCTTCACGCAGATACGACAGTTGAAATTCCAACGGCAACTGGTGTTGTTGTGAAGCCCCTCTGTGTCCACAAATACAATCTTAATATGGGGGGAGGGTTGACTTCAACGACCAATTGATGACACCGTACATAATTTCCCGTAGAGACAGATGCTGGTACAAAAAAGTGTCTGTATACCTATTTCAATTGGCTCTGCTGAACGCCTATACAAAGCGTCAGGACAAACTGGATCCTTCCTTAAATTCCAGGAAGAGGTTATCACAGCCCTTTTGTTTCCAGACGGTGCTGTGCCCCAACTTCCCAATGCAAATGCAGTGAGCCAGCTGCATGAGAGGCATTTTCTGTATGTCCTCCCTGGTACCCCTACCCAAAGAACACCCCAAAGAAGATGTTGTGTCTGTAGGAAATGTGGATACAGGCATTACAACCGCTTTTATTGTCCCTCCTGTCCTGGCCAACCTGGTCTCTGCATCGGTTAATGTTTCCAATGCTACCACACACTAGTGGAGTATTAGCATAGGGTACAGCACTGCAGAGTCCTAGGGCACACTTTCACAGGGTCTCCAAAGATGCCATCGCATTTTTAGAGACCCGAACCTGGAACCTTTACAGTTACAAAAAAAAAAGGTGTAAAAAAAAAAAAGTAAAAAAAAAAATTATATATATATATATATATATATATATATATATATATATATATATATATATATATATATATATATATATATATATATATATATATATAAAATAAAAAAGCCAAAAATAGTTGTCATTTTCTTGTTCTTCTCTCTCTATTGTTCTTCTCTGTTTTACTGTATTTTATGCTTAACTGCAATGTTTTATTGTTACTATGTTTTATCGTGTTTGCTTTGCAGGTATGTAATTCTTTTACACTTTACTGTTTACTGTGTTTTATTGTTAATCATTATTTTCTTTATAGGTACCCCATTCAGCTGCAGCACTGATTTATTTATCTTGACAGCAACAGCGTTTGCTCTCATGATACGTAAAACAACAACTCCATCACTGTAGAAGGTGATTTCACCATCACAGTTAAAAAAAACCCCCATATATGCCGAAGCATGGGGGCAGGGGTGAAGGGGCGATTTGCCCCTAACATTAGGGGCGCATTGCCCCCATGCTTCGGCATATATTTTTTACTCTTTTGTCATAGATTGCTATAAAATAAAAGTTGTTTTATTGAGTTAATGTTTTATCGTTACCATTGTTTGCTTTTCAGGTATGCCATTCAGCTGCAGCACTGATTTATTCATCTTGACAGCAACAACGTTTTCTCGCATGATACGTAAATCAGCGACTCCAGCACTGTAGGAGGTGATTTCACCACACAGTTAGAAAAAAAACGGTGCATGTATGCCCATCATTAGAAGTGGGTGGATGCAGGGCGGCTGTCAGGAAATGTTCCATCCGCTGGTAATACCTGTTATTTGGCATGCAGTACTGAGGTCCACCAGCAGGTGTCTCCTGGCAGTTTGGAACTGTCAGGAGAGCTTTTCCCTGTTAATAGTATATCATCTTTGGGCCGCAGTACTGGCGTCCACCAGCGGATGGATCCTGGCAGTGTGGAGCAGACAGTACCTCCTGCAATCAGGTGTCACTTGAGGCCAATCACAAGCCTATAAATACCCGGCAAACATTCACATGTTTGCCTTGATTTCTTCATTGCCTTCTGACCTGCTAGCGATCTGATCCTGTGCCCTGAACCTGAACCTGAACCTGAACCTGATCCTGTCTCCCTGTCTCGGACCCTATCCTGTCCCACCTGTTACCTTGCATCCCTGCCTGCAGTCTGACCCATCCATCCTCTCCCTGTCCTGTGTTCCATACCCCATCTACTGACTTCCCTGTGTATGACCTTGGCCTGGCTTACGCTTATGTCTCTGGAACATCCCCTGCTGATCTGCTGTGTATGAACCTGGCCTGGTTATTGTTTATGACCCTGGTATTTCCCATTTATTGCACTTATCTGTCTATTGTTATTTGTGGGTCTCTGTCTGTGGTTGGTTATTGCACTGTGTCATATTGGAGTTGGTTGTATTATATTACTCACTTTCCTTAATAAATTAATATATTTTCACTTATATACGTTTTGGTGTCCTCTGTCGCAGATCACACGGTTCTGGTCACACCTGTTCATGACAGCGGCATTCTAATGGTGGGCATACCCACTGATCAATCTCTTTTTTCGTTCAGCCCACAGGCTGCATGAATATAAAGAACATTCCAATATATGCCCAAGAAGGACCAACAACATACTGGTATGTTGCTGGACTTTGAGTGGTTATACCAGAATGATGCCTGCAGGTTTAGGTATTATCTTGGTATCGTTCTTTTCAGCCAGCAGTCGGCTTTCATTTAAAAGCAATCCTAGCAGCTAATTAGCCGCTGGACTGCTTTTACAAGCAGTGTAAGGGAATGCCCCCCCCCCTGCCATCTGCCATGGTTTTTTCAGGCTCTCCTATATATTGCTCACATAAGCGGAGAGACCACATGTGAGAGACTTTTTGTGAGCCTAGCTGCGTACAGGACCCCGAAAACCAATCACTGCCTTTAGGATTTCTAAGGGTGTAAATTTTTCATTCCACTCCTTACTACCACAGTTTCGGAGGCAATGAAATGCCAAGATAGCACAACCCCCCCCAAATGACCCCATTTTGGAAATTAGACACCCCAAGCTATGTGCTGAGAGGCATGGTGAGTCCATGTAATATTGTAATATTTTACATTTTGCCAAGAGTTTCAGGAAAATTACAAACATTTTTTTTTTTTTTTTTGCACAAAGTTGTCACTAAATGATATATTGCTCAAACATGCCATGGGTATATGTGGAATTACATATTACAATATTCTGCTGCTTCTCCTGAGTACAGGGATACCACGTGTGTGGGACTTTTTGGCAGTTTAGCCGTGTACAGGACCCCGAAAACCAAGAACCGCCTTTAGGCTTTCCAAGGGCGTACATTTTTTATTTCACTTCTCACTACCTATCACAGTTTCGGAGGCCATGAAATGCCCAGATAGCACAAAACCCTCCCAAATGACCCCATTTTCAAAAGTAGACACCCCAAGGTATTTGCTAAGAGGCATTTGTTTTGGAAAATGAGGAAAGAAAAAGGAAACATTTCTTTTTCTTTTTTCAATTTCCAAACTTTGTGACAAAAAGTGAGATCTGCAAAATACTCAACATGCCTCTCAGCAAATAGCTTGGGGTGTCTACTTTCCAAAATGGGGTCATTAGGAGGGGTTTTGTGCTATCTGGGCATTTCATGGCCTTTAAAACTGTGATAGGTAGTGAGGAGTGAAATCAAAAATTTACGCCCTTAGAAAGCCAGAAGGCAGTGCTTGGTTTTTGGGTCCTGTACTTGGCTAGACTGCCAAAAAGTCCCACACATGTGGTATCCCCATACTCAGGAGAAGCAACAGAATGTATTTTGGGGTGTAATTTCACATATAAACATGGCATGTTTGTGCAATATAACATTTTAGTGACAACTTTGTGTAAACATTTTTTTTTTTGTCATTTTTCAATCACTTGTGACAAAAAAAAAAATTCAATGTGCTCAACAAGCCTCTCAGCAAATTCCATAGTTTGTAGATGCTATAACTTTTGCACAAACCAATAAATATACGCTTATTGAATTTTCTTTTACCCGAGACATGTGGCTGAATGCATTTTGGCCTAAATGTATGACTAAAATTGAGTTTATTGTATTTTTTTTATAACAAAAAGTAGAAAATATAATTTTTTAAAAACAATTTTGGTCTTTTTTCGTTTATATCGCACTGTCTCACAGAGGGGACAGGACGGTTTGTGAGACAGTGGAATGTTCAGAGGAGCAGAAGAGGACACATCAGCACAGCGCCTTTACATTTGTTTGGCTTGATACAGAGTTGTGCGCTCATAGCACCTATTAAATGTGAGTACCCTAAGATAGGGAATATTGTCATTTTAACCACTTCCCTACCAGGCCAATACTGACATTTCTCTCCTACATGTAAAAATCATCATTTTTTTGCTAGAAAATTACATAGAACCCCCAAACATTATATATGCTTTTTAGCAAAGACCCTAGAGAATACAATAGCGGTTGTTACATGTTTTGAGTTACAGAGGAGGTCTAGGGACAAAATCATTGCTCTCGCTCCAATGTTCGCGGCGATACCTCACATGTATGGTTTGAACACCGTTTTCATATGTGGGCGGGACTTACGTATGCGTTCGCTTCTGCATGCGAGCACACAGGGACAGCGGCGCTTTAAAAAAAAAAAAAAATTATTGTTAATTATATTTTCTTTTTTTTATTTTGACACTTTTTTGAAAAAAAAAATAAATTTGATCACTTTTATTCCTATTATAAGGAATGTAAACATCCCTTGTAATAGGAATATGACATGACAGGTCCTCTTAATAGTGAGATATGGGGTCAATAGGACCCCACATCTCACCACTAGGCTGGGAAGTCTGAAATAAAAAAATAAAATAAAACGATCACCGCTTCCCAGCCGAAGCGGCGCCATTTTTTTGAATGGAGAGGCCGGGCGTGACGTCATAACAACGCGCCCGGCCTCCGATGATCATAGAGACTCCGACCATCTGGTCCGCCGGAAATCTCTATGATCTACATCCGGCACTGGCGGATCCGCTCTCCGCCTCACCGATTGTAACGGTGAGTCGGAACAAGTACCGGAGGGCGGCGGGAGGGGGGACGTCCCCTCTCGCCTCCCGTAAGAACAATCAAGTGGTGGAACGGCCGCTATGATCATTCCTTTGGTGTAGAGATTCGCCGGCTGAAACCGGCAATATCTGAATGATGTCTGTAACTACAGGCATCATTCAGATATACCCGCTCAAAGCCCAGGACGTCATATCAGGGTGGGTGGGCGGGCGGGAAGTGGTTAAATAAAACTTTTAAAACGGTAATACACTATCCAGTTTCCTCCGTTTTCCATATGAATATTGCTGCAAACAACCATCCAAGGATCTGAATGTTGACCATAAACCCAGAGGTGGTTTAAAAGTGTGTTTTGACCGAGCTTAGGTGCAAGGTCACACGCTCTAAGATGAGCGCATACACCAAAGGGGGAGCACAAGAGTGGACACAAGCACTTCACTGTTATATCATCTGTTTTATCATCTGCAATGAGCACCAGAAGAATGGAGTAGTTATGAATGGATTTTATGCTGCGATTTTATGGACAGATTATTGCATGAATTAGTTTGGCACAAGAGCACTTTAAACACAGTTCACTTTATTTCTATATGACATCCAGCCATCCATCCATCCATGCTCAGCCATCCCTAACACTCTGCAATGCCTGCACTACTCTGCAATGCCCCAGAATAATGTGCAATACTCTGCAATGCCCTGCACTACTCTACAATACCCCCACAATACTCTGCAATGCCCTTCACTACTCTGCAATACCCCCACAATACTCTGCAAAGCCCTGCACTACTCTGCAATACCCCCACAATACTCTGCAATGCCCTGCACTACTCTGCAATACCCCCACAATACTCGGCAATACCCCACAATACTCTGCAATACCCCCGCAATACTCTGCAATACCCCCGCAATACTCTGCAATACCCCGCAATACTCGGCAATACCCCACAATACTTGGCAATACCCCGCAATACTCAGCAATACCCCGCAATACTCGGCAATACCCAGCAATACACAGCAATACCCCGCAATACTCTGCAATACCCCGCAGTACTCTGCAATACCCCACAACACTGTGCAATACTCTGCAATACCCCACAATACTCTGCAATACTCTGCAATACCCCACAACACTGTGCAATACTCTGCAATACCCCACAATACTCTGCAATACCCCACAATACTCTGCAATACCCCACAACACTGTGCAATACTCTGCAATACCCCACAATACTCTGCAATACTCTGCAATACCCCACAACACTGTGCAATACTCTGCAATACTCTGCAATACCCCGCAATACTTTGCAATACCCCACGATACTCTGCAATACCCCACAATACTCTGCAATACCCCACACCACTGTGCAATACTCTGCAATACCCCGCAATACCCCGCCATACCCAGCCATACCCAGTCATACTCTGTGATACCCAGCCATAACCAGTCATACTCTGCGATACCCTGCCATACTCAGCCATACCCAGCCATGCTCAGCCATACTCGGCGATACCCCGCCATACTCTGAAATACCCAGCCATACTCTGAAATACCCCGCAATACTCTGAAATACCCCACAATACTCTGAAATACCCCGCAATGCCCTGCCATACCCAGCCATACTCTGCAATACTCAGTGATACCCAGCCATACTCTGCCATACCCTGCCATGCTCGGCCATACTCTGCCATGCACAGCCATACTCGGCTGTACTCGGCCCCTGTATGTGGCCAGGCTGTGGAAGTCTCACACATGTGGTATCGCCGTACTCAGGAGGAGGAGGAGAATCTATTTTGGGGTGTCATTTTTGGTATGTGCATGTTATGGCATGTATGTACAGGCATCATTCAGATATCAGCTTTTTTAGACGGCGATTCCCTACACCATAAGACCAATCATAGCGGCTGTTCCACTGCTTGATCGTTCTTACAGGAGGTGAAAGGGGATGTCCCCCCCTCCCGCCACCCTCCAGTGCTTCTACCGACTCACCGCTACGATCGAAGCCAGGATCTTTTTTTTTTTTTTTTTTCAGGCTTCCCAGCCTAGAGGTGAGATGTGAGGTCTTATTGACCCCATATCTCACTGTAAAGAGGACCTGTCATGCCATATTCCTATTACAAGGGATGTTTACATTCCTTGTAATAGGAATAAAAGAGGTCAAATTTTTTTTTTTTTAAAAAAGCATCAAACTAAAATAAATAAAGTAAAATGAACAATAAAAAAAATTAATTTTTTTTAAAGTGCCCCTGTCCCTGTGTGTTCGCATGCAGAAGCGAACGCATACGTAAGTCCCGCCCACATATGAAAACGGTGTTCAAACCACACATGTGAGGTATCGGTGCGATCGGTAGAGCAAGAGCAATAATTTTGGCCCTAGACCTCCTCTGTAACTCAAAACATGTAACCAGTAAAAAATTTTAAATCGTCGCCTATGGGGATTTTTGAGTAGCAAAGTTTGGCGCCATTCCACAAGCGCGTGCAATTTTGTAAGGTGACATGTTGGGTATATATTTACTCGGCGTAACTTCATCTTTCATATTATGCAAAAACATTGGGCTAACTTTGCTGTTTTGTTTTTTTTTAAAGCACAAAACTGTTTTTTTTAAAAAAAAAAGCGTTCAAAAAATTGCTGCGCAAATACCGTGCGAGATAAAAAGTTGCAATGACCGCCATTGTATTCTCTAGGGTCTTTGCTAAAAAAACATATATAATGTTTTGGGGTTCTATGTAATTTTCTAGCTAATAAATGATGATTTTTACATGTAGGAGAGAAATGTCAGAATTGACCTGGGTGCTCCAGAACACCTGAAGGTGCTCCGTGCAGGTTGGGCCTCTGTATGTGGCCATGCTGTGTAAAAGTCTCACACATCTGGTATCACCACACTCGGGAGTAATAGCAGAATGTGTTTTGGAGTGTAATTTGTGGTATGCATATGCGGTGTGTGAGAAATAACCTGCTAATATGACAATTTTGTGAAAAAAAAAAAAAAGTAAAAAAAAAAAACTTGATTTTGCAAAGAATTGTGGGAAAAAATGACAACTTCAAAAAACTCACCATGCATCTTTCTAAATACCTTGGAATGTCTGCTTTCCAAAAAGGGGTCATTTGGGGGGTATTTGTACTTTTCTGGCATGTTAGGGTCTCAAGAAATTAGATAGGCCGTCAGTACTTCAGGTGTGATTAATTTTCAGATATTGGCACCATAGCTTTTGGACTCTATAACTTTCGCAAAGACCAAATAATATCCACTGATTTGGGTTATTTTTACCAAAGATATGTAGCGGTATAAATTTTGGCCAAAATATATGAAGAAAAATTACTAATTTGCAAAATTTTATAACAGAAACGAAGAAAAATGCATTTTTTTACAGATTTTTCTGTCTTTTTTCTTTTATAGCGCAAAAAATAAAGAACCCAGCGGTGATTAAATACCACCAAAAGAAAGCTCTATTTGTGTGAAAAAAAGGACAAAAATTTCATATAGATACAGTGTTGCATGACTGAGTAATTGTCATTCAAAATGTGAGAGCACCAAAAGCTAAAAATTGGTCTGGTTAGGAAGGGGGTTTAAGTGCCCAGTGGTCTAGTGGTTAAAACCGCTTTAAAGCAATATTGTGCTTTGGCCATGCAAGGCAAAGCAACAGGTTTGCTTTAATGCTCCAATCCCCAGTAGCACATGCTCACATTGCTTCACTACTGCTCTGTTCAGCTGTTCAGGTTTTGAAGGAGCATGTGACTTACTCCCCTTCTACCCATATGAATGCACTGGTGCTCGGTAAATGGTCTAGTGATCTCGCGTGGTGCAAGAATGTAATCCATAGCCTTGTAGAAGCTCTGACTAGAGTGGCTTGAAGCTGAAACAGGGCTTACTTTTCCTGCTTCCTGCAGCTAACTGGACTAGTCAGGGTGGGAGTTAAAAAAAGTAAGTGCTGCTGGGAAGGGTGGAAGTTAGGTGAACCTGTTACTTTGTCCAACCGGACAACAGGTTTACTTAAACCCTGCCTTTCCAAGGAAAATCAAGTATGATTATGTCTTTAATTGTATATATTTCAGAATCTTATTTGTATATTTCCACTCAAAGTAGCCTCAGCATATTTTCAGCTTAAATTGCCCAGGTTTGTGATAATATCTCATTAAATAAATGCAAATGACCCATAAAAGTGTGACTTTCCAGATTGTTTAAGAACGCAGCCAAAAAAAATACACCAAAAAACTTACTTAATATGAACATTCTATCTAATGGCTTTTAATGCAATAATAGGTTTTAACAAACATTGTGGATGCTTAAGTCTTATAAAGTATTTATCAATTGTCTATTGTATTTCCTGTTTTTCTACCTATCTTAGTCATTTATATGATTTTGTATCTAGCTTGTCATAAGTCTAAATATTGTACATTTAACATTTTAGATAATACATCTGCTTTACAATTTCAATAGCATTTTTTTTCATCTTAATCTGTTCAGCACTTTCTCTTCAAATAATGAAAGAAGGGAGATAAATAATTGCATCCTAAAATAGTGACAACAAGAAACACAAGTTTTTATAAAAAAAAAGCTTACGTCTGCCTTTGAGATACAACATGGACTGGGGGCCCCAATTTCTTGCCATTAACTTATTCTGAAAGTGCACAGAAAAAAGTAAAATATCAAACAAATGTACTATAAGCTAAGTATAATACAGAAAATTGGATATATCTATATGTAAGTTCAATATTACCTTAGGAGCAGACAGTGATTCAGAAAGAATTAAAAGAAGAATAGTACAAGTAAGGTACAGCACAATTCGCCTATGCTAAAATAGAAAAAAAAAATAAGGACCAGTATATACAGCACCAATATCAGGTTACATAGCTGAATATAAAACATTTTACCTTACCATTATGGATGTTGTTGAAGGGTAAGACTATCTGATAGCGTTTTCTTCATCAGAAACAAAACAGAAGCTCCGGTGTGTTGTTAATGAATATAAGTAATGCAAACCCTTGATACAATATGATGAGCGTCTTCTAGTCATGTATCTTCCATTCACCTATTTGTTGAATAACAACACTGCATGGTATGAGGAAATTAAGTATATTTATCTTCCAGTAATCATCAAAGCGTTAGAACTGTGTCAGGCTTTTTATTCAAAACTACATAATGATAATGTCCTGTAAAATCTTGGGCACATATCCAAAATATAAATGCAGACATCAACAAGGCAAATATAACCGCTGTTTTTACCTGGCCCCATTTCCAAAGTGAATTAGGCAACCTGTCATAGCCCTACATTAATTCAATAGCAACTTCATTCATTCATTTTTTGTGTTTGACAGTTGTATTTAAAAATAGCTATGAATTAGAACAAGAGTTGTCACACTAATAGTAAAAAAAAATGTAATAACTATAGTACTTTTATGCATTGGTCATTGTCATGTTGCTATTGCTTTTTTTAGCTGATGTTTCTTGATTTGATATGTTCACTATAACCTTAGGTAATTTAGAGAGAAATGATAAGTTCTCCTGTTAGAACCCCACTTCCACCCAATGCTCACCTACTGCTCTGTTCCTTGATAGGAGTTTTGAGTTCTTACCCTGTTTAAGCTCCACGTTGGATGGTGTCAGAGCACATACAGGTTTAATTTCTTTCTCCTTGTCAGATGACAGTGTTGGGGCCTGATAATCTTCAATCCTTGAAAGGAGGCCACCTGCTCCCACATACAAACAATAAGTATTTACTGAGGGAACAGAGCAGTAGGGAAAGAATTCTCAGATTCACCTTAAAGAAGGCCGATATAGGTTTAGAGGAGGGCTTTTGGGATGCTTCGGACACTCTGTTTTACCATTTCTAGGTGCTGATTTACCATGAGGGTCTGGTCCTTAGCAGGTACCCTCAAAACAGTTATGGATTTTGATTGTAATGGTCCCAGGTCTCATCATTCAGGACTTCCCCACTGCTAGACTAATTTAGTACAAGTAGCAGTAGGGCTGTCACAATGTAAATATACAACTTTTATCATAATTAGAAGTGCAATCAGCAAGAAGGCCACAAATGACCAGGAGGGACCTTTCAGCTTAGAAATTTTCATTGTACTAAGCAGGATTGATATTTGGTGCTGGGTCAAATCAGATAATTGTTTATAGCTTACAGCTGCTTTTTTGTGTGTTATACCCAGCAAGGGCACTGGGAAGTGGTTATGTGTAGTGTGCCAGCTATAAGAGCAACAACTGGTAGAAGCTGACAAGCTTGTTACCAGGCAATTGAAAACCTTGTAATGCTGACCAAACACATGGCAACTTTCCAGAAATTTTATTTCAGCTGTTGAGTGGATCAAATAAACAAAAGTGGTTTACTACGAATAGCTTGGATTGTCTTATGATATTGGTAAAGATATCTGGTGGTAGATTGATTTGATCTATTTAGGAAATTCTCGCTAAAACCCAGCTGAAAGTAGTTTAATGGCCATGTGTATAGCTATTATTTGGCAAATTCCAGTGGTTTGAAATGAGTTGTATATTTTTAATTATTATTGTTGCATTAATGTTTAGTGATCCTTCTCTTCAAAGCTTGCATCATTCATGTTTTAGGCTAAATTGTTTCTTGCCAAATGGAATCATGGAGAAGCATCTAAGAAAATGAATACCGGTAACTGAATACAACCTATGACCTTTATATGGAAACTGTTTTTAAATAAACTCCTATAACAAAGTAGCTGGAGGAATACAGATAAAATATTTGGCTAATAATATGAAAAACTCTTTTACCTGACTTTAGTCTGCCATATATAGTCCTGCCATTATTATCATTAATTACCGTATATACTCGAGTATAAGTCGTTCCGAGTATAAGTCAAGGCCCTAATTTACCACAAAAAAATGGGAAAAACGTATTGACCCGAGTATAAGACGAGGGTGAGAAATGCACAGCTACTGTAAGTGGAAAAGAGGGTCAACAATGCCCATTTGCAGCCTCACTGTGCCCATTTGCATGCCTCACTGTGCCCATTTGCAGCCATAGGTCCCCCGAACTTCAAACTCGGTAGTTAAGGTTACCTAGATGCCCCCTAGCTGCAGCCAAAATTTGGGGCCCCGTATCTTGGGGCCACTTAGTGCTAAGAACCCCAAATTTGGTGTGCAAACCCAGTGGAACTAGCACCATGAAATATCCAAAGCTGGGGTTTCTAGCATCAAGTGGCCCCGAGATACAGGGCCCCAAAAATCGGTTCAGAAAATGTCAAGCACTTTTCTGTAGCTGAGAATGACATTTTCCGAACCGGATTTGGGGCCCCGTATCTCGGGGCCACTTGGTGCTAGGAACTCCATCTTTGGATATTTTATGGTACCAGTTCCACTGGGTCTGCACACCAAATTTGGGGTTCCTAGCTCCAAGTGGCCCTGAGATACGGGGCCGCAAAGTCGGTTCGGAAAATTAAATTTTTTGCTGCAGAAAAGTGCTTGACTCGAGTATAAGTCGAGGGGGGCAGTTTCAGCACAAAAAAATGTGCTGAAAAACTCAACTTATACTCGAGTATATACGGTATATCATTAATAAAAATTTTCTTATGTTACTCAAGTTCACACAAGTCTCCTTTCCACTCAAAAACTGTGAATTGCAGTTAAAGTCTGGAGTTTACATATTTACTTATAAAGTAATTTGGATTTATCCAAATTAGGGGCATCTGACAGGAATTGATAAGGTGCAACCATTTGAAAATGTAAAATCAAATTGGGTTTGGTTGGTATAGCAATGAACTGTATTGATGTTTACTTGTAACTTTATGAACCTTAGCAAGCTTACATTAAATATGAACATAAAAATGATGCATAACAAATTATATAACTATTATTTTTTTTAAATACTCCTAAAATTTTATTAAAAAGAATAGTTAGAGGAAAAAGTAAAACAAACAAGTACTATCACTAGAATTGTGTCAAGTTTCATAAATGCTCGTGTAATATTGTACTGAAAATGACAGTTTCCTCTTTAAACCGTAGTAATGTCAAAGATATAAGAAATTAATTGTTTTTTTTTTAATAAATGAAAGTATTTTTCTATATTTTGTTATCAATAAAGCACTTAAAATATTTTCAGTGTAGGCAATATTAGACAATACAAATATTAGAGTATACAAATTAAAAAAAAAAAAAGTTTAAAATAATTCAGCCAAAGTGGCTTTACTGTGTACCTCCACCATTTCTTCATTTCTTCAGCATTTTCAGATCATACATTCATTACATTTTTTTAAACCTAAACCTGAACTCCAAGGACATGAAAAAAAACTACTCTCCCTAAACTGCAAGGGTTAAATGCATGTTTTTGCTTAGAGCATTAAAACACACTTAAAAATCTTTTAATTGAAGATTTTTACTAATGTAAGAGATTACAAACTCCCAAACTCTAGAGCAGGGATGTCAAACTGACGGCCCTCCAGCTGTTGTGGATCTACAAGTCCCATCATGCCTCTGCCTGTGGGAGTCATGCTTGTAACTGTCACCCTTGCAATGCCTCATGGGAATTGTAGTAGCTGGAGGGCCACCAGTTTGACACCTGTGCTCTAGAGGGTCACGTCCACAAAGAGAGACCCCTGGTAATAAAAAAAAAGAAAAAACACTTACATAACAGATATTAAATCCAGTTGGTTCATGTGTGGTATTTGTAAAAGACAAGTATGGAAAATAGGGAATAAATTTGCATCTTCAGTCCTGGGGGGGTCCTCCAGTTGGATGGACAGTTTACAGCAACATCAACAAATTCGGAGGAAAAATAGATCCTGGGCACAATAGGAAACCTTGTGATCAGACTATTGTAGTATTACAGAAGTTTAGAATCCCTGGCTGTTGAGGAGTTATGAATCAAAGATGCCTATACAGCTTAAAATTTATTATCCTGACCTATTAGCCTGGGTGTGCAAATATAGTGCCATTTAGAGTTCACTGTTTTTTACCAGAAGGAAAGAAATGGGAGGTCCAGTTCTTCCCAACACATGGCAACAGCTTTCTGCACATAGAAATGGAGTAGACCAAGAAATGTCCTTTCAGCAGTAGTAGGGACCAGGTCTTTTATCAGGTCCAAGAGTTACTCGTTTGGGGAGATGGACCATTGTTACAAACATGATGGACCATTGTTACAAACATGATACAACCCACCAAGTCTTGCCAAAAAGCTGAAATCTTGGAACAAGTCTAAAAGAGAGGGTCATTATCTCCCTCTGTCCGCTCACAGTCAACAAGTGAAAGAAATGGCTGGATTTCAATCTTTGAAGATTTTGTAACATGAAGCATGGGGCATACTCTATGGAGTAGCTTAACTACCTCTCACCAAGCCACTACACATATGCAGCCAGGCAGGAGCAGCATCATTCTTGGAGGAAGCACTGGTTCATCCTTCTACTTCTGGCACTTGTGCATGGCCTCAGGGCCATGCAACATTGTGATAACTGGATCCCTTATTGGAATACTGGCTGTGATTTTCCCTGGTACCATGTGATTGCTGTGACCAATCAAAGTGATTTTATGAGAATTAGTAAACAATACCTGTCATTTATGTCGCTATTACTTATCACTGTGATTTCTGTGATTGGTCACAGTGATCACATGGTACAGGGCCAAGCACACTGGTCAATCACAGCTATCACAATAGTAAACGATGGCATCATGAATGGATGACAAACACAGTTAAAAACAGGTTGCTTTTACAGTAATCATCACTGTATAAAAAATAATAAGCAATAATAGTGTAAAATAAAAAAAATCCTATGATCACCATCGTGATACTAAACCAATAATAAATATGTGTTGCGCTGCTGTGTCCAATAATACTATCTATGTAGTATTCATATCATAAAACAAATTAATAAACATGTATATATAACTCCAATGAATCTGACTTTGTGGATCTTTAACGTATTAGTACTCTAAAGAGATGTATATAAAGACATATATAGTGTCCAAAACATTCACAATCAAATCATAAATTCAATGCGTGCATATTATTGCAAATGCCAACTTCACATAGGTAAGGGAATATATGCCTCTCTTTAGACAAATAGGGGTAGAGATGGGCGAATGGTTTGGCCTGAGCATAAGTTCGGGCCGAACTTTGGTTGTTCGGATGTTCTGCAGAACCCCGAACAATATGCGGTGTTCGGGGCAAATTCGAAAGCCGCCGGAACACCGTTGAAGTCTATGGAAGATTATCATGAAAAATCAAGTGTTCATTTTAACCACTTGCCGCCCGCCCTATTACCAAATGACGGCGGCAAAGTGGTTTGATATTCCTGACCGGACGTCATATGACGTGATCAGGAATATCGAGCCGCTGCGCGCCCCCGGGGGCGCGCATCGCGGCGATCATTGTTGCGGGGTGCCAGTCTGACACCCTGCAACACCGATCTAGGTAAAGAGTTTCTGATGGAGACTCTTTACCACGTGATCAGCCGTGTCCAATCACGGCTGATCATGATGTAAATAGAAAGAGCCGGTGATCGGCTTTTCCCCACTCGCATCTGACAGACGCGAGTAGAGGAGAGCCGATCGGCTGCTCTCCTGACAGGGGGGGTCTGTGCTGATTGTTTATCAGCACAGCCCCCCCTCGGATCTCGCCCAGGACCACCAGGGAAGCTGCCCAGGACCACCAGGGAAGCCATCCACACTGGACCACCAGGTATGCCCTAGACCCCCAGGGAAATGCCACTATGTGCCCAGGCAGCTGCCAATCTGTGCCCAGGCAGCTGCCAATCAGTGCCCACTCCAATGCCTACCACTGCCAGTGCCACCAGGGATGCCCATCAGTGCCTCATATCAGTGCCCCGTATCAGTGCCCATCAGTGCCACGTATCAGTGCCCATCAGTGCCCAGCAGTGCCGCCTATCAGTGCCCATCAGTGCCCAGCAGTACCGCCTATCAGTGCTGCCTATCAGTGCCACCCTATCAGTGCCCAGCAGTGCCGCCTTTCAGTGCCCATCAGTGTCGCCTATCAGTGCCCATCAGTGTCGCATATCAGTGCCACCCATCAGTGCCGCCTACCAGTGCCCATCAGTGCCGCATATCAGTGCCCATCGTCAGTGCCTGTCAGTGCCCGCTCATTGGTGCCACCTCATCGGTGCCACCGTATCAGTGCCTGTCAGTGCCGCCTTATCAGTGCCCATCAGTAAAAGAGAAAACTTACTTATCTACAATTTTTTTTAACAGAAACAAAAGCAAAACTTTTATTTTTTTCAAAATTTGGCACTGCGTCACTTTAACTGCTAATTGCGCGGTCATGCAATGCTGTACCCAAACGAAATTTGCGTCCTTTTCTTCCCACAAATAGAGCTTTCTTTTGATGGTATTTGATCACCTCTGCGGTTTTTATTTTTGTGCTATAAACGGAAAAAGACCGAAAATTTTTTAAAAAAATGATATTTTCTACTTTTTGTTATAAAAAAAATCCAATAAACTCAATTTTAGTCATACATTTAGGCCAAAATGTATTCGGCCACATGTCTTTGGTAAAAAAATGTCAATAAGCGTATATTTATTGGTTTGCGCAAAAGTTATAGCGTCTACAAACTAGGGTACATTTTCTGTAATTTACACAGCTTTTAGTTTATGACTGCCTATGTCATTTCTTGAGGTGCTAAAATGGCAGGGCAGTACAACCCCCCCCCCAAATGACCCCATTTTGGAAAGTAGACACCCCAAGGAAATTGCTGAGAGGCATGTTGAACTCATTGAATATTTTTTTTTTTTGTCCCAAGTGATTGAATAATGACAAAAAAAAAAAAAATATTTACAAAAAGTTGTCACTAAATGATATATTGCTCACACAGGCCATGGGCCTATGTGGAATTGCACCCCAAAATACATTCTGCTGCTTCTCCTGAGTATGGGGATACCACATGTGTGGGACTTTTTGGGAGCCTAGCCGCGTACGGGGCCCCGAAAACCAATCACCGCCTTCAGGATTTCTAAGGGTGTAAATTTATGATTTCACTCTTCACTGCCTATCACAGTTTCGGAGGCCATGGAATGCCCAGGTGGCACAAAACCACCCCAAATGACCCCATTTTGGAAAGTAGACACCCCAAGCTGAGAGGCATGGTGAGTATTTTGCAGCTCTCATTTGTTTTTGAAAATGAAGAAAGTCAAGAAAAAACTTTTTTTTTTTTCTTTTTTCAATTTTCAAAACTTTGTGACAAAAAGTGAGGTCTGCAAAATACTCACTATACCTCTCAGCAAATAGCTTTGGGTGTCTACTTTCCAAAATGGGGTCATTTGGGGGGGTTTTGTGCCACCTGGGCATTCCATGGCCTCCGAAACTGTGATAGGCAGTCAAGAGTGAAATAAAAAATTCACGCCCTTAGAAAGCCTGAAGGCGGTGCTTGGTTTTCGGGGTTCCGTACGCGGCTAGGCTCCCAAAAAGTCTCACACATGTGGTATCCCCGTACTCAGGAGAAGCAGCAGAATGTATTTTGGGGTGTAATTTCACATATTCCCATGGCATGTTTGAGCAATATATCATTTAGTGACAATTTTGTGCAAAAAAAAAAAAAAATTGTCTCTTTCCCGCAACTTGTGTCGCAATATAAAATATTCCATGGACTCGACATGCCTCTCAGCAAATAGCTTGGGGTGTCTACTTTCCAAAATGGGGTCATTTGGGGGGGTTTTGAACTGTCCTGGCATTTTATGCACAACATTTAGAAGCTTATGTCACACATCACCCACTCTTCTAACCACTTGAAGACAAAGCCCTTTCTGACACTTATTGTTTACATGAAAAAGTTATTTTTTTTTTGCAAGAAAATTACTTTAAACCCCCAAACATTATATATTTTTTTAAAGCAAATGCCCTACAGATTAAAATGGTGGGTGTTTCATTTTTTTTTCACACAGTATTTGCGCAGCGATTTTTCAAACGCATTTTTTGGGGGAAAAAACACTTTTTTAAATTTTAATGCACTAAAACACACTATATTGCCCAAATGTTTGATGAAATAAAAAAGATGATCTTAGGCCGAGTACATGGATACCAAACATGACATGCTTTACAATTGCGCACAAACGTGCAGTGGCAACAAAATAAATACATTTTTAAAAGCCTTTAAAAGCCTTTACAGGTTACCACTTTAGATTTACAGAGGAGGTCTACTGCAAAAATTACTGCCCTCGATCTAACCTTCGCGGTGATACCTCACATGCATGGTGCAATTGCTGTTTACGTTTGACGACAGACCGCCGCTTGCGTTCGCCTTAGCGCGAGAGCAGGGGGCGACAGGGGTGCTTTTTTTTTTTTCTTTATTATTTTTTTGCTTTTTTATCTTATTTTTAAACTGTTCCTTTCATTTTTTTTTCTAATCATTTTTATTGTTATCTCGGGGAATGTAAATATCCCCTATGATAGCAATAGGTAGTGACAGGTACTCTCTTTTGAAAAAATTGGGGTCTATTAGACCCTAGATCTCTCCTCTGCCCTCAAAGCATCTGACCACACCAAGATCGGTGTGATAAAATGCTTCCCCAATTTCCCAATGGCGCTATTTACATCCGGCGAAATCTAAGTCATAAAATGCTCGTAGCTTCCGGTTTCTTCGGCCGTAGAGATGTTTGGAGCCACTCTGGTCTCTGATCAGCTCTATGGTCAGCTGGCTGAATCACCGGCTGCATTTTCAGGTTCCCTGTTGAGACAGGAGAGCCAGAGAAAAACACGGAAGACGGTGGGGGGGGGGGGGCATTCCCTCCCACGGCTTGTAAAAGCAGTCTAGAGGCTAATTAGCCGCTAGGATTGCTTTTACATGAAAGCCGACCGCTGGCTGAAAAGAATGATACCAAGATGATACCTAAACCTGCAGGCATCATTCTGGTATAACCACTCAAAGTTGTGAATGGCGTACCTGAAGACAAAAAAATGGTTAACAATAAAGCACAGTAAACGGTAAAGTATAAAAAATTGCATACCTGAAAAGCAAACATGATAAAACATAATAACAATAAAACATTGCAGAATAGAATACAGTAAAAAAGAGCAGAACAATAGAGAGAATAGAGAGAGAGAGAACAATAAAACGACAACTATTTTTTTTTATTTTATATATATATATTTTTTTTTTTTACACTTTTTTTGTAACTAACTTTTATAACTGTAACCGGTTTCAGGTTCAGGTCTCTCAAAATGCGATGGCATCTTGGGAGACCCTGTGAAAGTGTGCCTAGTCTGTGCAATGCTGTACCCTACGCTAATACTCAACTAGTGCATAATATCGTTCAAAACATTCACCAATGTAAAGACCAGGATTGTCAGGACAGGAGGGACAATAATAGCGGGTGTCACGCCTATATCCGCGCTTGCTGCAGACACAACATCTTTTTTGGGGGGGTTTGCTGGGTAGGGGTACTCGGGAGGACATAAAGAAAATGCCTCTCATGCAGCCGACTGCATTTGGTTGGGGATGTGAATGGGGGAAGTACGGGCGCTGCAGAAGCGGTGGGTTCCCAATTAGGATTGGCGAATGCAGCAGGAAGGGCATTATGGGCACGACGGGCCTGTGTTTGTCTTTTTGGTGGCAGCGGGACACTACTTGTGCTTGCCACCTCACCAGCTTGAACTGCACTTATGGGACTCGCCACGTCACCAAGTGTTACTGCAGTGCTGGTTTGACTACGACCGGGGTGTACTAGGCCGCTGGCGCTTGCCAGTTCACCAAAAATCTACCAAAAAAACTGTCAGCGATCGCAGGGATCAGGCCTGACTCTGCGAACGCTGCAGTTATGCGTTTAGTCTTTTGTAAGTGACAGTGATCGATCGATACTGCACTTGGGTGGGCTGGGCTGGGCCGGGCAGAGGGGCAAAACGCAGGTGCTAGCAGGTATCTGTGCTGATCCCGCTAACACTGCGTTTTTGGGAACCCTAAACTGCTGGGGACGCTAGTATAGATCTGATCGGATCAGATATTGATCCGTTCAGATACTATACCACTAAGGGAGGTGTACGGTGCGTGCGTGGGTGTTAGTGCTACTGGCGCTAACCTGGCGCTGCTTGGGGCTGGTGCTTGCCAGTTCACCAAAATACTACCAAAAAAACTGTTAGCGATCGCAGGGATCAGGCCTGACTCTGCGAACGCTGCAGTTATGCATTTAGTGTTTTGTAAGTGTCAGTGATCGATCGATACTGCACTTGGGTGGGCTGGGCTGGGCCGGGCGGAGGGGCAAAACGCATGTGCTAGCAGGTATCTGGGCTGATCCCGCTAACACTGCGTTTTTGGGAACCCTAAACTGCTGGGGACGCTAGTATAGATCTGATCGGATCAGATATTGATTCGTACAGATACTATACCACTAAGGGAGGTGTATGCTGCGTGCGTGGGTGTTAGCGGTACTGGCGCTAATCTGACGCTGCCTGGGGCAATGCATATCACCGCCGGGCGATCAGGGGGCTAAACCTTTATTCGGTAATATACGGCGGGTGCCCTGACACTATAAAAAATAAACGAACTAACCAGCGTCACCCGTAACACTTATACGGTGATCAGTGGTGAAAGGGTTAACTAGGGGGCCATCAAGGGGTTAAAACATTTATTAGGTAGTATATGGGGGTCCCTGACGCTATAAAACGCTGACGGCGAACCAAAATATTTACGTCCCTAACTAGCGTCACCAGCGACACTAATACAGCGATCAGAAAAATGATCGCTTAGTGACACTGGTGACAGGGGGTGATCAAGGGGTTAAAACTTTATTAGGGGGGTTAGGGGGGTACCCTAGACCTAAAGGGGGGTAATACTCACTGTCCCAACACTGTAACTGTCACAAACTGACACCAATGCAGTAATCAGAAAAAAAAAACAAAAAAAAACTGCTTGGTGTCAGGGGGGGGGGGGGTGATCGGGGGGCGATCGGGGGGGGGGATTGGGGTGTTTAGTGTGCCTGGCATGTTCTACTGTGTGTGTGTAGTGTTGTGCACTCACATACCTGTCTTCTCTCCTCGGGCCGGAACGGAAACTACCGAGCCGAGGAGAGATGACATCATTTCCTTTGCTGCTGTTTAGCATACAGCAGCAAAGGAATGATTCGATTGGCTGGCGGCGATCGCGAGGGGTCTCCCCCTCACCTCTGATCGCCGCTGGACAAAAGACGACCGCCTCGGGCACCGACCCCCCACCCGCGGAAGGCAAATCACGTCCATGTACGTGATTTTGCCTGTCCGTGCCACCTTGCCGACGTACATCGGCGTGAGGCGGTCGTCAAGTGGTTAAATACTCCCTAAAATAAATGTTATACTGATGTTGGCCAAGAATGTTTGTGTCTAATCTGCTTTCAATGTCTATGTGCAAAATGACAAATTTTTTTTCTGGTTTGACTCCACAGTTTCCTTCCACGCCACAGGAATGGCAGACTGTGGCCTCCCACTTTGCCCAGCGGTGGGACTTTCCCAACTGCGTATGGGCAATTGATGGGAAACACGTCCACATCGTCCCACCCCCCAACTCGGGGTCATACTATTACAACTACAAGGGGTTCAATAGTATTGTGATGTTGGCGGTGGTGTCGGCTATTTACGAGTTCCTGTATGTGGACGTAGGGAAGAATGGCGGGATGTAGGTTGGTGGAGTCATCGCCCAGACCGAGTTCTACAGGTGTCTCCAGAATGGCAGTTTGGGCTTGCCACCTCCAAAAGACAATGCGGAAGGACTCCCATTCGTCTTCGTTGCGGGTGAAGCGTTTGCGCTGGGGGATCATCTTATGCGGCCATTCCCTATGAGGACCCTCACCCCGGACCAGAGGGTTTTTAATTACCGGCTGGCCAGAGCCAGAAGAGTGGTGGAGAATACGTTTGGAATAATGGCCAGCCGGTTCTACCTATTTCTTACACCGATACACATGGCGAAATATAAACTCAATCACATCATCCTGTCTTGCTGTGTTCTCCACAACTTTTTAAGGAGAAATTCTTTGAACTATGCTGCCTCAGTTGGGCCTGAGGCCATAATTCTGAATGAACCAACCCTGACGGCACTTGAAACTGACCGTCCTGGCTTGCCCCCCCAGAGTGCCCGCGAGGTCCATATAAGATACATGGAATACTTTGCGGGTAGGGGGGCCATCGATATGCCAGACAATGTCTGAGACAATTTTAACTAAAAATATATCTGAAACTGAACAAATATTTGCTTTGATTTACTGCTTGGCTTTCTTTTAGCTTTTTTCTTCAACACTGCAAACGAAATTTCTTTGACACATGAGGTGATAATCTCTTCTTCGGCTAACTATTATTATTATGTTGTGGGTCTGCTACACACACACCTTGTTTTTGTTGTTAATTTATGTAATGCATTACTGACAAGATTATTAATAATTTTCAGCACCATGACCGAAATTTGGGGAGTCATGAAAATGGCGTAATTGTGTAAAATTAGAAAGCACTGTTGGGTGTTATTTACTAAAGGACAATACACTTTGCACTACAAGTGCACTTGAGACTGCACTGAAACTGCACTTGTAGTGCAAAGTGGATTTGCCTTTAGTAAATAACCCCCATTGTCACTGAAAACACCAACTTTACTCCAAAAAATACTTTTGAGCATTGAAAGAAGAAGCCACACATTGTTGATTATCATACTTTTTAATCAAAGCACAATCACATGTGCGTTTATAAAAGGGTTTTTGAACAAACCAACATGTTTGTTGTATAACATTTTTTTTAGGTCACATTAATGATAAATGGCCTTTTATAGGTAAAACAGGCATGTTTAAAACCATAAAACAATACACAACTCTGGAACTTACAAAGTTCAACTTGTATAAAGTGAAGGCAATATCAGACATGAGTATGTACAAACTGTGTTTGATATTGCATTCAGCAGATGGGGTGAGGTCACCCCTGTAAAAGCCAAATTTTGAAGATGCACACAAATTGCCTAATGTCAACATGTGCTAGCTGCCATCATGGGGGATCAATGGACGTGTTTTGTGGGTGCAACCCCTTCCTCTCAGCTACTTTATTATCAAGGATCGAGGAAGGGGTTGCACCCACAAAACGGGTACATTGATCTCTCGTGATGGCAGATAGTACATGTTGACACACTGTGTGCATCTTCAAAATTTGGCTTTTAACATACGTAAAAAATGAGTCTTAAAAAAAAAAGCTGAAGAAATTTAGGGATTTCTGGGTGTTTTAGATTCTCCCTAAAACATCAATGATGTTCTTCATTTTGTTTTGAACATCATTGATGTTTTCCTTTAGGTTTTCTAAATCTCTATTACACCCCATTATCTCCCCGATGAGGATCTGGGCACTTTCACTGGTGAAATGACATTCCTCTTCCACAACATCCCAATCACCTACAAAAAAAACAAAAAAACACACCATGTTTATAAATATGCAGGCATCCATCTATTACCTGAGGCTGTGGTTGCAGACACTCACCTGTTGTGGTGACAATTTCTACAACGTCTCCCTCCTCCTCCTCTGGTTGGGTTTGGGGGATTTCCCCTTCTTCTTGAGGTGTGGGGTCCCTGGTGTCCTCTGATGAGTGGTGTCCTCCGAGTCTTTTCTCCCCTATGTGAACAAAAATAGGTATACTTAGCACACAGATATTTGATGGCAGAAATAGGAATATGAAACATTGTCTGTTTTGACAGAGTTCCAAGATGAAGAATTTTTTTTTGTCCTTTGTAAAGCTTGAATTCTTACCTGTTTTGTGCAAGTTTCACAGATGGAGACACCCCTATAGTATCCACTGGAGCACCTGTGTGGGGCCCCCTAATAAAAAGGGTGTTCTGGTGTCCCACACTAGTGCTCCAACGTCCAGATGTGTAAACAGCTGCTGAGTGTCCTCTCCTTACACAGAATCTAGTTTGCATTTCATTCTAGTTACAAACCCATCTAGACATCAGACTTTTTTTAATAGAAGTAGGCCAGAAAAACAGTATGGAACTGCATCTGGCCAAAACATTGTATTTTAGTGGCCGAACGAACAATCCTATAAACCATTAATGTGCCCGTGAACATGAAAGTTGCCATTTTAAACTGTACAACAGTAAAGAAAAGCACATGGAACAGCACGAACGTAATAAAAAGAAAGAATAGGAACACAGGACAACTACTTACTTTTTTGCAGCACTCTCCTGATCCTTCTATACTGATCGTGCTCCCTTAATTTGAGGTCCGACCACCGTTTCCTCAGTTGATCCTTGGATCGTCGTACCCCAAAATTCCTGTGCAGACTCTTCGCAACTTTAGTCATGATCTTGGCCTTTCTCACATTTGGGTTTGGGTAAGGTCCATACTTCCCCTCATAGTCTGCCCTCTTCAATATATCCACCATCTCCACCATCTCTACAAAGGCCATATCTGATGCCTTAAATCTCCTGCGGGATTGTGATGTTTCTGGCTCTGGGCTTTCCTCCTCCTTGTTGCTGCTATTATCACGCACCTGTTGTCTCTGCGCCATGTGCTCTCCCCCACTGCGCCGAAAGAGAAAGGGCGGGGAATAGACTAGAAAGAACGTCAGGGGCGGGCGGAGTTCCACACATGCGCAGTGTATATAAAGCATAACACGCGTGCGTCGTACGTACGATCTGTAAGCGGAGGAAGGAGTATCGGAAGCGCCGATCGTGATAACGAAGGTACAATTTTAACTTGGGCCTATACTGCCTATAGATTGAGGCCTATGTTGGGACAGGATTAGGAGAGTTTAGCCTGACATTAGGGTTTGTCTTGTGTTGTGTCCTGCAGAGAAAATGGATGGCTTCAATGATCACAACTTCTTCCCCCTGTTCATAGACAAATACAGGGAGCTGCCCTGTCTGTGGCAGGTGAAACACCCGTTTTATAATCATTAACAAAAGAGACAGGCAGCGCTGGAGAAATTGCTGGAGTTGGTGAAGCCAGTGGTCCCCACGGCAACCATCCCCTATTTAAAAGCCGAAATTGGTGGCCTGAGGAGCACATATCTTAGGGAGCGCAAGAAGGTCCAGGATTCCCTGAGATCAGGAGCTGCAGCAGATGACGTTTATGTCCCCAGGCTGTGGTACTATGAGAGACTGCGATTTCTGTTAGACCAGACTGAAGTCAGGGAATCCCTCTCAACCCTACCTTCCACTCTTCCTTCCACCCTATCTTCCACCCCAGCTGAGGCTTCCAATGTCCAACCTGGGACTTCCAGCCAGGAAGAAGTGGAGGAGCCCAGCTTGAGTCAGGTATAGCATTGTTCTACATATTTCTTGGCAAAACATAAATGATGTTTCCAATTATTGTTATTATTGTTATTATTGATCACTAATTGTTGATTTAATAAAAGTGTTTACATATTAATAGACAGTAGTGGCCAAAAATAATTGGGACAAGAATGAAAAATGCTGGGCTCAGAATGGTAGTCTTTTCTATTTACTAACATTCAACTTGCAACAGTCATGAGATGAAAATTGTGTGTGATTGATGAGGATAAAACTAAAACTATGTCCCTTTTTCATACACAGGAAGACCTCAGCCAGGAGGTGGCTGTGGAATGTGGCAGCCAGGGGGAGGCAGGGGTTAGTGGCAGCCAGGAGGAGGCGGGGGTAAGTGGCAGCCAGGAGGTGGCCGGGCCCAGTAGGAGCCTCACAGAATCCCAGGTTTCTCCCCTCTGCCTCCCAAACAAAAGACCTAGGAAGAGGAGTAACGTGGAGGAGTCATCGCTCAGGCTGATTCAGGAGGCTTCTGCGTCCCTCAGATTCACCCCCACTCGTGAAGAGGCCTTTGCCTCCATGGCTGCCACTAAACTGCAGGACATGGAGGAGGTCCAATGCCTCATGTGTGAGGAAATCATTTATAAAACATTAAATAAGGGGTTGAGGGCCCAAATCACACCCAATACCCACCTGTGTGAGTTGTATCATCCTCCTCCTCTTGCCACACTGTCAAACACCACAGCCACAGCCTGGAAGGAAGAGTAGAAGGAAGACAAGAAAGTGATGGCCTGGGTTCAGTCTGGTCTACAAAAGATGCAGGCTCTTGTATGACCAGAGCCTGGGTACATAGATGTCATCTGCTGCTGTTCATGATCTCTTGGACTTGTGGCAAAGATTGTACTCCCTTAGATAAGGACTCCTCAGGCCACCAATGTTGCCTAAAAATAGTTGATGTGTGCCCTGAGGCCAAAGGCTTTGCCAATTTCTGCTGTTTCTCCAGCATTGCCTCCCTCTTTATTTGGTTAGGACCCCTTAATAAAGGTATTTTTTGGAACTAATACTTGCCTATGTGTTTTCCTTCAAAAAGGACAGTTTGTTTGTGAGTAGGCAGTACATTTCAAAAATACAATGTCTAATTAACAAGGGACACCAACAACAACCAACCTCCTTGAGATTAAAAAAGACAAGATAATAATGGTGTTGTGGTAACTTGACACACAAAACACACCCAAAACAATTCTGGAGATCACCAAAAAAGCAAAAAAAAAAAACAGGAGATCTGGATTTTAAAAAAATAACAAATAATACAAAATAAATAAATATAAAAAATAAAATTTATGAAATCACGATAAATAATAAAGAAAGACGTTTGTGAGAACTCTGTGTGAATATGAGCAGCAAAACAACTTCATTCTTCTAGCATTATAAAGAAGAAGAGAGTGCGCTGCATTAAACAATTTAAAACATTGCAGCATGACGAAAGTGCTATATCCATTACGAACGCTAATTTTACCAGACCGAGCAGTTCCGTCTCAGAATTTATTCTGAGCATGCGTGGCAGTTTGTGCGTCGGAATTGTCCACACAAGGTCGGAATTTATGCGAACGGATTTTGTTGTCGGAAAATTTTATAGCCAGCTCTCAAACTTTGTGTGTGGGAAATTCCGATGGAAAAAGTCAGATGGAGCCCACACACGGTCGGAATTTCCGACAACAAGCTCCGATAGCACATTTTCCGTCGGAAAGTCCGACCGTGTGAACAGGGCATAACTGGATGCAGATCCTGCATCTTTACTCGTTAGAACACAAGTGCATCAGTTGATAAATAATGAAAAAAGTCCTTGTCATTCAGATTCACTTTGCAACATCAAACAGCTTTTTCTTCAGGACAGAAACAAATAGGAATCTGCAACAAAGTTTGTTAAATTCCTTACATTGTACATCGGTCACCCAAAAAAGGGAATTTTTTTCTCAACAAAAGTGGAGTTCTTCTTTAAGAATTAATAGACTGCAGTTGTTTTTAATGAAGAAGAATTGGCTGAAATGTACTAGAGAAAAAGAGTACAGGCAAGTGTGTTACTACAACTAAGATACTGCAAATTAAACAGTTGTGTAAAATTGGCTAGCAGCAGCACAATTTTATATAATAAGACTAGGCCCAAATTTATTGGAGACAAAGAGCACAGACTGTATCTTTTCTACAAGAAATTAGTTACTTCAGAGGATAAAGCTGTGTAAATCTGGCCTGCAGCAGTGCAGTTTTAATCAGCAATAATAGGTCTAACCATGTATATCCAACTTTTCATTTATTTATGTGGATAGGAGGCGTGGTGAATGTAAGTAATATAATGCAGGCAAGTTTATGTGCATATAGTTGTACTTTTTTTTTCTTTCAAACAATGCAGCGGTGCAACCAACAAAAAGTACCTCCAAGAACAGATGGTCAATAACTATAGTTTTGAACTTTGAGCAAAAAAAAAAAAAAAGATCCTATCAACATGAAAAAAAATATTAAAACCCCACAAATAATAGGGAAAAACAAAAATAGCCATTCCTGAAACAATAACACACTGTTTTAAAGGAATGCCTTGCAACCAGAAAGAAAAGAAAAAATTTACCTAAAAGAAAGGCCCTATTAACATAATGTAAGAAATCAATATACTACTTATATAAAATAAATGCAAACTCCAAAATACAAAGTTTGCTATGAAAGGGACAGCATCTACAGTAGCCACTGGCCTCAGATCAATCACAAAATATAATGTAAAAACAAAGGCCCCACTGAGAAGAATAAAAAAATGCCGCAATTGGGCTGATTGTCCAAAGATCTAGCAACCAGAATTAAAGCGGTATTAAACCCAAAACAAAAAAATGTAACGTATTGCAGCTTACCACTTATTAGATGTGGTGGCAGCATCAGTTTTCTTTTCTTTGGCTTTTCTCCCCTCTCTTTTTACCCGGTGATTTAACTAGTAACACACCTCCTGTATTAGTAAGACAGTGCTTTGGACACAACTTTTATGCCGCGTACACACGGTCAGACTTTTCGGCTACAAAAGTCCGACAGCCTGTCCGACAGACTTTCGACGGACTTTTGTCAGACTTTTGGCGAACGGACTTGCCTACATACGATCACACAAAAGTCCGACGGATTCGTACGTGATGACGTACACCGGACTAAAATAAGGAAGTTGATAGCCAGTAGCCAATAGCTGCCCTAGCATGGGTTTTTGTCCGTCGGACTAGCACACAGACGAGTGGATTTCTGGGTCCGGTGTAGTTACGACGTAAAGATTTGAAGCATGTTTCAAATCTAAAGTCCGTCAGATTTGCGGCTGGAAAAGTCCGCTGAAAGTCCGCTGAAAGTCCGGGGAAGCCCACACACGATCGGATTGTCAGCCAGCTTTAGTCCGTCGGCGTCCGTCGGACTTTTGTAGACGAAAAGTCCGACCGTGTGTACGCGGCATTATAGATATCTCCAACTCCGGCATGCCATGCAATCACAGGCACGAGTGTCCAGTTTGGTACATGTGGAACATCCGACCATAACTTACATTCTAAATACACAGAGTAAAAAAGGCATGATCTCACATGTTTATAACAAGCTCTCATCTAGATCACAGGATGCAGCAAAATTACCATGTAGACATCAGTGGGAACGGGACCTAGGAGAGATTGAGGGTGAAGACTGGGAGCAGTGTTTGCAGTCTTTGCCGATCGTCTCGGTGTCCCCTTCCTACAGGCTCTCTCAACTCTTCATCTTACACAGAACCTACTGTACATCGGTGTTGCTTCACAGATGGGGCAGGAGGGATTCCCCTCTGTGCCCCAGATGTGGGGGGGCTAATGGGGACCTTATACATTTGCTGTGGCACTGCCCGTTCAGATATTGGAGTAAAGTAACTAACACCATATCACAAATATATCGATCCATTGTTCCATTACATCCGGTTACTTGCTTGTTGGGTGCGGTGGACGAGGAAATGTTCGTCCCCCCGGCCAATATAGCAGTTTCTAGATTACTATATATTGCACGTAAGCAGATATCTCGCCTATGGTTATCACCACAACGAAACAGTGGATCGAACAGGTCAATAACACTCTAATTAAAGAAAAACTGACGTATCAACATAGAAATGCAAGTAACAAGTTCTACAAAATTTGGCAGCCCTGGCTGGACACTCCAGGTTTGGCACCCACTCAGCTAGTCCTTGACAGACTACTCCAAATGTAAACTTTTGGCTCCATACGGGTATTGACCATCTACCTATACCGAGTCACAATAATACAAACCCCTAATTCAACTTCAAAAAAATCAGGGTGTATTTTTATAATTCTCTATCCTGGGGGTCAATTAGCAATATGGTACGTTGCGACCTAAGGGGGTCCAGTTGTGAGTGGAGGCATCAGTCAATTCCACCTTCCCGTTGGAAGGAACATAGTTCATTAACAGTTCCTCTTTTGATTTAGAACTTTCAGTGTGTCGTGTACATTGTTACCAACTTACTAGCAGTACTATATGGAACCAAAAGCATAAAAGGAACGTAATTGCTATAAGTACATTGGTAGAATTGTCATGACTAAATTCCATGCTTTAAACCATCAACTGTATAAAATACTGTTGCTAATGTATATCCTTAAAATAAGTGTTACTATGTATCTGTATACTATGTACATCTATTTTTTATGACACAATAAAATCTTTTCTGATTAAAAAAAGACAGTGCTTTGGAATGAGAACAGGAGGCACAGCAGACAGCAGCATTGTCGGTCTAATGGGAAGGGGGTGGTTAAATGTATTAGCAGATTTAAATAGATTAACAAATTGAAGCCAAATTCCAGGTCACATTTTATAATCAGTTACAGCAAATATTTTTTTCCTTTTGGGATAAAGGTTTTTACATGAATAAATAAAAGCGGATTATTTTATATACACCTGGCAGTGTTAAATGGTTTGTCTCATCCATGTAAACTGATACATTCCGTTGGAGAGCTTGTGCTTTTCAAAAACAACAGACTTGCTGGCTGGATCACCAGTTAAAAATAGAAGAAATAATGCCTAAAAAATGAAAATGAATGTATCCATCACATCTAAGAATTGGTAAGCTGCAATATAATAAATATTTGCTTTTGGGTTTATTACCACTTGAAGGTATAGTTTCCTAACTGACCTGTATACTGTATCTCTCTTTGCAGTTTGTAAGCTTTCTCTACAGCAGCTTCCAATTCACTTACACTTATGCCCCGTACACACGGTCGGACTTTGTTCGGACATTCCGACAACAAAATCCTAGGATTTTTTCCGACGGATGTTGGCTCAAACTTGTCTTGCATACACACAGTCACACAAAGTTGTTGGAAAATCTGATTATTCTGAACGCGGTGACGTAAAACACGTACGTTGGGACTATAAACGGGGCAGTGGCCAATAGCTTTCATCTCTTTATTTATTCTGAGCATGCGTGGCACTTTGTCCGTCGGATTTGTGTACACACGATCGGAATTTCCGACAACGGATTTTGTTGTCGGAAAATTTTATCTCCTGCTCTCAAACTTTGTGTGTCGGAAAATCCGATGGAAAATGTGTGATGGAGCATAAACACGGTCGGAATTTCCGACAACAAGGTCCTATCACACATTTTCTGTCGGAAAATCCGACCGTGTGTACGGGGCATTAGACTACTCTGTGCCCCCAACCCTATTAGCTGAGTAAGGGAACTGGCTTAACCAAAAGCCCCCTTTTAAATTGGATGGCCATAGTTTAAAGGCCATGCAGTGCATTTTGGTAAAAAAAAAGTCCCCCAAGTGCCGAGTTTTGAACCTTTGGTTTTATCAAGCTAATCAAATGGAAACTGAAAGCAGAGAAAAAAAATCACAATACACTAAGCAGCAGTTACTAACATATGTGTTTTTTTATTTTTCCACCTCTACTCCAGTACTACATGCAGCATGGACTTATTGCTCTGATAAACAATAAAACAAAAATGTAAAAAATACATTTGAAAATCTTTTAATCATATTGATAAAGCTTTAGTTTCTTATACAACTGCTCCAATGTTGGCTTTGACTTTTGGTAACCTGAAATGCAAAAAAAAAAAATTGTTTAACAGTAGACAAAAATGTAGATGATTTTTTATTTAATTTCTGCATCCCTTTCATTCTCAGTCAAAACCAATTTTGCTTTAAAGGAAACTGACCTCAGGTATATACTCCCTTAAATTGCTGTTGGCACTATACAGCATGTACCTCTGGGTGCTTACACATGAGGTAATTTTTCATCTTCAGTCTTTGAGTGCCTCAAATAACAAGCTGCACTGATTATTTGTTTATTTATGTCATGTACTTATGTAGCGCCATCAATTTATGCAGTGCTTTACATATTTATTATAAATACACATCAGGCCCTGCCCTTATGCCCTTTGCACCGGTGCCTCCCTGCCTTATAAGGGGTTTTTAGATGCCGGGAGGCAGGCTGGGTTTATGATCATGTGACCGCCATGATTGGGTGTCACAGCAGTCACATTAACGGAAAGCTCCCGACCGTAAGTGGGGATTGGAGCTTTCCATGAGCTGCTGGTAACTATGCCAGGAGTGCACTCTTGGCACAGCTGCATATACAATCCGGTACGCAAATATATGGCCACTCGGCGTTAAGGCCCACCCGCCGAGAGGCCGCATATTTGCATACTGTCAACGTGAATGGGTTAAGGAGCTTTCAATCTAAGGTCCGTAACTCATATACATACTTATACATACTAGACCTAGTTTAGACAGGAGCCAATTAACCTACCAGCACGTCTTTGGAGTGTGGGAGGAAACTGGAGTACAAGGAGGAAAACCACGCAGGCACAGGGAGAACATTCAAACTCTCTGCAGGTAGTACTGTATACAATAATAGACCCAGCTTCCTGGGTTGAGAGCCTAGCCCCTCACAATGTCTACATATAAGTATCTTCTGTGCGCCACACTGGTTTAGCTTCTTTGGTTGTAATGGATTGCTTATGAGTGAAATTGTCATTTGCATCAGTTTTCCTTAGTGATAGCCAACTGCATGGTAGAATACAGGCTGCCTTCTCTGATATTAGCCCTTGTTTTCCATTTGTGTCTGAGTGCAAGAGAGTGTATTTTTATTTTTGCAGTCACATTTGATAAAACCCCACTGTATGTTTGTTTTGTGTTTCCATTCACACAGCATGCCTACATTTAAAAAAATATATATTTCTTACTTTTTAGATGTTTCTTAGAAGGAGGTGTCCTCCTCCTTACCTTCCTCTGGATCAACTGTGGGTATAGGATTGTGTACATAGGGATGTATACATTTTTTTTCCTTGGTTGAACTAGATGGACTTGTGTCTTTTTTCAACCAGATTAACTATGTAACAATGTGTCATGGCTGACTGCAAGGTTTTTTTAACAATGTTAGTGTAAGTCTGTCCCAGGTTTATCAGCGTTAACAAATAGTGCAAGAAGTCCAGCCTCTACACCTTTAAACCTTTGTTATGACAGTGTTCAAATCTAGTTAAAATTCAAAATAGTCATCTGTCTGCACAGTACAGACAAGATTAATTATGAGAATTACAGCTGCCCAGCCCCCTCAAAAGCAAAGGGAAATGCATAGGATTTTTTTCCGGCTGGAGGATCCAGAATAGAGCATTTTAAAAAGGTAATTTTTTAATTTTTTTTTAGGTTGTGCTATGTAAATGGGGACATATAAAAAAATGTTTTTAAAAAATAGGTGTTATTCAAATTTGGCTGCAAAAGTGGACATACACTTTAAAGGTGATTTTCAAAGGGAACCATGATTTTGTTGGCTGACCTCAAATTGAATCACATTTGCCTTTTTATATCCATGATGGCTAGGTGATCACATCATAATGCTTAGGTCAACCTAAAGCTGGCCATACATGGATCAAAATTCAGCTAGTTTAGCAGGACTTGGCTGGATTTTGATCCATCAATGACCGTTCCTGTTCATGAGAAGTTGATCTATCGATCAGCTTCTCATGAATGCTCCTGCTGAAAAATTTCCATTCAATTAGCTCTTGAAGCCAATGGGCTGCAGCACAGGTCAGTGTATTCTGACTGCAGATGTCAGAATATAATGACACAGCAGGGGGGATTCCTACATCTACATTCAATATGTAGATGGTGGAATCAGGTCAGTTTTTTCGTTCAATGTGCTGGCCCAGTGAAAAAAAACAGACTCATGTATGGTTCCCTGAAAGATTCTCCTTAAAAAAATATCTTGGCTATCGTCTTGACGGAGGGGACAATCATCATATCACCACTGGAGTTTCCCAGATATCTGAACACAACCAGAAGCAAAATCAAACCATCTGTACCAAGAAAAAGCTAAAATATTAATATTGGGTGGACCTAGATGTTAAAAATAAAGAATTACCGGTACATTTCCTGGAAGAGAAATGAAAGCTAAAGTACTCATTAGTTGAAAATGAGCTGGTTATCTATGGTGTCCTTAGGACTCCCCCAAGAGTAACAGACCCATTGTTGAGGCCTTTAACTTGCTGGCATGCCTTGTTTTTGCATCATGCCTGCTCTTTAGATTTTTTTAATCAGTTTTTTAATCAGTCTCATACTGTTGCACATTGAAAATGAGCTGGTTATCTATGGTGTCCGTAGGACTCCCCCAAGGAGAACAGACCCATTGCTGATGCGTCTGACTTGCTGGCATGCCTTGTTTTTGCATCATGCCTGCTCTTTAGATTTTTTAAATCAGTTTTTTAATCAGTCTCATACTGTTGTACATTATTGTCTCTGGGAAGAACATTTATTAGTCTCAATTTATTGTTTGTTTGTTTTTTCCAGTTAAGAGATGCTTTATTTCTGAACTTTCCTTTTACAAAAAAGCTACAGCATGCAATATAAAAGTTGTCCATCTAAATTGAAAAATGTTTACAGTATTAAATACTTTCTTTTTTCTGTGTCAAAATTGTATATGTTGGGAGCATATATGTTTTTGACATCTTTAGTGTTATTTGCCCTGGGTTAATGAATATTGTTTCATCAGCTCCTTCTCAGATTAATATTTTATCCTGGCAGCAGTAAAGTGTTATAGAAGTGGTTTCCCTAGACTAAGACCCCATTTTAAAGAAGTAACTCTAAGCCATAAATTAAGCAAATCAGTGAGCTATGCATGCTGTCCAGCAAACACCACAACTGTGCTAAAATCTAAATTTTAGAACGTTTAATCGTAATTTTGTAAAACTGGAGTCTGTGCTGTGTAACTTCCCCTCACTCTATTTCCTATGTCAGCAATCATATCCAGACATCTAAAAGAGGCTTGAAATGTATTGGTGGCTTGGGAAGTTTCTTAGTACTGGTAATTAGAATTTTTCTGGCTGTGAGAGATAACAAACACCCTAAAGACAATACGGTTGGTAATATATTTCTGCTTCATAACCAGGTTTTCTCAGATTACTGAATTATGCTTAATGTAAATGGCCAAACGTTTGTGAACACTTGTTAGTTGTGTGGACAGTCCTCCAAATTATTGCATTCAGATATTTCTAGTTAAGGGTACTGTTAATGATACAGCACACAAGGACATTTTGTGCATTTCCAATTTTGCGGCAACAGTTTAAGATAAGCTTTTTTGTGTTCACAATGACTGTGCCTCTGTGTAATAAGTAAGTTTCATAAAGACATGGTTTGGCCAGTTTGGTGTGGAACCTTAAAGCATATGTCAAAGCAAAGTTAAAAAAAAAAAAACATGTGCAGTAAATCTTTGTAATACATGCATATTTCCCTTTGTTGTATCCCCTTAAAGATCCTGCAAGTACAGAATTTTTTTTTCTACAGCATTATATATTTTTTTAATAAACGCTATAGGATAACAGACCTGGGACACCTTTTGGGCACTCCTAAGAGAATAGTAATGCGGCCTGCTTAGTACCCCCTCACCCTTCTGGGCCCTGTTCCAAGCCACATTCCTGTCTAAAAAATCTCTCCGTTTTTCAGGAGGACTGAAACCCAGACACATGATTAAAAACCTGAACTGTCTGGGTGAATCCTGAAAAGGTGACAACCCTAGTCCCTAGATAGAATGGCGACTCCCTGAGCTATCATTCAATAACATACAATGCAGGGGGACAGTTTCTTATTTTTTAACCTGTCTGTTAGGACAGACAATGTTCATATCTAGTTTACAACAGATAATGAGCACTGCGAGCACAATACAGATAGGGTTAATTATGTTAAACTTTACTCCACAGCCCCATACTAAACATTATAAAACAGGGGGAGCTTGTTCGGATTTTTAAGCAAGTAAATAGCACGTAAACAAGTAACCAGCATTTTGTTTAAGTTATGCTATGTTAATGAGAACATATAACAAATATAAAGTAACTGTTATCCCACTGCGGCTGCAAAAAGTGGATATACATTGTTAGCCTTTTTACAGTTATACAACTCAGCTTTTTTGTTGACTGAGCGGTGTCAGCCCTGCCCAGTATCTTTTGCTAAACTACTCACCCACTCCCACTCTGAATATGAAAGCTAATTATATTATGTATTTCAAGATGACAACTAGGAGGGCTCTTTGAGATGACAAAGAAAGAGATAACAAAATAAAGTATTCAGAGGACACAGGACAGCTCTGAATTTCTGACAAGATCAACACTTTTTTTCACTCATTAAACAGATGTAAAAAAAATGCTTCCAATTTAATTTTCAGCTACAACTGGAGTTAGCAATAGTAGAAGTTTCGCACAACAACAGTGTATGACATATTGCTCTCAGCCGTAAACGATATATTGCTCTCAGCTTCCCTTGATGACGTTTGTGGTAGCATTGCTTCAAGTGCTGCTAAACTTTGATATATCTGTCTTGTTTCACACAGCAGCACTTGCTGCATTATATTTATTCTTTCCTGTAAGTAATTAGACTTTGAAGTACATACAGGAAACATTTTCTACCTGCTCAGAGCTTTATGTTTTCCTCCAGTCATAGCAGTGAACAATTCTATCCCACTTTCTTTTGTCAGTAATCTGTTGATCTGGAGAGACCATTCTTCTTACCAGCATATAATGGAGGAGATTTATTCACAAATACTCCCATTGAAAGTTCATTTCTGTCTCCCACATACAGAAAGCCTGATGTATTAAAGTGTCAGTAATAAGAAGTTTCTCACAGCCATCAATCAGGTTCATGCTTGTCTTTGATGTCTTAATATGAAGGAGGAGTACACCAGACTTTAGTATATATTGTATAAAAAAGTTTCCCTGTAGTCACCCTAAAATTTCTAAATGAGAAGAAACCATAGGAAGAAAATTTCCATTTACATACCTGGCAGAGCATCCATGGTGCCCTCACAGGGACATTCTATTATGCAAATTAGGCCCAAGCTCACAACTACATAGATGCACATGGTTTGAACCCCAATGGGACTTTTTGGCCAGAATAGGAGATAATACACAAATGTAGTAAGGTAAAAGATACAAATGTTTATTAACATACAGCGATAAAAAATTATCAAAGGGTCATGTTGGTTACATGGTCAATTAAATACAATTGGCATAATCCAATACAGTACTTGAGCTCACAACTACAAAACCTGATCAATATTTGTATAATAGAAAGTGCCATGTTTCTGACCTCCTAAGGTTTCTCAAAGCTATGTAACCATGTATGTAGGAACCTTTAGGTGCTTGACTTCCATTTCTGCCATTTAGCATTTTTAAAGTGACCCAAGGGTTGGATTTCAAAAAGGTTGTTAAAGGTACACTTTAGCCATAAAAAAAAAATGTATCAAAGAAATTAGTTTGAGAACATTTGACCACAGGGCTGTATAAAATGTTCTGATTGCTCATGATCTGATGCCTGGGAGTAACTTATCACGAGTATGTAAATCTCTGGACTAGGGAATTTCAGCTCTGTCCATCAATATCTGGTGCAATCCACTTATAAAGACTCTAGATCATTCGGAAAGTAATATATCTCTCTTGGCACAAGCTGCAGAAATGATTACACATATGTAGAAATATATAGCTCCAGTAGAAGCTGAACAGCAGGTAATGTCAGGAAAGAAACTATGGTCCCATCCAGAGGCCTTCTGAAAACCCTGTGCAATATGAAAATTATGTAAAATGCTATACAGGGTAAACAGGGTTCCCTTTGACCTAGCAGCAGTGTTTCTTGGACAGTACTGTTATTTGAATCCACTGCCTAGAGTAGTTGAATATTTTATCACATTACTAGCCCACACCTTTGATGGCAGTAGATGTTGAAGTTCTCCAGACTGTCCCCCAGAGTTTTGGGGTAGTCATGCTATTGGTATCACTTATTTAAATGTCAAGGAACCAGTATGTAACTTGGTGTCAGAAAATAACAGCATCCAACACCCCTCAATCAGGTAGGTGTGGTGATGACAGATTCTCTTTATTTGCAATATTCTGGTAGTAGTTTTGGAGGTATAGTTATTTACCTTCTGAAATATTAATCCCTTAATTTAGTAACAACAATAATTATAGGGTACTAATAATACATATTCCTATACCTATAATACTGCTGACACTGTTCATCCAGTAAACTGGTCCGAAGGCAGGGAAGTCAGTCTCCATTTCCAGCATATTTCTTTTACCATCTACAATAAAACAGACCATCTTATTGTGTCTGAAATGTAAAACTTGTCATCTGAATACCTCTAAGGAGTCTTAAAGTAGATGTAAACCCAATCACAAAATTCTCTTATAATCGTAAAGTAATAATACCACTTTAAAACTAATTTTCAATCTTTTATATTTTTATGTATAGCATTCATTCACATAACATCTGACATCCTTAAATGAAAGTCCTTGTGCAGCTGCTTCTTGTTACGGGGTAACAAAACTTTGCCCCTATCTGCCAGTTACTCCTCTGCATTGTCGCCCTATCACATGCACTTTGAATGGAGACTATGAGGTTGATTTCCAGGTAAATTAAAGTAAATGGGCATTTTGGAAAGGAATTTTCAGTTTTCAGTGGATTTTTCCCTTAGCTTAGTGAATGAGGTAAAGGTCTGCTGACTTCCATCATCCACTCAATGTGCAAGCAAAAATACAGCTTTTTTTATTTTTGCTACCTTGACAATGCTAAGGACAAATTCCTTTGCAAAGTGAAATTTACCTTACAAAGTGAACCACCTATTTGCATTTAGTAAGCCAACCTCTTTAAGGCTCCATGCACACTTGGCTTAAAAAAACGTCTGTTCTCTTGGGAGTAAAAAAAGCTAATATAGAGCATTTTTTGTATAAAGTCTAAACGAGTTAAGAAGAGTTTTACGTTTTTTCTGCCAGTGAGATTAAATCAGAAACACGAATCAGAAGGGTTTTTTCCTGCCTCTAACGTTGAGCTCAAGATATGCCTCTAATCGTCCTAATGTACATAGACACATAGGATAACATTGAGTTGCTTCTACAGGCGGAACACAAAACTCCTGTATAAGAAATGTTTTTTAAGCCACTGTGCATGGAGCCTAACATATAATAATAAAATAATAAGAATAAAACGTGGCAAATAATTATGATACACAGTGGTTTAGCAAACTAAATATCACCCAGTTTTGGTTTAGATCTAATATAAGCTATTAAACAGAGGATGCATACTGTCTGCATAAAAGAGCATTCAACATTAGAACTTGCTGATTATACCAGTTTGTTGGATTTCACACAGTTGTTTTCAGTGTGGTGTTTTTTAATTACTGAAAACAAATGTATGTTAAAGCCAAAATGATTTTTTTCACTTAAGATATAGAGGAAGGTTTAGACCCTCTATCAAGTTTTTTGTTGCACTTGTTTTCAATAAGGGGGATTTCCAGTCACTTCCTGTCAAAACAGGAAGTAATAAAAAATATTTCCAAAATAGACACATTTAAAAACCAAACAATAACAGCATTTTTAGAATTCAATTTTTCACTAAGGCCACGTTTCCTTCAAACCTAATATTTGATTCAGGTATACATAAATATGCAGGCTACAATTGCTGAACTCTGTTTTTTTAAATGCTAGTTGTTTGGCTGTTATACTGATCCAAAGGCTTTAATGCTTTCTGAGTCACCTACCTGAAACAAGTATGAAGATCAGGGGTTCTGTCTTTCTTCTGACTTCACTGGGTGCATTAAAGTGTTACTAAACCCAGGACCCTGCATTTACTATATCTGGTCTCCTACAGTACACAGAACATGAAAATGCAATAGTAAATATAAGCTGCTAAATATCTTTTCTCATCAGCAGTTAAAGCAATCTTGTGACGTCTATCAGTCTCTGGTTAAAGCTTGTAGGAGGAGTTTTCATTCTCCCCTGATTGTCCTATGAGGCTGCAGGACTCCTGACCCTCTGTCTGCACAGTGCTGATTGGCCATAGGCTTATCACATGCACTCTCCCAAGAAGAAAAAACTTTCTAGCAATACAAACTAAATTGAGCATGTGCAGCTTGCTCCCAAGGCTCTGTTCTATCAGGAAATTTTTTTGGGGACTGTGGAAGAAGGGGAGGATCAGAGAAGACAATGATCAAACAGACTTTTTGCACAATGCATAAAATTAACCCCTTAGGTTCCACAGTGAGTATAACAAGCATGCTTTACTGCATTTACAGACCAATTTCACTGTTGTGGGTTTAGTAACAATTTAAAAGGCAAAAGAAAGTGGCTGCCCCTGAAGTATTTCAAGCCCAGATAAATTTACTGTTCAGGTGCAAAACATGTACCCTGCTGGGACCCCATTCTGTCTAATGTATTTCACCCAAAACTGGCCTAATCACTGGGTACAATCCTGCTAGAAGAGAAGTTATAACCAGGGAACCATCAAACCATGCAATCTGTGCTTCCTCTAAGTAGCCAACCAGGGTACAACGTATTAAACCAAGGAAATAAAGCGTTATTTAAACAATTAGCCTAATTGACAGATCTATAGGTTTTGTTGCTTGGTCATTGTTTAGTTTCAATTTTCAATTATATATTTTTTTTAGCAGGGCTATGGTTGACATCAATAGATACTAGGCAGCTGGTACATAGATTGTTGCGCATACAACATATTTTATACTATATCATTTGTGTAGATCTAAGCTATTGTTAATGTTCTTTCTTTACCTTACTCAATTTCTTATTCCACTTCAAAGCAATAAACCTTAGCAGAACAGATATACAATTCACAATCAAACTTACGCTTTCCTTTTAGGTATAATGTAGATTGGGGACCCCAGTTTCTAGTTAATACCTGCATATAGAATTAAACAAAAATAAACCTAAGAAAGTATGCCTCAGGTCCAGTTAACATATTAGAAATCCATACACTGACTTACCTTTGTCCCCTCACTACAGTCAGTTATGAGGAGGAGTAGGAAAATGGCAGATAACGGGACAATGGCCCTTTGTGTGCTCTAAAAGAAAAATTTGAATATGAAAACAATCATTATCATCATTGACGTTGACCTAATTTTCTTGAAGTATTCTCACCATTGTTCAAGTTATTTATTGAAGGTGTCTTTGTCCTTTCATAAATATCCAGTTATGTACTCTGCAGCCCAGAAGCTTTTATGTAAGAAAATTGGTGGTATTCAGTTGTCACTTTTACATGCAGCGATCTGTAGACCCTGGCCCTATTCAGAAGAGCACCTGTATTTATACAGTACAAATTGTACTGTAAACACGTCACTGAATTTCAGAAGCGTCCAAACACCCCTAGGCCTAATTAGGTTACACAGCACATCCTGATGTGATTGTATATCCTTCTATTATCATTAATTGTGACCTTGACAGGAGCTTCCTAACATAATACTGATCAGATCTACATGATGATGCGAATCTTTCTGGCGCTTGCTCCTTTATATAGAAAAGAGAGGAAAATACAGGAGAAAAACAAATGATTTGAAAACTGGATACAAATTGAGTATGATTTGTTTATGAATTTATGCCATGTATGGAAGATCCTTCTCATAGTTAATGTTATGCCAATAAAATTTATTTTTTTACTGCTGTATTTACACAGTACAAAAGTGAATATATAGTTATATGGGTTGAGTTTAAAAAGCCCCAACTGATATAGACGGCAAAAAACTATTTATATTAACAGTAAAAAGAAATGTTTCCCGTCTGCAAATGTCAATCAGATAAATGGATAAGTAGTGTTGTCGTTCATGTTCTCGTGAAAGTGAAATTCTGCCTGAATATTGCGTATTCAATTTGGGAATGCTCAAACCTATCAGTTTGAGGGGAATTTTGGTGGGCTATTATATAATGCTCAGGATTTCTGGGGCAGCCAATTGACAGAGGCACAAACCTCTTATTTTTGGCTACCGTTACAGATGCCTATTATAAATTCCATTTCTGCTGTTATCTGGCTGTCCTTCGTACAACTACAAGGTTGACAACAGTTTTGCCCGCTGATTTGACTGCGCAAGATCACTTTTATCCATTATTCTACAAAGTATTGACTCGGGAAGGCTGAATAGAAATGCACGCCACAATTTTCACATATTTATTTGTAAAAACTTTGGAAATCCATTTATCATTTTCCTTCCACTTCACAATTATTTGCCACTTTGTGTTGGTCTATCACATAAAATCCCAATAAAATACATTTACGCTTTTGGTTGTAACATGACAAAATGTGGAAAATTTCAAGGGGTATGAATACTTTTTCAAGGCACTGCACATCTCAAACTTAATGCCAACATCAAAAAAAGTCCATAAATCTTAATATTCCATCGTTGTGCATAGAACACAGTTTAATGGAAAAACACAGTTCATAAAGTGCCCGTGCTATCCTCCACCTGTGCTCACCGGCCGCTCACCTCATGTTAGGACTCCTATTTTACCAGTGAGTTATAACAAGCTGTTCCCCTATAAGGGATGTGATCAGATCTGAATGGCGTGCTATCCTTCCATTTTCCTTAGTCAGCTCCCAGCATCGTGGATTTACACAGGATGACAATATATAAAAATAAAATACTCAACATCTAGTGCTCTCCATATTATGTAAATTTATTTCCACTTTAAAAATGTATATGCAGTATACACTAACATAAATGGAAGAAATACACAAAAAGACACAGAATTTGCGCTAAAAGATATGTGAAGTCCAAACAAAAAACAAAAGCACGCTGTCCAAGGAATTCTTTAAGGGAAGGAGTTACCTCAAATGTCTATCTTACACCACTCTCCTTGCAGCTCTGTAATCAGCGGGAGACTGACAGCTGTGAAAATATAAAGAGAGATATGAGCGCACACATGCTCATGGTGCAAATAAGGCTTGTTTATTGAAATAGAAAGAAATAAAAATCGATACACTTACAAGTGTGGATGAAACATAAGCGTCTAAAATCCTTCTGTATGGAGCCCTGAACAGGGTCCCATCCGAGCGCCAGAGTAGATAGATTGTCCACAAGATGAATGCCCCCACAAGTGCTGGCTCACCAAGCAGCTGCCGATAGGCTGCGAGCAAGCTACTCACTGACTCCAGGTGCCGGCCGTTCAGGACGAGGCTGTGGAAGCCTCCACCACGTAATCCAGGGGGAACTTCTGAAGGAACAGACTGACAGGGGATGCTATGTGGTTGCCAAGATAACGCGTTTCAGAGGGCGCGGCCTCCTTCCTTAGGTCCGCCCTGTGTTATCCGAGGAACCCTTTTATAGATATTAGTAAATGTCCAGGGTATTAACCCTTCGTTCTCAGGTCATTGGGTTTACATCAGAAATACACAGGGAATAATATATGGCAATATATGGCAACTACAAACCAATCATAAGAAACTTCATACATTGTATCAATATTAAAAAATGTTTTAAAAAAAAAAAAAAAAAATATATATATATATATATATATATATATATATATATATATATATATATATATTCAATAAAAATTGAATTAGAAATGTATATTTACAAATTCATATATCTTACATTATTGTGCAATTCATTTAACCTTTTTGTTTTTGGTAAATTCCTTATTGCTGGATTGCTTTTAACTGAAATGTTTATTAGCAGATTACTCTTTTTTTGGAGAAATACATTTTTAACCCGTAGAGGGTATGAATATGTATATAAATCTATCCTTATCTATTCTATTCTATTTATTCATTAATAAATTGATACTGATGATTAGGGATGAGCTTCAAGTTCGAGTCGAACTCATGTTCGACTAGAACATCGGCTGTTCTCCAGTTCTCCGAACAGCGAACAATTTGGGGTGTTTGCAGCAAATTTTAAAGGCTTATATGCATGGTATTGTCATAAAAAGTGTTTGGGGACCTGGGTTTTGCCCCAGGGGACATGGATCAATGCAAAAAAAGTTTTAAAAACAGCCGTTTTTTCTGGAGTAGTGATTTTAATAATGCTTAAAGTGAAACAATAAAAGTGTAATATTCCTTTAAATTTCGTACCTGGGGGGTGTCTATAGTATGCCTGTAAAGGGGCGCATGTTACCCGTGTTTAGAACAGTCTGACAGCAAAATGACATTTCAAAGGAAAAAAAGTAATTTAAAACTACTCGCGGCTATTAATGAATTGGCGGTCCGACAATACACATAAAAGTTCATTGATAAAAACAGCATGGAAATTCCCCACAGGGGAACCCCGAACCAAAATTTTTTAAAAAAATGACGTGGGGGTCCCCCTAAATTCCATACCAGGCCCTTCAGGTCTGGTATGGATATTAAGGGGAACCCTGGCCAAAATGTAAAAAAAAATGGCGTGGGGTCCCCCTCAAAATCTATACCAGATCCTTCAGGTCTGGTATATATTTTAAGGGGAACCCCGCACCAAAATTTAAAAAAAAATGGCATGAGATCCCCCCAAAAATCCATACCAGACCCTTATCCAAGCACGCAACCTGGCAGGCCACAGGAAAAGAGGGGGCGACAAGAGAGCGCCCCCCCTCATGAACCGTACCAGGCCACATGCCCTCAACATTGGGAGGGTGCTTTCGGGTAGCCCCCCAAAACAACTTGTCCCCATGTTGATGGGGACAAGGGTCTCATCCCCACAACCCTTGCCCGGTGGTTGTGGGGGTCTGCGGGCGGGGGGCTTATCGGAATCTGGAAGCCCCCTTTAACAAGGGGACCCCCAGATCCTGGCCCTCCCCCCTGTGTGAAATGGTAAGGGGGTACAAAAGTACCCCTACCATTTCACAAAAAAAGTTTCAAAAATGTTAAAAATGACAAGAGACAGTTTTTGACAATTCCTTTATTTAAATGCTTCTTCTTTCTTCTATCTTCTTTCTTCTATCTTCCTTTGGTTTCTTCCTCGATCTTCTTCTTCTTCTGGTTCTTCTGGTTCTTCCTCCGGTGTTCTCGTCCGGCATCTTCCTCCGCGGCGTCTTCTTCCCTTCGTCAAAAAGTTTCTCTAGGACATAACTATAAAAATCTCCCACCTTCAGGTAACTGCATTGAGATTCAATGCCAAACAACTCTAAACCACTGGTACTCTCATTGTGATGAGTGCTAAAATGGCGTGGCACACTATGCTTGGTAATACCCTTCTCGATGAACCTCCTGTGTTCACCAAACCTAGTACGCATTGTACAAATGGTACAACCAACATAGCACAAGCCACAAGAACATCTCAATCCATATACTACACTCACATAAATGGCACTTCAGCAGTGCCAGCTGTAGTAGGCATGTACACTTATGTTGGCTTACCATCGAGTAGCAAAGGATGGCCGAAGGGTGATGTTAGATGCCAGGCTCTTCCCCACCATACACGTTACATCCTGGGTGTGGACTATATCAGTAGGCGACCCCTACTAGGCAAGTTACCATATTTAAAACTCTCTCCCTGTCTGGGCATGGCGATGACTGTCTTAAAGCTCAGAATTGCTACAGCAGATGCTGTGAATGGTGTGTGTTTCTGTTGAAACAGGTGGGGGCGACTGCAGTTTGTGTGTGCAAAGAGTTAACTGCAGAGTTACCCAACACCAGTGATGATCATTCTCAGCCTGCTGGTGTTTAGATTGTTGTTGTTGTCCCAAGAACTGGAAATTCTCTGTCAGGGCGGGGCTGAGAGTGCAATCATCATATTCCGGGGGCAGCAGTGGGATTTGAGACTGCTGACATCACATTCTGGTAGCAGTGATGGGATTTGAGACTGCTACCTTCACAATGTCTGCAAGGTTTATCTGTCATATTAGCTGCCTTAAGCCTTTCCACAACTTGTTACAGGACAGGACTTGTGTCCATCCCAAGTTGGGATGGACATTGCATTTTCATCTAGGTAGGTGACTGAGAATTTCCAGCAGTCATTTATTACAGTTTGAAAGGAAGTGACACATTCTTTATCTTAAATGCCATTACTGTAAATCTGAAACCCAGATGGGGTTGTGGAAGGCTGATTTTTCCTGAGCTTCAGGTGCAAGAGGAATTTACCAATACCGTTTGCGCAAGTCCATAATGTTAGATAGCGGGAGGCCACCTTATCTAATAAGTCATTGACCCTGAAAAATTTGGTTGTCTGATCTTTTTAGGGGACGAGGACTACTGGTGACATGCAGACACCTTGGGACTTCTGAACTGCAGCATTTCCTCTGTCTCCATCTTCATGTTTGCCTGCACCTCCATGGAGACACGGTAGCAGACTGTTTGATAGGAGGGTGTGTCCCGTGTCTATCTTGTGGATTCTAAGGTGTGCTCTTCCCGGTTTCTCTATAAAACAAACGGTTTGGCTCAAGTGTTTGCAACAGCTGTTTCCTTTGGGGAAGAGGTGTAAATTGATTTTGAGATCTGCCCCTACTCCTAGCTAACCAGTCTAAAAGTGGTCACACCCTATAAAATTTTCAGATAAACGTTTATACAAATATTCACACAAAAATTTGTTGTACATTTGATGACTGTGCTACAGTCATTCGAAAGTACTTAAAGCGGTTGTATACCTATATTTGTAACTTTTACCTACAGGTAAGCCTATAATAAGGCTTACCTGTAGGTAAAAAAAATATCTCCTAAACCTGTAAGGTTTAGGAGATATTCCCCTCGCAATGAGCCGCTAACTGCAGCGGCGCATGCGCACAGGGGACTCTCGGCTGACAGCCCGGCAAACTCCGGAGCTTGCCGGGCAGAAGTCTCCCGCGCGCATGCGCGGGAGTGACGACATCGCGGCTCCGGCCACTCACAGCGCCGGAGCCGCGATACCCGGAAGACACGCCGAGGGGAGATGTCGGCTCCCTCGGCGTGGACCAGGTGAGATGCCGGCGCCTCGTTCTAAGGTAAGTATCTCATAATGAGCTAGTATGCGGTGCATACTAGCTCATTATGCCTTTTCCCTTGCAGGTGTAAAAAAAAAAAAAAAATGACAGCGGGTATACAACCGCTTTAAAAAATGTTGTTTGCCTTTAACATTGATTTTGGAATGAATATTGTTCCTTGAACAAAAATCACATACACTGTTAAAAATTTTGTTCTAGGAAAATTTCCACCCTGCTCCTTCAAATGTTCTCATCACTGTGGTTGAAAATGAGCAACGATTTGACCCTACTAACTATTAGAAAATCAAACAAAGGTTCTTAAAATGAAAAGTTATCGAAAGTTTAGTGTATGGCCATCTGTAAAGTCGGTTTGTCTCTTCCTGTATAAGCCAGCTGAAAACTGACATTAAACTATATGCTGCACTTTCATAGTGTGTTTTAAAACTGAACTCTGGGATTAGCAAATATTTTCTTAACACAAGAGGCATGTATACTCTTACTTGAAACTTTGTGTGCTTTGTGTATTTCTTCCAGTTCTGTGCAGTAAACCAACATAAAGCATTGTCTCTGAAATAGATAGTGGGTGGTTTTTTGATTCCCCCTATTTAAATTATAAATATGTTTTATGTTGTCTGTTCCTATAATTAACTAGTCTATCAAAGCTCTAATAATATTAATGGCGATGATATAATAACAATATTAGCTATAAAAATAAACACAATACTTAAAGAGGAAGTAAACCCTGATGGGTTTTATTTCCTCTTTTTTCCTCTGCAAAGTAAAAGCATAATGGGCTAGTATGCATTGCATACTAGCCCATTATGTAGCACTTACCTGCAAATGAAGCCCACGATGTCCGCGATGTCCCCGCTGCTGGCCACATACATCTTCACCCCTCTTCCCTCTGGGGCCAGGGACTCCGGCTCTGTGACTGGCCAGAGTCGTGTGACATCACAAGAGCCGATGGTCGTGGCATGGGACAATCGTGCCCTTTCTTTAGTGCGCATGCGCCAATGACATCAGCGCAAGCTCATATGGTAAATATCTCCTAAACCGTGCAGGTTTAGGAGATATTTTCAGTACCTACAGGTAAGCCTTATTATAGGCTTACCTGTAGGTAAAAGTGGTGTGTAAGAGTTTACAACCACTTTAAAGAAGCAAAGGTCTCATTTATTTGCAAAGAAAGTAGAACACTAACATTGAAAACTAAAAGAATAATATAGAGCGTATGAAATAAAAGAGCAGAGATTATACTTTACGTAAGTCCTTCCTCAGTGTTCTGTGTCTTTCAGCTGGGCCCAATGAGAAAGAGGGAGGGGTCCTTCATCATTAGCCCTCACATTTTAACCACTAGCCGACCAGCCGCCATCATTATACTGTGGCAGGTCGCCTCTCTTTCGCAAATCGCCATAGCTGTACGTCGGCCCTTTAAACAGCCCTTTAAACAGCTACACACATCCCCATTCTGTCTGGAGAGGAGAGACAGATCGTCTGCTCCTACTAGCTAGGAGCAGTGATCTGGCTTCTCCTCTAGTCAGTCCTATCCCCATACAGTTATAAACACTCACGAGGGAACAAATTTAACCCCTTGATCGCCCTCTAGTGTTTACCCCTTCCCCTCCAGTGACATTTACGCAGTAATCAGTGCATTTTTATAGCACTGATCGCTGTATAAATGTTAATGGTTCCAAAAATGTGTCAAAAGGGTTCGATCTGTCCGCTGCAATGTCACAGTTCCGCTAAAAATCGCAGATCGCCGCCATTACTGGTAAGAAAAAAAATAATGATAAAAATGCCATAAATTTATTCTCTATTTTGTAGATGCTATAACTTTTGTGCAAACCAATCAATATACGCTTATTGCGATTTTTTTGACCAAAAATATGTAGAAGAATATATATCGGCCTAAACTGAGGTTTTTTTATATTTTTTGGGGGGATATTTATTATAGCAAAAAGTAAAAAATATAGCTTTTTTTTTCAAAATTGTCACTTCTTTTTTTGTTTATATAAATAAAAACTGCGGTGATCAAATATCAACAAAAGAAAGCTCTATTTGTGGGAAAAAAGGATGCCAATTTTGTTTGGGTACAGCGTTGCAGAACCGCGCAATTGTCAGTTAAAGCGACGCAGTGCCGTATCGCAAAAAAAGGCCTGGTCATTAAGGGGGCAATCCTTCCAGGGCTGAAGTGGTTAAAGCACTCACAGATAAAATCCACAAAAACACCCTCTGCCCGCCCGTGTAGTCCTCTGTCCAATGAGCTACAATCTGTAAGCCATACAGGGCTGTCTTTCCTAATCACCAGGGAATATGTTACTACCTCAAACATCCACCAGGAAGTATGTTGCTGTCTTCCACAAGGGGGCAGCATTAATCTGTCAACAACTGCCTTGACCCAGGTCAACATTCCAGTCCATATCCGTTTTCTTTGATGCTGTTGCAAGTCTGGAAATCAGTCATTTTAATTTTCACCTCACCAGGAGGTCTGAGATGATGCTCCTCTACGCCCCTTCTCCCATACATTCTCCCATGCCCACGACACTGCTTCTTAAAGAGAACGTACGTGTACGCCCTTTTGCCTACGAGCGCCATTCTGCTGACGAACATCGGCATGCGCTGGTCGGCAAAAGCTTGAAGTGAAACAATAAAAATTAAATATTCCTTTAAATATTGTGCCTGGGGGGTGTCTATAGTATGCCTGTAAAGTGTCGCATTTTTCCCGTGTTTAGAACAGTACCACAGCAAAATGACATTTCTAAAGGAAAAATTGTCATCTAAAACTGATCACGGCTGTAATGAATTGTTGGGTCTTGGCAATATAGACAAAACTCATTGAAAAAAAGAGCATGGGAACTCCCCCTCCATTACCAGGCCCTTTGGGTCTGATATGAATATTAAGGGGAACCCTGAACCAAAATTTAAAAAGAAAAATTGCGTGGGGGTTCCCCTAAAATCCACACCAGGCCCTTGGGGTCTGATATGGAAACTAAGGGGAACCCTGCGCCAAATTTAAAAAAAAAATGGCGTAGGGGTCCCCCCAAAATCCATACCAGCACCCCCCAAGCACCTTGTCCCCATGTTGATGGGGACAAAGGCTTCATTCCCACAACCCTTGCCCGGTGGTTGTGGGTGTCTGTGGGCGGGGGGCTTATCGGAATCTGGAAGCCCCCTTTAACAAGGGGACCCCCCTGTATGAAATGGTAACGGGATACAAATGTACCCCTACCATTTCACAAAAAAAGTGTCAAAATGTTAAAAATGACAAGCCACAGCTTGGGGACAAGTCCTTTATTTAAAAAAAAAAGTCCCACGATGTCCATTCATCTTCTTCTATTATGCCGCGACAGACCAGAAAAAAAATCTGTCACCGATCCGCCTCCATGGGAGGCTCCCGCCGTGTGACGCTTCTTGGCTTGTGACAGTTCTTATATAACTAAGGGCTGGGTCACCCGGTGACGTAAACTGGTGACCCCGCCCCCCTCTGACGCCACAGGAAGCCATAGGGAAGTCCCCGTGGTGTCAGAGGGGATGGGGTCACCCGGTGACGTAAACGGGTGACCCCGCCCCCTCTGACACCACGGGGAAGCCATAGGGAAGTCCCCGTGGCTTCAGAGGGGGCAGGGTCACCTGGTTACGTCACCGGGTGGCCCCGCCCTCTGTTATATAAGAACTGTCACAAGCCAAGAAGCATCACAAGCCAACAAGCTACCCCAAAGCACCCTCCCCATGTTGAGGGCATGTGGCCTGGTATGGTTCAGGAGGGGGGCGCCCTCTTGTCCCTGCTCTTTTCCTGTGGCCTGCCAGGTTGCGTGCTCGGATAAGGGTCTGGTGTGGATTTTGGGGGGGGACCCCTGCGCCTTTTTAAAAAAATTTTGGGCAGGGTTCATTCGGGTCTGGTATGGATTTTGGGGGACCCCTACGCCATTTTTTAAAAAATTTGGCACAGGGTTCCCCTTAATTTCCATATGATACCCAAAGGGCCTGGTATGGATTTTAGGGGGACCCCCACGCAATTTGGGGGGACCCGACAATTCATTACAGCCGCGATCAGTTTTCAATGACAATTTTTTCTTTAGAAATGTCATTTATTTTGCTGTGGTACTGTTCTAAGCATGGGAAAATTGCGCCACTTTACAGGCATACTATAGACACCCCCAGGCATGATATTTAAAGGAATATTTCATTTTTATTGTTTCACTTTAAGCATTAAAAAGATCACTGTTCCCGAAGAAATGGTCGTTTTTGAAAAAAAAAAATTTGCATTGACCCATGTCCCCTGGGGCAGAACCCGGGTCCCCAAACTATTTATATGACAATAACTTGCATATAAGCCTTTAAAATTAGCACTTTTGATTATTCATGTTCGTGTCCCATAGACATTAGCGGTGTTCGTGTGTTCTGCCAAATTTTTTGCCTGTTCGGTATGTTCTGGTGCGAACTGAATTGGGGGGTGTTCGGCTCATCCCTAGTCCCAAACTGTCTCCTGTCATTTTTATCATTTTGACACTTTTTTGGTAAATGTGTAGGGGTACAATGTACCCTATACCCATTCACATAGGGGGGGTGGGATCTGGGGGTCCCCTTGTTAAAGGAGGCCTCCAGATTCCAATAAGCCCCCCGCCGCAGACCCCCACAACCATCGGGCAAGGGTTGTGGGGAAGAAGCCTTTGTCCCCATGTGCCCTGGTAAGGTTCAGGAGGGGGGGTGCTCTCTCGTCCCCCCCATTTCCTGCAGCCTGCCAGGTTTCATGCTCGGATAAGGGTCTTGTATTGATTTTGGGGGGATCCCCACGCCATTTTTTTTTATATTTTGGCACGGGGTTCCCCTTAAAATCTATACCAGACCGGAAGGGACAGGTGTGAATTTTGGGGGGGTGCCACGCAATTTTTTTTAAAATTTTGGTGCAGGGTTTGGTAATGGACTGGAGGGAACTCATGCCATTTTTTTCAATGATTTTTATTTATATTGCCGGGATCTGGCAATACATTACAGCCGTGAGTAGTTTTAAATGACGTTTTTTCCTTTACAAATGTCATTTTGCTGCTCTCATTCATTACACTATGTATGGCCGCTATGTAAGCAGCCTTGCAGTGCATTGACAGTCTCGCAGTTCATTATGGGGCATTCCGTGGGCGCTCAAATTTCCCACAAATGCCCCATAATGTTCGTATTCGGTGAACGGGCGAACATCGGGCTCATCCCTAACTGCCTCTTGCACCCAGCCTGTAGTGGGTGGGGTTTGCCTGGTTACTCTTATGCCGTGTACACATGATTGGTCTTCACGCCGGAAAAAGATATGACGGCTTTTCCGACGGGATTCCGCTCAAGTTTGCCTTGCATACACACGGTCACGGAAAAGTTTGCTGAATTTACGACCGTCAAGAACGCGGTGACATACAACACTACGACGAACCGAGAAAATTAAGTTTTTTCTCGAGCATGTGTCGAATTGTTTCCGAGCATGCGTAGGAATTTTGCTCGTCGGAATTGCCACAGATGATCGCATTTTCGGATAGGAACTTTTCCCAACCGAAAAATTGAGAACATGCTCTCAATCTTTTGATGGCTGGATTTCGGCCAGCAAAAGTCCGATGTAGCATACACACGGTCGCATTTTCAGACAAAAACCTCTCATCGGCCGAAATCCCAATCGTGTGTACGCGGCAATTACTGCTCTGATTTCTGCACTGGATTTCTGCATGTGAACTGATAGCACATCAAAAAGAGTCCAAAGTAAAAAAAAAATGATTAAAAGTAGAAAAAATCTATTCTACACTTTATTGCTTTACCAAAATACGGACATCTTTTATTCCATGGAACATTTGGAGTGAGCAGAACCCATGTGCTTTATCTCTCAGTTTACAGACACCTTAGAGATGATAAAAGCATTACAGTATAGCTAAAGGCAAAACTTTTTTTTAGTTTTCAAAAGTTATGTGAGCACGAACCCAAGTTTAATTTCTAGCACCACATCCCAAGAAAAATTGTGTTTAGAACCAAAAAGAGTGGGGATTTTTAAGGTGCAAGTTGAATAAGTATCAAATATTTTTGTATAAAAAGACTTTTACTTTATTAAGAAAATACAATAAAATATTTTTCACATCAAAATATAAAAAGGAGATTTATATATGGAAGTGCCACATGTATTTAACTGCAGATGCAGTAACAGCATAAACGATGTACTTCCCAACATGTTTCGCCCATCCGTCGGGCTTCCTCAGGGGATGCTGGTCACATGCAGAGTACACTGCCTTCTAGCGAAAAACATATGACAATGGTTGTATATTAGAACACAACATAAATACAGAGAATATGAATTAATTTGCTTAAATTACATGCATGTGCATCTTAGCTGTCATAATGCGATTGCCTACCTGTATCTCCTAGAACAGGGGGAAAAAGGGGAGAGCGGGGTAGGTCCGCCAGGATAGAAAAATGCTACCGCCGTACCGAGGGAGCCCTGCGCTGAAGGTGAGCGTAGATGGTACAAAAAGGCCAGCTAAAATATATAAAAGGAAACGATAATGTCCTAATGTGTGAGGGTAAGCTGGAAATAACCTTCACATCATCATGGCACACAATGAATAATAGGGGTTAACACTCACAGGGGCTGATACTGCAGCTGGCTTAATGCCAGGGACCACACACCTCCAAGGATACAGATCACTTTAAAGGAATGCCTGAATAAAGCACAAAACACACTATGTAATACCTGCTGCTAAGTGCCAGCAGTAAAGAGGACAATGTCCTTCAGTATAAGCATCAAATGGCACAGAGCGGTAACAGGCATGATGAATTTAACACAAAAAAAGCTACTTATGAGTGGAGAGATTGAAGTGCATGGGTCCCTTGGTTCCTGCAGCATGAACTGACTGCTAACAGCGGCTTTAACCACTTGCTTACTGGGCACTTAAACCCCCCTCCTGTCCAGACCAATTTTCAGCTTTTAGCGCTGTCGCACTTTGAATGACAATTGCGTGGTCATACAACACTGTACCCAAATGAAATTTTTATACTTTTTTCCCCACAAATAGAGCTTTCTTTTGATGGTATTTGATCACCTCTGCGTTTTTTATTTTTTGTTAAAAAAATTGAAAAAGACAGAATTTAAAAAAAAAAAATTATATATTTTTTATATTTTGTTATAAATTTTTGCAAACAGGTAATTTTTCTCCTTCGTTGATGTACGCTGATGAGGCGGCACTGATGGGCACCGATAGGTGGCAGTGATGGGCACTGATGGGTGGCGGTGATGGGCACTGATGGGTGGCAGTGTTGAGCACTGATTGATGGCAGCACTGCTAGGTGGCACTGATAGGTGGCACTTGTGGGCATTGTTGGTGGCACTTGTGGGCATTGTTGGTGGCACTTGTGGGCATTGTTGGTGGCACTTGTGGGGCATTGTTGGTGGCACTTGTGGGCACTGGCAGGTGGCAATAACAAATGGCACTTGGAGGCACAGATGAGGCATCTGTGCCTCCTTCCTCTTCGGGACCGATGTCCCTTTCACATAAGCCGGTGATCGGCTTTTTTTTCCTCCTCACGCTCTCAGCGTGAGGAGAAAACGAAACCGATCACCGAGTCTTGTTTACATCATGTGATCAGCTGTCATTGGCTGACAGCTGATCACATGGTAAGGGGCCGGGACCGGCCCCTTACTCGGATCTGTGATCATCCGAGTCTCCGTGACTCGGTGATCACAGCGCGCACACCGCGCGCCCTGCAGGGAGCGCGCGGTGTGCGTGTACAGGGGATGACGTCCTATGACGTCCTCCCGGAGATTGAGGTCCGCGCTGTAGCAGTCATTCGGCTATGGCCCGGACCTCAAGTGGTTAAATACCATCCATCCGGTACTGATACCGGAAGCAGACCATGGACTGGGCTACACAGGTGCAAGCATCGTCATGGCTGCTTACTCCCCAGTCTACCGCTGGGTCCTAAGGTCCGGAAGGCACGACAAGACGGGGAGCTCCCTCTGGTGGTAAACGGGGTAAATCTCACGTCTCAAGAGACAATATGAGATAAAGAGGCCAGGACAGCAGACACATGTCAGCACAATGAATCGGGTGCCCTGCTGAAGGGACAGGAACACCCTGGTTGTCCATACGGTCACCCAAAAATGCGCATGAGAGCCAAGGTGGGCGACAGCATTCCCCCCATGAAAAGGATGACATGGTGAACCGATAATAAGATGTGACTGGACCCCGGAAGGCAGCGCATAGGACAGGAAGATGCACATGCATTTACAAAAGAGAAAAAAATGTTTTTCATATATATATAAAATACAATCAAGGAAGAACACAATAACTCGAAAAATGAATAGAATAAGACAGACAGAATCACAAACTGTTAAAAATTACTACAATTATGAAAATTAAGGCTGCATATATTCCAACTTCACCATAATTATCATTGAGCATGATAGCTTTACCAATACTCTTACTCTCAAAAACGTTTTCAACACAGTCGAAAATATCCAATTTATTTATTTTGGGCCAAACTATAACTAAGAGGGATGGATGGTGAGGGGAAGGTTATTGATGACCATAGATATGATAAAGACTAGGAAATGGGGAGAAGGGGAGGGGAAAAAAGGGGTGGAGGGGGGGAAAAAGGGGGGGAAGGGGGGGTTTGGGGGGAAGGGGAAAGGGGGGGGAGGGGGGGGAAGAAGGAAGGGAAGAAAGAAACAGCAGGAACAAGAAGCCAGGGGTAGATACTGAGAATACTACAGAAAAAGTTTGTAGCTGAGCATTTCATTCAACCCTGGATAGGTTGTAGCTTTCAACAAATATATCCAGCGTGACTCTAGTTGTAAGAGTTTTTGGTCATTGCTCCCCCCTCTACCATGGGGGGGGGATATGTTCAAGGGCTATAAACTTGATTGTGTCTAAACTAAACCCATGAAAAAGTGGCGTTTCCATCCTACGTTTTTTAATAAGAGAGATATGGTCGTTGATTCTCTTATGGAATGGGCGTTTTGTTTTCCCAATATAAAAACAATTGCATATACACTGCATAAGATAGATGACACCTACAGTCTGGCATGTGACTCTATATTTAATTGAATGAACTCGTCCATCAGGCAGTTTCACAGTGTTATTATTGGAAAGAAAGCGACATTTATCGCATTTGCCACAAGGAAACGTGCCTGGGGAACGGTTCAATGGCAACGAGTGATGGTAGTGACTATGAGTGAGGCGGTCCTTGAGGGATTTGGCACGCCTGTATGTTATTTGAGGTTGTTTTTCAAGATACTTGTTAGCAATGGGATCCGCCAATAGAAGTGGCCAATATTTATCAAAGATCCGTCTCACTTGTTCGTGTTGCTTAGTGTATGAAGTGATAATTCGAACAGTTTGAGAATTATCCGCAGTCTTTTTCTTATGAATCAAGGAGTTCCTATCTTGGATTTTCGTCCTATTAAACGCTTTCTTGAGAGTGCTATGGGTACTGTGGATGGTGTTATAGGCATGGATCGTTCCCGTCACACTCATTCAAGATAAGGATATGGACCATATCCTTATCTTGAATGAGTGTGACGGGAACGATCCATGCCTATAACACCATCCACAGTCCAGCCATCCATGTGAGCAGGCACAATCCTGCGCAAGCGCTAGTGACTCTCTTTTTAATTAAAGGAGTCATTGGTATCTGGTAAGCAGATATCTACTACTTCGAGGTGTATTCCTTTTTTTTCTTCTTTTCTTCTGGTGATGGAAAACCTTTTCTAACAGCAGCAAGACTGTGATAATATTGCAAGATATCACTTCAACCACTTCAATCACCTATTTTATGGGGACAATCAATCACTACTGTTATTATCACTATTGTGGGCACTTCAATGTGTAATCTATCATATATTGCCATTATTAGTGTTTATTTTCTATTTTTTGGTAATGCAAAAGATATGTTTATTCAGTGCACTTGATCTTTATGGTATTTAGCGCCCCCTATCGTTCCATTATTCCATTTTTTTGATTATTCAAAAATTGGGGGAGCAGCTTATATCGGTTGTATAACACTTATTTATTTATTTATAATTTTTTTCACTGCTGGGAATGTTTTTTTACTAGTGTATGTGATTCACTTATGGTATTTGGCATTGACACCACTGGCGCGAAGGTTATTATTATTTTTTAAGGTTTAATTATTAGTTTACTATTTTTTTGCAATGATGTTAACGCTTGTCTGAGTTGTGGGGATAAATTGTCAGTGAAAAAGTTCTGACATTTCATCTCCTCCACTTCCTGGGTTACCTGCTGTACAAAGGCCCAAATGTTTGGATTGCTTCCCAAAGAAGGGAAATTCCTAGATTTGGGTCTAAATAGCTGTGGGGGGGGGGTAAGTATATTCTCTGAAGTTGTATAGGTCTGTGCTGGGGGGCCAATTGGCGAGTCAATTGAGTCGCCACTTTCCTCCCAGAGGTCCATGAGATCTTGTATGGTTTGGATTTCTCTAATGGTAAGATTTTTTTCCCCTGCAGAAGAGGTAAGGTGTGCAATCTCTGCAGGTTTGTGGTAAATAATTTTAAATAATAGACGTCGGGCAAAAAGGTGTATATCCTTGATTAGTTCAAAACGATCAAGGTTGGTCTCAGGGTAAAAAGTGAGGCCTAGTTGCAAGATCTCAATTTCATCTGCCGTAAGGCAGTGAGATGAAAGGTTCAAAATGGTAAATTGATTACCTTGTTTTGGGGCCTTGTCACCAGAGTTTACAGGCTTACCGGGTTTGGGTGTTCCGGTGTGCTTAGGGGTAAAAAAATGGATGCTACTTTAAGATCGCTTTTCGCATTTGTAGGAGCTGTAGAGTCACTTACCTTTGATGTAGTGATAATAGGTGCTATAACCGAAGAAGAAGAAATAGGGATAGACAGAGAGCCTGTTGTACCATTGGTTTTACAACCCTTGGTGCCACGTAGATTTTTAAAGGCAGGGTGAGTGGTGTTTAGACATTGTTGTGAATGTTTAGGATGGACCACAGGTGATGTGTGATCGGGTGCAGGTGCAGCCGCAGCCGTAGGTTTTGGATTGTCTGAAAATGAGATATTAAAATCTCCCTTTCGTTTTTTCGATGATTTCTCGTTCGCAATATCTTGATAGATCGTGGACTGACTAGAAGAGGAAGGAGAGACAGTAGAGGCATTAGAAACAAGGCTAGAGTGATTAGATTGTGCTTGATTATTAGATTTGGTTTGGCGTCTTTGTTGACCATGAGATGTCTGATTCCACTTATAGGCAAAGCCCATATGGTGAGCCGATTGGTCACGTAGGAATTTTGCTTCTTTATTATTTATTATTTCAATAGTGTACTGCTCAATATGTGTTCTCAGTTCGCGTTCCTTCTCACAAAAGGAAGGCAAACTTTCCACAGTCACATGTTCAGTATACCATTTGTTGATTAATTCATCCAGTTCATTAAGTTCAATGTCATATTGCTCACTCAAAAGGGACATTAGCTCAAAAGAGCATGTTTTAAGTCTCGATTCCCACCTATTTTTTATATTATTGTCAATTTTTCTCAAATTTGGGAAGATTTGGATCCTCAATCCCCATGGAGTGACTTGATTCTCTATATATTTCTCAAAGTATCTTTTATGCCAAAAGATTCTTACTTTTTTTTCAATAAGTCGCTGTAGTTTAATAAATACATTTTTTTTAGTTTTGGTTATAGCGGAGATTAGGGGTGAGCTTCGAGTTCGAGTCGAAAACATGTTCGACTCGAACATTGGCTGTTCGCAAGTTCGCCGAACAGCCGCGGAACACCCTTTAAAAGTCTATGGGAGAAATCAAAAGTGCTAATTTTAAAGGCTTATATGCAAGTTATTGTCATAAAAAGTGTTTGGGGACCTGGGTCCTGCCCCAGGGGACATGGATCAATGCAAAAAAAAGTTTTAAAAACGGCCGTTTTTTCAGGAGCAGTAATTTCAATAATGCTTAAAGTCAAACAATAAAAGTGTAATATCCCTTTAAATTTCGTAGCTGGGGGGTGTCTATAGTATGCCTGTAAAGGAGCGCATGTTTCCCGTGTTTAGAACAGTCTGACAGCAAAATGACATTTGAAAGGAAAAAAGCCATTTAAAACTACTCGCGGCTATTGCATTGCCGGTCCGACAATACACATAGAAGTTCATTGATAAAAACGGCATGGGAATTCCCCAAAGGGGAACCCTGAACCATAATTTAAAAGAAAATGACATGGGGGTCCCCCATAATTTCATACCAGGCCCTTCAGGTCTGGTATGGATATCAAGGGGAACCCCAGCCACAATTTTAAAAAAAATGACGTGGGGGTCCCCCTAAATTCCATACCAGACCCTTCAGGTCTGGTAAGGATTTTAAGGGGAACCCCGCGCCAAAAAAAAAAAAACGGCGTGGGGTCCCCCCAAAAATCCATACCAGACCCTTATCCGAGCACGCAACCTGGCAGGCCGCAGGAAAAGAGGGGGGATGAGAAAGCGCCCCCCCTCCTGAACTGTACCAGGCCACATGCCCTCAACATTGGGAGGGTGCTTTGGGGTAGCCCCCCAAAACACCTTGTCCCCATGTTGATGAGGACAAGGGCCTCACCCCCACAACCCTGGCTGGTGGTTGTGGGGGTCTGCGGGCGGGGGGCTTATCGGAATCTGGAAGCCCCCTTTAACAAGGGGACCCCCAGATCCCCCACCGTGTGAAATGGTAAGAGGGTACAAGTACCCCTACCATTTCACTAAAAACTGTCAAAAATGTTAAAAATGACAAGAGACAGTTTTTGACAATTCCTTTATTTAAATGCTTCTTCTTTCTTCTATCTTCCTTCATCTTCTTCTTCTTCTGGTTCTTCTGGCTCTTCTGGTTCTTCCTCCGGCCTTCTCGTGTAGCATCTCCTCCGCGGCGTCTTCTATCTTCTTCTCCTCGGGCCGCTCCGCACCCATGGCATGGGGGGAGGCTCCCGCTCTTCTCTTCATCCTCTTCTCTTCTTCATCTTCTTCTTCTTAGACTTCCCTGTGGCATTCCCCGTGACATCACAGGGAAGTCCCGTCAAGTCACCGTGCGTCAGAGGGGGGCGGGGTCACCGGGTGGCCCCACCCCCCGTTATGTTAGAACCGTCAGAAGAGGAGACGCCGTCACACAGCGGGAGCCTCCCTCCATGCCAGCATGGATGCGGAGCAGCCCAGAGAAGAAAATGAAGAAGAGAAGAAGAGAAGAAGAGAAGAAGATGAAGAAGAGAAGAGGATGAAGAGAAGAGCGGGAGCATCCCCCCATGCCATGGGTGTGGAGCGGCCGGAGGAGAAGAAGATAGAAGACGCCGTGGAGGAGATGCTGGCCGTGAACGCCGGAGGAAGAGCCAGAAGAACCAGAAGAAGAAGAAGAAGATGAAGGAAGATAGAAGAAAGAAGAAGCATTTAAATAAAGGAATTGTCAAAAACTGTCTCTTGTCATTTTTAACATTTTTGACAGTTTTTTAGTGAAATGGTAGGGGTACTTTGTACCCCCTTACCATTTCACACAGGGGGGGCCAGGATCTGGGGGTCCCCTTGTTAAAGGGGGCTTCCAGATTCCGATAAGCCCCCCCCGCAGACCCCCACAACCACCGGCCAGGGTTGTGGGGATGAGGCCCTTGTCCTCATCAACATGGGGACAAGGTGTTTTGGGGGCTACCCCAAAGCACCCTCCCAATGTTGAGGGCATGTGGCCTGGTACGGTTCAGGAGGGGGGGGGCGCTCTCTCGTCCCCCCTCTTTTCCTGCGGCCTGCCAGGTTGCGTGCTCGGATAAGGGTCTGGTATGGATTTTTGGGGGGACCCCACTCCATTTTTTTTGTTTTTTTGGCGCGGGGTTCCCCTTAAAATCCATACCAGACCTGAAGGGCCTGGCATGGAATTTAGGGGGACCCCCACGTCATTATTTTTTTAAAATTTTGGCCGGGGTTCCCCTTAATATCCATACCAGACCTGAAGGGCCTGGTATGGAATTTAGGGGGACCCCCACGTCATTTTTTTTTTAAATTTTGGTTCGGGGTTCCCCTGTGGGGAATTCCCATGCCGTTTTTATCAATGAACTTCTATGTGTATTGTCGGACCGGCAATGCAATAGCCGCGAGTAGTTTTAAATGGCTTTTTTCCTTTCAAATGTCATTTTGCTGTCAGACTGTTCTAAACACGGGAAACATGTGCCCCTTTACAGGCATACTATAGACACCCCCCAGGTACGAAATTTAAAGGGATATTACACTTTTATTGTTTGACTTTAAGCATTATTAAAATCACTGCTCCTGAAAAAACGTCAGTTTTTAAAACTTTTTTTTGCATTGATCCATGTCCCCTGGGGCAGGACCCAGGTCCCCAAACACTTTTTATGACAATAACTTGCATATAAGCCTTTAAAATTAGCACTTTTGATTATTCATGTTCGTGTCCCATAGACTTTAACGGTGTACGTGTGTTCGAACGAACTTTTTTCCTGTTCGCATGTTCTGGTGCGAACCGAACAGGGGGGTGTTCGGCTCATCCCTAGCGGAGATGGATTAGAACACTTGTCAGGGTCTTATTGCTACCTCTGCCCCCATTAGGGATATTCACCCTCCCTATTTGTCTTCTTTACCATTACTATCGAAAGTGAAAGTAAAAGAAAATCCCAAATTGTAGGTTGTCCCCAGAACAGTAATAGAGGGGAAATCTTCCAATGGGAACACTAGTTCTGGTGACACTTTAACAATTTTTTTTTATACTATGGTTTTAAAATTCATAAGCTCCATACAGTCAATCGAACCAAGCAGATCTCCAGGGGTCTTTGGGGGGGTTTAGAAATGCTCCCACTTTTAAAGCCAAAATGTATGACTTTAAATATAAATTTTTTGTTTGTCATGCTTGGAGTGCTGCTTTATTTAACTGATTGCTATCCAGCCTTTCCAGTATAGTATCTTTGCTTACCAATAATTTCTCACATTCTTCTACAGTTTTTTTATTATTATTATTATTATTATTATTTATTTATTATTATTATACAGAATTATACAGAATTTATATAGCGTCAACAGTTTGCGTAGCACTTTACAATGTAGAGGGGACAGTAAAAATACAATATAGTTCAATACAGTACAATACAGTATCTTGTTAATGCTGATACATGTGGGGGATGTGATAGAGAATTTTTTTTAGGATTTATGTGTGCATCGGTTTTGTAAAATGTTTGTATGCACAGGTGGTTTGCAGAATGGTGAAAGCCCACACAGTTAAAATCACAAATTAAATAAAATTACAGCATACTTTTCCATCACAGTTTTTAGCCTCAGGTCTAATTTCATTATACTACATTTCCTACTGCCACACAAAGTCATTACTGTTCTAACCTTTGCAACCTTGGTCATAGAAAATGTAAAGAGAATCCGTTAGCAAAAAAACCCAAAACATACAAACAAAAAAAAAAAGGAAGCGCTCATGGGCGTGCAATAATTCTCTTGATAAAGCAACATGGTTCTTGCCAGTGGTTGGATTTATATTCTGAATATTACAGCAGGGCATTTTTTACTCCCACTGGTGAAGAATGGCAGGGCATTTTTTTCCATCCCAATGATGACGTAACATTTTCCCCCCTTGACTCCAAAGCATTTATTCATCCACTGACAACTGACACCAGAGCATTTTTTCTGTCACTAATGCTGGGTCATTTTTCTTCTGACTGACCGGAATTATAATATATTCAGTTCGGCAACACCCCAAGGCACATCCCCAACCCATCACAAAGGGTCGGTGATTTAGTGTTTCACAAAGTACAGATATGAACCATCTATGCATTGTGTTAAAAAAGGTGCAGTTCCATTTAAAGGTCCACTGTGGAATGTTGGAAGCCTATTCAAAATAATTTTTTCAGCCTTGCTGCAATACAAATTAACACACAACATTGCCTTATGCCGCATACACATGAGCGGATTTCCAAGATTTTTCCGACGGAATTCCACTCAAGCTTGGCTTGCATACACATGGTCACACAAAAGTTCGCTGAACTTTTGACTGTCAAGAACGCGGTGACGTACAACACTACGACGAGCCGAGAAAATGAAGTTCAATGCTTCCAAGCATGCGTGGAATTGTTTCCAAGCATGCGTAGGAATTTTGCACCTTGGAGTTGGTACAGATGATCGGAATTTCCGATCAAAACTTTTTCCGACCGAAAAATTGAGAACCTACTCTCAATCTTTTGCTGGCGGAAATTTGGCCAGCAAAAGTCCGATGGAGCATACACGCGGTCACATTTTCCGACCAAAAGCTCTCATCGGTCTTTTGGTGACCGAATTTCCGATCATGTGTACGCGGCATTAGTGCACTTGTATAGGGTACCGCAAAGGTCTGAAACTGGCCTTAAAAAAAACAGTTTCTAGTTCAAAATATGTTCCAAACTTTGGTACTTTTTGTAAATCTTTGAATGTCTTAAAAAGGTATTCATTTTTCTTACTCTAATAAAAAGAGTTTTTGTTGTCCAGAGAACCTACATTTTCTAGGCTCCATTAAAAGATAATTTAAATCTAAACGGTTGCTCCAGGCAAAACAGCCATTATAGTACTCCTGCAATATTTATACAGTATAGGCTTCCATTGCTATTCCTCTCCCTGGCTGCAGTGGTGATTGCTTTGATAGCTCTCATTGGGATGAAAAATGTCACAAATGCTTTTAAAAACAATGAGTTCACATTTTGGAGGAAAAGTGGTGCAAAGGGTTCAACTCATCTGTAAGTTAAAAACAGACTTATTGCATTGAACAGGAGTAGGGTAGGAAGAGGTCTCATTCCTGCTGGAAAATTACAAATGAGCTAAAAAGACCATATACTTACTAGTGAGTAGGGATGAGCCGAACACCCCCCCCCCCCCCGGTTCGGTTAGCACCAGAACCTGCGAACGGACCGAAAATTCGCACAAATGTTAGAACCCCATTGACGTCTATGGGACTCGAACATTCGAAATCAAAAGTGCTCATTTTAAAGGCTAATTTGCATGGTATTGTCCTAAAAAGGGTTTGGGGACCCGGGTCCTACCCCAGGGGACATGTATCAATGCAAAAAAAACTTTTAAAAACGGCCGTTTTTTCGGGAGCAGTGATTTTAATGATGCTTAAAGTAAAAAAAAAGTGAAATATTCCTTTAAATATCGTACCTGGGGTGTGTCTATAGTATGCCTGTAAAGTGGCGCGTGTTTCCCGTGTTTAGAGCAGTCCCTGCACAAAATGTCATTTTTAAAGGAAAAAATCTCATTTAAAACTGCTTGGTTTAATGTAATGTACTGGTTTAATGTAATGTCGGGTCCTGGCAATATGGATGAAAATCAGTGAGACAAACGGCATGGGTACCCCCCCAGTCCATTACCAGGCCCTTTGGGTCTTGTATGGATATTAAGGGGAACACTGCACCCAAATTAAAATAAGGAAAGGTGTGGGGCCACCAGGCCCTATATACTCTGAACAGCAGTATACAGGCGGTGCAAACAAGACAGGGACTGTAGGTTTGTTGTTAAGTAGAATCTGTTTGTAATTTTGAACGGGTACATTTTTAACGTGTTTAGCTCCAGCCAAAAAAACTTTTTTAAGCTTTTTGGAAAACATAGGGAAGGGTTATCACCCCTATGACATTTGTTTTGCTGTCTTTCCTCCTCTTCAGAAGATTTCACCTCACTTTTTGTCCCAATGACAAATGTTTTTTGAAAAATTGGGGTTTTTTGTGGAACAAGGATTGGAAAGCATCAGTGGAAAGGAGAAATGTTTTTCCCATATTAAAGGGGTTGTAAAGGTAAAAGTTTTTTCATGCATTTTTTCATTGCATTATATGCATTAAGGTGAAAAAACTTTTGACAATACCGCCGCCCCCAGCCCCCCCGTTTCACTTACCTGACACCTCAAATCTCCGCTGCTCGCTCCCGTCTTCTCTTTTGCAGCTCAGCCTGGTCGCTGATTGGCTACAGTGGATGGATTGAAAGCAGTGCAGCCATTGGCTCACGCTGCTGTCAATCACATTCAATGACGAGGCGCGGCGGGGGGCGGGGCCGAGTGATACAGTGAGCGGCTATAGCCGCCGGCTGTATCACGGGAGCGCGCCCGCAATAACTAACCACCATGCGAGGGAGCTCGCATTAAGGTGGTTAGTTCTTGCGGGGAGGAGCTGAAACAGCCGCCGAGGGACCCCAGAAGAGCAGGTTCGGGGCCACTCTGTGCAGAACGAGCTGCACAGTGAAGGTAAGTATGACATGTTTGTTATTTAAAAAAAAAAAAAAATTTACCTTTACAACCCCTTTAACTCTTACAGGAGAGAATTTCCCTTCCTAGGGGTAGATTTCATCTCACTTCCTGTTGTCTCCTTCCGTTTGCAAGTAGGAGTCGTTTGTAAGTTAGATGTTTGAAAGTAGGGGCCTGCCCTATATACTCAGCAGAAATTTGGGCCTTAGGTGTTGTTGTGGCCACAACACTGTATGCCCTCACAGGGCCCTGCTGTGAAATATTAGATCAAGAATTGTAATTACATGCCCCTGTTGAACAGGGGCAGAAAAATTGGGCCTTTGGTGGTGGTGGTGGTGCTGGTGCCACAACACTGTAAGTCCTCACTTGCTCTTGGTGGGTGCAGAAATGGGCCCTGCTGTGAAATATTAGATCAATAATTGTAATTACATGCCCCTGTTGAACAAGGGCAGAAAAATTGGGCCTTTGGTGGTGGTGGTGCTGGTGCCACAACACTGTAAGTCCTCACTCGCTCTTGGTGGGTGCAGAAATGGGTCCTGCTGTGAAATATTAGATCAAGAATTGTAATTACATGCCCCTGTTGAACAGGGGCTGAAAAATTAGGCCTTAGGCACTGGTGCTTGTGCCACAACACTGCAACCCCTCACAGACACTCTAGTTGGAACGCAGGAATGAGCCCTGCTGCAAAGTATTGCATCAAAAATTGTAATTACACGCCCCTGTTAAACAGGGGCTGAAAAATTGGGCCTTAGGCACTGGTGCTGGTGCCACAACACTGCAACCCCTCACAGATACTCTAGTTGGAATGCTGAAATGAGCCCTGCTGCAAAGTATTGCATCAAAAATTGTAATTACACGCCCCTGTTAAACAAGGGCTGAAAAATTGGGCCTTAGGCACTGGTGCCACAACACTGCAACCCCTCACAGATACTCTAGTTGTAATGCAGAAACGAGCCCTGCTGCAAAGTATTGCATCAAAAATTGTAATTACACGCCCCTGTTAAACAGGGGCTGAAATAATTGTGCCGTAGGCACTGGTGGTGGCGCCCAGAACCAAAAATGTTCTTACAAGCTATCAGCGTGATGACTGAGGAGGAAGAGGATAATTACTCAGCGATAGTCACTCAGCATCAGCATAGGCAGTCTTTGAAGGGATCTGAGATTTCAAAAAAAATTATTCGGTTACATCAGCATCAGGTGCTTGGTAGCTGGTGGTGATCCAAGACTGATTCATTTTTATAAAGGTCAGTCGATCGACCGAGTCGGTGGACAGACGCACCCTGTGATCGGTTACAAAGCCTCCAGCAGCACTGAATGTGCATTCCGAAAGAACGCTGGATGCAGGACAGGCCAGTAGCTCAATTGCATACTGTGCAAGCTCTGGCCAGTGATTCATCCTCAAGACCCAGTAACCCAGAGGATTTTCAGTGGGAAAGGTGTCCAAGTCAGATCTTGCCCCTAGGTATTCCTGCACCATGTAAAACAGACGCTGGCGATGGTTGCTGGAACCGATCATACCTTGGGGCTGCGGACCAAAAAATTGTCTGAACGCATCGGTCTGACGACCACCTTCTCCACCGCTCCTTCTTTGACTGACCGAAGCCTCAGCAACACGTTGTCCAGAAACAGGAGTTTGTAACCTCCCAGTCTCTGGGAATGCATTGCACAGACCTTTCTGCAAGGCCTCCCGAAGATGTTTCATCCTCTGCTCCCTCTGCGATGGCAAGATAAGGTCCGCAACCTTACCCTTGTAACTTGGATCAAGGAGGGTTGCCAGCCAGTATTGGTCCTTCTCCTTGATACCACAAATACGAGGATCCTTACGCAGGCTTTGCAGGATCAGGGAGGCCATGCACCGTAGGTTTACTGAGGCATTCAGTCCGGAGTCCTCTGGGTCACCAAGGACGACATGGTCCGCAGCCACCTCCTCCCAGCCACGTACAAGTCCATGTGTTTCTTGGGACTGATCCCTTAAAGACTGCTGCTGATGCTGAGTGCCAGGCTCCACCTCCATACTGACACAATCTTCCTCCTCCTCCTCCTCCTCGTCCTCTCCCTGTGTGATCGGCGGGCACGCAGGAACACTGTCTGGATAAAGGGGGCCTTGAGAGCTAAGGAAGTCCTCCTCTTCCTGCCTCTGTTCTGCCTCAAGTGCCCTCTCCATTATTCCACGCAGCGTGTGCTCCAACAGGTGGACAAGGGGGACAGTGTCACTGATGCATGCACTGTCACTGCTCACCATCCTTGTGGCCTCCTCAAATGGTGACAGAACAGTGCATGCATCCCTGATCATGGCCCACTGGCGTGGGAAAAAAAAACAAGCTCCCCTGACCCTGTCCTGGAGCCATAGTCGCACAGGTACTCATTGATGGCCCTCTGCTGCGTGTGCAGCCGCTGCAGCATGGCCAACGTTGAGTTCCACCTGGTGGGCATGTCACAGATAAGGCAGTTCTTGGGCAGGTTAAACTCCTTTTGGAGGTCCGCCAGCCGAGCACTGGCATTATATGACCGGCGGAAATGCACACAGACTTTCCTGGCCTGCCTCAGGACATCCTGTAAGCCCGGGTACCTGCCCAAGAACCGCTGCACCACCAAGTTAAGGACGTGAGCCAAACAGGGCACATGGGTCGTTTGTCCCTGTCGGAGGGCAGAGAGGAGGTTGGTGCCATTGTCGCAAACCACCATTCCTGCCTTAAGTTGGCGTGGCGTCAACCACCTCTGAACCTGCCCCTGCAGAGCTGACAGAACCTCTGCCCCAGTGTGACTCCTGTCCCCCAAGCACACCAGCTCAAGCACCGCATGGCATTTTGGCCTGCGTACTTGCGTAGCCCCTTGAACGGCTACGGAGCACCGCTGGCTCCGAGGACAAAGCACAGGAAGAGGCCATGGAGGAAGAAGAAGAGGAGGGGGTGGAGGAGAGAGGTGTGTCACAATCATTAGCATTTTGGAGGCGTGGTGGCGGAACAACCTCCAACACTACTGCACCTTGTCCTGCATCCTTCCCAGCTGCCAGCAGAGTCACCCAATGCGCCGTAAAACTTAGGTAACGTCCCTGTCCATGCCTGCTGGACCATGAGTCAGTGGTAATATGCACCTTACCGCTGACCGCCCTGTCCAGCGAGGCATGGACATTGCCTTCCACATGCCGGTAGAGAGCCGGAATCGCCTTCCATGAGAAAAAGTGGAGTTTGGGTACCTGCCACTGAGGAACCGCACATTCCGCAAACTCACGGAAGGGGGCAGAGTCTACCAACTGAAAAGGCAGCAGTTGAAGTGCTAGCAATTTTGCCAAGCAAGCATTCAACCGCTGGGCATGTGGATGGCTGGGAGCAAACTTCTTTCGGCGGTGCAGCAGCTGGGGCAGGGAAATTTGCCTGGTACAATCTGACGTCGGTGTACCAAAAGCAAATTGCCCACAAGTACTTGGCTGTGACACACTTAATTCTACACCTTCATTCTTCTCAGTGCAGGTCTCAGAGAGGACTGAAGGTATAGTGGGGTTGGAGATCTCAGCTGATGAGGAGCAAGGGGAGGTCCTCTTTGTTCTTTGGTGTGGGCCTTTTAGATACGCTTGCCAACGAACTGCATGGCAGGTCAACATATGTCTGGTCAAGCATGTGGTACCCAAGCGGGAGATATTTTGGCCACGCGAGATACGCTTGAGACATATGTTGCAAATAGCAGCGGTGCGATCTGATGCACTCGTCTCAAAAGAGGCCCACACCAAAGAACTTTTTGAATAACGCGCAGAGACTGCAGCGCCCTGCACATGTGGAGCTTTGGGGTGTGATGCAGTCAATGTGCTGCCCTTAGGCTGGCCCCTGGAGGGCATCCTGCCTCGTTGGTGATGTGCCGCCTCCTCCTCCTCTCTCCTATCAGGCACCCACATTGAGTCAGTGACCTCATCATCCCCTCCCTCCTCATCACTGGAGCAATCCTGGCAGTATGCTGCAGCAGGGGGAGCATGACTGCCAGATTGCTGTCCTTCTTGGGCACCCCCTCTGTCCGTGCTCATGTTACTGCCTTCATCGAGCTCAGTATCATCATCAGAGCCTTCCAAACGCTGGGCATCCTCCTGGAGCATGTACCCAACAGTGTGGTCAAACAGTTCGAGGGACTCCTCAGGAGGACATGGTGGGGCTAGGGAAGGAGTCACTGATGACATTGAGGCGAGGGAAGAGGCCGCTGCTTTGCCAGACAAAGTACCCTGGGCATGGGTAAGAGAGGATGAGGAGGATGAGGACGGCTTGGTCATCCACTCGACGGCTGCAGCTCAACACGGCCAGCTGCCGAAAAAAAGGCCAAGGGTGTCCCACGGCCACGTGCTGATGAGGATTCACCGTCTCCACGACCAGCACTAGACACAGAGCCGGCTTGCCCTCTCTTATTGGCTTGTGACTGTCTGCCTCTCCTTCTTGGCCTTCCAGACATACTAATGGTCTGTAGCTGCACTATGCTGGGATATATATATATATATATATATATATATATATATATATATATATATATATATATATATATATGTACTGATACTGCAGCTAGCAAAATCAACTGCCTGCCTGTAGTATGAGAACACCACCAACCTTCTACAGGTAGCTTTAGCTGAACACTGTGCAGAGCTCGCAAAAAAATAACTTGTAGGTTTAGCTGAACACTGTAAGGAGGACGCACCACACTAACTTGTAGTTTTAGCTGAACACAGTGAGCAGGACGCACTGCACTAACTTGTAGCTTTAGATGAACACTGTGCAGAGGTCTCACTACATTAACTTCTAGGTTTAGCTGAACACTGTGAGGTGGACGCACCACACTAACTTGTAGTTTTAGCTGAACACTGTGAGCAGGACGCACTGCACTAACATGTAGCTTTAGATGAACACTGTGCAGGGGTCTCACTACACTAACTTGTAGGTTTAGCTGAACACTGTGAGGAGGATGCACCACACTAACTTGTAGTTTTAGCTGAACACTGTGAGCAGGACGCACTACACAAACTTGTAGCTTTAAATGAACACTGTGCAGAGGTCTCACTACACTAACTTGTAGGTTTAGCTGAACACTGTGAGGTGGACGCACCACACTAACTTGTAGTTTTAGCTGAACACTGTGAGCAGGATGCACCGCACTAACTTGTAGTTTTAGCTGAACACTGTGAGGAGGACGCACTGCACTAACTTGTAGCTTTAGATGAACACTGTGCAGAGGTCTCACTACACTAACTTGTAGGTTTAGCTGAACACTGTGAGGTGGACGCACCACACTAACTTGTAGTTTTAGATGAACACTGTGAACAGGACGCACTGCACTAACTTGTAGCTTTCGATGAACACTGTGCAGAGGTCTCACTACACTAACTTGTAGGTTTAGCTGAACACTGTGAGGTGGACGCACCACACTAACTTGTAGTTTTAGCTGAACACTGTGCAGAGGTCTCACTACACTAACTTGTAGTTTTAGCTGAACACTGTGAGCAGGACGCACTGCACTAACTTGTAGCTTTCGATGAACACTGTGCAGAGGTCTCACTACACTAACTTGTAGGTTTAGCTGAACACTGTGAGGTGGACGCACCACACTAACTTGTAGTTTTAGCTGAACACTGTGCAGAGGTCTCACTACACTAACTTGTAGTTTTAGCTGAACACTGTGAGCAGGACGCACTGCACTAACTTGTAGCTTTAGATGAACACAGTGCAGAGGTCTCACTACACTAACTTGTAGGTTTAGCTGAACACTGTGAGGTGGACGCACCACACTAACTTGTAGTTTTAGCTGAACACTGTGAGCAGGACGCACTGCACTAACTTGTAGCTTTAGATGAACACTGTGCAGGGGTCTCACTACACTAACTTGTAGGTTTAGCTGAACACTGTGAGGAGGATGCACCACACTAACTTGTAGGTTTAGCTGAACACTGTGAGGAGGACGCACTGCACTAACTTGTAGCTTTAGATGAACACTGAGCAGAGGTCTCACTACACTAACTTGTAGGTTTAGCTGAACACTGTGAGCAGGACGCACCACACTAACTTGTAGTTTTAGATGAACACTGAGAACAGGACGCACTGCACTAACTTGTAGTTTTAGCTGAACACTGTGAGCAGGACGCACTGCACTAACTTGTAGCTTTAGATGAACACTGTGCAGAGGTCTCACTACACTAACTTGTAGGTTTAGCTGAACACTGTGAGGTGGACGCACCACACTAACTTGTAGTTTTAGCTGAACACTGTGAGCAGGACGCACTGCACTAACTTGTAGTTTTAGCTGAACACTGTGAGCAGGACGCACTGCACTAACTTGCAGCTTTAGATGAACACTGTGCAGAAGTCTCACTACACTAACTTGTAGGTTTAGCTGAACACTGTGAGGTGGACGCACCACACTAACTTGTAGTTTTAGCTGAACACTGTGAGCAGGACGCACTGCACTAACTTGTAGCTTTAGATGAACACTGTGCAGAGGTCTCACTACACTAACTTGTAGGTTTAGCTGAACACTGTGAGGTGGACGCACCACACTAACTTGTAGTTTTAGCTGAACACTGTGAGCTGGACGCACCGCACTAACTTGTAGTTTTAGCTGAACACTGTGCAGAGGTCTCACTACACTAACTTGTAGTTTTAGCTGAACACTGTGAGCAGGACGCACTGCACTAACTTGTAGCTTTCGATGAACACTGTGCAGAGGTCTCACTACACTAACTTGTAGGTTTAGCTGAACACTGTGAGGTGGACGCACCACACTAACTTGTAGTTTTAGCTGAACACTGTGCAGAGGTCTCACTACACTAACTTGTAGTTTTAGCTGAACACTGTGAGCAGGACGCACTGCACTAACTTGTAGCTTTAGATGAACACAGTGCAGAGGTCTCACTACACTAACTTGTAGGTTTAGCTGAACACTGTGAGGTGGACGCACCACACTAACTTGTAGTTTTAGCTGAACACTGTGAGCAGGACGCACTGCACTAACTTGTAGCTTTAGATGAACACTGTGCAGGGGTCTCACTACACTAACTTGTAGGTTTAGCTGAACACTGTGAGGAGGATGCACCACACTAACTTGTAGTTTTAGCTGAACACTGTGAGGAGGACGCACTGCACTAACTTGTAGCTTTAGATGAACACTGAGCAGAGGTCTCACTACACTAACTTGTAGGTTTAGCTGAACACTGTGAGCAGGACGCACCACACTAACTTGTAGTTTTAGATGAACACTGAGAACAGGACGCACTGCACTAACTTGTAGTTTTAGCTGAACACTGTGAGCAGGACGCACTGCACTAACTTGTAGCTTTAGATGAACACTGTGCAGAGGTCTCACTACACTAACTTGTAGGTTTAGCTGAACACTGTGAGGTGGACGCACCACACTAACTTGTAGTTTTAGCTGAACACTGTGAGCAGGACGCACTGCACTAACTTGTAGTTTTAGCTGAACACTGTGAGCAGGACGCACTGCACTAACTTGTAGCTTTAGATGAACACTGTGCAGAAGTCTCACTACACTAACTTGTAAGTTTAGCTGAACACTGTGAGGTGGACGCACCACACTAACTTGTAGTTTTAGCTGAACACTGTGAGCAGGACGCACTGCACTAACTTGTAGCTTTAGATGAACACTGTGCAGAGGTCTCACTACACTAACTTGTAGGTTTAGCTGAACACTGTGAGGTGGACGCACCACACTAACTTGTAGTTTTAGCTGAACACTGTGAGAAGGACGCACCGCGCTAACCTGTAGTTTTAGCTGAACACTGTGAGCAGGACGCACTGCACTAACTTGTAGCTTTAGATGAACACTGTGCAGAGGTCTCACTACACTAACTTGTAGCTTTAGATGAACACTGTGCAGAGGTCTCACTACACTAACTTGTAGGTTAAGCTGAACACTGTGAGGTGGATGCACCACACTAACTTGTAGTTTTAGCTGAACACTGTGAGCAGGACGCACTGCACTAACTTGTAGCTTTAGATTAACACTGTGCAGAGGTCTCACTACACTATCTTGTAGGTTAAGCTGAACACTGTGAGGTGGATGCACCAAACTAACTTGTAGTTTTAGCTGAACACTGTGAGCAGGACGCACTGCACTAACTTGTAGCTTTAGATGAACACTGTGCAGAGGTCTCACTACACTAATTTGTAGCTTTAGCTGAACACTGTGAGGTGGACGCACCACACTAACTTGTAGTTTTAGCTGAACACTGTGAGCAGGACACACAGCACTAACTTGTAGTTTTAGCTGAACACTGTGAGCAGGACGTACCACACTAACTTGTAGTTTTAGCTGAACACTGTGAGCAGGACGCACCCCACTAACTTGTAGTTTTAGCTGAACACTGTGAGCTGGACGCACCGCACTAACTTGTAGTTTTAGCTGAACACTGTGCAGAGGTCTCACTACACTAACTTGTAGTTTTAGCTGAACACTGTGAGCAGGACGCACTGCACTAACTTGTAGCTTTCGATGAACACTGTGCAGAGGTCTCACTACACTAACTTGTAGGTTTAGCTGAACACTGTGAGGTGGACGCACCACACTAACTTGTAGTTTTAGCTGAACACTGTGCAGAGGTCTCACTACACTAACTTGTAGTTTTAGCTGAACACTGTGAGCAGGACGCACTGCACTAACTTGTAGCTTTAGATGAACACAGTGCAGAGGTCTCACTACACTAACTTGTAGGTTTAGCTGAACACTGTGAGGTGGACGCACCACACTAACTTGTAGTTTTAGCTGAACACTGTGAGCAGGACGCACTGCACTAACTTGTAGCTTTAGATGAACACTGTGCAGGGGTCTCACTACACTAACTTGTAGGTTTAGCTGAACACTGTGAGGAGGATGCACCACACTAACTTGTAGTTTTAGCTGAACACTGTGAGGAGGACGCACTGCACTAACTTGTAGCTTTAGATGAACACTGAGCAGAGGTCTCACTACACTAACTTGTAGGTTTAGCTGAACACTGTGAGCAGGACGCACCACACTAACTTGTAGTTTTAGATGAACACTGAGAACAGGACGCACTGCACTAACTTGTAGTTTTAGCTGAACACTGTGAGCAGGACGCACTGCACTAACTTGTAGCTTTAGATGAACACTGTGCAGAGGTCTCACTACACTAACTTGTAGGTTTAGCTGAACACTGTGAGGTGGACGCACCACACTAACTTGTAGTTTTAGCTGAACACTGTGAGCAGGACGCACTGCACTAACTTGTAGTTTTAGCTGAACACTGTGAGCAGGACGCACTGCACTAACTTGTAGCTTTAGATGAACACTGTGCAGAAGTCTCACTACACTAACTTGTAGGTTTAGCTGAACACTGTGAGGTGGACGCACCACACTAACTTGTAGTTTTAGCTGAACACTGTGAGCAGGACGCACTGCACTAACTTGTAGCTTTAGATGAACACTGTGCAGAGGTCTCACTACACTAACTTGTAGGTTTAGCTGAACACTGTGAGGTGGACGCACCACACTAACTTGTAGTTTTAGCTGAACACTGTGAGAAGGACGCACCGCGCTAACCTGTAGTTTTAGCTGAACACTGTGAGCAGGACGCACTGCACTAACTTGTAGCTTTAGATGAACACTGTGCAGAGGTCTCACTACACTAACTTGTAGCTTTAGATGAACACTGTGCAGAGGTCTCACTACACTAACTTGTAGGTTAAGCTGAACACTGTGAGGTGGATGCACCACACTAACTTGTAGTTTTAGCTGAACACTGTGAGCAGGACGCACTGCACTAACTTGTAGCTTTAGATGAACACTGTGCAGAGGTCTCACTACACTATCTTGTAGGTTAAGCTGAACACTGTGAGGTGGATGCACCAAACTAACTTGTAGTTTTAGCTGAACACTGTGAGCAGGACGCACTGCACTAACTTGTAGCTTTAGATGAACACTGTGCAGAGGTCTCACTACACTAATTTGTAGCTTTAGCTGAACACTGTGAGGTGGACGCACCACACTAACTTGTAGTTTTAGCTGAACACTGTGAGCAGGACACACAGCACTAACTTGTAGTTTTAGCTGAACACTGTGAGCAGGACGTACCGCACTAACTTGTAGTTTTAGCTGAACACTGTGAGCAGGACGCACCCCACTAACTTGTAGTTTTAGTTGAACACTGTGAGCAGGACGCACCGCACTAACTTGTAGTTTTAGCTGAACACTGTGAGGTGGACGCACCACACTAACTGATAGTTTTAGCTGAACACTGTGAGCAGGATGCACCACACTAACTTGTAGTTTTAGCTGAACACTGTGAGCAGGACGCACTGCACTAACTTGTAGCTTTAGATGAACACTGTGCAGAGGTCTCACTACACTAACTTGTAGGTTTAGCTGAACACTGAGGTGGACGCACCACACTAACTTGTAGTTTTAGCTGAACACTGTGAGAAGGACGCACCGCACTAACTTGTAGTTTTAGCTGAACACTGTGAGGTGGACGCACCACACTAACTTATAGTTTTAGCTGAACACTGTGAGCAGGACGCATCACACTAACTTGTAGTTTTAGCTGAACACTGTGAGCAGGATGCACTGCACTAACTTGTAGCTTTAGATGAACACTGTGCAGAGGTCTCACTACACTAACTTGTAGGTTTAGCTGAACACTGTGAGGTGGACGCACCACACTAACTGATAGTTTTAGCTGAACACTGTGAGCAGGATGCACCACACTAACTTGTAGTTTTAGCTGAACACTGTGAGCAGGACGCACTGCACTAACTTGTAGCTTTAGATGAACACTGTGCAGAGGTCTCACTACACTAACTTGTAGGTTTAGCTGAACACTGTGAGGTGGATGCACCACACTAACTTGTAGTTTTAGCTGAACACTGTGAGAAGGACGCACCACACTAACTTGTAGTTTTAGCTGAACACTGTGAGCAGGACGCACTTCACTAACTTGTAGCTTTGGATGAACACTGTGCAGAGGTCTCACTACACTAACTTGTAGCTTTAGATGAACACTGTGCAGAGGTCTCACTACACTAACTTGTAGGTTTAGCTGAACTCTGTGAGGAGGACGCACCACACTAACTTGTAGTTTTAGCTGAACACTGTGAGCAGGACGCACTGCACTAACTTGTAGCTTTAGATGAACACTGTGCAGAGGTCTCACTACACTAACTTGTAGGTTTATCTGAACACTGTGAGGTGGACGCACCACACTAACTGATAGTTTTAGCTGAACACTGTGAGCAGGACGCACTGCACTAACTTGTAGTTTTAGCTGAACACTGTGAACAGGACGCACTGCACTAACTTGTAGCTTTAGATGAACACTGTGCAGAGGTCTCACTACACTAACTTGTAGGTTTAGCTGAACACTGTGAGGTGGACGCACCACACTAACTTGTAGTTTTAGCTGAACACTGTGAGAAGGATGCACCGCACTAACTTGTAGTTTTAGCTGAACACTGTGAGCAGGACGCTCTGCACTAACTTGTAGCTTTAGATGAACACTGTGCAGAGGTCTCACTACACTAACTTGTAGCTTTAGATGAACACTGTGCAGAGGTCTCACTACACTAACTTGTAGGTTAAGCTGAACACTGTGAGGTGGACGCACCACACTAACTTGTAGTTTTAGCTGAACACTGTGAGCAGGACGCACTGCACTAACTTGTAGCTTTAGATGAACACTGTGCAGAGGTCTCACTACACTATCTTGTAGGTTTAGTTGAACACTGTGAGGTGGACGCACCAAACTAACTTGTCGTTTTAGCTGAACACTGTGAGCAGGACGCACTGCACTAACTTGTAGCTTTAGATGAACACTGTGCAGAGGTCTCACTACACTAATTTGTAGCTTTAGCTGAACACTGTGAGGTGGACGCACCACACTAACTTGTAGTTTTAGCTGAACACTGTGAGCAGGACGCACAGCACTAACTTGTAGTTTTAGCTGAACACTGTGAGCAGGACGTACCGCACTAACTTGTAGTTTTAGCTGAACATTGTGAGCAGGACGCACCGCACTAACTTGTAGTTTTAGCTGAACACTGTGAGGTGGACGCACCACACTAACTGATAGTTTTAGCTGAACACTGTGAGCAGGACGCACCACACTAACTTGTAGTTTTAGCTGAACACTGTGAGCAGGACGCACTGCACTAACTTGTAGGTTTAGCTGAACACTGTGCAGAGGTCTCACTACACTAACTTGTAGGTTTAGCTGAACACTGTGAGGTGGACGCACCACACTAACTTGTAGTTTTAGCTGAACACTGTGAGAAGGACGCACCGCACTAACTTGTAGTTTCAGCTGAACACTGTGAGGTGGACGCACCACACTAACTGATAGTTTTAGCTGAACACTGTGAGCAGGACGCACCACACTAACTTGTAGTTTTAGCTGAACACTGTGAGCAGGACGCACTGCACTAACTTGTAGCTTTAGATGAACACTGTGCAGAGGTCTCACTACACTAACTTGTAGGTTTAGCTGAACACTGTGAGGTGGACGCACCACACTAACTTGTAGTTTTAGCTGAACACTGTGAGAAGGACGCACCGCACTAACTTGTAGTTTTAGCTGAACACTGTGAGCAGGACGCACTGCACTAACTTGTAGCTTTAGATGAACACTGTGCAGAGATCTCACTACACTAACTTGTAGCTTTAGATGAACACTGTGCAGAGGTCTCACTACACTAACTTGTAGGTTAAGCTGAACACTGTGAGGTGGACGCACCACACTAACTTGTAGTTTTAGCTGAACACTGTGAGCAGGACGCACTGCACTAACTTGTAGCTTTAGATGAACACTGTGCAGAGGTCTCACTACACTAACTTGTAGCTTTAGATGAACACTGTGCAGAGGTCTCACTACACTAACTTGTAGGTTAAGCTGAACACTGTGAGGTGGACGCACCACACTAACTTGTAGTTTTAGCTGAACACTGTGAGCAGGACGCACTGCACTAACTTGTAGCTTTAGATGAACACTGTGCAGAGGTCTCACTACACTATCTTGTAGGTTTAGCTGAACACTGTGAGGTGGACGCACCAAACTAACTTGTAGTTTTAGCTGAACACTGTGAGCAGGACGCACTGCACTAACTTGTAGCTTTAGATGAACACTGTGCAGAGGTCTCACTACACTAATTTGTAGCTTTAGCTGAACACTGTGAGGTGGACGCACCACACTAACTTGTAGTTTTAGCTGAACACTGTGAGCAGGACGCACAGCACTAACTTGTAGTTTTAGCTGAACACTGTGAGCAGGACGTACCGCACTAACTGTTTTAGCTGAACACTGTGAGCAGGACGTACCCCACTAACTTGTAGTTTTAGCTGAACACTGTGAGCAGGACGCACCGCACTAACTTGTAGTTTTAGCTGAACACTGTGAGGTGGACGCACCACACTAACTGATAGTTTTAGCTGAACACTGTGAGCAGGACGCACCACACTAACTTGTAGTTTTAGCTGAACACTGTGAGCAGGACGCACTGCACTAACTTGTAGGTTTAGCTGAACACTGTGCAGAGGTCTCACTACACTAACTTGTAGGTTTAGCTGAACACTGTGAGGTGGACGCACCACACTAACTTGTAGTTTTAGCTGAACACTGTGAGAAGGACGCACCGCACTAACTTGTAGTTTTAGCTGAACACTGTGAGGTGGACGCACCACACTAACTGATAGTTTTAGCTGAACACTGTGAGCAGGACGCACCACACTAACTTGTAGTTTTAGCTGAACACTGTGAGCAGGACGCACTGCACTAACTTGTAGCTTTAGATGAACACTGTGCAGAGGTCTCACTACACTAACTTGTAGGTTTAGCTGAACACTGTGAGATGGACGCACCACACTAACTTGTAGTTTTAGCTGAACACTGTGAGGTGGACGCACCACACTAACTTATAGTTTTAGCTGAACACTGTGAGCAGGACGCATCACACTAACTTGTAGTTTTAGCTGAACACTGTGAGCAGGATGCACTGCACTAACTTGTAGCTTTAGATGAACACTGTGCAGAGGTCTCACTACACTAACTTGTAGGTTTAGCTGAACACTGTGAGGTGGACGCACCACACTAACTGATAGTTTTAGCTGAACACTGTGAGCAGGATGCACCACACTAACTTGTAGTTTTAGCTGAACACTGTGAGCAGGACGCACTGCACTAACTTGTAGCTTTAGATGAACACTGTGCAGAGGTCTCACTACACTAACTTGTAGGTTTAGCTGAACACTGTGAGGTGGATGCACCACACTAACTTGTAGTTTTAGCTGAACACTGTGAGAAGGACGCACCACACTAACTTGTAGTTTTAGCTGAACACTGTGAGCAGGACGCACTTCACTAACTTGTAGCTTTGGATGAACACTGTGCAGAGGTCTCACTACACTAACTTGTAGCTTTAGATGAACACTGTGCAGAGGTCTCACTACACTAACTTGTAGGTTTAGCTGAACTCTGTGAGGAGGACGCACCACACTAACTTGTAGTTTTAGCTGAACACTGTGAGCAGGACGCACTGCACTAACTTGTAGCTTTAGATGAACACTGTGCAGAGGTCTCACTACACTAACTTGTAGGTTTATCTGAACACTGTGAGGTGGACGCACCACACTAACTGATAGTTTTAGCTGAACACTGTGAGCAGGACGCACTGCACTAACTTGTAGTTTTAGCTGAACACTGTGAACAGGACGCACTGCACTAACTTGTAGCTTTAGATGAACACTGTGCAGAGGTCTCACTACACTAACTTGTAGGTTTAGCTGAACACTGTGAGGTGGACGCACCACACTAACTTGTAGTTTTAGCTGAACACTGTGAGAAGGATGCACCGCACTAACTTGTAGTTTTAGCTGAACACTGTGAGCAGGACGCTCTGCACTAACTTGTAGCTTTAGATGAACACTGTGCAGAGGTCTCACTACACTAACTTGTAGCTTTAGATGAACACTGTGCAGAGGTCTCACTACACTAACTTGTAGGTTAAGCTGAACACTGTGAGGTGGACGCACCACACTAACTTGTAGTTTTAGCTGAACACTGTGAGCAGGACGCACTGCACTAACTTGTAGCTTTAGATGAACACTGTGCAGAGGTCTCACTACACTATCTTGTAGGTTTAGTTGAACACTGTGAGGTGGACGCACCAAACTAACTTGTCGTTTTAGCTGAACACTGTGAGCAGGACGCACTGCACTAACTTGTAGCTTTAGATGAACACTGTGCAGAGGTCTCACTACACTAATTTGTAGCTTTAGCTGAACACTGTGAGGTGGACGCACCACACTAACTTGTAGTTTTAGCTGAACACTGTGAGCAGGACGCACAGCACTAACTTGTAGTTTTAGCTGAACACTGTGAGCAGGACGTACCGCACTAACTGTTTTAGCTGAACACTGTGAGCAGGACGTACCCCACTAACTTGTAGTTTTAGCTGAACACTGTGAGCAGGACGCACCGCACTAACTTGTAGTTTTAGCTGAACACTGTGAGGTGGACGCACCACACTAACTGATAGTTTTAGCTGAACACTGTGAGCAGGACGCACCACACTAACTTGTAGTTTTAGCTGAACACTGTGAGCAGGACGCACTGCACTAACTTGTAGGTTTAGCTGAACACTGTGCAGAGGTCTCACTACACTAACTTGTAGGTTTAGCTGAACACTGTGAGGTGGACGCACCACACTAACTTGTAGTTTTAGCTGAACACTGTGAGAAGGACGCACCGCACTAACTTGTAGTTTTAGCTGAACACTGTGAGGTGGACGCACCACACTAACTGATAGTTTTAGCTGAACACTGTGAGCAGGACGCACCACACTAACTTGTAGTTTTAGCTGAACACTGTGAGCAGGACGCACTGCACTAACTTGTAGCTTTAGATGAACACTGTGCAGAGGTCTCACTACACTAACTTGTAGGTTTAGCTGAACACTGTGAGGTGGACGCACCACACTAACTTGTAGTTTTAGCTGAACACTGTGAGGTGGACGCACCACACTAACTTATAGTTTTAGCTGAACACTGTGAGCAGGACGCATCACACTAACTTGTAGTTTTAGCTGAACACTGTGAGCAGGATGCACTGCACTAACTTGTAGCTTTAGATGAACACTGTGCAGAGGTCTCACTACACTAACTTGTAGGTTTAGCTGAACACTGTGAGGTGGACGCACCACACTAACTGATAGTTTTAGCTGAACACTGTGAGCAGGATGCACCACACTAACTTGTAGTTTTAGCTGAACACTGTGAGCAGGACGCACTGCACTAACTTGTAGCTTTAGATGAACACTGTGCAGAGGTCTCACTACACTAACTTGTAGGTTTAGCTGAACACTGTGAGGTGGATGCACCACACTAACTTGTAGTTTTAGCTGAACACTGTGAGAAGGACGCACCACACTAACTTGTAGTTTTAGCTGAACACTGTGAGCAGGACGCACTTCACTAACTTGTAGCTTTGGATGAACACTGTGCAGAGGTCTCACTACACTAACTTGTAGCTTTAGATGAACACTGTGCAGAGGTCTCACTACACTAACTTGTAGGTTTAGCTGAACTCTGTGAGGAGGACGCACCACACTAACTTGTAGTTTTAGCTGAACACTGTGAGCAGGACGCACTGCACTAACTTGTAGCTTTAGATGAACACTGTGCAGAGGTCTCACTACTCTAACTTGTAGGTTTATCTGAACACTGTGAGGTGGACGCACCACACTAACTGATAGTTTTAGCTGAACACTGTGAGCAGGACGCACTGCACTAACTTGTAGTTTTAGCTGAACACTGTGAACAGGACGCACTGCACTAACTTGTAGCTTTAGATGAACACTGTGCAGAGGTCTCACTACACTAACTTGTAGGTTTAGCTGAACACTGTGAGGTGGACGCACCACACTAACTTGTAGTTTTAGCTGAACACTGTGAGAAGGATGCACCGCACTAACTTGTAGTTTTAGCTGAACACTGTGAGCAGGACGCTCTGCACTAACTTGTAGCTTTAGATGAACACTGTGCAGAGGTCTCACTACACTAACTTGTAGCTTTAGATGAACACTGTGCAGAGGTCTCACTACACTAACTTGTAGGTTAAGCTGAACACTGTGAGGTGGACGCACCACACTAACTTGTAGTTTTAGCTGAACACTGTGAGCAGGACGCACTGCACTAACTTGTAGCTTTAGATGAACACTGTGCAGAGGTCTCACTACACTATCTTGTAGGTTTAGTTGAACACTGTGAGGTGGACGCACCAAACTAACTTGTCGTTTTAGCTGAACACTGTGAGCAGGACGCACTGCACTAACTTGTAGCTTTAGATGAACACTGTGCAGAGGTCTCACTACACTAATTTGTAGCTTTAGCTGAACACTGTGAGGTGGACGCACCACACTAACTTGTAGTTTTAGCTGAACACTGTGAGCAGGACGCACAGCACTAACTTGTAGTTTTAGCTGAACACTGTGAGCAGGACGTACCGCACTAACTTGTAGTTTTAGCTGAACATTGTGAGCAGGACGCACCGCACTAACTTGTAGTTTTAGCTGAACACTGTGAGGTGGACGCACCACACTAACTGATAGTTTTAGCTGAACACTGTGAGCAGGACGCACCACACTAACTTGTAGTTTTAGCTGAACACTGTGAGCAGGACGCACTGCACTAACTTGTAGGTTTAGCTGAACACTGTGCAGAGGTCTCACTACACTAACTTGTAGGTTTAGCTGAACACTGTGAGGTGGACGCACCACACTAACTTGTAGTTTTAGCTGAACACTGTGAGAAGGACGCACCGCACTAACTTGTAGTTTCAGCTGAACACTGTGAGGTGGACGCACCACACTAACTGATAGTTTTAGCTGAACACTGTGAGCAGGACGCACCACACTAACTTGTAGTTTTAGCTGAACACTGTGAGCAGGACGCACTGCACTAACTTGTAGCTTTAGATGAACACTGTGCAGAGGTCTCACTACACTAACTTGTAGGTTTAGCTGAACACTGTGAGGTGGACGCACCACACTAACTTGTAGTTTTAGCTGAACACTGTGAGAAGGACGCACCGCACTAACTTGTAGTTTTAGCTGAACACTGTGAGCAGGACGCACTGCACTAACTTGTAGCTTTAGATGAACACTGTGCAGAGATCTCACTACACTAACTTGTAGCTTTAGATGAACACTGTGCAGAGGTCTCACTACACTAACTTGTAGGTTAAGCTGAACACTGTGAGGTGGACGCACCACACTAACTTGTAGTTTTAGCTGAACACTGTGAGCAGGACGCACTGCACTAACTTGTAGCTTTAGATGAACACTGTGCAGAGGTCTCACTACACTAACTTGTAGCTTTAGATGAACACTGTGCAGAGGTCTCACTACACTAACTTGTAGGTTAAGCTGAACACTGTGAGGTGGACGCACCACACTAACTTGTAGTTTTAGCTGAACACTGTGAGCAGGACGCACTGCACTAACTTGTAGCTTTAGATGAACACTGTGCAGAGGTCTCACTACACTATCTTGTAGGTTTAGCTGAACACTGTGAGGTGGACGCACCAAACTAACTTGTAGTTTTAGCTGAACACTGTGAGCAGGACGCACTGCACTAACTTGTAGCTTTAGATGAACACTGTGCAGAGGTCTCACTACACTAATTTGTAGCTTTAGCTGAACACTGTGAGGTGGACGCACCACACTAACTTGTAGTTTTAGCTGAACACTGTGAGCAGGACGCACAGCACTAACTTGTAGTTTTAGCTGAACACTGTGAGCAGGACGTACCGCACTAACTGTTTTAGCTGAACACTGTGAGCAGGACGTACCCCACTAACTTGTAGTTTTAGCTGAACACTGTGAGCAGGACGCACCGCACTAACTTGTAGTTTTAGCTGAACACTGTGAGGTGGACGCACCACACTAACTGATAGTTTTAGCTGAACACTGTGAGCAGGACGCACCACACTAACTTGTAGTTTTAGCTGAACACTGTGAGCAGGACGCACTGCACTAACTTGTAGGTTTAGCTGAACACTGTGCAGAGGTCTCACTACACTAACTTGTAGGTTTAGCTGAACACTGTGAGGTGGACGCACCACACTAACTTGTAGTTTTAGCTGAACACTGTGAGAAGGACGCACCGCACTAACTTGTAGTTTTAGCTGAACACTGTGAGGTGGACGCACCACACTAACTGATAGTTTTAGCTGAACACTGTGAGCAGGACGCACCACACTAACTTGTAGTTTTAGCTGAACACTGTGAGCAGGACGCACTGCACTAACTTGTAGCTTTAGATGAACACTGTGCAGAGGTCTCACTACACTAACTTGTAGGTTTAGCTGAACACTGTGAGGTGGACGCACCACACTAACTTGTAGTTTTAGCTGAACACTGTGAGAAGGACGCACCGCACTAACTTGTAGTTTTAGCTGAACACTGTGAGCAGGACGCACTGCACTAACTTGTAGCTTTAGATGAACACTGTGCAGAGATCTCACTACACTAACTTGTAGCTTTAGATGAACACTGTGCAGAGGTCTCACTACACTAACTTGTAGGTTAAGCTGAACACTGTGAGGTGAACGCACCACACTAACTTGTAGTTTTAGCTGAACACTGTGAGCAGGACGCACTGCACTAACTTGTAGCTTTAGATGAACACTGTGCAGAGGTCTCACTACACTATCTTGTAGGTTTAGCTGAACACTGTGAGGTGGACGCACCAAACTAACTTGTAGTTTTAGCTGAACACTGTGAGCAGGACGCACTGCACTAACTTCTAGCTTTAGATGAACACTGTGCAGAGGTCTCACTACACTAATTTGTAGTTTTAGCTGAACACTGTGAGGTGGACGCACCACACTAACTTGTAGTTTTAGCTGAACACTGTGAGCAGGACGCACCGCACTAACTTTTAGGTTTAGCTGAACACTGTGAGCAGGACGCACCACACTAACTTGTAGTTTTAGCTGAACACTGTGAGCAGGACGCACCGTACTAACTTGTAGTTTTAGCTGAACACTGTGAGCAGGACGCACCCCACTAACTTGTAGTTTTAGCTGAACACTGTGAGCAGGACGCACCCCACTAACTTGTAGTTTTAGCTGAACACTGTGAGCAGGACGCACTGCACTAACTGTAAATAGTCTAGCTGCCTGACTGTGATACTAATAGGATCAAAAGAACACCAGCAATTTTCTTCAGGTAGCTGTAAATACTGTAACAAGACAAGCCTGCCTATCAGTAAGAAGATAACAGGAACGGATCTAGCTAAACTGAATACAGTGTATATATATATATGCAACACCTGGGATGCATATATATATACACAATACACTGTAAGTGCAGCTAACTGACTGACTGTTCTGCCTAATCTATCTAACTTAAATCAAATGACACTGTCTGTCTCTCTCTCTCTCTGTCTATGAACGCCGGAACACACACTACACAGGGCCGCCGTGCAGGCGGCCTTATATAGTGTGGGGCGTGTACTAAATCCCCTGAGCCATAATTGGCCAAAGCCTCCTTGGCTTTGGCCAATTATGGCTCTCTGTACAGACGGCGCTGTGATTGGATCAAAAGAACACCAGCAATTTTCTTCAGGTAGCTTTAAATACTGTAACAAGACAAGCCTGCCTGTCAGTAAGAAGATAACAGGAACGGATCTAGCTAAACTGAATACAGTGTATATATATATATATATATATATATATATATATATATATATATACAACACCTAGGATGAATATATTTACACAATACACTGTAAGTGCAGCTAACTGACTTGCCTGCCTACTCTATCTAACTTAAATCAAATGACACTGTCTCTCGCTCTCTCTATCTCTCTCGCCGGAACACACTACACAGGGCCGACGTGCAGGTGGCCTTATATAGTGTGGGGCGTGTACTAAACCCCCTGAGCCATAATTGGCCAAAGCCACCCTGGCTTTGGCCAATTACGGCTCTCTGTACAGACGGCGCTGTGATTGGCCAAGCATGCGAGTCATAGTGCATGCTTGGCCAATCATCAGCCAGCAATGCACTGCGATGCCGCAGTGAATTATGGGCCGTGACGCACCACACGAATTTGGCGCTAACGGCCCATATCGTTCGCAATTCAGCGAACGGGCGAACATACGATGTTCGAGTCGAACATGGGTTCGACTCGAACACGAAGCTCATCCCTAGTACCCAGCAGTGCACCCTCATCAGAACCCAGCAGTGCACCCTCATCAGAACCCAGCAGTGCACCCTCATCAGAACCCAGCAGTGCACCCTCATCAGAACCCAGCAGTGCACCCTCATCAGAACCCAGCAGTGCAACCTCATCAGAACCCAGCAGTACAGCCTCATTATACCAGCCTCATCAGCACCCATCAGTGCAGCCATATCTGTCCAAGTGTCCCTACCACAGCAGTTTGTCACCACAGCCCACAGTCACCAGTATGGCGAAAAAAAATTTTCCGCTGAGGAGGCATACCAACAGCTTAGCTTGACTGATGAGAGCAGCGGGAAGCTCTCTGAGTCTGCGTCTGATTCTGGTTCAGAATATGAACCCGTTGTAAGCAGTGGGTCTAATACAGAATCAGAGGAAGAGCAAAGTGTGCCTGTGAAACGAAGGTGCTCTGGCATGGAGCAGCAGGCTACCACAAGCAGTGCTGTGGCATCAACCAACAGCTCAGTGCCATCCACCAGTAGCACAATGCCATCCAGAAGTAATGAAATACCACTGCAGCAAAGGCCAAGAACTAGCGGGGTGTCATCTCGGCCCCAAAGCGTTAGGACCCATGCCTGCCTTCCCTATGCCCTTGAAAACCCTCTGTGGCTTCCCCCTAATTCAGGAGTAGCAAACATCCCCCCTTTCACCGCCCAGCCAGGTGTTCCGGTGAACACAGAGAATTTTACCCCTATTGATTTTTTTAATTACATTCTTACCCAAGACTAGGGATGAGCTTCGTGTTCGAGTCGAACCCATGTTCGACTCGAACATCGGCTGTTCGGTCGTTCGCCGAATTGCGAACGATATGGGCTGTTCGCGCCAAATTCGTGTGGCGCGTCACGGCCCATAATTCACTGCGGCATCGCAGTGCATTGCTTGCTGATGATTGGCCAAACATGCACTATGACCCGCATGCTTGGCCAATCACAGCGCTGCCTGAACAGAGAGCCGTATTAGGCCAAAGCCAAGGAGGCTTTGGCCAATTATGGCTCAGGGGATTTAGTACACGCCCCACACTATATAAGGCCGCCTGCACGGCGGCCCTGTGTAGTGTGTGTTCCGGCATTGAAAGAGATAGACAGAGAGAGAGACAGTGTCATTTGATTTGAGTTAGATAGATTAGGCAGAACAGTCAGTCAGTTAGCTGCACTTACAGTGTATTGTGTATATATATGCATCCCAGGTGTTGCATATATATATATACACTGTATTCAGTTTAGCTAGATCTGTTCCTGTTAAATTCTAGACTATTTACATTTAGTGCAGTGCGTCCTGCTCACAGTGTTCAGCTAGATCCGTTCCTGTTATCTTCCTACTGACAGGCAGGCTTGTCTTGTTACAGTATTAACAGCTACCTAAAGAAACTTACTGGTGTTCTTTTGATCCTATTAGTACCACGGTCAGGCAGCTAGACTATTTACATTTAGTACAGTGCGTCCTGCTCACAGTGTTCAGCTAGATCCGTTCCTGTTATCTTCCTACTGACAGGCAGGCTTGTCTTGTTACAGTATTAACAGCTACCTAAAGAAAATTACTGGTGTTCTTTTGATCCTATTAGTACCACGGTCAGGCAGCTAGACTATTTACATTTAGTACAGTGCGTCCTGCTCACAGTGTTCAGCTAGATCCGTTCCTGTTATCTTCCTACTGACAGGCAGGCTTGTCTTGTTACAGTATTAACAGCTACCTAAAGAAACTTACTGGTGTTCTTTTGATCCTATTAGTACCACGGTCAGGCAGCTAGACTATTTACATTTAGTACAGTGCGTCCTGCTCACAGTGTTCAGCTAGATCCGTTCCTGTTATCTTCCTACTGACAGGCAGGCTTGTCTTGTTACAGTATTAACAGCTACCTAAAGAAAATTACTGGTGTTCTTTTGATCCTATTAGTACCACAGTCAGGCAGCTAGACTATTTACATTTAGTACAGTGTGTCCTGCTCACAGTGTTCAGCTAGATCCGTTCCTGTTATCTTCCTACTGACAGGCAGGCTTGTCTTGTTACAGTATTAACAGCTACCTAAAGAAAATTACTGGTGTTCTTTTGATTCTATTAGTACCACGGTCAGGCAGCTAGACTATTTACATTTAGTACAGTGCGTCCTGATCACAGTGTTCAGCTAGATCCGTTCCTGTTATCTTCCTACTGACAGGCAGGCTTGTCTTGTTACAGTATTAACAGCTACCTAAAGAAAATTACTGGTGTTCTTTTGATCCTATTAGTACCACGGTCAGGCAGCTAGACTATTTACATTTAGTACAGTGCGTCCTGCTCACAGTGTTCAGCTAGATCTGTTCCTGTTATCTTCCTACTGACAGGCAGGCTTGTCTTGTTACAGTATATAAAGCTACCTGAAGAAAATTACTGGTGTTCTTTTGATCCTATTTGTACCACGGTCAGGCAGCTAGACTATTTACATTTAGTACAGTGCGTCCTGCTCACAGTGTTCAGCTAGATCCGTTCCTGTTATCTTCCTACTGACAGGCAGGCTTGTCTTGTTACAGTATATAAAGCTACCTGAAGAAAATTACTGGTGTTCTTTTGATCCTATTAGTACCACGGTCAGGCAGCTAGACTATTTACATTTAGTACAGTGCGTCCTGCTCACACTGTTCAGCTAAACCTACAAGTTAGTGGGGTGCGTCCACCTCACAGTGTTCAGCTAAAGCTACCTGTAGAAGGTTGGTGGTGTTCTCATACTACAGGCAAGCAGTTGATTTTGCTAGCTGCAGTATCAGTACATATATATATATATATATAGATATATATATCCCAGCTTAGTGCAGCTACAGGCCATTAGTATGTCTGGAAGGCCAAGAAGGAGAGGCAGACAGTCACAAGCCAATAAGAGAGGGCAAGCAGGCTTGTGTCTAGTGCTGGTCGTGGAGACGGTGCATCCTCATCAGCACGTGGCCATGGGACACACTTGGCCTTTTTTTCGGCAGCTGGCCGTGTTGAGCCGCAACATGCGGAAGACTTGGTCGAGTGGATGACCAAGCCGTCCTCATCCTCCTCATCCTCTCTCACCCATGCCCAGGGTGCTTTGTCTGGCAAAGCAGCGGCCTCTTCCCTCGGCTCAATGTCATCAGTGACTCCTTCCCTAGCTCCACCATGTCCTCCTGAGGAGTCCCTCGAACTGTTTGACCACAGTGTTGGGTACATGCTCCAGGAGGATGCCCAGCGTTTGGAAGGCTCTGATGATGATACTGAGCTCGATGAAGGCAGTAACATGAGCACAGACAGAGGGGGTGCCCAAGAAGGACAGCAATCTGGCAGTCATGCTCCCCCTGCTGCAGCATACTGCCAGGTTTGCTCCAGTGATGAGGAGGGAGGGGATGATGAGGTCACTGACTCAACGTGGGTGCCTGATAGGAGAGAAGAGGAGGAGGAGGCGGCACATCACCAACGAGGCAGGATGCCCTCCAGGGGCCTGCCTAAGGGCAGCACATTGACTGCATCACACCCCAAAGCTCCACATGTGCAGGGCGCTGCAGTCTCTGCGCGTTATTCAAAAAGTTCTTTGGTGTGGGCCTTTTTTGAGACGAGTGCATCAGATCGCACCGCTGCTATTTGCAACATATGTCTCAAGCATATCTCGCGTGGCCAAAAGATCTCCCGCTTGAGTACCACATGCTTGACCAGACATATGTTGACCTGCCATGCAGTTCGTTGGCAAGCGTATTTAAAAGACCCACACCAAAGAACAAAGAGGATCTCTCCTTGCTCCTCATCAGCTGAGATTTCCAACCCCACTAGACCTCCAGTCCTCTCTGAGACCTGCAGTGAGAGGAATGAAGGTGTAGAATTAGGTGTGTCACAGCCAAGTACTTGTGGGCAATCTGCTTTTGGTACACCGACGTCAGATTGTACCAGGCAAATTTCCCTGCCCCAGCTGCTGCACCGCCGAAAGAAGTTTGCTCCCAGCCATCCACATGCCCAGCGGTTGAATGCTAGCTTGGCAAAATTGCTAGCACTTCAACTGCTGCCTTTTCAGTTGGTAGACTCTGCCCCCTTCCGTGAGTTTGTGGAATGTGCGGTTCCTCAGTGGCAGGTACCCAAACGCCACTTTTTCTCACGGAAGGCGATTCCGGCTCTCTACCGGCATGTGGAAGGCAATGTCCATGCCTCGCTGGACAGGGCGGTCAGCGGTAAGGTGCATATTACCGCTGACTCATGGCCCAGCAGGCATGGACAGGGACGTTACCTAAGTTTCACGGCGCATTGGGTGACTCTGCTGGCAGCTGGGAAGGATGCAGGACAAGGTGCAGTAGTGTTTGAGGTTGTTCCGCCACCACGCCTCCAAAATGCTAATGATTGTGACACACCTCTCTCCTCCACCCCCTCCTCTACTTCTTCCTCCATGGCCTCTTCCTCGGAACCAGAGGTGCTCCGTAGTCGTTCAAGGGGCTACGCAAGTACGCAGGCCAAAAGATGCCATGCGGTGCTTGAGCTGGTGTGCTTGGAGGACAGGAGCCACACTGGGGCAGAGGTTCTGTCAGCTCTGCAGGGGCAGGTTCAGAGGTGGTTGACGCCACGCCAACTTAAGGCAGGAATGGTGGTTTGCGACAATGGCACCAACCTCCTCTCTGCCCTCCGACAGGGACAAATGACCTGTGCCCTGACATGACATGTGCCCTGTTTGGCTCACGTCCTTAACTTGGTGGTGCAGCGGTTCTTGGGCAGGTACCCGGGCTTACAGGATGTCCTGAGGCAGGCCAGGAAAGTCTGTGTGCATTTCCGCCGGTCATATAATGCCAGTGCTCGGCTGACGGACCTCCAAAAGGAGTTTAACCTGCCCAAGAACCGCCTAATCTGTGACATGCCCACCAGGTGGAACTCAACGTTGGCCATGCTGCAGCGGCTGCACACGCAGCAGAGGGCCATCAATGAGTACCTGTGCGACTATGGCACCAGGACAGGGTCAGGGGAGCTTGTTTTTTTTTCCCCACGCCAGTGGGCCATGATCAGGGATGCATGCACTGTCCTGTCACCATTCGAGGAGGCCACGAGGATGGTGAGCAGTGACAGTGCATGCATCAGTGACACTGTCCCCCTTGTCCACCTGTTGGAGCACACGCTGCGTGGAATAATGGACAGGGCACTTGAGGCAGAACAGAGGCAGGAAGAGGAGGACTTCCTTAGCTCTCAAGGCCCCCTTTATCCAGACAGTGTTCCTGCGTGCCCGCCGATCACACAGGAAGAGGACGAGGAGGAGGAGGAGGAGGAGGAGGAGGAAGATTGTGTCAGTATGGAGGTGGAGCCTGGCACTCAGCATCAGCAGCAGTCTTTAAGGGATCAGTCCCAAGAAACACATGGACTTGTACGTGGCTGGGAGGAGGTGGCTGCGGACGTTGTCGTCCTTAGTGATCCTGCAAAGCCTGCGTAAGGATCCTCGTATTCGTGGTATCAAGGAGAAGGACCAATACTGGCTGGCAACCCTCCTTGATCCACGTGACAAGGGTAAGGTTGCGGACCTTATCTTGCCATTGCAGAGGGAGCAGAGGATGAAACATCTTCGGGAGGCCTTGCAAAAAGGTCTGTGCAACGCGTTCCCAGAGACTGGGAGGTTACAAAGTCCTGTTTCTGGACAACGTGTTGCTGAGGCTTCGGTCAGTCAAAGAAGGAGCGGTGGAGAAGGTGGCCGTCTGACCGATGCGTTCAGACAATTTTTTGGTCCGCAGCCCCAAGGTATGATCGGTTCCAGCAACCATCGCCAGCGTCTGTTTTACATGGTGCAGGAATACCTAGGGGCAAGATCAGACTTGGACACCTTTCCCACCGAAAATCCTCTGGGTTACTGGGTCTTGAGGATGGATCACTGGCCAGAGCTTGCACAGTATGCAATTGAGCTACTGGCCTGTCCTGCATCCAGCGTTCTTTCGGAATGCACATTCAGTGCTGCTGGAGGCGTGGTAACCGATCACAGGGTGCGTCTGTCCACCGACTCGGTCGATCGACTGACCTTCATAAAAATGAATCAGTCTTGGATCACCACCAGCTACCAAGCACCTGATGCTGATGTAACCGAATAATTTTTTTTGAAATCTCAGATCCCTTCAAAGACTGCCTATGCTGATGCTGAGTGACTATCCCTGAGTAATTATCCTCTTCCTCCTCAATCATCACGCTGATAGCTTTTAAGAACATTTTTGGTTCTGGGCGCCACCACCAGTGCCTAAGGCCCAATTTTTCTGCCCCTGTCTAACAGGGGCGTGTAATTACAATTTTTGATGCAATACTTTGCAGCAGGGCTCGTTCCTGCGTTCCAACTAGAGTGTCTGTGAGGGGTTGCAGTGTTGTGGCACCAGCACCAGTGCCTAAGGCCCAATTTTTCTGCCCCTGTCTAACAGGGGCGTGTAATTACAATTTTTGATGCAATACTTTGCAGCAGGGCTCGTTCCTGTGTTCCAACTAGAGTGTCTGTGAGGGGTTGCAGTGTTGTGGCACCAGCACCAGTGCCTAAGGCCCAATTTTTCAGCCCCTGTTTAACAGGGGCGTGTAATTACAATTTTTGATGCAATACTTTGCAGCAGGGCTCGTTCCTGCGTTCCAACTAGAGTGTCTGTGAGGGGTTGCAGTGTTGTGGCCCAGCACCAGTGCCTAAGGCCTAATTTTTCAGCTCCTGTTCAACAGGGGCATGTAATTTCAATTCTTGATCTAATATTTCACAGCAGGGCCCTGTGAGGGCTTACAGTGTTGTGGCCACAGCAACACCTTATGCCGCGTACACACGAGCGGACTTTACGGCGGACTGGATTTCGTCGGACAATTCGATGTGTGTGGGCTCCAGCGGACTTTGTTTTCTCAAAAGTTGGACGGACTTAGATTTGAAACTTTGAAATCGAGTCCGGTCGAAAAGTCCGCCGTCTGTATGCTAGTTCGACGGACAAAAAGCCACGCTAGGGCAGCTATTGGCTACTGGCTATGAACTTCCTTGTTTTAGTCCGGTCGTACGTCATCACGTACGAATTCGACGGACTTTGGTGGATTGTGTGTAGGCAAGTCCGTTCATTCAGAAAGTCGGAAAGTACGTCGCAAAGTCCGCCGGGCAAAGTCCGCCGTAAAGTCCGCTCGTGTGTACGCGGCATAAGGCCCAAATTTCTGCTGAGTATATAGGGCAGGACCCTACTTTCAAACATCTAACTTACAAACGACTCCTACTTGCAAACGGAAGGAGACAACAGGAAGTGAGATGAAATCTACCCCTAGGAAGGGAAATTCTCTCCTGTAAGAGTTAATATGGGAAAAAAAAATTCTCCTTTCCACTGATGCTTTCCAATCCTTGTTCCACAAAAAAATCCAAATTTTCAAAAAACATTTTTCATTGGGACAAAAAGTGAGGTGAAATCTTCTGAAGAGGAGGAAAGACAGCAAAACAAATGTCACAGGGGTGATAACCCTTCCCTATGTTTTCCAAAAAGCTTAAAAAAGATTTTTTGGCTGGAGCTAAACACGTTAAAAATGTACCCGTTCAAAATTACAAAGAGATTCTACTTAACAACAAACCTACAGTCCCTGTCTTGTTTGCACCGCCTGTATACTGCTGTTCAGAGTATATAGGGCCTGGTGGCCCCACACCTTTCCTTGTTTTAATTTGGGTGCGGGGTTCCCCTTAATATCCATACAAGACCCAAAGGGCCTGGTAATGGACTGGGGGGTACCCATGCCGTTTGTCTCACCGATTTTCATCCATATTGCCATGACCCGACATTACATTAAACTCGCAAGCAGTTTTAAATGAGATTTTTTCCTTTAAAAATGACATTTGGTGCAGGGACTGTTCTAAAAACGGGAAACACACGTCACTTTACAGGCATGCTATAGACACCCCCCAGGTACGATATTTAAAGGAATATTTCACTTTTTTTTTTTTTACTTTAAGCTGCATTAAAATCACTGCTCCCGAAAAAACGGCCGTTTTTAAAAGTTTTTTTTGCATTGATACATGTCCCCTGGGGTAGGACCCGGGTCCCCAAACCCTTTTTAGGACAATACCATGCAAATTAGCCTTTAAAATGAGCACTTTTGATTTCGAACGTTCGAGTCCCATAGACGTCAATGGGGTTCTAACGTTCGTGCGAACTTTCGGTCCGTTCGCAGGTTCTGGTGCGAACCGAACCGGGGGGTGTTCGGCTCATCCCTACCCAAGACCTTTTGTCCTCCATCGTGGCCCAGTGCAACCTCTATGCACAACAATTTATAACAAGCAACCCTGGTTCAAGTTATGCCTGTCCCTATGAGTGGAGACCATTGACAGTGGAGGAATTTAAATTATTTTTAGGGCTAACATTCACTATGGGACTCACAAAAAAAAAAGAATTATACTCCTATTGGTCCACCAACCCCATCAACCATATGCCAATCTATTCATCCATTATGCGAAGATCAAGATACCTCATGATAATGCGTTTCCTCCATTACAATGACAACACCCAGTGCCCTCCCCGAAATGACCCATCACTTGACAAATTATTTAAAATTCGGCCACTCCTAAATTTCTTCTCTGAGAAATCCCCCCAGTTATTTATCCCCGACCAAAATATTTCCGTGGATGAGTCATTGGTCCACTTCACAGGCAGGCTTGGCTTCAAGCTGTTTATCCCCAGTAAAAGGGCTCGATATGGGGTTAAGCTCTACAAGCTATGTGACCGAGAAAGCCTTTTGGTATAAAAAAGTCTCCATATATCTTTTCAGTTTGGCCATTTACAATAGTTTTGTCATTTACCATAAATCTACAGAGAGCCCCGTAGCTTATCTTCAGTACCAAGAAGCAATTATCTTCACCCTTTTGTACCCTGAAGGCGCACCAGAAAGCATTCGCTCGGATTCAGTGAGCAGACTCCACGAACGCCACTTCCCTGAAAAACTCCCTCACCATGAAACAGGCCGGAAACGTCAGAAGAGATGCCGGGTGTGCTCAAGAGGAGGAACTAGAAGAGACACCATGTATTATTGTCCTGATTGGTCCTTCCCAACCAGGCCTTTGTATTGATGAATGTTTCCGCCGTTACCATACTTCTCTACATTATTAGGGAAGTATGGTAAACGTAATTGTCATTTACCGCCACACTCCTTTATGCCACTGTACATACCGCTGCCTTCTCCGAAACTGACCCTGCCTGCTAATCGACCACGCTTCTGCCTAATGCTAAACTGTACCTACCTCTGCTTTCTCCGGAACTGACCCTGGCTTGCTAAACGACCACGCTTCTGCCTAACGCTGAACTGTACCTACCTCTGCCTGCTCTGGAACTGACCCTGGCCTGATATACGACCACACTTCTGCCTAACGCTAAACTGTACCTACCTCTGCCTGCTCTGGAACTGACCCTGGACTGTTTGACCATGTTTTTTGCCTGCCTCTTGGACTGGTCTTTTACTCTGCTACTGGAGTAGTGGGCTTCATAACACAGGGGTCTCACATATGTGAGGGGCTCCAGAATTGTTTTTTTGGATGAAGAAAACTAATTTTTTAGTTTTCTCATTCCCAGATTAGGGTCTGGAGACTCGGAGGCTTCAAAGAGATTTGGGTGGGAGAAGCCTCTACCCCTGTCCCCATTCTTTCCTGGCCTGCTACTTGGACCATGTTCCTGCTTACTACCAGGACCAATATTTTGGCACTGCTGGCAATGTCTCTACTTGCACTGACCCTGGACTGTATAAAGACAGTATCCCTGCCTGTACTATGGACAATATTCTTGCCTGCTGCCTGGACTATTCCATTCACTGTCGCTGACCACGTCCCTGCCTGCTGCCTGGATCAGGGCTCTCCTCCTGTGGACAACTGCACTACTAAAACCACAGGTAATCTTTTGTTTACCCTTTGCTTAACAGAATGTATTTTAGGGTGTAATTCTTGGTTCATGCTATGTGTTAGAAATATGAAGGGCTTTCAAAAATGTGATAGATTGTAAGGAAATTAAATGTGTAATTTGCTCCTAGAACGCCTGAATGTGCTATTTCCATGTTGGGCCTCTATGTGGCGAGGCTGTGTAAAAGTCCCACACATGTGGTATCACCATACTCAGGAGGAGTAGAAGAATATATTTTGGGGTGTCATTTTTGCTATGTACATGCTATGTGTTGGAAATATCTTAGAAATGGAAAACTTTGTGTAAAAAATGCGTTTTCATTTTTTTTCCACATTTTCCAAAAACTTCTGGAAAAAAATGAACCGTTCAAAAGACTCATTATGCCTCATAGATTATACGTTGGGGTGTTTCCTTTCCAAAATGGGGTCACTTTGTAGGCGTTTCCATTGTCCTGGTGCTCCAGGGTCTTCAAAAGTGTAATAGGTAGTTGAGAATAGGGATGAGCCGAACACCCCCCTGTTCGGTTCGCACTAGAACATGCGAACAGGAAAAAAGTTCGTTCGAACACGCGAACACCGTTAAAATCTATGGGTCACGAACATGAATAATCAAAAGTGCTAATTTTAAAGGCTTATATGCAAGTTATTGTCATAAAAAGTGTTTGGGGACCCGGGTCCTGCCCCAGGGGACATGGATCAATGCAAAAAAAAGCTTATCGGAATCTGGAAGCCCCCTTTAACAAGGGGACCCCCCAGATCCCGCCCCCCCCCCGTGTGAAATGGTAAGGGGGTACTTACCCCTACCATTTCACTAAAAAACTGTCAAAAATGTTAAAAATGACAAGAGACAGTTTTTGACAATTCCTTTATTTAAATGCTCCTTCTATCTTCTATCTTCCTTCATCTTCTGGTTCTTCTGGTTCTTCTGGCTCTTCTGGTTCTTCCTTCGGCGTTCTCGTCCAGCATCTCCTCTGCGGCGTCTTCTATCTTCTTCTCCTCGGGCCGCTCCACACCCATGGCATGGGGGGGAGGCTCCCGCTCTTCTCTACATCTTCTTCTTCATCTCTTCTTCCTTCTTCTCTTCTTCTCTTCTTCATTTTCTTCTCCGGGCCGCTCCGCAGCCATGCTGGCATGGAGGGAGGCTCCCGCTGTGTGACGGCGTCTCTTCGTCTGACGGTTCTTAAATAACAGGGGGCGGGGCCACCTGGTGACCCCGCCCCCCTCTGACGCACGGTGACTTGACGGGACTTCCCTGTGACGTCACGGGGAATGCCACAGGGAATTCCCGTCATGTCCTGTGTGTCAGAGGGGGGCGGGGTCACCGGGTGGCCCCGCCCCCGTTATTTAAGAACCGTCAGACGAAGAGACGCCGTCACACAGCGGGAGCCTCCCACCATGCCAGCATGGCTGCGGAGCCGCCCGGAGAAGAAAATGAAGAAGAGAAGAAGAGAAGAAGGAAGAAGAGATGAAGAAGAAGAAGAAGATGAAGAGAAGAGCGGGAGCCTCCCCCCCATGCCATGGGTGCGGAGCGGCCCGAGGAGAAGAAGATAGAAGACGCCGCAGAGGAGATGCTGGATGAGAACGCCGGAGGAAGAACCAGAAGAGCCAGAAGAACCAGAAGAAGATGAAGGAAGAAAGAAGAAGCATTTAAATAAAGGAATTGTCAAAAACTGTCTCTTGTCATTTTTAACATTTTTGACAGTTTTTTTAGTGAAATGGTAGGGGTAAGTACCCCCTTACCATTTCACACAGGGGGGGGCCGGGATCTGGGGGTCCCCTTGTTAAAGGGGGCTTCCAGATTCCGATAAGCCCCCCGCCCGCAGACCCCCACAACCACCGGCCAGGGTTGTGGGGATGAGGCCCTTGTCCTCATCAACATGGGGACAAGGTGTTTTGGGGGGCTACCCCAAAGCACCCTCCCAATGTTGAGGGCATGTGGCCTGGTACGGTTCAGGAGGGGGGGCCGCACTCTCGTCCCCCCTCTTTTCCTGCGGCCTGCCAGGTTGCATGCTCGGATAAGGGTCTGGTATGGATTTTTGGGGGGACCCCACGCCCTTTTTTTTTTTTTTGGCGCGGGGTTCCCCTTAAAATCCATACCAGACCTGAAGGGTCTGGTATGGAATTTAGGGGGAACCCCACGTCATTTTTTTTAAAATTTTGGCCGGGGTTCCCCTTAATATCCATACCAGACCTGAAGGGCCTTGTATGGAATTTAGGGGGACTCCCACGTCATTTTTTTTTTTAATTTTGGTTCGGGGTTGCCCTGTGGGGAATTCCCATGCCGTTTTTATCAATGAACTTCTATGTGTATTGTCGGCAAAGCAATAGCCGCGGGTAGTTTTAAATGTGTTTTTTCCTTCGAAATGTCATTTTGCTGTCAAACTGTTCTAAACACAGGAAACATGCGCCCCTTTACAGGCATACTATAGACACCCCCCAGGTACGAAATTTAAAGGGATATTATTGTTTGACTTTAAGCATTATTAAAATCACTGCTCCTGAAAAAACGTCCGTTTTTAAAACTTTTTTTTGCATTGATCCATGTCCCCTGGGGCAGGACCCAGGTCCCCAAACACTTTTTATGACAATAACTTGCATATAAGCCTTTAAAATTTGCACTTTTGATTTCTCCCATAGACTTTTAAAGGGTGTTCCGCGGCATTCGAATTTGCCGCGAACACCCCAAATTGTTCGCTGTTCGGCGAACTTGCGAACAGCCAATGTTCGAGTCGAACATAAGTTCGACTCGAACTCGAAGCTCATCCCTAGTTGAGAGATTAGATATGCAATTTATGCTCCTAGAACGCCTGAATGTGCTACTTCAATGTTGGGCATCTGTATGTGGCCAGGCTGTGTAAAAGTCTCACACATGTGGTATCGCCATACTCAGGAGGAGTAGCAGAATATATTTTGGGGTGTAATTTTTGCTATGTACATGCTATGTGTTGGAAATATCTTAGAAATGGACAACTTTGTGTAAAAAAAATGCGTTTTCATTTTTTTTCCACATTTTCCAAAAACTTCTAGAAAAAAATGAACCGTTCAAAAGACTCATTATGCCTCATAGATTATACGTTGGGGTGTTTGCTTTCCAAAATGGGGTCACTTTGTGGGCGTTTCCATTGTCCTGGTGCTCCAGGGCCTTCAAAAGTGTAATAGGTGGTTGAGAGATTAGATATGCAATTTATGCTCCTAAAACGCCTGAATGTGTTACTTCAATGTTGGGCATCTGTATGTGGCCAGGCTGTGTAAAAGTCTCACACATGTGGTATCGCCATGCTCAGGAGGAGTAGCAGAATATATTTTGGGGTGTCATTTGTGGAATGTACATGCCATGTGAGAGAAATAACCTGTCATAATTTGGTTTGAAAAAAAATAAAAATAAAAAAAATCTTAATTTTGCAAAGAATTGTGGGAAAAAAATGACAACTTCAAAAAAACTCACCATGCCTCTTACTAAATACCTTGGAATGTCTACTTTCCAAAAAGGGGTCATTTTGTGGGTATTTGTACTTTCCTGGCTTGTAAGGGTCTCAAGAAATGAGATAGGCCTCAGTACATCAGGTGTGATCAGATGTGATCAATTTTCAGTGATTGGCACCATAGCTTGTAGACGCTATAACTTTCACACAGACTAAATAATATCGACTAATTTGGGTTATTTTTACCAAAGATATGTAGCAGTATAAATTTTGGCCCAAATTTATGAAGAAAAATTACTTATTTGCAAAATTTTATAATACAAATGAAGAAAAATGCATTTTTTTACAAAATTTTCGGTCTTTTTTCATTTATAGCACAGAAAATAAAAAACCCAGAGGTGGTCAAATACCACCAAAAGAAAGCTCTATTTGTGCGAACAAAAAGACAAAAATTTCATATGGGTACAGTGTTGCATGACTGAGTAATTGTCATTCAAAGTGTGAGAGCACCGAAAGCTGAAAATTGGTCTGGTTAGGAAGGGGGTTTAAGTGCCCAGTTGTCAAGTGGTTAAAATCACTGCTCCTGAAAAAATGGCTGTTTGAAAAACTTGTTTTTGCATTGATAGATGTCCCCTGGGGCAGTACCCAGGTCCCCGAACACTTTTTATGGCAATAACTTGCATATAAGCCTTTAAAATGAACACTTTTGATTTTTCACGTTCGTGTCTCATAGACTTTAATGGTGTTCGCATATTCGTTCAAATTTTTGTCTGTTCTCATGTTCTAGTGCGAACCGAACCGAGGGGGGGGGGGGGGTGTTCGGCTCATCCCTACTCCGCAACATTTCGGCTCATCCCTACTCCGCAACATTGTGGGAGACAGAGTGGATTTAAAGGTTCAAGGTTTGTTTTACCCCAGACAAAGGAGATAATTCTTCGCTGTTTAAGGCGTAAACAATTAGATGGAAATGGGATGGGCGAGACTCTAAAAAAGATAAAAACTTGGGCAATATAGTCATCTTAATTACATTAATTTTACCTATCCAGGATAGAGGACCATTGTGATAATAATTCAGTAAACTGTTTTAGCAATGGAGGGAAGTTAGCTGAGTATCAGTATCAAGTCAGTTATCTTAGGAGTGAGTTGTATTCCTAGGTATGGAAGTCTATGAGGTGTCCAAGAGAAGGGAAGTGAATCTTTAGCAAGCTGAAGGTCTGGACGAGGCAAGTACAGTGCCTTACAAAAGTATTCTCCTTTTTCGTGTTTTGTTGCCTCACAACCTGCAGTTAACATGGATTGTTTGAGGATCTGCATCATTTAATTTACAGAACATGCCCACAACTTTGAAGCAACAAATAGGACAAAATAACAGAAAAAGTCAATGTGCATAACTATTCACCCCCTAAAGTCAATACTTTGTAGAGCCACCTTTTGCGGCTATCACAGCTCCAAGTCACTTTGGATAAGTCTCTATGAGCTTGCCACATCTCACCACTGGTATTTTTGCCCATTCCTCCTTGCAAAACTGCTCCAGCTCCTTCAAGTTGGATGGTTTGCGCTTGTGAACAGCAATCTCTAAGTCTGGCCACAGATTTTCTATTGGATTGCGGTCTGGGCTTTGACTAGGCCATTCCAACACATTTACATGTTTCCCCTTAAACCACTCAAGTGTGGCTTTAGCAGTGTGTTTGGGGTCATTGTCCTGCTGGAAGGTGAATCTCTGTCCTAGCCTCAAATCACACACAGAGTGGTACAGGTTTTGCTCAATAATATCCCTGTAATTAGCACCATCCATCTGAAAAATAGTGCTGATTGCTGAAAAATATCCCCACAGCATGATGCTGCCCCCACCATGTTTCACGTGTTGGGTTTACGTCAGACATAGCGTTTTCTTTGATGGCCAAAAAGTTCAATTTTAGTCTCATAAGAGCACCTTCCTCCATACATAGAGTCTCCCACATGCTTTTTCGCAAACTCAAAACATGCCATTTTGTTTTTTTGCTGAAAGTAATGGCTTTCTTCTGGCCACTCTGCCATAAACCCCAACTCTATGGAGCGTACAGCTTATTGTCGTCCTATGTACAGATACTCCAGTCTCTGCTTTGGAACTCTGCAGCTCCTCCAGGGTTACCTTAGGTCTCTGTGCTGCCTCTCTGATTAATACCCTCCTTGCCCAGTCTGTGAGTTTTGGTGTGCGGCCATCTCTTGGCAGGTTTGATGTTGTGCCATGTTCTTTCCATTTGGTTATGATAGATTTGATGGTGCTCCTAGGGATCATCAAAGATTTGGATATTTTTTTATAACCTAACCCTGACTTGTACTTCTCAACAAAATTGTCCCTTACTTGTTTGGAGAGTTCCTTGGTCTTCATGGCAGTGTTTGGTTAGTGGTGCCTCTTGCTTAGGTGTTGCAGCCTCTGGGGCCTTTCAAAAAGGTGTGTATATGTAATGACAGATCATGTCACACAGGTGGACATTATTTCACTAATTATGTGACTTCTGAAGGTAATTGGTTGCACCAGAGCTTTTTATGGGCTTGATAGCAAAGGAATGATTACATATGCTCATGCCAATTATCAGTTTTTTTTCCTGAAAAATAGTTTTATGTATATATTTTTCTAATTTTACTTCACCATCTTAGACTATTGTGTTCTGATCCATCACATATAATTCAGATTAAAAAAACATTGAACTAAAGGGCTGTAATGTAACAAAATAGGTTAAAAGCCAAGGGGGTGAATACTTTTGCAAGGCACTGTAAATGTTGAGTGCAGTCGATTTTTGATAGTTTAATAGATAGGCACCCACCATGCCTCATAACCCACTACATACAGAATGATGTCAGCTATCCCTGGACCTGGAGGTTCTCATTAGATCAAAAGAGGCCTGGGACCTTGCTACATTGGGCGCCCAACGTGGGGCCAAGGCGTTATCTCTGCAGCCTTAGCAACCGGCCTCAGCTACATTGGGATTTCATCTGGCTCCGTGGGAAGGTGGCAATTAACCTTTACACTTCTAATGGACTGTGTTGTTATGTGTATTATCAATGTGGGGAAGAACCATCAAGTCTCACTGCTCAGGAGAGAGAATCACCCTGGTCTTTTCACACTTCCCGCCAGCGCTGTGAGGGTTAATACAGACTCCAAAATGGACTCCAGTATAGTTTTGGCATGTCACAGCATGGGGGAGGCGGGCGCCACAGTTCTCAGACAACATTTGCACCAATCCGTTGGCAGGGGGAGGAGTTTACGCTCTGCAGAGGAGGATAAATAAGTGCTGCCACGTGTGTCTGATTGTGGGTTTAAGAGAAAGATGGCACAGTTTGTGAGCGAAATGGTGGATTGCAGAAAGTACGCTCCAGGTGTTTGTTTCGGTCCGAACGAAGCGAAACCTGTCCTGACTGCCACTGGAGTGCAGTATACACTGAAGGGCAAGCTTGCCTTGTATAAGGCTGGAGGCTATGAGTCTATGGGACGGATCTGTGAAAAATGTTCTGGCCTGACCACGCAGTTGAGGCCTTGGATCATCTGTGGACGCTGTGGAGAGCAATTGTTCGAGGTTGTCCCTCCAACTCTACCTCCGCAGGTCCTACAAGTTGATTGGGATGAGAATGTTGCTATCCTGGCTGGGAGTGATGTCCGGAGCCCGCCGGTTGTCACCAGAGTCATGCAGGAAGCTGCTGCCCCTGCCTCAGTGACTACTCCAGTACCCAGTGCCACGATCGCTCCCTGAGGCTGCGGTCAGGCCCAGCTGCTCGCCCTGATGTCTGAGCCACCCGGGAAGAAACAACTGGAGCCGGGTAATCTAGTGGGAAATAAGAGTGGTGTGCCTGTGGGGGAGGTGATGCCAGTGGCTGTCAAAGGGGATGCCATGGTTGTGCCAGTGAAGGCGCGTGCCAAGCACAATTACATCCTGGCTGAAGAGTGCTCCACTATTTCAGATTCTGAACTCTTTTCGGACACTTTGTCTTATACTGGAAAATGGGGTGAGAGTGATGAAGCGTTAATAAACAATGTGCTGGAGGATGAGGAGAATTGAAACTTGCTTAATCATGTATGTATATACTGCACCATGTTACTCTTATGCCGCGTACACACGATTGGATTTTCAGACAACAAATGTTCGATGGGAGCTTGTTGTCAGAAATTCAGACCGTGTGTAGGCTCCATCGGACATTTTTCCTTCGGAATTTCCAACAAACAAAATTTGAGCTCTGGATCTCAAATTTTTCGACAACAAAATCCGTTCTCATAAATTTTGATCGTGTGTACACCATTCCGACGCACAAAGTTCCATGCATGCTCTGAATCAATTACGACACGGAAGCGCTCAGTCTGGTAAAACTAGCGTTCATAATGGAGATAGCACATTCATCACGCTGCAAATTTTGAAATCTTTTAATGCAGCGCATTCTCTTCTTCTTTATAATGCTAAAATAATGAAGTTGTTTTGCTGCTCATATTCACACAGAGTTCTGAAAAAATGATTTCTTTATTATTTCTTGGGATCTCCTGAATATTTTTTTTGTCAGATCTCCATAATAATGTTTTTAATTTTTGTTGATATCTTTTTTTTTTTTATTATCAAGATCTCCTGCTTTTTTTTTTCTAGTGCTCTCCATAATATTGTTTTTCGTTTTGTGTGTCAAGTTACCACAACACCATTATTATCTTGTATTTTTTACACAGCATATTACAATCATGGTAATTAGGGAATGATGAAAGAAATACAATACATTAGCAAACATTAAATACCTAGAGTGTGATGTTAAAGAAGAAAAGTTACCCTAATATAGTCCTTCTGCAGGACCTGAATGATGGCAGAACAGGTCTCTGGAATAATAATACCCAGAGCCTGGGGGGAGATGCCTGTCGAGAATTTGATGTCCTGCAGACTTCTCCCTGTCGCCAAATACTGCAACGTGGCGACTAGGGATGAGCTTCGAGTTCGAGTCGAACTCATGTTCGACTCAAACATCGACTGTTCGCCAGTTCACCGAACAGCGAACAATTTGGGGTGTTCGCGGCAAAAAATTTTTTCTACTGCTCTCCATAATATTGTTTTTCATTTTGTGTGTCAAGTTACCACAACACCATTAATATCTTGTATTTTTTAAACCTCAAGTAGGTTGGTTTGTGTTGGTGTCCCTTGCTAATTTGACATTGTATTTAGGAAATGTGCCTGACTACTCACAAACAAACTGTCCTTTTTTAAGTAAAACACATAGGTAAGTTTTGTGAATACAAAATAGCCATTTATTATGGGTCATAATAAAATAAAGAGGAAGGCAACGCTGGAGAAACTTGTGATATTGGCAAAGCCTTTGTACCCCAGGGCACACATCAACTATTTTACAGCCAAAATTGGTAGCATGAGGAGTCCATACAATAGTGAGCACAATCCGGTCCCGAACTACAAGAGATCAGGAACAGCAGCAGATGACATATATGTCTCCAGGCTGTGGTCATACAACAGCCTGCGTCTTTTGTCAGACCAGACTGAACCCAGGCCATCACACTTTTGTCTCCCTTTCACTCTTCCTTCCAGGCTTGCTTCCAGGCTGTGTTTTTGGAGTTGTGGCAGGAGGTGGAGGAGGATGGTCAAACTCACACAGGTGGGTTTTGGTTGTGAGTTGGCCCCTCAACTTCTTATTTAGGGACAGATACATAATTTCCTCAAAGATGAGGCGTTGGCCTTCCTCCATTTCCTGCATTTTGCATGCAGCCATGGAGGCAAAGGCCTCTTGAAGAGTGGGGGTGGTTCTGAGGGCAGCATTAGCCTCCCGAATCAGCCCAAGCGCTGCCTCCTCCATGTTACTTCCCTTCCTGGGCCTTTTGGTTGGAAGGCAGGGAGAGACCTGGGATTCGGTCAGGCTACTGGACCGGGCCACCTCCTGGCTGCCACTTACCTCTGCCACCTCCTGGCTGTCACTTTCCCCGCCACCTCCTGCCTGCCACATTCCACAGCCTCCTCCTGGCTGCCAAATTCCATGCCCTCCTCCTGGCTGAGGTTTTCCTGTGTATGAAAAAGTGACGTTTTTTATCCATCAATCACACACAATTTTCAGCTCATGACTGTTGCAAATTGAATGTTAACAAATAGAAAAGACTATCATTCTGACCCCAGCATTTTTCATTCTTGTCCTAAACATTTTTGGCCACTACTGTCTATTGATATGTAAAACACTTTATTAAATCAGCAATTAGTGATCAATAATAACATCTAGTTATCATCATTAATTTTACAACAAGAAATATGTAGAACAATGCTATACCTGGCTCAAGCTGGGCTCCTCCACTTCTTCTTCCTGGCTGGAAGGCTCAGGTTGGACGTCGGAAGCCTCAGCTGGGGTGGAATGAAGCATGGAAGGAAGAGTGGAAGATAGGGTTGAGAGTGATTGCCTGACTTCAGTCCTGTCTGACAGAAAACGCAGTCTGTCATAGTATCACAGCCTGGGGACATAAATGGCATCTGCTGCTGCTCCTGATCTTATGGAATCCTGGACCTTATTGCTTTCCCTATTATAAGTGCTCCTCAGCCCACCAATTTTTGCCTTCAAATAGGGGATGGTTGCCGTGGGGATCTGCGGCTTCACCAACTCCAGCAGTTTCTCCAACACTGCCTGCCTCTTTTGTTTATGATTATAATGCGGATGTTTCACCTGCCACAGACAGGGCAGCTCCCTGTACTTGTCTATGAATAGGGGGAGAAAGTTGTGAAGTTGTCTCATTTCACAAGTGCAAGTGCACACGTCCTCATCAGGGAGATCATGGTGTGCAATCGTGATTTACAGAAGATCAAGGAAGACATCAATGATGTGGGAAAAAGACTCAAAAACATCATTGATGTTTTAGGCAGAATATAAAACACCCCAAAATTCTTCTAGACTGTTTGGTATTTTTAATTTTTTAACACATTTTAAATATTTTTGGAATTTCTAAGATGCACACAGTGTGTCAAGATGTGCTATCTGCCATCATGGGATATCAAGGTACGTGTTTTGGGGGTGCAACCCCTTCCTCGCAACTAAAGTAGATGAGAGGAAGGGATTGCACCCCCAAAACACGTCCATTGATCACCCATGATGGGAGCTAGCACATGTGGAGATTAGGCATGGGATCAGGAGGAAAATCCCCATTTTGACTCTCAATTTGTGTGCAGCTTCAAAATTTGGCTTTCACAGGGGTGACATCACCCCATCTGATGAAGGCAAGATCAACACAGTTTGGGCATACTAATGTCTGATATTGCCTTCACTTTGTCGAAGTTTAACTTTTTAAGTTCCTGAGTTGTGTATTGTTTTATGGTTTTAAACATACCTGCTTTAACACAAAAAAGGCTATTTGTACTGTCAAAAACAAAAATGTTATTACTAAAATATGTTGGTTTGTTCAAAAACCCTTTTCTAACGCACATGTGAATGTGCACAGAGTAAAAAGTTTTCTACTCAACAATGTGCGGCTTTTTCTTTCAATGCTCAATATCATTTTTTGGACTGGTTGGTATTTACACTGAAATGGAGATTATTTACTCAAGGCAAATCCACTAGACAGGTAAGAAGTGTCATAATACAAAAATATAACTACACACTGTACAAATTGAAGCACTTTTTTCCATTCTGCAATTACCTATCAAGATAATAGGAGAACAAATCTTTAAACAGTACCATGTGAAAGTATTCTAGCAGGCCCTTTCACTACATGCTTTGGTGAATTCATACAGAAATCTGACCACAAAATAAGTAGGTATAGTGTGTATGGGTTTGGCAAAGTCAGCAGATAGAGGATTGGTAGCGGTTGGGAGGAGGGAGGCTTCCAAATGATTTTGGAACCCAAAAAATAGCCTCTGGCACTCTGCATGAATTTAAGGGCACAAATAACATTTGTACACATTTTAGGGGGTGTTTAGGGTAAAGCACTACTATGGAGCTGACAAAATACATTGCTAAGTGACTAGGCTAGGTGTGTATGGGTGTGTATGGGCCCAGGATTGCATGCTGGGGAGGTAAGTGAAGGCAAATATGCATAAAGGACAAAAATGGAAGTTTAAAAAATTCAAGCATGCATGAGAACAAAGGGGACATTCACAGCATATTACAATCATGGTAATTAGGGAATGATGAAAGAAATACAATACATTAGCAAACATTAAATACATAGAATGTGATATTAAAGGAGAAAAGTTACCCTAATATAGTCCTTCTGCAGGACCTGAATGATGGCAAAAATCTCTGGAAAAATTAATACCCAGAGCCTGTGGGGAAGATGCCTGTCGAGAACTTGATGTCCTGCAGACTTCTACCTGTCGCCAAACACCGCAACGTGGCGACTAGGGATGAGCTTCGAGTTCGAGTCGAACTCATGTTCAACTCGAACATCGGCTGTTCGCCAGTTCACCGAACAGCGAACAATTTGGGGTGTTCGCGGCAAATTCGAAAGCCACTGAACACCCTTTAAAAGTCTATGGGAGAAATCAAAAGCGCTAATTTTAAAGGCTTATTTGCATGGTATTGTCATAAAAAGTGTTTGGGGACCTGGATCCTGCCCCAGGGGACATGTATCAATGCAAAAAGAAGTTTTAAAAATGAACGTTTTTTCAGGAGCAGTGATTTTAATAATGCTTAAAGTGAAACAATAAAAGTGTAATATTCCTTTAAATTTCGTACCTGGGGGGGTGTCTATAGTATGCCTGTAAAGGGGCGCATGTTCCCCGTGTTTAGAACAGTCTGACAGCAAAATGACATTTCAAAGGAAAAAAGTTATTTAAAACTACTCCTGGCTAGTAATGAATTGGTCCGACAATACACATAAAAGTTCATTTATAAAAAGGCATGGGATTTCCCCACAGGGGAACCCTGAACCAAAATTAAAAAAAAAAATGGCATGGGGCCCCCCTAAATTCCATACCAGGCCCTTCAGGTCTGGTATGGATATTCTTTTTTTTTTTTTTTGTCACTTCAGTCGACCATTTTGAGAGGTATGAATCAGCTTTGCAGTTCATTTGTCTTCCATCTCCTCTCCTTTGTCTCATCATTGTGACACTTTACCATATCAAAAATGATTAAAACCAGGTATTAATAAATCTAACATCTTGGCTTATCCCCCCCAGGGGTCTAACGTGACCGAATAGACAATATCATCTTCAACTCAATGATCCCCATCCCACCTCCCTCCCCCCTCCCATGCCACCATCCCTCCCGAACCCTATCTCTCCAAGGTCTAATTCTCCCGTCTCTCCTTCTCTATTCTAGACTTTCAGTTCTTTATTCTGCACCATGTTTTTTTAAATTTTACCCAGTGTTCCCACTCCGCTGAGCCCACAGTTCCTATTTCCTCTATTGCGCAAGCCTTTCTCTCCATATTGTATGTTTCCTCCACTGCATCTATCCATTCCCATATCTCAGGACTCTCCTTCCTCTGCCAGTTCTTCGGGATTATTCGCTTTGCGGAATTCAGGAGGTAAGGTACCAATGATTGCTTGTACTTTTTAATGTCTCCTCCTCCCCCATGGAACAGAACCTCCCAGAGATCTTCTGCTACTTCTTTTCCCGTTATTTTCTTAATTAGCACAAGTATCTTCCCCCAGAAATTTTTTATTTTAGGGCATGTCCACCACAGGTGCGCCATTGTTCCTATCTCTTGGCAACCTCGCCAGCAGTATGCCGATCCATTTTGATATTTGCTTGTTATCTCTGGGGTAAGATAGCTTCTACTTATACATTTATAGTTCATTTCTGCCGTCCGTACGTCTAAAGCTGAATTGCAAATAATTTCCAAAATTCTCCTAATTGTATTTTCATCTTTCTTTGTGCCTAGTTCCCTCTCCCATTTATTTATAAATGGGGGTATCTCCAGCTGATCCATCTTCATCAGGACTTTGTACATTTTTGAGACTGTATTTCTTGGATCTTCTGTATCGCATAACCTCTCAAAGTCCGTAAGTTTATCCCCCGCCCTAATCGGACTTGGCAGTTTACTCACAAAATGACACAGCTGGAGGTACCGCCATTCGTCTAATGCTGCGTACACACGAGCAGACTTTACGGCGGACTTTGCCCGGCGGACTGGATTTCGTCGGACAATTCGATCGTGTGTGGGCTCCAGCGGACTTTGTTTGCTCAAAAGTTGGACGGACTTAGATTTGAAACTTGTTTAAAATTTATCCGTTGAAATCGAGTCCGGTCGAAAAGTCCGCTGTCTGTATGCTAGTTCGACGGACAAAAAGCCACGCTAGGGCAGCTATTGGCTACTGGCTATGAACTTCCTTGTTTTAGTCCGGTCGTACGTCATCACGTACGAATTCGACGGACTTTGGTGGATTGTGTGTAGGCAAGTCCGTTCATTCAGAAAGTCCGTCGTAAAGTACGTCGAAGAATCCGCGGGGCAAAGTCCGCCGTAAAATCCGCTCGTGTGTACGCGGCATTACCCTCGTGTCTCCCTCCCAGCTCTAATTTCCTGCAATGTCATAATTTTACCCCCCCTAATAATGTGTCTTAATTGTGTCTTTCCCCATAGTGCATCCTTTTCTCCTATAATTTCTAATCCTGGTGGAAAAAAATTGTTATCCGTTAGTGTAATTAAAGGTGAGTTGTAGTTTCCATTAACTTTCTTATATACCCCGTCCCAGATTTTGAATACATTACGTGTTATTACATGTGTGTCTTTATCTAAAATTCTAGCATGTGGAGGATTCCAAATAACACTTCCCAATGGTGCTTTACTTAAATATTCCTCTATTCTTACCCAACGTTTTTCATTACCTCGCTTTGCCCATTCAGCCATTCTAGTCAGTACTACGGCCTTGTAATAATTCTGGATATCTGGTACTGCTAGGCCGCCGTGTGTTTTCTTTTGTTTTAAGATCCTGAAGGAAACCCTCAGTTTTTTATTTTTCCATATGAAACTCATTATAATTTTTTTTAACTTTCTCAAATAATATAGGGGAAGTGGAAGCGGTACCATCTGGAACAGATATGTGATCTTGGGGAGTAGGAACATCTTAATGACATTTATACGGCCTATCCATGAGAGGGCTTTACGGGCATAATTTTTACAGTCAGTTCTGAGTGTATCTAGCAGGGGTAAGTAGTTTATTGTGAATATTTTCTTGGTTGAGTTAGCCAACTTTATTCCTAAGTACTTTAGTTCTTTAGTCCATCTAAAACTGTGTTCTTTTTTCAATGTGTCTATTTCTATTTTATTTAGATTTATGTTTAGTATTTCTGATTTTGCCAAATTTATTTGAAAGTTAGACACCTCTCCATATTCCTTTAAGGCCTTAACTAACTTGGGCATAGTGGTCACAGGGTCCGAAATATAAAATAACACGTCGTCAGCATAAGCTGCGACCTTGTGTTCGTCTTCACCGATCTTAATACCTCTTATTTCTGGATCTGCCCGTATTGTTGCTAAGAAAGGTTCCATAGTAAGAACAAAGAGCAGCGGGGACAGGGGACACCCTTGTCTCATTCCATTTTCCATCTCAAATGGCTGAGACATTACTCCGTTCACTCCCACCTCTGTCGTAGGCTGTTGGTACAGGGTTTTGATCCGCTGGATCATTTTGGGTCCGAGTCCCATGGTCTCCAAGGTCAGGAACATGAACCCCCAGTCTACCCTGTCGAAAGCCTTCTCGGCGTCGATCAACAGTAGTAGCCCTGGGGGTCCGCTCTCGCTTGTTTTTTGCAACAAGAGTAATGTCCTGACCCCATTATCCTTCCCCTCTCTTTTAGGAACGAAACCCACCTGGTCTGGGCTGACCAAAGCATTCATTGATCCCTTTAACCTCTCAGCAAGTATCTTTGTGTAGAGTTTTGTGTCAGTATTAAGGAGAGAGATGGGACGATAACTTGAACATAGTATTTTTTCTTTTCCTTCTTTGAGTATGACCATGATGGAAGCCTTTAAGGCCTCCTTGCTCATCTCGTATCCTTCTCCCAGCCCATTAAAATACTGACACAACCTAGGGATCAATACTTCTTTAAATGTTCTATAATAGGTTAGTGTAAATCCATCCGGGCCTGGACTTTTCCCGAGAGCCATTCCTGCTATTGCTTTTCTCACTTCTTCTTCAGAAATTGGTGTTTCCATACATTCTCTTTCCACTTCTGTAATCTTAGGCAGCATTGCCTTCTTTAAATACTTATTGTTTCTCTCTCTTCTATTGTTATAGGGCGTACACACGGTCGGACTTTGTTCAGACATTCCGACAACAAAATCCTAGGATTTTTTCCGACGGATGTTGGCTCAAACTTGTTTTGCCTACACACGGTCGCACAAAGTTGTCGGAATTTCCGATCGACAACCACGCGGTCACGTACACCACGTACGACGAGACTAGAAAAGGCCGGTTCAGAACCAAGCGCCGCACCCTTTGGGCTCCTTTTGCTAATCTCGTGTTAGTAAAAGTTTGGTGAGAGACGATTCGCACTTTTTCAGACTCGTGGTTTTCAGATCGTTTTCTGTCGTTCAGTTTGTGCTTGTGGGTTTGTATCTGCTCTTCAGTGCGTCAGTTCGTATCAGAGTTTTCTGTGTGATCTTGCCTGCTCGTTGCTGTTTTTCAGGTTGCTCTTCACAGGCCTTGCTGTTATTCAGTGCGTTCTGTTACTTCGTTCTGAGCAGCCGACCGTTTTCTAGGCATGTTTCGTATGCGTACTCCTCGTAGAGTTCGTGCTGTGCGGGGGCTTGGTGTTGGGGTCCTGACCTTGACACAAGTCCAGTCCATGAACAGGGTGGGGAGGAGTTCATGGACCAAGAATTGGTTGCTTCAGCATGACCAGTTCTGTCACATGCCTTTGCTCCGTGAGATCCGTGAGAATAATCCTGATGATTTCAGGAACTTTCTCCGGATGACGGACCCCGTGTTTCACCGTTTGTTGGCTTCGCTGACCCCCTATATCAGCAGGCAGGATACCTGCATGAAGCAAACCATCACTCCGGAGCAGAGGTTGGTCGCTACCTTGCGGTATTTGGCCACAGGGAGAAGCCTGAAGGACTTGAAGTTCTCGACAGGCATCTCCCCCCAGGCTCTGGGTATCATTATCCCAGAGACCTGTTCTGCCATCATCCAGGTCCTGCAGAAGGAGTATATGAAGGTAAGATTTTTATCCTTTTATATCACATTTTATTGTATTGAATGTTTGCTAATATATTGTATTTCTTTCCTCATTCCCTAATTACCATGATTGGAATATGCTGTGAATGTCCCCTTTGTCCTCATGCATGCTGGATTTTTATGTAATTATTCGTTTAGGTCCTTCATACATATTTGCCCTTCACTAACCTCCCCAGCATGGTGTCTCCTGCCCTATATTCATCTCATGTAGTCACTTAACAATGTATTTTATCAGCTCCATAGTAGTGCTTTACCCCAAACACCCCCTAAAATGTTTGGTAATGTTATTTTTGATTTTAATTCAGGCAGAGTGGCAGAGGCTTTTTTTTGTGGTGTCCCCAAATAATTTTTAGTAACCCTCCCTCCCCCAACTGCTAGGTCAGCTGAAACCAATTCTCTATCCTCAATCATCTATCTGCTGACTTTTCCAAACCCATACATACTATACCCACCTCTTTAGTGCTCAGATTTATGGATGAATTCCCCAAAGCATGTAGTGCAAGGGCCTGCCTGTATACTTTCCAATGGTACTGTTTAAAGTTTTTGTATCCTATTATTATCTTGATAGGTAATAGCAGAATGTCCAAATGTCCTCAAATGTGTACAATGTGTATTTATATCTTTGTATTATGACACTTCTTACCTGTCCAGTGGGCTGCCAATAGTGTAACTAAGGAGGGGCTGTTCCAAGTAATACCCATTATTTAGGCATTCATCTCTCAATGAAGTGAAGAGGGTTACCTGTCCAAGAGTTCCCCCCCCTATAATGTTAGAAATGGCCCATGAGAGGGGGGGAGGGGGAATATGATAGGTGTACCTTATACTTTGGCCTTGTTAAATTCCCCTTACTAAATGCTATCTGGAGGTTGCCCCATAATGTTTGTGTATAATCTGCTTGCCATGTTTCTGTGAAAAAATAGTAATGTTTATTGTTTTTTCCTCAACAGTTTCCTTCCAGGCCACAGGAATGGCAGACTGTGGCCTCCCACTTTGCCCAGCGGTGGGACTTTCCTAGCTGCGGAGGGGCAATTGATGGGAAACACGTCCACATCGTCCCAACACCCAACTCGGGGTCGTACTATTATAATTACAAGGGGTTTAATAGTATAGTGATGTTGGCGGTGGTGTCGGCTAATTACGAATTCTTGTATGTGGACGTGGGGAAGAATGGCCGGATGTCCGATGGTGGAGTCATCGCCCAGACGGAGTTCTACAGGCATCTCCAGAATGGCAGCTTGGACTTGCCAGCTCCAGAGGACAATGTTGAAGGTCTCCCATTTGTGTTCGTTGCTGATGAAGCGTTTGCGCTGGGGGACCACCTGATGCGGCCATTCCCGATGAGGCCCCCCCCCCGGAACAGAGGGTTTTTAATTACCGGCTGGCCAGAGCCCGAAGAGTGGTGGAGAACACATTTGGAATCCTGGCCAGCCGGTTCCGACTATTTCTGACACCCATCCATATGGCGGAGTATAAACTGAACCATATAATACTTGCGTGCTGTGTTATCCATACTTTTTTTAAGAAAACATTCTGCCAACTATGCTGGCTCAGTTGGGCCTGAGGCCGTAATCCAAAATCCAACAACACTGACGGCGCTTGAAAGTGGCCGTCCTGGCTTGCCCTCCCTGAGTGCCCGTGATGTCCGGTTACGATACCTGGAGTTCTTTGCGGGTAGGGGGGCTATCAATATGCCAGACAATATGTGAAGCCTTTTTGAAATAAAAAAAAAAAGAAATTCTTTGTGGACATTTACTGCTTGTGTTTGTTTTAGCTGACCCTGACAGAAATGATTTGAGTGCAGAAAATGTCGTGATTGGGTAACCTTATACAAAGCACTGTTGGCTGGTATTTCCTAAATGCAAAAACACATTTCACTACAAGTGCACTTGCAACTGCACTGAACCTGCACTTGTAGTGCAAAGTGGATTTGCCCTTAGGAAATAACCCCCATTTTTGCATAAAACAGCTATTACATCACCCCAAAAGTGTTGTAGTGTTGAGACAATAATCCACACATTCTTGAGTAACCAACTTTTTTATACCTGCACAATCACATGTGCATTTACCAAAGGTTTTTAAAACAAACCAACATGTTTGTTGTATAGCAATTTTTGCAGTAGCATTAGCAAAATTCTAAATATCCATTTCAGATAAAATAGGCCTGTGTAAAACCAACAAGAAAGCCAAAAAACTTGAACTTACAAAGTTCACATTAGGTAAAACCTGAAGGCTATATCAGACATCAGTATTTAGGAACTGTGTTTGATATAGTGTTCAGATGGGGGGAAATCACCCCTGGAAAAGCCAAATTTGGAAGATGCACACCAATTTACGAATGTCAACATGTGCTATCTGCCATCATGGGGGATCAAGGGACGTGTTTTGGGGGAGCAAGCCCTTCCTCAACGCGACTTTATAATTGAGGAAGGGGTTGCACCCCCAAAACGCGTCCATTGATCTCCCGTGATGGCAGATAGCACATGTTGGCACACTGTGTGCATCCTCCAAATTTGGCTTTTCAAAACATTGCAAAAAAATTTAAAAGATTGAACCACAATACAAAAAGTGATTTTGTGGGGTTTTAAATTCGCCCCAAAACATCAATGATGTTATTATTTTTTTTAATAACATCATGGATTTTTTGCTGGATGTTTTGCAGTTCGGCATTACACCCCATGATCTCCCCGATCAGGATCTGGGCACTTTCAGAAGTAAAGCGTTCTCTCTCCCTCACATCACGATCACCTAAAAAGAGATAAATAAAAAAAAAAAGGTCTCAAAAATCTGCCACAATCCATCTCTTACCTGAGCCTGTGGTCGCAGACACTCACCTGTTGTGGTGCCAATCTCCACCACATCTTCTTCTTCCTCCTGCTCTTCTTCGTTTGGGGGTATTTCACCTTCTTCCATAGGTGGGGGGTCTGTGGTCTCCTCGGATGAGGGGTGTCCTCCGAGTCTTTTCTCCCCTATGTAAAACAAAAATGGTATAATTAGCACACAGATATTTGATGGCAGAACTAGAAATAGGAAACATTGCTTGGAAGTGGGGTACAATTGTCAATTTTAGCAGAGTTCCAAGATGTCTTTTTTTTATTGCCCTTTGTCAAGCTGCAATACTTTACCTGTTTGGTACAAGCTTCACAGATGGAGACCCCCCTATAGTATACACTGGAGCACCTGTGTGGCCCCCTAATAAAAAGGGTGTTCTTGTGTCCCACACTAGTGCTCCAGTGTCCAGATGTGAAAACAGCTGCTCAGTGTCCTCTCCTTACACACAATCGAGTTTGCATTTCATTCTAGTAACAAACCCATCTACACAAACAAATATTTGGCATCCAAGTAGGCCCAAAAAAAATGTGGGAATATGCATATGGCCTAAACAATGGTGTTCTAGAGGCCGAAAGAAAAATGTTTGATACGAACGAATGATGGGCCCATGAACATTAAAGTTGCCCTTTTAAACGTTACAATTAATAAAAGCATATGGAGCAGCACAAACGGAATAAAGACAGAAAGAATAGGAACCCAGCACAACTACTTACTTTTTTGCAGCACTCTCCGGATCTTTCGGTACTGCTCTGGCTCTCTCAACTTCAGGTCAGACCACCGCTTCCTGAGCTGATCTTTAGATCTTCGTACCCCGAAATTCCTGTGAAGGCTTTTGACCACTTTAGCAATGATTTTGGCCTTTCTGATGTTGGGGTGGGGGTAAGGCCCATACTTCCCGTCATAGTCGGACTTCTTCATGATGTCGACCATCTCCAACATCTCCCCAAAGGACATATTTGTGGCCTTAAAACGTCTCCTTCTGGATCGGGACGTGCCTGGATCCGGGCTTTCCTCCTCCTCCTCCTCGTTGCTATAATTAGCACACACCTGCTCTAACTCCGCCATCATGCTCTTCACCCACTGCGCCGAATGAAAAGGGGCGGGGAATAGACTAGAAAGAACGTCAGGGGCGGGCGGAGTTACACGCATGCGCAGTGTGTATAAAGCGTAACACGCGTGCGTATTACGTACGATCTGTGAGCGGAGGAAGGAGCATTGGACGCGCCGATCGTAAGAACGAAGGTAAGAGACAAACTTGTGCCTATACTGCTTCTAGATTGAGGCCTATATTGTAACAAGATTAGGAGAGTTTTGTCTGACATTAGGCTTTGTCTTGTGTTGTGTCTTGCAGTGAACATGGATATGCTACTCAAAGATAATGACTTCATGTCAGTATTCCTAGAGATGCTAAGGGAGCTGCCCTGTCTGTGGGAGATTAACCACCCCCATTTCAAGAACCAAGCAAAGAGGAAGGCAGCACTGGTGCAATTGTTGGAAATTGTGAAGCAGGTGATCCCCACGGCAGACATCACCTATTTAAAGATCTTCATTGGTGGCCTGAGGAGTACATATCTAAGGGAGCGCAAGAAAGTCCTGGATTCACAGAGATCCGGAGCAGCAGATGACATCTATGTCCCCAGGATGTTGTACTACGACAGGCTGCATTTTCTGGCAGGCCAGACTGAACCCAGGTCATCCCTCTCCAGTCTTCCTTCCACGCTTCCTTCCCCCCCGGCTGAGGCTTCTGACGCCCAACCTGGGCCTTCCAGGCCACATGTGGAGGAGCCCAGATTGAGCCAGGTATAGCATTCCTCTAAATATTTCTGCTTGTCCAATCAATGATGTTAACTAGATGTTAGTTGGGAGTACTAATTTAGGATTGTGATTGATGATGCAAAACATTACAAGCATGTCCCTTTTTCATACACAGGGAAGTCTCAGCCAGGAGGTGGCCGGGCCGAGCCGGCTGGCTGATCTGCAGGTCCCTCCACCCCCCCTGAAAAGAGAAAGTGGCAGTAGGAGGAGTGCCCTAGAGGAGGCTGCCATAGGATTCTTTTGGAGGGCTACAGAGGTCCTGGGAGCACGACAGACCGTGGAGGAGGACATTGCTGCCGTCATTGCATATAAAATGCAGAGGATGGAGGAGGGCCAACAAGTAATGTGTGAGGCCCTCATATCGGAGGCTCTGGAGAAAGGTATGAGGGGCCAAATTACACCTCAAACACACCTTTGCGATGGTCCTCCTCCTCCTCCTGCAGGTCCTCCTCCTCCTCCTCCAGGTCCTCCCAGTCCTCCTCCTCCTCCAGGTCCTACTCCTCCTTCTGCCACATCTCCAACTGCACAGCCACAGCCCGGCAGGAAGCGTGGAAGGAAGACCAGACAGTGATTGCCCTGGGTTCAGTCTTGTCGGCCAAAAAATGCAGCCTCTTGTGGTACCACAGCCTCGGGACACACATGTCATCTGCTGCTTTCCGGATCTCTGCGAATTCTGGACCAGACTGCCCTCCCCTACATATGGACTCCTCAGGCCACCAATTTTGATGTTGAAGAATTGTTGTCTGCCGTGGGGGTCCCAGGCTTCACTAATTTCTCATGTTTCTCCAGTGTTGCCTTCCTCTTTGTTTGGTTCTGATACCTTAATAAAGGATTTTTGTTTTGAATTATACTCTCCTATGTGTTTTACTTCAAAAATGACTGTCAGGGAAATGCCAGAATCAGGGCCTGTCAGTATAGGCATTTCCCCATGCGCCTGCGTGGTAGAATTGCACATCGGCACGCACCGTTTCACAGTCAGCGGGTACGAGCGCGTGTTCCGAACGGAGCAGCTCACGTGGGTGCACGACGCAGCGCATCATTACGAACGCGTGCACGCACATCGGGACGTTCCCCTGGCGGGCCTATATAAAGACAGCTATGCCTGTGTTTTGTTGCTGGTTTGTCTTTTCAGCTCCTGTAACCTGCTCCTGAATCCCGTGTACCTGTGCCTACCCGTTGTGACCCGGACCAACCCCGACTCTGCTTGAACCTCTCTTGTGCTTGACCCTCGGCTGCCTTCTGGACTTCGCTACCTGCCTGACTACCCGTGTTTGACCCCCGGCCTGCTCCTGGACTTGCTTCTGCCTTACCCTACTGTGGATTATCTGCCTGCCTGATTTCCTGTGTTTGACCCTCGGCCTGCTCCTGGACTTGCCTCTGCCTCACCCTACTGTGGATTATCTGCCTGCCTGACTACCTGTGTTTGACCCCCGGCCTGTTCTTGGACTTTGTCTCAACCTTACCCAGTGTTGGACTTTTGCCTACTTGCATACCGGTGTTTGACCCTCGGCCTGCTTCCAGACGTCTGCCTTGCGGTTGACCCTCAGTACCCGGCTCAGCTACCCAGCACGGATCTCTTCCCTGCTTGAAGAATCGCCCAGCTCCTCTACTACCTGCTGGCGACCCGTGCTTCTTCGTGCCCAATACCCGCTGTGCCACTTCCAGCGGGTATCGTGAGCCCAGCTGCAAGGGGAGCCTCTCTCAGCAACTCGGCCTTGGTGAGTACCTGACAGTACAAACCAGCCATGAGCGAGGCCGACAGAGCTGGCTCTCCCCTTGAGGCACTCTGCCAGCAAGTCACAGCCCTCACCCAGGCTGTCCAGAGACTCCAAGACGGCTACTTTCAGATTGAGGGTCATCTGCAACATCTAACCACATTTCCTAACCCCTCGGACGCCGCATCAGCATCTGCCAGTGGAACATCTTTCTCTCGGGATCAAGCCAACCCGGCTTCTGCAGCAGTAATGACTTTACCTGAACCCAGGGTTCCCATGCCGGAACGATTCTCCGGTAACCGGAATAAGTACAGGGCATTTAGGAACGCTTGCTTACTATACTTTGCCCTTCAACCCATGACTTTTTATTCTGAGACTGTGAAAGTGGGGTTTATTATCTCTTTGCTTTCTGACGAACCGCAATCCTGGGCTCACAACCTCCTTGAGCAAAAGAGTCCCCTCCTTGACTCTGCAGATGCATTTTTTGTTTCCATGGCCCAGCTATACGACGATCCTCAGCGTACTGCCACGGCTGAGTCCGTCCTGCATACCCTGACCCAGGGAAAAAGACCAGTGGAAGATTACACTGTGGAATTTCAAAAATGGTCAGGGGACACCAGCTGGAACGAGGCTGCATTAAAATATCAGTATCGCCAGGGACTCTCTGAGATCCTAAAGGATGAACTGGCTCGAGTAGATACCCCGGCCTCTCTAGAAGTCCTGATCCAGCTCGCTACTAAACTGGACAGACGCCTCTGGGAACGTCGCAGCGAGCGTTTCCAGTCTCCAAGGCCCACTTGGATGATGCCACGGGTACCACCTGTTCCTGCACCCCCTACAATTTCTTCGTCATCCTCTCACGGTGAGCCCATGCAACTGGGTCTAGTTCGACCCCCACTTTCTCCTGATGAAAAGCTCCGCCGGCGCCAGGCCAACCTTTGTCTATATTGTGGAGGGGCCGGTCACTTCTTAAACAACTGCCCTGTGAGACCCAGTAAGTACCGCACTCGGTCTGCCACGAACTTTCAAGTCGCTAGTTCAAGCCAGTCTCATCTTGTCCTCATGATCTCATTACAGGTGGCGGAAGAGAAGGTCCGGTTACCAGCCATCGTTGACTCAGGAGCCTGCAGTTGCTTCTTGGATGCATCTTTGGCCCAAAACCTGCACATCCCTCTCCAAGTTAAGGAGCAACAGCTACAAATCCATCTGGCAGATGGATCCCTACCCTGTTCTGGGCCTGTCACACAGGAAACGAAGCCTATCCTCACTCATATAGACTCTGATCATTCCGAATTTCTTTGCTTTGACATTATAAGTTCACCTATGTTTCCCATCATTTTGGGGTTTCCATGGTTGCAGGCCCATGATCCTCAGATAAACTGGAGCAAGAAAGAAGTCCTCTTCTCTTCCATGTACTGCTCTCAACACTGCTTTTCACCAAAATACAGTAACAGAACGGTTCCATGTCTAACGTTACAACCAGTACCGGATAATCTCCAACATGTCCCAGCAGCATACCATGAATTCCTGGACATCTTTGATAAGAAGAAAGCTGACAGTCTACCTCCGCACCGACCCTATGATTGCCCCATCGACCTCCTACCTGGCTCCGAGATCCCTTTCGGCCGCATTTTCCCTCTATCAGAGATCGAGCTAGAAGCCCTTCGCTCCTACATCGATGAAAATCTCAAAAAGGGATTCATCCGGGCTTCTTCTTCTCCAGCTGGAGCGGGAATCTTTTTTGTGGAGAAAAAGGATGGATCCTTGAGGCCTTGTGTGGACTATAGGGAGCTTAACAAAGTTACCATCAAGAACAGATACCCACTCCCTCTTATTCCTGAACTTTTCCAGCGTCTCCGAGCCGCTCAGATCTTTACTAAATTAGATCTCCGGGGGGCGTACAATTTGGTTCGGATACGACAAGGAGATGAATGGAAGACAGCTTTCCGGTCCAGATTCGGGCATTTTGAATATTTGGTGATGCCCTTTGGTCTCTGCAATGCCCCAGCTACATTTCAACATCTAGTCAATGACATCTTCCGTGAGTATCTAGATAACTTTGTAATTGTTTATCTCGATGACATCCTGATCTTTTCCACCACTTTAGAAGCACATCGTACCCATGTGAAGAAAGTACTCTCGGTCCTCAGAAGACATGGCCTATACTTAAAAGGGGAAAAATGTGACTTCGAGAAAACCACCATCCAGTTTCTTGGATTCATTATCTCAGTAGGAGGGGTCGCAATGGATCCGCAGAAGGTTAGGGCCATCCAGGAATGGCCAGCTCCCATAGACAAAAAGGGAATTCAGCGATTTGTTGGCTTCGCCAATTTCTATCGCAGATTTATTAAAGGTTTCTCCTCTATCATCTCCCCTATTACTCAACTAACACGCCAGCAGACTAGATTCCAATGGTCCCCAGATGCTCAAGGAGCCTTCGATGAACTAAAGAGACTGTTTATATCGGCTCCTGTCCTCCAACATCCCAATCCAGTCCTGCCTTATGTGCTTGAAGTGGATGCTTCAGAATCAGCAATAGGGGCGATCCTGTCTCAGAGAAGCGGCCAAAAAGCCCTGCTCCATCCAGTGGCCTTTGCCTCTCGCAAGCTCACCCCTCCGGAGAAGAATTATGATGTCGGGGATCGAGAGTTACTTGCTATAAAGTTTGCCTTAGAAGAATGGAGATATCTGCTGGAAGGGGCATCCCAACCCATCATGATCTTCACTGACCACTGTAACCTAGAATGTCTTCGAACAGCTAAACGCCTCCGACCTCGTCAGGCCCGTTGGGCCTTATTCTTCTCGAGGTTTAACTTCCATATTACCTATCGACCTGGCTCCAAGAACGGGAAGGCGGACGCACTTTCCCGTATGTTCCCAGAAACCAGTGGACCGGAAGAACCCGGAACCATCCTAGCTCCTCACCACTTTCTCAGCCTGGTTCAGCCCAATCTTAGGTCAATTATTATACAGGCCTCCAGTCAATGTACAGAACCTGAAGTATCTGCCCTAGTAAAGAAGGATGGTCTGCTATGGGCCCAGGACAAGGTATTTGTGCCACTCCCAGTAAGACTTCAGATTCTTCAAACCTTCGACGATCACAAGTTGGCAGGACATTTTGGTCTACAAAAGACCTCCGAACTAATTGGTCGCTCGTTCTGGTGGCCGGGGTGGAGACAAGACTGCAGAAGATACATACAATCTTGCATCACTTGCCAACGCAATAAGGGATCTAATGCCAAGTCGTGGGGTCTTTTAAAATCCTTATCTATACCAAAACGTCCCTGGACAGAGGTCTCTATGGGCTTTATTGTCGATCTGCCTCCTTCCGAGAAGTTTACTACCATCTTAGTGGTTGTTGACCGTCTTTCAAAGATGGCCCACTTCCTGCCATTGGTAGGCACCCCCTCTGCTTCCACAACCGCAGAGGTCTTTATAAAAGAAGTAGTGAGACTCCATGGTGTCCCCCACAACATTGTATCCGATAGGGGGATTCAGTTCACGTCAAGATTCTGGAAGGATATGTGCAAGTCTTTAGAAATCAAGACATCCCTTTCTTCCGCCTATCACCCACAAAGTAATGGCCAGACAGAAAGAACAAATCAATCTTTAGAGCAATACCTTCGATGTTTCTGCTCCTGGCCCCAGGACAACTGGTCTTCCCTCTTACCGTGCGCAGAGTTCGCCTATAACAATTCTGTACATTCCACCATCAACCAAACACCTTTCTGGGCAAACTATGGTTTTCACCCTTCCTTTCTCCCGGATTCTATTCCCGAAATCACTACTCCCGCAGTACAAGACCGTATACGTGCTATTCAAGCGAACTTTTTGCAAATCCAGGAAGCGATGAAGAAAGCTCAAGAAAGTTATGAAGAATTCTATAACAGGGGAAGAAGAAGTAACCCAAGTTTCAAGGTTGGAGATAAAGTTTGGCTATCAGCCATCAACCTCAAATTACCTTGCCCATCACGCAAAGTAGGGCCAAAATTCATTGGTCCTTTCGAGATTAAGAGAGTCGTAAACCCCGTGGCTTTTGAACTGACCTTACCTAATTCTTATCGGATACACCCGGTGTTCCATGCCTCCTTACTAAAACCATTTACTCCTAACTCTTTTCCAGGAAGGGAAGAACTACCTCCTCCACCAATCCGGATTGAAGGGGAGGAAGAATTCGAAGTGGAGGCAATAGTAGATTACAAATGGAGGAGGGGGCAGGAACAGTATCTAGTTAAATGGAAGGGGTACCCCCCGGAGGACAATTCTTGGGAGCCCGCTAGCAATATTCATGCCCCTCGTTTAGTGCGAGAATTTCACAAGAGACATCCTGGGATCCGAGCTAGGTTGGGCTCACGTGGGTGCACGACGCAGCGCATCATTACGAACGCGTGCACGCACATCGGGACGTTCCCCTGGCGGGCCTATATAAAGACAGCTATGCCTGTGTTTTGTTGCTGGTTTGTCTTTTCAGCTCCTGTAACCTGCTCCTGAATCCCGTGTACCTGTGCCTACCCGTTGTGACCCGGACCAACCCCGACTCTGCTTGAACCTCTCTTGTGCTTGACCCTCGGCTGCCTTCTGGACTTCGCAACCTGCCTGACTACCCGTGTTTGACTCCCGGCCTGCTCCTGGACTTGCTTCTGCCTTACCCTACTGTGGATTATCTGCCTGCCTGATTTCCTGTGTTTGACCCTCGGCCTGCTCCTGGACTTGCCTCTGCCTCACCCTACTGTGGATTATCTGCCTGCCTGACTACCTGTGTTTGACCCCCGGCCTGTTCTTGGACTTTGTCTCAACCTTACCCAGTGTTGGACTTTTGCCTACTTGCATACCGGTGTTTGACCCTCGGCCTGCTTCCAGACGTCTGCCTTGCGGTTGACCCTCAGTACCCGGCTCAGCTACCCAGCACGGATCTCTTCCCTGCTTGAAGAATCGCCCAGCTCCTCTACTACCTGCTGGCGACCCGTGCTTCTTCGTGCCCAATACCCGCTGTGCCACTTCCAGAGGGTATCGTGCGCCCAGCTGCAAGGGGAGCCTCTCTCAGCAACTCGGCCTTGGTGAGTACCTGACAATGACAGTTTGTGAGGGTTCAGGTACATTTCAAATATACAATGTGAAATGAACAAGGGACACCAACACCAAACAATCTCCTGGAGATTAAATACACCTGACCTAAATAATGCCTTATTTGCTATTTGGATTTGTGTTAATTATTATTGCTTACCGATGTTTGAATTATATGATTTATGTATCAACATACCCTTTGGAATCATACATACTACTTTTTTCAACCTTTGTCACACAATTTTTCTATTACAGGCTCGTTTGTGTAACTAGGACCCTGTGGTTCTCTATGTTGGTTACACACTTTGTGGCTGGACACTGTGTGCCGACGCACAGGTATATTCCCGCTGTCCCCATGGACCCCTGTGGACTGTCGGGTTAGTGGGGGTTTTAGCCCCCGTATCCTGTGTCTCCGCCCACTTCTTATATTGCACCTAGGTGGGTTCCATCCCCGGATCGCATTGTTTTCCTGGCCCTCCGGCATCCTTGCGGGGGGGGGCGCGGTCGTGCCCCCCTTTCGGGGGGTGTCTCGCCAGCGCTGTTCGTGCCTGTACGGACGCCCGGGGCAGATCATTCTTGTCTGCCCTGGGTGTCCGCGCTTTGCTCGCACTTTCTGGCCCCCCTCATTCCATCGGCCGATGAGGAGTGACGGCGCCCTGGTACCTCCCATTCCATGGCGTTCCGTCCTCTCATTCGCCACGCGTTGGCCGCTATGTCTGAGCATGCGCACGCGATGCATGTCGGAACCTGTAGTTCCGAGGCACCGCGCTATGCGCACGCGCGGACGCCCTTCACTCGCGTCCGCACACCTGATCATTATTTGATCAGGTGTGGGGGGTACATTAGTAACCGGCCAGTCCCTCAGTTCACATGCCGGACGAGGGACGTGCCTGCATATGCTCCACACACAGCAACCAGGTAATCCTTGATCCTCACTACATTTACAACACCTTTTGAATTTTACCTTTCATTGAGCCCTCAATCATTCCCTTTAGGAGCTATTATCTGGGAGTTACCATCCACTTCCTTGGCAATCCTCAATACTGACCTTCTATGAGCTACATTTTCTGCTACACAGCTGACCAGGTAAATCACTCCCTGCCTTTTCAGCAGTCCCATTGTTCCCTACAACATAGTCTTTGCTGTCCTAACACAGCCCCCTTTCATCTATTTCTCTTCAGGATCCACTGCACCTGCTGCTTCTCCAAAAAGACTCTGCCTTATGTATTTGACCCTGTAAACACCTTAATCAGCCATTTGTTTTGCAGTGTACTCCAATAAGTAAGTCTCTTTTCGGAATTATTTTCCTCTCCATCTTTATGACGACCATCAGGCCCATTTTTAAAGCAATACTTATTTTCCCATATAGGCCACTTATTAATCGATTGCCAACCCCGTCAACTGCCTGGCTGTGTGTGCGCATTCATCTACAGGCACCTCGTGCCTCTTGCAACTTACTGTTTTTAACTAATAGCGTGAGTTTTCTATATTTTTAAAAAATATATATGTATTTTCCCTACTTTATGTAACCGATGCACAATTGCATCATCTCTAGTATTCCTTTAAACGCAACGTTTAATCTACATCTAATATCTACTCACCTATTTCCAATGCATTCCTTTGCCAGGTCTACTGTGTGCCCCCTGCAGTCACATTACACGGCGCGGCCTGCCCCTTCCCCCCCTGTGGTGACACTTTTCGCGCCCCCCCTTGGGTGTCGGTCTTTCAGGTATGTTTGCGTTACCGGAACCATTGGAGCCACTTATTTGCATGATTGTCCAGCCACAATACTTCATTATTCTACTGTGTATTAAATATTGTATTGTGAAATATTTCCGTTCATATGATGTTTTCTGTATCCCTATGTACAGACCTCTTTATACCCACTTGGAGCTCTTATTCCCTGAGGAAGCCAATGTCTTGGCGAAACATGTAGGAAACCGAGCCCCTATCCCGACGGCCATCTCCACCTGGCCTACTCTACTATACCCTGGGTCGCACGCAATATACAAGTCTATTTTAAATGTAAACGATCTAAATGTTTTTTCATGTGTGTATTATTACCAATTAATAAACTTTGTATTTTTGCTATTTTAAATCCTCTTTTCCCTCTCTGTATTATTTGACCTTAGCACCGTTATAATCCCCTGTCCCTACATCCATTAGCTATCTAACTTCTCTGGGATGAGGTGCTGTATCCAATTGTACCATCTAGCCACCACCACATTATTAAATAATATAAGTTATCAATGGTGTTGGGGTAACTTGACACACAAAACACACACAAAAATATTCTGGAGTAAAAATAAAAATAACATTGAACAAAGATCAGCCTTGGAAAAAATACAAACATTAAAGAAAAAAAAGGCTGAAAACCCCCCCAAAAAAATATATATATAAAACTGTCAGATGTGACAACTAATAACAATATATTGAGGGAATCCCACTATAAAAACACAAATAAAACTTTGTGAGAAGTGTGTGTGAATATGAGCAGCAAAACTACTTCATTCTTGTCACATTATAAAGAAGAAGAGAGTGCGCTGTATTAAACCATTTTTAACATTGCAGCGTGACGAAAGTGCTGTATCCATTGCGAATGCTAAGTTTACCAGAACGAGCTGTCCCGTCTCGGAATTTCTTCTGAGCATGCGTGGCACTTTGTGCGTCGGAACAGGCCACACACGGTCGGAATTGACGAGATCGGATTTTGTTGTCGGAAAATTTTATCTCCTGCTCTCCAACTTTGTGTGTCGGAAAATCCGATGGAAAATGTCCGATGGAGCCCACAACACGATCCGATCGGACATTTTCCATCGGAAAATCCGACCGTGTGTACGGGGCATTAAGCTGAGTACCCTGTTTAGGAATCGAATATAGCTCCTGATAATAGTTTTTAAATACCTCTGCTACTTTTCTGGAGGAGTACTCTGTATGGCCCTCTTTGGTCTGGATTTTTTCTATAAAGTTCCTGGCTTTCCGTTTTTGCACTATTTTTGCTAGGTGTTTACTCGGTTTATTAGCCCAACAATACCTATCTCCTGTGATCTTCCTATGTGTCGTTCTGACTTCTTGTTCCATTAAATTTTTCAGCTCTGCCCTTTTGATTACTATGTGTTTATATGTCGCTTGGAACAATTGTCCTGATTGTATCTTATGTTTCTGTTCTAAGCTGGTTAGCTCCTCTGTTAATTTTTGAATTTTCTTACCTCTCTCTTTTTTCTGCCTTGACCCTAACTCAATTAGTACTCCTCTTATGTAAGCTTTATGGGCCTGCCATAAGGTGGACCCAGGTACTTCTCCTGTGTCATTTACCACAAAATAATTCTTCAGTTCCTTATTAATTCTATTGAACCCTTCCTCCCCCCTTATTAGTTCTTCATTTAGGCGCCATTGCCCTGAATGTCTATTTTCTTCGCCTATTTTTATTTCCATGGTCATTGGTGCGTGGTCTGAGTAAGTTATATTTCCTATCCAAGAATCTACCACCTTCTCAATTTCCCTATGGTCAATCAGACCATAATCGATCCAGGAGTATGACCCGTGCACAGGGGAATAAAACGTGTAGTCCCTTTTTCGTGGATGTTGCACTCTCCATATGTCTACCAGTTGAAGGCTGGCGAGTTTTTGCCTGATCTTTCTTAATTGCCCACTGTTCTTCCCCTGTGCTCGGGCCATACTATCTAAGCCCGGATCCAAACAAAAATTAAGGTCCCCCATTATTATCAAGTGCCCTTTCCTAAACTCTGTTAACTTCTCCAAAGTTTTTGCCACATATTCTATCGGGTTTTTATTTGGTACGTAGATATCAGCTAGTGTATACTCTCTTTCGTTTAATCTACCTCTTAGGAATAAGTATCTACCTTCTGTATCCACTAATCTCTCTTCCAGCATGAACCTAATTCTTTTTGAAAATCCAATGGCAACCCCCCCTGTTCTATTTGAAATAGTATCTCCTTGGTACCAGGTCGGGTATTCCCCCGAGAAGATCTTAATCTTGATTGATGTGATATATGTGTTTCTTGAAGGAATACCACCTCTGGTCCAAGCAGTCTAAGCTCATTAAAGATACTTCGTCTTTTGTGGACCGTATTTAGGCCTTTGACATTGTATGTTATGCATTTTATTGTGGTTAGTGTCATTTTTCTACCTCCCTTCCATCGCACTCTGTCATTAGACCCTGGAGAAATTTAACAATCCCATCTATCTTAGACCCTGGAGAGATATCCCTTATTTTAATTATTAAAGTTAAAGTGCAAACCCTTCCCTTCTCCCACTCCCCTGCCCCCCCTCCCTCTCCCCCTCTCCCCCTCTCCCCCTCTCCCATCCCCCCCCAACCCCCTTTTGGTCTTCACTGGACCCTTCGGCCAATGTGGATCACGTAAATCGTAACCCTCCATAGGTCTCCACCTCTAAAGGTGGAGCTGTTGGTGTGCCAGATCACCGGCCAACACTGCTGCCAGCAGATAGGAAAAAAAAAAAAAGAAAAAACCATCAAGCTCCTCGCGGCACTCCGACTTCGCTGTTTTCTTTACAAAATTTTTCCTCCCTCTCTCCCTCCCCTCCACCCCCCCACACCACTCCCACTCCTACATCTATCCATCGTTCGTTGGACCAGTCCATCGTCGTGGGCACCTGTAGGCCTAATTTCCTGCAGAATTCCTCTAACTCTTCCGGGAATCTTAGCCTAGCTGTTCTACCATCTTTACTGCCTACTAGGCAGGCGGGGAATCCCCATGTACACTTTATATTTTGATTTGTCATTTGTTCCAAAAGGGGCTTCAGAAGACGTCTTCTCGATAATGTGTCTTTAGCTAGGTCTGCGAATACTTGGATCCTTGCCTCCTCGTATTGAAGTGGGGTTCGCCCTCTCAGTTTTATCCATATTTTTTCCTTATCTGTGTAGAATCTAAACCTCATGATTACATCGCGACTTCTTTCTGTTCGGCTAGTATCCAGCCTTCCTATCCGATGGACCCGCTCTATTTTTGGAAAGTCCTCTCCTTCCAGCTCCAGAAGGGGGGAGAAGACGTCCGCTACGATCTTCCTTAGGTCCTCACCCCACTTTTCCGGGACACCTCGGATTCTCAGATTCTGTCTGCGACTTCTGTTCTCCTGATCCTCTAACCTATAACATATTTTTATCTGGTTTTGTTGCGTTATTTTAATTTGTTCTTTTAAATGGGAGATTTCTCGCTCTTGTTGATCCATTATGTCTTCTGCCCTCTCGACTCTGGCCAAAAGGTTACCTAGATCTGTCCTCAGCATACTTATTTCTGATTTGATCGAAGTTTCGAGTGCTTTAAATATCTCCGCAATTTCGTTTTTTGAGGGAAGTTCAAGATCTTGTCTATGTTCCATCGTTCTAGATGATTCGTGCACATTTTCAATTAGTGATGACTCTGTTGATTGATTAGGAGTCTGGTTTCTCTTCTCGTTTTGGCCCTTTTTCTTCGTGTCCACCATAGTTGACGTTTGTGCTACTTGGTGGGCGCCCCCCGGGCTCCCCCCCTTGGCTAAATACTGCTTAATTGAGCTCCCGGTGGAACTTCCAGAAATGTTATCCTTTGGCATCTACGGTGGACCACCTTTCCCTAATTTTGTATTTCTGCTCATTATTTATCCCAGAGAGCCCTGTAGATAGGATTTTGGGCACTTTACTTTAATACTACAAATAACTTTTCGCAGTTCCAAATCTAAGGCTATTTTTATGTAGTTGTAATTGTCTTCTGAGGGTTTATATATTCCCCACCAGGCCCATATCACGTAGGTCCTCGGGTTTTTTATGATTAGAGACAAAATAGATACGCTGTTTTCTGTCTCAGGAATGCTGTAGGGGGTCTAATGGTCCTTACTTCCGTCTTTGTTTTCTTCCCACTCTTTTTAGGGGTTTACTGCTTCTTGGTGCTTTTTGTTTCCCCTTCCTGGTGTGCCTTATGAGATAGACTTGCAGAAATGGCATCAATTTTCTAATGCCCCCTGTATAGTTACAGAGATGCCGTGTACTATTTATAGACAAAATAGCCAGGTACCTTGATGTCTGATATATCATGCGAAACCTCTCTTGTAGGGAGACGTCATGGTGTTTTAGTGGTTTTCACTGGCCAGTATAGCCCTGTGCTTGTGCACTTGTATCTCCAAGTCCCTCTATCTCTAATAGGACAGTAGGATAGTGATGTAGATAATACAGATCTTTAACCGAAGTTTCGGTTCTATGATACTATCAGCTTTTACCGCATTATCTTTTGAGATATTTAAATCACAGATTTCCCATGCGAGCGTACTCTTTCCTGGCTATTTGTTTGTTTATAAACTTAGAGCGGGAGTTAAATGTCCCAAGCTATAGTAGTGATCCTGCGGCAGTACCAAGAAACCCAGCAAACCCCCGTGCTGGAATATATAGTCGCGCAATAGGCCCTCCTCTTCTATCTCCAATTTACATCGATGTAGCGGATTCCCCGCTAACCTACCCGCTCTTTCTGGGGCTGATGTTTTATTAGGCTGGAATTCTGTGTCACTGCCCCGTAGTAAGTGATTTATACTAGTACATTAATCCTTGTGTCTTAATACCCCCTTAAGACCACATATATCCCTCCACTGGAATATCAGTATCCCTGGGGTTTAACCGTATGTCTAAGGGTTCTTCGCTGCAATGTATCCTATCCCTTCTGTGTAGACCGGTGTTACCCCTTCCAGATTTTATTATTTTATTACTGTGTGGTGATGTAAGGCAGGTATAGCAGTATATATTAGAATATATTAGTCAGAATATTGGTCCATTGCCCACCATCATTATATGTATCCAACATTCGATTCAGACGAGTACCAATAAAACTTCAATTTATACTGAATTGTAATTCCAGAGAGATTGACGGGGTTTATAATATTTTGTATAACCTCATGTTATTTAATTCCACTCTGTGCATGTCAGTCAAGCAGGAAGTACCATAAACCACAGTATTAGAACCGAACCAATGTTCATATAGCGATCGTAGTAACCTTAGAGAGCTGTACTTAACTGCACGCAATGTCTCCTATTATCCAGTTCAGCCTCTGTCATTCCTTAACTTTCACTCTGATGACATTTTATCCTTTTAAGCACCGATCTCTAATATTCTCTTACCTCTGGAAATCAAGCAGGATAACATATTTCTTACCATCTGCCGACCATCTGTGCTACCTTCTTTTAAGGGTGGTGTGCTCTCCGTTATGTGGTCCACCTTTGGAACGCTACAGGTTGTTAGGGGGTCCCGGTCCGAGAGGAGATTTCATCCAGATCCTCTCCTTCCAGCCGCCGTCTCACTGCAGAGTTTAGAAGGAGGGGGGGAGAGGGAGCGGGGGGAGCCCACGGGGAGAGCGCGGCCGTCACTCCATCAGCTGGGATCGTATCTCAGCGGTCCGGATCTCACCGTAATCCGGTCTTCAGTCTCTTGATTCGAGTGCCGGACACCGCGCTCCTCTCTTCTCCTCTCCTCGTGGTCTATCTCCTCCGCTTGCTTACTGTCGGAGCGAGGCCGCCAGGATGCCAGCACTCTGACACACCGCCAGCTCCTCCCTTCCTATCTGATGTCTCACGTCATCCCACCCTCAGCCAAAAAAAAAAGGTCTGGTATGGATATTAAGGGGAACCCCACGCCAAAATTTTTTAAAAAAATGGTGTGGGGTCCCCCCAAAAATCCATACCAGACCCTTATCCGAGCACGCAACCTGGCAGGCCGCAGGAAAAGAGGGGAGGGACGAGAGAGTGCCCCCCTGAACCATACCAGGCCACATGCCCTCAACATTGGGAGGGTGCTTTGAGGTAGCCCCCCAGCCCCCCAAAGCACCTTGTCCCCATGTTGATGAGGACAAGAGCCTCATCCCCAAAACCCTTGGCCGGTGGTTGTGGGGGTCTGCGGGCGGGGGGCTTATCGGAATCTGGAAGCCCCCTTTAACAAGAGGACCCCAGATCCTGCCCCCCCGTGTGAAATGGTAATGGGGTACAAAAGTACCCCTACCATTTCACAAAAAAAGTGTCAAAAATGTTATAAATGACAAGAGATAGTTTTTGACAATTCCTTTATTTAAAGTCTTCTTCTTTCCATCTTCTTTGGGTCTTCTTCCTTCTTCCTTCCTTCTTCCTTCGGCTTCTTCCTCCATCGGCTTCTTCCTCTGCTTCTTCCTCCGATCCTCTGCTTCTTGCTCCGGTGTTCTCATTTGGCATCTTCCTTCGCGGCGTCTTCTTCCCCGCTTTGTTCTTGGGCTGCTCCGCATCCATGGGAGGCTCCCGCTGTGTGACGCTTCTCTTCTTCTGACACTTCTTATATAACGGAGGGCGGGGCCACCTGGTTACCCCGCCCCCCTCTGACGCACAGGGACTTGACGGGGACTTCCCTATGGATTTTCCCGTGATGTCAGAGGGGGCGGGGTCACCCGGTTACGTAACGGGTGACCGTGCCCCCCTCTGACATCACGGGGAAAGCCATAGAGAAGGCCCCATCAAGTCCCATACGTCAGGGGGGGGCTGGGTCACTGGGTGGCCCCACCCTCCGTTATATAAGAAGTGTCAGAAGAAGAGAAGCGTCACACAGCGGGAGCCTCCCATGGATGCGGAGCGGCCCAAGAAAGAAGTGGGGAAGAAGACGCCGCAGAGGAAGAGGCCGGACGAGAGCACCGGAGCAAGAAGCTGAGGATCGGAGGAAGAACCAGAGGAAGAAGAAAATGGAGGAAGAAACCGAAGAAAGAAGGAAGGAAGAAGGAAGAAGACCCGAAGAAGATGGAAAGAAGAAGACTTTAAATAAAGGAATTGTCAAAAACTGTCTCTTGTCATTTTTAACATTTTTTGACACTTTTTTGTGAAATGGTAGGGGTACTTTTGTACCCCATTACCATTTCACACAGGGGGGGCGGGATCTGGGGGTCCCCTTGTTAAAGGGGGCTTCCAGATTCCGATAAGCCCCCCACCCGCAGACCCCCACAACCACCGGGCAAGGGTTGTGGGGATGAGGCCCTTGTCCCCATCAACATGGGGACAAGGTGCTTTGGGGGCTACCCCAAAGCACCCTCCTAATGTTGAGGGCATGTGGCCTGGTATGGCTCAGGGGGGGCCCCCTCTTTTCCTGTGGCCTGCCAGGTTGCGTGCTCGGATAAGGGTCTGGTATGGATTTTTAGGGGGACCCCCACGCCATTTAAAAAAAAAATGTTTTCTTAATTTTGGTTCGGGGTTCCCCTGTGGGGGAATCCAATGCTGTTGTTATCAATGAACTTTTATGTGTATTGCCGGACCGACAATTCATTATAGACGCGAGTAGTTTTAAATAACTTTTATTCCTTTAGAAATGTAATTTTGCTGTCAGACTGTTCTAAACACGGGAAATATGCGCCACTTTACAGGCATACTATAGACACCCCCAGGTACGAAATTTAAAGGAATATTACACTTTTATTGTTTCACTTTAAGCATTATTAAAATCCCTGCTCCCGAAAAAACGGCCGTTTTTAAAACATTTTTTTGCATTGATACATGTCCCCTGGGGCAGGACCCAGGTCTTCAAACACTTTTTATGACAATAACTTGCATATAAGCCTTTAAAATTAGCACTTTTAATTATTCATGTTCGAGTCCCATAGACTTTAACGGTGTTCGCGTGTTCAAACAAATTTTTTGCCTGTTCGCATGTTCTGGTGCGAACTGAACAGGGGGGTGTTCGGCTCATCCCTAGTGGTGACTAGCCTCTGCTCGGGAGAGATGGCTTGCCGCATGTGGGTGTCCTGCTTGGTAATATAAGGGGACAGCAAAGCCAACAGACTTCTGAAATCATCAGGATTATTCTCACGGATCTCCCGCAGCAAAGGCATATGAGAGAATTGGTCACGCTGGAGTAACCAATTCTTGGTCCATGAACTCCTCCCCACCCTGTTCATGGACTGGACCTGGGTCAGAGTAAGAACCTCAACACCAAGCCCCTGCACAGCACAAACTCTACGATGAGTGTGTACCCACAACATGGCTTCAAAACGGTCGGCTGGTCAGAACAAACTAACAGAACGCATTGAAAATCAAAAAGGCCCGAGAAGAGCGAGCTGAAAATCAGAAATGAGTGGACAAGAACGCACTAAAAATCACATATGTACTATAATAATACACACTGAAAAACAAATGCGAGCTGACTATACACACTGAAAACCAGATACAAACCCACAAGCACAAACTGAAGAGCAGTAACGATCGGAAAAGCACGAGGCTGAAAAGCGTGAATCGTCTTTCACCAAACTTCTACTAACACGAGATTAGCAGAAGGAGCCCAACGGGTGGCGCACTTGGTATTGAACTTCCCTTTTCTAGTGCCGTTGTACCTGTTGTACATCACCGCGTTCTTGATGTTCGGAATGTCCGACAACATTTGTGTGACCGTATGTATGCAAGACAAGTTTGAGCCAACATCCGTCGGAAAAAAAACATGGAATTTGTTGTAGGAATGTGCGATCGTGTGTATGCGGCAATAGGATAGGATGTATTTGCATTGTTTTTGATTCTCTCTTTTGGGTGTTGCTGTGTCGGTGCGTCTTCTTTAGCTAAGGAGAGACAGGGATTTAACCTGCCATGAAAATTAACCTATTTCCATATTAGTACTGTACATATATTTTAGATGCGGAATCAAGGTTGTTGCTTAGGCCTGCCTTTGAAATTGTACATAGATATTTTTGATACTTTATTGTCCTTTATGACTTATCATAGTTTTTTTATACATATAACTATTTGACATCTATGTTTATTCATGTTGTACTCCACACATATGTTTATATTTCTATACTGTTATATTGTTAACCCTTTCCTGTTTTCCCCACCCATCCCAGTTTTTGCCAGGACACTCGCTCTCAGGCTTGGGAGCTTTAAAAGAAGTTATTTTCTGAAAACTCAGAGACGTAGTTTTGTGGGCAGGGGTAGGATGTAGCACCCTGGAATTTAGGCAGGGTTGCTCCCCACAAATTTGCTTGCCAGGAGTAGTTATCCTGGTTGATTGCTAGAGATCTATTGATTTCTCCCTAAGTTTGGCCTTGTTGCACTTTTCTCTTCTACCACTAGGTGGCCGGATACTTGGTGGTACTGGATACGAGAAGGGCAACGCAAGGTCAGGTTATGGGTATATGGGGTATCTCAGGCAATGGGCAGGGGTTTTCTTTGATCCCTTGGCCTGCTGTGAGAGCCTATATATTCGGGTGAGGTCAGGTGATCGTTGTTCTGTGCCACCTGGACTGCTGTCTGGGTGCATGTGTGTTGTATTGCCCAGGCTGCAAGGCCAGAGATGGGGCCTATCCTGGGCACATCTGGCTGCTAGGCTGTCTGAGGGCCTATCCAGAAGCAAGAGAGCAGTGCAGGGTTGGGACTGCGACTTGCAGTCCAACCAAAAGTGACAGTTCTGTTGGCTGGAGATCCTGTCATGGTCGGAGGTAGAGGGGAAGCTGTCGCCAGTAAGGGACTATCTGCCTTATTACCAGGGACCACAGTGAGTAACTGAAGCAAGTACCGGAGCAGTATTCCCACTAACCGGGGACGTTGAAGAATCGGGAAACTTCAGTGGGAATCAAGCCAGGGACCCAGCCAGCGGAGGTGACGCTTGCAGAGCAGCCTTGTGTGTCAAGCTAGGGACCGAGCAGGGCATCGTGGGTCAAGTTTGAGAGGTATCTAGAGTGCCAAGCTAGGGACCCAGCAGAGAAGCGGGGGTGATGCTTGAGGAAGATGCCACAGTGAGATTGGAGGAGCTCAAGGGATTCAGTGACAGTGAATCAGTGGGTCTAGTGAGAGACCGGGAGCTCAGTGTATTGCAGAACTACAAGGAGTAATTATAGTGAAAGTGAAGGAACTGTTAAGCCTTGTGTTGGAACTATTAAAGGCTGTTGCCATAGGAGACAGCATTCCTTGACACATGCAGATGTGGTGTCTTGCTGGATGCCTTTCTCTGCATGGCTTTCCTCTTATTGAAGTCTCAGAGTCTTACAATTCATCTAATTAGGCAACTACCTAAGGGTGTCCTGGCCCTAACCCTCTGTCCCCCAAAAAGGTTTGTTAAGAGAAATAAACTTTCTTTTGCATCCAAGAAGTGTCTGGTGTCCAAAAACTTTAAATACTCTGCACCCACCATGCCTCACAACCCACTACATACAGAATGGTATCAACTATCCCTTGCCCTGGAGGTTCTCATTAGTTCAAAAGAGGCCTGGGACCTTGCTACACATGGATAGAGATGGGCGGGTAGTTCCCAGAGAATAATGACTCAAAACACCTTTGTGACTTACAGCAATCCTTGCCTGCCCCCCAAAGAAATTAATTAAAGGTACTTAAAACATCTCAGTTTTCCACAGCCTATCTCACATTGAGATTTTTAAGCAAATTCCTAAGCAAAAACAAGTGTCTCTTCCTGCCCTCTTCTACTACAGACATTGCCCTATATTGATAAACAATGCTGAACAATTTTAACCACTTGCCGCCCGCCCTATTACAAAATGACGGCAGCAAAGTGGTTTGATATTCCTGACCGGACTTCATATGACGTGATCAGGAATATCGAGCCGCTGCGTGCCCCCGGGGGTGCGTATCGTGGCGATCGTTGTTGCGGGGTGTCAGTCTGACACCCCGCAACACCGATCTAGGTAAAGAGTCTCTGACGGAGACTCTTTACCACGTGATCAGCCGTGTCCAATAACGCCTGTCAGTGCCTATCAGTGCCGCCTTATCAGTGCCCATCAGTGAAAGAGAAAACTTACTTATTTACAATTTTTTTTAACAGAAACAAAAGCAAAACTTTTATTTTTTTCAAAATTTTCCGTATTTTTTTATTTGTTTAGCAAAAAAAAAAAACCGCAGAGGTGATCAAATACCACAAAAAGAAAGCTCTATTTGTGGGAACAAAATGATAAAAATTTAGTTTGGGTACAGCGCAATTGTCATTCAAACTGCGACAGCGCTGAAAGCTGAAAATTGGTCTGGGCATGAACGTGTCTAAGTGCCCTGTATTGAAGTGGTTAAATATCTACTGCCTTCATTGAATCATCTGTGCCCTCAGTCTGCATCTTTGATTTTGAAAAGCTGAGCCTGTTAACCCTCCGTGGCTGGCAGGTGGGTTGGAAGATGTATCATAGAGAAGGTCTGTTATTGCACACTGGCTGGGCAGTGGCTGTACAGTATGCAAGCAGCGTAGCAAGGCATCGTTTATTCGTAGCTATCCCTAAAAATTAGAGTGTATTATATCAAAGACAAAAGCTACACATATTGTAACGTGACTGGACAGTATGTGTCAGGAGAAAACCAGCCATAACACAGGTGATGGCTCAAGGCACATACAGATGCGCATGTGCAGGACTGTGAGTGCTTATTTTGGTGGGCATAGCTGTGCACATATGCGTGTGCACATGCACATGCGAGTAAACCCACTGCTGACACTGGCACCAAATGGACTATTTAAGTGCAGCAGTTGTACTAGTCAGTGCTGTTTGATCTGCAGCTCTTCCTGTTTTCCTGTGCCCATTCTTGTACCTAATTTCTGTGATTGACCCGGCTCGTCCTGACCATGATTGAACGCTACCTGCCCTGACCTCGACCTGTCTTTGTATTCTGCTTGCCTCTTGTTTATCTTCCTATTCCAGTGTTGCTGACCTCTGTCTGTATCCTGACCATTCTATTGCCTGCTGTCCATTCCTGTACCTGGCTGCCTGTTGCTGACCTGACTCGTCTAACTACCAGTGTTGCCAACCTACCAGATTGAAACTTACTGACACGACACCCAAAATTTCCTGGCACAGCCAAGTTTTTACTGGCATTTCCAAAAATTACAGTTTTAGGTGCAAATTTTAGTATTTAGGCTGCAAAACAAGCACAATATGCAATTAGCAATGTGATTTAAGGTAGATATTAGGGCGAAAAACACATTTCTTACATTGTTTTTAATATAGTAAGTAAGTAGCTCAGGGACAGGACTCAGGAGGGCAAGAAATTAGAATGGGCAGGCACACACACATGAAGTTGACTCTCACAGTGACAATGACAGAAGTGTGCAGCAGCACAGATGATGCTGACTTCTCACTGGCACAACACGTCCCCCTCTGAGTCACAGTGACAGTCTCTCTCCAAGCCAGGTGGTTCCTTTAGTCCACTCCAGTCTAAACAGCACTGACAGTACCACTCCTGACCTGCCCTGCTCCTTTCCTGCAGACCCACAAACAAGGCTCTGGCCGCTCTGCTTGGCTGCCTTGCACCATGGCATCACACTACATGCTTGGGCACCACCTCCACCAGTGCTGAACACACTGCACCAGGCACTTGGATGGTCTTGGCCGGCTCTGGACACGGCCGAACATCACAGCCATATTTTTTACTGGCAATTTTTTCCTTTTACTGGCATTTACTGGTGGGAGAAAATTGCCTGTTTTTTTCTGGCTGTCAGTAAAAATACTGATGGTTGTCAACACTGCAAACTACACATCCTTTTTACCTGTCTGCTCAGCTCCATACACTGCTTACCCAGTCCTTGCTGGTCATTAGCCTGCCATGTGTTAGCAATCTACCCTGCACCTGTGACCAATCATCTGCCAGCCTGCTGTCTGCCAAGTCCTGGGTCTGCTGATCCTGCAGCCATCTGCTGTGTTGGCCATCTGATCCGTTTCTGGTGAAGCACCTTCACCTTCTTCATCTGTGCAGTCTGCTGGACACTCCACAGGCACTCATACCTCCCCATGCTCTCGCGGTCACTGCCTCATTACCACTGGTCGCTGAGCCAGAGCTGTAAGAGAGGCCTTCCTCTGCATGTCAGGCTCTACCATCAGGTACCTGACAGTATTTAAGCCCTTTGGTTAGGCAGCAGTGTAAGAGAGAGTAACAAGACATGTTTTATCCTTAATTAAAAATTAGGCTCAGTTCACACTGCCACGACCTGAAAGTTGCCCGAATTACAGTGTGACCTTGCCAGTCGACTTTGGCGAAACTTTGAAGCAACTTCAGGAAATGCCTATGTATTCGTCCTATAATGTTGGATCTAAATCACGTCAATTAAGATGAGGATCAATCCATTAAAGTCTATGGGCCCAAGTCAGATAGAAGTGGTACAGGAACCTTTTCTAAAGTCGGCGCAACTTCAGTGGTGCTAATTAAGACAGCTCTAATGGACTAAAATGGGTTTTCACATGTCACGCGACTTGGGGTCTCACAAGTCGGATCCCAAGTAGTGGCAGTGTGAACTGAGTCTTATGCCCCGTACACACGGTCGGACTTTGTTCGGACATTCCGACAACAAAATCCTAGGATTTTTTCCGATGGATGTTGGCTCAAACTTGTCTTGCATACACACGGTCACACAAAGTTGTCGGAAAATCCGATCGTTCTAAAAGCGGTGACGTAAAACACGTACGTCGGGACTATAAACGGGGCAGTGGCCAATAGCTTTCATCTCTTTATTTATTCTGAGCATGCGTGGCACTTTGTCCGTCGGATTTGTGTACACACGATCGGAATTTCCGACAACGGATTTTGTTGTCAGAAAATTTTATATCCTGCTCTCAAACTTTGTGTGTCGGAAAATCCGATGGAAAATGTGTGATGGAGCCTACACACGGTCGGAATTTCCGACAACAAGGTCCTATCACACATTTTCCGTCGATAAACCCGACCGTGTGTACGGGGCATTAGAGTGTATTATTGCAGAAGCAATAACTACAAATATATTGTAAAGTTGCTGAACAGTACGTAAGCAGCTTGGTAAGAGACAAGCAGTTGGACTTGAAGACACAGAGCTTGATTTACCCTGCAGCAATCATTGGAAATTTTGCAGCTGGGGCCCAACTGTGAAAACAGTATTGCCGCGTACAGACGATTGGAATTTCCGACAACAAATGTTCGATGTGAGCTTGTTGTCGGAAATTCCGACCGTGTGTATGCTCCATCGGACATTTGCTGTCGGAATTTTCGACAACTGTTTGAGAGCAGGTTCTCAAATTTTCCGACAAAAAGACTTGTTGTCGGAAATTCCGAGTGTGTGTACACAATTCCGACGCACAAAAGGCCACGCATGCTCGGAATCAAGCAGAAGAGCCGCACTGGCTATTGAACTTCATTTTTCTCGGCTCGTCGTACATGTTGTATGTCACCGCATTCTTGATGTTCGGAATTTTAAACAACATTTGTGTGACCGTGTGATTGCAAGACAAGTTTGAGCCAACATCCATCAGAAAAAAATCCACGATTTGGTTGTTGGAATGTCTGATCGTCTGTATGTGGCATAAGTGTTTTAAATTTATGGAGCACCAGTATAGGCCAGGAGAGAAGGCAGCAGCTGGTAATGGTGGCAGTCCAGCAGAGGTGGCTTGAAATGGTAATGGTGGCAGGTCAGGAGAGGAGCCAGGAGTTGGCAATGGTGGCAGGCCAGTAAAGGTGGTAGGAGCTTGTAATGGTGGCAGTAACAAGCCAAATTAGGTGACAGGAGCTGGTAATGGTTGCAGGCCAGGAGAGGTGGCAGGATCTAGCAACGATGGCAAGCAATTAGACATGTCAGGAGCTGGTAATGGTGGCAGCAGCAAGCCAGAAGAGGTAGCAGGCCAGCTGAGGTTGAGGAACTGGTAATGGTACCAGCAGCAGGCCAGGAGAGGAGGCAAGAGCTGGTAATGTTTCCAGTCCTGAAAACGGGGGGGGGGGGGGGGATGCACCATTTTTCTTTGATGTATGCCAGAAAAATGTAATCTGTAGCACCAACTTCATTGTAATAGATACTGATCCATAACTTATTCACTTTGATGAAAGTGTTAGGGGGATTCGTCTTTTAAAAACTTTTGGAACGATAACATAAAATCTGCCATTTTCCCTTTGCATTGGGGAAACAAAAAGGTTGCCACTTGGTAATGGTCCCTCCCCTTAACGGCCAGAATTCTGGGGTCCTTTGCCAGGCATTTCAGCATCAAAGAGCCCATACATTACAATTTGCCTAAAGCAGAGGATGCTGAGTACCCAGTGTCCCTTAGGACAACAGTGTCCTCAACAATCTCACTCCACCAATGTACAAATCACAGGATTTGGGAGGGGTGAAATGCCCCTCCAGAAGCCTGTCCCATTTTCTCCTCCTCCTCACTGCCATCTTCCCAACCTTCTTGTACTAATCCTTTTCCAAACAGGGGTGGAGGTATTAAACAAAGGATTCTGCTGTGTCTGATACAGCAGAATGTCCCCCACTTCCGTCTGCGCTTCTAGTGCCCAGTCTATCACACCATGTAATGTGTGCTCCAGCAAGAACACCAGGGAGATTGTGTCCTTATCTCCGTCTTGCCATGGCTCACCATTCTGGTCTCTTCTTTGAATAGTGAGAAGATGCTGCACACAACTTGACTCAGGAACCACTGACATGGTGAGAAAATCCCATCTACCCAGGGCCTGAATTGTCTGGTGCAACCGCTGGGGCTGATTTAATCAAAGCAAATAGACTGCACTTTGCACTCAGTTTCCTTAGGAAATATCAATGTGGTAAAGCTTCACCTTGTAAAGAATACTCAATTAGGTGCAAGGAAAATAAAAAAGTAAACATTTTTGATTGCACATAATTGTATGATGGAAATCATCATCATATTTTCTATGCTCTGGGGAAAATTAGTGCAACTGCATTTGCAAATGCACAATCAATTTACCTTAAAGTGGCCGCATACTCTTCTGGCCTGCTGTGGGACATCCTGGATGCCAGGGCTTAGCAGAACAGGAGGAGGAAGAAGGGGCATTTGCAGAACTTGCAGACAACTTTCTGCTTTGTGTCTAGCAGGAGGAAAGCTTTGTCAGCCACTTAACTACCTCCTCCATTTACTCTGGCTTTTAGCATGGCCACTCTCTGAAAAAAGAGGCAGATCAACCCTGCCTCTTGATTGTGTGGCTCAACCGCAGATTTGTCTTACTGCAAAAGTATGCGGTATTGTGCTGCAAACAAGGGGCAGCTAATCAGCAACTAAAGTCAGTGACGCACACATAAAAGGTAGTCCTAGAAAAGACTGTTGGATCCATGCAATCTGTGGACATGGGGGAGGCACACACTAATATGAATCACAGTAAAGTAGCAATATACAGCACTGTGAAGAGCACTGTATAGCACTGTAGATCACTGTATAGCACTGTACAATATAGCAGCAGTCTCTCCTTGCAAACAGGCTGTCAATTCTCCCTATCTACTCAGACACACACACACTGACAAATGACTGCTGGAAACCCTACCTTTTGAAGTACAGGGGCTGGCACATAACACAACCCCCTTTATTAGCCAGTCTAATAAACCTGACCTACGTTCAAATGCCAAACAGTGAATTATTTGTATTTCTATGCTTGCACATGGCTGTAATGAACTTCGCATGCTTTAGGTTCACCGCAAATCCATGTTCTACTCAAACTTGAAGCTCATCCCTACTGATTGTGTCAGTACAGTAATAACTCTACCCTCTGTGTCAGCAGGATACTGGTTATATTTCTGTGGACATTTATGGCTTTGTCTGTATGGTACTATTTATGTTTCTGTGGACATTTTTGTGTTTATATAATAATCATGTTGATTAACAATATTTATGATGTCCAGCAAATTTTTCAAAAGCAGGCAGAGGTGTGCTTTCAAGAAAATATACAAAATAACAAAAAATATTTTTCTTGTGGGATAAGCTTGTTCTGAGGACTGTGTGGCTTTTACTCAGCCAGCATAGAGCACTGTAGAGTGAGGGCTGAAAGCAGCGTTTTCACTGAGAAAAAAGTATTTTAAAGCAATTTCTAGCACAAATCATGCACAAATGCTAGTTACAATGACGCTATTAGATATTAAAAGTGGTGGAACTTCTAGGGTTTACTTTTGGGTTGCCCTCTGCTCTGAATATACTGCAGAAAAGATATTTGTACTTTTATAACATGGTGATCAGATTTCCACAAATGAAATGAAAGTTGTATAGCATTTTGGTTTATGTAATGACAAATCAAATGTAACTAAACGTGTTATTTTTAAAATGCTTATGCATACTTGTACCAACATCCTCATTAGTCTACTTTATTCTTTTCCTTCCAGTCTTATTGATTCATGCAATTGCCATGGTTAAACAATTTATCTGTATCATTCAGTGCAGACCTGTGTTTCAACAAAATGTACGATGACCTCCATATACAATGAGTTCTGTTACATGTTTACATTGTGACGGCACCTGTTCAAACAAATTATGTTTTATCAGTGCTCTAGATGCATCCACCATACATCTTTATTTTATCTTTGTGGTAATCACTGTTTCCGCATTTACTGAATTACACAATGTGATTGGGACATGGTTTGCTCTGTTATAGCCTTCTTACTGGAAAGATAACTGATATCTATATAATAATTGCAGCCACCCAAGCTATATTCCTGTAAGGTTTCAGTGCATTCATTGGAGCAGGTTGCCAAGGATCCCGATGGGTAAAACAGAGGTACAGTGACAAGGGAGGCCAGACAATCCATGAGTAAGGTTGCCACCTGTCCGGGATTCACCCGGACAGTCCAGGTTTTAAATCCTAAGTCCAGGTTTCAGTCCACCTGAAACCCGGACACATAAGTGGCAGCCCCACAGCACCAGTCCTCCTATCTCCCTCTCCCCTCCCATCTGTTTCCAGTGCATTTCATTATATTGGTATGGGTGACGCTTTAACTGTTGTATGGACAGCCCTGGGGGAATAATACTGGGGGGGCAGACTGACCTGTAGGGGATTATACTGGGGGACAGACTGACCTAGGAGGATTATGCTTGGGGACAGACTGACCTGGGGGGATTATATTGGGAGACAGAATGACCTTGGGGAATTATACTGGGGGACAGACTGACCTGGGGGGTTTATAATGGGGGCCAGACTGACCTGGGGGGGATTATACTGGGGAACAGACTGATCTGGGGGGATGTACTAGGGGACAGACTGACCAGGGATGGATTATACTAGAGGACAGACTGATCTGGGGGGATGTACTGGAGTACAGACTGACCTGGAGGTGGGGGGGGGGGGGATTGCACAGGGGGACAGACTGACCTTCTTTGATTTAACTATGCTCCTTCAGCTTCTCCCGTTATTAACACAATTTGGCCACACCCACTGTTCATCACGGGACGCTACATGCGCCGCAATACTACTCAAAGTTGTTCCAGGTCTTTTACAATACTATAGTGTATACTGAAAAAAACAAAATTGCCGTGTGCTGCTAAAGTGTTCGGGTTTGGCTTGATGAAAGGGTGGCAACCCTATCCGTGAGGTCCAGACACTAAGCAGAGGGTGAAATATAACAGCTATACACAAACACACACTAATATCTAGGCCAGTGATGGCGAACCTTGCCACCCCAGATGTTTTGGAACTACATTTCCCATGATACTCATGCACTCTGCAGTGTAGTTGAGCATCATGGGAAATGTAGTTCCAAAACATCTGGAGTGCCAAGGTTTGCCATCACTGATCTAGGCTATCACCACCCACAAATTATAGACTTGTCGGAAACCTTACTCCTTACTTTTGTCAGTAAACTGTGCACTTAATAGAGTTCTACAGTCACAACACTCACTGTCATATTTTAACATCAGCAGTGTAATAGCATACAAACAATAGTTATTTCTGACAAGCTAACTTTACTTGACCTGCGGAAGATTTACCCCCTTCATGACCAGGTGATATGGCACTGCATTATTTTGACTGACAATTGCGCGGTCGTGCGACGTTGTACCCAAACAAAATTTATGTCCTTTTTTTCCCCACAAATAGAGCTTTCTTTTGGTGGTCTTTGATCACCTCTGCAGTTTTTATCTTTTGCGCTATAAACAAAACAATACTGACAATTTTGAAAAAAAATATATATATATACTTTCTGCTATAAAACATATCCAATAAAAAAAAAAATTAAAATCGAATTTCTTCATCAATATAGGCCAATATGTATTCTACATATTTTTGGTAAAAAAATCACAATAAGCGTATATTGATTGGTTTGCGCAAAAGTTATAGTGCCTACAAACTATGGGGTGTTTCTTGCAATATTGCGGTGGACAAATCAGACACTGACACTTTTTGGGGGATCAGTGACACTAATACAGTGATCAATGCTAAAAAATATGCACTTTCATGCCGCATACACACGATCGGACATTCCGACAACAAAATCCTTTTTTTTTTAAAATTATATAATCTTTATTTATTTTCTTCATACTGTACAAAATACAAAGTATCTCTTTAAAATACATTATATATCACCCGGATAACAGGCAAGTAAAAAAAAAAAAGCAGTTTTTATAAAGCTTTACCCTTATCTTCTTTAACACAACAGGTGATTTTCTACCTTATCCCTCCCCCCTCCCATTCCCAAGCTTTATCCCAGTAAATATTTTGCTACACACTCACTTATTAACGCTGTTATTTTAATTCCATAGGGCCTTCCCCATCTTCTCTTCCTTCCATACCTTACATAGGATATCCCAGCTTCTCTAGCCAAGGTTTCCACATTTTTTCGAATTCATTCATATTTCCTCTCCTTGCATATACTACTTTTTCCTTCCACACTGTTTCAGTTACAGTTCTAGCCCAGTCTCTCACCGGAGGGGGTTTCTCTGCCTGCCATCTCTGCGCTATTAATTTTCTTGCTTGAAAAAGACACCTCAACACTACTTTAGTTATATTATTTGCTCCACCTATACCCTCCCCTAGACCTAAAATACATAGTCTAGGGTCCATTTTCAGTCTTATGATGAAAGTCTTATTTATGGTATCTAATATCTCAGACCAGTATCAAAATAGTTTTGGGCATTTCCAGATCATATGCATCAGGTCCCCAGTATCCTTACATCTAGGGCACCTGGCATCTACTCTCCATCCGAACTCGAATAGTCTTTTTGGTGTATAATATGTCCTATGCAGCAACATCAAATATGAGACCTTCTGTGCGAGTGAGATCGATACCAGGTGTCCTCTCTCTAATATCGTTTTTCACGGCTCATGCGATATTATGCCAAGATCCTCCTCCCATTTACCCCATACTTTTAAGCCTTTCCGGGCCCTCGATACTTCCTCCACATATATATGGGTAAATTTCAGCTATAAATCCTCCAGACCTGTCCGAGCTCCCTATTCTTTGATATATAGGAGAATTACTCCAGACCGGTCCTTGTTTCTCAAACTTAGTGTTTAGGGCATGTCTTATTTGTAAATATTTGTAAAATGAATGTTTAGGGATATCATATTCCTCCATCAACCTGGTGAATGTTTTTAAGACACTCCCCTCATAAAGCTGGGTCAGTTTATCTATTCCCTTTGTTTCCCATTCTTTTATTTTCCCTATCGTTTCCAGTTCCCACAGGTTCTTGTTTTTCCAAAGAGGGGTATATTTTGTCATACCTCCCAATCCCCTTAATGCCTTTACTGCCTTCCAAACCTTTAATATTAATCATACCGTGGGGGTTCTATCAATGAAAGAATTTGCCTCCAATACTTCCACTACTGTCTTATGTGGTGCCCCTTCTATCATTAATCTCCTATTTATACCTCCTTCAGAGTCGATACTCCTCCCTAAATGCTGCAATTGGGCTGCTAGAAAATAACTCCGTGGGTGCGGTACCACAAGCCCCCCTGCCTTGTTGGTAACTGTAGGGTTTGCAAACTTATCCAAGGCTGACCACCTTTCATATAAGATCTCTAAACAGTCTATCAATTTTTTTAAACCATTTCCTATGTATCCATATCGGAGAGTTGTGCAACAGATACAAAAACTGTGGCATCCACAGCATTTTAATCAAATTGCATCTCCCCGCTATCGATAATGGAAGACGCCTCCATATTTCAATTTTACTTTTACATTTTAGTTAAGAGGGGAGCTATGTTATTATTTATATATTTATTTGGATCTTTTGTTATGTATATACCTAAGTATTTTGTTGTCTCCACTATTTCCATCTGGGTATTCTCTAATAGTGTTTGCTTCCTAATAGGGTCCACTGGCAAAAGTGCTGATTTCTCCCAATTTATAATCAGACCAGAGAGTCTTCCAAATTCTGTAAAAATGTTCATCACCTGCCCGAGGGATTGCCCCGTATCCCTAAGGAATATGAGAACATCATCCGCATATAGTGCGATTCTCTCTTCGCCAGACATTCTCTGGAATCCTTCCATATTTCTGTTTGACCTTATTGCAATGGCCAATGGCTCCATTGCCATTGCAAAAAGCAGGGGTGACAAAGGACACCCCTGCCTTGTCCCCCTTTCTAGTCGGAACCTGCCAGAATAATTATTGTTAACTCTAACTTTTGCACTGGGACCATTATACAAAATTTTAATCCAGCTTATAAATGAGGGGCCAAATCCGAATTCTCTCAGCACCCGCCAGATGTACTCCCACTCCAAGCTATCAAAAGCTTTAACCACATCTAAGAGCATAACAGCCCTTGAGCCCATATTCTCTGTTGGTGTCTGTAGATTCAGAAATACCCTCCTAATAATCATGCTGGTTGATCGACTAGGGATGAATCCTGTTTGGTCTGGATGAACAAGCCTGGAAATAATTTTTTTTTAATCTAGCTGCCAGTATCTTTGCCAGGATTTTAGCATCTGAACAGAGCAAGGAGATAGGTCTATAAGACTTAGTTTCCAATGGATCCTTCCCCTCTTTGTGCAGAACTATTATCGTAGCCTCTTTCATTGATGTGGGTAGTTTCCCCTCCTCCTTCGCCCAGTTAAACACTTTGAGAAGCTCCGGTAGCAATACCTTCCCGTAGTATCTATAGGTTTCCACTGGGAGACCATCAGGTCCTGGGGATTTCTGATTTGCCATTTCTGCTACTGCTAGATTTATTTCCTCCAAAGTTATCGGGGCCTCCATTCTCTCTTTATCCTCCTCTGTAAGGGCAGGTACCTCAATATTTCCAAAGGGGCATAACTAGAAATCACAGGGCCCCATAGAAAAATGTTGTATGGGCCCCCCCCTGCAAACCGCCCCCCCCCCCTGCAAACCGCCCCCTCCACAAAAAAAAGAACTAATGCCATTGAACAACAGATTACCGCACCCATGTGGCACAGTACCCAGGCAACCGCTTATATTAATTTTGAACAACAAAGTATGCAGTATACTGTATGCAGCCCCTGAAGGACACACATTGCTGACCTCCATGCCTTCTAACCAATTTCTGTTCTGTTATATAAAATGAAATAGTTCAACTCACCATAATGCAGAATCAGTGGGAGCCCTGAGCGTGTCACTTGCCACCGTCGCCTGCCACCAAATGCAACTTGTCACGGAATGTCACTTGCCACATCACCTGCCACACGTTGCGGATTGTCCACTTGCCACGTCGCCTGCCACCAGATGCAGATTGTCACTTGTCACACGTTGCAGAATGTCACCTGCCACATGTTGCCGATTGTCCACTTGCCACGTCCTGATTGTCACTTGCCATGTCACCTGCCACACATTACAGATTGTCACTTGCCACATCCCAGATTGTCACTTGCCACACATTACAGATTGTCACTTGCCACGTCACCTGCCACACATTACGGATTGTCACTTGCCACTTTCCGGATTGTCACTTGCCACACATTACGGATTGCCACTTGCCACGTCGCTTGCCACATGTTATGGATTGTCACTTGCCACGTCACCTGCCACACATTACGGATTGTCACTTGCCACGTCCCGGATTGTCATTCGCCACACATTACGGATTTTTACTTGCCACGTCGCCTGCCACATGTTACAGATTGTCACTTGCCACGTCACCTGCCATACATTACAGATTGTCACTTGCCACGTCACCTGCCACATATTACGGATAGTCACTTACCACGTCACCTGCCACACATTACGGATTGAAACTTGTCACGTCCCGGATTGTCACTTGCCACACATTATGGATTGTCACTTGCCACGTCCCGGATTGTCACTTGCCACGTCACCTGCCACACATTACGGATTGTCACTTGCCACATCCCGGATTGTCACTTGCCACACATTACGGATTGTCACTTGCTGCCACGTCCCGGATTGTCACTTGCCACTTCACCTGTCACACATTATGGATTGTCACTTGCCACATCCCGGATTGTCACTTGCCACACATTACGGATTGTCACTTGCTGCCACGTCCCGGATTGTCACTTGCCACTTCACCTGTCACACATTATGGATTGTCACTTGCTGTGTCACTTTCATGCTGTGTCCCAGAGTTAGGCAGCAGAGAGATAAGGTCATCTCTCTGCTTCCCGAGGCTGCCTGCACAGTGAGGGGGGAACTGCACTGCAGGGATGCAGGGAGGGCGCCGGGCGGTGAGAGATGATGTAATTTCTATGCACCCCCGCCTGCCAGCTCCCTGATTGGCCAGCCCGCTCACACACGAGCCGAGCCGCCAAGCTGACTCACCACCTGACAGCCCTCGGAGCTGCCCGCGCTCTTACCGCGGACCCGTGGAGCCGCCTGCTCTCACCCACGGGCCCGCAAAGCCGCCCGCTCTCACCCGCGAGCCCGCAAAGCCGCCCGCTCTCACCCACGGGCCTGCAAAGCCACTCGCTCTCACCCGTGGAGCCGCCTGTCCTCACCGGGCCCCACACGGCTGCGGGCCCCATAGCGGCCGCGTGTGTCGCTATGGCGGTAGTTCCGCCACTGCTCCCACGGTCCCCCGTGACTTATACAATCCATCATAGTATTCTCTGAATGTATCTGAAATCTCTTCCACTCTTGATGAAATTTCTCCTCTCACTGTCCTAATTGCAGGGACCACGGAGGGGGAGGAGTTGGTTCTTACTAAATGAGCCAGCATCTTTCCGACTTTTTCCCCCTCCCCATATGCAACTTGCTTCTGAAACAATCTCTTATTTTCTGATTTCCTAGTCACTACGTCTTTATATTCTTGTTGCTTATTCTGCCATATACTTTGTTTCTCTGGGGATGGATCTTTCACATGTTCCCTTTCTGCTTCCACTAACTCCTTCCTGACCCTATTCTCCCTATTCTCCCATTCCCTTGAGGTCTTTTTAATTTTAGCCACTCGTTGAATAAATTTACCCCTAAGGCAGGTGCGTTGCTAGGTGGCAAAAAGACCAGGGGCTTCAGCCCGAAGTCCGATGCTGGCACCGATGGGGGGGTAGAGAGTGGTCATGGCACTAGGTTTTTTGGCTGAGCGCTGGCGTTGTGTGGCGGGGGTAAGCTTACTTGCTGGTTGCTGCCTAGGGCTTAGCAGTGCCCATCAATTTTGACCACTAATCTCAGCTACCTGACACACTGACCTACATAACATACACTGACCTGACATACATACACCTACCTAACATACACTGACCTACCTAACATACACTGACCTAACATACACTGACCTGACATACATACACCTACCTAACATACACTGACCTGACATACATACACCTACCTAACATACACTGACCTACATACACCTACCTGATATACATACACCTACCTAACATACACTGACCTGACATGACATACATACACCTACCTAACATACACTGACCTGACATGACATACATACACCTACCTAACATACACTGACCTGACATACATACACCTACCTGACATATACCTACCTACCTAACATACACTGACCTGACATACATACATACATACACCTACCTAACATACACTGACCTACCTAACATACACTGACCTGACATACATACACTGACCTGACATACACTGACCTACCTAACATACCGTGACATACATACACTGACCTCACCTATCTGAACAGGAGACAGACTTCATGTGTCCAGGTGTCCTGCAGTTCAGTTCAGCCGTAGTGTGCGGTGTGCAGCCCACGCATCATGTGGCACAGCAGGCAGCCAGAGAAGAGGAGACTGCTTGAATTTCATCGCCTGGACCTTGGAGCTCCGGGCTTTGTCCTGCACGTAGCTATACAAAGTAGAGCCTGCCTCCCAGTCCCAGCACGGCCAGCAGGCACAAGGCGGTATGGAGAAGACTCTTCTGCCTCCTGCTGCACACTCCGGAGTCCGGTGCCCATGATCAGACACACCGAGATCCGGAGCTCTTCACTCTGCCGTCCGCCCCCAGCACAGCTCAGGTCACCAACACACCCCAGCACCGGGCTCCTCTTCAGGTTATCCTCATCCCCTCATCTACAATCATCGGTGCAGTCACTGGCACATCTTGCCAGATCGCTCCTCCGCTGCCCTGATCTATCTGAGCGCCGAGTGGGTATCTCAGTTATTTGGCGCGGCGGATTGTAATTCCCACCTTCTGGAGCCTGCAGCGCCTATGATGGACGTCACACGTCATGCGGTCCCAGCATTGGACCAGTGGGACGTCCATCATAGCTCCAGAAGGCGGGACCTGTATGTCATTCGGCCACACTCGGCCGCACTCGGCGGATCAGATCGGTCCCCGCTCGTCAGCAGCTGGCGGCGCTCGGGCTAACAATTGAACGGTGCCTTCTTGACACTCGGGGCTTTTCTGGGACCAATTCGGGGCTTCAGCCCCCCCTAGCCACCCCCTCCTGATGCCCCTGCCCTAAGGTATGCCTTCAATGCATCCCACATCACTCCCCTCATCACAGTGTCTTCATTAAACTCTATAAACTCTTTTAGCTTGACTGACACCTCATCCGGGTTTCCCATTATTTCAAACCACAATGGATTCATCTTCCATACCCTAAAAGATCTTTTACCTTCCAAGTTTACAGATACCGCCATCAATGAGTGGTCGGATGAATTTCTTCATCAATATAGGCCAATAATATGTATTCTACATATTTTTGGTAAAAAAATCACAATAAGCTTATATTGATTGGTTTGCGCAAAAGTTATAGTGCCTACAAACTATGGGGTGTTTCTTTTTTTTTTTTTTTTTTTTTTTTACTTTTACTTTACTTTTACTTTAGTAGCTGCTGATCGAGCTTATAGCAGGACTGCAATATTGCAGCAGACAAATCGGACACTGACACTTTTTGGGGGACCAGTGACACTAATACAGTGATCGATGCTAAAAAAATATGGACTTTCATGCCGCGTACACACGATCGGACATTCCGACAACAAAATCCTTGATTTATTTCCAACGGATGTTGGCTCAAAATTGTCTTGCATACACACGGTCACACAAATGTTGTTGGAAATTCCGAATGTCAAGAGCGTGGTGACGTACAACACGTATGACGAGCAGAGAAAAATGGAGTTCAATAGCCAGTGCGGCTCTTCTGCTTGATTCCGAGCATGCGTGGAAGTTTGTGCGTGGGAATTGTGTACACACGATCTGAATTTCCGACAACGGATTTTGTTGTCGGAAAATTTGAGAACCAGCTCTCAAATTTTTGTTGTCAGAAATTCCGACAAAAAATGTCCGATGGAGCCTACACACGGTCGGAATTTCCGACAACAAGCTCCCATCGAACATTTGTTGTCGGAAAATCAAGTTAGAGGGGGGAGAAGTATAGGGATTATGGCGGTGCCAAGAGAAACAAAGTACAAAACTTGAAGATTAAAATTGTATTTATTTAACAAAAATCATTAAAATTAGACATGAATTTCACATAGACAAGGTGTGCGGGAAAATCTAAAATCAATTCTGTAGCAAGATTATTTCACGTGACTTGGCCTGATGATTGTGGCGGCCAGTTCAGTGAGTAGGTATTTAAATGCCCGACATGTTTCGCCAGTATTGGCTTCTTCAAGGACAGTTGTTTGATACCTAAAGCGCTACAGAGCTTTCTATGAAGAGAAATATAACAATCAATGAATGTTTTAGAACAATTGATACAATAAAGTACAGAAAAGATATATATATATACATATGTTTGCGAGCTGTCCGGGTAGACTGCCCCCCACCACCCAAAAAGGCCCCAAGGAACCCACCCACACCACAGGGTGCCAAAAGGTGCCCCAACCGGGCTACCCAAGGATGGTAAGATACCTGCAATTCACCAGGGATGGATGCTACACGCCTCCGGAACAGGACCTCAAACAGAGATCACAGTAAGTAGCTGCAGGGGACAATAAGAGGGACCTGACGGAAAGTATGCCTAAAGAAATATATATGTAAACAGATTATGTACATACAGCGGGGCCCAGTGACCACACATAAATTTCAAAACGAGAATTCTAATATTGGACTAACATAGTCTCTAATTTTTACTTACAAATAAACTATTCAAATTGGGAGACAGGACACCGGAAAACAGCCGTTATTGGGAGTAATTCATCATGGGATAAAGGGTGTAGAAAGTGTCACTGGAAAATGGTAAAAAAAGGGGGGAGGGGGGAGACACTTATATACCAGATGATACTATCCAAGAACACAGGTCCGAAAACGCAAAATGCGATTCAGCTGTAACCAATGACGAAATCTAAGTATAAACGGATTTACACTCACCAGTAGTATTAATCAAGGATGGAAAATTATGGCTGAAAAAAGAGACCTGCAACTGATAGAGGCACCAATTGGAACAAGCTAAGAGACAAAAAATACTGTCAGCTTGATGTAGACAAGATCCATAGGAGAGTGAGGGGAAACAGCCATTAGAGGCAAAGAAGTGCTTACCTGATCGTGTTGCAGTTAATGTAACCGTGTCCTGTGATTCCCTGGCGTGTCTAGTGGCCTGGGATGCCGGCGCTCTTATGTCCCCCTCACACGAGCGGCATATGACGTCACCGCGCGTGTGAGCGGACAAAAAGGCCACTGCGCATGCGCCGCCCGCAACTCCATCCGGTCCTACAAGGTCCAGGAGGCATAGCGGTGGTGTCTATGGTGAAGTGTAAACACATCACAGACACTGCGCAGTAAACAAACGCCGCCATTGGCGGCGCGATACCTGGGAGATGGAGGTTGGTCCAATGCGCAGTGGCAGGGGCGGGCAAAGGACGAACCAATGCCCTTGGGTGTCCATACAGCTAAAGTGTTTCTCATGTAAAGGGGCTGGTAACACCAAAGACGGCACCAAATCGCCACCCTGGAATACAGGGACCCGTGGACAGTTGGCCGCAACGGGTGGTAGCCCGGAAGGGGGAGAAGGCAACCAAGGGTGCAGGGGTGTGGCTGAGACGCAATGGGGGGCGGGGATGGGTGGGAACAAACCAGGGACAATTATGCTCAAAAACAAAAGGGGCGCCTGCACACAAAGGCATGAAAACAGAAAAGAAGGAAAGTAGAAAGAGGGGGAGCATAATCCCTGTGTAACCAAGTGTAGCGCTAAAAAATGAGAAAGAAAATATTGCTATACCAAATATAATAGCAAAATGAATTGTGAAAAGATAGTGTTTTGTATACTTTGTGAACATTCATACATATAGAACACTTATATTATAAAGCCTTATGGTCACCAAAAGTGATAACAGGATGTAAAAATGGCAATAAAGTCCAAAACTGAATATGCAGATACGATGAACATAAATTTTGCAATGGTGATATGTTCCAAAGCATATACTCGTGAGAGATTTCTGTACGTAATCCAACATGTGCTAACAGACACTTGTGCGAAACCACCACCTAGGATGACTGGAGGCTTACCAGAAAGTTGGGACCCACCTAGCATACGCTATATGGGTCAAACAGGCTTGGATTGCTCACTGGCAATGAAGGTAGGGAACCAAGGGCTGGTGAATGGTGAAGTTGTAACGTTGCTATCCCAAAGAGGTCTTCTTCCTATGGAAGCTCGGACACCAACGGACATTACCCACATGTAATGAAGAAGGGGCTCATAGCGTAATTCCGTAAACCATAAAAAATTTATTAAAAGGAAAAACACTTACATTTCAGAATAAAAAGCGCTTGCAAGTAAAATGGCGGCAGTGGAGTCCTCCCGACGCATTTCGTCATACAAGACTTATTAAACACTATTATGTTGTTCTTAGTGTTTCATTTGTGTATATATCATTTTACTTTGTTATGGTAATAACTGTTTTTGCGCTGATGAACATATTGTGTTATTTACGCGTGTTTCAATTTGCAAGCTGTCGGGGTGACCCGTGTGGGCACATGCCAGGGATGATGCTCCCTCTCTTTCTACTTTCCTTCTTTTCTGTCCAAATTTTTTTCATGCCTTGTGTGCAGGCGCCCCTTTTGTTTTTGAGCATAATTGTCCCTGGTTTGTTCCCACCCATCCCAGCCCCCCATTGCATCTCAGCCACACCCCTGCACCCTTGGTTGCCTTCTCCCCCTTCCGGGCTACCAGCCGTTGCGGCAAACTGTCCACGGGTCCCTGTATTCCAGGGTGGCGATTTGGTGCCGTCTTTGGTGTTACCAGCCCCTTTACATGAGAAACACTTTAGCTGTATGGACACCCAAGGGCATTGGTTCGTCCTTTGCCCGCCCCTGCCACTGCGCATTGGACCAACCTCCATCTCCCAGGTATCGCGCCGCCAATGGCGGCGTTTGTTTACTGCGCAGTGTCTGTGATGTGTTTACACATCACCATAGACACCCCCGCTATGCCTCCTGGACCTTATAGGACCGGATGGAGTTGCGGGCGGCGCATGTGCAGTGGCCTTTTTGTCCGCTCACACGCACGGTGACGTCAGACGCCGCTCGTGTGAGGGGGACATAAGAGCGCCGGCATCCCAGGCCACTAGACACGCCAGGGAATCACAGGACACGGTTACATTAACTGCAACACGATCGGGTAAGCACTTCTTTGCCTCTAATGGCTGTTTCCCCTCACTCTCCTATGGATCTTGTCTACATCAAGCTGACAGTATTTTTTGTCTCTTAGCTTGTTCCAATTGGTGCCTCTATCGGTTGCAGGTCTCTTTTTTCAGCCATAATTTCCCATCCTTGATTAATACTACTGGTGAGTGTAAATCCATTTATACTTAGATTTCGTCATTGGTTACAGCTGAATCGCATTTTGAGTTTTCGGACCTGTGTTCTTGGATAGTATCATCTGGTATATAAGTGTCTCCCCCCTCCCCCCTTTTTTTACCATTTTCCAGTGACACTTTCTACACCCTTTATCCCATGATGAATTACTCCCAATAACGGCTGTTCTCCGGTGTCCTGTCTCCCAATTTGAATAGTTTATTTGTAAGTAAAAATTAGAGACTATGTTAGTCCAATATTAGAATTCTCATTTTGAAATTTATGTGTGGTCACTGGGCCCCGCTGTATGTACATAATCTGTTCACATATATATTTCTTTAGGCATACTTTCCGTCAGGTCCCTCTTATTGTCCCCTGCAGCTACTTACTGTGATCTCTGTTTGAGGCCCTGCTCCGGAGGCGTGTAGCATCCATCCCTGGTGAATTGCAGGTATCTTACCATCCTTGGGTAGCCCGGTTGGGGCACCTTTTGGCACCCTGTGGTGTGGGTGGGTTCCTTGGGGCCTTTTTGGGTGGTGGGGGGCAGTCTATCCGGACAGCTCGCAAACATATGTATATATATATATATCTTTTCTGTACTTTATTGTATCAATTGTTCTAAAACATTCATTGATTGTTCTATTTCTCTTCATAGAAAGCTCTGTAGCGCTTTAGGTATCAAACAACTGTCCTTGAAGAAGCCAATACTGGCGAAACATGTCAGGCATTTAAATACCTACTCACTGAACTGGCCGCCACAATCATCAGGCCAAGTCACGTGAAATAATCTTGCTACAGAATTGATTTTAGATTTTCCCGCACACCTTGTCTATGTGAATTTCATGTCTAATTTTAATGATTTTTGTTAAATAAATACAATTTTAATCTTCAAGTTTTGTACTTTGTTTCTCTTGGCACCGCCATAATCCCTATACTTCTCCCCCCTCTAACTTGATTTTCAAACTACCGGGATGAGGTGTCGTATCACACCAAGGGTTGCCCAGCCAGACTCACTCTAAAATTTGTTGTCGGAAATTCTGATCGTGTGTACGCGGCATTACTGTACTAATGACACTGGCTGGGAAGGGGTTAACACCAGGGGCGATCAAAGGGTTAACTGTGAGCCTAGCCTGTGCTTTCTCACTGTGGGGGAGGAGCTTTTACTATTGGAAGGCATAGATCTGTGTTCCTGCTTTGCAGGAACCCTGTGGACTCTGATGTAAAGGAGGACTCTGTGGAATCTGATGTAAGGGGCAACTCTGTGTACTGTGATAATAAAAGGTGAGCTCTGTGGAGTCTTGTGTAGGGGGGGTGGCTCTGGTGACCCCCTTACATCAGTTTCACTTTTCACCAGAGTCTGCAGCATTCCCCTTACATTAGAGTCCTCAGGGTTCTACTTTACATTAGCATCCACAGTGTTCCCTTTTACATCAGGGACCGCAGAGTTCCCCCTTGCACCTTAAAGGGGAACCTTGCAGACTATGATGTAAGGGGGAACTCTGTGCTGACCTTCATGTAAAAGGAGAAATAAATTTTTTGCTTTTTTTATACCTTAAACACATTGCAAATCGCACTGGCAACATGTTTGTATCTTAAATATTGATATTTGCACAGAAAATGATCATTTTGGCAAATCTTTTGAACAGTCAGTAAAAAATTAGCCCTGTCACAAAATTTTAGGTGGCATGTCAGTAAATTTCACTTCGGGAGGTTAGCAACCCTGTCCTGGGACACCATGCATAGGACCTGGTTTGGGACTTTCGTGTATGTGACTGCAGTTATAAGGAATTAGTGAAAAAAAATGTCCTCCTTTTGATTGCCATTATTGTTTTGTGGTATCCTGTGAACCTAAACCCTCTCTCTTTTTTCAAGTTACTCAGGTAATAAATTCTAAAAAGACATCTTTTAGACTGAGCCTGTGTTATCTGTGAGCATGGAACCATGTCAGTGGCTGGCAGCCTCTGTACTAGCATGGAAGAGCTGAGCATATTCTCAGCAGCCCCTCCGCTGAGCGCTATACATGTGTGAAATCATCTTTTCTCAATCAACCTTTTAGAGAAGGTGCGCTCCATGGAATGGGAGGTATGAGTTACTACCCTTTATCAGGTTTTTTGTTTGTTTTGAAGATTGGAATACACACATTTGCCTAAGTAAGGATTTTTCACTAGTTCCACTAAATTAATGAAAAATAAAAAATGTGGCACTCCTCTTTCTAAATATGTATCTCTAATAACTTCAGTGACTATATAAAAATGCCAAGATAAACAAATTCGCTTAGATAAATCAAAACACAATCACAATTCTCCCGTGATTGTCCCAAAGTTCATTAAAAAAAAACATGCAATAATATGTTGGAATTCGGTAGTTTTTCCGGCCTGGAGATAAATTGGGAGAAGTCCGAGTTTTTACCGATAGATCCCATTAGTGAGTCAATAGCCCGTGAAATGCCCCAGTTGGTAACTGTGGAAGCTTTGAAGTACCTGGGAATCGTCTTGACGAAGGACCCTACTCAATATGTTGGCAAAAACCTTGTTCCACTCTTAACAAAATTTAAACAAAAGATAGGTATATGGAGATGCCTCCCCTTGTCAGTGGCAGGAAGATGTAGCTTAATAAAAATTATCTAGATGCCACAACTGTTGTACGTCCTGCATAATTCACCAGTGTGGATTTGCAGGAGGTGGTTCAAAAGAATTGAGGGTCTATTTAGGGAACTGATATGGAAAGGGAGGCAGGCCAGGATACGGCTTCGAGTACTTCAGCTTCCCATTCGGGATGGGGGCTTCGCCCTCCCACACCCAGAGCGTTATTTTCTTTCAACACAACTGCAGCAGTTAATGGGGTGTGGGACCCCAAATGGTAGGCTCCTATTAACTAGCGCCCTACATAATACAATAATTGAAGCCCTAGAGGCGGAGAGGTTCCACTATGAATTTGCAACAATTAAATTGATAATTAAACTTTGGAAAACAGTTAAGAAAATGATGGGGTATGAGGGCCTAACAGATTACACCCCTATCTGGAATAATCGCAATCTACAGGAAATCCTTAAAATAGGAATATTTAGAGTGTGGGAGAATCTTGGTATTAAAAGGTTAAGACAACTTTATACTGGCAACACGTTAAAGAAATTTCCGGAGTTGGTAAGGGAATTTAAGTTACCACAAAGCTCCCTTTTTTTCTATTGCCAGTTAGAAGACACCCTCAAAGCACAATTTAAGGACCAGACCTTGAGGTGGAAAGAAATGCCTCTGCTTCAGAGCGTAACTCAGGTAGTTCCCACTAGGGGGTTAATTGCTAAGATCTATGGTCAATTGAGCAATCTTGATAATAAGGGGGGGCTACTCCAAGGGGTAAGAGCTAAATGGGAAGAGGACGTAGGAGTAGTGACCCAGGAACAATGGGAGAGGATTCTGGAGTTGGGGCCGATGGTCTCGGTCTCTCCTCCACAGAAGATTTCGCATTTGATGCTGTTGAATAGAGCCTATTATACACCCAAACGTCTCTTTAAGTTTGGCAGAAGGCCTAATGATAGCTGCCCCAGATGTCGGGGGACAGGGGATCTTATCCACATGATGTGGAGGTGCCCTAAGCTGTTCCGATACTGGGAGGGGGTGACAAAAATTTGGGAGACATTTTTGGTACCTTAGTGGAGAGGGAGGCCATAGTGTGTATCTTGGGGTATAGAAGGGTGAAGGGGGAGAGGCTGAGTACCACTTTGGCCATCACGAGAGGCTTGTTTCAAGCCAGAAAAATTATAGCATTAAGATGGCAATCAAAGGACCCCCCAACTGTGAAAGAATGGATTGCTACACTTAGCGAAAACCTAGGCAGAGAAAGATTGGAGTACATTAAGAGAGGCAATCTCCAGGAATTTGACAGAATGTGGAGGCCGTGGACGGAAAAGGTGGGCTGCCCTCAACGTTGAGCTTAGAGAACAGTGGAGTGGGATATAGTTTTAATACAGGCTGATCGGCAACAGAAACCTTTGACTGCAGCGGGTGCTTTAAGGTGGTAGTTATGTTAAGTATAGTCCAGTTAGTTAATAGAAGAAAGTTTGCGAATAGTATTTGGGAACTCATTTAAACTATGTGATGTTTTGTAAGGGGGGCGGGGGTGCCTGGAAGGGAGGGTGGGAAGGGTGAAACGAGGAACACTTATTATGTAGTATAATATTGGTTATGACACCAGGTGGTGGGTGCGGGGAGCCCACTAGTTTTTCCTTTGTCGTTTTCTTTTTCCTTTTTTCCTATTTGTTTTTTATGAGATGGCATACTGTACTCCCATTGTGTTTTATACGTGCTATTATATTCAGCAGGGGATGAGGTCTCTCTGTTCCCTTGCCCCTAGTTTGATTGTAACTAGATATACGAGAATAAGGAAATTAAGCTGTGTTTATAAGTTAATTTATTAAAATAATAAAATGTCATGCGGAGACTTTATAAAAGAAAATGAGATAATGCAATTACCACAATGATGTGAATTTGAGAAGGCGACAGTTTATGAGCATCGAGCTGATTTAGCCCTCTAACAGTGTTCGCTGATGTGGAAAAAAAAAAAAAGTAAGGATTTTTCACTAATTCCACTAAATTAATGAAAAATAAAAAGTGTGGCACTCCTCTTTCTAAATATATATCTCTAATAACTTCAGTGACTATATAAAAATGCCAAGATAAACAAATGCGCTTAGATAAATCAAAACACAATCACAATTCTCCCGTGATTGTCCCAAAGTTCATAAAAAAAAACCATGCAATAATATGTTGTCTTCTTTCCAATATGACACCTCTCACGCTGTGTTACCCATCACCTTACATCGTGCGCCCACCTCTAAGCAGACTCAACAAATAATCAGGTCTAGCTGCGCTTTTCCCACTTTTAGGGACAGGAAAATTCTCATATAACTCTCTCCTTCCTGGTAAGTTGAATGGATCACTGGCTCAAATTCCCTGGATGTGCAGGTATAACTCTCTGCAGGACCTCTTTCTTTCTCTGTTCTGTATCTAGCACACTCACATATATGAAAATAAACCTCTCATAGTGTAGTACAGGGGTCCCCAACCACCGGGCCGCGACCCACTACCGGACCGTGGCCTCTCTCCAGCCGGGCCGCGGGTGCTGCAGGGGAGACGGCACGAGAGAGCAAGGCAGGCGGATGAGAGAGCAGAGTGACAAGTGACATTCCTCATCTGGTGGCAGGCAGTATGGCAAGTGACAATCTACATCTGGTGGCAGGCAGCATGGCAAGTGACAATCTACATCTAGTGGCAGGCAGCATGGCAAGTTACAGTCTGCATCTGGTGGCAGGCAGCATGGCAAGTGAAAATCTGCATCTGGTGGCAGGCAGTGTGACAAGTGACAATCTTCATCTGGTGGCAGGCGACGTGGCAGGTGACATTCCTCATCTGGTGGTAGGCAACGTGGCAATCCTCATCTGGTGGTAGGCGACGTGACAAGTGACAACCTGCATCTGGTGGCAGGAGACGTGGCAAGTGACAATCTGCATCTGGTGGCAAGTAAGAAGCTACATCTGAAGGCAGGCGATGTGGCAGATGACAATCCACATGTGGTGGCAGGCTACGTGGCAAGTGACATTTCGCATCTGGTGGCAGGGCTCCCACTGATTCTGCATTATGGTGCGTTGAACTATTTCATTTTATATTACAATGTAATAATAGAAATAATGCCCTTCAATCATCCTGACACCATATCAACAATGGTGCCATGATGATTGAAGCGCCAACACCAGCAATTGCCTCGACAAATTGCCAGTGAAAAATCAATCCCCCCCCCCCCCCCCCCCTGCGAGCCCTCTACCCCCGGGCCTTGGCACAATTTTTTTTTTCTTCCACGCAGCCAGTCCCCGAGCCAAAAAGGTTGGAGACCGCTGGTGTAGTAAGTCTGGACATTAAGATTTATCCTTGTGGGTTTAACTGATCTTTCTTTTGCTTAATTCTCCTTTCCTTTAAGGGGGCGAGGCTGGGGGTGTGACCTCTGCCTACCTACTTTTGCTCCAGGTCACTGTGAAGCAATACACTGGGCATAATAGTATAAGGCTGCTTTCACACTGATGAAAGACAAAACCAAAGAAATTCCCAGCTCAACTCACCAACCAGTCTGCTTACCAACCAAATTAAACTGTCCAACAGTATGCGTTAAAAACAGAGGTTTAGTTAGCACACATTTGCAAACGCATTTGTAAGCTGCAAGGCCTCTTCACGCCACCCTGTATTACTTGCAGTCCTAACCTTCTAAATTTATGAGTGTCTCCACAACGGCAGCACATGCATTCTAATGGATAGATAAGGGGCAGGTGGGCCTGGAAGTAGCCCAATCCTCGTTAAAGGCACAGGGGCACATTGGACAACCATCCAGCATATAGCACAATGGCAGCAAAGGTGGCCAGTGTATCCACTGACCAAATGGTGCCCAGTGTGTCCCCTGACCATCTCTTTGTTACTGTCGTAAATTTGTCAGGGGACACACTGGGCACCTTTGCTGCCATTGTCCTATGTACTGGGTGTCCAATGTGCCCCTGTGCCTTTAAGGAGGATTGGGCTACCTGCAGGCCAACCAGCCCCTTATCTAACCATTAGAATCCATGTGCTCCCATTGTGGAGACTTTTTATAAATTCAGAAGATTAGGACTGCAAGTAATACAGGATGCCGTGAATGTGTGCTAACTAAACCCCTGTTTTTAATGCATACTGTTGGACAGGTTAATTTGGTTGGTAAGCAGACTGGTTGGTGAGTTGAGCTGGGAATTTTCTCTGGTTTCGTCTTTCATGCATTTGCTCTTCCATGTGCTCTTTGCTGTAAAGGCCAGTTAAAGGTGGGGGCAGGGGCCATCTCTTTGTTACTGCATTCACACTGATGTGCTCCGGTTTACCCACACCGCTGGTGCAATGCAGTGTACCTGCAGCTTTCCTGCAGGTTTGCTGCGTTTAGGCATATACTTCTATTATAGCCCACTTTTTGAATGCAGGAGTTTTGGTGCACTTTCAGAAAGTGCACCACATCTGCAAGATATAATAGAAGTCTATGGCAAAGGGCAGCTAACCCAGGAAGGTTGCAGATACACTGCGCTGCACCCACAGTTCAGGTAAACCGGAGCACATCAGTGAGAAAGCAACCTTATAGGGGGCTCAGAACAGTAAGGGTTCATTTACATTTGTAGTTCGGGGGGGCGGGGTGGTGGTAAAACCCCATAGTTAGGATGTGTTTTTACCACCCCTGCCCCAACTGCACCCCCTTTAGCTGCAGTGCTAGGGGTGTACACATATCGCAGTCACAAGAGTTATACATCCTGTCATGATTGGTGGGTGTAAAACCTGCCAAGCATGACCAATGCAAGTAAATGAGGCTACTCTGCAAATGCCGTGCAACCTTGTGCAGTACAGCAAACAAGAGGTTAAAGCAGGCAGCATTGTGTTGCTTTGTAACCACCTGCTTTGACACCTTGGACCCCGCAGAAGCATGCAAGGCGCTTGCAGAGTGGCCTTATTTGTATGAATGGGTCGTGTTTGGCAGGCGGCAGCACCCACCAAAAGCAACAGGGGCTTTGATTCCTGCTGTGGCATGCGTACACCTTTGGCTGCTGCCTCAGAAGCTAAAGGGGGTAGGAATTTGGGGTGGTAAATGTGTGACTCAATTGCAGGGTTTTAACCCCCCCTCCAACTAAGGACTTATTCACAGGTGCAGTAGGCACTGCTGCTCCTCTGAAATACGATTGGAGTGTGTTTGACAGGTGGTGAGGAGGCGATATGTTGCCTCCTCACCACCTGATTTAAACCCATGATTGCTGTGCAATGCATGCCATTGTGACACAGTAGTATGGAAATTAGATGTTTAAAACAGGTGTGAGGAGGCAACACTGTGCCCGTTGATCTCTGATTTCTCCCATGTTGTTCAGGTAGATCTCCACCTCTTTAAGGTTGCCTGCCCCTGCTTTTGCTAATAGGTGTTCCTCATTCCCATCTCAAAAAGTTGGGAGGTATGGCCTTAATATACAAAAAATAATTGATTAAACCCACAAGTGCTTTTTCACCCCTTCTCTTGCTTTATACTATTTTTTTTAACTTACACATGCAATACTTTATAGGTTGGATGGAAAGTTTATTGCAGTATAACTCTTTTGGGAGATAAGTAATACATATTTATAGAGACCAAACATTTGGCAATTGAAGGGGGAAGAGGGACAGAAGGAGTCAGTTTCTAAAGAGTGACAATCCCTCCAAATGCATGACAGTTGGGGAACTAGAATACATTATCTTTTTTTAACACATTGCAATCAAAGGACAAGAAGGCAAACTGTGGTAAGTTGGGGACCTCTAGTGGGTATGAGAAATAATGCAGTAAGTGTTATGAAGAATGAAATGAAATGTTGAAGGAAGGAAGAAAGAGAAAATGAATGTTATGAAGAATGACACAGTAAAGGTTTACTTTTGTTGCAGATCTATTATCCAAGAAGGCAATCCTCAGTATGTTGGAGACATTTATATATTTAATCTTGCTTTTTGTTGTGCCTCTGAGACAGAAAATCAAGAAAAATCTCCCAAACAGGACACAAATGGTAAAAAAAAAAAAAAACACAACTTATGGAGTTCTAGCAATTTATTACTTTATCCAAAATGAAATGCAATAAATGTTTTGACATTATATATACTTTAAAGGTGCTGTATTCAGATTCTTTCACAAGCCAATTATGACTGGTTCTTATCAATATAAAAATTATATCATAAGACAAATAAAAAAAATGGATACAGGTTACCTTCTATTAAATTCCCATTATTCAAACAAAGAAAATTCCATCCAAACATTGGTCATCTTCATCCTCAACTTCTTCAAAGAAATTTGCAGGTGGGTGGGTGAATGATGTGATATTTCTTCTGCACTTTTATCTTTTAGACTGCCAAGAGTTTGGCTTATGCTGAGCTAACCTGGGTTTAGGAATTATACATCACAATGACTATTTTTGCAATGCCAAGTTTTGTTGGTTCCATCTTTCCCTTTAGGGTGAACTTGATAAACTTGAATCTTGGGCAAATGTTAAGTAAGTATGTACATTTGAGAACCCCAAAGATGAGATAGCTTGCTCTTCCCATACAGGCCTAGATTCCTATGAAGGACTTTGCCCCCAGCTGAAAGTCACGTATCTTCACGTTTTGGTCAGAACATTTCTTATTTTCTCTTGTGCTTTTGTCCAGTAGGGGCTTCTGCCATTTTATAGTAACATCATTCCAAGTCTTCTTCTCAGCTGACAATGTTCCCAGCAAATTGTACAAGGTCTTGTTAAAATGATCAAGCTAGGGTCTTCTTGAGGGCAGTAAAGAGTGGCTTGACTCTTTCCAAAACCCAGCAGAGGTAGGAGTTCATGAGCAAGCTTGATTTCAAAGTTACGCCCTTGATCTGAATGGATTCTCTATGGTAGGTCACAGTTAACAAAGAGCCTCTTGAGTACAGCATTTTGCTACTCTGATGGCTCTCTGATCATGAGTAGGAAAACTTAAAGTGGATGTAAACCCTCACATATACCCAGTGACGTGAACAGCCTCAGATGATACACAGGGATGAAACAAATATCCCTACAAGTTTTACATGTATATGTGTGGTCTTTAGATTTATATACTGTTTAGAAAGTGCACATCGTGTTAGGAGATTTTCTCTTCTTGGTTAGCACTGCAGTGAAGTCTGGGCATACAGCCAAGACAGCTGATTGGAGGAAAGACACACACCCCCTCTCCTCATAGGTAGAGACTTTCAGCTCTGTTCATTGAATAGTTCAGGGCTCTGCTAATCTATTTATAACATCCTCCCCAACACAAAACTCCTGCTGCTTTTATCATATGTGAGGGAGAATTTGTCAGGAGTTATCAGGCTGATAACAGAAGAACGGAGCAGGAGACAGCTACCTGACATAGTGCTTTGAAGATAGATAACAAAACACCACAGATCTATGTGCCCAGCTCAAAGTTCATGAATCGGGTTTACATCCACTTTAAGTATATTTGGTGCACTGGTCTGTCCCCATCAGCTGTTACTGATTTCTCCTTCATCTAGTTCACACAAGACATCTATTAACACAAGTCCCATAGGTGCCTTTTAGAAGGAAAGAGAGTTACTAACACTCAAATGAAGATCAAAGATTCACATATATTTATTTGTGTAATGTCACATGGGTCAAATATAGCCAATGTTTCAGGATCGGGCAGAGTCCCTCCATCAAGGTGAAACAGTGACAATTAGGGGTTGATTTCATAAGCGCTAATAGACTGTTTACTTTGCAAGGGAATCTTCCCTTATCAAGTAAATAAGTAAATGAGGTGAAGCTTTTCTTTTACTTTCCTTGCATGTGATTGGGTATACTTTGCAAAGTGCATTTTCACCTCATTCATTAAGCTAAGGGAAAATTCCCTTGCAAAGTGAATGTCTATTTGCTTTTAGTAAATTAACCCTTTAATGTGTAAAGCAAACAAATATAAATACCTCAGAGTAACCCATAGCAACAAAGTGTACACAGCCATGATGACACCATAATCCAACCAAATACTGTATATCTGAAAATAAACACAAACAAAGCTGGAGATGGGCATGTGAGAAGGGAAGTACATGATACAGACCAATGTGATAAAACATAACATTTTGTACCTTTGCAGGCAGACTGCGCTCTCATCCATGCATTGGTCTTGCACAGATATACAATCCCAAATATGCTTTGAGATCCATGCAGGTCTGTAAAGGCAAGCCATCTGTCTTTGATTTGAACAAGCTACCTAAATGGGGCTGCACAGAGCACCTGTTCATGCTGTGCAGGTTCAAATGGCCTTTTGCATGGGTGTATGGATTGGTACGCCCATGTGATTGAGGTCTAAATCTGTCTCAGACCTTTCCAAAGCTGATGATTTGCAATTGCAATAGATGTGTCTGATTTTGTTCCCAATGTGCTTGATAAATGCACCTCACTGTATTTTAACCACTTCATGCAGAATTATGACTTTTTACCTTAACAGTTGAACCTCAGAATCTGGACTGTAGCATCTTTAATCTAGAAATAGACCAAAACAAGTGACAACAATAATGTCACACATTCCACACCAATCAGCTATAGGGATTTTAAACACAAATTAAGTAGAACAACACTTACATAATAACAGGGCTTTTTTTTTTCAGCCAGAACATGGGAGTGGTACCCTCACTGCTTCATGAAGCCCTAGTGGGGAAAGATTTTCCACACTTTTGGAGTTTGTGGGAAAACAAAAAGAGCTCCCCCTGCTGCGGAAACACCGGAACTCACTCCAGACCCTTTTGATTGCAAAATTGAAAGGGAAACTGTTGGTATGTCCAAGGAAGGGGTAGATCCTTTTTCTGTAAAGGCTGGGGAGCAGGATGAGCTGGAATCCCACCCCCAACTTGAGGATATGAACAGGAAATTATCTCTGACTCTAATAGTGAGAGTGGGTAGAATGTTGTGCCTGACTTAAAAGTCAGGAAAGATGATTTTTGTACAGAACAACTAAGACACCACACTCAATAGAGCGAGGGAAAACATTCAAATGATGGATGGGGAACCTGTTGAACCTAATGTAGGGGTGTCTTTTCCCTACATAGCTCTTAAAAATAACTTGCTGTATCAGGTAGTAAAGCAAGGGGAAGGGGGAGGTAGAGCAGCTAGTGGTTCCAAAACCTATCGCCGGATGGTATTAGATTTAGCCCATGGTCATGTAATGGATGGACATCTGGGTATAGAGAAAACCAAAGGGAGAGTAACCCAGAGATTCTTTTGGCCTGAGTTACATGCAGATGTGAAAGACTATTGTAAATCATGTCCAGAGTGTCGCCCCATTTGTGCAGTCCACTGGTACTGTTACCAATATTTGAAGTGGCTTTTGAAAGAATTGGCATGGATCTGGTGGGACCAGTAGTAAAGTCTGCCCGGAGCCATTATCACATACTGCTAATACTGGACTATGCCACACGGTATCCTGAAGCCATTTCCTTGCGGAATACCTCAGCTAAGACTATTGCCAAAGAACTTGTCCAGGGTATTTAGTCATGTGGGTATTCCAAAAGAAGTATTAACGGATCAAGGCACACCGTTTATCTCCAGAGTCACTAAAGATATGTGTAAGTTGTTCAAAATCTCCCATCTCCGTACCTCTGTCTACCACCCCCAAACTGGTGGTCTTGTGGAGAGATTTAACAAAACACTCAAAAACATGTTAAAAAAAAGGTGGTGGACAAAGATGGGAGAAATTGGGAATTTTGCTTCCATACCTCAGGTTTGCCATAAGAGAGGTACCTCAGGCATCTACAGGGTATTCCCCTTTTGAACTGTATGGTAGACATCCCAGAGGATTGCTAGATGTTGCAAAAGAAACTTGGGAGGGAGAGACCATGCCTTATAGAAGCGTCATTGAGTACATCATACTGGTGCAAGATTGAATCGTGGCTGCCTTGCCGCTTGTACGGGAACATATGGAGCAAACCCAGGAGGCCCAGAGAAGGGTTTATAATTGGGGTGCCAAGATGCGAACCTTCAACCCTGGTGATAGAGTGCTCGTAATGGTCCACACAGTTGAGAATAAATTTCTAGCAAATTGGCAAGGTCCCTTTGAAATTAAGGAAAGAGTAGGGCTAGTAAACTACAAAGTTTACCAGCCAGGAAAAAGGAAACCAAATCAAATATATCACATTAACCTCAGAAACCTTGGAAGGACAGAGAGACTTTACTGGCGGTCCCAACGTAAATGTAAAGCCCTATAGAATACCCCAAAGCTAGGCGAGAAGCAGTTGCAAATGAGATAAAGAACATGTTAGAGTTGGACATGATAGAGGAGTCCCACAGTGACTGGTCAAGTCCCATAGCATTGGTTCCAAAACCAGATGGAACTATAAGGTTTAGTAATGATTTCAAGAAGTTGAACAGCATATCCAAATTCAATGCGTACCCAATGCCTCGGGTCAATGAGCTTGTTGACAGATTGGGAAGTGCTCGATACATACCTACTTTAGATCTGATACCCCAAAGAGAATCTGCAGAAGAGAAAACACCATTTTATACCCCCGAGAGTCTCTCCAGTATAAGCGGATGCCTTTTGGTTTGCATGGTGCTCCTGCCTCAATCCAGAGAATGATGGATAAGACATTATGCCATGTGACCAATACGCAGCCGCCTATTTGTACAATGTAGTCATCCACAGCCCAGATTGGGAATCTCATTTGCCCCGGGTGCAAGCAGTATTAGATTCCCTTAGGAAAGCAGGACTCGCTGCCAACCCCAGAAAGTGTGCCATAGGCTTGGAGGAGGCCAAATACCGTGGCTACGTTATCGGTCAAGGGCTGATCAAGCCTCAGATCAATAAAATTGAGGTGGTTCAAAAGTGGCCCCAACATATAAATAAAAAGAAAGTTTGTGCATTTCTTGGGATCTGTTAGGGCTGGCTCAGCCCTTCCTTCTCTGAGCTGGCCGCTCAGCTGTCGGCTAATTGCCAGCTCTCATCTCTCTCCACAGTTAACCAGCTGTTGTGGATCTGCTCGTCAGTACCGCCTACTCAAAGATCTCCAGCTCACTTCATTCCTGCCTTCGCCTTGGTCACATCACAAGAAACCATCTCCTGCGTTCCTGTTTAAAGACTGGCTTTGCTGACATCCCTTCTGGCTCCTTATCCTGCTTGCTGTTCCTCTGCTTGGATCCCTGACTTCTGGCCTGGCTTATTACCCGATCTGGTTACTGAACTCTGGCTTGGGTGACTACCCAATCCGGTTACTGGACTCTGGCTATGCTTTGACTACGCTTACTCTATTTACCTTTTTATTTTTATTAATAAACAAGTGTGATTTTACTGTCTCGGTCTGGTTCATGGTTTCTGACAGTAGGCGAAGGCCATGAATTCAGAAGATACAGTCAATCCACTTGTTGGTAATATTTTTCCAGATTGGATGAGCAAGATCACCGCATGGATCAGTTTGCCATGGCGTTACAAATGCTCCTGAGTTGCACGGCTCACCTGGAATCCCACACTGTGGCTGCTCCGGTACAACCTGAGTTGCAGGCCATCCCTGCTGCTGCGCCAGTCTCTGTGCAGGCACCCGCCTTGAGTATTACCTCTATAAGAGGTATGTCTGGTTCCGCTCCGCTTCCCTAGTGATTTGGGGGCAATCCAGTTCAATGCAGAGGGTTTCTCAACCAAGTTGAGATATACTTTGAGATGCTGCCCCAGGCGTTTCCCATGGACAGAAGAAAAGTAGGGTTCGATATATCTTTGCTTTCTGAGAGAGCCTTGGCCTGGGCTAACCTCTATGGGAGACGCAAAAACCTGTTGTCTTGAGTTACCCTGAGTCTGTGGCCTCCTTTAAAAGGGTATTTGACGTTCCCGCATGCTCCGCTTCTGCTGCCAAGTGCCTCATGTCCATCAAACAGAGTATGAGAACTGTTGCGACTACACCATTGAGTTCCCTACTCTGGCAGCAGAGGTTGCTTGGAACAATGAGGCCCTTGTGGCTGCTTTTTCTCATGATCTCTCAGATTCCATCAAGGATGAGATAGCAGCCTGAGATATACCCACTGAGCTGGAGAGCTTGATCTCTATTGCCATCCTCATTCACTCCAGACTCAGAGAAAGACTTTCTTTTAAGGAGCGCTTGCGGAAGCCTCCTGTACGTTTGCCTCCAAGCTTTGCAGTCCCACCCGTGCCTCCCTAACCTCCCATGCCTCCTGGTACCGAGTCAGTCAGTGAAGATGAACCCATGCACTTGGGCCTCACTCATCTCTCTGCGGATGGGAGAGCCTTTAGGAGGAGGGAGAGATTGTGCCTTTATTGTGGCCAGGCAGGTCACTTTTTGAAGTCTTGTCCTACCCGTCCTGGGAACACCCAAACCTTGAGGTCCTGTCATGGACAGACCTTAGGTGGTGTTGTGTCGTCCCCAGTTATCCAGAAGGATAAGCCCCTGGTTTCGGTCACCCTTTCTTGGGCTAAGTCGTCTATCGACATACAGGCTCTAATCGACTCTGGGGCTGCAGGTCTGTTCATTGATGCTGCCTTTGTAACAAAGCACTCGATTCCACTGCAGCTGCATGACACTCCACTTGCCATTGAGGCTCTTGACGGGAGACCTCTACAGCCTGCCCATGTGACTCATGAGTCGGTTCCATTGTCCATGGCCATAGGGGCTCTTCACCATGAGATAATCCAATTCCAAGTGATTTCCTCTCCTAAGTTTCCGCTGGTTATTGGTTATCCTTGGTTACAGAGGCACAACCCCTCTTTTGATTGGCTCCGTGCAGAGGTTCTCTCCTGGTCACCACAATGCAGTGAAACATGGTTCCTTAAGGTAGCCAAGGTCCTGTGTACCTCTTCACTCTCCTCCCTGCCAGAGGAGTACCGTGATTTTAGCGATGTCTTTGTCAAAGGTCAAGCCGGTAGTTTGCCTCCGCACCGGCCGTATGGCCGCAATTGACCTTCAACCTGGTGCCACTCCCCTAGGTTTACCCTTTGTCAGTCTTGGAGGATAAAGCCATGGAGGAGTATGTTGCAGAAGCACTTTCTCAGGGTTTCATCTGCAAATCCTCGTCTCCTTCTGGTGCTGGTTTCATTTTTGTGAAGAAGAGGAGCGGTGAACTGAGACCTTGTATTGATTATAGGGGTCTCAATTGTTTCACGATTAAGAATGCCTACCCAATCCCATTGATTACAGAGTTATTTGACCGCCTCAAGGGAGCAACGGTTTTCACTAAGCTTGATCTGAGAGGGGCTTACAATCTCGTGAGGATTAAGGAAAGTGACGAGTGGAAAACTGCGTTTAATACCAGAGCAGGCGCATCTCATAATACCTTTTGGCCTTTGTAATGCCCCGGCAGTTTTCCAGGAACTTATTAACGATGTCCTCCGAGATTTGTTGCAGTTATGTGATAATATGATATCCTCATATTTTCCAAGTCCCTGGAGAGCCACCACACAGATGTCTGTCGTGTGCTTCAGAAATTAAGAGGGAACAATCTCTATTGTAAACTGGAGAAGTGTGAGTTCCATCGGGAACAGGTTAAATTCCTGTGTCATTTCCACTGCTGGTTTTTCGATGGACCCAGAGAAACTTTCGGCAGTCCTACAGTGGCCTCGACCCGTGGGGTTACATCCTCTGCAGCGTTTCCTGGTTTTTGCCAACTATTATCGGAAGTTTATTTGTAACTTCTCGTCTCTGGTCAAGCCCCTGACCGATATGACCAGAAAGAACGTTAACCCACAGAGTTGGTCTCCGGAGTCCATTAAGGCCTTTGAAAGTCTCAAGGCTGCCTTTGTTTCTGCTCCTGTGTTGGCACATCCTGATCCTACGTTACCTTTTATCCTTGAGGTTGATGTTTCTGAGACTGGTGTTGGCGCCAGGGGCGGACTGATAACTCATGGGGCCCCCGGGCAATAGGAGATTATGGGGCCCCCAGGCAATCAGAGATTATGGGGCCACACAGTATACACACACACAGCATACAATCACACAGTATACACATACATGTACACACAGTATACACAGACAGATGTAAAAAAAACACAGATTTATACATACTGTTCCTGGTTTTACTGAGGCTGGCAACCCTGATGGGGCCCCCTAGTGGCCCAGGGCCCTCGGGCGGTGCCTGAGTGGCTCAATGGTAAGTCCGCCCTTGGTTGGCGCCCTTCTGTCTCAACATCCTACCTCTGAGAGTGCTATGCATCCTTGTGGCTACTTTTCCAAAAAATTGTCACCTGCCGTGTGAAATTATGAGATTGGTGACAGAGAGCTGTTGGCAATCATTTTAGCCCTGAAAGAATGGAGACATCTTCTCGAAGGTATCATTGTGCCGATTCTCATTCTTTTTTTTCTTTTTTTGAAAATTTTTGTTTATTAACAATTTTCAACAATACAAACAGTACAATGTACCAAAATTCCCCCTTACTCTCCCTCTCCCTCCCCCTTCCCTCCCTGTCCCTTGTGCAGCCTTTCAACAATCACAAGATCAAAAGCTTAACAAAACAAGATTCTTTAGACTCAGAAGTTGGTAGTGCACCCAATCATCACACAGTCAGAGAAGTATTTAACCACGTTTACAAGGTCATTTTACCCACATCAGAAATAGCTGTTTTTAAAGCATTCCCACACCGTAGCTCTGGCATCAAGCCAGCACTGCCACACTTTCTCGAATTTTTTCAGACAGCCCCTGCTTAGGTATGTTGCTTTGTAGAATGGCAGTGCTTTGTTGATTATATCCTTCCAAAAAGACACTGTAGGCGGTTCAGGTTTTTCCAATATAATAAGATAGCCTTACGTGCGTAGAAGTGGGAAAGGGAAATCATGGTTCTCTGTGCCCTCCTTGGTGCCAAGTCCTGTACCAGGCCCAATAGACAGACTGAGACTGTTACAGGAATCGACACCGAGAGTAGTTTCTGTATAGTACTTGATACCCCCCGTCCAGAACTCCCGTATTGGCTGGCACTGCCAGAATATATGGTCAAAGTCCGCAAGGCTAGTCATGAAGCGCCAGCACTCTGCTGCACCGGTACCATAGATTCCGGCTATCCTTGCTGGGGTATAATAAACCCTATGTAATATTTTATATTGGATGAGCCTATCTCTGGCCGACACCAGAGTCTGGAACGGGTGGTCCCACATATCATCCCAGTCCTCCCCTCCAAAGTCTGTCACCAGTGCACCCCATGTATCTCTGCATTTGGTAAGCATTTTTGGCCTCTCTACAAATAATTCCTTATAAACTGTCGATAGCAGTTTTTTAAGTCTTCCTTACCCAGCATTTTCTCTAATGGAGATGCTCCCAGCTCCAGTGTGTCTGAATTGAACTAAATCAGGAATGCGTGTCGTAGCTGGAAATATCGAAATAGATACCAATTGTGCAGATTGTATCTATATTTGAGTTGATCAAAGGTAAGTAACTTTTTTCCACCCACTATGTGTTTCAGTTGTTTGATGCCAACCCTGGCCCATATTATTGGGTCAGGGATTGCACCAAAATGGGGTAACCTAGGGTTAAACCAAAGAGGCGTGTCCTGTGACCATCCCACATCTGCAGATTTCATTAACTTCTGTGCCCTGTCCCAGGCGCGTATGGTAACCCGCATCGAGCCAGTCAAAGAAGTGGAGGCCTGAGGTCCCCTATGTTCAAGGTAAAACAAGCTTTCATACAATCCCATAAGGGCCGCCTCCAATACTGTTGCTGCATCCCCATCATCTCTTGTCAGCCAGCGTCGGGCAATTACCATTTGTCCGGCTATAAAATATTTTAACAAGTCCGAGAGCGCCAGTTCACCCTGACCCCAGGGTTCCTGCAGGGTTCGGAGGCTAATTCTAGGAGGCGCCGTGGACCATAAAAAGGAGCTAAATAAATGATTTACCTGTCTAAAAAAGGAACAGGGAATCCATATTGGTGAGTTCCGCATGAAGTATAAGAAGACCGGGAGAATCTTCATTTAAAGTAGATTAACCCTTCCGATCAGGGACAATTGGAGATGTTTCCATGCATCTAGCTGCAGTTTGACCTTAGCCAGTAAGGGGAGTAGATTGAGAGGCATAAAGTCTCCCACTCTGGATGAAATGCGTATGCCCAGATACTTGAACTCTGACACCCAGGAAATGGGAACCTTTTTGGTTGCCAGAGCCTGAGCACCAGGATCGATAGCCATCACACTGGACTTCTCCCAGTTCACCTGTAGCCCTGAGAAAGTGGCGAAGGTATCTAATATCTCGACCACTGCCTCTAGTGACGACCCTGCATCCTGTAAAAAAAGGAGCATGTCGTCTGCATAGAGTGCAATGCATTCCTGTATACCTCCCACCTCTAGTGCTCTTACTTCAGTAGATTTCCTCAGAGCTATGGCCAGAGGCTCTATCGCTAATGCAAACAGGGATGGTGACAACGGGCACCCCTGTCGTGTGCCTCTAGACACAGGGAACTGAGGGGAAACCGAGGAGCCTAACTTTATGGCCGCTTGAGGCCTACTGTATAGTAGTGAGACCCAGGTCATGAACACATCCCCAAACCCCATATGGCGTAGCACTGTCAGCATATAATTCCAATCTACAGAATCAAAGGCTTTTGCCATGTCCAGAGATACTACCACTCTAGTCCCTGAGTTGTTGTGGTTAATTTGCAAATGCGCAAACAGTCTACGTAGGTTGGTGTCTGTAGATTTTTGGGGTATGAAACCTGTCTAGTCTATGTCCACTAAGGTAGTGATAACTTATGAGAGTCTGGTGGCTAGTATCTTTGTTAGAATTTTGAGGTCCTGATTTAAGAGTGCTATGGGCCTATATGAGGAGCAGACCAATGGATCCTTGCCTGGTTTCGGCAAGAGGATCACCTGGGCCTCTAAGAAAGAGTACGGGAGACACTTATGTTTCAGACAGTGGAAATACAGTGTTTTTAGTCTGGGAATCAAGTCCTCCAGATGTAATCTATACCATTCTATACAGAAGCCATCTGGGCCAGGTGATTTATGGGTGGGGAAGGCCCTGATAGCTGCCTCTATTTCTTTATCTGTTATTTCAGCCTCCAAAATGTTCCTATCTGGCTCCGACAACACCTGGACATTCAAAGATGACAACAGAGCCTTTAAATGTTGATTATCATAGGCTGGAATAGGAGCATACAAGTCCTTGTAGTACTCCACAAACCTGTCCATGACCCCTGTTGGGTTTGTGAGAATGTCTCCCTGGGCGTTTCTTAATACATGGTATATTGGTCTGTATTCTCTGCTCTGCCACTAGCCTAGCTAATAGTTTTCCGTTTTTGTTACCCTACTCGAAAATGGATTCTGGGCTTTTTGCTCTGGAAGTATGCGTAAGTTCAGTGAAGTGCAGTGCCAAAATGTGGCGTGCCTCCAATAAATCTTCATATCTTGTATCGGATTGAGCATTGGCATGAGCCAATTCGCAATTCCTTTCCTTGTCTTGCAATTCTTGCTCCTATTGTGGACTCTACGTGCCTGCTTAATGGCTGAAATGTAGTGTCCACGCATATACGCCTTGAATGCGTCCCAGACTGTAGTGGGGTCAGCCGAGCCAAGGTTGTCCCTCCAGTAGCCAGAAAAATGTGGCACCACCTGGGAAGACACCTCTTCTACCTCCAATCAGCCTGGGTTCAATCTCCACACCCCCCCCCCGAGAGCCGAGGGGATATCAATATGTACTGAAAGTGGTGTGTGGTCCGAGATGCCACCTGCTAACTAATTTGCGCCTCCCACTAACTGTAACATTTGCGCATTGGCAAAGGCCATGTCTATCCTCGAGCAGGACCTATGCGTTTTGGAAAGGTGCAAAAAGCTTTTGGTAATGGGATTCTTCCATCGCCAGAGTTCTGTCAGGGAGGCTGTAGCCGCCCAGACAGAAAGGTCGCCAGACGCCACCCTGGATACATTGGACGAGTCCAAGGCAGCAGACAATATGGCATTGAAATCCCCTGCCACTATAAGGGGAAGGTGCATGTAAGGGGCCAATTTACTAAGGAGATCATACAGGACCTGAACCTGGAAGCGAGGCGGTATATAGACATTTACCAAAACCATCTTGCACATGCTAATATCGACTATAACTACTAGAAAACGGCCACCAGGGTCCGAGAAGACTTAGGTGGAGTATGTCGCATGTATCGCCCGCTGTATCCAGGCTCTACGCAATGCCAGTATCCTGCTCCCATCCAGATGTGTCTCCTGTAAAAACACCATGTGTGGTGTAATCGTCTTCAAATATTGGAACATCAAGGCTCTCTACGAAATTTGTCATTTAAGCCTCGGACGTCCCAAGATACCACATTAACCGTTATTCCTGCCATGATCACCTTTTAGTTTAACATATATTATATAGTGTACCCGTATCATAAATAGGTAGCTCGGTAGACCATGCAAATCTTGTGTGCACCATATCATTGGTAGATCAGAGGGTCTAAAGTGAAAAACTGCACCTGCTAAGTAGAAAAACCCCCCAAAACCCAAGTAACTCCCTGCTGCTGTGTAGCAAACCACAACAAAAGGTACACGCAGCTTTTTCCCCAAAAAAAGTCTTGGATAGTGTGACCATTGAAGAGTTCAGAATAAAACAGTAGAAAAAAAGAAAAAAGTAAAAAAAAAGTAAAAAAAAAACAGTTTTGGAGTCCATCCGTCTGAAGACATCGTGTCCGTGCCTGCAGTACTGCGTTGCTCTACAAAGGATACCCATCAGTTACACAAATAGATAAATTGTTAGTTCGTGCCCCTTCCCTTCCCTCGGGTATGTGATGTACCCCTAGGAGAGGGTACAGATGGCTTACACAGAGGCCAAGTTCGGGGAAGCCTGCACATTAGAAAATGTTTATGCATGAAAAAAGGGTATGGCATAACTCCCCACCTCCTCCTCCCAACCCTAAACAGGAAGATCCAGAACAGTTTTAATCAGTGATAAGAAGGCAAACAACTTGAGCCTCGATCCAGTCGATGGCTTCCATCGGCGTGCCGAAGAATTGCACGGTGCCTTTGTACGGGATTCTCAATCTGCCTGGGTATCTGCTTGATATCCTTTTCTCTCAGCCGGCGTTTCACATCATTGAACGATCTCTGTCGCTTCTGTACCTCCGCCGAGAAATCTGAGAAAAGCATCACTTTAGTATTCTCATAAGGCAATTCAGGATGTTTCCATGCTTCGGACAGAATCATGTCCCTATCACAGTAATTGAGGAACCGGACTAAAAATGGCCGCGGTGGGGCCCCTACCAGACGACGGCCCGTAGGGACCCTGTGAGCTCTCTCTACCACAAATATGGCAGGCATATCAGGCAGGTTTAGCAGATTTTTAAACAGCGATTCAGCAAAGATTGCCGAGCAGGAACCTTCCTCACCTTCAGGTAGTCCCACCACACGAATATTATTGCGCCTTTGTCTGTTCTCGGCGTCGTCCACTCTGTGGACCAACATGTTCACCAGGGACTGCAATTCAGTGTTCTGAGATGAGTGGGATCCCTGCTGGTCTTCCACCGTGCTTATGCGACCCTCAGCCTCATTAAGTCTCCCTCTGATTTTGTCTAAGTCATGACGAATGAGGGTGAATTCAGATGCCAAACGTTCAACCTTGACCATCAGCATGGATTTGAAACCCTTTATAGCTGCCAGGATGGGCTTTGTAATCGGCTCAGGTGTTGCCTCCATTAGTGCAGGGGACAGAGGTACTTCAGTCTCCTCCAGCGGGGCCGCCATTATCACAGGAGAGCTAGCTGGGCTCTGCTCCTTCCTCACTCCATGCTGTGCTCCGGAGACAGAGCCTAAAATGGCTCTGGAGATCCCGTGGCCCGCCCCTTACCTGTCCTCTGTACCTTCACAGCGTTCTGTGCTTTTCCGTGACCTTTTGCGGACATAATTACAGCCGCCGATGGATGCAGGGTGTGTGGGGATGATGCGGGTGTCTTTCCAGTGAAAAACGGGCTATTTTACCGGACGAAATTGCAAGATTTTCAGGGAGCTCCGCAGACACACGTCCTCTCCGGCTCACATCCCGGCCATGCCCCCCCGGTTCTCATTCTTACTGACCATAAGAATCTCACATTCTTGTCTCCCAGAAGGGCGCGATGGGCTCTTTTCTTGTCAAGTTTCAATTACATTGTCTCATTCTTACCTGGTACTAAGAATATAAGGGCTGACGCCTTGTCACGACAATTTTCCTCCACTCCCTAGTTGGAGTCAGTTCCGATTCCTATCGTATTCTGGCTATGGTTCGCACCAGTCTTGCTTCTCCTTTGGGTGACAAAATTCGTGCTGCTCAGGTCGATGCTGCTCCTGAGAAACCTTGTGACCGCTGCTTTGTCCCAGAGTGTCTCCATACTGCCATGCTCCAGACTTACCATTCTCCCAAGGCAGCTGGCCACCCTGGGAAGAATCAAATCGTTTGGGCCATTTCCCAACAATTCTGATGGCCTAGTCTACGTGCTGATGTAACTGCCTTCGTAGCTGCCTGTTCCGTGTGTGCTCAGAGTAAGACTCCACGACACCTTCCAGTGGGCCTCCTACAACCCATACCCAATGGAGAGAGGCCCTGGACCCACCTGTCTATGGATTTCATTGTGGAGTTGCCCAACTCCCAAGGCAACACAGTTATCCTTATGGTGGTTGACCGGTTCTCAGACTCCATGCTGACCGCAGACGCCTGCCTGCGCCTTCCTACCAGGTTGGGGACAGGGTCTGGCTGTCATCTCGCAACCTTCGACTTTGTCTTCCCTCACTGAAGTTCGCACCTCGGTTTATTGGACCTTTCCGTATGCTTCGCAGGATTAACCCAGTGGCTTACGCGTTGGACCTTCTTCCTAGTATGCGCATCTCAAATGTGTTTCATGTCTCCTTATTGAAACCATTGGTCTGCAACCACTTTACCACCTCGGTGCCACGTCCTCACCCTGTACAGGGTGAGAACCATGAGGAGTATGAGGCACAATCCATTGTTGACTCCCATAGGTTCTGTGGGCACATACAGTACCTGGTGCATTGGAAGGGGTACGGTCCGGAGGAACGCTCCTGGGTCTCATCCTCGGACGTACACGCTCCTGCCCCCTACGTGATTTCCATAGACCTTTTCCCCTCAAGCCCGGTGGTCCTCCGAGGGGGAGGGGTCAATGAGGAGGGGGTACTGTCAGAGCTGGCTCAGCCCTTCCTTCTCTGAGCTGGCCGTTCAGCTGTCGGCTAATTGCCAACTCTCATCTCTCTCTAAAATGGTGGTTACCAGAGTCTCCTAAGATGGCTTCTGTTTCCAAGATGGTGTCTGCTTAAGGAGGACCCGTGTCTTGCGTCCTCAGAGTTTCAGAGTATAAGGCATCATTGAATCTTCATGAGTGTGGGTGGGGTTATGAGTATATTTGAGTTTATGGAATGTATGAAGTTGATGGATGAAGTGTCTGTGTGTCCTTTGGGTAATGGTCAGTGGTCTTAAATACCACTATGAACAATGAACTCATAAAACTGTCTATAACCCTAGCCCAAAAGGTGGGATTTTATGCAATTTTAAAGCATAACATGCATGGGGGGGCTGTGTAATACACAGGGGGCTGTATGATTTGCAGGGTAGCTGTGTAATGTAAAGCGGTCCAGATTATTATCTTAATTTATTAGCAGGTGAATGCCGCCCTCCATGCATTCACATACATTGAATCCTGCCCTTAAGTGGAAAAAGGTTGCTGAACCCTTCTCTATAGCCTGGCTTGAATTTTACTTTAAGGCCCCATTCACAGTTGAATACAAAGCAAACCATCACAATCAGTATTGTGCATGTAAGTTCTAAGTCATGTTTCATTTTTAGCAGCTTGTACATCATGTGCTGTGGTGTGCTGCATTGCATTGTAATACAGGTGTGTTCTAGACATGGTTTGGGATGCCATTAAAAATTTGCACTGCTGTTCAAAATAAATGGCCCTACTTTGCTGTAATAAGCATGTTTTCCTGCCTACTACTGCAATGCAGGTAGTTTAAACTAGCCCTAAGTTAAAGCGGTAGAAAACTCATGTTCACCTGGTCTTCCTTCCAGGCTTACACTCTGCAGCTATTTGAATTGCTGGCCCATGATGGCGTTACTGCCGCTTGTGCGCACAAGAGTACCTACAAGTAAGATTTATTACAAACTTACCTGTAGGTAAAAGTTTAAAATCAGAGTTAACTACCACTTTAAGACAAATCAATGGATACGATAGATACAGTGCATCCGGAAAGTATTCACAGCTCTTCACTTTTTCCACATTTTGTTATGTTACAGCCTTATTTCAAAATGGATTAAATTCATTATTTTCCTCAAAATTGTACAAATATTACACCATAATGACAACGTGAAATAAGTTTGTTTGAAAACTTAGCAAATTTATTAAAAATAAAAACAAAAAAAAATCCCATAAATACTCACAGCCTTTGCCATGACACTGAAAATTTAGCTCAAGTGTATCCTGTGAACACTGATCACCCTTGAGATGTTTCTACAACTTGATTGGAGTCCACCTGTGATAAATTCAGTTGATTGGACATGATTTGGAAAGACACACACCTGTCTATATAAGGTCCCACAGTTAACAGTGCATGTCAGAGTACAAACCAGGCCAAGAAGTCCATGGAATTGTCTGTAGTACTCCGAGACAGTATTGTAACAAGGCACAAATCTGGGGAAGGGTACAGAAAAAGTCCTGCAGCATTGAAGGTCCCAATAAGCACAGTGGCCTCCATCGTCCGTAAATTGAAGAAGGTTGGAAGCACCGGGACTCTTCCCAGAGCAGGCCGTCTGGCCAAACGGAGCGATCTGGAGAGAAGAGCGCTAGTCAAGGAGGTGACCAAGAACCCGATGGTCACTCTGACAGAGCTCCAGCCTTTCTCTGTGTAGAGAGGAGAACCTTCCAGAAGAACAATCATCTCTGCAGCACTCCACTAATTAGGCCTGTATGGTAGAGTGGCCAGACGGAAGCCACTCCTCAGTAAAAGGCACATGACAGCCTGCCTTGAGTTTCCCAAAAGACACCTGAAGGACTCTCAGACCATGAGAAACAAAACTCTCTGGTCTGATGAAACAAAGATTGAACTCTTTGGCCTGAATGGCAAGCATTATGTCTGGAGGAAACCAGGCACCGCTCATCACCTGGCCAATACCATCCCTATAGTGAAGCATGGTGATGGCAGCATCATGTTGTGCAGCTGCAGGAACTGGGAGAATGGTCAGGATCGAGGGAAAGATGAATGCAGCAATGCACAGAGACATCCTTGATGAAAACCTGCTCCAGAGAGCAGGGGTGTAACTAGAAATCACAGGGTCCCATAGCAAAATGTTGTATAGGCCCCCTCACCCAGGGGCGGATCCAGAGTCTAGTCTCGGGAGGGGCACTGCCAGAAAATAATTTTTTTTCGGGCAATTTATCAGGGAAATGGCTGATGTTGGCGCTTCAATCATCACGGCACCATGGTGATTATAGTGTCAGGATGATTGAAACACATTATTTCTATTATTACATTGTTATAGAAAATTAAATAGTTCAACTCACCATAATGCAAAATCAGTGGGAGCCCTGAGTGTGTCACTTGCCACATCGCCTGCCACCAGATGCAGATTGTCACTTGTCACATGTTGCAGATTATCACTTTCCACGTCACCTGCCACAAGTTGCAGATTGTCACTTGCCACACGTTGCAAATTGTCCACTATCACCTGCCACACATTGCTGATTGTCCACTTGCCACGTCACCTGACACAAGCTGCGGATTGTCACTTGCCACGTCACCTGCCACAAGCTGCGGATTGTCACTTGCCATGTCACCTGCCACAAGCTGCAGATTGTCACTTGCCACGTCACCTGCCACAAGTTGCAGATTGTCACTTGCCACGTCACCTGCCACAAGCTGCGGATTGTCACTTGCCATGTCACCTGCCACAAGCTGCGGATTGTCACTTGCCACGTCACCTGCCACATGTTGCAAATTGTCCACTAGCATACATTGCTGATTGTACACTTGCCACGTCACCTGCCACAAGTTGTGGATTGTCACTTGCCACAAGTTGCAAATCGTCCACCTGCCACCCGTTGCGGATTGTCACTTACCACAAGTTGCGGATTGTCCACTTGCCAGGTCACCTGCCGCAAGTTGCAGATAGTTACTTTCCTGCTAAAGTGGGGAATGGGGATTGTCACTTCCTGTGTCCCAGTCTGAGTCAGGCAGCAGAGAGATGATGTAATTTCTCTACTGCCTGCACAGTGAGTGAGGGCGGAACTGCCAGGATGCAGGGCAGGCGCCGGACGGTGAGAGATTATGTCATCTCTCTGCTCCGCCACCCACTGATTGGCCAGTCCACCCACCGAGCCTCCCAGCTGGCAGCTTCCCGTCCACCCCCCCCCCCGCCGAGCCACCCAACTGAGTCCGCTCGCACAGTCAGTGTGACTGTACGAGCACCGAACGGGTGAGCCGCTGGGCAGCTCGGCGGCTCAGTCGCCGCCCACTCACACGCCGACTCGCCGGGCCCTACTCAGCTGCGGGCCCCATAGCGTCCGCGTGGGACGCTATGGAGGTAGTTCCGCCACTGCCAGAGAGCTCTTTACCTCTGACTGGGGCAAAGGTTCATCTTCCAACAGGACAACGACCCTAAGCACACAACCAAGATAACAAAGGAGTGGCTATGGGACAATTCTGTGAATGTCTTTAAGTGGGCCAGCCTGAGCCCGGACTTGAACCTGATTGAACATCTCTGGAGAGATCTGAAAATGGCTGTGCACCGATGCTCCCCATCCAACCTGATGGAGCTTGAGAGGTCCTGCAAAGAAGAATGAGAGAAACTTCCCAAAAATAGGTGTGCCAAGCTTGAAGCATCATACTTAAAAAGACTTGAGGCTATAATTGGTGCCAAGGGTGCTTTAACAAAGTATTGAGCAAAGGCTGTGAATACTTATGTACATGGAATTTTTTTCCTTTTTTATTTTTAATACGTTTGCAAAGATATCAAAAAACTTCTTTCACATTGTCATTATGGGGTATTGTTTGTAGAATTATGAGGAAAATAATTAATGCAATCCATTTTGGAATAAGGCTGTAACATAATAAAATGTGGAAAAGGTGAAGCGCTATGAATCCTTTCCGAATGCACAGTACATTGAAATGTTCTCTCTTGAACGGACTGCATTATAGCACTGGTAATGCCTGTCTGGATTGCTTGTGTGTAACACCTGTGTCCATTAACTTGCTTATCCAGCTTTAAAGATTTGGCCCTTATTTTCTTGTAAAAATGGATAAATGCTCCTTTATAATAACAATGTCAAGATGTACGCTCAGTTAAAATGCCATATTATGGCAAAAATAGGCTAAGTAAATTAGTATAATTAAGAAGTACTTTACAGATGCCTCCCTAAATGACCTGCATTTTTTCCTCCAAAAGACCTTTCTAAAAGGAAAAATAAGAGAATGCAGGCAGATGTACAAACAGAAGCTTCTGCTTTAACTAAAAGTTATAATGGCTTTTGACATTACTGTGCAGAAATAAGATAATATTATTAGTGAACTAAGCTTCGAAATAGAAATGCTTCCTTCCGTTACGTTTGAGACAAAATAAAGAGAACTGGAAGATTAAACAAACTCCTCAATAAGCTAGAAATATGTCTACAAATGTTCTCACTTGTCCAGGTCATGGTGTAGCAAGTAGTAGTTAGTCACATTAAACTGCACTTGTTTTGTAATGTTGAGGACATTTCATAACTTATCCAAGGCACATCTTTGATCCTAATGAGTGTCAGGATATACCGCATTATCTACTGTATGTTCACACAGGTAGCAAAGACACCTTAATCCAATCACCATAGAATGTGTCAATGACAGTGATTTTCAAGAATAGCATTGTGGGTGTGAAAATTGTGGAACCAACCCGTTCTAGTTACATAATCCCATCTTTTGGTGTCAGGAAGTCTGTATAGGTGTTAATGCTTTGATCTACACAGCTAGAGGTAACTTATCAAATCACTGAGGGGTAAAGATGTTAAAACAACATTATGTGTGGAAGTGTAAGAGTCCAGGGCTTACTACGCATGCACCAATGGCGCGTGGCCGCAAGAGGAAATCCATGCCAACTGAGCATGCGACAAAGACGCCTCAGGGCGGCAACCCACACCTGTGCAGAAGACTTGATAGAAAGGGGCAGGAAAATGCCCAGGACACGCATAGGAAGTGGCCTAAACATGATGGAAAAAGGTGGGAAAATACTCAGGAGGTGCACAGGAAGTGACATCAACCTGATGAAAAAAAGGCGGGAAAATCCCCAGGAAGCGCACAGGAAGTGACCTCAAACTTCCCTATAAAAGCCCTGAAGGGCCTGGTATGGAATTTCGGGGGACCCCCACGCATTTTTTTTTCTTAATTTTGGTTCGGGGTTCCCCTGTGGGGAAATCCCATGCTGTTTTTATCAATGAACTTTTATGTGTATTGCCGAACCGACAATTCATTATAGCCGCGAGCAGTTTTAATGACTTTTTTTTTCCTTTAGAAATGTCATTTTGCTCTCAGACTGTTCTAAACACGGGAAACGTGCTATTTTACAGGCATACTATAGACACCCCCCCAGGTACGAAATTTAAAGGAATATTACACTTTTATTGTTTCACTTTAAGCATTATTAAAATCACTGCTCCCGAAAAAATGGACATTTTTAAAACTTGATACATGTCCCCTGGGGCAGGACCCGGGTCCCCAAACACTTTTTATGACAATAACTTGCATATAAGCCTTTAAAATTAGCACTTTTGATTATTCATGTTCGTATCCCATAGATTTTAACGGTGTTCGCGTGTTCAAACAAATTTTTTGCCTGTTCGCATGTTCTGGATGCGAACCGAACTGGGGGGTATTCGGCTAATCTCTACTTGTATTATATGCTGCATGCTTAAAGGCATTTTAAGATTTGTATATATGTATGATCAGGGCTTTTTTTCAGCGGGAATGTGGGGGAACGCAGTTCCGGCACCTCCAGCACTGAACGTATGTATTAGCATGGGGTGTGGGGTGTGCTGGAGGGTCTATTGATGTTGGCTGCTGGGGGATCTATTGGAAATGGTGGAGATCTGATTTTGTGTGAGGGTCTATTGTTGCTGATGGGGAATCTAATGTTGCTGGGGGTGGGGAGTCTTATGTTGCTGGAAGGGATCTACTGTTGAGGGAGAGGTCTATTTTTACTGGCTGCTGGAGGATATATTAATGCTGGCTGCTGGGAGATCTGTTGTTGCTGCTGGGGGGGGGGGGGTCTAATGTTGCTTGGGTGGATATTTTGTTACTGGGTGTGATATTTGTTTTGGGTGGTTCACTGTTGCTGCAGGGAATCTATTGTTGTTGGGGTGGAGTCCATTGTTGCTGGGGGAGTCTATTGTTGTGTGGGGATCTATTGCTGGGATTCTATTGTTGCTGGCTGCAGGGAATCTATTTTACTGCTTTTCTTTTTATTATTAACATGTTCCATACAAATGATTTAGCACCACAAAATGGTACTTGGTTCTGTATTCTCTAAAAGGGGCAGTACTGATAGGTGGGTAGGGGGTGGAATCAAGGGACGTGGTCAGAGGTGGGTAGGGGCAGAGAGAAGGGGTGACTCAGACAGGGGGAGTTCCTGCACCTATTCTCAGAGAAAAAAAGCCCTGTGTATGATATTTATATGTGAATGTGTGCTCTGACACTGCACTCTTGTGGTTGACCAGATTGTCGGGTGTCTCTGTAACAGGAGGCTTGACAGCCAATCCCAGAGAGTAGGGGGTCTAAAAAGAACACACACGCACATAGGGATAGTAAGAAAAGAAGTAATTTGCTATGATAGCTTCTCTGCATCCTTATAGAGTGATTAAGGCTTGATTGTAAATGGGCTCTCAAGGTAGTAAAAATACTCCTCCAGTTTATGGGGAAAATTGTAGGGATTATGTGAGCAGAGTGTCAGAGAGAAATGTTAACAAAAATAATGAACTGACAAACTGAAGAGGTTAAAACTAGCCGTGTGGCTGGAGAGATGGGTGTCATTGGGGGGGGGGGGGGGGGTGCGCTGTTGCCTTTAGTTCTGGGGCATAGGCCCCTTCTCACACCTGGCTCAGATCTCAGGACCACCCATCTAGCATGGACGCAGGGGAAGCTAGTGAGGAAGTACAGTTAGAAGCCCCCCCCTTGTATTTTAATCGGAATGGGATTTGTTTTAAAACCTCATTGGAAAGGCACAGCTCCAATTTTTTATAGAAAGCACCCCCCTGTCGCAGGAAGGGATTGAAGACATCAGATCTTCGGTGCAGTCTTACTTGCAGCAAGGGATAATAAAAGAGTGATATCTCCATGTAACGCTCCCATCAGTCCCATGCCCAAAGCAGATGGTACCTACAGATTTGTACAGGATTTGAGAACAAGTAGTAATTTTGTAGTACTGATAGCCCCAATTGTCTCAGATGTATCGTCGCTTATTGTTTCTATACCCCACATTGCTAGAGTTTTCCTGTCATTGATTTAAATAATGTTTTTTTTTCAGTCCTTGTTGATGAGGAGACACAACTGCTTATGGTTTTTCCTTTTTTTACAAAGACCCAGTATACCTGGGCTGTTTGCTTCAAGGCTATGTTGACTCACCTGTAGTCCACTCAATAGCACTCCGTGAGGCTCTACGCTCATGGTTGGCTGAAAATTGTTCTGTCCTCATTCAGTATCTCAACGACTTACTGTTATGTAGTCCTTCCCCGATGGATTTTCAGTTAGACACTGTTGGTTTTGTTGAATTGTCTGTGTAAAGACGGCCATAAGGTCTCCCAGTTCAAGGTCCAGCTCTGTCTCCCACAGGTTGAGTATTTGGGGTTCACACTCACCCCCAGGGAATGCAAAATAAGCTCTGCAAGGGTTACAGCTGTCGTGGGAGTGGCACGCCCACTAAACAAAAGACATGCTGTCTTCTTCAGGTACGATTGATTACTGCCACCAGTAGACATGTGCATTTAGTTTTGTTCCGAATTGAAATTCTGACAAATTTTTCATTATTCGGAAATTCATATGCATCCGAATTTCGGAATTACAAAAGTAGCGAATTTAAACGAATCCGAAAAAAACTAACGAATTTGAAAACAAATTTGAATCGAATTCAAAACAAATAGAAAACGATTCTCTAAAAAATACAATAACATAGAATATAAAATAATAAAGCAATAGAATATATATATATATATATATATATATATATATATATATATATATATATATATATATATATATATATATATATATATATATATATATATATGTATTATTATTCTGTTCCATCATTTTTCTATGCCTTTCTTTTCTATTATTTTCCACTCTATAATAGTCTTTTCTATTTAAATTCAAATTCATTCTATACGAAATTTGAATTTCGGAACATGGCTTCTGAAGTTCGAATTTCGTATAGAATGAATTAGAATTTGAATAGAAAAGATTAGAATAGAAAATAATAGAAAAGAATAGACTAGAAAAACAATAGAACAGAATAGAATAAAATAGTATATATTAAATTTTTTGTATTCTGTTCCATTGTTTTTCTATGCTATTCTTTTCTATTCTATTCTAAACTTTTCTATTCGAATTCGAAATCATTCTATGCAAAATTCGAATTTCGGAAGATGGCTTTTGAAATTCGAATTTCGTATAGAATGAATTCGAATTTGAATAGAAAAGATTAGAATAGAAATAAAATAGAAAAGAATAGAGTAGACAAACAATAGAACAGAACAGAATAAAATATAATATAATATAATATAATATATATATATATTATTCTATTCTGTTCTATTGTTTTTCTAGTCTATTCTTTTCTACTCTATTCAAATCTTTTCTATTCAAATTTGAATACATTTTATACGAAATTTGAATATCAGAAGATGGTTTATATATTTATTATATATATATATATTTAGATATATATATATTATATTTTTTCTGTTCTATTGTTTTTCTATTATTTTCTATTCTATTATTTTCTATTGGAATTCGTAATTCATTCTATACGAAATTCGAATTTTGTAAGATGTTATTTATTATATTATATTTATATATATTTATATATATATTATATATTTTTTATGCTGGTCTATTGTTTTTCTATGCTATTCCTTTCTATTGTTTTCTATTTTATTCTAATCTTTTCTATTTGAATGCAAATTCATTCTATACAAAATTCGAATTATGGAAAATGGTAACACAGTGCAAAACAAGCCATTGTAAGTCAGTAATGGGAGAAACAACCAGCTGTAGGGAGACCACAGGCAGTGAGCACTCACTGAAGATCTGTCACCAGGATATTCCACTACCTCCAACCCCTTTAGTTAAATCTTGGAGTCCACATTTCATAAAAAACAGAAGGCACACAGTGTAAAACCATTTCTCTGATGTAAGTTTTCTACCTTTAAATTCAGTGAGAAATGGTTTAACACTATGTGGAGGCCTTCTGTTTGAGTCCAATATTTAACTAAAGGGGTTGGACATAGTGGAATATCCTGGTGACAGATCTTCAGTGACTGCTCTCTGGATCATCATCCTTATGCTTGTTTGACTCTTTGCCGTTGGCAATAGGGCCCACACATTCTGGTAAGCATATTTACTCTCCCCTCTGGGTGGTAGATGTACACGTCTTGGTGACTCCTTAAGGGGATAGTGAATAACTTCCATCTGTACAGAGTTGATTCTACTTCAAACTTTTATCTGGACTGTTTTGATACACAGTGGCTGTTTTACACTCATAATATTTATGTGTGGACTTTTCTATATATTTTCTCAACTGTTTTGGACTTTATTTTTTGGCACTATGCAATTTATCAATTACTTATGGTAGTAATATCTCCTTCACACATTTGAGTATATATTGGTTTCTTCGCTCATTTGCACATTGTATTTACTTTTATATGCTTGTTTTGCACATTCATTTTGGTTCATATTTAGCGCTGCACTTTTTTGAATTCATATCCTGTTGCTCCAAGTCTGGGGAACAGCCACTGGGGAGTGCAGACTAGGAAGGGGCTCATCTCAGGTCCATGTATGCAAATAAGGAGAAGGAACATTCCAGGTGCCGCACATCCTACAAGACCCATCGGTGGTGATGGTAAGAATAGCCTTAGCCCAGACTCCATACAGGCCATTCCCGACTTGTTTCGCACTGCCTACGGGGCTTTGTCATGGAGATCCTCCAAAACTAAAGCCAGTGAGCTGGGCAAAATGCAATAGAGGGGACATGGCCTGGATGGAGTCTGAGCTAAAGCTTCTCTTACCATCACTACCTATGGTCTTGTTGGATGTGCGGCACCTCCAGGAAATTGAGCATTTATTTCCTTGGTTAGTCAACCTATTTCTTGGCTTACTCCTCTTGGTTTTGGCCTCCCATCTTTTTTTTCTTGCAGTTTGCACTTCCCGAGAACTTCATTGAGAGTCACAGATCATCCCCATCTATTATGATTTTCATGGCAGTTTCGGTAGGCTTTCATTTTTTATTTTTTTACCTTAGTATCCTGCTTTTACTTTCATACTCCTCTTGGTACTACCACCCCCTCCTGAGCTTTCAGCTCCTGTTCAAAGTGGAATGGCCAACAGAGTGAAAAGTAATGACCTCCTTCTTTTTGCTTGGTGTCCAACCTCTGAGGGAAGGGCTTAAACAACAGAGGCCTGCTATGTAGTACATTGAAACATCCCCTTTTAACAGGCCTAAGTTTACAGCTGTTTCTCCTCCTCCATTGTGTGGCTCTCCTCCGAGGATTCAGTCACACAAATCATCCCAAATTCAGGCTTTGCCTGCTGTGCTGTTTGCCTCTTTAGATAGGTTTTTGTTTTATAAATGTAGTTTTTATTAAGGATTTATCTAAAAACAATATACAAAAAAGGACAACTAGCCTAGTTTTTTTTTTTTAAATTGTAGTTTTAATTACAGTTTTATTTAAAAACAGGATACAAAACCACACAGCTACCTGTTTTTTGTTTTATAAATGTAGTTTTTATTAAAGTTACATTTTAATTCCTATTGACAGTGTGTAGACATTGTCAGTTTACACAGGAAAAACAAGAGATGTCCCCCTCATACAGAACAAGTCCCAGCTGTCAAAATGACAGCTGCAATTTGACATTGCTTGTGACTGTTGAGAATCAAAGGCAAAAAAAGTAACACAAAAAGTACCATCAAAGGTAAGAGAGGGTCTGAAAAGGGTATAACTGCTTGTGTTGTAAAGCACAAGACCATGTCTTTAATAAATTAACCACTTCAATACCGGGCACAATTCTTGCCCAGGCCAATTTTCAGCTTTCATCGCTGTCACACTTTGAATGACAATTGTGCGATCATACAACACTGTACCCATATGACATTTGTATCATTTTTTGAGACAGATAGAGCTATCTTTTTGTGGTATTTAATCACCACTGTTTTTTTTTCCTTTGCTAAAAAGACCAAAAATTTAGAAAAAAATAAGTTTTCTATAAAATTTTGTAAATAAGTAGTTTTTCTCCTTCAACTGATGTGCGCTAATTAAGGCTGCACTGATGGGCACTGATAGGCTGCACTGATGGGCACTTATGAGGCGGTACTGAGAGGTGGCACTGATGGGCACTGATGGAGAGGCACTAATATGCAGCACTGATAGGCGGCACTAATATGCAGCACTGATGGGCACTGATAGGCAGCACTGATGGGCACTGATAGGTGGCACTGATAGGCGACACTGATGAGGAGACACTGATTGGCATCACTGGAGGGCACTGACAGGCATCACTGATTAAAAAAATAAAAAATCAAAAAAAAAATAAATCATTTATGTGGTATTTAAATTATTATGATTGCCATGAATACCTGGACGTGCAATATTATTTTTTAAAATTAGAGGGGGTCCTTCCATCTCTTCCCCCACTTTATATATCCCTTTATATTTTTAATTCTCTTATATAATTTTTTACTATGTATTTAATATTTTAAGAGTCTGATTTTCTATTGTATGAAAAACAAGGTCAATATCTAGGAATTTGAGGGTGGTATAGCTTTGAGATTTGTTCAGGAATGTTTTAATTTACCTATCATTGTTTGAATCCACTATTACCTATGTATAAGGAGCGCTTGTTTGTCCTATCGTTACGCTCGTGGCATAGGGGTTGCTATGGTTACCCCTCTGCCATTAGAGTGATCCGTCTCCGCCTGTCTTCATACCCTTTGATAAAGTGACGTGACAGTCACGCAATGCGTCAGAGAGAAGAGAGGCGGGTTATTCGGTTGCTGTCTCTCCGATCACGGCTGGGATTGGTGAGTTAGTGAGCCGGTTTGAAGGTTTTTACTGCTATTGGAGTTTTTAAATGTAAGTGGGCAATTATGCAATAAAAGTTGGTGATTTTACATACTTCACTATGGAGTCCTTCCCCTTACTTTTGAGCTAACCCCGTTTGGACAACTTGGAGATCGGGAGGTTGCTTCATCATCTGCCATAAGGCTGGTATTGCTCTGTCGTGAGCTGACTTAGTTTTAAACCACCTGGAAGCACAGAGATCGTGAGGCTGCTATAAGGCTGTTATCGTTCAGCCGTGAGGTGAGAGGCTGGGGGAACCATTATCTCTAAACACCTTTTGGTTTATCACTGGGGACTTGTGGAAAAGTTTTTTGCAATTTGTCACAAAGGAGATGTGAATGGGATTCTTTCAACGTTATATTTGAATATATATGGGACCTTTGTTGTTTGCTTTTTTCAAAATATTTTTAATTCACTTTGGGAGTCACAGTGTTGGTGCGCTACACTTTACTCTTAAACACTCAATTATGAATTTATTTGGATGTTACACTGATTGCTTTATAGTAGTTCACTATTTATTTACTATGTACTTCTAGATTTGAAACATTTGTTGCAGTTTGGATGTTTCAGTATTTCACTTGACACAATTTTTGTTTTGTTTTATATAATTTTTGGATGCTGCACTGAATGTTATCTGCACATATTTTGGAAATGTATCTATTTAGAGTGGTGGAATTTGAAGAATACTTTGTTGTTGAAGTTACAGATTTAATTAATTTCACACTCACGGGCTTATTATATTGTTTGATGTTATTAGGGATTTTATATAAAACGGCTATCAATTATCTGGATCCCAGTTACTTAGTTCACAATTAGCCTCACTCTTTGATGCAACATTGGTTTGGCGTGATCCTTGGTTGCACAAAAGTGGTGGAAAATCAATTGATATGAACCTGACCTTTACCTGGAGCTTTATCTCCTGGATTGGTTACCAGTTTCATGTTACATTTAATTATCTTCTTTTGAGTTATTAGTAAGCATCACGCATCACTGATCCCTCCGCCTTTATACCTGGGTTTTTTATTTCTTATTTATTTGGTAGGATAGTTATTTTCACATTCTTTGGCGTCCCATTATTTTGCCTACTTAGTAAAGCGCCGCAGATTTATCTTTTAAATCACATGCACTGATACTCATTGCAGTGAATATCAGTGCAGATGTCCCCACATAGGAAAGCCGCTTATTGTCTCTCCTCATGCGCTGTCAGCGTGAGGAAAGGGATGCCGATAACCGGCATTTCCTATTTACACTGTGATCAGCTGTGATTGGGCACAGCTGATCACATGGTAAGGAGCCGTGTCATAGGCTCTTTATCATGATCGGAGATGCGGTGTGTCCTAGGGACACACTGCACAACCGATTGCCAACTGTGTGTCCACGGGGGCGCACACGAGCGGCTTTTTCTGAAGGATGTCATATGAAGTCCAATCAGAACATTTAAGCCACCGCCCGACCGTCAATCTGATGTAAGGCGGGCGGGAAGGTGCTAAAAGCACATCAACAAGCAAACCAGTTAAGTGTAACTAAAGGCAAAACTAACCTATAGGGTTATATCCTATCAGTTTATTTATTTTTTTTCCATTTGTGTCCCATGGCAGAGATTTCCCTTCACTTCTTGTCTCATAGCCAAACAGTGAGCAGAAATCCTTTCAAAGTGAGAGAATCCTGGTGTGTCACCAGAACTGTTCCCCTCTATTACTGCTGTGGTGTCAACCAGAAATTTGGGATTTTCTTTTATTTTCACTTTTGATGTCAGTGGGAGGAATAGTGCCCCATCATTGGTGTCGGTGGGAGAAATGGTGTTCCATCATTGGTGTCAGTGGGAGAAATGGTTTTCCATTATTGGTGTCAGTGGGAGGAATAGTGCCCCATCATTGGTGTCAGTAAGAGGAATGGTTCTCCATCATTGGTGTCAGTGGGAAGAGTAGCGCCCCATCATTGGTGCCAGTGGGAGGAATGGTGCTCCATCATTGGTTTCAGTGGAAGGAATGGTTTTCCATCATTGGTGTCAGTGGGAAGAATAGTGCCCCATCATTGGTGCCAGTGGGAGGAATGGTTCTCCGTCATTTATGTCAGTGGGAGGAATGGTTCTCCATCATTGGTGGCAATGGATAGAATGGTGCCCTAAGGGCTGGATATAGGCAAGCAAAGGGCCACATTGGGCCCACAGGCTTCAGTTTGGAGACTACTGCTTTACATTCTGTTATAAAACCAAATCGAATAAAAATGCCGGGACTGTACGAACACTCTTAAAATGACCCCATTTTTGGAAAGTAGACTCCCCGTCCTAATCTAATTTGTTGCCGCTTTTTTAGCAATGAAGAAACATGCTGGTATTGAGGTGATTAAATCATGGAGTTTGGATAAAAGACCCTGATGTCTCATTGCAGAGGACCAGTCACAGAAAATAACACATATGAGACTTTTTTTGTCCTCTGTGATAAAAATAGAGTTTAGTGACAAAAAAAGTTGAAAAAAATAAAGTTACTTAAAGCACTTAAAATATACCCTCCAAAAATGTTTGACATCCCCAACTCCACATACATACACATACAAACATAAACACATGTCAGAGGCACCTGCGCATGAAAGCATTGATACACATTAAAGTGTTGCCTATGGAAAATATAGGGTACCAAAGTTTGTCGCTATTTCACGGAGCACCCAATTTTAGGGCTTGACATGTGGGCTATCAATCTACTCAGCACGACCTCATTATTTAGATTGGGTCATATATTGTGTTTGTGTGCCCTAACCTTAAAATAGAACTATAGGCAAAACATTTTATTTTATTTTGGATAGAGTAAGGGAGGGTTATAACCCCTGTAAGCTTTACTTTTGCCATCTTTGTCCCATTGCAGAGATTTAACTTCACTTCCTGTCCCATAGCCAAACAAGAAGTGAGAGAAAATCTCTGCAAAATAAGGGGATTCCTTGGGGTCCCACAGATCACCAGAACTAGTGTCCCCATTAGAGAATTTCCCCTCTATTACTTTTCTGGGGACAACCCAAAATTTGGGATTTTCTTTCACTTTCAGTGTCAATGATAATGGTAAACAGGACAAATAGGGAGGATGAATCGGGGGGACAGACAGCAATAAAAAATGGGCAGGGGTTCTAATCTCTCTCCACTCTATAAAAACGAAAAAAAAAGTTTTGCCTTTAGTTGAAATTTAACTCTAGTGTATTGTTTCCTGATATTTTACACTTGATATACTGCTGTTCTAATATTATGTGGCATTAAAGATTGTGCAAAACCTGCAAAAAATAGCTCTGGCAACAAAAGGGTTAAAGTTTCCCTTTTTCAGAAAAGTTCCTGTGTAGTCACGGGCCCCAGAAAATAATAAACTTCACAGCTTTGTAAAATGTTCATTAGATTTATTATCATACATGTAGGCCATGTGAGCGCCTCCTGGAAGCCTGGCAGAAAAACTGGCAGATGGCAAACCCCTTGTCATGCTATGCTGCTAGGACGTAAAAAATGTCGGTTTTCACTCCTGTAATGAGGCACCGCCTTTTTTAAGTCGCATCACAAAGCATAGGTGTAAACGCACCCCATAGGAAATAATGGGATTCCTGTTGCTATGCATTGCCGTATGATGGCTGAAGTGCTTCAAACCACACAGATATAAATGCGGCCTAAACCAACACATAACTAAGAAGTGGGTGGAGTCAGGTTTAATTTTGCCACAAGGATATGCAGTGAGAGAGGAACAAATGTCTCGGGCTGGAACATTGTGGTAAATCTGTTGTACAATTTGTCTACTACTTCTATATAAAATGGTCTTGTTGTGTCCCCCATTGTGTTTATAAAAGGTTTTTATTATTTCATTTTCATGTGGCACTGGTCTTAGCTCCGCCCACTTTCTTTCTTATAACAATTGTCTGAGCCTCTGGGAGGGAACCTGACAGTCTCCATGGAAACCCTGCTCACCTTCCCTTGATTGGCCCCATAGGTCACCATAGCTGGTCTCCATTGAAACCCTGACCATTCTCCTTGGACTGGACTCACAGACCACTGTAGCTTGCTCACTTACCCAGGATTGGGCTCACAGGCTGCCATGGCTGATCTCAATGGAAACCCCCACCCTCCCTGGCTTGGACTCACAGGCTGCCATGGCTGGTCTCTATGGAAACCTGTCCTTCGATTATCCTCACAGGCCGCCATAGCTGGTATCCATGGAAACACTGCTCACTCTCCCTGGGTTGTATTCTTAAGCCACCATAGCGTGTCTCTATGGAAACCCTGACCACTCTCCTTGGATTGGACAAATAGGGCACCATAGATGGTCTCCATGGAAACCTTGACCACTCTCCCTGGATTAGACTTATAGGCCCCCGTAGCTGGTCTCTATGAAGATGGGATTCCTGGACATGCAGAAGAATGGCTCCTCTTTGTGTACAGTAAGTCTGGACAGCAGAGACAGTGTGGTGGAGGGACATCTTCTCTCAGATCACAATGACAGCGTCTGTACCTTTAACAGGTCAGCAATGGCGGATCCAATATTTCCATCCTCACAGGTTAAAACTTAATATGAGAGAAATACACAGCTTGTCATTGCTCACCAGCTTCTGAAAATGCTGATTACCTGGCTGTGACCCAGAACAAGCATGGAGCCAATGAAAGAAGATCTCCTAATCTGTGTACTTGAGCCAGAGGATCAGCATGACAGCCAGGCAGCTCGCTTTTCCAGGAGGAGAGGTTAGCAGTGGCGGCCTGATGGTGATCCTAGTTCCTTGAATGTGTATGTAATCCCCAAATCTATATTTATTATGTCTGGCATCAAGTCTCTCTGTATACAGTTTTCTTAACCACTTCAGCCCCGGAAGAATTTACCCCCTTCTTGACCAGAGCACTTTTTGCGATTCGGCACTGCGTCGCTTTAACTGACAATTGCGTGGTTGTCCGAAATGGCTCCCAAAAAAATTTACGTCCATTTTTCCCACAAATAGAGCTTTCCTTCGGTGGTATTTGATCATCTCTGCGGTTTTTTATTTTTTGCGCTATAAACAGAAAGAGAGCAACAATTTTGAAAAAAAACGCAATATTTTTTACATTTTGCTATACGGTAATAAATATCCCCCCAAAATATACAAAAAAACAATTTTTTCCTCAGTTTAGTCCGATATGTATTCTTCTACATATTTTTGGTAAAAAAAATCGCAGTAAGCGATTATTGATTGGCTTGCGCAAAAGTTATAGCGTTTACAAAATAGGGGTTAGATTTATGGCATTTTTCTTAATAATTTTTTTTTTTACTAGTAATGGCGGCAATCAGCGATTTTTATTGTGACTGCGACATTATTGCGGACACATTGGACATTTTTGACACATTTTTGGGACCATTGTCATTTATACAGCAATCAGTGCTATACAAATGCACTGATTCCTATGTAAATGACACTGGCATTGAAGGGGTTAACCACTAGGGGGCAGTGTAGGGGTTAAGTGTGTCCTGGGGCGTGTTTCTAAGTGTGAGGGGGCGTGGCTACGTGTGACACATCACTGATCTCTGCTCCCGATCACATGGAGCAGAGATCAGTAACACTGTCACTAGGCAGAACGGGGAGATGCTTGTTTACATTAGCATCTCCCCGTTCTTCCTCTCCGTGAGATGATTGCAGGTATCCCCGCGGCCATCGAGTCCACAGGACCCGCGACCCGACTCACTGTGCTTTCCGCGCGCGCTCACCGCTGGTGGCGCACCCTCACCCGAAGGCCGCCTCTTAAAGGCCAAGGTACAGGTACGTTAGTTTGCCTGTACGTGCCCTTCTGCCGCAGTGTATCTGCTTGAGACGGTCGGCAAGCGGTTAAAGTGAAACTAAACCTTTTTCTCCTTTACAGCCAGGGGAGCTGCCATCTTAGTCTCTGTTTGATCTGCAGCTGCCATGATGGTGCACATGTGATCTGTTATGGCACCTGCCATTTGATAGCTTGACAGTTCGGTTGAGAGCACAAGCAACTGTGTCAGTTAGCATTATTGAAACACTTTGAATGTAACTGTTGGGAATCCGTGAAATTGATGGGATTAGACCACTTTAAGCAAATCCTTTTGTGTGAATCTTTTGCCGACTTTATTACCTGGAGATCCTGCCAGTAACATCACTTCCTGATGGTGCATTACAATGCAAAGTCACTGCTTTGCAATTAGCAGCAGTGTTGTCAGCCTGCTGTGTGCACTCTGCCATTTGGCCATTGGGCTGTCTATCATGTATACAACCCAACAGCCAACTGAAGTAGCTTGCATGGCAGGGTGACAACGCTGATGTAAATTGTGGCTTAGAGTTGTCATCCTGCAACAGGAAATGCTGCTGCTACTGGCAGGGCCTCCAGGTAAGAAACTTTGTAAAATTCAATTCGTTTTTTTTATAAACTGTATACAATGAGATATGATGCCAGATATACTCAATAATTGATTTCAGGTTTCCATACACTCCACCAGTAGATACCTAACTGTTCCCATTTTTGACAACATACTCAAACAAAGCACTTAGACAGAAGCTCCGGACCTGGTGACTTGGGATGATAAGAAAACACATGTTTGTACAAGGTTAGAAAAACTGCAATGGTTACTGCCCGGGATTGGGACTCTTTGTGTGTTGTAAACCATTTGTACACAGGGGAAAACTATAAAACCACGGCAGCCGTACTAGCCCAAGACCACGGGAGTAAGCTGAGACCTGTAGTCTTTGTTTTCCAAAGTAGTTTCAGTTCTGGTATTAGGCATGTCCAGTTCAAGTTCCCAACAATGTGAAGTTTGTTAAAGAGACGCTTTTTCTGACACTATAATGATATTGCTCTGATTATGTAACTAGAATGTTCACATCTCTTCTTGGACAATCAACATTTACATTGGGGCATTTCATGGCGAATTAATTAAAGCCTGACTCCAAGGACAACAAAAAAATACCCTTTCAGTGGGCCCCCACACTGCAAGGGTTGAATTTTTTTTCAATATTTTTTTTCTTGCAAAGAGTTTGCAAAGAGGCAGAAAAACATAGAAGTCTCAGTATAGAGATGGGGGTGTCAGGCCTGCGCCTCCTGTCCTCCCCCATAAGTAAAGAGGTGACAGCGGAGTGGGCTCAGGCAGTGCTGCAGGGATGGATGTGACAGCGCAGGGAGAGGCAAGCTGTGACAGGATGCGGGGATGCCCAGGCCGGGTGCGGACTTTCCCGCTACCCAGGTGATACGTAGGGCAGGCCGGCGGTTTGAAACATGAGCAGGAGATAGAAAAGAGACAGTGGGGCAGCGCTGAATAGAAGACGGGAAATGCTGGAGTCAACTAGCAGGTGATTGGTTGCTAGGTGGTCTTAGCAACCAATCATTAGCATTGTTAATATGAAAAAATAACTGCAGCAGTTCCCGCCCTCTGTTCAGCGCTAGTGTGTCTCCCCCTGTGCGTGAGTAAGGTAGGAAGGAGCAGAGCTGTGAAACATGCAGGGATCCAGATCTGGGGGGCGGGTGACTGTGTAACATGCTGGGGGGGGGGTGGCTGTGTAACATGCAGAGGGTCCAAAGCTGGGGGGGTGGCTGTGTAACATGCAGGGGGTCCAAATCTGGGTGGTTGTGTAATGTGCAGGGGTCCAAAGCTGGGGGGGCTGTGTAACATGTAGGGGGTCCAAAGCTGGGGGTGGCTGTGTAACATGCAGGGGGTCCAAAGCTGGGTGGGGGATTGTGTAATGTGTAGGGGTCCAGAGCTGCAGGGGGTTGTGTAATGTAAAGGGGTCCAGAGATGCAGGGGGATTGTGTAATGTGTAGGGGTCCAGAGCTGCAGGGGGTTGGGTAATGTAAAGGGGTCCAGAGATGCAGGGGGTTGTGCAATGTAAAGGGGTCCAGAGATGCAGGGGGTTGTGTAATGTAAAGTAGTCCAGAGGTGCAGGGGGTTGTGCAATGTAAAGAGGTCCAGAGGTGCAGGGGGTTGTGTAATGTAAAGGGGTCCAGAGGTGCAGGGTGCTGTGTGATGTAAAGGGGTCCAGAGGTGCAGGGTGCTGTGTGATGTAAAGGGATCCAGAGGTGCAGGGTACTGTGTAATATAAAGGGGTCCAGAGGTGCAGGGGGTTGTGCAATGTAAAGGGGTCCAGAGGTGCAGGGTACTGTGTAATATAAAGGAGTCCAGAGGTGCAGGGGGTTGTTCAATGTAAAGGGGTCCAGAGGTGCAGGGGGGTTGGTAATGTAAAGGGGTCCAGGGGTGCAAGGGGTTGTGTAATGTAAAGAGGTCCAGAGGAGCAGGGTGCTGTGTAATGTGCAGAGGTCCAGAGGTGCAGGGGGGGTTGTGTAATGTGCAGGGGTCCAGAGCTGCAGGGGGTTGTGTAATGTAAAGGGGTCCAGAGATGCAGGGGGTTGTGTAATGTAATGGGGTCCAGAGATGCAGGGGGTTGTGTAATGTAAAGGAGTCCAGAGGTACAGGGGGTTGTGCAATGTAAAAGGGTCCAGAGGTGCAGGGAGTTGTACAATGTAAAGGGGTCCAGGGGTGCAGGGGGTTGTGTAATGCAAAGGGGTGCAGGGTGCTGTGTAATGTAAAGGGGTGCAGGGTGCTGTGTGATGTAAAGGGGTCCAGAGGTGCAGGGGGTTGTGTAATGTAAAGGGGTCCATAGGTGCAGGGTGCTGTGTAATGTGCAGGGGTCCAGAGCTGCAGGGGGGCTATGTAATGTAAAGGGGTCCAGTTGTGGAGAGGGGGTTCAAAGTAGTGACAAAGAGATATTGGGGGATGCAGAGGTATGCAGGGGGCACATTGGGGTGTTTTTACATTTTAAAGTTCGGGGTGCCAGATATAGGATCCACCCAGATATAGGATCCACCACTGCTAAATGCTCTAGGTACACCCCTGTCCATTGCCCACTGACCCGGTACGCGATGCCCAGCCTGTTGCTCGCTACCCAGCCTGAGGTGCTGCTGACTACTGCCGATGAGATCCAGTCCTCCTCCATACAGATGACTACTGCAGATGAGATCCAGTCCTCCTCCATGTAGACGACTGCTGCCGATGCAATCCAGTCCTCCTCCATGCTGATGACTGCTGCTGATGCGATCCAGTCCTCCTCCATGCTGATGACTGCTGCTGATGCAATCCAGTCCTCCTCCATGCTGATGACTGCTGCTGATGCAATCCAGTCCTCCTCCATGTTTCCGCCTGATGATGGTGTCCATGCCTCCTCCATGCTGCCGCCTGATGATGGTGTCCATGCCTCCTCCATCCTGCCGCCTGCTGACGGTGTCCATGCCTCCTCCATGCTGCCGCTTGCCGATGGTGTCAATGCTTCCTCCAAGCTGCAACCTGCAGATGGGGTCCATTTCTCCTCCATGCTGCTGCCTGCCGATGGGGTCCATTCCTCCTCCATGCTTCCGCCATCCGATGGGGTCCATTCCTCCTCCATGCTGCCGCCTGCTAATGAGGTCCATTCCTCAACCATGCTGCTGCCTGCTGTGGGTGACCTACCATCTGCTGCCAAGCCTGCCACCCCCCGGACCATGCGGATTCCTGGGCTGCCGCCCAGCCAGACTATGAGGATTCCTGGGCTGCCTCTCAGCCGGACTATGCGGATTCCTGGGCTGCTGCCCAGCGGACTATGTGGATTCTTGGGCTGCCACCCAGCCTGACTATGCTGATTCCAGGGCTGCCGCCCAGATGGACTATGCCGATACCTGTGCTGTTGCCCGGCCTGATGTGCCTCTGCCTGCTGATCTGGTGCCTGCTTCCCAGCCTGCCTCTGGATGTCCTGTGCCCAACAACCTGCCTCCCTCTGAGGGTCTGCTGTCCGATGACAAGTCTACCATTGATGATCTTGGATATCTTTTCCCTACCACCTCGCCGGGTTTCTATTGACTCTAAGCCAGCTGCTTAGTTGGATTGTTATGCAATGGCTGAGTGTCCACCTGCTAATGGGTCGAAAAGCTCCTCATGTGCCTTATATGGGTCATCTGTTTGGCCTGAGATCCATTTGACGGTTGCCTCAATTGAATCCCTCTGGCAGTGTGTTGTCCTATGGTGCCAAAGCCTGGTGGTCAAGACATACCCTCGGTAAGTGGTAGCTGCATCTGCCTTCATGGCCCTGGTCATGGTAAGCTCCCGGCGAACGGCAGAGTACAGTCTGTGCCTTGCCATGATCCGGATGCAATTGCCACAGCTCCGGGTGTACTAAGGGACCCGGGTCGGGTAACCAGTTCCTCAGAGAGACCTAGGTGGCTTTTGTTGTCCAGAGCAAGTCCTGGAAACCAGAAAAGCTACAAGGTTATGATGAGACACATCGGTGTCTGGGTTCCGGTACTGTCACATGACCCCAGGGCTAAGTCTGCAGATAACCTGTGGAACCCCAGCATTGGGGTACCTGCTGTCTTGAGGGACTCAAAGTACTGACTACTGTACATCTCAGAGGATCTGACCAGCAGAAAACCCAGCCAGTTTTGAGACCTCGGCGGTGGGGTTCTCACCAAGCTTTCGGACATTGGCAGTGGGGTACTCAGTCAGCTTGCAGACCCCGGTGGTAGGGCCCTATGGAGCATCCAGAGGCCATTCCTTAAGGGGGGGAATATGTCAGGATTAAGTTAACCTGCTGCTGGCACTGTGGTGCTCTAGGCTGATGGTTGTAAACCCTAGGACAAAAAAAACAACATGCCATACAAAGGCATAATGAGCTAGTATGCATAGCATACTAGCTCATTATGAATTACTTACCTGAGATCGAAGCCCCTGCAGCCGTCCCCATACCCTGCTACATCGCTCCCGGAGTTACTTCCGCGCGGGAGCTTCCAGTAACGGCACACTCACTGATGCATTGGCACATACGTGCCATTGCTTCAGTTTGCTTCAGTGTGCATGTGCCGATGATGTCGGCACATGCAAATACAGGGGATATCTCCTAAACTGTTCAGGTTTAGGAGATATCCAGGGTAGCTACAGGCAAGCTTTATTATAGGCTTACCTGTAGCAAAAAGTGTGCGTTGTAAGGGTTTTCAACCACTTTAAAGCTGCGTCACTATCCCGTTGATTGCCCCCACCGATCTTTTGGGGTTTGTTTATGTTCACTGTTTGCTCTTCTGTATTTGTGTGTTTCACTGTAAATAAATATCACCTTAAGGATAAATACATTGTTTGGTCTCAGACTCAGTCCCCTTTGTGTAGCTACGTGTCTGGTTTCCTTAGCCGATGATTCCTGACACTGGGCTTCTTCAGGGGATATTAGTTTGTTGCAGGTCAAGAACTTCTATTAAATAAACATACAGTGTAAGTATACATATCCACAATCAGAAAAATTATATACAAGATGCTTCATTAACATGCTTAAGGTAAATCTGCTGTTTGAAAAGATATTACATTACTTGAGGTCTTACTAAAATAGCAAAGAACTAGTGCGCAAAACCACACTCTCAAAGGTCATGGGCAATGGTACCAAAATTAGAGAAGCTGCCAACATAAGAGGTGTCCTCACCCACCCTGATGAATAACGTAATAATGGTAAAAAGTATGTAGCGCTAATCTAAGTGTACCACTCACAATGATGGAAAGAAATCTCAAAATAACATAAATCTCAATACTTCCTTAATACACAATACTATCTTCTCCCATTGGGGAGCATCCAAACTATACTAAAGTGTTAAATGCTGGTTGCCATTCCTAACAAAATTATAATGTATGAATAAATCATCCAGTGTACATAATGTTCCTCAGCCACACCGTGTGAAAAATGTGACCAGAAATTTAAAATAAGTATTACTGGTGAATAAAAATATTTTGGAATAAATAGCAATTCCTCAAAATATATCATACAATGTGCATAATGTTCCTCAACACAATATGTGAAAACAGAAAATACAAGGAATAAATATTACTGGTGGATAAATGATGCATAAAAAACTGCAATGCAATATTAAATAAAAAGATGCGACTCTGCAGCCCACATCTATACATAAGTGATCAAGTGCAAAACAAAGTGACAATTGTGCAAATCCATGCATATAAGAATGCAACTCTGAAATCGGCTCCAAAAATCAACACCCCTCCCACCTGAAAACAATTCCTTTAAAAAAATAAAAAACTGTGACATATAATGGGATCAAGTCCAAATGAATGTTGCTTCATGCAGTGTGACTCTTAATGTCCATACAAATAGTCAATAGTAACGTGCCAGTAAAGGTGACTTTGTGCTGGATTCATTCACTTAAAAAATGGTGCGGCACACAGGTGTTTCCCCCAGCCTCTCACCTCAAATGGCGGCCCCCAATGGGCCAAGGCAAGCAGATGGTTAATGCTTCTCTGCAAGGGATGAAGATCCAGCAGCTGTCCCCCTCCTCCAGAGGGTGTGCGTGGGTCAGGCTTTCTATAATAGTCACCACCGCTCACACAGACCCCAGAATGATAATAAGGAAGGAGATGCTCCCATAGTGAAGTACTTTCAATTCAAGTTTAATGTGACAAAAATAGTAACTTACATTTAAAAACGAAAATAGCAGCAGAAATAGCAGCAGAGACGATAAAGCTTCCGGGTTCGGCCTTCCCCGGGAAGCGTCGGCACCTGGCTCCTCCTACCCTGACGCGTTGCGTCACACCACGTGACTTTATCAAAGGGATCCCTTTGTTCGAGTCGAACTCATGTTTGACCCGAACATAAAGCCCATCCCTAATCTATATCAGTGATTGTTAACTTGCCTGACTTTTTTGCTCATCAGCTATCCTTTGTGTTAATATATTTTGTGAGTGGCAGGTGAAAAGGTGCTATAGTCCATACCAAATAACTGGATCTTTTAGATAACAGAAAGACAAATTGTTTAGTAGCTCTGAGCTACTGTATTGTTGTTTGAATAGCTGCTAACTATGCTTAAAATATGGAAATGAGAACAACTGTAAGGAATTTGTCATTTTATACCTCCAGCAATTCAAGCTCCAAAGGTTAGCAAATGGTTCGATGCATATTCCTTGTAAGATTTAAGAAAGGTGATATTGTTTAACCACTTCCTGCCCGGCCCATAGCAGATGACGGCCGGGCGGTGGTTCAGTTATCCTGACTGGGCGTCATATGACGTCCAGCAGGATAACATGCCGCTGCGCGCCCGCGGGGGCGCGCATCGCAGCGATCGGTGGAGTGGTGTGTCAGCCTGACACACCGCTACACCGATCTTGGTAAAGAGCCTCCGGCAGAGGCTCTTTACCACGTGATCAGCTGTGTCCAATCACGGCTGTTCACGATATCAATAGGAAGAGCCATTGATCGGCTTTTCCTCACTCGCGTCTGACAGATGCGAGTAGAGGAGAGCCGATCGGCGGCTCTCCTGACAGGGGGGGTCTGCGCTGATTGTTTATCAGCGCAGCCCCCCCTCAGATCACCACACTGGACCACCAGGGATCGCCACTAGGACCATCAGGGAAGGGGCAACATGTGGATGGCCAGGTATGTACCCCATGGCCATCCACATGTGCCCAATGTGCCCAATCTGTGCCAATCAGTGCCCACAAATTGGCACTGATTGGCACCATTATGTTTAAGTTCTGCCCAGCAATGCCACCAATCAGTTTTATCAGTGCCACCAATCAGTGTCATCAGTGCCACCTGTCAGTGCCCATCGGTGCCACCTGTCAGTGCCCATCAGGGCCCATCAGTGCCCACCTATCAGTGCCCATTAGTGTCACCTATCAGTGCCACCCATAAGTACCCATCAGTGCCACCCATAAGTACCAATCAATGCCACCTATGAGTGCCCATCAGTGCCACCTATGAGTGCCCATCAGTGCCTCCTATGAGTGCCCATCAGTGCCGCATACCAGTGCAACCTATCAGTGCCCATCAGTGCCACCTATCAGTGCCCATCAGTGCCGCCTATCAGTGCCCATCATCAGTGCCTGTCAGTGCCACCTCATCAGTGCCACCTCATCGGTGCCCATCAGTGCCGCCGTATCAGTGCCTGTCAGTGCAGCCATATCAGTGCCCATCATTGAAGAAGAAAACTTACTTATTTACAAAAAATTTTAACAGAAAAAAAAGAAATACTTGTTTTTTTTCTAAATTTTCGGTCTTTTTTTATTTGTTGCGCAAAAAATAAAAACCACAGAGGTGATCAAATGCCACCAAAAGAAAGCTCTATTTGTGGGAACAAAATGATAAAAAATTTGTTTGGGCACAGTGTAGCATGACCACGCAATTGTCATTCAAATTGCAACAGCGCTGAAAGCTGAAAATTGGCCTGGGCGGGAAGGTGTTTAAGTGCCTGGTATTGAAGGGGTTAAAAGTGGATGTAGACCAGATTTGAGCTGGGCACACATATATATATATATATATATATATATATATATATATATATATATATATATATATATATATATATATATATATATATATATATATATGTATGTAGTGTTCTGTTATCTCTCTTCAAAGCACTATGTCCCGTAGCTGTCTCCTGCTCCGTTCTTCTGTTATCAGCCTGATAACTCCAGACAAGTTCTCACTTACATATAATAAAAGCAGCCAGAGTTTTGTGTTGGGGAGGATACTATAAATAGATTAACAGAGCCCTGAACTATTTAACCATCAGCTCTGAAAGTCTCTACCTATGAGGAGAGGGGGTGCATGCCTTTCCTCCAATTAGCTGTCTTGGCTGTATGCCCAGACTTCACTGCAGTATTGAACAGGAAGACAAAATCTCCTAACATGATCTGAACTTTCTAAACCGTATATAAAGCTGAAGACAGTAGATATACATGTAAAACTTAAGTAGGGAGATTTGTTTCATCCCTGTGTATCACCAGAGGCTGTTCACTTCACTGGGTATATGTGAGGATTTACATCCACTTTAACTGTGATTGTTGATTGATCAAGATTAGAAAATGTGTGGGTAATTCTAAACAGATAAAATGGGGCAGATCCTGCTCCTAATTAACAAGTGCAAACTCCTTTGTTAAATTTGGAGCAATCTGCTTGGACTTCTATGTTTTGTCATTGCATACAGTGCAGGAGGGCTTAGCAGCCTGTTTCTCCAGCTCCCTCTGCCCACCCTCGCCCCCTGCTCAGCGAGACAGGAAAGAGGAAGGCTGCTAACTAACTTACCGTATTGCCCTATTGTTAGAGATTCTGTATATAACCACACAGAAAAGACAGTGCACAGTCAACATGGGCTTTGCTGCTTAACTGCAGACAGGAAACAGGAAACTCTATTCAGGGAAAAGACATAGAGCATACCATAGATGCAGCTACAAACATAAAAACACTGCCATCTACTGGTTATAGAATATGTCTACTAAATACTGATATACATTAGTTGTTGCACAAAATACAATGCTGTATTCCAACACTTATCAGCTGACTTACCTTAGTGCCTTGCTTTGCACTGTTTGGTGTCAGACATCTTGATAGAGGCGGGGTTTTCCTTCCTCATGTCAGAGCCTCCAATGAAGAGAGCAATGAGCAGCTTAGTAGTGATATCTCACTCTACTCTCCTGAGACTAACGGTCAGAAATACAATGCCTTACATCTAACACTGCAGATATACAGCTATAAGTCTGTAGGCACCCTTTCATACCAGGAAGTGCACTGCAGATGGCATTCAAGACAAAAGGTACATTTTCCAGAGTACTGCCCATGTTCGACTCGAACATCGTATGTTCGACCATTCGTCAAATTGCGAACGATATGAGCCGTTCGGGCCAAATTCGAGTGGCGCGTCACGGCCCATAATTCACTGCAGCATCGCAGTGCATTGCTGGCTGATGATTGGCCAAGCATGCACTATGACCCGCATGCTTGGCCAATCACAGCACCGTCTGTACAGAGAGCCGTAATTGGCCAAAGCCAGGGTGGCTTTGGCCAATTATGGCTCAGGGGGTTTAGTACACGCCCCACACTATATAAGGCCATCTGCACATCGGCCCTGTGTAGTGTGTTCCGGCGAGAGAGATAGAGAGAGAGAGAGACAGTGTCATTTGTTTTAAGTTAGATAGAGTAGGCAGGCAAGTCAGTTAGCTGCACATACAGTGTATTGTGTAAATATATTCATCCTAGGTGTTGTATATATATATATATATATATATATATATACCCTGTTTCCCCGAAAATAAGACCTACCGTGATTGTCGTTGATGGCTGCAATATAAGCCCTACCCCCAAATAATCCCTAGTTAAAGTCCTTGTAGGTCTTATTTTCAGGGTAGGGCTTATTTTCGCGGAAACAGGGTAGGGCTTATTTGGGGGGTAAGGCTTATATTGCAGCCATCACCGACAATCACGCTAGGTCTTATTTTCGGGGAAACAGGGTATATATATATATATATATATATATATATATATATATATATATATATATATATATATATACACTGTATTCAGTTTAGCTAGATCCGTTCCTGTTATTCTCTTCCTACTGACAGGCAGGCAGGTGTTTTTACAGTATTTACAGCTTCCTGAAGAAAATTGCTGGTGTTCTTCTGATCCTATTAGACCTATTAGCTACAGTATTTACAGTTAGTGTGTGCACCTAAAGCTACTTGAAGAAAATTGGTGGTGTTCTTCTGATCCTATTAGTACCGCAGGCAGCTGTAGTATTTACAAGTTAGGGTAATGCGTCCTCTGCACAGTTTGCACCTAAAGCTACCTGAAGAAAATTGGTGGTGTTCCTCTGATCCTATTAGTACCGCAGGCAGCTGTAGTATTTACAAGTTAGTGTAGTGCGTCCTCTGCACAGTGTGCACCTGAAGCTACCTGAAGAAAATTGGTGGTGTTCTTCTGATCTAATTAGTACCACAGGCAGGCAGCTGCAGTTTTACAGTTAGTGTACTGCGTCCTCTGCACAGGGTGCACCTAAAGCTACCTGAAGACAATTGCTGTTGTTCTGATCCTATTAATACCACAGGCAGGCAGCTACAGTATTTACAGTTAGTGTACTGCATCCTCTGCACAGTGTGCACCTAAAGCTACCTGAAGACAATTGATGTTTTTCAGCTTGTCACGTACCTTACTGTGGAGTCTGAAATGACGAGGGTGGCTTCTTGCACGGTTCCGGTCCTAACACCCCTGGAGGTGGAGACAGGGCTGCTAGGGCAACTGAAGGGTGCAGGATCAGGAACACCGGAGCCTAGAGATGCTGGTGAGATGTTGATCCTGGATAGGTTTAGGAAAGTCCAACAGGAGAACTTGCAAGGTCGGGAACAAGCAGGAGTCGGCAACGTGCTGGCAGGAAGGTGCACAATCGATAGGCAGGTTCGTAGTCAGGGGCTAGCGGAGGTTGGCAATGGGCTGGCAGAGAGGTACAAGATCGGAAGACAGAGCCGTGGTCAGAAGTTCAAGCCGGGTTTAGTACAGGAAGCAGAAGTAAACAGAGTTGCAGTGATAATCCAAAAGAGTAGTCAGGAAGGCCAAGGTTTCAGGATCAAGGTTCAATCAAACAGCAATCAAGGATACAGGAACTAGCTGAGACAATCCAGCACTGATTCTAGTATGCTGATCCTTTAAATAGGGCGCCCTGTGCTGTGATTCGTTGGCTTGCGGACATGCCCACACCGACGTGCACTCGTTCATATGAGAGTACTAACGTGCGTGCCTGGCCTGGGGTTCACACATTCGTGCCGCACGTCTGGCTGGCGCACGGGAATGAGCGTTTGTAATGGTTCTCTGACAAGCTCCTATTAATACCACAGGCAGGCAGCTACAGTATTTACAGTCAGTGTACTGTGTCCTCTGCACAGTGTGCATCTAAAGCTACCTGAAGAAAATTGGTGGTTTACTTCTGATCCTATTAGTACTGCAGGCAGCTGTAGTATTTACAAGTTAGTGTAGTGCGTCCTCTGCACAGTGTGCACCTAAAGCTACCTGAAGACTATTGCTGTTGTTCTGCTCCTATTAATTCCACAGGCAGGCAGCTACAGTATGTACAGTTAGTGTACTGTGTCCTCTGCAGAGTGTGCACCTAAAGCTACCTGAAGAAAATTGGTGGTGTTCTTCTGATCCTATTAGTACCACAAGCAGGCAGCTGCAGTATTTACCGTTAGTGTACTGCGTCCTCTGCACAGTGTGCACCTAAAGCTACCTGAAGACAATTGCTGTTGTTCTGCTCCTATTAATACCACAGGCAGCCAGCTACAGTATTTACAGTTAGTGTACTGTGTCCTCTGCACATTGTGCACCTAAAGCTACCTGAAGAAAATTGGTGGTGTTCTTCTGATCCTATTAGTACCACAGGCAGGCAGCTGCAGTATTTACAGTTAGTGTACTGTGTCCTCTGCACAGTGTGCACCTAAAGCTACCTGAAGACAATTGCTGTTGTTCTGCTCCTATTAATACCACAGCCAGGCAGCTACAGTATTTACAGTTAGTGTACTGTGTCCTCTGCACAGTGTGCACCTAAAGCTACCTGAAGAAAATTGGTGGTGTTCTTCTGATCCTATTAGTACCACAGACAGGCAGTTGATCCTTCTAGCTGCAGTATCAGTATATATATGCATCCAAGCTTTGTGCAGCTACATCTCACTGCAGGCCATTAGTATGTCTGGAAGGCCAACAAGGAGAGGCAGACAGTCACAAGCCAATAAAAGAGGGCAAGCAGGCTCTGTGTCTAGAGGCAACAGTGCTGGTCATGGACACGGTGCATCCTCATCAGCACGTGGCCGTGGGACATGCTTGCCCTTTTTTTCGGCAGCTGGCCGTGTTGAGCCGCAACATGCGGAAGACTTGGTAGAGTGGATGACCAAGCCGTCCTCATCCTCCTCATCCTCTCTCACCCAGGCTCAGGGTACTTTGTCTGGCAAAGCAGCTGCCAATGCGGCCTCTTCCCTCGGCTCAATGGCATCAGTCACTCCTTCCCTAGCCCCACCATGTCCTCCTGAGGAGTCCCCCGAACTGTTTGGCCACAGTGTTGGGTACATGCTCCAGGAGGATGCCCAGCATTTTGAAGGCTCCGATGATGGTACCCAGCTAGAGGAAAGCAGTAACGTGAGCCCAGAGAGAGGGGGTGCCCAAGAAGGACAGCAATCTGGCAGTCATGTTCCCCCAGCTGCAGCATACTGCCAGCTTTGCTTCAGTGATGAGGAGGGAGGGGATGATGAGGTCACTGACTCCACGTGGGTGCCTGATAGGAGAGAGGAGGAAGAGGAGGAGGAGGAGGCACATCTCCAACGAGGCAGGATGCCCTCCAGGGGCCAGCTTAAGGGCAGCACACCGACTGCATCACACCGCAGAGCTCCGCATGTGCAGGGCGCTACTGTCTCTGCACGTTATTCCAAAAGTTCTTTAGTGTGGGCCTTTTTTGAGACGGGTGCATCAGATCCCACCGCTGCTATTTGCAACATATGTCTCAAGCGTATCTCATGTGGCCAAAACATCACCCACTTGGGCACCACATGCTTGACCAGACATATGTCGACCTGCCATGCAGTACGTTGGCAAGCGTACCTAAAAGACCCACACCAAAGAACAAAGCGGACCTCTCCTTGCTCCTCATCAGCTGGGATCTCCAACCCCACTATACCTTCAGTCCTCTCTGAAACCTGCACTGAGAGCAATGAAGGTGTAGAATTAGGTGTGTCACAGCCAAGTACTTGCGGGCAATCTGCTATCGGTACACCAACGTCAGATTGTACCAGGCAAATTCTCCTCCCCCAGCTGCTGCACCGCCGAAAGAAGTTCACTCCGAGCCATCCACATGCCCAGCGGTTGAATGCTAGCTTGGCTAAATTGCTAGCACTTCAACTGCTGTCTTTCAGTTGGTAGACTCTGCCCCCTTCCATGAGTTTATGGAATGTGCGGTTCCTCAGCGGCAGGTTCCCAAACGCCACTTTTTCTCACGGAAGGCGATTCCGGCTCTCTACTGGCATGTGGAAGGCAATGTCTTGGCCTCACTGGACAGGGCGGTCAGCAGTAAGGTGCATATTACTGCTGACTCATGGTCCAGTAGGCATGGACAGGGACGTTACCTATCTTTTACTGCACACTGGGTGACTCTTCTGGCAGCTGGGAAGGATGCAGGACAGGGTGCAGTAGTGTTGGAGGTTGTTCTGCCACCACACCTCCAAAATTCTACTAGTAGTGATTCTGCCACACCTCTCTCCTCCACCCCCTCCTCTTCTTCTTCCTCCATGACCTCTTCCTGTGCTGATTTGTCCTCGGAACCAGCGGTGCTCCGTAGGCGTTCAAGGGGCTACGCAAGCACGCAGGCAAAAAGATGCCATGCGGTGCTTGAGCTGGTGTGCTTGGGGGACAGGAGCCACACTGCAGCAGAGATTCTGTCAGCTCTGCAGGGGCAGGTTCAGAGGTGGTTGATGCCATGCCAGCTTAAGGCAGGTATGGTGGTTTACGACAATGGCACCAACCTCCTCTTCGCCCTCCGACAGGGACAACTGACCCATGTGCCCTGTTTGGCTCACATCCTTAACTTGGTGGTGCAGTGGTTCTTGGGCAGGTACCCGGGCTTACAGGATGTCCTGAGGCAGGCCAGGAAAGTCTGTGGGCATTTTCGCAGGTCATATAATGCCAGTGCTTGGCTGGCTGACCTCCAAAAGGAATTTAACCTGCCCAAGAACCGCCTAATCTGTGCCATGCCCACCAGGTGGAACTCAACGTTGGCCATGCTGCAGCAGCTGCACACACAGCAGAGGGCCATCAATGAAAACCTATGTGACTATGGCACCAGGACAGGTTCAGGGGACCTTGTTTTATTTTTACCCACACCAGTGGGCTATGATCAGGGATGCAGGCACTGTCCTGTCACCATTTGAGGAGGCCACGAGGATGGTGAGCAGTGACAGTGCATGCATCAGTGACACTGTCCCTCTTGTCCACCTGTTGGAGCACATGCTGCGTGGAATAATGGACAGGGCACTTGAGGCAGAACAGAGGGAGGAAGAAGAGGACTTCCTTACCTCTCAATGCCCCCTTTATCCAGACAGTGTTCCTTTGTGCCCGCTGATCACACAGGAGGAGGACGAGGAGGAGGATTGTGTCAGCATGGAGGTGGAGCCTGGCACTCAGAATCAGCAGCAGTCTTCAAGGGATCATTTACAGTCTGAAGAAACCCATGGACTTGTACGTGGCTGGGAGGAGGTGGCTGCGGATCATGTTGTCCTTAGTGACCCAGAGGACTCTGGACCGAATGCCTCAGCAAACCTATGCTGCATGGCCCCCCTGCTCCTGCAAAGCCTGCAGGGGAGGGATCATTACTGGCTGGCAACCCTCCTTGATCCACGTTACAAGGGTAAGGTTGCGGACCTTATCTTGCCATCGCAGAGGGAGCAGAGGATGAAACATCTTCGGGAGGCCTTGCAGAAAGGTTTGTGCAACACGTTTCCAGAGCCTGGGAGGTTACAGTATCCTGGTCCTCTTGGACAACATGTTGCTGAGGCTTCGGTCAGTCACAGAAGGAGCGGTGGAGAAGGTGGCCATCTGACCGATGCGTTCAGACAATTTTTTAGTCCGCAGCCTCAAGTGGTCGCTGGAACTGATCACGTCTCATTGGTTCCAGCAACCATCGCCAGCGTCTGATTTACATGGTGCAGGGTTACCTAGGGGCAAGATCAGACTTGGACACCTTTCCCACCGAAAATCCTCTGGGTTACTGAGTCTTGAGGATGAATCACTGGCCAGAGCTTGCACAGTATGCAATTGAGCTACTGGCTTGTCCTGCATTCATTGTTCTTTCGGAACGCACATTCAGTGCTGCTGGAGGCTTTGTAACCGATCACATTGTGTGTCTGTCCACCAAATCGGTCGACCGGCTGACCTTCATAAAAATGAATCAGTCTTGGATCACTAGCTACCAAGCACCTGATGCTGATGTAACCGATTGATTTTTTTTTTTAAATGTGAGATCCCTTCAAGACTGCCTATGCTCATGCTGAGTGACTATCCTGTTATACTGAGTCAAAAACCTCTTCCTCCTCAATTTTCATGCTGATAGCATTTTTGGTTCTGGGCACCGCCACCAGTGGCCAAGGCCCAATTTTTCTGCCCCTGTTTAACAGGGGCATGTAAGTACAATTTTTGATGCAATACTTTACAGCAGGGCTCATTCCTGCACTCCAACCATAGTATCTGTCAGGGGTTGCAGTGTTGTGGCACCAGCACCAGTGCCCAAGGCCCAAATTTTCAGCCCCTGTTTAACAGGGGCATATAATTACACCTTTTGATGCAATACTTTGCAGCAGGGCTCATTCCCGCACTCCAACTACAGTATCTGTGAGGGGTTGCAGTGTTGTGGCACCAGCACCAGTGCCCAAGGCCCAATTTTTCAGCCCCTGTTTAACAGGGGCGTATAATTACAATTTTTGATGCAATACTTTGCAGCAGGGCTCATTCCAGCGCTCCAACTATAGCATCTGTGAGGGGTTGCAGTGTTCTGGGAATTTTTCTGCCCCTGTTTAACAGGGGCATGTAATTACAATTTTTGATGCAATACTTTACAGCGGGGCTCATTCCTGTGCTCCAACTAGAGTATCTGTGAGGGTTTGTAGTGTGGTGGCACCAGTGCCTAAGGCCCAATTTTTCTGCTCCTGTTCAACAGGGACATGTAATTACAATTCTTGATCTAATATTTCACAGCAGGGCCCATTCCTGCGCCCACCAAGAGTAACTGTGAGGGCTTACAGTGTTGTGACAATACCACCACCACCACCAAAGGCCCAATTTTTCTGCCCCTGTTCAACAGGTGCATGTAATTACAATTCTTGATATAATATTTCACAGCAGGGCCCGTTCCAGCGCCCACCAAGAGTAACTGTGAGGACTTACAGTGTTGTGGCACCAGCACCACCACCAAAGGCCCAATTTTTCTACCACTGTTCAACAATGGCATGCAATTACATGTTCCTGTTCCCACCAAGAGTAACTGTGAGGGCTTACAGTGTTGTGGCAACACCAACACCTAAGGCCCCAATTTCTGCAGAGTATATAGGGCAGGCCCCTATTTTCAAACATCCAACTTACAAACGACTCCTACTTTCAAACGGAAGGAGACAACAGGAAGTGAGATTAAATCTACCCCTAGGAAGGGAAATTCTCTCCTGTAAGAGTTAATTTGGGAAAAACGTGTCTCCTCTTCACTGATGCTTTATCACCAATCCTTGTTTCACTAAAAAACCCAAATTTTTAAAAAACATTTGTCATTGGGACAGAAAGTGAGGTGAAATCTTCTGAAGAGGTGCACAGACTGCAAAACAAATGTTACAGGGGTGATAACCCTTCCCTATGTTTTCCAAAAAGCTTAAAAATATATTTTTTGGCTGAAGCTACACTTTAAAAATGTACCAGTTCAAAATTGCAAACAGATTCTACTTAACAACAAACTTACAGTCCCTGTCTTTTTTGCACCACCTGTATACTGCTGTTCAGAGTATATAGGGCCTGGGGGCCCCACGCCTTTCTTTTTTTTAATTTGGGTGCGGGGTTCCCCTTATTAACCATAGAAGACCCAAAGGGCCTTGTAATGGACTGGGGGGGGGGGGAGTTCCATGTCTCACTGATTTTCATTCATATTGCCGGGACCCTAATATTACATTAAAGCCGCAAGCAGTTTTAAATGACTTTTATTCCTTTAAAAATGTCATTTTGTGCAGAGACTGTTCTAAGCACGGGAAACACGCGCCACTTTACAGGCATACTATAGACACCCCCCAGGTATGATATTTAAATGAATATTTAACTTTTTTTTTCCACTTTAAGCATCATTAAAATCACTGCTCTCGAAAAAACGGCAGTTTTTTAAACTTTTTTTTGCATTGATACATGTCCCCTGGGGCAGGACCCGGGTCCCCAAACCCTTTTTTAGGACAATAACTTGCATATTAGCCTTTAAAATTAGCACTTTTGATTTTGAATGTACAAGTCCCATAGACTTTAATGGGGTTCTAAAGTTTGCGCGAACTTTCGGTCCGTTCGCAGGTTCTGGTGCGAACCGAACAGGGGGGTTTTCGGCTCATCCCTATTCGCTATCCTACTTACACATAGGAGTTACAGGTTAGTAATAATCAGCATATGCTGTACGTAGTAATCAGACTGTGTAAATGGCCTATAATATACAGTTTTCCTATTATTTCTAACTATACAAGCTTTGCCAGTCAAAATAAAAGTACAAACTCGCCACAAGGCCAGGCATGCCATCTTGTGGGCAAACTGGATATACATACTACATCAAACTGCATTTTATTTATAAATTCTTACTCTTGATCTTTCATCCTATGTATTAACCACTTTTGCCTTTCTTTAAGATCAGCCTAAAGATCTTATTTAAAATCAAGCACTAAAGAGGAGTGAAATTTCAATATTATGCTTTAACAAGAACATACCATGTTTGCTGCCCCAGTTTAAATTGTAATTGACCACAATGAATTATGAAAAAAGATTAGACAATGAAAAATATAAAACAAGATCACATCAACATGTGCAATCGCATCAATAGCTGACACAAATCTGGTTCTTCAAATGTGAAATAGATTCATGAAGACAATGATAATGAGATTATCCATGTTAATAACTGCTAAACAGGAGAGTAATGGTGTCTCATATACAATATGACAGGCAAAAGTGTGCTTCTTTGCATTGTAGCATTTCTTTGTGTGCGAAAATGGATATGCCATCCAACAGTGATGAATAATTTTGGAGGCTGCAAGTCCACTTCTCATACTTCAACATTTGCATTCTCTTCTGGCACTCTGAGAGTGAGAGCAGCAATAGTGCCAAAGCTGCCCACTGGAGAAGCTGCTTTTCTGTCAGATAATATAGTCTACTTGTTGATACCAAAGTTAGGCACATCATAAAAAAATGATATGTGAATGTGCACTCAGCAAATGTTGCACATGTGTAATTGCTTAAAAAAACAAACAAAAACTGGCTACTTTTTAGTAACTATTGTGAGACTAACTTGGGTGTTTTTAGAAAGTCTTTGTGTGGTGCCACTGGATTGGTACAAAGCCAATTTGGTACCTATATTTAAATAGAAATCATACTCTTTACCAAGTAACTACAGACTGGTCAGTTTAACTTCTATAGTCACTAGTCAGGAATACACGATGTATATTTGAGAGCTCAATAAAGAACCACATACTGTAGAAGAATTTTGTCAAACAAACCTGATTTCTTTTCAAAAGGAAGTAAGCAAAACCTTAGACAAAGGAGTGGCAGTGGATATAGTATACTGTATTTGCAAAAGCATTTGACAGTTTCCCACACAAGGGTAATGTGTAAGTTAAAATCTACAGGCTTAGAAAATTCAGTTTTTAAATAGATAGAAAACTGTCTAAAAGACCATATTCAGAAAATAGGGATTAATGATTCATCGTCTAAATGGATTAACTCTGAAGGTAATTAGTGGTGTACCCCAAGTTTGTCTTGGAACCCTTACTTTTTAACATATTTATAAATGATATAGACACACTGACAAACACATTGAATATATGGGTCATCTTTTGATGTTAGGTGAGAAATAAATGAGCTTGGGGTTAAAAGTAACATGTCAGTGTTTGCACATGACATCAAGCTATGTAGTGGAATAACATCCTTAGGGCCAGTTCACACCATAGAAACGCAGTCTGGATGCGGTCCAGATGCTTTTCTGCATGCGCATTTTTGATGCGTTCCAGTGCGTTTTTGATGCATTCCAGTGCATCTCCCCCCTTTTTTTTCCTTTTCCCCTAAATCAGAACATGGGTGTTTCAGTGCATTTTTGGTGCGTTTAGGTGCATTCCGGTGCGTTCCCATACGTTTTTGATGCTTTTTACAGCGTTCCAGTACAGTCCAGTGCAGGAAAAATGCAGCATGTTCTACTTTTTTTTCTGGAACTGGAACGCACTGGAACTGCAAGCACTGGTGTGAACTATGCCATTGAAAACCATATAACCTACTTTCTATGCGTTTTTTATGCAGAAAAAACAAACAAACTGGACTGCATGTGGTGTGAACTGGCCCTAACAGAATGTCTCCAACTTACAAGCTGACCTAATGCACTATTTAATTGGGCATCTACAGTGTGTGACAAATAAGGTTTCACGACGATGTCCCTAGATGAGACATCACTAAAAGGCGGACCGTGGTCCAGTTCCGGCCCCAGTAGCCATACTACCCGGACTGCAGCCTCACCAAATAGCTGCCTGTGTGTACTCTCCCTGCTGTCGACTCACCTGCCTTCCTGCTGCTGCTATGTTCATGGAATGGCAGGCGCGCTGTAGAAAATCTTTGGCTGGTTTATTGAAGTTAAAAACATAAACATGTAGTTCTTCACAGGGATAATACAAGAAAAAAACTCCACCGCTGTTTAAAATGAAATCGTGCATGCGCGATGCGTGTTTGCGTTGTGGGTCATACCAAACATATCATAATTTTTGGACTTTATTTCACTTTCACTTTGACCATATGAATTAATCAATTTTTTAATGATTATTTATTTCCTTGCATATTTATGAGCACTTAATTGGAATATATTTGTAGATCTGTTATTAGTGAATGGATGCTATTCACTGTGGCTTGTCATTTGATTTATTAATTTATCACTGCTCACAAAAACTTATGTTATATGTCCAGCGCTGCACTCTCTATTTTATATAAAAGGGCTCAAGCGCTGACGTGGTTAACAATTAAAATACTGTGAGAATCAAATGGTTAATATGAGATGATCAAATAATACAGCTGCAACTAAATGTGTATTAAAATCAATAAATGCTAAAAATGGTCAGTTGCGCTTATATTAACCTCATATTCCCATAAAAAAATGAAGGATGAAATATGTTTCTAATAGTATCATTAAATTCCCATAAGGGTGGTGAAAATAAGAGTGGTAAAATAAAAGGTGAAATTCCACTGCCAATATAAATAGTGAATAATCATTAATGAATAAACAAATCCCACATATATGTGCTATTAAAAACGTGAAGTGGTAATAATAAGAAATAGGATTACCACTTATATTAATAACAGTGAATATAAATTAATTACAACTGGGCTAATCCACCATTAGGCCCCTTTCACACTGGGGCGGTGGGGGCGTCGGCGGTACAACAGCGCTATTTTTAGTGCTGCTGTACCGTCGTTCTTGCAGCTGTATTCGGCCGCTAGCGGTGCGGTTTTACCCCCCGCTGGTGGCCGAAAAAGGGTTAAAATCCCTCATACAGCGCGGAAATAGCCGCGGTATTGCCGCGGTATAGCCGCGCTGTCCCATTGATTTCAATGGGCAGGAGCGGGGAAGGAGCGGTGAATACACCGCTCCTTCCCCGCTCCAAAGAAGCGGTTTGCAGGACTTTTTTCACCGCCCTGCCTGCGCACCGCTTCAGTGTGAAAGCCCTCAGGCTTTCACACTGAACAAACAGCGGAGGCTGTTTAGGGGCGGTTTTCAGGTGGTATTTTTAGCGCAATACCGCCTGAAAACCGCTCCAGTGTGAAAGGGGCCTAAGTGTGCTAGTAAAAATGCACAGTGATAAACCTTGCTGTGTAAATGCTTAGACACAGCTATACGCTCTTTATAACAAATATATTAGGTGAAATCTAATTGCGTGACACAGATGAAATTAAATTATATGTCATACTTCCATGAGATTCCTACAAAGTTATAAATACTAATGTGCAAAAATAGTATATACACATATAGTCCTTTGCCAATAAAACCTTCATAAGAAGTGTGGATAATCATCAAGTGTTAAATCATTTAGTCAAAACAGTGTCAATTAACTTGTGACAATGTTGAAACAAAAAAACCAAAGTGATGGTAAAAAAAGAATAAAATGTTACTTGTAGCTTCTTGCGCTTTTTCTTCAATATAAATCATTTCTCCTCTCAGATTCCAAACATATAGGGAGAGAAATTAACAATCCATTGCGCAGATATTAATGATACATTGGATACTATACTACAAAGAAGGTGTTCTCACTCACAAACTCATTCAGGATGGGATCGCTTGTATATTGATCAGGCTGCAAGAGCTCAGCGGCACAGCTCTACCTTCAGCGCCGCCAACTCACACACTGCAGATGCTGGGCGTCACAGGCTCCTCCTACATGTTACGTCACTGCCACGTGACTTTTTCAAGGATGCTCGTCCTATCCATCTGCCGTGTATATATAGTGTGTGTGTGCTTGTTGCTAAGGCAATCATCATTTCAATGATGCGATCTCCCTTGCTTACTCATAATCAATCACACAATCATCTATGATTAGTTATAATATTCCCTACTATATCAATCTTTAATAAACACTTCTTAATAAAAAATAATAATAAACGGAAGCCATATAATCCTAATAACTATAAGATAGAGCTTCCTAAATAAAACAATATATACTAATCATTAAAATGTATTATCTTTCTAATGGTATATTCAATGTAATGTTCACTACTCCCCCTGCTGTTTTTAACAAGGAACTTCACCTTTTAAAATCTCTCCTATAAAGTCTTGTCAATTGTCAAATCGCATGTTTTATCCATATAGAAAACTTTTAATTATAATATATCCCCAGTAGTGTTTTGAGTTTAGAATATACTTCCAGAGTAATTAAAATTATGTAAAAAAATATTTTATATATATAAAAATATACATAAAATATATAAAAGCTTGCATAGAAAAAACTAAAAAAATCTAAAAAAATCTAAAAAAATCTTGCAATAGTTGTATTAAAAATCTGATATAAAACAATTTAGGTCAAAATCTATGTTTAGGCCAAGCGGTGTGAGTGTAGGCATATTAAAAATCCATCTTGATTCCTGTTTACTTAACTCTTTCACCTTATTACTCCCTCTCCAATGTGCATTATATTTTTCTATGGCCCAAAATTTTAACAGTGTTGGATTTTTTTGATGGTGTGTGGAAAAATGCCTTGAAACACTATGTTTAGGGAATCCTTTTAAAATGTTTTGAATGTGTTCCCTAATTCTCTTCCATAGTGGTCTTTTCGTTCTTCCAATATATTGTAACGAGCACGGGCACTCCAGCACATACACAACCCCCTCACTTCTACATGTCAGAAAGTCTTTAATCTCATACTACATATTGGTACTTGTGGCTCTGAAGTTCATACATTTTTGTCCATTCAGCTTGGTGTTTGTGCATGCGTAACACCGTTTGCATGGATAGAACCCTTTTCTTTGGAAGAAAGACAATTTTTGCGATGTTTTTGGGGGGTCAAGTTGTAAATAATTTATATTCACTGTTATTAATATAAGTGGTAATCCTATTTCTTATTATTACCACTTCACGTTTTTAATAGCACATATATGTGGGATTAGTTTATTCATTAATGATTATTCACTATTTATATTGGCAGTGGAATTTCACCTTTTATTTTACCACTCTTATTTTCACCACCCTTATGGGAATTTAATGATACTATTAGAAACATATTTCATCCTTCATTTTTTATGGGAATATGAGGTTAATATAAGCGCAACTGACCATTTTTAGCATTTATTGATTTTAATACACATTTAGTTGCAGCTGTATTATTTGATCATCTCATAATAACCATTTGATCCTCACAGTATTTTAATTGTTAACCACGTCAGTGCTTGAGCCCTTTTATATACTTGATTCTAAAACAGTGTAGTTTTTTACTTAAAGTGGAGTTCCACCCAAAAGTGGAACTTCCACTCATCAGATTCCTACCCCCCTCCGGTGACACAGTTGGCACCTTTCAGGGGGGAGGGGGGTACAGATACCTGTATAATACAGGTATCTGTACCCACTTCTGGCATAGATAGCCGCAGAATCTGCGGTTATTTACGCCACTTCCTGCTCCCTCCCCGCTGCCTGCTGGGAAACACACTGGTCCCAGAGGCAGCAGGGACCATTCGTATTGCGCTGCGCGACTCGCGCATGCGCAGTAGGGAACCGGGAAGTGAAGCCGCACGGCTTCACTTCCTGATTCCCTTACCGAAGATGGAGGCGGCAGCACCCGAGGACGGAGAGACGCTTCGGCCTCGGGGGCCGACATCGCGGGCGCCCTGGACAGGTAAGTGTCCATGTTTTAAAAGTCAGCAGCTGCAGTATTTGTAGCTGCTGACTTTAAAAAAAAAAATTTTCGGCGGCGCTCCGCTTTAAGCAGCAGACATGGAAATTTTTAATTTTATGGAAAATCGATCTATTGCCTTGGAGGAAATTTTTACTACTAATCCCAGTAAAGACACAGGAGATTTAGATAGTATTTTTAGGAAATTTGGACACTTAATGGAAAAGAAGTTTAGCCTGTGGTGGGATGTTGCCACTCATGAACAATATATTAAGGATAATATCATACCCAGGCTTATGAGATGGCATATTCCCATTAATGATGGACTCACTGGTGAAGAGGGGATCAGTGAATGGTACAAATTTTTTAATGACAAAGAAATTGACTTTTTACATTTTTTATTAAAGAGAAAGCAAAGGAAAGTCACACTGATTAATCAGCAAATCGCAGAGTATAAAAATGCATTGGAAATCTATAAGATATACCAGCTTTTATTACACTCACAAACCAATTAAATAAAGTGCTTGAAAAGAAGGATATAGATATCAAGCAAAGAAAAAGAAGAAAATATCTCAGGGACACTAATTATTACCAACTAGAACAAAGCTACAAATGGCAACTAAATCTGAAGGAAGGAAGAAATGGATCTGTTACATCATCCCCAGAAAGGGAGGTACGGATGTTAACACCCATAAAAGAGCAAAGACAAAGATCCCCAACAAGACATTATGAGATCGAACAAGTAAGACAATCTAGTAATTATATGGAACAACCACCTAAACAACAAGAGTACAATGGACCCAGAACACCAAGACCATGGTGGCAGAATAAGAATTACCAATCAAAACCATGGAATAAATCTCCAAAAAAAAACATTCTGGAAAAACAATTGGGGAAAAAAGTCACGTAAACACTCCAATAACAATTATGATTATTCCAGAAATAGGGAGTATGACCAATATAAAGATCAATACCATATTGAACACAATAACTCATCCAACTATGGGTACCAAAGACCATACCATCAAGGGAGATATGGAGAATCCAGTTCAGATTATTATTACTAGAACCATCAAGAAAGACAAGAAGCCAGACCACACCCCCAGTACCAACAAAACTATGAAAGGAATCAAGAACAGTATGAACAATATCAATATGCACCAAGACAGAGCACAATCCATACGTATAATCGGTATGAACCGTTAAGAGACTACAGGGATAGCAACCCACCCACTCCTTTTTTAGAACGCCGCAGAAATACAACCCCTCCAAGACAACTAAGATCGACAGACCCAAGAAGTCCAAACGCAAAAGGGGATGCAGAGCAGGACACAAGGTCAAAAAGGAAAAGGGAGCATTAGGAGAAGGAATATACAATCTAAGTGGAATTGAATTATCACAAAATGAAAAAAAATTGCTAGATAAAGGCCTGACGTACGCACCAAAACGGAATCTTAACAAATTCAATCTATACGTGAATATACAAAAATATACGAGAAGATTAAACATCAAAAAGTATATGTTAAATAAAACAGTGGCTACTGAGAGGAACAATAGGGACGTTACAGAAACCCCAGGAAAAGTTTTATATAGCCAATTGAGAAACAAATCCCTTTTTAACCCCCAAGTGCATAATAACCAACACATTGATGTTTTTAACAAAATGATTACGCAGGAAATCGAAATGATGAAAATAAGAAAAATGAACAACCCACCAGTGATTAAAAAAGGAATAAAAGAATTGGAAGAAAACAAAAGCATAGTAATAAGACCGGCGGATAAAGGAGGGGCGATTGTAATCCTGTCCAAAGAATATTACAATGAAGAACTCCAAGGACAGCTCAATGACAGCAATACATACATAAAACTAAGGGATAATCCCACAAGAGAGTACAAAAGAGAACTACAGGAACTAAATAAAAAAGGCAGTATGAGAGATATTTTAACCAAGAAGGAGGAAAAATACCTTGTACTGGAGACATGTAGGGTCCCAGTAATATATACAGTACCCAAAATACATAAGGATCAAGCAAAACCTTCCGGACGTCCTATTATTAATGGGATCCAATCCATTAATTCCAGACTCTGAGAATATGTGGATTATTACTTGCAACCATTAGTACCCAAAACACCAGCTTATTTAAAAGATACTAAACATCTGATACAAGAACTTAATAAGATTGAGATTCAACCTGGACAGAAATATATACTGGTTACAGCGGACGTATCTTCATTATACACCAATATAGGACACGAGAATGCCATATCAGCAACAATGGGCTATGAATAAATACACTAATCTAGTATCTAAGCAAAAGAAATTTATATTAAGATGTCTAGCATTTGGATTGCAACATAATTATTTTTGGTTCAACTCGGAATATTACAGGCAATTAAATGGAATAGGGATGGGAGCTAAGTATGCCCCAAGCGTGGCAAACATATTCATGTCTGAATGGGAGGAGCAAGCGATATATAGCAACACCCCCACACAATTAATAATGTACAGACGATTTATAGATGATTGCATTATGTTATGGATGGGGGAAGAAGAACCACTCCGCAGCTTGGAAGAATTAAATAACAATGAAAGAAACATAGAATTGAATTATGAAATTAATACCCAATCTGTACAATTTTTAGACCTGGAAATAAAAGTAACTCACAATGGAATCACAACTAAACATTTTTTAAACCTGTAGAAAGAAATAGTTTTATCCCAGTGGACAGCTGTCATTTTGACCCCTGGCTTATAAATATACCAAAAGGACAATTTATCCGCCTAAGGAGGAACTGCACTAAAATAAGCACTTTTTTTGAACAAGCAGGAAATGTTGGTGAAAAGTTTGTCCAGAAATAATAGACTATTTATTGAAGATAAAATTAGGGAAGTTGCAAATATTAACAGAGATGAACTGATCCAGAACAAAACGAAGGAACCCCCTATATTATCACAAGATGTCCCTATGATTATGGATTTTAACATTCAACACCGTAAAATAGAAAAGATTTTTAAAAAACATTGGCCACTATTGTTAGCGGACCATCAATTAAGGAAAATATTACCGGATAAACCCAAATTTGTATATAGAAAGGCACCAACGCTGAGAGACATAATTGCAAAAAACGTTCTTGACCCCCCAAAAACATCGCAAAAATTGTCTTTCTTCCAAAGAAAAGGGTTCTATCCATGCAAGCGGTGTTACGCATGCACAAACACAAAGCTGAATGGACAAAAATGTATGAACTTCAGAGCCACAAGTACCAATATGCAGTATGAGATTAAAGACTTTCTGACATGTAGAAGTGAGGGGGTTATGTATGTGCTGGAGTGCCCGTGCTCGTTACAATATATTGGAAGAATGAAAAGACCACTTTGGAAGAGAATTAGGGAACACATTCAAAACATTTTAAAAGGATTCCCTAAACATAGTGTTTCAAGGCATTTTTCCACACACCATCAAAAAAATCCAACACTGTTAAAATTTTGGGCCTTGGAAAAATATAATGCACATTGGAGAGGGAGTAATAAGGTGAAAGAGTTAAGTAAACAGGAATCAAGATGGATTTTTAATATGCGTACACTCACGCCGCTTGGCCTAAACATAGATTTGGACTTAAATTGTTTTATAACTATTTCAAGATTTTTTTAGATTTTTTTAGTTTTTTAATTTATTTCGTTTTTTCTATGCGAGCTTTTATATATTTTATGTATATTTTTATATATATAAAATATTTTTTTACATATTTTTAATTACTCTGGAAGTATATTCTAAACTCAAAACACTACTGGGGATATATTATAATTAAAAGTTTTCTATATGGATAAAACATGCGATTTGACAATTGACAAGACTTTATAGGAGAGATTTTAAAAGGTGAAGTTCCTTGTTAAAAACAGCAGGGGGAGTAGTGAACATTACATTGAATATACCATTAGAAAGATAATACATTTTAATAATTAGTATATATTGTTTTATTTAGGAAGCTCTATCTTATAGTTATTAGGATTATATGGCTTCCGATTATTATTATTTTTTATTAAGAAGTGTTTATTAAAGATTGATATAGTAGGGAATATTATAACTAATCATAGATGATAGTGTGATTGATTATGAGTAAGCAAGGGAGATCGCATCATTGAAATGATGATTGCCTTAGCAACAAGCACACACACACTATATATACACGGCAGATGGATAGGACGGGCATCCTTGAAAAAGTCACGCGGCAGTGACCTAACATGTAGGAGGAGCCTGTGAAGCCCAGCATCTGCAGTGTGTGAGTTGGCGGCGCTGAAGGTAGAGCTGTGCCGCTGAGCTCTTGCAGCCTGATCAATATACAAGCGATCCCATCCTGAATGAGTTTGTGAGTGAGAACACCTTCTTTGTAGTATAGTATCCAATGTATCATTAATATCTGCGCAATGGATTGTTAATTTCTCTCCCTATATGTTTGGAATCTGAGAGGAGAAGTGATTTATATTGAAGAAAAAGAGCAAGAAGCTACAAGTAACATTTTATTCTTTTTTTACCATCACTTTGGTTTTTTTGTTTCAAAATTGTCACAAGTTAATTGACACTGTTTTGACTAAATGATTTAACACTTGATGATTATCCACACTTCTTATGAAGGTTTTATTGGCAAAGGACTATATGTGTATATACTATTTTTGCACATTAGTATTTATAACTTTGTAGGAATCTCATGGAAGTATGATATATAATTTAACTTCATCTGTGTCACGCAATTAGATTTCACCTAATATATTTGTTATAAAGAGCTTATAGCTGTGTCTAAGCATTTACACAGCAAGGTTTATCACTGTGCGTTTTTACTAGCGCACTTATAATGGATTAGCCCAGTTGTAATTAATTTATATTCACTGTTATTAATATAAGTGGTAATCCTATTTCTTATTATTACCACTTCACATTTTTAATAGCACATATATGTGGGATTAGTTTATTCATTAATGATTATTCACTATTTATATTGGCAGTGGAATTTCACCTTTTATTTTACCACTCTTATTTTCACCACCCTTATGGGAATTTAATGATACTATTAGAAACATATTTCATCCTTCATTTTTTAACTGACCATTTTTAGCACTCTATATTTTATATCTATCTTTTGTGCCCTCATATCGGGGTTATAGTGTTCAGCAGCAGGACTCCCTTCATGTTTTTATATATAGTTTACGCACTTAGTGCAATTCTTTTCCTTTATTTTGTTTATTTAAAGAAGGAGTGCCAATTATAATAGTAGGAGATTTTAATGAGATACTGGATAGAGAGTTGGATAAGTTTCCTATACGGACCTTTTCTGAACCTATGGGGAAGAGCCGTTTGAGCCAATTCCTGGATGAAATGGGGCTACTGGACTTGTGGAGAGTGCGGAATCCAGGAGCTCTGCAATATTCTTGTTACTCAGCCACGCATTCAACGCTCTCCAGGATTGACATGGCCTTGGGAAACGACAGAGCGCTACAGATTATGGAAAAAATTATATACTGGCCAAGAGGAATATCGGACCACTCCCCAATAGTGATTACATTGAATTTAGGAGGGAAAAAGCCCTGGAAAGAGTGGAAAATAAACCCATACTGGTTTGAGTTAATCAAAAAAATGGATGGGGTCCTTCCCAAAGTGAGAGAATTTGTAGAAATCAATGAAGGTACGGCGTCGGCTGGGATTTTATGGGACACCTTAGAGGCTTTTCTTAGGGGTGTCCTAATACAAGTGGCAAAATACAATAAAGATGGGAGGGTCTGGGAGGAAAAAATCCGAAGGGATGTGCTTGAAGCTGAAAATAGCTATATAATAGATCCAACCCCCGGGAGGGAAACAACATGGGTTGAAAAACAGCAGCACTGGAGGGGCGGTAACATGACTACCCTAATCTCGCAAAACGAAACAGCATGGATATATAGGTTGGGGTCCCTGGCCCCCAGGGGCCTCAACCTAGATATAGACCTTAACTGTTTCATTGCCAATCCTTAGTATGTTTTCAAGTGTTCCCCATTTCGGGTACTCTAAGGTATGGACATAGACCCCTTGGTCTCACCCTCAACCCATAGTCTGGCCTTTGTACTCTCTACTTCCTGATACTAAGTCACCAGGAAAAGGGTACTCAGGTTACATATGCACTATCCTGATCATTTTATATCTACATCCTGACCTCTGGAGGATATTAACATGCTATTCTTATCTGAGTGGTGGGGATGACCTACCTCCACACACTTCATGACACAGCTACACTTCACTTCTTCCCAGATAAACCTATCACGTTGATGCATGGAGTAATCCAAAACATCAACATGTTTTCACTATTAATTACTCACCTTCACGCTGCCCTGAAACGTACTTACAACACATATACATAAGAACCGATAAGTAACTTTCGGTATAATAACACACACACATTATGCACACACAAGTATGATTGTTCATTATACACAGTCACTCCCTAATTAGGGTAGTTACATACCACACCTTTCACAGCACTAACTAGGTTATCTTTTTAACCATACCCCTCACTACACCACTTCACATATGGTTACACATATCGATTGTGCTTATTGCAGTTTTCTTACTGTTATGGAGATTGATAGATACATGTGCACGTATATACAATAGCATATATATGCACTTCTCATTGGTCTATAATGTCCTTAGCACGATTTTGTAAACCACACGCAAAAAAGACTCTTATCTCTATTCTTTCAGACACTAGAACATGTAATAGGGCTGACAGTTATACAAGGCTACATTTGCTACACATTACGGGCTAAATTCAGACCCTATGCAACAGGTTTTTCATATTTGTTATAATTTTTTATAATTTTGTATATATTTTTATTTTTATATTCAAATATGTATCCAGTGACCTTGTATTTGCTCTAACATATCTTATGTGGAAGTAGATATGTTGTGTTACCACAAATAGTAACATATTTTTATGGCTTTAAATCCATATGATTATTGATATGTAAAACAGCACCTAAGCTTTACCACCCATGCCCACTGGGGACCTTTCCATCATTCACTTTATCACCTCTTCTAATCTACTATGCCTACCCCTCCCTTTTTTACCTGCATATAACAGTATGACTGACCCTGGGAATGCTGGGACTGGTAGTTTCTATGCCTCCCCCACATTACCATGTATATGGTTGCACTGGGACGAATTCACTTCCCCCTCCATGGTAACTTATTGGTTCGCCCTTCCCCCTCCCAGACATTGGAATGACAAGCATTGAATGGGTGTGACGCTCTAGAGGGGTGGGGTATAGTGAACGATCCCTCTGCACATATACCTGTAATCTGCAGTTGCGTGGTACCGCCGCTGAAGACGTTAGAGAACGAAGCTCGCACGACGGGCCAGCGCCTACACATCACTTCCTGGCAGCACAGTGGGAGGAATACATCTCCAGCTGATCGCTACTTCCCCCACTTGTACCTGCTTGGGTTTCAGTGACTGAACAGTGACTGAACAACCAAACACCAACGAAACCCACTTTTGAGTGATATCCCTCCCCAGTGGCCAAAGGGGGGGTGAACGAACGGGACCTGTTGGATGTTTGCAACTTTTTTATATTTTTTTATTTTTATCTTTGTTTTATATATTTTTTTGTCTTTTATACTACTTTTTAAATAAATACTTTTTGGGACTATATTATACTATGGAAGCCTTTTTCTTTCCCTGATATGAGGGCTAATTGCAACATGATCATTGGAGCCATCTGAAGCATCGCAGCAGTAGCAGTCTTCCGTGCAGCATTACAGGCCTGATACCCCTGTAGGGGTTCCGACATCTGGTGAGTGAGCAATCTGAGGGGGATCACAGAAGTCACCATCCTACCCTGTACACACCAAGTCACTTTGGGGATAATATCAAGTCTGATTGCCGCATGAAATACATGAGACTATTACACATTTGTGCAATTGCTACAGCATATGAACTATATGTGCACTGAGATATAGAGATACTGTTGCGATATTGTATATGGAATCCTTTTCCCCATAGGAACCAACATAAGTGGATCCATGCATGTTTCATGCATTTTTGTCGCTATAAACTAGATGTCTTTATTTTGTACTAAGTGCTGAATGTGTGTTGTGATGGGTAAAACTACACTGTACTATGATAAGCATATGATTTTGTAGCACATACAGAGTCTTTTCTGATTATCTCTGTATGCGATTATATACTGACCCACACATATGTACTTTAGCCAATTGAGTGTGACAACATTGACAACAGTGCAACATTTTCCGTTTTCCATTTAATTACAGCACCCTTTCACCCATATTGGTTTGAAATAGGGTTGTCCCGATACCGATACTAGTATCGGTATCGGCACCGATACCGAGCATTTGCCCAAGTACTTGTACTCGGGCAAATGCTCCCGATGCTTCCGCCGATACTATGACAGTCAGCGGTGATCGGCGTGTGGGGGAGTTACTAGCTTCCCCCCCGCGGATTTCAGTGACATACAGCGGTGATCGGTGCTTGTAACTTCCCCACGCGATCACCGCTGACTGTCACTGCATCCTCCTCCATGCCCCCTCTGTTCCTCTGTCCCCCTCTCCTCTGTCTCCCTCCGTTCCGTTCCTCTGTCCCCCTCTCCTTATCTGTCCCCCTCCGTTCCGTTCCTCCGTCCCCCTCCGTTCCGTTCCTCCGTTCCTCTGCCTCTCCGCTGTCCCCTCCGTTCCGTTCCTCTGTCCCCCTCTCCTTATCTGTCCCCCTCCGTTCCGTTCCTCCGTCCCCCTCTCCTTCTCTGTCCCCCTCCGTTCCGTTCCTCTGCCTCTCCGCTGTCCCCTCTGTTCCGTTCCTCTGTCCCCCTCTCCTTATTTGTCCCCCTCCGTTCCGTTCCTCCGTCCCCCTCTCCTTCTCTGTCCCCCTCCGTTCCGTTCCTCCGTTCCTCTGCCTCTCCGCTGTCCCCTCCGGTCCGCCGTCCCCCTCCTCCTTCCTTTGTGTATGGACAGAGTCAGCTGACTCTGTCCATTCACATAACTGAAACATTGTAATCTCCTGTGATTACGATGTGTCAGTTTATGAATGGAGAGGAGCCGCTGTCTTCTCTCCATTCATTCTCAGTGCAGCTGAGGCTGCAGAGAAAGGGACTGGGGAATCTCTATCCTCGGTCTCTTTCTCTGTCTCAAGGGGGAGATATCAGGGGTATGTTAAGACCCCTGATATCTCACCAAAGCCCCCAACAGGGCTGATTAAAAAAAAAAAAAAAAAAACATATTGCAAAAATGAATAAAAAAATTATTATTGTAAAAAATAAAAATTGTAAATAAAAAAAAAAAAACACACACAGACACCGTTCACCCCCCCCCCCCCCCGAAAAAAAAGAAAGCATTGTTAAAAAAAAAAAAAAAACTGTCACGTGACATAAAAAAAAAGTATCGGTAATCGGTATCGGCGAGTACTTGAAAAAAAGTATCGGTACTTGTACTCGGTCCTAAAAAAGTGGTATCGGGACAACCCTAGTTTGAAATCTTGTGATATATATAAAATTACGTTTATACAACGTTCCCTGTATAGGTTGAGCCAAACAGGTTTCTCGGGTAGCGCAGTTTTTCTCTATTTATCCCCTAATATTTCTCATTTCTGCAGGACATTCCTAGGGAGTGTCTCTGTTTAAGGGAGGCAACAACCTGTAAACACTTGGCCTATATACTTGGTTCATCCATAGGAACCAACACAAGTGGATCCACGCATGTTTCATGCATTTTTGTCGCTATAAACAAGATATCTTTATTTTGTACTAAGTGCTGAATGTGTGTTGTGATGGGTAAAACTACATTGTCCTATGAAAAGCATATGATATTTTAGCACATACAGAGTCTTTTCTGATTATCTCTGTATGCGATTATATACTGACCCACACATATGTACTTTAGCCAATAGAGTGTGACTCTGCAACATTTTTCGTTTTCCATTTAATTACAGCACCCTTTCACCCATATTGGTTTGAAATCTTGTGATATATATAAAATTACGTTTATACAACGTTCCCTGTATAGGCTGAGCCAAACAGGTCTTTCGGGTAGCGCCATTTTTCCCTATTTATCCCCTAATATTTCTTTTTTAAATTTACAATCCCCATTGGTAAATGGGGGATCAAGAGCTGTATTGTCACTGGATGTGACTAAAGCGTTCGATAGCGTGGAATGGGGATATATCTGGCGGGTGTTGGGGAAATTTGGTTTTGGTCCCTCTTTTATCGGATGGATCAAAATGCTCTACGACAGGCCAAGTGCAAGATTAAAAATTAATAATGAACTCTCAGACAGGTTTGTACTGGAAAGGGGGACAAGACAGGAGTGCCCACTGTCTCCTTTGCTTTTTGCATTGGCGATGGAACCCCTGGCTATCTCTATAAGAATGAGCTCGGGGATAACAGGCTTTCAGAGAGAGACGGGTGAAGAAAGGATTGCGCTTTATGTGGATGATATTCTGCTTTTCCTGGGGGATACGAGCCAGTCCTTGACTAGAGCAATGAGTATTGTAGAAGAATTTGGTAGCTTCACAGGGTTGGAGATAAATTGGGAGAAATCAGAGCTTTTACCAATTGACCCCATTAGTGACTCAGTAATTCCAGGATTGCCGCAGCTGGCAGTAGTAGATACTTTGAAATGCTTAGGAATTGCTATGACGAAGGACCCTACTCATTATATAAGAAAAAACCTTGTCCCACTTTTGTCCAAATTTAAACAACAAATTAGTATTTGGAAGCGGCTTCCTTTGTCAGTGGCTGGAAGGTGCAGTTTAATTAAAATGATCTGGATGCCACAATTGTTGTATATCTTGCACAACTCTCCATTATGGATATGTAAGAATTGATTCAATAAAATCGAGAGCCTTTTTAGGGAGCTTATATGGAAAGGGGGACAGGCTAGGATCAGACTCAGTACACTTCAGCTCCCGGTGGGGGAAGGCGGTTTTGCACTGCTCCACCGGGGGTGCTATTATATATCATCTCAACTACAGCAGTTACTGGGGTGTGGTGTCCCGTATGGAGGTACCCCCAATGGAAAAATATTATTAACAGGGGCTCTACATAATACCATAATTGAAGCGCTTGAGGCAGAATCATTTTAATATAAATATCCAACAATTAAAATGTTAATTAAAATATGGAAAACAGTGAAAAAGCAGATGAGATATAATAGGTTCACTATATATACTCCCATTTGGAACAACAGCAACTTGCAGGAAATTCTTAAGATAGGAAAGGCCAGAGAGTGGGAAAAACAAGGCATCAAAAGGCTAAGACAACTTTATATGGGCAAAACTCTTAAAAAATTTCCGGAGTTGAAACGAGAATTTAATCTACCGCAGAGTACGTTTTACATTTATCTACAGCTGAGGCATGCCCTTGAAGTCCAATTTAGGAATTACCCCCTAGAATGGAAAGAAACACCCCTTTTTCAAAGTATATTGCAGGTGGGCCCTACTAAGGGTCTAACCTCTGTAATATATGGGCAAATAAGTAAAGAAGTCAACAATGGGGGGAAACTCCACTCTGTAAGAGCAAGATGGGAAGAGGATATTGGGGAAAATACACAGGAGCAGTGGAAGAGAATCTTAGAGTTGAGTCCATTGGTGTCGGTATCTCCCCCTCAGAAGATTTCACATTTGATTATGTTAAATAGAGCCTAAGCGGCTCTTTAGGTTTGGTTGTAGATCTAATGACAGATGTCCCAGATATTGGGGGTCTGGGGATCTCATGCATATGTTATGGAGATGCCCCAAGCTGTTCCGGTACTTGGAGGGGGTGATCAACAACATGAGAGATATATTTGGAATTACATTAGAGAGGGAGGCTATAGTATGTATACTGGGGTATCAGCAGGAGCAGGGGGAGAAGAAGAACACAACAGTATCAATTCAGAGATGTCTGTTCCAAGCCAGGAAAATGATTACATCTAGATGGCAATCAAAGATACCCCCCACTGTAAGGGACTGGATTAGTACAATAAATGAAACCCTTTGCAGAGAAAGAGCAGTGTATATAAAAAGAGGTAATTCTAAGGAATTTGATGAGATGTGGAGGCTGTGGTTGGAAAAAATTAGACCCACTGAATAAAGCGGAAAGAGTATATGCAAACTGGAAAATATATAGAATAGTTAACTGCTAGCGAAAGGATATACTAGACTAAAATTGGAATGATGTGTTTGCTAACCCCAACAAGATCATTTACAAAAATATTTAAAAGGGACTGTCAAAAGAAATAAAACCTCTTTTACATCCAAGAAGTGTCTGGCGCCCACTGACTTTCACCATCTTTCACCAACCATGCCTCACAACCCACCACATATTGAAAGATGTCAGCTATCTGTGGCCTTGGAGGTTCTCATTAAACCAAAAGAGGTATAAGACCTTGCTACACTTATGTTTTCAATTTGTGGAACTAGATTTTCAACCCAACGATATATGTAACTATATGTAACATGGAGAGCATTTTTGACTTATTTATTTAAAAACAAAAAATGCCCCCGTCCCTACTGAGCCCGTACCAGACCCAAACATCCAGCATTATGGCTGATAACGCACCGGGCCTGAATCTGACAGAACGGAGCTCATTGACACTTACATTACATAGTATTGATGGACAAACTAGGGCTATCTACCACATATCTACTACTCATGGAGGGCAAGTAGATTGCACCTTCTCCTTGTTGAAGTAGTTTAGGTTTCAATTTGGTTCCCAGCCCATTTACCATAAAAATGGCTTTGGGATGAGAAGGAATTCAACACAGCTCGTGGTCACTGTGACAGACACACCCGGACAGAGGTTTTTGGGGGAGGACTTTAAGCTAGCCACTTGCCTACTGACTATGGACTCTTGCTTTCAAGGGAACACTACTCTTTTGGAGGTGGGTGCCTGGGGGAACCCTTGGAGTAGTCTTGTTTCTGATTCAGGTTTGTGTCTCCCCAGAACACAGACTCTGGGAGTCTAGGCCTGGTATCCATGTTAAAGGCCTAGATGGCACATTACCAGCCATGACTGCTCAACACTGGGAAACTTATAGCAGATGGTAATCTCATCAGATCAAGCCACCTGTCTTTCACCGATTGTTAATTGTGCTAATTAACACACCTATTGGTTGCTAGCAAATTACTGTGAAGATGTGTTTATACTTGTAATAATGTGTATTGTACCTTGCGAGCTCGATGCCGGCAAGTCTGACCTGGAATGAGACATCTGAGTGTCCAGGTGGTAAGTTGTTTAGTTAACTTAATGTTTATAGTATATGTTGGTGGTTCCTTAAATATAGCAATTAGATTTCTTTGTACATTTTGTATTGTTAGGGTAATATGATCAGGAGGGGGGATGTCCTCCTGTGAGGGTTTAAAATATGTGTTTGAATTTTAATAAAAGTCTTCCTTTTAGATTTTACCTCACATCTTGTTTGTGTACAATGTTTGGGGTAAAAAGGGCTGATATTTTTTTAATATAATTTATTTATTTTTCTTTTATATATACAGGAGAAAAATTAACAATCCTTCTGTATATTACATTCCATTTCTGCGCATACAGCCAGACAATAAAAAAAAAAAAACATGATAATAACTCGTTACATTCCATTCCATCTACTCCTGTTTCTAATATATTATCCAATAAAGATGGATAAAAGAATGAACCCAAATAAACATAAAGAAGTCACAAAAGAGGCAAAGAAGACAAAGAAATAAGAAGAGTAATCTTCCTCTCTCATTTCCGCCCTCCATGTTTTTACTCCTTGCCGTGTCAGGAGGGGGGCGCTTGCCCCAGACCTGGCCATAATACTCCAACTACCTCTCAGTATTCCGACTGCAGTTCCTATTTATAGTCCATTTCCCCCTCCTTTCCTTACCCCCCTCCCAATACAAAAAATAAAAAAACAAAACAAAACAAACAAAAAAAATGTAACTTTCCTCTCTCTCCCCTATCCCTTCCCCCCTCTGCCCCCCCCCCCCTTTAATTTGTATCAATTCGTTTTTTCCCTTCCTCTGAAGAAATAAAACAGTTCCATGGCGACCACGTTTTTAAATAAATTTCCCTTTTTTTCTAGTTGTCCAGACTAGATCTTCCATCCTGTTTACTTCCTCTACTTTCCTAAGCCACATACTCACTGTAGGGGGTTGTGCCTGTTTCCACTTAAGCGGGATGCATGCTTTAGCTGCATTCACCAAATGACACAAAATAGAGCTTCTATATATTTTCCCCGGAATCTCTGACAGATGCAAAAGGAAAAAAGCTGGGTCTTCCTGTATTTCCACATTGCTAAATTTTTTAATTATCTCCCGGACCTCCCTCCAAAATGTCCTCACTCTGGGACAAGACCAAAAAACATGTAACAAAGTCCCCTGTTCTATCTGGCATCGCCAGCATCTATCCGATGCATTCTGGAAACATTTTTGAAGTTTATCTAGGGTTCTGTACCATTGTGAAAGGATTTTATAATTAGTTTCCTGTATTTTGATACATATTGCTGTCTTAAATATTGAATGTATCATATTCGTTTTTTGTTCCTCCGAAAAGGTCCTCCCCAAATCTGTTTCCCACTTCCGGAGGAAAGGTAACTGATAGTTCTCCGATGGTTTAATCAACAACGCATACATTCTGGAGACAGCATGCTTTGTTGGTTCAGTCTCCATACAATATTTCTTGAGTGGTAACAGATTCCGATCCAGAGGACTTGGCGGTACCCTAGTACATAGATAATGTCGTAGTTGTACCGCCGACCAAAAATCTAATTGGAAGGGGCCATTTCTGTCTATCAATTCCTGCACTGTTGGCCATCTACCAGATCTCAAAAAATGCCATGCCTGATACAGTAATTGAAGAATGGGGTAAATGGCGCTCCCTATTTTAAGTGAACTGGATGTGTAAAAAAGGTGCAAAACGTCCACTGTGATGCACTATACAGTAATTGATAACTCATTACAAATCAAAATTATAATACTAAAGCATGCATATAAAATTCAGTGATACCACTCAATTGTAATAATAGACATATGCGCATTGGTGTGCCAGTCTGTGCCAGATGTGTATCATATCAAGTCCAATGTGGTGAACATACCAATAATAATAAAAGTCCAAAAAATGATCCAAAATAGTGAAAAAATAATCAACACTGAAAAATTAAAAAAACGGTCATTTCAAAAAGAAACAATGTGTTTGCAAAAAAGGGTTTTTCAGAGGGAAAATAGTGTTTGCAAAAAAAAAAAAAGAAGGTTTGCTATAAACAGTTCAAACTGCTAGTGACTCTTGTACTCAGATCAACCGGTGACTTCTGTGCTCCCCTATGGTTCCCCACTCACCAGCTCCACATACCCCTACGGGGGTGACAGGCATAAAGGAACATCAAAGGTGGTCTTCATAGATGGTCTTCTGTGGTCCCTCTGTCAATGGTCCAATTTCCACTAAAGCGGGACGTCCGGATCCGTCAGTCACACAGCACAGCCTCTACCATATCCAGAGAAGGAGGGAGCAATTTTTCTTCAGGGATAAATCCTCATTGGAAGAGATAAGACTTCCATAGTGTAGTATTATAGTATAAAAAGCTTCCAGCTAAGGTTCCCTTTCTGTTTAAACAATGAAGCCCAAAACCACATATGATGATTTAAACAGCTGCGACAGGAGAGACAACTCTGTGCATGGATGGCCCAAAATGACAGACCAGTGCTCCTTCCTGTCTCACTAGGGGGCACTGTTCAGACAGTGAGACACTTGTCTACGGGCAAGAAATAATAATTCTCGTTCCACTTCTGCAGTATGAGCATGTTTATGTTGTGCCTCTAAGCCTTGGATTTTGGACAATAGTGTAGTTAATTTGGCTTCCCTCTCCTTCTTTATTCCTGCTCCGTGTTTTATCAGTACTCCCCGTATTACTGCTTTATGTGTTTCCCAGATTACTCCCGGGGGGCTATCTGAATTATCGCTCATTTGGAAAAAACATTCTATTTCCCTCTGGACGTCCTCCCTTACTATGGGATCCTGAAGAAGGCTTTCATTAAGTTTCCATAGCCTCGTGGATGTATGGTGTCTGTCTGTCAAGTTGTATTTTAAAAAGATTGGTACATGATCTGACCATGTGATTAATCCAATAGAGGCCTCACTTACTGAGTGTAATTGTTTTGTGGTACAAAAAAAAAATCAATACGTGAGTATACTCTATGTGGGTTGGAAAAGAAAGTATAATCTTTTTCCCTTGGATGGAATAATCGCCACACATCTACCATTCTTGCCTCTGCCATTGCTTGGGAAATCCCCTTCCTTACTTTAGGTGTCACTGAAGATACTCCTGATGAAGTATCTTCTTTGGGTATCAGGGGTACATTTAGATCTCCTCCCATGATCAACTGTCCTTCTTTGAACCCCATGAGTTTTTCTAATATATTTTTAACAAAAATATCTTGCTGGGAGTTTGGGGCATAGTATGAAGCCAGCGTCACTGCCTCCCTGCCAATGGTTTCCTTTATGAACAAATATCTTCCTTTTACATCTATCATGGAATCTTTATAATTCCAGGCCACTGTATTCAATATCATAATAGATACTTCCTTGGTTTTGGATGCAACGTTACAAGCGTGGTACACCATAGAATAATCTCTACTTCTTAACAGAGGAAGGTTATTTTCTTTAAAGTGTGTTTCTTGTATTAGTGCAATTTCTATATGCAGTCTCCTTAAGTCCTGAAGTAATGCACGTCTTTTTTCCGGGATATTTAGTCCCTTAACGTTAAAGGACATTACAGAAAGGTTTTCCATTTTCTCCTACTCCACCACCAACTCCACAATACTTGTACCCAAGAAACAGGTTCTTTCCTCACTAATCCCTTATGAGGGTCTGCGTTCCAAAGATGCAGACGATAGTAAGGGAGATGGAGGGAGGGGGGAGAGGAGGGAGGGGGGGAGAGGAGGGGGGGGGAGGGAGAGAAAAAAATAAAAATTTACAAAAAATGTAAAATAATTCCCTTCCCACTAAAGGGCCTCGAGACGGTCGTTTACCTTCGACCCCCCCCCCCCCCCCCCCCCGAAGATCCCTAAAGCACTACTGCTTTTAGCACTCAATTTCTGGATCTACAGCAATTTGAGTGCTGGCCTATTAGGGGGTTATGGTTGAGCACAGCTGCTCCAGTCCGAGCCTTCCGAGCCTACTCCACCAAAATAAAATAGCGCACTTTGCTTATTCTCTGTACCATTTCCACTATAACTTCCTAGTGAGTCAAAAAAAAAAAAAAAAAAAAAGGGTGGTGAGGCCGGAGCGGAGGAAAAGTAGCAATTCACCAATTCAAAAATTCCTTACATCTTCTGTATTCCTCCATCCCTCTCTCTTGTACATCAGCCCACGTCTTATTTTACCCCCTTATCTTATATCTCCATTATACAATATGGGCACATGGACTCTTTATTATCTGTCCATTCCTTCCCTTATATTTAACATTCACCTAATTACATTACAGTGGGGTGCTCAATAAAAAGAAGATGGGAGGACCATTTAACAATAGTCCCACCACTCTCTTAAATAAGTAGGGGTGGTGGGAGTAGAGCACAGGTACCCCCCCCCCCCCTACATTTGTGTATTATTATGTATTCTTTTAAATATTCTATTCATTGTGTACCACTAACCAAAAAAAAAAAAAAACACCAGTTACCCAAATGAAATATTAAATTAATTCCTTGTGACCCCCCCCTTACCCTACCCCCCAATACTCCCAGTCTCTACTTCCATTCCCTACCCTCCCTTCCCTTCATATTAGTGTCTACCCCTGTGTTTCATTCCTCTTGTGCATTGATCCCATCTCCTCCTCTTCCTGTTATACCTACCTCCTATCCTTTCTATTGTTCTTATTCCCCTAAGTACGATCACTGTACGTACTGTACATACAGTGAATGCAGTGAGAAAAAAACAAAAAAAACAGTGACATAACAGTGATATAACAGTAATATAACAGTGATAAAACCGTGATAAAACAGTGATATAAAACATTCCAAACCAGCTTAATCAAATCACACCTTGCTAATTATCCCTTATGTGTTAGGAGATCAATGCAGCCTTACCATTGCAATCAATGCAACCTTACCATTGCAATCAATTCAGCCTTACCAATGTAATCAATGCAGCTTTACCATTGCAATCAATGAAGCCTTACCTTTGGCATGAATGCAGCCTCACCATTGCCATCAATGCAACCTGATCGATGCTCATCTGCAGCCTCGGAGGGGACAGGGAGGGGGCGGGACGAGCGCTGATAGATTACATACAGGAGAATCTCCAGTTTACACGGAGGCCTCTTTAATACAAAGTCCCGCCTCCTATGATAGACAGAACAGTCCTCCAATGGCAGCCCAGGAGATGAGACTTCCTATTACAGATGCCGGCGAGTAAACAGGAGATTCTCCTGTATGTACCCTGACGGTGCTCAAAATATACGATATAGATCTTTTTTGGCCCTGGGGGGCCCTGACACCTGCAGGCTACTGCACCAACCAGATTGAAGAAGCTTGATCCTTATTTATAAACTTTCCATCTCTCATTGTTATGGACATTACTTATGTTTAACACTCAAGCGCTGCATTTATTTTATAACGGATGAAAACTGACCACACTAACACAGATCAGCATCTGTGCTTTGTGTGGTCAGTTTAGAACAAGGAAGAAATGTGACTGGTAGGATCAACCAGGTACTTCAGATGGAAGAAGTACATGAAATTTATAGAGACTATGATTTATAAAATACACATACAATATGTGAACACACTCATTGAAAAAAATATTTATACACTGTAATAAGGTTATAACCCATTACCATTTTTTTTAAATGCTTGTGAACAACACCATGTTAAACAGACAAATCAGTGCTGTATTACTAGAGTGTCAGTGATATTATTAGAGCAGTTAGTACAGCCGTGGCAGTGCCATGTTAACAATGTCAGAAAAGGCCCTGGTTTCAAAATCCACAATAGTGCCAAGTTGTCATATTGGGTTTTCTTACTAGCAACACAGTGACGCAGATTTTGCTAGAAAACCAATGGGCTCCAATTCAGATTGCTGTTTTATATCCACAAAGCTGCTATACTGGCAGAGTGATGCCTTAATATTTAAGTAATAGTGTGACAGATGCCTTTATTGGGCCACTGAGAGAACCCCAGATAATAGCATTGTGTATAGTGCATGCTAGCCCTTCCTGAATGTCAGAAGACAGCAGCAGATATTATTCATTCTTCTTGCTATGAATGTACTGTTTATACAGCTATCTCAATATCATTAGACTATAAATTAAACAAACTACACATTTTACTTCCAGGATTGCCCTGTCATCAGTAACTGTTCTATAAGTATTTTATATTTGTCATATAAATCAAGTTCATGAAATATAAAATAATTGGTTTGGGCCAGAGGAAATTACCCTAAATATCATCAGAGTCCCCTGAAATAACCTATAATTTAATTCTGATGGCATGGAATGATATGATCATGGAATGCCTTTATAGAATGCAGAATCCTATAAATAATTAATTAGAAACATGCTATGGATGGACCCTTCCATGGACTAATGTACTGAGTTAGGCTATAGAGGCTATTTATAAAAAAAAAAAAGAAAAAAAAAAAGTTTTTTTTGCCATTTATATTGGAAAATAACACCAACAATTTTAACTATTTATAAACTTGCTCTGGAAATTTCAATAATAAATAATGACTGACAAATGTCCTCCAATATGTCCAAGACCAAGAAAATGGTTTGGAGTTTCATGTGCTAGATTTTATTTTTCATACTTTCCACCTTTGACCAATTGTGATTGCCTTTCTCTCTAATTGATCCATCCATGAGATATTACATTGTGTGTTAATGTTGTAGGGAGATTTCGGCTTCTAAGACCACCCAGATAGGTTCAGGTAATGCAGGAAGACCTCCGTTGACCCCCAGGCCTGGAGATATCAATAAAGTGACACAGGAGACAGGTTTGCTTAGCCACTTAATGACATCTAATTAGCAGTGGTCAATGATACAGTATTTATGTTGTTTGAGGGATGGGAGGAGTTTTACTAACCTTATACATGTCATTGAAATGAAAATAGGTTCAGTTAATATTTAACTATTAGCTGGTGTTATAAGACAAAATCTTGCATCATTTCTATTAGAATATTCTTTAACAGGTGAAGGACGCACTTTATCTTATCAAGAACAAACATGAGCTAGGCCAAACTCCATATTCTAGCTAAAATGTATAGGCAACCTTGAGAAGGTTTTCTATAGATAACAGCTTAAAGATAATATGGGTTTCAGAGAAAACTCAAATATGAGTTTTCTCAATTTTCCTGTAAAACATAAGATGGTGTCCTAGAACTAAAATGGAGTCCCTCATGATATGTGCTATGTTCTTTACAATCCCCTCTTTGAGACATTATTTATATGGCTCACTATCTTTCACAGTTATGTAAATTTTCTTCTATCATAATACATACTCAGATAAATTCTATTCGCAGCAGCAGGATCAGGGGTTCGGGATGCCTTAACAATTATACACATTATAAGCTTATAACAGGCATATAGGAACAAAACAAAAAGAGTAATCATAATTATAGTTATGGCAGCACTCTTTATCCATGCCAAAATTCCTATCCCAGAACTTAGGTTTGCAAAAGGATCCCATGTCTTAGCACTGTTTCTAGCTTCATCTTGTAATTTGCTTACTTCTTTCCGGTGTTGTGCAATTATATCATAATAATCTGGTACTTCTATACTTGTGTTATGAAACCAGGTACAACACTCATAATCTTCTGTGTTTTCACATAACCCAGTTAAGGCAGCACTCATGCTTTCTATGGCTAACTCGTGTAGTTCTAATTGTTTTCTAATTGCCCTAGTTTCTATATTTAATTTAGTAATATCATCAGAATTCTTTTCCATTATTTCATCAATGATTCCAGTGTAATTATTCAACCTTTTCATTAAGTCTATTCCCCACCCAGTCCATGAGGGGAACCAAGCCCATGCCATATCCTTTGTAAGAAATAACTCCCTTTTATTGCGGTGTTTGAGGGGGTACCTAGGATGCATGCTAGCTTCAAGGAGGTGTCTTCCCTTGCTATCTCCTACTACGCCCATGATGGGGACTAGGGATGCAAGATAACACCATCCTTGGGGTTCGGTGGGGATCCAAGGGTGACAGATTTTTCCACAACAAATATAAATACTGTTTCCTAGAGCTAAGGATCGTTTGTTGAATATTGTCATCATTTCATCAGAAAAACTGGAAAAAGTTAAACTCGACAATAATTGTCCTACTGTGGAAGTGGAACTGGAGTTAAGAAAGTTTATTAGAGTGGTGTTTAGGGCAGGTTCTGAAGTATGAAAGAAAGGGCTTTCAATTGAAGTCATTGAAAAGTTAATATTAGCTTGTTGGCAAACTTCAGCTCCATTTGTGGAGTTTCCCAGCCTAAAACACCAGTCTGGGGAATGACTTCTACCAGTAATTTGGAAAGTAAGGGTATTATTTGAAAGTGTTCTTATGACTTCTGTAAGGACGACAGGAGGTGTGCCATTAAGGAGTGGGGTGAAGTTTAGAGGTACTGCCATTAAGGGGATTCTAGCAGTGCTAGGATGGAGTTTACTACATATCCAACATTTTTCAAATCCAGATTTCTGGGCGTAGCTATATTTAAACTTCAACAATAACATTTTATCTGTAAAACTTTCTGAGTTTTCATTTCTCTTGTGTCTGTCATGTGTATTATTCTGTTGTAGAGTGTTAGAGGCCCCACAAATACCCTTTATGAGTCCCAAATCTTCAGAATAATAAATACAGTTAGTTATCAGCCAAGTTGGCAGGAACACAATCAGGGCAGCCCAGCATAGGAGGCACAAGGCTTTCCCAGAAGTCCGTGGTGAAATAAGTGACGTCATCTTGTTCAGAGTCTTGACCACCTGCTTCACTCTGTTTTCGAGGATTTATATCACTTGCTTCACCTCTCTGTGCTTTATCTTTGCCTTGCTTCTTAGGGTCCTGGTTGACCTTCTTTACGCGACTTGCATGAATCCAGGCCTGTTGTCCTTCTACCAAAATAGCTGTGCGGGTGACTGCGATCACTGTGGTTGGGGGTCCGAAGGGAAACTCTTGTTTCTTGGTGCGGTTCAATCTCTGGACCACCACGGTGTCACCCACCTGGAAAGGGTGTGTAGGTTCCTGTGAAGAAAAAGGAGAGGTGCGAGCAACATTCCTTTCAACTTTATCCAAAGTTTCAATAAGTTTTTTTACATATTCTTCCTGAATAAGATCTAGGTCCCCTCTTTCTAACATAAGTGGCTGTCTGGCCCATGGGGTGGGGAATGGCCTACCCATTAAGACTTCAAAAGGAGAGTATCCTGTCTTTTTAGAGGGTGTCATTCTTACCTCGGCTAGTACAGCTGGTAGGACCTTCTTCCAATTTGCATACGTACCTCCAGTGGCCTTCCTGATCTTATCTTTGATGGTTCTGTTCATCCTTTCCACTATACCTGAACTCTGGGGGTGGTAAGGAATATGAAACTTCCATTCTATTTTCAGTGTTTTTACCAGGTCTTGACAAACTTTGGCCACAAATGCAGGACCATTGTCAGAGTTGATCTGTAGTGGGCAACCCCACCTTGGGATAATTTCTTGTATCAGAATCCTCACTACTGTTTGTGCATCTTCCTTTGTAGTTACAAACAATTCTATCCATCTTGAGAACATGTCCACTATTATTAGCAAATATTCCTGTCTTTTACCTAGTTTGGGCATGTGTGTAAAATCTATCTGCAGATGAGTGAATGGTGTAGATGGATATATCAGATGTTCGTGTTTTGCTTTGTGAGGGTTGCTAGGGTTATTCCGAATGCATGTGATGCATCTGGAAACATATGCCTTAACGAGAGAGGGAAGACCTGGAATGTAAAAATCCTTATCCAAAAGTTCACATGTGACTTTCCACCCTCTGTGACCTATCCCATGGTATTGTGAAATAAAAATGGGTGCACTGGCTACAGGGATACATGGTCTCCCCTCTTGGCAGACAAGGTCAGTTTCTGGGTTTGTCTGCACACCTATTGAGTTCCATTGCTGGATGTCTTGTTCTGTGGCATATGCTTGGAGATCACGCAATGTTTGATCCAAAAGAGGAATTTCTGGTGAGAGTAATGGCATTTGTATGTTTGCAGGCTGTGTGGATGCTGCTTCTCTTGCTGCTTTGTCAGCTAAGGCGTTGCCTTTGGCTATGTCATCCTGTTGCCCTGTATGTGCCCTACAGTGTAGTATAGCTATGGACCTTGGTAATTGTATAGCTTCTAACAGACTTGTGACAAGCGTGGAATGTGAGATGGATTTACCGTCTGCTGCTATATAGCCCCGCCTTTTCCATATGACTCCAAAATAATGCGTGACACCGTACGCGTACTTGGAGTCTGTGTAAATGTTTACATCCTGCCCTTCAAAAAGCTGACAAGCTCGAGTAAGGGCTATAAGTTCTGCAGCTTGTGCTGATTGGAATGGGACAGGGTTTGCTTCCAGTATTTTATCAGGCAGCTGAACAACAGCATACCCTGCATGGTATGTGTTATCATTTGGTCTTGAACAAGACCCATCCACAAAGACATTCTGTGCTCCAGGGAGAGCAGTTGAAGACATGTCTGGTCTCGGGGATGTGTCTTGGTGGATGAGGTCCATGCATTCATGTTGAGGCACTACCTCATCTTCTTCACCTTTCAAGCCTAGCAAGGCATTCAGGATTGGAGCTGGGCCAGAAGTGGGAGAGGCATATTTGATCTCAAGTTTTGGGTTAGAAAGTAAAATTACTTCATAACCGCTCAGCCTCTGGGCTGACATGTGCTGGGTATGGATGTTCTTTAGTAGAATGGATACATTGTGAGTGGTGTGTAGTGTGGTGGCATGTCCTAGAGTGAATGATGTAGCCATTTCCACTACCATCGCACAGGATGCCAGAGCTCTGAGACACGCCGGCATTCCCTGTACCGGCATCGGCACAACCTTTGAAAAAAACGCAATTGGGCGGAGTTTCCCCCCATGCTCCTGAGCCAGGACCCCCGCCATTGTTTTACAGTTGTCCCTTGCAAACAAGTGAAACATTTTACCATATTCAGGTAGTCCAAGTCCAGGAGATGTGACCATTGCAGTTTTAAGTTACACAAAAGCATTGTACATTTCATCATTCCATTTCACACAATCTGGCATGTCAGTACCTGTGGCTTGCCTCAGGAGATTATCATAGTAGGAACAATCAGGTATCCATTGGCGGCAGTAACCAATCATTCCAAGAAAGGATAGCATGTCCTTCTTAGTAAGTGGGCGGGGCAGACCCACGAGAGCCGCAGCTCTCTTGTGACTGATTTTCCTTTCTCCTTTGGAGAGTACAAAACCAAGGTATTCAACAGTTTCCTGACACCATTGTAGCTTTTTCTTAGAAACCTTGTGACCATTGTCTGCTAACCAATGTAACAGATCTAAACCATCATTTTTACATGCTTTCTGGCTTGGACTACACAACAACAAATCATCAACATATTGAAGTAGGACGGAACCATGGCGGGGTGTCCAAGACCGCAGGGTTGCCTGGAGGGCCACTGTGTACACTACAGGGGAGTCTACATAGCCCTGGGGTAATCTACACCACGTCATCTGGCGGTTTCTGAAATTGAATGCAAAGATAGGCTGTGTCTCTTCGTCAACAGAAACTGAAAAAAATGCATTACAAAGGTCAATGACCGAAAAATACTCTGCATCGGATGGTATGGAGGTTAAGAGTGATGGCACATCAGGCACTATAGGAGCAATGGGTATCACTAGGTTGTTTATAGCTCTGAGGTCTTGTACAAACCTGTAAGAGCCGTCCGGCTTCATTACTGGGTTAATGGGGGTGTTGTAGGGTGACAGTGTCTCTTTAAGAATTCCTTGCTTCAGGAATTTTTCCACCATTGGGGCCACTCCTTCCTCTTTTTCTTTTGAAATGGGGTATTGTTTGTGATAAACCGGCTGTGCCCATGATTTTAAAGCTGCCTTGTATGGGGTACAAGAAATAAGACCTACATCCAAGGAGCTTTTTGACCATACCGGATCATCTGGTGGAGGGAGATCACTATCCTCAATGTAATATATTGGTATTACCTTGGAGTGTACGAAGACCCCTCCTTCAGTAGTCATTTTCAGTGTTATACCCAATCTTCCCATCAGATCTCTACCCAAGAGATTCACAGGACAATTTGGTATAATCCTGAAACAATGATGCAAGACTGTTGCACCTCCCCTTTCAACATCACTTACTGGTAAAGGTGGTGTTTTGTATGTTTTGGTAAGTATCCCATTAATTCCCATAGAAGGTTCAGCAATTTTAGTCTCACCTCTGTAGTAGTCCTCACTGAGGGTGCTCCGAGTTGCCCCTGAATCGGTTAAAAACGGAACAGGCATATTTTTGACATATAGGGTCACAATTGGTTGTTCATTGTAAGAGTGTGAGATCAAAGGAAATGCTGGGATACTACCTTCCGGGCAGCTTCATTTTAGTTGCTGTTGATTCCACTGTATAGGGAATCGGGGACCCTGTTGCTTTGGGGCAACTTGATTCGGTTGGCTAGATTGGGGTCCCTGTGTATGCATTTGATCTTGATCTTGAGTATTTGGGTTATTCCATTCATAAGGACATTGATTTCTCCAGTGACCCAGTTGTCCACAGTTAAAACAACATGTGCGGGACTGCTGGGGTGGTCTGGAAAAACCATGCCCTCTCCCTTTTGTTCTTCCTCTTCCTCTGCCTCTGTTTCCACTGCCCCATTGTCCACCATTATCTGGGGGAGGCTGAGCTTGCACTCCACCCTGATAAAGGCTACTCACTGCTTTCTCTTTTATTACATCAAAACACCCTGCTGCTTCTTTCTGTATTAAGGTTTCCTGAAATTGGTCAATCGTCTGTGTGGTCCATTCAGATATCATCTGTTTTACCACCAAGGCGAACTGGGGTTTTAGATTATTCATAAAAGTTTGAATAAACAAAGCTCCCACATCAGTAGTTGTAGCTAATCCAGCTTCTGTTGTCCAATTTTCATGAAACCTTTTCCAGAATTCAACTACAGTTTCTCCTGACTTTTGTTTGCATGCTATGGCAGTAGGGAGGGAACTTTTATTTTTAAATACTCTCATCATTTCAGTCTCTAATTCTGTCCACATGGTGTTCCTACCTGGTACTGTGTTTAACCCATATGCTCCCGCATTTCCAGTGTCAATAGTGTTTATACTTGGAACATTTGCCCAGCTCCAGGAACTGGTGTGTCCTATGATACCATCAATGATAAGACGCATGTCTTCCTGTGTGTAATTTCTACCCTTACAGGCCTTTTTTAAGTAAATTAAAGTGCCATCTGCAGAGGTGGTGGGTTTGGGGCAATGTTTTACTATCCTATCAATGTCCTCAATGTCTATTACCTTTTTTAATAATTCATTTCCAATGGTCATGAAAGGTGCTTGAAGGTTAGTGTTACTATATACAGTTCCACTCTTTGTTTTAGGGGGACTAAGTATTCTATCCCCTTTAACGTCTTCTTCCTCCTGCTCTTGGCCAGGTGGTGAAACTACCCCTCCTATAGCTCCCTGATCATCTTCTGGTTCCCCTACCTCGACTCGGGCCCTCTGTGGGTGCTGTCTATCTTGTTGTGGAGCGGGAGGGATCTGCTGTTGTGGTTGTGGAGCGGGGGGGACCTGCCGTTGTCTGGTTGCATAATGTCCAGCCAGGAGATCAATATCTTCCTTTCTTAAACTTGGATAGACATGTACATATGTGGGTGGAGGATGACTGACTATTGGCAGGGGTGGGGCTATTGGGTCAGGGACAAATCTCTTTTTATCGGCTTCTTCTCTATGTTTCTGGTCATAATCTTCCTTACTTAAACATTTGGTGGGCTTTTTCTGTTTCTTATTATCCCTCTGAAACCAATATGGGGCGTATTTTAACCAGTTCTCTCCTCCCTTTTCCATATAATCCATATCCCATTGAGGATCCCCGGGGTACCAAGGGAAAGCTCTCTTATCTCCTAAACACAATCCTTTTATCATATCTATGTGAAATTCATCATTAGCGCTATCCCGGGGAAAGGGGTCTACACTGTGTATGGCTTCGGTCCATCCCGCTAAATTTGAAACCCATGGGACTATGAATTCATAATTAGTACCACAAATTCTGGCTACAAAATCCTTACACGTTTCTCCTGGATTGGGAAGAGGGGGAGGATCTTCTTTACCTTGTTTCTGACCCATATTGACAGTGGGAGTCGACTGTTCTTACCACCCAGTCTTCTGACCCACACACACACGACAGATTATCTTATAACTTCTAATGCGATAGATAAGAAAAAGCAAAGGATTTTGGGGTCACCGGAGTCTATTTCCTCATTAACCACTTCATATCCCTTCCCAAAAGGAATGTCTCTATATATGTGTATGCAGTACTGCTTATCTTTGTGGGTTTCCCAAAAACCCTCCAATATTAACCTCTGGCGTGGTTCTTATCCCCTACTAATTTACGGGTCTAAAAAGCTTTAATCAGAGCTGAGGCAAGAAATATTTCGTCAATAAAGACAAAATGAAGACTTACCTTCAGATATGATTTTATTTGGCTTTTTATCCCGGACGAGCCCCCAGATCTGTTAGGGAGATTTCGGCTTCTAAGACCACCCAGATAGGTTCAGGTAATGCAGGAAGACCTCCGTTGACCCCCAGGCCTGGAGATATCAATAAAGTGACACAGGAGACAGGTTTGCTTAGCCACTTAATGACATCTAATTAGCAGTGGTCAATGATACAGTATTTATGTTGTTTGAGGGATGGGAGGAGTTTTACTAACCTTATACATGTCATTGAAATGAAAATAGGTTCAGTTAATATTTAACTATTAGCTGGTGTTATAAGACAAAATCTTGCATCATTTCTATTAGAATATTCTTTAACAGGTGAAGGACGCACTTTATCTTATCAAGAACAAACATGAGCTAGGCCAAACTCCATATTCTAGCTAAAATGTATAGGCAACCTTGAGAAGGTTTTCTATAGATAACAGCTTAAAGATAATATGGGTTTCAGAGAAAACTCAAATATGAGTTTTCTCAATTTTCCTGTAAAACATAAGATGGTGTCCTAGAACTAAAATGGAGTCCCTCATGATATGTGCTATGTTCTTTACAAATGTGTGTTGCGTTAAGCCATTCTATTTATTTGAATGCGCTGTCTAAGGCACCAAAGCAGGCCAAAAATGGAACCTACAACATTGTATCAAGACGCACCCTGCTTGTCTCATCACTGGCTGGAATTAAGGTTAGGTATGCTGGAATCTTTTTAAATCTGGGGGAGGGGTGCATGTTGAGGAAGGGGGAAGGAAATCTATGATGCTGGAGTTTGGATTTAACATTTTTTAAAAATAATAAATGCACATGATTTTGCAGGTAAAAAAATGTGTATTTAATATTTTTTACACTGCATCCTGTAAAGCATTGCACCCATGATCAGTTGTTCGCTGGTCCAATTTCAGACACCTGCAGACACTCAGTACAGTTGTTTGCCTGTACCTCCCATTACTAAAGTGCAAGAAGAGTCAATGAACTATAATGCCCCGTACACACGGTCGGATTTTCGGATGGAAAATGTCCGATCGGAGCGTGTTGTCGGAAATTCCGACCGTTTGTGGGCTCCATCGGACATTTTCCATCGGATTTTCCCACACACAAAGTTGGAGAGCAGGAGATAAAATTTTCCGACAACAAAATCCGTTGTCGGAAATTCCGATCGGTGTGTACACAAATCCGACGGACAAAGTGCCATGCATTCTCAGAATAAATAAAGAGATGAAAGCTATTGGCCACTGCCCCATTTATAGTCCCGACGTACGTGTTTTACGTCACCGCGTTTAGAACGATCGGATTTTCCGACAACTTTGTGCGACCGTGTGTAGACAAAACAAGTTTGAGCCAACATCCTAGGATTTTGTTGTCGGAATGTCCGAACAAAGTCCGACCGTGTGTACGCCCTATAAGGGTGTTCATCAGTGCCCTCTTAGTTCACAGAGAACTACAAGCCGCCTGCCGTAGTGGCAGATGGAACTTGTAGTTTATTACAGATCTCTGTGTGGGCGGAGCCCCATACAGAGGGGCTGTTTTTTAAATGTAACAGCAGGTGCAGCGAGAAAATCCCCTGCCTGCTGTCCAGAAAAGGGGGGTTATCGGAGGTACTGGAGGGATGTGGGGTTCTGCTCCAAAGTAATATCTTACATATCAGACCCTTAATACAGGTGTACATATAACATGTTAGAAAAAGTGGACTTATCCTTTAAACTAAATCTGTCATAAAACAAGGTCTCCTTTTCTAAGCATTCTAATACTACATCATATTTTAACTGATATGTCACTAAAAAAGAAAAACATAATTTCTACTTTGAGGGTATAAACAGCTGCCAGCACCTCAATTGACATCAAAATTGTGTATATGGAAATAGTGCAGCGCTAAAAATGAGAACAAACCATATATAGTATGTGTACATTCATATGAAGTAGCACTGTAAAAATTGTGAAAACATAGGAAGTAAATAATATGCAGGAATTCAGGATGTGTGAACACTAGAGTTGGGAGAACATCCCGCCGAGCAACCTACAATGCTCTGTGTGCTGCACAGTGCATTCTGAGCCCTGATTGGGCAAAGCTTTGTAGCAATACAAAATTTTTTTACAAAAAAGAATGTTTTTAACCACAATACAGGGCACTTTCATCCCCTTCCTGCCCAGGACAATTTTCATCTTTCAGCGCTGTCGCACTTTGAATGAAAATTGGGCGGTCATGCAACATTGTACTCAAACTAAATTTTTATCATCTTTCTTTTGGTGGTATTTGATCACCACTGGGGTTTTTATTTTTTGCTAAACAACCTAAAAAAGACCAACATTTTAAAAAAAAAATAGTTTTTCTTCGTTTCTGTTATAAAATTTAGTTTTCTCCTTCACTGATGGCCACTGATGAGGTTGCACTGATGGACACTGATAAGGTGGCACTGATGGGCACTGATAAGGTGGCACTGATGGGCACTGATGAGGTTGCACTGATGGGCACTGATTGGCATCTGTGAGGGGCACTGACAGGCATTACTGATGGACACTGATTGGCACTTTGATGGGCACCGATCGGCTCTCTCTGTCACAGCTGATCACGTGGTAAAGAGCCTATGTCATAGGCTCTTTACCACGTTCGGAGTTGTGGTGTGTCAGAGTGACACATCACACCACCGCACCCCCGCGGGCACGTGATCGTGGCTTATCCTGCTGGACGTCCTATGATGCCCAGTCAGGATAACAGAACCACTTTCCGGCTGTCATTTTGCTATAGGGTTTTTTATTTTTTGCTAAATAAACAAATAACAACCAGAAATTTAGAAAAAAACAAAAACATTTTTATAGTTTGTTATAACATTTTACAAACAGCTATTTTTTCTCCTTCACTGATGGGCATTGATGAGGCAGGACTGATGGGCATTGATGGCCCTGATGAGGTGGCACTGGTGGGCACTGATGAGGAGGCACTGGTGGGCACCGATGAGGCTGCACAGATAGACGGCACTGATGGGCACTGATAGGTGGCACTGATGGGCACTGATAGGTGGCACTGATGGGCACTTATAGGTGGCACTGATGGGCACTTATAGGTGGCACTGATTGGCACTGATGGGTACTGATAGGTGGCACAGATGGGCACTGATAGGTGGCACTGGTAGGTGACACTGATGAGGAGGCACTAATGGGCACTGATTGGCAGCACTTGTGGGCACTTATTGGCAGCACTGGTGGGCACTGTTCGGACTGCAATGATAATCAGGACACTGACAATCAGTGCCCTGATTATCTATGTACATGTCCCTTTTACACAAGCCAGTTATCATGCTGTCATCATGTGGAAAGGAGTGCCAATAACCGGCTTCTGTTTACATCCGTGATCAGCTGCGATTGGCTCTTTACCTATATCTGCGATCAGCAGTCCGAAGATCATATGGCGTATGACGGAGGACATATGACGGCCTCCCAGAACTAGTCGGCTGCGCTGTAGCCCTCATTCGACTATAGCGTGGTCGGCAAGTGGTTAAAATAAAACAATACAAATGAAAGATTTCCTTTAAATATAGTGCCCGGGGGTCCCCTTAGTCTGCCTGTAACGTGGCGTATCTGTACCGTGTATTCAACCTGCTGCAGCTAAACTGACATTTATAAGAAAAAAAAAGGCATTTAAATTGATTTTCCCAGTAAGCATTCTTTATTTAGTAAACAACGGCTTGGGGAGCCAGTCTGTATGATGAGGCCACATTTTGGTGCACTCAGAACAGGATTAGAGACTTTTTGGATACATTTTGGTGTCTGCCAGACTTTGCATGGAAATAACAAAGTTTTGCACCACAGCGAGCAAGCCTTATGTAAAGAAGTCACATTATAGTACACTCAGGCCAAGATTAACTATTTTTTTTTTTTAGATAAAATCTGGTGTCTTTTTCGTACACTTTGGATAGAAGTAACAGGTATGGAAAAATTGGTCTTTGGGTGTTGGTGGTGCCTTCACCCAGTAACCTTGTAGAGGTAGTCTTGATGAAAGCAAGAATTGGCCTTGCTGTAAAAAATGTAAATTTGACACCCCTGTCACACAGTTGTGCAAAAATTGATCTTTGGGTGTTGTTGGTGCCTTCACCCCATAACCATCTTGAGGTAGTCTTGATGGAAGCAAGAATTGACCTTGCTGTGAATTTTTAAATTTGACGCCCCTGTCAAACCTTTGTGGAAAAATTGTTCTTTGGGTGTTGTTAGTGCCTTCGCCCAGTAACCTTCTAGTGGTATTCTTGATGAAAGCAAGAATCGGCCTTGCTGTCAAAAAAAAATTAATTTAACTTGACACACCTGTCAAACCTTTGCAGAAAGATTGGTCTTTGGGTGTTGTCGGTGCCTTCACACCGTAACCTTCTAGAGGTAGTCTTGATGAAAGCAAGAATTGGCCTTGCTGTAAAAAAATGTATTTGATGCCCTTGTCACGCAGTTGTGGCAAGATTAGTCTTTGGGTGTTGTTGGTCACCCTGTAACCTTCTAGAGGTAGTCTTGTTGAAAGCAGGAATTGGTCCTGCTGTAAAAAAATTTAATTTGACACCCCTGTCAAACCTTTGCGAAAAAATTGGTCTTTGGGTGTTGTTGTTCACCCCGTATCCTTCTAGAGGTAGTCTTGATGAAAGCAAGAATTGGCCTTGCTGTAAAAAAAATTAATTTGATGCCCCTCTCACACAGTTATGCAAAAATTGGTCTTTGGGTGTTATTGGTGCCTTTATCCTGTAACCTTCTAGTGGTAGTCTTGATGAAAACAAGAATTGGCCTTCCTGTAAAAAATTTAAACTTGATGCCCCTGTCAAACCTTTGCGAAAAAATTGGTCTTTGGGTGTTGTTGGTGCCTTCACCCTGTAACCTTCTAGAGGTAGTCTTGATGAAAGCAAGAATTGGCCTTTCTGTAAAAATCTTAAATTTGAAGCCCCTGTCACACAGTTGTGCAAAAATTGGTCTTAGGGTGTTGTTGGTGCCTTCACCCTGTAACTTTCTAGAGGTAGTCTTGATGGAAGCAAGAAATGGCTTTGTTGTAAAAAAAAATGATTTGACGCCTCCGTCAAAAGCAAGAATTGGCCTTGCTGTAAAAATTTTAATTTGACGCCCCTGTCAAACCTTTGTGGAAAAATTGTTATTTGGGTGTTGTTGGTGATTTCGCTCTGTAACCTTCTAGAGGTAGTCTTGATGAAAGCCAGAATTGGCCTTGCTGTAAAAAAATGTAATTTGACGCCCCTGTCAAACTTTTGCGGAAAAATTGGTCTTTGGGTGTTGTTGGTGCCTTCACCCCATAACCTTCTAGAGGTAGTCTTGATGAATGCAAGTATTGGCCTTGATGTAAAAATTTCAGTTTGGCGCCCCTGTCAAACCTTTGCGGAAAAATGGGTCTTTGGACGTTGTCCCTTCACCCTGTAACCTTATAACTGTAGTATTAATGAAAGCAAGAATTGGTCTTGCTGTAAAAACTTTAAATTGTAAGCCACCTGTCAAACAGGTGCTGAAAAATTGGTCCTTGTGTGTTAATTGTGCACATGAAACCTATACCAAAAAATTACTTCAAGATAAAATCAACACCCACAAAGCTAGGCAGCCTAGACAGTCTTGCAGAGATTTGCGATCCCAAAAACACTTAATCAGCAACATCAGCACCAGTGGCTTCATAGCTGCTGCTAATCCAGGACTGATTAATTTTTACAAATGTCAGCCTGTCAACGGAGTTTGTGGACAGATGCGCCTTTTTATCTATCACAAAACCTCCAGCAGCACTAAATGCCCGTTTAGAAAGCACGTGGGATGCAAGGCAGCCCAGCAGCTCAATTGCATACTGGGCAAGTTCTGGTCAGTGGTCTATTCCTATGACCCAGAAACCCAGTGGATCTTCTACTGGAAAGCTCTTCATGTCTGTTTTCACCCCTAGATAATCTTCCACGATATGATACAGACACTGCCAATGGGATCTTGAAGCTGACAGCCCTATGCCCAGCCCTAAGCATGGTGTGCTCCTGCCTCCTGCTCTGCTCTGGGAGATATATATAAGTGACCCCTCTCTCCCACCTTGGAAGATAGAGTATAATTGATATATACTGTGTTGCATGATATGATATTGATGTATATTATATAATTAATTACAGTGAATTTTGTGTTGTAGATAGGTCTAGTTTCTTTGTGGTCAAGGAACTGAGGTCCCGAGGAAGCTGTTTGTGAAACGCGTCAACCTCCTGGCCAGCTTTACAAAGAAACAATATGTGGAGTATATATGTACTAGCCTAGCCAACAATCATATAATGTTTTTAAGAGCATGTAGACATGTGCATTTTGTTTCGTTCTGAATCAAAATTCGGACAAATTTTTCATTATTCGGAAATTCGGATGCATCCGAATTTCCAAATTACAAAAGTAATGAATTTAAGCAAATCCGAAAAAAAGAACGCATTTGAATCAAATTCGAAAACATATTCGAATCGAATTTGAAAACATATTCAAATTCAAAAACAAATTTGAATCGAATTCGAAAACATATTCAGATCAAATTAAAAAACATAATCGAATTTGAAAACAAATTCGAATCGAATTTGAAAACAATAGAAATCAATTTTCTAAAAAATACAATAAAACAGAATATAAAATCCTAAAGCAATATAATACATATATATAATATTTTCTTTATTCGGTTTTATTGTTTTTCTATGCTTTTCTTTTCTATTATTTTCTATTCTATAATAGTCTTTTCTATCCAAATTCGAATTCATTCTATACGAAATTCGAAACATGGCTTCTGAAGATCGAATTTGGTGTAGAATGAATTTGAATTTGAATAGAAAATATTAGAATAGAAAAGAAAATAATAGAAAAGAATAAACTAGAGAAACATATATTGTATTTTATTCTATTCTGTTCTATTGTTTTTCTATTCTATTTTGGTTTTATATAATTCTTTTCTATGGTTTTTCTATGCTATTCTTTTCTATTATTTTCTATTTTATTCTAATCTTTTCTATTTGAATGCAAATTCATTCTATACAAAATTCGAATTTTGGAAAATGGTCATATAGAAATATAATGAAATTGAATTCTAATAGGAAAGGACTAGAATAGAAAAAACAATAGAACGGAATAGGATATATATATATATATATATATATATATATATATATATATATATATATATATATATATATATATATATATATGTATATGTATATATATATATATAAAACATCTTCTGGAATTGGAATTTGGTACAGAATGAATTTGAATTTGAATAGAAAAGATTAGAATAGAATATATTATATTTTTTTCTATTCTGTTCTATTGTTTTTCTATGCTATTCTTATTTTCTATTCTAATCTTTTCTATTGGAATTCGATTTTATTCTACATGAAATTCAAATTTCGCAAAATGGTTATATAGTTTTTTTTTCGAATGCGGTAGAATTTCTTCATCTTTGATAGTTTTTTTCAAATGCGGTAGAATTTTTTCGAATTTGATAGTTTTTTTTGAATGCGGTAGAGTTTTTTTGAATTTGATAGTTTTTTTCAAATGCGGTGGAATTTTCTTCGAACTTGATAGTTTTTTTCGAATGCGGTAGAATTTTTTCGAATTCGAGTACGAAACTAAACGAATCCCAAAAACGAATGTAACTAATGCAACTAATTTAACTAAACGAATTTAGTTAAATAACGAAACTAAACAAATTTTTTCATCCTGCACATGTTTAAGAGCATGAGCTCTATATTCTCTTTTATATGTAATTGTTTTTGTAATAAAATACCTTTTATGTGAACTTAATGTGGTTTAGTCCTTCTCTGGTACCATTAAAGTCAGTAAGCTCTGGCTGTTTGTTTTTTACTGTATCTATTTTGGATGAGGTACCAATATTTAAACCCGTTTTCTATAATATATTCAGATGGGTACTCATTGACGGCTCTCTGCTGCATGTGCAGCTGCTTCAGCATTGCCATAGTTGAGTTCCACCTGATGGGCATGTCACAAATCAGGCGTTTTACGGGCAGGTGGAATTCCAGCTGATTTTCAGCCGAATGAACACTGACTGTGTATGACCACCTGAATTGGCTACAGACTCTTCTGGCCTGCCTTAGAAGATCTTGCAAACCTGGGTACCTGTTTAAGAAACGCTGCACCACCAAATTGAGAACATGTGGCAGCAATGGCACATGTTCTCAACTTTCCCTGTTAAAGGGCGGACAGATGGTTAGTGCCATTATCGCACTCCACCATTCCTGGCTCAAGCTTCCATGGCGTGAACCACCTCTGGGCCTACCCCTGCAGAGCTGAAAGAATCTCTGCTCCCCTAAACAGACCAGCTGAAGCTCTGCATGGCATCTTTTAGCCTGACTTGTTGAATGGTCCCTTGAACGCTTAGGGGGTACTGGTGGTTCAGAGGACAATCCAGCATGAAGGAAGAGGAGGGGGGCATGGAGGAGGGGGTGGAGCTGACAGATCTTGCATCATCACCACTAGCTGTATGGAGACATGGTGACAAAACAAGCTCCAGCACTGAGCCCTATCCAGCATCCTGCTTAGTTGCAAGCAGAGTTATCCAGTGTGCTGTGAACTAAATATATAGTTCCTGACCATGCTTGCTGGACCACATGTGAGCTGTAATGTGGACCTTGCGTCTGACTGCCTTGCCCAACAATGTCAAAACATTGCCTTCCACTTATGGTACAGAGCAGGAATTGCCTTACATGCAAAGAAATAGCGACTGGGAACCTGCTATTGTGGTACAGCACATTCTGCAAATTCACAGAGGGGAGCAGAATTCACCAGACGGAAAGGCAGGAGTTGTAAAGCCAACAATTTGGACAAGCTGGAATTTTTTTTTTTTTTCGCTGCAGCAGTTGGGCAGAGAAATTTGCCTGCTATACTCTACAGCTGGTGGTGTGCTGCTGGCAGAAATGTTGCAAGGATCTATGAGACCCTTTGCTGTTAGACGTGCATTCGTTTTCGTCCGAATGCATTTTTGCCTGAATTTCAGGTATTTTCGATATCGTTTTAACAAACGATAACGAAAGCGCAGAATACGAAAACCGAAAGATCCGACATAAACAAATGCTTTATTTTCATTTTTGTTGCGACAACAGTTCGATATAGATAGGAGATTCGACATGAACCTGTGGTCGAATGTGCCTAACCTTAACTCTATTAGTCCAAGATTATTCTACATAGAGAGAAAAGATTTGCCATAGAGAGAAAAGATTTGACATAGAGAGAAAAGATTTGACATAGAGAGAAAAGATCGCTGCTGGAATTGGGTGGGGGAAGTAAAATAAAAATTATGATGACGATGAATGTTATTGACCGTTTGTAACCAAAGAGGAGGGGCAGTAAAATAGATAGAACTAAGTACACATGTACAGCCAACTTACTTTCACTTACGATTTGCTAGCAGAGAGAGGCACACGCACTGAATCATTTCAGAAGACAGTCAATCTTAGCTGGTCCGTTTGTCAGAGAACCTGAATTATTTAGCAATTAAGCATAAGCACAGCAGCAAAACAATAGTAAAGCAAGCTACAGTTCAACTTAACTTTTTCATAATAATCTGCTGCTATTGTGTTAGTTTTGTGAACTTGATAGTAATACTAGTGTTGCTAGTGTTGTGATAGCCTCAGAGGCTGTGGGGGGGATTTATTATTATAGATTCTATATTATAATGCCATATCAATATCTGACACAACGTCAGATGCCGCGCCTGCCATTGCACTTGGAGATTGAGAAACGAATGTGAAAGTTGGCTGACTGTTGGGGTAGAGTAGACCATTCAACATGAACGACGACGATTCGACAAAGCAACGAAAAACATACAAACGTCGAATCTTTGGCTTATAGTGTCTGTGGAAAGTTCTAAGAAGATTCGACAGAGCAGCTAAACTGTATGACGCTGCAATCGTACATTTCCGGTCAAATGCAATCTGCCCATAGGCTATAGAAAAATTCTAATGTTGGTTGACTAGTAAAATAATCAATAAATATAATTATTACTAGTCATACAACATTAGAATTCTACTACAGCTAGCTTGTAGGCGAAAAATTCTACCAGAAATGTACGATTGCGGCGTCGTACAGTTTAGCTGCTCCGTCGAATCTTCTTTGAACATTCGACAGACACCATAAGCCTTCAATGACAGATTCGACCTTAATTAATTTGGATTTTTGGACAAATGCAATTTTTAACGAAAAACGAAATGAATAAAAACAAATTTCGGGAGTAACTAAATAAATTTATTTTTCGGACGAAAACGAAATTCCAAAACTAAATATTTCAGTGTGCACATGTCTATTTGCTATACCATCATCCCTGTCAGTGAAGGCTGTTTTCGAGGTTATGAGATATGGTGGGTGTAGACATGAAAGGTGAGGTGTAAGGAGGAAAATAATTGTGTCCCCTGTGTTTGGCTTTCAGGTGCCCTTGCCAACTGGTGTGGTGGGAGGTTAAATGCCTTGCCAAGCATGTAGTACCCAAATGGCTGGGGTTTTTGCCACGCTTGATCTGCTTGTGGTAGAGATTGCAAATTGCAACAATGCAATCGGCTGCACATGTGCTAAAAAAAGGCCCACACAGCTGAGCTGTGGGAAGTAGGCCGGGAGATAACAGCTCAACAATCTGATGGAATAAGGTGGCTGCTCTTTACTGTTCCATGATGGCTGCCTCTGGAGGACATCCTGCTTGGTTTGGGTTGTGCCTCCCCCTCACTTTCCTCCTCTGCTCTATCCGGCACCCAAGTTGCGTCAGTGACCTCCTCATCATCACTGTAGCCAACTTGGCAATACACTGCAGCTGGGGGAACATGACTGCCAATTTCTTGTTTATCAGAGTTCTCCCCTCTCTGTAGGCTCATGTTCCTCCCTTCCTCTTCTTTAGAACCAACATTGGAATCAAGTAATGTCAGTGCATCCTCAAAAGGCAAATGGTTAATGCTGTGTTAAAAAATTCAGCTGAATCCTCCATGCATGATGCTGGGGCCATGTTAGGAGTAGCTGTGTACAAAGAGGCAGAATAAGCCGCTCTGGCAGCTGCGGTGGACTGTGCACTAGTGTCAGCTTGGGTCATGGAGGATGAAAAGGATAAGGTTGGTTTAGTAAGCCAGTCCACCAGCTCCTCTGCATGCTGTGGCTGGATAGTAGGGGCAACATCACTAAACAGAGACAAGTGTGCCCTGCCTGAGGACCACGTCCACCTTTGCCTGTGGACACAGACACTGCTGGCTCCCTCATAGTGGCATGCAGTGGCAGCTGGTGGTATTTTTTTGGGGGGGCGGTAAACAATCCAGGGAGTTCGGGGCTGCTCTGCACAAAACCATTATACAGAGCAGGTAAGTATAACATATTTGTTTTAAACATTGCTGGCTTTTCAACAATGTTTGTCATATAAGCAAAATATTATTTCATCTCCTCTATCTCTTTATCCCAGCTTCCTGAATATGAGCAAACAGGTTGAAACACATGCCATTTCAGGGTGGTGACCCGCAACCAACTTCCGGTATTGAAACGAGGGGCGGCCATCCTCCCCTAATACACACAATGCTGTATGTACCAGGTGTCAGGTTATAGGACACAGCAGCAAATGAATGTATTTCTGCTTTTTTTTAAAAACTTACCATAATGGTATTATGCTATGAGCCTCTTTCCCGGTTATTCTTCCTTTTGAGCACAGATCTTTTAGGGGATTGCCCCACAAGCACCTTTGACCATACTAGAGATAGTTGGTCAGAGAGATATGGTGAGTGCAAATCCATGTAAGGCACAATGAAGCTGTTGAGTGAAGCACCTTGTCATGTCCATAAGGAGCACCAGCACTTTAGTATTTCACAGGAGGTCCATAGAAGCACTGTAACTCTAATTGAAGTTGCATTTTTGAAAAGTGGGACTTCTTACATCAGTCAATTGAAGTTATAATTTGAAGAATTTGACTTTTTTATAGTTCTTGGAAATCTTTGTTTTTATTTATTCTCAAATTTCTCAAAATTCTCTCAGCATTTCACGTACATATTTTTTGCATAATCATGTGGTAATTTGTTTAATAAATGTTTATTGAAGAATATTAACAAAAATACGAAAAAATAAAATATACATATAGCATATGATAAACAATCTTATGAGTGAAACAGAGAGGTTTCATTGAGCACAAAAATTCATCATATAGCAACAATCAGAGAAGTGCCACTGTAAGTGCATAAATGATTGAACAAACAAGTATAGCCGTAGATTGAGCAGAGGCTTATGACATATATGAACATAATAGTCAATCTAGAAATTAAGATTGTAACTAAATAAAGCAAATAATAAAAAGAAAAAAAAAGGGAAAACGAAGAGAGAGATAGAAAGAAGATGAAAGAGAGGTAGAAAAGAAGAAAAGGGGGTAAGAATGGGAGAGGGGTTGTAGGATGGGATCAGTAGGGAGGGGGGAAGGGGGGGGGGGGGGTTGGCATGCGTGTCGTCATATTTTAAGATATTATTACCATTAGGTATGATATTATGTGGAGGAAGGATAGACTACAGTCAGAAAAAGAGGAATCTCTGAAAATAGGTCAAAAGGGCCCTAAGCAATGGTTAAGGAGGTAAGCTCATACGGGTTGTGTTATAATTTCTTTGTAGTGGGATGAGGATGTGAACTCTGTCCAGGGTGTCCATGTGAAAGTGTGTCTCTGGGAAGTACCTCTGATACTGTGAGTTATGTCCTCTAGGTGATGGACCTCTGAGACCTTATGTAACCAATTTTTTACAGACGGGATTGTGGGTTGATCCCAAAGTGTGCGGATTAGGGCCTTGGCAGTATTCAACAGATGAGGGATGAGTGAACGTTTATATGTACCTATTGATTCTTTAGTAGCATGGAAAAGGACGATCCAGGGATCATGGGGGAGATTGATGTCTGTAATCCATCTTATAAGATTAAGAACATTGGTCCAGAAGGGACGAATGGTCGGGCAGTGCCACCAAATAGTGCGTGTGTAGCTTTGTTCCCACAACTCCTCCAACACAAAGGGGAGCTGTCAGGGAACATTTGATGCATTTTGACTGGAGTATAGTGCCATCTGGAAAGAAGTTTGTAGTTGACTTCTGCCATTTTTGAAGCGGGTGAGGAGACATGAGCGAGTTTTAGGATTTTATCTTTCAGAATGTTTGTTAGGGGGGAGTCTAAATCTAATTTCCATTTAGCCAGGAAGTGTGGGTATGTAGGATTAGGGAGATCGGTAATAGCTTTGTAAAACAGAGAGATTCCATGTAGGGGGGGGGTCCTTTGGGTGGAATATTTCTTGTATGCTATTTAGATCCTGTAAACCTCGTAGCGGATGAGGGAAGGAACGTAGAAAGCGTTGCAATTGGTGGTATCTCCACGTATCCAAAAATGTGATATGTTTAGAGCTAAGGATCCCGGAAAGAGGTTTGATTGTGTTGGCATGTATAACGTGATATAGCAGAAGAGGTTCTCCTGAGGCCCAGGATTTAAATCCTGGGTCCAATAAACCTGGTAAGAAATAGTGGTGGTTAAGGAGGGGCATCAAGGGGGAGTCATAATTCCAGAAAAAATTCCTGCATATGGCATCCCATATGTCCAGTGAGGACGTGGTGAGTGCTGAAACAGTGTGGGTGATGTTCCTATGAACTCGGGGTATCCAGGGGACAACAAAGAGATCAGTTCCACTCAGGGAGTATTCTAGTTGTACTTATAGTTTTGAAGTATTTCCAATCTGCCAGTCTAGATAATATGACAGCATGATAATATGTCATAAAGTTTGGGAGTGCCAGTCCCCCAGAGCATTTGGAGTGAAAAAGAATGTCTCTGGATATTCTGGGGTGGCTGTTCCCCCACACAAAGCGGGAGATCATCGCTTGCAGGATAGTAAAGAACCCCACAGGAATGCCTAGTGGGATCATTTGAAAAATAAATAGTATGCGGGGGAGAATGTTAATTTTAATGATTTAATGATAATTTTAATGATGTTTATTTTCCCCAACCATGAGTGGGATAGACTAGACAATTTTCTTAGGTCCTCTCTGATGCTGTTTAACAGTGGGATGTAGTTATACTTGAAAAGGGAGTGCAGTTTAGGTGTAAGGTATATACCCAAGTATTTCATGTGAGTCTGTTCCCATCTGAACGGAAAGAGGGTTTTCAGATTTGGAGAGGTTTATTTGAAAATTTGATATTGTTTGGAAGGTAGAAGATGCTGACATTAAGTTGGGTAAGGAGATGCGTGGTTGTTGGATAAAGAAGAGTATGTCATCGGCGTAGGCAACGTATTTGTGAGTCTCCTACTTGGATGCCTCGTATATTGGTATTGCGTCTAATTGTGGCTAGAAATGGTTCTAAAGTGATAGCAAAGAGGAGGGGGGAGAGAGGACATCCCTGCCTAGTGCCATTATGTAGGGTGACGTGATCGCTTAGCGAGCCGTTTATGCGAATTTGCTCAGAGGGGGCAGAATAAAGTGAAGAAATGCAATGATACATCTTCGGGCCTAATCCAAAATGACGTAAGGTCATCTTAAGATAGTCCCAGTCCACCCTATTGAATGCTTTTTCAGCGTCAGTAAAAAGGAGTAGGGTGGGCTGGGCATATCTTTGAACATACTGGATTAGGGAAATTGTTCGTAAAGAGTTGTCTTTAGCCTCTCTATGTGGTATGAAACCTGTTTGATCTGCCGAGATCCAATTGGGCATTAAGGGGAGTATGCGGTTAGCCATCACCTTGGCAAGTAGTTTAATGTCAGTGTTTATCAAAGAAATTGGCCTGTAGCTGCTGCATAGGGTGGGATCTTTACCGGGTTTAGGTAACAGTGATATGTGCTGAAAGGGATTCTGGGCGCAGGCCTGAAGATTGGGAAATTGAATTAGCGTAAGCTGTGAGGCAAGGGAGTAAGATGTCCTGGAATGTCTTGTAATAAAGGATAGTGAACCCATCAGGGCCGGGACCTTTGCCAGAAGGGGAGGATTTTAAAGCGGTCTGGAATTCTTCAATTGAAAAATCTGCTTCCATTTCCTTAAGGGCTGACCTAGATAATTTAGGGAGGTTCAGATAAGAGAGGATGTGAGAGTGCCTCTCTAATGGGGGCAAAGGAGCTAAACCATTCGTAACATTATAAAGATCTGCATAAAATTCCCTAAAGGCTTTGGCAATGTGTGGGGTTGCATGTATGATTTCCCCCCTTGGAAGTTTAATTTTAGGGATAAATGACTTTGTTTGTTTCGCCTTAAGGGATCTAGCAAGTAATTTGTTAGGTCTATTGCCCCACTCATAGAATTTTTGTGATATGCGGTGAAATTTCTTTTTAGTGTCTAAATCTAGGAGGTTTTTTAGTTCTTCACGTTTAAGCGCGAGGGCTTTGAGGTGCGCGCTGTGGAGAGAGAGTTTATGTTGTTTATCAAGGTCAGTTATTTGTTGCAGTACCTGTGCAATTTGATGACCATGCTCCCTTTTTTTACTGGCACCAAGCTCGATTAATCGTCCCCGTATAGCGGCCTTATGAGCTTCCCAAACAATAGGTGGGGAGGCCACAGAGGGTATGTTCTCTTTAAAGTAATGCTTCAGGTGAGATGTTAACATGGAGACTTCAGTTTGGTTAGAGAGGAGTGAATCGTTAAGTTTCCAGTTATTGGTGCTACGAGATAAGGTGGGCATGGTCATACGCATCGTCACAGGTGCATGGTCAGAGAAGGTTGCTGTTCCTATATGGGCAGATTTGAGGAGAGGAAGGTGGAAGTGATCCAGAAATATATTATCTATTCTAGAGTAAGACAGGTGTTTCGCAGAGAAGTGTGAGTAGTCTTTATCTTTAGGATGGAGAAGGCGCCAGACATCTATTAGTTGATGATCTAAGAGCCTTTTTTAAACAAACGCTAATCGTTTAAATGATATGTTAGAGCGGCCCTGGGACGTATCCATTGTAGGATCGAGGGTCATGTTTATGTCCCCTGCGAGGACAATGATACCTTTGGCACATTGTGACAGTTTAGTGAGGGTTTGCGAAAGAAAGGTTGGTTGATTCTGGTTTGGGGAGTAGATATTTGCAAACATGCATTGGGTGTTGCCTATAAAGACCTTAAGGAAGAGAAAATGACCATAGTCATCTACAAGAATTTCCGTTAGGCGAAAAGATACCCCACTGCTGAAACCAATGGCAACACCCTTAGCCTTGTTGGTGTCAGAGAGGCTGTAATACCACTGCGGAAAGTAGGGTGAGGTCAATCTGACCGGTGTGGTGTGCGTTAAATGCGTTTCCTGAAGGAAGGCAATAGAGCAAGCATTGTGCCCTAGCTCACGCATTACTTGGTGTCGTTTAGCCGCGACATTAAGACCCCGGACATTATAGGATGTAATTGTCAGAGTCGCCATTGGTACAGCGGAGTGGGATGTCCTAGCCTATACTTCCACGCATGCCAACGTGGAGGGGGGAGAGAGGGAGGGGGATGGGGAAAGAAAGTTTGAGGGAGTAGAAGAAAGGAGATGAAACACATACAGAAAGCATGCATATGCATTAATACAATTATGGGAATTACAAGTAAGACACGCAGAAATCTGCAGTGGTCCCTGAGGGGAGAGAAAGAATGGGCGGCCATCCAGAACTCTGGTGAGAGTCCGGGTGAAAGACCTTATGGGTCGCTTGATCTCACCAACCCCAAAAGGAAGGGGGGCGGGGGATGCACAGAGGTAAAAGAGTGAAGGAGCAATGTGCCCCGCCAGCATTCGGCCTGTTAGGAAAATACATTATAATTACATGGAATGAGCTCCAGCAAAAAATTTCATGAAAATAAAAAAAATATAAAATATAAAAAAAAAATGGGGAGGGAGAAGTTATGAGAAGGTTATGAAAACCTAGTCAACAATATAATATTAACAATGGGAAATTAAACCTTACGAACCCTGCAACCAAAAAAAGAAAAAGTTTGCAACTGAACCGTTCAGATCCAAAAAAAAAAAAAAGGAAAACTACAATTGAACCGTGGGATACCCAAAAGTAAAAATGAATGTTGGGTCTATATCCTCTAAGCCTATGAGGCTAAAAAAGAGTCTGACCAGAGCATATCAAGCATTGAAAAAATGGGTATCGGTATACACAAAAAATAAAAGGAGAAAAAGAGATGAGTAGAGAAAGGCATATCTCAGCCATGCTTCTGTGCGGATTCGGGGATTGACGTGCGCCTTTTCTTTGACAGAGTATTCCACCATGAAGGGTCCAAGGGGTTTGAGAATTTCGGAATGTGGTCTTGCCAGCCCGAGAGCTCAACAGGCGTAAGATTGAGATCTTGAAGAAAGGTAGAGAGTTCCTCTGGGAAGCGAAGAGTGTGAGAACTGCCATTTTTGGTGGCTATCAAGCAAGCTGGAAAACCCCATCTGTATGTAATCCCGTCTGTACGCAGGTGTTCAAGGAGCGGTTTTAGGGCTCTGCGGCGATTAAGGGTTTCCTTGGACAGATCAGGAAAAATATTAATGACTGCTCCGTCAAAGTCAATGTTAGGAGTGTTCCGCAGCTTTGTCAGGATGGCGTTTTTATCCTCAAAATAGTACAAATGACAAATGGCATCTCTGGGTTGGTCTGAATTAGCATTACGAGGTTGCAGTGCATGATGTACGCAATCAAATCCCAGTGGGTCAGTGACAGGATTTCCCAAGATTGTGTTGAGAATTCCATGGATTGATGGCTCTAGGTCATTGTCTCTAGTTGCTTCTGGTAGGCCTCTAATACGTAAGTTATTTCTACGGTTACGGTTCTCGAGATCTTCAAGTTTGTAGAGAGAGGCACGATGAGCAAAGGCAAGCTGGGTAACAGTCTCCTGTAACTCTTTTATGGCTGTTGCTTGGGAGTCCTGACGCTGTTCCATTTCCTCTACTCTAACTAAGAGGTGGGACATGTCAGTTCTCACAACGGTAATTTCTTTCTTGATGGATTTCTCCAAACTGTGAAACATTCCAGCAAGTTCTTTTTTAAGGTCACTCATCAACGATGTCATTTCTGAGCCAGCGGGGGATCCGGGATCCTCCATGAGGTCTGAGCAGTAAGATGAAGCAGGGGAACTTTCCCTCACTGAGGCAGCATGGGAGGAGGGAGAAATACTCGGTCTTGAAGTTCTGGCTTGTCCACTGCGTGTGCCAGCTAATTATTACTGAATAGAGCCAGAGGCAACTGTATGAGATTTCAAACCCTTTCCGGATCTTTTGCCTAATGTGGAACGGGTTTTAGGTGTCTTGGCGGGCATAGCTGGAGCTGTAAGGCCGGTAGCTGGGCAGGGCTCCTCACACTCACATCAGTTTACATACACAAAAAGGCCATAAATCTATTACTGAATATGGTAGACAGGTACAAATGAGTCCCCTTGAATTACTGTGAGATAAGTTTATGAGCCACAAACTGCATGAGTTCTGGAGGGGAGGGAGACGAGCTGCTAATAGAGTAAAGTAAAAAGAAATGGAATCGGGTGTATTAGGAGTAGCAAGATGGCCGCCAACTTCCAGAACTAGGCCAAAGCCGCGGACTTGCCTACTAGTGACAGCCGACCGGGTAGACTCCGCTCCCCACAAGATACAGAGTTCCCTCCGCAGGCTCTGGTTTCAGGGCCCCGGTGCTGCAGCAGGTGAGAGTCTCTGTAGTGTGCGGGGATATAGAGGAGAGCTGTTACTCACTGTGTCCCTGGGGCAGGAAAGGTCAGACTGTCAGGCCTCAAGATGGCGGCAGGTCGCTGCGTTCCAGAGCAAGGAAACAGGGATCTCAGGCGATTTGCCACAACTGTCTTCCTGATCCGAGGGCTCCAGCAGCACGGCAGTCAGCTAGTCCCGGGAAAACGTCCGTATTCTTCCCGGATCACAGGGACAGTGGGCAGAGGGCTCTGATCGGGTAACAGGCCAGTAATGTGGCTCGGTTTGTAGACCCGGATCGAAATTAAATAGCCAAATCCAGGTAAGACCCCAACAGGGGTATAGCAGGAGGGTCCAGGAGGCAGAGGGAATGCGATGGGGACTCGAAAAATAATATTAGGGCCGGGATGGCAATGGATTCGTTTTGCCTGTGTGGAGCTCAGCTTCCACACGTCCTCCTCGCTGCGCGTCCGGACACGTCCCCCCAGCATGTGGTTATTTGTATAAATAGCAGATCCAAGGTGCAGAGCACATTTATTTATATTATTTACTGATTGATAACGATCTGGGAATTTCACTCAGTTATGAGGCGAGTAAGACGTTGATACATTTTTTGGACCTTAAGATTACAGTAGATAATGGAAGCCTTATTACTAGTACTTTTCTTTTTTAACCTACTGACAGAAATTACTTCACCCCTTTGGGTAGTTGTCATTGTGATTCCTAGCTTAAATTGGTTTCTCACAGTAAATTTTTTTGACTAAGTCTAAATTGTTCTTGTTTGCAGGATTTTCACACTCAAGGTGGAATTTTGGATAAGGAGCACAATGAGCAAATGTTGAATGCTACTATCCCCCAAGTCCAACAGTGATACCCTGCTGAGGGATACAGAGAAAAACAAGCCTAGTAACTCTCACAATTTTTCTTTGTCCTTGATCACCACTTTTCTATTCAGCACTATGCCATGAGAAATATTTTTAGAAGACATTGGTCTATCCCTAAAAATGACAGAATATTGGGTTCCCTCTTACCAGATAGGCTCTGTATTATGTTTAGAAGAGCACCCTCCCTGAGGGACAAAATTGCTTAGAATGTGGTTGACCCACCGAATAGACCTACTTTCTTTCAAAACCTAAAAGGTTTTTATCCCTGAAAGAAATATATGGTATGCCAGGTTCACCTAATAAGAAATAATAAGCTTATCTCTTTTCAATTCACTGATACTACACTACTCACTTTTAGATATTACACTTTTAAACCATTCATCACTTGTGCTACTCATACTGTATTATATTTATTGATGAACAGCTGTGTGTGTAGCAGCCATTTTGTTCACATCACATGTCTCCTATGCCATTTTGTCATAAGAGGACATAGCACAGTGACCTTTCTCCTCTCCTTCCTTCAGTTTATACAATGCACAAACTGTTAACTAATGCCAGTACCATGTTATTAATCTACTGATCGGACATACAGACCTCTCCATTACCCAATCCACAGTTTCAGTCTGGAGACCCTAATAAAACATTCACCCTCACAAGCTTGAACAATCCAGAGAATTAAAAGATACCTTGTCGTAAATAGCTCAGCTGAAGGCAATGGCCAATACACATTTCTGCTAGACTGGTTAGCAGCCAAGACTCTAAAACTTCAGCATATTTTTTAATAATGAAATAATGATAGCACAGCCATAATATAGACATATTTAGATTCCTTAGTTAATTTATATTCATTCTGAAGCAAATTCCACGCTGGACAATAATATGCATCTTAGCAGTCTGTAAACAGTAGGTTTTCAGAGATATGAATAATTATGGAAAACTGTATCTGGGACATGGTCATAAACATGGTGACACCCCCATGGCCACTCAGCCACCTAATTGTATGGATGGCCTCTGCCAACACCCCCGTAATATCATATAAAAAGGAGGCTGCTCCTGAAGTTGATAGCTCTCGTTTTACCATCAAATTAAGGTACACCTAAGCAAACTTCAGAAAGAGCCACTGTACTATTTTTGTTTATTGGACTCTGCAAACCAGGACATAGTTGGGTATTCTTCATTTTCAACTCCTTTTTACTTCTCGGTTGCATTATTGTCTCTTTATATCTTTGTAACACCCTTTTCCTGTAATTTTTTTATTTGCACCACTTTGACCTATTCATTATTAAACTTTATTTTGAAAAGTGTTGAAATTGTCTGTAAAGCTTTTAATGCAAACAAAAAGAATCCCGTCTCTTGAAAGAGCGCAACTGTAGTACAAATATCTGAACATACCTGTCTGTGGTGACAGTGTGTGCTACAGACCCTTATTCTAAAGTCATAATTATTATTGCTAAGATTGTGAGTTTCCTCCTTCTCAGTAAAAAGGGGGTGGTGACTGTTTAAAGGGTTATTTGCTTAATTTATATAACCCAGTGACAATCGCTCTCAGGCTGCTGGCACCTAGATTGTGGTCCTGCAAGCTGAAAAATCTTTGTACAGGGTGCAGCTGAGAGTGGCGTTGTTAGTAAGTGACAGTGCAGTGTGAGATTGGCCAGTGTTTGTCACGAGTTGGTGAGAAGGGCAGGGGTCTTGTGGCATGCAATATGTAGGTAGGACCACCTGAGCTCTGCACGTTCATTTAAACAAGCATGTAGGGAAAATTAGACAGGGTTTCTGAGGACACAGCATGTCAAAGCATTATGCACTTGTCCACAATAAAGACCCAACTTGGACTCTATTCCTGGGGATTGATAAATTTATCCCACACTGAAAGGGGAAGTTCTAGCAAAAGAATAATATCTAAAATGCAAAGCAGATGGATCTATGGTTTATGTTTTTTCCCCTCATGGATTAAGCATTGAATGGGATGTTAATGCATTTATTAATAACAGTCGATCCAATTTTTTCATATATAATTTATGTCCTTTTTTCATAGATATTAACCACCTTGTCTATCTATTCTTTTATTTAGGTTGTGTAAGAATTTTCTATCATCGTTCCTCTATTTTTTAGATGCTTTTATGTGGATAATTATAACAATATTTATTGAGGCATTTTTTATTGTTCATTGTATATAGTGCCAGCCTTTGTAATAAAGAAACACCAAAACTTTTTGGATTTGTAGTGTATACCTAAATATTGCCACCAGAGGGTGCTTAACTTTCCATCTAGTTGATGGCATTTTCTTTTTATTTCAAATTTTAAACATTTACTTGTTATCCACAACACATTTGCATCTATAGTCGGTGCTTTCATTGGCCCGTTGTTTTATTTCCAATTCCGGGGTTCCTCCTTGCCCATATTGTGAAGGTCCTATATAGGACATGTGGGCTTGCTTGGCCTCTGTGTCCCTGATGATGTCAGATTTGATGAAATGCGTATAGTGGTGCTGGAGGTCATGGCATCACTGTGCATGCGTGCAATCGATACTCTGGATTCTAGGATATGTAGTCAGAACTGTATACAGCTTTTTTAATGTTTTTTTAATCTAATACATTTTTACTGTTGGATTTCACACTATTTGGAGCGTGGGGGCTCTTTCTTTTTTTCCTATGTGTATGTGGTCCATGGCGGAGAATTGGAGAAGAAAGTGGAGGAATCCTGTCCCGCAGTGATTGTAGCTCAATTTAAACCAGGAGCAGTTTGACTTCTCATTCTGAGGGTCACAAACTTTCTGGTAAGCCTTTTATTTATTGCACAGTGCAGTGGACATAGGGTGGAAATATACATGAAGATTTGTTATAAAGGCACAACTGGTTACCATTTTGGATCATATATGCAGTTTTCACTGACTTTTAACTCTAAGCAGCACTTCTATACTGTACTTTGGTTATATTACATTGGTTTTATTTGTGCTATTAATTTAGAATCACAGTTTGTATTTTTTTTACCATTTTTATTGCATTTCATTTTGGGGGGGGGGGGGGGGGCGTAGTTTATATTGTGATTTCTTTTTCAGTGCATTCATACTTTGGGGTATTTGGGATTGGCGCAGTACCTTGTGTTTTTTCATTTAGACTTAAGACAGTGTATCCTATATTTGGTGTGAGCAGCTCTTCCCATTTTCACTGTTTACTATTATTGGTTTGACCTAAAGTTTTAATTTTTTTAATGAGGTTTGCAATCGCTTTAATGTGGAGCTTGGGGTGTCTTCAGATCACATGCATGTACTGGTTAATAGTATACACATATGCACATGTATGTGCCTCAGGACAGAATGTCTATTACATTTTTCAATTTTTTTTTCTGGTTGAATATGTCTTCATTAAAAATGTCATATAGGACAGTCTTTCAGCAGTGTGCACTGTAAATGTCTAACTATCATCTTAAAAGAGAAATATGGGAATTAAAAAAAATAGACATTTGTACTCATCTAGGTATATGCAGCATCCATCCAATACTGCATCTGTCCCCCACTACCTTGATCAGTTCTTGGTCTTCAGTGAGCAGAGAGCTATCTGCTCTGCTCATCCATCACTTACTGAAGCGCTGGGCTGTGGAGAGGGTGGGAATGGCTGGATCAGGCTCTTAGTGGCTTGCTGAGAGGTTGAGGCAGCTGTCGGGTTCAGGCATCTGGGTGGATCTTATGACCGAATATAGGAAGGTTCGATAGAGAAAAGGACAATGGTAGCACACCACAGCAAAGTCAAAATCTTGAAGGTTCTTTATTGTTACCAAGCCAGACAGATGCACAGGGACATGGTTGACGTGTTTCACACGAATCACTTGGGCTTACTCATAATAACTCATACGTTATAAGTATAGAAATGTCTCAACCATGTCCCTGTGCATCTGTCTGACCTGGCAACAATAAGAACCTTCAAGATTTTGACTTCACTGTGGTGTGCTACCACTTTCCTTTTCTCTATTGCGTTCTTTGGTGGCGAGCCGGGGTGAGCACCTGTAGCAGTCAATTACCTACTGATTGCCTATGTGGTGTATACTTTGTGGTTGGATAGGAAAGTTCTATACAGGGTTCAAATTTGCAAAGGCATATTTAAATTATGATATCCTCTCATACAGTTTTCTTGAATTTTGTTTATATCCATTTAACAATACTACTTTATAATTTAAAACTCTAACTAAAATTGGTGAACATAACCAGTGTTGATAGAGCCTATAGGTGCTCTATCCTAATCCAATATAATGTAAAATTGAAAAAATTGAAAAGGAGAGGCAAATGCAACCTGTGGCAAGTTGGGTAAATTGTGATAGCCAGCAAGAACGAAATTCCAGGTATTATAGTTTATATGTAACATACATAATCAGACGTGACCTTCCTTTGTGATGCTTTACTAGGCAGAATTATTCAGGAGAGTAGAAAAAAGTAGGAGACAGTTGTTTGTTACTTGAGCTGTAGGACGTCTTGTGACTCATCTATGCATCTTCCCTATTTTAGTTTAAGTCACACATAGAATGTAAGGTGAAATAACAACAAAATGGCTTCTTTAATAAGACAAAGTGCAACGTGATACATCTGCAGAATGTCTATTTCATATAACTTAAAGCGTAGTTCCACCCAAAAATGGAACTTCCGCTTTAAGTGAAGGTGACCCCCTGACATGCCACATTTGGCATGTCATTTTTTTTTGGGGGGGGGGGCGGATACCCTCTTTTTAAAGGGATCCAGCTCCCACTTCCTCCCGGGGCACCACAGTGCCAGAAGGAAGATCACCTCGCCCCCCTCCCTCTCGGCAATCATCTAGGACATGTCACAGGTCCCAGATGATTGCCCGGCCAGTCACATTGCGCAGCGTGGCTCGCGCATGTGCAGTGCTTGCCCGGCTGTGAAGCCACAGCCAGGCACCCACAGTGACAATGCCAGTGCTGCAGAGAGGAGGGGGAGTGAAGCAGGGCATTGTTCGCCTGCATTGCTGGACCATGGGACATGTAAGTGTCCGATTATAAAAAGTCAGCAGCTACACTTTTTGTAGCTGCTGACTTTTAATGGGGTGGAACTCTGCTTTAAGGATGAACTCCAGAAGTAAAACAGTAAAACTAAAATATATTCTCATAACTAGAGCTTTTTATATATGTTTTTTTCTTTCATAAAATGTTATAAGATATCAGTATTGGAAAACAATCTCTAACATGTAAAAAGAAATGTTTTTCCAAGGCTCCTTTCACTGTGGGGAAGTGCTACAAGTTTTATTGGATTTAGATTTTCCTTGACTCCTCCACAGAGAAGCTGGGTCTTTAATTGATTTGTTGTCATAGAGATGAAGTGAAATTTTCAGATACTTACAGCATTTAAAGGAAATCATAATTTTACAAGGCGTGAGTTGATTTTGAGGATCAGTCATTGCTGTTTCAGATTTTCTCCTTTCAACATTTGTAGCTGCAATGGGCACATTATACATCATCATGTTGTACTAATAGGCTTGTTTAACAGGCTTAGATATATTTTCATGTTTGTTGTTTGTACATACACAAGAATAATGGCAGGAATACACGATAAGAAAATCGGGCGAAAAATTTCTGTTCTGCGAACGATCGGCCAATTTTGTACTCGATGCCCAGCAAGTAATACCCGATATCAATATTGTGAAGAACTAGTAGACGACCCCACTTGTACGTGAGACGTCAACACTACGTATGAAATCGATTGCTCTTTTAAAGATTTTTTTGATTGGTTAATGTTGGTGACAATTTCGACCAACGAGCAATGTTTCGTTGGTCGGCAGTCGAGCGAACAGTTGATTTTCTAACTGTGTATTCCTGCTATAAGTCAGTCTAATTAGATTAACTGTCAATAAATTGTTGTATATGAAAAACATCAGACAACAGCTGCTATTTTTTATTGTAGCTTAATTTTACTTAAGCAAAAATACACTGTAGTATTATTGGGATATATTTATATTTGAAATTGTATGAACATTAAGTGAAAACATTTATTGGATTTGGAATTATATAGTCAAATACAAAGGATTTCTTTTTCATGATTGGGTTGATTCTTCTGCAGACATTGTTGAGGATAAGGTATCCAGTGCTCCAGACTCTGAAAATAAAAATACATTTACATTAATTTAGGGGAGAATTAACAATGACAATGTGCTCACTATATACGGTGCCTTGAACAACTATTCAAACCCCTTGAAATGTTCCACATTTTGTCATGTTACAACCAAAAACTTAAATGTATTTTATTGGGATTATATGTTATAGACCAGCACAAACTGGCACAAAATTGTGAAGTAGAAGGAAAATGATAAATGGTTCTCAAGATTTTTTACAAATAAATCTGTGAAAAGTGTGGCGTGCATTTGTATTCAGCCCCCCTGAGTCAATACTTTGTAGAAACACCTTTCGCTGCAATTACAGCTGCAAGTTTTTATTGGGAATGTCTCTACCAGCTTTGCAGATCTAGATAGAGACATTTTGCCCATTCTTCTTTGCAAAATAGCTCAAGCTCAGTCAGATTAGATGCAGAGTGTCTGTGAACAGCAAGTTTCAAGTCTTGCCACAGATTCTCAATTGGATTCAGGTCTGGACTTTGACTGGGCCATTCTAACACATGAATATGCTTTGATCTAAACCATTCCATTGTAGCTCTGGCTGTATGTTGTTAAAGAGCATCTCAACAATATGATGCTGCCACCACCATGTTTCACTGTGGGGATAATGTGATTAGAGTGATGTGCAGTGTTAGTTTTCTGCCACACAAAGCGTTTTGCTTTTAGGCCAAAAAGTTCAATTTTGGTCTCATCTGACAAGAGCACCTTCTTTCAATGTTTGCTGTGTACCCCACATGGCTTCTCGCAAACTGGAAATGGGACTTCTTATGGCTTTCTTTCAACAATGGCTTTCTTCTTGCCACTCTTCCACAAAGGCCAGATTTGTGGAGTGCATGACTAATAGTTGTCCTGTAGACAGATTCTCCCACCTGAGCTGTGGATCTCTGCAGCTCCTCCAGAGTTACCATGGGCCTCTTGGCTGCCTCTCCAATTAATGCTCTCCTTGCCCGGCCTTTCAGTTTAGGTGGACGGCCATGTCTGCTAGATTTGCAGTTGTGCCATAGTCTTTCCATTTTCGGATGATGGATTGAACAGTGCTCCGTGAGATGTTCAAAGCTTGGGATATTTTTCTGTAACCTAACCCTGCTTTAAACTTCTCCACAACTTTATCCCTGACCTGTTTGGTGTGTTCCTTGGCTTTCATGATGCTGTTTGTTCACTAAGGTTCTCTAACAAACCTCTGAGGGCTTCACAGAACAGCTGTATTTATACTGAGATTAAATTACACACAGGTGGACTCTATTTACTAATTAGGTGACTTCTGAAGGCAATCAGTTCCACTAGATTTTAATTAGGGGTATCAGAATAAAGGAGGCTGAATACAAATGCACGCCACACTTTTCAGAGACTTATTAGTAAAAAAAAAATTGAAAACCATTTATCATTGTCCTTCCACTTCACAATTATGTGCCACTTTGTGTTGGTCTATCACATAAAATCACAAAAAATACATTTACGTTTTGGTTGTAACATGACAAAATGTGGAAAATTTCAAGGGGTATGAATACTTTTTCAAGGCACTGTATATTGACGAAAAGGTTAGCATCAGGCTTAATTAATCAATAAATATTTGATAATTTTGCTAAATTAAACTATATTCTAAATATGATCTTTATATAAAGTATATCCAAAGTATTTTTTTATTTGGCGAGGGTAGGGAATGATTTGAACAGAGAGATATTTCCCTTCACTTCCTGTCCTGGAGACACAACAGAAAACAAAAAGAAATATTTCCAAAGTAAGGGAAATCCTTTCTTAGTTGATGCCACAACAAGTGCCTCATTGGAAGGTTTCTTCTCTATTCATGTTCTGGTGACAACTGCAAAAATGTTGAATCCCCTTCACTTCCAGTGACAGCAGTCACCAGCTCCTGTTTTCTTTATTGTCTTGTATACTTCAACATTTTGCAAAAATTTTACAGGTAAGTCTAAAATCGTATTTCCTTATTGTACAGTACAGGGCACAGACACCTTTAGATCTTAGAGTGATTGTGAAGTTTTGTTTTTTTTTCAATAAAAATAACAAACTTAGAATACTTATCTGCTCTGTTTGCACAGAGCAGCCTCCTCCTTGGTGCTCCTGGCCCCTCCCTCCTGTCGAGTGCCCCGACAGCAAGCAGCTTGCTATGGGGGCACCCGAGCCGAGTCACAGCTCCCTGTGTCCATTCAGACAGAGCTTGCCCCCTCTCTTTCCTGATTGGCCGACTGATTTTAAAGTCACACCCACGTGACTTTATCAAAGGGGATCCCTTTGATAAAGTCACGTGGGTGTGACGCAACGCGTCAGGGTAGGAGGAGCCAGGTGCCGACGCTTCCCGGGGACGGCCGTACCCGGAAGCCTGAGTGTCTTTACTGTCATTCCGCTGACATTTCCAGATTGTAATGTAAGTTACTACTTTTTCAATAAACGTGTATTGGAATTACTTCACTATGGGAGCATCTCCTTCTTCAGTGTCATTCTGGGGCCGGTGGGAGCGCTGGTGACTCGCTAAAGAATCTGACCCAGATACACCTGTAGGAAGAGGGGGACGGCTGCTGGAACACCATCACACACAGAGGATTACTAACCACTGGCCTGACTTGGCCCACTGGGGGCCGCTGCTAGAGGTGAGAGGCTGGGGGAAACACCTGTGTGCTGCACCAGTTTTTCCAAGTTTATGAATCCAGCACAAAGTCACGATAAGGGCATGCTGATATCAACCATTTATATGGACACTAAGAATCACATTGCATGAAGCATCATTATTGTGGGCTTGATCACAATTTATTGTCACCTTTTTCACAGTTTTCATTTCTATATTGTTATTTTTATTTTATTTTATAATATCCTTTTGTTGTTTTGGGGGAGGAGTTGGACTCTGGAAACCTATTTCCGAATCGGATTATTATGCACGTTGGTGCATTCATGTCACATTTTCTTACACTGGATCACTTTGTATTTAGTATGTGATATAGTGTTGCATCTTATACTATAGTATAGTTTTTATCATATATTGAGTTGAAGAATATTTCACATTTTGGGTGACACATTTTGAGGAATTATATATTTTTTTCCCAGTGTTTGACTGGGTTTTAGTAGCACTTAGTCACTGTTTTACTTAGTTTGAAGAACACTTGATTTTTTGGATGATACGTAGTACATTTTGTTGTATTCACCAGTATCCTTACCTTGTTGATTTCACTGCCCCCTAATGGGTGAAGTGATTATTGTCCATTGAGAGTTTTCTTGTTATTGAGCAGCAAGGAAGCATTTTTCTCATTACTTGGTATACTTAGACTAGCGCCACATAACTTTCATCTCTTATTACGTCACTTATCTAGGGTGGGTGAGGCCACCTCATATGTAGGCAGCTTCTCTTTGTTTTAGTACCCTGATCCTGTGAGAATTGGGTTGTGCGCATTAGTCTTTTACACTTTCATTCCCCCGCATCAAGATGCTGATGACTGAGGAAGTCAGTCAGCCAATTGTCCATCTAAGAAATATGGACCATTTTCATCATTAGAACACCTCTCTCACCTGATAGGCTGGCAACTGTCGTGAAAACTGTCCAAGGTTAGTAGAAGGATTGACTTCCCTGACTCCAGCACGGGGCTCGTCGGCCACCAGGACAGAGATATCCTGGTGTAGGGAGCTTATTCCCCGCAGTCAGTGTGAAACTGAGCTTTCTTTTCTTTAAGCCCGGGTTCACACTATATCGGGCTGCGGATCGCACAGGAGCGCTGTGCGTCCCTGTTCCCCGTTTCAGAGACGAATCAGGGCCGATCCTACGCCTGAATTCGGCCCTGAAACTGAGCCAAAGACGCATAGCGTTTTTGTGCAGTGTGCTCCGCAGCCGCCCCGGAGATATGTGAACCGGCTCCATAGGGAGCCAGTCACATTCTCCTGCTATGCGAATTAGATGTGCGTAAACGCACATCTAATTCGCATAGGTGTGAACCCGGGCTTAGAGTAAGGGATTGCTTTTTCTGCCCCTGACTTCCTTAAAAAAAAGGTGTCCAGTGATTCACAAAAGAATCATTCTTCATCAAACCAAATCCTTTCTAGATGTTTCTTAAAAACTGCCTCTGCTGATTACTTCTGCAACCCAAGGATCATGTGCATCTGGACTGATAAGAGTGCTAGATGAGCAGTGTTGGGTAAGGGTGTCCACCAAAATGTTTAAGCAGTAGCTCAAAGCTGCTGGAAAGGACATCAGCTTTTAAAGTATTATCAATCTGGAGTATTGCTGTATGCGCTTGGCCCAGGCTGCCAGAGTTTGAAAAACAGCCATAGACATTGACAGATGTTGCATGGCAGAAATTGACAGAGCAGAGTGGGCTTTAATGAGTGCCTCAAACCTTTTGTCCACTAACTTCAGTAAGGAAGAAAATAGCCGGATGCATCACAGCACTTTTTGTGGTAGTAACGAAAAACAAACTAAAATTAGCTAAAAGCGCACAGGTGATTATAAATGCGACCACTGGAGGGCCTCTGTGGGGATTGTATGCAACTTCTTCAAATAGAAATAATGTAGTCAATGAATGGCAACAAACATTCAACACAAAAGGGGGTAATTGACTCCGAACAATGCATATGCACTAAATAGAGTCTAAATATAAACATCATTATCATGAAAACTCTATGAAAACCCTGTGAGATGGAAGACAAGTGCATGAGGGTCATGATATTAATAATAGTAAAAATTGGTACAATAAAGTACAAACAATGGATCTCAGAAGTAATAACTGTGTAATAATCAAATAATGGCTAGCTATTAGGCTTTGCTGCCCCCTAAGAAAATGGCTGGGAGACCAGATTGCTTAAAGACAAAAGCAGGGGAGAAAGAGAGGCGCGGACAGCCTCATAGCGTACTCATCTCTTTATCAAAAAAAAAAAAAAGTAGGTAATGCACCTACAGAGGAAAGGGGAGGTGGAGGACTTAGAGCACAACATCAGTCTCTATACAGCGTGCAGTCTGTAAAAGCTGCCGATAGTGTGTGATGATACCCTGGGGCTAGATGTTTAAAAGCACCACTCTCGTACATGCTACCACTGTAATCTCCACTTAAATCTCCTCCTAGGAAGATTAGGGAGTACCCAAGGAGATAAGGGGACACTCCAAAGCTTGGAGACTGAGGTCCAAGGACCCAGGTGCAGAGTTTTGAGAGGAACCTTGAACAATTTAATCATGGCAATATGCACAGTGTGTGCTGCCAGCCCTGCGTTCCATTTCTCTATTAATCTGATATCCGCAATAAGGGTAGGATGATGTCCTATGGGATGCTCAAGACCTTATTCTGTGCAAAAACTATTGCCATGAAGCAGAAGTGCAGCTGTCCTGTGTCCCACAACTGAGGATGCTGGGTAATCTGGTGAACGCTGATGTGGAGATCTAAGCTACAAACTAAAAGAAAGAAGCAACTGGAGCTGTGGTGTGCCCAAGATGGCACCCAGGGCAGAGCTGTGTACCTCCTACAAAAGGCGGGACTATACACTCAGAAGGGGCTACTGTGAGCCCAAATGTGTTGCAGGACTTGGGCTTAAATCACCATGTTATCCAGAAACGCTATGGCCACTATAAATTATTTAAAGTTTTGCAGGTTAGGCTAAGCTGTGAAAAAATGTAAAGAGTGTTGCAGCCCAGCAACACACTGCTCCCGGTCTAAGGTGCTCTACTTGCCCACCTTATATATTGCCCAAGACAGGGGCCCAGTGTACAGGGAATGCCCCCAGGCTGACGTGAGGAGAACTGGGTTTGAGAGAGATTAGAGGGCCACCCTAGGGGAAGGGGGAAAGTTATGGCCTCACCACACGAGGAAACAGCACCTTCCCAGGGGACAGACCACCAGGTGTGATTCTGCACCTCCCCATTGATTGGCATACCCTTTTCTACATGGAGAGGGTCTCTAGGGACTGGAACTAATGGGACTCAGATCACCACTGCCCTGTACCTGTAGAGCACTCTTCAGCTACCCTGTTTGCCCCAAAATAAGACCTAGCGTGATTGTCGGTGATGGCTGCAATATAAGCCCTACCCCCCAAATAAGCCCTAGTTAAAGTCCTTGTAGGTCTTATTTTCAGGGTAGGGCTTGGGGAAACAGGGTAGGGCTTATTTGGGGGGTAGGGCTTATATTGCAGCCATCACCGACAATCACGCTAGGTCTTATTTTCGGGGAAACAGGGCACCTACATTGCGATATACTGTTGTACAGAGGGTGAGTACCACATGCAGAGATCAGTGCTGAAATGTTATAGATAGTTAAATGTTTCTTGCAATGGGGTCTGTGTATGGTTCACCAAGGTGCTGCCTAGGAGCAACCAATCGGGAAGTAGCAATTATATTGCCTCAGGGGAGTTGATGCAGCCAGGTGAAGAAGGGTTTCTTTGTGTGAAGGACCAAGCCAAGTCTTCAGTCTTCTGGTAATTTCAGGAATATAAGCCAGAAACCTGCTTTAAGTAGAGAGAGGCCATCCATCACTTAAGGGCACTAGCAAAGAACTAAGGATTGCTAGGAGTGGGAGGGGTTATATAGGCTTATGTCTTACATCTTAAAAACTGTTTGCCAGGGTTCTCACCTGAAGGTGGCAGCATATAACCCATAGTCAAGACTAAAAGGAGCCTGTGTTCTGTGCTGTACTATTCAGAAATCATCTTTTTGTTACAAAAGTCACATCTCTTTTTTTTAAATAAGTTACAGTAGTTGGATATGTAAAGGGAAACAGACATTTACTATTGATCAAAACTTCATCTGATCATTAGGTAAAAAATATAAAAGTCTTACCTTTAAGATGTAAATATGTTAAAAATTCAACCAGTGTGCGCAGGACATTATCGTCGGACAAAGTTCTATAAAAATTTCCTAGAAGGACACAGATATCATGCATAAAGATTTTAGTAATTATTAGGTATTGTGTACAAATAATCTCAAATATAACTTTTCCTGCTCATTCTGATGATTATATAAGCAAATAATAAACACAACTGAAAATTAGTGTGCTTGATAAATCCTAATGTCTTGCTCCAGCTGGTGTTTGACACAATGGGGTTTATTTACTAAAGGCAAATCCACTTTGCACTGCAAGTGCACTTGAAAGTGCACTTGGTAGTAAAGTCACTGTAGAACCGAGGGGGATATGCAAGGAAAATAAAAAACAGCATTTTAGCTTACACATGATTGGATGATAAAATCAGCAGAGCTTTCACTCATTTCAGATCTACCCCTTAGATTTAGAGCGACTGCACTTCCAAGTGCACTTGCAGTGCAAAGTGGAGTTACCTTTCGTAAATAACACCCAATGGCTTGCATTTAACACCTTGGGGTAGATTTACTAAAACTGGAGAGTGCAAAATCTGGTGCAATGCAGCATAGTAACCAGCTTCCAGGTTTTTTTTGCCAAAGCGTAATTGAACAAGCTGAAGTTAGAAGCTGATTTGCTACCATGCACAGCTGCACCAGATTTTGCTGGCTTGACAGAGTTATAGATCCTTTGCCAGCCAAAATACTTCTCATGTATGCATTTCAATTGTGAGTTGTTTTTCTCAAAATATATTGATACTTTAAATTTAATTTAGGAATATGGTAGGTGTAAACGTAACCACTTGCAGAGCACTCACCCCCAATGTACTGAGGACTAGTACGGCGCTACTTGCTTCCAGGTTTAGGCGCCTTTCACACGGACGGCTATTCTGCCGCAGTTAAAAGCATGTTTTTTTTCCTATGAAATTTAAGACACCCGGCACTGCGGTCAGCTGCATTTGTACAGTGCGATTAGCTGCGGTTGTGTTTACCTGCGGTTTGCCATTTTCATAGCAACCCGACAGGGTACCTACTCATATTGAACGGGTATCTGACTTGGATCCCCGCCAATACCAGGCACTGTGTTTGGTATGAACCTTGAGGGGGAACTCTACGCCAAATTTTAAATAAAAAACAGGCATGGGTGTCCCTCCAAGGGCATACCAGGCCTTTCGGTCTGGTATGGATTCCAAGGGGCACCCCCTACGCCGAAAAAACGGCATGGGGGTCTCCCCAAAATCCATACCAGATCCTTATCCGAGCACGCAGCCCGGTCGGTCAGAAAAGGGGGTGGGGACGAGTGACCACCCCCCTCCTGAACCGTCACAGTCCCTGGGCTTGATGTCACTGTGACGATATAAGGAGGCGGGGTCACCGGGTGACATCACGGATCATGGATTTTTTCCGACGGATGTTGGCTCAAACTTGTCTTGCATACACACGGTCACACAAAGTTGTCAGAAAATCCGATCGTCCTGATGGTGGTGACGTAAAACACGTACGTCGGGACTATAAACGGGGCAGTAGCCAATAGCTTTCATCTCTTAATTTATTCTGAGCATGCGTGTCACTTTGTGCGTCGGATTTGTGTACACACGATCTGAATTTCCGACAACGGATTTAGTGGTAGTGTCAGTTTGCCAGCCACACTATCACAGTACCACTATAAGTCGCTGATCACCACCACTAGTAGTAAAAAAAAAAAATCCAGTGTATATGTACCATAGTTTGTAGAAGCTATAGCTTTCACACAAACCAATCAATATACACTTTTGGGATTTTTTTTTGCCAAAGACATACATTTTAGCCTAAATTTATGAAGACTTTAGATTTTTTATTGTTTTATTGGATGTTTAATGCAGAAAGTAAAAAATAATGTTTTCAACATTTTTAGTATTTTTTTGTTTATATATATATATATAACCCAGTGATTAAATACCACCAAAAAAAAAAAACTATATTTGTGTGAAAAAAAATTATATAAATGTCGTTTGGGTACAGCATTGCATGACCGCGCAATTACCAGTTAGAATAGTGCAGTGCTAAAATGCAAAAAATGGCCTAGTCATGCAGGGGGTAAAACCTTCCGGAGCTGAGGTGGTTAATCCTTACTAAATACTACAAATTACAAAAACAATGAACAGTAGAAACTTTTAAGATTCTAACATTTTTTTTATAATACCTGGAAATTTAGATGTGTATATTGATACATGCACACATTTTTTATAAATATTGTGCTTGAGAATTTATAGTATCAAGGGGAATGGTGAAGAGGTTCCAATTTAGTGCAATGAGCAAAACAACAAAAAAATTATATAACTATTTTAAATTCAAACCCCAGCAGATAAAAAAGTCGCAATTAATTCAGCTCTGTATAATCAAAACATCATCAAATGTATTTTGTAATTCAGGCAGTATAAATTCCATACCTCCCAACATTTTTAGATGGGAATAATGGACACCTACTAGCCAATGTACATAGTCATAGGACACGCCCCCTGCCACACCCCCTTAAAGGAAAATTAACCAAAGAAAAGTTTAATTATATCCACAAGTGCTTTTTATTTACCACCACTATTCCTTTATATTGGCATTTAAAATTTACAAATGCAGCAATTTAAAAATTGGATGAAAGTTTTAGCATTGGGAAACACTTTTTGAAAAATAAAAAGTGCATTTTATTTACAACTATATGGATCAGACCAAAATGAGGGACAAATGAGGAGGAAAGAGGGACAGAGGGACATTGCTCCAAATCAGGGACAGTTACTTGAAATCAGGGACAATTGGGAGCTATGAAATTCCTAAATGTGACCTGGTATTAGCCTCTGGCAGTTTCTGTACAGCAGAGCACAGCCTGGGACAGGAAGAAGCAGCACAAGGAGAAAATCAGCTAGGCTGCAGTGTTTATGTTCTAACAGGCAACTTTCTGATAAGAGGAGAGGGCAGAATGGAAGAGAAGTGAGCTCATAAGTCCGCTGCTTCTCCTTGCATTTCCCAGTCACACACTGGGGGAGGGACAAGAGCCATAAGTGCTATTCAACTGCAAAAGAGAACAATCACATCTCCTGACTTGTACATTTGTAGATGGAATGGATAGAAAGAAACACAAATCTATTGGCAGACAACACAGCAAGTTTTGTACCTTAGTATTTAGTTCTTCACCTGGAGTTCAGTTGAGGTTTTTTAATTCAAATTAGAAAATGACAACTAGCAATTACATGATTAGTTTAATGAAATGAATCATATTTTGTCCTCTTCAAGAAAGGTCAAGCTAAAGTTCTCAATCATCTCAATCATTTAATTATCCAGTCATGCTTAAGCAGCAGTTGTTTACAGTCATTATCATGGCTCCAGAAGTATAAGGTGTTTTTGCAAGTGCTACAATGGTGCATTCATTTAAAAAGCTTACCTAGTTGGATTGAACATTAATTATATTTTTTGCACATCTGAATCAAGCTGATTAAAAGTATTTGCTAAAAAAAATCTCTTATGACTTACAGTTGTGATTATTGATTTTTTTGACTGGATGAGTGCTTGCATACTGACTTCAAACTCAACCTAAAATTAAAGAGAACCACTATTTTGTCTTGATAATCAAAAGCTATGAGAACACAGGCCATGGGGTAATTATTTAAAATACTTGTGTATAGAGACCCTAACAGCAAATTTATCCTATTAGGTCCTGTTTGATCTGTTGAATAAACCATTGGAAGCATTTTTGTATCTGTTTGATATATATATATATATATATAACCTTATTAGAAAATTCAGAGCCATCCCATGGTCTGTGCAAACTTCCTGTGTTATCTCAAACGCTAGAGATCTGAGCGTGGAAGTGGTTGAGTAGCTTAGCAAAAGAAACTGAGCAGGGCTGACATCACTCAATGCACAAAATCTACCCTGTCAGCTATTTTAACCACTTCAGCCCTGAAGAATTTATCCCTTTAATGACCAGGCCATTTTTTGCGATACTGCACTGCTTTACTTTAACTGACAATTGCGCGGTCATGCGACGCTGTACCCAAATAAGTTTGACGTCCTTTTTCCCACAAAAGAGAGCTTTCTTTTGGTAGTATTTGATCACCTCTGCGGTTTTTATTTTTTGCGCTATCAACAAAAAAAGAGCAACCATTTTGAAATAAAAAAACAATATATCAATAGCGTATATTGATTGGTTTGCGCAAAAGTTATAGCACAAACTATGTGATAGATTTAGGGACTTTTTATTATTTTATTTTTTTACTAGTAATGGCAGCAATCAGTGATTTTTAGCAGGACATTGCGGCTGACAAATTGAACACTAAGTGACACTTTTTGGGGACCAGTGACACCAATACAGTGATCAGTGCTAAAAAATGCACTGACACTGTATAAATGACACTGGCAGGGAAGGGGTTAACATCAGGGGCAATCAAAGGGTTGAATGTGTTCCCTATGTGTGCTTTCTAACTATGTGGGGGATGCTAGACGAAGAGAGAGAGAGATCGGTGTTCCTGATTGGTAGGAATCATAGATCTCTCTCTTCCTCTGTGACAGAGCGATGGTCTGCCTTGTTTACATAGGCAGATCGCCGTTCTGTCATTCCCCCAAACTATTGTGGCTGGCCGACAGCCATCGTGGGCGCTGGACACACTGATTGGCTCCTGCTGTGTCCAATCACTGGGGGAGTGGGTCACCTGCAGCGCATGCCAGAGACCACGAAGCGCACACAATGTACAGCCGGGCCACCCTGCCGCAGTATATGTGCAGTGGGCAGTCCAGAAGTAGTTAGACATTTGAAAGTCAAAATTCTTTGTAAGTACAGACACTACAAAATGCCTGCTATTAGGCTCCTTTCATACTGATTGATGAATCGGGTCCGCCTGTCATTTTTTCAGGCGAACTGGATCAGACCATCCATAGATCTCTATGGAGTGGAGAATCTCAGTGGACATGCGTCTGCTGACACCTGCTGAAATCCGATCATTTCTGCTAAAAACAGACGAATGGGGATCCTTTCACCATCTGTCCGGCAGATCAGATCAGATGAGAGTCGGATAAGAACGGATAGGCAGTTTGTTTTCATACAAACACCTCATGAGGAGAGTGGGCTGTGTCTGCTCTGCGTAGTGGAGTGGACACGGACCTGTCATCTGCCTGCTCAGCGGGGATAAGCGGAGAGATCCCCCACCAAACAGGCGGATTGGCTTAAGGGAGTCTGCCCTGTGTGAAAGGGGCCTTACTGTCACTATCCAGAAAACCACCTTCATTATTCTTACTTCTGGACTAGAAATACCAACTGCCATGACAATGTTGATGTTACATTGTTAAGCTGGCCATACACTGTTCAAATTGCATCTACTTCCTGATGAACCAGATAGAATTCACTAAGTGGGTAGCCTTGCCTGCCCCTCCTAACTGATATGCTTTAATTGAAAAATTGAAAGAGCCACGTGGAAAATTGTCAGCTGACAGCCCCATGCTGTTTAGTGTGGATGGAGAAATTGGTTAGATTTTGTTTCGTTCAGCCTGCAGGCTGCATGATAGTGTATGGCCACTTTTACAGTCTGATCACAGAGGAGAAGGAAATGGCTCTTCCTGTTCGCAGAACACTGATAACATTATCTCAGCCTAGGTAAAAATCACATCGCAAGCACTCAAAAACAGCTTTTGAAAGGTAAGAGGTATGCTTTTTTTTCTGTGCTTGTATATTGTGGCATGTTAGGAACTGATTCTTGCAGATTTCCAATATACTGAAAGCTCAATTTTAATCTTCAAAAATGTAAAATGGTTGACACATTCACTTTAATGACACAGATTAAAGAGTTTTTTTTATTTCCAGCTGGTTACTTTGGATCACAGATATGGTGATATGGTTATTAGGCATTTCTATACATATTCTAGCATTAAAAAAAAAAACGGAGCAATACATTCGGATAACTGTTAATTCTCCATCTTTATAAAGGTTTTTTCAGCAGATCTGCCCAATGCATTTGATAATTACTGTAAAAATTACCTGACTTTATATCCTCCTCTGGCTGTAGCTCACGTTTTCCAGCTAATCCGTGTTTGTCATTAAACGATCTATGGTTATCTATTGCATCTGGTAAATGAAATAAATAGGAAAGATTATGTTATTTGCCTTCCGTGTAGCTTAGTACAAAACAGTGTACTGTTATAAGGACGTGGCATAATTACTGTAATGATTCCCATAATGAAACATACATTGTATAGAAGATTCTAGAACGAAGAAAAAATAGGTGAAAGCAACATACAAAACTTGTAAAAAGTGCATTGCATATTTTGAGAAACAACAAAAAGTTCTTCAGGCGAGCAATATAAAGCACATCATTTATTATATGTACAAAATGAGACTTGTGATATACTATAACATATGTGTGGTTATTATGAATTTGTAGTGTGTGTTATATTTGAATTCTTTTGGATGGCTGAACTAAATTAGCCAGGAGGTCTGAATGTATAATGAAAACTTAAGCTGTTGTGGGCTGTGGGTGGTCTTTTAATATATTATATGTGTCTATTCTGAATTCATTTATTTGTAGAACATAGATTATATGTAAAGCAAATCAAAGAGGTTGATTTACTAAAACTGGAGAGTGCAAAATCTGGTACATATGTGCATAGTAGCCAATTAGCTTCTAACTTTAGCTTGTTCAATGAGGCTTTGACAATAAAACCTGACCGTATTCTATGCAGAGCTGCACCAGATTGTACACATTCCAGTTTTAGTAAATCAACCCCAAAGTGTTCAATTTAAGACAACACCACCCTCTTCCCCAGCAGTACATACTCACATTTTTTTTGCTCCACGCAACTCCATTCAGCTGCTGGGAGCAGAAAAAGTAAAGTACAAACAAGTTGCTCAAGTCATACCTTACAGGGCAATAGACTATCCTCAAGTGAAAGTGATTAGCTCAATGCTGTCACTTGAAATGAGTTTCATACTTGCCTGGGAGTACCATGGTACCTTCCTGGAAGGTAGGGTGTTTTTTTGCTCCTGGCAGATAAACAGATTTGCAGTGAAGCCAAGGATTTGTATTTGCTGCTGGTGAGGTGGGGTTAATGCAAATCTGTTGCTTTGTCCTATATACGCAAAGCAACAGGTTTACTCTAATGCTATGTACACACGATAGGATTTTCCCACAACAAAACCGTGGATTTTTTTCCAAAGGATGTTGGCTCAAACTTGTCTTGCATACACACGGTCACACAACTGTTGTCGGAAATGCCGAACGTCAATAACGCGGTGATATACAACACGTACAACGAGCCGAGAAAAATGAAGTTCAATAGCCAGTGTGGCTCTTCTGCTTGATTCCGAGCATGCGTGGACTTTTGTGCATCGGAATTGTGTACACGTGCTCAGAATTTCCGACAAGTCTTGTTGTCGGAAAATTTGAGAACCTGCTCTCAAACATTTGTTGGCAGAAATTCCGACAACAACAAGGAAAATCCTATCATGTGTACGGCCCATAAGAGGATTGAAAGTAAGTGATTAGCATCTCCACTTTATAACAACAAAGCTGTAAAGCTATTTCACTAAACACTTATGCTGGTTGCACACTGAAATTTCTTTCACTCAACCAGCTGGCTGAACAAAAAAAAAAACACATAATACTATATCCACACAGCATGGACTCCTTCCCTGTCAGAATACACTGATCAGTGCTGCAGCCATTGACTGCAGCAGCTGATTGAATGCTGGTTTTAGACCTGTCTAATAATCGGCTTCTGTCGAACAGAGAGGGCTACACACAGATCGATATTTTGCCAGTTCCTGCTGAACAGGCCAAATTGCGATCTGTACTGTATGTACACAGCTTTACCAGCTTTTGAAAAAAGACACAAGTCTGTTTAGTTCAACCAATTGAAAAAAAATGAATAAAAAATAGAAAGCCTCCATATACAGAACTCTGTATCCACAGTTGATCCAGAGGAAGGCAAAATTATATATATAATTCAATGCCTAATAACAATATAGGGATCATTATATATAAAAAAATTCCCTGGTTATTAGAAAGAACTTTCACGCCAGAGAGTTTGCAAGTACTGCAATTCAGTAATGTAATTACTTAATCTAAAGTTACGACAGGCAGCTTAACCTGTCCCTAGCATTGGTGCTATGGCTAGAAGATCTGCCTATAGCGAGACTCAGTAACCACAAGATGTGCACCTAGTGAAATCTGCCTGACACCACCCAACCCCATCACTCAGCCAGTGAGATACCAGTCTTTAAAGACCACTTTGGCTTTACAAACTATTACTAAATAGAATTGTTACTATTATTTCCCTATGCTACTCCTACAGTCCTTCATGTGTCAGCTCTCATTATACAATTAGAGATGAACTTATTTCCGCTATATAAACCCTTAGGTCATCCATACTATAACTCACACCCCAGGTTGCCGAGTGGTCGGGTGGAACAGTAGGATTTGCAGGTGTAAGTGCATAAAATGCTAATTTTGTCAGAAGAGGTCTCTTTAAAGTCTAACTCCAGCCAAAAGTTTTGGTGTTATTTTTTGGTAGAGCAGGGAATGGCTGGAACTGTGAGATGCTGTCTGGTTCTCCTTTGAGGATTTTTTTCTGTCAGATTTGAAATGTTCCCTGTATTCCCACAAATTATGTTTTTCTTCTCTTCCTGTTTTGTCTGACACCTATAACCTGAAAAAGAAGTGATAGATGACCTCCTGCATATGGATACAGACAGGAAGTGATGGAAAAATATCACCCAATTGAGGGTCCAGGCAGCAATGAAAAGCTTTATTATATAAACAGTAAGATCTCATGCACATGGGGGCATTTGCCCACACAGTGTAAAAAAACAAGTATTATTTAGTGCACCAGAGCCCTTGGTGCTATGCACAACCTCCAAAAACATGAAAGGATAAAGGCCACCTTATGCAAGTTGTGTCGCTTAGCTGTATACAGCCACCTTTAACCATTCACTGCTGTACGCAACTGCCCATAGACATGAAAGGATGAAGGCCACTTTACACAAGTAGTGGTGCATACAGCTACCTTAACCTATTCATATCAATGGATAATTGTACACAGCACCAGGGGCTTCCAAGCACTAAAATATACCCTTATTTATGCTGTGTGGGCCAATTTGCCCATGTGCATGAGCCCTAATTGTGGTTGAAAGGCTAAAATGTCTATGACAAATCTTTGCAACTCTCAACAACATAATGTTAATTGTTCTATGAGAAACCAATGTTGGGGAGGTATGACTGAATTCATGAACTTTATGAATGAATGAATTGTATGAATGAATTTCCCAATCCATTAATAACTGGTTTACATTTGCTTTTATTTCAGCATTTTCCTTACCATACTTTTTACATATTTTATGTTCAGTTTGTTATTTCAGTTTATGTGTTTAATTGTGTTTAATTATAAATTCAATTCTGTTTAACACAAGGAATCAGGGTCTGCCCTCACCTAACCTACTTACATTCCCCAGGTGGCTCTTCTCTCCCCATTTCAATGGGAATTTCCTTAACCAGTAAATGCTGATCAATACGACCTGAAATAAGAGATGGCGGCCATTAGCCATTCTAACCAAGCTGGCATCTGGCAGAAACAGACCATCATTATGCCACTTTGATCTACTTAATGAAAATGAGCTCACAGAATCACTGCAGGAGATTAAATTCTCTTAGAATTCATTGCAGAAAATGGCACAAGGTTATAAATCACACAGTAAAATCTTATGCTGAATCATTTGGAGATAAAAAGCCTATGTGCTCTAACATCTGACACTGAACAGGTTATTTTATTTTGCTACAGTAACAAATCAATGTGCATATTAGGGGTGGTATAGAAAAGGGAGCTGTTTTCCATACTTTGTTCATGCTTTATGAAAAGTCTTGAAAATTCATATCCTGACTTATAAGGAATGTGATATTCAAAAGGGCAGTCAATGAAAAATCCATATGTATAGAAAACGGTCCATATATCTGTTTAGGAGACAAAAATACCTACTATATAGTCCTAATTTTGTTAACAATTTAAACTTTTTAAATCCTGGGGTGGTTGAAATTATTGAACAATCTGCAAGAGTTTGCAAATTGATTTGTATTTGTTCTGAGAAAATCTTGAATCTCCTTTATTTTAAGCCTTGGTCGCATGGTTTTCAACTTGTATGAGAACAGTGTGTACAAAAAGCTTTGAGCAGCTTTGTTAAAGCCTTTAAAGAACTCTTCAGTTCCAATTAGGGAATGTTTCCTAATGGGAGTGTTGACTGTCACATGCAACAAGGTGCTAGCAGGCTGCAGCAGGCTTTCAAGAAACTTCAAGTAGTGCCGAAGCTTACCGAAACCTCCTAGCAGCTTGTGGTCAGCACTCCCATTAAGAAACACTTCCTAGTTCTTTAATGGTTCGCCCATTCAGAGGGCATTTGACTGGAAGTGAGGAGGTGTTTTATCGCCTCCTCACCACCTGTTTAAACCCGTTAAACCCTGCCCCGGCATAATGTAATTGTGTGCATTTAGTCAAATGCGATTGTGGGATAAATTTTTGCCATGTCATGATGCAAAGCAACACAGGTGCAGCATATGTACACCCTCCGCTGCTTTTGTAGCTTAAGGAGGAGTGGTTGTGGAGGGCAGCTCAACCACATGTTTTTAAACCCCCCAACCACAAGTGTAATCAAGTACTAAAGTCTTCAACAAATTTTGCCATCAGCTATGCAAAGGCATTGAAAAAGCAGGCTGTACACACTGTTCTATACTAACTGTATATATTTGTTTGTATAAGCAAGGCCTTAGGGAAAACTGTACTGAGAGAAACATGTAGAATGCCACTGCTGACTTAAGATGAACTCAATTCAGCCTGAGCCTGCTCAAAACTGTCACACGACTGCAGGCTGCCAATCATCTGGTGACATCATTGACCTAAAATAGCCACATGGTCGTATTTGATCAATTACATTGTCAATGACATAGCAAGCTTTGAACCCTTGCAGTGACTAACTGATCTGGTAAAGCATGCAATCTTAACCGCTTCCCGACTACCCCACGCATATATACTGCAGCAGGGCTGCCTTTCTGTGCGAAACCACGTACCTGTAGGTGATTTTGTTTCCTGGATATGGGGTGATTGGACAGAGCGGGAGCCAATCACAGATGTCTGCCGGGACCCGCTGATCGTTCCCAAGGAAGACAGAATGGCAGTCTGCCTATGTAAACAAGGCAGACTGCCGTTCTGTGACAGGAGAAGACAGAGATCTTCTGTTTCTGCTAAGCTTCTTACGGTACAAGCACCCCCCCCCCACAGTTAGAAAGCACTCCCAGGGAACACATTTAACCCTTTGGTTGCCCCTGATGTTAACCCCTTCCCTACCTGTGTCATTAGTAAAGTTACAGTGCATATTATTTAGCACTGATCATTATATTAGTGTCACTGCTCCCCCAAAAAAGTGTCAAAAGTGTCACTTAGTGTCCGATATGTCCGCTGCAATGTCGCAGTCCCTTTATAAGTCACTGATCGTGCCTTTTCTTAGTAAAAAAATAAATAAATAAAAATCCCATAAAAATATCCCATAGTTTGTAGACGCTATAACTTTTGCACAAACCCATCAATATACGGTTATTGGGATTTTTTTTACCAAATACATGTAGCAGAATACATATTGGCCTAAATTGAAGCAGAAATTAGATTTTAACATTTTTTATTGGATGTGTTTTATAGCAGAAAGTAAAAAATATTGTTTTTATTTTTCAAAATTGTCTGCCTTTTTTTGTTTATAGCGCAAAAAATAAAAACCTGCAGAGGATGACCAAATACCACCAAAAGAAAGCTCTATTTGTCAGAAAAAGACATTAATTCTATTTGTGTACTGCATTGCACGGCCGTGCAATTGTCAGTTAAAGTAACACAGTGCCGTATCGCAAAAAATGGCCTGGTCATGAAGGGGGGTAAACATTCTGGAGTTGAAGAGGTTAGTGAACAGTTTGCTATGTTTAACCCCTTCCCGCCGACCGTACGCAGATATGCGTACTCGGCTTTCCGGGGTTATACCGGGATGATGCCCGCAGCTGCAGGCATCATCCCGGTACCGTTGTTTACAGCGGGCGATCGGCTACCCGTATATAACAACCAATGCGGCTAAAAGCCGCTCGGTTGTTATACCGGAGGAGCGGGAGGGGACATCTCCCCCCTCCCGCCGCCTCCCGCCGCTGTTACCGGGCCTCCCGTGCGATCGGGAGGCCCGGTGTCTAATTGTGTACCTTCGGCGGCTGTGGGCGGGCTGGAACGAAGCTGTGGTCGGCTTCGTTCCAGCCTTCTCGTTGTAAACGCGGAAGCGACGTCATGACGTCACTTCCCATTTACTCGGCTGCCAATGGCGCCGAATTTAAAAAAGTACACAGTATTCAGAATCGCCGTTTTCGGCGATCTGAATACTTTGAAGTGCAAAGGAGGGATGGGGGTCTTTTAGACCCCCCATCCCTCCATAAAGGGTACCTGTCACTACCTATTACTGTCACAAGGGATGTTTACATTCCTTGTGACAGCAATAAAAGTAAAAAAAAAATATTTTTTTTTTAACACAATTTATAAAGTAAAAAATAAACAAAATAAATAAAAAAAAAAAAAATTTTTTTAAAGTGCCCCTGTCCCCGCGAGCTCGCGCAGCAAAGAAAACGCATACGGAAGTCACGCCTGCATATGTAAACGGTGTTCAAATCACACATGTGAGGTATCGCCGAGATCGTCAGAGCGAGAGAAATAATTCTAGCCCTAGACCTCCTCTGTAACTCTAACCTGGTAACCGTAAAAAAAATTTAAAGCGTCGCCTATGGAAATTCATAGGTACCGTAGTTTGTCGCCATTCCACGAGTGCGTGCAATTATAAAGGGTGACATGTTTGGTATCTATTTACTCGGCGTAACATCATCTTTCACATTATACAAAAAAATTGGGATAACTTTACTGTTTGGATTTTTTAAAATTCATGAAAATGTCCCTTTTCCAAAAATTTGCGTTTAAAACACCGCTGCACAAATACCGTGTGATAAAAAATATTGCAACAATCGCCATTTTATTCTCTAGATTCTCTGCTAAAAAAATATATATAATGTTTGGGAACTCTAAGTAATTTTCTAGCAAAAAATACGGATTTTAACTTGTAAACACCAAATTTCAAAAATAGGCTTAGTCATGAAAGGGTTAACCTGTATAGAACATTTAAATAGGGCTGTTTTCTGTCTTATATGCAGGTAAGTCCATTAGGGAATGCCTGTGGTAATATACATCCCTAAAATCTACAATGTTCCTGCATGAAAAGGACATGTAAAATGGCTAACTGATGTAAAATAGCTCTAAAAACATTATATCCTATTTTAATTACTTATTAGGCGTATATCACATGTATGCTGTTACATAGTTACATAGTTACATAGTAGGCGAGGTTGAAAAAAGACACAAGTCCATCAAGTCCAACCTTTGTGTGATTATGTGTCAGTATTACATTGTATATCCCTGTATGTTGCGGTCATTCAGGTGCTTATCTAATAGTTTCTTGAAGCTATCGATGCTACCCGCTGAGACCACCGCCTGTGGAAGGGAATTCCACATCCTTGCCGCTCTTACAGTAAAGAACCCTCTACGTAGTTTAAGGTTAAACCTCTTTTCTTCTAATTTTAATGAGTGGCCATGAGTCTTGTTAAACTCTCTTCTGCGAAAAAGTTTTATTTCTATTGTAGGGTCACCAGTACGGTATTTGTATATTGAAATCATATCCCCTCTCAAGCGTCTCTTCTCCAGAGAGAATAAGTTCAGTGCTCGCAACCTTTCCTCATAACTAAGATCCTCCAGACCCTTTATTAGCTTTGTTGCCCTTCTTTGTACTCGCTCCATTTCCAGTACATCCTTCCTGAGGACTGGTGCCCAGAACTGGACAGTATACTCCAGGTGCGGCTGGACCAGAGTCTTGTAGAGTGGGAAAATTATCGTTTTATCTCTGGAGTTGATCCCCTTTTTAATGCATGCCAATATTCTGTTTGCTTTGTTAGCAGCAGCTTGGCATTGCATGCCATTGCTGAGCCTATCATCTACTAGGACCCCAGGTCCTTTTCCATCCTAGATTCCCCCAGAGGTTCTCCCCCAGTGTATAGATTGCATTCATATTTTGCCACCCAAATGCATTATTTTACATTATTTTACATTTTTCTACATTGAACCTCATCTGCCATGTAGTTGCCCACCCCATTAATTTGTTCAGATCTTTTTGCAAGGTTTCCACATAATGCGGAGAAGTTATTGCCCTGCTTAGCTTAGTGTCGTCTGCAAATACAGAGATTGAACTGTTTATCCCATCCTCCAGGTCGTTTATGAACAAATTAAATAGGATTGGTCCCAGCACAGAACCCTGGAAATGTTAATGTTGTACATGTCTCTGTCAGCAACCCATGTACAAATAAATACTGTGACAATATACATGAGGTGTTTGGTCTGGTTTGGGATGCATCAATGTCACAGGGTTGTTCATTTACACATACACTTTAAAAATATGACCCTCCAGATCAGCCCCAGAACCAGACAAATAGCAATTTTTAGAAGAAGATGAGCAATGGGAGTCTGCATATTTCTCTCATTATATAATTCCTTTTAAATGCTGGGATATCTGAAATGATACTGTGATTTTGCTATATAAATTTAATTAAATTTAAATCTCAATTTTAGGTTTATTTATGGATTTTATGTTAGTGCTTTATTGATTCGGGGCTAGCTTGCTGACATTTTTAAGACTTGACACTATTTTCCATAAAGAGAAATGTCATCTCCCAGTTTTATTCTAAGGCTTAGCTGTTTCCCAAATTCAGACACATAACTGTCACATTTTTAACAAAGTTTGTCGATACTCTTTACAATATCGTTAATGATTCATTTACATTTATAAGGTGATTTTTTCACATGCAGGGACTCACGAGTAAAGTTTGATAGTGATAGTTAAGGAGCAACAAAGGACAATCCATCTTTATCTAATTATTTTGATGGATGGAGAATGAGAACATTGACTGAGGAAAGGTGTTACTCAGCTCAACCTAATGTCCCAGAAAGGAAAAATTATATAAAAAGGACACTTTTAATTCTTAAAAAACAAAAAAACAAAACAAAATGAAATACATAGGCATGGTATTTCTTACACACAGTTGTATCTTAAATTTCTCCAAGACATTTTTAAAATGTTTCATCAAAATGTAATCTCTTTATTTCTATAGAAGGCTATGTAACTGCTATAGTCCATCAGCACATGGGACACAGTACTGTGTGCCTCTGTATGCAGCAGTACTTTTTGCCAAAGTTAACATACTATACTGTATATATAGTGCTGACATCTCTTTCAAAATGTTACAAAATATAGTGCACTTCAGTGTTGTTTTAGACTGCCCATCTCTGGGCATGTCTCTAAAGTGGAGGTTGGAGAACCAGGCGATCCTGTAATAACTAGGTGTGTCACTAAGATGGAGTCCTACAGTAACTTTCTATGGAAATCCCTCACATATTTTCGTGATCAATGATCAAAAAGGTTGAGCTTTACACAGTTGATTTGGAACCCTCTTTGTAATCTAGTCTATAGTTTGGTCTGCATACACGAACAAAATGAGGAACATCATGTGACATTTATAAAGATATAAAAGTGTCAATCATTTTAAATGTTGTAAGAAAATGTACAGTGCAAAATAGTAAATTTTTTTTTAAAAATAAGCAAAAAATCCACAAAGAGAATATGTTTGTATAAATGGCCTTAAACAGTCAACCTGCCCATAAGTAATATTTTGATTATAGATGAAGAATGATTGAGTCACTATCTAGCTTCCTATAGCTCCTGGGAACTTAAGTGGCATTATGACCATGCCGTAGTTCCTTGCTCTTTTCCCATCTACCTTGGCTTTTGCGTGCCCTCACCCACCTTAAACGGTTCCCCTTAGTTTTGTTATATTCTAATTAATATATGTATAAAATCAAACAGCAAAAATGGGATACTAAATGTGGTAGATTTGAAAGCATAGAATCTCATCACTGAAGTTCTGATAAATATATAAAGCCATTTGGAATTTGAAATGATCAGTGTCTATACAAACATAGCAGACAATTTAACTGCTTTGTAGTCAGCAGCAAAAGAGACCTAGAACAGTCTGACTGCATAATGATTTACATGGGTAGAAATGCCATAAAAACAGATAGGGGCTTTACTAACTGTATTTAAAATGGATAACGTGTTAATTTTAAAAGCTTTCTATGGTGACCCCAAACATCAACACCTATATGAAGTACACAACTGAAGGCTTTTATGTTGCAACTTTGACATTTTTGTCAACGACTTCCGTTCACTTTGAAGGCAGTGATATCCTCCCTGGTTCAGGTGATATCAAATACGAACTTTCATAGAGCCATGTGTACTATAGGACAGCTTCTTGTATTTAAAAAAAACAATGATGGACCTTTCTAATTTGGCCTACATATTCCAGATGTTTAGTATGGAATTAAATGACTGGATCTTTGTAATTTTGACCATTAGTGTATATAGAAAAATCATTTTTTTTCTGTGGGTTTTTAGCTATCTATACTTCTATGAATAGAAGTATAATGTTTCAGTGTGAATGGAAACATTTTTATTACCTTATAGTCATGGCAAGGTGTAACAATGGCTATACTTTTTTAGGTAATGTTTCATCAATACCTCCACTGTGTGTATGTGTTTGTGTGTGTGTTTAATGTTGCAAATATCTCATATAAAATGCATTTAAAGATATATTGTATAAGTAATGTAGCACAAAATCACCCACATATTGAACATACAAAGCTGTTTTAATCACTTACGTGGTCCTAAAAGATATCCTGCACTGTTCAATGTCCAGCCACGCTTTTCTTTACCCTAAAAAGATATTTCATTTAAATCAGAAAATTGCTTCCAATGCAGATTAGAGGCACACTCACAATACCTTAAGGGTATTGTTAAACGTACATTTGCTTGGCTCACCTGAGATTCATAAATTACCTAATTTAAGGTGTGATGCTGACATGAGTTATTATATTTGGTTGAAGTGGGTTTATGATGCATTCTACTTACGGCAACTTCTAAGCTGAAAATGACTTAATTAAATTGAATTAATTAAAATTGTTTCAGTTTGTACACTCTTTTACACCACAGTAGCATGACCGGCACCTACACTGTGTCAGCAGACGACCCTTTTATAGTGAGGATGCTGACATAAAACAAACCCACATTATTGGCCCTTCTAAACAAGCTGGGATGTGGGTAGGAGAGGACAGGAAATGGATAGTGGTGGGGCAAAAACAACAGCACTTTGATGGTAAGGGTGATTTTCTACAGGCTAAGGAAAATATACCACACAAAGTGTGTTGCTTCATTGCAGTAATTTGTAGGTCTGATTAATGGTGGATGGTTTATTGTAACACACCTTTTCACATATATATACTACCAAAAGATGGAATAAAAAGGATGAACTAAAAATGGTGAAGTAATTTATGAGTTGAACAAAATGACTTCTGCTTTCTGAAAATAATATGTTCTCACCTAAATAAAATACTATGCCATCAGCACATCAAGCCTGATCATTCAGCTTTCTTGTACACAACACAAGCAAAACCTATTAAACTCTGACCACCAAAGCATGTAAATGAAAAAGCATTTATCTAAAAGGAGAAATAAAAAAAATAGAAACACAAACCCCCAAGTCCTCCAAGTGCTAGAGTGGGGTTTTTCAGAAGTCCCATTGTTATAGCAATCTGTGTGTGAGGCAGAAGCTGCCTGTTGAGCACATATAATTGAGGAAAAAGAGAGGAGGCAGCAAGACTGTATAGTAAAGGGAGCAAGACAGGATTGTTGGGGGAGCAACAAAATTGAAATAGTATGAGAGGACAGAGAGAAATGAGGCAGCAGAACTAGAGCTTCAAAAAGAGAAAAAAGCAATGATATTAGATTGTGAAACAGAGAGAGGAGGAAGTCAGGCAAGATTGTTGGGAAGACAGTGAGGAGAATGTGGGACTTAAGACTAGATATAGAGACAGAGACCATTGAGATCACATTGTGAGGGTTGGTAGCAAGACTGAATTGTGGAGGAGAGAGAAAAGAAAACAGAATAGACTATAAAGGAGTGGAAAGAAAGGAGGCAGTGAGATAAGATTGTGGAAGAGGAAAAGGATCCTATGAGACTGGATAATGGAGGGGATTGGATTGCCATTATATGATATATATCCTACAAAGGGTAATGGGTGGGGGGGGCAGGACAGAAAGATAGATAGATACATAGATAGATATGTACTGCAGGCTTTGCTGCATATCTGGGCCCATTTTCTCTGTGATGTGTGTGCAGTAGCAACCGCTGGATTAGATAGATAGATAGATAGATAGATAGATAGATAGATAGATAGATAGATAGATAGATAGATAGATAGATAGATAGATAGATAGATAGATAGATAGATAGATAGATAGATAGATAGATAGTAGGTGCAGTTTTAGGTGAATACTCTTGATTAGCTTTTCCAGTGATCTGCTTCACAGCAGATCTTTTTGCTACAAAAAGATGTCTTGTCTGGACTTTTTATTATTACACTTCCAATTCCAGAGCAGGGCACCCATTCAGTCCAAGAATGAATGGGTAAAAGGGCAATAGAATAGGTATGGTTCAGCCCATAGTCTAATGGGTACACTGCACCATCATTATTTAAATTCCCTGTCTTGGATCCTACTGAAACTCAGGTTTGAGGATTCCCAACAATGAAGTGATTTAGTGGGGCCTCAAAAGTACTTCTTTACCATTTATCCAAGCAGACCTGGTAAAGTAAATAGCTGATCACATTTACTGTAAATCCAAACACAATCTGATCCCCTCCCATATTCAGTCATGTTGGCTTCTTTCCCTGTTTCACAATTCCCTCCCCTATTCAGTCGCGTTGCCTTCTTTCCTTCTTCCACAATCCCTTCACCTATTCAATCAGGTTGCTTTCTTTCCCTTTTCCACAATCTGATCTCACTGTCTGAACTCACAAAAAAAATTGCTGTTGATCACACAGTTTTCCCGTATAAGACCCTTTATGTCTCCTTTCCCAAAACATGTACAGTGCAATGTTTATTCCTGGCATAAGGTGCCAAAGAGCAGGGTCCAATGTCAGGATTAAGCAACTGAATTATACATGTGGAGAGTAGCCTCATTAAGGGCATCAACTAAAGAAGAACCTTAAAAGAAAATGGCACTGGGGGTTGTGGCATGCCAAAGGGAAAACAGAGCTGTCATTGTTGAAACAATGTAAACAGAGTAGTAAGTTTGCCATAATGTGCAAACATGCTGTGTACACTAAAGAAATTGTAATTCACATTTCCAGTGTAGTAGTTAGAGATAAACCATAACGTATTTTCCTCCTCCAGTGCCTATATGTATATTTAATAAATTTACTCAGAGCCATTACTTAAGATCTGATGAGACAACAAGACAGGCTACCTAGGGATTGTCTGTTTTGTAGTACAAATTCAATTTACATATATTTAAATAAAAGCTATAAAAATGCAGAAAGAGTTCACATAGCTTTACAGCTAGCCGTAAAGTTGAATCCTCTTTTGCAGTTCAGAAAACAACAAATGACATGGACATATAGATATAATTGTTTAAAATTTAAAAAATCCTAAAAATAAAATAGTAATCTACAATTTTAGCTGTGGTAGCCAGTGTATTAACCTATTTTGCCCATATGTTTAATAAATCTTAATACCATCAAACATCAACAGCTCAGCCTAAGTTATGACAAATGTTCTAGAACCAAAGATCAAGTTCTCATTCTGATTAAGTTGACATCATTGACCCCTGCTTCCAGTTCATAAGACAAAATCTATACAGAACAAAGCAACACTCTCAAAAATATGATATAGTGTATTTGCTAAACTGAAATCAGTGATAATTCACTGAGGCCACTATACATTTTAATAAGTTAAATAACTTAATTAAAAGAATATAAAAGCTGAGGAAAAGTAAATGCTATACAAAATTGAAGTTCTTGTCTATATGCATAATCAGATTCCTTGTTTAATTTTCCCACATAGGAAAATATAAAAGTGAATGGTCACTAAAGGCAAAATCTTCATAATTGTAGAAAAAAATTCTTTCCTTTCTCTTTTCTCCCTCTCTCATTCATTTACCAAAAAGTAGATAATATTCATTCAGCAAAATGAAACTGTGTTCGTTCTGTAAATCCAGTCATTTGCAGGGGAATTTAAACACAGGACTTTGCCTTGTATGTGATTGGATGATTGCAGTCAACAGTTTCAATTAAACATATCTACTTTAGCAAATTGATCTATTTGTGTATATATAAATATATAGAAAATATACTTACTGATAAAACTAATCCAAATGTCTGTGAGATTGTGGCACACAGTATTAAAGACACCAGAAGCAGACTTGTGCATTTTTCCATCTGTATAAATATATAAGTAAAAAAAAATGGATAGCCTAAAATAAGTATACTTTTTTTATTTACATCTTCTTTTTTTTATTTAAGATGAACACTGAAACCTGGCTGGCAGAAAGGAACACAAATGAGTATACAGATTGTAGTATTGAATGTGTATTTTAGTACAGAATATATCTGATGCTAAATTACTGCATTACATCCTACATGTAACTGCTTTCTGAGTTTTCTTCTGCTACTAGTAATCAGACACAACACACTTCCAAGGGATCCAAGCAGTCTCTATGTTATGCCAGGGAACAGGTAAAATATAAGATATATTCTAAAAGTGCTCAAAGTCCCCTCCAAATTTGTAAAAATAATGTTTTCACAAATGTTTTTTGTAATCCCCTGTTAAAATTATACCATCATACTCCTACTGCTACAATAAAAAGGCTGCTATGTGTGTTTGGTCATCAGTACTAAAAGTCTTATTATTTGTTGTATACATGTAATATGCTGAACTACGTTTATGTATGTGCTGTGCTATGAGCATAAGCTCATAAATTTTATCATACATTTTCATATATCACAATTTTTACAAAGCTGTATACTTTTTCAAGATTTTTCATGTAAGTTGAAATACAAAATCGATTTAACCCACTCTGAACTCTGATTGATAATAAAACTTTAAGATTTTTTTTTTGCGAAACGTGACTTCTACTTTTACTGTTATTTCAAAGAGTAAATCATATTGATAGTAATAAATAAATATGTTAAAAGGGTATTGACATATATATACTGCTTCCCAGCTTAATTCTTTGTTCTATCTTATTTGGACTGACAAAAATAATCAAAATGTTAATATAGCATAAAACATCTCATAAAATACTGTCACAACAAAGCTTTGTGATTCTAAGGCATCTTTTCACTGAATTGTTTTTGAAACTCCATTTGTACATAAAATTAGTTTAAAGTGAATAAAAATAATGGAAGATAATAAGAAATACAATAGAAAACTAGCAGCAGAGAAATAATATGAAAAGTGAAAATGAAGCAGAGGACAAACCTTGAGCTGATTTGGGTAGGTGTGTTTGCAGTTTCTGTCCCTTGAATCTTGCAGAGGAGTGCTACAGGTGCTTCCAGCTAGCATGCAGGAGGAGTGAGGTTGTGCAGTGATCCAAGAAAAACACACAGCAAGATTCTCACTGCATTGTATGGCATGCAAGTCTCCCCAGGGTGTTATGTGAAACAGCCAGGGGGCTCTGTATTTATGGTCGGCATCAGCTTGATATTGACTTGTCTCCCTCCCAAGGGTGCATGTAAGGGACTCAGACGTCACTAGATCATTTCCACTCCACAAGTCACTGTACTAAGGGAGGGCAAAAAATTACAGCAATTGAATTAAATGTACTTTGAAGCAATACGAAGGCAAAAGACAGATAACAGCCCTAGTAATTACCTGTGATTATGGTATGGGTGAACAGTTTGTACCAGTCCAAGTAGCTCCAGTCTACTTGCCTCCCCTACTTTAGTCACTTTATTCTGTACATAGAAAGTAATAAAAGTGAAAATTTACATTTCTGCTGCTTGAATTGAAATTTAAATATTTTTTACAATCTGTCAGTGAAAAAATATAAAAATACATGGACTGTTTATGATAAAGAGCATACTATAAAAAAAATATTGATATCCTGCATTTCTGAAAAAGCAGCATCAACATAATATCTAATGCACAATTGTTGCTGTTCAATAAACATTTGTAGTTCAGAAATGAATTGTGACAACCTTAACATAAAAATAAGGTGACCTTATCTATAATTATTTATCTCTGTAGGGTTTTCAAATCCAAATGACGCCTTTGTTTGTGTACAATGAAAGTAACATTAAAATTAAAACTCAAATATGCAATATGTGCTTGAACGCATGGATGGCTTAAAGAGTATTATTGTCATGTCATTAGACTGCTTACGTAATTATATGTGCCCATAGTTTGTTACAGCGATATTGTGCAGTTTATTATTTTTTTAATTATTTAACCTAATCACCAAATGCATGCATGAAAAATGCTTGTTTCACTTGCATCCAATGGAGTTAACTAATGTTCTGGTCATACAGGAAATGGCATTTTACTTATTAGAAGTGGTGAGACTATTTCCCTGAAATGCAGGATGTGGGTGGTGGTAGCCATTATCATTATGTACTTATACAAAATCATATGTGTCTTAAGTAGGAAACTAAAGAATGTATAAATGGAGACAGTGTATTGAGGTCATCACTGGTTGAAAAAAATGTATTGACAAATATTTATAATATTACAGCAAAGTTCTTGACACCAGAATTCATCTTTTCAATTTTTGGCAAATTTTAAATTTTTGAATATGGTGTGCTTGTCTGAGAGGTCTATAAAAGTAAATGAGACCAGCATGTAGGGTGCTATGTAAAAGTGTAATCTCACCTACAGCTTCGGGCTTGAGTTGAAATTGGTAGGTTTAGTCATGTGGCACTTACAACATTTTAGCACCACAACAGAAATACCAAAATCTCATGTAAGATTCTCTACAATTGCTTAGACTACAGAAAATATATTATCTTTAGATTTCTTAGACTGTACTATAAATGTAAACACTCAAAAAGTTAGAAAATGAAGAAATATAATAAGGTAATTGAACAAAATGTTTTTTTTTTTTTCCTTTCTTTTTTTAGTTTTGGAGTAAGGAAGGATTAGAATCCTTCAATATATTATCATTAAATGGGATACCAGTTTCATGCAAAAACAAGAAGCGCAGATGTCCCCACTTACTGTATATTTAAGGAGTGTCGAGCAGGACAGTTAGAGAAGGATAATTCCTAGCCAGGAAGACAGAAAGCAATACAGCAATATTTTAGTTGGGTTAGGAAGGTTTAGATCAGTCAGAGTTGTATTATTGTTGATCATCCTGTATCAGGCCTGGGCACCATCCAGCCACCATTCTGCAAATTAATGCAACCCTGTTTGAAAAGGAGGCTGGAGGCACCATAATACCATTATTAGGGAGGGAGATGGAAAGAGGCAGGGTCAGAGTCCCAGGTAGAACAAGTCTCTGGTACTGTCATGCTACATACTAATCACTACTATATATGCATTCTGGCAGGTAAGCAGAAACCCTCCCAGGGTAAGGGGGGTAGAGTTTGCCTGCACCGAGTGCTCCTTTACCTGACTCATGAGTTTCCTGTAGAAATAATTAAGCTGCTAGGTGCACACTTTCCCTTGTCTATTTATCATGTGCAGGGTACTGCTCTGCCACTTGTATATCAGCCTGCAGGGATCAGTAGATGTCTGCAGCAACTGTCAGCAATGCAAGTGACAACTGGAAAGCTTTGTCTGCACCAGAGCCACATGCTTCAGTCATCACCCACCAGATACTACTTATTGGTATATGTACCATTATTTGTTTTGGCTACATAGTTGGTAAGGTTGAAAAAAAGACACCAGTCTATCCAGTTTAACCTGTGGTGTGTGTGTGTGGCTCTATGTCTTTATGTCAATAGTACATCCCTGTGTACAACCCTGTATTTTGTGATCGTTAAGGCGCCTATCTAATAGTTTTTTGAAACGATCGATGCTCCTTGCTGATACCACTGCTTGTGGAAGAGAATTCCACATCCTTACCGTTCTGACAATAAAGAACCCTCTACGCAGTTTAAGGTTAAACCACTTCTCTTCCAATTTCAGTGAATGGCCACGTGTCTTTTTAAAATTCCTTTCACTGAAAAGTTTTTTCTCTATGCTAGGATCACCGGTACAGTATTTCTACATCACTATAATATCCCCTCTCAAGCGTCCCCTCTCAAGAGAGAATAAGTTCAATGCTTGTAGTCTTTCCCCATAACTGAGATCCTCTAGTCCCTTTATTAGCTTTGTTGCCCTTCTCTGGACTCTCTCCAGTTCCAGCACATCCTTCTTGAGGACTGGTGCCCAGTACTGTACAGTATACTCAAGGTGCGGCTGGACCAGAGTCTTGTAGAGTGGGCCAATTATCATTTTATTTCTGGAGTGAATCCCCTTTTTAATGCATGCCAATATTCTGTTGGCTTTGCAGATGCAGATATCAGGATCTGGAATAGTGACATGTCTACACCATGTGTTAGCTGGCATGGCGGGGGCTATAAAGTATAGACGGGGTGTAGTTCATGAAAACTGAGATCTGGACTGATTCACATTTCAGCCACTATGCCAGCTTCAAATACTTATGCTGTGTCTATTCAAATCCTTAGCTTGGGCTTGCCACCTATTACTTCCAATTTCGGGGAAGTTTACAGAGATACAGCCAATTCTAAATGTTGACTCCTACAAAATTATAATATAGGGTTTCTCCAAAGCTATCAGTAGGTCATATAACATTTTTAGAGAGGTTAGCAACATACAGAGGTCTTGTGACCAATGGTTGTGCTGAGAGCAGCATTTCCACTGCAGTATGGTCACCTATAAAGTGGTCAGAGCTGAACCAAAAGAAGAACTACAGCACGTTATGACCTCTGTATAGATAATGATCTCTTTATAAAAGTTTCCTGGTGCCACTGTTGGAAGTAACTTTACCCTTTGGCAGTCCAAACCAGTCTTATAGAGCTAGAGACTATCTGTGAAAAAAGAAAAGTGTGTGAGTGTGGCGCTGTCCCAAAGTTGTAAAAGAAATGTCTGCATATATACAATTATATCCAAAGTGTCACGTGTGTATTCCCTTAAGTGAAATATGTATGGCAGTTATTACCACTCCTGTGGATTAAAGTGACTGGTGATTTAAACATAAGAAGCATAATGAGTGCAATAAATCGCATCCAAGGTGTCTAGTGCTATATTCCCTCAAAAGGAAAAAACAGTATTAACCACTGCTAAGAGCATGAAGTGGTCTATGTCTAAACACTAGAAAACACAAAGTTGCAATAAATACATCACACGTGACATGCAAAAAATTCTAAAGTGTCTAGTGCTAAATAAATAAATATTAAAATATTGCTCTACAAACGTTGCAAATAACAAAGTGACAAGTGCCCTATAAAGAGGTCACTCTGAAAAGTACTAAACACACGTGCCATGCAAATGGTTCAATGATAATAAACAGTTCATTTGGGTATGTGCCCGGTGCACTATAAGTGAAAAAAGGCGTCCGTTGTGGGATTCCTCAAAGCACACAACAGGTGTTAATCCAGTGCTGGTGTCTCGCGTTGTGATTGTGCAGAGACTCACCAGCTGTATATCCCCTGCAGGGGTATCGAGTAGTCACAGTATGTGCCACTGTGCAGCAGTACTTGGCAAGACCAGGACCAGGATGATATCATAAGGACATAAGAAGAAAGGATTCCATAGTGTGAAACCGTTTAAAACCACTATTTATTAGGTCAGATAAAAAGGGTACTCACATTGTAATGGAAAAAATGAGCGGTGTACAATGCTTAAGCGTCAGCTTTGCAGGGAGATGTCAGCAAGGCGTTCAGTCAAAGGCCACGTCCTACGTACGTTTCGTCACACGGACTTCTACGGGAGCGTGGTCCCTGCATCGTCTCCCCTATCCTTATATGCTGTGCGGTCCGTAGTGCACCTGTGTTCCAGCGGCCATATTTGGTGTGTGTTTGTGTTCCAGCGGCCATGTTTTTGTGTGTCGGCGGCCATTTTCCCTGGGACAGTGCAGACCGAAGCCCGCAGCCCCATGCCAGCGGCCATGTTTTTGTGTGTCGGCGGCCATTTTCCCTGGGACAATGAAGACCGAAGCCCGCAGTCCCAATGAAGTGATTAAATCCCCGTGGAACGGCCTGATACAGCGCTTATTTCCTGGTGACACCTTACTAATATATGGGTCCATTGCATGTGTGTCACAGTAGTAACTATTAGGTTATTTATGCACAATTCTACCGCACAGAATATAGGTGTATAGTAAATGCTTTGCCCTTACTTAGGAAACCTAGACAATAGTGATATAGACAACAGTAATATACTAAACCATATTAAAAATATTAAAATTATGGTTCTACAAAATTTATGACATGACATATATCCTAGCAATACGATATACAAACAGGCAAATTGTTATATCTGGTTATATCTGGTCACATCACTGCTTTCTATTAGAGCTCCCACCCCATCTATCACCCCCTTTATAATTTACACCCCACACATGTTATAGCCATGTCGTTATTCTACTATTGTCAGCCTTAACAAAGTTAGAGCTATCAATAGGCAGTATCTGGGTAATGGTGACTGAAGTATGTGGCCAGGGCTGCCATTAGAGGAGTACAGACAGTGTTGCCATACCAGCCCCATTGGGTCAGCAAGTGTCAGGTAGGCTGTATGAGGCCCAAAGATTTTCCCTATTGGCTGTTCAGGTAATGGATGTCAGCAACATGAAGAGATGTGAAAATTTAGATGGTAACAATGTCAAAAAAGCAACAGATGTGTAAAGTTCACGCAGACACTTGTTACAACAGAGTTTTCAAAACTTCACACAGTACTGCTCTTTCCAAGAGCACCCTTTTTGTGCTTTGTGTAAACTCTTTTTAATAGCACAGCATGCTCAATGGTAAAATGTATAAAAATACAAAATTGAGTTACTGTGACAGATGAGTTCACTCAGTAAATTGGGGACAAAGCTGTCACCTCTGGGGTTCCTTGCTGTTGCAGATATACTACTAATATACATTACTACTCACCAGTGTTCTATGTTAGGTGCAAAACCTTTCATACATGCTCCCTGCTACATGAAATTTTTTTGTAGAGTTTGCCAATCTCCCACCACAACCACTACACCACCACTAATTGGGACCCATCTGTTCTCTCAGACTGCTGTCAGCCTGTCTGTCTGCTTTCAAGTTCCTCTTCCGGTACTCTCATATTACCCTCTGACAAAAGCTTATTGCAGTTGCAATCAAAATACAAATTCTGCAGACCCAGGAGTAACACATTTATAAAATACAAAACAGGTGTAATATCTGAGCTACTATGCAATAATGTTGCTTCTACAAAAGCAGCCAGAACAATTTGTTTGATAGCAAATATAGAAAATAAAATGTCCACATGCGGCACTGAACTAGAACAGTCAAACAGTCTTTCAGAGGAAGGAAAGATGAAATCCCTTCACCAGGTTCAGTGTGTAATATAAAGCACTACACACCACCGTGTCAATCCAATCTCCTTACCAGAAGTATGTGAATAGCAAGCATAATAATAAACCTCAGCAATGGCTCCATAATCTTTGCCTGTTTATCTCCATAGAGGCCCAGGACCTCAAGTGACACTTGAGGCACTTGAGGTCCTTGGCCTCTAAGGACAGAAACAGGCATTCCAACTGTCCCTCTCAAGCGTTTAATTCATTTTGTGCTAAAGAGAATGCAGCAGGAGATCCTGGTACATGCAAAGATTATTGGCTCTTAGAGACCCATCTGACCAGAGACAAAGGTTATGGAGCCATTGTTAAAGTCTATTATTATGCCTGATATTCACATACATTCACTGGTGTGGAGTGCTTTATATTACACACTGAATCTGGTAAAGGGATTTCATCTTTCCTTCATTTGAAAGAATGTGTTCCAAATTTCCAAAGTTCCAAATTTTTAGTTCAGTGCCGCATGGGGACATTACCTTTATAAAATGTTAATATACTCACATCAGGAAAACTATTAAAACAATGACACCCGAGAGAGCTGCATAGTGGTCCAAAATATGTAAAGCCTCCTGGAGTCATGGCCCAGGGTCATGCAAAAAAAGTATTAGGTCATCTGGGTATAATGCTAATTTTTCAACTATAGAACCTACAGTAATACCCAGCACCTGTTCCACCCATCTCAGAGCCGTGGCCAAAGGTTTCATCACTAGGGCGAACAGAGACAGGGACAGAGGGCAACCCTGCCTCATTACCCTCTCCATGGCAAAGCTCGGGAAGAGATTGCCACTGAGTTTAATTTGGGCTGTAAAGGAGATCAATCCACTACCGGAAAGTGGGTCCAAAATTAAAAATTTCCAAGACCTTGGACATGAAAACCAGTCAATGGTGTCAAATGCCTTTTCTATGTCCAAGGCTACATGGACCCTTCTTGTCTGAGTGGCAGAGGAAAGCTGTAGATGAGTTAAAACTCTGCGCAAATTTATGTCTGAGGATTTACTGGGCATAAAGCCCATTTGACCTAGATCAACAAAAAATGAAACGATTCTGACCAAGGAGCAGGACTGTAAATCCTTCCCCGGTTTTAGTATTAAGACCGCATGAGCCTGATACATAGACAGGGGGAGCATATCCGCCTTTAAACAGGAGGAAAACCGGCCTGTAACTTAAAGGCCAATGTAGAGGTGTGTGCCTTATAAAATTCCTCAGGAAGACTGTCCAGGCCGGGAGTTTTATTATTGGGAAAGGACATAATAGCCATCTCTATTTCAAGCAATGTAATTGGTCTGCCTAAGCTCTTTGCATCCTCCTGGGATAGAGATGGGAGAGAAAGAGAAGTGAGTTCACTCCCTATGGTGTCCACTAGAGGAGATATTGTGCAGCTGTATAGGGAACTATAATAGGAATGAAATTCCAATGAGCAGTTTGTTAACATAAAATAAAGATTACGGTATATTTGAAAAATGAGAGCCAATAATGTTGCACAGAATCTACAGAGAGTATTTAAATACTTGTAGTAGGCTGCATTTTCAAAAGTGCATGCAATGTGCAATTTTTTTATCCAATAATTGACACTACAGTGTATATAATTTAGAACTAAAAAGAAAGAAATAATGTATAGATGCCATAGACAGTATTCAAACACTTGGAGTAGGCCACATTTTGTGACAATTGACAATTAGCATGCCGTTTTTCAGTACAAATATCCACACTAATGTATATATATAATTCACAGAGAAAAAAAAATCTTGTACAAACTGTTTAGACAATACTTAAGCACTTGTAGTAGACCAGCCAGCTTGTAATTTAAAAATCCAAAAAAACAACTTTGAAGTGTATTTATTTTACACAAAAAAGCAAGCTGAATATTGTACAGACTACATGCACAGTATTTATGCACTTTTGAAAAGGAGAGATAACAGTCAGCTTTTAATATAAAAATCAGCATTATACTATATGTGTTTTATTGGGGAAAAAAACAACAAAATGTTGTAAGTTTAAGCACTTCCTCTAGGCTGAATTTTAAACAGGAGAAACCACAGCCGGTTTTATTAAAAATCAAATTATTATGTATCTATGTCACTGTAAAAAGCCACCAAAATATTGTAGTGACACTATGCACAGTATTTAGGCATGTTCACTAGGCTGCATTCTAAAAAAAAGGAGAGACATCAGCCAGTGTTTAATGCAAATCAAAATTAGAGTGTTTTTGTTTCACAGAGTAAAAAAGAGAGAAGTAGTGTGCTTATTCTATACACAGTATTCAGACAAGTTTTGTATTAATCAGAAAAAAAAGCAAACATATACAGAATAACCCAAATCAAGTTCCAGAGCATGAACATTACAATCACATATATAAGAAACGAACTGGCTCCAAGTATACATACCACGTCTCTCACACAGAAAAAGCAGCATGTCCTCCACATCATATTCTAGCACTAACTGACATAGTACATAGTTAATCTTGATGCTAACTTTGATACCATACATTAACGCCTTAAAGTAAAATTTGGTTCAGAATCAGTTCTACAGGTGCAAGTCCTGGGATATCTAGCCACTGGGACCAAAGTTTTGCAAATTTGCCTGTGCAACCTCTGTGCTGGAAAATGTATTTCTCTAATCGTAATGGGTCACCCATTTGTATAATCCACTCCTTCAGCGAGGCTGGTTCTGCATCCTTCCAATGCCTAAGTATTAACTTCCGGGCCTGGAATAAAGCTTTACCAATAGCTTGTTTGGGAATGTCTTCAATAGGGAGGTCATCCAGGATGCCCAATAGGCAGGGTTTAGGGTCAGTCGAAATGGTTACCTGGAACACTCTGTTTATAGTATTGAGCACTCCAGACCAGTATAGGTATAGTTTTGGGCATCTCCAGAGAAGGTGTATTACATCCCCATGATCTCTAGTGCATCTAGCACACAACAGATCCTCCCTTAGTCCCATTTTAAATAGCCTTACTGGTGTTAAATTAAATGCTGCGCTATCTGGATGTTAGCATGAGTACCTTGATGCAATGACACAACAAAAAAAATGTGTTGACATGCAAACAAAGTCTTTTACCATAGAGCGTGTGATCACAGCATCACAAACCTTATAATCCACATATGTGTCGAAATGTATAAAGTTCCTCCGTGCTTGTAAAATAAATATATAAAGTGTTTTCGTACAAAATCCAAAAAATTCATACAAAATAAAATCAAAAACTTCATGTATCAAATAAAGTGATCCAAATACATGTGAAAATAAAATAAAAAATATATAATATATTTAAAGTGATCCAGTGATCAAAAGTGCTAAGTGCACACACAATAAATGTCAAAATCTCATTTACATAGTAACATCATTAAATATTGAAGTCCATTCCAAAAATATTCACAGCTTGTACTGGTGATAAAATTTGTGTTCCCGTGTTCACTCAAGTGCTCCCCCCTTATGTGTGTATGCTCACCTTAGAGCGTGTGACCTCACAATTAAGTTCAGTCAGAACACGCTTGTGAACCACCCCTGGGTTCAGTGTCAGTAATGGAGTCCTAGGCTGCTCAGTTCTGCTGCTTCCACATTCGTGCAAAACATAAAGGGACTGGTTAGTGTGATACCGTTTTATAAAATAATTTGATTAATAAACTCAGCAAATCCACCCACATCACTTTCCCATCTGTCAGTGGCCCTGGACAGAAATCCCTTAAAAAAAAAAAAAATGATGCTGATTGCCTACCGTAAAACGGAGTAATTGTCCGTTACCACCGGCACGTGAAAGTTTTAGATCGATTAAAATCAACTAGTCTCCCAGATGTACTGACTGTTGAATTGTATGGATTCCATTTTGAACTTTTCCTTCCAGATAAAGGAATTGAGATGGGTCAAGTCTATGACTGGTCTCCATGAACAGTTTTTCTTTTGTATCATGAACAGAGGAGAATACATGCCTTTGCCTCGATCGTCTTCTGGAACAGGGATGGCTGCGCCTTGATCCAATAAACAATTCACGTAGGTTAACAGGACCTGCTTTTTCTCTTCTAAACCTGGAAGAGTTGTAGGAACAAATCTGAGTCTTGGGGCGTTGTTGAAGACCCACTTGTGACCGGAGGAGACCATCTTGACGGTCCAGTAATCCCGGATTGAGGCCGCCCAGACATGCCTGAAGTGACGAAGACGAGCCCCCACCTGGCATGCCTGAGCGGGCCCAATCTCAAAAGGACTTAGTGGAGTCCTGGTTGCCAGAGGAACCACCTTTTGTGGGTTTTTTGAAAGAGGACTGCCTGGATTTCCAGGACCTTGAAAACTCCCTACCAGGCCTGTAGCTGCGTGCTTCCGTAGCACAATCAGAATTTTGTCTTCTAGGAAAAGAGCATTTCTGATTTTGTAGGCGTTGGTCTTGAGGGAGGAAACCAGACTTACCACCTGTGGCCCAGGTTATGACACTATCAAGTTTGTTGCCAAATAGTGAAGTTCCTTCAAAAGGAATTCGGCACCAAGCTTGTTTGGAAGCCGGATCCGCCAACCATGGACCTCTTAGGACCTCATCCACATTGTCAGACCAGATTCTATAGCTTTGGATACTGCAGCTATTGCAAGTACTGGCTTGCATGCCATTCCTGATGTCAGGTAAATCCTTTTTAGATCTAAATCAATCCGTCTTTCCAAGGGATCTTTAAAATATAGAGTGTCTTCTAAGGGAAGACTTACATATCTTACTAGTCTCATAAGTGCTGCATCTTCCAAAGGAGCTGACTCAAGGTGTTTTACTTCCTCTTCCTTGAAAGGATACAGTTTCAAGACTTTTGATTGCATGGAACTCTTTTTGTCCATCTTGCTCCATTCATCAGATATGATGTCGCCCAGCTCAGAGAGAAAATGAAAATATTGTCGCTCCTTACTGAGCTGTTTCTCTTACTGCTTTCACCAAGGAAGGGACTAAAGCGTATTCAAACCCCATGCCAGGATCTTTCAGATCCAATTCGCTGTCCGAAATAGGAGCAGAATGGCGACTTGGCTGGGAAGACTCCCATGTCTCGTGTAATAAACCTTCTCCCACTGGAGGGCATATTGCGTCTGATGGGGAATCACGGGGCTGTTGAGCCTCTCTTTCCTGCAGAGATTCTTTCACAACCCGCCTCACCATAGATTCTCAGTGCTGGTCTGCACCATCCCTCTCATCTGCGGCTTTAGAGAAGCAGTGATCACAGAAAGATTTGTCTACTGGAACAGACATCCTGCACCCCCAGCATGATTTTTCTGTCTGGTCTCTTGCTAGAGTGAGATGAAGGGGGGGGGGGGGTGGGTGGGGAGGATCTTTACTGCGCTGTTCAGATCTGGAAGGAGATCTACAATGGCTAGACCTGGAGGAAGATTGCCGGTGGTGTGATTTTGATAACCCACTTCCTCTATGGGAACTACGCCATGGATCAGACCTAGAAGGGCTGTGAGAAAAGAAAAACAGAAAAGATAGAGACAGAAATCAGCTAGTGTCCTAAAATCCTACTCTCTTCCCTTGTACAGGCAGAAAAGCATAACTGCAAACATACCTGCTACAAGCGGACTGGCCACTAGAGGGCTGTGAGGAATCCAGGGTGTCAACACAATAGGGAACTGCAGAGACAGATTCACACATCAACTGGCTGACAAAGACCTCATACCCCAGACAATAGAGCTTGTCTTACCTTGAACCGCCAAGATAGTTGCCCCGGGAAGTCGCTGTATCACCCACGATCATTCCCGGGGCTCTGTAAGCTTCCCACAGCTTTTAAAAGTGGCGCCGGTGACTTCATCGACAGTGTCAGACGTGAGACGCTCGCGTGCATGCTCAGGAGAAGCAGCAGAATGTATTTTGGGGTGTAATTCTATATATAACCATACCATGTTTGAACAATATATCATTTAGTGACAAATTTGTGCAAAAAAGGTGTAATTTTCCCAAAACTTGTGGCAAAATATAAAATATTCCATGGACTCAACATGCCTATCAGAAAATAGGTTGGGGTGTCTACTTTCCAAAAAGTCGTCATTTGGGGGGGTTTGAACTGTCTTGGCATTTTATTCACAACATTTAGAAGCTTATGTCACACAACACCCACTCTTCTAACCACTTGAAGACAAAGCCCTTTCTGACACTTTTTGATTACATTTCTTTTGCAAGAAAATTACTTTGAACCCCCAAATATTATATATTTTTTTAAAGCAAAGGCCCTACAGATTAAAATGATGGGTGTTGCAATTTCTTTTTCACACTGTATTTGCGCAGCGATTTTTCAAATGCAATTTTTTTTGAAAAAACACACTCTTTTTAATTTTAATGCACTAAAACACACTATATTGCCCAAATGTTTGATGAAATAAAAAAGATGATCTTATGCCGAGTACATGGATACTAAACACGACATGCTTCAAAATTGCGCACAAACATGCAGCGGCGTCAAACTACATACATTTTTAAAAGCATTTAAAAGCCTTTACAGGTTACCATTTTCGATTTACATAGGAGGTCTACTGCTAAAATGACTGCCCTCGTGGTGATACCTCACATGCATGGTGCAATTGCTGTTTACATATGACACTAGACTGACGCTTGCGGTTGCCTTTGCGCGTGAGCATGGGGGGACAGGGGTGTTTTTTTATTATTATTATTATTTATTTTGCTTTTTTTTTTATATTTTTAAACTGTTCATTTCATTTTTAATCATTTTTATTGTTATCTCAGGGAATGTAAATATCCCTTATGATAGAAATAGGTAGTGACAGGTACTCTTTTTTGAAAAAAAATGGGGTCTATTAGACCATAGATCCCTCCTCTGCTCTCAAAGCTCTGACCACACCAAGATCAGTGTGATAAAATGCTTTGCCAATTTCCCAATGGTGCTGTTTATATCCGGTAAAAACCAAAGTCATGAAATGCTCATAGCTTCCAGTTTCTTAGACCATAGAGATGATTGGAGCTGTTCTGGTCTCTGATCAGCTCTATGGTCAGCTGGCGGAACCAACGTTTGCATTCTCTGGTTCCCTGTTGGGACAGGAGAGCCCTAGAAGACCATGGAAGATGGTGGGGGGGACCACTGCTTATAAAAGTAGTCTAGAGGCTTATTAGCCACTAGGATTGCTTTTACATGAAAGCCAACCGCTGGCTGAAAAGAATGATACCAAGATGATACCTAAACCTGCAGGTATCATTCTGGTATAACCACTCAAAGTCCAGCAACATACCAGTACGTTGCTGGTCTTTGTTGGGTATACATTGTAATGTTCTTTTTTCATGCAGCCTGTGGGCTGAACAAAAAAAAGAGTTTGATAGGTGGGTATGCCCACCATTAGAATACTGCCCTTCATCCACCCACTTCTAATGATGGGCATACATGCACCATTTTTTTTAAACTGTGGTGGTGAAATCACCTCCTACAGCGCTGGAGTCGCTGATTTATGTATTGTGGGAGAAAACACAAGGCGAAAAAAAGGCATACCTGCTAAGCAAATGATGGTTAAAAATAAAACAAAGTAACATTACAGTATAACAGTAATGGGGCGTACACACGGTCGGACTTTTCGTCTACAAAAGTCCGACAGCCTGTCCGACAGACTTCCGGCGGACTTTCAGCGGACTTGCGGCGGACTTGCGGCAGACTTTCTAATGAATGGACTTGCCTACACACGACCACACAAAAGTCAGACGGATTCGTACGTGATGACGTACACCGGACTAAAATAAGGAAGTTCATAGCCAGTAGCCAATAGCTGCCCTAGCGTGGGTTTTTGTCCGTCAGACTAGCACACAGACGAGCAGATTTCGGGGTCCGTCGTAGTTACGACGTAAAGATTTGAAGCATGTTTCAAATCTAAAGTCCGTCGGATTTGAGGCTGAAAAAGTCCGCTGAAAGTCCGGGGAAGCCCACACACGATCGGATTACCAGCCAGCTTTAGTCCGTTGGCGTCCGTTGGACTTTTGTAGACGAAAAGTCCGACCGTGTGTACGCCCCATAATGCCCCGTACACACGGTCGGATTTTCCGACGGAAAATGTGTGATAGGACCTTGTTGTCGGAAATTCCGACCATGTGTAGGCTCCATCACACATTTTCCATCGGATTTTCCGACCAACAAAGTTTGAGAGCAGGCTATAAAATTTTTCGACAACAAAATCCGTTGTCGGAATTTCCGATCGTGTGTACACAAATCCGACGCACAAAGTGCCATGCATGCTCAGAATAAATAAAGAGATGAAAGCTATTGGCTACTGCCCCATTTATAGTCCCGACGTACGTGTTTTACATCCGCCGGAAAAAATCCTAGGATTTTGTTTGACGGAATGTCCGATCAATGTCCGACCGTGTGTACGGGGCATAAGACTTACCATACCTGCAAAGCAAATAAAATAAAACATAGTAAAAATAAAACATTGCAATCTGTGCCTAAAAAAATATATTCCGAAGCATGGGGGCAATCCGCCCCTAATGTTAGGAGAAAATCGCTTCTCCACCCCTGCCCCCATGCTTCGGCATATATGCTCTTTTTTTTAACTGTGGTGGTGAAATCACCTCCAACAGTGCTGGAATCACGGCTTTATGAATTGTGGAAGCAAACGCTGTTGCTGTCAAGATAAATAAACCCGTGCTGCAGCTGAATGGCGTATCTGAAAACAAAAAAAATGGTTAACAATAAAACACAGTAAACAGTAAAGTATAAAAGAATTACATACCTGAAAAGCAAACATGATAAAACATAGTAACAATAAAACATTGCATTGTAGAATACAGTAAAAAAAAAGCAGAACAATAGAGAGAGAATAGAGAGAGAGAGAACAATAAAACGACAACTATTTTTGTTTTTTTTTAAATTTTATTTTATTTTTTTAACTTTTTTTTTTACACTTTTTTTCTGTAACTGTAATGGTTCGGTTTCAGGTTCAGGTCTCCCAAAATGCGATGGCATCTTTGGAGACCCTGTGACTGTGTGTCCTAGTCTGTGCAGTGCTGTACCCTATGCTAATACTCCACTAGTGTGTGGTAGCATTCAAAACATTCACCAATGCTGAGACCAGGATAGTCAGGACAGGAGGGACAATAATAGCGGTTGTCATGCCTATATCCGCGCTTTCTACAGACAACATTTTCTTTGGGGGGCTTGTTGGGTAGGGATACCAGGGAGTACATAAGGAAAATGCCTCTCATGCAGCCGGCTTACTGTATTTGGATTGGGAAGTTGGGCCACAGCACCGTCTGGAAACAGAAGGGCTGTGATGATCTCTTCTTTGAATTTAAGGAAGGATCCAGTTCATCCTGAAGCTTTGTATAGCACATAAGGATTCAGCAGAGCCAATTGAAATAAGTATACAGACACTTTTTTGTACCAGCGTCTGGCCTTAGGGGCAACTAGGTACGGCGTCAACAACTGGTCCTTGAGGTTCACCCATGGGCGTAGCATAAGGGGTTGCAGGGGTTACAATGGCAACCCCGCCCCTATATCCAGGGGGCCCCTGCAGCCTCCCTGTCATATTATCATATCCTCCACAATGTCCAGCTCTGATCTGCCCTAGGGCCCCACAGCCACGCTCCAGTACTGGGCTTCCACTTTGCCTTTCACAGTCCACACCCCTCTGTTCTCATTGGCTGGGGAGAAGCTGTGAGCCATTTCCTGAATGGAGAGAAGCATGGGGTGAGAACAGCCCAGGATGGGGAAGTGTCTGTGCTGTGTGTTGGCAACATGGAATGGTAACCAAGCTTAGCGAGTTAAGAGGAGGAGAGTGCCGTCCTGTAGCCACGATGGGACCAATGTCACTGGTGAGGTAAGACACCTCTCAGTGTCTTCTAATCACTAGATGGGAAGCTATGTACCCCCCACCTGGGGATGTCCGCTTACCCCACTTCCCTGACAACTGGGGAAAAGACACGCAGCTCTGGAAGGTGACCTTCCCCCAACAACCGTCCCAAAACAGAGAAACCTTCAGAAATTGCTAAAACAAATCGCTTAACACCTCCTGAGGGGCTTGAGGCTCCAGATTTCATGTCACGTGGCTTTGCCCCCCCAGATCTAAGTTTTGCCCCCCCACAAGCCCCCTGACCACCCCCTCCGCCCTGAATGCTATGCCCGCTGCTGAGCTTCTTTCCCAGTACAGCACTCTATACTGCTCCTCCTCTGCAGGGCTGAAATCACATTCCTTTACAACACAACACAGCCAGTCAGCCATGATCTGCACAGGGTGTATTTGCATACTGCAACTACACTGCCGTTCCAACGAGGGAATTTCACAGGTCAGAACGGCAACATAAAAGCCAGATACACCCTGCAAAGGCTGATAGACTGTGTGTAAAGGAATGTGATTTCAGCCCTGTGTATTGTGGGTGGGGGGAGGAGCTGCATACAGTGCTGGGATGGGAAAGGAGCTCTGCTAAATGACCTGCCAGGGGTACCTGTCCTCTGATTCTCCAGGGGTGATCCCTGTCCTCTAATGTAAGGAGGAACTCTGGGAACTTTAAACTCTTAAGCCACTTTGAGTATCTTGGCGTGCGGTGGGTGTATCTGCACACACGGTGGAAGTGGTGGGTGGTAGTGGGGGGGCCCAGGTCAACTTTTGCATTGGGGCCCACAAGCTTCAAGCTACGCCTCTAGGTTCACCCCTCCCATATTATTCGTGGTCACCGAGGGGTTTCTCCACAACACCAGTAGCCGTAGGAATTTGGACTGTCGTGTCTGCGTGAAGGGAGGACAGAACAAAAACATTCCGATTATCCCTCCACTTCACAGCGAGCAAATTATTACACTTCAAGCAGGCTCTCTCCCCCAGCCTAAGACAGGAATCTACAAGCCACTGGGGTAAGCCCCGGCGATTAGATCGCACGGTGCCACATGCGCCAATTCCGTGATCAAACAAGTGACTAAAAAGTGGCACGCTCGTTTAATAATTGTCCACATACAAGTAGTACCCCTTTCCGAATAAGGGTGACACCAAGTCCCACACAATCTTACCAGCGCTCCCTATGTAATCTGTGCAGTTCTCCGGCTCTACGTGACTATCTCTTCCCTCGTAAACCATAAAACTATATGTATAGCCTGTGGCCTTGTCACAGAGCTTATACATCTTGACCCCGTATCTGGCACACTTGCTGGGAAGATACTGTTTGAAAGACAAGCAGCCAGATAGTGGCGCAGGGTTTTTTGGCTGGGCGGTGGGGTTGTGTGGCAGGGTGTAAGCTCACTTGCTGGTTGCTGCCTGGCTTACCGGTGCCCATCAATGCTGACCACTAAACTCACCTGCCTAACACACGATTGACCTACCTACCTGACACGCACTGACCTACCTGACATAAATACACTGACCTACCTACCTGATATGCACTGACCTACCTGACATACATACACTGACCTACCTACCTGACACACACTGACCTACCTGACATTCATGCACTGACCTACCTACCTGACACGCACTGACTTACCTGACATGCACTAACCACCTAACATACATACACTGACCTACCTACCTGACACGCACTGACCTACCTGACGTACATACACTGACCTACCTACCTGACATGCACTGACCTACCTGACATACATACACTGACCTACCTACCTGACACGCACTGACCTACCTGACATACATACACTGACCTACCTGACATACACTGACTTACCTGACATACATACACTGACCTAACTGACATACATACACTGACCTACCTGACATACACTGACCTACCTGACATACATGCACTGACCTACCTGAAATACACTGACCTACCTGACATACATACACTGACCTACCTGACATACATACACTGACCTACATACACTGACTGTAGTGACGCACACTGACCTACCTGACCAGGAGACTTCATATGTGCTGCAGCAGCAGCTCACCCGTGGTGTGCGGTGCGCGCCCATCATCACAGCAGGGAGGAAAGGAGAGAGGAGCGAGGAGAGCCGAGCGCCGAGCGGGATCTCATAGTGGCGTGGCGGCCGCATTGTATTTCCCGCCTGCTGGAGCCTGCAGCGCCTATGATGGACATCGCACGTCCCACGGTCCCACCATTGGACCAGTGGGATGTCCATCATAGGCGCTGCAGGCTCCAGAAGGCAGGACCTGTTATGTGACTCGGCCGCACTCGGCGGCACTCGGCGACACTCGGAATCAGATTGGTCCCCGCTCGGCAGTGCTCGGGGCAATTAAAAGAACCTTGCCCACTCGAGACCCGTGGCTTTTTGGGGACTCACTCGGGGCTTCAGCCACGGTCAGCCCCCCCTGCCGATGCCACTGCTCTTCACTATTTGTCATGTTTAGAAACGTGTAGGCCTCTTCACTAGTGTACCTTCGATTTGACATTTTGGTTACTAAATTTACTGGTACACTAGTGAGACTCACAGGAAAAAAGCTCCTGACTTTCAGCGACTGATTCAAACGCTACCAAAAAAACTGTTAGCGCTCGCAGGGATCAGGTCTGACTCTGCGAATGCTGCAGTTATGTGTGTTGTGTTTTTGTAAGTGACAGTGATCGATTAATACTGCACTTGGGTGGGCTGGGCTGGGCGGAGGGGCTAAACGCAGGTGCTAGCAGGTATCTGGGCTGATCCAGCTAACACTGCATTTTTGGGAACCCTAAACTGCGGGGGACGCTAGTATAGATCTGATCAGATGATCCATTCAGAGACGATACTACTAAGGGAGGTGTATGGTGCGTGCGTGGGTGTTAGCACCACTGGCACTAATCTAATGCTAATAGAAGAACACAATAAGTGTAGCGCTATAAAATTATGAAATTATGAAAGCGTCCAATATAGAAATCATTAGACCAACAGTTCCAAATGTACTATAAAATGAAGAGTCATCCTTGTGAATGAAATGAAAAATCTTCAGGAACTGGAAACATCAAGCAAATATGTAAACCTTCTGGAATGGAGACATGCACACCACCACCCAAAAATGAAGAGGCTTACCAGAATGGATGGACCCAACGGGGCGTACGCCGAGTAGGGTCAGATAGGCTTAGATGGTGAGTGACTACAGGTGGCCCGGGAGGGCGATGATAATGGAGTAGTTCACACGTTGCTGTGTCCCTCAAAACGGTGCCAGAACCAAGGGGTGTGGAACAAACGACACGTTAATTGTATCCGTTCAGGGCCCTTTGCATTCAGGTATGAATGCAGGTATCCAGCTGCAGCGTAGTTGAGCTTGCCATAGACTTTGACAGGAAGCAGGGCTGGATGCTGCAGGTGCAGCATCCAGCCCTGCTTCCTGTCAAAGTCTATGGCAAGCTCAACTACGCTGCAGCTGGATGGGACTGAACCCTGTAGGATACCGGCATTCATACCTGAATGCAAAGGGCCCTAAACGGATACAATCAGCGTGTCGTTTGTTCCACACCCCTTGGTTCTGGCACCGTTTTGAGGGACACAGCAACGTGTGAACTACTCCATTATCATCGCCCTCCCGGGCCACCTGTAGTCACTCACCACCTAAGCCTATCTGACCCTACTTGGCGTACGACCCGTTGGGTCCATCCATTCTGGTAAGCCTCTTCATTTTTGGGTGGTGTTGTGCATGTCTCCATTCCAGAAGGTTTACATATTTGCTTGAAGTTTCCAGTTCCTGAAGATTTTTCATTTCATTCACAAGGATGACTCCTAATTTTATAGTAAATTTGGAACTGTTGGTCTAATGATTTCTATATTGGACGCTTTCATAATTTCATAATTTTATAGCACTACACTTATTGTGTTCTTCTATTGGTAATATCTTGTTGGTTGTGTTAGCTGTTTGTCCTTTCTCTGGCAGCACAGAATTATTTTGTACATATTTACTAATCTGATGCTGCCTAGGGCGACGTAGACACTGACTGACGCTAAAACCTAACTGATATCTCCTGCTGGTCAATCAGAGGGTTAAACCTTTATTCGGTAATATACAGTGGGTGCCCTGATGCTATAAAAAACAAGTTAACTAACCAGCGTCACCCGTAACACTAATACGGTGATCACTGGTGACAGGGGGGGGGAAAGGGTTAACTAGGGGGCAATCAGGGGGTTAAAACCTTTACTAGGTAATATAGGGGGTACCTAACGCTATAAAAACCTGACAGTGAGACTAATTGGCTAACTAGCGTCACCAGTGACATAAATATGGCGATAGATTAGTGACACTGATGACAGGGGGTGAAAGGGTTAACTGAGGGGCGATCAAGGGGTTAAACCTTTATTAGGGGGGTTTAGGGGGGTAATCTAGACCTAACGGGGGCTACTACTAACTACCCTAACACTTATTTCACCAATGCAGTGATCAGTGAAAAATCTGAAAACTGCAATTGGTGACACAGTGACAGGGAGTGAAAGGGTTTACTAGGGGGGGGGCGATCGGGGGGGGGGGGGGTGATTGGGGGGTGCCAAGTGTACCTATGTGTACTGGTGTTAGTGTATTGTTGTGCAACTCAAGGATAAATGTCCTCTCTCCTCTCACTGGAATCGAAAAGACCCCACGAGGAGAGATGACATCACTTCCTCCTGTTTGTGTTTACACTTACACAGACAGGGGAAGGTTTTCATTTGTTAGGAGCGATCACCAGGTCCAGACCATAAATCATTGGTCTGGCCCTGGGGACTGATCGCTCCCCTAACGAACTCGACTGTCGCGGGCACGGGGGGACGTGATCGCATCCCCCACCCACGGGGAGGGCGGGACGTACAGGTACAATCATTTGCCCACCCGTGCCATTCCGCTGACGTACATCGGCGTGCGGCGGTTGGAAACTAGTTAATAATAAAAAGGAGGGTTGGGACTTTAAACGAGATGTGTGCTTGAACAAATGAAAATTAATACACAATATTACAAAGTTTATTCCTGAGTTGCACATGAGACATGGTACATTACAGATATGACGAGCTGATGTGCATATAATAGACAACAATAAAAAAGTATTGAAATTTCATTATTGCACATGGTGGATGAAATCCATATGAAGGGTATGATAACGCATAATTGATAAAAACTTTAAAAGCTTGACGCGTTTCGTGGATATAGTTCCACTTCTTCAGAAGCAAATTCAGTATGCATATCTACAAAAAATATAAAAGATATTCCAAATTACTCAAATAAATAAAATAAGGATAAGGGGGAAGAAAAAAGCCAGACACCCAAAAATTACTCACATTTCAGCTACAAAATTAGTCATGGAATACAGAGAACTGAAAGTTGAGGAAAGCTGGAAAATGTCTCCACCTGGAGCTGTGGGGACATAAATCTGCAGGCAGCCAAGGCGGAAAACACCACACTTGAGGGGAGGGAAGGGGAAAAGAAAGAAAAAAGTCAGTACTTTAGCTAGTATTTTTATGTTCATCTGCAGGAGGGAAATGGAACCTATAGGACCCCGGGTCCAGCGGATTTTTACCTGGCTTCAATAATAGTACAATATTGGCCTTTGTCATCCCAAGAAATTCTTTAAGTATGTAAACAGTAAAAAAGGGAGGACAGACCATATTGGCCCCATAAAGAATGAGGAAGGACATCTGGTTACAAAGGATGGGGAGATGGCGAAGGTATTGAATTTATTCTTCTCCTCAATCTTCACGAGTGAATCGGGGGGCTTCAGTAACCAAAACTGCAGTGTTTATCCTCATGACACAACACAGGAAGCACCTCCATGGTTAAAAGAGGACAGAATTTAAATTAGACTTGAGAAACTTAACATTAATAAATCACCGGGACCAGATGGCTTGCATCCGAGGGTACTTAGGGAACTCAGTGAAGTGATTGCCAGACCATTGTTCCTAATTTTTACAGACAGTCTACTGACTGGAATCGTACCAAATGATTGGAGAAAAGCCAATGTAGCACCAATATTTAAAAAGGGCCCAAAATACATCCCTGGGAATTACAGACCAGTTAGCCTAACATCAATAGTATGTAAACTCTAGGAGGGGAAGATAAGGGACTATATACAAGATTTTAGTAATGAGAACGTTATCATAAGCAGTAATCAGCATGGATTCATGAAGAATCGTTCTTGCCAAACCAATCTACTAATCTTCCATGAGGAGGTGAGTTGCCATCTAGATAAAGGAAGGCCCGTAGATGTGGTGTATCTGGATTTTGCAAAAGCATTTGACACAGTTCCCCATAAACGTTTACTGTACAAAATAAGGTCCATTGGCATGGACCATAGGGTGAGTACATGGATTGAAAACTGGCTACAAGGGCGAGTTCAGAGGGTGGTGATAAATGGGGAGTACTCGGAATGGTCAGGGGTGGGTAGTGGGGTTCCCCAGGGTTCTGTGCTGGGACAATATTATTTAATTTGTTCATAAACCTGGAGGATGGGATAAACAGTTCAATCTCTGTATTTGCAGACGATACTAAGCTAAGCAGGGCAATAACTTCTCCGCAGGATGTGGAAACCTTGCAAAAAGATCTGAACAATTTAATGGGGTGGGCAACTACATGGCAAATGAGGTTCAGTGTAGAAAAATGTAAAATAATGCATTTGGGTAGCAAAAATATGAATGCAATCTATACACTGGGGGGGAACCTCTAGGGGAATCTAGGATGGAAAAGGACCTGGGGGTCCTAGTAGATGATAGGCTCAGCAATGGCACACAATTCCAAGCTGCTGCTAACCAAGCAAACAGAATATTGGCATGCATTAAAAAGGGGATCAACTTCAGAGATAAAACGATAATTCTCCCACTCTATAAGACTCTGGTCCGGCCGCACCTAGAGTATGCTGTCCAGTTCTGGGCACCAGTCCTCAGGAAGGATGTACTGGAAATGGAGCGAGTACAAAGAAGGGCAACAAAGCCAATAAAGGGTCTGGAGGATCTTAGTTATGAGGAAAGGTTGCGAGCACTGAACTTATTCTCTCTGGAGAAGAGACGCTTGAGAGGGGATATGATTTCAATATACAAATACCATACTGTTGACCCCAAAATAGAAATAAAACTTTTTCGCAGAAGAGAGTTTAACAAGACTCGTGGGCACTCATTAAAATTAGAAGAAAAGAGGTTTAACCTTAAACTACGTAGAGGGTTCTTTACTGTAAGAGCGGCAAGGATGTGGAATTCCCTTCCACAGGCGGTGGTCTCAGTGGGGAGCATCGATAGCTTTAAGAAACTATTAGATAAGCACCTGAATGACCGCAACATACAGGGATATACAAAGTAATACTGACACATAATCACACATAGGTTGGACTTGATGGACTTGTGTCTTTTTTTAACCTCACCTACTATGTAACTATGTCATAGAGCAGGGGAGACAACGTTGCTCCCTAGCTGCATTGAGTACCTTAAGCAGGGGTGGTAATATAACTGTCCCAAATTGTCTGTAAACCTCAATAGGGAGGCCGTCATCTCCAGGAGCTTTAAAGTTGGGAAAGGAGGTAACCGCCAATTGCAATTCCTCTAAATTTATAGAAATTTATAAATTTATATATATTTATTGCTGTGTAGTAGAAAAACTAGGTAGCTATATTTCCTGTAAGAAGGCCTGTATAGACTTGATAGAATACTCCTGCCTGGATTGATATAAGTCTGAGTAAAAGGTTACCAATTCCTTCATAATGCTGTCAGGTGAGTTCACCACCCACCCTGTCCCATCTTGGAGAGCCCCGATAGTATTCAGATCATTTTAGTTGATCACATTTTGATCAGGAGGGACAGCAATTAGCTTTTAATCCAAAAAAATCAAAAAGGTAAGCCAGCAAAATAGTGTACTAACTCCATACACGGTATTTAGGCAATTGTAGTAGGCCACATTTTGAACAAGAGGGATAACATACACTTAATGCACAAAAGTTCAGTCATCTCAACAAAGAAGATGTGAGCTGGATGCAAACTGAGCTGCCCTTGTGCAGCTCAGTGTACATTTCGAAGAAGACTGCAAACAGTCAGGTAGATGTATTTTTTTTGCAGAAGACACATGCAATAAAGAACCAGTCTGCAAAAAAATAAGAAGACCCTAAAATTATATTTAAATAAAATGTTCCTCCCTCAATGGAAAAAAACTCAAAACACTAAACTTCAACTCTGATGCCCTGTACACACGATAGGATTTTCCGATGGAAAATGTGTGATAGGATCTTGTTGTTGGAAATTCCGACCATGTGTAGGCTCCATCAGACATTTTCCATAGGAATTTCCGACACACAAAGTTTGAGAGCTTGCTATAAAATTTTCCAACAACAAAATCCGTTGTCGGAAATTCCGATCGTGTGTACACAAATCCGACGCACAAAGTGCCATGCCTGCTCAGAATAAATTAAAAGACGAAAGCTATTGGCTACTGCCCCATTTATACTATCGGATTTTCCGACAACTTTGTGCGACCGTGTGTATGCAAGACAAGTTTGAGCCAACATCCATCTGAAAAAATCCATGGATTTTGTTGTCGGATTGTCCGATCAATGTCCGACTGTGTGTGCAGGGCATAAAACTATAAACTCCAAACAGCAAACACTTTTTTTGAGGGGAGTACTAAACTGCATATTGGATGATGGGATGATTGGATTATTGGCTGCAATACTGAGAACTCTCACTGATGTCAGTGTACTTTATACACATACAGTTGCAATAAAAAGTATGTGAACCCTTTTGGAATGATATGGATTTCTGCACAAATTGGTCATAAAATGTGATCTGATCTTCATCTAAGTCACAACAATAGACAATCGCAGTCTGCTTAAACTAATAACACACAAAGAATTAAATGTTACCATGTTTTTATTGAACACACCATGTAAACATTTACAGCGCATGTGGAAAAAGTATGTGAACCCTTGAATTTAATAACTGGTTGAACCTCCTTTGGCAGCAATAACTTCAACCAAACGTTTCCTGTAGTTGCAGATTAGACGAGCACAATGGTCAGGAGTAATTCTTGACCATTCCTCTTTACAGAACTGTTTCAGTTCAGCAATATTCTTGGGATGTCTGGTGTGAATCACTTTCTTGAGGTCATGCCACAGCATCTCAATCAGTTGAGGTCAGGACTCTGACTAGGCCACTCCAAAAGGCGTATTTTCTTCTGTTTAAGCCATTCTGTTGTTCATTTACTTTTATGCTTTGGGTCGTTGTCCTGTTGCAACACCCATCTTCTGTTGAGCTTCAGCTGGTGGACAGATGGCCTTAAGTTCTCCTGCAAAATGTCTTTATAAACTTGGGAATTCATTTTTCCTTCGATGACAGCAATCCGTTAAGGGCCTGATGCAGCAAAGCAGCCCTAAACCATGATGCCCCTGAAGGGATATTTAGCTTAACCACATCCATTTTATAACTTAGTTTCCATTTTGTGTTTTTCCCTGTACTCTATTTCACATATTACTAGGAGTGTAATGTAATCTAGTTTCGTTTCTCACATCCCTGTTATCCTTTGTGTTTCGTTTCCTGTAAAGCACGTGATATCTTAAAAATAATTAGTTTCACTTTTGTCATAAATTATTTCTGTATTTTATTGGATAATTTGTATGACGCGGTCAAGGGGCGGTAGTTTCTGAGAGCCCCCTTTAAATATTCACACCAAAGAATAAAGATTAGATTTGCTCGGTGAGACTTTTGCAGTTTTTATCATTGTCTCAATGGGCTAATCTCACAGGCCTGTGGGGATTGTAAAGTACATCTTATGCAGACTTATCGAGGGTCTAAAAATATCCCTAGACAATCTACATTTGCCAACAGATGGCGGCTCGTCCGGAATTGATCATAATACGTCCGGTGATCTTGCTTTATATTTATTTTTCTCTTGCCGTGATTTATTTAGAGATCGATTCCTTTTAAGGGACCTGTTATTAGTTTTTTAGACCTCGATAGATAAGCCCTGGGTGGGCTTCAAGAAACTGTTCTGAGAAACAGTAAGATAAGCCCTGGGTGGGCAGAAAATTGCTCTGAGAAGCAATAAAAAACCCTGGGTGGGTTTTAAGGTCTTTAAGGAGAAGTCCATAGAATAAGACTGCAGCCATTGTTTCGGGTAAACAGTGAGATTAATAGCTCTGGGAGAGCTTAATGAGTTATACAGTACTGTAATTATAAGAAAAAGTCTGATAAGGTGTGCCGGACAAAACCCAATCTCTTTGCTTTATCTTCCTGTTGCGTAGCTAGCTGTCATAAGATGATTTGTAATCTGTGTAATGTTTGTCTGTGTGGAATTTGTCGGGTGTCGTAAGGTAAGATGACACCTTTTCCACTGCACTGTTTATTTTTAATGATTTATATATGAATGCTTTGACTCTAACGTTTAAGATATAACCTGTACCATACTGTAGTTTGCAGAATGATTCTGGTATTGTTTCAATGAGTAAAAATATTTTCTTTTCCTTGCAGTAATCAGACGTTCAGTGTCATTTTAGGGAAAGAACTAAAAAGAGAACTAAAATATTGGGTGGTCTGACAGAACTAAGTTTTATACCGGAATTATTGTTTTAAGGTTTATTGGTGTTTAGTTTCTGCTGATTTATCTGTATAGTGTTGAATAAGAATTTTAGAGTTTATAAGGAACCCTGGATTGGTGAGTATCCAGGTTAATTTCTTCTTATGTACTAACAAATGTTTCTAAAGTGTTTTGATTGTATTACTGGTTTGTTATTCTGTTATACTGGTCCTCGGACATATCTTGTAGCCAGTGTCCCAGGAGGTTATTCTAAACTAGGTAAGGGACCCTTATTTAGAGAAGGTAAACCAAGGGTTCAAGTTTTAAGGTTTAATTTACATAACAAATTTGTGTTTTAAGAAGGGTTGACAGTGAAGGGAGTAATGTCACTTATTCGAAGAGTAGGGGAGACTTATCATGTCTGTCCCGGGTCTTTGAAGTATTGTGACATTAAGGGACGTTTTTACCAATTAAATTATGGGTAGAGCGTTAATAACACTTTATTAAGGTAATACATAAATTGGTGAGGCTAACTTTTAATTAAAACATGTTATTTGAATAATTCTTTTTGCTACTGACATTTTTTGCGAAGGGAAAGTCAGGTACAAAATTTGGACATTTGGCTTTTTGCCAACAGGGTTCAAGTGCTAATGTCTCACTAACTGTAATAGATAATGGGGAATTGTTTGCAGTATTAGCACTACCGCAATTGAAGGCACTGTTTGAACCTGTTGGCACTCTGGCAAAAATTTTAAATGTAAATAAAAATTGTTTGGTTATAAACATAGGAAAAGTAATAACATACAGAGACTTAGTATGTACAAGAATTTATAATGTTTAGAAAGAAAAATAAAGATGAAAATAGAAAAGCATGCTGTGGAGATCTCCCGGCTGGACTGAGGCTCCCTATAGCATCCTAGCCCAAACATTGTTCACAATGGGTTTAGCAGAGTCATAGGATGGTAAATTTAAGGGTTAAATCAACCTTCTCTATGCTTGTACTGTGTTCCCCGCCTCCTCCCCCTTACATTCCAGAACCAGATAAAAACCTCATCACATAAAGACACACAGCAACATTTTTTTTTTTTAACAGCTTGCAAGCAAAAGTCAGCAGAATCTGTGTTAGGATTCTGGAAAAAAGATTTATAGACGTTTGGACACAAGAGGCAGGATTTGTTCAGTATAACATGCACAGTCTCTTAATACAGACATACTTCAGCAACCTTGGCCTTAAACATGCACTTACAGTAAGACAGGAAATATCAGATTGGGCTACAGGCACTGTAACTGATTTTTGCAAGAAGCTGACAGAGAAGGATGCTGCAGGATGTTTTGACATTCCTAAACAAACACCAGTGCAGACACATTATCAAAATGATTTCTCAGGAAATCAAAAGGGGAAACTTTTATACAAAGAGGGAGGGGGCAAGGACAAAGAGGGAGTTACATACAGAGAAAAAGAGGAGAAAGGAATCTTAAGGGAAATTCTCTCGCCCTACAATACTCCCATTAACCTGGTAATGAAGGCAAATGGTGACTATAGGTTTGTACAAGACCTAAGGGCCATCAATAGCCTAGTGGTACCGATTGCCCCAATAGTGCCTGATGTGCCATCAATACTTACCGCCATACCATACGATGCAGAGTATTTACTGTGATTGATTTAAAGAATTTTCCTTTTCTCCGTCCCTGTAGACGAGGAGACACGGCCACTCTTTGTTTTTACTGTGTCGATTGACCAACACAGTCGTCAGTTTATCTGGTGTAGAATGCCGCAGAGTTATATAGACTCACCTGTGGTCTATTCTATAGTACTCCAAGCCACCCTCTGGACTTGGATTGCCCCTCATGGTTCTGTGCTGTTGCAGTATGTTAATGATCCTTTGATTTGTAGTTCTTCAGAGGAGGACTGCCGAGCTGATAGCCTATCCTTATTGAAATGGTTACATGTATGTAGGGATGAGCTTCGTGTTCGAGTCGAACCCATGTTCGACTCGAACATCGGCTGTTCGACCGTCCATCGAATTGCGAACGTTATGGGCCGTTCGCGCCAAATTCGTGTGGCGCGTCACGGCCCATAATTCACTGCGGCATCGCAGTGCATTGCTGGCTGATGATTGGCCAAGCATGCACTATGACCCGCATGCTTGGCCAATCACAGCGCCGTCAGTAGAGAGAGCTGTAATTGGCCAAAGCCAGGGTGGCTTTGGCCAATTATGGCTCAGGGGATTTAGTACACGCCCCACACTATATAAGGCCGCCTGCACGGCGGCCCTGTGTAGTGTGTTCCGGTGTGCTGATAGAGAGAGAGACAGACAGTGTCATTTGATTTGAGTTAGATAGATTAGGCTAGATCTGTTCCTGCTATTTACATTTAGTGCAGTGCGTCCTGCTCACAGTGTTCAGCTAGATCCATTCCTGCTATTTACATTTAGTGCAGTCAGTGCGTCCTGCTCACAGTGTTCAGCTAGATCCGTTCCTGCTATTTACATTTAGTGCAGTGCGTCCTGCTCACAGTGTTCAGCTAGATCTGTTCCTGCTATTTACATTTAGTGCAGTGTGTCCTGCTCACAGTGTTCAGCTAGATCCGTTCCTGCTATTTACATTTAGTGCAGTGCGTCCTGCTCACAGTGTTCAGCTAGATCTGTTCCTGCTATTTACATTTAGTGCAGTGCGTCCTGCTCACAGTGTTCAGCTAGATCTGTTCCTGCTATTTACATTTAGTGCAGTGCGTCCTGCTCACAGTGTTCAGCTAGATCCGTTCCTGCTATTTACATTTAGTGCAGTCAGTGCGTCCTGCTCACAGTGTTCAGCTAGATCCGTTCCTGCTATTTACATTTAGTGCAGTGCGTCCTGCTCACAGTGTTCAGCTAGATCTGTTCCTGCTATTTACATTTAGTGCAGTGCGTCCTGCTCACAGTGTTCAGCTAGATCTGTTCCTGCTATTTACATTTAGTGCAGTGCGTCCTGCTCACAGTGTTCAGCTAGATCCGTTCCTGCTATTTACATTTAGTGCAGTGCGTCCTGCTCACAGTGTTCAGCTAGATCTGTTCCTGCTATTTACATTTAGTGCAGTGCGTCCTGCTCACAGTGTTCAGCTAGATCTGTTCCTGCTATTTACATTTAGTGCAGTGCGTCCTGCTCACAGTGTTCAGCTAGATCCGTTCCTGCTATTTACATTTAGTGCAGTGCGTCCTGCTCACAGTGTTCAGCTAGATCTGTTCCTGCTATTTACATTTAGTGCAGTGCGTCCTGCTCACAGTGTTCAGCTAGATCCGTTCCTGCTATTTACATTTAGTGCAGTCAGTGCGTCCTGCTCACAGTGTTCAGCTAGATCCCTTCCTGCTATTTACATTTAGTGCAGTCAGTGCGTCCTGCTCACAGTGTTCAGCTAGATCCGTTCCTGCTATTTACATTTAGTGCAGTCAGTGCGTCCTGCTCACAGTGTTCAGCTAGATCTGTTCCTGCTATTTACATTTAGTGCAGTCAGTGCGTCCTGCTCACAGTGTTCAGCTAGATCCGTTCCTGCTATTTACATTTAGTGCAGTCAGTGCGTCCTGCTCACAGTGTTCAGCTAGATCTGTTCCTGCTATTTACATTTAGTGCAGTCAGTGCGTCCTGCTCAGTGTTCAGCTAGATCCGTTCCTGCTATTTACATTTAGTGCAGTGCGTCCTGCTCACAGTGTTCAGCTAGATCCGTTCCTGCTATTTACATTTAGTGCAGTCAGTGCGTCCTGCTCACAGTGTTCAGCTAGATCCGTTCCTGCTATTTACATTTAGTGCAGTCAGTGCGTCCTGCTCACAGTGTTCAGCTAGATCCGTTCCTGCTATTTACATTTAGTGCAGTGCGTCCTGCTCACAGTGTTCAGCTAGATCCGTTCCTGTTATCTTCCTACTGACAGGCAGGCTTGTCTGGTTACAGTATATAAAGCTACCTGAAGAAAATTACAGGTGTTCTATCCCAGCTTAGTGCAGCTACAGGCCATTAGTATGTCTGGAAGGCCAAGAAAGAGAGGCAGACAGTCACAAGCCAATAAGAGAGGGCAAGCAGGCTCTGTGTCTAGTGCTGGTCGTGGAGACGGTGCATCCTCATCAGCACGTGGCCATGGGACACGCTTGGCCTTTTTTTCGGCAGCTGGCCGTGTTGAGCCGCAACATGCGGAAGACTTGGTCGAGTGGATGACCAAGCCGTCCTCATCCTCCTCATCCTCTCTCACCCATGCCCAGGGTGCTTTGTCTGGCAAAGCAGCGGCCTCTTCCCTCAGCTCAATGTCATCAGTGACTCCTTCCCTAGCTCCACCATGTCCTCCTGAGGATTCCCTCGAACTGTTTGACCACAGTGTTGGGTACATGCTCCAGGAGGATGCCCAGCGTTTGGAAGGCTCTGATGATGATACTGAGCTCGATGAAGGCAGTAACATGAGCACGGACAGAGGGGGTGCCCAAGAAGGACAGCAATCTGGCAGTCATGCTCCCCCTGCTGCAGCATACTGCCAGGTTTGCTCCAGTGATGAGGAGGGAGGGGATGATGAGGTCACTGACTCAACGTGGGTGCCTGATAGGAGAGAGGAGGAGGAGGAGGAGGAGGCACATCACCAACGAGGCAGGATGCCCTCCAGGGGCCAGCCTAAGGGCAGCACATTGACTGCATCACACCCCAAAGCTCCACATGTGCAGGGCGCTGCAGTCTCTGCGCGTTATTCAAAAAGTTCTTTGGTGTGGGCCTTTTTTGAGACGAGTGCATCAGATCGCACCGCTGCTATTTGCAACATATGTCTCAAGCGTATCTCGCGTGGCCAAAACATCTCCCGCTTGGGTACCACATGCTTGACCAGACATATGTTGACCTGCCATGCAGTTCGTTGGCAAGCATATCTAAAAGACCCATACCAAAGAACAAAGAGGATCTCTCCTTGCTCCTCATCAGCTGAGATTTCCAACCCCACTAGACCTTCAGTCCTCTCTGAGACCTGCAGTGAGAGGAATGAAGGTGTAGAATTAGGTGTGTCACAGCCAAGTACTTGTGGGCAATCTGCTTTTGGTACACCGACGTCAGATTGTACCAGGCAAATTTCCCTGCCCCAGCTGCTGCACCGCCGAAAGAAGTTTGCTCCCAGCCATCCACATGCCCAGCGGTTGAATGCTAGCTTGGCAAAATTGCTAGCACTTCAACTGCTGCCTTTTCAGTTGGTAGACTCTGCCCCCTTCCGTGAGTTTGTGGAATGTGCGGTTCCTCAGTGGCAGGTACCCAAACGCCACTTTTTCTCACGGAAGGCGATTCCGGCTCTCTACCGGCATGTGGAAGGCAATGTCCATGCCTCGCTGGACAGGGCGGTCAGCGGTAAGGTGCATATTACCGCTGACTCATGGTCCAGCAGGCATGAACAGGGACGTTACTTAAGTTTCACGGCGCATTGGGTGACTCTGCTGGCAGCTGGGAAGGATGCAGGACAAGGTGCAGTAGTGTTGGAGGTTGTTCCGCCACCACGCCTCCAAAATGCTGATTGTGACACACCTCTCTCCTCCACCCCCTCCTCTTCTTCTTCCTCCATGGCCTCTTCCTCGGAACCAGCGGTGCTCCGTAGGCGTTCAAGGGGCTACGCAAGTACGCAGGCCAAAAGATGCCATGCGGTGCTTGAGCTGGTGTGCTTGGGGGACAGGAGCCACACTGGGGCAGAGGTTCTGTCAGCTCTGCAGGGGCAGGTTCAGAGGTGGTTGACGCCACGCCAACTTAAGGCAGGAATGGTGGTTTGCGACAATGGCACCAACCTCCTCTCTGCCCTCCGACAGGGACAACTGACCCATGTGCCCTGTTTGGCTCACGTCCTTAACTTGGTGGTGCAGCGATTCTTGGGCAGGTACCCGGGCTTACAGGATGTCCTGAGGCAGGCCAGGAAAGTCTGTGTGCATTTCCGCCGGTCATATAATGCCAGTGCTCGGCTGACGGACCTCCAAAAGGAGTTTAACCTGCCCAAGAACTGCCTAATCTGTGACATGCCCACCAGGTGGAACTCAACGTTGGCCATGCTGCAGCGGCTGCACACGCAGCAGAGGGCCATCAATGAGTACCTGTGCGACTATGGCACCAGGACAGGGTCAGGGGACCTTGGTTTTTTTTTCCCCACGCCAGTGGGCCATGATCAGGGATGCATGCACTGTCCTGTCACCATTCGAGGAGGCCACGAGGATGGTGAGCACTGACAGTGCATGCATCAGTGACACTGTCCCCCTTGTCCACCTGTTGGAGCACACGCTGCGTGGAATAATGGACAGGGCACTTGAGGCAGAACAGAGGCAGGAAGAGGAGGACTTCCTTAGCTCTCAAGGCCCCCTTTATCCAGACAGTATTCCTGCGTGCCCGCCGATCACACAGGAAGAGGACGAGGAGGAGGAGGAGGAGGAAGATTGTGTCAGTATGGAGGTGGAGCCTGGCACTCAGCATCAGCAGTCTTTAAGGGATCAGTCCCAAGGAACACATGGACTTGTACGTGGCTGGGAGGAGGTGGCTGCGGACGTTGTTGTCCTTAGTGACCCAGAGGACTCCGGACCGAATGCCTCAGCAAACCTACGCTGCATGGCCTCCCTGATCCTGCAAAGCCTGCGTAAGGATCCTCGTATTCGTGATATCAAGGAGAAGGACCAATACTGGCTGGCAACCCTCCTTGATCCACGTTACAAGGGTAAGGTTGCGGACCTTATCTTGCCATCGCAGAGGGAGCAGAGGATGAAACATCTTCGGGAGGCCTTGCAGAAAGGTCTGTGCAACGCGTTCCCAGAGACTGGGAGGTTACAAACTCCTGTTTCTGGACAACGTGTTGCTGAGGCTTCGGTCAGTCAAAGAAGGAGCGGTGGAGAAGGTGGCCGTCTGACCGATGCGTTCAGACAATTTTTTGGTCCGCAGCCCCAAGGTATGATCGGTTCAAGCAACCATCGCCAGCGTCTGTTTTACATGGTGCAGGAATACCTAGGGGCAAGATCAGACTTGGACACCTTTCCCACCGAAAATCCTCTGGGTTACTGGGTCTTGAGGATGGATCACTGGCCAGAGCTTGCACAGTATGCAATTGAGCTACTGGCCTGTCCTGCATCCAGCGTTCTTTCGGAACGCACATTCAGTGCTGCTGGAGGCGTGGTAACCGATCACAGGGTGCGTCTGTCCACTGACTCGGTCGATCGGCTGACCTTCATAAAAATGAATCAGTCTTAGATCACCACCAGCTACCAAGCACCTGATGCTGATGTAACTGAATAATTTTTTTCAGATCCCTGAGTAATTATCCTCTTCCTCCTCAATCATCACGCTGATAGCTTGTAAGAACATTTTTGGTTCTGGGCGCCACCACCAGTGCCTAAGGCACAATTTTTCAGCCCCTGTTTAACAGGGGCGTGTAATTACAATTTTTGATGTAATACTTTGCAGCAGGGCTCGTTCCTGCATTCCAACTAGAGTGTCTGTGAGGGGTTGCAGTGTTGTGGCACCAGCACCAGTGCCTAAGGCCCAATTTTTCTGCCCCTGTCTAACAGGGGCGTGTAATTACAATTTTTGATGCAATACTTTGCAGCAGGGCTCGTTCCTGCGTTCCAACTAGAGTGTCTGTGAGGGGTTGCAGTGTTGTGGCACCAGCACCAGTGCCTAAGGACCAATTTTTCTGCCCCTGTCTAACAGGGGCGTGTAATTACAATTTTTGATGCAATACTTTGCAGCAGGGCTCGTTCCTGCGTTCCAACTAGAGTGTCTGTGAGGGGTTGCAGTGTTGTGGCACCAGCACCAGTGCCTAAGGCCTAATTTTTCAGCTCCTGTTCAACAGGGGCATGTAATTACAATTCTTGATCTAATATTTCACAGCAGGGCCCTGTGAGGGCTTACAGTGTTGTGGCCACAGCAACACCTAAGGCCCAAATTTCTGCTGAGTATATAGGGCAGGACCCTACTTTCAAACATCTAACTTACAAACGACTCCTACTTGCAAACGGAAGGAGACAACAGGAAGTGAGATGAAATCTACCCCTAGGAAGGGAAATTCTCTCCTGTAAGAGTTAATATGGGAAAACAATTTCTCCTTTCCACTGATGCTTTCCAATCCTTGTTCCACAAAAAAACCCAAATTTTCAAAAAACATTTTTCATTGGGACAAAAAAGTGAGGTGAAATCTTCTGAAGAGGAGGAAAGACAGCAAAACAAATGTCACAGGGGTGATAACCCTTCCCTATGTTTTCCAAAAAGCTTAAAAAAGATTTTTTGGCTGGAGCTAAACACGTTAAAAATGTACCCGTTCAAAATTACAAAGAGATTCTACTTAACAACAAACCTACAGTCCCTGTCTTGTTTGCACCGCCTGTATACTGCTGTTCAGAGTATATAGGGCCTTTCCTTATTTTAATTTGGGTGCGGGGTTCCCCTTAATATCCATACAGGACCCAAAGGGCCTGGTAATGGACTGGGGGGGTACCCATGCCGTTTGTCTCACTGATTTTCATCCATATTGCCATGACCCGACATGACATTAAACCCGCAAGCAGTTTTAAATGAGATTTTTTCCTTTAAAAATGACATTTGGTGCAGGGACTGTTCTAAACATGGGAAACACGCGTCACTTTACAGGCATACTATAGACACCCCCCAGGTACGATATTTAAAGGAATATTTCACTTTTTTTTTTTTTACTTTAAGCATCATTAAAATCACTGCTCCCGAAAAAACGGCCGTTTTTAAAAGTTTTTTTTGCATTGATACATGTCCCCTGGGGTAGGACCCGGGTCCCCAAACCCTTTTTCGGACAATACCATGCAAATTAGCCTTTAAAATGAGCACTTTTGATTTCGAACGTTCGAGTCCCATAGACGTCAATGGGGTTCTAACGTTCGTGCGAACTTTCGGTCCGTTCGCGGGTTCTGGTGCGAACCGAACCGGGGGGTGTTCGGCTCATCCCTACATGTATGTGGTCACAAAGTGTCTAAGAAAAAGTTACAATGGTGTAAACAGGAGGTTGAGTACCTAGGGTTTGTGCTGTCTCCGGGAGTTAGGAAAGTCAGTCAAAAAAAAGAGCTGTCGCTCTTGTGGGTTTGCCCCGCCCACTTACCAAGAAAGACATGCTTACCTTTCTTGGAATGATTGGTTGCTGCTGCCAATAAATACCTGACTGTTCTTTCTATGACAATATATTGAGACAAGCAACCCTCTCTGAAATGTCTGATACTGTAAAATGGTCTGATGAAATGTTAAATGTTTTTGCCATGTTGAAATTTGCAATGGTTACCAGCCCGAGCCTCGGCCTCCCTGAAATATGGCAAAATGTATAACTTGTTTGCCAGGGAAAATTGCAGAACCATGGTGGGAGTACTGGCCCAGGAACATGGTGGGAGACTGCGCCCTGTAGTTTTTATTTTTTTCTCAAAGATGGTCCCGATGCAGGTTCAAGGCATGCCCGTGTGTCTCAGAACTCTAGCGTCCTGTACGATGGTGGTTGAGATGGCAACTTCTTTCACTCTGGGACACTACACCACACTTCACACCACCCACAATGTGTCAATCCTGTTGAAAAATTTACATACACAGCACATGTCTGCTCAGAGGTTGAGCAGATATGAGGTGATTTTGCTGTCCAATCCAAAATTGCACATCAAATATGCTTCTCCCACTGCAGGCCCAGCGCCAATTTTAAACGCCCTTTTAGGATTAAAAGGAGAACAAGTTAAGGGCGTGCCACAACATGACTGTGTTGACCTCATTCACCGAGACACATCACCCAGGTCTGATTTGTCTTCCACAGCACTACCAGATACACAGAATGTTTTTGTGGATGGTTCTTGCTCTAGGCCAAATGATCACACATACCATGCAGGGTATGCAGTTGTGCAGTTTCCAGATGTTATACTTGAGGCCAAGCCTATCTCATGTCAATCAGATCAGGCTGCTGAATTGCACTCACTAGAGCATGCCAGCTCTTTGAAGGTCAAACATTTACACTGACTCGAAGTATGGGTACGGCGTGGTACACGACTTCGGTGTGATATGAAGTAGGCGTGGCTTCGTGGCAGCAGATGGAAAGAACATTTCACATTCTTCTTTGGTAATGTTATTGCTAAAAGCTATCCAGCTACCTAAAACACTGGCTATAGTACATTGCAGAGCTCATACAGGCCAACAGACAGAGATAGCCAGGGAAAACGCTCTGGCTGACCTTGCTGCTAAACAAGCTGCTATCTCACAGACATCCAAATGGCTATGCTGATACCTGACCTATCCCCATTTGAACAGTCACTTGCATATCTCCAGGATTATGCCTCAAATTATGAGTTAGGGGACTGGGATAAAAAGGATGTGCAGAAAGATCCGAAAACTGGACTTCTCTGCAAAGAGGGGAAACCATGTATACCAGCGGCAAGTGCATCACTCTTCATCTCACAGTACCACAGAATAGGCCACGCAGGTATACAGGTCACGGCGGATCTGCTGATCTTCTGAGTAGAGATTTTAATATTTTCAAGATGGGTCGAACTTTTCGTGACCACAAAAGAAGATGCACAAACAGTAGTGAGGATCCTCACTCAGGAAATCATTCCTCGATGGGGATGCCCACTTCGAATAAACTCAGACAATGGCCCAGCTTTCATGGCCAGGTTCTGCCAGGACTTGGTAAAAACTCTCAAGATAGAATGGAAGTTTCATATTCCCTACCACCCTCAAAGCTCAGGGATAGTAGAAAGAATGAACAGAACAATAAAAGACAAGATAAGAAAGGCCACAGGAGGAACCTTTGCCAACTGGAAAAAGGCACTCCCAGCAGTCCTGGCAGAAATAAGAATGACCCCATCCAAAACAACAGGGTAGTCACCTTTTAAAGTTTTGATGGGTAGACCTTTCCCCACCCCATGGGCCAGAGCACCTTTAATAGTAGAAAGGGACTTAATACAGGAAGAATATGTAAGAAAATTGGTTGAAACATTGAATACAGTCGAAAGAAATGTTGCTCGCACCTCTCCTTTTTCTTCACAGGAAGCTACTCACCCCTTCAAGGTGGGAGACACCGTGGTGGTCCAACAGCTGAACAGAAATAAGAAGCAAGAGCATCCCTTTGGACCTCCTACCACAGGAGTTGCAGTGACCAGAACAGCCATCCTAGTGGAAAACTGCCAGTCCTGGATCCATGCCAGCCGAGTAAAAAAGCCCCAGGAGCAGGAAGGAGACCTTGGATAAAGGAGGCCCTCCAGCAGAAGTCCAAGCAGATGAAGGAGGAGTTCCTGGGAAAGCAGGTCCGGCCAGAGAAGATGACCTCGCTTATTTCACCACAGACTTCTGGCAAGGCATTTTGCCTCCTGATCCTGATCTCTCTGATAGTGCTCCTGCCCACCTGGATCATCACTAACTGTATCTACCACCCTGAAGATTTGGGTGCAATTAAAAGTATCTGTGGGAACGCAAACACACAAGAGAACATTGCAGTGACACAAGCTAGAACAAAGAGAGAGATCGGAGATAGTTTTACTGATAAGATGCTTTTGCTAAAATTTAAGTATGCTTATGCTCAAAAAAATCAGGGTATGAAGAATGTTGGGATATGTAGCAAATTACATCCTAGTACTGCCCGAATTCCCTTTTGGCTGTACCTTTAAATATCTCCTCCTTCCTCAACGAGACTCCTCCTGTCTTCTTAACTAACATATCCACTCTGTACATAAATAACACTGTTACCTTTCCAATAGCAGGTAAAACTCATTCCCCTGATTGGTGTTTTAATTTAGGGAATGAGACACAGACTAACTCCTCCATTTGTAGTAGGGCAATATTTAACATTTCCATGTGCGAATCTAGAGGCCAGTATACACCCCAGATACCCCCTCAAACATTGCAACAAAAGGGAATTGTTCTATAAACAAGATATTGCCTGGGCATGGTTTCCTTCTTGGACAGGATGGGGTATAGACATGATGAAAAGGTTGAACAATTATTCAAGCATATTGGATGAGATAATGGAGAGGAATTCAGATGACATTGCTATGTTAAACATAGAAACTAGAGCAATTAGAAAACAGCTAGAACTACATGAGTTAGCTATAGAAAGCATGAGTGCAGCTCTCACAGGTTTATGTGAAATGACTGAGGACTACGAATGCTGTACTTGGATCTCTAACATGAGTGCCAAGGTGCCTGACTACTATGATATTTATCCTTGCTCTGATTCTTTACCTCTGGTTTAAGTGTTGTATTTGCATAATTGCACGCATTCAATCTCCTAATGATAAGGTTCTATCCTACATGATATACATGAAGAATCATCAGGCAATCTATGCCACAATCCCAAAGAAGTACTAGAACACTAGATAGAATGTAGAGATCATCTTATATGATCTAAGAGGGGATTGAAGGGATATTTAGCTTAACCACATCCATTTTATAACTTAGTTTCCATTTTGTGTTTTTCCCTGTACTCTATTTCACATATTACTAGGAGTGCAATGTAATCTAGTTTCGTTTCTCACATCCCTGTTATCTTTTGTGTTTAGTTTCCTGTAAAGCACGTGATATCTTAAAAATAATTAGTTTCACTTTTGTCATAAATTGTTTCTGTATTTTACTGGATAATTTGTATGACGCGGTCAAGGGGCGGTCGTTTCTGAAAGCCCCCTTTAAATATTCACACCAAAGAATAAAGATTAGATTTGCTTGGAGAGACTTTTGCAGTTTTTATCATTGTCTCAATGGGCTAATCTCACAGGCCTGTGGGGATTGTAAGGTATATCTTATGCAGACTTATCAAGGGTCAAAAAATATCCCTAGACAATCTACATTTGCCAACAGCCCCCACCACCATACTTCACAGTTGGGATGAGGTTTTGATGTTGGTGTGCTGTGCCTCTTTTTCTCCACACATAGTATTGTGTGTGTCTTCCAAACAACTCAACTTTGGTTTTATCTGTCCACAGAATATTTTGCCAGTACTGCTGTGGAACATCCAGGTGCTCTTGTGCAAACTGAAAACGTGCAGCAATGTTTTTTTTGGACAGCAGTGGCTTCCTCTCTGGTATCCTCCCATGAAATCCATTCTTGTTTAGTGTTTTATGTATCGTAGATTTGCTAACAGGGATGTTAGCATATGCCAGAGACTTTTGTAAGTCTTTAGCTGACACTCTAGGATTCTTCTTCACCTCATTGAGAAATCTACGCTGTGCTCTTGCAGTCATCTTTACAGGACGCCCACTCCTAGGGAGAGTAGCAGTAGTGCTGAACTTTCTCCATTTATAGACAATTTGTCTTACCGTGGACTGATGAACAGCAAGGCTTTTGGAAATACTTTTATAACCCTTTCCAGCTTTATGCAAGTCAACAATTCTTAATCATAGGTCTTCTGGGAGCTCTTTTGTGTGAGGCATCATTCACATCAGGCAATGCTTCTTGTGAAAAGCAAACCCAGAACTGGTGTGTATTTTTTATAGGGCAGGGCAGCTGTAACCAACACCTCCAATCGCATTTAATTGATTGGACTCCAGTTGGCTGACACCTCACTCCAATTAGTTCTTGGAGATCTCATTAGTTTAGAGGTTCACATACTTTTTCCACCTGCACTGTGAATGTTTACATGGTGTGTTCAATAAAAACATGGTAACATTTAATTATTTGTGTGTTATTAGTTTAAGCTGACTGTGATTGTCTATTGTTTGACTAATGCCCCGTACACACGGTCAGATTTTCCGACGGAAAATGTGTGATAGGACCTTGTTGTCGGAAATTCCGACCGTGTGTAGGCTCCATCACACATTTTCCATCGGATTTTCCGACACACAAAGTTTGAGAGCAGGCTATAAAATTTTCCGACAACAAAATCCGTTGTCGGAAATTCCGATCGTGTGTACACAAATCCGACGGACAAAGTGCCACGCATGCTCAGAATAAATAAAGAGATGAAAGCTATTGGCCACTGCCCCGTTTATAGTCCCGACGTACGTGCTTTACATCACCGCGTTCAGAATGATCGGATTTTCCGACAACTTTGTGTGACCGTGTGTATGCAAGACAAGTTTGAGCCAACATCCATCGGAAAAAGTCCTAGGATTTTGTTGTCGAAATGTCCGAACAAAGTCCGACCGTGTGTATGGGGTATTAGATGAAGATCAGATCAGATTTTATGACCAATTTGTGCAGAAATCCATATCATTCCAAAAGGGTTCACATACTTTTTATTGCAACTGTATATATGGTAATGAGTCTGTTTTTTCTAAAAATTTTATTCTGTCCTGCAGTGCTTGATACAATGTTACAAGAAGCAGCTAATGTTTAACTGTTCACTTGCTAATGGAAAAATTACATTTGACCTGTTTTTGATGGGAATATGGGTAGAATTATTATTTCTCATGGGGTTTATGGGAGGAATATCATGTTAACACCTGACAATGAACACATTTAACCCATTATTGATAATAATATGCATATCATTATTTTTCTACATGGGGATGATGAGTGGAATATTGTAGTTAAACATATAAAGAAATATAGTGAATAATGAAAAGTGTATATTGTGCTGTGACCCCATAATCCAGCAGCCGGCACGGCTGTAGAGCTAAGTAGGTAGAAAATAAATAAGTGCAGCGCTATGATTGCAAGAAAAGGGAAAAATTGCATGTGATTCAAACATATATGTGACAAAATGACACAAACTCTAACATAATAGATGTGAATGGATATTAAGCAATGTGCTAATATAGTGACTGCACTACATACAAATGTCCAAATTGAACGAAATGATGAAATACAGTCCAATTAGGTTTGTGATCCAATACACATGTGAGAAGTTGCTGGCATTCCTGGGAACCTTGGAGTGAAAAATGGAAGCAAACACCACCACCGTGAAAGAGGGAGGAGGCTTAAAAGATAATATTGACTTGGCGGGGCATATACCACCCAAGTCAACAAGGCTTGTTCGGTTCAAACCACCCAATGGGGGACAGCAGATCCTGGAACTCTGTCAGTCGATCAGCCTTAGGCGGTCATGAGATGTTAGCTTAAGGCTCCAGGAGTCTCGGGGAGCATGAAAACTTATTGCCACAGGAAGGGTATCATGTAATAGAAAAAGGGGGCTGACATGGCGTGATACAGTTTAAAAAGAAGGTGGTTTATTAAAAATGTAAATTCAACACTCACATTTGGAAGAAATTGATACAGCATGTAAAAGCATGAGGCGATTTTAGCAGAAGGTCCACCCAACGCGTTTTGACTGTACAGTCGTCATCTGGAATAAAGCCTTGTTGACTTGGGTGGTATATGCCCCGCCAAGTCAATATTATCTGGTAAGCCTCGTCCCTCTTTCACGGTGGTGGTGTTTGCTTCCATTTTTTCACTCCAAGGTTCCCAGGAATGCCAGGAACTTCTCACATGTGTATTGGTTCACAAACCTAATTGGACTGTATTTCATAATTTCGTTCAATTTGGACATTTGTGTGTAGTGCAGTCACTATATTAGCACATTGCTTAATATCCATTCACATCTATTATGTTAGAGTTTGTGTCATTTTGTCACATATATGTTTGAACCACATACAATTTTTCCCTTTTCTTGCAATCATAGCGCTGCACTTATTTATTTTCTACATACAAAGGAACATATTCAACCCATTTCTGATAAGAATATGCATATAATTATTTTTCTACATGGGGATTATGGGTGGAATATTACAGTTAAACATACATGGTTTGGGTAAATATGACCTCGGTGGTATGGATGTGTCATTGCCATCATCCCATATGAATCTAAAGAAAAACAAATAATACCTCTAGCGGGATTTTTAGGGCAATGAAGACAAAAATATTGCTAAAATCAATTTATAATGTATTAATAATAATAATAATTTTTTGTTTATGTAATTTCTATTATACATATAATTTGAACTGGAATGCTCTACCATCGTTCCCACCCGTCATCACTGCAATGATGATTCTTTTGCTGTTTCCCCTGGATTGTCGCTCCCGCGGGCGCTGCTCCCCCTTTTTTTGGGGGGGCTGGGCGTGCGGAGACTCGGGACCTACCACCCCTCTCTCGGATATATCCAGGCTGGCCCTATACCTACCCGACACAGGGGGGGCCACACAGCTCCCTTTAGCTGTGGGGCCCTCCTTACCCGGCCATGCAACACTGCTAGGCGGGAATCCCTGTGTCGGTGGTTATTAGCCCTTCTCCCCCTCCCTGGGATCGGTTACTCTTTCCCTCGGGGGGGAATTAGTGTGGTTTTTGTTTCAGCCAGGAGGGATTTAATATACATCCTTTAATACTTTTTTGATTTTCAATTCCACTTTATCCACTTGTATCCCCCTTCCCCCGCTCCCTTTCCCCCCTCCCCCCCTGGCTCTCTCTCCCCCACCCGGTCTATTAGACCATGAAGGGAGTTGCTCTGGGATACCACCGGGGGATCCGCGGGTTCGGCTGCATCCACCACTGATGCAGCTTTATCCCTGTATCTTTAGTCATTACGAGATTACTTTCTATGGGCAGTGCCCATTTCCAAGATGGCCGCGAACGCTCATCAGCGTCACCTCTACCCTCCTTGCTTGACGTAAGGCGCGCCGACAGGTCGCGCATGCGCAGACCCCTGTAGTGGAGCGGGTTGCCTAGGTAGCACTCGGCGTCCTTACGCTGAGTGCCTCTGACAGCAACGACCTCCACTAGCCGCGCTATTGGCTAGCGCGGCGCTGGGTCTCCGCCCCACAAACCGCGCCTTTGGCTAGCGCGGCGTTGGGGCTCCGCCCACTTACCAATACACACCACATATAGGACGCCAAAGACGGCAAATGGCGCCACTCTTCACTGGACACTCATCCAGACACATGGGACAGGCTTAAACCTCTGAACACCACGGCATACCCTCACCCGGCTCTCCATGTAACCATCAGCCAGTCATCTCATAGTAAGTGTGCCTTACCACTTATATCTGGGACCCCCCATCCCTGTTAGGTTTGGGCACCCCACACTTAGAACTCAAGGGATATTATTTATCACCCCTTTTTCCCCACTAGATGCACTGGGGGGCTTGTCCATACTCAGTATTTAGTTCTATATATTTTCTGCCCCATTATAGATAGCCTTCAAAACTTTTTTGAGGCTAAGGACGCCGAACTTTTGGATCGTTTATCTACATCCAGTCGCCTTGTAGAGTATTAGGACGGTCTGGGCCTTCTCTGACGAGGGGTGTTCCCGGTCTTCTGGCATGCAGCCCCCCTCCGAGCTGTCCTGGGAGAGCGTGAGTCACATGGGAATACAGCCTTTGCAGGGGATATGTATGGTGGTCATTGTACAGTTCATAATAGTTTTTTGTTCTTTGGTTTTTTTAGATTGTGATGTATTTCCCTGAAGAAGACTTGTATCATTAGGATCTAAACGTTGAAACGCGTTGGAATTCCACTACCACACACCAGGGTGGCCATCTTGAGTGACCACACTGGGTAGTGGGATACATCACATTTTCTTTCTATATTTTTTTATATATACAGTCAAATTTCTGCATCTAATTGTGTATTGGAGGCTTTGTTAAAATCGCCATATGTTTTGGCAGCCATTCTACTCATTCATTGTTTCATGACCATTTAGTCACATGATTTTCTGGATAACTTTGTAACCTACATTTTAATGTTGTATAAATAAATTGATTTTAGCAATATTTTTGTCTTCATTGCCCTAAAAATCCCGCTAGAGGTATTATTTGTTTTTCTACAGTTAAACATACATAGGAACATATTTAACCCATTTCTGATAAGAATATGTATATAATTATTTTTCTACATGGGGATTATGGGTCTAATATTGTAGTTAAACAAATATAGAAATATATTAAACCCATTTCTGATAAGAATGTGCATATAATTATTTTTCTACATGGGGATTATGGGTGGAATATTACAGTTAAACATACATAGGAATATATTAAACCCATTTCTGATAAGAATATGCATATAATTATTTTTCTACATGGGGATTATGGGTGGAATTATGTGGTTAAACAAACATAGAAATATATTAAACCCATTTTTGATAAGAATATGCATATAACTATTTTTCTACATGGGGATTATGGGTGGAACATTGTAGTTAAACATACATAGGAATATATTAAACCTATTTCTGATATGAATATGCATATAATTATTTTTCTACATGGGGGTTATGGGTGGAATATTGTAGTTAAACATATATAGGAACATATTTAACCTATTTCTGATAAGAATATGCATATAATTATTTTTCTACATGGGGATTATGGGTGGAATATTACAGTTAAACATACATAGGAAGATATTTAACCCATTTCTGATAAGAATATGCATATAATTATTTTTCTACATGGGGATTATGGGTGGAATATTGTAGTTAAACATACATAGGAATATATTAAAGTCATTTCTGATAAGATTATGCATATAATTATTTTTCTACATGGGGATTATGGGTGGAATATTGTAGTTAAGCATGCATAAGAACATATTCAACACATTTCTGATAAGAATATGGGTAAAATTATTTTTCTACATGGGGATTAAGGGTGGAATATTGTATTTAACCACTTCAATACAGGGCACTTATACACCTTCCTGCCCAGACCAATTTTCAGCTTTCAGCGCTGTCGCAGTTTGAATGACAATTGCGCGGTCATAAAACACTGTACTCAAACTAATTTTTTTTTGTTCCCACAAATAGAGCTTTCTTTTGGTGGTATTTGACCACCTCTGCGTTTTTTATTTTTTGCTAAACAAATAAAAAAAGACTGAAAATTTTGAAAAAAAATAAATGTTTTTTTTTTGTTTCTGTTAAAAATTTTTGTAAATAAGTAAGTTTTCTCTTTCCCTTATGGGCACTGATAAGGCGGCACCGATGAGGTGGCACCAATGAGCGGGCACTGACGGGCACTGATGATGGGCACTGATATGCGGCACTGATGGGCACTGGTAGGCGGCACTGATGGGTGGCACTGATATGCAGCACTGATGGGCTGTGATAGGCGGCACTGAGGGGCACTCATGGGTGGCACTGGGTGGCACTGGTGGGCACTGATGGGCACTGATAGGTGACACTGATGGGCACTGAAAGGCTGCAAAGATGGGTTCTTATGGGTGGTACTGATGGGCACTGATAAGCGGCACTGCTGGGCACTGATACGCGGCACTGATGGGCACTGATACGCAGCACTGATACGCGGCACTGATAGGCATCCCTGGTGGCACTGGCAGTGGAAGGCATTGTGAGTGGGCACTGACTGGCTGCTGCCTGGTCATTGATTGGCAGCTGCCTGGGCACAGATTAGTATTTCCCTGGGGGTCTAGGGGGCATACCTGGTGGTCCAGTGGGGATGGCTTCCCTGGTGGTCCTGGGCGGCTTCCCTGGTGGTCCTGGTGGGATCTATGGGGGGCGCTGTGCTGATAAACAATCAGCACAGACCCCCCCCAGTAGGGAGAGCAGCCGATCGGCTCTCCTCTACTCGGGTCTGTCAGACGCGAGTGAGGAAAAGCTGATTACCGGCTCTTCCTATTTACTTCGTGATCAGCCGTGATTGGACATGGCTGATCACGTGGTAAAGAGTCTCTGTCAAAGACTCTTTACCTAGATCGGTGTTGCGGGGTGTCAGATTGACACCCCGCAACAATGATCGCCACGATGTGCGCCCCTGGGGCGCGCAGCGGCTCAATATCCTGCGGACATCATATGACTCCCAGTCAGGATATTGAAACCACTTTGCCGCCGTCATTCTGCTATATGGCGGGTGGCAAGTGGTTAAACATACAGAGGAACATATTAAACCTATTTCTTTTAAGAATGTGCATATAATTATTTTTCTACATGGGTATTATGGGTGAAATATTGTAGTTAAACATACACAATACCCATGTAGAAAAATAATTATATGCACATTCTTAAAAGAAATAGGTTTAATATGTTCCTATGTATGTTTAACTACAATATTCCACCCATAATCCCCATGTAAAAAAAAATTATATGCATATTCATATCAGAAATAGGTTTAATATATTCCTAAGTATGTTTAACTATAATATTCCACCCATAATCCCCATGTAGAAAAATAATGATATGCATATTCTTATCAGAAATTGGTTTAATATATTCCTATGTATGTTTAACTGTAATATTCCACCCATAATCCCCATGTAGAAAAATAATTATTTAACCCATTTCTGATAAGAATATGCATATAATTATTTTTCTACATAGGGATTATGGGTTGAATATTGTAGTTAAACATACATAGGAACATATTTAACCCATTTCTGATAAGCATATGCATATATGTTCCTATGTATGTTTAAATACAATATTCCACCCATAATGTCCATGTAGAAAAATAATGATATGCCTATTCTTATCAGAAATGGGTTAATTATGTTCCTATGTATTTTTAACTACAATATTCCACCCATAATCCCCATGTAGAAAAATAATTATATGCATATTCTTACCAGAAATGGGTTGAATATATTCCTATGTATGTTTAACTACAATATTCCACCCATAATCCCCATGTAGAAAAATAATTATATGCAAATTCTTAAAAAATTTTTTTTAAATATGTTCCTATGTTTGTTTAACTACAATATTCCACCCATAATCCCAATGTAGAATATTATTGATATGCATATTCTTATCAGAAATGGGTTTACTATATTCCTATTGTGAAAGTGAGAGCCCCTGTCTTAGTGAAAATGTGTGTAAAATGCACACAGGACTCTCAAAGAAGCAATTTGAGAAGTTCCAGCAAAAGATCGGTGAGCAGAGAAAACTATGCTTTAAGTTTTCTCTGGATTTTGTAAGTCTGGATTGGGGCTGGAAACTTGAAGACTTCAAAGAGCATTGGGAGGGATGGAGTCTTTAGTCCTGGGTCCAGGTTTTGGGACTCACCGGCACACTGATTGTTCAGGTGTGTGTGGGCCTGATAGCAGAGTCAGGACCATGATTCTGGGCTCCACCCAGAGAAACAGGAGGTCTCCAGGAGTCCAGGCTTGCAAGGGAGAACCCAGAGAGTGCAGGTGTGCAGTGAAGTATCCAGAGAGTGCAGGCTGCAAGGTGAAAGCCAGAGACCTGAGTCTGAGGTTGCTGACAGTAGTCAGTAGAGCTCCATGTGGGAGCCTGAGCAGTGGTGTGTCTGCTGCTGAAGAGAGCCAGGCGGCTCAGTATTTTTGTTTGCAATGCTGCATGTGTAAGCCAGGAGGCTGAACATCCTTTTATTTGTTGCTGGAGGTAAAAACCCCCTGCGAGGGAAACCACGTTTGCTGGAACCTTGTTTGATTCTCTTTAAAAAAGTGGGCCAAAAAGCCCTGAAAAGGAATCATTTGTGTGGACTGTTCTCGCTAGCAGGTGCTACACTGAGCTAGACAACCCCCAAACCTCACACTATATATGTTTAACTGTAATATTCCACCCATAATCCCCATTTAGAAAAATAATTATATGCACATTCTTAAAAGAAATAGGTTTAATTTGTTCCTATGTATGTTTAACTACAAAATTCCACCCATAATCCCCATGTAGTAAAATATTTATACCCATATTCTTATCAGAAATGGGTTAAATATGTTCCTATGTATGCTTAACTACAATATTCCACCCATACCTCACAACCCCCAAACCTCACACTATATATGTTTAACTGTAATATTCCGTCCATAATCCCCATGTAGAAAAATAATTATATGCATATTCATATCAGAAATAGGTTTAATATTCCTATGTATGTTTAACTACAATATTCCACCCATAATCCCCATGTAGAAAAATAATGATATGCATATTCTTATCGGAAATGGGTTTAATATATTCCTATGTATGTTTAACTGTAATATTCCACCCATAATCCCCATGTACAAAAATAATTATTTAAAGTGGAGTTCCACCCAAAAATGGAACCTCCACTTTTTGGATTCCTCCCCCCTCCGGTGTCACATTTGGCACCTTTCAGGGGGGAGGAGGGAGCAGATACCTGTCTAATACAGGTATTTGCTCCCACTTCCTGGCTTAGATCACCGCGGCGCTTGCGGTGACCTACGCCACTTCCAGCGCCTACACTGTCCTCCACCGCTGTATTCTGTGAGACACAGAACACAGCAGGGATTAGAGAGGACGCGCAGCGCGACTCGCGCATGCGCAGTAGGAAACCAGGAAGTGAAGCCGCACGGCTTCACTTCCTTATTCCCTCACCGAGGATGGCGGCGGCAGCAGCCGAGAGCTGACTGATGGATCGGCTTCGGCTGCCGACATCGCAGGCTCCCTGGACAGGTAAGTGTCCATATATTAAAAGTCAGCAGCTGCAGTATTTGTAGCTGCTGTCTTTTAATTTTTTTTTTTTTTTTTAGCGGACCTCCGCTTTAACCCATTTCTGATAAGAATATGCATATAATTGTTTTTCTACATGGGGATTATGGGTGGAATATTACAGTACAACATACATAGGAATATATTAAACCCATTTCTGATAAGAATATGCATATAATTTTTTTCAACATGGGGGTTATGGGTGGAATATTGCAGTTAAACATACACAGGAACATATTAAACTTATTTTTTTTAAGAATTTGCATATAATTATTTTTCTACATGGGGATGATGGGTGGAATATTGTAATTAAACATACATAAGAATATATTCAACCCATTTCTGATAAGAATATGCATATAATATTTTTTCTACATGGGGATTATGGGTAGAATTTTGTAGTTGAACATACATAGGAACATATATGCATATTCTTATCAGAAATGGGTTTAATATATTCCTATGTATGTTTAACTACAATATTCCACCCATAATTACCATGTAGAAAAATAATTATATGCATATTCTTATCAGAAATGGGTTAAAGCGGAGGTCCGCTAAAAAAAAAAAAAAAAAAATTAAAAGCCAGCAGCTACAAATACCGCAAGGCTTCACTTCCTTATTCCCTTACCGAGGATACGGCGGCAGCAGCCGAGAGCCGACGGATGGATTGGCTTCGGCTGCCGACATCGCGGGCTCCCTGGACAGGTAAGTGTCCATATATTAAAAGTCAGCAGCTGCAGTATTTGTAGCTGCTGGCTTTTAATTTTTTTTTTTTTAGCGGACCTCCGCTTTAACCCATTTCTGATAAGAATATGTATATAAATTTTTTTCTACATGGTCATTATGGGTGGAATATTGTAGTTAAACATACATAGGAAAATATAAACCCATTTCTGATAAGAATATGCATATATGTTCCTATGTATGTTCAACTACAAAATTCTACCCATAATCCCCATGTAGAAAAAATATTATATGCATATTCTTATCAGAAATGGGTTGAATATATTCTTATGTATGTTTAACTACAATATTCCATCCATCATCCCCATGTAGAAAAATAATTATATGCAAATTCTTAAAAAAAATAAGTTTAATATGTTCCTGTTTATGTTTAACTGCAATATTCAACACATAACCCCCATGTTGAAAAAAATGATATACATATTCTTATCAGAAATGGGTTTAATATATTCCTATGTATGTTGTACTGTAATATTCCACCCATAATCCCCATGTAGAAAAACAATTATATGCATATTCTTTTCAGAAATGGGTTAAATATGTTTCTATGTATGTTTAACTACAATATTCCACCCATAATCCCCATGTAGAAAAATAATTATATGCACATTCTTAAAAGAAATAGGTTTAATATGTTCCTATGTATGTTTAACCCCTTCCCGACCGGTGCACACCGATGTACGTCAGCAGAATGGCACGGCTGGGCAAATGGACTTACAGGCACGTCCATTTAAATCCCCACCGTGCCATTGCGTGCGCGCCGCCGGGAGTGCGCGTGTGACAGTCGGGAGCTCCGTGAGTTGGGTCGCAGGTCCCGCGGACTTGATCGCCACGGGGATACCCGCGATCGCCTCACGGAGAGGACGAACGGGGAGATGCTGATGTAAACAGCATCTCCCCGTTCTGCCTAGTGACAGTGTCACTGATTTCTGCTCCCTGTCATCGGGAGCAGAGATCAGTGTAGTGTCACAGCTAGCCCATCCCCCCTACAGTTAGTAATGACTCCCTATTACTGACTTAACCCCTCCCCGCCCCCTAGTGGTTAACCCCTTCACTGCCAGTGTCATTTACACAGGAATCAGTACATTTTTATAGCAATGGTCCCAAAAATGTGTAAACAATGTCCGACATGTCTGCCATAATGTCGTAGTCACAATAAAAATCGCTGATCGCCGCCATTACTAGTTAAAAAAAAAAATATTAATAAAAATGCCATAAAACTATCCCTTATTTTGTAAATGCTATAGCTTTTGTGCAAACCAATCAATAAACGCTTATTGCGATTTATTTTATTTATTTTTTTACCAAAAATATGTGGAAGAATACGTATCGACCTAAACTGAGGGAAAAAAATGTTTTTTTTATATATTTTTGGGGGATATTTATTATAGCAAAATGTAAAAAATAATGCGTTTTTTTTCAAAATTGTCGCTCTTATTTTGTTTATAGCGCAAAAAATAAAAATTGCAGAGGTGATCAAATACCACCAAAAGAAAGCTCTATTTGTGGGGAAAAAGGACATCAATTTTGTTTGAGAGCCACATCGCACGACCGCACAATTGTCAGTTAAAGTGACACAGTGCCGAATCGCAAAAAGTGCTCTGGTCAGGAAGGGGGTAAAATCTTCCGGGGCTGAATCGGTTAACTACAATATTTACCTGATGATATCTGTTCATATCCCCATGATTCTGGAGCCATTGTTCTTATGCAAATAGTTTTTGAATATACAGGTAAATATTATGACCATTGATGGTTCTGATGCTATGCATTTTTTCAGTCGATGAATGTCTTTTTCAATTTCTTTAAATTGTATATATTCATTTATTGTTATATTGTTGTAATTGTTGATAGTTCTGTTTTTTCAAATAATTTGTTTATTTTTAGTGTTTATTGTGCCTAATACCAATTATATCTCCTGAAGAAGCCAATTACCAAGGCAAAACATGTAGAAATTAAATCAGTCAGCACATGTATTAGTACTATAACATTAACATTTACTCTTTGTATGTTTGTTTTTACTGTTTAAATACATTTCTATTTTTATAAAATTATTTTGGTCTAATTTGGCACCTTAACAATCCAATGTACCTTTTTTTTTTTTTTTTTACAATATTCCACCCATAATCCCCATGTAGAAAAATAATTCTACCCATATTCTTATCAGAAATGGGTTGAATATGTTCCTATGTATGCTTAACTACAATATTCCACCCATAATCCCCATGTAGAAAAATAATTCTATGCATATTATTATCAATAATAGGTTAAATATGTTCATTGTCAGGTGTTAACATGATATTCCTCCCATAAACCACATGAGAAATAATAAAATAATAATTCTACCCATATTCCCAAAAACAGGTCAAATGTAATTTTCCCATTACTTCTGTATAATTTACAATGATTTTGTTGAAAAAAAAAAAAAAAGCAAGTGAACAGTTAAAGAGGAGTTCCACCCAGGGGGGCCATTAAAAAAAAAAAAAAAATTAAAAGTCAGCAGCTACAAATACTGCAGCTGCTGACTTTTAATTGGACACTCACCTGTCCCTGGGTCCAGCGGTGCGGGGGATCGAAGCTCCGCTCGTCCCCCCCCCTCCGCTCGTCGGCGCTGGCATTTCAACTGTGGGCGCCGGGCTGTGGCTTCACAGCCTGGCACCCACTGCGCATGCGCGAGCGGCGCCGAGCGCCGTGATTGGCCGCTCAATCACCTGGGACCTGCAATGGGTCCCAGATGATTGACAGGAGGGAGGGAGAAGAGCCGAGCCCTTCCTGTGCCAGGGGGAAGTGATGTCACCAGCCCAGGCAGACGAAGGGGCAGATTACGAGGGACCACCTAGCAACAGGCATTTAGAGGTAAGTAAAAAAAAAAAAAATATCCAAATGTTTTTTGTTTTTTAGAATTTTTTAGGTATGTTCTTTTTTTTGGGTGGAACCCCACTTTAAACATTAGCAACTGCTTCTTGCAACATTGTATCAAGCACTGCAAGAAAGAATAACATATTTTGAGAAACAACAGTCATTACCATATATGTGTATATAGTACACTGACATCTAGTGAGAGTTCTCAGTATTGCAGCCAATAATCCAATCATCCCATCATCCCAATATGCAGTTTAGTACGTCCCTTTTTTTTTGTAAACCTAATTAAAAGAAAAAAAGATATAGGAAAATGTAAATAAATTAAAAAAAATAACACCCAAGAACTTCTTCTTCTTAACCCTACGGACTAAGACTGGGCTGCCATTAAAGTTCATGTGTGTGTAAAGGCAGGCGTCCCAATACTTTTGGCTAAATAGTGTATCTGGAAAAGATTTACAATGGTGGTGGAACCCTCCTACACATAAATACTACATTTAGACATAGTCATAGGTCCTGGCAGATGAGACAACTTCTCTACATGAAGCAGCATGTTTGGGATTTGAACCCAGACGCTGCAGGGATACTAAGCAGAAGTACTAACCTCTAAACCACGGAGCTGCCACAAGTGAGAACCTCCTACACATAACTACACATAAAAACACATAAATACTGCATTTCTTTGGACATACAGGTGATGGAATTACATTACTCAAGAGTTATTCTTCTTGATTTATTCTGTGATAGTTGGTGTTTTTTGTGGGTGAGAGTAGAATATTACCCTCAAATTTTTCGGAATTACATTTTCATTTCTGATGTTGGTACACATATCATATTTTTATTAAAAAGCACAAAAAATTGTGATTCATTTTAAATTTGCATCAGCAATGTTATTGTTTGTGCTTTGTAAAGACACCTGTGTGAGTTTGGGGTAAAGATTGTTGTGAGATGGAGAGTAACAAGTGAAAGTGACAGAGAAAATAGAGCAGATTTTCACTTCCAAAAAATGCTCTCTAATTAGCTCTCATTTTGGTATTTACTATAGCGCCGGGTAAAAAAAGACACTGGAGCTAAAATGAGAGCTATTTTCAGGTCTGAGCCTGCTCAGTTGTGTTGGCACTTAGTTGTCCAAAACGGGGAATTTTTCACTTCTCAGACTTTTAAAGATATTTCAGTGTAGAAATCACTTTTTCACACAGTTTAAAAGTAAATTATCTTTAAATAATATACCACATATTTCAGTACCATTTAGGCAATTATATCATGCTCTAAACATTATTTCCATGTGCAATTCTCCAGGTTTTAGCAGAGTAATGCCCCATACACACGGTCGGATTTTTCGATGGAAAACGTCCGATCGTAGCGTGTTGTCGGACATTCCGACCGTGTGTGGGCTCCATCGGACATTTTCCATCGGATTTTCCGACACACAAAGTTTGAGAGCGGGCTATAAAATTTTTCGACAACAAAATCCGACCGCGTCAATTCCGACCGTGTGTGGCCAGTTCCGACGCACAAAGTGCCACGCATGCTCAGAAGAAATTCCGAGACGGAACAGCTCGGTTTGGTAAAATTAGCGTTCGCAATGGATACAGCTCTTTCGTCACGCTGCAATGTAAAAAATGGTTTAATACAGCACACTCTCTTTTTCTTTATAATGTGAGAAGAATGAAGCAGTTTTGCTGCTTATATTCACACAGACTTCTCACAAACGTCTTTCTTTATTATTTATCGGGATTCCCTCAATATATTTTGATTTGTCACATCTGACAACATTTTTTTTTTTTTGTTTTCTTTTTTTTTTTTTTTTTTAAAGGCTGTTTTTTTTGGGGGGGTTTGTATTTTTTTCAAGGCTGATCTTTGTTTTATTTTTTTGTTTTACTCCCTAATATTTTTGTGTGTGTTTTGTGTGTCAAGTTACCACAACACCATTATTATCTTGTATTATTGAATCTCAATGAGATTGTTTGGTGTTGGTGTCCCTTGTTAATTTCACATTGTATTTTCGAAATGTACCTGAATCCTCACAAACAAACTGTCCTTTTTGAAGGAAAACACACATAGGCGAGTATAATTGAAAAAAAAATACTTTATTAAGGGCTCAGAACCAAACAAAGAGGGAGGCAACGCTGGAGGAACAGCAGAAATTGGCGAAGCCTTGGACCCCCAGGGCAGACATCAATTATTTAACATCAAAATTGATGGCCTGAGGAGTCCATATCTAAGGGAGTGTAGTCTGGTCCAGAAGTCCCAGAGATTTGGATCTTTTGCCAGACCAGACTGAACCCAGGGTCATCACTTTCTGGTCTTCTTTCCACGCTTCCTTCCTGGCTGTGGCTCTGGTGTTGGAAATGTGGCAGGAGGAGGAGTAGGACTTGGAGGAAGAGGAGAAGGAGGAGGAGGACCTGGAGGAGGAGGAGGACTATGTGTGAGGTTACAAATGTGGGTAGCAGATGAGAGCTTCCAAAATTAAGGACTCACACAGGAGTCGTTGGCCCTCCTCCATCTGCAGCATTTTGCAGGCAGTTATGCCAGCAAAGTCCTCCTCAACACTGTGGGGGCTTCTCAGGGCCTCAGTAGCCTTCCAAAAGAGGCCTATGGCAGCCTCCTCCAGGTTACTCCTCTTCCTGCCACTTTGTCTTTGCGGGTGTAGGGGAGGGACCTGGATATCCTGGCTGACACATCCCTGTGTATGAAAAAGGGACATGGTTTTAGTTTTTGCATCATCAATCACAATTATAAATTAGTACTCCAAACTAACATCTAGTTAACATCATTGATTGGACAAGCAGAAATATTTAGAGGAATGCTATACCTGGCTCAGGTTGGGCTCCTCCACATGTTGCTGCCTGGAAGGCCCAGGTTGGGCATCAGAAGCCTCAGCTGGGGGGGAAGGAAGCATGGAGGGAAGACTGGAGAGTGCTGGCCTGGATTCAGTCTGACCTGCCAGAAAATGCAGCCTGTCATAGTACCACAGCCTGGGGACATAGATGTCATCTGCAGCTCCGGATCTCTGAGAATCCTGGACCTTCTTGTGCTCCCTTAGATAAGTGCTCCTCAGGCCACTAATTAGGATCTTCAAATAGGTTATGTCTGCCGTGGGGATCACCGTCTTCACAAATTCCAGCAATTGATCCAGCGCTGCCTTCCTCTTTGTTTGGTTCTTATATTCAGGGTGGTTTATCTCCCATAGACAGGGCAGCTCCCTGAACATATCAATGAAGATTGGCATAAAGTCGTTATCTTTCAAGATATCCATTTTCACTGCAAGACACAACACAAGACAAATCCTAATGTCAGCCTAAAGTCTTCTAAACTTGTGCAAATACAGGCCTCAATCTAGAAGCAGTATAGGCCCACTGTTAAATCTTACCTTCGTTATCACGATCGGCACCTCCGGTACTCCTTCCTCCGCTCACAGATCGTACGTACTACGCACGCGTGTTACGCTTTATAGACACTGCGCATGCGTGAAACTCCGCCCACCCCTGACGTTCTTTCTAGTCTATTCCCCGCCCCTTCTCATTCGGCGCAGTGGGGAAGAGCGCATGGTGGAGTCAGAGCAGGTGTCTGATATTTACACCAACGAGGAGGAGGAAAGCACAGAGCCTGAAACGTCCTGATCCAGAAGGAGACGATATAAGGCATCAAATATGTCCTTTGGGGAGATGTTGGAGATGGTCGACATCCTGAAGAGGGCCGACTATGATGGAAAGTACGGACCTTACCCCAACCCCAATGTGAGAAAGGCCAAGATCATGGCAAAAGTGGTCAAAAGTCTTCACCGGAATTTTGGGGTACGTCGATCGAAAGATCAGCTCAGGAAGCGGTGGTCGGACCTTAAATTAAGAGAACACGAGCAGTACAAAAAGATCCGGAGAGTGCTGCAAAAAAGTAAGTAGTTGTGCTGTGTTCCTATTCTTTTTGTCTTTATTACGTTCGTGCTGCTCCATGTGCTTTTCTTAACTGTTAATCCAGTTTAAAATGTCAACTTTCATGTTCATGGGCACATTATTCGTTCGTATCAAACATTTTTCTTTCAGCCTATAAAACACCATTGTTTGGGCCATATGCATTTGCCAACATTTTTTAAGGCCTACTTGTCTGAAAAAAATTTGGTTGTGTAGATGTGTTTGTTAATAGAATAAAAGGCAAACTAGATTCTGTGTAAGGAGAGGACACTCAGCAGCTGGTTACACATCTGGACGCTGGAGCACTAATGTGGGACACAAGAACACCCTTTTTATTAGGGGGACCACACAGGTGCTCCAGTGTATACTATAGGGGTGTCTCCATCTGTGAAGCTTGTACAAAACAGATAAAGTATTCAAGCTTGACAAAGGACACTAAAAATTCTACATCTTGGAACCCAGCCAAAATAGACAATTGTGCCCCACTTCAAAGCAATGTTTCCTATTTATAGTTCTTCCCTCAAATATCTGTGTGCTAAGTATACAATTTTTTTTTTTTACATAGGGGAGAAAAGACTCTGAGGACACCCCTCATCCGAGGAGACCAGAGACCCCCCACCTCTGGAAGAAGGGGAAATCCCCCAAAGACAAGAAGAGCAGGAGGAGGAAGACGTGGTGGAAATTGGCACCACAACTGTTTCATAGCTAACCCTTAAGTGTAGTGCCACAATTAAGTGAATAGTTAAAATAACAGTGACACCGACTTTAGGTTCTCATGTAGAATTATCCTGGGGACTACCTTGCACTAATGTATCGTTTGGTATAATACGCTTTTTAATATTTCTAGTATAGGCGGATCCTTGCCTTTATGCATCTATGCACTTTTAAGCATGCAGATGCCTCAGTAAAGTTTTTATTTCCTACACCATAAAGAATGCATGTAAGACCAATAGTGTACGGTGATAACTCCATCTCCCTGGTACACTTTTTTCACACGAGTAACAACTGACAGTGACACCCTGGGTTTCCATACAAAATTACCCTGAGGACCATTTTGCACTAATGTGTTGTTTGGTAGTAACATGCTTATTAATACTATGAGTATAGGCGTATCAACACAGGTGGATCCTTGCCTTTTTGTACCTCGGTAATCTTAGGCACGCAGAAGTTTCAGAAAGCCTTTGTCTTTTTACATTATAAGGGATGCATGTAAGACTAATAGCGAACAGACTGTATATAGTGATAATTCCTCTTGATATATCCCTCCCACACGAGCAACAACTTATTCAATGCACCCCTGTGGGATTACTCTCGTAGCTTACCAATTTAATTTATTTTTTATTTTATTTACTCATAGCATGAGTCTTGATTTTTACAAGCTTTCTTATTTTAAAGTATAGTGTGTATATAAATACATTGTATGGGGTATACGTAGTGGGCACGTAAGCCGGAACCTGGAATAGTACAGTGACAGATACTGGCTGTGGTGTAACATATGATGCAGGGTTTTGTGGGGGAATGTCTGCATTATATAGTTATTGCCCTAAAAAACCCCCGGATGTGCTATTCAATATCCAATATAGTGTATGATACATGTGGTCTGATGTGTATATATATTGCCTGTTGAGGGCATGCCATGGGGTCCATCTAAATTGGCCAGTATGCATTTAAGTAAGTTTTCCGTCCCTTAACAAGACACCACTGCGGACACTGTATAGACACTGCTTGTAACATCCCGCCCCTTCCTGCATTGTGATTGGCTAACCCCTGAATGGGGGATGGGACGGACATGGCGCCTCTCCTATTTCATGAAGTAGTGCGTGGCGTGCTGGCACCATCACTGAGGACGTCTATGACGAAACGTGTACAACAGCGCCACGCACGCTACTTCACTTCCTGGTACAGACAGCTGGAGCGCAGGTGGAACGCAGCGCGCTGCTGCTGATTCATCTGTGACACCTAGCGTTCACTGTTTCTGCAGGCCGGTATATCCTAATAGCTGCCCACTATTAACCACGGCTTTGTGCGTGGCTTGTGGGGTATGACCAGGCATTCCAGGAATTTTTAAATACAATATTTTTAATAAGTTGCTATTTTTTTGTACCGAGTTACTGTATTTTCAATAAACCCAGCGTTTTTACTACACTATAGGAGTCTATATCTTTTTTCCTCTATGAGGAGTCTACCACAGAGTACATCAGAAAAACATCTGTAAGAAGGTGGGACATCCCAGGCCTTTGGATAAGGATGGTGGAGCAACCGTAGTGGGTTCAAACAAAAGCGCATTACCCCCGTGGGGGTGAGGGAATCTGGTGAGTGGGGACTCTGGAGGGGGAGCACAAAGTCACAAGTGGAATTCCTGAAAACACTCAGTCACTGTTTTTGTGTTAAATCACAATGAATGAAGACCTAATCTATCGGATGGACTATTAGCCATGCACAGGTGTACCAAGATTTTTTGAACACACGTATATTCACCAATTTGTGCTATTAACCCTGAATGGGGACTTAATATATCATATGGACTATTAGTTTGCATATGTATACCTACACTATTTTTATTATTCTTATTGTTTTATATAAGGTTTTCTCATAACAGGGCTCTCTAAGTGTGTATATTTGTATTGTACTCACTAAAGTTGTTATTAACACATATTATTTATGATTGTTAAGCACGGTAATTATGTGGAGACTTATGTACCCAATATTCACCTTGGAATATATATTGGGTGAAATTCACTAGTGGAAAAACGTCAGTTGAGTGAGGATAATCCAAGTTATATGGCGGATCACCTCGCTTAAGTGATTAACAGTAGGGATGAGCTTCGTGTTCGAGTCGAACCCATGTTCGGTCGTTCGCCGAATTGCGAACGATATGGGCCGTTCGCGCCAAATTCGTGTGGCGCGTCACGGCCCATAATTCACTGCGGCATCGCAGTGCATTGCTTGCTGATGATTGGCCAAGCATGCACTATGACCCGCATGCTTGGCCAATCACAGCGCCGCCTGAACAGAGAGCCGTAATTGGCCAAAGCCAAGGAGGCTTTGGCCAATTATGGCTCAGGGGATTTAGTACACGCCCCACACTATATAAGGCCGCCTGCACGGCGGCCCTGTGCAGTGTGTTCCGGTGTGCTTAGAGAGAGAGAGAGACAGTGTCATTTCATTTGAGTTAGCTAGATTAGGCAGGACAGTCAGTCAGTTAGCTGCACTTAAAGTGTATTGTGTATATATATATGCATCCCAGGTGTTGCATATATATATATATATATATATATATATATATATATATATATATATATATATATATATATATATATATATATATATATATATATATATATATATTGTATTCAGTTTAGCTAGATCCGTTCCTGTTATCTTCTAGACTATTTACATTTAGTGCAGTGCGTCCTGCTCACAGTGTTCAGCTAGATCCGTTCCTGTTATCTTCCCACTGACAGGCAGGCTTGTCTTGTTACAGTATATAAAGCTACCTGAAGAAAATTACTGGTGTTCTTTTGATCCTATTAGTACCACGGTCAGGCAGCTAGACTATTTACATTTAGTGCAGTGCGTCCTGCTCACAGTGTTCAGCTAGATCCGTTCCTGTTATCTTCCCACTGACAGGCAGGCTTGTCTTGTTACAGTATATAAAGCTACCTGAAGAAAATTACTGGTGTTCTTTTGATCCTATTAGTACCACGGTCAGGCAGCTAGACTATTTACATTTAGTGCAGTGCGTCCTGCTCACAGTGTTCAGCTAGATCCGTTCCTGTTATCTTCCTACTGACAGGCAGGCTTGTCTTGTTACAGTATATAAAGCTACCTGAAGAAAATTACTGGTGTTCTTTTGATCCTATTAGTACCACGGTCAGGCAGCTAGACTATTTACATTTAGTGCAGTGCGTCCTGCTCACAGTGTTCAGCTAGATCCGTTCCTGTTATCTTCCCACTGACAGGCAGGCTTGTCTTGTTACAGTATATAAAGCTACCTGAAGAAAATTACTGGTGTTCTTTTGATCCTATTAATACCACAGTCAGGCAGCTAGACTATTTACAGTTAGTGCAGTGCGTCCTGCTCACAGTGTTCAGCTAAAGCTACCTGTAGAAGGTTGGTGGTGTTCTCATACTACAGGCAGGCAGTTGATTTTGCTAGCTGCAGTATCAGTACATATATAGATATATAGATATATATATCCCAGCTTAGTGCAGCTACAGGCCATTAGTATGTCTGGAAGGCCAAGAAGGAGAGGCAGACAGTCACAAGCCAATAAGAGAGGGCAAGCAGGCTCTGTGTCCAGTGCTGGTCGTGGAGACGGTGCATCCTCATCAGCACGTGGCCATGGGACACGCTTGGCCTTTTTTTCGGCAGCTGGCCGTGTTGAGCCGCAACATGCGGAAGACTTGGTCGAGTGGATGACCAAGCCGTCCTCATCCTCCTCATCCTCTCACCCATGCCCAGGGTGCTTTGTCTGGCAAAGCAGCGGCCTCTTCCCTCAGCTCAATGTCATCAGTGACTCCTTCCCTAGCTCCACCATGTCCTCCTGAGGAGTCCCTCGAAATGTCTGACCACAGTGTTGGGTACATGCTCCAGGAGGATGCCCAGCGTTTGGAAGGCTCTGATGATGATACTGAGCTTGATGAAGGCAGTAACATGAGCACGGACAGAGGGGGTGCCCAAGAAGGACAGCAATCTGGCAGTCATGCTCCCCCTGCTGCAGCATACTGCCAGGTTTGCTCCAGTGATGAGGAGGGAGGGGATGATGAGGTCACTGACTCAACGTGGGTGCCTGATAGGAGAGAGGAGGAGGAGGCACATCACCAACGAGGCAGGATGCCCTCCAGGGGCCAGCCTAAGGGCAGCACATTGACTGCATCACACCCCAAAGCTCCAAATGTGCAGGGCGCTGCAGTCTCTGCGCGTTATTCAAAAAGTTCTTTGGTGTGGGCGTTTTTTGAGACGAGTGCATCAGATCGCACCGCTGCTATTTGCAACATATGTCTCAAGCGTATCTCACGTGGCCAAAACATCTCCCGCTTGGGTACCACATGCTTGACCAGACATATGTTGACCTGCCATGCAGTTCGTTGGCAAGCGTATCTAAAAGACCCACACCAAAGAACAAAGAGGACCTCTCCTTGCTCCTCATCAGCTGAGATTTCCAACCCCACTAGACCTTCAGTCCTCTCTGAGACCTGCACTGAAAGGAATGAAGGTGTAGAATTAGGTGTGTCACAGCCAAGTACTTGTGGGCAATCTGCTTTTGGTACACCGACGTCAGATTGTACCAGGCAAATTTCCCTGCCCCAGCTGCTGCACCGCCGAAAGAAGTTTGCTCCCAGCCATCCACATGCCCAGCGGTTGAATGCTAGCTTGGCAAAATTGCTAGCACTTCAACTGCTGCCTTTTCAGTTGGTAGACTCTGCCCCCTTCCGTGAGTTTGTGGAATGTGCGGTTCCTCAGTGGCAGGTACCCAAACGCCACTTTTTCTCACGGAAGGTGATTCCGGCTCTCTACCGGCATATGGAAGGCAATGTCCATGCCTCGCTGGACAGGGCGGTCAGTGGTAAGGTGCATATTACCGCTGACTCATGGTCCAGCAGGCATGGACAGGGACGTTACCTAAGTTTCACGGCGCATTGGGTGACTCTGCTGGCAGCTGGGAAGGATGCAGGACAAGGTGCAGTAGTGTTGGAGGTTGTTCCACCACCACGCCTCCAAAATGCTAGTGATTGTGACACACCTCTCTCCTCCACCCCCTCCTCTTCTTCTTCCTCCATGGCCTCTTCCTCGGAACCAGCGGTGCTCCGTAGTCGTTCAAGGGGCTACGCAAGTATGCAGGCCAAAAGATGCCATGCGGTGCTTGAGCTGGTGTGCTTGGGGGACAGGAGCCACACTGGGGCAGAGGTTCTGTCAGCTCTGCAGGGGCAGGTTCAGAGGTGGTTGACGCCACGCCAACTTAAGGCAGGAATGGTGGTTTGCGACAATGGCACCAACCTCCTCTCTGCCCTCCGACAGGGACAAATGACCCATGTGCCCTGTTTGGCTCACATCCTTAACTTGGTGGTGCAGCGGTTCTTGGGCAGGTATCCGGGCTTACAGGATGTCCTGAGGCAGGCCAGGAAAGTCTGTGTGAATTTCCGCCGGTCATATAATGCCAGTGCTCGGCTGACGGACCTCCAAAAAGGAGTTTAACCTGCCCAAGAACCGCCTAATCTGTGACATGCCCACCAGGTGGAACTCAACGTTGGCCATGCTGCAGCAGCTGCACACGCAGCAGAGGGCCATCAATGAGTACCTGTGCGACTATGGCACCAGGACAGGGTCAGAAGAGCTAGTTTTTTTTTTTTTCCCCACGCCAGTGGGCCATGATCAGGGATGCATGCACTGTCCTGTCACCATTTGAGGAGGCCACGAGGATGGTGAGCAGTGACAGTGCATGCATCAGTGACACTGTCCCCCTTGTCCACCTGTTGGATCACACGCACAATGGACAGGGCACTTGAGGCAGAACAGAGGCAGGAAGAGGAGGACTTCCTTAGCTCTCAAGGCCCCCTTTATCCAGACAGTGTTCCTGCGTGCCCGCCGATCACACAGGAAGAGGACGAGGAGGAGGAGGAGGAGGAGGAAGATTGTGTCAGTATGGAGGTGGAGCCTGGCACTCAGCATCAGCAGCAGTCTTTAAGGGATCAGTCCCAAGAAACACATGGACTTGTACGTGGCTGGGAGGAGGTGGCTGCGGACCATGTCGTCCTTAGTGACCCAGAGGACTCCAGACCGAATGCCTCAGCAAACCTACGCTGCATGGCCTCCCTGATCCTGCAAAGCCTGCGTAAGGATCCTCGTATTCGTGGTATCAAGGAGAAGGACCAATACTGGCTGGCAACCCTCCTTGATCCACGTTACAAGGGTAAGCTTGCGGACCTTATCTTGCCATCGCAGAGGGAGCAGAGGATGAAACATCTTCGGGAGGCCTTGCAGAAAGGTCTGTGCAACGCGTTCCCAGAGACTGGGAGGTTACAAACTCCTGTTTCTGGACAATGTGTTGCTGAGGCTTCGGTCAGTCAAAGAAGGAGAAGGTGGCCGTCTGACCGATGCGTTCAGACAATTTTTTGGTCCGCAGCCCCAAGGTATGATCGGTTCCAGCAACCATCGCCAGCGTCTGTTTTACATGGTGCAGGAATACCTAGGGGCAAGATCAGACTTGGACACCTTTCCCACCGAAAATCCTCTGGGTTACTGGGTCTTGAGGATGGATCACTGGCCAGAGCTTGCACAGTATGCAATTTAGCTACTGGCCTGTCCTGCATCCAGCGTTCTTTCGGAACGCACATTCAGTGCTGCTGGAGGCGTGGTAACCGATCACAGGGTGCGTCTGTCCACCGACTCGGTCGATCGACTGACCTTCATAAAAATGAATCAGTCTTGGATCACCACCAGCTACCAAGCACCTGATGCTGATGTAACCGAATAATTTTTTTTGAAATCTCAGATCCCTTCAAAGACTGCCTATGCTGATGCTGAGTGACTATCCCTGAGTAATTATCCTCTTCCTCAATCATCATACTGATAGCTTGTAAGAACATTTTTGGTCCTGGGCGCCACCACCAGTGCCTAAGGTACAATTTTTCAGCCCCTGTTTAACAGGGGCGTGTAATTACAATTTTTGATGTAATACTTTGCAGCAGGGCTCGTTCCTGCATTCCAACTAGAGTGTCTGTGAGGGGTTGCAGTGTTGTGGCACCAGCACCAGTGCCTAAGGCCTAATTTTTCAGCTCCTGTTCAACAGGGGCATGTAATTACAATTCTTGATCTAATATTTCACAGCAGGGCCCTGTGAGGGCTTACAGTGTTGTGGCCACAGCAACACCTAAGGCCCAAATTTCTGCTGAGTATATAGGGCAGGACCCTACTTTCAAACATCTAACTTACAAACGACTCCTACTTGCAAACGGAAGGAGACAACAGGAAGTGAGATGAAATCTACCCCTAGGAAGGGAAATTCTCTCCTGTAAGAGTTAATATGGGGAAAACATTTCTCCTTTCCACTGATGCTTTCCAATCCTTGTTCCACAAAAAAACCCAAATTTTCAAAAAACATTTTCATTGGGACAAAAAGTGAGGTGAAATCTTCTGAAGAGGAGGAAAGACAGCAAAACAAATGTCATAGGGGTGATAACCCTTCCCTATGTTTTCCAAAAAGCTTAAAAAAGATTTTTTGGCTGGAGCTAAACACGTTAAAAATGTACCCGTTCAAAATTACAAAGAGATTCTACTTAACAACAAACCTACAGTCCCTGTCTTGTTTGCACCGCCTGTATACTGCTGTTCAGAGTATATAGGGCCTTTCCTTATTTTAATTTGGGTGCGGGGTTCCCCTTAATATCCATACAAGACCCAAAGGGCCTGGTAATGGACTGGGGGGTACCCATGCCGTTTGTCTCACTGATTTTCATCCATATTGCCATGACCCGACATTACATTAAACCCGGAAGCAGTTTTAAATGCGATTTTTTTCCTTTAAAAATGACATTTGGTGCAGGGACTGTTCTAAACACGGGAAACACGCGTCACTTTACAGGCATACTATAGACACCCCCCAGGTACGATATTTAAAGGAATATTTCACTTTTTTTTTTTTTACTTTAAGCATCATTAAAATCACTGCTCCCGAAAAAACGGCCGTTTTTAAAAGTTTTTTTTGCATTGATACATGTCCCCTGGGGTAGGACCCGGGTCCCCACCCAAACCCTTTTTAGGACAATACCATGCAAATTAGCCTTTAAAATGAGCACTTTTGATTTCGAACGTTCGAGTCCCATAGACGTCAATGGGGTTCTAACGTTCGTGCGAACTTTTGGTCCGTTCGCAGGTTCTGGTGCGAACCGAACCGGGGGGTGTTCGGCTCATCCCTAATTAACAGCTATACACATTATTCACGGATTTGAAGTTCACTGATCACTATATTATACAATCAATTATATTTATTTGCAGCATATCACATTTGAGTTAACCACTAACTGGCACTCTTACCCAAACTAGGGAGCGCCACCACCCCCCTTTTTTCATTATTACCTTGCATTTATAGATCCCTTAGAGGAGCTATATCAGGGGAGGCAGCATACCTAGACAGGCTCCTAAGCGCAGTCATTTATCTTTTTATTTGACAACAGGTGAGTGTCTGCGACCACAGGCTCAGGTAAAAGATGGATGCCGGCATATTTATAATACATGTTTTTTTTTTGTTTCTATCTTTTTAGGTGATCGTGATGTTGTGGATCCAGATCCTTTCACCTCGGAAAGTGCACAGATCCTGATCGGGGAGATCATGGGGTGTAATGTTGCATTGGAAAACATCAATGATGTTCTTAAAAAAAATAAGAACATCATTGATGTTTTGGGGAGAGTTTAAAACCCCTCCAAATCCCTTTGTTTTTTGGTGTACTACAATTTTAACATTTTTTTTGTCAATTAGTAGAAAAGCCAAATTTTGAGGATGCACACAGTGTGTCAACATGTGCTATCTGCCATCACGGGAGATCAATGGATGCCTTTTGGGGGTGCAACCCCTACCTCAATAATAAAGTAGCTTAGAGGAAGGGGGTTGCTCTCCCAAAACACGTCCCTTGATTCCCTGTGATGGCAGGTAGCACATGTTGACATTCGTAAATTTGTGTGCATCTTCAAAATTTGGCTTTTCCGGGGTTGACTTCACCCCATCTGAACGCAATATCAAACACAGTTCCTAAATACTCATGTCTGATATTGCCTTCAAGTTCTACCAAATGTGAACTTTGTAAGTTCAAGATTTGTGTCTTTCTTGTTGGTTTTAAACATGCCTGTTTTATCTTAAATGGACATTTCTACTTTTTCTAATGCCACCCCAAAAATTGTTATACAACAAACATGTTGGTTTGTTTTAAAAACCTTTTCTAAATGCACATGTGATTGTGCAGGTATTAAAAAGATTGTTAATCAAGAATGTGTGGATTATTGTCTCAACGCTCCAACACTTTTGTGGTGCTCTAATTGCTGCTTTCTGTGACAATGGGGGTTATTTCCTAAGGGCAAATCCACTTTGCACTACAAGTGCAGTTTTAACTGCACTTGTAGTGCAAAGTGTCTTTGCCTTTAGTAAATAACACCCAACAGTGCTTTGTAAGGTTACACAATCACGCCATTTTCAGGACTCACCACATTTCTGTCAGGGTCAGCTAAAACAAACACAAGCAGTGAATGTCACCAAAGATTTGCTTAATGTTTTTTTTTATTTGATAAAGGTTTCACACATTGTCTGGCATATTGATAGCCCCCCTACCTGCAAAGAATTCAAGGTATCTTAGCCGGACATCACGGGCACTCAGGGAGGGCAAGCCAGGACGGCCACTTTCAAGCGCCGTCAGGGTTGGTTCATTTTGAATTCCGGCTTCAGGCCCAACTGAGCCAGCATAGTTGCCAGAATGTTGCCATAAAAAGTTGTGTAGAAAACAGCACACCAGGATAATGTGATTCAGTTTGTACTCCGCCATATGTATGGGTGTTAGAAATAGGCGGAACCGGCTGGCCATGATTCCAAACGTGTTTTCCACAACTCTTCTGGCTCTGGCCAGCCGGTAATTAAAAACCCTCTGGTCCGGGGTGAGGGTCCTCATCGGGAATGGCCGCATAAGATGGTCCCCCAGCGCAAAGGCTTCATCCGCAATGAAAACGAATGGGAGTCCTTCCACATTGTCTTCTGGAGGTGGCAAGTCCAAGCTGCCATTCTGGAGACACCTGTAGAACTCCGTCTGGGCGATGACTCCACCATCGGACATCCGGCCATTCTTCCCCACGTCCACATACAGGAACTCATAAGTAGCCGACACCTCCGCCAACATCACAATACTATTGAACCCCTTATAATTATAATAGTACGACCCCGAGTTGGGTAGTGGGATGATGTGGATGTGTTTCCCATCAATTGCCCCTCCGCAGTTAGGAAAGTCCCCCTGCTGGGCAAAGTGGGAGGCCACAGTCTGCCATTCCTGTGGCGTGGAAGGAAACTGTTGAGAAAAAGAAAATTAGGCTTTTTGCACATAAACATGGAAAGCAGATTAGACGCAAACATTCTTGGCCAACATCAAGATAACATTTATTTATGGGAATTTTTAAAGACCAAAGTATAAGGAACAACTATCATATTCCCCCTACCCCCCTCTCATGGGCCATTTCTAACATTATAGGGGGGGAGCACTTGGCCAGGTAACCCTCTCCACTTCATTGAGAGATGAATGCCTAAATAATGGGTACTACTTTGAACAGCCCCTCCTTAGTTACACTATTGGCAGCCCACTGGACAGGTAAGGAGTGTCATAATACAAAGATATAAATACACACTGTACACATTTTAGCACATTTGGGCATTCTGCTATTACCTATCAAGATAATAATAGGATACAAAAACTTTAAACAGTACCATTTGAAAGTATACAGGCAGGCCCTTGCACTACATGCTTTGGGGAAGTCATCCATAAATCTGACCACAAAAGAGGTGGGTATAGTGTGTATGGGTTTGGCAAAGTCAGCAGATAGATGATTGAGGATAGATAGAGAATTGTTATCAGCTGACTTAGCAGTTGGGGGAGGGAGGGTTCCAAATGATTTGGGGACCCCAAAAAAAAGCCTATGGCACTCTGCCTGAATTTAAAGCACAAATCACATTTCAATAACATTTTAGGGGGTGTTTGGGGTAAAGCACTACTATAGAGCTGACAAAATACATTGTTAAGTGACTACATGAGGTGGATATAGGGCCAGGAGATCATGCTGGGGAGGTAAGTGAAGGCAAATATGTATGAAGGACAAAAAAATCATTACATAAAAATCCAGCATGCATGAGGACAAAGGGGACATTCACAGCATATTACAATCATGGTAATTAGGGAATGAGGAAAGAAATACAATATATTATCAAACATTAAATACAATAAAATGTGATGTTAAAGGATAAAAATCTTACCTTAATATACTCCTTCTGCAGGACCTGGATGATGGCAGAACAGGTCTCTGGGATAATGATCCCCAGAGCCTGGGGGGAGATGCCTGTCGAGAACTTCAAGTCCTGCAGACTTCTCCCCGTTGCCAAGTACCGCAGGGTGGCGACTAGCCTCTGCTCCGGAGTGATGGCTTGCCTCATGCAGGTATCCTGCCTGCTGATATAGGGGGTCAGCAAAGCCAACAAACGGTGAAATACGGGGTCCGTCATCCAGAGAAAGTTCCTGAAATCGATCTCACGGAGCAAAGGCATATGACAGAACTGGTCACACTGAAGCAACCAATTCTTGGTCCATGAACTCCTCCCCACTCTGTTCATGGACTGGACTTGTGTCAAGGTAAGGACCCCAACACCAAGCCCCCACACAGCACGAACTCTATGAGGAGTACGTATACGCAACATGGCTAGAAAACGGTCGGCTGCTCAGAACGAAGTAACAGAACGCACTGAAGAACAGCAAGGCCTGTGAAGAGCGACCTGAAAAACAGTAACAAACGAACAAGAACACAATGACAAGTCACGCGTAGCTTGCTTGCAAACACTGAAGAGCAGATACAAACCCACAAGCACAAACTGACCGCAGAAAACGATCTGAAAACCACAAGTCTTAAAAAGCGCGAATCGTCTCTCACCAAACTTTTACTAACACGAGATTAGCAAAAGGAGCCCAAAGGGTGCCGCGCTTGGTTCTGAACTGGCCTTTTCTAGTCTCGTCGTACGTGTTGTACGTGACCGCGTTCTTGGCGATCGGAAATTCCGACAACTTTGTGCGACCGTGTGTACGCAAAACAAGTTGGAGCCAACATCCGTCGGAAAAAATCCTAGGATTTTGTTGTCGGAATGTCCGATCAATGTCCGACCGTGTGTACGGGGCATTAGAGTTTGGGCGCTATTTGGTTTCAGGGAACTATAGTAAATTCGATTTTGGGAGTATTTTCTCACCAGCGCTATAATGAATACCGTTTAGCGCTAATTAGCGCGATTAGCGCTAATTAGCGATACATTGGCACAAATTAGCGCTAATTAGCGCCGCAGCGCTATGGTAAATGACCCCTATATCTGTAGTGTTCATTTATCTCTCTCAAAACCTCTATGTCCAATGTCTTTCTGCTGCTCTGTTCCTCTGTTATCAGCATTAGGGATGAGCTTCGTGTTCGAGTTGAACCCATGTTCGACTCGAACATTGGCTGTTCGGTCGTTCGCCGAATTCCAAACGTTATGGGCCGTTCGCGCCAAATTCGTGTGGCGCGTCACGGCCCATAATTCACTGCGGCATCGCAGTGCATTGCTGGCTGATGATTGGCCAAGCATGCACTATGACCCGCACGTTTGGCCAATCACAGCGCCGTCGGTAGAGAGAGCTGTAATTGGCCAAAGCCAGGATGGCTTTGGGCAATTATGGCTCAGGGGGTTTAGAACACGTCCCACACTATATAAGGCCGCCTGCACGATGGCCCTGTGTAGTGTGTTCCGGCGTTGAGAGAGAGAGATAGATAGACAGAGAGACAGTGTCATTTCATTTGAGTTAGCTAGATTAGGCAGGACAATCCGTGAGTTAGCTGCACTTACAGTGTATTGTGTATATATATGCATCCCAGGTGTTGCATATATATATATATATATATATACACTGTATTCAGTTTAGCTAGATCCGTTCCTGTTATCTTCTTACTGACAGGCAGGCTTGTCTTGTTACAGTATTTACAGCTACCTGAAGAAAATTGCTGGTGTTCTTTTGATCCTATTAGTACCACAGTCAGGCAGCAAGACTATTTACAGTTAGTGTAGTGCGTCCTGCTCACAGTGCTCAGCTAAAACTACAAGTTAGTGTGGTGCGTCCTCCTCACAGTGTTTAGCTAAGCCTACAAGTTATTTTTTTGCGATCTCTGCACAGTGTTCATCTAAAGCTACAAGTTAGTGTAGTTCGTCCTGCTCACAGTGTTCAGCTAAAACTACAAGTTAGTGTGGTGCGTCCTCCTCACAGTGTTCAGCTAAAACTACAAGTTAGTGTAGTGCGTCCTGCTCACAGTGTTCAGCTAAAACTACAAGTTAGTGTAGTGAGACCTCTGCACAGTGTTCATCTAAAGCTACAAGTTAGTGCAGTGCGTCCTGCTCACAGTGTTCAGCCAAAACTACAAGTTAGTGTAGTGAGACCTCTGCACAGTGTTCATCTAAAGCTACAAGTTAGTGCAGTGCGTCCTGTTCACAGTGTTCAGCTAAAACTACAAGTTAGTGTGATGCGTCCTCCTCACAGTGTTCAGCTAAACCTACAAGTTATTTTTTTGCGAGCTCTGCACAGGGTTTATCTAAAGCTACAAGTTAGTGTAGTGCGTCCTGCTCACAGTGTTCAGCTAAAACTACAAGTTAGTGTGGTGCTTCCTCCTCACAGTGTTCAGCTAAAACTACAAGTTACTGTAGTGAGACCTCTGCACAGTGTTCATGTAAAGCTACAAGTTAGTGCAGTGCGTCCTGCTCACAGTGTTCAGCTAAAACTACAAGTTAGTGTGGTGCGTCCTCCTCACAGTGTTCAGCTAAACCTACAAGTAGGGATGAGCCGAACACCCCCCTGTTTGGTTCGCACCAGAACCTGCGAACGGACCGAAAATTGGCACGAACGTTAGAACCCCATTGACGTCTATGGGACTCGAATGTTCAAAATCAAAAGTGCTCATTTTAAAGGCTAATTTGCATGGTATTGTCCTAAAAAGGGTTTGGGGACCCGGGTCCTACCCCAAGGGAAATGTATCAATGCAAAAAAACTTTTAAAAATGGCCGTTTTTTCGGGAGCAGTGATTTTAATGATGCTTAAAGTAAAAAAAAAAAAGTGAAATATTCCTTTAAATATCGTACCTGGGAGGTGTCTATAGTATGCCTGTAAAGTGGCGCGTGTTTCCCGTGTTTAGAACAGTCCCTGCACCAAATGTCGTTTTTAAAGGAAAAAATCTCATTTAAAACTGCTTGCGGGTTTAATGTCATGTCGGGTCCTGGCAATATGGATGAAAATCAGTGAGACAAACGGCATGGTTACCCCCCAGTCCATTACCAGGCCCTTTGGGTCTTGTATGGATATTAAGGGGAACCCCGCACCCAAATTAAAATAAGGAAAGGTGTGAGGCCACCAGGCCCTATATACTCTGAACAGCAGTATACAGGCGGTGCAAACAAGACAGGGACTGTAGGTTTGTTGTTAAGTAGAATCTGTTTGTAATTTTGAACATTTTTAACGTGTTTAGCTCCAGCCAAAAAATCTTTTTTAAGCTTTTTGGAAAACATAGGGAAGGGTTATCACCCCTGTGACATTTGTTTTTCTGTCTTTCCTCCTCTTCAGAAGATTTCACCTCACTTTTGTCCCAATGACAAACGTTTTTTGAAAATTTGTGTTTTTTTTGTGGAACAAGGATTGGAAAGCATCAGTGGAAAGGAGAAATGTTTTTCCCATATTAACTCTTACAGGAGAGAATTTCCCTTCCTAGGGGTAGATTTCATCTCACTTCCTGTTGCCTCCTTCCGTTTGCAAGTAGGGGTCGTTTGTAAGCTAGATGTTTGAAAGTAGGGGCCTGCCCTATATACTCAGCAGAAATTTGGGCCTTAGGTGTTGTTGTGGCCACAACACTGTAAGCCCTCACAGGGCCCTGCTGTGAAATATTAGATCAAGAATTGTAATTACATGCCCCTGTTGAAACAGGGGCAGAAAAACTGGGCCTTTGGTGGTGGTGGTGCTGGTGCCACAACACTGTAAGTCCTCACTCGATCTTGGTGGGTGCAGAAATGGGCCCTGCTGTGAAATATTAGATCAAGAATTGTAATTACATGCCCCTGTTGAACAAGGGCAGAAAAATTGGGCCTTTGGTGGTGGTGGTGGTGGTGGTGCTGGTGCCACAACACTGTAAGTCCTCACTCGCTGTTGGTGGGTGCAGAAATGGGCCCTGCTGTGAAATATTAGATCAAGAATTGTAATTACATGCCCCTGTTGAACAGGAGCTGAAAAATTAGGCCTTAGGCACGGGTGCTGGTGCCACAACACTGCAACCCCTCACAGACACTCTAGTTGGAATGCAGGAACAAGCCCTGCTGCAAAGTATTGCATCAAAAATTGTAATTACACGCCCCTGTTAAACAGGGGCTGAAAAATTGTGCCTTAGGCACTGGTGGTGGCGCCCAGAACCAAAAATGTTCTTACAAGCTATCAGCGTGATGATTGAGGAGGAAGAGGATAATTACTCAGGGATAGTCACTCAGCATCAGCATAGGCAGTCTTTGAAGGGATCTGAGATTTCAAAAAAAATATTCGGTTACATCAGCATCGGGTGCTTGGTAGCTGGTGGTGATCCAAGACTGATTAATTTTTATGAAGTCGATCGACCGAGTCGGTGGACAGACGCACCCTGTGATCGGTTACCACGCCTCCAGCAGCACTGAATGTGCGTTCCGAAAGAACGCTGGATGCAGGACAGGCCAGTAGCTCAATTGCATACTGTGCAAGCTCTGGCCAGTGATCCATCCTCAAGACCCAGTAACCCAGAGGATTTTCAGGGGGAAAGGTGTCCAAATCTGATCTTGCCCCTAGGTATTCCTGCACCATGTAAAACAGACGCTGGCGATGGTTGCTGGAACCGATCATACCTTGGGGCTGCGGACCAAAAAATTGTCTGAACGCATCGGTCAGACGGCCACCTTCTCCACCGCTCCTTCTTTGACTGACCGAAGCCTCAGCAACACGTTGTCCAGAAACAGGAGTTTGTAACCTCCCAGTCTCTGGGAACGCGTTGCACAGACCTTTCTGCAAGGCCTCCCGAAGATGTTTCATCCTCTGCTCCCTCTGCGATGGCAAGATAAGGTCCGCAACCTTACCCTTGTAACGTGGATCAAGGAGGGTTGCCAGCCAGTATTGGTCCTTCTCCTTGATCCCACGAATACGAGGATCCTTACGCAGGCTTTGCAGGATCAGGGAGGCCATGCAGCGTAGGTTTGCTGAGGCATTCGGTCCGGAGTCCTCTGGGTCACTAAGGACGACATGGTCCGCAGCCATCTCCTCCCAGCCACGTACAAGTCCATGTGTTTCTTGGGACTGATCCCTTAAAGACTGCTGCTGATGCTGAGTGCCAGGCTCCACCTCCATACTGACACAATCTTCCTCCTCCTCCTCCTCCTCCTCGTCCTCTTCCTGTGTGATCGGCGGGCACGCAGGAACACTGTCTGGATAAAGGGGGCCTTGAGAGCTAAGGAAGTCCTCCTCTTCCTGCCTCTGTTCTGCCTCAAGTGCCCTGTCCATTATTCCATGCAGCGTGTGCTCCAACAGGTGGACAAGGGGGACAGTGTTACTGATGCATGCACTGTCGCTGCTCACCATCATCGTGGCCTCCTCAAATGGTGACAGGACAGTGCATGCACCCCTGATCATGGCCCACTGGCGTGGGGAAAAAAAAACAAGCTCCCCTGACCCTGTCCTGGTGTCATAGTCGCACAGGTACTCATTGATCGCCCTCTGCTGCGTGTGCAGCCGCTGCAGCATGGCCAACGTTGAGTTCCACGTGGTGGGCATGTCACAGATTAGGCGGTTCTTGGGCAGGTAAAACTCCTTTTGGAGGTCCGTCAGCCGAGCACTGGCATTATATGACTGGCGGAAATGCACACAGACTTTCCTGGCCTGCCTCAGGACATCCTGTAAGCCCGGGTACCTGCCCAAGAACCACTGCACCACCAAGTTAAGGACGTGAGCCAAACAGGGCACATGGGTCATTTGTCCCTGTCGGAGGGCAGAGAGGAGGTTGGTGCCATTGTCGCAAACCACCATTCCTGCCTTAAGCTGGCATGGCGTCAACCACCTCCGAACCTGCCCCTGCAGAGCTGACAGAACCTCTGCCCCAGTGTGGCTCCTGTCCCCCAAGCACACCAGCTCAAGCACCGTATGGCATCTTTTGGCCTGCGTACTTGCGTAGCCCCTTGAACGACTATGGAGCACCGCTGGTTCCGAGGACAAAGCACAGGAAGAGGCCATGGAGGAAGAAAAAGAGGAGGGGGTGGAGGAGAGAGGTGTGTCACAATCATTAGCATTTTGGAGGCGTGGTGGCGGAACAACCTCCAACACTACTGCACCTTGTCCTGCATCCTTCCCAGCTGCCAGCAGAGTCACCCAATGTGCCGTGAAACTTAGGTAACGTCCCTGTCCATGCCTGCTGGACCATGAGTCAGCGGTAATATGCACCTTACCGCTGACCGCCCTGTCCAGCGAGGCATGGACATTGCCTTCCACATGCCGGTAGAGAGCCGGAATCGCCTTCCGTGAGAAAAAGTGGCGTTTGGGTACCTGCCACTGAGGAACCGCACATTCCACAAACTCACGGAAGGGGGCAGAGTCTACCAACTGAAAAGGCAGCAGTTGAAGTGCTAGCAATTTTGCCAAGCTAGCATTCAACCGCTGGGCATGTGGATGGCTGGGAGCAAACTTCTTTTGGCGGTGCAGCAGCTGGGGCAGGGAAATTTGCCTGGTACAATCTGACGTCGGTGTACCAAAAGCAGATTGCCCACAAGTACTTGGCTGTGACACACCTAATTCTACACCTTCATTCCTCTCAGTGCAGGTCTCAGAGAGGACTGAAGGTCTAGTGGGGTTGGAAATCTCAGCTGATGAGGAGCAAGGAGAGGTCCTCTTTGTTCTTTGGTGTGGGTCTTTTAGATACGCTTGCCAACGAACTGCATGGCAGGTGAACATATGTCTGGTCAAGCATGTGGTACCCAAGCGGGAGATGTTTTGGCCACGCGAGATACGCTTGAGACATATGTTGCAAATAGCAGCGGTGCGATCTGATGCACTCATCTCAAAAAAGGCCCACACCAAAGAACTTTTTGAATAACGCGCAGAGACTGCAGCGCCCTGCACATGTGGAGCTTTGGGGTGTGATGCAGTCAATGTGCTGCCCTTAGGCTGGCCCCTGGAGGGCATTCTGCCTCGTTGGTGATGTGCTGCCTCCTCCTCCTCCTCTCTCCTATCAAGCACCCACGTTGAATAACTGACCTCATCATCCCCTCCCTCCTCATCACTGGAGCAAACCTGGCAGTATGCTGCAGCAGGGGGAGCATGACTGCCAGATTGCTGTCCTTCTTGGGCACCCCCTCTGTCCGTGCTCATGTTACTGCCTTCATCGAGCTCAGTATCATCATCAGAGCCTTCCAAACGCTGGGCATCCTCCTGGAGCATGTACCCAACACTGTGGTCAAACAGTTCGAGGGACTCCTCAGGAGGACATGGTGGGGCTAGGGAAGGAGTCACTGATGACATTGAGCCGAGGGAAGAGGCCGCTGCTTTGCCAGACAAAGTACCCAGGGCATGGGTGAGAGAGGATGAGGAGGATGAGGACGGCTTGGTCATCCACTCGACCAAGTCTTCCGCATGTTGCGGCTCAACACGGCCAGCTGCCGAAAAAAAGGCCAAGCGTGTCCCATGGCCACGTGCTGATGAGGATGCACAGTCTCCACGACCAGCACTAGACACAGAGCCTGCTTGCCCTCTCTTATTGGCTTGTGACTGTCTGCCTCTCCTTCTTGGCCTTCCAAACATACTAATGGCCTGTAGCTGCACTAAGCTGGGATATATATATGTACTGATACTGCAGCTAGCAAAATCAACTGCCTGCCTGTAGTATGAGAACACCACCAACCTTCTACAGGTAGCTTTAGCTAAACACTGTGAGCAGGACGCACCCCACTAACTTGTAGGTTTAGCAGAACACTGTGAGCAGGACGCACTGCACTAACTGTAAATAGTCTAGCTGCCTGACTGTGGTACTAATAGGATCAAAAGAACACCAGTAATTTTCTTCAGGTAGCTGTATATACTGTAACAAGACAAGCCTGCCTGTCAGTAAGAAGATAACAGGAACGGATCTAGCTGAACACTGTGAGCAGGACGCACCCCACTAGCTTGTAGGTTTAGCAGAACACTGTGAGCAGGACGTACCCCACTAACTTGTAGGTTTAGCAGAACACTGTGAGTAGGACAAACTGCACTAACTGTAAATAGTCTAGCTGCCTGACTGTGGTACTAATAAGATCAAAAGAACACCAGTAATTTTCTTCTGTTAGCTGTATATACTGTAACAAGACAAGCCTGCCTGTCAGTAAGAAGATAACAGGAACGGATCTAGCTGAACACTGTGAGCAGGACGCACTGCACTAACTTTAAATAGTCTAGCTGCCTGACTGTGGTACTAATAGGATCAAAAGAACACCAGTAATTTTCTTCAGGTAGCTGTAAATACTGTTACAAGACAAGCCTGCCTGTCAGTAGGAAGATAACAGGAACGGATCTAGCTGAACACTGTGAGCAGGATGCACTGCACTAACTTTAAATAGTCTAGCTGCCTGACTGTGGTACTAATAGGATCAAAAGAACACCAGTAATTTTCTTCAGGTAGCTGTAAATACTGTTACCAGACAAGCCTGCCTGTCAGTAGGAAGATAACAGGAATGGATCTAGCTGAACACTGTGAGCAGGACGCACTGCACTAACTTTAACCACCTCAATACAGGGCACTTTCACCCCCTTCCTGCCCAAGCCATTTTTCAGTTTTCAGCGCTGCCGCACTTTGAATGAGAATTGCGCGGTCATGTTACACTGCACCCTAATGAAATTTTTATCATTTTTTCCCCACAAATAGAGCTTTCTTTTGGTGGTATTTGATCACCTCTGCGGTTTTTACTTTTTGCGCTATAAACAAAAGAAGAGAGACAATTTTGAAAAAACACAATATTTTTTACTTTTTGCTATAATAAATATCCAATTTTTTATTTTTTTTTAACAAATTTTTTACTCAGTTTAGGTCGATACGTATTCTTCTACATATTTTTGGTAAAAAAAATTTGCGATAAGCGTATATTAATTGGTTTGCGCAAAAGTTATAGCGTCTACAAAATAGGGGATAGATTTATAGCATTTTTATTATTTATTTATTTTTTACTAGTAATGGCGGCGATCTGCGATTTTTATTGTGACTGTGATATTGCGGCGGACATATCGGACACTTTTGACACATTTTTGGGACCATTCACATTTATACAGCGATCAATGCTATAAAATTGCATTGATTACTGTGTAAATGTGACTGGCAGGGAAGGGGTTAACACTAGGGGGCGATCGAGGGGTTAATGTATGACCTAAGGAGGTGATTCTAACTGTGGGGGGAGGGGACTGACTGGGGGAGGTGACCGATCGGTGTCCCTATGTACAAGGGACACACCATCGGTCTCCTCTCCTCTCTGACAGGACGTGGATCTGTGTTTACATGCACAGATCCACAGTCCTGCTCTGTTACCCGGCAATCGCGGGTGCCCGGCGGACATCGCGGCCGCCGGGCACGTGCACCGGGTCCCGAGCGACGCAGCGGGCACGCGCGCGCGCCGCCGGCGACGCGCGCGAGCCCCCTAGTGGCTCGGGAGGGCGAGGACGTCATATGACGCCCGCCCAGAACAACAGAAGCCTCGTCCAGCCGTCATATGACAGTGGGCGGTGGCTTAGTGGTTAAATAGTCTAGCCGCCTGACTGTGGTACTAATAGGATCAAAAGAACACCAGTAATTATCTTCAGGTAGCTGTAAATACTGTTACAAGACAAGCCTGCCTGTCAGTAGGAAGATAACAGGAACGGATCTAGCTAAACTGAATACAGTGTATATATATATATATATATGCAACACCTGGGATGCATATATATACACAATACACTGTAAGTGCAGCTAACTGACTGACTGTCCTGCCTAATCTAGCTAACTCAAATGAAATGACACTGTCTCTCTCTCTCTCTATCTCTCAGCACACCGGAACACACTGCACAGGGCCGCCGTGCAGGCGGCCTTATATAGTGTGGGGCGTGTACTAAATCCCCTGAGCCATAATTGGCCAAAGTCTCCTTGGCTTTAGCCAATTACGGCTCTCTGTTCAGGCGGCGCTGTGATTGGCCAAGCATGCGGGTCATAGTGCATGCTTGGCCAATCATCAGCCAGCAATGCACTGCGATGCCGCAGTGAATTATGGGCCGTGACGCGCCACACGAATTTGGCGCGAACGGTCCATATCGTTCGCAATTCAGGGAATGACCGAACAGCCGATGTTCGAGTCGAACATGGGTTCGACTCGAACACGAAGCTCATCCCTACCTACAAGTTATTTTTTTGCGAGCTCTGCACAGTGTTCATCTAAAGATACAAGTTAGTGTAGTGCGTCCTGCTCACAGTGTTCAGTTAAAACTACAAGTTAGTGTCGTGAGACCTCTGAACAGTGTTCATCTAAAGCTACAAGTTAGTGTGGTGCGTCCTGCTCACAGTGTTCAGCTAAAACTACAAGTTAGTGTGGTGTGTCCTCCTCACAGTGTTCAGCTAAACCTACAAGTTATTTTTTTGCGAGCTCTGCACAGTGTTCATCTAAAGCTACAAGTTAGTGTAGTGCGTCCTGCTCACAGTGTTCAGCTAAAACTACAAGTTAGTGTAGTGAGACCTCTGCACAGTGTTCACCTAAAGCTACAAGTTAGTGCAGTGCGTCCAGCTCACAGTGTTCAGCTAAAACTTACAAGTTAGTGTGGTGCGTCCTCCTCACAGTGTTCAGCTAAAACTACAAGTTAGTGTAGTGCGTCCTGCTCACAGTGTTCAGCTAAAACTACAAGTTAGTGTAGTGGGACCTCTGCACAGTGTTCATCTAAAGCTACAAGTTAGTGCAGTGCGTCCTGCTCACACTATTCAGCTAAAACTACAAGTTAGTGTAGTGAGACCTCTGCACAGTGTTCATCTAAAGCTATAAGTTAGTGCAGTGCGCCCTGCTCACAGTGTTCAGCTAAAACTACAAGTTAGTGTGGTGCGTCCTCCTCACAGTGTTCAGCTAAACCTACAAGTTATTTTTTTGCGAGCTCTGCACAGTGTTCATCTAAAGCTACAAGTTAGTGTAGTGCGTCCTGCTCACAGTGTTCAGCTAAAACTACAAGTTAGTGTAGTGAGACCTCTGCACAGTGTTCATCTAAAGCTACAAGTTAGTGAAGTGCGTCCTGCTCACAGTGTTCAGCTAAAACTACAAGTCAGTGTGGTGCGTCCTCCTCACAGTGTTCAGCTAAACCTACAAGTTATTTTTTTGCAAGCTCTGCACGGTGTTCATCTAAAGCTACAAGTTAGTGTAGTGCGTCCTGCTCACAGTGTTCAGCTAAAACTACAAGTTAGTGTAGTGAGACCTCTGCACAGTGTTCATCTAAAGCTACAAGTTAGTGCAGTGCATCCAGCTCACAGTGTTCAGCTAAAACGTACAAGTTAGTGTGGTGCGTCCTCCTCACAGTGTTCAGCTAAACCTACAAGTTTTTTTTTGCGAGCTCTGCACAGTGTTCATCTAAAGCTACAAGTTAGTGTAGTGCGTCCCGCTCACAGTGTTCAGCTAAAACTACAAGTTAGTGTGGTGCGTCCTCCTCACAGTGTTCAGCTAAAACTACAAGTTAGTGTAGTGCGTCCTGTTTACAGTGTTCAGCTAAAACTACAAGTTAGTGTAGTGAGACCTCTGCACAGTGTTCATCTAAAGCTACAAGTTAGTGCAGTGCGTCCTGCTCACAGTGTTCAGCTAAAACTACAAGTTAGTGTAGTGAGACCTCTGCACAGTGTTCATCTAAAGCTATAAGTTAGTGCAGTGCGTCCTGCTCACAGTGTTCAGCTAAAACTACAAGTTAGTGTGGTGCGTCCTGCTCACAGTGTTCAGCTAAACCTACAAGTTATTTTTTTGCGAGCTCTGCACAGTGTTCATCTAAAGCTAAAAGTTAGTGTAGTGCGTCCTGCTCACAGTGTTCAGCTAAAACTACAAGTTAGTGTGGTGCGTCCTCCTCACAGTGTTCAGCTAAACCTACAAGTTATCTTTTTGCGAGCTCTGCACAGTGTTCATCTAAAGCTACAAGTTAATGTAGTGCGTCCTGCTCACAGTGTTCGGCTAAAACTACAAGTTAGTGTGGTGCGTCCTCCTCACAGTGTTCAGCTAAAACTACAAGTTAGTGTAGTGAGACCTCTGCACAGTGTTCATCTAAAGCTACAAATTAGTGCAGTGCGTCCTGCTCACAGTGTTCAGCTAAAACTACAAGTTAGTGTAGTGAGACCTCTGCACAGTGTTCATCTAAAGCTATAAGTTAGTGCAGTGCGTCCTGCTCACAGTGTTCAGCTAAAACTACAAGTTAGTGTGGTGCGTCCTGCTCACAGTGTTCAGCTAAACGTACAAGTTATTTATTTGCGAGCTCTGCTCAGTGTTCAGCTAAAGCTACCTGTAGAAGGTTGGTGGTGTTTTCCTGATCCTATCACTACCGCAGGCAGCTAAATAAGCTGCAAGTTATTTTTTGGCGAGCTCTGCACAGTGTTCACCTAAAGCTACCTGTAAAAGGTTGGTGGTGTTTTCCTGATCCTATCACTACCGCAGGCAGCTAAAAAAGCTACAAGTTAGTTTTTTGCGAGCTCTGCACAGTGTTCAGCTAAAGCTACCTGTAGAAGGTTGGTGGTGTTCTCATACTACAGGCAGGCAGGTGATTTTTCTAGCTGCAGTATCAGTACATATTTATATATATATATATATATCGGAACCAGCAGTGCCCAGTAGCCGTTCAAGGGGCTACGCAAGTACGCAGGCCAAAAGATGCCATGCGGTGCTTGAGCTGGTGTGCTTGGGGGACAGGAGCCACACTGGGGCAGAGGTTCTGTCAGCTCTGCAGTGGCAGGTTCAGAGGTGGTTGACGCCACGCCAACTTAAGGCAGGAATGGTGGTTTGCGACAATAGCACCAACCTCCTCTCTGCCCTCCGACAGGGACAAATGACCCATGTGCCCTGTTTGGCTCATGTCCTTAATTTGGTGGTACAGCGGTTCTTGGGCAGGTACCCGGGCTTACCGGGTGTCCTGAGGCAGGCCAGGAAAGTCTGTGTGCATTTCCGCCGGTCATATAATGCCAGTGCTCGGCTGACGGACCTCCAAAAGGAGTTTAAACTGCCCAAGAACCGCCTAATCTGTGACATGCCCACCAGGTGGAACTCAACGTTGGCCATGCTGCAGCAGCTGCACACGCAGCAGAGGGCTATCAATGAGTACCTGTGCGACTATGGCACCAGGACAGGGTCAGGGGAGCTTGGTTTTTTTTCCCACGCCAGTGGGCCATGATCAGGGATGCATGCACTGTCCTGTCACCATTTGAGGAGGCCACGAGGATGGTGAGCAGTGACAGTGCATGCATCAGTGACACTGTCCCCCTTGTCCACCTGTTGGAGCACACGCTGCGTGGAATAATGGACAGGGTACTTGAGGCAGAACAGAGGCAGGAAGAGGAGGACTTCCTTAGCTCTCAAGGCCCCCTTTATCCAGACAGTGTTCCTGCTTGCCCGCCGATCACACAGGAAGAGGACGAGGAGGAGGAGGAAGATTGCGTCAGTATGGAGGTAGAGCCTGGCACTCAGCATCAGCAGCAGTCTTTAAGGGATCAGTCCCAAGAAACACATGGACTTGTACGTGGCTGGGAAGAGGTGGCTGCGGACCATGTCGTCCTTAGTGACCCAGAGGACTCCGGACCGAATGCCTCAGCAAGCCTACGCTGCATGGCCTCCCTGATCCTGCAAAGCCTGCGTAAGGATCCTCGTATTCGTGGTATCAAGGAGAAAGACCAATACTGGCTGGCAACCCTCCTTGACCCACGTTACAAGGGTAAGGTTGCGGACCTTATCTTGCCATTGCAGAGGATGAAACATCTTCGGGAGGCCTTGCAGAAAGGTCTGTGCAACGCGTTCCCAGAGACTGGGAGGTTACAAACTCCTGTTTCTGGACAACGTGTTGCTGAGGCTTCGGTCAGTCAAAGAAGGAGCGGTGGAGAAGGTGGCCCTCTGACCGATGCGTTCAGACAATTTTTTGGTCTGCAGCCCCAAGGTATGATTGATTCCAGCAACCATCGCCAGCGTCTGTTTTACATGGTGCAGGAATACCTAGGGGCAAGATCTGACTTGGACACCTTTCCCACCGAAAATCCTCTGGGTTACTGGGTCTTGAGGATAGATCACTGGCCAGAGCTTGCACAGTATGCAATTGAGCTACTGGCCTGTCCTGCATCCAGCGTTCTTTCGGAACGCACATTCAGTGCTGCTGGAGGCTTTGTAACCGATCACAGGGTGCGTCTGTCCACCGACTCGGTCGTTCGACTGACCTTCATAAAAATGAATCAGTCTTGGATCACCACCAGCTACCAAGCACCTGATGCTGATGTAACCGAATAATTTTTTTTGAAATCTCAGATCCCTTCAAAGACTGCCTATGCTGATGCTGAGTGACTATCCCTGAGTAATTATCCTCTTCCTCCTCAATGATCACGCTGATAGCTTGTAAGAACATTTTTGGTTCTGGGCGCCACCACCAGTGCCTAAGGCCCAATTTTTCAGCCCCTGTTTAACAGAAGCGTGTAATTACAATTTTTGATGCAATACTTTGCAGCAAGGCTCGTTTCTGCGTTACAACTAGAGTACCTGTGAGGGGTTGCAGTGTTGTGGCACCAGCACCAGTGCCTAAGGCCCAATTTTTCAGTCCCTGTTTAACAGGGGCGTGTAATTACAATTTTTGATGCAATACTTTGCAGCAGGGCTCATTTCTGCATTCCAACTAGAGTGTCTGTGAGGGGTTGCAGTGTTGTGGCACCAGCACCAGTGCCTAAGGCCCAATTTTTCAGCCCCTGTTTAACAGGGGCATGTAATTACAATTTTTGATGCAATACTTTGCAGCAGGGCTCGTTTCTGCGTTACAACTAGAGTATCTGTGAGGGGTTGCAGTGTTGTGGCACCAGCACCAGTGCCTAAGGCCCAATTTTTCAGCCCCTGTTTTACAGGGGCGTGTAATTACAATTTTTGATGCAATACTTTGCAGCAGGGCTCGTTTCTGTGTTCCAACTAGAGTATCTGTGAGGGGTTGCAGTGTCGTGGCACCAGCACCAGTGCCTAAGGCCTAATTTTTCAGCCCCTGTTCAACAGGGGCATGTAATTACAATTTTTGATCTAATATTTCACAGCAGGGCCCATTTCTGCACCCACCAAGAGCGAGTGAGGACTTACAGTGTTGTGGCACCAGCACCACCACCACCACCACCAAAGGCCCAATTTTTCTGCCCTTGTTCAACAGGGGCATGTAATTACAATTCTTGATCTAATATTTCACAGCAGGGCCCATTTCTGCACCCACCAAGAGCGAGTGAGGACTTACAGTGTTGGGGCACCAGCACCACCACCAAAGGCCCAATTTTTCTGCCCCTGTTCAACAGGGGCATGTAATTACAATTCTTGATCTAATATTTCACAGCAGGGCCCTGTGAGGGCTTACAGTGTTGTGGCCACAGCAACACCTAAGGCCCAAATTTCTGCTGAGTATATAGGGCAGGACCCTACTTTCAAACATCTAACTTACAAACGACTCCTACTTGCAAACGGAAGGAGACAACAGGAAGTGAGATGAAATCTACCCCTAGGAAGGGAAATTCTCTCCTGTAAGAGTTAATATGGGGAAAACATTTCTCCTTTCCACTGATGCTTTCCAATCCTTGTTCCACAAAAAACCCCAAATTTTCAAAAAACATTTTAATTGGGACAAAAAGTGAGGTGAAATCTTCTGAAGAGGAGGAAAGACAGCAAAACAAATGTCACAGGGGTGATAACCCTTCCCTATGTTTTCCAAAAAGCTTAAAAAAGATTTTTTGGCTGGAGCTAAACACGTTAAAAATGTACCCGTTCAAAATTACAAACAGATTCTACTTAACAACAAACCTACAGTCCCTGTCTTGTTTGCACCGCCTGTATACTGCTGTTCAGAGTATATAGGTGGCCCCACACCTTTCCTTATTTTAATTTGGGTGCGGGGTTCCCCTTAATATCCATACAAGACCCAAAGGGCCTGGTAATGGACTGGGGGGTACCCATGCCGTTTGTCTCACTGATTTTCATCCATATTGCCAGGACCCGACATTACATTAAAGCCGCAAGCAGTTTTAAATGACTTGTTTTCCTTTAAAAATTACATTTTGTGCAGGGACTGTTCTAAGCACGGGAAACACGCGCCACTTTACAGGCATACTATAGACACCCCTCAGGTACGATATTTAAAGGAATATTTCACTTTTTTTTTTTTTTTTACTTTAAGCATCATTAAAATCACTGCTCCCGAAAAAACGGCTGTTTTTAAAAGTTTTTTTTGCATTGATACTTGTCCCCTGGGGCAGGACCCGGGTCCCCAAACCTTTTTTAGGACAATACCATGCAAATTAGCCTTTAAAATGAGCACTTTTGATTTTGAACGTTCGAGTCCCATAGACGTCAATGGGGTTCTAACGTTCGTGCGAATTTTCGGTCCGTTCGCAGGTTCTGGTGCGAACCGAACCGGGGGGTGTTCAGCTCATCCCTAATCATCCCATTTTTTTTTTTTCTTTTTTTTTTTTAACTTTTTCCAGCTTTTTTCAGCATTTTTGCAATAGCGTTTTTGAGCGCTTATTTTTTATTTATTTTTTTTTCAGCTTAAGAACGCTTAAACAATTGAACAGCACCAAGGAATGCTTAATGTACTTAAGGTAGTAACATAACTTCTGGAAAACGGGGACTACTCATATCTCATTAAATATTTCTATTATTGGATTGTGGGGAGGATGCCGGGTATGAGAACGGAATAAAAGAAATATTAGTAAAAATAAGTCAATTTAAAAAGGCTGGGAGATTTTTTCATCATTAAAAGACCCCAATCAAGGGGTATTCTGGAAGGCAGTTTTGAAGATCTTATAAATCCAGCCATAGAAACAAACATGAAGGGGAAAACAACAAGAAGTGCGGGAGCAATACCGAAATCACCTAGGACCAGCCTAGGCCCAAGTCCAGGCCCTATGAACAGGTATATACAAGCAAGGAATCGGAGAAGGAGAGAAACAAGTGGGTTCAAAGGGCAGACAAATAGATACAAAAGAGAAGGACAACAAGGATAAAAAAGGCCAGTATAAAGTACAAACAGAAACCAGCCACCTCTCAGAACCCAGAATGGAGCCAGAAATGGGAGAGGAAGACAGAGGAAAGGAGGAAGGACAACAAGGGCCACAGTTGCCAACAAAACAGGATATGGAAAAAATGTTCGCGGCACTAGAGAATTCCCTAAAAGCAGAGATGTCAACACTCCATAAAGATATGGGATATATGTTAAACAGAGTGGAAGAAGTAGAGATCAAAGTAGACCTACATCAAAAAAACATAAAGGAACTAGAAGACGAAATAAAGAAATTAAAACGGGAACAACAGGAACAATCATATAAAATAGAAGAGCAAGAAAATAGAGATAAAAAGAAAAACTTGAGAATACGTGGGTTACCGGAAACAGAACAAGCAGAAAATCTAATAGAAAAAATGAACAATCTCTTCAACCAAATCTTGGGAAAGGAAACAACTAACACAATAGGAATAGAAAGTGTCTTTCGAGTAAAAAAACCTCAAAGGTTCGCAAGGGAAACACCTAGAGATGTAATCGTACGCTTTGAAAAATGGGAAGAAAAAAAACAGATCTGGATAAACCTAAAGAGGAAAACACAAATAGAGTTTGCGGGAGGTAAATTACAAATATTTCAAGACTTATCTCAAGAAACGTTGAAAAGACGACGGATACTAAAGCCATTATTAGAAATCCTCCGGGAGCAAGAAATTCAATACAACTGGGGTTTTCCAGCATGTCTAATAGCAAGGAAAAACGGAATAAGTGCGAGGCTAAGACATGTGGAGGAGATCCCGGACTTTTGCAACAAACTAGAAATCCCCTCCCCAGAACTGGAAAAATAAGCAAATAGTCAGGAGCGAATAACGGCAAGAGATGACCTACAGTGGCAAGTAAATTCAAGGATCAGACATCAAGATGTGGACTCTCGAGGAAATTAATATCTGAGAAAATACCACACAACGGTGCAAGGGGCCTTAGAGTGGAAAGGGGGGGGGGCTGGGGTTGAGGGGATGGGAAAAAAGGAAAGTGAAAGGATTGGTAAAATACAACAAAAACGCAGGGAGAGGGAGACAGGGACTCACGGAGTGGACAGGGGGTCGCCCTATTAGTGCTTAGACAGGGGGGAATAGGGTGTCTTACAGAGCTCCGCCTCACAATAAATAGAGCAGAGGGGGCAGAGCGTGCCCCACAAAACAAAGTAAAACGCTCTCAGCTCTAGAGAATATGGGGGTAAAAAACCCATATCAGAAAAAAGGGAGGGGGAGGGTGGGAGGAGGGAGGGAGGGTGGGGAGGGAGAGGTCTGAGTCACATGAGTGGTTACATAGGCACACCTATTCTGAGACAAGAGATGAGGAGACCCGTGCGTCCTCTGGGTGTCCCCTCCATCCGGTCTCCTAGGGGGACCGCGTGGGGGGGAGGGCCGGAGGATGGGCGGGGAAGAAAAGGCACAAGAATGGAAAACGTAAACAGCATAAAAATAATCTCTTACAATGTCCGAGGACTAAATTCCCCAGGGAAGAGAAACATCATCCTCCGAGAACTAGAAAAAAGTAAAGCAGATATAATTTTCCTACAGGAGACGCATATAACCCAAAACTCAAGTGCCAAAATGTATTCAAGAAACATACCAACATGGTATCAAGGAGACTCGCCAATAAGAAGGGCCAAAGGAGTAGCCATCGGTATAGGGAAAAATGTACGTTTTCTAATAGATCAAAGGAAAATAGACCCGGAGGGTCGATATCTTTTTATTACAGGAACTATACACGGGGTAAAATATACATTGGCCGAGAATGTTGGAGCAAGGGCAGATGACGTGTGAGGAGTAGGGGAGGAGCCACGCAGTGGGGCGGTGGAGGACGGAGGAGGGGAACATGGTGAACAAGACAGCGTGAGGTGAGAGCCGAGCGGTCTCGCTGGACAGGAGCCCTTATAGCAAGGAATCAGCAACGGCCGACAGCAGTGAGACACCAGGCAAGAGAGAGCGAGTTGAACCGGAGCTTGAGCCGGAGATAGTGGCGACAGTTCGTTCGCTACGAGGAAAAGATCCGCCCGGAAGCCTCGCATCACTAGGAGCTGAAGCCGGTCTGGAGCTGGTGTGTCCGTAGACGCTCGAGGTGCCTCCGCTCGCCCCGTCGCCCCCCCTCCCCCCCCCTGGAAGAGATCGGAGGAAGGACCTGAGACACCCCTCCCCTTCAGCCTTCTTCATACCCTCTCATCCCCAACCCCCGTTTACAGGGGAAAAGGGAGTTAGGAAAGATCCCTTCGCCACATTGGAAAATAACCACCTTGAAAGCAACCTGTGGACTCTGGAGATCGCTGTTCTCAAAGAGAAACATCCCAGCTAGCCCTGCAAGAGAAGGAAGTCCGGCTCGTTTTCCCCTGTGCCCCCAGCTACAAGACAGCACCAGGTAGGACATCTTTGAAATAAATTTCTATATACTAGAAGTGTGCAAATGCCTGGTGCAGGTGTATGAGACAAACAAAGTCAAGGGGCACAGAGAGGAACAAAGAGGTCTGAGAAACCATTCAAGGAGAGTGGAAGGGGGGAGAAGCTGAGTATGAAAGGGCGCTCTACTAAAGCTGCAGAAGTAAAAAAACCCAGAGACAGTTTAAATACAAGCACTATTCAAAGATATATGACAGAAACACAAACTAGAAGCCCAAGCATGGAAAATAAACAACAAAGTGCAAAAGAGAAAAAGAAGGACTCCAATAAAAATAAAGGTGCAACGGGAAATGGCTCCAGAGTACCAACTTCACCAGAGCCTGAAATAGGAACTAATATAGAGTCAAATATGGATATTTTCCCCACAAAAACAGATATGCAGGACATGTTCATTAAATTAGAGAACGTATTGAAAGCTGAGATTTTGAATGTTAGAGAAGATCTGGGACACTTACTAAAAAGAGTGGAAAAAGTGGAGGATTTAACGGAGCAGCATGCAACGGCAATTGAGGATTTGAAGAAACAGGTTAAAAACCTGAAATCGGATCATAGGGAAATGCTCCTTAAACTTGAAGAGCAAGAAAACCAAAATAGAAGGCAAAATCTCAGAATTAGAGCCATCCCAGAACAAGGGGGGGAAGATCTGTTTGCCGTTATGAGGGAAATTTTTAACCCTGTATTAGGAAGAAATAAGGAGGAGGAGCTCAAGATAGAACGTGTTCATAGAATAAGAAAGCCCGCAAGCGCCAGAGAAGACGCCCCTAGGGATGTGATCGCGAGGTTTCATCATTATGAGGAAAAGGAGAGGATCTGGAAAAACATGAGAGGGGTTCAATCACTGAAATATAACAACCAGGACATTCAAATCTTTACAGACCTCTCAGCCAGGACCCTCGCAAGGAGAAGACAACTAAAACCATTGTTGGACACCCTAAGGGACGCTAACCTGAAATATAGTTGGGGCCACCCATTTGCACTACTGGTGATAAGAGATGGGAGGAGCTTCAGATTAAAACAGATGGAAGACCTACAGGACTTCTGCATAAATTTAAACATTAGAGTTCCTCAGGATATGGAGGGCAGGTCCTTTTGAGGGGGGGGGGGGTGGGATTGGGGGGGGTGGGGGAGGGGGAGGCCATAAGGCAATAGGGTCAAAACGTGATATATAGAAAGGATATTTTCAATATGAAACGGTTTTAGTCCTCCGAACCCCCACTGCGGGAGCAACACCCTGCACACGGGGGGGCGCTGGCGGGAAGGTAACATGAGAGATGCCACGACCCCCAGGTTGGGAAATGGCGGGTGGGGGGGAAGGGGGAGGATGCGGGTGGGGGGGATTGGGGGAGAGGGGGGGTGGGGGGGGGAGGAGGGGGAGGGTGGGTAACTGCAGACCCAGAGTACAACCCGAGAGATTTAACTTATGTGTTCCTATTCACCTACTTCCCCGCTTCCCTAGACATGGGAAACAGTTTAGGGGCATTTATTTTCCCTTCAGGTTTGGTTTGCCTAGGTTTTTTGATTACAACTTTCATATTACCCGGTGTAAAGGAGGAGGACCTACCCAGAATAAAATAAAAGGCTTTCAAAAGGGACGGGAGGGCAGATATAAGGAGTGAATGGCAATGGAAGTCAGATGTCTATCGTATAATGTGAAGGGCCTCAACTCACCAGGGAAAAGGTGGAAACTGGTTCAGGAATTACAGAGGTTGGACATTGATATAGCTTTCTTGCAGGAAACACATCTAGTATATGAGGAGGGTATTAAATTAGCATCAAAAAGCCTTCCAGTATGGATATATGGGGATTCCCCATCCAAAAGGACAAAGGGGGTGGCCATCGGATTCTCGAGACGGATAAAATTTAATTTGTTAGATAAGAGAGTGGACCCAGAAGGACGATTTTTGTTTGTGAAAGTGAAAATCAACGAAAAAATGTATACACTAGCAAATATATACTGCCCAAATAGAGATCCGATGGGGTACCTAGGCCGAATCCTGACTGGATTGGAGGAATTTAAAGAAGGGGAGGTGATCTTAGCAGGAGACCTGAATTTTTGCATAGACCCAGCCTTGGATAGGTCAGCAGACTCCCACTGGGAGGATAAAAGGGCATGTGCCAGAATAGGGAAGAAACTACAAGCCCAGCAGCTGATTGATGTGTGGAGAGTGTTGCATCCCAAAGAAAGGGACTATACATTCTACTCACAGGTGCATGAGACCTATTCAAGGCTGGATTATTTTTTGGTTGAGCACAGTTTGTTGGACTCAGTGAGAGGCACAAGGATTGAGGTTCAGACCCTGTCAGATCATGCTCCAGTAGTTATGACATTATTGTTTAAAGGCCTTCATAGGATCCCATACACCTGGCGCCTGAACGAATTCCTTTTAAATAAAAAACAGGTTGTTGAAAGGGTTCAAAGAGAGATCGAGGGTTTCTTCCGCACAAATGAGACCAAGGAGGTCCCGACAACTATTGTTTGGGAAACCTTTAAGGCCTACATTAGAGGGATATTAATCTCAATTGGCGCAGGGGAGAAGAGGGAAAGAGCGAGAAAACAAGAAGAATTGATAGAACAAATATACAAACTAGAACATACCCATAAAACGAGCAAGGAGGCGAGCAGAGAGGTATTAAGGGAACTAACAGTAAAAAGAGAAGAGTTGAGAGATCTACTAGAGACAGAAGCCCTCAAAAGGAAATATAAAAGCAGTAGGAACTTCCATATACAGGGGAATAAAATAGGGAAACACCTAGCTGCAACTACCAGGAAGAAAAGATTGGAAAACTACATAGAGAAGGTGAAGGACAAAAAAGGGGAGATGAGACACTCAACAAAAGAAATAGCAGAAGAATTCCAAAAATACTTTTCCTCCCTTTACGCAGTTGAACGAAAAGAAAAGCAGGAGGGGAAAAGAGAAAAAATGGTAAAGGAATTTCTAGAAGAAGCTGCCCTGCCCACTCTGTCACAAATAGACTCACTGGAGCTGGAAAAGCCAATATCAGAAGAGGAGGTCTTTAGAGCCCTGAAGTAATCCCCAGGGGGTAAGAGCCCTGGCCCGGACGGCTTCACGACTAATTTTTATAAAAAATTTAAGTCAATCCTGGTACCTAGGCTTTGCCAGATGTGGAATGGCCTAGGAGACCAGAAAATGTGCAGGGATGCTTTGCGAAGATACTAAACTGTACGCGAAAGTCCTGGCTCTCCGATTGAGGGGGGAAATGCCCCACCTGGTTAATCCGGACCAGGTGGGATTTGTACCCGGGAGAGAGGGAAGGGACAATGGGGTGCGGTCCCTACTGGTACTGGAGGCACTTAAAGCAGGCAGATCCCCAGGGCTACTCCTGTCGATTGACGCCGAAAAAGCGTTTGACAGGGTAGACTGGGGATTTATGTTTAGTGCACTGAAGGTAATGGGAGTTGGGCCAGCAATGCTAAGAAGAATTAAAATTTTACACAACCACCCAGCAGCCTTTGTAAGAGTGAACAACATCCCCTCCTCCAGCTTTACTATGCAGAATGGCACTAGACAGGGCTGCCCGTTGTCCCCACTCCTCTTTGTCCTGGCCCTGGAGCCTCTCCTTAATATAATTAGAAAACACCCTGACATTAGTGGATGTGTAGTAGGGGAGGAAGAGCACAAACTAGCGGCATTTGCCGATGATATTTTATTTTATATTTCAAAGCCCAGAATATCAATCCCTAATCTCCTATCAATTATGGGGCGGTATAGCGCACTATCAAACTTCAAAATCAATATAGAAAAATCTGAAGCTTTAAAGATCAACATAAACAAACTGGAAGCCAGTAGATTAGCTGAGGTCTTCTGCTTTCCATGGAGGGATAATATTAAGTACCTAGGAGTGAGATTAACGGGTTCCAGGGGGGACCTGTATAAGATAAATTATATACCCCTCCTAAATGAAATAAAAACGGAAATAAAAAGAATAGCTCATGGTACTGCCTCTTGGATGGGGCGAATAAATATAGTAAAAATGGTGCTCGCACCTAAAGTATTGTACAAAATGCAAATGCTCCCTTATCCCAGTTCCCCGAGAATTTTTTAGGGTCCTGTCAGAGATTATAAACAAATATGTGTGGGGCCACAAGAAACCGAGAATAGCGCACGGGGTGTTATGTAGAGAGAAAACACGTGGGGGGTTAGCTCTCCCTGATTTTAGAAATTACTATAGAGCGATTGTAATAGCACGGGCACTAGAGTGGGGTAAAAGTTCCAATACAAAAAAATGGGTGAACTTAGAAATAGGGTTAAGTAAGGTATGTTTGAACCAGATAATCTGGAACCCACCACAGTATAGGGAGTTAGGTATAGAAACACACTATATTACACATCATACACTCAAAGTTTGGGACCAGACTCACCAATTAAATAAGTGGGGCTACAACTCACCATTAATTTATTTAAAGAATAACCCGTTTTTCCCCCCAGGAATGGGGAAAATAGGTGGAAATTGGATTCTTGAGAAGGAAACACAAATAAGGCATATAATAAGTAGGGGGGAATTAAAATCATTGGAAGAATTAAAAGCACAAAGGGAGAGATTAATAGTAAATGGGTGGAGGCATAATCAATTAAAACACTTTATTGGTAGTCTCCCAGGCCCCTTAAGGGAGGTGGAGAAATACAGGGGACTAGAGAAAATGGCACTTAGAGAAGAATCAAAGGGGACGGTTTCGAAGGTGTACAAAATTCTGATGGGTAGGGGCGGACAGGACACGTCCCCGTTCATTAGAAAATGGGAGGAGGATCTGGGATCACTATGCGATGAGGAAACTGAAAAAAGCATTTTGGAGGCCACGTATACAACAGCAGTAGATATGAAGTCAAGGGAAAGTAACTATAAATGCTTAGCCCGGTGGTACATGACCCCAGCTAGGGTGAGTAAATTCGCCCTAGATAAATCCCCTAGCTGTTGGAGAGGGTGCGGAGGCCTGGGTACAATGGCACACATCTGGTGGGACTGCCCTAAAATCCAAATCTATTGGCAGGAAGTGATAGGATTGATAGAAGGAATAATAGAGAAAAATATTAAAAGGGACCCATGGACTTGTCTGTTCCATGGTCAGGAGGGAGGAAAGAGGAGATATAATTCCTCTCTGACACCAATTTTACTGAATGCAGCCAAAAATGTTATCCCAAAGAAATGGCAAGAAACAGAACCCCCAAAGATAAAAGACTGGATTAATAAGGTAGATGAAATCTATAGATTAGAGTATATAGAGAAGAAAGAGGCTCTAGAGGGGAGTCAAGAGAGAGATCAAGGGAAATGGTACCCGTGGGGGATCTTTAAAAAAACAGAGAAATATGTGGAGGTAGTGTCAAGATAGTGCTGGGGAGTGGGATGGGGACATTAAGGAGGAGTGAAGAAGGTACGTGTCTGCGGGGGGTGGGGGGGAAGGCGGGGGGGGCGGGGGGGGTTTAGGGGGAGAGGTAACCCCGGAAGGCGTTGAGGGGGGATATGAAGAGATCTCACAGTGGAAAAAAATAAGACCCTCTTCGCTGGCGGGGTGTCCCCTCCCTCCTTGTATTTATGTGTATGTATGATATTTTTTTTTTTTTGTATTCTGAAAAATAAATAAAGATTTATAAAAAAAATATATATATACATTGGCCAATGTCTACTGTCCTAATAAGAACCCTAAAAAATATTTGATAGATATAATTAAAATACTAATGGAATTCAAGCAAGGAAAATTAATACTAGCTGGAGACTTCAACTTCAGCATGGATAATAAAATGGACAGTACCTCAAGAGTAAGGGACAAAGAGGTAAATCAACTAAAGAAATTAAAAAGAACATTATATGAACAGCAACTAATAGACCCTTGGAGAATTCAGCACCCCAGCACAAAGGACTACACATTCTACTCAACAGTACACAAAATTTACTCCAGATTGGATTACATCATGGTCGAACATAGAAACTTGGAAGAAATAGAAGAAACAAAAATAGGCATAATAACCGCCTCAGATCACAGCCCAGTAATCTTGAGAATGAAAATAAAAGGAGAAGTCCTTGAAAGGGGTCCATGGAGAATCAATGAAACTTTATTAGAAGACAGTGAGACCGAAAAAAGCATCATAGAAGAAATTAAAAGATATTTTGAAGAAAACGATACACCAGAGGTATCGAAAGCAACAATATGGGAGGCGCAAAAATCTGTTATTAGGGGCAAGTTAATAGCTATAGGGGCAAGAAAAAAACAGGAAAGGAAAACAAACATGCAACAAATAATTAAAGAAATGTATGAATTGGAACGAAAACACAAAAATCAAGTAAACAAAATCTTCGGCCTACTATCTCAAAAGAGAGAGCAATTAAAAGACTGATGGAACAAGAAGAAAGGAAGGACTACAACAGAGTAGTACAAGAAAAATATAAATGGGGTAATAAACCAGGAAAATACCTAGCAAATCTGGTAAAAAAAAAGAAGTCTTTGAATTACATTGAGAAGATCAAAAATGAAAAAGGAGAAGTGGTAAATAAAACTACAGATATAGCGATAACATTTCAAAAATACTTCAGCTCCCTTTATGCAATAAAAGGACAGGAAAGTTGGAAAGAAGCGAATACAAGAACAAAGAAGATACAAGAATATTTAAAAAAAGCAAACTTACCAAAACTAAAAATAGACCAACTAGAAGAATTGGAAAAAAATATTATGCATGAAGAGGTAAAACTGGCATTAAAGGAAACTCCCGTAGGAAAAAGCCCAGGACCAGACGGGTTTACGGTCAAATACTATAAAAAATTTGAAGAACAGCTGACTCCAAAACTATTAGAATATATGAATTCCTTAGGGGAAGATGAAGAAATAAGAAGTGAATCGTTATTAGCTCATATTACAATACTACCAAAAGAAGGGAAAGACAAAGTTAACTGCTCAAGCTACAGGCCAATAGCCCTATTGAACGCTGATACGAAGCTGTACTCCAAGATCCTGGCCACTAGGATAAAAAAAATTAATCCCACTGTGGATCAACCCGGACCAAACTGGTTTTGTCCCGGGGAGAGAGGGGGGGACAACAGCCTAAAATCATTATTGATGTTGCACAAGAAGGTGCAGAATGAGACCCCAGTTCTATTCCTGTCATTGGATGCAGAAAAAGCATTTGACAGGGTAGACTGGGGTTTCATGATGGATACATTGCGGCACTTGGGTATTGGGACAAAAATGATGAAGTGGATAACAAATTTGTATAATGGCCCCACAGCAGTCGTAAAAGTAAACGGTAGACTCTCTCCAAAAATTAAGATGCAGAATGGAACACGGCAAGGCTGTCCACTGTCTCCACTATTATATGTATTGGCTTTAGAACCACTATTAGCAACACTCCGCAATAACAAAGAGGTAGAAGGAGCGAAACTAGGAGGAAAAGAGCATAAGATCGCTGCCTACGCGGACGACATCTTGATGTACGTATCAAACCCAAGAGTGTCACTCCCAAACATACTGAAAGAAATAAAAAAATACGGAGAACTGTCAAACTTCAAAATTAATCCAATAAAAACGGAAATATTAAACATAGGTCTAGAGAAAAAGGAAAAAATAAAACAATGTGTCTGCGCTAGAAAAAAATTACATCAATCAAAAGTGCAGCAATAATAAACATAAACAACATAGGTATTAACAAATAGTACACTTGAGTGCAAATACCCCTAAGTGCTAAAGTATAAAGTGCACAGTGCTATATAAAACACACAATGTGAGTGATCAATCAAAGAACATATAGATATTGGATCAAATGAAATATAAAGGGATATAACTACTGGTGAATGAAATAAAGTCCAAAACAGTATATATCCAGAAATATAAGAGTGCCCAGAAAAAACATAGTCCGAACATTCAGTGAAATTCGCATATCCTTCCTTCCAAAAGTGTGTCACCAAGAAACATGCCGTAGTGTCTTCCAGCCACCCCCACAGGTATATATGCTCACCTTCCTGTGTGTGACACAGTGATTAAACTATGTCAAACAAAGCTTTGGAGCCACTCCTGTGCTCTTTTGGAACCAGCTGTGCAGACCTCCAATGCTCTCAAATGAAGATAATATATGCAAAAGAAAAAAACTCCATAGCGCAATATTGCAAGGTGTAATAAAATGATTTTAATAAAAGGTTCTCTCCCCTTAATGGGGTACTCACATACTGTGGGTGCGTGAGTGCACCATCCTTAACAAACAGAGAACGGACAATCTCGCGGTGTGGCGTGCGATGCGGTGTGTGTATCGAAACTCTCCTTCTCCCTCTCTGCTGACAGCTCCATCCAGGCCCCTCCCCTACGCGTGTTCGGCACCGGGACCACGTGCCTTCATCAGGGGGAGATTCCCCCAGAGTGTTTGCAGCTGGTCTCCACTTAAGATTAATTACTCACCATTTTGTTAGGCATTTATCCGTAAGTGGCTCGCAGGGTTTGCTCACTACTTTAGAGAAAAAGGAAGTTCAGTTTTTACAAAAAGAATTCCCATTCACTTGGGTAAAAGAACTAAATTACCTTGGAATTAAAATAACTCCTAGAGTCGAAAAAATTTATCAGGCAAACTTTATTCCACTGATCAATGAGGTCAAAGAAGAAATGAAAAAGTTAAGAATACAGCCACTTTCATGGATTGGAAGAATAAATATGTTTAAGATGACGATATTACCTAAAATAAACTACAGATTACAGATGTTACCAGTAAAAATCCCGCAGAGCTTTTTTAAAATAATTAAAACAATCCTGCTAAAATACATATGGCTTAATAAAAAAACAAGAATTAAATACACGCTGATCACAAGGAAAAAGGAGCATGGGGGTCTTGCCGTCCCAGATATAAGTAGGTACTATAAAGCCATAGTTTTAACATGAATGTTAGAGTGGACAAATGAGAAAAATGAAAAAAAAAATGGGTGGAAATGGAAAACACAATAAGTGGAGCCACACTACATAAGAATATTTGGATTCCACGGAAATATAGAATATTGGACACCGACACGCACGAAATAACAAAAAATGTATTTAAAATTTGGGACACCATTCACTTAAAGAATGAATGGAAATATAATTCACCACTATTAGCACTCACAGGATCGAATCTCTTCACCCCTGGGAGGGAAATATTTGAAATCCAAGGAATAGGTAACCCACGACTGAAAGATATCACTAGAAATGGCAAAATAAGAACACGAGTAGAAATAGAGGAAAGGAATGGATGGAAGATGAATGAATGGAATTATACTCAAATAAGGCACCTAGTAAGCACAATACCACACCCACTGAGAGATGAAACAAAATTAACTGCACTGGAAAAGCTATGTAGCAATGAAACACCATTAAAAAACGGAACATCAAAAATTTATAGTATACTGACAGATTTGGAAGCACAAGAAAGACCAGAATATATAAATCAATGGGAAAAAGAAATGAAGTTAAAAATAGATAACCAAAAAGTGGAAAAAATGATAGAAATGGGATATAATAAGGCTTGGGACATGAAGACCATAGAAATGAATTATAAACTAGTATCAAGATGGTATATGACCCCAGTAAGAATACACAGATTCCATCAAGATAGAACCTCCTTGTGTTGGAGAAAATGTGGCCAAATAGCAACGATCACACACATATGGTGGGAATGCCCAATAATAATGGAGTACTGGAAGGAAGTGTTAAATAACATAAAGGAAATAACTGGAGAAGAAATAGAACAAAATATTTGGACTTGCCTCTTCCATATCTACAATAAACCTAAGAAACAATATAGAAAATCAATAATACCTAACCTCCTGAATGCGGCCAAGGCCTTAATTCCCAAGAATTGGCTAAAAAGTGGAAAACCAGACATTAGAAACTGGCTAAAGGAAATAGATTATCACTACAAAATGGAAGGAGGAGAGAAAGGGGATAATAGTAGATGGGAAAGTTGGAAAAACTACAAAGTCTCGGATATTTATTTAGATAGGATAAAAGAAAGAACAGGTGCAGAGCCAAGTGGATAAATAAATAACATAAAGGAACGGACCAGACACAGGGGAGGGGGGGGGGGACGAGGGGGAGGGGGGGCGGGGGGAAATAAGAGGGACTGAGAGAGACTAAGATAATAATAGGGTTTATAATTATAGAAGGCGTTTTGTCGCCGGTTTTTAAAAATATTTAAGAATATCCTAGAAGGGAAAAATAATAAAGATGTGACGGAAACAATCCACAATGATGTGAAAAAGGAGAAGAGATAAAGTTTGACACATAAAGTTGAAATAATGTCTCTCGGAAAACTTTCGCTGAAGTGGATAAAAAAAAAAAAAAAAAAAAAATAACTTCTGACAAGTTCTTGGACACACGAGATAAAAGCAGCTGGAAATTTGTGTCTGGGAGGGAACTTATATATATAGAAAAACAGAGAGTTGTCTATTCACAGCACAGCTCTTCAAGTCTCTTCATTCCTCTGCCTATGTGGAGTGGGGGTGTGTGCTTTTCCTCCAATCAGCTCACACACAGTGTATGCCCATACTCCTCTCCCACTGCTAAAACAGGAAGAAAGATTTCTAACACGATGTGCACTTTCTAAAGAATGTAAAAAGCTGAAGACAGCACACATACATGTAAAACTTATGTAGGGAGATTTGTTTAATCTCTGTGTATCATCTGAGGCTATTCACTTCACTATAGGAGAGGGTTTACATCCACTTGAACTGACACAAACAAAAAGGTATACTTACCACTTAAAGTGGTTGTAAAGGTAAAGAACAAATTACAGCCAGCTCCTCTGTTATTTTAATCTGTCCTTCACTGTGTAATTGCTTTTGTAACACAATGCTTGTAAATACCTTATCTTTGCTCTTTTATGGCCTGTCAAGTGAGCTCCAGCTCTTCTATTCCTCTGATATACAGGCCACAGAGGGAGGGGCCAAGTTCCCCCTTCAGACGTCAGCCGGGAAGGTCATGTGACCGCTAGGACTGGTCAGAGAAGATAAAAGATAAGGTATTTGCAGGCTTCGTTTTACAAAAACAATTACACACTGTAGGAGAGATTAGTATGACAGAGGATCTGGCTGTAATTGTTCTTTACTTTTACTGCACATACTAATAGCGGCAGGAGGGGGGCTGAGAGGGGAAGAGACATATACTTGAGCTGACAGGCAATGAAGGAGGGAGAGAGGAGAGCAGCGGGGGTGACGGAGGCACGTAAACTGACCACTGTAATCAGGGACCAGCAGCCATGATTACCGTGGTAAGCACACAGAGAAGGACACAGGAACAGGCAGGATCAGCCAGGTTTTTTACAGCTTAGAAAGGGGCAGATTAGACAGCACAAGCATTGCTTTCTTTTTTAAGGCTACAACCACTTTAGGACACAGCCTTTTTCTCACATTTGTTGTTTACAAGTAAAAATCTGTATTTTTTGCTAGAAGATTACTTAGAACCCCCAAACATTATATATTTTTTTAGCAGAGACCACTGTTTGGCAGTTTTTTAACCACTTGATCACTGGGCACTTAAACCCCCTTAATAACCAGACCAATTTTCAGCTTTTGGTGCTCACATTTTGAATGACAATTACTCAGTCATGCAACACTGTATCTATATGAAATTTTTGTTCTTTTTTTCACACAAATAGACCTTTTTTTTGGTGGTATTTAATCACCACTGGTTCTTTATTTTTTGTGCTATAAAAGAAAAAAGACCGAAAAATCTGTAATAAAATGCATTTTTCTTTGTTTCTGTTATAAAATTTTGCAAATTAGTAATTTTTCTTCATATATTTTGGCCAAAATTTATACTGTTACATATCTTTGGTAAAAATAACCCAAATCAGTGTATGTTATTTGGTCTTTGTGAAAGTTATAGAGTCCACAAGCTATGGTGCCAATATCTGAAAATTGGTCACACCTGAAGTACTGATGGCCTATCTAATTTCTTGAGACCCTAGCATGCCAGAAAAGTACAAATGCCCCCTAAAAGCACGGGCGACATAGTGGTGTAGTGGGTAGCACTCTCACCTAGCAGTAAGAAGGGTCGCTGGTTCAAATCCCAACCACAACACTACCTGCCTGGAGTTTGCATGTTCTCCCTGTGCCTGCGTGGGTTTTCTCCGGGTACTCCGATTTCCTCCCACACTCCAAAGACATGCTGGTAGGTTAATTGGATCCTGTCTAAATTGTCCATAGTATGTATGAATGTGAGTTAGGGACCATAGATTGTAAGCTCCTTGAGGGGAGGGACTGATGTGAATGTACAATGTGTATGTAAAGCGCTACGTAAATTGACGGCGCTATATAAGTACCTGAAATAAATAAATAATAAATAAATGACCCCTTTTTGGAAAGAAGACATTCCAAGGTATTTAGAAATATGCATGGTGAGTTTTTTGAAGTTGTCATTTTTCCCACAATTCTTTGCAAAATCAAGTTTTTTTTTTCTTTGTTTTTCACAAAATTGTCATATTAGCAGGTTATTTCTCACACACCGCATATGCATACCACAAATTACACCCCAAAACACATTCTGCTATTACTCCCGAGTAAAGCAATACCACATGTGTGAGACTTTTACACAGCGTGGCCACATACAGAGGCCCAACATGCATGGAGCACCTTCAGGTGTTCTGGAGCACCCAGGCCAATTCTGACATTTATCTCCTACATGTGAAAATCATAATTTATTTGCTAGAAAATTACATAGAACCCCAAAACATTGTATATGTTTTTTTTTAGCAAAGACCCTAGAGAATATAATGGTTTTCATTGCAACTTTTTATCTTGCATGGTATTTGCGCAGCAATTTTTCGAACAATTTTTGTGCTTTAAAAAAAAAAAAAACAGTAAAGTTAGCCCAATGTTTTTGCATAATGTGAAAGATGAAGTTACGCCGAGTAAATAGATACCCAACATGTCACCTTTCAAAATTGCACACGCTTGTGGAATGGTGCCAAACTTCGCTACTTAAAAATCCCCATAGGCGACGCTTTAAAATTTTTTACTGGTTACATGTTTTGGAGTTACAGAGGAGGTCTAGGGCCAAAATGATTGCTCTCGCTCTACCGATCGCAGCAATACCTCACATGTGTGGATTGAACACCGTTTTCATATGTGGGCGTTCTCTTCTGCATGCGAGCACACGGGGACAGGGATGCTTTAAAAAAAAAAAAAAATTTTATTGTTTATTTTACTTTATTTATTTTAGTTTGATGCTTTTTTTCCCCCCCAAATTTTTTTGATCACTTTTATTCCTATTACAAGGAATGTAAACATCCCTTGTAATAGGAATATGGCATGACAGGTCCTCTTTACAGTGAGATATGGTGTCAATAAGACCCCACATCTCACCTCTAGGCTGGGAAGCCTGAAATAAAAAATAAAAAAAGATCCTGGCTTCGATCGTAGCGGTGAGTCGGTAGAAGCACCGGAGGGCGGCGGGAGGGGGGATGTCCCCTCTCGCCTCCCATAAGAATGATCAAGCAGTGGAACAGCCACTATGATCATTCCTATGGTGTAGGGAATCGCCGGCTGAAAAAGCTGATATCTGAATGATGCCTGTAGCTGCAGGCATCATTCAGATATACCCGCACAAAGTTAAGGACGCCGTGTGACAACTGGTGGGCGGGAAGTGGTCAAAACGCTTTTTTTTTTTTTTTTTTTTTAACACAAAGTTGTCCATTTATACAATATTTCTAACACATAGCATGTACATACCAAAAATGACACCCCAAAATAGATTCTCCTACTCCTCCTGAGTACGGAGATACCACATGTGTGAGACTTCCACAACCTGCCCACAAACAGACCCTGAGTACAGCCGAGTATGGCTGAGCATGGCAGAGTATGGCGGAGCATGGCTGGGTATTGCAGGGCATGGCTTGGTATTGCAGGGTATGACTGGGTATGGCAGAGTATGGCTGGGTATCACCGAGTATTGCAGAGTATGGCTGGGTATGGCAGGGTATGGCAGAGTATGGCAGAGTATTGCGGGGTATTGCTGAGTATTGCAGGGTATGGCAGGGTATCACTGAGCATGGCTGGGTATCGCCGAGTATGACTGGGTATGGCTGGGTATCACCGAGTATGGCAGAGTATTGCGGGGCATTGCAGGGTATTGCAGGGTATTGCGGGGTATTGCAGAGTATTGCGGGGCATTGCAGGGTATTGCAGAGTATTGCGGGGTATTGCGGGACATTTCGGGGCATTGCAGGGTATTGCGGGGCATTGCAGGGTATTGCGGGGTATTGCACAGTATTGCAGAGTATTTCGGGGCATTGCAGAGCATTGAGGAATGGCTGAGCATGGATGGATGGATGGCTGGATGTCACTGAGCAGCGCTGTGGGCACTACAGATCCAGCCCACAGCGCTGCTGCCATCTGATCCCTCCCCCTCTCCGCTCACAGTGTACCAATCGGTACACAGAGGGGAGGAGAGGAACCAGCGTCATGAGATGACGCTGGTTTGTTTACATGTGATTGCTCCGTCATTTGACAGAGCGATCACATGGTAAACGGCCGCGATAAGCGGCCATTTACCGGGATCCGTGATGCGCCGGGTCACGGATGTTCTCGGGTGTGCGCCCCAGGGAGCGCACGAGAGCAGAATTCTGGGAGGACGTCACTGTACGCCCTCCCAGAGTTAAAAAAACGCCCTGTAGCCGTCATTTGGCTATGGGCCGGTTATTAAGTGGTTAAGTCACACTGTTTTTACGCAGTGGTTTTTCAAACGCAATTTTATTGGAAAAAATAATTATAAAAAAAAACAATAGTATATACCCTATTTTTTGTATAATACAAAAGATGATGTTACGCAAAGTAAATAGATACTTAACATGTCATTCTTTAAAACTGCACTCACTCAGGGAATGGTGCCAAACTACGGTACTTAAAAATCTCCATTGACATTTCTACAGATTACCCGTTTAAAGTTACAGAGGAGGTCTACTGCTACAATTATTGCTCTTGCTCAGACGTTTGCGGCAATACCTCACATGTGTGGTGCAAATACCGTTTACATATATGGGCATGACCTACATATGCATTCACTACTGCACGCAAGCACGCGGGGACGGGGCACTTTAACAATTTTTTTTTTTTTATTAATTTTATTAAATTTTTTGTATATTTACACTGTCCCTTTTAAAAAAACTTTTGATTACTTTTATTGCTATCACAATGAATGTAAACATCCCTTGCTATAACAATACAGCACGACAGATCCTCTTTATTGAGAGATCTGGGGTCTAGAAGACCCCATATCTCTACTCTACCCTTAAAAGCAAAAGATCAAAAAAAAAAATGTATCTTTTGCTTTAAGAAAAACAAAAACATCTTTACATGACCAGAGAACTGGAAGTGACACCATAACGTTGCTCCAGTCCTCTAAGGGCATAGAGATGAGCGGTAGCTTACTGGCAATACACTGCTGGTGCAATAATAGGTAACATAAGCACGGGAACCACCGGGAAGTGGTGGGATGGGGGGCACCTCTCCCGCCACTTCTAAAACTGATACTGCGGTGAATCACTTTTATCTGAAAGCCGGCCACCTAAGGGAAAAGAAAATACCGGGGTTATGGCATCTAGCTGTAGCCATAACCCGGTATTTAACATCAAAGTAATGACATAAATTCCCAGTTAGGCGGTTGGCAAGGACTGTTGGGTCTAATCATCATGAACATAGGGTTGGGTACACAATAATATAGAATACTAACCTACTGCAGTTCACAGTTATGTATCACCATACAGAACAGTGAACATAGGGGAGGGGGGAGGAAGGGTACAGAATATGTAGCCCACAACTCTTTATAGTAGTGTTTAAAATACAGGTTAGCACTGTAAAACAGCAAATATTGCTCCCTGCAAACATTCTGACAGCTGTCTCTATTTACTTCAAGTCTCCACACACACTGACAAAAGGATGCTGGGAACCTTGACTTTTATAGGGATTGGGTTGGCCCTGATTACTGGCCTTTCTAAGCCCATGGTTGACCCAAACCCAAAACTATTTCCTAGTTCTAGTCATTTCCTAAATCTAAAATAATACCAATTTCAACTTTAATTATGTAACTTATGAAATTGTTTGAACAAGCATATCCTTAAAAAAACAAAATGACAAATACCTTATCTAATAAAGTGATGTTGTCCAGAAAGCAAATACAATATGTGATCATAAATCAGGATATTGGCACTGACAGCATTTCCCTGAGATCTATAAACCCTTGTCCCTTACAATAGTTGTCAGAGAACAACAAATCAGAACATCATGACTGACGTGAAAGCTTCCAAGGAACAAACAGTATCCAGTACCTGTTGTGGTGCCTGCTATTTGTGCACTGCCCTTCATGGAAATATTAAATCTTTGGCCAAATGATTTTACAATTGACAGTCTTTCACTAAAATAAAGTAGTGATTGTTATTAAGAATATAAACAGAACAGGAAAAATAAGCAAAGCTAATTTATCACATAATACTGTCAAGGAAAGAAGTACATTTAAAGGTACACGTTGGTTAAGCTTTGAATTGTACCATTAATGATGAGATTCGGATTCAGCCAGTGAACAGGCACATTTTTGGTGAATTCTTGGTGGGTGAATTTTGGTGGCCACCCATATTATTCTGTGCAGTGTTTAGCAATAGGGATGAGCCCGATGTTCGAGTCGAATGTAAGTTCAACTCGAATATTGGGTGTTCGCCTGTTCGCAGAATAGTGGAAAACCCTTTAGAAGTCTATGGAAGAAATCAAAAGTGCTAATTTTAGAGGCTTATATGCATTATATGCATGGCCCTTCAGGTCTGGTATGGATATTAAGGGGAACCCCGCACCAAAATAAAAAAAATGGTGTGGGGGCCCCCCCAAAAATCCATACCAGACCCTTATCCAAGCATGCAACCTGGCAGGAACAGGAAAAGAGGGGGACGAGAGAGCGCCCCCCCCTCCTGAACCGTACCAGGCCACAAGCCCTCAACATGGGGAGGGTGCTTTGGGGTAGCCAAAGCACCGTGTCCCCATGTTGATGTGGACAAGGGCCTCATCCCCACAACCCTTGCCCGGTGGTTGTGGGGGTCTGCGGCAGGGAGCTTATCGGAATCTGGAATCCCCCTTTAACAAGGGGACCCCTAGATCCCAGCCTCCCCCCGTGTGAAATGGTAATGGTGTATCCCTACCATTTCACAAAAAAAGTGTGAAAATGGTAAAAATGACATGACACGGCTTGGGGACCCACCCCCCTCTGACGCTACGGGGAAGCCATAGGGATGTCCCCGTGCATCATGTAATTTTTACCATTTTCACACTCTTTGTGAAATGGTAGGGGTACATTTGTACACCGTTACCATTTCACACAGGGGGGCTGGGATCTGGGGGTCCCCTTGTTAAAGGGGACTTCCAGATTCTGATAACCCCCCCGCCAGCAGACCCCCACAACTACCGGGAAAGGGTTGTGGGGATGAGGCCCTTGTCCCCATCAACATGGGGACACAGTGCTTTGGGTGCTCCAAAGCACCCTCCCCATGTTGAGGGCATGTGGCCTGGTATGGTTCGGGAGGGGGGAAGCTCTCTCGCCCCCCCTTTTCCTGTGGCCTGCCAGGTTGCGTGCTCGAAAAAGGGTCTGGTATGGATTTTGAGGGGGACCCCCACGCCATTTTTAAAAAAAATTTGGTTCGGGGTTCCCCCTAATATTCATACCAGACCCAAAGGCCCTGGTAATGGACTGTGGGGGAATCCCATGCTGTTTTTTTTAATGACTTTTATTTGTATTGCCGGGACCGACAATTCATTATAGCTGCGAGTACCTTTTAATTTACTTTTGTTTCTTTAGAAATGTTATTTTGTGCAGGGACTGTTGTAAACATGGGAAACATGGGCCACTTTACAGGCATACTACAGACACCCCCAGGTACGAAAGTTAAAGGAATATTTAACTTTTATTGTTTCACTTTAAGCATTATTAAAATCACTGCTAAATAAAAAACGTCCGTTTTTAAAACTTTTTTTGCATTGATACATGTCCCCTGGGGCAGGACCCAGGTCCTCAAACACTTTTTATGACAATAACTTGCATATAAGCCTTTAAAATGAGCATTTTTGATTTTTCATGTTCGTGTCCCATAGACTTTAACGGTGTTTGCGTGTTCGAACAAATTTTTTGCTGTTCGCATGTTTTGTTGTGAACCGAACCGGGGGAGGGGGTCGGCTCATCCCTATTCAGCAACCTTACAACAACCAACAGTTTGGAGTAGCTTGATAACCCAACCCATCACTATAAGGCTTCATGTACACGGGACGTTTTTACAACCTCTCCTGAACGATTTAACTTGACAGATAGAATCCCATGTTTAAAATGTCAGTTTTGTTGCGTTTACATGCTGCATTTAGAAGCGCTTAGAAGCGTTTGCCGCTTGAAATGCCCGTAAATTCAGCTTCTGAAAGCATTTTTTTGCAATCTAAAAAAATGCCTCTAAACTCAACTGCCTAGAAACAACTGTAAACGACCCTGTGTACATGGCCTAAATAGATAGTAAAAAAGTCCAGCGATCCAAACTGGATCATAGAATACTAAAAACAGTGCTAAAAAAGCCACAAAAAGAAGTGTCACAGTGAGTGGCTAGAAACACAAATATAAGTCTATATGTAGAAGGTAATGATGATGACAGTACAAAGTTTTTCTAGGTGTAGAATCACTGATGTCCAAGCGTGCACCTTTCACCAGAAAGAAAACATGTTCCACCACGTGATATACACTCCCCAAGGGGGTCAAACTCACCAGAAGCCAATATTAAAAAGGCATTGGGTAAGGTACTCAGCATCCACTTCAATAGTCAGTCATCATCATCAGCAGGTTTCACTGGTAAGGGGGCTCCATATATATCATAAAACACAAGAGCAACACCGACATAGCGCAATCCTGTTTATTCATGTAAAAAAAACCCTATACAGCAGTGTTCCCCTTAATCCTAACTACGTACATTGTAACAGTTTGAGATAAGCAAATAAGTAAGCCCAGAGGGCGCTGTCACCATGTCTAGCCGTCCAGGATGGAATGTGTGCTTCCCTGCAGACACCACACTATGTTCCTGGTAGATGGTAGTGGACAGTGGAGCACAAGTGTCACTTCCGGATCGTCGTGTAGGTCACGCCCTGACCGCTTTCGTCATCAAGGACTTCTACAGAGGGCGTGACCCTGTGTACATGTCCTGATAAGGTAACATAGAGGAGAGTTCAGGGGCAGTTGAAAAAAACTCCAAACTGCTCCTAAATGTCCGTTTACCAGCTGCAGTGTACATGAGGCCTAAAGGTGTGGGCTGAGAGCACTCATGTCACTGTGTTACAGCTGTTATAGCCGAAGCTTACAAAATGCATAGGGAGAGATTGTACCCCCCCTCCCCTTCATGTTTACAGATCTTCATTATACAAGCCCAAAGTTAGGATTACTTGACTATTTTCTGTCTGAACAACTTTGATTGCTAGCACCTTGGCAATCACTCCTTTGTGGTTTTGTTATTATGGGTTTTTACTTTTTTCTGCTGTGCTGTCCATAACAAAGCCTTTTTTTTTGCAGAAAGTGTTCTATTTAATCATTTGCCGCCCACCATATAGCAGAATGATGGCGGCAAAGTGGTTTCAATATCCTGACTGGACGTCATATGACGTCCTCAGGATATTAAGCCGCTGCGCGCTCCCAGGGGCGCGCATCATGGCGATCGTTGTTGCGGTGTGTCAGTCTGACACACCGCAACACTGATCTAGGTAAAGAGTCTCTTACGGAGACTCTTTACCACGTGATCAGCCATGTCCAATTAGGCTGATCACGATGTAAATAGGAAGAGCCGGTGATCGGCTTTTCCTCACTCGCGTCTGACAGACGTGAGTAGAGGAGAGCTGATCGGCTGCTCTCCTGACAGGGGGAGTCTGTACTGATTGTTTATCAGCACAGCCCCCCCTCGGATCCCACCCAGGACCACCATTATGTTGCCCAGGACCACCAGGATGGCCATCCACACTGGACCACCAGGTATGCCCCCCTAGACCCCCAGGAAAATACTAATTTGTGCCCAGGCAGCTGCCAATCAGTGCCCACTCACAATGCCTACCACTGCCAGTGCCACCAGGGATGCCCATCAGTGCTGCGTATCAGTGCCCATCAGTGCCACGTATCAATGCCCATCAGTGCCGCCTATCAGTGCCGCCTATCAGTGCCCAGCAGTGCCGCCTATCAGTGCCACCCACAAGAACCCATCTTTGCAGCCTTTCAGTGCCCATCAGTGTCGCCTATCAGTGCCCACCAGTGCCCACCAGTGCCACCCATGTGTGCCCTTCAGTGCCGCCTATCAATGCCCCATCAGTGCCACCCATCAGTGCCGCATATCAGTGCCCATCGTCAGTGCCCGTCAGTGCCAGCTCATTGGTGCCACCTCATAGGTGCCGCCTTATCAGTGCCTGTCAGTGCCGCCTTATCAGTGCCCATCAGTGAAAGAGAAAACGCACTTATTTACAAAATTTTATAACAGAAACAAAAGCAAAACTTTTTTTTCAAAATTTTCTGTCTTTTTTTATTTGTTTAGCAAAAAAATAAAAACCGCAAAGGTGATCATATACCACCAAAAGAAAGCTCTATTTGTGGGAACAAAATGATAAAAATTTAGTTTGGGTACAGTGATAGATGACCGCGCAATTGTCATTCAAACTGCGACAGCACTGAAAGCTGAAAATTGGTCTGGGAAGGAAGGTGTATAAGTGCCCTGTATTGAAGTGGTTAAATGAAATTAAAAATGTGTATTTTTTTCATTATTTTTGGATGAGGAATTTAAGGACATCAATCTTCCGATGAGGAATATCATAAGCTGTTACCCATCCTTCAACAGGACAGTGCCTCACATATCTCCTCACTCCAAAACAGCTTATGATTTTCCTCATCGGAATATTGATGTCCTTAAATAAGAAACAACTGGGAATTTCCTTCAATGTTGAGATGAGTGCTATCATTTCCTTGTCAATTGAAAATTAATTTTCAAACCTTGGATTTATTGGCCCACTTATATTGGGGTTCCTCTATTCCCCTCTGTGGTGCACCAGATATCTCCCAAATGTCAATATCCTCCTGACATCTGAGCTGTAATTTGATTTTCATAGGATACATGGTATTATCAGTGACCATATATGCATTACTTATCTTGTGAGGTGGCCATCGTATGGCAAAACATGTAGAGCAAGAAAATACTGTGGTCTATTTCCTACGTATGGTTATTGTATGATGATATGCTGATGATTTTATCTTTTGTATAAATTTTGATATTTTTATATATATTGGTTTTTTATTTGTTCTTGGCACCTTTAAAGTCCCATTACCCTTTCTTTACAAAATTTCTTCAACTAAAGGATGTGGTGCCATTTTGACTTTCCAACTTCCAGCAATCTTTAAATTCTATCTTAGACTATACCTCACCTTCACAACATCCCTCTATTACTAGCAAAACTAAGGCTGCATTCACACCTGAGCCGACGATTTTACAGCGATCTTTGCCACGATTTTGTAGCGTTTTTGTACAGGTGAAAAGGTCACCAATGTAAAAATCAGAAAAACGCCTGTAATCTGTGTCACAAGTTAGCCTGCAGTTTCCTGCTCATGTACTCCTACCTCCTTGCTGCACTGTTTCTCCATCTGATTCCTTTCTGTTGGATAGCGACATGGTTTAATATCTTACTTCTGGTATTTCACTTCCTGTTTGACACAGCCAAGTAGGAAAATGTAGAGATATCCTGTTAGTATATTGTGTTCTGATTGTAAGCTATGTAACATTGTAATACCCTTTTAGTACTTTTATGATAGTTTCCTAATTCTTTGGGAAATAAAATAAGACATTGTTTTACTAGCAGCACCGTGTGTTTGGTTTCATAGCTAACCTGGTATTATTGTGATATTAACAATAGCATGTGCTCAGAGTTTAATAGACCAACTAATTATAAGGACTAGACAAATTAATACACAGATATAATATTAATAATTATATCGATTACTTCAATTGGCACCCAGAGAGAGTGTGAATTTTATTTTTACACAGAATCCACAAAAACCTAATGTATTTTTGTCTTGAGTCCCTGTAAGCATAAATCCTCAACTACACCCAGAACTCAAAATCATCTCTAGTGTGGACAAGATTGGCGCTGGCTTGCGAATTCTGAAACCATGCTTGGATGGTCATGAAGATTCTGTGAAATATTTCATCAGGGAAACGTAGAACCTGCTGAGATCTTTCGCTGATATATGTATATTTGTTAAACGTTTGTATCATTAATATGCTTTAGGCCTGTAACCAGCCAAAGGTGCTGGCGAGTAAAAGGGCTGATCACCCTTGGTTAGAGGTTGACAGGAATTACCATACATCTTTGAGGAAAAAGTGGGAGAAATATAGATTGTTATTTTAAATTTTAAATTTTTTTTACATTTTTTATTTATTTATTTTTTTTACCCACGTGAGAGTGAAATAGCTTTGTTCCAATAGGAGATCAATGTGGCCTGCAACCTAACGGGAAGGCATTGATTGAGAGTCTGCCTTGTGTCTTAGAATGTGCCTTGCGTCTGGTAGGCTGTAGAACTACAAGTCACTGTTAGGTTTAAATGGCTTTGTATCAGTTTTTTTTGTTTGTTTGTCTTTGCATGGTAAGCAACTCTGCTAAAAGCAGGTCAGACGAGCTTCAGTGGGGGTAGGCTAATTAGCATATCAATGGATATTCCCCAGTAAGCATGTGGTAATCCTAAAAGCCACATAGAACCTACAGGACAGAAGTGCTCATATACAAGGCAGCCGATAATGCCACAGTAAGTGTGGTGGGTCTTTTCTATGGATATGCAAAAGTTTAATGGTTTTGAATGATATCAGGTAAAAGTGGTAATGAATGAAGAATATTGAATGCTAGAAGAGCGATTCAGTTTTTTTTTCGTGAGTTGTAAGAGCTAACGATAATTAAGTTTGGTTTATTACTCAGTGCAGTGTTGGAACGTTAGTACAAATAGAATTGTGTATTGTGTGGATTGTATGGTTATGAAATGGAACTGGTGTATACATATGTTAAAAAGTACGCTTCTGCCAATTATCATTCATGTGCAGATGAACCTCTTAAAAGCCAGTGTAAGGTTCTATTGTCACAGTGTCAGCAACATAATAGCAGATTGGGTAAACAGCTAAAAAAGAAAGTTAAAAAAGAAAGGTTGGCAAATGAAATTGCAGTGTTGCTCAGAATTAAATTTATATCTGAGCAAATGGAGGGGAAGTGGGAAGCAGAGAGTAGTTGTCTCGAGGAGGACATAGAGAAAATCAGTGAAAACCTTCTAAAGATTGCAACAGCCTCCAGTAGTGAGATGGATGAATTGCGGACAAAAGCAGGCAATTTGTCAGAAAGAAACAGTGAGCTACAAGAACAGCTTCAGAGGTGCAGCATGGACTGTGATATGAAGAGCAAACTTTTAGATTCATTGTGAATAAAGGTGTCAGACATGGAAGAGTTGGTTATGTCTTTAGAAAGAAAATTAGCAAATGCACACTCCCAGCTTCTTACTAAAGAGCAATGTATAGTATCGCTCAATGAGCACAAAGGAACGTGCCAATTGGCCAATATTTGCACAGTCAATGAGGAGAAGGGCTGTGATGAAACACATTCTGCTATTGCACCCATAGCTTCGAAGCAGAATGACAGTTTGATTACAATCCAAGAGAGACTTACTTTGTGCCAGATTCTGGGTGAATTTAATGCCCTGGAATCACCAGTGAGTCTGTCCAATAAATTTGAGGCTCCAGTCCTTAAATTTAATTTGAGTAATGAGGATGCATGTTCTCTTCTGAGAGCATGGCTACCAGGACCTTTGGCAGGCCAGTTATTTGCACAGGTTAATGATAACTTAGCAGATGCAGAGGTGCAAAGGAAAGAGTTGCAGCGTATTGTGGACAGTCGTGATAATGGTATGAGTGATTTACAACGAATGAGATTTAGGAGAGGAGATGGCCCAATTTTTTTCTGCAGTGAGTACCTTGCATTGTATACGAAAGTGTTCAACTGTCCTGACTTATTGGAGGATGATACAAGTTTCATATACTCAATGGCCAATAAGTGTTATGTAAGCTATCCCACTAGAATGGCTCTGAGGAATGCTAGATCCTACCAAAATTTTGTCAATATCCTGCGAGACTTCTGTCAAGAGTCCAGTGATAGGGAATATGGGTCAAAGGCAGGTGTATCCATAATAAGCAGAGGTACAGGAAGGCAGAGAGAGTTCAGACGTTCTAAATGGAATAGGCATGGACATAGATTTTGTAAAGCCCTTAACATTGCTAGCATGGAGCAGGAAACTCCAGAATTACAGGGTGCACAGGCAGCCATAACGGAGTTATCCTCCATACATGCAAAAGCTGAATATGCAATGGTGGAGGTACCCTCCGCACATGCGCAGTGCTCGGCAAAGATAGAAGTGAAGCATGCAGAAAAACCAGACGCTCTTATTGCTGCAAGTGATGTTGCTATGACAGAAATCAATGGTGGAGATGTAAATAAAAATGCGATAACTGTGCTTGAAAGTGATTTAGGAGTTGAAACTTCTGATGACTCCTCAGATGAAGAAAGTGTAAAGTCTGCTTATTCCAAGCATAGTAATCGTAGTAATAATGTCCAGCAATGTGAGTTTCCAATGCCGTATGCTCAAGAAAGGGCCTATACAGAGAGACCAGCCCTCAAATGTTTTTTGTGTAAAAGGGGGGGTCACATCGCTAAGTATTGTTGGGCGGCGAATAATGATATCAAAAGAAGATCGCAGTACCCCAAAACGACCCCAAGGCATTGTGAAGTATTTTCTGCCCGATGGGGTAGCAACCCAAAGCATGGAGGCCATAGTAATCAAACCCATTTCCCTTTAAAGACCCAAATGCGGAGACTACAGACTGAAAATCATCAGTATGTAGAACAGTTACGTAAAGTCAAAATGGAGATAGCCGCATGGTTATTCGAATGTAGCACTGGGGGAAACAATGTTAGCAGCACTTAGTGAGCTGCATGGATGCTCCTTGCCATATTTTATTTAAATACGACGCTCACATCTAAACCTTATACATAGCAAATGTTCCCCTACATTACAATTAATGGGAAAAGGCTTGGGGGACTTAAAAAGTAAATTGTCATGATAATTGTGTGTAATCAACGTCTTTGTGTTCCTTTTTCAGAGACCTTAGAAGAAGATAAAACTGGTTTGGATACTAATGTCTGTGTTTGTTTACAGGTTCTTCAAAGAGAGAACAACAGTGGGCACATTTAGCAAAACAGGGGTTAGGTTATGGTAAAGGCATAATCGATTATCAAATGGTACCATGAGCTCATTAATTAGTAATTGTTTGCAAACAATGAAAAAAAAAGATAAACAATAGTTAGGCATTAAGGGTTTCAAGTGTTACAAGTGAAGTTACAAATGTTGTGATGAGGTATAGATGTTTTGTTTTTTTGTTGCTGAGAAGCCTGCCATAAGGTCGTCCCTCTGCTATCTTGGGACCTTGCTCTGACCGAGGGCTTGGGCCTATATTCCATGTGGCCCAGACCCCTTTTATCATCCAGAACCCGCAGAGGAAACCATGTGTGATTAGTATCTTTGATATTTCATTGTTGTTATATGTTGTAGAGATATGCTGTTAGTATAGTGTGTTCTGATTGTAAGCTATGTAACATTGTAATTGTCAGAGAGGTTACCTGGTTGGGCGCCGGTGCGCTCCGGGGCGCGTTGGTGCTCGTGTCTCTGTGCGTGCTGGGGCGCGTGTTCCTGGGGGCACTGGCGTGTCTGGTCTGACTGGCCGTGGCGTGCGGGGTGGCGTCCGGGTGTGCGTGCGTACGCGCGTTCACGCTAACACGCGTCCGCTCTGGCGCGCGTCCGCCTATGGGCATTACCGCTGACGTGCCCGGTGGTGTGGGCGTGCACGCCGGTGTCGGGGGCGCGCTCGGGCGCGTGCGGGGGGCGCTGGGTGCTTTGGCGAATCGGCGTGTGCACGAGCGCGGCGTTTTGGCACCAATCAGCCTATTTAAGCCTGCCTCTACCCTGATTCGGTGCTGCCTGATCAAACAGCTCTGTGTCTTGTTCCGTGATCTTCCTGTGTTCCTGTATCTCCGTAGTTTGACCCGTTGTGACCCAGCTTGCCTTTGGACCTCCCTTGATTGCTGCCTGAACCCGACCCCGGCTTGTTTGACCTTGTTTCTGCCTTCTCCCTTGTACCGTTGCCGCCAGCCCGTTGCCGACCTCTGCCTGTGTGTGACCAGCCTGATTAGCTCCTGCTCAGCGTCTGCTCCATCATTCCTGAAGCTCTACCGGTTGCTTGCCAGACCACCTTGCTCCAGGACCCTAACATCAGGCCCTCATACCACTCCGCATTCGTGGGCCTCCTGTCTACTCTACCAGGGGCCCCGAATCGGATACGTAAGGGAGCCTACCCTCTGCCCAAGCGGACTCACCTGTCTGGTAAGTTTGGGACCTGACAGTAATACTCTTTTAGTACTTTTATGATAGTTTCCTAACTCCTTGGGAAATAAAATAAGATATTGTTTTACTAGCAGCACCGTGTGTTTGGTTTCATAGCTAACCTGGTATGATTGTGATATTAACAATAGCATGTGCTCAGAGTTTAATAGACCAACTAATTATAGGGACTAGACAAATTAATACACAGATATAATATTAATAATTATATTGATTACTTCACTTTCACATATGTGGCTTGGCTGTGCTCTCCTATGGGCATCGTATGCTTTTCTGTGGACATTTATTTCCTTCCCTTCCATCACTTCCTGGCCAGCCTCCTAGTTGCTTGTCTACAGTTGCAATAAAAAGTATGTGAACCCTTTTGGAATGATATGGATTTCTGCACAAATTGGTCATAAAATGTGATCTGATCTTCATCTAAGTCACAACAATAGACAATCACAGTCTGCTTAAACTAATAACACACAAAGAATTAAATGTCACCATGTTTTTATTGAACACACCATGTAAACAGTCACAGTGCAGGTGGAAAAAGTATGTGAACCCCTAGACTAATGAGATCTCCAAGAGCTAATTGGAGTGAGGTGTCAGCCAACTGGAGTCCAATCAATGAGATGAGATTGGAGGTGTTGGTTACAGCTGCTCTGCCCTATAAAAAACACACACCAGTTCTGGGTTTGCTTTTCACAAGAAGCATTGCCTGATGTGAATGATGCCTTGCACAAAAGAGCTCCCAGAAGACCTACAATTAAGAATTGTTGACTTGCATAAAGCTGGAAAGGGTTATAAAAGTATCTCCAAAAGCCTTGCTGTTCATCAGTCCATGGTAGGACAAATTGTCTATAAATGGTGAAAGTTCAGCACTGCTGCTACTCTCCCTAGGAGTGGGCATCCTGTAAAGAAGACTGCAAGAGCACAGCGCAGACTGCTCAATGATGTGAAGAAGAATCCTAGAGTGTCAGCTAAAGACTTACAAAAGTCTCTGGCATATGCTAACATCCCTGTTAGCGAATCTACGATACGTAAAACAGCGGTCCCCAACCTTTTTGGCACCGGGGACCGGCTGTGTGCATGAAAATTGTGCCAAGGCCCGGGGGGGGGGGGGGTTGTAAGCGTGCGGGGGGTAAGCGATTTTTCACTGGCAATATTTCAGGGCCATGGCTGGTGTTAGTGCTTCAATCATCCAGGCACCATGGTTGGTATGGTGTCGGGATGATTGAAACGCATTATTTCTATCATTACATTGTAATATAAAATAAAATAGTTCAACTCACCATAATGCAGAATCATTGGGAGCCTTAAGCGTGTCACTTGCCACCATCGCTTGTCACTTTCCACTATGCCTGCCACCAGATGGGGATGTCCCTTGCCACTATGCCTGCCACCAGATGGAGATGTCACTTGCCACGCTGCCTGCTACCAGATGGAGATGTCACTTGCCACGCTGCCTGCTACCAGATGGAGATGTCACTTGCCACGCTGCCTGCTACCAGATGGGGATGTCACTTGCCACGCTGCCTGCCACCAGATGGGAATGCCACTTGCCACGCTGCCTGCCACCAGATGGGAATGTCACTTGCCACACTGCCTGCCACCAGATGGGGATGTCACTTGCCATGCTGCCTGCCACCAGATGGGGATGTCATTTGCCACGCTATCTGCCACCAGATGGAGATGTCACTTGCCATGCTGCCTGCTAGCTACATGTAAAATCAATCTCCCCCCAGCATTGCAGAGTACTTGCAGCCAGGTACAACGCTGTCAGCCTCTCCTCAGCGCGGGTACAGCTGCAGGTAAAACACAGGCACGTGCGTGTGAGATGAGAGTGAGGGCGGGCGGTGAGAGATTACATTATTCTCTCTCTTCTCGGTTGCGGCTGCAGCTCTGTGTAGAGCAGCCTTCGCGGCCCTGTAAGTAAGGGCAGAACAGCGGTTCGGGCAATGAGAGATGATGTCATCTCTCTCCCCCACCGCTGCACCACATTACCTGTCTCCTCTGCGGCCTGGCAGCAGAGGCACCATGGCCCGGTGTTGGGCCGTGGCCGACAGGTTGGAGACCTCTGACGTAAAACACTAAACAAGAATGGATTTCATGGGAGTATACCACAGAGGAAGCCACTGCTGTCCAAAAAAAAAACATTGCTGCATGTTTACAGTTTGCTCAAGGGCACCTGGATGTTCCACAGCAGTACTGGCAAAATATTCTGTGGACAGATGAAACCAAAGTTGAGTTGTTTGGAAGAAACACACAACACTATGTGTGGAGACTTCACTATGTGAAAAGAGGCACAGCACACCAACATCAAAACCTCATCCCAACTGTGAAGTATGGTGGTGGGGGCATCATGGTTTTGGGGCTGCTTTGCTGCATCAGGGCCTGGACGGATTGCTATCATCAAAGGAAAAATGAATTCCCAAGTTTATCAAGACATTTTGCAGGAGAACTTAAGGCCATCTGTTCAGCAGCTGAAGCTCAACAAAAGATGGGTGTTGCAACAGGACAACGACCCAAAGCATAGAAGTAAATCAACACAAGAATGGCTTAAACAGAAGAAAATACACCTTCTGGAGTGGCCCAGTCAGAGTCCTGACCTCAACCCGATTGAGATGCTGTGACATGACCTCAAGAAAGCAATTCACACCAGACATTCCAAGAATATTTCTGAACTGAAACAGTTCTGTAAAGAGGAATGGTCAAGAATTACTCCTGACTGTTGTGCACGTCTGATCTGCAACTACAGGAAACGTTTGGTTGAAGTTATTGCTGCCAAAGGAGGTTCAACCAGTTAATAAATCCAAGGGTTCACATACTTTTTCCACCTGCACTGTGAATGTTTACATGGTGTGTTCAATAAAAACATGGTAACATTTAATTCTTTGTGTGTTATTAGTTTAAGCAGACTGTGATTGTCTATTCTATCAATCCAAAAGGGTTTACATACTTTTTATTGCAACTGTATATAGATATACATATATGTACTGTTACCAGTGCAGTAGCTGGCTGCTGTGTGATATTACTGTTTGTCAGTGCCACCAGCCATTATCTCTAATCACTGCCAGAGCAGTACAATGTCACCAGACCAGTGCTGTTAGTCAGTATCCCTAATCACTTCCTCACCAGTCAGTTCCCCCAACCACCATTAATATCCTATTAATTGACAGCTTTGTGTAAGAAAGATAGTAGAAAGATACATTTTCATTTTCTTTTCTGCATTTCCTAAAAACATGTGTCGAAAAATGACATTTTTAAAAGACTCTCTACTTTTTAGAAAATACCTTGGAGTGTTCTCTTTACCAAAATTGTGTAATTTTGTGGGTGTTTCCACTGGTGCTTCAGGTCCTCCAAAAATGTGATAGATAGTCAGGAAATTAGATGCGTCATTATGTGTAATTTATTCTCCTTGAAAGACCAAAGACTTCCGGTTCCGGCGCCGCATGGAGTAGCTGCCTTTTCTCACAGCTCCCGCACCAAGGACATAAAAACCGGCCTGTAAAGCCAGCCCAGAAGCCCAAAACCACCCTCGACCACCTCGGGCACAGCACCTACTTTATGGACCGATTCGCTCCCGCACCAACACGGCCCAGACGGCGCCGCCGGCTCAGCCACAAATCGAGGCCCCGGCTTCGGCCTACACGGACATCCATCCAGGAGCACAGATGGCGGAGATGGAAGTAAGTGGCAGCACAGCTCCACACACCTCCCTACAGGCTTCCCCCGCTCAGCCACACTCTCAGGCCTCCTCTCCCCAAGCCTCCCTCTCTCAGGCTTTCTCCATGCAAGCCCCCACACCACAGCATGCCGGGGACCACAAAACAGAGCGCATTGCGCAGGCTGTAGCAGCCCTCCTGTCCCCCATGATTTCTGCATCTGTGGAGAAAGCTGTCAATGTGGGGATGAAACAAATAAAAGCCCAGCTAGGAGAACATAACACTAGGCTAAATGAGCTAGAGCATCGCCTATCAAGTATGGAAGAAGAGATGTACCAAGCTCAAGCCACAGAACAAGCACAAGACAAGACAAGCCAATATATAATTCAAAAAATCGACGATTTGGAAAACAGGTCCAGAAGGAGCAACCTGCGATTCGTGGGGATACCCGAATCTCTTCAAGCATCCGCTCTATCAGACTTCTGCTCCCAACGCATCCCTGAGGCGCTAGGCCTAACTGGCTCTTGTACGGTGGAACGCGCTCACAGGATGGGGTCTTATAACGAAGAACGCAAAAACCCTCGACCCATCATTGCTAAATACCTGAACTATTCAGACAAGGCTCTTATCCTCCAAAAATTCAGACAAACCCGCTCACTCCAAATTGATGGCGTGAAGGTTCTGATTTTTGCCGACTACTCCATCGAGGTCTCAAAGAAACGCAAAGCCTTCCAGCAGATATGCTCAGAACTCTTTAAACAACAAATAAAATTCACTTTAGCCTTCCCGGCTATTCTACGCCTCAGGACACCCAGCGGCGACCAGTTATCCTTCCAAGAACCCTCTGAAGCAGAAGCCTATATGCGGTCGATGCTCTCCAACACTCAACAACACACCCCTTCCAAAGGCACTCCAATTAACCGCTCCCTGGATCAACGGAGCCTGGGAAAAGACTCTCCCAAGCGCTTCAGATCCTCAGTCTCAGACCAGCACCGCTTCACCCCTCGCTGAACAGAGATTCGAAATCCACCTTTCTGGCTAACCAATTTCTGGACAGCTGCCCTCACTGTCCCTCCTCAGGTTCCTTTTGCTTCTCTCGGAAGGCAATACGTAAAGTATAATGTTATTACTATCTGTGTTTCAGTTTTCAAAGTTATCTCTTAGCAGTTATTTTTCTTCCAACTATGGTTGTTTACTCCCTAATGGCCTCACTGTGTACGGCTAAATTCATTCACCCCCCCCTCCCCCAGAAAACCGGCCTGCAGGATCCTATATAGGCACCTGCTACTCTCTCATGGGCATGCTGGGGACACATTGCACATGTCCTGATCTGGGAGTTGACCTACACAGTGACTCCATGCGGAAAAAAGTGAAGTTTCCATGCTTAATTGTGATACTATCTTTTTTGTTGTTCCCCATTTATGACAACCCCTCACCCTCCCCCCCTTTTCCCTTTCCTCAGGGCTCATACCAACCCTCTTGCACCTCTAATCCACATCACAACCAGTACTACACTATTATGCTTCTTGATATAACTGGTATTGTAACACATCATCTACACAGTGATAAACCGAACTCATCGGCACATATCCCCCTCAAGCCCCCCCCCCCAATATGAGAATAGTCTCTTGGAATGTAAAAGGTCTCAGATCCCCCCAAAAGAGAATGAAAATCCTTAGGCATCTCAAACGGCTCAAAACTGATATAGCATTACTTCAGGAATCACATTTATCAGCCCCAGACTTCCGTCGCATGAAGAAGCTTTGGGTAGGCACTGTTTTAGGCTCCGAGGCGGTAGGCCGCAAAGCTGGCGTCCTCCTCCTCATAAACAAAAACCTCCCTTGCTCAGTTTCGTCAACGAAAACTGACAGTCAGGGCCGTCTGCTCACGGCACATGTCAAAATAGGCTCCAAAGTGCTAGTAATAACAAATGTCTATGCTCCCAACAGCCCAGGCAGATCCTTTTACACCGAACTGTCCAGCTGGCTACTAGAAAACACCCACCTCCCCCATCTGATTGGAGGGGATTTTAATGATACTCTCCATCAGACGGACGACAGGTCCTCTCCAAAAGTACCGAAACCGGGTAGCGCCCCTTCCGCCTCCTCTCTCCTCGCAAACACCATGGAATCTATCCACCTTCAGGATTTATGGCGCCTCTCCCACCCGGCGGACAGGGAATTTACGTTCTACTCCAACCCACACAAAATATTCACAAGGATAGACTATTTTTTTGGCTCAGACAACCTACTCCCCTTCCTCCAGAATACCGACATCCATGACATAACCATCTCCGACCATGCTCCTATAGAGGTGACACTCGATAATCTAGACTTACCCCCACACCCCAATATTTGGCGGTTACCCTCATACCTACATAACAACACTGACTTCCAACAATACATATCCGATGCATGGACTGAATACTCCTCAAATAACGCCCCCCACATAAACGATCCCAACCTCTTCTGGGACGCCGGTAAAGCTTTCCTAAGGGGCCGTATCATCTCTTATGCTTCTTCCTTTAAACGCAACACTCTAACTAAATACAAAGAAGCCAGCTCACGCCTTCACCAGGCACAAAGAGCATTATACACTAAAGATTCCCCAGCTATTAGGACCGAATGGCAGGTGGCAAAACTAGAATTTGACACTTGGGTTAACACCCTCGAACTCACCAAAAAGGCCTATTTAGATGCCACATTCCACAAGTTTGGGAACAAGGCAGGCAAACTATTATCTAGACTTTGCAAAGGCCCTTTCCGCCCGACTCACATCACATCTCTTCGTGACAGTACAGGCACCCTCCAATCCACCCCACGATTGATCAACAAAGTCATGCAAAAATTTTACTCCACACTATACGCCTCAGACCCCATAGATACACAAAAAACACACGCCTTTTTAGAGAAAATAAACTTGCCCCAAATCTCCCCATCACAACTAGAAACCCTTAATGCACCTATAACTCTTCCTGAACTCTCGACCACCATCCGCAACCTGACCCTCTCAAAAGCCCCGGGTCCAGACGGATTCACTAGCGAATTTTACAAGACCCTAATATCCCTCCTAGAACCCACTCTTCTCCAAGTATACCAGGGTATATGGTCAGGGGGTGCATACCTACAGTCGAGAAATCAGGCCATTATAAAACTGCTATCTAAGAAGGGCAAAGACCCCCAGGAACCGGGCTCATACAGACCCATCTCACTCCACAATTTAGATGTGAAAATTCTTTCTAAAATAGTAGCCACTAGATTTGCCGACATCATGCCCTCTCTAATTCATTCCGCCCAATCCGGTTTCGTAAAAGGCAGAACTGCCACCCTCAATATACGCAAAGTCATGCTGGCCTTAGAACATGCCCTTCAAAAGCCAGACACCGATCATGCCATTATCACGTTAGACGCGGAAAAAGCTTTCGATAACGTTAGTTTCGACTGGCTATCCATGACAATGTCAGCAATGGGTTTCACTGGCCCCTTCCACCATCTTATCACCACCATGCACACGGCCCCGACAGCAAGACTGGTAGTAGCAGGCCTTCTATCAGAAGAAATCCACCTTCACAAGGGTACACGTCAAGGATGCCCCCTATCCCCACTGCTCTTCAATATCCCCCTAAAACCTCTATCCAGGTACCTAACATTAATAGCCCCCCTAAATGGCATAGAAATAGGCAAGCATGACTTACGTACCTCCCTATTTGCAGACGACGTCCTCATATTCTCAGCCAACCCCCATCAGACATGATAACCATAAAAATATATTTGATGAATTCCGCTTGTGCTCTGGTCTCTGTATTAATTATAGCAAAAGCGAAGTTCTCCCCATTGGCACTCACTCTACACCACCATGGACCCAGCAATCCATTTTCCCTGTCGCAAAATCCCATATCACCTATCTGGGTATAAAAATAGGAAAACTCCCTTCTTCACTGTATCACCTTAATTTTCCTCCTCTGTTGTCAAAAATAACACAGGAATTAAATGCCTGGATGCAGTGGCGTAGCGTGGGTTGTCAGCACCCGGGGCAAGGCAAGTAATTTGCGCCCCCTAACCTGCGGACTTTTAGCTATCCCTGAGTCCCTTCAAATACAATAGTACTGACCTACCTGATTCCTATACTGACCACTACACTGAGAACTACACTGTGCACTACACTGACCACTATACTATACTGTCCACCATACTACACTGACCACTATACTGTCCACTGTATAACACTGACCACTATACTGACCACTACACTGTCCACTATACTACACTGACCACTATACTACACTGTCCACTATACTACACTACACTGTCCACTATACTACACTATACTGACCACTATACTACACTATACTGACCACTATACTACACTATACTGACCACTACACTACACTATACTGACCACTACACTGTCCACTATACTACACTGACCACTATACTACACTATACTGACCACTATACTACACTATACTGACCACTATACTACACTAGACTGACCACTATACTACACTAGACTGACCACTATACTACACTACACTGACCACTATACTACACTACACTGATCACCATACTACACTGTCCCTTATACTACACTACACTGACCACTATACTACACTACACTGACCACTATACTACACTACACTGATCACCATACTACACTGTCCACTACACTACACTACACTATACTGACCACCATACTACACTGTCCACTACACTACACTGACCACTATACTACACTGACCACTATACTACACTACACTGACCACCATACTACACTGTCCACTATACTACACTACACTGACCACTATACTACACTGACCACTATACTACACTGTCCACTATACTACACTACACTGACCACCATACTACACTACACTGTCCACTATACTACACTACACTGGCCACTATACTAAACTATACTGACCACCATACTACACTGTCCACTATACTACACTACACTGACCACTATACTACACTACATTGACCACTATACTACACTGTCCACTATACTGACCACTACACTACACTGTCCACTATACTACACTATACTGACCACTATACTACACTGTCCACTATACTATACTGTCCACTATACTGTCCACTACACTGACCACTACACTGTCCACTATACTACACTATACTGACCACCATACTACACTGTCCACTATACTACACTACACTGACCACTACACTACACTGACCTCCATACTAAACTACACTATACTAACCACTATACTATACTACACTAACCACTATACTGACCACTATACTACACTACACTGACCACTATACTACACTGTCTGTTATACTACACTGTCCACCATACTACATTATACTGACCACCATACTACACTGTACACTATACTACATTACACTGACCACCATACTACACTATACTGACCACCATACTACACTGTCCACTATACTACACTACACTGACCACTATACTATACTGTCCACTACACTACACTGACCTCCATACTAAACTACACTATACTAACCACTATACTACACTATACTGACCACCATACTACACTACACTGTCCACTATACTATACTGTCCACTATACTACACTACACTGTCCACTATACCACACTGTCCACTATACTGACCACCATACTACACTACACTGTCCACTACACTATACTGACCACTATACTGTCCACTACACTAACCACTATACTACACTACATTGACCTCCATACTAAACTACACTATACTGACCACTATGCTAACCACTATATTATACTACACTAACCACTATACTGTCCACTTTACTACACTATACTGACCACCATACTACACTGTCCACTATACTATACTGTCCATTATACTACACTATACTGACCACTATACTACACTGCACTGCCACTAATACTGACCATCACACTACACTGACCTCCATACTAAACTACACTATAATGACCACTATACTACACTACACTGTCCTGCTTACAGTCTCTCTCTCTCTCGCCCCTCCCCCTCCCCCAGGCCAGTAACAAGACTCTCACTCATCTTCTTATCCTGGCCTGCATCGATCCGGATGAGGAGGAGAAGACAGCGGCGGCTCACATTCTTCTCTCCCCTGCGCTCTGCCTGCTGCCATGTTCAGTGTCCAGCGCCCTGTGATTGGGCGTATGGGGGGTCATGTGCGGAGGCGGGACTTCAGGAGTGATCGAGGACAGGCCAGCCCTACGCCTCACATGACCCCCATACGCCCAATCACAGGGCACTTAACATGGCGGCCGGAGCCCGGGGACACAGGAATTTGAAATTAGGAGGAAGCAGCCAGTGACACATACTGGCGCCCCCCTAAATCTCGCACCCGGGGCCACGGCACCCCCTGCACCCCCCACGCTACGCCACTGCCTGGATGGATCTACCCCTCTCGCTCTTGGGAAGATGTCATTTAATAAACATGGTCAGTTTTGCAAGACTACTATACCCCTTACAAACTATCCCTCTACTTCTTCATCATAAGGATGTGACCTTGCTAAATTCTGCCATATCTAAATTCCTATGGCAAAACAAAAGACCACGTATAGCTTTAAAAAAACGATATCTTCCCAGGCGCGAAGGGGGCATCAGTCTCCCTCATATTAGAATCTATAACATAGCATGCTTGCTCTCGCTACTCCAACTTCTCCCTGGAATCTGACATGGCCCACCCTTACTCACTAGTAGCCCTCCTTCACTGCAAATGGAAGTCAGTCCCCCCTCTCTACCAACATAATCTCCTACTAAGGGACACAGCTTTAGCATGGAGAGAGGCAAGGAAATTACTCAAGATATCTCCATTCATATCGATTTACCTTCCGATTCAAGGAAACCCGCTTTTCCCACCAGGTTTGGAGCATAAACCTTTCAAAATATGGGAAAGGAAAGGCCTAACAAAATTCTCCTCTCTCTGCAACACAACTACGGGGCAACCATTACCCTTTGCCAACATTGCGGAAACCTTCTCTTTACCCATAACACATACCTTCTATTATGGTCAATGCATCAGTTTTTTAGAGGAGGCATGCAAACAAGCCAACAAAAGGTTCCAAACAAACCTCACAGACCAAATGATCTTGATTAACTCATACAAAATATCGGACATTTACAAACCTCTCCTCCACAAGTCATCTCTACCTCTATCATCTTCATCGATCAAAAACTGGCACAAAGATTTCCCTGACCCAAATCTCATGGAAAAAATCCTGAAAGGCCTCAACACCGTACAAAAGCTAACACCCAACGAAATATGGAGAGAAACGCAACTGAAAATAGCTCACAGAGCATATATGCCTTTCCTATCGTCAAAAACTGACAAGAGCAAAGCCTTTTGCCCACTTTGCAACCTTCAGAAACCATCCCTGTCTCATCGCTTCTGGAACTGCTCCTACATCTCTACATTCTGGGATCAGGTTCTTGCTTACATATTTGAAGTAACCCTACTAAAACTACCTAAGGATCCGTTACTCCTCATCTTCGGCCACTGGGGTCCAAAACTTCTGCCATGGTCCCAAATCACCAACACTAATACAAGACACGCAGGGGACTCAAAAGATACCGCTTCACACAAAGAGTGGTCTCTGATTTGCCTTCTAATCGCAAGAAGAACCATTTTGAAAAATTGGATTTCCCCTCAGTGCCCTAACACTACCCACATCAAACGAGAGCTCATGTATCTACTTATCAAAGACAGCCTGAACACGGACTTCTAACAGAAAAACTCATCAGACCGCTTCTACTCCAAATGGCACGCCTTCATGCTCTCATCTCTATCTCAGGAGGAAATAGCAAATTTCAGCCTATCCTCTTTCTCCTATTACGACTCATACTCCCCGATACCAAAGGAGCCAATCTCCTCTTGAAAAGGTTTTCTTGCACCATATGGATCACGGCGCAAGCCGCTAAACATTTCCACTCCAAGAACACCAGTAAAGCTTACTTACACTACGATCACCAGCTATCCCAATCTTAACCTTAATGTGGTAAAATTTATCTGGACTATTGTACAATGTACCCTACCAATTACTTACTTTTCAACTATGTGGCCCCCCACCCACCCACCCCTGTTTTTTGCTCTTTTATCTCTCTTCCCTGTTTTCAATGTTATCTAACAATTTAGTATACATAGGGACTTTCTAAACAGATCCATCCAGGTATCCACTACTGTCAGTCAATTATTAGATTGTCTTGATCAGTTGTAACTCGTTTATCCAGCTACTCCACCTGGATAAATACCTTGGTAAATACCCCTCATCTGGACCCAAGTATGTACCATAGATCTGTTACCTATGTAAATGTCACACAACATGGCTGTATACAGTACCATTTTTCTTTTATTGTATGTTGAAAATCAAAATAAAAACTTTAAAAAAAAAAAAAAAAAAGAAAGACCAAAGATGTTCTTTGGATTTTGGGCCCCTCTATGTGGCTAAGCTGTGAAAAATCTCACACATGGGGTATCCCCAAACTCGGGAGGCATATCAGAATCTGTTCTGAGTGTAACTCTAAAATAGTTTATGCTGTGTGTGAGACATAACTTGTAAAATGGCAACTTTGTGAAATAATTATAAAATTAAAAGTGATCAAGCGCTACAACTGTATATAAGTACACAGACACCTATCTATATATCTATATATCTATCTAAAATGCAAATCCGTCAAGTGTGTAACAAATTAAATTTACAATCCCCCTATGTTAATTAATAGTCCAGAAATTAAGTGAAAAAATGAAAAACTATAGAGTGACAAAAGTCCATGTGATTGTGCTGTTCAATTAAAGTGGTTCTAAAGGCAGAATGTTTTTTTTTTTTATAAGAAAAACCTTCTGTGTGCAGCAGCCCTCCTTAGCCCCCCTAATACTTACTTCAGCCCCATTGCGATACAGCGATGTGCACAGGGCCGATCCTGGATGGGGTGCAGTGCACCCGGGCGCCACAGAGGTGGGGGCGTTGCAGTGCCAGAGTGCTCCCCTCCCTCCTCCACTCCTTGTCCGTAGGTGGCTCTCTCCGTTGGTCACCACTTTGTTTTTTGCTGAAGCGAAGCCCATCCCCCCACTTCCTCCTGTCAGAGGAGGAGAGTGGAGATAGCTGTCGATTGGAGCGGCTGTGTCTCTGTGTGCAGAGAGACCAGCCACGCAGTGACGTCACGGGGGGGGGGGGGGGGGCGGTCCGTGCCCGTGTCTCCTCCTCCTGTGTCTCACTCTTGCCTGCTGCCCAAGCCTGACACGCTCTGTTCTCCACCCGGGCAGCGCGGCTGCACACGGTCCTCTCCTCTCCAGCAGCCGCCTGGGTGTTTTTTAATTAGATCAATGGAGGGGGTGGTTTGTCGGGGGTCTATACTAATGGAGGAGGGGGTTGTCCTGGAGGGTCTATACTAATGGAGGGGGGTTTGTCCTGGGGGGTCTATACTAATGGAGGGGGGTTGTCGTGGGGGGGTCTGTATTAATGGGGGGGTGGTTTGTTCTGGGGTCTATACTAATGGAGGGGGTGGTTTGTTCTGGGGGGTCTGTACTAATGGAGGGGGGGTGGTTTGTCCTGGGGGGGTCTGTACTAATGGAGGGGGGGTGGTTTGTTCTGGGGTCTGTATTAATGGAGGGGGGATGGTTAGTCCCGGGGGTTCTGTACTAATGGAGGGGGGTGGATTGTTCTGGGGGTCTGTACTAATGGAGGGGGGTGGTTAGTCCCGGGGGGGTCTGTACTAATGGGGGGGTGGTTTGTCCTGGGGGATCTGTACTAATGGAGGGGGGTGGTTTGTTCTGGGGGGTCTGTACTAATGAAGGAGTGGGTGGTTTGTCCAGGGGGGTCTATACTAATGGAGGGGGGTGGTTTGTCCCGGGGGGGTCTGTACTAATGGAGGGTGGGTGGTTTGTCCTGGGGGGGTCTGTACTAATGGTGAGGGGGTGGTTTGTCCTGGGGGGTCTGTACTAATGGAGGTGGGTGGTTTGTCCTGGGGGGGTCTGTACTAATGGAGGGGGGGTGGTTTGTCCTGGGGGGTCTGTACTAATGGAGGGGGGTGGTTTGTCCCGGGGGTCTGTACTAATGGAGGGGGTGGTTTGTCCCGGGGGGGTCTGTACTAATAGAGAGGGGGTGGTTTGTCCCGGGGGTCTGTACTATTGGGGGTTGTTTGTTCTGGGGGGTCTGTACTAATGGAGGGGGGGTGGTTTGTTTTTGGTGGGTCTGTACTAATGGAGGGGGGGTGGTTTGTCCTGGGGGGTCTGTACTAATGGAGGAGGGTGGTTTGTCCAGGGGGTCTGTACTAATGAAGGGGGGGTGGTTTGTCCCGGGGGGGTCTGTACTAATGGAGAGGGGGTGGTTTTTTCCCAGGGGTCTGCATTAATGGGGGGTGGTTTGTTCTGGGGGGTCTGTACTAATGGAGGGGGGGTGGTTTGTTTTGGGTGGGTCTGTACTAATGGAGGGGGGGTGATTTGTCCTGGGGGGGTCTGTACTAATGGAGGAGGGTGGTTTGTCCAGGGGGTCTGTACTAATGAAGGGGGGGTGGTTTGTTCTGGGGGTCTGTACTAATGGAGGGGGGTGGTTTGTTCTGGGGGTCTGTACTAATGTAGGGGGTGGTTTGTCCGGGGGTGTCTGTACTAATGGGGAGGGGGTTGTTCTGGGGGGTCTGTACTAATGAAGGGGGGTGGTTTGTCCTGGGGGGTCTGTACTAATGGAGGGGGTGGTTTGTCCTGGGGAGTCTGTACTAATGAGGGGGGTGGTTTGTCCCGGGGGGGTCTGTACTAATGGAGGGGGGTGGTTTGTTTTGGGGGGGTCTGTACTAATGGAGGGGGTGTGGTTTGTCCTGGGGTCTGTACTAATGGAGGAGGGTGGTTTGTCCAGGGGGTCTGTACTAATGGAGGGGGGTGGTTTGTTCTGGGGGGGTCTGTACTAATGGGGGCTGGTTTGTCCTGGGAGGGTCTGTACTAATGGAGGGGGGTGGTTTGTCCAGGGGGTCTGTACTAATAGAGGGGGGTGGTTTGTTCTGGGGGTCTGTACTAATGGAGGGGGGTGGTTAGTCCTGGGGGTCTGTACTAATGGAGGGGGGGTGGTTTGTCCCGGGGGGGTCTGTACTAATGGAGGGGGGTGGTTTGTCCTGAGGGGGTCTGTATTAATGGAGGGGGGTGGTTTGTTCAGGGGGGTCTGTACTAATGTAGGAGGGGTGGTTCTGTACTAATGTAGGGAGGATGGTTTGTCCTGAGGGGGGTCTGTACTAATGGAGGGGTGGTTGGTTTGTCCTGAAGGGGGTCTATACTGATAGAGGGGGGTGTTTTGTCCTGGGGGTCTGTACTGAGGGAGGGGTTTATACTTAGTGGGGGGTCTGCACTGACGGAGGGGGGTCTATACTTAGTGGAGGGGGTCTGTACTGAGGGGCGACTATAGTTGGTGGAGGGGGATTAAACCATGTTTTACCGCACCGGGTGACACCCCTCTCCCTCTCCCTCTCCCTCTGCTCTTCACACGCGCTGCTGTACTAGTGAGCGGCGCACTATGTTTCTTCCCCCGCCTTCATATCGGCCAGGGAAGAAAAAAAATGGAGCAGAGGATTGTGGGATATGTAGTCCCGAGGACTGGCAGCCCCACTGTAACACGGAAATTGCAGCCCACACAGCATGCTCAGCTGAATGGGAGAGAGAGAGCCAGGAGCCCGGGAAAGCTTTCAGGGAAGTACGCCCAGGACTCCAGAGGAAGAGGATAGTGCTGAGGGAACACCATCAGAGAAAGAACCCCGCTGCCCTGCGCCACCAGAGGGAAAGCCACACAGCCTAGCGCCATCCCAGGCGGAAAAAGGAATGGAGTCATTGCCAGAATACAGATCTGGGTGCTACCCAGGGGAGTCGCCACGGGCAATTCAGAGTGAGCAGACTCCTGATCAGAGGAACCGTTGTTGCTGTATCGCTGGGTCAGGTGAGAGGGCCGATCGGCCATTATTTACTAACGTCCATAGGAACTGCAGTCTCTGACCATCTCTTGTAACATGTCTGCAGTCTCTGACCATCTATTGTACCATGTTGAAAGTAGATGAGAAAATCCGGACAGCCGCACTCCAGGAAGATATAATTCAAAGACCATTTATTGTAAATGTTAAAAGCATATGGCATACAAAACACTTTGGCAGGGGGTACAGGCAGTCAGCTGACTGCCCCCTGCCACAGTGTTTTGTATGCCATATGCTTTTAACATTTACAATAAATGGTCTTTGAATTATATCTTCCTGGAGTGCGGCTGTCCGGATTTTCTCATCTACTTTCAACATGACTCAGCATTAGCCAGCACCTGGGGCTCTTTATTTTCGGAGACATCTAAGTTTACACCTGGTGTGGATCTATACCAGTGCGGTGAGAATCTTTTTGCATCTCTTGTACCATGTCTGCAGTCTCTGACAGTCTCCTGTACTATGTCTGCAGTCTCTGACCATCTCCTGTACTATGTCTGCAGTCTCTGATCATCTCCTGTATTATATCTCCAGTCTCTGACCATCTCTTGTATCATGTCTGCAGTCTCTGACCATCTCCTGTACTATGTCTGCAGTCTCTGACCATCTCCTGTATTATATCTCCAGTCTCTGACCATTTCTTGTATTATGTCTGCAGTCTCTGACCATCTCCTGTACCATGTCTGCAGTCTCTGACCATCTCTTGTACGATGTCTGCAGTCTCTGACCATCTCCTGTACTATGTCTGCAGTCTCTGATCATCTCCTGTATTATATCTCCAGTCTCTGACCATCTCTTGTATCATGTCTGCAGTCTCTGACCATCTCTTGTAACATGTCTGCAGTCTCTGACCATCTCCTGTACTATGTCTGCAGTCTCTGACCATCTCCTGTATTATATCTCCAGTCTCTGACCATTTCTTGTATTATGTCTGCAGTCTCTGACCATCTCCTGTACCATGTCTGCAGTCTCTGACCATCTCTTGTACGATGTCTGCAGTCTCTGACCATCTCCTGTACTATGTCTGCAGTCTCTGACCATCTCCTGTACCATGTCTGTAGTCTCTGACCATCTCCTGTTCCATGTCTGCAGTCTCTGACCATCTCCTGTACTATAATTGCAGTCTCTGACCATCTCCTGTACCATGTCTGGGGGCTCTTTCTAACAGACTCTCTAACAGAAGCCATCTCTATGTGCATCAGAGAGACTCCACTCCAGGTCTCATTAGTGTACGCTCTTCCTATATTTTCTTCATTGTTAAAAGATCATGGGAGGATCCTAGGGTAACGAAGACTTCTTAGGGGAGCATCTCTGTGAAATATTTCTGCACCCAGGTGTCTGTGACCCTAGGATTGGCCCTGGATGTGCACATATGCCTCAGCTATCCAGCTCTCCCTCCTGATTGGTTATGACAGCAGTCGGAGCCCATGAGGAGAGAGAGTGGGGGCGAGGCCGAGCCGCAGCTCCATGTCTGAATGGACACACAGAGCGACGACTCAGGTGTCCCCATAGCAAGCTGCTGGCTGTGGGGGCACTTGGCAGGAGGGAGGGGCCAGGAGCACCGACCCAATCAGAGGAGGATCAGAGCTGCTCCGTGCAAGACCACGGCACAGAACAAGTAAGTATGACATGTTTGTTATTTTTAAAAGAAAAAAACAAGACTTTAATATCACTTTAACAATTGTAATCTGCTAGACTTTGCCTATCCTTAAGAGATCTTCAAACCCTGTATAACGACTACCATTGGCCGCTTACCTTCTATATTGGTCTATGGTTGACAGGTCTAAATCTGGATAGGATCTGATCCTCCTGGTCTATTTTCTCCCAATGACGCTCAGCAGATATCACAATTGAAAGCTCTTCCTGACAGCAGAAATCTCCTTTGGTATTTGCCAAACTCCAGCCAGATATTCTTTTCTGTACCTGTGAACTTCGAGAAATAAAATGTTAATATTATGTATTTAATTTCTTAATTTTCCAAAAAATCGTGACAAAAAATTACAACTTCAAAAAATTCATCATGCTTCTTACTGTCTACTTTTCAAAAACTGGTCATTTTCACTGTCCTGTCATGTTAGGGCCTCAAGAAATGAGAAATGAGGAGAAAGAAATGAGGCAGTCAGTACAGGATTGATCAATTTTCAAAAATTGTCAATATCTTTTTATTTATATAGCAAAAAATAAAAATAAAAAGGTGATTAAATACCACCAAAAGAAAGCTCTATCTGTCAAAAAAAAGATATAATTTTGTTTTGGGTACAGTGTTGCATGGCTGAGTAATTGTCATTCAAAGTGTGACAGCTCTGAAATCTGAAAATTGGCCTGGGCAGGACTGAGTTGAAAGTGTCTGGTATTGAGCTGGTTAAAAATACAAGATGTTTGGGTGCCTGGGATTTTATGCAATATCAATGGGAATGTACATATATCCTTGGTTTGGCAGTGAAAGAGGAGGGGTAAGTTGATGGTAAAAATGTAAACATTTTTGCCCCTATATTCTTCTAAGGTTGAAATATTGTAGATGGTTATAGAGAGATACTTAAAGGAGTAGTTCAGCCTGAGCTCGTTTGGCTGGGCTTCTCCTACGGGTCACAGGAGTGCAATTTGTTTTCCTGAGATGACCATCAGTCCAGGCACCTGGCAGATCCAGACTTCAAGAGACGGGATGATGCGGTGACTGGACTGATCTGTGTGACATCAGCAGAGAGCGAACTTCAGACCGCTCTCTGCTGATGTCACACAGATCAGTCTAGGCACCGCGTCATCCCGACTCTGGAAGTCTGTATCCGCCAGGTGCCTAGACTGAAGGCTGTCTCAGGCTCTCAGCGAGCCGCTGAGTGGCTAAGATGGCCACTCCCCACCCCTCCACAGCTCAGCGCTCCAGTGAGCATGGAGGAGCAGAGCAGGAGAGCTGCTGACTGTCAGGCAGCAGGTCTCTGCTCGGGGAGCTGAGAGACCCGAGCCATTAGTGATGTTTGATGGCTCGGTTCTCAGTGCAGAGGCAGTGGGGGACAGATGCAGCATCGGTCCCGTGCTGCATCCACCTAGGTAAGTATGAATATGGGGGAAAAAAATCCCATACTTCTCTTTTAAAGTGACTCCATTACTCAATTTTTTTAAAAAGACAAGTTTTTTTTTTTTTTTAATTATACTAACCTAGGTGGATGCAGCATCGATCTAATACTGCATCTGTCCCCTGCCGGCTCTAAGTCTGAGTACCAAATGATCAAAGACCTTTGATTGCTTGGTTCTCAGAGCTCCATGAGCAGAGAGCCAGCTCTCTACTTTGCCCCTCCCCTCGCTCACTGGAGCACTGGGCTGTGGAGGGGGCAGGAACAGCTGGCTCAGGTTCTTAGTGGCTCACTGAGAGGCTGAGCCATGTGTCGGTCCAGGGTTGTGGGCGTATCCCGACTTTATTGTCACGATCTTGCCCCAGCCTGGACCGGCTCTGTGACATCAGCCGAAAACGGATAACAGGAGTGCAGAATGAACTGTACTACTGTGATCCATAGAAGAAGTACAGCCAAATGAGCTTTCGCTGTACTTATCCTTTAAAAATGCTATGCCTAAAAAGAAGTGTAGAAATAGCTCCCTGCGCCACCAATTACTGCACTGCTGCAGAGTAATCTCAATGTGAGGGCTCTTAAACTGAAACTCACGTTTTGACACTTAATTAAAAACAACTCAAAAATAGTGCAAGTTACACCTACATCACCATCTTTAAGTTCTAATTATAATTGATCCAAATTTAAGAAAATTATATTTTAAAGGTACTGTATATTTTTTTTATTAAATTATCTCACGTGATCTAAATAAATGTTTACATGATGTACAGTATGTTTGTTATAAAATTTATGCTTACAAAATTTTATTCATCAACTTTTTGACAATGAGCAAAACCAATAAATCACAATAAATTCTTGTCCTCATTTTGTACAGTCTATACACTGATATCATTGAGATCTAATTTTGTACATATACATTGAGATTTTAGCAGTGAGGGTCATATTAGAGTCCACTAAACACACACTTGTCCTCCACACATTTTTACACAGAGGGTTATTAGTTTCTAAAATTTCCTAAAATATCAGTCTGGAACTATACTAAGAATCTTATAGTATGCACCTGCCTGTTTGCAATGTAGAAAACAGGTTACAGAATATTGTATTTCTTTTCACTGTAAAAAATAAACACTTTTGCTCAATTGCTCATTCTTGCACACACTCTTGATCATTTTCCCTGCACTTGTATTTAGGATCCCTTCTCTTCTGACAGCTAGGTCAGGTGCATGGATGTCTACATGCCAGAATTTAGGAGGAGCTACCATCTTAGTCTCCTCATCCTGACAGGCTGAAACATTTGGAGTTGATCCACCATGGCCTTAGAGTAATGGTTTGTTGTGATTGGCAGATGCAGTATATTTATTGATGCATTCAGGTTGCAGCTTGCATCAGTCTGATATGCTTCTGTGTTTCCTCCAGTACTTCCAGATAGGGATGAATGAGTTTGCAGGTTTTTTGTCAAATCCTGCCTAAGGCTCGATTCACACCTATGCATGTTGCTTTTGAGCGTTTTTGGAGATTTTTTTTTCATGCTTGCCACGTTTTTGAGCAGCGTTTTTGCCGCGTTTTTGCCGCGATTTGCGTTTTTTGTTTTTTGTTTTTTACAGTTTTTTTTTACAGTCTAAAAAAAAATTTAAAAAAAATTAAAAAAAAAAAAAAACGGCAAAAACGCATCAAAAACGCATCAAAAACACGGCAAAAACGCTGCAAAAACGCTGCAAAAACGGTGCAAAAACGGTGCACTTGCGTTTTTGATGCTTGTCCATTGAAATCCATTACATGCAAAACGCTGCATTTTGCATGAAAAAAAGTCCCCGACCCTTTCCAAAAATGCAGAGAAACAAAAAGGCATTGATGTGAACATGTTCCATAGGAACCCATGTTAAAAAATTCTCGTGCATTTCTGCAAAATGCAAAATGCATCAAAAAACGCGCTAGTGTGAATCGAGCCTAAAATCTGCAAAACCAGAACTTAGCATCAAACCCTGATAAAGTGGTGAGGCAAATCTTGTTATTAAGTTCTGGCCATTTTCAAGGCTAAGAGGCAAGCTATTGTCAAAAAAGGGCATAGAGAGTTGGGCAATGCTATGGTAGACATGTATCAATGCAAATGTTTTTTTTAAAACACTATAAAACAGGGAGAGAGTTTTTTTCATGCAACTTAAAGGTCAGCATTAAAAACATACATAAAAAACATGCTTGGTGACAGAGGCGTACCTTGAAGCTTGTGGACCCCAATGCAAAAGTTGACCTGCCTGCCCCCTACCACCCACTGCTTCCACTGTGCGTGCAGATCTACCCACCGCACACCAAGATACTTAAATTGGCTTAAGAGTATTGAGTCCCCAGAGTTCCCCCTTACATCAGAAGACAGGGATCACTGCTGGAGAATCAGAGGACAGGGATCACCCCTGGCAGATCACTTGGCAGAGCTCCTTTACCATCCCAGCACTGTATACAGCTCCTCCCCCCCACACTACACAGGGCTGAAATCACATTCCTTTACACACAGTCTGTCAGCCACGATCTTTACAGGGTGTATCTTACTTTCATGTTGCCATTCTGACTTGTGAAATCCTCTGGTCAGAATGGCAGTGTAGTTGCAGTAGGCAGAAACACCCTGTGCAGATCGTGGCTAACTGGCTGTGTTGTAAAGGAATGTGACTTCAGCCCTACGGAGGAGGAGCAGTATAGAGTGCTGTAATGGGAAAGGAGCTCAGCAGCCGTGCATAGTATCAAGGGCTTTGAGGGGGCGCAACTTAGATCTGGGGGGGGCAAAGCCATGTGACACAAAATCTTGAGCCTGCATCCCCTCAGGAGGTGTTAGGGGATTTGTTTTAGCAATTTTTGAAGATTTCTCTGTCAGTGTTGGCAAGTGTTGGGTCTTTTTCCCAGTTGTAAGGAAAGTGGGGTAAGCAGACATCCCTGAGTGGGGGGGGGGTACAGAGAATCCCAGCTGGTGACTAGGAGACACTGAGTGGTGTCTTACCTCACCAGTGACAGTCATCCCATCATGGCTACAGGACGGCACTCTCCTACTTTTGTCTTGCTGAGCTCGGTTACCATTCCATGTTGACAGCACACAGCACAGACACTTCCCTATCCTGGGCTGTTCTCACCATGTGCTCCTCTCCATTCAGGAAATGGCTCACAGCTTCTCCCCAGCCAATGAGAATGAAGGGGTGTGGACCGTGGAAGGCAAAGTGGAAGCCCAGTACTGGAGCGTAGCTGTGGGGGCCTATGGCAGACCCAAACTAGACTTTGTGGAGGTTATGATAATGTGACAGTGAGGCTGCACAGGCCCCCTGGAGCTAGGGGCGGGGTTGCAATTGTGACCCCTGAGTCCCCTTATGCTACGCCCATGTTTGGCGGGATGCATTAAAGTTGTACCTGGTGTTACAGAACAGTACAATTTTCAGAAACAGTAGTAATTTAAAAAAAAATGAAAAACAGCATAGTGTTCCCCTTAAAATCCCCACCATAAACGTATTCAGGCATGCAGCCTGGATTACATCTCTGGAAATTGTGATTGACGTGGATTACATCGCTGTACGATGTAATTTACTCAAATTTACATCAAAAGGCAATAATAACATTTATTTTTTGTGTCTGTCTTCTGTTTCAATTAAATAACCTTTTCAAGGGGTGTGTGTGTTCATTTACTCTTAACTGTTTATGGGAATGGGTAGAGAGTACCAATGAGCCCTTGTATCTCAGCAGCAGGAAGTTTTTTCCACTTTTTTTTTTTCCACTTTTTATTCACAATTTTTCAAGTACATCAAAAAAATGGCAGAATATCATCATGGAAGAGACATAAAATACTGTAAGAACAGGGGAGAGTGGAGGGTGGTTGTGACTAACTCTTAATGTACTGTAGTTGGTAGCAGCAGGGCAGTTTTAATGAGGGAGAATTGGCCAACATGTGCTATAGATAAAAAGTAAAGCCAGGAGTTTTACAATAGAAGTTAAGAAAACCACAGATGATATAGCAGTGGAAAATTGGCCAGCAGCAGGACAAAATATAATTTTTTATAGAAGACAGAACAAGTAATTTTAGGCCTAAATTTTGGGCTATTTTTTGCTATTTAAAAATGTCCTGCTGCTAGCCAATTTAACACTAAAGTCTCCTAAATTTTGCAGTAAAACCTCATCAACTTCAGGTGATTGGAGGACACTGGCAAGCGTTTGATGACACACACCCTGGAGTGTTTCAAGGGAATAAACTTGTGCGCTACTATGTGTAATTTTTTAAAGAAAATATAAACCATCAACCTACGGTGAATATAATCAAAATAAACTCAAAAAAGAAAAAATCTGTATAATAAATGTATAGTGACCGTGAATTAGCTGCAACCACTTAGTAGTGTACCCAAAAAACACTGCGTAATCAAATGTAAAAAGAAGAAATAAGAGTGGTGCGCTTATTCAAAAACGTGCCATAAATTAATATACTTAGAGAATGAACATAAGTATCCAAAACATACAAATAGATAAAAGTGAATAAAAGTCCAACTAAAAGCCCAGTGAATAAAAGTCCAATAGTTTAGTTGGACTTTTTTTCACTTTTATCTAGTTGTATGTTTTGGATACTTATCATGTTCATTCTTTAAGTATATTAATTTATGGCACATTTTTGAATAAGCGAACAACTCTTATTTCTTCTTCTTTTTACACCCCCTGGAGTGCCTTATCTATAACCCAAACCCACTCCATGAGTTCTCAGTTTTGTGCCAGTGACTGCAAAAAACACCTTCACTACTTTTTTATTTTTTTTTATTATTTTTCTTAAGATTCTTCTCAACGGCCTACAGAAGCAGTGTATAAGGATCAGTGCAACCCCAGTACAACCTTGGGAACAGTATCTGGACCCTATGCTGTAGGGATGGCCTGTATTGTTGCTTCAGGCACTGGATCCTGCATGAGGAGCTCACCTTGGCACTTGGTGCAATGCATTTAGCTAACTGTAGGGTGCTAAATATTTTATTTTATTTTATATATTCTGTTTAAATATTTCTGCGAAAAAACAAGGACCCTAGAAGAGGGAAACCTTTTGTACCCCCCGGTACAGCGGGATTTTACAGGCAAACAGCAGCAATATATAAAAAAATGTTTTATTGAAATTTGCTTAAAAAAGCATAAATCAAGTAGATCTGAGCATAGATCTCTACAAGAAATATTTATACAAGATACAAACAGGTTCTTTCTCATGATCTATTTCTTTGTGCTTTCGACTGTGAATACATATTCCTCTGTCAGCCTGACATTTTTCAGGACGATGTCCCTTCTTCAGAGGCGTATTAAGAAGAGAGAATATATAAATGTATTCTGGAAGATAAATAAAGTTGATTTATACATCAAAAAATCATTTAGGACAAACATTCACATTATGGCAAATGACCGTGTCTAGTATACATACCGGTATCCAATCTCTGAAAAACACCATGCAAAAAAATTGCAAAAGGAGACAACCTTATACCAAAAAAGAAATGCGATTTAAAAGAAATGGAGATATGACCGCCAATTAACCAAAGTTTGATATGGCGGCTTCCACCTGGGTCGGGAAAACATCCACAAAGGCCCCCAAAAAAGAGGACGAACCCCGCCGGATCCGCAAACAAACCCTAAAGAAAAGTTTGTACACATTATTAGGTTGGGTTCTCTAATGCCGCGTACACACGGTCGGACTTTCTATCCTACTTGGTCCGGCACACTTTCTGACGGACTTTGTCCGCCAGGTGCGCCGGACTTTAAAACGGACGGACTTGCCCACACATGACCGGACTTTGCGGCGGGCTAAGTCCGCCCGTAGCACCTACAACCAAGTAGGGTGCTATCAGACCTGAGGACCCTGTACCGCTGTCTGCAGCACACTACGCCCAAAGGCGATATCCTCATGCCTTCCTACATCCACCTGATAGAATCTGGTGAATGTATGAACTGAAGACCAGGTTGCGGCCTTGCAGATCTGAGCCATAGAGGCCCGGTGATGCACTGCCCAAGAAGCACCAATAGCCCTTGTGGAATGTGCCTTGATCTGAAACGGAGGAATCTTCTGTTTCAAACCGTAAGCTTGAATAATCAACTGTCGAATCCATTTAGAAATGGTCGCTTTTGACGCTGCCTGTCCTCTATTGAGACCCTCCGGCAGCACGAACAAGACATCCGTCTTGCGAATCTGAGCAGTTGCCTCCAGATAGGTCTTGACTGCTCTTACTACATCCAAAGAATGTAATGACCTTTCTTCCGAAGAACAAGGTTCTGGAAAAAAGGAAGGTAGCACAATGTCTTGGTTTAGATGAAAATCTGAAACCACCTTCGGTAAAAAACTAGGATGAGGGCGCAGTACCACTCTATCCTTGTGTATAATCAAGTAAGGCTCTTTACAGGAAAGAGCTGCTATTTCTGATACTCTTCTAGCAGAAGAGATAGCTACCAGGAAAATTAGTTTCCTCGTCAGTAAGACCAAAGGAATCTGACGTATTGGTTCAAAAGGTTGTTTTTGTAACACCGATAGAACCAAGTTCAAGTCCCAGGGGTTTAGGGGCGCCCTAACCGGAGGATTAAGACGCATCACCCCCTGTATAAAGTTTCAGATCAGAGAATGCGAAGCAAGCGGCCGTTGAAACAACATTGATAAGGCCGACACCTGGCCCTTGATGGTACTCAAGGCCAGCTTCATCTCTAATCCTAATTGTAGAAAATCCAGAATTCTACTTATGACATATTTCCTGGGATGCCAACCCCTGGATTCACACCAGGATACATAAGCTTTCCAGACTCTATGATAAATCATTCTGGAAGCTGGCTTCCTTGCATTGATCAAGGTAGATATGACAGGACCTGAAAGCCCACGATTCTTCAGAACGTGGGATTCAATAGCCCACCCGTCAAATCTAGCATTTGTGAGGCAGGCTGGAACACCGGACCTTGAGCTAACAGGTCTGGGTGTATCGGTAGGGTCCACCAGGAACCCACCATCATCCCTGCTATTTCTGCTTATCAGGTTCTTCTGGGCCAAACGGGGGCCACCAGAAGTGCCGACTTTCCTTCTTGCCTGAGTCTGCGAAGGAGCCGTGGCAGTAGCAGAATGGGAGGGAATGCATAAATCGGTGAGAGCCGATGCCACGGAATCACCAACGCATCCGTCCTGCCTGCAAGAGGATCCCAGGCAACCGGTAGGAAGGATTTCCCCTTCTGTAGGTTTTCGGGTATGAGCCATCAACTGAGGCTCTGACGCATCACATGCAATAGGTGCATTGGAAAGTTTAATGCCTGCACCTTCCTGTTCCAGGTCAACAGAATACTGTGTTGCAACAGTTCTGCTCGGAACTGCGCATAGGGAACTGCTTCGAATGAAGCCACCATCTTCCCCTGCAGCCTCATACAAAGGCGGACAGAAAGACCCTTCTTGGCCCTGACTGTCAGAATCAGCTCCCTTAGAGCAGTGATCTTTGCCTGCAGACACTTCAGTTAAGCAGGAAAACTGGGCATATATAGGCCTGTATTTCTGATGCCTATTGATATCAGAAATTCTCCTCCCTGCAGGACGGAGATTACTGTCTGAATTGATTCCAAACGAAAGGACTGCATCCTTGGGAATCGTTTCAGATCTCTCAAATCCAAAATGGGTCTGTCTTCCCCATTTGGTTTTCGGACCATAGAAAGATTGGAACAGAGTCTCAATCCTTGATCCTTTGTGGGAACCCCCACAATGACCTCTTGCGACCAAAGTCGCTTTATCGCTAGAAGGAGCGACTGCTTCTCTTCTGGTTTTCTGGGAACACCTGATCTGAGGAAACGAGGAGAGGGACATTCTTGGAACTCCAGTCTGTACCCTAAGGTTACCATGGAGATTACCCATCTGTCCTGGAAGTCCTTCTGCCAGGGCCCTGAGAGCTGCAGCAGTCTTTCCTTCCACTCGAGCGAGCGGGACGCCCCTTCATGAAGAGGTCTTAGTGTCTTGCTTAGAAGACCTTTTCCCCCAGGATTTCTTGTGTCCCTGGGGTTGACTCTTGTTTCTTGCCCCAGACGGAGGAGACCATCGTGACTGACTGGAGGCTGATGCCCCTGGCGCTGGGGAAAGAGTCCGTTTAAAAGAGGGACGCTTATGCCGCGTACACACGAGCGGACTTTACGGCGGACTTTGCCCGGCGGACTGGATTTCGTCGGACAATTCGATGTGTGTGGGCTCCAGCGGACTTTGTTTTCTCAAAAGTTGGACGGACTTAGATTTGAAACTTGTTTAAAATTTATCCGTTGAAATCGAGTCCGGTCGAAAAGTCCGCCGTCTGTATGCTAGTTCGACGGACTAAAAAGCCACGCTAGGGCAGCTATTGGCTACTGGCTATGAACTTCCTTGTTTTAGTCCGGTCGTACGTCATCACGTACGAATTCGATGGACTTTGGTGGATTGTGTGTAGGCAAGTCCGTTCATTCAGAAAGTCCGTCGTAAAGTACGTCGAAAAATCCGCCGGGCAAAGTCCGCCGTAAAGTCCGCTCGTGTGTACGCGGCATAACTCTTCTTCTTATCAGGTAAGAGAGTGCTTTTCCCACAGGAGATCGTCTTGATATAATTATCCAAGTCCTCTCCAAACAACCTTTCACCACGGAAGGGAAACACAGCCAGAAGCTTCTTACATGGTGCTTCGGCTGACCAGTTTTTCAACCATAAGATTCTACGTATATGCACCAACCCAAGCGAGAGGCGAGAGGTTTGCACGATAGAATCTCTAATGGCGTCAACAGCATAACATAAAGCCGCACGAAGGTTAGCAAACCCCTGGGCCTGCTGTTCAGGCAATACTTTGATGACCTGCTTAACATGGTCTCTTAAGTATTGACAGACTCCAATCGCTGCTACTGCAGGTTGGGCCACTGATCCTGCTAAAGAGAACACATCTTTCAATAAGAAGTCCATCTTTTTATCCACAGGATCTTTGAGCATCTGAGCGTTGTCTACAGGACAAGTCAGACAACTATTTACAGAGGAAATGGCCGCATCAATGGCCGCATCAATGGTCGGTATTCCCCACCTCTTAATAAACTTTTCTTCCATAGGATAAAGTGTAGAAAACTTTTTCGGCGGAAGAAATCGCTTATCTGGGTGATCCCACTCAGAGTAAAGCAGCTTTTCAAGTAAATTATGAACAGGAAAAGCATGTGCTGCTTGGAAAGGTTTCAGTGACCCCAAAGCAGAAGAGGTTTCTGTAGTAGTTTCAGGTAGGGGCAACTTAAATGTGGAGCGGACCAAACCAGTGAGGATCTGCACTAAGACTTTATCCTCTTGGGAAGTCGCAGAGGGTCCCTCTCCACCTGAATCCTCCGAAGAGGAATCATCTGTCCCATCCCGATCCTCTGAAAGGGATTCATCTCCTTTATCCCAGAGCTCCTCTGACTGAGGGTCATGGGGAGCAGAGGAAGGCCTTGGGCGTTTTCTTCCACTCAGTGAAGATGTAATCACGGCCATTAGTCTTTTCTCTAATCCAGAAATGATTGAGGAAAAAACTTCTTGTGTAATGTACACAGGGGCTGAAGTGCCGGCAGCAGATGTAGCCCCTAACCCCAATGGCTCTCCCTGTCCAGCTGCCCCTGGTCCCTCAGGAGGGGATGGTGTAGCAGACAGGGGGTCCTCAGAACCTGAACGAGACCCCCTAGTGCCTCCGGTTCTAGGGGTGCTTGAACCTCTTCTACCCATAGTGCAAAGCAACAAGGTGTGAGGTATCAAAAACGAACACTGACTGCTGAGCGATGTAGTCTGGCTAAAAGCCTTGCTACCAAATGCCCAATCCGGTGTTCTTTAGTGAATGCAGCCTAGGGGAATGCCTGTGTCCCACCTTACATGTGACTGTCAGCTCTGTGTCTCTCCAAAGCTCAGAGCACCTGTACAGTGTGCTTTAAATAGCCATGCTTTCAGGCACTGTGGGCGTCTGGACACGCTGACGTTGTGCTGACGCCCCGCCCCCCCCCCCCTCGTTTTTGAAAAACGAGCGCTTCCCGCGCGAGCCGACCCTTTCTGACAAGCCTGAAGGGAGGCTGGGGTTGGGGGAATAAGGAGGAGGCCGGCAGTGATGGGCCCTGCATCGCAATGCGGCTTCGGTGGCGGCGGCGGTAGCGGCTGTGACAGTGCGGTTTCACCCGCCTTACAGCCTACCTGAGCCTTTCCCTAGCCTGGGGGGACCATCCCAGCAGAGAAAACCCCCCACCATCTACCTTTGGAGCTGGAGGAAGAGCCTGTGCAGCGGACGCTGAGACAGATCAAGCATGAGAAGGTTTGTGCTTTTGGCCGCCCCCGGTGGTCACAATAGGCACAGCATGCATTCACTTTAAAGGAGAAGAGCCACTAGAATTTAAAATTCTGTGGAATCTCCTCTTACCTTATCCAGGCCGCAGGGTTCAGTTTACACAGACCCAGCCTTCGCCTCTCACGGTGGGCTCCGTTTGTGAAAAACCGTCAGAGACTGGGGCCCCCATCAGTAGGGGGATCCTTCAGTTCTGGGCCTGTAAAGCACCTCGCCAGAAATTAGGAAGTTTAAAGCCATTTTCTGATCCGCGGGTCCAGCTCTCTAAAAAGAGAAGCGTTACAGGTAAAACCTCATTTCTTCGGACACGAGGCCCGGGTACCATTCAATTCGGCCATGAAAAGACACTTTGAATGGATCCGGTCACCTGGCTGGCCCCAGTATAGGATCTTAGGATATTCCTTTTGGAGCTTCAGCACAGGACATCTTTGCACGTCCAACACCTAAGACACTGGTGTAAAAACTGAGGTATCCCTGGAAGGGGAGGGGTTATATAGGGGGTTGAACTTCCTGATTAGGGTGTGACCAGTGTCCAATACCTAGTGATACCCTATAACCCATCAGTAATTACTGTGGCTCTGTGTCCCGTGATGTCAGAGAAAAGAAAACATTTTTTTCTTTCTTTCTTTTAGCTATTTATTTGTTTAGACCAGAAAAAATACTGGTGAAAACATGGGGGGAAGGAAAGGGGAAGAAAAAGAAAAAAGAGAGTTTTGTACTTTTGTCTATATATGTTCTGTTATATTGTGAGGCCCTTGACACACATGTATATTCTTGAATCAACAGAGCAAGACATAGGTTTTCCTATGTAGAGGGTGCTAAAAACATTGTAGCAACAGGATAATAGGTCCGGGAGGAAAAAGACACTTTGTCTCTCCTCTATTTAATAATAAAAAAAAAATGCAAGAAACAAGATAATTATCCTACTTACTCTCGCTCAGGGTTTCAAACAAACACGCTTTAGCATAGATGTCGTTGGCAGGTGTGTTTGGCCCTGAGCATTGTGCCGATTGCAGTTTTTAAAGCCGGCTGGCACCTGCGCATTGTGATTAATTGCACAGGTGTCAGCAAAGAGAGAACAACAGAACAGCGCCGTCGCACATGACGCGTCCGCGTCATAACACGGCGACATGCACCGATGATGCTCCAGGATGGCAGCGCAGGCAGAGCATACAATCCACGCCATCACATTTAGCGCGATGATGTCACGTATGGGGCGGCGCTGATAGGCTGATGCAGAAGAGGAAAGAAACAAAGAAAGAAAAAGGAGAATAAAAAGGGACCGTGTGATAGGTTGCTCGGGATATATCCAGACATCCCTAAGATGAGGAAACACACGGAAAGCTCGAAACAAATACAAATAATAAAGCTAAGAGTAAAAAATGAAAAGTGGAGTATTGTGAAGTTTCTTGGGGGATCGTGAGGGACCCAGGATTGGGAATGTCCGAGAAGGGGCCCCAGGGACGAATCTGCACGGCGACCGCTCAGCGCCTAAACGCAGTTATGACCCCCCTGTGCGGTCAGATAGACAAGAGAAGTTCAAAAAGAAATCAGACAAATTCCCGCCATTTACAAGTAAGCCCAACCTAGAGGCATTTATAGCGTCTACCACATCGGATATCAAAAAAATGTAAAAAAATGAAATCAAAAACATCTCACAATAATCTTACCAAAGACGAACAGCTAGCTTTGGAAACTCTAAAAAGAGAACACTACCTCACGTTTAAACCATCGGACAAAGGTGGAAACATCGTTATCATGACAAATGAGCAGTATAGAGCAATGTGTGTCAAGGTTGTCACAAACCTATCATGGTATAAATCCATCTCAAAAGGCACTGTGGACAAATTCAACGGTGCCTTTTATGACCTGGTAGATGAAGCATTTTGTAATGGGGCTATAAACAAAGATGTTTGGGAATACATTAGAACACCATATCCTTGGATTCCCACCCTGTACTGTCTTCCTAAAATTCATAAAAATCAAAAAACTCCCCCGGGCCGTCCCATCATTTCTGGCAACGGCTCTATAACCGAAAATTTAAGTAAATTTCTAGATAGTTATCTTAGACCCTACGTTGTAGGTCTTTTTTCATACATTAAGGACACCATTCACTTATTGCAAAATCTGGAAGGCCTGCATATATCACCCCATTCGCTTTTGGTTGCCATAGACGTAGAAGCGCTATACAACTCTATCCCGCACAATTTAGGTCTCACAGTTATCGGACATATTCTGTCACAATCCCATAAGGATGACCGGAAATTAAACTCTTTCCTATTGAATGCGCTAGACTTCATCCTCACGCATAACATTTTTACTTTTGATGGCTCCCACTACCTCCAGGTGCAGGGGGTTGCGATGGGGACTTGCTGTGCCCCATCATATGCCAACTTGTACCTGGGGGAGTGGGAACAATCTTTATTATCTGATGACAACCTCTCGTCATATACCACCCATGTAGCAGCATAGTTCAGGTATATAGACGACATACTGATGATATGGAATGGCACACCAGAAGCTTTACATAGCTTCATACAAATCATGAATCAAAATAAATTCAATCTATACTTCACCATGACCTTTAATGACACCGCCATTACCTTTCTGGACTTAAGTATAACTAAATCCATAGATGGTTCTTTATCCAGCGGTCTCTATCGAAAAGAGAGCGCTGGAAATACCATCTTACACGCGTCAAGTTCACATCCGAAGTCACTAGTCTTATCAGTTCCGTATGGACAATATTTAAGACTAATGGGGCGGACTTTTCAGCTACAAAAGTCCAACGGACGTTGACGGACTAAAGCTGGCTGGTAATCCGATCGTGTGTGGGCTTCTCCGGACTTTCAACGGACTTTTTCAGCCTCAAATCCGACGGACTTTAGATTTGAAACATGCTTCAAATCTTTCCGACGGACTCGAGTCCGGTCAAAAAATCCGCTCGTCTGTATGCTAGTCCGACAGACAAAAGCCCACGCTAGGGCAGCTATTGGCTACTGGCTATGAACTTCCTTATTTTAGTCCGGTGTACGTCATCACATAAGAATTCGACGGACTGTTGTGTGATCGTGTGTAGGCAAGTCTGTTCGTTAGAAAGTCCGCCGCAAGTCCGTCGAAAGTCCGCCAAAAGTCCGTCGAAAGTCTGTCGGACAGGCTGTCGGACTTTTGTAGCTGAAAAGTCCGACCGTGTGTACGCCCCATAAGACGCAACTGCTCCACCGACACTGAATTTGTTCATGAGGCAAACAAACTGAAGGCAAGACTTTTAGATCGTGGCTATTCGCCTACATGTCTGAAAAAAGCTTTTAGACGTGAACAAGGACAACTGCGACACAATATTCTTTTTCCTAAAAAAACATCTAAAGATTCCCAATCAGTCACCAGGCTAATAACCACCTATAATAAACAGCATGGGACCATTAAAAGCATTTTACAAAAACATTGGCATCTATTACAAATTGATCCCAATTTAAAACCACATGTATCTATGACACCTACTATTACCTTCAAAAAGAGGGGGGAAGGTTGGGACTTTGAATGAGGTGCACATGATGCAGCCCAATCACACTCACAGAGGTGCAAACATATGTATGTTTATTAAGGACCAATGATCAACATGGCATAAAAACGCATTGCATACATTAAACATAAAATCGCATATAGACAATAAATCTATGTATATACAATCATAGGACATGGGTAGGTACAATTATGCATCTTAATCCCCCAAGCAAGATAAAAGTCATGTGAAGTAAAAAACATCTGAAAATTGGTCAATGTGTGTTTGATGCATCAAAGGTAGGCCCGACGCTGCGTTTCATGGACTTCAATCCACTCTTCAGGAGCCAGATGCATCCAAATTCTATAAAAAATGTATGAAAAGCAATATAGTTTCAGGGTCTAACAAGATCAGCAGAAAAGGGGGAAATTTGGGCATAATGGGCCATGCCACAAAGGTTACTCACATGATAGCCAAAACTGGGACTGTGCGACAAAATTGTGGTCCGGTGTTCCTCGTTGAGGTCCCCCTCTCAGCTCCCGGGCCAGGCTCCATGGCTCACCCCTGGCTTTGTTTTGTCGCACGGTCCCAGTTTTGGCTATCATGTGAGTAACCTTTGTGGCATGGCCCATTATGCCCAAATTTCCACCTTTTCTGCTGATCTTGTTAGACCCTGAAACTATATTGCTTTTCATACATTTTTTATAGAATTTGGATGCATCTGGCTCCTGAAGAGTGGATTGAAGTCCATGAAACGCAGCGTCGGGCCTACCTTTGATGCATCAAACACACATTGACCAATTTTCAGATGTTTTTTACTTCACATGACTTTTATCTTGCTTGGGGGATTAAGATGCATAACTGTACCTACCCATGTCCTATGATTGTATATACATAGATTTATTGTCTATATGCGATTTTATGTTTAATGTATGCAATGCGTTTTTATGCCATGTTGATCATTGGTCCTTAACCACTTCAGCCCCGGAAGGATTTACCCCCTTCCTGACCAGAGCACTTTTTACAATTCGGCACTGCGTCGCTTTAACTGCTAATTGCGCGGTCATGCAATGCTCTACCCAAACGAAATTTGCGTCCTTTTCTTCCCACAAATAGAGCTTTCTTTTGATGGTATTTGATCACCTCTGCCGTTTTTATTTTTTGCGCTATAAACGGAAAAAGACTGAAAATTTTGAAAAAAATGATATTTTCTACTTTTTGTTATAAAAAAAATCCAATAAACTAAATTTTAGTCATACATTTAGGCCAAAATGTATTCGGCCACATGTCTTTGGTAAAAAAAATGTCAATAAGCGTATATTTATTGGTTTGCGCAAAAGTTATAGCGTCTACAAACTAGGGTACATTTTCTGGAATTTACACAGCTTTTAGTTTATGACTTCTTGAGGTGCTAAAATGGCAGGGCAGTACAAAACCCCCCCAAATGACCCCATTTTGGAAAGTAGACACCCCAAGGAAATTGCTGAGAGGCATGTTGAACCCATTGAATATTTTTTTTTTTTGTCCCAAGTGATTGAATAATGACAAAAAAAAAAAAAAAAAAATTACAAAAAGTTGTCACTAAATGATATATTGCTCACACAGGCCATGGGCATATGTGGAATTGCACCCCAAAATACATTCAGCTGCTTCTCCTGAGTACGGGGATACCATATGTGTGGCACTTTTTGGGAGCCTAGCCGCGTACGGGGCCCCGAAAACCCAGCACCACCTTCAGGATTTCTAAGGGCATACATTTTTGATTTTACTCCTCACTACCTATCACAGTTTTGAAGGCCATAAAATGCCAAGATGGCACAAACCCCCCCCAAATGACCCCATTTTGGAAAGTAGACACCCCAAGCTATTTGCTGAGAGGCATGGTGAGTATTTTGCAGCTCTCATTTGTTTTTGAAAATGAAGAAAGACCAGAAAAAAAAATGTTTTTTTTCTTTTTTCAATTTTCAAAACTTTGTGACAAAAAGTGAGGTCTGCAAAATACTCACTATACCTCTCAGCAAATAGCTTGGGGTGTCTACTTTCCAAAATGGGGTAATTTGGGGGGGTTTGTGCCACCTGGGCATTCCATGGCCTCCGAAACTGTGATAGGCAGTGAAGAGTGAAATCAAAAATTTACGGCCTTAGAAAGCCTGAAGGCGGTGCTTGGTTTTCGGGGTCCCGTGCGCGGCTAGGCTCCCAAAAAGTCCCACACATGTGGTATCCCCGTACTCAGGAGAAGCAACAGAATTTATTTTGGGGTGTAATTTCACATATTCCCATGGCATGTTTGAGCAATATAACATTTAGTGACAACTTTGTGCAAAAAAAAAAAAAAAAAATTTGTCTCTTTCCCGCTACTTGTGTCACAATATAAAATATTCCATGGACTCGACATGCCTCTCAGCAAATAGCTTGGGGTGTCTACTTTCCAAAATGGGGTCATTTGGGGGGGGTTTGAACTGTCCTGGCATTTTATGCACAACATTTAGAAGCTTATGTCACACATCACCCACTCTTCTAACCACTTGAAGACAAAGCCCTTTCTGACACTTTTTGATTACATGAAAAAATTATTTTTTTTTGCAAGAAAATTACTTTGAACCCCCAAACATTATATATTATTTTAAAGCAAATGCCCTACAGATTAAAATGGTGGGTGTTTCTTTTTTTTTTTTCACACAGTATTTGCGCAGCGATTTTCAAACGCATTTTTTGGGGAAAAAACACACTTTTTTAAATTTTAATGCACTAAAACACACTATATTGCCCAAATGTTTGATGAAATAAAAAAGATGATCTTAGGCCGAGTACATGGATACCAAACATGACATGCTTTAAAATTGCGCACAAACGTGCAGTGGCAACAAAATTAATACATTTTTAACAGCTTTTAAAAGCCTTTACAGGTTACCACTTTAGATTTACAGAGGAGGTCTACTGCTAAAATTACTGCCCTCGATCTGACCTTCGCGGTGATACCTCACATGCATGGTGCAATTGCTGTTTACATTTGACGCCAGACCGCCGCTTGCGTTTGCCTTAGCGCGAGAGCAGGGGGGACAGGGGTGCTTTTTATTTATTTATTTTTTTTCTTTATTATTTTTTTGCTTTTTTATCTTATTTTTAAACTGTTCCTTTCATTTTTTTTTTTTTAAATCATTTTTATTGTTATCTCAGGGAATGTAAATATCCCCTATGATAGCAATAGGTAGTGACAGGTACTCTTTTTTGAAAAAATTGGGGTCTATTAGACCCTAGATCTCTCCTCTGCCCTCAAAGCATCTGACCACACCAAGATCGGTGTGATAAAATGCTCCCCCAATTTCCCAATGGCGCTATTTACATCCAGCGAAATCTAAGTCATAAAATGCTCGTAGCTTCCGGTTTCTTAGGCCATAGAGATGTTTGGAGCCACTCTGGTCTCTGATCAGCTCTATGGTCAGCTGGCTGAATCACCGGCTGCATTCTCAGGTTCCCTGTTGAGACAGGAGAGCCAGAGAAAAACACGGAAGACGGTGGGGGGGGCATTCCCTCCCACTGCTTGTAAAAGCAGTCTAGAGGCTAATTAGCCGCTAGGATTGCTTTTACATGAAAGCCGACCGCTGGCTAAAAAGAATGATACCAAGATGATACCTAAACCTGCAGGCATCATTCTGGTATAACCACTCAAAGTCGTGAATGGCGTACCTGAAGACAAAAAAATGGTTAACAATAAAGCACAGTAAACGGTAAAGTATAAAAAATTGCATACCTGAAAAGCAAACATGATAAAACATAATAACAATAAAACATTGCAGAATAGAATACAGTAAAAAAGAGCAGAACAATAGAGAGAGAGAATAGAGAGAGAGAACAATAAAACGACAACTATTTTTTTTTATTTTTGTTTGTGTTTTTTTTTTTTTTACACTTTTTTTTTGTAACTGTAACTTTTATAACTGTAACCGGTTCCAGGTTCGGGTCTCTCAAAATGCGATGGCATCTTGGGAGACCCTGTCAAAGTGTGCCTAGTCTGTGCAATGCTGTACCCTACGCTAATACTCAACTAGTGAATGGTAGCGTTCAAAACATTCACCAATGCAAAGACCAGGATTGTCAGGACAGGAGGGACAATAATAGCGGGTGTCACGCCTATATCCGCGCTTGCTGCAGACACAACATCTTTTTTGGGGGGGTTCGTTGGGTAGGGGTACTTGGGAGGATATATAAATGCCTCTCATGCAGCCGACTGCATTTGGTTGGGGATGTGAATGGGGGAAGTACGGGCGCTGCAGAAGCGGTGGGTTCCCAATTAGGATTGGCGAATGCAGCAGGAAGGGCACTATGGGCACGACAGGCCTGTGTTTGTCTTTTTGGTGGCAGCGGGACACTACTTGTGCTTGCCACCTCACCAGCTTGAACTGCACTTATGGGACTCGCCACGTCACCAAGTGTTACTGCAGTGCTGGTTTGACTACGATCGGGGTATACTAGGCCGCTGGTGCTTGCCAGTTCACCAAAACGCTACAAAAAAAGTGACAGTGATCAATCGATACTGCACTTGGGTGGGCTGGACTGGGCTGGGCCGGGCGGAGGGGCAAAACGCAGGTGCTAGCAGGTATCTGGGCTGATCCCGCTAACACTGCGTTTTTGGGAACACTAAACTGCTGGGGACGCCAGTATAGATCTGATCGGATCAGATATTGATGCGTTCAGATACTATACCACTAAGGGAGGTGTACGGTGCGTGCATGGGTGTTCGCGGTACTGGCGCTAATCTGACGCTGCCTAGGGCGACGCATATCACCGCCGGGCGATCAGGGGGCTAAACCTTTTTTCGGTAATAAACGGCGGGTGCCCTGACACTATAAAAAATAAACAAACTAACCAGCGTCACCCGTAACGGTTATACGGTGATCAGTGGTAAAAGGGTTAACTAGGGGGCCATCAAGGGGTTAAAACATTTATTAGATAGTATATGGGGGTCCCTTTCGCTATAAAACACTGACGGCGAACCTAAATATTTACGTCCCTAACTAGCGTCACCAGCGACACTAATACAGCGATCAGAAAAATGATCGCTTAGCGACACTGGCGACAGGGGGTGATCAAGGGGTTAAAACTTTATTAGGGGGGTAAGGGGGGTACCCTAGACCTACAGGGGGCTAAACTTTTATTTGGTAATAAACGGCGGGTGCCCTGACACTATAAAAAATAAACAAACTAACCAGCGTCACCCGTAACGGTTATATGGTGATCAGTGGTGAAAGGGTTAACTAGGGGGCAATCAAGGGGTTAAAACATTTATTAGGTAGTATATGGGGGTCCCTGTCGCTATAAAACACTGACGGCGAACCTAAATATTTACGTCCCTAACTAGCGTCACCAGCGACACTAATACAGCGATCAGAAAAATGATCGCTTAGCGACACTGGTGACAGGGGGTGATCAAGGGGTTAAAACTTTATTAGGGGGGGTAAGGGGGGTACCCTAGACCTACAGGGGGGTAACAGTCACTACCCTAACACTGCTAACTGTCACAAACTGACACTATGCAGTAATCAGGAAAAAAAAAAAATAAAAAAATAAAACCTGCTTGGTGTCAGTTTGTGACAGGGGGGGGGGGGGGGGGGTGATTGGGGGGGGATCGGGGGGCGATCGGGGGTGTAAGGTATGCCTGGCATGTTCTACTGTGTGTGTGTGAGTGTTGGTGCACTTACATGTCATCTCCCCTCGGCGCTGGAACGGAAACTCCCGAGCCGAGGAGAGATGACATCACATCCTCTGCCTCTGTGTACTATACAGAGGCAGGGGATGTTTCTCATTGGCTGGGAGCGATCGCGAGGGGGGGGCCACGATCGGATGGCCTCCCCCTCGTCTCCCATCGCTTCCAATCAAATGCGGACCGCAGCTGGCACCGGGGGGGGGTCCGATCGGACCCCCCACCCGCGGGAAGGCAATCACGTTTCAGGTACGTGATTTTGCCTGCCCGTGCTGCTCTGCTCACGTATATAGGCGTGAGGCGGTCGGCAAGTGGTTAATAAACATACATATGTTTGCACCTCTGTGAGTGTGATTGGGCTGCATCATGCGCACCTCATTCAAAGTCCCAACCTTCCCCCCTCTTTTTCATGTTATTAAGGATGGGGGCGCAAACTTTCCCTTGCGTCCCATTTAAAGTCCTGAGTTCGCTTTTCCCTACTATTACCTTCAGACGAGCTCGCTCATTGAGGGATCATTTAGTAAAAAGTGAATATACCGGTACTTTCTGCTCTGATACATGCAAAAGACTTGGAACGTTCACTTGTGGTGGATGTCCTTGTTGTCGTTACATGAATACACAAACTAAATTCAAACTGCCGAACGGCAATACATACAGTCCCAAACATTTCGCTAACTGCAAGACACCCGGGATCATCTACCTTTTAACATGCCAGTGTAAATGCTTTTACGTTGGCAAAACAAAACTTGAGTTCCATAAAAGAGCAGCAAGACACATCACGAGCATGAGGCAGGCGGACCCGGACCTCCCTCTGGGGCGACATGTGCGAGATCATCACAATTTCATCGCAAATTTCCCCTTATCCATTTCACCATTCTCGACCGGATTCATCCGGACAACAAAGGTGGTGATTGGAATAAGATCTTGCTCCAGAGGGAGGTCCGTTGGTTTGCCAGTCTCAATGCAACTCAATTTCCAGGCCTCAATACCCAAATGAGTTTCCGTCCATTCCTAGATGATTTCGTATCAGGTGGATGTGAAAAAGAATAACTTATCAGATATGCTATCTCTCTAAAAACTATTCAACAAATACCCAGGGTATGCATGCTCAATAATATATCTAAGTTACTTAGGTCTGATGCTATTCCTATGATGTATTTTCCTTTTTCTTTTTTGTTGTTGATACTAGATGTATATAACTTATCTATTGAAACACTTATGAATGCTGTTCATACTGATGTACATAAAATGCATTTAATATATCTAGGCTCCTTTAACTGTCAATAAGGGGGTCATAACTATTGGTAGGTTACAGTCCTGGTTTTCTCTGTTTTCCTTATATGCAATGTTACTCATGTTCTTGCTGTTATCTATGTCTCAAACATTGCTCTGTACCCATTGATGCTCACTATCATTCCATTATGTGCATTCGATCATGCCTACATACTCATTCCAAAAAAATGGAAACTAAATTGGAGAATTTTACAATCTTTTGAGATAACTAATTCAATTTATCCTCGTTCTGTCATCCATCTGGTCTCGGTTTTAGCTTCGCCCGGCGCACGGGGGCCATGTTTTTCCCTATTCCCCTTGGTGGAGGCATGGCCTTCTTTTTACACCACATGCCTGTTCGGCTGAGTCTGGACGTGCAATTGTGGTGTTTATGCGCCGGTGGGACCTGTCTGCATGGCGTTCCCCCTGCGTTTAGGCGCTGGACGGTCGCCGTGCAGATTCGTCCCTGGGGCCCCTTTTCGGACATTCCCAATCCTGGGTCCCTCACGATCCCCCAAGAAACTTCACAATACTCCACTTTTCATTTTTTACTCTCAGCTTTATTATTTGTATTTGTTTCGAGCTTTCCGTGTGTTTCCTCATCTTAGTGATGTCTGGATATATCCCGAGCAACCTATCACACGGCCCCTTTTTATTCTCCTTTTTCTTTCTTCGTTTCTTTCCTCTTCTGCATCAGCCTATCAGCGCCACCCCATACGATACATAAGCGCGCTATACGCGATGGCGCGCCCCGTATGCTCTGCCTGCGCTGCCATCCTGGAGCGTCGTCAGTGCGTGTCGCCGTGTTATGACGCGGACGCGTCATGTGTGACGGCGCTGTTCTGTTGTTCTCTCTTTGCTGACACCTGTGCAATTAATCACAATGTGCAGGTGCCAGCCGGCTTAAAAAACTGCAATCGGCACAATGCTCAGGGCCAAACACACCTGCCAACGACATCTACGCTGAAGCGTGTTTGTTTGAAACCCTGAGCGAGAGTAAGTAGGATAATTATCTTGTTTCTTGCATATTACTTTTATATTATTAAATAGAGGAGAGACAAAGTGACTTTTCCTCCCGGACCTATTATCCTGTTGCTACAATGTTTTTAGCACCCCCTACATAGGAAAACCTATGTCTTGCTCTGTTGATTCAAGAATATACATGTGTGTCAAGGGCCTCACAATATAACAGAACATATATAGACAAAAGTACAAAACTCTATTTTTTCTTTTTCTTCCCCTTTCCTTCCCCCCATGTTTTCACTAGTATTTTTTCTGGTCTAAACAAATAAATAGTTAAAAGAAAGAAAGAATTTTTTTTTTCCACAACTATAACACAAGGCTGTAGAACCTATATTTAAAATAATGAAAAATGTATCCATATATACTTTTTTCAATTTTTTCTATTTTTTCATTTATATTGTATAATTTTTAAACAAAGAACCCAACTTAATAATGTGTACAAACTTTTCTTTAGGGTTCGTTTGCGGATCCGGCGGGGTTTGTCCTCTTTTTTGGGGGCCTTTGTGGAGTTTTTCCCGACCCAGGTGGAAGCCGCCATATCCAACTTTGGTTAATTGGCGGTCATATCTCCATTTCTTTTAAATCGCATTTCTTTTTTGGTATAAGGATGTCTCCTTTTGCAATTTTTTTGCATGGTGTTTTTCAGAGATTGGATACCGGTATGTATACTAGACACGGTCATTTGCCATAATGTGAATGTTTGTCTAAAATGATTTTTTGATGTATAAATCGACTTTATTTATCTTCCAGTTTACATTTATATACCCTCTCTTCTTAATATGCCTGTGAAGAAGGGACATTGTCCTGAAACATGTCAGGCTGACAGAGGAATATGTATTCACAGTCGAAAGCACAAAGAAATAGATCATGAGAAAGAACCTGTTCGTATCTTGTATAAATATTTCTTGTAGAGATCTATGCTCAGATCTACTTGCTTTTATGCTTTTTTAAGGAAATTTCAATAAAACATTTTTTTTTTTTTACAAATTTTATTTGTTTATTCAAAGGGAGAGGTCCATGGACCCAAAATACATTTACAAATATATGTTCAGCATAAGTCAAGTAAGGTAAATGTTGCACCAGTATGTAGCAATCTGTCAAACGTCAAAAAGGAGTACAATGTCTAGTTAAATAAGCCACATAGACATCCCTTATCATTTATTTTAATCAAAAAGCACCCCTGTCACTGTGTAAACACAGCACAAGGTAGATAAAGAGGGAATTAGTATAGAAAGAAAGCTGAGAAACAAAACACAAACAGTAGAGTACATAAGTGGGTAGTAGTGGGGAAGGGGGAAGAATTAGGGAGGGGGGGGAGGAGGACAATGTGACATCTGAACCTATCTCTTCTTGTTTACTTTTGGGAGTATATATATTATACCTCTGGGGTGGGAGCCTGTATTTCTTTTAGGCCCCTATCTTTCTTAACCTTGATCTGCGTCTGGGGAGCTGAGTAAGGTCTGGCCTTCATCTGAGTATTCAAACATGTTCCAGAGTGACCACGTTTTAGAGTATTTCTCCTGTTGGTTCTGGGCCGAAAGGATAAGGTCTTCGAATTTATTGATTTCTGTTACCTTTCTAAGCCACATCCCAACCGACGGAGATTGTGAGGATTTCCACATAATCGGGATGCAGGATTTGGCGGCGTTAAGGAGATGACAAATAATGGATTTTTTATAGGCTTTCACTGACCTATCTGAAACATGGAGGAGAAAAAAGGCTGGGTCATCTGGTATTTGCTGTTCTGTAAATTTCTGTGTAATGTTTTTGACTTCTAGCCAGAATCGTTTAATTTTGGGGCATGACCAGAACACATGAAGTAATGTACCTCGTTCCTCCTGGCATCTCCAGCATCTATCTGATGATGTAGGAAATATTTTGTGTAGTTTCTCAGGCGTCCTGTACCACCTGGTCAAGATTTTAAAATTAGTTTCTTGTGTTTTCGTGCAGATAGAGGATTTGTATGTAAGTTGAATAATCCGTTGTTTCTGTTGTGGACTAAAGGTGTAATTCAGGTCTCGTTCCCAGTCAGCAATGTGTTTTAGTGAGTAGGTGTCTGGAGGAGTGATTAAAAGGTTATACATGTATGAGAGTGTGTGAGATAATGTTCCTTCTGTGGAGCAGATTTCTTCCAGGGTTGTGAGGGGTCGAGCAAATTTGTTCGGTGGAGGGAGGGACCTAAAGAAATGTGTGATTTGCAGGGCATTCCAGAACTTTAGTCTAAATGTACCCGTCTGGTTTGTAAGTTCTTGTAATAAGGGCCATCTTTCCTGTACAAGAAAATGTGAAGCCTGGATACAGCCTGTAGATATTAGTTGTTTAAATTGATCTTCTTGATATCCCGGAGTGAAACGGGGATTTCCCAAAATTGGGAAGAGTGGCGAGTTTTCGGTTGAGATGGACCCTTTTTTGAACAGGAGAGAGCATACCTTTGTCGTATGACCGATGATGGGGTGGTATTTCAAATCTTTAGGTAGGGAGTCATAACACCAAGGTGCTCTAGCCAAGGGGATGGAGCTCAGATTCTGTTCAATCTGAGTCCAAAGTTTTAGAGTACCATTTCTATTCCAGTCAACCAACCTACCAAGGTGTACTGCTTGATAGTATTTATGAATGTCTGGGACTGCTAGACCTCCATATTGTTTAGGTAGAGTGAGTTGTGATCTCTTCAAACGGGGGGGTTTGTGAGCCCATATAAATGCAAAAAACGCTTGTCGTATGTGTCGAAAATATGTGGAGGGGATATGTATAGGTAGAGCTTGTAGGAGATATATAAATTTGGGCAGTACACTCATTTTCAGTATATTACAGCGGCCAAACCACGAATGTAGGCCTGATGACCAATTTTTTAGTAATGTCCTCACCCTAGAGAGGAGTGGGGGAAAATTTAGCTCGTATACTTTAGATATGTGAGTCGGGATAATAGTACCCAGATATGTCAGAGCCGTGTCATTCCATTTTAGTTTAAAATTTGTCTGCAGTTGCATCTTAAGCGACTGTGAAAGATTAATACCCATTGCCTCTGATTTTTGGAAATTGATTTTAAGATTAGAGAGGGTGCCATATGTATTGATTTCTTTAAATAAATTTGGGAGCGATATCACAGGATTGGTAATGGAGAATAACATATCATCGGCATAAGCCGATATTTTATGTTGGGTATTCCCAATTGTTATGCCGACAATATCTGGGTTCTTGCGTACAGCACAAAGAAAGGGTTCCAATGACAGGGCGAAGAGGAGAGGTGACAACGGACATCCCTGTCGTGTCCCGTTTGAAATTTGAAAAGGATCTGACAAGACCCCATTTGCTCGGACACGAGCTGAAGGTTTAGAGTATATTGATGATATCCATTGGGTCATATGGTCTCCAACCCCAATGTATCGAAGTACTGCGAGCATAAAGTTCCAATTCACCCTGTCAAAGGCCTTCTCCGCGTCCGTTCCCAGAAATACACATGGAGTTCGAGACGTATTTACCCTTTGTAGCAAGTTAAGCACCTTGGTGGTATTGTCCCTGGCCTCTCTGGTAGGAATAAAACCTACTTGGTCTAAATGGATTAGATGTGGCAGGTGTTGTTGGATTCTGTTTGCTAGAATTTTCGTAAATAGCTTAAGGTCAATATTAAGCAGGGAGATCGGTCTATAATTCCCGCAGACGGAGGGGTCTTTCCCTTCCTTTGGAATTACCGCAATATGGGCTTGCAATGTCTCCACAGCAAAGGGTGATGTAGGGTTTACTGAGTTAAATAGTTTGACCATGTATGGACACAGCGATGGCATGAAAGTTTTATAGTATAGGATGGTAAGTCCATCTGGTCCCGGGGCTTTCCCCTGTTTAGATGATGCTATCGCTCCCTGTATTTCTTCAATTGTAATAGGGTCCTCTAGAGCTTCTCTATCTACCTCTGGTATCTTTGACATCTGTGAGGAGGTTAAGTACTCTTGTATGTTTTCTTGCATGGGAGGGGTTTTATCTATGTTGTATAGGTTTGAGTAGAATTTCTGAAATTCATGGGCAATATCATGAGGTTTGGAGACTTTGGTCCCCTTGGATGATAATATATGAGGAATATATGTTGCTAACTTTTGATCTCTTAGAGATTTCGCTAGCATCCTACCGCATTTGTTACCTGATTCATAGGACATTTTTCTACATATTTGCATCGAAGCTTTAGCCTTAAATTGTAGAAGGTCATTAATTTGTGATCTGCGGGTAAGAAGGTCTGTCTCTATGGAAGGGGATGGTGATTGTTTATGTCTCGCCTCTAAGAGTTTCAGATCTTCTAACAATGAGTTAAGTTGTTGGGTCCGTTGTTTTTTAATTCTCGATCCGTGTTTAATAAGTATACCCCTTATTACTGCTTTGTGTGCTTCCCAGATAATACCGGGGTTACAATCTGTCGTGTCACTGGTCTGGAAATAGAACTGAAGTTCTCTAGTGATTTCTGATAATACTTCTTTATCTTGTAAGAGGCTTTCATTTAGTCTCCACCCTTTAGTCTTTGAGGTTAGAGTGTCAGTGAGTGCATATGAGAGAGAGATTGGTGCGTGGTCAGACCACGTGATAGAGCCTATCGTGGCTGTTCTGACTGAGTGTAGCTGTGAGTGTGGTATAAGGAAGTAGTCTATGCGAGAGTATACCTTGTGGGGTGTTGAGTAAAAGGTATAATCTCTTTCTGCAGGGTGACTTATACGCCACACGTCTACTAGTTGGGCCTGGTGTAAGGCCCGATCAATGCGTTTACGAGAGCCAGGAGGAATTGTCGAATGTTTCGATGAGGAGTCTTCCGAGGGAATCAAAGGAATATTTAAGTCTCCTCCTATGATTAGTTGCCCTTCAGAAAAGTTCATTAATTTCTCAATAGTCCTCTCAATAAAGATGTCCTGGTGGGAATTAGGGACGTATAAATTGGCCAAAGTCATCTTAACATTTCCAATCCTGCCTTTTATAAATAAAAAGCGCCCTGCTGGATCCACCACAGTATCCAAGCATGTCCATGGTACCTTACTGGAGATCAAAATTGATACTCCTTTCGATTTCGCTTCTGGATTCGGTGAGTGGTAGGCTAAGGGGAATGATCGATTTCTAAGTATAGGCAGTTTGTCGCTTCTGAAGTGGGTCTCTTGCAGGAAAGCAATGTCTGCTCTCATGCGGTGAAGGTCTTGTAACAACATGCGCCTTTTTTCTGGGATGTTTAATCCTTTAGTGTTCAATGATGTCACATTAAGAACCTCCATGTTAACAGCAAAAAGGGGGAGAGGGGAAGGAGAATGAGGGGAGGTGGGGTAGGGTATAGAAAAAGGTTAGAACTGGGGTAAAGATAGAGGTAGTGGAGATGGATAGAAGAATAGAAAAAATAACAATAAAAATAGATAGAAAGACACTAAAGAATAGCAAATATGCTAGAACGCTCGTCAGACACACTCTGACTATTGAGCGTGGGCCTATGTAGGGGAGCGGTTAGACACAGCCGGAGATAGAGCTCCGGCCATCCCCCTCTGCCCCGACCTTATTGAGTAATGAACAAATATATAATAAGTATGCTATTAACATCTCAAATTGAGAACGGTTATATGTAAACACAGGTATATAAGGCAGATAAACATGCAATCTGTAGTTCGTAGCTTAAAACAGAACTATAAATGAAGAACACCCATATAGTAGTGTAGGTGTCATTTACCGATACCCCCCGTCTCCCTATTTCTCTCCCCTGTGTCCCAAAATGGAGGGGTCCTTTTAAGTATTTACTGAGGACTCTAAACGCTGTAATCTTCTCCTATAGGGGAGTGTCGCCAGACTATCATGAAACCCTTGGAGGGTTTGGCTGATGAATGGCTTTACTGATAGGGAAGGGTTGGGAGGGAGAGGGAGATGATATGGATTAGCTAGCTGTCTTCGTATAAAAGGGGGACGGGAGTGGGTGTTGCTCGGGGAAGTATGCTACAAGGGACTAATAGGATTGAGATATCTTATGTAAACTCTTAGATTCGAAAATCAAGTGTATATCATACTAGCTGTAGATATGTATTACCGTCTAACCTATCAGGCGATATATATAAACAGTAATTCACAAATGACTCCATTGCTACATAGAGAAGAGACAAACGTTCGACCTGAGATCGTAAGTATATCCATGGAGTCTTGAAATCTTGACCAATAGTAGTGTACCTACATGGAATTAAAGCTCTGTAGATTTAATCACAGGAACCATTGTGGGTATAGTGTCACATATATCTCATGTGGCAGCAGAAGGGGTATCTCAGATCGTCTCCTAACCATTGTTAGAATAGAACCACATATGAGAACATCTGAGATACAGCAGATCTATTTCTTTGGTTCGGGTTCAGGCGGTAAATCTAGGAGAAACTCTACTGATATCCAGTTAACCCCAACACCTTCAGAGTACAACCAGTAGCGGGGACTACTCAGAACGTCCGCTTCCAATAGGTGAGCAAAAGGCAAAAGAAAAACAACACAAAATAAGAGAAAAAACCTGTGGTGATGATCGATCTTCTGATGGTGAACACGGTTCACTTACGATTCCCGAGATCTTTCTCCAGATGTGGTACGCTGTCGCCTCCGTGATCTTTGTGGTCGTGCTGAAAGGAAGCCCCTAGATCCCGCCGGTCCTGGACGATTCCCAGGGTTCGGCAGGAGCTGTAGCCAATTAGGTACCTGGATGGGAGCCGTCTCAAGGAAGGAGAACAGGTCCGGTAAGTCGGCAGGTGTACGCAGGGTGAAGAACGCAGATTCTTTTTTGAAGGTAACCGAAAGTGGGTATCCCCATCGGTAAGTGCATCCCTTTTCTCTCGCTAGATCCAGGAGAGGGCGGAGTCGGGCACGGCGCTGCAAGGTAGCTCTGGAGAGATCCGGGAGGATCTTAACAACCGCCCCATCAAAGTCTACATCTCCATGTTCCCAGGCTTTCCGGGATATCATGTCTTTCAGGGTATATTTGTGGAGGCGGCATATTACGTCTCTAGGGCGACTGGGATCTGAAGATTTCGGCCCCAGAGATCTATGGACTCTGTCCATTTCAATGATGGTCTGTGGTGAGGCTAGAACTTGCCGGAAGATGGCCGTCACTGTGTCTGGGAGATTTTCAGCGCCCGTAGCCTCTGGGATACCGCGAAGTCGCAGGTTGTTCCTGCGACTTCTGTCCTCTAAATCTTCCATGTGTAGCTGAATTGCAATCGTTGACTCCGCCTGTTCAGCTTGTGATCGTTCTAAGGCACCCAATCTAGCTTCTATTGTGGAGATGGAAGCTTCTCCATTATCCACTCTATCAGCCAAAGAGTGTATCTCTGTTCTCACTTCTTGTATATCTCTACGATGAGATTCCTCCACTTTCATTATCAGTGCTTCAATATCCTGCTTCGTGGGCAAGGCCTGCAGGATTGCTCTAAGCTCCCCATCGATGTGGGGGAAATCGTGCCGGGGGAGAGGGTCTATTGGCACTGACATTGCTGAGCTGGGTGTAGCGGGGATCTCTGAGAGGGAGGTTATACTCGGAGAGTGGCTGGGTGAGGGAGTTGTCTCTGCTAGTGACCGCCTGTTTAGGTCTGTGCCGCGTGGAGCTGCAACTATGGCGCCTGGGGATGTATGGATGGCGTTCCGGAAAAAGTGGTGTATCTCACCCTGAGAGTTGCGAGGGCGACGTCCCTGAGTCGACGATCTTGTGCGGTAGCGTTTTGCGGTTAGCATACCGTTAGTAGAGGCAGCATACGGTTGATTTCGTCGGGACAAGCAAGGGGAGGCCGGGAGCTCACAGAAAACGTGTCTTCATTCAGCCATGTCCAGGCCACGCCCCCCATAAAACATTTTTTTATATATTGCTGCTGTTTGCCTGTAAAGTCCCGCTGTACCGGGGGTACAAAAGGTTTCCCTCTTCTAGGGTCCTTGTTTTTTCGCATTTAAATTGGGATGTTGGCAACATTAATTTGAGGGTTACCTCCCTCGGTGGTTCACTTGACTATACAAGTTTAAATATTTCTGGACCATATCACTTTTGAGACATTGTGGATAATTCGGGGCTGTGTCACCACCACCCCCATTATGGACATGAGCTCCCCCATGCTCTTTTGTATACACAGAGCTGAAGAAAGTATTTAATAAATTTGTCTTCTCTTTGTCGCCAGTCACCCACTCTAGATTATTTTGTAAAGGGCCTACATTGTCATGGTCCAGGACCGTGATCCATGACAATATAACTCAGTTTCTGCAGACCTCTTCGGGGGTATGCCCACTGTGACATGCGAACCCTGGACTTTATACACAATAATATTAAAAAATATCTTGCACACAGAATACCCCTTAATCAGGCATTTGATGCCTGATGAAGGGGTCCTACGTGACTCAGAAATGTTGCACTCTCCTGTTTGTGATGTGATCACACTTCAATAAGGCTGTTTGGACAACAGATCCGTGGTGTGCTGCCAAATATCTACACTGTTCCTCAGAGGGTGGGCTCAGAGGGTGTGGTCAACGTAATTGGCATAATGCGCATAACTATATACGCTTGTCTGAGAGTATATAAAAGGATATACATATGACATATAAATACTACAAAATACAAATAAATGAAATAAAAAAAAAATAACCCAATATTAATTTTAAAACCAATACATACAATTTATATAATCCTATTATAAAAACACTGGATACCTAAAACTACAAAAAAATCACTAATAAAACTACTTAGATCAAAGCTGACATTTAACCCTCTCAGTACCATTGTCTGTAATTCAAAAATCAACTATGATGCCTTTTGACCTTTATTTTATTACTCCCTTGCCAATGTCCCTTAAATTTCTCTATACCCCAGAATACAGTAAGTCAGTAAGCCAGTGGGATCTTTGTTATGGGCCACATCAAAATGTTTAGGTAGGCAGTGTTTTTTTGTAACCTATAGAAACATTATATATATGCTCCTAAATACATTTGGCCAGTTTTCTTTTTGTACGTCCAATATATTGAAGCCCACATGCGCATTGAATACAGTACACTACACCCCCTGTTATTCCAGACAAGAACTTTTTTCTCCTTCTCATATTATTTCTTACCTTGGTACAGCCATAGCATCTACCACAGGTATAAACCCTTTTTCATCTGAGAACGTAATTCTCCTGTCTCCTGGTGGATCTATATCACTCTTCACTACCCAATCTCATATTGTTGGTGCTCTTTTATAGATCATTTTTTATTTTCCTGGCAACACACTTTCCATATATATATATGTATGTGAGTGTATATATATATATATATATATATATATATATATATATATATATATATATATATATATATAATTATTGGTGTATATTTAATATCATGGACCACCCCTAGGGGATTGTGACTAGGGATGAGCCGAACACCCCCCGGTTCGGTTCGCACCAGAACCTGCGAACGGACCAAAAGTTTGCACGAACGTTAGAACCCCATTGACGTCTATGGGACTCGAACGTTCGAAATCAAAAGTGCTCATTTTAAAGGCTAATTTGCATGGTATTGTCCTAAAAAGGGTTTGGGGACCCGGGTCCTACCCCAGGGGACATGTATCAATGCAAAAAAAACTTTTAAAAACGGCAGTTTTTTCGGGAGCAGTGATTTTAATGATGCTTAAAGTAAAAAAAAAAGTGAAATATTCCTTTAAATATCGTACCTGGGGGGTGTCTATAGTATGCCTGTAAAGTGACGCGTGTTTCCCGTGTTTAGAACAGTCCCTGCACCAAATGTCATTTTTAAAGGAAAAAATCTCATTTAAAACTGCTTGCGGGTTTAATGTCATGTCGGGTCATGGCAATATGGATGAAAATCAGTGAGACAAACGGCATGGGTACCCCCCAGTCCATTACCAGGCCCTTTGGGTCTTGTATGGATATTAAGGGGAACCCCGCACCCAAATTAAAATAAGGAAAGGCCCTATATACTCTGAACAGCAGTATACAGGCGGTGCAAACAAGACAGGGACTGTAGGTTTGTTGTTAAGTAGAATCTCTTTGTAATTTTGAACGGGTACATTTTTAACGTGTTTAGCTCCAGCCAAAAAATCTTTTTTAAGCTTTTTGGAAAACATAGGGAAGGGTTATCACCCCTGTGACATTTGTTTTGCTGTCTTTCCTCCTCTTCAGAAGATTTCACCTCACTTTTTGTCCCAATGAAAAATGTTTTTTGAAAATTTGGGTTTTTTTGTGGAACAAGGATTGGAAAACATCAGTGGAAAGGAGAAATTGTTTTCCCATATTAACTCTTACAGGAGAGAATTTCCCTTCCTAGGGGTAGATTTCATCTCACTTCCTGTTGTCTCCTTCCGTTTGCAAGTAGGAGTCGTTTGTAAGTTAGATGTTTGAAAGTAGGGTCCTGCCCTATATACTCAGCAGAAATTTGGGCCTTAGGTGTTGCTGTGGCCACAACACTGTAAGCCCTCACATGGCCCTGCTGTGAAATATTAGATCAAGAATTGTAATTACATGCCCCTGTTGAACAGGAGCTGAAAAATTAGGCCTTAGGCACTGGTGCTGGTGCCACAACACTGCAACCCCTCACAGACACTCTAGTTGGAACGCAGGAACGAGCCCTGCTGCAAAGTATTGCATCAAAAATTGTAATTACACGCCCCTGTTAGACAGGGGCAGAAAAATTGGGCCTTAGGCACTGGTGCTGGTGCCACAACACTGCAACCCCTCACAGACACTCTAGTTGGAATGCAGGAACGAGCCCTGCTGCAAAGTATTGCATCAAAAATTGTAATTACACGCCCCTGTTAGACAGGGGCAGAAAAATTGGGCCTTAGGCACTGGTGCTGGTGCCACAACACTGCAACCCCTCACAGACACTCTAGTTGGAATGCAGGAACGAGCCCTGCTGCAAAGTATTACATCAAAAATTGTAATTACACGCCCCTGTTAAACAGGGGCTGAAAAATTGTGCCTTAGGCACTGGTGGTGGCGCCCAGAACCAAAAATGTTCTTACAAGCTATCAGCGTGATGATTGAGGAGGAAGAGGATAATTACTCAGGGATAGTCACTCAGCATCAGCATAGGCAGTCTTTGAAGGGATCTGAGATTTCAAAAAAAATTATTCGGTTACATCAGCATCAGGTGCTTGGTAGCTGGTGGTGATCCAAGACTGATTCATTTTTATGAAGGTCAGCCGATCGACCGAGTCGGTGGACAGACGCACCCTGTGATCGGTTACCACGCCTCCAGCAGCACTGAATGTGCGTTCCGAAAGAACGCTGGATGCAGGACAGGCCAGTAGCTCAATTGCATACTGTGCAAGCTCTGGCCAGTGATCCATCCTCAAGACCCAGTAACCCAGAGGATTTTTGGTGGGAAAGGTGTCCAAGTCTGATCTTGCCCCTAGGTATTCCTGCACCATGTAAAACAGACGCTGGCGATGGTTGCTGGAACCGATCATACCTTGGGGCTGCGGACCAAAAAATTGTCTGAACGCATCGGTCAGACGGCCACCTTCTCCACCGCTCCTTCTTTGACTGACCGAAGCCTCAGCAACACGTTGTCCAGAAACAGGAGTTTGTAACCTCCCAGTCTCTGGGAACGCGTTGCACAGACCTTTCTGCAAGGCCTCCCGAAGATGTTTCATCCTCTGCTCCCTCTGCGATGGCAAGATAAGGTCCGCAACCTTACCCTTGTAACGTGGATCAAGGAGGGTTGCCAGCCAGTATTGGTCCTTCTCCTTGATACCACGAATACGAGGATCCTTACGCAGGCTTTGCAGGATCAGGGAGGCCATGCAGCGTAGGTTTGCTGAGGCATTCGGTCCTGAGTCCTCTGGGTCACTAAGGACGACAACGTCCGCAGCCACCTCCTCCCAGCCACGTACAAGTCCATGTGTTTCTTGGGACTGATCCCTTAAAGACTGCTGCTGATGCTGAGTGCCAGGCTCCACCTCCATACTGACACAATCTTCCTCCTCCTCCTCCTCGTCCTCTTCCTGTGTGATCGGCGGGCATGCAGGAACACTGTCTGGATAAAGGGGGCCTTGAGAGCTAAGGAAGTCCTCCTCTTCCTGCCTCTGTTCTGCCTCAAGTACCCTGTCCATTATTCCACGCAGCGTGTGCTCCAACAGGTGGACAAGGGGGACAGTGTCACTGATGCATGCACTGTCACTGCTCACCACCCTCGTGGCCTCCTCAAATGGTGACAGGACAGTGCATGCATCCCTGATCATGGCCCACTGGCGTGGGGAAAAAAAAACAAGCTCCCCTGACCCTGTCCTGGTGCCATAGTCGCACAGGTACTCATTGATGGCTCTCTGCTGCGTGTGCAGCCGCTGCAGCATGGCCAACGTTGAGTTCCACCTGGTGGGCATGTCACAGATTAGGCGGTTCTTGGGCAGGTTAAACTCCTTTTGGAGGTCCGTCAGCCGAGCACTGGCATTATATGACCGGCGGAAATGCACACAGACTTTCCTGGCCTGCCTCAGGACATCCTGTAAGCCCGGGTACCTGCCCAAGAACCGCTGCACCACCAAGTTAGGGACGTGAGCCAAACAGGGCACATGGGTCATTTGTCCCTGTCGGAGGGCAGAGAGGAGGTTGGTGCCATTGTCGCAAACCACCATTCCTGCCTTAAGTTGGCGTGGCGTCAACCACCTCTGAACCTGCCCCTGCAGAGCTGACAGAACCTCTGCCCCAGTGTGGCTCCTGTCCCCCAAGCACACCAGCTCAAGCACCGCATGACATCTTTTGGCCTGCGTACTTGCGTAGCCCCTTGAACGACTACGGAGCACCGCTGGTTCCGAGGCAGAGGCCATGGAGGAAGAAGACGAGGAGGGGGTGGAGGAGAGAGGTGTGTCACAATCATTAGCATTTTGGAGGCGTGGTGGCGGAACAACCTCCAACACTACTGCACTTTGTCCTGCATCCTTCCCAGCTGCCAGCAGAGTCACCCAATGCGCCGTGAAACTTAGGTAACGTCCCTGTCCATGCCTGCTGGACCATGAGTCAGCGGTAATATGCACCTTACCGCTGACCGCCCTGTCCAGCGAGGCATGGACATTGCCTTCCACATGCCGGTAGAGAGCCGGAATCGCCTTCCGTGAGAAAAAGTGGCGTTTGGGTACCTGCCACTGAGGAACCGCACATTCCACAAACTCACGGAAGGGGGCAGAGTCTACCAACTGAAAAGGCAGCAGTTGAAGTGCTAGCAATTTTGCCAAGCTAGCATTCAACCGCTGGGCATGTGGATGGCTGGGAGCAAACTTTTTTCGGCGGTGCAGCAGCTGGGGCAGGGAAATTTGCCTGGTACAATCTGACGTCGGTGTACCAAAAGCAGATTGCCCACAAGTACTTGGATGTGACACACCTAATTCTACACCTTCATTTCTCTCACTGCAGGTCTCAGAGAGGACTGGAGGTCTAGTGGGTTTGGAAATCTCAGCTGATGAGGAGCAAGGAGAGATCCTCTTTGTTCTTTGGTGTGGGTCTTTTAGATACGCTTGCCAACGAACTGCATGGCAGGTCAACATATGTCTGGTCAAGCATGTGGTACCCAAGCGGGAGATGTTTTGGCCACGTGAGATACGCTTGAGACATATGTTGCAAATAGCAGTGGTGCGATCTGATGCACTCGTCTCAAAAAAGGCCCACACCAAAGAACTTTTTGAATAACGCGCAGAGACTGCAGCGCCCTGCACATGTGGAGCTTTGGGGTGTGATGCAGTCAATGTGCTGCCCTTAGGCTGGCCCCTGGAGGGCATCCTGCCTCGTTGGTGATGTGCCGCCTCCTCCTCCTCCTCCTCCTCCTCCTCTCTCCTATCAGGCACCCACGTTGAGTCAGTGACCTCATCATCCCCTCCCTCCTCATCACTGGAGCAAACCTGGCAGTATGCTGCAGCAGGGGGAGCATGACTGCCAGATTGCTGTCCTTCTTGGGCACCCCCTCTGTCCGTGCTCATGTTACTGCCTTCATCGAGCTCAGTATCATCATCAGAGCCTTCCAAACGCTGGGCATCCTCCTGGAGCATGTACCCAACACTGTGGTCAAACAGTTCGAGGGACTCCTCAGGAGGACATGGTGGAGCTAGGGAAGGAGTCACTGATGACATTGAGCTGAGGGAGGAGGCCGCTGCTTTGCCAGACAAAGCACCCTGGGCATGGGTGAGAGAGGATGAGGAGGATGAGGACGGCTTGGTCATCCACTCGACCAAGTCTTCCGCATGTTGCGGCTCAACACGGCCAGCTGCCGAAAAAAAGGCCAAGCGTGTCCCATGGCCACGTGCTGATGAGGATGCACCGTCTCCACGACCAGCACTAGACACAGAGCCTGCTTGCCCTCTCTTATTGGCTTGTGACTGTCTGCCTCTCCTTCTTGGCCTTCCAGACATACTAATGGCCTGTAGCTGCACTAAGCTGGGATATATATATCTATATATATAGATATATATATATATGTACTGATACTGCAGCTAGCAAAACAACTGCTTGCCTGTAGTATGAGAACACCACCAACCTTCTACAGGTAGCTTTAGCTGAACACTGTGAGGTGGACGCACCCCACTAACTTGTAGGTTTAGCTGAACACTGTGAGCAGGACACACTGCACTAACTGTAAATAGTCTAGCTGCCTGACCGTGGTACTAATAGGATCAAAAGAACACCAGTAATTTTCTTCAGGTAGCTTTATATACTGTAACCAGACAAGCCTGCCTGTCAGTAGGAAGATAACAGGAACGGATCTAGCTGAACACTGTGAGCAGGACGCACTGTACTAAATGTAAATAGTCTAGCTGCCTGACCGTGGTACTAATAGGATCAAAAGAACACCAGTAATTTTCTTCAGGTAGCTTTATATACTGTAACCAGACAAGCCTGCCTGTCAGTAGGAAGATAACAGGAACGGATCTAGCTGAACACTGTGAGCAGGACGCACTGCACTAACTGTAAATAGTCTAGCTGCCTGACCGTGGTACTAATAGGATCAAAAGAACACCAGTAATTTTCTTCAGGTAGCTTTATATACTGTAACCAGACAAGCCTGCCTGTCAGTAGGAAGATAACAGGAACGGATCTAGCTGAACACTGTGAGCAGGACGCACTGTACTAAATGTAAATAGTCTAGCTGCCTGACCGTGGTACTAATAGGATCAAAAGAACACCAGTAATTTTCTTCACGTAGCTTTATATACTGTAACCAGACAAGCCTGCCTGTCAGAAGGAAGATAACAGGAACGGATCTAGCTGAACACTGTGAGCAGGACGCACTGTACTAAATGTAAATAGTCTAGCTGCCTGACCGTGGTACTAATAGGATCAAATAGAACACCAGTAATTTTCTTCAGGTAGCTTTATATACTGTAACCAGACAAGCCTGCCTGTCAGTAGGAAGATAACAGGAACGGATCTAGCTGAACACTGTGAGCAGGACGCACTGTACTAAATGTAAATAGTCTAGCTGCCTGACCGTGGTACTAATAGGATCAAAAAAACACCAGTAATTTTCTTCAGGTAGCTTTATATACTGTAACCAGACAAGCCTGCCTGTCAGTAGGAAGATAACAGGAACAGATCTAGCTGAACACTGTGAGCAGGACGCACTGCACTAAATGTAAATAGTCTAGAAGATAACAGGAACGGATCTAGCTGAACACTGTGAGCAGGACGCACTGCACTAAATGTAAATAGTCTAGAAGATAACAGGAACCGATCTAGCTGAACACTGTGAGCAGGACACACTGCACTAAATGTAAATAGTCTAGAATTTAACAGGAACGGATCTAGCTGAACACTGTGAGCAGGACGCACTGTACTAAATGTAAATAGTCTAGCTGCCTGACCGTGGTACTAATAGGATCAAATAGAACACCAGTAATTTTCTTCAGGTAGCTTTATATACTGTAACCAGACAAGCCTGCCTGTCAGTAGGAAGATAACAGGAACGGATCTAGCTGAACACTGTGAGCAGGACGCACTGTACTAAATGTAAATAGTCTAGCTGCCTGACCGTGGTACTAATAGGATCAAAAGAACACCAGTAATTTTCTTCAGGTAGCTTTAAATACTGTAACCAGACAAGCCTGCCTGTCAGTAGGAAGATAACAGGAACGGATCTAGCTGAACACTGTGAGCAGGACGCACTGCACTAAATGTAAATAGTCTAGAAGATAACAGGAACGGATCTAGCTGAACACTGTGAGCAGGACGCACTGCACTAAATGTAAATAGTCTAGAAGATAACAGGAACGGATCTAGCTGAACACTGTGAGCAGGACGCACTGCACTAAATGTAAATAGTCTAGAATTTAACAGGAACGGATCTAGCTGAACACTGTGAGCAGGACGCACTGCACTAAATGTAAATAGTCTAGAAGATAACAGGAACGGATCTAGCTGAACACTGTGAGCAGGACGCACTGCACTGAATGTAAATAGTCTAGAAGATAACAGGAACGGATCTAGTTAAACTGAATACAGTGTATATATATATATATGCAACACCTGGGATGCATATATATACACAATACACTGTAAGTGCAGATAACTGACTGACTGTTCTGCCTAATCTATCTAACTCAAATCAAATGACACTGTCTGTCTCTCTCTCTCTCTCTCTCTATGAACGCCGGAACACACACTACACAGGGCCGCCGTGCAGGCGGCCTTATATAGTGTGGGGTGTGTACTAAATCCCCTGAGCCATAATTGGCCAAAGCCTCCTTGGCTTTGGCCAATTACGGCTCTCTGTTCAGGCGGCGCTGTGATTGGCCAAGCATGCGGGTCATAGTGCATGCTTGGCCAATCATCAGCAAGCAATGCACTGCGATGCCGCAGTGAATTATGGGCCGTGACGCGCCACACGAATTTGGCGCGAACGGCCCATATCGTTCGCAATTCGGCGAACGGGCGAACAGCCGATGTTCGAGTCGAACATGGGTTCGACTCGAACACGAAGCTCATCCCTAATTGTGACATTGCATTAAGTTAAATTCAATCTAATTGTACACTAAACAATTAGATATGTACCCCCTGACATGCCTTATCTAAAGTTCCAATTCCTATCCTTTTCTGAGATGGGACACAAAGATACCGATTTGCGATTCATGGTACTGGAGGAAATTCCTCGTGATAAAAGAGGGGGAGACAGGATTCTAAAACTGAGGAAACGCAAAGTTTGGTGGATTAACAGACTACAGTCTCTTTATCCGGATGGGATGAATAAGGATTATGATTTATATCTGTTTTTATAGGATTTGGATATGGGGTAGTATAATAATTCTATTTGTGATTTGCATATATTATATCCCTTTCAGATTCAGTGGAATGAACTCCCGTTGGGGAAACAAGCTAACAGAAATAACAGCTGGAACGTATTATGAAATCTGAGATGATATTAAGAATGTCATTGTAATGATTATTGATTAAACAAGTTATAGATAGAAACATTGTAGTGATGAGAGAGGTTGTACACTCCTTGATAAAAATTCAGTAGAAGATGGTACTTGCTAGGATGTTAGTATGTGTAAATACTTTTGCAATAGATAAATGTAGGGTCTTTTACTAGACATTTCTATAGAGTATGGGTTAATTTTTTAAGTTCGGGCAATTAGTATTGTTAGTTGTTTGATTTGACACATGTGTGATGATATGCTGGGTGGGGATAAGAGAAGGAAACAATGTTGGGTTCTCCACACACAGCCAGAGAAGCCTGATGAAGAGCGACTCACGCTTGATACTGTACAGTGGCTTGCACGTCTGCACTTTCAATGTCTGTATGATTGAAATTTTCAAGTAAAGGATATATTTGCATCAAGCATCGATCCACGTCTTTCTTTATTAATTTATGGTGGAAGATTGGGAGTCCACCCTGATGGTGCTGTGACTAAGGATTAAAGAAAAGAAGGTAACCCACCTGAAGTTTGTATATTATCATACTCCCAGTCAGTAAGTTATCTTCATCAAGATGGATACGAATGGATCTACATTCTCCTACACCCAGGAGGAGACCACACAAATTATGTCTCAGATTTCAGGATCCAGGAATTTCTTAACGGGAAATACCCCGGTCTACAACTCTCGTACATGGGAAAAATTGAGAAGGAAACATACCTCTTTAGAATTACATGTACTCACCCTAGCTGAATACCATCGGGTACAACGGATTCCCAGAGGTTTGAGGGTGAGATTGGCCCCTACTTTATTCAGTGATAATGATGAATTTAAAAATACATTCATGCAGATTCTTAACAAATGCTCGTTTGATCTGATGACTTTAACCATTTCATTTATACATAAAGAACTGGCTTTATTATCAGAACAGCTCACTAAAATTGAACTAGACCTACGAACTGCAATGACCTCTGAAGAGTTCAATACATGTAAAGAGTTGGCTGATGAAAGCATAAATAAGTATCGTTTTGAATTGGAGACCAGAAAGCGTAGCAAATTCGATCGGGATATCGAGGATTATGAAAGGAACCAAGTATACAGATGGCCACGTCCTTACAGCCGACGAGGTCGTATGGAATATGGAAATCATAGGAGAGAGATGTCTGACACCGATTCCTCATCTAATTTTTTACAAGCAGATCGGAGAGGGATGTCCACCACCCGGATGCAAACCAGGTCTCGTTACAACAGAGATGGAAGTCAAGACAGACACCGCAACACACGAGGCAATCGTGGTCGATCAAGGGAGATCTAGTACACAACATCTCCAGACGGGTCTTGTCATCGGAGGAGGTAGGACTATTTAACCGTGGTTTATCATTTTGTCCTAAAAGTCATCTAGATCCATTGCAGTTGGATAAAGATTTATATCGCCTATTCCGCAATATTAGATGGAAGGTTAATTTCCTTCATAAACCGTTTACCCAGAATGAAACAAGTGAGGGGAGATTGAATTGTAAAGCATTGGGGTTGACAATGAAGTCTAAACCTGTTCCCCCCACCACTTATGTACCAGTTGAAATGTTTGTGCAGGAGGTTACCCGTGATGTAAAACATCTGATACAACAAGTGGATTTTAAAGATCATATACCCAATAATCTTTCCCCTCGAGAAAGATTAGCCTTACGGGAATTAACCAAACGGAATGACATTATTTGCAAACCTGCGGATAAAGGGGGTTTGGTGGTGATCATGGACCCCCAGGCATATGAGAATGAGATCAAGCGTCAATTGGACGATCACACAGTGTATAAACCCCTACATTCAGACCCTACATGGAGTATTAGAAAGATTCTAGAGAGTATTGTGAAACCAGCAGTTAAGGAAGGGTTAATCTCACAAGACCTATTTAAATTTTTGTTACCGTCACATACCCGTATCCCCGTTCTATATATACTACCAAAGATCCACAAAGACAATCACTCCCCACCAGGACGCTGATTGTATCGGGGAAAGAACCTATTTTTGTTCCTACGGCTAAATTATTGGATAAGGTATTATCATATTTGGTGAGAAATACTCCATCTTACATCAAGGACTCTGGTGACTTTCTATCTAAAATGAGAGATCTACCACAGATTCATGATGACTTTATCCTTGTAACTTGGGATGTAACTGTCAGTACTAGGATCCCTTTAGGACCCAGCACAACTCACCTGACACAGCCTTTACCTGGGAAACAACAATGATTGGCCAGCTCACCTTTAAATAACTTGCATCAGCATTCAATCATTGCTCGTGTTAGAGTTTACCTTGTGTTTGATCCAGTTGATATCTGCTCTGTGTATTTCGTGTATGACCCGGCTCGTTTGACCCCGTTTGCTTGCTTCAGATTCGGTACCGTTTGGACTCTGATCTTCCTGTGTATGACCCAGCTTGCCTAGACTACGTTTTGCCTGATTCTACTAGTACCCTCATCTGCAGCGGTGAACTACAAGGTCCAGCAAACATCTACCTACATCTACAGCGGTGAACTCTGCTCAGACCTGCTCATGGTATGTGCTCTTGTTCTTTGAACTCTTTGCATAATCAGAACACCTGAACTGTTACCTGTTATATGCTCCTAGCCTGACATTAACACGAGCCATACATAATAAAGGAAACCTATCATGGATCCTGAGCAGGCTCAGTTGTTTGCACAGGAACTTTGCCGCTTATCCCATCAAGTTCAGGAAATGGCCACAGAGCTCACCAAGGTGCAATCTCCTTCTATTACCACTGCTACAAAAACTCCATCTGAACCAAAGATTCCTTTGCCTGACCGGTTTTCTGGTGACCGTAAAGGGTTTTGCAACTTTAAAAACAGCTGCAAATTATATTTCAAGTTAAGGTCATCCTTGTCTGGCCCTGAAACTCAGAGGGTTCAAATCATTATCTCTCTACTACAGGGTGACCCCCAGGCTTGGGCCTTTAACCTGGAACCAAACCATCCAGCCTTGCTAACAGTAGATCCCTTCTTTGAAGCCCTAGGGTTGCTTTATGATGATCCAGATCGTGCTGCTACTGCAGAATCAACCCTGCGCAACTTAAAGCAAGGAACTACCACAGCCGAAATGTATTGCTCAGAGTTTCGCAGGTGGGCCCCGGAACCTGGCTGGAATGATGCAGCACTCCGCAGCCAGTTTAGAATGGGCCTTTCAGATGCAATTAAAGATGCTCTGGTCAACTTCTCCTACCCAGCCTCACTGGAGGAGGCTATGAGTCTAGCCATTAGAATTGACCGCCGCCAGCGAGAGAGGAGACGAGAACAAACTACAGCTGTGGCAAACTATATACCTCCCTTGCCGCCTGACTATTCTACCTCCAGTGCCAAATCTGAGGAAGAACCTATGCAGTTAGGCTCCACCCGGTTATCTGCCCAGGAACACACGCGCCGGCGTAACATTGGACTCTGCTTGTATTGTGGCCTCAAGGGTCATATGCTCCGTTCGTGCCCTACACGTCCGGGAAACTCCAGGACCTAGGTAATTGCGGGGAGGTTACCTTTTATCTGCTCTCATCTCCCCAGGGGGACAATCGTATTCTTTTACCCGCTGTCATTCACTTTGGGACAGGGGCTCATGAACTGCTGGCCTTGGTAGATTCTGGAGCCGCTGAGAATTTTATTGATAAGACTCTGATTACCTCTTTGTCCCTGGAAACTCATGCTCTAGATTGCCCAGTCCGCCTGATTTCCGTGGATAATCGGCCTCTCTCTCAAGATCTAGTGCTCCAAGCCACCAACCCTTTCCAGTTACAATTGGGGGTTTTGCATTGGGAGAAGATTTCATGTCTTGTCATTGACTCTCCATCCACTCCTTTGATCCTAGGCCTTCCTTGGCTTCAGATGCACAATCCTGTAATTGACTGGCGAACAGGAAATATTCTGGCTTGGTCCAATCAGTGTAAAAAGAACTGCATCCAGCACCCTGTTCGACTTGCTACCTGTCAAGTGGGAATGGAACAGATTCCACTTTGTTATAAGGACTTTTGGTATGTGTTTTCTAAAGTTATTGCTGACACTTTACAACCTCATCGCAGTTATGATTGTCCCATTGATCTCTTGCCTGACACTACACCTCCTCGAGGGAGAGTCTTTCCACTGTCTGAGCCAGAGAATCTTGCCTTGCAAGAATACATCCAGGAAAACCTAGCTAAGGGTTTCATCCGTCCCTCCACTTCTCCCGCAGGAGCAGGATGATTCTTTGTCCCAAAGAAGGATGGGGGACTGAGACTTTGTGTTGATTACAGAGGTCTAAATAAAATAACTGTTCCCAATCAGTATCCTCTTCCTGTCATCACAGAATTGTTCTCTCAAATCCAGGGAGCCAAAATCTTCTCCAAACTGGACTTAAGGGGAGCCTATAATCTGGTGCGCATACGTGCAGGCGATGAGTGGAAGACAGCCTTTAACACCAAGGATGGTCATTACAAATGTCTTGTCATGCCTTTCGGTCTCAGAAATGCACCAGCTGTCTTTCAGAACTTTATGAATGACATTTTCCGTGACATGTTGGGTCGCTTCATGCTTGTATATTTAGACGACATTTTGATATATTCTCCCAATCTTGAAACACATCAGAAACATGTCTGCTCAGTATTGGCCCGATTAAAGACTCACTCCCTTTTTGTAAAGCCTGAGAAATGTTCATTCCATGTTAAACAAGTACCTTTCCTAGGCTACCTAATTTCTGACACAGGCCTCACCATGGATCCAGCCAAGATTCAAGCCATTTTAGACTGGGCACCACCTTCAGAAAATTCATTAAGAACTTTGCCACCATTGCACATCCCATCACCTCTCTCACCAGGAAGACTCCGACTACCTTTAAATGGACTACTGAAGCCCAGGCAGCCTTCACTCAGTTAAAGAAAGCCTTTACCTCTGCACCAATCCTACGCCATCCTGTTCCTGAGCTACCTTTTATTGTGGAGGTAGATGCATCTGAAGTAGGGGTGGGGGCGCTTTTGTCACAGAAGGATCCTGTAAATGCTGCCATCCACCCCTGTGCCTTCTTGTCTCGTAAATATTTCCCAGCAGAGCGCAATTATGATATAGGCAACAGAGAACTTCTAGCCATAAAGCTCGCTTTGGAGGAATGGAGACATTGGCTGGAGGGAGCTCGCTATCCATTCATAGTTCTGACTGACCACAAAAACCTTGAATACATCCGTTCTGCTAAAAGACTGAACTCACGTCAAGCCAGGTGGTCATTGTTCTTCTCCAGATTTGACTTCACAATTTCATATTTACCAGGACCAAAAAACATTAAGGCTGACGCCTTGTCTTGCAGCTTTTTATCAGAGTCTCCTCCTCCGCTTCCTCCACAACCCATTATCTCTGAGGATAGGATTTTGGCTTTCACCCAGACTGACATCTCTGAGGCCTTGTTACCTGCACAGGCTGAAGCCCCTCCCTCCACTTCCTCCGGTATGCTTTTTGTGCCCCTGGCTCTTCGTTTGCAGGTATTGCAGCAGGTACATGCATCAAAACCTGCAGCACATCCGGGGTTTAGACAAACTTTTGAGATTATCTCTCGTAACCTCTGGTGGCCATCTATTAGGCAGGATGTGTTGGCCTTTGTCCAGGGCTGTGAAGTTTGTGCCAGAAGCAAGAGCAGTACCTCTAAGCCGCCCAGTCTCCTACGTCCTCTACCAATACCTACCTGTCCCTGGACCCATTTATCTATGGACTTTATCACTGACTTGCCTCCGTCCCAGGGATGTTCCATGATCTGGGTGGTGGTAGACAGGTTCAGTAAAATGGCCCACTTTGTTCCGCTTCTGAAACTTCCATCTGCTAAAGAACTGGCATCTTTATTCATTAAACACGTTTTCAGGCTACATGGGGCACCAATTAACATTGTCTCAGACCGTGGCTCTCAGTTTATAGCCCAGTTTTGGAAGGCCCTTTGCTCTCAGCTGGGGATTAACGGCCAAACAGAAAGGACTAATCAGACTCTAGAGAAGATGGTACGTTGTCTGATGGCCAATGATGAGGTACAGTGCGTCAACGTCCTGCCATGGGCAGAGTTTGCCTTTAATAATTGTGCCAGCACATCTACAGGGACCTCTCCTTTCTTCTGTGTTTACGGGTTGCATCCTCGTGTGTGCTCCTTTGATCTTCCACCCTCTGATGTGCCAGATGCCAACACCACAATTGAAAATTTCTCCAAAATCTGGTCCGATGTTAATCATGCTATTTCTCGCTCTGTGCTGGCTTTTAAGAAAATGGTGGACAAGAGGCACTCAAAGGCACCAGGATATAAAGTTGGTGACAAAGTGTGGCTATCATCTAGGAATCTGTCCCTGCATGTTCCATCTAAAAAACTTGGCCCAATGTTCATTGGGCCCTATGTAATTTCGGAGATTGTTAATCCTGTATCCTATAGATTAAAACTCCCCCCATCCATGCGCATTCCAAATGTCTTTCATGTTTCATTGTTGAAACCTGTTCATTCCAGCCTCCAAGTAAATGAACCAGAACCTGTGGATGTGTTGGACAGTCAGGAATATGAAGTTGCATTTATTCTTGATTCCAGACGAGTGCGCAATTCCTTACAATAACTCGTTCATTGGAAAGGTTTCGGCCCAGAGGATCGATCTTGGGTCCCAGCTCGTGATCTTCATGCTGACCGACTTAAGAAGAAGTTTCATCTTCGTTATCCAAGTAAGCCTGGGGGTGCAGGAGCAACCCCTCGAGAAAGGGGAGGTACTTTCAGTACTAGGATCCCTTTAGGACCCAGCACAACTCACCTGACACAGCCTTTACCTGGGAAACAACAATGATTGGCCAGCTCACCTTTAAATAACTTGCATCAGCATTCAATCATTGCTCGTGTTAGAGTTTACCTTGTGTTTGATCCAGTTGATATCTGCTCTGTGTATTTCGTGTATGACCCGGCTCGTTTGACCCCGTTTGCTTGCTTCTGATTCGGTACCGTTTGGACTCTGATCTTCCTGTGTATGACCCAGCTTGCCTAGACTACGTTTTGCCTTATTCTACTAGTACCCTCATCTGCAGCGGTGAACTACAAGGTCCAGCAAACATCTACCTACATCTACAGCGGTGAACTACAAGTCCCAGCTGACCTGCTCTGCTCAGACCTGCTCATGGTATGTGCTCTTGTTCTTTGAACTCTTTGCATAATCAGAACACCTGGACTGTTACCTATTATATGCTCCTAGCCTGACAGTAACAAGCTTATATACATCGATTCCGCATAAGGCAGGCATTGAAGCAGCAATCAATTTGATTAGAGACTGTCATGAGTACTCAGAAGCCCAGACTTCTTTTTTTGAAAAATTATTCAATGTGGTTTTGCATAACAACTATTTTCTTTTCAAGGATCAGTACTATATACAGTTGACTGGAGTTGCTATGGGCTCCAATGTTGCCCCGCCATATGCATGTTCATTTATGCATGATTTTGAACAAAAATACATTTTTGTTAATGAAAGTTTTCGGAAGTATTGCGCCACCTGGTGGCACTATATAGATGATATTTTTGCTATATGGCGGGGCAACATTGAATCGCTTAAAGCCTTTGATGAAATCATTAACAGCTTTTCTCCCAATATTCAATTTAAAATGCAAATTGGTGGTGGCTCGGTTCCCTTTTTGGATGTACGAGTTTATATTAAACAGGGACGGATTGAAACACATATATATATACTAAGACCATGGATAGGAACCAGCTTCTAAGGTTTGATAGTTATCATCCCCCCATGTATTTGGCTCCATTATTAGGAGCCAACTTCTTATAGGGCGTACACACGGTCGGACTTTGTTCGGACATTCCGACAACAAAATCCTAGGATTTTTTCCGATGGATGTTGGCTCAAACGTGTTTTGTCTACACACGGTCGCACAAAGTTGTCGGAAAATCCGATCGTTCTAAACGCGGTGCCGTAAAACACGTACGTCGGGACTATAAACGGGGCAGTGGCCAATAGCTTTCATCTCTTTATTTATTCTGAGCATGCGTGGCACTTTGTCCGTCGGATTTGTGTACACACGATCGGAATTTCCGACAACGGATTTTGTTGTCGGAAAATTTTATCTCCTGCTCTCCAACTTTGTGTGTCGGAAAATCCGATGGAAAATGTCCAATGGAGCCCACACACGGTCGGAATTTCCGACAACACGCTCCGATCGGACATTTTCCATCGGAAAATCCGACCTTGTGTACGGGGCATTAGAGTAATGCGGATTGTGAGTGATACTACAATAAGGGACAGCAGATTGGATGAAATGTGTTGTAAATTCAAAGAGCGGGGCTATCCGGATAGTTTGATTAGACAGGAACTGAATAAGATTTCAAAGCCAATTAGCACTTGTAATCATAAAAAATATCGATCAAATAAACCTAGGATTCCATTCATTTTCCAATTCCATAGCTATAGTGACAAGATTTTCAATTTAGTGAGGAGACATTGGTCAATTTTGAGACGATCATACCCACAGATAGAAGAATTTCAGCAAATTCCCATGAAAACCTATCGGCGCAATAAGACTTTGCGCGATTCTTTGGTACGATCGGAATTTAGACCTGACACCCAGGAAGAGAAAACAACCTTTCTGGGTAAGAAAAGAAAGGGTTGCTACCCATGTCTAAATTGTATCCAATGTAACCTAATGCTCAAAGGAAATCATTTCATCCATCCTACAACTAGGAATAGAATAACAGTGAATGGCTTCTATACATGTCAGTCGTCGTATGTAATCTACATCCTCATATGCCCATGCAATCTCATTTATATAGGTGAGACTAGCCAGAAAATAAAGGATCGCATTGCACAACATCGCAGTACGATCCGACATCCACAGTCAGGTCTCCCTGTGTCACGTCACTTTTCTGAGATGGGACACAAAGATACCGATTTGCGATTCATGGTACTGGAGGAAATTCCTCGTGATAAAAGAGGGGGAGACAGGATTCTAAAACTGAGGAAACGCGAAGTTTGGTGGATTAACAGACTACAGTCTCTTTATCCGGATGGGATGAATAAGGATTATGATTTATATCTGTTTTTATAGGATTTGGATATCATGTAGTATAATAATTCTATTTGTGATTTGCATATATTATATCCCTTTCAGATTCAGTGGAATGAACTCCCGTTGGGGAAACAAGCTAACAGAAATAACAGCTGGAACGTATTATGAAATCTGAGACGATATTAAGAATGTCATTGTAATGATTATTGATTAAACAAGTTATAGATAGAAACATTGTAGTGATGAGAGAGGTTGTACACTCCTTGATAAAAATTCAGTAGAAGATGGTACTTGCTAGGATGTTAGTATGTGTAAATACTTTTGCAATATATAAATGTAGGGTCTTTTACTAGACATTTCTATAGAGTATGGGTTAATTTTTTAAGTTCGGGCAATTAGTATTGGTAATTGTTTGATTTGACACATGTGTGATGATATGCTGGGTGGGGATAAGAGAAGGAAACTATGTTGGGTTCTCCACACACAGCCAGAGAAGCCTGATGAAGAGCGACTCACGCTCGATACTGTACAGTTGCTTGCACGTCTGCACTTTCAATGTCTGTATGATTGAAATTTTCAAGTAAAGGATATATTTGCATCAAGCATCGATCCACGTCTTTCTTTATTAATTTATGGTGGAAGATTGGGAGTCCACCCTGATGGTGCTGTGATCGGTCTAAGGATTAAAGAAAAGGAGGTAACCCACCTGAAGTTTGTATATGTATGTGTATATATATATATATATATATATATATATATATATATATATATATATATATATATATATATATATATATATATATATATATATATATATATAATTAATTATTGGTGTATTTAATATCATGGACCACCCCTAGGGGATTGTGACATTGCATTAAGTTAAATTCAATCTAATTGTACACTAAACAATTAGATATGTACCCCCTGACATGCCTTATCTAAAGTTCCAATTCCTATCCTTTTCTCTCAACCAATTAGGGATGGAGGCATGCCATTGTTATACAAAGGCTGGGACAGGTCACACTCATCCTTAACCTTTAATATATGGGTGGAAGACACCAGCTTTAGTGACCTGACCAACCTAATATTCAAAATTATTTTAACTTTATTTTTATTCTTATTGTCATATTTATACTTACTTTATCTGATCATTCTTAACTTAGTTAATAGATCACTAGTTAATATATGATCCACAATTCAGTTTAAGAATCGCCAGTTTAACCCCATTGTCCATCTCCTATTTAGTCCAACATATGGGTGGTGGGGCTGGGTTTTCTGGTCCCAGTCCGGGGTTGCGATGCACTCAGTTCTCCTCCCTCCACCCATCTCTGTGATGCGATGGGGACGAGAACATGACCTTAGCGCATCGACATCATGTTCACACGTCCTGTGCGTGGTGCCAATTGATGCCGTGATGCGGGAACGCGTGTCTTTTCCACCTTGCGCTGCAGCAGAGGTGGACGGGCACCCACTGGGATTGGTGCACCCTGATGGGAGGTCCCCTCACTTCCTCTATGCCCCCTTGACTTCAACACATGACGTTGGCGTGAACATGCCCCAGACCCAGGGTATATTAGCAGCGGCCAGCCGGCAGTTCATTCCACACAATTCCACCATGAGATAGTGACCAACGAACGACAGATTGCAAAAGATAGTAGGACAAACCCCAAAAAATTCTTCAAATATATTAATAGTAAAAAGGCCAGGTCTGAGCATGTAGGCCCTTTACAAAATAATCTAGAGTGGGTGACTGGGGACAAAGAGAAGGCAAATTTATTAAATACTTTCTTCAGCTCTTTGTATACAAAAGAGCATGGGGAAGCTCATGTCCATAATGGGGGTGGTAGTGACACAGCCCCGAATGATCCACAATGGCTCAAAAGTGATATGGTCCAGAAATATTTAGACAGAATAAAGGTGGATAAAGCACCTGGACCTTATGGCATCCACCCACAGATCCTAAAAGAATTGAGCTCTGTCATTTCAAAGCCATTGTATCTAATTTTTAGGGACTCATTAATGATGGGAATAGTACCACTGGATTGGCGCAGGGCGAACGTGGTGCCTATATTTAAAAAGGGATCAAAGTCTTTACCAAGTAACTATAGAACTGTTAGTTTAACTTCTATAGTCGGGAAGATACTGGAGTGTTTAATAAAAGACCACATAGACGAGTTCTTGCTGGAAAAAAACATTTTAAGCAACAGACCGCATGGATTCATGAAAGATAGAAGTTGTCAGACAAACCTGATTTCTTTTTATGAAGAGGTAAGTAAAACCTTGGACAGAGGGGTGACTGTGGACGTGGTATACTTGGATTTTGCAAAAGCGTTCGACACAGTTCCCCACACGCGGCTCATGTATAAGGTAAAGTCTACAGGCTTGGAAATATCAGTTTGTAAATGGATAGAAAACTGGCTAAAAGACAGAATTCAGAGAGTAGTGGTTAATGATCCTTACCCTGAATGGTCTAAGGTTATCAGTGGTGTACCCCAAGGTTCAGTGCTGGGACCCTTACTTTTTAATATCTTTATAAATGATATTGGGTCTGGGATCGAAAGTAACATTTCTGTCTTTGCAGATGACACCAATCTATGCAGTGGAATAACGTCTAATTGGGCGACTGTGGCAGATGAGGTTTAATGTTGAGAAATGTAATGTTATGCACTTGGGGGCTAAGAATATGCATGCATCATACATGCTAGGGGGAGTACAACTGGGGGAATCCGTGGTGAAGGATATGGGTGTTTTGGTAGATCATAAGCTCAATAATAGCATGCAATGCCAAGCTGCGGTTTCCAAAGCTAGAAAAGTCCTTTCTTGTATTAAGAGATATAATTTTGCCCCTGTTCAAATCATTAGTAAGACCTCATCTGAAATATGCAGTTCAGTTTTGGGCACCAGTTCTCAAAAAGGATATCGGGGAACTGGAGAAAGTGCAGAGAAGGGCAACCAAACTGATAAGAGGCATGGAGGAGCTCAGCTATGAGGAAAGATTAGAGGAACTGAATTTATTCACTCTTGAGAAGAGGAGAATAAGGGGGCATATGATCAACATGTTCAAATATATAAGGGGTCCATATAGTGAACTTGGTATTGAGTTTTTCTCTTTACGGTCAACCCAGAGGACACGGGGGCACTCTTTACGTCTAGAGGAAAAGAGATTTCATCTCCAAATACGCAAAGTTTTCTTCACAGTAAGAGCTGTGAAAACGTGGAATAGACTTCCGCCAGAGGTGGTTCTGGCCAGCTCAGTAGATTGCTTTAAGAAAGGCCTGGATACTTTCCTAAATGTACATAATATAACTGGGTACTAACATTTATAGGTAAAGTTGATCCAGGGAAAATCAGATTGCCTCTTGGGGGATCAGGAAGGATTTTTTTCCCCTGCTGTAGCAAATTGGAACATGCTCTGCTGGTGTTTTTTGCCTTCCTCTGGATCAACTGAGGGTATAAAATTGGGTATATTTGGATTGTACAATATTTTTTATTTTATTTATTTATTGTTTTTAAGGTTGAACTGAATGGACTTGTGTCTTTTTTCAACCTGACTAACTATGTAACTATGTGTTACATATACAACACCCAGGTAACAACACCTTCACACACACACCTATTTGTTTTTTCCTTTCACCTGCACACCCTTAACAGGGTGCACAAACTTTGTCCATTAACTTTATTTATTTTTTATTTTGTTAGCACACATACACCTTTAAGCTAGTGCATATACACTTGGTCTCACTAGGATATTTTACATTACTACAGACTCACCTTTTTGGTGGAATGAATAAATATAGATGCATTACTTATCAGTGACACTAGTATCACTCATCACACATTTTACACATCCTTTTTCACATTTCTACTCAATCATTTATGTTTTCTTTCAGAACTGGGTGCATGTCCAAGTGTGCATATGCATCACAATGTGGTAATGTGTTGGGGTGGTCCGGCTTATTTCGGCCTCTGGGGGGTGTTTTCTGCCTCAACCCCGGGTGAGACTACTCAATCTAGGCCACCGTTAAAATCCCATTTAGGAACTATGATTAGCTTGTGGGTTGATTTGTAAGTATCATTGAAACCAGCTGTTCATCTCCCCCTATTTAGGGTTTCATATATTAACAGATGTTTCATTACTCCAATTTTTTTGTATATACGTGCATCTGACTCCAGACAATTGGTTACAAGCCATGAAACGCATTGAGTTTCCAACTACAGGGTGCCTAAATTATGATCAGTATCATTTATCGTTTAATTAATTGATCATGTGAATTATCATTATATTATCTGTATTCTCATTTATTGACCCTTGTATTAACTGTATCAATTATGTTGATTATTTTGCATTGACTGTACCATCCATGTCCATTGATTAACTATATTAACCGCTTGCGGACTAGCCACCGCAGTTTTACGCAAAATCATGTTATTGTACGTGATCTCACAAGGTCTGTATAGAAGGCGCGCCCGCGCTGCCGCCGGCGCACGCGTGTCCGCCGCGAGCTCCGTGAGTCAGACCGCGATCGTCTCATGGAGAGGAAGAATCGGGAAATGCTGATGTAAACAAGCATTTCCCCGTTCTGCCTATTGACGGGACACTGATCACAGCTCCCTGTAATCAGGAGTGGTGATCAGTGTCATGTCACACGTAGCCCATCCCCCCTACTGTTAGAACACATCCCTAGGACACACTTAACCCCTACAGCGCCACCTAGTGTTAACCCCTTCACTGCCAGTCACATTTACACAGTAATCAGTGCATTTTTAATTGCACTGATCGCTGTATAAATGTGAATGGTCCCAAAATAGCGCCAAAAGTGTCCGATGTGTCCACCATAATGTCGCAGTCACGATAAAAATTGCTGATCGCCACCATTACTAGTAAAAAAAAAATTATTAAAAAACCAATCAATAAACGCTTATTGCGATTTTTTTTTTTTACCAAAAATATGTAGATGAATACGTATCGGCCTAAACTGAGGAACAAAGTTTTTTTTAATATTTTTTGGGGATATTTATTATAGCAAAAAGTAAAAAATAATGCGTTTTTTTTCAAAATTGACGCTTTTTTTGTTTATAGCGCAAAAAATAAAAACCGCAGAGGTGATCAAATACCACCAAAAGAAAGCTCTATTTGTGGGGGAAAAAAAGACGTCAATTTTGTTTGGGAGCCACGTCGCACACCCGCGCAATTGTCAGTTAAATTCGATGCAGTGCCGAATCGCAAAAAGTGCTCTGGTCAGGAAGGGGGTAAATCCTTCCAGGGCTGAAGTGGTTAAATACTTTTATATGAACATTATTATGTAAATCTTTTATGATTACACTATTCAGTATATATTATTAATTATTGATGTATATTTAATTTCATGGACCACCCCTAGGGGATTGTGACATTGCATTAAGTTAAATACAATCTAATTGTACACTAAACAATTAGATATATACCCTCTGACATGTCTCATCTAAAGTCCCAATTCCAATTCCTAACACTTTCTAGATGTCTGTCTGCCCTAAGTATAGACCAGTTTTTTCTCTAGAATATTTTCTATTGCAATCTAAGACCAAGGTTGATGTATAATCCTAATTCTGAGTTTCCCCCTGTTTATCGTTTATAAATGAATTCCTATCAACTTGTTTAGCCTGTATTATTTGATTATTAATACAGTCCTTATTATACCATTTTGTTATAATATGGTATTATATGGTATATTGTATTATATTGTTAACAGTTTTTTCCCAGTTTTTAATGCTCCATATAATCCAAATCATCTGTACGGATCTTCTTACCCTCAAATTGTCCTTTTGGGATATTTTTAAACCAGGGGCCTTACTAACAACTATCACTGGGAATATAAGCATTTCTGTCTGTAGGTTTACAGAATGTCTGGGTACACATGCCCTTCAATTGAACTGTAATTTGCAAATCCAAAAATGTCATTCTTTCCCTATTTATTGTGAGTGAAAAATGTGTAGCGCTGAAAACATGTAGGCCTTGGAAATGAACCTAGGGACGAGTGCACATACACCTCTACAAATGTGTAAAAAAAATTTCCTATAGAAATATTTCATTTTGCTGTGGTACTGTTCTAAACACAGGAAAACTGTGCCACTTTACAGGCATACCATAGACACCCCCAGGCACGATATTTAAAGGAATATTTCATTTTTATTGTTTCACTTAGCATTATTAAAATCACTGCTCCCAAAAAAATGGCAGTTTTTAAAACTTTTTTTTACATCGATACATGTCCCCTGGAGCAGGACCTGGGTCCCCAAACACTTTTTATGACAATAACTTGCATATAAGCCTTTAAAATGAGCACTTTTGATTTTTCATGTTAGTGTCCCATAGACTTTAACGGTGTTCCGGCGGCTTTTGAATTTGCCGCGAACACCGCATAATGTTCGCTTTTCGGCGAACAGGTGAACACCTGATGTTCGAGTCGAACTTACGTTCAACAACTTCGGGCTCATCCCTAATTTCAATAAAGCAAATTTATGTGCTGCGCAGCCAAAACCACATCAGTTTGTAAAATGTGCTACTAGAGGTGAAAATACATTGGATATGGTGTATTCCAATATTAAGCAGGCCTACAGAGCCATTCCACTATCCCGGGGTCAGTCAGACCTTTCTTTATTCCTTATTCCAGCATATATTCCTATCAGGCAGAAAATAGCTCCAGAGTTTAAAATAAGCAGAATTTGGCCAGAGCGCTCTCTCTCATGGCTGCAGGATTGTTTATAAAGAACAAATTGGGAGATATTTGAGCAATAGGATTTAGATCTGTATACAGAAACAGTTCTGGACTATATAAAAACTTGTGTGGACAATGTTACTGAGGATAAACGCATTCGGGTCTTTTCAAATCAGAAACCCTGGATGACTAAGGAAATAAAGAGTCTTCTTAGGCTCGATTCACACCTATGCATGTTGCTTTTGAGCGTTTTTGGAGGGTTTTTTTTCATGCTTGCCACGTTTTTGAGCCGCGTTTTTGCCGCGTTTTTGCCGCGATTTGCGTTTTGCGTTTTTTTTTTTTTTTTTTACAGTTTTTTTTACAGTCTAAAAAAAGATGTAAAAAAAATTAGAAAAAAAAACAAAAAAAAAACCGGCAAAAACGCACCAAAAACGCACCAAAAACGCATCAAAAACGCTGCAAAAACGGTGCACTTGCGTTTTTGATGCTTGTCCATTGAAAACCATTACATGCAAAACGCTGCATTTTGAAAAAAAGTCCCCGACCCTTTCCAAAAACGCAAAGAAACAAAAAAGCATTGATGTGAACATGTTCCATAGGAACCCATGTTAAAAAATTCCCGTGCATTTCTGCAAAATGCAAAATGCATCAAAAAACGCGCTAGTGTGAATCGAGCCTTAGAGAACGGAATAGAGCATTCTGAAAAGAGGCATAAAAGAAGCCAAAATTTTCTCCCCAAATCTCCAATAGATGCTGGAGATGCAAGCGTGAGGATGGCTCGATATTACATATTTGGTGGTCGTCTCCCTTAAACCAGAGTTTCTGGAAAATGGTATATGAAACTACTATCTCATTCACTTCAGAAAACCGAAGACTCAACCCAGCGCATTACCTTTTACTCCACAACTCAATCCCTAAGAAACAATATCTAAAATCCCTATCTATGTTCATGATAAACGCGGCAAGACATTGTATTCCCTGCCAATGGCATTCAAATATCACCCAAACAAAAAATGAATGGTTTCGCAGAATAAATAACATAGAAAAAATAGAAGAACTCATTAGCATATCACAGGAAAAAATAACCAATTTCACTTCAACATGGTACAACTGGATAGAATTTAAAAACGCCTCTGCCTATAAAGCAGTGAATATTTAATAACTGAAACCTATCCCTATAAACAAAACACATAAGTGTATAGAGGGAACTATGAATAGAACACCACCATATACACTTATATCCAATTTTATTTACTAAACCCTTTTTTTTATCCCCCCATTTTTTCCTTTATCATTCCTAATTAGGACATACAAAACTTAATGCAAAGACAATTACAAATTAAAGTTCAGCACAAGAACAATGATACAAACTAATAAATACAAAGATCATAAAATGATCTCAGATCTAACTTTTTCAATTATATGCATAAACTGTATAGTCCTGCTTTACATATTGATACCTTACTAAAAATTAATGTGTAAATGTAAATTGTATTACAAACCCAATGTTATATTATTGTGAACATGAGACCTCGACAATGTTATGTTATATTTATATTACTCTGTTCAATCAATAAATACTTTATGAAAAAAATAAAATAAAAAAAGAAGCCAATTTAGCCTATAAAAAGAAAATTGAGGACTATTTTAATGGAAAAGATGCGAGGGTAGGCTGGAGGGGTATACAGTACTTGACACAACATAGAGGAACGACAATAATGAAAGGGAATTCTAGTGCTTCACTGGTTGAAGAATTAAATAGGTTCTTCTCACGGTTTGAGGTTGTGTTACTAAACTAGGATATAGGGTGTCCTTTAGGTCTAGGAAACTGTACACTCACTATACAGGAAGAAGAGGTGAGGCAGGCGTTTAAGGATAAAAATACAAGAAAGTCGTCAGGTACAGATGGGAGAGTAGTTAAGGCCTGTGCTGATCAATTAGCTGGAGTCTTTGCCAAGATCTTTAATCGAACACTATCATCTGCTGTTGTTCCGGCATGTTTAAAATCAGCCACTATTATTACAATTCCAAAAAAGTCAACTGTGGGAAGTTTAGACGATTACAGACCAATAGCACTGCCCTTAGTACTAATGAAGTGCTTTGAGAGGTTGCTCTTGAAATATATCAAAACCAGATTACCGGGTAGTTTAGATCCTTATCAGTTTGCATATAGGACAAATAGAAGCACAAAAGATGAGATAGCTTTAGCGCTGCATGGGCACTTAGTCATCTGGAGCATTCGTGAAACTACATAAGGATGTTGTTTATAGATTACAGCTCTGCCTTTAATACCATCATTTCAGATCGGTTGGTTGAAAAAGTGCAAAAATTGGATTTGCCACCCTTTATTTGTTTTTGAATAAGGGATTTTTTGGTCCATCGCTCACAGGTGGTCAAATTGAATAAGTTTGTTTCTTCCAAGTAGGGATGAGCCCGATGTTCGAGTCGAACTCAAGTTCGACTCGAACATCGGGTGTTCGCCGAATAGCGAACAATTTGGGGTGTTCGCGGCAAATTAGAAAGCCGCGGAACACCCTTTAAAAGTCTATGGGAGAAATCAAAAGTGATAATTTTAAAGGCTTATATGCATGGTATTCAGAGAAAAACAGTCAGCACAAAAAACCATCAGATAAACAAAGCTGCTGAACACTAAAGGCAAATATATAAGTCCTTTCATGTAATAGAGTAAAAAGTAATAGTGCAGCGCTGAAGAAAACTTATACAACAAAATATAGGTAATAAAAGTCCATAAAATTGCATGCGCAAAAAATGAATGAAGTAAACAAAGCTAAGAAATATCAACGGTGATAAAGGGTGCTTCATGCAAACCCGAAGTGCTCTTGAATCCGTGCTCACACCTCTTGTCAGTCAAACCGCTCACCTTGTTAAAAGGACCCCTGAACTAACAGGAAGGTCTAATAAGCATTCACCACTTATTAGTGGTCGGGGTTAAATCTTGACTGGAAAGCCGGAACCCTCTTCATTAATTTGGCTTAAAAGTTTTCATCCATATTCACATGAAATATATAAAAGAATAATATAGTGCTCTCTGTATAGCTAAAACACGATTTCCTTTATTGTAAGACAGGTACTCACATAGGAAGCACTATGCCCAGTGCTAGGATAATAGGTGCATGTACTTTAAAGGTGACAGAAAATAGTAAGGTGGCTGCAGTGACGTCTCTAGGGATAAATCCGATCATTTTTTGCGCATGCAATTTTATAGACTTTTATTACCTATATTTTGTTGTATACGTATGCGCTGCACTATTACTTTTTACTCTATATGCATGGTATTGTCATAAAAAGTGTTTGAGGACCTGAGTCCTGCCCTAGGGGACATGTATCAATGCAAAAAAAGTTTTAAAAACGGACGTTTTTTCGGGAGCAGTGATTTTAATAATGCTTAACCACTTGCCGACCGCCTAACGCAGATATACTGCGTCAGAATGGCACGGGCAGGCAAAATCACGTACCTGGTACGTGATCTGCCTCCCGCGGGCGGCCCAGTGCCCGAGGCGGTCGGCTTCGCTAGGGGAGCGATCCAGGCTGAGGGGGAGACCACTCATTCGTGGCCACCCTCTCGCGATCGCTCCCAACAAATGAGAATCTTCTTCTGCTGCTGTATAGTAAACAGCGGCAGAGGAAGTGATGTCATCTCTCCTCGGGTCGGTATTTTCTGTTCCGGCGCCGAGGAGAGAAGACATCTGAGTAAGTGCACAAACACTACACTAATGGCCCGTACACACGGTCGGACATTGATCTGACATTCCGACAACAAAATCCTAGGATTTTTTCCGACGGATGTTGGCTCAAACTTGTCTTGCATACACACGGTCACACAAAGTTGTCCGAAAATCCGATCATTCTGAACGGGGTAACGTAAAGCACGTACGTCAGGACTATAAACGGGGCAGTAGCCAATAGCTTTCATCTCTTTATTTATTCTGAGCATGCGTGGCACTTTGTGCGTCGGATTTGTGTACACACGATCGGAATTTCCGACAACGGATTTTGTTGTCGGAAAATTTTATAGCAAGCTCTCAAACTTTGTGTGTCGGAAAATCCGATGGAAAATGTGTGATGGAGCCCACACACGGTCGGAATTTCCGACAACAAGGTCCTATCACACATTTTCCGTCGGAGAATCCGACCATGTGTACAGGGCATTACAGTAAAACACACTAGGCATACTTTTCACTCCCCATCACCCCCCGACCACCCCCAGATCACCCCCTTATCACCCCCCCTGTCACAGTGACACCAATAGCAGTTTTTTTTTCTGATTACTGCATTGGTGTCAGTTTGTGACTGTAAGAAGTGGTAGGGCAGTTAGTGTTAGCCCCCTTTAGGTCTAGGGTACCCCCTAACCCCTCCTAATAAAGTTTTAACCCCTTGATCACCCCCCGTCGCCAGTGTCGCTAAGTGATCGTTTTTCTGATCGCTGTATTAGAGTCACTGGTGACGCTAGTTAGGAAGGTAAATATATAGGTTCGCCGTCAGCGTTTTATAGCGTCAGGGACCCCTATATACTACCTAATAAAGGTTTTAACCCCTTGATTGCCCCCTAGTTAACCCTTTCACCAGTGATCACCGTATAACTGTTATGGGTGACGCTGGTTAGTTAGTTAGTTTTTTATAGTGTCAGGGCACCCGCCGATTTTTACCTAATAAAGGTATAATCGCCACCCGGTGACCCCGCCCCCCTCTGATGCACGGTGACTTGACGGGACTTCCCTGTGACGTCACGGGGAATGCCACAGGTAAGTCCCGTCATGTCCCATGCGTCAGGGGGGGCGGGGTCACCGGGTGGCCCTGCCCCCATTATTTAAGAACCGTCGGACAAGGAGACGCCGTCACACAGCGGGAGCCTCCCTCCATGCAAGCATGGATGCGGAGCGGCCCGGAGAAGAAAATGAAGAAGAGAAGAAGAGAAGAAGGAAGAAGGGAAGAGGATGAAGAAGAAGATGAAGAGAAGAGCGGGAGCCTCCCCCCATGCCATGGGTGCGGAGCGGCCCGAGGAGAAGAAGATAGAAGACGCCGCGGAGGAGATGCTGGACGAGAACGCCGGAGGAAGAACCAGAAGAGCCATAAGAACCAGAAGAAGATGAAGGAAGATAGAAGAAAGAAGAAGCATTTAAATAAAGGAATTGTCAAAAACTGTCTCTTGTCATTTTTAACATTTTTGACAGTTTTTTAGTGAAATGGTAGGGGTAAGTACCCCCTTACCATTTCACACAGGGGGCGGGATCTGGGGGTTCCCCCCGCCCGCAGACCCCCACAACCACCGGCCAGGGTTGTGGGGATGAGGCCCTTGTCCTCATCAACATGGGGACAAGGTGTTTTGGGGGCTACCCCAAAGCACCCTCCCAATGTTGAGGGCATGTGGCCTGGTATGGTTCAGGAGGGGGGTGCCGCACTCTCGTCCCCCCTCTTTTCCTGCAGCCTGCCAGGTTGCGTGCTCGGATAAGGGTCTGGTATGGATTTTTGGGGGGACCCCACGCCGTTTTTTTTTTTGGCGCGGAGTTCCCCTTAAAATCCATACCAGACCTGAATGGTCTGGTATGGAATTTAGGGGGAACCCCACGTCATTTTTTTTTTACATTTTTGCCGGGGTTCCCCTTAGTATCCATACCAGAACTGAAGGGCCTGGTATGGAATTTAGGGGGACTCCCACGTCATTTTTTTTTTTAAATTTTGGTTCGGGGTTTCCCTGTGTTTAATTTCCATGCCGTTTTTATCAATGAACTTCTATGTGTATTGTCGGCAATGCAATAGCCGCGGGTAGTTTTAAATGGAATTTTTCCTTCGAAATGTCATTTTGCTGTCAGACTGTTCTAAACACGGGAAACATGCGCCCCTTTACAGGCATACTATAGACACCCCCCAGGTATGAAATTTAAAGGGATATTACACTTTTATTGTTTGACTTTAAGCATTATTAAAATCACTGCTCCTGAAAAAACGGCCGTTTTTAAAACTTTTTTTGCATTGATCCATGTCCCCTGGGGCAGGACCCGGGTCCCCAAACACTTTTTATGACAATAACTTGCATATAAGCCTTTAAAATTAGCACTTTTGATTTCTCCCATAGACTTTTAAAGGGTGTTCTGCGGCATTCGAATTTGCCGCGAACACCCCAAATTGTTCGCTGTTCGGCGAACTTGCGAACAGCCAATGTTCGAGTCGAACATGAGTTCGACTCGAACTCGAAGCTCATCCCTATTCACCATTCAATGTTGCTGTGGCTCATCACCGTCATGTTTTTTTCACCACCACACTTACTTGCATTCTCACAGTCTAACCCATACACACATCCCTATCCGCTTTTCTCACACTCACATTCACCCAACACACAGTCATTTGCCTTTATAACCAGTCACATTAATCTGTATCCACATCTATACCCAACCAACCCAACCATTTGAATTGGTCTGTACTCTTCTTCCTGTCTTCCTCTCATCCTTTCCTCACTCTCACCCCCATTTTTCCTTCCCCTTCCCCCTCCTTTTTTTTTTCTTCCCCCCCCCCCCAGTCCTCCCTCACCAGACCTTTCTTTCCTCTGTTTTCTATCACTCCATCACTCTATCCCACTTTTCTTGTGTTTCTCATTCAGACCATTTAGTTGCAATACATGATATTCGATACACCTATAGTGTATATACAATACATTAATGCACATGAACACCTTTTAATTATCCCCTTGAGCTGTTCACTCATTATATACAATACCTCTACTATAGGTGCTGCTTGTCCCTCTCCTCAACCTCCCTGGGAATTTTTTGGGATTATCCGCTGCGTGACTCCTCGTAAGGTGCGCATGAGCAGCAGGCTCTCTCGTTGACTGTGCTGACCACTTAGAGACGCTGGGACTGAACAAGGGGGCCCTTCCCACACAGAGGCCACTAATGTGGCTCAATACATTGTGATTGGTAAATATACAAAAATAAATATTTATTACTGTTTTTCTTTTCCACTTACCAATGGAGAATTTCAATACATGTTAACATTTCTACAGTTCATCAAATCCTCTGAAGAAGACCCGTGGGGGTCGAAACGCGTCCGTTTTCATTCATAAGATTTACATACCAGTTTTTCATGGTGTTTGATCATGATGTATTATTATTTTATATTGTCATGTTAGTGACGTTGTTTTTATTCATTATTTGTGTATCATAGCTCATGTCCTATCTCATGTCTAAAGCAGAAATTTTTGATACTTTGTTATAAATAAAAAGTCTTAATATGACATTTTTTTAATACATTTTTTATTACCTTTTCCTGCCTAGGAAACCCCTCATGGGGGACAATTCCTTTTTCTGATATTTCCATTCGGGGTGTGCAGACATTTTTTGTCTTCCCTCATATGAGTGTCTTTCATTTAATAAAATGCCAAGATGGCACAAACCCCCCCAAATGACCCCATTTTGGAAAGTAGATACCCCAAGCTATTTGCTGAGAGGTATGTTGAATCCATGGAATATTTTATATTTTGCCACAAGTTGCGGGAAAATGACAAACTTTTTTTTTTTGCACAAAGTTGTCACTAAATGATATATTGCTCACACATGCCATGGACAAATGTGGAATTGCACCCCAAAATACATTTAGCTGCTTCTCCTGAGTATGGGGATACCACATGTGTGGGACTTTTTTGGAGCCTAGCCGTGTACGGGGCCCCGAAAACCAAGCACCGCCTTCAGGATTTCTAAGGGCGTAAATTTTTTATTTCACTCCTCACTACTTATTACAGTTTTGAAGGCCATAAAATGCCCAGATGGCACAAAACCCCCCCAAATGACCCCATTTTGGAAAGTAGACACCCCAAAAATACATTTTTCTTTTCTTTCTTCAAAAACAAATGAGAGCTGCAAAATACTCACCATACCTCTCAGCAAATAGCTTGGGGTGTCTACTTTCCAAAATGGGGTCATCTGGGGGGGTTTGTGCTATCTTGGCATTTTATGGCCTTCGAAACTGTGATAGGTAGTGAGGAGTGAAATGAAAAATTTACGCCCTTAGAAATCCTGAAGGCGATGATTGGCTTTTGGGGCCCCGTACGCAGCTAGGCTCCCAAAAAGTCCCACACATGTGGTATCCCCGTACTCAGAAGAAGCAGCAGAATGTATTTTGGGGTGTAATTCCACATATGCTTATGGCATGTTTGAGCAATATATCATTTAGTGACAACTTTGTGCAAAAAAAAAAAATTGTCTTTTTCCCGCAACTTGTGTCACAATATAAAATATTCCATGGACTCGACATGCCTCTCGCCAAATAGCTTGCGGTGTCTACTTTCTAAAATGGGGTCATTGGGGAGGGGGGTTGAACTGTCCTGGCATTGTATGCACAACATTTAGAAGCTTATGTCACACATCACCCACTCTTCTAACCGCTTGAAGACAAAGCCCTTTCTGATACTTTTTGATTACATGAAAAAATATTTTTCTTGCAAGAAAATTACTTTGAACCCCCAAACATTATATATTTTTTTAAAGAAAAGGCCCTACAGATTAAAATGGTGGGTGTTTCAATTCTTTTCGCACAGTATTTGCGCAGCAATTTTTCAAACGCATTTTTTGGGGGAAAAACACACTTTTTTAAATTTTAATGCACTAAAACACACTATATTGCCCAAATGTTTGATGAAATAAAAAAGATGATCTTAGACCGAGTACATGGATACCAAACATGACATGCTTTAAAATTGTGCACAAATATGCAGTGGCGACAAACTACATACATTTTTAAAAGCCTTTAAAAGCCTTTACAGGTTACCACTTTAGATTTACAAAGAAGGTCTACTGCTAAAATTACTGCCCTCGATCTGACCTTTGCGGTGATACCTCACAGGCATGGTGCAATTGCTGTTTACATTTGACGTCATACCGACGCTTGCGTTTGCCTTTGCGCGAGAGCAGGGGGGACAGGGGTGCTTTTTTTTTATTTATTATTGTTTTTGCTTTTTTATCTTATTTTTAAACTGTTCCTTTAATTTTTTTTATCATTTTTATTGTTATCTCAGGGAATGTAAATATCCCCTATGATAGCAATAGGTAGTGACAGGTGCTCTTTTTGAAATTGGGGTCTATTAGACCCTAGATCTCTCCTCTGCCCTCAAAGTATCTGACCACACCAAGATCGGTGTGATAAATTGCTTTCCCAATTTCCCAATGCACTGTTTACAACCGGCAAAATCTAAGTCATGAAATGCTCATAGCTTCCGGTTTCTTAGGCCATAGAGATGATTGGAGCCATTCTGGTCTCTGATCAGCTCTATGGTCAGCTGGCAGAACCACCAGCTGCATTCTCAGGTTCCCTGTTGAGACAGGAGAGCCAGAGAAAAACATGGAAGACGGGGGGGGGGACATTCCCTCTCACTGCTTGTAAAAGCTGTCTAGAGGCTAATTAGCTGCTAGGATTGCTTTTACATGAAAGCCGACCTCTGGCTGAAAAGAATGATACCAAGATGATACCTAAACCTGCAGGCATCATTCTGGTATAACCACTCAAAGTCCAGAAACATACCAGTACGTTGCTGGTCCTTGTTGGGCATATATTGTAATTTTTTTTGTCATGCAGCCTACTACATACATTTTTAAAAGCCTTTAAAAGCCTTTACAGGTTACCACTTTAGATTTACAAAGGAGGTCTACTGCTAAAATTACTGCCCTCGATCTGACCTTTGCGGTGATACCTCACAGGCATGGTGCAATTGCTGTTTACATTTGACGTCATACCGACGCTTGCGTTTGCCTTTGCGCGAGAGCAGGGGGGACAGGGGTGCTTTTTTTTTATTTATTATTGTTTTTGCTTTTTTATCTTATTTTTAAACTGTTCCTTTAATTTTTTTTATCATTTTTATTGTTATCTCAGGGAATGTAAATATCCCCTATGATAGCAATAGGTAGTGACAGGTGCTCTTTTTGAAATTGGGGTCTATTAGACCCTAGATCTCTCCTCTGCCCTCAAAGTATCTGACCACACCAAGATCGGTGTGATAAATTGCTTTCCCAATTTCCCAATGCACTGTTTACAACCGGCAAAATCTAAGTCATGAAATGCTCATAGCTTCCGGTTTCTTAGGCCATAGAGATGATTGGAGCCATTCTGGTCTCTGATCAGCTCTATGGTCAGCTGGCAGAACCACCAGCTGCATTCTCAGGTTCCCTGTTGAGACAGGAGAGCCAGAGAAAAACATGGAAGACGGGGGGGGGGGACATTCCCTCTCACTGCTTGTAAAAGCTGTCTAGAGGCTAATTAGCTGCTAGGATTGCTTTTACATGAAAGCCGACCTCTGGCTGAAAAGAATGATACCAAGATGATACCTAAACCTGCAGGCATCATTCTGGTATAACCACTCAAAGTCCAGAAACATACCAGTACGTTGCTGGTCCTTGTTGGGCATATATTGTAATTTTTTTTGTCATGCAGCCTATGGGCTGAACGAAAAAAAGAGATTGATCAGTGGGTATGCCCACCATTAGAATACCTCCCTTCATCCACCCACTTCTAACGATGGGCATACATGCACCATTTATATATACCGAAGCATAGGGGCATCCGCCCCCAAAGTTAGGAGCAAATCGTTCCTCCACCCCTGCTGCCCCCATGCTTCGGTATATATGCTCTTTTTTTTAACAGTGTTGGTGAAATCCCCTCCTACAGCGCTGGAGTCATGGCTTTATGTATTGTGGGAGCAAAAGCTGTTGCTGTCAAGATAAATAAATCCGAGCTGCAACTGAATGGCGTACCTGCTAAGCAGATGATGATTAACAATAAAACAAAGTAAGATTACAGTATAACAGTAAAGCCGTGTACACACGACCGGACTTTTCGACCGGACTGGTTCGACGGAACGAGTCCGTTGGACAATCCAACCATGTGTGGGCTTCATCGAACCTTCAGCGGACTTTTTCTGTCGAAAATCAGACGGACTTTAGATTTGGAACATGTTTCAAATCTTTCCGACGGACTCAAGTCCGGTCGAAAAATCCATTTGTCTGTATGCTAGTCTGACGGACAAAAAAGGACGCAAGGGCAGCTATTGGCTACTGGCTATGAACTTTCTTATTTTAGTTCCTTCGTACGTCATCACATTCAAACCAACGGACTTTTGAACTGACTTTAGTCCGTTCGTGTGTGGGCAAGTCCGGTCATTCGAAAGTTCATTGTAACTCCGTCGAAAGTCCGTCGGAAAGACCATCGGACCTTTGATGCTGAAAAGTCCGCTCGTGTGTACGCGGCATTAGACATATCATACCCGCAAAGCAAATTAAAAAAAAATAGTAAAAAATAAAACATTTTTTAACGCAATCTGTGCCTAAAATATATATATGCCGAAGCATGGGGGCACCCGCCCGCAAAAGTTAGGAGCAAATTGCTCCTCCACCCCTGCTGCCCCCATGCTTCGGCATATATGCTCTTTTTTTAACTGTGGTGGTGAAATCACCTCCGACAGCGCTGGAGTCACGGCTTTATGTATAGTAGGAGCAAACGCTGTTGCTGTCAAGATAAATAAATCCGCGCTGCAGCTGAATGGCGTACCTGAAAACAAAAAAATGGTTAACAATAAAGCACAGTAAACAGTAAAGTATAAAAAAATTGCATACCTGAAAAGCAAACATGATAAAACATAATAACAATAAAACACTGTAGAATAGAATACAGTAAAAAGAGCAGAACACTAGAGAGAGAATAGAGAGAACAATAAAACGACAACTATTTTTGTTTTTATATGTTTTTGTGTTTTGTTTTTTTTTTACACTTTTTTTTTAACTGTAATTCCCTGTACACACGGTCGGATTTTCCAACGGAAAATGTGTGATAGGACCTTGTTGTCGGAAATACCGACCGTGTGTGGGCTCCATCATACATTTTCCATCGGAATTTCCGACACACATAGTTTGAGAGCTTGCTATAAAATTTTCCGACAACAAAATTTGTTTTCGGAAATTCCGATCGTGTGTACACAAATCCAACACACAAAGTGCCACGCATGCTCAGAATAAATTATGAGACGAAAGCTGTTGGATACTGCCCCATCTATAGTCCTGACGTACGTGTTTTACATCACCGTGTTCAGAACGATCGGATTTTCCGACAACTTTGTGTGACCATGTGTATGCAAGACAAGTTTGAGCCAACATCCATTGGAAAAAATCCATGGATTTTGTTGTCGGAATGTTCGATCAATGTCCGACCGTGTGTACAGGGCATTACTTTTGTAACTGTAACGGTTCCAGGTTCGGGTCTCTCAAAATGTCTGTGCAGTGCTGTACCCTACGCTAATACTCAACTAGTGTAAGGTAGCGTTCAAAACATTCACCAATGCAAAGACCAGGATTGTCAGGACAGGAGGGACAATAATAGCGTGTGTCACACCTATATCCGCGCTTGCTGCAAACACAACATCTTCTTTGGGGGGCTCGTTGGGTAGGGGTACTCGGGAAGACATAAGGAAAATGCCTCTCATGCAGCCAGCTTACTGCATTTGGATTGGGAAGGTGAGGTGGAGTACTGTCTGGATACAGAAGGGCTCTGACAATCTCTTCCTGGAATTTAAGGAAGGATCCAGTCCATCCTGAAGCTCTGTATACCACATGAGCGTTCAGCAAAGCCAATTGAAATAAATAAACAGACACTTTCTTGTACCAGCGTCTGGCCTTACGGGCAACTAGGTACGGCGCCAACAACTGGTCGTTGAGGTCCACCCCTCCCATATTTTGGTTATATTCGTGGACACAGAGGGGTTTCTCCACAACACCAGTTGCCGTAGGAATTTGGACCGTCGTGTCTGCATGAAGGGAGGTAAGAACAAAAACATTCTTATTATCCCTCCACTTCACAGCAAGCAAATTATTACACTTGGAGCAGGCTCTCTCCCCCAGCCTAAGACAGGAATCTACAAGCCACTGGGGAAAGCCCCGGCGATCAGGTCGCACGGTGCCACATGCTCCAATCTGATGATCCAACAAGTGACTAAAAAGTGGCACGCTCGTGTAATAATTGTCCGTTTACAACAGGTACCCCTTTCCGAATAAGGGTGACACCAAGTCCCACACAATCTTGCCAGCGCTTCCTATGTAGTCAGGGAAGTTTGTCAGCTCTACGTGACTATCTTTGCCCTCGTAAACCATAAAATTACATGTATAGCCTGTGAGCTTATACATCTTGACCCCGTATCTGGTACGCTTGCTGGGAAGGTACTGTTTCAATGACAAGCGGCCAGAAAACGTAATCAGGGACTCATCAACACAGACAACTTGATGGGAAGTAAACAAGTCTGCAAAACGTTGGTTGAAGTGGTTTACGAGGGGCCGAATTTTGTAGAGCCGATCGTATCCAGGGTCTCCACGAGGACGACAGAGTTAATTGTTGTTAAAATGCATGAACCGCAAGATCTGCTCGTATCGTGCCCTGGTCATGGAGGCAGAGAACAAGGGCATATGGTGAATTGGATCAGTGAACCAATATGACCGCAACTCACTCTTTTTAGGTATGCCCATGTTGAAGGATAGGCCCAGAAAGAGGTTAAATTCAGAAACCATAATTGGTTTCCAATTTCTATCAAGGGAGGACTGGGGAATAGTGGCAATGTATTGACCAGCATACAAATTGCTTTGGTTCACAATAGATCTATAGAGATCTTCGGTGAAAAACAGCGAATAAAAATCAAGTGACGTAAAATCAACTGTTTCCACCTGAATGCTGGCCAGTGAATGGGGGAAGTATGGGTGCTGCAGAAGTGGTGGGTTCCCAATTAGGATTGGCAAATGCAGCAGGAAGGGCACTATGGGTTTGTCTTCTTCTTGGTGGCAGCGGGACACTACTTGTGCTTGCCACCTCACCAGCTTAAACTGCACTTATGGGACTCGCCACATCACCAAGTGTTATTGCAGTGCTGGTTTGACTACGACCAGGGTGTACTAGGCCGCTGGTGCTTGCCAGTTCACCAGAAGGATGAGCGGCACTAGTACTTCTCTGCTCCATATGAGGGACCTGCGGTTCTTGCAGAAGAAGAAGATCGGGGTCTGGTACGCCTGACCTTTGCAGGGACCACAGCTCCATCATCAGAGCTATCTGTCATGGAGCCGCTGTTGTCTACAGAATCGTATTCTGAGCCTGAATCTGACAGATGAGTGATTTCCTCTTCACTATATGTCATGCTCAGAAATGTGTAGGCCTCTTCACTACTGTACCTTCGATTTGCCATTTTGGGCTCTAAATTTACTGGTACAGTAGTGAGACTCACAGGTAAAAAAGCTCCTGACTGTTAGCGACTGTATCAAAACGCTACCAAAAAAACTGTTAGCTATAGTAAGGGTCAGGCCTGACTCTGCAAATGCTGCAGTTATGTATGTTTAGTGTTTTGTAAGTGACAGTGATCGATTGATACTGCACTTGGGTGGGCTGGGCTGGCCCGGGCGGAGGGGCAAAACGCAGGTGCTAGCAGGTATCTGGGCTGATCCCGCTAACACTGCATTTTTGGGAACCCTAAACTGCTGGGGACGCTAGTATAGCTCTGATCAGATCAGATATTGATCCGTTCAGATACTATACCACTAAGGGAGGTGTATGCTGCGTGCGTGGGTGTTAGCGGTACTGGCACTAACCTGACGCTGCCTGGGGCGACGTAGACCCTATCTGACCCTAAAACTTAACTGATATCACCCACCGGGCGATCAGGGGGTTAAACCTTTATTAGGTAATAAACGGTGGGTGCCCTGACACTATAAAAAACAAACTAACTAACCAGCGTCACCTGTAACAGTTATACGGTGATTACTGGTGAAAGGGTTAACTAGGGGGCAATCAGGGGGTTAAAACCTTTATTAGGTAGTATATGGGGGTACCTGACGCTATAAAAAGCTGATGGTGAACCTAAATACTTACCTGGCTACCTAGCGTCACCAGTGACACTAATATGGCGTTCAGATAAAAGATTGCTTAGTGACACTGGCGACAGGGGTTAACTGGGGGGGGTGATCAAGGGGTTAAACCTTTATTATGGGGGGTTAGGGGGGTACCCTAGACCTAAAAGGGCCTACCACTAACTGCCCTACCACTTATAACAGTCACAAATGACACCAATGCAGTAATCAGTAAAAAAATAAAAACTGCTATTTGTGTCACTGTGACAGGGGGTGCAGGGGGGGTGATCGGGGGTGATTAGGGGGGGTGATTAGTGTGCCTGCGTGTTCTACTGTATGTGTAGTGTTGGTGCACTTACTTGGATGTCTTCTCTCACGCGCCGGACCGAACAGACCGACACAAGGAGAGATGACATCACTTCCTCTGCTTCTGTTTACAGTTCGGAAGCAGAGGAAGCATTCCATTCGTCAGGAGCGATCGCGAGGGGGTGGCCATGAATTAGTGGCCTCCCGCCTCAGAGGGGGCGGGGTCACTCGGTTACATCACCAGGTGGCCCCGCCCCTTTGACACTATGGGGATGTCCCTGTGCATCAGAGGGGGGCGGGGTCACCCGGCGATGTCATCGTGTGGCCCCTCCCTCAGTTATAAAAGAACTGTCACCTGAGAGGCCGGTCATTACTGCGGGTGCCTACCATGGAGGCAGATCAGTGGCGGCGTGCTACTTTTTTTTTTTCTTTTTCGGTCCGTCGGAGCGAGAGAAGAAGAAGATGAATGGACTTTGTGGGACACTTTTATTTTTTTATTTTTTAATAAAGGACTTGTCCCAAGGCGTATATTGTCGTTTTTACCATTTTCACACTTTTTTTGTGAAATGGTAGGGGTACATTTGTACCCCGTTACCATTTCACACAGGGGGGAGGCCAGGATCTGGGGGTCCACTTGTTAAAGGGGGCTTCCAGTTTCCGATAAGCCCCCCCGCCCGCAGTCCCCCACAACCACCGGGCAAGGGTTGTGGGGATGAGGCCCTTGTCCCCATCAACATGGGGACAAGGTGCTTTGGGGGGCCGCTACTAGGGATGAGCTTCGTGTTCGAGTCGAACCCATGTTCGACTCGAACATCGGCTGTTCGACCGTCCGTCGAATTGCGAACGATATGGGCCGTTCGCGCCAAATTCGTGTGGCGCGTCACGGCCCATAATTCACTGCGGCATCGCAGTGCATTGCTGGCTGATGATTGGCCAAGCATGCACTATGACCCGCATGCTTGGCCAATCACAGCGCCGTCAGTAGAGAGAGCTGTAATTGGCCAAAGCCAGGGTGGCTTTGGCCAATTATGGCTCAGGGGATTTAGTACACACCCCACACTATATAAGGCCGCCTGCACGGCGGCCCTGTGTAGTGTGTGTTCCGGTGTGCTGAGAGATAGAGAGAGAGAGAGACAGTGTCATTTGATTTGAGTTAGATAGATTAGGCAGAACAGTCAGTCAGTTAGCTGCACTTACAGTGTATTGTGTATATATATGCATCCCAGGTGTTGCATATATATATATACACACTGTATTCAGTTTAGCTAGATCCGTTCCTGTTATCTTCTATCTAGACTATTTAGTGCAGTGTGTCCTGCTCACAGTGTTCAGCTAGATCCGTTCCTGCTATTTACATTCAGTGCAGTGCGTCCTGCTCACAGTGTTCAGCTAGATCCGTTCCTGCTATTTACATTCAGTGCAGTGCGTCCTGCTCACAGTGTTCAGCTAGATCCGTTCCTGCTATTTACATTCAGTGCAGTGCGTCCTGCTCACAGTGTTCAGCTAGATCCGTTCCTGCTATTTACATTCAGTGCAGTGCGTCCTGCTCACAGTGTTCAGCTAGATCCGTTCCTGCTATTTACATTCAGTGCAGTGCGTCCTGCTCACAGTGTTCAGCTAGATCCGTTCCTGCTATTTACATTCAGTGCAGTGCGTCCTGCTCACAGTGTTCAGCTAGATCCGTTCCTGCTATTTACATTCAGTGCAGTGCGTCCTGCTCACAGTGTTCAGCTAGATCCGTTCCTGCTATTTACATTCAGTGCAGTGCGTCCTGCTCACAGTGTTCAGCTAGATCCGTTCCTGCTATTTACATTCAGTGCAGTGCGTCCTGCTCACAGTGTTCAGCTAGATCCGTTCCTGCTATTTACATTCAGTGCAGTGCGTCCTGCTCACAGTGTTCAGCTAGATCCGTTCCTGCTATTTACATTCAGTGCAGTGCGTCCTGCTCACAGTGTTCAGCTAGATCCGTTCCTGCTATTTACATTCAGTGCAGTGCGTCCTGCTCACAGTGTTCAGCTAGATCCGTTCCTGCTATTTACATTCAGTGCAGTGCGTCCTGCTCACAGTGTTCAGCTAGATCCGTTCCTGCTATTTACATTCAGTGCAGTGCGTCCTGCTCACAGTGTTCAGCTAGATCCGTTCCTGCTATTTACATTCAGTGCAGTGCGTCCTGCTCACAGTGTTCAGCTAGATCCGTTCCTGTTATCTTCCTACTGACAGGCAGGCTTGTCTGGTTACAGTATATAAAGCTACCTGAAGAAAATTACAGGTGTTCTTTTTGATCCTATTAGTACCACGGTCAGGCAGCTAGACTATTTACATTTAGTACAGTGTGTCCTGCTCACAGTGTTCAGCTAGATCCGTTCCTGTTATCTTCCTACTGACAGGCAGGCTTGTCTGGTTACAGTATATAAAGCTACCTGAAGAAAATTACAGGTGTTCTATCCCAGCTTAGTGCAGCTACAGGCCATTAGTATGTCTGGAAGGCCAAGAAGGAGAGGCAGACAGTCACAAGCCAATAAGAGAGGGCAAGCAGGCTCTGTGTCTAGTGCTGGTCGTGGAGACGGTGCATCCTCATCAGCACGTGGCCATGGGACACGCTTGGCCTTTTTTTCGGCAGCTGGCCGTGTTGAGCCGCAACATGCGGAAGACTTGGTCGAGTGGATGACCAAGCCGTCCTCATCCTCCTCATCCTCTCTCACCCATGCCCAGGGTGCTTTGTCTGGCAAAGCAGCGGCCTCTTCCCTCAGCTCAATGTCATCAGTGACTCCTTCCCTAGCTCCACCATGTCCTCATGAGGATTCCCTCGAACTGTTTGACCACAGTGTTGGGTACATGCTCCAGGAGGATGCCCAGCGTTTGGAAGGCTCTGATGATGATACTGAGCTCGATGAAGGCAGTAACATGAGCACGGACAGAGGGGGTGCCCAAGAAGGACAGCAATCTGGCAGTCATGCTCCCCCTGCTGCAGCATACTGCCAGGTTTGCTCCAGTGATGAGGAGGGAGGGGATGATGAGGTCACTGACTCAACGTGGGTGCCTGATAGGAGAGAGGAGGAGGAGGAGGAGGAGGAGGCGGCACATCACCAACGAGGCAGGATGCCCTCCAGGGGCCAGCCTAAGGGCAGCACATTGACTGCATCACACCCCAAAGCTCCACATGTGCAGGGCGCTGCAGTCTCTGCGCGTTATTCAAAAAGTTCTTTGGTGTGGGCCTTTTTTGAGACGAGTGCATCAGATCGCACCGCTGCTATTTGCAACATATGTCTCAAGCGTATCTCGCGTGGCCAAAACATCTCCCGCTTGGGTACCACATGCTTGACCAGACATATGTTGACCTGCCATGCAGTTCGTTGGCAAGCGTATCTGAAAGACCCACACCAAAGAACAAAGAGGATCTCTCCTTGCTCCTCATCAGCTGAGATTTCCAACCCCACTAGACCTTCAGTCCTCTCTGAGACCTGCAGTGAGAGGAATGAAGGTGTAGAATTAGGTGTGTCACAGCCAAGTACTTGTGGGCAATCTGCTTTTGGTACACCGACGTCAGATTGTACCAGGCAAATTTCCCTGCCCCAGCTGCTGCACCGCCGAAAGAAGTTTGCTCCCAGCCATCCACATGCCCAGCGGTTGAATGCTAGCTTGGCAAAATTGCTAGCACTTCAACTGCTGCCTTTTCAGTTGGTAGACTCTGCCCCCTTCCGTGATTTTGTGGAATGTGCGGTTCCTCAGTGGCAGGTACCCAAACGCCACTTTTTCTCACGGAAGGCGATTCCGGCTCTCTACCGGCATGTGGAAGGCAATGTCCATGCCTCGCTGGACAGGGCGGTCAGCGGTAAGGTGCATATTACCGCTGACTCATGGTCCAGCAGGCATGGACAGGGACGTTACTTAAGTTTCACGGCGCATTGGGTGACTCTGCTGGCAGCTGGGAAGGATGCAGGACAAGGTGCAGTAGTGTTGGAGGTTGTTCCGCCACCACGCCTCCAAAATGCTGATTGTGACACACCTCTCTCCTCCACCCCCTCCTCTTCTTCTTCCTCCATGGCCTCTTCCTCGGAACCAGCGGTGCTCCGTAGGCGTTCAAGGGGCTACGCAAGTACGCAGGCCAAAAGATGCCATGCGGTGCTTGAGCTGGTGTGCTTGGGGGACAGGAGCCACACTGGGGCAGAGGTTCTGTCAGCTCTGCAGGGGCAGGTTCAGAGGTGGTTGACGCCACGCCAACTTAAGGCAGGAATGGTGGTTTGCGACAATGGCACCAACCTCCTCTCTGCCCTCCGACAGGGACAACTGACCCATGTGCCCTGTTTGGCTCACGTCCTTAACTTGGTGGTGCAGCGGTTCTTGGGCAGGTACCCGGGCTTACAGGATGTCCTGAGGCAGGCCAGGAAAGTCTGTGTGCATTTCCGCCGGTCATATAATGCCAGTGCTCGGCTGACGGACCTCCAAAAGGAGTTTAACCTGCCCAAGAACCGCCTAATCTGTGACATGCCCACCAGGTGGAACTCGACGTTGGCCATGCTGCAGCGGCTGCACACGCAGCAGAGGGCCATCAATGAGTACCTGTGCGACTATGGCACCAGGACAGGGTCAGGGGACCTTGGTTTTTTTTCCCCACGCCAGTGGGCCATGATCAGGGATGCATGCACTGTCCTGTCACCATTCGAGGAGGCCACGAGGATGGTGAGCACTGACAGTGCATGCATCAGTGACACTGTCCCCCTTGTCCACCTGTTGGAGCACACGCTGCGTGGAATAATGGACAGGGCACTTGAGGCAGAACAGAGGCAGGAAGAGGAGGACTTCCTTAGCTCTCAAGGCCCCCTTTATCCAGACAGTGTTCCTGCGTGCCCGCCGATCACACAGGAAGAGGACGAGGAGGAGGAGGAGGAGGAGGAGGAAGATTGTGTCAGTATGGAGGTGGAGCCTGGCACTCAGCATCAGCAGTCTTTAAGGGATCAGTCCCAAGGAACACATGGACTTGTACGTGGCTGGGAGGAGGTGGCTGCGGACGTTGTTGTCCTTAGTGACCCAGAGGACTCCGGACCGAATGCCTCAGCAAACCTACGCTGCATGGCCTCCCTGATCCTGCAAAGCCTGCGTAAGGATCCTCGTATTCGTGGTATCAAGGAGAAGGACCAATACTGGCTGGCAACCCTCCTTGATCCACGTTACAAGGGTAAGGTTGCGGACCTTATCTTGCCATCGCAGAGGGAGCAGAGGATGAAACATCTTCGGGAGGCCTTGCAGAAAGGTCTGTGCAACGCGTTCCCAGAGACTGGGAGGTTACAAACTCCTGTTTCTGGACAACGTGTTGCTGAGGCTTCGGTCAGTCAAAGAAGGAGCGGTGGAGAAGGTGGCCGTCTGACCGATGCGTTCAGACAATTTTTTGGTCCGCAGCCCCAAGGTATGATCGGTTCCAGCAACCATCGCCAGCGTCTGTTTTACATGGTGCAGGAATACCTAGGGGCAAGATCAGACTTGGACACCTTTCCCACCGAAAATCCTCTGGGTTACTGGGTCTTGAGGATGGATCACTGGCCAGAGCTTGCACAGTATGCAATTGAGCTACTGGCCTGTCCTGCATCCAGCGTTCTTTCGGAACGTACATTCAGTGCTGCTGGAGGCGTGGTAACCGATCACAGGGTGCGTCTGTCCACTGACTCGGTCGATCGGCTGACCTTCATAAAAATGAATCAGTCTTGGATCACCACCAGCTACCAAGCACCTGATGCTGATGTAACTGAATAATTTTTTTCAGATCCCTTCAAAGACTGCCTATGTTGATGCTGAGTGATTATCCCTGAGTAATTATCCTCTTCCTCCTCAATCATCACGCTGATAGCTTGTAAGAACATTTTTGGTTCTGGGCGCCACCACCAGTGCCTAAGGCACAATTTTTCAGCCCCTGTATAACAGGGGCGTGTAATTACAATTTTTGATGTAATACTTTGCAGCACGGCTCGTTCCTGCATTCCAACTAGAGTGTCTGTGAGGGGTTGCAGTGTTGTGGCACCAGCACCAGTGCCTAAGGCCCAATTTTTCTGCCCCTGTCTAACAGGGGCGTGTAATTACAATTTTTGATGCAATACTTTGCAGCAGTGCTCGTTCCTGCGTTCCAACTAGAGTGTCTGTGAGGGGTTGCAGTGTTGTGGCACCAGCACCAGTGCCTAAGGCCCAATTTTTCTGCCCCTGTCTAACAGGGGCGTGTAATTACAATTTTTGATGCAATACTTTGCAGCAGTGCTCGTTCCTGCGTTCCAACTAGAGTGTCTGTGAGGGGTTGCAGTGTTGTGGCACCAGCACCAGTGCCTAAGGCCCAATTTTTCTGCCCCTGTCTAACAGGGGCGTGTAATTACAATTTTTGATGCAATACTTTGCAGCAGTGCTCGTTCCTGCGTTCCAACTAGAGTGTCTGTGAGGGGTTGCAGTGTTGTGGCACCAGCACCAGTGCCTAAGGCCCAATTTTTCTGCCCCTGTCTAACAGGGGCGTGTAATTACAATTTTTGATGCAATACTTTGCAGCAGTGCTCGTTCCTGCGTTCCAACTAGAGTGTCTGTGAGGGGTTGCAGTGTTGTGGCACCAGCACCAGTGCCTAAGGCCTAATTTTTCAGCTCCTGTTCAACAGGGGCATGTAATTACAATTCTTGATCTAATATTTCACAGCAGGGCCCTGTGAGGGCTTACAGTGTTTTGGCCACAGCAACACCTAAGGCCCAAATTTCTGCTGAGTATATAGGGCAGGACCCTACTTTCAAACATCTAACTTACAAACGACTCCTACTTGCAAACGGAAGGAGACAACAGGAAGTGAGATGAAATCTACCCATAGGAAGGGAAATTCTCTCATGTAAGAGTTAATATGGGAAAACAATTTCTCCTTTCCACTGATGCTTTCCAATCCTTGTTCCACAAAAAAACCCAAATTTTCAAAAAACATTTTTCATTGGGACAAAAAAGTGAGGTGAAATCTTCTGAAGAGGAGGAAAGACGCAAAACAAATGTCACAGGGGTGATAACCCTTCCCTATGTTTTCCAAAAAGCTTAGAAAAGATTTTTTGGCTGGAGCTAAACACATTAAAAATGTTCAAAATTACAAAGAGATTCTACTTAACAACAAACCTACAGTCCCTGTCTTGTTTGCACCGCCTGTATACTGCTGTTCAGAGTATATAGGGACCTTTCCTTATTTTAATTTGGGTGCGGGGTTCCCCTTAATATCCATACAAGACCCAAAGGGCCTGGTAATGGACTGGGGGGTACCCATGCCGTTTGTCTCACTGATTTACATCCATATTGCCAGGACCCGACATGACATTAAACCCGCAAGCAGTTTTAAATGAGATTTTTTCCTTTAAAAATGACATTTGGTGCAGGGACTGTTCTAAACATGGGAAACACGCGTCACTTTACAGGCATACTATAGACACCCCCCAGGTACGATATTTAAAGGAATATTTCACTTTTTTTTTTTTACTTTAAGCATCATTAAAATCACTGCTCCCGAAAAAACGGCCGTTTTTAAAAGTTTTTTTTGCATTGATACATGTCCCCTGGGGTAGGACCCGGGTCCCCAAACCCTTTTTAGGACAATACCATGCAAATTAGCCTTTAAAATGAGCACTTTTGATTTCGAACGTTCGAGTCCCATAGACGTCAATGGGGTTCTAACGTTCGTGCGAACTTGCGGTCCGTTCGCGGGTTCTGGTGCGAACCGAACCGGGGGGTGTTCGGCTCATCCCTAGCCGCTACCCCAAAGCATCCTCCCCATTTTGAGGGCATGTGGCCTGGTATGGTTCAGGAGGGGGGGCGCTCTCTCGTCCCCCCTCCTTTTCTGGTGGTCTGGTATGGATTTTGAGGGGGACCCCCACACCATTTTTTAAAAAATTTTGCCGCGGGTTTCCCCTTAATATCCATACCAGACCTGAAGTGCCTGGTATGGAATTTGGGGGGACCTCCACGTAATTTTTTTTTAGATTTTGGTTCAGGGTTCCCCTTAATATTCATACTAGACCCAAAAGGCCTGGTAATGGACTGTGGGGGAATCCCATGCCGTTTTTTTCAATGACTTTTATGTGTATTGCCGGGACCGACAATTCATTATAGCCGCGAGTACTTTTAAATGACTTTTTTTCCTTTAGAAATGTCATTTTGCTCTCCGACTGTTCTAAACATGGGAAACATGCGCCACTTTACAGGCATACTATAGACTCCCCCCGGTACAAAATTTAAAGGAATATTTCACTTTTATTGTTTCACTTTAACCATTATTAAAATCACTACTCCCGAAAAAATGGCCGTTTTTAAAACTTTTTTTTTTGCATTGATACATGTCCCCTGGGGCAGAACCCAGGTCCCCAAACACTTTTTATGACAATAACTTGCATATAAGCCTTTAAAATTAGCACTTTTGATTATTCATGTTCATGTCCCATAGACTTTAACGGTGTTCGCGTGTTCAAGCAAATTTTTTGCCTGTTCGCATGTTCTGCTGCGAACCAAACCGGGGAGTGTTAGGCTCATCCCTACATCCAAGCGAGAAATAAGTACTGGAGCACCGAAGGGTTGTGTGTTAAGTCTCTTTCTCTATGCACTGTACACATATGACTGCACCCCCTATTATGAGACCAATAGTATAGTTACGTTTGCCGATGACACTACCGTAATCGGTTGTATCACTGAATACCATGAGGAGCAATACAGGAGAAAGGTTGATAGGATAGTGGAATGGTGTACAGCAAATAACCTGATCCTAAACACAGGGAAAACAAAGGAACTGATTGTAGATTTCAGAAGGAACAGGCCTGAACCAGCAACGCTTTTTATTAACCACTTGCCGACCGCCTCACGACGATATACGTCGGCAGAATGGCACGGGCAGGCAGAATCACGTACCTGTACGTGATCTGCCTGCCTCCCGCGGGTGGGGGGTCCGATCGGACCCCCCCGGTGCCCGAGGCAGTCGGTGTTTGTCCCCCGGCGATCGGAGGTGAGGGGGAGGCCATCCATTTGTGCCCCCCCCCCTCGCGATCGCTCCCGGCCAATCAGATCATTCCTCTGCTGGTGTATGCAATACAGCAGCAGAGGAAATGATGTCATCTCTCCTCGGCTCGGTATTTTCCGTTCCGGCGCCGAGGAGAGAAGACATCGATGTGAGTGCACCAACACTACACATACAGTAGAACATGCCAGGCATACAATACACCCCCCTTTATCCCTTTATCCCCCGATCCCCCCCCCCGATTACCCCCTAATCACCCCCCCCGTCACACTGACACCAAGCAGTTTTTTTTTCTGATTACTGCATTGGTGTCAGTTTGTGACAGTTAGTGTGGTAGGGCAGTTAGTATTAGCCCCCTGTAGGTCTAGGATACCCCCCTAACCCCTAATAAAGTTTTAACCCCTTGATCACCCCCCGTCGCCAGTGTCACTAAGCGATCATTTTTCTGATCGCTGTATTAGTGTCACTGGTGACGCTAGTTAGGGAGGTAAATAGTTATGTTCGCCGTCAGTGTTTTATAGCATCAGGGACCCCATATACTACCTAATAAAGGTTTTAACCCCTTGATTGCCCCCTAGTTAACCCTTTCACCAGTGATCACCGTATAACTGTTACGGGTGATGCTGGTTAGTTCGTTTATTTTTTATAGTGTCAGGGCACCCGCCGTTTATTACCGAATAAAGGTTTAGCCCCCTGATCGCCCGGCAGTGATATGCGTCGCCCCAGCGTCAGGTTAGCGCCAGTACCGCTAACACCCACGCACGCAGCATACGCCTCCCTTAGTGGTATAGTATCTGAACGGATCAATATCTGATCCGATGAGATCTATACTAGCGTCCCCAGCAGTTTAGGGTTCCCAAAAACGCAGTGTTAGCGGGATCAGCCCAGATACCTGCTAGCACCTGCATTTTGCCCCTCCGCCCGGCCCAGCCCAGCCCACCCAAGTGCAGTATCGATCGATCACTGTCACTTACAAAACACTAAACGCATAACTGCAGCGTTTGCAGAGTCAGGCCTGATCCCTGCGATCGCTAACAGTTTTTTTGGTAGCATTTTGGTGAACTGGCAAGCACCAGCCCCAAGCAGCATCAGGTTAGCGCGAGTATAAAAACAGTAAAAGGACTTCGCGCTTCAAATCTATCCCATAAATACTGACATTACTGTGACCTTATAGGTGCATCTATGAAGATTGTGAAAACGTAAACATCAACTGTGAATAAGCACAAACAGTATTCAATAAAATGGTCCAAATGTGCTAGTGAAAACATTTTCTTCATAAATAAAAAGTTCATAATGTACTCTTCTTAAATAAAAAGTTCATAATATTGTGTAACTGTGGCTGGGATCAAATATATGGGAAGTTGCAGGTGATGATCTTTTAATGGGGGGGCTCCGGTGAACCCGGGCTCTCTAACTTCTCACCTTAAAGGAAGCAAATGTGAGCATCAAATGTCTGCTTTGAAGGATCCTGTATGGTGTAGCTCATCGATAATTCAGGTGGAGTATCTCTAGTGGTTGGATTGTCCTCCCGGTATGCAAATACCTATCGAAATAGAGAGGAGGGGGGGAAGGGGGGTTGCCCACCTGGGCTCCACCGATCCGGTGGAATAGACAGGAAAGGGAGAGAGAGAGGCCTCCAATGGTGTAGTAATTTAAACAAAGTACTATTTATTAAGTGATTAGAGTGGTCTCTTAGATTTAAAACAATGTAAAAACAGCATATACAGCATTAAAACTCTGGAGCGGCGTCTGAGGCGCCTCCTTACTGACTTCCGGTTACGTCTGCTCTCTGCCACGCCCTACGTGTTACGTCACCGCTCGTGACTTCATCTGGGGACGTAACACGTAGGGCGTGGCAGAGAGCAGACGTAACTGGAAGTCAGTAAGGAGGCGCCTCAGACGCCGCTCCAGAGTTTTAATGCTGTATAATCTGTTTTTACAATCTTTTAAATGTAAGAGACCACTCTAATCACTTAATAAATAGTACTTTGTTTAAATTACTACACCATTGGAGGCCTCTCTCTCTCCCTTTCCTGTCTATTCCACCGGATCGGTGGAGCCCAGGTGGGCAACCCCCCTCCCCCCCCCTCCTCTCTATTTTGATAGGTATTTGCATACCGGGAGGACAATCCAACCACTAGAGATACTCCACCTGAGATATCGATGAGCTACACCATACAAGATCCTTCAAAGCAGACATTTGACGCTCACATTTGCTTCCTTTAAGGTGAGAAGTTAGAGAGCCCGGGTTCACCGGAGCCCCCCCCATTAAAAGATCATCACCTGCAACTTCCCATATATTTGATCCCAGCCACAGTTACACAATATTATGAACTTTTTATTTAAGAAGAGTACATTATGAACTTTTTATTTATGAAGAAAATTTTTTCACTAGCACATTTGGACCATTTTATTGAATACTGTTTGTGCTTATTCACAGTTGATGTTTGCGTTTTTACAATCATCATAGCTGCACCTATAAGGTCACAGTAATGTCAGTATTTATGGGATAGATTTGAAGCGCAAAGTCCTTTTACTGTTTTTTATTATATTGAGTGTAATGTGAACACTTTTGACTTTGCTGCAGTTCTTAGAGACATCATCACCATTCACTTACGCTATTATTTTGCACAATACCAACTTATTTGTTTATTTGTTTATTCACTACTATCTAATCTTAGATATAGACACATCCCTTTACTCTATATAGCGCAAGGGACACCATCACATTTAGGTTAGCGCCAGTACCGCTAACACCCACGCACGCACCGCACACCTCCCTTAGTGGTTTAGTATCTGAACGGATCAATATCTGATCCGATCAGATCTATACTAGCGTCCCCAGCAGTTTAGGGTTCCCAAAAACGAGTCAGGCCTGATCCCTGCAATCGCTAACAGTTTTTTTGGTAGCGTTTTGGTGAACTGGGAAGCACCAGCGGCCTGGTACACCCCGGTTGTAGCTAACCAGCGCTGCAGTAACACTTGGTGACGTGGCGAGTCCCATAAGTGCAGTTCAAGCTGGTGAGGTGGCAAGCACAAGTAGTGTCCCGCTGCCACCAAGAAGAAGACAAACAGGCCCTTCGTGCCCATAGTGCCCTTCCTGATGCATTCGCCAATCCTAATTGGGAACCCACCACTTCTGCAGCACCCGTACTTCCCCCGTTCACATCCCCAACCAAATGCAATCGGCTGCATGAGAGGCATTTTCTTTATGTCCTCCCGAGTACCCCTACCCAACGAACCCCCCCAAAAAAGATGTCGTGTCTGCAGCAAGCGCGGATATAGGCGTGACACCCGCTATTATTGTCCCTCCTGTCCTGACAATCCTGGTCTTTGCATTGGTGAATGTTTTGAACGCTACCATAAACTAGTTGAGTATTAGCGTAGGGTACAGACTAGGCACACTTTCACAGGGTCTCCCAAGATGCCATCGCATTTTGAGAGACCCGAACCTGGAACTGGTTGCAGTTATAAAAGTTACAGTTACAAAAAAAAGTGTAAAAAAAAAAAAAACACTAAAAAATATACCAAAAAAAAAAAAATAGTTGTCGTTTCATTGTTCTCTCTCTCTCTATTGTTCTGCTCTTTTTTACTGTATTCTATTCTGCAATGTTTTATTGTTATTATGTTTTATCATGTTTGCTTTTCAGGTATGCAATTTTTTATACTTTACCGTTTACTGTGTTTTATTGTTAACCATTTTTTTGTCTTCAGGTACGCAATTCCCGACTTTGAGTGGTTATACCAGAATGATGCCTGCAGGTTTAGGTATCATCTTGGTATCATTCTTTTCAGCCAGCGGTCGGCTTTCATATAAAAGCAATCCTAGTGGCTAATTAGCCTCTAGACTGCTTTTACAAGCAGTGGGAGGGAATGCCCCCCCACCGTCTTCCGTGTTTTTCTCTGGCTCTCCTGTCTCAACAGGGAACCTGAGAATGCAGCCGGTGATTCAGTCAGCTGACCATAGACCTGATCAGACTTAGATTTCGCCTGATGTAAACAGCGCCATTGGGAAATTGGGAAAGCATTTTATCACACCGATCTTGGTGTGGTCAGATGCTTTGAGGGCAGAGGAGAGATCTAGGGTCTAATAGACCCCAATTTTTTCAAGAAAGAGTACCTGTCACTACCTATTGCTATCATAGGGGATATTTACATTCCCTGAGATAACATTAAAAATTATTAAAAAAAATAAATAAATGAAAGGAACAGTTTAAAAATAAGATAAAAAAGCAAAAAAATAATAAAGGAAAAAAAAAAAAAAAGCACCCCTGTCCCCCCCTGCTCTCGCGCTAAGGCGAACGCAAGCATCGGTCTAGCGTCAAATGTAAACAGCAATTGCACCATGCTTGTGAGGTATCACCGCGAAGGTCAGATCGAGGGCAGTAATTTTAGCAGTAGACCTCCTCTGTAAATCTAACCTGTAAAGGCTTTTAAAAATGTATTTATTTTGTTGCCACTGCACGTTTGTGCGCAATTTTAAAGCATGTCATGTTTGGTATCCATGTACTCGGCCTAAGATCATCTTTTTTATTTCATTAAACATTTGGGCAATATAGTGTGTTTTATTGCATTAAAATTTAAAAAAGTGTGTTTTTTCCCCAAAAAATGCGTTTGAAAAATACTGTGTGAAACAAAAAAATGAAACACCCACCATTTTAATCTGTAGGGCATTTGCTTTAAAAAAATATATATAATGTTCGGGGGTTCAAAGTAATTTTCTTGCAAAAAAAAAATGTTTTCATGTAAACAAAAAGTGTCAGAAAGGGTCTTCAAGTGGTTAGAAGAGTGAGTAATGTGTGACATAAGCTTCTAAATGTTGTGCATAAAATGCCAGGACAGCTCAAACCCCCCCCCCCCAAATGACCCCATTTTGGAAAGTAGACACCCCAAGCTATTTGCTGAGAGGCATGTCAAGTCCATGGAATATTTTATATTGTGACACAAGTTGCGAGAAAAAGACAATTTTTTTTTTTTTTGCACAAAGTTGTCACTAAATGATATATTGCTTAAACATGCCATAGGAATATGTGAAATTACACCCCAAAATACATTCTGTTGCTTCTCCTGAGTACGGGGATACCACATGTGTGAGACTTTTTGGTAGCCTAGCCGCGTACGGGACCCCGAAAACCAAGCACCGCCTTCCGGCTTTCTAAGGGCTTAAATTTTTGATTTTACTCTTCACTGCCTATCACAGTTTAGGAGGCCATGGAATGCCCAGGTGGCACAACCCCCCCCCCCCAAATGACCCTATTTTGGAAAGTAGACACCCCAAGCTATTTTCTGAGAGGTATAGTGAGTATTTTGCAGACCTCACTTTTTGTCACAAAGTTTTGAAAATTGAAAAAAAAAAAATTTTTTTTTTGTCTTTCTTCATTTTCAAAAACAAATGAGAGCTGCAAAATACTCACCATGCCTCTCAGCAAATACCGTATATACTCGAGTATAAGTCGTTCCGAGTATAAGTCGAGGCCCTAATTTACCACAAAAAAATGGGAAAATGCATTGATCCGAGTATAAGACGAAGGTGAGAAATGCACAGCTACTGTAAGTGGAAAAAGATGGTCAACAATGCCCATCTGCAGCTGTATACCTCCCTGTGTCCTGTGCATATGTGTCATGTGTCCTGCATATGTGTCATGTGTCCTGTGTATATATGTGCATGTGTATATGTACCTGTGTCATGTGTATATGTGCATGTGTATATGTACCTGTGTCCTGTGTATGTGTCATGTGTATATGTACCTGTGTGCATGTGTCTGTGTGCATGTGTGTGCATCCTACCTGTGTCCTGTGCATCCTCCGTGCGCCGCTCTGCACTGATCACCGTGTAGTATTCGGCGGCCATTCACTGTTCAAAAGCTGCGCCTCCTCCTCGTCCAAAAAACTCCATTTCCCAGCAGTCAGCGGTCAGCCTATCACGGACATTCTCTCATCCTCATACCACGGACGAGGATGAGAGAATGTCCGTGATAGGCTGTACACTGACTGCCTATTACAGACGAGGAGGCGCGGCTTTTGAACTGTGAGAGCCGCTGCCGAGTCTATTCAGCACACGCTGGCCGCCGTCTGCCTGCATGACACGCTGATCATGTAGGCAGATGGCGGTGACTCGTGTATAAGTCGAAGGGGGCACTTTCAGCCCCAAAAAAGGGGCTGAAAAATTCGACTTATACTTGAGTATATACTTTAGCTTGGGGTGTCTACTTTCCAAAATGGTGTGATTTGGGGGGGGGGGGGGGGTTGTGCTACCTGGGCATTCCATGGTCTCCGAAACTGTGATAGACAGTGAAGAGTGAAATCAAAAATTTACACCTTTAGAAATCCTGAAGGCGGTGATTGGTTTTCGGGGCCCGCACGCGGCTAGGCTCCCAAAAAGTCCCACGCATGTGCTATCCCCATACTCAGGAGAAGCAGCTAAATGTATTTTGGGGTGCAATTCCACATATGCCCATGGCCTGTGTGAGCAATATATCATTTAGTGACAACTTTGTGCAAAAAAAAAAAAATTGTCACATTCCCGCAACTTATGTCAAAATATAAAATATTCCATGGACTCAACATGCCTCTCAGCAAATAGCTTGGGGTGTCTACTTTCCAAAATGGGGTCATTTGGGGGGGTGTTTGTGCCATCTGGGCATTTTATGGCCTTCAAAACTGTGATAGGTAGTGAGGAGCGAAATCAAAAATTTACGCCCTTAGAAATCCTAAAGGCGGTGATTGGTTTTCGGGGCCCCGTACGCGGCTAGGCTCCCAAAAAGTCCCACACATGTGGTATCCCTGTACTCAGGAGAAGCAGCTAAATGTATTTTGGGGTGCAATTCCACATATGCCCATGGCCTGTGTGAGCAATATATCATTTAGTGACAACTTTGTGCAAAAAAAAAAAAATTGTCACATTCCCGCAACTTATGTCAAAATATAAAATATTCCATGGACTCAACATGCCTCTCAGCAAATAGCTTGGGGTGTCTACTTTCCAAAATGGGGTCATTTGGGGGGGTGTTTGTGCCATCTGGGCATTTTATGGCCTTCAAAACTGTGATAGGTAGTGAGGAGCGAAATCAAAAATTTACGCCCTTAGAAATCCTAAAGGCGGTGATTGGTTTTCGGGGCCCCGTACGCGGCTAGGCTCCCAAAAAGTCCCACACATATGGTATCCCTGTACTCAGGAGAAGCAGCTGAATGTATTTTGGGATGCAATTCCACATATGCTGATGGCCTGTGTGAGCAATATATCATTTAGTGACAACTTTTTGTAATTTTTTTTTTTTTTTGTCATTATTCAATCACTTGGGACAAAAAAAAATAATATTCAATGGGCTCAACATGCCTCTTAGCAACTTCCTTGGGGTGTCTACTTTCCAAAATGGGGTCATTTGGGGGGGGGGGGTTTGTACTGCCCTGCCATTTTAGCACCTTTAGCACAGTCAAAAACTAAAAGCAAAATGTACCCTAGTTTGTAGACGCTATAACTTTTGCGCAAACCAATAAATATACGCTTATTGACGGTTTTTACCAAAGACATGTGGCCAAATACATTTTGGCCTTAATGTATGACTAAAATTGAGTTTATTGGATTTTTTTTTATAACAAAACAGAAAATTTCTTTTTTTTTTTTAATTTTTGCAGTCTTTTTTCGTTTATAGCGCAAAACATAAAAACCACAGAGGTGATCAAATAACATCAAAAGAAAGCTCTATTTGTGGGAAGAAAAGGACGCAAATTTCGTTTGGGTACAGCATTGCATGACCGCACAATTAGCAGTTAAAGCGACGCAGTGCCAAATTGTAAAAAGTGCTCTGGTCAGGAAGGGGGTAGATCCTTCGGGGGCTGAAGTGGTTGAAGGCGTTTCCTGTGGAGCGGGTCTCTACCTTTTTTTTTTTTTTTTTTATTCAATATTTTTTTATTCAAGCATTTTTACATTATACAGATCATCATACATTTTCCCAGAACCACGTTACTCACCCACTCCACCCCTCCCTCCTTTATATAAAACAGGAGAAGAAAGCTATCCAATATCTATAGATTCAAATAGGGAAGAGTCCCCTCACTCGGCCATCTTCCTTAAACTCATACCTACCACTTCCTTCCCAAGAATTCATACTCCGCCACCCCTACACATACTCACTTTCACACCTATCTTTCACCCTACACCCAGCACCTGCCTTTCCTTGCGTCACCATTCATCATTCTCTTTCCTTTTCCCCTTTTCCTACTACTGCATATCGTTTTTCCTAACCTTACTCACATCTCTTTAACTATTTGTATTCAATCTCTTTTTCTCCACCCAAAGTTTCCAGAGTTTTTCAAATTTCTTAAACGCGCCTTGTCTAATGTATGATGTTCTTTCCTTTAAAATCACTATATTCATTCCCACTCTCTGCTAGATGGCGGGACAGCAGATTGCCATCTCTGAGCAATGAGTTTCCTTGCCTGAAATAGGCATCTCAGGACTGCGAGCTGCGTATTTCCTGGTTTAACTTCTCCCTCTACCCAGCCCAGCACGCATAACATGGCTTCCATTTCTATAGAGACTTCAAATACCCGTTCTATAATTTCCACTATCTCCCTCCAATAACAGAACAACTTCGGGCATCTCCATAACATGTGGATCAGATCCCCCTCTGTCTTTCCGCACCTGGGGCAGGTTTCATCTGATCTTCGGCCGAACAGAAAAAGCTTGTGCGGAGTATGGTAGACTCTATACAGTAAAAATAAATGTGACATCCTCTGAGATGGGGACAATGAGACCAATGGGACTAATCCCAAAATTCTCTCCCACTGGAGTTCAGATATGCTCCCCACATCTTCCTCCCATTTTTCCTATGTGAGAAAGCATTTATTGGTCCCAAATTCCCCTTATATATACTCGGGTAGATTTTTGATATTAGACCTTTTGATGTTTTTGCATTGGTGACTTTCAGGAGTAATGGAATCTTACTCCATTCTATTATCCTACCTCTAAATTGTTCTTTCAATGCGTGCCTGACCTGTAGATATCTGAAAAACTAATTGTTCGGGATAGCATATTGTTTACTCAGTTCCTGGAAAGATTTTAGAGTACTATCTTGATAAAGCTGATTTATGTATTTTATTCCTTGTTTTTCCAATTCCTTAATTGTCCCCATCTTCTGCAATTCCCTCAGCTTGTTATTTTCCCATAGAGGGGTATAATCTGTGAGTCCCCTATACCCCAGTGTTTTCTTCGCAGCTTCCCAGACTCTCATCATTAAGTCCAGGGTAGGTAACCAACCCGAAAAGGATCCTGCCTCCAGTGTTTGGGTCTCTACCTTTAAGTTTTTGGGAACATGCATTTCTGAAAACTTATCATAGACAATCAACGTTAAAGCCATTATTAAGAAATCGCAACAGCGTTTATATTTTTTGTGACTCCTTAGGAAGAATGGCTTGGGAAGGAAGGTACTAAAGACCTTCTATCACTCTGCCATTGAGAGTACATTAACATATTGTATTCTAGTCTGGTATCCTAGTTGTACGTAGGCAGATAAAAATGCTCTAAAGAGTGGTTCGAACAGCACAGGAAATTGTAGGGTGTGAACTTGTTTGTCTAGAAGAAATATGTGAGACTCGTTGCCTTTGTAGAGCAGGAAAAATAGCGAGAGACCAGACTCATCCTGGTTGTCATTTCTTTGAATTATTGCCATCTGGGAGACGTTTTAAGGTGATTAAAACTAGAACAAATAGATTTAAAGAGAGCTTCTTTCCCAGGGCTATTAGGGCTATCAGTGCAAGAATGAAATGAAAGAGATCACATAGTCTTATTTTATTGTCTTGTTTATTTTTTAATATGAGAACACATCTATCTATCTATCTATCTATCTATCTATCTATCTATCTATCTATCTATCTATCTATCTATCTATTAGGGATGAGCCGAACACCCCCCGGTTCGGTTCGCACCAGAACCCGCGAACGGACCGCAAGTTCGCACGAACGTTAGAACCCCATTGACGTCTATGGGACTCGAACGTTCGAAATCAAAAGTGCTCATTTTAAAGGCTAATTTGCATGGTATTGTCCTAAAAAGGGTTTGGGGACCCGGGTCCTACCCCAGGGGACATGTATCAATGCAAAAAAAACTTTTAAAAACGGCCGTTTTTTCGGGAGCAGTGATTTTAATGATGCTTAAAGTAAAAAAAAAAAAGTGAAATATTCCTTTAAATATCGTACCTGGGGGGTGTCTATAGTATGCCTGTAAAGTGACGCGTGTTTCCCATGTTTAGAACAGTCCCTGCACCAAATGTCATTTTTAAAGGAAAAAATCTCATTTAAAACTGCTTGCGGGTTTAATGTCATGTCGGGTCCTGGCAATATGGATGAAAATCAGTGAGACAAACGGCATGGGTACCCCCCAGTCCATTACCAGGCCCTTTGGGTCTTGTATGGATATTAAGGGGAACCCCGCACCCAAATTAAAATAAGGAAAGGTCCCTATATACTCTGAACAGCAGTATACAGGCGGTGCAAACAAGACAGGGACTGTAGGTTTGTTGTTAAGTAGAATCTGTTTGTAATTTTGAACATTTTTAATGTGTTTAGCTCCAGCCAAAAAATCTTTTCTAAGCTTTTTGGAAAACATAGGGAAGGGTTATCACCCCTGTGACATTTGTTTTGCGTCTTTCCTCCTCTTCAGAAGATTTCACCTCACTTTTTTGTCCCAATGAAAAATGTTTTTTGAAAATTTGGGTTTTTTTGTGGAACAAGGATTGGAAAGCATCAGTGGAAAGGAGAAATTGTTTTCCCATATTAACTCTTACATGAGAGAATTTCCCTTCCTATGGGTAGATTTCATCTCACTTCCTGTTGTCTCCTTCCGTTTGCAAGTAGGAGTCGTTTGTAAGTTAGATGTTTGAAAGTAGGGTCCTGCCCTATATACTCAGCAGAAATTTGGGCCTTAGGTGTTGCTGTGGCCAAAACACTGTAAGCCCTCACAGGGCCCTGCTGTGAAATATTAGATCAAGAATTGTAATTACATGCCCCTGTTGAACAGGAGCTGAAAAATTAGGCCTTAGGCACTGGTGCTGGTGCCACAACACTGCAACCCCTCACAGACACTCTAGTTGGAACGCAGGAACGAGCACTGCTGCAAAGTATTGCATCAAAAATTGTAATTACACGCCCCTGTTAGACAGGGGCAGAAAAATTGGGCCTTAGGCACTGGTGCTGGTGCCACAACACTGCAACCCCTCACAGACACTCTAGTTGGAACGCAGGAACGAGCACTGCTGCAAAGTATTGCATCAAAAATTGTAATTACACGCCCCTGTTAGACAGGGGCAGAAAAATTGGGCCTTAGGCACTGGTGCTGGTGCCACAACACTGCAACCCCTCACAGACACTCTAGTTGGAATGCAGGAACGAGCCCTGCTGCAAAGTATTGCATCAAAAATTGTAATTTCACGCCCCTGTTAGACAGGGGCAGAAAAATTGGGCCTTAGGCACTGGTGCTGGTGCCACAACACTGCAACCCCTCACAGACACTCTAGTTGGAACGCAGGAACGAGCCCTGCTGCAAAGTATTGCATCAAAAATTGTAATTTCACGCCCCTGTTAGACAGGGGCAGAAAAATTGGGCCTTAGGCACTGGTGCTGGTGCCACAACACTGCAACCCCTCACAGACACTCTAGTTGGAACGCAGGAACGAGCCCCGCTGCAAAGTATTGCATCAAAAATTGTAATTTCACGCCCCTGTTAGACAGGGGCAGAAAAATTGGGCCTTAGGCACTGGTGGTGGCGCCCAGAACCAAAAATGTTCTTACAAGCTATCAGCGTGATGATTGAGGAGGAAGAGGATAATTACTCAGGGATAATCACTCAGCATCAGCATAGGCAGTCTTTGAAGGGATCTGAAAAAAATTATTCAGTTACATCAGCATCAGGTGCTTGGTAGCTGGTGGTGATCCAAGACTGATTCATTTTTATGAAGGTCAGCCGATCGACCGAGTCAGTGGACAGACGCACCCTGTGATCGGTTACCACGCCTCCAGCAGCACTGAATGTACGTTCCGAAAGAACGCTGGATGCAGGACAGGCCAGTAGCTCAATTGCATACTGTGCAAGCTCTGGCCAGTGATCCATCCTCAAGACCCAGTAACCCAGAGGATTTTCGGTGGGAAAGGTGTCCAAGTCTGATCTTGCCCCTAGGTATTCCTGCACCATGTAAAACAGACGCTGGAGATGGTTGCTGGAACCGATCATACCTTGGGGCTGCGGACCAAAAAATTGTCTGAACGCATCGGTCAGACGGCCACCTTCTCCACCGCTCCTTCTTTGACTGACCGAAGCCTCAGCAACACGTTGTCCAGAAACAGGAGTTTGTAACCTCCCAGTCTCTGGGAACGCGTTGCACAGACCTTTCTGCAAGGCCTCCCGAAGATGTTTCATCCTCTGCTCCCTCTGCGATGGCAAGATAAGGTCCGCAACCTTACCCTTGTAACGTGGATCAAGGAGGGTTGCCAGCCAGTATTGGTCCTTCTCCTTGATACCACGAATACGAGGATCCTTACGCAGGCTTTGCAGGATCAGGGAGGCCATGCAGCGTAGGTTTGCTGAGGCATTCGGTCCGGAGTCCTCTGGGTCACTAAGGACAACAACGTCCGCAGCCACCTCCTCCCAGCCACGTACAAGTCCATGTGTTCCTTGGGACTGATCCCTTAAAGACTGCTGATGCTGAGTGCCAGGCTCCACCTCCATACTGACACAATCTTCCTCCTCCTCCTCCTCCTCCTCCTCCTCGTCCTCTTCCTGTGTGATCGGCGGGCACGCAGGAACACTGTCTGGATAAAGGGGGCCTTGAGAGCTAAGGAAGTCCTCCTCTTCCTGCCTCTGTTCTGCCTCAAGTGCCCTGTCCATTATTCCACGCAGCGTGTGCTCCAACAGGTGGACAAGGGGGACAGTGTCACTGATGCATGCACTGTCAGTGCTCACCATCCTCGTGGCCTCCTCGAATGGTGACAGGACAGTGCATGCATCCCTGATCATGGCCCACTGGCGTGGGGAAAAAAAACCAAGGTCCCCTGACCCTGTCCTGGTGCCATAGTCGCACAGGTACTCATTGATGGCCCTCTGCTGCGTGTGCAGCCGCTGCAGCATGGCCAACGTCGAGTTCCACCTGGTGGGCATGTCACAGATTAGGCGGTTCTTGGGCAGGTTAAACTCCTTTTGGAGGTCCGTCAGCCGAGCACTGGCATTATATGACCGGCGGAAATGCACAGAGACTTTCCTGGCCTGCCTCAGGACATCCTGTAAGCCCGGGTACCTGCCCAAGAACCGCTGCACCACCAAGTTAAGGACGTGAGCCAAACAGGGCACATGGGTCAGTTGTCCCTGTCGGAGGGCAGAGAGGAGGTTGGTGCCATTGTCGCAAACCACCATTCCTGCCTTAAGTTGGCGTGGCGTCAACCACCTCTGAACCTGCCCCTGCAGAGCTGACAGAACCTCTGCCCCAGTGTGGCTCCTGTCCCCCAAGCACACCAGCTCAAGCACCGCATGGCATCTTTTGGCCTGCGTACTTGCGTAGCCCCTTGAACGCCTACGGAGCACCGCTGGTTCCGAGGAAGAGGCCATGGAGGAAGAAGAAGAGGAGGGGGTGGAGGAGAGAGGTGTGTCACAATCAGCATTTTGGAGGCGTGGTGGCGGAACAACCTCCAACACTACTGCACCTTGTCCTGCATCCTTCCCAGCTGCCAGCAGAGTCACCCAATGCGCCGTGAAACTTAAGTAACGTCCCTGTCCATGCCTGCTGGACCATGAGTCAGCGGTAATATGCACCTTACCGCTGACCGCCCTGTCCAGCGAGGCATGGACATTGCCTTCCACATGCCGGTAGAGAGCCGGAATCGCCTTCCGTGAGAAAAAGTGGCGTTTGGGTACCTGCCACTGAGGAACCGCACATTCCACAAACTCACGGAAGGGGGCAGAGTCTACCAACTGAAAAGGCAGCAGTTGAAGTGCTAGCAATTTTGCCAAGCTAGCATTCAACCGCTGGGCATGTGGATGGCTGGGAGCAAACTTCTTTCGGCGGTGCAGCAGCTGGGGCAGGGAAATTTGCCTGGTACAATCTGACGTCGGTGTACCAAAAGCAGATTGCCCACAAGTACTTGGCTGTGACACACCTAATTCTACACCTTCATTCCTCTCACTGCAGGTCTCAGAGAGGACTGAAGGTCTAGTGGGGTTGGAAATCTCAGCTGATGAGGAGCAAGGAGAGATCCTCTTTGTTCTTTGGTGTGGGTCTTTCAGATACGCTTGCCAACGAACTGCATGGCAGGTCAACATATGTCTGGTCAAGCATGTGGTACCCAAGCGGGAGATGTTTTGGCCACGCGAGATACGCTTGAGACATATGTTGCAAATAGCAGCGGTGCGATCTGATGCACTCGTCTCAAAAAAGGCCCACACCAAAGAACTTTTTGAATAACGCGCAGAGACTGCAGCGCCCTGCACATGTGGAGCTTTGGGGTGTGATGCAGTCAATGTGCTGCCCTTAGGCTGGCCCCTGGAGGGCATCCTGCCTAGTTGGTGATGTGCCACCTCCTCCTCCTCCTCCTCCTCCTCTCTCCTATCAGGCACCCACGTTGAGTCAGTGACCTCATCATCCCCTCCCTCCTCATCACTGGAGCAAACCTGGCAGTATGCTGCAGCAGGGGGAGCATGACTGCCAGATTGCTGTCCTTCTTGGGCACCCCCTCTGTCCGTGCTCATGTTACTGCCTTCATTGAGCTCAGTATCATCATCAGAGCCTTCCAAACGCTGGGCATCCTCCTGGAGCATGTACCCAACACTGTGGTCAAACAGTTCGAGGGAATCCTCATGAGGACATGGTGGAGCTAGGGAAGGAGTCACTGATGACATTGAGCTGAGGGAAGAGGCCGCTGCTTTGCCAGACAAAGCACCCTGGGCATGGGTGAGAGAGGATGAGGAGGATGAGGACGGCTTGGTCATCCACTCGACCAAGTCTTCCGCATGTTGCGGCTCAACACGGCCAGCTGCCGAAAAAAAGGCCAAGCGTGTCCCATGGCCACGTGCTGATGAGGATGCACCGTCTCCACGACCAGCACTAGACACAGAGCCTGCTTGCCCTCTCTTATTGGCTTGTGACTGTCTGCCTCTCCTTCTTGGCCTTCCAGACATACTAATGGCCTGTAGCTGCACTAAGCTGGGATAGAACACCTGTAATTTTCTTCAGGTAGCTTTATATACTGTAACCAGACAAGCCTGCCTGTCAGTAGGAAGATAACAGGAACGGATCTAGCTGAACACTGTGAGCAGGACGTACTGCACTAAATGTATATAGCAGGAACGGATCTAGCTGAACACTGTGAGCAGGACGCACTGTACTAAATGTAAATAGTCTAGCTGCCTGACCGTGGTACTAATAGGATCAAAAAGAACACCTGTAATTTTCTTAAGGTAGCTTTATATACTGTAACCAGACAAGCCTGCCTGTCAGTAGGAAGATAACAGGAACGGATCTAGCTGAACACTGTGAGCAGGACACACTGTACTAAATGTAAATAGTCTAGCTGCCTGACCGTGGTACTAATAGGATCAAAAAGAACACCTGTAATTTTCTTCAGGTAGCTTTATATACTGTAACCAGACAAGCCTGCCTGTCAGTAGGAAGATAACAGGAACGGATCTAGCTGAACACTGTGAGCAGGACGCACTGCACTGAATGTAAATAGCAGGAACGGATCTAGCTGAACACTGTGAGCAGGACGCACTGCACTGAATGTAAATAGCAGGAACGGATCTAGCTGAACACTGTGAGCAGGACGCACTGCACTAAATGTAAATACCAGGAACGGATCTAGCTGAACACTGTGAGCAGGACGCACTGCACTGAATGTAAATAGCAGGAACGGATCTAGCTGAACACTGTGAGCAGGACGTACTGCACTAAATGTATATAGCAGGAACGGATCTAGCTGAACACTGTGAGCAGGACGCACTGCACTGAATGTAAATAGCAGGAACGGATCTAGCTGAACACTGTGAGCAGGACGCACTGCACTAAATGTAAATACCAGGAACGGATCTAGCTGAACACTGTGAGCAGGACGCACTGCACTGAATGTAAATAGCAGGAACGGATCTAGCTGAACACTGTGAGCAGGACGCACTGCACTGAATGTAAATAGCAGGAACGGATCTAGCTGAACACTGTGAGCAGGACGCACTGCACTGAATGTAAATAGCAGGAACGGATCTAGCTGAACACTGTGAGCAGGACGCACTGCACTGAATGTAAATAGCAGGAACGGATCTAGCTGAACACTGTGAGCAGGACGCACTGCACTGAATGTAAATAGCAGGAACGGATCTAGCTGAACACTGTGAGCAGGACGCACTGCACTGAATGTAAATAGCAGGAACGGATCTAGCTGAACACTGTGAGCAGGACGCACTGCACTGAATGTAAATAGCAGGAACGGATCTAGCTGAACACTGTGAGCAGGACGCACTGCACTGAATGTAAATAGCAGGAACGGATCTAGCTGAACACTGTGAGCAGGACGCACTGCACTGAATGTAAATAGCAGGAACGGATCTAGCTGAACACTGTGAGCAGGACGCACTGCACTGAATGTAAATAGCAGGAACGGATCTAGCTGAACACTGTGAGCAGGACGCACTGCACTGAATGTAAATAGCAGGAACGGATCTAGCTGAACACTGTGAGCAGGACGCACTGCACTGAATGTAAATAGCAGGAACGGATCTAGCTGAACACTGTGAGCAGGACGCACTGCACTGAATGTAAATAGCAGGAACGGATCTAGCTGAACACTGTGAGCAGGACACACTGCACTAAATAGTCTAGATAGAAGATAACAGGAACGGATCTAGCTAAACTGAATACAGTGTATATATATATATGCAACACCTGGGATGCATATATATACACAATACACTGTAAGTGCAGCTAACTGACTGACTGTTCTGCCTAATCTATCTAACTCAAATCAAATGACACTGTCTCTCTCTCTCTCTATCTCTCAGCACACCGGAACACACACTACACAGGGCCGCCGTGCAGGCGGCCTTATATAGTGTGGGGTGTGTACTAAATCCCCTGAGCCATAATTGGCCAAAGCCACCCTGGCTTTGGCCAATTACAGCTCTCTCTACTGACGGCGCTGTGATTGGGTCATAGTGCATGCTTGGCCAATCATCAGCCAGCAATGCACTGCGATGCCGCAGTGAATTATGGGCCGTGACGCGCCACACGAATTTGGCGCGAACGGCCCATATCGTTCGCAATTCGACGGACGGTCGAACAGCCGATGTTCGAGTCGAACATGGGTTCGACTCGAACACGAAGCTCATCCCTACTATCTATCTATCTATCTATCTATCTATCTATCTATCTATCTATCTATCTATCTATCTATCTATCTATCTATCTATCTATCTATCTATCTATCTATCTATCCACACCATAAAGCTTTCTTAAAATATTTTTGAAAGAGGGGAAAGAAACACCCTAGGGTGTCTGAGAGAAAGGGGGAGATGTAAACAAAGAGAAAGAGGAAAGAAAAGAAAGAAAAATATATATATAAAAATATATATACAGTGTCTTGAAAAAGTATTCATACCCCATTGACATTTTCCACATTTTGCCATGATACAACCAAAAAACGTAAATGTATTTTATTGGGATTTTATGTGATAGACCAACACAAAGTGACACATAATTGTGAAGTGGAAAGAAAATGATAAATATTTTTCAAATTTTTTTACAAAAAAAAAAGAAAAGTGTGGCATGCATTTGTATTCAGCCCCCCTGAGTGAATATTTTGTAGAACCACCTTTCGCTGCAATTACAGCTGCAAGTCTTTTTGGAGAGGTCTCTACCATTTTTTCACATCTAGAGAGTGAAATTTTTGCCCATTCTTCTTAAAAAAATAGCTCAAGCTCTGTCAGATTGGATGAAGAGTGTCTGTGAACAGCAGTTTTCAAGTCTTGCCCAGATTCTTAATTGGTATTAGGTCTGGACTTTGACTGGGCCATTCTAACACATGAATATGCTTTGATCTAAACCATTCAATCGTAGCTCTGGCTGTATGTTTAGGGTCATTGTCCTGTTGGGAAGGGGAACCTCTGCCCCAGTCTCAAGTCTTTTGCAGGCTCTAATGCCGCGTACACACGGTCGTACTTTTCGTCTACAAAAGTCCAACAGACGCTGATGGACTAAAGCTGGCTGGTAATCCGATCGTGTGTGGGCTTCTCCGGACTTTCAACCGACTTTTTTAGCCTCAAATACGACGTACTTTAGATTTGAAACATGCTTCAAAACTTTTACTTCGTACCTACGACGGACCCCGAAATCCGCTCGTCTGTGTGCTAGTCCGACGGACAAAAAGCCACGCTAGGGCACCTATTGGCTACTGGCTATGAACTTCCTTATTTTAGTCCGGTGTACGTCATCACGTACGAATCCGACCGACTTTTGTGTGGTCGTGTGTAGGCAAGTCCGGTCGTTAGAAAGTAGGCCGCAAGTCCGCGGCAAGTCCACCGAAAGTCTGCCGGAAGTCTGTCCGACAGGCTGTCCGACTTTTGTAGACGAAAAGTACGACCGTGTGTACGCGGCATAATAGGTTTTCTTCTAAGATTGCGCTGTATTTGGCTTCATCCATCTTCCCATCAACTCTGACCAGCTTCCCTGTCCCTGCTGAAGAAAAGCATCCCCACAACATGATTCTGCCACCACCATGTTTCATGGTGGAGATGGTGTGTTCAAGGTGATGTGCAGTGTTAGTTTTCCACCACACATAGCGTTTTGCTTTTAGGCCAAAAAGTAAAATTTTGGTCTCATGTGACCAGAGCACCTTCTTTCACAAGTTTGCTGTGCCCCCCACGTGGCTTCTCGCAAACTGCAAAGGGGACCTCTTATGGCTTTTTTCAACAATGACTTTCTTCTTGCCGCTCTTTCATAAAGGCCAGATTTGTGGAGTGCACGACTAATAGTTGTCCTGTGGACAGATTCTCCCACCTGAGGTGTGGATCTCTGCAGCTCCTCCAGAGTTACCATAGGCCTCTTGACTGCTTCTCTGATTAATGCTCTCCTTGCCCGGCCTGTCAGTTTAGGTGGAGTGCCATGTCTTGGTAGGTTTGCAGTTGTGCCATAATCTTTTCATTTTCAAATGATGGATTGAACAGTGCTCCGTGAGATGTTCAAAGCTTGGGATAGTTTTTATAATCTAACCCTGCTTTAAACTTCTCCACAATTTTATCCCTGACCTGTCTGGTGTGTTCCTTGGCCTTCATAATGCTGTTTGTTCACTAAGGTTCTCTAACAAACCTCTGAGGGCTTCACAGAACATCTGTATTTATACTGAGATTAAATTACACACAAGTGGAACTGTGGGAGGAGGTGCTTAATTCTTATGTGGACATGGTTATCTCTGCCAGAGACAGGATGATCCAGTTGAGATATTTACACCAAATGTATAATACAACTCTTAGATTGTTTAATATGGGGAAGAGGGAGAATCCAATATGCCATAAATGTCTGATAGCTGAAGGATCATTCCTGCATATTTTATGGGAGTGCAATAGGATCCGCCCTCTTTGGTCCCAGGTCAGTCAGTTTATATTAATTTATCTTCTGAACATATGTAGTCCAATGATTGGGCTTTTGGGGATAATAGAGGATGAGCTGATGGACAAAAATGTAAGAACCCTTTTACAATTGTTTTTTTTTTCTGTCCGTAATTTAATTGCTATACATTGGATATGGACGGATTTCCTTACATTATCGGCCTGGAAATACTTGGTCAACTATGTTACCTTATACAGAATGACTTATGATGCTAGGGGGTGTCCAAAAAAATGTACCAGAATTTGGGCCAGATGGGTAGAATCCATGGAAACAGTGGCAGCCCTTAACCAGGGAAAGACACAGTAATATATATTGGAGGGTTTCTCTGGTCGTTTCTGGGATGCCGTATGCTTCCAGTCGACTTGAAATCAGATAAAATCTGCTAGTATTGAATAATATATGGTGTAAGGTAGTAGCTCACTCCAAATTCATTGGGGAGTTCTCCTCTTATGTTTTTGTTTCTTTTATGTTATTTTTTGATGTTCTTGGAAAAAAATGCTTTAAGTACGCATGCTGCTATCTGTAAAGGATGTATGGAATAATCCTATAGTGTCGGAAAAACACTGTTTTCTGTTATTCTGTATATTTAACCACTTCAGCCCCGACTGGGCCATTTTTTGCGATTCGGCACTGTGTCGATTTACAGTAACTGACAATTGTGCGGTCGTGCGAGGCTGCACCCAAACAAAAATGACTTCCTTTTTTCCCCACAAATAGAGCTTTCTTTTGGTGGTCTTTGATCGCCTCTGTGGTTTTTATTTTTTGCGCTATAAACAAAAAAAAGCAACAATTTTGAAAAAAACACAATATTTTGTACTTTTTGCTATTATAAATATCCCCATTTTTTTTAAAAGAAAAGCACATTTTTTCTCAGTTTAGGCCGATATGTATTCTTCTACATATTTTTGGTAAAAAAAATCGCAATAAGCGTATATTGATTGGTTTGCGCAAAAGTTATACCGTCTACAAAATAGGGGATAGATTTATAGCATTTTTATTATTATTCTTTTTTTACTAGTAATGGCGGCGATCTGCGATTTTTATTGGGACTGCGACATTATGGCGGACACATTGGACACTTTTGACACATTTTGGGACCATTGACATTTATACAGCGATCAGTGCTATAAAAATGCACTGATTACTGTAAAAATGTCACTGGCAGAGAAGGAGTTAACACTAGGGGGCGATCAAGGGGTTAACTGTGTTCCCTGCTACCTGTTTCTAACTGAAGGGGGAGAGGACTGACTAGAGGAAGTGACAGATCGTGGTGCCTAGCTAATAGGAACACACAATCTGTCACTCCTCTCAGAACAGGGATTTGTGTGTTTACACACACACTTCCCTGTTTCGCTTCTTGTGCTTGCGATCGCTTTGGCATCCCCGCAGTGCAGCAGTGCGCACGTGCCTGCTATCCTGATCCCGCGAGCCGATGTATAGCTATGACGGTTTGCGGGATCATGCCGACCTGCCGCAGTAAAATGACGGCGGCTGGTCGGCAAGTGCTTAAGTTCAGTAAACTACTTTTTTGCTTTGTGCATATGGCAAACAAAAAAACAAAAAAATAAGTACATTAAACACAGGTGGACTCTATTTACTAATTAGGTGACTTCTGGAGGCAATTGGTTTCACTAGATTTTAGTTAGGGGTATCAGAGTAAAGGGGCCTGAATACAAATGCATGCCACACTTTTCAGATATTTATTTGTAAGTAATGTTAAAAACCATTTATCATTTTCCTTCCACTTCACAATTGAGTGCCACTTTGTGTTGTCTGTTACATAAAATCCCAAAAAAAATATATTTATGTTTTTGGTTGTAACATGACAAAGTGTGGAAAATTTCAAGGGGTATGAATAATTTTTCAAGGCACTGTATATAGGTAGGAGTAGAGGAAGGGGAGGAATGATAGGACGAATGGAAGGGGTGGAGGTCCACGGTGGGGCGACGAGTCTTCAAATAGCATCCCATACAGGAGATGTTAGCAGGTTAAGATAGGGCGCTGGGATTTTGATGTGAGTTCATACAAAGAAATGAGAGGGCAAAAATATTTGTTTATCTAGGATGATTTCAAAACTCCTGCTACTCTCCCTGTCTTTTTTTTTTCACTACTCTCAGGTCAGACTATCTTAATAAGACTCTTCTGAATGAAACATTCCTTTCAGACCTGGCAGGAAATGTCCAAAGGTCAATAAACCTGCCTCATGCATTTGATCAGGTCTTAAGATTCTTATATCTGTTCTACAGCTCTTTGTTGATCCCCAGGATCTTGATCCAATTCTAGATACTTCCCTAATACTGGTCTTTTTTTAATGTTCTTCCTCTAATGTTTATTCTCACCCACTGAGTTTAACCACTTCAGCCCCGGGAAGGATTTACCCCCTTAATGACCAGGCAATTTTTTGCGATACGGCACTGCGTCGCCTTAACTCACAATTGTGTGCTCGTGAGAAGTTGTACCCAAACAAAATTGATGTCCTTTTTTCCCCACAAATAGAGCTTTCTTTTGGTGGTATTTGATTACCTCAGCGGTTTTTATTTTTTGCGCTATAAACAAAAAAAAGTGACAATTTTGAAAAAAAAACAATATTTTTTACTTTCTGCTATAATACATATCCCAAAAAATATAAAAAAACGAATTAATTTATCAGTTTAGGCCAATATGTATTCTTCTACATATTTTTGGTTAAAAAAATCGCAATAAGCGTGTATTGATTGGTTTGCGCAAAAGTTATAGCGTCTAGGGTCTGCGTCGCCCCAGGCAGCGTCAGATTAGTGCCAGTAGCGCTAATACCCACGCACCCACCATACGCCTCCCTTAGTAGTATAGCGTCTGAACACATCAATATCTGATCTGATCAGAACTATATTAGCGTCCCCAGCAGTTTAGGGTTCCCAAAAATGCAGTGTTAGCGGGATCAGCCCAGATACCTGCTAGCACCTGTGTTTAGCCCCTCTGCCCAGCCCAGCCCACCCAAGTGCAGTATAAATCGATCACTGTGACTTACAAAACACTAAACACATAACTGCAGCATTCGCAGAGTCAGACCTGATCCCTGCAAACGCTAACAGTTTTTTGGTAGCGTTTGAATCAGTCGCTGACAGTCAGGTGCTTTTTTTCTTGTGAGTCTCACTACTGTACCAGTAAATTTAGAGACCAAAATGTCAAATCAAAGGTACAGTAGTGAAGAGGCCTACACATTTCTGAGCATGACAGATAGTGAAGAAGAAGTCACTCATCTGTCAGATTAAGGCTCAGAATACAAACCTGTAGACAGCAGTGGCACCCTTACAGATAGCTCTGACGACGGAATTGTGTTCCCTGCCAAGGTCAGGCATACCAGACCCCGTTCTTCTGCTGTCATTGAGGTGCAAGAACCGCAGGTCCCTCGTATGGAGCAGAGAGCCAGTACCATCCTTCTGGTGAACTGGCAAGCGCCAGTGTCCTAGTACATCCTGGTCGTACATACAGCACTGCAGTATCACGTGGTGACGTGGCAAGTCCCATAAGCGCAGTTCAAGCTGGCGAGGTGGTAAGCACGAGTAGTGTCCCGCTGCCACCAAGAAGACAAAGACAGGCCCGTCGAGCCCATAGTGCCCTTTCTGCTGCATTCGCCAATCCTAATTGGGAACCCACCACTTCTACAGCACCTGTTCTTCCTCCATTCACTGGCCAACCCGGAATTCAGGTGGAAACAGTTGATTTTATGTCACTTGATTTTTTTTTTCACCGAAGATCTCTATAGATCTATTGTGGACCAAAGCAATTTATATGCTGGTCAATTCATCGCCCGCTAATCCCCAGCTGACCCTTGCCAGAGAATGGAAACCAATTACAGTTTCCGAATGTAAGACCTTCCTGGGCCTATCCCTCCTGGGCATAACTAAAAAGAGTGAGTTGCGGTCATATTGGTCCACTGACCCAATTCACCATATGCCCGTGTTCTCTGCCTCCATGACCAGGACACGATACGAGCAGATCTTGCGGTTCATGCATTTCAACGATAATGAACTCTGTCGTCCTCGGGGTGACCCTGAATTTGATCGTCTCTACAAAATTTTGGCCCCTCATAAACCACTTTAACCAATGTTTTGCAGCCTTGTTTACTCCCCATCAAGTTGTCTGCATTGATGAGTCCCCGATTAAGTTTTCTGGCCGCTTGTCTTCAAACAGTATCTTCCCAGCAAGTGCGCCAGATACGGGGTCAAGCATATACGATACTGGGGTATAGCGCTAGTAAGATTGTGTGGGACTTGGTGTCACCCTTATTCAGAAAGGGGTACCATTTGTATGTGGACAATTATTACACAAGCGTGCCACTTTTTAGTCACTTGTTTGATCATCAAATTGGAGCATGTGGCACCGTGCGATCTAATCACCGGGGCTTACCCCAGTGGCTTGTAGATTCCCGTCTTAGGCGGGGAGAGAGAGCCTGCTTGAGATGTAATAATTTGCTCGCTGTGAAGTGCTTTTGTGCTATACAAGCTTCAGAAGGAACTGGATCCTTCCTTAAATTCCAGGAAGAGATCATCACAGCCCTTCTGTTTCCAGACGGTGCTGTGGTCCAACTTCCCAATCTAAATGCAGTAAGTCGGCTGCATGGGAAACATTTTTCGCATGATCTCCCTGGTACCCCTACCCAAAGAACACCCCAAAGAAGATGTTGTGTCTGTAGAAAGCGCGGATATAGGCGTGGCACCCGCTTTTAGTGTCCCTCCTGTCCTGACCAACCTGTTCTTTGCATTGGTGACTGTTTCGAACACTACCACACACTAGTTGAGTATTAGCATAGGGTACAGCACCACACAGTCCTAGGCACACGTGCACAGGGTCTCGAAAGATGTGATGGCCATCACATTTTGAGAGACCCTAATCTGCAACGTTCAGTTTACAGTTTTTATAAAAGTGAAAAAAGTAAAAAAAAAACACATAAAAAAAAATAAAATAAAAAATAAAAAAATAGTTGTGGTTGTATTTTTCTTCTCTCTCTATTGTTCTCTCTCTTATGTTCGCTCTTTACTGTCCGCTCTACTGTTCGCTCACTATTGTTCTATATCTATCGTTCTCTCTGTTTTATTTTTACTATGTTTTATTGTATTTGCTTTGCAGGTATGGTATGTTATACTGTAATGTAGCAGGTACACCATCCAGCTGCAGCACGGGTTTATTTATCTTGACAGCAACAGCGTTTGCTCCCACGATACATAAAGCTGTGACTCCAGCGCTGTCGGAGGTGATTTCACCACCACAGTTAAGAAAAAGAGCATATATACCAAAGCATGGGGGCAGGGGTGGAGGAGCGATTTGCTCCTAACATTAGGGGTGGATTGCCCCCATGCTTCGTCATATATTTTTTTAGGCACAGATTGCAATGATTTATTTTTATTAGGTTTTATTGTATTTTCTTTGCAGGTATGGTAAGTCTTATGCCACGTACACACGGTCAGACATTGATCGGATATTCCGACAACAAAATCCTAGGATTTTTTCCGACGGATCTTGGCTCAAACTTGTCTTGCATACACACGGTCACACAAAGTTGTCGGAAAATCCGATCATTCTGAACGCGGTGACGTAAAACACGTACGTCGGGACTATAAACGGGGCAGTAGCTAATAGCTTTCATCTCTTTATTTATTCTGAGTAGGGATGAGCCGAACACCCCCCTGTTCGGTTCGCACCAGAACATGCGAACAGGAAAAAAGTTCGCTCGAACACGCGAACACCGTTAAAGTCTATGGGACACGAACATTAATATTTAAAAGTGCTAATTTTAAAGGCTTATATGCAAGTTATTGTCATAAATAGTGTTTGGGGACCTGGGTCCTGCCCCAGTGGACAAGGATCAATGCAAAAAAAAGTTTTAAAAATGGCCGTTTTTTCAGGAGCAGTGATTTTAATAATGCTTAAAGTCAAACAATAAAAGTGTAATATCCCTTTAAATTTCGTAGCTGGGGGGTGTCTATAGTATGCCTGTAAAGGGGCGCATGTTTCCTGTGTTTAGAACAGTCTGACAGCAAAATGACATTTCGAAGGAAAAAAAGCCATTTAAAACTACCCGCGGCTATTGCATTGCTGACAATACACATAGAAGTTCATTGATAAAAACGGCATGGGAATTCCCCACAGGGCAACCCCGAACCAAAATTAAAAAAAAAAAAATGACGTGGGAGACCCCCTAAATTCCATACCAGGCCCTTCAGGTCTGGTATGGATATTAAGGGGAACCCCGGCCAAAATTTTTTAAAAAAATGACGTGGGGTTCCCCCTAAATTCCATACCAGACCCTTATCCGAGCACGCAACCTGGCAGGCCGCAGGAAAAGAGGGGGGGACGAGAGTGCGCCCCCCCCTCCTGAACCTACCAGGCCACATGCCCTCAACATTGGGAGGGTGCTTTGGGGTAGCCCCCCAAAACACCTTGTCCCCATGTTGATGAGGACAAGGGCCTCATCCCCACAACCCTGGCCGGTGGTTGTGGGGGTCTGCGGGCGGGGGGCTTATCGGAATCTGGAACCCCCCTCTAACAAGGGGACCCCCAGATCCCGCCCCCCCCCTGTGTGAAATGGTAAGGGGGTACTTACCCCTACCATTTCACTAAAAAACTATCAAAAATGTTAAAAATGACAAGAGACAGTTTTTGACAATTCCTTTATTTAAATGCTTCTTCTTTCTTCTTTCTTCCTTCATCTTCTTCTGGTTCTTCTGGCTCTTCTGGTTCTTCCTCCGGCGTTCTCGTCCAGCATCTCCTCCGCGGCGTCTTCTATCTTCTTCTCCTCGGGCCGCTCCGCACCCATGGCATGAGGGGAGGCTCCCGCTCTTCATCTTCTTCTTCATCCTCTTCTCTTTTTTCTTCTTCTCTTCTTTATTTTCTTCTCCGGGCCGCTCCTCACCCATGCTGGCATGGAGGGAGGCTCCCGCTGTGTGACGGCGTCTCTTCGTCTGATGGCTCTTAAATAACGGGGGCGGGGCCACCCGGTGACCCCGCTCCCCTCTGACGCACAGTGACTTGACAGGGACTTCCCTGTGACGTCACGGGGAATGCCACAGGGTAGGCCCGTCATGTCCCGTGCGTCAGAGGGGGCGGGGTCACTGGGTGGCCCCGCCCCCCGTTATTTAAGAACCGTCAGATGAGGAGACGCGTCACACAGCGGGAGCCTCCCTCCATGCATGGGTGCGGAGCGGCCCGGAGAAAAAAATTAAGAAGAGAAGAAGAAAGAAGAGAAGAGGATGAAGAAGATGAAGAGAAGAGCGGGAGCCTCCCCTGATGCCATGGGTACAGAGCGGCCCGAGGAGAAGAAGATAGAAGACGCCGCGGAGGAGATGCTGGACGAGAACGCCGGAGGAAGAACCAGAAGAGCCAGAAGAACCAGAAGAAGATGAAGGAAGAAAGAAGAAGCATTTAAATAAAGGAATTGTCAAAAACTGTCTCTTGTCATTTTTAACATTTTTGACAGTTTTTTAGTGAAATGGTAGGGGTAAGTACCCCCTTACCATTTCACACAGGGGGGGGCCAGGATCTGGGGGTTCCCTTGTTAAAGGGGGCTTCCAGATTCCGATAAGCCCCCCGCCCGCAGACCCCCACAACCACCGGCCAGGGTTGTGGGGATGAGGCCCTTGTCCTCATCAACATGGGGACAAGGTGTTTTTTGGGGCTACCCCAAAGCACCCTCCCAATGTTGAGGGCATGTGGCCTGGTAGGTTCAGGAGGGGGGGGCGCACTCTCGTCCCCCCCTCTTTTCCTGCGGCCTGCCAGGTTGCGTGCTCGGATAAGGGTCTGGTATGGATTTTTGGGGGGACCCCACGCCGTTTTTTTTTTTTTTTGGCGCGGGGTTCCCCTTTAAATCCATACCAGACCTGAAGGGTCTGGTATGGAATATAGGGGGAACCCCACGTCATTTTTTTAAAAAATTTTGGCTGGGGTTCCCCTTAATATCCATACCAGACCTGAAGGGCCTGGTATGGAATTTAGGGGGTCTCCCACGTCATTTTTTTTTTTTAATTTTGGTTCGGGGTTGCCCTGTGGGGAATTCCCATGCCGTTTTTATCAATGAACTTCTATGTGTATTGTCGGCAATGCAATAGCCGCGGGTAGTTTTAAATGGCTTTTTTTCCTTCGAAATGTCATTTTGCTGTCAGACTGTTTTAAACACAGGAAACATGCGCCCCTTTACAGGCATACTATAGACACCCCCCAGGTACGAAATTTAAAGGGATATTACACTTTTATTGTTTGACTTTAAGCATTATTAAAATCACTGCTCCTGAAAAAACAGCCGTTTTTAAAACTTTTTTTTGCATTGATCCATGTCCCCTGGGGCAGGACCCGGGTCCCCAAACACTTTTTATGACAATAACTTGCATATAAGCCTTTAAAATTAGCACTTTTGATTTCTCCCATAGACTTTTAAAGGGTGTTCCGCGGCATTCGAATTTGCTGCGAACACCCCAAATTGTTCGCTGTTCGGCGAACTTGCGAACAGCCAATGTTCGAGTCGAACATGAGTTCGACTCGAACTCGAAGCTCATCCCTAATTCTGAGCATGCGTGGCACTTTGTGCGTCGGATTTGTGTACACATGATCGGAAATTCCGACAACGGATTTTGTTGTCGGAAAATTTTATAGCCTGCTCTCAAACTTTGTGTGTCGGAACATCCGATGGAAAATGTGTGATGGAGCCTACACACGGTCGGAATTTCCGACAACAAGGTCCTATCACACATTTTCCGTCGGAAAATCCGACCGTGTGTACGGGGCATAACTGTTATACTGTAATGTTACTTGTTTTATTGTTAACCATCATTTGCTTAGCAGGTACGCCATTCAGCTGCAGCAGGGGTTTATTTATCTTGACAGCCACAGCGTTTGTTCCTATGATATGTAAAGCCACGACCTCAACGCTGTCAGAGGTGATTTCACCACCACAGTTAAAAAAAAATGGTGCATGTATGCCCATCATTAGAAGTGGGTGGATGAAGGGCGGTATTCTAATGGTGGGCATACCCACCTATCAATCTCTTTTTTTCGTTCAGCCCACAGGCTGCATGAAAAAAAAACATTACAATGTATGCCCAACACTGGACTTTGAGTGGTTATACCAGAATGATGCCTGCAGGTTTAGGTTACATCTTGGTAACATTCTTTTCAGCCAGCGGTCGGCTTTCATGTAAAAGCAATCCTAGTGGCTAATTAGCCTCTAGACTGCTTTTATAAGCAGTGGGAGGGAATGTCCCCCACACCGTCTTCCATGGTTTTCTCGGGCTCTCCTGTCCCAACAGGGAACCCCAGAATGCAGCCGGTGGTTCTGCCAGCTGACCATAGAGCTGATCAGAGACCAGAATGGCTTCAATCATCTCTATGTCCTAAGAAACCAGAAGCTACGAGCATTTCATGACTTAGGTTTCGCCGGATTTAAACAGCGCCATTGGGAAATTGGCAAAGCATTTTAACACAACGATCTTGGTGTGGTCAGATGCTTTGAGGGCAAAGGAGGGATCTAGGGTCTAATAGACCCCAATTTTTTTCAAAAAAGAGTACCTGTCACTACCTATTGCTATCATAGGGGATATTTACATTCTCTGAAATAACTATAAAAATGATAAAAATATGATAAAAAAAGCAAAATAAATAATAATAAAAAAAAAAGAACCCCTGTCCCCCCATGCTCAAAGGAAAATGCAAGCATCGGTCTGGTGTCATGTTTTAAACAGCAATTGCACCATGCATGTGAGGTATCACTGTAAGGGTCAAATCGAGGGCAGTGATTTTAGCAGTAGACCTCCTCTGTAAATCTAAAATGGTAACCTACAGTGGCTTGCGAAAGTATTCGGCCCCCTTGAACTTTTCAACCTTTTGCCACATTTCAGGCTTCAAACATAAAGATATAACATTTTTATTTTTTGTGAAGAATCACCAACAAGTGGGACACAATTGTGAAGTGGAACGAAATCTTTTGGATTTTTGAAACTTTTTTAACTAATAAAAAAATTAAAAGTGGGGCGTGCAAAATTATTCGGCCCCCTTGTGTTAATACTTTGTAGAGCCACCTTTTGCTGCGATTACAGCTGCAAGTCGCTTGGGGTATGTCTCTATCAGTTTTGCACATCGAGAGACTGAAATTCTTGCCCATTCTTCCTTGCAAAACAGCTCGAGCTCAGTGAGGTTGGATGGAGAGCGTTTGTAAACAGCAGTTTTCAGCTCTTTCCACAGATTCTCGATTGGATTCAGGTCTGGACTTTGACTTGGCCATTCTAACACCTGGATATGTTTATTTGTGAACCATTCCTTTGTAGATTTTGCTGTATGTTTGGGATCATTGTCTTGTTGGAAGATAAATCTCCGTCCCAGTTTCAGGTCTTTTGCAGACTCCAACAGGTTTTCATCCAGAATGGTCCTGTATTTGGCTGCATCCATCTTCCCCTCAATTTTAACCATCTTCCCTGTCCCTGCTGAAGAAAAGCAGGCCCAAACCATGATGCTGCCACCACCATGTTTGACAGTGTGGATGGTGTGTTGAGTGTGATGAGCTGTGTTGCTTTTACGCCAAACATATTGTTTTGCATTATGGCCAAAAAGTTCGATTTTGGTTTCATCGGACCAGAGCACCTTCTTCCACATCTTTGGTGTGTCTCCCAGGTGGCTTGTGGCAAACTTTAGACTAGACTTTTTATGGATATCTTTGAGAAATGGCTTTCTTCTTGTCACTCTTCCATAAAGGCCAGATTTGTGCAGTGTATGACTGATTGTTGTCCTATGGACAGACTCTCCCACCTCAGCTGTAGTTCTCTGCAGTTCATCCACAGTGATCATGGGCCTCTTGACTGCATCTCTGATCAGTCTTCTCCTTGTCTGAGCTGAAAGTTTAGAGGGACAGCCAGGTCTTGGTAGATTTGCAGTGGTCTGATACTCCTTCCATTTCAAAATGATCGCTTGCACAGTGCTCCTTGGGATGTTTAAAGCTTGGGAAATCTTTTTGTATCCAAATTCGGCTTTAAACTTTTCCACAACAGTATTACGGACCTGCCTGGTGTGTTCCTTGGTCTTCATGATGCTCTCTGCGCTTTCAACAGAACCCTGAGACTATCACAGAGCAGGTGCATTTATACAGAGACTTGATTACACACAGGTGGATTCTATTTATCACCATCAGTCATTTAGGACAACATTGGATCATTCAGAGATCCTCGCTGAACTTCTGGAGTGAGTTTGCTGCACTGAAAGTAAAGGGGCCGAATAATTTTGCACGCACCACTTTTCAGTTTTTTAATTGCTAAAAAAGTTTAAAATATCCAATAGATTTCGTTCTACTTCACAATTGTGTCCCACTTGTTGGTGATTCTTCACAAAAAATTACAATTTTATATCTTTATGTTTGAAGCCTGAAATGTGGCAAAAGGTTGAAAAGTTCAAGGGGGCCGAATACTTTCGCAAGCCACTGTATAAAGGCTTTTAAAGGCTTTTAAAAATGTATGTAGTTTGTCGCCGCTGCACGTTTGTGCGCAATTTTAAAGCATGTTGTGTTTTATATCCATGTACTCGGCATAAGATCATCTTTTTTATTTTATCAAACATTTGGGCAATATAGTGTGTTTTAGTGCATTAAAATTTTAAAAAGTGTGTTTTTTCCAAAACAATTGCGTTTGAAAAATCACTGCGCAAATACTGTGTGAAAAAAAATTGCAACACCCACTATTTTAATCTGTAGGGTCTTTGCATTAAAAAAAATAAAAAATGTTTGGGGGTTCAAAGTAATTTTCTTGCAAAAAAAATATATTTTTTCATGTAAACAAAAAGTTTCAGAAAGGGCTTTGTCTTCAAGTGGTTAGAAGAGTGGGTGATGTGTGACATAAGCTTCTAAAGGTTGTGCATAAAATGCCAATGTTCTATTTCTAAAGTCTGTCTGATTTTTCGACAGGAAAGGTCCGATGAAGCCCACACACGATCAAATTGTCCGGTAGATTCGTTCCGTCGGACATTTGCTGTCGAAAAGTCCGGTCGTGTGTACACGGCATATAAAATCCTGAAGGAGGTGATTGGTTTTCGGAGTCCTGTACATGGCTAAGCTCCCAAAAAGTCTCACACATGTGGTATCCCTGTACTCAGGAGAAGCAGCAGAATGTATTTTGGGGTGTCATTCCACATATGCCCATGCCATGTTTGAGCAATATATCATTTAGAGCCCTTGCACACTGGGGCGGTTTGCAGGCGCTATTGCGCTAATAATAGCGCCTGCAAACCGTCCCGAAAGTGCCGCTACTGTCATTCCAGTGTGAAAGCCCCGAGGGCTTGCACACTGGAGCGATGCGCTGGCAGGACGGTAAAAAAAGTCCTGCCAGCAGCATCTTCGGAGCGGTGAAGGAGCGGTGTGTATACCGCTCCTTTACCGCTCCTGCCCATTGAAATCAATGGGACGGCGCGGCTATACCGCCGGCAAAGCGCCTCTGCAGAGGCGCTTTGCGGTGGTATTTAACCCTTTCTCGGCCGCTAGCGGGGGTAAAACCGCCCCGCTAGCGGCCGAATACCGACGGTAAAACGCCGCTAATAATAGCGGCGTTTTACCGCCGACGCCGCCCCCCGCCCCAGTGTGCAAGGGCTCTTAGTGACAACTTTGTGCAAAAAAAAATAATGTTAATTTTCCCGCAACTTGTGGCAAAATATAAAATACTCCATGGACTCAATATGCCTATCAGCAAATAGCTTGGGGTGTCTACTTTCCAAAATTAGGTCATGGGGGGGGGGTGCTATCTTGGCATTTTATGGCCTTCAAAACTGTGATAGGTAGGGAGGAGTGAAATCAAAAATTTACACCCTTAGAAATCCTGAAGGGGGTGATTGGTTTTCGGGGTCCTGTAAATTGCTAGGCTCCCAAAAAGTCTCACACATGAGGTATCCCCATACTCAGGAGAAGCAGCAGAATGGATTTTGGGGTGTAATTCCACATATAGTCATGGCATGTGTGAGCAATATATCATTTAGTGACAACTTTGTGTAATTTTCTTTTCTTTTTGTCATTTTTCAATCACTTGTGACAAAAAAATAAAATATTCAATGGGCTCAACATGCCTCTCAGCAATTTCCTTGGGTGTCTACTTTCCAAAATGGGGTCATTTGGGGGGGGGGGGTTGTACTGCCTTGCCATTTTAGCACCTCAAGAAATGAGTCATAAACTAAAAGCTGCGTAAATTCCAGAAAATGTACCCTATGTTGTAGACGCTCTAACGTTTGCGCAAACCAATAAATATACACTTATTGACATTTATTTTACCAAAGACATGTGGCTGAATAAATTTTGGCCTAAATGTATGACTAAAATTGAGTTTATTAATTTTTTTTATAACAAAAAAGTAGAAAATATAATTTTTTTCAAAATTTTCAGTCTTTTTCCGTTTATATCTCAAAAAATAAAAATCGCAGAGGCAATCAAATACCATCAAAAGAAAGCTCTATTTGTGGGAAAAAAAAGGACGCAAATTTCGTTTGGGTACAGCATTGCAGGACCGTGCAATTACCAGTTAAAGCAGCGCAGTGTCAAATTGAAAAAAGTGCTCTGGTCGTTGAGCAGCCAAATCCTCCTGGGCTGAAGTGGTTAATGTGTAGAGGAGGATTTGTATCCAGTGGCTTATTTGAACAGTAAGTTACATTTAGTAAGACTACCTTCAGCAGATGATAGTCTAGTGCTGAAACCCAAAAAGAGCCCTCTATTTTAAATGTTTTGTTAGAGTTACCCTGTTTGGACTGTAGAAATTGTTGGAATGCAATGAAATTTACCCTGGACACAAGACATGCAGCTGAAAGTTACAGTAGGCATCTGCTATAACTTTGTAAAACATAGCATCAACCATAAAGACATTTTTTTGTTTGATTGACAAAACAGCCGTGAACATAAAGAAGCAAAAATGTGAAATTATATAATTATATATGAAGAACAGAAAATCAGAGAACAAAATTTCACAACAGGTACAGTACAATACATTAAAATGCAGTATTATTACCCACGTGTTATATAATTGTGATTATATTTAAGGATAGGTATGACTGAATGCGAGTTAATTTGGGATATTCATTTGTAATTTACTTATAACAGTACATGATAGATTAAAATGTTCACTCTGACAACATGCAATGTGGTCCATTACACAGTGAAATAACCTGTCATCCTCTATGTATATCATTAAAGACACATTTGTAATGGTGCATTAGTAGATACACAATGCATTTGACCCAGTTAAAATCTGGCATCCATTTGCTACATGATAAATACTTGAGTGGAGGCTGTATTGAATATTGTTATATTGACATCAAACATGATGCACCTCGTTTTTCAGTGGACAAATAAATGGATTATTATTCACTTTTATAAAAGCATTATTATCTGTGATTGTAGTGAAAATGTGCTTTGGAAACCACATCATTTAGTAGCAGATGAAATGTATGGTTTAGCCACAAATTATTTTTGTGTCAAAGGTTTAATTATGTTAAAGAGGAAAATGCAATGAATTGCCTTTAGGATATATGTAACTTAAAACAGCATCAGTATCAGCAGTCTTTATTGAAGATTTTTATGTTAGGCCAATTCATATTAAAAGTTTAAAGGGCCTACATGCAGAAGCTTAGCCAAACCATAGATTTAAAAGAAAATGGGCTATTGAAAAAAAAAGCAGCATGGGGTGCACACAGGGCCGATTCTAGTGTCACAGGCGCCTGTGTGCAGAAATATTTCTGACGCCCCCACATGGGCGTGGTTACTTTACTAACTCCTCCACTTTGGCAGGGGGGGTCACAGTGGCACTATTTGATGGGCACAGTGACAGCATGTGATGTGGCACTATTTGATGAGCACAGTGACAGCATTTACTGTGGCATTTTTGATGGGCACAGTGGTAGCATTTACAGGGCACAGTGACTGCATTTGATGGCACAGTGGCTGCGTTTGATAGGCACAGTGACTGCATTTGATGACACAGTGGCTGCGTTTGATGGGCACAGTGGCTACGTTTGATGGGCAAGGTGGCTGAGTTTGTGGGCACAGTGGCTGCATTTGATGGGCACAGTGGCTGTATTTGATGGGGACAGTGGCTGCGTTTGATGGGCACAGTGGTTGCTTTTGATGGTGACAGTAGAGGCGTTTGATGGACACAGTGGCTGCGTTTGATGGGCACAGTGGCTGCATTTGATGGCACACTTGCTGCGTTTGATGGGCACAGTGGCTGCGTTTGATGGGCACAGTGGCTGCGTTTGATGGGCACAGTGGCGGCATTTGATGAGCACAGTGGCAGCGTTTGATGGGCACAGTGGCTGCGTTTGATGGCACAGTGGCTGCGTTTGATGGTCACAGTGGCAGCATTTGATGGTCACAGTGGCAGCGTTTGGGCACAGTGGCTGCGTTTGATGGGCACAGTGGCTGCGTTTGATGGGCCCGTTGGCTGCGTTTGATGGTAGGGCACAGTGGCTGCATTTGATGCACAGTGGCGGCATTTGATGGGCACAGTGACTACCTTTTATGGGCACAGTAGCTGCGTTTGATGGGCACAGTAGCTGCGTTTGATGGGCACAGTGGCTGCGTTTGATGGTTTTGGCACAGTGGCTGCGTTTGATGGCACAACTTACTTACATGGCAAGGCTAAGGGTCAATTCCGAGCCTCCAGAAGAGTGTCAGGCAGCGGCAGGTGGACAGCTGCTCAGATGAGCTCAGTCACTCACAGCAAGGCAGGCTCAGGCAGCTCTCTTCAGATGTGCTCCGCTCCCCTCCCTCTGAGTCACGCTGTCTAAAGAACATGGCAGAGGTAGGTGGAACTATTTTATTAGCCGCGGAGGCGGCGCACTTTAAATGCTGGGGCATCCGTGGCACACTCTGAATGCTGGCGCGGCCGCGGTGGGCTCTGAACGCTGGGGCAGCCACAGCGCACTCTGAATGCTGGGGCGGCCGCGGCCTCTGACATCACTGGTTGCTAGACGCCGGGCACCAGGCGATTTTAGAAACCAGTGCAGTGCACAGCAGAGGCAGTCGGCAAGTTAAGTGAGTTCCATAGCTTCAACGCCCCTCCTCTGCAGCAGCTTGCAGCAGCTTGCAGCAGCTTGCAGCGCTGGAACGCGGCGCACCCCGTGCACCGGCCCAGGATCGCCCCTGGGTGCACAGAACCATAGATAAATAATCTAGTTCTAAAAATGAACCTAGTGCCTTGGATTTGCAGAACACCAGGCTTGTTATCAGTGCACATTTAGAAGAAAGCAAGAAATATACCATAAATGAGGTAACCGAAGCATATGCAATGCCATATTGCATGCATAGCTAAATATACTTTTAAATGCTTTTGTTACTTTAATCTTAGCTGTAGGTGTTTTAAAGAACAGTGTTGGATGCTATTGATTAAGCTTGACACATTGATCATTTCCAAATGGCAGGTTATCAATTATGCTAAAAGGTGATCTGGTTGCACTCTAAACTTTTTTTCTTTTTTACCATGGAGGAATCTTTGAAATAATTTTCAGGACTCAGGGAACTCCTACTAAAATTGTAGATAAATAAATACAAGGAAAAGGAATACAAGGAAAAGGGGATTTCTGGTGCTCTCTTACCCACTCAAAAACAGACATTCAAACTGTCTCTTTACATTTGTGGAGAGGAAAGAAGTAGCATTTTACATTGGTGTCCAATAGGGATGAGCCGAACAACCCCCGGTTCGGTTCGCACCAGAACCTGCGAACGGATCGAAAATTTGCACGAACGTTAGAACCCCATTGACGTCTATGGGACTCGAACGTTCGAAATCAAAAGTGCTCATTTTAAAGGCTAATTTGCATGGTATTGTCCTAAAAAGGGTTTGGGGACCCGGGTCCTACCCCAGGGGACATGTATCAATGCAAAAAAAACGTTTAAAAACGGCCGTTTTTTCGGGAGCAGTGATTTTAATGATGCTTAAAGTAAAAAAAAAAAAGTTAAATATTCCTTTAAATATCGTACCTGGGGGGTGTCTATAGTATGCCTGTAAAGTGGCGCGTGTTTTTCACATGTTTAGAACAGTCCCTGCACCAAATGTCATTTTTAAAGGAAAAAATCTCATTTAAAACTGCTTGCGGGTTTAATGTAATGGCGGGTCCTGGCAATATGGATGAAAATCAGTGAGACAAATGGCATGGGTACCCCCCAGTCCATTACCAGACCCTTTGGGTCTTGTATGGATATTAAGGGGAACCCCGCACCCAAATTAAAATAAGGAAAGGTGTGGGGCCACCAGGCCCTATATACTCTGAACAGCAGTATACAGGCGGTGCAAACAAGACAGGGACTGTAGGTTTGCTGTTAAGTAGAATCTCTTTGTAATTTTGAACGGGTACATTTTTAACGTGTTTAGCTCCAGCCAAAAAAATATTTTTTAAGCTTTTTGGAAAACATAGGGAAGGGTTATCACCCCTGTGACATTTGTTTTGCTGTCTTTCCTCCTCTTCAGAAGATTTCACCTCACTTTTTGTCCCAATGACAAATGTTTTTTTGAAAATTTGGGGTTTTTTGTGGAACAAGGATTGGAAAGCATCAGTGGAAAGGAGAAATGTTTTTCCCATATTAACTCTTACAGGAGAGAATTTCCCTTCCTAGGGGTAGATTTCATCTCACTACCTGTTGTCTCCTTCCGTTTGCAAGTAGGAGTCGTTTGTAAGTTAGATGTTTGAAAGTAGGGGCCTGCCCTATATACTCAGCAGAAATTTGGGCCTTAGGTGTTGTTGTGGCCACAACACTGTAAGCCCTCACAGGGCCCTGCTGTGAAATATTAGATCAAGAATTGTAATTACATGCCCCTGTTGAACAGGGGCAGAAAAACTGGGCCTTTGGTGGTGGTGGTGCTGGTGCCACAACACTGTAAGTCCTCACTCGCTCTTGGTGGGTGCTGAAATGGGCCCTGCTGTGAAATATTAGATCCAGAATTGTAATTACATGCCCCTGTTGAACAGGGGCAGAAAAATTGGGCCTTAGGCACTGGTGCTGGTGCCACAACACTGCAACCCCTCACAGACACTCTAGTTGGAACGCAGGAACGAGCCCTGCTGCAAAGTATTGCATCAAAAATTGTAATTACACGCCCCTGTTAAACAAGGGCTGAAAAATTGGGCCTTAGGCACTGCCACAACACTGCAACCCTCACAGACACTCTAGTTGGAATGCAGGAACGAGCCCTGCTGCAAAGTATTGCATCAAAAATTGTAATTACACGCCCCTGTTAAACAGGGGCAGAAAAATTGGGCCTTAGGCACTGGTGCTGGTGCCACAACACTGCAACCCCTCACAGACACTCTAGTTGGAACGCAGGAACGAACCCTGCTGCAAAGTATTGCATCAAAAATTGTACTTACACGCCCCTGTTAAACAGGGGCTGAAAAATTGTGCCTTAGGCACTGGTGGTGGCGTCCAGAACCAAAAATGTTCTTACAAGCTATCAGCGTGATCATTGAGGAGGAAGAGGATAATTACTCAGGGATAGTCACTCAGCATCAGCATAGGCAGTCTTTGAAGGGATCTGAGATTTCAAAAAAAATTATTCGGTTACATCAGCATCAGGTGCTTGGTAGCTGGGGGTGATCCAAGACTGATTCATTTTTATGAAGGTCAGTCGATCGACCGAGTCGGTGGACAGACGCACCCTGTGATTGGTTACCACGCCTCCAGCAGCACTGAATGTGCGTTCCGGAAGAACGCTGGATGCAGGACAGGCCAGTAGCTCAATTGCATACTGTGCAAGCTCTGGCCAGTGATCCATCCTCAAGACCCAGTAACCCAGAGGATTTACGGTGGGAAAGGTGTCCAAGTCTGATCTTGCCTCTAGGTATTCCTGCACCATGTAAAACAGACGCTAGCGATGGTTGCTGGAACCGATCATACCTTGGGGCTGCGGACCAAAAAATTGTCTGAACGCATCGGTCAGACGGCCACCTTTTCCACCGCTCCTTCTTTGACTGACCGAAGCCTCAGCAACACGTTGTCCAGAAACAGGAGTTTGTAACCTCCCAGTCTCTGGGAACGCGTTGCACAGACCGTTCTGCAAGGCCTCCCGAAGATGTTTCATCCTCTGCTCCCTCTGCGATGGCAAGATAAGGTCCGCAACCTTACCCTTGTAACATGGATCAAGGAGGGTTGCCAGCCAGTATTGGTCCTTCTCCTTGATATCACGAATACGAGGATCCTTACGCAGGCTTTGCAGGATCAGGGAGGCCATGCAGCGTAGGTTTTCTGAGGCATTCGGTCCGGAGTCCTCTGGGTCACTAAGGACGACATGGTCCGCAGCCACCTCCTCCCAGCCACGTACAAGTCCATGTGTTTCTTGGGACTGATCCCTTAAAGACTGCTGCTGATGCTGAGTGCCAGGCTCCACCTCCATACTGACACAATCTTCCTCCTCCTCCTCCTCCTCCTCCTCCTCGTCCTCTTCCTGTGTGATCGGCGGGCACGCAGGAACACTGTCTGGATAAAGGGGGCATTGAGAGCTAAGGAAGTCCTCCTCTTCCTGCCTCTGTTCTGCCTCAAGTGCCCTGTCCATTATTCCACGCAGCATGTGCTTCAACAGGTGGACAAGGGGGACAGTGTCACTGATGAATGCACTGTCACTGCTCACCATCCTCGTGGCCTCCTCAAATGGTGACAGGACAGTGCATGCATCCCTGATCATGGCCCACTGGCGTGGGGAAAAAAAACCAAGCTCCCCTGACCCTGTCCTGGTGCCATAGTCGCACAGGTACTCATTGATGGCCCTCTGCTGCGTGTGCAGCCGCTGCAGCATGGCCAACGTTGAGTTCCACCTGGTGGGCATGTCACAGATTAGGCGGTTCTTGGGCAGGTTAAACTCCTTTTGGAGGTCCGTTAGCCGAGCACTGGCATTATATGACCGGCGGAAATGCACACAGACTTTCCTGGCCTGCCTCAGGACATCCTGTAAGCCCGGGTACCTGCCCAAGAACCGCTGCACCACCAAGTTAAGGACGTGAGCCAAACAGGGCACATGGGTCATTTGTCCCTGTCGGAGGGCAGAGAGGAGGTTGGTACCATTGTCGCAAACCACCATTCCTGCCTTAAGTTGGCGTGGTGTCAACCACCTCTGAACCTGCCCCTGCAGAGCTGACAGAACCTCTGCATCAGTGTGGCTCCTGTCCCCCAAGCACACCAGCTCAAGCACCGCATGGCATCTTTTGGCCTGCGCACTTGCGTAGCCCCTTGAACGGCTACGGAGCACCGCTGGCTCCGAGGACAAAGCACAGGAAGAGGCCATGGAGAAAGAAGAAGAGGAGGGGGTGGAGGAGAGAGGTGTGTCACAATCATTAGCATTTTGGAGGCGTGGTGGCGGAACAACCTCCAACACTACTGCACCTTGTCCTGCATCCTTCCCAGCTGCCAGCAGAGTCACCCAATGCGCCGTGAAACTTAAGTAACATCTCTGTCCATGCCTGCTGGACCATGAGTCAGCGGTAATATGCACCTTACCGCTGACCGCCCTGTCCAGCGAGGCATGGACATTGCCTTCCACATGCCGGTAGAGAGCCAGAATCGCCTTCCGTGAGAAAAAGTGGCGTTTGGGTACCTGCCACTGAGGAACCGCACATTCCACAAACTCACAGAAGGGGGCAGAGTCTACCAACTGAAAAGGCAGCAGTTGAAGTGCTAGCAATTTTGCCAAGCTAGCATTCAACTGCTGGGCATGTGGATGGCTGGGAGCAAACTTCTTTCGGCGGTGCAGCAGCTGGGGCAGGGAAATTTGCCTGGTACAATTTGACGTCGGTGTACCAAAAGCAGATTGCACACAAGTACTTGGCTGTGACACACCTAATTCTACACCTTCATTCCTCTCAGTGCAGGTCTCAGAGAGGACTGAAGGTATAGTGGGGTTGGAAATCTCAGCTGATGAGGAGCAAGGAGAGGTCCTCTTTGTTCTTTGGTGTGGGTCTTTTAGATACGCTTGCCAACGAACTGCATTTCAGGTCAACATATGTCTGGTCAAGCATGTGGTACTCAAGCGGGAGATCTTTTGGCCACGCGAGATACGCTTGAGACATATGTTGCAAATAGCAGCGGTGCGATCTGATGCACTCGTCTCAAAAAAGGCCCACACCAAAGAACTTTTTGAATAACGCGCAGAGACTGCAGCGCCCTGCACATGTGGAGCTTTGGGGTGTGATGCAGTCAATGTGCTGCCCTTAGGCTGGCCCCTGGAGGGCATCCTGCCTCGTTGGTGATGTGCCGCCTCCTCCTCCTCTTCTCTCCTATCAGGCACCCACGTTGAGTCAGTGACCTCATCATCCCCTCCCTCCTCATCACTGGAGCAAACCTGGCAGTATGCTGCAGCAGGGGGAGCATGACTGCCAGATTGCTGTCCTTCTTGGGCACCCCCTCTGTCCGTGCTCATGTTACTGCCTTCATCGAGCTCAGTATCATCATCAGAGCCTTCCAAACGCTGGGCATCCTCCTGGAGCATGTACCCAAAACTGTGGTCAAACAGTTCGAGGGACTCCTCAGGAGGACATGGTGGTTCTAGGGAAGGAGTCACTGATGACATTGAGCCGAGGGAAGAGGCCGCTGCTTTGCCAGACAAAGTCCCTTGGGCATGAGTGAGAGAGGATGAGAAGGATGAGGACGGCTTGGTCATCCACTCGACCAAGTCTTCCGCATGTTGCGGCTCAACACGGCCAGCTGCCGAAAAAAAGGCCAAGCGTGTCCCATGGCCACGTGCTGATGAGGATGCACCGTCTCCACGACCAGCACTAGACACAGAGCCTGCTTGCCCTCTCTTATTGGCTTGTGACTGTCTGCCTCTCCTTCTTGGCCTTCCAGACATACTAATGGCCTGTAGCTGCACTAAGTTGGGATATATATATATATATATATATATATATATATATATATATATATATGTACTGATGGTGCAGCTAGCAAAATCAACTGCCTGCCTGTAGTATGAGAACACCACCAACCTTCTACAGGTAGCTTTAGCTGAACACTGTGAGGTGGACGCACCCCACGAACTTGTAGGTTTAGCTGAACACTGTGAGCAGGACGCACCCCACTAACTTGTAGGTTTAGCTGAACACTGTGAGGTGGACGCTCCACACTAACTTGTAGGTTTATCTGAACACTGTGAGCAGGATGCACCCCACTAACTTGTAGGTTTAGCTGAACACTGTGAGCAAGACGCACCCCACTAACTTGTAGGTTTAGCTGAACACTGTGAGCAGGACGCACCCCACTAACTTGTAGGTTTAGCTGAACAAGTCCACGGTATTAGTCCGCTGGCAATAAAGCAGAATTAAAGTACCACAATAAAAAAATGACTAAGAGGTGGGAGAGACATGAAAAGTTTTTTTTGCCAAAAAAAACTTTTTATAGTTGCATAGTTCAGTTGAAACTAAAATGAATCAATAAAAAAAAATAAAATATATATATATATATATATATATATATATATATATATATATATATATATATATATATATATATATATATATATATATATGTATATATATATATATATTTATATATATACAAGAAACTATACCTAATAGAATAAATCAATTAATCAGTGTAAACAAATCAATATATAAAGGTGAAAATTAGAACAATTCAGATATCCACGAACAATTCATATAATAAATTCACGTGAACACATAAATAATAAATAAAAGTGAAAAAAGTTCACGTGTCTTTATAAAATGAAAAGTTCCATGTATAAACATTCCTTGTGTGGAACAACACTTCTTCTGATGAAATGATGATTGCAACTCCACATCAAAAGTGTTATGAATCTGCTCACAATACTATTGACCTCCAAACTTTAAGAGGTCTAAACAGTCCCAGATAAGTAAAATAAGCTTACTGTAACCTCCAAGAGGACAGATCCTTATAGGGCGTACACACGGTCGGACTTTGTTCAGACATTCCGACAACAAAATCCTAGGATTTTTTCCGACGGATGTTGGCTCAAACTTGTTTAGTCTACACACTGTGAGGACACTGTGAGGTGGACGCTCCACACTAACTTGTAGGTTTATCTGAACACTGTGAGCAGGATGCACCCCACTAACTTGTAGGTTTAGCTGAACACTGTGAGCAAGACGCACCCCACTAACTTGTAGGTTTAGCTGAACACTGTGAGCAGGACGCACCCCACTAACTTGTAGGTTTAGCTGAACACTGTGAGCAGGACGCACTGCACTAACTGTAAATAGTCTAGCTGCCTGACTGTGGTACTAATAGGATCAAAAGAACACCAGTAATTTTCTTCAGGTAGCTGTATATACTGTAACAAGACAAGCCTGCCTGTCAGGAAGAAGATAACAGGAACGGATCAAGCTGAACACTGTGAGCAGGACGCACCCCACTAACTTGTAGGTTTAGCTGAACACTGTGAGCAGGACGCACTGCACTAACTGTAAATAGTCTAGCTGCCTGACTGTGGTACTAATAGGATCAAAAGAACACCAGTAATTTTCTTCAGGTAGCTGTATAAACTGTAACAAGACAAGCCTGCCTGTCAGTAAGAAGATAACAGGAACGGATCTAGCTGAACACTGTGAGCAGGACGCACCCCACTTACTTGTAGGTTTAGCTGAACACTGTGAGGTGGACGCACCCCACTAACTTGTAGGTTTAGCTGAACACTGTGAGCAGGACGCACCCCACTAACTTGTAGGTTTAGCTGAACACTGTGAGGTGGATGCACCACACTAACTTGTAAGTTTACCTGAACACTGTGAGCAGGACGCACCCCACTAACTTGTAGGTTTAGCTGAACACTGTGAGCAGGACGCACCCAACTAACTTGTAGGTTTAGCTGAACACTGTGAGGTGGACGCACCCCACTAACTTGTAGGTTTAGCTGAACACTGTGAGCAGGACGCACCCCACTAAATTGTAGGTTTAACTGAACACTGTGAGCAGGACGCACCCCACTAACTTGTAGTTTTAGCTGAACACTGTGAGCAGGACGCACTGCACTAACTGTAAATAGTCTAGCTGCCTGACTGTGGTACTAATAGGATCAAAAGTACACCAGTAATTTTCTTCAGGTAGCTGTATATACTGTAACAAGACAAGCCTGCCTGTCAGTAAGAAGATAACAGGAACGGATCTAGCTGAACACTGTGAGCAGGACGCACTGCACTAACTGTATATAGTCTAACTGTCTGACTGTGGTACTAATAGGATCAAAAGAACACCAGCAATTTTCTTCAGGTAGCTGTATATACTGTAACAAGACAGCCTGCCTGTCAGTAAGAAGATAACAGGAACGGATCTAGCTGAACACTGTGAGCAGGACGCACCCCACTAACTTGTAGGTTTAGCTGAACACTGTGAGCAGGACGCACTGCACTAACTGTAAATAGTCTAGCTGCCTGACTGTGGTACTAATAGGATCAAAAGAACACCAGTAATTTTCTTCAGGTAGCTGTATATACTGTAACAAGACAAGCCTGCCTGTCAGTAAGAAGATAACAGGAATGGATCTAGCTGAACACTGTGAGCAGGATGCACCCCACTAACTTGTAGGTTTAGCTGAACACTGTGAGGTGGACGCACCCCACTAACTTGTAGGTTTAGCTGAACACTGTGAGGTGGACGCACCCCACGAACTTGTAAGTTTAGCTGAACACTGTGAGCAGGACGCACCCCACTAACTTGTAGGTTTAGCTGAACACTGTGAGCAGGACGCACCCCACTAACTTGTAGGTTTAGCTGAACACTGTGAGCAGGACGCACCCCACTAACTTGTAGGTTTAGCTGAACACTGTGAGGTGGATGCACCACACTAACTTGTAGGTTTAGCTGAACACTGCGAGCAGGACGCACCCCACTAACTTGTAGGTTTAGCTGAACACTGTGAGCAGGACGCACCCCACTAACTTGTAGTTTTAGCTGAACACTGTGAGCAGGACGCACTGCACTAACTGTAAATAGTCTAGCTGCCTGACTGTGGTACTAATAGGATCAAAAGAACACCAGTAATTTTCTTCAGGTAGCTGTATATACTGTAACAAGACAAGCCTGCCTGTCAGTAAGAAGATAACAGGAACGGATCTAGCTGAACACTGTGAGCAGGACGCACTGCACTAACTGTAAATAGTCTAGCTGCCTGACTGTGGTACTAATAGGATCAAAAGAACACCAGCAATTTTCTTCAGGTAGCTGTATTTACTGTAACAAGACAAGCCTGCCTGTCAGTAAGAAGGTAACAGGAACGGATCTAGCCGAACACTGTGAGCAGGACGCACTGCACTAACTGTAAATAATCTAGCTGCCTGACTGTGGTACTAATAGGATCAAAAGAACACCAGTAATTTTCTTCAGGTAGCTGTAAATACTGTAACAAGACAAGCCTGCCTGCCAGTAGGAAGATAACAGGAACGGATCTAGCTAAACTGAATACAGTGTATATATATATATATATATATATATATATATATGCAACACCTGGGATGCATATATATACACAATACACTGTAAGTGCAGCTAACTGACTGACTGTTCTGCCTAATCTATCTAACTCAAATCAAATGTCACTGTCTGTCTCTCTCTCTCTCTCTCTCAATGAACGCCGGAACACACACTACACAGGGAGGCCGTGCAGGCGGCCTTATATAGTGTGTGGCGTGTACTAAATCCCCTGAGCCATAATTGGCCAAAGCCTCCTTGGCTTTGGCCAATTATGGCTCTCTGTTCAGGCGGCGCTGTGATTGGCCAAGCATGCGGGTCATAGTGCATGCTTGGCCAAACATCAGCCAGCAATGCACTGCGATGCCGCGGTGAATTATGGGCCCATATTGTTCGCAATTCGGCGAACGATCGAACACGAAGCTCATCCCTAGTGTGCAATGTAGAAGAGCTCATTTACATTGGCGGAAGAATGTGACCTTAAATTGGGATCAGTGTTCAGGGACCCCTTACATTCTGCCACTTCTCAAGGCACCCCAAACAACCTCTGGAAGGACCCTAGCTGATAAAGGCAGTTTCAAACAATCACTGTAGTTATATTTGTCTTGTAGACTCTCAAGTCATTGTACATTCTGTCAAGATGCAGCTTTTGGGTGATGATCATCTCTAGTATATGAGTAATCTTACATCCTATTTGATTTAGGCACACTTGCATTCCTAGAAAAATATGGTATTGTACTTTGCATTATGTCACTCTGCATATCTAAGCCTGATGTAAACAATTACAATGTAACCAGAACTATACAAAGGATAGGAACATTTTAAACGCAATTTTGTTCTCCTGTATTTCTATTTAAGTAAATTCAGAGCCTTCAAATACTATTTTAGGTATGCATATATGCAAGTAATCAGCTTGTATATATTCTAATTAATGTAAATTATAGTCTATATATTTACAGTTTGCACCTATATAGGTACTTGCTGGTAACACTATTTGCATCTTGCTTATGTGGATTATGTCTCGGTTTTACTGTGCCAGACAATTATTGAGTTTTCTGATTCCTTTTTAAAATCAAGTCCACGGTATTAGTCCGCTGGCAATAAAGCAGAATTAAAGTACCACAATAAAAAAATGACTAAGAGGTGGGAGAGACATGAAAAGTTTTTTTTGCCAAAAAAAACTTTTTATAGTTGCATAGTTCAGTTGAAACTAAAATGAATCAATAAAAAAAAATAAAATATATATATATATATATATATATATATATATATATATATATATATATATATGTATATATATATATATTTATATATATACAAGAAACTATACCTAATAGAATAAATCAATTAATCAGTGTAAACAAATCAATATATAAAGGTGAAAATTAGAACAATTCAGATATCCACGAACAATTCATATAATAAATTCACGCGAACACATAAATAATAAATAAAAGTGAAAAAAGTTCACGTGTCTTTATAAAATGAAAAGTTCCATGTATAAACATTCCTTGTGTGGAACAACACTTCTTCTGATGAAATGATGATTGCAACTCCACATCAAAAGTGTTATGAATCTGCTCACAATACTATTGACCTCCAAACTTTAAGAGGTCTAAACAGTCCCAGATAAGTAAAATAAGCTTACTGTAACCTCCAAGAGGACAGATCCTTATAGGGCGTACACACGGTCGGACTTTGTTCAGACATTCCGACAACAAAATCCTAGGATTTTTTCCGACGGATGTTGGCTCAAACTTGTTTAGTCTACACACAGTCGCACAAAGTTGTCGGAAAATCCAATCGCCAACCACGCGGTCACGTACACCACGTACGACGAGACTAGAAAAGGCCGGTTCAGAACCAAGCGCGGCACCCTTTGGGCTCCTTTTGCTAATCTCGTGTTAGTAAAAGTTTGGTGAGAGACGATTCGCGCTTTTTCAGACTCGTGGCTTTCAGATCGTTTACTGCCGTTCAGTTTGTGCTTGTGGGTTTGTATCTGCTCTTCAGTGCGTGCAGCAAGTTCCGCGTGACTTTAAGTAGTCATTGTATTCTTGTTCGTTCGTTACTGTTTTTTAGTTCGCTCTTCACAGGCCTTGCTGTTCTTCAGTGCGTTCTGTTACTTCGTTCTGAGCAGCCAACGTTTTCTAGCCATGTTTCATATGCGTACTCCTCGTAGAGTTCGTGCTGTGCGGGGGCTTGGTGTTGGGGTCCTGACCTTGACACAAGTCCAGTCCATGAACAGGGTGGGGAGGAGTTCATGGACCAAGAATTGGTTGCTTCAGCGTGACCAGTTCTCTCATATGCCTTTGCTCCGTGAGATCCGTGAGAATAATCCTGATGATTTCAGGAACTTTCTCAGGATGACGGACCCCGTGTTTCACCATTTGTTGGCTTCGCTGACCCCCTATATCAGCAGGCAGGATACCTGCATGAGGCAAGCCATCACTCCGGAGCAGAGGCGAGGGAGAAGCCTGCAGGACCTCAAGTTCTCGACAGGCATCTCCCCCCAGGCTCTGGGGATCATTATCCCAGAGACCTGTTCTGCCATCATCCAGGTCCTACAGAAGGAGTATATGAAGGTAAGATTTTTATCCTTTTATATCACATTTTATTGTATTTAATGTTTGCTAATATATTGTATTTCTTTCCTCATTCCCTAATTACCATGATTGTAATATGCTGTGAATGTCCCCTTTGTCCTCATGCATGCTGGATTTTTATGTAATTATTATTTTAGGTCCTTCATACATATTTGCCTTCACTTACCTCCCCAGCATAGTCTCCTGGCCCCGATATTCACCTCATGTAGTCACTTAACAATGTATTTTATCAGCTCCATAGTAGTGCTTTACCCCAAACACCCCCTAAAATGTTTAGAAATGTTATTTTTGATTTAAATTCAGGCAGAGTGCCAGAGGCTTTTTTTTTGTGGTGTCCCCAAATCATTTTTAGTAACCCTCCCTCCCCCAACTGCTAAGTCAGCTGATCCCAATTCTCTATCTATCCTCAATCATCTATCTGCTGACTTTGCCAAACCCATACACACTATACCCACCTCTTTTGTGGTCAGATTTATGGATGAATTCCCCAAAGCATGTAGTAGGTCCTGCCTGTATACTTTCAAATGGTACTGTTTAAAGTTTTGGGATCCTATTATTATCTTGATAGGTAATAGCAGAATGTCCAAATGTCCTCAAATGTGTACAGTGTGTATTTATATCTTTGTATTATGACACTTCTTACCTGTCCAGTGGTCTGCTAATAGTGTAACTAAGGAGGGTCTGTTCCAAGTAATACCCATTATTTAGGCATTCATCTCTCAATGAAGTGAAGAGGGTTACCTGTCCAAGAGCTCCCCCCCCTATAATGTTAGAAATGGCCCATGAGAGGGGGGGGGGGGATATGATAGGTGTACCTTATAGTTTGGCGTTGTTAAATTCCCCTTAATAAATGCTATCTGGAGGTTGCCCCATAATGTTTGTGTCTAATCTGCTTGCCATGTTTCAGAGTAAAAATAGTAATGTTTATTGTTTTTTCCTCTACAGTTTCCTTCCACGCCACAGGAATGGCAGACTGTGGCCTCCCACTTTGCCCAGCGGTGGGACTTTCCTAACTGCGGAGGGGCAATTGATGGGAAACACGTCCACATCGTCACACCACCCAACTCGGGGTCGTACTATTATAATTACAAGGGGTTCAACAGTATTGTGATGTTGGCGGTGGTGTCGGCTAATTATGACTTCTTGTATGTGGACGTGGGGAAGAATGGCCGGATGTCCGATGGTGGAGTCATCGCCCAGACGGAGTTCTACAGGTGTCTCCAGAATGGCAGCTTGGACTTGCCAGCTCCAGAGGACAATGTGGAAGGACTCCCATTTGTGTTCGTTGCTGATGAAGCGTTTGCGCTGGGGGACCACCTGATGCGGCCATTCCCAATGAGGACCCTCACCCTGGAACAGAGGGTTTTTAATTACCGGCTGGCCAGAGCCCGAAGAGTGGTGGAGAACACATTTGGAATCCTGGCCAGCCGGTTCCGCCTATTTATGACACCCATCCATATGGAGGAGTATAAACTGAACCATATTATCCTTGCGTGCTGTGTTCTCCATAACTTTTTAAGGAAACATTCGGCCAACTATGATGGCTCAGTTGGGCCTGAGGCCGGAATCATACATCAAACCACACTGACGGGGCTTGAAAGTGGCCGTCCTGGCTTGCCCTCCCTGAGTGCCCGTGATGTCCGGTTACGATACCAGGAGTTCTTTGCGGGTAGGGGGGCTATCAATATGCCAGACAATCTGTGAAGCCTTTTTCTAATAATAAAAAAAATTCTTTGTGGACATTTACTGCTTGTGTTTGTTTTAGCTGACCCTGACAGAAATGTGTTGAGTCCAGAAAATGTCGTGATTGTGTAACCTTATTATACAAAGCACTGTTGGCTGTTATTTCCTAAATGTAAAAACACATTTCACTACAAGTGCAGTTGCAACTGCACTGAAACTGCACTTGCAGTGCAAAGAGGATTTGCCCTTAGGAAATAACCCCCATTTTTGCTGAAAACAGCAATTACATCACCCCAAAAGTGTTGTAGTGTTGAGACAATAATCCACACATTCTTGAGTAACCAACTTTTTTTATACCTGCACAATCACATGTGCATTTACCAAAGGTTTTTAAAACAAACCAACATGTTTGTTGTATAACAATTTTTGGAGTAGCATTATCAAAAATCGAAATGACCATTTAAGATAAAACAGGTATGTGTAAAACCAACAAGAAAGCCAAAAAACTTGAACTTACAAAGTTTACATTAGGTAAAACCTGAAGGCTATATCAGACATCAGTATTTAGGAACTGGGTTTGATATAGCGTTCAGATGGGGGGAAATCACCCCTGGAAAAGCCAAATTTGGAAGATGCACACCAATTTACGAATGTCAACATGTGCTATCTGCCATCACGGGGGGATCAAGGGACGTGTTTTGGGGGAGCAAGCCCTTCCTCACCGCTACTTTATAATTGAGGAAGGGGTTGCACCCCCAAAACGCGTCCATTGATCTCCCGTGATGGCAGATAGCACATGTTGGCACACTGTGTGCATCCTCCAAATTTGGCTTTTCAAAACATTGCAAAAAGTTTTAAAAGATTGCACCACAATCCAAAAATTGATTTTGTGGGGTTTTAAATTCGCCCCAAAACATCAATGATGTTATTATTTTTTTTAATCACATCATTGATTTTTTGCTGTATGTTTTGCAGTTCTACATTACACCCCATGATCTCCCCGATCAGGATCTGGGCACTTTCAGATGTGAAAGGATCTGGATCACGATCACCTAAAAAGAGAGAAACAAAACAAAAACAGGTATCAAAAATCTGCCGGCATCCATCTTTTACCTGAGTCTGTGGTCGCAGACACTCACCTGTCGTGGTGCCAATTTCCACCACATCTTCTTCTTCCTCCTGCTCTTCTTGGGTTGGTGTTAGTTCCCCTTCTTCCAGAGGTGGTGGGTCTGTGGTCTCCTCGGATGAGGGGTGTCCTCCGAGTCTTTTCTCCCCTATGTAAAACAAAAATGTTATAATTAGCACACAGATATTTGATGGCAGAACTATAAATAGGAAACATTGCTTGGAAGTGGGGTACAATTGTCTATTTTGGCAGAGTTCCAAGATGTCGTTTTTTTATTGGCTTTTGTCAAGCTGCAATACTTTACCTGTTTAGTACAAGCTTCACAGATGGAGACCCCCCTATAGTATACACTGGAGCACCTGTGTGGCCCCCCTACTAAAAATGGTGTTCTGGGGTCCCACACTAGTGCTCCAGTGTCCAGATGTGAAAACAGCTGCTGAGTGTCCTCTCCTTACACAGAATCTAGTTTGCATTTCATTCTAGTAACAAACCCATCTACACAAACAAATATTTGGCATCCAAGTAGGCCCAAAAAAAATGTGGGAAAATGCATATGGCCTAAACAATGGTGTTTTAGAGGCCGAAAGAAAAATGTTTGATACGAACGAATAATGGGCCCATGAACATTAAAGTTGCCCTTTTAAGCGTTACAATTAATAAAAGCATATGGAGCAGCACGAACGTAATAAAGACAGAAAGAATAGGAACACAGCACAAATACTTACTTTTTTGCAGCACTCTCCGGATCTTTCGGTACTGCTCTGGCTCTCTCAATTTCAGGTCCGACCACCGCTTCCTGAGCTGATCTTTCGATCGTCGTACCCCGAAATTCTTGTGCAGACTTTTGATCACTTGGCCTTTTGGATATTGGGGTTGGGGTAAGGCCCATATTTTCCGTCATAGTCGGACTTCCTCATGATGTCGACCATCTCCAACATCTCCCCAAAGGACATATTTGTGGCCTTAAAACGTCTCCTTCTGAATCGTGACGTGTCCGGATCCGGGCTTTCCTCCTCCTCCTCCTCGTTCCTGCAATTATCACGCACCTGCTGTGACTCCGCCATGTGCTCTTCCCCCACTGCGCCGAACGAAAAGGGGCGGGGAATAGACTAGAAAGAACGTCACGGGCGGGTGGAGTTGCACGCATGCGCAGTGTGTATAAAGCGTAACACGCGTGCGTATTACATACGATCTGTGAGCGGAGGAAGGAGCATTGGACGCGCCGATCGTAAGAACGAAGGTAAGAGACAAACTTGTGCCTATACTGCTTCTACATTGAGGCCTATATTGTAACAAGATTTGAAGAGTTTTGTCTGACATTAGGCTTTGTCTTGTGTTGTGTCTTGCAGTGAACATGGATATGCTAATGAAAGATAATGACTTCATGTCAGTATTCGTAGATATGTTAAGGGAGCTGCCCTGTCTGTGGGAGATTAAACACCCCCATTTCAAGAACCAAGCAAAGAGGAATGCAGCACTGGTGCAATTGTGTGAAATTGTGAAGCAGGTGATCCCCACGGCAGACATCACCTATTTAAAGATATTAATTGGTGGCCTGAGGAGTACATATCTAAGGGAGCGCAAGAAAGTCCTGGATTCACAGAGATCCGGAGCAGCAGATGACATCTATGTCCCCAGGATGTTGTACTACGACAGGCTGCATTTTCTGGCAGGCCAGACTGAACCCAGGCCATCTCTCTCCAGTCTTCCTTCCACGCTTCCTTCTCCCCCAGCTGAGGCTTCTGACGCCCAACCTGGGCCTTCCAGGCAACAACACAAGGAGGAGCCCAGATTGAGCCAGGTATAGCATTCCTCTAAATATTGCTGCTTGTCCAATCAATGATGTTAACTAGATGTTAGTTGGGAGTACTAATTTAGGATTGTGATTGATGATGCAAAACATTACAACCATGTCCCTTTTTCATACACAGGGAAGTCTCAGCCAGGAGGTGGCCGGGCCGAGCCGGCTGGCTGATCTGCAGGTCCCTCCACTCCCCCTGGAAAGAGAAAGTGGCAGCAGGAGGAGTGCCCTAGAGGAGGCTACCAGAGGACTCTTTTGGAGGGCTACAGAGGTCCTGGGAGCATGACAGACCGTGGAGGAGGACATTGCTGCCGTCATTGCATATAAAATGCAGAGGATGGAGGAGGGACAACAAGTCATGTGTGAGGCGCTCATATCGGAGGCTCTTAACAAAGGTATGAGGGGCCAAATTACAGCTCAGACACACCTTTGCGATGATCCTCCTCCTGCAGGTCCTCCTCCTCCTTCTCCTCCAGGTCCTCCCAGTCCTCCTCCTCCTCCAGGTCCTACTCCTCCTCCTGCCACATCTCCAACTGCACAGCCACAGCCCGGAAGGAAGCGTGAAAGGAAGACCCTGTGAGGACCCTGCATCCAGTCTGGTCAGCCAAAAAATGCAGCCCCTTGTGGTACCACAGCCTGGGGACACACATGTCATCTGCTGCTTTCCGGATCTCTGCGAATTCTGGACCAGACTGCCCTCCCTTACATATGGACTCCTCAGGCCACCAATTTTGATGTTCAAGAATTGATGTCTGCCCTGGGGGTCCCAGGCTTCGCTAATTTCTCATGTTGATCCAGTGTTGCCTTCCTCTTTGTTTGGTTCTGATCCCTTAATAAAGGATTTTTGTTTGGAATTATACTCTCCTATGTGTTTTACTTCAAAAATTACAGTTTTTTTGTGGGGATTCAGGTACATTTCAAATATACAATGTGAAATGAACAAGGGACACCAACAACAAACAATCTCCTTGAGATTAAATAATAAAAGATATCAATGGTGTTGGGGTAACTTGACACACAAAACACACACAAAAATAGTCTGGAGTAAAAATAAAAATAACATTGAACAAAGATCAGCTTTGGAAAAAATACAAACATTAAATAAAAAAAAAAAAGGCTTAAAATCCCCGAAAAAAATTAAATAAAAAAAAAATTATGTCAGATGTGACAACTAATAACAATATATTCAGGGAATACCAATAAAAAAACAAAAATAAAACTTTGTGAGAAGTGTGTGTGAATTTGAGCAGCAAAACTATCTAAATCTTCTCACATTATAAAGAAGAAGAGAGTGCGCTGTATTAAACCATTTTTGACATTGCAGCGTGACAAAAGTGCTGTATCCATTGCGAACGCTAAGTTTACCAGAACGAGCTGTTCCGTCTTGGAATTTATTCTGAGCATGCGTGGCACTTTGTGCGTTGGAACAGGCCACACACGGTCGGAATTGACGCGATCGGATTTTGTTGTCGGAAAATTTTATCTCCTGCTCTCCAACTTTGTGTGTCGGAAAATCCGATGGAAAATGTCCGATGGAGCCCACACAAGGTCGGAATTTCCGACAACACGCTCCGATCAGACATTTTGCATCGGAAAATCCGACCATGTGTATGGGGCATTATTCATAGTTCCCTCAGAACAATTAAAACACATATAGTGCTCTCCATTTTAACCACTTTATTAAAAGAAGAAAAAATCCAAATGTAATTTGGATTATTTCATCTTTTCATAAATTGGTTAAAATAGAGAGCACTATATGAACTGTTTCCATATGTGAAGCTTACATTTCTTTCACTCCAGACATTTATGGGCCGTACACACGATAGGATTTTCCGACAGCAAATGTTGGATGTGAGCTTGTTGTCGGAAACTCTGACCGTGTGTATACTCCATAGAACATTTGTTGTCGGAATTTCCACCAACAAATGTTTGAGAGCAGGTTCTCAAATTTTCCGAGGATTTTTTTTTCCTGGAAATTCCGAGCATGTGTACACAATTCCGACGCACAAAAGTCCACGCATGCTCGGAATCAATCGAAAACAAACAGTCAGCGCAAAACTCAATGACTACTACCAGCAGCTGAACACTAAAGGCAAATATATAAACCCTTTTGAAACTAAATAAACTAATCAGTGCAGCGCTAAATTAATAACTAAGACAATTAATGGATGAAAAGTCCATATGCTCGTATGTAAAAAACACACATGTAGATAGAAAGGCACACAGACGTCAACGGTGATAAAGGGTGCTTCATGCAAAAGTTTGAGGTGCTCCTTGGTCCGTGCTCACACCATTTGTTTAGCCAAACTGCTCACCTTGCATATTAGACCCCTGAGCTAACAGGAAGGTCATAAGAGCTTTCACCACCTCTGGTGGTAATGGTAAACTTGTGGATGGAAGCCGGATACCTCTCGAACTCCGCAGATAGACCTTGTAACTCTCCCGTGACAACATATAATACAAAGAAAAAATCTAGTGCTCTCTGTATAACTTGCAAAAGGTATCATTTATTAAAAGACGGGTACTCACATAGATAGCACTTAGTCCAAGTGCTAGGATATAAAGCGTAAAAAGACTGGTAACAGCAAAGCTGGTAAGGTGGCTGTAGTGACATTCAAGGGACAATGCTCGGAATCAAGCAGAAGAGCCACACTGGCTATTGAACTGAATTTTTCTCAGCTCGTCGTACGTGTTGTACATCACTGCGTTCTTGACGTTCAGAATTTCCGACAACATTTGTGTGACCGTGTGTATGCAAGACAAGTTTGAGCCAACATCCTTCTGAAAAAAATCCACGGTTTTGTTGTCGGAAAATCCTATCGTGTGTACATAGCCTTATGCCGCATACAGACGATCACACATTCCAACAACCAAACCATGGATTTTTTTCCGACGAATGTTGGCTTAAACTTGTCTTGCATACATACGGTCGCACAAATGTTGTCGGATCACCAAGAACGCGGTGACGTACAACACGTACGACGGCACTATAAAAAGGAAGTTCAATACCAAGTGAGCCACCCTTTGGGCTCCTTCTGCTAATCTCGTGTTAGTAGAAGTTTAATGAGAGACGATTCGCGCTTTTCAGCCTCGTGCTTTTCAGTTCGTTACTGCTCTTCAGTTTGTGCTTGTGTGTTTGTATCTGTTTTTCAGTGCGTGTTGTCAGTTCGTATCTGTTTTCAGTGCGTTCTTGTCTGCTCGTTTCTGATTTTCAACTCGCTCTTCTGAGGTCTTTCTGATTTTTAGTGCGTTCTGTTAGTTCATTCTGACCAGCCGACCATTTTGAAGCCATGTTGCGGGTACGTACTCGTCGTAGAGTTCACGCTGTGCAGGGGCTTGGTTTTGGGATTCTTACTTTGACCCAAGCCCAGTCCATGAACAGGGCGAGGAGGAGTTCATGGTCGAAGAATTGGTTGCTCCAGCGTGACCAATTCTCGCACATGTCTTTGTTGCGAGATCCAGGAGAATAATCCTAATGATTTCAGGAATTATCTCCGGGTGACGGACCCCGTTTTGCACCGTCTGTTGGCTTTGCTGTCCCCTTATAATAAAAAGCAGGACACCTGCCTGCGGCAAGCCATCACTCCCGAGCAGAGGCTCATCGACACCTTGCGGTACTTGGCGACGGGGAGAGGTCTGCAGGACATCAAGTTCTCGACAGGCATCTCCCCCCAGGCTCTTGGAATCATTATTCCAAAGACCTGTTCTGCCATAATTCAGGTCCCGCAGAAGGACTATATGAAGGTAAGTTTTCTCTTTTAACATCACATTCTATGTATTTAATGTTTGCTAATGTATTGTATTTATTTCATTATTCCATAATTACCATGATTGTAATATGCTGTGTGTCCCTTTGTTCTCATGCACGCTGGAAGCTTTTAATGCTCCTTTTTTGTCCTTCATGCATATTTGACTTCACTAACCTCCCCAGCATGCTATCCTGGGCCCATACACACCTAGCCTAATCACTTAACAATGTATTTTGTCTACTCCATTGTAGTGCTTACCCTAAACATCCCCTAAAATGTGTTTTTTATGTTATTTTTGTCCTGAAATTCAGGCAGAGTGCAAGAGACTTTTTTTGGGGGGGGGCCCAAACTCATTTGGAACCCTCACTCTCCCCCCAACCGCTAAGTCAACTGATACCAATCATCTGATGACTTGCCAAATCCATACACACTATACCTACCTCTTTTGTGGTCAGATTTATGGATGAATTCACCAAAGCATGTAGTGCAAGGGCCTGCCTGAATACTTTAAAATGGTACTGTTTAAAGTTTTGTTCTCCTATTATCTTGATAGGTAATTGTAGAATGTAAAAATGTTGTTCAATTTGTACAGTGTGTATTCATATTTTTGTATTATGACACTTCTTACCTGTCCAGTGGGCTGCCAATACTGTAAGTAATGAGGGGCTGGCCAAAGTAACATACATTATTTATGCATTCAACTCTCAATGAAGTGAAGAGGGTTACCTGTCCAAAACATACCCCCCCCCCCTAAAATTTTTACAATAGGCCATCAGAGGGTGTTAGGAATCTGATAAGTGAACCTTATACTTTTGTCTTTAGGTTATCCTTAAAATAAATGTTATACTTATGTTGGCCAAGAATGTTTGTGTCTAATCTGCTTGCAATGTTATGTGCAAAAGTACAATTTTTTTTTCTTGTTTGACTCCACAGTTTCTTTCAAACCCACGGGAATGGCAGACTGTGGCATCCCAGTTTTCCCAGCGGTGGGACTTTCCTATCTGCGGAGGGCCAATAGATGGGAAACATGTTCACATCATCCCACCCCCCAACTCGGGGTCATACTATTATAATTATAAGGGGTTTAATAGTATTGTGTTGTTGGCGGTAGTGGCGGCGACATACAAGTTTTTGTATGTAGATGTGGGGAAGAATGACCGGATGTCGGATGGTGGAGTCATCACCCAGATGGAGTTTTACAAACGGCTCCAGAATGATGGCTTGGGTTTGCCATCTGTGGAAGACAACGTGGATGATCTTCCATTTGTGTTCATCGCTGATGAAGCGTTTGGGTTAGGTGAACATCTAATGAGGCCATTTCCCATGAAGACCCTCACCCCGGACCAGAGGGTTTTTTACCTACCGGCATAATGGCCAGCCGGTTCTGCCTATTTCTGACACCAATCCATATGGCAGAATATAAAATGAACCATATTGTGCTTGCCTGCTGCATTCTGCACAATTATCTATGAAAAAATGCAACAAACTATGTGCCCTCAGTTGGGACTGAGGCCAGCTTTCCTGATCCTTCGACCCTGACTGCACTTGAAGCTGGCCGTCCTGGCTTGCCCCCACCAAAGCGCCCACGAAGTGAGACAAGAAATATCTGGAGTACTTTGCGGGTAGGGGGGCCATTGATATGCCAGCAAATGTGTGAAACATTTTTTAAATACATTTTTATTTTAAACTGAACTAATATTTCATTTGATTTACTTCTTGTGTTTCTTTTAGCTGTCTCCTAGGTTCTCCAATGGGCTTTTTTTTTGGCCATTTTCTTCAATAGTGCAAATGTAATTTATTTGATACATGAGGTGACAATCTCTTCTTCAGTTAACTATTATGTTATGGCTCTGCTAAACACACACAGACACACACATTGTTTTTGTTGTTAATGTATGTAATGCATTAATGATAAAAATATTCATCCTTTTCAGCACCATGAATTAATTGTTTTGAGTCCCTAAAATGGCTTGATTGGGGCCAGTTTTAGAGCACTGTGTGGGTTATTTACTAAAAGCAAATCCACTTTGCACTACAAGTGCACTGCAAGTGCACCCCATTGTCACTGTAAACTACAACAACGTACTCCAAAAACTGGTATTGAACATTGAAATAAGAAGCCACACATTGTTGAGTATAAAACATTTTACTCCGTACACATTCACATGTGTGTTAGAAAAGGGTTTTTGAACAAACCAACATCTTTGGTGTATAACATTTTTATGGTTGACATTAGAAATAGCCTTTTTTTGGTGAAACAGGCATGTTTAAAACCATAAAAACATACACAAATCAGGAAGTTACAAAGTTCAACTTTGAAAAATTGAAGGTAATATCAGACATTAGTATGTCCAAACTGTGTTGATCTTGCCTTTATCAGATGGGGTGATGTCACCCCTGTAAAAGCCAAATTTTGAAGATGCATGCAGATTGGGAGTCAAAATGTGGATTTCCCTCCTGATCCCATGCCTAAAGTCAACATGTGCTAGCTCCCATCATGAGGGATCAATGGACCTGTTTCGTGGGTGCAACCCCTTCCTCTCACCTACTTGAGTTGCGAGGAGGGGGTTGCACCCACAAAACGCATACATTGATATCCCGTGATGGCAGATAGCACATGTTGACACACTGTGTGCATCTTCAAAATTTGCCTTTCTTATTACTTTAAAACTTGATTTAAAAGAACAAATTACACGACAAAAGGTACAATTTTTGTGTGTTTTAGATTCTGCCTAAAACATCAATGATGTTCTTCATTTTTTGTTGAACATCATTGATGTTTTCCTTTATCTTTTCTAAATTATGATTGCACACCATGATCTCCCCGATGTGAGGATGTGTGCACTTGCACTGGTGAAATGAGTTTCTTCCTCCACAACATCCACATCACCTAAAAATAAAAAAACACACCATGTATTATAAATATGCAGGCATACATCTATTACCTGAAGCTGTGGTCTCAGACACTCACCTGTTGTGGTCATTATTTTGCCCAATTCATGTACCTCGGAATCCACATCTTCAGGTTGTGGTGTGGGGATTTCCCCTTCTTTAGGAGGTGTGGTGTTCTTGCTGTCCTCTGATGTCCCGAGTCTTTTCTCCCCTATGTGAATAAAAAAAAGGTATACTTAGCACACAGATATTTGAGGCAAGAAATAGGAATATGAAATATTGCTTGGAAGTGTCATACAATTGTCTGTTTTAGCAGAGTTCCAAGCTGAAGACATGATTTTTTCCCTTTCTTAAAGCTGGAATACTTTTTTTTGGTAGTTTCACACATGGAGACACCCCTTGTATCCACTGGAGCACCTGTGTGGGACACCCTAAAAAGGGTGTTCTGGTGTCCCACACTAGTGCTCCTGTGTCCAGATGTGTAAACAGCTGCTGAGTGTACTCTCCTTACACTGAATCAAGTTTGCATTTCATCTTAGTTAAAACACATCTAGACAAAAATGTAATAAACTTTTTTTAACACAAAAAGGCCTGAACAAATGTAGTTAACCTGCATCTGTCAAAAACATCGTATTAGTGGGTGTACAAACGATGTTTACTACGAACGATTACTGTCCCCATGAATTGGAAACTTGCCATTTTAAACGCCATTTTAAACTGTACAACAGTAAAGAAAAGCACATGGAGCAGCATGCAAGTAATAATAAAATAGGAACACACGACAAAACACTTACTTTTTTGCAGCACTCTTTTGATCTTTCTGTACTGATCCTGCTCCCTCAATTTGAGGTCTGACCATCATTTCCTCAGTTGCTCCTTGGATCGTCGTACCCCAAAATTCTTCTGCAGACTTTTCACAACTTTAGTCATGATTTTGGCCTTTCTCACATTTCCCATCATAGTCGGCCCTCTTCAAGATGTCCACCATCTCCACGATCTCAACAAAGGCCATATTTGATGCCTTAAATCTCCTCCTGGATCGGGACGTTTCTGGCTCCGGGCTTCCCTCGTTGTTGCTGCTCTCCTCTGCATGCACCTGCTCTGTCTCCGCCATGTGCTCTCCCACTGCGCCGAAAAAGAAGGGGCGGGGAATATACTAGAAAGAAGGTCAGGGACGGAGTTTCATACATGCGCAGTGTATATAAAGCATAATAGGCGCGTGTCGTACGTACGTACGTACGATCTGTGAGCGGAGGACAGAGTAGCGTAAGCGCCGATCGTGCTGACGAAGGTACAATTTTAACTTGGGGCATAAGTGGCCTATACTGCTTATAGATTGAGGTCTATATTGGGACAAGATTAGGAGAGTTTAGCCTGACATTAGGGTTTGTCTTGTGTTGTGTCTTGCAGAGAATATGTATAAATGACCATGATTTCCTCCCCAACTTCATTGATAAATACAGAGAGCTGCCCTGTCTGTGGCAAGTGAAACACCCATTTTATAATAACAAACTAAAGAGGAAGGCAGCGCTTGATCAACTGTTGGAATTGGTGAAGCCGGTGATTCCCACGGCAGACATTAACTATTTGAAGTGCAAAATTGGTGGCCTGAGGGCACATATAATAGGGAGCGCAAAAAGGTCCAGGATTCCATGAGATCAGGAGCAGCAGCAGATGACATTTATGTCCCCAGTCTCTGGTACTATGACAGACTGCGGTTTTTGTCAGACCAGACTTAAATCAGGCCATCACTCTCAACCCTTCCTTCCACTCTTCCTTCCACACTTCCTTCCACCTCAGATGAGGCTTCCAACGTACAACCCGGGCCTTCCACACAGGAATAAGATGTGGAGGAGCCCAGCTTGAGCCAGGTATAGCATTGTTCAACATATTTCTTGACAAAAAATTAATGATGTTAACTAGATGTTATTGATCACTAATTTCAGATTTAACAAACTGGTTTACATATCAATAGACAGTAGTAGCCAAAAATGATTGGGACAAGAATGAAAAATGCTGCGGTCAGAAGGATAGTCTTTTCTATTTAACATTCAATTTGCAACAGTCATGAACTCAAAATTGTGTGTGATTGATGACCAAAAAATTCAAGTAAAACTATGTCCCATTTTCATACACAGGAAAGTCTCAGCCAGGAAGAGTCCGTGGAAAGTGGCAGCCAGGTGGTGCAGGGGGAAAGTGGCAGCCAGGGGGTGGCCGTGGAAAGTGGTACCCAGGAGGTGGCCATGCCCAGTAGCCTGACCGAATCCCGGGTTCCTCCCCTCCGCCTTCCAACAAAAAGGCCCAGGAAGGGGAGGAACATGGAAGAGTCAGCGCTTGGTTTGATTCAGCAGGCTACTGCGGTCCTCACAACAACCCCCAGTGTTCAAGAGGCCTTTGCGTGTATGATGGCCAGTAAGATGCAGGAAATGGAGGTGGGCCAACGCATCATCAGAGAGGATTTCAGGTCCTAAATAAGGGGGTTAGAGCAAACTCACAAAAAAAGTCACGTATGTGAGTTGGACCATACGCCTCCTCCACCTCCTGCCATAACTCCAACACCACAGCTACAGCCTGGAAGGAAGTGTGCAAGTAAGTTTTGAGAGTGATGGCCTGGGTTCGGTCTGGTCTGGAAAAAGATGCAGGCTGTTGTAAGACCACAGCCTCGGGACATATATGTCATCTGCGCTGCTCCCGATCTCTCGGAGTCCTGGACCGAATTGTACTCCCTATTAAATGGACTCCTCAGGCTACCAATTTTCCCTGTCAAATAATTGATGTCTGCCCTGGGGTACAAAGGCTTCGCCAATTTCAATAGTTTATACAGCGTTGCCTTCCTCTTTATTTTGTTATGACCTCTAACAAATTTCTTTTTTTTAATAAAAATAATCTTGGCTATGTGTTTTACTTCAAAAAGGACAGTTTGTTTGTGAGTAGGCAGGTATATTTCAAAAATACAATGTCAAATTAACAAGGGACACCAACCAACCTCTTTGAGGTTAAAAAATAAAAGATAATAATGGCGTTGTGGTAACTTGACACACAACGACAAAAAAGATTATGGAGATCACTAGAAAAAAAAAAATCATGAGATCTTGATAAAAAAAAAAAAAAAAGGAGATCACTAGAAAAAAAAATTATAAACATTATTCTGGAGATATGATAAAAAGGAAGGCAGGTGGGACTTTATATGAAGCATACACCCCTGGAGAGATCACAATATAAATGAAGATGGGCGGTACTTAGTATATTAGAACTATGGACATTCCATGACAGCATTGCAAAACAACAATTGGCATTCATTGGTTTATTGATATAAAAATAGAAGAATAATAGTAATACCATGATAAAATATTGACATAGTACTTTCATAATGTAAACATAATATAGAACAAAGTACATTGGGATATATAAAATGTATACCCCATCAAAGCCACCCCCATCAAATCATTCTCTGCAGCTATTACCTTTTGTACCACCACCCCCTCCCTTTAGAATGTAAGCTCTACGAGCAGGGCCCTCCTGTACCTTTTGTATTGAACTGTACTGTAATTGTGTTGTCCCCCCTATGCATTGTAAAGCGCTGCGTAAACTGCTGGCGCTATATAAATCGTGAATAATAATAATAATAAAATATGACAATGATGATATTGACATAATATACTAGTAACATAATGAGTTCATATTGTACACATTGTATAGAACCATTTTCATAAAAGTGTGTCTCCCTGGTAGAAAACTGTATTTCTAGTTCATTGGTACAATCCAATTGGTAAGTATGGTAATTGATAGTGTTGCAAAATATGAGCGAAAAGGCATCTATTGGCTCAACACGTTTTGTGGCGACTGCCCCTCTTCGGGAGCAAGAATGGGGTAAGTGTCCAGGTATCCAGGTATCTTATTGGCTTCCCTTACCCTTCCTTTCCACTTTTTACCATCATGTTTTGCTCCAATCCCTCCCTGTCTTTGGCATAAATTCCTTAGCTTTGGGGTTAATTGGCACTTTTCACTTTTTCAATTTACTTTTGCTACCACAATGACGGTTATTATGTTATCCCTAATACCTTGCAATATAGGTTACCCCCTATGACATTTCCATATCATTGGTAGTTCCTGTATCATAATTTCTTAGTTCTTCCATCAATATTTTTGTTATTATCAGTCACTTTTTGTAATATTTCCACTGTTATATCCCATATATTTTACTATATACCTCCTTCTTCATAGATGGTTACATTTCTGTGGATCACATTCTCTTTTTCTATCCATGGGGGCTTTTCCCCTGGGAATATTGTCTCCCCTTGGCTATCCATCTACGGTCGGGTTTGTCCACCCCAGCTCCCGGGACTGATGTTGTCTCTGGACGGCCTTCTGGCCTTCCATGCCTGCACCCAGTCTCATTGGCATACCTGTAAACAGTCTTGGTAAATTGGGGATATCTCCCCTTTCCTATTCCTATATAAAATACCTATTTTATTTTTACAAATTAATTATGTGTTTCAATACTTATAGACATCTACCCCATACTTGTTCCTGAAGAGTGGCAGTCGCCACGAAACGTGTTGAGCCAATAGATGCCTTTTCTCTTATATTTTGCAACACTATCAATTACCATACTTACCAATTGGATTGTACCAATGAACTAGAGATACAGTTTTCTACCAGGGAGACACGCTTTTATGAAAATGGTTCTATACAATGCGTACAATATGAACTCATTATGTTACTAGTATATTATGTCAATATCATCATTGTCATAATTTATATATCCCAATGTACTTTGTTCTATATTATGTTTACATTAGGAACTTACTATGTCAATATTTTATCATGGTATTACTATTATTGTTATATTTTTATATCAATAAACCAATGACTGCAAATTGTTTTGCAATGCTGTCATGGAATGTCCATAGTTCTAATATACTTAGAAACCGCCCATCTTCATTTATATCGTGATATCTCCAGGGGTGTATGCTTCATATAAAGTCCCACCTTCCCTCCTTTTTATCAAATTAATAGGTATAGAGGCGCCTGGCGGTGTTAGCCTTGCATTCTCATATAAAGTCCCAACTGGCTGATTTTGTTTTTTATCTATTCTGGAGATATGGCGAAAATAAAAAAAAAAGATTATTCATGAGATCATGAGAAATAATAAGAAATTAGTTTGTCAGAACTCTGTGTGAATATCAGTTTTTTTGTTGGAAAAGTTGAGAACCAGCTCTCAAACAGTTGTTGTCGGAAATTCCGACAGCAAATGTCTGACGGAGCATACACACGGTCGGAATGTCCAACAACAAGCTCACATCGAACATTTGTTGTCGGAAATTCCGATCGTCTGTATGTGGCATAAGAGTGCCCCCTTATCCTCTGTAATGACCTTAAAGTGAATAAATCTACACTGAGATCACTATATGGACCACTTACACAACTGTGTAAAAATTTTATTCGGATGCGGAAAAAAATGCTCCAAATTAAGAATGCTTTCAGAAATGTAAGTGTTAATAATTTATTTTTATCAATTTACACAATGTAAATGTAAATGAACATAAGAGAAATCCAAATCAAATGAATATTTGGCGTGACTACCCTTTGCCTTCAAAACAGCATAAATTCTTCTAGGTACACCTGCACACAGTTTTTTAAGGAATTCAGCAGGTAGGTTGTTCCAAACATCTTGGAGAACTAACCAGAGATCTTTTGTGGATGTAGGCTGCCTCAAATTATTCCATCTCTTCATGTAGTCCCAGACAGACTCAGTGATGTTGCGTTCAGGGCTGTGTGGGGGCCAAACATCACTTCCAGGACTCCTTGTTCTTCTTTACACTGAAGATAATTCCTAAAGTGGAACTTCACTCTCTCAATCAACATTGACTATTTTTAATCCTTATGCTGCTAGCATTAGTAAATGGATAGGAAAGTATATCATAATTCCTTGTTTTAAACTTTTTTTAATAGTTATTCATTTACTTCCTGGTTTTCATGCCTAGGCAAATGATGACATACATCCCAGGAGTCTTCAGTACGTGAGAAGGGTCTTTCTCAGCTAAGCACGCCCTCTCCTGTTCGCATGCCTGAGCTAAGGGGAAGTGGATTCCAGGAATACTACATCAATCATCTGCCCTTACTCAAGATGGCCACGGACAGAAATGATAAGGGATGTTTTTTAAAGTGTTTTCTCAACAAAATAAAGCATGAAGACATGGATGGATGGGTGAGTTTGCTTTGAATATTAAAAATTAATGAAATAGCATTTTTGGTTTTTGGTGCTCAGATGCAGTGTAGTTCCACCATTGGAACCATTGATCCTGACCAATTTCCAAACTCCATTTGCAGAAATGCAGCCCCAAACTTGCAAGGAACCTCCACCATGCTTAACTTTTGCCTGCAGACACTCATTATTGTACCGGTCTTCAGCCCTTCATGTACAAACTGTCTCCTGCTACAGCCAAATATTTCAAAATTTGACTTATCAGTCCAGAGCACCCGCTGCCATTTTTCTGCACTCTGGTTTCTATATTTTCATGCATAGTTGATTCACTTAGCCATATTTCCATGTCGGAGGTCAATCACTTTAACCCTAGATAGTGCTCTCAGGCTTGGCTTGTCTACCATGATCAATGCATTTTGTATTTCCAGTTTGGATACCAACAACCTTAGAAGTGAAGTCCGAAACCATGAACTACTGGGTGTCTTATGCCGTGTACACACGGGCTGACTTTTCGACCCGGACTGGTCCGACGGGACGAATCCGTCGGACAATCCGACTGTGTGTGGGCTTCATCGGACCTGCATTTGACTTTTTCGGTTGAAAATCAGACGGACTTTAGATTTGGAACATGTTTCAAATCTTTCCGACAGACTCGAGTCCGGTTGAAAAATTTGCTCGTCTGTATGCTAGTCCGACGGACGAAAACCAACGCTAGGGCCAGGGCCGGATTAACATAGGGGCTGATGGAGCTGCAGCTCCAGGCCCCAGCCTTAAAATCGGCCCTCCCAGCCAGCATTATAAGCCCGATTTCTCCTGTCAATAAACATCTATGGGACAGGAGAAGCTGTGTGTAAATGGAGGGGTGTCTGGCTGCATCTGTGTTGGCTCACTGTGGTTATTACAGTGTCACAGTGCACAGTTCCCCCCCTACACAAATGGTTCTGCCTTCCCCCTCCCCTCTCTCCTCTCTCTGTGTGCAGTGAAGGAGCCGTGTGGGTTGGGAAATTGTGAACAGAGCAACTGCAGCCGACAGATAGAAGGTGAACTGAACACATATGTGACTGATAAGCTTCCCATCCAAGTGTGAGCTCAGTGACTGGACTCTTATCTCCCTTCTCTCCTCCTCTTTTACTTTTATCTTCAGCAATGGCTGTTATAACTGCAGTCCATATGTAGACTTGGCTCCTTGTGCTTTTAGGTTGGTTCACACTGCTTTGCTGTGTTTTGGCCCATTGCTGGTGTATCCGCAGTTTTCCTGCGTTTTACCCATAGTCCTATTGATTTCTATTAGGTTGCATGTTTTTTCTGAAAGTGCACCAAAATTCCTGCGTGCTGCATCTTATCTTTGGCGCACTGTCAGAAAATGCGGCAAAAATATGCAACCTGATATAAAGCAATAGGTCTGCAGCTAAAACTTCAGATACACAAGCAGTGCGCCCAAACTGCATCACACCAGTGTGAGCCCAAAGGCTTTACACCCCCCCCTCTGTAGAACTTGGTCTGATCAATACTGCTGGCATTCATTTTACACACAACCATACCATCCCAGATGAGGAGGGGTGGGGGCTCCAGGGATTTGTTTGACTATGCAGGCCCTGTCCCTTCTTTCCATCCTGGAAGAGTCCTGGAGGGAGTGGCAGGCTGCTGGTGGCAAGTGACACGCTGTATCTGGGGTCAGGCTGCTGGTGGCAAGTGCCACATTGCATCTGATGGCAAGTTGCACACTGTATGTGGTGGCATGCTGCTAGTGGCAGGCTGCTGGTGGCAAGTGACACGCTGTATCTGGTGACAGGCTGTCAGTGGCAAGTGGCACACTGTATCTGGTGAAAGGCTGCTGGTGGCACACTGTATCTGGTGCCAGGCTGCAGGTGACAAGTGGCACACTGTATCTGGTGGCAGGCTGCTAGTGGCAAGTGGCACACTGTATCTGGTGGCAGGCTGCTGGTGGCAAGTGACACTGTTGCTGGTGGCAAGTGGCACACTGTATCTGGTGGCAGGCTGTGGTTGGCAATTGGCACACTGTATCTGATGGAAGGCTTCTGGTGGCAAGTGGCACACTGTATCTGGTGGCAGGGTGCTGGTGGCAAGTGGCATACTGTATCTGGTGGCAAGTGGCACACTGTATCTGGTGAAAGGCTGCTGGTGGCAAGTGGCACACTGTATCTGGTGGCAGGCTGCAGGTGACAAGTGGCACACTGTATCTGGTGGCAGGCTGCTAGTGGCAAGTGGCACACTGTATCTGGTGGCAGGCTGCTGGTGGCAAGTGGCACACTATCTGGTGGCAGGCTGCTGGTGGCAAGTGGCACACTGTATCTGGTGGAAGGCTGCTGGTGGCAAGTGACACTGTATCTGGTGGCAGGCTGGTGGCAAGTGGCACACTGTATCTGGTGGCAGGGTGCTGGTGGAAAGTGGCACACTATCTGGTGGCAGGCTGCTGGTAGCAAGTGACACACTGTATCTGGTGGCAGGCTGCTGGTGGCAAGTGGCACACTGTATCTGATGGCAAGTGGCACAATGTATATGGTGACAGGCTGGTGATGGCATGTGAAACACTGTATCTGGTGGCAGGCAGCACACTGTATCTGGTGGCAAGTGGCACAATGTATCTGGTGAAAGGCTGCTGGTGGCAAGTGACACACTGTATCTGGTGGCAGGCTGCTGGTGGCAAGTGGCACACTGTATCTGGTGGCAGGCTGTGGTTGGCAAGTGGCGCACTGTATCTGGTGAAAGGTTGCTGGTGGCAAGTGGCCCACTGTATCTGGTGGCATGCTGCTGGTGGCAAGTGACCCACTGTATCTGGTGGCTGGCTGCTAGTGGCAAGTGGCACACTGTATCTGGTGGCAAGTGGCACATTGTATCTGGTGGCAGGCTGCTGGTGGCAAGTGGCACGCTGTATCTGGTGGCAGGCTGCTAGTGGCAAGTAGCACACTGTATCTGTGGCAGGCTGTGGGTAGCAAGTGGCACACTGTATCTGTGGCAGGCTGTGGGTAGCAAGTGGCACACTGTATCTGGTTGCAAGTGGCACACTGTATCTGGTGGCAGGCTGCTGGTGGCAAGTGACATGCTGCATCTAGCAGCAGGCAACTGTGGAAAGTGATACTCTACATCTGGTGGCAGGCTATGGGTGGCAAGTGACAAGCTGCATCTGGTGGCAAGTGACAAGCTCAGGTTCCCACTGATTCTGCATGATGGTGAGTTGAACAATTTCACTATATATTACAATGTAGTAACTGAAATAATGGAATTTGATCATCCTGACACCATATCAAGCATATGATTGATTTTAAGTACTAACACCAGCCATTTGCCTGACAAATCACCTCCACTGCCGATTTCCCTGCCAACCCCGAGACTACATCCTCCACCCTCATCTTTTTTTGGGAAGAGGGGGTCGTCCCTAAATGACAGTTTGGAAATGTGATCTCCCTATGTTGCTGCTGGTGAGAGACCGCATAGCAGGTGGTGGCTGCTGCTCAGAGGCTGCACGGCTGGTATTACTGGTGAGAGTATATTTAATTCGTTTTAGCGAAAAATTGTTTGCATTTTCATTTTGTTTCCATAAAAAGGCCCACCGAAATCCTCAGCACCAGGCCCATGATGCTCTTAATCTGGCCCTGGCTAGGGCAGCTATTGGCTAGTGGCTATCAACTTCCTTATTTTAGTCCGGTCGTACATCATCACGTACGAATCCGTCAGACTTTGGTGTGATCGTGTGTAGGCAAGTCCGTTCATTCGAAAGTCCATCAGAAGTCCGTTAAAAGTCCCTCGAAAGTCCGTCGGAAAGACCGCCGGATGCCGAAAAGTCCGCTCGTGTGTACACGGCATAAGAAGAATCAGTGGTTAGAGCTTGCAGTACATATGCTAAAGGTGCTGGCCTGCAGCTGCAAATACCTTATTAGAAATGGTGCTCAGTGCAGCTGGAGAGGTGATGACAAACAGATGCATCTTTGTCTGTAATGGATCATATACAGTAATACCTTGGAATACTGGCATAATTCGTTCCAGTAGAATGCTTGTAATCCAAAGCACTCTTAAATCAAAGCGAGTTTCCCGATAGGAAATAATGGAAACTCAGATAACCCGTTCCACAGCCACTGCTTGTCTATGCAGTACCGCATGTGGTCATAAGTGCGGGGGCACCGGAGACACTCGGAAACACTCGGAGATGCTCGGAGATGCTCTGAGACACTCGGAGATGCTCTGAGACACTCGGGCACGGAGTGTTTCAGAGTGTCTCTGAGCGTCTCCGAGCGCTGCCGGGTGTCTCCGAGTGTCTCTGAGCGTCACTGGCACCCCCACACCTCTGGCCAAATGCGGTACTGCACACCCCAGCGGCTTGAATCGTGCTCGTCTTGCGAGATAACGCTTGCAAAGCGAGTCAGGGTTTGTTTTTAAAAAAATAGCTCGTATTGCGAAATGCTCGTAAACTGTGTTACTTGCAATCCCAGGTTCCACTGTATTTACAAAATCAACAGCACATTCTGGTCCTATTGTATGCCTCTCACTACAACATCCTGCTTCCCTACTCCTCACCCCCCCCCCCCCAAAAAAAAACAAAAAACAAATATACAAATAGATAAACAATATAATGACAAATAAATCAAACAAAACAGCTACATTTTATAACTCTGAAATGTAACCATGTGCCCGCTGGGCACCTAAATCCCCTTCCTAACCAGACCAATTTTCAGCTTTCAGTGCTCTCACACTTTGAATGACAATTATGCCCCGTACACACAGTCGGATTTTCCGATGGAAAATGTCCGATCGGAGTGTGTTGTCGGAAATTCCGACCGTGTGTGGGCTCCATCGGACATTTTCCATCGGATTTTCCGACACACAAAGTTGGAGAGCAGGAGATAAAATTTTCCGACAACAAAATCCGATCGCGTCAATTCCGACCGTGTGTGGCCTGTTCCGACGCACAAAGTGCCATGCATGCTCAGAAGAAATTCCGACACGGAACAGCTCGTTCTGGTAAACTTAGCGTTCGCAATGGATACAGCACTTTCGTCATGCTGCAATGTTAAAAATGGTTTAATACAGCGCACTCTCTTCTTCTTTATAATGTGACAAGAATAAAGTAGTTTTGCTGCTCATATTCACACACACTTCTCACAAACTTATTTCGTTACTATTTATCGGGATTCCCTCAATATATTTTGATTTCTCACATCTGACAACATAATTTTGTTGTATTTTATTTATTTTTTTGGGCTTTAATGTAGATTCTTTTTTTGTGTTTGAATTTTTTGGAAGGGTGTTATTTTTTTGGGGGGATTTTTATTTGTACTCCCGAAAATGTTTGTGTGTGTTTTTTGTGTCAAGTTCCCACAACACCATTGATATGTTGTTCTATTTAATCTGTAGGAGATTGTTTGGTGTTGTTGTCTCTTGTTAATTTCACATTTTATGTTAGAAATGTACCTGAATTCTCACCAACAAACTGTCCTTTTTGGATTAAAACACACAGGAGAGTATAATTTCCCACATTTTTTTTATTAAGGGCTCACAACTAAACAAAGAGGGAGGCAACGCTGGAGAAACTGCAGAAGTGGGTGAAGCCTTGGACCCCCAGGGCAGACATCAATAATTTTAAAGCAAAATTGGTGGCCTGAGGAGTCCTTATCTAAGGGAGGGCAGTCTGGTCCAGAAGTCCCAGAGATCCGGAAAGCAGCAGATGACATCTGTGTCCCCAGGCTGTGGTCATACGAGAGACTGCAGCTTCTGTCAGACCAGACTGAACCCAGGGCAATCACTCTCTGGTCTTCTTCCCACGCTTCCTTCCACGCTGTGGCTGTGGTGGTGGAGTTGTGGCAGCAGGAGGAGGAGGATGGTCCAACTCAATGACGTCGGTCTTGGGTGTTAGTTCCCCACTCACCCCCTTACGTATGACGTTATACAGAAGGCCCTCACAGAGCCTGCGTTGACCCTCCTGCATGCCCTGCAGTTTTCTGGCAGCCATGCAGGCAAAGGCCTCTTCAGGAGTGGGTAAGGCTCGTAGGGACGCCGAAGCCTCCTGAATTAGCCTGAACGCAAAATCCTCCACGGGAGTCGTCTTCCTGGCTCTTTTATATGGAAGGCGGAGGGGATGAACCTGTGATTCTGTCAGGCTGCGACTGGTCCCAGGCTTCTCTTGGCTGACACTTAGCCCCGCCTCCTCCTGGCTGCCACTAATCCCCGCCTCCTCCTGACTGCCACATTCCACAGCCTCCTCCTGGCTGAGGTCTTCCTGTGTATGAAAAAAGGGACATAGTTTTAGTTTTTTATTCATCAATCACACACAATTTTCACCTCCTGACTGTTGCAAATTGAATGTTAACAAATATAACAGACTAGCATTCTGAGCCCAGCATTTTTCATTCTTGTCCCAATTTTGGGTGCCCACTACTGTCTATTGATATGTAAAACACTTTTTGCAATCAGCAATTAGTGATCAATAATAACATCTAATAAACATCATTTATTTATTGACCAGAAATCTGTAGAACAATGCTATACCTGGCTCCAGCTGGGCTCCTCCACTTCTTCTTGGCTGGAAGGCCCAGGTTGGACATCGGAAGCCTCAGCTGGTATGGAAGGAAGCATGGAATGAAGAGTAGAGAGGGATTCCCTGACTTCAGTGTGGTCTGACAGAAATCGCAGTATCTCATAGTACCACAGCCTGGGGACATAAACGTCATCTGCTGCAGCTCCGGACCTCTGGGAATCTGTGACCTTCTTGCGCTCCCTTAGATAAGTGCTCCTCAGGCCACCAATTTTGGTTTTTAAATAAGGGATGGTTGCTGTGGGGACCACCGGCTTCACCAACTCCTGCAGTTTCCCAAGAACTGCCTGCCTCTTCTGTTTATTATTGTAATGTGGGTGTCTCACCTGCCACAGACAGGGCAGCTCCCTGTACTTGTCTATGAACAGGGGGAGGAAATTGTGGTTGTTGAACCCATCCATTTTCTCTGCAAGACACAACACAAGACAAACCCTAATGTCAGGCCAAACTCCCCTAATCTTGTTACAATATAGGCTTCCATTTCAAAGCAGTATAGGCCCAAGTTTAGATCCTACCTTCGTTATCACGATCGGCGCCTCCGACGCTCCTTCCTCCGCTCACAGATCGTATGTAAGACGCACGCGTGTTACGCTTTATACACACTGCGCATGCGTGTAACTCCGCCTGCCCCTGACGTTCTTTCTAGTCTATTCCCCGCCCCTTTTCGTTCGGCGCAGTGGGGGAAGAGCACATGGCGGAGACACAGCAGGATCGTGATAATTGTAGCAACGAGGAGGAGGAAAGCCCGGAACCGGACACGTCCCGATCCAGAAGGAGATTTAAGGCCTCAAATATGTCCTTTGTGGAGATGTTGGAGATGGTGGACATCCTGAAGAAGGCCGACTATGATGAGAAGTATGGGCCTTACCCCAACCCCAATGTCAGAAAGGCCAAGATCATGGCAAAAGTGGTCAAGAGTCTGCAACGGAAATTCGGGGTACGTCGATCGAAAGATCAGCTCAGGAAGCGGTGGTTGGACCTCAAATTAAGAGAACACGAGCAGTACAGAAAGATCCGGAGAGTGCTGCAAAAAAGTAAGTAGTTGTGCTGTGTTCCTATTCTTTTGATGTTTAGTACGTTCGTGCTGCTCCATGTGCTTTTAGGAACTGTTGTACTGTTTAAAATGGCAACTTTCATGTTCATGGGCACATTATTCATTCGTATCAAACATTTCTTTCTGACTATAAAATACCATTGTTTAGGCCATATGCATTTGGCCACCATTTTTACGCCCTATACCTGTCTTAAAAGAATTTGGTTGTGTAGATGGGTTTGTTACTAGAATGAAATGCAAACTAGATTCTGTGTAAGGAGAGGACACTCAGCAGCTGTTTTCACATTTGGACACTGGACCACTAGTGTGGGACACAAGAACACCATTTTTATTAGGGGGCCACACAGGTGCTCCAGTGTATACTATAGGGGGGTTTCCATCTGTGAAGCTTGTACAAAACAGGTAAAGTATTGCAGCTTGACAAAGGACACTGAAAATGCTACATTTTGGAACTCTGCTAAAATTGCCAATTGTACCCCACTTCCAAGCAATGTTTCCTATTTATAGTTCTGCCATCAAATATCTGTGTGCTAATTATACCTTTTTGTTTTACATAGGGGAGAAAAGACTCGGAGGACACCCCTCATCCGAGGAGACCAGAGCCCACACCCCTCTGGAAGAAGGGGAAATACCCCCAACACAAGCTGAGCAGGAGGAAGAAGACGTGGTGGAACTAGTCACCACAACAGGTGAGTGTCTGCGACCACAGGCTCAGGTAAGAGATGGATGGCGGCATATTTTTGAGACCTAATTTTTTTTTGGGGGTTCCTCTTTTTTAGGTGATCGTGATGTTGTGGATCCAGATCCTTTCACATCCGAAAGTGCCCAGATCCTGATCGGGGAGATCATGGGGTGTAATTTACAATTGGAAAACATCAAGAAAAACATCAATGATGTTATTCCAAAAAATAAAAACATCATTGATGTTTTGGGGCGAGTTTAAAGCCCCTCCAAAACCCTTTGTTTTTTGGTGTGCTACAATGTGCAAAATGTTTTTGTGATTTTTCACAAAGCCAAATTTGGAGGATGCACACAGTGTGTCAACATGTGCTATCTGCCATCACGGGAGATCAATGGGCGCGTTTTGGGGGCGCAACCCCTTCCTCAATAATAAAGTAGCTGAGAGGAAGGGGTTTCTCATCCCAAACACGTCCCTTGATCCCCCGTGATGGCAGGTTGCACATGTTGAAATTGGTAAATTGCTGTGCATCTTCCAAATTTGGCTTTTCCTGGGGTGACTTCACCCCATCTGAACGCAATATCAAACACAGTTCCTAAATACTCATGTCTGATATTGCCTTCAAGTTCTACCAAATGTGACGTTTGTAAGTTCAAGATTTGTGTCTTTCTTGTTGGTTTTACACATGCCTGTTTTATCGTAAATGGACATTTCTATTTTTGATAATGCTACCCCAAAAATTGTTATACAACAAACTTGTTGTTTTGTTTGAAAAACCTTTGGTAAATGCACATGTGATTGTGCAGGTATAAAAAAGTTTGGTAATCAAGAATGTGTGGATTATTGTCTCAACGCTACAACACTTTTGGGGTGATGTCATTGCTGTTTTCAGAGAAAATGGGGGTTATTTACTAAGGGCAAATCCTCTTGGCACTACAAGTGCAGTTTCAGTGCAGTTGCAAGTGCACTTGTGAAATGTGTCTTTGCATTTAGTAAATAACAGCCAACAGTGCTTTGTATAAGGTTACACAATCATGCCATTTTCTGGACTCAACACATTTCTGTCAGGGTCAGCTAAAACAAACACAAGCAGTAAATGTCCACAAAGAATGTGTTTTTTTTGTTTTTTATTATAAAAAGGCTTCACATATTTGCTGGCATATTGATGGCCCCCCCTACCCGCAAAGAATTCCAGGTATCGTAACCGGACATCACGGGCACTCAGGGAGGGCAAGCCAGGATGGCCTCTTTCAAGCGCCGTCAGTGTGGTTTCATGTATCATTCATGTATCATTCCGGCCTCAGGCCCAACTGAGCCAGCATAGTTGGCCGAATGTTTCCTTAAAAAGTTATGGAGAATACAGCACGCCAGTATAATATGGTTCAGTTTATACTCCGCCACATGGATAGGTGTCAGAAATAGGCGGAACCGGCTGGCCAGGATTCCAAATGTGTTCTCCACCACTCTTCGGGCTCTGGCCAGCCGGTAATTAAAAACCCTCTGTTCCGGGGTGAGGGTCCTCATCGGGAATGGCTGCATCAGGTGGTCCCCCAGCGCAAACGCTTCATCAGCAACAAACACGAATGGGAGTCCTTCCACATTGTCCTCTGGACCTGGCAAGTCCAAGCTGCCATTCTGGAGACGCCTGTAGAACTCCGTCTGGGCGATGACTCCACCATCGGACATCCGGCCATTCTTCCCCACGTCCACATACAAGAAGTCGTAATTAGCCGACACCACTGCCAACATCACTATACTATTGAACCCCTTATAGTTGAAATAGTACGACCCCGAGTTGGGTGGTGGGATGATGTGGACGTGTTTCCCATCAATTGCCCCTCCGCAGTTAGGAAAGTCCCACCGCTGGGCAAAGTGGGAGGCCACAGTCTGTCATTCCTGTGGCGTGGAAGGAAACTGTAGAGGAAAAAAAAACATTTACTATTTTTGCACATAAACATGGCAAGCAGATTAGACACAAACATTCTGGGGCAACCTCCAGATAGCATTTATTAAGGGGAATTTAACACCAAAGTATAAGGTACACCTATCATATTCCCCCTCCCCCCCTCTCATGGGCCATTTCTAACATTATGGGGTGTGTGGAAATCTTGGACAGGTAACCCTCTCCACTTCATTGAGAGATGAATGCCTAAATACAGGGTATTACTTGGAACAGCCCCTCCTTAGTTACACTATTGGCAACCCACTGGACAGGTAAGAAGTGTCATAATACAAAGATATAAATACACATTGTACACATTTGAGGACATTTGGACATTCTGCTATTACCTGTCAAGATAATAATAGGATACAAAAACTTTGAACAGTACCATTAGAAAGTATACAGGCAGGCCGTTGCACTACATGCTTTGGGGAAATCATCCATAAATCAGAGCACAAAAGAGATGGGTATAGTGTGTATGGGTTTGGCAAAGTCAGCAGATAGATGATTGAGGATAGATAGAGAATTGGGATCAGCTGACTTAGCAGTTGGGGGAGGGAGGGTTACTAAAAATGATTTGGGGACACCACAAAAAATAAGCCTCTGCCACTCTGCCTTAATTTAAAGCTAAAATAACATTGGGAAACATTTTAGGGGGTGTTTGGGGTAAAGCACTACTATGGAGCTGATAAAATACATTGTTAAGTGACTACATGAGGTGAATATGGGCCGGAGACCATGCTGGGGAGGTTAGTGAAGGACAATCTGTATGAAGGACCTAAAAAATTAATTACATACAAATCCAGCATGCATGAGGACAAAGGGGACATTCACAGCATATTCCAATCATGGTAATTAGGGAATGAGGAAAGAAATACAAGATATTAGCAAACATTAAATACAATAAAATGTGATATTAAAGGATAAAAATCTTACCTTCATATACTCCTTCTGCAGGACCTGGATGATGGCAGGACAGGTCTCTGGGATAATGATCCCCAGAGCCTGGGGGGAGATGCCTGTCGAGAACTTCAAGTCCTGCAGGCTTCTCCCTGTCGCCAAATACCGCAGGGTAGCGACCAGCCTCTGCTCCGGAGTGATGGCTTGCCTCATGCAGGTATCCTGCCTGCTAATATAAGGGGTCAGCGAAGCCAACAGACGGTGAAACACGGGGTCCATCATCCTGAGAAAGTTCCTGAAATCATCAGGATTATTCTCACGGATCTCACGGAGCAAAGGCATATGAGAGAACTGGTCACGCTGAAGCAACCAATTCTTGGTCCATGAACTCCTCCCCACCCTGTTCATGGACTGGACTTGTGTCAAGGTCAGGACCCCAACACCAAGCCCCCGCACAGCACGAACTCTACGAGGAGTACGCATACGCAACATGGCTAGAAAACGGTCGGCTGCTCAGAACGAAGTAACAGAACGCACTGAAGAACAGCAAGGCCTGTGAAGAGCGACCTGAAAAACAGTAACGAACGAACAAGAATACAATGACTACTTAAAGTCACGCGGAACTTGCTTGCACGCACTGAAGAGCAGATACAAACCCACAAGCACAAACTGAACGGCAGAAAATGATCTGAAAACCACAAGTCTGAAAAAGCGTGAATCGTCTCTCACCAAACTTTTACTAACACGAGATTAGCAAAAGGAGCCCAAAGGGTGCCGCGCTTGGTTCTGAATTGGCCTTTTCTAGTCTCGTCGTACGTGCTTGACGTCACCGCGTTCTTGGCGATCGGAAATTCTGACAACTTTATGCGACCGTGTGTACGCAAAACAAGTTTGAGCCAACATCCGTCGGAAAAAATCCTAGGATTTTGTTGTCGGAATGTCCGAACAAAGTCCGACCGTGTGTACGGGGCATTACTCAGTCATGCAACACTGTACCCATATGAAATTTTTGTCCTTTTTTTCCCACAAATAGAGCTTTCTTTTGGTGGTATTTAATCACCGCTGGGTTTTTATTTTTTTGGGCTTTAACCCCTTCCCGCCGAGCGTTCGCAGATATGCGGCCTCGGCTTTCGGGGGTTATACCGGAATGATGCCCGCAGCTGCAGGCATCATCCCAGTATATTTTTTAGAGCGGGCGATTGGCTTTCCAGGGATAACAATTGATATGGCTAAAAGCCGCTTGATTATTATCCCGGAGGAGCTGGAGGGGACGTTCCCCCTCCCGCCGCCTCCCGCCGATCTGACCTTTTTTTTTTTAAAACACAATTTAATAATATAAAAATAAATAGAATAAATAATAAAAAAAATTTTTTAAAGCGCCCCCGTCCCCGTGAGCTTGCGCAGCAAAGAAAACGCATACGGAAGTCGCGCCCGCATATGTAAATGGTGTTTAAATCATACATGTGAGATAACGTCGCGATCGTCAGAGCGAGAGCAATAATTCTAGCACTAGACCTCCTCTGTAACTCGAGAATGATTATGTGATTGACCCTTGTCCATGATGGACTTTGTTTTTGCTGCATTCTATTTCCATGTCTGTTCCTGTTTTTCTATCATTACTATTATATTTCTTTTTTGTTTTTGTTTTTAGAATATGCTATGGTAGTTTTCACCTTTTCTTGAATGCCCCTGATGAAAGGACCCCTCAAGTGTCCTGAAACGCGTCGGGCCGAATATCCACAAAACTACCAAGCACTAACGATTTATTGTTGAAACTTGTTGCTTTTATTCAATATACTCTTTGGTGATGTTTGCAACTGAATAATTTTATATCTTCTTTAAAATAAATATAATTTATACATTTTTTGATAAATTTTTCTTTCGTTGCCTATAAAGTCCCTTAATACTTACCTGCAAAAACAAAAGCACCCTCCACAGGAGTGCAATTCCTCTAAACGGGACTTTTATCATAGGGTCACCTCTAATAAAGGTAGGAAATAGTAGAATTTTATATAAAAATATTTGTATTTATTTGAATATCCATCTAAAAATCATTAACATGACCTAACAGTACATACGTTAAAATGGATGCATATAAATGAGGAGGAAATAATTCTATGAGACAATGACCAATTGCAATGATACAGGTAGATTGAACACCAATAATCATAAAAACCCGACGTTTCGAGGTAAGCAAAGGGTTGACCTCTTCTTCAAGGGTAACGACAATTGGTCAGGGTGAATATTTCATCTAAAAAGTTAACAAAAAGCAGAGCAGGAGTGAGTGGACAGACATCTCAAATATTCACAGCAAAAGACAACAGAGGATCTATGGTTAACATTACATGAATCATTGACATTGATAACAGCACTTGTTGATTCTAGATATACATACATAAGTTTTATACTGACCACTTAGATTCATATGAGAATTCCCATGGACATTTTCAGCATCCAGTACAAAGAGGGGTGTCGTCTGTCGCGGCCACACAGGGATCACAGACCCCAGGTCCAAGGAAAAGGAGAAAAAGCCAGGCAGATCACAGAAAAAAGATGCCAAGGTGGGCTAAGGTTGCTTCACAAAGGATATCCCAAAAGGAACAGATGCCATCACCCCTTCAATAAGAAGCTTGTCAAAGCTTACTTGGTGGGGTTAAAGAGGGTTAGAGGGGTAGAGGGTTCAATCCCCCTGAAACATAAATGATACAAAACATTTAATGAGAATAGTGTAGGAAAAACCTAGTGTAAATGCAATATTTTCAGATGAAAATGGGGAATAATGTTTAGGTTAACTAATATGACCCACCAAGGATTGTCAATATAAGGGATCCTAGACACGTACCTAAAGGAGTGAAATTGAGTAGAATCAGATCCTAAATCCCAATCCATAGAGCAGGACGCCAAAGGGGGGAGGAGGATACTTGAATAATATCCAATGTCTAAGTAGGCAGGATTCCAGGGGAGCATACAGGTTCCCTGGTTAGGTGCAAGCCCGCAATTGTCTGCAATTATAAAGCACATTAGGGGAATATTATATATAAGTGACAAGTAAGCACTTAAAGAGTTCCCAGAAAGCATCCCAACCTAAAGGGTCCATAAGTTTACCTGCCTGTCTTTCCTTCCTCCAAACACGTCTGTGTGGTGTCAGTAACAGCTGATGAGTGCAGCGTCTGAAGAGTTTACGTGTGTGTTACTGCAGTGGGCAGGAGTGTCCAATCAGTGCCCTGGTTGGGTGGACACAGTAAGGGGCGGTCTAGGGAAGGGAGGACGTGAAGCATCTGTTGTTGATATCCCCCGGGCAGAGCGACGCACTGCGTCATCTCCATAACACGCTCCCTGAGGTAAAGCCGTCCACAAAAGGACAGAGGTGGGCATGTATGAGAACGCAGAGCTCAGCATGGGGCGGAGCCAGCGTGATGTGGAGGATTCCCCCGTGCGTCTGAAGTCCCGCAGCGCAGAGCTGGCATGTCCATTGTCATGGAAACCCATGACACAGACTGCCAGAGAGAGGGGGGGCCGAGCGCGCTCTAATGAGAGCGCACCTCGACCTCCCCCGGGTGCGCCGAGTGAGCAGACACACCGCCCAAACCTGGAAGAAATAGGGAGCAAGGGACAGGAGTGAAAGTGGGATGCTAAGGAATAGCAAAGAATGAGAAGGAGAAATGAACAGAGAGGAGAGACACAGTCTTGCAGAAAGGGGGAGGGAAGAGACAAAAGGAAGAAAAGGGAAGAAAGGAAAAGGTGAAGTGATAGTTGGATGAATATTAAAAATAAATGTGAGGGCACAGGTTCTTGGAGGGTTTTTGTGTGGTCGGGAGAGATCAGTCCCACTGGATCAGACAAGGTCCTGGAATGACAAGACATAATTGTTAAATTATGCATATTAAACAATGTGTTACATCATAAACTGACAGTATTAACATCTTCAACTCAGGCTATTATCTTGTTTGTTGCTGTATCCTACAGATTCTACAAGACATCCCAGAAGCCAGTGGCATGTTATCAAACTGTGAGAATTTTCACTGCCCAGTGATAATAAGAGATTGCTGTATTATTGGTAAAAAGTACAAGTGGTTCAAACTGAACGTTAAAACACCACAGTTTGATCCAAAAAATGGTTTTATTTTGAAGATTCCCATTCAGATCCGCCTGAGGAGAAGCCCTCCAGGAAGGGTCTGAAGGAGGTAGTTCCATTGAGGCCAGGTGGCATAGTCGCATTCAAGCGAAAAATCCACCTTTGTTCGGCCTGCATTAATATTTTATTCGTGTCTCCCCCTCTTATACCAGGGTGCACTCTGTCTAAGATCAAAAAGGAGATCTTAGGGGTGATTCCTTCATGTAGATCTCTTACATGTCTCCCCAATTGGAGACTTGGATTGCTGGTCTGTATGGATAAAATGTGTCGATAAGCACGTCGCCAAAAGGGCTGAATGGTTTTGCCCACATAGAAGCAGAAGCAATTGCATAGAAGGAGGTAGACTACATTGGTTGTTTGACAGTTTGCATAGTGTTTTGGACTATAAAGTTCGCCATTAGGAAGTGTTGTATTGCGCGTGGTGTTCATAAAGCGGCAGTAGTTACACCCCCCACAGGTAAACGTACCTGGGTATTTGCATGGACCCTGATGTCCAGAATCATAGTATTCACTGGACACCAGGTAGTCTTTGAGGGATCTAGCTCTTCTGAACGTAAAAACCGGGTGTTTACTCACATATGGACCTACAGTAGGGTCCATTGAAAGAAGGTGCCAGTATTTATTGGCAATTTTTTTTGAACGTTTCATGTTGGTTACAATATTTGGTTATAATCGAAATCAGATTTTTCTTAGTATTTTTCGAGGATGGATTATAAAGCAATTCTTTCCTTGGTTTCAATATTGCCCGGTTATAGGCCTTTTTAAGACATGATTTGGAGTAACCCTGCAACAATAATCTTTTTTCTCTTTCTTGAAGGTTGTATCATCTGTGCAGTTTCTACATGTCCTCAAATACTGACTAAAAGGAATGGATGCAATTAAGGGTGTGGGATGGAAACTGCTGGCATGTAGTATAGTATTGCCTGCTGTTGGCTTCCTGTATAAACTACTGCTGATGCGCCCCCTGTCATCCTTCTGGATAGTTACATCCAAAAAGGTTATTGAAGAATTGTCAAAAATCATTGTGAAATTCAGATTGAAGTCATTTGTGTTTAAACATTTTAGGAAGGGTTCAAGTTGGTCTTGTGGACCGTCCCATATGAGGAAGACATCATCGATGAATCTGAGCCATAGGCTCACATTCGTCATGAAAGGGGCCAGGTCTTCAGATTGATTAATCATGCGCTCCCACTCCCCCAGGTACAGGTTGGCATACGATGGGGCACAAGAAGTCCCCATTGCTACCCCCTGCACCTGGAGGAAGTGGGAGCCATTGAAAGTGAAGTGGTTAAGTTGGAGAATATAATCCAATGAGTCCAGCAAAAACTCATCCATTTTGGGATTAAATCTGTTGTCTTGTAAGATAATCTTTTGAATACAGCTTAAGCCCTTGCTGTGGGGTATCGAGCTGTATAGAGCCTCCACGTCGATTGCCACCAAGGTCGACGTGGGGGAGATGGTCATTCCGTCCAAGATCTGAAGTAAGTGGGGAGTATCACGAAGGTAACTGGGAAGATTAATCACAAATGGGCGAAGATGCCCATCGATGAAGGAGCTGAGATTCTCTGTTATTGAGCCATTCCCAGACACTATAGGTCTGCCTGTTGGCCGTTTGACACATTTATGCAATTTCGGTAGAGCGTAAAATGTTGGGATCTTGGGTTGTTTGATTCTAATAAATTCCCATTCTGATTTGCTAATCACCTGTTGTTCAAAGGCGAGATCTACTAGAGAATAAAATTCCTGGTTAAATTTGATAATCTTATTGGCTTGAATTTTACAATACCATTTTTTATTTTCAATGATTTTCATACACATCTCCACGTATTGTGTATTATCCATAATAACAATATTGCCCCCCTTATCAGAGGGCTTTATTGTTATATGTGGATGATCATGGAGTGTTTTGAGGGCAGCTCTTTCATCGTTCGATAAATTATCGCCATCAGAAAGATTGGTTCTGACCCTACAGATCTCCTTGCCTTCTAATTTAACAAACGCTAGAACGTTGGAATTGGTATTTAAAGAAGGAAATTTATCAGATTTCTTTTTAAATTTTGGCGTGGGGGGAAGTTCCGTATGGTCAAAACGACCCAACAGGTGTTCTAGATCGATCTGGTCGATCATGTCGAGGGGTATCAACAACAGATGCTTCACGTCCTCCCTTCCCTAGACCGCCCCTTACTGTGTCCACCCAACCAGGGCACTGATTGGACACTCCCGCCCACTGCAGTAACACACACTTAAACTCTTCAAACGCTGCACTCATCAGCTGTTACTGACACCACACAGACGTGTTTGGAGGAAGGAAAGACAGGCAGGTAAACTTATGGACCCTTTAGGTTGGGATGCTTTCTGGGAACTCTTTAAGTGCTTACTTGTCACTTATATATAATATTCCCCTGATGTGCTTTATAATTGCAAACAATTGCGGGGTTGCACCTAACCAGGGAACCTGTATGCTCCCCTGGAATCCTGCCTACTTAGACATTGGATATTATTCAAGTATCCTCCTCCCCCCTTTGGCGTCCTGCTCTATGGATTGGGATTTAGGATTTGATTCTACTCAATTTCACTCCTTTAGGTACATGTCTAGGATCCCTTATATTGACAATCCTTGGTGGGTCATATTAGTTAACCTAAACATTATTCCCCATTTTCATCTGAAAATATTGCATTTACACTAGGTTTTTCCTACACTATTCTCATTAAATGTTTTGTATCATTTATGTTTCAGGGGGATTTAACCCTCTATCCTTTAACCCCACCAAGTAAGCTTTGACAAGCTTCTTATTGAAGGGGTGGTGGCATCTGTTCCTTTTGGGATATCCTTTGTGAAGCAACCTTAGCCCACCTTGGCATCTTTTTTCTGTGATCTGCCTGGCTTTTTCTTCTTTTCCCCTGGACCTGGGGTCTGTGATCCCTGTGTGGCCGCGACGGACGGCACCCCTCTTTGTACTGGATGCTGAAAATGTCCATGGGAATTCTCATATCAATCTAAGTGGTCAGTATACAACTTATGTATGTATATCTAGAATCAACAAGTGCTGTAATCAATGTCAATGATTCATGTAATGTAAACCATAAATCCTCTGTTGTCTTTTGCTGTGAATATTTGAGATGTCTGTCCACTCACTCCTGCTCTGCTTTTTGTTAACTTTTTAGATGAAATATTCACCCTGACCAATTGTCGTTACCCTTGAAGAAGAGGTCAACCCGTTGCTTACCTCGAAACGTCGGGTTTTTATGATTATTGGTGTTCAATCTACCTGTATCATTGCAATTGGTCATTGTCTCATTGTCTCATAGAATTATTTCCTCCTCATTTATATGCATCCATTTTAATGTATGTACTGTTAGGTCATGTTAATGATTTTTAGATGGATATTCAAATAAATACAAATATTTTTATAAAAAATTCTACTATTAATACTTATCTGGGGGGGGGGGGGGGTATTCATTCATTCACTCCTCTGTAACTCTAACCTGGTAACCGTAAAGAAATATAAAGCGTAGCCTATGGAGATTTTTAGGTACCATAATTTGTCGCCGTTCCACGAGTGCGTGCAATTATAAAGCGTGACATGTTTGGTATCTATTTACTCGGCGTAACATCATCTTTCACATTATACAAAAAAATTGGGCTAACTTTACTGTTTCGTTTTTTTAAAACTCATGAAAGTGTCCCTTTTCCCAAAAAGTTGCGTTTAAATCACCGCTGCACAAATACCGTGTGATATAAAATATTGCAACAATCGCCATTTTATTCTTTAGATTCTCTGCTAAAAAATATATATGATGTTTGGGGGTTCTAAGTAATTTAATAGCAAAAAATATGGATTTTAACTTGTAAACACCGAATGTCAGAAATAGGCTTAGGCATGAAAGGGATAAATAAAAAAAAGACTGAAAATTCTGTAAAGAAATACACTTTTCTTTGTTTCTGTTATAAAATTTTGCAAATTAGTAATTTTTCATAATAAATGTTGGCCACATTTTATAATGCTACATATCTTTGGTAAAAATAATCCAAATTGGTGTATATTATTTGGTCTGTGTGAAAGTTATAGAGTCTAAGGCTGGCCATACACTATTCAATTTTCCTGTTCAACTTTCCTTTAGATTTACCAAAACCATATAATATGAGGTGAAACCTAAACACTTTCAATTTGGATGCAATCAGGCAGGCCCTTGTACTACATAGTTGAAGGTAAATCTAAAGAAAATTGAACAGGAAAATTGTATGGTGTATGGCCAGCTTAAAAGCTATGGTGCCAATCACTGAAAATTGAGCACACCTGCAGTACTGATGGCCTAGCTCATTTCTTGAGGCCCTAACAAGCCAGGAAAGTACAAATACCCCCCAAATGACCTCTTTTTGGAAAGTAGACATTGAAAGGTATTTAGAAAGAGGCATGGTGAGTTTTTTGAAGTTGAAATTTTTTCCCACAATTCTTTGCAAAATCAAGATTTTTTTTTCTTTTTTCACAAAAGTGTCATACCACAAATTACACCCCAAAATACATTCTACCACTCCTCCTGAGTATGGCGATACCACATGTGTGAGACTTTTAAACACCATGGCCACATGCAGAGGCCCAATATGCAGGGAGCACCATCAGGCATTCTAGGAGCATAAATACACATCTAATTTCTTGACTACCTCTTGCACTTTTGAAGGCCCTGGAGCACCAGGATAATAAAAACGCCCAAAAAATGACCCCATTATGGAAAGAAAACACTCCAATGTATAATCTATGAGGGATATCGAGTCTTTTGAACATGTCATTTTTTTCTACAAGTTTTTGGAAAATGTGGAAAGAAAATGAAAACGCATTTTTTCTTACACAAAGTTGTCAATTTATACAATATTTCTAACACATAGCATGTACATGGCAAAAATTACACCCCAAAACATTGTCTTCTACTCCTCCTGAGTATGGCAATCCCACATGTGTGAGACTTTTACAGAGCCTGGCCACATACAAAAGCTCAACATGCAGGACAGGGAGCACCATCGGGCGCTCTAGGGGCATAAATTTCAAATCTAATTTGACTACCTATTACACTTTGAGGCACTGTAGTGGCACTGCAGTGGCATGGATGAGCCGTGGATGGGTGGGTCTAAGCATGGTTGAGCCATGATTGTGGATGGCTGGGTATGGCTGGGTATGGCTGAGTATGGATGTATGAATGAGTATTGCTGAGTATGGATGGATAGATGAGTATTGCTGAGTATGGATGGATGCGTATTGCTGAGCATGGATGAGTATGGATGGCTGAGCATGGATGGATGGATGAGTATTGCTGAGCATGGATGAGTATGGATGGCTGAGCATGGATGGATGGATGAGTATTGCTGAGTATGGATGAGTATGGATGGCTGAGCATGGATGGATGGATGAGTATTGCTGAGGATGGATGGATGAGTATTGCTGAGGATGGACTGATGGATGAGTATTGTTGAGTATGGATGGCTAATCATGGATGGATGGATGAGTATTGCTGAGCATGGATGAGTATGGATGGCTGAGCAAAGATGGATGGATGAGTATTGCTGAGTATGGATGAGTATGGATGGCTGAGCATGGATGGATGGGTATTGCTGAGGATGGATGGATGAGTATTGCTGAGGATGGATGCATGGATGGATGAGTATTGCTGAGTATGGATGAGTATGGATGGCTGAGTATAGATTGATGGATGAGTATTGCTGAGGATGGATGAGTATTGCTGAGCATGGATGGATGGATGAGTATCGCTGAGCATGGATGAATGGATGGCTGGATGAGTGCTGGAATGGGCACAGATCAGCGCTATGGGCAGTACACATCAAGCCCACAGCGGTGCTGCACCTGATCTCTCCCCTCTCCGCTCACACTGTACTGATCGGTACAGGGAGGGGAAAGACGAACCGGATATGTTAACCGGATAACCGGATATAGCATTGTGTATTAAGTACTGGGAGGACCCAGTACTGGTAAGCCTGCTTGCTTTAAAGTGTTTGTTATCCCAAAACATGATATTTCACATATATTTGTTTACATGCACTCTTTGTGACTGTAGCCTGTTGTCTTTGTATTTGTTCTGTAGCTCTGATGCTGTCGCCCCATTGAACTTCTTTCAAGTTTTAAACTGACCATGCCAAAGACAGTAGCAGATCTGTCTTAGCAGGGCCAGTTTGCATCAATGCCTTCTAAATGGGAGCAGCAATATGCAGCCTATGGATGGCATGCCTGTGCTCCTGTGGTCAGTTTTCTGCTGACACCCCCTGTGCAGATTGAGAGACAGCAACTGGGATGTGATATAGGAAAAATCTGCCAATTGTCACAAGGAAAGACCAGTGAGAATCTCTCCTTTCTAAATTGGATATACAGGGGCATGGTCAGGTTACTGCTGACATCCACCCAGCCCTGAAAATTCTGAGTGATATAGCTGGAGTATAAGGATGAGCTCCGGCGTGTTCACACAGCCCACGTGCAGAGCCCACCTGGAAGTCAGCACTGCGCTAATCACAGGCAGTGAGACATTGTCCTGATGTGCGGCTGCAGAGATTGGGTTGTGCGAACACGCTGGAGCTCATTCTTAATGGAGTATGTGGCATCAGCAGATGCTGATCATCACAAGGAAGTTCCACCCCCTCCTTAGAGCCCTGGATGCAGTGCTTAAAGTGGAATAACCACTTGCCTACTGGGCACTTATACCCTCTTCCTGACCAGGCCAATTTTCAGCTTTCAGTGCTCTCACATTTTGAATGACAATTACTCAGTCATGCAACACTGTACCCATATGACATTTTTGTCCTTTTTTCACACAAATAGAGCTTTCTTTTGGTGGTATTTAATCACTACTGGCTTTTTTATTTGTAGCGCTATAAATAAAAAAATACTGAAAATGTTGTAAAAAAATGCATTTTCTTAATTTCTGTTATAAAATTTAGCAAATTAGTAATTTTACTTCATAAATTTTGGCCAAATGTTATGCTGCTACATATCTTTGGTGAAAATAACTCAAATCAGTGTATAATATTTGATCTTTGTGAAGGGTATAGAGTCTACAAGATATTGTGTCAATAATTGAAAATGGATCCCACCTGATCCCACCTGATGTACTGATGGCTTATCTCATTTCTTGAGACACTAACAAGCCAGGACAGTACAAATACCTCCCCAAATGGAGCACCGTCAGGTGTTCTAGGAGTATAAATTAAATATCTAATTTCCTGACTACCTATCACACTTTTGAAGGCCCTGGAGAACTAGGCAATGGAACTATCCACAAAATTACCCTATTTTGGAAAGCAAACACCCCAATGTATATTCTATGAGGCATAATGAGTCATTTGAACATGTCATTTTTTCCACAAGTTTTTGAAAATTGTGGAAAGAAAATGAAAACACATTTTTTACACATTTTTACGGCACTGACGGGAGCTGATGAAGATCCACTGATAGGGTGGCACTGATGAGCACTCACTGATGGACACTGATGTGCACTATTGGGCACTGGTGAGCACTAATAAGGCACTCTAATGGCACTTATAAGCACTGTAGTGGCACTGATGAGCACTGTAGTGGTACTTATGAGCACTCACTGGTGGCACTGTATGGCACTGATGGCACTGTAGGTCACTGATAAGCACGCTCTAATGGCACTGATAAGCACTCACTAATGGGCACTGTAGGGCACTGATGGCACTGTAGGGCACTGATGATCACTGTAGTGGCACAGTAGGGCACTGATGAGCACTTTAGTGGCACCATAGGGCACTGATGAGCATTGTAGTGGCACAGTAGGGCACTGATGAGCACTGAAGGGCACTGATGAGCACTGTAGTAGCACTGATAGCACTGTAGTGGCACTGTAGGGCACTGATGAGCACTGTATTGGCACTGATGGCACTGTAGTGGCACTGATGGGCATTGTGGTGGCACTGATGGGCACTGAGGGCACTGTAGTGGCACTGTAAGGGCACTGATGAACACTGTAGTGGCACTGATGGTACTGTAAGGGCACTGATCTGCACTTCAGCACTGTAGGGTAAACAGGATCAAGCCAACTCACTCTGCTGTGGTGTTTCTCTCTCCTCTCCTCACACACTGTATCGGTGTGAGGAGAGGAGAGAGCTGAACCGGCCATGACCCCGGTTTGTTGACAAAGTGATCGCTCCATCATTGGATGGATCCATCACATGGTAAAGGGCTGCTGTGATTGGCCCTTTACCTTGATCCGTGATGCGCTGGGTCCCGCAGACCCAGCGGTCAAGGACACTTCTAGATGCGCACTCCAGGGGGCACATGAGAAGCGCGAGCATGGGAGGCTGTCATATGATGGCCTCCCAGAACTAGCCAACCGCGCGGCAACTGTCATATATAGCGTGGTCAGCAAGTGGTTAAACTGTATCACCACAAACTAAAAATGCTATTTATTTCATTTTTAATATTTAGAGCAAACTCGCCCATCCATCTCTATGCTTTATTTTGTTGAGAAATCACTTTGAAAAACTACCCCTAGCATTTGTGGCTGTGGCCATCTTGAGTAAGAGCAGATAATTCATGTAACATTTAGCTTAGCTGAAAAGCCCCACATGCTTAGCTGAAAAGCCTCTCTTTCCCACCTCCAGATGAAGAAAAAAATGCCATGAAGACCCCTGGCATGTAGGACATCATTTTAGCCTAGGCCAAAGACCAGGAAACAACTGATGAAATGTAAAAAAAAGTATAAGGCTGGGTTCACACTAGTCCAGTGAGAATTGCAGCTCAGTTTTCCTTTGCAAAGAGAAAATTGATTAATTCAGCTGTTCCTCTCCAGTGTAGCTGCGGTTCAGCTGACCAGGGAGAGGGGGGAGGTGTAGGAGGAGGGGGAGAGAATGCCTGTTCAGAACGGAACACATCTGCGAATCAGCGTTCCCATTGAAGATTATGTGCCTGCAATTCTCACTGCACTGCCTAGAAAATGCACACAAATTTTTTGCAATGCAGAGTGCCGATGCAACGCACATATGTGAATCATACCCATTGAAAACAACATGTTTTCAAATTTTCTGCAAATTAGTGTGAATAGTGTGAACCCAGCTTTAAACAAGTAAATATAATGTGCCTTCCTATCTACGTATTTACTAAGACTAACAGCATAAGAATTAAAAATAGTAAATGTTACAAAAGTAAACGAGGTGCATGAGATGTGAGTGTGTGGACATGGTGACGCGGTGCTCTAATCTCGCAATAGTTCAGGCAAGAGACGGTGGCTGATTCGAATTTCGACAGCTGATCTCATCTCTGCGGTGTTACGGAGCAGTGAGGACTGGACACCGGGCAGGTGGATGATGATTGTTCCAGACCCCCCCCCTCTGTGTTATCACCACTTGTCAGCAGGCATCCATCTCTATGGAGCGGTAGTGTGGAGGAGCAGTCTGGAAGTGGTGGAGGGAAAAGAGCGAGGCTACCCTCTGGAAGGGGGAGAGCGTCTACAGCAGCAAGAAAGGAAGGTGTTTACAAGTTAAAAACTGTTTTTTTTTTGTTAGAAAATTACTTATAACCCCCCAAACATTATATATGTTTTTTTCCTTTTTTTTTCCCCCAGCGGTCATTGCAATATTTTCTGTCACACGTATTTGCCCAGGGGTCTTACAAGCGCACTTAAATTAAATTTTATTGAATTTAAAAATAAGACAACAGTAAAGTTAGCCCAATTTTTTTTTATATTGTGAAAGATAATGTTAGGCCAAGTAAATTGATACCCAACATGTCACGCTTCAAAATTGCGCCCGCTCGTGGAATGGCGACAAATTTTACCCTTAAAAATCATATAGGCAATGTTTAAAAAATTCTACAGGTTGCATGTTTTGAGTTACAGAGGAGATCTAGGGCTAGAATCATTGCTCTCACTCTAACGATCGCGACAATACCTCACATATGTGATTTGAACATCGTTTTTATATGCGGGCACTACTAACGTATGCGTTCACTTCTGCACGCGAGCTCGGCGGGACGGGGCGCGTTTAAAAATTTTTTTTTCATGGCAGTGTCAGGGCTGGGCTCGGCCCTTCCTTCTCTGAGCTGGCCGCTCAGCTGTCAGCTAATTGCCAGCTCCCATCTCTCTCCACAGTTACCCAGCTGTTGTTGATTCTGCTTGTCAGTCCTGCCTACTTAAAGTATCCAGCTCACTTGATCTCTGCCTTCGCCTTTGTCAACATCACAGAGACTTTCTCCGGCGTTCCTGTTAAACACTTGCTCAGCTGACGTTCCTTCTGGCTCCTGATCCTGAATGCTGTACTACTACGTTTATCTCTGGCTCTCTGACAATTGCTTGGCTGACTACCCAATCCGCTTACTGAACTCTGGCTTGTTTTGACTACGCTTACTCTGTTTTCATTATTATTATTTTTAAACAAGTGTGATTTATCTTTACTTCTGTCTGGGTCTGATTCATGGTTCCTGATAGGCAGGACCTCTTAAATATGAGATCTGGGGTCAAAAAGACCTCAGATCTCATATTTACACTAAAATGCAATAAAAAAAAAAATTAAATGTCATTTGAAAAAAAAATAAAATAAAAATGTCCCTTTAAAAGCTATGGGCGGAAGTGACGTTTTGATGTCGCTTCTGCCCTGCAATGCTATGGAGACGGGTGGGGGCCATCTTCCCCTCACTCATCTCCATACCTAACAGGGAGAAGAACCCAATCGCCTCCACCGCTACAGGCGGCTCCAGTAAGCGGCGAAGGGCTTACTGGCGAATCTGCCGCAGTGACCACTTTTCTCTGAAAGCGGACCGCCCACTGAAGAAGAGGATACCGGGGTTATGGCAGCTAGCTGCTGCCATAACAACGATACTCCTCTTCAAACTAGCGACGTATAACGACGGAGGGCGGTCCATAAGTGGTTAACATAATGAGGCATGAGTTCGATAAAGTAAAACAAAGGATTTCAGAGATGGAAGCCCGGGTTTCAAAAGTAGAAGATACGTAGAGCGTACACTCATGTATGGAAAAGACTATGAGAAAATGAAATAAAATTCAGCCTTCTATACCCCAGTAAATAACGTGTTATCGATGGAGACCATACTTGATTTTTTGAGACACCAACTGCGGCTGCAGAATGGTTCGACACTAAATAAACACATTTTTCCTTTTATTTTTGTTTTGTCGAGATCCTGCTTGTGTTTTTTTCTCCTTTTGGGGGGAAATTTAGGAAATTGATAGTTGCTTTTTTTTTTCTTCTTCTACCCTCTCTTTTTCCTTCCATTTTTTTAGTACATATGTGCCTTTTTTTATTTATTTATTTTTTTGTTGGGGAGGGAGGAGGGGAGAGGAAAGAAAAAAAGGGGAGTTATTCACTAATATTCACTAATATTTATGATAATATGCCTCCGAGAAAAGACACTTGAATATATGTGGGAAATGATAAACAAATGAAGTTGACCATCACAAGGGTAGTAGGAAGAGTGTCCTTTAAAAAAGAAAGAAAAAGGGAAGCTTTTTTTTTTTTTTCTTTTTTCTTTTTTTTTCCCTTCACGAGTTGATAATTAATTAGATTTTTCGACATATGGTGGGAGGGGGGCTAGGCCCTTCCTGTCCTTCTTTTTTGGGGGGGGGGCTTCCTCCACCCCCTTCTTATTTTTCTTTTTTCCGAGAATGGCACTAGTAAGAAGGTATGAGTATATGTAATCAGGGTTATGATTTAATAAGTGTAAGAATAATATTCATTCAAATTCATCTAAATGCGTCTCTTAGGTAAATACTTTTAGAGAGCTTGACTCACAAATGGAGGTGAAAGGTGTTTTTTTCTTTTTTTTATAGCACTAGAGTATATATAGGGGAGTTTTTTTTTTTATAGTTAAATATATTGAGTATAGAATATAAGCTATAGTCAGTAAAGTCAAGAGTTAGGGTTAAGGTCCTTCCACTCCCTCCCATGGATAGAAGGCATTGTGAAGTAGGGAGGAGAGTGGAAAAGGATAGGGTGGGAAGGGAGGGGGGAGGAGGGAGGTTTGGTGGTTTTGGTATTTAGGGTTGAGAAATGGTGTGGTTTTGTTGCCTTGTAATATGCTTTGGAAGATCTATACTATCTAGATCGTTATGTTTTCCCTATTTTTTTCATTTGGCATTTATATATGATGTTACGTGAAAATAATTGTTATTCTATATTATCATGGAATGTTAGGGGATTAAACTCAAAGTTTAAACGAGCATTAGTGTTCCAGTATGTAAAGTACAACCCACAGTTGATTTTTCTTCAGGAGACACATTTAGTAGGAGGAAAAGTAATGACACTAAAAAAAACATGGATTTATAAGGCATATCGTGCCACATATTCCTCCTACATGAGAGGGGTATCCGTTTTAATAAATAAATCCTTCCCAGGTTCAATTGAGAAGGTATATACGGACGTACAGGGTAAACAAGTTATTATAATATACGTTAGGGCAACAAAGGTACGTCATAAAGCAATTTATATTCCACCCCACTTTTCCCTCAAAATATTAAAGATAATATTAGAGAAAATTGTTCAGCATTATCCAGCAAAATTGCTGTTTATTGGTGATTTCAATTCTATTCTATCTCCAAACCTAGTTAGACCAAGATCTCCCAAGCAGTATTCAGCAGAGCTATATAATTGGGCACAGGTGACAGGAGTAATTGAAATCTGGAGATGGAAAAATCTGGAAAAAAAGAGTATATTCTTGTTATTCTGCTTCCTATAAAACATCATCTCGAAAAGACCTAGCTTTTGCAGATCTGGCATTGTTAGCAGATATTGTGGAAGCTACATATTTGCCAAGTGCTGTTTCAGATCACCCCCCTTTACTCTTATCAATATGTACCCCTGCTCTGAAAAATGCATCATTATGGAGATTGGCCCCTCAGTGGGTACTGTATCCTGAAATAGCAGAAAAAATGCCATTAATATTAGCGGAATACTTGGAAAATAATGCTGATTCATCCTCTTCGGATATGCTATGGGATGCGTTTAAAGCATATGTGCGAGGGCAATATATTTCCGCTATTGCGGTGGTTAAAAAGAAGCAGAAGGTCACCATACAGGTATTACAAAAGCAGATAGAACTACAGAAGGAAAAGTATAGTCTGGACCCCAATACGACAAACTTTGATATAATGATGGCGGCCCAAATGGATCTGCATCTACATATGGTAGAAATAACTAGGCTAAAATTGTATAAAAATAGACAGAAAATTTTTGAACAAGGAGATAGAAGTAGAAGATTTTTGGCAATGTTGGCACAACAGGAACATTCAGCTGCACTCATATCTGAAATTAGGACCCCAGAGGGGTAACAGTATCTAATCCAGAAGACATTCTGGAGGCTTTTGGAAGGTACTACAGCTCCCTGTATGCTTCTTCTCTCCCCTCCGACCTCCACCCGAGGGAGATGTCCAATCTATTAGATCGGATAGCCCTCGGGTGGCTGTCGGATAGGGAGAGAGAGGCTTTGCTTAGACCTATTACAACGGAGGAGATCCAAAAGATTATTCATACCTTTCCGAAGGGAAAGGCGCCAGGCCCTGATTGAATCCCTATCGAATGAAGTATGGGAACTTTTTACCCCCAAAACTAGTGGAAGTATTCACTAATGGACTAATGAAAGGGGCTCTTCCAGAGTCATTGAGACTCTGGAAGCCCATATAGCTCTTATATATAAAGAAATGAAGGATCCAAAATTCTGTGCTTCATACAGACCAATAGCATTATTGAATATAGATTTTAAAATATTGACTAAAATACTGACATTGAGAATACAACCATTGTTAACAACTATCACTGACTCGGACCAGAAAGGATTCATGCTCCATAAAACAACAGACATTAATCTACGTAGACTGCATACTAATATACATGCGCAGCATATTAATGAGGGGACCAGAACGGTGGCTTCTCTGGATATAGAAAAGGCCTTTGATACCATCGAATGGCCTTTTCTATGGGAAATACTCAGAAGAATGGGATTTCAATTAGTGTTTCTAAATTGGATTTAAACATTATACTACAATCCTATGCCAGCGGTCAAGCTGGGGGGAAGATTTCAACGTTTTTCCAGCTATATAGAGGAACGCAGCAGGACTGCCCCCACTCACCGGCCATTTTTACTTTAGCAATCGAGCCAGTGGCAGAGGCTCTTTGGACTTCCCCAGATATTCAGGAATTAGGGGGGCTGGAGGAGAGGGTAGCCCTATATGCGGATGATATGTTACTCTTTTTGGGTGACGCTGGGCCATCGTTGCAGGGAGCCTTAGATTCATTAAATACATACTCATCGTATACAGGGCTTAAGGTAAACTGGGGTAAATCCCTGTTGTATGCCATTGATCAAGGTGCGGTAGATATGGCCCTTTCAAATTTGTCACTGTAGTGGGTAACGGTATTTAAATATCTTGGGATAGAGATTACACGACAGGTCAGTGATTTTTTTATGTTTAATAAAACCCAGCAGTACAAGAAGCGAAGAAAAAGCTAAAAATATGGGAGACACTACCCCTATCTCTGTCAGACCGCATTAATTTATTAAAGATGAAGATTCTTCCCAAATTTTTGCATTTATTCAATAATTTACCACAGTGAATATCAAAATAGTTTTTACACAATTAACCACCTCAATACAGGGCACTTACACCCCCTTCCTGCCCAGGGCATTTTTCAGCTTTCAGCACTGTCACACTTTGAATGACAATTGTGTGGTCATGCTACACTGTAACTATGTGAAATTGGTTATCATTTTCTTCACACAAATAGAGCTTTCTTTTGGTGGTATTTAATCACTCCTGTTTGTTTTTGTTTTTTATCCTGGAAAAAAAAAAAAAAGACCCAAATTTTGAAAAAAAAAGTTTTTCTTAGTTTCTGTCAGTAAAGTTTGTAAATAAATAATTTTTCTACTTCACTGATGGGCGCTGATGAGGCAGCACTGATGGGCACTGATAGGCTGCACTGATGGGCACTGATGAGGTGGCACTTATGGGCACTGATGAGGCGGCACTTATGGGCACTGATTAGGTGGCACTGATGAGGACGCACGAATATGCCGCACTTATGGGTACTGATAAGTGGCACTTATATGTGGCACTGATGAGTACTGATAGGCGGCACTGATGGGTGGCACTGGTGGGCACTGGGCACAGATAGGTGGCAATGGTGGGCACAGATAGGAGCACTGGTGTGCACAGATAGGCGGCATGGTTAGGCGGCATTGATGGGTGACCCTAATGGTTGGCACAGATAGGCATTGATTGGTGGTATTGATGGGCAGCAGTGATGAGTATTGATGGGCAGCAGTGATGGGCACTGATGGGCAGCACTAATAGCCAGCACTGACTGGCATCACTAATGGCCACTGATTGCTGGCACTTGTGGGCACTGTTTGCTGGCACTTGTGGGCACAGATTGGTGGCAATTGTGGGCACTGGTTGGCACTGATTGCTGGCAGTGGTGGGCAATTATTGCTGGCACTGGTGGGCACTTAATTGTAATCAGAGCACTGATGATCAGTGCCCTGATTACATACCTAGCTGTCCCCTGTGAGGAAATGCTGCTGATCGGCTCCCCTCTCCTTACACTCTATCAGTATGAGGCGAGGAGCCCGATTACCGGCATCTCCGTGTTTACATGTGACCGGCTGTGATTGGACACAGCCGATCACATGGTTAAAGAGCCGCGGCTCTTTACACAGATCGGGGTCACGCCGTGTCCTAGCAACACGGCCCAGCCGCGATCACCATGCTGCACGCAAGGGGCGTGCAAGAGCGGTCATTCTGGGAGGCCGTCATATGACGTCCACCCAGAACGAGAGCCGCACCGCCCAGCTGTCATTTGACGGTGGGCAGACGGCAAGTTGTTAAATAGTACTTTCTCCTCATTTTTATGGAGAAAAAAGCTACCTAGAATTAAATTGACTACACTTTTGCAACCGTTGGCGCAAGGGAGACTGGCCTTTCTAGACTTTCAGAAATATTACCTGGCAGCACAGCTGGTAATGGCAGGGGGATGGTTAAATCCAGACAGATATAGTCCTGCTATAATGTTGGAGGCAGCGATGTTACATTCCACAGAAGCATTACAGGCATTGTTGTTTCGAGGCTTGAAATCTCCATATGATTTGACACCCTCAATGGCATCAGCTATAAAAGCATGGAGAGCAGGTTTAGCGTGGGAGAAACACTCCAAGGTGATCTTATCTCCAAACACCCCACTGTGGAGGAAATCTGCCCTTATTTAAACTCCATTCAAGATCCAGGAGCCTGGACCAGATTTAAGGTTAACCACTTCAGCCCCGGAAGAATTTACCCCCTTCCTGACCAGAGCACTTTTTACAATTTGGCACTTCGTCGCTTTAACTGCTAATTGCGCGGTCATGCAATGCTGTACCCAAACGAAATTTGCGTCCTTTTTTTCCCACAAATAGAGCTTTCTTTTGATGGTATTTGATCACCTCTGCCGTTTTTATTTTTTGCGCTATAAACGGAAAAAGACCGAAAATTTTGAAAAAAAATGATATTTTCTACTTTTTGTTATAAAAAAAATCCAATAAACGAAATTTTAGTCATACATTTAGGCCAAAATGTATTCGGCCACATGTCTTTGGTAAAAAAAATGTCAATAAGCGTATATTTATTGGTTTGCGCAAAAGTTATAGCGTCTTCAAACTAGGGTACATTTTCTGGAATTTACACAGCTTTTAGTTTATGACTGCCTATGTCATTTCATGAGGTGCTAAAATGGCAGGGCAGTACAAACCCCCCCCAAATGACCCCATTTTGGAAAGTAGACACCCCAAGGAAATTGCTGAGGCGCATGTTGAACCCATTGAATATTTATTTTTTTTGGCCCAAGTGATTGAATAATGACAAAAAAAAAAAAAAAATTACAAAAAGTTGTCACTAAATGATATATTGCTCACACGGGCCATGGGCATATGTGGAATTGTACCCCAAAATACATTCAGCTGCTTCTCCTGAGTATGGGGATACCACATGTGTGGGACTTTTTGGGAGCCTAGCCGCGTACGGGGCCCCGAAAACCAAGCACCGCCTTCAGGATTTCAAAGGGCCTAAATTTTTGATGTCACTCCTCACTACCTATCACAGTTTTGAAGGCCATAAAATGCCAAGATGGCACAAACCCCCCCAAATGACCCCATTTTGGAAAGTAGACACCCCAAGCTATTTGCTGAGAGGCATGTTGAGTCCATGGAATATTTTATTTTTTGACACAATTTGCGGGAATGTGACAATTTTTTTTTTTTTGCACAAAGTTGTCACTAAATGATATATTTCTCACACAGGCCATGGGCATATGTGGAATTGCACCCCAAAATACATTTAGCTGCTTCTCCTGAGTACGGGGATACCACATGTGTGGGACTTTTTGGGAGCCTAGCCGCGTACGGGGCCCCGAAAACCAAGCACCGCCTTCAGGATTTCTAAGGGCATAAATTTTTGATTTCACTTCTCACTACCTATTACAGTTTTGAAGGCCATAAAATGCCAAGATGGCACAAAACCCCCCCAAATGACCCCATTTTGGAAAGTAGACACCCCAAGCTATTTGCTGAGAGGCATGTTGAGTCCATGGAATATTTTATATTTTGACACAAGTTGCGGGAAAGTGACAATTTTTTTTTTCTTTTTTTCACAAAGTTGTCACTAAATGATATATTGCTCAAACATGCCATGGGCATATGTGGAATTACACCCCAAAATACATTCTGCTGCTTCTCCTGAGTACGGGGATACCAAATGTGTGGGACTTTTTGGGAGCCTAGCCGCGTACGGGGCCCGAAAACCAAGCACCGCCTTCAGGATTTCTAAGGGCATAAATTTTTGATTTCACTCCTCATTACCTATCACAGTTTTGAAGGCCATAAAATGCCAAGATGGCACAAAACCCCCCCAAATGACCCCATTTTGGAAAGTAGACACCCCAAGCTATTTGCCGAGAGGCATGTTGAGTCCATGGAATATTTTATTTTTTGACACAAGTTGCGGGAAAGTGACAATTTTTTTTTTTTTGCACAAAGTTGACACTAAATGATATATTGCTCACACAGGCCATGGGCATATGTGGAATTGCACCCCAAAATACATTCTGCTGATTCTCCTGAGTACGGGGATACCACATGTGTGGGACTTTTTGGGAGCCTAGCCGCGTACGGGGCCCCGAAAACCAAGCACCGCCTTCAGGATTTCTAAGGGCGGAAAGTTGTGATTTCACTCCTCACTACCTATCACAGTTTTGAAGGCCATAAAATGCCCAGATGCCACAAACCCCCCCCAAATGACCCCATTTTGGAAAGTAGACACCCCAAGCAATTTGCTGAGAGGCATGTTGAGTCCATGGAATATTTTATATTTTGACACAAGTTGCGGGAACGTGACAATTTTTTTTTTTTTTTTGCACAAAGTTGTCACAAAATGATATATTTCTCAAACATGCCATGGGCATATGTGGAATTACACCCCAAAATACATTCTGCTGCTTCTCCTGAGTACGGGGATACCACATGAGTGGCACTTTTTGGAAGCCTAGCTTCATACGGGGCCCCGAAATCCAATCACCGCCTTCAGGATTTCTAAGAGCGTTAATTTTTGATTTCACTCCTCACTACCGATCACAGTTTTGAAGGCCATAAAATGCCAAGATTGCACAAAACCCCCCAAAATGACCCCATTTTGGAAAGTAGACACCCCAAGCTATTTGCTGAGAGGCATGGTGAGTATTTTGCAGCTCTCATTTGTTTTTGAAAATGAAGAAAGACAAGAAAAACGTATTTTTTTTTTCTTTTTTCAATTTTCAAAAGTTTGTGACAAAAAGTGAGGTCTGCAAAATACTCACTATACCTCTCAGCAAATAGCTTTGGGTGTCTATTTTCCAAAATGGGGTCATTTGGGGGTGGTTTGTGCCATCTGGGCATTCCACGGCCTCCGAAACTGTGATAGGCAGTGAAGACTGAAATCAAAAATTTACGCCCTTAGAAAGCCTGAAGGCGGTGCTTGGTTTTCGGGGTCCCGTACGTGGCTAGGCTCCCAAAAAGTCTCACACATGTGGTATCTCCGTACTCAGGAGAAGCAACAGAAAGTATTTTGGGGTGTAATTTCACATATTCCCATGGCATGTTTGAGCAATATATCATTTAGTGACAACTTTGTGCAAAAAAAAAAAAATTGTCTTTTTCCCGCAACTTGTGTCGCAATATAAAATATTCCATGGACTCGACATGCCTCTCAGCAAATAGCTTGGGGTGTCTACTTTCCAAAATGGGGTCATTTGGGGGGGTTTTGAACTGTCCTGGCATTTTATGCACAACATTTAGAAGCTTAAGTCACACATCACCCACTCTTCTAACCACTTGAAGACAAAGCCCTTTCTGACACTTTTTGTTTACATGAAAAAATTATTTTTTTTTGCAAGAAAATTACTTTGAACCCCCAAACATTATATATTTTTTTAAAGCAAATGCCCTACAGATTAAAATGGTGGGTGTTTCATTTTTTTTTTCACACAGTAGTTGCGCAGCGATTTTTCAAACGCATTTTTTGGGGAAAAAACACACTTTTTTAAATTTTAATACACTAAAACACACTATATTCCCCAAATGTTTGATGAAATAAAAAAGATGATCTTAGGCCGAGTACATGGATACCAAACATGACATGCTTTAAAATTGCGCACAAACGTGCAGTGGCGACAAACTAAATACATTTTTAAAAGCCTTTAAAAGCCTTTACAGGTTACCACTTTAGATTTACAGAGGAAGTCTACTGCTAAAATTACTGCCCTCAATCTGACCTTCGCGGTGATACCTCACATGCATGGTGCAATTGCTGTTTACATTTGACGCCAGACCGACGCTTGCGTTCGCCTTTGTGCGAGAGCAGGGGGGGACAGGGGTGTTTTTTTTTTTTTTTTTTTTTTTCTTTATTATTTTTTTGCTTTTTTATCTTATTTTTAAACTGTTCCTTTCATTTTTATTTTTTTTAATAATTTTTATTGTTATCTCAGGGAATGTAAATATCCCCTATGATAGCAATAGGTAGTGACAGGTACTCTTTTTTGAAAAAATTGGGGTCTATTAGACCCTAGATCTCTCCTCTGCCCTCAAAGCATCTGACCACACCAAGATCGGTGTGATAAAATGCTTTCCCAATTTCCCAATGGCGCTGTTTACATCCGGCGAAATCTAAGTAATGAAATGCTCGTAGCTTCCGGTTTCTTAGGCCATAGAGATGATTGGAGCCATTCTGGTCTCTGATTAGCTCTATGGTCAGCTGGCTGAATCACCGGCTGCATTCTCAGGTTCCCTGTTGGGACAGGAGAGCCAGAGAAAAACATAGAAGACGGTGGGGGTGGGGGGGGCATTCCCTCCCACTGCTTGTAAAAGCAGTCTAGAGGCTAATTAGCCGCTAGGATTGCTTTTACATGAAAGCCGACCGCTGGCTGAAAAGAATGATACCAAGATGATACCTAAACCTGCAGGCATCATTCTGGTATAACCACTCAAAGTCCAGCAACATACCAGTACGTTGCTGGTCCTTGTTGGGCATACATTGTAAACTTTTTTTTTTCATGCAGCCTGTGGGCTGAACGAAAAAAAAATATTGATCGGTGGGTATGCCCACCATTAGAATACCTCCCTTCATCCACCCACTTCTAATGATGGGCATACATGCACCGTTTATATATGCCGAAGCATGGGGGCATCCTCCCGCAAAAGGCAGGAGCAAATTGCTCCTCCACCCACTGCTGCCCCCACGCTTCGGCATATATGCTGAAGTATGTAACTGTGGTGGTGAAATCACCTCCGACAGCGCTGGAGTCGCGGCTTTATGTATCGTGGGAGCAAACGCTGTTGCTGTCAAGATAAATAAATCCGCGCTGCAACTGAATGGCGTACCTGCTAAGCAAATGATGGTTAACAAAAAAACAAAGTAACATTACAGTATAACAGTAATACTTACCATACCTGCAAAGCAAAATACAAAAAAAAAACATAGTAAAAAATAAAACATTTAACGCAACCTGTGCCTACCTAAAATATATATATGCCGAAGCATGGGGGCATCCTCCCGCAAAAGGCAGGAGCAAATCGCTCCTCCACCCACTGCTGCCCCCACGCTTCGGCATATATGCTGAAGTATGTAACTGTGGTGGTGAAATCACCTCCGACAGCGCTGGAGCCACGGCTTTATGTATCGTGGGAGCAAACGCTGTTGCTGTCAAGATAAATAAATCCGCACTGCAACTGAATGGCGTACCTGCTAAGCAAATGATGGTTAACAAAAAACAAAGTAACATTACAGTATAACAGTAATACTTACCATACCTGCAAAGTAAAATACAAAAAAAAACATAGTAAAAAATAAAACATTTAACGCAACCTGTACCTACCTAAAATATATATATGCCGAAGCATGGGGGCATCCTCCCGCAAAAGGCAGGAGCAAATCGCTCCTCCACCCACTACTGCCCCCACGCTTCGGCATATATGCTGAAGTATGTACCTGTGGTGGTGAAATCACCTCCGACAGCGCTGGAGTCACGGCTTTATGTATCGTGGGAGCAAACACTGTTGCTGTCAAGATAAATAAATCCGCTCTGCAGCTGAATGGCGTACCTGAAAACAAAAAAGTGGTTAACAATAAAAAAACAAAGTATAAAAAAATTGCATACCTATAAAGCAAACATGATAAAAACATAACAATAAAACATTGCAGTATAGAATGCAGAACAATAGAGAGAGAATAGAGAGAGAACAATAAAACAACAACTATTTTTGGTTTTTTTATTTTATATATTTTTTTGTGTTTTTTTCTTTTTTTTTACTTTTTTTTGTTTTTTTGTTTTTTTTACACTTTTTTTTGTAACTTTAACTTTTTTAACTGGTACCAGGTTTGGGTCTCTCAAAATGCGACAGCATCTTGGGAGACCCTGTGAAAGTGTGTCCTAGTCTGTGCAGTGCTGTACCCTACGCTAATACTCCGCTAGTGTATGGTAGCGTTCAAAACATTCACCAATGCAAAGACCAGGACTGCCAGGACAGAGGGGACAATAATACCGGGTGTCACGCCTAAATCCGCGCTTGCTGCAGACACGACATCTTTTTTGGGGGGTTCGTTGGGTAGGGGTACTCGGGAGGGCATAAAGAAAATGCCTCTCATGCAGTCGGCTTACTGCATTTGGTTGGGGAAGGTGAGGTAGAGCACCGTCTGGAAACAGAAGGGCTCTGACGATCTCTTCCTGGAATTTAAGGAAGGATCCAGTCCGTCCTGAAGCTCTGTATAGCACATGAGCGTTCAGCAAAGCCAATTGAAATAAATAAACAGACACTTTTTTGTACCAGCGTCTGGCCTTACGGGCAACTAGGTACGGCGCCAACAACTGGTCGTTGAGGTCCACCCCTCCCATATTAAGGTTGTATTCGTGGACACAGAGGGGTTTCTCCACAACACCAGTCGCCGTAGGAATTTGGACCGTCGTGTCTGCATGAAGTGAGGTAAGAACGAAAACATTCTTATTGTCCCTCCACTTCATAGCGAGCAAGTTATTACACTTCAAGCAGGCTCTCTCCCCCAGCCTAAGACGGGAATCTACAAGCCGCTGGGGAAAGCCCCGGCGATTAGATCGCACGGTGCCACATGCTCCAATCTGATGATCAAACAAGTGACTAAAAAGTGGCACGCTCGTGTAATAATTGTCCACGTACAAGTGGTACCCCTTTCCGAATAAGGGTGACACCAAGTCCCACACTATCTTGCCAGCGCTTCCTATGTAGTCAGGGCAGTTTGTCGGCTCTACGTGACTATCTCTTCCCTCGTAAACCATAAAACTACATGTATAGCCTGTGGCCCTGTCACAGAGCTTATACATCTTGACCCCGTATCTGGCACGCTTGCTTGGAAGGTACTGTTTGAATGACAAGCGGCCAGAAAACTTAATCAGGGACTCATCAACGCAGACAACTTGATGGGGGGTAAACAAGTCTGCAAAACGTTGGTTGAAGTGGTTTACGAGGGGCCGAATTTTGTAGAGCCGATCGTATGCAGGGTCTCCACGAGGACGACAGAGTTCATTGTCGTTGAAGTGCATGAACCGCAAAATCTGCTCGTATCGTGCCCTGGCCATGGAAGCAGAGAACAAGGGCGAATGGTAAATTGGGTCAGTGGACCAATATGACCGCAACTCACTCTTTTTATTCAAGCCCATGAGGAGGGAAAGGCCCAGAAAGATCTTAAATTCGGAAACCGTAATTGGTTTCCAATCTCTGGCAAGGGTGGACTGGGGAATAGTGGCGATGTGTTGACCAGCGTACAAATTGCTTTGGTCCACAATAGATCTATAGAGATCTTCGGTGAAAAACAGCAAATAAAAATCCAGTGGCATAAAGTCAACTGTTTCCACCTGAATTCCGGGTTGGCCAGTGAAAGGGGGAAGTACGGGTGCTGCAGAAGTGGTGGGTTCCCAATTCGGATTGGCCAATGCAGCAGGAAGGGCACTATGGGCACGACGGGCCTGTGTTCGTCTTCTTGGTGGCAGCGGGACACTACTAGTGCTTGCCACCTCGCCAGCTTGAACTGCACTTATGGGACTCGCCACGTCACCACGTGATACTGCAGTGCTGGATGTACGACCAGGGTGTACTAGGCCGCTGGTGCTTGCCAGTTCACCAGAAGGAATAGCGGCGCTAGTACTTCTCTGCTCCATACGAGAGCCCTGCGGTTCTTGCACTTCAAGGACAGAAGAAGAAGTTCGGGGTCTGGTACGCCTGACCTTAGCAGGGACCACAACTCCGTCGTCAGAGCTATCTGTCATGGAGCTGCTGTCCTCTACAGGATCGTATTCTGAGCCTGAATCTGACAGATGAGTGACTTCCTCTTCACTATCTGTCATGCTCAGAAACCTGTAGGCCTCTTCACTAGTGTACCTTCGATTTGCCATTTTGGGCTCTAAATTTAGGGGTACACTAGTGAGACTCACAGGCAAAAAAGCTCCTGACTGTCAGCGACTGTATCAAAACGCTACCAAAAAACTGTTAGCGATCGCAGGGATCAGGCCTGACTCTGCGAACGCTGCAGTTATGTGTGCTTAGTGTTTTGTAAGTGTCAGTTATCGATCGATACTGCACTTGGGTGGGCTGGGCAGGGCTGGGCAGAGGAGCAAAACGCAGGTGCTAGCAGGTATCTGGGCTGATCCCGCTAACACTGCGTTTTTTTGGGGGACCCTAAATTGCTGGGGAGTATAGATCTGATCGGATCAGATATCGATCCGTTCAGATACTATAGCACTAAGGGAGGTGTATGCTGCGTGCGTAGGTGTTATGCCGCGTACACACGGTCAGACTTTTCGTCTACAAAAGTCAGACAGCCTGTCCGACAGACTTCCGGCAGACTTCCGGCAGACTTTCGGCGGACTTGCGGCAGACTTTCTAACGAACGGACTTGCCTACACACGACCACACAAAAGTCTGACGGATTCGTACGTGATGACGTACACCGGACTAAAATAAGGAAGTTCATAGCCAGTAGCCAATAGGTGCCCTAGCGTGGCTTTTTGTCCGTCGGACTAGCACACAGACGAGCGGATTTCGGGGTCCGTCGTAGTTACGAAGTAAAAATTTAAAGCATGTTTCAAATCTAAAGTACGTCGGATTTGAGGCTAAAAAAGTACGTTGAAAGTCCGGAGAAGCCCACACACGATCGGATTACCAGCCAGCTTTAGTCCGTCAGCGTCCGTTGGACTTTTGTAGACGAAAAGTACGACCGTGTGTACGCGGCATTAGTGGTACTGGTGCTAACCTGACGCTGCCTGGGGCGACGCAGACTGTCAGGGAAATGGCCGTGTTGTGGGCAATTCCGCCAGTAACCGTCATGGTGGCAGGCGAGTCTAGTGAGCACGCCCTGATCTTGTAGGCACACCCCTCTGGCCTATTTAAACCTGCCACTGACACTTGCAGTTTGCTGGATTATCAAACAGCTCCTGTGTTCCTGTGCCTTGTAAACTCTGAAGACCTCTGCTTGACCTCTGCCCGGCTTGACCAGTGTTCCTGTTTATCTCCTCGCTCTGACCCCGGCTTGGCTGACTACTCTCCGATCTTCTGCCCTCTGTGTATGATCCTGCTTGTTCCTGTACTTCTCTCGGACTGTCTTTTGGTATCTGATCCCTGGCCTGGCTGCGGACCCTGTTCCTGGTTTACCCTGCTGTTACCGTTCAAGACTTCTCTCCGCACGGCTGCCACAACGCACTCTAGCTACTTACAGCCAACCAGCCAGCTTGCAGTATTCCTGGCAACCCGTGCACCTCTGTGCATCGCATTCCCTGTACCCAAATCCAGGGACGTGCTGCACTCAGCCGCAAGGGGCGCCCTCTCAGCAACCCGGCCTCACACTACAGACTTGACAGTATAATCCAGCCATGACTGAGGCCGGTGGAGGTGCGTCCCCATTAGAGACTTTGTGCCAACAAGCCATCACTCTGACCCAAGCAGTTCAGAAATTACAGGAAGGTTATCTGCAACTAACGGATAAGTTGCAACACCTGTCAGAGTCACCTGCTCATGAACAAACCTCTGCGGCTTCCTTGATGATGTTCCCGCCTCCAGAACCCCGAGTTCCCATTCCGGAGCGATTCTTCGGAGACCGTAAAAAGTTCAGATCATTCAAGACTGCCTGTCTATTGTACCTAGCCCTGCAACCCCGGACTTTTGCTTTAGAGACTGTTAAAGTCGGGTTCCTCATCTCTTTGCTGTCCGATGAACCTCAGGCCTGGGCCCATAACTTATGGGAACAAAAGAGTCCCGTCATTTGCACGGTGGATGCATTCCTGGCAGCTATGGCACAGCTTTACGAAGATCCCCAGCGTACTGCCACCGCTGAAGCCGCTCTGCACTCTCTGCAGCAGGGTGGGCGACCAGTAGAGGACTATACCCTGGACTTCCGGCGGTGGTCCGCAGACACAGCCTGGAATGAGGCAGCTTTACTACACCAGTTCCGTCTAGGACTCTCCGAATCCCTCAAGGACGAGTTGGCCAGGATCGAGATTCCCACTACACTTGAGGGTCTCATCCAATTATCCATCCAACTGGATCGACGTTTGCGGGAGAGACAGTCCGAACGATCACGAACCTGCAGACCCGCCAGTACACCCACCTTTGGATCAGTTCCCAAGCAGATTGGCCTGTTACGTTCCGCACTAACTCCTGATGAAAGACGTCGTCGTATCCTAGCCAATCTTTGCCTCTATTGTGGAGGAAATGGACATTTTCTATGCAACTGTCCCAGGAAGTTCAAGAAGCCACCTACCTACTCTCCAGCATATTTCCAGGTTTCTGGGACTTCTCCCTCACAACTCGTTCTTCCCATTTCACTGCAGTTGGGAGAAGAAGAGGTCCGGCTCCAGGCTATAATCGACTCTGGAGCATGCAGTTGCTTCATGGACTTGAACCTGGCAAGGAACCTTAGGTTGCCCCTCCTCCACAAGAAACGGGGTCTGGAAGTCCGTTTAGCAGATGGCACCCTACCTAACTCTGGCCTTGTTACTCAAGAGACTTCTCCTCTCCTTATTACCTCTCCCGATGGCCATCGGGAATTCATACGTTTTGACGTTTTGAGTTCACCTATGTCTCCAATTATCTTGGGTATCCCTTGGCTCCAAGCCCATAACCCCCAGATCGATTGGATTAAGAAGGAAGTCCTGTTCACTTCCCCCTATTGCCAACAACATTGCCTCATCCCTGAATCCAGAGATACCACCAGTTGTCTGACAGTCCAGTCGGTATCCTCCACCAACCAGGATGTACCCCAGGCGTACCATGAATTCCTGGACGTTTTTGATAAGAAAAAGGCAGAGGTTCTACCACCACATCGACCATATGATTGTCCTATTGTCCTATCGAGCTGCTTCCAGGGGCCGAAGTTCCATTTGGACGTATATTCCCCCTCTCTGAAGTGGAATTGGGGACACTACGACAGTACATAGATGAAAATTTGGCAAAGGGCTTCATTCGTCCATCTTCTTCTCCTGCCGGTGCCGGCATTTTCTTTGTCGAAAAAAAAGATAAGACTCTAAGACCATGTGTGGACTATAGGGAATTAAATAAAATCACCATAAAGAACCGATATCCACTCCCACTGGTCCCCGAACTCTTCCAGAGACTTCGTTCAGCTCAAGTGTTCACCAAACTCGACCTCCGTGGTGCCTACAACCTCGTTCGCATCCGTGAGGGCGATGAGTGGAAGACGGCATTCAGAACGAGGTTTGGGCACTTTGAGTATTTGGTGATGCCGTTTGGGCTCTGTAATGCCCCGGCTACTTTCCAGCACTTCATAAACAACATCTTCCGGGAATATCTTGACTACTTCGTCATCATCTATCTGGATGACATCCTTATCTTCTCAACCACCTTGGAGCTCCATCGGACTCACGTAAAGACAGTATTACTCACACTAAGAAAACACGGACTTTACGCGAAAGCAGAAAAGTGTGACTTTGAAAAGAAATCCATACAATTCCTAGGGCTCATCATCTCTACCGGTGGTGTAGCTATGGATCCACAGAAAGTGCAGGCAATCCTAGACTGGCCAACTCCGTCAGACAAGAAGGGTGTACAAAGGTTTGTAGGGTTTGCAAACTTCTATAGAAGGTTTATAAGGAACTTTTCTTCCATCATCTCGCCCATAACCCAAGTAACCCGCCTACATGTTCGCTTCCTGTGGTCCTCCGAAGCCCAATCTGCCTTTGAGAAACTGAAGTCTTTGTTTACTTCTGCACCAATTCTTCGACACCCCGATCCTGCCCTGCCCTATATTTTAGAGGTCGATGCCTCAGAGGTAGCTACAGGAGCAGTACTTTCACAGCGCCTGGGACCCAAGTCGCTGCTGCACCCTGTGGCCTTCTCCTCCCGGAAAATGAGCCAACCCGAGAGGAATTACGACGTAGGTGATCGTGAGCTTCTGGCCATTAAGACAGCCTTAGAAGAGTGGAGATACCTTCTTGAGGGAGCCACGCACCCAATAATGATATTCACCGATCACAGAAACCTCGAGTACCTCCGCACTGCCAAACGCCTGAGACCCCGTCAAGCTCGCTGGGCTCTGTTCTTTTCACGATTCAACTTTCACATCACCTACCGCCCTGGCTCCAAGAACGGCAAGGCCGATGCTTTATCCCGAATGTTTCCTGATACCCCAGAAGAAACAACATCCAGTACAATCTTGTCTCCACAGAACTTCCTTTTGATTCAACCTGATCTAAGGTCTTCTCTTGAACAGGCCTCCCGCCAATGCCAGGAACCAGAGACTTCCTCTTTAAGAAGCCAGGGGGGGTATCTCTGGTATCAGGACAAGATCTTTGTCCCACAACAAGCAAGAATCCAGGTCTTACAAACTTTACATGACCATCAACTTGCTGGCCACTTCGGTGTACGGAAAACTATAGATCTTGTTCAGCGATCCTTTTGGTGGCCTACCTTGAAAATTGATTGCAAAAAGTATGTAAGCTCCTGCACTACCTGCCAGCGAAACAAGGGGTCCAACATTAAGTCTTGGGGTCTGCTACGTCCTTTGCCGGTACCAGAACAACCATGGAGGAATATATCTATGGACTTCATAGTAGAGCTGCCACCCTCTGAAAGATTCACAACGATTCTAGTTGTTGTAGACCGTCTGTCCAAGATGTCACACTTCGTGCCTATGATAGGTACTCCTTCAGCTGCAGACACAGCAAAGGCCTTCATAAGAGAGATAGTCAGACTTCACGGCCTTCCTGACAGCATTGTGTCTGATAGAGGAGTCCAATTTACTTCCCGATTTTGGAAAGAGCTCTGCAAAGTTTTGTCTATTGAAGTTTGCCTATCCTCTGCCTATCATCCCCAGAGCAACGGTCAGACTGAAAGGACTAATCAGACCTTAGAACAATATTTACGCTGTTTTTGCTCCACTTCCCAGGATGACTGGTACTTGATACTCCCCTGTGCGGAATTCGCATACAATAACTCAGTACACTCAACCACCGATCAATCACCGTTTTGGGCCAACTATGGGTTCCATCCTTCATTTCTACCTAATGTCATTCCAGAGACCTCAGTTCCAGCAGTTCAAGACAGGATAAAATCCATTCAGACTAACTTTCAAACTCTCCGGTTAACCATGCAAAAGGCCCAAGAGGACTACAAGGAACAATATGACAAAAAGAGGGGGGAGAGTCCTAGCTTTAAGGTTGGAGATGAGGTTTGGCTCTCCTCTGCAAATCTTAAACTTCCTTGTCCCTCCCGGAAATTGGGACCAAGATTTATTGGCCCATTCAAGATTAGACGGGAGATCAATCCAGTAGCCTTTGAACTGTCACTCCCGAGTTCTTATAAAGTGCACCCTGTGTTTCATGTCTCCTTACTTAAAGCTGTTATCTCTAGTCCTTTTTCAGGAAGGAAAGAAGATCCTCCACCTCCAGTTTCTGTGGGAGATGAAACAGAGTATGAAGTTGAGGCCATCCTGGACTGCCGCCGGAGAGGTAGGATCATTCAATTTCTTATAAAGTGGAAGGGTTACCCAGCAGAAGAAAGTTCTTGGGAACCTGCAGCCAATATACATGCTCCTAGACTTTTGCAGAGATTCCGAGTTCGTTACCCCGAAAGATGGGCCAGGTTGGGCATCCGGAGGTTGCCCCTTGGGGGGGGGCAATGTCAGGGAAATGGCCGTGTTGTGGGCAATTCCGCCAGTAACCGTCATGGTGGCAGGCGAGTCTAGTGAGCACGCCCTGATCTTGTAGGCACACCCCTCTGGCCTATTTAAACCTGCCACTGACACTTGCAGTTTGCTGGATTATCAAACAGCTCCTGTGTTCCTGTGCCTTGTAAACTCTGAAGACCTCTGCTTGACCTCTGCCCGGCTTGACCAGTGTTCCTGTTTATCTCCTCGCTCTGACCCCGGCTTGGCTGACTACTCTCCGATCTTCTGCCCTCTGTGTATGATCCGGCTTGTTCCTGTACTTCTCTCGGGCTGTCTTTTGGTATCTGATCCCTGGCCTGGCTGCGGACCCTGTTCCTGGTTTACCCTGCTGTTACCGTTCAAGACTTCTCTCCGCACGGCTGCCACAACGCACTCTAGCTACTTACAGCCAACCAGCCAGCTTGCAGTATTCCTGGCAACCCGTGCACCTCTGTGCATCGCATTCCCTGTACCCAAATCCAGGGACGTGCTGCACTCAGCCGCAAGGGGCGCCCTCTCAGCAACCCGGCCTCACACTACAGACTTGACACAGACCATATCTGATCCTAAAAACGTAACTTCTATCACCGCCGGGCAATTAGGGGGTTAAACCTTTATAAGGTAATAAACGGCGGGTGCCCTAAAACTATAATAAACTATAATAAACGATAATAAACTGTAATAAACTACAAAAAACAAACTAGCTAACCAGCGTCACCCGTAACACTTATACGGTGATCGCTGGTGAAAGGGTTAACTAGGGGGCAATCAAGGGGTTAAAACCTTTAGCAGGTAGTATAGGGGGGTCCCTGTCGCTATAAAACACTCACAGCGAACCTATATACTTACCTCCCTAACTAGCGTCACCTGTGTCACTAATGCAGCGATCAGAAAAACGATCGCTTAGCGACACTGGCGACGGGGGGGTGATCACGGGGTTAACCTTTATTAGGGGGGGTTAGGGGGGTACCCTGGACCTAAAGGGGGGTACCCTAGACCTAAAGGGGGCTAACCTAACTGTCCTAACACTTATAACTGTCACAAACTGACACCAATGCAAAAAAAAAAAAAACTGCTATTGGTATCAGAGTGACAGGGGGTACAGGGGGGTGATCGGGGGGTGATCGGGGTGTGAAGGGGGGTGAAAAGTGTGCCTGCGTGTTCTACTGGAAGTGTAGTGTTGGTGCACTTACTTGGATGTCTTCTCTCCTCTGCGCCGGGACGAAAAGACCGGCTCCAGGAGAGATGACATCACTTCCTCTCCCTCTGTTTACATTACAGAGGGAGAGGAAGCATTTGATTCGCTGGGAGCGATCGAGAGGGGGTGGCCATCAATGGATGGCCTCCCCCTGACCTTTCATCGCCCGCGAACAAGAGCCGACCGCCTATGGCACCGGGGGGGGTCCGATCGGACCCCCCGCCCGCGGGAAGGCATCACGTATCAGGTACGTGATTTTGCCTGCCCGTGCCATTCTGCTCACGTATATAGGCGTGAGGCGGTCGGCAAGTGGTTAAAAAGCTATCCCAGGTAGTGCAGGGAGAAATGGTAATACCATTTGCAGGAATGATAGAACACTGGAATCTTCCAGGAAGCGCCATTTTTAGATATATGCAACTTGCACGTGCTCTCTCTGCCCAATTCCCTAAAGGCTTTCCGCAACTAGAGGAATCTGGGCTGAAGCAGATAACTAGAAGGAGAATGGAAGAGAAACCTATTTCAGTACTATATACCCACTTGGTAGAAGTATCACTGATGGATAAGAGTAAACTTCGAGCATGTTGGATAAGAGATGTTCCGGAACTAGGGGAGGCTGAATTGGGAGGAAATATGGGGATTCCCCTTTCCGATATTGGCCTCTCCTCGAGATAAATGTATACAATTTAAGATAGCACATAGAACGTACTATACACCATACAAATTACATAGAATAAGTCCATTGAACCTCCAAAATTGTTGGAGATGTGGCAATATTCCAGGAGATTTTAACCATATATTCTGGTCCTGCCCCGATATCTGCCCCGATAATATATTTTGGACAAAGGTCATAAATGTCTGACTGACTGAAATAGGAAAATATAGAAATGAAGGAGGAAAGTAATGAAATGTAGGTAAGAAAACTAAGGGGTACAACAAACCACACCATGACACAAGGTAAAGGGGAAGAATGTGTGTATTTTTCCTTTTCTTTTTCCTGTTTTTATTGTGATATGTAAGTATTGTATATATATCAGTAGCACTAGGTGTCACTGATCCAAGCGCTCTAATGGACAAAATCAGATCAATGCACAATAGCAACTCTTATAAAAATACACAATTATTAAAATGTGCCAAAGATAAAAATCAAAACAGTCATCTCAGCAATAACAGCGCTAGTGGAATAATAGAAATATTCAGTGCAAGCTGTGGCTATTAAAAGCCACTTAAATGACAGAGAGAGCACCATTATGCTGGCCATACACTATACAGAAAATCGGCTGAACCCATTTTCGAAAAACGAACGTTCGGTAGTGACCGCAAACGATCACGCCATCAGGTAAGTAAAGTTTTTCGAACGTTAAATCGTTTATGAACAGCAATGTATAGTTTTTTCGTTCGTTTTTTGCATATATAAAAGGAAGTGTCAAAATGTGTTTGACCTCTGCACTGTGGCTTCCTGTGTTTGACGTATATGCCCAGAGGAGCAACATACGTTCGTCAGGACGAACCCTGTGCATAGTCTACTGCACCACCTTCAATATGGATGTGGATGAGAGGACCATTGCCATAGTAATGCTTGGAGTGATGGCTATACAGCAAGCAGAGGAACCCAGAAGCAAAAGGCGAAGGTTATGGAGTAAAGAGTGGCTGAAGAACCGTGATGACTTCTCTCATATGAGATTGGTTCGAGAGCTGAAGGAAAACAATCCAGATGACTATCGGAACTATCTGAGGATGCCTGATGAGTCCTTTCAGCTGTTACTGAGTAAAGTGTCACCCCTTGTAACCAAAAAGGACACAGTCTTAAGACCAAGCATCCCAGCAGAGCAGAGACTGGTAGCAACACTTCGCTTTCTGGCAACTGGAAGAAGTTTTGAAGACTTAAAATTCACTACTGGAATCTCTGCCCTGTCACTTGGCCGCATCATACCTGAGACCTGCCAAGCCATCATAAGGATCATGCAAGACGAATACCTAAAGGTAATGACACAGTGCTTTTATTTTTAACTCAAACACTATACAGCTTGCTTTGTTTAACTTTGATTTTAGAAGCTCTAAACATATCAGTAAACTCAAACTAGTTCATAACATGTCAAACTGACAAAGAAAACATATTTTAAACCAAATGTATGTGATTCACAAAGATGTGTACTGATAATCATGTCCCCGGTTGCTTTGTTGACGATCCTGCAGTGTGAATGGTACGTGCCACTGATGCATTTGTTGAGGTACTTGCAATGATTGGGGGTGTGTGGTTTTGTGCTCAGCTAAGTGTGTATTTGTGGTCAGCTCCCCCTTAACCCTTTATTAAGAAGTTGAATGAGTAATGGTTCCAGTAATTGTTTTTGGTCTTCTGACATCCTGCGTATTTTCTTTGCTGCAAATGCACCCAGGTCATCACATTCATCCCTCTTCTGATTTAACGCTGCAGATGCTTGTAGTAGAAAGTTGCCTGTTGAATCTTACCTTGTCTTTCTCTTTTTGGTCATGCTTACTGGTGGTGATGTGACAGTTTGTGTTTCACTGCCAAATAGATCCTGTATAATAAAGCCAATTTTTATAATTTTTTGAGAATTAAACCTTAAATATTTGTTTAACTTATATTTTTACCTTTGCACAGCTGCCGGCATCTGTGGAGGAATGGAAAGCAACAGCTAAATAATTTCACGACTATTGGAATTTTCCCAACTGTGGTGGTGCCATAGATGGCAAGCATGTTCGCATAATGCCCCCAGCAAAATCTGGCTCCTTCTATTATAATTATAAAGGCTACTTTAGCATTGTCCTAATGGCAATCGTGAATGCCAAGTATGAATTTATCTTTGTGGACATTGGGCAAAATGGACGAAATTCTGATGGGGGAATAATTGAGAAAACCACTTTTTTCCATCGTTTAAAAAATGGACTTCTAAATCTACCATCCCAAGAGCACACAGTGGAAGGACTAAACTTCACATTTGTTGCAGATGACACGTTTGCGTTATCTGACCATGTGTTGAAACCATTTTCCCTTAAAAACCTTACACCTGATCAAAAAATGTTTAATTACAGGTTATCTCGTGCTAGTTGTAGAAAATGCGTTTGGTATTATGGCCAACCGCTTTCGTATTTTCCATACAGCAATAAATGTAGCCCCCCCAAAAATTGACACAATAGTTCATTGTTGCTGTGTGTTGCATAATTTCTTAAGGCGTACTAGCTCCACCTACATGCCACAATCCCTGGTGGACCGGGAAGATACTCTGTCTGGGGATGTCATGCCTGGTGAGTGGCGTAATGATACAGAAGGGTTATTAAACCTAGGCCGTGCCCCACCACGTCTCTCAAGTCAACTCGCTCGTCAGAATCGCATGGATTATATGCAATATTTTCTGGGTCCTGGAACAGTAGATTGGCAAAACAATCTCTAAATGATATGTAAATTTGAGTGGCTGCATTTATCTCTTATTTCATTACTAAACACAGGTGTCATGTAATATTTTTGTTTAAAGAAAAAAATGTACCAAGGTACATGTGCTTTGAATTTTGTATGTATTATCTTCAATTTTGATTTTCTGATATGTACATATAATAGTGTATAATAAAACATAATATGATGACTTTACCTGACTGTCTGCCATTTCCTCAAATGTTCCATCTTCTTCATCTCCTGAAATATTTCCACTGATACTGTCTAAACTTGACACAGAGGGTCGTGCTTCCTCCTGGTCAGTCAGAAAATATAGACTCTCAAAATACCACAGGCGTGGCACATATACTTCATCTGCACCTGCACCAGATCTTTTTGATTCATTAATTTTATTCAATTCTTTTTTGAAGATCGTACGCAGATTTGCTATTTTTTTGGTCACATAGGATATATCTGCTTTTGCATACACAACAGTGCATAGTTCCACTAATTTAGTATATGCTTCTTTACGTTTTTGACGATCTGAGTAGTCTTTGGAGCGCACTTTCCATAGACATGTAACTTCTCGGTACATTTCAATGAATTGTGGCAGGAAATGTGGTGACGTAAATTTGTCCACCATTGCTCCTGTAATAATAAAAAATGCATCATTGTTCAGTTGCCAAACTACACCTAACAATTAATACCCTAGAACTATTGTACTGGTCTGCTTACCTTCAGTTATTACAAATCTTCTGTGTATTGGCCAGTGTAATCCTTCGTCTGGTCAGTGGCATCGAACAAGACAACGTTCTGTTCGGTGTGTGTTAAGCCCCATACACACGATCGGACCTTGTACAAACTTTCCCGTGGCTTTTTTGAAAAAGGGCCTTGTCTTTGAACTTGTATTCCATACAGACGGTCTGACGTTTAGGCAACAAACACGAACGTAGTGACGTTACAACGTACTGATGACACTTCCACAGAAGACGTTAAATTCTTCAGCGTCACGCTTCGGGCTCCCTCTGCTAATTTCTAATTATTAGACGTTTGGTCAGTGCAGATTCGTGGTTTCCAGTTCCGTGCGTTACTTTGCGTTTCCGACCGTTTGTAGGACAACCAGCCATGTTATGCAATCCTAGGAGAGAGCGTGTTGTTTATGGGCTTGGAGTTCTTGCTGTGACTCTAGCCCGGTCCAGAAATAGTCAGAGTAGTAGGATGAAGATTATTTGGGCCAAAACTTGGCTACTTAATCGTGACCAATTTAGCCATATGCCCTTGCTGCGTGAGCTGCAGGAGAATAATCCAAATGATTATCGGAATTATCTCCGGATGACGGACTCCTGCTTTCAGCAACTATTGTCCTTGCTGTCCCCCTATATCATGAAGCAGGACACCTGCATGAGGGCTGCTATTCCAGCAGAGCAAAAGCTCATAGCTACCTTACGTTATTTGGTGACAGGGAGGAGTCCCCAGGATATCAAGTTTACCACTTGTATCTCTCCCCAGGCTCTGGGAGTGATTATTCCTGAGACATGTAGTGCTATTATCCAAGTCCTGCAGAAGGACTATATTCATGTATTTTTTTGGATTTAATATCGCCTTCATGTTTTTATAAAGTATTTTCTAAATTTTGTATTCCATCCTTTCCATTTTTGTAATATGCTGTGAATGAATGTCCTCTTTGTCCTCATGCATGCTGTAACCTTTTTGGTGGCCTACATGCATATTTTCCTTCACTAACCTCCCCAGCATGCTACCCTGGGCCCATACACACCTAGCCTAGTAACTTAACACTGTATTTTTTATGCTTCATTTTTAGGTTTACCACAAACACCCCCTAAAATGTGTCCCAATCTTATTCCTGTCCGTTAAATTCATGCAGAGTGCAAGAGTCCCTTTTTGGTTGTGCAAACACTTATCCCCCCCCCCCCCAAAAAAAAAACAGAGTCAACCGATAGAACTACTCTATCTGCTGATTTTGATAAACACATACATAGTATACCTAATTTTTTTTAGTTAAGATTGCTGCATAAATTCTCAAAAGCATGTAGTGCAAGGGGCTGCCTGATTACCTTCAAAAGGACCAAATGATACGTTTGTTATGAAGAATTTTGCATTATGAGGGGCTCCCACCATCCCTGTGCTGTGTTCATTATGAGGGGCTCCCACCATCCCTGTGCTGTGCTGACTTCCTGGGTTTATAACTTTATCATAACGAATAATCATAATTAACGAACATTGTCATTATTTTGTCCGATGTATGTCAAAATGTGTATAGATTTGAACAATGTGCATTCTTATTTGCGGATTTGGCCACTTCTTACCTGTCCACTGGCCTGACAATCTTCTAAAGATGGATGGTCAGGCAAAATAAAACTTAATTTTTAATGCATTTAGCTCTCATGGAAGTGTAGAGGTTTACTTGTCAAAAACAGCTACCCATTCAACTCCCCCCCCTAAAAGTTTTTGAATGTGCCACCAGAGGGGGTGAGGGAGCATATGATTACAACTTATCTTTTTTTTGAGGTTGGGATGAATGGACACCACTCTGACGGAGGTGTGATGATGCAAACCAAATTTTAGGATCGTATGTAAAAAGGGACCTTACGTTTGCCAAATGCTCAGGACAATATTGAGGGACTCAATTTTGTCTTTGTGGCAGATGAGGCTACATTGCCTCAGGGAAAAGTGATGAGCCTTTTTCCCGACCAGCTGAATAGGCTGTGATGCCAGCTCTGGAAAGTGCATGTGCTGGTTTGGGCTCCCAGAATGCCCGTCTTGTCCGTGAACAATATATGGACTACTTTTTCCTTGCTGATTAATTATTTGACTTATTAATAAAATAATATTTTCTTTGAACTACTGTTGTCTGTTTACTAGCTTTGCAAATAGCCTTGATCTTTGTCATTTTTGCCACTAGTGCAAACCAACCTGATGTGCAATATGAGGTGACAATCTCGCTTTGAGCTAACTATTATATTGTGCTGTGTCTCGGCTACACACATTTTAGAGTACACTGTCAATGTAACCACACCAACTTAACAAATATACTGGTATTGAGCATTGAAATAAGAAACCACACATTGTTTTTGTTCCAAAATGTTTTTATCTGTGCACATTCATGTGCGTTTTTTTAGTTTCACAAACAGGCATGTTCTAAAACAGAACTTGTATAACGAACTGGAACTTACAAAGTTCAACTTGTAAAAAATATGCAAATATCACACGTTTTTTTTTTATTATACATTTTTTTTGTTTTTTTAAGCAATATATATCATTTTAAAATTTTTTTACATTTTTAATTTTTAAAAGAAAATATATGTTTTTTTTTTTTTTTTTAAAGCAATATATCTAATTTTTAATTTTTTTTAAATTTTTATTTTTTCAAAGAAAATATATCTGTAATTTTTTGTTTTTGGCTTTCAAAAATAAACATGTTTACAAACATAACAGAGGGAACTTACAAAGTTCAACATATCAAAATTTTAATGTGGACATAATCATGCAGCAGGAAACGAAGAACATGATAAATGTTTTTGGAAGTAAAAAGGGTTTAGATTCTACCCAAAACATCTATCATGTTCTTCATTTCCTGCTGCATTCTGTCCAGGCGATTCCGCATGGCATCGATTTTCACCGTTCCACAACATGATCTGCCCAATGAGCCTTTGGGCGCTGTCCGTCGTGAAACGGTCTGCTTCTTCTTCCACAACCAGAACATCACCTAAAAATGTGATAAAAAACATGCATTTAGAAATATGCAGGCATACATAGATTACCTGAAGCTGGGGTGTCAGACACTCACCTGGTGATGTACACACTCCCACCTCCCCCACCTCTCTTTCCTCAACATCCTCTATGACGCTGGGGCTGGGTTCATATTGAGGTTGGGTGTCCCAGCGAGGTTGGGTGTCCCGGCGAGGTTGGGGGTCCTGTTGACCCTGTTGTCTGCGTCTTTTATCCCCTATGAGAAATTAAAAAAAGGTATACTTAGCACACAGATATTTATGGCCAGAAATAGGAATATGAAACATTGCTTTCAAGTGGTGTACAATTGTCTGTTTAGGAAGAGAACCAAGTTGAAGACATGATTAAAAATACCTTTTACCCAAAATGCAATACTTACCTTTTTTGGCCAAGTTTCTCTGGTGTCCCACAGTAGTGCTCCTGAGTCCAGATGTGTAAACAGCTGCTGAGTGTCCTCTCCTTACATTCCACTGAATCTATTTAGCAATTCATTAAAATTTCAAAGACATCTAGACAACAATGTCTTTAAAATTCGTTCAATCACATAAATGATCATGCCCAAAACAGTCATAAGCCTATATCAGCTAAAAAGATCATATTTATTGGCAAATGATCACTGTTGGTCCTTGCGAACGTTTTTTCCTACCCACGAACGTTATTTCCCACCTACGAACATTCAATATAACAGTAAAGAAAAGCACATGGAGCAGCATGCAAGTGAATAATCATAAATGGGACACACGACAAGTACTTACTTTTTCGAAGTACCTTCTTTATTTTCAGATACTGATCCGGCTCCCTGTTTTTGAGGTCAGACCAGCGCTTCCTCAGTTGGTCCTCCTTTCTGCGTACCCCAAACTTGCGCTCCAGAGCTTTCACGACATGAGACAATATTTTGTCTTTTACAAAGTTAGGATGGGCATATGGGCCACGTTTCCCATCATAATCTTCACGAGTTAAAATGTCCACCATCTCCACCATTTCTGCAAAGGCCATGTTGGTGGCTAGGGATGAGCCGAACACCCCCCGGTTCGGTTCGCACCAGAACCTGCGAACGGACCGAAAGTTCGCACGAACGTTAGAACCCCATTGACGTCTATGGGACTCGAACGTTCGAAATCAAAAGTGCTCATTTTAAAGGCTAATTTGCATGGTATTGTCCTAAAAAGGGTTTGGGGACCCGGGTCCTACCCCAGGGGACATGTATCAATGCAAAAAAAACTTTTAAAAATGGCCGTTTTTTCGGGAGCAGTGATTTTAATGATGCTTAAAGTAAAAAAAAAAAAAGTGAAATATTCCTTTAAAAATCGTACCTGGGGGGTGTCTATAGTATGCCTGTAAAGTGACGCGTGTTTCCCGTGTTTAGAACAGTCCCTGCACCAAATGACATTTTTAAAGGAAAAAATCTCATTTAAAACTGCTTGCGGGTTTAATGTCATGTCGGGTCATGGCAATATGGATGAAAATCAGTGAGACAAACGGCATGGGTACCCCCCAGTCCATTACCAGGCCCTTTGGGTCTTGTATGGATATTAATGGGAACCCCGCACCCAAATTAAAATAAGGAAAGGTGTGGGGCCACCAGGCCCTATATACTCTGAACAGCAGTATACAGGCGGTGCAAACAAGACAGGGACTGTAGGTTTGTTGTTAAGTAGAATCTCTTTGTAATTTTGAACGGGTACATTTTTAACGTGTTTAGCTCCAGCCAAAAAATCTTTTTTAAGCTTTTTGGAAAACATAGGGAAGGGTTATCACCCCTGTGACATTTGTTTTGCTGTCTTTCCTCCTCTTCAGAAGATTTCACCTCACTTTTTGTCCCACAAGGATTGGAAAGCATCAGTATAAAGGAGAAATTGTTTTCCCATATTAACTCTTACAGGAGAGAATTTCCCTTCCTAGGGGTAGATTTCATCTCACTTCCTGTTGTCTCCTTCCGTTTGCAAGTAGGAGTCGTTTGTAAGTTAGATGTTTGAAAGTAGGGTCCTGCCCTATATACTCAGCAGAAATTTGGGCCTTAGGTGTTGCTGTGGCCACAACACTGTAAGCCCTCACAGGGCCCTGCTGTGAAATATTAGATCAAGAATTGTAATTACATGCCCCTGTTGAACAGGAGCTGAAAAATTAGGCCTTAGGCACTGGTGCTGGTGCCACAACACTGCAACCCCTCACAGACACTCTAGTTGGAACGCAGGAACGAGCCCTGCTGCAAAGTATTGCATCAAAAATTGTAATTACACGCCCCTGTTAGACAGGGGCAGAAAAATTGGGCCTTAGGCACTGGTGCTGGTGCCACAACACTGCAACCCCTCACAGACACTCTAGTTGGAATGCAGGAACGAGCCCTGCTGCAAAGTATTACATCAAAAATTGTAATTACACGCCCCTGTTAAACAGGGGCTGAAAAATTGTGCCTTAGGCACTGGTGGTGGCGCCCAGAACCAAAAATGTTCTTACAAGCTATCAGCGTGATGATTGAGGAGGAAGAGGATAATTACTCAGGGATAGTCACTCAGCATCAGCATAGGCAGTCTTTGAAGGGATCTGAGATTTCAAAAAAAATTATTCGGTTACATCAGCATCAGGTGCTTGGTAGCTGGTGGTGATCCAAGACTGATTCATTTTTATGAAGGTCAGCCGATCGACCGAGTCGGTGGACAGACGCACCCTGTGATCGGTTACCACGCCTCCAGCAGCACTGAATGTGCGTTTCCGAAAGAACGCTGGATGCAGGACAGGCCAGTAGCTCAATTGCATACTGTGCAAGCTCTGGCCAGTGATCCATCCTCAAGACCCAGTAACCCAGAGGATTTTCGGTGGGAAAGGTGTCCAAGTCTGATCTTGCCCCTAGGTATTCCTGCACCATGTAAAACAGACGCTGGCGATGGTTGCTGGAACCGATCATACCTTGGGGCTGCGGACCAAAAAATTGTCTGAACGCATCGGTCAGACGGCCACCTTCTCCACCGCTCCTTCTTTGACTGACCGAAGCCTCAGCAACACGTTGTCCAGAAACAGGAGTTTGTAACCTCCCAGTCTCTGGGAACGCATTGCACAGACCTTTCTGCAAGGCCTCCCGAAGATGTTTCATCCTCTGCTCCCTCTGCGATGGCAAGATAAGGTCCGCAACCTTACCCTTGTAACGTGGATCAAGGAGGGTTGCCAGCCAGTATTGGTCCTTCTCCTTGATACCACGAATACGAGGATCCTTACGCAGGCTTTGCAGGATCAGGGAGGCCATGCAGCGTAGGTTTGCTGAGGCATTCGGTCCGGAGTCCTCTGGGTCACTAAGGACGACAACGTCCGCAGCCACCTCCTCCCAGCCACGTACAAGTCCATGTGTTTCTTGGGACTGATCCCTTAAAGACTGCTGCTGATGCTGAGTGCCAGGCTCCACTTCCATACTGACACAATCTTCCTCCTCCTCCTCCTCGTCCTCTTCCTGTGTGATCGGCGGGCACGCAGGAACACTGTCTGGATAAAGGGGGCCTTGAGAGCTAAGGAAGTCCTCCTCTTCCTGCCTCTGTTCTGCCTCAAGTGCCCTGTCCATTATTCCACGCAGCGTGTGCTCCAACAGGTGGACAAGGGGGACAGTGTCACTGATGCATGCACTGTCACTGCTCACCATCCTCGTGGCCTCCTCGAATGGTGACAGGACAGTGCATGCATCCCTGATCATGGCCCACTGGCGTGGGGAAAAAAAAACAAGCTCCCCTGACCCTGTCCTGGTGCCATAGTCGCACAGGTACTCATTGATGGCCCTCTGCTGCGTGTGCAGCCGCTGCAGCATGGCCAACGTTGAGTTCCACCTGGTGGGCATGTCACAGATTAGGCGGTTCTTGGGCAGGTTAAACTCCTTTTGGAGGTCCGTCAGCCGAGCACTGGCATTATATAACCGGCGGAAATGCACACAGACTTTCCTGGCCTGCCTCAGGACATCCTGTAAGCCCGGGTACCTGCCCAAGAACCGCTGCACCACCAAGTTAAGGACGTGAGCCAAACAGGGCACATGGGTCATTTGTCCCTGTCGGAGGGCAGAGAGGAGGTTGGTGCCATTGTCGCAAACCACCATTCCTGCCTTAAGTTGGCGTGGCGTCAACCACCTCTGAACCTGCCCCTGCAGAGCTGACAGAACCTCTGCCCCAGTGTGGCTCCTGTCCCCCAAGCACACCAGCTCAAGCACCGCATGGCATCTTTTGGCCTGCGTACTTGCGTAGCCCCTTGAACAAATACGGAGCACCGCTGGTTCCGAGGAAGAGGCCAAGGAGGAAGAAGAAGAGGAGGGGGTGGAGGAGAGAGGTGTGTCACAATCAGCATTTTGGAGGCGTGGTGGCGGAACAACCTCCAACACTACTGCACCTTGTCCTGCATCCTTCCCAGCTGCCAGCAGAGTCACCCAATGCGCCGTGAAACTTAGGTAACGTCCCTGTCCATGCCTGCTGGACCATGAGTCAGCGGTAATATGCACCTTACCGCTGACCGCCCTGTCCAGCGAGGCATGGACATTGCCTTCCACATGCCGGTAGAGAGCCGGAATCGCCTTCCGTGAGAAAAAGTGGCGTTTGGGTACCTGCCACTGAGGAACCGCACATTCCACAAACTCACGGAAGGGGGCAGAGTCTACCAACTGAAAAGGCAGCAGTTGAAGTGCTAGCAATTTTGCCAAGCTAGCATTCAACTGCTGGGCATGTGGATGGCTGGGAGCAAACTTCTTTCGGCGGTGCAGCAGCTGGGGCAGGGAAATTTGCCTGGTACAATCTGACGTCGGTGTACCAAAAGCAGATTGCCCACAAGTACTTGGCTGTGACACACCTAATTCTACACCTTCATTCCTCTCACTGCAGGTCTCAGAGAGGACTGGAGGTCTAGTGGGGTTGGAAATCTCAGCTGATGAGGAGCAAGGAGAGATCCTCTTTGTTCTTTGGTGTGGGTCTTTTAGATACGCTTGCCAACGAACTGCATGGCAGGTCAACATATGTCTGGTCAAGCATGTGGTACCCAAGCGGGAGATGTTTTGGCCACGTGAGATACGCTTGAGACATATGTTGCAAATAGCAGCGGTGCGATCTGATGCACTCGTCTCAAAAAAGGCCCACACCAAAGAACTTTTTGAATAACGCGCAGAGACTGCAGCGCCCTGCACATGTGGAGCTTTGGGGTGTGATGCAGTCAATGTGCTGCCCTTAGGCTGGCCCCTGGAGGGCATCCTGCCTCGTTGGTGATGTGCCGCCTCCTCCTCCTCCTCCTCTCTCCTATCAGGCACCCACGTTGAGTCAGTGACCTCATCATCCCCTCTCTCCTCATCACTGGAGCAAACCTGGCAGTATGCTGCAGCAGGGGGAGCATGACTGCCAGTTTGCTGTCCTTCTTGGGCACCCTCTCTGTCCGTGCTCATGTTACTGCCTTCATCGAGCTCAGTATCATCATCAGAGCCTTCCAAACGCTGGGCATCCTCCTGGAGCATGTACCCAACACTGTGGTCAAACAGTTCGAGGGACTCCTCAGGAGGACATGGTGGAGCTAGGGAAGAAGTCACTGATGACATTGAGCTGAGGGAAGAGGCCGCTGCTTTGCCAGACAAAGCACCCTGGGCATGGGTGAGAGAGGATGAGGAGGATGAGGACGGCTTGGTCATCCACTCGACCAAGTCTTCCGCATGTTGCGGCTCAACACGGCCAGCTGCCGAAAAAAAGGCCAAGCGTGTCCCATGGCCACGTGCTGATGAGGATGCACCGTCTCCATGACCAGCACTAGACACAGAGCCTGCTTGCCCTCTCTTATTGGCTTGTGACTGTCTGCCTCTCCTTCTTGGCCTTCCAGACATACTAATGGCCTGTAGCTGCACTAAGCTGGGATAGAACACCAGTAATTTTCTTCAGGTAGCTTTATATACTGTAACCAGACAAGCCTGCCTGTCAGTAGGAAGATAACAGGAACGGATCTAGCTGAACACTGTGAGCAGGACGCACTGTACTAAATGTAAATAGTCTAGCTGCCTGACCGTGGTACTAATAGGATCAAATAGAACACCAGTCATTTTCTTCAGGTAGCTTTATATACTGTAACCAGACAAGCCTGCCTGTCAGTAGGAAGATAACAGGAACGGATCTAGCTGAACACTGTGAGCAGGATGCACTGTACTAAATGTAAATAGTCTAGCTGCCTGACCGTGGTACTAATAGGATCAAATAGAACACCAGTAATTTTCTTCAGGTAGCTTTATATACTGTAACCAGACAAGCCTGCCTGTCAGTAGGAAGATAACAGGAACGGATCTAGCTGAACACTGTGAGCAGGACGCACTGCACTAAATGTAAATAGTCTAGAAGATAACAGGAACGGATCTAGCTGAACACTGTGAGCAGGACGCACTGCACTAAATGTAAATAGTCTAGAAGATAACAGGAACGGATCTAGCTGAACACTGTGAGCAGGACGCACTGCACTAAATGTAAATAGTCTAGAAGATAACAGGAACGGATCTAGCTGAACACTGTGAGCAGGACGCACTGCACTAAATGTAAATAGTCTAGAAGATAACAGGAACGGATCTAGCTGAACACTGTGAGCAGGACGCACTGCACTAAATGTAAATAGTCTAGAAGATAACAGGAACGGATCTAGCTGAACACTGTGAGCAGGACGCACTGCACTAAATGTAAATAGTCTAGAAGATAACAGGAACGGATCTAGCTAAACTGAATACAGTGTATATATATATATGCAACACCTGGGATGCATATATATACACAATACACTGTAAGTGCAGCTAACTGACTGACTGTTCTGCCTAATCTATCTAACTCAAATCAAATGACACTGTCTCTCTCTCTCTCTCTCTCTATCTCTCAGCACACCGGAACACACACTACACAGGGCCGCTGTGCAGGCGGCCTTATATAGTGTGGGGCGTGTACTAAATCCCCTGAGCCATAATTGGCCAAAGCCTCCTTGGCTTTGGCCAATTACGGCTCTCTGTTCAGGCGGCGCTGTGATTGGCCAAGCATGCGGGTCATAGTGCATGCTTGGCCAATCATCAGCCAGCAATGCACTGCGATGCCGCAGTGAATTATGGGCCGTGACGTGCCACACGAATTTGGCGCGAACGGGCCATATCGTTCGCAATTCGACGGACGGTCGAACAGCCGATGTTCGAGTCAAACATGGGTTCGACTCGAACACGAACCTCATCCCTATTGGTGGCCTTACATCTCCTCCTGGATCCTGAGATTTGTGCCTCTGGCCTTTCCTCCCCACTAGATGCTGACACATCACACATCTGTGTCTCCGCCATGTTGCTCCTCACTGTGCACCGAAGAGAGAAGGGGTGGGGAATATTATAGAAAAAGAACGTCAGGGGCGGAGTTTCAGGCATGCGCCCTCTATGTCAAGTTAACACGCGGTACGAACGAATGCGTCATGCCGTTCGGAGAGCGGAGTTTTCACGCATAGGTAGTGTATATCAATTGAACGAGCGTGTGATGTAAGATTACGTTCTGTTTGGGTGCGAGACGAACGCAATCCGAGAGTACCCGCGAAAAGAAGGTATGTTTCTAAATCGCTACCGTTAGTACTTTTTAATGACTTTTTTTGCATTTGAAATGTCATTTTGCTGTCGGATTGTTTTAAACACGGGAAACATGCGCCCCTTTACAGGCATACTATAGACACCCCCCTAGGTACGAAATTTAAAGGCATATTACACTTTTAGTGTTTGACTTTATTCATTATTAAAATCACTGTTCAGGAAAAAATGGCCGTTTTGTAAACTTTTTTGTGCATCGATACATGTCCCCTGGGGCAGGACCCGGATCACCAAACACTTTTTATGACAATACCATGAATATAAGCCTTTAAAATTAGCACTTTTGATTATTCATGTTCAAGTCCCATAGACTTTAACGGTGTTCACGTGTTAAAACCAATTTTTTGCCTGTTCAAATGTTCTGGTGCGAAACGAACAGGGGGGTGTTCGACTCATCCCTAATGGCAATTAGCTTGCATATTATCTATTAAAATGATCACTTTTGAATTCTACCATAGACTTTTACAGGTTTTCAAATTTGCCTAAAAAAACATAAACGGTTTACTATTCGGCGAACAGGCGAACACCTAATGTTCAAGTCAAACTCATGTTCGACCCGAACATACAGCCCAGCCCTACTGCTTAAATAAAGGCCTATATTGTGACCAGAATATGAGCTATACGCCACTCATTATGGTTTGTCTTGTGTTCTGTTTTGAAGACATCTGATACTTGTCACCAAAATTATGAAGTCAGCTTTGAATTAACATTAATTTCTTAGCCAGTTTCTCGAACAATACAGAGAGCTCACGTGTCTGTGGCAAGTAAAAGATAAAGATTATTGCAATAAAGCCAAGAGGATGGCAGCAATTTATAAACTGGTGCAATTTCCGAAGACTGTGTACCCCAGAGCAACCGACAATTTGCTAAAGACCAAAATTGGGGACCTCAGAAGTATGTATAACAGGGAACGCAAGAAGATTGACGAATCCAAAAAATAAGGAGCAGCAGCTGAAGATGTCTATGTTCCCAAGCTGTGGTATTTCAACAGCCTCCATTTTTTGTGGGATCAAACTGTACCACGCAGATCTCTCTCTACACTACCCTCTGCATCAGCTGAGGCCACCGATACTGAGCCTGATCCTACACAGGATGAAGAGGAGGAGGAGCTCAGCTTGACCCAGATATAGCATTGTTTAAAAGCGTGCCTAAAAATTTAAATGATTTAATTAGATGGTAGTAATGCATACAGGGGCGTAACTAGAAATAGCAGGGCCCCATAGCAAAATGTTGTATGGGGCTCCCTGCAAACAGCCCCCCCCCCTACAGCTGCCCTAGTGTCAATGCAGCGTGACCTGTGCCCCATACAGCGTGACCTGTGCCCCATACAGCGTGACCTGTGCCCAATACAGCCTGGTCTGCCTGTGCACCATACAGCCCCACCTATGCAGAGGAAGAGGCAAGCCACCCGGATCAGCAGAGAGCTGGATTGGCCACTGTAATAGCTTTCATGTTAATTTCCCATCTTCCCGGGGCTCATCACATAGCCCCACCTCTTGGCCCGACGCCTTTGATGACGTCACATGTCCCGCATTGGATCAGCGTTCTATCAAAGGCACCAGGCCAAAAGGTGGAGCTATGTGACGTGAGCCCCGGGAACACTGGAAGTTCTAATGAAAGCTCTTACATTGGGCAATTCAGCTCTCTGCTGATACGGACAGCTCGCCTCTTCCTCTCCTCTCTCTTCCCCTGGCTGGGAGACTGTGCCGGCGGTGCTCTTCTTCTCACTGGGCCCCATTCGGCTGCGGGCCCCATAGCGCCGCATGGGTCACTATGGTGGTAGTTACGCCCCTGAATGCATAGTAATTTGTTGTGTTAAAAAAGTGAGTCCCATATCAATAGACAGTAGTGGCCAAAAAGGATTAGGACAAAAATGAGAAATGCTGGAGTCAGAATGATAGTCTTTACTATTTGGACACATTCCAAATTAAAAAGTCATGACCTGAAAATTGTTGGTGACTGATGTCCAAAAATTAAAATGATGTTGGTTTTACACACACAGGAACTTTAGAGCCAAGAAGAGCCTGAGCCCAGCAGCCAGACGACAATTGAGTGCTGAATCCCTCCCCTGCATCCTCCCAAAAAAAGGGCCAGGAAGAGCCAACATCTGGATGAGGCCACAGCTGAGTTCTTAACTAGGGCTACTTCTGTGATCACCACGGCACCCGATAGTGCTGAAGGGTTTGGCTGTTTTACTGCTAGTAAGCTCCGTGAGCTTGACGCAGATCAAAGGGAGCTATGTGAGGGTTTAATCATCCAGCTCTTCAGCAAGGCCAGGAAGCAAGAGCTAACCACTAAATATCATGTGTGTGATTTGAACAACACTCCTCCACAACAAACCTACCCACCCCAGCAAGCCCACCCACCTGAGCAGCATGGTGGTCAGTGGCAAAATCAGCCCCAAGGATCCACAACAAGGCCAGTGGTCTGGGGAGTTTAGGGGCTAATAATTTAGCAGGTTGTATTTTTTGATTTGAGTATGATTTAATAAGCTATATTTTTTCTTTTTCTGTGTATCGTTTGCTCTTTTTGTTTCTAATTTATAATTTTTAATTGTGATGACAGAGAACATGTCTAATAATTTAGTAATTTTATTTATGTTGTGAATGCACAATAACCAAAATGGCCAAAAAAACACAACATTTTTTGATTGATATCACTAGAACACAAATCCAAACTAAAATATGTTTGTCTGTACTCTGTCAGTATCACCAGCAAAGCAGATTTATTATTAAGCCATTAAAAATTCATGCTGGTCCTTGCTTCCGAGCATGCGTGTTTGTACTTTGACTAAAGTCCGTTGGTTTCTTGTGCACACACGATCGGAGTTTTGTTGCCAGAAAGTTTGTCCGTTCACAGCCAACAAATGTCCGATAAAAACAAAAAACGTTTGTCCGATGCAGCATACACACGGTCAGATGTTGCTCCAGAACTGCTAATTTGCATGTTTGTTGTCAAAATTACGGCATTACATAGGAGCTTTTGTACCATGATCCCACTGAAAAATGCAATCATACTACAACATCCTACAATTTCTATAACTTATGCCGCGTACACACGAGCGGACTTTACGGCAGACTTTGCCCGGCGGACTGGATTTCGTCAGACAATTCGATCGTGTGTGGGCTCCAGCGGACTTTGTTTTCTCAAAAGTTGGACGGACTTAGATTTGAAACATGTTTTAAATTAATCCGTCGAACTCGAGTCCGGTCGAAAAGTCCGCTCGTCTGTATGCTAGTTCGACGGACAAAAAGCCACGCTAGGGCAGCTATTGGCTACTGGCTATGAACTTCCTTGTTTTAGTCTGGTCGTATGTCATCACATACGAATTCGACGGACTTTGGTGGATTGTGTGTAGGCAAGTCCGTTCATTCAGAAAGTCCGTCGTAAAGTCTGTTGAAAAGTCCGCCGGGCAAAGTCTGCCGTAAAGTCCGACCGTGTGTACGCGGCATAAGTGTTTGATATCTGATTCTTTCATACTACTCTTCTAATGTGATCCACGTGCAAATATAAGCACCCAGATATTTATTTATTGATAAATGTCTAAACTTATCACAAAAAAATTACAAGTAAGGAATTTAAGAAATGACTCTGCTTGAACAAGTAAGACCCCTTTTACACTGAGGCGCTTTTCAGGCGCTTTCGAGCTAAAAACTGCTCCTAAAATATGCTTCCTATTAATATCAATGGATTCTTTCGCACCACTAATGCCTCAAAAGCGCCTCAATGTGAAAGGGGTCTAAAGGAAAAAAAAAGATAGTGACTACATAACCAATCACATTCTAGTTATCAGTTTCTTACTTTACATTACCATCTATCTAGTTGGAATGAACAATACTCTTAGTTTATCCTTCTCTCTTGTTTTTGTACATGAGGTCGAATACGACTTTAACCACTTAACCAATGGGCACTTAAACCCCCTTCCTAATAAGACCAATTTTCAGTTTTCGGTGCTCTCACATGTTGAATGACAATTACTCAGTCATGCAACACTGTACCTATATGAATTTTTTGTCTTTTTTTCACACAAATAGAGCTTTCTTTTGGTGGTATTTAATCACCACTGGGTTTTTTATTTTTTGCACTATAAAAGAAAAGAGACCGAAAATTCTGTAAAAAATGCATTTTTCTTTGTTTCTGTTATAAAACTTTGCAAATTAGTAATTTTTCTTCATACTACTACATATCTTTGTAAAAATAACCCAAATCAGTGTATATTATTTGGTCTTTGTGAAAGTAATAGAGTCCACAAGCTATGGTGCCAATCTCTGAAAATTGATCACACCTGATTTACTGACAGCCTATCTCATTTCTTGAGACCCTAACAAGCCAGAAAAGTACAAATACCCCCCCCCCTCCCCAAATGACCTGTTTTTAGAATGTAGACATTCCAAGGTATTTAGTAAGAGGCATGGTGAGTTTTTTGAAGTTGTAATTTTTTCCCACAATTTTTTGCAAAATCAAGATTTTTTTTTCTTTTTTTTTCACAAATTTGTTATATTAGCAGGTTATTTCTCACACACAGCATATGCATAGCACAAATTACACTCCAAAACACATTCTGCTACTCCTCCTGAATATGGCAATACCGCATGTGTGAGACTTTTACACAGCTGTCCACATACAGAGGCGCAACATGCAGGGAGCACCATCAGGCGTTCTTGGAGCATAAATTACACATATAATTTCTTGACTACCTCTTATACTTTTGAAGGCCCTGGAGCACCAGTACAATGGAAACGCCCAAAAAAAGACCCCATTTTGGAAAGAAAATAACCCAATGTATAATCTATGAGGCATAATGAGTCTTTTGAACATGTCATTTTTTTCTACAAGTTTTTGAAAAAAAGGGGAAAAGAAAATGAAAACGCATTTTTTTTTTACACAAAGTTGTCCATTTATACAATATTTCTAACACATAGCATGTACATACCAAAAATTACACCCCAAAATAGATTCTCCTACCCCTGAGTATGGAGATACCACATATAGACTTTTACACAGCCTGGCCACATAGAGAGGCCCAACATGCAGGGAGCACCATCAGGTGTTCTAGGGGGCATAAATGTCAAATCTATTTTGACTACCTATTACACTTTTGTGAGGCACTCTAGTGACATGGATGTGGCATGGATGAGAACTGATGTTGCATGGATGAGAACTGATGCGGCATGGATAAGCATGAATGGGGATGGATGAGCCGTGGATGGCGATGGCTGAGTATGGATGGGATAACTGAGCATGAATAAGTATGGCTAAGTACGGCCGGGTACGGCTGGGTACAGCTGAATACGGCTGAGTATGACTGAGTACGGCTGAGTATGGCTGGGTACGGCTGAGTACGGCTGGGTACGGCTGGGTACAGCTGAGTATGGCTGGGTATGGCTGAGTACTGCTGGGTACGGCTGAGTACTGCTGGGTACGGCTGAGTACGACTGAGTATGGCTGAGTATGGCTGGGTACGGCTGAGTATGGCTGGGTACGGCTGGGTACGGCTGGGTACGGCTGGGTACGGCTGAGTATGGCTGGATATGGCTGAGTATGGCTGGGTATGGCTGAGTATGGCTGGGTATGGCTGGGTATGGCTGAGTATGGCTGGGTATGGCTAGGTATGGATGGGTATGGCTGAGTATGGATGGGGGTGAATGGGATGGCTGAGCATGGATGGATGGATGAGTATTGCTGAGTATGGATGGATGGCTGAGCATGGATGAGTATTGCTGATTAGGGATGGATGGCTGAGCATGGATGGATGAGTATTGCTGAGTATGGATGGATGGATGAGTATTGCTGAGTATGAATGGATGGATGAGTATTGCTGAGTATGGATGGATGGATGAGTACTGCTGAGTATGGATGGATGGATGAGTATTGCTGAGTATGGATGGTTGGATGAGTATTGCTGAGTAGGGATGAGCTTCGTGTTCGAGTCGAACCCATGTTCGACTCGAACATCGGCTGTTCGACCGTCCGTCGAATTGCGAACGTTATGGGCCGTTCGCGCCAAATTCGTGTGGCGCGTCACGGCCCATAATTCACTGCGGCATCGCAGTGCATTGCTGGCTGATGATTGGCCAAGCATGCACTATGACCCGCATGCTTGGCCAATCACAGCGCCGTCAGTAGAGAGAGCTGTAATTGGCCAAAGCCAGGGTGGCTTTGCCCAATTATGGCTCAGGGGATTTAGTACACGCCCCACACTATATAAGGCCGCCTGCACGGCGGCCCTGTGTAGTGTGTTCCGGTGTGCTGAGAGATAGAGAGAGAGAGACAGACAGTGTCATTTGATTTGAGTTAGATAGATTAGGCAGAACAGTCAGTCAGTTAGCTGCACTTACAGTGTATTTTGTATATATATATGCATCCCAGGTGTTGCATATATATATATACACTGTATTCAGTTTAGCTAGATCCGTTCCTGTTATCTTCTATCTAGACTATTTACATTTGGTGCAGTGCGTCCTGCTCACAGTGTTCAGCTAGATCCGTTCCTGCTATTTACATTTAGTGCAGTGCGTCCTGCTCACAGTGTTCAGCTAGATCTGTTCCTGCTATTTACATTTAGTGCAGTCAGTGCGTCCTGCTCACAGTGTTCAGCTAGATCCGTTCCTGCTATTTACATTTAGTGCAGTGCGTCCTGCTCACAGTGTTCAGCTAGATCCGTTCCTGCTATTTACATTTAGTGCAGTCAGTGCGTCCTGCTCACAGTGTTCAGCTAGATCCGTTCCTGCTATTTACATTTAGTGCAGTGCGTCCTGCTCACAGTGTTCAGCTAGATCTGTTCCTGCTATTTACATTTAGTGCAGTGCGTCCTGCTCACAGTGTTCAGCTAGATCTGTTCCTGCTATTTACATTTAGTGCAGTGCGTCCTGCTCACAGTGTTCAGCTAGATCTGTTCCTGCTATTTACATTTAGTGCAGTGCGTCCTGCTCACAGTGTTCAGCTAGATCCGTTCCAGCTATTTACATTTAGTGCAGTCAGTGCGTCCTGCTCACAGTGTTCAGCTAGATCCGTTCCTGCTATTTACATTTAGTGCAGTGCGTCCTGCTCACAGTGTTCAGCTAGATCCGTTCCTGCTATTTACATTTAGTGCAGTCAGTGCGTCCTGCTCACAGTGTTCAGCTAGATCCGTTCCTGCTATTTACATTTAGTGCAGTGCGTCCTGCTCACAGTGTTCAGCTAGATCTGTTCCTGCTATTTACATTTAGTGCAGTGCGTCCTGCTCACAGTGTTCAGCTAGATCTGTTCCTGCTATTTACATTTAGTGCAGTGCGTCCTGCTCACAGTGTTCAGCTAGATCCGTTCCTGCTATTTACATTTAGTGCAGTCAGTGCGTCCTGCTCACAGTGTTCAGCTAGATCCGTTCCTGCTATTTACATTTAGTGCAGTGCGTCCTGCTCACAGTGTTCAGCTAGATCTGTTCCTGCTATTTACATTTAGTGCAGTGCGTCCTGCTCACAGTGTTCAGCTAGATCCGTTCCTGCTATTTACATTTAGTGCAGTGCGTCCTGCTCACAGTGTTCAGCTAGATCCGTTCCTGCTATTTACATTTAGTGCAGTCAGTGCGTCCTGCTCACAGTGTTCAGCTAGATCCGTTCCTGCTATTTAAATTTAGTGCAGTACGTCCTGCTCACAGTGTTCAGCTAGATCTCTTCCTGCTATTTACATTTAGTGCAGTGCGTCCTGCTCACAGTGTTCAGCTAGATCTGTTCCTGCTATTTACATTTAGTGCAGTGCGTCCTGCTCACAGTGTTCAGCTAGATCTGTTCCTGCTATTTACATTTAGTGCAGTGCGTCCTGCTCACAGTGTTCAGCTAGATCCGTTCCTGCTATTTACATTTAGTGCAGTCAGTGCGTCCTGCTCACAGTGTTCAGCTAGATCCGTTCCTGCTATTTACATTTAGTGCAGTGCGTCCTGCTCACAGTGTTCAGCTAGATCTGTTCCTGCTATTTACATTTAGTGCAGTGCGTCCTGCTCACAGTGTTCAGCTAGATCTGTTCCTGCTATTTACATTTAGTGCAGTGCGTCCTGCTCACAGTGTTCAGCTAGATCCGTTCCTGCTATTTACATTTAGTGCAGTCAGTGCGTCCTGCTCACAGTGTTCAGCTAGATCCGTTCCTGCTATTTACATTTAGTGCAGTGCGTCCTGCTCACAGTGTTCAGCTAGATCTGTTCCTGCTATTTACATTTAGTGCAGTGCGTCCTGCTCACAGTGTTCAGCTAGATCCGTTCCTGCTATTTACATTTAGTGCAGTGCGTCCTGCTCACAGTGTTCAGCTAGATCCGTTCCTGCTATTTACATTTAGTGCAGTCAGTGCGTCCTGCTCACAGTGTTCAGCTAGATCCGTTCCTGCTATTTACATTTAGTGCAGTGCGTCCTGCTCACAGTGTTCAGCTAGATCTGTTCCTGCTATTTACATTTAGTGCAGTGCGTCCTGCTCACAGTGTTCAGCTAGATCTGTTCCTGCCATTTACATTTAGTGCAGTGCGTCCTGCTCACAGTGTTCAGCTAGATCTGTTCCTGCTATTTACATTTAGTGCAGTCAGTGCGTCCTGCTCACAGTGTTCAGCTAGATCCGTTCCTGCTATTTACATTTAGTGCAGTGCGTCCTGCTCACAGTGTTCAGCTAGATCCGTTCCTGCTATTTACATTTAGTGCAGTGCGTCCTGCTCACAGTGTTCAGCTAGATCTGTTCCTGCTATTTACATTTAGTGCAGTCAGTGCGTCCTGCTCACAGTGTTCAGCTAGATCCGTTCCTGCTATTTACATTTAGTGCAGTGCGTCCTGCTCACAGTGTTCAGCTAGATCCGTTCCTGCTATTTACATTTAGTGCGGTCAGTGCGTCCTGCTCACAGTGTTCAGCTAGATCCGTTCCTGCTATTTACATTTAGTGCAGTGCGTCCTGCTCACAGTGTTCAGCTAGATCTGTTCCTGCTATTTACATTTAGTGCAGTGCGTCCTGCTCACAGTGTTCAGCTAGATCTGTTCCTGCTATTTACATTTAGTGCAGTGCGTCCTGCTCACAGTGTTCAGCTAGATCTGTTCCTGCTATTTACATTTAGTGCAGTGCGTCCTGCTCACAGTGTTCAGCTAGATCCGTTCCAGCTATTTACATTTAGTGCAGTCAGTGCGTCCTGCTCACAGTGTTCAGCTAGATCCGTTCCTGCTATTTACATTTAGTGCAGTACGTCCTGCTCACAGTGTCCAGCTAGATCTGTTCCTGCTATTTACATTTAGTGCAGTGCGTCCTGCTCACAGTGTTCAGCTAGATCCGTTCCTGCTATTTACATTTAGTGCAGTGCGTCCTGCTCACAGTGTTCAGCTAGATCTGTTCCTGCTATTTACATTTAGTGCAGTGCGTCCTGCTCACAGTGTTCAGCTAGATCTGTTCCTGCTATTTACATTTAGTGCAGTGCGTCCTGCTCACAGTGTTCAGCTAGATCCGTTCCTGCTATTTACATTTAGTGCAGTGCGTCCTGCTCACAGTGTTCAGCTAGATCCGTTCCTGCTATTTACATTTAGTGCAGTCAGTGCGTCCTGCTCACAGTGTTCAGCTAGATCCGTTCCTGCTATTTACATTTAGTGCAGTGCGTCCTGCTCACAGTGTTCAGCTAGATCTGTTCCTGCTATTTACATTTAGTGCAGTGCGTCCTGCTCACAGTGTTCAGCTAGATCTGTTCCTGCTATTTACATTTAGTGCAGTGCGTCCTGCTCACAGTGTTCAGCTAGATCCGTTCCTGCTATTTACATTTAGTGCAGTCAGTGCGTCCTGCTCACAGTGTTCAGCTAGATCCGTTCCTGCTATTTACATTTAGTGCAGTGCGTCCTGCTCACAGTGTTCAGCTAGATCTGTTCCTGCTATTTACATTTAGTGCAGTGCGTCCTGCTCACAGTGTTCAGCTAGATCCGTTCCTGCTATTTACATTTAGTGCAGTGCGTCCTGCTCACAGCGTTCAGCTAGATCCGTTCCTGCTATTTACATTTAGTGCAGTCAGTGCGTCCTGCTCACAGTGTTCAGCTAGATCCGTTCCTGCTATTTAAATTTAGTGCAGTGCGTCCTGCTCACAGTGTTCAGCTAGATCTGTTCCTGCTATTTACATTTAGTGCAGTGCGTCCTGCTCACAGTGTTCAGCTAGATCTGTTCCTGCTATTTACATTTAGTGCAGTGCGTCCTGCTCACAGTGTTCAGCTAGATCTGTTCCTGCTATTTACATTTAGTGCAGTGCGTCCTGCTCACAGTGTTCAGCTAGATCCGTTCCTGCTATTTACATTTAGTGCAGTCAGTGCGTCCTGCTCACAGTGTTCAGCTAGATCCGTTCCTGCTATTTACATTTAGTGCAGTGCGTCCTGCTCACAGTGTTCAGCTAGATCTGTTCCTGCTATTTACATTTAGTGCAGTGCGTCCTGCTCACAGTGTTCAGCTAGATCTGTTCCTGCTATTTACATTTAGTGCAGTGCGTCCTGCTCACAGTGTTCAGCTAGATCCGTTCCTGCTATTTACATTTAGTGCAGTCAGTGCGTCCTGCTCACAGTGTTCAGCTAGATCCGTTCCTGCTATTTACATTTAGTGCAGTGCGTCCTGCTCACAGTGTTCAGCTAGATCTGTTCCTGCTATTTACATTTAGTGCAGTGCGTCCTGCTCACAGTGTTCAGCTAGATCCGTTCCTGCTATTTACATTTAGTGCAGTGCGTCCTGCTCACAGTGTTCAGCTAGATCCGTTCCTGCTATTTACATTTAGTGCAGTCAGTGCGTCCTGCTCACAGTGTTCAGCTAGATCCGTTCCTGCTATTTACATTTAGTGCAGTGCGTCCTGCTCACAGTGTTCAGCTAGATCTGTTCCTGCTATTTACATTTAGTGCAGTGCGTCCTGCTCACAGTGTTCAGCTAGATCTGTTCCTGCCATTTACATTTAGTGCAGTGCGTCCTGCTCACAGTGTTCAGCTAGATCTGTTCCTGCTATTTACATTTAGTGCAGTGCGTCCTGCTCACAGTGTTCAGCTAGATCCGTTCCAGCTATTTACATTTAGTGCAGTCAGTGCGTCCTGCTCACAGTGTTCAGCTAGATCCGTTCCTGCTATTTACATTTAGTGCAGTGAGTCCTGCTCACAGTGTTCAGCTAGATCCGTTCCTGCTATTTACATTTAGTGCAGTCAGTGCGTCCTGCTCACAGTGTTCAGCTAGATCCGTTCCTGCTATTTACATTTAGTGCAGTGCGTCCTGCTCACAGTGTTCAGCTAGATCTGTTCCTGCTATTTACATTTAGTGCAGTGCGTCCTGCTCACAGTGTTCAGCTAGATCTGTTCCTGCTATTTACATTTAGTGCAGTGCGTCCTGCTCACAGTGTTCAGCTAGATCCGTTCCTGCTATTTACATTTAGTGCAGTCAGTGCGTCCTGCTCACAGTGTTCAGCTAGATCCGTTCCTGCTATTTACATTTAGTGCAGTGCGTCCTGCTCACAGTGTTCAGCTAGATCTGTTCCTGCTATTTACATTTAGTGCAGTGCGTCCTGCTCACAGTGTTCAGCTAGATCTGTTCCTGCTATTTACATTTAGTGCAGTGCGTCCTGCTCACAGTGTTCAGCTAGATCCGTTCCAGCTATTTACATTTAGTGCAGTCAGTGCGTCCTGCTCACAGTGTTCAGCTAGATCCGTTCCTGCTATTTACATTTAGTGCAGTGCATCCTGCTCACAGTGTTCAACTAGATCCGTTCCTGCTATTTACATTTAGTGCAGTGCGTCCTGCTCACAGTGTTCAGCTAGATCCGTTCCTGCTATTTACATTTAGTGCAGTCAGTGCGTCCTGCTCACAGTGTTCAGCTAGATCCGTTCCTGCTATTTACATTTAGTGCAGTGCGTCCTGCTCACAGTGTTCAGCTAGATCTGTTCCTGCTATTTACATTTAGTGCAGTGCGTCCTGCTCACAGTGTTCAGCTAGATCTGTTCCTGCTATTTACATTTAGTGCAGTGCGTCCTGCTCACAGTGTTCAGCTAGATCCGTTCCTGAAATTTACATTTAGTGCAGTCAGTGCGTCCTGCTCACAGTGTTCAGCTAGATCCGTTCCTGCTATTTACATTTAGTGCAGTGCGTCCTGCTCACAGTGTTCAGCTAGATCTGTTCCTGCTATTTACATTTAGTGCAGTGCGTCCTGCTCACAGTGTTCAGCTAGATCTGTTCCTGCTATTTACATTTAGTGCAGTGCGTCCTGCTCACAGTGTTCAGCTAGATCTGTTCCTGCTATTTACATTTAGTGCAGTGCGTCCTGCTCACAGTGTTCAGCTAGATCCGTTCCTGCTATTTACATTTAGTGCAGTCAGTGCGTCCTGCTCACAGTGTTCAGCTAGATCCGTTCCTGCTATTTACATTTAGTGCAGTGCGTCCTGCTCACAGTGTTCAGCTAGATCTGTTCCTGCTATTTACATTTAGTGCAGTGCGTCCTGCTCACAGTGTTCAGCTAGATCCGTTCCTGCTATTTACATTTAGTGCAGTCAGTGCGTCCTGCTCACAGTGTTCAGCTAGATCCGTTCCTGCTATTTACATTTAGTGCAGTGCGTCCTGCTCACAGTGTTCAGCTAGATCTGTTCCTGCTATTTACATTTAGTGCAGTCAGTGCGTCCTGCTCACAGTGTTCAGCTAGATCCGTTCCTGCTATTTACATTTAGTGCAGTGCGTCCTGCTCACAGTGTTCAGCTAGATCCGTTCCTGTTATCTTCCTACTGACAGGCAGGCTTGTCTGGTTACAGTATATAAAGCTACCTGAAGAAAATTACAGGTGTTCTATCCCAGCTTAGTGCAGCTACAGGCCATTAGTATGTCTGGAAGGCCAAGAAGGAGAGGCAGACAGTCACAAGCCAATAAGAGAGGGCAAGCAGGCTCTGTGTCTAGTGCTGGTCGTGGAGACGGTGCATCCTCATCAGCACGTGGCCATGGGACACGCTTGGCCTTTTTTTCGGCAGCTGGCCGTGTTGAGCCGCAACATGCGGAAGACTTGGTCGAGTGGATGATCAAGCCGTCCTCATCCTCCTCATCCTCTCTCACCCATGCCCAGGGTGCTTTGTCTGGCAAAGCAGCGGCCTCTTCCCTCAGCTCAATGTCATCAGTGACTCCTTCCCTGGCTCCACCATGTCCTCCTGAGGATTCCCTCGAACTGTTTGACCACAGTGTTGGGTACATGCTCCAGGAGGATGCCCAGCGTTTGGAAGGCTCTGATGATGATACTGAGCTCGATGAAGGCAGTAACATGAGCACGGACAGAGGGGGTGCCCAAGAAGGACAGCAATCTGGCAGTCATGCTCCCCCTGCTGCAGCATACTGCCAGGTTTGCTCCAGTGATGAGGAGGGAGGGGATGATGAGGTCACTGACTCAACGTGGGTGCCTGATAGGAGAGAGGAGGAGGAGGAGGAGGAGGAGGCGGCACATCACCAACGAGGCAGGATGCCCTCCAGGGGCCAGCCTAAGGGCAGCACATTGACTGCATCACACCCCAAAGCTCCACATGTGCAGGGCGCTGCAGTCTCTGCGCGTTATTCAAAAAGTTCTTTGGTGTGGGCCTTTTTTGAGACGAGTGCATCAGATCGCACCGCTGCTATTTGCAACATATGTCTCAAGCGTATCTCGCGTGGCCAAAACATCTCCCGCTTGGGTACCACATGCTTGACCAGACATATGTTGACCTGCCATGCAGTTCGTTGGCAAGCATATCTAAAAGACCCACACCAAAGAACAAAGAGGATCTCTCCTTGCTCCTCATCAGCTGAGATTTCCAACCCCACTAGACCTTCAGTCCTCTCTGAGACCTGCAGTGAGAGGAATGAAGGTGTAGAATTAGGTGTGTCACAGCCAAGTACTTGTGGGCAATCTGCTTTTGGTACACCGACGTCAGATTGTACCAGGCAAATTTCCCTGCCCCAGCTGCTGCACCGCCGAAAGAAGTTTGCTCCCAGCCATCCACATGCCCAGCGGTTGAATGCTAGCTTGGCAAAATTGCTAGCACTTCAACTGCTGCCTTTTCAGTTGGTAGACTCTGCCCCCTTCCGTGAGTTTGTGGAATGTGCGGTTCCTCAGTGGCAGGTACCCAAACGCCACTTTTTCTCACGGAAGGCGATTCCGGCTCTCTACCGGCATGTGGAAGGCAATGCCCATGCCTCGCTGGACAGGGCGGTCAGCGGTAAGGTGCATATTACCGCTGACTCATGGCCCAGCAGGCATGGACAGGGACGTTACCTTAGTTTCACGGCGCATTGGGTGACTCTGCTGGCAGCTGGGAAGGATGCAGGACAAGGTGCAGTAGTGTTGGAGGTTGTTCCGCCACCACGCCTCCAAAATGCTGATTGTGACACACCTCTCTCCTCCACCCCCTCCTTTTCTTCTTCCTCCATGGCCTCTTCCTCGGAACCAGCGGTGCTCCGTAGGCGTTCAAGGGGCTACGCAAGTACGCAGGCCAAAAGATGCCATGCGGTGCTTGAGCTGGTGTGCTTGGGGGACAGGAGCCACACTGGGGCAGAGGTTCTGTCAGCTCTGCAGGGGCAGGTTCAGAGGTGGTTGACGCCACGCCAACTTAAGGCAGGAATGGTGGTTTGCGACAATGGCACCAACCTCCTCTCTGCCCTCCGACAGGGACAACTGACCCATGTGCCCTGTTTGGCTCACGTCCTTAACTTGGTGGTGCAGCGGTTCTTGGGCAGGTACCCGGGCTTACAGGATGTCCTGAGGCAGGCCAGGAAAGTCTGTGTGCATTTCCGCCGGTCATATAATGCCAGTGCTCGGCTGACGGACCTCCAAAAGGAGTTTAACCTGCCCAAGAACCGCCTAATCTGTGACATGCCCACCAGGTGGAACTCAACGTTGGCCATGCTGCAGCGGCTGCACATGCAGCAGAGGGCCATCAATGAGTACCTGTGCGACTATGGCACCAGGACAGGGTCAGGGGAGCTTGTTTTTTTTTTCCCACGCCAGTGGGCCATGATCAGGGATGCATGCACTGTCCTGTCACCATTCGAGGAGGCCACGAGGATGGTGAGCAGTGACAGTGCATGCATCAGTGACACTGTCCCCCTTGTCCACCTGTTGGAGCACACGCTGCGTGGAATAATGGACAGGGCACTTGAGGCAGAACAGAGGCAGGAAGAGGAGGACTTCCTTAGCTCTCAAGGCCCCCTTTATCCAGACAGTGTTCCTGCGTGCCCGCCGATCACACAGCAAGAGGACGAGGAGGAGGAGGAGGAGGAGGAAGATTGTGTCAGTATGGAGGTGGAGCCTGGCACTCAGCATCAGCAGTCTTTAAGGGATCAGTCCCAAGGAACACATGGACTTGTACGTGGCTGGGAGGAGGTGGCTGCGGACGTTGTTGTCCTTAGTGACCCAGAGGACTCCGGACCGAATGCCTCAGCAAACCTACGCTGCATGGCCTCCCTGATCCTGCAAAGCCTGCGTAAGGATCCTCGTATTCGTGGTATCAAGGAGAAGGACCAATACTGGCTGGCAACCCTCCTTGATCCACGTTACAAGGGTAAGGTTGCGGACCTTATCTTACCATCGCAGAGGGAGCAGAGGATGAAACATCTTCGGGAGGCCTTGCAGAAAGGTCTGTGCAACGCGTTCTCAGAGACTGGGAGGTTACAAACTCCTGTTTCTGGACAACGTGTTGCTGAGGCTTCGGTCAGTCAAAGAAGGAGCGGTGGAGAAGGTGGCCGTCTGACCGATGCGTTCAGACAATTTTTTGGTCCGCAGCCCCAAGGTATGATCGGTTCCAGCAACCATCGCCAGCGTCTGTTTTACATGGTGCAGGAATACCTAGGGGCAAGATCAGACTTGGACACCTTTCCCACTGAAAATCCTCTGGGTTACTGGGTCTTGAGGATGGATCACTGGCCAGAGCTTGCACAGTATGCAATTGAGCTACTGGCCTCTCCTGCATCCAGCGTTCTTTCGGAACGCACATTCAGTGCTGCTGGAGGCGTGGTAACCGATCACAGGGTGCGTCTGTCCACCGACTCGGTCGATCGGCTGACCTTCATAAAAATGAATCAGTCTTGGATCACCACCAGCTACCAAGCACCTGATGCTGATGTAACTGAATAATTTTTTTCAGATCCCTTCAAAGACTGCCTATGCTGATGCTGAGTGACTATCCCTGAGTAATTATCCTCTTCCTCCTCAATCATCACGCTGATAGCTTGTAAGAACATTTTTGGTTCTGGGCGCCACCACCAGTGCCTAAGGCACAATTTTTCAGCCCCTGTTTAACAGGGGCGTGTAATTACAATTTTTGATGTAATACTTTGCAGCAGGGCTCGTTCCTGCGTTCCAACTAGAGTGTCTGTGAGGGGTTGCAGTGTTGTGGCACCAGCACCAGTGCCTAAGGCCCAATTTTTCTGCCCCTGTCTAACAGGGGCGTGTAATTACAATTTTTGATGCAATACTTTACAGCAGGGCTCGTTCCTGCATTCCAACTAGAGTGTCTGTGAGGGGTTGCAGTGTTGTGGCACCAGCACCAGTGCCTAAGGCCCAATTTTTCTGCCCCTGTCTAACAGGGGCGTGTAATTACAATTTTTGATGCAATACTTTGCAGCAGGGCTCGTTCCTGCGTTCCAACTAGAGTGTCTGTGAGGGGTTGCAGTGTTGTGGCACCAGCACCAGTGCCTAAGGCCTAATTTTTCAGCTCCTGTTCAACAGGGGCATGTAATTACAATTCTTGATCTAACATTTCACAGCAGGGCCCTGTGAGGGCTTACAGTGTTGTGGCCACAGCAACACCTAAGGCCCAAATTTCTGCTGAGTATATAGGGCAGGACCCTACTTTCAAACATCTAACTTATAAACGACTCCTACTTGCAAACGGAAGGAGACAACAGGAAGTGAGATGAAATCTACCCCTAGGAAGGGAAATTCTCTCCTGTAAGAGTTAATATGGGAAAACAATTTCTCCTTTCCACTGATGCTTTCCAATCCTTGTTCCACAAAAAAACCCAAATTTTCAAAAAACATTTTTCATTGGGACAAAAAAGTGAGGTGAAATCTTCTGAAGAGGAGGAAAGACAGCAAAACAAATGTCACAGGGGTGATAACCCTTCCCTATGTTTTCCAAAAAGCTTAAAAAAGATTTTTTGGCTGGAGCTAAACACGTTAAAAATGTACCCGTTCAAAATTACAAAGAGATTCTACTTAACAACAAACCTACAGTCCCTGTCTTGTTTGCACCGCCTGTATACTGCTGTTCAGAGTATATAGGGCCTGGTGGCCCCACACCTTTCCTTATTTTAATTTGGGTGCGGGGTTCCCCTTAATATCCATACAAGACCCAAAGGGCCTGGTAATGGACTGGGGGGTACCCATGCCGTTTGTCTCACTGATTTTCATCCATATTGCCATGACCCGACATGACATTAAACCCGCAAGCAGTTTTAAATGAGATTTTTTCCTTTAAAAATGACATTTGGTGCAGGGACTGTTCTAAACACGGCAAACACGCGTCACTTTACAGGCATACTATAGACACCCCCCAGGTACGATATTTAAAGGAATATTTCACTTTTTTTTTTACTTTAAGCATCATTAAAATCACTGCTCCCGAAAAAACGGCCGTTTTTAAAAGTTTTTTTGCATTGATACATGTCCCCTGGGGTAGGACCCGGGTCCCCAAACCCTTTTTCGGACAATACCATGCAAATTAGCCTTTAAAATGAGCACTTTTGATTTCGAACGTTCGAGTCCCATAGACGTCAATGGGGTTCTAACGTTCGTGCGAACTTTCGGTCCGTTCGCGGGTTCTGGTGCGAACCGAACCGGGGGGTGTTCGGCTCATCCCTATTGCTGAGTATGGATGGGTGGCTGATCATAGATGGATGAGTATTGATGAGGATGGGTGGATGGCTGAGCATGGATGAATGAGTATTGATGAGAATGGATGGGGGTAGATGGGATGGCTGAGCATGGATGGATGGATGGATGGTTGGATGAGGCAGGAATTGTCACAGATCAGCACTGTGGGCACTACACATCCAGCCCACAGTGCTGTTGCACCTGATCTCTCCCCTCTCCACTCACACTGTACCGATCGGTACAGAGAGGGGAGAGAGGAACCGGATATGATACCAGTGTGTTTACAAGTGATGACTTCGTCATTTGACAGAGCGATCACGGACGTGGTAAACGGTCACGCCCTCCCAGAATCATCGAGTCACGCTGTAGCCATCATTTGGCTATGGCATGGTCGGCAAGCGGTTAATATAAAACTCATAGGGGGTTATTTACTAAAGGCAGATCCACTTTGCACTACAAGTGCACTGCAAGTGCATTTGAAAGTGCACTGAAAGTGCACTTGGAAGTGCAGTTGCTGTAGATCTGCAATGAAAATAAAAAACAGCATTTTAGCTTGCACATGATTGGATGATAAAATCAGCAGAGCTTCCCCTCATTTCAGATCTTCCCCTGAGATCTACAGCGACTGCACTTGCAGTGCACTTGTAGTGCAAAGTGGATTTGCCTTTCGTAAATCAACCTCATAGACTTCATAATTTGCGTAAGCATGGACAATTCTATTTTCTAACTTTCAGGCTGCATTGTAACAAACAAAACAATGTTTTTTTAAGTAATATTTATAGAAATTCTGTTCCCTATTGTTAGGGTACACATATTTGATAATGAAGCTAATAACACGCATGTATACCTAGCCAAATTATGTAATTGGTTTCATAAGGATGAATTTTCTTTTTAGAGTTTAAAATATAAAAGAATATAAAAGAATCATTAGGCTGCCTTTGACCCCTTTCTCTTGTTATTATTCACATTACAACAACCATAATTACATCCTATTTGCATTTATATTTTGCACATATATTTTGGATTTATTCAGTAAATCTAAAAGACAAAAATAGCAAATTTAAATTTACAACAGCAAACCCAATCACTTTCTATTTAAAACGTTTGTTGTTCTTCTGTGGCTATTTAATGCTTTTACTTATTTTTTATTTTTTTTATTTCCAGTTTTCAGTGCTATGATAGTTTGACTGGCAATTTCTTGGTCATTCAACACCAAAATTAATGTTATATATTTTTTTTTGGATATACAATATGGAGCTGTATAACTAACAAACAAAACTTTTTGGGGGGTTTTGGATAGAGTGGAGTGAAATTAGAACACCTGTCAGGTTTGTATTGCTGCTTGTGTCCTCATTAGAGAGAATCACTCTCTCTATTTGTCCTCTTCACCATTATTACTGAAAATGAAATAAAAGAAAATCTTGAATTTTTTTTTTTTTTAATTCAATCATTTTTATTAATGTTCAAACAAAAATACATCTCAGTGCATAATATCATTACAGTGATGCATTACAATTCAATCCTCCACTTTGGATGTACATAAAAATCCCATATCAAAGAAGAAAAAAGTGCTTTGTTATTTTATCTACCTTACCCCTTTCCATTGCTCCCTCCCCCCCCCTCTCCCCCCCCCCTCACCCTCCCCCCCCTACATCCATGCGTATTAACCTTCCTATTTCGTGAGGGCGTTATCTCTTTATTTACTATAGTATGTATCCCATTTCCTCCAGCCAGGGTCTCCAAAGTTTTTTAAATGCTTTTAGGTTCCTCCTTTTTATATATACTGCTTTTTCCTTCCACATTGTTTCGGTCACTGTTTTACACCACTCATCTATCTGTGGGGGGGTTCTTGCCTGCCATCTTCGGGCTATAAGTTTTCTTGCCTGGAATAGACACCTCTGAACTATTGTAGTTTTGCAGGTTCCGATGGCCATATCCTCCCCTACCCCCAGGATACATAGTTTCGGTTCCATTTTAAGTTCTAGGGAAAATACTTTATTAAGTGTTTCTACAATCTCTGATAAGTACCGGAATAATTTCGGGCATTTCCATAACATATGCAACAAGTCCCCTTCCTGCTGACATCTAGGGCAGTTGGCATCCGTTCCCCTCCCAAACTCAAATAACCTTTTAGGGGTGTAATACGTCCTATGGATTACCATTAGATGTGATATCCTTTGGGCAGGGGAAATCGACACCCGATGCCCTCCCACTAATATCTCTCTCCATTGCCCATCTGAGATTGCTCCCAATTCCCTCTCCCATTTACCTCTACTTTTAAGTTTTTCCGGGGTCTCTATACTATTTTTACAGATATGTGGATATATTTCAGCTATGGTCCCCCCATGGCCCTCCCGGTCTCCTAGTTTCTGGAGCACGGCAGACTCACTCCAGGAGGGGCCGTGGTCCCCAAACTGCGACTTATATAATGAATTATCTGGTATACCAAATTCTACTTTCAACGTAGCAAAGGATTTTAGTAAAGCCTGGTTATAAAGCTGAGCTAGTTTCACTATTCCACTCTTTTCCCATGTTTTAATTGTTCCTATTTCTTTTAGTTCTTGAAGATTCTTATTGTTCCATAGGGGGGTATGTTTAATCCAACCATTTATTCCCAACAGAGTTTTAACAGTTCTCCATGCTTTTTTTATTAATTTGACCGTAGGGGTATTATATATAAAGGAGTCTGCTTCCAACGTCTCTATCACGGTCTTATGGGGTGCTCCCATAATAATCAACTTCTCCTTGCTGTTTCCCCCTATATACTGCAGCTGGGCAGCCAGGAAATAGCTACGTGGGTGCGGAACAGCCATCCCCCCTTCCCGCGTGGGTAATTGTAGGGTCTGCAATCTTATCCTAGGGGTTCCTCCTTTCCATATAAGGGCTCTAAATATTGTTTCTATTTTATCAAACCATTTCCTGCTTATCCATATTGGGGAGTTCTGCATTATGTACAGCAACTGGGGGAGCCATAGCATTTTAATTAAATTGCACCTCCCCGCTACTGATAACGGGAGGTCCTTCCATATTTCAATCTTATCTTTGAATTTCTTTAATAGCGGGGCTAGGTTATTGTCTAAGTAGCTCTCTGGGTCCTTAGTTATTTTAATACCTAGATATTTTGTTAATGTTGTTTTTCCCAACCTGTTGATGTTAATGTTTGAAGGGGTGTCTATACTATCTGGGTCTAGTGGTAGTAAGACTGACTTCTCCCAATTTATGGACAATCCCGAGACTTTCCCAAACCTTGAGAAAATGTCCATTACTTGGTTCAGAGATTCCTCAGTGTCTCCCATGAATATGAGGACGTCGTCCGCATACAGTGCAATCCGCTCTTCGCCGTCCTCTCTCTGGAACCCCAGTATTTTCCTATCCTGCCTCACTGTTGTGGCTAATGGTTCAATGGCCAGGGCAAAAATCATGGGGGACAACGGACACCCCTGCCTTGATCCCCTCTCTAATCTAAACCCAGTCGAATAATCATTATTAACTTTTACTTTTGCGTTTGGTTCATTGTACAATACTTTGACCCAATTTATAAATGAGGATCCAAAACCATATTCCTTTAGTACTCTCCAGACATATTCCCATTCTACGCTGTCGAATGCTTTTACCACATCCAACAGAAGCATTGCTCTCGAGCCTCTGTTCTCCGTGGGAATCTGCAGATTTAAAAAAACTCTTCTTATATTCATGCTAGTTGTACGGTGGGGTATGAATCCCGTCTGGTCTGGGTGGACTATTTTATGAATCACTTTCTTTACTCTGGTAGCTAGAATTTTTGCTAAGATCTTGACATCTGCACAAAGCAGTGATATAGGTCTATATGACCCAGGGTCCAGGGGGTCTTTCCCTTCTTTATGCAGTACTATTATTGTAGCTTCGGTCATTGACGTAGGTAATCTCCCTTGCTCTTTTGCCCAGTTGAAAACCTCCAACAGTTCCTGAAACAATACCTCCCCGTACTGTTTATAAATCTCCGCTGGGAGACCATCGGGACCTGGTGATTTACAGTTAGCCATTTCTGATACTGCTATTTTAATCTCTTCTATAGTGATTGGTCTTTCTAATTCCTCAGCCTCCGCCTCCCCCAATGTTGGTGTTTCTATGTTTTGGAAAAATTTGTCCATTTCCCCCTCATCCCTGGACCCACTGGATTTATATAACCTGTTGTAGTATTCTTTAAACGTCTCAGTAATCTTTTCCAATTGAGATGTTGTCTCACCTGTCAAGGTCTTAATGACCGGGACCACGGATGGGGGGGAGCCCGACCTAACTATACGAGCTAGTAACTTCCCTACTTTTTCCCCTTCCCCATACATAACTTGGTTCTGGAATGCCCTTTTATTTTCTACTTTCCTAGTTATTATATCTTTGTACCTTTGTTGTTTATTTTCCCACACTCTCTGTTTTTCCGGGGAGGGTTCATTTATGTACTCCTTTTCAGCTGCGATTAATTCCCTCTTAAACCGCTCCTCCCAGTCTCGGGAGGTTTTTTTAATTTTGGACACCTTCTGTATGATTAAACCCCTTAAGTATGCCTTCAGTGCATCCCACATCACCCCTCTCGATGTAGTGCCCGAGTTGAGCTTTATAAATTTTTTCAGTTCTGCTATCACCCCCTCCTGATTCTCTATTACTTCCAACCATACTGGATTCAGCTTCCATATTCTATTCGTTTTCCTATGGCCTGGATTTATCGTGATTGTAAGCGGGGAGTGGTCCGATACCCCTCTAGGGTGGTAGATTATGTTATTTATTACTTGTGATCCTAGGCCATTACCTAGAGCTAAGTCTATCCTTGACAGTGAAGCACTGGAGCTCGAATAGCACGAAAACTGCTGTACCTACGGGTTCCTTATTCTCCACATGTCAAGCAGCCCTGCTTCTTGTAAGAATTGTTTCAACCGGTTTTCCTGTTTTTTCTGACGCTGTTTCCCCCCTGGGAGTCTGTCTATTTTATTATCTAAAACCATATTAAAGTCCCCAACCACTATAACTGGTAATTCTGCCTTATCTATTATGAATTCCAACAGGATGCACAGAATATCCAGTTTAAACGGTGGCGGGATATATAAATTGACCAGTATACATTCCAGATTCTCCATTACACAGTGCAAAAACACATACCGTCCCTCATCGTCTATCTTGCACTGCCTGCAGGTGAACGTTACCCCACTACCGACCAAAATTGAAACTCCTCTAGAATAGGAGGTATATGTAGAGTGAAACTGATGTTGATATCTCTTTTTCCATAAGTTATTTTTTGAATCTTTTGTCAGGTGTGTCTCCTGCAGGCAGGCAATTTCGACTTTGAGTGTATTTAAACCCTCATTTACCGCTGTTCGTTTAGCAGGGGAGCCCAATCCTCTAACATTCCATGAGCTAATATTCAGGACCATATTTTATTACTTGTATTTATAAACGGGAAATCTAAGTTAGAGGAAAAAACAGCAATAAAGGGCGGGTAAACTACCGCCACAGAAAGGCGAGAGAGATAGAATACTGAAAAATAAAGGAGCAGAAAAAAAAAAAAAAAAAAGGGAGGAACCTACCTCCCCACCACTGGGTCCTCTCTCTAACGCCCCCCGTTCCCAATTACCTAGAATACTTATCTCTGCTGATAAGAGGGGCTTTTCCCCATTCCACCATCTTTTTATTTTAGTGACTACAAATTTAAAAGACTCATATATACTATATGTGAAATACATATTTACCATGACTATCTATAATTTACAAGTGCATTCAGTGTGGCTTTGAGGAGAAGATATTCTTCTTTTTCTTTTTAAAGTGCAATCGTGCCCTTTTTGTATTTTCCTATTATGATCCTTACCCACCTTTACCCTCCTCCCCCATCCCTCCCCTCCCCCCCACCAATCTTGAATTTTGGGTTTGTCAGGGCTGGGCTCAGCCCTTTCTTCTCAAAGCTGGCTACTCAGCTGTCAGCTAATTTCCAGTTGACGATATCCTGCTCGTCAGTCCTGCCTACTTAAGCCACCCAGCCCAGATGATCTCTGCCTTCGTATTGGTCACATCTCTGGAGATGCTCTCCTGTGTTCCTGTTAAAGACTTGCTTGGCTGACATTCCTTTTGGTTCCAGATCCTGCTTGCTGTTCTACTACGCTCATCTCTAGCTCCCTGACGTTTTAGCTTGTCTGACTATTCGTTCCGGTTCCTGAACTCTGGCTATGCTTTGACTACATTTACTCTGTTTAACCAGGGGCGGACTGACCATTGAGCCACCCTGGGCCACTAGGGGGCCCCAGCAGGGTTGCCAGCCTCAGTAAAACCAGGGACAGTATGTATAACATGTGTCTGTGTATACTGTGTGTACATGTATGTGTATGCTGTGTGATTGTATACTGTGTGTGTGTATACTGTGTGGCCCCATAATCTCTGATTGCCTGGGGGCCCCATAATCTCCTATTGCCCAGGGGGCCCCATGAGTTATCAGTCCACTCCTGTGTTTAACTTTTTATTATTATTATTAAACAAGTATGATTTAACTGTACTTCTGTCTTAGTCTGATTCATAGTTTCTAACAGTAGGTGAAGGCCATGAATTCAGAAGATGTAGTCAATCCACTTGTTGGTAAAATTTTTTCGAGATTGGATTAGCAGGATCAATGCATGGATCAATTTGCCATGGCGTTACAAACGCTCCTGAGTCGCACGGCTCACCTGGAATCTCCCACTGTGGCTGCTCCGGTACAACCTGTGTTGCAGGCCCTCCATGCTGCTGCTCCAGTCTCTGTGCAGGCACCTGCCTCGAGTATTACCTCTATAAGAGGTGTCATGAAGATCCTGCCAGTAACCGGCGATCCAGATGCACGGGAACACGGCCACGGGTTCCTCTGCGCATGCGCGCGCGTTCACGGGTGCTGTCACGCACGGGCGCGCGCGCGCACTCCCGCTGGTGTCAGGCGGGCTATTTAAACCGGTCTGTCACACTCAATCCCCGCTGTCTGCTCTACAGCGTTCCGTGTGCCTTAATCTGACCTGTGTACTCTGTTATCCGACCCGGCTTCCTGTTTGACCATCCTGCTATCCGCCTGCACCAGACCCTCCTGGCTTGCCTGACCATCCCTCTGTGTAATCCCTGGTACCTCTGCTGCTCGACCGATACCAACCACGGCTTGTTGACCATCTCTCTGTGCAATACCAGTATTCAGTTTGTTACCTGCTGCTTTGTTCCTGGTTCCAGTCCAGCGTTCCAGGCTACTACCTGCTGCTTGTTCCTGGTTCCAGCCCAGTGTTCCAGTCTACTACCTGCTGCTTGTTCCTGGTTCCAGTCCAGCGTTCCAGACTACTACCTGCTGCTTGTTCCTGGTTCCAGTCCAGCGTTCCAGGCTACTATCTGCTGCTTGTTCCTGGTTCCAGCCCAGCTCTTCAGTCCGGCTTACTTACCTGCTGGATTCCTGGCCCTCTCTGCATTCCAGTCTCCAGTCTTCTCTTCAGCTTCAGGTTCCAGAGGGTGCCACCACTCCTGAACTTCCGGTGACTGTTGATGCTGCCAGGCATGCATACCACTCCTCACTCCTGGGCCCTCTGTCTCCATTCCAGGGGAACGGGAGTGGGAGCTGTAAGGGAGGTCTTTCTCTGCACTTCAGGCTCAAAACCTACCAGGTACGTGACAGTAGCAGACAGCCATTTCTGAGCCTGAGCAGGGAACGTCTCCAATAGAGGAACTTTGTGTGCACCTGGCAGGATTGACTGAAGCAGTCAAGAATCTGCAGCAAGGATACACCAGGCTGGAGGAACGAGTGCTAACTTTGTCTAATCCCATTGGGGTCCAGGGGGTTACTTCTGCTCCTGCTCCTTCAGTCGGGCCTTCCTCAACGGTGGTGATGCTCCCTCCAGAACCCAAGGTTCCCACGCCTGAACGTTTCTCCGGGAATTGCCATAAATTCAGGGCCTTCCGCAACTCCTGTGAATTGTTCTTTGCTCTTCGGCCACATACTTTTTCCCTGGAGGCTACCAAGGTGGGCTACGTTATTTCTCTGCTTTCTGGTGACCCCCAAACCTGGGCCCATCGCCTCTTGGAGCAAAAGGACATATCCCTGACCAATCTCTCCACCTTCTTTGACGCATTGGGTCAGTTGTATGATGACCCCCAGCTGTCCGTGACTGCAGAGGTGGCTCTGCACACCCTTCAACAAGGTCGCAGGACAGCAGAGGACTATGTGGCTGAATTCAGGAAGTGGAGTGCGGACACAAATTGGAATGATGCGGCTCTCCGCTATCAGTTTCGGATGGGACTCTCTGAAGGATGAATTGGCCAGGGTGGGTACACCACAGACTTTAAATGCCTTGATCAATCTAGCCATCCAGATCGATCGACGCCTAAGAGAGCGTAGGACTGAGAGAGCTTTGGGATCTCCTCGCCCAACTTGGGTTACCCCTAAGGTTCCTTATCATACGTCACCAACACCACCTACCTCCACGTTTAACCTACCTGAGCCAATGCAATTAGGAGTCCTGCGGCCTTCTCTTACCCAGGAGGAACGACAACGTCGTCGAGTGAATAATTTGTGCCTGTATTACGGGGAACCTGGGCACTATGTCATGAACTGTCCCCTTAAACTCCGTAAGTGCCTATCCCTGTCCACTGACTATGTTACACCTCTGGCTAAGAATACTAATCACCTTGCTCTCTCTATCCTGTTACAGCTTCCAGGAGAGACTCTGCAAATAACCACCATTATTGATTCTGGAGCTTGCAGCTGTTTCATGGATTCTCTGTTTGCTACCCAACACCAGATACCTTTGTTGCCTAAGGCCCATGGACTTTCCATCCATCTAGCTGATGGAACCGCCATTAAATCTGGACCTGTTACCCAAGAGACTATTCCAATACCCGTCTCCATTTCCAATTCCCATCAAGAACTGCTACGCCTGGATATCATCGCCTCACCCCTGTTTCCCATAATCCTCGGCATGCCATGGTTACAGGCTTACAATCCAGACATTAATTGGATCACAGGAGAAGTTACCTTTCCTTCTTCTTATTGCCAACAGTTCTGCAGAACTCAGAACGCTCAGGAGAACCCTACCTTGCTCTGCCTAGATACAGATCCTAGTCTACACCTCTCCATCCCTTCCGCCTATCATGATTTCTTGGATGTATTCAGCAAGCAGGGGGCAGAGGTTTTACCCCCTCACCGGGCCTATGACTGTCCTATCGAATTACTTCCCGGTGCTGAGATTCCTTTTGGAAGAATCTTCCCTTTAACTGAAGTAGAACAAGGGGCTTTAAAGGAATATATCGATGAGAACCTTAAGAAAGGCTTCATTCGTCCATCCACGTCTCCTGCAGGTGCAGGCATCTTCTTTGTACAGAAAAAAGATAAAACCCTCAGACCTTGTGTGGATTACCGCAAACTAAATACAATCACTGTGAAGAACCGTTACCCTCTCCCTCTGGTACCAGAGTTGTTCCAAAGACTTGGGACGGCCACTATATTCACCAAGCTTGACCTCCGCGGGGCCTACGATTTAGTTCGTATTAGGGCCGGAGACGAATGGAAGACTGCCTTTCGTACCCGCTATGGACATTTTGAGTACCTAGTGATGCCTTTCAGTCTGTGCAATGCCCCTGCTACATTTCAGTACTTCATCAATGATGTGTTACGAGACTTTCTAGATCTGTTTGTTATCGTCTATTTAGACAACATATTAATTTTTTCTTGTTCCCTTGAATCCCACCGCAGGCACGTCAGAAGTGTGTTGGGCCGGCTTTGACAACACGGTCTATATGCAAAGGCTGAGAAGTGTGAATTTGAACAGGAAAGTATTCCATTTTTGGGGTTAATCATTTCCAGTAGAGGCATTAAGATGGACCCTCAAAAGGTTGCTGCAGTTTTAGATTGGCAAGTCCTGACAGACAAAAAAGGAATCCAGCGATTCGTTGGATTCGCTAATTTTTACCGTAAATTTATTAAGGGGTTCTCAGCCATCATCACACCCATCACACAACTAACTAAACAAAGTACACGCTTCCATTGGTCTGCTGAAGCCCAAAAGGCTTTTGAGACTCTCAAGGGCCTTTTTACTTCCGCCTCCGTACTAAAGCATCCAGATTCCTCTCTGCCGTTTGTACTAGAGGTGGACGCATCTGAAATTGCAGTAGGGGCAGTGCTGTCCCAAAGACAGGGAACTAAGGCCCTGTTATATCCTGTGGCCTTCTTCTCTCGTAAATTGTCCACGGCAGAGAGAAATTATGATGTAGGTGACAGAGAGTTGTTGGCAATCAAGTCAGCGTTGGAGGAGTGGCGCTATCTGCGGGAGGGTGCCGCTCATCCAGTCTTAATTTTTACAGATCATAAGAACCTGGAGTATTTGAGATCTGCAAAAAGGTTGAAGCCACGTCAGGCCAGGTGGGCTCTCTTTTTCTCCAGGTTCTGCTTTCATGTCACCTACCGCCCTGGCTCCAAAAATACCAAACCTGATGCCCTATCCAGGATGTTTCACAAGTCCCAAGAGATTTCCCCTCCAGACACCATTCTGTCCCCGGGGAATTTTCTTTTACTTCAGGGAAACCTGCTTTCCCAGATTAAGCAGGCTTCCACAGGATTGGGATCTTCCATTAGGGCAGAACTCCAAGTTAAGGAATATAATAAAGCAACCTTCGATAAGAAAAGGCGAGGTGAGCTGTTACTTACACCTGGGGACCAGGTAAGGTTATCTACAGTAAATCTCAGGATGGCTTGCCCTTCAAAGAAATTGGGTCCCAAGTTTCTTGGGCCTTTTTCTTCAAGCGGAGAATTAATGAGGTTGCATACGAACTTGAACTCCCGGATTCACTAAGAATGCATCCAGTATTTCATGTGTCCCTGCTCAGACCCTCTATTTCCAACCCATTTCCAGGCCGAAGTACGGATCCTCCTGATCCAATTTTGGTAGATGGGGAGGAGGAATTCGAGGTGGAGGCTATCATGGACTATAGGAAAAGAGGTAACCAAAATCAATTTCTGATAAAATGGAGGGGGTTTGGCCCAGAAGAAAATTCTTGGGAACCTGAGGACAATATTCATGCTGAAGATCTGTTGCAATCTTTTAAAAGGTCCCATCCAGAGAAATTTCTTCAAAAGGGCATCCGGAGGCTGCCCCTTGGGGGGGGGGCAATGTCATGAAGATCCTGCCAGTAACCGGCGATCCAGACGCACGGGAACTCGGCCACGGGTTCCACTGCGCATGCACGCGCGTTCACGGGTGCTGTCACGCACGGGCACACGCGCGCGCACTCCCGCTGGTGTCAGGCGGGCTATTTAAACCGGTCTGTCACACTCTATCCCCGCTGTCTGCTCTACAGCGTTCTGTGTGCCTTAACCTGATCTGACCTGTGTACTCTGTTATCCGACCCGGCTTCCTGTTTGACCATCCTGCTATCCACCTGCACCAGACCCTCCTGGCTTGCCTGACCATCCCTCTGTGTAATCCCTGGTACCTCTGCTGCTCGATCGATATTGACCACGGCTTGTTGACCATCCCTCTGTGCAATACCAGTATTCAGTCTGTTACCTGCTGCTTTGTTCCTGGTTCCAGTCCAGCGTTCCAGGCTACTACCTGCTGCTTGTTCCTGGTTCCAGCCCAGCGTTCCAGTCTACTACCTGCTGCTTGTTCCTGGTTCCAGCCCAGCGTTCCAGTCTACTACCTGCTGCTTGTTCCTGGTTCCAGTCCAGCGTTCCAGACTACTACCTGCTGCTTGTTCCTGGTTCCAGTCCAGCGTTCCAGGCTACTACCTGCTGCTTGTTCCTGGTTCCAGCCCAGCTCTTCAGTCCGGCTTACTTACCTGCTGGGTTCCTGGCCCTCTCTGCATTCCAGTCTCCAGTCTCCAATCTTCTCTTCAGCTTCAGGTTCCAGAGGGTGACACAAATACTGAACTTCCGGTGACTGTTGATCCTGCCAGGCACCCATACCACTCCTCACTCCTGTGCCCTCTGTCTCCATTCCAGGGGAATGGGAGTGGGAGCTGTAAGGGAGGTCTTTCTCTGCACTTGAGGCTCAAAACCTACCAGGTACGTGACAAGAGGTATGTCTGGTTCCGCTCTGCTTCCCCTGCAATTTGGGGGCAATCCAGTCCAATGCAGAGGTTTCTCAACCAGGTTGAGAAATACTTTGAAATGCTGCCCCAGGCGTTTCCCACGGACAGAAGCAAAGTAGGTTTTGTGATATCTTTGCTTTCTGAGAGAGTCTTAGCCTGGGAGACTCAAAAACCTATTGTCTTGAATTACCCAGAGTTTGTGACTTCTTTTAAAAGGTTATTTGACATTCCCACACGCTCCACTTCTGCTACCAAGTGCCTCATGGTCATCAAACAGAGTACGAGAACTGTTGCCGATTATGCCATTGAATTCCGTACTCTGGCAGCAGAGGTTGCTTGGAACAATGAGGCCCTCGTGGCTGCTTTTTCTCATGGTCTCTTGGATACCATCAAGGATGACATAGCAGCCGAGATATACCAACTGACCTGGAGAAGTTGATAACGTTTGTCATCATTGTTGACTCCAGACTCAGAGAAAGACTTCCTTTTAAGGAGTGCTTGCAAAAGCCACCTGTACACTTGTCTCCAAACTTTGCAGTCCCACCCTTGCCTCCTTCACCTCCCATGCCTCCTGGTACGAGTCGGTCTGTGAAGATGAACCCATGCACTCGGGTTTCACGCATCTCTCTGCGGATGTGAGAACCCTTAGGAGGAGGGAGAGATTGTGCCTTTATTGTGGCCAGGCAGGTCACTTTTTGAAGTCTTGTCCTACACGTCCAGGGAACGCCCAAACCTTGAGGTCCTATCATGGACAGACCTTAGGTGGCATTGTATCATCCCGAGTTATCAAGAAGGATAAGCCCCTGGTTTTGGTTACTCTTTCTTGGGCTGAGTCATCCATCGAGATACAGGCTCTAATCGACTCTGGGGCTGCAGACCTGTTTATTGATGCTGCCTTTGTATCAAAGCACTCCATTCCGCTGCAGCTGCTTGACACTCCACTTGCCATTGAGGCTCTTGACTGGAGACCTCTACAGCCTGCCCATGTGACTGTTCCGTTGTCCATGGCTGTAAGGGCTCTTCACCATGAGATAATCCAATTCCAAGTTATTTCCTCACCTAAGTTTCCGCTGGTTATTGGTTATCCTTGGTTACAGAGGCACAACCCCTCTTTTGATTGGCTCCGTGCTGAGGTTCTCTTCTGGTTGCCACAATGTAGTAAGACATGCTTCCAGAAGGTAGCCAATGTCCTGTGCACCTCGTCGCTCTCCTCCCTGCCGGAGGAGTGCTGCGATTTTAGCAATGTCTTTGACAAAGGTCAAGCCGGTAGTTTGTCTCCAGACCGGTCGTATGATTGCGCAATTGACCTTCAACCTGGTGCCATACCCCCTCATGTCCGGGTTTACCCTTTTACCCTTTGTCGGTCTTGGAGGATAGGGCCATGGAGGAGCATGTTGCAGACACACTTTCTCGAGGTTTCATCCACAAATCCTTGTCTCCTGCTGGTGCTGGTTTATTCTTTGTGAAGAAGAAGAGTGGTGAACTGAGACTTTGTATTGATTATGGGGATCTCCATCATTTCACAATTAAGAATCCTTATCCGATTCTGTTGATAACGGAGTTATTTGACCGCCTCAAGGGAGCATCGGTTTTCACAAAGCTTGATTTGGGAGGGGCATACAATCTCATGAGGATTAAGGAGGGCGACGAGTGGAAAACTGTGTTTAATATCAGAACAGGCCATTATGAGTACCTCGTAATGCCTTTTGGCCTTTGTAACGCCCCGGCAGTTTCCTAGGAATTTATTAATGATGTCCTCCGAGATTTGTTGCAGTTATGTGTGGTGGTTTATCTCGACAATATCCTCATATTTTCCAAGCCACCACACAGATGTCTGTCATGTTCTTCGGAAACTAAGAGAGAACAATCTCTATTGTAAATTGGAGAAGTGCGAATTCCATCGCGAACAAGTTAAATTCCTGGGTTATGTCATTTCCACTGCTGGTTTTTCGATGGACCCAGAGAAACTTTCAGCAGTCCTACATTGGCCTCTACCCATGGGTTTACATTCTCTGCAGCATTTCCTGGGCTTTGCCAACTATTATCGGAAGTTTATTCGTAACTTCTCGTCTCTGGTCAAGCCCCTGACTGATATGACCAGGAAGGACGGTAACCCACAGAGTTGGTCTCCAGAGTCCATTAAGGCCTTTGAGAGTCTCAAGTCTGCCTTTGTTTCTGCTCCTGTGTTGGAACATCCTGATCCTACGTTACCTTTTTTCCTTGAGGTTGATGCTTCTGAGACTGGATTTGGCGCCCTTCTGACTCAACGTCCTACCTCTGAGAGTGCTATGCATCCGTGTGGCTACTTTTCCTAGAAATTGTCACCTGTGGAGTGCAATTACGAGATTGGTCACAGAGAGCTGTTAAGGATCATTTTAGCCCTGAAAGAATGGAGACATCTCCTCGAAGGTACCACTGTGCCGGATCTCATTCTTACTGACCATAAGAATTTCACATTCTTGTCTGAGGCTAAACGCCTCTCTCTCAGAAGGGCATGATGGGCTCTTTTCTTGTCTAGTTTCAATTAAATTGTCTCATTCTTACCCGGTACTAAGAATGTAAGGGCTGACGCTTTGTCACGACAATTTTCCTCCACTTCCAAGATGGAGTCGGTTCCAGTTCCTGTGATTCCTCCTGATCATATTCTGGCTACGGTTTGCACTAGTCTCACTTCTCCTTTGGGTGACAAAATTCTTGACGCTCAGGTCCATGCTCCTCCTGAGAAACCTTGTGACCGCTGCTTTGTCCCAGAGAGTCTCCGTACTGCCGCGCTCCAGACTTACCATTCTCCCAAGGCTGCTGGCCACCCTGGGAAGAATCAACTCTTTTGGGCTATTTCCCAACAATTCTGGTGGCCTAGTCTACGCGCTGATGTAACTGCCTTCCTAGCTGCTTGTCCCGTGTGTGTTCAGAGTAAGACTCCACGACACCTTCCAGTGGGCCTCCTACAACCCATACCCAATGGAGAGAGGCCCTGGACCCACCTGTCTATGGATTTCATTGTAGAGTTACTCAGCTCCCAGGGCAACACAGTTATCCTTACGGTGGTTGACCAGTTCTCAAAGATGTGTCATTGTATTCCACTTAAGAAGTTGCCCACTTCTAAGGAACTGGCTTCCATTTTTGCTCAGGAGATCTTTCGCTTACATGGGCTACCCAAGGTGATTGTCTCGGACAGGGGTAGTCAGTTTGTGTCCCGGTTCTGGCAAGCCTTTTATGCACAGTTGGGAATTCAGCTTACTTTCTCCTCTGCGTATCACCTGAGGATACGTGCTGATGTCATCGCGCTGTCTTGGTAGGAGGATGGGAGTTTGTTTGTAGCTGGCCGGCTCTGTTATTTTATGCGCGATTTTTGAACTTCTAAAATGTAAGTGCAATGCTGTTTTTTATATAAATAAATATCCAATTAGGCAATATTACACTATGGTAGTTCTCTCTTTCTGGGTTTACTGCTGAGTGGGTTGCTGGATTTATGGTCCTGAATTGAGCGGTGTCATCGGTGTTTGGATACATTAATGCTACCATCCATCCAGAACCTATCTCCACGATCTTCTGTGCAAGCAAAGGCCTCAGCTGGGCTATAGCCACGTGCCTGGCTTTGCTTGCCATCTGGTAAGAGAGTTTTTCTTAAGGTGGGGGCACACTTATTGAACAAACTCTCTGTGTTGTTAATGTTAGAAGAATCTGATTATTATTCCACAATTTCCTTGCCATATGAGAGATGTCCTTCATTTCTACAATCAATTATTTATAAATTGGACTTTATTAGCGCGGCTTCTTCTTTCCTATGTTTTTTTCGTGTATATCTCACATTAAGCTGCTGCTCATCGAATTTGAATTCAGTGACTAATTTTTAAATTGATACATTAGCGCAGTTTTTTTTCCCTTTGTCTATGGATTTCATTGTGGAGTTACCCAACTCCCAGGGCAACACAGTTATCCTTATGGTGGTTGACCGGTTCTCGAAAATGACCCATTGTATTCCACTTAAGAAGTTGCCCACTTCTAAGGAACTGGCTTCCATTTTTGCTCGGGAGATCTTTCGCTTACATGGGCTACCCAAGGTGATTGTCTCGGACAGGGGTAGTCAGTTTGTGTCCCGATTCTGGTGAGCCTTTTGTGCACAGTTGGGAATTCAGCTTGCTTTCTCCTCCTCTCCTAGACTGCATATCACCCGCAGTCTAATGGGGCCGCAGAACAAGCCAGACAGTCCTTGGAGCAATTCCTTCGTTGCTATATTTCTGACCATCATAACAACTGGTCAGACCTCTTACCGTGGGTGGAGTTTGCTCACAATAGTGCCTTGAATTCTGCTTCCCGATTGTCCCCGTTTATGGCGAACTATGGTTTCCAACCTTCCATGTTGCCTGACTGGTTTGTTCCGAAGAGTATTCCTGCATTAGAGAAGCATCACCGTGGTCTTCGTTCCACTTGGGCACAATTCCAGGAGGCTTTGCGACATGCCAATGATAGGTACAGACTCCAAGCTGATCGCAGACGCCTGCCTGCGCCTTCCTACCAGGTTGGGGACAGGGTCTGGCTGTCATCTCGCAACCTCCGACTTCGTGTTCCCTCTCTGAAGTTTGCACCTCAGTTAATTGGGCCTTTCTGTATTCTTTGCAGGATTAACCCAGTGGCTTATGCATTAGACCTTTCTTCTAATATGCGTATCTCAAATGTATTTCATGTCTCCTTATTAAAACCTTTGGTCTGCAACCAATTTACCACCTCAGTGCTTTGTCCTCACCCTGCACAGGTTGAGAACCATGGGGAGTATGAAGTACAGTCCATTGTTGACTCCCGTAGGTTCCTCAGGCACATACAGTACCTGGTGCATTGGAAAGGGTACGGTCCGGAGGAACGCTCTTGGGTCTCATCCTCGAACGTACATTCCCCTGTCCTCCGTGATTTCCATAGATGTTTTCCCCTCAAACCTGGTGGTCCCCCGATGGGGATTGGTCATTGAGGAGGGGGTACTGTCAGGGCTGGGCTCAGCCCTTCCTTCTCTGAGCTGGCCATTCAGCTGTCAGCTAATTGCCATCTCCTATCTCTCCACAGTGACTCACCTGTTGATGATATCCTGCTCGTCAGTCCTACCTACTTAAGCTATCCAGCCCAGATGATCTCTGCCTTTGCCTTGGTCACATCTCTAGAGACGTTCTCCTGTGTTCCTGTTAAAGACTTGCTTGGCTGACATTCCTTCTGGCTCCAGATCCTTCTTGATGTTTTACTACACTCATCTCTGGCTCCCTGAGGTTTTGGCTTGTCTGACTATCCGTTCCGGTTCCTGAACTCTGGTTATGTTTTGACTATGTTTACTCTGTTTACCTTTTTATTATTATTAGTATTATTATTATTATTATTATTATTAATAAACAAATGGTATTTAACTGTACTTCTGTCTCAGTCTGATTCATGGTTTCTGGCAGGGTTGCCCTCAGAACATCAATAGATGGCAAATCTTCCAATGGGGACATTAGTTCTGGTGACCCTGGTGACAATTAGGGATTCCTTCATTTTAGCGGGATTTCCTTTCATTTCCTGTTGTGGCTATGGGGTGGGAAGTGAAGGGAAATCTTCCCAATAGGAGACAGATGGCAAAAAAAAAAAAAAAGACCAGGGTAGTAACTCTACCTTATTTTGTGTAAAATGGAAAACAAGTTTTGACTTTAGTTCTATTTTTTATTAACTACAATAAATTTAATAACTACTGAGTTTTTACATTGTTTTACTATATTAAGGAATCAACTGCAGTATACTTTTGTTGCCTATAAAAATAGGACTATAGCGGCACAGCAAGGTGACAGAAATCAATAAAATAAAATATAGTCTTTATTTATACAATGTTAAAAAGAAGAAAATAAAAACCACAATAAACCTATATCACTATTACAGTTGATACCCATTTACAGACTCTGATGGTAAGCAGTCCAGTATAGTTGGCATGGATTTATCATAATGCCTGAAAGATCAACACATTTCACCAATAAGCTGGCTTTTTCAGGACCCAGACAAACGGAGAAGGCAAACTATTTAAAACACCAACATACAGTATATTAGTGTATAGAACAGGTTTGAATAGCATATAACATTAAACAACATATGCAATATGGAATGTACACAGTTTGTATGCCCGTACCGATCACTTCGCGTGGCAGGATGTCTGCCCATCAATGACTAGGGTGGGCATAGACATTGAACTAGCCTGGGTGAGGATGGCACTGGTTCCCAGGACAGGAGAGTGTCCTTTTTATTAAAATTCAGCAGCTACAGGATTTGTTGTTGCTGTCTTTTAATTTTTTTTTATAGAGTGAAGAACTACTTTAACTGATGCATCCTAATAAATTAGCCTACTTGTCCGATTTTGGGGATGTATGATTTGGAACAGCAGTGTTGCATCTGAATATGCCCCTATCAATTAGGGGAATTACTTCTGTAGTGAGAATGGGAATGGAGGTGTGATACAGGGGAAATAAGTGCCAAGGTAGATTATAATTTTATAGGAATAACAGAAAACTGGTTGGATGATTGTCATGATTGGACAATGAGTTTTAAAACTTTAGGAAATTACAGAAAAAGAAAAAAAAACAAAAGGGGGTAAGGCTTAGTCTTTTTTTTTAAATCAGCTGTGAACAAAGATGAGTGTAAAGACTTTGACAGCGAATCCATATGGATAAATATATATAGCGAAGGGCAAAAGTAAACCATACTTATTGGGTTTGCCATAAGTCATCTAACATAGATGTGACGGGAGTCACTTTTGGTGGGGGGCCCGTGGAACCCAGCTTACTTTAGAGAGGTCAGGAAACTCATTGTTCAGCTCCACAGGCCCCTCTTAAGTAACCCTGTGTCTATTGGGGGCACAGGGTGACCGAGAAAATGATGGACCACTACTTAATGGACGTGTGGTTCGGATTAATTCTCTGAATAAGGACAATAAATCTTCCCTTCTGGACTGGATGGAAAGAGATAATATTAATCTTGTACAGGTTTATGGGCAGAGGGAATATGGTGGCCTCCCTACAGACTCTGGGGACTGAAGGTTCCATATTAATATTTGGGGCCTCTATGACTCAAACCAGCAATGACTGTATATGTTAATGTAATCAGATCAAACCACTGGGGTCGCCTGCCATAATATGTATTATTTAATGTATGCCTCTCCCATTGTTAATTGTGTTAATTATTCTGCCTGTCTGCTCATCTATGTGTTTATATGTATAATAATGTGTATTGTACTTCAATGTAGCAGCCGAACAGTCTGTTACTGGTAGTCGCTTACTATTGCCTGTTTATTAAGGTGTTATGTGGTTTCTGCTAAGCATGTCTGTCCCATGGTTAATTGTAATTGGGTCACCTATTGTCTGATTAATCACAACTTGCTCTGGGTGGGCATTGAGTCACCTACGCTGGTTTAAGTGACTAGATAATTAGCTCAAGTTAATTAAATTACTGTCAGCTAGTAGTTGCTAGTGGGAAAGTAGTATACTGTTTGTGTTGGTTGTTCTTTAGTTATGTTACGCCACGGGGAAGCCATGGGAAAGTCCCCGTGGCATCAGAGGGGGCGGGGTCACCCAATTACGTCACTGGGTGGCCCCGCCCTCAGTTATATAAGAACTATGAAAGGCGAAGAAGCGTCACACGGCGGAAGCCTCCCATGGAGGCAGACCAGTCGCTGCTTCTTTTTTTTTTTTTGGCTTGTCAGCGGCGTGATAGAAGAAGATGAATGGACATCGCTAGACATTTTCACTTTTTGATTTTTTTTAAAAAGGACTTGAAATAGTGAATAATGTTGGATTATTTCCAGATACAGATATGGGTCCCGAATCCCTAATAATTAATTCGCAAAAAGAAACTAAGGGAGGGAGCCTAGGCTGCCTCATAGGAAATGGGATTTTTTAGTGGACAATATTATCTGTATAATAAGGTAAGCACAAACTCAAAAAATGATAAAAATTTACATTTTATTGATTACACAACACGTAATATCAAATATCATAAAACCATGAGCTACAAAAAGTATGTTAGAGATACTCAATACTAAATATCGCTGATCCGCGAATTGCTGGAAAGATGCTAGAGTATGCGGTAAGCCAACATGTTTCACAGTTTCCTGCTTCTTCAGGGGCGTCGCTTACATCTGTCGGTATCTCTAGATTACATAAATTCATATTAAAAGTCATTCTATGGTTACATTATACAGGTACGATTTATTCAGCTAATCAAAAGTGCTTACCCAATAGTAGTTACCAATGCCTAAAATGAGGCATGCATAGCCAGACTCACACCAAATGGCTCAAGCTGCTAACAGCCGACCGCGATAATACCCCAGGGCAGTCAGAGCCTAAGGGGTTGGAAAGTGGGATGTCGGATCACATGCTGACTAGCCTATTAAATAGGTATATCCTGTGTAGAAAGATATTATTTTTGCGGTAAGAGGGAGAGGTATTAATTAATTAATGTGGTTCATAATGCTGATATATTAACTCTGACTTTTGCTATTTTAGATAATATAGATTGTACTGGTATCCATGGGGCATCACCCTACAAGCCGATTAAAAATATAAAAAAATTATAATATTAATAATGACCACCTAAGTGGGTAAAGTTTTCTTATGCACCCATAAGAATATATAGTTAGTTTCAAAAATGGATAAACATATATAACTGTGTTTGCTGTAGATGCCAAAATGTCAGCTTATATAGATAGCTGACACACCTTTAGCATCCACCACAGAGTGCATCCATATGATCAATAGTGGCATATAGAACATTTTATGAGCACTATAGTATGAGTTTGTATTCGTAAATGGGACGATGCAGTATTAAATTACAATCTACACGGATTAAATCATGTCAGAGTTTCAGTTTATCAATAATCAGTGAGTAAAAAGATTATCCATTTATAATTTACCTCTAGTAGTTATAAATATTAGGTGACTTCAGGGCCAACGCCCTCCGGATAAGGTCCGCTGTGTCTGCTGCTATGAAGCTGCTCAGGGAGACGCTGGTCGCGTCTCCTTAAGTCTCCGTGATCCCCCCGGAAGCAGAGGGTCAGCTGACCCCTGACTTTGCTTCTGGAGCGGGAGCCCCTGCATCGCGCATGCGCACGACGGCCGAGACTGGCCGTCATTACGTCAGAGCACACCACGCAGCTAGATCGTGCGCAGGGAGAGAGGAAGGGACATAATATAACCCTGATCTCCCACCAGGGGCGCCCGAACATCCACACTCATTTCCCCATCACCGCCGGCTGAGCAGGAGAACCCCGATGTGAGATACCAGGCAAGCAGCTCAGCATCGATACTATTACAATCCAAGTCACACTGATTTGTATGCACAAAAACAAAAAAGATGCAACAATGTATACAAACATTCATAGGTTATCATTTGTATTAACCTTGTCAGTAATTATTAAACATAATTGACTTTATGATGTTACAAAGTCAGATAATAGTATCCATTGGAAAAAAGAGGGGGAAGAAGGAGACAAAGGGAGAAAAAAGCGAAACCAAAATAAGGGAGAAGGAAACCTACAGATGTTGTGAAGAGCAGGGTACAGAAGAGAGAGGGAAAGAAATTAATAACTCATTCCTACTAAGAATCTTACCCCCACTGATGTTGTCCAGCAGGCCAGATGCGTCAGTAAAGACATGCCAGTCAATCAAACAGAGTTTTGCCATTAAGGCTAAATATGTATAGGATCTACATTATATTTATGGAGACAGAAACAGAGACCCCTTAATTGATTAATGTGCCACCAGATATGAGGTACCAAAGGGAAGATCCGATCGAAAATTATCGAATTGGTGTTTGTTAATTCATAAAAATGGTTTAAATGACAAAGCAGTGTTCAAGCCCGGTGGATAGGTGGCTCTTTGGCTAAAGATCCATCTAGCCTCATGTTGGAGGATCCTCTTGTCAAAGTCCCCTCCTCTATCAGATTCTGGAATCACCTCTAATTCAAAAAATGATATAAATGTAGGATCATAACTATGATTTAACCCGACATGCTTGCAGATTGGGGTATATAGTAACCCCGCATCCCAGTAATAGAGGTGGTCCTGAATCCGTTTTGCAAACTGGCGTTTCGTCTTGCCAATATAAAATGCGCCACATAAGCACATTGCAAAATAGACTATCCCGATGGTGTTGCAATCTGCATATGCTTTGGACTTGTAGTACCCACCTCTCGGTAAGGGGCAGCCAGTGCCTTCTCTGATCCACGGGCACTGATTACACCCACCACATTTAAATGTCCCCTTTCCACCCGCCGCTTCAAGAAGGGGAGCGGCGGGTGCAAGGTGACTATGTACCAGACTATCCCTGATTGACCGGGATTTCCTATAGATGATTTCTGGTCTGTTTGCCACGTATTTGGATATGATTGGATCTTCTGATAAAAAATGCCAGTTATTTGCCATAAGTTGCCGGAAGATGTTTTGATGTGCACTAAAAGTGGTGACAAATTTAGTAGTCGGTATGGTTTCTGGTTTATGCGTTCGAAAGATCAGTGACTCACGTGTTTGTGTTTTAGCCCTTTGAAATGCTTTTTTAAGCACCTTCTTACTGTATCCCCTTGTAATGAGTCGTTCGTATAGTGCTTATAGTGCTAGTTCATATAGTGCTTTGGCTTCTTGGTAGAAGTCCTCGTCTCTCGCACAGTTTCTACGTAGTCTTAAATATTGACTGTACGGTATACTCCGTACTAGGGGGCGAGGATGTGCACTAGAATATTGCTGTTTCCTTCCTATATAGGTTACTATAAATGGCTCCTAATAAACAGGCGTAGATCCAAAAAAGCAATACTATTGGTGTCAGATTGGATAGTGAATTTGAGGTTAAAATTGTTATTTGATATGAACATCATAAATTCCGACAGTTCCTGAGCAGATCCTGTCCAGACAAGCAGCAAGTCGTCGATAAACCTTCGCCACAATAAAATGTGGCGAAGGTGTATCGCGGCGCCGTCATCCGAAAACAGTTCCCGCTCCCACCCCCCCCAGGTACAGGTTGGCATACGATGGGGCACAAGAGGTCCCCATCGCTACCCCCTGTACCTGGAGGTAGGTGGAGCCGTTGAACAGGAACATGTTGGTGGTAAGAATGTGTTGAAGGAGTGTCGTAATAAACTGGCACAACCTCCAATCATTCCGATCCTGTTCTCTGAGGAATGTTGCAATGGTTGCTACACCTTTACTGTGTGGAATACTGGAATACAATGCTTCTATATCAATGGCAGCTAAGATAGTTCCAGGTGGCACTGTAAGTCCTTCAATTACCTTTAGAAGGTCTAGAGTATCCTTCAGATATGACGGCAGTGCCATCACGTGAGGACGTAGGTGACTGTCGACATATCTGCTGGCAGTTTCTGTGTGGCTAAGAATCCCAGACACTATAGGTTGCCCAGGTGGGTTGTGTAAACTTTTATGGACCTTTGGGATGGAATAAAAGGTGGGTGTAATAGGACACTTAACATCAAGGTACTCCAGCAGGTCCTTGTCAATCAGGGCCTGCTGGTGTGCCTGGGTAATGATTGCTTTATATTGGGCTCTGGCTTCACTAAGCATATCAGATGGAACCTGTTGGTACCATTCCTGATTGCTCAGGATCTTGTTACACATTTCAATATAGGTGTCTTTATCCATAACGACTACGTTACCTCCCTTATCGGATGGTTTGATCATGATCTGGTCATTATGGATAATCCCTTCAAGGGCCAGACGTTGTGCCTGTGATAGGTTGTTGTCTATCTGGCTTGGGAATGATAAACTTTCAATTTGTTTTTTTGTCTGTTTGAGAAAGGCCCAGATTGCTGGACATGTCTGTAAGTTAGGGAATTTTTGAGACCTAGGTTTGAATTTCACTGGCTCTGGGTCTACAGATATCTCAGATTCTTCCTCCTCACTGGAAGAGTCGTCTGGGCCTACCGAGCCCTCATTCTCATTCAATAGTTGTATGCGTATTTTTAAGGCTCTGAAGTCCTGCACTTTAAACCCCTTATATATATCTTCCTCCCTTGTTGGGGTTTTACCTCATTCTGTATCGAAGATGTACTTATAAGTGAGGTTTATTGCAAATAGGTGCAAGTCCTTAGTGAGAGTGAATTTATCAATTTGTTGCAAGGGGCAGAAGCTCAAACCAAGCCTCAAGACCTCAGTCTCAGTCTGTGATAATTGGTATGAAGATAAATTTATAACATCTAATCCTGGTTCCCCGGAACTTGTTTCACCATAAAGGTGTCTATTTTGCCCGTTCGTAGCTGTGGGCAGGGCTCTGACTGCCCTGGGGTATTATCACGGTCGGCTGTTAGCAGCTTGAGCTATTTGGTGTGAGTCTGGCTATGCATGCCTCATTTTAGGCATTGGTAACTACTATTGGGTAAGCACTTTTGATTAGCTGAATAAATTGTACCTGTATAATGTAACCATAGAATGACTTTTAATATGAATTTATGTAATCTAGAGATACCGACTGATGTAAGCGATGCCCCTGAAGAAGCAGGAAACTGCGAAACATGTTGGCTTACCGCATACTCTAGCATCTTTCCAGCAATTTGCGGATCAGCGATATTTAGTATTGAGTATCTCTAACATACTTTTTGTAGCTCATGATTTTATGATATTTAAAAAGGACTTGTCCCAAGCTGTGTCTTGTCTTTTTTAATGTTATGACACCTTTTTGTGAAATGGTAGGGGTACATTTGTACCCCGTTACCATTTCACATGGGGGGAGGCCGGGATCTGGGGGTCCCTTTGTTAAAGGGGCTTCCAGATTCCGAAAAGCCCCCCACCCACAGACCCCACAATCACCGGGCAAGGGTTGTGGGGATGAGGCCCTTGTCCCCATCAACATGGGGACAAGGTGCTTTGGGGGGCTACTCCAAAGCACCCTCCCCATGTTGAGGGCATGTGGCCTGGTACATTTCAGGAGGGGGCGTCCCCCTCTTTTCCTGTGGTCTGCCAGATCGTGTGCTCGGATAAGGGTCTGGTACGGATTTTGGGGGAACCCCACGCCATTTTTAAAATTTTGACACAGGGTTCTCCTTAAAATCCATACCAGACCTACGTCATTTCAATTCATTACAGCCACGATCAATTTTGAATGACAATTTTTCCTTTAGAAATGTCATTTTGCTGCGGTACTGTTCTGAACACGGGAAAAATGCGCCACTTTACAGGCATACTATAGACACCTCCCAGACACAATATTTAGAGGAATATTTCATTTTTTTGTTTCACTTTAAGCATTAAAAAAATCACTGCTCCCGAAAAAAACTGGCTTTTTTTAAAAAAAATTTGCATTGATACATGTCCCCTGGGACAGGACCCAGGTCCCCAAACACTTTTTATGACAATAACTTGCACATAAGCCTTTAAAATTAGCACTTTTGATTTTTCATACTAAAAAAATGGTGAAGAAAACCTGCGCTAATGAGCAAGACACAGTAAATGAAAATTGCTTAAATTCACAAAATGCAGCTGCAACAAATTACTTCAAATATCCATAAAGTAAAAAGCATGTAAATTAAAATTTGTGCGCTAGCATAACATGTAATGAGGTAGTACAATTAGAAAGCTCCTTGGGGTAATACCCGGAGCTATAATGTGTTTAAATCCCAATACAGAGAAATAACAAAACAACAAATGAAAATTGTGAATTAAATCTCCATAAAAAATAAAAATTAAAAAATAATAAAAAAGAGGTGAAAGTTCTGAAGATGCGATTGAACGCTCAATCATTTAAAGGACACCACATTCAGTCCATGAAAAACAAGTTAGCAAAAACCAAAATATGTGAGGAAGAAAAGCCATTCCTTTGGTGTGTCACATCAAGGTAGAAAGGTGAAAAGGTGCAGAAACACTTCCAAGCCACCATTAGTTGCGGGAGAGGAGTGATGGATGTGCCCTTACCCCATTTGTTGAACCTCCTCTATGGCGAGGTCATACGAGCTTGCAGATATAACCCTCTGCAGGGACAGATAGAATATAGATGTCCGGGTCTTGTTTTACGAGCACCACCGACTCAGAGCTGATCCAACTGCTGCAGCGTCAGGAGGGAGACTCAGGGTTCGGAGGATCCATAAGTAAGAAAAGAAGGGGAAAACTCCAATGGTGTAGTAATAATAGTAGGGATTTATTAATTAAATAAACCGAAGGTATGAATACATAAATTCAAGTATAAAAATCATTGGATTTCACCTCTTTTTTATTATTTTTTAGTTTTTATTTTTTATGGAGATTTAATTCACAATTTTCATTTGTTGTTTTGTTATTTCTCTGTATTGGGATTTAAACACATTATAGCTCTGGGTATTACCCCAAGGAGCTTTCTAATTGTACTACCTCATTACATGTTATGCTAGCGCACAAATTTTAATTTATTTGATTTTTCATGTTAGTGTCCCATAGACTTTAACGGTGTTCCGACAGCTTTCGAATTTGCTGCGAACACCGCATATTGTTTGCTGAACAGGCGAACACCCAATGTTCGAGTCAAACGAACATCGGCGCATCCCTACTGTATACAATTTCATCTGCATACAATAATGTAAACAGGCTCACCTGACCTAGTGGGGTATATATTTTGTGTGAGTTTGTTCAGAAAAAAGGTTCCAGTTTCATACAAGCTATTTGTCGACTAGTCTTGTACGGTCAGCTATAATATCTGATATCTATGTCCAGACTGGAGGAAGCAGTATACTGACAGAAGCACTCAAGCAGGGTGCTGGGACAGTTCAAGCAGTATATCCCAAGTAAGAGAGCCAGGTACGGGTTAAAATTTAATAAACTGTGTGATCCAGCCACTGGATACGTGTGCACCTTTCAGATTTTTAAAGGCAAAGACTCCCAGTTCCAGCCCCACATATATTGGAACCAGTGGGAAAATTGTCTGGGAGCTGGCATACCCCCTGTTGGAAAAAGGATACCATTTATATGTGGACAATTATTACACCAGCTTGCCCCTTTTTTGCCACCTTTACGTAAACAAACTCTGGCCTGCGGTACCTTAAAAAAAAACAGAACGGCTTCCCACAAAATCTATTCACAAAAAAACGGGGAATCTGCATTCATGAGAAATGAGGAAGTGTTGGCCATGAAGTGGAGAGATAAGAAAGATGTTCACATCCTCTCTACCATTCACAATGACACCTTGGTTGTCACCGTTGTAAAGCCTGAATGTGTCCACGACTACAATCTGTACATGGGGGGGTGGATTTAAATGATCAGATGCTACAACCATATTTGTCAACCCAAAAGTCCTGTTACTTGTATAAGAAAGTTGCATTTCATCTGTTTCATATGGCCCTCTTTAATTTGTTTGTCTGCTACCAAAAATCAACTGAAACCCAACAAATCACCTACCGCAAGTATATTGAAGGCATCGTGACTGCCCTGATTTACCAACAAGGACCCGCCCCAGGAAGCATTTGCTCTGATAGTGCAAGTCGACTTCATGAGCAACATTTTCCCTTTTCCACCCACAGAATCCAGAAGAAGACGCCAAAAGAGATGTTGTATATGCAGCAGAGGAGGAGGTAGAAGAGATACCAGCTATTATTGCCCCCAATGTCCCTCCCAACCTGACCTGTGCATCAGAGATTGCTTCAGAAGTTACCACAAATCCATTAAGTATTAATTCCCCTTATTTTTAACAGACTGACATTTTCCCATTACAAATACATGTGTGGATCATTTGAATGCTACCATATTTCTACCTTCCACGTTAACTGACCCTGGCCTGTTTACCGACGATTCCTCTGCCTGCCGTTTTTAAACCACATTTCTGACTTTCATGTGCACTGACCTCAGCCTATTAATTGACCATGTTTTTGCCTGCCGCTTGGACTGATCGTTTGCCCTTCTAATTTAGTACACAGGGGTCGCACATATGTGAGGGGCTTCAGAATAGCGTTCTGAGTAGAGAACACCAGTTTTTGGTTTTCTGTGTTCCCAGAACAGGGTCTGGTTGCCAGAGGCTTCAAAGAGATTTGGGTGGGAGAAGCCTCTACCCCTGTCTGCCTGGCCCTAAGCTTGATGGTCCTTCCTGCTGCCTGGACCAATACTTTGGCTGTGCTGACCATATCACTGCCTGTAATGACCCAGGACTTTATGGACCATGTTTCTTCCTCCTGTCTGGACCAATACTTTGGCTGTGCTGACTATATCGCTGCCTGCTGCCTCTACTGATGATGGACAGTATTTCTGTCTGGACATCTCTGCCTCCTGCCTGGACCAATGCTTTGGCTGTGCTTTGACTGTGCTGACAGTATCTCTGCCTGTACTAACTATGGACAGTTTTCCTGCCTGCTGCCTGGATGATTGCTTTTACTGTCACTGACCACATCCCTGCCTGCTGCCTGGACCGATGCTCTCCTCTATGGACCACTGCACTACAAAAATCACAGGTAATCTGAAGGTAATATGAAGGGCCTTCAAAAGTGTAAACGGTAGTCAGAAAATTATATGTAATTTATGCTCCTAGAACACCTAGAGGTGCTACTTGGATGTTGGGCCTCTGTATGTAGCCAGGCTGTGTCATTTTTGCTATGTACATGTTGTGTGTTGGAAATGTCTTATAAATGGACAACTTTGTATAAAAAAAATGAGTTTTCATTTTTTTCCACATTTTCCAAATACTGGAAAAAAATGAACCGTTCAAAAGATTCATTATGCCTCATAGATTATATGTTGGAGTGTTTTCTTTCCAAAATGGAGTCATTTTGTGGACAATTCTATTGTTCTGGTGCTCCAGGGCCTGCAAAATTGTAATAGGTGGTTGAGAAATGACATGTGTAATTTATGCTTGTAGAACACCTGAAGGTGCTACTTCAATGTTGGGCCTCTGTATGTGGCCAGGCTGTGTAAAAGTCTCACACATGTGGTATCGCCATACTCAGGAGGAGTAGCATAATGTATTTTGGGGTGTCATTTTTGCTATGTACATGCTATGTCTTATAGAAATATCTTATAAATGGACAACTTTGTGTAAACAAAATGCGTTTTCATTTTTTTTCAACATTTTCCAAAAACTTCTGGAGAAGAATGAACCGTTCAAAAGACTCATTATGCCTCAAAGATTATACATTGCGGTGTTTGCTTTCCAAAATGGGGTAATTTTGTGGGCAATTCCATTGTCCTAGTGCTCCAGGGCCTTCAAAAATGTAATAGGTGGTTAAGACATGAGATGTGTATTTTATGCTCGTAATAACACCTGAAGGTGCTACTTCAATGTTGGGCCTCTGTATGTGGCCAGGCTGTGTAAAAGTCTCACACATGTGGTATCACCATACTCAGGAGGAGTAGCAGAATGTATTTTGGGATGTAGTTGCAAGTATGCATATGCTGTGTGTGAGAAATAACCTGTTAATATGACAAGTTTTTGTAAAAAAAAAAAAAATCTTCATTTTCCCAAGAATTGTGGGAAAAAAGTACAACTTCAAAAAACTCACCGTGCCTCTTACTAAATACCTTGGACTGTATACTCTTGTGAAGGAGGTCATTTTGGGGGTATTTGTACTTTCCTGACTTGTTGGGTTTCAAGAAAGGAGATAGGCCGTCAGTACATCAGGTGTGATCAGGTGTGATCAATTTTGAGTGATTGGCACCATACAGTGCCTTTAAAAATTATTCATACCCCTTGAAATTTTCCACATTTTGTCATGTTACAACCAAAAACATAAAAGTATTTTATTGAGATTTTATGTGCTAGACCAACACAAAGTGGCACATAATTGTGAAGTGGAAGGAAAATGATAAATGGTTTTTAATTTTTATTACAAATATCTGAAAAGTGTGGCCTGCATTTGTATTTAGCCCCCTTTACTCTGATACCCCTAAAATCTAGTGGAACCTATTGCTTTCAGAAGTCACCTGACTAGTAAATAGAGTCAACTTGTGTGTAATTTTAATCTGTACATAAATACAGCCTTTCTGTGAAGCCCTTTTTAGGGAACCTTAGTGAACAAACAGCATCATGAAGGCCAAGGAACACACCAGACAGGTCAGAGTTAAAGTTGTGGAGAAGTTTAAAGCAGGGTTAGGTTATAAAAAAAAATCCCAAGCTTTGAACATCTCACAGAGCACAATTCACTCCATCATCTGAAAATGGAAAGCATATGGCACAACTGCAAAACTACCAAGACATGGCCCTACATCAGTGGCGGCTGGTGAAGTTTTAGGATGGGGGGAACCAGGCAACGCCCTTCCTTTTTGACCCCTCCCACTTGGTGAAAATGGGTGTGGTTTCAGCTACATAGTGGGTGTGGCTCTAAGGTGGTGTGGTTAGTGTCTGAGTTGAACAAGGGATGGAGGGAGAGAGGGATGGAGGGACAGCAGGCCCAGATCCTACACAACAATAGAAATATGTGTATTCTAGAAAGTTTAACAATCAGCAGATAAAGATACTCCAAACACCAGGTGTTAGTACTTCCATCATCCTGGCACCATGGTTGGTATGGTGTCAGGATGATTGAAGCACATTATTTCTATTATTACATTGTAATATAAAATGAAATCATTCAACTCACCATAATGCAGAATCAGTGGGAGCCCCGAGTGTGTCACTAGCCACGTCGCCTGCCACCAGATGCCATCAGGTGTCCCTAGCGGAGTCTCTCCTTACATCAGGTGTTCCCAGCGGAGTCCCTCCTTACATGCAGCCTGTGTCACATAAAATGCAGCCTGTGTCACCACCAAATTGCAGCAGCATGTGTCACCACCAAATTGCAGCAACCTGTGTCACCAAATTGCAGTAGCCTGTGTCACCACCAAATTGCAGCAGCATGTGTCACCACCAAATTGCAGCAGCACGTGTCGCCACCAAATTGCAGCAGCCTTTGTCACCACCAAATTGCAGCAGCACGTGTCACCACCAAATTGCAGCAGCACATGTCACCACCAAATTGCAGCAGCATGTGTCACCAAATTGCAGCAGCATGTGTCACCAAATTGCAGCAGTATGTGTCACCAAATTGCAGCAGCATGTGTCACCAAATTGCAGCAGTATGGGTCCCCAAATTGCAGCAATGTCACCAAATTGCAGCAGTGTCACCAAATTGCAGCAGTATGTGTCCCCAAATTGGAGCAGTATCACCAAATTGCAGCAGTATGTGACCACAAATTGCAGCAGTATGTGTCCCCAAATTGCAGCAGTGTGTGTCCCCAAATTGCAGCAGTATGTGTCCCCAAATTGCAGCAGTATATGTCCCCAAATTGCAGCAGTGTCACCAAATTGCAGCAGTATGTGTCACCAAATTGCAGCAGTGTCACCAAATTGCAGCAGTATGTGTCACCAAATTGCAGCAGTGTCACCAAACTGCAGCGGTATGTGTCCCCAAATCGCAGCAGTGTCAGAAAATTGCAGCAGTATGTGTCCCCAAATTGCAGCAGTATGTGTCCCCAAATTGCAGCAGTGTCCCCAAATTGCAGCAGTATGTGTCCCCAAATTGCAGCAGTATGTGTCCCCAAATTGAAGCAGTGTGTGTCCCGAAATTTCAGCAGTATGTGTCCCCAAATTGCAGCAGTATTTGTTCCCAAATTTCAGCAGTATGTGTCCCCAAATTGCAGCAGTGTGTGTCCCCAAATTGCAGCAGTGTGTGTCCCCAAATTGCAGCAGTGTGTGTCCCCAAATTGCAGCAGTGTGTGTCACCACCAAACCCCCCTCCCCTCGTTACTTTCTTGCTATGTGTTGTCCTCTCCAGCGGTGTCTCCTGTGCAGAGCTCCATTGTTCTCATACTTCCTGTTTCCAAGAGAGAGAGAGAGAGAAGCAGGAAGTGACATCCCAAATTTTTTTGACATTTTTTTTGACTGCCTGGAGGGGGGCGGGCGGCACCCAGCCACCCCCTATGGACGGGCCGCCACTGCCCTATACCTAAACTGACAGGCCAGGCAAGGAGAGCATTAAGCAGAGAAGCAGTCAAGAAGCACATGATAATTCTGGAGGAGCTGCAAAGATCCACAGATCGGGTGGGAGAATCTGTCCACAGGGCAACTATTAGTCGTGCAATCCACAAATCTGGCCTTTATGGAAGAGTGGCAAGAAGAAAGCCTATTGAAAGAAAGCCATAAAAAGTCCCATTTGCAGTTTTCGAGAGGCCATGTGGGGGACACAGCAAACATGTGGAAGAAGGTGCTGTGGTCAGATGAGACCAAAATTGAACTTTTTGGCTTAAAAGCAAAACCCTATGTGTGGCGGAAAATGAACACTGCACATCACACTGAACACACTATCCCTACCGTGAAACATGTTGGTGGCAGCATCATGTTGTGGGGATGCTTTTCTTCAGCAGGGACAGGGAAGCTGGTCAGAGTTGATGGGAAGATGGATGGAGCCAAATACAGGGCAATCTTAAAAGAAAACCTGTTAGGGTCTGCAAAAGACTTGAGACTGGGGTGGAAGTTCAGCACCAACAGGCCAACGACCCTAAACATACAGCCAGAGCTACAATGGAATGGTTTGTATCAAAGCATATTCATGTGTTAGAATGGCTCAGTCAAAGTCCAGACCTAAATCTGATTGAGAATCTGTGGCAAGACTGGAAAATTGCTGTTCACAGACGCTCTCCATTCAATCTGACAGAGCTTGAGCTATTTTGCAAAGGAGAAAGGGCAACAATTTCTCTCTAGATGTGCAAAGCTGGTAGAGACATCCCCAAAAAGACTTGCAGCTGTAATTGCAGTGAAAGGTGGTTCTACAAAGTATTGACTCAGGGGGGCTGAATACAAATGCACACCACACTTTTCACATATTTATTTGTAAAAAATGTTGAAAACCATTTATCATTTTCCTTCCAATTCACCATTTTGTGCCACTTTGTGCTGGTCTTTCACATAAAATCCCAAAATTATACATTTACGTTTTTAGTTGTAACATGACGAACAAAATTTCAAGGGGTATGAATACTTTTTCAAGGCACTGTAGCTTGTAGACTCTATAACTTTCACATAGACTAAATAATATCCACCAATTTGGGTTATTTTTACCAAAGATATGTAGCGGTATAAATTGTGGCCCAAATTTATGAAGAAAAATTACTTATTTGCAAAATTTTACAATAGGAACTAAAAAAAGTGTTTTTTTTTTTTTCATTTTTGCTCTTTTTTCGCTTATATTGCAAAAAATTAAAAACCCAGTGGTGATTAAACACCACCAAAGGAAAGCTCTATTTGTGAGAAAAAAATGATAAAAAAATTAGTTTGGATACAGTGTAGCATGACTGAGTAATTGTCATTCAAAATGTGAGAGCACTGAAAGCTGAAAATTGGTCTGGGCAGGAAGGTGCATAAGTGCCTGGCATTGAAGTGGTTAACCACTTGCTTTCCTGCCCATAGTCAAATGACATCCGCATGAGGGATCTCCCATCCTGGGCGGGTGTAATATGACGTCCTCGGCTTCCCGGCTGTCTAGGGGGGCGCGCCGCATCACTTGGGAGCCGATGCGCATGCCTGTTCCGCGATGTCCACCGGGCACCCACGAATGCCAGGAAACAGAGCAGGGGCGTGGATCTGTGTGTGTAAACACACAGATTCACATCCTGTCAGGGGAGAGGAGACTGATCGTGTGTTCCCAGTACAGAGGAACACCGATCGGTCTACTCCACTTGTGAGTCACCTCCCCCTACAGTTAGAATCACTTCCTAGGTAACACATTTAACCCCTTGATCACCACCTAGTGTTAACCCATTCCCTGCCAGTGACATTTATACAGTAATCAGTGCATTTTTATAGCACTGATCGTTGTATAAATGTGAATGGTCCCAAAATAGTGTCAAAAGTGTCCGATATGTCCGCCACAATGTCACAGTCACGATAAAAATCGCAGATCGCTGCCATTTCTAGTAAAAATAAATAAATAAAAATGCCATAAATCTATCCCCTATTTGGTAGACACTATAACTTTTGCACAAACCAATCAATATACGCCTACTGAGATTTTTATACCAAAAATATGTAGAATATATATCGGCCTAAACTGAGGAAAAACATTTTTTTTTTTAAATTGGGATATTTATAGCAAAAAATAAAGTGAAAAATATTGTGTTTTTTCAAACTTGTCACTCTTCTTTTGTTTATAGCGCAAGAAATAAAAAATGCAAAGGTGATCAAATACCACCAAAAGAAAGCTCTATTTGTGGGGGAAAAAATGCTAAAAATTAATTTGGATACAGTGTTGCATGACCGCACAATTGTCATTCAAAGTGAGACAGCGCTGAAAACTGAAAATTGGCCTGGGCGGGAAGAGGAGAAAATGCCCTGTATTGAAGTGGTTAAACAACTCAGAAAGTTGTTTCTTGTATACTTGGAAAGTGTAGAAGTTAAAAGACATTAAAATTAAAATGAATCCCTACACTGTGCTTTCTACATGTATTTAAATTCTAGAAGGAAGAAATCTGATATTATTGGATCTCAAAATTACTAAAGTTTCTTTTTTTATTGGCCCCAGTCCACTTTCATAGATTTATAGGCAATAAAGACCATTTCTTTCCTTAGAAATAGTAAAACAAGTTTGTTACATTTTAAATGCATATGATTCCTATGATTATTTATTTAACGCCAACTCCAACCTAAACTTATTTAATTTTAGATAGAGTAGAGAAGGGTTAGAGGCTCTGTAATGCTTTTATTAACTGTATTATTTATTTACTGTTGGGACAGGAATGATGGGGAATCTCTCCAATGGGGACGCACACAGTATAAAAATTGTGTTGGTATTTTTATTGCTACTGCACACCTCATGTCTTCTATGGGCATCAAAGGAATAAGAAGGGAGAGGAAAATCTCCCCAATGGGGTCACAGACAAAAATATAAATGTACTGAAAATGTTAGCTGTTTCTCTATCCAACATGTAAAAACAAAAATGAATGGAATTGGGCTTTAAAGTGCAACTGCACCTTTGGTGCAGTTACATTTCTACTGTACACTCCCCTGCCCCCCGGCGCAACTGCAAATCATATACCTATCTGTGAAATATCACCCATACACCCATGCTTCAGTGGGTGTATGGCTGATATTTTACAATGGGTTCTCCAAGGGCCAATGTCAACAGGATTTAGGATTTTGTTAATGGAATCACTTTAAGATCCATTTGAGATGCTTTTAAAATGAAGTAGTTGACTTCTTTCTAATCTGTTTCAACCAGGTTTTGTATTCCCATGGACTCCCATTCCCTGCTTCAACCAGGTTTTTTATTCCCATGTATTTAAAAGGTCATGCAAAACCCATTTATCACACAAAAAAGCTAATCAACCAAGGCCTGTATGAATTGGCATTGCACTTGTGCAGGCCTGGCTCAGAAGATTGCAAGTGACCTCTTGCAGGACTGGGAACAGATGAGTTTAAGACTTGTAGAGGTGGAAAGGGCTGGGCAAAGTTAAGTGTAACTGCACCAAAGACACAAACTTTAAAGGTGTCACCACAAGGTCTCTTCTAAATGAACCCCAACCTGTTAAAGAATAGTATCTGTACTTTCCAGCAGCACATGCCTTCAAATGCCACTCCTTTACTGATCCTTGGCTGCTGTTGTTGATTCAAACTTCAGAGTGTGTTAATACATGCTCTTTTCACTGAGTGCTGTATTTCCTCTCACTGGCTTTGACCGCCTTACAATAGGAATTACAGTGTGAGGCAGGGTGGTCACAGGGTGCAGGTATTCAAAGCACCCAGAAGTATTAGATACCTGCAGCCGCCCGCTGCTGAGCAGCAAATGGGCTACATTTGAAGATACGGGCTGCCAGAAAATGATGTAAAGATGCTATATTTTTCAGGTTAGGTTTAAATACAAAGTGGTGACAGAAGCGCTTTAATGTGGTTTTTTTTAAGAATCTAGTGCTGTATTTTAATTTTTTTTTCTTTAAGTCTGTTATGCATCTTCAACATTTTAACTCTATTATTATGTTTGCTATTTTGGCCTTTTTCTTTATATAAATGTGCATTAGCTACATTTAAGTAACTAAGGTAATTAACTTGAAGATACAGCTATTAGACTGATAGACCTGCTAATGGCAACATTTGTACAAGTGCACATAAAAGAACAGAATAATGGGAAATGACCATGCTAGATCCTACTTGTACCTATGTAACATATAACCCTGACTTTCTAGGTCTAATTAGGCTATCGTTAACCATTACTTGTAAAAATGAGCTAGTTGCTGAGATGAAAGACCTCTGCCTTGGTGAGCCATGCCCATAAGGTACTGTAGATAAAAGACTTTACAGGACAATATCAGATTGAGAGAAAATTAAACAATGTTCTGCTCATTCGAAGAAACTACTAAACATAGCCAATGGGGAACTATCATGAAAGAAATAACTTACAGTAAAAAAGAATAGTATAAAAATATTAAGAATGCTTAAAATACTGTATTCCTAAAGCCATTTTTAAAAAATTTAGAATAGCACATGGAATGGTTAAAACCACTTCCAGAATGTTATTGCCATCTGTGTCTAATTGGGGAGATTTAAATTCAATCCCTGTCTTTTTTTTTTATAATTACATACAGCGGGAAGAGGGTCTTCCTCCTTATGTGACTTTGAGGGTGACATGGAATAAACACCAATCCTTTAAATTGCATGCTTAGCAGATGCTTTTAAGCTGTATGTGGTGTTGCAGAATAGTAGGATTCTCACAGATAGCGCCAGTGACACCATATTCTGGCATCAAATATTTAACTGATGTAAATTACTTTTTTTTACTTTTACATTACTACTTGGCTCAACTGCAGCAGCAGCAGCACCCCAATCTGATTCATTACAACTTAAAAGAAAGGGTTTTTTTAAGTTGCTAATTGCAACTCTGTTGCAATTGGCACCAGTTGACAAGTAATAATATAGTTTGTGAGCTTTGTTTTATACAGTACCACACTGCAGTCTTAAAAGCTTAATAAAACTAATCACAACCCCACATTTCACAGCTCCACATTTCACAGATACCCTCCCATCCTTGTATCCTCAATTAGTTTCAAATATTCAAAATATAGACTTCAGGTAAAGGTTTGGTAGAAATTGGCTAGTGACAGGATGGTATGTGAACACGTCAACAGACATCAAACTGAAAGGGCTCTGCAGTCTGGGCATTTTTCTGCCATTCCTGCTGCTAACACAAAGCAATAAAAGAAACCTCCTATTGGACTTTAAGAGCCTAGATGCTCAAAGCAATATTAAACAAACGTTTTTTGGATAGTTTAAAATCTTAATACAAACTTTATTAAAGTAATAAACAAAAATTATAAGCAATTTGCAAAGCAAAATGTATTTGTGAACAATGTTCCACGGTTTCTGTTGACATCATCATGGTCAGGCAGCGACCAGACAAGCAGAATCACTTGACGTGTTTCAGAAGTATAATTCCTTCTTCAGGGGTGTAAGATATGTAGAACAAAATCACTTCTAAAAATAATAGATATGTATCTATATGACTATGGTATATTGAGTGTGTGTATGTGTATATATATATATATATATATATATATATATATATATATATATATATATATATATATATATATATATAAAATATATATATATATATATATACACTCAATATACCATAGTCATATCACATATACCATCTAGAGTGATTGTTGTTACATTCACATAATGCCTAATCTATGGAATATTTAAACAACCAGGGGAACAGCAACCAAATCTCACCCATGTATGGAGGATCATAGCAGGGGCAGCTAAAGAAGCATGCCAAAGGGGGGCCAATAGTCCCAAAAAATGTATCTAGTATAGGAAAAATGAAAAATAAAACATTTATAGAAATACTTGCAATTTCTGAGTCAGTATATTGCTGCTAAAAGCATTATTGCGGTCTGCAGTCTCTGCCTGTGGTGTATCAGCCATGGTAAAAGTACCAGCCATTTGGGTGTCACATGCATTAAAGTGTTACTAAACCCATAATAGTAAAATCAGTGTGTACATGCAGTAAATCATGCTTGTTAAACTCACGGTGGAACCTAAGGGGTTAATTCTTTGAATTGTGTAAAAAGGCTGTTTGATCTTGTCTCCTCTGATCCTCCCCTTCTTCCAGAGTCCCCAAACTATCTCTGGATAGTACAGAGGCTAGGGGACAAGCTGCACATGCAGGTGCATAAATGTTTGGGCTGTCCGTAAAAAAGATGGCTGTGGGTCGGCTTCAGGAATATGCATGCAGCCGACCAAATGGTGATTTGGCTCAGGCAGGCTGCAGGTGCGCGCGTGGGGATGTCATGGCGGTTGGTGCCTTTTCTTAAGATTGTAGGATGCAAAGAGGCAGAGGAGGATCGGGAGCACCGAGAAGAGAAGAGGATGATGGATCAAAGCCAAAGTCTGACTGAGCCTGCCCTCAGTGCATGCCCAGCATTTGAGCAATGGAGGAGGTAAGGTCAGTATGACAGCTCCCACCAGGACACACAGAGTCTGTGGGGGATCACTGTGGTCACCAGAGCCCCCCCCCCACATCACAGTTCCCCTTTAGATCAGAGTCTGCAGGATTCCCCCTTACAATACAAGGGGGAACTCTGCAGACCCGGATGTAATGGGGAACTCTGAAGTGAAGAGGATTGCTGCAGACTGTGATGTAAGGGAAATCCTGCAGACTCTGATGTAAGGGGTGCTTTGGTGACCAGAGACCCCCTTACATCAGTGTTTCCCTTTACACCAGAGTCCATAGCATTCCACCTTACATCAGAGTCCTAATAGTTCACCTTTATGTCAGAGTCTACAGTGTTCCCTTTTACATCAGGGTTCACAATGTTCCCCCTTGCACGGTAAAGGAGACTCTTGGAACACTCATGTATAGGGAAATCCTGGGGACTTTTATATAAGGGGGGACTTCAGTATGAATACAGGGTTCATCCTGACTGCTGCATTCTATAATTTGTTTTGTATGAAACTTACTCCTGACTCCTGCACTCTATGTTGTACATTACAATGTCCTGACTAAGGTGTTCATTGTCCCAATAGTTGCTGGTTTAATTGAAGTTTGTCTTTAACCACTTCAATACCAGGCACTTAGACACCTTCCCGCCCAGCCCAATTTTCACCTTTCAGCGCTGTTGCAATTTGAATGACAATTGCGCGGTGATGCTACATTGTACCCAAACAAATTTTTTATCATTTTGTTCCCACAAATAGAGCTTTCTTTTGGTGGTATTTGATCACCTCTGCGTTTTTTTTTTTTTGCGCAACAAATAAAAAAAGACCGAAAATTTCGAAAAAAAACAAGTTTTTCTTTGTTTCTGTTAAATTATTTTGTAAATAAGTACGCTTTCTCCTTCAATAATGGGCACTGATATGGCTGCACTGATGGGCACTGATACGGCGGCACTGATGGGCACCGATGAGGTGGCACTAATGGGCACTGATGATGGGCACTGATAGGCGGCACTGATGGGCACTGATAGGTGGCACTGATGGGCACTGATAGGTGGCACTGGTATGCGGCACTGATGGGCACTCATAGGTGGCACCGATGGGCACACATAGGCGGCACTGATGGGCACTCGTAGGTGGCATTGATTGGTATATATGGGTGGCACTGATGGGTACTTATGTGTGGCACTGATGTGTGGCACTGATGGGCACTGATAGGTGGGCACTGATGGGCACAGATGGGCAATGACAGGTTCACAGATGGGCAATGACAGGTGGCACAGATGGGCAATGACAGGTGGCACTGATAAAGCATTGCTGGGCAGATCTGGGCATTGCTGGGCAGATCATTGACATAATAGTGCCAATCAGTGCCCATTTGTGGGCACTGATTGGCACAGATTGGGCACATGTGGATGGCCATGGGGTACATACCTGGCCATCCACGTTGCCCCTTCCCTGGTGGTCCTAGTGGCATCCCTGGTGGTCCAGTGTGGTGATCTGAGGGGGGGCTGCGCTGATAAACAATCAGCGCAGACCCCCCTGCCAGGAGAGCCGCCGATCGGCTCTCCTCTACTCGCATCTGTCAGACGCGAGTGAGGAAGAGCCGATCAACGGCTCTTCCCATTGACAGCGTGATCAGCCGTGATTGGACACGGCTGATCACGTGGTAAAGAGCCTCCGCCGGAGGCTCTTTACCAAGATCGGTGGAGCGGTGTGTCAGGCTGACACACCGCTCCACCAATCGCCGTGATGCGCGCCCCCGGGTGCGCGCTGCGGCATGTTATCCTGCTGGACGTCATATGACGCCCAGTCAGGATAACAGAACCACTTCCCGGGCGTCAATCCGCTATAGGGCGGGCGGGAAGTGGTTAAGGTATTCTCTGTCAGACAGTCCTTCTTGTGTGCATGAAAGCATATTCAATGGAAATGTTTTACTTTAAAAAAATTATATTTTGTCCTGCGGTTTATTTGTGTCTGTGAGGCTGTCAGTTGTGATACAACAATTAGGAATATTTTGTGGGTACAAGGACTGTAATATGCCTGCGGTGTATATTGCGACTAGGCACAGATTATGTTTAATGATCCCCCTTTTAAAGGGTAAGTTCACTTTTACAGAAAACTATGTAAGCTGAACTTACACAGGTCCACCTCCTCGCCCCTCCTCCCCGGTCCCTCTGACCTGTACCACCGCAATCTCCGGTTCTAAGCCCCGGTATATCGGCGTCAGGAGCCAGGGCTTAGAAATCCTCTGAGTTGAATATCCAAAATGTCCCTCGTCAGGGGGACGCTTTGGAGCATTCTAATTGGTCAGCGACATCACATGGGCGGCGCTGACCAATCAGCAGGCGCATAGCTCATCTTGTCAGCTATGCAGAAGATGCGAGGATGGAAAGTGGATTTCTAAGCCCCATGCTCCTGACGTGGATATACCGGGGCTTAGAACTGAAGATTGCGGCGGTACAGGTCAGTGGGACCAGGGGGGGGGACGGGACAAGGAGAGGGACCTGTGTAAGTTCACCTTACAGATTTTTCTGTAAAGGTGCAATAAGCACCTGAGGAAAAGATGATCCGCACTCCGGTGATTGCTCTTAAGAAGTATAATATTTGTTGACAAGCCACAGTGACCAAACGCTTTTTTTTTTGCTCTTAAGAAGTATAATATTTATTGACAAGCCACAGTGACCAAACACAAATAAGAACAGTTGACGCGTTTCAGCCTATAAGGCCTTAGTCATAACCACATTACAGACATGAAACTTTGAAATTAAATAGTAGCTCCAAGGATCACTGGCTCCACCCATTAATTGTCTTAATTGACTACAGGTAATTATCCAAAAAAGGGGAATCAGCTATACTGCATATTGAGTGATCCATATGTATGCCACTATTTGTCACACACCTTAGAGTAATAATAAGTACATGTGCGCACGCACTCATGCACATATACATGATTAAAACACACCATGAAATACAAAAAACATTAGATACAAAAAGTAAAAAATAAACTAAAAATAATAGTTCAGGTATGTGAAGAAGACACCAGAGGAGGAAAAGAGAGAAAGAGAGAGGAGGCTCTGGGGAGAGGCATGCTTAATGTAAGTGCAAATCCAGATCCCACCTCAGGTTTAACCCCTAAGGCGATCTAGTTTTTAATCTAAAAATCCACCATGCTTCTCTCCCCAGTAGCCTTCTCTCCCTGTCACCTCCTCTGGGTGAGTGAGACAACCGTTCTATTCCTCTAAAGCGGAAAGAGGAGAAATCGCCCTGGTGACATTCCCTAAAGTGACGTGTTGCATTCGAAATATTTCTAGCATTTGGGTTAATTGTGTCACAGTAATGTTCCCCTATACGGGCTCTCAAAGGACGTGTGGTACAGCCTACATATTGGAGGCTGCATGAAATACAGGTGAGCAGGTAAATTACATAGTTTGTGCCACAGTTGATGTATTGCTGTATAGTAAACTCTTCACCTGTAGCTGCGGCAACAAATGTTTTACCCAGATCACACAAGTTACAGTATCTACAGGTTTTTATATTACAAGGGTAACTGCCAGGTTTGTTCCACTGTAACTCCTTTGGATCTAATTCTGGTTCTTTTCTTGATTCAAAGATCATAGTGTGAACCCATTGGAGACATTCCTCCCTATGCTCTTATGCAAAATTTTGGTGTTGCTTTTAGCCATCATGTCTAAGAGGCAATTGTCTGAAGTGGCAGCCATATCCTGTAAAGAACCCTTTCTGGTTTTGCATAGGGACAAGGTAATGTTGAGGCCCAGGACTTTCTTTTTTTCTAAGTTAGTTTTTGCTTATCTCCTCAACCAGGACACATTGTTCCCCCATCCCTCTGTCTGGCTGCAGTTCACCAAAAGGAAATTTTCCTCTATTGTCTGGATCTGTAAAAGTCTATCTCTCAGCCATTGCTTCTTTAGCAAGACTGATTTTTCTTGCGTTCACTCTTCATAAGAGTACACCAACATCTCAGTCCACCAGTAGGTGACTCAGGCAGACTACCATCCAAACTTATGATCCTAAGGATGGGATCCATCCTTACTTATTAAGGCACTGCACTCTCTGCGAGATATTTGAGTGCTTTTTGCTCTTTACAAGATCATTCAAGTTTTACCAGTATTCACGCTACTACCTACTTTTTTTTTTTTTTTTTATTTCCACCAGGTGAATATTCAGACCTCACCTTATACCAGTCCTTCAGGTGGCTCTTTGAGCTGTAGGCAGTCCCTTGTTATCTGTTGTTTTTTTGGGGGGTTAGCTTTTGCTGCTGTGTTGCCATCCCTCCTGTTAGACTGCTTTTGAACACCCTGACAGTCAAAGATCTACTGTATCCCTCCAGAGATGAACAAGACAATCTAATTTTTGTACTTGCCATAAAACAGTATAATTCTTTTTTGAAGTACATTGTGGGGAACGAGCCCCTCTCTGTGTGTCTGTTTTCTTGCTGTTGGTACTACGTTGCTAAAAAATTGAGGCACAATGGTTGTGGGTGGGGATACCCTATGCTGGGCAGCAGTTTTTTTGCTTTCAGTGTACATTTCTCCTGTAGGCTGCCATATCACTCAGAATTCCCATGTCCCTCTATAGACTCCAAGAAAAGGATTTTACAGAGAGTACAGAAACCCTATTTTTTGTGCAGCACATCACTACATACTTGTGCACAAAAGTAATGCGCACCAAAGCACACACTAGTTTTTCTGCCTGTTTGCCATAGCTGTCATTGCACTCAGTAAATCCCCATTAATAAAAACAAGGTCTACAAAACCATATTTTGTATTTAGAACTTTACTTTATTTATTTATTCATTTATTTTTTTTTCTTTTCCATTGTAAGCCCTTCCCTGCCATCTTGAAGAAAACATGGGCAGTGGTGGCAATACAACCTGGGCATCACCCCAAAGTGATTGTAAACATCAGACATGAAATATGAACACATCCCTCTATAGTTTCTCAAATAAAAGCACTAAGTGTAATTTCTGTCTGCTGCCTCATTCTTCTAACATCAGCATGAATCACTTCTGAAAATATTTCCTGACACCAAGAGAAAAAAGTTGACAGGGAAGGGAGTTCCAGCAGATTGACAGCCTCAGTTTTTGAGAGGAAGGCGTGTCTCTTCTCCCCAATCAGCTCTCAGAGCTCTCCTCACTGAACTCTGCAGAGTGTAACCTCAGCTCTCTGTCCCTTTTTTGTGAACTCTCAGACAAGCTTATAAATTCAGCACTTTGAACGGATGTATAGAATAAAAAACTGCAGATAAACAGATACAACTTATGTAGGATAATTTGTTTAATCCCCGTGTATTACCTGAGGCTAGTCCCTTCAATGGTTATATATAGGGGGTTACAACCACAACCAAAAAGTCCATGGTCCAGCACCACCTTGTATCTATTAGGGATGACCTGACTATACCTGGGTTAGGTTTACAGGACATTCAGTGAACTTGTCCAAAGTTCAAAAGTTATTATGAATGCCACTCAAATGTATTCTACCCATTTTCAAGGTTGAAAGGCAAGAAATTGTCAAACAAAGTATATGGGAACTGGGTACTGCCCAGGCGGGCATATGACAATGCAAAAACAAATGGAGGTATCTTAAGGGCATCTTTAAGAATACAAAAACTCTGCAAATAACATGCTTGGGGGGGGGGGGCCTTAAAGCTGTATTGTATTCTAACATCACATAAATTGCATGTGTAATATTATTGTTTATTAGTACATTATTCCCATTAGTCCTTGGCTTACACACACCAGCAGCAACCCAATATGATTGATGTCCGGGAGGGTGGTGGACCATAATTCCTCTTCTTTACTGCTACTTCCAAAATCAGAAGTCAGACCCTCTGTCTGGAAAATGTGTCGGGGAGGATAACAGATACCGATAGCGTGGAGCGTTAATTGGCTAAGATATGTTTAAATTCCTTGGTAAAAGAATAGACTATCCAATGGAACCACGTCTTGCAGAATTTATGATGAGTAGGGATGAGCCAAACACCCCCCGGTTCGGTTTGCAGCAGAACATGCGAACAGGCAAAACATTTGTGGCCTATATATACAGTGCATTCTGTGGTGTACTGTTTCTAATACACTTCAGGCGGTGTATTAATATATACAGTATCTCACAAAAGTGAGTACACCACTCACATTTTTGTGAATATTTTATTATACCTTTTCATGTGACAACACTGAAGAAATGACACTTTGCTACAATGTAAAGCAGTGAGTGTACAGCTTGTTTAACAGTGTAAATTTGTTGTCCCCTCAAAATAACTCAACACACAGCCATTAATGTCTAAACCGCTGGCAACAAAAGTGAGTACATCCCTAAGTGAAAATGTCCGAATTGGGCCCAAAGTGTCAATATTTTGTGTATCCACCATTATTTTCCAGCACTCCCTTAAACCTCTTGGGCATGGAGTTCACCAGAGCTTCACAGGTTGCTACTGGAGTCCTCTTCTACTCCTCCATGATGACATCACAGAGATGGTGGATGTTAGAGACCTTGCGCTCCTCCACCTTCTGTTTGAGGATGCCCCACAGATGCTCAATAGGGTTTAGGTCTGGAGACATGCTTGGCCAGTCCAACACCTTTACCCTCAGCTTCTTTAGCAAGGCAGTGGTCATCTTGGAGGTGTATTTGGAGTCGTAATCATGTTGGAATATTGCCCTGCGGCCCAGTCTCCAAAGAGAGGGGATCATGCTCTGCTTCAGTATGTCACAGTACATGTTGGCATTTATGGTTCCCTCAATGAATCATAGCTTCCCAGTGCTGGCAGCACTCATGCAGCTCCAGACCATGACACTCCCACCACCATGCTTGACTGTAGGCAAGACACTCTTGTCTTTGTACTCCTCACCTGGTTGCCGCCACACACGCTTGCCACCATCTAAACCAAATACTGTAAGTTTATCTTGGTCAACAGACCACAGGACATTGTTCCAGTAATCCATGTCTTTAGTCTGCTTGTCTTCAGAAAACTGTTTGCGGGCATTCTTGCGCATCATCTTTAGAAGAGGGGATGACAGCCACGCAGACCAAATTGATGCAGTGTGCGGAGTATGGTCTGAGCACTGACAGGCTGACCTCCCCACCCCTTTAACCTCTGCAGCAATGCTGGCAGCACTGGTATGTCTATTTCCCAAAGGCAACCTCTGGATATGACGCTGAGCACGTGCACTCAACTTCTTCGGTCGACCATGACGAGGCCCGTTCTGAGTGGAACCTGTCCTGGTAAACCACTGTATGGTCTTGGCCACCATGCTGCAGCTCAGTTTTAGGGTCTTGGCAATCTTCTTATAGCCTAGGCCATCTTTATGTAGAGCAACAATTCTTTTTTTCAGAGCCTCAGAGAGTTCTTTGCCATGAGGTGCCATGTTGAACTTCCAGTGACCAGTGTGAGAAAGTGAGAGCAATAACGCCAAATTTAACACATCTGCTCCCCATTCACACCTGAGACCTAACGAGTCCCATGATACCGGGGAGGGAAAATGGCTAATATCTGTGTGTTGAGTTATTTTGAGGGTACAGCAAATTTACACTGTTATACAAGCTGTACACACCCTACTTTACATTGTAGCAAAGTGTAATTTCTTCAGTGTTGTCACATGAAAATATATAATAAAATATTTACAAAAATGTGAGGGGTATATATATACCGTATATACTCATGTATAAGTCGATTTTTTTCAGCACATTTTTTTGTGCTGAAAGTGCCCCCCTCGACTTATACTCGAGTCAAGCACTTTTCTGCAGCAAAAAATTTCATTTTCTGAACCGAATTTGGGTCCCCGTATCTCAGGGCCACTTGGTGCTAGGAACACCAAATTTGGTGTGGATACCCAGTGGAACTGGTACCACAACATACCCAAAGCTGAAGTTCCTAGCACTAAGTGGCCCTGAGATACGGGGCCCCAAATCGGTTCGGAAAATGACATTCTATGCTGCAGAAAAGTGCTTGACATTTTCTGAACCAATTTTGGGGCCCCATATCTCAGGGCCACTTGGAGCTAGGAACCCCCTTATTTTGTGTGCAAACCCAGTGGAACTGGTACCATAACATATCCAAAGCTGGGGTTCCTAGCACCAACTGGCCCTGAGATACGGGGCCCCAAATCCGGTTTGGAAAATGTCATTCTCTGCTGCAGAAAAGTGCTTGACATTTTCTGAACTGATTTTTGGGGCCCTGTATCTCGGGGCCACTTAGTGCTAGAAACCACAGCTTTGGAAATTGTATGGTGCCAGTTCCACTGGGTTTGCACACCAAATTTGGGGTTCCTAGCACTAAATGGCCCTGAGATACGGGGCCCCAAATTCGGTCAACTGTGTCCATCTGCAGCAATGTCATTTCGGGACCCTTTGGGTTCAGAGACCCCAAATTTTGGCTGCAGCTAGGGGGCATCTAGGAACCCTTAACTACCGAGTTTGAAGTTCAGGGGACCTATGGCTGCAAATGGGCACAGTGAGGCATGCAAATGGGCACAGTGATGCTGCAAATGGGCATTGTTGACCCTCTTTTCCACTTACAGTAGCTGTGCATTTCTCACCCTCGTCTTATACTCGGGTCAATACGTTTTTCCCATTTTTTTGTGTGGTAAATTAGGGCCTCGACTTATACTCGGAACGACTTATACTCGAGTATATACGGTATATATATATATATATATATATATATATATATATATATATATATATATATATATATATATATATAACACTGCCACTAACTGAATAACCTGCCTGCTTAATCTAACTCAAGCTATCTCTCTGTCCAAGCCAACAACACTACACACGGCCGCGGTGTAAGCAGCCTTATATAGTGTGGGGCACAAACTTAGTCCCCCTGAGCCATAATTGGCCAAAGGCACCCTGCCTTTGACCAATTATGGCCCTCTCAGCAGAGCGCGCTGTGATTGGCCAAAGCATGCAGGTCAGGTGCATGCTTTGGCCAATCATCATACAGCAATGCATTGCAATCTCACAGTGCATGATGGGGAGTTCCGCGGCGCTCAAATTTTCCGTGAACGCCCCATATGTGCGGTTCATTTTAGAACAAACAAACACCCAATGTTCGAGTCAAACTTATGTTCGACTCGAACCATGGGCTCATCTCTAATGATGAGTACCTTTTAGGTAACTTGTTAGGTTCTCCATATGCTCAATGTGCTCTAGTCTGCAAAACCATTGCTTTACAGATGGCGGAGTTACAGAAGGCCAGAGGGCAGGGATACATGAATGAACTGCTTTCATTAAGTGTCTTACTACTGATTTCTTATAGGCTTTCAGTGGCACTTTGTTATGATGAAGGAGGGAAAAAGCATGTGTTTTAGGGACTGGATGGTCAGTAACTGTACTATAGTGTGGACTTGGGACCAAAAGGTCTGGGGAACAGGACATGATCAAAATATGTTTAACATACAGTATCTCCTCAGTCTCTTTCACATCTACATAACTCAGACACTAAAGGGTATATATGATGTAAAATTGTTGGGGTTTGGTACCATCCGCTGACTATTTTTTAGCCTATTTCTTGATACCTGTAACTAATTGTAGACTTACAGTATGAGAGCATCAACATTTTAGTATGTGCTTGGAACATTAAGGAGAGTTGGAGCACATGTTTTTCTGAGAGAGAGAGCAGGTGGATTTCATCCAGAAATAATAAATTTAGACTATTTATTTAGACAGAATATAAAAAATATTATTTTTTTAGCACAAAAAGTTTTTATTAGGAGTAATAAGAATGGTGCATACAAATCGCAACAGAGCTCAAATGAAGATATTAAATGATTAGGAGACATGTGAACAAATGTAGAATACATCTTAGAATTACGACATGGAGGGTAGTAACCAGGAACAGATCAATTAGTCAAATTATAGCATAGACAAGCTGGAGGATCACTTTTTCTATGTTCTATACCATCTGGTGATAACCTTGTAGCAGTTTTTTTGGATGGCTACATTCAGGGAGCGCTTGTGAGCATATTCATGAATGATATGCCAGTCCTCTTCACTAAGGGATTTTTGTAAATCCCTGCCCCAGGAGGCCTGTGAAGGAGCCAGAGTGGGGGTGGCAGCATCTGAGAGGAGGGTGTATATGTAGGAAATTAAATGCCTTTGCGGTGACTTACGATTGTATAGGGATTCAAAATGTGTGAGATGCCTTGTCCAGTTTTTTAGGTGTAAATGGGTCGAGAGAAAGTTTCGGATCTGCCTATACGTCCAAAGGGAGAAAGAAGCACTCTTAGAAATTGCTAACAGGTTTTCAAAGGAGAGACGGGATCCCTTTGAAAAGAATTGTTATGCTAACACATCTTCATATGGCCATTCGTGGTGTAAAAAGGAATAAGACTCACCTGGAGGGAAGGCTGGGTTTCCTCTTAATGTAGTCAAGGGCCCTTCTAAAGCCTGCAGGGAAGGATAAATAAGCAGGTGTGTTGTGAGAGTCTTCAGCCAATGTTTGGGGGGTAACCAGGAAAATAGGTGTAGGGAGGAGGGCGTGAGGAGATTTTCTAGGGTCACCCATGTCTTCCTTGATTTGTGTACGTTCCAGTCTATGATTCTCGTGAGGTAGCAAGCTAGGTAATATTTGTGTAGATCTGGTAATCCAATTCCGCCTTTGGCTTTGGCAAGTGTAAGACAAGTATATTTTATACAGGGGGGGGTTTCTCCAAATGAATGCGGAAAAGGCCCTGCTATAGATTGAAAAGAATGATAGAGGGAGGTGGATCAGGATGGTTTGCATTAGGTAAAGTAGCCATGGAAGGACGATCATTTCAACCAATGCTGAGTGGCCGAACCACGAGACATTTAGGCCCATCCAGTCCTTGAAGTGTTTTTGAACCTTAGTTAGGGCCATGAGGAATTTCCGAGTGTAGAGGTCTGCCAGTCGGCTTGTGATTTGGATGCCAAGGTATGTAATAGCATCTTTTTTCCACAGGAAGAGGAAAGATTCCTGACAGTGGGTCACTTCCTGTAAAGGAAGAGTGACATTCAAGGCAGGAGATTTTGAATAATTAATTTTGAGGTTTGACAGGCTTCCAAAGTATTCTATGTCTTTTAGTAGATTGGGCAGGGTGATCCAAGGCAACTTCAAAGAGAGGAGGATGTCGTTCACGAAAGCTGCAACCTTAAATTCCCTATCTCCTAAGGTCAGTCCCTGTATATCGGGGTTAGTTCTCAATCTATTGAGAAGGGGTTCCAAGGTGAAGATATAGATTAGAGGGGACAGAGGGCAGCCTTGGTGGGTTCCGTTGCTTATGGTAAAGGCATCCAATGGGTGGCCGTTGACTCTCACGCTCGCTGAGGGAGTAGAATTTAGAGCCATTATATGAGCCAACATGCGCAGTTCGAGTCCAATGGGCAAGAGGACCTCTCACATATTGTTCTAGGCCACCCTGTCGAACACCTTCTCTGCATCAAGAGAGAGGAAAAATCCCTGAGATCTAAATGTTGTGAGCTAGTGATGGAAATTCAATGTGTGAATAGTGTTATTCCTGGCTTCTCTGCCAGGGACAAAGCCAAACTGGTCTAAGGAGATAAGATCACAAGGAGGAGCATTCTGTTAGCAAGGATATTTGCATAAACTTTAATGTCCACATTTAGCAGTGATATAGGTCTATAGCTCGAAACTTGAGCGGGGTCTTTGCCCTCCTTTAGTATAACGGTTATATGCACTTCCAACATTCTGCCTGGCAATGCCTGAGGATCGGAGAAGGTGTTGTAGGTGGATAGTAGCTTAGGGATAGGACATCTATAAAAGACTTATTATACTGGAGGGTGAAGCCGTCGGGCCCTGGGCTTTTGCTCGGTTTCATTTGTTTGATTGCGGTCTCTAGTTCTCCTATAGTGAGGGGGTTCTCCATGTCTTTGGCTTGTTGACATGTAATTTTTGGGCCATATTGGCATAAAAAGTTTCTAATGTATTTAGTATGAGTTTCTATTGGGGACAGATCCGGACTTCACGTTATAGAGTTTTGAGTAGAAGAGCTCAAATTGTTTTGCAATATCCTCATTCTTGAATATGAGTATTCCTTTAGTAGTGCAAAAATGGTGAATTGTAGAGGAGATTTTGGAGGCTTGAACCGTATGAGCTAAAAGGCGCCCACTTTTGTTGCCATGCTCATAGAAGCCTCTTTGGCCTAGAATATAGCATCTCCTAGTTTGTCTAGCTCCTCCAGAAGGAGAGATCATGTGAGTAGTAAATCCTGTGCATGAGATTGTTTTTGGGATATTTCTAGGCTTTTGATCTCTGTTATTAGTGTATTAATTGTCTCTTGGTATTTCTTTTTAACCTTTGCTGCTAGAGCTATGAGTTCACCTCGGATCACACATTTATGTCCTTCCCATAGGGAAACAGGGGAACTTTATAGTATTTTTGGGGCACTTTATAAACATTAAAAAGATGTGCTGCACAGAATCTCATCCTTTTTAATAGGAGACAATTTCAGAGGAAGAGAGCAAGCATATTTTAGCCATAAATACTAAATGACACTGTACTTTTTTTGAAACAGAATATAATAACAATTGTGCAGAATTGCTGCATAGAATCTCACACATTTTAATAGGAGTCAATTGAAACAGAAGAGAGCAGACTCACTCTATACGTAATTAAAAATTACACAGTATTCCTCCAAAAGGTTGTACAAATTATCTGCACAGTTTTTTATAGTCCACAGTTTTAGAAATAGAGGAGGAGACCCAGGTAAGTATTAAGGGGCCGAGGGTAATGCTGCGCACAGAAGTTTTTCTTTGTCCAAAACAGCGTTTACTGTATTCAAAAAGTGATATACATGAACATCACAGAAATGAGGTATACATAGAAATCAGACAAAAAGGAGAATCCCCTAGGGGGACTTTAAAGGCACTGACATTATTTATATAGAAAACAAAATTCACCCGACGCATTTCAGAGTATCTATGCCTCCCTCTTCAGGGGTGTTTATAAGAGGGTCAATCATACATCTAAAATATAGTAATAACAAAAGGTCAAATAGCAGAGTATACAAAATAGTATGATGTATATTATTGTTTATAACATGTATATTACAACAATAATAAAAGATGTATAGACTCATATATTAAGTGGAAATATCATGGGTGAAACATTCCAATAAAGCTATTTAATAACAAGAAATATAACCAGAAGTGTGTCTCCAGAGACCTGCCCGTGAAGGTAGTTTGTCTTTCACAGCATATTTAGAGGTACCATCAATTGAAGATTGGGTACAGCTGAACTAACATGAGAGGCATTGGACCGCTGATAATACTGAAGCCAGCAGAGGGTGTGGCCCTGTAAGTAAGAAGTAATAGATTATAATGAGGGGCGTATTGAATAAGAAAATTCAACTTGCCTACATCATTCCTATAGAAGGATTTACAAAAGCTGTGCAAGCAAAATACATACAGAAATGCTACTGTAATGGTACAAAAATGAAAAAATGTGTATAAAATACATGAGAATACTGTATATACATATATATCCTACCTCTCACAATTATTAAAAACAATAGACGATCCAGGAGTTGCTGAGATTTACCCTAAAAAGTCACTCAAAAAAAAGTCAGATTTATGTCCAGCCCCAAGCACCAATCCAAACGCAGCAGCGTTTTTAAGACCGGTTCATAAAGACTTGGATAAATTGAAAATGCATACCAACAAAGAAAGCACTTTAAATATACAAGAATCTCAAGCCCTGGAACAGCTGTCTCTAAATAATTACATTACCATCAAACCGTTCGATAAAGGAGGTAACATGACATATTTGACAATGAAAAATATATTGCGATGTGCAATAAGAGCCTGAAAAATCAGGACTGGTACCGGTGGATTACACCAGACATAATAGTAAAGTACAACAGAGAATATTATTCACTGGTCGATACAGCATATCTGAACGGACCATGAAAAAAACGACATGGGGCTTTATTAGAATCAACTTTCCTGTTATTCCAAAATTTTACGCACTCCCTAAAGTGCACAACCCTCCAGGTAGACCTATAATTTCAGGGAGAGGTGCCACCAGTGACAATGCCAGCAAACTTGTGGATGAGTACCTTAGACCCTATGTCCCCGCTCTACCATCTTACGTGAAGGATACTATCCACTTTTTGCAGATCCTAGATAGGCTATATATCCCAGAACACGCCATACTCAATACGATCGACGTCAAAGCTTTATATAGTTCAATTGCTCACTCCAAGGGCCTTGCGGCAGTCAAACATGTCACCAATGTGGAAAGTGAGGTGGACTCGGCCTGCAACGAGTTCATCCTCTCTCTCCTGGAATTTATTCTGGAACACAGCGTCTTTACCTTTCATAATTCTCACTACCTCCAGATACAGGGCGTGGCAATGGGGACTTCCTGTGCCCCATCCTACGCCAATCTGTATCTGGGGGAGTGGGAAAAGATGTTTTTGCGGATGAATCATAATCGATGTATACAGACCACATACTGGAGTGGTGTCAATACATCGACAATGTTTTTGTTATTTGGGATGGACCCATTGAGACGCTTCAAAATTTGTGCAGAATGAATAAAAACAAATGTATTTTAAATTTCACCATGACCTTTGACAGGGAGCATATAGCATTTTTGGATGTAGAAGTTTTCGGAGATAAGGATGGCAACTTGGGTAGCAACCTTTATTGGAAACCCACGGCGGGCAATAGCATTTTGCATGCATCAAGCTTTCCCCCTCAAACACTGGTAAAGTCCATACCTTATAGCCAGTATCTACGGATAAGGCGTAATTGTTCTGATGATGAGAATTTTAAACTCCAAGCTCAACAACTCCGTGACAGACTCTTGCAGAGAGGCTACTCTCATGCCTTCCTCAAAAGAGCCTATCAACGAGCATTATACACACAAACCTAAGAACGACAACAACCCCCTATGCATTATTACAAGATACACAAAACAACAAATTAAAGTTAACAACATTGTCAATAAATACTGGCATATGCTATCTCTTGATTCTATACTTGGACAAAGTGTGTCAGACCACCCTCTTTTTACATTCAAAAGGGCAACATCAATCAGAGATAAACTTATTACCAGAGAATATAAAGCCCGTAAAGATCCATGTAAATATAAAGGCACATACATGTGCGGTGCCTGCAAGTATTGCAAATATATGTACACTGAAAGAAATGCCATCCTTCCAAATGGTCAAATATTCTGTCCGAGACACTTCGCTAACTGTAGGACCTTTGGGGTCATTTATGTTATATTGTGAATTTTTATTTTAAAATTAACTAATATTTCATTTGATTTCCTGCGTGTGTTTCTTTTAGCTGTCTCATAGGTTCTCCAATGGGTTTTTCTTTTTGGACATTTTCTTCAATAGTGCAAATGTAATTTATTTGATACATGAGGTGACAATCTCTTCTTCAGCTAACTATTATGTTGTGGGTCTGCTACACACACACATTGTTTTTGTTGTTAATGTATGTAATACATTAACCGCTTCAGCCCCGGAAGAATTTACCCCCTTCCTGATCAGAGCACTTTTTGCGATTCGGCACTGCGTCACTTTAACTGACAATTGCGCGGTCGTGCGATGTGGCTCAGAAACAAAATTGACATCCTTTTTTTCCCACAAATAGAGCTTTCTTTTGGTGGTATTTGATCACCTCTGCGATTTTTATTTTTTGCGTTATAAAAAAAATAAGAGCGGCAAAAAATGCATTATTTTTTACTTTTTGCTATAATAAGTATCCCCAAAAAATATATAAAAAAACATTTTTTTCCTCAGTTTAGGCCGATACGTATTCTTCTACATATTTTTGGTAAAAAAAAAAAAATCTCAATAAGCGTTTATTGATTGGTTTGCGCAAAAGTTATAGCGTTTACAAAATAGGGGATAATTTTATGGCATTTTTATTAATAATTTTTTTTTTTTACTAGTAATGGCGGCGATCAGCGATTTTTATTGTGAATCAATATAAAATATGTTGGTGCGCTTATCAAACTATCCCCATCTGTTGGAGTGGTGCTTATATATAAAATCCTAAACCATAAAAACACCCTGATATAATCAGTAAAGTGAATAAGTGCAAATAAATATTCAATCAATAAAGTGAATAAATGCAAAAAAATGCATAAAAAAAACATATACCCTGATATCACAATCAGTAAAGTGAATAGGTGCAAATAAATATAACTCAATAAAATGAATAAATGCAAATAGATGCATCAAAAAACATATAAAAGGAACACACATCCCTAGATATATGTAGATATGTAGATGGGGAAAAAAAAAAAGAAGCAATAAATAGTGTCTGTTTGTGTTAATCCAGCTGAGGTCTGAATGTCCAATCACTTGCTTTTTATGAACTTGTTTGTATTTTAATTCTCACAGATCACAGTTGCATGATGAATTACATTTGAAAGGTGATGATTCACATAAGGATAAAAGAAAAAAACATCATTGTGCAGTATTTTGAAATGCTACAAGACTGGGCAAACAATGTAATCCACTCACATATTTGCAGTAGCTGAATCACTTTTGTTATAATGGTCAGACAGCTTCACCGCTCATACAGCTATCCCTGTGTTTGCCGAAGACTATGCGAAGACGGCAAATTCAAAGTAACGTACATATACGTTACTTTGCGCAGCCGTGCCATTCTGCCAACGTATATCTACAGGAGCCGGTCGGGAACTGGTTAATGATAAAAATAATCATCCTTTTCAGCACCATGAATTAATTGTTTGGAGTCCCTAAAATGGCCTGAATGGGGCCAATTTTATAGCACTGTGTGGGTTATTTACTAAAGGCCAATTTACTTTGCACTACAAGTGCACTTGAAAGTGCACTTGTAGTGCAAAGTGGATTGGCCTTTAGTAAATAACCCCCGTTGTCACTGTAAACACAAACTTACTCCAAAAACTGTTATTGAGCATTGAAAGAAGAAGCCACACATTGTTGAGTATAAAAATTTTTACTCTGTGCACATTCACATGTGCATTAGAAAAGGGTTTTTGAACAAACCAACATCTTTGGTGTATAACATTTTTATGTTTGACATTATAAATATCCTTTTTTTGGTTAAACAGGCATGTTTAAAACCATAACATACACAACTCAGGAACTTACAAAGTTCAACTTTGAAAAAGTGAAGGCAATATCAGACATTAGTATGTTAAAACTGTGTTGATCTTGCCTTCATCAGATGGGGTGATGTCACCCCTGTAAAAGCCAAATTCTGAAGATGCACACAAATTGGGAGTCAAAATGCGTATTTCCCTCCTGATCCCATGCCTAACCTCAACATGTGCTAGCTCTCATCATGGGGGATCAATGGACGTTTTTTTCGGGGGTGCAACCCCTTCCTCTCACCTACTTGAGTTGCGAGGAAGGGGTTGCACCCCCAAAATGCGTACCTTGATATCCTGTGATGGCAGATAGCACATGTTGACACACTGTGTGCATCTTCAAAATGTGGCTTTTAAAATACGTTAAAACTTGAATTAAAATAAAAAAAGTCCTCGACAAAACGGTACAATTTTTGTGTGTTTTAGATTCTGCCTAAAACATCAATGATGTTCTTCATTTTTTGTTGAACATCATTGATGTTTTCCTTTATCTTTTCTAAAAAACGAGTTTCTTCTTCCACAACATCCACATCACCTAAAAAGAATAAAACACACCTTGGCATATATCTATTACCTTAAGCTGTTGCCTCAGACACTCACCTGTGGTCACTATTTTAACCACGTCATGAACCTCTCCTCCCTCCACATCCTCAGGTTGTGGTGTGGTGACTTCCCCTTCTTTAGGAGGTTGGGGGTCCCTGGTGTCCTCTCTTGTCCCGAGTCTTTTGTCCCCTATGTGAATAAAAAAAAGGTATACTTAGCACACAGATATTTGAGGCAAGAAATATGAAACATTGCTTGAAGTGTCATACAAATGTCTGTTTTGGCAGAGTTCCAAGCTGAAGACATGATTTTTTCCCTTTCTTTATGCTGGAATACTTACCTTTTTGGTAACGTTTCCCACATGGAGACACCCCTAGTATCCACTGGAGCACCTGTGTGGGACACCCTAAAAAGGTCCCACACTAGTACTCCTGTGTCCAGATGTGTAAACAGCTGCTGAGTAGACATGTGCATTTTGTTTCGTTCCGAATCTAAATTCGGACAAATTTTTCATTATTTGGAAATTCGTATACATCTGAATTTCCGAATTACAAAAGTAACGAATTTAAACAAATCTGAAATAACTAATCAAATCGAAAAAAAGCGAACGAAATTTGAATCTAATCTAATTCAAAAACAAATTCTAATCAAATTCGAAAACAAATTTTGAATCAAATTCAAAAACAAATTTGAAAAAATAGAAATCGATTTTCTAAAAAATAAAATAAAATAGAATATAAATTAATAAAGCAATAGAATAAAAAGAAAAGAATAGTAAAGAATAGAATAGAATTGAATAGAATGTAATAAAATAGAACATGACCGTCTTCCGAAATTTGAATTCGGAATAGTATAAATTCGAATTCGAGAATAGATTGGAATATAATTCAAAACAATGGAAACTAAAATAGAAAATAATAGAAAAACAATAGAACAGAATAAAATATAATATATATTATATTTTATTCTATTCTGTTCTATTGTTTTTCTTTTCTCTTCTTTTCTATTCTATTCTAATCTTTTCTATCCTAATTTGAATTCACTCTATATGAAATTCAAATTTCTTAGAGAATGAAATCGAATTTGAATAGAAAAGATTAGAATAGATTAGTTTCGAATTCAATTCTTTTTTTACCGTATTCAAAAAAGGTTGATCAAATTTTTAAAAAAAACTATCAAATTCGAAAAAATTCTACTGCATTCGAAAAAAATTTGACTGAATTCGCAAAAGTAAACTATATATAACCATTTTCCAAAATTCGAATTTCGTAGCATGAAATTGTCAGGCTAGAGCATATAACAGGTAACAGTTCAGGTGTTCTGATTATGCAAAGAGTTCAAGGAACAAGAGCACATACCATGAGCAGAGCAGGTCAGCTGGGACTTGTAGTTCACCGCTGTAGATGTAGGTCGATGTTTGCTGGACCTTGTAGTTCACCACTGCAGATGAGGATAGATGGTGTCTGGTGTTGTAGTTCACCGCTGCAGGTGAGGATAGATGTCTGGTCCTTGTAGTTCACCGCTGCAGATGTTACTAGTGGAATCAGGCAAAACGTAGTCTAGGCAAGCTGGGTCATACACAGGAAGATCAGAGTCCAAACGGTACCGAATCAGAAGCAAGCAAACAGGGTCAAACGAGCCGGGTCATACACGAAATACACAGAGCAGATATCAACTGGATCAAAGACAAGGTAAACTCTAACACGAGCAATGATTGAATGCTGTTGCAAGTTATTTAAAGGTCAGCTGGCCAATCATTGTTGTTTCCCAGGTAAAGGCTGTGTCAGGTGAGTTGTGCTGGGTCCTAAAGGGATCCTAGTACTGACAGTACCCCCCCCCTTTCTCGAGGGGTTGCTCCTGCACCCCCAGGCTTACTTGGATAACGAAGATGGAACTTCTTCTTAAGTCGGTCAGCATGAAGATCACGAGCTGGGACCCAAGATCGATCCTCTGGGCCGAAACCTTTCCAATGAACGAGATATTGTAAGGAATTGCGCACTCGTCTGGAATCAAGAATAAATGCCACTTCATATTCCTGACTGTCCAACACATCCACAGGTTCTGGTTCATTTACTTGGAGGCTGGAATGAACAGGTTTCAACAATGAAACATGAAAGACATTTGGAATGCGCATGGATGGGGGGAGTTTTAATCTATAGGATACAGGATTAACAATCTCCGAAATTTCATAGGGCCCGATGAATTTTGGGCCAAGTTTTTTAGATGGAACATGCAGGGACAGATTCCTAGATGATAGCCACACTTTGTCACCAACTTTATATCCTGGTGCCTTTGAGCGCCTCTTGTCCGCCATTTTCTTAAAAGCCTGCACAGAGCGAAAAATAGCATGATTGACATCGGACCAGATTTTGGAGAAATTTTCAATTTTGGTGTTGGCATCTGGCACATCAGAGGGTGGAAGATCAAAGGAGCACACACGAGGATGCAACCCGTAAACACAGAAGAAGGGAGAGGTCCCTGTAGATGTGCTGGCACAATTATTAAAGGCAAATTCTGCCCATGGCAGGACGTTGACCCACTCCACCTCATCATTGGCCATCAGACAACGTACCATCTTCTCTAGAGTCTGATTAGTCCTTTCTGTTTGGCCGTTTGTCTCAGGATGATATGCTGAAGAATATGATAACTTAATCCCCAGCTGAGAGCAAAGGGCCTTCCAAAACTGGGCTATAAACTGAGAGCCACGGTCTGAGACAATGTTGATTGGTGCCCCATGGAGCCTGAAAACATGTTTAATGAATAAAGATGCCAGTTCTTTAGCAGATGGAAGTTTCAGAAGCGGAACAAAGTGGGCCATTTTACTGAACCTGTCTACCACCACCCAGATCGTGGAACATCCCTGGGACGGAGGCAAGTCAGTGATAAAGTCCATAGATAAATGGGTCCAGGGACAGGTAGGTATTGGTAGAGGACGTAGGAGACCGGGCGGCTTAGAGGTACTGCTCTTGCTTCTGGCACAAACTTCACAGGCCTGGACGAAGGCTAACACATCCTGCCTGATCGATGGCCACCAGAGGTTGCGAGAGATAATTTCAAAAGTTTGTCTAAACCCCGGATGTGCTGCAGGTTTTGATGCATGTACCTGTTGCAATACCTGCAAACGAAGAGCCAGGGGCACAAAAAGCATACCGGAGGGAGTGGAGGGAGGGGCTTCAGCCTGTGCAGGTAACAAGGCCTCAGAGATGTCAGTCTGGGTGAAAGCCAAAATCCTATCCTCAGAGATAATGGGTTGTGGAGGAAGCGGAGGAGGAGACTCTGAAAGAAAGCTGCGAGACAAGGCATCAGCCTTAATGTTTCTTGGTCCTGGTAAATATGAAATTGTGAAGTCAAATCTGGAGAAGAACAATGACCACCTGGCTTGACGTGAGTTCAGTCTTTTAGCAGAACGGATGTATTCAAGGTTTTTGTGGTCAGTCAGAACTATGAATGGATAGCGAGCTCCCTCCAGCCAATGTCTCCATTCCTCCAAAGCGAGCTTTATGGCTAGAAGTTCTCTGTTGCCTATATAATAATTGCGCTCTGCTGGGGAATATTTCCGAGACAAGAAGGCACAGGGGTGGATGGCAGCATTTACAGGATCCTTTTGTGACAAAAGCGCCCCCACCCCTACTTCAGATGCATCTACCTCCACAATAAAAGGTAGCTCAGGAACAGGATGGCGTAGGATTGGTGCAGAGGTAAAGGCTTTCTTTAACTGAGTGAAGGCTGCCTGGGCTTCAGTAGTCCATTTAAAGGTAGTCGGAGTCTTCCTGGTGAGAGAGGTGATGGGATGTGCAATGGTGGCAAAGTTCTTAATGAATTTTCGATAGAAATTTGCAAAGCCCAGGAAGCGCTGAACTGCCTTTAGGTCTGAAGGTGGTGCCCAGTCTAAAATGGCTTGAATCTTGGCTGGGTCCATGGTGAGGCCTGTGTCAGAAGTTAGGTAGCCTAGGAAAGGTACTTGTTTAACATGGAATGAACATTTCCCAGGCTTTACAAAAAGGGAGTGAGTCTTTAATCGGGCCAATACTGAGCAGACATGTTTCTGATGTGTTTCAAGATTGGGAGAATATATCAAAATGTCGTCTAAATATACAAGCATGAAGCGACCCAACATGTCACGGAAAATGTCATTCATAAAGTTCTGAAAGACAGCTGGTGCATTTCTGAGACCGAAAGGCATGACAAGACATTCGTAATGACCATCCTTGGTGTTAAAGGCTGTCTTCCACTCGTCGCCTGCACGTATGCGCACCAGATTATAGGCTCCCCTTAAGTCCAGTTTGGAGAAGATTTTGGCTCCCTGGATTTGAGAGAACAATTCTGTGATGAGAGGAAGAGGATACCGATTGGGAACAGTTATTTTATTTAGACCTCTGTAATCAACACAAAGTCTCAGTCCCCCATCCTTCTTTGGGACAAAGAAGCATCCTGCTCCTGCGGGAGAAGTGGAGGGACGGATGAAACCCTTAGCTAGGTTTTCCTGGATGTATTCTTGCAAGGCAAGATTCTCTGGCTCAGACAGTGGAAAGACTCTCCCTCGAGGAGGTGTAGTGTCAGGCAAGAGGTCATTGGGACAATCATAACTGCGATGAGGTGGTAAAGTGTCAGCAATCCCTTTAGAAAACACATACCAAAAGTCCTTATAACAAAGTGGAATCTGTTCCATTCCCACTTGACAGGTAGCCAGTCGAACAGGGTGCTGGATGCAGTTCTGCTTACACTGATCGGACCAAGTCAGAATATCTCCTGTTCGCCAGTCAATTACAGGATTGTGCTTCTGAAGCCAAGGAAGGCCTAGGATAAAAGGAGTGGATGGAGAGTCAATGACAAGACATGAAATCTTCTCCCAATGCAAAGCCCCCAATTGTAACTGGAAAGGTTTGGTGGCTTGGAGCACTAGATCTTGTGAGAGAGGCCGATTATCCACGGAAATCAGGCGGACTGGGCATTCTAGAGCATGAGTTTCCAAGGACAAAGAGGTAATCAGAGTCTTATCAATAAGATTCTCAGCGGCTCCAGAATCTACCAAGGCCAGCAGTTCATGAGCCCCTGTCCCAAAGTGAATGACAGCTGGTAAAAGAATACGCTTGTCCCCCTGGGGAGATGAGAGCAGACCTAAGGTAACCTCCCCGCAATTACCCAGGTCCTGGAGTTTCCCGGACGTGTAGGGCACGAACGGAGCATATGACCCTTGAGGCCACAATACAAGCAGAGTCCCATGTTACGCCGGCGCGTGTGTTCCTGGGCAGATAACCGGGTGGAGCCTAACTGCATAGGTTCTTCCTCAGATTTGGCACTGGAGGTGGAATAGTCAGTCGGCAAGGGAGGTATATAGTTTGCCACAGCTGTAGTTTGTTCTCGTCTCCTCTCTCGCTGGCGGCGGTCAATTCTAATGGCTATACTCATAGCCTCCTCCAGTGAGGCTGGGTAGGAGAAGTTGACCAGAGCATCCTTAATTGCATCTGAAAGGCCCATTCTAAACTGGCTGCGGAGTGCTGCATCATTCCAGCCAGATTCCGGGGCCCACCTGCGAAACTCTGAGCAATACATTTCAGCTGTGGTAGTTCCTTGCTTTAAGTTACGCAGGGTTGATTCTGCAGTAGCAGCACGATCTGGATCATCATAAAGCAACCCTAGGGCTTCAAAGAAGGCATCTACTGTTAGCAAGGCTGGGTGGTTTGGTTCCAGGTTAAAGGCCCAAGCCTGGGGGTCACCCTGTAGTAGAGAAATAATGATTTGAACCCTCTGAGTTTCAGGGCCAGACGAGGATGGTCTTAACTTGAAATATAATTTGCAACTGTTTTTAAAGTTGCAAAACCCTTTACGGTCACCAGAAAACCGGTCAGGCAAAGGAATTTTTGGTTCAGATGGAGTTTTTGTAGCAGTGGTAATAGAAGGAGATTGCGCCTTGGTGAGCTCTGTGGCCATTTCCTGAACTTGATGGGATAAGCGGCAAAGTTCCTGTGCAAACAACTGAGCCTGCTCAGGATCCATGATAGGTTTCCTTTATTATGTATGGCTCGTGTTAATGTCAGGCTAGAGCATATAACAGGTAACAGTTCAGGTGTTCTGATTATGCAAAGAGTTCAAGGAACAAGAGCACATACCATGAGCAGAGCAGGTCAGCTGGGACTTGTAGTTCACCGCTGTAGATGTAGGTCGATGTTTGCTGGACCTTGTAGTTCACCACTGCAGATGAGGATAGATGTCTGGTCCTTGTAGTTCACCGCTGCAGATGTTACTAGTGGAATCAGGCAAAACGTAGTCTAGGCAAGCTGGGTCATACACAGGAAGATCAGAGTCCAAACCGTACCGAATCAGAAGCAAGCAAACAGGGTCAAACGAGCCGGGTCATACATGAAATACACAGAGCAGATATCAACTGGATCAAAGACAAGGTAAACTCTAACACGAGCAATGATTGAATGCTGTTGCAAGTTATTTAAAGGTCAGCTGGCCAATCATTGTTGTTTCCCAGGTAAAGGCTGTGTCAGGTGAGTTGTGCTGGGTCCTAAAGGGATCCTAGTACTGACAGAAATCGAATTCGAATAGAAAAGATTAGAGTAGAATAGAAAATAATAGAAAAGAATAAACTAGAAAAACAATATAACAGAATAGAATAAAATATAATATATATTTTATTTTATATTTAATTCTATTTTGTTCTATTGTTTTTCTAGTCTATTCTTTTCTATTATTTTGTATTCAAATCTTTTCTATTCAAATTCAAATTCATTCTATACGAAATTTGAACTTCTGAAGCCATCTTCCGAAATTTGAATTTCGTATAGAATGAATTTGAATTTGAATAGAAATGATTACAATAGAATAGAAAAGAAAATAATAGAAAAGAATAGCATAGAAAAACAATAGAACAGACTAAAAAGTAAATATTATATATAAATATTTTTTTTTATTCTGTTCTATTGTTTTTCTTTGCTATTCTTGTCTTTTATTTTCTATTCTATTCTAATCTTTTCTATTCAAATTAATTCTATACAAAATTTGAATTTTGGAAGATGGCTTCTGAAGTTCGAATTTCGTATAGAATGAATTTGAATATATATATATAATATTTTTTTTCTATTCTGTTTTATTGTTTTTCTGTTATTTTCTATTCTATTCTAATCTTTTCTATTCAAATTCATTTTATATGAAATTCAAATTTTGGAAGATGTTATTTATATATATTATATTTTTTCTATGCTGTTCTATTATTTTCTATTTTATTCTAATCTTTTCTATATTAATGCAAATTCATTCTATACGAAATTTGATTTTCGGAAGATGGCTTCCGAAATTCGAATTTCATATAGAATTATTTCGAATTCGAATAGAAAAGATTAGAATAGAAAAGAATAAAAAAGAATAGCATAGAAAAACAATATAACAGCATAGAAAAAATATAATATATAACATCTATCGAAATCCGAATTTCGTATAGAGTAAAATCAAATTCGAATAGAAAATATTAGCATGGAAAAGAAAATAATAGAAAAGAATAGCATAGAAAAACAATAGAATAGAATAGAATAAAATATAATATATATATTATATTTTTTCTATTCCGTTCTATTGTTTTTCTATGCTATTCTTTTCTATTATTTTCTAATCTTTTCTATTTAAATTTTAGAAATTTCAGAAATTCTGAAATTCTAATTTCAGAAAAAGATATATATATATATATATATATATATATATAAATAGCCAATCTATATATATATATATATATATATATATATATATATATATATATATATATATATATATATAGATATATAATATGTTTTTTCTGTTCTGTGCTATTATTTTTCTATGCTATTCTTTTCTAGTATTTCGATTCTATTCTAATCTTTTCTATTCAAATTCGATTTTATTCTATACGAATTTTGGAAAATGGTTATATATAGTTTACTTTTTCAAATTCGGTCAAATTTTTTCGAATGTGGTAGAATTATTTCAAATTTGATAGTTTTTTTCGAATTCGGTAGACTTTTTTTCGAATGCATACGTATTTTCGAATACGAAATGAAACGAATCCTGAAAATGAATGTAACGAATGCAACGAATTTAACTAAACGAATTTAGTTAAATAACGAATTGAAACTAAACAGAACAAATTTTTTCATCCTGCGCATGTCTACTGCTGAGTGTCCTCTTCTTAAACTGAATCAAGTTTGCATTTCATTCCAGTTCATCTAGACAACAAACTTCTTTTAATACAAATAGGCCTGAACAAATGTTGATCCTTGGAATGCCGTACCCCAAAATTCTTCTGCAGACTTTTTACAAATTTACTCATGATTTTGGCCTTTCTCACATTTGGGTTTCTGTACGGTCCATATTTCCCATCATAGTCGGCCCTCTTCAAGTTCTCCACCATCTCACCAAAGGACAAATTTGAGGCCTTAAATCTCCTGGATCGTGATGTTTGTGGCTCTGGGCTTTCCTCCTCATTGCTGCTCTCCACTGCATGCACCTGCTCTGTCTCAGCCATGTGCTCTCCCACTGCGCCGAAAGAGAAGGGGCGGGGAATATACTAGAAAGAAGGTCAGGGGCCGGCGAAGTTTCACGCATGCGCAGTGTATATAAAGTGTAACACGCGTGCGTCGTATGTACGATTTGTGAGCGGAGGACGGAGTAGCGTAAGCGCTGATCGTGCTAACGAAGGTGCAATTTTAACTTGGGGAATCAGTGGCCTATACTGCTTTTAGATTGAGGCCTATATTGGGACAAGATTAGGAGAGTTTAGCCTGACATTAGGGTTTGTCTTGTGTTGTGTCTTGCAGATAAAATGGATAGATTCAATGATCATGACTTCCTCCCCAACTTCACTGATAAATACAGGAAGCTGCCCTGTCTGTGGCAGGTGAAACACCCTTTTTATAATGATAAAATAAAGAAGAAGGCAGCACTGGATCAATTGCTGGAATTGGTGAAGCCAGTGATTCCCACGGCAACCATCCCCTATTTGAAATGCAAAATTGGTGGCCTGAGGAGCACATATAATAGGGAGTGCAAAAAGGTCCAGGATTCCATGAGATCAGGAGCAGCAGCAGATGATGTTTATTTTTCCAGGCTCTGGTACTATGACAAACTGCGGTTTTTGTCAGACCAGACTGAAATCAGGCCATCACTCTCAACCCTTCCTTCCACTCTTCATTCCCCTCTTCCTTCTACCTCAGATGAGGCTTCAGGAGTCCAACCTGGGCCTTCCACCCAGGAAGAAGTGGAGGAGCCCAGCTTGAGCCAGGTATAGCATTGTTCAACATATTTCTTGTAAAAAATTAATGCTGTTAACTAGATGTTATTACTGATCACTAATTTCTATCAATAGACAGTAGTAGCCAAAAATGATTGGGATAAGAATGACAAATGCTGGGGTCAGAAGGATAGTCTTTTCTATTTGTTAACATTCAATTTGCAACAGTCTTGAGCTCAAAATTGTGTGTGATTGATGACCAAAAAACTAAAACTATGTTACATTTTCATACACAGAAAAGTCTCAGCCAGGAGGAGGGCATGGAAAGTCTTAGCCAGGAGGAGGCCATGGAAAGTGGCAGCCAAGAGGTGGGCATGGAAAGTGGCAGCCAGGAGGTGGCAGTGGAAAGTGGCAGCCAGGAGGTGGCCTTGCCCAGTAACCTGACCGAATCGCAGGTTCATCCCCTCCGCCTTCCAACAAAAAGGCCCAGGAAGGGGAGTAACGTGGAGGAGTCAGCGCTTTCTTTGATTCAGCAGGCTACTGTGGCCCTCAAAACCACCCCCAATCTTCAAGAGGCCTATGCCTGCATGGTAGCCAGCAAAATGCAGGAAATGGAGGTGGGCCAATGTCTCATTTGTGAGGAAGTCATGTATCAGGCCCTAAATAAGGGGGTGATGGGGGAAATCACAAAAAAAGTCACGTATGTAAGTTGGACCATACTCCTCCTCCACCTCCTGCCACGACTCCAACACCACAGCCACAGCCTGGAAGGAAGCGTGGAAGGAAGACAAGAGTGTGATGTCCTGGGTTCGGTCTGGTCTGACAAAAGACGCAGGCTGTTGTAGGACCACAGCCTGAGGGCATTTATGTCATCTGCTGCTGCTCCCGATCTCTCAGAGTCCTGATTGACTCGGACCGGATTGTGCTCCCTATTAAATGGACTCCTCAGGCTACCAATTTGGCCTGTCAAATAATTGATGTCTGCCCTGGGGTACAAAGGCTTTGCCAACTTCAACAGTTTATCCACCGTTGCCTTCCTCTTTATTTTGTTATGACCCCTAATAAATGTCTAGTTTTTTTTCACTACTAATACTTGGCTATGTGTTTTAGTTCAAAAAGGACAGTTTGTTTGTGAGTAGGCAGGTACATTTCAAAAATACAATGTCAAATTAACAAGGGACACCAACACGAACCAATCTCCTTGAGGTTAAAAAATATAAGATAATAATGGTGTTGTGGTAACTTGACAAAATGACAAATTATATTATGGAGATCACTAGAAAAAAAACATTAAAAAAAAATCAGGAGATCTTGATAAAAAAAAAAAAAAAAGGAGATCACTAAAAAAAAAAAACGAAACATTATTCTGGAGATCTGGTCGAAAAAAAAAATAAAGATTATTCAGGAGATCACGAGAAATAATAAAGAAATCAGTTTGTCAGAACTCTGTGTGAATATCAGCAACAAAACAACTTCATTATTCTAGCATTATAAAGAAGAAGAGAATGCGCTGCATTAAAAGATTTAAAAATTTGTAGTGTGACGAATGTGCTATCTCCATTACGAACGCTAGTTTTACCAGACCGAGCACTTCCGTCTCGTAATTGATTCAGAGCATGCGTGAGTTTTGTGCATCGGAATTGTCTGAAGTTATGACAACGGATTTTGTTGTGGGAAAATTTGAGATCCAGCTCTCAAACATCTGTTGTCGGAAATTCCGAAACGAAATGTCCGATGGAGCCTACACACGGTCGGAACTTCCGACAACAAGCTCACATCGAACATTTGTGGTCAGAAATTCTGTCTGTACGTGGCATTACTGTAATCATATTTTCTTGAAATATCCATTACATGTCAACCGACATCTGAAGGGTGGATCGCTCTAATACTCAGCACACTAAGCCGCCTGGATTTAGGAATCCATGGCGGCTTCCTCATGGTGGCCACAGCCATCTGCATCACGCCATCTTGCTACTCCGGCGGACATGCGATGTCCGCCTGTGAGGCCTGTGTGTCTGTGGGCCCTGAGTGCACGCCGCCGTTTCGCCACGCTGACGTTGCGCATGCGCAGTCAGGACAGGGGCGTGCACGCAGGGCTTAGAAAACCTGCAGTGGACATGCTCCTGATCTCCCCCTCCATCTCAGGAACTTCTGATAATCATCGGCTGTGCCTGCCATTGGAGGGAGATAACTATATATAGGCATGCCTATGAGACATGGCAACATCCACGGGTTTGAATGCCAGGATGTGTCTCTGCCTCTTGTATGATTGATTTATGCTACTTTACAATGGTAGTTATTACATGCTGAATCCCTGATTGTCTATTACTGTCCTTCCATTTATTCCATTGTTTTTATGGCTATATGGTTAAAAACATCATAGATATATGTACGCATAAACTCAAAACGTCATCAACATTCAGGCCTAATCAAATGATTTGCCAACTGTCTAGCAAGCTACCCATATAGGCTAGTGGTATATTATTTGGATGCCAAGGCGGCAATTTTTGCACATTTTAAAGATTCTGATGTAAGTGTAATGATTTTAAAATTTTTATTAAACCTTACAGTATTACACTATATGCCCTCTTTTCTTCACTTGTCCAAACTTTACTACCTCGACCGTCTTTGACTAAGTAAAGTATGTAGGATCTACATCAAGTGGTGGAGGAGAGGAGATTCCATTCTCTGAGGCACAACCAATCTACATATATGCTGGACAGGAGACACCATCTTGATATACACAGGTGTATTTATCATCTTTATCTGGTGAGTGGGGATCCAGGAGGGGAGCACAGGAAGTCACCAAGATTATATCAACGTGTCACCAGCCCAGTACCTCACACTTGATGAACTTTGTTGATTGCACCTTATTTTGTACTTTTTTTTAACTTTATTGAATGCACTTTTTTGCACTTTGTTATACATGTTGTCATATGACACATATTTGATGCGAGTATATGTACATTTATGATTTAGAGAGGCAGTGCTGAGTATAAATTTTCTGTTGTCATATTATATACATAGTCCAACCACAGCCTTGAGATTGGACATTATTTGAATCATATCTATCACTCGCAATGTGAATTTAGACTACTTTTAATCTGCTTGATTAGTCCTATACGGTTTTGTTAACGATGGCTAAATTAGATAGAGGCCCGGCCTATGAACAATCAATATAGTCTCTCAACATATATATATATATATATATATATATATATATATATATATATATATATATATATACACAGTATCTCACAAAAGTGAGTACACCCCTCACATTTTTGTAAATATTTTATTCTATCTTTTCATGATACAATGTAAAGTAGTGAGTATGCAGTTTGTATAACAGTGTAAATTTGCTGTCCCCTCAAAATAACTTAAAACAGCCATTAATGTCTAAACCGCTGGCAACAAAAGTGAGTACATCCCTAAATGAAAATATCCAAATTGGGCCCAAAGTGTCAATATTTTGTGTGGCCACCATTATTTTCCAGCACTGCCTTAACCCTCTTGGGCATGGATTTCACCAGAGCTTCACAGGTTGCCACTGGACTCCTCTTCCACTCCTTCATGATGACATCACGGAGCTGGTGGATGTTAGAGACTTTGCACTCTCCACCTTCCGTTTGATGATACCCCACAGATGCTCAATAGGGTTTAGGTCTTGAGACATGCTTGGCCAGTCCATCACATTTACCCTCAGCTTCTTTAGCAAGGCAGTTGTCATCTTGGAGGTGTGTGTTGGGGTCATTATCATGTTGGAACACTGCCCTGCGGCCCAGTCTTCGAGGGGAGGGAATCATGCTGTGCTTCAGTATGTCACAGTACATGTTGGCATTCATGGTTCCCTCAATGAACTGTAGCTCCCCAGTGCCAGCAGCACTCATGCAGCCCCAGACCATGACACTCCCACTATCATGCTTGACTGTAGGCAAGACACACTTGTCTTTGAACTCCTCACCTGGTTGTTGCCACGCGCTTGACACCATCTGAACCAAATAAGTTTATCTTGGTCTCATCAGACCACAGGACATCCAGTAACCCATGTCCTTAGACTTCTTGTTTTCTGCAAACTGTTTGCGGGCTTTCTTGTGCATCATCTTTAGAAGAGGCTTCCTTCTGGGACGACAGCCATGCAGACCAATTTGATGCAGTGTGCAGCGTATGGAGTGAGAACTGTCAGGCTGACACCCCACCCCTTCAACCTCTGCATTATTGCTGGCAGCACTCATACTTCTATTTCCCGAAGACAACCTCTGGATATGACACTGAGCATGTGCACTCAACTTCTTTGGTGAGGCCCGTTCTGTGTGGAACCTGTCCTGTTAAACCGCTGTATGGTCTTGGCCACTGTGCTGCAGCTCAGTTTCAGGGTCTTGGGAATCTTCTTATAGCCTAGGCCATCTTTATGTAGAGCAACAATTCTTTTTTTAGATCCTCAGAGAAATCTTTGCCATGAGGTGCTATGTTGAACTTCCAGTGACCAGTATGAGAGAGTGAGAGCCATAACACCAAATTTACCACACCTGCTTCCCATTCACAGCTGAGACCTTATAACACTAACAAGTCACATGACACCGGGGAGGGAAAATGGCTAATTGGGCCCAATTTGGACATTTTCACTTAGAGGTGTACTTACTTTTGTTGCCAGTGGTTTAGTCATTAATGGCTGTGTGTTGAGTTATTTTGAGGGGACAGCAAATTTACACTGTTATACAAGCTGTACACTCACTACTTTACATTGTAGCAAAGTGTAATTTCTTCAGTGTGACACCAGCCTTACAGTGTTTTTCATCATCTTCTCAACAATTATCTTGTATTATTGAGTGCAGGTAGGATACGTACGTATATACAGTTTGATCGTGTATTTTTTTTACATGTTTTTTCATTTTTGTACCATTACAGTAACATTTCTGTATGTACTTTGCTGCACAGCTTTTATAAATCCTTCTATAGGAATGATGTAGGCTAGTTGAATTTTCTTATTCAATACGCCCCTCATTATAATCTATTACTTCTTACTTACAGGGCCACGCCCTCTGCTGGCTTCAGTATTATCAGTGGTCCAATGCCTCTCATGTCAGTTCGGCTGTACTCAATCTTCAGTTGATGGTATATCTAAATATGCTGTGAAAGGCAAACTACCTTCACGGGCAGGCCTCTGGAGACACACTTCTGGTTATATTTCTTGTTTTTAAATAGCTTTATTGGAATGTTTTGCCCACGATATCTCCAGTTAATATGTGAGTCTATACATCTTTCATTATTGTTGTAATATACATGTTATAAACAATAATGTTCATCATACTATTTTGTATACTCTGCTATTTGACCTTTTGTTATTAATTATATAGATTAGAGATGTATGATTATAGAAAAAAGAATCCCCCTTGCATTGGGATTTTGACAGACCACCAACTCTTGAGATAAAAAATATATGTTTTATTGATATGCTTAAAAAGACATGAAAGCGTCTATAACATACAGAATAAAAAAATCATTCCATACAAAATTAATTCAAAATCAAAACAGAGAATATATACAAGGTGAAAATAGTGGATGTACTCTCATGGGGGTAGTGTACCCCAATACCCGACGCGTTTCTGGTACCTTCATCAGGGGTTTGAGAGTTGTGAGTATTTTATACATGTATGGATTCTTTGTATATTTGTAGAATCCATAATATTATTTTTTTCAGTATCATAATAACATAGGTTTCAGTATTCACATATTACACCAATTAGAAGTAAGCTAATAATATATTAAATGTCTCTGGAATGTCTCTGGAATAAGACAAAGAGTTATTATGCTATCTATTTAGAAAAAGGATTCTCACTGTGTGAACACTTTAATCCAAACGTAACTTGAGAAAAAATAAAGCTCTGGTTTAGGGAAAGTAAAGAATAAGAGAAGACAAGAAAGATTAAGTAGGAAAAAAGAGATGATAGGAAAGAGAATAGATGAGATAAAAGAAAAGAAGGATAGGTAGAAGAATAGAAGGTAAAAGGAGGGGAAAGGGGGGGGGGGGATTTGCTGGCATGCATGTCAGTACACCGAAAAGGGTGAATTATTGAAAGTTATATATTAAATGGCTAAGTTTAATTGACAGATTTAAGGGGTTTGTGTTATAAGGTCCTTATATGAGGAGGTGGACTGAAATTTTATCCAAGAATCCCAGTTTAGATGCGTTTCCTGAAGGAAGGCAATGGAACATGTGGCTTGTTTTAGTTCACAAAATATTTGGTGTCGCTTAGCAGCGACATTAAGACCCCTGACATTATAAGATATGATCTTTAACGTAGCCATTGTTAAAATAAAATGTGATCTTTCAGCCTATCTTGCCATGCATGCCAGCAGGGAGGGGGGAGTGGAGGGGGAAGGAAAGAGAGAGGTTATTATGAGAGAGAGATGAAGAAAGAAGTAAGAAGATAAGCATATACAGAAAGTACATACTTGAATTAAAGAACTTGTGGGAAACAGATGAATAACACGCAGAAATCTGCAGTGGTCCCATTGGGGAAGGAGAGAGCGAGAGGCCATCCCAATCCCTGAACAGGGATAGAATAGGGCAACTTTAAGGCTGTTCACACTCGCCAACCCCAGAAGGAGATGGGGATGGGGTTATGCTCTAGGGAAGGGGTAGTGAGGGAAGTGCGCCCCGACAGCACACGGCCTGTGAAAAACGAATAACTTATACCTATAAGTAAATAATTAGTTCCAGTTAGAAATATGGGAATTATATATGCAGAACCAGGATCATAATAAACAGTATGTATCCTACAAAGTAGCACAGATGTAGACCAAACTGAAACGTGAACCAAATAACAAAAGAAAAAGGAAAAAATTAAACATTGGTCAGCTTAATGGTAAGGCAGCTTTGGCCATGTATAATCAGACAAGAGTAGAAAAAACTGCGGCCAAAATCTGACTCTGTAGAAAAAAAACCCAGTAGGAGAAAGATTGTTCACATTAATGACAACAGTATGGATGAGAAAGTATATATTTCAACCATGTTTTTGTGCAGAGCCTGGGAGAGAAGTATGTCTTTTCTTTGAGGGGGTTTTTCTCCAAAGAGGATCCATTGGGCATGAGGATTTGGGGATTGGATCCTGCCAGCCTGGGAGCTCCAAGGGCGAAAGATGAAGATCCTGCAAGAAAGTAGGGAGTTCCTCAGGAAATCTTAGTGTATGGGAGCGGCCATTTTTTGTGGCAATCAGGCAGGCAGGGAAGTCCCATCTGTATGTGATCCCGTCAGAGTGTAATTGATCAAGGAGCAGTTTTAGGGCTCTAAGATGGTCCAAAGTATCCTTGGAGAGGTCTGGGTATATGGTGATGACTGCCCCGTCAAAGTCAATGTTAGGCAAGCCCCGCATCTTCATCATGATAGCATTTTTATCTTCAAAGTAATGCAAGCGGCAGATAACATCCCTGGGCTGGTCTGAGTTAGCATTACGGGGTCTTAAGGCACGGTGCACACGGTCGAAGAGCAGTGGTTCAGTGACAGGGTTGCCCAGGTTGGTATTAAAAGTACCTCTTATAGAAGGTTCAAGATCACTATCTCCAGTTGCCTCTGGCAGACCTCTGACACGTATATATTATTTCTGCGGTTACGGTTCTCGAGATCTTCGAGCTTATACAAAGAGGCCCTATGGGCAAATGCCAGCTGGGTAACAGTGTCCTGCAATTCTTTAATGGCTAAGGCTTGTGTGTCCTGCCGTCGCTCAGTTTCTTCCACTCTGACCAGGATATGTGACATATCAGATCTAACAGCAGTTATTTCTTTTTTAATGGATTTCTCCAAACTGTGAAACATACCTGCAAGTTCTTTTTTGAGACCGCTCATGAGTGTAGTCATTTCGGAACCTGCGGGGGATCCAGGATCATCCATAAGGTCCGAGCAATAAGAGGAGGCCGGAGAGCTCTCCCTCACCGAGGCAGTGTGGGATGATAGAGAGGCGCTTGTTCTCGAGGTTCGGGCTTGGTCACCACGTGCATTGGCTAAGTATTGCTGAATGGAACCTGTAGAAACTGGAATAGACAGTGATCTTTTGCCTTGACGTTTAACTAAGGCAGACCAAAGTTTAGGTGTTTTGGCATAGCTGGAACTATATGGCCGATAGCTGTAAAGGGCACCCCCACTCACATCTGATCGATATCAAGCATATATCAAAATATTGTTATCATGTAGAGGGATTCCCATGTAGATAGTATGCAGAGAGCTTCACTTCAACAGCCACAGAGTGGAACAAGGAAGGATTGTTTTGATTAAAATTTATAGGAACAGAAGCTGTGCAGGTAATGGGTCAGCTGAGAATGAGTTAGGGAGTACAAAGATGGCCGCCTGCTTCCAAAGGTAGGCCGGGACCGCGGACTTTCCTAGCGGTAGTGGCCGGCCTGGGGGCTGCTATAATATGTAGGCCTAAAAAGGCTCTGCAAGGACCCAAATTCGAGGTCACAGCAAAAGGTGTATGTCCCAGCACTATAGGGGGGATCCAGCTGATGAGTAAGTACTTTAAGAGAGCTGTGGTGAGGCAGACAGTAGAACAGATTGGTAAGGGGAGTATGAGGAGCACCAAGATGGCCGTCGACTTCCAGGAGCAGGCCGAAGCCGCAGACTTTCCTGACGGCTGTATCCAGACGGATGAGCGCCACTTTTTATGGGCCTAAAACGTCTCTGTAAGGCACAAAATTCGGGGCCCGATGGTATGATAGTCTATAGGCACTATTAATGGAGCCGGCAGGGCAAGGAATATACAGATAGCACTTTACTCACTGTGTCCCCGTGATGCCGAGGCTGGGCCGGCAGGCCGCAAGATGGCGTCTGGTTGAGGGAAGCCGGCGGCAGATGAAGGGGTCCCCAGGCAGTATTGCACCATCTCACGAGCCCTCCGTGTCATCCGATGGTGGCCTGACCAGGAGAAGAAGTCTCTCTTATCCTCCGGTCCATGGGAGAGGAGAGCGGCAGGCTTCGGTCACAAAGCAGGCCCCAAGATGGCGGCGGAAGCACAGGGCTCAGGTCTGACTGCAGGCCAAGAATCAAAGATAGCAGCAAGTACGCTTAATACCTCGCGGGGACAGCAGCAGAAGGAAGCCAGTCGCTTTTGGTGTCAAGATGAAGCTTTAAAAGCTTGAAATGAGCGAGGATGGCTGTGGATTCCTGTACTCTAGACGGAGCTCAGCCTCCACACGTCCTCTCTGTTGCTCGACCAGACACGCCTCCTCTAAAGGATCAGACATTGCTGTTTTTATGGTACTTATTGTGTTCAATAAAATATATGTTTTCTATATAAATTATGTTAGTGCCTTTAAAGTCCACCTAGGGGATTCTCCTTTTTTTCTAGTTAATTTGGATGTGGCACCCCACAGGAACACCTCACGGATATAATTATTATACATAGAAATCAGTACAAAGTATTGTCATGAGATATCCATCTGCAGAGAAGGGATTATACAATAAACTGGAGTAAGGTGTAACAAGAAATAATGAACGTTATGGGTGATTAGACCTTCACATATACAATTAGTTATGTCATCTTCACAGGTAATATAAATCCATAACGTGCTGTAGTGTCCCTAATGTTACATTTCAGTGAGTTCTCTCATTAGAGAAGTGTCGAGGTGTTGAGACCCATGAAGTACTTCTGCTATGTTATTAGAGGTCAAGGGTAGGGGTCCCAAGGAGTGTTGGTGTCTATAGTAGTCGTGTGAGGGCACCTTATGTGGGGTGTCTACTTAGGGATATTTCATACTATCCGGTAGCTGTTGCTTGGTCTGCTATTTCTATATAGGCCAATTGTCTGTGGGACCTCTAGCAATCCCCAGGGAAAAAAGCAAGACCAGCAGGCTTAGTCAATGAATAAGACTCTCAAGGGGGGTGATATAGAGAGTCCGTCATAAAAAATGATTGGGTGGGGGGTGTCTTCTGCTGAGGAGGTATCTTGTTGGAAAGGGGCAGTGTTCAGGACTGTAATGAGTGGAAATGGTGCAAGAAAAAAGTAGTGGATGGAGAGAGGGGATGGGGGTAAAGGGAGATCCTTTCCTCTTCCTCCGCACTGTTATCGTACGTCTTCAGATATTACTAAGACAATAGTTGGGAGTATTCGGCAGTCATTTGGAAGTGATGCCAGCAAGCCCAACAGAAGGTTTTTTTACCTTTAATTGAATAAAAATTTGTTTTTGTTTTTTCACAATATTTTTTACATACTGTCACTGTCCCCAGAGCAGTACAGCGCCACCATATGACTGGCATGGGGGTGATCAGGGACACTGAAAGGTGACAGTATGTCAAAAAAAATATGTTTTTTGTTTTTTTTTGTGACTAGAACAGTACAGTGTTACCATAGTGAGTAAATAATAAAAGGAACAACTCGTGTCTAGTATAAATGGTTAAATATCAGATGATCAAAAAATGATTCATCCTAAGGACGGGCTACCTCCCATGTAGGAAAAAACACTGAACAAAATAAGCAAAGAGGGGGGGGAGAGGGAATAAGGAAAACCCTCCCCAACCCCCTAGAAAGCTAACAAAGGGGAGAAGCAACCACGTGATAATGATCGAATTGAAAAACCTTTATTAGAAAAAGCATGAAGGCAGTTGTAAAAAAAGAGGGTGAGAAAAGGAGCCCTCTTGCGTGGTGACACGCAGGTGGGGTCCACTCCCCCGCGATATCAAATGTGTGTGGATGACAATTCACAAAAATAGACTGTGAACATGGATATAAAACAACGTTGAATATAAAAACAACAACAACAACAACACTGGTGGGCTGCCCCTAACTGTAACCCCCCCACCCTCACATAAACACCCACAGTCTCAGTCACTGTACCCCTCTGTGGAAGTGATCTGGATTTATTTTTACACACTATGATTGATGATCACTGTTATAAGCAATCATTTTAATGAATGGCATCCATTCATTTATTGTGTACTATTGTGAAATTGTGATTAGCCACATGCAAATGTGTTCCTAAAAAGGTATATAAAACTGAATGGGACCTTATTTGTGCCTCTAAGAAGTATAAATAGATGAAAAACAATTAATGAAAAAATACATTTTATTTTATTCAGTATAAAAACAGTTAATAATACATTACAGTTAATACAGTTGAAATGCATTCAGGGTGTGCAAATCCCCGATTTTAACAGAGTTATGGCCTATGCGTTTCGCGGACGAAGCCGCTTCGTCAGGGCCTTTGAGAATGGCACTATGTGATCACGTGTAGATTCTACAAATAGAGCATATTGCATAGATTTATAAAGTTACATCAGTGAGGGCTAGGATATAAAATATATACAGACATTGAAGCATAAATTTATACAAAGGTATGTGTTTAATGAGAAATTGTTAACAATGTTTACTAAACAGCTCTAGATGTTTTATAAAGTATCCAACAGACAAATATAGCTGCATTATCAGTCCACTAGGGGTGTGTATGGCGATGCTAGTCAACGTGTGAGGTTAAGAAGTGATCAACTCTATACTGTTAAATGCTTAAACAGGTAATACTGTGGTTTTATATAAAAAGGAAAAGAATATAAAATAAAAAAAGAGGAAAAAAGTATAATCAAACAACTAATTATATTGGAAGTATATACCCTAAATACTACCAATATAATTAGTTGTTTGATTATACTTTTTTCCTCTTTTTTATTTTTTATTTTATAATTTTATATTTTTATACAATTAAATATATGCAGCATTGTATATTTTATCATTTTCAAGTTAAGTGAATCTTTTCCCATACTTAATATGGCGCCTAGATGCTCGTGACCCAGAACAAGGCTTGTTCCCTTTATATGGTGGTGAGTCATTGCGCTGCCCGTTCCCCATTGACAACTTCAGATGATGACGAAACGCATCTGGGAAGGCACGCACTGACGTCACCACGCCCTCGGAGTAGGAGAACGGGCTCCGCTTATCTTGTATGTCGGCCGGCTTTCGTATGCGCAACTCTGCTGTTTTAACTGTGAGTGACTACATGTTTTATAATAAATATCTAGAAGGTATCACACTATGGCCAGTCTTTCTTTCCTCTGAGCTACCTGGGTTTTCATTGGAATATGTGGATACGTGGACACCGCGAGTGAGCCTGGAGATTTACTCCCTGCTGTCTGAACACCGGGAGCATCAGCAAGCTTAAAGGCCTTGGCTGGGCTATAGCCACTTGCCTTTTTAAGCTTGCCGTCTGGTAAGCTGGATCAACAGCTACGGTGGATTAGCACAATTATCTATAGGCACACGGTGGTGGTGTTTTATGCTCTGAATGGACATTTTTTTCTTGATTTATTTTTTCCTTAATGTCATTCATTAATGGACTTTCATTTTTAGCGCAGTTTCTTATATAATTTTTGAATTTTGGTGTGATCGCACTGTATGCTGCTGCTTATTGTTACGATTTTGTTAGCGCAGTATTCCTACCATTCTAGGCCCCTATATATGCAGAGAAAGAGCATGGTAAACTAAATGGTTAAAAGATGATAATAGTAATAATAGACACCTCCAAAGACAAATGGAGGTGTCAACCACAGCTAAGGGAAAGCAGAACAGAGTAGATGTGAGTATGTGGGGAGTGACAGGGGAGAAACAGCAAGAAAGTGAAAACAGAGGCAAGTCAAGAATGGTGGGGGTAAGGAGAAATGGGAAAAGGGAAAAGAGGAGGGGATGGGAAAGGGAGGGAGGGGAAAGAAAAGGAGGGGAGAGGGAAAGAGGGAGCAGAGAGGGAAAGGGGGAGGGGGAGAGAGAAGAAGAGGGAGAAAGACGTGGAAAAGGGGGGGATGAGGAGTGGGGGAGAGAGAGAAGGGGGAGGAGGAGTGGGGGAGGGAGAGGGGGGAGGGGAAGGGGAAAGGGGGAGGGGAAGGAGGGAGAGAGGAAAAGACGGAAAGGTAAAAAGGCGGGGGAGGGGGAAAGAAGGGAAGGGAAATGAGGGGGTGGGGGGGAGGGAAAGGAGGGAGAGAAGGACAGAAGGAAGGGTAAAGAAAGGGGGGAAAGGGGAGAAGGGAAAGGAGGGAGAGGGAAAGGAGGGAAAGAGAGAAAAAAAGAAAAGGTAAACAGGGGGGGAGGGGAGGGAGGGGAGAGAGGAGGAGGAAGTGCATGGTACTTTCTTACCAAGTGGTTGTGTAGAGATATATAGTAAATGTAAATGAAAAATAAGAAATATAAGTGTAATCCTGGAAAACAGAAAGATTTTTGTTGCTTGGATAGTTGTTTTCAATTAAAGGAGAAGGGGGAGTGTATCACTAAGTCTTGAGAGGATGATCAGAGAAGAGACATCCTAGAGTGGAAAGAAAAAGACTGATTTCACAGATTGCTGGGCATTTAATTTAAACAAGCAACCATGAATTCATGGACAAAGGCTCCCTGAGCATATAAAAAGAAGAACTGTTACGAAGCAATACCCAGAGTGAAGGAAAGATTTACATACCTTAAATCATGCAAAAGCTATGTCTCCTCAGAGTTCCGCATACAAACAAGCAGGTGAGCCACTGAAGAGACACTGAAACAAAGTGTCTTATATAGAGAGACACTAATGCTCTAATTGTCCCGGGAGGGGTGGATCAGTGGGAGGAGATTCCTGGGGTTGTTCGAGTCGCCCGGATAGCACGGAGCTGGAGTAGGCTCTGGGGATCCGGAGGGACAGGGACAAGCCCATCTCAGCACTGATGCCGAGGGGTTCGCATGCCAAGCAATGCATGCAGGAAACACCCCGGTCTGTGTCCTCTCCTGCTATCACATAGTACAGATAGTACCATAGTGTAACACATAATATGACTTGGCATGGCTGGAAGATTGGTGAAAACAGTACAAACTGCATTTTTTTTCCTAAATATATGCACTTATGGAAAAAGAATTCTTTAATGGGGTAGAATATTAGGGGTATAGTGTTTTCCAGAACTACAGAGGAAAAAGATTTGGAGGTACTTATTTCAAATAAATGCAAAATAGGGAAAAAAGTGTGGCCAGGTAGTGGGAATAATAATTTAATGATTTAAAGCACTTGTCTTTACTAAGAAACACTTCTTGACAATCACCTAATCTTCAGCTTACTGAAGCTACCAATCACTTTTGGAGGGCTATATACACTATAGACATTACACATATCTGGTCAGACATGAATGATGAAGCACTACTTGTGTATCACTCCATTTTTAATAAAAACTATTTTCACTTTTAAACTATAGTGAGACTTCTGACTCCCAATATCCACTGCACATTTCATTTTATAGTTAATGCAGAAGTAGAGTATTGTTGTTATTTACATAAATGTGCTGGGTTGGGTCCATGACAGCCTAGGCTCAAAGGAAGTTGACAAGGGTTGTCATTCAACCAAGACATCTGAGAACATGTAGTGGCAGAAAAAAGTGCTGTGAGGAACAGCTTGCAGAAATGGCTTCTTTTTTAGGTTTTAATGAGACATTAAATTGGTATTAAACCCCAAGACAATTTTTTTTTATATTGTGACTCACCAATTTTTAAATATACTGGCTGCATTAGTTTTCTTTTATGCTTTTTTTTCATTTGCATCTGGTGATTTAACCAGTGACATACTTCCTGTCCTATGGTGTCACTCCTCTGGATGGAGGAGCCACAAAGACACCTTTGGACAGCAGCTCTATCAATCTGGGGAGAAGGCAGTGTTAGAAGGTAGTTTTAAAAACGAATCACTGTAAGAACCCTGTCAGAGTTAAATGGTTTGTCTCATTGCTTTAAAATCATTCTAAATGCTCAAGGTTTTTTACCTGCATCAATGCAGGTAAAAAACCTTCTCTGTGCAGCAGCACCCCAGCCCCCCCAATACTTACCCGAGCCACATTGTGATCCAGCGATGTTCATGATAGCCTTGGCTTTCCCTGGAGGCTCTCCCTTCTCATTGGCTGAGACAGCAACGGAAGCCAATGGCTCCCGCTGCTGTCAACCACAGCCAGTGAGCCAATGAGGAGAGAGAGGGGCAGGGCTGAGCCACAGCTCTGTGTGAATGGACACTGACGTGGAAATTTCGCTATATGCTGCGCATAATCCATGTCATTTTTGGCCTTTTGGTATAATGCATCTTAGTATGACCCTGTTTCCCATATCTACCCGAGTAACACAGACATGACCACCATTCTTACATCCTTGGCTCCACAGCTCGACTGTCTGCCCTCACGAGCACAGGCACTTCGTTTTTATTTATCGGTAACAAAAGGAATGACAAACAGGAAGTCATGGCCCCAACAGCCAATTGCTTCCTCCATGCAAAATGACATCACAGGAAATGACAACACAGGAAATGACAACACAGGAAATAACAACAGTAAAGCGGAGGGCATCCCAGGGATGGGGGGGGGAGTGCACATGTCCCACCCATTTGAGACATGTACACTTCCCCCAGCCCTGCCTGAAGTAGAATATTAACGTATCAAACCACGCAGGGCTTCAGTGATGCAGGTTTTCTTTATTTGACTCGTACGAGGAGACAAGTTAGAACAAAGGAACAGATATTTGCCTATTGGTTCTCACCGCTATAACCCGTGCAATAGGGCTGCATATATAGCAGTGAGCCTGATAGACGCCTATCTGGACTTGTCTATCTAACAATTGTAAAACTTGCCTCTATATACCTTTACAAGCCTTATCTTAGCCATCTCTCCTAGATATGATTGGTTGCTAAAATCTACGTCAATGTAACCAACCATAAATCTGACACCTGTTCTACAACCAGACAAACTTATTCATTCCCAGAATTCCTATATGTTCATTAAAGTGATTTATAACTGGTTTTGTCCTATTAAAAACACCTGTGTAGAGACATTATGACACCCAGCTGTGTTAAATCAACCCTCCTCGTCCTGATAAGACTTAACCAACTTCAAAGGTAACAGATTTACGACTTTGGGAGAATGAACTTTCAATAACCCCACCAAATGTGTTATGTCTTATTGTGTTTCACTATACAATCCTATGTGGTTTCACAAAAAAGTACTGTATTATCTACATTATATACCGTATTTATCGGCGTATAACACGCACCCCAATTTAGGAGGGAATTTTAAGGAAAAAAAAACTTTTAGGAGGGAAGTTGAAGGGAAAAAAACTTACATTTAAATGCCCATCATTGCAGCCTTCTCAGTGCAGCCTTGTCAGTGCAGCCTTCCCCAGTGCAGCCTTGTCAGTGCAGCCATGTCAGTGCAGCCTTGTCAGTGCAGCCATGTCAGTGCAGCCTTGTCAGTGCAGCCTTGTCAGTGCAGCCATGTCAGTGCAGCCATGTCAGTGCAGCCATGTCAGTGCAGCCTTGTCAGTGCAGCCATGTCAGTGCAGCCATGTCAGTGCAGCCTTGTCAGTGCAGCCTTCCCCAGTGCAGCCTTCCCCAGTGCAGCCTTCCCCAGTGCAGCCTTGTCAGTGCAGCCTTCCCCAGTGCAGCCTTGCCCCAGTGCAGCCTTCCCCAGTGCAGCCTTGTCAGTGCAGCCTTCCCCAGTGCAGCCTTGCCCCAGTGCAGCCTTCGATCCCCTGTCCCTGCTTCCTGGGCTTCAAAATCGCCGACCGCTATTTGAAAATGGCGCCACCGGCGCCGAAATACAGAGGCGGTCCTCGGCTCTTTCCGGTGGCTCTCGTTCACTTTCGGCTCCACTCGTAGTCCAGAGCAGAGCTATCCGAGTAGGTTCGGATAGCTCCGCTCGGGACTACGAGTGGAGCCGATAGTAAACGAGAGCCGCCGGAAAGAGCCGAGGACGGGCTCTGTGTATTTCGGCGCCATTTTCAAATCGCGGTCGGCGATTTTTAAGTTTTGACAGCTCGGGATCGCAGGGGATCGGCGTATAACACGCACCTGCGACTTTCCCCTGATTTTAATGGGAAAAAAGTGCGTGTTATACGCCGATAAATACGGTATGTATATATATATATATATATATATATATATATATATATATATATATATATATATATATATATATACCAAAACACACATACACAACATACATACACAAAGCTAACTACTCTATTCAATGTATTTTAACAGTTTTAATGAGGACACAAGCAGACCTTTGTTTGACCCTGTCAACTTAACTAATGTACTGTACATAACTTTCCCATATTCCACATAATTATTTCTAAACTACCTGTATAAGATGTTCTATCAGGCTGTATTTCAACTGCTGTCAAAGGTTCCCTCTTCATATAATTAGTGAATTTAAAAACTATGGTGTATCCTAATGAACTTTCACCCAGTAAACTATCTTATAAAAAATATCAGAAAGAAGCAGAGAGGTCATCTAAAGGTCAACATTTAAAAATGAAGACTTTTTATATCTATGGAATAACATAGTATACATTAATAAAGATTAATAACTATTGCTTTACTTATTGAATAATATTAATAATATTGATAAGACCACTACTATATAATAATAATAATAATAATAATAATAATAATAATAATAATAATATGAATAATAATTATATTATCAATAAAACATATGCAAATTAATATGAATAACATAAAATATATATTGGTTATATATTGGTTAATATGAAATTCTACTACATTTTCCCCCTGTTGAGGCATAAGCCTCACAGCAATTACAATACAGATCACCCACCATGCCCTTCAGAGACCCCATGCACCTGACACTTATCACATAAATTGTCCAAAAAAGTAAAAAATAAATCAGTCCAACCAAAAACACACTGCTTCTTCTGCTGTAGCTGCAAAGTCTTCTCCATTTGTAGCACGGATGACATAGTTGTCAGTCTCAGTGGCATCGTGATCATCCTTGCCACAAACTTCTTGCAACAGATAACAGTTACTCAGCAATATCACATCAAGGATAACAGGTAAGAGGAACAATCCATTTTCCTAGTGAATGAAAGCCAAATATGTGTGTTCCAGGGACCATTCAGCTGACTCAGTCCCATAAGGCTCTGCCTTTTCCTGCATAGGTCTTTTCAGCTTAGCCAAGTGCTTGATGATGCTGTAATACACAAGTTCAGTGCATACCTGTTCTGCAAAGATACAAGTCTCAGATTTTCCAGTTCCTCCTTTATTGCATGAAATCCTTCCTTTGTAGTAATTAACATTTGTAACAAGTTGCATCATGTCTTCTGCAATCATCCGATATTTGTCTGGATATAAAATACATTTCAAAATTATAATTGTAAAAAATAGTCAGGATACAATAGGTCTCTGGCAAGCATTTCAGGGCAACCTACAAAGCAATGGCTCCTACACTATCATTTTATCTAATAACTTAATTTAATGTGTTCCTTTTACTTCTACAACATTCACTAAAATAATGTGCATGTATCTATATAGTTTTATCATAATACAATACTTAGAACATTCCTCAACATTATTAGTGCATGTTTTCAGTATGAAGTATTTTATATAGATTATTCTTTTACATTTTATTTCCTAGTTTCCAGCTAATACTATTTCCCATACAATAAATTTAAAATTCGTATAATTTATTAACCTTGACTCCACCTACCAGTCACTATTACCCTGGTCATGTCATAGGTCAATATAGTCAGTCCAGATATTTCATTAGTTTTAATTCTGTAGTCTTCCCAAAAAGTTTGCTAAACCCAAAACCATTTCACTTTTTGTCCATCCCTGCACATACTATACTGTAGAATATTATACAATAAGACCCCTTTCACACCGAGGGCGTTTTGCAGGCGCTATAGCGTTAAAAATAACACCTGCAATCCGCCCTCAAACAGCTGCAGCATTGTCTCCAGTGTGAAAGCCCGAGGGCTTTCACACCGGAGCACTGCGCTGGCAGGACGGGAAAAAAAGTCCTGCCAGCAGCTTCTTTGGAGCGGTGAAGGAGCGGTGTGTTTACTGCTCCTCCACCGCTGCTCCCCATTGAAATCAATGGGGCAGCGCTGGGATACCGCCGGCAAAACGCCACTATTGCGGCGCATTGCGGGCGGTTTTTACCCTTTCTCGGCCGCTAGCGGGGGATAAAAGCTAACAGCCAAAATGCGCCACTGATCCGACAGTAAAACTTCGCTAAAAATAGTGGCGTTTTACCGCCGACGCTATGGGGCGGCCGGTGTGAAAGGGCTCTAACAGTCAGCATGGGTCTCCTCTGTCAGCAGGCCCGGACTGGGACAAAAAATAGGCCCGGGCATTTTGGATTGAGCAGCCCATGATATGTTAACCGGCCCCTTCCCCACTCTCCACCCTGACAGATCCCCTGAGAGAGGGGAGGGGGGAACCCAGCAGAGGTGTGGAGGGGGGGGGGGGGTGCGACCAGGAAAGAGCATGGGGGTTGGAGAGCACAGGGAAGAACCTTGAGAACATGGGTGGGGCGAGAGCACAGGGGAGAGGCAGAGAACACAGGGAGGAAGAGGAGAGCACAGGGGGGCAGCGGAGAGCATGGGGGGAGGTGGAGAGCCCAGGGAGGACAACGGAGAGCATGGGGGATGTGGACAGCACAGGAGGGCTGGCGGAGAGCATGGGGTGATGGGAAGACTGGAAGAGCACAGGGGGGAGTGGTGGAGAGCATAGGGGGAGGTGGAGAGCATAGGGGGAGGTGGAGAGCATGGGGGGAGGTGGAGAGCATGGGGGGAGGTGGAGAGCATGGGGAATGTGAAGAGCACAGGGGGAAGCGGAGAGCGTGGGGGTAATGTGGAGAGCACGGAGGGTGGCAGAGAGCACGGGGGGTGGCAGAGAGCACGGGGGGTGGCAGAGAGCACGGGGGGTGGCAGAGAGCACGGGGGTGGCAGAGAGCACGGGGGGTGGCAGAGAGCACAGGGGGTGGCAGAGAGCACAGGGGGTGGCAGAGAGCACAGGGGGTGGCAGAGAGCACAGGGGGTGGCAGAGAGCACAGGGGGAGGTGGAGAGCATGGGGGAGGTGGAGAGTATGAGGGGGTAGCAGAGAGCATGGGGGAAGGTGGAGAGCATGGGGGAAGGCGGAGAGCATGGGGGAAGGCGGAGAGCATGGAAGGTGGCAGAAAGCATGGGGGGGAGGTGGAGAGTATGAGAGGGGGGAGGTGGAGTGTATGAGAGGGAGGGTGGCAGAGAGCATGGGGGGAGGTGGAGAGTATGAGGAGGCGGAGAGTATGGGGGTGGCAGAGAGTATGGGGGTGGCAGAGAGTATGGGGGTGGCAGAGAGTATGGGGGTGGCAGAGAGTATGGGGGTGGCAGAGAGTATGGGGGTGGCAGAGAGTATGGGGGTGGCAGAGAGTATGGGGGTGGCAGAGAGTATGGGGGTGGCAGAGAGTATGGGGGTGGCAGAGAGTATGGGGGTGGCAGAGAGTATGGGGGTGGCAGAGAGTATGGGGGTGGCAGAGAGTATGGGGGTGGCAGAGAGTATAGGGGTGGCAGAGAGTATGGGGGTGGCAGAGAGTATGGGGGTGGCAGAGAGTATGGGGTTGGCAGAGAGCATGGGGGGTGGCAGAGAGCATGGGGGGAGGCAGAGAGCATGGGGGGAGGTGGAGACTATGAGGGGGTGGCAGAGAGCATGGGGGGGAGGTGGAGCGTATGGGGGGAGGTGGAGAGTATGGGGGGTAGGTGGAGCGTATGGGGGGTAGGTGGAGCGTATGGGGGGTAGGTGGAGCGTATGGGGGGTAGGTGGAGAGTATGGGGGGTGGCAGAGAGCATGGGGGGGAGGTGGAGCGTATGGGGGGAGGTGGAGAGTATGGGGGGAGGTGGAGAGTATGGGGGAGGTGGAGAGTATGGGGGGAGGTGGAGAGCATGGGGGGTGGCAGAGAGCATGGGGGGTGGCAGAGAGCATGGGGGGTGGCAGAGAGCATGGGGGGTGGCAGAGAGCATGGGGGGTGGCAGAGAGCATGGGGGGTGGCGGAGAGCATGGGGGGTGGCGGAGAGCATGGAGGGTGGCGGAGAGCATGGGGGGTGGCGGAGAGCATGGGGGGTGGCGGAGAGCATGGGGGGTGGCGGAGAGCATGGGGGGAGGCGGAGAGCATGTGGGGTGGCGGAGAGCATGGGGGGAGGCGGAGAGCATGGGGGGTGGCGGAGAGCATGGGGGGAGGCGGAGAGCATGGGGGGAGGCGGAGAGCATGGGGGGAGGCGGAGAGCATGGGGGGAGGCGGAGAGCATGGGGGGAGGCGGAGAGCATGGGGGGAGGCGGAGAGCATGGGGGGTGGCGGAGAGCATGGGGGGAGGCGGAGAGCATGGGGGGTGGCGGAGAGCATGGGGGGTGGCGGAGAGCATGGGGGGTGGCGGAGAGCATGGGGGGAGGCGGAGAGCATGTGGGGAGGCGGAGAGCATGGGGGGTGGCGGAGAGCATGGGGGGTGGCGGAGAGCATGGGGGGTGGCGGAGAGCATGGGGGGTGGCGGAGAGCATGGGGGGAGGCGGAGAGCATGTGGGGTGGCGGAGAGCATGGGGGGAGGCGGAGAGCATGGGGGGTGGCGGAGAGCATGGGGGGTGGCGGAGAGCATGGGGGGAGGCGGAGAGCATGGGGGGAGGCGGAGAGCATGGGGGGAGGCGGAGAGCATGGGGGGAGGCGGAGAGCATGGGGGGAGGCGGAGAGCATGGGGGGTGGCGGAGAGCATGGGGGGTGGCGGAGAGCATGGGGGGTGGCGGAGAGCATGGGGGGTGGCGGAGAGCATGGGGGGAGGCGGAGAGCATGTGGGGTGGCGGAGAGCATGGGGGGAGGCGGAGAGCATGGGGGTGGCGGAGAGCATGGCATGGGGGGGTGACAGACAGCATGGGGGGGTGACAGACAGCATGGGGGGGTGACAGACAGCATGGGGGGGTGGCAGACAGCATGGGGGGTGGCAGACAGCATGGGGGGTGGCAGACAGCATGGGGGGTGGCAGACAGCTGGGGGGTGGCAGACAGCATGGGGGGTGGCAGAGAGCATGGGGGGTGGCAGAGAGCATGGGGGGTGGCAGAGAGCATGGGGGGAGGCAGAGAGCATGGGGGGAGGCAGACAGCATGGGGGGTGGCAGAGAGTATAGGGGGAGGTGGAGAGTATGGGGGGGTGGAGAGTATGGGGGTGATGTGGAGAGCACGGGGTTGGCAGAGAGTATGGGTGCGGTGGAGAGCCCTGCGGGAGCAGCAGAGAGAAGCAGGATAGGAGGATCGGTGGGGGCGGCTGCATATAGAAGAATCATTTTCTCCATCTTCCTCCTGCAGTCTCGGAATGCCTGCTTCTCCTCTACCTCTCACAGGCATTCGATACTGCAGGAGGAAGATGGAGAAAATAATTGTTCTATATGCAGCCACCCCCACCGATCCTCCTATCTAGTTCACAGGGGAGGCTGAACTTACGTTTTCTGTTCCAGCACCTCTCGACATAACAGCGGCTCCAATGTGTCTGCTCTGGCTCCTCCCCCCGGCACTGACGGCTGACCTATACGTGCGGCCGTGCAGCCGTGGTGAGGCCGAAGACGTCTCATTTAGCTCCTCCCCCCGGCGCCGATGGCTGAGCTTAACTGGCAGCCGGGCGGCCGCGGAGAGGCTGGATGAGCGGCACAAGCTCAAGCCGTTGGGCCATGCAAGGACTGGCGGCCCCAGCGGCCGCGGCCCACCGGGCAAATGCCCGGTTTGCCCTATGGCCAATCCGGGCCTGTCTGTCAGTCACTGCTATACTGTCTAAGTCAGTAGCCTAATTTTAATTACTATAGTTTATTTTTTACCTCTCCTATGTCTTAAAACATGAATTATAAAACATCATATTAAATAAATCTGTACACACACATATATCTTGCCTTTTTTTTTTTAATAATAATGATAATGATAATGTTCAGAATTAAAAAGAAATCAAATAAAATTACACGGCCATTTGCACAGTCTGTTAAATCCAAAGAGGTTAAGAAAATGCATCACTATGTCCCTACTTATCTGAAAGAAGACAATAAAACCTGAAAACATTAATCAGTGTTATTATCAATGATGAAACAATGCCTAGATCAACAGCCTACAAACTTAGGATATCAAAATATTTGAGTATACCATCACTAGCAACAAATACCACTGCTTATGAGCGAAAGAAAGCTCATAACTAGGGATGAGCCGAACACCCCCCGGTTCGGTTCGCACCAGAACCTGCGAACGGACCGAAAGTTCGCACGAACGTTAGAACCCCATTGACGTCTATGGGACTCGAACGTTCGAAATCAAAAGTGCTCATTTTAAAGGCTAATTTGCATGGTATTGTCCTAAAAAGGGTGTGGGGACCCGGGTCCTACCCCAGGGGACATGTATCAATGCAAAAAAAACTTTTAAAAACGGCCGTTTTTTCGGGAGCAGTGATTTTAATGATGCTTAAAGTAAAAAAAAAAAAAGTGAAATATTCCTTTAAATATCGTACCTGGGGGGTGTCTATAGTATGCCTGTAAAGTGACGCGTGTTTCCCGTGTTTAGAACAGTCCCTGCACCAAATGTCATTTTTAAAGGAAAAAAATTCATTTAAAACTGCTTGCGGGTTTAATGTCAAGTCGGGTCATGGCAATATGGATGAAAATCAGTGAGACAAACGGCATGGGTACCCCCCAGTCCATTACCAGGCCCTTTGGGTCTTGTATGGATATTAAGGGGAACCCCGCACCCAAATTAAAATAAGGAAAGGCCCTATATACTCTGAACAGCAGTATACAGGCGGTGCAAACAAGACAGGGACTGTAGGTTTGTTGTTAAGTAGAATCTCTTTGTAATTTTGAACGGGTACATTTTTAACGTGTTTAGCTCCAGCCAAAAAATCTTTTTTAAGCTTTTTGGAAAACATAGGGAAGGGTTATCACCCCTGTGACATTTGTTTTGCTGTCTTTCCTCCTCTTCAGAAGATTTCACCTCACTTTTTGTCCCAATGAAAAATGTTTTTTTGAAAATTTGGGTTTTTTTGTGGAACAAGGATTGGAAAGCATCAGTGGAAAGGAGAAATTGTTTTCCCATATTAACTCTTACAGGAGAGAATTTCCCTTCCTAGGGGTAGATTTCATCTCACTTCCTGTTGTCTCCTTCCGTTTGCAAGTAGGAGTCGTTTGTAAGTTGAAAGTAGGGTCCTGCCCTATATACTCAGCAGAAATTTGGGCCTTAGGTGTTGCTGTGGCCACAACACTGTAAGCCCTCACAGGGCCCTGCTGTGAAATATTAGATCAAGAATTGTAATTACATGCCCCTGTTGAACAGGAGCTGAAAAATTAGGCCTTAGGCACTGGTGCTGGTGCCACAACACTGCAACCCCTCACAGACACTCTAGTTGGAACGCAGGAACGAGCCCTGCTGCAAAGTATTGCATCAAAAATTGTAATTACACGCCCCTGTTAGACAGGGGCAGAAAAATTGGGCCTTAGGCACTGGTGCTGGTGCCACAACACTGCAACCCCTCACAGACACTCTAGTTGGAATGCAGGAACGAGCTCTGCTGCAAAGTATTGCATCAAAAATTGTAATCACACGCCCCTGTTAGACAGGGGCAGAAAAATTGGGCCTTAGGCACTGGTGCTGGTGCCACAACACTGCAACCCCTCACAGACACTCTAGTTGGAATGCAGGAAGGAGCCCTGCTGCAAAGTATTGCATCAAAAATTGTAATTACACGCCCCTGTTAGACAGGGGCAGAAAAATTGGGCCTTAGGCACTGGTGCTGGTGCCACAACACTGCAACCCCTCACAAACACTCTAGTTGGAATGCAGGAACGAGCCCTGCTGCAAAGTATTACATCAAAAATTGTAATTACACGCCCCTGTTAAACAGGGGCTGAAAAATTGTGCCTTAGGCACTGGTGGTGGCGCCCAAAACCAAAAATGTTCTTACAAGCTATCAGCGTGATGATTGAGGAGGAAGAGGATAATTACTCAGGGATAGTCACTCAGCATCAGCATAGGCAGTCTTTGAAGGGATCTGAGATTTCAAAAAAAATTATTCGGTTACATCAGCATCAGGTGCTTGGTAGCTGGTGGTGATCCAAGACTGATTCATTTTTATGAAGGTCAGCCGATCGACCGAGTCGGTGGACAGACGCACCCTGTGATCGGTTACCACGCCTCCAGCAGCACTGAATGTGCGTTCCGAAAGAACGCTGGATGCAGGACAGGCCAGTAGCTCAATTGCATACTGTGCAAGCTCTGGCCAGTGATCCATCCTCAAGACCCAGTAACCCAGAGGATTTTCGGTGGGAAAGGTGTCCAAGTCTGATCTTGCCCCTAGGTATTCCTGCACCATGTAAAACAGACGCTGGCGATGGTTGCTGGAACCGATCATACCTTGGGGCTGCGGACCAAAAAATTGTCTGAACGCATCGGTCAGACGGCCACCTTCTCCACCGCTCCTTCTTTGACTGACTGAAGCCTCAGCAACACGTTGTCCAGAAACAGGAGTTTGTAACCTCCCAGTCTCTGGGAACGCATTGCACAGACCTTTCTGCAAGGCCTCCCGAAGATGTTTCATCCACTGCTCCCTCTGCGATGGCAAGATAAGGTCCGCAACCTTACCCTTGTAACGTGGATCAAGGAGGGTTGCCAGCCAGTATTGGTCCTTCTCCTTGATACCACGAATACGAGGATCCTTACGCAGGCTTTGCAGGATCAGGGAGGCCATGCAGCGTAGGTTTGCTGAGGCATTCGGTCCGGAGTCCTCTGGGTCACTAAGGACGACAACGTCCGCAGCCACCTCCTCCCAGCCACGTACAAGTCCATGTGTTTCTTGGGACTGATCCCTTAAAGACTGCTGCTGATGCTGAGTGCCAGGCTCCACCTCCATACTGACACAATCTTCCTCCTCCTCCTCCTCGTCCTCTTCCTGTGTGATCGGCGGGCACGCAGGAACACTGTCTGGATAAAGGGGGCCTTGAGAGCTAAGGAAGTCCTCCTCTTCCTGCCTCTGTTCTGCCTCAAGTGCCCTGTCCATTATTCCACGCAGCGTGTGCTCCAACAGGTGGACAAGGGGGACAGTGTCACTGATGCATGCACTGTCACTGCTCACCATCCTCGTGGCCTCCTCGAATGGTGACAGGACAGTGCATGCATCCCTGATCATGGCCCACTGGCGTGGGGAAAAAAAACCAAGCTCCCCTGACCCTGTCCTGGTGCCATAGTCGCACAGGTACTCATTGATGGCCCTCTGCTGCGTGTGCAGCCGCTGCAGCATGGCCAACGTTGAGTTCCACCTGGTGGGCATGTCACAGATTAGGCGGTTCTTGGGCAGGTTAAACTCCTTTTGGAGGTCCGTCAGCCGAGCACTGGCATTATATGACCGGCGGAAATGCACACAGACTTTCCTGGCCTGCCTCAGGACATCCTGTAAGCCCGGGTACCTGCCCAAGAACCGCTGCACCACCAAGTTAAGGACGTGAGCCAAACAGGGCACATGGGTCATTTGTCCCTGTCGGAGGGCAGAGAGGAGGTTGGTGCCATTGTCGCAAACCACCATTCCTGCCTTAAGTTGGCGTGGCGTCAACCACCTCTGAACCTGCCCCTGCAGAGCTGACAGAACCTCTGCCCCAGTGTGGCTCCTGTCCCCCAAGCACACCAGCTCAAGCACCGCATGGCATCTTTTGGCCTGCGTACTTGCGTAGCCCCTTGAACGACTACGGAGCACCGCTGGTTCCGAGGAAGAGGCCATGGAGGAAGAAGAAGAGGAGGAGGTGGAGGAGAGAGGTGTGTCACAATCATTAGCATTTTGGAGGTGTGGTGGCGGAACAACCTCCAACACTACTGCACCTTGTCCTGCATCCTTCCCAGCTGCCAGCAGTCACCCAATGCGCCGTGAAACTTAGGTAACGTCCCTGTCCATGCCTGCTGGACCATGAGTCAGCGGTAATATGCACTTTACCGCTGACCGCCCTGTCCAGCGAGGCATGGACATTGCCTTCCACATGCCGGTAGAGAGCCGGAATCGCCTTCCGTGAGAAAAAGTGGCATTTGGGTACCTGCCACTGAGGAACCGCTCATTCCACAAACTCACGGAAGGGGGCAGAGTCTACCAACTGAAAAGGCAGCAGTTGAAGTGCTAGCAATTTTGCCAAGCTAGCATTCAACCGCTGGGCATGTGGATGGCTGGGAGCAAACTTCTTTCGGCGGTGCAGCAGCTGGGGCAGGGAAATTTGCCTGGTACAATCTGACGTCGGTGTACCAAAAGCAGATTGCCCACAAGTACTTGGCTGTGACACACCTAATTCTACACCTTCATTCCTCTCACTGCAGGTCTCAGAGAGGACTGGAGGTCTAGTGGGGTTGGAAATCTCAGCTGATGAGGAGCAAGGAGAGATCCTCTTTGTTCTTTGGTGTGGGTCTTTTAGATACGCTTGCCAACGAACTGCATGGCAGGTCAACATATGTCTGGTCAAGCATGTGGTACCCAAGTGGGAGATGTTTTGGCCACGTGAGATACGCTTGAGACATATGTTGCAAATAGCAGCGGTGCGATCTGATGCACTCGTCTCAAAAAAGGCCCACACCAAAGAACTTTTTGAATAACGCGCAGAGACTGCAGCGCCCTGCACATGTGGAGCTTTGGGGTGTGATGCCCTTAGGCTGGCCCCTGGAGGGCATCCTGCCTCGTTGGTGATGTGTCGCCTCCTCCTCCTCCTCCTCCTCCTCCTCCTCTCTCCTATCAGGCACCCACGTTGAGTCAGTGACCTCATCATCCCCTCCCTCCTCATCACTGGAGCAAACCTGGCAGTATGCTGCAGCAGGGGGAGCATGACTGCCAGATTGCTGTCCTTCTTGGGCACCCCCTCTGTCCGTGCTCATGTTACTGCCTTCATCGAGCTCAGTATCATCATCAGAGCCTTCCAAACGCTGGGCATCCTCCTGGAGCATGTACCCAACACTGTGGTCAAACAGTTCGAGGGACTCCTCAGGAGGACATGGTGGAGCTAGGGAAGGAGTCACTGATGACATTGAGCTGAGGGAAGAGGCCACTGCTTTGCCAGACAAAGCACCCTGGGCATGGGTGAGAGAGGATGAGGAGGATGAGGACGGCTTGGTCATCCACTCGACCAAGTCTTCCGCATGTTGCGGCTCAACACGGCCAGCTGCCGAAAAAAAGGCCAAGCGTGTCCCATAGCCACGTGCTGATGAGGATGCACCGTCTCCACGACCAGCACTAGACACAGAGCCTGCTTGCCCTCTCTTATTGGCTTGTGACTGTCTGCCTCTCCTTCTTGGCCTTCCAGACATACTAATGGCCTGTAGCTGCACTAAGCTGGGATAGAACACCAGTAATTTTCTTCAGGTAGCTTTATATACTGTAACCAGACAAGCCTGCCTGTCAGTAGGAAGATAACAGGAACGGATCTAGCTGAACACTGTGAGCAGGACGCACTGTACTAAATGTAAATAGTCTAGCTGCCTGACCGTGGTACTAATAGGATCAAATAGAACACCAGTAATTTTCTTCAGGTAGCTTTATATACTGTAACCAGACAAGCCTGCCTGTCAGTAGGAAGATAACAGGAACGGATCTAGCTGAACACTGTGAGCAGGACGCACTGTACTAAATGTAAATTATCTAGCTGCCTGACCGTGGTACTAATAGGATCAAATAGAACACCAGTAATTTTCTTCAGGTAGCTTTATATACTGTAACCAGACAAGCCTGCCTGTCAGTAGGAAGATAACAGGAACGGATCTAGCTGAACACTGTGAGCAGGACGCACTGTACTAAATGTAAATAGTCTAGCTGCCTGACCGTGGTACTAATAGGATCAAATAGAACACCAGTAATTTTCTTCAGGTAGCTTTATATACTGTAACCAGACAAGCCTGCCTGTCAGTAGGAAGATAACAGGAACGGATCTAACTGAACACTGTGAGCAGGACGCACTGCACTAAATGTAAATAGTCTAGAAGATAACAGGAACGGATCTAGCTGAACACTGTGAGCAGGACGCACTGCACTAAATGTAAATAGTCTAGAAGATAACAGGAATGGATCTAGCTGAACACTGTGAGCAGGACGCACTGCACTAAATGTAAATAGTCTAGAAGATAACAGGAACGGATCTAGCAGAACACTGTGAGCAGGACACACTGCACTAAATGTAAATAGTCTAGAAGATAACAGGAACGGATCTAGCTGAACACTGTGAGCAGGACGCACTGCACTAAATGTAAATAGTCTAGAAGATAACAGGAACGGATCTAGCTGAACACTGTGAGCAGGACGCACTGCGCTAAATGTAAATAGTCTAGAAGATAACAGGAACGGATCTAGCTGAACACTGTGAGCAGGACGCACTGCACTAAATGTAAATAGTCTAGAAGATAGCAGGAACGGATCTAGCTAAACTGAATACAGTGTATATATATATATGCAACACCTGGGATGCATATATATACACAATACACTGTAAGTGCAGCTAACTGACTGACTGTTCTGCCTAATCTATCTAACTCAAATCAAATGACACTGTCTCTCTCTCTCTCTATCTCTCAGCACACCGGAACACACACTACACAGGGCCGCCGTGCAGGCGGCCTTATATAGTGTGGGGCGTGTACTAAATCCCCTGAGCCATAATTGGCCAAAGCCTCCTTGGCTTTGGCCAATTACGGCTCTCTGTTCAGGCGGCGCTGTGATTGGCCAAGCATGCGGGTCATAGTGCATGCTTGGCCAATCATCAGCCAGCAATGCACTGCGATGCCGCAGTGAATTATGGGCCGTGACGCGCCACACGAATTTGGCGCGAACGGCCCATATCGTTCGCAATTCGACCAACGATCGAACAGCCGATGTTCGACTCGAACATGGGTTCGACTCGAACACGAAGCTCATCCCTACTCATAACTCATAATCTGGTCCCAATATAGGCCACTAACCACTGATGCCCCAATTTACAATTGTACCTTCGTTTTATGACTCCTTTTGCGTGTTGGCAATTGTTCGTCCTCCACTCCCAGATCGTTCCTACGGCAGTTATATCGATCGCGCGTTATATACACTTTATATACACTGCGCATGCTTGAAACTCCGCCCTGTCCTTATATCTAGTGTATTCCCTCTTCTCTTTCGGGGCAGTGGGAGAGCAAATGGCGGCGAGACAGCAGGTGTGAGGTGAGAGCAGTAATGATGAAATCCCGGAGAAAGCCACTTCCAGGTCCAGGAATAGCTATAAGGCCACAAATATGTTGTTTGAAGAAATGGTGGAGATGGTGGACATCTTAGTGAGGACAGACTATGATGGGAAGCATGGACCTTACAGAACCCCAAATGCCAAAAAGGCCAACATCGGCTGTTCGCCAGTTCGCCGAACAGCGAACAATTTGGGGTGTTCGCGGCAAATTCGAAAGCCACGGAACACCCTTTAAAAGTCTATGGGAGAAATCAAAAGTGCTAATTGTAAAGGCTTATATGCATGGTATTGTCATAAAAAGTGTTTGGGGACCTGGGTCCTGCCCCAGGGGACATGCTTAAAGTGAAACAATAAAAGTGAAATATTACTTTAAATTTCGTACCTGGGAGGTGTTTATAGTATGCCTGTAAAGGGGCGCATGTTTCCCGTGTTTAGAACAGTCTGACAACAAAATGACATTTGAAAGGAAAAAAAGTCATTTAAAACTACTCGCGGCTATTAATGAATTGTCGGTCCGACAATACACATAAAAGTTCATTGATAAAAACGGCATGGGATTTCCCCACAGGGGAACTCCGAACCAAAATTTTTTAAAAAAAGGTGTGGGGGTCCCCCTAAATTCCATACCAGGCCCTTCAGGTCTGGTATTGATATCAAGGGGAACCAAAAAAAATGGCGTGGGGGTCCCCCTCAAAATCCATACCAGGCCCTTCAGGTCTGGTATGGATTTTAAGGGGAACCCTGCACCAAAATTTAAAATAAAATGGCGTGAGGTCCCCCCAAAAATCCATACCAGACCCTTATCTGAGCACGCAACCTGGCAGGCTGCAGGAAAAGAGCGGGGATGGGAGAGCGCCCCCCTCTCCTGAACCATACCAGGCCACATGCCCTCAACATTGGGAGGCACTCTCTCGTCCCCCCCTCTTTTCCTGCGGCCTGCCAGGTTGCGTGCTCGGATAAGGGTCTGGTATGGATTTTTGGGGGGACCTCACGCCATTTTTACAAAAAATTTGGTTCGGGGTTCCCCTGTGGGGAAATCACATGCCGTTATTATCAATGAACTTTTATGTGTATTGTCGGACCGACAATTCATTAATAGCTGCAAGTAGGGATGAGCCGAACACCCCCCTGTTCGGTTCGCACCAGAACATGCGAACAGGAAAAAGGTTTGTTCGAACACGCGAACACCGTTAAAGTCTATGGGACACAAACATGAATAAACAAAAGTGCTAATTTTAAAGGCTTATATGCAAGTTATTGTCATAAAAAGTGTTTGGGGACCTGGGTCCTGCCCCAGGGGACATGGATCAATGCAAAAAAAAGTTTTAAAAAAGGCAGTTTTTTCAGGAGCAGTGATTTTAATAATGCTTAAAGTCAAACAATAAAAGTGTAATATCCCTTTAAATTTCGTAGCTGGGGGGTGTCTATAGTATGCCTGTAAAGGGGCGCATGTTTCCCGTGTTTAGAACAGTCTGACAGCAAAATGACATTTCAAAGAAAAAAAATTCATTTAAAACTACTCGCGGCTATTGCATTGCCGGTCCGACAATACACATAAAAGTTCATTGATAAAAACAGCATGGGAATTCCCCACAGGAGAACCCCGAACCAAATTTTTTTTTTTAAATGATGTGGGGTTCCCCTAAATTCCATACCAGGCCCTTCAGGTCTGGTATGAATATTAAGGGGAACCCCGGCCAAAATTGAAAAAAAAAAACGGCGTGGGGTCCCCCCAAAAATCCATACCAGACCCTTATCCAAACACGCAACCTGGCAGGCCGCAGGAAAAGAGGGGGGAACGAGAGAGCGCCCCCCTCCTGAACCATACCAGGCCACATGCCCTCAACATTGGGAGGGTGCTTTGGGGTAGCCCCCAAAACACCTTGTCCCCATGTTGATGAGGACAAGGGCCTTATCCCCACAACCCTGGCCGGTGGTTGTGGGGGTCTGCGGGCGGGGGGCTTATCGGAATCTGGAAGCCCCCTTTAACAAGGGGACCCCCAGATCCCGGCCCCGCCTGTGTGAAATGGTAAGGGGGTACTTTGTACCCCTACCATTTCACTAAAAAACTGTCAAAGATGTTAAAAATGACAAGACAGTTTTTGACAGTTCCTTTATTTAAATGCTTCTTCTTTCTTCTATCTTCCTTCATCTTCTTCTGGTTCTTCTGGCTCTTCTGGTTATTCCTCCGGTGTTCTCGTCCAGCATCTCCTCCGCGGCGTTTTCTATCTTCTTCTCCTCGGGCCGCTCCACACCCATGGCATGGGGGGAGGCTCCCGCTGTGTGACGCGTCTCCTCTTCTGACGGTTCTTAAATAACGGGGGGCGGGGCCACCCAGTGACTCCGCCCCCCTCTGACGCACAGTGACTTGACGGGACTTCCCTGTGACGTCACGGGGAATGCCACAGGGAAGTCCCGTCATGTCCTGTGCGTCAGAGGGGGGCGGGGTCACTGGGTGGCCCTGCCCCCCATTATTTAAGAACCGTCAGAAGAGGAGACGCGTCATACAGCGGGACCTCCCTCCATGCCAGCATGGGTGTGGAGCAGCCCGGAGAAGAAGAGGAAGAAGATGAAGAAGAGAAGAAGATGAAGAAGAGAAGAAGATGAAGAGAAGAGCGGGAGCCTCCCCCCATGCCATGGTGCGGAGCGGCCCGAGGAGCAGAAGACAGAAGCCGCAGCAGAGGAGATGCTGGACGAGAACACCAGAGGAAGAACCAGAAGAGCCAGAAGAACCAGAAGAAGAAGAAGAAGGAAGATAGAAGAAAGAAGAAGCATTTAAATAAAGGAATTGTCAAAAACTGTCTCTTGTCATTTTTAACATTTTTGACAGTTTTTTAGTGAAATGGTAGGGGGGGCCGGGATTCCAGATTCCGATAAGCCCCCTGCCCGCAGACCCCCACAACCACAGGCCAGGGTTGTGAGGATGAGGCCCTTGTCCTCATCAACATGGGGACAAGGTGTTTTGGGGGGCTACCCCAAAGCACCCTCCCAATGTTGAGGGCATGTGGCCTGGTACGGTTCAGGAGGGGGGGCGCTCTCTTGTCCCCCCTCTTTTCCTGCGGCCTGCCAGGTTGCGTGCTCAGATAAGGGCCTGGTATGGATTTTTGGGGTGACCCCACACCGTTTTTTTTTTAAATTTCGGCGCGGGGTTCCCCTTAAAATCCATACCAGACCTGAAGGGTCTGGTATGGAATGTAGGGGGACCCCCACGTCATTTTTTTTTCAATTTTTGGTTCGGGGTTCCCCTGTGGGGAATTCCCATGCCTTTTTTATCAATGAACTTTTATGTGTATTGTCGGACCGGCAATGCAATAGACGCGTAGTTTTAAATGGCTTTTTTCCTTTAAAAATTTAATTTTGCTGTCAGACTGTTCTAAACACGGGAAACATGCGCCCCTTTACAGGCATACTATAGACAACCCGCAGCTATGAAATTTAAAGGGATATTACACTTTTATTGTTTGACTTTAAGCATTATTAAAATCACTGCTCCTGAAAAAACGGCCGTTTTTAAAACTTTTTTTTGCATTGATCCATGTCCCCTGGGGCAGGACCCAGGTCCCCAAACACTTTTTATGACAATAACTTGCATATAAGCCTTTAAAATTAGCACTTTTGATTATTCATGTTCGAGTCCCATAGACTTTAACGGTGTTTGCGTGTTCAAACAAATTTTTTGCCTGTTCGGATGTTCTGCCGCGAACCAAACAGGGGGGTGTTCGGCTCATCCCTAGCCAAAATCATGGCTAAAGTTGTGAGAAGTCTGCACAAGAATTTTTGGGTACGACGAAACAAGGGTCAGTTGAGAAAAGGCTGGTCAGACCTTAAACTGAGAGAGGAAGATCAGTATAGAAAGATCAGGAAGGTTCTGCGAAAAAAGTATTTGTCCTGTGTTCCTATTATTACTTTCGTGCTGGTCCATGTTCTTTTCTTTACTGTTCTACAGTTTAAAATGCCAAGTTTTATTTTCGTGGACACAGGAATCTTTAGCGAGACATGAAACATTGTATTGATCGACCACTAATACTTCGTCATTGGGAGATGCACGTTAAATGCATTTGTTATGGCTTATTTTGATGTAACATAAGTTCATTAGATTGTTGTCTAGATGTGTTCGTAACTAATGAAATGTCAACTTTATTCAGTGTCAGTAGAGGACACTCAGCAGCTGGACGCAGAAGCACCAGTGTGGGACACCATAACACCCTTGTTATGGTGTCCCACGCAGGTGCTCCAGTGGATACTAGGGGTATCTCCATGTGTGAAACCTGCACAAAACAGATAAGTATTCCTGCTTTAGAAAGGGAAAAAATCATGTATTCAGCCTGGATCTCTGCCAAAACAGACAATTGAAATACACTTCCAAACAATGTTTCATATTACTATTTCTAGCCTAACATATCTGTCTGCTAAGTATACCTTTTTTGGATTCACTTAGGGGGAAAAAGAAGAGGAACATCTGAGCTGTGTGTGGACACCAGTAACCCAGCACCTCCTGAAGATCCAGAAAGTCCACTCACCACACACCCTGAAGAAGATGTTGATGCTGATGTGCAGGAAGTACTGTGTGAAGTTCTTGAAACTGTGTCGACCACAGGTCAGTGTCTGAGACCACAGCTTCAAGTAATAAATGGATGCCTGCATATTTCTAATACATGGTGTGTTTAATATTTTTTAGGTGATGTGGATGTTGTGGAAGACCAAACTCACTTCAGTAGTGCAAGTGCACAAATAATTATCAGTGAGCTCTTGGTTTGCAATAGGGAATTGGAGAAAATGAAAGAAAACATGCATGATCTCCAAAACAGAGTTATCAACATCATCAATATTTTAGCTAAAATTTAAAAACCAAACATGTTTTATTTTTTTCGTTCTGTTGTACATGTGTTTGTACAGTTTAAAATTGACTAACCTTTGCACATTTTTTTAATAGTTGCAACTGTTATATTTGAATGTACGATTTCACTTTAGCGAAAGATTGATATATGAACCTGCAACTCCGTGACTTGTCATGAACTTTTTTTTGGCCTACATCATGTTAAACAGGATCAAACCGATGCATTTCAGCACTTGCAGCCTTCCTCAGATAAGTAATTATGCTTTAGATGAAACACATCAGCTTGTTTTCTATTTACATTTTTGGTGAGAAAAAGAGGAATCATCGAGTTGCCAGCTCATATTTTAACTTTGCCAATTTCTCAGGGTGGTTTGCTCCCCCAGCTACAGCACCAAATTGAACACCGCACATTGTTGAATATGGTGGGATAGCTTGTCCAAAAGAATTGTCATGTACAAAAAGCTTGAAGGTATGCTTTCACACATTGTACAAATATCCGTGTTTTGTATATTACTATTTCACCCAAAAACTTGAATACCTTCACCAGTTTTAGTTACACGTTTACCTGTAATTTATGTAGTTTTCTGAGAAACTTTTATAAGAAATGTGGCTGTTAGCCAAGTTACATCTAAAAAAGTAGGAACCAACTTTGTATCTGTCCTTGCTTCTTTAGGAATGCTGTATTTTGTTTGCAGGAAAGTACAAATATGTACTTTGTTCATTTAGAATGCAAATTGGTTTGGGCAACAAAGCCTTATGTGGCGAGTGAAAAAATCAATGTAAGCCCTGGTTAACATTGATGCTACTTTGAATTCGCATTACTTCACTTGAAGTTGCGTGATTTCTAAGTAGCAAGGTCAGCGTGATTTCAGGTGCTACTTGATAGACATTTGTGTAGCTTCATGCCCAGATGTCTATTGAAGTCGCACCTAAAATCGTCAAAAGTAGTGCAGGAACTACTTTTGCAATTGGTGCGGTGTTGCACCGATTGGAACAGTGCCATTGCCTCCAATAGGCTGTGACTTCTGATGCAATTATAATCTCTCAAATCGCATGACAGATCGTTCCAATGTGAACCTAGGCTTTTGTGTGGTGCACCTAGGTCAGTGTTTCTCCACTCCACTTCTCTAGGTGCACCACCAGGTCCTGTTTTCTGTATTTTCCTCAGTATAAAAAAGACTGTGTGAATTACTAACCTTGAAAATTACATCATCACCTGTGACAAAAGCCAAGAATATAAAAAACATGACCTGGGAATGCATATGGAGAAGGAGGGTTGGGAAACACTGCCTTAAGTAATGTTAATTGTAATCTTTATGTGTTTTTAAGAATTGCAAAGTCAAAATTTGAAGATGCCCACAAATGTTGACAAAATATTCTTATTTCCCTCGATCCCATGCCTAAAATGTGTGTCTTTCACTACATCTAGTTTGCTAAAGCCACAAAACACACAGTGGGTCAACATGTGCTAGCTCCCATCATGGAGTATCAATGGACTCGTTTTGGGGGTGCAACCCCTTCCTCTTACCTACTTTAGTTATGAAGAAGGGGTTGCACCCCCAAAACACGTCCATTTATACCCTGTGATGGGAGATAGCACATGTGTGTTTCGGGGCTTTACAAACTAACCTGTTTGTACCTACACACATTTTAGGCAGGGGATCATAAGGGACATTTAACAGTTATGCCTCTACGTGGACGTGGCTTCAAATTTTGGCTTTTAGAGGGGTGAGATCACCCCACATGTGGAAGGCAACATCAACACAGTCTTGGGATACTGTCTCATACGGCCTTCACTTTAGCAAACTCCAACTTTGTAAGTTCCTGAGTTGGGAATGTGTATCTTATGTTTTCAAACATGCCTGTTTAGCCCCAAAAAAGCCAAAATAATGACAAACATACATGTTTATACACCAAGATGTTGGTTTGTTATAAAACCTTAAAACGCACATATGAATGTGCTTGGAGTAAAATGTTTTTTACTAAACAATGTATGGCTTATTATTTCAATGCTCAATACTAGTGTATTTGTTACGTTGGTGTAGTTACAGTTACAATGTGCTCTAAAATGTGCCCAACTCAGGCAATTTTATGGCTTCAAAGAAATTAAAGGAGTTGAAAAAGCACAATGTTTTTGAACTTAATGCATTAGATACATTAAGAACAAAAACATTGTGTGTGTGTAGCAGACCCACAGCAAAACATAATAGCTAGCTGAAGAAGAGATTGTCACCTCATGTAGCAAATAAGGTACATTTGCACTATTGTCTAAAATGGAAAAAAAAGGCCATTTGACAAGCTATTATACAGATAAGAAACACAGACAGTAGTTCAAATGAGATAATAGTTTATGATAAAATAAAATTATGATTCTGGATCAGCTACATTTTGCTGCCAAGCCACTGCCCCTCTAACCACAAAATATTCCATATATCTTTGGCGGATATCGCGGGCATTTTGGCAACCTAGTACGGGCAGGTTTGAGAGCCGTCATGTTGCCCACCGACGGACGAGCTGGAGCCTCTTCAGCTGGGCCTGACACTGCGGGGTCAACATCAGCTGGCAGTGAGGAAAATTAGCTGCTAGCATTCCTCTGTAAAAAATTGTGGAGGATGCAACAACACAAAACAACATAGTTTATTTTATATTGTGCCAGGTTGATGGGGGTTAAAAGAAGCCTGAGGTGACTGGAGAGGATGCCAAATGTGTTTTCAAACACCCTAATGCCACAAGAGAGCCTGTAGTTAAAGATTCTTTGCTCTGGGGTGAAGTTCCTCATAGGAAAGGGCTTCATAACATGTTACCCCAGAGCAAAGGCCTCATCTGCCACAAAAACAAAATTGAGGCCCTCAACATTGTCCTGAGCAGGTGGCAAATTTAAGGTTTCATTCTGGAGCTGATGGTAGAACTCCGTCTGCATTATGACACCTCCATCCGAGTTGTTCCCAACATCCAAAAAAAGGAACTCATACGTTGCAGAAACAACAGCTAGCAGCACTATGCTGCAAAAGCCCTTGTAATTAAAATAATATGAGCCTGAGTTGGGTGTTGGAACAATCCTCACATGTTTCCCATCAATAGCACCACCACAGTTGGGAAAATACCACTGGTGCTGAAACTGGCCTGCAACATTCTGCCATTGCTGTGGATTGGAAGGAAACTGTGGAGTCAAAAAAGAAAGAAGAAATTACTACTTCTGCACATAACATTGCAAGCAGATTTGACAAAAGCATTCTTGGCCAACATAAGTATAAAATTGAAATACGTATTTAAAGACAAAAGTGTAAGGTCAACTTATCAGATTTGTCACCCCCTCTGGTGGCCCATTATAAAATTTTTATGGTGGGGGGATGTAATGGGAATATGTTTTGTACAAGTAACCCTCTCCACTTCCATGGGAGCTGAATGCATAAATAATGTGTGATACGTTGGCCAGCCCCTCCTTACTTACACTATTGGCAGCCCAGTGGACAATTGAGAAGTGTCATAATCTAAAAATATGGATACACACTGTCCAAATTGAAGCACATTTTGCCATTCATAAATTACCTATCAAGATAATATGAGACAAACTCTTTCTACATTACAATTTGAAGGTAATAAGGCAGGCCCTTGCACTACATGCTTTGGTGAATTTGTCCAGAAATATGACCACAAAAGAGGTATAGTGTGTATGGGTTTTGCAAAGTCAGCAGATAGAGTATTGGTATCGGTTGACTAAGCATTTGAGGGGGGTTCCAAATGAGTTTGTGCCCTAAAAAATGGCCTCTTGCGTTCGAATTTGAGGGCAACAATATTTGGACACATTTTAGGGGGTGTTTAGGGTAAGCACAAAAATGTAGCTGACAAAATACATTGTTAAGTTACTAGGCAAAGTGTGTATGGGCCCAGGATAGCATGCTGGGGAGGTTAGTGAAGGCAAATATGCATGAAGGACAAAAAAGGAGCATTAAAAGTTTACAACATGCATAAGGACAAAGAGGACATTCACAGCATATTAATTGAAGTGGAAAAGCCTTCGCGCTATTATATGTGCTAAAACAAACTAATAAACATCAAAGGTGAGGTGAAAAAAGGTGTAAAATAAATAAAGTGTAATGTAATAAAATACGTCAACAGCTGTCTGCAGCAGAACCTGAAGTGTATCACAATCCACTCACAGTAAAATAAATGCTAAAATGATCCCGCGCTACAGCAAAAAAATCAAACATATAAATAGCCTTACAGTGTCTAAAGGTGAACAGATAATAATCCTCTTAAGTTAAAATGGTATAATAAAAAGGATGAAACCAAAAACACGAAGAATGATAATAGTCTCTTCAAAATGAATAGAGCAAAAGTGCATAAAAAAGTGTCTGTGCGAAAAAGTGTCTGTGCAAAAAAGTGTCAGGAAGGTCCAAAACAGACAGTGGGCATGGAGAGGTATGAATCCAGAGATGAGCTCACAAAACCCTCACCTTCATAACTTGAAAATCAGGAATAAAATGAACAGGAATCCGTAGTGTGGTTGCCACTTCAGCCACCAGGGGGCCCTTTGTTCCGCTGTATGCACGGCCAATAATCACTCTAGGCCCATAAGGAAGGGGGTGATTCTGATGTATAATCCAACTTCCGCCACTAGAGGGACCTCTACATCACTCGCAAAAAGACCTCAGATAGACATCCCATCCAAGTCCTCATCCGAACCTGTCACCTCTGCTCGAGGGGGGGGGGGCTGGGGGGGAAGGCGGGGGGAACAAGGGAACGAGAGAGGGTGGGTGGAGGTGAGGAGAGAAGAAATTCCAGATAGTGTAGTAGGTAAAATCCAAACAAGGTTTATTTCAAAGGTAATCCTGGACTCTTACAATATAGAAGTTAAAAACAAGCAAGAATCAGCAAACGAAGCGTCCGAGCGCCACTCTTACGTCACTTCCGGTGCACTGTCAACCTACGACCACTCCCTATGCGTTACGTCATCACGTGACTTCATCAGGGGATGCTGATTGGTTGTGGCGATTGTGTTTATATCATATAAAACCGGAAATCGATTAGCGGCCATTTTGTTGTAGTCCATTCCATTTGGTAACGGTGGCCATTTTCCTGTAGTTAATTTAATGAGTGTACAGCGGCCATTGTATGAATTAGTACTCCTCTGCTGACACTTCTACAGAGGTTAAATGCTGAGTGGACGGAACAGTAAAACCTGGCTGCTTTATAACTCTTGTCCCCTTATCTCCAAAAGTAACCTCTTCCGTGCAGTGAAGGGGGAGGACAAGGCTAAAAAAATGCTAAATGGCCAGACACATGTAGATCTAAAAAGAGCAGTAGAATCTACACTAAAAAATTTTTCCTAATTGGATAAAAGTAAAAATAGAGAATAAGAATAAGAAAACAAAAATATAAATGAAAAAATGAAAAAATGAAAAAGATAAAAAAATTAAAAAATAAATGACACAATAAAAATAAAAATAAAAGTAAAAATAAAAATAAAAAAATTAAAAAGGGAAAAAAAGAAAAAAGAAAAAAAAGAAAAAAAGAAAAAAGAAAAAAAAGAAAAAAAAAAAAAGAAAAAAAGAAAAATAAAAATAAAAATAAAAAATAAAAAATAAAAAATATGAATAAAAATAAAAAATACATAAAAAATAATAATATAAAAAATAAAAAATAAATACAAAAAATGATAAATAAAAATAAAAATAAAAATAAAATAAAAAATAAAAAATAAAAAATAAAAAAAGAATAAAAATCAAATATAGATAGAAAATGAAAATAGAAAATGGGAATGGCAGAACTGGAGCAAATAAGCGAAAAAGACTAGTCAAATGCTACAATAATGTATTAAAGGTAATAAAACCATAAAACCCAATTATATGCCAAATATAATATTCCTTAATGGTTAAAATTGATTATAAAAATATTAAAACTAGATTAAATCATGCCTTACTTCAGAGTACCTGGAATAGACAAGTAAAAGGGGGATAAAATGTGGGTGGTTGCTGCACATCGGAAATCAGGCAAAAGCCGCACCCCAGACCAATAATAACATACATAAAAATACATAGCTTTAAAAATTACTCAGAAAACAATTGAGGTCAAATTCTACATTAAGGCCTCCCGGCACCAAACTCTTCATAGTGTGTATCCATTTGGACTCTTTCTGACTTATCGTTCTGATCTTATGGCTGCCTCTCCATGATGCTTTGTACTTCTCTATACCCCAGAACTGTAACTGGGATGGATCTCTATTGTGTACTAAATCAAAATGTTTTGAGACATTATGCTTGGGGAACCCCTTCAGAATGTTCTGTACATGCTCTTTCACCCTAACTTTGAGTGCTCTTTTTGTCCTGCCGATATACTGTAAATTACAGCTACATTGTAGGCAGTATACTACACCTTCAGTATGACACCCTATGAAGTCCCTGATCTGATAGGTCTGACCAGTAGTAGTTGCTAAAAATTCTGATCTCTTGCGTTGAAATTTTTTAGTGAGTTTACAGGCGTAACAATTCCTACAAGGATAGAAACCTTTTCCAGAAAAAAATGTAAAACTGTTCTTTAGGGGAGGTTCAATTACAGATTTAACAACCATATCTCTCAAGGTAGGGGCTCTTTTGTATACGATGTTAGGCGTCTCTGGCAAAATATCCTTTAAATCCCTATCATTTTTCAATATATGCCAGTGTCGTTTAATAAGTTTAGCCACCTCCTTATGTTGCACATTATAGTCCAATATGAGACATGGTGCTTCATCTTGATGAGACTTCTTCTTCAAATTATCTCGTAACATTACAGTTCTATCCATTTCCTTGACCTGTTGTATCTGGTGATCAATCCATGCGCTGTCATAACCCTTTTCTTTAAAACGTTTACCAATCATTTCAGCTTGCATTCCAAAATCTTCTTCATACGTACAATTGCGCCTAATCCTAACCAGTTGCCCCTTGGGGATGTTGTACAACCAAGGTTTAAAATGACAACTGTTAACGGACAAGTAGCTGTTGGTGTCTACACTTTTGAAGTGGGTCTTGGTGATAACTTTATCCTTCTGTAGAGAGATATTGAGATCCAGAAAGTCGATCGATTTTTCTTCTATTCTCCATATAAGATCGATCCTCTTTTCATTTTTGTTGAGTCCTTCTAAAAATAATTCTAATGTCTCTTTGCTTCCATTCCAGACGATCAAAATGTCGTCTATATACCTTCCATATAGGGTCAACTCTGCCGGCATATCCTTGTACACTGCTTCCTCTTCCCAATATGCCATAAAGGCGTTAGCTATGCTGGGGGCAAATTTAGCCCCCATGGCTATACCGGTTATTTGTCTATAGTAGAGATGATGATGCCAAAAATAATTATGTTTTAAACAGAAATCAAGGCATTTTATTAAAAATTTCCTTTGTTTGCATGCCAATGTACTATACGTCCTTAAAAGCCATTTCGTTGCTGTGCATGTTTCATGATGCTGGACAATAGTGTACAATGAAGACACATCTGCAGTGGCAAGTAAGGTCCTACCCTCTAAAACTGATACCGTATCTAATAGTTGTAGAGTGTGTTTGGTATCCTTTATATATGCCTTTGTTTTCTGAACCGCAGGTTGAATAAAATAATCGATATATTCCCCCATTCTGGAAGTGAGTGACTCAATACCGTTTACAATCGGTCTGCCTGGTGGTTCTTCTCGATTTTTGTGAATCTTCGGAATAGTATATATTATTGGTATCCTGCAAGATTCTGGTACCAAATATTTAGATTCTTTAACATTCAATATCTCTTTCTTAAGGCCTAAATTCACTAATGATTGTAATTGCTTCTTAAAAATTCTCGTAGGGTTATTTGGCAATTTGATATAAGTCTCCTCATCCTGTAGTTGCCGATCCAATTCTTTTAAGTATTGTTCCTTTGATTGTATAACTACTGCTCCTCCCTTATCAGCTGGGCGTATCACAATATCTCGCCTTTCAGTCAGCTTCTTGATTCCTTCCTTTATATGTATCGGATCAGAAAGTCGCTTGGGTTTCAGCATTTCCAAATCTTGTAGGACTAATTTCTTAAAAACTTCAACATGTTGATTGTTTAAAACCTGAGGGTTAAAAGTGGAATTGTTACGCAGTGTACTATACCGAGGTGCTTCTTGATCTCGTCTCTCTTCACTTGTATATTTAGGGGGGTTGCCAATAAGATATTTTTTGATGTTGATCTTCCTGATAAATTTTTGGATTCCTATGTATGTTTTAAATTTATTCAAATTTCTAACTGGAGCATGTTTAAGTCCTTTATCTAGTACTGCCAGTTCTTGTGCAGTAATTTCTATCCCACTTAGATTGACTACTCCTTCTCCCACTGCTCTCTTTTGCGTTTGGACTCTCTTCCCCGCTCTGCATCCTCTCTTTTGTCTGGACTGTGTCTTGCCCTGTCTCCCTCCTGTCTTCTTCTGGGAGACCGATAGGGCTCTTGGGGATATCTTCTGGGGGAAGGGTCCCTCCTCTCCCTGTCTAAAAAAGGTCTTTGTGTATCCCTTTCTCTTTGGCTATAATAGTTCTGTTCTTCACGATAGTCAACATGGTGATTTCTGATAGGGTCAAACCGATTGTATGTAGGTATAGGACTCCTGTCATATCGTGCTGCATAATCATAATGTTGAGGATAACTCCTGTCATCCCTCTGATTATGATGCCCATTGTTATATGGTTTCCTGAAGGGCTTTTTGAAACGTTTTTTCCATCCCCTTTTAGGGGTGTGTTGCACATAGTAGCCCGTACCTCTTTGATCGTACTGAGGCTTTGGTGGCATATATTGGGCTCCATCTCGTGGATCATGCTGGGATCTTGGAGTATTCATCTGACCCACATACTGTTGATCGTAAGGGGGTCTAGGTGCTGGATATTGCTCATTGTTTCTCTCCCACCTCAATCCATCAGGTGGATGTGATCCTGTGGGATCTTCTATCCTCACTTCTCTTTCAGGTGTAGAGGGTGTTGAGGTGGGTTGCGTTGGTTCCAATTTGACTTGCCATTTGAAAACCCGGCCTGCTTTATAATCAGTAATGTCCCGTAAGTATTTCTTCATCTTTCTTTGCTGTACCTCTAAATCCTTGGCGATTAGATCTTTATTCAGTTGTAAAGCCAGCTTCTTAAAGTCTGCAGATTCTTTGTATGGTTCCAACTTGTTTCTTATTTCTTCAATTTGAGTTTCTACTAGTTGGGTTTTCCTTTGTTTTCTTTTGAGTACCAGTTTAACACAATCTAAACTTCTGCTATTAAAAAATTCAAACCACTCCTCTGTAGCTTCTCTATCAGTTAATCCGTCATTAGGTGGTAACTCCCATCTCAAACGCCTAGGGGTTATATTCTCCCTTAGGTATCTCTCAAAAGTATTGGTGTCCCACCATAAATTAACCTTCTTCTCCATCAAGTGCCCCAATTTTTTAATCATACTTTCCAAGTCTGTGTTACGTGCTCTATTCTGTGAATTAAACACCTCATCTAAATTAATATTTCTATTTTCCATAAAAGTGAACACATCCATTTAACTTAAGAGGATTATTATCTGTTCACCTTTAGACACTGTAAGGCTATTTATATGTTTGATTTTTTTGCTGTAGCGCGGGATCATTTTAGCATTTATTTTACTGTGAGTGGATTGTGATACACTTCAGGTTCTGCTGCAGACAGCTGTTGACGTATTTTATTACATTACACTTTATTTATTTTACACCTTTTTTCACCTCACCTTTGATGTTTATTAGTTTGTTTTAGCACATATAATAGCGCGAAGGCTTTTCCACTTCAATTCATTGCCTTTATTCACATATACACCTTTGCTGCCATTATGGATGTGTTCACTTTTATGGAAAATAGAAATATTAATTTAGATGAGGTGTTTAATTCACAGAATAGAGCACGTAACACAGACTTGGAAAGTATGATTAAAAAATTGGGGCACTTGATGGAGAAGAAGGTTAATTTATGGTGGGACACCAATACTTTTGAGAGGTACCTAAGGGAGATTATAACCCCTAGGCGTTTGAGATGGGAGTTACCACCTAATGACGGATTAACTGATAGAGAAGCTACAGAGGAGTGGTTTGAATTTTTTAATAGCAGAAGTTTAGATTGTGTTAAACTGGTACTCAAAAGAAAACAAAGGAAAACCCAACTAGTAGAAACTCAAATTGAAGAAATAAGAAACAAGTTGGAACCATACAAAGAATCTGCAGACTTTAAGAAGCTGGCTTTACAACTGAATAAAGATCTAATCGCCAAGGATTTAGAGGTACAGCAAAGAAAGATGAAGAAATACTTACGGGACATTACTGATTATAAAGCAGGCCGGGTTTTCAAATGGCAAATCAAATTGGAACCAACGCAACCCACCTCAACACCCTCTACACCTGAAAGAGAATTGAGGATAGAAGATCCCACAGGATCACATCCACCTGATGGATTGAGGTGGGAGAGAAACAATGAGCAATATCCAGCACCTAGACCCCCTTACGATCAACAGTATGTGGGTCAGATGAATACTCCAAGATCCCAGCATGATCCACGAGATGGAGCCCAATATATGCCACCAAAGCCTCAGTACGATCAAAGAGGTACGGGCTACTATGTGCAACACACCCCTAAAAGGGGATGGAAAAAACGTTTCAAAAAGCCCTTCAGGAAACCATATAACAATGGGCATCATAATCAGAGGGATGACAGGAGTTATCCTCAACATTATGATTATGCAGCACGATATGACAGGAGTCCTATACCTACATACAATCGGTTTGACCCTATCAGAAATCACCATGTTGACTATCGTGAAGAACAGAACTATTATAGCCAAAGAGAAAGGGATACACAAAGACCTTTTTTAGACAGGGAGAGGAGGGACCCTTCCCCCAGAAGATATCCCCAAGAGCCCTATCAGTCTCCCAGAAGAAGACAGGAGGGAGACAGGGCAAGACACAGTCCAGACAAAAGAGAGGATGCAGAGCGGGGAAGAGAGTCCAAACGCAAAAGAGAGCAGTGGGAGAAGGAGTAGTCAATCTAAGTGGGATAGAAATTACTGCACAAGAACTGGCAGTACTAGATAAAGGACTTAAACATGCTCCAGTTAGAAATTTGAATAAATTTAAAACATACATAGGAATCCAAAAATTTATCAGGAAGATCAACATCAAAAAATATCTTATTGGCAACCCCCCTAAATATACAAGTGAAGAGAGACGAGATCAAGAAGCACCTCGGTATAGTACACTGCGTAACAATTCCACTTTTAACCCTCAGGTTTTAAACAATCAACATGTTGAAGTTTTTAAGAAATTAGTCCTACAAGATTTGGAAATGCTGAAACCCAAGCGACTTTCTGATCCGATACATATAAAGGAAGGAATCAAGAAGCTGACTGAAAGGCGAGATATTGTGATACGCCCAGCTGATAAGGGAGGAGCAGTAGTTATACAATCGAAGGAACAATACTTAAAAGAATTGGATCGGCAACTACAGGATGAGGAGACTTATATCAAATTGCCAAATAACCCTACGAGAATTTTTAAGAAGCAATTACAATCAGTAGTGAATTTAGGCCTTAAGAAAGAGATATTGAATGTTAAAGAATCTAAATATTTGGTACCAGAATCTTGCAGGATACCAATAATATATACTATTCCGAAGATTCACAAAAATCGAGAAGAACCACCAGGCAGACCGATTGTAAACGGTATTGAGTCACTCACTTCCAGAATGGGGGAATATATCGATTATTTTATTCAACCTGCGGTTCAGAAAACAAAGGCATATATAAAGGATACCAAACACACTCTACAACTATTAGATACGGTATCAGTTTTAGAGGGTAGGACCTTACTTGCCACTGCAGATGTGTCTTCGTTGTACACTATTGTCCAGCATCTTGAAGCATGCACAGCAACGAAATGGCTTTTAAGGACGTATAGTACATTGGCATGCAAACAAAGGACATTTTTAATAAAATGCCTTGATTTCTGTTTAAAACATAATTATTTTTGGCATCATCATCTCTACTATAGACAAATAACCGGTATAGCCATGGGGGCTAAATTTGCCCCCAGCATAGCTAACGCCTTTATGGCATATTGGGAAGAGGAAGCAGTGTACAAGGATATGCCGGCAGAGTTGACCCTATATGGAAGGTATATAGACGACATTTTGATCGTCTGGAATGGAAGCAAAGAGACATTAGAATTATTTTTAGAAGGACTCAACAAAAATGAAAAGAGGATCGATCTTATATGGAGAATAGAAGAAAAATCGATCGACTTTCTGGATCTCAATATCTCTCTACAGAAGGATAAAGTTATCACCAAGACCCACTTCAAAAGTGTAGACACCAACAGCTACTTGTCCGTTAACAGTTGTCATTTTAAACCTTGGTTGTACAACATCCCCAAGGGGCAACTGGTTAGGATTAGGCGCAATTGTACGTATGAAGAAGATTTTGGAATGCAACCTGAAATGATTGGTAAACGTTTTAAAGAAAAGGGTTATGACAGCGCATGGATTGATCACCAGATACAACAGGTCAAGGAAATGGATAGAACTGTAATGTTACGAGATAATTTGAAGAAGAAGTCTCATCAAGATGAAGCACCATGTCTCATATTGGACTATAATGTGCAACATAAGGAGGTGGCTAAACTTATTAAACGACACTGGCATATATTGAAAAATGATAGGGATTTAAAGGATATTTTGCCAGAGACGCCTAACATCGTATACAAAAGAGCCCCTACCTTGAGAGATATGGTTGTTAAATCTGTAATTGAACCTCCCCTAAAGAACAGTTTTACATTTTTTTCTGGAAAAGGTTTCTATCCTTGTAGGAATTGTTACGCCTGTAAACTCACTAAAAAATTTCAACGCAAGAGATCAGAATTTTTAGCAACTACTACTGGTCAGACCTATCAGATCAGGGACTTCATAGGGTGTCATACTGAAGGTGTAGTATACTGCCTACAATGTAGCTGTAATTTACAGTATATCGGCAGGACAAAAAGAGCACTCAAAGTTAGGGTGAAAGAGCATGTACAGAACATTCTGAAGGGGTTCCCCAAGCATAATGTCTCAAAACATTTTGATTTAGTACACAATAGAGATCCATCCCAGTTACAGTTCTGGGGTATAGAGAAGTACAATTCATCATGGAGAGGCAGCCATAAGATCAGAACGATAAGTCAGAAAGAGTCCAAATGGATACACACTATGAAGAGTTTGGTGCCGGGAGGCCTTAATGTAGAATTTGACCTCAATTGTTTTCTGAGTAATTTTTAAAGCTATGTATTTTTATGTATGTTATTATTGGTCTGGGGTGCGGCTTTTGCCTGATTTCCGATGTGCAGCAACCACCCACATTTTATCCCCCTTTTACTTGTCTATTCCAGGTACTCTGAAGTAAGGCATGATTTAATCTAGTTTTAATATTTTTATAATCAATTTTAACCATTAAGGAATATTATATTTGGCATATAATTGGGTTTTATGGTTTTATTACCTTTAATACATTATTGTAGCATTTGACTAGTCTTTTTTGCTTATTTGCTCCAGTTCTGCCATTCCCATTTTCTATTTTCATTTTCTATCTATATTTGATTTTTATTCTTTTTTTATTTTTTATTTTTTATTTTTAATTTTTATTTTTATTTATCATTTTTTGTATTTATTTTTTATTTTTTATATTATTATTTTTTATGTATTTTTTATTTTTATTCATATTTTTTATTTTTTATTTTTTATTTTTATTTTTATTTTTCATTTTTTTTTTTTTCTTTTTTTTCTTTTTTCTTTTTTTCTTTTTTTTCTTTTTTCTTTTTTTCCCTTTTTAATTTTTTTTTTTTATTTTTACTTTTATTTTTATTTTTATTGTGTCATTTATTTTTTAATTTTTTTATCTTTTTCATTTTTTCATTTTTTCATTTATATTTTTGTTTTCTTATTCTTATTCTCTATTTTTACTTTTATCCAATTAGGAAACATTTTTTAGTGTAGATTCTACTGCTCTTTTTAGATCTACATGTGTCTGGCCGTTTAGCATTTTTTTAGCCTTGTCCTCCCCCTTCACTGCACGGAAGAGGTTACTTTTGGAGATAAGGGGACAAGAGTTATAAAGCAGCCAGGTTTTACTGTTCCGTCCACTCAGCATTTAACCTCTGTAGAAGTGTCAGCAGAGGAGTACTAATTCATACAATGGCCGCTGTACACTCATTAAATTAACTACAGGAAAATGGCCACCGTTACCAAATGGAACGGACTACAACAAAATGGCCGCTAATCGATTTCCGGTTTTATATGATATAAACACAATCGCCACAACCAATCAGCATCCCCTGATGAAGTCACGTGATGACGTAACGCGTAGGGAGTGGTCGTAGGTTGACAGTGCACCGGAAGTGACGTAAGAGTGGCGCTCGGACGCTTCGTTTGCTGATTCTTGCTTGTTTTTAACTTCTATATTGTAAGAGTCCAGGATTACCTTTGAAATAAACCTTGTTTGGATTTTACCTACTACACTATCTGGAATTTCTTCTCTCCTCACCTCCACCCACCCTCTCTCGTTCCCTTGTTCCCCCCGCCTCCCCCCCCCCCCTCGAGCGGAGGTGACAGGTTCGGATGAGGACTTGGATGGGATGTCTATCTGAGGTCTTTTTGCGAGTGATGTAGAGGTCCCTCTAGTGGCGGAAGTTGGATTATACATCAGAATCACCCCCTTCCTTATGGGCCTAGAGTGATTATTGGCCGTGCATACAGTGGAACAAAGGGCCCCCTGGTGGCTGAAGTGGCAACCACACTACGGATTCCTGTTCATTTTATGCCTGATTTTCAAGTTATGAAGGTGAGGGTTTTGTGAGCTCATCTCTGGATTCATACCTCTCCATGCCCACTGTCTGTTTTGGACCTTCCTGACACTTTTTTGCACAGACACTTTTTCGCACAGACACTTTTTTATGCACTTTTGCTCTATTCATTTTGAAGAGACTATTATCATTCTTCGTGTTTTTGGTTTCATCCTTTTTATTATACCATTTTAACTTAAGAGGATTATTATCTGTTCACCTTTAGACACTGTAAGGCTATTTATATGTTTGATTTTTTTGCTGTAGCGCGGGATCATTTTAGCATTTATTCACAGCATATTACAATCATGGTAATTATGGAATGAAGAAATTAATACAATACATTAGAAAACATTAAATACATAGAATGTGATGGTAAAGGCTAAAACTTACCCAAATATAGTCCTTCTGCAGGACTTGAATAATGGCAGAACAGGTCTCTGGAATAATGAGTCCCAGAGCCTGGGGGGAGATCCCAGTGGTAAACGTGAGGTCCTGAAGACTTCTCCCCATCACCAAGTACCGCAAGGTGGCTATGAGCCTTTGCTTGGGAGTAATGGCAAGCCATATGCATGTGTCCTGCTTCTAAATATAGAGGGTCAGCAATGCCAAGAGACGGTGAAAGCAGGGGTCCGTCATTCAGGGATAATTCCAAAAATCATCAGGATTATTCTCCTGGAGCTCCCACAGCAAAGGCATATGAGAGAATTGGTCATGATTAAGCAGCCAATTTGTGGTCCAAGAACTTCTCCTCCTCCTGTTCCTGGACTGGACTTGGGTCAAAGCAATAACTTCAAGCCCAATGATAGCATAATCTCTCCGACGAGAACGCAACAGGGCTAGTTGGCGAACGGACGTTCAGAAACAAACTGACAAGCACGAACTGAAAAGCGCGAATCGACACTCACCAAACTTCTACTAACACGAAATTAGCAGAAGACGCCAAAAGGGTGGCACATGACAATTGAAATTCCTCTTTATCGGCTCATAGTACCTCTAGTACGTCACCACATTAGGGATTGTTGGCCGACAATTGTGTGCCGTTTGTATGCAAGACAAGTTTGGGGCCAACGCCCTTCGGACAAAAGTCTGTGGTTTTGTTGGCGGAAAATCCGACCGTGTGTGAGAGGCTTTAGTTTCACGTTCCTACAAAAATACAAGAGCCGCGACGCTTAGGAGGGCTGCCGTGGTGAGTTCTAACATATTCATGTTACTACATACAAACAATGAGAAGACAAGACATGAGACAAACATTTAGATACAAAAGTGAGGGAGATATTTCATAGCTTCAAAACAAAAAAAAAACAACCAGATGGAATATTGCCTTCACTCTTTTAGCAATAGGAAAAAATACAATGGGAAAAACACGAGAGCAGCTCCAAAACTTGCATGGGCCAGCCACACAAAGTTCAAAAACAGGCATGAGAATTTTAACCACACAAACGTGTACTACACATCCATCAACCCACTTATCATTACAGATTTCTGATCTGATCTATCTACTTCCAAGGTATTTTTATTCTGGGGTCTCGTACCGCCAGACATCAAAAGTACCTTCCAAAGGAATAAACCTTACTGTACCCTCCGACCATATATGCCAATCTTTAAGTGGTCTCATGTCCGGAGCCCCAAACCCAGACCTCATGTACCGTACAGCTGTCTGACTGGTGTAGAGCCTACTTTTTTTGCTCCAAAGCATGGACGGCACATTACCTATGACGATTTGAATTGATTATGACGTGTCCCTGCATCCAGTGCACCCTCACACTAACTTTCGGAGCAGTACCGCCTAGTGCTTACTTTTACAGTACTGGCACCTGGCGTTTTCAATTATCTTGCACGGCCTCCCGGTATGCTAGAATCTACTCCTCACATTTACATGCTCTCCAACCGATTATCGGCAGCCCTATAAATGTTCAAGCTACAAAGCACAATGAAATCCTTCGCTATTCAGAACAATATTATGGCTTCTTTCTACCTCTATCTAAATGTTACAACAATAATGTGGATGCCTCCGGTTTACTCTCTACCCAAAACTGTATTACAGTATAAAACTTCGCAAAACAACTGGAATTAAATTTAAAAATCAAAAGTGATTTTCATTGTCCTTCTAAACACAAGTCCCTTTGTCCACATGCTTGTTTCAAAAGACCCCAAGCTGCTCCCACCAACTTCCTGTTGATACACCACATCCTTAAAAGTACTTCCTGTTGTTTGCTCAGCTCTAAAAACCCATCTAACTGGTTTATTTACATATCAATGGACAGGAAGGGGGAGGGGGAGCCTAGCTTCTCTGAACTTCATATTATGCCTTTTACACAAAAAAATAGCTATGACTACCCCCTCTGGACTTTATAACATCATATAGGAAACTTCAACATGTCTAAAAAAAAAAAAATTTGTCCAGGAAAGGGTGTGATAAACCCCCATATTGCAAATTGGAGGGAATTCCCATCAACTCCCATATCACCTGGGCAGTCAGACCACTGAAACACCTGCAAAAAGATGACTCAACCTCACTAAATGCTGAAACCTGGCCCAAAAGTAGAGCAATTCCACCCAAAACACAGCAGACACGAAATAGCAGTTGCAACAAACGAAAATCAAGCCACGACCACATGGTAAAGGAAATGTGGACTACAGCAAAATGGCAGACAAAAGCCGGGCCACTACCACATGGTGGCATTAACACATGAAATGCAGTCGCTGATTTCGCCAAAACCAGCACAAACTGAGATTTCTTCATTAGAAAAACAAAATTTCTCCACACAAAAACTGACTACACAATTGAGGCACCAAATGAACACTTAACCGTAGACAAACACTTTAGGCCACATCAACTAGGGCCCATAGGAGGCTTAAAACACAGGCTCTCCAACCAAACAACACATCCTAAAGTGCCAAAGTTACATAAAACACAAAATAACACGGCTCAAATTTACACTCTTGTCCCCAAATACAAAACAATACATGGCTCTAAAAGTTGGAAGGTCAACAGAACGCCCCCCATTCTATTGCCTAGAAACCTGAGACCATCCACAGGGCATAGCCCTTTCAAGAAACAGCTCCTATTGTAAGTGATGTCCCAGCAATGCATGGCCACCTTTACCCCATCAGCCACATGGCCACTTGAATATGCGGCAGCCATTTTCAAAAGCAACTTCAAACACAAAGTTCACTAAATCATTTGTAGGTGAAAAATATTATTACATTTATAGGGACATGTGTCTTGCATCAGTTAAACAATAAAGGGAAATTGGGACTTTAAATGAAGCAGGTGGAATGCAGAGGTAAGAGTAAAAAGTTTTATTCCGTAAAGTAATAGTAATAAAAAGAGAAAATGTATTCATATATATACATATATATCCTTAGCACAAGATGTAGGCATAATAAATACAGAAGTAGATATCAATGAAACACATATCGTAATAGATACATGATAATAAAAGTATTGACATCCAAAGCAATAATGTGGCCTGCAAGTGCCAAGAGTGGCATGCCCGATAACTGTGTCCGTGATCACGTTATATAAATATAGGTAAATAACTAGTATAGAGGTGGCATCAGATTAAACCCGTAGCTCGATGCGTTTCGGTAATACCTTCACTCGCCGGGAGCAGATGCGACAATTGCCTATAGAATATAATATATATGGTAAACCACACTCAATGTAGAGGGGAATAAAAATAGTAGACTTGTGCTAAAAATAATTAGCCAAACACACTTACCAAATCGGGCAGATAGTAAAGCATGGTGCTGGTGGCGTGTATATACACATCCCCATTTGGAGTAGGCTATCTACACGGCTGGTCTAATCCTGGGTTTCTTGCGGACCGACTGTTGGTCCACTGGTACTGTTTGGATGCAGCATTTAGGTAAGGGTTTCCTGGTTACCCTTCACGGTCTCATTTTGGGTGTCAGGCTTCTTGCTTTGCTCTAACTCTGTTTCTCATCATTTTGACTTGTTCACACACTTATTATTTCTTTTAAGTTAGTTTAGCACTATGCACATTAACTATCTAGCTTATTCATATTCTTTTTCTTTACACTACTTCATACACGTCTACTGGGTTTATTTTTTATCAATTACTCTAAAACAACTATTATTGTTTTAAACTATACACATATGTAATATTCATTATCAGATATTCCTGTTTGTTGAGCTACACAATATTATCATTAGGGATGAGCCGAACACCCCCCTGTTCGGTTCGCACCAGAACATGCGAACAGGAAAAAAGTTTGTTGGAACACGCGAACACCGTTAAAGTCTATGGGACACGAACATGAATAATCAAAAGGGCTAATTTTAAAGGCTTATATGCAAGTTATTGTCATAAAAAGTGTTTGGGGACCTGGGTCCTGCCCCAGTGGACATGGATCAATGCAAAAAAAGTTTTAAAAACGGACGTTTTTTAAGGAGCAGTGATTTTAATAATGCTTAAAGTCAAACAATAAAAGTGTAATATCCCTTTAAATTTTGTAGCTGGGGGGTGTCTATAGTATGCCTGTAAAGGGGCGCATGTTTCCCGTGTTTAGAACAGTCTGACAACAAAATGACATTTCAAAGGAAAAAAGCCATTTAAAACTACTCGCGGCTATTGCATTGCCGGTCCGACAATACACATAGAAGTTCATTGATAAAAACGGCATGGGAATTCCCCACAGGGGAACCCCGAACCAAATTTTTTTAAAAAAATGATGTGGGGGTCCCCCTAAATTCCATACCAGGCCCTTCAGGTCTGGTATGGATATTAAGGGGAACCCCGGCCAAAATTTAAAAAAAAATGACGTGGGGGTCCCCCTAAATTCCATACCAGATCCTTCAGGTCTGGTATGGATTTTAAGGGGAACCCCGCGCCAAAAAAAAAAAAACGGCGTGGGGTCCCCCCAACAATCCATACCAGACCCTTATCCGAGCATACAACCTGGCAGGCCGCAGGAAAAGAGGGGGGACGAGAGAGCGCCCCCCCCCTCCTGAACCATACCAGGCCACATGCCCTCAACATTGGGAGGGTGCTTTGGGGTAGCCCCCCAAAACACCTTGTCCCCATGTTGATGTACGTACCATTTCACTAAAAAACTGTCAAAAATTTTAAATATGACAAGAGACAGTTTTTGACAATTCCTTTATTTAATGCTTCTTCTTTCAACTATCTTCCTTCATCTTCTTCTTCTACTTCTGGTTCTTCTGGCTCTTCTGGTTCTTCCTCCGGCGTTCTCGTCCAGCATCTCCTCCGTGGCGTCTTCTATCTTCTTCTCCTCACGCTGCTTCGCACCCATGGTATGGGGGGAGGCTCCCGCTCTTCTCTTCCTCTTCTTCATCTTCATCCTCTTCTCTGCTTCATCTTCTTCTCTTCTTCATTTTCTTCTCTGGGCTGCTCCGCATCCATGCTGGCATGGGGGAGGCTCACGCTGTGTGACGGTGTCTCCTCGTCTGACGGTTCTTAAATAACGGGGGTGGGGCCACCCGGTGACCCCGCCCCCTCTGACGCACAGTAACTTGATGGGACTTCCCTGTGACGTCACGGGGAATGCCACAGGGAAGTCCCGTCATGTCCCGTGCGTCAGAGGGGGGCGGGGTCACCGGGTGGCCCCGCCCTCCGTTATTTAAGAACCGTCAGAAGAGGAGACACCGTGCGGAGCGGCCCGGAGAAGAAGATGAAGAAGAGAAGAAAAGAAGAAGATGAAGAAGAGAAGAAGATGAAGAGAAGAGCGGGAGCCTCCCCCCAATGCCATGGGTGCGGAGCGGCCCGAGGAGAAGAAGATAGAAGACGCCGCGGAGGAGATGCTGGACGAGAACGCCGGAGGAAGAACCAGAAGAGCCAGAAGAACCAGAAGAAGAAGACGAAGATGAAGGAAGATAGAAGAAAGAAGAAAGAAGAAGCATTTAAATAAAGGAATTGTCAAAAACTGTCTCTTGTAATTTTTAACATTTTTGACAGTTTTTTAGTGAAATGGTACCTTCCATTTCACACAGGGGGGGGCTGGGATCTGGGGGTCCCCTTGTTAAAGGGGGCTTCCAGATTCCGACCCCCACAACCATCGGCCAGGGTTGTGGGGATGAGGCCCTTGTCCTCATCAACATGGGGACAAGGTGTTTTGGGGGGCTACCCCAAAGCACCCTCCCAATGTTGAGGGCATGTGGCCTGGTACGGTTCAGGAGGGGGTGCGCTCTCTCATCCCCCCCTCTTTTCCTGTGGCCTGCCAGGTTGCGTGCTCGGATAAGGGTCTGGTATGGGTTTTTGGGGGGACCCCACGCAGTTTTTTTTTTAAATTTTGGCCAGGGTTCCCCTTAATATCCATACTAGACCTGAAGGGCCTGGTATGGAATTTAGGGGGACCCCCACGTCATTTTTTTTTTAAATTTGGTTCGGGGTTCCCCTGTGGGGAATTACCATGCCGTTTTTATCAATGAACTTCTATGTGTATTGTCGGACCGGCAATGCAATAGCCGCGAGTAGTTTTAAATGGCTTTTTTCCTTTGAAATGTCATTTTGCTGTCAGACTGTTCTAAACATGGGAAACATGCGCCCCTTTACAGGCATACTATAGACACCCCCAGCTACGAAATTTAAAGGGATATTACACTTTTATTGTTTGATTTTAAGCATTATTAAAATCACTGCTCCTGAAAAAACACCCGTTTTTAACCACTTGACGACCGCTCACTGTATATGTACGTCATTTTTTTGAAGATGGATATCTCGGTAACGGCAGCAGCTGCTGCCACAACCGAGGTATCCATCTTTACAGTGAGCGGTTCTGTACACGATAACGGTGGTCTCTGCGGCGAGTTCGCCGCGAGATCACCGTTATCGGCGGCGGGAGAGGTGCCACCCCCCCTCCCGCCGCTCTCCCGCGCCCTCCGCCGCTTACCGGAGCCGTCGGTAGCGCGGAGGAGATCGGGACCTGTCACTGCCGAGGTACTGAGACGAGTGAGGCCAAGATGGCCCCCACCCGTCTCTATACCACGTGACGGCCGGAGCGACGTCGTTATGACGGCTCCGCCCACTTCTCTTAAAGGCACAATTTTTTGTGTCATTTTTTTAAACGACTTTTTTTTTGTTTTGTTTTTTGCATTTTAGTCTAAATATGAGATCTGAGGACTTTTTGACCCCAGATCTCATATTTAAGAGGACCTGTCATGTTTTTTTCTATTGCAAGGGATGTTTACATTCCTTGTAATAGGAATAAAAGTGATACAAATTTTTTTTTTAAAACAGTGAAAAAATAAATAAAATAAAGTAAAATAAATAATAATAAAAAAAAAAATTTTAAAGCGCCCTGTCCCGACGAGCTCGCGCGCAGAAGCGAACGCATACGTGAGTAGCGCCCGCATATGAAAACGGTGGTCAAACCACACATGTGAGGTATCGCCGTGACCGGTAGAGCGAGAGCAATAATTCTAGCCCTAGACCTCCTCTGTAACGCAAAACATGCAACCTGTAGAATTTTTTAAACGTCGCCTATGGAGATTTTTAAGGGTAAAAGTTTGACGCTATTCCACGAGCGGGCGCAATTTTGAAGCGTGACATGTTGGGTATCAATTTACTTGGCGTAACATTATATTTCACAATATAAAAAAAATTGGGCTAACTTTACTGTTGTCTTATTTTTTTATTCAAAAAAGTGAATTTTTTCCAAAAAAAGTGCGCTTATAAGACCGCTGCGCAAATACGGTGCAAAAAAAAGTATTGCAATGACCGCCATTTTATTCTCTAGGGTGTTAGAAAAAAAAACATATATAATGTTTGGGGGTTCTAAGTAATTTTCTAGCAAAAAAACCTGTTTTAAACATGTAAACACCTAAAATCCAAAACGAGGCTGGTCCGTAAGTAGTTAAAACTTTTTTTTGCATTGATCCATGTCCCCTGGGGCAGGACCCAGGTCCCCAAACACTTTTTATGACAATAACTTGCATATAAGCCTTTAAAATTAGCACTTTTGATTTCTCCCATAGACTTTTAAAGGGTGTTCCGCGGCATTTGAATTTGCCGCGAACACCCCAAATTGTTCGCTGTTCGGCGAACTTGCGAACAGCCAATGTTCGAGTCGAACATGTGTTCGACTCGAACTCGAAGCTCAACCCTAATTATCATGTTCATATGTTCATATGGACACCACCTCTGACCCATGCACTCTCCATACCATCCAATGCTGCAATCCTCTATACACGTCACCTCAGCCCCCATGGAGGGGTCATTTACCTCTGGCTCACCGTGTGCCGCTTCCTGCATGCTTTACTATCTGCCCGATTTGGTAAGTGTGTTTGGCTAATTATTTTTAGCACAAGTCTACTATTTTTATTCCCTTCTACATTGAGTGTGGTTTACCATATCTATTATATTCTATAGGCAATTGTCGCATCTGCTCCTGACGAGTGAAGGTATTCACGAAACGCGTCAAGCTACGAGTTTAATTTGATGCCACTTCTATACTAGTTATTTACCTATAACATGTGATCACGGACACAGTTATCGGGCATGGCACTCTTGGCACTTGCAGGCCACATTATTGCTTTGTATGTCAATACTTTTATTATCATGTATCTATTACGATATGTGTTTCATTGATATCTACTTCTGTATTTATTATGCCTACATCTTGTGCTAAAGATATATATGTATATATATGAATACATTTTCTCTTTTTATTACAATTACTGTACGGAATAAAACTTTTTACTCTTACCTCCGCATTCCACCTGCTTCATTTAAAGTCCCAATTTCTCTTTGCTGTATACCTGAGGCAGGAATGGAGACACCTCACCGTGCCTCATTTAAAGTCCCAAATTCCCCTTTTTTATAAATCAGTTAAACAATATACACAACTGGCTTGGTCCCATACATAGGTAGTAATCACAATTCATACATTTCTACTTCTCATATACATCACAAACGTATTACACAACATTTAGTTACTTACCAGCCTGCTCAATCATACACAGCATACAGTTTCTTATCAGCCTGCTCAGTCATACACGACATACAGTTACACAAACATTTTAGGTTATATTAAATGGGTCCTTTAGAGGAGGTAAGTATCCCAAACAATAGAACTATCTACAATGACAAACATACAATTAACATCCTGCCATTATACCGAAAGATGGAAAATGTGTTATTTTGCAAAGCAGAACCTACCTAACACATCCGACAGAGAAAACAAACCCCTTGTTTCAGGACAACAATTATTTATTTATTTTAAACGGTTTGATGTCCTGGACTGGGATCCGCTCCCCCCCTCCTCTTCCGGTGTGAAGGAGGTTCTTTAAATATCCTGGCCCGCCATCACTGACGTGGACATTTCGCTATACGCTGCGCATAATCCATGTCATTTTCAGCCTTTGGGTATAATGCGTCTTAGTATGACACTGTTTCCCGTATCTTCCCAAGTAACACAGACATGACCACCATTCTTACATCCTTGGCTCCACAGCTCGACTGTCTGCCCTCACAAGTACAGGCATTTTGTTTTTATTTATCGGCAACAAAAGGAATGACAAACAGGAAGTCATGTCCCCAACAGGCAATCGCTTCCTCCATGCAAAATGACATCACAGGAAATGACAACACAGGAAATGACAACAGTAAAGGGGAGGGCATCCACAGGAGGGGGGGAGTGCACATGTCCCACCCACTTGAGGTATGTACACTGCCCCCGCCCAGCCACATGCATGCACATCCACCATCTTGGTCAGCATGGAGCCTATTCAATACTGCTCAGAGTAACCAGTATCTAGTAAGATCATTCTACTTGTTCTTACAGGCTTGAGAAGATCTGCTGGGACATTGCTACTGTTGTTGTCAATATACTGTATGAGTATACTAACAAGGCAGATATCAATGTCCTCTTATAAAAGAAATATGTATCCAAAAGGGATAGCGTAGCCACAACAGAAATATAATATGTTTCTCTCGTTTTGCGGACTTCGCTTCTCTAATGTGCATAGACATTTGAAGGCAAGATGCCCAGTGCATTGCACTTAATACTTACAAACCGGCAAACGCCCACACACACAGAGAACATGTCTCCAAGCCCATGGGAAGGTTTTCATACTGACGGTTTTACCGCTGGTCTCGATTCAACCTAAGTGCGCTCTGCTAGAGCACTCCTCGGTTAAATCAGACACAGGGAGACAGATGACAATCTATAAAGCACACATCCTATAATAAAATGTCCACATAAGTCCATATAATAAAATTTCCACAACAACACGAAGAGCAACAGTTCAGAAGCAAGCCTGCTTGGGTTCCTCCACACCAAGCTGCTTGCTCTGGGGGCACTCGGCAGAAGAGAGGGGCAAGGAGCGCCGACAGGGGACCTGAGAAGAGGAGGATCAGAGCTGCTCTGTGCAAAACCACTACACAGAGAAGGTAAGTATAACATGTTTGCTATTTATATTTTTTTAAAGAATTGCCTTTAATATTACTTTCACTGCCACTTTTGCCAAACAACTTGGTCTGTTAAAGGTAATTCAAAAAAATTAGACTTGCTGGCCAAATCAACAGTGAATCAATGGTGAAAAAAGGGGTAAAAAACAAAAGCATACAAACAAAAAAAACACACACACAAAACCACCACATCTAAGAATTTGTAAGCTGCAATATAATACTTTTTTTCTGTGTTTAATCCCACTTTAAGGTTTTTTGGGTAGTTGGAGTTCTGCTTTAACTTGCAGTATTTAGCAAATGTACAGAGGTGGTGAAAAGAGGGAAAAATAAGAAAAAAAAGACTACAGTTTATAAATTATGACGCTTGCTCCTTCCTGTTTATTCTGCTACTCTAGGAAATGGACTATGTGCTAATATAGTAAATATTTCCCTACTATTATGATGATTACCAGAGATTGGATAACTCAGTGGCAAGCAATTAAAATACTCAGGTGACTTAACCTTAGGCTCCTACATGGTTTACCAGTGCATATACAGTACTGTATAATTCTAATGAGAAATTGTAGGCTATCTTTGTGACAGCATTTGCTACCAATATGTATGTCTATCAGTAGACATTAGTGGGTTCAGGTTAATAGTTAGGGTTAGGGTTAGGTATATTAGGTATAGGTATTTAGATTCAGATAAAAAAATGTAATTTAAGATTTTTGAAGTTAACAATAAAAAGCAATTTCAGGCAATATGTTAGCTAGTATTATTACTATAGAGCAAATTATGCAACTGTGCAGCAATTCGCTCAATTTACCTTATTCTACATTCCCTGTAGTCCTCTGTAATCAAAAGCACATACTGCTCCAACAGTGAAAAGTAGAAAGGCAGTACAAATAAAAGGTGTGCTGTGCAATGCTTCTTTCTCTGCTTCCTGCAACCCCAATCACATTCAGCAGCACGTATTTGTGTATTCATGTTGTAGTTACCTGCTGTAAAACGCCAGTTTTACCATACATTACCACATTACACGATAATTCCACAGTTGTGATATTAAATTTTAATGGCACCCAGTCCCAATATTACAGAAGCAGGCATCACTCTTATGCCTCGTACATACGATCTGACTTTCCGCCAACAAAACCGTGGAATTTTGTCCGAAGGGTGTTGGCTCAAACTTGTCTTGCATACACACGGTCACAGAAATCTTGGCCAACAATTAAAAATGTAGTGACGTACTAGACTTACTACGTGGTTTTTCAGCTCTTTAGCGCCACCCTTTGGGCTCCTTCTGCTAGTATCGTGTTAGTAGACGTTTGGTGAGTGTTGATTCGCAGACATGTTGCGGAATCGTAGGAGATAATGTGTTATTTATTATTGGCCTTGGAGTTATTGCTTTGACATTTTTTTATATTTTTTGGAATATCTTTGGATGCATAGAATGCAGTTTTTGGTTAAGTTCTATTGGCAGATAGCCTGTCTAATTTTTTTTTTTAATGCACAATAAAAAAAATTGTGTAGAATAATACTTGGCTATGTGTTTTACATTTTAAAAACATACCATGTAAAATTAACAAGGGACACCAACATAGTTGTATCTTTGATCTTATAAACTAGGGGATAATGGCATTGTGGTAACTTGCACAAATAAAAAAAGAACATAATAATATTATTCTTGATATCACTAGAAAAAAAAAAGCCTTGGAAAATTAATTTGCAATAACTCCATCAGTATCACCAGCAAAGCAGCTTCATTATTATCCCATTAAAGAAGAAGAGAATTGTGAGCTGCATTTGGAGATTTCATAATTTGCAATCGTCACGAATGTTAATTCTCCTTTATGAACGCTAGTTTACAAGACCGACCACTTCTGGTTCCAAGCATGCGTGTTTGTACTTAGGACTTTTGTCCGACGGACTTGTGTACACACAATTGGAAAATCCGACAACACATATTTGTTGGCGGAAAATTTGAAGACATGCTAGCCAACATTTGTTGGCAGAAAGTCTGACAACAACTGTCCGATGGAGCATACACACATTTGGATTTTCCACCAACAGCCTGACATCCAACATTTCCCGTCGGAAAATCCGATCGTGTGTACGGAGCTTTACACTACAGTACAACACAACACACATGCTTGTGGTGTGCTGCTTTAGAAAAAAGGATCATGTTGATTTTGTCCATACATTAAGGTGTGCTTCCAGCACATTTAAAAATAATAGGTTAACATCAGGGGTGTTGCTAAGATTGTAAAAGATCAGGAGCACCTTTGGGCACCTCAAGGAGAGTAATATAGCTGGTGATTGTGACCGAATTGCATTAAAATGGGGGTCGCCTAGCATAAATCTTTTCCCCAAATCACCTCTGCTAGTGCAAATCCTCTCCCCCACAAATATCCCCCAATTTCCCACCTCCCCAATATGAAATCATCTCCCACAGTCCAGCACAAACCCGCCAACACAAATCCTCTCACCCACCAAATCCTTTCCCAGCACAAATCCTCCTCCCTCCCAGGGCAAATCATCTTCTATCCCAAATTCCACCTCTTAGCACCACCCCCCCTTCAAATTACCCCTCTAAGCACAAATCCTCCCCCCAAATTACCCCTCCCAGCACTAGTCCTCTCCCCCAAATCCCCCCCTTCCCAGCACATTACCACAATAAACGATAATGTGTACATTGCACAAATCCCCCCAGCACTAATCCCCCCCAAATCCCCCTCCAAACACAATTCATCTTTCCCCCAAATTCCATCTCCCTAGCTCGAATCCTCTCCTCCCCCAAAATCCACCCCCAGTACTAATCCTCTCCACCCAAAAAACCCTTCCCAGCACAAATTTTCTTCCCTCTTAAATGCCCTTCTTAGTACAAATCCAATCTTGGTTATCTTCTGTCCCCCAGTACAATTACCCTCCCCTGAACTTACAGACCCCAGATACGGCACAGCATGGAAGATGTCCTTCCTCCCGAGCTCCTTCTCCATGTGTGCCTTGTGACACATTAGAACCAAAGAGGATCCCAGGAAAAGCTACCCTCAGCTCTGAAGTCTCTGAAAGGCAGCCAGTGGGGAGGCATGCTGGCTGCTGAAGTGGCATGGAATTGCAGCATCAGGGACACGGGACACCCTGCAGGTGGTTTTGGGCTTGTACCCTGGATGAATGGTGCTAGTGACGCCTGGTGAAAACAATACATTATGTGAGAGGGGATCTGTTGGTGAGAGACATAAATGGGCACACAGGAGAGAACAACACAACAATCATAATACAGAGTAGGGATGAGCCGAACACCCCCCGGTTCGGTTCGCACCAGAACCCGCGAACGGACCGCAAGTTCGCACGAACGTTAGAACCCCATTGACGTCTATGGGACTCGAACGTTCGAAATCAAAAGTGCTCATTTTAAAGGCTAATTTGCATGGTATTGTCCTAAAAAGGGTTTGGGGACCCGGGTCCTACCCCAGGGGACATGTATCAATGCAAAAAAAACTTTTAAAAACGGCCGTTTTTTCGGGAGCAGTGATTTTAATGATGCTTAAAGTAAAAAAAAAAAAGTGAAATATTCCTTTAAATATCGTACCTGGGGGGTGTCTATAGTATGCCTGTAAAGTGACGCGTGTTTCCCATGTTTAGAACAGTCCCTGCACCAAATGTCATTTTTAAAGGAAAAAATCTCATTTAAAACTGCTTGCGGGTTTAATGTCATGTCGGGTCCTGGCAATATGGATGAAAATCAGTGAGACAAACGGCATGGGTACCCCCCAGTCCATTACCAGGCCCTTTGGGTCTTGTATGGATATTAATAGGAACCCCGCACCCAAATTAAAATAAGGAAAGGTCCCTATATACTCTGAACAGCAGTATACAGGCGGTGCAAACAAGACAGGGACTGTAGGTTTGTTGTTAAGTAGAATCTGTTTGTAATTTTGAACATTTTTAATGTGTTTAGCTCCAGCCAAAAAATCTTTTCTAAGCTTTTTGGAAAACATAGGGAAGGGTTATCACCCCTGTGACATTTGTTTTGCGTCTTTCCTCCTCTTCAGAAGATTTCACCTCACTTTTTTGTCCCAATGAAAAATGTTTTTTGAAAATTTGGGTTTTTTTGTGGAACAAGGATTGGAAAGCATCAGTGGAAAGGAGAAATTGTTTTCCCATATTAACTCTTACATGAGAGAATTTCCCTTCCTATGGGTAGATTTCATCTCACTTCCTGTTGTCTCCTTCCGTTTGCAAGTAGGAGTCGTTTGTAAGTTAGATGTTTGAAAGTAGGGTCCTGCCCTATATACTCAGCAGAAATTTGGGCCTTAGGTGTTGCTGTGGCCAAAACACTGTAAGCCCTCACAGGGCCCTGCTGTGAAATATTAGATCAAGAATTGTAATTACATGCCCCTGTTGAACAGGAGCTGAAAAATTAGGCCTTAGGCACTGGTGCTGGTGCCACAACACTGCAACCCCTCACAGACACTCTAGTTGGAACGCAGGAACGAGCCCTGCTGCAAAGTATTGCATCAAAAATTGTAATTACACGCCCCTGTTAGACAGGGGCAGAAAAATTGGGCCTTAGGCACTGGTGCTGGTGCCACAACACTGCAACCCCTCACAGACACTCTAGTTGGAACGCAGGAACGAGCACTGCTGCAAAGTATTGCATCAAAAATTGTAATTACACGCCCCTGTTAGACAGGGGCAGAAAAATTGGGCCTTAGGCACTGGTGCTGGTGCCACAACACTGCAACCCCTCACAGACACTCTAGTTGGAATGCAGGAACGAGCCCTGCTGCAAAGTATTGCATCAAAAATTGTAATTTCACGCCCCTGTTAGACAGGGGCAGAAAAATTGGGCCTTAGGCACTGGTGCTGGTGCCACAACACTGCAACCCCTCACAGACACTCTAGTTGGAACGCAGGAACGAGCCCTGCTGCAAAGTATTGCATCAAAAATTGTAATTTCACGCCCCTGTTAGACAGGGGCAGAAAAATTGGGCCTTAGGCACTGGTGCTGGTGCCACAACACTGCAACCCCTCACAGACACTCTAGTTGGAACGCAGGAACGAGCCCTGCTGCAAAGTATTGCATCAAAAATTGTAATTTCACGCCCCTGTTAGACAGGGGCAGAAAAATTGGGCCTTAGGCACTGGTGGTGGCGCCCAGAACCAAAAATGTTCTTACAAGCTATCAGCGTGATGATTGAGGAGGAAGAGGATAATTACTCAGGGATAATCACTCAGCATCAGCATAGGCAGTCTTTGAAGGGATCTGAAAAAAATTATTCAGTTACATCAGCATCAGGTGCTTGGTAGCTGGTGGTGATCCAAGACTGATTCATTTTTATGAAGGTCAGCCGATCGACCGAGTCAGTGGACAGACGCACCCTGTGATCGGTTACCACGCCTCCAGCAGCACTGAATGTACGTTCCGAAAGAACGCTGGATGCAGGACAGGCCAGTAGCTCAATTGCATACTGTGCAAGCTCTGGCCAGTGATCCATCCTCAAGACCCAGTAACCCAGAGGATTTTCGGTGGGAAAGGTGTCCAAGTCTGATCTTGCCCCTAGGTATTCCTGCACCATGTAAAACAGACGCTGGCGATGGTTGCTGGAACCGATCATACCTTGGGGCTGCGGACCAAAAAATTGTCTGAACGCATCGGTCAGACGGCCACCTTCTCCACCGCTCCTTCTTTGACTGACCGAAGCCTCAGCAACACGTTGTCCAGAAACAGGAGTTTGTAACCTCCCAGTCTCTGGGAACGCGTTGCACAGACCTTTCTGCAAGGCCTCCCGAAGATGTTTCATCCTCTGCTCCCTCTGCGATGGCAAGATAAGGTCCGCAACCTTACCCTTGTAACGTGGATCAAGGAGGGTTGCCAGCCAGTATTGGTCCTTCTCCTTGATACCACGAATACGAGGATCCTTACGCAGGCTTTGCAGGATCAGGGAGGCCATGCAGCGTAGGTTTGCTGAGGCATTCGGTCCGGAGTCCTCTGGGTCACTAAGGACAACAACGTCCGCAGCCACCTCCTCCCAGCCACGTACAAGTCCATGTGTTCCTTGGGACTGATCCCTTAAAGACTGCTGATGCTGAGTGCCAGGCTCCACCTCCATACTGACACAATCTTCCTCCTCCTCCTCCTCCTCCTCCTCCTCCTCGTCCTCTTCCTGTGTGATCGGCGGGCACGCAGGAACACTGTCTGGATAAAGGGGGCCTTGAGAGCTAAGGAAGTCCTCCTCTTCCTGCCTCTGTTCTGCCTCAAGTGCCCTGTCCATTATTCCACGCAGCGTGTGCTCCAACAGGTGGACAAGGGGGACAGTGTCACTGATGCATGCACTGTCAGTGCTCACCATCCTCGTGGCCTCCTCGAATGGTGACAGGACAGTGCATGCATCCCTGATCATGGCCCACTGGCGTGGGGAAAAAAAACCAAGGTCCCCTGACCCTGTCCTGGTGCCATAGTCGCACAGGTACTCATTGATGGCCCTCTGCTGCGTGTGCAGCCGCTGCAGCATGGCCAACGTCGAGTTCCACCTGGTGGGCATGTCACAGATTAGGCGGTTCTTGGGCAGGTTAAACTCCTTTTGGAGGTCCGTCAGCCGAGCACTGGCATTATATGACCGGCGGAAATGCACAGAGACTTTCCTGGCCTGCCTCAGGACATCCTGTAAGCCCGGGTACCTGCCCAAGAACCGCTGCACCACCAAGTTAAGGACGTGAGCCAAACAGGGCACATGGGTCAGTTGTCCCTGTCGGAGGGCAGAGAGGAGGTTGGTGCCATTGTCGCAAACCACCATTCCTGCCTTAAGTTGGCGTGGCGTCAACCACCTCTGAACCTGCCCCTGCAGAGCTGACAGAACCTCTGCCCCAGTGTGGCTCCTGTCCCCCAAGCACACCAGCTCAAGCACCGCATGGCATCTTTTGGCCTGCGTACTTGCGTAGCCCCTTGAACGCCTACGGAGCACCGCTGGTTCCGAGGAAGAGGCCATGGAGGAAGAAGAAGAGGAGGGGGTGGAGGAGAGAGGTGTGTCACAATCAGCATTTTGGAGGCGTGGTGGCGGAACAACCTCCAACACTACTGCACCTTGTCCTGCATCCTTCCCAGCTGCCAGCAGAGTCACCCAATGCGCCGTGAAACTTAAGTAACGTCCCTGTCCATGCCTGCTGGACCATGAGTCAGCGGTAATATGCACCTTACCGCTGACCGCCCTGTCCAGCGAGGCATGGACATTGCCTTCCACATGCCGGTAGAGAGCCGGAATCGCCTTCCGTGAGAAAAAGTGGCGTTTGGGTACCTGCCACTGAGGAACCGCACATTCCACAAACTCACGGAAGGGGGCAGAGTCTACCAACTGAAAAGGCAGCAGTTGAAGTGCTAGCAATTTTGCCAAGCTAGCATTCAACCGCTGGGCATGTGGATGGCTGGGAGCAAACTTCTTTCGGCGGTGCAGCAGCTGGGGCAGGGAAATTTGCCTGGTACAATCTGACGTCGGTGTACCAAAAGCAGATTGCCCACAAGTACTTGGCTGTGACACACCTAATTCTACACCTTCATTCCTCTCACTGCAGGTCTCAGAGAGGACTGAAGGTCTAGTGGGGTTGGAAATCTCAGCTGATGAGGAGCAAGGAGAGATCCTCTTTGTTCTTTGGTGTGGGTCTTTCAGATACGCTTGCCAACGAACTGCATGGCAGGTCAACATATGTCTGGTCAAGCATGTGGTACCCAAGCGGGAGATGTTTTGGCCACGCGAGATACGCTTGAGACATATGTTGCAAATAGCAGCGGTGCGATCTGATGCACTCGTCTCAAAAAAGGCCCACACCAAAGAACTTTTTGAATAACGCGCAGAGACTGCAGCGCCCTGCACATGTGGAGCTTTGGGGTGTGATGCAGTCAATGTGCTGCCCTTAGGCTGGCCCCTGGAGGGCATCCTGCCTAGTTGGTGATGTGCCACCTCCTCCTCCTCCTCCTCCTCCTCTCTCCTATCAGGCACCCACGTTGAGTCAGTGACCTCATCATCCCCTCCCTCCTCATCACTGGAGCAAACCTGGCAGTATGCTGCAGCAGGGGGAGCATGACTGCCAGATTGCTGTCCTTCTTGGGCACCCCCTCTGTCCGTGCTCATGTTACTGCCTTCATTGAGCTCAGTATCATCATCAGAGCCTTCCAAACGCTGGGCATCCTCCTGGAGCATGTACCCAACACTGTGGTCAAACAGTTCGAGGGAATCCTCATGAGGACATGGTGGAGCTAGGGAAGGAGTCACTGATGACATTGAGCTGAGGGAAGAGGCCGCTGCTTTGCCAGACAAAGCACCCTGGGCATGGGTGAGAGAGGATGAGGAGGATGAGGACGGCTTGGTCATCCACTCGACCAAGTCTTCCGCATGTTGCGGCTCAACACGGCCAGCTGCCGAAAAAAAGGCCAAGCGTGTCCCATGGCCACGTGCTGATGAGGATGCACCGTCTCCACGACCAGCACTAGACACAGAGCCTGCTTGCCCTCTCTTATTGGCTTGTGACTGTCTGCCTCTCCTTCTTGGCCTTCCAGACATACTAATGGCCTGTAGCTGCACTAAGCTGGGATAGAACACCTGTAATTTTCTTCAGGTAGCTTTATATACTGTAACCAGACAAGCCTGCCTGTCAGTAGGAAGATAACAGGAACGGATCTAGCTGAACACTGTGAGCAGGACGTACTGCACTAAATGTATATAGCAGGAACGGATCTAGCTGAACACTGTGAGCAGGACGCACTGTACTAAATGTAAATAGTCTAGCTGCCTGACCGTGGTACTAATAGGATCAAAAAGAACACCTGTAATTTTCTTAAGGTAGCTTTATATACTGTAACCAGACAAGCCTGCCTGTCAGTAGGAAGATAACAGGAACGGATCTAGCTGAACACTGTGAGCAGGACACACTGTACTAAATGTAAATAGTCTAGCTGCCTGACCGTGGTACTAATAGGATCAAAAAGAACACCTGTAATTTTCTTCAGGTAGCTTTATATACTGTAACCAGACAAGCCTGCCTGTCAGTAGGAAGATAACAGGAACGGATCTAGCTGAACACTGTGAGCAGGACACACTGTACTAAATGTAAATAGTCTAGCTGCCTGACCGTGGTACTAATAGGATCAAAAAGAACACCTGTAATTTTCTTCAGGTAGCTTTATATACTGTAACCAGACAAGCCTGCCTGTCAGTAGGAAGATAACAGGAACGGATCTAGCTGAACACTGTGAGCAGGACGCACTGCACTGAATGTAAATAGCAGGAACGGATCTAGCTGAACACTGTGAGCAGGACGCACTGCACTGAATGTAAATAGCAGGAACGGATCTAGCTGAACACTGTGAGCAGGACGCACTGCACTAAATGTAAATACCAGGAACGGATCTAGCTGAACACTGTGAGCAGGACGCACTGCACTGAATGTAAATAGCAGGAACGGATCTAGCTGAACACTGTGAGCAGGACGTACTGCACTAAATGTATATAGCAGGAACGGATCTAGCTGAACACTGTGAGCAGGACGCACTGCACTGAATGTAAATAGCAGGAACGGATCTAGCTGAACACTGTGAGCAGGACGCACTGCACTAAATGTAAATACCAGGAACGGATCTAGCTGAACACTGTGAGCAGGACGCACTGCACTGAATGTAAATAGCAGGAACGGATCTAGCTGAACACTGTGAGCAGGACGCACTGCACTGAATGTAAATAGCAGGAACGGATCTAGCTGAACACTGTGAGCAGGACGCACTGCACTGAATGTAAATAGCAGGAACGGATCTAGCTGAACACTGTGAGCAGGACGCACTGCACTGAATGTAAATAGCAGGAACGGATCTAGCTGAACACTGTGAGCAGGACGCACTGCACTGAATGTAAATAGCAGGAACGGATCTAGCTGAACACTGTGAGCAGGACGCACTGCACTGAATGTAAATAGCAGGAACGGATCTAGCTGAACACTGTGAGCAGGACGCACTGCACTGAATGTAAATAGCAGGAACGGATCTAGCTGAACACTGTGAGCAGGACGCACTGCACTGAATGTAAATAGCAGGAACGGATCTAGCTGAACACTGTGAGCAGGACACACTGCACTAAATAGTCTAGATAGAAGATAACAGGAACGGATCTAGCTAAACTGAATACAGTGTATATATATATATGCAACACCTGGGATGCATATATATACACAATACACTGTAAGTGCAGCTAACTGACTGACTGTTCTGCCTAATCTATCTAACTCAAATCAAATGACACTGTCTCTCTCTCTCTCTATCTCTCAGCACACCGGAACACACACTACACAGGGCCGCCATGCAGGCGGCCTTATATAGTGTGGGGTGTGTACTAAATCCCCTGAGCCATAATTGGCCAAAGCCACCCTGGCTTTGGCCAATTACAGCTCTCTCTACTGACGGCGCTGTGATTGGCCAAGCATGCGGGTCATAGTGCATGCTTGGCCAATCATCAGCCAGCAATGCACTGCGATGCCGCAGTGAATTATGGGCCGTGACGCGCCACACGAATTTGGCGCGAACGGCCCATATCGTTCGCAATTCGACGGACGGTCGAACAGCCGATGTTCAAGTCGAACATGGGTTCGACTCGAACACGAAGCTCATCCCTAATACAGAGACTAAAGCTCTCTCTAGTGGTGCACAACATACATTGTTTTCCAAAGCAGGTTCCAAATATGACTATTGGCTGTGCAAAACTTCAATTTCTTTTACATGAGGTTTTCTGTATGTGAGAGACAGCAAGGTGTCAGCAATATGTTCCAATCTCACTAGCAGGCATGTTCCAGGATCACCAGCTTACTGAAAAAAGAAAGAGAGTGGGCAAGTCCATGCTATAGGGAAGAAGTTAACAGCACCAGAAGAATGGGCCACTGAGGCATGTTATATACGACATTAAACTGTACTTATACTCTTCCACTCATATTCATTGCTTCTGGTATTTTTTAAATGGGGTTTTCTGTATGTAAGAGGCGGCAAGGAGCCACAAGTATGTTCCTACCTTACTAGCAGGCAGTTTCCCGGATCACCAGCTTACTGAAAAATGGAAGGGGTGGTCTAGTCAATGCAAAGGGAAAACAGCACTAGAAGCATGGGGCACTGAGGTGTGTCATATGCATCAATAAACTGTCCTCAAGCCCTTCTACTCATATTCATTGCTTGGAGCTCTTCCTCTCAGTGCATGGTGGGTCAGTGATGTCACAAGGGGGCAGTGCCACCAGGTTACATCGATGGTGGCCCTGGCCCTTACCTATTTAAGAACTGTTACATGGTGGAGCAGGTAGCCTTAATCGCAGGTGGAGCTTCTTATTTTTGGGGTCCGGTGGTGATGGTGGGCTTTGTAATTGATGATGGATCTACATCGGGGGACATTGTTTTTTATTTTTAATAAAGGAATTGTCAAAAACTGTCTGTGTTTTTATTTCTTTTTGACACTTTTTTAGAGTAGGGGTACAATGTACCCATACTCATTCACATAGGGGGGGATCTGGGGGCCCCCTTGTTAAAAGTGGCTTTCAAATTCCGATAAGCCCCCTGCCCGCAGACCCCCACAGCCACCGCCCTAAGTTGTGGGGAAGATGCCCTTGTCCCCATCAACATGGGGACAATGTGCTTTGGGGTGGGGGCCCCCATGTTGAGGGAGTGTGGCCTGGTATGGTTCAGGATGGGGGAATGCTCACTTGTCCCCCCTTTCCTGGCCTGCCAGGCTGCATCCTCGGATAAGGGTCTGGTATGGATCTTGGGGGGATCCCACGCCATTTTTGTCACAATTTTTTTTATTGCCAGCAAAGTTTTTTTTCACATTCAGCTGTCAGCGGGGATCCCCGTCGATGAGTCATCCCTTGTTAGCAATGCAGCAGCCAGCTTTCAGGCCTGCTCCTTAACAACCAGCTAGTGTTAAATACACCAGTGGCCACCGGCTCTGAAAATTTGAAATTCACTGTAAAAACAGAGGGGAAATTCACACCAGACATGTATGAGCCTAGCCTCAAGTACATCTAAGCCTAAAACCAAAATGTGATATGTTGCAGCTCATCATTTTAAAATGTGGTGGCACTGGCTACATTTGTTTCAGTTTTTTTTAGGATTTTCTTTCCTTTTTTTTTACCTGCTAATTTTTCCAATGACACACTTCTTTTCCTAGGTTGACAAAGTTTAATCATTGCTCTGTATGTATGGAATGAAAAGTTGTCACCCTAAGCTAGTTTTTTTATTTATTTATGTAGCGGGGAGTAAAGTCTCGTACACACGTTCGGATTTTCCAAAGGGAATTATGTGATGACAGGCTACTGGCGGAAAATCCGAGCGTTTGTACGCTCCATCGGACAATTGTTGTCCGATTTTCCGCAGACAAATGTTGGATGGCAGGCTTTAAAATTTTCCGCAGACAAATGTCTGTTGTCGGCTTTTCCGAGCGTGTGTACACAAATCCTTCGGACAAAAGTCCAAAGTACAAACACGCATGCAAGGACAAGCTGAAAGTGGTCAGTCTTGTAAACTAGAGCTCGTAATCTCGTAATGGAGAAATGACATTCGTGATGTGGCAAATTATGAAATCTCGAAATGCAGCGCACATTCTCTTCTTCTTTAATGGGATAATAATGAAGCTGCTTTGCTGGTGATACTGATGGAGTTATGGCAAACAAATTTTTAAAGGCTTTTTTTTGTAGTGATAAAGAAAAATATTATTATGCTTGTTATTATTATTATTATTTTTGGTGCAAGTTACCACAGCACCATAATCCCGTAGTTTTTAAAATCAAAGTGACCCTTGTTAATTTTACATTGGATTTTTTAAAATGTAACTGCCTACTCCCAAACTGTCATTTGAAGTAAAACACATAGCCAAGTATTATTCTACTCATTTTTTTATTGTGTATTAAAAAAAGAAAACAAATAAAATTAGACATGCTATCTGCCAATAGAACTTAACCAAAAAGTGCATTCTATGCATCCAAAAATATAGAAAATATACCAAATCAAATCATTATTGAACCAAAATATAAAATAAAAGCCTCATGTATGTGTCCTGCTTCTTAATATAGGGGGTCAACAATGCCAAGAGTTGGTGAAAGCAAGGGTCCGTCATCCAGAGATAATTCTGAAAATCATCTGGATTATTCTCCTGGAGCTCCCGCAGCAAAGGCATATGACATAATTGGTCACGATTAATAAAGCAACCAATTTTTGGTCCAAGAAATCCTCCTCCTCCTGTTCCTGGACTGAACTTGGGTCAAAGTAATAACTCCAAGGCCAATAATAATTAACACGTTATCTCCTCCGATTCCGCAACATGGCTGGTTGACGAACAGTCGTTCAGAAACGAACTGAAAAGCGTGAAATGAAAAGCGCGAAATGAAAAGCACGAATCAACATTCACCAAACGTCTACTAACATGAAATTAGCAGAAGGAGCCCAAAGGGTGGTGCTAAAGAACTGAAAAACCACGTAATACGTCACTACGTTCGTGTTTGTTGGCTGACAATTCCTTGAATTTGTATGCAAGACAAGTTCCTGGCCAACGCCCTTCGGACAAAAGTCAGAGGTTTTTTCTGTGGAAAATTAGATCGTGTGTACGAGGCTTTAGTTTGTAGTTCAGATTGCTGAGCAAGCTGATAGCATTGTTTGAGATTTCAGCGTAGTGCACGGGAAGTTACAAGGATTCCAAATTTCTTACAGGATCAACAGGTATTACTTTGTAAATGCATAAGAATCCTGCGAGCTACCCTAAAATCATAAATACAAGAAAGAGTAAAACGTGTCAATTCACAGCTGCTATGCATCAATCACAATCCCCATGCTATGTGAAACCATATATAAAAAAGACAGAATATGCAGCGCTGTGTGATAATATCCTTATTGATAGAAGGAAACTAGTGCAATAACATCAATAATCCAAAATATATTAATAGAATACAAAAAAAAAAAGGAATCCCCCTGAGGAAGACACGTGATTAGCCCTGTGTCGTCACATGTAGGAGAGGGGCCAGGATGGTGGAGGAAACAGTCTCATGCTCGTTTGAGCAAACTACTGACACCCACAATATTTGAAGCCACTTGGGAGAGGATTTTGTACTTAATGTTTTTTATAGTTTGGTGCGCTGGAAGCACCAATGAAATGTAAGTACCCTAATGTTATTTTCTCTAAATAAATTTACAAACAAAACGATAATGCACTATTCAGCCTCTTTCCTATTTTTAACATTGAGGATTTCTTCTCTGGATTTTACTGTGGGATCCTGCTGAAAATATCTGTGCTCAGAGCCCAGGAGTGGCTCAAAAGTTTATGTGGACCAAACTTAGTTGTGCGGTCAAACAGCTTGAGGTGAGTGCAATTACACAGGGGGAGCATGTGTGTAAAGTCACCCTCGTATCAACCAGGATTTTTTTATCGCAAGAGTCACTTTATAGAATATTATTGCACATATGCACTTTAATATTTGTGGATTTGAAGATTTTTGAGGACAAAGTTTTTTTGGACACTTGCTACCAATACAGAGGTATTACTTTGTACTTGCAGAAAATGTATATAGCCTTAAAAATTAAAACTAATACCACTGTTTCATCTAAAGTCTGCTAAGCTGTAATATATATTTATATTTTGTTCTTGGGCTTAGATACACTTACCATTTTTGTAGAGTTCTTGCTTTGTGTTGAAACTGTTATTAATTAAGTTAGCAAAAAAACTAATTAGCAGAGTTAATTGGTTTATTCTTAAATAATTTCTCGGTACATTTTCAGTGAAAACCAGCGATGTGTTCTCTCATTTTATGATAATAATTTCTATGGTAACATTCAAATTCTTAGAGACAATATATTTCCATTAAGTAATTATGCAAAACAAGGTTCAGTTCCAGGGCACTGTGTGGTATTTGTAGGCCATAAACACCAGCAATGCCTGTATATTCATCTTTATTTATTCTTTATTTTCACCATTTAAGTTAATTTTATTTTCTTTGCTCTGTCAATACATAATAATTACTCAGTAGGAAAATTTTAAGACCTGTCAGCCCAGACTGAAAATGAAACATTCAATTTATTAACACTTTACTCATTTATATTTGTGCGTATGAATAAATTTCATTTGTAAATACGGTTTGAGTAGGCAATCTTTTTATATATTTTTTGACTACTGAGGCATAGTCTTAGCTGTGAGTGCTGATATAAAAAAATATATACAGTTGAAAATATTTGTATTTTATGTCATTTATAACATAGAGTTATTGCTACAGAATAATTACATGATAAATAAAATCACACTCTATATATTCTTAAAGGAAACCTTTCCAAAGAGGCTGCTATTGCTGACTTTCTCTACTGAAAATGCTAGCTGCGTGGCTATCAAGCTGACCTAGCTTTAATAAGTGTATGAAGACAATGACTTCTGACGTCTCTGACTTTCCTGATCTGCCTATTTGTTTTGTGTCAGTGAAAGAGTGCAACAAGGTGCACGCTGAGGACTGCTGAATGTATTAAAGTGTATATAAACCCTAAAAACGAACATTTATTTGCTCCCTTTCAGAAAGTGATTTGCTATAGATAGGTATCTACACCCCCTCCCCCCTGAAAGGTGCCAAATGTGACACCGGAGGGGGGGGGGGTTCCAAAAAGCGGAGGTTCAATTTTTGTGTGAACCTCCGCTTTAATGGGAAGTCATCTGTATCCTTTAACTGGTATTATTTGGTAACACGTTAATAATAAAAACTGTAATGCTCTACAACTGCAACTTCCTTTCTGAGGGTCCACTCTACATGGTGGCAGTAGTTTAACTGACATAAGTGAGGGCTAGTGTGAAGGAGACAGGAAGAGTTAGTATGAGGGTTAGGGTTACAGGGAAGGTTAGTGGGAGAAATATTGCGAGGGTTGTGAGGGTTAAAGGGAGAATTTGCATTACTAAGTTTGTTTCTCTAACAGTGGGAGTCGCACAAACTTCAGCACTCCTACTTTGATCAAACACCAAATAAAACTGATATCACTTGAATGCCCCAATCTGTTATCCCAGCCGACTGGCCACAATGTTTACAGATGTTGTTTAGGTTGAATTTTGCTTCATCAAACACATTAAGGACTACAACAAAATAGCGCCCATCTGAACACTGCCTCGGCATATAGTGAGCTCCTCTTAGAAATACATTTTGCTGCAGCTTGGCCTCTTACCCATGGGAGAACCCTATCTAACATGTTTCACCCAGTAGGAGCATAATTATAGAGGCCTCTACGATTAAGTAACTACTGGGTGAAACATGTTACATAGTTACATAGTTACATAGTAGGTAAGGTTGAAAAAAGACACAAGTCCATCAAGTCCAACCTATGTGTGTGATTATGTGTCAGTATTACATTGTATATCCCTGTATGTTGTGGTCATTCAGGTGCTTATCTAATAGTTTTTTGAAACTATCGATGCTCCCCGCTGAGACCGCCGCCTGTGGAAGGAAATTCCACATCTTTGCTGCTCTAATGCTGCGTACACACGACCGGTCTTTCCATCGAACTGAACTCCGAAGGACTTTTCAACGGAGTTCTGGCGAAACGGACTTGCCTACACACGATCACACCAAAGTCCGACCGTCTAGAATGCGGTGACGTACACCAGGTCCGACGGCACTATAAAACGGAAGTTCAATTAGCTAGTGCGCCACCCTTTGGGGCCCTTCTGCTAATTTCGTGTTTATCTCGTGTTAGTAGAAATTTGGTGAGAGACGATTCGTGCTTTTCAGACTCGTGTTTTTCAGATCGTTTAACTGTTGTTCAGTTTGTGCTTGTGGGGTTTGTATCTGCTTTTCAGTGCGTGTAGTGAGTTCGCATTTGTTAATTCAGTGCGTTCTTGTCCACTCATTGCTGATTTTCAGCTCGCTCTTCACAGGCCTTGCTGTTCTTCAGTGCGTTCTGTTAAGTTCGTTCTGACCAGCCGACCGTTTTGAAGCCATGTTGCATGCACGTACTCATCGTTGAGTTTGTGCTTTGCTTGGGCTTGGTGTTGTAGTTAATTCTTCGACCCAGGCCCAGTCCATGAACAGGGTGGGGAGGAGTTCATGGACCAAGAATTGGTTACTCCAGCATGACCAATTCTCTCACATGCCTTTGCTTCGTGAGATCCAGGAGAATAATCCTGATGGTTTCAGGAACTTTCTCAGGATGACGGACCTCGTTTTTCACCGTCTGTTGGCTTTGCTGACCCCTTATATCAGCAGGCAGGATACCTGCATGAGGCAAGCCATCACTCCGGAGCAGAGGCTAGTCGCCACGTTGCAGTACTTGGCGACTAGTAGAAGCCTGCAGGACCTTAAGTTCTCGACAGGCATCTCCCCCCAGGCTCTGGGGATCATTATCCCAGAGACCTGTTCTGCTATAATTCAGGTCCTGCAGAAGGACTATATTAAGGTAAGATTTATCCTTTAACATCACATTTTATTGTATTTAATGTTTGCTAATGTATTGTATTTCTTTCCTCAATCCCTAATTACCATGATTGCAATATTCTGTGGATGTCCCCTTTGTCCTCATGAATGCTGTAATCTTTTAATGCTCCTTTTTGTCCTTCATGCATATTTGCCTTCACTAACCTCCCCAGCATGCTATGCTGGGCCCATATCCACCTAGTCTAGTCACTTAACAATGTATTTTGTCAGCTCCATTGTAGTGCTTTACCCTAAACACCCCCTTAAAATGTTTCCAAATGGTCTGTGTGTCCTTAAATTAATTTATAAGCCCCCCCCACCATAAAATGTTTCCAAATGGTCTGTGTGTCCTTAAATTAATTTATAATCCCCCCCCCTTAAAATGTTTCCAAATGGTCTGTGTGTCCTTAAATTAATTTATAACCCCCCCTCCTTAAAATGTGTCCAAATGGTCTGTGTGTCTTTAAATTAATTTATAACCCCCCCCCCCAAAAAAAATGTTTCCAAATGTCTGTGTGTCCTTAAATTAAATTATAATTCGCCCCCCCCCCTTAAGTTTTATCAATGGGCCATCAGAGGAGGTGAGGAATCTGATAAGTGGGCCTTATATTTTAGTCTTTAAATAATACTTAAAATAAATGTTATACTGATGTTGGGCAAGAATGTTTTTTGTGTAATGTGCTTGCAATGTTATGTGCAAAAGTACTTATATTTTTTTTCTTATTTGACTCCCCAGCTTCCTTCAACGCCACAGGAATGGTAGACTGTGCCATCCCACTTTGCCACCCGTTGGGACTTTCCCAACTGTGGAGGGGCTATAGATGGGAAGCACGTCCACATCGTACCACCACCCCATTCGGGGTCATACTATTTTAATTATAAGGGGTTTCATAGTATTGTGTTAATGGCGGTGGTGTCGGCACAATATGAATTTCTGTATGTGGACGTGGGGAAGAATGGCCGGATGTCGGATGGAGGAGTTTTCGCCCAGAAGGAGTTCTACCAGCGTCTCCAGAGTGGTGGCCTGGGATTGCCACCTGACGCGGATAACATGGAAGGACTCCCTTTGTCTTCATTGTAGATGTCTGGGCGAGCACCTGATGAGGCCATCCCCCCAAAGGACCCTCACCCCGGAGAGGAGGGTTTTTAACTACCGGCTGGCCAGAGTGAGAAGAGTTATGGAGAATGCCTTTGGGATAATGGCCAGCCTGTTCCGCCAGTTTCTGACAGCAATCCATATGGCGGACTACAAACTTAATCATATCGTCCTAGCATGCTGCATCCTGCACAATTTTTTATGAAAAAATTCTAGAAATTATATTGCCTCAGTTGGGCCAGAGGCTGGACTTATTCCAGAGAATCCTCTGACGGGCCTGGATACTGGCCGTACTGGCTTGGCCCCCCAAAGCACCCATGAAGTTAGGGATAAATATGTTAATTTTTTTACAAGTAGGGGGGCCATTGCAATGCCAGACAATGTCTAATTTTTATTAATAAAAAAAATGATAAGATAAAATCTCAAAATGTATTTATTGCTTGCTTTTCTTTTTGGCTGTCTCCTAGGTTCTCCTAGTGCACTTGTAGTGCCAAGTGTATTTTCCTTTAGTAAACAAGCCCCATTGTCACTGTAAACACCAAATTACTTACAAAACTGGTATTGAGCATTAAAAGAAGAAGCCACACATTGTTGATTAGGAAACTTTTTAATCTGTGCACATTCACATGTGCGTTTATAATTTTTTTAAAAAATATATATTTCTTTTTTTAACAATATATATATATATATATATATATATATATATATATATAATTTTTTTTTTTTACTTTTTTTTTTAAACAGGCATGTTTTAAAACATAACATACACACAACTCTGCAACGTACAAAGTTCAACATCTAGAAAATGAAGGCAATATCTGACATTATAGTGTCAAAAATGTCTTGATATTGCCAAAAATCAGATGGGGTCATGTCACCCCTGTAAAAGCCAAATTTTGAAGATGCACACAAATTGGGATTCCAAATGGGTAATGTCAACATGTGCTATCTCCCATCATGGGGGATCAATAGACGTGTTTAGTGGGTGCAATCCCTTCCTCTCACCTACTAGCGTTATGAGGAAGGGGTTGCACCCACAAAACTCGTAGATTGAGATCCCCTGATGGCAGATAGCACATGTTGACACACTGTGTGCATCTTAAAAATTTGGCTTTTAAAATTGTAAAAAAATAAAAGCACAGATTGTGGTCATCTAAAAAGGAAATTAAGAACATCATCAATTTCGTTTTAGGGAAAATGGGATTAAATTCTCCCCAAAACATCGATCATGTTCTTCATTTCCTGCTGCATGATGTCCAGGCGATTGCGCATGATGTCCAGGCGATTGCCCATTCCATCGATCTCCTTATTCCAGGCCATTATCTGGCCAATGATTCTTTGGGTGCTGTCGCTTGTAAATGGTTCGGGGTATCAGGGTCTTTACCCACCGTAGAGTACCAGTGTCATTTTGTAATTGTTTGACTTTTTGTGTTTTGCTATGTTCATTGTATGCACTACCAGACGTCACACGTCTTTTTATATTTTGTTCACCTGTCTGATCTTTTAACATTGGTGATATAATAAATAAAAAAGTTTTTCTACATATATCAGTGTTGGTGGTCTTTCAAAGCCCGATTTAGGGGGTATTTTTTCTTGGTTTGTCTAATCAGGGATGGGACCACCACACTTTTCCTGACATGATGGAAGCCTCTCTCTTTTTCTGTAAATAATTCGGCCGCTTCCCCTTCCACAACCAGCACATCACCTAAAATTGATGAAAAAACATGTTTTTAGAAATTTGCAGGCATACATAGATTACCTGAAGCTGGGGTGTCAGACACTCACCTGGTGGGGTGCACATCTCACCCACTTCCTCCACCTCTCCTTCCTCAAGATCCTTGGGGGGGGGCTTGGGCTAATTTGCCAATCAGCTTGGCAATGTTGGGGGTCCCTGGTATCCTCTGACTGCTGTCTGATTCTTTTCTCCCCTATGAGAATGAAACAAAAGGTATACTTAGCACACAGATATTTGTGTCCAGAAATAAGAATATGAAACATTGCTTTGAAGTGGTGTACAATTGTCTGGGCAGAGATCCAAGTTGAAGACATAATTAAAATTCCCTTTTAACCAAGCTGGAATACTTACCTTTTTTGGCCAAGTTTCACAGATAGAGACACCCCAAGTATCCACTGGAGCACCTGTGTGGGTTACCCTAAAAAATGTATTCTGGTGTCCCACACTAGTGCTCCTGAGTCCAGATGTGTAAACAGCTGCCGAGTGTCCTCTCCTTACATTCCACTGAATGAAGTTTGCTATTCATTCTAGTTTCAAAGACATCTAGACAACAATGTCCTAAACTTCTTTTAATAAGACAAATTAGCAAGACCAAAATGTTGTTGAAGCCCTGTATCAACTAAATACACCATATATATTTTCAAACAAAGTTTCCTACGAACGATGTTTCCTACGAATGATTACTGTGTCCACGAACATGAAAGTAGCCATTTAAAACTGTACAACAGTAAAGAAAAGCACATGGAGCAGCATGCAAGTTAATAATCAGAATAGGAACACACGACAAGTACTTATTTTTTTGAAGCACTTTCTTTATTCTTCTGTACTGATCCGGCTCCCTCAGTTTAAGGTCGGACCAGCGTTTCCTTAATTGGTCTTTGGAGCAGCGTACCCCAAAACTCTGCTGCAGAGTCTTTACAACTTCTGACATGATTTTGGCCTTGCGCAAATTCTGCTGGGTGTACGGTCCATGCTTCCCATCATAATCGTTCATCCGCAAGATGTCCACCATCACCACCATCTCTTCAAAGGCCATATTGGAGGCCTTAAATCTCTTCTTCCTGGATCGGGACGTTTCGGGCTTCGGGCTTTCCCTGTTACTGGAATAATTTCCAAACACCTGCTGTGTCTCCACCATGTTGCTCCTACTGCACACCGTAGAGAGAAGGGGTGGGGAATATTTGTTAAAAAGAACTTCAGGGGCAGGCGATGCAGGCGGAGTTTCACGCATGGCGCAGTGTATATAAAGCTAACACGCATGTGCCATACGAACGTACGTACGTTTTGTGCGTAGAGAGAAGGGGGGCGTAGACGTTAAAAAAAAAAACTATTTATAATGTTATTGTGGTAACTTGACACAAAAAAAAAAATATGGATATCACTAGAAAATAATTTTAAAATAATCCTAAAAAAATATCTTGATATTATATCTTGATATTATGGAGATCGGGCTTTTAAAAAATACAATATTATTCATGAGATCAGGAGAAATAATCCAGAAATCAGTTTGTGTGAATATGAGCAGCAAAACAACTTTGTTCTTCTAGCATTATAAAGACAATAATGCGCTGCAATAAATGATCACAGAATTTGCAGCATGAGGAATGTGCTAGCTCCAATACGAACACTAGTTTTACCAGACCGAGTGCTTCTGTCTCGTACTTGCTTCAGAGAATGCGTCGTTTTTGGTCCGTCGGAACAGCATACAGACGAGCGGATTACTCGATAGGAACTGGTTCCAGCGGGGTTCCGGCGGGGTTCCGGCGGAGTTCCGTCGGAAAGATTTGAAACATGTTCCATTTCTAAAGTCCGTCAGATTTTTCGACAGAAAGGATTCGATGAAGACCACACATGATCGAATTGTCCGACGGATTCATTCCGGTCGTGTGTACACGGCAATACAGTAAAGAAACCTCTACATAGTTTATGGTAAAACCTCTTTGCTTCTAATTTTAATGAGCGGCCACGTGTCTTGTTAAACTCCCTTCCGCGAAAAAGTTTTATGCCTATTGTGGGGTCACCAGTACGGTATTTATAGATTGACATCATATCCCCTCTCAAGCGTCTCTTCTCCAGAGAGAATAAATTCAGTGCTCACAACCTTTCCTCAACTAATATCCTCCAGACTAGGGATGAGCTTCGTGTTCGAGTCGAACCCATGTTCGACTCGAACATCGGCTGTTCGGTCGTTCGCCGAATTGCGAACGATATGGGCCGTTCGCGCGAAATTCGTGTGGCGCGTCACGGCCCATAATTCACTGCGCATCGCAGTGCATTGCTTGCTGATGATTGGCCAAGCATGCACTATGACCCGCATGCTTGGCCAATCACAGCGCCGCCTGAACAGAGAGCCGTAATTGGCCAAAGCCAAGGAGGCTTTGGCCAATTATGGCTCAGGGGATTTAGTACACGCCCCACACTATATAAGGCCGCCTGCACGGCGGCCCTGTGCAGTGTGTTCCGGTGTGCTTAGAGAGAGAGAGAGACAGTGTCATTTCATTTGAGTTAGCTAGATTAGGCAGGACAGTCAGTCAGTTAGCTGCACTTAAAGTGTATTGTGTATATATATGCATCCCAGGTGTTGCATATATATATACACTGTATTCAGTTTAGCTAGATCCGTTCCTGTTATCTTCTAGACTATTTACATTTAGTGCAGTGCGTCCTGCTCACAGTGTTCAGCTAGATCCGTTCCTGTTATCTTCCTACTGACAGGCAGGCTTGTCTTGTTACAGTATTTACAGCTACCTAAAGAAAATTACTGGTGTTCTTTTGATCCTATTAGTACCACGGTCAGGCAGCTAGACTATTTACATTTAGTACAGTGCGTCCTGCTCACAGTGTTCAGCTAGATCCGTTCCTGTTATCTTCCTACTGACAGGCAGGCTTGTCTTGTTACAGTATATAAAGCTACCTGAAGAAAATTACTGGTGTTCTTTTGATCCTATTAGTACCACGGTCAGGCAGCTAGACTATTTACATTTAGTGCAGTGCGTCCTGCTCACAGTGTTCAGCTAGATCCGTTCCTGTTATCTTCCTACTGACAGGCAGGCTTGTCTTGTTACAGTATATAAAGCTACCTGAAGAAAATTACTGGTGTTCTTTTGATCCTATTAGTACCACGGTCAGGCAGCTAGACTATTTACATTTAGTGCAGTGCGTCCTGCTCACAGTGTTCAGCTAGATCCGTTCCTGTTATCTTCCTACTGACAGGCAGGCTTGTCTTGTTACAGTATATAAAGCTACCTGAAGAAAATTACTGGTGTTCTTTTGATCCTATTAGTACCACGGTCAGGCAGCTAGACTTTTTACATTTAGTGCAGTGCGTCCTGCTCACAGTGTTCAGCTAGATCCGTTCCTGTTATCTTCCTACTGACAGGCAGGCTTGTCTTGTTACAGTATTTACAGCTACCTAAAGAAAATTACTGGTGTTCTTTTGATCCTATTAGTACCACGGTCAGGCAGCTAGACTATTTACATTTAGTGCAGTGCGTCCTGCTCACAGTGTTCAGCTAGATCCGTTCCTGTTATCTTCCTACTGACAGGCAGGCTTGTCTTGTTACAGTATATAAAGCTACCTGAAGAAAATTACTGGTGTTCTTTTGATCCTATTAGTACCACGGTCAGGCAGCTAGACTATTTACATTTAGTGCAGTGCGTCCTGCTCACAGTGTTCAGCTAGATCCGTTCCTGTTATCTTCCTACTGACAGGCAGGCTTGTCTTGTTACAGTATTTACAGCTACCTAAAGAAAATTACTGGTGTTCTTTTGATCCTATTAGTACCACGGTCAGGCAGCTAGACTATTTACATTTAGTGCAGTGCGTCCTGCTCACAGTGTTCAGCTAGATCCGTTCCTGTTATCTTCCTACTGACAGGCAGGCTTGTCTTGTTACAGTATTTACAGCTACCTAAAGAAAATTACTGGTGTTCTTTTGATCCTATTAGTACCACGGTCAGGCAGCTAGACTATTTACATTTAGTACAGTGCGTCCTGCTCACAGTGTTCAGCTAGATCCGTTCCTGTTATCTTCCTACTGACAGGCAGGCTTGTCTTGTTACAGTATATAAAGCTACCTGAAGAAAATTACTGGTGTTCTTTTGATCCTATTAGTACCACGGTCAGGCAGCTAGACTATTTACATTTAGTGCAGTGCGTCCTGCTCACAGTGTTCAGCTAGATCCGTTCCTGTTATCTTCCTACTGACAGGCAGGCTTGTCTTGTTACAGTATATAAAGCTACCTGAAGAAAATTACTGGTGTTCTTTTGATCCTATTAGTACCACGGTCAGGCAGCTAGACTATTTACATTTAGTGCAGTGCGTCCTGCTCACAGTGTTCAGCTAGATCCCTTCCTGTTATCTTCCTACTGACAGGCAGGCTTGTCTTGTTACAGTATATAAAGCTACCTGAAGAAAATTACTGGTGTTCTTTTGATCCTATTAGTACCACGGTCAGGCAGCTAGACTTTTTACATTTAGTGCAGTGCGTCCTGCTCACAGTGTTCAGCTAGATCCGTTCCTGTTATCTTCCTACTGACAGGCAGGCTTGTCTTGTTACAGTATTTACAGCTACCTAAAGAAAATTACTGGTGTTCTTTTGATCCTATTAGTACCACGGTCAGGCAGCTAGACTATTTACATTTAGTGCAGTGCGTCCTGCTCACAGTGTTCAGCTAGATCCGTTCCTGTTATCTTCCTACTGACAGGCAGGCTTGTCTTGTTACAGTATATAAAGCTACCTGAAGAAAATTACTGGTGTTCTTTTGATCCTATTAGTACCACGGTCAGGCAGCTAGACTATTTACATTTAGTGCAGTGCGTCCTGCTCACAGTGTTCAGCTAGATCCGTTCCTGTTATCTTCCTACTGACAGGCAGGCTTGTCTTGTTACAGTATTTACAGCTACCTAAAGAAAATTACTGGTGTTCTTTTGATCCTATTAGTACCACGGTCAGGCAGCTAGACTATTTACATTTAGTGCAGTGCGTCCTGCTCACAGTGTTCAGCTAGATCCGTTCCTGTTATCTTCCTACTGACAGGCAGGCTTGTCTTGTTACAGTATTTACAGCTACCTAAAGAAAATTACTGGTGTTCTTTTGATCCTATTAGTACCACGGTCAGGCAGCTAGACTATATACATTTAGTGCAGTGCGTCCTGCTCACAGTGTTCAGCTAGATCCGTTCCTGTTATCTTCCTACTGACAGGCAGGCTTGTCTTGTTACAGTATATAAAGCTACCTGAAGAAAATTACTGGTGTTCTTTTGATCCTATTAGTACCACGGTCAGGCAGCTAGACTATTCACATTTAGTGCAGTGCGTCCTGCTCACAGTGTTAAGCTAAACCTACAAGTTAGTGGGGTGCGTCCACCTCACAGTGTTCAGCTAAAGCTACCTGTAGAAGGTTGGTGGTGTTCTCATACTACAGGCAGGCAGTTGATTTTGCTAGCTGCAGTATCAGTACATATATATATATATATATATATATATATATATATATATATATATATATCCCAGCTTGGTGCAGCTACAGGCCATTAGTATGTCTGGAAGGCCAAGAAGGAAAGGCAGACAGTCACAAGCCAATAAGAGAGGGCAAGCAGGCTCTGTGTCTAGTGCTGGTCGTGGAGACGGTGCATCCTCATCAGCACATGGCCATGGGACACGCTTGGCCTTTTTTTCGGCAGCTGGCCGTGTTGAGCCACAACATGCGGAAGACTTGGTCGAGTGGATGACCAAGCCGTCCTCATCCTCCTCATCCTCTCTCACCCATTCCCAGGGTGCTTTGTCTGGCAAAGCAGCGGCCTCTTCCCTCGGCTCAATGTCATCAGTGACTCCTTCCCTAGCTCCACCATGTCCTCCTGAGGAGTCCCTCAAACTGTTTGACCACAGTGTTGGGTACATGCTCAAGGAGGATGCCCAGCGTTTGGAAGGCTCTGATGATGATACTGAGCTCGATGAAGGCAGTAACATGAGCACGGACAGAGGGGGTGCCCAAGAAGGACAGCAATCTGGCAGTCATGCTCCCCCTGCTGCAGCATACTGCCAGGTTTACTCCAGTGATGAGGAGGGAGGGGATGATGAGGTCACTGACTCAACGTGGGTGCCTGATAGGAGAGAGGAGGAGGAGGAGGAGGAGGCGGCACATCATCAACGAGGCAGGATGCCCTCCAGGGGCCAGCCTAAGGGCAGCACATTGACTGCATCACACCCCAAAGCTCCACATGTGCAGGGCGCTGCAGTCCCTGCGCGTTATTCAAAAAGTTCTTTGGTGTGGGCCTTTTTTGAGACGAGTGCATCAGATCGCACCGCTGCTATTTGCAACATATGTCTCAAGCGTATCTCACGTGGCCAAAACATCTCCCGCTTGGGTACCACATGCTTGACCAGACATATGTTGACCTGCCATGCAGTTCGTTGGCAAGCGTATCTAAAAGACCCACACCAAAGAACAAAGAGGACCTCTCCTTGCTCCTCATCAGCTGAGATTTCCAACCCCACTAGACCTTCAGTCCTCTCTGAGACCTGCACTGAGAGGAATGAAGGTGTAGAATTAGGTGTGTCACAGCCAAGTACTTGTGGGCAATCTGCTTTTGGTACACCGACGTCAGATTGTACCAGGCAAATTTCCCTGCCCCAGCTGCTGCACCGCCGAAAGAAGTTTGCTCCCAGCCATCCACATGCCCAGCGGTTGAATGCTAGCTTGGCAAAATTGCTAGCACTTCAACTGCTGCCTTTTCAGTTGGTAGACTCTGCCCCCTTCCGTGAGTTTGTGGAATGTGCAGTTCCTCAGTGGCAGGTACCCAAACGCCACTTTTTCTCACGGAAAGCGATTCTGGCTCTCTACCGGCATGTGGAAGGCAATGTCCATGCCTCGCTGGACAGGGCGGTCAGCGGTAAGGTGCATATTACCGCTGACTCATGGTCCAGCAGGCATGGACAGGGACGTTACCTAAGTTTCACGGCGCATTGGGTGACTCTGCTGGCAGCTGGGACGGATGCAGAACAAGGTGCAGTAGTGTTGGAGGTTGTTCCGCCACCACGCCTCCAAAATGCTAATGATTGTGACACACCTCTCTCCTCCACCCCCTCCTCTTCTTCTTCCTCCATGGCCTCTTCCTCGGAACCAGCGGTGCTCCGTAGTCGTTCAAGGGGCTATGCAAGTACGCAGGCCAAAAGATGCCATGCGGTGCTTGAGCTGGTGTGCTTGGGGGACAGGAGCCACACTGGGGCAGAGGTTCTGTCAGCTCTGCAGGGGCAGGTTCAGAGGTGGTTGACACCACGCCAACTTAAGGTAGGAATGGTGGTTTGCGACAATGGCACCAACCTCCTCTCTGCCCTCCGACAGGGACAAATGACCCATGTGCCCTGTTTGGCTCACGTCCTTAACTTGGTGGTGCAGCGGTTCTTGGGCAGGTACCCGGGCTTACAGGATGTCCTGAGGCAGGCCAGGAAAGTCTGTGTGCATTTCCGCCGGTCATATAATGCCAGTGCTCGGCTGACGGACCTCCAAAAGGAGTTTAACCTGCCCAAGAACCGCCTAATCTGTGACATGCCCACCAGGTGGAACTCAACGTTGGCCATGCTGCAGCGGCTGCACACGCAGCAGAGGGCCATCAATGAGTACCTGTGCGACTATGGCACCAGGACAGGGTCAGGGGAGCTTGGTTTTTTTTCCCCACGCCAGTGGGCCATGATCAGGGATGCATGCACTGTCCTGTCACCATTTGAGGAGGCCACGAGGATGGTGAGCAGTGACAGTGCATGCATCAGTGACACTGTCCCCCTTGTCCACCTGTTGGAGCACACGCTGCGTGGAATAATGGACAGGGCACTTGAGGCAGAACAGAGGCAGGAAGAGGAGGACTTCCTTAGCTCTCAAGGCCCCCTTTATCCAGACAGTGTTCCTGCGTGCCCGCCGATCACACAGGAAGAGGACGAGGAGGAGGAGGAGGAGGAAGATTGTGTCAGTATGGAGGTGGAGCCTGGCACTCAGCATCAGCAGCAGTCTTTAAGGGATCAGTCCCAAGAAACACATGGACTGTGTACGTGGCTGGGAGGAGGTGGCTGCGGACCATGTCGTCCTTAGTGACCCAGAGGACTCCGGACCGAATGCCTCAGCAAACCTACGCTGCATGGCCTCCCTGATCCTGCAAAGCCTGCGTAAGGATCCTCGTATTTGTGGTATCAAGGAGAAGGACCAATATTGGCTGGCAACCCTCCTTGATCCACGTTACAAGGGTAAGGTTGCGGACCTTATCTTGCCATCGCAGAGGGAGCAGAGGATGAAATATCTTCGGGAGGCCTTGCAGAAAGGTCTGTGCAACGCGTTCCCAGAGACTGGGAGGTTACAAACTCCTGTTTCTGGACAACGTGTTGCTGAGGCTTCGGTCAGTCAAAGAAGGAGCGCTGGAGAAGGTGGCCGTCTGACCGATGCGTTCAGACAATTTTTTGGTCCGCAGCCCCAAGGTATTATCGGTTCCAGCAACCATCGCCAGCGTCTGTTTTACATGGTGCAGGAATACCTAGGGGCAAGATCAGACTTGGACACCTTTCCCACCGAAAATCGTCTGGGTTACTGGGTCTTGAGGATGGATCACTGGCCAGAGCTTGCATAGTATGCAATTGAGCTACTGGCCTGTCCTGCATCCAGCGTTCTTTCGGAACGCACATTCAGTGCTGCTGGAGGCGTGGTAACCGATCACAGGGTGCGTCTGTCCACCGACTCGGTCGATCGACTGACCTTCATAAAAATAAATCAGTCTTGGATCACCACCAGCTACCAAGCACCTGATGCTGATGTAACCGAATAATTTTTTTTGAAATCTCAGATCCCTTCAAAGACTGCCTATGCTGATGCTGAGTGACTATCCCTGAGTAATTATCCTCTTCCTCCTCAATCATCACGCTGATAGCTTGTAAGAACATTTTTGGTTCTGGGCGCCACCACCAGTGCCTAAGGCCCAATTTTTCTGCCCCTGTCTAAACAGGGGCGTGTAATTACAATTTTTGATGCAATACTTTGCAGCAGGGCTCGTTCCTGCGTTCCAACTAGAGTGTCTGTGAGGGGTTGCAGTGTTGTGGCACCAGCACCAGTGCCTAAGGCCTAATTTTTCAGCTCCTGTTCAACAGGGGCATGTAATTACAATTCTTGATCTAATATTTCACAGCAGGGCCCTGTGAGGGCTTACAGTGTTGTGGCCACAACAACACCTAAGGCCCAAATTTCTGCTGAGTATATAGGGCAGGACCCTACTTTCAAACATCTAACTTACAAACGACTCCTACTTGCAAACGGAAGGAGACAACAGGAAGTGAGATGAAATCTACCCCTAGGAAGGGAAATTCTCTCCTGTAAGAGTTAATATGGGAAAAAAAATTCTCCTTTCCACTGATGCTTTCCAATCCTTGTTCCACAAAAAAACCCAAATTTTCAAAAAACATTTTCATTGGGACAAAAAGTGAGGTGAAATCTTCTGAAGAGGAGGAAAGACAGCAAAACAAATGTCACAGGGGTTCCCTATGTTTTCCAAAAAGCTTAAAAAAGATTTTTTGGCTGGAGCTAAACACGTTGTACCCGTTCAAAATTACAAAGAGATTCTACTTAACAACAAACCTACAGTCCCTGTCTTGTTTGCACCGCCTGTATACTGCTGTTCAGAGTATATAGAGCCTGGTGGCCCTACACCTTTCCTTATTTTAATTTGGGTGCGGGGTTCCCCTTAATATCCATACAAGACCCAAAGGGCCTGGTAATGGACTGGGGGGTACCCATGCCGTTTGTCTCACTGATTTTCATCCATATTGCCATGACCCGACATTACATTAAACCCGCAAGCAGTTGTAAATGAGATTTTTTCCTTTAAAAATGACATTTGGTGCAGGGACTGTTCTAAACACGGGAAACACGCGTCACTTTACAGGCATACTATAGACATCCCCCAGGTACGATATTTAAAGGAATATTTCACTTTTTTTTTTTTTACTTTAAGCATCATTAAAATCACTGCTCCCGAAAAAACGGCCGTTTTTAAAAGTTTTTTTTGCATTGATACATGTCCCCTGGGGTAGGACCCGGGTCCCCAAACCCTTTTTAGGACAATACCATGCAAATTAGCCTTTAAAATGAGCACTTTTGATTTCGAACGTTCGAGTCCCATAGACGTCAATGGGGTTCTAACGTTCGTGCAAACTTTCGGTCCGTTCGCGGGTTCTGGTGCGAACCGAACCGGGGGGTGTTCGGCTAATCCCTACTCCAGACCCTTTATTAGCTTTGTTGCCCTTCTTTGTACTCGCTCCTATTCTAGTACATCCTTCCTGAGGACTGGTGCCCAGAACTGGACAGCATACGCTAGGTGCGTCCGGACCACAGTCTTGTTGTCACGGTCTGGAGTCAGGCTCAGAGGCCAGTAGCTATAGCAGCAGAGCAGGTATTCACAAAGGTCACCCTGGCTAATGACACGGGTTCACCTGAGGTGCGGAGTCTAAGCACTAACCGGTATTCACCAGAGCTCCTGATGGTGAACATAGGCTTTGCTGCATGTTAGTGCCCGGTCGCGGTCCCCAGGATAGCCCCACCAGGAGGTGAGCAAGCTGGGGTCCGGTAGAAGATATAACAGGTAGGGATCAAGCAGAAGCGTGGCCGAGAAACAAGCCAAAAGTCGGTACCAAATAGTTGCAGGTTGGGATACAGCAGAAGCGCAGTCGAGGAATGAGCCAAATAACAAACGGTAACGAATGGTAGCGAAGATAAGGTCGGCAGCAGGAGAGACAGGAGCAAGATATTGGCTGGTGAAGGCACAATATTCTGGCAAGCAGGAAATGCAGAGACATGGCTTAAATCAGGAAGTTCATGGGAGGAGCAAAGGATTCAAGGTTCAAGGCAAACAAGATTCAAGACAAGATCATTCAAGGAATTGTCTAAGGAACTGTCCAAGGAGCTGTCCAGCATTCCAGATGGCTCAACAAGCAGAGTCACCGCTAGTAGCACCAGAGGTCCCAGGTTCAAGCTCCAGGTCCTAACAGTACTCCCCTCCTTCCAGAATGTCTCCTGGATGTCTTAGGGCCAGGTTTCTGAAGAAACCTCTAGTGGAATTCCCTTGTTAATCTAGGGGCATGAACATTCTTTTCAGGCTCCCAAGAATTTTCTTCTGGTTCATAGCCTTCCCATTGAACCAAATATTGCAATTTGTTCCTAGAGATCCTGGAGTCAATAATTTTTATTACCACAAATTTTTCTTCACCCTGTACCTCAACAGGTGGAGGAGGAGGATGAAAAGTATTTTCATGAAACGGTTTGAGTAGAGATATATGAAAAACAGGGTGAATCTTCATATTGTCAGAAAGTTTTAGGCGAAAAGTGACGGGGTTGATTTGAGCAGAAATCTCAAAAGGTCCCATAAACTTTTGACCCAACTTAGCACATGGAACTTTTACATTTTTGGTAGATAACCAAACTTTCTCACCTACGTGAAAGGTGGGAATAGACCTACGATGTCTGTCAGCGGCCTTCTTGTAATATTCCTGCACCTCCTTCACATCAGAGATCTCACATGGGGCAGAAGCCGTATTCTTGTCCTGAGTGCGGGAAATGTTTTTCAGATAAGTCCGGTCTTTCCACACATCAGAGATCTCACATGGGGGAGAAGCCGTATTCCTGCCCTGAGTGTGGGAAATGTTTTTCACAGAAGTCGCATCTTGACACACATCAGAGATCTCACACGGGGGAGAAGCCGTATTCCTGTCCTGAGTGCGGGAAATGTTTTTCAGATAAGTCCGGTCTTTCCACACATCAGAGATCTCACATGGGGGAGAAGCCGAATTCCTGCGCTGAGTGTGGGAAATGTTTTTTACAGAAGTCGCATCTTGACACACATCAGAGATCTCACACGGGGGAGAAGCCGTATTCCTGTCCTGAGTGCGGGAATTGTTTTTCACAAAAGTCCATTTTCTCCTGGATCTCATGTAATGAAGTTAGTCTGTTGGTAACAACAAGAATTGAAGTTGAGATAAGGAGATCAGGAATAAAAACTGGATGATACCCGGTGTTTAAGAAAAATTGGGCATTGAGAAGTGGAGCTATATTTAGCGGTATTATAGGCAAACTCTGCCGTAGGAAGGTAGCCCACCCAGTCATCCTGAAGATAACTCATGAAACATTGAAGGTATTGCTTCAGAGTTTGATTGGTCCTCTCGGTCTGACCATTAGACTGCAGATGAAAAGCCGAGGACAGATTAATTGTTACACCCAAAGCTGAGCAAAAACTTCTTCAAAATTTTGAGGTAAACTGTACCCCTCTGTCAGACACCACATCATCAGGAATTCCATGAAGTTTAAAAACTTCTGTAACCATTACCTCAGCAGTATGTTCGGCGGAAGGTACCCCCTTAACTGGAATAAAATGAACCATCTTAGTGAGACGGTCAACGACTACCAGAATGGTGGTGATCCCTTTAGAAAGAGGAAGGTTGACCACAAAGTCCATAGAAGTTGACCCCCATGGTCTTGATGGAACAGACAGTGGTAGAAGTAACCCCAGAGGAGAAGATCGGGGTGTCTTATTGCGAGCACAGGTTAGATATGAAGCCACATAACTCTTTACATCTTTCTTGTACCCAGGCCACCAAAAGGAACGTGATAAGAGTTCTTCTGTCTTAGAAACCCCAAAATGACCAGCAAGTATAGAGTCGTGTACCACCCTGAGGGCTTCTACCCGAACTGATTCAGGTACATAGAGGCAATGCACCTCAATGAGTGCAAAAACCATTGTTGTACTTGAGGTTAATGTCCTTAGGAGGATTATTAAGAACTGGGTCATTCTCATACCCCTCCTTGAGAAAATTAAGAAATGTCTTAGAACTCGTGGCACCTAGAAAGTTCTTTTTAGGCAGGATTGTACATTCAGAGTTGCTTTCCTGGAGAGGCCCAGACAACATCCGTGATAGGGGATCAGCCTTATCATTCCTTGACCCAGGGTAGTATGAGATAACAAAATTAAACCTGGAGAAAAAAAGGGTCCAACATGCTTGTCTAGATGACAACCTTTTAGCAGACCTAATAAATTCTAAATTTTTATGATCGGTGAGAACGGTTACAAGGTGCTTAGCCCCTTCCAGCAGATGCCTCCACTCAGAAAATGCTTCCTTAATTGCCAGCAGCTCTTTGTTTCCAATGTCATAATTCTTCTCAGCTGAAGACATCAGTCGTGAGAAATAAGTACAAGGATAAAGCTGCATTTTGTCTCCAATTCGCTGAGAAAGGATAGCTGCCACAGCAGAATTAGAAGCATCAATTTCTACGATGAAAGGTAGTTCTGTATCTGGATGTACCAGTATTGGTGCAGAAGTGAAGAGAGTTTTCAGTTTACTAAAGGCAGCTTGTGCCTCAGGTGACCACAAAAAGGGCATCCCTTTCTTTGTCAGCTGTGTAATTGGAGCAATTACCTTGGAGAAATTCCTTATAAATCCAACAAATCGCTGTATCTCCTTAACATTCCTAGGGACAGGCCAATCCACCACTGCTTTGATCTCATCAGGATCCATGCTTACCCCTTCAGAAGAGATTATGTATCCCAAGAACTGGATCTGAGTTTGTCATGCTTGCGGTGTTCTTCCAAAGTATCAGAGAAAATGAGAATGTCATCCAAATATGCTATTACAAACTGATCAAGCAAATCTCGAAAAGCATCATTAATAAAATGTTGAAAAGTTGCAGGAGCATTGCAAAGCCCAAAGGGCATGACCAAAGACTCAAAATGTCCATATCTGGTTCTGAAAGCGGTTTTCCATTCATCTCCAGGACGAATGCGGACAAGGTTGTATGCCCCCCGTAAATCTAATTTGTTAAAGAGCTTGGCGGAGCGGAGTCTCTCAAGCATTTCTGAAATCAGTGGGAGTGGATAGCGATTCTTAATTGTGATTCTATTTAAATCTCTGTAGTCAATACACGGACGCAGGGTGGAGTCCTTTTTCGCTACAAAAAATAAGGCTACCCCAGCAGGAGAAGTTGAGTGTCTGATAAAACCCTTCTCTAGATTTTCATTAATCCACTCCCTGAGCACCTTCAGTTCGGGTTCTGATAAAGAATAAAGGCCACCAAATGGTATTTCTGCCCCTGGAAGCAATTCAATGGGACAATCATAAGAGCGATGAGGAGGCAGCTGATGTGCGTTCTTTTTATCCTGAAACTCAAGATATTGTGGAGGTAGCTTGTCGTATGACTGGATAGTTGCCAAAACTGCTTGTAAATCTTGGGTTGGTGGAGGGCTTATTTGATAAGATTCTTTGCAATGTTCAGATGTAAAGCTTAAAGAACATGTCTCCCACTTGATGGAGGGATTATGGATAGAGAACCAGGGAATGCCCAGGATAATAGGGAACTTGGGTGATGTGATCAGCTCAAAGCTGATAGTCTCCTGATGGTCAGTCTCAATTAGGAGTTTAAGCGGGATTGTCTCGTGGGTAACAGGTCCTGAAGACAAAGGTGAGCCATCCACAGTTTCCATATCAATAGGGGCGAGTTTATTTCTTATTTGAGTGTTATTACTTTGGGCAAATTCGATGTCCATGAAGTTTCCCCCAGCCCCTGAGTCCAGCATAGCAGAGCAAGGTATTTCATTGCTTTCAACAATAAGCCTTATAGGGATGACAAAATGAGTTGATAAAGAATTAACTTTATTTGCTTCCTGAATCAAAGGAGAGACTGACTGAGAAATTGAGTTTATTTGTTCAGATACTGTAACATCCGTTGCTGCAATTGTTCTTTTAAATGTATTGGGACAATTAACTGCGTAATGTCCAGAGTCTCCACAATAAAGACATAAGTTCTCTGAACGTCATCTTTCTTTCGTCTGAGTAGTAATAGATCTTTTAATAGCATTCACCTGCATAGGTTCAGGAGTGTCAGAATCAGGAAAAACTCTTGGACCCTTAGGAGGATACTGAGTAGTAGCAAAACGCATGCCACCATTACTGCCTAGGATTCCCAGTCTCTCCTTTGTCCTTTCAGTAAGTCTCTGATCAATTCGAATACATAATTTAATAAAAGCCTTGAGGTCGTCAGGACTTTCTACTCTAGCAAGCTCATCTTTTACTTGTTCCGAGAGTCCTTGACAGAACTGACTCTTTTGTGCTGCTGGATTCCAATTGGTATCTGAGATCCAACGTCGGAATTCAGTTGTGTACTCTGCAACAGAGCGTCTACCCTGCCGTAAATTGTGCAATTTTGCCTCACCAGTAGCGCAGCGGTTAGGATCATCAAAAACTTGGTTCATCGCAGTCACAAAAGAATCAAAATCATCCAGGACGACATCATCTTTCTCCACATAAGGGGAGGCCCAGGCTAAGGCTTCCTCAGTCAGGTGGTTGATAATAAACAGCACCTTTTTCCTGTCAGAAGTAAATGCAGCAGGTAGCATCTGAAAGTATATACGACATTGATTAAGGAACCCTCTACAATGGCGGCAGTCTCTGTTAAACTTGAGTGGTAGGGGCATTCGTGCATTAGTATCTACGGCAGCAGTATCTCGGGCATGAAAGTCCTGCAATTGTTTATGCAGATCATGGACTTCCTCTTGTAGACCTTTCACTTCAATTTGTAACTCAGAAAATTTTTCCTGGTAGTTAACACCAAACATCTGCAACTCAGTGATTTGCACCCTGAGAGGAGCCACAGCAGCTGCTACAAAGGCCTCCATGTTTTTGGCCAGAATATTCTGTCACGGTCTGGAGTCAGGCTCAGAGGCCAGTAGCTATAGCAGAAGAGCAGGTATTCACACAGGTCACCCTGGCTGATGACATGGGTTCACCTGAGGTGTGGGGTCAAAGCACTAACCAGTATTCACCAGAGCTCCTGATGGTGGACATGGGCTTTGCTGCGTGTTAGTGCCAGGTCGCGGTCCTCAGGATAACCCCACCAGGAGGTGAGCAAGCCGGGGTCCGGTAGCAGATATAGCAGGTAGGGCTCAAGCAGAAGCATGGTAGAGAAACAAGCCAAAAGTCAGTAACAAATAGTAGCAGGTTGGGATACAGCAGAAGCATAGTCAAGGTACGAGCCAAATGTCGGTAGCGAAGATACGGTCAGCTGCAGGAGCGACAGGAGCAAGATATTGGCTGGTGGTGGTGTAGGCACAATATTCTGGGAACCAGGAAGTGCAGAGACATGGCTTAAATCAGGAAGTTCATGGGAGGAGCAAAGGGTTCAAGGTTCAAGGCAAACAAGATTCAAGACAAGATCATTCAAGGAATTGTCTAAGGAACTATTCAAGGAACTGTCCAAGGAGCTGTCCAAGGAGCTGTCTGGCATTCCTGGTGGCTCAGCAAGCAGAGTCACAGCCAGACAAACCAGTAGTCCCAGGTTCAAGCCCAGGTCCTAACACTTGTAGAGTGGAAGAATTATCATTTTATCTCTGGAGTTGATCCCATTTTTAAAGCATGCCAATAATCTGTTTGCTTTGTTAGCAGCAGCTTGGCATCGCATGCCATTGCTGAGCCTATCATCTACTAGGACCACCAGGTCCTTTTCCATCCTAGATTTCCTCAGAGGTTCTCCCCCCAGTGTATAGATTGCATTCATATTTTTGCCACCCAAATGTAATTATTACATTTTTCCACATTAAACCTCATTTGCCATGTAGTTGCCCACCCCATTAATTTGTTCAGATCTTTTTGCAAGGTTTCCACATCCTGCAGAGAAGTTATTGCCCTGCTTAGCTTAGTATCATCCGCAAATGTTTACCCCATCCTCCCGGTCATTTATGAACAAATTAAATAGGATTGGTCCTAGCACAGAACCCTGTGGGACCCCACTACCTACCCCACCATTCCGAGTACTCCCCATTTATCACCACCCTCTGAACTCACCCTTGTAGCCAGTTTTCAATCCATGTACTCACCCTATGGTCCATGCCAACGGACCTTATTTTGTACAGTAAACATTTATGGGGAACTGCGTCAAATGCTTTTGCAAAATCCAGATACACCAGATGTTAGAGAGGGTTCTCCCCTCAGTAGGAAACCAAGCTATAGCCATTTTTTCTATACCGTGGAAGTGTGCGGACAGGTACCATTTTGTTATACGTCTACTTAGATACTTTATATTTGTTACAGGTACTTGAATAAATGAAGAGAACCATACAGCATCCATTTATATTATGTTAAATATATATTTTATTGTCTTGTATAAAAAGCTGATAAAGCATATTCATTACCCCATATAACATCTGCTTAAGTACTTACATCCCTCCTTGAGACTTTACTGATGGTACCAGGAAATTTTAAAAGATGCCAGCAGTCTTAGTTGTAAATTTGTAATAGAAAATGGTCACTGTCAGAACAGATTACATTCTCCAGTTAAATGTTTTTCCTAGTACAAATTGCTCTTGCTAATAAAGGGTAATTGCAAACAGCAAACATTATGCCTGATTACTCATAAGCATGTAATGCTATCACCAGTGACTATAATTTTTTACTTCATAAGTCTGCTCTAGATCATTTGTCTGCTGTCAGAGTTGGTATACTTTAGACCAGTATACCATATTTCTGAATTGGCATCGCTTTGACATCATTAATATTTAAACATGAGCATCAAAATGCATTGAATTGATTTTGTATATGTGTCATTTAAAATTCTGAAAAGTTAAAGCTCCAGGATAAGCAAATGTTGCCTAAATACAAAAGATATGTATTCTTTCTTGGTGTGTACTGTGCAGTAGTCAAGCAAGAAACACTCTCAGGGGCTTTCTGTAATCAAGACTTATGAGTGCTGCTCTTTTTCCTTGTGCAGAATTATTGGTCTTGTATCCTTTCCCTAACAGGTACCCTGTAGTGGGTGGACCCACGACTCTTCTCTCTGTACAGGCTACAGTATCTCACAAAAGTGAGTACACCCCTCACATTTTTGTAAATATTGTATTACATCGTTTCATGTGACAACACTGATGAACTGACACTTTGCTAAAATGTAAAGTAGTAATACACTTACTTGCATAACAGTGTAAATTTGCTGTCCCCTCAAAATAACTCAACACACAGGCAATAATGTCTAAACCGCTGGCAACAAAAGTGAGTACACCCCTAAGGGAAAATGTCCAAATTGGGCCCAAAGTGTCAATATTTTGTGTGACCACCATTATTTTCCAGCACTGCCTTAACCCTCTTGGGCATGGAGTTCACCAGAGTTTCACAGGTTGCCACTGTTGTCCTCTTCCACTCCTCCATGACAACCTCATGGAGCTGGCGGATGTTAGAGACCTTGTGCTCCTCCACCATCCATTTGAGGATGCCCCACAGATGCTCAATAGGGTTTAGGTCTGGAGACATGCTTGGCCAGTCCATCACCTTTATCCTCAGCTACTTTAGCAAGGCAGTGGTCGTCTTGGAGGTTTGTTTGGGGTCGTAATCATGTTGGAATACTGCCCTGAGGCCCAGTCTCTGGGAGGGGATCATGCATTACTTCAGTATTTCACAGTACATGTTGGCATTCATGGTTCCCTCAATGAACTGCACTCAGACCATGAGACCCACCACCATGCTTGACTGTAGGAAAGACACTTGTCTTTGTACTCCTCACCTGGTTCACGCCACGCACGCTTGACACAATCTGAACCAAATATGTTTATCTTGGTCTCATCAGACCACAGGACCCTGTTCCAGTAATCCATGTTTTTAGTCTGCTTGTCTTCAGCAAACTGTTTGCAGGCTATCTTGTGCATCATCTTTAGAAGAGGCTTCCTTTTGGGATGACAGCCATGCAGACCAATTTGATGCAGTGTGTGGCGTATGAGCACTGGGAGGCTGACCCCCCAACCCTTCAAACCTCTGCAGCAATGCTGGCAGCAGTCATACTTCTATTTCCCAAAGACAACATCTGGATATGATGCTGAGCACGTGCACTCAACTTCTTTGGTCGACCATGGTGAGGCCTGTTCTGAGTGGAACCTGTCCTGTTAAACCTCTGTATTGTCTTGGCCACCATTCTGCAGTTCAGTTTCAGGGTCTTGGCAATCTTCTTATAGCCTAGGTCAGAGAGTTCTTTGTCATAAGCTGCCATGTTGAACTTCAAGTGACCAGTATGAGAGAGTGAGAGCGATAACACCAGATTTAACACACCTGCTCCCCATTCACACCTGAGACCTTGTAACACTAACGAGTCACATGACACTGGGTAGGGAAAATGGTTAATTGGACCCAATTTGGACTTTTTCACCTAGGGGTGTACTCACTTTTGTTGCCAGCGGTTTAATATTGTAAAATATTTACAAAAATGTGAGGGGTGTACTCACTTTTGTGAGATATTGTATGTACAGCACGTTGATGATGTCCTGCTACTTTTATATAGTAATAACCCTTTCATGCCTATGCCTATTTCTGACATTTGTTGCTTGCAAGTTAAAAAACCGTATTTTTTGCTAGAAAATTACTTAGAACCCCCAAACATTATATATATATTTTTAACTTTAATAAAATTGTGATCATTGCAATATTTTATGTCACACGGTATTTGCGCAGCGCTCTTTCAAACTCACTTTTTTGGGAAAAAAGACACTTTCATGAAAAAAAAAAAAAATAAACAGAAAAGTCAGCCTAATTTTTTTGTTTAATGGGAAAGATGATGTTATGCTGAGTAAATAGATACCTAACATGTCATGCTTTGAAATTGCACACTTGTGGAATGGCGATAAACTACGGTACCTAAAAAATCTCCATAGGCGATGTTTTCAAAAAATGTAACGGTTACCAGGTTAGAGTTACAGAGGAGGTCTTTTGCTAGGATTATTGCTCTCACTCTAATGATCACAGCAATACCTCACATGTGGGATTTGAACACCATTTACAAGCTCGCGGGGATGGGGGAGGCCCTTTAAAAAAAAATGTATTTTATTTATTTATTTTTACATTGTCACTTTATAAAAAAAAATTCTGATGACTTCTATTGCTGTCACAAGGAATGTAAACATTCCTTGTGACAGTAATAGGTGGTGACAGGTACTCTTTATGGAGGGATCAGGGGTCTAAAAGACCCCAAATCCCTCCTTTGCACTTCAAAGTATTCAGATCGCCAAAAACAGTGATTCTGTCATTTTTTTTAAATCAGCACAATTGGCAGCCGAGTAAACAGTTTCCATGTTTTTACATAGGAGACTGAAACAAAGCCATTTCCGGCTTTGTTTTAGTCTCACTCTAGCCAGCAAAGGCGCCGGATCATGGCTCGGGTCTCTCGGTGGGACAGGAGGCCCTAGAAGACTGGCGGAAGGCGGCGGGGGGGGGGGGGGAGTCCCTTCCCGCTCATTCAGGATAACAGCTGAGTAGCTTTTAGCTGCATCAGTTGTCATCCCTAAAGAGCCGACTGTCTGCTCTAAAACACGGTACCAAGGTGATGCATGCAGCTGCAGGCATTATCCCGGTATAACCCCTTAAAGCTGAGGCCGCATATGTGCATACGGTTGGCGCTAAGGGGATAACTGGGGTTACAAACATGCCCAGTGTTCAGTTTTAAGAAAGAAATCCATTTAGTAATACATATGTGTGAATAGCAATGTACCTTGTTGTATTTTTGCATTTGGATTCACAGTTTGGATGAAACAAAACCTGCATGTTCAGTGGCCTACTTCTATATTTTCCATACATTATATAAATTAGCATTGCAAAGATGTGTAATAGAATGTTAAAAAGTGACACTTATGCTGTTTTTGATTTGAACCGTGCGTCTTGGTGAACTGTCTAGGGTCTTCTTAACTGTAAACATCTCAGTTCTCCATGGTCTTTGGGGGTTCTACAGTGATTCCAACCTCTAGGTCAGTCATTCTCAACCAAGCTTTCTTGGAAACAGTAGTGACTTAGGCAAGTAATTTCTAAGTAGTGACATAGGCAAGTAATTTCTCCCTTAAAGTGGTTCTAAAGTCAGAAGTTTTTTTTTTTTTAATCTTAATGCATTCTATGCTTTAAGATAAAAAACCTTATGTGTGCAGCAGCCCCCTCAGACCCTCTAATACTTACCTGAGCCCATCTCGATCCAGCGATGTTGCACAAGAGTTTTGGCTGTCCAGAACTCTCCCTCCTCATTGACTGAGATAGCAGCGGGGCACCATTGACTCCTGCTGCTGTTAATCAAAGTCAGTGAGCCAATGAGGAGAGAGAGGGGGCAGGGTCGAGCCACGGCTCCATGTCTAAATGGACACACAGAGTAGCAGCTTGGCTCGGGTGCCCCCATAGCAAGCTGCTTGCTGTGGAGGCACTCGGCAAGAGGGAGGGGCCAAGAGCTCCAGCGCAGGACCCGAGAAGAGGAGGATCTGGGCTGCTTTGTGCAAAACTATTACCCAGAGCAGATGAGTACAGTGGGAAAAATAATTATTTGATCCCTTGCAGATTTTGTATGTTTGCCCACTTACAAAGATATGAAGGGTCTATCATTTTTATCAAAGGTGTATTTTGAATGAAAGAGACAGAATATCAACCAAAAATCCAGAAAAAAACACATGATACAAATGTTATAATATTTGAGTTGCAGTTCAGTGAGTAAAATAAGTACTTGATCCCCAAGCAAAACATAACTTAGTACTTGGTGGGGAAACCCTTGTTGGCAAGCACAGCGTTTGTTGTAGTTAGTGACCAGGTTTGCAAACATCTCAGGAGGGATTTTGGTCCACTCTTTTTTACAGATCTTCTCTAAATCCTTAAGGTTTCTTGGCTGTCTCTTGGCAACTCAAAGTTTTAGCTCCCTCCATAATTTTTCTATAGGATTAGGGTCTGGAGACTGGCTAGGCCACTCCATGATCTTAATGTGCTTCTTCTTGAGCCACTCCTTTGATGCCTTGGATGTATGTTTTGGGTCATTGTCATGCTGGAAGACCCATCCATGACCCATCCATGACCCATCTTCAGTGTTCTGGCTTAGGGAAGAAGGTTCTCATCCAAGATTTTACAATACATGGCCACATCCATTGGCCACTCAATGCGGCAAAGTCAGCCTGTACCTTTAGCAGAGAAATAACCCCAAAAGCATAATGTTTCCACCTTCGTGCTTGACTGTAGGGATGGTGTTTTTAGGGTCATAGTCAGCATTTTTCTTCCTCCAAACATGGAGACTCCCACTGCTCAAGAAGGCACGTGTACAGTAGGGATGAGCTTCGAGTTCGAGTCGAACCCATGTTCGACTCGAACATCGCATGTTCGACCGTTCACCGAATTTCGAACGTTATGGGCCGTTCGCGTCAAATTCGAGTGGCACGTCATGGCCAATAATTCACTGCGCCATCACAGTGCATTGCTGGCTGATGATTGTCCAAGCATGCACTATGACCCGCATGCTTGGCCAATCACAGCGCCGTCTGTACAGAGAGCCGTAATTGGCCAAAGCTAGGGTGGCTTTGGCCAATTATGGCTCAGGGGGTTTAGTACACGCCCCACACTATATAAGGCTGCCTGCTCATAGACAGACTGATAGACAGAGGGACAGTGTCATTTGATTTAAGTTAGATAGAGTAGGCAGGCGAGTCACTTAACTGCACTGACAGTGTATTGTGTATATATATGCATCCTAGGTGTTATACAGTGGGGCAAAAAAGTATTTAGTCAGCCACCAATTGTGCAAGTTCTCCCATTTAAAAAGATGAGAGAGACCTGTAATTGTCATCATAGGTATACCTCAACTATGAGAGACAAAATGTGGAAACAAATCCAGACAATCACATTGTCTGATTTATGAAAGAATTTATTTACAAATTATGGTGGAAAATAGGTATTTGGTCACCTACAAACAAGCAAGATTTCTGGCTCTCACAGACCTGTATCTTCTTCTTTAAGAGGCTCCTCTGTCCCCCACTCATTACCTGTATTAATGGCACCTGTATGAACTTGTTATCAGTATAAAAGACACCTGTCCACAACCTCAAACAGTCACACCCCAAACTCCACTATGGTGAAGACCAAAGAGCTGTCAAAGGACACCAGAAACAAAATTGTAGACCTGCACCAGGCTGGGACGATTGAATCTGCAATAAGCAAACAGCTTGGTGTGAAGAAATCAACTGTGGGAACAATAATTAGAAAATGGAAGACATACAAGACCACTGATAATCTCCCTCAATCTGGGGCTCCACGCAAGATCTCACCCCATGGGGTCAAAACGGTGAGCAAAAATCCCAGAACCACACAGGGGGACCTAGTGAATGACCTGCAGAGAGCTGGGACCAATGTAAGAAAGGCTACCATCAGTAACACACTACGCCGCCAGGGATTCAGATCCTGCAGTGCCAGACGTGTCCCCCTGCTTAAGCCAGTACATGTCCGGGCCCGTCTGAGGATTGCTAGAGAGCATTTGGATGATCCAGAAGAGGATTGGGAGAATGTCATATGGTCAGATAAAACCAAAGTAGAACTGTTTGGTAGAAACACAACTCGTCGTGTTTGGAGGAGAGCGAATGCTGAGTTGCAATCAAAGAACACCATACCTACTGTGAAGCATGGGGGTGGCAACATCATGCTTTGGGTCTGTTTCTCTGCAAAGGGAACAGGACGACTGATCCATGTACATGAAGGAATGAATGGAGCCATGTATCGTGAGATTTTGAGTGCATACTTCCTCCCATCAGCAAGGGCATTGAAGATGAAACGTGGCTGGGTCTTTCAGCATGACAATTATCCCAAACACACCGCCTGGGCAACGAAGGAGTGGCTTCGTAAGAATCATTTCAAGGTTCTGGAGTGGTCTAGCCAGTCTCCAGATCTCAACCCCATAGAAAACCTTTGGAGGGAGTTGAAAGTCTGTGTTGCCCAGCGACAGCCCAAAACATTACTGCTCTAGAGGAGATCTGCATGGAGGAATGGGCCATCATACCAGCAACAGTGTGTGACAACCTTGTGAAGACTTACAGAAAACGTTTGACCTCTGTCATTGCCAACAAAGGATATATAACAAAGTATTGAGATGAACTTTTGATATTGACCAAATACTTATTTACCACCATAATTTGCAAATAAATTCTTTCAAAAATCAGACAATATGATTGTCTGGATTTGTTTCCACATTTTGTCTCTCATAGTTGAGGAATACCTATGATGACAATTACAGGCCTCTCTCATCTTTTTAAGTGGGAGAACTTGCACAATTGGTGGCTGACTAAATACTTTTTTGCCCCACTGTATATATATATATATATATATATATATATATATATATATATATATATATATATATATATATATATATATATATATATATATATATATATATATACACTGTATTCAGTTTAGCTAGATCCGTTCCTGTTATTCTCTTCCCACTGATAGGCAGGCAGGTGTTTTTACGGTATTTACAGCTATCTGAAGAAAATTGCTGGTGTTCTTCTGATCCTATTAGTCCTATTAGCTGCAGTATTTACAGTTAGTGTAGTGCGTCCTCTGCACAGTGTGCACCTAAAGCTACCTGAAGAAAATTGGTGGTGTTCTTCTGATCCTATTAGTACCGCAGGCAGCTGCAGTATTTACAGTTAGTGTAGTGCGTCCTCTGCACAGTGTGCACCTAAAGCTACTTGAATGTAGCGCTGGTAGATTTGCGATCTACCACCTGATAGGTAAATTTAGTAACTTGTTCGTTAGGAAGGTTAGATTTGCCTCTGTTCCAGCTTGTCTGACGTTGCGTGTGCTTCCATACTGAGCCGTGGGTGTCGCTGTTACCACTGGCTAGTGTTGGAAAGGCAACGTGTCTAAGCGTATGGATGCTCTTCTTTCCCGGAGACAACTCGGTGGAGGTGGTCCTCCGAGTTGCATTCTGGGTGAGGGTATTTATGGGACAGACGCCATATTTTGGGGTTCATTTTACAGCCACCTGCTGGCCCTCCTGGCCGACAGGTATGCGTTAGAGAGCTACCTCGTGGTCCTCCGTTCCGGAGGCCCACGTCGCTGCGGCACAGGGGTGGGCCCAGAAGTTTGTCTGGGGCCTTCCACAGCAGCTGAGGGATGGTCCTGAGCTGTCTATCCAGAGGGAAGAAGCTGGACGACTGAGGAGATCCCAGGGGAGGACCCGTCATGAAAGGATCATGCAACGTGCTGGTCTGGAGAGGGGCCTGGTGACTCGGTTGGAGGACGTATCCTAAAGCAACTATACAGCATAGTGTTGCCGGGTTTGGCCTAAAGGTTCAAGCACTGTGACTGACATTCATCGCAGAAAAAAACAATACATCCTGTGGCAGAGGATTGTACGGGTTCATCCCAAACAAGTCTGTGGCAGCGACTTTTGTTCGTGCTACGTTCTGGCTGCTAGGCAAGTGAGAGAGGCCTATCCAGGCGAGTAAGGAGTGTGACCCACCAAGGGAGTGCATTCTATTGAAATATCCAACCCCAAAGGACATTTGTCAAGAATCTTACTGAAAAGGGTATTTGAGTTTTCCCTTGCGGTTTTCCTTCTGCCTCTTTCCTGCTACTTCCTTTGTTGATGGTTTAATAAAGCATTGAAAACGTACTCAAATGTGGGTGCGTGTGTCATCCAGAGGTAAACTGGAACCCTAGACCCGGTGCCGGTGAAACAGAGGGAAGGAGAGTGAAGGTAACAAGCCCGCTTAAACCAGCAGCTCCACCGAGAGTTAGTGCTACATGAAGAAAATTGTTGGTGTTCTTCTGATCCAATTAGTACCGCAGGCAGCTGCAGTATTTACAGTTAGTGTAGTGCGTCCTCTGCACAGTGTGCACCTAAAGCTACCTGAAGAAAATTGGTGGTGTTATTCTGATCCTATTAGTACCGCAGCCAGCTGCAGTATTTACAGTAAGTGTAGTGCGTCCTCTGCACAGTGTGCACCTAAAACTACCTGAAGAAAATTGGTGGTGTTCCTCTGATCCTACTAGTACCGCAGGCAGCTGCAGTATTTACAGTTATTATAGTGCATCCTCTGCACAGTGTGCACCTAAAGCTACCTGAAGAAAATTGGTGGTGTTCTTCTGATCCAATTAGTACCGCAGGCAGCTGCAGTATTTACAGTTAGTGTAGTGCGTCCTCTGCACAGTGTGCACCTAAAGCTACCTTAAGAAAATTGGTGGTGTTCTTCTGATCCAATTAGTACCGCAGGCAGCTGCAGTATTTACAGTTAGTGTAGTGCGTCCTCTGCATAGTGTACACCTAAAGCTACCTGAAGAAAATTGGTGGTGTTCTTCTTATCCTATTAGTACTGCAGCCAGCTGCAGTACTTACAGTTAGTGTAGTGCGTCCTCTGCACAGTGTGCACCTAAAGCTACCTGAAGAAAATTGGTGGTGTTCTTCTGATCCTATTAGTACCACTGGCAGCTGCAGTATTTACAGTTAGTGTAGTGCGTCCTCTGCACAGTGTGCACCAAAGCTACCTGAAGAAAATTGATGGTGTTCTTCTAATCCTATTAGTACCGCAGCCAGCTGCAGTATATACAGTTTGTGTAGTGCATCCTCTGCACAGTGTGCACCTAAATCTACCTGAAGAAAATTGGTGGTGTTCTTCTGATCCTATTAGTACCGCAGGCAGCTGCAGTATTTACAGTTAGTGTAGTGCGTCCTCTGCACAGTGTGCACCTAAAGCTACTTGAATGTAGCGCTGGTAGATTTGCGATCTACCACCTGATAGGTAAATTTAGTAACTTGTTCGTTAGGAAGGTTAGATTTGCCTCTGTTCCAGCTTGTCTGACGTTGCGTGTGCTTCCATACTGAGCCGTGGGTGTCGCTGTTACCACTGGCTAGTGTTGGAAAGGCAACGTGACTAAGCGTATGGATGCTCTTCTTTCCCGGAGACAACTCGGTGGAGGTGGTCCTCCGAGTTGCATTCTGGGTGAGGGTATTTATGGGACAGACGCCATATTTTGGGGTTCATTTTACAGCCACCTGCTGGCCCTCCTGGCCGACAGGTATGCGTTAGAGAGCTACCTCGTGGTCCTCCGTTCCGGAGGCCCACGTCGCTGCGGCACAGGGGTGGGCCCAGAAGTTTGTCTGGGGCCTTCCACAGCAGCTGAGGGATGGTCCTGAGCTGTCTATCCAGAGGGAAGAAGCTGGACGACTGAGGAGATCCCAGGGGAGGACCCGTCATGAAAGGATCATGCAACGTGCTGGTCTGGAGAGGGGCCTGGTGACTCGGTTGGAGGACGTATCCTAAAGCAACTATACAGCATAGTGTTGCCGGGTTTGGCCTAAAGGTTCAAGCACTGTGACTGACATTCATCGCAGAAAAAAACAATACATCCTGTGGCAGAGGATTGTACGGGTTCATCCCAAACAAGTCTGTGGCAGCGACTTTTGTTCGTGCTACGTTCTGGCTGCTAGGCAAGTGAGAGAGGCCTATCCAGGCGAGTAAGGAGTGTGACCCACCAAGGGAGTGCATTCTATTGAAATATCCAACCCCAAAGGACATTTGTCAAGAATCTTACTGAAAAGGGTATTTGAGTTTTCCCTTGCGGTTTTCCTTCTGCCTCTTTCCTGCTACTTCCTTTGTTGATGGTTTAATAAAGCATTGAAAACGTACTCAAATGTGGGTGCGTGTGTCATCCAGAGGTAAACTGGAACCCTAGACCCGGTGCCGGTGAAACAGAGGGAAGGAGAGTGAAGGTAACAAGCCCGCTTAAACCAGCAGCTCCACCGAGAGTTAGTGCTACATGAAGAAAATTGTTGGTGTTCTTCTGATCCAATTAGTACCGCAGGCAGCTGCAGTATTTACAGTTAGTGTAGTGCGTCCTCTGCACAGTGTGCACCTAAAGCTACCTGAAGAAAATTGGTGGTGTTATTCTGATCCTATTAGTACCGCAGCCAGCTGCAGTATTTACAGTAAGTGTAGTGCGTCCTCTGCACAGTGTGCACCTAAAACTACCTGAAGAAAATTGGTGGTGTTCCTCTGATCCTACTAGTACCGCAGGCAGCTGCAGTATTTACAGTTATTATAGTGCATCCTCTGCACAGTGTGCACCTAAAGCTACCTGAAGAAAATTGGTGGTGTTCTTCTGATCCAATTAGTACCGCAGGCAGCTGCAGTATTTACAGTTAGTGTAGTGCGTCCTCTGCACAGTGTGCACCTAAAGCTACCTTAAGAAAATTGGTGGTGTTCTTCTGATCCAATTAGTACCGCAGGCAGCTGCAGTATTTACAGTTAGTGTAGTGCGTCCTCTGCATAGTGTACACCTAAAGCTACCTGAAGAAAATTGGTGGTGTTCTTCTTATCCTATTAGTACTGCAGCCAGCTGCAGTACTTACAGTTAGTGTAGTGCGTCCTCTGCACAGTGTGCACCTAAAGCTACCTGAAGAAAATTGGTGGTGTTCTTCTGATCCTATTAGTACCACTGGCAGCTGCAGTATTTACAGTTAGTGTAGTGCGTCCTCTGCACAGTGTGCACCAAAGCTACCTGAAGAAAATTGATGGTGTTCTTCTAATCCTATTAGTACCGCAGCCAGCTGCAGTATATACAGTTTGTGTAGTGCATCCTCTGCACAGTGTGCACCTAAATCTACCTGAAGAAAATTAGTGGTGTTCTTCTGATCCTATTAGTACCACAGGCAGGCAGCTGCAGTATTTACAGTTAGTGTACTGCGTCCTCTGCACAGTGTGCACCTAAAGATACCTGAAGAAAATTGCTGGTGTTCTTCTGATCCTTTTAGTACAACAGGCAGGCAGCTGCAGTATTTAGAGTTAGTGTACTGCTTCCTCTGCACAGTGTGCACCTAAAGCTACCTGAAGACAATTGCTGTTGTTCTGATCCTAGTAATACCACAGGCAGGCAGCTACAGTATTTACAGTTAGTGTACTGTGTCCTCTGCACAGTGTGCACCTAAAGCTACCTGAAGAAAATTGGTGGTGTTCTTCTGATGCTATTAGTACCACAGGCAGGCAGCTGTAGTATTTACAGTTAGTGTAGTGCGTCCTCTGCACAGTGTGCACCTAAAGCTACCTGAAGACAATGGCTGTTGTTCTGATCCTATTAATACCAGAGGCAGGCAGCTACAGTATTTACAGTTAGTGTACTTTGTCCTCTGCACAGTGTGCACCTAAAGCTACCTGAAGAAAATTGGTGGTGTTCTTCTGATCCTATTAGTACCACAGGCAGGCAGCTGCAGTATTTACAGTTAGTGTAGTTAGTGTAGCGTAGTGTTAGTGTAAGGTGCATATTACCGCTGACTCATGGTCCAGCAGGCATAGACAGGGATGTTACCTAAGTTTCACGGCGCATTGGGTCACTCTGCTGGCAGCTGGGAAGGATGCAGGACAAGGTGCCATAGTGTTGGAGGTTGTTCCGCCACCACGCCTCCAAAATGCCACTACTAATGATTGTGACACACCTCTCTCCTCCACCCCCTCCTCTTCTTCTTCCTCCATGGCCTCTTCCTGTGCTTTGTCCTCGGAACCAGCAGTGCTCCGTAGGCATTCAAGGGGCTACGCAAGTACGCAGGCCAAAAGATGCCATGCGGTGCTTGAGCTGGTGTGCTTGAGGGACAGGAGCCACACTGGGGCAGAGGTTCTGTCAGCTCTGCAGGGGCAGGTTCAGAAGTGGTTGACGCCACGCCAACTTGAGGCAGGAATGGTGGTTTGCGACAATGGCACCAACCTCCTCTCCGCCCTCCGACAGGGATAACTGACCCATGTGCTCTGTTTGGCTCACGTCCTTAACTTGGTGGTGCAGCGGTTCTTGGGCAGGTGCCCGGGCTTACAGGATGTCCTGAGGCAGGCCAGGAAAGTCTGTGTGCATTTCTGCCGGTCATATAATGCCAGTGCTCGACTGGCAGACCTCCAAAAGGAATTTAACCTGCCCAAGAACCGTCTAATCTGTGACATGCCCACCAGGTGGAACTCAACGTTGGCCATGCTGCAGCGGCTGCACATGCAGCAGAGGGCCATCAATGAGTACCTGTGCCACTATGGCACCAGGACAGGGTCAGGGGAGCTTGGTTTTTTTCCCCACGCCAGTGGGCCATGATCAGGGATGCATGCACTGTCCTGTCACCATTTAAGGAGGACACGAGGATGGTGAGCAGTGACAGTGCATGCATCAGTGATACGGTCCCCCTTGTCCACCTGTTGGAGCACATGCTGCGTGGAATAATGGACAGGGCACTTGAGGCAGAACAGAGTCAGGAAGAGCAGGACTTCCTTAGCTCTCAAGGCCCCCTTTATCCAGACAGTGTTCCTGCGTGCCCGCCGATCACACAGGAAGAGGACGAGGAGGAGGAGGATTGTGTCAGTATGGAGGTGGAGCCTGGCACTCAGCATCAGCAGCAGTCTTTAAGGGATCATTTACAGTCATAAGAAACACATAGACTTGTACGTGCCTGGGAGGAGGTGGCTGCGGATCATGTCGTCCTTAGTGACCTAGAGGACTCCGGACCAAATGCCTCAACAAACCTACGCTGCATGGCCTCCCTGATCCTGCAAAGCCTGCAGAAGGATCCTCGTATTTGTGGTATCAAGGAGAAGGAACAATACTGGCTGGCAACCCTCCTTGATCCACGTTACAAGGGTAAGGTTGCGGACCTTATCTTGCCGTCGCAGAGGGAGCAGAGGATGAAACATCTTCGGGAGGCCTTGCAGAAAGGTCTGTGCAACGCGTTCCCAGAAACTGGGAGGTTACAAACTCCTGTTTCTGGACAACGTGTTGCTGAGGCTTCTGTCAGTCAAAGAAGGAGCGGTGGAGAAGGTGGCCATCTGACCGATGCGTTCAGACAATTTTTTAGTCCGCAGCCCCAAGGTATGATCGGTTCCAGCAACCATCGCCAGCATCTGTTTTACATGATGCAGGAATACCTGGGGGCAAGATCTGACATGGACACCTTTCTCACTGAAAATCCTTTGGGTTACTGGGTCTTGAGGATGGATCACTGGCCAGAGCTTGCACAGTATGCAATTGAGCTACTGGCCTGTCCTGCATCCAGCGTTCTTTCGGAACGCACATTCAGTGCTGCTGGAGGCTTTGTAACCGATCACAGGGTGCGTCTGTCCACCGACTCGGTCGATCGACTGACCTTCATAAAAATGAATCAGTCTTGGATCACCACCAGCTACCAAGCACCTGATGCTGATGTAACCGAATAATTTTTTTTGAAATGTCAGATCCCTTCAAAGACTGCCTATGCTGCAGCTGAGTGACTATCCTGTTATGCAGAGTAATTATTCTCTTCCTCCTCAATGATCATGCTGATAGCTTGTAATAACATTTTTGGTTCTGGGCGCCGCCACCAGTGCCTAAGGCACAATTTTTCAGCCCCTGTTTAACAGGGGCGTGTAATTACAATTTTTTTTTTTTTTTTAATATCTTTATTTATCTAAACAGTTTACAATTTTTAACATAACATACAAAACACATGCACATCATAAACAATATATTTTCAATATGGCATTAATCCACATCTGCTGCCCTTCTATCTATCTACCTTAATTTATACATGTGTATATCCCGATTCGACCCCCCACCCACCCATACTAACAACACATCCATTCAAAGGGAGAAAAAAAAAAGGGGGGGGTTTGAGATAAAAATAATCTCCCTCTCCCCATCCATCAAAATCCTATATCATCGAGCTTCCACAGGCTCTTATCTCTCACAGAGTAGTTGCGAGGAGGCACTATACTCTGTCCATCTAGACCAAGTAGCTAATGTCTGTTTACTTGATCCCTCCTCTAATACCTTTCTCTCCTCCAAGGTCCACATCTCTGTCATCTCACACTCCCATTCCATCATGGAAGGCGCATTTACGTTTTTCCATTTTCTCGCTATACAAGTACGTGCTGCCGTTAAGAAATATTTTAATGGACCTTTCTTTATATTTTTTAATGATCCAGGTATCATAGATAATACTGTCATTTGAATATCTGCATATAGTTCGTTCCCTGTCATAGCCCTATAGATCTCAAAATTTTTTTGCCAGAATGGTTGGATTTTGGAGCAATAGTACCATATATGAGACATTGTACCCGGTGCTACCTGACATCTCCAACATTCTTCCTTATTAATTGGGTTTATCTTATGTAGATCCACCGGGCACTTATACCATCTGGCTAAAATTTTATAATTTCTTTCCTGATGTTTAATAGACACTGAAAGTTTATGAGTTACTGTAATAGCTTTTTCCCACTTTTTCCTAGGGATCTCCAACCCCAACTCCTCCTCCCATTTCTTAATATAGGGTATCCCCTGATTTTGACCTTCCTCATTCAAGATTTTATATACCTTTGATAGAACATCCTCTTGAGTAAAATTTTTTTCTAAAGCCGTTAAAGGCCTATCTATTTCAGCTTCTTTTATCAGGGATGTGATATATCTTTGGAGTAGACCGTGTTGCAACCATTCTTTTTTATGAACCTCACCCATAGCCTCCAACGGGAGAACTTTGTTCCCTAACATCGTTTCTATTATCCTGGTATCTTCGTGTCTTTTCCATTTAAGAAATGTCTTTGCTTCTAGTGCAAGTGGAAATTCTGGGTTATCAAACAATGGGGTCATAGGCCCTCTAAAGGTAGAACCAAGCCCCCTTTTAATCATAGTATCCCATGCTTTCATTGTTAAAACCACTAAAAAAGGCATATAGCCATCTGGCGGTCTTTTTTCTCTTTTAATCCAGGGCAAAGATTTCAGTTTTAAACCTGTGATCTCTTCTTCTAATCTCACCCACTGTTTATTATTCCTATTTTGAAACCAGTCCACAATTCTAGTAACCATTATTGCCCTAAGGTATATTACTATGTCTGGGAGGGCAAGGCCCCTATTTTTTTTGGTCTTATTTAGCACCATTCTACTAATTCTAGCCGTCTTGCCCGCCCAGACAAATTGCCCAATCACTCTATGCAGCTTTTTCAGAGTGCCCGTTGCAGGAAATATGGGGATCGTTTGTAATATATATAGTATTTTGGGGAGCATGTACATTTTTATAATATTTATCCTACCCATCCATGAGAATGTACCTTTTTTATATTGCTGGAGTGTTTTCGTTATTTTTTGCACCATCGGGACATAATTATATTCCTCTAATTTCTTCAGATCCCTGGGGATATAAGTGCCGAGGTATTTAATAGCGTTTTCTTGCCATTTGAAGAAAAAATCCTTTTTAAGCAGTTCTACCATGGTTTTTGACATATTGATATTCAGTGCTTCAGATTTACTAAAATTCACTTTGAAATTACTCAAGGTACCGAATCGGTTAAATTCAGCTATCAGGTTTGGTAATGTTATCAGAGGGTTTGTAACATATAGCAAAATGTCATCTGCATATACAGACATCTTATACTCTATATCTCCCACCTTTACGCCTTGTATATCTTTGTTCTCCCGAATCGCTCTTAATAAATGCTCCATGACGAGTATATATAATATTGGGGATAATGGACAACCCTGTCTAGTTCCATTTACTATATGTATTTCCCCCGATAAACCACTATTCGCACGGATCTTAGCAGTTGGGTGCTGGTATAAGGCCATTATTTTATCTATCATTACAGACCCCAGTCCCCATTGTATTAGTGTCTCTTTAAGGAAGCTCCTTCCCACCCTGTCAAACGCTTTTTCAGCATCTATTGCTAGCAAACAGGATGGGATGGAGCCCCTCTGTGCATATTCCATTAGTCTGAGTGTTTTCAAGGTATTGTCTCTCGCCTCTCTTCCTTTTACAAATCCCACCTTGTCCAGGTGTATATAACTAGGTATTATAGGGGTGAGTCTATTAGCAATAATTTTAGAATATAATCTAAGATCAATATTCGTTAAGGATATTGGTCTATAATTACCGCATAAAGTATGATCCTTATCAACTTTTGAAACGAGAGTGATGTATGCCTGCATACTTTGTGATCCAAAAGGCACTGTTGTAGATACTGCATTAAAGGTCCGTTTAATTATAGGCGTAAGCTCCGCTTTAAATGTTTTATAAAACCGTGGGGTAAAACCGTCTGGGCCTGGACTTTTCCCAGGTATTAGTGAGTCAATTACCCTTTGTATTTCTTCTTTAGAGAATTCTTGCTCTAGCTGTTTTGTTTCTATTGATGTTAAAGCAGGAATTGCGGTTTCCTTTATATACTGATGTATATTTTGCTGAAAATTTTCTGGATTTTTGTTAGCCTTATAATTAGGTATGTTATATAATTTCGTATAGAATGCCTAGAACTCTTTGAGAATCCCTTTTGGGTCATATCTCACATCTCCTAATTCTGTCTTGATCTTCACAATAGGTGATGTTTTACGTCTATTTTTTAAGGCCCTTGCCAACAATTTACCTGGTTTGTTACCCTGTTGATAATATAGGGAACGATTATTATCCCTGATATATAACGTCTTTTCATTCAGCAGTGTTTGTAATTCTGCCTTTAACTTCGTTAATTCTATTAAAGTTTCCCGTGTTAAATTTTGTTTATGTTGGGCTTCCGCGAACGATATTTCTTTAAATAATTGAGTTGTTCTACTATTTTTCATTTTTTTCGGTCTAGCCCCATGTTTTATAAATAGACCTCGAATCACACACTTTAATGCTTCCCATTGGATTGGCAGGGATGTATTATCTCCAATATGATCGTTTGAAAAGTCCATTATTGCCTTTCTTATCTCTTTTACACATGCCTCGTCATACATCAAATTATCATTAAGTCTCCAATTTCCCCTATTATTCTCGCCCATATATATGTCTATTTTCACAAAAACTGGCGCATGATCGGACCATATTGTACTACCAACCTCGGCTGATGTAATAGCATTTACCCCTCTCTGATTTATTAAAAAAAAGTCTAATCGATGATATGATCCATGAACTTTTGAATAGAACGTGAAATTTTTCTCTAGTGGATGCAACAGACGCCAGATGTCCACCAACTGACATTTTGTCATCATTTCTTTAAATTTTTTCTTATCCTTACTAGTCTGTACTATCAACGGTACTGTGGTGTCAATATTTTTATCCATGACAAAATTAAAATCACCCCCAATTATTATTATACCTTCCGCCTTTTCCATAAGTTCACTAATCACTTGCAATCCCACTTTAATCTGGTTTTAAATTGGGTAAGTATAAATTTATAAAAGTATATTTTTTACCATATATATTAAGTTTAAGTAATATTGCTCTTCCATCTCTATTACGCCATTCTTCCAACACTTGACAAGGAATTGTTCTATGAATTGCAATAGACGCCCCCCTTGACTTAGAGTACCCATAAGAATGATGGAAGCATGTAGTATAGTATTTATTTCGTAGGTTGGGAATGTGATCCGTCCGGAAATGCGTCTCCTGGAAAAAGACAACCCCAACCTTCTGTTTAAGGAGAGAATATAAAACCTGAGACCTCTTTGATGCCGAGTTAAGACCTCTAATATTGTATGAGCATATTTTCATTATCTTTCAAGGCTTAATAGCAAAGAGACGGAGAAAGGGAAAGAAGAAGAAAGAAAAAAAAAAGAGGGGGGAAACTATACAACCCACTCACACACACACACACTCACGTACCCTATTGACTATAAAACAGTCTGTCTTACTTTTACGTAAGTTCCCTAAACTAGGAGGATCAAAGCCTGATGACCAATTACTGCCACCCAGTCGGTGGCTGCACGCTGCTTTTTATATATTATTCTCTTATTTCTATATTTCTTTGTTTCTTTACATTACGCAACAACCCAATGAATATTAGGGAGTTAGGGGAGACATCCCATCAAAGAGGGAGTACATGTCTTATACCATCCTTCTTCCATTACCCCTCCTCTTCCCTCCATCTGCAGATCATGTCCCAAGATATAGAGCGAGGGGAAGAGGGAGGGGAAGAGAGAAGGAGAGACAAAAAAAAAAGGGAGGGGAGAAACCCACCCCCTTTCTAATATCTATATATTATAGTGTATGTGCTACTTATTACTCCAAATTTACCCTTATAATGGATGTTACGTCAAAACCGATGCTACCCCATGTGATCAAAAACATTAATTTTAATCCCTATAACAACAAAAAAAAATTGAAAAAAGGGGGGAAAGGGGGGGGGGGTGAGGGAGTAGGGGGGTAGGAAAAAACATCCCCCCAAATCCCCCGTAAATACCCTATCCTCTGTGCATATCTATCAAAATTTACGACAATCTATTATTTATCCATAACAAATAAATCTATTGTGACAGTTATTATACATAACCCTATAACACCACTTATGATTAAGGAAAAAAAAGGTGGGGAGGGGGAAAATACCCCCCCCCCTCCCTCCCCATATCATACATACAGCATTTAGTGTGGTGCCTATCAATATGCATAAATTATCTATAAGATATATATTCAAAAACTACCATAGTAATAAAAAGTGTGTAATAATCTATACAAGACACCATATTAGTATCCTGTATATTAGTGCCTTTATAACCATATCCGTGACATATTTAAATTAGCCTGTTAGGGGAAAAAAAAGGGGGGGGAGAGGGGTGAGGGAAGGGAGAGCCCCACCCCCCACCCCTCTTCCATATCAATCTATATATTGTGACCCACCCGCAGCATATATCTCCAAATCTATAATTATAACCTCTACTTCCCCATGTGGTCAAAATCGTTACATTAATCATGACAAAAAAAAAACCCTCCCCCCCCTCTCTCCCTCCCATCTCCCCCTCCAACCACCTATACTCTACGTCTCACCATATTAATTGCAAACATTTTATCTAACCATCCAAAAATGTTATGCTTAAAACCCTCTATCCCCTACTCCCGTCTATTGCCGGTGACACAACAGGATTATCTGAACATTTTTATATATGAAATAGGCCAGTCCGGTAGTTATATTTCTGGTAAATTAAGAGCTGACACAAACTGTGGTAGATCTTCAAGATCCCTAAATACTACAATAAGTCCCTCTTTTTGTGCCTGTAATTGGAATGGGAATTTCCATCTGTACTGTAGATTGCTCTTCCTTAGCTGCTCCACTAGGGGTTTTAGCGCTCTTCTTCGGTCCAATGTAAATTTGGATAGATCTTGAAAAAGTTGTATTGGGACACCCTCATACTGGATAGCATTATTTTGACGTGCAGCGTGCATAATCCTGTCTTTTATATGAGCATAATGCATCTTACAAATAACGTCCCGTGGCTTACTAGGATCCAATCTTCTTATTCCCACTGTCCTATGGGCCCGTTCAATTAACAATTCATTTGCTTCTATCCCCTGAATTAGCTCTTGAAAAATCCTTTGTAGTGTAGTTATTAACTCTTTAGCCCCCACATCTTCCTTTAATCCTCTGATTCTGATATTAGATCTCCTACTTCTATTTTCTTGCTCATCAAGGCTGTTTATTAGTTGGTTTATTTGGTTTCCTTGTGTTTGTACACGTTCCTTTAACTTCTTTAATTCTTGTTTCGCTTGTGAGACTTTAGTGTCTAATCTAGCTGTTTTTTCTTGTGTGGTTTAAATGGACTCTTTAATCTCCTGTATCTCCACTTTGTATGAATTTTCCAATCTATGCACATATTGGTCCATATCTTCTCTGGTTGGAAGGGATTGAATATACTTTCTCATATCCCAGTTTTCTTTATCCATTTCTTTTGGATCACTCACTGAGCCTGTTGTATCTATTAATGAGCTACTTCTAGGGTGTTGCAATTGTATTTCCCCTGATGATCTGGATGTAACCGATGTTTCCGCTATATTTGAAATATCTTGTGGCGTATGTAAGGCTTGTGCTCGGGGAGATTGTGGCTGTAATTTTTGAAAAATCTCCTTAATATCTGACGTCTGTGTAGTTTGTGTCCCTGTGGGGTTTTTACTTTTGCTTTCCTCTTTATCCTTCTTATTTTTCTGAAGTTGTGGTGTTTTATTTCCCTTTTTGGGCGCCATACTTTAAAAGGCTTTTTCTATTATTTTTATCCTCCACTCTTTTCCTTGCCCTCTCCTTCCTCCTCCCCTGTGGGATACTTTATATATTTAGGAAGTTGAAATCCCTCGTATGACCTTTGGTATTTATTCTTATATAACTATATTATACAGCGTGTAGTCTTTGCTATCTTTGGTTTATCCTGTTGGTCCCTTAGGTAAAGATCAGAGAAATTATCAGCTCTATATTTATGATGTCCCTTGTTAATTGAGCATGTTATTTATCCTCCTTTGACCACCATGTTCCCATCCAACTCCTCAAGACCCAGTAACCCAAAGGAATCGGTTAAATTCAGCTATCAGGTTTGGTAATGTTATCAGAGGGTTTGTAACATATAGCAAAATGTCATCTGCATATACAGACATCTTATACTCTATATCTCCCACCTTTACGCCTTGTATATCTTTGTTCTCCCGAATCGCTCTTAATAAATGCTCCATGACGAGTATATATAATATTGGGGATAATGGACAACCCTGTCTAGTTCCATTTGCTATATGTATTTCCCCCGATAAACCACTATTCGCACGGATCTTAGCAGTTGGGTGCTGGTATAAGGCCATTATTTTATCTATCATTACAGACCCCAGTCCCCATTGTATTAGTGTCTCTTTAAGGAAGCTCCTTCCCACCCTGTCAAACGCTTTTTCAGCATCTATTGCTAGCAAACAGGATGGGATGGAGCCCCTCTGTGCATATTCCATTAGTCTGAGTGTTTTCAAGGTATTGTCTCTCGCCTCTCTTCCTTTTACAAATCCCACCTTGTCCAGGTGTATATAACTAGGTATTATAGGGGTGAGTCTATTAGCAATAATTTTAGAATATAATCTAAGATCAATATTCGTTAAGGATATTGGTCTATAATTACCGCATAAAGTATGATCCTTATCAACTTTTGAAACGAGAGTGATGTATGCCTGCATACTTTGTGATCCAAAAGGCACTGTTGTAGATACTGCATTAAAGGTCCGTTTAATTATAGGCGTAAGCTCCGCTTTAAATGTTTTATAAAACCGTGGGGTAAAACCGTCTGGGCCTGGACTTTTCCCAGGTATTAGTGAGTCAATTACCCTTTGTATTTCTTCTTTAGAGAATTCTTGCTCTAGCTGTTTTGTTTCTATTGATGTTAAAGCAGGAATTGCGGTTTCCTTTATATACTGATGTATATTTTGCTGAAAATTTTCTGGATTTTTGTTAGCCTTATAATTAGGTATGTTATATAATTTCGTATAGAATGCCTAGAACTCTTTGAGAATCCCTTTTGGGTCATATCTCACATCTCCTAATTCTGTCTTGATCTTCACAATAGGTGATGTTTTACGTCTATTTTTTAAGGCCCTTGCCAACAATTTACCTGGTTTGTTACCCTGTTGATAATATAAGGAACGATTATTATCCCTGATATATAACGTCTTTTCATTCAGCAGTGTTTGTAATTCTGCCTTTAACTTCGTTAATTCTATTAAAGTTTCCCGTGTTAAATTTTGTTTATGTTGGGCTTCCGCGAACGATATTTCTTTAAATAATTGAGTTGTTCTACTATTTTTCATTTTTTTCGGTCTAGCCCCATGTTTTATAAATAGACCTCGAATCACACACTTTAATGCTTCCCATTGGATTGGCAGGGATGTATTATCTCCAATATGATCGTTTGAAAAGTCCATTATTGCCTTTCTTATCTCTTTTACACATGCCTCGTCATACATCAAATTATCATTAAGTCTCCAATTTCCCCTATTATTCTCGCCCATATATATGTCTATTTTCACAAAAACTGGCGCATGATCGGACCATATTGTACTACCAACCTCGGCTGATGTAATAGCATTTACCCCTCTCTGATTTATTAAAAAAAAGTCTAATCGATGATATGATCCATGAACTTTTGAATAGAACGTGAAATTTTTCTCTAGTGGATGCAACAGACGCCAGATGTCCACCAACTGACATTTTGTCATCATTTCTTTAAATTTTTTCTTATCCTTACTAGTCTGTACTATCAACGGTACTGTGGTGTCAATATTTTTATCCATGACAAAATTAAAATCACCCCCAATTATTATTATACCTTCCGCCTTTTCCATAAGTTCACTAATCACTTGCAATCCCACTTTAATCTGGTTTTAAATTGGGTAAGTATAAATTTATAAAAGTATATTTTTTACCATATATATTAAGTTTAAGTAATATTGCTCTTCCATCTCTATTACGCCATTCTTCCAACACTTGACAAGGAATTGTTCTATGAATTGCAATAGACGCCCCCCTTGACTTAGAGTACCCATAAGAATGATGGAAGCATGTAGTATAGTATTTATTTCGTAGGTTGGGAATGTGATCCGTCCGGAAATGCGTCTCCTGGAAAAAGACAACCCCAACCTTCTGTTTAAGGAGAGAATATAAAACCTTGAGACCTCTTTGATGCCGAGATAAGACCTCTAATATTGTATGAGCATATTTTCATTATCTTTCAAGGCTTAATAGCAAAGAGACGGAGAAAGGGAAAGAAGAAGAAAGAAAAAAAAAAGAGGGGGGAAACTATACAACCCACTCACACACACACACACTCACGTACCCTATTGACTATAAAACAGTCTGTCTTACTTTTACGTAAGTTCCCTAAACTAGGAGGATCAAAGCCTGATGACCAATTACTGCCACCCAGTCGGTGGCTGCACGCTGCTTTTTATATATTATTCTCTTATTTCTATATTTCTTTGTTTCTTTACATTACGCAACAACCCAATGAATATTAGGGAGTTAGGGGAGACATCCCATCAAAGAGGGAGTACATGTCTTATACCATCCTTCTTCCATTACCCCTCCTCTTCCCTCCATCTGCAGATCATGTCCCAAGATATAGAGCGAGGGGAAGAGGGAGGGGAAGAGAGAAGGAGAGACAAAAAAAAAAAGGGGAGGGGAGAAACCCACCCCCTTTCTAATATCTATATATTATAGTGTATGTGCTACTTATTACTCCAAATTTACCCTTATAATGGATGTTACGTCAAAACCGATGCTACCCCATGTGATCAAAAACATTAATTTTAATCCCTATAACAACAAAAAAAAATTGAAAAAAGGGGGGAAAGGGGGGGGTGAGGGAGTAGGGGGGTAGGAAAAAACATCCCCCCAAATCCCCCGTAAATACCCTATCCTCCGTGCATATCTATCAAAATTTACGACAATCTATTATTTATCCATAACAAATAAATCTATTGTGACAGTTATTATACATAACCCTATAACACCACTTATGATTAAGGAAAAAAAAGGTGGGGAGGGGGAAAATACCCCCCCCCCTCCCTCCCCATATCATACATACAGCATTTAGTGTGGTGCCTATCAATATGCATAAATTATCTATAAGATATATATTCAAAAACTACCATAGTAATAAAAAGTGTGTAATAATCTATACAAGACACCATATTAGTATCCTGTATATTAGTGCCTTTATAACCATATCCGTGACATATTTAAATTAGCCTGTTAGGGGAAAAAAAAGGGGGGGGAGAGGGGTGAGGGAAGGGAGAGCCCCACCCCCCACCCCTCTTCCATATCAATCTATATATTGTGACCCACCCGCAGCATATATCTCCAAATCTATAATTATAACCTCTACTTCCCCATGTGGTCAAAATCGTTACATTAATCATGACAAAAAAAAAAACCCTCCCCCCCCTCTCTCCCTCCCATCTCCCCCTCCAACCACCTATACTCTACGTCTCACCATATTAATTGCAAACATTTTATCTAACCATCCAAAAATGTTATGCTTAAAACCCTCTATCCCCTACTCCCGTCTATTGCCGGTGACACAACAGGATTATCTGAACATTTTTATATATGAAATAGGCCAGTCCGGTAGTTATATTTCTGGTAAATTAAGAGCTGACACAAACTGTGGTAGATCTTCAAGATCCCTAAATACTACAATAAGTCCCTCTTTTTGTGCCTGTAATTGGAATGGGAATTTCCATCTGTACTGTAGATTGCTCTTCCTTAGCTGCTCCACTAGGGGTTTTAGCGCTCTTCTTCGGTCCAATGTAAATTTGGATAGATCTTGAAAAAGTTGTATTGGGACACCCTCATACTGGATAGCATTATTTTGATGTGCAGCGTGCATAATCCTGTCTTTTATATGAGCATAATGCATCTTACAAATAACGTCCCGTGGCTTACTAGGATCCAATCTTCTTATTCCCACTGTCCTATGGGCCCGTTCAATTAACAATTCATTTGCTTCTATCCCCTGAATTAGCTCTTGAAAAATCCTTTGTAGTGTAGTTATTAACTCTTTAGCCCCCACATCTTCCTTTAATCCTCTGATTCTGATATTAGATCTCCTACTTCTATTTTCTTGCTCATCAAGGCTGTTTATTAGTTGGTTTATTTGGTTTCCTTGTGTTTGTACACGTTCCTTTAACTTCTTTAATTCTTGTTTCGCTTGTGAGACTTTAGTGTCTAATCTAGCTGTTTTTTCTTGTGTGGTTTAAATGGACTCTTTAATCTCCTGTATCTCCACTTTGTATGAATTTTCCAATCTATGCACATATTGGTCCATATCTTCTCTGGTTGGAAGGGATTGAATATACTTTCTCATATCCCAGTTTTCTTTATCCATTTCTTTTGGATCACTCACTGAGCCTGTTGTATCTATTAATGAGCTACTTCTAGGGTGTTGCAATTGTATTTCCCCTGATGATCTGGATGTAACCGATGTTTCCGCTATATTTGAAATATCTTGTGGCGTATGTAAGGCTTGTGCTCGGGGAGATTGTGGCTGTAATTGTTGAAAAATCTCCTTAATATCTGACGTCTGTGTAGTTTGTGTCCCTGTGGGGTTTTTACTTTTGCTTTCCTCTTTATCCTTCTTATTTTTCTGAAGTTGTGGTGTTTTATTTCCCTTTTTGGGCGCCATACTTTAAAAGGCTTTTTCTATTATTTTTATCCTCCACTCTTTTCCTTGCCCTCTCCTTCCTCCTCCCCTGTGGGATACTTTATATATTTAGGAAGTTGAAATCCCTCGTATGACCTTTGGTATTTATTCTTATATAACTATATTATACAGCGTGTAGTCTTTGCTATCTTTGGTTTATCCTGTTGGTCCCTTAGGTAAAGATCAGAGAAATTATCAGCTCTATATTTATGATGTCCCTTGTTAATTGAGCATGTTATTTATCCTCCTTTGACCACCATGTTCCCATCCAACAAGTCAAACGTTCAAGTCCATAAACCAAATAATATATTTTTACAGGCGGACTATTATATTGCTTTACACCAGCCACAGCTTATAGGAGTTTATATATCTTCTTCTTTGTGCCACCTTGTATATATCTTAAATGTCCATAAACATACCTGGTTTCTGGCAAATTTATTTATCTTACCAGTTCCAGATAGCGACTGTCTTGCATAGTAAGGATTTCCTCTGTTATGCTATGAGAAGGGGAGATCTCCCGGTCCTCCTGATCCCTGCCGATTTGAGCATCGAGACCATCCCGTGCCGTGCGCGCCCCGCCAGCGAGCTGTCTCTGCCGTCTCTGCCGTCTGTGTGTGCAGACCCGCCAGACTCCCGTCCGGCTACGCGCTATCACGTGGTTTCGTCTCCGCTCTCTCCCTCGGCACTCCACAGGTAACGCTTCTCCCCGGAACATACGATCTCCCTAGCTTACAGTCTATTCAGATATTTGTTGTTCCTGTTGAGTTCATATGACCATTAAGCAAAGCATTCCGTTGCCCATGCTAGTATTTTGCGGTCAAGCATAGCTGTCTGGGTATTTGAGCCAGCTGCCCAAAGCTTCCCACATTTCGGCGTCTCCAGCCTCTAAAGCATGTCAGCATGTCAGCCACTCTGCTTCACTGAGCGGCCATCTTGGGCGTCAGCTCCTCCCCCAGATTTTTTTTTTGATATGTAGTACCGTAATTACAATTTTTGATGCAATTCTTTGCAGCAGGGCTATTTCCTGCAGTCCAGCTAGAGTATCTGTGAGTGGTTGCAGTGTTGTGGCACCAGCACCAGTGCCTAAGGCCCAATTTTTCAGCCCCTGTTTAACAGGGGCGTGTAATTACAATTTTTGATGCAATTCTTTGCAGCAGGGCTAGTTCCTGCACTCCTACTAGAGTATCTGTGAGGGGTTGCAGTGTTGTGGCACCAGCCCCAGTGCCTAAGGCCCAATTTTTCAGCCCTTGTTCAACAGGGACATGTAATTAGAATTCTTGATCTAATATTTCACAGCAGGGCCCGTTTCTGCGCCCACCAAGAGTAACTGTGAGGACTTACAGTGTTGTGGCACCAGCACCACCAACACCACCAAAGGCCCAATTTTTCTGCCCCTGTTCAACAGGGGCATGTAATTACAATTCTTGATCTAATATTTCACAGCAGGGCCCTGTGAGGGCTTACAGTGTTGTGGCCACAACAACACCTAAGGCCCAAATTTCTGCTGAGTATATAGGGCAGGCCCCTACTTTCAAACATCCAACTTACAAATGACTACTTGCAAATGGAAGGAGACAACAGGAAGTGAGATGAAATCTACCCCTAGGAAGGGAAATTCTCTCCTGTAAGAGTTAATATGGGAAAAGCTTTTCTCCTTTACACTGATGCTTTATCACCAATCCTTGTTTCACTAAAAACCCCAAATTTTCAAAAAACATTTGTCATTGGGAAAAAAAGTGAGGTGAAATCTTCTGAAGAGGAGCACAGACAGCAAAACAAATGTCACAGGGGTGATAACCCTTCCCTTTGTTTCCCAAAAAGCTAAAAATAGATGTTTTGGCTGGAGCTAAACACGTTAAAAATGTACCAGTTCAAAATTACAAACAGATTCTACTTAACAACAAACCTACAGTCCCTGTCTTGTTTGCACCGCCTGTATACTGCTGTTCATAGGGCCTGGGGCCCCACGCCTTTCCTTTTTTTTTTTTTTTTTTAAATTATAAGTTTATTAAAGAGCAAGAGAGGACGTAGGTCCAACATGGTAACATAAGGCATGTACATACATTCTTTTTTGAGGACACAGCCTCCAATGGTGTAAAATCGCTTTATATATATACAGTAATGAATATTTCTTTGTAAGTAAACCATTGTGTAACACTAATAAGCCTTATATGTATGACTAAGACAAGATATGTGGGAGGAAACGACCCTCTCCGTTTCTAATTTTGTGTACCTATTCCTGTTAAAACTATAGAAAGAAAATAATCTAAATAGAAACAGAAATATAGGAGATAGGAAGGAAGGGGGGGGGGACAGGGGGGATAGGGAAAGAGGGGAGGGAAAGGAGGGGACAGGGAGACGGCCACCTCGCACATTCCCTGGCAGGTTCGAGATTGACCAACGCTGTCCGTTTTTCGCGAACCGAAGCATATCATAGGTGGTCTTTCCTAAGCAGATGCGTTCCCTTCCAGAAGCATCTGCCCTTCATCTGAAAAGATAAACATGTTCCACCCGGACCAAGTCCTGGAAAACAGTTCGCTTTGATTTCTAGCGGTCAGGATCAGATCCTCCATTCTCTTAATGTCTTCCACCTTTCTGATCCACATACCAACTGAAGGGGGCTGTGTAGATTTCCAAAGCAAGGGAATACACGCCTTGGCAGCATCCAGTAGATGCCGGATCAGTGATTTTTTGTACACTTTACTAGTCGAGGTGGTGGCGTGGAGCAGAAATAGGGCGGGATCATTTGACATTGTTCGTTCAGAGAACTTCTGCATAATGTTTTGGATGTCCCTCCAGAACCTCTCCAACAATGGGCATGTCCAGAAAATATGGAGGATGGTGCCAAGATCACTAAAGCATCTCCAACATCTATCCGATGTGGAGGGGAACATCTTATGTAATTTTACAGGAGTATTGTACCACCTAGTGATCAGTTTGTAATTAGTCTCCTGCATTTTCGTGCAGATCGAGGATCTGTATGTGAGATGAATTATATTCTGCTTTTGACGTGACGTAAATGTACATTGTAGGTCCTGTTCCCAGGATTCTAAGCTTTGCAAGCTGAAGTTGTCTGGGGGTGTAATTAACAATTGGTATGTGGCTGATAAGGCATGTGGCATGGGATCCTCTTCCGTGCAATATGTTTCGTATGTTGTCAGAGACTGGTTAAAGCTATTGGGGGTGGTAGTGTTTTGAGGAAATGATCTAGTTGGAGAGCTCTTAAAAAATCTAACTTAAACGGGCCGGCTGGTTTCCTAAGTTCCGTTATAGTAGGCCAGTTTCCGCTCAGGAGAAAGTGAGAGGCCTGGAAGTGATTAGAACTCTTTAGGGATATAAATAATGGATCTGTGTACCCTGGAGTGAACTCTGGCGTGCCTAAGATTGGACGGATCGGGGATATTGGTGATGTAAGGTGGAATTGTATAAATAGGGTTGAGCATATGCGCGTGGTCACACCTATAAGGGGATGTCTTTTCATGCAACTTGGAAGTAAGTTGTAGCACCATGGCGCTCTGATAAGGGGTATGTCACATTGTAATTGTTCCAAATTGGTCCAAAGTTTAGTAGACTGATGTCGGTTCCAGTCTATAAGTCTGACCAGATGAGTTGCGTAGTAATACTTACGGAGGTCTGGTACTGCCAGACCACCGTAAAGTTTAGGTAGGGTAAGGAGCTTCCTGGAGAGTCTGGGCTTTTTATTGGCCCAAATGAAGTCAGAAAATAATTTACTAGTCTGGGCAAAATATGTTGAAGGGATCTGGATCGGTAGAGCTTGTAACAAATATAAAAATTTGGGGAGTATGCTCATCTTGAGAATATTGCATCTCCCGAACCATGAGTGTAGACCTGTTTGCCATTTGGTCAATAAGGACCGGATCGTATTTAATAGCGGGTGGAAATTTAGCGCAAATACGTGAGATATTTTGGAGGGGATGTGAGTACCTAAATATTTCAGAGCCTTAGTTGTCCATTTGAAACTGAAGCTTTCTCTAAGGGATGTAAGTAGTCGGGAATGTAGTCCTATGCCCATAGCTTCGGACTTGGTAAGGTTAATTTTCAGGTTAGATATATTACTATATTCTCTAAATTCCTGCAGAAGATTTGGGAGGGATATCATCGGGTTAGTAAGTGTGAACAACATGTCATCCGCGTAAGCGGCTACCTTCTGTTGGGAATTACCAATCTCAACTCCATTTATGTCTTGATTAGCTCTTATAGTGCACAGGAAGGGCTCCAGTGACAGGGCGAAGAGAAGTGGGGATAACGGGCACCCCTGACGGGTTCCGTTTTTGATCGTAAACGAGTCGGACAGAATCCCATTAGCTCGAACCCGGGCCGTGGGATCTGAGTAGAGCGAGTTTATCCAGTTGAGCATCGTATTGCCCAAGCCCACATAGCCCAAAACGGAGGTCATGTAGTGCCAGTTCACCCTGTCAAAGGCCTTCTCTGCGTCTATACTCAAAAGAACACATGGGGTCTTATTCTGATTTACTATGTGGACAAGGTTCAACACTTTGATCGTGTTGTCCCTAGCTTCTCTGGTTGGGACGAATCCAACTTGATCCAAATGGATCAAGTCTGGGAGGTGTTTTTGGATCCTGTTGGCCAGAATTTTAGTGAAGATTTTCAGATCTACGTTGAGGAGAGAGATAGGCCTATAACTTCCACAGGCCGAAGGATCTTTCCCCTCCTTAAGTATCACTGCTATATGAGCGGCTAGAGTGTCCCTAGGGATGGTCGTGCCTGAGCCTAATGAGTTAAAGAAATTAAGCATTGGTTCTCCCAGGGATTGCACCGTTAACCCATCAGGTCCCGGGGCTTTTCCCGATTTACTCGCACTTATCGCTACCTGTAGTTCTTCTGTGGTTATCGGTTCCTCTAGGGACTCCCTAGTTTCAATGGGAAGTGTGGGTAGACCTGAGCCGTGAAGGTATGCGTCAATTTGGTCTTGTGGAGAAGGAGGCCGTTGTAGATTGTATAGTGATGCGTAGAAATCTCTAAATTCTTTAGCGATATTTCGGGGTAGTGTAACTTTCTGGCCTGAGGGTGTCATGACTTGGGGAATGTAATTCGCTAACACTTGTTCTTTTAAGGAGTTAGCTAGGAGTTTACCGCACTTGTTCCCTGATTCGTAATTCTTGCGTCGGCAGATCTGAATCGCCGCTTTGGCCCGAAATAACATGAGGTCCGTAATTTTATTACGTAAGAGTAGGATTTCCGCCTCATTGGAGGGTGTTTGGGCGTGTTTGTGTCTAGCTTCAACTATGTGCAACTCATCTAAAAGAGCTTTCATTTGTGTTGTGCGTTGTCTTTTAACCCGTGCCCCGTGTTTGATTAGGACGCCACGGATTACTGCCTTGTGTGCCTCCCAAATTATTCCGGGGTCACTGTTTGGGGTGACGTTGGTCTTGAAGTAAAAGTCTAATTCTCTAATTACATCCTTACAAATGTCTTCGTCATGAAGAAGACTTTCATTAAGTCTCCACGTCCGAGTTTTGGAGGAAAGGTTGTCAGTCAGAGCATATGTTAGCATTATTGGAGCATGGTCTGACCATGTAATTGATTCAATCGAGGAACTGCGGACAGCGTGTAGTTGGGGATGAGGGATTAGGAAGTAATCTATTCGGGAGTATATTTTATGTGGAGGGGAGTAGAAAGTGTAGTCTCTCTCAGTTGGATGAAGAAGTCTCCAGACATCAATCATTTGGGCCTTGTGTAGGGAGCGTGCAATACGCTTCCGGGTAGCCGGTGTGATTGAGGAATGACCTGAAGAGGTATCCTCTGCCGGGATCAACGGAACGTTGAAGTCCCCACCCAGGATTAACTGACCTCTCCGGAACTCCATCAAGGCATCTATTGTTTTATTTATGAAATAGTCTTGTTGACTATTAGGTGCATACAAATTGGCCAGTGTTACTTCTATCCCACCAATATCTCCTCTGAGGAACAGATAACGTCCCTCTGGGTCAGTTTTTGCTTCCGCGCATGTCCATGGGACCGAGCGGGAGATGAGGATGGAGACTCCTCGTGATTTAGCCTCAGCGAAAGTGGAGTGATAGGCCCACGGGTACAATTTGTTTTTCAGGATTGGGAGGTTGCCACTTTTAAAGTGAGTTTCCTGTAGGAATGCTACGTTAGCTTTATGTCTACGAAGATCATTGATCAACATCCTCCATTTCTCAGGCACATTAAGGCCTTTCACATTTAACGAGAACACATTCACCGTCTCCATGTCCCCCAGTTGAAAATTATAAAGTGGGAAGATATGTGGGTTCGGGTTTAGGAAGGGGGAGGGGGGGGTGGGAAGAAGAGGAGAAAGAGAGAAAGGGAGTAGGAATAAATCAAATAAATAATAGATAGAAAGAGATATAGTAAGTTTGCACTCTTTAGGTGCAGTAGTGTTGAACTAAAGAGGTAGCACAATAGTGCTAATACGCTCACCAGTTAATTACTGGTAAACGAGCGTAACCCTAAGTGGAGGTGTAGGAAGCGACAGTCAGATTGGAACTCATCGACTTCCCTCTCCCAACTCACTGTAATTAGGTATGACAGTATTGGTATATAAACGGCTAGAAAACATTTTTAGGTAGGATTACAAGACAGAATAGAACATTAAAACAACCTGTCATAAACGAGATGCAAAACCATGTGTTGTGTCGCCATCAGGTAGTCACTTAACATTCCCGACTAGATCCTCCGCTAATTTCGGCTGAGCCCATAGAAGTAGTGGGCCTACTCCCCCCGTGTATAGGTATATGTGTTATTCCCCAATGCAGATTCCGTTTCTGTTTACCTTAAGCTGCAGTCTGGGAAAATAACACTCTAAAAACTGTGGCCATTTTCCTAGTAAACTCCTCATAATGAGGCCGTAATCTTTTCCTATTTTCTATCACCACCTGAGTCATTAGGAGTCCTGTGTCATAGACCTCTCCTTACAAACATCTTTTGCAAAGGCATGCATAAATCAAATGTACTGACATTTAAGAATACCAAAAAATGCTGCTAGCTCAGAGCATATAGTGTCCAGCTTGCTAGTGATAAAGATACTTTACGGTCTGCAAATGAACCTGTTCACCGCGGTCATAGAAACATGGGGAGTTCTAAGGACAGTATCTCCTTTTGGCAATGCAGGGTATTCTCTAGGATCTGCAAATATAATCCAGTCCACGACCTTCACTGATGTTCTGGCTTTGAACCTGAGCCCAGATAAACACTCTAGGAATCAGGGAGCTAGTCAGGTCCCGAGCATACTCCACCTGCCATGTCCCGTGAGCTGCTTAAACGTAGCAAGTGGGGTGTTTGGCTGTAAATTTTTGGGGGTGAGTAAGACTGCTGTCATTCATGTGGGAGTCTATTGGGCAAGCCGAGATCACGGGCTCAATATAACAAAACAACTGGGTGGTGAGGATCAGGTCAGGGCAACATTGATATCAGGAAAGCTACGTTACAACTCACGTGTCCCCCCGGCTGAGGTCGCCCGGTTTCGTCCCCTGGATCGTTGTTGGCGTGGAAGTTGAAAATTCCGTTGGGAGGAGGAACTTGTGCGATCCGTTCTTCGCGGGAGTAGGGCCAGCCAGTTAGGAACCGGAATCGGTTCCGTTTCTAGGAAAGTAAAGAGGTCTGGCAGATCTTGGGGAGAACGTAGGCTGAAGGTGCTGGGTCCTTTACGGAAATTCACCGCTAAGGGGTATCCCCAGCGGTACGTGCATCCCTGCCGGCGAGCCATATCTAGGATTGGTCTCAGCTGTGCCCTTCTCTGTAGAGTTGCTCTCGAGAGGTCTGGTAGGATCTTGATCGTCGCTCCATCAAATTCCACCGCTCCTTGGTCCCAGGCCTTGCGCAGGATAAGTTCCTTCTGTGTGTAGCGGTGAATCCTGCAGATCACGTCCCTCGGTCTGTCCGGATCTGTTGATCTGGGCCCCAATGACCTGTGGACACGGTCTAATTCTAATGAAGCCGGAGGGGCTCCTAGGACCTGTTGGAAGATGGCAGTTACCAATGCCTCCAGGTCTTCCGCTCCTGTAGCCTCGGGAAGGCCCCGCAGCCGCAGATTGTTGCGGCGGCTACGGTCTTCCATGTCCTCCAAACGCAGTTGGAACTCCACTGCTGTAGCCGCTTGTGATTCTTGGGAATGTTCTAAGGCCGCAACACGTTGTGTGAGAGCAGACAGAGAGGTTTCTCCCGAATCCACCCTCTCTGTAATTGCTGGAGCTCCGCTTTTATTTCCTGCACATCGCGTGAGTGTGCCTCCTCCACCCGGGATATGAGAGCCTCGATATCTGATCTGGTGGGCAAGGCCTCAATGTCTGCCTTGGTAGGAAGAGCACATAGGATAGCCCGCAGCTCCTCCGAGATTCCGGAATGTCTTTGTGATGTGCCTGCCATAATAGAGCCAAGGATCGTTGGCGTGTCTGATAGACAATCTGAAGACACAGACGTAGTTGGGGATAGAGGTGAGGCTAGCACGTCCGAGTCTGCCATAAAGTGTCCACGTGGCGCTGCAACTATGGCGCCTGGTGATCTCCTCTGCTGACCGCGGAAGTATCTCCGAATACTGCTCCGTGGGGTAGCTATCTGGCCTCCGTTTGTTGCAGATCTTGTTCTGTACCTTTTGGGGGTTAGCATTCCGTCTTCATATATCATTTAAGCCGTTAGGTTCGTGAGTGGGAGAGGGGATAGTCAGGAGCTCTTTGGAAACACGTCCTCACTCCGCCATCGCTAGGCCACGCCCCCCTTTCCTTTTTTTAATTTGGGTGCGGGGTTCCCCTTACTATCCATGTAACGAGCCCCTGCTTGCTCGGTTCCACTCTCCCGACACTCCTCTGTGGCTATTGAATCAGATTGCAACGTTTGATGGTTCGGTCATCTGATGCTCCGGTAATCGAACTACAGCTATGTGCCATTCAAATCCAGTTGTGATAGCTCAGAACAAACACCAGGCAGGCTGTATGTAAGTTCAAACAGGAATCTCACTTTTATTGATGCACACAACACACTTTTATACACAGCAGTTTGAATACCCCGCCCCCAACAACCACTTTCCTATTGGTCAATTCTAAAGTACACTCTAGTCTTCACTCAGGTCCTCTTGTCCATGCAAATGAGGACTTGAAACAGGGTCAGCAGAGATTGGTCCAATAGCTTGAATAAGAGGACTGATATGTGTAATGACACAGAGAAGCCCCAGGGGGTAATTAAAGTACATAAACAAATGGTCAAACACAGAACAATGCCTTCCTTCCAGACCATGGAGCCGTCTGGAGGGGGTTAGCCTTAAGACAGGGCAGAAGACCCCCCACTGTGTATTAGAATCAAAGGAGAAATACTTCGGTATTCCAAGCTTCATGACAATCCAGTATTCCAAGGTTCATGACAATCCATGCAAGACCCAAAGGGCCTGGTAATGGACTGGGGGGTACCCATGCTGTTTGTCTCACTGATTTTCATCCATATTGCCAGGATCCAACATTACATTAAAGCCGTAAGCAGTTTTAAATGACTTTTATTCCTTTAAAAATGTCATTTTGTGCAGGGACTGTTCTAAGCACGGGAAACACGTGCCACTTTACAGGCATATTATAGACACCCCCCCAGGTATGATATTTAAAGGAATATTTTACTTTTTTTTTTACTTTAAGCACCATTAAAATCACTGCTCCCGAAAAAACAGCCGTTTTTAAAACTTTTTTTTGCATTGATACATGTCCCCTGGGGCAGGACCTGGGTCCCCAAACCTTTTTTAGGACAATACCATGCAAATTAGCCTTTCAAATGAGCACTTTTGATTTCGAACGTTCGAGTCCCATAGACGTCAATGGAGTTCTAACGTTCGTGCGAATTTTCGGTCCGTTTGCAGGTTCTGGTGCGAACCGAACTGGGGGGTGTTCGGCTCATCCCTAGTCCTCTGCTCAGTGTGCACCCAAAGCTACCTGAAGACAATTGCTGTTGTTCTGATCCTATTAATACCACAGGCAGGCAGCTACAGTATTTACAGTTAGTGTACTGTGTCCTCTGCACAGTGTGCACCTAAAGCTAGCTGAAGAAAATTGGTGGTGTTCTTCTGATCCTATTAGTACCACAGGCAGGCAGCTGCAGTATTTACAGTTAGTGTACTGCGTCCTCTGCACAGTGTACACCTAAAGCTACCTGAAGACAATTGCTGTTGTTCTGTTCCTATTAATACCACAGGCAGGCAGCTACAGTATTTACAGTTAGTGTACTGTGTCCTCTGCAAAGTGTGCACCTAAGGCTACCTGAAGAAAATTGGTGGTGTTCTTCTGATCCTATTAGTACCACAGGCAGGCAGCTGCAGTATTTACAGTTATGCCCCGTCCACACGATCGGAAATTGATCGGACATTCCGACAACAAAATCCATGGATTTTTTCAGACGGATGTTGACTCAAACTTGTTTTGCATACACACGGTCGCACAAAGTTGGCGGAATTTCTGATCGCCAAGAACACAGTCACGTACACCACGTACGACGAGACTATAAAAGGGCAGTTCAGAACCAAGCGCGGCACCCTTTGGGCTCCTTTTGCTAATCTCGTGTTGGTAAAAGTTTGGTGAGAGAAGATTCGCGCTTTTTCAGACTCGTGGTATTCAGATCGTTTTCTGCTGTTCAATTTGTGCTTGTGGGTTTGTATCTGGTCTTCAGTGCGTGCAGCGAGTTACCCTTGACTTGTCATTGTTTTCTTGTTTGTTCGTTACTGTTTTTCAGGTCGCTCTTCACAGGCCTTGCTGTTCTTCAGTGCGTTCTGTTACTTCGTTTTCTAGCCATGTTGTGTATACGTACTCCTCGTAGAGTTCGTGCTGTGCGGGGGCTTGGTGTTGGGGTCCTTACCTTACAAAATATTTTACAGCGCACACATACAAGAATGACATTTCCTGCAGGGCTAGTTAAAAACACCTGAACATATTCAAAAAATACGGGGGTTTGGTCATACTATATGGTCATATAGTGCTAAGCCCACTTACTGCGACAAAGTACCCCGAATTAGTGGGTCCTACACTAGTAATAGAATGGAAGATCCTTTGTCTCAACCATGGGAGCTAAACTCCTCTATGTGGGAGAACTGAAGGGGATACATCCTAAACACTGGTGGCCACTAAATAGGAGGTAATGAGGAGGGGGAGGGGTGCTCCAGCCCAAAAAACCTGGTCAGGGCCTATTACAATATACAAGAACATATTTGGGGGGCACACCACACAATGCGTTTAAATTCAAGATGGTGCTGCCATAAGACCTACAAACAGTACAAAATATTTTACAGCGCACACATACAAGAATGACATTTCCTGCAGGGCTAGTTAAAAACACCTGAACATATTCAAAAAATACGGGGGTTTGGTCATACTATATGGTCATATAGTGCTAAGCCCACTTACTGCGACAAAGTACCCTGAATTAGTGGGTCCTACACTAGTAATAGAATGGAAGATCCATTGTGGTGTGTCCCCCAAATATGTTCTTGTATATTGTAATAGGCCCTGACCAGGTTTTTTGGGCTGGAGCACCCCTCCCCCTCCTCATTACCTCCTATTTAGTGGCCACCAGTGTTTAGGATGTATCCCCTTCAGTTCTCCCACATAGAGGAGTTTAACTTCCATGGTTGAGACAAAGGAGACAAAGGATTGCATGCGCAGTGGCTCTATTCTGTCCGCTCACACGTGTGGGGGGCATAAGAACGCCGGCATCCCGGGCCTCCACACTAGCCAGGGACTTACAGGACACCGTTACATCATCTATATTTTGGCTTGGTATGCATTATAACCCATTATCTGATCTTGTAAGTTTAGTCTCCCTTTCCTTTATTAGCTTGCTTACAATCTGCCTATGGTTTGTTTTGCTTCTTAGCTTGCCTTACCGGGTGATACAAATGGCTGTAATTTTCATCTCAGCCATCCATTCCACTTAGTGTACCATGCTTATTGGTAAGTGTAAAATATATTTTTTGCATAGACTGTCTGTGTCATTTGTGGACACAGCCAGTTTGCACTTCATCTTTTTATCTACCCTCTTGGGACTGCTTTATATGTGCTTTATTTCTCATTTTTAGAGATACATATCCTATTAAGTGCTTTATGGCAAAATATTCTGAATTGATTGTTCTTCGGTGTCCTGCAAATTACTTGTTCACAAAATAAAATCAATGTAAGTATAATTTAGAGACTAGGTTAGTCCCACGCTGTCCTTTGAATTGGTGGGTCCCTATAGGGTCCCTCCAGGGCCCACTAAATCTTATTTAAAATGTATTTACTTATATAATATTTTCTATTTATAGACACACTCCGTCAGGTCCTTCTATTTGCCCCCTGCAGCTACCCATTGTAATCTGTGCTTGAGACCTAGCTCCGGATGCGTGTTGCGCCTGTCCCTGGTGACTTACAGGTATATGTTTACCAACTTAGGGTGGCCTGGGTGGGGGTCTTTTTAGCGCCTTTGTGCGTGTGGGGTCTCCGGAGGTTCACCTTGGGTGGGTGTCTGTGGTTTATGTCTGACAGTCCACAAACATTTGGAAGCATTTTCTGTATCAAATGTACTAAAGGTCTTAAAATAGAATTTTGTCTGATTGTCAATTTTCTTCTATAGATTGTATTGTAGCGTCATAGGTATTAAACATCTGTCCCTGAGGAAGCCATTACTGGCGAAACATGTCGGAGATCTAAATGCCTATCTACGGAACTGGCCGCCATGCTCTTCAGGCCAAGTCTCGTAAAATTTTGTTACATAATTGTTTTTATAGACCAACCAGTATGCACACCTTGCTTTTGTGATTTCTATGTCAATTTTTAACAATTTGTGTTAATAAAATAATTTTGGTTTTATCTTGAGTATAGAGTGTATCTCTTGGCACCGCTATAATCCCTGAACTTCCTCCTCTCAGCTTGACTCTTCTAAAGATGATGCAAAAGAAAGCCCGCAAACATTTGCTGAAGACAAGCAGACAAAGGACATGGATTACTGGAACCATGTCCTGTGGTCTGATGAGACCAAGATAAACTTATTTAGTTCAGATGGTGTCAAGCGTATGTGGAGGCAACCAGGTGAGGAGTACAAAGACAAGTGTGTCTTGCCTACAGTCAAGCATGGTGGTGGGAGTGTCATGATCTAGAGGTACATGAGTGCTGCCGGCACTGGGGAGCTACAGTTCATTGAGGGAATGCCAACATGTACTGTGACATACTGAAGCAGAGCATGATCCCCTCCCTTCGGAGACTGGGCCGCAGGGCAGTATTTCAACATAACAACCCCAAACACACCTCCAGGACGACCACTGCCTTGCTAAAGAAGCTGAGGGTAAAGGTGATGGACTGGCCAAGCATATCTCCAGACCTAAACCCTATTGAGCATCTGTGGGGCATCCTCAAACGGAAGGTGGAAGAGCGCAAGGTCTCTAACATCCACCAGCTCCGTGATGTCATCATGGAGGAGTGGAAGAGGACTCCAGTGGCAACCTGTGAAGCTCTGGTGAACTCCCTGCCCAAGAGGGTTAAGGCAGTGCTGGAAAATAATTGTGGCCACACAAAATATTGACACTTTGGGACCAAGTTGGAGATTTTCACTTAGGGGTGTACTCACTTTTGTTGCCAGCGGTTTAGACATTAATGGCTGTGTGTTGAGTTATTTTGAGGGGGCAGAAAATTTACACTGCTATACAAGCTGGACACTCACTACTTTACATTGTTGCAAAGTGTAATTTCTTCAGTGTTGTCACAAGAAAAGATGGAAGAAAATATTTACAAAAATGTGAGGGGTGTACTCACTTTTGTGAGATACTGTATATTGGCCACATTAAAAGACTTTTCAGGATACATTTGAAGGAACAGGTACAGAATATACTGAAAGGCTACGACAAGCACAGTGTATCCAAACACTTTGCTAAATTTCATAATAAAGATCTCACACACTTGAAATTCTTGGGCATTGTACCCTACACCAGACACTGGCGGGGGGGGGGGGGGGGCAAAGAGTAAGAGCCCTTAGCCAACTTGATTCAAAATAGATATTCCTAATGGACACTTTTTCACCTCACAGACTCCACATTGAGTTTGAGTTAAATTGTTTCATCAATGATTTTTAATATTCACTTCATTTATTCCATATCCCCCTTTTTGAGCTATTACACACGTCACTTTATAGCTATGCATTTTATATTCCTACTTACTACTCCATTATCCATATCTATTGCCCAGTTAAGGAGAGGTTCTTTTACCATTTGTCACATTACCAATTGATTGTCCCATGCTACCGTAGTGCGACCCCACTTTTACCATATCTCTGCATGTTTACATAGTTCTTCTCGCATCATCTCCGGTATTCCTAATGCTCCTTTTTAATCAGCGGGTTTTACTGATGCCTCCTTTTATAGTTTGATATCCCCTTTTTTAATTATATATTTTACATACTCCTTTTTTATAACAATATGGATATTGTTGCATTTTATCTTTTATCCGTCCTGTCTCCGCATCTCTAGTGTAGAAATACTATGTCCATATATCTTACTGCCTTGAGACTCCTTTTTAATAGCCGCCATGATGTAATTTCATGAGAAAACCATGGGAAAATGGCTGCAATACCGTTAGCCTATGAGAGACCATGGCAAAATGGGCGACGTAATGCATTCCAATAGTGGTCTACAACAAAATGGCTGCCATCATTCAATTCCATCACTCTATTTAAAGACATCAATGATAGCCTATTGTCACCCCCTGATAAAGTCACTTGATGTGACGATACGCGCCGGGATTAGAGCAATAGGCGAATACCAGAAGTGAAGCAAATGTACAAGCTCGCGACTCGTGGAGTGTTACCTGAGCTTTTTTTCCAAGTGAGTGTACCAACTCTGTGTATTTTTAATAAATGTAAGTTTTAACCACTTCAGCCCCGGAAGGATTAACCCCCTTCCTGACCAGAGCACTTTTTACAATTTGGCACTGCATTGCTTTAACTGCTCGGTCGTGCAATGCTGTACCCAAACGAAATTTGCGTCCTTTTGTTCCCACAAATATAGCTTTCTTTTGATGGTATTTGATCACCTCTGCGGTTTTTAGTTTTTGCGCTATAAATGGAAAAAGACTGAAATTTAAAAAAAAAAAAATATTTTCCATTTTTTGTTATAAAAAAAATCCAATAAACTCAATTTTAGTCATACATTTAGTCCAAAATGCATTCAGCCACATGTCTTTGGTAAAAAAATGTCAATAAGCGTATATTTATTGGTTTGCACAAAAGTTATAGCGTCTACAAACTAGGGTATATTTTCTGGAATTTACACAGCTTTTAGTTTATGACTGCCTATCTCATTTCTTGAGGTGCTAAAATGGCAGGGCAGTACAAACCCCCCCCCCCAAATGACCCCATTTTGGAAAGTAGACACCCCAAGGAAATTGCTGAGAGGCATGTTGAGCCCATCGAATATTAATTTTTTTTGTCCAAAGTGATTGAATAATGACAAAGAAAAAAAATTTACAAAAAGTTGTCACTAAATGATATATTGCTCACACAGACCATGGGCATATGTGGAATTGCACCCCAAAATACATTTAGCTGCTTCTCCTGAGTATGGGGATACCCCATGTGTGGGACTTTTTGGGAGCCTAGCTGCGTACAGGGCCCCGAAAACCAAGCACCGCCTTCAGGATTTCTAAGGGCGTACATTTTTGATTTCACTCCTCACTACCTATCACAGTTTTGAAGGCCATAAAATGCCAGGACAATTCAACCCCCCCCCCCCAAATGACCCCATTTTGGAAAGTAGACACCCCAAGCTATTTGCTGAGAGGCATGTTGATTCCATGGAATATTTTATATTTTGCCACAAGTTGCGGGAAAATGACAAACTTCTTTTTTGTACAAAGTTGTCACTAAATGATATACTGCTCAAACATGCCATGGGCACATGTGGAATTACACCCCAAAATACATTCTGCTGCTTCTCCTGAGAATGGGGATACCACATGTGTGGGACTTTTTGGGAGCCTAGCTGCGTACGGGGCCCCAAAAACCAAGCACTGCCATAAGGATTTCTAAGGGCGAAAATTTTTGATTTCACTCCTCACTACCTATCACAGTTTCGAAGGCCATAAAATGCCAAGATGGCACCCCCCCCCCAAATGACCCCATTTTTGAAAGTAGACACCCCAAGCTATTTGCTGAGACGCATGGTGAGTATTTTGCAGCTCTCATTTGTTTTTGAAAATGAAGAAAGAAAAGAAAAATGTATTTTTTTTTATTTTTTCAATTTGAGACAAAAAGCGAGGTCTGCAAAATACTCACCATACCTCTCAGCAAATAGCTTGGGGTGTCTACTTTCCAAAATGGGGTCATTTGGGGGGGGGGGGTCTGTGCCATCTGGGCATTCCATGGTCTCTTAAACTGTGATAGGCAGTGAGGAGTGAAATCAAAAATTTACACCCTTAGAAACCCTGAAGGCAATTCTTGGTTTTTGGGGTCCCGTATGCGGCTAGGCTCCCAAAAAGTTTCACACGTGGTATCCCCGTACTCAGGAGAAGCAACAGAATGTATTTTGGGGTGTAATTTTACATATTCCCATGGCATGTTTGAGAGCAATAGATCATTTAGTGACAACTTTGTGCAAAAAAAAAAAAAAAATTTGTCTTTTTCCTGCAACTTGTGTCACAATATAAAATATTCCATGGACTCGACATGCCTCTCAGCAAATAGCTTGGGGTGTCTACTTTCCAAAATGGGGTCATTTGGGGGGTTTTGAACTGTCCTGGCATTTTATGCACAACATTTAGAAGCTTATGTCACACATCACCCACTCTCCTAACCACTTGAAGACAAAGCTCTTTCTGACACTATTTGTTTACATGAAAAAATATATTTTTTTGCAAGAAAATTACTTTGAACCCCCAAACATTATATATTATTTTAAAGCAAAGGCCCTACAGATTAAAATGGTGGGTGTTTCATTTTTTTTTCACACAGTATTTGCGCAGCGATTTTTCAAACGCATTTTTTGGGGAAAAACACACTTTTTTTAATTTTAATGCACTAAAACACACTATATTGCCCAAATGTTTGATGAAATAAAAAAGATGATCTTAGGCCGAGTACATGGATACCAAACATGACATGTTTTAAAATTGCGCACAAACGTGCAGTGGCAAAAACTACATATATTTTTAAAAGCCTTTACAGGTTACCACTTTAGATTTACAGAGGAGGTCAACTGCTAAAATTACTGCCCTCGATCTGACCTTTGTGGTGATACCTCATGTTCATGATGCAATTGCTGTTTACATTTGACGCCAGACCAACGCTTGCATTCGCCTTTGCGCGAGAGCAAGGGGGGACAGGGGTGCTTTTTTTAACCACTTCAGCCCCGGAAGGATTTACCCCCTTCCTGACCAGAGCACTTTTTACAATTCGGCATTGCGTCGCTTTAACTGCTAATTGCGCGGTCATGCAATGCTCTACCCAAACGAAATTTGCGTCCTTTTCTTCCCACAAATAGAGCTTTCTTTTGATGGTATTTGATCACCTCTGCCGTTTTTATTTTTTGCGCTATAAATGGAAAAAGACTGAAAATTTTGAAAAAAAATGATATTTTCTACTTTTTGTTATAAAAAAAATCCAATAAACTAAATTTTAGTCATACATTTAGGCCAAAATGTATTCGGCCACATGTCTTTGGTAAAAAAAATGTCAATAAGCGTATATTTATTGGTTTGCGCAAAAGTTATAGCGTCTACAAACTAGGGTACATTTTCTGGAATTTACACAGCTTTTAGTTTATGACTGCCTATGTCATTTCTTGAGGTGCTAAAATGGCAGGGCAGTACAAAACCCCCCCAAATGACCCCATTTTGGAAAGTAGACACCCCAAGGAAATTGCTGAGAGGCATGTTGAACCCATTGAATATTTTTTTTTTGTCCCAAGTGATTGAATAATGACAAAAAAAAAAAAAAATTTACAAAAAGTTGTCACTAAATGATATATTGCTCACACAGGCCATGGGCATATGTGGAATTGCACCCCAAAATACATTCAGCTGCTTCTCCTGAGTACGGGGATACCACATGTGTGGCACTTTTTGGGAGCCTAGCCGCGTACGGGGCCCCGAAAACCCAGCACCACCTTCAGGATTTCTAAGGGCATACATTTTTGATTTTACTCCTCACTACCTATCACAGTTTTGAAGGCCATAAAATGCCAAGATGGCACAAACCCCCCCCAAATGACCCCATTTTGGAAAGTAGACACCCCAAGCTATTTGCTGAGAGGCATGGTGAGTATTTTGCAGCTCTCATTTGTTTTTGAAAATGAAGAAAGACCAGAAAAAACATTTTTTTTTTTCTTTTTTCAATTTTCAAAACTTTGTGACAAAAAGTGAGGTCTGCAAAATACTCACTATACCTCTCAGCAAATAGCTTGGGGTGTCTACTTTCCAAAATGGGGTAATTTGGGGGGAGTTTGTGCCACCTGGGCATTCCATGGCCTCCGAAACTGTGATAGGCAGTGAAGAGTGAAATCAAAAATTTACGGCCTTAGAAAGCCTGAAGGCGGTGCTTGGTTTTCGGGGTCCCGTGCGCGGCTAGGCTCCCAAAAAGTCTCACACATGTGGTATCCCCGTACTCAGGAGAAGTAACAGAATTTATTTTGGGGTGTAATTTCACATATTCCCATGGCATGTTTGAGCAATATAACATTTAGTGACAACTTTGTGCAAAAAAAAAAAAAAAAAAAAAATTTGTCTCTTTCCCGCTACTTGTGTCACAATATAAAATATTCCATGGACTCGACATGCCTCTCAGCAAATAGCTTGGGGTGTCTACTTTCCAAAATGGGGTCATTTGGGGGGGGTTTGAACTGTCCTGGCATTTTATGCACAACATTTAGAAGCTTATGTGACACATCACCCACTCTTTTAACCACTTGAAGACAAAGCCCTTTCTGACACTTTTTGATTACATGAAAAAATTATTTTTTTTTGCAAGAAAATTACTTTGAACCCCCAAACATTATATATTATTTTAAAGCAAATGCCCTACAGATTAAAATGGTGGGTGTTTAATTTTTTTTTTTCACACAGTATTTGCGCAGCGATTTTCAAACGCATTTTTTAGGGAAAAAACACACTTTTTTAAATTTTAATGCACTAAAACACACTATATTGCCCAAATGTTTGATGAAATAAAAAAGATGATCTTAGGCCGAGTACATGGATACCAAACATGACATGCTTTAAAATTGCGCACAAACGTGCAGTGGCAACAAAATTAATACATTTTTAAAAGCCTTTAAAAGCCTTTACAGGTTACCACTTTAGATTTACAGAGGAGGTCTACTGCTAAAATTACTGCCCTCGATCTGACCTTCGCGGTGATACCTCACATGCATGGTGCAATTGCTATTTACATTTGACGCCAGACCGCCGCTTGCGTTCGCCTTAGCGCGAGAGCAGGGGGGACAGGGGTGCTTTTTATTTATTTATTTTTTTTCTTTATTATTTTTTTGCTTTTTTATCTTATTTTTAAACTGTTCCTTTCATTTTTTTTTTTAAATCATTTTTATTGTTATCTCAGGGAATGTAAATATCCCCTATGATAGCAATAGGTAGTGACAGGTACTCTTTTTTGAAAAAAATTGGGGTCTATTAGACCCTAGATCTCTCCTCTGCCCTCAAAGCATCTGACCACACCAAGATCGGTGTGATAAAATGCTTCCCCAATTTCCCAATGGCGCTATTTACATCCGGCGAAATCTAAGTCATAAAATGCTCGTAGCTTCCGGTTTCTTAGGCCATAGAGATGTTTGGAGCCACTCTGGTCTCTGATCAGCTCTATGGTCAGCTGGCTGAATCACCGGCTGCATTCTCAGGTTCCCTGTTGAGACAGGAGAGCCAGAGAAAAACACGGAAGACGGTGGGGGGGGGGCCATTCCCTCCCACTGCTTGTAAAAGCAGTCTAGAGGCTAATTAGCCGCTAGGATTGCTTTTACATGAAAGCCGACCGCTGGCTAAAAAGAATGATACCAAGATGATACCTAAACCTGCAGGCATCATTCTGGTATAACCACTCAAAGTCGTGAATGGCGTACCTGAAGACAAAAAAATGGTTAACAATAAAGCACAGTAAACGGTAAAGTATAAAAAATTGCATGCCTGAAAAGCAAACATGATAACACATAATAACAATAAAACATTGCAGAATAGAATACAGTAAAAAAGAGCAGAACAATAGAGAGAGAGAATAGAGAGAGAGAACAATAAAACGACAACTATTTTTTTTTATTTTTGTTTGTGTTTTTTTTTTTTTTTTACACTTTTTTTTTGTAACTGTAATTTTTATAGCTGTAACCGGTTCCAGGTTCGGGTCTCTCAAAATGCAATGGCATCTTGGGAGACCCTGTGAAAGTGTGCCTAGTCTGTGCAATGCTGTACCCTACGCTAATACTCAACTAGTGAATGGTAGCGTTCAAAACATTCACCAATGCAAAGACCAGGATTGTCAGGACAGGAGGGACAATAATAGTGAGTGTCACGCCTATATCCGCGCTTGCTGCAGACACAACATCTTTTTTGGGGGGGTTCGTTGGGTAGGGGTACTCGGGAGGACATAAAGAAAATGCCTCTCATGCAGCCGACTGCATTTGGTTGGGGATGTGAATGGGGGAAGTACGGGTGCTGCAGAAGTGGTGGGTTCCCAATTAGGATTGGCGAATGCAGCAGGAAGGGCACTTTGGGCACGACGGGCCTGTGTTTGTCTTTTTGGTGGCAGCGGGACACTACTTGTGCTTGCCACCTCACCAGCTTGAACTGCACTTATGGGACTCGCCACGTCACCAAGTGTTACTGCAGTGCTGGTTTGACTACGACCGGGGTGTACTAGGCCGCTGGCGCTTGCCAGTTCACCAAAACGCTACAAAAAAAAGTGACAGTGATCGATCGATACTGCACTTGGGTGGGCTGGACTGGGCTGGGCCGGGCCGGGCGGAGGGGCAAAACGCAGGTGCTAGCAGGTATCTGGGCTGATCCCGCTAACACTGCGTTTTTGGGAACCCTAAACTGCTGGGGACGCTAGTATAGATCTGATCGGATCAGATATTGATGCGTTCAGATACTATACCACTAAGGGAGGTGTACGGTGCGTGTACGGTGCGTGCGTGGGTGTTCGCGGTACTGGCGCTAATCTGACGCTGCCTAGGGCGACGTATATCACCGCCGGGCGATCAGGGGGCTAAACCTTTTTTCGGTAATAAACGGCGGGTGCCCTGACACTATAAAAAATAAACGAACTAACCAGCGTCACCCGTAACGGTTATACGGTGATCAGTGGTAAAAGGGTTAACTAGGGGGCCATCAAGGGGTTAAAACATTTATTAGATAGTATATGGGGGTCCCTGTCGCTATAAAACACTGACGGCGAACCTAAATATTTACGTCCCTAACTAGTGTCACCAGTGACACTAATACAGCGATCAGAAAAATGATCGCTTAGCGACACTGGCGACAGGGGGTGATCAAGGGGTTAAAACTTTATTAGGGGGGGTAAGGGGGGTACCCTAGACCTACAGGGGGCTAAACCTTTATTCGGTAATAAACGGCGGGTGCCCTGACACTATAAAAAATAAACGAACTAACCAGCGTCACCCGTAACGGTTACATAGTTACATAGTTACATAGTAGGTGAGGTTGAAAAAAGACACAAGTCCATCAAGTCCAACCTATGTGTGTGATTATGTGTCAGTATTACATTACATATCCCTGTATATTGCGGTCATTCAGGTGATTATCTAATAGTTTCTTGAAGCTATCAATGCTCCTCGCTGAGACCATCGCCTGTGGAAGGGAATTCCACATCCTTGCCGCTCTTACAGTAAAGAACCCTCTACGTAGTTTAAGGTTAAACCTCTTTTCTTCTAATTGTAATGAGTGGCCACGAGTCTTATTAAACTCTCTTCTGCGAAAAAGTTTTATCCCTATTGTGGGGTCACCAGTACAGTATTTGTAAATTGAAATCATATCCCCTCTCAAGCGTCTCTTCTCCAAAGAGAATAAGTTCAGTGCTCGCAACCTTTCCTCATAACTAAGATCCTCCAGACCCTTTATTAGCTTTGTTGCCCTTCTTTGTACTCGCTCCATTTCCAGTACGTCCCTCCTGAGGACTGGTGCCCAGAACTGGACAGCATACTCCAGGTGCGGGCGGACCAGAGTCTTGTAGAGCGGGAGAATTATCGTTTTATCTCTGCAGTTGATCCCCCTTTTAATGCATGCCAATATTCTGTTTGCTTTATTAGCAGCAGCTTGGCATTGCATGCCGTTGCTGAGCCTATCATCCACTAGGACCCCCAAGTCCTTTTCCATCCTAGATTCCCCCAGAGGTTCTCCCCCCAGTGTATAGATTGCATTCATATTTTTGACACCCAAATGCATTATTTTACATTTTTCTACATTGAACCTCATTTGCCATGTAGTCGCCCACCCCATTAATTTGTTCAGGTCTTTTTGCAAGATTTCCACATCCTGCGGAGAAGTTATTGCCCTGCTTAGCTTAGTATCGTCTGCAAATACAGAGATGGAACTGTTTATCCCATCCTCCAGGTCATTTATGAACAAATTAAATAGGATTGGTCCCAGCACAGAACCCTGGGGGACCCCACTACCCACCCCTGACCATTCTGAGTACTCCCCATTTATCACCACCCTCTGAACTCGCCCTTGTAGCCAGTTTTCAATCCATGTACTCACCCTATGGTCCATGCCAACGCACCTTATTTTGTACAGTAAACGTTTATGGGGAACTGTGTCAAATGCTTTTGCAAAATCCAGATACACCACGTCTACGGGCCTTCCTTTATCTAGATGGCAACTCACCTCCTCATAGAAGGTTAATAGATTGGTTTGGCAAGAACGATTCTTCATGAATCCATGCTGATTACTGCTAATGATATCATTCTTATTACTAAAATCTTGTATATAGTCCCTTATCATCCCCTCCAAGAGTTTACATACTATTGATGTTAGGCTAACTGGTCTGTAATTCCCAGGGATGTTTTTTGGGCCCTTTTTTTTGGGCCCTTTTTTATATGGTGATCAGTGGTGAAAGGGTTAACTAGGGGGCAATCAAGTGGTTAAAACATTTATTAGGTAGTATATGGGGGTCCCTGTCGCTATAAAACGCTGACGGCGAACCTAAATATTTACGTCCCTAACTAGCGTCACCAGCGACACTAATACAGCGATCAGAAAAATGATCGCTTAGCGACACTGGTGATGGGGGGTGATCAAGGGGTTAAAACTTTATTAGGGGGGGTAAGGGGGGTACCCTAGACCTACAGGGGGGTAACAGTCACTACCCTAGCACTGCTAACTGTCACAAACTGACACTATGCAGTAATCAGGAAAAAAAAAAAAAAAAACCTGCTTGGTGTCAGTTTGTGACAGGGGGGGGGGTGATTGGGGGGGGATCGGGGGGCGATCGGGGGTGTAATGTATGCCTGGCATGTTCTACTGTGTGTGTGTGTGTGTTGGTGCACTTACATGTCATCTCCCCTCGGCGCTGGAACGGAAACTCCCGAGCCGAGGAGAGATGACATCACATCCTCTGCCTCTGTGTACTATACAGAGGCAGGGGATGTTTCTCATTGGCTGGGAGCGATCGCGAGGGGGGGGCCACGATCGGATGGCCTCCCCCTCGTCTCTCATCGCTTCCAACCAAATGCCGACCGCAGCTGGCACCGGGGGGGGTCCGATCGGACCCCCCACCCGCGGGAAGGCAATCACGTTTCAGGTACGTGATTTTGCCTGCCCGTGCCGCTCTGCTCACGTATATAGGCGTGAGGCGGTCGGCAAGTGGTTAAATTTTATTTTTTATTTATTTATTTATTTTTTGCTTTTTTATCTTATTTTTAAACTGTTCCTTTCATTTTTTTTATTTTTTTTTAATCATTTTTATTGTTATGTCAGGGAATGTAAATATCCCCTATGATAGCAATAGGTAGTGACAGGTACTCTTTTTTGAAAAAATGGGGTCTATTAGACCCTAGATCTCTCCTCTGCCCTCAAAGCATCTGACAACACCAAGATCAGTGTGATAAAATGCTTTCCCAATTTCCCAATGGCGCTGTTTACATCCGGCGAAATCTAAGTCATGAAATGCTCGTAGCTTCCAGTTTCTTAGGCCATAGAGATGATTGGAGCCATTCTGGTCTCTGATCAGCTCTATGGTCAGCTGGCGGAATCACCGGCTGCATTCTCAGGTTCCCTGTTGGGACAGAAAAACATGGAAGACGGTTGGAGGGGGGACATTCCTTCCCACTGCTTGTAAAAGCAGTGTAGAGGCTAATTAGCCATTAGGATTGCTTTTACATGAAAGCCGACCGCTGGCTGAAAAGAATGATATCAAGATGATGCCTAAACCTGCAGGCATCATTCTGGTATAACCACTCAAAGTCCAGCAACATACTAGTACGTTGCTGGTCCTTGTTGGGCATATATTGTAATATTTTTTTTTTCATGCAGCCTGTGGGCTGCATGAAAAAAAGAGATTGATTGGTGGGTATGCCCACCATTAGAATACCTCCCTTCATCCACCCACTTCTAATGATGGGCATACATGCACCATTTATATATGCCGAAGCATGGGGGCATCCACCCCAAAAGTTAGGAGCAAATCGCTCCTCTGCCCCTGCTGCCCCCATGCTTCAGCATATATCACCTCCGCTGGAGTCACGGCTTTATATATCGTGGGAGCAAACGCTGTTGCTGTCAAGATAAATAAATCCGCGCTGCAGCTGAATGGCGTACCTGAAGACAAAAAAATGGTTAACAATAAAACACAGTAAACAGTAAAGTATAAAAAATTGCATACCTGAAAAGCAAACATGATAAAACATAATAACAATAAAACATTGCAGAAAAGAATACAGTAAAAAAGAGCAGAACAATAGAGAGAGAACAGAGAGAGAGAGAACAAAAAAAGACAACTATTTTTGTTTTTTTGTTTTTTTTACACTATTTTTTGCAACTGTAACTTTTATAACTGTAACCAGTTCCAGGTTCGGGTCTCTCAAAATGCGATGGCATCTTGGGAGACCCTGTGAAAGTGTGCCTAGTCTGTGCAATGCTGTACCCTATGCTAATAGTCAACTAGTGCATGGTAGCGTTCAAAACATTCACCAGTGCAAAGACCAGGATTGTCAGGACAGGAGGGACAATAATAGCGGGTGTCACGCCTATATCCGCGCTTGCTGCAGACACGACATCTTTGTTGGGGGGGTTCGTTGGGTAGGGGTACTTGGGAGGACATAAAGAAAATGCCTCTCATGCAGCCGACTGCATTTGGTTGGGGATGTGAATGGGGGAAGTATGGGTGCTACAGAAGTGGTGGGTTCCCAATTAGGATTGGCGAATGCAGCAGGAAGGGCATTATGGGCACGACGGGCCTGTGTTTGTCTTCTTCTTGGTGGCAGTGGGACACTACTTGTGCTTGCCACCTCACCAGCTTGAACTGCACTTATGGGACTCGCCACATCACCACGTGATACTGCAGTGCTGGTTTAAATACGACCGGGGTGTACTAGGCCGCTGGTGCTTGCCAGTTCACCAAAACTCTACCAAAAAAACTGTTGACGATCGCAGGGATCAGGCCTGACTCTGCAAACGCTGCAGTTATGTGTTTAGTGTTTTGTAAGTGACAGTTATCGATCGATACTGCACTTGGGTGGGCTGGGCTGGGCGGAGGGGCAAAACGCAGGTGCTAGCAGGTATCTGGGCTGATCCCTCTAACACTGCATTTTTGGGAACCCTAAACTGCTGGGGACGCTAGTATAAATCGGATCGGATCAGATATTGATCCATTCAGATACTATACCACTAAGGGAGGTGTACGGTGCGTGCGTGGGTGTTAACGCTACTGGCACTAACCTGACGCTGCCTGGGGCTGGTGCTTGCCAGTTCACCAAAACGCTACCAAAAAAACTGTTAGCGATCGCAGGGATCAGGCCTGACTCTGCGAACGCTGCAGTTATGCGTTTAGTGTTTTGTAAGTGACAGTGATCGAACGATACTGCACTTGGGTGGGCTGGTCCAGGCCGGGCGGAGGGGCAAAACGCAGGTGCTAGCAGGTATCTGGGCTGATCCCGCTAACACTGCGTTTTTTGGAACCCTAAACTGCTGAGGACGCTAGTATAGATCTGTTCGGATCAGATATTGATCCGTTCAGACACTCAACCACTAAGGGAGGTGTATGCTGCGTGCCAGGGTGTTAGCAGGACTGGCGCTAACCTGACGCTGCCTGGGGCGACGCAGACCCTAAAACCCAAGTTATATCACCGCCGGGCGATCAGGGGGCTAAACCTTTATTAGGTAATAAGCGGCGGGTGCCCTGACACTATAAAAAATAAACTAACTAACCAGCGCCACCCGTAACAGTTATACGGTGATCCCTGGTGAAAGGGTTAACTAGGGGGCAATCAAGGGGTTAAAACCTCTATTAGGTAGTATATGGGGTCCCTGACGCTATAAAACGCTGACGGCGAACCTATATATTTACCTCCCTAACTAGCGTCACCAGTGACACTAATACAGCGATCAGAAAAACGATCGCTTAGTGACACTGGCGACGGGGGGTGATCAAGGGGTTAAAACTTTATTAGGGGGGGTTAGGGGGGTACCCTAGACCTAAAGGGGGCTAACACTAACTGCTCTACCACTTCTAGCTGTCACAAACTGATACCAATGCAGTAATCACAAAAAAATTTGCTATTGGTGTCTCTGTGACGGGGGAGGGGGGGTGATTAGGGGGTGATCAGGGGGTGATCGGGGGGTGATGGGGGTGTAAAGTGTGCCTAGTGTGTTTTACTGTAAGTGTGTGTGTTGTGCACTTACTCAGATGTCTTCTCTCCTCTGCGCCAGAAGGGAAAATACTGAGCCGAGGAGAGATGACATCACTTCCTCTGCCGCTGTTTACATTACAGCAGCAGGTGAAGATTGTCATTGGCTGGGAGCGATCGCGAGGGGGTGGCTACGAATGGATGAAGGGGGTATTTCAGCTGCCGACCGCCTCGGGCACAGGGGGGGGTCCGATCGGACCCCCGCCCGCGGGAGGCAAGTAACGTACCCATACGTTACTTTGCCTGCCCGTGCCCTTCTGCTGCAGTATATCTGCGTGAGGCAGTCGGCAAGTGGTTAAGCGGTATTATGCTATTTGGGATCTTTCTTCCACTTTTACCACCCAGATCGAGCTAACTGGAGAGGAGGCTATACCCACTCTAAGGATTGATTGCTGCATCCACCCATAGAGGCACCCTCTGAAGACCTCTGTTTGAGGCATCAGATCCAGTTCATGCTGTAACATTACAGCAGTAAGGGGAGGGGCTAGCGTACATTAAGATGCCACCACCAGGACTGTTTTTAAGGCAGGGCAAAAGTGGCAGCTGCCCAGGGCCCCATCATTGTTGTGGGGCCCAAAGCAGCTGCCTCATACTTGCCAACTATCCCAGTTTAAATTCACTTATCCCTTGAAGTTTTAGTCCCGTGCTGTGTCCTGATATCTCACTGTAAAGTTCTGTTGCTGCTGCCCAGCTCTGCCCTATTGCCATGTACAGATGACTCACCTGCAGACCCTGTGTTTATATGTAAATAACCAGCATGAATAAGTAAATAGCGGCGGCATTAATATGTAAAAAGTGAGGGACAGCTGTATTGATATGTAAATAGAGGCGGCATTCATATGTATATCATGTCCCCCTGAGGTCATATCTACCATCACTTCTGCTGAATGCTGCCCACTGGAGAGGTAAAGGAGCATGCTTGAAAGTCCTGCCTACAACTGTGGTCATTCAGCCCAACATCAGCCTGTTCTGCAAAGGTAAGCAAATTGGAAGTGGAACCCTCCAATGGAGGTGGAACCCTCCAATGCAACCTGAATTTTGGTGTATGTGAATACGCACATCACAGCCGATGCATGAGAGTGTCATTAACAATTAATGGTCCCCTCACCTCCCCAGTTCATGGTGTGCAGGCAGTGAGGAGATGATGTGCTGTAACCTTTAGCAATCAATCAGTGAGCAGTAATGCTGTGACTAACCTCTTGCAACCAATTAGTAAGCAGTATTGATGTACAGTATTCTCTAGCAACCAATCAACAAGCAGAAGTCATGTGCTGTAACCCTTTAGAAAATAAACAGTGAGCCATAATGTGTGCTGTAACCTCTAGCAGCCAGTCAGTGAGCAGTAATGATACACTGTAACCTCCGGAAACCAATCGCAATCGCTGCCTGATCTGATTCAGTAAACTGATTTTGAGTCTAGCTGCTATTTATTGTATATCTCCGAGCAAGTGGAGAGTGAAATTGCATGAAAGAGGGGGCCCAAGAAAATGTTTGCCCAGGGTCCAGTCAATATTAAAGACGGCCCTGGCCACCACAGTGGATTGGCCAAGCATCTGCATTTTGTTTCACGGTTCATAGTGAAGGGAATATCACATATTCATCAGTTTTGGACTGCTACTTTATTTTGCACAGGAGCTGAAATAGTATGTTATATTTTGGGACTGGTTTACACCCTGTTTATTCGTATCTGAGCCCAGGGGTGGCTCACTGGATGTTTTGTTTGATTTATATTTATTTCAATGCTTTGCAATAGCACCATGTGCTAAGTTCTGTTTTTCCCTTCCATGCAGTGTTTCACACAGCATCATTTGCACCTTGCACTTTAGCACCAACCTACTTGTGTATGTTTCATGTATCATATGTCACTTTTCAAGATTTACAGGTCATTTGGATTTGCACTTTATTATAGACCTTGTTCATCATTTTTTGAGATTCACACTGTTAAAATGGACCAAGCTTGGTTGCATTTGCATTCCTGTCCGGGTTCCCCAATCTGTCTAGTGGCTTTACTATCAGGGTTTTTGCAGTTCAGACCACCTTTGCATGATTTATTGTTCATTCATAGTAATGGGACACCTTTAACTAGGTTCCAATTCAATGCGGTTCTGCATAAATGCTTGACTCATTTGAATTTGGACAAAATTAATTTACCCTCCCATTCTTTCCGTATTGGGGCGGTTACAGAAGCCGCCAGATTAGGTTTAGATGTCAACATTATTAAAAAAAAAATGGAAGATGGCACAATTTAATGCTGATAAATGATATATCTGCCCTAACTGTCGTTTTTAATTCCAGGTCAATTCTTGTTTCGTAAACAATCCTGTCTTATGGGGGACGGTTAAAAAATTTGTTTGATATTATGACATGAGCCGTAGTGGCTGTGTTGTTGTCACTGGAATGTTTGAGTGATTTTTTGTTATGATCTAATATAACATTAAAATGTATTCATTGACTTGATATGTATTAAACTTTATACCAATAATAAAGAGGCCGCGGCCATTTAAATCTCCACCTTTTTTGTTGTTTTATTCTGTGCTCCTTTGCTGTCTACAGTCCCATGGAAGTAAGGGGTGACGGTTTTCAGGCCCCCCGAACTCATGGGGCTGTGACAGCAAAGCAGGTTCTAGGTTCCCCTTCTCCCCTCTAGGCAGGTGGGTGGAGTCAAGATAAAGTTAGGTCGAATCAGCTGTTTGGAAGGTCACCCTTCCTAACCTTTTTGGTTAGCTGATTTTTAGGAATCATTCTAGAAGGTCAGTGACATGACCTGATGGACTTTTATAGAAGGGTCTGAAGCCCTATAAAAAGGCAGGTTCAAGGGCTCCGCTCTGCCAGTCCTCAGAGACCTCCTGCCTGTGAGCTCCCCTCCCTCCCTGTCGCAGCCTAGAGATATCATGTGGCATGGTCCCCTTTCATGGTTAGAAAGGGGGACGTTTAAAAAAATTGTTTGATATTATGACAACATGAGCCATAGTGGCTGTGTTGTTTTTTTTTTTTGTTTTTTTTTCTTTTTGGCACCTCAGTGATTCCATTAGAGACTTCCTCCACTTTATCAGTGTCATTTCTGTCTCTTTTTTTTTTCACATCATGTGTAGCTTCTATGCAAGTATACAAAACATTTATTATCTTAGATCCAATACGAAATTTATCAAAAAGATCTTTTCTCTTATTTTCCCAATTTCCCCCCTCCCTCCTCCCCTTCCCCCCCCCTCACCCCCTCCCACCCCCCTCTCCCCCCACCTCTGTGCACACCTATCTAATATCCCCCTCTTTATTCAAATCTAATTTTCAGCCCTCAGTAATACTCCATGAATTTTTAAAGTCCTTCCAACTTTGCCAGATGTTTTCCCCCACTGTTGCAGCCTTTTCTCCATACCTTCCTTCCTCCATAAATCGAATACCTTCCACTGCATCCACCCACTCCCATATTAATGGGCATTCTACCTTTAACCACTTTTTTGGGATGATCTTTTTTGCCGCGTTCAGCAGGTGTGGTACTAGAGAGTTTTTATACTTTTTTACCTCCCCTTCTATTCCATGATGTAATACTAACCAGGGGTCTGCCTTTACTTCTGTCTTAGTTATTTCTTTGATATACCTCAAGATTTTTACCCAGTAGTTTTTAATTCCAGGGCAATCCCACCATATATGGGCCATATTGCCTATGCCTTTACATCCTCTCCAGCATTCCGATGTTTTATCCTTTTGAAATTTACAAGTTCTATCTGGGGTGGCGTACCAGCCCGATAAGATTTTATAATTTAATTCAGCGATATTGGTGTCCATCGACGAACCATGTATCAGTTCCATTACTTTCCTTAACCTATTGCTGTCTATCTGCAATCCTAATTCTTTTTCCCACTTTGTGATAAATGGTGGTACCTTCCCGCTACCCATCGTCAATCCTATTTTATACATTTTTGATATTATGCCTTTGGTGCTATTTAGCGTGCATAACTTTTCCAGTTCTGATAGCTCCTCCCCTGACCTTATTGGCTGAGGGAGTCGGTTGACAAAATGGCTTAGCTGGAGGTATCTCCAACGATCTAACACCCATGTTTCTTTATTGTGCTCTAATTCGTTAAATGCAACTATCTTCCCTTCTTTTATTATGTCTCTCAACAATACTCTTTCATTTTTTATCCAACCCCCTCCAATTTCCTTTTTCCCCGGTGCAAAATAATCATTTTCCCACAGTGAGATTAAGGGGGAATTATATTCCTTATTTATTTGTGTATATACCCTGTCCCAGGTTCTAAAAACTACTTTTGTCAGTGCGTGTGTGTTGCTATCTAATACTCTATAATGTGGGGGATTCCAAATCATGTGTCCTAAATGTGCTTTACTCAAACTATTTTCTATTTTCACCCATCTTTTCTGTTTATTTTCTCTGTTCCATTCAATCGCTCTAGACACCAATATCGCTTTGTAGTAGCCCTGTATATCCGGCAACGCCAGGCCTCCATTCTTTTTTTCCTGTTTTAAGATATCATACGCCACTCTCGCCCTTCCATTTTTCCAAACTGTTTTCATAATAATTGATTTAAGTTTTCTAAAATAATATTGAGGGATATCTATTGGGAGCATCTGTAGCTTATATATGATCTTAGGTAATAATATCATCTTTATGGCGTTTATGCGTATAAGCCACGAAAATGGTTTGTTCATTATCTTTTTACTTTCAGCTTTTATTTCCTCTAGCAATGGAATGAAATTTGCTTTATATATCTTCCCCAATGAATTTGCTAGCTTTATGCCCAAATATTTTATTTCTTTTTTCCATATGAAATTAAATTCCTTTTTTAACTTACTTTCCTCCTCTTTGTCCAAGTTAATATTTAGAATTTCTGATTTTGCCAAGTTTATCTTGAAATTTGACACTTCCCCATACTTTCTCAGTACTTTAAGTATGTTTGGCATAGTAATTCTCGGCTTGGATATGAAGAGCAAAATATCATCGGCAAATGCCGCCGCCTTATGCTCCTCGTCCCCTACCCTGAAACCCCCGATATCCGGGTCTCCTCTTCTCACTGACAGCAGAGGCTCCAGGGAGAGGACGAAGAGCAAAGGGGACAGGGGGCACCCCTGTCTCGTCCCATTTGCCATCACAAATGTCTCTGAAAGGGAGCCATTGATTTTTATTGTGGCCGTAGGATGACTATACAAGGCTCTTATCCTGTTTATCATTTTCGGGCCCATTCCGATGTATTTGAGGGTTTGGAACATGAACCCCCAGTCTACTCTGTCAAATGCTTTTTCAGCATCTATAGACAAGAGTAGACCTGGGGGTCCCTTGTCCCTGATATGCTGCAGCAGAAGGAGTGTCCGAACCCCATTATCCCTCCCCTCTCTCTTAGGGGTAAACCCCACTTGATCCGGGTGAATCCATTCACTCATTCTCTCTTTCAGGCGATTCGCTAATACTCTAGCATACAATTTTACATCTGTGTTTATGAGTGATATAGGTCTATAACTCGAACAGATCGTGACATTTTTTCCCTCTTTTGGGATGACCGTGATCTCCGCTTTGAGGGCCTCTCTGCTTAGCTCAAAATCTATCCCTAAGCCGTTCATGTATTCGCAGAGTCTCGGGACTAAAATATCTTTAAATTTTTTGTAATAAACATTAGTAAATCCATCTGGACCAGGGCTTTTCCCTACTGCTGATTCAGTTAATGCTCTATTTACCTCATCTACTGTTATTGGGCTGTCTAGATTATCTTTATCATTTTCTGTTAAATTGGGAAGGTTAGCTTTCATTAGGAAATCTGCTATCTTCTTTTCCTGTACCCCGTCCTGCTTTGTATTTTTGCCTACTGAATATAGATCCCTATAATATTCTCTGAAGCATTCCCCTATTTCCCTCGTTGTATGGACCATTTCTCCTTTGCTGTTTTGGATTTTTCTATATAATTTCTGTTTTTTTTCTTTCTCAAGACTTTTGCCAGAAATCTACTGCTCTTATTTCTTCCTTGATAGTTTTCCCTTCCTACCTTAAAAAGTGCTTTTTTTGTTTCTATATCCATACGGTCTTTCAGCTCCTCCCTTTTTAGGACTAATTTTTGATATATTCTCTTATCTTGGCTTAATCCTTCCTTATGCTCCTGTTCCAAATTATATGTCTCAACCGTTAGTTTATTGATTTGCTCTTTTGCTTCTCTTTTCCTTCTGGCTCCCATTTTCATAAATATCCCCCTAATATAAACCTTACGGGCTTCCCACAGGGAGGACCCCAATATTTCTCCGGTATCATTTATTTGAAAATAGTAATTAAGTTCCTGTTCTATTATCTTTACATTTATTGCCTCTTGTAAGAGATCTTCCTCTAATCTCCAACCTGCTCGCCTTCTCTGGGTTTCTGAGACATGCATAGTCATCCTAACAGGAGCGTGGTCCGACAAAGTAGTGGCCTCTATCTTAGATTCCACCACTCTGTCTAGGAGCGAATGTTCGATCCATATATAATCAATCCTAGAGTATGTCCCATGCACCTGGGGAGTAGAACGAGAAATCTTTCTTGTCTGGGTTCATAATCCTCCAAATGTCTACCAATTGACAGGAATGTAGCTTACGTTTCAAATTTCTCAGCCTCCCGTTCATTGTCCCCGGCGCACGGGACGTACTGTCCACTTCCGGTACCATACATAGATTGAAATCTCCCATCCATGGGCGTCCGCAGAACTTTTTTCAGGGGGGGGCATAATTTTATCAACACCCAATTCATACACTTGGCGTCTATGGACGCTGAATGAATGAAACAGGAGCGCGCCCACAAGGTAACCCCCTTGGGAGAGCGCTTCTCCTAGGGGGTTATCTAATGCGAGGGACCCCAGAAGAGGAGGTTTGGGGCCACTCTGTGCAAAACAAGCTGCATAGTGGAGGCAAATATGATATGTTTGTTATTTTTTAAACAAACCTTTAGTATCACTTTAAGGGCTTGTTTATACCAGAAGGTGGTGCAGGAAATCCATGTTCCGTGTGCGTTTCCCATACTACGTTCAAAACGCACTGGGTATGTGATCTCCTGCAGGTGTATATACATTTTTCTAAGGACACCTCAAACACAGATCACAATTGCAGTGCTTTTCCCTCCCCCAGATCTCATGGTACCATAGTACCATGCAATTTGGTGCAGTACGCTTTTGAAAAAGTAGTGTGTGCATTAAATTTTTGTGCGATCCAATGTGATTTCATCCCAGTTAAATGAATGAGCTGAAAATTGCACCGCATGGAGTTGCACAGGAATCCAGCAGGCATTTTCAAAGCTGCATTGGAAAAACAACAAGCAAAATATGGAACAGCAAACAAGTAAAGTCAAATCAAAAAATGACTGCCAGGTAAAATTTTATTGAAAATGATTACACTCCAATCACTGAATCACCCTTTAAACGCAGTGAGTTAATACATTAGTGGGTGGTGGTGGACACAGCAGCCTCCCCCCTTATCAGACCAAGTCAGGGAGGCAGAAACAAACACCCCATCCTCTTCTCACAGCACACCAACTTAGGGCAACGAACACCATGCCAACCCACACCCCCTTATCACAAGCTCACCTCGGAGGACACTGGCAGGGAGGGCAGCTGGTTCAGCCTCAGGTACACCAGGTCCAGAAGACACAGTGTGCGGTAGCAGCTGCGCCGCTCGGGCGGAGAATAGTAACAGGCCTGGCTCGGCAGAGCAGCAGTGATGGGAGGAGCGAGGAGGAAAACATAGACCAGACCATTGCTGCTGCAGCGCGGGGGGTGATCAGAGAGAGCTCAGAGCAGCCAGCAGAGAAACAGACGTAGGAAAAAAGTCAGCGGCGGCCGCGATTGCGGCTGCGGCGGACATTTCAACACACAGTCTGCACTGCAATCCAAAAACAACCTGATGATTCCAGGGGGGGCAATCGCCCTGCCTTGCCCCTATTTGCGGACGCCCATGCTCCCATCACAATCAGACCCCCTTCTTTAAACTCCATTAGTCTTTCCAGTGTTTTCACCAGGAATCCACTAGCCTCTATGTTTGGCGCATATACATTGGCCAGGGTACACTTCCATCCCTCCAGAGAGCCCTTCAAAAAAATGTACCTCCCTCCCGGGTCCACTAATCTCTCCTTTACTTTAAAATTCACCCCATTAGCTATTCCAATTGCTACTCCTCTCCCTCTTGTTGTTATTGAATCCCCATAAAACCAGTTTGGAAAAACTTTTGACCATAACTTAATCTTTGAGTAACACGTTAAATGGGTTTCTTGGAGGAACACAACCTCAGCTTTGTATCTCTCCAATTCCCCCAAGATCTTATGATTCTTCGTAGGATTATTAAGGCCCTTTACATTGTATGTCAAAAAATTCAACTTCCTCATCTCCTCAGTATTTTTTGTTGGAACTGCATTACTGAACTAAAACTAGATTTCCTTTCCCTTCTTTTTTCTTTATCCTTTTTTCTTCCCCTTTCTCTTCCTTGTGCACAGAGTTCCCCTTCTCCCTCCCCCCTTCCTCCCCTCCCCTCCCCCCCTCCCCTCCCCTCTGCCATTCCTTGGCTCCCCATTCGCCAGGTACCATGGATACCATGGAGCTGACAAATCTTTTGTTGAGGTGCAAGTCTGAGTGTGCCCCCTACCCCCTTCGTGCATGGTATTTTAAGCCGAAAAGGGGTAGTCCAGTGTCCACGTTCTCTTCTCCCCCCCCCCCTCTAGTCTCCCCTCCCCCCCCTAAGTCCAAAGCTCCCCCCGTCCTCCCCACGCTCCAGATCATTCTTCTATCCAGCCCGGCAATTCTGGCTCTTTCATTTCCAGTTTTCTGCAAAAGTCCTTCAATTCTTCCGGGAACCTCAGTCTTGCTGATCTTCCATTTTTAAAGCCTATTAGACACGCTGGGAACCCCCAACTATATTTTATATTTAAATCTCTCATCTGGTCTAATAGAGGTCTCAGGAGCCTTCTCCTTGCCAGAGTTTCAGGGGCGAGGTCTGTAAACACTTGGATCTCTGACCCTTCAAATTTTAATGGAGGTTTATTTCTCATTTTAGATATAATTGTCGCCTTATCTTCATAATAACTGAACCTTATTATTACATCCCTCGGCCTTTGGTGCTCTGAGTTGTATAACCTTCCCACTCGATGGATCCTTTCTGTTTTGGGGAATTCCATTACCTCATCTCCTAATATTGGGCCAAGTATTGAGGAGATCACGCTCCTCAGATCTTCTCCTTTCTTTTCCGGAACAAGGCAGAGTCTTATATTCTGTCTTCTGTCCCTATTTTCCTGGTCCTCGATCTTATATAAAATTTCCCTTTGATCTTGCCTGGCGCTTTTTTTTTTTTTTTTTCCAAATCCAATTTATTGTCAATAGAAGTCATGTTATACAGAAGCATTACCGAGTGATGATACATAAGAAGTAATAACATGAATTGCATTAGAATTCATGGAACAGTGAACATCTATGCGATACTTATACAACAAGTTCAACTTCTTTGTTAATGTACAGAAGTATGACATAACCGTAAATATTCATATTCAAATAGTAAACAATCAAACAGGAAAGTCTGCGCCCAGAATTAAGTCAGTGAGTGTGTTTTGTTTTGGGGATTCAGCAGGGTCTTTGAATGTATTGTGCGGTGACTTAAATCTACGGAAAAGTAAATCAATCAAGGAGCTTATGCGTTATCGTTTGTCTCAGGCAGGTACCTTATGAGTGCTGTGGGTAGTGACAAGTGGTCATCCGGTATGTGTGTATGTAAGTGTGTGAACGCTCAACCGAGCGTTTAATTGTTATTTAGTGGTGCGGTGTCTTGGAGATGTCTTTGTGTGCAGTGTCATTGTTCATTGTATATTGTCTCTGGGTGAGATAACGTGAGAGGATTGCGGTCTCCGGACCACAAGCAATCCTACCACTAGTTGGGCAGGGGGGAAGGGTTGTTGTTAACGTGTGGAAAGGGAGAAAGTAGTTTCGAACTAGTAATTGGGAAAGGCAAGGGTAGAACGGGTATAATATAATGATTGTGGCGTGGTTATTATCAAGTGTAGGCCTATATGGGAGGTGGGGTGATGAGACGGGTGATATAAAAGGAGGGGAGATTAAATGAGGTAGAAGGGTAAAAGAGAGTATAACGAGTATATCGAGTCCGCCTCCGACAGAGTCCCACACGACAGTGAAGGATCTTAGGCCAACAGGTCCATATATTCTGCTGTCGTTTGGAAGTGTTGCCAGCATGACCATATAGTTCTGAATTTAGAGGGTGTATCTTTGGCTTGGTGAATCACTTCTTCCATTTCGGCTGTTCTTGATATTCGTTTGAGCCATTCTGCTATAGTAGGGGGTTGGGATGACTTCCACAGAGTCGGGATGCACAGTTTTGCCGCGTTTATCATGTGTAGGGCAAGGGAGTGGTGGTAATCTTTTTTTGGAATGGAGGAGTGATGCAGCAACATTTGGGCAGGAGTGAATTCAATCTGGTATGTGGTAATGGAAGCGGTAATACGTTGGACTTCTTTCCAAAAGGGTTGAATGAGTGGACAGGACCACCATATATGGACCATAGAGCCTCCTCCTTCTGAACATCTCCAGCATGTGGGAGGGATTGCTGGGGAAATTTTGTGGAGTTTAATGGGGGTTTTGTACCATTTAGAGAAGATCTTGAAACCGTTTTCCTGTACTGACACATTAATTGAGCCTTTGTGAATGTAGGAGTATATGTTTTCCCATTCTTGGTCTGATAGATCTAAAGCTAATTCTCTTTCACAACTTCGTGTGGCTATGTTGGATTTGGGGCTGTGGTCAGAGAAAAGGAGAGCATAAATTTCTGAAATCATATGTCTCTGTGGTTCCTTCTTGGAGCACAAGGCTTCAAAAGGTGTGAGTCGTCTGGAGTAAGCGGTAGACTTTTGTGAGTGTTTAAGAAAGTGCCTTTTTTGGTTGTATGTCCACGACGGGAATGGTTTTCCTGACGTGTGTGTGGGTAAACTAGTAAGAGCTAGGAAAGTATTTCCAGAGAAAAAATGCTTTGCTCGAATGTCATCTTGGGGCCAGTATCCCTTAAGGAGTGTATTGTGTATTCCCGGTGGGAAATCCGTGTTATTTCGGATTGGGGTTAAGGGTCCTGGGACAGAGGAAATGTGATGTTTTTGGCACAGTTTCATAAAAGAGTGAAGTGTGGAGGAGATCAAGGGGTGTTGTGTGCATTCCATAGGTATCTGTCTCGAGGGAGTCCACGGTAATTGTTCAATTGGAACCTTTGAGAATTCCGTTTCAATTTGCGTCCAGGCTTTAGTGTGGGAGTGGACATTCCAGTAAATTATTCTGGATAGTTGGCATGCCCCATGATATTTGGCAATGTCTGGGAGAGCTATGCCTCCTTTTGATTTGGGCAAAGAAAGTCTTTCAAAACTAAGTCTAGGGCGTTTTTTTCCCCATATAAATTCGCTGCACGCCTTGCGATACGATGCAAAGAAAGCTTGCGGTAAGCGAATGGGTACTGTTTGCAAGACATAAAGTATTCTTGGGAGAATGTTCATTTTAATTATCGACGCCCTCCCGAACCAGGAAAAGATACCCGTTGACCATGACTTAAGGTCTTTTTGAATTTGTTGGAGGATTGGTATGTAATTTTTGATATAAAGATCAGATAGGCGGTTTGGTATACGGATCCCTAGGTATGTAATTGCCTCTCGGGTCCACTTGAAGGGGAAGTTGGACTGACAGGATGCCAGGGTCTCCTTCTGTAAGGAAACATTCAAGGCCTCGGATTTTGCGAAGTTGATTTGTAAATTGGTTAGGGAGCGAAATGTGTCGAGGTCTTTAAGTAAATTAGGCAATGTAGTGTGGGGGTCAGTCAGGAACAGGAGAATGTCATCTGCAAAGGCAGATAGCTTATATGTAGTTTTTGAGACGGAGACTCCTTTGATGTCTGGATTAGAGCGTAGGCGTTGAAGGAGTGGTTCCAGGGTGAGGATGAATATCAATGGTGAAAGCGGGCATCCCTGACGTGTCCCGTTTGACATGGAGAAGGCATCCGACAGGTGTCCATTAACACGGACCTGTGCGGTAGGAGAGGCGTAGAGAGCCATTATAAATTGTAGCATACGGTCTTGTATACCTATCATTCTGAGTGCTGCCGACATATAGTCCCACGCCACCCTGTCGAATGCCTTCTCCGCGTCAAGAGACAAGAAGAACCCTTGTTGTTGGGTGTAAGTCAGCCATCTGTGGATGTTGATCGCCTTAGTTGTATTGTCTCTAGCCTCCCTGCCGGGTATAAAACCCACCTGGTCTAGTGAGATGAGGTTTGGCAGGAGTGGCAAAAGACGATTAGCCAATATCTTGGCGTAGATTTTGAGATCAACATTTAGTAGTGATATTGGGCGGTAGTTCGATACTTGAGATGTATCCTTATTGGGCTTGGGTATTACAGTTATGTGTGCAGTTAATAGGTCTCTAGGTGGGGGATTGTCTGAGGACAGGGAGTTGAAAGCCTTCAGGAAATGTGGTTTGAGGGTTTCAGAGTAAGTTTTATAATAACCAGTCGTCAGACCGTCAGGGCCGGGACTCTTGCCGGTCTTCAATTGTTTTAGAACCACATCCATTTCAGCTGGGGCTATGGGTTTTTCCAGATCAGCAGCTTCTGCATTGGATATATGCGTGTGACTGTATTTTGTGAGAAAATCGTGGATGGCTTTAGTTCTGTGTTTGTCTGTCCTCTGTGTGGTGGGGGTGTGTAGGTTGTACAGCTGGGAGTAATATTGTACAAATTGCCGGGCTATTTGGTCATTGGTTACTATTTTTTTCCCAGTGGCGTCCCTTATAGAGTGGATCACTGTGCTTGCTTTCTTGGCTCGAAGAGCTCTTGCTAAAAGTTTGCCTGATTTATTGCCATATTCATAGAATATTTTTTGGGCCAGTATATAATTTCGTTTCGTTTGCTTGTTTAGGGCCTCTAGGAGGTCAGCTCTAGCCCTAAGCAGTTCCGGGAGGGATGTTAGTGCTTGGGAGGTTTTGTGTGCTTTTTCCAATGTTTGTATACGGGAGGTCAATATATTTATGTGTTCCTGTCTTTGCTTCCTGCGTTTAGCCGCGAGTGCTATTAGTTCTCCCCGTATGGTGCTTTTATGTGCTTCCCAACGCATCATATGTGATATATCAGGAGTGTCATTTTCCTTAAAGTAAAGTACGAGACGTTCTTGTATGGCCGTCATTGTGGCAGTGTCAGTAAGAAGCGAGGGGTCCAAACGCCAGATTTGGGGCCGGGGATCCGCGTTTGAAAACGCTATCGTCATGGATATGGGGTGGTGGTCTGAGAGATACATGGGTTCGATTGTGGCTGTACTGAGCAGTGGCAGATCCCTCTGTGACAGGAATAAGTAATCTAGTCTGGAGTATCTGGCATGGGGGGCTGAATAAAATGTGAAATCTTTCACGTTCGGGTGAAGTGTACGCCACGAGTCATGTAGGGACAGTTCTTTCAGTTGTGATTTAATTGCACGTAATGCTTTATACGGTAGGGATGAGGAGCCCGACGAGGTATCTTGTAAGGGATTCAGAGGAACATTGAAGTCTCCTCCTAGGATAAGAAGGCAGTCTTGGAATAGGGCTAGTCATTGCAAGGTGGACCGGAAGAAGGGTACTTGTTTCGTGTTAGGTGCGTATATGTTGGCTAGGGTGATCCGTTTTCCGTGTAGCGTGCCTTTGACAAAAAGGTATCGCGCTTCTGCGTCTATGCAAGTTTCTTTAACATGGAATGGGCAATTTTTAGCGAATAGGATAGAGACCCCCTTTGATTTAGTGGAGTTATTAGTAGCGTGGATGAAGGTTGGAAAGCGGTAGTTAGAGAGTTTGGGGGTGGAGCCTGTTCTAAAATGAGTCTCTTGAAGAAAGACAATGTCCGCTTTATTTTTTTGTAGGGAGAGTAGTAGTCGGGAGCGTTTTTCGGGGATGTTCAGACCCCGTATATTTAGGGATATTACTTTAATTGTTTTATGTTCGATAGGTGATGGTTGCGGCATATTGATGGAGTGGTTGAAGTTTAGAGTTGCTGGTAAGTGGGGTTAGGCGTGTTTTGTGGAATTATGAGACTCTGTCGGAGGCGGGATAGCAGAGAAAGAGAAAGGAGACTAGAATGCGATAGTAAAGAGTCCGAGTTGTTCTGAGAGGGGTGTAGGTGATGCTAATGGGATTGGGTATGTGGATGGGGGATGAACGTTACAATACTTTTGTAATTCAGTCTTGTGTGACCGTGTGTGACGAAGTTCTGGGGGTTAGCGTGAGTGTGTGATCGTTTCCGGTGATTAGCGAGAACCTGCTCGCTTATCCGTAGAAAGTGGATACCGATAATTCGGTATAACCGGAGGAAATCAGTGGCAGGTGGTGAAGCCTGGTATAAATGTTAGGGTATGCGGGTATGAGTGCCACTGCGGTGAGGAGCTGCTAAAATCGGTAAGAAGAGGTGAGTGTCAGAGAGGAGTGGCTGCCCGCTTAACCGAGAGAAGGTGCAAGCTCATGGAGGAGGTTAGAATCGGTGACAAACTTAGGTTGAGGCACATCCTGAGAAGTACATCGATAGGTGAATGGAACATATCTAGTGGGGATCACAATCGATGTTTGGGAGGACAGTAGAGTGCGAAAAGGGGAGGGTCTGTAATGTGGAGTAAAAGAGCCTTCTGTGTGTTTGGACCGTGATTCCCTGGTATCTGACACTATAATCAGGGTACCGTCTAGGCAGGTGTTATTGAAAATATGTTAAATAGTGCATTGAAGGCAGTACATATTATTTAGAATGTAATATAGTATAGCGGAGCAGAGTAGACGATCCTTAAACATGAGAAAAGACTAACGTACTTATGCTAAACCAAATTCAAAACAGTGGTTTCCCATGTACATCATGCTGTTAACCGTGATCTATCTGTTACGTGTCGAAATTGCTACAACCCTTTGTGCAAGGCGGTAATGTCAGTGCCAAACACCATTACTTATCATGGGCTAATACGGTGTAAACAGTATCTGCGGCATGGTTATCCGACGTATCGAGCAGTCAATAAGTAAGTATGGACCGGAGATTGGGGAACAGTGGAAACAAGGTCTGCACATTAAGTGTGTCCGGGGCTACCTTGAAATATATCAATAAGCTGGATGACGTTTAATCCCCTATTGTGCCAAGAGGGTAGTAGGAGCTTAATGATGCAGCTGTCACTTGTGTCGTAGCTCTGCGGAGTGTGTGTCACGTCACTACGTCTGTTTTTCTGAGGAGTTAACATGTGCTTTGGTATGATCATGGGTCAATGCTCAATTCCAAAGAGGCGACAGAGGGTTCTCCCTGGTCAAATGAGGGGATGCTTTCAGCCGAGAAAAGAGAGATACCCTAATCAGGTGGAGTTAGAGAGGAGTAGTGTGACCCGGGCGCCCCCCTGCCTCCCATGGGGACTGGTGTCTTGGGGGAGGTTCCCAAGTCAACTCGGGTCTGGTTGTCAGTGCCTCAGCGTAACGGGGAATGATCTTGTTATAACAGGAGAGTATATATTCAATAGTGTTTCAATAGGGTGGTGGAGTGCGGACACTGTGCAGCACCTGGAGCAATACTCGTCGCATGCGGGTATATGATAAATTATCTAGTCGCCTGTCTGTATAGTAGTAAGTGCAGCGATTGTGAAGTTTAGTAGTGATACCCCTTTCCTTAATTATGTACATTGAAATACGTGTTCTAGAGGTAGAGGTGGTGATGATCCGCATGAGCCCAGTCTCCCTTGCTGTTAAGCCGGAAGTGGGGCAGCCAATTTAGTGGTTGAATTGTGTGTGACAGTGTGGTGAATCATTTTGCTAAAAACCAGCTGCGTATCGGGCAAGAGCCCTGTTGAATCGGGCATGCCTCTAACGCTGTGATCGGGCATATTTGTTCGGGACTTCAGTTGTGGTTTGCACCTTTGTGGTATTATATCGTGTAGTACTTTTTCTATGTGCCCCTACGGATCATCACCCCCACCCTCATTGCAATCATAAGCCTAGCGCAGTGATAGTAAGCAGAAAAGAAAAACAAATGAGTATACAAATTTGGAAATATGGAGAGAGCATTACTATTGCTTGTAGATATGATCATTTAACTTCCTCCCCTGTCCTCATTATAAAGCGAGGGGGAGAAGGTATTCAGTACCGGGAAGGATACGTGAGTGGTATGGTCAAGATCGTCAAAGAGGGCCAGCGCTTTTTAAGCCGAAATGACAGTTCTTGTCAGGGTTTGTGGATACTCCCGGTCGCGAAGAGATTGTTGATCCGCAGCTGTCGTTTTTCTCAAAGATCATAGTACAGTGTATTGTCGCTCTTACCGTTCTTGTTGTGGTGTCTGGAGGAAAGTGGGCGAGGTAGGTGTAAACATCCAGGGTTGAGGGAAGTCCGGTTGATCGCAGATAGAGTATGCGCAGCATGTACTAACCAGGGAGAATTCATAACAAAACCTAGTGAAACCTGTGGAACGAATGGGAGAGATGGAAAGGAATTTCCGGGTACTGCACGTTCTGGCGCTGCTGCTCAGCGGTCTCGGCGTGCTCTCCTGGTCTGCGGGGTATTCAGCGGACTGGAGCCGCCATCCATTCCTGGAACTTGGAGACGGTGTCTTGGTTCAGATGGGGAACGCTGCCTCCTGTAGCGGTGCGCTTGAGTGTCCATCGGTTCGTTGTCAGGTGTGAGTTTTCTAGGCGCCGGAGGGCGGAATTCCGCGTACCACTCGGGGACCTCTGTGTAAGGTAAGTCCAGGGTATCGCAGAAATAGCGTAGATCTTCTGGCACTCTGAGCAGTGCTGAGCGGCCTTGATATGTAGCTGAGAGGCCAAAGGGGAATTTCCACCGGTATGCAATAGCTTTGGCACGTAGTACTTCCAGCAGGGGGCGTAATTCTCTGCGTCTTTGCAGAGTAATTGTGGAGAGATCTTGAAAAAGGCGTAAATCTGCGCCGTTATGTGTTAGCTTTGTCGCGGTGCGGGGCTTACGCAGGAGCTCTTCTTTTAGTTGAAAGTCTATGATATGGCAGATTACATCCCTAGGAGGGTCCGCTTCTCTTCCCCGAGGCCTTAAGGCGCGGTGGATGCGTTCCATACCTATGGGAGTGGCGGGGGGTCTATCTAGTAGACCGTTGAAGAAGCGGGAGACCTCTGCCTGTAGTCTGTCTGCTTCGATCGATTCCGGTAGGCAGCGCAGCCGCAAGTTATGACGCCTGCCTCGGTTGTCCAAATCTTCCATGTGTCTATTTAGGTCCCAAAGCTGAAGGGTGTGGGTATCTATTACCTGACATGTACGGCGTAGCACAGTGGAGTGTGTTGTAGTTGTCTTCTCTACTTCCTGGACCCTGCCTGCAATCGCTTGTATGTCGATCTTGAGATCCGTTATCGCGGCTGTTAGGGCCGCCGTGAGGGTACTTTTTATATCCATTGCCACGGAGTGTAGGTCCTGGAGGCTGGGTTGAGAGTGCGGTGTGAGAATGACCGCACCATTGTCTGGGGACGACAGGGTCTCTGATGCTGGGCCTGTTGGCTGAGGTGAGCCTCGTGTGGGCGCCATATTGCCAGAGTGGGAGCGGAACATTTCTGGTATATTTTGGCTGATCCTGCCTGTCAAATCTCGGGGTGACCTGGATCTGGATGCGGAGGAGCTGCGGGAAGACGTTCCCATGTTTTCCTCGAGTTAAGGTCGATGTATAACCTCCGTTGTATTCAGATTATTCTCTCTGTCAGCGGGAGCAGAAGAATTAAGCTGCCATCTTCTCCCGAGGTCAGGCCACGCCCCTGCCTGGCGCTTTTTATTTGTTCTTTGAGGTTCATTATTTCCCTTTCAGATTCCTCTGTTTTCCTTTCCGTCGCTTCTACTCTTTCTAGGAGACTTCCTAAGTCTGCTCTCACCAGGCCTATTTCTAATTTGATTGAATTCTCAAGCTTTTTAAACATCTCACTCAGTTCTTCTTTTAAAAGCATCTGGCCGCTTGTTCTTATTTCCTCCACCTGGCTTATTTCCGCTTCACCTTCCATTATAGAATTCTCCCTGGACTGGGCCTTTTTATCCCCAGTTTTATTTGGGGTTCCCCCTTTTCCCTCCATCTTCGGTCCTCCCTGGGCCCCTTGCTCTCCACTTCTTGGGCTCCCACCTTGGGACATAAACTGTTTTATCGTGCTTCCTGCGACCTTATCCTTGGGGGTTTTAGGTGCTCCCCCTTTTCCTGTTTTGGATGCAGCTTTACTCATCGCTCCCTTCTTTCTTGACCCTCCTGTTGGTTTCCCCAGTTTTGAATCTAGCTTTCTCCCTTCCCCTAAGGGACAAACCTCTTACTGGGGTGTACGACCAAGCAAGGCGTTGTTCTTCCCGTACTGATTACCGGGGGGGGGGGGGTCGCCGCTCTGTGTCGGGTGTCCTGTCTCCTGGTCCCTCCACACACCCGCACCTCTGGGGAATCCCAATCCAAATCTTCCACTTTGGGCTCTTCTATTTATTCTCCCGGCTTTTTATAATATTACCGTCCTCTTTTATTTTCCATGCCCTTTGATTTGCAGTTTTTTTTTTTTTTTTTATATTTAGTCTCTTATTTATTTGATCGATACCCGTAGTATAACTACTTTGTGTTCACTTCCTCTGTATACCTCCTCTCCCTTTATACAGTGGATGGCATTCTCTTGTTTCCCCCTTACAAATGCTAGCAGGTAATTCCCCTCTACACAGCTTAACCCTTCAGATGTTCCAATACCTTTGATTACCGTCCTCTTTTACCTCCTGGTTGTTTGGATTAAACCATATTCCGGGATATCACAGGGAGGAATGGAGCAGGAAAAAAAAAAACAGAGAGAAATCAATCAAATTTTACATTACCATCCTCTAGGCGTCAGTGGGATTCGTTCCTGATCCTCCGTGTTTCAAATGAGAGGTGCGGGGGGGGGATAGGGGGGGAGGGGGGCGCCATCCAAACCTCTTGTGCACGCTGTCATATCCACCTACGGCCACACTCCTTACTTTCGGTTTCGTTTCCTCGATCCGCTCTGCAGCGGCATAAGGAGCTCTTTTTTCCGGTCCCCACTGGGGTACCCTTGCGGCGTGCGGGGGTCTTCCTTTCCCCCTCGTAGGTCAGTGTAGTCCCCTGTACAGCGGCGTCCGAGAGTGCGCTCCTCGGGGATCCTAGGAGAGCCCGCTTCTCCTGCCGGCACTCTCACCTCGCTCCCTCCGTGATGCGCACTACGTCATCACGTTGCCTCTGAGGGATGAAGTTCTAAGGAAACACCAGAGGCTGTGTTGTTTTCACTAATATGTATGCGTATTAAAATTTATACCAATAATAAAGAGGCCATGGCCATTTTATCTCCACCTTTTTTGTTGTTGTTTCTATTCTGCGCTCCTTTGCTGTCTACAGTCCCATGTGCCATGCTCCCATGACAGTCCCTGCAGGGATTATCAGTTGATACACTCCGACAGGATGTTTAGGCTTGGTGTATATCACTAGTAGCTATCACTTTCCTCTCATGGATCCCGGTCACTTCACGTGTGGGCTTGTCAGGCTTCAGGTCAGCAGCCAGTGATCAAAGAGACAGCTGAAATACCCCCTTCAAATTGGAGGAATCCCCTCATGTGCTCACCAACACTATAGGGGATCGTGCTGCGGGGTCCGGGCAGTGATGACGTCAATGCGCTTCGCTGTGTGGTTGCGTAGCTTCATCTGGTCCAGACGAAGCTACGCAACCACACAGCGAAGCGCGTTGACGTCATCACCGCCCGGACACCACAGCATGATCCCCTATAGTGTTGGTGAGCGCACGAGGGGATAAAAGGGGATTCCTCCAATTCGAAGGGGGTATTTCAGCTGTCTCTTTAACCAGTCGCCGACCGCCGCACGCCGATGTATGTCGGCACAAACTGGCCCTCCGCCCGCGGGCAGGCAGGGACGTGCAGGTAAGCCCTTATGCCTGCCCGCAGGCGGAGGGTCCAATCGGACCCCCCCCCTGTGCCTGCGGCAGTCGGATTACCGTCAGGAGCAATCCGAGGTTAGGGGGAGGCCACTGATTCATGGCCACCCCCTCACGATTGCTTCTGGCGAATGAGAATCTTCCTCTGCTGCTGTAATGTAAACAGCGGCAGTGGAAGTGATGTCATTGCTCCTCGTGAAGCCTCTTCGTAACGGCTTCCGAGGAGAGAAGACATCAAGTAATTTTTGCACCAACACTACACTTACAGTAGAACACTCTAGGTACACTTTTTACCCTCGATCACCCCCCAATCACCCCCCTGTACCCTCTGTCACAGTAACACCAATAGCAGTTTTTCTTTCTGATTATTGCATTGGTGTCATTTTGTGACAGTTATAAGTGGTAGGGCAGTTAGTGTTAGGCCTCTTTAGGTCTAGGGTACCCCCCTAACCCCCCCTAATAAAGTTTTAACCCCTTGATCACCCCCGGTCGCCTGTGTCACTAAGCGATAGTTTATCTGATCGCTGTATTAGTGTCACAGGTGACGGCTAGGTAGGGAGGTAAGTATTTAGGTTCGCCGTCAGCGTTTTATAGCATCAGGGACCCCCATATACTACCTAGTAAAGGTTTTAACCCCCTGATAGCCCCCTAGTTAACCCTTTCACGAGTGGTCACCGTAAAAGTGTTACGGGTGACGCCGGTTAGTTAGTTCGTTTTTTATAGTGTCAGGGCACCCGCCGATTATTACCTAATAAAGGTATAATCGCCCGGCGGGTGATATAAGTTAGGTTTTAGGGTCAGATAGGGTCTGCGTCGCCCCAGGCAGCGTCAGGTTAGTGCCAGTACCGCTAACACCCGCACATGCAGCATACACCTCCCTTAGTGGTATAGTATCTGAACGGATCAATATCTGATCCGATCAGATCTATACTAGCGTCCCTAGCAGTTTAGGGTTCCCAAAAATGCAGTGTTAGCGGGATCAGCCCAGATACCTGCTAGCACCTGCGTTTTGCCCCTCCGCCCAGACCAGCCCACCCAAGTGCAGTATCGATCGATCACTGTCACTTACAAAACACTAAACACACATAACTGCAGCATTCGCAGAGTCAGGCCTGATCCCTGCGATCGCTAACAGTTTTTTGGTAGCGTTTTGATACAGTCGCTAATAGTCATGGGGCTTTTTTGCCTGTGAGTCTCACTAGTGTACCACTAAATTTAGAGCCCAAAATGGCAAGTTGAAGGTACACTAGTGAAGAGGCCTACACATTTCTGAGCATGACAGATACTGAAGAGGAAGTCACTGATCTGTCAGATTCAGGCTCAGAATAAGAACCTGTAGACAGCAGCGGCTCCATGACAGATAGCTCTGACGACGGAGTTGTGGTCCCTGCCAAGGTCAGACGCACCAGACCCCAATCCTTCTGGTGAACTGGCAAGCACCAGCGGCCTAGAACACCCTGGTCGTACATCCAGCACTGCAGTAACACTTGGTGATCTGGCGAGTCCCATAAGTGCAGTTCAAGCTGGCGAGGTGGCAAGCACAAGTAGTGTCCTGCTGCCACCAAGAAGACGAACCACAGGCCTGTCGTGCCCATAGTGCCCTTCCTGCTGCATTCGCCAATCCTAATTGGGAACCCACCACTTCTGCAGTACCTGTACTTCCCCCATTCACTGGCCATTCCGGCATTCATGTGGATACAGTTGATTTTACGCCACTTGATTTTTATTCGCTATTTTTCACCGAAGATCTCTGTAGATCTATTGTGGACCAAAGCAATTTGTACGCTGGTCAACACATTCAACCACTATTCCCCAGTCCTCCCTTGCCAGAGATTGGAAACCAATTACGGTTTCCGAATTTAAGATCTTTCTGGGCCTACCCCTCCTCATGGGCATAACCAAAAAGAGTGAGTTGCGGTCATATTGGTCCACTGACCCAATTCACCATATGCCCGTGTTCTCTGCTTCCATGGCCAGGGCACGATATGAGCAGATTTTGCGGTTCATGCACTTCAACAACAATGAACTCTGTCGTCCTCGAGGAAACCCTGGATACGATCGGCTCTACAAAATTCGGCCCCTCGTAAACCACTTCAACCAACGTTTTGCAGACTTGTTTACTCCCCATCAAGTTGTCTGCATTGATGAATCCCTGATTAAGTTTTCTGGCCGCTTGTCATTCAAACAGTACCTTCCCAGCAAGTGTGCCAGATATGGGGTCAAGATGTATAAGCTCTGTGACAGGGCCACAGGCTATACATGTAGTTTTATGGTTTACGAGGAAAGAGATAGTCACGTAGAGCCGACAAACTGCCCTGACTACATAGAAAGCGCTGGTAAGATTGTGTGGGACTTGGTGTCACCCTTATTCGGAAAGGGGTACCATTTGTATGTGGACAATTATTACACGAGCGTGCCACTTTTTAGTCACTTGTTTGATCATCAGATTGGAGCATGTGGCACCGTGCGATCTAATCGCTGGGGCTTTCCCCAGCGGCTTGTAGATTCCCATATTAGGCTGGGGGAGAGAGCCTACTTGAAGTTTAATAACTTGCTCGCTATGAAGTGGAGGGATAATAAGAATGTTTTTGTTCTTACCTCCCTTCATGCAGACAGGACTGTCCAAATTACTACGGTGACTGGTGTTGTGGAGAAACCCCTCTGTGTCCACGAATATAACCAAAATATGGGAGGAGTGAACCTCAACGACCAGTTGTTGGCGCCGTGCCTAGTAGCCCGTAAGACCAGACGCTGGTATAAAAAAGTGTCTGTATACTTATTTTAATTGGCTTTGCTGAACGCTTATGTGCTATACAGAGCTTCAGGACGGACTGGATCCTTCCTTAAATTCCAGGAAGAGATCGTCAGAGCCCTTCTGTTTCCAGACGGTGCTCCACCTCACCTTCCCCAACCAAATGCCATGAGAGGCATTTCCCTTATGTCCTCCCGAGTACCCCTACCCAACGAGCCCCCCAAAGAAAATGTTGTGTCTGTAGAAAGCACAGATATAGGCGTGACACCCACTATTATTGTTCCTCCTGTCCTGACAATCCTGGTCTTTGCATTGGTGAATGTTTTGAGCACTACCATACACCAGTTGAGTTTTAGCGTAAGTTACAGCATTGCACAGACTAGGCACACTTTCACAGGGTCTCCCAAGATGCCATCGCATTTTGAGAGACCCGAACCTGGAACCGGTTACAGTTACAAAAGTTACAGTTATAAAAAAAGTTTAAAAAAAAAAAAAGAAAAGAAAAGTAAAAAAATAAAAATACACAAAAAAAATATAAAATAAAAAACCAAAAATAGTTGTCGTTTTATTGTTCTCTCTCTATTCTCTCTCTATAGTTCTGCTCTTTTTTACTGTATTCTATTCTGCAATGTTTTATTGTTACTATGTTTTATCATGTTTGCTTTTCAGTTATGTAATTTTTTATACTTTACTGTTTACTGTGTTTTATTGTTAACCATTTTTTTGTTTTTTAGGTACGCCATTCAGCTGCAGCGTGGATTTATTTATCTTGACAGCAACAGCGTTTGCTCCCACGATACATAAAGCCGTGACTCCAGCGCTGTCAGAGGTGATTTCACCACGACAGTTTTAAAAAAAGAGCATATATGCCGAAGCATGGGGGCAGCAGGGGTGGAGGAGCGATTTGCTCCTACCTTTTGCGGGTGGATGCCCCCATGCTTCAGCATATATATATTTTAGGCACAGGTTGCGTTAAAAAATGTTTTCTTTTTTACTATGTTTTTATTGTATTTGAATTGCAGGTATGGTAAGTCTTACTGTTATACTGTAATGTTACTTTGTTTTATTGTTAACCATCATTTGGTTAGCAGGTACGCCATTCAGTTGTAGCGCGGATTTATTTATCTTGACAGCAACAGCGTTTGCTCCCACGATACATAAAGCAGTGACTCCGGTGCTGTAGGGGGTGATTTCACCACCACAGTTAAAAAAAAGAGCATATATGCCGAAGCAGGGGCGGAGGAGCGATTTGCTCCTAACTTTTGGGGCGGATGCCCCCATGCTTCGGCATATATAAATGGTGCATGTATGCCCATCATTAGAAGTGGGTGGATGAAGGGCGGTATTCTAATGGTGGGCATACCCACCGATCAATCTCTTTTTTTCGTTCAGCCCACAGGCTGCATGAAAAAAAAGATTACAACATATGCCCAACAAGGACCAGCAACGTACTGGTATGTTGCTGGACTTTGAGTGGTTATACCAGAATGATGCCTGCAGGTTTAGATATCATCTTGGTATCATTCTTTTCAGCCAGTGGTTGGCTTTCATGTAAAAGCAATCCTAGCAGCTAATTAGCATCTATACTGCTTTTACAAGCAGTGGGAGGGAATGTCTCCCCCTCCCACCGTCTTCCATGGTTTTCTCTGGCTCTCCTGTCCCAACAGGGAACCCGAGAATGCAGCCGGTGATTCAGCCAGCTGACCGTAGATCTGATCAGAGACCAGAATGGCTCCAATCATCTCTATGGCCTAAGAAACCGGAAGCTACGAGCATTTCATGACTTGGATTTCACCGGATGTAAACAGCGCCATTGGGAAATTGGGAAAGCATTTTATCACACCGATCTTGGTGTGGTCAGATGCTTTGAGGGCAGAGGAGAGATCTAGGGTCTAATAGACCCCATTTTTTCAAAAAAGAACCTATTGCTATCATAGGGGATATTTACATTCACTGAGATAACAATAAAAATTATAAAAAAAAAAAAATGAAAGGAACAGTTTAAAAATAAGATAAAAAAGCAAAAGAAATAATAAAGAAAAAAAAAAAGCACAGCTGCTCCCCCTGCTCTCGCGCAAAGCGAACGCAAGCATCGGTCTGGGGTCAAATGTAAACAGCAATTGCACCATGCATGTGAGGTATCACCACGAAGGTAAGATCTAGGGAAGTAATTTTAGCAGTAGACCTCCTCTGTAAATCTAAAGTGGTAACCTGTAAAGGCTTTTAAAGGCTTTTAAAAATGTATGTAGTTTGTCGCCACTGCACGTTTGTGCGCAAATTTAAAGCATGTCGTGTTCGGTATCCATGTACTCTGCCTAAGATCATCTTTTTTATCTCATCAAACATTTGGGCAATATAGTGTGTTTTAGTGCATTAAAATTAAAAAAAGTGTGTTTCTTCCTAAAAAAATGTGTTTGAAAAATCGCTGCGCAAATACTGTGTGAAAAAAAAAATTAAACACCCACCATTTTAATCTGTAGGGCCTTTGCTTTAAAAAAATATATAATGCTTGGGGGTTCAAAGTATTTTTCTTGCAAAAAAAATATTTTTTCACGTAAACCATAAGTGTCAGAAAGGGCTTTGTCTTCAAGTGGTTAGAAGAGTGGGTGATGTGTGACATAAGCTCCTAAATGTTGTGCATAAAATGCCAGGACAGTTCAACCCCCCCCCCCCCCCAATGACCCAATTTTGGAAAGTAGACACCCCAAGCTATTTGCTGAGAGGCATGTCGAGTCCATGGAATATTTTATATTGTGACACAAGTTGCGGGAAAAAGACAATTTTTTTTTTTTTGCACAAAGTTGTCACTAAATGATATATTGCTCAAACATGCCATGGGCATATGTGAAATTACACCCCAAAATACATTCTGTTGCTTCTCCTGAGTACAGGGGTACCACATGTGTAAGACTTTTTGGGGGCCTAGCCGCGTACGGACCCCGAAAACCAAGCACCACCTTCAGGGTTTCTAAGTGTGTAAATTTTTGATTTCACTCCTCACATCACTATCCTATCACAGTTTCGGAGGCCATGAAATGCCCAGATGGCACAACCCCCCCCCCCCCAAATGACCCCATTTTGGAAAGGAGACACCCCAAGCTATTTGCTGAGAGGTATGGTGAGTATTTTGCTTTTTGTCACAAAGTTTTGAAAATTGAAAAAAGAAAAAAAAATACATTTTTCTTTTCTTTCTTCATTTTCAAAAACAAATCAGAGCTGCAAAATACTCACCATGCCTCTCAGCAAATTGCTTGGGGTGTCTACTTTCCAAAATGGGGTCATTTGGGGGGGGTATGTGCCATCTTGGCATTTTATGGCCCTCAAAACTGTGATAGGTAGTGAGGAGTGAAAAAATAAAATTTACGCCCTTAGAAATCCTGAAGGCGGTGATTGGTTTTTGGGGCCCCGTACGCAGCTAGGCTCCCAAAAAGTCCCACACATGTGGTATCCCCATACTCAGCAGAAGCAGCAGAATATATTTTGGGGTGTAATTCCACAATTTGAGCAATATATCGTTTAGTGACAACTTTGTGCAAAAAAAAAAAAGTTTGTCATTTTCCCGCAACTTGTGGCAAAATATAAAATATTCCATGGACTCAACATGCCTCTCAGCAAATAGCTTGGGGTGTCTACTTTCCAAATGGGGTCATTTGGGGGGGGGGGGTTGTGCCATCTGGGCATTTTATGGCCTTCAAAACTGTGATAGGTAGTGAGGAGTGAAATCAAAAATTTACGACCTTAGAAATCCTGAAGGCGGTGATTGGTTTTCGGGGCCCTGTACGCGGCTAGGCTGCCAAAAAGTCCCACACATGTTTTATCCCCGTACTCAGGAGAAGCAGCAGAATGTATTTTTGGGTGAAATTCCACATATGTCCATGGCCTGTGTGCACAATATATCATTTAGTGACAACTTTGTGCAAAAAAAAAAAGTTTGTCATTTTCCCGCAACTTGTGGCAAAATATAAAATATTCCATGGACTCAACATGCCTCTCAGCAAATAGCTTGGGGTGTCTACTTTCCAAATGGGGTCATTTGGGGGGGGGGGTTGTGCCATCTGGGCATTTTATGGCCTTCAAAACTGTGATAGGTAGTGAGGAGTGAAATCAAAAATTTACGACCTTAGAAATCCTGAAGGCGGTGATTGGTTTTCGGGGCCCCGTACGCGGCTAGGCTGCCAAAAAGTCCCACACATGTTTTATCCCCGTACTCAGGAGAAGCAGCAGAATGTATTTTTGGGTGAAATTCCACATATGCCCATGGCCTGTGTGCACAATATATCATTTAGTGACAACTTTGTGCAAAAAAAAAAAAGTTTGTAATTTTTCCGCAACTTGTGGCAAAATATAAAATATTCCATGGACCCAACATGCCTCTCAGCAAATAGCTTGGGGTGTCTACTTTCCAAAATTGGGTTATTTTTCAGGGGTTTGTGCCATCTTAGCATTCTATGGCCTTCAAAACTGTGATAGGTAGGAGTGAAATCAAAAATTTACGCCCTTAGAAATCCTGAAGGTGGTGCTTGGTTTTCGGGGACCCGTAGGCGGCTAGGCTCCCAAGAAGTCCCACACATGTGGTATCCCCGTACTCAGGAGAAGCAGCAGAATGTATTTTGGGGTGCAATTCCACATATGCCCATGGCATGTTTGAGCAATATATCATTTAGTGACAACTTTGTGCAAAAAAAAAAAGTTTGTCTTTTTCCCGCAACTTGTGGCAAAATATAAAATATTCCATGGACTCAACATGCCTCTCAGCAAATAGCTTTGGGTGTCTACTTTCCAAAATGAGGTCATTTGGGGGGGTTTATGTCATCTTGGCATTTTATGGCCTTCAAAACTGTGATAGGTAATGAGGAGTGAAATCAAAAATTTACGACCTTAGAAATCCTGAAGGCAGTAATTGGTTTTCGGGGGGCCCGTACGCGGCAAGGCTCCCAAAAAGTCCCACACATATGGTATCCCCGTACTCAGGAGAAGCAGAAAAATGTATTTTGGGGTGCAATTCCACATATAACCATGGCATGTGTGAGCAATATATCATTTAGTGACAACTTTTTGTAAAATAATTTTTTTTTTGTCATTATTCAATCACTTGGGACAAAAAAATAATATATTCAATGGGCTCAACATGCCTCTCAGCTATTTTCTTGGGGTGTCTACTTTCCAAAATGGGGTCATTTGGGGGGGTTTGTACTGCCCTGCCATTTTAGCACCTCAAGAAATGAGATAGGCAGTCATAAACTAAAAGCTGTGTAAATTCCAGAAAATGTACCCTAGTTTGTAGACGCTACAACTTTTGCGCAAACCAATAAATATACGTTTTTTTTACTTTTTTTTACCAAAGACACGTGGCTGAATACATTTTGGCCTAAATGTATGACTAAAATTGAGTTTATTGGACTTTTTATAACAAAAAGTAGAAAATATCATTTATTTTCAAAATTTTCGCTCTTTTTCCGTTTATAGTGCAAAAAATAAAAACCGCAGAAGTGATCAAATACCATCAAAAGAAAGCTCTATTTGTGGGAAAAAAAGGACGCAAATTTCGTTTGGGTACAACATTGCATGACCGCTCAATTAGCAGTTAAAATGACGCAGTGCCAAATTGTTAAAAGTGCTCTGGTCAGGAAGGGGGTAAAACCTCCTGGGGCTGAAGTGGTTAAACACCGGCTGCTGACCTGACAAGCCTGACAAGCCCACACGTGAAGTGACCAGGATCCATGAGAGGAAAGTGGTAGCTACTAGTGATATACACCAAGCCTAAACATCCTGTCGGAGTGTATCGACTCATAATCCCTGTGGGGTCTGTCATGGGAGCATGGCACATTCCTTGTGCAAATACCAGCCGATGGGTATGGAATGAGGACTGAAGATCAAGGATCTAAGGGGAGCGGTAAAGTACCGCCTAAGTACTGATGCACTAATTTGAGACTGTATTTAATCTTAGCTGTCTATACTAATACCAGTCCCCACAATCAGCCTCCGTGACTTCTATCCCATCTCCTTTCTTCCCACTTGATCATTAGCACCCACATCTTCTGATGATTGGTACAAGCTTATGATTTTTTATCGCAGTTGCGGCTTAAGAGACACACTGATCCATGGGTGCTACCCTCTGAAGAGTTACCTCTGAAGAGTTACCAACAGCTCTTCCCCAGTACCTGAGTAATACTATTCAGAATTAGTCTCCTCACTAGTCCTTGACGTATCAGGCCCGGAAACCAGGATCACATTCAACCAGGAGGACATTATTGCTCTACTCCAAATTGAGACACCTAATCTGATCTTAGCAGCCCCCATTACCTCCTCCTTAGGTGGCATTGATCCCATCCTTCCCCAGCTCGAGCCTCCAAGGGGTTGACAATTAGATGCACCTCCTACATACATTGTGATACATATGACAATACAGCAACTGCTGTGGGGGTGCCTCCTGTGTCAATTAACTTGGCATCCAGGCATTTCTGTTTATTGTTTTCTGTTATAGTCTGTGTTTATGTGTCCTTGACACAGCATGCATACTCTGCACTGCTAAGCATATTTTATGCTCAATGGAGCGCTGGGCTGTGGAGGGGGTGGTTCTGCTGGCTCAGCCTCCCAATGGCTCGCCGAGGGGTTGAGCCAGGTGTCGGTCCAGGCGGATCACGACTTCTATTGGTGTGATGACGTGGTGCCTGGACTGACTTCTGTGACGTCAGCAGAGAGCGGACTTCAGCCCGCTCTCTGCTGAAAACGAGTCACAGTAGTGCAAAACGACTCCTGTGATCCATAGGAGAAGTACCGCTAAACAAGCTTTAGCTATATTTCTTCTTTAAATCCCTCATTGAGTATGTAACATACCAATTGGGCTCAAGAGAAAAAAGGAATGTACTGTAAAATGCACAAATGTGAGAATTTTGAAGATAAAGTGCAGTCTTTTTACCTTCCAGGCCCAGGGCAGAAGGGTCTGCAGATAAGCTTTAATTTATAGTGTGAACCTCTGTGCTCTCTAATGAAAAGTAAAGGGGTGGGTCGAACATTGTAAAACATATATCAGCAGTGATAACAGGAAAACGAAGGAAAAATGAAAATAGAAAGAAGACAAGAGAGTTGAGATGGAATAATAGAGCAAGAAAAACGGTCTTGATGTTGCTCTACCTGGTGTGCATCCTGATCCCGCGTCCGCACCCCTGACACAGTCTGGTGATTGTAAGAAACATAACCAGAGATTCCAGGTATTTTCAAGCTGGACTTGCCTGTCTCCAAAAATACTGGCTAGCTTCTCATAAAGCATGAAATTTTACTTTTAGCTGTGCCTATATTAACAGTAGGCAATTTCCATGCTTTTGCTAAAGAAATCTTTGCCGCCAAGAATGTGAAAAAGATTTAGGATTGTTTATGGGAATGTCTACAACTGGTTAATTCAAAAGTGCTGTTTTAGCATTATTATCAATTATTGAGTGTATCAAAGTACCCAGGTCTTGTTTATGCAAGGGTATGCAGGATGGGTAGGAGAAGGGGTAAGGAAACATGTTTAAGAATAGTTATAGTTAAAGTGATCGTAAAAGTCTTGTTTTTTTTGTATAAAAATAAAATACATTTTATACTTCAGTGGTTTTGCACAGATTAGCCCAGATCCTCCTCTTCTCGGGTCCCTCTTTGGTGCTTCTGGCCCCTCCCTCCTGTTGAGTGCCCCCACAGCAAGCAGCTTGCTATGGGGGCACCGAGCTAAATCACAGCTCCCTGTGTCCATTCAGACATGGAGCCGCAGCCTGGCCTCGTCCCCTTTCTTTGATTGACAGCAGCGGGAGGCAATGGCACCGTGCTGCTGTCTCAGCCAATGAGGAGGGGAGTCCCGGGCAGACGAAAAACTCCTACAACATCGTTGGATCTAGATGGACCTCAGGTAAGGATTGGGGGGCTGAGGGGGGCTGCTGCACACAGAAGGCTTTTTATCTTAATGCATAGATAAAAAGCCTGCCTTTACAATCACTTTAAGCTTTTCTTCCACTTTAAAACTTGCAGTGCTGGAGCCCACTAAAATAATACTTTTTTCAGTTGATTGGAGTTGGGCTTTAAAGGTTGAGAGGTCTGTAAAATGAATCATTACTGTGATATAAGAATCAAGGACTTCTTACATGAATGGTCTGTATGACTCCAAACAGTCAGATCACTGGGAAGCGTGTTCTGTTTAATTTTGTCTTGCCACTTATTTTTTAAGAATTGTAAAACGCATCTGTTCTTTTTTCATTATATTTTTGACAAAGGCCTCTTGATCTTTCCTTTTGTCACAGTAACACAAGTTCAGAGTATTTTAATTACTAATTGTACATTAACAAGAAGAGCTTGGTTAGATCAGAATGCTAAGTCTAAACATTTCATTTGCATATTTATTCAATTGAATATGTGTATCATTCTGACTAAAACAGTGTATTTTTTGTTTTATTGGCATATGTTTTGTTTTGAAGGGCCACTATATTATTTTATATTTACAAAGCTGAGGTGTTCTTTTCCCTCTACCCTGTGTTTATTGTTTTTGACTTGTATTAGTTTACCCTTTGCCATCATCTTAGTGTGGCATGTAATTTCTTACAGTCTGGTTTAGTCCAGTGCAATACTTGTTTGGCATTTGTTTTTCGTGGTATTTTTGGAAACTGGGATGCTGTCCCATTGTATGTAGACTTCTAGACTACCTGATGACATTGCCTGTCTAAATTCCTTGGTTTGTGCCCTGCAGTCTGAAATCAGGAGGTTGTCCAGTGGCAGCCATTCCTCTGTCTTCATACTAAGAAGACCCAACAGTCATTGCAAGGACTATCTTTCTGCAAAAAAGTGGAGGGGTATGCCTGTATATCAAAAATGATGTACAAGTGAATGTGAGAGATGACATTACTAAGGGAGCAAGGGAGGAGGTGGACTCCTTATGGGTAGAGCTACAAAGGGAGGAAACGAATGCCCTGTACACACGATCGGAAATTCCACCTGCAAAAGTTCGATGAGAGCTTTTCATCGGAAAACATTCGTCACGCTGGAAATTCAGATCTTTTAATGCAGCGCATTCTTTTGTTCTTTTAGAATGCTAGAAGAATGAAATTGTTTTGCTGCTCATAGTCACACAGAGTTCTGACAAACTTATTTTTTTATTATTTTCGTGATCTCCTGAGTAATCTTTTTTGTTTTTAAAGCCAGATCTCCATAATAATGTTTAGAATTGTTTTTTATAGTCATCTTTTTTTTTAATCAGGAACTCCTTTTTTTTTATTATTTTTAAATTATTTTCTAGTGATCTCCATTTTTTTTTTTTTGTGTGTGTCAAGTTTCCACAACAACATTATTATCTTGTATTTTTAAAGCTCAAGGAGGTTGGTTGGTGTCCCTTGTTAATTAGACATTGTATTTTTTAAATGTACCTGCCTACTCACAAACAAACTGTCCTATTTGAAGAAAAACACATAGGCAAGTATTTTCATATAAAAAATCTTCATTTATTCTGGCTCATAACAAAATAAAGAGGAAGGCAACGCTTGAGAAACTGCATGAATTTGCGAAGTCTTTGTACCCCAGGGCACACATCAACTCTTTGTAACTAAAAATTGGTAGCCTGAGAAATCCATATAATAGGGAGCACAATCTGGTCCAGGACTCCCAGAGATCAGGAACAGCAACAGATGACATTTATGTCCCCAGGCTGTGGTACTACCACAGCCTGCATCTTCTGTCAGACCAAACTGAGCCCAGGCCATCACTTTCTTGTCTTCCCTGCAGCCTTCCCTCCACGCTTCCCTGCATCCTTTCCTGCAGCCTTCCTTGGAGGCTGTGGCCCTGAAGGTGGACTTGTGGCAGGAGGAGGAGGACGGGCAAGCACAAATACAGTGGGGACGGAACGTATTCAGACCCCCTTAAATTTTTCACTCTTTGTTATGTTGCAGCCATTTGCTAAAATCATTTAAGTTCATTTTTTTCCTCATTAATGTACACACAGCACCCAATATTGACAGAAAAACACAGAATTGTTGATATTTTTGCAGATTTATTTAAAAAGAAAAACTGAAATATCACATGGCCTAAGTATTCAGACCCTTTGCTCAGTATTTATTAGAAGCACCCTTTTGATCTAATACAGCCATGAGTCTTTTTGGGAAAGATGCAACAAGTTGTCTAGATGTGTTTGAAACTAGAAAGAATTGCAAACTTGATTCAGTGTAATGTAAGGAGAGGAAACTCAGCAGCTGTTTACACATCTGGACTCAGGAGCACTAGTGTTGGACACCAGAACAAAATTTTTAGGGTGTTCCACACAGGTACTCCAGTGGATACTTGGGGTGTCTCCATGTGTGAAACCTGTCCAAAAAAGGTAAGTATTCCAGCTTTGGTAAGGGAAAAAATCATGTCTTCAGCTTGGAACTCTGCCAAAACAGACAATTGTACGACACTTCCAAGCTGTCAGGGACCTGTCAACACCAGACCGGCGCATGTGCGTACGCCAATGCGCCGACGCGCTCCTGCTCAGGCAATCCAGCAATCTCCAGCTGTTGCCGTGCATCAGCGCGGCGCTCAGGCGCGCGGGTGCGTGGCGCGTGTGTGTACGCACGCGGGTGCGTGCACGCGTACGCGCGCGCGTTCGCATTAGCGCCGTTTTGGCGCCAAGAGATGCATAAAAGTTCTCCTGTTCCAGGAATGCGCTGCTGTTTCGTCTCAGCTCTGTGGATCTGCTTAACCTGTACCTGATTGTTTGATTTCCTGTTGACCCGGCTTGTCTGACCATTCCTCCTTCTCCAATCCGACCCGGCCTGCCTGATTCTGCTACTGCATCTACCAATACCGTTGCCGACCTCTGCCTGCCTACCTACTCTGCCTCTGCCTACTGTATTAACCGCCTTGCTACCTGCTGACCCGGACTGTTTGACCTTGCTTGTGCCTGCCGTTTGTCTGCTGTGCTGTTGCACTCTCAGCTCCAGCGACTTCTGCATCTGCATCTTCAGTGCTGCAGCCTGCTGCTTCCTGTCATCTCCTTACCTGCAGTCCAGCCATCCCTGGAGGGATCTCTACTCTGCTCCAGCATCAGAGCCTTCATCTCAAGCAGGCACTCCTACCCCACTGTGCTCTCGAGACCACTGTCCCCACTCCAGTGGCTCTTGAACCAGCGTTGTATGAGAGGTCTTCTCCTACAAGTCAGGCTCACTACCAGGTACCTGGTAGCGCAGACACGCAGTGGAACGACGCGGCCCTGCGTCATCAGTTCCGCATGGGCCTATCTGAAGGCCTAAAAGATGAACTTGCTCGAGTTGGCATACCAGACACTCTTGAAGCATTGATTTCCTTGGCTATCCAGATTGATCGTCGTCTTCGAGAACGTCGATCCGAGCGCTCTGCCCAGCAAACCCGCCCGGCCTGGATGACAGCACGAGCTCCGGTTCCTGCAGCACGTTACTTACCTTCATCCAGTATGAATCCAGTCAACACCACGACCGACACTTCGGAACCCATGCAGCTAGGACTAATGCGACCTGCTTTGTCCCCTGAAGAACGAGCACGTCGTCGTCAACTTAACCTATGCCTCTATTGCGGTGGAACTGGTCACTATGTCCATAATTGCCCAGTCAAGATAAGTAAGTGCTCATCCTCTATGTCCACCAATCTCTCTGCTTTGTCTGCCAACTCTACCCACCTTGCCATTCCTCTCTCGTTACAGCTCCAGGAAGAGATAATTCCAGTCAACGCCATCATTGACTCGGGAGCTTGCAGCTGCTTTATTGACTTGACTTTTGCCAGCCAACATAACATCCCATTACGGACTAAAACCCATGGACTTTCTGTTTTCTTAGCTGATGGCTCCCGCATTAGATCTGGACAAGTAATTCAGGAAACTCTTCCCTTGCCTGCTACCACTTCTTCTCAACATAAGGAACTGCTGACCCTCGATGCCATTACATCTCCTCTTTTTCCAATTATCTTGGGCATTCCCTGGCTTCAAGCCCACAATCCGCACATCAACTGGGTCTCTGGAGAAGTAAAGTTTGTATCATGCTACTGTCAGGAACACTGTCTGGTGGGAGACCCCGACTCTTCAGCTACTCTGCTATGCCTTGACACTGACCAGAAACTATGCCAGTCCATACCTAAACATTACCATGAGTTCATCGATGTTTTTAGTAAGAAGGGGGCAGACTCTCTTCTGCCTCATCGCCCCTACGACTGCCCAATTGAGTTGTTGCCAGGATCCGAGATCCCATTCGGACGTATCTTCCCTTTATCGGAGAAGGAGCAAGAGGCTCTAAAAACATATGTTGATGAGAACTTGGCTAAGGGGTTCATCCGCCACTCAACTTCCCCAGCAGGGGCCGGAATATTTTTTGTCACCAAGAAGGACAAGACCCTTCGCCCGTGTATAAATTACCGGGAACTGAACAAAATTACGGTTAAAAATCGGTATCCCCTACCCCTGATACCTGAACTGTTCCAAAAGTTAAGGACTGCGGTTATCTTTACTAAACTCGATCTAAGAGGGGCCTACAATCTGATCCGTATTCGGGCCGGGCATGAGTGGAAAACAGCTTTTCGGACCCGATTCGGGCACTACGAATACTTGGTTATGCCCTTCGGACTCTGCAACGCCCCTGCGACCTTCCAACACCTGATTAACGATGTTCTCAGGGACTTTCTAGACGTGTTTGTGATCGCATACCTGGATGATATCTTGATCTTTTCTGAATCTCTTGATCTGCATCGAGAACATGTCTGCAAGGTGTTGGGTCGCCTCCGTTTACACAGACTTTATGCAAAGGCAGAGAAATGCGAGTTTGAGCAACAAAGCATCCAATTTCTGGGACTAATAATCTCTCCAACAGGCATTAAAATGGATCCCCAGAAAGTATCCGCTGTGCTGGACTGGCCGGTACCCCTAGACAAGAAGGGAATTCAGCGGTTTATCGGGTTTGCAAACTTTTATAGAAAATTTATCAGGGGATTCTCGGCCATAATTGCACCCATCACGCAGTTTACCAAACAGAATGCCCGTTTCTCCTGGAACCAATCAGCCCAAGATGCCTTTGAGAATCTCAAAAAACTGTTTACCTCGGCCCCAATCCTCAGCCATCCTGAACCGTCACTACCGTTCATTTTGGAGGTTGACGCTTCTGAAATAGCGGTGGGTGCAATACTATCACAACGAAGGGGCAGCAAAGACCTAATGCATCCTGTGGGGTTTTTCTCCCGTAAACTTTCTCCCGCGGAGAAGAACTACGATGTTGGCGACCGGCAGCTCCTCGCTATTAAAACTGCTCTGGAAGAATGGAGATACCTGTTGGAGGGAGCTGTGCATCCGGTACTAATATACACTGACCACAAAAACCTAGAGTACTTGAGATCTGCTAAACGCCTGAAGCCTCGGCAAGCCCGCTGGGCCCTGTTTTTCTCCTGTTTTTGTTTTCATATAACTTACCGGCCAGGCTCAAAAAATATCAAACCGGATGCATTATCACACATGCATGACAACCCGAAGGACTCATCCATTCCTGACACCATCCTGCCCGCAAACAATTTTCTACTCTTGCAAACGGATCTGCTCTCTCAGATTAAACAAGCATCCACTGAGTCATCTAGGCCTACAGGGATTACTCTGACATCCAGAGATGGATTGCTATGGAAGGGGAGTCAAATTTTTGTCCCTGAGGAAGTCCGGATCAAGCTCTTGACGCTTCTGCATGATCATCCACTAGCAGGCCATTTTGGAACTTGTGCAACGCACATTCTAGTGGCCCAATCTGAAGGACTTTTGTGAGAAATATGTCAGTTCCTGCCCTACCTGCACCCAGAATAAGACGTCTAGAAATCGAGCTTGGGGTCTGTTGATTTCCATGGACATTATAGTAGAGCTTCCATGTTCTGACGGGTGTTCAGCCATCTTTGGGGTGGTCGATCGCCTAACCAAGATGGCCCACTTCCTTCCATTAAGGGGAACTCCATCTGCTATTGAAACCGCCCGCATATTCATTAAGGAAATCATCAGACTACATGGAGTACCTGCAAGCATAGTTTCAGACAGAGGGGTACAATTCACCTCACATTTTTGGAGAGCCCTGTGTGAAATCCTAAAAATTGAACTGGCCTTGTCCTCGGCTTATCATCCCCAAACTAATGGGCAGACAGAGAGGACCAATCAGACTCTTGAACAGTATATCAGATGCTTTACTTCATTCACACAGGATGATTGGGTGTCCCTGCTACCCTTAGCAGAATTTGCATACAACAATGCCAAACATTCAGCCACCGGTCAATCCCCTTTTTTCACCAATTATGGCTTCCATTTAACCTTTCTACCCGATTTCCTTGCAGAATCCTCAGTTCCGGCAGTGCAGAATACAGTGGATTTCCTCAACCACAACAACCAGCTGTTGCAAGAGGCGGTGTCCAAGGCCCAGGCGGACAGCAAGAAAGCCTTCGATCGAAGAAGAAGAGGAGAGTTGAAGCTACAACTTGATGATCAGGTATGGCTTTCTACTACCAATATCAAGTTAGCATGTCCATCTAAGAAGCTGGCACCTAGGTTTATGGGACCTTTTCCGGTTAAGAGAAAAATTAATGAAGTGTCTTATGAATTGACTTTGCCTGATTCCCTCAAGATTCACCCAGTATTTCATGTGTCTCTGCTCAAACCTGCTATACCTGATCCCTTCCCCGATAAAGGAACTAGACCTCCTGAACCCGTCTTAGTAGATGGAAGCGAGGAATTTGAGGTTGAGGCTATTCTTGACTGTAGAAGAAGACAAGGACAAAATCAATTTCTCATTAAATGGAGAGGTTACGGCCCAGAAAGTAACTCATGGGAACCAGACAGCAATGTGCACGCCAGGCGTTTAGTCCGCGCTTTCTTCTCTGCCCATCCTGAGAAAAGAAGGCGTATGGGCATCCGGAGGCTGCCCTTTGGAGGGGGGCAATGTCAGGGACCTGTCAACACCAGACCGGCGCATGTGCGTACGCCAATGCGCCGACGCGCTCCTGCTCAGGCAATCCAGCAATCTCCAGCTGTTGCCGTGCGTCAGCGCGGCACTCGGGCGCGTGCGGGTGCGCGGCGCGTGTGTGTACGCGCGCGTTCGCATTAGCGCCGTTTTGGCGCCAAGAGGTGCATAAAAGTTCTCCTGTTGCAGGAATGCGCTGCGGTTTCGTCTCAGCTCTGTGGTTCTGCTTAACCTGTACCTGATTGTTTGATTACCTGTTGACCCGGCTTGTCTGACCATTCCTCCTTCTCCAATGCGACCCGGCCTGCCTGATTCTGCTACTGCATCTACCAATACCGTTGCCGACCTCTGCCTGCCTACCGACTCTGCCTCTGCCTACTGTATTAACCGCCTTGCTACCTGCTGACCCGGACTGTTTGACCTTGCTTGTGCCTGCCGTTTGTCTGCTGTGCTGTTGCACCCTCAGCTCCAGCTCCAGTGACTTCTGCATCTGCATCTTCAGTGCTGCAGCCTGCTGCTTCCTGTCATCTCCTTACCTGCAGTTCAGCCATCCCTGGAGGGATCTCTACTCTGCTCCAGCATCAGAGCCTTCATCTCAAGCAGGCACTCCTACTCCACTGTGCTCTCGAGACCACTGTCCCCACTCCAGTGGCTATTGAACCAGCGTTGTATGAGAGGTCTTCTCCTACAAGTCAGGCTCACTACCAGGTACCTAACACAAGCAATGTTTCATATTCCTATTTCTGGCCTCAAATATCTGTGTGCTAAGTTTACCTTTTGTGTCATTCACATAAGGGAGAAAAGACTCGGGACGTCTGAGGACACCAGGAACCCCCCCACCTCCGAAAAAAGGGGAACAGAGGACACCACAACCCCAGGATGTGGAGGGAGGAGAGGTGGAAGAAGTGGTTGAAATTGTCACCACAACAGGTCAGTGTCTGACACCACAGATTTAGGTAATAGAGGTATGCCTGCATAATTATAATACATGGTGTGTATTTTTTCCTTTAGGTGATGTGCATGTTGTGGAAGAACAATCTCCTCATTTCACCAGCGACTAGTAGGGATGAGCCGAACACCCCCCGGTTCGGTTCGCACCAGAACCCGCGAACGGACCGAAAGTTCGCACGAACGTTAGAACCCCATTGACGTCTATGGGACTCGAACGTTCGAAATCAAAAGTGCTCATTTTAAAGGCTAATTTGCATGGTATTGTCCTAAAAAGGGTTTGGGGACCCGGGTCCTACCCCAGGGGACATGTATCAATGCAAAAAAAACTTTTAAAAACGGCCGTTTTTTCGGGAGCAGTGATTTTAATGATGCTTAAAGTAAAAAAAAAAAAGTGAAATATTCCTTTAAATATCGTACCTGGGGGGTGTCTATAGTATGCCTGTAAAGTGACGCGTGTTTCCCATGTTTAGAACAGTCCCTGCACCAAATGTCATTTTTAAAGGAAAAAATCTCATTTAAAACTGCTTGCGGGTTTAATGTCATGTCGGGTCCTGGCAATATGGATGAAAATCAGTGAGACAAACGGCATGGGTACCCCCCAGTCCATTACCAGGCCCTTTGGGTCTTGTATGGATATTAAGGGGAACCCCGCACCCAAATTAAAATAAGGAAAGGTCCCTATATACTCTGAACAGCAGTATACAGGCGGTGCAAACAAGACAGGGACTGTAGGTTTGTTGTTAAGTAGAATCTCTTTGTAATTTTGAACATTTTTAATGTGTTTAGCTCCAGCCAAAAAATCTTTTCTAAGCTTTTTGGAAAACATAGGGAAGGGTTATCACCCCTGTGACATTTGTTTTGCGTCTTTCCTCCTCTTCAGAAGATTTCACCTCACTTTTTTGTCCCAATGAAAAATGTTTTTTGAAAATTTGGGTTTTTTTGTGGAACAAGGATTGGAAAGCATCAGTGGAAAGGAGAAATTGTTTTCCCATATTAACTCTTACATGAGAGAATTTCCCTTCCTATGGGTAGATTTCATCTCACTTCCTGTTGTCTCCTTCCGTTTGCAAGTAGGAGTCGTTTGTAAGTTAGATGTTTGAAAGTAGGGTCCTGCCCTATATACTCAGCAGAAATTTGGGCCTTAGGTGTTGCTGTGGCCAAAACACTGTAAGCCCTCACAGGGCCCTGCTGTGAAATATTAGATCAAGAATTGTAATTACATGCCCCTGTTGAACAGGAGCTGAAAAATTAGGCCTTAGGCACTGGTGCTGGTGCCACAACACTGCAACCCCTCACAGACACTCTAGTTGGAACGCAGGAACGAGCACTGCTGCAAAGTATTGCATCAAAAATTGTAATTACACGCCCCTGTTAGACAGGGGCAGAAAAATTGGGCCTTAGGCACTGGTGCTGGTGCCACAACACTGCAACCCCTCACAGACACTCTAGTTGGAACGCAGGAACGAGCACTGCTGCAAAGTATTGCATCAAAAATTGTAATTACACGCCCCTGTTAGACAGGGGCAGAAAAATTGGGCCTTAGGCACTGGTGCTGGTGCCACAACACTGCAACCCCTCACAGACACTCTAGTTGGAACGCAGGAACGAGCACTGCTGCAAAGTATTGCATCAAAAATTGTAATTACACGCCCCTGTTAGACAGGGGCAGAAAAATTGGGCCTTAGGCACTGGTGCTGGTGCCACAACACTGCAACCCCTCACAGACACTCTAGTTGGAACGCAGGAACGAGCACTGCTGCAAAGTATTGCATCAAAAATTGTAATTACACGCCCCTGTTAGACAGGGGCAGAAAAATTGGGCCTTAGGCACTGGTGCTGGTGCCACAACACTGCAACCCCTCACAGACACTCTAGTTGGAACGCAGGAACGAGCACTGCTGCAAAGTATTGCATCAAAAATTGTAATTACACGCCCCTGTTAGACAGGGGCAGAAAAATTGGGCCTTAGGCACTGGTGCTGGTGCCACAACACTGCAACCCCTCACAGACACTCTAGTTGGAACGCAGGAACGAGCACTGCTGCAAAGTATTGCATCAAAAATTGTAATTACACGCCCCTGTTAGACAGGGGCAGAAAAATTGGGCCTTAGGCACTGGTGCTGGTGCCACAACACTGCAACCCCTCACAGACACTCTAGTTGGAATGCAGGAACGAGCCGTGCTGCAAAGTATTACATCAAAAATTGTAATTACACGCCCCTGTTATACAGGGGCTGAAAAATTGTGCCTTAGGCACTGGTGGTGGCGCCCAGAACCAAAAATGTTCTTACAAGCTATCAGCGTGATGATTGAGGAGGAAGAGGATAATTACTCAGGGATAATCACTCAGCATCAGCATAGGCAGTCTTTGAAGGGATCTGAAAAAAATTATTCAGTTACATCAGCATCAGGTGCTTGGTAGCTGGTGGTGATCCAAGACTGATTCATTTTTATGAAGGTCAGCCGATCGACCGAGTCAGTGGACAGACGCACCCTGTGATCGGTTACCACGCCTCCAGCAGCACTGAATGTACGTTCCGAAAGAACGCTGGATGCAGGACAGGCCAGTAGCTCAATTGCATACTGTGCAAGCTCTGGCCAGTGATCCATCCTCAAGACCCAGTAACCCAGAGGATTTTCGGTGGGAAAGGTGTCCAAGTCTGATCTTGCCCCTAGGTATTCCTGCACCATGTAAAACAGACGCTGGCGATGGTTGCTGGAACCGATCATACCTTGGGGCTGCGGACCAAAAAATTGTCTGAACGCATCGGTCAGACGGCCACCTTCTCCACCGCTCCTTCTTTGACTGACCGAAGCCTCAGCAACACGTTGTCCAGAAACAGGAGTTTGTAACCTCCCAGTCTCTGGGAACGCGTTGCACAGACCTTTCTGCAAGGCCTCCCGAAGATGTTTCATCCTCTGCTCCCTCTGCGATGGCAAGATAAGGTCCGCAACCTTACCCTTGTAACGTGGATCAAGGAGGGTTGCCAGCCAGTATTGGTCCTTCTCCTTGATACCACGAATACGAGGATCCTTACGCAGGCTTTGCAGGATCAGGGAGGCCATGCAGCGTAGGTTTGCTGAGGCATTCGGTCCGGAGTCCTCTGGGTCACTAAGGACAACAACGTCCGCAGCCACCTCCTCCCAGCCACGTACAAGTCCATGTGTTCCTTGGGACTGATCCCTTAAAGACTGCTGATGCTGAGTGCCAGGCTCCACCTCCATACTGACACAATCTTCCTCCTCCTCCTCCTCCTCCTCCTCGTCCTCTTCCTGTGTGATCGGCGGGCACGCAGGAACACTGTCTGGATAAAGGGGGCCTTGAGAGCTAAGGAAGTCCTCCTCTTCCTGCCTCTGTTCTGCCTCAAGTGCCCTGTCCATTATTCCACGCAGCGTGTGCTCCAACAGGTGGACAAGGGGGACAGTGTCACTGATGCATGCACTGTCAGTGCTCACCATCCTCGTGGCCTCCTCGAATGGTGACAGGACAGTGCATGCATCCCTGATCATGGCCCACTGGCGTGGGGAAAAAAAACCAAGGTCCCCTGACCCTGTCCTGGTGCCATAGTCGCACAGGTACTCATTGATGGCCCTCTGCTGCGTGTGCAGCCGCTGCAGCATGGCCAACGTCGAGTTCCACCTGGTGGGCATGTCACAGATTAGGCGGTTCTTGGGCAGGTTAAACTCCTTTTGGAGGTCCGTCAGCCGAGCACTGGCATTATATGACCGGCGGAAATGCACACAGACTTTCCTGGCCTGCCTCAGGACATCCTGTAAGCCCGGGTACCTGCCCAAGAACCGCTGCACCACCAAGTTAAGGACGTGAGCCAAACAGGGCACATGGGTCAGTTGTCCCTGTCGGAGGGCAGAGAGGAGGTTGGTGCCATTGTCGCAAACCACCATTCCTGCCTTAAGTTGGCGTGGCGTCAACCACCTCTGAACCTGCCCCTGCAGAGCTGACAGAACCTCTGCCCCAGTGTGGCTCCTGTCCCCCAAGCACACCAGCTCAAGCACCGCATGGCATCTTTTGGCCTGCGTACTTGCGTAGCCCCTTGAACGCCTACGGAGCACCGCTGGTTCCGAGGAAGAGGCCATGGAGGAAGAAGAAGAGGAGGGGGTGGAGGAGAGAGGTGTGTCACAATCAGCATTTTGGAGGCGTGGTGGCGGAACAACCTCCAACACTACTGCACCTTGTCCTGCATCCTTCCCAGCTGCCAGCAGAGTCACCCAATGCGCCGTGAAACTTAAGTAACGTCCCTGTCCATGCCTGCTGGACCATGAGTCAGCGGTAATATGCACCTTACCGCTGACCGCCCTGTCCAGCGAGGCATGGACATTGCCTTCCACATGCCGGTAGAGAGCCGGAATCGCCTTCCGTGAGAAAAAGTGGCGTTTGGGTACCTGCCACTGAGGAACCGCACATTCCACAAACTCACGGAAGGGGGCAGAGTCTACCAACTGAAAAGGCAGCAGTTGAAGTGCTAGCAATTTTGCCAAGCTAGCATTCAACCGCTGGGCATGTGGATGACTGGGAGCGAACTTCTTTCGGCGCTGCAGCAGCTGGGGCAGGGAAATCTCAGCTGATGAGGAGCAAGGAGAGATCCTCTTTGTTCTTTGGTGTGGGTCTTTCAGATACGCTTGCCAACGAACTGCATGGCAGGTCAACATATGTCTGGTCAAGCATGTGGTACCCAAGCGGGAGATGTTTTGGCCACGCGAGATACGCTTGAGACATATGTTGCAAATAGCAGCGGTGCGATCTGATGCACTCGTCTCAAAAAAGGCCCACACCAAAGAACTTTTTGAATAACGCGCAGAGACTGCAGCGCCCTGCACATGTGGAGCTTTGGGGTGTGATGCAGTCAATGTGCTGCCCTTAGGCTGGCCCCTGGAGGGCATCCTGCCTCGTTGGTGATGTGCCGCCTCCTCCTCCTCCTCCTCCTCCTCTCTCCTATCAGGCACCCACGTTGAGTCAGTGACCTCATCATCCCCTCCCTCCTCATCACTGGAGCAAACCTGGCAGTATGCTGCAGCAGGGGGAGCATGACTGCCAGATTGCTGTCCTTCTTGGGCACCCCCTCTGTCCGTGCTCATGTTACTGCCTTCATCGAGCTCAGTATCATCATCAGAGCCTTCCAAACGCTGGGCATCCTCCTGGAGCATGTACCCAACACTGTGGTCAAACAGTTCGAGGGAATCCTCATGAGGACATGGTGGAGCTAGGGAAGGAGTCACTGATGACATTGAGCTGAGGGAAGAGGCCGCTGCTTTGCCAGACAAAGCACCCTGGGCATGGGTGAGAGAGGATGAGGAGGATGAGGACGGCTTGGTCATCCACTCGACCAAGTCTTCCGCATGTTGCGGCTCAACACGGCCAGCTGCCGAAAAAAAGGCCAAGCGTGTCCCATGGCCACGTGCTGATGAGGATGCACCGTCTCCACGACCAGCACTAGACACAGAGCCTGCTTGCCCTCTCTTATTGGCTTGTGACTGTCTGCCTCTCCTTCTTGGCCTTCCAGACATACTAATGGCCTGTAGCTGCACTAAGCTGGGATAGAACACCTGTAATTTTCTTCAGGTAGCTTTATATACTGTAACCAGACAAGCCTGCCTGTCAGTAGGAAGATAACAGGAACGGATCTAGCTGAACACTGTGAGCAGGACACACTGTACTAAATGTAAATAGTCTAGCTGCCTGACCGTGGTACTAATAGGATCAAAAAGAACACCTGTAATTTTCTTCAGGTAGCTTTATATACTGTAACCAGACAAGCCTGCCTGTCAGTAGGAAGATAACAGGAACGGATCTAGCTGAACACTGTGAGCAGGACGCACTGCACTGAATGTAAATAGCAGGAACGGATCTAGCTGAACACTGTGAGCAGGACGCACTGCACTGAATGTAAATAGCAGGAACGGATCTAGCTGAACACTGTGAGCAGGACGCACTGCACTGAATGTAAATAGCAGGAACGGATCTAGCTGAACACTGTGAGCAGGACGCACTGCACTGAATGTAAATAGCAGGAACGGATCTAGCTGAACACTGTGAGCAGGACGCACTGCACTGAATGTAAATAGCAGGAACGGATCTAGCTGAACACTGTGAGCAGGACGCACTGCACTGAATGTAAATAGCAGGAACGGATCTAGCTGAACACTGTGAGCAGGACGCACTGCACTGAATGTAAATAGCAGGAACGGATCTAGCTGAACACTGTGAGCAGGACGCACTGCACTGAATGTAAATAGCAGGAACGGATCTAGCTGAACACTGTGAGCAGGACGCACTGCACTGAATGTAAATAGCAGGAACGGATCTAGCTGAACACTGTGAGCAGGACGCACTGCACTGAATGTAAATAGCAGGAACGGATCTAGCTGAACACTGTGAGCAGGACGCACTGCACTGAATGTAAATAGCAGGAACGGATCTAGCTGAACACTGTGAGCAGGACGCACTGCACTGAATGTAAATAGCAGGAACGGATCTAGCTGAACACTGTGAGCAGGACGCACTGCACTGAATGTCAATAGCAGGAACGGATCTAGCTGAACACTGTGAGCAGGACGCACTGCACTGAATGTAAATAGCAGGAACGGATCTAGCTGAACACTGTGAGCAGGACGCACTGCACTGAATGTAAATAGCAGGAACGGATCTAGCTGAACACTGTGAGCAGGACGCACTGCACTGAATGTAAATAGCAGGAACGGATCTAGCTGAACACTGTGAGCAGGACGCACTGCACTGAATGTAAATAGCAGGAACGGATCTAGCTGAACACTGTGAGCAGGACGCACTGCACTGAATGTAAATAGCAGGAACGGATCTAGCTGAACACTGTGAGCAGGACGCACTGCACTGAATGTAAATAGCAGGAACGGATCTAGCTGAACACTGTGAGCAGGACGCACTGCACTGAATGTAAATAGCAGGAACGGATCTAGCTGAACACTGTGAGCAGGACGCACTGCACTGAATGTAAATAGCAGGAACGGATCTAGCTGAACACTGTGAGCAGGACACACTGCACTAAATAGTCTAGATAGAAGATAACAGGAACGGATCTAGCTAAACTGAATACAGTGTATATATATATATGCAACACCTGGGATGCATATATATACACAATACACTGTAAGTGCAGCTAACTGACTGACTGTTCTGCCTAATCTATCTAACTCAAATCAAATGACACTGTCTCTCTCTCTCTCTATCTCTCAGCACACCGGAACACACACTACACAGGGCCGCCGTGCAGGCGGCCTTATATAGTGTGGGGTGTGTACTAAATCCCCTGAGCCATAATTGGCCAAAGCCACCCTGGCTTTGGCCAATTACAGCTCTCTCTACTGACGGCGCTGTGATTGGCCAAGCATGCGGGTCATAGTGCATGCTTGGCCAATCATCAGCCAGCAATGCACTGCGATGCCGCAGTGAATTATGGGCCGTGACGCGCCACACGAATTTGGCGCGAACGGCCCATATCGTTCGCAATTCGACGGACGGTCGAACAGCCGATGTTCGAGTCGAACATGGGTTCGACTCGAACACGAAGCTCATCCCTAGCGACTAGGGATGAGCTTCATGTTCAAATCAAACGCATGTTCGACTCGAACATTGCCTGTTCAGTCGTTCTCCGAATTCTGAACGATATGGGCCGCTCGCGCCAAATTCGAGTGGCGCGTCATGGCCCATAATTCACTGCGGCATCGCAGTGCATTGCTGGCTGATGATTGGCCAAGCATGCACTATGACCCGCATGCTTGGCCAATCACAGCGCCGTCTGTGCAGAGAGCCGTAATTGGCCAAAGCCAGGGTGGCTTTGGTCAATTATGGCTCAGGGGGTTTAGTACACGCCCCACACTATATAAGGCCGCCTGCACGGCGACCCTGTGTAGTTTGTTCTGGTGTTGAGAGAGAGATAGATAGACAGAGAGAGTGTCATTTGATTTAAGTTGAATAGAGTAGGCAGGCGAATCAGTTAGCTGCACTTACAGTGTATTGTGTATATATATATATACATACTAGGTGTTTATATATATATATATATATATATATATATATATATATATATATATATATATATATATATATATATATATATATATATATATATATATATATATATACACATACACTGTATTCAGTTTAGCTAGATCCATTCCTGTTATTCTCTTCCTACTACTGACAGGCAGGCAGGTGTTTTTACAGTATTTACAGCTACCTGAGGAAAATGGAGTTCTTCTGATCCTATTAGTCTTATTAGCTACAGTATTTACAGTTATTGTAGTGCATCCTCTGCACAGTGTGCACCTAAAGCTACCTGAAGAAAATGAGTGTTCTTCTGATCCTATTAGTACAGTACCGCAGGCAGCTGCAGTATTTACAAGTTAGTGTAGTGCGTCCTCTGCCCGGTGTGCACCTAAAGCTACCTAAACAGAATTAGTGGTGTTCTTCTGATCCTATTAGTACAGTACCGCAGGCAGCTGCAGTATTTACAAGTTAGTGTAGTGTGTTCTCTGCACAGTGAGCACCTAAAACTACCTGAAGAAAATTAGTGGTGTTCTTCTGATCCTATTAGTACAGTACCACAGGCAGCTGTAGTATTTACAAGTTAGTGTAGTGCTTCCTCTGCACAGTGTGCACCTAAAGCTACCTGAAGAAAATTAGTGGTGTTCTTCTGATCCTATTAGTACAGTACCGCAGGCAGTTGCAGTATTTACAAGTTAGTGTAGTGCATCCTCTGCACAGTGTGCACCTAAAGCTACCTGAAGAAAATTAGTGGTGTTCTTCTGATCCTATTAGTACAGTACCACAGGCAGCTGCAGTATTTACAATTTAGTGTAGTGCATCCCTTGCACAGTGTGTACCTAAAGCTACCTGAAGAAAATTGGTGGTGTTCTTCTGATCCTATTAGTACCTCAGGCAGGCAGCTGTAGTATTTACAGCTAGTGTACTGTGTCCTCTGCACAGTGTGTACCTAAAGCTACCTGAAGACAATTGCTGTTGTTCTGATCCTATTATTACCACAGGCAAGTAGCTGCAGTATTTACAGTTAGTGTAGTGCGTCCTCTGCACAGTGTGCACCTAAAGCTACCTGAAGACAATTGCTGTTGTTCTGATCCTATTAATACCACAGGCAGGCAGCTGCAGTATTTACAGTTAGTGTACTGTGTCCTCTGCACAGTGTGCCCCTAAATCTACCTGAAGAAAATTGGTGGTGTTCTTCTGATCCTATTAGTACCACAGGCAGGCAGCTGCAGTATTTACAGTTAGTGTAGTGTGTCCTCTGCACAGTATGCACCTAAAGCTACCTGAAGACAATTGCTGTTGTTCTGATCCTATTAATACCACAGGCAGGCAGCTGCAGTATTTACAGTTAGTGTACTGTGTCCTCTGCACAGTGTGCCCCTAAAGCTACCAGAAGAAAATTGGTGGTGTTCTTCTGATCCTATTAGTACCACAGGCAGGCAGCTGCAGTATTTACAGTTAGTGTACCGTGTCCTCTGCACAGTGTGCACCTAAAGCTACCTGAGGACAATTGCTGTTGTTCTGATCCTATTAATATCACAGGCAGGCAGCTGCAGTATTTACAGTTAGTGTACTGTGTCCTCTGCACAGTGTGCACCTAAAGCTACCTGAAGACAATTGCTGGTGTTCTCATACTAATAATACTACAGGCAGGCAGTTGATTCTGCTAGCTGCAGTATCAGTATATATACATGTCAGCTTTGTGCAGCTACATCTCACTGCAGGCCATTAGTATGTCTGGAAGGCCAACAAGGAGAGGTAGACAGTCACAAGCCAATAAAAGAGGACAAGCAGGCTCTGTGTCCAGAGGCAACAGTGCTGGTCATGGAGACGGTGCATCCCCATCAGCACGTGGCCATGGGACACGCTTGTCCTTTTTTTGGGCAGCTGGCCGTGTTGAGCCGCAACATGATGAAGACTTGGCAGAGTGGATGTCCAAGCCGTCCTCATCCTTCTCATCCTCTCTCACCCAGGCTCAGGGTACTTTGTCTGGCAAAGCAGCTGCCAACGCAGCCTCTTCCCTCGGCTCAATGGCATCAGTCACTCCCTCCCTAGCCCCACCATGTCCTCCTGAGGAGTCCCCCAAACTGTTTAATCACCGTGCTGGGTACCAGAAGGATGCCCAGCGTTTTGAAGGCTCTGATGATGGTACCCAGCTAGAGGAAGGCAGTAACATGAGCACGGACAGAGGGGGTGCCCAAGAAGGACAGCAATCTGGTAGTCATGTTCCCCCAGCTGCAGCATACTGCCAGGTTTGCTCCAGTGATGAGGAGGGAGGGGATGATGAGGTCACTGACTCCACGTGGGTGCCTGATAGGAGAGAGGAGGAGGAGGATGCACATCTCCAACGAGGCAGGATGCCCTCCAGGGGCCAGCTTAAGGTCAGCACATCAACTGCATCACACAACAGAGCTCTGCATGTGCAAGGCGCTGTTGTCTCTGTGCTTTATTCCAAAAGTTCTTTGGTGTGGGCCTTTTTTGAGACAAGCGCATCAGATCCCACCGCTGCTATTTGCAACCTATGTCTCAAGCGTATCTCGCGTGGCCAAATCATCACCCGCTTGGGCACCACATGCTTGACCAGACATATGTCGACCTGCCATGCAGTTAGTTGGCAAGCGTACCTAAAAGACCCACACCAAAGAACAAAGCGGACCTCTACTTGCTCCTCATCAGCTGGGATCTCCAACCCCACTATACCTTCAGTCCTCTCTGAAACCTGCACTGAGAGGAATGAAGGTGTAGAATTAGGTGTGTCACAGCCAAGTACTTGCGGGCAATCTGCTATCGGTACACCGACGTCAGATTGTACCACGCAAATTTCCCTGCCCCAGCTGCTGCAGCGCCGAAAGAAGTTCGCTCCCAGTCATCCACATGCCCAGCGGTTGAATGCTAGCTTGGCTAAATTGCTAGCACTTCAACTGCTGCCTTTTCAGTTGGTAGACTCTGCCCCCTTCCGTGAGTTTGTGGAATATGCGGTTCCTCAGTGGCAGGTTCTCAAATGCCACTTTTTCTCACGGAAGGCGATTCCGGCTCTCCACTGGCATGTGGAAGGCAATGTCTTGGCCTCACTGGACAGGGCGGTCAGCGGTTAGGTGCATATTACCGCTGACTCATGGTCCAGCAGACATGGACAGGGACGTTACCTATCTTTCACCATGCACTGGGTGACTCTTCTGGCAGCTGGGAAGGATGCAGGACAGGGTGCAGTAGTGTTGGAGGTTGTTCCGCCACCACGCCTCCAAAATTCTACTAGTGGTGATTCTGCCACACCTCTCTCCTCCACCCCCTCCTCTTCTTCTTCCTCCATGGTCTCTTCCTGTGCTGATTTGTCCCCAGAACCAGCGGTGCTCCGTAGGCGTTCAAGGGGCTACTCAAGCATGCAGGCAAAAAGATGCCATGTGGTGCTTAAGCTGGTGTGCTTGGGGGACAGGAGCCACACTGGGTCAGAGATTCTGTCAGCTCTGCAGGGGCAGGTTCAGAGGTGGTTGACGCCACGCCAGCTTAAGCCAGGTATGTTTGGCTCACGTCCTTAACTTGGTGGTGCAGCGGTTCTTGGGCAGGTACCCGGGCTTACATGATGTCCTGAGGCAGGCCAGGAAAGTCTGTGTGCATTTCCACCGGTTATATAATGCCAGTGCTCGGCTGCTGACATCCAAAAGTAATGTAACCTGCCCAAGAACCGTCTAATCTGTGACATGCCCACCAGGTGGAACTCAACGTTGGCCATGCTGCAGTGGCTGCACACGCAGCAGAGGGCCATCAATGAGTACCTATGCGACTATGGCACCAGGACAGGGTCAGGGGACCTTTTTTTCCCCCCACGCCAGTGGGCTATGATCAGGGATGCATGCAATGTCCTGTCATTATTTGAGGAGGCCACGAGGATGGTGAGCAGTGACAGTACATGCATCAGTGACACTGTCCCTCTTTTCCACCTGTTGGAGCACACGCTGCGTGGAATAATGGACAGGGCACTTGAGGCAGAACAGAGGGAGGAAGAGGAGGACTTCCTTCCCTCTCAAGGCCCCCTTTATCCAGACAGTGTTCCTGTGTGCCCACCGATCACACAGGAAGAGGAGGAGGAGGATTTTGTCAGCATGGAGGTGAAGCCTGGCACTCAGCATCAGCAGCAGTCTTCAAGGGATCATTTATAGTCCTCAGAAACCCATGGACTTGTACGTGGCTGGGAGGAGGTGGCTGCGGATCATGTCGTCCTTAGTGACCCAGAGGACTTGAATGCCTCAGCAAACCTACGCTGCATGGCCTCCCTGATCCTGCAAAGCCTGCGGAGGGATCCTCGTATTCATGGTATCAAGGGGAGGGATGATTACTGGCTGGCAACCGTCCTTGATCCACGTTACAAGGGTAAGGTTGCGGACCTTATCTTGCCGTCGCAGAGGGAGCATAGGATGAAACGGGAGGCCTTGCAGAAAGGTTTGTGCAACGTGTTTCCAGAACCTGGGAGGTTATAATTTCCTGGTCCTCCTGGACAATGTGTTGCTGAGGCTTCGGTCAGTCACAGAAGGAGCGGTGAAGAAGGTGTCCGTCTGACCGATACGTTCAGACAACTTTTTAGTCCGCAGAGCCAAGGTCTGATCTGTTCCAGCAACCATAGCCAGCGTCTGATTCACATAGGATTACCTAGGGGCAAGATCAGACTTGGACACCTTTCCCACCGAAAATCCCCTGGGTTACTGGGTCTTGAGGATGGATCACTGGCCAGAGCTTGCACAGTATGCAATTGAGCTACTGGCCTGTCCTGCATCCAGCGTTCTCTCGGAACGCACATTCAGTGCTGCTGGAGGCTTTGTAACCGATCACAGGGTGCGCCTGTCCACCGAATCGGTGGATCTGCTGACCTTCATAAAAGTGAATCAGTCTTGAATCACCAGCTACCAAGCACCTGATGCTGATGTAACCGATTGATTTTTTTTAATGTGAGATCCCTTCAAGACTGCCTATGCTGATGCTGAGTGACTATCCTGTTATGCTGAGTGACAATCCTCTTCCTCCTCAATTTTCATGCTGATAGCTTGTAAGAACATTTTGGGTTCGAGGCACTGCCAAAGCCAATACTTTGCAGCAGGGCTCATTCCTGCGCTCCAAATATAGTATCTGTGAGGGGTTGCAGTGTTGTGGCACCAGCTCCAGTGCCCAAGGCCCAATTTTTCAGCCCCTGTTCAACAGGGGCGTATAATTACAATTTTTGATGCAATACTTTGCAGCAGGGCTCATTCCTGCGCTCCAACTATAGCATCTGTGAGGGGTTGCAGTGTTGTGGCAGCAGTGGCTAAGGCCCAATTTTTCTGCCCCTGTTTAACAGGGGCGTGTAATTACAATTTTTGATGCAATACTTTGCAGCAGGGCTCATTCCTGCGCTCCAACTAGAGTATCTGTGAGGGGTTGCAGTGTTGTGGCACTAGCTCCAGTGCCCAAGGCCCAAATTTTCAGCCCCTTTTTAACAGGGGCGTATAATTACAATTTTTGATGCAATACTTTGCAGCAGGGCTCATTCCTGTGCTCCAACTATAGCATCTGTGAGGGGTTGCAGTGTTGTGGTACCAGTGCCTAAGGCCCAATTTTTCTGCCCCTGTTCAACAGGGACATGTAATTACAATTCTTGATCTAATATTTCACAGCAGGGCCCATTCATGTGCCCACCAAGAGTACCTGTGAGGGCTTACAGTGTTGTGGCAACACCACCACCACCACCAAAGGTCCAATTTTTCTGCCCCTGTTCAACAGGCGCATGTAATTACAATTCTTGATATAATATTTCACAGCAGGGCCCGTTCCAGCGTCCACCAAGAGTAACTGTGAGTAGGGATGAGCCGAACACCCCCCTGTTCGGTTCGCACCAGAACATGCGAACAGGAAAAAGGTTTGTTCGAACACGCGAACGCCGTTAAAGTCTATGGGACATGAACATGAATAATCAAAAGTGCTAATTTTAAAGGCTTATATGCAAGTTATTGTCATAAAAAGTGTTTGGGGACCTGGGTCCTGCCCCAGGGGACATGGATCAATGCAAAAAAAAGTTTTAAAAACGTCCGTTTTTTCCGGAGCAGTGATTTTAATAATGCTTAAAGTCAAACAATAAAAGTGTAATATCCCTTTAAATTTCGTAGCTGGGGAGTGTCTATAGTATGCCTGTAAAGGGGCGCATGTTTCCCGTGTTTAGAACAGTCTGACAGCAAAATGACATTTCAAAGAAAAAAAGTCATTTAAAACTACTCGCGGCTATTGCATTGCCGGTCCGACAATACACATAAAAGTTCGTTGATAAAAACGGCATGGAAATTCCCCACAGGAGAACCCCGAACCAAAATTTAAAAAAAAAATGACGCGGGGGTCCCTAAATTCCATACCAGGCCCTTCAGGTCTGGTATGGATATTAAGGGGAACCCCGGCCAAAAATTTTTTAAAAAAATGACGTGGGGGTCCCCCTAAATTCCATACTAGACCCTTCAGGTCTGGTATAGGGTCTGGTATGGATTTTAAGGGGAAACCCGCACCAAAATTTAAAAAAAACGGCGTGGGGTCCCCCCAAAAATCCATACCAGACCCTTATCCGAGCAGGCAACCTGGCAGGCCACAGGAAAAGAGGGGGGACGAGAGAGCGCCCCCCCTCCTGAACAGTACCAGGCCACATGCCCTCAACATTGGGAGGGTGCTTTGAGGTAACCCCCCAAAACACCTTGTCCCCATGTTGATGAGGACAAGGGCCTCATCCCCACAACCCTGGCCGGTGGTTGTGGGGGTCTGTGGGCGGGAGGCTTATCGGAATCTGGAAGCCCCCTTTAACAAGGGGACCCCCAGATTCCGCCCCCCGTGTGAAATGGTAAGGGGGTACAAAAGTCTTCTTCTTCTTCTTCTCTCGTCCAGCATCTCCTCCCTAGCGTCTTCTATCTTCTTCTCCTCGGGCCGCTCCGCACCCATGGCATGGGGGGAGGCTCCGGCTCTTCTCTTCATCTTCTTCTCTTCTTCATCTTCTTCTCCAGGCCGCTCCGCACCCATGCTGGCAAATTTCTGGAGTGCACGACTATTAGTTGTCCTGTGGACAGATCCTCCCACCTGAGTCTGTGGATCTCTGCAGCTCATACAGAGTTACCATGGGCCTCTTGGCTGCTTCTCTGATTAATGCTCTCCTTGCCTGGCCTGTCAGTTTAGGTGGATGGCCATGTCTTGTTAGGTTTGTAGTTGTGCCATACTCTTTCCATTTTCAGATGGATTGAACAGTGCTCTGTGAGATGTTCAAAGCTTGGGATATTTTTTTTTATAACTGAACCCTGCTTTAAACTTCTCCATAACTTTATCCCTGACCTGTCTCGTGTGTTCTTCGTCCTTCATGATGCTGTTTGTTCACTAAGTTTCCCTAACAAACCTTTGAGGGCTTCACAGAACAGCTGTATTTATACTGAGATTAAATTACACACAGGTGGACTCTATTTACTAATTAGGTGACTTCTGAAGTCAATTGGTTCCACTAGATTTTAGTTAGGGGTATCAGAGTAAAGGGGGCTGAATACAAATGCACGCCACACTTCTCAGATATTTATTTGTAAAAAAAAATTAAAGAAACATTTATCACTGTCCTTCCACTTCACAATTATGTGGTCTATCACATAAAATCCCAATAAAATACCTTTATGTTTTTGGTTGTGACATGATAAAATGTGGAAAATTTCAAGGGGTATGAATCCTTTTTCAAGACACTGTATGTATGGCTCCTTTAAATTCCACTTATGGAGTCATGCGGCCATTCTGCATAGCTCTCAATAAAGGAAGTGAAAATACAAGGCCCCCATTGTCTAGTATGATTAAAACCTTGCATCCATTTATTCAGTTAGTATACACTCACATTTAAACAGGAAGTAAACCCTGATGGGTTTTACTTCCTCTTTGTTTCCCTGCAAAGGTAAAGCATAGTGGGCTACTATGCATCGCATAGTAGCCCATTATGTGACACTTACCTGCAGGAGAAGCCCGCGATGTCCCCGTCTTCCTCGCTAGCAGCGAGCGTCCATTTTTCACCCCTCTTCCTTCCAGGGCCGAGAACTCCGGCTCTGTGACTGGCCGGAGTCGCGTGACGTCACTCCTGCGCATGCATGCGGGAGCCGCCAGTCACGGCATGACCCGAGCTAGAAACAGCACAGCGTACCCTTTCTAACTCCGGCGCATGCGCAGAAGAAATCGCCGTATGGCGATTTACAAATATCTCCTAGACCGTGTAGGTCTAGGAGATATTTCAGGCATCTACAGGTAAGTCTTACCTGTAGGTTAAAGTGGTCTGTAAGGGTTTACAAACACTTTAAAAGGTTACAATCAAGCAAAGATAGGCAGCAAAACTGAAACTCCCGAGTGTCCTACCGGGTCACTTCTGGTCTGCGCCAGCCTCTCCTCTCACCTTACTTCACACTCATGTGACTTTATCAGGGGGAAAGAGGCCGGCTGACAGAGTGTTCTTTTATAATACATATAATTCAAATGAACAACGACCAGAAAATGGCATGCTGGGCTGGTGATGTCACAAGGGGGCGCTGCCACCTGGCGACATCACCTTAGTGGCCCTGCCCCTTAGGTATTTAAGAGCTGTCACACTACGGAGCAGGCAGTCTGCGGGAGCGATCATCAGGGCCCAGAGGTTTTTTTTTTTCTTCTTTTTTCGGGTCCTTTTTAATAAAGGACTTAAAACTGGTGTACTGTGTTTACTCACTTTTCACACTTCTTTGGTGAATAGGTAGGGGTACTATGCACCCCATACTCATTCACACGGGGAGCTGATCTGGGGGGCCACCCAGGGATGTGGGGAAGTGGCCCTTGTCCCCTTCAACATTGAGACAAGGTGCATTGGGGTAGGGGGGGCACCTCGCTCATCATAGCATGTCGAGGGTATGTGGCCCAGTATGGTTCAGGAGGGGGCGCTCTCTCACACCCCCCCTTTCCTGACCTGCTGGGCTGCATGCTCAGATAAGGGTCTGGTATGGATTTTGGGGGGGACCCCACGCAATTTTTTTTTTCATTTTGGCGTAGAGGTCCCCTTTTATTTATTTTTTTCATTTTTTTTTATAGACGGCATACTTTTTTTTACATTTAGTGGGGAAACTCACTGACAGCTGATGATTCATCGGTTGTTAAGGATGCAGCGGTCTGCTTCCTGGCCTGCTCCTTAACAACCAGCTATTCTTGATGCAGAATTCGAATATAGTGATCAATTTTCCACCGATTAGTATTCCGATCGCTTTGAAAATTTGGAATTCGTTAGAAAATAAAGAAACCTAAAGAATTTTTAATTTCTGCACAAGTTGCACTCATCCAAAGTCGCATCAAAATTGCATCAAAGTCACAAAAAAGTCCTGTCATGTCACATGTAAAGTTGCAATGGAAATCGCACCGATTTGCACAAGTGTGAATGGCGCCTAAAGGGAAGCTATGGGCCGGCTATTGGCATTTATGTATTTAAATATTCCTAGCAAGCCGTAAATGGTTATCAAAAAAGCCTTTGCTGATTTCTGTATCTGTAGGCACTATATAGCAATTCATCCTAATGCCCTGTACACACAATAGGATTTTCCGACAACAAAAGCCATGTTCTTTTTCCCACAGATGTTGCCTCAAACTTGTCTTGCATACATGCGGTCACACAAATCTTGTGTTCTTGAAATTCCGAACGTCAAGAATGTGGTGACGTACAACACGTACGACGAGCTGAGAAAAATGAAGTTCAATAGCCAGTGTGGCTCTTCTGCTTCATTCCGAGCGTGCGTGGAACTTTGTGTGTCGGAATTGTGTACACACGATCGGAATTTACGACAACGGATTTTGTTGTCGGAAAATTTGAGAACCAGCTCTCAAATTTTGTGTGACGGAAATTCCGATGGAAAATGTCCGATGGAGCTTACACACGGTTGGAATTTCCAACAACAAGCTCCTATAGAACATTTTCCGTCGGAAAATCCTATCATGTGTACGGGGAATAAGAGTTCACAGCAGAAGCAATAAAGTTGTTGAAGTCCATCTTTCAGGAGCGTTGCACACTCAAGTTGCCTCTCCCACAGCACTTGCAAAATAGTAAACAGCAGCAACTAAGCTGACATTTCCAACTACCTTTCATCGGTTGGTAAAGTTCTGCTTTAAAGTAGTTACATTTTTTTTAACTGCTTTGTGTAATGGTTTTGCACAGAGCAGCCCCGATCCTCTTCTTTTTGAGTCCCCTGCTGGCAGTCCTGACTCCTGCCCCCTGCCGAGTGCCCCCAATAGCAAGCCTCTTGCTATGAGGGCACTCGAGCAGCTTTGCGCCCGAGCCACGCTCCTGTGAACGGACATTGTCCATTCCGACACTGAACACAGCTGGGCCCAGTCCCCCGCTCTGTCCTCATTGGCTCACTGGCTGTGATTGACAGCAGCAGGAACCAATGGCTCCCACTGCTGTGTAAACCAATGAGGAGACAGAGACCAGGGAGAGCCGCTGCTCTCTTGCACTTCGCTGGAACAAAATGGGGCTCAAGTAAGTATAAGGGGTAAAGAACATAGGCACATACAATAAAATAGAATGCAATAGGATTCTGTAGTATAAAATACATAAAGATAGGGTTGCTTTTTGATTATTTTACTTTAATACAACAAAAACAAACAAAACTAACCTCAAAGACTACAAATGTCAAACTTTTAATAAATGATATGGTTGTTATTGTATTAACAATAATATCGATAAGCAAATATTTCTAATTCTTTAACACAATACATTATTTCAGTTGTTTTAATTTATATTTTTCTAACTAAATTAAGTTTTATATGTTTATTTGTAATGTTATTTGTAATTGAAAAATACAAATTATTCCTTCATCACATCGTAATCATCTGTGTGACCAAAATACAGGTTCTCTTTATTCCATTCTATTTTGGATATCACTAGAATTTGACTCACTCTTGTATATTTCCATGGGAATTTATATTTTGGACAGCGCAAAATGCTACTAGCCATGGCATATATCCTAATCAAAATGATTACAGTAATCTTTTTCCTGCGCAATGAAACCTAAATTGTACTGCACAAAAAGATTGAATTAGACACACTACTGTTCTAGCCATGATAGTATGTAATGATGAGGACAGGCTGACACTGCATTTTGTCTCTTTTCACCTTGTCTCTCTAAAGAAGACAGAAACGAAAGAAGTCATTTTCAGGCTATTTTATTTCCTCTGAGTAAATCATGAGTAACACATTAGATTATCAGTCAAACATGTTAAATAAACGTCTTATTGAATTATTCAACTTGAAACAGTTAGCCATATCCTGAGATAATAAAGACAAATTGGTTCCTTTGGTTCTGCAAGCTCTGTTAATGACAGCTTTTTACTTAAATTACATTAAAGGTCAGATCGCTAGGTTAATATGAATTCCTTTAGGTATTCAATCATGTTATTAATTCCAGTGTGTAACAAAATGTGAAAATATAAAGCAAAATACTTTAAGAGTGACAAACACAGATTTATTTTGTTAAAGGAAATTGCACTTTGTAGTGAAATTTTACCCAATCACATTAAAGAAAATAAAAAACAGCATATTTGCTTGTACATATTGGATGATAATTGTCAGTTTAGTTTCACCTCATTCAATAATCTCTGGGGAAAATTCCCATGCAAAGTGAAACTCCCCTTGCAAATGAAATAGTCTTTTTGCCTTTAGCAAATCAACCCCATAGACTTCTAGGGTACTAACTTATTTACAAGTGCGATGTATCTTAATGTCAATCTTAGGGTTGCCACCTTTTCTTCACGCTAAACCCGAACACTAACAGCACACAGCAAATTTTCCCCTCTCCTTAGAGACTGCCCATTAGAACAGAGTCCCCTTATATCAGTGTCTCTATTAGATTAAAGACCCCCATTAGATAAGAGTCCCTTTATATCAGTGCCCCCCCCCCCTAAAGACTCACCATTAGATCAGGAATCCCTCCTTTCACATCAAAGTCCCCTTTAGATTAGGAGTCGACTCATCATATTAGGAGTCCATCTTCATCAGGTTTCCCTGTTTACAACAGGATCCACATTTACATCAGTATTCCCCCCCCCCCCCCCCCTTAAAACGGGAGTCCCCCTTCACATTAGAATTTCCCTATACATCAGGAGTCACCATTTACTTTAGGCGCTCTGTACTGAGCACCAATGGTCCCCTTATTAGATCAGAGTCCCCCTTTACATCAAGAGATCCCCCCCACCTTTCACATCAGAGTCCTCCCTCACATCAGCAGTGGCCCTTTATATCAGTAACTCCTCTTATATCAAGGGCCCCTTTACATTAGGAGCTCTCCTTAAATCAAGAGTCCCTCTTTCAAATCTCCCTTTACATTAGTAGTCTTCTTTACATCAGTATCCCAGTGTGACAGTAGTGGCGAAAAGTGTGATGGGGGCAGTGTGACAGGAGGGGGTGCAGTGTGACAGGAGTGGAAAAGAGTGACAGAGTGACAGGAGGGGGCTCAGTGTGACAGGAGGGGGCAGAGAGTGACAGGAGGGGGCAGAGAGTGACAGGAGGGGGCAGAGAGTGACAGGAGGGGGCAGAGTGTGACAGGAGGGGGCAGAGTGTGAGAGGAGGGGGCAGAGTGTGACAGGAGGGGGCAGAGTGTGACAGGAGGGGGCAGAATGTGACAGGAGGGGGCAGAATGTGAAAAGAGGGGGCAGGGTGACTGTAGGACGCACTATACTATACACTGACTGGGCACTGTGTAGAAGAGTCAGTGTATATAGTTCTGGCTACAGAATGTGACCGGAGGGGCCAGAGTGTGACAGGAGGGGGCAGAGTGTGACAGGAGGGGGCAGAGTGTGACAGGAGGAGGCAGAGTGTGACAGGAGGAGGCAGAGTGTGACAGGAGGAGGCAGAGTGTGACAGGAGAGGGCAGAGTGTGACAGGAGGGGGCAGAGTGTGAGAGGAGGGGGCAGAGTGTGAGAGGAGGGGGCAGAGTGTGAGAGGAGGGGGCAGAATGTGACAGGGGGGCAGAATGTAACAAGAGGGGCAGAGAGTAACAGGAGGGGCAGAGTGTAACAGGAGGGGTAGAGAGTGACAGGAGGGGGCAGAATGTGACAGGAGGGGGCAGAGTGTAACAGAAAGGGGAAGAGTGTGACAGGAGGGGGCAGAGTGTGACAGGAGGGGGCAGAGTGTGACAGGATGGGGACAAAATGTGACAGGAGGGGGCAGAGTGTAACAAGAGGGGGCAGAGTGACTGTAGGACGCACTATACTATACACTGACTGGGCACTGTGTAGAAGAGTCAGTGTATATAGTTCTGGCTACAGAATGTGACCGGAGGGGGCAGAGTGTGACAGGAGGGGGCAGAATGTGACAGGAGGGGGCAGAGTGTGACAGGAGGGGGTAGAGTGTGACAGGAGGGGGCAGAGTGTGACAGGAGGGGGCAGAGTGTGACAGGAGGTGCAGAGTGTGACAAGAGGGGGCAGAGTGTGACAAGAGGGGGCAGAGTGTGACAAGAGGGGGTGCATTGTGACAGAAGGGGGTAGAAGGTGACAGAAGGGAGTACAATGTGACAAGAGGGGGCAGAGTGTAACAGGAGGGGGCAGAGTGACTGTTAAAATCATTTAAGTTCATTTTTTTCCTCATTAATGTACACACAGCACCCCATATTGACAGATAAACACAGAATTGTTGACATTTTTGCAGATTTATTAAAAAAGAAAAACTGAAATATCACATGGTCCTAAGTATTCACACACTTTGCTGTGACACTCATACATTTAACTCAGGTGCTGTCCATTTCTTCTGATCATCCTTGAGATGGTTCTACACCTTCATTTGAGTCCAGCTGTGTTTGATTATACTGATTGGACTTGATTAGGAAAGCCACACGCCTGTCTATATAAGACCTTACAGCTCACAGTGCATGTCAGAGCAAATGAGAATCATGAGGTCAAACAAACTGCCTGAAGAGCTCAGAGACAGAGTTGTGGCAAGGCACAGATCTGGCCAAGGTTACAAAAAAAAATGCTGCACTTAAGGTTCCTAAGAGCACAGTGACCTCCACAATCCTTAAATGGAAGACGTTTGGGATGAGAAGAACCCTTCCTAGAGCTGGCCGTCCGGCCAAACTGAGCTATCGGGGGAGAAGAGCCTTGGTGAGAGGGGTAAAGAAGAACCCAAAGATCACTGTGGCTGAGCTTCAGAAATGCAGTCCGGAGATGGGAGAAAGTTGTAGAAAGTCAACCATCACTGCAGCCCTCCACCAGTCGGGGCTTTATGGCAGAGTGGCCCAACGGAAGCCTCTCCTCAGTGCAAGACACATGAAAGCCCGCATGGAGTTTGCTAAAAAAACACCTGAAGGACTCCAAGATGGTGAGAAATAAGATTCTCTGGTCTGAAAAGACCAAGATAGAACTTTTTGGCCTTAAGCGGTATGTGTGGAGAAAGCCAGGCACTGTTCATCAAATGTCCAATACAGCCCCAACAGTGAAGCTTGGTGGTGGCAGCATCATGCCCTGGGGGTGTTTTTCAGTTGCGGGGACAGGACGACTGGTTGCATTCAAAGGAAAGATGAATGCAGCCAAGTACAGGGATATCCTGGACGAAAACCTTCTCTAGAGTGCTCAGGACCTCAGACTGGGACAAAGGTTTACCTTCCAACAAGTCAATGACCCTAAGCACACAGCTAAAATAACAAATGAGTGGCTTCACAACTCTGTGACTGTTCTTGAATGGCCCAGCCAGAGCCCTGACTTAAACCCAATTGAGCATCTCTGGAGAGACCTAAAAATGGCTGTCCACCAACGTTTACCATCCTACCTGACAAAACTGGAGAGGATCTGCAAGGAGGAATGGCAAAGGATCCCCAAATCCAGGTGTGAAAAACTTGTTGCATTTTTCCCAAAAAGACTCATGGCTGTATTAGATCAAAAGGGTGCTTCTACTAAATACTGAGCAAAGGGTCTGAATACTTAGGACCATGTGATATTTCAGTTTTTCTTTTTTAATAAATCTGCAAAAATGTCAACAATTCTGTGTTTTTCTGTCAATATGGGGTGCTGTGTGTACATTAATGAGGAAAAAAACCGCCGTTAGACTTACCGGTAACAGTATTTCCAAGAACCTTCCAGGACAGCTACTTGAGAGATGATCGGCTCCGCCCTCTACAGGAAACACAAATCAGATAGAATTTAAAAGGCCCCTCCCTTTCCTCTGACCCTCAGTTGTTTAGAAGATCAAGTAACCTCCACCGAAGGTGCACTCGGCAGAGGAAAAAAATAGAAAACATAAAACACACCACCACCAGGAAAACATAGTTGACCAGTGAAAAAATAGAATAGGGTGGGAATATAGACGCTGTCCTGGAAGGTTCCTGGAAATACCGTTACTGGTAAGTCTAACGGGGGTTTTCCCCCCTCACCTTCCAGGACAGCTACTTGAGAGGATAAGCAAGATATTATACCTTAGGGAGGGACGACAGCCTGAAGCACTTTCCTACCAAAGGAAAGGTCCTGGCTGGAAAGCATCTGAACTCTATAATGCTTGACAAATGCATGAGAGGGGGACCAGACGGCAGCTTTAGAGATATCTTCCAATGAAGCTCCCGCTCTTTCTGCCCATGATGTGGCCATGGATCTCGTTGAATGGGCCCTAATTCTAGAAGGAGGGGTGCGACCTGACGCTTTATATGCCTCACAGATGGCTCCCCTAATCCACCTAGCAATAGAACTTTTAGATGCTTTGGACCCCTTCTTGGGGCCACTGAACAAAACTAACAGTTGGGAGGAACTCCTAAACCCACTGGTCTTTTCTAGATAAAGTAGAAGACATCTCTATACGTCTAAAAGGCCAAACCTTTCCTCTTCCGCATTTTTGGGAGGTGCAGAAACTAGGGAGGACTACCTCCTGGGACCTATGAGTTGGAAGAAACTTTGGGTAGATAGAGTGGATCGGGTTTAATCACCACCCTATCCTCTAAAATTCTCAGGAAGGGATCTTTACAGGAAAGGGACTCTAGATCAGAAATCCTTCGTCCTGACGTAATAGCCAAAAGGAAGGACAACTTCAAAGAAATCATTTTCAGGGAAGCCTCATGCAAAGGCTCAAAAGGAGCCCTTGTTAGTGCATTTAATACCAACGACAGATCCCAGGGGGGGAACATGTTTGAGGATCCTGGGAGTATGCCTAGCTCTGGCTAAAAGGAACCTCCTGACTAAGGGATCTACCGCTAGTCTTCTCTCTGAAAATAAAGATAGGGCAGCAACCTGAACCCTAAGGGTGTTGACAGAGAGCCCCTTTTCCACTCCCTCCTGCAGAAAATCTAAAATGCAGGGAGTGGAAAAAGAATCTAAACCAAATTTCCTTTGCCAAAATAAATAAATAAAAGTTTTCCAAACTTTCCTATAGATTCTTCTTGTGACCAGTTTACAGCTGTCCAGGACAGTATGAATAACCCTCTCTGAACATCCACTTAACTGTAGGATGCGCCGCTCAGCCTCCAGGCCGTAAAATGGAAGGTCTGAGGGTTTGAATGCAATACTGTTCCCTGATGGAGTAGATCCTTCCGAACTGGAAGGGGCCAGGGAGGATACACAGATAGGGCCTTCAGAGAGGAGAACCAACTCCTTCTGGGCCACCAGGGGGCAATCAGAATGACTTCTGCTCTGTCCTGAATAATCTTTGGAACCACTAGGGGCAAAAGGGGAAAAGGAGGGAAGGCATAGGCCAGGCTGAAGTCCCAAGGGAAGGACAGTGCATCCGTCCAGGGACCCTGTTTCTCTCTCCAGAGAGAAGAACGCCGGTAGTTTCTTGTTGAGACTGGAGGCAAAAAGATCCACTGTCGGGAGACCCCATCTTAGCACCACCTCCTGGAACGTGCCTTGATGTAGTTCCCAACCGCTGGAACTGATGCTCACCCTGCTCAGAAAGTCCGCCAGCACATTTTCTGACCCCTTGATGTGAACTGCCCTTACTGAAGAGACATAGATCTCTGCCCAGGACAGAATCTGCTGCGTTAATGACAGAAGTGATTCCGAGCGAGTGCCCCCTTGTTTGTTCAAGTACGCCACTGTTGTGGCATTGTCTGAAAATATTAAAAGGTCCTTTGAATAGACCCTCTCTCCCAGAGACATAAGTGCTTTCCTCACAGCCAGAAGTTCTCTGAAATTCGAGGAGCGACCTGCTTCCTCTGGCAACCAGGCTCCTTGAGCCCGCCAATCCTGTGAGTGAGCACCCCAACCCCACAAACTGGCGTCTGTGGTAATTTTGACCGGGCAATGCTGTGCCCAACCCTTCCCCCTCTGCAGATGTTCTCGCTGCTCCCACCAGGCGAGATCTAGAAAATTCCCTTCTGGTAGTTTTACCAGATGATCCAGAGAATTTTTCCTGCGATCCCAATGGAGCAAAAGAAAAGCCTGAAGGGGTCTGTAGTGCAATTGAGCCCAAGGCACCCCTGGAATGGCTGCAGTCATAAGTCCCAGCAATTGCATGATTCGCCGAAGGGAGGTCTGAGGGAGCAGTTTGAAGGTCTGCACAGAGAGAAGAATTTTCACAATTTTCTCTTCAGGCAGAAAAATATTTAGGGCAACAAAGTCTATTAGATAACCCAGAAAAAGTATGCTCTGTAAGGGTACTAGGCAAGATTTCTGTTGGTTGACCTTCCACCCTAATTTTTGAAAGGTCTGCAAAACCAACTGTAGGTCCTGAATAAGGGACTCCTTGCCCTCAGAAAAAAAAATCAAAAAATCGTCTAGATATGGGACGATTGATACACCTTGAATCCGAAAAAAGGCCATGACTTCGGCCATGATTTTTGTGAAAATCCTTGGTGCTGCCGAGAGACCAAAAGGAAGGGCATTGAACTGCCAATGAGACGGCTCGTTTCCCATGAGCACTGCAAACCTGAGGAACCTTCGGTGGCTCTGGCAGATTGGTACATGAAGATAAGCATCCTGAAGGTCCAGGGTCACCATGAAGACCTCTGGCAACAACAGATTTCTTTTTTTTTTTTTTTTTATTGTCACATCAGTCGACCATTTTGAGAGGCATAAATCAACTTTGAAGTTCATTTAGGTTCCGCTCCCTCTCGTCTTTGTCTCATCATCGTGACTCTTTGCCATATCAAAAAGAAAACAAAAAAAAAAAAGACTATGCTTAAAAACCAAGCGTGCATCCAGTCTAATGAGGTTACTTTGACCAATCAAGAGGTCGCGCATGTCCTGATTGACAGTGTTACATTTTTTTAATAAATCCCCACCCCCACCCCCTTACCTCCCCCCTCTCCCCCCTACCACCCCAACCCCATCTCTCCAAGGTCTAATGTGTCCGTTTCTCCTATTCTGCTATGAGGCTTTCAGCTCTTTGGCGTAGCACCACGTTTTTTTTAATTTTTTCCAGCGTTCCCACTCTCCTGAGTTCTCCTTTCTCGTATCCCCTACTGAGCCCTTCCCTGTCTCCATACTATATGTTTCTTCTACTGCATCTATCCACTCCCATATTTCAGGGGACTCCCTCCTTTGCCAGTTTTTCGGTATTATTCGCTTAGCAGCGTTTAATAGGTGGGGGACTAGTGATTGCTTATATTTGTTTACGTCTCCCTCCCCCCCATGGAACAAAACCTCCCAAGGGTCTTCTAACACTTCTTTTCCTGTTATTTTCCTGACCAGGGTAAGTATCTTCCTCCAAAAGTTTTTTATTTTCGGGCATAGCCACCAGAGGTGTGCCATTGTCCCTATCTCCTGACATCCTCGCCAGCAATATGCCGGCCCTTTTTGATATTTACTTGTTATTTCTGGGGTTAGATAGCTTCTACTTATGCATTTATAGCTCATTTCTGCCGTTCGTGTATCTATTGTTGAATTACCAATCATTCTCAAGACTCTTCTAATTGTATTTACATCTTTTTTAGTGCCTAATTCACTCTCCCATTTACTTATATATGGGGGGATCTCCAGCTGATCCATCTTCATAAGTATTTTATAGATCTTGGAAACTAAATTTCTTGGATCTTCTGTGTCACATAGCTTCTCAAAGTCCGTAAGTTTGTCTCCTCCTCTTATCGGGCTTGATAATTTACTCACGAAGTGACACAGCTGGAGGTACCGCCACTCATCTATCCCCCGTGCCTCTCTCCCTATTCTTAGTTCTTGTAGTGTCATAATTTTGCCCTCTCTAATGATGTGTCTTAATTGTGTCTTACCCCAAAATGCTTCTTTTCCACCCGTTTCCTTTAACCCTGGTGCGAAAAAATTACTCTCTGTTAGTGATAATAAAGGTGAATTATATTCTCTGTTAACTTTCTTATGTACCCCGTCCCAAATTTTAAAAACGTTGCGTGTTATTACATGTGTGCTTTTATCTAAATTTCTAGTGTGTGGAGGGTTCCATATCGTTCTACCAAGTGAAACTTTACTGAGGTTTCCCTCTATTCTTATCCACCTTTTTTCATTCTCTCTTTTTGCCCATTCAACCATTCTAGACAGAACTATGGCCTTATAATACATCTGGATGTCTGGTACTGCTAGACCACCATTTATTTTCTTTTGTTTTAGAATTCTAAAAGAGACCCTTGGTTTTTTATTTTTCCATATAAAACTCATTATTATTTTATTTAATTTTCTTAGATAGTATAGGGGTAGGGGAAGCGGGATCATCTGGAACAAGTATGTGATCTTAGGGAGTAGGACCATTTTAATAACGTTTATACGACCTATCCATGAAAGGGCCTTACCGGCATAATTTTTACAGTCAAGTCTGACTGTATCTAATAGGGGTAGGTAATTTATAGTGAACATCTTCTCGATTGAATTAGCCAATTTAATTCCTAGGTACTTTAATTCTTTAGTCCATCTAAAACTATACACTCTTTTTAATTTCTCTCTTTCTCTTTTATTTAAGTTTATATTTAATATCTCTGATTTAGCCATATTAATTTGAAAGTTGGAAACCTCCCCATATTCCCTGAGGGCTTTCACTAATTTGGGCATAGTAGTTTCTGGGTCTGATATGTAAAAATAACACATCATCGGCGTAAGCTGCGATTTTATGTTCATCTTCACCGATCTTAATGCCTCTAATGTCTGGATCTGTACGTATTGTTGCAAGGAGAGGTTCCATGGTTAAAACAAAAAGTAACGGGGATAGGGGACATCCCTGTCTCGTACCCCTTTCCATTCCAAATGGCTGGGACATTGCTCCGTTTACGCCCACCCTTGCCATAGGGTGGTGGTACAGGGTTTTAATCCTCTGCATCATTCTGGGTCCAAGACCCATGATCTCCAGGGTTTGGAACATGAACCCCCAGTCCACCCTGTCGAAGGCCTTTTCGGCGTCGACCGACAGTAGAAGGCTTGGGGGCTCATTCCCCCGCGTTTTATGCAACAGGAGCAATGTCCTCACCCCATTGTCCTTCCCCTCTCTTTTCGGGACAAGTTAGAGTAAGTTAGAGTGAGACCATCTGGGCCAGGACTCTTCCCAGAGGCCATTCCTTCTATTGCTTTCCCAACTTCTTCTTCAGAAATTGGGATTTCCATCACTTCTCTTTCCGTGTCTGTAACTTTAGGCAATGCTGTCTTCATTAAGTATTTGTTGTTTCTCTCACTCTTTTTGTTTACCTGGATGTCTTGTTTGGGAGATGAGTATAGCTCTTGATAGTAATTCTTAAAGACCTCTGCTACTTTCCTAGAAGAATACTCTAAGTTACCGTCTTTAGTCTGAATTTTTTCTATGAAATTTCTAGTTTTAACCTTTTGTACTACTTTTGCTAAGTGTTTACTTGATTTATTAGCCCAGCGGTATCTCTCCTGTATTATCTTACCATATCTTGTTCTGGCTTCCTGTTCCATAGATGTTTTCAACTCCGCCCTTTTAATTACTATTTGTTTGTATGTCTCTTGAGTGAGGTGTCCCAGTTGTCTCTTATGTTTCTGTTCAAGGCTTTCTAACTCCTCTGTTAATTTTTGTAATTCCTCGCGTTTTTCTCTTTTCTTCCTTGCTCCAATCTCAATAAAAACTCCTCTTATGTAGGCTTTATGGGCCTCCCATAAGGTAGACCCAGATACCTCTCCGGAATCATTTACCGTAAAATACTCCTCTAGTTCTCTACTGATTCTGTTGCGCCCTTCTTTCCCTCTTATCAGTTCTTCGTTTAGGCGCCAATGCCCTGGAGACCTTCCCTCTTCCCCTATTATTATTTCCATGGACATTGGAGCATGGTCTGAATAAGTTATGTTTCCATTCCAAGAATCCACCACCTTATCAATGTCTCTATGATCAATCAGTCCATAATCAATGCGGGAGTATGACCCATGCACAGGGGAATAAAACGTATAGTCCCTTTTTTGAGGGTGCTGCACTCTCCATATATCTACCATCTGAAGGCTGACAAGTTTTTGCTTAATCTTTCTTGCTTGTATGCTCTTTTTCCCCTGTGCCCGGGCCGTACTATCTAGATCCGGGTCCATGCAGAAGTTAAAGTCCCCCATTAATATTATGTGTCCTTTCCTAAACTCCATTAATTTTTCCAAAATTTTTATCACATACTTCATCGAGTTTTTATTTGGAGCATAGATATTAGCGAGTGTATACTCTCTTTCGTTCAATCTACCTCGCAAAAATAAATATCTGCCTTCTACATCCGCTAAGCGCTCCTCCAGCACAAACCTAGTTCTTTTTGCCAGTCCAATAGCGACCCCCCGTGTTCTACTTGAGATAGTGTCTGCTTGATACCAGACCGGGTACTCTCCTGAGAATAATCTCAATCTTGTTTGATGAGAGATATGCGTTTCCTGGAGGAATACCACTTCTGGTCCAAGCAGTCTAAGCTCATTGAAGATGCTTTGTCTTTTATTCGCCATGTTTAGGCCTTTGACATTATATGTTATGCATTTTATTGTGTCAGGCCTCATTTTTCAGCCTTTGTCCTCCCACCCTTTACCTTAGACCTTGGAGAGATGCCCCACATTTTCATTTTTATAATTAAGATGTGATCCCCCTTCCTATCCCCCCCTTCCCCCCCTCCCTCCCCCCCCCCGAGATCCCGCCCCTCCTCAACTACCTCCCCCCTGGTCTTACCTAACCCCTTAGGCCAGTGTGGGTCACAATACTCGTGGCCCGCCATTGGTCTCCAACTCCAAAGGTGGGACTATTGGTGTGTCAGTTCGTCTGATAATTTTATTCTAGTGATCAGGTATGTTGATCTTCTAGCGTCTCTCCTTCTATTTACTATCTATTAATTTTCCCTTCTCTAGCCTTGTTTTGGAAGCCACGAAAAGGCCTCTTATTCTGGGGCTTATTCCTTTGGGAAGAAGGGAATCGTTTACCTTTCTCAGAGGAACGAGATAAGACTTCTTCTAAGGAAGAACCAAACAACCGTTTACCTTTCGAAAGGAATGCCACAGAGCTTATTCTTGGAGGTAAGGTCACCCTCCCAAGATTTAAGCCAGATAGCTCGCCTAGCTGAATTAATGAGAGCAGAAGCCCTAGCTGCAAATTTCACTGAATCTGCTGCTGCATCAGCTAGGAAGGCGACTGACTTGGCAATGAGTGGGAGAGATTCTCTAATCTCTTCCTTGGGGGTGTCAGATGCCAGAAGCTCATCTAGACGCTGTACCCATACATCTAAATTTCTGGCCACACAGGTAGATGCAACCGCTGGGCCTAAAGAAAAAGCCGAAGCATCCCAGGCCTTATGCAGCAATGAGTCGGCCTTCCTATCCATTTGATCCTTAAGGACCCCAGAATCCTCAAAAGAAAGATCTGTTCTTTTGGACACCTGTGACATAGGGGCATCTAATCTAGGACACTTATGCCGCGTACACACGGTCGGACTTTCCGGCATACTTGGTCCGGCACACTTTCCGACGGACTTTGTCCGCCAGGTGCGCCGGACTTTAAAACGGACGGACTTGCCCACACACGCCGGGACTTTCCGGCGGGCTAAGTCCGCCCGTCTTTCCGGCGGACTTTCAGAATGAACGGACTTGCCCACACACGGCCAAGTCCGTTCATTTTGAACGTGACTCAGGTGCGACGGGACTAGCAAAGGATGTCAATCTTGCCGCTTTTATCGGCGAGATTGACACCTTGCGAGCCCCGTTGCGGGGCATACCAGGCCCTTAGGTCTGGTATGGATTATAAAGGGAAGCCCCTACGCCAAAAAAACGGCGTGGGGTCCCCCTAAAATCCATACCAGACCCCGATCCGAGCACGCAGCCTGGCCGGTCAGGAAAGGGGGTGGGGACGAGCGAGCGCCCCCCCCCCTCCTGAACCGTACCAGGCCGCATGCCCTCAACATGGGGGGTGGGTGCTTTGGGGGAGGGGGGCGCCCTGCGGGGCCCCCCCACCTCAAAGCACCTTGTCCCCATGTTGATGAGGACAAGGGCCTCTTCCCGACAACCCTGGCCGTTGGTTGTCGGGGTCTGCGGGCGGGGGGCTTATCGGAATCTGGGAGCCCCCTTTAATAAGGGGGCCCCCAGATCCCGGCACCCCACCCTATGTGAATGAGTATGGGGTACATGGTCCCCCTACCCCTTCACCTAGGGAAAAAGTGTAAGTAATAAAACACACTACACAGGTTTTTAAAATATTTTATTAAACAGCTCCGGGGGTGGGGATCTTCCTCCGGCTTCGGGGGTCCCTCCGCTTCATCTTCTCCCGGTGTCCGGTTGGTTCTTCTCCGCTCTCTTCTCCCGGTGTTCCAGTTCTTCGGCCGGCTCCTCTGCTGTGTTCAGGTAGCTCTCTTGCCAGCAGAGGTCCGGACTTCTGAGCTGCTGGGCTTCTTCTCTTCTCTTCTCCAGATGTTGACACGACGCTCTCTCCTGCTGGACTGGTCTCTGAGGGCTGCGTTGTGACTTATATAGGCGGAGACCCCGCCCCCTTTTGATGTCACAGTCCCTGGGCATGCTGGGACTGTGACGTTTTAGGGGGCGTGGTCGACCACCCCCCTAAAACGTCACAGTCCCAGCATGCCCAGGGACTGTGACATCATATGGGGGCGGGGTCTCCGCCTATATAAGTCACAACGCAGCCCTCAGAGACCAGTCCAGCCGGAGAGAGCGTCGTGTCAACATCTGGGGGAAGAGAAGAGAAGAGAAGACAAGAAGACAAGAAGCCCAGAAGTCCGGACCTCCGCTGGCAATAGAGCTACATGAAGACAGTGGAGGGGCCGGCCGAAGACCTGGGACACCGGGAGAAGAGGCCGGAGAGCGGAGAAGAACCAACCGGACGCCGGGAGAAGATGAAGCGGAGGGACCCCCGAAGCCGGAAGAAGACCCCCGAAGCCGGAGGAAGATCCCCCCCCCCGGAGCTGTTTAATAAAATATTTTAAAAACCTGTGTAGTGTGTTTTATTACTTACACTTTTTTCCTAGGTAAATGGGTAGGGGTACCATGTACCCCATACTCATTTACATAGGGTGGGGGGCCGGGATCTGGGGGCCCCCTTATTAAAGGGGGCTCCCAGATTCCGATAAGCCCCCGCCCGCAGACCCCAACAACCAACGGCCAGGGTTGTCGGGAAGAGGCCCTTGTCCTCATCAACATGGGGACAAGGTGCTTTGGGGGGGGGGGGGGCGCAGGGCGCCCCCTCCCCCAAAGCACCCACCCCCCATGTTGAGGGCATGCGGCCTGGTACGGTTCAGGAGGGGGGGGGCGCTCGCTCGTCCCCACCCCCTTTCCTGACCGGCCAGGCTGCGTGCTCGGATCGGGGTCTGGTATGGATTTTAGGGGGACCCCACGCCGTTTTTTCGGCGTAGCGGGGTTCCCTTTATAATCCATACCAGACCTAAGGGCCTGGTATGCCCCGCGCTCGCCGCAATAGGAAGGATTTGTTTTTCCTATTGCAGCGAGCGCGAGATGCAATACCCTGCCCTCGTGTCGCATTTGGTCTGTCGGACCAGCCTACACACGAGCGGGCTTTCCGTCGGACCAGCACACACACGAGCGGACTTTCCGCCCGAAACTGAGTCCGACGGAAAGATTTGAAACTTTCTTCAAATCTAGGTCCGGCGGGCTTTTGGGAAGAAGTCCGCCGGAAAAGTCCGCCGCCGCCCACACACGGGCGGATTGTCCGGCACACTCTGGTCCGCCGGACCAAGTATGCCGGAAAGTCCGACCGTGTGTACGCGGCATTAAAGAAAACCTCCTCAAAGTCAGGCTGAAAAGGAAATCTTTTGTGTCCTCTGGATTTGAACAACCTTTTTTCAGGTTCTTTCCATTCAGATAGAATCATGTCTCTAAGAGACTGATGTACCGGAAAGGTTCTAGATTTCCGTCCTTGAAGGCCCCTATACATTTTATCCTGCACAGATTGAGTATGCTGTGGTATCTCAATCTGCTCTGAGGTATAAATTGCTTTTAATAGTTTATCAATATCCTCCACTGGAAAAAGATACTTGGATGAGCTACCTGTATCCTCCTCTGATGCAGACTTTTCATCAGATGAAGAGACTGAATTCTCACCTTCCTCCAGATCAGAGGTATTGCGTGAACTAATAGTTTCAGATACCAATAAGGGAAGGGACCTGGCAGACGTTGAAGGATCTTGAGCTATGGGTCTAGAGGAGGAAGGGCCTATACTAGCAACCCTGTCATTCAGTGACCGAAAAGAATCCACTACCTCCTTCATAGAAGTCATTAACTCCTTAAAAGGAGGAAGACTCTGAACTAGCTCTGGGTGGGATACAATCCTCACAAAATAGCTTTTTGTAACTATCAGAGAGCCTGGCTCTACAATTCCCACATTTCTTCTTCACCGGTTTGGCTTAGAAGAGAGGAGAAACAAGGGCCATGAAAAAAGGATCCATACAAAAGAAGTCCCTTGCTGCAGCTATCCACAGACCAGGGCTTACCTTGGGGGCAGTATGGGACCCGGATGCTGCCGCTGGTTCAATACGAGCGGATGTTTCATCCTCAAATCCTGTCCTCAAGCTCCATGAAGCAAGCGGAGAACGGGCGCCGAGAAGACTGCTGCTGTACTGCAAAAACTGCGCCTAGAATGGAGTTTTTAGCAGGCCATTCCCCTGCAGCATGTCCTCAGTGTCTCCACACCATGCTCCTTATGAGAACTTGGCGTCCGGAAGTGCGTCATGTGACTTCCGGTTCCAGCTGCATCACAGGAAGTCCTCCTGACGCCATCTTGGTACACCAGAAGCGCTGGGGAAAAGAAGGGAGTTGCCAGCATTTTCAAAGGCAAGTAACCCTTAGAAATAGGGAACCCTTCTGGTACAGACCATCATCCAGGACTTGGCCACAACTAGTACTGGATGAAACCAGAGAAGGGGGGTCCACCAACCACAGTTACCAGACTGTTCTGACTCAACTACAAGGCAATAAATGTTATCTTCAGCTTCACATAGAGCTTACATGACCTGGTGATCTATTTATCTCTTGCATCAATTCAGACAGCTTAACTCAATGAATAACTCACTGTATGGAAAGACAGACAATGAATCCTCTCGAATGTTCCGTTTAATGATGGGTATCCATAGGTAGAAAAACGTTGCAGTTGTAAGCCACATGTAAAGATGTTACAGCAATGAGGTATACTGTGCACAATGAATCAGAGAGAGGAAGGGGAGGAGAATATACAGAACTATGGTGAGAGAAAGAGTTCAGATAGACAGAGGGAACAGATATTAAAGACACAGAGCATTATAAATCACGTAGTGTAACACAACACTCCCCGTCTGAAATCTTTAGATTTCATAACCATAAACAATTATATATATATTCAATAAGTCCAATACTATTAAATGTCCTGGAACCTGTAATGCAACAAGCAAGTATAAACATAAGTCCAACAGGATAGAAGAACATGTAGTCCGACGTATGACGTCTTCAAAGAATTCCAAAGTTCAGAGTAGAACCTGTTGATAGCAGCAATGTACTCCCCGCCGTGCCAACAGCATGGCTAGTCCTTGCATAAGTCACTCACCTGGCAAAAGGAGTACTAACTCAGCAATTGGTCGAGTAAAGGTTCGTGTGGATCCTCCCTTGGTTACCTTGACTTCTACCTTCCGGACCTTGTTATCGTCACTGGGCATAACCTTGGTAATAAGACCCATAGGCCACTCATTCCGACAAACTTCCTTGTCTTTTAGAAGGATGAGATCTCCAACCTTAAGATTAGGCTTAGATGTTTGCCATTTGTTAGGACCTTGAAGGTGATGAAGATACTCCTTCCTCCAGCGATGCCAAAACACATTGGCGAGATGCTGCACCTGCTTCCATTGACGCCTGTAGATATCTCACTTGAAGATATTACAGCAGTCCCAATCTTTTGAGTAAGGAGTGAAGCTGGAGTAAGGATCACTGGAGCATCAGGATCTGAATATACCAGCACTAAAGGTCTTGCGTTCACTATAGCACACACTTCAGCGAGAAACGTAGACAAAGTATCATGGGTGAGTGGTAAAGACTTGTGAGTCTGCAACATGGAGTCGAGAATTCTTCGTGCTACTCCAATCATTCGTTCCTAAGATCCTCCTATGTGTGTAGAATGTGGAGGATTAAACAACAAAGTACATCCATTGTTGGCCAGGAAATTGTTCAATTGTAGCTCTTTACATGCTCCAACAAAGTTGGTACCACAGTCAGATCTCAGCTGCTTAACTGGTCCTCTGACAGAAAAGAATCTTAGTAGGGCACAGATGAAGGAAGAAGAATCCATAGACTCGATTACTTCTATATGTATTGCTCGGATGCTGAGACAGGTAAACAATACAGCCCACCTTTTACTATTGGCAGCTACACCACGAATTCTCCGAGTGATGACGGACCATGGGCCGAAAACATCTACTCCAACATAGGTGAAGGGTGGATCTGTACTTAGGCGATCGGCTGGAAGACTTGCCATTTGTTGCTGTTGATGTTTTCCTCTTAACTTGTGGCACTTGACGCACCTGAAGAGCAAGGAGGAGACACACCTTTTCATACCAATGATCCACAAGCCAGCTGACCTGATGGCACCTTCTGTAAACTGACGGCCTTGATGATGTACCAGTCCATGGTGATGACGAACTAGAAGAGTAGTAACATGATGTTGCCCTGGTATGACTATAGGATTTCTTTCTTTGCTGCATAAGTCAGATTTAGTTATACGGCCACCAACTCTCAGCAGCTGATTGGCGTCAACTACAGGATTTAGATTGAAGAGAGAACTGTTTTTAGACAATTCAGTTCCATTTCTGATTCTCTCGAATTCCTCCTGATACACCTCTTGTTGCACACAACGGATTATTACCTCTTCTGCGTGTGAAATATCTGCTGCTGTAAAGTGTCCAGAACAGCTGTGCCAACCACGACACTCTGCCGCAGGGTTCTTCCTAAAGCTGCGAGCAATATGAATTAGGCGAGCGATGGCTCTTACAGCAGATGACCAGGTGGAAAAACGCTCAAAGCGGTGTGACCGCATCTTCTGTTTTGTATTTACAGAAGTGTGGAGTGAGATGTTCACAGTTCTTATTTCCTTATCGTCTTCAGGACTTACTAACCCATAGGTGTTGTCAGTAGGGGGTAAGTAGGAGTCCTCTCACAAAAACCTTGGAGGTGACAGCCATAAGCTGTCCTGAAGAACATCAGATGACACGGCTCTGGTCCCACAGTCAGCTGGATTGAGTTCAGTGGGAACATAATGCCATTGACTTGGTAGGGAGAATCTCTTAATACGTTCAACCCTGTTGCTGACGTACACATGAAACTGTTTTGTTTGGTTGTATATGTAACCAAGTACAACCTTACTGTCTGTATAGAAGGTGATAGAATCAATTCTAGTGTCCATTTCACTTCGTATGACTTCGACAATTTCTACTGCTAGCACGGCTGCACAAAGTTCAAGTCTTGGTATGGTATGTGCAGGTTTGGGAGTGAGTTTTGCCTTGCCTAGATCAAAACTACAGTGTGATTCCCCATTCATTTCAGAAGTTTTCAAATAGGCTACAGTAGCAATAGCTTCAACTGATGCATTGGAGAAAATATGAATTTCCCTCCGGTAAACAGTTGAAATAGAACCTGGAACATAGCAACGGGAAATCTGAAGTTTTTCTAGTGACTTCAAAGAATGTCTCCACCTTTTCCACTTGTGTTGATTCTCACTAGGTAAGGGAGTATCCCAGTCTATGTTCTCAGTAGATAACTGTCTTAGCAGAATCTTACCTTGAATGGTAACTGGAGCAAGGAAACCGAGTGGGTCATAGATGCTATTCACCACCGACAGGACTCCTCTCTTAGTGAAGGGTTTGTCACAAGTTGACACTTGGAAGGTGAATGTGTCTTGTTCGATGTTCCACAACAAACCCAGACTTCGCTGTACAGGAGGCACATCTGTACCCAAATCAAGGTTTTTTAGACTGGTGGCATAGTCCTCAGAGTGAAAGGCATTCATAAGTTCCTGGCTGTTGGATATAATCTTGTGCAGTCTAAGGTTTGCTGTAGCCAGCATCTCCTTTGTTCTGGTGAGGAGATCAATCGCTTCTTTAGCGGTTGGAAAAGACTTGAGTGCGTTTTCAATGTAGAAGTTTCTTTCAACAAACTGACGAGCATCAGATCCATATTCTTCTTCTCCAGTCTGAGCTGTTCTCCTTAGCCCATAAGTTGCCACTGCAGGAGAAGGACTGTTACCAAAGACATGTACCTTCATTCGAAAGTCTATAACTTCCTTGTGGATGTCATTGTCTTTGTGCCATAGAAACCTGAGGTAGTTTCTGTTGTCTTCTCTGACAATGAAGCAGTGAAACATCTGTTGAATGTCTGCCATAACTGCTACAGGTTCTTGTCTGAAGCGAATCAAGTCTCCTATTAGACTGTTGTTCAAGTTAGGCCCTGTAAGGAGCATGTTGTTAAGAGAAACACCTTCATGCTGAGCACTGGAATCAAAGACAACTCTGATTTGGTCTGGTTTACGTGGGTGATACACGCCAAAGGATGGAAGGTACCAGCATTCTTCTCCCTCCTTTAGTGGGGGTGCAGGCTCTGCATGATCTCTGTCAAATATATTTTGCATAAGGTCCACAAAGTGTCTTTGCATCTCTGGTTTCCTGCTTAAGTTACGTTTTAAGGAGGAGAATCTACTGATGGCCTGTTGCAAGTTGTTGGGCAGTCTCTCTTGGGAGACGAAAAGGTAGGGGTGCTACCCAGCTATTGGCGTCGTCTTGAAAGAACTCATTGTCCATTACCTTGATGAATTCTTTGTCTTCCTTTGAAGGAGCCAGTATATCATCTTCACTGGTTGTATTAAACACTGTAGAGTGGAAGTCGTCATCGTGGCAGGAGAAAGGGCTCGTGTTACCTGAGATACCATGTTGCCATCCATGGCTGGCCATCTTCTCTTTCACCCAGTAGTGATGTGGGCATGGCTCAAAGTAAGTGTTTCGGCCATTTGGCAGAACATTTGTCTTGAATGACGAAATGTTGGTAGGTCTCTTCATTTTGCCTATACAGACGTTGCCTATGATGACCCACCCTAGATCCATGCGCTGAGCAAATGGGGCAACTGGGGGTCCACTGACTTGTCTGTTTACCTTGTGAATTCTTAGAATGTCTCTTCCTAACAGAAGAAGGATCTGAGCATCTTTGTCAAGCGGCGGTATCTCATTTGCTATTACCTTCAGGTGAGGGTGATGGAAAGCAGCAGCTGGAGTAGGGATTTCTTCCCTGTTAGCAGGTATCTGATTGCACTCGACAAGTGTAGGTAGGGGTAATTGCAAGTTACCTTTGAGAGAAGATACCATGAGTCCATGAGCCCTTTTTCCAGAAACCTCTGTAGTTCCACTACAGGTACCCAAGGTGTAAGGATGAGCTTCGCCTTTTATTTCAAATAGATTAAACAGTTCTGATTTTGCAAGCGATCTATTGCTCTGATCGTCTAGGATAGCATAGGCTTTTAGAGGTCTTTTCTGGTTGGTCCTTGTGGTAGATGTATATTTTAGCACAGGACTTATCACAGCGGTCTTCTCCACAAACTTCAGTGCAGGATGAAGAAATTATGGTAGAATTAGGCACTTGGTCTGTATTCTCCCCACCATGCGTTAACCTGGGAGGAGCGTTAGCAGGTTGTGCAGAGCTGGGCTCAAGCGGATGTAGGGCTTGCACATGCTCTTCGGAGCCACACTCTATGCACTTGATGGATACATTACAGTCCCTTGCAAAATGTTCGGTAGAAGCACAGCACCTGAAACATACCCTAAATGTCTTTAAAAGCTTCTTACGCTCTTCAAGAGGCTTTTTCCTGAAGCCGATACATTTTTTGAGGGGGTGTGGCTTCTTGTGAATGGGACACACTCTGTTAGGGTTTTCAATCTTCCTGCTCTGTCTGTCCGTGGCCACCACTGTGGTAGGAGTGGGAAGGATGTCAGTCTTTTTCATGGATACTGGGCCTCTACTGCTTCTATAGTTGCCCTGAAGACTGGTACTCTTAGGAAATGGTGAGAAGAAACTGTACACACCGTAGGAAAAACTTGGATCATTCTTGGTCTCTGCGATTTTCCTGATAAAGTTGCAGAAGAAAGAGAATGGAGGGAAGGAAACCTTGTTCTCTTTTTTGTATGATGATCCTAGTGCAGACCATTTCTCTTTTACACCATATGGGAGCTTGGAGACGATTGGGTTTACCCCTCTTGCAGTGTCAAGGTAACTGAGTCCAGGTAGTTTTGGGTCTGCCTTGGCTAGCTGAAGCTCAAGGAGAAGGTCACTCAATCTCTTGAACTCCTTGTTGTCCTTACCAGATATCTTTGGAAAGATTTCCAGACGCATGAACAAGGCATTTTCTATAGCTTCTGGACTGCCATAACTGTGCTCTAGTCGCTCCCATGCAGCTATGAGGCCTGCTGTAGGATTGTCCATGAAAACTGATCTTAATGGCTTAACACGTGCAGCAGATAGGAGGACCAAGCCATCTAATCAGGAGATCCAATTCTTGAGCCGCTGTAATGCCAAGATCGCTGATTGCAGTTCTGAAAGCACATTTCCATCTTCTGGAGTTCTCAGGTTGGTCATCAAAACTTGTAAGACCAGTCTTTGTGAGCTCTCTGCGAAGTATGTACCTCACAAACTCTGCTGTCTCAGTTGTCTCTGCCTTTATGTGAGATGCTGTTGGCTGAATGGTGCTGATTGCCATTATTTTTAAAGGACAAAGGTAAATATGGTGCAGCAGATGCGTTCAGGTGAGTTGCTTGCTTGAAGTCGGTTGTTCCAATGGTACATTGACTCAATGCTGTACCGATGACAGGAAATTGATGACTTGCTTGCAGCTTGCTCTGATGCTCTGTGACATAAGAAGGTTAGGTAGGCAGGCAGGAAATGCATTGGAGTGATTTTTCATGCAGGAAGTTGCTGGAACCTCTTTAACTTGGAACTGTGAAGGAGTTTCTAAGTTGCCAGGAGCATTGGAGACAATGGAGTGTATACTGCAGTGGCTTAGGACATAGTCTTTAGTGCGTTTGAGGGGACCTTCCATATCTGCTATGTTTAGGTTGATGCTGTCTCTCACTTGCAACTTCGTCTGCATTGATAGCTTGCTCTAAAACCCTTAGCCTTGCCATAGCTGCGTCATGATTACACTGTTCATTTAAGATTTCTATAGTTACTCTTTGACGTGCTGTGTGAGCTTCCAACTCTGCTCTTTGACGTGCGGTCTGAAGCACTGACTCCGTTTCCAACTCTGCTCTCTTTTCTGCATATGCGACCTGCACCTTGCTGGCTTCCGCTTCAGCGCGGGCACTAATAAGTCGCTCACTGAGTGTAGAGTATCTTGAACTATGACTTCTAGAAGACCTTTTAGAATGTCTGGTGGAAACAGATCTGTGAGATGCAGTGTCCTGTAGCAGCTCTATCTTTGCTTCTGCCTTTAATTTGGTTTGCTGGATAAAACTGTCTTTCCAGATTAAGAGCCTTGAAATTCTTTAATTCCTTGAGTGAAAGTTCTGTGTTCATATTTTGTAAGACATTAATGAACTTGTCACTGGTAAGCTGATAGAGCTCATAAGAGATAGAGATTTGTTTAATGGCACCCTCTAGTGTCAGTAATTCACGTTCAACAGACACTGTATTTGATTCAGAAGCAATCTTTTCCCAAAATAGCTTCAAGCTATTAAACAATTCAGTTCTTAAGGCTTCATAATTCTCCATCACTTTCTAGGTTGGTTTGACTGAGCGTTTGGGTAAGTCAGTTGGCTCAGTGTCTTGTGTTGGAGTGGCTGTGTATTCATATTGAGAGCTGTGGTAACTCATGCTGACACAGGCAGAGAATGTCTCAGTGATAAGCAGGCAGGATCTGTGTGCTGTAATATGACACCCTGCAGCCTGGTCTCAGGTTATGAAGATTCCATGTGCTGCTGTCTCGTTCTTTCTTGCAATGAGGGCAGTAAATCTTGTCTGTAACAGTACTGTATGCAGAAATCTTGCAATTAGGCTGTGGAACTTCGTTTTTCTACTGTTCTGACTCAACTACAAGGCAATAAATGTTATCTTCAGCTTCACATAGAGCTTACATGACCTGGTGATCTATTTATCCCTTGCATCAATTCAGACAGCTTAACTCAATGAATAACTCACTGTATGGAAAGACAGACGATGAATCCTCTCGAATGTTCCGTTTAATGATGGGTATCCATAGGTAGAAAAACGTTGCAGTTGTAAGCCACATGTAAAGATGTTACAGCAATGAGGTATACTGAGCACAATGAATCAGAGAGAGGAAGGGGAGGAGAATATACAGAACTACGGTGAGAGAAAGAGTTCAGATAGACAGAGGGAACAGATCTTAAAGACACAGAGCATTATAAATAACGTAGTGTAACACAACACAGACCATAGGAAAACAAAAAAACGTGTCGGTGCTCCTGGAGGGGCTGGAAACACAAAACAACTGAGGGTCAGAGGAAAGGGAGGGGCCATTTAAATTCTATCTGATTTGTGTTTCCTGTAGAGGGCGGAGCCGATCATCTCTCAAGTAGCTGTCCTGGAAGGTGAGGGGGGAAAATGAACTTAAATGTATTTCGCAAATGGCTGCAATATAACAAAGAGTGAAAAATTGAAGGGGGTCTGAATACTTTCCATCCCCACTGTATATTATACACTGACTGGGCACTGTGTAGAAGAGTCAGTGTATATAGTTCTGGCTACCGGGCGGGAGCTGCCCAAGAGCAGCAGGGGACTCTTAGCTTACAAGCTCGAACCGAAACAGCATGGCTGAAGGCAAGACGTGGAAGCCGAAGTCGGGGGCAGAGATGGGAGGCGGAGCTGCTCTGCACGGAGAGCTGGAGTGTGGAGAGAATATGCTGCCAAGCAAGTATCGAATAGGATGAAGTGCTAAAACAGTATAGAAAAGCATCACCCATACAAACCCCTCAATTCTCACCCACCCTTTATCATCCAGCAGAATGACACTTTCCCCACTTCCCCTCCCAACTGACAGCAGTGTGTCCGGGTGTTGGGCACACTGAAAACCGGACTTGTGTGTCAAAATCCAGACTGTCTGGGTAAAAACCGGACAGGTGGCAACCCTAGTCCATCTGCTAAGCTATCTTACAGTTGTGTTTTTATTATTTATTATGTAGCACCCTCTACCTTAGGTAGGTAAGTTGCTAGAGTAGTTGTGTTTTTGGTACAGCCAGTGCAGGTAAATTTAGGCAGGCCAAGCCGTGAGCTAGGCCTGTTTGTTTTTGATCTGGGGGCTGGGAGTAGTTTTGAGTATAGCAGTAGGTGACTGACATGTACTTCATCTCTCTGGCGCCTCCTCTGTTTCTAGAGGTTTCTGGAAAAGAGGTAGGACAGAGGATGGGAGTGGCATGGAGTGTATATGGGAGCCCTGACCAATCCCCAACTAGGCCCGGCAGGGGGCAGGCCTCCCATATATACTCATGGTTAGCCTGCTGTGGGAGGAGTTGTTGGGTGGAAGAACTAGTGATGGAGTGTTAGGCTGTCGTGGCACTTGAGGGAGCCCCCTTTCTGGGGGGGTGAACTTGGGTCTGCAGCTCGGGAGCTGGGAAGGAACGTATCCATACACGGTCATTGAGAGGTGTCTGGAACAGGAGCAGGAAGAGGACAGCGGGGAACATTGCCAGGCAAGTTACTAGGAGGGATTCATTCCGGGGTTGGTGAGTGACAGGCACAGTGGAGAAGTCTGGGAGAGACATTCCAGGAGTGGATGTGAAGACATAGGATGAGGCTGTGATGTCACCGGTGTTTAATGCCGCGTACACACGAGCGGACTTTACGGCGGACTTTGCCCGGCTGACTTTTCGACGTACTTTCCGACAGACTTTCTGAATGAACGGACTTGCCTACACACAATCCACCAAAGTCCGTCGAATTCGTACGTGATGACGTACGACCGGACTAAAGCAAGGAAGTTCATAGCCAGTAGCCAATAGCTGCCCTAGCGTGGCTTTTTGTCCGTCGAACTAGCATACAGACGGCGGACTTTTCGACCGGACTCGATTTCAACGGATAAATTTTAAACAAGTTTCAAATCTAAGTCCGTCCAACTTTTGAGAAAACAAAGTCCGCTGGAGCCCACACACATCGAATTGTCCGACGAAATCCAGTCCGCCGGGCAAAGTCCGCCGTAAAGTCCGCTCGTGTGTACGCGGCATAAGTCAAGTTGCTGCAGCCAGAAGGGTTGGCAGAACTTGCACAGGACTATCTGGGGCCAGTACTCCACCAAGCTTTGTAGCTAGCTCAAGAAGTATTCTTTTCATTGCCATCGGTTGCTAAATCAACGGGGGCTGCAGACCCCTGCCAGCAAATGGCTGCTATCGAATTGTTAGGACTTATTCAGAGTAGCGCCTAAACACTTGCTAGCTGTGGCAGGAAACTATGATTGCACAGTAGAGAAAGTGGAGTTTACTCAAGTGATGTCCTGGAGGAGTATGATGAGCACTAGAGACTGCCAATATAGGTTCACAATTGTTTGTTCAATTCAACAATATCAATTATCTGGGCATCCCACGTCCCTTTTCCCCAATCCAAGTTAAATCCCCTAAAAAAACAAACAAAAATAAGCTAAAGGACTGCTCATTGACTGGCAATGTGTGTCTGAAGTGAATGCCTGGCCAAGCAGGGTGACGTGTGGAACTACTATACGCAGCGACCCCACGGGAGCACCGCTACAATTATTTTTACTTTTGCAGCCCAATTGGGATAACACCTACTTTATATTTGTTGCATGTCCCCATTCACATAGCATAACTGTCACGTACCTCGTAGTAGAGCCTGACGTGTAGAAGGAGACCTCTCTTGCAGCTCTGGTTCAGGGGCCACTGGAGTTGTGACAGTGGCCAGGAAATCGCAGCGAGGTAGGAGTGCCTGTGGGATCTGCTGTAGCTGGCACGGATGGGTAGATGATGGGTCACCAGGACAGACCAGGACATGAATGACAGCAGATGCAGGTCAGCGACCCTGGGCACTGAATGATGCAGGATCAGCAGCAGGCTGGAGCAGGGTGAGACAAGCCGGGTCAAACACAGGTAATCAGATATAGCAAGGCAGCAAGCAGAGAAGGGTCAGTACACAGGGAGAAGTCTGCAACAGGGTATCAGGCAACTAGTGTGTAACATAACTATTGTACCGCATTGGGCACACATACGCACATATGAAACCCCGGCTGATCGCAGGTGCGCCAATGCACATGCACAAAGGAATGTGCGCGCTCATGGGAGCGCGTCCACAGTCCCCTTTGGCACCAGACGGCCTATTTAAAGGGTGCTCTGACTCTTGCTCAACGTTGACTGGTCTTCAGCTGTTTCCCTGTGACCTGCCTGTATCACGTTTATTATCTGTTGCTGACCTGGCTTACCACTGACCTACCCTTTGGATTCCGATTATACTGCTGATTACTGGTTCCTGATTCTGGCCTACTCTTGACGTTGCTTCTGTCTGATTCCCTGGTACTTCGCCTTGCTGCTCGCTGCTGACTCTGGCTGATCCTCCGACTTTGCTCCTGTTTCCTGCCTGGCTCCACGCCACCTCCGAGTACCTGAGCTGGCTTCCTCTCATCCAAGCTCCATTGGACACAGTACACTCCTATCTTCAGTCTGCTAGAAGTCTTGGCAGGCCACATATCCTGAATCCGCAAGCCTGGTGGAGTTCCCCTTTAATCTCAGTTGATCTACCCAGCATTATCGCAGTTCCTGACCTGATGTTGGAGATCGTCATTTCAAACTCCAACCTCCTGGGGAGAAATCAGATACATGTGCCTCTACGCTTTTGCTACAATTATCTGGAAAGACTAATTTTGTATCTGCAATTGTAGGTTCAAGGGCCTGCAGTTGTTTCATGAACTCTGCATTTGTCACACTACACCAGCTTCCCGCACCAAGAAGCAGGGATTTACTATTCACCTGGCGGACGGCTCTGGTATTAAATCAGGTCCGGTTACGCAAGAGACTGTACCCATTTTCTGCCAAACTTCCTCAGGTCAACATGAACTTCTATGTTTAGATATTATAACTTCACCCATGTTTCCCATCAACCTTGGCCTACCCATGCTGAAGGCCCATAACCCTCACATTGACTGGCTTACTGGAGATATCTCCTTTTCATCCAATTACTGTCAGACACATTGTTTTCTGAAAGAGACTAATAACCCTACTTCTCTCCTTAGCATTTATCCTGATCCTGAAACTGTGAAGTTGGTTCCGTTGCATACAGGGCTAGTGCTACCACTAGGCGAACTAGGCAGCCGCCTAGGGTGCACTGCTGCCTGGGGCACCCAGCCACTGATGTTCCTACTCTCTTCTCTCTGCAGCAAACAAGTCCCAGCATCAGCAGGCAGCCGCCGCTCCGTTTGCCCATAGTGTCAGAGGAACAGTGGTGGTGGAGGACTGTGTCCGTGTCTCGACTAGGGATGAGCCAAACACCCCCCGGTTCGGTTTGCACCAGAACCTGCGAAAGGATCGAAAGTTCATGCGAACTTTAGAACCCCATTAAAGTCTATGGGACTTGAACGTTCATAATCAAAAGTGCTAATTTTAAAGGCTAATATGCAAGTTATTGTCCTAAAAAGGGTTTGGTGACCCGGGTCCTGCCCCAGGGGACATGTATCAATGTAAAAAAAAGTTTTGAAAATGGACGTTTTTTCGGGACCTGTGATTTTTATGATAGTTACATAGTTAGGTTGAAAAAAGACACAAGTCCATCCAGTTCAGCCATAAAAAAAAAAAAAAATCGTACAATCCAATAGACCCAATTCTATACCCACAGTTGATCCAGAGGAAGGCAAAAAACCCCAGCAGAGCATGCTCCAATTTACTACAGCAAGGGAAAAAAATTCCTTCCTGATCCCCCAAGAGGCTATTGGATTTTCCCTGGATCAACTTTACTATAAATGTTAGTACCCAGTTATATTATGTACATTTAGGAAAGTATCCAGGCCTTTCTTAAAGCAATCTACTGAGCTGGCCAGAACCACCTCTGGCGGGAGTCTATTCCACATTTTCACAGCTCTTACTGTGAAGAAACCTTTCCGTATTTGGAGATGAAATCTCTTTTCCTCCAGTCGTAAAGAGTGCCCCCTTGTCCTCTGTGTTGACCGTAAAGTGAATAACTCAACACCAAGTTCACTATATGGACCCCTTATATATTTGAACATGTTGATCATATCCCCCCTTATGCTCCTCTTCTCAAGAGTGAATAAATTCAGTTCCTCTAATCTTTCCTCATAGCTGAGCTCCCCCATGCCTCTTATCAGTTTGGTTGCCCTTCTCTGCACTTTCTCCAGTTCCCCGATATCCTTTTTGAGAACTGGTGCCCAAAACTGAACTGCATATTCCAGATGAGGTCTTACTAATGATTTGAACAGGGGCAAAATGATATCTCTCTCTCTAGAGTCCATACCTCTCTTAATACAAGAAAGGACTTTGCTCGCTTTGGAAACCGCAGCTTGGCATTGCATGCTATTATTGAGCTTATGATCTACCAAAAACCCCAGAACCTTCTCCACTATGGATTCCCCCAGTTGTACTCCCCCTAATATGTATGATGCATGCATATTCTTAGCCCCCAAGTTCATAACTTTACATTTCTCGACATTAAACCTCATCTGCCACATAGACGCCCAATCAGACAGTGCATTGAGGTCAGCTTGTAAATTGGAGACATCCTGTAAGGACGTTATTCCACTGCATAGCTTGGTGTCATCTACAAAGACAGAAATGTTACTTTTGATCCCAGACCCAATATCATTTATAAAGATATTAAAGAGTAAGGGTCCCAGCACTGAACCTTGAGGTACACCACTGATAACCTTAGACCATTCAGAGTAAGAATCATTAACCACTACTCTCTGAATTCTGTCCTTTAGCCAGTTTTCTATCCATGTACAACCTGATATTTCAAAGCCTGTAGACTTTAACTTACACATGAGCCGTGTGTGCTGAACGCTTTTGCAAAATCCAAGTATACCACGTCCACAGCCACCCCTCTGTCCAAGGTTTTACTTACCTCTTTATAAAAAGAAATCAGGTTTGTCTGACAACTTCTGTCTTTCATGAATCCATGCTGTCTGTTGCTTAAAAATGGAAAATTGTATACTCACCTTTCCGTAATTTTCCTTTCCTGGTGCATCTTCATGGCAGCATACATATGGGTTGTGACTCCGCCCCCACAACCTGATAGGACTGGTTAACTATAAATCAAAGACAGACCCGGCTCACAGCATTCTCTGTAACTCTCACCATTTGGGTGGGTATCTGTATGCTGCCGTGAAGATGCACCAGGACAGGAAAATTACGGAAAGGTGAGTATACAATTTTCCGTTTTCCTGGTGCATCATGGCAGCATACATAAGGGGACTAACTCGCCATACGGGAGGGTGCAAGAAAAATTTTGTAATCATCAGTAGCGCAAGTATGCACCATGAATTTTTCAAAATTTTACTGTCGCGAGCCGGGTTCACCTATAAAAGTGTAATGAAGGTGTCCTGGGAGGACCATATTGCTGACTTGCAAATAACCTCAGGAGACACTCAGCACTGAGCTGTCCACAGAGCTGGCACTGCCCTAGTTAAATGTGCTCTTAAGACCTCCAAAACAGGAAGGCCTTGAAGAGTAGGCTCTTTTAATTGTTTGAACAATCTAGGAGGTGACTAAACGTGTTGATGTGGACTGACCCTTCCTTAAGCCATGCTGGAACCAAGTACATATTTCAGCTTTCCTGAATGAAAGGGTAGCTGCCTAGCAGGTCACCAGCGTTAGCTCAACCTACAGGGGATGTGGTTCCCACTCAACCAAGAAAGACGGGAAATTGACTTCCTGGTTAAATTGGAAGGAGAAAGACACCCCATGGATAAAAGCAGTCTGGAGTTTTAGCAGTGGCGGAATTATAGGGGTCGCTGAGGTTGCCATGGCGACCGGGCCCCTTGCTGCAGGGGGCCCTTGAGGGCCCCCTGTATACAGTTCTTTGATAGGGGGAGCGGAACAAAGCTCCCCGATCCTAAGCCGAACTGTATTCGGCACTGTGCAGGGAGCTGCTCACATTGATTACAAAGTGAAAGCAGTGTGTGTTGTGCTCTTTGTCTCCCCCTACAGTGCAGTACCCGGCAGGAAGAGCTAAGGTAAAGGTCTGCCGTTTTTTATCTACTGTATGTGTGTTTATATGTATGTGCATGTATGTATGTGTGTGTGTGTATGTGCATGTGTGTGTGCATGTATGTGTGTGAGTGCATCTATGTATATGTGCATGTGTGTGTATGTATGTGTTTCAGTGGCGGTGCGTCCATAGGGGCGCATGGGCGCCGCCCCCTCTCTCCAGGGACCCCTCTATCACAAATAGATAGATTCATGCATAGCGTGAATCTATCTATGGCCGCCACTGCCCCCCCCCCCTTTTTGGACGCCGGGCGCCTGAATTACACCGGCAGGGGTGTTTTTAAAGCACTAATGGGCTTTAAAATAGGTGAACTGCGAGTGCCATGCTTGGCGCTCACAGTCCACCCAGGTGGGTTAGAAAAGCGAATAAATGTTCGCTTTCCTAACACTGAACCGCCTCTCCACCAATCAGGTGCTCGGGTCTGTTACCCGTCACCTGATTGGCTGAAACGACAGGCGCCGCTATTGGATGCCTATCAGGAGGAGAGGATGGGAGGAGACGCATGGAGGACCCCGCTCGTCGACGTCACCTGCTGCCCCACCGAGACAGGGTAAGTGCCGGGCAGACTGCGAGCGGGCAGGGGGGTCACAGTGGCAGCATTTGATGGAACAGTGGCTGCGTTTTAGGGCACAGTGGCAATGCACACAGTTGCAGGGTGGTTGCAGTGCAGCCACTTCAAGGGTGCCCTGACTGGAAAAAGATTGAGAAACACCGACATAGAGGAACCCATCTCTCCATTTTCCTCCTGCAGCCGCTGAATGCATGTGGGAGGAAGAGGAGGAGAAGCGGGGGGGGGGAATCTATTCCTTTACATGCAGCCACCCACTTGTGACCGGACCCTGGTCATCGGGTTCCGCCATCGGGCTCGGAGAAAAGAGCCCTGTCCGGGGGGCCCTTAATGGTTTCTTGCATCGGGGCCCTGAAGATTCTAGTTACGCCTCTGAGTTTTAGGACTATTCTGTTCTGTCCAGGTATAATGTTAAGTGAGGCTCCTTGAGTGCAAAGCCTGTAGTTCTGACATCCTTCTTCACAGAGGTTGTAGCAACCAGAAATATGGCCTTTAGGGTTTGCAGAGTGTAGTCAATTCTGTAGGATAGAAATGAGTCTTTGATAGAAATGGGGACCATAAGCAAGTTCCACATAGGGAACAATGGCTTCCTGATAGGCCTATAACTTCATGCAAGCCTTTTAAGAATTGCATCACTTAGGGTTAAGGACTCCTTAAACCCCTGCAAGTGCAGACAAAGGTGAACTTCAAAATTTTAAACATATTTGAACCTAGGCCCCTGTTCAGCCCCAGTTGTAGGAACTGTGGAACCTTGGCTGGTTTAGGGGATAAAGGACTCCAGGCTTTTGCTGTGTGAGATCTGCATAATGTTCACATATTCTTAGGTAAATCTTCATGAAGACCTCTCTGGTTTGACACATGGTAGGCACTACCTGCACTGAGCATACTTGACTTGGTAGCCAATGCCTCTCAACTTACATGCCGTCAAAAGTAGTCTCTTGGAGCTGGATGGCAAAACTGTCCATGAGAGAGCGAATCCATCATCAATGGAAGGGGCCGTGGTGATTCAATGCTTAAGAGTAGGAGAGAGAGACACTAGAACCTCCTAAGCCAAAATGGTACATTTGCAATTATTGATACAGGAAGCTCCACTGACAGCCTAAGAATTCTTACCTTCCACTACTGTCTAGGCACAGTACAAATCTTGCTCCTCTTGCAAAAAGGAGTGAATGACAGAAGTGCTTTGAACACTACTCGGTTTAAGAAATTCAATACTATTCCTCATAAGCTTAACATCCCATGACCTTAAGCAGCCTGGTCTTTGAAATGAGTCCCCCAACCTTTCTAGCTGGGGTCTGATGTGATAATGTTCCATCTGAAAATAATTGGTCAGTTACGAAGTGCCAAGGATATTTCGGCACTGTTCTGCTGGAAGAGACTTCACTCCCAAAGTACCTTTGGCTTTCTCTATTCCCTCTTGAGGATGAATTGGGACAAGTAGGTGTCTGATAAACCTACAGGAGAATCCAGTCTCCCAGATTTATGAATATTATAATTGATTGGAGGTTTTCCATCTTGCACGACTAACTTCCTGTGCTGCTTTTTTTTGGTTGTGCACTGGGCACAGATTACCTGGTTTTCATTTTTTATTTTTGCTAGGAACAGAGGTGAACCGAATCCTCATCTCCCATGGGTAACTGGAACCTTTACGATTGCTTTTTTTTTTTTTTTCTATCCAGCTACAAACGGGAACAGAATTTTTTACTTTCCCATCAACTCTGGTAGCCTGGCTGACTGGAAGAGAATGAAAGGTGGACTTCCCACCTGTCAATGTTATATGATCGGTATGCTCACTGAATTATTCCCCTGCATGGGTGAGTTTGTCATGTTATACTTTTTCAATAAAAAATTATTGTACCAGAAAAGCGGACCTCCCTTAAACTTCCGCCAATGTCACGCCAATATAGCTGATATGGCCCACTGATCCTGAAGGTTTTCCCTCCAGGTGTGTGCATAAAGCTTTGCACAGGCACCGCCTAGATTAGTGCACCCTTAAAAGGGACTTCCACTGTTCTCCTAAGACAGGAGCCTTAGAGCTTTAAGGCTTCAATAATGAAGATTGGGTACTTCTCCGGTTCATTTACTAATCTTTTTCCCAATCCGTAGGATCTTGCCTCCTGGTGTCTACTTGGGAGTCGCCACCTGTATGCCGGACCTTTGAATTTTCTGTTTTTTGTCAAATGATATTCACCCTGACCTGCTAATGGTCACCCTTGAGGTGGCTGTATCCTGTCTACTCCCAAATAGATTGGATCTGTGTTCTGGTGTCTTGCACCATTTTTTTTTTTTTTGTTTTGGCGGGATCCACCAACCATGGCTTCAGCCATAATGCACTCCTTGCCGTGACCGCAGGGAACACCGCTCTTGAAAAACATCAATTAATGTCTGACACATACACCACAGGAGTATGCCACCAATTTCGGCTCTTACAAAGCTGTTACCACCTTGTCTCTTCACTTCTTCAAGACGGGCATATTTAAAGGGTTAAACCACTTTTTTTTTTTTGGCTGCAGTTTTCTGTAAATTGCAATTAAACATGGCCATTTGGAGGTGCTCTGCACACAGAATGTGTACATAACTACCCCCTAAACATAATTTCCCAGAAGTCTGCACCAATATAAAAGTCAGATTCCTTGGCATCCACCACAATAAAAATTTCATTTTTGATAAGATACTCCCAAAAGGGAATGCAGACCCTGCCACTTTCCACAGAGTCCTGCAGGTACAGCAGCTGGTTGACAATTATGAAACCACTCCCATTAAGACTCATTTAGTGCATGAGCTGGTTATTGCTGGTGTGCCAGCACCTGCACATGCTACAGTATGAAGTAGCACTTCAGATCTAGATCTAATTTTCGGACTAGAGCCTCCTTGAATGTGCCATGTCTTGCCAGCTACATTCATGATGCATCCATCATCGAAAAAGACTGCAGCAGGTTGACCTTTAGCTTTTTCAGGGTATACAGTTTTGACAGCCTGTTTATAAGGGCATTTTTATCTGACCCCTTCAATTCTTCCTGGATTAACTCTTCCAGTTGCTCAGTGAAGGAAATTAGTACTTTCTAACCTTGTGGAGAGTTTCCTCTGCTTCATCCCAGGCAATTGGGTCCTTAGCGGTCCTTGCAAAAAAAGTCTCTATTGGGAAATCTTCAAAGCTTGTGCAAGCTTCCCTATTTGGACACCACCTACTGGTTCTGGTTGGAAGTACTAGGCAATTTATGCACTGTAGCTTGTCAAGCAATGACTTTCCACCACGAATGCAGCAACCATTAGAGCTGGTAATCTGTGGTTTTTGTAAACGGGGAGCAAACAAAATAAGAGGTGAGAAGATGACATTGATCAATGTTGCCTGTATGTCTATGCTTTGAACGGTGGCTGTTCTGGCTTTTAGCAGGGCCTCTTCACCTTGAGGTCCTTGCAGGGCTGTATAGTGCTTGCTCCAGGCAGATCTGACATACTAGCTTGGCAGGCAAATGACCTTCCACCACAAATGCAGCGACTATTAGGGCTGGTAACTTGTGATGTTTGTAAATGGGGAGCAATGATAATGAGGGGTGAGTTGATGAGTTTAATCAACATTGCCTCGATGTCTGTTCTTAGATGGTGACTTGTCTTGACTGTCAGAAGGCTCCCTCCATCTTGTAGTCCTTTTAGGACTATAGATGTTGGCTCTCTTTTTCTCAATCTTCACTACTTACCTAATCCCTATACCTTAAAAGCAATGGGTGGTCTGGCTGGACAGCGTTTCCCATAGAAACAGAGCAAAGCAGCAGACTGAAATGAAAAAACAGCATAAGCTAAGTCTCCACTATTGCGACCTGAAAGTCGCAAGATTTAACTGCGATTTGATGCGACTTGAAGCAATGCCTGTGTATTCCTAAGGTCTATGAATACAGATATGAAAGGTACTCATTGGAAATCATGGGGTACGGCTTGTCATGCGACTTTGCAGTGACAAGTCGCACTAGTGGAAACTGAGCCCAACACAGTGATCCCAGAGAAAGCATAGAAAAGGGGATAGGAAGAGCCCAGGTGAAGGCCATATATAGCATAATGATCCTAGAGCAACACTGAGAAGGAGATAGGAAAAACACAGGTGAATGCCATAAAAAGGGAAAACATTCCTGCAAACAATGACCACATAAGCATCCAGCATGCAGGAGTAGAGAGCTCCACCATTTGTTGCCCAAAAATGCCATAAAACCATTTAGAACTCACATTTGCCATTAGCGATGATATCAGTGCCTGAGCATGATCAGACCACCATCCTGGAAAAGCTCTAACCAGGAAACACAGAGGCTGCATCACTTCCTGCCTCTCATGCTCAGAGTGTACTTGCACTGCTGCAGCCATCTTGGAAATGGCAAACGCCCTAAACACAGAGAAAAGAAGTAAAAAGCATATGGAAAGCAAAAGGAAACGCTGTCACTTACGTCAAAGCTTGTTTAAAGCTTTCTTTGAGAAGCCTGCACCACCAGAATGGGGCTCCAACCATCTAGCTCATTTAGAGGCTGTACAGGAAGGACTTCTGCTCAGGAGAGGCTGAAATATGCCCCCCAGACCACCAGAATGGGGCTCCAACTATATAGCTTCGTTTAGAGGCTGTACAGGAAGGACTTCCACCCAGGAGAGGCTGAACCTGGCTGGGGCGACAAGCGGTAAGGGATACCTCACGACTCCAGTCTTTATCAGGTGAGGAAAAAAAAGGAGAATGCTGTGAGCCGGGTCTGTCTTTGATTTATAGTTAACCAGTCCTATCAGGTTGTGGGGGCGGAGTCACAACCCATATGTATGCTGCCATGATGATGCACCAGGAAATGTTTTTTTCCAGCAAGAACTTGTCTATGTGGTCTTTTATTAAATGCTCCAGTATCTTTCCGACTATAGAAGTTAAACTAACAGGTCTATAGTTACTTGGTAAAGACTTTGAACCCTTTTTAAATATAGGCACCACGTTTACCCTGCGCCAATCCAGTGGTACTATACCATTAATGAGTCCCTAAAAATTAGATACAATGGCTTTGAAATTACAGAGCTCAATTCTTTTAGGATCCGTGGGTGGATGCCATCGGGTCCAGGCGCTTTATCCACCTTTATCTGTCTAAATATTTCTGGACCATATCACTTTTGAGCCATTGTGGATCATTCGGGGCTGTGTCAATACCACCCCCATTATGGACATGAGCTCCCCCATGCTCTTTTGTATACACAGAGCTGAAGAAAGTATTTAATAAATTAGCCTTCTCCTTGTCCCCAGTCACTCACTCTAGATTATTTTGTAAAGGGCCTACATGCTCAGACCTGACCTTTTTACTATTAATATATTTGAAGAATTTTTTGGGGTTTGTCCTACTATTTTTTGCAATCTGTCATTCATTTTGAATTTTTGCATCCATGATTTCCTTTTTACATATTCTGTTAAATTCTTTGTAGCATTTAAATGACACTAGTGTTCCTTCATTTTTATATTTTTTAAAAGCTCTTTTCTTATTGTTTATAGCTTTTCTAACTTTGACCGTGAGCCACATAGGTTTTATTTTTAGCCTTTTATACTTATTGCCCATGGGAATATACTTTGCAGTGAGGTCCCAAACAGTCTTTTTGAAGAATTCCCATTTCTGTTCTGTGTTTATTGATGCCAATATTCCCTCCCAGTCTAAGTCCTGGAGAGCAGCCCTCATCCTTGGAAAATTTGCTCTCTTGAAGATAAGTGTTTTTATCTTTCCCGTATGTATCTCTTGTTTACAGCTAACATCAAATGAAATCATGTTATGATCACTGCTACCCAGGTGTTCCTTTATCTGAACATTAGTAATAAGCTCTGCATGGTTTGAGATTACCAGGTCCAACAGAGCTTCATTCCTAGTTGGGGCCTCAATAAACTGGACCATAAAATTGTCCTGTACTAGGTTTATAAATTTTTGCCCTTTAACTGTTCCAGCAGTGCCATTACTCCAGTCAATTTCTGGGTAGTTAAAATCCCCATTATTATCACAGTCCCAGCCCTTGCAGCCCTTTCCATCTGTGCAAGGAGCTGAGTCTCCACCTCCTCATTAACGTTGGGTGGTCTATAACAAACTCCAATGATTAACTTTGAACTACGCACATCTATATGCAGTTCCACCCATAATGCTTCAGACTCATCAGACTCTCCATCAATCAGGTCCTCTTTCACACTTGCTTTAAAATCACTTCTCACATAGAGACAGACCCTGCCACCTTTCCTTTTTACCCTGTCTCTCCGAAAGAGTGCCTAGCCAGGAATATTAATAGCCCAGTCATGTGAGGATTGAAGCCAAGTTTCAGCAATATCGATTACATCATATTTCACCTCATGCACCAGAGCTTCCAACTCACCTATTTTGCTTGGCAGACTTTTGGCATTGGTGAACCAACACTTTAATGCATTATTACATTTTGCTCTGGTGTTTTTCATATAATTTTTAGTAGTACAAATGGCACTACAGTTTCCAATGGCTGTTTGCAACATGGGAAATTTCTTGTCACCTGCCATAACCCTCCCCCCATCTATCCCCATTCCACCCTCTATTAATGTCTGACCCCTAACTGACCTGTCTTCTTGATGTAATTCTAGTTCACCCTCCCCCCTCAATCCTAGTTTAAATACTCCTCCAGCCTTCCCATAAACCTCTCCCCCAGCACAGCAGACCCCCTTCCATTCAAGGGCAAACTGTCTTTAGCATATAGGTTGCACCCCAATGAAAAGTCAGCCCAGTGCTCTAGAAACCCAAATCCCTCCTCCCTTTAGCCATGCATTCAGCTCTCTAATCACCCACTGCCTTTCCTGTGTTGCGCATGGCACGGGCAATATTTCAGAGAAAATCACCTTGGAGGTCCTTCCCTTCAACTTGCAGCCTAGTTCTTTAAATTGATTCTTAAGGAGCCTCCACCTTCCATGTATACTGTCATTGGTTCCAACGTGGACCAAGACAGCTGGGTCATGCCCAGCCCCTCCCAGTAATTTATCCACCCGGTCCACCACATGCCGAATCCTAGCACCAGGGAGACAGCAAACCATTCAGTTGAGGCGATCCTGGCGACAAATTATTCTATCAGTCCTTCTGATTATAGAATCCCCTATTACCACCCACTGTCTAGGCCTACCTGCACCACCTTTACTAGATGGGCTGCTCTCCCGGCTGTTTATTGGTAGCAGTGACATCTAGGGCTGCCACCTCTGTGTTTGCCACCTCCACATCTTCACCCAACTTGGCAAATTTGTTTTGATGCACAAACACAGGACTGGCCTTCCTATTCTGTGAGCCCCTTCCACTCCCTCTAACTACATTAACCCATCTTCCTATCTGATAATCCTGACTTGCCCCTCCACATCAACCCTACTGACCACCTGCTCAGCCAGCAGAGGACCTCCTTCAAGGTTGTCCTTTCTGCCCAGTGTTGCAACTTGCTCCTCCAGATCTCTAATGCTAGCTTCCAGAAGGGCAACCTGCTCACATCTGTCACAGCGGTTTTCATCCTGGAGCTGTTGCACCAATTTTGCATACATGTGGCACACTATGCACTGAGCAAAACCTTCAACCCTGCTAGCACTCATTTCCCAGTTACAATACAATTACTTAAGGGAAGAAGTTACTTACAGATTAGAAGACTCCTGTTTCAACTCCTGGTTTTTAACTCTCCACTTTAGTTCAAAATTCCACTTGTGTTCACAAAATCCACATGCAAGCCACCATCAGCTGGGAGCAAGATCCAGGGGAGTTTGTATAGACACTTTTATACACCTGTGAACAATTAACCACTCCCCTTAATTAGCAGGAAAAAAAAGAGAAAAAAAAAGGGTGTTTAAAAAGTGTCAGAAAAAAGGAGGAAAAAATTGTATTTTAAAAACTGATAGCAAAGGAAAAAAAACAAAAACAAAAACACTTGCAAGCAGAAGCAGTCAAAAGCACAGCTCCTGGTTTTTAACTCTCCACTTTAGTTCAAAATTCCACTTGTGTTCACAAAATCCACATGCAAGCCACCATCAGCTGGGAGCAAGCTCCAGGGGAGTTTGTATAGACACTTTTATACACCTGTGAACAATTAACCACTCCCCTTAATTAGCAGGAAAAAAAAGAGAAAAAAAAAAAGGGTGTTTAAAAAGTGTCAGAAAAAAGGAGGAAAAAATAGTATTTTAAAAACTGATAGCAAAGGAAAAAAAACAAAAACAAAAACACTTGCAAGCAGAAGCAGTCAAAAGCACAGCTCCTGGTTTTTAACTCTCCACTTTAGTTCAAAATTCCACTTGTGTTCACAAAATCCACATGCAAGCCACCATCAGCTGGGAGCAAGCTCCAGGGGAGTTTGTATAGACACTTTTATACACCTGTGAACAATTAACCACTCCCCTTAATTAGCAGGAAAAAAAAGAGAAAAAAAAGGGTGTTTAAAAAGTGTCAGAAAAAAGGAGGAAAAAATTGTATTTTAAAAACTGATAGCAAAGGGAAAAAAACAAAAACAAAAACACTTGCAAGCAGAAGCAGTCAAAAGCACAGCTCCTGGTTTTTAACTCTCCACTTTAGTTCAAAATTCCACTTGTGGGGAGATGGGCGGAGCCTAACGGAGCAGACATGCATTGTTAGAGCTCCGCACCGCTGAGGAGAGAAGAGAAGGACAAAGCGGAGCCTGCAGGCTCAAAAGGTATCCATTTGAACCTTTTTGCCCCAGGGAACAAACTGTGAAAGTTTGGGCAGGAAATATGGTACTGGGAGGAAACCATGGCAGAAATAAAAATCACCTCACAAAGAGCTCACAGGCACTCACTGCAACTAAAGCAGCTCCAGTCACCTCACAAGATACAGCATCAGGGCGCTCTCACAGACAGAAAATGTCACAGCAAGACTCTCCATTTGAGTCAGATACAGAACAAATCCTCTCACAAACTTCTCCACAAGCCTCCTCAGCATCCCCAGCAATATTATTACAATTTGAAAAGATGCTTCATAAGGCTTTAAAACAAACCTCAGACCAAATAACAAACAGCCTAACCAAAGAAATAAGAGAGCTGGGAAACCGCACCGCAGCCCTAGAAATAAAAATGGATGAAATTGAAATTACAACCCAAGTAAATATAACAGAATTGGAACAATTAAAAGAAGAGAATTTAATACTTCAAACTAAGCTCGAAGATTACGAAAATAGAGCCAGACGTTCAAACTTGCGCATAAGGGGAATACCTGAAACTGTGACAGACCTGCAATCTACTATTACTGCTCTATTACAAGAACTAAAGCCAGATATCCCTATTGAACGTTTAGAACTGGACAGAGTACACAGAGCCCTCACAGCCAAAAAGAAAGATGGACCCCCACGTGATATAATCACAAAATTTCATTATTACAGAACGAAAGAACAAATACTAATTGCTGCAAGAGAAAAAAAGGAACTTAATTTTCAAGGACACAATTATCAAATTTTTGCTGACCTATCCCAACTTACTATTACTAAAAGACGATCCATGAAACCCCAACTAATGGAACTGCAACGCCACAACATTATGTATCAATGGGGCTTCCCCTTTTCAGTCAGATTTAACTACCAAGGTACAATTTACAGAAGCAGATCAGCAGATGAACTACAACAAACCCTTTTAAAATTAAATCTGACAGAACCCACAAGCAGCAACTCTCCCACACACAGAAGAATGGCATCATCTTCACCTTCAGGCAGCACTCAGAAAATTTCAGAACAAAATGGGAATCATCATTCTCACAAAAGAGGCCGTTATGCCACATCATCCATGGACCAAGAAGATTCAATGGACTGACATCCTAATTCCTGATATCTCTTCATTTATTATACTAAGAGATGGTTCTCTATAAAAAACCTGTATTTATAACTGAATGTAACTGCATTCTGATAGTCACACACTGTGTGGGATCATGTTACATTCCAGTTATATTTCTTATTACTTCTGATTCATATAGCCTTAGAATATATAAGTGAAATAAGGAAATTCTTGTTCAGTTATATATTATCAGGTAATAACAATAAATGTATTACTTTTTAGGACAAATATGTTCAATAATCCAGAAGTAATGGAAGCTTTTTCTTTCTTTTCTTAAAACAAATATATTATTACCTAACTAGTTCCTAGAATTATGTTTTTGTTTATTCTAATCTGAAGCAATACAACCTCAATTTTATGAGTTAACATATCTAAACAGTTACATATGAATAAAATATGTAATTGTTTACTCTAAAAGGGTTAAAATCCCAAAATAATTCAAACTATCTTCATCAATACCAAAGTTATTAACAGTACCTTTCTAACTGAATTATTTAGCCTAGGGCAAGACTAACCATATACAACCACCCTGGAATAAATAATTTCAACAAAAACTATATTCTGCACTCCAATTAATGAAACATCATTTTGATGTCTTTTGACATAGCACTTCTCTCCTGTAAGCGGAAGATCCGTGTACCCCCATTAGCCCTCCTCATTCTCCCAACCATATTATGTGGGAGTGTGACGAAGGCACTTATTCCCCTGAGAGAGATATTTATTCTCTTTCACGGGTAAATTGTGATTACTTGCAAAAAATAATTTATACAATGTATCATCTAATCTCATATGTTTTTTGTTTACTCTTTACTCCAGAATTCACTGGTTTCTTTTCTATCTATTCATCTCTTCAGTCCACACAGGTTGATCTGCGCAGTCAGCTCTGCATAACAAAAAGTAAGTCAAAACTATTTGATCTGTTGCCATGGCACCACTGAATATACTTTCCCTGAATGTTCAGGGAATAAATGTCCCTCAAAAAAGGACCAAAGCCTTCCGTACTTTCAATAACAAGAAGGCTCACATAGTATGCCTCCAAGAAACACACTTCACCAAAGATTCTACTCCAAAATATATTTCTCCTTTTTATCAACAAATTTACACGGCTTCTGCCTGTACCAAGCAAAGGGGAACTCTAATTGCATTTCACCGATCCACACCATTCACCTTATCATCAGAAATTAAAGACCCAGAAGGTAGATACCTGATACTCATGGGTTATATAATGGATACAGCAATCACGGTGATATCCTACTACGCTCCTAACAAACAACCTACACCATTCCTCTCACATATATTACAAGTGATTAATACACACAAAATAGGAACAGTGATAATGTGTGGGGATTCGAACCAGGTCCTCCTCCCATTTCTAGATAAATCACCTTTTACACCATCCAAAATAACCTCTAGATTACCTTTTTCTCAACTTCTTTCCAAATACAATCTGGTAGATTCGTGGAGAGAAAGTAACCCAATGAAAAAGAAATTCACTTATTTCTCGCACCCTCATCAAACCTTCACCAGAATAGATCATATTTTTCTAACAATAGGAATGATACCAGAAATTATTGCATCAGATATAATTCTGATTCCGTGGTCTGACCATAATGCAGTATACACTACTATAGCCTCAGCCATACCAAAAGCGCATGACCCAACGTGGTACTTACCGGACATAATGCTCAAACACCCACTACATCAGATGGCCATTGAACAAGCTTTAAAGGAATACATATCAATTAATAATACAACAGACATCTCCCCAATAACACTGTGGGAAGCTCATAAGCCTGTCTTGCGTGGTATAATACAAAGACAAATGGCACTATTTAAACGGGAACGCAAAAATTTAGCAAAAAAACTAGAACTCAATTTTAATGCAGCCTACATATCATTTCAAGATAATCCATCTCAGAGTACAAAATCTCATCTGGAAAAATCTAGATTGGAATACGATCTATTTCTCACTGAGTCAGTTGATAAATCCCTCAAACGCTCCAAACACAATTTCTACATGAATACAAACAAACCAGGTACATATTTGGCTCGGGCATTAAATTCAACTAACAAATCTTTCAAACCAATACGTTTGAAATTATCAAAAAATGTTTACACTTGTAATCCAGTTAAAATAGTCCATAAATTTCACTCACATCTCGCAACTTTATACAAGACAAACAATGAATTTAATCCTACAGAGGCTGAATCCTTCTTCTCAAAAATAACCTTACCTGAGTTATCTCAGAATCAAAAAAGCAGTTTGGATGAGCCTATAACTATAGATGAAGTTGCTAACGCCATAAAAGACCTAAAACTTAACAAAAGACCAGGCCCAGACGGCTACTCGGCTTTATACTATAAAACATTCTCAGAAATACTCTCTCCCATTCTCACTGAAACTTTTAACAAACTTCTAGATGGACATTCTTTTCGGCAAGAAACACTAATGGCAATTGTTTGTATGATCCCAAAACCCCTTTCTGATGATACTTCCTGTGTGAATTATCGGCCTATCTCTCTGTTAAAGCTCGATATTAAATTATTAGCAAAAATAATAGCAAAACGCCTCAATAGCATTATAGGAAAATGAATACATAGAGATCAAGTAGGCTTCATGCCAAATAGACAGGCAGGCGATAATATATGCAGGGCAGTGTTATTGGCACATATTGCTAAAAAACGGAAAATCCCTTTATGTTTTCTATCTCTCGATATTAAGAGGGCATTTGACACAGTATCCTGACAATATATGCAATATTCATTACAAAAATGGGGTTTTGGACCCCACTTTTTAACATGGATCAAAGCATTATATAATAAACCCAAAGCCTATATAAAATATGCTGGATACAAATCTGAAGCCTTTAATATCGAAAGAGGTACGCGACAGGGTTGCCCATTATCTCCCTTATTATTTGCCCTTATACTCGAACCCATGGCCCAATACATCAGAACAAACCAAACTATAACTGGCATTGAAATAGGAGGTATTACACACAAATTATGTATATTTGCAGACGATATATTACGTTTTCTATCATCACCACAGGTCTCTGGTCCTAACTTAATACCAGCTCTTGATGGATTTGCAGCCCTATCCGGCCTTATGATTAATCCTAAGAAATGCCTAGTGCTTAATATTTCACTCACAAACATGGAATTGATCCCGGCTAGGGCTGCACTCCCATTCACATGGGCAGAAAAATCAATCCCATATCTTGGAATTCATTTAACAGCATCTCATTCTGACTTATTCTCAACCAATTATCCTCCTGTATTAAGACAGATCACAAATCTAATAAAACAATGGTCGCAACTTCCTTTATCTTGGATAGGGAAGATTAATGCAATCAAAATGACTATTCTACCCAAATTGCTTTATCTATTCAGAGTCCTCCCTATTCCAATTTCTTCCTATTTTTTGAGAATAGTACAAAAAAGAGCAACTTCGTTTATATGGGGCTCTTCTAAACCACGTATACCTATACACACACTACATCTTCCCAAAAATTAAGGAGGCCTGGGGTACCCTAATTTTACTAACTACTACAGAGCAGCACATTTGGCCAGTCTGTCCAAATACCATGCAAAACAGGAAATCCCATTATGGGTATTTATAGAGGCTTCAGAAAATGACCCTCTATTAATATCAAATTTATTATGGCTTGATCCTAAAGACCGCTTTAAAATTCATAATCCCATAACTAAACACTTCTTATCTCTCTGGGATAAACTAAAAACCAAATATCAGTTACAATCTCCACACAATCCTCTCCTTTCTTTTATCAGAAATCCGGCCTTTTACCCGGCATGGATCTACCCAAATTCTTTTAAAGCTTGGACAACATCAGGCATTCAGACACTAAATGACTTCATAGCATCTAAATCATTCCTTTCATTCCCATCGCTTAGAGAAAAATATGATCTACCAAACTCTGAGATATTTAGATATCTCCAAATCAAAAATTTCTATACACCATTCCTAAAGGGGGATACACCATTATCCCAATTATCCATTTTTGAATCAATCTGTACAAAAGATCCATTTGCTAAAGGTACAATTTCATCACTTTATAATCAATTATATGGAGTAGCAAATCTTAATAGACCCTCTTACATTCAGAGGTGGGAGGAGGACCTGGGACGAACTTTAGAAGACACGGACTGGTCTAACATATGGGTCACATCTAAGTCATCTTCACCCAACATCTTAGCACTGGAGACAAATTATAAAGTCCTAACTCGCTGGTACCTTGTACCCGCTAGAGTTGCAAAATATTCACCTAATACCTCAGCTCTTTGTTTTCGAGGATGCCCAGAAATAGGCACATATTTACACATATGGTGGACGTGCCCAGTAATCCAAACCTTCTGGAAGGAAGTCTTCGTGATTGCATCTAAAATATTTAAAAAAATAATACAACCAGATCCATATTTAACTTTACTTAATCTAAAACCGGAATGGTTAACACTCTCTCAATTCAAACTTATGATCCAACTAATAACGGCTGCAAAACAAACAGTGGCCAAGGCATGGAAATCTCCTACATTGGTACTAGCAGAAACAATTCACAGAATGAATAATACAATGTCCCATGCTAAGATGGTAGCCATCGATCAAAATCAAATTCCAAAATTTGAAAAACTTTGGCATCCTTGGATAAAACAACAGTTCCTGTCCAACTTCAATGACTCTGTCCTGTTGCCATGGTAACAGATTAAATGACTTACAGAGACACCCATTCTAAGGCTTCAAAGAGAACTAAAAAGAATAATAAACTGACGAGCGGGACAACCTTGTGGACCATACCTCTACCTTTCAACCCTTTTTCTTCTTTCTCTTTCCTTTTCTCCACCTTACGATTAAAGCTCATTATCAGAATTTATTTGACCTATATATACTCTACTTGTAAACAATATGTATAGTAGGTATAAATCATTTAAATACCTACAAAAGTAACTAAGGAAATGATATATATCTTTAATTTAGGTTTACGTGAACCCAATGTTTAATATTTGAAATTTCATGATATTTACCTATATAAACCCTACTGTAAAACAATGAGCTTACTTTATAGATCCTTGTAAACTTACTTTATGTATCTTTATAACATTGTATACTCAATAAACTTCTTTTGACAAGGAAAAATTCCACTTGTGTTCACAAAATCCACATGCAAGCCACCATCAGCTGGGAGCAAGCTCTAGGGGAGTTTGTATAGACACTTTTATACACCTGTGAACAATTAACCACTCCCCTTAATTAGCAGGAAAAAAAAGAGAAAAAAAAGGGTGTTTAAAAAGTGTCAGAAAAAAGGAGGAAAAAATAGTATTTTAAAAACTGATAGCAAAGGAAAAAAAACAAAAACAAAAACACTTGCAAGCAGAAGCAGTCAAAAGCACAGCTCCTGGTTTTTAACTCTCCACTTTAGTTCAAAATTCCACTTGTGTTCACAAAATCCACATGCAAGCCACCATCAGCTGGGAGCAAGCTCCAGGGGAGTTTGTATAGACACTTTTATACACCTGTGAACAATTAACCACTCCCCTTAATTAGCAGGAAAAAAAAGAGAAAAAAAAAAGGGTGTTTAAAAAGTGTCAGAAAAAAGGAGGAAAAAATAGTATTTTAAAAACTGATAGCAAAGGAAAAAAAACAAAAACAAAAACACTTGCAAGCAGAAGCAGTCAAAAGCACAGCTCCTGGTTTTTAACTCTCCAGTTTAGTTCAAAATTCCACTTATGTTCACAAAATCCACATGCAAGCCACCATCAGCTGGGAGCAAGCTCCAGGGGAGTTTGTATAGACACTTTTATACACCTGTGAACAATTAACCACTCCCCTTAACCACTTCACATCCACGCTATGGCCAAATGACGGCCACAGTGCGGACCTGAATACCCAGGAGGCCGTCATATGAAGGATCCAGTGATCCTTCTGTGACTGACTGAAGCCTCAGCAATTGTCTGAACGCATCGGTCAGACGGCCACCTTTTCCACCGCTCCTTCTGTGACTGACCGAAGCCTCAGCAACACGTTGTCCTGGAGGACCAGAAAATTGTAACCTCCCAGTCTCTGGGAACGCGTTGCACAGACCTTTCTGCAAGGCCTCCCGAAGATGTTACATCCCCTGCTCCCTCTGCGACGGCATGATAAGGTCCGCAACCTTACCCTTGTAACGTGGATCAAGGAGGGTTGCCAGCCAGGATTAGGCGGTTCTTGGGCAGGTTAAATTCCTTTTGGAGGTCAGCCAGCCGAGCACTGGCATTATATGACCTGCGGAAATGCAAACAGACTTTCCTGGCCTGCCTCAGGACATCCTGTAAGCCTGGGTACCTGCCCAAGAACCGCTGCACCACCAAGTTAAGGACGTGAGACAAACAGGGCACATCGGTCAGTTGTCCCTGTCGGAGGTCGGAGAGGAGGTTGGTGCCATTGTCACAAACCACCATACCTGGCTTAAGCTGGCGTGGCATCAACCACCTCTGAACCTGCCCCTGCAGAGCTGACAGAATCTCTGCCCCAGTGTGGCTCCTGTCCCCCAAGTACATCAGCTCAATCACCGCATGGCATCTTTTTGCCTGCATGCTTGCGTAGCCCCTTGAACGCCTACGGAGCACCGCTGGTTCCGAGGACAAATCAGCACAGAAAGAGGCCATGGAGGAAGAAGAAGAGGAGGGGGTGGAGGAGAGAGGTGTGGCAGAATCACCACTAGTAGAATTTTGGAAGCGTGGTGGCAGAACAACCTCCAACACTAATGCATCCTGTCCTGCATCCTTCCCAGCTGCCAGAAGAGTCACCCAGTGCGCAGTGAAAGATAGGTAACGTCCCTGTCCATGCCTGCTGGACCATGAGTCAGTGGTAATATGCACCTTACTGCTGACCGCCCTGTCCAGCAAGCCAAGACATTGTCTTCCACATGCTGGTAGAGAGCCGGAATCGCCTTCCGTGAGAAAAAGTGAAGTTTGGGAACCTGCCACTGAGGAACCGCACATTCCACAAACTCACGAAAGGGGGCAGAGTCTACCAACTGAAAAGGCAGCAGTTGAAGTGCTAGCAATTTAGCCAAGCGAACTTCTTTCGGCGCTGCAGCAGCTGGGGCAGGGAAATTTGCCTGGTACAATCTGACGTCGGTGTACCGATAGCAGATTGCCCGCAAGTACTTGGCTGTGACACACCTAATTCTTTTTTTTTTTTCACCACTTCAGCAAACACTGTTGAGAGGCTTATTCAACTTTACGTTCATGATCTGTCTCTTTCTCGGTTTCACATCATTGTGGTATGTTTCTTTCTCTTTTTTTCCCCCTTCTCCCCCCATATTAATTCTTTATTAAGTTTTTTTTTTTTTTTTAAACTTTAACCATACATAAAGCGAAAAGACATTTAGGTTTTGACTTGACTACCAAATACAATAAATGAATAAAAACAAATAGGAGTTCAATATACCAGCACAGCGAAAAATAAAGTAGGGATAAAGGGCTTGCCACACCCATGTCCAATTCCAGTGTAATACAATTTAATGTGTATACCTTTATTCCTTCCTTCTTTCAGCCTTAACTCCCCCCCCCCTCTAATTCTACACCTTCATTCCTCTCAGTGCAGGTTTCAGAGAGGACTGAAGGTATAGTGGGGTTGGAGATCCCAGCTGATGAGGAGCAAGGAGAGGTCCGCTTTGTTCTTTGGTGTGGGTCTTTTAGGTACGCTTGCCAACGAACTGCATGGCAGGTCGACATATGTCTGGTCAAGCATGTGGTGCCCAAGCGGGTGATGTTTTGGCCACGCGAGATACGCTTGAGACATATGTTGCAAATAGCAGTGGTGGGATCTGATGCACTCATCTCAAAAAAGGCCCACACCAAAGAACTTTTGGAATAACGTGCACAGACAACAGTGCCCTGCACATGCGGAGCTCGGTGGTGTGATGCAGTCAGTGTGCTGCCCTTAAGCTGGCCCCTGGAGGGCATCCTGCCTCGTTGGAGATGTGCCTCCTCCTCCTCTCTTCTATCAGGCACCCACATTGAGTCAGTGACCTCATCATCCCCTCCCTCCTCATTACTGGAGCAAACCTGGCAGTATGCTGCAGCTGGGGGAACATGACTGCCAGATTAAAATAAAAAAATAAAAAAATGGATCTTGCGAGCCAGCAATGGAATAATGCTAATAAAGTAAGCGCATAGCGTGACCAAGCTGCAAACGCTAAAAACGTTTCATACTCGTGCAAATAACACTCAAAAATTAAAGTAAAATTGCATTTGCGCTAGGAAAATACACAATACAAAAATAAATAATTATATAAAGTGTGTAACTATCAAAAGAATATACCTAGAACTCTATTTAAAATCCGTGCAACATTATTTTGTGATACAACAAATAAAGTGCAACATGCAAAAAAAAAAAAATTTTTGAAAATACAGGTGTAAACTCAGGCTAGAGAGTATCCACTCCTTCACCAAATTGATTTATAAAAACCATAAACGTTCATCAAAATTATATCATAAGTGCGTAGATCCAGTGTTCATCAAAAAGTGCTTTTCATCATGCTCATCAAAAAACAGTGCAGAACATATAACATGCTTCAGTGCTTCTCCAGTAATCCCCAAAAGCCTATGCGCTCACCTCAGAGCGTTTGGCATAGTACCTAAACTATGCCAAAACACGCTTGGGAGCCACTCCTGGGCTCTAACGATATGCAAGTGATGATATCCAACTCGCTCAATCAGTAGCATTCCAGGTCATGAATAAAAGAGAAAAGCTCCATAGTGTGATATTGTAAAAGGATTTTATTTAAAAAGTAAATATTCCCTTCCTAGGGGTACTCACATGGTATAGGTGCGTAAGCGCACCATCCTATTCAGGGCTCTGTATATCAGAACCAGATCGCTGGTACGGCGTGCGGTGTGGTGTGTCTGCCTCGCCTCACTCTCCTTGCTGACAGCTCCGTCCTGGCCCCTCCCCTACGCATCTTCGGCACAGGGATCACGTGCCTTCTTCAGGGGGATCTAATTGGACGGGCGCTCTGTGTTCTAAATATACTAGCGGCGGCCATTTTGCCTTAGACCGCAGACAAACTAGTAATGGGCTACAGCTGTTTTCAATGTGTATTGTATTACAATCGGCGGTAAGCCCCATACGAGGCGACCGAAGGATTAAACCATACTTTTAACCTGATTCAATGCAGGCAATAATCTAAACCCATGACTTAACATGTCTTTTATAGTATTATCCAGAACGGAGCTGTCTGCATCTGAGGCCACCACAACGCACCTCATACACATATATATATCCCCATACCACCAATTCAATCTAATAAATTAAAAAATGTACCTATATCTATCACAACTATATTCTTTTTTTTTTTTTTTTTTAAATACTTTATTTATTTGAAATTTTTCACATACAAAACCAAACCCCTCCAATGCACAAGTAAATACAAATTCCATTAGCAATTACATCATGCAACAAACCATCCCCCCCCCCCCTGTTCCTGCAGAAGGATCCAAAGGATACAATTAATGCCTCCATGTGTATCTAACAATTTCCGTCCCATCCACCCTTTATGTGGTGTTTATTACCTCCTCCATGAAACTCCAGGTCTTTTTATATTTTTGCCAACCTTCCCATTTGCCCTCCCGCACCACCCCCTCATCTGGTGAGATGCCCTTGCTATCCAAACTTTCTATATTGTATGTCTCATTTATGCAAAGGAGCCAATCCCGTATGCTTGGGCTGGCTGGATCTAACCATCTTATAGCTATCTGCTTCTTAGCTGCCTCCAGCAATATGGGGACAATAGAGGATAGGTAGCTCTTCTTCGTCTTTACTGTACCATGGAAGAGACACACCCATGGATCTTCGGTGATATCTTCTCCTGTTATTTCCCTGGACAATAGTATGATTTTTCCCCAGAAAGGTTTAATACCGGGGCACTCCCATCACATGTGGGCCATAGTTCCCAAGCTACTACACCCCCTCCAGCATAGATTGGATTTGGTTTTATCTATTTTACTTAATTTGTCTGGGGTGGCATACCATCTAGATAAGCATTTAAAGTGACATTCGACTCTCCTGGTATCAAGTGCTACCAAGTGTACCAACTTCAATATCTTCTCCAACGTGGATTTACTACACTGTGACCCCAGCTCCCCTTCCCACTTTTTGACATATGGGGTCACCTCCAGCTCCAGACTCTCTCCCAAAATCCTGTATATCTGTGATATAACACCTTTTGATTGTTCCTTCACACATAGCCGCTCGAGTGGTCTATATTCCTCCTCACCTCTTAGTGGTCTTGGTAATTTGTCTATAAAGTGCGAGAGCTGGAGATACCTCCACTCATCTATAGACCCCAACCCCGGTTCTGACCTTAAATCTAATAATGTGCGTAATCTCCCCTTGTGTAAAAATTTTTTTAGTTGAATCCCCTCCCCTTTTATCCAATTCCCTCCCACCTCCCTCCTCCCCGGCTCGAAAAACAGATTATCTTTCATGTAAATCAAAGGTGAATTGTGTGTCCACTTATTCTGAATGTGTAACAAATCCCAGTGTTTAAGAGTGTTAAGTGTCAATACCGCTGTGTTTGTGCCCAGTGCTCTATACTTGGGGGGGGGGGTTCCAAATAATCCTTCCCAAATCAGTGTTGCTCATATAGTGTTCTACGTTCACCCACCTCTTCTCCGAGTCCCTTTTGGACCATTCAATAACCCTTGATAATATGACTGCTAGATAGTACCTCCTAAAGTCGGGTAAGGCTAAACCCCCTGTTTTTTTCCCCCTGCTCAAGACTGCGTAGGAGATACGTGGTTTTTTGCCACCCCAGACAAATTTTACTATCAAACTCCTTAGAGCTCTAAGGTAATATTGAGGGAGTGGTATAGGCAGCATCTGAAATTTAAATAATATTTTTGGGGTCAGTATCATCTTGACCGCATTCACCCGACCAATCCATGAAAGCGGTCTCGAGGATAATCTTCTAGTTTCTTGCCTGATCTCGTCCAGCATCGGTATATAATTCTTAAGGTATAATTCTTTAAGTGTATTGGAAAGTTTTATACCCAAATATTTGATTTCGTTTTTCCAAGGAAATGGAAAAACCTGTGATAGATGGGCTACCTCTTGTTTTCCTACACTAATATTCAGGATCTCCGACTTCTTCATATTTATTTTGAAGTTTGATATTTCGCCGTATGTTCTAAGGATTTGGAGTACATTCGGTAGGGTGATTCGAGGATTGGTAATAAAAAAAATTACATCATCAGCAAATGCTGCAAGCTTATGTTCGTCTATTCCTACCTTCACCCCATTGCAATCTGGATTATTACGAATAGTGGCCAGCAGAGGTTCTAGGGACAGTACGAACAAAAGAGGAGATAGGGGGTACCCCTGCCTGGTGCCGTTTTCCATATTAAAAGATTTTGATAGGACCCCGTTGACCCCAGCTAAGGCCATAGGGTTACTGTAAAGGGCCTTAACCCACGAGATATACCTAGGGCCCAACCCCATTACTTCTAGCGTTTTCATCATGAACCCCCAGTCTACCCTGTCGAACGCTTTTTCCACGTGTACCGACAGGAATAGCGCTGGGGGTCCCTCCCGTTTAATTAGTCCCAACAGGAGCGCTGCTCGTACCCCATTATCTCTAGTTTGTCTCCCGGGCACAAACCCTGCCTGATCTGCATGTACAAGAGATGTCATTTTGTCCTTTAACCTGCTCGCCAACACTTTTGAGTATAGTTTGACATCTGCATTCAGCAGCGAGATGGGCCTATAACTGGAACATAGCTTGTCATTTTTTCCTTCTTTTAATATTAAGGTGATTGACGCTGTCAACGCCTCTTTACCTATTTCACAGTTAGGGCCCAGCTCGTTCCAAAAATGGCCGAGTCTAGGCACTAGGATATGTTTCAGTTTATCCAGGTAAAGTGTGGTGAACCCATCAGGTCCGGGGCTCTTGCCCTTTGGAGACGCTTTTAGAGCTGTCAGAATTTCTTCCTCTCCTATCGGTCTATCGAGGGCCGTTCTCTCTTCCTCTGTGAGCACCGAAACCCCTGCCCCTCTCAGAAATTCCTCGGCCATCTCTAAATGCGATATGTTACCCCTTCCATTTTGCCCAATAGAGTACAGCGCCTCGTAAAACTTTTTAAACTCGTTTGCTATACCTTTACTAGTCCCAATTACCTCCCCTTTTTTGTTATGTATTTTCTCAATATAATTCCTATCTCTTTTCTTTCTTAATATTCTGGCCCGATGTTTACTTGACTTGTTTGCCCACAGGTAATTGTCCTTTGTTATCCTATTTAAGGTTTGCTTACAGTCCTGTTCCATAACGTCCTTTAGCTCCTCTCTTTTTACCACTAGTTGATGGAATACATCCTGACTTGCCCCCCTCTGCTTTTTATGGGTCTGTTCCAGTACAAAAATTTCCTCTATCATCCTCTCCCTTACTTCCTTTCTCTTCTTTTTAATTCCCGCTCCTATTGAGATAAAAACCCCTCTAATGTACGCCTTGTGCGCTTCCCATAGCGTGGAAGGGGGAACTTCTCCTGTGTCATTGACTTTGAAGTAAAAATCAACCTCCTCCTGTATCTTTTCCAATACTTTTGCATCCTTCAGAAGAAATTCATCCAACTTCCAAGAAAAAGTCCTCTCCACCCTATCAGGGAGCCTCATCCTCATAGTAACCGGAGAGTGGTCTGAGATAGAAGCAATTTCTATTCCAGTCTCCTCCACCCATTCCAAGAGGCTATGATCTACAAAAATGTGGTCTAATCTCGAATACGTCCCGTGCACAGGGGAGAAGAAGGTAAAATCTCTATCCTTGGCATGTTGCAGCCGCCATGCGTCCACCAGGCGGCAACTAAAAAGTCGCTGCCCGATTGCACCAGTTGAGACCCTCCCTGCCCCCCTTGCCCGGGACGTACTATCGAGTACAGGGTCAAAACAAAAATTAAGATCTCCTGCCAACACCACCTCCCCCTCCTTGAATTTCATCAGCTTACTCAGAACTTGCCTGAAAAAAGATATTGGGTTTTTATTTGGGCAATAGACATTAGCCAAAGTAAATGCTCTATTTCCAATATTACCCTTAAGAAATATATACCGGCCCTCTGGATCCGACATTCTGTCTATCAGGGAGAAGTTTAGATTCTTCGAAAGGCCTATTGCCACCCCCTTGGCTCTCCTAATCGGAGAGTCACCATAGTACCATTGCGGCAAACCTGGGGAAAAAAGTCTGATCCTGGACTCCAACACCAGCTGAGTCTCCTGTAAGAAGACAATATCACCACCGTAGTGTTGGAGCTCCTTCAGTATTTTGTGAGTTGAGACCTTTTACATTGTATGTTAGAAACTTAAGGTCAATCATTGCTCAAGATCTAACCCTTCTCGCCTTCCCACTGAACTCCCAAGCTCCACCCCGCAGGAACACCCTCCCCCACTCCCCCCCCCCACTCACCCCTCCCCTCCTCTACCCCTCCCCCCACCCTCCACCCCCCTGGCTGTATCCCAGCCCAAAGCCCGCATGTAGGGGATGCTCCTGATCCCATACTGTGCGCTACCATTCTAGGGGTGGAGCTCCAGTGGCAGCACCTAAAAACCCCCCCTGAGGGAGAAAAAAAAAAAAAAAAAAACCTCGGAGGAGATATATGAGGGCTAGATGCCAGCCGCACCTCGACCAAGGGGAACCCCCCCACCCACCCGCAGCCTCCTCTTTATATAACGTTCCCAATGTCCAGCAGCCAGAGTCACGCTTTACTGTTGACCCCACGTATCCCCTGGATAGGGGGAGGAGAGAGAGGGAGAGAGAAAAAAAAAAAGGGAAACCCTCTCCCCCCCCACCCCCCAGGTGACCAAAGTTCGCCTCACGCTCTGACAGGGCTTATTTTAAAGTTCAGTGCCAATCCCTTCTCTATCCTTCAGGCATCGGAATCCCCAGGCCAGCACAAAAGTCCCGCATCTCTTCAGGGAATCTAATCCTGTGAGATCTCCCCTCTTTAACGACTATCAGTGATGCTGGAAACCCCCAACTGTACTTCAGGTTGGCCCCCCGAAGTTGGTCCAACAGTGGTCTCAACCGTCTTCTCCTCGCCAGTGTGCCCGCTGGTATGTCCGCAAATATCTGTAAGTTTTTATTTTCAAAACAAACTGGGGGTGCCCCCCTAAGATTCTTCCATATTTTTTCTTTATCCGTGTAAGAATGGAACTTCACGATTACATCTCTGGGGATATCATGGTTTAAATTAGGGGGTTTCCTCACCCTATGGACCCGGTCTATTCTCAGCTCCTCCTCCTCCCTTCTGTCTAGAATAGGGTTGAATATCTTTCTCATTATATCCCCCAGGTCCTCATTTAAATGTTCCGGAATGGATCTAATGCGCAAATTTTGTCGCCTGCTCAGGTTCTCCTGCTCTTCTATTTTAAATTCCATCATGCGATTTTCAATTTGCATCTTGCTGATTTGCTCTTTAAGGTCCGATATCTCTTTAGCATGTTTTACTGACACTTCTTCTGCCTCTTCTACTCTGTGCAGTAACTGGCCCATGTCTGTGCGCACACTCATGATTTCCGATTTTATAACATTTTCGAGTTTAGCGAACATTTCCAGCATTTCCATTCTATTCAAGCCGGGCTCCATATTTCTTTGCTCTTCCGGGGGACAGCCCACTCCAGCTCCTTCCAGGTCTAATTCCTCATTATTCCTATCCCCCTGTCCCCCCTTCTGTTTCTGCTGATCTTTTTTTTTTTTCCTTTGTTCCTGCTTGTTTCATTTCCAGGCCAGGACTTTTTAGATTTGCTTCTTTGAGGTACCTTTGAATAGAGCTAGAATTGAGACTCTCCCTATAATTTTTAGTCTCTGTGGTTCTTTGGGACCGCCCTCTCATAGTTCAGCTGCTGCCAGCTGTACCTGCAGACAAGACTTTGCGATTCTCAGCACTTCACCTCCGCCTCTGGCTATATTACACGCCCCCACCCCCTGATGCGTCCACGCTGTGTGTGTAGTACAACAAAGTCCATACGCGTAACCTCCTCACCCACCTCGACTCTTACTGCCTTTATTGCCCACCTTTATTCTGTTTCGACTTTAAGCGCTTGTAACTTGTTGCTTTGCGCATATACTGCCCGACAACTAGGATCACGCTTGTTATCTTAATAGTCTCTCACAGTGCACCACGTCAGTAGCAGGGGATCAGACCAAGGGGATAGATAGTCTCACTAAGCCCTTTTTTGGAGTCTATACACCGGGGCACACTGTCAGTCCTTATACGGCTTTATGTTTAGGAAAGGAGATTCTCATACCTTTGCTTCTGCTGACTTTCCATCCTGCAGTACTGCACCTCTCCTGTTACCTTGTTTTCCATCCTCAATCCATGTCCATGATACCAATGCTGGTGCAGAGAGAGGAGGGTGAAGGACAGACTGGTGGGACCGATGAAAGAAGCGATAAACCAGGGCTGCTCAGCAAGATCAGGACTGCTCGATGGGACCTTTTAACCGCTCTGGGCTCCAACTCCTCACTCCTCACCACCTCCGTTACTGCGGCTCCACTTTCCTTAGTTTGTCAGTTTGACAACTCTGGTCTGCTGGTCTGCTGGCGTTCTGGCTCTGAACTGAACGAGGGCGGGGCGGTACTAATCTCCGGCTGCCGCTTGTGACTGCGGGGCGCGAGAGGGGGATGCCGCCTCACGGGACATACTACATCTCGGCTCCAGATCCGACACGCTGCGGTCTCTCACCCCACTCGTGTCGTTCACCTTCCCATGGCGGTTCGCATCATACCCTCATCTCAGCGCTGCCCTCAGGCCCCTCCCCCTACACGGACGTCCTGCGTCACGTCCTCATCACGCCCCCTCTAAATTTCAGCATCTAATTGGCTGAACAACCATCACAACTATATTCTAAACAATACAAAATGCAAATTATTATATGTATAAAAATATATAAAAAAATATAAAAAAATCACATACTACGCATTGCTCTTTTTAAAAAACCAGCAAACATTCTTATCTAAATAGCAAATCATATAACACGGTCCCTATATGCTGCTCCACTATGATGATATAATATAATTAATATACAGCTTTATTATAACTCCTCTAACCTCATAATGTGGCCGGGACCATGTATGCTCTGCTACAATAGAATTGTATATATACGATCTGCATACATAAAGTATCTTATATAAAATACAGTAACCTACCATTAATCTAAAATATTTTCCGTAGAACAAAAATCAATTATATATATAAAAAATATTTTTGTAGGTGAAATTTAAAATTAATATAAAAACCTAATATAAAAAAGAAATTTTTTGGTCCGGTTGATGAGGCCAACACCCTTCGCTAAAGACACCTCATCCCAATGAATATGAATTCATAGGGGGGAGCGGGCATTGAGGGGATTTTAACGGTGTCTAGATATAGAGGTACACAACTAATGTGATAAAAATAAAATGCGGTTTTTATTTATTAACATAGCATAGTTAAAAGATTTTTTTATACATAATTTTTACAAAACATGAAAAGGTTATAAACAATTGGTGGTAGAAAATCATTTACAGGTGAGTACAGAGTCGCAGCAAGAAAAATTGCACATTAAACCTACATGTTTCACTTTTATAGCTTCCTCAGGGGATGTGCAAAGGACTTTAATTTTTAATTTCTACTGAGACCACTAAATGAATGAAAAGAAAAAAGAAGTTATAACAAATAATTGAAACAATGCAATAAAAGGTTCAGTACAAAAGTATAAATATGAGTGTGAACCCAGTCGCCTACACCGCTCAACACTTACCCTGTACAAACTTTATACCCCAGAATCACCCGGCCAGGTCCCTATCCACGCCCCATGAGACGGATCACGGGGGGGTCAATTTGGCACAGCCATAGAGGGCAGATAGGGAGACACTGAAGAACAACAAAATCACCATAAGGCTATACTGTTGTGCCAATGACTTTAGATGAAAGCAGAGAGATATAGCAATGACATAGTGTATTATTAACAATTATGTAGAGAAGGGGGGGGGGGGACACATGTCTCCTGAATTAGATTAAATACTTACATCAAGGTTACTGATTGTAAAAGTATTCTAATTGTCTGTATGAAGGGTAAGGCTTCAATCAAAGGACTGTATGGTATTCAATGCAATGGCAGACTAAAAAGATGATAAGCAAGGTATAGTAATTAATCATATATAAAGTTTAATTAGGTAATTAAAATAGAGTGCTTAGGTGCTGGGGATATTGTGAATAGTTGTGTGGGCAAAGTTGTGAAGGATGACGATAGAGATCCGAAAAGCTGTGCAGGCAGCAACAGTGATTAGAGAGAGTAGATAGTACCTAGTTAACCAAGCCCGGGCACCATCAAGCCAGAGAGACTGCTTAATTGTGAACACATAGGGGAAACGAAGAAAAGAATAGAGATAACCCCAGGAGTAAGACAATGAGGATCTGGATATCCTCTTGTCAGGCAAACAAGTGGTAATGGATCATAGAAAAGACTTGTGAATGTAAATGGATATATTTGATGGCGACTTACCGATATAGAAACGGCCACAGTCTAGTGTAACCCTCCGGCTCAGGCTGAATAAACAGCCTGACAAGCCGGTTTAAATACGCCCTCCGACGAGCCGGCGTGTGACGTCGCCGGCTCGACGCGGATGTAAAGAACGCCAGTGAGCATGCGCACTGGCCACCATACTTCCTCTGAACTACGCTGACCAGGAGACCTAGCGGCGAATGGGAGGGGTCTAGGCACGTCCAAAGACAAGTGGGAGTGCCCCGGATCCCATCCATCAATCACCTCCGCCTCCTGACAACGCAGCTGATGGCAAAAAGGGGGAGTAAAACCCCAGGAGGACTAGGTCAACCTGAGATTTAGTAGTGGTGGTCTGGCGATGCTAGGCGTAAGGTGGGCCTGCTAGAGAGTGGGAAAGGCAGGCCCTGGGCGTCCGTATGGCTGGCCGATACGAGCACCCCGGGACCAGATTAGGGGGACAGAGATCGGGGACCAAGTGCACTCCAAGGAGAGAATGGCACCAGGGACGCTATGTAGTATGTGGGCTATAGGACATTACCACATCCTGTCTTAACCCCATAAAGTGGAGTGTGGCATAGGCAGCTAGGTTTACATTACATGGTTTAAGGTTAAGACCAAAATACAATCAGATGCATTAGTGTTATTGCGCACATACAAGTAAAGGCAATAAACTGTCTACTAATTATAAAGTAGAATTAATACATATTACACCTCACAAAATGTTAAAGTTATATAGACTAGAAATACATAATACGTTTAAACAAACACATACAGAGGGAAAAAAAAAAATATCCTTTTTGTAAGTTATACCAGGGGGGAAGGAAAAACGGAGGGGGACTGACACACAGGGGAGGAAATAGGAAGGGGACAAAGTAGAATATAAATGTGCACCTCCTGACAGTATTGAGGTCTGAATCAGTGAGAAGGGGAAGGGCTCTAATAGCAATAAGAAGCTAAAGTAAAGATTTGAAGTTTAAGTTTTCATTAAAGCCTGGAAAGGTTGTAGCTTTTAAATTGTAAATCCAGCAAGCTTCTAACTGTAGCAGTGTGCGATCAACACTGCCACCACGGGAATCTAGAGGAATGTGCTCAAGCGCAAAGAATTTAATGAATTGCGGGTTAAAGTTGTGGTATATGCCAATATGTCGGCTAATGGCAGTTTCCATTTTGTGTTTTTTTATGGGTTTGATATGGTCACGTATGCGTTTTATAAAATTGTCTTTTAGTTTTGCCAATATAAAATCCCCCACACCGGCATTGGGCAAAATATACAATGCCAGGTGTTTGACAGGTGACTTTAAAGCGAATGGAGTGCCATTTGCCGTTAGGTAATTTGAATTTAGTTTGTGCGGCGACATAGTCGCATATGTCGCATGTTCCACAAGGAAAGGTACCGCAATTCATTAATTCTAGAGATGGTTGTGTAATTTTTAAAATGGCTTCGAACTAATTGATCCTTTAATGAAGGAGCTTGTTTAAAGGTGATTTCAGGAACATTTTTTATGAACTTGCTCACGGTGGAATCTGCAGATAGAAGTGGCCAGAATTTTTTCAATATGCGTCTGAATTGTTGAGGCTGACAAGAATATTGAGTAATGACTCGTACATTACCTACATTTTTAACCCGCTTGTTTGAGAATATTAGAAGGGTTCCTGGTTTTTGAATTGGCTCTCTTAAATGCTTTCTTGAGGCAGGCATGGCTATACCCTCTTGCTTTCAAACGATTGTATAGATCCCTAGCTGCGATTTTAAAGTCAAGGTCCTTACTGCAATTTCGTTTTACTCTTAAGTACTGACTATAAGGAATACTCTTAATCAGAGAAGTAGGATGTGAACTATGAGCATTGAGGATAGTATTCCCTGCTGAGGGTTTTCTATACAGGGATGAGTCAAGTTTGCCATCTGCATTGATGGAAATAACCAGATCAAGGAAATTAATGCTGCTTTGGCTGTAGTTCATAGTGAACTTTAGATTAAAGTTATTTATAGAGATGATTCTTAGGAATTCATTTAGTTCATTTTATGTTCCTGACCAAAAAATAAGGACATCGTCTATGAAACGATACCATGCCAGAATTCTCTCATGTAGATGGTTAAGGTCATCTCTATTGAGGACCTCCTTCTCCCACCCCCCAGGTACAGGTTTGCATAAGAGGGGGCACATTTGGTCCCCATTGCAACGCCCTGTACCTGGAGGAAGTGGGAGGAGTCAAAGACAAACACGTTGTGTCTCAAAATATAGCTCAATAGGTCCAAAATAAAGGCATTATATTTTGTGAAAGATGGACCTCTCTCATCTAGGTGCTGCTGTATTACTTTGAGTCCTGCATCGTGTGGGATGGCATTATACAAACTTTCAACATCCAATGCTGCTAAGTAGGTGTTAGGGGGGAGAGATAGATCCTCTATTGTTTTTAAGAGATCAATCGTATCCTTTTATATATGATGAAAGTGCCGTTACGTGGGGTTGTAAGTAGCTGTCTACCAGGGAGCTGGCATTTTCCGTAAGACTTGAGCATCCAGAGATTATGGGACGTCCTGGGGGTTCTGTCAATGACTTGTGAACCTTTGGTAGTGCGTAGAATGTTGGGATCCGTGGGTCCCTAACATTTAGGAAATTTAATGTGTTTTGATCTATAGTTCCTTCGCGATAGGCTCGAAATATGATAGTGCGGTATTGGACATCAAAGTTTTCGATAACCGTTTTAGAGATGGGACGGTACCAATTACGGTTTTTAAGGATATTTTGGCACATATTGATGTATTGATTGATACTCATGACAACTAAGTTCCCCCCTTATCTGAGGGTTTGATTATTATGTCAGGGTTAGCTTGTAAGGACTTAACTGCATTGTTTTGCTCAGGAGTTAAATTACTGATTTTAGTAGTGGGGATTCTGAGTTTTTCAATTTCTTTAGTTGTTTGTTGTATAAATGCCCAAATGTTAGGGTTGGTGTTTAGCAGGGGAAACAGTCTAGATTTAGGTCTGAAAGACTGAGGGGGGGGGGAGGACACACCAGCGACCGACAGCGCGGGTGGAGAAGTACACACCCCGTCGTCGTCGGTGGTGTGTCCCTCCTCCCACAGTTCCATCAAATCTTCAAGGGCTTGATGATCCTCAATGCGTTCTTGAATGTTGGAATCATAGTTAGGAGCAGGCGAGGGTTTATCAAAAATAGTTCTATATAGGAGTCTGCGCGCAAACAAATGTAGATCATGGATAAGTGAGAATTTGTCACATTGTGAGTCCGGACAAAATGTAAGACCTAGTTGTAGGACCTGTGTTTCAATATTAGTCAGATTATGAGAAGACAAATTAATTATTGACAGACGAAGATTGTTTTCTTCCTCGTTGTCAATGGAAGTAGATGTAGAGTCATTTAAGCATCTAGATTTTAATCTTTCCCTAAAAAAGGGGGGCTAATTTGATATCAGGTGGTACTGGGGTGCCTGAAGGGGAAATGATAGCTTCATTGGTGTTAGTTTTTTTAGGGGGATTAGGGTGTAAGGGGGAAGCCGTGTTGGACGTGATTGGTGCTACAGGCACCATAGAAAGTGAGGCTGAGACCTGGGGTCCACGAGTTGTGGAGTGTGATGGTTGAGGTAAATGAGTTTGTCGGACAGAAACCTATTTAGTTTGTGCTGATTGTGATCGGCGTACTGATGGATTACCCAAATGGTGTGTCATCGATTCAGTGGAGGCAGCATCTGAGTTGCCTTTACGCCTCTTGGGCAGTCTATCTCCCGATAGGTCGCGATAAATAGTAGATTGGTTGGATGAAAGGGATGAGGAAGGTGAGGAAAGATTGATATCATTATCATTTTTGTTTTTAGTGTTTGATTCAAAATTATAGTGAGAAGGTCTGTTTCTGGTGTTGGTGTTTTGAGTCCATTTGTAGGCGAAACCATTGGTGTGTGCACTCATGTCCCTTAAAAATTTATTTTCTTTGGTGCGAATGATGTTTAGAGTGTATCGTTCTATGTGCGTTTTAAGGTCTTGTTCCTTCTTTTGGAATCGGGTGCTAGTGGAGATGAGTGTATACTCCTCATACCACCGTGAAGTGGAGTCATCTAGAGATTTTAGTTCAGCATCATATTGTGTGCATAATATGGACATCATGCCCTGTGAGCATGCCTGTAAATTATTTTCCCAACTAATTTTTAGGGATTCCTCAATTTTCTTCAAATTGGGGAAAATTTGTACTCTAAGTCCCCAGGGTGCTATGTTGTTGTCCATATATTTCTGAAAGTATTTTCTATGCCAGAATGTTCTTACTTTGCGTTCAAGAAGCCTTTGGAGTCTGAGAAAGGCCTGGTCCAGATCCTGATCAGACATTTCCACAGAGTGCTGGGACTGTTGGATTCTGTCCATAAGGCCCTCCCAGGCCTCTCCACTGAAGGTGGCCATACTGAGGAGGATGACAAAAAAACAAGGAAGAAGAAAAAATGGAAAGAATTGAAGGTAACAAAGTAGAAGTTCGCAGAAAATCTAGTGAGGCCAAAGACCGAAGGAGACAAAGGAGAAAAACGTTAGGAAATGTGCTCCATGGTACACTGTTTAACAAACAAAGTTATACTGGACATCCGACTATATATCAAGATACATGCAGATACCTCTACAAGCTTTAGTTTGGTTTTTGTTTTAGAAAATAAAGGAAAAGTAGGGATTGGCTTTTTGATTTTTGTTGTGTTGTCAGCAAACGGACCAGGGGGAGTGTTTATTTAAACACTAAGGGGCAAAAGCTAAGAAATTTTTTGGTCCGGTTGATGAGGCCAACACCCTTCGCTAAAGACACCTCATCCCAATGAATATGAATACATAGGGGGGAGTGGGCATTGAGGGTATTTTAACGGTGTCTAGATATAGAGGTACACAACTAATGTGATAAAAATAAAATGTGGTTTTTATTTATTAACATAGCATAGTTAAAAGATTTTTTTATACATAATTTTTACAAAACATGAAAAGGTTATAAACAATTGGTGGTAGAAAATCGTTTACAGGTGAGTACAGAGTCGCAGCAAGAAAAATTGCACATTAACCCTACATGTTTCGCTTTTATAGCTTCCTCAGGGGATGTGCAAAGGACTTTAATTTTTAATTTCTACTGAGACCACTAAATGAATGAAAAGAAAAAAGAAGTTATAACAAATAATTGAAACAATGCAATAAAAGGTTCAGTACAAAAGTATAAATATGAGTGTGAACCCAGTCGCCTACACCGCTCAACACTTACCCTGTACAAACTTTATACCCCAGAATCACCCGGCCAGGTCCCTATCCATGCCCCATGAGACGGATCACGGGGGAGTCAGTTTGGCACAGCCATAGAGGGCAGATAGGGAGACACTGAAGAACAACAAAATCACCATAAGGCTATACTGTTGTGCCAATGACTTTAGATGAAAGCAGAGAGATATAGCAATGACGTAGTGTATTATTAACAATTATGTAGAGAAGGGGGGGGGGGGGCACATGTCTCCTGAATTAGATTAAATACTTACATCAAGGTTACTGATTGTAAAAGTATTCTAATTGTCTGTATGAAGGGTAAGGCTTCAATCAAAGGACTGTATGGTATTCAATGCAATGGCAGACTAAAAAGATGATAAGCAAGGTATAGTAATTAATCATATATAAAGTTTAATTAGGTAATTAAAATAGAGTGCTTAGGTGCTGGGGATATTGTGAATAGTTGTGTGGGCAAAGTTGTGAAGGATGACGATAGAGATCTGAAAAGCTGTGCAGGCAGCAACAGTGATTAGAGAGAGTAGATAGTACCTAGTTAACCAAGCCCGGGCACCACAGTCTAGTGTAACCCTCCGGCTCAGGCTGAATAAACAGCCTGACGTCGCCGGCTCAACGTGGACGTAAAGAACGCCAGTGCGCATGCGCACTGGCCGCCATACTTCCTCTGAACTACGCTGACCAGGAGACCTAGCTGCAAATGGGAGGGGTCTAGGCACGTCCAAAGACAAGTGGGAGTGCCCCAGATCCTCATTGTCTTACTCCTGGGGTTATCTCTATTCTTTTCTTCGATTCCCCTATGTGTTCACAATTAAGCAGTCTCTCTGGCTTGATGGTGCCCGGGCTTGGTTAACTAGGTACTATCTACTCTCTCTAATCACTGTTGCTGCCTGCACAGCTTTTCGGATCTCTATCGTCATCCTTCACAACTTTGCCCACACAACTATTCACAATATCCCCAGCACCTAAGCACTCTATTTTAATTACCTAATTAAACTTTATATATGATTAATTACTATACCTTGCTTATCATCTTTTTAGTCTGCCATTGCATTGAATACCATACAGTCCTTTGATTGAAGCCTTACCCTTCATACAGACAATTAGAATACTTTTACAATCAGTAACCTTGATGTAAGTACTTAATCTAATTCAGGAGACATGTGTCCCCCCCCCTCTCTACATAATTGTTAATAATACACTACGTCATTGCTATATCTCTCTGCTTTCATCTAAAGTCATTGGCACAACAATATAGCCTTATGGTGATTTTGTTGTTCTTCAGTGTCTCCCTATCTGCCCTCTATGGCTGTGCCAAACTGACCCCCCCCGTGATCCGTCTCATGGGGCGTGGATAGGGACCTGGCCGGGTGATTCTGGGGTATAAAGTTTGTACAGGGTAAGTGTTGAGCGGTGTAGGTGACTGGGTTCACACTCATATTTATACTTTTGTACTGAACCTTTTATTGCATTGTTTCAATTATTTGTTATAACTTCTTTTTTCTTTTCATTCATTTAGTGGTCTCAGTAGAAATTAAAAATTAAAGTCCTTTGCACATCCCCTGAGGAAGCTATAAAAGCGAAACATGTAGGGTTAATGTGCAATTTTTCTTGCTGCGACTCTGTACTCACCTGTAAACGATTTTCTACCACCAATTGTTTATAACCTTTTCATGTTTTGTAAAAATTAAGTATAAAAAAATCTTTTAACTATGCTATGTTAATAAATAAAAACCACATTTTATTTTTATCAAATTAGTTGTGTACCTCTATATCTAGACACCGTTAAAATCCCCTCAATGCCCGCTCCCCCCTATGTAATATAAAAAACTAACCAAAAATAAAATAAAATATAGAAAGGATAGAGAGGAAAAATAATTTTTTGAATATAGGAGCCGAAAAAAAGAAAAAAACTAATTTAGGGAAGATAATGCAAAGTCCTATAACCACATAGGGTGCATATCACTTTTTAGTGGTATTAACCACTTCAGCCCCGGAGGATTTTACCCCCTTCCTGACCAGAGCACTTTTTACAATTTGGCACTTCGTCGCTTTAACTGCTAATTGCGCGGTCATGCAATGCTGTACCCAAACGAAATTTGCGTCCTTTTCTTCCCATAAATAGAGCTTTCTTTTGATGGTATTTGGTCACCTCTGTCGTTTTTATTTTTTGCGCTATAAACGGAAAAAGACCGAAAATTTTGAAAAAAAATGATATTTTCTACTTTTTGTTATAAAAAAATCCAATAAACTAAATTTTAGTCATACATTTAGGCCAAAATGTATTCGGCCACATGTCTTTGGTAAAAAAAATGTCAATAAGCGTATATTTATTGGTTTGCGCAAAAGTTATAGCGTCTACAAACTAGGGTACATTTTCTGGAATTTACACAGCTTTTAATTTATGACTGCCTATGTCATTTCTTGAGGTGCTAAAATGGCAGGGCAGTACAAAACCCCCCCAAATGACCCCATTTTGGAAAGTAGACACCCCAAGGAAATTGCTGAGAGGCATGTTGAACCCATTGAATATTTATTTTTTTTGTCCCAAGTGATTGAATAATGACAAAAAAAAAAAAAATTTTTTACAAAAAGTTGTCACTAAATGATATATTGCTCACACAGGCCATAGGCATATGTGGAATTGCACCCCCAAATACATTCAGCTGCTTCTCCTGAGTACGGGGATACCACATGTGTGGGACTTTTTGGGAGCCTAGTCGCGTATGGGGCCCCGAAAACCAAGCACCGCCTTCAGGATTTCTAAGGGCATAAATTTTTGATTTCACTCCTCACTACCTATCACAGTTTTGAAGGCCATAAAATGCCAAGATGGCACAAAACCCCCCCAAATGACCCCATTTTGGAAAGTAGACACCCCAAGCTATTTGCTGAGAGGCATGGTGAGTATTTTGCAGCTCTCATTTGTTTTTGAAAATGAAGAAAGACCAGAATTTTTTTTTTTTTTTTTCTTTTTTCAATTTTCAAAACTTTGTGACAAAAAGTGAAGTCTGCAAAATATTCACGATACCTCTCAGAAAATAGCTTGGGGTGTCTACTTTCCAAAATGGGGTCATTTGGGGGGGTTTGTGCCACCTGGGCATTCCATGGCCTCCGAAACTGTGATAGGCAGTAAAGAGTGAAATCAAAAATTTACGCCCTTAGAATGCCTGAAGGCGGTGCTTGGTTTTCGGGGTCCCGTGCGCGGCTAGGCTCTCAAAAAGTCTCACACATGTGGTATCCCCGTACTCAGGAGAAGCAGCAGAATGTATTTTGGGGTGTAATTTCACATATCCCCATGGCATGTTTGAGCAATATATCATTTAGTGACAACTTTGTGCAAAAAAAAAAAAAAAATTTGTCTCTTTCCCGCAACTTGTGTCACAATATAAAATATTCCATGGACTCGACATGCCTCTCAGCAAATAGCTTGGGGTGTCTACTTTCCAAAATGGGGTCATTTGGGGGGGTTTTGAACTATCCTGGCATTTTATGCACAACATTTTAGAAGCTTATGTCACACATCACCCACTCTTCTAACCACTTGAAGACAAAGCCCTTTCTGACACTTATTGTTTACATGAAAAAGTTATTTTTTTTTGCAAGAAAATTACTTTGAACCACCAAACATTATATATTTTTTTAAAGCAAATGCCCTACAGATTAAAATGGTGGGTGTTTCATTTTTTTTTTCACACGGTATTTGCGCAGCGATTTTTCAAACACATTTTTTGTGGAAAAAACACACTTTTTTAAATTTTAATGCACTAAAACACACTATATTGCCCAAATGTTTGATGGAATAAAAAAGATGATCTTAAGCCGAGTACATGGATACCAAACATGACATGCTTTAAAATTGCGCACAAACGTGCAGTGGCAACAAAATTAATACATTTTTAAAAGCCTTTAAAAGCCTTTACAGGTTACCACTTTAGATTTACAAAGGAGGTCTACTGCTAAAAATACTGCCCTCGATCTGACCTTCGCGGTGATACCTCACATGCATGGTGCAATTGCTGTTTTGCGTTCGACTTAGCGCGAGAGCAGGGGGGACAGGGGTGCTTTTTTTTTTTTTTTTCTTTTTTTATTATTTTTTTGCTTTTTTAACTTATTTTTAAACTGTTCCTTTCATTTTTTTTTTTTTAAATCATTTTTATTGTTATCTCAGGGAATGTAAATATCCCCTATGATAGCAATAGGTAGTGACAGGTACTCTTTTTTGAAAAAATTGGGGTCTATTAGACCCTAGATCTCTCCTCTACCCTCAAAGCATCTGACCACACCAAGATCGGTGTGATAAAATGCTTCCCCAATTTCCCAATGGCGCTGTTTACATCCGGCGAAATCTAAGTCATAAAATGCTCGTAGCTTCCGGTTTCTTAGGCCATAGAGATGTTTGGAGCCACTCTGGTCTCTGATCAGCTCTATGATCAGCTGGCTGAATCACCGGCTGCTTTCTCAGGTTCCCTGTTGAGACAGGAGAGCCAGAGAAAAACACGGAAGACGGTGGGGGGGGGGCATTCCCTCCCACTGCTTGTAAAAGCAGTCTAGAGGCTAATTAGCCACTAGGATTGCTTTTACATGAAAGCCGACCGCTGGCTGAAAAGAATGATACCAAGATGATACCTAAACCTGCAGGCATCATTCTGGTATAACCACTCAAAGTCGTGAATGGCGTACCTGAAGACAAAAAATGGTTTACAATAAAGCACAGTAAACAGTAAAGTATAAAAAATTGCATACCTGAAAAGCAAACATGATAAAACATAATAACAATAAAACATTGCAGAATAGAACACAGTAAAAAAGAGCAGAACAATAGAGAGAGAATAGAGAGAGAGAGAACAATAAAACGACAACTATTTTTTTTTTGTGTTTTTTTTGCAAACTTGTAACTTTTATAACGGTAATCGGTTCCAGGTTCGGGTCTCTCAAAATGCGATGGCATCTTGGGAGATCCTGTGAAAGTGTGTCCTAGTCTGTGCAATGCTGTACCCTACGCTAATACTCAACTAGTGCATGGTAGCGTTCAAAACATTCACCAATGCAAAGACCAGGATTGTCAGGACAGGAGGGACAATAATAGCGGGTGTCACGCCTATATCCGCGCTTGCTGCAGACACGACATCTTTTTTGGGGGGGTTTGTTGGGTAGGGGTACTCGGGAGGACATAAAAATGCCTCTCATGCAGCCGACTGAATTTGGTTGGGGATGTGAATGGGGGGTAAGTACGGGTGCTGCAGAAGCGGTGGGTTCCCAATTAGGATTGGTGAATGCAGCAGGAAGGGTACTATGGGCACGACGGGCCTGTGTTTGTCTTTTTGGTGGCAGCGGGACACTACTTGTGCTTGCCACCTCACCAGCTTGAACTGCACTTATGGGACTCGCCACGTCACCAAGTGTTACTGCAGTGCTGGTTTGACTCCGACCGGGGTGTACTAGGCCACTGGTGCTTGCCAGTTCACCAAAACGCTACCAAAAAAACTGTTAGCGATCGCAGGGATCAGGCCTGACTCTGCGAACGCTGCAGTTATGCGTTTAGTGTTTTGTAAGTGACAGTGATCGATCGATACTGCACTTGGGTGGGCCGGGCGGAGGGGCAAAACGCAGGTGCTAGCAGGTATCTGGGCTGATCCCGCTAACACCGCGTTTTTGGGAACCCTAAACTGCTGGGGACGCTAGTATAGATCTGATCGGATCAGATATTGATGCGTTCAGATACTATACCACTAAGGGAGGCGTATGCTGCGTGCGTGTGTGTTAGCGGTACTGGCGCTAATCTGACGCATATCACCGCCGGGCGATCAGGGGGCTAAACCTTTATTCGGTAATAAACGGCGGGTGCCCTGACACTATAAAAAATAAATGAACTAACCAGCGTCACCCGTAACACTTATACGGTGATCAGTGGTGAAAGGGTTAACTAGGGGGCAATCAAGGGGTTAAAACATTTATTCGGTAGTATATGGGGGTCCCTGTCGCTAAAAAACGCTGACGGCGAACCTCAATATTTACGTCCCTAACTAGCAGAACCAGTGACACTAATACAGCGATCAGAAAAATGATCGCTTAGTGACACTGGTGACGGGGGGTGATCAAGGGGTTAAAACTTTATTAGGGGGGGTTAGGGGGGGTACCCTAGACCTACAGGGGGGTAATACTCACTGTCCTAACACTTCTAACTGTCACAAACTGACACTATGCAGTAATCAGGAAAAAAGAAAAAAAAAAAAACCTGCTTGGTGTCAGTTTGTGACAGGGGGGGGTGATTGGGGGGGGATCGGGGGGCGATCGGGGGGGGGATCGGAGTGTTTAGTGTGCCTGGCATGTTCTACTGTGTGTGTAGTGTTGGTGCACTCACTCACATGTCTTCTCCCCTCGGCGCTGGAACGGAAACTCCCGAGTCGAGGAGAGATGACATCACATCCTCTGCCTCTGTGTACAATACAGAGGCAGAGGATGTTTCTCATTGGCTGGGAGCGATCGCGAGGGGGGGGCCACGATCGGATGGCCTCCCCCTCATCTGTGATCGCTGCCAGACCAAAGCCGACCGCCGCTGGCACCGGGGGGGGGTCCGATCGGACCCCCCGCCCGCGGGAAGGCATCACGTATCAGGTACGTGATTTTGCCTGCCCGTGCCATTCTGCTCACGTATATAGGCGTGAGGCGGTCGGCAAGTGGTTAAAGATAAGATTCTACTAGGCCTCAGAAAAAAACGTCTTTTTATCCATTTCCTTACTCCTATTCAAAATAGCAATGATCGAATTGCAAACAACTACCATTGGGGCTCCTCAATATATATCAATTAAAAATTACTAAGAACTTTAAATCAAATTCTTTATTTAATCCGCCCGGCACTAGAGAGCCAAGCTTGTGTATCCACCAGGATTCACGCTTACTAATTTCCCTAATAAAATTAGTACCCCTCCAGTGCCGCTTGGGTGCTTCTATTCCCCAAAACTTAATTCCTTTGGTACTCTGGTTATGCATATTTTTAAAATGTATAGACAGGTGGTGCTTATCAGACCCTTTCCGTATATTTCTTACGTGTTCTTCCAAACGGTCTTTTAAAGCCCTAGTGGTACGACCAACATAAATAAAATTACACGGGCACTTTAACGCATAGACCACCCCAATTGTATCGCAGGATATGAAATCTTTAATAGTGTAAGATTGATTAGTTCTTGGATCGGAAAATTCTTTCACTCTTTTATTATTATTAGGAACCCTGATACAGCTGTAGTATCTACCACAGCCATAGAAGCCCTTGAGATCTCAAAACATTTTTGGCTTTGGGGGAGGTGGTTCCACTATGTTGTGTACTAACTTGTCACGTAAGTTTGGAGCTTTTTTAAAAACAATATTGTGTTTCTCCGGAAGTATCTCTCTAAGGTGAGTATCCTGCTTCAGTACATTCCAGTATTTCCGTATAATTCTTTTTACTTCGTTGCTTTGCTAAGAATAATCCAAGATAATGCTAATACCATCATTTTTATCATTTCCCATAATTTTGACATTTTCCTTTAATAAATCTTCCCTATTTAGACTTCCAACTTCAACTTTTTCTTTATCCAGAAGTTCCTTATGGTACCCTTTGTCTAAGAACATATTGCTTAACATATCGGATTGTATCTCATAATCCTCAGCCCTCGTACAGTTTCTCCGCATCCTTGTAAATTGGCCTCTGGGTATATTCTTGAGCCAAGGTTTGTGATGCAACTAGTAATCGGGATGTATGAATTGAGGTCTGTTGATTTAAAAAAGGATTTGGTAACAATACCCTCATTGGTGTTGAAAATGTCCAAATCCAAAAAATGCACACAATCCTTACTAATATCCCAAGTTAAAGAAATGTTTTGGTCATTCATATTCATGGAGTCCAATAACTCTTTTAACGCCTCTATATTCCCTTTCCAAATGACCAAGAGGTCATCAATGAACCTTTTATATAGTAGAATACTGCCATCATCCTCACTAAAAATGCCCTCCTCTTCCCATTTGGCCATGTAAAGGTTCGCCACACTAGGGGCGAACTTAGCGCCCATAGCGACACCTTTAACCTGCAGGTAAAACTTATTACCATACCAAAAAAAATTGTGCCGTAAACATAAATCTAAACATTTTAAGATAAATGCAATAAAACCTTCATCCATTAAGTTATCCTTCTTCAAGGCCCATTCTACTGCGTTCAAGGCTCCCTCATGGTCAATATTAGTGTACAATGAGGCTACATCACCCGTAGCCATAATGATATCATCATGTACAGTACACTCCTTGAGGAGCTGCAGAGTGTGCTTAGTGTCCTTGAGATAGGCTTTTGTTTCTTTCACTAAGGGCTGTAAGTGGATATCTATATACTCCCCCAATCTAGATGTCAAAGATTCAATACCACTCACTATCGGCCTACCGGGGGGGTTTGTGCTATCCTTGTGGATCTTAGGTAAGTAGTATATAACGGGTATCTTACTAACCATAGGAACTAGATATTTCGCCTCTTGCTTGCTAAGAAATCCATTGTCCACGCCATATTTGATATGAGACTCCAATTCTTTTTTGAAGGGTTTGGAAGGGTTACTGTCCAATAATTGGTAAGTGTCCGTATCATTCAGTATAACAATCCCTCCCCCTTTATCTGCTGGTCTAACCACTATATCTGTCCTTTTTTCCAATGCTTGCATTCCTTTCTTAAAATCTCTGTATTCGTAATACTTCTTAACTGGTAAATGCTCCAATTCTGTAGCAACCAGCTTCTTGAACAGATCCACATATTTGTTGTGAGCAATATAAGGATTAAATACGGAATTGTTTCGCAAATTCGTAAACCTAGTATTCATTACAGCTTATTCTACAGGATTGAGGGCATAATACTTTTTAATGTTAAGCTTTCTAATGAACTTCTGTACTCCTACATATGTCTCGAATTTATTAAGTCCTTTCTTTGGAGCATACTTAATACCTTAATCTAGTACCAATAATTCTTCTCTAGATAATGTGGCCCCACTCAAATTAAAGATCCCTTCTCCTAATCTTCCCGCCTTCTTTTTCTGTTGTATTCTTCGTCCGGCTCTACCTCCTCTCTTCCTGGGTTTCTTATATCGCGGGTGGACCCTCCCCTGGTCCCCCCTAAAAAAGATTCATCCAGGTGCTGTTCCTCATTGTCCTCCAAAGGCTGGTAACTATTATATACAGGCACTGCATATTGATCTTGTGGGGGCTTTTCGTATCTCACCCTTTGTGGTTTTGGTGAGTAATATGCTCCACCCCTTTGCACATCCACATTTGAATTGGGCGGATATCCCCGATGTGGGTATTGACTTGGTGGGGGACCCCTATGTGGCTGATGGTTTCCACTATATGGTTTCCCTTGCTGGTATCCATAATTTCTTTGTTGTCTGTATGGGGTGCTCTGTTGGTATCCATATTGTCTATGATGACCATAGGAATTATATTGTCCACCCCTACATTGGGGGGGTTAGATCGATAACCCCATCATACTGATTTCCATCATAATGAGCTCTATTCCCATTCCCTCGGTGAGATGGCACCCCATAACCCCAATTCCCTTGATTGGGTGGTGGACCATATTGGGGGTAACGGGTAAATTCCCCTCATTACCAGACCGTCCTTGTTGGCCATAATATGGCGTCTTTGGAGGTTGGCGGTGAGGAGTAAAAGGTTGTTTATCCTCCTGCCGATATGGGGGATGCCCTTTATTGGGTTGCTTCATATATTGCTGTTGTTGATGTTGTTGTCCCTGTGGTTTCAGTACTCTAGTGTCCCCATTCCCACTTGCCATTGTCTGTGGTTGTGGATTAGCAACCTCATTTACTGCTAATGTGGATTGCCAGCGAAAAACCTGCTTATTCTGGTAGTCCTCAAAGTCTCTCAAATACTTTTTCCTCTTTACATTTTTATTCTCTATGTCTTTTTTTTGCATATTTTTGTGCAACTCACCCAAAAGTCTGGTGTATTCAGGTGTGTTGTAGAAAGGGCTGAGCTTATCCCTAATCTCTTTAACCACTTGACCACTGGGCACTTAAACCCCCTTAATAACCAGACCAATTTTCAGCTTTCAGTGCTCTCACAATTTGAATGACAATTACTCAGTCATGCAACACTGTACCCATATGAAATTTTCGTCCTTTTTTTCACACAAATAGAGCTTTCTTTTGGTGGTATTTGATCACCTCTGGGTTTTTTATTTTTTGTGCTATAAATGAAAAAAGACCGGAAATTTTGTAAAAAAAATGCATTTTTCTTCATTTCTATTAAATTTTTTTGCAAATAAGTAATTTTTCATCATGAATTTGGCCAAAAATTTATACTGCTACATATCTTTGGTAAAAATAACCCAAATTAGTGGGTATTATTTAGTCTGTGTGAAAGTTATAGGGTCTACAAGCTATGGTGCCACTCACTGAAAATGTATCATTTTGATCACACCTGATGTACTGACAGCCTATCTCATTTCTTGAGACCCTAACAAGCCAGTAAAGTACAAATACCCCCCAAATTACCCCTTTTTGGAAAGTAGACATTCCAAGGTAGTTAGTACAAGGCACATTTAGTTTTTTGAAGTTGTCATTTTTTCCCACAATTCTTTGCAAAATGAAGATTTTTTTTATTTTTATTTTTTTTCACTCCAAATTGTCATTATAACAGGTTATTTTTCTCACATGGCATGTACAGACCACAAATAACACCCCAAAATGTATTCTGCTACTCCTCCTGAGTATGGCAATAGTACATGTGTGAGACTTTTACACAGCCTGGCCACATACGGAGTCCCAACATTGAAGTAGCAACTTCAGGCGTTCTAGGAGCATAAATTACACATCAAATCTCTCAACCACCTATTACACTTTTGAAGGCCCTGGAGCACCAGGACAATGGAAACACCCACAAAGTGACACCATTTTGGAAAGCTAACACCCCAATGTATATTCTATGAGGCATAATGAGTCTTTGGAACGGTTCATTTTTTTCCAGAAGTTTTTGGAAAATGTGGAAAAAAATGAAAACGCATTTTTTTTTACACAAAGTTGTCCATTTATAAGATATTTCCAACACATAGCATGTACATAGCAAAAATGACACCCCAAAATGTATTCTGCTACTCCTCCTGAGTATGGCGATACCACATGTGTGAGACTTTTACACAGCCTGGCCACATACAGAGTCCCAACATTGAAGTAGCAACTTTGGGCGTTCTAGGAGCATAAATTACACATCTAATCTCTCAACCACCTATTACACTTTTGAAGGCCCTGGAGCACCAGGACAATGGAAACGCCCACAAAGTGACCCCATTTTGGAAAGCAAACACCCCAACGTATAATCTATGAGGCATAATGAGTCTTTGGAACGGTTCATTTTTTTCCAGAAGTTTTTGGAAAATGTGGAAAAAAATGAAAATGCATTTTTTTTACACAAAGTTGTCCATTTATAAGATATTTCCAACACATAGCATGTACATAGCAAAAATGACACCCCAAAATGTATTCTGCTACTCCTCCTGAGTATGGGGATACCACATGTGTGAGACTTTTACACAGCCTGGCCACATAGAGGCCTAACATCCAAGAAGCACCATCAGGTGTTCTAGGGACATAAATTACACATCCAATTTCCTTACAATCTATCACATTTTTGAAGGCCCTTCATATTTCTAACACAGCATGTACATACCAAGAATTACACCCTAAAATACATTCTGCTGAGTAAAGGGTAAACAAAAGATTACCTGTGATTTTAGTAGTGCAATTGTCCACAGGAGGAGAGCCCTGATCCAGGCAGCAGGCAGGGACGTGGTCAGCGACAGTGAATGGAGTTGTCCAGGCAGCAGGCAGGAATATTGTCCATAGTCAGTACAGGCAGGGATACTGTCCATATACAGTCCAGGGTCAGTGCAAGTAGAGACGTTGCCAGCAGTGCCAAAATATTGGTCCTGGTAGTAAGCAGGAACACGATCCAAGTAGCAGGCCAGGAAAGAATGGGGACAGGGGTAGAGGCTTCTCCCACCCAAATCTCTTTGAAGCCTCTGAGTCTCCAGACCCTAATCCGGTAATGAGAAAACTAAAAAATCAGTTTTCTTCATCCAGAAAAACATTTCTGGAGCCCCTCACATATGTGAGACCCCTGTGTTCCCACTAGCACAGCAGGGTAAAGGATCAATCCAAGAGGCAGGCAAAAAACGTGGTCAAACAGTCCAGGGTCAGTTCCAGAGCAGGCAGAGGTAGGTACAGTTTAGCGTTCGGCAGAAGCGTGGTCATATAACAGTCCAGGGTCAGTTCCAGAGCAGGCAGATTTAGGTACAGTTTAACGTTGGGCAGAAGCGTGGTCGTATAACAGGCCAGGGTCAGTTCCGGAGAAGGCAGAAGTATGTTTAGCGTTAGGCAGAAGCTTGGTCTTATAACAGGCCAGGGTCGGTTCCGGAGAAGGCAGAGGTATGTACATTTCAGTGCAGTGGCATAAGGGGTGTGGAGGAAAATGACAGGAAATTAGAATTACGTTTACATACTTCCCTAATATTGTAGAGAAGTATGGTAACGGCGGAAACATCCAACTATACAGAGGCCTGGTTGGGAAGGACAATCGGGACAATAATACATGGTGTCTCTTGTAATTCCTCCACTGGAGCACACCCGGCATTTCTTTTGACGTCTGCAGCCTGTTTCACGGGGGGGGATTTTGTCAGGAAAGTGGCGCTCGTGGAGTCTGCTCACGGAATCAGAGCGAATAGTTTCTGGTGGGCTTTCAGGGTACAAAAGGGCAGAAATAACTTCTTCTTGGTAGTGGAGATAGGATACGAGGTTCTCTGTGGATTTTTGGTAAATAACGTAAGTGTTATACATGGCCAAACTGAAAAAACAAATGGACACTTTTTTATACCAGTGGCGGGATTTTCTTGTGGGAAGGTAGGGTTCAATCATCTGATCGTTGAAGTCCACTCCCCCCATAAACAGATTATAATCGTAAATGCAAGCTGGTTTCTGGACTGGGCCGTTTCTTCTTGGGACTTCCACATAGGTGTCATTATGGATTGTCATCAGCATGTGGACGTTTCGTCTGTCCCTCCACTTGACAGCCAATAACTCCTGGTTCCGCAAAGATGCCGACTCCCCTCGGCGTAGCCTTTCATTGACCAGTTTTTGCGGGAAGCCCTTTCTATTGGCTCTTACTGTACCACATGCTGGGGTGTCTCTCCGGTGAAGATTGCGGAAGAGGGGCAAGCTGGTATAAAAATTATCCACATAAAGATCCCTTTCCAAGCAGTGGATAGACAAGATCCCAGACCACTTTTCCGCTGGCTCCAATGTACTCTGGGCATTCAGGGGGATGAAGTTGGGAGTCCTTCTTTTCGTACACCCGGAAGGCGTAGATGTACCCAGTGGCTCGGTCGCAAAGTTTGTACATTTTTACCCCATATCGAGCCCTTTTGCTGGGGATGAACTGTTTGATGCCGAGCCTGCCGGAGAATTTTACAAGGGACTCATCCACGGAAATATTCTGTTCGGGGGTGTATAACTGGGGAAATTTTTCAGAGAAATAATTTAGGAGTGGCCGAATTTTAAATAGTTTGTCAAAAGCTGGGTCATTTCGGGGAGGGCACTGGGTGTTGTCATTATAGTGAAGGAACCGCATGATCATTAGGTATCTGGATCTTGGCATAAGGGATGAGAAGAGTGGCATGTGGTGGATGGGTTTGGTAGACCAATAGGAGTACAATTGTTTTTTTTTTGTGAGTCCCATAGTAAAAGCTAGGCCTAAGAAAATTTTGAATTCCTCTACGGTTAGTTCTCCCCACTCAAAGGGACGGGCGTAACTAGAGCCAGGGTTGCTTACTATGTGCTGCTGTGCGTAGAGGTTGCACTGGGCCACAATGGACGATAGTAAGTCTTCAGTGAAAACCAAATGGAAAAAATCAATCATGGCAAAATGATTGGTGTTCACCTGGACACCTGGCTGGGCAGAGAAAGGGGGGATAATTGCTGCTCCGGAATTAGGGGGAAGCCACAGGAGGTTTTGAAGGGCATAGGGAAGGCTGGCATGGCCCCTATCCCTTTGGGGCTGAGATGACACCCTACTGGTGCCTGGCCTTTGTTGTAGTGGCTCTGCTCTCGAGGTGGACGGCACTGCTCTCGAGGTGGACGGCACTGCTCTCGAGGTGGACAGCACTGCTCTCGAGGTGGACGGCACTGCTCTCGAGGTGGACGGCCCGCTCTCGAGGTGGACGGCCCTGCGCTGCTGGTAGTAGGCTGCTGCTCCACGCCAGAACGCCTTCTTTTCACGGGCACACATTCCTCTTCAGATTCTGTATCAGAACCGCTGCTTATCACAGGTTCATAGGTCGAATCCGAATCGGAATCGGACTGAGACCCAGAGAGCTCCCCGCTGCTCTCATCGGTCATGCTTAGACGCTGGTAGGCCTCCTCGGTAGTAAAATTTTTTTGCCATACTGGTGGCTGATAAGGCTGCACTGCAGAGCACTATGGTGGAACTGGTGGGCACAGGTGGCACTGGTTGGCACAGGTGGCACTGGTGGGCACAGGCGGCACTGGTGGGTACAGGCGGCACTGGTGGGCACAGGCAGCACTGGTGCTGGTGGGCACAGACAGCACTGATGTGGCACTGCAGTGGCGCAGGTGGCACTGATGGGCACAGGTGGCACTGATGGGCACAGGTGGCACTGGTGTGACACTGGTGTGCACTGTAGTGGCACTGGTGTGGCTCTGGTGGCACTGATTAGCACACAGGCGGCACTGGTGGGCACAGGCGGCACTGGTGGGCACAGGCGGCACTGGTGGGCACTGGCGGGCACTGGCGGCACTGATGTGGCACTGCAAAGGCGCAGATGAGTACTGACGGGCACAGGTGGCACTTATGGGCACAGGTGGCACTGATGGGCACAGGTGGCACTGGTGTGGCACTGGTGTGGCACTGGTGTGGCACTGGTGTGCACTGTAGTGGCACTGGTGTGGCTCTGGTGGTACTGGTGTGGCTCTGGTGGCACTGGTGTGGCACAGAGGTGGCACTGGTGTGGCACAGAGGTGGCACTGTTGTGGCACAGAGGTGGCACTGGTGGCACAGGTGGTACAGGTGACAGATAGTGACAGATAGAACTGTTATGGCACTATTGGGGCACTATTGGGGCACTGCTGGGCACTGCTGAGCACTGCTGGGCACTGCTAGAATGTCACAACTCACAGTTAGCACACGATCTGCTCTCCTCTCCTCTCACGCTGCATCGGTGTGAGGAGAGGAGAGCAGTGAACTTGTCATGACCCTGTTTGAGTTCTTTTGTTGATATTTGTGATCGCTCCGTCATTGGACGGAGCGATCACGTGGTAAAGGGCCGCTGTCATTGGTCCTTTACCGCGATCCGTGTAGCGCCGGGTCCCGTGAACCCGACGAGCACGGATGTTCCCGTGTGCGCGCTGGAACGATTCTCCGGGAGGACGTCCCTGGACGCCCTCCCAGAGTTAACAAACCGCCCTGTAGCCGTCATTTGGCTATAGGCCGGTTATTAAGTGGTTAATTTGATTCTCTAAGAGCTTTAGTTTCCGTTGTTTCCTCTTAATAAGAAATTCCATAAACTCTCTACCTTTGCCTGCAAAAAAGGCATACCATTCTTCTATATCCTCATCTCCTAATAAACCATCATTAATGGGAACATCCCATTGCAGTTTTCTGGGAACCAAACCATCCTTCAGATGTTTCTCCATGGTGGACTGATCCCACCAAATATTACTTTTTTTATCCATACAATGTCCCAGTTTTCTGAATAACTGCGTGATGTCATCTTCCTTAGTTTTGTTAACAGAGAATAGATCCTCCAAATCAATCTCTCTATTCTCAAAAAAGACAAAAGGATCCATGAGGCTACTAGCAAGTATATGAAATAAATAGGCTGATAGTGAGTGGTATTGAATCTTTAACATCTAGATTGGGGGAGTATATAGATATCCATTACAGCCCTTAGTGAAAGAAACAAAAGCCTATCTCAAGGACACTAAGCACACTCTGCAGCTCCTCAAGGAGTGTACTGTACATGATGATATCATTATGGCTACGGGTGATGTAGCCTCATTGTACACTAATATTGACCATGAGGGAGCCTTGAACGCAGTAGAATGGGCCTTGAAGAAGGATAACTTAATGGATGAAGGTTTTATTGCATTTATCTTAAAATGTTTAGATTTCTGTTTACGGCACAATTTTTTTTGGTATGGTAATAAGTTTTACCTGCAAGTTAAAGGTGTCGCTATGGGCACTAAGTGCGCCCCTAGTGTGGCGAACCTTTACATGGCCAAATGGGAAGAGGAGGGCATTTTTAGTGAGGATGATGGCAGTATTCTACTATATAAAAGGTTCATTGATGACCTCTTGGTCATTTGGAAAGGGAATATAGAGGCGTTAAAGGAGTTATTGGACTCCATGAATATGAATGACCGAAACATTTCTTTAACTTGGGATATTAGTAAGGATTGTGTGCATTTTTTGGATTTGGAAATTTTCAACACCAATGAGGGTATTGTTACCAAATCCTTTTTTAAATCAACAGACCGCAATTCATACATCCCGATTACTAGTTGCCATCACAAACCTTGGCTCAAGAATATACCCAGAGGCCAATTTACAAGGATGCGGAGAAACTGTACGAGGGCTGAGGATTATGAGATACAATCCGATATGTTAAGCAATATGTTCTTAGACAAAGGGTACCATAAGGAACTTCTGGATAAAGAAAAAGTTGAAGTTGGAAGTCTAAATAGGGAAGATTTATTAAAGGAAAATGTCAAAATTATGGGAATGATAAAAATGATGGTATTAGCATTATCTTGGATTATTCTTGGCAAAGCAACGAAGTAAAAAGAATTATACGGAAATACTGGAATGTACTGAAGACGGATACTCACCTTAGAGAGATACTTCCGGAGAAACCCAATATTGTTTTTAAAAAAGCTCCAAACTTACGTGACAAGTTAGTACACAACATAGTGGAACCACCTCCCCCAAAGCCAAAAATGTTTCAAGGGCTTCTATGGCTGTAGTAGATGCTACAGCTGTATCAGGGTTCCTAATAATAATAAAAGAGTGAAAGAATTTTCCGATCCAAGAACTAATCAATCTTACACTATTAAAGATTTCATATCCTGCGATACAATTGGGGTGGTCTATGCGTTAAAGTGCCCGTGTAATTTTATTTATGTTGGTCGTACCACTAGGGCTTTAAAAGACCGTTTGGAAGAACACGTAAGAAATATATGGAAAGGGTCTGATAAGCACCACCTGTCTATACATTTTAAAAATATGCATAACCAGAGAACCGACGGAATGAAGTTTTTGGGAATAGAAGCACCCAAGCGGCACTGGAGGGGTACTAATTTTATTAGGGAAATTAGTAAGCGTGAATCCTGGTGGATACACAAGCTTGGCTCTCTAGTGCCGGGCGGATTAAATAAAGAATTTGATTTAAAGTGCTTTTGTAGTAATTTTTAATTGATATTTATTGAGGAGCCCCAATGGTAGTTGTTTGCAATTCGATCATTGCTATTTTGAATAGGAGTAAGGAAATGGATAAAAAGACGTTTTTTTCCGAGGCCTAGTAGAATCTTATCTTTAATACCACTAAAAAGTGATATGCACCCTATGTGGTTATAGGACTTTGCATTATCTTCCCTAAATTAGTTTTTTTCTTTTTTTCGGCTCCTATATTCAAAAAATTATTTTTCCTCTCTATCCTTTCTATATTTTATTTTATTTTTGGTTAGTTTTTTATATTAGTTTTTTATATTAATTTTAAATTTCACCTACAAAAATATTTTTTATATATATAATTGATTTTTGTTCTACGGAAAATATTTTAGATTAATAGTAGGTTACTGTATTTTATATAAGATACTTTATGTATGCAGATCGTATATATACAATTCTATTGTAGCAGAGCATACATGGTCCCGACCACATTATGAGGTTAGATGAGTTATAATAAAGCTGTATATTAATTATATTATATCATCATAGTGGAGCAGCATATAGGGACCGTGTTATATGATTTGCTATTTAGATAAGAATGTTTGCTGGTTTTTTAAAATGAACAATGCATAGTATGGGATTTTTTTAATATTTTTTTATATTTTTATACATTTAATAATGTGCATTTTGTATTGTTTAGAATATAGTTGTGATAGATATAGTTAAATATTTAAATTTATTAGATTGAATTGGTGGTATGGGGATATATATATATGTATGAGGTGCGTTGTGGTGGCTTCAGATGCAGACAGCTCCGTTCTGGATAATACTATAAAAGACATGTTAAGTCATGGGTTTAGATTATTGCCTGCATTGAATCAGGTTAAAAGTATGGTTTAATCCTTCGGTCGCCTCGTATGGGGCTTACCGCCGATCGTAATACAATACACATTGAAAACAGCTGTAGCCCATTACTAGTTTGTCTGCGGTCTAAGGCAAAATGGCCGCCGCTAGTATATTTAGAACACAGACCGCCCGTCCAATTAGATCCCTCTGAAGAAGGCATGTGATCCCTGTGCCGAAGACGCGTAGGGGAGGGGCCAGGACGGAGCTGTCAGCAAGGAGAGTGAGGCGAGGCAGACACACCACACCGCACGCCGTACCAGCGATCTGGTTCTGATATACAGAGCCCTGAATAGGATGGTGCACTTACGCACCTATACCATGTGAGTACCCCTAGGAAGGGAATATTTACTTTTTAAATAAATTCCTTTTACAATATCACACTATGGAGCTTTACTCTTTTATTCATGACCTGGAATGCTACTGATTGAGCGAGTTGGATATCATCACCTGCATATCGTTAGAGCCCAGGAGTGGCTCCCAAGCGTGTTTTGGCATAGTTTAGGTACTGTGCCACACGCTCTGAGGTGAGCGCATAGGCTTTTGGGGATTACTGGAGAAGCACTGAAGCATGTTATATGTTCTGCACTGTTTTTTGATGAGCATGATGAAAAGCACTTTTTGATGAACACTGGATCTGTGCACTTAGGATATATGATGAAAAGCACTTTTTGATGAACACTGGATCTACGCACTTATGATATAATTTTAATGAACGTTTATGGTTTTTATAAATCAATTTGGTGAAGGAGTGGATACTCTCTAGCCTGAGTTTACACCTGTATTTTCAAAAAAATTTTTTTTTGCATGTTGCACTTTATTTGTTGTATCACAAAATAATGTTGCACGGATTTTAAATAGAGTTCTAGGTATGACTGCCAGATTGCTGTCCTTCTTGGGCACCCCCTCTCTCTGGGCTCACGTTACTGCCTTCCTCTAGCTGGGTACCATCATCGGAGCCTTCAAAATGCTGGACATCCTCCTGGAGCATGTACCCAACACTGTGGTCAAACAGTTCGGGGGACTCCTCAGGAGGACATGGTGGGGCTAGGGAAGGAGCGACTGATGCCATTGAGCCGAGGAAAGAGGCCACGTTGGCAGCTGCTTTGCCAGACAAAATACCCTGAGCCTGAGTGAGAGAGGATGAGGATGTGGACGGCTTGGTTTTCCACTCTACCAAGTCTTCGGCATGTTGCGGCTTAACACGGCCAGCTGCCGAAAAAAAGGACAAGCGTTTCCCACGGCCACGTGCTGATGAGGAAGCACCGTCTCCACGACCAGTACTGTTGCCTCTAGACACAGAGCCTGCTTGCCCTCTTTTATTGGCTTGTGACTGTCTGCCTCTCCTTGTTGGCCTTCCAGACATACTAATGGCCTGCAGTGAGATGTAGCTGCACAAAGCTGGGATGTATATATATACTGATATTGCAGCTATTGTCTTCAGGTAGCTTTAGGTGCACACTGTGCAGAGGACACAGTACACTAACTGTAAATACTGCAGCTGCCTGCCTGTGGTATTAATAGGATCAGGATAACAGCAATCGTCTTCAGGTAGCTTTAGGTGCACACTGTGCAGAGGACGCAGTACACTAACTGTAAATACTGCAGCTGCCTGCCTGTGGTATTAATAGGATCAGAACAACAGCAATTGTCTTCAGGTAGCTTTAGGTGCACACTGTGCAGAGGACACAGTACACTAACTGTAAATACTACAGCTGCTTGCCTGTGGTATTAATAGGATCAGAACAACAGCAATTGTCTTAAGGTAGCTTTAGGTGCACACTGTGCAGAGGACACAGTACACTAACTGTAAATACTGAAGCTGCCTGCCTGTGGTATTAATAGGATCAGAACAACAGCAATTGTCTTCAGGTAGTTTTAGGTGCACACTGTGCAGAGGACACAGTACACTAACTGTAAATACTGCAGCTGCTTGCCTGTGGTATTAATAGGATCAGAACAACAGCAATTGTCTTCAGGTAGCTTCAGGTGCTTGCTGTGCAGAGGACGCACTACACTAACTGTAAATACTGCAGCTGCCTGCCTGTGGTACTAATAGGATCAGAAGAACACCACCAATTTTCTTCAGGTAGCTTTAGGTGCACACTGTGCAGAGGACAGAGTACACTAATTGTAAATACTGCAGCTGCCTGCCTGTGGTATTAATAGGATCAGAACAGCAGCAATTGTCTTCAGTTAGCTTTAGGTGCACACTGTGCAGAGGACGCACTACACTAACTGTAAATAATGCAGCTGCCTGCCTCTGGTACTAATAGGATCAGAAGAACACCACCAATTTTCTTCAGGTAGCTTTAGGTGCACACTGTGCAGAGGACACAGTACATTAACTGTAAATACTGCAGCTGCCTGCCTGTGGTATTAATAGTATCAGAACAGCAGCAATTGTCTTTAGTTAGCTTTAGGTGCACACTGTGCAGAGGACGCACTACACTAACTGTAAATAATGCAGCTGCCTGCCTGTGGTACTAATAGGATAGGAAGAACACCACCAATTTTCTTCAGGTAGCCTTAGGTGCACACTGTGCAGAGGACACAGTACTCTAACTGTAAATACTACAGCTGCCTGCCTGTGGTATTAATAGGATCAGAACAACAGCAATTGTCTTCAGGTAGCTGTAAATACTGTAAAAACACCTGCCTGCCTGTCAGTAGGAAGAGAATAACAGGAACGGACCTAGCTAAACTGAATACAGTGTATGTATGTATATATATATATATATATATATATATATATATATATATATACAACACCTAGGATGCATATATATACACAATACACTGTAAGTGTAGCTAACTGACTCGCCTGTCTACTCTATCTAACTTAAATCAAATGACACTGTCTCTCTGTCTATCTCTCCACCGCCGCAACACACTACACAAGGCCTTATATAGTGTGGGGCATGTACTAAACCCCCTGAGCCATAATTGGCCAAAGCCACCCTGGCTTTGGCCAATTACGGCTCTCTGTACAGACGGCGCTGTGATTGGCCAAGCATGCGGGTCATAGTGCATGCTTGGCCAATCATCAGCCAGCAATGCACTGTGAGGCCACTTGAATTTGGCGCGAATGGCCCCTAACATTTGCAATTCGATGAACGGTCGAACAGGCGATGTTCGAGTCGAACATGGGTTCGACTCGAACTCGAAGCTCATCCCTAGTCTCGACTCCCGAATGAATGGAAGCAAGCAAACATTCATTGATGAGCACTGGTGAGGCTGCTTTTGATGGGCGCTTCATTAAAAGGGTGGGATATACAAGGGCAGGGCAAAGGGGGTGGAGTCAGGGGTGGAGCCAATTGGGGGGCGGCAAAATGAGGTTTTTCCTAGGGTGTCAAAAATCCTTGCACCAGTTCTGGTTGCATATCATCATGAATTCTTGGATGTGTTCATCAAGAAAAGTGCAGATACTCATCCTCCCCATAGGTCTTAGGATTGTCCCATCAAACTCTTGCCAAGGGCCAAGATCCCATTCGATTGAATCTACCCTCTTTCTGAGCTTGAACTGGAAGGCAGGTGCCGGTATTTTCTTCATTGAGAAGAAGGATCACACTTTGAGACCCGGTGTAGATTAACGAGAACTTAATAAAGTCACCGTCAAGAATCGGTACCCACTTCCTCTGATCCCTGAGCTGTTTCAGAGGTTGCGGGGAGCTTGAATATTCTCTAAACAAGATCTAGAGATGCTTATAACTTAGTCAGGATCAGAGAAGGAGATGAATGGAAGACAGCTTTCAGGACACGCTTTGGGCATTTTGAGTACTTAGTCATGCCATTCGGACTCTGCAATGCTCCAGCTACGTTCCAGCACCTTGTAAATTATATTTTTTGGGACTACCTTGATCTGTTTATCATTGTTTATCTAGATTATATTCTTTTCTTATTCTTATCTTCTCTGACACTGTGGAAATACATCGTACCCATGTAATGAAGGTCTTGGGCAGAACATCACATCTATGCAAAGGCTGAAAAGCGTGACTTGGAAAAACAGACTATTTAGTTTTTATGACTTGTCATTTCTGCTGACGGTATTTCCATGGACCCCCAGAAGGTCGCTGCTGTCCTGAAATGGCCAGCCCCTACAGACAGAAAAGCTGTACAGAGGTTTGTGGAGGTTTGCAAATTTCTATAGGAAATTTATCAAGAACTTTTCTGCCTTTATCACACCCATTACGCAACTGACCAAACAGCATGTTCCTTTCCGATGGGTCCCAGAAGCACAAGTAGCTTTCGAACAGTTAATAGTTTTGTTCACAGCGGCCCCCATCCTGAAGCATTACGACCCATCCTTGGCCTATGTCTTATGCCGCGTACACATGATCGGACTTTACGGCATACTTGGTCCAGGCGTACCGGATTTCGACGGACAATTCGATCGTGTGTGGGCTCCAGCGGACTTTGTTTTCTCAAAAGTTTGACGGACTTAGATTTGAAACATGTTTCAAATCTGTCCGACGGACTCGAGTCCGGTTGAAAAGTCTGCTCGTCTGTATGCTAGTCCAACTGACAAAAACCGACGCTAGGGCAGCTATTGGCTGCTGGCTATGAACTTTCTTGTTTTAGTCCGGTCGTACGTCATCACGTACGAATCCGTCGGACTTTTGTTGATTGTGTGTCGTAAAGTCAGTCGAAAAGTACGCCGGACAAAGTCTGCCATAAAGTCCGCTCGTGTGTACGCGGCATTAGAGGTAGACTCTAAAATTGCAGTAGGGGCTATATTATCACAACAACAGGGTCCTAAATCGTTACTTCATCCCGTGGAAACTGAATCCGTATGAGAGGAACTACGACGTTGGACATCGAGAGTTGTTGGCCATTAAAGCTGCACTTAAAGAATGGCGTTATCTGTTGGAAGGTGACTCTCATCCTTATCTTTACCGACCACAAGAATTTAGAATACTTGAGAACAGCTAAACGACTAAGGCCTCGGCAGGAAAGATGGGCACTGTTTTTCTCTCATTTCATGTTCCATATTACTTATCACCCTGGATCTAAGAATGCTAAACCATATGCGCTGTCACACATATTCTCAGTCCTATCCTCGGAACCTGACACAATCTTACCGACCAAGAATTTCCTCCTTCAGCCAGATCCAATGTCACAAATTAAGGCAGATGTGGTTAATCAGCCACCCCCTCAAAACGTATCTCTTCAATTAAAGGACGGACTTTATTTTCATAATGAGCAAATCTTTGTCCCTGAACAATTTAGGGTTGCTGTCCTTAAGTGATGTCATGACCACCCCTTGGCGGGTCACTTTGGAATCCATAAAACTACGAATTTGATCTTTCGTTCCTTTTGGTGGCCAGATTTGATGCAGGGCTGCAAGAAATAATGTTTAACGTGCCTATGAAGTAAATCTGATTGAGCCAAAACTTGGGGTCTACTGGAGTCTCTTCCTGTGCCTAAAAAACCATGGAGTATATCTATGGATTTCATTGTAGAACTTCCCCCTGTCAGGGGATTATACTACTATATTTGTTGTGGTCGATCGTCTGACCAAGATGGCAAGATTTGTGCCTTTACAAGGAACCCCTTGTGCCACTGAGACTGCCTCTACTTTTATCAAAAAAATTGTAAAACTGCATGGTATTCCTGACAACATTGTCTCCGCACGAGGGGTGGAATTCACCTCCAGATTCTAGAGGGCTTTATGTGAAGCTTTAAACATTGAACTCCGTCTGTCCACTGCATATCATCCTCAAACAGACAGATGGAAAGGACTAACCAAACCCTTGAGCAGTACTTGTGGTGCTTTTCCTCTTTCACACAGAATGATTGGCTTGCGCTGGCAGAGTTTTCATATAATAATTCCATTCATTCAGCCACCAGTCACCCTTTTTTGCTAACTATGGGTATCATCCTTCCTTTTTTGCGTGAGCTGTCTGTGGAATCTTCCAAACCTGCTGTACAAGACAGATTGAGCTTTTTCAGTTCTAACAATCAATTGCTACAGGACACCATTGTTAAGGCCCAGGCAAGCAATAAAAGATTCTTTGACAAGAAGAAAAGGGGTAACTTGAATCTTGAACCAGGGGACAAAGTCTAGTTATCTACAGCAAACTTGAAATAAAGCTGTCCCTCAAAGAAACTTGGCCTGAGATACCTGGGGCCTTTTCCGGTCAAGAGAAAAATTAATGCTGTGGCCTTTCAGCTAGTGTTACCAAAGAATCTAAAGATTCACCCTGTATTCCACGTCTCTTTACTAAAACCCACTGTGCCAAATCCCTTTCCAAACCGGGATCCAGAAATCCCTTCTCCACTGCTCACTGAGTGCAATGAGTCCCCTTTACAGTCAGACTGCTTATTTAAACGGTGCTTTGACCCTTGCTCAATGCTGACTGGTCTACAGCTGTTTCCCTGTGACCTGCCTGTATCATGTTTATTATCTGTTGCTGACCTGGCTTACCACTGACCTACCCTTTGGATTCCGATTATACTGCTGATTACTGGTTCCTGATTCTGGCTTACTCCTGACGTTGCTTCTGTCTGATGCCCTGGTACCTCACTACCCTCTCGCTGCTGACTAATCCTTTGATTTTACTCCTGTTTCCTGTCAGGCTCCACGCCACTTCCAAGTACCTGAGCTGGCTTCCTCTCATTCAAGCTCCATTGAACACAGTACACTCCTGTCTCCAGTCTGCTGGAAGTCTCGGCAAGCCACATATCCTGAACCCAAAAGCCTGGTGGAGTTCCCCTTTAATCTCGGTTGATCTACCCAGCATCATCGTAGTTCCTGACCTGATGTTCTGCCGGAATCACAGAGGCCAAAACTTCTACCACAAACTCTGCAACCAACATCTACAGGCACTCGTGTTCCTCCTGTCCCATGGCACCCTCTGTCTCGCTCTCAGGGGCCTGGATTGGAGATACAAGGGAGGCTGACCTCGTAATTTCAGACTCCTACCAGGTGCATTACATAGTGGTTTAGCAGAGTAAAGGCAAGCCGAGGTCAGGGTTTGAGATAGCAGGTGTAGTCAGCAGAGCTGGGTCAATACAGGTATCAAGACAGGTACAGGTTCAGAACTCGGGTATAGCTGCAGATCAAACAGCACTGCACAAGTGCAGCTGCTGTTCTTTTAAAGGCCTGATGGCACCTAACAAAGGCAAGCACACACGCATGTCTGGCGCGTGTTTCCGCACACGTGCACACACGTCACTGCTCGTCTTCGGCAGACAACCATCGGAACCCTTGTGCGCATGCGCGCACACACACACCCCTGCCCTGCTGCAGTGCGTTCTTGACAATAACTGTAACACTGTGCATTGTTACTGTAATGCAGACCTTTATTTTCACCACAAGATGGCAGTGTTCAGCAACTCTGTTCATCCTAAGTTTCTATACAAAAGTGCAGGATCATAACTTTTCTTACAGTTTAACTGAGCTTGAACTACACAGCCCAGGAGCCTTTTCCAGGGGGCAGGAGCAGATAAAAGGAAAATCCCAGGAACACGAGGGGGAGGGAGAGAGAGACTTTGCTCCTGGAAGGAGAAGAGCTGTTTGGAGCCACATGGGCGTGGACTGGGTTGAGCCAGGAAGCCACCAGAGCCATTGGAAAGCCGGGTGTCCTGAGGAGGCAGACTGGTGGAGACCTGCTTGCTGTTGGATCAGGAGGTCGTCATCACCTTTGCAGCCACGTCTTCAAAGAGAATAGAGGGCCCCGAACCAGATGCTCATCGCTACGTTCTTCTTAGCATAAGCACCAAATGAGAGGGTTCCTAACCCATTTAACACTACTGGTGCGAAAGTATTTTTGCTGTACCAGTTACTTCAAGTTTCAGGACACTGTATAGTGTAGGCCTCTGCAATCGACTTAGAACCATAGTTCATCTACTGCTACAGTCTGCCATTCTTATGCAATCAGCACGTGTGCCAGAGCTCAGCCATTGCTACAGTCTACCACTCTTAACAGCTTCTACCAACACTGCCTGAACCATCTAAATTAGTTAACCCTGCTATCCCCTGCTAGGCAGAACTCTGTGTTTACTTTAGTCCACGTTTAAGCCACCTAAGGAAGGAATTAGCCGCTCAAGTTCAACTTCTCCATTTAAAGAGACATACATCTTACAACCCCAACCCCCCCCCCATTTAACCACCAAGGTGATTCTTGCCTACATATCAACATTCTTATGCCGCGTACACACGGTCGGACTTTTCGTCCGACAGCCTGTCCGACAGACTTTCAACAGACTTTCGACGGACTTTTGGCGGACTTTCAACGGACTTTCTAACGACCGGACTTGCCTACACACAATCACACCAAAGTCCGACGGATTCGTACGTGATGACATACACTGGAATAAAATAAGGAAGTTGATAGCCAGTAGCCAATAGCTGCCCTAGCGTCGGTTTTTGTCCGTCGGACTAGTATACAGACGAGCAGATTTCTGGGTGCGGCGGAGTTACGACGTAAAGATTTGAAGCAAGTTCCAAATCTAAAGTTCATCAGATTTGCGACTGGAAAAGTCCGCTGAAGCCCACACACGATCGGATTGTCTGCCGGATTTGGTACGTCGGCGTCCGTCGGACCAGTCTGGTCGAAAAGTCCGACCATGTGTACGTGGCATTAAAGTGACCCTTCTTACCAATTCTGCATATTGGGGAGAATTCTGCAAATGACCACAAGAAAGGATTAATCAGTTTCCTTAACACCTTAAAGGGGACTGCACTCTTCACAGCGCACCAACTAAGGGCCCCAACTAAGCTGGCAGAAGAGCCCTATACCTAGTTTTAGTTGTGGGTGCTAGCGTTGACAAACTTCCTGAAGCTTAAACTTAGTCTCATTTGGTTGAGGGCCTACAAGTGAGTTAACCTTGTGTTTTGTTACCACTTTTCCCCTTTTTGTTCACTTGACCTCTCAGTCCTAGAAGTATTGTTTACATCTTCAGTCCTGCAATATAGGTGGGCATGTCTTAAAAGGGTACTGTACTGTGTTGCATTTTTCTGGGTGTGACAGCCAGAAGACTACCTGGCCAAGATACTTTGGTGGTGTCAGCAGGGGTGGTGCTCTGCCCAGGGCTCAGTGACAAACAGGGGACCCAAATATTTTAGTGGCTCCTGCGGGATTAGTGCTACATATTTAAAAACATATTTTAAAATTGCAGCTTACCTTTTCTAGATGCTCTTTTCTGGAAATTCCAGCAAGGAAAATCCTGCTTGATCCTCTGTGTTAATGAAGTGGCTGATGAGCTGTGTTTAACCCTGTCTGTACTGTGCAGGCAGATTAACCGCTTCCCGACTGCCTCATGCACATATACTGAGGCAGAAGGGCATGTACAGGCAGATTAACGTACCTGTACGTTGCCCTTTAATAGGCAGCTTGCGTGCACGCGCGCGCGCGCCGGGAGCGCCGTCACTGCGATCGCGGGTCCCGTGCACTCGATGTTCGTGGGGATACCTGCGATCGTCTCATGGTGAGGAAGAACAGGGAGATGCTAATGTACACAAGCATCTCCCTGTTCTGCCTAATGACACTCTCACTGATCACAGCTCCCTGTAATCGGGAGCAGCGATCAGTGTAGTGTCACACACAGCCCCTCCCCCCACAGTTAGAATCACTCCCTAGGACACACTTAACCCCTACAGCGCCACCTAGTGGTTAACCCCTTCACTGCCAGTCACATTTACACAGAAATCAATGCATTTTTTAACGCACTGATCGCTATATAAATGTGAATGGTCCCAAAATCGCACCAAAATTGTCCAACGTGTCTGCCATAATGTCGCAGTCACGATAAAAATCGCTGATAGCCGCCATTACTAGTAAAACAAAAATGATCAATAAAAATGCCATAAACGATCCCCTATTTTGTAGATGCTATAACTTTTGCGCAAACGAATCAATAAACGCTTATTGAGATTTTTTTTACCAAAAGTATGTAGAAGAATATGTATCAGCCTAAACTGACGAAAAAAAATGTTTTTTTATATATGTTTTGGGGATATTTATTATAGCAAAAAGTAAAACATAATGTGTTTTTTACAAAATTGTTGCTATTTTTTTGTTTATAGCGCAAAAAATAAAAACAGTTGAGGTGATCAAATACTACCAAAGAAAGCTCTATTTTTGGGAAAAAATGGACATCAATTTTGTTTGGGAGCCACGTCGCACGACCGCGCAATTGTCAGTTAAAGCGATGCAGTGCCGAATCGCAAAAAGTGCTCTGGTCTTTGGCCAGCCAAATGGTCCGGGGTTTAAGTGGTTAATAAATCTTGAAAATCTTTTATTGCACTAAATTTTCTAGCAGAATATTGTAAGGTTTAGCCAATCCAACAGGTTTTCTCCCGTTTCATAAATTACTTTTATTATCTTATTAATACAAGAATGGTCCTCTTAGTAGGGGTTATTTTTATTGTATTCAACAAATGTATATTTGTTTAGTAATATAGTCCTCCGGTGTGCAAGAGAAGTGTGGTTTTGACATTTGGCATTCGGCATTTGAACTCGTTTGGATAATAAAGATTTTAATGAGGTATGCCTGTGGTACAAATGTTGAAGTTTGTTAGGTTTTAAGTACCGTATTTATCGGCGTATAACACGCACCCCAAGTTTAGGAGGGAATTTTAAGGAAAAAAAAACTTTTAGGAGGGAAGTTGAAGGGAAAAAAACTTACATTTAAATGCCCATCATTGCAGCCTTCTCAGTGCAGCCTTGCCCCAGTGCAGCCATGTCAGTGCAGCCATGTCAGTGCAGCCTTGTCAGTGCAGCCTTGTCAGTGCAGCCTTCCCCAGTGTCCATTGCAGCCTTATCCCAGTGCAGCCTTGCCCCAGTGCAGCCTTGCCCCAGTGCAGCCTTGCAGCTCGCAGTTTGAAAACGGCGCCGTTCCCCTGCGATCCTGTGATCCCCTGCGATCCTGAGCTTCAAAATCGCCGACCGCGATTTGAAAATGGCGCTACCAGCGCCGAAATACACAGAGCCGGTCCTCGGCTCTTCTCGGCGGCTCTCGTTCACTTTCGGCTCCACTCGTAGTCCCGCCCGGGATGGGCGTGACTGTGAGCGGAGCTATCCGAACCTAGCCGAGTACACTCGGCTAGGTTCGGGCGGCGCTCGAGTGAAGCCGAAAGTGGCTGACAAGAGCCGAGGACCGACTCTCTGTATTTCGGCGCCGGCGGCGCCATTTTCAAATCGCGGTCGGCGATTTTGAAGATCTGTCAGCTCAGGATCGCAGGGGATTGGCGTATAACACGCACCCACGATTTTCCCCTGATTTTAAGGGGAAAAAAGTGCGTGTTATACGCCGATAAATACGGTATATAATATTCCTGTTAAAGTCTGATAAAGAACGTATAACCTGAAAGCCATATGTTCTTATTTAAAATTATATTGTAACCTACTTTTTTCCAATTAAGCAAAATCACAGCCAACAATTTTCACAAGTTCCCCAAATTGCCATTCTTATAAATTTTTTTAAAAGACTTTGAGGGGGAGCCAAGGTTAAAGAAGCCTGCTGGAACTTGTTGCCAGCATTTGGCACACTTTAAAAAACGTAATGATAGGAAATGATAGAGGTTTTTTATCAGGTTTAATTTTTACCTATTTTTTTCAATGGACAGAATGAAAATCAGATTATCTAGGCTATTCAGGTTGTTCAAAGCCTGGCCATAATATGCAATAGGAGCAGTGACTTGAGATACAAGTGATAAATATAAAATATTCACTTACCATATTTTAAATTTAAATGACTAAAAAGAAAAGTAAACCTTAAAATATGATATACTTTAGTGCTTTAGAACATGGTAAATGGAAATGCATGCAATACACTATGCATTCTCTTTAATGGCATTGTGTGGGAAGAAAGTGTAGGGAGTACAAAGAGGTATTTGGATAAATGCATTAAAATATTTATAGCACAGTAATTAAATACAAAATACAATGAAATTAACCAGAACTAATATAGTTTTCATTTTTACAGAAATTGTCTAATTTTATTGCACAAAATACAATTAAGCAACTTCTGAGGAGATCTGTTGAAAAGATCTACCCCTTATACTACCCTATATATTCTATATATTTGAAATTGGAACTGAGACAGAAAGTGGTAGTGAATCAATCATTTTTCAGCTGTCACCAAAAGAGGAGATGGGGAAAATCCTCCCGTAGGTACAGCTGTTCTGGTAAAAATAAAATAGGGAATTTTCCATCACTTGGGGGGGGGGATTTCTGCTAATTTCCTGCAGTGTTTCTGAGACAGAAACATACAAAATGAGGGGAGAACTTGCAGATAAGGACACAGAAATAAAAAAACTCACTTCCCTACTTTAGGCAAAACTTTAAATATTTTGACTGATTGCCTAAATTTTTGTACTATGCCAGGGTGGTGCCTTCCTTTCGACTTTGGGCTTTACTTCAGATCCTACAATTGGAATGAAAAGGCTCTCTTCATTGGGCCACAAAGTTGGATATGTAAAGAACTAAACCACAAGGCAGACTCAGCCTGTATATTAGTATTAGGGATGAGCCGAACACCCCCCCGGTTCGGTTCGCGGCAGAACATGCGAACAGACAAAAAAATTAGTGCGAATACGCGAACACCGTTAAAGTCTATGGGACTCGAACATGAAAAATCAAAAGTGCTAATTTTAAAGGCTTATATGCAAGTTATTGTCATAAAAAGTGTTTGGGGACCCGGGTCCTGCCCCAGGGGACATGTATCAATGCAAAAAAAGTTTTAAAAGCGGACTTTTTTTTTGGGAGCAGTGATTTTAAAAATGCTTAAAGTGAAACAATAAAAGTGAAATATTCCTTTAAATATCGTGCCTGGGGGGTGTCTATAGTATAAAAAAGAAAAAAAGGGGAAGAGTTGCGCTAGGTGCGTAAAAATGTCAAATATGAATACAAATGTGAATGAAGAATGGTCCTGCAGCTATACACTATAACCCCGATATGAGGGCACCATAAACATATACACAATTAGAAAGTGCAGCGCTGGACTAAGTGATATAAGTGAGTAATGATAAACTCTATTAATCAATATAGCAAAACCACAATAAAAAAATCTATATCAATCATTAGTGACAAAACAACAGTGCATTAAGTGCTCATAGATAATGAGTTATGTTTTGAAAGCAAGTAAACAAAAATAAATTTATGTTATAAAAGTCCAAAAATTATGATGTGTAGATGTTCTATACAGGGTCAGGGATCAATCTTCACCGTTCAGTGTTGCCCACCACCTGATAGTAAAAATGGAGGCTTACCAGAAAGCCTGTGACCGCCCTTACTCAGGGGGGTCCAAACAGGCTTAGTAGATAGAAATAGACCACTGTGGGGACACTCCAGAGGGCACCGCTGGGCAGACACACCAACCTCCTTCATAGACGGCAAGCCAGCGACAGCTAGAGGTGCCTCACAAGATCCTATCCCGGGATCTCTTCTCATAGGGCAGTCTGTAGTAGCTCCCTCGGATCCAACACAGATAAAGCTTTCAATTCAAACGGTGGTAGTGTCGTTTTTACCATTGTACTATTTTTGTAAAGGATTCGTACTCTGCTTGTTTTTTATTTGTTATTTTAAATAAACCAGCCAAAGTTATCTACACCAGCGGAGTCTTTTCTCTGTTTTTCCTCTTTTTTGGCATTTTATCATTTATCTGTGCTGGATCAGAGGGAGCTACTACAGACTGTCGTTTGTAAGTCGGATGTTTGAAAATAAGGGACCGCCTGTATATATTATACGGCCTGCCCTATACACTCTGCGGAAAATTGGGCCTTAGGTGTTGGTGGTACCAGAACACTGTAAGCCCTCACAGTTACTCTTGGTGGGCCCCGGAACGGGCCCTGCTGTGAAATATTATATCAAGAATTGTAATTACGCGCCCCTGTTAAACAGGGGCATAAAAATTGGGCCTTAGGCGGTGGTGGTGGCGGTACAACACTGTAAAGCCTCACAGATACTTTTGTTAAGCGCAGGACAGGCCCTGTGTCAGGTCACCTTGAAGCTAGGTGACAGATGCACACCGTTGGGATCAGGAGTGCACCGCAAGGCAGTGGACCCTACGGCTGGCTGCTGCGGATGGGAGTCTGGGTATAAGGAAGGCAGGGCCGCTGGAACACCAACACAGATCCCACCGGGGTTAGAGCGTAGGATTCCCTGGGGCGCGGAGTCTAAGAGCCAGCAGGTGTTCACCAGAGCCTCTAGTGGTGAGGATGGACTGGGCTGCAACTGGCTCCAGGTCTCAACCCCCAGGGTCCCCCAGCTCACACCCACAGTAGGCAACAGAAGGATAGGGATAGTAAAGGAATAAGCCAAGGTCAGGGCCACAAGCAGACAAGAACAACAGAGTACACGCCAAGGTTTAGGGTCACAGGCAAACAGGGATAGTCGGGGACACACCAAAGGTCAGGGTCACGAGCAGACAGGAATAGTATAGAACAGTGTTTCTCAACTCCAGTCCTCAAGGCGCACCAACAGGTCATGTTTTCAGGATTTCCACTATTTTGCACATGTGATTTGATCAGTTTCACTGCCTTAGTAATTACCACAGCTGTTTCATCTGAGGGAAATCCTGAAAACATGACCTGTTGGTGCGCCTTGAGGACTGAAGTTGAGAAACATTGGTATAGAACACGCCAAGGTCGGTAACAGAAATAAATGTAGAGCACACGGTAGGCAGGAACAGGAAGCCAAACACACAAAGGTTGATCAGCAGGGCTGACCTGCAGTGCAGAGGTTAATATAGAGTTCTCTGATAGGAGCTGGGGTGGAGCCATGCTAGAGGAGAGTTAATAAAAGCAGTCAGGTGAGAGACAGCTGGTCTTTGGAGATGAACACATGGAGACAGGTAAGCTGACAAACAAACTCTATTACATAACCATGACACCCTGCTGTGAAATATTAGATCAAAAATTGTAATTACGCACCCCTGTTAAATAGGGGCAGAAAAATTTGGCCTTAGGCAGTGGTGGTGGTGGTGATGGTGGCACAACACTGTAAAGTCTCACAGATACTTTTGTTGAGTGCAGGAACAGGCCCTGCTGTGAAATATTAGATCAAAAATTGTAATTACATGCCCTTGTTAAACAAGGGCAGAAAAATTGGGCCTTAGGCAGTGGTGGTGGTGCCCTGAACCGAAAATATTCCTAGAAGCTATCATCATGAAGATTGAGGAGGAGTAGGATAGTCACTCAGCATAATAAGATAGTCACTCAGCATATGCAGTCTTCAATGGATCCCATATCCATAGAAAAATCAATCAGTTACATCAGCATTAGGTGCTTGGTAGCTGGTGATCCAAGACTGATTAATTTTTATGAATGTGAGCCGATCAACAGAGTCTGTGGACAGGCGCACTCTGTGATCGGTTACAAAGCCTTCAGCAGCACTGAATGTGTGTTCAGAAAGAACGCTGGATGCAGGACAGGCCAGTAGCTCAAATGCATATTGAGCAAGCTTTGGCCGGTGGTCCATCCTCAAGACCCAGTAACCCAGTGGATGTTCTGGTGGAAAGGTCTCCAAGTCTGATCTTGCTCCTGGATTTTCCTGCACCATGTAATTCAGACGCTGGCGATGGTTGCTGGAACCGATCAGACCTGGGCGCTGAGGACTGAAGAATTGTCTGAAGGCATCGGTCAGCCGGCCACCTTCTCCACCGCTCTTTCTGTGACTGAATGAAGGCTCAGCAACATGTTGTCCAGCACCAGGAAATTGTAACCTCCCAGGCTCTAGAAAGGCATTGCACAAACCTTTCTGCAAGGCCTCCCGAAGATGTTTCATCCTCTGCTCCCTCTGTGAAGGCTGGATAAGTTCTGCAACCTTACCTTTGTAACATGGATCAAGAAGGGTTGCCAGCCAGTAATGATCCCTCTCCTTGATACCACGAATCAAGGATCAGGGAGGCCATGCAGCGCAAGTTTGCAGAGGCATTCGATCCTGAGTCCTCTCGGTCACTAAGAATCACATGATCCTCAACTACCTCCTCCCAGATACGTACAACTCCATGAGTTTCTGGGGACAGCACACAATCCCTTGAAGACTGCTGCTGATGCTGAGTGTTATCCTCCACCTCCATGCTGACACAATCCTCCTCCTCCTCTTCTTCTTCCTGTGTGATCGGTGGGCCTGCAGGAATACTAGTATCTGGATAAAGGGGGCCTTGAGAGGTAAGGAAGTCCTCCTCTTCCTCCCGCTGTTCTGCCTCAAGTGCCCTGTCCATTATTCCACGAAACGTGTGCTCCAACAGGAAGACAAGAGGGACAGTATCACTGATGCATGCACTGTCACTGCTCACCATCCTCGTGGCCTCCTCAAATGGTGACAGGACAGTGCATGCATCCTTGATCAGTAGCCATTGGCGTGGTGAAAAAAAGCCAAGCTCCCCTGACCCTGTCCTGGTGCCATACTCACACAGGTACTCATTGATGGCCCTCTGCTGCATGTGCAGCCGCTGCAGCATTGCCAATGTTGAGTTCCACCTGGTGGGCATGTCATAAATGAGGCTGTTCTTGGGCAGGTTGCATTCTCTTTGAATGTTAGCCAGCCGAGTCCTGGCATTATATGACCGGTGGAAATGATCACAGACTTTCCTGGCCTGCCTCAGGAGATTCTGTAAGCCAGGGTACCTGCTCAAGAAACGATGCACCACCAAATTCAGGACATGAGCCAAACAGGGAACATGGATCAAGTGTCCTTGTCGGAGAGCGGAGAGGAGGTTGGTGCCATTGTCGCATACAACCATTCCTGGCTGAAGCTGGCGTGGCGTCAACCACCTCTGAGCCTGCCCCTGTAGAGCTGACAGAATCTCTGCCCCAGTGTGGCTCCTGTCCCCTAAGCAGACCAACTCAAGCACCGCATGGCATCTTTTTGCGTAGCCCCTTGAAAGCCTATAGAGCACCGCTGGTTCAGAGGAGAAATCTGCAGAGGAAGAGGCCATAGAGGAAGAAGAAGAGGAGGGGGTGGAGGAGAGAGCTGTGGCAGAATCACCACTAGCATTTTGGAGGCGTGGTGGCGGAACAAGCACCAACAATACTGAACCCTGTCCTGCATCCTTCCCAGCTGCCAGCAGAGTTACCCAATGTATGTATTGTGTACTGTGTACACCACCAGAAAAGTAGTAGCAACTGCACCAGGGGTGCACAGTACTGTGTACACCAACAGAAGTGTTGGTGTACTGTATGTATTGTGTACTGTGTACACCACCAGAAAAGTAGTAGTAACTGCACTAGGGGTGCACGGTACTGTGTACACCAACAGAAGTTTAACAACAACTATGGGTGCACTGTATGTATTGTATAATGTGTACACCACCAGAAAAGTAGTAGCAACTGCACTAGGGGTGCACGGTACTGTGTACACCAACAGAAGTGTAATAATAACTATGGGTGCACTGTATGTATTGTGTACACCACCAGGAAAGTAGTAGCAAGTGCATTAGGGGTGCACGGTACTGTGTACACCAACAGAAGTTTAATAACAACTATGGGTGCACTGTATGTATTGTGTACTGTGTACACCACCAGAAAAGTAGTAGCAACTGCAATATGGGTGCATGGTACTGTGTACACCAACAGAAGTGTAATAACAACTATGTGTGCACTGCATGTATTGTGTACACCACCAGGAAAGTAGTAGCAACTGAACTAGGGGTGCACGGTACTGTGTACACCAACAGAAGGGTAATAACAACTATGGGTGCACTGTATGTATTGTGTCCTGTGTACACCACCAGAAAAGTAGTAGCAACTGCACCAGGAGTGCACGGTACTGTGTACACCAACAGAAGTGTAATAACAACTATGGGTGCACTGTATGTATTGAGTACTGTGTACACCACTAGAAAAGTAGTAGCAACTGCACTAGGGGTGCACGGTACTGTGTACACCAACAGAAGTGTAATAAGAACTATGGGTGCACTATATGTATTGTGTACTGTGTACTCCTCCAGAAAAGTAGTAGCAACTGCACTAGGGGTGCACGGTACTGTGTACACCAACAGAAGTGTAATAATAACGATGGGTGCACTGTATGTATTGTGTACACCACCAGGAAAGTAGTAGCAAGTGCATTAGGGGTGCACGGTACTGTGTACACCAACAGAAGTTTAATAACAACTATGGGTGCACTGTATGTATTGTGTACTGTGTACACCACCATAAAAGTAGTAGCAACTGCAATATGGGTGCATGGTACTGTGTACACCAACAGAAGTGTAATAACAACTATGTGTGCACTGCATGTATTGTGTACACCACCAGGAAAGTAGTAGCAACTGCACTAGGGGTGCACGGTACTGTGTACACCAACAGAAGGGTAATAACAACTATGGGTGCACTGTATGTATTTTGTACTGTGTACACCACCAGAAAAGTAGTAGCAACTGCACTATGGGTGCACGGTACTGTGCACACCAACAGAAGTGTAATAACAACTATGGGTGTACTGTATATATTATGTAAACAACCAGGAAAGTAGTAGCAACTGCACTATGGGTGCACGGTACTGTGCACACTAACAGAAGTGTAATAACAACTATGGGTGTACTGTATAGATTGTGTAAACCACCAGGAAAGTAGTAGCAACTGCACTATGGGTGCACGATACTCTGCACACCAACAGAAGTGTAATAACAACTATGGGTGTACTGTATATATTGTGTACACCACCAGGAAAGTTGTAGCAACTGCACTAGGGGTGCACGGTACTGTGTACACCAACAGAAGTGTAATAACAACTATGGGTGCACTCAGGGGCGTAACTAGAAATAGCAGGGCCCCATAGCAAAATGTTGTATGGGCCCCCCCTGCAAACAGCCCCCCCCCCCTCACAGCTGCCCTAGTGTCAATGCAGCGTGACCTGTGCCACATACAGCGTGACCTGTGCCCAATGCAGCGTGACCTGTGCCCAATACAGCGTGACCTCTGCCCAACACAGCGTGACCTGTGCCCCATACAGCGTGACCTGTGCCCAATACAGCCTGGTCTGCCTGTGCCCCATACAGCCTCACCTATGCAGAGGAAGAGGCAAGCCACCCGGATCAGCAGAGAGCGGGATTGCCCGCTGTAATAGCTTTCATTTGAATTTCCTGTCTTCCCAGGGCTCATCGTCACATAGCCCCACCTCTTGGCCCGACGCCTTTGATGACGTCACATGTCCCGCATTGGATCGGCGTTCTGTCTATCAAAGGCATCGGGCCAAAAGGTGGAGCTATGTGACGTGAGCCCCGGGAACACTGGAAGTTCTAATGAAAGCTCTTACATCGGGCAATTCAGCTCTCTGCTGATACGGACAGCTCGCCTCTTCCTTTCCTCTCTCTTCCCCTGGCTGGGAGACTGTGCCGGCGGTGTTCTTATCCTCACTGGGTCCCACTCGGCTGCGGGCCCCATAGCGCCCGCATGGGTCGCTATGGTGGTAGTTACGCCCCTGGGTGCACTGTATGTATTGTGTACTGTGTACACCACCAGAAAAGTAGTAGCAACTGCACTAGGGGTGCACAGTACTGTATACACCAACAGAAGTGCAATAACAACTATGGGTGCACTGTATGTATTGAGTACTGTGTACACCACTAGAAAAGTAGTAGCAACTGCACTAGGGGTGCACGGTACTGTGTACACCAACAGAAGTGTAATAAGAACTATGGGTGCACTATATGTATTGTGTACTGTGTACTCCTCCAGAAAAGTCCTAAGTGGATCTAAAATGGTGTAATACATGGTACAGTAGATAGATGTATGCATCTTTATGCGTCCATTTTCCCCATACTTCTACTGACACATAGTTATTTTTTCAATGCAGCTACACTGCATCAGACTCCTGACGATTGGTTTCAAGCCAAGAAACGCGTAGAGTTAACATCTATTGATGCATACATCTATCTACTGTACCATGTATTACACCATTTTATCATGTCCTGTACATGTATAATCATTATTCGAACCATGTCTGTAAACCTACTTATGTTAACATGTTTTACTGTAGCCCAAATGTGTTCCTTTTATTATGTATTTGGTTTTATGATCTTTTGGTATTAAACTATATACCATTTTCTTGCAACATATTTTGTGGGTATCATCACTCGATACAGGATCCACTTTAGACATCCTATCATAACATTTTTTGTAATGTTCATATTCACCAACATGCCTCACACAAATTCCCGCCTCCATTCTCCATTTTTTCTGTACCCAATGGGATGGAGGCATGTTGGTGCATTCACACAAAAACAAGTGGACAGGTCACAACCCCATTTTTGACATAGCAACTGCACTATGGTGCACGGTACTGTGTACACCAACAGAAGTGTAATAACAACTATGGATGTACTGTGTACACCACCAGAAAAGTAGTAGCAACTGCACTATGGGTGCACAGTACTGTGTACTGTGTACACCGCCTGAAGTATATTAGAAAAAGTACACCAGGAACGGCCTGCAGTCAGATATAGCCAAACTGGATACAGTGGAGATATATATATATATATATATATATATATATATATATATATATACATATATATATATATATATATATATATATATATATATATACATACATATATATATATATATATATATATATATATATATATATACATATACATACGTATATATATATACGAGACAGTCTGTATATATATTAAATACACTGCAGCTAACTGAATAACCTGCCTGCCTGAAGTATTTTAGAAAAAGTACACCAGGAACGGCCTGCAGTCAGTTATAGCTAAACTGGATACAGTGGATATATATATATGTATATATATATATATATATATATATATATATATATATATATACAAAACTGTCTATATATATATATATATATATATATATATATATATATATATATATTAAATACACTGCAGCTAACTGAATAACCTGCCTGCCTGAAGTATATTAGAAACAGTACACCAGGAACGGACTGCAGTCAGATATAGCTAAACTGGATACAGTGAATATATATATATATATATATATATATATATATATATATATATATATATATATATATATATATATATATACGAGGCTGTCTGTATATATATTAAATATACTGCAGTGGTGAGATGCAATAGGGTGGCTGCCCTTAAGCTGCCCCTAGGAGGGCATCCTGCCTTGTTGGAGATGTGCCTCCTCCTCCTCTCTTCTATTAGGCACCCAAGTAGAGTCAGTGCCCTCATCATCCCCTCCCTCCTCGTCACTGGAGCAAACTTGGCAGTGTTCTGCAGCTGGGGGAAAATGACTGCTAGTTTCTTGACCTTCTTGGGCACCCCCTCTCTCTAGGCTCATGTTACTCCCTTCCTCAACCTGGGTACCATCATCAGAGCCTTCAAATCGCTACGCATCCTCCTGCAGCATGTACACGACACTCTGGGCAGGACTTAGGGTGGTAGGGGCCCCTGGGCTTGACTCACTTTCAGGCCCTACCTTCTATACATATGCACAGCTCTATAAAACAGAAATAGAAAAGGACAATGTGCACCAGACTCAGTGCAGTATTAAAGAACTTCTGTTTAATTGGACAAGACAAAACAGCCAAATGGCTACTCACAAAAGTAGATAATATATAAGCGTATAAGTGGGTGATACCGTACTGGTATTCGTCCTGGGTCCACAATTAATAAAAGCAATAAAAATCGATAAAATGATAATTACCGTATTTATCGGCGTATAACACGTGCTGGCGTATAACACGCACCCCAAGTTTAGGAGGGAATTTTAAGGAAAAAAACTTTAAGGGGGGAAGTTTAAGGAAAACTTACATTTAAATGCCCATCAATGCAGCCTTATCAGTGTCCATCTGCAGCCTTGTCAGTGTCAGTGTAGCCTTGTCAGTGTAGCCTTGCCCCGGTTTCATTTGCAGCCTTGTCATTGCAGCCTTTCAGTTTAAAAATGGCGCCGCCGAGATACAGAGCCGGATGTCCTGTGTATCTCGGCGGCTTTCGGTGGCTTTCGGCCACTCTCGGTGGCTCTCAGCTGCTTTCGGCGGCTTTTGGCCGCTCTCGTTGGCTTTCGGCGGCTTTCGACCGCTCTCAGTGGCTCTTGGCGGCTTTCGAAATGGGCGGGGCCCGCGGGGCCCCCTATTGGCCAGGGCCCATGGGCTTGAGCCCAGTCAAGCTCAATGGTAAGTCCAGCCCTGCTCATCCCTATACAACACTGAGAACTTTCACCTTAGGCGAAGAGAAGATTTAACATTGCTCCTTAATTTGAGGAAAAATAACAAATGTTATGTCACTGTTAGTGTAGCTTTTCAATTAAACACTAGAGAGAGGTCAAGTACTGAAGTATTAATAATTAGTCCTGTTTGAAGTTGCCAGGTGCATACTTGGCTTCATATTGTTTGTCAACAAAACTGGGTGACCTTGCTACACAGAGCAAGATAAAAAGCATTCTAAAGCACTAATTAACAACAAAGTGCAATGTCTTTATGGGAACATATTTTTAAAGGATCTTTTCTTGCCATATGAGTTACTCTTGTAAACAATATATTTTTACTGTTATCTTTGGTAAGTATTCTAATGGGCTTTAATTGTGTAATCCACTTAGGTGGGCTATTTGTAAGATGTTATTGTAAGGGGTCATATTTTGACAGATTTCTCAATGAAAATATTGATAAAAGATTCACTTATTGATAAAGCTTATCTTTGCCCTTTTCAATCAATTTAATCACATTTGACTGAGGTGAAAATAACAATCAAATCTAATTTACAGTTACAGTATCTCACAAAAGTGAGTACACCCCTCACGTTTTTGTAACTATTTTATTATATTGTTTCATGTGACAACACTGAAGAAATCACACTTTGCTACAATGTAAAGTAGTGAGTGCACAGCTTATATAACAGTGTAAATGTTCTGTCCCCTCAAAATAATTCAACACACAGCCATTAATGTCTAAACCGCTGGCAACAAAAGTAAGTACACCCCTAAGTGAAAATGTCCAAATTGGGCCCAATTAGCCATTTTCCCTCCCCGGTGTCATGTGACTCGTAAGTGTTACAAGGTCTCAGGTGTAAATGGGGAGCATGTGTGTTAAATTTGATGTTATCGCTCTCACTCTCTCATACTGGTCACTGGAAGTTCAACATGGCACCTCATGGCAAAGAACTTTCTGAGGATCTGAAAAAAAGAATTGTTGTTCTACATAAAGATGGCGTAGGCTATAAAAAGTTTGCCAAGACCCTGAAACTGAGCTGCAGCACGGTGGCCAAAACAATACAGGACAGGACAACAGGACAGGATCCACTTAGAACAGGCCTCACCATGGTCGACCAAAGGAGTTGAGTGCACATGCTCAGCGTCATATCAGGAGGTTGTCTTTGGGAAATAGACGTATGAGGGCTGCCAGCATTCCTGCAGAGGTTGAAGAGGTGGGGGGGTCAGCCTGTCAGTGTTCAGACCATACGCCACACACTGCATCAAATTGGTCTCCATGGCTGTTGTCCCAGAAGGAAGCCTCTTCTAAAGATGATGCACAAGAAAGCCTGCAAACAGTTTGCTGAAGACAAGCAGACTAAGGGCATGGATTACTGGAACCATGTCCTATGGTCTGATGAGACCAAGATAAACGTATTTGGTTCATATGGTGTCAAGTATGTGTGGCGACAACCAGGTGAGGAGTACAAAGACAGTCAAGCATGGTGGTGGGAGTGTCGTGTTCTGGGGCTGCATGAGTGCTGCCGGCACTGGGGAGCTACAGTTCATTGAGGGAACCATGAATGCCAACATGTAATGTGACATACTGAAGCAGAGCATGATCCCCTCCCTTCGGAGACTGGGCCGCAAGGCAGTATTCCAACATAACAACCCCAAACACACCTCTAAGACAACCACTGCTTTTGCCAAAAAAGCTGAGGGTAAAGGTGATGGACTGGCCAAGCGTGTCTCCAGACTTAAACCCTATTGAGCATCTGTGGGGCATCCTCAAACGGAAGGTAGAGGAGCGCAAGGTCTCTAACATCCACCAGCTCGGTGATGTCATCATTTAGGAGTGGAAGAGGACTCCAGTGGCAACCTGTGAAGCTCTGGTGAACTCTCTGCTCAAGAGGGTTAAAGGCAGTGCTGGAAAATAATGGGGGCCACACAAAATATTGACACTTTGGGCCCAATTTGGACATTTTCAGTTAGGGGTGTACTCACTTTTGTTGCCAGCAGTTTAGACATTGATGGCTGTGTGTTGAGTTATTTTGAGGGGACAGAAAATTTACATTGTTATACAAGCTGTTCACTCACTACTTTACATTGTAGCAAAGTGTCATTTCCTCAGTGTTGTCATATGAAAAGATGTAATAAATTAATTACAAAAATGTGAGCGGTGTACTGACTTATGTGAGATGCTGTATATTTTCTTAAATTTTTAAAGATATTTCACCATTTTTTACACTGTAACTTTGTCAATAATTGTTTGTTTGCCAAACCCCCCATAGACCATTTTTAGTGGGGGAGTTGAAATTGATCTAAAATATTTTTGCAATTCTTCTAAAGGTATGGGCATTTAAGATGTATTGTAATAAATATATGTTATTCAGTTATGTAAAATAAACAAAAGATTCACAAAACACATAGTTATTTAGATTTCTTCAATAAAAGGAAGTTTTTTCTTCCGGTAGAGTAATTGTTGGGATCGAGTTTGCCTGCTGGTGGCACTGTGGTGCTCTGGGCAGAAAGCTGCAGTTTTAGTATCCCCAGCAGGTGTCTCCCAGCAGCCAGCAGTTTAGTTAAGTATAGCCTTTGGTTCAGGTCTGTTCTGAATTGTTATTTCTGCTTACCTCTCAGGGTCATAATGTTTTCATGCCTCCATTTAGGCTGCTTTCACACTAGGGAGGCGGGTCCGTTAGCAGCAAAGCAGCGCTAGTTTTAGTGCCACTTTACCGTCATTTTAGTGGCGCTTTTCGGCCGTTAGCAGGGCACTTTTAACCCCCGCTAGTGGCTGAAGAAAGCTGCCAAATCACTTTACACATGCTTCGGAAGCGCTGCCCATTCATTCCAATGGGCAGGGGTGCTGTATACAGCGCTCCCAAATGCCCCAAAGATGCTGCTTGCAGGACTTTTTTTCCCGTTCCGCAAGCGCACTGCCCCAGTGTGAAAGCACTCGGGCTTTCACACTGGGAAGGCCTGAGAGGCAGTTTTCAGGCGCTTTACAGGACCAATTTGTTGCGCTAATACCACTGAAAACTGCCTCAGTGTGAAAGTGTGCTTCAGGTTGAATTTCTGGGATGGCTGCTGAAAAATTGTACAGGTTCCTTTCTCCAGCAGTATTCAGCTTATTCACTACATGTACTATTGGATTGCATTACTGCTGTGCACTCATTAGTTGAGCAAGGGAAATGCAAACTGACCTTAGTTCAGCCTCTGCTGCAAGCCTGGTCAGAATTTGAAATACTATCCCCAGATTCATACGATTCATACCAATTCAAATCTGCCAGTAAGCACCAAGAATCTCCACTTCCTTTGTTACCCTTAGCAGCCACAGCTGCTGAGTGTTCCCTGCCTCCTGTAGATCAATACCTTGCTATCAGTAACCACACTTACCCTGCAAGTAATGCATTGAAGGCTCCTCTTGTAGTACCATTGCCCATAGCAACCTCTCACACCGCTTCCTCTATTTCCTTTGCTCTTTTACCTATGATCCCCAGTACAGTTGCTACTTTTCCATCAGCAATACACTCTGGTCAGCACCATGCAACTACTTTCAGGGCTTCAGTATCTGAACTAAAAAAGAAACAGAAGTTTTATCCTGCTCAGACAGTCCTGCCACTATCCACTGTTGCCGCAACCATTATTCAGCCAGTTTCTGATCCCATGCTCACTGCTGTTGAGGTCCAGCCTGCTGATGGTGTCTATTCCTCCTCAATGCTGCCTGCTGATGGGGTTCAGTCCTCCTCCATGCTGCCTGCTAATGAGATCCATTCCTCCTCCATGCTTCCTGCTGATGGGGTCCAACCTGTTTCTATGCTGCCTGCTGATGGGGTCCAACCTGTTTCCATGCTGCCTGCTGATGGGGTCCAACCTGTTTCCATGCTGCCTGCAGATGGGGTCCAACCTTTTTCCATGCTGCCTGCTGATGGAGTCCAACCTGTTTCCATGCTGCCTGCTGATGGGGTCCAACCTGCTTCCATGCAGCCTGCCAATGGGGTCCAACCTGCTTCCATGCAGCCTGCCAATGGAGTCCAACCTGCTTCTATACTGCCTGCCAATGGGGTGCAGCCTGCCTCTATGCTTGACGATGGGGTTCAGCCTGTCTCTATGCTTGCCTGCCACTGGTGACCTGTCTGCTGTTGGTGACCTGCCGTCCATTTCCAAGCCTGCTGCTGGTGACCTGCCACTGACCACTGCCAAGCCTGCTGCTGGTGACCTGCTGTCCATGGCCAAGCTTGCCACTGGTGACCTGCTGTCCACTGCCAAGCTTGCCTCTGGTAAATCCCTGTCTTCTGCCAAGCCTGCTTGTGATCTGCTGCCAGCCATCCAGCTGGACTATGCTGATTCCCAGGCTGCCGCCCAGCTGGAATGTGCTGATTCCTGACCTGCTGCCCAGCTGGACTATGCTGATTCCCAGGCTGCCATCCTGCCAGACAATGCTGATTCCTAGGGCTGCTGCCCAGCCGGACTATGGTGATTCCCAGGCTGCAACCCAGCCAGACTATGCTAATTCGCTACTTGCTGCTCAGCCAGACTCTGTTGATGGGGTACTTAGCCAGCCTCCAGAACCCAGCGGTGGGGTACCAAGTCAGCTTCCAGACCCCGACGGTGAGGCATGATGGAGGCCAAAGCTTAAGGGGGAACTGCTAGGAACTGCCAGGAGTTCACCTGCTGGTGACAATGTGGTGCGCTGGGCAGAAAGCTGCAGTTTTAGTGTCCACCAGCAGGTGTCTCCCAGCAGCCAGCAGGTTCCAGTGATTCACCTGACCACACCTGCAGGGAGGGTACTTAAAGTGATTGTAAAGGCTTGTTTTTTTTTTTTTTTTAAATAACAAACATGTTATACTTACCTCCTCTGTGCAGTTGGTTTTGCACAGAGCAGCCCACATCCTCCTCTTCTCGGGTCCCTTTTTGCTGTTCCTGACCCCTCCCTCCTTTGAGTGCCTCCTCAGGCAGCAGCTTGCTAAAGGGGGCACCCAAGCTAAGTCAGAGCTCTGTGTATTCATTCAGACAAGGAGCCCCGACCTGGCCCCGCCCCCTTTATCCCCTGATTGGCTGACTAACTTTGATTGACAGGCACGGGAGCCAATGGCACCGTTGCTCTGTCTCAGCCTATCAGGAGGAGTGTACTGCATGGCTGAGGGGATCGTGGACATCGCTGGAGAGAGAAAGGGCTCAGGTAGGTAATTGGGGGTGCTGGGAAGGTTGCTACACACAGAAGGTTTTTTTTATCTTAATGCATAGCATGCACTAAGATAAAAAAACCTTCTGCCTTTACAATGCCTTTAAGTTCCACCTTTGCTTCTGCTCCTTGCCTCAGTGTTTTGACTGCTCCTGCTTGTACCCTGTTTGTTGTCCTGCTGCCTTGTTCCCATCCCAGTTTTATTTTCCCCCTTCCGTTCTGCTCCTTTTTCTCCCCTGACTTGTGTGTTTCTTATTTGTACATTTGTATGTATATAGTTAGTTTGTTAGGTTGCTGATTAGGCATTTTGTCATTTAGTTTTGATTTTCAAAAGTTCTCATGTTTATTGCTGTTGGCGTGTGGTTAGGGTTCACTGTAAAAAAAATCTCACTTTAAAGCTATGCATACATTGTCTGGTCCCAGTTTCATGATGTAGCTCCTGACAGTAACCTGATTTAGGTTGTGTCATATTCTTCTCATTTATTTTTTCATCCTGTCTACTTTTTTATACTTCAGTGTAGCCATTTCCCATCTTGGATTGTTATACAGTAGTCAGGAGTAGAGATGGGCCGAACAACCCCCTTTTTGGTTCGGGTCAGAACTCTCGAACTTCGCAAAAATTCGTAGCTGCATAACAAACCCCATTGAAGTCTATAGGACCCAAACTGGAAAATCAAAAATTGCCTTGCAGCCGCCGGCATCCTTAATGACCAGTAAACAACCTGGTTGTTAAGGAGCGGGCAGCCGCTGCGTCCTTAGCAACCAATGAATCATCACCTGTCAGTGGGGTTCCCCACTGGCAGGTCAGGAAAGAGAGGGGACGAGTGAGTGCCCCCCCTCTTGAACCATACCAGGCCACATGCCCTCAACATGGGGAGTGCTTTGGGGCATGTTGATGGGGACAAGGGCCTCTTCCCCACAACCCTGGCTGATGGTTGTAGGGGTCTGCGGGAAGGAGGGATATCAGAATCTGGAAGCCCCTTTTAACAAGGGGCCCCCAGATCCCAGCACCCCCTATGTTAATGAGTATGACCATAGTACCCCTACTCACTCACCAAAAATAAATGTGTAGTGTAAAAAAAGACATTAGACAGTTTTCTGTCCTTTAAAAAATAAAAAAAATTTAAAAAGTCCTCTCGCGTAGATTCATCTATGCCTGCTACAACCACTGACCCAAACAAAGGAAATCAAGTTCCGCTCACGCTGAAGGCTCCCGCCGTCTGCCAGCTCCGTAATCTGACAGTTCTTAAATAACTAAGGTGTGATGTCATCAGATGGCCCCGTCCCTTAGTTATTTAAGAACTGTCAGATGGCGGAGCTAGCAGACAGCGTGAGCCTTTGGCGCAGGCGGGCTTTTTTACCTTTTTTTTCTTTTCTCTGGGTCAGTGGTGGTGGCAGGGATCATGATTGACGATGGATCTACACCAGGGGACATTTATTTTTATTTTTTAAATAAAGGACTTGTAAAAAACTGTCTATTATATTTTTTTACACTACACATTTTTTTGGATGAATGAGTAGGGGCATGCACCCCATAAACATTCACATAGAGGGGGCTGGGATCTGGGGGCCCCCTTGTTAAAGGGGGCTTCTAGATTCCGATAAGCCCCCCACAACCACTGGCCAGGGTTGTGGGAAAGAGGCCCTTGTCCCCATCAACATGGGGACAAGCTGCTTTGTTGGGGGGGCATGTTGAAGGCATGTGGCCTGGTATGGTTCAGGAGGTCCCCTTCCTTTCCTGACCTGCTAGACTGCATGCTCAGATAAGGGTCTGGTATGGATTTTGGGGGGACCCCACAGCATTTTTTTTACATTTTAGCATGGGGTTCCCTTCAAAACTCATACCAGACCAGAAGGGCCTGGTGTGGATTTGGGAGGGGACCCCACCCTTTTTTTTAAATTGCTGGCAATTGTTTATATTTACTTTGACGTGGTTGCAAAGTCGGAAGGTTTTTTTATCTTGATGCATTAAGATAAAAAGCCTTCTGTATGCATCAGCACCCCCTAATACTTACCTGAGCCCCATCTCTGTCCACAAGTGTCTCGGCCGTCCGAGTCTCTCCCCCCTGATTGGCTGAGACACAGCAGCGGCGCCATTGGCTACCATTGCTGGTAAGTAGTCTTCACAGCATTGCACAGAGATTTGGTAATTTAGTACTAACAGTTTTGACCGGTCACAGGATTTGGCCACTACATGCCAAGTGAAACTCTACAAACTGCTATATTGGTAAATTTGCCTGCTATATAAACAAATGATCATTTCCAATGTTGTAATAAGCAGAAACTGCTCAAAAAATCAGTGAACTAATAACAGGGGTACACAGTGTACAGAACATTCCCAGTGTGGCTATAGTTACAAGAGTTTTCTGGTTCTTTTTTAGAATGTTAATTAGTTCTAGATTAACAGGGAGTGATCATTTTTTACAATAAATCACAAAAGGTCTGTTTAGCAATTACAGTCAGGTCCATAAATATTGGGACATCGACACAATTCTAATCTTTTTGGCTCTATACAGCACCACAATGTATTTGAAATGAAACAAACAAGATGTGCTTTAACTGCAGACTTTCAACTTTAATTTGAGGGTATTTACATCCAAATCAGGTGAACGGTGTAGGAATTACAACAGTTTGTATATGTGCCTCCCACTTTTTAAGGGACCAAAAGTAATGGGACAGATTAACAATCATCCATCAAACTTTCACTTTTTAATACTTGGTTGCAAATCCTTTGCAGTCAATTACAGCCTGAAGTCTGGAATGCATAGACATCACCAGATGCTGGGTTTCACCTCTGGTGATGCTCTGCCAGGCCTCTACTGCAACTGTCTTCAGTTCCTGCTTGTTCTTGGGGCATTTTCCCTTCAGTTTTGTCTTCAGCAAGTGAAATTCATGCTCAATCGGATTCAGGTCACGTGATTGACTTGGCCATTGCTTAACATTCCACTTCTTTTCCTTAAAATAGTCTTTGGTTGCTTTCGCAGTATGCTTCGGGTCATTGTCCATCTGCACTGTGAGGCGCCATCCAATGAGTTCTGAAGCATTTTGCTGAATATGAGCAGATAATATTGCCCAAAACATTTCAGAATTCATCCTGCTGCTTTTGTCAGCAGTCACATCATCAATAAATACAAGAGAACCAGTTCCACTGGCAGCCATACATGTCCACGCCATGACACTACCACCACCATGCTTCACTGATGAGGTGGTGTGATTAGATCATGAGCAGTTCCTTTCCTTCTCCATACTCTTCTCTTCCCATCACTCTGGTACAAGTTGATCTTGGTCTCATCTGTCCATAGGATGTTGTTCCAGAACTGTGAAGGCTTTTTTAGATGTTGTTTGGCAAACTCTAATCTGGCCTTCCTGTTTTTGAGGCTCACCAATGGTTTACATCTTGTGGTGAACCCTCTGTATTCACTCTGGTGAAGTCTTCTCTTGATTGTTGACTTTGACACACATACACCTACTTCATGGAGAGTGTTCTTGATCTGGCCAACTGTTGTGAAGGGTGTTTTCTTCACCAGGGAAAGAATTCTTCAGTCATCCACCACAGTTGTTTTCCGTGGTCTTCCGGGTCTTTTGGTGTTGCTGAGCTCACTGGTGCCTTCTTTCTTTTTAAGGATGTTCCAAGCAGTTGATTTGGCCACACCTAATGTTTTTGCTATCTCTCTGATGGGTTTGTTTTGTTTTTTCAGCCTAATGATGGCTTGCTTCACTGATAGTGACAGCTCTTTGGATCTCATATTGAGAGTTGACAGCAACAGATTCCAAATGCAAATAGCACACTTGAAATGAACTCTGGACCATTTATCTGCTCCTTGTAAATGGGATAATAAGGGAATAACACACACCTGGCCATGGAACAGCTGAGCAGCCAATAGTCCCAATAATTTTGGTCCCTTAAAAAGTAGGAGGCACATATACAAACTGTTGCAATTCCTACACCGTTCAACTGATTTTGATGTAAATACCCTCAAATTCAAGCTGAAAGTCTGCAGTTAAAATCTTGTTCATTTCATGTCAAATCCATTGTGGTGGTGTATAGAACTAAAAAGATTAGAATTGTGTCGATGTCCCAATATTTATGGACCTGACTGTATATGCATGTATATGTTATATCATTTTTTTTAGTTAGGAGAAAAGTAATTTTCATTTATTGCATCATTTTAAGACAGACTTTTCAAATGTAAGTGTATTATTTTTACAACTATATAACAAATAGTATGGTTTTAATGTCTTAAATAAAAAGTCTCAGTGCTTTGTTTACATTATATAGTGTACATGTCAAATTACCACATACTATATGAGATAAATGATTTTCAAGTAATTACTATGAAAGGTTTCTGCTATGTACTTTTATAGGTATATATCTAGTGTGTAATATTTTTATCCACATGAAGTGTCTTTTTTATCACAATGCATTGAGCTGGTAACTGTAGAGTAGGGATGAGCCGAACACCCCCCGGTTCGGTTCGCACCAGAACCCGCGAACGGACCGAAAGTTCGCACGAACGTTAGAACCCCATTGACGTCTATGGGACTCGAACGTTCGAAATCAAAAGTGCTCATTTTAAAGGCTAATTTGCATGGTATTGTCCTAAAAAGGGTTTGGGGACCCGGGTCCTACCCCAGGGGACATGTATCAATGTAAAAAAAACTTTTAAAAACGGCCGTTTTTTCGGGAGCAGTGATTTTAATGATGCTTAAAGTAAAAAAAAAAAAGTGAAATATTCCTTTAAATATCGTACCTGGGGGGTGTCTATAGTATGCCTGTAAAGTGACGCGTGTTTCCCATGTTTAGAACAGTCCCTGCACCAAATGTCATTTTTAAAGGAAAAAATCTCATTTAAAACTGCTTGCGGGTTTAATGTCATGTCGGGTCATGGCAATATGGATTAAAATCAGTGAGACAAACGGCATGGGTACCCCCCCAGTCCATTACCAGGCCCTTTGGGTCCTGTATGGATATTAAGGGGAACCCCGCACCCAAATTAAAATAAGGAAAGGCCCTATATACTCTGAACAGCAGTATACAGGCGGTGCAAACAAGACAGGGACTGTAGGTTTGTTGTTAAGTAGAATCTCTTTGTAATTTTGAACGGGTACATTTTTAACGTGTTTAGCTCCAGCCAAAAAATCTTTTTTAAGCTTTTTGGAAAACATAGGGAAGGGTTATCACCCCTGTGACATTTGTTTTGCTGTCTTTCCTCCTCTTCAGAAGATTTCACCTCACTTTTTGTCCCAATGAAAAATGTTTTTTGAAAATTTGGGTTTTTTTGTGGAACAAGGATTGGAAAGCATCAGTGGAAAGGAGAAATGTTTTTCCCATATTAACTCTTACAGGAGAGAATTTCCCTTCCTAGGGGTAGATTTCATCTCACTTCCTGTTGTCTCCTTCCGTTTGCAAGTAGGAGTCGTTTGTAAGTTAGATGTTTGAAAGTAGGGTCCTGCCCTATATACTCAGCAGAAATTTGGGCCTTAGGTGTTGCTGTGGCCACAACACTGTAAGCCCTCACAGGGCCCTGCTGTGAAATATTAGATCAAGAATTGTAATTACATGCCCCTGTTGAACAGGAGCTGAAAAATTAGGCCTTAGGCACTGGTGCTGGTGCCACAACACTGCAACCCCTCACAGACACTCTAGTTGGAACGCAGGAACGAGCCCTGCTGCAAAGTATTGCTTCAAAAATTGTAATTACACGCCCCTGTTAGACAGGGGCAGAAAAATTGGGCCTTAGGCACTGGTGCTGGTGCCACAACACTGCAACCCCTCACATACACTCTAGTTGGAACGCAGGAACGAGCCCTGCTGCAAAGTATTGCATCAAAAATTGTAATTACACGCCCCTGTTAGACAGGGGCAGAAAAATTGGGCCTTAGGCACTGGTGCTGGTGCCACAACACTGCAACCCCTCACAGACACTCTAGTTGGAATGCAGGAATGAGCCCTGCTGCAAAGTATTACATCAAAAATTGTAATTACACGCCCCTGTTAAACAGGGGCTGAAAAATTGTGCCTTAGGCACTGGTGGTGGCGCCCAGAACCAAAAATGTTCTTACAAGCTATCAGCGTGATGATTGAGGAGGAAGAGGATAATTACTCAGGGATAGTCACTCAGCATCAGCATAGGCAGTCTTTGAAGGGATCTGAGATTTCCAAAAAAATTATTCGGTTACATCAGCATCAGGTGCTTGGTAGCTGGTGGTGATCCAAGACTGTTTCATTTTTATGAAGGTCAGCCGATCGACCGAGTCGGTGGACAGACGCACCCTGTGATCGGTTACCACGCCTCCAGCAGCACTGAATGTGCGTTCCGAAAGAACGCTGGATGCAGGACAGGCCAGTAGCTCAATTGCATACTGTGCAAGCTCTGGCCAGTCATCCATCCTCAAGACCCAGTAACCCAGAGGATTTTCGGTGGGAAAGGTGTCCAAGTCTGATCTTGCCCCTAGGTATTCCTGCACCATGTAAAACAGACGCTGGCGATGGTTGCTGGAACCGATCATACCTTGGGGCTGCGGACCAAAAAATTGTCTGAACGCATCGGTCAGACGGCCACCTTCTCCACCGCTCCTTCTTTGACTGACCGAAGCCTCAGCAACACGTTGTCCAGAAACAGGAGTTTGTAACCTCCCAGTCTCTGGGAACGCGTTGCACAGACCTTTCTGCAAGGCCTCCCGAAGATGTTTCATCCTCTGCTCCCTCTGCGATGGCAAGATAAGGTCCGCAACCTTACCCTTGTAACGTGGATCAAGGAGGGTTGCCAGCCAGTATTGGTCCTTCTCCTTGATACCACGAATACGAGGATCCTTACGCAGGCTTTGCAGGATCAGGGAGGCCATGCAGCGTAGGTTTGCTGAGGCATTCGGTCCGGAGTCCTCTGGGTCACTAAGGACAACAACGTCCGCAGCCACCTCCTCCCAGCCACGTACAAGTCCATGTGTTCCTTGGGACTGATCCCTTAAAGACTGCTGCTGATGCTGAGTGCCAGGCTCCACCTCCATACTGACACAATCTTCCTCCTCCTCCTCCTCCTCCTCGTCCTCTTCCTGTGTGATCGGCGGGCACGCAGGAACACTGTCTGGATAAAGGGGGCCTTGAGAGCTAAGGAAGTCCTCCTCTTCCTGCCTCTGTTCTGCCTCAAGTGCCCTGTCCATTATTCCACGCAGCGTGTGCTCCAACAGGTGGACAAGGGGGACAGTGTCACTGATGCATGCACTGTCAGTGCTCACCATCCTCGTGGCCTCCTCGAATGGTGACAGGACAGTGCATGCATCCCTGATCATGGCCCACTGGCGGGGTGAAAAAAAACCAAGCTCCCCTGACCCTGTCCTGGTGCCATAGTCGCACAGGTACTCATTGATGGCCCTCTGCTGCGTGTGCAGCCGCTGCAGCATGGCCAACGTTGAGTTCCACCTGGTGGGCATGTCACAGATTAGGCGGTTCTTGGGCAGGTTAAACTCCTTTTTGGAGGTCCGTCAGCCAAGCACTGGCATTATATGACCTGCGGAAATGCACACAGACTTTCCTGGCCTGCCTCAGGACATCCTGTAAGCCCGGGTACCTGCCCAAGAACCGCTGCACCACCAAGTTAAGGACGTGAGCCAAACAGGGCACATGGGTCAGTTGTCCCTGTCGGAGGGCAGAGAGGAGGTTGGTGCCATTGTCGCAAACCACCATTCCTGCCTTAAGTTGGCGTGGCGTCAACCACCTCTGAACCTGCCCCTGCAGAGCTGACAGAACCTCTGCCCCAGTGTGGCTCCTGTCCCCCAAGCACACCAGCTCAAGCACCGCATGGCATCTTTTGGCCTGCATACTTGCGTAGCCCCTTGAACGCCTACGGAGCACCGCTGGTTCCGAGGAAGAGGCCATGGAGGAAGAAGAAGAGGAGGGGGTGGAGGAGAGAGGTGTGTCACAATCAGCTTTTTGGAGGCGTGGTGGCGGAACAACCTCCAACACTACTGCACCTTGTCCTGCATCCTTCCCAGCTGCCAGCAGAGTCACCCAATGCGCCGTGAAACTTAGGTAACGTCCCTGTCCATGCCTGCTGGACCATGAGTCAGCGGTAATATGCACCTTACCGCTGACCGCCCTGTCCAGCGAGGCATGGACATTGCCTTCCACATGCCGGTAGAGAGCCGGAATCGCCTTCCGTATGAAAAAGTGGCGTTTGGGTACCTGCCACTGAGGAACCGCACATTCCACAAACTCACGGAAGGGGGCAGAGTCTACCAACTGAAAAGGCAGCAGTTGAAGTGCTAGCAATTTTGCCAAGCTAGCATTCCACCGCTGGGCATGTGGATGGCTGGGAGCAAACTTTTTTCGGCGGTGCAGCAGCTGGGGCAGGGAAATTTGCCTGGTACAATCTGACGTCGGTGTACCAAAAGCAGATTGCCCACAAGTACTTGGCTGTGACACACCTAATTCTACACCTTCATTCCTCTCACTGCAGGTCTCAGAGAGGACTGAAGGTCTAGTGGGGTTGGAAATCTCAGCTGATGAGGAGCAAGGAGAGATCCTCTTTGTTCTTTGGTGTGGGTCTTTTAGATACGCTTGCCAACGAACTGCATGGCAGGTCAACATATGTCTGGTCAAGCATGTGGTGCCCAAGCGGGAGATGTTTTGGCCACGCAAGATACGCTTGAGACATATGTTGCAAATAGCAGCGGTGCGATCTGATGCACTCGTCTCAAAAAAGGCCCACACCAAAGAACTTTTTGAATAACGCGCAGAGACTGCAGCGCCCTGCACATGTGGAGCTTTGGGGTGTGATGCAGTCAATGTGCTGCCCTTAGGCTGGCCCCTGGAGGGCATCCTGCCTCGTTGGTGATGTGCCGCCTCCTCCTCCTCCTCCTCCTCCTCCTCCTCTCTCCTATCAGGCACCCACGTTGAGTCAGTGACCTCATCATCCCCTCCCTCCTCATCACTGGAGCAAACCTGGCAGTATGCTGCAGCAGGGGGAGCATGACTGCCAGATTGCTGTCCTTCTTGGGCACCCCCTCTGTCCGTGCTCATGTTACTGCCTTCATCGAGCTCAGTATCATCATCAGAGCCTTCCAAACGCTGGGCATCCTCCTGGAGCATGTACCCAACACTGTGGTCAAACAGTTCGAGGGAATCCTCAGGAGGACATGGTGGAGCTAGGGAAGGAGTCACTGATGACATTGGGCTGAGGGAAGAGGCCGCTGCTTTGCCAGACAAAGCACCCTGGGCATGGGTGAGAGAGGATGAGGAGGATGAGGACGGCTTGGTCATCCACTCGACCAAGTCTTCCGCATGTTGCGGCTCAACACGGCCAGCTGCCGAAAAAAAGGCCAAGCGTGTCCCATGGCCACGTGCTGATGAGGATGCACCGTCTCCATGACCAGCACTAGACACAGAGCCTGCTTGCCCTCTCTTATTGGCTTGTGACTGTCTGCCTCTCCTTCTTGGCCTTCCAGACATACTAATGGCCTGTAGCTGCACTAAGCTGGGATAGAACACCTGTAATTTTCTTCAGGTAGCTTTATATACTGTAACCAGACAAGCCTGCCTGTCAGTAGGAAGATAACAGGAACGGATCTAGCTGAACACTGTGAGCAGGACGCACTGCACTAAATGTAAATAGCAGGAACGGATCTAGCTGAACACTGTGAGCAGGACGCACTGACTGCACTAAATGTAAATAGCAGGAACAGATCTAGCTGAACACTGTGAGCAGGACGCACTGCACTAAATGTAAATAGCAGGAACGGATCTAGCTGAACACTGTGAGCAGGACGCACTGCACTAAATGTAAATAGCAGGAACTGATCTAGCTGAACACTGTGAGCAGGACGCACTGACTGCACTAAATGTAAATAGCAGGAACAGATCTAGCTGAACACTGTGAGCAGGACGCACTGCACTAAATGTAAATAGCAGGAACGGATCTAGCTGAACACTGTGAGCAGGACGCACTGACTGCACTAAATGTAAATAGCATGAACGGATCTAGCTGAACACTGTGAGCAGGACGCACTGCACTAAATGTAAATAGAAGGAACAGATCTAGCTGAACACTGTGAGCAGGACGCACTGCACTAAATGTAAATAGCAGGAACGGATCTAGCTGAACACTGTGAGCAGGACGCACTGACTGCACTAAATGTAAATAGCAGGAACGGATCTAGCTGAACACTGTGAGCAGGACGCACTGCACTAAATGTAAATAGCAGGAACGGATCTAGCTGAACACTGTGAGCAGGACGCACTGACTGCACTAAATGTAAATAGCAGGAACAGATCTAGCTGAACACTGTGAGCAGGACGCACTGCACTAAATGTAAATAGCATAAACGGATCTAGCTGAACACTGTGAGCAGGACGCACTGACTGCACTAAATGTAAATAGCAGGAACGGATCTAGCTGAACACTGTGAGCAGGACGCACTGCACTAAATGTAAATAGCAGGAACAGATCTAGCTGAACACTGTGAGCAGGACGCACTGCACTAAATGTAAATAGCAGGAATGGATCTAGCTGAACACTGTGAGCAGGACGCACTGCACTAAATGTAAATAGCAGGAACGGATCTAGCTGAACACTGTGAGCAGGACGCACTGCACTAAATGTAAATAGCAGGAACAGATCTAGCTGAACACTGTGAGCAGGACGCACTGCACTAAATGTAAATAGCAGGAATGGATCTAGCTGAACACTGTGAGCAGGACGCACTGACTGCACTAAATGTAAATAGCAGGAACGGATCTAGCTGAACACTGTGAGCAGGACGCACTGCACCAAATGTAAATAGTCTAGATAGAAGATAACAGGAATGGATCTAGCTAAACTGAATACAGTGTATATATATATATGCAACACCAGGGATGCATATATATACACAATACACTGTAAGTGCAGCTAACTGACTGACTGTTCTGCCTAATCTATCTAACTCAAATCAAATGACACTGTCTGTCTCTCTCTCTATTTCTCAGCACACCGGAACACACTACACAGGGCCGCCGTGCAGGCGGCCTTATATAGTGTGGGGCGTGTACTAAATCCCCTGAGCCATAATTGGCCAAAGCCACCCTGGCTTTGGCCAATTACAGCTCTCTCTACTGACGGCGCTGTGATTGGCCAAGCATGCGGGTCATAGTGCATGCTTGGCCAATCATCAGCCAGCAATGCACTGCGATGCCGCAGTGAATTATGGGCCGTGACGCGCCACACGAATTTGGCGCGAACGGCCCATAACGTTCGCAATTCGACGGACGGTCGAACAGCCGATGTTCGAGTCGAACATGGGTTCGACTCGAACACGAAGCTCATCCCTACTGTAGAGTATTGCAGGTCCTTTCATGTGATATGTTTTATCTATGAAGATGTTCATGTTTAAAAAAAGAATCAGATACGTTCCTACTAACATTCACCTGTAGAGGTCATTTTGAAATTGGAATGTATATTGTGTAGCTGCTTTGATGAAGATGTGGATCTCACATAGGGAAATAAGGAGGAAGTGCTGTCAGGTCACATCCATCTTGTATCATCATTGCTACTCCATTAGGGTTTCCATCTAGATAAAAGGACAATTCACAGTTCACTGAAGGCCCAGAGAAAGTATCAAAGCTCATTGTCACCACAATTCAACTACCTTTACATGTTACTAAATAGAGAAATGAGCTCTGGATTGATGGTTCTTGATGAAGCCAGTAACCTTGGGCAGAGATCCTGGAGTTTAAAAAGACTGGCGCAGGCAATTTTTTACAAAAGTGTCTCTCATGCTCTCTAAAAGTGGTGACTAATGACCAAATTAATTTGCCTGTTTAGAACTTGTACTTGAATTTAGCTCATGCTGCGCCACTTTTAGAATGCATGTTTGACACTTTAGCAAAATCTGTCTCAGACAGTTTTTCTGTCTGTATGCCAAAAGAGAGTTGGTCTTAATTAGCTCCATGTTTACATTTTTGTGCAATCAGTGCAACACAATGTAAAAGTGGCGAGTTCAATGTAACCCAATGTAAAAAAAGTGGCAAATTTTAAAACTCATGAATTTGGCACAATACATTAACAAAAATCGATTAATGCCAGAAAAGTGTTGCAGAAGTTTTATTGAATTCCCCTCAATGTGTATATACATGAAAATCAAGTAAAATGATCAGAAACGTGATAACAACTATTAAAAGTGTAATGTACATTGATCACAAACCAGTGCAATTCAAAATGGTCATGCAATATGTATCGGTGCCCGCTGCGTGTAGTAGTTCCACACGACACCCTGCTTGGCTAGTCATTCACTTCAGACACACTTTGCCAGTCAATGAACAGTCCTTTAGCTTGTTTTTGTTATTTTTATTTAGGGGATTAAACTTGGATGGGGAAAAGGGACATGGGATGCCCAAATAATGAATCTTGCTTGTTTGAACATAGATGGTTGAATCTATATGAACAGTCTCTAAAGCTCCACACTCCTCCAGCACACTACTTGAGATTACTTTGCTACTGTACAATCCTAGATTCCTATCACCGTCAGCACATAGTTAGGCCTCACTCTGAATAAGTCCCAACAGTTCACTAACAGCCATTTGCTGGCAGGGGTCTGCAGTCCCCTATGGTGTAGCAACCAATAGCGATGAAAAAGGATGTTTGTGCTGACTGAAACTTGGTGGACTACTGATCCCAGAAAGTCCGGTGCAAATCCTGCCAACCCTCCTGGCTGCAGCAACTTGAATTCAACAACACCACAGTCTCTCCCTCTGGCTTCACATTCAATCCTGGCATGTCCCTCCTAGAGCTTCTCATTGTGCTTCTCACTCACCAACCCTGGAATCGAACCCTCCTGAATGACTTTCCTGGCAGTGCTCCCCACTGTTCTCTTCCTGCTCCTGTTCTAGGACACCTCTCAATGACTGTGTAGTGAGAGGCTCCCTCCCAGCTCCCGAGCTCCAGGCCCGAGGTCATCCCCCAGAAAGGGGGTTCCCTCAAGGCGGTCTAACACTCCATCACTCAGTTCTTCCACTTGACATCTCCTCCCACAACAGGCTGACCATGAGTATATATAGGAGGCCTGCCCCCTGCCAATCCTAGTTGGGGATTGGTCAGGGCTCCCAAATACACCCCATGTCACTCCAGCCCTCTGCCCTGCTTCTCTTCCAGAACACTCTGAAATCAAAGGAGGCACCAGAGAGATGAAGTACATGTCAGTCACCTGCTGCTACACTAAACACTCCCCAGCCCCCAGATCAAAAACAAACAGGCCTAGCTCACAGCTAGGCCTGCCTAAATTTACCTGCACTGGCTGTAACAAAAAAAAACACACTACTCTAGCAACTTACCTACAAATAGTGGGTGCTACAAATAGAAAAAAATACTTTGAACATTAATCACAAGGTCAATTTGCATTAAATATATTGCTGCATTTGCTGGCTCTTCCTTTTCAGTAGTTTAATCAAATCTAATGCTTGAAGAAAGATTCTCAAAAACAAATCCTCCCTGCAAAAGATTACACTAAATACTTATGACTAAGGTGGGCAATGAGTCTAAACTTTGCTGTCTTCAAGAGCTATGGCCTCCAGCAGAATTTTCAGCATCCAGCACTTTAGGTGTTTTGTATGTCTGCTCTATAGTTTAATCTGCTGGGCCCTATATCACTACAGGAACTTCAGTACACAGCAGGAAACCAGGCATCCAACACATCTGAAAATATTTAACTTAGCTGGTCATCAATTTGGTCAAGATGAACAAACCCAAAGTGGGTGAACTGCAAATACAAGTATGCTGCTCCCCCAACAAAAAATGCATAAACTGTGCAGAGATACCAACAATAAAGACCCAGCTATATTGCACTGGGAGGCAGGTTGGCAATGTAGAACGATTAATTATACACAAAAGTGTGTTGTTGACAGTGAACAACTCCAGGTGTGGGTAGCTGTGTATGAGAAAAGAGGAAGGAAAAGGCCTTCCAAGAGGGTCACAGTAATTGGACACTACTGTTGATTGGATTATATTTTATTATAGAACAATTACACACCATAATATCAAATATCACAAAAATACCAAAAATAACGATCTGAGTATTACCTTCCAAGATAATTAAAAAGACAATGTTGTCATTAAAAAGAGGGAGGAATCGCAGCTGCACACACATCCAATCAATTAGACATACAAACAGCTCCAAGGATAGGAATTAGTTGAAATATTGGTTTACAATAAACTGCATATACTACTGTCCTATTTCCTATTTGAACAGTAAATTGTAGCTATCCCATAAAGGGTATATAGCTGTTAACTGACTGAAATGTAGATGCATATATTTAAGCAAGTAGGTATTGTATGGGCCATTCTATGTCTTTAATCCAAATTGACAGTCCAGAGTTCATCTGAGATACTTGAGATGGAATAAGAAGAAATCCTGGATAGCCGCACTCTGGGATAAGGACATCTTTATTCAAGTAAAATCCAACAGTACAGGCATATGCAGAGAAGTACAGAGTGGTAGACTGCTAACGCGTTTCACATCATTTGGATGCTTAATTGTAGCTAAAGAGGGATAGTAATGGTGTGGTATAAATAGAAAAATAAAAAAGTAAAAGAGGGAGGGTGGAGTATGTATGCCGGTAGAACAACCAATCACTGCGCTACATAGCAGACCCACCCTCACAGTGTAATTAAAAAAATTTTGTTAATGATCCCGTTATAATGGGATCATTAACAAATCCCGTTAAAGATGTCCTTATCCCAGAGTGCGGCTATCCAGGATTTCTTCTTATTCCATTGCAACCCAGCAAAGCCAGCACCTGGAACCAGTTCTTACTAGGGCGGTGTCATTCTAGAACAAGAGTGTTTGTGAGCTGCATCTCTCTTTCTTCCTGAGATACTTGAGACCAGGGGCTCTCATTTACCTACAGGAGGCAAAAAGTGTCTTTATGATGCAGGCTACAGTGTCCGTTAAGTAAGGCTGCAGGTCTAAAGATTTCTTAGGTGATATACTCTTTTAGAGGTTCACTGATCCATCTGATGTAGGATGGGGAGGGAGGAACACAGCAGGAGGAGTTAAAGTTGTCAGTTTTCAGCTAATCATCAGGCTGAATTGAATAGTAGCTTTAGAAGATACTCTCACTAATACAAGTGTCTCTTTGTACCTCTACCCATTCCTCCTGGTCCAAACTCGCTCTTGAAGTTACCGGGTTGAAGCTTGAAGTGTCTTCTTTCCAAAATGGAGTAATTTGTGGGGGTTTTGTGCTATCTTGACATTTCAGGGCCTCCGAAACTGTGATAGGTAGTGAGGAAGTGAAATCACCATTCTACGCCCTTAGAAAGCCTGAAGGTGGTGATGGATTTTCAGGGTCCTGTACACAGCTAGGCTCCCAAAAGTCTCACACATGTGGTATCCCTGTACTCAGGAGAAGCAGCAGAATGTATTTTGGGGTGTAATTTCACATATGCCCATGGCATGTTTGAGCAATAGATCATTTAGTGACAACTTTGTGCAAAAAAAAAATAAAAATGTCATTTTCCTGCAACTTGTGGCAAAATATAAAATATTTCATGGACTCAACATGCCTCTCATAAAATAGCTTGGGGTGTCTAATTTCCAAAATAGGGTCATTTGGGGGGGGGGGGGGTTTGCTATCTTGGCATTTTATGGCTTTCGAAACTGTGATAGGTAGTGAATAGTGAAATCAAAAATGTACACCCTTAGAAATCCTGAAGGCGGTGATTGGTTTTCGGGGTCCTGTACACGAGTAGGCTCCCAAAAAGTCTCACACATGGGGTATCCCTGTACTCAGAAGAAGCAGCAGAATGTATTTTGGGGTGCAATTCCACATATAACCATGCCATGTTTGAACAATATATCATTTAGTGACAACTTGTGCAAAAAAAAAAAAGGGGGGGAATTTTCCCGAAACTTGTGGCAAAATATAAAATATTCCATGGACTCAACATGCCTATCAGCAAATAGCTTGGGGTGTCTACTTTCCAAAAAGGGGTCATTTGGGGGGGTTTTGAACATTTATGTCGTGTACACATGACCGGACTTTTCAACAGCAAAGGTCCGATGGAACAAATCCGTCGGACATTCGATCGTGTGTGGGCTTCATCTGACCTTTGCTGTCGAAAAATCAGACGGACTTTAGAAATAGAACATGTTTCAAATCTTTCCGTCTGACCCAGTTTCTACCGAGAAATCTGCTCATCTGTATGCTGGTCCGACGGACAAAAAACGACGCATGCTCTAAAGCAAGTACGAGACAGAAGCGCTCGGTCTGGTAAAACTAGTGCTCGTATTGGAGCTAGCACATTCCTCACGCTGCAAATTCTGTGATCGTTTAATGCAGCGCATTATTGTCTTCTTTATAATGCTAGAAGAACAAAGTTGTTTTGCTGCTCATATTCACACAGAGTTCTCACAAACAGATTTCTGGATTATTTCTCTTGATCTCATGAATGATATTGTATTTTTTAAAAACCCGATCTTCATAATAATGTTTACAAATTTATTTTTTGAGTCATCTTTTTATTATTTTTGATTTCATCAAGATCTTTTTTTATTTAAAAATTATTTTCTAGTGATCTCCATATGTTACCACAATAACATTAATAATGTTTTATTTTTTTGTGTGTCAAGTTAACACAATAACAATATATTTTTGTTTTTTTTGAAACCTCAAGGAGGTTGGTGTCCCTTGTTAATTTGACATTGTCTTTTAGAAATGTATTTGAATAAAAACACATAGGCAAGTATTTTCAGAAAATGAAATATCCATTTATTCTGGTTAACAAAATAAAAATAAAGGCAACGCTGGAGAAACTTTTGGAATTTGTGAAGCCTTTTGGCCCCAGGGCACACATAAAGTCTGTGGAAAAGAAAATTGAGGAGTCCATATAATAGGGAGCACAATCTGGTCCAGGAATCCCAGCGATCAAGACCAGCAGCAGATGACATATATGTCTCCAGGCTGTGGTACTACACCAGCCTGCGTCTTCTGTCAGACCAGACTCAACCCAGGTCATCACTTTCTTCTCTTCATTGCAGCCTTCCCTCCACACCGCCCTGCAGCCTTCCCTGCAGCCTTCCTTGGAGACTGTGGCTCTGGTGGTGGACTTGTGGCAGGAGGAGGAGGAGGAGGGGCTTGCTCATATATTTGGCTGTTGGCAGTTAACTCGCCCCTCAGCCCCTTGTGAAGGGTATCACAAATAATTCTTTCACAGAGGAGGTGTTGGCCCTTCTCAAATTCGAGCAACCTGCTGGCTATATAGCAGCCATAGGCCTCTTCATCTTCGGGGGGGCTCCTGAGGACATTTGTAGCTTCTCTAATGAGGCGCAGTGATGCCTCCTCTATCACCGTCCCCTTCCTGGGCCTTTTTGTATGAAGGCGGAGGGGAGGCACCTACGATTGGGTGAGGCTCCTACTGGGCCCGGCCACCTCCTGGCTGACACTGGGCCTGCCCACCTCCTGGCTTTCACTGGGCCCGCCCACCTCCTGGCTGTCACTGGGCCTGGCCTCCTCCTGCCTGCCACTTTCCAGACCCTCGTCCTGGCTGAGCTCATCCTGTGTATAAAAAAGAGACATAGTTTTAGTTTTTGGTTCATCAATCACACACAATTTTCAGCTCATGACTTGCAAATTCTATGTTAATACATATAAAAGAGTATCATTCTGACCCGAGCATTTTTTCAAGCTGGTGACAAACATTTTTGGCCACTACTGTCAATTGATATGTGTATTTCATTTTTTGAATAAAATCCTTAGTAGTTAATCAATTATAACATCTAGTTAACATCACTAATATTAGGACACTAAATATGTCTAAAAATATTATACCTGGCTCCAGCTGGGCGCATCTGCTTCTTCCAGGATGGAAGGCCCAGGTTGTTCCTCGTCAGCCTCTGCTGGGGTGGAGGGAAGGGTGGACGGAAGGCTGCAGGGAAGGGTGGAGGGAAGGGTCAAAAGAGATGCCCTGGCTTCAGTCTGGTCATCAAGAAAACGCACTTTTTCGAAGTACCACAGCCTGGGTACATACACATCATCTGCTGATGCTCCTGATCTCAGGGAAGCCTGGATCTTGTTATGCTCCCTCCTATACATATTCCTAAAGATCCCAATTTTACGTTCCAAAATCTTCATGGTTGCTTCTGGGATCAAAGTCTGCACAAATGCCAGAAGTCTCTCCAGCGTTTCCTTCCTTACTGGTTTATTGTAATATGCACTGTGTTTGATCTCCCACAGATTCCTCATCTCCCTGTACTTGTCAATAAATTGGGACATGAATTCAGGGTCCTTAAACTTATTATTAATTTTTTTCTATAAGACAATACACAAGACAAAAACACTAATGTTAGCCTAAACTCTCATAATCTTATCCCAACATAGGCCTCAATCTTTAAGCAGTATAGGCCACTGATGTTCCAAATTTAATAAAATTTACCTTCGTTTTGGACGCTCGCAACTTCAGTTCCTCTTTCCTCCACGCACAGAACATACGTACGACACATGCGTGTTAGCTTTATATACACTGCGCATGCGTGAAACTCCGCCTGCGCCGCCCGCCCCTGACGTTCTCTTTCACAAATATTCCCCTCCCACTTCTCTTCTCACAGAACGTACTTACGGCACATTCGTGTTAGCTTTATATACACTGCGCATGCGTGAAACTCCGCCTGCGTCGCCCGCCCCTGTCGTTTTTTTTCCCCAAAATTCCCGGCCCCTTTTCTCTATGGTGCACAGTTAGGAGCAACATGGTGGAGACACAGCAGGTGTTTGGAAATTATTCCAGCAGCTAGGTAAGCCAGGAGCCCGAAACGTCCCGATCCGGGTAGAAGAGATTTAAGGCCTCCAATATGGCCTTTGAAGAAATGGTGGAGATGGTGTACATCTTGCAGAGGAACGATTATGATGGGAAGCATGGACCGTACACCCAGCCGAATTTGCGCAAGGCCAAAATCATGTCAAAAGATGTCAAGACTCTGCAGCAGAATTTTGGGGTACGCCGCTCCAAAGACCAATTAAGGAAACGCTGGTCCGACCTTAAACCGAGGGAGCCGGATCAGTACAGAAGAATAAAGAAAGTGCTTCTAAAAAGTAAGTACTTGTCGTGTGTTCCTATTCTGATTATTAACTTGCATGCTGCTCCATGTGCTTTTCTTTACTGTTGTACAGTTTTAAATGGCTACTTTCATGTTCGTGGACACAGTATTCATTCGTCGGAAACATCGTTAGTAGGAAACATCATTCGAAGGAAACATTGTTTGACAATATATACGATGTATTTAATTGATACAGGGTTTTAACTAAATTTTTGGTCTTGCTAATTTGTCTTATTAAAAAAAGTTTAGGACATTGTTGTCTAGATGTCTTTGAAACTTGAATGAATTGCAAACTTGATTCAGTGGTATGTAAGGAGAGGACACTCAGCAGCTGTTTACACATCTGGACTCAGGAGCATTAGTGTGGGACACCAGAGCATATCAAGAACACGATCAATGTTTGTGGGAGAATTTAATCCCTTTCTCCCTAAAAAGACATTGATCATGTTCTTCATTTCCTTTTTAGATGCCCACATTCTGGGATTTTAAGTTTTTTAAATTTTAAAAGCCAAATTCTGAAGATGCACACGGTGTGTCAACATGTGCTATCTGCCATCAGGGGGTCTCAATGTACATGTTTTGTGGGTGCAACCCCTCCCTCATAACGCTAGTAGGTGAGAGGAAGGGATTGCACCCACAAAACACGTCCATTGATCCCCCATGATGGGAGATAGCACATGTTGACATTACCCATTTGGAATCCCAAATTGTGTGCATCTTCAAAATTTGGCTTTTACAGGGGTGACATCACCCCATCTGATTTAGGGCAATATCAAGACATTTTTGACACTATAATGTCTGATATTGCCTTCATTTTCTAGTTGTTGTGTCTATGTTATGTTTTAAAACATGCCTGTTTGTAAAAAAAAAAAAAAAAAAAGGTTTTTAAAAAAAAAAAAAAAAATTATATTGTTAAAAAAAGAAATATATATATAAAAAAAATTATAAACTGTTATCGAAATTTGGCTGCACACAGAACACACAGCCAAATCTCCTGTTTCTAATAATAATAACAATTTAGTCTAAAGATATAAATGCATCTCACCTTCTGATCGTATGCCATCCTCTGCCGTAGCCCATCCTCTGGTGTGTGCCCCATTACCCACAAACAGACATCAACTCCTTCTTACATTCTCATCCCAGCAAGACTGAATGCCACAGCCCTCAGTCTGCCTCTTTTATTCAAAGACAACAAAAGCAATCACAAACAGGAAGCCCTGGCCCCAACAGCCAATCGCTTCCTTCACAGGATATGACCTCACAGGATATGACCTCACAGGATATGACCAAACAAGGATATGACCTCACAGGATATGACCAAACAAGGATATGACCATATAAGGATTTAACAACACAACAAAATACAACCAAATGACGATGACCACAGTTCCTCATGGATGGGAGATTATCTGCAGGTGTACATCATGGCACCCCAAATATGTTGATCAGGCATAACGGGGTGACAAGAGCAAACAACCGCTAAACCGATAATGTCTTTGCAGAGCGAACACACCCCCACCAGGCGATCGTTCTGTGCATTGCACAGAGGCCCTTTGCTGGTGGACATGTCTTCTCTCCGCAAACACCTCTCTCCAAGCACCAGGAAGTTTTCCACTACCTAACAGGTCTCAACAAGCGTCAGTCTGCCCCAGTCAGCTCTTTAGAGCGGGCTGCGAGAGAACAGACACTGGGAGACTCTTATGACAATACATTAATATAAAATTTTCCACAACAGTCCCTCCTCTTGTCATATGATCCCATGTGTCCCTCATTGAATCCTGATCTTCTTCTTAGTCCATAAAAAGTAAAACACGGTTTGACATGTAGACTCTGTTGGAGATGGCGTGGTGAGCTGTAGTAGTCGCTGCTCATTCTGGGATCCTCTGTGTGTCATGAGAAGGTCTACCCGTTGGTGGCGCTATCGGTCTCTTGGATCGCAGTACCAGTGTCCATCAGCAGGTGTCTCCCAACACCTAGGACCTGCAGTAAGAGGTCTTTCCTGCTGGTGGCACTGTTGCATCCTCGGACCGTAGTACCGGCGTCAACCAGCGGGTGCACTCTGGCAGTGTGGAGCAAACAGGTCACACTGCGCTCAGCTGTAACGTGAGGTCAATTACCACAGCCTTACAAATACCCGGCAAGCCCTCATAGGCTTGCCTTGGTATCTCTCTCTCTCCCTGCACTCGTACCTTGCTGCCCGTTACTTTGACCTTGAGCCTGCATCTGCCTTGTCCTGACCTGACCTGATCTGATCCCATCCCTATCCTGAGCCTATCCCCTCTGTTCCTGGTTACCTTGGATCCCTGCCCTGTATCCCATCCATCCACCCTCTTCCTGTCCTGCTGGTTTGATCTCCCTGTGTATGACCTTGGCCTGGCTTGTTTACGATTACGGTATCTCCATTTCCTTGTATATATTGTTGTTTGCTGTGGGTTTGTTGTGTTGGTTTTGCACTGTTTATATTTCTTTATTTGTCACTTATTTATTAAACACAATTATTTCACGTATATGTGTTTTGGGTTTCCTCTGTGCAGTCCACACAGTCTGGTCAATTAGATTCTCTGACAGTATACCAAGGCCATCCCTGACCAGACGTGGCTGCATTGAGGAAACCATCCTGGTTTATCGGGTCTGCTAATATGGATTTCGATGAAATTCTTTATTATTCTCTGCTAGCAGAAGAGGATGGTGAATATTGTCGCCAGATTTTAAAAGGGTGGACTAGTGACAGGCTGATGGAAACTATCCAATCAGCTCATTCCCTAGTGGATCAGGGGTATATGTCTTTTGAAGATGTTCAGCCTCTGATCCAGTTATGTGCAAAACCAGCCCTGTCATGCATTCCCGAGGGAAGTGATGATTTTTCACCCCCCTTCAATTATGGCCAAGTTGAATCCCTGGTTTGGTTGTTAGAGGATGATCCAGCCTATTTTATGGAACATTATTCCTCCTGTTCACAGCAAGTGTTGTTTAATTGCATCCAGTCGGTGCAATCCTTGATTAGTCAGGCTGTGTGTGAATCAACATTTGTTCAACCTGTGCTGCAGGTATGGTCAGATCTCCTGTCTTTTGCTAAGCCACAATACTCCAGCCCTGCCATTAATCCTCTGTCTCCCCAAAAATGTATCTCCCCGTCGCCTATGGCAACCTCAGCTACAGCCCAGTTTAATCAGCTCCCTACCAAATACTACCACCCAGTCTCCAAGTGTCGCACCTATCCTGCTTTCAATTCACCTGTCTCTTCTCCTCCACCTGTAACAGTCCCACAAAACCCCTCCCTAGCTACAGTTCCTTGGTCTTCCTTCGATCCAGCTACTTTCTTTGCTTACAGCCCTGCACCTACATACAAAACTGCACGGGCTAAACCAAAGAAGAAGCAAAAATTCTTCCCGACCCATACCATCCTGCCAGTAACCCAACCTGTTCCAGCTTTGCAGTCTGACGTTCCGGCTCGCCAGTCTGAAGTCCCGGCTTTGCAGTCTGAAGTCCCGGCTTTGCAGTCTGAAGTCCCGGCTTTGCAGTCTGAAGTCCCGGCTTTGCAGTCTGAAGTCCCGGCTTTGCAGTCTGAGGTCCCGGCTTTGCAGTCTGAAGTCCCGGCTTTGCAGTCTGAAGTCCCGGCTTTGCAGTCTGAAGTCCCGGCTTTGCAGTCTGAAGTCCCGGCTTTGCAGTCTGAAGTCCCGGCTTTGCAGTCTGAAGTCCCGGCTTTGCAGTCTGAAGTCCCGGCTTTGCAGTCTGAAGTCCCGGCTTTGCAGTCTGAAGTCCCGGCTTTGCAGTCTGAAGTCCCGGCTTTGCAGTCTGAGGTTCCAGCTTTGCAGTCTGATGTTCCAGCCTTCCAGTCTGGTGTTCCAGCTTTGCAGTCTGATGTTCCAGCTTTGCAGTCTGATGTCCCAGCCTTCCAGTCTGATGTTCCAGCTTTGCAGTCTGACGTTCCAGCTTTACAGTCTGATGTGCCTGCCTCCCAGTCTGTCGTCCCGATGCCTGCCTTCCAGCTCGATGTCCCTGCCTCCCAGCCTGATGCCTTGCAGCTTGTCTTCCAGCCTGATGTCTTGATGCCCACCTACCAGTCTGATGTGCCAGCTTCCCAGTCTGATGTGCCAGCTTCCCAGTCTGATGTGCCAGCTTCCCAGTCTGATGTGCCAGCTTCCCAGATTGATGTGCCAGCTTCCCAGATTGATGTGCCAGCTTCCCAGATTGATGTGCCAGCTTCCCAGATTGATGTGCCAGCTTCCCAGATTGATGTGCCAGCTTCCCAGTTTGCTGTCCCAGCTTCCCAGCCTGATGTCTTGCAGCTTGCCTTTCAGCCTGATGCCTCGAAGATAGCTTCTCAGTCTGATGTGCCAGCTTCCAAGTCGGATGTTCCAGCTTTCCAGTCTGATGTTCCAGCCCTCCAGCCTGATGTTCGGGTGTCTGCCCTCCAGCTCAAGTGGTTCCTGTCGTCTGCTGCCCAGCTCAAGTGGTTCCTGTCGTCTGCTGCCCAGCTCAAGTGTTTCCTGTCGTCTGCTGCCCAGCTCAAGTGTTTCCTGTCGTCTGCTGCCCAGCTCAAGCGTTTCCTGTCGTCTGCTGCCCAGCTCAAGCGTTTCCTGTCGTCTGCTGCCCAGCTCAAGTGGTTCCTGTCGTTTGCTGCCCAGCTCAAGTGGTTCCTGTCGTTTGCTGCCCAGCTCAAGTGGTTCCTGTCGTTTGCTGCCCAGCTCAAGTGGTTCCTGTCGTTTGCTGCCCAGCTCAAGTGGTTCCTGTCGTTTGCTGCCCAGCTCAAGTGGTTCCTGTCGTTTGCTGCCCAGCTCAAGTGGTTCCTGTCGTTTGCTGCCCAGCTCAAGTGGTTCCTGTCGTTTGCTGCCCAGCTCAAGTGGTTCCTGTCGTCTGCTGCCCAGTTTAATGACTCTGACATGCCAGCAGTACCCACTGTCCAGGTTGATGTACCCGATGCCCGGCCTGATGTGCCCTCACCTGTCCAGTTGAAGGCCATGAACTTTGAACAGATACACCTTGTTGGAGCGTCCGGAGGCCGCTCCTTTAGGGGGGGGTACTGTCATGAGAAGGTCTACCCGTTGGTGGCGCTATCGGTCTCTTGGATCGCAGTACCAGTGTCCATCAGCAGGTGTCTCCCAACACCTAGGACCTGCAGTAAGAGGTCTTTCCTGCTGGTGGCACTGTTGCATCCTCGGACCGTAGTACCGGCGTCAACCAGCGGGTGCACTCTGGCAGTGTGGAGCAAACAGGTCACACTGCGCTCAGCTGTAACGTGAGGTCAATTACCACAGCCTTACAAATACCCGGCAAGCCCTCATAGGCTTGCCTTGGTATCTCTCTCTCTCCCTGCACTCGTACCTTGCTGCCCGTTACTTTGACCTTGAGCCTGCATCTGCCTTGTCCTGACCTGACCTGATCTGATCCCATCCCTATCCTGAGCCTATCCCCTCTGTTCCTGGTTACCTTGGATCCCTGCCCTGTATCCCATCCATCCACCCTCTTCCTGTCCTGCTGGTTTGATCTCCCTGTGTATGACCTTGGCCTGGCTTGTTTACGATTACGGTATCTCCATTTCCTTGTATATATTGTTGTTTGCTGTGGGTTTGTTGTGTTGGTTTTGCACTGTTTATATTTCTTTATTTGTCACTTATTTATTAAACACCATTATTTCACGTATATGTGTTTTGGGTTTCCTCTGTGCAGTCCACACAGTCTGGTCAATTAGATTCTCTGACACTGTGTCTTGTACGTGGGCCGGGCTTCGGGGCATCTAATCAGGGAAGATGTGGTCATCTGCTCAGGCTCTGGTCACGCGTCCAATCAGGCAACAGGAGCAACTCATCACAGCATATAGAAGGAATAGAAACAAAAACAACATGAGCATATATACCCCTACTTCCTTTACTACGATCCGCTGTAAAATAAAAATTAAATCCCCAACGATTCCCAAACCCTTAAAAAGGATTCCAACCTTCACTAGCTATAGCTCTGGCTTTGCCTTGCAGGGATCTAAGCCTTATCCATATAGGCCTGAACTTTGTCACTACTATCCCCGATCCAGATATAACAATCTTTACTTATGAATTCCCAGAAACCCCCTTGGACTGTGGGAACTTCCTTGTAGCTTCAACAGTTACATGAAAACATCCCATCCTCAATGGATGAGAAATTGTTCAAGCGTTTCATAAGCTCAAACCCCCAATGTGTACAAGCAATTCCCTTCCAGCTGTCCCTGCCATTCTTACCTTCTCGCGCGCCATCAGATCCTCATGATCGGCCGCGACATAAGATGCTGGGACGAGTTTCACCAGCACACATGAACCTCTTGCCTTAGGGGAATTACCTTATAAGCTGTAGATCCGCATTAATACCAAACTACAGTTGAAGCACACTTGTGGGCTAGCTATTTTTTCCGATACCAAAGCTGGCAAGAACCAGAGCTATTGTTAAAATTATAATTAATTTTACCCTCTAGAAATGTTTTGTTAAGTTCCTTTGACAGGTGTCTGTTTGGATTTTACTAGTCTGTCAAAACTCCTCACACCAATATGAATGTCACATATAGCATGTACCGCCGTCATCGCTGGGGCACTAATACCCGACCATGTGTCCTGTTCTCTTTCTTAGCTAGTTGGGATGCTTTTCATCGTTACCCTTGCTAAACTTTATTAAACAAAAAATATAAATTAACGAAGATACTCCTCTACTCTTTGTGGTTGATCCGCTTCTTGCAGTGGCTGGCGTGGTCTCATCCCTCAAGCTTCTTTACAATGACCCAGTCACCTGGTTGGAAAGAATGTAAACTGGTTATTGTGTCACGGTCCAGGATGGACTCGTGAACCCTGTGGTGGACCTTTTGAAGTTCATGTTACAGTGATTGCACCTACCCCATCAGCTGAGAATGCAGGTGACAGCTAATGAGGAAAGTACAATTCTGTTTTTGGTTGACCTCCAAACAAACCTCATATGACAATAACTCAGACATCGGGACTGTGGTCACGGCATAAGCTGTGCGTGGCTTACCATCTGGGGTGTAATACCTGGAACCAGTGACAAAAAGGTTCTTAGCATCTGGGATGGGAGCCTACTTCACCAGAATGCTGCTTGCTGATTCAAATTCTATCAAAGAAAGACAGTCTTGCCACAAACTTGGTTAGAATTACAAAGGTTAGTATTGTTGGTTTGAAAATGTGTCATTCTCACCATTATCATCCCCCCTTTTCTTCCCTCCTCATTACAAGCTGGAGGAAGACATGCAGGGTTTAGAATGGTGCAGAACAAAACAGTGAAATAGCCTATGATACTTTTACCTTCTTATACACCTGTACACACACTTCCAGAAACTCTTTGGACCTGAAAAGACACTTATAAACAAAGGTTATTACTCTATCCTTCAAAGAATGGTAAACAATACAACATGTACACACACTTCCAGAAACTCTTTGGACCTGAAAAGACACTTATAAACAAAGGTTATTACTCTATCCTTCAAAGAATGGTAAACAATACAACATTCGTGTACATTGGCAAATTGTCACTTGACATTCCACAAAATCGATAATAACTAAACCCTCTGTAAATCTTACTTTCACGTTTTTACTAAAATACAACAGCTGCGACACGCAAGAGGGCTGTCGCGGTAGGTTCAAACATGTTACTACATACAAACATTGAAAAGAGACAAACATTTAGATACAAATGTGGGGGAGATATTTCATAGTTCCCAAAAACAAAAATGAAAAAAAAATTAAAACGACCAGGTGGAATGCTGCCTTCACTCTTTTAGCGATAGAAAAAGAATACAAATTGAAAAGCACGGGAGCATTTCAAAAACTTTGCATGGACCAGCCACACAAAGTTCAAAAACAGGCCTGTATATATATTATTTTTTTTTTGCCACATCAGCTAAGTACTTTTCATGAGGATATATTATTTCAACTTTTCAGTCAAACTTATCCCTCAATACTTTCACATCCTTGTGGCTGTTTTCTGTTAACCGGTACACTTTATGATCCCTGTATACTCTATACAATAGTTACCTTTAACCTTCATTGTTTAATTCCGTATCCTATTACTATATACCCTCCCCCCTATCCCCCCCCTCCCAAAGCCCCCCCCATTTGAGAGAAAGAGCCCCAACGCAACCTCGAGCTGCTAGTAATCCCTTCCTACTATTTCCCGTGACTCTGTAGCCTGTCAATATAGATAACTTCGATCTTAATTTGGATGCTTCATTTAGGGTGAGTTTTCTGCTATATCCTCCCACACCTCTGCTGCCTGGTTGGAAGCCTTAAATTTGACCCAGTCTCTCCATGTCTCCTCATACTCCTCCATCTCCGTTCCTTCACTGTACCTCAGATATTCCATATGATAGATTTCATCTATTTTGTCGAGCCACTCCCGCATTGAAGGTCTCATACTATCTCGCCAGTGTCTAGGGATGAGACTCTTAGCCGCATTGAGGAGGTGTGGTGTTAGGCTTTTCCGATAGTTATTGGATGTTGTATTGCTACCATGGTGCAGGCATACCCAGGGGTCGTCCGGAATTTTCTTATTGGTTATCAAGTATGTGGTCTCTCGCACCTCCTCCCAGAATTTTTTAATTTCTGGGCACGACCACCAGATATGCGCTGCTGTCCCAACTTCCCCACACCCCCTCCAGCAGAACTGCGAAGTCTCATCCTGCATTTTATGTGCTAAGTCCGGGGTGATGTACATTCTGGCCATAACTCTATAGTTCATCTCCGCAATCCTATAGTTTACTGACATGCCATTTACTCTACTCAGAATTCTCCTCGCCTCATTGTCACTGATCTTATTTCCTAATTCCTCCTCCCATTTACCGAGAAATCTTGGCCGGTGTGTCTCTCCCATTTCTATCAGGCTTCTGTATATCCTTGACATTCCTCCCCTCCTGCTTTTCTTTATGAGTGCTTTCTCAAGGGGGTAGAGATCTTCTATTGATCTAATTGGCTGCGGGAGTGACTCCACGAAATGTTTGAGCTGCCTGTATTTCCAGCTGTCCATCACAAACCGAGTTTCTCGTTCTTTGAGATCCTGATAGGTACATAATGTTCCCTGGCTGGTGATGTCCTTAAGTTGGACCTCTTCACTCAGGATCCATCTTCCAGCCATTTCTTCCCTCCCCGGCGGGAAATAATCTGTGCCCTTAAGCGGGACTAGCGGCGAGTTATATTTCCACCTCTCTCTAGTGTGAATTTTATCCCAAGTATTTAACACGTGTTTCGTAATATCAAATGTTTTTGTGTTTAATTTTCTAACTTGTGGTGGTATCCAAATATTTTTTCCCAGGTCTACCCCGCTCCTTGTATTCTCTATTTTCACCCATTGCTTATCCTTATTATTATTAATCCAGTCAGGAATACGTGATAAGATTACAGCTGTGTAATATTTTTTAATGTCTGGTGCTCCCCAACCCCCCCTCTTCTTACCGCTCACTAATTGTGCATATTTTACTCGTGGCTTCTTCCCTCTCCATATAAATTTAAAAAAAAGTGTGTGCATTTTATTCAAAAAACTCTGTGTGATTGCCAGTGGTAGCATTTGAATTTTGTACGTGATTTTGGGCAGAATTGACATTTTAAGTAAATTTATTCTCCCGCCCCATGATAGTCTATTCCGCGGGACTCTGTTTAGCTCTGTTCTAGTCTCATTAAGGAGAGTCATGAAATTGGCTTGAAACATTTCTTCTTTTGTTGATGTTATTTTTACTCCCAGGTAGCTCAGTTCCTTTACCCCCCATTTAAAAGGTATGCTCTTTTGGTAGGCCTTATCCCCCCCTATATCTTCTACGACTTCCATTACTTCTGACTTTGTTGCGTTTACCCGGAAGTTTGATAGCCGCCCATAGTTTCTAAGGGTCACTAATATATTGGGGAGAGTAATCCTTGGGCGGGTGACGTATAGCAAGACGTCGTCTGCGAAGGCTGCTATTTTATATTCATCCTCCCCTATTTTAATACCGCTGATGTCCGGGCTGTGTCTGATCGTAGCTAGCAGCGGCTCCAGAGTCAGCACAAACAGCAGCGGGGACAGTGGGCAGCCCTGTCTGGTGCCATTTTTCAACTCAATGGCCTCAGACAGGGTACTATTAATTTTAACTCTGGCCGTGGGGTGGTTATATAAGGCCCTGATCTTTTTAATCATTTTGTTGCCGATCCCGAATTCCTCCAAGGTATTCCACATGAAGCCCCAGTCTACCCTGTCGAATGCTTTTTCAGCATCAATCGACAGGAGTAGTCCTGGGGCTCCCCTGTCCTTCATTATCTGGGTCACCATTAGAGTTTTTATACCGTTGTCTCTCCCATCCCTCCCTGGTACGAATCCCACTTGGTCGGGGTGGATCATTTCTTTTATAACCCTTTTCAGTCTTTCTGCAAGGATTTTTGCATAGATCTTTATATCGATGTTCAGGAGGGAGATGGGTCTGTAACCGGAACATGTGGTGCCATCCTTCCCCTCCTTCTTTATGACCGTTATATACGCTTCTAATGCCTCCTTTCTTATCTCCCAATTTTCCCCGATCCCGTTAATGTAAGAGCATAGTATAGGGAGTAGGGGTTCTTGCAGCTTTTTATAATAGAGGGCAGTTAGCCCGTCGGGTCCTGGGCTTTTCCCATTGGGAATATCCTGGATTGCCCTCCTGACTTCCTGGAGTGTCACGGGGGCATCCAGCATGTTACTGTCCTCTTCCGTGATTTTATTTAGGCTTGCCTCTTTTAGGAACAATTTACTGGCTTCTTGCCTATGTTTGGCCTGTTCTTGAGCGCCCCCCACTTTTATTGCATACAATGCCTCATAGAACTTTTGAAAAGTTTTGGCTATATCTTGCGTTTTATATTTTATTTCCCCCGAGCTGTTCCTAATTCTTTCGATGTAATTACTTGTTTTCTTCTTTTTTAGGGTCCTTGCCAGGTGTCTACCGGGCTTATTGCTATTTATGTACCTCTCTTTTTTGACCAAGTAGTAAGTTTTACGTGTTTCTTGTTCCAGGCATGTCCTCAGCTCTTCTCTCTTTTGGAGTAGAGTCCTCCATACCTCCCTCCCTCCCGATGTTTTATGTTGTTGCTCTAGTTTGTGAATCTCTCTGGTCAGGGCGAGCCTTTGATTTTTCATTCTCTTATTTCTTTCCCCGCCTATCATCATAAGGATCCCCCTCATGTATGTTTTGTGCGCTTCCCAGATTGTGGCCTCATTTACCTCACCGGGGATGTTAATTTTAAAAAACCATTCTAGTTCCTCCTTTAGTCTTTTTAAGATACCGTTGTCAGCTAAGAGATCCTCGTTTAATCTCCATCCTGTGCCCTGTGCATCGGTTTCCCCCGTCTTTAAGCGTAGACTCACAGGCGCATGGTGCAGAACAAAACAGTGAAATAGCCTATGATACTTTTACCTTCTTATACACCTGTACACACACTTCCAGAAACTCTTTGGACCTGAAAAGACACTTATAAACAAAGGTTATTACTCTATCCTTCAAAGAATGGTAAACAATACAACATGTACACACACTTCCAGAAACTCTTTGGACCTGAAAAGACACTTATAAACAAAGGTTATTACTCTATCCTTCAAAGAACGGTAAACAATACAACATTCGTGTACATTGGCAAATTGTCACTTGACATTCCACAAAATCGATAATAACTAAACCCTCTGTAAATCTTACTTTCACGTTTTTACTAAAATACAACAGCCGCGACACGCAAGAGGGCTGTCGCGGTAGGTTCAAACATGTTACTACATACAAACATTGAAAAGAGACAAACATTTAGATACAAATGTGGGGGAGATATTTCATAGTTCCCAAAAACGAAAATGAAAAAAAAATTAAAACGACCAGGTGGAATGCTGCCTTCACTCTTTTAGCGATAGAAAAAGAATACAAATTGAAAAGCACGGGAGCATTTCAAAAACTTTGCATGGACCAGCCACACAAAGTTCAAAAACAGGCCTGTATATTTTTAATCACACAAACGTGTACTACGCATCCATCCAACTCACTCAACATTACAGATTTCTGAAGCCGCAGTCGCGCTACATCAACTCCAGAGGGATACCCAAAATAGTATCCTTGGACCACCTATGTCAATCTTTCTGGGGGTTAATGGCCTTTTCCTCAGAACTAGACTCCATGCTCTTGTGCATCCGTTTGACTGTGGGAAGCCTCACATTCCTTCCCTTGCACGGACTGCCATTGCCCATGGCGATTCGAATCGGCTTATCGTCTTACCCCTGCGTCCAGGGAAAACCCTTGCACCCATTTCGGAGACCACCGCCCGGTGTCTTCTTACACAGTGGATTGACAGACTATGACCACTATTAGTCACTCAACTAGAAACACTAAAACGAGGCATCAACTCTATGGCTTGTTGTCCCAACACTTTTGGCACAGAACTACGGAGTACCACTCTTTTAACAACCAAACTATTAACTATGCCAAATGATTCGCCAACAACCACAGATCAACCCCCGAATTATGTCTCTACCCCTCACAGTGTATGCATACACAAGCGCATTGCGCTGTACACGGTACACTGCGTCGCCAGACGAATCTACACAGAGCACTTTTGCCTGCTTCTTTTACAAAACACTGCGGCTTCTCTCTGTACCTCGATAACATGGATGCCTCCTGTTTGCTCTCTACCGAAAACTGTATTACAGTATAAAACTAAAAAGACAGCTGGGAGATATTTAAAACACTTTCAAACGCCAGTATTTTCCCATTGTCCTTCGAAGCACAAATCTTATTTGCTTGTGTGATACCCCAAGCTCCCCCCCCCCCAACTTCCTGTGGGTACATAAAATGCTGAGAAGAACTTCCTGTTGCATGCCCAGCTCTAAAACCCCTCAAATTGGTTTATTTACATATCAATGTACAGGAAAAGGGAGGGGAGGGTAAGCCTAGTTTTATATATTGCAGGCTATACAATACAACCCTCAGCTAAAGACACAAAAACGCAAAACAAATAAAAATTAAACACAATTCACTTAAAAGGAAAACAAACAAAATGGTGCCTAGAAGCCACATGGTAGCTTATAGCACATGGCTTTGCACACATAAAGGAGTCTAGAAACAAGATGGCAGCTTATACCACATGGCTTTGCACACACAAAGGAATACAAAATGGAGTCTAGAAACAAGATGGCAGCTTATACCACATGGCTTTGCACACACAAAGGAAAATTGGAGCAGCTTCCCCTGTAGGAAGGCCCACAGGTCTTCAAAATGGCCGCCGATCCACATGGTGACTACAAAAGCCAGACCACAACAAAATGGCGCATTTTCCCGCCAAAACTAAAAATTTCTCCCCACAAAATTACACATTTGAGATACTAAATGAACACTTAGGCAAGCATTGAAAAAAGTTTTAGAGTTACGAAAAAGCACAACATAGGAACACATGCTATCCAATGAAACAACCAAGCCACATAACCCACAATTACACAGCTGAAACATACCCTCTCTTCTCAAACTCAGTTCACATCAGCTTTCACAGGAACAAGACATTGAGAAATACAGACAGTGAATGCTTGCATGTTCTTTTCATCTCAAAACAAAACCTTTCTATTGTCCACAGGGAGCAGCCAACTTTTCACCATTGTAAAATGCTTGTCCCTCCCTTCCACAGGCCGCATGCCCATTTGAAAATGCAGCAGCCATCTTCAAACTAAAAGCTTTCCTATACAACTATCAAAGTCCACTAACCATCTGTGTCTTGAGACAATTAAACACTCTACAAAACTCATGTAATCTACTTGTCCCATACATAAGTAATAATTACAATTCATCCATTTCTCACATGCATTACAAACTTGCTACACAGCATCAGTCACACCCACATTGCAGACTGCAAATAATCCCAATTCATACATTTCTATTTCTCATATACTTTTTACACAACATACAGTTACTTACACAGCACACAGTCTCCTTACACAAACATTCGAGATACAAATCACACACACACACGCGCAGGCACACACCAGACATACGATCAAACTTCCAGCATTATTTCAAAAGGCGAAAAATTTGTTCTTTTCGCAAAGCAGACCCTCCCCAACACATCTTAATGATCCGATTGTGAAGGAGGTTCTGTTCACTCCTACGAATCTGGCTTGCCATTCTGTTACCGAAATTTGGCTGCACACAGAACACACAGCCAAATCTCCTGTTTCTAATAATAATAACAATTTCGTCTAATGATATAAATGCATCTCACCTTCTGATCGTATGCCATCCTCTGCCGTAGCCCATCCTCTGGTGTGTGCCCCATTACCCACAAACAGACATCACCTCCTTCTTACATTCTCATTCCAGCAAGACTGTCAGGGAAATGGCCGTAGGAGAACTGGCACCAACAGCAGGAGAAGGACTTTAGGACCCAGCATCTCTGGCAGGAGAAGGGCTCTAGGACCCAGTATCTCTACCAGCAGGTCACATGGGCCTATATAAGGAAGTCTGCTGGTGTCTGTGGTTGCTGGTTTGTCAATCTTCCTGTGTTCCTGAGCCTCTGTGAAAATTACTGTTTGGATTCCTGTTGTGACCTGGCTTGTTCCTGACCTGTCTGATCTGCTCTCCTGGTTTGACCCCCTGGCTTGCTTTACCGACTTGTCTTCTCCTGTACCTGATCCCGGCTTGTATAACGGACTTTGCTACAGTTACCTGTTCCTGCCTGCTTCCTGATACTAGACATTTGGCTTGTCCCCGTTTCTGCAACCTGCCTCCTCCTTTTGCTGGATTTACTGTGTTTGACCCCTGGCCTGGATTTCACTACTGTTCCGTGTGCACACCTTGCCAAGTATTACCGAGGATTCTTATAGACTTTAGCCCAGCTGTAATTCCTGTACCACCCGGTGCACATCAGCTCTTCTCTCCGGAATCCATCTGGCAACCTGTGCTTCTCTGGGCACTACACCCTCTGTACCCAACTTCAGGGGTGTACTGCACTCAGCCGCAAGGGAAGCCCTCTCGGCATTTCGGCCTCCAACCAGGTACGTGACAGTACAAACCAGCCATGACCGAGGCCGACGGAGGTGCTTCCTTGCTCAAGATGATGTGTCAACAAGTCACCACCCTTACGCAAGCCGTTCAGAAGCTCCAGAATGGCTACTTCCAGTTGGAGGATCGGCTGCAGCATTTGCCTGTTGCTCCAGCCTTGGTGGACTCCAGTTCTTCCTCCTCTAACACGGCTCCAGTGTCCTTGCCTCCTCCTGAACCACGGGTACCTACACCCGAACAATTCTCCGGTGACCGTAAAAAGTTCAGGGCCTTCAAGAATGCCTGCCTACTGTACCTGGCCCTCCAACCTAAAACTTTTGCTTCTGAGTTTGTGAAAGTAGGATTCACCATTTCTTTATTATCTGAGGAACCCCAAGCCTGGGCTCATAACCTGCTGGAACAAAAAGACTCTGCTTTGAATACTATGGACATTTTCTTTGAGGCCATGACTCTGTTGTACGATGACCCCCAGCATGCGGCCTCCGCTGAATCTGCCTTAGTTGCCCTACGGCAAGGAAAACGCCCAGTGGAAGATTATACCGTGGATTTCCGCAGATGGTCCTCCGACACAAGCTGGAATGAGGCAGCACTCAGGTTCCAGTACCGCCAAGGACTGTCTGAGATCCTTAAGGATGAACTGGCTCGAGTTGCTATTCCCAACACTCTTGATGGACTTATTCACCTAGCCATTCAGCTTGACAGGCGCCTGCGGGAGCGGCGGTCGGAACGTGCTCAATCCTTCCAGCCTACACGGATGCTACCCAAGTTTTCTCCTGTTGCTGCACCCACATCTGTTTGCCCTGCAATCCCAGAAAGGGATCCAAAGCAAGTTGGCCTGGCCCGTTCCTCCCTTACTATTGAGGAGAGACAACGCTGCCAGCAGGCCAATCTCTGCCTGTACTGCGGAGGGGCTGGACATTTTTTACGCAGCTGCCCCATAAGACCCAGTAAGGTCTACCCACCAAGTTCCACATATCTCCAAGTCTCTGGATCCTGCCATTCTTACCTTGTTCTTCCCATCTCCTTACAAGTGGCAGAGAGGGAGATCCGGCTACAAGCAATCATTGATTCAAGGGCATGTAGTTGTTTTATGGACTTATCTCTGGCTAAAAAACTTGGTGTGCCCCTCTGTAAAAAAAAGCAAAGACTTGAGGTTCTTTTGGCCGATGGTTCCCAGCCCAGTTCTGGACTTGTCACCCAGGAAACCATGCCCATCTTCACTACTACAGATACCGGCCATCAAGAATTTGTCCGCTTTGAAGTCCTATGTTCCCCCATGTTTCCCATCATCCTGGGAATTCCATGGCTGCAGGCACATAACCCGCAAATCAACTGGGCCAAGAAGGAAATCTCACTTTCTTCAGCATATTGCCTGCAGCATTGCTTTACTCCCAGCTCCAGTAAGCCTGTTAGCTGTCTGGCAGTGCAACCTGCTCTCAGTAATCTCCAGCTTGTTCCTCCAGCTTATCATGAGGTTATAGACATTTTCGACAAGAAAAAGGCCGATGTCCTCCCACCTCACCGGCCTTATGACTGTCCTATTGAACTGCTCCCGGGGGCCGTTATCCAGTTTGGACGAATCTTCCCCCTATCTGAAATTGAGCTCGAGACCCTACGAGTTTATATTCACGAGAACCTCTTCTTCTCCTGCTGGGGCGGGTATATTCTTTGTGGAGAAGAAGGATGGCACGTTGCGGCCGTGTGTAGACTACAGAGAAATAAATAAGATTACTGTAAAGAACAGATACCGACTCCCTCTCGTTCCTGAACTCTTTCAAAGGCTCCAAACCGCCCGGATTTTCACTAAATTGGATCTGAGGGGCGCTTATAACCTTGTCCGCATACGCCAGGGTGATGAGTAGAAAACAGCATTTTGGACGCGGTTCGGCCACTTCAACTACCTTGTGATGCCATTCAGGTTATGCAACGCCCCAACCACGTTCCAGCATCTAGTGAACGACATTTTTCGGGAATTCCTTGATTAATTTGTAATCGTATACCTCGATGATATCCTCATCTTCTCTGCCTCTTTGGAGCTTCATCGAATTCACGTAAAAAAGATCCTCTCAACCTTGAGAAAACATGGACTATATGTCAAGGCAGACAAATGTGTTTTTTGAAAAAACATCTATTCAATTCCTGGGTCTCATCATCTCCACAGAAGGAATTGCAATGGACCCAAAGAAGGTGTAAGCAATACTAGACTGGCCAGCTCCTTCGGATAAGAAAGGTGTTCATCGCTTTGTGGGGTTCTCCAACTTCTACAGGAGGTTTGTGAAGGATTTCTCCACCACCATGGCACCCATCACTCAGTTGACCCACCAGAAGGTCCGGTTCCAGTGGTCTCCAGAAGCCCAGAGAGCCTTTGACAAATTAAAGAAGCTGTTCACTTCCGCACCAATCCTACAGCACCCAGATCCGACCCTGCCTTACGTGTTGGAAGTGGATGCCTCTGAAGTAGCTACAGGGGCAATCCTGTCCCAATGGCAGGGACCTAAGGCTCTTCTTCACCCTGTAGCCTTTTTCTCTCGAAAAATGGGCCCACCAGAGAGAAATTATGATGTGGGAGATAGAGAACTTCTGGCCATTAAATCTGCCTTAGAAGAATGGAGGTACTTATTGGAGGGTGCCGCTCATCCCATTATGATTTTAACAGACCATAAGAACCTGGAGTACCTCAGGACAGCCAAACATTTAAGACCCCGGCAAGCCCCTGGGCTCTGTTCTTCTCCAGGTTCAATTTCCATCTTACATATCGGCCAGGTTCCAAGAATGGGAAGGCAAATGCACTCTCCCGAATGTTTCCGGACACCCCTGAAACGACAGAGCCAAGTACGATCCTATCCACCCAGAATTTTTTGCTTATCCAACCTGACTTAAAGACCTTAATCAAGCAAGCCTCAACCCAGTGCTCTGGATCAGAAGTGTCCTCACTGAGAAACCAAGATGGATTTCTGTGGCACCAGGATAAATTTTTTGTTCCCCAGCCAGTCAGACTCCAAGTTCTAAAAATGTCACATGACCATAAACTTGCCAGGCATTTTGGAATATGAAGAACCACTGAACTTGTTCAGCGCTCATTTTGGTGGGCCAGCCTAAGACAGGACTGCAGAAAGTATGTGAACTCTTGCACCATTTGCCAGTGCAACAAGGGTTCCTATGCCAAGCCATGGGGACTTTTGAGGCCATTACCCATTCCTGAACAACCCTGGAAAGCAATATCCATGGACTTTATAGTAGACCTGCCCCCCTCTGGGGGGATGCACCACCATCATGGTGGTGGTAGACCGCCTTTCCAAAATGGCACACTTCCTTCCGATGATTGGCACACCCTTCGCTTCGGACACAGCAAACATGTTCATTAAAGAGATTGTCAGATTACATGGATCTCCCTTCTTCCCTGTGCTGAGTTTGCATATAATAACTCTTTGCATGCAGCAATCAATCAGTCCCCTTTCTGGGCGAACTATGGATTCCATCCCTCCTTCCTTCCAAATACTATACCTGAAACATCTGCTCCCGCTGTCCAGGATCGATTAAGGTTCATTCAATCCAACTACAAGTTGCTTCAGGAGGCCATGCGAAAAGCCCAAGAGGACTATAAAAAGTTCCATGATAAAAGAAGAAGAGGGAATCCTGTCTTTAAGATTGGGGACAGGGTATGGCTTTCTTCAGTAAACCTCAAGCTCTCACGTCCCTCCCGGAAGCTTGGACCCAAATTCATCGGTCCATTTGAAATCAAAAGAGAGATAAATCCGGTAGCTTTCGAGCTGGCACTACCCAATACTTACAAGATCCATCCAGTGTTCCACATCTCCCTGCTTAAACCAGCTGTATCCAGTCCCTTCCCTGGAAGAGAAGAGCCACCTCCACCTCCAGTCTTGGTAGAAGGAGAAACAGAATTTGAGGTCGAAGCCATTATGGATTGTCGGAGGAGGGGTAGGCAAGTCCAGTATCTAATCAAATGGAGGGGGTATCCTGCCGAAGACAATTCCTGGGAGCCTGCAAACAATGGGCATGCTCCTAGACTTTTGCGGGACTTTCACAGCAGACATCCCGAAGCATTGGCCCGTGGGGGCATCCGGAGGCTGCCCCTTGGGGGGGCACTGTCAGGGAAATGGCCATAGGAGAACTGGCACCAACAGCAGGAGAAGGACTTTAGGACCCAGCATCTCTGGCAGGAGAAGGGCTCTAGGACCCAGTATCTCTACCAGCAAGTCACATGGGCCTATATAAGGAAGTCTGCTGGTGTCTGCGGGTGCTGGTTTGTCAGTCTTCCTGTGTTCCTGAGCCTCTGTGCAAATTACTGTTTGGATTCCTGTTGTGACCCAGCTTGTTCCTGACCTGTCTGATCTGCTCTCCTGGTTTGACCCCCTGGCTTGCTTTACTGACTTGTCTTCTCCTGTACCTGATCCCGGCTTGTATAACGAACTTTCCTACAGTTACCTGTTCCTGCCTGCTTCCTGATACTAGACCTTTGGCTTGTCCCCGTTTCTGCAACCTGCCTCCTCCTCTTGCTGGATTTACTGTGTTTGACCCCTGGCCTGGATTTCACTACTGTTCCGTGTGCACACCTTGCCAAGTATTAGCGAGGATTCTTATAGACTTTAGCCCAGCTGTGTTTCCTGTACCACCCGGTGCCCATCAGCTCTTCTCTCCGGAATCCATCTGGCAACCTGTGCTTCTCTGGGCACTACACCCTCTGTACCCAACTTCAGGGGTGTACTGCACTCAGCCACAAGGGGAGCCCTCTCGGCATTTCGGCCTCCAACCAGGTACGTGACAAAGACTGAATACCACAGCCCTCAGTCTGCCTCTTTTATTCAAAGACAACAAAAGCAATCACAAACAGGAAGCCCTGGCCCCAACAGCCAATCGTTTCCTTCACAGGATATGACCTCACAGGATATGACCTCACAGGATATGACCAAACAAGGATATGACCATATAAGGATTTAACAACACAACAAAATACAACCAAATGACAATGACCACAGTTCCTCATGGATGGGAGATTATCTGCAGGTGTACTTCATGGCACTCCAAATATGTTGATCAGGCATACCGGGGTGACAAGAGCAAACAACCGCTAAACCGATAATGTCTTTGCAGAGTGAACACATCCCCACCAGACGATCGTTCTGTGCATTGCACAGGGGCCCTTTGCTGGCGGACATGTCTTCTCTCCGCAAACACCTCTCTCCAAACACCAGGAAGTTTTCCACTACCTGACAGGTCTCAACCAGCATCAGTCTGCCCCAGTCAGCTCTTTAGAGCGGGCTGCGAGAGAAGAGACACTGGGAGACTCTTATGACAATACATTAATATAAAATTTTCCACAACATAAACGCACATGTGAATGTGCACAGATTAAAAAGTTTGCTAATCAACAATGTGTGGCTTCTTCTTTCAATGCTCAATACCAGTTTTGTAAGTAATTTTGTGTTTACAGTGACAATGGGGCTTATTTACTAAAGGAAAATCTACTTGGCACTACAAGTGCACTAGGAGAACCTAGGAAACAGCCAAAAAGAAAAGCAAGCAATAAATATATTTCGAGATTTTATCTGATCATTATTTTTTCATTAATAAAAAATCAGACATTGTCTGGCATTGCAATGGCCCCCTTACCCATAAAATAATTAACATATTTCTCCCTAACTTCACGGGCACTTTGGGGGGCCAAGCCAGTACGGCCAGTATCCAGGCCCATCAGAGGATTGTCTGTAAGTCCGGCCTCAGGCCCAACTGATGTAATATAATTTCTTGCATTTTTTTCTTAAAAAATTGTGCAGGATGCAGCATGCTAGGACAATATGATTAAGTTTATATTCTGCCAAATGGATTGCTGTCAGAAACAGGCTGAACCAGCTGGCCATTATCCCGAAAGCATTCTCCACAACTCTTCTTGCTCTGGCCAGCCGGTAGTTAAAAACCCTCCTCTCCGGGGTGATGGGGGAATGGCCTCATCAGGTGCTCGCCCAAACTGAAGGCTTCATCTGCAATGAAGACAAAGGGGAGTCCTTCCATGTTATCCGCATCAGGTGGCAATCCCAGGCCACCACTCTGGAGACGCTGGTAGAACTCCGTCTGGGCGAAGCCATTCTTCCCCACATCCACATACAGAAATTCATATTGTGTAGACACCAACGCCATTAACACGATACTATGGAACCCTTTATAATTAAAATAGTATGACCCCGAATGGGGTGATGGCACGATGTGGACGTGCTTCCCATCTATAGCCCCTCCACAGTTGGGAAAGTCCCAACGGGTGGCAAAATGGGATGCCACAGTCTGCCATTCCTGTGGCGTTGAAGGAAACTGGGGAGTGAAACGAGAATAAAAAATATAAGTACTTTTGCACATAACATTGCAAGCAGATTACACAAAAACCATTCTTATCCAACATCAGTATAACATTTATTTTAATTATTATTTAAAGAATAAAATATAAGGCCCACTTATCAGATTCCTCACCCCCTCTGAAGGCCCATTGATAAAATTTAGGGGGGGGGCTTATAAATTAATTTAAGGACACATAGACCTTTTTGAAACATTTTAAGGGGGTGTTTAGGGTAAACCGTAAAGCACTACAATGGAGTTGACAAAATACATTGTTAAGTGACTAGACTAGGTGGATATGGGCCCAGCATAATAGTAAAGGCAAATATGCATGAAGGACAAAAAAGGAGCATTAAAAGATTACAGCATGCATGAGAACAAAGGGGACATTCACAGCATATTGCAATTATGGTAATTATGGATAATGATCCCCAGAGCCTCGGAGGAGATGCCTGTCGAGAACTTGAGGTCCTGCAGGCTTCTTCCACTCGCCAAGTACCGCAACGTGGCGACTAGCCTCTGCTCCAGAGTGATGGCTTGCCTCATGCAGGTATCATGCCTGCTGATATAAGGGGTCAGCAAAGCCAACAAAATGTGAAAAATGGGGTCCGTCATCCTGTGAAAGTCCCTGAAATCGTCAGGATTATTCTCACGGATCTCACAAAGCAAAGGCATGTGAGAGAATTGGTCACGCTGGAGCAACCAATTCTTGGTCCATGAACTCCTCCACACCCTATTCATGGACTGGGCTTGGGTCGAAGAATTAACTACAACACCAAGCCCAAGCAAAGCACGAACTCTACGACGAGTATGTACACGCAACATGGCTTCAAAACGGTCAGCTGGAAAATCAGCAACGAGCGGACAAGAACACACTGAATAAACCAATGCGAACTGACTACACGCACTGAAAAGCAGATACAAACCCCACAAGCACAAACTGAACAACAGTTAAATGATCTGAAAAAACACGAGTCTGAAAAGCGTGAATCGTCTCTCACCAAACTTCTACTAACACGAGGTAAACACGAGATTAGCAGAAGGAGCCCAATGGGTGGCGCACTTGCAATTGAACTTCCGTTAAATAGTCTCGTCAGACCTGGTGTACGTCACCGCGTTCTAGACGGTCAGACTTTGGTGTGATCGTGTGTAGGCAAGTCCGTTTCAGTGGAACTCCGTCGGAACTCTGTCAAAAAGTCCTTTGGGGTTGAGTCCGACGAAAAGTCCGCTTGTGTGTACAGGGCATTAGAAGCTTATGTCACACATCACCCACTCTTCTAACCACTTGAAGACAAACCCCTTTCTGACACTTTTTGTTTACATGAAAAAATATTATTTTTAGCAAGAAAATTACTTTGAACCCCCAAACATTATATATTTTTTTAAAGCAAAGGCCCTACAGATTAAAATGGTGGGTGTTGCAATTTTTTTTTGAAAAAACACACTTTTTTTAATTTTACTGCACTAAAACACACTGTATTGCCCAAATGTTTGATGAAATAAAAAAGATGATCTTATGCCGAGTACATGGATACCAAACATGACATGCTTTAAAATTGCGCACAAACGTGCAGCGGCGATAAACTACATACATTTTTAGAAGCCTTTACAGGTTACTATTTTAGATTTACAGAGGAGATCTACTGCTAAAATTACTGCCCTCAATTGCTGTTTAGATATGACAGTAGACCGACGCTTGCGTTCGCTTTTGCACATGAGCACGGGGGGACAGGGGTGCTTTTTTTTATATTATTTACTTTACTTTTTTATTATATTTTTAAACTGTTCCTTTCATTTTTTTTTGTTATAATTTTTATTGTTGAAGGGAATCAAACGTTATTCCTGTATACCTGACAAGACCAGCTAGGTATAATCATAGCAATTACCACACTCACAAGACCCTCTCAGTACTGAGGAGATAGCTTCTTGGTAAACACAAGAAGAGATGATGCAGAGTCTAAACGATCAAAGCTATCTGATTTAATTCTGGGAGGGTATACAATTTATATACGTTATCATTAACCATTCATTGCATGGAACATGGGAGTGATTTAATACAGGGGTGTACATTTCATATCATTACATATTATTACATATCATTAATACTCAAATGCCCAACCCCTTAAACATGGCTGACATAGCAACTACAGTAACCATGCCATCTGCTTCCATGACTCATAGTCATGCCTTTGGTGTTCCCCTTTACACAGAAAAATGTCCCAGACACCACAGAAGCTTTATATAGAAAGCTTTATTTAACAAGGGGACCCCCAGATCCCGCCCCCTGTGTGAAATGGTAATGGGGTACAAATGGGGTACCGCTCTCTTAGGTTGCTGCCTAGTTGTATGTATGACATACAACTAGGCAGCAACCTAAGAGAGCGGTGCACTCCCAGATCCTCCTGTTTTCTATTGTGTGAACTGCAGCCCATACAAGCTACCCTTCTTACCTACAATTACCTGATGTGACATACATTTGGGAGGCCCCTGCTCCTGTTTGCTGCCCATCCGACTCCTTTTCAGATACATCTTTGCCTTTGATCGCTTTCAGCGATCCATTGACTAAGTTCACTATTGTGAGCATTCTTCCTTTTCTTCATATTTATTTGAACCTCTAGCTCCTGAAGAAGCGTTCTTTGTCAACGTGAAACATGTAGAGCAATTAGAGATTACACCACCTTGGAACACCAGACCTGCAGTGCTCTCTCAAATCCAACTCTACAGGGGAAGTGTACCCGTTCTTTTACCCGGAACTATGGTTTAAATTGTCTATATATAGTTATAGAGAATCATATAGGAGACTGCAGGATAGGATCCATAATGGTGTATATAACTGAGTTGTATGCCTATATCAGATGTGTTTTTAAATTCTCATGTCTATTCCCTGTGTTTTTGTATGCTATTAATAAAATTTAACTTTTTTATATATTTTTTGTAGTCCATTATAGTTGTGTCCTTAAAGTCCCATTAAACTTTTTTTTGCATTGATACATGTCCCCTGGGGGAGGACCCAGGTCCCCAAACACTTTTTATGACAATAACTTGCATATTAACCCTTAAAATTAGCACTTTTGATTATTCATGTTCGTGTCCCATAGAATGGTGCTCGCGTGTTCGAACAAATCTTAATCAAATTAAACACAATACAACCACTTTCTCATTCCACATTCATTTGGCCAATCCATTCACTCTCCATTTTTTCATATTTTACCTTTGAACACCTTTAAACACCTTTTAAAACCTTAATATTTTTCTCTAGTGCATAGAATTACACAACCTTAAAGTCACTTCCTTTTTCTTTACCAACCACCATTCATCTGGCATAGCGCCCAGAATATATAACTTCCTCATTCTGTTATTAGAAAAGGAACACATTTAACTTCAATAATATAAGGATAGGCAACTACAACTAAAACAGTCCTTAAAGTCAGACTCTAACCAAAATAATCAAGATACCCTATACAGAAATTGAAATGCTACTTTTAAAAATTTGTATCTGATCAGATTCCTCCAAAAAAACATTTGGTACCAGCGCATACAGTCAGGTCCATAAATATTGGGACGTTGCCACAATTCTAACCTTTTTGGCTCTGTCATGGACATACTGCGCATGACTCTGCAACTGGCCACGGACGCATGGGTCCATTGGGATATGTTCCAGTCCACAGGCATTGTCCACAGGCATTCAGCAGTGAAGAGACACACGCCAATGTGCATGCGCGTGAGCAGATCGCGGACGCGTGCACAGTAACACAGCTTTGGCGCCCAGTGATCTTTAAAAGGGGCCTCTTCAGAATGCATCCTTGCTGTCTGATCTGCAGCTCATCCTGTACCCGATCCTGAACCTGCATCTGCTCCAGTGTTACCCGGCTTTTCCTGACCTCGCTGCTGTCTCCAGTCCTGACCCCTTGGCTTGCCTTTGACCTGCTCTGTGTTCCTGTTTGTCTGATCTCCCGTTGCTGATCCTGCCTGAACTTTCACCATTCTCTGCCTGCTGCTTCTGTCTCATTGATCCGCTGCTGTGACCTGGCTTTTCTGACCCTGCATCTGCCTGCTGTCCCGCATCTGTGCGCACCTGCCTACAAGTCCTGCATCCGTGCGCACCTGCCTACAAGTCCTGCATCCGTGCGCATCTGCCTACAAGTCCTGCATCTGTGCGCACCTGCCTACAAGTCCTGCATCCATGCGCATCTGTCTGCAAGTCCTGCATCCGTGCGCATCTGTCTGCAAGTCCTTCATCCGTGCGCACCTTCCTGTGGACATCATCTCCAGCCAAGCAAACCCCGCAGGCTCTCCTACCCCGCTGTACTCCAAGGGTCACTTTACCCATTCCAGTGATCCCAGAACCAGAGCCGTACAAGAGGTCTCCCTCTGCACGTCAGGCTCACCTCCCAGGTTTGCGTCAGGCTTTATACACCACCACAATGGATTTGAAATGAAACAAACAAGATGTCCTTTAACTGCAGACTTTCAGCTTTATTTTGAGGGTATTTACATCCAAATCAGGTGAACGGTGTAGGAATTACAACAGTTTGTATATGTGCCTCCCACTTTTTAAGGGACCAAAATTAATGGGACAGATTAACAATCATCCATCAAACTTTTACTTTTTAAGACTTGGTTGCAAATCCTTTGCAGTCAATTACAGCCTGAAGTCTGGAACGCATAGACATCACTAGATGCTGGGTTTCATCCCTGGTGATACTCTGCCAGGCCTCTACTGCAACTGTCTTCAGTTCCTGCTTGTTCTTGGGGCATTTTCCCTTCAGTTTTGTCTTCAGCAAGTGAAATGCATGCTCAATCGGATTCAGGTTAGGTGATTGACTTGGCCATTGCATAACTTTCCACTTCTTTCCCTTAAAAAACTCTTTGGTTGCCTTCGCAGTATGCTTCAGGTCATTGTCCATGTGCACTGTGAAGCGCCGTCCAACGAGTTCTGAAGCATTTTGCTAAATATGAGCAGATAATATTGCCTGAAACACTTTAGAATTCATCCTGCTGCTTTTGTCAGCAGTCACATCATCAATAAATACAAGAGTTGGCAGCCATACATGCCCACGCCATGACACTACCACCACCATGCTTCACTGATTAGGTGGTATGGTTTGGATCATGAGCAGTTCCTTTCCTTCTCCATACTCTTCTCTTCCCATCACTCTGGTACAAGTTGATCTTGGTCTCATCTGTCCATGGGATGTTGTTTCAGAACTGTGAAGGCTTTTTTAGATGTTGTTTGGCAAACTCTATTCTGGCCTTCCTGTTTTTGAGGTTCACCAATGGTTTACATCTTGTGGTGAACCCTCTGTATTCACTCTGGTGAAGTCTTCTCTTGATTGTTGACTTTGACACACATACACCTACCTCCTGGAGAGTGTTCTTGATCTGGCCAACTGTTGTGAAGGGTGTTTTCTTCACCAGGGAAAGAATTCTTCGGTCATCCACCACAGTTGTTTTCCGTGGTCTGCCGGGTCTTTTGGTGTTGCTGAGCTCACCGGTGCATTCTTTCTTTTTAAGGATGTTCCAAACAGTTGATTTGGCCACACCTAATATTTTTGCTATCTCTCTGATGGGTTTGTTTTGTTTTTTCAGCCTAATGATGGCTTGCTTCACTGATAGTGACAGCTCTTTGGATCTCATATTGAGAGTTGACAACAACTGATTCCAAATGCAAATAGCACACTTGAAATGAACTCTGGACCTTTTTATCTGCTCCTTGTAAATGGGATAATGAGGGAATAACACACACCTGGCCATGGAACAGCTGAGCAGCCACCTAGGAATCAGCCCTCACCACCTTCTGTACCTGTGCCTGTTGCTGAACAGTGATCTGCACTGATCTGCACATTTTACCGACCCACCTGTACCGACTCATTATAACTTCAGCAAACAACAATCAACAAACAAACAAACAGGGTAAGTCTACACAAAAAAATCCTTATTTTAACAACACCTTTTATCTGATAATCCAAATTTTTAAACCTGGCCGTGACACTTTAACTTCCTTATTTTAACCACTTGCCAACCGCCCTATAGCCAAATGACGGCTGCAGGGCGGCTGGATAACTCTGGGATCACGTCATATGACGTGATTGCAGAAAACTGCTCCCGCGCGCCCCCTGGGGCGCGCACACGGGAACATCCGTGACCGCCGGGTCCTCTGGTCCGCTGATCGCGGCCGTTTACCATGTGATCGCTCCGTCAAATGACGGAGCGATCACATGTAAACAAACCGGCGTCATGTCATGACGCCGGTTCCTCCCTCCCTTCTCTGTACCGATCGGTACAGAGGGGGAGAGATCGGATGTGAGCCGCGCTGTGGGCTGGATGTGTAGTGCCCACAGCGCAGCTCAGTGACATGTCCAGTCACATCGATCCATCCATGCTCAGCCATCCCCCCTATAACCCTGTGCAATACTCTGCAACCCTGTGCAAAACTCTGCAACCCTGTGCAAAACTCTGCAACCCTGTGCAAAACTCTGCAACCCTGTGCAATACTCTGCAACCCTGTGCAATACTCTGCAATGATCCTGTGCAACCCTGTGCAATACTCTGCAACCCTGTGCAATACTCTGCAATGATCCTGTGCAACCCTGTGCAATACTCTGCAACCCTGTGCAATACTCTGCAACCCTGTGCAATACTCTGCAATGATCCTGTGCAACCCTGTGCAATACTCTGCAACCCTGTGCAATACTCTGCAATGATCCTGTGCAATACTCTGCAATGATCCTGTGCAATACTCTGCAACCCTGTGCAATACTCTGCAATGATCCTGTGCAACCCTGTGCACTACTCTGCAATGATCCTGTGCAACCCTGTGCAATACTCCGCCATGCCCCGCCATACTCCGCCATGCCCCGCCATACTTCGCCATGCCCCGCCATACTCCGCCATACTCCGCCATACCCCGCCATGCTCCGCCATGCTCCGCCATGCCCTGCCATACCCCGCCATACTCCGCCATACCCCGCCATACTCCGCCATGCTCCGCCATGCCCTGCCATACTCCGCCATGCCCCGCCATACTCCGCCATACCCCGCCATACCCCGTCATACTCCGCCATGCCCCGCCATGCTCCACCATGCCCCGCCATGCCCCGCCATACTCCGCCATGCCCCGCCATATTCCGCCATGCCCTGCCATACTCCGCCATACTCCGCCATACCCGCCATGCTCCGCCATGCCCCGCCATACCCCGCCATACTCCGCCATGCTCCGCCATGCCCCGCCATACCCCGCCATGCCCCGCCATACTCCGCCATACCCCGCCATACTCCGCCATACCCCGCCATGCTCCGCCATACCCCGCCATACCCCGCCATGCTCCGCCATGCCCCGCCATGCCCCGCCATACTCCGCCATACCCCGCCATACTCCGCCATACCCCACCATGCTCCGCCATGCCCCGCCATGCCCCGCCATACTCCACAATACCCCGCCATACTCCGCCATGCCCTGCCATACCCCGCGATACCCAGCCATGCTCAGCCATACTTTGCCATGCTCGGCTGTACTCGGCCTCTGTATGTGGCCAGGCTGTGGAAGTCTCACACATGTGGTATCACCGCACTCAGGAGGAGCAGGAGAATCTATTTTGGGGTGTCATTTTTGGTATGTCGTCATACGACGTCCTTGACTTTGTGCGGGGATATCTTAAAGATGGGTGCAGCTACAGGCGTCATTCAGATATCATCTTTTTCAGCCGGCGATTCCCTACACCATAAGAATGATCATAGCGGCTGTTCCACTGCTTGATCATTCTTACGGGAGGCGAGAGGGGACGCCCCCCCCCCTCTCGCCGCCCTCAGGTGCTTCTACCGACTCACCGCTACGATCGAAGCCAGGATACATTTTTTTTTTTTTCAGGCTTCCCAGCCTAGAGGTGAGATGTGGGGTCTTATTGACCCCATATCTCACTGTAAAGAGGACCTGTCATGCCATATTCCTATTACAGGGGATGTTTACATTCCTTGTAATAGAAATAAAAGTGATCAAAAAATTTATTTTTTGGAAAAAAGCCTCAAACTAAAATAAATAACGTAAAATGAACAATAAAAAAAAAAAAAAAAAAAAAAAAAATTCCCTGTGTCCCCGTGTGCTCGCAGTCAGAAGCGAACGCATACGTAAGTTGCGCCCACATATGAAAATGGTGTTCAAACCACACATGTGAGGTATTGCTGCGATCGGTAGAGCGAGAGCAATAATTTTGGCCCTAGACCTCCTCTGTAACTCACAACATGTAACCAGTAAAATTTTTTAAAGCGTCTCCTATGGGGATTTTTAAGCAGCGAAGTTTGGCGCCATTCCACGAGCGTGTGCAATTTTGAAGGGTGACATGTTAGGTATCTATTTACTCGGCATAACTTCATTATTCACATTATGTAAAAACATTGGGCTAACTTTACTGTTTTGTTTTTTTTGAAAGCACAAAACTGTTTTTTTTTTTCAAACAAAACGTGTTTGAAAAATTGCTGCGCAAATACAGTGCGAGATAAAAAGTTGCAACGACCGCCATTGTATTCTCTAGGGTCTTTGCTAAAAAAAATATATATAATGTTTTGGGGTTCTATGTAATTTTCTAGCAAATAAATGATGATTTTTACATGTAGGAGAGAAATGTCAGAATTGGCCTGGGTGCTCCAGAACGCCTGAAGGTGCTCCCCTGCATGTTGGGCCTCTGTATGTGGCCACGCTGTGTAAAAGTCTCACACATGTGGTATCACCGTACTCGGGAGTAATAGCAGAATATGTTTTGGGGTGTAATTTGTGGTATGCATATGCGGTGTGTGAGAAATAACCTGCTAATATGACAATTTTGTGAAAAAAAAAAAAGAAAAAAAAAATCTTGATTTTGCAAAGAATTGTGGGAAAAAATGACAACTTCAAAAAACTCATCGTGCATCTTTCTAAATACCTTGGAATGTCTTCTTTCCAAAAAGGGGTCATTTGGGGGGTATTTGTACTTTTCTGGCATGTTAAGGTCTCAAGAACTTTTCAGAGATTGGCACCATAGCTTGTGGACTCTATAACTTTCACAAAGACCAAATAATATACACCTATTTGGGTTATTTTTACCAAAGATATGTAGCGGTATACATTTTGGCCAAAATATATGAAGAAAAAATTACTAATTTGCAAAATTTTATAACAGAAACGAAGAAAAATGCATTTTTTTACAAAATTTTCGGTCTTTTTCCTTTTATAGCGCAAAAAATAAAGAACCCAGCGGTGATTAAATACCACCAAAAGAAAGCTCTATTTGTGTGAAAAAAAGGACAAAAAATTCATTTGGGTACAGTGTTGCATGACTGAGTAATTGTCATTCAAAGTGTGAGAGCACCAAAAGCTGAAAATTGGTCTGGTTAGGAAGGGGGTTTAAGTGCCCAGTGGTCAAGTGGTTAAACAAAACTCCTTCTGTGTTAATTTCCTTAACTGCCCAAAACCTCCTGTCTCGACTGTCCTTTAAAATCGTTCCTCAAATATACTTCATGATCAATAAATACATGAAATGTCCCAACATTCAACATCCCCTTTAAATCTCAAATAGCTCTGACTGCTAACTTCCCGTTTTTTAAAAGTACTTTTCTTCACTTTTTTTTTCTTTCTCTATGTGTCAGTTTTAAAACAGCTCGTGTCAGTTTATCTAAAAAGAAAAATGCATTGAAAAAAACCTTGTATAATGCAAACCTTCTTTAATAAATAACTCAAATCTCTCTTTACCTTCTCAACTTAACTTGCTTTACCCTCTACAATGTAGGATGTTTTTATTAAAAAACAACTTTAAACTCACTTACTAATCTCATCACACTGTAGGACGTTCTCCGAAACATTCCCTTTTTTTATACAACAATCCCCTCCCATCTAAACACATCCCTTTTGCAAACTTCAAAATACCACTCCGATACCATTCCAAGAGTCACCAAAACATGTTAAATATTTATATGTATTCCAAACAAATTACACATTTTTTACAGAATCAAGCAATTAGAATTACAATTTTATACACAAATATTAGCAAAGGAGAGAAATCATATTGTTCATATACTATACCATTGTCTCTTCAAAGAAAACCTTAGCAAACTTATATGAACATGCATATAGCAGTACACCACTTTCACGATACCTGAACGTAACAAGGGAAATTTACTTCACTCTAATTTAATTTGCCTCTGTTGGGACATCATATAACACAGTGAAAATAGGGCTACAGGGCTGCCTTACCCCATACAGCCCCGTATCCCACACAACAGATATCTTATTACTTTTATGCAAATGCGATAGACAAGAAAAGCCAGATAGAGCAAAAGTTTGTGGATCCCGGTAGTAATTGCCTTATTAACCCTTACCTTATTCTCCTTCCCAAAAGGAGCGTAATATTACAATTTAAAACATCTTAACAGTCCCACCAAAGGACAGGCTTACCAAAAGCCAAGCTTTCTTAACAGGCATGGCCTGTCTCCCTTTTTTTTAAGAGTCTAAGGTTTTATCAGAGCTGAGGCAAGAAAAATCTTACCACAGGTGAGTCTTATCTCAAGTCCTAAATTTAAAATCTCAGCAGTGCCTCCATCTGAAAAGAATCAAATGGTATTTCTGTATACCTGACATGACCAGCTAGGTATAATCACAGCAATTACCACACTCACAAGACCCTCTCAGTACTGAGGAGATAGCTTCTTGGTGAACACAAGAAGAGATGATGCCGAGACTAAATGTTCAAAGCTAGCTGATTTAATTCTGGGCGGGTATACAATTTATATACGTTATCATTAACCAATCATTGCATGGAACATGGGAGCGATTTAATACAGGGGTGTACATTTCATATCATTACATATGATTAATACTCAAATGCTCAACCCCTTAAACATGGCTGACCTAGCAACTATAGTAACCATGCCATCTGCTTCCATGACTCAAAATCATGCCTTTGGTGTTCCCCTTTACACAGGAAAATGTCCAAGACCACTCTACACTACAGAAGCTTTATATAGAAAGGTACAGAGCAAAGATGCTGCTGTAAGCTATATTTTCTTATATGTGTGCTTTGCAAAAACTGTTACAGTCTGTCACAGTCTGAGAATACAGAACTTAAAATAACTAGCAGATTAACCCAAGTTAATCTTATATGAACTTATATAAAGATGGAGTCACTTCTGTTCAGTCATATTACTACAATTGTTATCTCAGGGAATGTAAATATCCCCTAAGATAACAATAGCTAGTGACAGGTACTCTTTTTTGAAAAAAATGGGTTCTATTAGACCCTGTTATTTCTATTAGACCCTAGACCCTCTCTCCTCTGCCCTCAAAGCATCTGACCACACCAAGATCGGTGTGATAAAATGCTTTGCCAATTTCCCAATGGCACTGTTTATATCCAGCAAAACCCAAGAAATGATTGTAGCTTCCCGTTTCCTAGGCCATAGAGATGATTGGAGCCATTCTGGTCTCTGATCAGCTCTATGTTAAGCTGACGGAACCACCAGCTGCATTCTTGGGTTCCCTGTTGGAACAGGAGAGCCTGAGAAAACCATGGAAGATGGTGGGGGATGTTCCCTCCCACTGCTTGTAAAAGCAGTCTAGAGGCTAATTAGCCACTAGGATTGCTTTTACATGAAAGCCGACCACTGGCTGAAAAGAATGATACCAAGATGATACCTAAACCTGCAGGCATCATTCTGGTATAACCACTCAAAGTCCAGCAACATACCAGTACGTTGCTGGTCCTTGTTGGGCATACATTGTAATGTTCTTTTTTTCATGCAGCCTGTGGGCTCCACAAAAAATGAGAGAGAATACCGCCCTTCATCCACCCACTTCTAAAGATGGGCATACATGCACCTTTTTTTTTTTAACTGTGGTGGTGAAATCACCTCCTACAACGTTGGAGTCACTGATTTACGTATCGTGGGAGCAAACGCTGTTGCTGTCAAGATAAATAAATCAGTGCTGCAGCTGAATGGCGTACCTGCTAAGCAAATGATAGTTAACAATAAAACAAAGTAACATTACAGTGTAACAGTAAGACTTACTAAAAAACATAGTAAAAATAAAACATTTTTAACGCAATCTGTGCCTAAAAAATATATGCCAAAACATGGGGGCAATCCGCCCCTAATGTTAGGGGCAAATCGCCCTTCCACCCCTGCCCTTATTCTTCAGCATATATGCTCTTTTTTTAAACTGTGATGGTGAAATCACCTTCTACAGCGCTGGAGTCGGTGATTTACGTATCGTGGGAGCAAACGCTGTTGCTGTCAAGATAAATAAATCAGTGCTACAGCTGAATGGCGTACCTGAAAACAAAAAAATGGTTAACAATAAAACACAGTAAACAGTCAAGTATAAAAGAATTACATACCTGAAAAGCAAACATGATAAAACATAGTAACAATAAAACACTGCATTGTAGAATAGAGTAAAAAAAGAGCAGAACAATAGAGAGAGAATAGAGAGAGAGAGAACAATAAAATGACAACTATTTTTGTTTTTTTTATTTTATGCTTTTTTGGGGGTTTTTTTAACTTTTTTTTTTTTTACACTTTTATTTGTAACTGTTGTAACGGTTTGGTTCCAGGTTCGAGTCTCCCAAAATGCGATGGCATCTTTGAAGACCCTGTGAAAGTGTGTCGTAGTCTGTTCAGTGCTGTACCCTATGCTAATACTCCACTAGGGTGTGGTAGCATTCAAAACATTCACCAATGCAAAGACCTGGATGGTCAGGACAGGAGGAACAATAATAACGGGTGTCATGCCTATATCTGCACTTTCTACAGACAAAACATTTTTTTGGAGGGGCTCGTTGGGTAGGGGTACCAGGGAGGACATATGGAAAATGCCTCTCATGCAGCCAGCTTACTGCATTTGGATTGGGAAGTTGGGCCACAGCACCGTCTGGAAACAGAAGGGCTGTGATGATCTTCTTCTGGAATTTAAGGAAGGATCCAGTTCATCCTGAAGCTTTGTATAGCTCATAAGCATTCAGCAGAGCCAATTGAAATAAGTATACAGACACTTTTTTGTAAAAGCGTCTGGCCTAACGGGCAATTAAGTACGGCACCAACAACTGGTCGTTGCGGTCCACCCCTCCCATATTAACCACATCAATACAGTGCACTTACACCCCCTTCCTGCCTAGACCAATTTTCAGCTTTCACCGCTCTCACAGTTTGAATGACAATTACTCAGTCATGCAACACTGTACCCATATGAAACTTGCATCCTTTTTTTCACACAAATAGAGCTTTTGGTGATATTTAATCACTAGAGGGTTTTTTATTTTTTGTGCTATAAATAAAAAAAGACCGTAAATTTTGTGAAAAAAATGCCTTTTTCTTTGTTTCTGTCATAAAATGTTGCTAATTAATAATTTTTCTTCATAAATTTTGGCCAAAATTTATACTGCTTCATATCTTTGGTAAAAATAACCCAAATTAGTGTATATTATTTGGTCTTTGTGAAAGTTATAGAGTCTACAAACTATGGTGCCAATCACTGAAAATTGCTCACATCTGATCAGGCCTTCAGTACATCAGGTGAATCTCATTTCTTGAGACACTAACAAGTCAGGAAAGTACAATTCCCCCCAAAATGACCCCTTTTTAGAAAGTAGACATTCCAAGGTATTAAGTAAGTAGCATGGTGAGTTTTTTTAAGTTGTATTTTTTCCCACAATTCTTTGCAAAATTAAGATTTTTTTTTTTTTTTTTACAAAATTGTCAAATTATCAGGTTATTTCTCACACACAACATATGCATACAAAAAATTACACCCCAAAATACATTCTGCTACTCTTCCCGAGTATGGCGATACCACATGTGTGAGACTTTTACACAGCCTGGCCACATACAAAGGCCCAACATTGAAGTAGCACCTTCAGGCATTCTACCAGCATAAATGACACTCATTTCTCAACCACCTATTACACTTTTGAAGGCCCTGGAGCACCAGGACAATGAAATTGCCCACAAAATTACCCCATTTTGGAAAGCAAACACCCCAACGTATAATCTATGAGGCATAATGAGTCTTTTAAAGGGTTCATTTTTTTCCAGAAGTTTTTGGAAAATGTGGGAAAAAAATGAAAACATATTTTTTTACACAAAGTTGGCCATTTATCGGGTATTTCCAACACATAGCATGTACATAGCAAAGATAACACCCCAAAATACATTCTGCTATGAAACAAATGAAAACGCATTTTTTTTTACACAAAGTTGTCAATTTATAAGATATTTCTAACACATAGCATGTAAATAGGAAAAATTACACCCCAAAATACATTCTGCTACTCTTCCCGAGTATGGCGATACCACATGTGTGAGACTTTTACACAGCCTGGCTACATACAGAGGTCCAACATTGAAGTAGTACCTTAAGGCGTTCTAGGAGCATAAATTACACATCTCATTTCATTCCTACCTATCACACTTTTGAAGGTCCTTGAGCACCAGGACAGTGGAATTAGCCACAAAATGACCCCATTTTTGGAAAGCAAATACCCCAATGTATATTCTATGGGGGCACGGGCTGCAAATAGGTACTGAGGTACTCTGATGGGCTGGAGACAGGTACTCTGGTAACTTGATGAGCTGCAGACAGGTACTCGGGTACCCTGATGGGCTGGTGACAGGTATTCAGTTACTCTGATGGGCTGGTGACAGGTACTCGGTTACTCTGATGGGCTGATGACAGGTACTCGGGTACTCTGATGGCCTGGTGACAGGTACTCGGGTACTCTGATGGCCTGGTGACAGGTACTCGGGTACTCTGATGGCCTGGTGACAGGTACTCGGGTACTCTGATGGGCTACAGATAGGTACTCGGGTACTCTGATGGGCTGGTGACTGGTATTCGGGTACTCTGAAGGGCGGTGACAGGTACTCGGGTAACTTGATGAGCTGCAGACAGGTACTCGGGTACCCTGATGGGCTGGTGACAGGTACTTAGTTACTCTGATGGGCTGGTGACAGGTACTAGGTTACTCTGATGGCCTGGTGACAGGTACTCGGGTACTCTGATGGCCTGGTGACAGGTACTCGGGTACTCTGATGGCCTGGTGACAGGTAATCGGGTACTCTGATGGCCTGGTGACAGGTACTCAGGTCCTCTAATGGGCTACAGATAGGTACTCGGGTACTCTGATGGGCTGGTGACTGGTATTCGGGTACTCTGAAGGGCGGTGATAGATACTCAGGTACTCGGTACTCATGTGGACTGTGACAGGTACTCAGGTACTCATATGGACTGTGATAGGTACTCAGGTACTCGGGTACTCATATGGACTGTGACAGGTACTCAGGTACTCAGATGGACTGTGACAGGTACTCAGGTACTCGGGTACTCAGATGAATTGTGACAGGTACTCAGGTACTTATATGAACTGTGACAGGTACTCAGGTACTTGGGTATTTAGATGAACTGTGACAGGTACTCAGGTACTCATATAGATGCAAAATACTCTTGCGCACAGGTGTATTGGCTAAATGTTCCCAAGGGTTCAAAAAGGAATATGGGTTTCGGCCTTGCTGCTCTTCAGGATGGGATTATCCTAGTAGTAATGATGTATCATTACACTCAGGTACTCAGATGGACTGTGACAGGTACTTGTGTACTCAGATGGACTGTGACAGGTACTCGGGTACTCTGATGGACTGTGACAGGTACTCGGGTACTCTGATGGACTGTGACAGGTACTCGGGTACTCTGATGGACTGTGACAGGTACTCAGGTACTCTGATGGACTGTGACAGGTACTCGGGTACTCAGATGGACTGTGACAGGTACTCGGGTACTCAGATGGACTGTGACAGGTACTTGGGTACTCTGATGGACTGTGACAGGTACTCGGGTACTCAGATGAACTGTGACAGGTACTCATATGGACTGACAGGTACTCAGTGTGTGATTGGTGTGTGATTGGCAATCAGTGTGTGATTGGTGTGCACTGTAAGCAGTAACGAGATGTTACCGCTATCTCCTTCTCACACACGATCGGTGTGTGAGGAGAAGAACCCGGTAACATCTCGTTACCGCAGTTTGTTGACATTTAGTGATCGGCTGGAAAAGGGTCACAGCCGATCATGTGGTAAACAGCCGCCGGCCAATGGCTGTTTACCAGCGTCGGTGATGAGCAGTGTTCCCGGGAACATGACGCCACCGACGTGCATGCGCAGCGTGCTCAAGATTGCGCGCATGTGCTGTGCAAAGTGGAGCGGTACCACCTGTGATCGCCCGTGACTTCATCACGGCTAATCACGTGGTAAACAGCCATGCCCAATGGCTGTTCACCCCCTCCGTCTCTGTGACACGCCGCCACCGAAGGAACAGGGTTGCGCGCAGACGATCGCGCGCATTCCCTGTTTAAATGGAGGGACCTCATATGACACCCTCCCAGAATGAGACTCGCGCCACCTGGCCGCCATATGACAGCCGGTGGGCGGCAAGCGGTAAATGTTATATTCGTGGACACAGAGGGGTTCCTCCACAACACCAGTTGCCGTAGGAGTTTGGACCGTTGTGTCTGAGTGAAGGGAGGACAGAACGAAAACATTTCGATTATCCCTCCACTTCATAGCGAGCAAATTATTACATTTCAAGCAGGCTCTCTCCCCCAGCCTAAGACGGGAATCTACAAGCCGCTGGGGTAAGTCACAGGGATTAGATCGCATGGTGCCACATGCGCCAATTCCGTGATCAAACAAGTGGCTAAAAAGCGGCACGCTCGTGTAATAATTGTCCACATACAAGTAGTACCCCTTTCTGAAGGGTGACACCAAGTCCCACACAATCTTACCAGCGCTCCCTATGTAATCTGGGCAGTTCTCCGGCTCTACGTGACTATCTCTTCCTGTCACGGAACGTCCCTCACTCCGCTTGAGTGCTTCCGTCAGTATACCACTTTCTCCCAGTCTGGACTCAGATATCAGATATTCCAACTGCTCCCAAGCACAAAACAAGGCGAGACTTGCTTAGATGCTAACATGGACTATTTTTATTAGAACCAGAATACAGTCTTATATACAGTAGAAGGGGAGGTCCCCCCTCCTGCTCATATTACTCTAATGCCGCGTACACACGAGCGGACTTTACGGCGGACTTTGCCCGGCGGACTGGATTTCGTCGGACAATTCGATCGTGTGTGGGCTCCAGCGGACTTCGTTTGCTCAAAAGTTGGACGGACTTAGATTTGAAACTTGTTTAAAATTTATCCGACGGACTCTTCTTTCTAGCGAACAAACCGATCGTCTGTGTGCTAGTCCGACGAACTCAAACTGACGCATGCTCTGAAGCAATTACAAGACGGAAGCGCTCGGTCTGGTAAAACTAGCCTTTGTCTTGAAGCTAGCACATTCCTCTTCTGTGGTCTTTTAATACAGCCTTTTTTTAGGATTGATAATGCGAGAGGAATGAAGTTGTTTTTCAGCTTTATATTCACACAGAGTTCTCACAAACTACTTTCTTCATGATTTATCCTCTTCCAATGACTAATATAATATTTTTTCAAAGTCAGATCTCCATAAATTATATAAATTAAAATCGATTTTGGACTCTTTTTTTTATTTCAACACTTATCTATTTTACAATGTGTGTTAAATGATAACCACATTTTTTGTGTGTATTTTCAAGTTACCACAATTAACATTCATATTTTGTGTTGTTTTAATGAACCTTAATGAGGTTTTTGTCCCTTGTTCATTAGACATAGGGGGGTGTATTTAACAAAGGCAAAATCATTTTTCACTACAAGTGCTAATTCTACATTGAATTCCACAGAAAGAGCATTTTGAAGTGCCTTCGCTGTGGATCCGAGGGGCACATGCAAGGAAGCCCAAAAAAAAGCAAATAATTTTTATTTAACATGATTTTCTGAATAAATCAGCAGAGCTTCCCCGAATTTAAGCTCTTCCCTTCAGATTTTCAGCAACTGCACTTCCAACAAGTGCACTTGCTGTGCAATTTCTCAAGTGAACGTTTCACTTGATATTCTAAATGATTTAGCCTTTTGTCAAAAACACACATAGGGGTTGATTTCCTAAAGGGAAAAAGACTGTGCACTTTGTAAAGTGCAGTTGCCCTCTGCAAGAGCAGTTGCTCCCAAGCTTTATTAAATGTGAAGCAGCTCTGCTGACTTCCATCATCCAATCATGTGCAAGCAAAAATGCATTTTTTTTTATTTTACTTGCACAGGATTGGGTACTCTTTGCAAAGTCAAGCTTTTAACTAATTTCTGATGCTCTGGAGCAATTGCACTTGCAGAGGGCAACTGCCCTCTGCAAGGTGCACAGACTATTTGCTTTTCTCAAATCAACCCCATAGTCTTTTGGACCTGTACCTGCCTGCTCCCAAAGAAAATGGCGTTTTTTAATCAAAACACATAGGCAAGAATGTAAGGTAACCAAAAATGTATTTATTTTATAATAAAAAAAATTAGGAAGGCAACACTGGAGACACTTTTAGAATCTGGGAAGCCTTTCGTCCCCCAGGACACACATCAAGTTTGAGGACAAGAAAATTGGTATCTTGCGACTATAGGGAGCACAGGGAGCACAGTCAGACCAGACAGAAGCCAGGCAATCACTTTTGACTCTTCCGTGGAGCCTTCCCTCCACGCTTCTCTGCAGCCTTCCCTCCACGCTTCTCTGCAGCCTTCCTTTGAGGTTGTGCCTCTGGTGGTGTACTTGGGGCAGGAGGAGGAGGAGGAGTGGCTTCATCTGCCAGATATGTGGTAGCAGTAAGCTCCCCTCTCAAGCCCTTCTGGTAAGCCTCAAAAATAAGACCCTCACAGAGGAGGCGTTGGCCCTTTTCCAACTCCAGCAATCTGCTGGCTATATAGGTGCCATACGCCTCCTCTGCATTGGGTGGTTTGCTCAGGATGAGGCTTGCTTCCCGTATGAGGGCTAGGGATTCCTGCTCAGTTGGTGTCATTTTCCTGGGCCTTTTGTGGAGAATGCGGAGGGGAGGCACCTGACACTCTGTGTGGCTTCGACTTGGCCCAGCCACAGCCTCCTCCTCTCTCCCACTGGGCAAGGCCTCCTCCTCTCTCCCACTGGGCAAGGCCTCCTCCTGGCTGAGGTCATCCTGTGTAAAAAAAAGGGACATAGTTGTAATTTTGTGTTATGCAATCACACACAATTTTCAGCTCATGACTTTCAAATATAATTACACAAAATAGTAAAGGCTATCTATTTGACACCACCATTATTTCAGATGATCAACAAGATCTGAAGTGAAGTATATTTTTGGCCACTACTGTCTAGTGATATGTCTACATATTACTCTTTGTGCAGAAGTCATTTTTTATGAAGCACTTTCAAAATTAACACCTTAACATCATTAATAACATTTACACAATCCCAAATTTAAAAAAAAAGGATACCTGGCTGAAGCTGGGCGCATCAACTTCATCAATGCTGAAAAGTCCCAGGTCATCCTGGGACTCCTCAGCTGGGGTGGAGGTGGATGGAAGGCTGGAGGGAAGAGTGGAAGGAAGGCTGGAGGGAAGAGTGGAGGGAAGTCTGGAGGGAAGGGTGGGGGGAAGGGTGGAAAGTGATTGCCTGGCTTCGGTCTGGTCATCCAGGAATCGCAGTTTGTTGTAGTACCACAACTTGGGTACATATACTTGGTCAGCTGCTGCCCCGGATCTGAGCGACTCCTGGATTTTTTTGTGTTCCCGCTTATACATGTTTCGCAAGATACCAATCTTCTTGTCCACAAACTTGAGGTCTGCCTGGGGGAGTCGAGTCTTCACAAACTCTAAAAGTGTGCCCAGTGTTGCCTTCCTAACATCCCTATTATAATATAGGGGGTGTTTGACCTCCCACAGGTTTTTCTTGTCCTCATAGAGCTCAATAAATTGGCACAAAAATTCTTCCTCTTTAAAGGGATTCATTTTTTCTGCAAGACAAGACACAAGATCCAAACTTAAATGTCAGTCCCAAATCACAGGATTAGTTTGGGTTGTAATCTAGGGGACACATACACACACACACACTTTAATCTTACCTTCGTTTGTGACGCTCGCTACTTCCGCACGGACATACGTAGGCCATCGTAATAGCTTTATATACACTGCGCATGTGTCATGCTCCGCCTGCGTCGCTCGCCCCTGACGTTCGTAAGTACGATTTGGCCCCGCCCCTTCACTCTTCGTTGCGCAGTGGGAGTAGATAGCAAAAGATGGCGGAGAGAATCGGTGGAAGTAGCGCGGAGGAAAGCCCGGAGCCCCAAACATCCACATCCCGGAGGAGATATAAGGCCACCAACATGGCTTTTGAAGAGATGGTGGAGATGGTGTCCATATTGAGAAGGGAGGACTACGATGGCAAAAAAGGACCGTACACACGACCGAATATGAGGAAGGACAAAATAATGTCCTCAGTTGTCACCGCTCTTGAAGATAAATTTGGTACAAAACGTTCGAAAGAACAATTGAGGAAGCGGTGGTCTGACATCAAAAGTCGGGAGCCAGAACAATATTGGCGAATAAAGAAGCTACTTAAAAAAAGTAAGTACTTGTGTTTTACTATTGAGATACTTAACTTGCATGCTGATCCTTATTTTTGGACTTTATTCAGCATCGTTCGTAAAGACCGTTCTTTAGAATAGATATGATACTTTAGAAAGTGACGTTATTTTTTCACCAAATACGATGGGACAGGGTTGGACATACATTTATGTCTTGCTAATTTGTCAAATTCCCACAATTAGTTGATGTGGTGTAGATGTGTTTGAAAATATAATGCTTCTTCAAAAATGATTCAGTGTAATGTAGGGACAGGACACATCAGCTGTTTCCACATCTGGACTCACTAGTGTACTATGTGACCATAAATACATTTTAGAGGGGTTATACACATAGGAGATCATTGAGGTGTCAGCATCTGTGAAACTTGCCCGAAAATGAGCATTGTTTATAATTGTTGTTCAGAGGTAATGTTCATCCTGTCTTCAAAATTTATTATGATGAAAAATTGGCCACAACTCATAACCAACGTTTAACTTTATTTATTAAAAGCTAAAATATCACTGTGTTTTAACTATACCTTTTGTTCAATTCTCATAGGGGAGAAAAGACTCAGACAACAGTCCAAGGATCTCAGGACCCCCCCAAGTCACCAGCCTGAGGCAGAAGATACCCCAAGCCCCAGCCCAAGACCACGCCCACCCGACGACCTTGAGGAAGGAGAGGTGGAGGAAGTGTGCGAGGTTTCAAGCCCACCAAGTGAGTGACTGGCACCCCAGCTTGAGTTACTGTATTTTGGCGTGCATATTGTAAACCTTGTTTTTATTCACTCATTTTAGGTGAGTTTCTGGTTGTGGAAGGCCAAGCGGCAGAGCCCTTCACCACAGACAGTGCGCAAAGACTGATTGGCCAGATAATGCTGTGGAATGGCGACATCGATAAAATGCGTGACCAAATTCACAGCATGCAACTTCGCCTGGACTCCATGCAACAGGAAATGAAGAACATGATTGATGTTTTGGGCCGAATATAATCACGTTTGGCCTAAAAACATCAATCATGTTCTTCATTTCCTTGGGAAGTTTGTTTTTTGCAAAAATTGTAATTTAAATTTTTGGGGTATACCCAAATTTACATTCTGATGCACACGGTGTGTCATCATGTGCTATCTTCCATCATGGGTTAGCAATGTACTTGTTTTGTGTTTGCAACCCCTTCATCCAGAAAATTCTTTGGTGGTGAGAGGAACCAAAAATGGGATTGCACACACAAAACACGTACATTGCTCACCCATGATAGGAGATAGCACATGTTGACTTGACCCTTTTGTAAAGCTCAATTTTGAGCATATTCAAAATGAACAATTTCTCCAAGGGTGACATCACATGCACCGTTCTCTAAATGTTGAACTCTGTAAGTTCTTTTTTTTTTGGTTGGTTTATAAAAACACTGTTGTGTATGTAAATCTTTTTATATAAAGGTCTATATATTTGTGAAAATATGCCTTGAATAATTTAGTAAAACTAAAATTTTTTACACAACGTAAAATAATTTAAAAAAAATAAAAAATAAAAATTTTTTTATCAAAAATGCACCTTTCAATGTGCACAAAGTAAATATTTTTACGGAATACAATGTGTGTGGCTGATTCTTGAAGTCAAATTTTGTGGTTTGTTTTTGTGGGCCTGATTAACTAAAGCTAAATGCACTTGACACTACTACAAGTGCACTAGGAGACAGACATAACTAAATGTAAACAACAATAAAAACAAGATATTTAGAAAAAACTATTTTATTTTTAATTTTTGGAAGAAAATTACAGCTGTTGCTGAATAGCAATGGCCCTCCGACCATTAAAATAATTGACATAACGGTCACGCACTTGACGTGCGGTTCGGGGGGCCAAGCCAATACGGCCAATTTCTAGGCCTGTCAAAGTGCTATCCTGTTCCAGTCTGGCCTCAGGCCCAACAGAGGATATATATGTTGCTGAATGTCTCCTTAAAAAGTTATGCAAGATGCAGCAAGCAAGGATGACGTAGTTTAGTTTATAGTCCGCCAAATTAATTGAAGAAAGGAATAAACGGAACCGGCTGGCCAGAATCCCAAAGGCATTCTCCACAACTCTTCTTGCTCTGGCCAGCCGATAATTAAATACCCTCGTCTCAGGGGTGAGTGTCCTTTGGGGGAACGGCCTCATCAAGTTCTCACCGAGAGCAAATGCTTCATCAGCAATAAAAACTGAGGGGAGTCCATCCACATTCTCGTCATCAGGTGGCAATTCCAGGCCACCGGTCTGGAGACGATGGCACAGCTCGGTCTGTGCAAAGACTCCTCCATCAGACATCCGGCCGTTCTTCCCCACATCCACAAACATAAAGTCCAAATGTGCCGAGACCACCGCCATCAAAACTACACTATGGAACCCCTTGTAGTTATAGAAATAAGACCCCGAATGCGGTGGTGGCACAATCTGGACATGCTTCCCGTCAATCGCCCCTACACAGTTGGGAAAGTCCCAACGGTCAGCGAACTGGGAGGCCACAGTCTGCCATTCCTGTGTACTTGAAGGAAACTGTGGAGTGCAAAAAAAATAAGATAAGGACTTTAAAACATAAATTGTATATCAGATTACACCAAAACATTAGTAAACAACAGCAGTCAAATATTATTAATATGTGTGTTTGTAATTGAAATGTTGAAAAACATAAGGCACACTTATAAGATTAATCACCCCCCCTGATGGCCCATTGATACATTTGAATGTGGGGGGAGTGGTTCTAATTAGGGCCCGAAACACACCTGACTGGTTGAAACATTTAAAAAACAAATAAACCGCTCTAAATATGAGTCCAATTAATATTAGTGAGAAAATTCAAATAAGTCCAAATGGTGTAGTAGATCCTTCTAAGTGATAACAAAGGATAACTGTATGATGATCTGCTTACCAGAACGTAAGCGGAGTCAAACAGGTGGCTTTAAACCCAGCCTGGGCCTTTCGATGTACTCCAAGAGGGGTAGAATCCGACAGGCTCATGCAGCGGACCGAATCAGATGGTAAACCAGTGAAGGTATAATCAGCGGTAGGCTTATGGCCTTTGTATAGCCCAGAATGTAATCCTGATCAGAACTATAGGGGTTCCTGCTCACCAAAAGATCGACTAGAAGAGGCCAAAAACGAAATTGTGGCGGCGTCACCGCGATCCCGTCCCAGCAGGCTCTTCACAAGCTCCGATCGTAGGTATTCGGCAGCATCGGGAGGTGAAGAAGAAGCCGCGCTCCGCTCTCCGAGCATCAATCAATCATCCGAGCGAAGTGCACGGTACTGAGGCTCCAGCCACCGGTGGCTGGAGCCTCAGTACCGTGCACTTCGCTCGGATGATTGATTGATGCTCGGAGAGCGGAGCGCGGCTTCTTCTTCACCTCCCGATGCTGCCGAATACCTACGATCGGAGCTTGTGAAGAGCCTGCTGGGACGGGATCGCGGTGACGTCGCCACAATTTCGTTTTTGGCCTCTTCTAGTCGATCTTTTGGTGAGCAGGAACCCCTATAGTTCTGATCAGGATTACATTCTGGGCTATACAAAGGCCATAAGCCTACCGCTGATTATACCTTCACTGGTTTACCATCTGATTCGGTCCGCTGCATGAGCCTGTCGGATTCTACCCCTCTTGGAGTACATCGAAAGGCCCAGGCTGGGTTTAAAGCCACCTGTTTGACTCCGCTTACGTTCTGGTAAGCAGATCATCATACAGTTATCCTTTGTTATCACTTAGAAGGATCTACTACACCATTTGGACTTATTTGAATTTTCTCACTAATATTAATTGGACTCATATTTAGCGCGGTTTATTTGTTTTTTATTTTCTGTTGGTGGGCCCCACTTCTAACCGCAGCTTATTGAACTTTATTCAATTTATATTTATCTTATTTAAGGTGTCAATTTATCTTTATTCACAAGCATATATATATTTTCTTCACTGTCATTTTTCCAAGCGCAATTTTTTGTTTTCTATGGTTGAAACATTTGTGGGGTGGGGGAAGGGTTCTAGTTAGGTTAACAAACACACCTGACTGGTTCAAACATTTGTGGGGTGAGGGAGGGGTTCTAATTAGGTTAACAAACACACCTGACTGGTTGAAACATTTGTGGGGTGGGGGAGGGGTTCTAATTAGGTTAACAAACACACCTGACTGGTTCAAACATTTGTGGGGTGGGGGAGGGGTTCTAATTAGGTTAACAAACACACCTGACTGGTTCAAACATTTGTGGGGTGGGGGAGGGGTTCTAATTAGGTTAACAAACACACCTGACTGGTTCAAACATTTGTGGGGTGGGGGAGGGGTTCTAATTAGGTTAACAAACACACCTGACTGGTTCAAACATTTGTGGGGTGGGGGAGGGGGTCTAATTAGGTTAACAAACACACCTGACTGGTTCAAACATTTGTGGGGTGGGGGAGGGACAAACAAGACAATGGAGCAGACAATATACATTGTTCAAGGGACTATAGGCTAGAGATATAAATGGACCCAGGATTGCATAGTGGGGAGGTTAATGAAAGAAAATATGCATGTAGGGCAATAAATGATTAAAACAGGCATGCATGAAGATAAAGGGGACATTCACAGCATATTGAAAGCATGGCAATTAGATAAAGAGGACAGTTATACAATACATCAAAAAACATTTAATACATATCATGTAATGTTAAAGGATAAAACTTACCTTCATATATTCCTTCTGCAGGACCTGAATAATAGCAGAACAGGTCTCTGGGATTATGATCCCCAGAGCCTGGGGGGAGATGCCTGTTGAGAACTTCAAGTCCTGAAGACTTCTCCCTGTCGCCAAGTAACGTAACGTGGCAACTAGCCTCTGCTCCGCACTGATGGCTTGCCTCATGCAGGTATCCTGCCTGCTGATATAGGGGGGTCAGCATAGCCAGCAGACGCTCAAAGACGGGGTCCGTCATCCTGAGAAAATTCCTGAAATCCTCAGGATTATTCTCACGGAGCTCACGGAGCAAAGGCATATGAGAGAACTGGTCACGCTGGCGCAACCAATTCTTGGTCCATGAACTCCTCCCCACCCTGTTCATGGACTGGACTCGGGTCAAAGTATTAACCCCAACACCAAGTCCCCACGCAGCACGAACTCGAGAACGAGAACGTCCACGTGACATGGCTTCAAAACGGTCGGCTGCTCAAACAAACTTATAACAAACGCACTGAAGAACAGCAAGGCCTATGAAGAACGACCTGAAAATCAGGAACGAGCAGACCAGAACGGCCTGCAAGGCAGGTTACGAACTGACCACTGTAAAAAAGGGGGGGTTGGGGGGAGGGAGGACCCAAAGAGATGGGTTCAGAGAAAGGGGTTACTTGATGCAACAATAGAATTTTGGATTATTGGTAATAAAATCAATTTATTTATTTATTCATATTCCATATTAAAACCACAATTATTGAAACTATAAATACCAAAACATATGGTGCATTTAGGCCTCGAACAAACCAGACAAGACAGACTTGACAAACAGTACATTTAGAAAACATATAATGCTACCCAGTCAGGGCATATTGCATAGTGCCACATTGGCCTTATTGTTTAGTCAATTGAACTAATGGTGATAAATTGTTATCAGCCCAAAATATTGGTATCAATTTGGATTATGACTCTGATATGGGCCCCTGTGGCAATATGCAGTGGGAGAGTGATAGATGCAGTGGAAGAGAAACACCTATGTTGTGAAAAAACAGGATTGGGGTTTCTAATTAGTATCCTAATGGTAGAGGTTTAATTATTCCTCTAAGTTAAAGCAGGGGGTATTTTGGACAATTCGTCCTGTGACCAGTGCTGGCCCCTATGCATTTAACTGGTAAACCTTAGTCTTCCTGTTGAGGTCTTAAAGATGCTGGTTCAGGCTGGTATCAAATATGTGATGGAGCCATAAGTCATCAGTCAGCTGTTATCAAGGTGTTCTGGTGGCAATGTGATCACTGAATGTTCTTATAATGTAAATAGCAGCAGGTTACGAACTGACCAACACGCACTGAAAAGCAGATACAAACCTCACAAGCACAAACTGAACCGCAGAAAACGAACGAAATAAGCTGAAGTGTGAAAAGCGCGAATCGTCTCTAACCAAACTTCTACTAACACGAGATAAACACGAGATTAGCAGAAGGAGCCCAAAGGGTGCCGTAGTGGGGCTTGAACTTCCTTTTTCTAGTCCCGTCGTACGTGCTATACGTCACCGCGTTCCAAACCAGCGGACTTTTGCAGTGAGCGTGTGTGGCCAAGTCCGTCCGTTTTTAAGTCCGGCGCAAGGAGCCAACAAAGTCCGACGAAAAGTCCGCCGGGCAAAGTCCGCTGTAAAGTCCGCTCGTGTGTACGCGGCATAACAATACACCTGTAACCTAACTTAACATGAGCTAGTTTACTAAATCATTTACCCAGACCAGATGACTCAGAGACATGACCTGTAGGACACAGACTTGTGGTCACCGAGGTTCACACAGTAGTATAAACACAATAGCAGGAGCTAATTACAATTAACAATACAAACAACAATCTCCCCCCTCCTCAGCCTAGTCATCAACAAACTATAGTAGGAGTAGACTGTTCGTCTCCTAGCCAGTCCTGGAGGCCAATGTGATCAGCTCACACAATTAACATGTTGAGTTCAGAATCAAACAAACCAATAATAGTCTCTACATACATCCTGGGAGATATTGTGGACAAATATTACTGTCCCATTTTAAAGTAGTCCAAGATATATTTTCTCACTCACCCTGTGCCAGGATAGCACAGGGTGACTTAGACATAAGAGGTGTATGGGGAGCTGAAACAAGGGCATCCCCTACTTTCCAAGGGATTCTGAGTCCCACGGGCCCTCCCGTCACACTTCCCTCGTAAACAATAAAACTATATGTATAGCCTGTGGCCCTGTCACAGAGCTTATACATCTTGACCCCATATCTGGCACGCTTGCTGGTAAGATACTGTTTGAAAGACAAGCGGCCAGAAAACTTAATCAGGGACTCTTCAATGCAGACAACTTGATGGGGAGTAAACAAGGCTGCAAACTGTTGGTTGAAGTGGTTTGCGAAGGGCCAAATTTTTTTGAGCCGATCGTATCCAGGGTCACCCAGAGGACGACAGAGTTCACTGTCATTGAAGTGCATGAACCGCAAGATCTGCTCGTTTCGTGCCCTGGTCATGGAGGCAGAAAACACGGGCATATGGTGAATTGGGTCAGTGGACCAATATGACCACAACTCACTCTTTTTAGTTATGCCCATGAGGAGGGATAGGCCCAGAAAGGTCTTAAATTTGGAAACTGTAATAGGTTTCCAATCTCTGGCAAGGGCCAAATGGGGATTAGCGGCGATGAATTGACCAGCATACAAATTGCTTGGGTCCACAATAGATCTATAGAGATCTTCCGTGAAAAACAGCGAATAAAAATCAAGTGACGTAAAATCAACTGTTTCCACCTGAATTCTGGGTTGGCCAGTGAATAGGGGAAGTGCGGGTGCTGCAGAAGTGGTGGGCTCCCAATTAGGATTGGCAAATGCAGCAGGAAGGGCACTATGGGCTCGACGGGCCTGTTTTTGTCTTCTTGGTGGCTGCAGGACACTAGTTGTGCTAGCCACCTCACCAGCTTGAACTGCACTTATGGGACTCGCCACGTCACCACGTGTTACTGCAGTGCTGGTTTGACTACGACCAGGGTGTACTAGGCCGCTGGTGCTTGCCAGTTCACCAGAAGGAAGAGTGGCACTAGTACTGGCTCTCTGCTCCATACGAGAGCCCTGCGGTTCTTGCACCTCAAAGACAGCAGAAGAACAGGGTCGGGTACGCCTGACCTTGGCAGGGACCACAACTCTATCTGTCAGGGTGCTGCTGCTGTCTACAGGATCGTATTCTGAGCCTGAATCTGACAGATGAGTGACTTCCTCTTCACTATCTATCATGCTCAGAAACATGGAGGCCTCTTCACTAGTGTACCTTCGATTTGACATTTTGGTCTCTAAATTTACTGGTACACTAGTGAGATTCACAGGAAAAAGAGCTCCTGACTGTCAGCGACTGATTCAAACGCTACCAAAATAAAAATGTTAGCGTTCACAGGGATCAGACCTGAACGGGCAAACTCTGCAGTTATGTGTGTTGTGTTTTTGTAAGTGACAGTGATCGATTGATACTGCACTTGGGTGGGCTGGGATGGGCGAAGGGGCTAAACGCAGGTGCTAGCAGGTACCTGGGCTGATCCCGCTAACACTGCATTTTTGGGAACCCTAAACTACTGGGGACGCTAGTATAGATCTGATCAGATCAGATATTGATCCGTTCAGACACTTTACTACTAAGGGAGGTGTATGGTGCGTGGGTGTTAGCGTTACTGGTACTAATCTGATGCTGCCTGGGGCGACGCAGACCCTGACTGACTCTAAAACCTAACTTATATCACCCGCGGGGCGATCAGGGGGTTAAACCTTTATTGGGTAATATACGGCGGGTGCCCTGATGCTATAAAAAACAAACTAACTAACCAGCGTCACCCGTAACACTAATACGGTAAACACTGGTGACAGGGGGTGAAAGGTTTAACTAGGGGGTAATCAGGGGTTAAAACCTTTGTTAGGTAGTATATGGGGGTACCTGACGCTATAAAAACCTGACAGTAAAACTAATCAACTAACTGGCTTACTAGCGTTATCCATGACACAAATACGGCGATCGATTAGTGACACTGGCGACAGGGGGTGAACGGTTAACTGGGGGGTTATTAGGGGTTAAACCTTTATTAGGGGAGTTTAGGGGGGTAACCTAGACCTCACGGGGGCTACTACTAACTGCCCTAACACTTATTTCAGTCACAAATTACACCAATGCAGTGATCAGTGAAAAATCAGAAAACTGCAATTGGTGACACAGTAACAGGGATTGAAGGGGTTAACTGGGGGGGGACGATCGGGGGGTGATCAGGGGGTGGCAAGTGTACCTGTGTGTACTGGTGTTAGTGTAGTGTTGGTGCAACTCATGGTTAGATGTTATCTCTCCTCTCACTGGAATCAAAAAGACTCCACGAGGAGAGATAACATCACTTCTTCCTGTCTTTGTTTACACTTACACAGACAGGGGAAGGTTTCCATTCGTTAGGAGCGATCACCAGGTCCAGACCATAAATCATTGGTCTGGCCCTCGGGTCTGATCGGTTCTCTAACGAATCCGACCGACGCGGGCACGGGGGGGGGGGGGCGCGATCGCTGGTGTATGCAAATTGGCAGAAGGAAAAAGAGCCAACATTTATACAAACTCAAGATATGCCCTTGGTGTGGCCTGCGATTTTGGGATCATCTGGAAAACCAGAGAGTTCCTGACAGCAGCAGGAACACCTGTAAAACACAGTGCAGCTATCAAGGATTTAATGGATGCCCTACTCCTCCCAGCACAAGTGGCTATACTCAAGGTAAAGGCGAACGGCAAGCTGGTTTCCCAAGAAGCATGAGGCAATCACCTGCAGATGGAACACGAGAAGTGGTCAGCAGAGTGAATGCACCTATCCTGGATGACCCAATAGATACTGTACAAGCAACCATGAATCTACAAAACCCTCCTGTGGAGAGGACTCACCTCAAGGAGGCCACCATGACAGCAAAGACCACGGCAAAAAGACTTTTAACAGAAATAGTGTGCAGATATGGTGCCCCAGAGATCATAGAGAGCGATCAGGGGCCGGCTCTCATGGCCTCAGTGACCAAGGAAATATGGGCAGCTTTTGGAGGCCACACTAGCTTTCCACACCCCATACCACCCTCAGAGCAGTGGGAAGGTGGAGAGATTGAATGGCACAATAAAATCTAGAATGCTAAAAATGTCTCAGGAAACAGGAATGAGTTGTCCAGACAGCCTACCCATTGCCTTATTCAGTGTTAGGTACACTCCAAGGGGAAACCATGGTCTGTCACCCTATGAGGTGTTGTTTGGTTCAGCCCCCAGACTGGGTTGTTATTTCCCACAACAGTTGCAGCTCCAATCTGATGTATTGACTGATTATGTGACTGCTTTATCTCGAGAATTAACCCATATCCATTCAGAAGTGTTTTCTTCCATTCCAGATCCTGAGCTAGATACAGGAAGGCACAAGCTGGTTCCTGGTGACTGGGTCCTGATAAAGAAATTTGTGAGAAAACATACTCTTGAACCCAGATATGATGGTCCTTTCCAGGTTCTCCTAATGACTGCCACATCAGTCAAAGCGGCCAGGAAGAACACGTGGACACACCTCCCACTGCAAGAAAGTCCCTGTACCTGAGGAAGAGACTGAGGGGACCAAATCATGATCTTGTATATCCTTTTCATTGTAATCATTGCTCAGGCACAAGAGGTAGCCATCAAACAAAAAGATGGTATAACCCAATTCTGGTATAACTCATCCAATACACATGTTGCCACTTTTATATCCTCTTATGAACAGATAATTCCAGGTACTATCTACAGGATCTGGTCCTGGGGTGAAGCAGTAAGACCCATGACTGTGTATGTATGCGTTACTGATTCCTATTGGGGTAACAACTGTGATTCCTGGGGAGCAGTGGGTTGGAACACTGGGGGTACAAACTGGGGGTACAAACCTGAAAACGCCCAAAATAGAAAGGATAACAACGGGAAGTCACTCTTAGATAGAATGACAATCAACAAACACACAGATCAGCCTTACAACAAAGAGTTCAGGCTGACCATTGAGAATCCTAGCCCAGGAGACAGTGGGACCTATGTTCTGGGCCTATGGTGGGGAAGTGGGTATCCCGGTTTTAGAAAGCCTTTCCAACTGAAAGATATGTTCAATAACCCAGAGTGGGGAGTTCCCCAATCCACATCTAGCTCAAACCCCCTGAGGCCCCATATACAGACATTAAAGGACATGGTGGCCATAGCAGACCCTACCTTTGAGGATACTATGGCTGCAGAAACTGGGTTTTTGGATGTCAACTTGTGGCTCGAGTGGATGAGGTACATTTGCAGGGAACCACAATAAGACCAATTGCTATGTGTGTGGGGGGGCTAGACCACATTTAGGAACGGTACCCCTGAACATATCCCCCGAACATGAGACATGTCTCCTCAGCCTATTTACCAACACAACCACTGACCACTCCCTGTGTGAACATTGGAAGAAGGAATATCCCATAGTTACCAAGCCCCCAAGCCAGGAGAAGGTATCACCATATATCCTGGCAATTACACATGCTATGGACATTCTAGTGTCTTCTAGTATATTCTAGTATCTAGTCATTTTATGCCTCAGGAATTTAGGGACCCTTGTGGTACTTTACCACAAGGCACTTTCCAATGTGGTAATTGTGACTTCTGTAAATTCATTCAAATTGGAAAAAAATGTTGTTTTACCTACAGGTGAAAACCTAATCTTGCAACACTTTGTAAATTGCGATACCATTGGTATTGCGTACCTGCTCACATGTGGGTGTGGAAAATATTAAGTGCGCAAAACCAAAAGAAATTTTTGGAAATGGATCAAAGAACATGCTATAGACATACAGATAGGTGTCATGGAGAAACCCATACCCAGACATTTCGCAGAGTTTCATGACTATAGCACGGATTCTTTGAGATTCCTGGTATTAGCTCGGGTACACCCCCCAATTCGTGGCGGTAACTTTGATCAGAAAATTCTCCAGGTAGAGGCCAAATGGATCTTTAACCACTTCAATACCAGGCACTTAGACACCTTCCCGCCCAGGCCAATTTTCACGTTTCAGTGCTGTCGCAATTTGAATGACAATTGCGCGGTCATGCTACACTGTACCCAAACAAATTTTTTATCATTTTGTTCCCACAAATAGAGCTTTCTTTTGGTGGTATTTGATCACCTCTGCGGTTTTTATTTTTTGCGCAACAAATAAAAAAAGACCGAAAATTTCGAAAAAAAACAAGTTTTTCTTTGTTTCTGTTAAAATTTTTTGTAAATAAGTATGCTTTCTCCTTCAATGACGGGCACTGATATGGCTGCACTAATGGGCACTGATACGGCGGCACTGATGGGCACCGATGAGGTGGCACCAATGAGGTGGCACTGATGAGGTGGCACTAACGGGCACTGATGATGGGCACTGATAGGTGGCACTGATGGGCACTTATAGGTGGCACTGATGGGCACTGATAGGTGGCACTGGTATGCGGCACTGATGGGCACTCATAGGTGGCACCGATGGGCACTCACAGGCGGCACTGATGGGCACTGGTAGGTGGCATTGATTGGTACATATGGGTGGCACTGATGGGTACTTATGGGTGGCACTGATGTGTGGCACTGATGGGCACTGATAGGTGGGCACTGATGGGCACAGATGGGCACTGACAGGTGGCACCGATGGGCAATGACAGGTGGCACCGATGTTGGCCAAGAATGTTTGTGTCTAATCTGCTTTCCCTGTTTATGTGCAAAATTAATATTTTTTTTTTCTTGTTTGACTCCACAGTTTCCTTCCAATCCACAGGAATGGCAGACTGTGGCCTCCCACTTTGCCCAGCGGTGGGACTTTCCTAACTGCGGAGGGGCAATTGATGGGAAACACGTCCACATCGTCCCACCACCCAACTCTGGGTCATACTATTTCAACTATAAGGGGTTCAATAGTATTGTGATGTTGGCAGTGGTGTCGGCTACTTATGAGTTCCTGTATGTGGACGTGGAGAAGAATGGCCGGATGTCCGATGGTGGAGTCATCGCCCAAACGGAGTTCTACAGGCGTCTCCAGAATGGCAGCTTGGACTTGCCACCTCCAGAAGACAATGCGGAAGGACTCCCATTCGTCTTCGTTGCAGATGAAGCGTTTGCGCTGGGGGACCATCTTATGCGGCCATTCCCGATGAGGACCCTCACCCCGGACCATAGGGTTTTTAATTACCGGCTGGCCAGAGCCAGAAGAGTGGTGGAGAACACGTTTGGAATCATGGCCAGCCGGTTCCGCCTATTTCTTACACCCATACACATGGCGGAGTACAAACTGAATCATATCATCTTGGCGTGCTGTGTTCTACACAACTTTTTACGGCAACATTCTGCTAACTACGCTGGCTCAGTTGGGCCTGAGGCCGGAATTCCGAATGAACCAACCCTGACGGCGCTTGAAAGTGGCCGTCCTGGCTTGCCCCCCCTGAGTGCCCGTGAGGTCCGTCTAAGATACCTTGAATACTTTGCAGGTAGGGGGGGCATCAATATGCCAGACAATGTCTGAAACCTGTTTCAAATAAAAAATCATTTTAACTACTAAAATCTTTGGTGACATTTGCTGCTTGTGTTTCTTTTAGCTGACCCTGACAGAAATGTGGTGAGTCCTGAAAATGGCGTGATTGTGTAACATTACAAAGCACTGTTGGGTGTTATTTACTAAAGGCAAAGACACTTTGCACTACAAGTGCACTTGAAACTGCACTTGTAGTGCAAAGTGGATTTTACCTTAGGAAATAACACCCATTGTCACAGAAAACACCAATTAGAGCACAACCAAAGTTTTGGAGCGTTGAAACAATAATCCACACATTCTTGATTATCAATCTTTTTAATTCCAGCACAATCACATGTTTGTAAAAGGTTTTTAAAACAAACCAACATGTTTGTTGTATAACAATTTTTGGGGTCACATTAGAAAAAGTAAATGTCCATTTAAGATAAAACAGGCATGTTTAAAACCAACAAGAAAGACACAAATCTTGAACTTACAAAGTTCACATTTGGTAGAACTTGAAGGCAATATCAGACATGAGTATTTACAAACTGTGTTTGATATTGCGTTCAGATGGGGTGAAGTCATCCCAGGAAAAGACAAATTTTGAAGATGCACACAAATTGACGAATGTCAACATGTGCTAGCTGCCATCACGGGGGGATCAAGGGACGTGTTTTGTGGGTGCAACCCCTTTCTCACAGCTACTTTATTATTGAGGAAGGGGTTGCACCCCCAAAATGCCTACATTGATCTCCCGTGATGGCAGATAGCACATGTTGACACACTGTGTGCATCTTCAAAATGTGGCTTTTCGCAAATATGTCAAGAAATGGTATAAATTTTTAGATCACAAAAAGCACAAAAAAACAAAGGGATTTGGATGGGTTTTAAACTCTCCCTAAAACATCAATGATGTTCTTCATTTTTTTTTGTACATCATTGATGTTTTTCTGGATGTTTTTCAAGTCCCTATTACACCCCATGATCTCCCCGATCAGGATCTGTGCACTTTCAGAGGTGAAATTATCTGGATCCACAACATCACGATCACCTAAAAAGATAGAAACAAAAACACACCATGTATTATAAATATGCCGGCATCCATCTCTTACCTGAGCCTGTGATCGCAGACACTCACCTGATGTGGTGACAATTTCCACCACAACTCCTTCCTCCTTCTGTTGTCTTTGGTGGATTTCCCCTTCTTCCTGAGGTGGGGGGTCTGTGGTCTCCTCGGATGAGGGGTGTCCTCCGAGTCTTTTAACCCCTATGTAAAAACAAATAGGTATACTTAGCACACAGATATTTGATGGCAGAACTATAAATATGAAACATTGCTTGGAAGTGGGGTACAATTGTCTGTTTTGACAGAGTTCCAAGATGTTGAAATTTTTTTGTCCTTTGTCAAGCTTGAATACTTACCTGTTTAGTACAAGCTTCACAGATGGAGTCACAGGTGCTCCAGTTTAGGACCTCCTAATAAAAAGGGTGTTCTGGGGTCCCACACTAGTGCTCCAGTGTCCAGATGTGAAAACTGCTGCTGAGTGTCCTCTCCTTACACAGAATCTAGTTTGCATTTCATTCTAGTTACAAACCCATCTACACAACCAAATTATTTTCTGACAAGTAGGCCATAAAAAATGTTTTCAAATGCATATGGCCAAAACAATGGTGTTTTCTAGGCCGAACGAACAATGTTTCATACGAACGAATAATGTGCCCATGAACATGAAAGTTGCCATTTTAAACTGTACAACAGTAAAGAAAAGCACATGGAGCAGCACGAACGTGATAAAAAAAAAAAATAGGAACACAGGAAAACTACTTACTTTTTTGCAGCACTCTCCTGATCCTTCTGTACTGCTCGTGCTCCGTTAATTTAGGTCCGATCACCGCTTCCTGAGCTGATCCTTGGATCGCCATACCCCGAAATTCCGGTGCAGACTCTTGACCACTTTCGCCATGATCTTGGCCTTTCTGACATACTTCCCATCATAGTCGGCCTTCTTCAGGATATCCACCATCTCCAACATCTCCCCAAAAGACATATTTGATGCCTTAAATCGTCTCCTTCTGGATCAGGACGTTTCTGCCTCCGGGCTTTCCTCCTCCTCCTCGTTGGTGTAATTATCAGGCACCTGCTGTGTCTCCGCCATGTGCTCTTCCCCCACTGCGCCGAATGAGAAGGGGCGGGGAATAGACTAGAAAGAACTTCAGGGGCGGGCAGAGTTTCACGCATGCGCAGTGTCTATAAAGCATAACACGCGTGCGTAGTACGTACGATTTGTGAGCGGAGGAAGTAGTAACGGAGGTGCCGATCATGATAGCGAAGGTAAGATTTAACATTGGGCCTATATTGCTTCTAGATTGAGGCCTGTATTTGCACAAATTTAGAAGACTTTAGGCTGACATTAGGGTTTGTCTTGTGTTGTGTCTTGCAGTTAAAATGGATATCTTTAAGGATCATGACTTTATGCCAATCTTCATTGATATGTTCAGGGAGCTGCCTTGTCTATGGCAGATAAACCACCCCGAATATAAGAACCAAACAAAGAGGAAGGCAGCGCTGGATAAATTGCTGCAATTTGTGAAGCCGGTGATCCCCACGGCAGACATCACCTATTTGAAGATCCTAATTGGTGGCCTGAGGAGCACTTATCTAAGGGAGCGCAAGAAGGTCCAGGATTCCCTGAGATCAGGAGCAGCAGATGACATTTATGTCCCCAGGCTGTGGTACTATGACAGACCGAATTTTCTGGCAGGCCAGACTGAACCCAGGCCAGCACTCTCCACTCTTCCTTCCACGCTTCCTTCCCCCCCAGCTGAGGCTTCTGACGCCCAACCTGGGCCTTCCAGGCAGCAACATGTGGAGGAGCCCAGCTTGAGCCAGGTATAGCATTCTTCTAAATATTTCAATATCAATGATGTTAAATAGATGTTAGTTTGGAGTACTAATTTAGGATTGTGATTGATGAAGCAAAAACTAAAACCATGTCCCTTTTTCATACACAGGGAAGTCTCAGCCTAGAGGTGGCCGGGCCAAGCAGGCTGCCTGATATCCAGGTCCCTCTCCTACACCTTCAAAGACAAAGTGGCAGGAAGAGGAGTAACCTGGAGGAGGCTGCCATAGGCCTATTTTGGAAGGCTACTGAGGCCCTCAGAACACCCCACACTGTGGAGGAGGACTTTGCTGGCATAACTGCATGCAAAATGATGCAGCTGGAGGAGGTCCAACGACTCCTATGTGAGTTCTTAATTTTGGAAGCTCTAAATAAGGGGTTGAGGGGCCAAATCACATGTGCAACCCACATTTGTCACCTCACCTTTAGTCCTCCTCCTCCTCCCCCTCCTCCAGGTCCTACTCCTCCTCCTCCTCCAGGTCCTACTCCTCCTCCTGCCACATCTCCAACACCAGAGCCACAGCCGGGAAGGAAGCAAGGAAGGAAGACCAGAGAGTGATGACCCTGGGTTCAGTCTGGTCTGGCAAAATATGCAGCCTCTTGTAGTACCACAGCCTGGGGATATACATGTCATCTGCTGCTTTCAGCATCTCTTGGACTTCTGGACCAGACTGCACTCCCTTACATATGGACTCCTCAGGCCACCAATTTTGCTGTAAAATAATTGATGTCTGCCCTGGGGGCCAAAGGCTTCGCCAATTTATGATGTTTATCCAGCGTTGCCTGCCTCTTTATTTGGTTCTGAGCCCTTAATAAAGGAATTTTTGGTTCAATTATACTTGCCTATGTGTGTTTCCCTTTAAAAAGGACAGTTTTTTTTGTGAGGAGGCAGGTACATTTCAAAAATACAATGTGAAATTAACAAGAGACACCAACACCAAACAATCTCCTTGAGATTAAATAATACAAGATAATAATGGTGTTGTGGTAACTTGACACACAAAACACACACAAAAATATTCTGGAGTAAAAAAAAAAACTAAAAAAACATCAGCCTTGAAACAAATACAAACCCCAAAAAAATAAAAAACATCAGCCTTGAAAAAAAATACAAAAAAAAAAAAAAAAAAGATTTTTGGTCAGATGTGACAAATCAAAATATATTGAGGGAATCACGATAAATAATAAAGAAACAAGTTTGTGAGAAGTCTGCGTGAATATGAGCAGCAAAACTACTTAATTCTTCTAGCATTATAAAGAAGAACAGACTGTGCTGTATTAAACAATTTTAAACATTGCAGCCTGACGAAAGTGCTCTATCTATTCTGAACGCTAATTTTACCAGACCGAGCTGTTTCATCTCGGAATTTCTTCTGAGCATGCGTGGCACTTTGTGCATCGGAATTGTCCACACACGGTCGGAATTGACGCAATCGAATTTTGTTGTCGGAAAATTTTATAGCCTGTTCTCAAACTTTGTGTGTCGGAAAATCCAATGGAAAAAGTCAGATGGAGCCCACACACGGTCGGAATTTCCGACAACATGCTCCGATCGCACATTTTCCGTCGGAAAATCCGACCGTGTGTACGGGGCATTAGAGATTTTGAGGCTTTTGGGAATCTGGAGCTTAAAAAACAAACCGGATTCAGTTTAGAAGTTATGGTGTACAGACCAATGAATCTTGGGGGCAAATTTGAGAGAAGGAACCCGGAGTCTGATGTTCCTGGTGGAGATCCAGACTTTGTCTCCTGGCTGAAGAGAAGGCGGCATACGCCTGCGACGGTTAGCAAAACTCTTGAATTTGTTGGCAGCTTTCTGGAGGGAATCATGAACGTCAGCCCACATGGAATTGAATGATTCCTGAACATTAGCCAAATGCGGGAATGTCGGAAGAACAGGTCATAGGAAGAGGAAGTTGAGGGTGTCTTCCATAAACAGTGACAAAGGGTGTTTTCTGAGAACTGACGTTGACATGATTATTGTGAGAGAACTCTGCCCACAGGAGTAGTAATGCCCAATCATCGTGAGGGGCCGAGACCAAGGTACGGAGAAAGACCTCCAACTCCTGATTAACCCTCTCAGTCTGGCCATCGGATTGGGGATGGTAAGAAGAGGTAAAATCCAAGGTAATGTTGAGGGATTTGCAAAAGGCTCTCCAAAAACGAGAAGTAAACTGAACACCCCTGTCCGAAACGACATGGGAAGGAACACCATGAAGGCGGAAAATCTCTCGTACAAAAATAGGAACCAAGGCAAGGGCAGAAGGGAGACCAGGAAGCGGAACAAAATGAGCCATCTTGGAGAGCTGATCGATTACCACCAAAATGGCCGTATTATTCTCAGACAGTGGAAGATCGGTGATAAAATCCATGGCAATGTGAGACCAGGGCTCCTTAGGAATGGGCAAGGGCATGAGAAGACCAGCAGGCGCTTGTGTGGAAGATTTAGACTGAGCACAGACATGACAAGCCTTAACGTACTCTTTAACATCTGAGCGGAGATAACGAAGGATCTTAGCTCTTAGCTCCGTGGGAACAAAGGTTTTGCCAGGAGGAATGTTTGATTCCAGGGTAGTAGAATGGGCAACAATGCATGAGGTGAATGATCGGCTCAGGATCAGGGGTGGACTCCTCGTCCAAAGTGTCAAATGACCTAGAGAGTGCATCAGCCCGACCGTTGCAGGAACCAGGTTTGTACGTAATCGTGAATTTAAAACGAGAAAAGAAGTGACTCCACCTGGCCTGTCTGGGGTTCAGACGTTTAGCATTCTGTAGGTATTGTAGATTCTTGTGATCAGTAAAGATAGTTATGGAGTGAGGAGAACCCTCCAAAAGATGACGCCACTCCTCCAATGCCAATTTAATTGCGAGAAGTTCCCGGTCACCAATGGCATAATTTCTCTCTGCCTGAGAAATTTTTTTGGAGAAGAACGCACATGGTTGACATCTCTTCTCAAAGAACTGAAGAAGCACAGCTCCCACCCCCATCGAAGAAGCATCTACTTCAATAAAAAATGGGTCCCCAGGATTTGGTCTCCTCAAAAGTGGTCCAGAAACAAAGGCCTGTTTCAGATCGTGAAACGCAGAGACAGCCTCAGGAGGCCAGTGTTTGGCATTCACACCCTTCTTGGTCAAAGCGATAATAGGCGAGGCAATGGAAGAGAAATTCCTTATGAACTGCCTATAATAATTTGTGAAGCCAAGAAAGCGCTGTGTGGCCTTGAGGCTAGCAGGAAGGGGCCAGTTGGTAAAGGCCGAGACCTTTCCGGGATCCATGCGAAGACCCAAACTAGAAACAAAACATCCCAGAAACAGGACCTCAGGACATTCAAAGGAACATTTCTCCAGCTTGGCATAGAGATTATTCTCTCTAAGGCGCTGTGAGCAAGCAGGTTTTCGGAAAAGATGAGAATGTCATCCAGATAGATGACAACAAACTGGTACAGTAGATCCCTGAAGATTTCATTGACAAAGTTCTGGAACACAGCTGGAGCATTACACAAACCAAAAGGCATAACCAGGTATTCGTAATGCTCGTCCCTAGTGTAAAACGCAGTCTTCCATTCGTCACCTTCCCGTATTCGAAAGAGATTGTATGCACCTCTGAGATCCAACTTGGTGAAAATGGAAGCCCCCTTCAACCTGTCGAATAGCTCAGATATTAGAGGTAAGGGGTATCGGTTTTTGATAGTCACTGTGTCAGACAGGTTCTCGGTACAGGACACTTGCTGGGCACTCTAGAGGGCGCCGGTTGCCTATTTAAGCTGATGGGATGCTGTGCTCAGTGCTGTCCGATCATCAGCTTCCTGTTTCCGAACTTCCTGTTTCCTCTGTATTGCTCTGATCTCCCTGTGACCCGGCTTGTTTACTGGACTCTCTCTCTCTGCTATCCGCCTGCAAATTGACCCCGGCCTGCCTCTGACGTTGAACCTGCCTGACCCCTTGTACCGTGCTGATTGCCTGTTGCCAAAACCTGCCTGTGACCTGGACCTTGTATCTGCCCGCTCTCTTTGTGCCGTGCTGACCGCCTGCTGCCAACTTTGCTAGTGACCGAATCTGCCTGCTCTGCACCTGTTAGCTGATCTCCAGCCTACCTATTACAACCTGCCAGCTTGTGTCAGGATCCTGGGCCTTATTCCTGCAAACCACCCGCCAGGCTCTCATACCATTCTGTGCTCCTGTGCCTTCTGTGTACTCTATCAGGGGCCGGGAACCAGATACGTACGGGAGGCCATCCTCTGCTATATCGGGTTCGTCAGTCTGGTACGGGTAAGTCTGACACACTGCGTTTAAACCTCGATAGTCGATGCAGGGTCTGAGGGTACCATCATTTTTGGCAATGAAAAAGAACCCTGCTCCTGCAGGCGAAGAGGATTTCTGTATGAAACCTCTCTCCAGATTCTCGGCGACATATTCAGACATGGCCTGGGTTCAGACATGGGTCTCTGGAATGGACAGAGGGTAGGTACGACCCCTGGGCAGAGTTGCTCCAGAGACAAGGTCAATGGCACAGTCAAAAGATCTGTGGGGAGGAAGCACCTCAGCAGACTTCTTATAGAACACATCCCGGTAATTGCTGTATGCCGCGGGAAGATCAGAAGATACGGATGTGGTAGCAATGGGAAGTCTCTCCTTGGGGGCCACCTTGAGAAGACAGGACGAGAAACATGAAGGACCCCAAACCAGGATCTGCCCAGAGACCCAGTCCACATGTGGAGAGTGGAGCTGTAGCCAAGGAAGGCCCAATACAATGGGGGTAGAGGCCTTGGGTAGAATGAGGAAGGAAATCCACTCCTGGTGGAGAATCCCTACCGACATCCTAATAGGTAGCGTCTGGAAACGGATAGGGCCCTCTGGGAGCACAGTGCCATCAATTGCTGAGACTACTAGCGAGGGGAGAAAGGGTAAGCTTCATAGAAGAAGTAGTTCTCCAGTCGATAAAATTTCCGGCAGCCCCAGAGTCCAGATATGCTAGGACCGATTGGGGAGAAGTGCCTACATGGAGTAACACCGGAAGAAGAAGACGAGAAGGTGATGTTTCTGGGTCCAATACTCCACCTTCTTAAATGTATTAGACCTGTGCGTTTCCCGGACGAAGCGAGCAGGAATCACGTAAACAACCCTTGCCCCCACAATAAAGACACAAGCCCAGAGTTCTGCGTCTAGCACGTTCTTTGGGGGTTAGACTGGTTCGGCCCAGCTGCATAGGTTCCTCAGCAGGCAGAGGATGCTCCACAGGGCGATGGGGGAAGAGTTCAGGCTGACTAGGACCTACGGAGTGCTGGCGTCTTTTTTCTAGGGACCTCTCCTGGAAACATAGTTACATAGTTACATGGTTAGTAAGGTTGAATAAAGACACCAGTCCATCCAGTTCAACCTGAGTGAGTGTTGGTGCGTGTCTACAATTATCCCTATCTATTTAAGGTACCCATATTGTGCCATCAATTTATGAAGCACTCTACACATACATCAGACACTCACATTGGTCCCTACCCTCAAGGAGCCCACAATCCAAGGTCCCCAACTCACATTCATATACTAGGGCCAATTTTGGACAGAAGCCAATTAACCTACCAGCATGTCTTTGGAGTGTGGGAGGAAACCGGAGTACCCGGAGGAAACCCACGCAGGCACAGGGAGAACATGCAAACTCCAGGCAGGTAGTGTCGTGGTTGGGATTCGAACCAGCGACCCTTTTTACTGCTAGGCGAGAGTGCTACCCACTACACCACAATCTGATTGCACAAGGAAATTACATCGTCCAAACTGGCGGGGATGGCTCTTCCTGCTAATTCGTCCTTTACTCGGCCATGTAAAAAGGTTGCGACCAGGGCCTCATTGTTCCAGCTCAATTCAGCTGTGAGGATGCAGAACTGAAGCGCATATTGTCCCACTGAACAAGATTCTTGGCGAAGGCGTAAAAGGGCACTAGCCGCTGAAGAAACCCGAGCTGGCTCCTTGAAGATATTACGAAAGATCTTCAAGAAGTCGGACAGGCTGGAAACCACCGGGTCATTCTTCTCCCACAGGGGGGCAGCTCAGGCTAAAGCTTCACCGGAGAGGAGGGACATGATATAGGCTACCTTAGCCCAATCAGACAGAACGTTTTGAGGCTGGAGCTCAAAATGAATGGTGCATTGGCTGAGGAAGCCCCTGCAGGCCTTGCTGTCCCCAGAGAAACGGGACTGAGTTGGCAGTAATAATAAATGCATGGCTGCGACTGGTGCGATAGGTACAGCTGCTGATTGTACTTGAGGCTGCAGGTTTGGGTTTCCCAAGGAGGCCTGGAGCTGCTCGAAGCTGGAATCCAGATCTTGAAGGAATCGTAGCACATGAGTCTGATTAGATTCCTGGGTCTCCAGTCTGCGAACTATGCCCTGCAATGGATGGGCTGCAGGAACTGTCAGGTCACCTTGAGGCTAGGTGGCAGATGTACACCGTTGGGATCAGGAGTGCACCGCAAGGTAGTGGACCCTACGGCTGACTGCTGCGGATGGGAGTCAGGGTGGTAAGGAAGGAAGGGCCACTGGAACACCAACACGGATCCCACCGAGGTTAGAGCATAAGATTCCCTAGGGCGCGGAGTCTAAGAGCCAGCAGGTGTTCACCAGAGCCTCTAGTGGTGAGGATGGACTGGGCTGCAACTGGCTCCAGATCGCGACCCCCAGGGTCCCTCAGCTCGCACCCACAGTAGGCAACAGGAGGATAGGAATAGTAAGGGAATAAGCCAAGGTCGGGGCCACAAGCAGACAAGGACAACAGAGTTCACGCCAAAGGTTCAGGGTCACAGGCAAACAGGGATAGTCGGGGATACGCCAAAGGTCAGGGTCACGAGCAGACAGGAATAGGTCCGTAACAGAAACAAACATAGAGCACACGGCAGGCAGGAAACAGGAAGCCAAACATACAAAGGTTGATCAGCAGGGCTGGCCTGCAGTGCAGAGGTTAATATAGAGTTCTCTGATAGGAGCTGGGGTGGAGCCATGCTAGAGGAGAGATTATAAAAGCAGTCAGGTGAGAGTCAGCTGGTCTCTAGAGATGAACACATGGAGACAGGTAAGCTGACAGACAAAACTCTATTGCATAACCATGACAGTTGGCTTCACACTACGCCACCTTAGTCCAGCCCTTCGCCCTCAGGTGTAGTCTCATCCCCCTTCCCGGCGGCCTATCAGAGCAAGCCGGGCAGAGAGGTCTGCCCTCATACCTCTTCTACCAGGAATGAAAGGCAGACGGACATGGACCAGAGAATCTTGCATGCAAGCATTGAGCATGCATCAACCGTGGGGTGGGTTGCACAGATAGGCTCGCCCCGTCCCTCCAGATCCACTGGGTCCATTATTGGGATTCCTATGATCTGGGCGACTGGAGCAACCCCAGGAACCCTCCCCCTATACACACCTCTTTGAACGGAAAATGGCAGCCCCTTTGTATATAAAATGCACATTATCCCAGTCTCTCCTCAGCGGCTCACCTCCTTTCTTGTGGGAGACGCGGAGGAAAAACATTTTTTGAAATACTACAGGTATGGATACTTTATCCCCTACTTTCTGCTCTACTAATATGCTTTTTCAGCCTGCTCACCCAAGTTTGCATCTGTTTTTGTTTAAATAGATTTCCTATAGCTTATGGACCTCTTCCCACTGCTGAGAACATCACAGGCTCCTCCTCCCTGTGACGTGACGTTCTCAGCAGTGTCAGCAGTGTCTGTGTGTGTGCACTGGAGGTGAATGAGGAGTTTTCAGCCCATAGCTGAATGCAGCTGACCATTTAGTTCTATGCGATCAATTTAAACGGGGACATGTGAGTGAGATCACTCTTACCATATCATATCATTCTAGCTTAATTCCAATGGTTCTGTTTCCCGTTTTTGTTTTTCATATTGTGGATGGCCGTTGAGGGCTGGGAATTTCACCATTCAGTACCGGCAGGGGAATGGTATCATTGAACTCGCTGTCATTTCATCCAAGCTTGATTTATAAGGTTCCGGTTTCTCAATAAGAGGATCCCTGCTTGTTTCATAGTAGTGGACTATTTATTTATTTATTTGTCCACTCTATTTATTCACAGGAGGTCTGTTTATTTATTAATCATACACATTCACCCATATTTAATTTTGCATTGTATTTTTTGTTCTTTATGAATTTTATCACCTAGTGTGATATTAATTGGTTAATAATAGCGCAATTATTTAGTTCCATTTATTCACCTATTTGTGTAGTTCATATATTTATTGCAGCTTTATTATTTGGGCATCTTTTAATATATTCTCACATAATTTGTTTTAGTTTTTCCACTTCAGCGCTTTAGTAAACTTATCACTATTACAACTATATATACATATTCCATCTCTTTTAATCTTATCCTACCTAACCAGCAGTAAGGATGAGCTTCGTGATCGAGATGAACCCATGTTCGACTCGAACATCGTCTGTTCGCCCGTTCGCCGAATTGCGAATAATATGGATATGGGCCGTTCGCGCCAAATTCGTGTGGCGCGTCACGGCCCATAATTCACTGCGGCATCGCAGTGCATTGCTGGCTGATGATTGGCCAAGCATGCACTATGACCCGCATGCTTGGCCAATCACAGCACCGTCAGTAGAGAGAGCTGTAATTGGCCAAAACCAGAGTGGCTTTGGCCAATTATGGCTCAGGGGGTTTAGAACACTCCCCACACTATATAAGGCTGCCTGCATGGCGGCCCTGTGTAGTGTGTTCCGGCGTGCTTAGAGAGAGAGAGACAGTTTCATTTCATTTGAGTTAGCTAGATTAGGCAGGACAGTCAGTCAGTTAGCTGCACTTACAGTGTATTGTGTATATATATGCATCCCAGGTGTTGTATATATATATATATACACTGTTACAGTATTTACAGCTACCTGAAGAAAATTGCTGGTGTTCTTTTGATCCTATTAGTACCACAGTCAGGCAGCTAGACTATTTACAGTTAGTGTAGTGCGTCCTCCTCACAGTGTTCAGCTAAAACTACAAGTTAGTGTAGTGCGACCTCTGCACAGTGTTCAGCTAAAGCTACAAGTTAGTTTAGTGCGACCTCTGCACAGTGTTCAGCTAAAGCTACAAGTTAGTTTAGTGCGACCTCTGCACAGTGTTCAGCTAAAGCTACAAGTTAGTGTAGTGCGTCCTCCTCACAGTGTTCATCTAAGGCTACAAGTTAGTGTAGTGCGTCCTCCTCACAGTGTTCAGCTAAAGCTACAAGTTAGTGTAGTGCGTCCTCTGAACAGTGTTCATCTAAAGCTACAAGTTAGTGTAGTGCGTCCTTCTGACAGTGTTCAGCTAAAACTACAAGTTAGTGTAGTGCGACCTCTGCACAGTGTTCAGCTAAAGCTACAAGTTAGTTTAGTGCGACCTCTGCACAGTGTTCAGCTAAAGCTACAAGTTAGTGTAGTGCGTCCTCTGAACAGTGTTCATCTAAAGCTACAAGTTAGTGTAGTGCATCCTCCTCACAGTGTTCAGCTAAAGCTACAAGTTAGTGTAGTGCGTCCTCTGAACAGTGTTCATCTAAAGCTACAAGTTAGTGTAGTGCGTCCTCCTCAGTGTTTAGATAAAACTACAAGCTAGGGTAGTGTGACCTCTGCACAGTGTTCAGCTAAAGCTACAAGTTAGTGTAGTGCGTCCTCCTCACAGTGTTCAGCTAAAACTACAAGTTAGTGTAGTGCGTCCTCTGAACAGTGTTCATCTAAAGCTACAAGTTAGTGTAGTGCGTCCTCCTCACAGTGTTCAGCTAAAACTACAAGTTAGTGTAGTGCGACCTCTGCACAGTTTTCAGCTAAAGCTACAAGTTAGTTTAATGCGACCTCTGCACAGTGTTCAGCTAAAGCTACAAGTTAGTGTAGTGTGTCCTCTGAACAGTGTTCATCTAAAGTTACAAGTTAGTGTAGGGCGTCCTGCTCACAGTGTTCAGCTAAAGCTACAAGTTAGTGTAATGCGACCTCTGCACAGTGTTCAGCTAAAGCTACAAGTTAGTGTAGTGGGTCCTCTGAACAGTGTTCAGCTAAAGCTACCTATAGAAGGTTGGTGGTGTTTTCCTGATCCTATCACTACCGCAGGCAGCTAAAGTATTTACACATTAGTGTAGTGCGACCTCTGCACAGTGTTCAGCTAAAGCTACCTGTAGAAGGTTGGTGGTGTTTTCCTGATCCTATCACTACCGCAGGCAGCTAAAGTATTTACACGTTAGTGTAGTACGACCTCTGCACAGTGTTCAGCTAAAGCTACCCGTAGAAGGTTGGTGGTGTTCTCATACTGTAGGCAGGCAGTTGATTTTGCTAGCTGCAGTATCAGTATATATATATATATATATATATATATATATATATATATATATATATATATACATTTATATATACCGTATATATCCCAGCTTAGTGCAGCTGCAGGCCATTAGTATGTCTGGAAGGCCAACAAGGAGAGGCAGACAGTCACAAGCCAATAAAAGAGGGCAAGCAGGCTCTGTTTCTAGAGGCAACGGTGCTGGTCGTGGAGACGGTGCATCCTCATCAGCACGTGGCCATGGGACACGCTTGGCCTTTTTTTTGGCAGCTGGCTGTGTTGAGCCGCAACATGCGGAAGACTTGGTCGAGTGGATGACCAAGCCGTCCTCATCCTCCTCATCCTCCCTCACCCATGCTCAGGGTACTTTGTCTGGCAAATCAGCTGCCAACGCGGCCTCTTCCCTCGGCTCAATGGAATCAGTGACTCCTTCCCTAGACCCACCATGTCCTCCTGAGGAGTCCCTCTAACTGTTTGACCACAGTGTTGGGTACATGCTCCAGGAGGATGCCCAGCGTTTAGAAGGCTCTGATAATGATACTGAGCTAGATGAAGGCAGTAACGTGAGCACGGACAGAGGGGGTTTCCAAGAAGGACAGCAATCTGGCAGTCATGCTCCCCCTGCTGCAGCATACTGCCAGGTTTGCTCCAGTGATGAGGAGGGAGGGGATGATGAGGTCACTGACTCAACGTGGGTGCCTGATAGGAGAGAGGAGGAGGAGGCACATCACCAACGAGGCAGGATGCCCTCCAGGGGCCAGCCTAAGGGCAGCACACTGACTGCATCACACCGCAAAGCTCCGCATGCGCAGGGCGCTGCTGCCTCTGCGCGTTATTCCAAAAGTTCTTTGGCGTGGGCCTTTTTTGAGACGAGTGCATCAGATCGCACCGCTGCTATTTGCAACATATGTCTCAAGCGTATCTCACGTGGCCAAAACCTCTCCCGCTTGGGCACCACATGCTTGACCAGACATATGTTGACCTGCCATGCAGTTCGTTGGCAAGCATATCTAAAAGACCCACACCAAAGAACAAAGAGGACCTCTCCTTGCTCCTCATCAACTGAGATCTCCAACCCCACTACACCTTCAGTCCTCTCTGAGACCTGCACTGAGAGGAATGAAGGTGTAGAATTAGGTGTGTCACAGCCAAGTACTTGTGGGCAATCTGCTTTCGGTACACCGACGTCAGATTGTACCAGGCAAATTTCCCTGCTCCAACTGCTGCACCGCCGAAAGAAGTTCACTCCCAGCCATCCACATGCCCAGCGGTTGAATGCTAGCTTGGCAAAATTGCTAGCACTTCAACTGCTACCTTTTCAGTTGGTAGACTCTGCCCCCTTCCGTGAGTTTGTGCAGTTCCTCAGTGGCAGGTACCCAAACGCCACTTTTTCTCATGGAAGGCGATTCTGGCTCTCTACCGGCATGTGGAAGGCAATGTCTTGGCCTCGCTGGACAGGGCGGTCAGCGGTAAGGTGCATATTACCGCTGACTCATGGTCCAGCAGGCATGGACAGGGACGTTACCTAAGTTTCACGGCGCATTGGGTCAATCTGCTGGCAGCTGGGAAGGATGCAGGACAAGGTGCAGTAGTGTTGGAGGTTGTTCCGCCATCACGCCTCCAAAATGCCACTACTAATAATTGTGACACACCTCTCTCCTCCACCCCCTCCTCTTCTTCTTCCTCCATGGCCTCTTCCTGTGCTTTGTCCTCGGAACCAGCGGTGCTCCGTAGCCATTCAAGGGACTACGCAAGTCCGCAGGCCAAAAGATGCCATGCAGTGCTTGAGCTGGTGTGCTTGGGGGACAGGAGCCACACTGGGGCAGAGGTTCTGTCAGCTCTGCAGGGGCAGGTTCAGAGGTGGTTGACGCCACGCCAACTTAAGGCAGGAATGGTGGTTTGCGACAGTGGCACCAACCTCCACTCCGCCCTCCGACAGTGTCATGAAAGGCGTCCTGTTAGCACAACCGTCAGCGGAAGATCGGTTAACAGAACCACTGTCGATAGAGCCAGAGAATGCGTGCGGAGGCGCGTTGGCGCGAACGGACACATGCGGGTGCACGCTAATACGAACGGGTGTACGCGGGTGCACGATGGTACGAACGGGCACGTACGATCGGTGCACGGGCGTGCACACGGATGCGCGCAGACGTGCAGTATGACAGCTTTTGGCGCCATTAGGCCTATTTAAAGGAGCCTGTCAGCATGCTTCCTTGCTGTCCGGTCTACAGCGTTCCCTGTGACCCTAAGCTACCTGAATACCTGCCTACCTGCTTCCTGCTTACCCGGCCTGCTCCTGACTATTCCTGTTTGCTGCCAGTCTCTGACCCCGGCTTGTTTGACTATTCTCCTGCCTCTTCCTACGGTTATCCATTACCTGCCTGTTGCCAACCCGGACTGTATCCTGACTACTCTTCTGCCTCCGTTTGGTACCTGCTTGCCCGCCAGTGTTGACCCGGCCTGTCTGATTCTGCTTGTGCTCCAGCTGTACTACAGAACACCTCCCTGCTGCCTGCTGTTCCGGAGTTCCTGCCTGCTACAGTGCTTCTCCTCACAGCCAGTGGTTCCAGTGTTCCTGCCGGAGTTAGAGTGCACCCTCTTACAGCCTGCTGTTCCAGTGTTCCAGCTGAACTATAGAACACCTCCCTGCTGCCTGCTGTTCCGGAGTTCCTGCCTGCTACAGTGCTCCTCTCCACAACCAGTGGTTCCAGTGTTCCTGCCAGTGTTCCGGTGCATCTTCTTACAGTCTGCTGTTCCACTGTTCCAGTTAGACTACAGAACACCTGCCACCTGCCAGGCACTTGTGGCCCCCTGTGCTCTCGAGTCCCTGTTTCCTCTATCAGGGGTTCTTGAGCCAGAGGCACACGAGAGGCCACTCCCTGCACTCTGGGCTCCGCCATCAGGTACATGACAGTACCGGACAGCCATGTCCGAGCCCACGCAGGGAGCCTCTCCTATGGACGAGCTCTGCCGCCATCTTGCTGGACTTACCCAAGCAGCAAAAAGCCTACAAGAGGGCTATACCCAACTGGAAGGCTGAGTCCAAGCTTTAGCAGCATCCACACCCCCTGCTTCCGGGACTTCTGCTGCGCCCTCAGTGGTGATGATGCCGCCTGAACCCAGGGTCCCCACGCCTGAAAGATTTTCGGGCAACCGGAGTAAATTCAGGACTTTTCGTAATTCATGTGAACTCTTTTTTGCCCTTTAGTCAAGGACTTTCTCCCTGGAGGCTACTAAAGTGGGGTTTGTGATCTCGCTGTTGTCAGGCAAGCCCCAGTCCTGGGCCCATCGTCTTCTAGAGAAGAAAGATGTTTCACTTGATACCTTAAACGACTTCTTTCAGGCCATGTCATTGCTATATGAGGATCCGCAATTAACCGGCAGCATTGCATGCTCTACAACAAGGCCGCAGGCCAGTGGCGGCTGGTGCTCAAAATTTTTGGGGGGACGCAAACAAACTGAAAAATTCTGAAAAAAAAACATCAATCGCAGCCACTGTCATCAAAACGCAGCCACTGTGTTATCAATCGCAGCCACTGTCATCAAAATGCAGCAACTGTCATCAAAACGCAGCCACTGTCATCAAAACACAGCCACTGTCATCAAAACACAGCCACTGTGTCATCAAAAACGCATCCACTGTCATCAAAAACGCAGCCACTGTGTCATCAAAAACGCATCCACTGTGTCATCAAAAACGCATCCACTGTGTCATCAAAACGCATTTACTGTGTCATCAAAAACGCATCCACTGTGTCATCAAAACACATCCACTGTGTCATCAAAACACATCCACTGTGTCATCAAAAACGCATTCACTGTGTCATCAAAACGCATTCACTGTATCATCAAAACGCATTCACTGTGTCATCAAAAACACATCCACTGTGTCATCAAAAACGCATCCACTGTGTCATCAAAACGCATTAACTGTGTCATCAAAAATGCATCCACTGTGTCATCAAAAACGCATTCACTGTGTCGTCAAAAACGCATTCACTGTGTCATCAAAAACGCATCCACTGTGTCATCAAAACACATCCACTGTGTCATCAAAACACATCCACTGTGTCATCAAAAACGCATCCACTGTGTCATCAAAACGCATTCACTGTGTCATCAAAAACGCATCCACTGTGTCATCAAAAACGCAGCCACTGTGTCATCAAAAACGCATCCACTGTGTCCACTGATCCCAGAAATTATGATTGTCTCCTTAATTGCAGCCAGCATCTCTTTGAACAAGGGGGAAGGGGGGCAAGTTATCAAAGAAGGATACTCACAGTGATTTGGGGGGCTGGGAGAGGATGCTTTATGTGCTAGGGGCCACTTTGGGAGCAGAGAGGATTTGTGCTGGGGGGGTCTAATTTTATATTCAACCCCCCCTTCTAGCACAAATCCTCTCTGCTCCCAAAGTGGCCCCTAGCACATAAAGCATCCTCTCCCAGCCCCCCAAATCACTGTGATTATCTTTCTTTGATAACTTGCCCCCCTTCCCCTGCAGTGTCATATTCAGACCTCAGATCAGCACGTCCTGTGTATGTGTCCATTCTCCTCCCCCTCCCCTCTGTCTGTGTATAGGAGGTGTCTTCAGTCCGTGTGTTAGTGAGACAGGAGGGGGGGGAATGGGGAAGAGAGGGACAAATACAGATGCAGCTGTGCTGTGCTGTGCTGGAGCTCACCCTCCTTGCAAGACAGCAACCCATCCCTCATACTGCTCTTACCTGCCTCCTGCAGCTCCGCTCGGCCGAAGAACGGAGCTGCCAACGTCACTTCCAGCTCTCGTCTGTTTCACGAAAGCCGGAAGTGACCTCAAGATTTGAAAAGCATTGCTCCCGGCCATAGAATCACACTGATTCTACGGGCGGAAGCTAATCGGCGTTTTCGTTTGCGCCACAAGGCGGGTTAAATGCCCGCAAATGAAGCGCCACGTCTGCAATCTCGTGATTGCATTGACGTGGCGCTTCCCATAGTGCACTGGCGTCCGGCGCCACAGTGCACTTTGTTAAAGGACTTTTTTTTTTGTTCTTAAAGGGGCCGTTTAAAAAAATATTTTTTTTTTTTAATTTTTTTTTTTTTATATTTTTTTTTTGACTACAGGAGGGGGGGCCGCGCCCAGGCGCCCCCTATGGACGGGCCGTCACTGCTGCAGGCCTGTGGAGGACTACGTGTTGGAATTCAGACGTTGGAGTTCCGACACGAACTGGAATAATGCTGCTTTACGATACCAGTTCCGTATGGGCCTTTCAGAATCTTTAAAAGACGAACTGGCCCGAGTGGGCATCCCAGAGACTCTAGAGGGTCTCATAGACCTCTCTATCCAGATAGACAGACGCCTGAGGGAACGGCGTACGGAGCGATCCTCTGGTCCTTCTCTTCCTGTCTGGATGTTGCCCCGTGTGCCTAGTTCTTCCCACTCTGCTTCTCCAGCTCCAACCACCGTTGCCTCAGATACTTCAGAACCAATGCATTTGGGCCTCTTACGCCCTTCACTTACTCCTGAAGAGCGTCAACGCCGTCGGGCTGGTAACCTGTGCCTGTACTGCGGGGAATCTGTCCATCCCACCGTCCCCCTGTCTATCCCACTGTCCCCCTGTCTATCCCACTGTCCCCCCATCCATCCCACTGTCGATAGAGCCAGAACCACTGGCTCTATCGACAGTGGCTCTGTTAACCCATCTTCCGCCGACGGTTGTGCTAACAGGACGCCTTTCATGACATTGCCCCCCCCCAAGGGGCAGCCTCCGGATGCCTAACTGTGCCATCTTACTTGGATGAGACCTTTTAAAGGCAAGAATCAACCTCCTCGCATGGATGTTGGACTCCGGCTCCCAGGAGTTTTCCTCAGGCCCGTACCCCTTTCATTTTACCAAAAACTGGACTTGGTTACGTCTCTTCCTACAATCCAGAATGGACTCAACCTCATATTCGGTTTCTCCGTCAATGATCACAGGTTCAGGGGGATTGACCCTCCGGTTGACAAAAGGATCAGGAACCGTGGGTTTGATTAGGGCCACATGAAAGACCGGGGGGATACGGAATGACTCCGGTAACTTCAGTTCATAGGCCACATTATTAATCTTCCTTAGGACTGGGAAGGGACCCACAAATTTAGGGCCCAATTTCTTGGAAGGACATGCCAATTTTAAATTCAATGTAGACAGCCAGACCTGATCCCTGGGCTTGAGGTCAAGCTCCCCCCTTCTCTTCTTGTCAAACACCTCTTTATTGTAGTTCTGAGTCCTTGCCATGGTCTCCTGCAGAAGTTTATTATTTGACTCAAAGAAGTTAGATTCTCCTGGACAGCTGGTACTGGGCACTCCGGGATGTTACTGGACAGGAACAGAGGATGGAAACCATAATTTGCAAAAAACGGTGATTGCTTTGTGGCAGAATGGACAGAATTGTTATAAGCAAATTCAGCAAGAGGTAGAAGCGGAGCCCAATCGTCCTGGGAGAAAGAAGAAAAGCAGCGCAGATACTGCTCCAGCGTCTGATTTGTTCTTTCCGTCTGGCCATTTGTTTGGGGGTGATAGGCAGACGAAAAAGAAAGGTCAATTTGCAAAGATCCACAAAGCGCCCTCCAAAACTTGGAAGTTTTAGTACATCTTGCAACCCTGCAAATTACTGCTGAGTATATAGGGCAGGCCCCTACTTTCAAACATCCAACTTACAAACGACTCCTACTTGCAAACGGAAGGAGACAACAGGAAGTGAGATGAAATCTACCCCATAGGAAGGAAAGTTCTCTCCTGTAAGAGTTAATATGGGAAAAACTTTTCTCCTTTCCACTGATGCTTTATCACCAATCCTTGTTTCACTAAAAACTCCAAATTTTCAAAAAACATTTGTCATTGGGACAAAAAGTGAGGTGAAATCTTCTGAAGAGGAGCACAGACAGCAAAACAAATGTCACAGGGGTGATAACCGTGCCCTATGTTTTCCAAAAAGCTTAAAAACTGATTTTTTTGGCTGGAGCTACACTTTAAAAATGTACCAGTTCAAAATTACAAACAGATTCTACCTAACAACAAACCTACAGTCCCTGTCTTGTTTGCACCGCCTGTATACTGCTGTTCAGAGTATATAGGGCCTGAGGGCCCCACGCCTTTCCTTTTTTTAATTTGGGTGCGGGGTTCCCCTTAATATCCATACAGGACCCAAAGAGCCTGATAATGGACTGAAGGGTACCCATGCCATTTGTCTCACTGATTTTCATCCATATAGCCGGGACCCAACATTACATTAAAGCCGCAAGCAGTTTTTAAATGACTTTTTTTCCTTTAAAAATGTCATTTTGTGCAGGGACTGTTGTAAGCACGGGAAACATGCGCCACTTTACAGGCATACTATAGACACCCCCCAGGTACGATATTTAAAGGAATATTTTACTTTTTTTTTTTTTTACTTTAAGCATCATTAAAATCACTGCTCCCGAAAAAACTGCAGTTTTTAAAAGTTTTTTTTTAATTGATACATGTCCCCTGGGGCAGGACCCGTGTCCCCAAACCCTTTTTAGGACAATACCATGCAAATTAGCCTTTAAAATAAGCACTTTTGATTTCGAACGTTCGAGTCCCATAGACGTCAATGGGGTTCTAACGTTTGTGCGAATTTTCGGTCCGTTCGCAGGTTCTGGTGCGAACCGAACCGGGGGGGTGTTCGCCTCATCCCTAACCAGCAGGTACTGGGTACATTCTTGAGTTTCCAACAGAAGTAATTGCAAACTATAGTATACACTTTGGGTGAGTAACTATGAATATTTCCAATCTCATTGACACTTCACCCTCACCGTTTCACACACACTCCTTTTCCCTCCTTGTCCCTTACTTTACCTTTCCCCCTTCCCTTTCCTCTCTCCCTCCCCCCGCTCCTTTTCTCTCTTCCCATTTCTGTCCTCTCCCCCTCCCATCTCCCCCCTCCGCCCCCCCCTTTTTTTTTCTTTTTCTTTTCCTTCCCCCCACCTCTATTTAACCACTTCCCCTTCCCTCATCCTTTTTCCCTTCCTTCCCCCCTCCTATCTCTCCCTTCTTTTCTCCCCTCTCCCCTTCCCTTTCCTTCTCCTTCCCCCTTTCCTAACTCTCCACCTCTCTGTCCCCTCCTTGTTTCTCCTTCAGCCTTCAACCATCCTTCTTTCCTGTACCTTCCCCTTTACAGCTAGTTTACAAGGTTCATCAGACTCCTTCATTTATATATAGGGGTTTCCCTTCCACCATTTCTCCTCCGTCGGGGTGAGGTGGAGTGTCCCCACGGGCACAAAGGCCGAACCTATGTCCCTCTGAGCCGGTGTCCTCTTGTTCACAGTCTCTGGGTAAGCTAAAATGCATGCATTTGAAATAAAACTTTTTTACATCGACACATATAGAGAATTAAAACCTCATATGTAGACATTTTCTACATTCTCTTTGACTTACATTTATTTAAGTATTCCAACTTGAACACTCCATGCACGCGAAAACACCAACCTTCATGAATAACTATGTAATGTAACTATATTTACATATTATTGGATGTTCCACAATGCAATGTATAGATTATACTAACAAATGTTCTACACGATATGACATTTATATACACCCATGTGAAACAAATGTATTACTATCCCTCTTGCTTATTTATTTGTTATTTTTCCATTCATGTAAATCATGTCATTCATGTACTGTTTATCGATATGTCATTTATAGAATTCATGTGATATCCCACTGTGCCTCTCTCAAGGCCCTGATGAAGAGGAACTGTCTGCGAAACGTGTAGGCCATATCTTTTTTAAATTGTCTGGGATTTGCAAACCCTGATTTCATAACTCCAAGACTGTAACTTATTTTAACTTGTTTACTTTTAGAGGGTACTGCCATTTGGCAGATTAATAAAGTTTATGTATTTTTCTATAAAGTATCTGCATTCTATTTTTTATTATACTCCTCTGAGGCACAATTAAAGTCCCACCCCGTTCTACTTTTTTTCTTGAAACATAGTTGCATAAGTAATTTTCTAGCAAAAAATACTGATTTTAACTTGTAAGTTACAAGTGTCAAAAAAGGTTTTATATTTAAGTGGTTAAACTGACCTCTTTTACACATAGAAGTTCATTCCTTTGATCTAAAAGAACTACATGTTAAAATGTTTTACTTTAGCGATGTTGTGAGAAACTTGGCAGGCTGCCTGTTTTTTTGTTTTTGTTTTTGACAGCTGTCGGCTTAACCAGAGAACTCTCTGCACTGAGTTGAGGAAATGCTTTTTTAAGATCGGAAGGGGGGTAGAATTCAATTCTCTAATGATTAATCGTGCAGCTCTACTACAGACCTCCTAACCTGAAGGATGAGGAAAAGTCTAATCTACTGTCACAGTTAGGAATGGCAGGGAAGCAGGGCAATGTTATTATAATGGGGGGGGGACTTCAATTATCCAAATATTGACTGGACAGACAGAACTGCTCACTCATCTATGGCTTGTCATTTCTAAATGTCCTGCAGGACAACTTCATATGCCAGTTGATACCACAACTATAAATAATATATTGCTAGATCTACTAATAACAAATAACACAGATCTGATTGTAGGGTAATTACATTAAACGCAAATGATAGTTAATGGAGGCACGAGGGTGCTACAAGAACGTTAAATTTTAAAAAAGCCAACTTTTCTAAACTGCGCTCATAACTACAAGATATTAAATGGGATACCTTTCTAGAAATAATGAACACTGAGGAAAAATGGGAGTGTTTTAAGAACATATTAAATAATCGCATTACCTGATGTATTCCAGTGGGCAACAAATATAAAAGTGCTATAAAAGTGCTAAGGTTAAACCTGGGTGCGTAAACGTTACCATAAAAAAGCATATAAAATAGATAAAAATGGCCTTTAAAAAATATAAGGTCATTTTTACTTTGAAAGGATTGGACCAGTGGCGGAAGTATAGGGGTCGCTGAGGTCGCCATGGCGACTGAGCCCCATGCTGCAGGGGGCCCTTGAGGGCCCCCCTGTTTATCTTGATAGGAGGAGCGGCTGACTGAGATCGATTTCCCCGATCGTCAGCCGAACTGTAATCGGCACTGTGCGGGGAGCTTGTCACACTGATCAGTTAAAGCAGTGTGTGCTGTGCTCTTTGTCTCCCCCTACAGTGCAGTACCCGGCAGGAAGAGGAGGGTAAAGCACTGCCGTTTTTGAAAAGGCTTTCTGTAAGTGTGTGTTCTTATGTGTGTTTATATGTGTGTTCATGTATGTGTTTGCATGTGTTTGTGTGTGTATTTATATATGTATATGTGTTTATGTGTGTATTTATATATGTATATGTGTTTGTGTGTGTATATACAGTATATGTGTGTGTATATTATGTGTGTATTTATCTATGTGTATGTGTGTGTGTGTGTGTGTTTAGATGCAGTGGTGGCCCATGCATTAAGGGCGCACGGGTGACGCCCCCTCTCTCCAGCCACCCCTCTATCACCAATAGATAGATTCATGCATTGCATGAATCTATCTATGGCCGCCGCTGCCACCCCCTATTCAGGCTCCCAGACCCTTTTTGGGCGCAGGGAACCTGAATTACAATGGTGGGGGGTGTTTTTGAAGCACCGGATTAGAGCCATAGGCTCTAATAGGCATCAAAAAAGGTGACCTCACAGGCCACTCAGCTGTGTTAGAAAAGCGAATGACTATTCACTTTCCTAACACTAAACTGCCTCTCCGCCAATCAGGTGCTCGGTCTGTTACCCATCACCTGATTGGCTGAAACGACAGGCACCGCTATTGGACACCTATCAGGAGGAGAGGACGGGAGATGAGGACAGCAGGAGACGCACGGAGGACCCCACTCGTCGCAATCACCCGCTGCCCTTCCAAGACAGGGTAAGTGCCGATGAGCGGTCTGGGGTCACACTGGGGGCATTCAAGGGCACACTGGCAGCATTTAATGGGCACACTGGCAGCATTTGATGGGCACACGGGCAGCATTTGATGGGCACATGGGCAGCATTTGATGGGCACAGTGGCAGCGTTTGGCACAGTGGCTGCAATTGATGGCACAGTGGCTGCGTTTGATGGAACACTGGCAGCATTTAATGGGCACAGTGGCAGCGTTTGATGGGCACACTGGCAGCGTTTGATGGGCACAGTGGCAGCGTTTGATGGCACAGTGGCAGCATTTGATGGGCACAGTGGCAGCATTTAATGGGCACACTGGCAGCGTTTGATGGGCACACTGGCAGCGTTTGATGGGCACAGTGGCTGCGTTTGATGGGCATAGTGGCAGCGTTTTGCACAGTGGCTGCAATTGATGGCACAGTGGCTGCATTTAAGTGGCACAGTGGCAGCATTTGATGTGCATAGTGGCAGCAATTGATGGCACAGTGGCTGCGTTTGATGGCACACTGGCAGCATTTAAGTGGCAGAGTTTGATGGGCACACTGGCAGCGTTTGATGGGCACAGTGGCAGCGTTTGATGGCACAGTGGCAGCATTTGATGGGCACACTGGCAGCATTTAATGGGCACACTGGCAGCGTTTGATGGGCACACTGGCAGCGTTTGATGGGCACAGTGGCTGCGTTTGATGGGCATAGTGGCAGCGTTTGGCACAGTGGCTGCAATTGATGGCACACTGGCAGCATTTAAGTGGCACAGTGGCAGCATTTGATGTGCACAGTGGCAGCAATTGATGGCACAGTGGCTGCGTTTGATGGCACACTGGCAGCATTTAAGTGGCACAGTGGCAGCGTTTGATTGGCACAGTGGCAGCGTTTGATTGGCACAGTGGCTGCATTTGATTGGCACAGTGGCTGCGTTTGATGGCACACTGGCAGCATTTAAGTGGCACAGTGGCAGCGTTTGATGGGCACAGTGGCAGCGTTTGATGGGCACAGTGGCAGCGTTTGATGGGCACACTGGCAGCGTTTGATGGGCACAGTGGCTGCGTTTGATGGGCAAAGTGACAGCGTTTAGCACAGTGGCTGCATTTGATGGCACACTGGCAGCATTTAAGTGGCACAGTGGCAGCGTTTGATTGGCACAGTGGCTGCGTTTGATTGGCACAGTGGCTGCGTTTGATGGGACACTGGCAGCATTTAAGTGGCAGAGTGGCAGCGTTTGATGGGCACAGTGGCAGCGTTTGATGGGCACAGTGACAGCGTTTGGCACGGTGGCTGCGTTTGATGGCACACTGGCAGCATTTAAGTGGTACAGTGGCTGCAATTGATGGCACAGTGGCAGCGTTTGATGGGCACAGTGGCTGCATTTGATGATTTTTTTTTTTTAAATGTTTGCGCCCCCAAAAAAACTTTGAGCACCAGCCGCCACTGTTTAGATGTATGTATGCACATTTTATGTATGCACGTTTAATCCTCACACCCTATATGTGTACAATCAGGACTGATTTTTTTTTCTTGCTCGTTCAAAGTACCAGCAACAAAATACTGTTACTCTGAAAAGCGATCCATGCTCAGATCACTTTTCAGAGGCATTTGACAGCCGGTAAAGAGGCAATATGTTGCCTCCTGACCACCTGTTTTAACCCCTTAAAGTGATTGCAAAGGTTTTTTTTTTAAATAACAAACATGTCATACCTTCATTGTGCAGTTAGTTTTGCACAGAGTGGCCTCGAACACCGACTTCTGGGGTCCCTCGGCGGCTCTCGCGGCTCCTCCTCTTATCAGACATCCCCCTAGGAAAAGCGCTGTCCAGGGGTCAGGGGGGCCCTTCATGGTTTCTTGCATCGGGGCCCTGAAGGTTTTAGTTACGCCACTGGATTGGACCAAGCAATTTTCAATAGTCATTCCAGTTCTTTTTGGTCTGCTTTCCCTCTGTTTCAAGAGAACTTTATTATGTACGTTATGCTCTTATCATTTCTTTTTTCGTTATTTTATTGTCATAAAATGGCTTTCTGTTGTCTTATTACGTGCAATGTCACTTTTAAACATTGTATTGTATTCCTGGAAGCTTAATAAAAATTGTCAATTATAAAAAAATATATATATATATAAGGCCGCGGGATCATTGTCGGCATTCAAACACTACAAGGAATGCAATAAGAAATGTAAGAGTACAATCAGGGCAGCTAAAATAGAACACAGGAGACACAGTGGAGGAGAGTAAAAAAAAAATTACCTCAAAAATGTTAAAAAAATTAATAGTAAGATAGCAAGCTCAGAACATATTGGCCTCATAAAGGATTATCAGGGGAAGTTGGTTAAAAACGACAAGGCAACAGTATTAAACGCATTCTTCTCCTCAGTTTTTACAAAGGAAAAGGAAGGGTATAGTAATCAAGACTGTATAGTTAGTAACACAATACGGAATGCACCATTTTGGCTCGAAGAAGCCAGTGTCCAAAAAAACACTTGAAAAACCTAACGCAAATAAATCACCAGGACCAGATGGCTTACACCCCAGAGTCCTCAAAGAACATAGCCAGAATATAGCCGGACCATAATTCCTTTTTTTATGGACAGCTTAGTAACTGGAATAGTACCAGCTGATTGGTGAAAAGCCAAAGTGGTACCAATAATTAAATAAAGGGGTAAGATATATATACCTGGTAACTACAGGCCAGTCAGTCCAACATTAATTGTATGTAAACTATTGGAGGGGATGATAAGGGACTGTATCCAAGAATTTACTTATGAAAACAGTATCATTTGTAGTAATCAGAATGGATTCCAGACCAATCTGTTACCATCTATGAAGTAAGCTGTCATCTAGATAAAGGGAGGCCTGTGGATCTGGTGTATCTGGATTTTTGCAAAAGCATTCAATACAGTTCCCCATAAATGCTTTATTTACAAAATGAGGTCTGTTGGCATGGACGATAGTGTATGTACCAGGACAGAAAACTGGTTACAGGGGCATATCCAAAGAGTGGGGATAAATAGCATGTAGGCAGGTGCAGTCTACTTTCACAACTGTAGGTGGTGCTCTTCCGCAACAGGATTGCAGTTGGAGAGGAAGTCAAGAGGAATATGGTTCCTCTATGATTTCCTGGGTCACTGGGAAAGCTATCCCATTGGATGCTGCCGCCCCATGTGACTTAGCAGCCATCTTGGGCCAGGCAGAGCCTACTTACTGACTGGCTCCCAGGCTTGGTGTGCATTTTGGACAGGTACCCCACCTGGTAGGGATAGAACTAGCAGCAGGGAAAGGTTCCTGATGAGGAGGGAAAGTGTAGGGCTTGCAACTTCTCTGGACTTATTCCCGCTTGGGCACAAGATGGCCAGGCCATAATCTGCCACTCCTAACAGGCGCTGTCAGTTTGGCTGAAACCTGCTCTCTACAAACTGTTGGACCTGTGAGTGCTCCTGGTTGGATTGTCTTCCCACCAGGTTTATTGTGAACAGTCTTTGCATTATTTCAATACAAGTTTTTTCATAGCACTTGGACTCTGTGTTATTGCTGCCACCCTGCACTGCACCCCACCTACAAGCAAGTACTCAGAATGGTCTGGAGTAGTAAGTGGGATACCCTGGGGCCCTGTCCTGGGCCGGATTCTATTTAATGTATTCATAAATTATATAGAGGTTGGTATAAATATTGATGAGGATGACTTCCCTTGATGCCGGACAAATTCTCTGATGGATGACTTCGTTGGATGCCGTGATTGACGTGTATTACTTCTTTGGATGCCGTGATTGAAGTGGACATCTTTTCCGGATGCCATGATTGACACAAACAACTTCTCTGGTCACCATGATTGACATGGATGACTTTACTTGATACTGGACAAATTCTCTGATGGATTACTTTGCTGGACACCGTGATTGACGCAGACAACTTTGCTGGATGCTGGATGAATTCTCTGGTCGCTGTGATTAACATGGACGACTTCGCTGGACTTTATAAATAACACAGAGGACTTTGTTGGAAGCTGTGATTGATGTGGACTACATCGCTGGACACAGGATGTATTCTCTGATGGATGACTTCCCTTAACACCACGACTGACGTGAACAACATTGCTCGACGCTGTGAAGGTCTGCGGCAAAGACTGAGAGATGTCATTCAGGGCGTGCAAGGACTTGTCAAAAACTCTATTTGTGGGGGTTTTCTTCCACTGACTTTTTTCTGGTGACTAAGTAGGGGTACTATGGGAGCTCTGGAATCGCTGGGTGACAACGGACACTCTGAGGTAGCTGGATGACACCAGGCACTATGGGACTTCTGGTTGATGCTGGCTGTTGTGGGGTCACTTGGTGATACCAGCCACTCTGGGGTAGCTGGGTAACATCAGCCGCTGTGGGGTCACTGGGTGACAATGGAAACTCTGGGATAGCTGTGGGGTGACTGGGGGACACTAGCTGCTGTTGGATAACTGGGTGACACTCGCTGCTGTGGGGTCACTGCGTGACACCAGATGTTCCCTCGTCATTGTGTGACAGTGGACACTCTGGAGTAGATGGGTGATACCAGCTGCTGTGGGGTCACTGAGTCACAAAATGAACTCTTGTGTCACTGGGTGATACCCTGTGACACAGGATTGCCTGGGTTCTTTCGTTTAGAAAGACTATACCATCATTTGTCATCATTAGCGGTAAATTACTCATTTTATGGATGATATAAACTATTGAGATGTTGATGCTTTTCAATCTGTTCTTCATTTAAAAGACATAAAGGAAACATAAATACTTTTTTGTAAAAAAAAAAATCTTGTCTATAAGTAACTTCTCCTTTGTACTTGTTCTCCTTTGAAGCTGCTGTCTATTAGATGCACTGGAGATGGAACAGACGTGAGGCTGATGGCTCAGATCTCCAGTCAGTCAAAAGAAAAGGGGTTGATTTTTAGTGTCCTATCCCAGGACTCATGTGTGTGTGGAAGCGCAGCCAGTGTTAGGACACCCGTATGTAGTCCTAAAGTTGGTGGCGCACACGCATATGGGTCACCACGGGATCGGAGCTGTATAGGAGGCACATAGAACAGGGAACATTTCATAAAAACCAGGTTAGGCTTTGTGGTTTATGCTGTGGAAGTTATGCGTGGAGAATAAATAAATAAATAAAAAAAACACAAGGGTTTAATATCACATTAGAGAACTTGCGGCCACTCAGTGTAGTAAAGATGCAGAACTCCCTTACACAATCGGTGGTGTCAGCGGAAAGTGCTGATAATGTCAATATATTGGTAATGGTTTTGACATAAACACACCCACATAGGTTGAACTGGAAGAAATCTTTATTCAGCCTTACTAACTATGTAACTATGCAAATATGTAAAGCTCCTGGTAGAGGAGGGGCAGGCTTTAGAAAGAAGCAGGTGGCTTTGAAATGTGTAGCCAAACCCCTGCAAGTCCCCCGTCATGTGGCATCATTTCCTGAAGCTCTCTTCATTGTCAGCTGTCTTCCACACCTTAGCAGACACAGTCTTGTGGTCTTTCACTTGGACGAGCAAGTGTACTCCTGGGATGACAGTGGAGTCGGCTCAGATGTTTACATGCGCTCTTTTCACTGTGGTTCTTTCACTTGTCATTTGTCTTTTGGATCTAATAAATGTGATTTTTTTTTATACTGCACTTAGATTGCACCCTCTGGTCTTCTTTCTGTTTTACTAGTTTGGAGATATCCTTCTGTTTCTAAGAGGAGCTGCAGTGAGTGTATTGGATGGAACAGAGTTAGCCTTTTGTGTACCAGAAATGACTTTAATGATCTTGATTCAGGATTAGTTCAGCTTATTTTACTTTTACGCCTAAACCTGGCACTAACTATAGCACTCTGTGCATTACATACTTCTGATCCTTGAACACACTGTATTACACACCCTGGGCCTCTGCACTCTGCGTTATGTATCCTAAACTCAACAGCACTCAGCAGTATTTTTTTGGGGGGGACGACAAACAATCCAACCCCCCCGGTCAGTCGGATCACTCACATCATCTCTCTCCCCCCCTGTCGGTCAGTCGGATGGATCACCCACACCACAATGCCACCCCCCCTCCGTCTGTTGGTCGGTCTTTCACCAGCCCAGCAATTACCGCATCTAGGTCACGAGCAGTGCTTCCTCAGGCAGTGGCTTTACCCGGCGTCTCCTCCTCGGCTTCACGGCAGCTTCCCCTGCCTCTCCTCCTCCTCTACCTCTTCTCCTCCAATATGAGCGCTCATTATCTCGGCCAATCGGGTCTCAGGATCCGCTTCTTGATTAGCCGGAAGGAGAATCATGAAGACAATAGCGAATATTCATTTTTTTTAAGCCAATTAGAGCCTCAGGCTCTAATCATGTGCTTCTAAAAAAAGAAAACCCCCATTGGAATCGATGCATCCGGCATTCTGCATGGAGATTAGGGGCCGGGCGCATGGATTAAGGGGCGGCACCCCTGCGCCCCGTATGGATGGGCCGCCACTGCCCTGACCCCTACAATCTGCCTTATAGATTCCTACACTATATAGTACATTATATACTTCTCAACAAAGTTTTCATTGTCTCAACAGTTAGTGGTTGCTGAGCAGTGCCTGAAAATTTTAATGAAGTTCTTCTTTAAGGTAGGCTCAGACAAAGTGTTAACTCTGTTTATTTTCAGTGTGTGCAAAACCATGTGTAATGGAAGTTTTTTTTTTTTTGTGCTGAGGTTTATATGTGTTTGTGAGACTCTTGATTGTGACACAGCAATCAAAGCATATTTTATAGGTAAAAGGAAGACCAGGTTTTAATAAGCCATGCCCCATGCCCTGTTGGCCACATCCACTTTTTTTTGGACCACAGGTCAATATCTTCCTGAAGTGTCACTCATTCTCAAGTTCCAAAACTGGGAGGTATGGTAAAGCCATGGCTTAGCTGCCCCTTTTTTACACCTCTCAGGTGCCCATCTAAAAGAGCACTTATACTTTTTAACAATCCTCACACCATGTTTCAGTGGGGGGATGCTATATTATCTTACAGTCTGTGTCACATGAATAGAAATCAGCTTTCTTCTACCTCTCCATCCAATCAGTGGCGGTCGCTCATTAGGGGCGCACGGTCGCTGCCCTCCCCCAATCCATGCGCCTGGCCCCTAATCTTGTAGGGCGCTGGACGCATGGATTTTAATGGATTTATTTTTTAGCAGCACTTGATTAGAGCCCGAGGCTCTAATTGGCCTCAAAAAGGGTGGGCGCAGGGCCCTGCGCCCACCCTGTTGTGTGACATTAGCAAATTAATATTCGCTAATGTCCTCCAGTTGCTCCTCCCGGTCATTCAGAAAGCAAGTCTTGAGACCCCATTGGCCAGGGGGTCCTAAGAACCCATTGGCTGGGAGTCCAAAGACCCGATTGGTCAGGAGGAGAAGCAACAGACAGGACACAGAGGAGACAGAAGGGGAAAGCCGAAAATGCAAGTGATCCCTCTTCTTTTACACTGCACACAGCTTTTGTGTTGCCGATTCAGTCTAGGAGTAGGGGAAACGCAAGAGTTGAAGGACACCCACACCTCGAAGGTAAGTAATTCACTGCTGCTGGATTCTCTTGTTTGTTATTATTGTCATTATTGGAGAGTTTTGCATTCGCATCAACAAGGGGGGGTTGGGGGTATTAGTGTGGGGTGGCGGGCTGGCGGGCTGGAGCAACGGGGCAGGGGAGGGTCTGTGGTCAAGTCTGTCTGATGCCCCCCCCAACCGATGAAGTTAGTTAGTAAGGTTGAATAAAGACACCAGTCCATCCAGTGAAGCACCAGCCGCCACTGCATGCAATTGCTAATAATGCTTTCCAATAAGTAGGTCGCATTTGATGACCTCATCACAAAGTGCGGATGGCACAGCAGCCATATTTGTAATGGGCAAAATAAACACACTGCACCACAAGGCAGTAGATACACTTAGTAAATACACATCACAGCACTACACTAATACTGTATGTCCTTTTGTTTTTAATTAATGTAATGTAAACTATTCATTATAATAAACCAATGTAGATATAATTGTTCATTTACAGAGTCAATGAATTCTCTTTTTGAGTAATCAAAAGAGAAGCAAAGCATTTATCACTAACTGCTTTAGAAAATGCCATTTTCCTGATTGTGGTGTCATTGGATTAACCGCTTCCCGACCAAGCGCCGCAGTTACACTGTGGCAGGTTGGCTCCTCTGCGCCAGCTGCACAGCGGGGGTGCCGGTGCTCGTGGCTGGCGGTCGCAATGACCGCCGGCTACGAGCGATCGTGAAGAGGAGAGACAGAACAGGGACGAGTGTGTGTAAACACACACTTCCCTGTTCTGTTTTGACAGGAATGACAGATCGTGTGTTCCTATTAACTAGGAACCACGATCCGTCACTTCCTCCAGTCAGACCCCTCCCCCTTTAGTCAGAATCACCTCCCAGGGACCACAGTTTACCCCTCGAGCGCCCCCTAGTGTTAACCCCTTTCGCTACCAGTGACATTTTTACAGTAATCAATGCAATTTTATAGCATTGATCGCTGTATTAATGCCAATGGTCCCAAAAATGTGTCAAAATTGTCCGATGTGTCCACCATAATGTCGCAGTCACGATAAAAATCGCAGATCGCCACCATTACTAGTAAAAAAATAAAAAAAATAAATGCTATAAATCAAACCCCTATTTTGTAGACGCTATAACTTTTGTGTAAACCAATCAATATATGCTAATTGCGATTTTTTTTTACCGAAAACATGTAGAAGAATACATATCGGTACTGAGGAAAAAAATATTTTTTTTATATATTTTTGGGGGGATATTTATTATAGCAAAAAAGTAAAAAATAATGTGTTTTTTTCAAAATTGTCGCTCTGTTTTTGTTTATAGCGCAAAAAATAAAAACCGCAGAGGCGATCAAATACCACCAAAAGAAAACTCTATTTGTGGGAAAAAAAGGATGTCAATTTTGTTTGGGTACAACGTCGCACGACCACGCAATTGCCAGTTAAAGCAACGCAGTGCCGAATCGCAAAAAGTGCTCTGGTCAGAAAGGGGGTAAATTCTTCCGGGGCCGAAGTGGTTAAAAAGTCACTGACCCAGAACAGGTATAAAGATAAATTCTGACTGTATCTTGTCTTTCAGTTGCTACATGCTTGTTCCAAATGTAGCACGGCCCCCTAGAGGACTGCTGAGAATTACCTGCTCATCTGCACAGCCATGACCAAGTGAACCTTCCAACCCACCTGACACTCTGGGTTCAGACATCCTTGCAGCACAATGTGGCAATAATCAGAGAGTGGTCCCTCTGATCCTGTGGTGGTGACGCTGCAGGGATGCTGGGCTGCAGAAGGTGGATTACCAGCCGGGAGCTTCTTCTGTGGCCATCAGGAAGAGACTAGGGGCCGGCGTGGAGCGCACGTGGAGCGTGCATGATGTCACAGGTCGTCCGTCTGCTTCTGGGTTCGGTATCTAGGGGAGGGATCGTCCAGGGGGGAGGGCTAGCAGGGAAGTTGAGAGAAGGCTACGCGCTTGGAGCCACTGCTCCTTCAATGGCCTTCTCTCAACCTCCCTGCTAGCTCTCCTCCCTGGACGATCCCTCCCCTGGATAGCGAACCCTGAAGCAGACGGACGACCTGTGACGTCATGCACGCTCCACGTGCACTCCATGCCGGCCCCTAGTCTCTTCCTGATGGCCACAGAAGGAGCTCCCGGCTGATAATCCACCTTCTGCAGCCCAGCATCCCTGCAGCGTCACCACCACAGGATCAGAGGGAACACCGAGGACCACATACCTATACAAATGAGCCTTTTATATGTTTTTATCCTGTAAGTGTGTTTTTACCTGGTGTCAGTAAACATCATTTGTTAATACTACACTCAGGTGGCGCTTCCTTCTCTACCCCTCTCTCATCCATCACAGAGCCAGCTCTCTGAGGACAGCAGCCGCCTAGCCTACCAGCCTACTTCAACCATTACATTACTGGTTACCACTTAACCCTTGAACTTCCAGCCTGTCCCCTATGGACTAAGTTGCTCAGCCCTTTATATCTCCTGTTATATATGGACTTGTGTGTTTGCGCTTACAGTTACCAATACTCTATGTGGCAATAATCAAACAACTCAATGGAATTAGGTTATAGAGATATTATACTTTAACCAAATAAAAGGAGAAGTTGTTACAAAGAGGAAGTAATAAATCTGCTGTGCTTTAAACAACAGCGCTAACTCAGCAGATGAATTCCTCCCAAAGGCACAAGACAAGGTTAAACACCGACAATACTATATACATATATGTACACTTCCTTTAGATATAATGTCGCCCCCTATTGGATGTTTCCGTTAACTGCTTATACTGTCACACTATTGAAGATGGAACATGGCCAGCCTACACCCTATCGTAGGAAGGGAGAGTGGATCTAGGGAGGAGTAATATAGGGGCCTTTCAATAAGTATGGCAATAAAGTCCTTGTTGCAGATCTGATGTTCTTCACCGGCTAGTTGGAGCTCATTAACTGATATCCATTTGGGTATAGTGAAAATGGTGAATTCCTCGCAATAAAGAAAGCTAAAGGTGTCTGAGCACAGTGTTCAGGATAAATCGTTCTTGGAGTAAAGATGCCTGTACAAAGTGTCTCAATATGATGGTGGTAAAGAATGGATAAGGGTCGAGAAATTTGCCCTCTCACCAACGATCAGACCGTTCTGATGTCCTCCAAAAGGGAACTCGTGAAGGGACACTTGTGCCGCGGATCTGCTGTCTCAATCTCCCGATGTGAAGCTGCCACACACATGGACAGGCAGGTGACCGGTGCTGGAAAGGATGTCTGACAGCAAACAACAGAACTAGGCCCCTCAGGCCACAGGTTGTAAGTATGGCTCTGCGTGGTAGGCTGTGACCTCTCTCTCTGTTGCACAGAGAGGTCCATCTTGTGTCAGGACCAGGAGGAAGAGAGCTTCTGCGTGGGCTTTGGTTGCTTTTATAGCTACTCCCAGCAATCTTCAGAGGGCAGCAAAGAACCCTGGAATATGTAGTCCTGGCACACAATCGCGCAAAGCAATTATCTGATGGGGGAACTATACTTCCCACAATCCTTTTTTTTGGGCACACAAATATGATGTCACTGGATACATTGAGCACTAGAGGGACAGGCAATACCCAGCAATGCTAGAAGGTACGGTGCTTTATGTTTGTAGTCCATACTGCTACATCCTCCCGCCACTTGAAAGTCTTTGGTCCCTAAAGACAGAGCACAACCTGGAATCACTTTACTGCATTGTAGAAGCTAAACAATTAAGTTAAGTTGCAACAGCTAATAACTGACTTAGTGAAGGGTCCTCTGATAAGTTATATACACCAACAGGAGAAGAAGTCATATTAAGTTTATGACAGGCCAATAATAAATTAGTGGCCCACTCAGTAGTGTCAGAGAGTGGATCAAGATCATCCTTTACTAAAGACTAGATAAAGGAGGCAAGTGCTATCTAATAGACTAGAAGTTGCAACAGCTAATAACTGACTTAGTGAAGGTTCCTCTGATAACAAGTTATATACACGAACAGGAGAAAAAGGTCTTATTAATTTTATGACAGGCCAATAATAAATTAGTGGCCAACCCAGTACTGTCACAGAGTGGATCAAGGTCATCCTCTACTAAAGACTCGATAAAGGAGGCAAGTGCTTGACTGGGACTTTGAGTAGTAGGTTTGAGTACATCTGAATTTTCTCCAAGAGTGTCATAAGTCAATTTCTTTGGGGGACATATATTTTGTCTCAACCGAGAATGTATGTCTTCCAGTGACTTGGGTCCCTGTTCTGTTTCCCAAAAACTGCATCCATCTTCCGGTTCAGGTTCTATTTCGGTCTCTGGTTCTACTTCAGGCTCTGGCCCCAGCTCCGGGACTGTCTATCTCTCTGTTGTATTAGTAGGAAGGATGAGAATATCAGCCGTATCAGATACTTCACGGGGTTCCAGCTTGACATCATCATTTCCCTTAGATGTGTAGGGAGCTACCACCTCAGTGTCAGGCAAGTGGGAGTCTGTCCCTGGACAGCCTTCTTCTTCAGCATCAGGAACAATGGAATCATGTTCCAAGGAGGGAACCCACAGCGAATCCAAAGGTAATTCCTAATCATCACTTTCATCTTCCGGAAGTACAGGTGGATAGTTTTTCCTGGCCCTAGGCCTTAACATTGGGGACTGATATGTCTCTGAGCAAGGGGCTGGGGGTACTTGAACAGCCTCTGAAATCGGCAGCAAATGGTTTTGATGCCAATCTTGCGGGGGCCGAATCTGATACACAGGGAGCCCAGGCAGTCATTTGCAAACAATGTAGGTTTGGGAGCTCCACCTATCAGCCAGCTTATGTTTCCCTGGCACCCCTAGATTATGCAGCAATGCTCGATCCCCAGGCTGCAGATCCTGGACCCTCACTTTGAGATCAAAGTTACTTTTATTCCTTTGTTCTCTGATGGTGGAGGCTTCCTTGGCCTTCTCATAAGTCACCTTTAAGTTCTTCTGGAGCCTGTCGACATATCCCCTATAGGAGGCTTGAGAGGTGTGATCTATTGATGTTCCGAATGCTAAGGCTACAGGGAAGCAAGTCTCTCTCCCGAACATCAATCACACTGACCTACCCGACACACACTGACCATTACACTGACCTACCTGACACACCCTGACCTACCTGACCCACACTGATCTACCTGACCCACACTGACCTACCTGACCATTACACTGACACGCACTGACCTACCTGACCCACACTGACCTACCTGACCATTACACTGACCTACCTGACCCCCCGACCTACCTGACCATTACACTGACCTACCTGACACACACTGACCTACCTGACCCACACTGACCTACCTGACCATTATACTGAACTACCTGACCCACACTGACCTACCTGAGCATTACACTGACCTACCTGACACACAATGACATGCACTGACCTACCTGACCATTACACGTCAGACTTCAGATGACCTCCTCCTGTAGCTCAGCCATAGTGTGCGGCATGCCCATCCTAGTAGACAGCAGGCAGACAGCCAGAGACAGGAGAGGAGGGGAGAGCCGCCCGCCCGTGCGCAGAGAGGGGATATCATAGTGCTCGACATGACCGCATTGTACTTCACACCTTCTGGAGCCTGCAGCGCCAATGATGGACGTCACATGTCCTGTGGTCCTGGCATTGGGCCAGTGGGATGTCCATCATAGGCGCTGAGAGGCTCCAGAATGAAGGACCTGCTATGTCACTTGGCCGCGCTCTGAGTCAGATCGGTACCCGCTCGGGCTTAGGGCTGATAATAGAATTGTGAATACCCGAGACCCGGGTTTTTTTGGGGGCACACTCGGGGCTCCAGCCTCCCTCAGCCCCCCTCCTGAAGCCACTGCTTCTAGCAATCTTCAGTGGGCAGCAAAGAACCCTGGGATATATAGTCCTGGCACACAATCATGCAAATAAATTATAAGACGGGGGAACTATCCATCCCACAATCCTTTTTTTGGGCACACAAATATGATGTCACTGGATATATTGAGCACTAGAGGTACAGGCAATACACAGCAATGCTAGAAGCTACGGTGCGTTATGTTTATAGTTCATACTGCTACACAAGATTATAACGTGACAATAGAAGACATACATAATCAAAAAATGCCTTTCAATACAGAATATGGTATATACTTGTGTTACCTACAAATGCAGTTTGTGCATAAAGTGTCATTATACTGTACTACCACTAGGTGGTAGTATAACTACATCATACAAAAAGTCAAAGGGACCTATTTATAAGGGGGATAAAAACATGTTTTGCTTTTTTGTGCGTTTTCTATTTACTTCTGATATATTCTGTGTTTTCTTTTCAAACTAGCCAAATCTGTCCTGTAGATTTGGTCATTCTATAATGAAGGTACATACATTTTCATTGAGAAATTACACTACTGATCCACCATTTCAACACCAATTTCAGAGATGTAAAAACAAGCTGTTAAATCAAAGGACACAGTTGTTAGAAAGCAAATTAATTAGTAGTTTGCTGTAACCATGCTATTGCTGCATTTATATCATATGCTACACAATCAATAAAAATAGGAAATTCCTTCTATAAATCATATGCTACACAATCAATAAAAATAGTAAATTCCTTCTATAAATGATGAAATGATTAATATTTGCTTGACTTACCTACAATCTGTCTCTGCAATTCCCACTTACCCACTAGCATCCAAAGAATCAGACTCAATGGTCAAAATCATCCAAATTTCACAGCAGAAAGCTGGGGTGGGAAAGTTGCAAAGTATAGCCTAAAAATTGGGTAAGACGGAACCCCTCATGGCATTACTTTTGGCGCAGCTGCAGGGAACATGTAGGTAGGTACAAGCTGGATCATACTTCAACCTTCACTCTTATCACAGACATGCATGTACATCTGTAGAAATATTAAAGTCATCCAATAAAAGTGGATAAAAGTGGATATAATAATGCTATCTTTCAGACTTTTCATCTGTCACTCAAGAGCAACGTACAGCCTTCCTCCCTGTTAAAATGAAATAATCAACTTTTTTTTGTGGAGCCTGCTCCCTCTCCACCAGTCCGTACCTCTGTTACCTCACTCCCAGTAACAGAATGGGGTCCCGCCGTGCAGACGTCATGGGTTCACTTGTTAACTCCTCCACTCTCGTAGACTGTGACCGAGTCATGGATCTCCATAACGCGGGTTTGGTTCGGGTTGCTATTGGAAACCAACCATTAGGGAGAGAGCCAGAGCATTGACCACCTCACTACCTGAGAACCCATCACCTGTGCCAGGTACAATGCTTCACGACTGTTTGCATTGTAGCTTGTTCTAATACTTGGTTAACCATAGCAACTGCATTACTCTCTTACTTGTTCTGCTGAGCAGACCTTTGTAGTAGTTGAGCTCCATACCCCCATGTGCTTTACTAACCCAAGTTTTTTGAATACGCTGGAAGGTGAACCTCCGTCCTAGCCTCAAATCACACACACACATAGGTACAGGTTTTGCTCAAGAATATCCCTGTATTTAGCACCATCCATCTTTCCCTCAACTCTGACCAGTTTCCCAGTCCAGACTGCTGAAAAACATCCCCACAAACATGATGCTGCCATCACTATGTTTCACTGTGGAAATGGTGTTCTTTGGGTGATGTGATGTGTTGGGTTTGCGACAGACATAGCGTTTTCTTTGATGGCCAAAAAGTTTAATTTTAGTCTCATCAGACCAGAATACCTTCCTCCATACATTTTGGGAGTCTCTCACATGGCTTTTCGCAAACTCAAAACATGCCTTTTTTTTTTTTTTTTGCTGAAAGTAATGGCTTTCTTCTGGCCACTCTGCCATAAAGCCCAACTCTATGGAGCTTATTGTCGTCCATTTGTACAGATACTCCAGTCTCTGCTGTTGAACTCTGCAGCTTCTCCAGGGTTACCTTAGGTCTCTGTGCTGCCTCTCTGATTAATGCCCTCCTTGCCCGGTCCGTGAGTTTTGGTGTGCGGCTGTCTCTTGGCAGGTTTGCTGTTGTGCCATGTTCTTTTCATTTGGTTATTAGGGATGGGCGAACGGTTCGGCCCGAAAATAAGTTCGGGCCGAACTTTGGTTGTTCGGATGTTCTGCGAACACCGAACAATATGCGGTGTTCGGGGCAAGGCCGCCGGAACACCGTTAAAGTCTATGGGACACGAACATGAATAATCAAAAGTGCTCATTTTAAAGGATTATATGCAAGTTATTGTCATAAAAAGTGTTTGGGGACCTGGGTCCTGTCCCAGAGCACATGTATCAATGCAAAAAAATGTTTTTAAAACTGATGTTTTTTCGGGAACAGTGATTTTTTTAATGCTTAAAGTGAAACAATAAAAATGAAATATTCCTTTAAGTATCGTGCCTGGGGGGTGTCTATAGTATGCCTGTAAAGTGGAGTATTTTTCCCGTGTTTAGAACAGTACCACAGCAAAATGACATTTCTAAAGGAAAAATTGTCATTTAAAACTGTAATGAATTGTCGGGTCTCGGCAATATAGATAAAAATCATGAAAAAAAAGAGCATTTTTTGTAAATATTTTATTATATCTTTTCGTGTGACAACACTGAAGAAATGACACTTTGCTACAATGTAAAGTAGTGAGTGTACAGCTTGTATAATGCCCCGTACACACGGTCGGACATTGATCGGACATTCTGACAACAAAATCCATGGATTTTTTCCGACAGACGTTGGCTCAAACTTGTCTTGCATACACACGGTCGGACAAAGTTGTCGGAAAATCCGATCGTTCTGAACGTGGTGATGTAAAACACGTACGTCGGGACTATAAACGGGTCAGTAGCCAATAGCTTTCATCTCTTAATTTATTCTGAGCATGCGTGGCACTTTGTGCGTCGGATTTGTGTACACACGATCGGAATCTCAAACAACGGATTTTGTTGTCGGAAAATTTTATAGCCTGCTCTCAAACTTTGTGTGTCGGAAATTCCTATGGAAAATGTGTGATGGAGCCTACACACGGTCGGAATTTTCGACAACAAGGTCCTATCACACATTTTCGGTCGGAAAATCCTATCGTGTGTACAGGGCATAACAGTGTAAATTTGCTGTCCACTCAAAATAACTCAACACACAGCCATTAATGTCTAAACCGCTGGCAACAAAAGTGAAAGTAAAAATGTCAAAATTGGGATCAAAGTGTCAATATTTTGTGTGGCCACCATTATTTTCCAGCACTGCCTTAACCCCCTTGGGCATGGAGTTCACCAGAGCTGCAGCACAGTGACCTGACCGGACCATTTTTTGTGATACGGCACTGCATCACTTTAACTGACAATTGTGCGGTCGTGCAACGTTGTACCCAAACAAAATTGATGTCTTTTTTGCCCACAAGTAGAGTTTTCTTTTGGTGGTAATTGATCACCTCTGCGTTTTTTATTTTTTGCACTATAAACAAAAAAAGAGGGACAATTTTGAAAAACAACACAATATTTTTTACTTTTTGCTATAATAAATATCCCCAATTTTTAAAAAACAAAAACAAATTTTTTCCTCAGTTTAGGGGGATATGTATTCTTCTACATATTTTTGTATAAAAAAATCACAATAAGCGTATATTGGTTTGCGCAAAAGTTATAGCGCCTACAAAATAGGTTATTGATTTATGGCATTTTTATTATTATATTTTTTTTACTAGTAATGGTGGCGATCTGCGATTTTTATCGGGACTTCGACATTGCGGCGGCAGATCGGACACTTTTGACACTTTTTTGAAACCATTGACATTTATACAGCGATCAGTGCTATAAATAGCCACTGATTACTGTATAAATGTCACTGGCAGGGAAGGGGTTAACACTAGGGGTGATCAAGGGGTTAAATGTGTTCCCTCACTGTGTGGGGGGATGGGATTGACTGGGGGAGGAGACCGATCGGTGTTCTTATATACTAGGAACACACAATCTGTTGCCTCTCCCCTGACAGAACATGGATTTGTGTGTTTACACACACAGATCCACAATCCTGCTCTGTGAGGAGCGATCGTGGGTGCCCGGCACACATCGCGACCGACGGGCACGCGCATTAGCTCCTCAGTGACGCGGTGTGCGTGCGCCCCCTATACCGGCGGGAAGCCGAGGACGTCATATGACGCGAGATCCCATCTGCGGACGTCATTTCACTATATGCTGGGAATGAAGTGGTTAAACTGAAAAAATGTACAATTTTAAGAAAAAAAATAAGGTCATTTTGAAATTGATGGCAGCAACATGTCTCAAAAAAGTTGGGACAGGGCCATGTTTACTACGGTGTTTCATCCCCTCTTCTTTTAACAACACTCAGTTGCTAGAGTTTTAGGAGAGGAATGTTGTCCCATTCTTGCCTGATATAGGATTCTAACTGCTCAACAGTCCTGGGTCTTCTTAGTTGCATTTTTTATTTCATGATGCGCCAAATATTTTCAATTGGTGAAAGGTCTGGACTGCAGGCAATCATGGTTTTGCATTGTCCTGGTGAAATATAAAAAACCCTCCTTGAGACAGACATTTGCATGGGGGCAGCTGACAGCTGAATGTAAAAAAAAAAACACTGTAGATGGTTCAGATTCATCGTCTATCATGACGCCCGCCGCTACCAGCAACCCAAAAAAATAAACTCTGATCCTGACGAAGGCATCTGACAGCTTTTAACTACTTGCCCAATATAGGGCACTTACACCCCCTTCCTGCCCAGACCAATTTTCAGCTTTCAGCGCTCTCACACTTTGAATGACCATTACTCAGTCATGCAACACTGTACCCATATAAAATTTGCGACCTTTTCTTCACACAAATAGAGCTTTCTTTTGGTGGTATTTAATCACTAGTGGGTTTTTTATTTTTTTGTGCTATAAATAAAAAAAGACCATACATTTTGTGAAAAAAATGCCTTTTTCTTTGTTTCTGTAATAAAATTTTGCAAATTAGTAATTTTTCTTCATAAAAAAAGGTCAAAATGTATACTGCTACATATCTTTGGTAAAAAATAACCCAAATTAGTGTATATTATTTGGTCTTTGTGAAAGTTATATAGTCTACAAACTATGGTGCCAATCACTGAAAGTTGATCACATCTGATCACACCTGATGTACCGAAAGCCTATCTCATTCTTGAGACACTAACAAGTCAGGAAAGTACAAATACCCCTTTTTAGAAAGTAGACATTCCAAGGTATTAAGTAAGTAGCATGGTGAGTTTTTTTAAGTTGTAATTTTTTCCCACAATTCTTTGCAAAATGAATTTTTTTTTTTTACAAGATTGTCATATTAACAGGTTATTTCTCTCACGGAGCATATGCATACAACAAACTACACCCCAAAATACATTCTGCTACTCTTCTTGAGACTGGCCACATACATTGAAGTAGCACCTTCAGGCGTTCTACAAGCATAAATTACACATCTCATTCCTCAACCACCTAATACAATTTTTGAAGGCCTGGAGCACCAGGATAATGGAATTGCCCACAAAATTACCCCATTTTGGAAAGCAAACACCCCAATATATAATCTATGAGGCATAATGAGTCTTTTAAAAGGTTCATTTTTTTCCAGAAGTTTTTGGAAAATATGGAAAAAAAATGAAAATGCATTTTTTTACACAATGTTGGCCATTTATCGGATATTTCCAACACATAGCATGTACATAGCAAAGATGACACCCCAAAATACATTCTGCTACTCCTCCTGAGTATGGTGATACCACATGTGTGAGACTTTTACACAGCCTGGCCACATACAAAGGCCCAACGTCCAAGTAGCACCATCAGGCATTCTAGGAGCATAAATTACACATCTCATTTCTCAACGACCTATTACAATTTTGAAGGCCCTGGAGCACCAGGACAATTGAGTTGCCCGCAAAATGACCCCATTTTGGAAAGCAAACACCCCAACATATAATCTATGAGGCATAATGAGTCTTTTGAATGGTTAATTTTTTTCCAGACGTTTTTGGAAAATGTGGAAAAAAAATGAAAACGCATTTTTTTTACACAAAGTTGTCCATTTATAAGATATTTCCAACACATAGCAAATACATAGCAAAAATGACACCCAAAATACATGTTGCTACTCCTCCTGAGTATGGCGATATCACGTGTGTGAGACTTTTACACAGCCTGGCCACATACAGAGGCCCAACATCCTAGTAGCACCATCGGGCATTCTAGGAACATAAATTGCATATATAATTTCCTGGCAACCTATCATTTTTGAAGGCCCTTCATATTTCTAACACATAGCATGTACATACCAAGAATTACAATCCAAAATAAATTCTATTGCGGAAAGGGTAAAAAAAAAGCATTACCTGTACTTTTAGTAGTGTCCACAGAGGAGAGCACTGGTCCAGGCAGCAGGCAGGGATGTTGTCACGTACCTGGTAGGTTGTGAGCCTGAAGTGCAGAGAAAGACCTCCCTTACAGCTCCCACTCCCGTTCCCCTGGAATGGAAACAGAGGGTCAGAAGTGAAGAGTGGTATGGGTGCCTGGCAGGATCAACGGCGGCTGGAAGTACAGTAGTGGTGGCACCCTCCTGAATCAGGAACCTGAAGACAGAAACTGGAATGCAGGTAGGACCAGGAACCCAACAGGTCAGCAGGCCGGATAGTGGAATGCTGGACTGGAACCAGGAACAACAGCAGGTAGTAGCCTGGAACGCTGGACTGGAACAAGCAGCAGTTAGCAGACTGGAACGCTGGGCTGGAACCAGGAACAACTGCAGGTAGTAGCCTGGAACGCTGGACTGGAACCAGGAACAAGCAGTAGGTAGCAGGCTGGAACGCTGGGCTGGGACCAGGAACAAGCAGTAGGTAGCAGACTGGAACGCTGGGCTGGAACCAGGAACATTCCCCAGGTTTTGTTGTTATCTGTTTGTGGCCTTCCAATGCCTCTTACTGCGATAGCCAGCTATAAGTGAGGGTGGTGGCAAGATTTTTGCAATCACGTGGGTGTGTGTATTGGTCTAGCAACGCACCAGCACCTTTGCAGCCATTGTGCTACCTGCTGGGTGTTTGGTGTGTCCTGTACCTTTAAGAAGGGGTGGGCTCCCTTCAGTCCACCTGCCCTCACTTATCCATTAGAATGCATGTGCCTCCACTGTGGGGACACCTAAATTATAGTGTTAGGACCACAGATTACAGGGTGCCGTGACGTGGCTCTGTGGCTTACGCATGCGTTTGCAAATGCGTGCGGACTGAACCCCTGTTTTTAACGCGTACTGTTAGACAGGTCAATTGGTTGTCTGCGAGCTGGTGGTAAGTAGGCTTGGAATTTTTTCCTGGGCATTCCCCAGGTTTTGTTGTTACAAGCAGTAGGTAGCAGACTGGAACGCTGGGCTGGAACCAGGAACAACAGCAGGTAGTAGCCTGGAACGCTGGACTGGAACCAGGAACAAGCAGTAGGTAGCAGACTGGAAGCCGGTAGATACAGCAGATGGTCAACAAGCCGGTGGTCGGTAGTGGTCGGACAGCAGAGGTACCAGGGGTAATGCAGAGGGATGGTCAGGCAAGCCAAGAGGGTCTGGTGCAGGCGGATAGCAGGATAGTCAAACAGGAAGCCGGGTCAGATAACAGGATACACAGATCAGATCAGGAAACACTCACAGAACGCTGTAGAGCAGACAGCGGGGATGGAGTGTGACAGGCAGGTTTAAATAGCCCGCCTGACACCAGCGGGAGTGCGCGCGCGCGTGCGTGACCGCACCCGTGAACGCGCGCGCATGCGCAATGGAACCCGTGGCCGAGTTCCCGTGCCCCTGGACGCTGGTTACTGGCAGGATCTTCATGACATTGCCCCCCCCCCCAAGGGGCAGCCTCCGGATGCCCCTTTGAAAAAATTTCTCTGGGTGGGCTCTTTTAAAGGCTTGTAACAGGTCTTCAGCATGAATATTATCTTCTGGTTCCCAAGAATTCTCCTCTGGGCCAAACCCCTTCCACTTTATTAAGAATTGATTCTGGTTACCTCTTTTCCTGTGGTCCATGATAGCCTCCACCTCAAATTCCTCTTCCCCATCTACCAGGATTGGATCAGGAGGATCCGTACTTCGACCTGGAAATGGGTTGGTAATAGATGGTTTAAGCAAGGACACGTGAAAAACTGGATGTACCTTTAGTGAATCCGGGAGTTCAAGTTCATATGCAACTTCATTAATTCTCCGTTTAACAGGAAACGGTCCAAGAAATTTGGGACCCAATTTCCTGGAAGGGCAGGCCAACCTGAGGTTTATTGTGGATAACCATACCTGATCCCCAGGTGCAAGTAAAAGCTCACCTCGCCTTTTCTTATCGAAGGTTGCTTTGTTGTACTCCTGGGTTCTGGTCATGGTGTCCTGTAAAACTTGGTTGTTAGAGGTAAAGAAGTCCAATTTCTCCTGGACTGCGGGTACTGTGCATTCTGGAAGAGAGTTAGGTAAAAATGAAGGGTGGAAACCATAATTCGCAAAAAACTGAGTCTGTTTGATAGCAGAATGAATAGAATTGTTATAAGCGAATTCGGCCAATGGCAAAACAGAAATCCAATTATCTTGGGCAAAGGAAGAAAAACAGCGCAAATATTGTTCAAGGGTCTGGTTTGTTCTTTCTGTTTGCCCATTAGTCTGGGGATGATAAGCCGATGAAAATGAGAGTTCAATGTCCAAGGTTTTACACAAAGCCCTCCAGAATCGAGAGGTAAATTGTACCCCTCGATCTGAAACTATATTAACTGGTACCCCATGGAGCCTGATGACCTCTTTAATGAATGCTTGTGCTGTTTCTGTAGCTGAAGGGGTGCCCTTCATTGGGACAAAGTGAGCCATCTTCGACAACCGGTCCACTATGACAAAGATTGAGGTGAAGCCCCCGGCCGGGGGTAGTTCTACAATAAAATCTATAGAGAGCATTTTCCAGGGTCTATCTGGGACAGGCAAGGGTTTTAGTAGACCCCATGCCTTTGTTTTGTGCCCTTTGTTCCTAATGCAGGTGGTACAGGACTCTACAAACTCTTTACAATCCTTGCGTAGCTGAGGCCACCAGAAGGTGCGCTGAACCAAATCAGTGGTCTTAGCTACACCAAAATGCCCAGCCAGCGCATGATCGTGACAGAGCTCTAGTGCTGAGACTCGTAATGTTTCAGGTAAAAAGATCCTACTCTCATGCCATAATAACCCATCCTTAACCTGGAGCTCTGTCTTAATGGAAGATTCCATTCCTGCGGAGGCCTGTTTAATCTGGGAAAGCAGGTCTCCCTGAAGTAAGAGAAAATTCCCCGGAGACAGAATGGTGTCTGGAGGGGAAATCTCTTGAGGTTTGTGAAACATCCTAGACAGGGCGTCAGGTTTGGTGTTCTTGGAACCAGGGCGGTAAGTGACATGAAAGGAGAACCTGGAGAAAAAGAGAGCCCACCTGGCCTGACGTGGTTTCAACCTTTTTGCAGACCTCAAATACTCCAGGTTCTTATGATCTGTAAAAATGAAGACTGGATGAGCGGCACCCTCCAACAGATAGCGCCACTCCTCCAATGCTGACTTGATTGCCAACAACTCTCTGTCACCTACATCATAATTTCTCTCTGCCATGGACAATTTACGAGAAAAGAAAGCCACAGGATGCAGCAGGGCCTTGGTTCCCTGTCTTTGGGATAATACTGCCCTTACAGCAATTTCAGATGCATCCACTTCTAGAATAAATGGCAGAGAGGAATCTGGATGTTTTAGTACAGAGGCGGAGGTGAAAAGGCCCTTGAGAGTCTCAAAAGCCTTTTGAGCCTCGGCCGACCAATGGAAGCATGTACCTTGTTTGGTTAGCTGTGTGATGGGTGTAATGATGGCCGAGAACCCCTTAATAAATTTACGGTAAAAATTAGCGAATCCAACGAATCGCTGGATTCCTTTCTTGTCTGTCGGAACTGGCCAATCTAGGACAGCAGTGACCTTCTGGGGGTCCATTTTAATGCCTTTACTGGAAATGACTAACCCCAAAAATGGAATACTTTCCTGTTCAAATTCACATTTTTCAGCCTTTGCAGATAGACCGTGTTGTTGAAGTCGGCCCAACACACTTCTGACGTGCCTGTGATGGGATTCAAGGGAACAAGAGAAAATCAATATGTCGTCTAAATAGACGATGACAAACAGGTCTAGAAAGTCACGTAACACATCATTAATAAAGTATTGAAATGTGGCAGGGGCATTGCACAGGCCGAAAGGCATCACGAGGTACTCAAAATGTCCATAACGGGTACGAAAAGCGGTCTTCCATTCGTCTCCATCCCTAATACGAACTAAATTGTAGGCCCCACGGAGATCAAGTTTGGTGAATATGGTGGCCGTCCCCAGTCTTTGAAACAGCTCTGGTACTAAGGGGAGAGGATACCGATTCTTCACAGTAATTTTATTTAGTTCGTGGTAATCCACACAAGGCCTGAGGGTTTTATCTTTCTTCTGCAAGAAGAAGATGCCTGCACCTGCGGGGGACGTGGATGGACGAATGAAGCCTCTTTTAAGGTTTTCGTCAATGTATTCCTTCAACGCCCCTTGCTCCACTTCAGTTAAGGGAAATATTCTTCCAAAAGGAATTTCAGCACCGGGAAGTAACTCAATGGGACAGTCATAGGGCCGGTGAGGGGGTAACACCTCTGCCTTCTGCTTGCTAAATACGTCCAGAAAGTCATGATAGGCGGCAGGAATGGATGGGTGTAGACTAGGATCTGTATCTAGGCATAACAGAGTAGGGTTCTCCTGGGTATTCTGGGTTCTGCAGAACTGTTGGCAATAAGGAGAGGGAAAGGTCACCTCACCCGTGATCCAATTTATGTCCGGATTGTGGGCCTGTAGCCATGGCATGCCGAGAATTATGGGAAACAGGGGTGAAGCGATAATGTCCAGACGTAGCTGTTCCTGATGGACGTTGGAAATGGAAACGGGTATTGGCATAGTCTCTTGGGTGACAGGTCCAGACTTGATAGCAGTCCCATCAGCTAGATGGATAGAGAGTCCATGGGCTTTAGGTGACAAAGGTATTTGGTGTTGGGTGGCAAAAAGAGAGTCCATGAAACAGCTGCAAGCTCCTGAGTCAATAATGGCGGTTATTTGTAAGTCCTTTCCTGGAAGCTGTAGCAGGAGAGGAAGAGCAAGGTGAGTGGTATTTTTAACCAGGGATGTCACATAGTCAGTAGATATAAACACTTACGGAGTTTAAGGGGACAATTCCTGACATAGTGCCCAGGTACAAGTTATTTGCTCGATGACGTTGTCGTGAGCAAAGGCCGCAGGACTCCTAATTGCATTGGCTCAGGTAAGTTGAACGTGGAGGTAGGTGGTGTTGATGATGGGTGATAAGGAACTTTAGGGGTAACCCAAGTTGGACGAGAAGACCCCATAGCTCTCTCAGACCTGCGTTCTCTTAGACGTCAATCGATCTGAATGGCTAGATCGATTAAAGCATTTAAAGTCTGTGGTGTACCCACCCTGGCCAGTTCATCCTTCAGAGGATCAGAAAGTCCCAACCGAAATTGATAACGGAGAGCCGCATCATTCCAGTTAGTATCCGCACTCCACTTCCTGAATTCAGCCACATAGTCCTCTGCTGCTCTGCGACCCTGTTGAAGGGTGTGCAGAGCCGTCTCTGCAGTTATGGATAGCTGGGGGTCATCATACAACTGACCCAGTGCGTCAAAGAAAGTGGAGAGGTTGGTCAGGGATATGTCCTTTTGCTCTAAGAGGCGATGGGCCCAGGTTTGGAGGTCACCAGAGAGTAGAGAAATTACGTAGCCCACCTTTGTAGCCTCCAGGGAAAAGGTACGTGGCTGAAGAGCAAAAAATAATTCGCAGGAGTTGCGGAAGGCTCTCAACTTATGGCGATTTCCGAAGAAACGTTCAGGTGTGGGAACCTTAGGTTCCGGAGGGAGGCCCAACTGAAGGAGCAGGAGCAGAGGAAGCTCCCTGGGCCCCAATGGGGTTAGACAGGGTTAACACTCATTCCTCCAGTCTGGTGTATCCTTGTTGTAGATTTTTGACTGCTTCAGTCAATCCTGCCAGGTGTGCACAGAGTTCCTCCATGGGAGACGTTCCCTGCTCAGGCTCAGACATGGCTGTCTGCTACTGTCACGTACCTGGTAGGTTGTGAGCCTGAAGTGCAGAGAAAGACCTCCCTTACAGCTCCCACTCCCGTTCCCCTGGAATGGAAACAGAGGGTCAGGAGTGAAGAGTGGTATGGGTGCCTGGCAGGATCAACGGCGGCTGGAAGTACAGTAGTGGTGGCACCCTCCTGAATCAGGAACCTGAAGACAGAAACTGGAATGCAGGTAGGACCAGGAACCCAACAGGTCAGCAGGCCAGATAGTGGAATGCTGGACTGGAACCAGGAACAACAGCAGGTAGTAGCCTGGAACGCTGGACTGGAACAAGCAGCAGGTAGCAGACTGGAACGCTGGGCTGGAACCAGGAACAACTGCAGGTAGTAGCCTGGAACGCTGGACTGGAACCAGGAACAAGCAGTAGGTAGCAGACTGGAACGCTGGGCTGGAACCAGGAACAAGCAGTAGGTAGCAGACTGGAACGCTGGGCTGGAACCAGGAACAACAGCAGGTAGTAGCCTGGAACGCTGGACTGGAACCAGGAACAAGCAGTAGGTAGCAGACTGGAAGCCGGTAGATACAGCAGAGGGTCAACAAGCCGGTGGTCGGTAGTGGTCGGACAGCAGAGGTACCAGGGGTAATGCAGAGGGATGGTCAGGCAAGCCAAGAGTGTCTGGTGCAGGCGGATAGCAGGATGGTCAAACAGGAAGCCGGGTCAGATAACAGGATACACAGATCAGATCAGGAAACACTCACAGAACGCTGTAGAGCAGACAGCGGGGATGGAGTGTGACAGGCAGGTTTAAATAGCCCGCCTGACACCAGCGGGAGTGCGCGCGCGCGTGCCCGTGCGTGACCGCACCCGTGAACGTGCGCGCATGCGCAATGGAACCCGTGGCCGAGTTCCCGTGCGCCTGGGACGCTGGTTACTGGCAGGATCTTCATGACAGATGTGCTTAGCAACAGCAATAGTAATTATCCAGGCCGTAGCCAGGAATATTGTCTATAGTCAGCACAAGGATATTGTCAGCACAGCACAGTCCATAGAAATTGTCCAGGCAGAGACAGCCAGCACAGCCATAATATTGGTCCTGGTACACTGTTACCTGCAGACACTCATTATTGTACCGATCTCCAGCCCTTCATAAACATACTGCTTCTTGCTACAGCTAATTATTTGCATAGTCCAGGTAGCAGGCAGAGGTGTGGTCCGTTCATGTGGCAGGCAGAGGCATGATGGCAATAAGTCAGCACCAGGCTGTAATCTTGGACACATGTTGGCTTTTCAATGGTACCTCGTCTTCTTTGAACCTCAATTGTAGTGTCGTCATGGATCGTGGACATCATGTGTACGTCCCTTTTATCCTTCCACCTCAAGGCCAGCACTTCGTTGCATCTCATTGTTGCTCTTTCCACCCTTCACAGCTTTTTTATCGTTAAAGATTGTGGGAAGCCCTTCCTATTCTTTCTGGAGGTTACACAGGCCAGGGTTTTTGCGATGTATAAGTGTTTGAAAAGGGGCAGGCTGGTGTAGAAGTTGTCAAGGTATATGTGATATCCTTTGTTCAGAAGTGGGTATGCCAGGTCCTATACAATCTTTCCAGTTGTGCCCATGTAGGTCAGGCACTCAGAGGGCTGGAGCTGGGAATCTCTTCCTTCATAGATGCGGAACGCATACAGATATGCTGTGACTCTCTCACAGAGCTTGTAAAATTTTACTCCGTATCTGGCCCTTTTGCTAGGAATGTATTGCTTCCTAGCCTTCCTGAAAAGGGTACCAGGGGCTCATCTACACACAGGGCTTGTTTTCAGGGGGAACTTCGTGGAACTCAGTTCCACCACCTCTGGCTCAGACCCTTTGGTGCCTGCTCACCACAATCACTTGTAAACACAGAAGTCTGGTTTCTGTGTTTACAAGTGACAGCTCTGCACTCTGTGTGTAACTCCCATGAACTCTGCACTCTGTATGTAATGCAATCCTGATATTTAATGCCCCTTTAAGACCCTTCTACTGTTTGTGAAATATGACCACACCCACTATCTGATGTGATTTGGAGGGTGTGTGGGGGGATGGGTTTTGGGGGGGTCGTGGTTGAGTTTCAGCACCTATTGTTTGAGAAAAAAGCCATGTCTACACATATATTCTGATCGGAGACATTCTGCAAGTAGCGAGTCACGAGTTCTGCAAATCGTTGTGAAAAGAAATTTATCAGTGGGAGAATTTTATATAACTTATCGTAATTTGGATGATTGCAGGGAGGGCACTGGGTGTTGTTGCTAAAATGAAGGAATCTCATAATCATCTTGTATCGGGACCTGGACTTTACGGCAGAATAAATGGGTGTGTGGTGGATGGGGTTGGTGGACCAATAGGCATGTCCTTCATTTTTTTTGTAAGCCCCATGTTTATGGTGAGGCCCATAAACAATTTGAACTCCTCCAAATTCCACTCAAACAGACAGGCATATGATGATTGGGGGTTGTTGGCAATATACTACTGGGCATATAAATTGGTCTGGTCCACAATGAATTGCAGCAAAGTGTCGGGCAAAAACAGAAAAAAACAATCGATCTCTGTGAAATATTGGGTTTTGGCCTGCACACCTGGCTGTGCTGTGAAAGGGGAAATAATTGGTGATCCCGAGTCGGAAGGCTGCCATGTTGGGTTGGCAAGACCATCTGGCATCTATGTAGAGGCCCTGGCTCTTGGGGGACGTGACACTCCAGTAGTTGGGAGATTTGAATTTCCTGTGCTGGTACTCAGGCGTGATGTGGCATCACTGGTACTGGGCATGTGTTCCTGGGGCCTATCGCTGGCGGCAGCGTTGGTACTGGGCCTGGGAACATAATCCTGGTTGCTGGTGGCTGCCTGGTTTCCAGAGTGCCATGCCCTTTTAGGAGGGACTCATTCTTCCTCTGAATCATTTGCCGATTCACTACTCTCAATCGGTTCAAATGCCGAATTTGATTCGGAATCAGAATTGGAATCTGATGAGGACTCCCCGCTGCTCTCAGTCATGGAGAGGATCTGGAACACCTCCTTACTGGTATATAATCTTTTGGACATGACGCTGATGGCTGTGTGACAAGTGGCAGGTGACGGTCACTGATGGGCTGTGCAATGGGTGGCAGGTGACGTTTACTGATAGGTGATGACGTTGTAACGGGCAATGGTCACTGATGGGTGACAGGCGATGGTCACTGATGGGTGACAGGCCACAGACGGTGACGGGTGATGGTCACAGACGGGTGACAGGCCATGGTCACTGATGGGTGAAGGGTGATGGATGACAGGCCACCGTCACTGATGTGTGACGGGTGCACCGCTGACGGTCACTGATGGATGGCGGGTGGTGGGTGACAGGGCACAGTAACCGATGGGTGATGGGTGATAGGTGACAGGGCAAGGTCACTGATGGGTGACGGGTGCATCGCTGACGGTCACTGATGGCAGTCTATTATGTGACAGGTGCACTTTATGGGGTGACTGTGGTGACTGTTGGGTGACAGATGACAATAGGGGGGGGCGATGGAACAAGTGTTGTGCTTGGTGCAGACACTACAGAACACAGATCTGTAACTCACTGCTCCTAGCTCTTCTCTCCTCACACTGGAAACGCTGTGTGAGGAGGGAAGAGCCGGTAACAGGTAGTCACCGGTCTGTGTTTACATTTAGTGATCGGCTGTGAAAGGATCACAGCCGATCACGTGGTAAACAGCCGCCAGTCAATGGCTGTTTACCAGCGTCGGTGATGAGCACTGTTCCCGGGAACGCGCTGCCACCAATGTGCAAACGCACGCATGCGCCGCGCAAAGTGGGGAGGTACCATCTGTGACTTCATCATGGCCGATCACGTGGTAAACAGCCATGCCCAATGGCTGTTCACCCTCATCGGTGACGAGCTGTATCTCGGTGACACGCCACCACCGACAGTACAAAGCTGCGCACACACGATCGCGTGCATGCCCTGTTTAAATGGACAGATGTCATATGACGCCCGCCCAGAACGAGAGCCACGCCGCCCAGCCCTCATATGATGGTGGGCGTGCGGCAAGCTGTTAATCAACTAAAATATAAGTGTAATAACTCGTGCCCTATGCTGTGTTTAATAATACAGGTATGTGCCCAAAAAATATATATATAAATAAGAAGTAAGTGAAAATAAAAACATCAAAGGCAGTAGACTAACTAATAAAGGATAATGCTGCCAACACCTGTAGTGTCACCACATGCACTATAAATAGTTAGAACATACATGGTGTGGGGCTAAATCCAGCAATGTATAATGCATGTATATCACCCCACCCGGTAACATTGTAGGGTGGCACCACCCCTTGTGGCATCACTGACCAACGGCATGCTGGGTCGGTGACGTCGCAAGTGGCAGTGACACCCTGCAACATCACTGGGTGGTCCCGCCCCTTCGTTATTTAGGAGCTGCCAGACGGTGGTGGATCGGCGATGGTGGCAGTTGTTGTGATTGCCGATGGATCTACAGCGGGGGGGGGGGGATTTTTTTATTTTTTATTTTTTAACCACTTCAGCCCCGGAGGATTTGGCAGCTCAATGACCGGAGCACTTTTTACAATTTGGCACTGCGCTGCTTTAACTGGTAATTGAGGTCATGCACTTTTGTACCCAAACAAAATTTAAGTCCTTTTTTCCCACAAATAGAGCTTTCTTTTGATGGTTTTTTATTGCCTCTGCGATTTTTATTTTTTGTGATATAAACGGAAAAAGACCGAACATTTTGAAAAATAATGATATTTTCTGTTTTTGTTATTAAAAAAATGAATAAACTCAATTTTAGTCATAGATTTAGGCCAAAATGTATTCAGCCACATGTCTTTGGTAAAAAAATGTCAATAAGCGTATATTTATTGGTTTGCGCAAACGTTATAGTGTCTACAAACTAGGGTACATTTTCTGGAATTTACGCAGCTTTTAGTTTAGGACTACCTATCTAATTTCTTGAGGTGTTAAAATGGCAGGGCAGTACACCCCCCCCCCCCCCAAATGACTCCATTTTGTAAAGTAGACACCCCAAGGAAATTGCTGAGAGGCGTGTTGAGCCCATTGAACATTTTATTTTTTTGTCACAAATGATTGAAAAATGACACAAAGTTGACCTCGACAAAGGACCCCTAAAACCAATCACCGCCTTCAGGCTTTCTAAGGGCGTATATTTTTTATTTCACTTCCTCACTGCTTATCACAGTTTCGGAGGCCATGAAATGCCCAGATAGCACAACCCCCCACCCAAATGACCCAATTTTGGAAAGTAGACACCCTAAGCTATCTGCTGAGAGGCATGTTGAGTATTTTGCAGATCTCGCTTTTTGTCACAAAGTTTTGAAATTTGAAAAAATAAAAAAAATAAAAATTTTCTTTTCTTTCTTCATTTTCAAAAATAAATGAGATCTGCAAAATACTCACCATGCCTCTTAGCAAATACCTTGGGGTGTCTACTTTCCAAAATGGGGTCATTTGGGGGGGGGGGGTTTGTGCTATCTGGACATTTCAGGGCCTCCATAACTGTGATAGGTAGTTTGGGGTGTAATTCTACATGAAACCATGCCATGTTTGAACAATATATCATTTAGTGACAACTTTGTGTAAAAAAAAAAAAGGAAAAAAAATTGTAATTTTCTCGCAACTTGTGGCAAAATATAAAATATTCCATAGACTCAACATGCCTCTCATCAAATAGCTTGGGGTGCCTACTTTCCAAAATGGAGTCATTTGGGAGGGGTTTGTGCTATCTTGGCATTTTATGGCCTTCAAAACTGTGATAGGTAGTGAGGAGTGAAATCAAAAATTTACACCCTTAGAAATCCTGAAGGCGGTGATTGGTTTTCAGGGTCCTGTACGCGGCTAGGTTCCCAAAAAATCTCACACATGAGGTATCCCCGTACTCAGGAGAAGCAGCATAATGCATTTTGGGGTGTAATTCCACATATAACCATGCCATATTTGAACAATTTATCATTTAGTGACAACTTTGTGCCAAAAAAAAAAAAGGTAATTTTCCCGAAACTTGTGACAAAATATAAAATATTCCATGGACTCAACATGCCTATCAGCAAATAGCTTGGGGTGTCTAATTTCCAAAAAGGGGTAATTTGGGGGGGGTTGAACTGTTCTGGCATTTTGCCAATGGTGGTTGTTGCAATTTTTTTGTTTCACACAATATTTGCGCAGCGATTTTCCAAAGGCATTTTTTTGGGAAAAAAACACACTTTTTTCATTTGAATGCACTAAAATACACTATATTGCCCAAATGTTTGATGAAATAAAAAAGACGATCTTATGCCGCGTACATGGATACCAAACACGACAAGGTTTAAAATTGCGCACAAACGTGCAGCCGCGACAAACTACATACATTTTTAAAAGCCTTTAAAAGCCTTTACAGGTTAACATTTTATATTTACAGAGGAGGTCTACTGCTAAAATTACTGCCCTCAATCTGACTTTCGTGGTGATACCTCACATACAGGGTGCAATTGTCACATATGACACCAGACCGACGCTTGCGTTCACCTTTGCATGTGAGCATGGGGGGACGGGTGCTTTTTTTTTTTTTTTTATTATTTATTTCGATTTTTTATTATATTTTTAAACTGTTCATTTCATTTTTTTATCATTTTTATTGTTATCTCAGGGAATGTAAATATCCCCTATGATAGCAATAGGTAGTGACAGGTGCTCTTTTTTTAAAAAACTGGGGTCTATTAGACCCTCGATCTCTCCTCTGCCCTCAAAGCATCTGACCACACAAAGATTGGTGTGATAAAATGCTTTGCCAATTTCCCAATGGCGCTGTTTATATCCAGCGAAATCTAAGTCATGAAATGCTCGTAGCTTCCGGTTTCTTAGGCCATAGAGATGATTGGAGCCATTCTGGTCTCTGATCATCTCTATGGTCAGCTGGTGCAACCACCAGCTGCATTCTTGGGTTCCCTGTTGGGACAGGAGAGCCAGAGAAAACCACGGAAGACGGTGGGAGGGGGGGATTGTTCCCTCCCACTGCTTATAAAAGCAGTCTAGAGGCTAATAAGCCGCTAGGATTGCTTTTACATGAAAGCCGAACGCTGGCTGAAAAGAATGATACCAAGATGATACCTTGATACCTAAACCTGCAGGCATCATTCTGGTATAACCACTCAGTCCAGCAACATACCAGTACGTTGCTGGTCCTTGGTGGGCATACATTGTAATGTTCTTTTTTTCATGCAGCCTGTGGGCTGAACGAAAAAAAGAGACTGATCGGTGGGTATGCCCACCATTAGAATACTGCCCTTCATCCACCCACTTCTAATGATGGGAATACATGTACCATTTTTTTTTTAACTGTGGTGGTGAAATCACCTCCAACAGCGCTGGAGTCACGGCTTTACATAGCGTGGGAGCAAACGCTGTTGCTATCAAGATAAATAAACCCATGCTGCAGCTGAATGTCGTACCTGCTAAGCAAATGATGGTTAACAATAAAACAAAGTAACATTACAGTATAATGCCCCGTACACACGGTCGGATTTTCCGATGGACAATGTCCGATCGGAGCGTGTTGTCGGAAATTCCGACCGTGTGTGGGCGCCATCGGAGATTTTCCATCGGATTTTCTGACACACAAAGTTGGACAGCAGGAGATAAAATTTTCCGACAACAAAATCCGATCGCGTCAATTCCGACCGTGTGTGTGGCCTGTTCCGACGCACAAAGTGCCACGCATGCTCAGAAGAAATTCCGACACGGGACAGCTCGTTCTGGTAAACGTAGCGTTCGGAATGGATACAGCACTTTCGTCACGCTGCAATGTTAAAAATGGTTTAATACAGCGCACTCTCTTCTTCTTTATAATGTGACAAGAATTAAGTAGTTTTGCTGCTCATATTCACACACACTTCTCACAAACTTATTTCGTTACTATTTATCGGGATTCCCTCAATATATTTTGATTTCTCACATCTGACAACAAAATTTTTATTTTTTTTTGGACTTTAATGTAGATTCTTTTTTTGTGTTTCTCTTTTTTATATTTTTTTTTTTGGTGATTTTGATTTGTATTCCCGAAAATGTTTGTGTGTTTTTTGTGACAAGTTCCCACAACACCACTAATATGTTGTTCTATTTAATCTGTAGGAGATTGTTTGGTGTTGTTGTCCCTTGTTAATTTCACATTTTATGTTTTTAGAAATGTACCTGAATCGTCACCAACAAACTGTCCTTTTTGGATGAAAATACACACAGGAGAGTAGAATTTACCCAAAAAATTTTTATTAAGGGCTCACAACTAAACAAAGAGGGAGGCAACGCTGGAGAAACTGCAGAAGTGGGCGAAGCCTTGGACCCCCAGGGCAGACATCAACTATTTAAAAGCAAAATTGGTGGCCTGAGGAGTCCATATCATAAGGGAGGGCAGTCTGGTCCAGAAGTCCCAGAGATCCGAAAAGCAGCAGATGACATCTGTGTCCCCAGGCTGTGGTCATACGAGAGACTGCAGATTCTGTCAGACCAGACTGAACCCAGGGCAATCACTCTCAGGTCTTCTTTCCACGCTTCCTTCCAGGCTTTGGTTGTGGTGGTGGAGTTGTGGCAGCAGGAGGAGGAGGAGGAGGAGGATTGTCCCTCTCCATGACATCCGTCTTGTGTGTCAGTTCCCCACTCTCCCCCTTACGTAGCACTTTATAAAGCAGGTCCTCACAGAGCCTGCGTTGGCCCTCCTCCATGCCCTGCAATTTTGTGGCAGCCATGCAGGCAAAGGCCTCTGCAGGACTGGGGAAGGCTCGGAGGGACGCCGAAGCCTCCTGGATCAGCCTGTATGCTGAATCCTGCACGGGACTCGGAGTGGCCTTCCTGGCTCGTTTATATGGCAGGCGGAGGGGAGGGACCTGAGACTCAGTCAGGCTGCGACTTGTCCCAGGCTTCTCCTGGCTGCCACTTAGCCCCGCCTCCTCCTGACTGCCACTAATCCCCGCTTCCTCCTGACTGCCACATTCCACAGCCTCCTCCTGGCTGAGGTCTTCCTGTGTATGAAAAAGGGACATAGTTTTAGTATTTTATTCATCAATCACACACAATTTTCACCTCCTGACTGCTGCAAATTGAATGTTAACAAATATAACAGACTATCCTTCTGAGCCCAGCATTTTTCATTCTTGTCCCAATTTTGGGTGCCCACTACTGTCTATTGATATGTAAAACACTTTTTTTAATCAGCAATTAGTGATCAATAATAACATCTAATAAACATCATTTTTTTATTGCCCAGAAATCTGTAGAAGAATGCTATACCTGACTCCAGCTGGGCTCCTCCACTTCTTCCTGGCTGGAAGGCCCAGAATGGACATCGGAAGCCTCAGCTGGGATGGAAGGAAGGGTGAAAGGAAGAGTAGAGAGGGATTCCCTGACTTCAGTGTGGTCTGACAGAAATCGCAGTCTCTCATAGTACCACAGCCTGGGGACATAAACGTCATCTGCTGCAGCTCCGGACCTCTGGGAATCTGTGACCTTCTTGCGCTCCCTCAGATATGTGCTCCTCAGGCCACCAATTTTAGCTTTCAAATAAGGGATGGTTGCTGTGGGGACCACCGGCGTCACCAACTCCAGCAGTTTCTCCAGCGCTGCCTGCCTCTTCTGTTTGTGGTTATAGTGGGGGTGTCTCACTTGCCACAGACAGGGCAGCTCCCTGTACTTGTCTATGAACAGGGGCAGGAAATTGTGGTCGTTGAACCCATCCATTTTCTCTGCAAGACACAACACAAGACAAACCCTAATGTCAGGCCAAACTCCCCTAATCTTGTTACAATATAGGCTTCCATTTCGAAGCAGTATAGGCCCAAGTTTAGATCCTACCTTCGTTAGCACGATCGGCATCTCCGATGCTCCTTCCTCCGCTCACAGATCGTACGTAAGACGCGCGCGTTACGATTTATACACACTGCGCATGCGTATAACTCCGCCCGCCCCTGACGTTCTTTCTAGTCTATTCCCCGCCCCTTTTCGTTCGGCGCAGTGGGGGAAGAGCACATGGCGGATAGACAGCAGGATCAGGCTAATTGTAGCAACGAGGAGGAGGAGGAGGAAAGGCCGGAGCCTGAAACGTCTCGATCCAGAAGGAGATTAAAGGACTCAAATATGTCCTTTGGGGAGATGTTGGAGATGGTGGGCATCCTGAAGCAGGCCGACTATGATGGAAAGTATGGGCCTTACCATAACCCCAATATCAGAAAGGCCAAGATCATGGCGAAAGTGGTCAGGAGTCTGCACCGGAAATTCGGGGTACGACGATCGAAAGATCAGCTCAGGAAGCGGTGGTCGGACCTGAAATTACGAGAACATGAGCAGTACAGAAAGATCCGGAGAGTGGTGCAAAAAAGTAAGTAGTTGTGCTGTGTTCCTATTCTTTATGTTTATTACGTTCGTGCTGCTCCATGTGCTTTTAGGAACTGTTGTACAGTTTAAAATGGCAACTTTCATGTTCATGGGCACATTATTCGTTCGGATCACACATTGTTATTTCGGACGAAAAAATACCATTGTTTAGGCCATATGCATTTGGCCACCATTTTGACGCCCTATACTTGTCTTCAAAGAATTGGGTTGTGTAGATGGCTTTGTTACTAGAATGAAATGCAAACTAGATTGTGTGTAAGGAGAGGACACTGAGCAGCTGCTTTCACATCTGGACACTGGAGCACTAGTGTGGGACACAAGAACACCATTTTTATTAGGGGGGCCACACAGGTGCTCCAGTGTATACTATAGAAGGGGCTACATCTGTGAAGCTTTTACCAAACAGGTAAAGTATTGCAGCTTGACAAAGGGCACTAAAAAAGCTACATCTTGGAACTCGGCTAAAATAGACAATTGTACCCCACTTCCAAGCAATGTTTCATCTTTATAGTTCTGACATTAAATATCTGTGTGCTAATTATACCATTTTTGTTTTACATAGGGGATAAAAGACTCGGAGGACACCCCTCATCCGAGGAGACCAGAGCCCCCCCCCCTCTGGAAGAAGGGGAAATCCCCCCAACACAAGATGAGCAGGAGGAAGAAGACGTGGTGGAACTAGTCACCACAACAGGTGAGTGTCTGCGACCACAGGCTCAGATAAGAGATGGATTGCGGCATTTTTTTGAAACCTAATTTATTTTGGGGTTCCTCTCTTTTTAGGTGATCGTGAGGTTGTGGATCCAGATCCTTTCACATCCGAAAGTGCCCAGATCCTGATCGGGGAGATCATGGGGTGTAATTTACAATTGGAAAACATCAAGCAAAACATCAATGATGTTATTCCAAAATATAAAAACATCATTGATGTTTTGGGGCGAGTTTAAAACCCCTCCAAATCTCTTTCTTCTTTTGTGTGCTACAATGTGCGAAATGTTTTTGTGATTTTTCCCAAAGCCTAATTTTGAAGATGCACACAGTGTGTCTGCCATCACGGGAGATCAGTGGACGCGTTTTGGGGGTGCAACCCCTTCCTCAATAATAAAGTAGCGGCGAGGAAGGGCTTTCTCCCCCAAAACACATCCCTTGATCCCCCGTGATGGCAGATAGCACATGTTGACATTGGGAAATTTGTGTGCATCTTCCAAATTTGGCTTTTCCAGGGGTGATTTCCCCCCATCTGAACGCAATATCAAACACAGTTCCTAAATACTCATATCTGATATTGCCTTCAAGTTCTACCAAATGTGAACTTTGTAAGATCAAGATTTGTGTCTTTCTTGTTGGTTTTACACAGGCCTGTTTTCTATAAAATGGACATTTTGATTTTGGATAATGACACCACAAAAATTGGTATACAACAAACATGTTGGTTTGTCAGAAAAACCTTTGGTAAATGCACATGTGATTGTGCAGGTATTAAAAACATTGTTCATCAAGAATGTGTGGATTATTGTCTCACGCTACAACACTTTTGGGGTGATGTAATTGTTGTTTTATGAGAAAATGGGGGTTATTTCCTAAGGGGAAATCCACTTTGCACTACAAGTGCAGGTTCAGTGCAGTTGCAAATGCACTTGTAGTGAAAAGTGTCTTTGCATTTAGTAAATAACAGCCAACAGTGCTTTGTAAGGTTACACAATCACGACATTTTCTGCACTCTACACATTTCTGTCAGGGTCAGCTCAAACAAACACAAGCAGTAAATGTCCACAAAGAAGAGCCTGGGGGGGGATGCCTGTCGAGAACTTGAGGTCCTGCAGGCTTCTCCCTGTGGCCAAATACCGCAAGGTAGCGACCAACCTCTGCTCCGGAGTGATGGCTTGCCTCATGCAGGTATCCTGCCTGCTAATATAAGGGGTCAGCGAAGCCAACAAACGGTGAAACACGGGGTCCGTCATCCTGAGAAAGTTCCTGAAATCATCAGGATTATTCTCACGGATCTCACGGAGCAAAGGCATATGAGAGAACTGGTGACGCTGAAGCAACCAATTCTTGGTCCATGAACTCCTCCTCACCCTGTTCATGGACTGGACTTGTGTCAAGGTCAGGACCCCAACACCAAGCCCCCGCACAGCACGAACTGTACGAGGAGTACGCATACGAAACATGGCTAGAAAACGGTCGGCTGCTCAGAACGAAGTAACAGAACGCACTGAAGAACAGCAAGGCCTGTGAAAAGCGACCTGAAAAACAGCAACGAGCAGGCAAGATCACACAGCAAACTCTGATACGAACTGACTGCACGCACTGAAGAGCAGATACAAACCCACAAGCACAAACTGAACAGCAGAAAACTATCTGAAAGCCACGAGTCTGAAAAAGCGCGAATCGTCTCTCACCAAACTTTTACTAACACGAGATTAGCAAAAGGAGCCCAAAGGGTGCCGCACTTGGTTCTGAACCGGCCTTTTCTAGTCTCGTCGTACGTGGTGTACGTGACCGCGTGGTTGTCGATCGGAAATTCCGACAACTTTGTGCGACCGTGTGTATGCAAAACAAGTTTGAGCCAACATCCGTCGGAAAAAATCAGAGGATTTTGTTGTCGGAATGTCCGAACAAAGTCCGACCGTGTGTACGGGGCATAACAGTAAGACTTACCATACCTGCAAAGCAAATACAATAAAACATAGTAAAAATAAAACATTGCAATCTGTGCCTAAAAAAATATATGCCGAAGCATAGGGGCAATCCGCCCCTAATGTTAGGAGCAAATCGCTCCTCCACCCCTGCTCCCATGCTTTGGCATATATTCTCTTTTTTTTAACCGCAATATACAGGGATATGTAATGTAATACTGACACATTATCACACACATAGGTTGGACTTGATGGACTTGTGTCTTTTTTCAACCTCACCTACTATGTAACTATGTAACTATGTAACTGTGGTGGTGAAATCACCTCCGACAGCGCTGGAGTCATGGCTTTATGTATCGTGGGAGCAAACGCTGTTGCTGTCAAGATAAATAAACCTGTGCTGCAGCTGAATGGCGTACCTGCTAAGGAAACGTTGGTTAACAATAAAACAAACATTACAGTATAACATACCATACCTGCAAAGCAAATACAATAAAACATAGTAAAAATAAAACAGAGAGAGAACAATAGATATAGAACAACAGTGAGCGAATAGTAAAGCAGACAGTAGAGAGCGAATATAAGAGAGAGAACAATAGAGAGTGAGAGAAGAAAAATACAACCACAACTATTTTTGGCTTTTTTATTTTTTTATTTTTTTTTGTGTTTTTGTGTGTGTGTTTTTTTTTTCACTTTTTTCACTTTTATAAAAACTGTAAAAAAAAACTATAAACTGAATGTTGCAGATTAGGATCTCTCAAAATGTGATGGCCATCACATCTTTCGAGACCCCGAGACCCTGTGTACGTGTGCCTATGTGTGATAGCGTTCAAAACAGTCACCAATGCAAAGACCAGGTTGATCAGGACAGGAGGGACAATAAAAGTGAGTGTCACGCCTAAATCCACGCTTTCTACAGACACAACATCTTCTTTAAGGGTTTCTTTGGGTAGGGGTAACAGAGAGGAAATGCGGAAAATGCCACTCATGCAGCCGGCTTACTGCATTTGGATCGGGAAGTTGGGCCAAAGCACCGTCTGGAAACAGAAGGGCTCTGATGATCTCATCCTGGAATTTAAGGAAGGATCCAGTTTGTCCTGAAGCTTTGTATAGCACAAAAGCATTCTGCAAAGCCAATTGAAATAAATAGACACTTTTTTGTACCAGCGTCTGGCCTTACGGGCAATTAGGTATGGCGCCAACAACTGGTCGTTGAGGTCTACCCCTCCCATATTAAGGTTATATTAATGGACACAGAGGGGTTTCTCCACAACACCAGTCAACGTAGGAATTTGGACCGTCGTGTCTGCAGGAAGGAAGAAAGAGGACAGAACGAAAACATTCTTATTATCCCTCCATTTCACAGTGAGCAAATTATTACATCTCAAGCAGGCTCTCTCCCCCAGCCTAAGACTGGAATCTACAAGTCGCTGGGGTAAGCCCGGCGATTAGATTTCATGGTGCCACATGCGCCAATTTGATGAACAAACAAGTGACTAAAAAGTGGCACGCTTGTGTAATAATTGTCCACATACAAGTGGTACCCCTTTCTGAATAAGGGCGACATCAAGTCCCACACAATCTTACCAGCGCTCCCTATGTAGTCAGGGCAGTTCTCCGGCTCTACGTAACTATCTATTCCCTCGTAAACCATAAAACTATATGTAGCCCTGTCACAGAGCTTATACATCTTGACCCGTATCTGGCACACTTGCTGGGAAGATACTGTTTGAATGACAAGCGGCCAGAAAACTTAATCGGGGAATCATCAACGCAGACAACTTGATGGGGAGTAAACAAGGCTGCAAAACATTGGTTTAAGTGGTTTACGAGGGGCCGAATTTTGTAGAGCCGATCAAATTCAGGGTCACCCCAAGGACGACAGAGTTCATTATGGTTGAAATGCATGAACCGCAAGATCTTCTCGTATCGTGTCCTGGTCATGGAGGCAGAGAACACGGGCGTATGGTGAATTGGCTCAGTGGACCAATATGACTGCAATTCACTCTTTTTAGTTAAGCCCACGAGGAGGGATAGGCCCAGGAAGGTCTTGAATTCAGAGACCATAATTGGTCTCCAATCTCTGGCAAGGGTCAGCTGGGGATTAGCGGCAATGAATTGACCAGCATATAAATTGCTTTGGTCCACAATAGAGATCTTCAGAGAAAAACAGCGAATAAAAAACAAGTGACGTAAAATCAACTGTTCCCACCTGAATTCTGGGTTGGCCAGTGAATGGGGGAAGTACCGGTGCTGCAGAAGTGGTGGGTTCCCAATTAGGATTGGCGAATGCAGCAGAAAGGGCACTATGGGCTCGACGGGCCTGTCTTTGTCTTCTTCTTGGTGGCAATGGGACACTACTCGTGCTTGCCACCTCGCCAGCTTGAACTGCACTTATGGGACTCGCCACTTCACCAAGTGTTACTGCAGTGCTGGATGTACGACCAGGATTTACTAGGCAGTTGGTGCTTGCCAGTTCACCAGAAGGATGAGCGGCGCTAGTACTGGCTCTCTGCTCCATACGAGGGACCTGCGGTTCTTGCACCTCAACGACAACAGAAGAAGAAGGGGGCCTGGTACGCCTCACCTTGGCAGGGACCACAACTCCATCGTGAGAGCTATCTGTCAGGGTGCCTCTGCTGTCTACAGGTTCGTATTCTGAGCCTGAATCTGACAGATGAAGTCACCTCTTCACTATCTGTCATGCTCAGACACGCGTAGGCCTCTTAACTACTGTACCTTGGATTTGACATTTTGGTCTCTAAATTTACTGGTACAGTAGTGAGACTCACAAGAAAAAAAAGCTCCCGACTGTCAGCGACTGATTCAAGCACTACCAAAAAAACTGTTAGCGTTTGCAGGGATCAGGCCTGACTCTGCAAACGCTGCAGTTATGTGTTTTGTATTTTGTAAGTGACAGTCATCGAGTGATATTGCACTTGGGTGGGCTGGGCTGGACTGGGCAGAGGGGCTAAACACAGGTGCTAGCAGGTATCTAGGCTGATCCCGCTAACACTGCTTTTTTGGGAACCCTAAACTGCTGGGGACGCTAGCATAGATCTGATCAAATCAGATATCAATCCGTTCAGACACTATAACTACTAAAGGGAGGTGTATGGTGTGTGCGAGGGTGTTAGCACTACTGGCACTGATCTGACGCTGCCTGGAGCGATGCAGACCCTATTTGACGCTAAAACCTAACTTTGATCACCCGCCGGGTGATTAGGGGGTTAAACCTTTATTGGGTAAAATACAGCGGGTGCCCTGACGCTATAAAAAAAATCTAGCTAAACTGCGTCACCCGTGAAACTTATACAGTGATCACAGGTGACAGGGGGTAATCAAGGGGTTAAACCTTTATGGGGGGGGTTTAGGGGGGTCCCTAGACCTATCTGGGTCTAGGGAATGCTGCACTGGGTGACACAGTGACAGGTGGTGAAGGGGCTAACTGGGGGGTGATCGGGGGGTGAATTGTGTGCCTACGTGACCTGGTGTCAGTGTAGTGTTGTGCAACTCACTCTGAGATGTCTTCTCTCCTCGGTCTGGAACGGAAAAGACTGTCACGAGGAGAGATGACATCACTTCCCCTGTCAGTGTTTACACTTACACGACAGGGGAAGGATCTCATTCGTCAGGACCGATCACCAGGTCCAGGCCAGATTGGTTCCTGATCGAACGACGTAACACGATGGCGATTCGCCTGTCTGTGTCATTCTTCAGTACAACTGTGTGGGTCAGCAAGCGGTTAATAAGGTCTCATCAAAAACTTGTGTTGTGTTATTATTTACTTTTTACACTTTTTTGGTGAATGAGTAGGGGTATTATGTACCCCATACTTCTTCACATGAAGGGGTGTGATCTGGGGGCCCCCTTTTTAAATGGGGCTTCCAGATTCCGATAAGCCCCCTAGCCCCAAAAGCACCCCCATGCTGAGGGCATGTAGCCTGGTATGGTTAAGGAGGGGGGCACTCGATCGTCCCGCCCTTTCCTGGCCTGCCAGGCTGCATGTTCAGATAAGGGTCTGGTATGCATCTGGGGAGGACCACACACCGTTTTTTAAATTTTTTTTATTTTGGCGTGAGGTTCCCCATTGAAATCCAAACCTGACCCAAAGGGCCTGCTATGGATTTGGGGGGGACCCACAGTTTTTTCACATTTTTATATTGCTGGCAATGTTTTTTTTTTTTGCAGGGAATTCCCGCTGAAAACTGATGACTCATCCATTGTTAAGAACATGGCAGCCGGCTTCCCGGCCTGCTCCTTGACAAACAGCAAATCACTGGTTGTTTGTTAGGGCTGGGCTCAGCCCTTCCTTCTCTGAGCTGGCCGCTCAGCTGTCGGCTTATTGCCAGCTCCTATCTCTCCACAGTTACTCAGCTGTTGATGATATCCTGCTTGTCAGTCCTGCCTAATGAGCCGTCCAGTCCAGAGGAGCTCTGCCTTCGCCTTGGTCAACATCACAGAAATTATCTCCTGTGATCCTCTTCAAGACTTACTTTCCTGACATCCTTTCTGGCTCCAGATCCTGTTTGCTGTTCCACTACATTGATTCCTGATGTTTGGCTTGTCTGACTATCCATTCCGGTTGCTGAACTTTGGCTATGTTTTGACTACGTTTGTTCTTTTTACTTTTATTATTAAACAAGTGTGATTTAACTGTACTTCTGTCTCGGCCTGATTTCATGGTTTCTGACAGTTAAGGACACTGGCAGTCTCCACCTAACAAAAAAAAAACCTCTGCTAAATGCTGGACACCAGCGTTTAGCAGAGTTTGGGAGGGTTTAGTAGGGGTTTTTTTTTCTGCCAAAACGCTGCTGCTCCAGAACGCACTGGCCCTGGGGGTTTTATTTTTACAGCTTCTAAATGGCTATGCCACTAAAAGCTCCTAAAAGCCTCTGTATGCATGGACACATAGAATAACATGGGGGGGGGGGCACAGCTTTTTTATTGCTGTGCATCCAGCGAGCTTGTGTAGGCAACAAATGTACTTTAATTGAGGCATCAATTTAAAAAGGAGCGTAGTTTTACAAGGGGCAAATCATTAACTTCTAGTACAGAAAGATTTATAAACTACAACATTGAAGGTATTTTTCAATTATAAATTGTTATACATTTATTCTGTACAGTCTATTTAAAGTGCAGAAAATCCAACAGCTCTTGCAGAGAATAAAGTGAAAAACCAATTACACTGCAAACATATTTCCAATAAAACACTTAGAAAACATCATTTGACACTGACATGACTGCTGACGGGTTGAAAGGTTTTGTATTTGGCCAAAATCCTGTGTAAAAAAGCTGGTTAAGAGGCATTATACTGTGGCAAAATCTGAAATATGTAGTAGAGCAAAGCTGTTAATCTTTTTTTTTTTTCAAATAACATTTTTTATTATTATTTCGTTTTTGCAGTACATTATGTAATAACAGTTGGTGATTGTAAAAGTTGTATAATAGTGCTGATTTCTTGTATACAGTGTCAGTAATCAAATGCCATATTTCAATATTAAAATTTTGCAAAATGCCAGCTAAGTGTCATCGTCTTCCATTTGCTATATTTACTGGCAGGTTTATAATCTTAATGTAATAGCAGAATCATAACTTAGTTATCTATGACTATGAAATCACAGGTGTGTATAACATAAAGAAGAAGAAGTGGGTAGTAGAGAAGGGGAGTTAGAGGGGGGGGGTATAGTAGGTATATCAACGGTGGTGTTACCTGGTCATGGTGGATCCTCCCGGAGGTGCCATAGCCCCCAGACCCTGTTATGTGCTTCCAATGTATCTTGTATTCTGGCTGTCATCTTTTCCATCACTTCTATGTCCTTTATTCTAGTGTACAGGTCCTCAGCAGAGGGGGGTGAAGAACGCTTCCAATGTAGTGCTATAAGGCATCTTGCCGCCGTTAGTATGTGACGTACCAATTTTTTATATGGGGTGGGGAGTTTAGACGGCGGTAGGCCCAGTAGGAAGAATTTTGGGGAAGCCTGGATCTGTATGTCCAGGAGGCGTTCCAGTAGTTGCTGGACTGTGGACCAGTAAGGAGTCAACAATGGGCAGCTCCAGTATATATGTAGGAAGGTGCCCCTTGCTCCCTGGCATCTCCAGCATCTATCGGAACTATTGGGAAAGATGGCATGGAGAACATCTGGGGTCATATACCACAGCAAGAGGATTTTATAGGAGTTTTCTTTGTATAAAGAACATAATGAGCTCTTTGCTGTTTGACTCCAGACCATCTGCCACTGCGCGATAGGGAGTTCCTCCCCAAGGATCCCCTCCCATTTAGTCATATACAAGTGTTTACCCTGGCCGTCCTCAGAGAAGACGTTCAGGAGCTTGTATATGCTCGATATAAGCCCCCTCTGGTTATTGCCCGCCAAGATTGTTGTTTCAAACGCTGATGGTGGTGAGAATTGTAGGGTGGGTGTAATAGTGAGTGCATAGTGCCGAATTTGTAGATACCCGTAGAATGCCTGTCTGGGGAGGTCATGTTTATTTTGTAGTTCGGCGAATGGCAGCAGTTTCCTTGTTCTGGGCTCCACCAAGTTCCCAAAGTGGAACAAGTTCCGGGCTGTCCAATGATGTGACATTTGGTAGGTTAGACTATCCGGCACTTTGGGGTTACAGATAAAAGAGGTCAGGAGCGATCTATCCGATGAGAGACTATGTTTGGGGGCCAGAGTGCGCCACAGCCGCCTCAACTGGGACATGGGGCCCAGCATACGCTCAGGGGCTACGTCCGCATTCGCACTCCACAGCAGGCTATTTGGATGTATGGGAGCAAGCCATAGTTTTTCGATTTCGGTCCATTTGTTGTAAGATTTGTGGGTATACCAGGAGGCTATCGCTCGCAATTGAGCAGCGTAGTAATATTTAATAATATTAGGGAATTCCAATCCCCCTTCATTGCGAGATGCCATCAGCACCGACCTTGGGACCCTGTGCCTTTTGTAATTCCATGTGAAATGTAATAGATCGGATTGGAGTTTTTTCAGTTGGGCAATCGGGATTGGTATGGGTAGTGTTTGGAAGAGGTATAAAAGCCTTGGGAGGATAGTCATTTTTATTGAGGCTATTCGACCTAATAGAGAGATGTGGTGTTTTTTCCATTGGGTCAGTGAGGATCTTATAGATCGGAACAGTGATGGGAAATTTTCTTGGTATAAAGTACTGAATTTGGGTGTAATAAATGTGCCTAGATACTTCAGGGAGTTTGTTTTCCATGTGAATGGAAAGTTAGATTTTAAAAGTGAGACCTCGTTAGGAGGGATGTTAATTGGGAGGGCCTCCGATTTTGATGCATTTATCTTATACCCTGAGAGAGCGCGAAAGCGATCTAGTTCTGTTTGCAAGATCGGAAGAGTAATATGAGGTTGAGTTAATGAGAGTATGATATCGTCCGCAAAGAGGGAGATTTTAAACTCCCTTCCTCTAACCGATATTCCCCGTATGTCCTGGTTTCTCCTAATGGATGCAGCTAGGGGTTCGACGCAGAGTGCAAATAGCAGGGGCGAAAGTGGACATCCCTGTCTGGTCCCGTTCGCCACTGAGAATGCGGGGGAAAACGCAAAGGGGGTCCTGACTTGGGATGTTGGGCCAGTGTATAAATGTCTGATTGCTTGTAGGAAAGGGCCTCGAAAGCCCATGAATTGTAGAGTGGCAAATAGAAAGGGCCATCCCAAGCGGTCAAACGCTTTTTCTGCGTCTAAACTAAGCAACAATGCCGCTTGGTGTTCCCTATTCACCACCTCCACCAGATCTATAATCTTTCTGGTATTGTCGCCAGCCTGACGCAGCGGGACGAACCCTACCTGGTCTTTATGGACCAGTGAGGGGAGAATTTGGTTTAGGCGATTGGAGAGTAGTTTGGTGAAAATTTTAAGGTCGGAATTCAGTAATGCGATGGGTCTGTAACTGGCGCAGAGGGAAGGGTCTTTGTCTGGTTTAGGAATTAAGGTGATAAAAGAACGGTGCATGTCCGGGGGTATGTCGACGTTGTGAAGAAAGGCATGGAAGACCTTGCGCATATGTGGAAGCAGTATGGGGAGAAATGTCTTGTAGTATTCATATGGAAATCCGTCAGGTCCCGGGGCTTTATGGGATGGGAGGGATTTAATGGTCAACTCTATTTCCTCATCTGTAATCTGTGTGTTCAAAGTCATCAGGTCGGAGGATGTTAAATGGGGAACTCCACTGCGTTCTAAGTATTCTCGCATTTTGTAAGACAAGTCGGGGGAGGGGGGATTGCTAGGTATGTCTGGGTTATTGTATAAGTGTTTATAGAAGTCCGCAAATACCTGAGCTATTTCTTTGGGGTGGGAGACTATATGCCCCGACTTATTTTTAATCTGATGTGGTGTCTGCATGTGGAGTTTGTCACGTAGTTTGTTAGCTAAAAGGGAGTGCGCTTTGTTACCTTTGTCGTAGAATAATTGCTTTAGTCTTGTCAGTGCTTTTTCTACCTGGCCTAAGGCGAATTCCTTCAGGGTTGAGCGAAGGCTAATGACCTTCCGAAGTATGGGTATGGAAGGGGTGGCTTGAAGTTTGCGTTCAAACATTTTAAGGTCCTGTTCAGTTTTTAACTTTGTGGCTAGGGAATCTCTCTTCATTGCGGAGGACAAGGCTATACATTTACCGCGTAGGACCGCCTTGTGGGCCTCCCAGAGGGTGGTCGGGGATATGTCCGGCGTGTTATTTTCAATGAAGTAGTGTTTTAGGGTGGTATTTAGTTCAACTTGGGAGGGGAGATGTTGGAGAAGAAATGTGTTAAGCCTCCAGTTGTAGGGTTTACGGTTGGGATTGTCTAGTTGTAGCTCCAGTAAGATCGGGGCATGATCCGACCACGAGATGGGGAGTATTTGGGCTTTTCGTGTAAGTCTGAGTGTGTGGTTGTTAACAAAGAAGTAATCTATTCGGGAGTGTGTATGATGGGGGGCAGAGTAAAATGTATACTGCCGATCCCCCGGGTGAAGGACCCTCCAGGCATCAAAGAGCGCATATCGTCTGGAGATTTGTCGAAACAGTCTAGAGCCCTGAAGGACCCCTGGTGGAGATGCCCTGGAGCCCACCACCTGGCGATCGACAGTTGCTGATTGTACAAGATTGAAATCTCCCCCCACCACCAAGATCCCGGGGACTGACTTGAAAATACGTTTATATATTTTTGAGAGGAGATTATGTTGTTTAGTGTTAGGCGCGTATACAGCGCACAGCGTGATAGGTTGTGTATGCCAGTGCCCCTGTAGAATGATAAAGTGGCCCCTAGGGTCGGAGTAATGGCTTGTGCAGGTGAAGGGGGTTCCCTTTTTGAATAATATAGCCACTCCTGCTTTTTTTTGAGTACTAGATGAGAGATACACCTGCGGGAAGTATTTGGAGGCGAATGCGAACGAGCCTTCCTTATTGAAATGTGTCTCCTGTACCATTACAATATCAGCTCCCGACTGTCTGAACTCCCGCAGTGCCAGATGCCTTTTTCTGTTAGAGTTCAGGCCATGTACATTTAAGGATAGTAACTTTGCCATCTGATTACATGTGGGTAGGTGTACGTTTGCTTACCTAGTGATGGAGCACCAGGGTCTGAGGACAGAGGACCAGGAGCCGGCACCATCCGGGAGGAAACCAGGACCTTTCACCCGCACCGTTGTGCGAAGTTGACTCCTACAAAAAGGGAAAGAGGCGGGAAAGAGCTGGGGAAGAAGAAGATGATTAGTTAAGACCAAGTGGTAACAGAACGTATACATTATCAAAGTAGAAATGGCCAATAGGCCTAAGTAACACGGAGTCCCAAGTGTCCGTCCGCCGGCTGCCCTATTGGGGAAGCCGGGGGGGGGGCCACCAGGGGATCCGCAACCAATGTGGTAATATAAAACACTTATATAACTTCCTGAACTAAAAATCAGGAGTGGGGGGGGGAGGAGACGAACGGTAATGCGTCTACTCTCTCGGAGCCTGATCACAGCAAGCCCTTAGTATTTATGTGAACTGTGACGTAGGGGCAAATTTTGGGGGGTACTGAATTAGTATGTTTGACCATTTGTTTAGTCCCGGGCATGAGAAGTCAGTACGTTGAGTTAATCACGTCTTGTAGCTTGGTGTGGACTGTGTTAAGACAGCGATGTTGATCAGCTTCTGGGTTTGGCAGGCTTGCGAGGTGCTTCTGGGTTTCGAGGCCGGTTGGAGGAAGGTACTTTCTGCCAGACTGTAGGCGGTGATGGGGTAATGGTTACTAAGTCCCATTCTGGTAGCTGTGGGGGTTGTATTTCCAGGGTGTTGCAAAATACTCGGAGATCTTCGGGGTATCTCAGAACTGCGGAGGTTCCCTGTAGTTTTGCTGTGAGAGTGAAGGGAAAACCCCATCTATAGGGGATTGCTTTGTTTTGCAGCTCATGTAACAGTGGTTGAAGAAGTCTTCGTTTCTGCAGGGTGATCCAGGACAGGTCAGGGTAGAGCTGAATTTGTGTTCCAGCAAAGGTGATTTTGCGAGCTATTCATGCTTGTCTCATGATGGATTCTTTGAGGGGGTAAGAGGTGATTCTGCAAATAATATCCCTTGGTTTTGATGCAGGGCCTTTAGGTCGCAATGCTCGGTGGGCTCTGTCCATTTCTATGTGTTTCGTAAGGGGTTCTCCCAATAGGTTGTTGAAAATGGTTTGCAAGGTGGTTTGCAGGTCCTCATTGCCCTCTGGCTCCGGGATTCCTCTTATTCGAATGTTGTTGCGGCGCCCCCTGTTGTCCAGGTCCTCTATGTGCCTTTGCATGTCTCTGAGGAGAGAACGGTGTTCCGCTCCTTGCAACTGTGTTCTGTGGACTGCTAGCTTGGTTTCCTGGATCTCCTCCTCCGCCATTTCCACTCTATCTGCTAAATGTTTAAGTCCCGTTTGGAGGACCTGGATTTCTGAGCGACAGGTTGATTTGACATCCTCTATGAGTTGTTTAAAGTCCTGTTTGGTGGGCATCGCTTGAAAATAAGCGTGCCATGGGGGTGGTATATGTTGGTCATGCGTATGGACCACACGGTGGTCTGGTGAGGTTGGTGCTGGAGGGGGGGAGCGTGGGCTAAGTGATCCCGCTTCGGGCGACCGGTGGGATCCTGGAAGAGGGGGATCCCACGGTTCAGTCCACATCAGGGCCTGCGGCAGTTGGGGGGGTCCCTCAGGGTGGGTAGCTGTTGAGGAACTTGGGGGGGTGCTGGCCTTTTGTGCGTATGTGAGATTGTTAGAGGGCAGCTGTTTAGAGACATGATTGTCTCCAGATCTGGAAAGTCTCTGCGTCTTGGGTGGGGGGGAAGACGCTGCCATAGCCCACAGTATCCCATCCTCTCCCCCTGGTGTATGGTGCAGCTCCACTGATGAACGAGCGGGGCCTGGAAGGGGTGGAAAGAGCTGACGGTGTTGGGGACAGAGGAGACTGATCCTGAAGGTAGGGGTCTGATGCCGCGCGTAGCAGCCGTGGAAACGCCGCCGAGCACTGAGTATAGTGCTGTGAGGAGATGGTTAGTCCGGATGGCTGCGGCGCACGTGTCTGCCAGGCCTGGGGGTCGGGGGGGGTTGATGGACTCACCGCTCCCGTATGTGTGGCTGGAGACACCGAGCCTGTCACCGCTGGTGAGGACTCGGTATGCGATCGCTGCTGTGTGAGGTGCGGCGGTTGGTCTCGTGGAGAGATCCGTCCTCCATGTGCCTGTGTGATCGGCGCCATCTTGGCTCCTCCGGCCGGAGTACTCTCTGGTTGGAGAAAGAAGGAACGGAGGTCCGTAGAGGTCCCCGGAGGGGGTTGGGATGTACCCCTGTACTTAGAAGATCGGGTGGTCCGCGATCTGCCCATGTGGGGATGGTTTTTCGACCCCAAAATTGCCTTTATTGCTGCGGGCTGCTGGAGCTGAGAGATCAAGCGTCCATTAAGGTCGGCTTCCGGTCACGCCCCCGCTGTTAATCTTTTACATGTATGTGTAATGTATCTAAATAAGAAAAACAATGTTGCTCAGTTTGCTTTTTCAGGCTTCTCAGCCACACTCAGTCTTGCTCCGCTCCACTTCTGCTTCTTCTGTGAGGTGTTTGTGCAGAAGGGGGATACACACATATAGGAAGTAGTAAACTTTATCTCTAGTTAAGGTCTCCTCTTTTACAGGAAGTAACCTGTTGCCCCCCGCCATCTGGCAAGATCTTTGATATAATCTAGGTGGAAACTTGAAGAAGAGAGTCGTCGTGTATATAGCTCTTAGACAGGAAGAATGTAGCAAAGGAATAAGTGGAACCGTGTTTGTTCCCCATGTGGGCATCCCTATCTATGAGATACCAGCACTGACAAAAATGGAACAAGGATTTAGACTGTACCAGAAGATATGGATGTATTCAATGGGATTGAATAAGTGCTTTATTCACCTGAACAATGCTTTAAAGTTATACTCTTTATTACAAGTAAGGATATTGGACTTCTGGCTGGAGTTGAAGTGTGTAAGGTGGGCCAGTCAACAGTTAGGCTGCAGGCGGCTGGATTTATGTAACTCATAGTACTCTACCCAGTTGCTGGTGGACAGGGATTCTGGGTATAACATACACAATGTAAACCTGGTATGGTTGGGATTGGTGGTCAGGGGAAGAAATAACCCTCTTAGCGATAAAGAGCAGACCATTTTACAGGACATGCTGTGTTAGGCCCCTGGATAGCCCTGTATTTGAGGGAGGACCCTATCGGAATGTTGAGTACTTGTAATTGCTATGGACCTACTAACACTTATGATAGCATAGTAGACATGTGCAATTCATTTTGTTCCAAATTCGTTATTTAACGAATTTCGATAAATTCGTTAATTCAAAAATATCCGAAGTAACGAAAACCCGTTTAACAAATTTTTCTGAATATTCGTAAATTTGAAAATTTGTAAATTCGTACATTTGTAAATTCGTACATTCGCACATTCGTAAATTCATACATTCGTAAATTCGTACATTCGTAAATTTGTAAATTCGTACATTCGTAAATTAGAAAATTCGTAAATTAGTGAATTCGTAAATTTGTAAATTCAGAAATTCAGAAATCTGAAATAATAATTAACTAATAATAACTTAACTATTACTAACTATTAAATTATAGGTATTGTAATTTCCTTTGAAATTTGGCTGTTAGTGAACGTAACACATACAAATTTATCTGAAGTTACGAATTATTCAAAATAATGAATGCCGTATCCAAACGAATGGAACGTAATGAATTAATAATAATAAATAACAATAATAATAATAAAAACTTTTTATTATTATTATTTATTATTAATTTGTTCCGTTCCGTTTGTTTAGATGCAGCATTCGTTATTTCGGATAATTCGTAACTTTGGATAAATTTGTTACGCTTACTAACAGCCAAATTTGAAAGGAAATTACAATACCTATAATTTAATAGTTAGCTACAATTTCAGATTTTCGAATTTTCGGGTTTTTGAATTTTCAAATTTCGAATTTACAAATTTCCGAATTTTCTAATTTACAAATGTACGAATTTACTAATTTTCTAATTTACAAACGTACGAATTTACGAACGTGTGAATGTATGAATATATGAATGTACGAATGTACGAATTTATGAATTTATGAATGTACGAATTTACCAATGTACGAATTTACGAATGTACAAATTTACGAATTGCGAGATGACCCGAAAAACGAAAAAAAAAACAAACGAATGGAACGAAAAGGAAAACGAACACATTTTTTGGCAGTGCACATGTCCATAGCATAGATACATTCAGAGAGGATTGGACATACATGGGCATAAGGATTGGACATACATGGGCAGTAAGGTTCAGTGTCATACCCGCAACTGAAAACCATGGGGCATCATACAGCCTACTTTACAGGGCCCCCCCCCCCCCCCCCCCCGGAACATCCCACTGCATAACACGTTGAAACTTCACTAGATTTTGAAGCTCCCCAAGTGATTATGTTTACTCTCACAATTCAAAAACATACCTTTTTCCTAAAAAGAACACATATGGTAGAAATATTGAAGTATTTTTTGTCTTTTTTTAAAAAATTTAAAGTGCAAGATTTATTACTTTCATCCTCACTTCACTAGCTAACAAGTTATTGGCCTGAGAAAAGTATGGGGAAAAAGAGTGGTATTAAACCCAAAAACAAAAATGTATTATATTGCAGTTTACCAATTTGTAACTGTTTTACTGCCAGAGCCTTTTTTGCTCTTTTTTTCAAACATTTAAAAAATGATTTTGGGTCTGAAGATTACTTAAACCCTCCAAAACATTATATATTCTCTGAAGGAAACCCTAAAAAAGTAAAATAGTGAAAGTTAAGGATTTTTACATGGTATTAGTGCAACAGTTTATCAAGTGCAAACTTTCAGTAAAAAAAATACACTGAAGTTAATTTTAGGGCATACAAATGCAATATATTACCCAATTTTTTGGTAAGATATAGACAATGAGGTTATGCCCAGTAAATAGATACCCAAACATGTCAAATCCTAAAATGATGTGCGCCTGTGAATAGGTAGTACCTTAAATTTTCCAGGTTACGCTTTAAAAGCCTCAACAGATCATTAGTTTACAGTTATAATAGGCCTAGAATTATTGCTCTCATTTTGGCGTATGCAGCAATTAGAGATGGGCCGAACACTCCCCTGTTCAGGAGTTCTGCTACGAACCAAACAAGGGGGTGTTCGGCCCATCTCTAATTGCCGCATATGCCAAAATTAGAGCAATAATACTAGGCCTATTATTAACTCTAAACTATTGATCTGTTGAGGATTTTAAAGCTCTAATGTTCTAACCCGAGCGGCGAACCCCATTGAAGTCTATGGGACTTCAGGAAAGAACAGGAAAGATCAAAAGTGCCCATTTTGAAGAATTATATGCAAGCAATTGGTCATAAAAGGAGTCTGGTTACTGCCCTGGGGGACATGTATCAATAAAAAAAGAATTTTAAAAACAATCTTTTTTCAGGAGCAGTGATTTTAATTATGCTTAAAGTGCAACAATACAAATGAAAAATTCTTTTAAATATAGTGCCTGGGGGGTCCCCTTAGTTTGCTGTAAAGTGGCGCATCTGTAGCATGCATAAAACATGCTGCAGCAAAAATGTAATTGCTTAAGAAAAAAAACGAGTCAAATCCCATTTAAAATGACTCGCAGTGCTTTGGGAAAAGGGGATCCCACCCACCCCCCTATATATATGAGTATCAGTTTTTGACAACTTCTTTACTAAAAAATAAAAAAATAGTGGCCCCCGATGTAAATCCATCTTCAATCATGCCGCCCGCCGACCAGAAAAAGAAAGAAAAATCAAACATGCTCCCTCCTCCTGGGATGCATCCCACCAAATGCCTGCTCTGCGCTTTGACATTACTTATATAGGTAAGAGGCAGGGCCACCAGGCCACATCACCCAGTGTCACCACCCTCTTCTGACGTCCCCGACTGGTGTATGCTGGGCATATAAGAAATGTCAAAGCATAAAGCAGGCTTTCGGTGGGAGGCCTCCCAGTCTGAGGGAGCATTTTTGATTTTTTCTTTATTTTTTGGGTCGGTGGATGGCGTGATTGACGATGGATTTACATTGAGGGACACTATTTTTTTTTTTTTTTAATAAAGGAATTGTTAAAAATTTGGCTCTTGTGTTTATTACTTTTTGACACTTTTTTAGTGAATGGGTAGGGGTACTATGTACCTGATACTCATTCACATGGGGGGGGCAGGATCTGGGGCCCCCTTGTTAAAGGGGGCTTCCAGATTCTGATAAGCCCCCCACCCGTAGACCCCCACAACCACCGGCCACGGTTGTGAGGATGAGGCCCTTGTCCCCATCAACATGGGGACAAGGTGCTTTGGGGTGGGGGGGCAGAGCCCTGATTGGGCAAAGCTAATTCTTGGGGGAGTATAAGTTCTTGGGTGAAACTTTTTGACCTTATTTTAATTTTTTTTACAAAAAAAATGTTTTTCATCACGTAGGGGGCAAAAGGTCCGCTATGTGATTTTTTTTTTTTTGACATTTTCTCACCTAATCTCACCTGATGTCTCACCTGCCCTGCAATGAAGCTAAACGAGTGCAGATCAAACCCCATTAGCCTCTTTCCCAGGCCATTTTACACATCACTTCTTGGTTCCTAATAGAAAGGCAAGATCAGTGAACAGATGATCTCCTTCCCCTCTACTCGGTAGCACACACCATGCCGGTCCTGACTCTGCTGATAGGAGCGCAGAACCCAGGAAACATGGTGGGGGTGTGCACAGGCGGAGATGGACAGTGTAGCGGGGGTGTGTAGAAGCAATCCAACAACTGTACCGCTGCCAGATTGCTTCCACCTGACAGCTGACAGTCAGCTTGTCAGATCTACAAACATTCCTAGCTACTGCTGCTAGCGTATGGCATATCAGTGGCAGTGAAACGGTTAAATATGGTGGCTGCATTAGTTTTCTTTTTTTTTTTTTATAGGGAGAGATTAGCAATTGTAGCCTCCTTACTCTCATCAAACTGGTTTCCTTTAAGAAGTGAGCAATTTAAAGTGGACTGCTTTGTATTCTGGTAAAAGTAAGACAAGCCATAATCAACTCCTGTCTTACCATCTTTAGCAAGCTTTTGTACCATTGCTTTTGGTAACCCTGGTCCCTGTCAGCAGATGTGTCAGCCCGGAAATTCCACATACCACTCAGCTCTTTCAGTTCTTTGCTCCAGCATATGGAGCTGCTCCATATGCACACAACAGTCCAATGGACAGCTTTGCTCACCTCTCCTCCTCTACACTGACAGCCTCCCTCTCTTCTACCCACTCCTTGAGCTGAGAGGGACTTTACCTTCTCTGTCACAGGACATGCTTTCTGCCAGTTCCCACTCAGCTAGTAAGAAGTATGTTTATTTTTTTACATCATTTGATATATAGTTAACTCTCCAATACCAGACATACAGTGAGTGGTATATGCTTTATTACCTTTACCCATGGTAGGCTGGGGGGCTGCCACTTGTTGCTTTCACTGCTAGGCAACAAGCGTAAGCCTGCTCAGTGTTATCTCACATGTACAGTAAGCTTCATGTTATGATCCTGAGACAGCCGTTGAGGGACAACTGACCAAAAAGCAGGACTGTCCGGGACAGTTGGTGGGTAAGTATGCATTAAACTCTCTTGTTTCTTTATTCTGCTGCACATATCAATATGTACAGTAGTTGAGTAGAATGAAGGCATACTGACATTAAGGGCTATTTGTTATGATTGTGATCGTTATTTGTAGAATCATTCCCAAGATGGTTTTATATCAGAACTGGAATTTAGAGCTAAAAAGGCGACAGGCTGTGGACTCTTCAACACCAAAGCTAAAAAGAAATAAAATAGGCTTGGCATTAAATGCAATTTTCATAGCCAAATCAACTTTACCTTTTGTAGGTGCTAATGTTGCATCACCAATGTGTCCACAAGATGATATTTTGCATCTATGTCCTGGAAAAGCATGGCAGTTGAGCCTCTCGTGAATAACTCTGTCAAGCCAATATTACCTGCCAATCATAAGTAACATATCTTCAATCCTTTAACAGTGTGAGAATTTGACATATTTTTGGATGGTGCCACTTTTCTCTGTGGTCTGAATTGAATGGTAGAAGTAGCAACCAAGACAGATCTAAAAGCTATATGAAAGTTTAATCTAAAGCGTGCACAAAACACTTAAAAACCACAACCCCATAGTCCCCGAACTCCTTCCCATCCCCATATCCCCAATTATTCCCAAAATATTCATTATTTAGAAGTCAGGTATGTGTTTTGTAGAAATTGGCTAGTGTCAGGTCTATACCCAAGCACTTGAAATTGTAGCAAATAGAAAGAGACAAGTCAGATTTTATGTTGTAGGAGTATTATCTGAGAGACAATAGCCACAAATAATGTTCAGGGGCTGGACAGTATGTAAGCAGCTTGATTAGACTGCAATAAAAGAGAGAAAGACAAAATAGAGGTTATCTTGAAATAGAAATTTGATGTATTATAGGGTATAGAAAGACAATACCAATAAATATTGTACAGTAGCTGGACAGCACAGCTTATGATGACAGCGGGAAGAAGCTGCTATTTGCAGTTGTAAAAAAAAGTTACATTATAACCACTCCCAAGTCCAATGGGCTAAGTCCTACTCTGTCCAAGATCTTTGTGATTCAACCCCTCCCCTATGATCCAGTGGAAATTTACTGGCAGAGTGGCACATTCCCATCCTCACTTTCTTTGTTTTTACTTCCTTTATTTTTTATTTTCATAAGTATTTTTTTTTAAAATTTAAAATTGTCAGTATATTTTCATTTTGATTTGGTGGTTTGGCTGCACACAGCATGGTCAGACACTTCTGCAATTCCTTTGTTTTGTCAGCATAATCTTCCCAGGCTCTTAGCAGTCAGTTGTATTTTCGTTATATTGAGCAAAGTGGAGGCATAGCTGCAGAGGGAAAACCTAAGGCCATGGACTGCCCACCCTTTCAAAATGCAGGAGGGAAGGGTAGGCAGCATCAATAGAGAGAGGGAAATTCTACTGCTCAAGTGAAGGGCAGGCAGCAGCAAAAATGTATTGTAGAATTCTACTACCTAAGGGTTCCTGCCCTACACTAAATAGGGAAAAACAGAAGGTCAGAAAAAAAAAGTAGAATTAGAGGTGCTGCCACATGGAGGTAGTAGGTGAAAGCAGTCCCGAGTTGCCAAGACCCTGAAACTGAGCTGCAGCATGGTGGCCAAGACCATACAGAGGTTTAACAGGACAGGTTCCACTCAGAACAGGCCTCGCCATGGTCGACCAAAGAATTTGAGTGCACGTGCTCAGCGTCATATCCAGAGGTTGTCTTTGGGAAATAGATGTATCAGTGCTGCCAGCATTGCTGCAGAGGTTGAAGGGGTGGGGGGTCAGCCTGTCAGTGCTCAGACCATATGCCGCACACTGCATCAAATTTGTCTGCATGGCTGTCGTCCCAGCAGGAAGCCTCTTCTAAAGATGATGCAAAAAAAAGCCTGCAAACCGTTTGCTGAAGGCAGGCAGACTAAGGACATGGATTACTGGAACCATGTCCTGTGGTCTTATGAGACCAAGATAAACTTATTTGGCTCAGATGGTGTCAACCAGCTGAGACGTACAAAGACAAGTGTGTCTTGCCTACAGTCAAGCATGGTGGTGGGAGTGTCATGGTCTGGGCCTACATGAGTGTTGCCGGTGCTAGGGAGCTACAGTTCATTGAGGGAACTATGCCAACATGTATTGTGACACACTGAAGCAGAGCATGATCCCCTCCCTTCGAATACTGGGTCACAGGGCAATATTCCAAAATGATAACTACCCCAAACACACCTCCAAGATGACCACTGCCTTGCTAAAGAAGCTGAGGGTAAAGGTGGTGGACTGGCCAAGCATGTCTCCAGACCTAGACCCTATTGAGCATCTGTAGGGCATCCTCAAATGGAAGGCTGAGGACTGCAAGGTCTCTAACATCCACCAGGTCCATGATGTCATCATGGAGGAGTGGAAGAGGACTCCAGTGGCATCCTGTGAAGCTCAAGCGAACTCCATGCCCAAGGGGGTTAAGGCAGTGCTGGAAAATAATGGTGGCCACACAAAATATTGACACTTTGGGCCCAATTTGGACATTTTCACTTAGGGGTGTATTCACATTTGTTGCCAGCGGTTTAGACATCAATGGCTGTGTGTTGAGTTATTTTGAGGGGACAGCAAATTTACATTGTTATATTTGCAAAAATGTGAGGGGTGTACTCACTTTTGTGAGATACTGTATAATAAAGGAAAAAAAAGGTATTCGTAATGTTTTTATATTTAAACACAAATGTTTTGCCTTTCTTTTATATTTTAAACGGAATGGGCTGTTTTACAAGTTGAGGGTTTACAATCACTTTTTTAACGTACATGTTTAGGAAAATGAAAAAAAAACATATGAGTACATCTCTGCAATACATACAGCTAGGTTTTTCCTTGTTAATAATGTTGCACATTCAGAAAAATACCAGTTTATCTACAATAAATCCAGTGGGCTCCTAACTTTCTGCCTGTGTTGCACTGAAATCTTAAACAATGCTATGAGTCAAGCACAGTTCTCTCTGTGATCTACAGAATACCCCCTACCCCATGTTATGAAGAAGAGGGGAGAGTGTTCTGTAATCCTAATACACATTCAGTCCTTAGCCTGACAGTGCTGCTCCTTCACAGATACAGTACATTAAGTGAGAATTGTCTCTACTGGCTGTTGAGTTTAGATACACTTGTGAGAAGTGTTGTGGAGTTCCCTTTACAACCAGATGGAGTAATACCCAGTTGACTAGTGATTGAAACAGATGGTAAGAATGCTGGGTACTGTGTCCTAAGTGACTGAGGTTTTGATCATTAGGAAGAAAGTATGATTTTGGGTGGAAATAATGCATCTGAAGATATATCATTTGGATTTAAGGACTTTCTGTGAGCATGTTTACATAATTTATATATCAGAATAAACTTTTATGTGGAGAGTCCTGAAGAGTTTGAAACAACATAACTACTTTGAAGAAAAACTTGATGTCACTCTCTCAGCCAGAGCTCTCCAAGAATACATATCCACACACACATTTAGACAAAATAGACAAAAGATATTACAATTCATTTTTAGACTTGCTCTCATAAATTTGCAGGCTACATAAATTTAGTAAAAATCTGTTTAGGAATCTCACTTCCGACAATACAGGGGGAAGACAAAAAACTACTAAATGCACCTATATCTCTAGAAGAATTGCAACTTGCATTAGCAACATTCCCCAATTCTAAGGCCCCGGGGAATGATGGTCTCCCGGTAGAGATGTATAAGGAATTTGGTGGCATACTCTTACCGGAATTGCTACACACAATTAAGGATGCACACACCAATGATATATTACCAGACTCCATGTACGAGGCAGTGGTAGTGGTCCTGTTGAAACCCGGGAAGGATCCGATCCAACCTGAGTCTTACAGGCCCATATCACTTTTGAATAATGATTTGAAATTGATCACTAAAGTCCTCGCTATGCGGTTGTCTAAGGTGGTGACAAAAATAGTGCACCCGGATCAATCGGGATTTATACCGAACAGATCCACAGCACACAATCTTCGCAGACTATATTTAAACATGCAAATCCCAACAGATAATACAGGTCAAAGAACTATCCTGTCCCTGACGCCGCTAAGGCATTCGATAGCGTAGAATGGAATTATCTTTGGAGGGTGCTAGAGAAGTTTAACTTGGGAGAGACATTCATATCCTGGATCAAACTACTATACAGAAAACCAAAAGCATGTATTAGAATTAACAACACACTGTCCTCCTTTTTTGATTTACACAGGGGAACAAGACAAGTCTGCCCATTATCCCCATTGCTCTTTGCTTTGGCCATAGAGCCCCTGGCTGCTGCTATCAGAGAGAACCTGGCTATATGCGGTTTTAAAAGGGGAAATTTGGAAGATAAAATAGCCTTGTATGCTGACGATGCGCTCATCTTTTTGGGCGACACGTCTGCCTCCTTAACAAGTCTCATGGAGTTAATTGGTAAATTTGGATCCTATTCAGGGTTCAAGATAAACTGGGACAAATCCACATTGTTACCATTGGACCCCCTTGTGTCGCCACTTCCCTCAGCAGCAGACCAGATAAAGGTAGTAGATACTTTTCGATACTTAGGCATAGTCATCCACCCCAATTTAGAACTATATGTTAAACTTAATATAAATCCCTTGATTAAAAAATTCCAGGAAAAAACAGCCAGTTGGATAAAACTGCCCCTTTCGGTAGTTGGCTGATGTAACCTGATAAAAATGGTCTGGGGTCCACAACTTTTGTATGCGCTCCACAACGCCCCTATATGGATCCCTATACACGTTTTCAAAAAATGTAACACCATATTTCGCTCTTTGATCTGGAGGAAACAGGTGCCGCGTATTAAATTGGAAACACTACAGGAGGCAAAGGACTCGGGCGGGCTGGCAGTCCCAAACCCATATTATTATTGCAACACCTGACGGGTTGGCAGGACTCTGAATTATCTGACCCTGCGAGCAATATTATACGTACATTACTCTCGAATGGGGGCCTTGTGGAGTGCTTGGAAGCAGGAGAATTCCGTAGGGTACCTGAATACAAAACTTTGGTGCTTATAGATAAGATATGGAACAAGGCCAAGCAACATTTTCATTATGAAGGGTACTCTATGGAACAATAGCAATTTTCCCGAACTGTGTAAATTAAAGGGCTTCTCTGTATGGTCTAGGAGTGGGGTGGTGTATATTAAGCAGTTATACCAAGTAGGACTTTTACGGGACTTTCAATCCCTAAGAGAAGAATATGGCATACCAAATGTTGTTGTCAGGAACGGTGTCATCTCCGGTTTCTCCTGCTGGTGGCACTATTACATTCAGCACCAAAAGGGTGTAATTCCAGTGGCCACCAGCGGGGGTCTCCCTGCCTGGACTGTAGAATTGTCATCAAGCACACCTGTCATGGTTTTGCTGGACTATATAAACCCGCCCTGAACTAACCTCAGTGCTCCAGAATTCCTCTGCTAAGCCCTTGTCCCTGCCAGTACATGCTCTTGTTCCAGCCTGTTCCTGTTTGTTCCTGTTTGTTCCTGAACCCCGTTTGTGTATCCTGACCTTGAACCCTATTTCCTGTTCCCTACTCCTTGGTCTGCTTCATTATTCCTGGTTTCTGTTCCCTTGTCGCTTTGGCTCATGCCTTATTTTTTATTTCATGTTGGTTTCCTTGCTAGTGTATTATATTAGTTAGATAGATAGTTAGGTGGGTTTGGGGGTTTGCTGTGTTTTCACCATTTACTTGTTTTTGGTTTGCTATCTTGTTTTCATGTGTGTCTTTATCATTAACAATAAACATACCTTCTTATTCATTTACTCGTTTGTCCCTGATTCCTTGGTGCAGCCCAGCGATCTGATCACCTGCATTGGATGTTGTGTATAACATCCCCTGACAGAATTCTGAAGCCATACAATCAGATCGGTTGCACCTGGGAATTGGGGCCTGGGTCCCAGCTATTGTTGAAAGATGGATTTTGAAAGTATTTTGTATTTATCGCTCCTGGCAACTGATGACAGAGACCTTTGTTATCAGACATTGGCTGAATACACTAGGGAACAGTTGTTAGAAGGCACCCGCCTAGCTCATGTTTTTGAGCAAGGCAGTTTTTTGTTTGAAGATGTGCAACCATTAATTTGGATCTGTACTGAGTTGGCCCTGTCTGATGTCACTGAGAGAGGTTATGACTATACACCCCCTTTTAGTGCAGCTCAGGTAGAATCTTTAGTTTGGCTGTTGGAGGATGACTCAGCATTCTTTTTCGAACAATATTCAGCTTGTCCTCAGCAGGTGCTTGCAAAATGCATTGAATCAGTGCAGTCTCTGGTCAGACAAGCCATGTGCAAACCTGATTCAGTGCAATCAGTAATACAGGCCTGGTCAAGTCTGTTGCATTCAGCTTCTGTTAACTCCGAATATACCTCTCTACCAATGAAATACCAGTACCCTGTTTCCTCCTGCTGCACCTACCCTGCCTTTAACTCCCCTTCTGCTTCTCAACTGCCTCCATCAGCTCCACTAAATCTCCCTTCAAAACCTACTCCCTCTGTTTTGCCATCCTTTCACTCTTCGCTTCTACCAGCTGCATTCACTACCTACAGCCCTGTACCCACTTATAGATCCCCAGTGGCTAAAAGAAAAAAGAAGGGGAAGTTTTTTCCAACCCATACCATCATGCCAGTATCCAATCCTGCCTCCCCACCAGCTGATCTGTTCCAGCCTGATGTGTTCCTGTATGCCGCCCAGCCTGATGTTCCGATGCCTGCTGTTGTGCCAGCACCTGCTGTTCTGCCTGATGTGCCAGTGTCTGTGCTTACTGTCCAGTCTGAAGTTCCAGTACCAGCTGCCCGGTTTGGAGTTCCAGTACCTGCTATCCAGTCCGATGTACCTGCTGTTCAGCCTGTTGTGCCAGTACCTGCTGTTCTGCCTGATGTGCCAGCACCTGTGCCCACTGTCCAGTCTGAAGTCCCAGTACCAGCTACCCGGTTTGCAGTTCCAGTACCTGCTATCCAGCCTGATGTACCAGCTGTTCAGCCTGTTGTGCCAGTACCTGCTGTTCTGCCTGATGTGCCAGCACCTGTGCCCACTGTCCAGTCTGAAGTTCCAGTACCAGCTGCCCGGTTTGGAGTTCCAGTACCTGCTATCCAGTCCGATGTACCTGCTGTTCAGACTGTTGTGCCAGTACCTGCTGTTCTGCCTGATGTGCCAGCACCTGTGCCCACTGTCCAGTCTGAAGTTCCAGTACCAGCTGCCCGGTTTGCAGTTCCAGTACCTGCTATCCAGTCCGATGTACCTGCTGTTCTGCCTGATGTGCCAGCACCTGTGCCCACTGTCCAGTCTGAAGTTCCAGTACCAGCTGCCCGGTTTGGAGTTCCAGTACCTGCTATCCAGTCCGATGTACCTGCTGTTCAGCCTGTTGTGCCAGTACCTGCTGTTCTGCCTGATGTGCCAGCACCTGTGCCCACTGTCCAGTCTGAAGTTCCAGTACCAGCTGCCCGGTTTGAAGTTCCAGTACCTGCTATCCAGTCCGATGCACCTGCTGTTCTGCTTGTTGTGCCAGTACCTTCTGTTCTGCCTGATGTGCCAGCGCCTGTGCCCACTGCCCATTCTGAAGTTCCAGTACCAACTATCCAGTCTGATGCACCTGCTGTCCTGCCTGTTGTGCCAGCACCTGCTGTTCTGCCTGATGTGCCAGTGTCTGTGCTTGCTGCCCAGTCTAAAGTTCCAGTACCGGCTGCCCGGTTTGAAGTTCCAGTACCTGCTATCCAGTCCGATGTGCCTGCTGTTCAGCTTGTTGTGCCAGCACCTGCTGTTCTGCCTGATGTGCCTACTGCCCAGTCTGAAGTTCCAGTACCTGCCGCCTGGTCTGATGTCTCGGTGCCAGCCCTCCAGCTTGATGAGCCCACTGCCCAGCTTGAAGTGCCAATGCCTGCTGCCCAGCTTGATGTGCTTTTGCCTGCTGTCCAGCTCGATGCGGATGTGCCACTGCCCAGCGTAATGTACCTCTGCTTTCTGCTCAGCCTGATGACATGGTGCCTGCTAAAACTGTTTCTGACTGATGGCCATCTTGCCGCTGGGTTAATCCTGTCTGTCGCCTGGCTTGAATGTAATGCTCCTGTGTGGTCTGCCTCCGATAGTTTCTTTCCCGTTACCCTGCTAATTTTCATCTCCAGATCCAAACTTCCTGACCCAGGTGGTGGGGTACGTGTCCTATTTTCAGACTCTGATGGCACGTCCCCCAGTGAACTAAAAGACTCTGGCCTTGGAAGTGCGAAGAAGTCCGCAGACTTAGTAGGGAAACATTTTAAGGGGTTTCTGCACCCACTCGGACTGTCGTACCCAGGGCTGAATGGAGTGTCCGGAGGCCACTCCTTTAGGAGGGGGAACTGTCAGGAACGGTGTCATCTCCGGTTTCTCCTGCTGGTGGCACTATTACATTCAGCACCAAAAGGGTGTAATTCCAGTGGCCACCAGCGGGGGTCTCCCTGCCTGGACTGCAGAATTGTCATCAAGCACACCTGTCATGGTTTTGCTGGACTATATAAACCCGCCCTGAACTAGGCTCAGTGCTTCAGAATTCCTCTGCTAAGCCCTTGTCCCTGCCAGTACATGCTCTTGTTCCAGCCTGTTCCTGTTTGTTCCTGTTTGTTCCTGAACCCCGTTTGTGTATCCTGACCTTGAACCCTATTTCCTGTTCCCTACTCCTTGGTCTGCTTCATTATTCCTGGTTTCTGTTCCCTTGTCGCTTTGGCTCATGCCTTATTTTTTATTTCATGTTGGTTTCCTTGCTAGTGTATTATATTAGTTAGATAGATAGTTAGGTGGGTTTGGGGGTTTGCTGTGTTTTCACCATTTACTTGTTTTTGGTTTGCTGTCTTGTTTACACGTGTGTCTTTATCATTAACAATAAACATACCTTCTTATTCATTTACTCGTTTGTCCCTGATTCCTTGGTTCAGCCCAGCGATCTGATCACCTGCATTGGATGTTGTGTATAACATCCCCTGACAGTTGTGTTCTTTCAATATTTACAACTTAGGCACGCCATCTCAGCACAAACTACACTTTCTAAGTGGGAATTAACTAGACCAACGGTGCTCACACAGCTGGTAAACTCAATGTCTAGGAAAGGGCAGATATCATCTATATATGAATCACTAATAATGCAGATATCCAAGACTATGTCACTAAAATGCAGGACAAGTTGGGGGGAGGATATAGGTCACATTACAGATGAGGAATGGTCTGCTATAATGGAGACTGTGCCTAAAGTGTCTCTTTCCTCTTCCCAAAAACTCACGCAACTATTCATTATACACCGAACCTACCGTACCCCCTATAAATTATATAAATGGAACAGAAGAGATGAACCATTTTGCCCCCGTTGTAAGGTAGATAATGGCACCCTTATACACATGCTCTGGAAGTGCCCAAAATTACAAAGATACTGGTCTGAAATAATCAGCTCTATAAATAAAATATGGAATCTTACATTTGTGGTTGACCCCAAGCTGTGTCTGTTGGGATGGTTGGACGAAGAACTATATACACCACATACGTATATAGCAATCACCAGAATGTTGTTTATTGCTAGAAAACTTATAGCTAAGAAATGGCTTTCGGTGACACCACCGACACACGCAGAATGGGTGAATACCATAAATGAAACTCTATTGAGGGAAAAGCTGACATACCAACACAGGGGTAGCCCAGCAAAATTTGAACGTATATGGGATCCTTGGTTGGAGATACCTGGTTTAGCCCCCTTCCAATTGGTGCAAAATAAAATACTAGGTGGCAGAACGCAGACGCCTACCCCCCTTGTTTGAGGAGGGAGGCTGTCTACATTGAATGGATACAGGATGCTATGATGTCATAGGGACTCAGAATATAGATCAAACTGTCAATAATTTTGATGAGAAGTTGTCTTACTCTGCGGTGACGAGTTATAAGGTTTTAATTATATATTAGTTAAAAGAAGAAAGCAGACACTATTCCCCCCCCCCCCCCCCCATTGTTTAGGGGGGAGAGGTACCTCTACACCGACCGATTGTCCGTTGAAGGACCGGGAGCGGAGTAGGGGTACAAAGTACTAAAAGGACACACTTACTAATTATAGAAAATACGAGGTAAAGCTGAAATTGGTATAGATACGTAAAGATTTGTCTTCATAGATTGATTGTAAGCCTATATATACCATAATATTGCAGGAAACATAAGCTGATAGACTGTATATTTGGATAATAATATGTCCTTGGCAACGTAATTTGATGTATGTTTTTGTTTTTGTTTTAAGGAAGAGTTTTTCTCTTCTAATGTTTTAAGAATCAATAAAAAGAATCTGATTTAAAAAAAAAATCTGTTTAGAAATCAAAGTAAGTTGAAAGAACAACAAAGAATCAGTTAACAATTCCCATGAGGGTCTCGGTGTTGACCGGCACAAATGAGTCCTGGCACATAAAGTATGCTGGTAAATATTTGAGTGTGTATCCAGACTCTGGAGAAGTAATGTCTATGATTTGGTGTCACACATGGCTGTAGTTAACTTTTTTTTATGCGGGAGAGGTGTTTAACCTTGGGAGTCAGAAGAGAATAATTAAGCAGCCCACGGTGGAATTGTGGATGTGGCAAAATTGAGGGTAGGAGCTTAAAACTTGAGCCTGTACACAGTAACACAGTTCATGTGCACACAAAATATGCTTTACTATGCCACAAGTGAAAACTAACAGAAATGTACAAATCTCTGTACAATCAGGGTAGTGTTAATTAACCCCTTTTCCCGATATTGCTGGTCAGTGATATACAACCCCCATTCAACACCTAGGTCAGGGGTCCTCAAACTACGGCTGCCCCTTTAACATCGCAGCACTCTCCCTCCCCTCTGCTACCTTAATCACACAAGACGATAAACCTGACTGGTCCGGACAAAGGGCGGGACTTTTTGAGTTAAGAAGCGGGCGATTGTTTACTAGGCCAGCAATCAATCAATCACCTCCCCCTGCCCTTTGTCCGGACCTGTCATGCTTCCCATCTTGTGTGATAGGTAGTAGAGGGGAGGGTGCAATGTTATAGAAGGGGCAGTGTAATATCGCTGGACTCTGGAGGGATCTGTGTTGGGGGGATCTGTGATGAGGGAGTCTGTGATGGGGAGAGTCTGTGATTGAGGGCTCTGTGATGGGGGAGTCTGTGATGGGGGGGCTTTGTGTTGGGGGATCTGTGATTGGGGATCTGTGATGGAGGGCTCTGCGATGGAGAGGAGTCTATGATTGGGGGGCTTTGTGATGGGGGGGATCTGTGATGGGGGATCTGTGATGGAGGGCTCTGTGATGGAGAGGAGTCTATGATTGGGGGGATCTGTGATGGGGGGTCTGTTATGGGGGGTGTTTGATGGGGGGGTCTGTGATGGGGGCTTTGTGATGGGGGGATCTGTGATGAGGGCTCTATGATGGAGAGGAGTCTGTGATAGAGAGCTCTGTAATGGAGGGGAGTCTGTGATGGGGGATTTGTGTTGGAGAGCAATCTGTGATGGGGATCTGTGATAGAGAGGAGTCTGTGATGGGGGATCTGTGATAGAGAGGAGTCTGTGATGGGAGATCTGTGATTGGGGGGGGGGAGTCTGTGATGGGATTCTCTGTGATGGAGAGAAATCTGTGATGGGGGGGCTCTGTGTGGAGAGGAATCTGTGATAGGGGGGCTCTGTGATTGTGATGAGGGGATTCTGTGAAATACTAATAAGTTTATGTTGATTACAATTGTTCTTTATTTTAAATATTGTATTGTATTTTTTTACTTTTTTTGCACTACAAATAAGATGTGTGCATAGGAATTTGTTCATATTTTTTTCAAACTATAGTCCAGCCCTCCAACAGTCTGAGGGACCATGAACTGGCCCCCTGTTTAAAAAGTTTGAGGACCCCTGACCTAGGTGGTTAGTGACAGTTTTATTTAACCCCCCTTTCCTTTTTGGTGGTCAGTGGCAATATTAATTACCCCTCCCCCCATTGATGGTCAGTGGCAGTGCTGTTAAGCTGTACTCCCCACCTACACACACATACATTAGTTGCTAGTAAAGAAGATGTAGGCAGGTGCAGTCTACTTTCTCCACTGCAGGTGGCACTCAACTGCAGCGACATTGCAGGGGGAGAGAAAGTCAAAGGAGTTAATGTGTGGTTTCCTTCATCACTGGGGAAACTTTCCGATTGGATGCTGCAGCTCCATGTGACTCTAGCAGCCATCTTGAGTCAAACAGAGCCTATTTAAGGCCCTGACTCCCAGGCTTTTCACGTGTGGATAGTGTAGGAACAGGTAACCCGTCTGACAGGGAGAGTGATTAGTTTCAGGGAGAGGTTCCAGATGAGTAGGGAACTGAAAGGGACACGCCATTCTACCTAGAGAGCTACCTATTTGAGTCTGGACCAGCCAGGCCGCATGCAGTCCCTCAAGACAGACGCTGTTGGCACATCTGAGACCTACTCTGCTACACAGTTCTGTTACTTGGCATGAGTGTTCTCAGTCATGTGCCTTCCCCTCAGGTCTGTTCTGAATGACTGGATTCTGGATTAATACAAGTCCTGTTCTTTGCAACTGGAGCTTGTGTAGAAGTGGTTGCGTTGGAGCAGGAAGATGTGGAAGCAACTGTGGTAGTGACAAAAAGGAAAGACCCAGCAAACATGAAAGAGGAGGCCCTGGAACGCTCACTGTTCTCAGCCATACACACAGTGCTAAGGGAACTCTCCCTGGAATGGCCTCCCTGAAACAATATTCGGTCCCCTCCCCCAAGGGTGAGAACCCGTTACGAAGTGACCCAGAGGAGGACTGCAAGTGCTGAGGGGTGCAACTGTTTTGGACATGTAAACAAAAACTGTGGTCGGCCTGAACTCAAAAGCTCACGTTTTAAACTAGTGACTCCTGGGGCAGAGGGACGACCCCCGGGACAGTCAACACAAGGTCCCAGCAAAACAGAGTTTATGGTCGCACCAAGTCCAGTGGTGGCTGCCCTTGTTAATAGTCAAAAGGTCCTGTGCCTGATTGACACAGGTTCACTGTCATGGAGTATGACTTCTATGCCCAGAGGTTTGGGAAACAAGATCAAGTGGACCCCTCCTGGCTAGCCTTTAAGGCGGCGAACAATTTGCCAATCCTGGTTGAAGGTCTCACCTTGGTGAGGATCCAGATTGACGATCAGGTGGCGGACTGAGTAGGCATAGGGGTGACTTGCAGCCCAGTAAGCTCAGCATTGCCTATTGTACTGAGCATGAACATGTTAAATGACCTGGACTTTGAACATTTTGGTCCGCATGCATGGGGACTATGAAGCTCACCAGAAGGCTGTGTGGAAGCAGCCCAAACAAGTGGGAGTTGTCCGCATGTCACCCAAGCAAAAGTTATTCCTGACACCCCTCAACGAGGCAGCCTGCTCTTTTCCCATTGGGGCTCACAAGAAACTTCACAGTCATGGTGGAGCCCTGCAAGAAAGTGGTGGTGCCAGGGGAGTGGCTGGTTGCATGCACCTTGACTAAAGTTCACAAAGTAAAGGTTCAGCTCATAAACCTGGGGACAACACTGGTTTCACTCCCCAACCATGCCACCCTAGCACACCTGTACAAAGTGCCCCATCACATCATCACGGAGGCTCAGCCCAGAGTAGATCAGGGGCGGATCCAGAGTCTAGTCTCGGGAGGGGCACTGCCAGAAAATAATTTTTTTGGGGGGCAATTTATCGGGGAAATGTCTGGTGTTGGCGCTTCAATCATCATGGCACCATGGTTGTTATGGTGTCAGGATGATTGAAGCGCAATATTTCAATTATTACATTGTAGTTCAACTCACTATAATGCAGAATCAGTGGGAGCCTTGAGCGTGTCACTTGCCACCGTCACCTGCCACCAGATACAGCTTGTCACTTACCACATCGCCTATCACCAGATGCGGATTGTCACTTGCCACGTCACCTGCCACACTTTGCGGATTGTCACTTGCCACGCCACCTGCTACACGTTGTGGATTGTCACTTGCCACGCCACCTGCTACACGTTGTGGATTGTCACTTGCCACATGTTACGGATTGTCACTTGCTACGTCACCTGCCACACGTTGCAGATTGCCACTTGCCGCGTCGCCTGTTACCAGATGCAGATTGTCACTTGCCACGTCACCTGCCGCATGTTGCAGATTTTCACTTGCCACATGTTACGGATTGTCAATCGCCACATCGCCTGCCACACGTTGCGGATTGTCTCTTGCTGTGTCACGTTCCTGCTAAGGTGGTCTCTTGCTGTGTCCCAGAGTCAGGCAGCAGATTACCAGTCAGGCAGCAGAGAGATGATATAATCTCTCTGCTTCCCACGGCTGTCTGTACGGTGAGGGCGGAACTGCACTGCAGGGATGCAGGGCGGGTGCTGGGCGGTGAGAGATGATGTCATCTCTCTGCTCCCCTGCATGCCGGCTCCCTGATTGGCCAGCTGTCCGCTCACCCACCCGCCGAGTCTCCCGCCCGCTCACCAACTGAGCCAGCCGACAGCCCGGCCCGCCTGCGGAGCTGCCCGCTCTCTCACCCGCGGAGCCGCCTGCCCGCCGAGCCGGCCGCTCTTTCACCCTCAGAGCCGCCAGCCCGTGGTGCCGCCTGCTCTCTCACCCGCGGAGCAGCCCGCCCGCCCACTCACTCACCCGAATTCTCGGGGGAGGGGGCAATCGCCCTGTTGCCCCCCCCCCTAGATCCGCCCCTGGAATAGAGGCCATTTGTGCTTCAGTACAAGCAGCTATGTCCTCGCTTGACGAGTCACATTAAAAGTCTGCTGCTGGAACAACTGGACATTACCTTTCCGGGCTATCCTCTACCGAACCAGCTACCTGAAAAGCGTCTACTGGTTTTTACTTCCAGCTAGGCTATACCGAAGCCATTGCTCACCCAATCCATATTGGGAATGCTCATCTCATTTAGGAGCGATATGCTCATATTTCCCCAGCGTTGTGTCAAGAGGTCAAGGATTAAATTCTACAGAGTGTGGTGATTGATGAGAGTTGTAGTTTGTGGGCTGCCCCAGTGGTTCCAGTGCAAAAGAAAAATTAAATCTGTGGTTTTGTAACTGGTTAGTTCATTCAAAATTGGTTAGGTTTTGGACTAACAAAAGTTAAACGCCTGCACTCAATGGAATGCTTACCCGTTCTCCCGTGTAGAACAGCTGCTTATGGCGCTGGGTCAAGCCAAACATTTCTCCACTTTTGACCTGGCAAGTGGCTACGGGCAAGTCCCAGTGCGAGATCAAGATCGTAAAAAGACTGCCTTTGTCACACCCTGGGACTGTTTGAATTTAACTGTATGCCCTTTGGCCTGAGCAGTGCGCCCAGCATGTTTCAGCGCCTAATAGAGAGGTGCCTGGGGGACTTCAACTTTGAGACTGTGCTAGTCTACTTAGATGATATCATTATCTTCTCTTTTTTTTAAATAAAGTAATTTTTTATTTTCATTAATAAACATTCAATACAAAAAATAAAACCACATCTAAATCATTGTAAGGAAATCCCCCCAAAGAATCACCTTGTGATATACATTCAGTTACATAAATTATGTTGAATTAAACGGAACAATATCAATAAAGACAAAGACAAAAAAAATAACAAAAACAAACAAACCTAAACATACCTAGCACCTCTCAGACTAAAATAACTAACTTATAATCATATAATCATTATCTTCTCTATAACTTTCAAGGATCATGACCAGCACCTGGACTGGGTGTTGGTGAAAAATACCAAGAATGAGCGAGGCAGTAAGCTGGAGCCCAAGTGAGAACGTACTCCCTATCAGGTTGAACAACAACCTTTCCCTCTGACTCCAGTGTATGGCCTAATCTTAGAGGGACCTAATCCTGACAAGAGACACCTCCATCACAACCTCCTGAGGCCCTGTGTGTTAAGTGGTGACTGTTCCACCAAAAGATCGGGAGATGATTGATCCATCCATTTGGGTCTGGCCGGCCACGTTGCATTATGCCCCTCAAGACAGAAGCTGCCGGCACATCTGAGACCTGCTCTGCTACATGTTGCTGTTACTTGCAGTGAGTGTTCCCGGTTGGGTGCCTTACTGTCGGGTCTGTTGTGAATTACTGGATTCTGAATTATTACATAAGTTATACATTTTATCCTTTGCAACCTGAGTCTGTGTAATTACTGCCGCCACACTACACTACATCTCCCCACAAACAGAAAACATTTATACTCACTTTCTGATTTTACCTAGGCCGGCTCAGGTTAGGTGGGTTCAGTGTTCAGAGAGTGGCTTACTCATTTACAGTATCTAAACTGCCATGTCTGCATACACTGACATTGCAAAATGGGGATGGAAAAGCAGGTTGGCAGAGAACAGGACTAGCGGGCACAGCAGGAGGCAGGATTAGTGAGCAGCGCTACTCTTTGCCTCCTAAAGAACACAGGTATGCTGCCCAGAGCTTTCTAGTGTAGCTGCTTTGCTTATCTGGACAGATGCTCTGGGGAACAGGTGGGGGGGTTTGTACCCCCATATCTCCTCCAATATGTACCCCCCCCCCCCCCCCCGGGGACAAATTAGACTTACCCATAGGCTTCAGTCAGGTTTGAAGATTTGATATTTTATTTAAGAACAAATATGATAGTCTTAAAGGTCCAAAGAAGCTCATATTAGTTCCTCTAGCAAAGTTGTCAGTCCAGGTTTACAGGCTTGATACAACTTTCATCTAGTAAAGGTCTCTAGATGCTTGTTATGGCAGCTGTCGCTACCCCATAAGCTGTTATTGTACCAGTCAATATTTGTATCAAACAATAGTTATGTAATATATATGGGTGCTAGGGATGAGCTTATAAAGTTTGGACCTAACACTGGCCACTCAGAAATTCCTCTGAACTTCAAACCTTGAGGGGTGTTCAGCACGGACAAACATGACAGCTTCCGACACAGACGCTACCTGTCCTATTCACTTACTTGGGGGGGACAGCAAATTTACACTGTTATACAAGCTGTACTCTCATTATTTTTACATTGTAGCAAACTGTAATTTCTTCGGTATTGAAAAATATAATAAAATATTTACAAAAATGTGAGGGGTGTACTCACTGTTTTTGAGATACTGTATGTATACTGTATTCTTTATTGTGCCACAGAATATGCAGCTAAATAAAGATAAATAATCTATACTATAAATAATAATAATAATATACACCAAAGTGTATATATGTTTAAATTAATGCCAAATGCTATTCTTTAAATTGTCCATTCAGTTATGTTGATATTAATTGTACAGATTTAATTTTGCTTAGTTGTGGCCCCATAGTTTGATAATTGAATACTTTAAAAAGGAAACCTTTGATGAAAGAAATACAGTGTATGTAGGCTGACAAATCTAACCTCGTTCTTAAATTCTGCTATTTTTATTGACTTTAGTAGAGTCTGACTTTCTGACTGAGAACGTATGCAGCTGGAGAAATCAGAGCTTCTAATATGTATACCTGTTCAAAGTAAGGGACTCAGAAAATATTCAAGCCAAGCAATTGGAACACACCTCTATAGACATGCACATCTGGGTTCATGTTCTGCTCTGTAGCAGGCTCTACAAGGTTTACCAGCATCAATACTGGCAAGGTTGCCATCTCTGAATACACAGTTCTGCAAAAAACAACATACTCAACTCTTGTGCAGATCATTGCAGCAGCCTATTTTCACTCAAACATTCACTGAGGCGGGGATGACATCTTCCTCGACTTTCCCATTCATGACCTGCTTTCGTCAAGCAAGAGTGGCAATCTGAATCTGACTTAGTAGTAGAAGATAGTAACATTGAGTTTAAGTAAAGAAAAGGAGAGGAAGGGAAAGCCTGTTTTTACAGCCTGCACACTGCCTGGAAAATAATGTAGAAAAGAAGTATCCTGGCTCTCTGTGATCTTATTAAAACAGAAATGCTTGCATCCAAGCTTAGAGGATTTTACTAGTTTCTTCCTAGAAAACGAATAAGCCCTGCTAAAGTGTCCAAGAATCTGGGTATTTATCTTATGTCACTTCCGACCCATGACCTCTGTGGCTAACAATGTCAGCTGGGGCTACACTGTCATTAATTTAAATATAAAGTATGCCTAAATCAAAGACAGGTAGCGAGAGAGCTCTCTGCATTGTACAAGTGCACTGCTGGGGACCAGTGCTGTGTAAAGATGTTGCAAGGGAAGAGCAGCAGTGCAGAGAATTAACTTTTTCACCTTTCCAGCTAACTGCTCTGTCCTTAGTAGCTTAGCATCAACTAATCTTTCCTGGGAGTATAAGAACTCAGGGAGTCGGTGTAATTTCGAAGCCCTCACACCTTCTTCATCACTACCGCAAGCTAATGGTCTAGTAGTCAGTAAAAATAAACAGGAGTTTTAGTAGCAATAATAATAGTCATAATGATATTTACCTCCTGTGCTCCTGCACAATAATTGTTTTTTTTAGAACTACAAACTTTAACAGTTATAACAGTTCTTAATTAAAGCTGATCTCTATGTTAAATGTTCCTTTGAATAGTTCTCTTGGGCCAAATAAACTATTTACTGCACTAACAGGTGCGCTGTATAAACTGTATGATGCCTCAGCTACATACAGTATTACATTGCTGTGTTCCGGCAGTGGGACTGGGACTTCCTATTTTACTCCTGGAATAAAAACAGGATCAGCCATTCACCGGAAGCTTTGTACTCTTTGAATGAATACTGTCAGGGCTGGCTCAGCCCTTCCTTCTCTGAACTGGCCGCTCAGCTGTCGGCTAATTGCCAGCTCTCATCTCTCTCCACAGTTAACCAGCTGTTGTGGAGCTGCTCTTCAGTCCCGCCTACTTAAAGATCTCCAGCTCACATCATTGCTGCCTTTGCCTTGGTTACATCACAAGAAACCATCTTCTGCGTTCTTGTTTAAAGACTAGCTTTGCTGACATCCCTTCTGGCTCCCTATCCTGTTTGCTGTTCCTCCACTTGGATCCCTGACTTCTGGCTTGGCTGACTACCCGATCTGGTTACTGAACTCTGGCTATGCTTTGACTATGCTTACTCTATTTACCTTTTTATTTTTATTAATAAACAGTGTGATTTTACTGTACTTCTGTCTCGGTCTGGTTCATGGTTTCTGAGAGTAGGCGAAGGCCATGAATTCAAAAGATACAGTCAATCCACTTGTTGGTAATATTTTTTCCAGATTGGATGAGCAAGATCACCGAATGGATCAGTTTGCCATGGCGTTACAAATGTTCCTGAGTCGCACGGCTCACCTGGAATCCCCCACTGTGGATGCTCCGGTACAACCTGAGTTGCAGGCCGTCCCTGCTGCTGCGCCAGTCTCTGTGCAGGCACCCGCCTTGAGTATTACCTCTATAAGAGGTATGTCTGGTTCCGCCCCTCTTCCCCAGCGCTTTGGGGGTGATCCAGTTCAATGCAGAGTGTTTCTCAACCAAGTTAGGATGTATTTTGAGATGCTGCCCCAGGCGTTTCCCACGGACAGAAGTAAAGTAAGGTTCGTGATATCTTTGCTTTCTGAGAGAGCCTTGGCCTGGGCTAACCCTCTATGGGAGATGCAAAAACCTGTTGTCTTGAGTTACCCTGAGTTTGTGGCCTTCTTTAAAAGGGTATTTGACGTTCCCTCACGCTCCGCTTCTGCTGCCAAGTGCCTCATGTCCATCATACAGAGTACGAGAACTGTTGCCGACTACGCCATTGAGTTCCGTACTCTGGCAGCAGAGGTTGCTTGGAACAATGAGGCTGCTTTTTCTCATGGTCTCTCAGGTTCCATCAAGGATGAGATATCAGCCCGAGATATACCCACTGAGCTGGAGAGTTGATCTCGTTTGCCATCCTCATTGACTCCAAACTCAGACAAGACTTTCTTTTAAGGAGCGTTTGCAGAAGCCTCCTGGACTTTTGCCTCCGAGCTTTGCAGTCCCACCCGTGCCTCCCTCACCTCCCATGCCTCCTGGTACTGAGTCGGTCAGTGAAGATAAACCCATGCACTTGGGCTTCACGCCTCTCTCTGCAGATAAGAGAGCCTTTAGGAGGAGGGAGAGCTTGTGCCTTTATTGTGGCTAGGCAGGTCACTTTTTGAAGTATTGTCCTACCCGTCCTGGGAACACCCAAACCTTGAGGTCCTGTCATGGACAGACCTTAGGTGGTGTTGTGTCATCCCCAGTTATCCAGAAGGATAAGCCCCTGGTTTTGGTCACCCTTTCTTGGGCTAAGTCGTCTATCGAGATACAGGCTCTAATCGACTCTGGGGCTGCAGGCCTGTTCATTGATGCTGCCTTTGTATCAAAGCACTTGATTCCACTGCAACTGCGTGACACTGCACTTGCAATTGAGGCTCTTGACGGGAGACCACTACAGCCTGCCCATGTAACTCATGAGGCGGTTCCGTTGTCCATGGCCGTAGGGGCTCTTCACCATGAGATAATCCAATTCCAAGTGATTTCCTCTCCTAAGTTTCCGCTGGTTATTGGTTATCCTTGGTTAAAGAGGCACAACCCCTCTTTTGATTGGCTCCATGCTGAGGTTCTCTCCTGGTCACCACAATGCAGTGAAACATGCTTCCGGAAGGTAGCCAAGATCCTGTGTACCTCTTCACTCTCCTTCCTGCCAGAGGAGTACCGTGATTTTAGCAATGTCTTTGACAAAGGTCAAGCCGGTAGTTTGCCTCCACACTGGCCGTATGATTGCGCAATTGACCTTCAACCTGGTGCCACTCCCCCTCATGGCCAGGTTTACCCATTGTCGGTCTTGGTGGATAAAGCCATGGAGGAGTATGTTGAAGATGCACTTTCTCTGGGTTTCATCTGCAAATCCTCGTCTCCTGCTGGTCTCCTTTGTGAAGAAGAGGAGCTGTGAAATGAGACCTTGTAGTGATTATAGGGGGTCTCAATCGTTTCACGATTAAGAATGCCTACCCGATCCCGTTGATTACAGAGTTATTTGACCGCCTCAAGGGAGCAACAGTTTTCACTAAGCTTGATCTGAGAGGGGCTTACAATCTCGTGAGGATTAAGGAGGGTGACAAGTGGAAAACTGCGTTTAATACCAGAACAGGCCATTATGAGTATCTCGTAATGCCTTTTGGCCTTTCTAACGTCCCGGCAGTTTTCCATTAATTTATTAACGATGTCCTCTGAGATTTGTTGCAGTTATGTGTGGTGGTTTATCTCGATGATATCCTCATATTTTCCAAGTCCCTGGAGAGCCACCACACAGATATCTGTCGTGTGCTTTAGTGTCAATAACTTGGTAGGAGGCCGAGATGCTGGGAGGGCTCCCCTTGCGGCCGAGCGCAGCACACTACTGAAGGTGGAACAGCAGGTGTGGTGCCCACAGAAGCACGGGCGTCGGGCTGCTAGAGACAGGCGTGCTTGAAAGGTCCAGGAGACAGAGTCCAGTGGAATAACTGAATAGCGGAGCCGGGAGCCAGGCTAGGGGTCATTCACAGAGAGACAGTCCAGGATCAGAATGACCTAAGGTCAGCTGCGTCTTAGTACAGGGAGCAAGATAAGCAGAGTCCAAAAGCCAGGCCAGGGTCAGATGCTGGGAGCAGGCAGGAGGAAGTCAGGTGCAAGCCAAAGGGTCAAGCCAGAGGATCAGGAAGAGCAGGTCAAAACAAGCCGGGTTGGTACACAGGAGATCAGATCAGCAGATAATACAGGGCACAGGAACACAGGGGGAGCTGAAGACAAACCAGCAATTGCAGACACTAGCAGACTTCCTTATATAGGCCCATGTGACCTGCTGGCAGAGATACTGGGTCCTAAAGTCCTTCTACTGCCAGAGATGCTGGGTCCTAAAGTCCTTCTCCTGCCATAACTGCTGGTAGAGATGCTGGGTCCTAGAGCCCTTCTCCTGCTGTTGATTCCCTGACAGTGCCCCCCCCTGACGGGCAGCCTCCGGATGCCCATTTGAGCCATTTTCTCAGGGTATTTGGCCCAAAACTCTCGGACGAATCTAGGGGCATGTACATTGGCCTCAGGTTCCCAGAAGCTCTCTTCAGGTGGATACCCTTTCCATTTAATTAAGAACTGAATTGTCCTACCTCTCCGTCGACAGTGAAAGAAGGGTGGATTCCACTTTAAATTCAGTCTCATCTCCTACCAGGACTGGAGGTGGGGGTACTTCTTCTCTCCCTGGAAAAGAACTAGAAATGGCATGTTTAAGAAGTGCAACATGAAATACAGAGTGGATTTTATACGATTTAGGTAAGGCAAGTTCGAAGGCTACTGGATTTATTTTGTGTTTAATTTCAAAAGGACCAACAAACTTTGGCCCCAACTTTCGGGATGGACATGGCAGTTTCAGGTTTGCAGATGAGAGCCACACTGTCCCCCACTTTAAAGGCAGGGTTTCCTCTTCTTTTCTTGTCATATTGTTTCTTATACCCTTCTTGGGCTTTCCGCATTGGGTCCTGGAGAATTTGATAATTGGTTTGAATGAAATTTATTCTGTCTTGAACTGCCGGAACTGAAGATTCGGGGATGATAGAGTTATTGTATGTGAATTCCGCACAGGGCAATAATGAAATCCAATCATCCTGAGCAAAGGAACAAAAACATCTTAGATACTGTTCTAGCGTTTGGTTAGTCCTTTCCGTTTGACCGTTGCTCTGGGGATGGTAGGCTGTGGAAAAACATGTTTCAATTGACAGCAATTTGCAAAGGTTCCTCCAGAACCTAGAGGTGAATTGAACACCTCTATCTGACACAAGGTTGTCTGGTACACTATGCAATCTGACTATTTCTTTGATGTAAGTTTTTGCTGTGTCTATGGCGGAAGGTGTGCCCATCATTGGCAAGAAGTGTGCCATCTTGGATAGCCGGTCTACTACTACCAAGATGGTTGTAAATTCTTCTGAAGGGGGTAAATCCACGATAAAGTCTACTGAAATGTTTTTCCAAGGCTGTTCCGGGACTGTCAGAGGTCTTAACAGGCCCCAGGATTTAGCGTTGGACCCCTTATTCCGCTGGCATGTTGTGCAAGAATTGACATACTCCTTACAATTGGATCTCAGAGTGGGCCACCATAAAGACCGTTGGACCAGCTTGGTCGTTTTTCGGACCCCAAAGTGGCCAGCCAATTGGTGGTCGTGAAAAGTTCTTAAAACCTGAAGCCTGGCTTGCTGTGGGACAAAAATCTTGTTTTGATGCCAAAGGAGCCCCCCCGGCTTCTTACAGAGGAGATTTCTACCTCCGGGCACTGGTTGGATGCCTGTTCAATTGAAATCCTTAAATCAGGCTGGATCAAGAGGAAATTTTGAGGGAACAGAATTGAACTGGGTGTGACCTCTTCCGGGGTGTCAGGGAACATTCGGGACAAGGTGTCGGCTTTTCCATTCTTAGACCCTGGGCCGGGGCGTTGCATAGTCCAAAAGGCATTACTAAGTATTCAAAGTGCCCGAATCTTGTTCTGAATGCTGTTTTCAACTCATCCCCCTCTCGGATACGGACAAGATTGTAAGCTCCACGTAGGTCTAATTTGGTCAAAATGTGGGCTGTACGAATCCTCTGGAAGAGTTCAGGGATGAGGGGGAGCGGATAGCGATTTTTGATAGTAATTTTGTTTAAGTCCCTGTAGTCCACACATGGCCTCAAGGTTTTATCTTTTTTCTCAACAAAGAAAATGCCGGCACCGGCAGGAGAGGAGGAAGGGAGGATAAATCCCTTTTTATGGTTTTCATCAACATAATGCCTCAAACTTTCAAGTTCAGTCTCAGAAAGGGGAAAAATACGGCCAAAAGGAATCTCAGCCACCGGTAAGTCAATGGGGCAATCATAGGGATGGTGTGGGGGTAGAGTATCTGCCTTCTTCTTGTCAAAAACATCTTGGAATTCATGGTAGGCCATTGGTATATTGGAATCCACACTGGGTGTGGGTAGGACAGACAGACAACTAGAAAAGTCCTTGGATTCAGGAGCAAGACAATGCTGCCGGCAGTAGGAAGAAGTGAAGAGAACTTCCCTCTTGGACCAGTCAATCTGAGGATTGTGCGCCTGTAGCCATAGAATTCCCAGGATCACAGGGAATATAGGGGAGCTCAGGACGTCAAAACGTAGAAATTCCTGGTGACTAGAATTGATGGAGGTAAAGATAGGTGCTGCTTCTTGGGTGACATGCCCGGAACTAGGCATTGAGCCATCGGCCAGATGGACGGTCAGTCTTTGCCTTTTGTGGTGAGGAGGGATAGCGAGTCTCTTTGCCAAGGTCGGATCCAAGAAACAGCTGCATGCCCGGAATCCTCTATTACTTGGAGATAAACTTCCTCTCCTTGACCCTTGAAAAAGTCACGTGTCAGTGATGATACGCGTGGGGAGAATTAGCCTGTGACACTCTTGGTAGAGTGCGATCTGCATGAGAGTGAATCAGCAGCAGCACGGAGCAGCACGGAGCTGAATGTGACTGACCATTAACCTGCAAATGCGATCTATGCCTAAGGGAGCATGTGAGTGAAAACAAGTGGGTCCTTGTGTTATCTATACTATATCTGCGCAATGATATCTTTTCCCAAATGTTATCTTTTATATGGGGGAGGACCAGTAGAAGCTGAGAAATAACCCATCTATGCCGGTGGTTGATTAGAAGTAAGCCGATCTACCGTTGATACAGACTCACTAAGCCTGGGTTCAAAAAGAAGAGAAGGTATCACTTCAACTCTAATTGGAGGACTAATCACTATCATTATTTGAGGTGGATTTTACCTTTATCACAATTTTATTATATCATAGTTTTCTATATTAGTATTCACTGGGAGAAGGTCTTGGAAGTATGTAATAAGGGAACCTTACAAATAGGTTCGGAACACAATATCTCCTAAATATTTTTTCATATGAGTCTATTTATTTTTAGTTTCTCGCTGTTTATTGTTTAACAAAAAGTTTTTATACAATGTTTCACTTATTTTAGAAGTGTATGATAAGCATGAGAGGCAGTATAACACTAAGTAGATAATACGAGCGCATCACTTTATTTATTTATTTTTATACAAAAACTGTGGGGTGTCACTAATTGATTACAGCTGTATTACTTTTTCACAATCTATATATTTTTTCCACTTCAGCGCTTTAGTAATTACATAACAAACTTCCTCTCCTGCCACCGTGACAGGAAGACTGATATGGGTTGGAGAAGACCTGGATACCTGGAAATTGACCGGAGTGCGGGGAATAGGGATGAGCTTTGAGTTCGAGTCCAACTCATGTTCAACTCGAACATTGGCTGTTCGCAAGTTCGCCGAACAGCGAACAATTTGGGGTGTTGGCGGCAAATTCGAATGCCGCAGAACACCCTTTAAAAGTCTATGGGAGAAATCAAAAGTGCTAATTTTAAAGGCTTATATGCAAGTTATTGTCATAAAAAGTGTTTGGGGACCCGGGTCCTGCCCCAGGGGACATGGATCAATGCAAAAAAAGTTTTAAAAACGGCCGTTTTTTCAGGAGCAGTGATTTTAATAATGCTTAAAGTCAAACAATAAAAGTGTAATATCCCTTTAAATTTCGTACCTGGGGGGTGTCTATAGTATGCCTGTAAAGGGGCGCATGTTTCCCGTGTTTAGAACAGTCTGACAGCAAAATGACATTTCGAAGGAAAAATTCCATTTAAAACTACCGCGGCTATTGCATTGCCGACAATACACATAGAAGTTCATTGATAAAAACGGCATGGGAATTCAACACAGGGAAACCCCGAACCAAAATTTAAAAAAAAAATGACGTGGGAGTCCCCCTAAATTCCATACCAGGCCCTTCAAGTCTGGTATGGATATTAAGGGGAACCCCGGCCAAAATTTAAAAAAAATGACGTGGGGTTCCCCCTAAATTCCATACCAGACCCTTCAGGTCTGGTATGGATTTTAAGGGGAACCCCGCGCCAAAAAAAAAAAAAAAAAGGCGTGGGGTCCCCCCAAAAATCCATACCAGACCCTTATCCGAGCACGCAACCTGGCAGGCCGCAGGAAAAGAGGGGGGCGAGAGTGCGGCCCCCCTCCTGAACCGTACCAGGCCACATGCCCTCAACATTGGGAGGGTGCTTTGGGGTAGCCCCCCAAAACACCTTGTCCCCATGTTGATGAGGACAAGGGCCTCATCCCCACAACCCTGGCCGGTGGTTGTGGGGGTCTGCGGGCGGGGGCTTATAGGAATCTGGAAGCCCCCTTTAACAAGGGAACCCCCAGATCCCGGCCCCCCCCTGTGTGAAATGGTAAGGGGGTACTTACCCCTACCATTTCACTAAAAAACTGTCAAAAATGTTAAAAATGACAAGAGACAGTTTTTGACAATTCCTTTATTTAAATGCTTCTTCTTTCTTCTATCTTCCTTCATCTTCTTCTGGTTCTTCTGGCTCTTCTGGTTCTTCCTCCGGCGTTCTCGTCCAGCATCTCCTCCGCGGCGTCTTCTATTTTCTTCTCCTCGGGCCGCTCCGCACCCATGGCATGGGGGGAGGCTCCCGCTCTTCTCTTCATCTTCTTCATCCTCTTCTCTTCTTCCTTCTTCTCTTCTTCTCTTCTTCATTTTCTTCTCCGGGCCGCTCCGCATCCATGCTGGCATGGAGGGAGGCTCCCGCTGTGTGACGGCGTCTCCTCGTCTGATGGTTCTTAAATAATGGGGGGCGGGGCCACCCGGTGACCCCGCCCCCTCTGACGCACGGGACATGATGGGACTTCCCTGTGGCATTCCCCGTGACGTCACAGGGAAGTCCCGTCAAGTCACCGTGCGTCCGAGGGGGGCGGGGTCACCGGGTGGCCCCGCCCCCCGTTATTTAAGAACCGTCAGACGAGGAGACTCCGTCACACAGCGGGAGCCTCCCTCCATGCCAGCAAATTTTGGCCGGGGTTCCCCTTAATATCCATACCAGACCTGAAGGGCCTGGTATGGAATTTAGGGGGACTCCCACGTCATTTTTTTTTTAAATTTTGGTTCGGGGTTTCCCTGTGTTGAATTCCCATGCCGTTTTTATCAATGAACTTCTATGTGTATTGTCGGCAATGCAATAGCCGCGGGTAGTTTTGAATGGAATTTTTCCTTCGAAATGTCATTTTGCTGTCAGACTGTTCTAAACACGGGAAACATGCGCCCCTTTACAGGCATACTATAGACACCCCCCAGGTACGAAATTTAAAGGGATATTACACTTTTATTGTTTGACTTTAAGCATTATTAAAATCACTGCTCCTGAAAAAACGGCCGTGCGGAGCGGCCCGGAGAAGAAAATGAAGAAGAGAAGAAGGAAGAAGAGAAGAGGATGAAGAAGAAGATGAAGAGAAGAGCAGGAGCCTCCCCCCATGCCATGGGTGCGGAGCGGCCCGAGGAGAAGAAGATAGAAGACACCGCGGAGGAGATGCTGGACGAGAACGCCGGAGGAAGAACCAGAAGAGCCAGAAGAACCAGAAGAAGAAGAAGATGAAGGAAGATAGAAGAAAGAAGAAGCATTTAAATAAAGGAATTGTCAAAAACTGTCTCTTGTCATTTTTAACATTTTTGACAGTTTTTTAGTGAAATGGTAGGGGTAAGTACCCCCTTACCATTTCACACGGGGGGGGCGGGATCTGGGGGTCCCCTTGTTTAAGGGGGCTTCCAGATTCCGATAAGCCCCCCGCCCGCAGACCCCCACCACCACCGGCCAGGGTTGTGGGGATGAGGCCCTTGTCCTCATCAACATGGGGACAAGGTGTTTTGGGGGCTACCCCAAAGCACCCTCCCAATGTTGAGGGCATGTGGCCTGGTACGGTTCAGGAGGGGGGGCGCACTCTCGTCCCCCCCTCTTTTCCTGCGGCCTGCCAGGTTGCGTGCTCGGATAAGGGTCTGGTATGGATTTTTGGGTGGACCCCACGCCGTTTTTTTTGGCGCGGGGATCCCCTTAAAATCCATACCAGACCTGAAGGGTCTGGTATGGAATTTAGGGGGAACCCCACGTCATTTTTTTTTAAATTTTGGCCGGGGTTCCCCTTAATATCCATACCAGACTTGAAGGGCCTGGTATGGAATTTAGGGGGACTCCCACGTCATTTTTTTTTAAATTTCGGTTCGGGGTTTCCCTGTGTTGAATTCCCATGCCATTTTTATCAATGAACTTCTATGTGTATTGTCGGCAATGCAATAGCCGCGGTAGTTTTAAATGGAATTTTTCCTTCGAAATGTCATTTTGCTGTCAGACTGTTCTAAACACGGGAAACATGCGCGCCTTTACAGGCATACTATAGACACCCCCCAGGTACGAAATTTAAAGGGATATTACACTTTTATTGTTTGACTTTAAGCATTATTAAAATCACTGCTCCTGAAAAAACGGCCGTTTTTAAAACTTTTTTTTGCATTGATCCATGTCCCCTGGGGCAGGACCCGGGTCCCCAAACACTTTTTATGACAATAACTTGCATATAAGCCTTTAAAATTAGCACTTTTGATTATTCATGTTCGTGTCCCATAGACTTTAATGGTGTTCGCGTGTTCGAGCAAACTTTTTTCCTATTCGCATGTTCTGGTGCGAACCGAACAGGGGGGTGCTCGGCTCATCCCTAGCGGGGAACTGATTTCCTGGGTCTTACAGGGCAAAAGGTTATGTAATGTCCTGTTCCCCCACAGTAGAAGCAAAGGTTCGCCTGTCGGCGATGAAGTCTCTCCTCTGAAGTTAATGTTGGATGGGCCAGGCCAAGCTGCATGGGGTTGGATGTAGGCGGGACTTCGGGCTGCCAAAGGGTTTGGATACGTTCAGACCGGCGTTCCCGTAAGCGTCTATCGATTTGAATGGTCAGTAGGATGAGACCTTCTAGTGTTGAGGGGGTCTCAATTCTGGACAGTTCATCCTTGAGGGATTCGGACAGCCCCAGCCGATACTGATAACTTAACGCTGCCTCGTTCCAACCTGAGTCTGAGGACCAGGTACTGAATTCCAACGTGTAATCTTCCACAGGGCGCTGACCCTGCCGTAGGGTATGCAGAGCAGCTTCAGCAGTGGCCACCTGCAGGGGGTCATCGTATAATTGGCCCATGGTTTTGAAGAACTGGTCCACAGAGTTGATGAGAGGACATGAGCCCATACTTGGGGTTCATCAGTCAACAAAGAAATAATGAATCCCACCTTCACTGTTTCAGTGGAAAAAGTTCGTGGTTGCAGTGCCAAGTATAGGTAACAGGCGTTCTTAAAGGATCTGAATTTCTTCCGATCACTGGAGAAGCGTTCTGGTGTTGGTACTCGTGGTTCCGGAGGGTGCATCACCACAGTAGGAGTAACTACCGGAGGGTTGGCGGAAGACGGCCCTTGATCTGTGGCGGTAGGTGTCACAGACAGGTGCTGCAGGCGGTCCTCTAACTGAGGGTACCCTTCCTGGAGTTTTTGGATGACCTGAGTGAGGGCCGTGATCTGTAGACTTGCGGCTTCCAGCGGGGAGACACCTCCGTCGGCCTCTGACATGGCTGGTTTGTACTGTCAGTAACTTGGTAGGAGGCTGAGATGCTGGGAGGCAGGGGCGGGCTGGGCCGGGGGGCAGAGTGGCAATTTCCCCCCGGGCCGCTCTGATTCCCTGTAAAAGGGCCGCTGTGCAGCCAGCTCAGTACTGCGCATGTGCAGTTTCCGGACCCAGCCGAGTGCTATTGCTTGGGCAGCAGGGGGGCGGGGTTAACGGGCTGGATGCAGAATTTTACGGCCGAATTCTTGTGAAAGAGCAGTGATCCCTCCATCCCATGCTGCAGCTGTGATGTGTCCTGTGGCAGGGATGTTGGCTGCACCTGTCACAGGGCTACGAGTGTGTGTGTGTTCTGTCTTGCAGAGCACACAGTACAGCCCTCCTCTAGTCCACACCAATGGGAGAACGATCAGCTCTGCCTCTTCCCGCCCCTCTCTCCCTGTGCCCGCCCACACTCGATGCAGCCCGTGTGCTGTGTGAAGGGGATATGCGGGCGGGAAGCTTTAAAGTCGGCAGCCACAATGTCCCATCCTAAACATGAAGACACGGAGTGAGGCACCGAGCCTCGTGCTGGGACTGTGCATTGTACAAGTGAGTGAGATGTGACCAGACTCTCCCCTCCTCCCTCTCTTCCTCCCTACTCTGTCTCTCCCTCAGCCTTATCATTTAACCTCTTGCCTGCCAGGCACTTTCACCCCCTTCCTGCCCAGAACAATTTACAGCTTTCAGTGTTCTCACATTAAACCCAGGTTCACCTTGGAGCGATTTGGCATGCGATTTGACATGTCAAATCGCATGCCAAATCAGTGGCAATTGCCGGTGATGGCACCAATCCGAATCGGTGCAGCGCCGCATCGATTCCACTTGCGGTGTCACACCGATTCCCAAAAGTAATTTCTGTACTACTTTTGGCAACTTTGGGGTGCAATTTCAATAGACATTTGTACAGGAACCCGCACAGATGTCTCTGAAATCGCACCTCAAAGTCGGGACTGACATGGGAGTATGAAATCATTCAGCTGAACTCGCTCGATTTCATCCCCGATGTCAGTGTGAACCTCCGCTCTGAATGACAATTGCGCGGTCAAGCAACACTACGTTACATTGTTGTCCTTTTTTTTTCACACAAATGGAGTTTTTGTTTTGGTGGTATTAAATCACAACTGGGGTTTTTTATTTTTTGCTAAAATATGAAAAAGACCAAATTTTTTTTGTAAATACAGTGCCTTGAAAAAGTATTCATACCCCTTGAAATTTTTTTGTCATGTTACCACCAAAAACGTAAATGTATTTTATTGGGATTTTATGTGATAGACCAACACAAAGTGGCACATAATTGTGAAGTGGAAGGAAAATGATAAATGTTTTCAACATTTTTTTTTCAAATAAATATCTGAAAAGTGTGTGCGTGTGGGGGTGGGGGGGGGGATTTGAATTCAGCCCCCTTTACTCTGATACCTCTAACTAAAATCTAGTGGAATCAATTTCCTTCAGAAGTCACCTAATTAGTAAATAGAGTCCACCTGTGTGTAATTTATTCCCAGTATAAATACAGCTGTTCTATGAAGCCCTCAGAGGTTTGTTAGAGAACCTCAGTGAACAAACAGCATCATGACGGCCAAGGAACACACCAGACAGGTCAGGGATAAAGTTGTGGAGAAGTATAAAGCAGGGTTAGGGTATAAAAACAATATCCCAAGCTTTGAACATCTCACGGAGCTCTGTTCAATCCATCATCCGAAAATGGAAAGAGTATAGCCTTGTAAACACGATCGGATATTCCGACAACAATTGACTGACGGATGTGTTTTGTCGGACAATCCGACTGTCTGTATGCTCCATCGGACAATTGTTGTCGGAATTTCCGACAACAAATGTTGACTGTGCATGCTCTCAAATTGTCCGACAACCTATGTGTTCCATCAGATTATCTGATCGTGTGTATACAAATCCATCAGACTAAAATCCAAAGTACAAGCACGCATGCTCCGAACCAATGCTAAACATCAGACAACAATAGCAGAAATTGCCCAAAGGTTGGCGCTAAAGAGCTGAAAGACCATGTGGTTTCGTGAATGGCTGAAAATGTTCTGCCGTGTGTATGCAGAACAAGTTCATGGACAACGCCCTTCGAGCAAAAATCCACAGATTTGTCCGATGGAAGTCCGATTGTGTGTATGAGGCTTTAGAGTCTGACTGGGGCGAAGGTTCACCTTTCAGCAGGACAACGACCCTAAACATACAGCCAGAGCTACAATGGAATGCTTTAGATCAAAGCATATTCATGTATTAGAATGGCCCAGTCACAGTCCAGACCTAAATCACATTGAGAATCTGTGGCAAGACTTGAAAATTGCTGTTCACAGATGCTCTCCCTCCAATCTGACAGAGCTTGAGCTATTTTGCAAAGAAGAATGAGCAAAAATGTCCCTCTCTAGATGTGCAAAGCTGGTAAAGACATCCCCAAAAAGACTTGCAGCTGTAATTGCATAGAAAGGAGGTTCTACAAAGTATTGACTCAGGGGGGCTGATCACAAATGTACCCCCCACACTTTTCACATATTTATTTGTAAAAAAAATTGAAAACCATTTATCATTTTCCTTCCACTTCACAATTATGTGCCACTTTGTGTTGGTCTATCACATAAAATCCCAATAAAATACATTTACGTTTTTGGTTGTAACATGACAAAATGTGGAAAATTTCAAGGGGTATGAATACTTTTTCAAGGCACTGTAAGTCATTTTTCTCATTTACTGAAGTTCAGTGATAGGGGGCACTGATAGGTGGTGGCACTGATGGGCGGCACTGATAGGTGGTGGCACTGATAGGCGGAACTTATGGGCAGTACTGTTGGGCACTGATGGGTGGCAATGATGGGTATTAATGGGTGGCATTGATGGGCACTGAAAGGCAGCACTGATTGGTGTCACTGATGGGCACAGACTGGCGTCACTTGCTGGGCACTGCTAGGGCTGCCCTGTAATCAGTGCCCTAACTACCTTTACAGTCTCCCCTGCGAGGAGATGCCGCTGATCGGCTCTGCTCACATGCTGTCATTTTCATGTGATTGGCTGTTATTGGACACAGCAAGTCACATGAGTAAAGAGCTGCGTAGTCTGCTCTTTACCAAGATCGGGGTCATGCTGTCATTGCTGTGTCATATTTGTCTTACTTCATAACATCAATTTATGTTATAAAACCCGGTGGGCATGGATGTTGGGCTGATTCGGTGGTACAATGGGCCACTCGACTGGACTTGCCCCCCAGGCTTAAGGCTGCCAGCCCTCCCCTGCTGGGAGGGCTCCTCTTGTGGCCGAGCGCAGCACACTACTGAAGGTGGAACAGAAGGTGTGGTGCCAACAGAAGCACGGGTGCCGGGTTGCTGGAGACAGGCGTGCTTGAAAGGTCCAGGAGACAGAGTCCAGTGGAATAACTGAATAATGGAGCCGGGAGCCAGGCCAGGGGTCATTCACAGAGAGACAGTCCAAGATCAGAATGACCTAAGATCAGCTGCGTCTTAGTACAGGGAGCAAGATAAGCAGAGTCCAAAAGCCAGGCCAGGGTCAGATGCTGGGAGCAGGCAGGAGGAAGTCAGGTGCAAGCCAAAGGGTCAAGCCAGAGGATCAGGGAGAGCAGGTCAAAAAAAGCCGGGTCGGTACACAGGAGATCAGATCAGCAGATAATACAGGGCACAGGAACACAGGGGGAGCTGAAGACAAACCAGCAATTGCAGACATTAGCAGACTTCCTTATATAGGCCCATAACCTGCTGGTAGAGATACTGGGTCCTAAAGTCCTTCTCCTGCCAGAGTTGCTGGGTCCCAAAGTCCTTCTCCTGCCATAAGTGCTGGTAGAGATGCTGGGTCCTAGAGCCCTTCTCCTGCTGTTGATTCCCTGACATTCAGAAATTAAGAGAGAACAATCTCTATTGTAAACTGGAGAAGTGTGAGTTCCATCGGGAACAGGTTCAATTCCTGGGCTATGTCATTTCCACTGCTGGTTTTTCGATGGACCCAGAGAAACTTTCGGCAGTCCTACAGTGGCCTCAACCCGTGGGGTTACGTCCTCTGCAGCGTTTCCTGGGTTTTGCCAACTATTATCGGAAGTTTATTCGTAACTTCTCATCTCTGGTCAAGCCCCTGATCGATATGACCAGAAAGAACGGTAACCCAAAGAGTTGTTCTCCGGAGTCCATTAAGGCCTTTGAAAGTCTCAGGGTTGCCTTGGTTTCTGCTCCTGTGTTGGCACATCCTGATCCTATGTTACCTTTTATCCTTGAGGTTGATGCTTCTGAGACTGGTGTTGGTGCCCTTCTGTCTCAACGTCCTACCTCTGAGAGTGCTATGCATTCTTGTGGCTACTTTTCCAAGAAATTGTCACCTGCCGAGTGCAATTACGAGATTGGTGACAGAGAGCTGTTGGCAATCATTTTAGTCCTGAAAGAATGGAGACATCTCCTCGAAGGTACCACTGTGCCGGTGCTCATTCTCACTGACCATAAGAATCTCACATACTTATCTGAGGCTATACTCCTCTCTCCCAGAAGGGCGCGATGGGCTCTTTTCTTGTCAAGTTTCAATTACATTGTCTCATTCTTACCCGGTACTAAGAATGTAAGGGCTGACGCCTTGTCACGACAATTTTCCTCCACTTCCAAATTGGAGTCGGTTCCGGTTCCTATGATTCCTCCTGATCGTATTCTGGCTACGGTTCACACCAGTCTTACTTCTCCTTTGGGTGAAAAAATTATTGCTGCTCAGGTCCAGGCTCCTCCTGAGAAACCTTGTGACCGCTGCTTTGTCCCAGAGTGTCTCCGTACTGCCATGCTCCAGACTTACTATTCTCCCAAGGCAGTTGGCCACCCTGGGAAGAATCAACTCGTTTGAGCCATTTCCCAACAATTCTGGTGGCCTAGTCTACGTGCTGATGTAACTGCCTTTGTAGCTGCCTATTCCGTGTGTGCTCAGAGTAAGACTCCACAACACCTTCCAGTGGGCCTCCTACAACCCATACCCAATGGAGAGAGGCCCTGGACCCACCCGTCTATGGATTTCATTGTGGCGTTTCCCAACTCCCAAGGCAACACAGTTATCCTTATGGTGGTTGACCGGTTCTCAAAGATGTGTCATTGTATTCCACTTAAGAGGTTGCCCACTTCTAAGGAACTGGCTTCCATTTTTGCTCAGGAGATCTTTCGCTTACATGGGCTACCCAAGGTGATTGTCTCGGACAAGGGTAGTCAGTTTGTGTCCCAGTTCTAGCGAGCATTTTGTTCACAGCTGGGAATTCAGCTTGCTTTCTCTTCTGCGTATCACCCACAGTTTAATGGGGCCGCAGAACGAGCCAATCAGTCTTTGGAGCAATTCCTACGTTGCCATATTTCTGACTATCACAACAACTGGTCAGACCTATTACCATGGGCAGAGTTTGCTCACAACAGTGCCTTGAATTCTGCTTCCCGATTGTCTCCGTTTATGGCGAATTATGGTTTCCAACCTTCCATGTTGCCTGGCTCGTTTGTTCTGCAGAGTATTCCTGCGCTAGAGGAGCATCTCCATGGTCTTCGTTCCACTTGGGCACGAGTCCAGGAGACTTTGCGTCATGCTAATGATAGGTACAGACTCCATGCTGACCGCAGATGCCTGCCTGCACCTTCCTACCAAGTTGGGGACAGGGTCTGGCTGTCATCTTGCAACCTCCGACTTCGTGTTCCCTCACTCAAGTTCACACCTTGGTTTATTGGGCCTTTCCGTATCTTTCGCAGGATTAACCCAGTGGCTAACGCGTTGGATCTTTCTCCTAGTATGCGCATCTCAAATGTGTTTCATGTTTCCTTATTGAAACCGTTGGTCTGCAACCGCTTTACAACCTCGGTGCCACGTCCTCACCCTATACAGGTTGAGAACCATGAGGAGTATGAGGTACAATCCATTGTTGACTCCCGTAGGTTCTGTGGGCGCATACAGTACCTGGTGCATTGGAAAGGGTACAGTCCCGGGGAATGCTCCTGGATCTCATCCTCGGATGTACATGCCCCTGCCCTCGTCCGTAATTTCCATAGACGTTTTCCCCTCAAGCCCGGTGGTCCTCCGAGGGGGAGGGGTCGTTGAGGAGGGGGGTACTGTCAGGGCTGGCATAGCCCTTCCTTCTCTGAGCTGGCCGCTCAGCTGTCGGCTAATTGCCAGCTGTCATCTCTCTCCACAGTTAAGCAGCTGTTGTGGATCTGCTCGTCAGTCCCGCCTACTTAAAGATCTCCAGCTCACTTCATTCCTGCCTTCGCCTTTGTCACATCACAAGAAACCATCTCCTGCGTTCCTGTTTAACCACTTGACAACTGGGCACTTAAACCCCCTTCCTAACCAGTCCAATTTTCAGCTTTCGGTGCTCTCACATTTTTTATGACAATTACTCAGTCATGCAACACTGTACCCATATGAAATTTTTGTCCTTTTTTTCACACAAATAGAGCTTTCTTTTGGTGGTATTTAATCACCGTTTGGTTTTTTTACTTTTTGCGCTATAAAAGAAAAAACACTGAAAATTCGGTAAAAAAAATGAAATTTTCTTTGTTTCTGTTATAAAATTTAGCAAATTAGTAATTTTTCTTCGTAAATTTTGGCCACAATTTATACTGCTACATATCTTTGGTAAAAATAAGTACAAATCGGTGGATATTATTTGGTCTTTGTGAAAGTTATAGAGTCCAAAAGCTATGGTGCCAATATCTGAAAATTGATCACACCTGAATTACTGACGGCCTATCTATATTCTTGAGACCCTAACATGCCAGAAAAGTACAAACACCCCCCAAATGACCCCTTTTTGGAAAGAAGACATTCCAAGGTATTTAGTAAGAGGCATGGTGAGTTTTTTGAAGTTGTCATTTTTTCCCACAATTCTTTGCAAAATCAAGATTTTTTTTTCTTTTTTTTTTTTCACAAAATTGTCATATTAGCAGGTTATTTCTCACACACCCTATATGCATACCACAAATTACACCCCAAAACACATTCTGCTATTACTCCCGAGTATGGTGATACCACATGTGTGAGACTTTTACACAGCGTGGCCACATACAGAGGCCCAACATGCAGGGGAGCACCTCCAGGCATTCTGGAGCACCCAGGCCAATTCTGACATTTCTCTCCTACATGTAAAAATCATAATTTATTTGCTAGAAAATTAAATAGAACCCCAAAACATTATATATGTTTTTTTTAGTAAAGACCCTAGAGAATACAATGGCGGTTGTTGAAACTTTTTATCTCGCACGGTATTTGCGCAGCAATTTTTTGAACGCTTTTTTTGGGGAAAAAAACTGTTTTGTGCTTTAAAAAAAAAAACAAAACAGTAAAGTTGGCCCAATGTTTTTGCATAATGTGAAAGATGAAGTTACGCCGGGTAAATAGATACCTAACATGTCACCCTTCAAAATTGCACACGCTCGTGGAATGGCGCCAAACTTCGCTACTTAAAAATCCCCATAGGCGACACTTTAAATTTTTTTACTGGTTACATGTTTTGAGTTACAGAGGAGGTCTAGGGCCAAAATTATTGCTCTCGCTCTACCAATCGCACCGATACCTCACATGTGTGGTTTGAACACTGGTTTCATATGTGGGTGGGACTTACGTGTGCATTCGCTTCTGCATGCGAGCACACGGACACGGGCACTTTAAAAAAATAATTTTCTTTTTATTGTTCATTTTACTTTATTTATTTTAGTTTGACACTTTTTTCCAAAAAAAAAAAAATTTTGATCACTTTTATTCCTATTACAAGGAATGTAAACATCCCTTGTAATAGGAATATGGCATGACAGGTCCTCTTTACAGTGAGATATGGGGTCAATAAGACCCCACATCTCACCTCTAGGCTGGGAAGCCTGAAATAAAAAAAAAAAAAGATTCTGGCTTCGATCGTAGCGGTGAGTCGGTAGAAGCATCGCAGGGCGGCGGGAAGGGGGGGACGTCCCCTTCCGCCTCCCATAAGAATGATCAAGCAGTGGAACAGCTGCTATGATCATTCTTATGGTGTAGAGAATCGCCGGCTGAAAAAGCTGATATCTGAATGATGCCTGTAGCTGCAGGCATCATTCAGATATCCCCGCACAAAGTCAATGATGTCCTATGACGGCGGGCGGGAAGTGGTTGAAACACATTTTTTTTTTAACACAAAGTTGTCCATTTATACAATATTTCTAACACATAGCATATACATACCAAAAATGACACCCCAAAATAGATTCTCCTACTCCTCCTGAGTACGGTGATACCACATGTGTGAGACTTCCACATCCTGGCCACATACAGAGGCCGAGTACAGCCGAGTATGGCTGAGCATGGCAGAGTATGGCTGAGCATGGCTGGGCATGGCTGAGTATGGCTGGGTATTGCAGAGTATGACTGGGTATTGCAGAGTAGTGCAGGCTATTGCGGAATATTGCAGGGTATTGTGGAGTATTGCGGGGTGTTGCAGAGTATTGCGGGGTGTTGCAGAGTTTTGCGGGGTGTTGCAGAGTATTGTGGGGTGTTGCAGATTATTGCGGGGTGTTGTGGGGTATTGCAGAGTATTGCGGGGTGTTGCAGAGTATTGCGGGGTGTTGCAGAGTAGTGCAGAGTATTGCGGGGTGTTGCGGAGTTGTGCAGGGTATTGCAGAGTATTGCGGGGTGTTGCGGAGTAGTGCAGGGTAGTGCAGGGTATTGCGGGGTATTGCAGAGTATTGCGGGGTGTTGCGGAGTAGTGCAGAGTATTGCAGGGTGTTGCAGAGTATTGCGGGGTGTTTCGGAGTAGTGCAGAGTATTGCGGGGTGTTTCGGAGTAGTGCAGAGTGCTGCGGGGTGTTTCGGAGCAGTAGGTATTGTGGAGGTATTGCAGAGTATTGCGGGGTATTGCAGAGTATTGCGGCATATTGCAGAGAATTATGGGGTATTGCAGAGTATTGCAGGGTATTGTGGGGTATTGCAGAGTATTGTGGGGTATTGTGGGGTATTGCAGAGTATTGCGGGGTATTGCAGAGTATTGCAGGGTATTGCAGAGTATTGCGGGGTATTGCAGAGTATTGCGGGGTATTGCAGAGTATTGCAGGGTATTGCAGAGTATTGTGGGGTATTGCAGAGTATTGCAGGGTATTGCGGGGTATTGCAGAGTAATGTGGGGTATTGCAGAGTATTGTGGGGTATTGCAGAGTATTGTGGGGTATTGCAGAGTATTGCAGAGTATTGCAGGGCATTCCTGGGTATTGCATCGCATTATAGTATGGAGGGATGGCTGCATGTGACTGTATTTGTCACAGAGCAGCGTTGTGGGCACTACAGATGCAGCCCACAACGCTGCTACCATCTGATCCCTCCCCCTCTCCTCCCCCTCTGTACCGATCGGTACACAGAGGGGAGGGAGGAACCGGCGTCATGATATGACGCCGGTTTGTTTACATGTGACCGCTCCATCATTTGACGGAGCGATCACATGGTAAACGGCCGTGATGAGCGGCCGTTTACCGTGATCCGTGATGCGCCGGGTCCTCTGGACCCGGCAGTCACGGATGTTCTCGGGTGCGCGCCCCAGGGGGCGCGCGAGAGCAGGATTCTGGGATGACGTCCCACGGACGTCCACCCAGGATAACCCGACCGCGCTGTAGCCGTCTTTCGGCTATGGCCTGGTCGGCATGTGGTTAAAGACTGGCTTTGCTGACATCCCTTCTGGCTCCCTATCCTGCTTGCTGTTCCTCTACTTGGATCCCTGACTTCTGGCCTGGCTGATTACCCAATCTGGTTACTAAACTCTGGCTTGGCTGATTACCCGATCTGGATACTGAACTCTGGCTTGGCTGACTACCCAATCCGGTTACTGGACTCTGGCTATGCTTTGACTACGCTTACTCTATTTACCCTTTATTTTTTATTAATAAACAGTGTGATTTTACTGTACTCCTGTCTCGGTCTGGTTCATGGTTTCTGACAAATACAAAGCTTCCCCAGATTGGATGTGGCGTTCGTGACGGAAGTGTTCAATTCATTCATAGACTACAAAGCTTCTTGTGAATGGCTGAGCAGCGCTTAGCCCAACTTTGTTTAGCCTTCATCCCTTTCCTGAAACACAGCGCTGTATACTGTAGGTAGCTGAGGCTGCATACAGTTAACACGGCATGCCCAGCAAGAGCATCTGTGCAGTAAATAGTCCATTTGGCCAGCTTGGGCCAAACTATTTAAAGGGACATTAGACATAGAGATCAGCTGTTCTGATCAGTTCCTTTAGACTGAAGTCTTCACAGGGCTGTCAGGGTCAGTACTAACTGCAGCCTCTCCAACCCTTACTGATACAGTACTGGACATGTGTTTTCACATGCTCACAGGTTTTCTACATTTATTTTGCCTCAATGACCTTCCTGTTCTCTCCCTTAGCTATGGCTGTAATTTTGCCACTGGAGGGGGTACTTAATTTTGTATAAGAAGAGAATTCTTTTTTTCAGCCAGGTTAGCATAATGTGTGATATTTGCCTTATAGTTTACTTGGAAAGGTCATGTTAGTAACAGGCTCCTTCTCTCCTACACTAACAGAAAAACTTCTGATGACGTCACGTTAGATGATGAAACACGTAAGGCTGGAACGCACATTTTGCTACGTCTCGTCCTGGTGGAACGCATGCTGACTCTGCTGTGGGTCTCACAGCTTCCATTGTCTCCGTCTGTCTATTGCGGTGGTTCGCAAAGGAGGATACTCTGTTTTACTTCCAATTGTAGCCATTGAGGCTTTTATTAAAAACACCTTACGGTGTCACACTATGAGGAGTCTGTCCTCTCTTATTTCTCTCCTGCACCGCTGGTGCTATCCCTTTTGGAGCCACATTCCATCCCGAGGAGGAGGACATTGGAGGATTCGTTTAAAGACCCTAGGAGGTTGGGGAGACCCCACAAGCACTTATGATCCTTTCTGCCGTATGGTAGTAGGATCTACAACATCTGGTGAGTGGATATCTACACATTACCCATTTGCACCATCCATGAAGAAAGATTTTTTCATCCAGGACCTTGTTTGGAACTTTGTCTTTTATATTTGGACTTTTCACTATCATATGTTTCAGGGTTTAAATGTTTTTTAGTAGTTACCATCCACATTACTTATTTTTTGGCCACATGGTTTATATTTATTTAGCATATCCTCTCCATTTTTAATACACACATTTATTATTATAATTTTGGAGATTGGCAAGTGCTGTTTGCACAATAGGTTGTGCATGTTTACATAGCAGAAGAACTTGTCTGGACCACTAGATGACCTATCCTGAAGTCTTTAAAAAAAAAAAAGATGTTGGGGCTCTGCAGCCTTTTTAAAAATAAACGGTCTGCTGCAGAGCAATGACTGCTGTACCCAATTTTCTGGAAGTAGGTAATTGCTGAGTTTGAAATATCTTTGTAACATACACTATCACATTCTTTTATATTTTTTAGACTGTAAGCGTTCATAAGCAGGGCCCACCTAACCCTCCTGTCTTGAATTGTAGGATAACGGTACTGGCTCCCTTTATATTGTAAATTGCTGCACAAACTTTTGGAATACAGGTGATTTACAGACGGTAGGATATTCGTGACCAGAAGGTGCTGGTACTTGGAGAATCCACTGTTCCCTTTACTGGAAAACACAGTTAGGAGCATCTGTGAGGTAAGCAGGAAAACTTTGTCTTCGGACGCGAAAAGTGTAAATTTTTGTTTAAGAAATAGATTTCCACAGACCAATAATCTGCAGGGGAAGGGGAGGAGGAATAATGCTGTCCAAGGTGTGCCTTCTTTTTCTATGAAATGTTTGAGGTTGTTAGCATTTTCAAGGGATGTAAGGAATGGACAGTCTGCTCATTTCTCTAAGCACGTCACCTTTATATTAGCATTGATTTACCTACTGGTCTTGCATCAGGTAACAGCTGCAAACTGTCCTGGCTAAAATAAAAATTGCGTCTACACCCTCCTTCAACAACTAAAACGTGCTGGCTGGCAACAGAGCATCGATAGATAAGTGTAGGGGAGTGCCTATTGCATCATGCAAACATTTGCGATCTTCCATTTTAATTATTTGGCAGCTCAGGTATTATCACTTGCTAAAAGGGAGGGACTATATGCAGAAAATGCAAAGCCTACATATAGGTATGTTGTTTAGTGGGCATAATGGTTTCTTTTTATTAAGGTTTATTTTTACAGATTAGTTGAACTTTCCTTAGTACACGTAATAGGGTTGCACTGTGTAGCTATTCTAGACACATTTGAGAAGCCATCAACATGCTGATACTCAACAACTACTGACCTATGCTCTAGAAAAGTATTTAGGAAGTAGTAGAGTCCAAATTATCAGTGGTGAAACTGAGATTATTTCCTCTATATTTTTATCTTAGGAAATTTGAACTGTTAAAAGATGGCAATTAGTCTAAGACTTTCCGACATAGGAAAGAATAAATCAATGTATTCACTTCCTCTTTCAGAGGAAAAAAAAAATTACAATGTTCTTGTATTATCCAGTCCCTGGAATATGCAGGAAACTCTACAGTGCTGCATTCTGGGAAGTAATTTCCCTTAACGTGCACCTTAGTTAAATAATCTTGTTATATTAACCACAAAGCAGTCTTTCTCTACAAAATGCAGCCAGGCACCTCATATCTGTACATTTCATTCAGTCTGACACTCTCATGTTTCTCTTCAATGTTTACCGATAAATTTGTCATGGAGGTGTGGATTTCCAATGCCTAAAATCCAACTTAGAGTGGAACAGACTGTTAAATCATTTTTAACTTTCTGCTTTCTCACGGTTTAAGGGCCTTTCACAGAGAGACTTCAGCTGTGCATTTTCTCACCATTCATCCATTGACTGTAAAAAGATACAAATAGGTAGAACTACTCACACGGTACATATATTTGTTCTGGGTCAATTACCTGCCAAATAGTGAAACCAGAATAATCATGGTCAGATCTTTGACCAGGCCAAGACTTACAACGCCCAAGCTGCCTAGCCACCCAGGCTATTATAAAAATTCAGTGGCACACCAACACTTCTCTGCTTGTGCCATTTATTTAGGCACTATTAGTGTAGTGACCAATATAAACCTTGCAATTGTGACCCCCTTTACATTCCCTTTCCACTTTTGTTACTGCCCATGTGCCGAGTTTGAATTACAGTGTGTGTAATAAGCCAGTTCCCAGCACACTTTTGTTTATGGGCTCACATTAAAGGCCTATCACAACATAAGGATATGGACATGCTTTAGCATTTGTTGGGTGAGGTAAACAGCTGTCCAAGAAAAATGGATGAGTGGATGGGAAAATTAGTTATTTTGCAAACAAAATTTCTTAGTCTACTCTGTGACAGAATAAATTAGGCTAGTTGGTTTACCTGTAAAATCTTTTTCCCAAAATACACCACAGGACACAAAGGAATTGATATTCCTGGCTGCTGGGGTTATTCTGTTACCTTCATTTTACTACACTTGCCAAAAAAAGGCAGAAATCCTCTGCCAAGCATAACCCTCCCAGCTCAGCTATGCCTCAGTTTTGTAGCTTCCAGCTGTCATCCATTACATACAGTTAGATCAACAAGTTCATCAGGGCCAAAAGAAACTGCTCCACACAGGTCGATTTTGATCAGGGGTGTACAGTAGTCTCCAGCAGGCTTAAAGGGGTTGTAAACCCTTGGTTTTTTTTTTGTTTGTTTTTTTAAAATAACAAACATATCATACTTACCTCCATTATGCAGTTCGTTTTGCACAGAGTGGCCCCGATTCTCATCTTCTGGGGTCCCCCAACGGGGCTCGCGGCTCCTCCCCACATCGGGAAACCCCCCAGGAGAAGCGCTCTCCCTGGGGGTTACTGTGCAGGCGGGCTCCCAAGTCCAGCATTTGCGTCCATAGACACAGATTGCTGGACTCGGCCCCGCCCCCGCCCCCACGTCAAATGGGGGGGCTGGTCAGTGACAGAAGTTTTTTCACCTTAATGCAAAATCACGAGGGTTTACAACTCCTTTAAGGAGCATGGATGTAAAGAGCAGTGGATTTCTAAGGGAAGGAAATTGGCTTCAGACAAGGATCGGTTTGATCTGATCACCAAAAACTGCCATTTTAAATCTAGATACCAATCCCAATCCAGTAATAAAGTCAATTTTGTAACTTTCTCAGCAGAATACCATCAAATGATCATCATTAGATAACATCTTCTCATTTTATATGCTGACAAAGACCTTTATACTATCCTTAAAGATTGGTTGTAATTTCTTCAGTCAGCAGGCTCCGCCCCGGGGAGGCATGTTATCCCCAAGCTTGTATCGATCAAATGGTGTGTCTAATTCTAGCACTTGTATTTCCTCCAGAGGATCTGTGGTCAGAACACCTGTAGGTATTGTAGGAAGCATAAAAAATGCACTAAAGTTGTATCACTTATTGCACAGAATCTATCCAGAGCGGTCCCCTAACTGCACGCGGTGTCTCTCGGAGGAGGGCACTTACTTTCATATGTTCTGGACATGCCCACAGGTGGCACAGTTTTGGGCGGATGTCTTTGATCTTATCAATACATGTCTACAGCTGTCTCTCCCATGCACTCCGGAACTAGCGTTGCTGGGCATACATAATGATGAACAAAGACCTAGATACACTAAACTTCTGATCTCCTACTTATTGTATTATGCGAAAAAAGAAACACTTTTCAAGTGGGCTTCCCCCTCCCCTCCTACATTAGCCTCCTGGGAATCTAATATTAACAGGGTGCTGCCTATGTACAAATTGACATATATTAATAGAAACTGCCCCCGGAAGTATGACAGAATTTGGAAACCATGGTTGGAATGCTGAACTTGGTTATTTATGTGTATGTTTCTCTAATTGCATACATTGTCGTTTACATGGCAGACTGCGCCGATTCTGTTTTCTTTCATGTTTTTTTTCCTTTTACTTGTTTTATTCTGTGTACCTTTATACCGAGTTGGTGGGATTCCCTTTTGCTTTGTATCCCTGTCTGTATACCTGTTGTCTATGTACCACTTATATGTTCAAATATAGAGCAATCCTGCTTGTTAAAAAAAGTTATATCGCTTACTACTGGCAAGATGTATCTGATAAATTAATATATTAATTGTGGTTCTAAGTCAGTGGCTTATGTGATAGAGTGTAATGCCTGTAAGATCCAATATGTGGGATGCACCATAAACCCCCTCAGGGTTAGAATATAAGAACACTTTAATGATACAAATAACATGAATGCTAAAAATATATTTAATGTTTTTTTTTTTTGGTGCAGAATGGGTTAATAAACCACTTAGAGGGGGTGACACACACCACATCTTATTACAACTCGAAGTGTGGCGGATCTACACATTGCAAATGAGAGCACCATTCAGTCTGAACAATAGAATGGATATTGATGTATTAAAGTAAATTATATGATTATTTGAATTAATTAACCACTTGAGCCCCGGACCATTATGCTGCCTAAGGACCAGAGGTCTTTTTCCAATTTGGCACTGCGTCGCTTTAACTGCTAATTGCGCGGTCATGCAATGCTGTACCCAAACGAAATTTGCGTCCTTTTCTTCCCACAAATAGAGCTTTCTTTTGATGGTATTTGATCACCTCTGCGGTTTTTATTTTTTGCGCTATAAACGGAAAAAGACCGAAAATTTTGAAAAAAAATGATATTTTCTACTTTTTGTTATAAAAAAAATCCAATAAACTAAATTTTAGTCATACATTTAGGCCAAAATGTATTCGGCCACATGTCTTTGGTAAAAAAAATGTCAATAAGCGTATATTTATTGGTTTGCGCAAAAGTTATAGCGTCTACAAACTAGGGTACATTTTCTGTAATTTACACAGCTTTTAGTTTATGACTGCCTATGTCATTTCTTGAGGTGCTAAAATGGCAGGGCAGTACAAAACCCCCCCAAATGACCCCATTTTGGAAAGTAGACACCCCAAGGAAATTGCTGAGAGGCATGTTGAACCCATTGAATATTTATTTTTTTTGTCCCAAGTGATTGAAAAATGACAAAAAAAAAATATTTACAAAAAGTCACTAAATGATATATTGCTCACACAGGCCATGGGCCTATGTGGAATTGCACCCCAAAATACATTCAGCTGCTTCTCCTGAGTATGGGGATACCACATGTGTGGGACTTTTTGGGAGCCTAGCCGCGTACGGGGCCCCGAAAACCAATCACTGCCTTCAGGATTTCTAAGAGTGTAAATTTATGATTTCACTCTTCTCTGCCTATCACAGTTTCGGAGGCCATGGAATGCCCAGGTGGCACAAAACCCCCCAAAATGACCCCATTTTGGAAAGTAGACACCCCAAGCTATTTGCTGAGAGGCATATTGAGTCCATGGAATATTTTATATTTTGACACAAGTTGCGGGAAAGTGACACTTTTTTTTTTTTTTTCATAAAGTTGTCACTAAATGATATATTGCTCACACAGGCCATGGGCATATGTGGAATTGCACCCCAAAATACATTTATCTGCTTCTCCTGAGTATGGGGATACCACATGTGTGGGACTTTTTGGGAGCCTAGCCGCGTACGGGACCCCGAAAACCAATCACTGCCTTCAGGATTTCTAAGGGTGAAAATTTTTGATTTCACTCTTTACTGCCTATCACAGGTTCGGAGGCCATGGAATGCCCAGGTGGCACAAACCCCCCCCAAATGACCCCATTTTGGAAAGTAGACACCCCAAGCTATTTGCTGAGAGGCATGGTGAGTATTTTGCAGCTCTCATTTGTTTTTGAAAATGAAGAAAGACAAGAAAAAACATTTTTTTTTTTCTTTTTTCAATTTTCAAAACTTTGTGACATAAAGTGAGGTCTGCAAAATACTCACTATACCTCTCAGCAAATAGCTTGGGGTGTCTACTTTCCAAAATGGGGTCATTTGGGGGGGTTTTGTGCCACCTGGGCATTCCATGGCCTCCGAAACTGTGATAGGCAGTGAAGAGTGAAATCAAAAATTCACACCCTTAGAAAGCCTGAAGTCGGTGCTTGGTTTTCGGGGTCCCGTACGCGGCTAGGCTCCCAAAAAGTCTCACACATGTGGTATCCCCGTACTCAGGAGAAGCAGCAGAATGTATTTTGGGGTGTAATTTCACATATTTCCATGGCATGTTTGAGCAATATATCATTTAGTGACAACTTTGTGCAAAAAAAAAAAAATTTGTCTCTTTCCCGCAACTTGTGTCGCAATATAAAATATTCCATGGACTCGACATGACTCTCAGCAAATAGCTTGGGGTGTCTGCTTTCCAAAATGGGGTCATTTAGGGGGGTTTTGAACTGTCCTGGCATTTTATGCACAACATTTAGAAGCTTATGTCACACATCACCCACTCTTCTAACCACTTGAAGACAAAGCCCTTTCTGACACTTATTGTTTACATGAAAAAGTTATTTTTTTTTGCAAAAAAATTACTTTGAACCCCCGAACATTATATATTTTTTTAAAGCAAATGCCCTACAGATTAAAATGGTGGGTGTTTCATTTTTTTTTTTCACACAGTAATTGCGCAGCGATTTTTCAAACGCATTTTTTGGGGAAAAAACACACTTTTTTAAATTTTAATGCACTAAAACACACTATATTGCCCAAATGTTTGATGAAATAAAAAAGATGATCTTAGGCGGAGTACATGGATACCAAACATGACATGCTTTAAAATTGCGCACAAACGTGCAGTGGCAACAAAATAAATACATGTTTAAAAGCCTTTAAAAGCCTTTACAGGTTACCACTTTAGATTTACAGAGGAGGTCTACTGGAAAAATTACTGCACTCGATCTGGCCTTCGCGGTGATACCTCACATGCATGGTGCAATTGCTGTTTACGTTTGACGACAGACCGCCGCTTGCGTTCGCCTTAGCGCGAGAGCAGGGGGCGACAGGGGTGCTTTTTTTTTTTTTTTTTTTTTTCTTAATTATTTTTTTGCTTTTTTAATCTTACTTTTAAACTGTTCCTTTCATATTTTTTTTTTTTATCATTTTTATTGTTATCTCGGGGAATGTAAATATCCCCTATGATAGCAATAGGTAGTGACAGGTACTCTTTTTTGAAAAAATTGGGGTCTATTAGACCCTAGATCTCTCCTCTGCCCTCAAAGCATCTGACCACACCAAGATCGGTGTGATAAAATGCTTCCCCAATTTCCCAATGGCGCTATTTACATCCGGCGAAATCTAAGCCATGAAATGCTCGTAGCTTCCGGTTTCTTAGGCCATAGAGATGTTTGGCGCCACTCTGGTCTCTGATCAGCTCTATGGTCAGCAGGCTGAATCACCGGCTGCATTCTCAGGTTCCCTGTTGAGACAGGAGAGCCAGAGAAAAACACGGAAGACGGTGGGGGGGGGCATTCCCTCCCACGGCTTGTAAAAGCAGTCTAGAGGCTAATTAGCCACTAGGATTGCTTTTACATGAAAGCCGACCGCTGGCTGAAAAGAATGATACCAAGATGATACCTAAACCTGCAGGCATCATTCTGGTATAACCACTCAAAGTCGTGCATGGCGTACCTGAAGACAAAAAAATGGTTAACAATGGTTAACAATAAAGAAGTAAAGTAAACAGTAAAGTATAAATAATTACATACCTGAAAAACAAACATGATAAAACATAATAACAATAACAATAAAACATTGCAGAATAGAATACAGTAAAAAAAAAAGAGCAGAACAATAGAGAGAGAATAGAGAGAGAGAGAACAATAAAACGACAACTATTTTTTTTTATTTTATATATTTTTTTTTTTTTTACACTTTTTTTGTAACTAACTTTTCTAACTGTAACCGGTTCCAGGTTCGGGTCTCTCAAAATGCGATGGCATCTTGGGAGACCCTGTGAAAGTGCGCCTAGTCTGTGGAATGCTGTACCCTACGCTAATACTCAACTAGTGCATGGTAGCGTTCAAAACATTCACCAATGCAAAGACCAGGATTGTCAGGACAGGAGGGACAATAATAGCGGGTGTCACGCCTATATCCGCGCTTGCTGCAGACACAACATCTTTTTTGGGGGGGGTTCGTTGGGTAGGGGTACTCGGGAGGACATAAAAATGCCTCTCATGCAGCCGACTGCATTTGGTTGGGGATGTGAATGGGGGAAGTACGGGCGCTGCAGAAGCGGTGGGTTCCCAATTAGGATTGTCGAATGCAGCAGGAACGGCATTATGGGCACGACGGGCCTGTGTTTGTCTTCTTGGTGGCAGCGGGACACTACTTGTGCTTGCCACCTCACCAGCTTGAACTGCACTTATGGGACTCGCCACGTCACCAAGTGTTACTGCAGTGCTGGTTTGATTACGACCGGGGTGTACTACGCCGCTGGCGCTTGCCAGTTCCCCAAAACGCTACCAAAAAAACTGTTAGCGATCGCAGGGATCAGGCCTGACTCTGCGAACGCTGCAGTTATGCGTTTAGAGTTTTGTAAGTGACAGTGATCGATCGATACTGCACTTGGGTGGGCTGGGCCGGGCCGGGCGGAGGGGCAAAACGCAGGTGCTAGCAGGTATCTGGGCTGATCCCGCTAACACTGCGTTTTTGGGAACCCTAAACTGCTGGGGACGCTAGTATAGATCTGATCGGATCAGATATTGATCCGTTTAGATACTATACCACTAAGGGAGGTGTACGCTGCGTGCGTGGGTGTTAGCGGTACTGGCGCTAACCTGACGCTGCCTGGGGCTGGTGCTTGCCAGTTCACCAAAACGCTACCAAAAAAACTGTTAGCGATCGCAGGGATCAGGCCTGACTCTGTGAACGCTGCAGTTATGCGTTTAGTGTTCTGTAAGTGACAGTGATCGATCGATACTGCACTTGGGTGGGCTGGGCCGGGCGGAGGGGCAAAACGCAGGTGCTAGCAGGTATCTGGGCTGATCCCCCTAACACTGCGTTTTTGGGAACCCTAAACTGCTGGGGACGTTAGTATAGATCTGATCGGATCAGATATTGATCCGATCAGATACTATACCACTAAGGGAGGTGTACGGTGCGTGCGTGGGTGTTAGCGGTACTGGCGCTAACCTGACGCTGCCTGGGGCTGGTGCTTGCCAGTTCACCAAAATGCTACCAAAAAAACTGTTAGCGATCGCAGGGATCAGGCCTGACTCTGCAAACGCTGCAGTTATGCGGTTAGTGTTTTGTAAGTGTCAGTGATCGATCGATACTGCACTTGGGTGGGCTGGGCTGGGCCGGGCGGAGGCGCAAAACGCAGGTGCTAGCAGGTATCTGGGCTGATCCCGCTAACACTGCGTTTTTGGGAACCCTAAACTGCTGGGGACGCTAGTATAGATCTGATCGGATCAGATATTGATGCGTTCAGATACTATACCACTAAGGGAGGCGTATGCTGCGTGCGTGGGTGTTAGCGGTACTGGCGCTAATCTGACGCTGCCTGGGGCGACGCATATCACCGCCGGGCGATTAGGGGGCTAAACCTTTATTCGGTAATAAACGGCGGGTGCCCTGACACTATAAAAAATAAACAAACTAACCAGAGTCAACCGTAACAGTTATACGGTGATCAGTGGTGAAAGGGTTAACTAGGGGGCAATCAAGGGGTTAAAACATTTATTAGGTAGTATATGGGGGTCCCTGACGCTATAAAACGCTGACGGCGAACCCAAATATTTACCTCACTAACTAGCGTCACCAGCGACACTAATACAGCGATCAGAAAAATGATCGCTTAGTGACACTGGTGACAGGGGGTGATCAAGGGGTTAAAACTTTATTAGGGGGGGTTAGGGGGGTACCCTAGACCTACAGGGGGGTAACAGTAACTGTCCCAACACTGTAACTGTCACAAACTGACACTATGCAGTAATCAGAAAAAAAAAAAAAAAAAAAAAAAAACTGCTGGTGTCAGTTTGTGACAGGGGGGGGGGGTGATTGGGGGGGGATCGGGGGGCGATCGGGGGGGGGATCGGGGTGTAATGTGTGCCTAGCATGTTCTACTGTGTGTGTGTGTGTTGGTGCAGTCACTCACTTGTCGTCTCTCCTCGGGCCGGAACGGAAACTACCGACCCGAGGGGAGATGACATCATTTCCTTTGCTGCTGTTTAGCATACAGCAGCAAAGGAGTGTTCCCATTGGCCGGCGGCGATCGCGAGGGGGGGGCCACGAACGGATGGCCTCCCCCTCGTCTCCGATCGCCGGGGGACAAAACGGGACCGCCTCGGGCGGCGGGGGGGGGGGGGGGGTCCGATCGGACCCCCCATCCGCGGAAGGCAAATCACGTATTAATCTGATAAGTTCCACCTCTGCAATTAATTATGGAGCAGCTACAGGATGATATAAAAATTGTGATTTTTTTTTACCTTATTACTATGCTAAGAGGAAGGCCGTTGTGGCTTAAACGCACTAGCAGCTGTACACCGTGTTTTCATATATAGCCAATAAAGAATTTGCAACAATGAGATCACTGAGCTGCCAGCTTTTCTTTTCATGGATTGATATTCATGACTACCTTATGGTACCACCTTCAGGTGAATAAACAATGGCCAAAAAAAGACAGGAAACCCTCCCAGCTCATCTAATCTTCATTTTTGTAGCAAGCAATGAGGAACAGACATAAGGGAAGGGAAACTTTGTGAAGTACAAGGTGGTATCAAAAAGTTTCAAGACTAGCTCTGTTTACAAAAAAATTTATTTTTTTTTACATTTACACACTATCACCTTCAAAATAGTCAAAATAGCATCTTCTGGAATGTGTCCTTATTACAGCATCGCCATAAACTTGCCAAATCATGTCAAACCTCTCGGTGGCAGATTTGCCCAGTTTCACGCCAATTTCACATTTGCTCTTTGTTCTCACTTGCTGTCCATGATAAAATAGCAGAAGTGGTAACGCACGTGGTCAGAATAGCACCAGTTGCACAGCTCCCGATGTACACAGGATAATTTCTTTTGACACGCTGACTTACAGCATCTCACAAAAGTGAGTACACCCTTCACATTTTTGAAAATATTTTATTATATCTTTTCAAGTGACAACACCGAAAAAATGACACTTTGCTACAATGTAAAGTACGGAGTGTACAGCTTGTATAACAGTGTAAATTTGCTGTCCCCTCAAAATAACTCAACACACAGCCATTAATGTCTAAACCGCTGGCAACAAAAGTGAGTACACCCCTAATTTAAAATGTCCAAATTGGGCCCAAAGTGTCAATATTTGGTGTGGCCACCATTATTTTCCAGCACTGCCTTAACCCTCTTTGGCATGGAGTTCACTTGAGCTTCACAGGTTGCCACTGGAGTCCTCTTCCACTCCTCGATGACAACAGCTGGTCGATGTTAGAGACCTTACGCTCCTACACCTTCCATGTGAGGATTCCCCACAGATGCTCAATAGGGTGTAGGTCTGGAAACATGCTTGGCCAGTCCATCACCTTTACCCTCAGCTTCTTTAGCAAGGCAGTGGTCATCCTGGAGGTGTGTTTGGGGTCGTTATCATGTTGGAATACTGCCCTGGGGCCCAGACTCTGAAGGGAGGGGATCATGCTCTGCTTCAGTATGTCACAGTATATGTTGGCATTCATGGTTTCTTTAATGAACAGTAGCTCCCCAGTGCTGGCAGCACTCATGCAGTCCCAGACCATGACACCTCCACCACCATGCTTGACTGCAAGTAAGACAAACTTGTCTTTGTACTCCTCACCTGGTTGCCACCACACATGCTTGACACCATCTAAACCAAATAAGTTTATCTTGGTCTCATCAGACCACAGGACATGGTTCCAGTAATCAGTGTCCTTAGTCTGCTTGACTTCAGCAAACTGTTTGCGGGCTTTCTTGTGCATCTTTAGGAGAGGCTTCCTTCTGGGACAACAGCCATGCAGACTAATTTGATACAGTGTTCGGCGTATGGTTTGAGCACTGACAGGCTGACACCCCCACCCCTTCAACTTCTGCAACAATGCTGGCAGCACTCATAGGTCTATTTTCCCAAAGACAACCTCTGGATATGACGCTGAGCACGTGCACTCAACTTTTTTGGTTGATCAAGGCGAGGCCTGTTCTGAGTGGAACCTGTCCTGTTAAACCGCTGTATGGTCTTGGCCACCATGCTGCAGCTCAGTTTCTGGCAATTTGGGTCTTGGCAATTTTCTTATAGCCTAGGCCAGTGATAGCGAACCTATGGCACGCGTGCCACAGCTGGCACACCGAGCAATCTCTGTGGGCACGCAAGGGGAATTCTCCAGCCAGGCAGTCACTTGCACTGACAGTGCAGGCACTGAGGAGCTGGCTCCCTTCCATGCATCAGTGCCAGTGATGTCGGCAGGGGGTGGGCAGCCAGTCATCTCGTCCCATGTGCGATATTTAGGGGGGTGTAAAGTTCTTCCTCCACCGTCCAGAGGGTCTGTGCTGCAGCTTATTGCCTCCCCCGGACCCCTACACCTCCGGTAAGGCATTCCTCTCTGCAGGCACCCTATTCCAGCTCCCCCTGCTTTAGGACTACTTTGGTTCAGTCTGTCCCTCTAGTTCAGCCTGTGGAAGAGCAGAGGGGTAGGGGCGGTGCTCGGAGCAGATCATCCATGGCCATGGGAGAGGTGCAGTGGCTGCTAGCTGACCTCCCGGCGGTGGGGATATCGAGGAGTGGCTGGATGGCAGGGACTCCTACAATACTGCCCGGGGACAGCTGGATGATGAGGGAGTGGAGAGGTAAAGAGGAGGATGGATCCTCCAATCTACATTGTACTGTGTGTGAGGGATGGGGATGTGAGTAGTGCAGGAAGTATGTGTCAGGTAGGTGAGTGCATGTGTCAGGTAGGTGAGTGTAATGGTCAGGTGGTGAGTGCATGTGTCAAGTAGGTGAGTGCATGTGTTAGGTACATACATGAGTGCATGTGTCAGGTAGGTGAGTGTATGTGTCAGGTAGGTGGGTGTCATGGTCAGGTAGGTGAGTGTAATGGTCAGTGCATGTGTCAGGTAGGTCAGTGTATGTTGCACAGTGTATTCTGAGCACAATGCATTCCTGAACTGTATTCTGAGCGAATCTGGCAGAATTGTACATTTTTGGTCCCTTAGGGCTCATTCAGAAGGATGATCAGTCCCATCCTCTGTACAGAGCCGCTGGTAGGTTTAATTCAGTGTTGGCACTTTGAAAGAAATAAGTAGGTTTTGCGACATGGTTTGGGCATTCGGGCTCAAAAAGGTTCGCCATCACTGGCCTAAGCCATCTTTATATAGAGCAACAATTCTTTTTTTTCCCAGATACTTAGAGTTCTTTGTCATGAGGTGCCATGTTGAACTTCCAGCAACCAGTATGAAATCGTGAGAGCGATAACACCAAATTTAACACACCAGCTCCCCATTCACACCTGAGACCTTGTAACACTAACGAGTCCCCAGACACTGGGGAGGGCAAATGGCTAATTGGGCCCAATTTGGACATTTTCACTTAGTGGTTTACTCATTTTGTTGCCAGTGGTTTAAACATTAATGGCTGTGTGTTGAGTTATTTTGAGGGGACAGCAAATTTACACTGTTATACAAGCTGTACACTCACTACTTTACATTGTGGCAAAGTGTCATTTCTTCAGTGTTGTCACATGAAAAGATATAATAAAATATTTACAAAAATGTGAGGGGTGTACTCACTTTTGTGAGATACTGTATGAAGGTCGGTGCTCCCTGTAACTGTGCGTGTAGCTTCGTGCTGCCATCTGTTGGCGTGTTACAAAACTAGTTTCGAAAACTTTCTGATACCACCTTGAAGAAGATCAGTTATGTGTGTCCTGTTTCTGGCATATCCTGCATAGTATTACAGTTTTGTATTCGAAAAACTAAAGCTGCAATGTGCATCTCTTTAACATTTGCATTTCCACTCCTGACGCTGGGGCTTTTATGCATAACCGAATTAAGGGACATTTCAACAACTTCAGGCACTCCTTCTGGGCTTGAAGAGACAGCCATTTCCTGCGGTAGCAGTACCATTGCCATGTCCACTACTAAGTCTAAGTACTCTAAGCAGTGTGTTGGACACAGGAGGTTAGAAAACGATGAGCTACAAAGCCACTACCAACGTCAGAAAAAAAAACACACTTTTATTAGCTTTTGGCATTGGCCTTAATGCGCGTTTAGCCACGTTAGCTTTTAGTAGCGTTTCCCTGCCTCTGTTCAAAATAAATGGTTCCCTTTGAGAGCTGTCTTAACTGATCCGACTTTCAGCCCATTAAAAAATGCCCCCCCCCCCCCAAATCCCTGGGTGGTGGTTGTGGGAGTCTGCGAGCAAAGGGGCTTATCGGAATCTGGAAGCCTCCCACCCTATGTGAATGAGTATGGGGTACATTGTACCACTAATCATTTACCCAAAAAAATATCACAAATAAATAAAAACAGTACACAGGTTTTTTAAGTCCTTTAATAAAGTAGCGCTGTGTCTTCTCCGCTCTCGGGGAGGCAGAAGAACCAGAGGAAGAAGACAGTGGAGGGAGAAGACATCAGCGGAGGAGGGAGAAGAACCAGAGGAAGAAGACATCATCAGAGAGTGGAGAAGATCTAAAATAGAAGACATGTTGGAGCTACTTTAATAAAAAGACTTTGTCAAAAACCTGTGTACTGTTTTTTATTTGTGATACTTTTTTTGGGTGAATGAGCAGGGGTACAATGTAGTGGTGGGGTGGGGGGCAAGGATCTGGGGCCCTCCTTCTTAAAGGGGGCTTCCAGATTCCAATAAGCCCCCTGCCTGCAGACCCCCACAACCGTTGACATAGGGTAAAAGCAGCTGTAAAAACGCACTTTGTGCATGGGGACTTAGCACTAAGTCAAACCTCTCCAGGACCTGTATTGGCTGTTTGACATTCAATGTCAGCTTCTGAGCTGATTGCTCTCTGAGAAGCAGGCCATCCAGGTACCCCATAATTGGGATGGGTTATGGGGAAGAGGCCCTTGTCCCCATCAACACGGGGACAGGGTGCTTTGGGGTGGGGGGCTTGTGGCCTGGTATGGCCCAGGAGGGGGAGAGGGCGCTCGATTGTCCCCCACTTTCCTGACCTGCCGGGCTGCATGCTCGGATAAGGGTCTGGTATGGATTTTGACGTGCGGGTTCCTCTCAAAATCTATACCAGACCGAAGGGCCTCGTATGGTCTTGGGGGGGACCCCACGTAATTTTTTTGATTTTGGTGTGGGGTTCCCTTTCAAGATCCATATCAGACTCCAAGGGCCTGGTATGAATATCGTGGGGGCCCCCACACCATTTTTTTTTCATTTTGGCGTGGGGGTCTTCTTCTAGATCCTCAGAGCACAAGTCGCACCACAAGTCGGATCATCATGATCCGACTTGGATGCAACTTCTATTAAAATCAATAGGCTCTCATAGGGGACCAATGATTTTGACATGCCAAAAAAAAAAAAGGTTGGCGCGGCTTAACACTGTTTTCAGCGTCAGACATTTTTACAGCTGTAAAGCCAGTCCTGAGTTTTCTCTTGCAGCTTGAAATTGCCTATACCATTTACAGCTCCTAAAAGCCTGTGTGTGCATGAGGTCATAGAATAACATGGAGAGGCGTTTTTAAGCTGCAAAAAAAAAAAGTTTGACGCTAGTAAAAGCAGCTGTAAAAACGCCCTGTGTGCATGGGGACTTAGCACTAAGTCAAACCTCTCCAGGACCTGTATTGGCTGTTTGACATTCAGTGTCAGTTTCTGAGCTGATTGCTCCCTGAGAAGCAGGCCATCCAGGTATCCCATAATTAGGAAACCCCTGGTTCTCAACAACCCCAGAACTAGAGCCAACACCTTGGTTAACACTGTGGGAGCTGTGGACAGGCTGAAAGGCAGTGCCACAAACTGATATTGGGGATCTTTCACTGCAAATCACAGAACCTACTGGTGAAGCTGGAAAATGGAGATGGGTAGGTAGGCATCCTTGATATCCACTGACACCAGGAAATTCTCCTAGTGAAGCCAAGCAATCATCGATTCCATCCTGATTTTTATACCTTCAGACTCTTGTTAAGACCTCTGAGGTCCAGATTAGGGCTGACATTTCTGGGCTTGGGAACCATGAACAGGTGGGAGAGCAGTCTTTCCAGGGCCACAAAGAAAACCACTTTTGTGGATCCGAAGATGCCATTGAGAGCATAAGGCGTGGATGGGGAAAGCAGTAAAACTCCAACTTGAACTTTCAAATTTGCTGTATTCTTAAAGGGTAGGAAGGTGCTAAGAGTCTCCAAACAAGCGATCACCCCTCAAAGGGCAGCCTCTCAATTTAGTTCTTGCAGAGAAGTTCCGCCAGTCAACACTTAAGCCATTGGATCCTAATCACGTGGACAGACATGGTGCCTTGAACCTTGAAAGTTGCTGAACGTAAACCTCCAAGGCATCCCTTAAGAAATTCAAGGCTCTGGGAAGGTCTTCCAAGATCTGCCAAATGGCGGGATCTTCAGGTATTGCTTCTCTGGAACAAAGAACACTTCACCCAGACATTAACAGTTTGGCAAACTCTCAATACAGGCTGCAGATCTATTCCTACCAGATAGGACACCCCCAAAAGAGGGCCTTTAACCTGTTATCCGTGGCATATGCAAAGATCAGGGCCTCATTCACTGGGACCATCAGGATCTTATATAAGCAGGAAATAGCGAGATCAACAACCATTTCTTAGCTCAATAGGGTGTTGTAATATGTTCACCGATTTATGTGGGACATTGTTGTGTGTATGTACACATGCAGTCAATGTTGACCAGGCCAGAATGACAATGACAGAATGGTTGATTTGTCCAACTGAATTTTAACAGCTGAAGACTCTTTGATGTGTTAATCTTATGCAAGTCTATTTGAACATCTCAAAGGGTATTCAGGTGGTATCTGTTAATATAATTACACATATCTAAAGGGGACTTGTTGATGTTGATATGGGGAGTGCAAATAGGGGTGGTTCACGGCTGTTCACGGCTGGGGGTTGTTGTCTGTTTGAAAGACTAAAGCTAATCAAAGTCCTAAATTGAAACGGCCAATCAAATTGCTCAGCCATTCAATATTTAGTGAATAGGGATGAGCCGAACACCCCCCGGTTCGGTTCGCACCAGAACCCGCGAACGGACCGCAAGTTCGCACGAACGTTAGAACCCCATTGATGTCTATGGGACTCGAACGTTCGAAATCAAAAGTGCTCATTTTAAAGGCTAATTTGCATGGTATTGTCCTAAAAAGGGTGTGGGGACCCGGGTCCTACCCCAGGGGACATGTATCAATGCAAAAAAAACTTTTAAAAACGGACGTTTTTTCGGGAGCAGTGATTTTAATGATGCTTAAAGTAAAAAAAAAAAAGTGAAATATTCCTTTAAATATCGTACCTGGGGGGTGTCTATAGTATGCCTGTAAAGTGACGCGTGTTTCCCATGTTTAGAACAGTCCCTGCACCAAATGTCATTTTTAAAGGAAAAAATCTCATTTAAAACTGCTTGCGGGTTTAATGTCATGTCGGGTCCTGCCAATATGGATGAAAATCAGTGAGACAAACGGCATGGGTACCCCCCAGTCCATTACCAGGCCCTTTGGGTCTTGTATGGATATTAAGGGGAACCCCGCACCCAAATTAAAATAAGGAAAGGTCCCTATATACTCTGAACAGCAGTATACAGGCGGTGCAAACAAGACAGGGACTGTAGGTTTGTTGTTAAGTAGAATCTGTTTGTAATTTTGAACATTTTTAACGTGTTTAGCTCCAGCCAAAAAATCTTTTATAAGCTTTTTGGAAAACATAGGGAAGGGTTATCACCCCTGTGACATTTGTTTTGCGTCTTTCCTCCTCTTCAGAAGATTTCACCTCACTTTTTTGTCCCAATGAAAAATGTTTTTTGAAAATTTGGGTTTTTTTGTGGAACAAGGATTGGAAAGCATCAGTGGAAAGGAGAAATTGTTTTCCCATATTAACTCTTACATGAGAGAATTTCCCTTCCTAGGGGTAGATTTCATCTCACTTCCTGTTGTCTCCTTCCGTTTGCAAGTAGGAGTCGTTTGTAAGTTAGATGTTTGAAAGTAGGGTCCTGCCCTATATACTCAGCAGAAATTTGGGCCTTAGGTGTTGCTGTGGCCAAAACACTGTAAGCCCTCACAGGGCCCTGCTGTGAAATATTAGATCAAGAATTGTAATTACATGCCCCTGTTGAACAGGAGCTGAAAAATTAGGCCATAGGCACTGGTGCTGGTGCCACAACACTGCAACCCCTCACAGACACTCTAGTTGGAACGCAGGAACGAGCCCTGCTGCAAAGTATTGCATCAAAAATTGTAATTACACGCCCCTGTTAGACAGGGGCAGAAAAATTGGGCCTTAGGCACTGGTGCTGGTGCCACAACACTGCAACCCCTCACAGACACTCTAGTTGGAACGCAGGAACGAGCACTGCTGCAAAGTATTGCATCAAAAATTGTAATTACACGCCCCTGTTAGACAGGGGCAGAAAAATTGGGCCTTAGGCACTGGTGCTGGTGCCACAACACTGCAACCCCTCACAGACACTCTAGTTGGAACGCAGGAACGAGCCCTGCTGCAAAGTATTGCATCAAAAATTGTAATTACACGCCCCTGTTAGACAGGGGCAGAAAAATTGGGCCTTAGGCACTGGTGCTGGTGCCACAACACTGCAACCCCTCACAGACACTCTAGTTGGAACGCAGGAACGAGCCCTGCTGCAAAGTATTGCATCAAAAATTGTAATTACACGCCCCTGTTAGACAGGGGCAGAAAAATTGGGCCTTAGGCACTGGTGCTGGTGCCACAACACTGCAACCCCTCACAGACACTCTAGTTGGAATGCAGGAACGAGCCGTGCTGCAAAGTATTACATCAAAAATTGTAATTACACGCCCCTGTTATACAGGGGCTGAAAAATTGTGCCTTAGGCACTGGTGGTGGCGCCCAGAACCAAAAATGTTCTTACAAGCTATCAGCGTGATGATTGAGGAGGAAGAGGATAATTACTCAGGGATAGTCACTCAGCATCAGCATAGGCAGTCTTTGAAGGGATCTGAAAAAAATTATTCAGTTACATCAGCATCAGGTGCTTGGTAGCTGGTGGTGATCCAAGACTGATTCATTTTTATGAAGGTCAGCCGATCGACCGAGTCAGTGGACAGACGCACCCTGTGATCGGTTACCACGCCTCCAGCAGCACTGAATGTGCGTTCCGAAAGAACGCTGGATGCAGGACAGGCCAGTAGCTCAATTGCATACTGTGCAAGCTCTGGCCAGTGATCCATCCTCAAGACCCAGTAACCCAGAGGATTTTCGGTGGGAAAGGTGTCCAAGTCTGATCTTGCCCCTAGGTATTCCTGCACCATGTAAAACAGACGCTGGCGATGGTTGCTGGAACCGATCATACCTTGGGGCTGCGGACCAAAAAATTGTCTGAACGCATCGGTCAGACGGCCACCTTCTCCACCGCTCCTTCTTTGACTGACCGAAGCCTCAGCAACACGTTGTCCAGAAACAGGAGTTTGTAACCTCCCAGTCTCTGGGAACGCGTTGCACAGACCTTTCTGCAAGGCCTCCCGAAGATGTTTCATCCTCTGCTCCCTCTGCGATGGCAAGATAAGGTCCGCAACCTTACCCTTGTAACGTGGATCAAGGAGGGTTGCCAGCCAGTATTGGTCCTTCTCCTTGATACCACGAATACGAGGATCCTTACGCAGGCTTTGCAGGATCAGGGAGGCCATGCAGCGTAGGTTTGCTGAGGCATTCGGTCCGGAGTCCTCTGGGTCACTAAGGACAACAACGTCCGCAGCCACCTCCTCCCAGCCACGTACAAGTCCATGTGTTCCTTGGGACTGATCCCTTAAAGACTGCTGATGCTGAGTGCCAGGCTCCACCTCCATACTGACACAATCTTCCTCCTCCTCCTCCTCCTCCTCCTCGTCCTCTTCCTGTGTGATCGGCGGGCACGCAGGAACACTGTCTGGATAAAGGGGGCCTTGAGAGCTAAGGAAGTCCTCCTCTTCCTGCCTCTGTTCTGCCTCAAGTGCCCTGTCCATTATTCCACGCAGCGTGTGCTCCAACAGGTGGACAAGGGGGACAGTGTCACTGATGCATGCACTGTCAGTGCTCACCATCCTCGTGGCCTCCTCGAATGGTGACAGGACAGTGCATGCATCCCTGATCATGGCCCACTGGCGTGGGGAAAAAAAACCAAGGTCCCCTGACCCTGTCCTGGTGCCATAGTCGCACAGGTACTCATTTATGGCCCTCTGCTGCGTGTGCAGCCGCTGCAGCATGGCCAATGTCGAGTTCCACCTGGTGGGCATGTCACAGATTAGGCGGTTCTTGGGCAGGTTAAACTCCTTTTGGAGGTCCGTCAGCCGAGCACTGGCATTATATGACCGGCGGAAATGCACACAGACTTTCCTGGCCTGCCTCAGGACATCCTGTAAGCCCGGGTACCTGCCCAAGAACCGCTGCACCACCAAGTTAAGGACGTGAGCCAAACAGGGCACATGGGTCAGTTGTCCCTGTCGGAGGGCAGAGAGGAGGTTGGTGCCATTGTCGCAAACCACCATTCCTGCCTTAAGTTGGCGTGGCGTCAACCACCTCTGAACCTGCCCCTGCAGAGCTGACAGAACCTCTGCCCCAGTGTGGCTCCTGTCCCCCAAGCACACCAGCTCAAGCACCGCATGGCATCTTTTGGCCTGCGTACTTGCGTAGCCCCTTGAACGCCTACGGAGCACCGCTGGTTCCGAGGAAGAGGCCATGGAGGAAGAAGAAGAGGAGGGGGTGGAGGAGAGAGGTGTGTCACAATCAGCATTTTGGAGGCGTGGTGGCGGAACAACCTCCAACACTACTGCACCTTGTCCTGCATCCTTCCCAGCTGCCAGCAGAGTCACCCAATGCGCCGTGAAACTTAAGTAACGTCCCTGTCCATGCCTGCTGGACCATGAGTCAGCGGTAATATGCACCTTACCGCTGACCGCCCTGTCCAGCGAGGCATGGACATTGCCTTCCACATGCCGGTAGAGAGCTGGAATCGCCTTCCGTGAGAAAAAGTGGCGTTTGGGTACCTGCCACTGAGGAACCGCACATTCCACAAACTCACGGAAGGGGGCAGAGTCTACCAACTGAAAAGGCAGCAGTTGAAGTGCTAGCAATTTTGCCAAGCTAGCATTCAACCGCTGGGCATGTGGATGGCTGGGAGCAAACTTCTTTCGGCGGTGCAGCAGCTGGGGCAGGGAAATTTGCCTGGTACAATCTGGCGTCGGTGTACCAAAAGCAGATTGCCCACAAGTACTTGGCTGTGACACACCTAATTCTACACCTTCATTCCTCTCACTGCAGGTCTCAGAGAGGACTGAAGGTCTAGTGGGGTTGGAAATCTCAGCTGATGAGGAGCAAGGAGAGATCCTCTTTGTTCTTTGGTGTGGGTCTTTTAGATATGCTTGCCAACGAACTGCATGGCAGGTCAACATATGTCTGGTCAAGCATGTGGTACCCAAGCGGGAGATGTTTTGGCCACGCGAGATACGCTTGAGACATATGTTGCAAATAGCAGCGGTGCGATCTGATGCACTCGTCTCAAAAAAGGCCCACACCAAAGAACTTTTTGAATAACGCGCAGAGACTGCAGCGCCCTGCACATGTGGAGCTTTGGGGTGTGATGCAGTCAATGTGCTGCCCTTAGGCTGGCCCCTGGAGGGCATCCTGCCTCGTTGGTGATGTGCCGCCTCCTCCTCCTCCTCCTCCTCTCTCCTATCAGGCACCCACGTTGAGTCAGTGACCTCATCATCCCCTCCCTCCTCATCACTGGAGCAAACCTGGCAGTATGCTGCAGCAGGGGGAGCATGACTGCCAGATTGCTGTCCTTCTTGGGCACCCCCTCTGTCCGTGCTCATGTTACTGCCTTCATCGAGCTCAGTATCATCATCAGAGCCTTCCAAACGCTGGGCATCCTCCTGGAGCATGTACCCAACACTGTGGTCAAACAGTTCGAGGGAATCCTCATGAGGACATGGTGGAGCTAGGGAAGGAGTCACTGATGACATTGAGCTGAGGGAAGAGGCCGCTGCTTTGCCAGACAAAGCACCCTGGGCATGGGTGAGAGAGGATGAGGACGGCTTGGTCATCCACTCGACCAAGTTTTCCGCATGTTGCGGCTCAACACGGCCAGCTGCCGAAAAAAAGGCCAAGCGTGTCCCATGGCCACGTGCTGATGAGGATGCACCGTCTCCACGACCAGCACTAGACACAGAGCCTGCTTGCCCTCTCTTATTGGCTTGTGACTGTCTGCCTCTCCTTCTTGGCCTTCCAGACATACTAATGGCCTGTAGCTGCACTAAGCTGGGATAGAACACCTGTAATTTTCTTCAGGTAGCTTTATATACTGTAACCAGACAAGCCTGCCTGTCAGTAGGAAGATAACAGGAACGGATCTAGCTGAACACTGTGAGCAGGACGCACTGCACTAAATGTAAATAGCAGGAACGGATCTAGCTGAACACTGTGAGCAGGACGCACTGACTGCACTAAATGTAAATAGCAGGAACGGATCTAGCTGAACACTGTGAGCAGGACGCACTGCACTAAATGTAAATAGCAGGAACAGATCTAGCTGAACACTGTGAGCAGGACGCACTGCACTAAATGTAAATAGCAGGAACGGATCTAGCTGAACACTGTGAGCAGGACGCACTGACTGCACTAAATGTAAATAGCAGGAACAGATCTAGCTGAACACTGTGAGCAGGACGCACTGCACTAAATGTAAATAGCAGGAACGGATCTAGCTGAACACTGTGAGCAGGACGCACTGACTGCACTAAATGTAAATAGCAGGAACGGATCTAGCTGAACACTGTGAGCAGGACGCACTGCACTAAATGTAAATAGCAGGAACGGATCTAGCTGAACACTGTGAGCAGGACGCACTGCACTAAATGTAAATAGCAGGAACGGATCTAGCTGAACACTGTGAGCAGGACGCACTGCACTAAATGTAAATAGCAGGAACGGATCTAGCTGAACACTGTGAGCAGGACGCACTGACTGCACTAAATGTAAATAGCAGGAACAGATCTAGCTGAACACTGTGAGCAGGACGCACTGCACTAAATGTAAATAGCAGGAACGGATCTAGCTGAACACTGTGAGCAGGACGCACTGACTGCACTAAATGTAAATAGCAGGAACAGATCTAGCTGAACACTGTGAGCAGGACGCACTGCACTAAATGTAAATAGCAGGAACGGATCTAGCTGAACACTGTGAGCAGGACGCACTGACTGCACTAAATGTAAATAGCAGGAACGGATCTAGCTGAACACTGTGAGCAGGACGCACTGCACTAAATGTAAATAGCAGGAACGGATCTAGCTGAACACTGTGAGCAGGACGCACTGCACTAAATGTAAATAGCAGGAACGGATCTAGCTGAACACTGTGAGCAGGACGCACTGCACTAAATGTAAATAGCAGGAACGGATCTAGCTGAACACTGTGAGCAGGACGCACTGACTGCACTAAATGTAAATAGCAGGAACAGATCTAGCTGAACACTGTGAGCAGGACGCACTGCACTAAATGTAAATAGCAGGAACGGATCTAGCTGAACACTGTGAGCAGGACGCACTGACTGCACTAAATGTAAATAGCAGGAACGGATCTAGCTGAACACTGTGAGCAGGACGCACTGCACTAAATGTAAATAGCAGGAACGGATCTAGCTGAACACTGTGAGCAGGACGCACTGCACTAAATGTAAATAGCAGGAACGGATCTAGCTGAACACTGTGAGCAGGACGCACTGCACTAAATGTAAATAGCAGGAACGGATCTAGCTGAACACTGTGAGCAGGACGCACTGCACTAAATGTAAATAGCAGGAACGGATCTAGCTGAACACTGTGAGCAGGACGCACTGACTGCACTAAATGTAAATAGCAGGAACGGATCTAGCTGAACACTGTGAGCAGGACACACTGACTGCACTAAATGTAAATAGCAGGAACGGATCTAGCTGAACACTGTGAGCAGGACGCACTGACTGCACTAAATGTAAATAGCAGGAACGGATCTAGCTGAACACTGTGAGCAGGACGCACTGCACTAAATGTAAATAGCAGGAACGGATCTAGCTGAACACTGTGAGCAGGACGCACTGCACTAAATGTAAATAGCAGGAACGGATCTAGCTGAACACTGTGAGCAGGACGCACTGCACTAAATGTAAATACCAGGAACGGATCTAGCTGAACACTGTGAGCAGGACGCACTGACTGCACTAAATGTAAATAGCAGGAACGGATCTAGCTGAACACTGTGAGCAGGACGCACTGACTGCACTAAATGTAAATAGCAGGAACAGATCTAGCTGAACACTGTGAGCAGGACGCACTGCACTAAATGTAAAGAGCAGGAACGGATCTAGCTGAACACTGTGAGCAGGACGCACTGCACTAAATGTAAAGAGCAGGAACAGATCTAGCTGAACACTGTGAGCAGGACGCACTGCACTAAATGTAAAGAGCAGGAACAGATCTAGCCTAATCTAGCTCTCAAATCAAATGACACTGTCTGTCTCTCTCTCTATCAGCACACCGGAACACACTACACAGGGCCGCCGTGCAGGCGGCCTTATATAGTGTGGGGCGTGTACTAAATCCCCTGAGCCATAATTGGCCAAAGCCACCCTGGCTTTGGCCAATTACAGCTCTCTCTACTGACGGCGCTGTGATTGGCCAAGCATGCGGGTCATAGTGCATGCTTGGCCAATCATCAGCCAGCAATGCACTGCGATGCCGCAGTGAATTATGGGCCGTGACGCGCCACACGAATTTGGCGCGAACGGCCCATAACGTTCGCAATTCGACGGACGGTCGAACAGCCGATGTTCGAGTCGAACATGGGTTCGACTCGAACACGAAGCTCATCCCTATTAGTGAATATAACACGGCATTCAGTCTATAGGTTTGGGGAGTGAGGCTTGTCTTTGTATGAGAGAGGCTTGTCTGTGTATGCACACACGGACCTAAGACATGGGGTTCTAAATTATATCTCCTCTGTTGGATTTCTTTGTCATCTGTGGACTTTGCTCTGTGTTGGAAGTCAATAAAGTGCATCTCTCTGGAAGAATTGGGTTGCTGTGGAAGAGTACTTACATCATCATCATTATAATACCTAAATATTAATCATTATTTATTATTAATATAAAAATATTGATCACTACATTGGTGCCGTTCAAGCGACCAGAAGAGCATTTTCGGACTTAGTAACAGAAGTCGGTGGTGACAACAATCCTGTGAGTTGGACAGAAGTCTGATGAAGAACCAAGAGCTGTGCTGTGACTCTAATGTCTGGTTGTGACATAAAAGAGTCTGGTCTACAAATTTAAACAAGTTGGGAACCCCAGAATTATTCTCTGGAGACTGGAAATAACAACAAAAAAGGACTGTGTCGTGTACCAGAAGACCTGAACTGGAAGCTGAAGGAGTAACTAATGCGGTGAGTAAAATATTTCCTTTTTTTTAAATTATTAGTAATATAGTCAAAATGCTTACTCAGTGTGAAGCCAGTGTCAGTTCTGATAAAGTTAACAGATGGGTATTAAAATGTATTAAGCGCCATGGTGGTCCTTATGAAATTCCAGAAAAATGTAAGCAGACATGGACGATGATGAAGGAATTTTTAGAGAAAAATGTTTTTGATAGCAAAATTTCAGAAAGTAAAAGAAAAGGTTGTATTATACAGGGCTTGTTATCTTGCTGTTTAACAATGGAAAGTTCTTTGAATAATAAGGTTGAGGAAATTACCCAGTTACAGAAGGCAGTTGATAATAGCAACAATGTTTGTGAGAGGTTACAAAACCAATCAGACACTGAGACAGTAAATTTAAAATTGCATGTAGTTACGATTGGAGAAGCTTTACTTGAGAAATCTAAACATTGTGATGAATTATCAGAGGAAAATGAGAGATTAAAATTAAGAATTATGGAATTAGAGAAGAGATCTCAGGAATGCAGATATGCATCAAATCTTGGATTCAGCTATCTGCAGTAAACAGAACCTCATATTAAATCTGATAATTCATTACCAGCTGCCCCCACTGTGACTACCACAGTTTATAACAATAATAATAATACAGGTGAAGTTCAGCTTGTAATGAAGCCTTTGAAACCAAAATTATTAGATGCAATTCTTAAAGAAATAGGAATGGTTCCGTACCATGATTTAAACAGATTTTTAAAGTCAGAGATATGTACAATCTCAACCCATCTGACTTAGAAAGAGTTTTGCAACATTCTGTAGGAAGTGGTCTTTGGATGAGAATTAAACAAATCTGTATTCAGCCTCTTAGAACAAGGGACATATTACTGGAATTATTATGTGTTTTGTATGGTGTACGTTCTGATGTTACTATTCATGGGAAGATCCAACAAATGCAAAATGAATCTCCATATGAATTGTCACACAGGATAGCAACTATTATGGAATTATTGGTCTGTAATAATCTTGCATTTGAGCGTGGGGGCTTGATACATATGAGTATGTTTCTAGATGCGTTGCATGAAGATATCAAACAAAATATTTTATTAGTTACCCCAAATCCTCATGATTTAAAAGACATATTGTTGAGAGCAGACCATTTATGGAGAAAGTCAAATGAGCAGGCTGTCAAAATTGATTTAGCCACATTGTTTAGGACAAATACTGAGCATAAAGATCAGAAGATAATATCCTATGATAACACCCAGAGAGGACAAACCGGGTCATACATAGGTGATATTAATATGAAAAACAGAGCTGAACAAAATAATAATAAGAAAAGGTCCAAGACTTGGATACCGTTCTCTCAGTTAAAACAGAAATATGACCACCTGAAAATTGAGTATGACAAGATGAGAGGGGAACGTGATACATTATTAGAGCAGCTGAAGGGGGTACAGGGCGTCCTGAATGTACAAGATGTACATTCTCCAGATCTGTTTTTTGAATGCAGATGACACTTCTCTAGCAGTGGGGGTGAATTAGCTTCAAACTGTAAACGTGTAAATAGTGTTTTGTTTTAACTTCAAACAATGTTTAAGGACCTTGCTAATTAGTTTTGTTGGAGAGTTTTGTCTTTCAGGGACGTCTGAAGATGCTTGCATGTGAATAGCAGAAGCACAGTCTGAAATTGCTGGCTAGTGGGGGAGAATTATGGGAGAAATGCTGAATAGACAATATATCACTATACATGGAATTATAAAGTATTCATGGACTCTCTCGAAATTCATCAAGCAATGGACCTTTTTTTCTTTTTTCTTCAACGCCCTAATTTTTAATTTTTCTCCCTTTTCCTGATATATTTTGCTTTTCATTTTTTTTTATTTTCTTTATGTTTTATTTCTTGAACTTTATCTTAAAACCAAAGAGAAGCATTTTAACCTAAAATAATTTTCATAACATCTGTACATATTACATAATGCGTATTGATCAATATATTTGACATCTAAGGTGAGATGCTGCACAATGGCTTGGCATAGCATAAATTTTAGTATGTTGGGTGGTTTTCCTAAATTTATAAGAGGGGTGAGTGAAATTCATCACTCTAGTCATGATTTGAAACTTTGTTAAATCAGTTGTTTATAATATGCTAAAGGCTATGACATATATGGATGGAAAAGACCTTTCTACCTTTCATGGTGAAGATACTGGCAGGAATTTCCACTGCCGCTTTGTCTGGATAGAAGATCTGATAAACACTGATGTCAAGCTTAATAGATTGGGAGTCCGCGCTTTGGATTTTGGAACAGCTGCTGCCTCCCCTTAATTAATTCCTAATTAGGAGTTAATTGGAAGTATTAGAAGAGGAAACTGGGGAATTGGCGCTGCCCTACTTATCAATAGATATTTAATTATAGATCACCAAACCGTATAAAATTGTGTATAAAACAAAAAAGGTAATTATATAGGTAAATTTACTCCTCCGTTTTGTGCCAAAATATATAAATACATAAAAAAGTGTTTCTTTAAAGTGAACGTGCTAATCCTCTGTGTTGCATAAATGATTATCACAATGTGTGGGTTTGATTTAGATTTGCTCCACCTCTGTTACAACATATCAAACTTGTTAAAAATTGTCATTAAGTAGCCTCCTATAGTATTAGTGGAGTTTGTAATAAGCCACACCAAATTAGGGGCTATCAGTAACCGTGTGAGGGCCCCTTATATCCCTTTTAAATATGGTGACAAAAGTGCACTGTGCATGAAGTGAAACAAAAGTGCATTAGACTATAAAATACTAAAATACATATAGATTAAATTCATATATAAAAAATTCATAAAGATATAAGTACAAACCATTAGTATTCATATAAGGAGTAAATATACATCTGTGGGAATAAAAGTCCCTGAAATGAGCCCAAACAGGGTTAAAAAGTCTTAATATTAAAGAAAAGGATGTTTAAAAACGTCAGGATCGGTTGACATGCATTTACAAATGTCCAAGGGGTGGTAATAAGTGACTTCCGTGCGTATAGAAGCTGGTGACTCCAAGTGCTCCCCGCCGTGCTCCCCCACTCACCAGAATTCGTCACCCTCTAGGGGGTATTAGGCAAGAGAGTGGGTGCCTCAGGATGACTGCCTCTGATGGATGTCCCTCTACCGCTCTACTGCTCCATGGGTTCCTTCTTATGTACTGATAGTAAGGACCCCTTTCTGCTGATCCGAGTCCAGGTGCCTCCACTGTTTTCCACCTCCGTGCTGTTAGATCCTCCTCCCGCAAAGAAATAGACAGGGGGCTTGTATAGTGAAGTACATTGACAATGTAGTGATCGGGTATATAATTAATATTTAGGTATTATAATGATGATGATGTAAGTACTCTTCCGCAGCAACTCAATTCTTCCAGAGAGATGCACTTTATTGACTTCCAACACAGAACAAAGTCCAAAGTCCACAGATGACAAAGAAATCCAACAGAGGAGATATAATTTAGAACCCCATGTCTTAGGTCCGTGTGTGCATACACAGACAAGCCTCTCTCATACAAAGACAAGCCTCACTCCCCTAACCTATAGACTGAATGCCGTGTTATATTCACTAAATATTGAATGGCTGAGCAATTTGATTGGCCGTTTCAATTTAGGACTTTGATTAGCTTTAGTCTTTCAAACAGACAACAACCCCCAGCCGTGAACAGCCGTGAACCACCCAAATTTGCACTCCCGCATATCAACATCAACAAGTCCCCTTTAGATATGTGTAATTATATTAACAGATACCACCTGAATACCCTTTGAGATGTTCAAATAGACTTGCATAAGATTAACACATCAAAGAGTCTTCAGCTGTTAAAATTCAGTTGGACAAATCAACCATTCTGTCATTGTCATTCTGGCCTGGTCAACATTGACTGCATGTGTACATACACACAACAATGTCCCACATAAATCGGTGAACATATTTTAACATGGGGTACTTGTGAGCAAAACACTTTGGTGCTGAAAACACCTTTTCTGGCCCAAGATGGCTGATTGGAACACGTGTTGTGTACTGAAGTGCGTGTGCGGCTTCCGGTTTTCAGAATGGACAACATGGACGGGACAACGTGGATGGGACAGAGCCCAGGAAGCTTCCACGAGTGCCAGAAAATCTTTTGAAGAAATGGAAGAAGTATCAAGGACTGAAAGCAGCAGAAGCCAAAAGAGCTTTAGAAGAGAAGAGTAAGCTTCAGCCTAGAAAAGCAAATAAAATGTAAATGACTAGAGACCTTTGTCCGGAACTCTAGAAGAAAAATGAGAGATGACTGTAGATTGCGGAGATTGGATGTGTACCGGAAGAAAGTTCAAAGCTTGAAGAAACACAAACTTGCATTTGTTGTCCGAATTACAGAGATTGGTAGGAGTCAGCCAGCAAGTGATGCAAATCTTCAAAACTTTCCGCTTGGGCAAAATGTTCTCAGGGTCGTTTGTAAAGCGAATTGCAAAAATCTTGAAGATGTTACAGTTTATTGAGCCATATGTTGCATGGGGTTTCCCGAACCTGAAGTCTGTGCGTGAGCTTATCTTGAAACGTGGACAGGGAAAAGTAAATGGCAAAAAAGTTGCCCTTACAGATAATACTATGAGCTAAAAGGAGCTAGGAAAGTTTGTTATCATCTGTTTGGAAGATGTGATTCATGAATTGTACTTTGCAGGCGAACACTTTATGGAAGTCAATAAGTTCTTACGCCCTTCCGTCCTGTCTATTGCTAGGCATGCAGGCATTAACAGAAAGGTCTATCTGTCCGAGGTGGGGGATCCTGGACATAGAGTAGATGCCATTAACGATCTGATTCAGAAGCCTTATTAAACCAAAGACTTGTGTTATGACTGGTGGATTACTGGCGGCTTTTCAGAAGAACAGCACAACATATGGACAATTGTTTCCTTTTAATAACGTGATTTCAAAACTAGATACAGCTTGACACTAGTTTGCCAACTTTTGGCATGGCGAGATACTTGTCAAAACTGGACATTACCGTTCAGCTAAGGATCACGGAGAGATGGATCAGAAATGGACACTGGAAGCCATTTCCATTATTAGTGGTAACTTAAGGTTAATGCTTATCACATCTGCCAGGAAGCCCACTATTGTCTTCTATGTCTGAGACAGTCCTGGATCCTGAGATCCCTCCTACACAGGGACGCCTAAGAGAAAGACTGCCACCAGCTCCAAAAGCCCCAAGGCACTCACCAGACCTTGTAGCCAAACCACCAGGCCCATACATTACCCATCATGGTGGGAGTACCCAGCAGGGCCTTCAGGGGTTTGGACGCTCCCCACCCCACATCAGGGTATCACAACATTGGACATGTAAAGCACCCTGCCAGCAAAATCACCTAGTACATTGTATCAAGGAGATCAATGTCCGCAGGATCCAGTGCTGACTGGCAGTGTTACAGGCTGTCCCCGTGGGGTCTGGGTACAGTCTGCTAGCTGTAGAGACTGTTCTGGGTAAAGCCCACCTCTGCCTCATTTGAGGTGTTAGCAACAGGCCAGGATATATGGGAAATAAAACCCACAAGATCTTCAGAGACACGGGGAGGAACGTCCATCACCTAAGGACACTAGCTTAAAGTGTTACTAAACCCAGGATCCTACATTCACTATATCTGATCTCCCACAGTACACAGAACATGAGAATGCAAAAGTTTTACTAAATATAAATGGCTAAATACCTTTTTTTCATCAGCAGTCTTGTGACTTCTATCAGTGTCTGGTTTAAGCTTGTAGGATGAGTTTGAATTCTACTCTGGCTGTCCTTTGAGGCTGCAGGCACCATGACCCCCTGTCTGGACAGTGCTCATTGGCCCCATGCGGATCACATGCACTCCCCCAGGGTAAAAAAAAAAAAAAAAACTCTAGCAATACACACCAAACTGAGCATGTGCAGCTTGTCCCCAATGCTTTGTTCTATCAGGAGATGTTTTGGGGACTGTGGAGGAACAGAGAAGACAGGATGAAACAGCCTTTTTACAATGCAGAGGATTAACCCTTTAGGTTCCACAGTCAGTATAACAAGCATATTTACTGCATATACAGACTGATTTTACTATTGTGGGTTTAGTAACATTTTAAATCTGAGGCTTAACTGAGCTAGGAAAGGTTGTGTCTGGGTGGGGGTTCCTGCCTTTCTTTAGCTAGTGCCCATTCACCCAAAGGTAGCAAGTAGTCATGAATATCAAGTCCTGTGATGTATGAGTAGAAAAGAACAGTTTTAAGAATTAGCAATTCATCTTATTTCTGAAAGAAGCTTGTGCCACCATAGGAAGCAGCTTTCTATGGTGGCACACCAAGAACAGGAGGAGACAGGATGGTTGGCGGGGGACATCAGAACAGGAGGATTGGGGCTGTTCTGTGCAATTTCTTTGCACAGAGCATGTATGTCATGTGTTATTTAAAAAAATTGAATTTGCAATCACTAAGTTTGGTTGCCAAAGGTCTAATCTAATTTCAGACTTCAGCCACATGGCCATTCTAGGTCAATGTCGTCATGAGCATCATCACCTCTTTGTATATGTGCAGCTGTAGGAAGGAGAAGCTCAACACTGGCCCAGTAATACAGACAACTTTCACGTTCTGACTGGGCCCAAGTCTGTCCTAGGTAAAAGGGATGTGAACTCATATGACACAATTGTCTTTCTTGCCTTTAAAGCGGAGTTCTACCCAAAAATGAAACTTCCACTTTAAGTGTTGGCAACCCCCTGACAAGCCACATTTGGCATGTCATTTTTTTTGGGGAGGAGCGGGTACCGTTTTTACAGGCACCCAGCTGCAACTTCCACCCCTGGCTCCGGAAGGAAGATCCCCTTAACCCCCTCCCTCCCTGCAATCTTCTGGGACACGTCACAGGTCCTAGAAGATTGCCCGGCCATTCACAGCGCAGTACGCGCCCAGCTGTGAAGCCACAGCCAGGCGCCCACAGTTAGAATGCCGGCGCCTCGAAGAGTAGCGAGGCTTCCTGCACCCGTATTCCTGGACTGTGGGACAGGTGAGTGTTTAATTATTAAAAGTCAGCAGCTACACTTTTTGTAGCTGCTGACTTTTAAATGGGTGGAACTCCGCTTTAACTTTCTAATTCACCAAGCTTTTTTTTCAAATTCTTTATATGCATTGTGCACACAGCCATGTAACGCAAACAAATAAAAATGCTCCAAACGTCAGGGCAACTAAAAAAATGTGTGTATGTAAAATGGTAAAATGTTGTGTGTGAAATGTTTAACAGAACAAGTCCAATTGAATGCAATTAAACTGCCACAAGCTACAGTGTGACCTGGATAAATAACATTTTTCAGACAAGATAGTCGTTTAAAAAAAAAAAAATGAACCCATAGCGTGGACATTAGGAAGAAAAAAAACAAACTACAAATACCATGAAAATAACTCTTTATGGTGCATCTTTGTTAAATTGGAATTACTTTTTTTTTTTTATTTACCAAAATAATTTATAATATTAACATGCATTAGTGAATTGTGCACAGTTCTCTTTATTAGCAGTTGCACTGCTTGAGAAATTCCACCTTCACGGTGGAAAACAAACAAGAGCTACAATGCCAGCCTTTACAAACAGGTGCCATATATTAAAAGGCAAACTGATAGTAGTTTCATTGTAAAATAAATTCTGTATGATGCCTTCATTTCCTGTGAGCATATTGTACTGTAGGTTAAATATCAGGAATACCCTATGCCTCATCAGAAAAAGTTAATTGCCTTACAGAACTCTGATACTTTCCTGTTTAACTGCCCTAGCCTGCAGTGTGCCAGGCAGCAGTTTGTTAAAAAATTGTGCAGGATGCCTTCACTGTGCATATTCATTGCCATGCCCCAAAAAAATTACAGTGGAAGAAAGGTGTTACATACAGTGGGGCAAAAAAGTATTTAGTCAGCCACTAATTGTGCAAGTTCTCCCACTTAAAAAGATGAGAGAGTCCTGTAATTGTCATCATAGGTATACCTCAACTATGAGAGACAAAATGTGGAAACAAATCCAGACAATCACATTGTCTGATTTAGAAAGAATTTATTTGCAAATTATGGTGGAAAATAAGTATTTTGTCAATATCAAAAGTTCATCTCAATACTTTTTTGGCAATGACAGAGGTCAACCGTTTTCTGTAAGTCTTCAAAAGGTTGTCACACACTGTTGCTGGTATGTTGGCCCATTCCTCCATGCAGATCTCCTCTAGAGCAGTGATGTTTTGGGGCTGTCGCTGGGCAACACAGACTTTCAACTCCCTCCAAAGGTCTTCTATGGGGTTGAGATCTGGAGACTGGCTAGGCCACTCCAGGACCTTGAAATGCTTCTTACGAAGCCACTCCTTCGCTGCCCGGGCGGTGTGTTTGGGATCATTGTCATGCTGAAAGACCCAGCCACGTTTCATCTTCAATGCCCTTGCTGATGGGAGGTGGTTTGCACTCAAAATCTCACGATACATGGCCCCATTCATTCTTTCATGTACACGGATCAGTCGTCCTGTTCCCTTTGCAGAGAAACAGCCCCAAAGCATGATGTTGCCACCCCCATGCTTCACAGTAGGTATGGTGTTCTTTGGTTGCAACTCAGCATTCTCTCTCCTCCAAACACGAGTTGTATTTCTACCAAACAGTTCTACTTTGGTTTCATCTGACCATATGACATTCTCCCAATCCTCTTCTGGATCATCCAAATGCTCTCTAGCAAACCTCAAATGGGCCCGGACATGTACTGGCTTAAGCAGGGGCACACGTCTGGCACTGCAGGATCTGAGTCCCTGGCGGCGTAGTATGTTACTGATGGTAGCCTTTGTTACGTTGGTCCCAGCTCTCTGCAGGTCATTCACTAGGTCCCCCGTGTGGTTCTGGGATTTTTGCTCACCGTTCTTGTGATCATTTTGACCCCACGGGGTGAGATCTTGCGTGGAGCCCCAGATCGAGGGAGATTATCAGTGGTCTTGTAGGTCTTCCATTTTCTAATTATTGCTCCCACAGTTGATTTCTTCACACCAAGCTGCTTGCCGATTGCAGATTCAGTCTTTCAAGCCTGGTGCAGGTCTACAAATTTTGTTTCTGGTGTCCTTCGACAGCTCTTTGGTCTTCACCATAGTGGAGTTTGGAGTGTGACTGTTTGAGGTTGTGGACAGGTGTCTTTTATACTGATAACAAGTTCAAACAGGTGCCATTAATACAGGTAATGAGTGGAGGACAGAGGAGCCTCTTAAAGAAGAAGCTACAGGTCTGTGAGAGCCAGAAATCTTGCTTGTTTGAAGGTGACCAAATACTTATTTTCCACCATAATTTGCAAATAAATTCTTTCAAAAATCAGACAATGTGATTGTCTGGATTTGTTTCCACATTTTGTCTCTCATAGTTGAGGTATACCTATGATGACAATTACAGACCTCTCTCATCTTTTAAGTGGGAGAACTTGCACAATTGGTGGCTGACTAAATACTTTTTTGCCCCACTGTATCTTGATTCGTAAGTCAGTTCATTTTTTGATGAGGAAAGGACCTATACCTGTGTTTTTTTTATTTTTTATTTACACTTAGAAAAGGTTCTGAAATGCTAAGCACCAAAGGAGCCAGATATTGAAATTCTGGAGAAAGTTTTTGAAAAGGTAAGCACAAAACTAAAAGGCCTTCAGTCAGACTAGATTATTTTTGTACAAATGTGTTTTTATAGCTAAACAGAAAATCCAATACTCTCTCATGGCTTACTTGTAAGAATAAAGATGTGCCCCTTTCTGCAACTTCAGGATATTGGTAGTGGGAGATTTAATTCTAGATACAAACTGCACAACCACCTTGTAGCAAAATTTAGCATTGCTGAATAAACATAACATATTGTGGCTCTAATGTGTTGCTTCAATCCACCAACTATAAAAAAGTATCGACTTGCCATATTATAATAAGTCCTGGCCTGACATGCAATTTCCATGAAAATTTAAATTCCTTTACATTCACAGGCAAGCAAGACCATGAGCAACATGCTGCATCATCCAAGTTACCTGCCTAAATAATTTTAAAAGAACACACCTACAACTTAAAGTTTTGTGGCTGGCTGTTATTTACCAGAGATTACCAATCACAAAACAGTAAGAAGGTGAGACCTTCTGTCAAACGCAGAATGTCAAGGAAACCTAGACTAATATCATGACACAACTTAATTCAAAGAGAAATACAGTGGCAAACGTATATTTTAAAGCTGAAATCCAGGCCGACCTATATGAAATGCATATTTGGATATTTGATGCTTAGTTGAAATGCATATATTTCACAGAAAGAGAGATTTGTGTGTGTTATCTGTCAAAGTAATTTCTGCCTCTGTTCAGTCAGTCTTATGATTCAGACATTCCTGCCAGAAGGTATAATCAAGTTGGTCTCTTCTCCACTGCAGTTAAAGCAGAGTTCCACCCAAAAATAGACAGATAACTGTCTAATACAGGTAATTGCTCCCACTTCCGACAATAGATTGCGCAGAATGTGCGGCGATCTACGCCATGTCCAGCCCCTCCTCCGTACCCCTGTCTTCTGGGAGACACACAGGTCCCAGGAGACAGCAGGGACCAGTCCCGACGTGCAGCACGATTCGTGTATGCGCAGTACGGAACCACAAGGCTTCATTTCCTGATTCCCCTACTGAAGATGGCGGCGCCTGCACCCGGGAGCCGAGGGACAGGTCGGCTTTGGGTGAGGACATTGCGGGCGCCCTGGACAGGGAAGTGTCCTTATTTTAAAAGTCAGCAGCTGCAGTATTTGTAGCTGCTGACTTCTATTTTTTTTTTTGGCGGAACTACGCTTTAAGAGGTACAGATTGGTTATAAACCTGGCTCCTAGCCTGTTCTTTGGATTTTAATAAATATGTAACTGACATAAATGGTGTTTAATATTTTCCTGGAATTGAGCGTTAAACTATTCCTGAACCCTCATAGAAACCCAAGCATGCAGTAATGTAGAACAAAAATATCAGTTAGTAGAGTAAAGAAAAAAGTTCATATTAAATTTAAAGCCGCAAGGAAAATCTGTGTATTAGCAGTTTGATGGAAAAATTACCCTTATTTCTTTGAAAATGAGCACACCTAAACACATATGGTAATTGTAATTTTAAAACCTATGTTTAGTTATTTAAAACAAATCAGAATACAGTTCTGTACTTACTTTGACTGAACCCTGTCCCCTATGCTGGTGGCTGCTGTCTTAGTTGACATTCAAAGTCCTCTGCACGCTCCCTATACCCCTGCAGCAGTAATCTTTTGGTGCTGTGGAGACCATTTCAGACCCGGAAGGTTTCACCCCCTTCCGGACCAGAGCATTTTTTGCAATTTGGCACTGCGCTACTTTAACTGATAATTGCGTGTACCCAAACAAAACGTATGCCCTTTTTTTCCCCACAAATAGAGCTTTCTTTTGGTGGTATTTGATCACCTCTGCGGTTTTTATTTTTTGCGCTATAAACAAAAAAAGACCGACAATTTTGAAAAAAAAAAAAAACTATATTTTTTACTTTCTGCTAAAAAACCTATCCAATAAAAAATATAAAAAAATCTAATTTCTCCATCAATTTAGGCCAATATGTATTCTGCTACATGTTTTTGGTAAAAAAAATATCCCAATAAGAATATATTGATTGGTGTGCGCAAAACTACGAACTATGGGATATTTTTATTTGTACTAGTAATGGCGGTGATCAGCGATTTTTAGAAGGACTGCAACTTGCGGCAGACAAATCTTGTCTATTTAAGACATCCAGAGCTCCTCATCATTAAATTGTCAGAACTGGCACACTACGATCCTAAAATATCACAATACTTTTTAGGGGTAGCAGTTGGAGGTAGAGGTTGTTGGGTAAATATTTGCCTCTCAGATGCAATTGTACCTATACTAGCAACTTGAAGCAATTCTGCTAACGCACAATACAAAGTCAGATGAGGGTGTCTATAAGAGCAGTGGGGGCTGATCGGTAGACCAGGCTGCACTGCATACTCTTTTTGTCTCTGAGCAGCAAAGGCATGAAGCCATTCTTCTAGGAGTGGATCACCCATCTAAACATATGTTTTATGTAAAGTATAGTACATGGCAGAAGCTGTATGTGGCAGTTTTAGAATGTGAATGTGGTCTGTATCTAAGCAGGGCAACAGAACTGTCCAAGCAAAGCAAAAATGAATCTCGCTACAGATTTCTTACATAAAGGCATACAGAAAGACAAACTTGTCTTCATAATGTTAGTACAGTTTGTTTTCCAGCTTAGCACCAATAAAAAAAAAAGAAAACAGAAGTGTTTTTTTAAGTCTTCTGCAAAGAACATGTTGTGGGACATATTAGAAACATGGCACGTGGTACTTAAATTAAAAAAAAAATTATAAATACTTTTCCACTGTACAATTTTCACAATCCCTCCCAACCCCATCTGTATTCACATTTATTTTTTATTGCTTGTAATTTTTCTTTTTTATTATAAAAACATCAATCTGAATTATATTTAAGATCATAAAATATATATATATATTTATATATTTGTTCTTTTGTTCATTTTTTAAATATTTACAATTAATAGGGGCAGGTCTCTTCAATTTATGGTCATGAGGAGTCCGTACATGGTGAGGGTGGAGGTGGGTAGAGGTGAAAATAGCTTCTTTCTGTGGTTGGGGATGGAGGACAGCTTTCTTCGGCTGACATGTACTGACTCCGCGGAGTCGGAGGAGGAGGGTACGGATCTGAATCAGAATTTAAGTCCATATAGTATTTATTAGATTTCCATCGGCTCGTAGTGTAGTCACTGTCACATACATCTGTACTGCACGGTGTCGTGGGAGGAACAATGCCTCGTATAAGGTAGGGCCTGCAACCAGACAGAAACATGTTCAGTCAAAAATACATCTGTTACATCCAAGTCTATAAGAACAGTGGTTGATTTAATCACATAAGCAAACAATGGGTACTGCCAATACAGTTACTAAAATCTAGAACATAAATATGCAACTATGGCTAGAACCTCTAAAACTCTTGGTACCGCCAAATTTGGGGAACTGTAATGGAACATATGGCTTAATACACTGCCATAGTACTGCAGTGACCACCTTAGTTAATAATACAGCTCTTAGGATCACCATTAAATGACAGACTTCCTAAATATCATAATCAGAATTTAGCTTATCTGATTGAAACCACAAAAACTTATCAAACACAGACCCTTGGGGCATGAGCTGTGAACAGATTATTCCGCTGTGGAAAAAGAACAATCCCTGATCAACTGACCAGGGATTTCCACAATGTAAAAAAGCAAGTTGACCTGGATTGGTTAGAGTTATTAGAGCACCACATCCCAATTTAGGTTAGGAGAAATAAGCAATAAACATCACGAGAGGAGACTTTCAAGATGCTAGAATAACATATAAAATCTATTTGGTGAAATGTGGATGTAACAAAAAAATATTAAAAAACAGATAAACATTAAAGTGGATCACAAATGATAAACCTTCATAAATGTAACCTCAAAATATAACTGCTACAAATAATTGTAAGATGCTGTATCACCAAGCATTCACAAAATTATACATTTTATAAAGATGTGGTGTATACACTAATGTGTTTAACCACTTCAATACCAGGCACTTAGACAACTTCCCGCCCAGGCCAATTTTCAGCTTTCAGCGCTGTCGCAATTTGAATGACAATTGCGCGGTCATGCAACACTGTACCCAAACAAATTTTTTATCATTTTGTTCCCACAAATAGAGCTTTCTTTTGGTGGTATTTGATCACCTCTGCGGTTTTTATTTTTTGCGCAACAAATAAAAAAAGACCGAAAATTTTGAAAAAAAAAAAAGTTTTTCTTTGTTTCTATTAAAAATATTTGTAAATAAGTACGTTTTCTTCTTCAATGACGGGCACTGATATGGCTGCACTGACGGGCACTGATACGGCAGCACTGATGGGCACCGATGAGGTGGTACCAATGAGGTGGCACTGACGGGCACTGATAGGTGGCACTGGTATGCGGCACTGATGGGCACTCATAGATGGCACCGATGGGCACTCATAGGCGGCACTGATGGGCACTTGTAGGTGGCATTGATGGGCACTCGTAGGTGGCATTGATGGGTACTTATGGGTGGCACTGATAGTTGGCACAGATGGGCACTGATAGGTGGGCACGGATGGGCACTGACAGGTGGCACCGATGGACACTGATGGGTGGCACTGATGACACTGATTATTTGCACTGATGCCCCTAAGGGTGGCATTGCTGGGCATCACTGCAACATAATGGTGCCAATCAGTGCCCATTTGTGGGCACCGATTGGCACAGATTGGGTACTGACTGGGCACATGTGGATGGCCATGGGGTACATACCTGGCCATCCACATGTTGCCCCTTCCCTGGTGGTCCTAGTGGCGATCCCTGGTGGTCCAGTGTGGTGATCTGAGGGGGGGGATGCGCTGATAAACAATCAGCACAGACCCCCCCCTGCCAGGAGAGCCGCCGATCGGCTCTCCTCTATTTGCGTCTGTCAGACGCGAGTGAGGAGGAGCCGATCAACGGCTCTTCCTATTGACATCGTGATCAGCCGTGATTGAACACGGCTGATCACGTGGTAAAGAGCCTCCGCCGGAGGCTCTTTACCAAGATCGGTGTGTCAGAATGACACACCGATCCACCGATCGCCGCGATGCGCACCCCCCGCGGCGGCATGTTATCCTGCTGGACGTCATATGACGCCCAGTCAGGATAACTGAACCACCGCCCGGCCGTCATCTGCTATGGGCCGGACGGGAAGTGGTTAAATTATTTTTTAGCATTATCTGTTTTTAATATTTTTTTTTGTGATAAAAATGTTTTAAGCTATTTGGTGATCTGTAGATGAATGTTATTCTAGCACTTTGAAAGTCCACTCTCACATTGTTTATTGTTGGTTTCCACAATGCAATTGGGAATAATCCTTTCAAGTCTTGCACCGAAGCTCAGTGCCTGTTAAGTTGTGGTTTAATCACATATTGCAGCCTATCCGTGCTAAATGCGGTAATTGCATTAGTTGTCCTTTTTCAGGATTTTTTTCCCCAGTTATCTTCACCTTGTGATTGCACCAGTAGCACGCTTCCGGTCTTATGGTGTCTCCACTCTGGATGCAGTAGCAACGGGGACACCGTTGGACAGCAGCATTGTCTTTCTCCCAATTTTCGAATTGGAAAAATGTGAAAATCTTAGAGAAAGTTTTGTGAAAACCTTTATAAATTGGTGTAATATGTCTTACCTATAAGATCCAGTAGTGGAAGGACTATTTGAAGAGTAAAATACTTCAGTATTGTACAATGACCGATCTGTAGCTGGTGATGGAGGTGGATTCAAGATCTGTAAAAATAAAAAAGTAATTATTCTATTTATTACAATGAGCAATGTAATAAAGAAAAAAAAAGAAAATTGCTGCCTGTGGGGACCAGCTAAATACCAGTACTAATTTCTCTGATGAAAATTAGATTACAGTTTTAGAAGCAATACCTTAGGTTTTCTTTATCCCTGCTTTGATGACCATGAAAGGAACATCACACTTAACTTGCTTAAACTAGGCTTGCATTTGTTCATAAAAGTCTTCTCATAAGTCATCTTAAGTGAAACAATTTAATAGGGTTACACCTATACCACTTTTTTAAGACCAAGTACCGATACTTTTTTTAGCAGGTACCGATACTTTTAATGTCATGTGATAGTGGCACTAATATGCAGCACTGATGCGCACTGATAGATGGCACTGATGAGGCATGGCCTGTATCAGCAGTTTTTATATATATATATATATATATATATATATATATATATAAACAGACCCCTGACATCTCCCCCTTGAGACCGAAAAAGGGACTGAGGGACAGAGATTCCCCAGTCCCTTTCTCTGCAGTCTCAGCTGCACTGAAGATGAATGGACAGGAGACAGGAGCTCCTGTTCATTCATAAACTGAAGCAATGTAAACACAATCCAAGATCAGCTACAGGCATTTCAGGGGAAGTGACATCTAAATGGCATTGTCTAGGTTGGATTCCAGCTCCAAGTAAGTCACTGCACATTAAAGAATGTTGTTCTTGCAGCTAAATATTGGTATCCCTCTCGACCTCAAGAAGGCTAAAATTAGCACCAATGTTTTGGTGAACACTCGTGGAACCATCGATAACCTCAATATCGATGGATGCCAGAAAGTCCCTGCTGTAGGGACGCCATAACTGAATTGTCGACTCCATCTTAAGCTTGCAGATCTTAACAAAAAATGTAACACTTTGAGATCCTAGACAGGCCCATACTCCACTTATTTGGTCACCATAAAGAGGTTTGAGTAGAATCATTTTAATCTTTCGGCAGGGGGAACTGGAATTACCAGCCCCTGGGCCAGGAGTCTGAATGTAAATCTATCAAAGACCAGGGCATACACTGTAGGTGAATAATTTCTGTGGGGGCGAGTGAAACTTGATTTGGGCATTCTGTACATGTAGATTGTTTGCAGGAACAGACTCCATATGTTCACTGCTGCCAGGCATAGACATGTGATGATACAATGCATGTTTAACCACTTGCTTACTGGGCACTTAAACCCCCCTCCTGCCCAGACCAATTTTGAGCTATCAGCACTGTCGCACTTTGAATGACAATTGCGCGGTCATACAACACTGTACCCAAATGAAATTTTTATCATTTTTTTCCCACAAATAGAGCTTTCTTTTGGTGGTATTTAATCACAGCTGGGGTTTTTATTTTTTGCTAAACAACCAAAAAAACATGGAAATTTTTGAAAAAAAAAAAAATCATGTTTAATAGTTTGTTATAAAATTTTGCAAACAGGTAATTTTTCTCCTTCATTGATATGCGCTGATGAGGCGGCACTGGTGGGCACTGATAGGCTGCACTGATGGGCACAGATAGGCACATATAAGGCAGCACTGATAGGCACAGTTAAGGCGGCACTGATAGGCACAGATAAGGCGGCACTGATGGGGACAGATAAGGCGGTACTGATGGGCACAGATAAGGCGGCACTGATGGCCACAGATGGGCGGCAGGGATGGGTGGCACGGATGGTTGGCACAGATGGTTGGCACAGATGGGTGGCACTGATGGGTGGCACGGATGGGTGGCACGGATGGGTGGCACGGATAGGTACCACTGATGGGGGGGCACTGATGGGCGGCACTGATGGGTGGCACTGATGGGTGGCACTGATGGGCGGCACTGATGGGCACAGTTAAGGCGGCACTGATAGGCACAGATAAGGCGGCACTGATGGGGACAGATAAGGCGGTACTGATGGGCACAGATAAGGCGGCACTGATGGCCACAGATGGGCGGCAGGGATGGGTGGCACGGATGGTTGGCACAGATGGTTGGCACAGATGGGTGGCACTGATGGGTGGCACGGATGGGTGGCACGGATGGGTGGCACGGATAGGTACCACTGATGGGGGGGCACTGATGGGCGGCACTGATGGGTGGCACTGGTAGGTGACACTGATGGGCACAGATAGGTTGCACTGATGTGGGTGCTGATGGGTTGCACTGATGTGGGTGCTGATGGGTGGCACTGATGTGGGTGCTGATGGGTGGCACTGTGGGCACTGATGGGTGGCACTGTGGGCACTGATGGGTGGCACTGTGGGCACTGATGGGTGGCGCTGATTGATGGCACTGTGGGCACTGATGGGTGACGCTGGTGGGCACTGGTAGGCAGCACTGCTGCCTATTGCCTTGTGTTAGATGATCGCCGTGATCGGGACTGATGTCCCGATCACGGCCGCCGGTGATCGGGTTTTTTTTTTTCCTCCTCGCGCTGTCAGCGCGAGGAGGAAAAATAGCCGATTACCGGCTCTGTTTACATCACATGATCAGCTGTCATTGGCTGACAGCTGATCATGTGGTAAGGGGTCGGGACCAACCCCTTACTCTGATCTGTGATCAGGCGAGTCTCATAGACTCGCTGATCACCGAGCGCGCCCTGCAGGGGGCGCGCAGGCCGCTCGTGCACGGGACGACGTCAATGGACGTAGTCCCGGCAATTTAGATCCGCGCTGTTGCCGTCATTTGGCAATGGCCCGGATCTAAAGCGGTTAAATGCATTTCCATTTTCTCATTTAGCTGTGATAGTACTAGTTATATTTTACATTGAATGATCTGATCATGATTTCACACAGCGCAAATCATGGAACTGAACTGTGGAAAGAAATGTGAAGGCCTTTTATCTGCTTCCATGTGCCACGAATAATATATCAAGAAGTATTTCTCATATAGCTCACACAGCCTTGGAATTCTCCAGCTGTCCTATTGGCCACTCCTGTGTTTAGATGTTGTTATCAGTATCACTGGGTAGCAAGCTGGCTCCTTTGCACAAGTGAAATATCACCTAGTTCCACATTATCACCCAAACAGCTGGCAAAAGTAGTACAGCGATGTAAGAAAAGTTGCACTTTTGCGGTGTATCAAGAAATCTGACAATAAAACAGGGCTGATGATGAGAGATTCAGCTGGCTTAAGAACTGGAGTGGATCAGGGTGATATAAAGCTGTCGGTCATGTGCGAATGTCACCAGAACCAGCTTTTTTTTATTTATTTCAATTCTTTTTATAGTTTAATAAAAACAACATTTCATCTCCTTTACCCCCATAGGAAACCAGACTAGCCACCCTAGGCAGGTTGACTGATATTTCCTATAGCAAAAGGTTGCAGATCCCACACTATTTTAATGTCAGAAGTTGGCTCATCTCTACAAATGAGGAGCCACGTCTGTGAAAACAAAGTATTAAATAAGTGACAACCATTAAATAAACTTTAAAAAGCGTGAAAGGTCAATACCCTATAAGCTTCACAGAAGTCAAAACAAGTGTAATTAGGAAGATTATAAATGAAAAAAAATCACAGAAATATTATTGCTGTATTCTAGGGATTTGGCCACTATGTAGAATGTGCTGGATTACAAGGGGGTTAAGACCAGGGTGCTTGCCACCTCATGGACTTATCTCTTTAGTAAACCATTTGTTTTTTTAACTGAGCACCGGGAACATAGGAAGTGCTATACTTCTAGTGCTCTGAGACTATCTGGTCTCAGCTACTGCAGCTACAGAAATGCATGCAGCCACTGTGCCCACTCCTTCCCTTCCTCCTGCCCAATCACAGAGCACAAATACTTCTGTGAATAAACAACAGAAGGGGACAGGCATAGCCGACTCTGGAGGGAGTTTGCATGAGTGCCCCCATAGCAAGTGGCTTGCTATGGTGGGCACTTGGCGGGGGGGAGGAGCACAGGCAGAGTACCGCAGAAACCATTCCACTGAGCAGGTAAGTGTAACATGTTTATTATTTTTATTAAATAAAATGTAATCCTTTAAAAATCAAAGTCTCCTTAACCCCCAACTATCTCTTCCTTCTACAGCCTATAAAAACACGTACACTATTAAGTGGTTTCACTTTATATACGCTAGTTTATATAAGAATGAATGCTAGCACCTTAAATAAATAATATATTAAATTGTCAGACAAAAAATACAATTATCAGGAACATTTTATGCCATTAGAAAACATTACCTAACTGAATAATGCAATTATGAAAGTAGTATACCCACTACCCATATGTGTTCGAGGGAAACTTAGAGTTTGCATAATATAAACTTTATTGAAATGTTATTTAAAATATTGAGCAAAGAAAATAAACAACTTATAAGTGTTAATCCAGCTTTCAGATAACATTTCTAACATGTTTACAGTTATCTACATTAAACAAGATCAAGTCTAATGGAACAATATTGTTTAAAAATGTGAAAAAGTTAGAAAAAATTAGAAACTTCCCTCCCCCCCACCCTTTGGTGGGGGCAGGGCTTGGCCTCCTGCTCATCGGCTTCATGCTTCGACGCCGCATACAGCGGTGTCATCAACGTTGGCTTAATGTCTTTTTTCCATCCTTAGCCACACACGGGATGGGTAAAGACCCACTGCTGATGGCTCCTCCACGTGCAGCTGGGAATCCCCTCCCTACCTCTCTTGTGCAGATTGGCCAATCAGGCATGACATTGATGGGGCCCCTCCCTGGGAATGGGAGTATATAGTAGCCTTGGAGCAGCAGATGGTTCATTTGCTTGACTTAATCACAAGGAAGCACACACTGATCCCACACACAGGTTACCCTCTTCACTGCGGGATCAGCCACCCTCTTTTGGTATGTTTTTTTCTTCCCTCTACTTGGTTTTATTTCACATACACCCCCTCATGTAGTCCCCTTGTGGGAACACATAGACATTTTGCCACACTATCTTTACACTTTTACACATTTAATGAATCCCTTTTTGACTAATTTTTTCTAGGAACACTATGCACTTTTCGTGCACACATAGTCTACTGGATCATACTGTGACCACTGTGTTTGGCTCTGGGCGCTGTTCTCCGTCCTTGGAGGGTTCCCCCGTCTCAACCCCGGGGGAGACATCATGCCTGTTACCCCCATCTTCCTTGGCGGATGCCAGACCTGGCCTTGAGGCTGTGTAGTAAGTATCCTAATCTATCTCCACCTTGTTGAGATATAATCCCTCTGTCCTCCCTTATTCTAAGGGCATTATCATTAACCCCTGTTCATTTCCTTCCCAGTATATTACTTCACAACACTCCCGATGAATGGCTGTGACGCCAGGAAACGCGTTGAGTGCCACTAGATGCCAACAGTTACTTGTCTCTATTACATATGTTTTTCAATCGATTTATTATACCATGTATATTTGCCATGTCTATTTTTTATCTGTATTGCATGCTATGAGCAGCATATTTAGTGTAAGTCTTGTGACTACCTATCGATAGGTAGGTACTACTATTTGATACAAAATATCTGATATGTATTCTAGATTGTAATAAATAAATCATGTACTGTAACTTCATTTCTATGTTGTTATTTTCTCCTGACATGGCGTTCCCTCATTTAAAGTCCCACAAACTCTTCCTTTCTACCTTGTTATAAAGCTATTCAGACTTTTACAACAGTGCCTGCAATAAAGGGTATCACTGGTGGTTATGCCTAAGGCCTCATAGGCTGAAACGCGTCAACTGATTTTACCTGCGTTTATACACTCTGGCTTTTCAATAAAATGAAGATTGTTTAGGAGCAACAACTGTATGCGGATCATCCTTCCAACATAACTTTACTCCAGCAACTGTGGATAAGGAACCCGGGAGCTCTGTCATCAATGTGTTGTATGGGTAGTAGCACTGATTTTTCTGTTTGCATATCTGTACACTCTCCCACCATGACACAGACAACTCAGCCTACACAGTATAAAAGAGTAATACACTCCTACTACATAATAAGAGCTGAGCTATATTGTCAAGGCTCAGATATGTTCATCAATTGCATGATAAAGTGAAGAAGCAGGCCCACGCTATTATTCTTTTGAATTTATGAGCATAAAATCTCAGAAACACGGGGAGCACATAATTACGTGCACTTCTGAGCTTGCTTTAGGTATATATTATATGACCATTAAAAAGTGCTTCATGCAGTCATTCTAATGAAAAACAATGAATTGCAAAATGTGAACAAAAAGTTTTGCTATGCGCATTATATAGTATGCTTACATATCCAGACATGCTTACAGAAAGTCTATAGGCCAGTCAACATCTCACCTGAGGATAGAGCGTAGCCTTAGTACTGGATGAGCTACTGGAAGAGGCCCCGGTCACATGATTCCGGTCATATAAAGGAGCACTGCTGCTTCCGCCTCCTATGATACTCATAGAGCTGATCATTTGCTTTCCACATGGTATACCTAGAAAGATGACAAGTATGTCACAGATTTCACAGTACGAAAATTAAAAAATGGTACTCTGATGTAGACTTGCAACTATTTATTGTGTGTCAAATCAATGCAAGAAAGACAGGAGAACATCTCTCAAATACGCTTCACACTTAATAGTGCTTAGTCAGAGTCACAGATTTGCCTTTCTTCCTCTCTTTTTTTTTTTTTTTTTTTACCAGGTATCAATTTGCACTAACTAGTTGCACATGACACTTGAGCTGTACAACATGCTTTGTTTTCTGCACATATACAGATATAACAGTTTAGAAATATAAAATTATAAGAATATAAAAAAATCATTTATTGTGTTCCATATTATTATTCCACGGAGATCGATATTAGTAAAGCATCTTATGAAATGAATGTATATTTAATTTTATGACCTTTAATTTTAGAATTAAAATGGCCAAGAATGCTTCAAGTAATTTAGGTCTATGCGGTAGTATGACATTTAGAGAGGCACTTTCAATGTTTTCATGTTTTTGCCTATAAGCCAAACCATCTACAAAATTCTGCACAATTCCATTAGCTGCATGCCGAGCTAACAGACAGTTCATACCATGAATTGCACAGGAACGCGCTGTGTATTCCTATGCTATTCGCATGCAATCCAGGTGCAGTGCAATTTCAGCCTATTCATTTGCGCTGGACCACACCAAATATAGTGCATGCACTACTTTAATGCAGAACTTCAGTCATTTTTCATCTTTCCATCTATTAAATCTTCTGCCCTTGTTGTTTTAACCTTGGATAGTAAAACATTTTTTTCTGCCAGTAAATACCTTATACAGCCCACTTCCTAGTCTTAGTCCCACCACTTAGTCTTCTCTAAGAACAGGAGAAAAGGCTCTTATGCCGCGTACACACGAGCGGACTTTACGGCGGACTTTGCCCGGCGGACTGGATTTCGTCGGACAATTCGATGTGTGTGGGCTCCAGCGGACTTTGTTTTCTCAAAAGTTGGACGGAATTAGATTTGAAACTTGTTTAAAATGTATCCGTTGAAATCGAGTCCGGTCGAAAAGTCCGCCGTCTGTATGCTAGTTCGACGGACAAAAAGCCACGCTAGGGCAGCTATTGGCTACTGGCTATGAACTTCCTTGTTTTAGTCCGGTCGTACGTCATCACGTACGAATTCGACGGACTTTGGTGAATTGTGTGTAGGCAAGTCCGTTCATTCAGAAAGTCCGTCGGAAAGTACGTCGAAAAGTCCGCCGGGCAAAGTCTGCCGTAAAGTCCGCTCGTGTGTACGCGGCATAACATTAACTGATCTGCCCATTCCTTTGCCTAAACATACAGCCAACTTTATGGGCAAAGAAGACAGGGGGTACTAAAGTTATATATATATATTTGTTTTTACATAAAAGTGTGATATCTGTAGTGTTAATGAACAGATACTATTTTATATCAGTAAATAAACGTGCAGTAAATAGTTACCTCATTTTTGGTGAAACAAGGCAGCATTATACAGACAAAAGGAAAGGGTGTAATTTAAAGGAAAAACAGAAATTAATATTTTTTGTATGTGAAACCAAGGCCCGGGAAACGCTTCAAGCTTAGCAGAGTAATCCATAGGACTCAATGCTTTAAATTTTATTGGATCATGTTTCAGCTGATACTATATTTCTGCTTTCCAGCTGCCATGACATATTTGTTTAAGAACTACACAAGTCATATCCCTCGGGGGACACATAATTACTATAGTTCTTACCCGGATTTGCTTGTTAGCCACAAAAGACCTGTTTAATTAATTACCCCCCCCCCCCCCCCCCCATTGGGAGAATGCAATCGAAGGGGCAGCACTAACTGCTAGCAGCAAATGCTTCACACAAAGAAACAGCCATACTGGGGTTGATTTACAAGACAGTGCAAAATCTGGTGCAACTCTGCATAGAAACCACTGCGTCGCAGTGATGTGTGCATTACAGAAACATGGTGGTGCCTTAAGGTTTCATTTTTCTTCACATGTATTTGTTTCCCATTATCATGAAAAATACAGTATTACCTGTGTATGCTCCAGGCTGAGAACTTCTAGTTCTCATGAAGTTGAGTGGGACATGAGAAGTTCCACTGATATATTCATGTGGAAAAGGTCCATTTGGCCCAGTGCATCGTTGACATACAACTCGCTGGCACACAAAATATACCCCACCAAATACAAAAACGGACAGAATAATGCCAATCACTGGTAATATGGCACTAGTATGAGAAGGTGTCTCTTCTGATGAGGACTTGCTCATTTCTGCAATAAAAAATAACACATTGCTAGTACTATTAAACTAAATATAGTTATTTCAAAGATATTTTATATATACACAAGTAAATGGGAACATTTGCTGCAAATTATCTTATTAGTGTGCATGACAGTGTTTTTAAAACAACCCATGTACATTTCATACAATAAAAAAGTAATGAAAAGCAAGCATGTAAAATTGTAAAAACCACACACAAAAAAAAGTTTAAAGCAGATTTGTGTTTTGCCCATCCAAATTAAAAAAAAAAAAAAAATCGCTTTTAACCTTCAAACTCTGCCCAGTATATAATTTCCATTCCTTCTTTCCTTGCTGCTCCAACTGAAGCAAATACTAGTACTTCTGGGAATGGAGGAGCATGTAACAAGCTCCATGTGACAGAGCTGGGCCAATTCAGCTCAGTCATATGGAAAACGCACAGATAGAACTCGTAGCTCACATGTCTCCTTCATTTCCAGCAGCTGAATGGATGCTGGGGGAACAAAAAAAAGTTAAAGGTTAACGTAACCTTTTGCACCATGGTAAACTCATATTTGGATGTAACACTGTGCAAATGGGATTCCTCCCCCACCCCAAAACAGTTGTCACTTTTGAAAATCAGCACACCAGTCACTCTCAGAGATTTGTGAATGAACGAACTACAATACCATGAAATACAAGACCTGTAGTTCTAAACCACCACACTTGTAGTCCGCTGGCACTTCCTCCAGTTCTCCAAATGAAAATCTGCACCTCTGTATGGACAAAGAGCTAGAGGAAGAGTCTACATGAGCCTGCCATTGCACCCTCAATCCACTGATCGTGGGTAAAATGCTTTGCAGGCTCCTTTGTAAAAAGTAGACTCAGCCTTTAAGGCTACTTTCACACTGAGGCGTTACAAAACCGTGGTAAAAACGATGAGTGTTATCACCGCTTTTCTACCGCATTAGCGGTAAAAATAGCGCTGACGCCCATGCGTTTAATCGCGTTTTTTAAGCGTTGGCGTCAGCAAACCTGGCCATGTGATCATGTGACCATGCGGTCATGTGACATTCCTCACAGTTTCTGGGCGGTTTTAAAGTGGTATTACCGCGGTTTTACAGCATTTCCCATTCATTTCAATTGGGATAGATGTTTTTACAGCGCTATTTTATGCGCCCCAAAGATGCTCCAAAAAACTGTTTGCAGGATTTTTTCCAACGCACAGCCAGCACAACGCCTCAGTGTGAAAGGTTACACTGAGATACATGGGGGGCGTTTTTCATGCGGTATTTAGGCGGTAATTTTAGCGCTAAAACGCCTGAAAAACACCTCAGTGTGAAAGGGGCCTAAGTATCTGCTGCTGGGGAGAGTAAGTTAAAATGAACCCATAGCTTGACATTGCAATAGCAGAGGCCTATAGTGCAAAGTAAAGTACAAAGGCCTGTGTAAGGTGCCTGAATGATATTCTGGTAAACACTTACCGCACATGATCTCATTAGAGTTGTCACTGCATTCTAAGAAGGTGTCACACTGCTGTTTGCTCAAAACACACTGGCCATTGTCACAACGGTATTGATTTGGAAGACAAATTGCTGCAGTATAAGAAAAAACATAATTTACAAATGCATGATCTGACAACTTGTTTACCATTATTTGGACAATGCACGTGAAATCCTGGATACTGACAGTACCCACATCATCAGTACTCCTCTCAAGAATTCTCAGCCCTGATGCACATAGTGGGATGACTCTTGGGAGGAGTTTTGCAAATACAAAATGCTTTGATAGGTGGATGTCAGTGTGCAAGAGTGGGCGTTCCAGGCAATCTGCCTTTCCATGTAGACTGCCCTAGGTAATGCTCACATATTATGCTGAGCCTAAATAACATGGATGGAGGAATCTCCCCTGCTGGCTACTGTAGTCTGACAGCTGCGCCTGCCTGAATACCCTGACTGTTACTGCATCTGACTGGATGCTTTCACTGTTTGCATAACAGTTTTCGACTTGTCTCCTTCAACCAAATTTATTGAAAAATGTACTTTTGTTAAGCTGAAATTGGCCTAAATTGGTGCCGTCTAAGTTAGGTTTAATAGAATATAAAATATGTGAGACATGGGGATGGTGCTGCGCTAATCCTACAATAAATTATACTATCTAGGTGTACTGGGTATCAACTCTTGTCTTTACTGAGGTATAGGATGGTGATCTAAACCATGATGGGGAATATAGCACTATGTGGACGTGCAGGCAGTATGTGCATAATAGAAAAAAATATTAATAAATAAAGGGACAGGCACTGCCCACTGTCAGCAGTGTATGAGCTCACTGCTCGTCTGGATACACTGTACCTTTCGTTTTTTTCTGTGTGAGTACCCTGTATGCTGCTAATGTTGAATAAAGTCTGATACATGCTAGAAATACTACACTATATGGTATCTTCATCTCTCCATTTACTATGATGCTCCCCATGGATCTGAGTTCTGATAAATGACAGTCCATTACCTAGGACCCCCTACACAGGAGACACCACAAATGCTGTCTGCTCTATGCTGTAACCTCAGTATAGTGAGGTAAGGGGCCATTATCTACCACTAGAGCAGTGGTTCTCAACCTTACTAGCGCCGTGACCCCTTGATAAAATTTCTCAAGTTGTGGGGACCCCTAACGGTAAAATTATTTTCATAGCGTGGGTTGTCAACACCCAAGGCAAGGCAAGTAATTTGCGTCCCTAACCCACGGATATTTAGCGCTCCCTGAGTGCCTTCCACTTAGGATGTACCACTCTTTCTTTTTGTTCTCCTTTCTTTCCCTTTTATCTCTCTCTATCCTAATTTCTTGTTTTTTTTTCCCCCCATCCCTCTCTCGCCGTCTTTTTTGTTCTTTCTCTCTCTTTCTTTGTTCCTCCCCCTATTTTCCTCTCCATTCCATGTATTCTCTATTTTTATTTCTTTCTCTTACTCCTTGGTGGGGGGGAAAGGGATGAGTGGCAGTGTTGGTGGGGGGTGGGATCAGTGGCAGTGCTGGGGGGGGGGACGGTTAGGCCATGTTAGGTGCTCTTGATCAAAGTCATCTGCTGATCTGAGAACTGTAGTGGGGACTTTTAATGGCAACAATAATCACAAGTAGTGTTACTCACTGTGCCTCCGACTTTGTGGTGTCTCGCAGCAGTGACATCTATGCCGAAATCAGGAGATAGGTTCTCCTTCAGCCCCTCCCACTTCACATTCCTCACCAGTCAGCTGACCTCTAGTCACTTCCCCCCAGCCATGCTCTGAACTGAATGGGCGGCTGTGAAGAGGATGAGTGGGCAACCACAGGCTACAGGGACAGCCGTTCTGGGCGGCGGCAAAAAGGCTGGGAGAGCAGTGCAGGCTTCAGGAACAGCCAAAGATTCGGTGACCCCTGGCAAATCGTCATTCGACCCCCGAGGGGGTCCCGACCCCCAGGTTGAGAACCACTGCACTAGAGGATTGTTGCATGGAGGAGATCCTGCTGCACACTTCACATTCACCACTCTTCTGAACAAATTATTTTTAAACTCAGCTGCTATCTACACAACTTAATTGTCTGTTATCACTAAGGAAGCATTGAAGCTGTTTTTTGTTGCACTAAGTCACCTTTATTGGATTGTATTATTTCAAGTTTGAGCACCCCCTGTTGGCGCTGGACACTATATTGCATGATGCACAACTATGAAGATCACTCTGGACATTCAATGTAACATTGTATCATTTGGCAATTTTTGCTTTTATGTTATTGAGTTTTTAGCCATCTATTTATTTATATGAATCATGGTTCATTGAACTATAATAATTTCCGGGCCATTATCTACCACTAGAGGATTGTTGCATGGAGGAGATCCTGCTGCACACTTCACATTCACCACTCTTCTGAACAAATGATTTTTAAACTCAGCTGCTATCCACGTGACTTAATTATCTGGTATCACTAAGGAAGCATTGAAGCTGTTTTTTGTTGCACTGAGTCACCTTTATTGGATTGTATTATTTTAAGTTTGAGCACCCCCTGCTGGACACTATATTGCATGATGCACAACTATGAAGATCACTTTGGACATTCAATGTAACATTGTATCATTTAGCAATTTTTGCTTTTATGTTATTTAGTTTTTAGCCATCTATTTATTTATATGAATCATGGTTCACTGAACTATAATAATTTCCGGATATTAATTCACAGCACTTTGTACTGGCATTTAATGTCTCAGCAGCAATCACTATCTTATTGAAAAAGAATATTTTATTATTTTTCAATTTTTTTAATTTTATTGTAGATTTCACCATGGTTTTATTTTTATTTAAGCTGAGAGATACATATGTATAGTTTTTTTGGTGGGCTCCACCCTTTATTTATTAATATTTTTTTCTATTATGCACATACTGCCTGCACGTCCACATAGTGCTATATTCCCCATGGTGGTTTAGATCACCATCCTATACCTCAGTAAAGACAAGAGTTGATTCCCAGTACACCTAGATAGTATAATTTATTGTAGGATTAGCGCAGCACCATCCCCATTTGTCAGTTGTTAGTCACACCAGGGTTTAAGGCTGGACCCCATTCGGTGCAAGCTGCTTTTCCCTATCTAAAACCACCTATAACACCACTGCTTGGTAGCGTAGGAATAATACTCCCTATATTGATAGAATATAAAATATGCCGCACTGTTTACACAGCCACGGAGACACCTTGGAGTGGAAGGATATTTATGGTGTTGGATTCTTATCTTGATTTGGAGTTTTATTTGGACCTCTATTCATTCTTTTGCACTGTTGTTTATACAGCATGCTTTTTTACACTATACTTGTTTATTATATTAATTCATAATGTTTGATGTTATTTGATGTATGAGTCATTGTCTTTTAAGCGTGGCATATTTTTTATTCTATTGATTACTGTGTGTTTTTATCCTGCACTTTGATACAGCTCTTTTATCATGTTGGTTTCTGTTACCTTTTTTGCAGTATATATATATTTTTTTTTAATGAGATAGATTTCAGTCTGGAGAGGAAAGGGCATAGAAAGGATCCTCCAGCCATGAAATGAGTCGGGCTCTATCTGACTTGATGCAACTTCTATTGTACACTGTGAGGTGCACTGTGCAGTCTAATCATGGTACACACAGGAGAGATGCTTGTATGACTATGCAAGACTGAAGGGCTTACTAACCTTACCAATTTGCAGACGGCCAACCTAGAGACAGTGTCAACTTGTACAATTTACTTGCTACCAAAATGATTCGGGCCATTAATGAAAAAGTTTAACTTGTAGAGGAAGTAAAAATGGGCCTCACAAAACATCTAATCTGAGTCTAGTAGGACATTCTCGATATACCACAAAGGTAACCTTGAGCTTTCTATATGAATTTCTGTTTGAATGTAAAGCAAGCATATCATGTATGCAAAATTTGCTGAACACAGTATTTGCATACCTAGTATTTTGTGAGATCAGTGCTCAAGTATAGCGACAGTATTGGTTTCTGGTTAAAGAATATGACAATGGAATTCTCACTAAATCCACTTAACATCTTAATTTCCAATAGGAGGCTTGCCTGTGTTTAATAAGTGCATGGATTGCATCAGGCTAGTTCTCCATACAGAGTGATTTTGCAGCTAGTAGTTTCAGATTTATGTGAATTCCAGTATGTTCTACAGGCCATGAGAACAGGCTTAGAACTTTCACTCGATATTCACCAATCATAAAATAATACTACTACTGCACATTGCCTGCAGAACCATACATATTACATGAGATGAACAGCCAACCCTCTTCCTGTACTGGCAGTGCAACCAAACTCCAGGCCCTATCCCATACACCTGACAGATTTGCTCCTCACTGCTGTGAGAGCTTGCATTAACCTGCTATGGAAAAAATTCCATCACCAACCAAACCAATCTGGTAATCAAAAATAAATATTCTACTAATGAAAGATCTGACTTCCACCATTAAAAGCGCTGGCGACAAATGCAAGTTGACTTGGCTGCCCTGGCACTACTTCACAGACCTCCATCTGAAATAGATGTCACAGGCCTCAACGTCAACTCTTAATGGGCTAGCCCTCCCCACTTATCTCTAGGAGCCATTTGAGACCATAAAGGCTGCAATTCTTAAGACCTTGAAGCACCCTCCCACCGTTGCTGATCCTGCAGAGAACAACATCCCCCTTTCTCACATAGCTCATCTTCCGTTCTCACTATACATGAACCTGTCCCCTCTCTCTATACCAATTCTACCCCCCCCCCCCCCAAACACACCTTGTCCTCTCTCCTCTGCACTTTTCTCATCAGTCCTCATCAATCCCTAGACCCCTAAATGTGAAAGCAAAAAGCCACATCGTTTACCAGATTGAAACATTAACAGATGTTGCCCACTCACCCACCATTGCATCCACACATTATACCCAACAGTCAAGCCTTTTCATTTCTGTATCTGTGCAATGTTTAAATGAGCAATGTTTGCTTGTTCACATAATTCATGAACACTGTTACATCTCAGATTACTGTAATAACTTTGAAACTTTTTAGTCAGCACAGTAAAGGCTGGTTCACACTGGAACGTGGTTTGGGAAAGGAGCATTTCGTGCACTTTTCCCACGCTGACCTTGCGAGACGTGTTCGGGTGCCATTACCTGTTAATAGCGCCCAAATGCATCTCTGTATTGCAGTACCATGTACCTTGGTGTGGCGCAACATGGAAAAAGTGGTGCTTGCACTACTTTTTGTGCGTTCCTATGCATTTGGCAGCCCATTCAAATGGACAGGCTTTCAAAACCAGACTGCGAGGGAATGAGAGCCTTCCAGTGTGAACCAGCCCTAAGGACGGAAAAAATGATGTACATGTCGATTTGCTTGAGACCACAGACTAACAGTATAAAAGAACCACTCAAATCTCTTTCACAGTTCTGACTATAGTAAGTTGTGTAAGGGCCCATTCACAGAAGTCCACAGAGCATTCTGGGCTGTTTTCTCTGTGTCATTGCAGTTACCTGGATTTTTCCATGAGGAAATTTGCAGGTAATTGCACATAGTGTGAATAGGTCCTTAGGAAATTCTAACAATTACTGACTAATAACAGCTGCTGAAAGAGAAAGCATCTTCTTACATTCACAGTCCAGTTCATCAGACTTGTCTTGACAGTCATACTCTCCATTACACTTCTTTCGGGAATCAATACATTGCCCCTTTTCACATTGGAACTGTTTGGGAGAACACAATGGACAGTTCTCTTCATCACTCATGTCCTCACATTCGGAAAAGCCATCACAACGCCATGACAAGGGAATGCAGTCAATTTCACCAGTGGCACAGGTGAACTGTTCCGGAGAGCAAGTTGGAGGCTCTGAAAAACAAAGATCACATGGTCAGAGCTAATTGCCGTTTATTTAAAATGTCTGCAAAAATCAATGTTCTATAGCGCGCATATGTCATCTTAATACTGATGAGATTAAGCAAATATTTAAATGTTTGTGCTGTGCCCATTGTCACCTGACATTTCAAAAGTTTATCAAATTAAACCTTTTAGTATCCAACTAGGACTGAAGGCTCCAGCACTAAAATGCAAATACAAAATGGTGCTTGCACATATCTATAGAGGCATTATCCTGCAGCATGTGTGCTGTACCTGAGCATGTAGACCGGCAGTGTGCCGTAACTGGGTATGTGATCTGTCTATGAGCTGTACAGTTTAAGCCATAGTTCAGGGGCTTTGGCAATTGGGTTTTACCCAGACCTTTTACAAGACCATGTCCAAAATGATGTCACACTCCTGTTTTTTACTTCTAGTCTACACAGTAAGCTTGTATTTTGGGTATTATGAGGAGAACACAAAAACACGCACAAAAATAAAAAAGCAAAAACATCTTACAAATTTTACTTTTGAAAACACCCTTATGCACCTTCCACAGTCTACATCTGTTTTGATTAGCAGGGGATCTGTGAACAGATCCTCCTGCTGAATCGGTGTAGCGGTATAGATGTTACATAAGAAACCATATGTAACTACATTGTATTCAATAGTGCACAGCCGATACCATTTACATAAACAGAAGCTGCAAAACCACAACATCTCAACATGAAATGTACCGGTAAATGCTGTGTTAGTAACTGGGTCGCACAGCAGGAGATGAGCAGCGACTGCGGTCTGCAAAAGTCCTGTCCGGAGAGCACCACTTAGCTACGATATCATCCTATCAGCAGGACAGGGGGCAGGAGGAGCTGGAGATTTGGACAGAGAGTGGGAGTTTGTTCATATTAACAAGCAGGTAATCACCCTTTTGATAAAGGGGTAAATAGCTGTGGTTAATTTGCTAGGTCTCTGTGATTACAGTACACCTATAAGTAGAAATTTTTATAGGAGGCTATCAAGGTCCCAAAATGAGGACTGCAGCACCACTTCAAATATCTTTAAAAAAAAGCCACTCCAAGGATTTCATATCTTTTTGTAGTTGTGGAAAAGATAGTATAGCCCCATTAGCATGTTTCAATTTTGTTATCCCTGACTGCCACAAGAGAGCAGTCTGGTGGACCTTACAAGTGTAGCATATATGTGTCAACCCACAGGGTCTTAAGGCCTCATTCAAACAGGTACTGAGGCCTGTATACTGTGAATAGGCCGTATTTTGCAGTGTCTCTACCCCTCAGGTGCAGACACAGTTGCTTGTCCGAATGTGACACTCAAGTGGGTGCGAGTGAGCAGCCCAAACACACACATTAGAATGAGCAACCTTGTCCGTGCAGCTGTTGCAGCCTAAGAGGCTTTGGTGGGCTGCCTGCACACAGCACCTGGCGGCCAGAGATGCTGAAAAAAAGATCAGTTCGTGGTATACAGGTTTTATCGCCCAAGTGAACAGGGCATATTCATTATTGCCGGGTGGACGGTTTCAGCTAGACTGCCAAATCACAAAGTTAAATTGTGGAGAAATTAAAATTTTAGCAAGTGGGACTAGCTTGATGGGTAGCATTTCATTTGTACATAATAAAAGGTGATATTGTCTTGTGAGAAGTGTAATAGTAGATGAAGATTTTCTGCATTTAATTCACTCAAGTTGTCATAAAATTGGCAGCGATTGGAGCCTTCAAGTGTCTAAGCTTAAAATTTTGATTGAAGGGGCCTAATTATGACCAATTTATGCAGAGGCAAGAGTAAATTTCACTGCCAATAATGATGTACAGTGAGGGAAAAAAGTATTTGATGCCCTGTTGATTTTGTACCTTTGCCCACTGACAAACAAATGATCAGTTTATAATAATTTTAATGGTAGGTTTATTTTAACAGTGAAAAACAGAATAACAAAAATATCCAGAAAAACGCATTTCAAAAAACTTGATTTGCATTTTAATGAGTGAAATAAGTATTTGACCCCTTTGCAAAACTTGACTTCGTACTTGGTGGCAAAACCCTTGTTGGCAATCGCAGAGGTCAGACGTTTCTTGTAGTTCGCCACCAGGTTGCACACATCTCTGGAGGGATTTTGTCTTTTTTTTTTCTATGGGAATAAAGTCTGGAGACTGGCTAGGCCACTCCAGGACCTTAATATGCTTCTTCTTGAGCCATTCCTTTGTTGCCTTGGCCATGTGTTTTGGGTCATTGTCATGCTGGAATACCGACCCATTTTCAATGCCCTAACTGAGGGAAGGAAGTTCGCACCCAAGATTTGATGGTACATGGCCCTGTCCATTGTCCCTTTGATGCGGTGAAGTTGTCCTGTCCCCTTAGCAGAAAAACACCCCTGAAACAATGTTTCCACCTCCATGTTTGATGGTGGAGATGGTGTTCTTGGGGTCATAGGCATCATTCCTCCTCCTCCAAACACAGCGAGTTGAGTTGATGCCAAAGAGCTCGATTTTGGTCTCATTTGACCACAGCACTTTCACCCAGTTCTCCTGTGAATCATTCAGATGTTCATTAGCAAACTTTAGATGGGCCTGTACATGTGCTTTCTTGAGCACGGAGACCTTGCAAGCACTGCAGGATTTCAGTCCTTCCTAGTGTGTTACCAATTGTTATCTTGGTGACTATGGTCCCAGCTGCCTTGAGATCATTGACAAGATTCTCCCATGTAGTTCTGGGCTAATTCCTCACCATTCTTATGATCATTGAAACTCCAGGAGGTGAGATCTTGCATGGAGCCCCAGACCGAGGAAGATTGACAGTTATTTTGTGTTTCTTCCATTTGCGAATAATTGCACCAACTGTTGTCACCCTCTCACCAAGGTGCTTAGCGGTGGTCTTGTAGCCCATTCCAGCCTTGTGTAGGTCTACAAATTTGCCCCTGACATCCTTGGGCAGTCCTTTGATCTTGGCCATGATGGGGAGATTGGAATCTGATTGATTGCTTCTGTGGACAGGTGTCTTTTATACAGGTAACAAGCTGAGATTAGGAGCACTCCCTTTAACTACTTGCTGCCCGCCCACCGTAAAATGACGGAGGGGCAGTGCGGCTCTCGTTCTGGGACGATGTCATATGACGTCGTCCCTGAATGGCTGGTCTTGTGTGCCCGGGATGTCGCGCAGCGCGACGGCTGCGCCGTGTTGCTAGGACACAGTGCGACCTCGATCTCTGTAAAGAACCGTGGCGGTGGCTCTTTAACCATGAGATTGGCTGTGTCCAATCAAAGTCGGTCACATGTAAACACGGAGATGCCTATAATCGGCGCTCCTCGCCTCACACTGACAGAGTGTGTGGCGACTAGAGCCGATCAGTGGCTTCTCCTCTCAGAAGACATGTGCACATGTAATCAGGGCACTGATCATCAGTGGCCTGATGACTATAGCACCACCAGTGCCAGCGATCACTGCCCAATAGTGCCAGCAATCAGTGCCCACAAATGCCACCAATCAGTACCCATTAGTGACGCCAGTCAACGCTGGCTATCAGTGCTGCCCATCGATGCCCATCACTGCTGCCCATCAATGTCGCTCATGAGTGCCACCCATCAATGCCCATTAGTGCCGCCCTCCCGTGCCGCCTATCAGTGCTCATCAGTGCCACATATTAGTGCCACCTATCAGTGCCCATAAGTGCGGCATATGAATGCCTCCTCCTCATTGCCACCTAATCAGTGCCCATAAGTGCCGCCTCATCAGTGCCCATCAGTGCAGCCTATCAGTGCCCATCAGTGCCGCCTTATCAGCGCACATCAGTGAAGGAGAAAAATTATTTGTTTACAAAATTTACTGGTAGAAACGGAGAACCCCCCCCCTCCAAAAAAAAATGTCTGTCTTTTTTTTTTTAGAAAATAAAAAACCCAGCAGTGATTAAATACCACCAAAAGAAAGCTCTGTTTGTGTGAAGAAAATTATAAAACTTTCACATAGTTACAGTATAGCATGACCATGCAATTGTCATTCAAAGTGTGACAGCGCTGAAAGCTGAAAAATGGCCTGGGCAGGATGAAGGTGCAAGTGCCCTGGTTTGAGGTGGGTAAGAGAGTGCTCCTAATCTCAGCTCGTTACCTGTATAGAAGACCCCTGGGATCCAGAAATTTTGCTAAATGATAGCGGATCAAATACTTATTTCACTCATTAAAATGGAAGTCAATTTATAACTTTTTAAAAACGCGTTTTTCTGGATTTTCTTTATTTTGTCTCATATGCCGCGTACACACGAGCGGACTTTACAGCAGACTTTGTCCTGCGGACTTTTCGACGGACTTTCCGAATGAACGGACTTGCCTACACACGATCAACCAAAGTCCGACGGATTCGTACGTGATGACGTACGACCGTACTAAAACAAGGAAGTTCATAGCCAGTAGCCAATAGCTGCCCTAGCGTCGGTTTTTTGTCAGTCGTACTAGCATACAGATGAGTGGACTTTTCGACCGGACTCGAGTCCGTCGAAAAGATTTGAAACATGTTTCATTTCTAGGTCCGTAGAACGTTCGGGGAAAAAAGTCTGCTGGAGCCCACACACGATCGAATTGTCTGACGTACTCCGGTCCGCCGAACCAAGTATGCCGTAAAGTCCGGTCGTGTGTATGTGGCATTACTGTTAAAATAAACCTACCAATAAAATTATAGACTGATCATTTCTTTGTCAGTGGGTAAACGTACAAAATCAACAGGGGATCAAATACTTTTTTCACTCACTGTAGTCGAATCCTTTTTTCCCCTCTACCTACATAACATTTCCTTTGCCCCTGGCTACCACACATTCCTAAGGCATAATAGATCCAACCTCACAAGAGTTCTTTTCTTCAAAATGTGGGAACCTAATTTGTTTCCAAAATGCCTCTGGTGTATTTGTGTGAGAAATTGCATGCTTCAGACCTTGACTTTATCGTATATCGCAGACAAGGTTGTTTTTCTTTCTTTTTTGTTCTACACTAATCGTGTATTTGCACAAGTAACGCTACACAGAAGTCTACCATGCATCACTACTTCCATGAAATCAAAACCTTTCTATAGAACCGTGGCAGCGATCTAGGGATTTGTATGCATATCTAGTTTATAGGCAGCTCTGTAGGAGAAAATAAAGTTTTGCAGATAGTGTCTTGATTTCAACAGAACTTCCAGTTCTTTAACATTCATAAAAATAGAATTAGTGTGCAGAATGTATTTTCATATCTTTTTAACCACTTGCTTACTGGGCACTCTTACCCCCTTTCTGCCCAGGCCAATTTTCGGCTTTCAGCGATGTTGCACTTTTAGCCTAGGTTCACACTGACAGCGGGATTGAAATCGTGCAAGTTCAGCTGAACTCGCATAATTTCATACCCGCATGTCAGTCCGACTTCAGGAGCGATTTCAGACATCTGTGTGGGTTCCTGCAAAGATGTCTATACAAATCGCACCCTGAAGTCGCCAAAAGTGGGTCAGATGGTGGGGCAGCATATCATACTAGGGCAATTTTGGACAGGAGTCCATTAACCTTTCTTTAGAGAGTGGGAGGAAACTCATGGAAGCAGAGAGAGAAAATACAGTCTCCATGCAGAGTGTGCCCTGACTGGGGACTCAAAATGAGGACTCAAGTGCTGCAACTGGGCTAGTTCTCAATCCTTAAAAAATGTCAAATGCCAATATTTTTAGCATGTCAAATTCAGCAAATGCATAATAACTGCATAAATAAATTTGAGGAAACTTGGCATGTTTACATTTTTACTGCAAAAAACATTAATATCTTTTCACTGAGAAAATTTGTGTAACATATAACCTGACTAGGGATCCCCAAGTAGAACAGAACACATAACCTGACCATGGATCCCCAAAAAGTGCAGAAGACTTCATGAGAGAAAAAAATGCAAATTGTAAATGCAGAATTATGTTATCGCTAATTTCATTCTATAAAAATAAATTAAAAACTTAGAATCCTTATTCCAATAAAAAGGAAATGCAGCATACCTCCACATGTTAACAGGTTTTGCAGGAGGACAAGATGGACAGGACAGGAACATCGAGGAGTACCATCACCTTTTGCAATACAGATATGTGAACAACCTCCATTATCACGATTACATGGATGAGCAGCTGCAACACAAAATTTGTAACAGATCTTCTTGAGTGAATCACAAACATTTACTTCAGTAAAGCTTGGTTTTAACTAAAAAGATAAAGCTGAATGCTTTGTAACTTTACTTCAGAGGTAAAACAGAGAAAACATGTGTATGTAGTTTTTGGACATAGTAGGCAAGGGTTAGAACTTATGTTAAGAGTTTATTGTTGTTTCTGTAGCCACTGAGATTTTCCATTACTTCCTGTATGGTCATCAATGAGGGCACAGACAGTAACAAAACCATTTTTTTCCTAAAGTAGGGTGGCAAAGACTCAAAACTTTGTATCAGGTTCCCTGTTGTGGAGATCTCACCTCCTCTGTTACAAAGATAAGAAATAGGGTTACATTTCCAAAAGGGTAACAAAATACTGAGATTTTATAACATTTCCCCACTTTAACCAAAACTTAAAAAATAACCAATTTGGCTGGGGTTGGGTTTCAACTTTCACAAAGTATTGTATAATATTAAAAAGAAAAGACAAAAATGCAAAAAGTATTTCAGATGGGTATAAATGATGTCTGCGACACAAGAAATATAGCAAGCGTCTTTTAAATAACAAAAATGGTTGGATTTGGCCATAGATATTGTCCAGCCTGCTGTAAAATTAAATTTTTAGTGCTCATTATAAAATCCTTTCCTTGAAATTCATTAAGAGCAGGACAATTGGGTTATACTGCTGCCTACAGAGATGAGAGACACTGTGCAAAAGTCTTAATAAAGAATGGGAGGCTAATGGTCTCTGGAACAAGACTGAAAGCGTAGAGATTTGATCCTCGATGGTACTCGGGGGCAAAACACTCATCTAGACCTAATCACAAAGGCAATCCTAAATGGTCAGTTTGTCCCGCAGAGTATTTTCTGGAATGATTTCTTTTTCCTTGCATAAAGTGAAGTAGGTCTTTCATGTGCACTGGTAGACCTTGCAGGAAGTAAGACTTCCAAGATTTTAGCATTGTAGAAATCATTGATTCAGAGAGGTCCCTACTTCTCAGGACTTGCAAGTCAACAGCCATGATTTTAAGGCCAGCAACCCAAAAAAGCAGGACGATTAGACCAGCCTTGGGATAAAAGGTCCCGACGATCATAAAAAGCCCACATAGTGTCCACTAGGAGTCTGGTCCGTTTGGAGTATCATATCCGTCTGGGCAAGTCTGGACATATTGAGCAGAGTGTCCTCCAACTCGATCCTGAGGAACAAGCAAGGAATCTTTAAAGCAGGAAAAGAATACAGCAGGTTGCACTGATCCCACTGAGCCACAAGAGCCTCCACTGCTTCTGTCAGAAGATTTCTGCACCTGGAGACAAACCTGTCTAGTTTGTTGTTTAAACTAGAGGCCAGAAGTCCACATCCGATATCGCCACAGGTTCTGGAACCCCCCCCAGGTGTAGTGGACAAAGCTGAAGCATGAAGTTCTGCCCAGGACAGGATCCTTTCTACCTCTCGTGATGCAGCAAGACCAAGTTCCTCCCTAATAGTTGGTGTACATAACACTACTGTGGCTTTGTCTGAATGGATTGTATGCCCCTTTAGTTGAGTTGTCCAGCATTGTAGAGACAACTATATTGTCTTGAGCTCCAAAATGTTGATTGTTCAAATTGATTGATTGTTGATTGCTACGAAGTTCAAGTCCCCTGCTTCAAGAAAGTGTCTAAGACTCCTCTACAACCTGTCAGGCTAGTATCCATTGTAAGGATATTTTACTTTCAACATACATTTTATAGAGTTTCCAATAAGTTTGCAACAAAAATGCAGTAGGTTACATAAATTCATAATCAGAAAGTATTGTAAACATTAACAAATCATTCCTCTCATATTCCAGCGTTAGAAAGGTAGTATTGTCTGTAGAGAGGAATGCTGTCTATAACCCTATAATTCTTAATGTTGTCCAGTAGGTATAAACATGAATCCATTGTGAAGATCTTTCAAGAGATTGGAAGGAAGGATTTACCCATCTCAAGAGCTGGAATGTTGTCAGGTCATTGTTGACAGGAGAATTTGTTTGTCCAAAAACGGAACTGATTTGTCCCTCAATGATAGGATGTTGAGTTGTCTGCAGTGAAACTGGGTAAATGGAACTGCCTCAAAAAACTATTAAAAATGGTTAAACTTTTCTCAGTAGAGAAAAGGCATCCATCCTCCTAAAACCCTAGCATAACATGAGGTATACAAGGAGTGGAAGGGGTTGTACCGGGTTGGTCACTTTTTTTTGTTTGCCAGTGTACAAATCCAGGAGTAGGTAGCAGAATAACTCAATTGTCTCTAAATACGGCGTACCTCAATAAAGGAGAGAAAAAAAAAAAAGCAAGAACAAGATGAACACAAATTACAATCATATCTTTCAAATGCCTCAATAACCATGTATCAAAAAAAAAAAAAAAATCTAAAAATGTTTAACCACTTGCCGACCAGCCGCCGCAGTTATACTGTGGCAGGTCGGCTCTATTGCGCGAATCGCCGTAGGTGTACGTCGCTTTGTGCAATAGATACAGTGAGCGCATGCGCAGTGAGCGCATGCACGGTACGGTACTGGAGGCGCCCGAGCCGATGCACGTGGCCGATGTCCACCGGCCACCCACGATCACTCCACAGAGAGCCAGAACAGGGATCGGTCAATGTAAAAAAAACAGATCCCCGTTCTGTCAGGGGAGTACAGAGTGATCGTCTGTTCTTAGTGATTAGGAACAGTGATCTCTCTGTGCTCCCTGTCAGTCCACTACCCCCCCCCCCACAGTTAGAAACACCTCCCAGGGAACACATTTAACCCCTTGATCGCCCCCTAGTGTTAACCCCTTCCCTGCCAGTGACATTTATACAGTAATTAGTGCATTTTTATAGCACCGATCGCTGTATAAATGTCACCAGTCCCAAAAAGTGTCAAAAGTGTCCAATCTGTCCGCCGCAATGTCGCAGTCCTGCTAGAAGGCGCTGATCACCGCCATTACTAGTAAAAAAAAAAAATAATAATAAAAATGTCATAAATCTATCCCCTATTTTGTAGACGCTATAACTTTTGCACAAACCAATAAATAAACGATATTGTGATTTTTTTTACCAAAAATATGTAGAAGAATACATATTTGCCTAAACTGATGAAGAAATTTGTTTTTTTACATTGTTTTGGGGGAATATTACAAGAAAAACTAAAGAAATTTTTTTTTATTTTTTTTTCAAAATTGTCAGTGTTTTTTTGTTTAAAGCGCAAAAAATAAAAAACGCAGAGATGATCAAATACCACCAAAAGAAAGCTTTTTTGTGGGGAAAGCACATAGATTTTGTTTGGGGAAAACATTGCACGACCGCGCAATTGTCAGTTAAATCGACGCAGTGCCGTATTGCAAAAAATGGCCTGGTCATTAAGGGGGTAAATCCTTCTGGTCCTTAAGTGGTTAAACAAACATTTTTGCTGTACACATTGAAGAACTGCCATTACATAGCTCAGATGTTAACCCTGTTAAATCTTACATTAAAATACAGCGTTACCCTGAATGGAACTTACAGAACTCGGCCATGTCTAAATCTTCCACGGCATGAATTCCAGTGAGATGAGCGATGCGGCCTTGAATTCTTGTCCTTTGGAACCCATTTGTCTTCTCTACCCTTTCAATCATCTGCTGCTGACGATCAATCCAGTACAGGTGGTCTCCCAGAACAGTGAGCCCCATGGGCTGAAGGATGTTTGAATCTTCCAGAGTTATTCTATTAGCTCCTGTAAAATTCACCAAATATAACTTGAGAAGGTCAAAAGTGCAAAATATCCCTAGTTATTATTTAAGGACATTCAACTACCAAGATAAAATGTAATACGTATATAACATAAAAAACTGGTCTAGCAAACTTGCATTTTAGTATTATTTTATGTAGCAACTACATATTCATAAATATGTAAAAAAAATGTGGTCGCACACAATTTCTATTTGCACACTTCAGATTCATTTTATCCTCCTGAAACAGAATAAGTCTTTAGTGCTGGTGAAAAAACATAATAACCTGACATTTATATATGTAAAGTGATACTAAAGGATCGTTTTTAATTTTTTTTAAATAACAAACATGTAATACTTACCTCCACTGTGCAGCACGTTTTGCACAGAGTGGCCCTGAACATCCATTTCTGGGGTCCCTCGGCGGCTCTTGCGGCTCCTCCCCGCATTAGATAACCCCCTTGGAGAAGCGCTCTCCCGAGGCGCTTACCTTGCGGGTGCGCTCCCAAGTCCAGCATTCGGCGTCCATAGAGGCCGAATGCAGGACTCGGCCCCGCCCCACGTCTTTGGATTTGATTGACAGCACCAGGAGCCAATGGCTCGCTGCTATCAATCTATTTAATCAAGAGTCGGGAACCCGTGGAGAGAGGGACGGCGGGGACAAGCCAACGGAAATTGGCATTAAGGGGAAAAAACACAAACCTTTACAACCCCTTTAAATTACATTGAATCAGCAGTCACTCTGTAAAAAAACAAAGCATAAAAAAACAAAAACAAAAAAAACACAAAGTTGTGATAGGTTGGCACTCATCACTGGATGGGGCAAAGATGGCTGCTACCATCAAATTATAAAAATTTAAACACAAGCTATTTACATTTTTGCTGTAGATGTAAAGTAGGTGTGCTCAGCAAATGCGATCCTGTACCTAGTCATCATATAGTGTATATCATATGAACCTACCATACACTAACATGCATACAGTGCCTGTCTAGCTCACTGTATGTACTGTACATTCAAATACGCCTGCCAGCACAGTCTCCTCATCTGTCAACATGTCGAGAACATTGAACCCCCTAAGTGGATGATATCTTAATAGTAGTTCAATAGATCTATCCCACTTTTTCAAATTTATGTTTTTAAAGGGTAACTCCACTTTCGTGGGGGAAAAAATAGCAAGTAAAGAAAAAATAATATAGCCCATACAATTGCGGCACAAGTCATATTGTAATTGAATGTTATTCAAAATGACCTTTACTTTTCAATCTACAGCCGCTGTAATTTTTTGAAAATGCAATGCAATATGGCTACCTGGAGTTGTTCTGTACACAGAATGTGTACTGAACACACCCCAGAAACATCATTTGCTGCTTGTGTGGTTGGCTCACCAACACCATTTTCCCTGAAGTCTGCCTAAGATGAAAGTCAGATTCCAGGCATCCCCTGCAACAAAAAAGTGTAATTTTTGCTGAGATACTCCCAATAGGAACACGTCTAGGGATGCAGGCCCAGCAGATTTCCTCATTAGTGCTCTGCAGCTGCACAGCTGATTGATAATTATGAAACCACTCCCATTAGACCCACTCGGTATAGAGGCACAGAGGAACAAACAGCGGTTTCTTCAGAATAACAAAAGGTAGGAATCTGCAACCAAGATTGTTATAATCCTTGCAATGTACATAGATCATCCAGAGGGGGATGTTTTTTTTCTCAACAAAAGTGGAGTTACGCTTTAACATTCAGTAACGCTTTAGATAGAAATCCAAGCTTCATGTTTTTCTCTTGCAGAACCACTTTGGGGCAGAACCCCAAAGCAGTCTAAATCCCTTTTGTTTCCTAATGATGTTGCACTGACATTCCCAGGCATTTCCAGTGGGGGCTTGTAGCAGACGCACAGACTTGGTGAAGTGCTCAGATGGTATAATTGCCCTATAAACTTGCTGGCAATAGAAGAGGCTTTTTATGGAAAAGGATTGAATTATTGATCGATCGATCGATTCATTAAAATTCCTTCAAACACTAGGTGCTGCTATAGGGCAATATCTCGTTTCCTTTTTTGAACAGACTTTCCCCATAAAACCTTTTGATGGGTCTAGGGCAGTGGTTCTCAACTCCAGTCCTCAGGACCCACCAACAGGCCAGGTTTGCAAGATAGCTGAAATACATCACAGGTGATATCACTTGCTGCTCAGAGATTGCAGTACTCTAGTCTGCAACTCCCCAAGGTAATACTTAAAATCTGGCCTGTTGGTGGGTCCCGAGGACTGGAGTTGAGAACCACTGGTCTAGGGGATCATTTGGAATCAAGACCATTTTGAAAGGTGGCAAATATTAAATAACAAGGTTCTATAAAAGCTCCAGAAGAAGCCACGTTTGTGGTGAAACATGTAAAGGCAATCACACTTTTGTACCTTGACCACTGGGTCATTATGGCCTAAATTTTATAAATTGTTTTTCAATGATTATGTAATAAAATGTTTCTATTTTTTGCAAATGTTGCTCTTGATATCGTTTGGTCATATGTAAAGGAGGTGGTGCATGTATTAGAGTCTCCTAGCTCCAATATCAATTTGATAAATTAGGTTATTTTAGGTTTAGTGTGGCAGCTCACAAGGTTTCACCCATTGGTTTCTTATAATAATAGAAGACACACACAATATTCAACCAACTGCAAGGTCAAGTAAACCCAAACTACATATCTTTTATAAAAGATCTTATACAAAAATACCTAAATCCCTGTCTTCATACTTACAAATGCTGACTTTTACACTGTAATCACATTTACTAAGCATACCGTATATGCACACTATACATACAGCATGTACTGAATGCAACAAATTCCATAATTGAATAAAGCTCAGTGCAGTACCGTTGCCAGTACATGACATGCAGTTGACTTCCTTTTAGTAAACGTATTTCCCTGCATGACTGGAGTTGTATAGAACTGCATTCATTAGGCTACATTCACATCTCTGCATGAGAAGTATGGTGTGTTTTAGGTGTAGTGCAACCTAGATTTTTTCCTTTTAACAAAATTGTATTAAGAAGAATAAATAAAGTTATATTATGGGCCCAAGGGTTCCATTTACAATAACATTGTATGGGAAAAAAGTCAGAAAAAGTTTAAATACATTAAACAAGATTTAACAAGTAAATGCTATATTGTAACACTATAGTTGAGTGTATTATTGCAAAGAAAATGATATATACTGTCAGGCATGGAGCGAAGTCGTAAGATATCGATTGATAAAACACAAAAGCAAGATGAAGGTCTACAAGTATAGTTCATGGTAGTGAGAACTGTGGGTGCTGGGCATAAGAAAGGAGAAAACAAGAAATAGAGAAAGAGAGAAAAAAGAAAAGGGGAGGGAAGAAAATGAGAATGGAAAGAGGGAATAAAAGAGAAAGAGGTTAATGGTTTTCACAGGGTTGAGAATGAAATGGGTATTTTTAATATTGGCAAAGTTGAAAACACATTTTGCAGAGAGGAGATGGAAGATAACAAGTTAAACACTAAAACCAGAAATCTATAGCTGAACATAATCCCCAAGTTTACTCTTTTGCTAAAATGTGTGCATACCAAATATACTATGTCATATATAGAATGCTGTTTGCTACATGTCAAGATGTTTTCCACTGCCACAAGGGGTCTTTAATGAAGGCTGCTTAATTACTATAGCCTGTGGGGCTGTCATCACTTACATGTGATTTATAAAAATCTTTTTTATAAAAATGCTAGCTTCAATTGCCAAATAAGCTGGTTGTTTTGATTTATAAAACAATACAAAAAAAAAATCAAAAAAAGGGCAAAAACACATGCATTTTTTTCTAATACAGCAAGAATGTAAGACCCACCCCAGGGAACATTCTTTATTTTCATTCACAGCTTTTTGCGTTAAATATGTGTCAAGTTGCATTAACTGCGAACGGGCAAACTTATAAAAATAAATTGTAAAATTTTCTCTCGTTTTCCTATAGATTTTTATTCTTGACGTTACTAGAAGTACCAATTACACTGCACATCTAGCTTACACCATCAATAACGCAACCTTGAAGCAAAGGGGACATATTTAACTTGCCAACTTCGTTCAAAAAAATAGTATTTCCATGCAGCATGAACTCCCATTATTTTTATTGCTGGTTTAAAATGACAACACAAAAACAAAAATCTATATAAAAATGCTAGCGCACTGTACCTGCACATGCATGGAAAAAGCTCAACAAACAAAAACATTGCACACATCATTTCCTGTATTTTGCCAGTGTTTCTTATTAACTTCAAAAGGAATTTATCATCTTTAGTGGTCTTTACCCAATTCTACATTTTAGTTTACCCTCCCTTTTATTTTCTTTCCCTGTCAATACCACATAGAAATAGTAACTTTTCTCAGCAAATGACTACGTTGGATTAAACAGAACTACGTATCACCACATGTTCCAACTTAGTCAGTATTACAATAGGCCAATACCCAGTAAATTGAGGGTTCTTACACTAGTCACATTTAAAAATACTTTTAATTTCAAAATCGTTGAACTACAAGGCATGTATTTACCAAGTACCACAAAAATACATTTTCTTTAAATTAATATATAACTGTATTCTTTACTTCTTTTTATCTAACTGGAGTTCTGCTTCAAATCCATTTATTTCTCAACTAAAGGCTAGTGGAGTCACAAATCTGCACTCTGATTTTACCAGCTAAAGTAAAAAAAAGTATGGGTATAAGCTGTAAAACAATAATTTATAAAAAGTGGTCAAAAAAATATTTAAAGACTAATGCCGCGTACACACAAGCGGACTTTACGGCGGACTTTGCCCGGCGGATTTTTCGACGTACTTTACGATGGACTTTCTGAATGAACGGACTTGCCTACACACAATCCACCAAAGTCCGTCGAATTCGTACGTGATGACGTACGACCGGACTAAAACAAGGAAGTTCATAGCCAGTAGCCAATAGCTGCCCTAGCGTGGCTTTTTAGTCCGTCGAACTAGCATACAGACGGCGGACTTTTCGACCGGACTCGATTTCAACGGATAAATTTTAAACAAGTTTCAAATCTAAGTCCGTCCAACTTTTGAGAAAACAAAGTCCGCTGGAGCCCACACACATCGAATTGTCCGACGAAATCCAGTCCGCCGGGCAAAGTCCGCCGTAAAGTCCGCTCGTGTGTACGCGGCATTAGAGACCTCAAGACTTGGCCCTTGGAAGAACAGTAAGTAACTATGGATTTAGAAGTAAGGAAAGCTTTAGGATGTAAAGCGGATATCCAGGTGCTCCCACCAAAGACAAACATTGACTTGACTGGATTATAGCAAGAGCTAGTTTGTGGTCAAGCAAGGATACCCTAGAATTGGGGAATTCAGAAACAGTTATATTGGTGAAACACACCCTTCTTTGCATGAGTTAACATGTGGGAAAATACAACTAAGCTTCATCAATAGCCCCCAACATGTTATTTACTGAAACTTGGTTTTGTTACTAAAGCTAACTGGTGACAAAGAAGGTAGTGCCAATACTGAAAGATTAGTATATCAGTATAAAAAGAAAAAAAGAGTACCATTATTAGCAGGTATGCTATACTGAGCTCCAGCTGTACCCTTATAAGTATTAAAACCTTGGAGTTCTCACATGTCTTCAAATGAGGAGTCATAAATAAGTTTGTCTAAAGTGATAGAAGTATGCATATGTGTATGTTTCAGACCCCATGTGCATTCTTACCAGTTAGATCACTGCTCTCAATACGTTTCAAATCTGCATCCACCCAAAACAATTTTCCAAGCTTGTTGTCAACAACCAAAGCAACTGGTCTAATAAGGCCAGTGGTGAAGAGGACTTCTCTCTCTGTGCCATCTAGGGCAGAACGCTCAATCCTTGCAGTCCTCTCTTGTAGGTTTGTAAAGTACATGTACCTGTAAAAAAAACAAAAAAAAACACACCTTTCAGGCACATTGAAAAAACAACTTCTGCAATATTTATTTCGCTGTACAATACACTTAGATCCATGTCGATTGAAATAGGTGCATTCCGACATTTTGGTTCTCAAACCATTTCTCAAGCCCTTACTATGACATGCGGATTTCTTCCTAAAGATCAATTCAAAGCAAAAGTGTGCTAAACAACTAGGTGTGCTAAAAGAAAACATTTGCCCATTTAATTAAATTATAACTAAATGCAATACATTTAATACTTTTTTTTTTTTTAGCTTTGGATAGAATGGAGAGGGATTAGACTACCTGTCGATTTTAATTGTTGTCTGTGCACCCATTTAGGAGATTCACCCCCTCTATTTGTTCTGTTTACCATTATGATTAAAAGTGAAAGTTAAAGAAAATCCCAAATTTTGGGTTGTCCCCAGAAATGTAAAAGAAGGGAAAGCTTCCAAAGTTCTGGTGATCTGGGGGTCACCAAGAAATTCCTTTAATTTTCAGGGATTTCCTCTCACTTTTTTCTGTTTGTCTATGGGATAGGAAGTGAAAGGAAATCACTGAAATGGGACACAGATTGTGGAAAAAAAATCTGAAAGGGGTTATAACCCTGACTTGCTCTATGCAAAATGAAAAAAAAAATTGTCTATAGTTCCAATTTAAAGCGTAATTTGGCTCTGCAATTAACCCCCCACCCCCCTTCATAGTAACTATATCAATCTGGTTACATTCTCACACTGTTCTAGGCACCATAAAAGAATCCATACACAAAGCTCATTATTCTTTCAATCTAGTCGTTACAGCGGTGTTAATCCCAAAAATGAATTGTATTATAGTGCAGCTTACCAATTCTGAGATATGGTGCCTGCATTCATTTTATTTTTTTCCAGTCATGTTAACCTGGCTATCCTGTCAGTAAGTCTGTCCAGCAAAAGTGGCAATTAGAGGGTTGAAACAAACCATTTATAGGAGAAGTTCACCATTGGAATATGCTACAAGTTTCACCTGTTTTTAGGGTAGAACAGTTAACAACTCCTTTTCCTCCCTGCACCCGCTGTCACAATTTGATAACAGTGTGGCTGTGCAGGGCCTTGTCATTCTTTCACAGTTTTCTGTGAGGGAATATACTACAAGCAACTTCAGCCATTGTGGCTGACAGCTTGTAGATCTCAATGAACTATGAGGGCGCTGGTGAGCACTCTCAAAGTTCATTGTTCTTCCTGTTCTCAAGTAACTGCCTGCCTGTACTGGAGGTACAGGCAGCCAGCAATCCCGAGAGTCTGCAGGAGCCTGACATTGCACCCCGCGATCAGCGATGCTCTGCAGGCTCCTTAGAAAAAAAATGATAAATGCACAAAAAATGTGTATTTATTAACTTTTTTCAAGAGGTGAACTTAGCCTTTAACACTGACAGAGGTGCTTACAATGGTTGGCTTTTAATCATCTATGCAAAACTTTTATCCTAAAACAAAAAATAAAATTGTTGTTGCAACTGCTTAAAAAGTAGTAGCAGGGGTGCAGCTTTAATTTGTTAGTCAAGTCCATCTAAATCTGCTCGTGCATCCAACACGCGCCTTTCACAAGATTGACCCTGCTGTTGTCCAATGGTGTTTTTGTTGCTCCTCCATCCACAGTGAAGACACCCTAAGATAGGAAATGTGTTACTGGCTGGACATCAGGTGATAATAAGGGGGGGGGGGGAGCTCCAAAAAATAAAAATAAAGCAGAGACTGATAGGCTCTCTTCTGTCATAAAAACCTTGCTTATCAGTGTTTTTTTTATTGATTACATTAATTCAGTTTTAAGGACTTCTAATAGGTCTTGCTTGTCATACTTAAGTATGAAAATGGTGTCAATTAGAATTAGACACACAAACCTATAATATTTTTTTACCTATGATCCTGTAAAGAGACACAGAAAACCTGAACTCTTAATAATACTTGGGTTAAGAGCAATTTTTACTCCAATCCTCCTTTACTTGATCAGTTAGTCTGAGGTCTAGGGAGGCTGCTAGAAAAAAAAATGAATGCCCTAAGTTTTAAAGCTCAGCTTTAAGATTCAGTTCACACCAGAAGGCGGTGTGGGAAACCCGCGTTCCTTGTGTGTTTTCCCCACCATGTTCAAGGCGCACTTCACTTGCGATCTGCAACGAATGTCAGTGCACCGATAAAGACACCCAAAATGCAGGTCACAAACGTAGTGCAATTGACTGCACTAGATAGCATAGTACAGAAATACCATGTGATCCCGGTTGCTCTGTTTTGTAGAGTAGTGCATGCACCACTTATGCTAAGGGCCGGTGCAATTTCAGCCCATTCAAATGAATGGGCTGAAATCGCACTGCACCTGGATCGCATGTGAATAGCATAGGAGTGCACAGCACATTGCTGTGTGATTCATGGTGTGAACTGGCCCTTACCAAGATGTCCAGTCTGTTCTAAAAATATTACACAAGTTTATCATCCATGAAACATGGGCAGTTGACACAAGCAGCATGGTACAAGGACTCCACTGGATAAAGAGAAAATGTTCTGGCACTTAAAGAGTCAGTGTCCAGCCTGCATGCAATATAATCCAAGATACTGGGGAATGTCCCAGCCCTCTCCTCTTTCCGGTGACATCACTTCCGCACCGTGCGCTCCACGCTGGTTGGAGAAGACTTTCTGATGTGCACAGGGCGTCCATGCCCCAATGCTACCATCTACAGCTCTGTGGATTACGGTGGCGGAGTCTGCAGGACAAGATAAGCGGCTGATGCTGATTTTACACACGATGAGCTTGATTATACTACACATCTTGTGAGTGTTCTTGACCTCTTGCAAATAAATTGTTTGCTTTTAGTAATACTGCACTTAGGTGGCGCTTCCCCCTTGTCATTTTCTCTTGCACGTCGTACAATGACTCCATGCAGCAGACCCACATTAAAGTCATCCTGTTGGCATGAAAATGATTCACAATTTTTGAATTTTACTTTCACCTCTTATAACAGCAACAGCAGTGGAGCAAAGCTATAGCGAATTGACTGATGCTATACCAAATATACCTAAAAAGTGACAAGGAGTTTGAGTGCATCGATTTGTATTTTGTGTTAGGACTCCTATACTCAGCTGATATTCACTTTCTGCTGCTCACACATTTTATGGTTTAAAACTGCCAGCAGCTGTTATAACTGCTGTGATGACATCACTTCACAGCAGTCAAATTAAATTAATGTGGTACTGTATGTCTTTGGGGCCCCATTGCCAAATCTCAACTGGAGCCCCATGGGGATATTAAGCTATGCCACTGGCAGGGTCAAGGGTTCAAGAAAAGTATGACCAGTCTCTGATTATATAGAGACAAAACTGGCTTCATGTTGTATGTCGCCACAGGTCAGGTTACTTTGAAAAATTCCAAGTTATGCAGGAATGTGTGTGGAGTAGACAAACATTGGCCCACAGTACCCTAAGTTTTAATGGATTCAGACCTCAGTCTCAGCAACACAGACTGCACTGAGTATATACACTGGCAACAAACATTCACATTTATTTTTACATGATGAGGTTATGGGTTGACTACAGTGTTGAAATTCCCTTGTGTAGTACAGTGCTGATATATTATCATTTGCACAACATACGTGATGTCTTGAATCACTGTTAGTGGAGTAAACATCAAATTTGGAATTTTTAAATATGCCTAATAAAGAAAAGATTCAGCAACCTAATAAGGATATACAGGACCATGCAAAAGTTTTAGGCAGATGTGAAGAAATCCTTTAAAGTAAGAATGCTTTCATAAATATATATAATTGTTTATTTTTATCATCATACAAGATGCAAAGTAAGCGAACAGAAGGAAAATCGAAATCAAATCAATATTTGGTGTAACTACCGTTTGACTTCAAACCAGTATCAATTCTTCTAGGGACACTTGCACACTAACCACCACAGATCTTCTTTAAATCCTTTTGTCTTTTTATGTAAGTATCTGCCTGTACTTTTGCCTTTATTTCTCAGCATTGAGGACACCACTGACTGGGCAAAATTGAGGACTGTAGATGCAGTGGTTGGCAAAGGAAACAATCCAGCAGATAAAAGACACATCAAGCTTACTTCCCTTCAACATTTGAAGATGTCCAGCAGTGCTATCAGCACAGAACTGAAGGAAACCAGTGGGACCCAGGTACACCGATTTACTGTCCAAAGAAGTATGGCCAGAAATGGTCTTCATGGAAGAATTGCACCCAAAAAGCCATACCTCCGACGTGGAAACAAGGCTAAGTGACTCAACTATGCACGAAAACATAGAAACTAGGCAACAGAAAAATGGCAGCAGGTGCTCTGGACTGATTACCACCATTACTAGTATAGAGTCTGCACAGATCATTATCTTGATCATGAGTTTGTTTTTTAACCAAACACACGTAGCAGAATACATTTGGCCTAAATTTATGAAGAAATGTGATTTTATTGGACATGTTTTATAACAAAGTATAAAATATTTTTTTTTTCCCCCAAAATTTTCGGTCTTTTTATATATAATAATATATAATCATAAGAAAGAAAAAACAGTGGTGATCAAATACCACCAAAAAAAGCTCTACTTGTGTGAAAAAAATGTAAACTTCATTTGGGTACAGTGTTGCATGACCAAGCAATTGGCATTTAAAATAACAGTGCTGAACAGCAAAAAACTGTCCTGGTCATGAAGGGGGTAAAACCTTCCAGCGGTCAAGTAGTTAATTTACAGCATTCGTTTAGACCTGGAACATCCCTGATCAGCTCTATGGTCTAAGAAACTGGAAGCGTTATGAAAGCTTTTTCACCGGTTCCCGACCGGCGCGCGCCGATGTACGTCGGCAGAAAGGCGCGGCTGGGCAAATGGGCGTACCTGTACATCCATTTGAATTCCCCGCCGGCCGGCAGCTCCGTGAGTCGGGTCGCGGGTCCCGCGGACTCGATCGCCGCGGGGATACCCGCGATCGCCTCACGGAGAGGACGAACGGAGAGATGTTGATGTAAACAGCATCTCCCCGTTCTGCCTAGTGACAAGTGTCACTGATCACAGCTCCCTGTCATCGGAAGCTGTGATCAGAGTAATGACACACACAGCCCATCCCCCCTACAGTTAGAATCACTCCCCTAGGACACACTTAACCCCTCCCTGCCCCCTAGTGGTTAACCCCTTCACTGCCAGTGTCATTTACACAGTAATCAGTGCATTTTTAATCGCACTGATCGCTGTATAAATAACAATGGTCCCAAAAATGTGTCAAAAATATCCGCCATAACGTCGCAGTCACAATAAAAATCGCTGATCGCCGCCATTACTAGTAAAAAAAAAAATTATTATTAAAAATGCCATAAAACTATCCCCTATTTATTTAAACGCTATAACTTTTGAGCAAACCAATCAATAAACACTTATTGCGATTTTTTTTAACCAAAAATATGTAGAAGAATACGATCGGCCTAAACTGAGGAAAAAAAATGTTTTTTATATATTTTTGGGGGATATTTATTATAGCAAAATGTAAAAAATTGTCGCTCTTATTTTGTTTATAGCGCAAAAAATAAAAATCGCAGAGGTGATCAAATACCACCAAAAGAAAGCTCTATTTGTGGGAAAAAAAGGACGTCAATTTTGATTGGGAGCCACGTCGCACGACCGCGCAATTGTCAGTTAAAGCGACGCAGTGCCGAATCGCAAAAAACGCTCTGGTCAGGAAGGGGGTAAAATCTTCCGGGGCTCAAGCGGTTAAAGGAAGGCCAATTATTGGTACAAAAGTCATATATGCAATATTTTTTTTTTAACTTACAATAGCAGTGACAATAAAAATTACAGATATTTTAAGGTTTTTTTTCAGAACAAATGCCAATTTAAAGTGACATTAAAGATTTTAAAAGATTTAAAAAAAGGTTTAAAGAAAACTAAATAAACATGTCATACTTACTTGCTCTGTGCAGTGGTTTTGCACAGCGCAGCGCCGATCCTCCTCTTCTTGGGTACCCCGCTGGTGCTCCTGGCTCCTCCCCCGTGACTAGTGCCCACAATAGCAAGCCGTTTGCTATGGGGGCACTGGTGCGTGCTCACTTCCAACTTTAAACATAGAGTGCATATAAAAGGTCTACACACCTATTAAAATGTCAGGTTACTGTGATGTAAAAAGAAGAGACAAAGGTAAATCATTTCGGAATTTTTTTCACCTTTAGGCTGGGTTCACACTACAACACTCAGCGGCTCACAGCAGGTGTCCGGTGCGTCTCCATTCACCGTTTCAGGTCCAATTTCAGCCCAAATTTTGGGCTGAATTCGGACCTGAAGCTGACCAAAAGACGCACAGGGCTCCTGTGTAATTCGCATTGGAGCCACTGCGGCGATGTGTGAACTGGCTCCATAGAGAGCCGGTCACAATGTCCTGCTATCTAATTCGCATAAGTGGGAACCCAGCCTTCATGTGACCTATGAACTGTACAACTCAGTTGAACAACAAACTGAAATCTTTTAGGTAGAGGGAAGTAAAAATAAAATAAAATAAAATATGTGGTTGCATAAGTGTGCACACCCTCATAACTGGGGATGTAGCTGTGTTCAGAATTAAGCAATCACATTCAAACTCATGTTAAATAGGAGTCAGTACACACCTCTCATCTTTTAAAGTGCCTCTGATTAACCCCAAATAAAGTTCAGCTGTTCTAGTCTTTTCTAACAATTTCTTGGTCATATCCTACTGCAAAAGCCATGGTCCGCAGAGAGCTTCCAAAGCATCAGAGAGATCTCATTGTTAAAAGGTGTCAGTCAGGAGAATTGTACAAAAGAATGTCCAAGGCATTAGCTATACCATGGAACACAGTGAAGAAAAATCTGGCACAACAGTGACACTACCAAAAACTGGACGTCCCTCCAAAATTGATGAAAAGACGAGAAAAACTGGCTGTGTGGTATGTGACAACAATCTCCCGTATACTTCATATGTCTGGGCTATGGGGTAGAGTGGCAAGATGGAAGCCTTTTCTTACGCAGAAAAACATCCAAGCCTGGCTAGGTTTTGGGAGGAGGGTCTCACTGGAGAACCCTCAAATAATGGACAATGTATGTCCGGTACCTCATCCTGGAAAATAGACTACACAAAAAACGTACTAAATTGGAAGGACTTAAACTGTACCAATTGGCAAAACAAGAGGGGATAGAGAGCAGGGATTATAACGGTGCCTATGAACAGTATATTTAACACACAGTGTTGACAATCATAGAGCAATTTATATATACAGAGATGGCCAAGAATGTTATAAGGCCAATTAGTGTAACAGGCAATATATCCCTACATGTTTTGCCAATACATTGGCTTCTTCAGGGGAAGTGATTTTGAGAGGGGAAGTGATTTTGAGAACCTGTACATGTAAGTTGAATCCGGAAGTCCCCAAAAGCGGACAGGACAGTTCCTCCGGAGAGTCAGCAACCAAATGCCACAACAAATTATGGCTGCAGAGGGCAAATAAAGACAACATGAAGTTTAAAAAAACGATAAAGAAACAGGGGCGCCAATAGTTTTGATTCAATGGTAACCACAGCAAATGATAAGTCAACCACAGTAAAGTACTGGTAGACCAATTATGAAAAGGTGTGTGAAATGGGATCCTATAGGGTTGGTGAATTAAACAGCCAGCTGGAGTGGAAACAGGATGAGAGTATCAGCAAAATGATCAAAGCCGCTTCTTGAAGTAGGTAGGGTCCCCATTAAGCAATGACAGCGTCATAAGGCGCCCTGGACTGGGTGTTTAATTCACCCTGATACAGGATGCCCCAGTGGAAGACTTTGTAGTCGAAAAGCATCAGGCCAGCACCTCCTGCTTCCCACATTGCTTTTTATCTTTTTGTGATCACAATTTAATTTATATCCTGCATTTCATTGTAAGATGTTTTTTATCTGAATAAACCATTTCTTGGTTGACCTGCGCCATATGGAGCTCCCTTTTTTTTTAAATTTTTATATTTGGGTACTGACGTTTACCTTCCTGCTGAAATCGTTTCCTGGATTGGTCTGGTTGCTGAGAGCCCTGGAGCCGTAAACCAACTAGTGAGTGGCCTGGAGTCGGAGACGTATTGGTATCCTCTAGTCTGGCATCTGTATACCATCAGGAATCCAGCATTACAAGCCCGTTTGACGCACTGCCGTATGGTATGTGCGTCCATATTATTTGGTAAGACTACCCTACCTCCCATTTAAGAATTTGTCTGTTATATCCATCAGTGTGTTCAACAGTCTACTTTGAGCAGATGTTTCAACTCCAGCAGGAGATTGAGGAGAAAGAACTTTCCTATATCATTTTCTCATCCGTGTGGACATTGTCACGAGTTTGTGTTTAGATTTATGTTTCATCATTCAATTTTATTTTTTTGTGCATATAGTTCACATTGTTACATAACACTGTAATTATTTTGTGTCACCTCGCACTATTTTTAGTTGTACCAAGATTGATTCCTTGGATTTTTCCTTTATTAGGTAGTTTTCTAGCGCTACACTAATTTTTGATATTGTGGACTGGGACTTTGTTTGTTTGAGTGTTAGCTGCTTTCTTATTTCATTTTCATTTGTTTTTTTGGTTTAGCGCAGTATTTTCCCCTCTCACCACTGTATCTCCAGATGGAGAAATCAAAATTGGCGCCATTGCACCATGAATGACGCATCGCGCATATGAGAACACCGTGTCATAGGCAGTGGACCACGTTGCAAGCCCTACATCATACAGCGCGCGGCTAATCAAAGCTCCGCAGTAATAAGGCAAATCCCATCCATTCGTCAGCCAATCAAAAGCCAGCGGGGGTGGGGGAGCAACACAGAATCTGTCTGTGTTGCCCCCCGTTTTTTCAGCTGGAACAGGGGGCTTAGTCAAGGTAGAGGGAATTATAAACAGTTCCAAATACCAGTCAATAATGGCACAAAACCTTCAGGGTTCTGCTAGAAAGCTGAACATGAAGAGGAACTTTATCTTTCAGCATGACAACAACCCAAAGCATACATCCAAATCCACAAAAGAATGGCTTCACCAGAAGAAGATTAAAGTTTTGGAATGGCCCAGCCAGAGCCCAGACCTAAATCAGATTGAAAATCTGTGGGGTGATCTGAAGAGGGCTGTGTACAGGAGATGCCCTCGCAATCTGACAGATTTGGAGTGCTTTTGCAAAGAAGAGTGGGCAAATATTGCCAAGTCAAAATGTGCCATGCTGATAAGACTCATATCCAAAAAGACTGAGTGCTGTAATAAAATCAAAAAGGTGCTTCAACAAAGTATTTGTTTAACGGTGTGCAGACTTATGCGACCATTATGTAATTTAAAATTTTTATTTTTACTTCCCTCCACCTGAAAGATTTCAGTTTCTTGTTCAACGGAGTTGTACAGTTTATAGGTCACATTAAAGGTGGAAAAGGTTCTGAAATTATTTATCTTTGTCGCTTTTTTTTACATCACAGAAACCTGACATTTTACCAGGGGTGTGTAGACTTTTTATATCCACTGTACATAAACGATACATAAAATTAACAAAATACCAGAAATCCAGTTGCTTCTGCTATCTGCAGCCCTATCCTAATGCCTGACACACACAATGAGATTAGCGGCGAGTGATCGTCTGGTTTTTTTTTTGCATGCTAATTTCATATTGGAAATGAAGAGTGTACAAAAATTACAGAAATTCTCATACATACAGAATACAAATTCAGAAGTGATGAAATGTGTTGTAGTGTATTTGTATTGTATTTTCGAACAGCAACTGTACTGATTAAACAAAAATCATACGATCTTGTATCATATGAGAAAAACGTTCATGCTTGTCTGATCAGATCATTTCAGATGAACTGTTGTGATCGGCTCTCGAAAGCTCTGTACGTACGATCAGATTATCGTATGATCGCTTCGAAATCTGTATTTTTCTTATGATTTTCTGATTGTGTGAACGGCCCTTAAGAGTCCTTCTTGGGTTTGGGACATTTGAAGTTTTACAGCTATAAAATCACTCTGAACCAAAGAAAGTGACAGCATGAAAAATATGAAATCTATAGAAATTAGCATGCCTAATAACCTTTTGACTATTAAAGGTTCAAGATTAAATAGAATAATAGGTCAAGTCGAAAACTCGAATACATTTTACAAACCTATCTTTGGGCCCCTGTCAGCTGGGCAACACATGGTTTCCATTCTAGCCTGTTTATCTGTCTTCAGGGACTTCACGGGCATTACATATTTAAGAAAACAATTTGAGTTTCAGACGTCTTTTGCTTCAAGTCACAGAGGAAGATAAGCAGAGGGTATGTGCTTTAATATCTACAGACATATATAATGCTCCGTAGGCAAACAAATTTTTTTTTTTGTTTTGACACTGCTTTTTAATTTTCAGTTTTAAAATAAACAAGTGAGCTTTTTCAGCCTCTTCTAAAACACCAGAATTGGCTGAACACTGAATCGTGTAATTTTGGGAGGTGTTTTTTCTAGCAAAGGTAAGCTATTTTGGATGACTTTACATGGAAACATTATGCTGGATAAAGAGTGTAAAATTCTTGTCACACAGATTTAAAACTCCTGACAGCCTAAAGTGCATGTAAAATCAAACAATGCATTTCTCCTCTTTGCTCCCTTATGGTCTGTTAAATGTATCACTGAAAGCATTTTAATATATCTGTTCAGTAAGTGAAAAAAAATTCTTGAGAGCTGATAAATTTCTTTGCTTTTTCTGGGACAGTTATCAATAAGAATCGTTCCCAGCTATCTGTTGTAGGGCTGCAACTAATGATTATTTTCATAATCGATTAGTTGGCCGATTATTGTTTCGATTAATCGATTAATCGGTTAATAAACTTAAGAAAATGTGTGGTGTATAATTTAGTTAATATGTAAAGTTTTAAAAAAAAGGCAATTTATTCTTAAATATCTCTATGCAGTGGTAAATATAAACAACCAACTATATGGTTAGGGAGCAAAATATCTAATCCACTCTGAGAATAACAGACAGAAGAGATATACTGTATATACTATTAGAAGAGAAATACTGTATATACTATTAGAGTAGAGGTATACTGTATATACTCTTAGAAGAGAAATACTGTATATACTATTAGAGGAGAGGTATACTGTATATACTATTAAAGGGTGAATCTGGTAAATATCAGACTCAGATATCAATTTTCTTTTATTTAAAAAAACAAACAAACAATGTCTAACTTAAAAAAAAAGTAATTTTAATGGGAAAATTTAGAAATAATAGAAAACTTCTTGGTGAAAGGAATTTTCAGACAGTGTATGTGGTTTTTGTTCAGAAATTACATTCATTTTAAAAACAGAATGTTAAAAACAAGTGAAATTTTCAAACATTCTTTCATTCAGCGAATGTACAAAGATTTTTCGTATGAATATTCTCGTCTGAAAATTGATCCGTGTGGCCAGCATAAGACTCGGTACACACCTATTCAGTTTGCTTTTGATCTGTTTCTGCAGTGCTTTTTGCTGTGCGTTTTGATTTTTGCGCATGTGAATTTGCGGCGATTTGCGTTTTTGCATTTTTTTTTGGCCAATTTGTTGTTGGGCAATTAAAAAACACAAATTGCTGCAAAATTGCATTACATGCTATTCTACAGCTTCTCTATTGAAGCATATTCCTTTGAAGTATATTGAACCAAAAAAGCACCGTTTTGCGTTAAAAAAAAGTCCCTGACCTTTTTCAAATAAGCAGCGGCTGAAAAAAGCATAGATGTGAACGTGTCCCATAGGAAACCATGTAAATGAACTGTAGTGCGTTTCTGCAAAAAACACATAGACGTGAACCAGGTCTAAGACGTTTAACATAATGGGGTTATAAAAAAACTAAAATTAGCCCTTTATAGTACAAAAAAAGCAAATAATCACTACTGTAAGGGTTTTTTATTTACTGTAGAACTGTGAAAGTAAAATTTACAGTAACGATTATTTGCTCTTTTTGTACTATAAAGGGCTCATTTTAGTTTTTTTCAACCCCATTATGTTACTGGCCGATTAATCGATTATGAAAATAGTAATCGATTAATTTCATAATCGATTAGTTGTCGATTAATCGATTAGTTGTTTCAGCCCTAATCTGTTGACAACAAAACACCTCACCATATGTTATGTAGTGGAGGGCGGTAACATACTGACTTCCTGGAGTGACATTGCTGCTCCTCCTAGATATACAGTAGGTACAGGTTCCCCTCTAGCAGAGGTAGAGTGTTCTTAGCAGGATCACAGGGCGTAAAAAAAATAAAGTGTAAAAAAAGTAGACAAATTTAACCACCACATTTAACGTGGTTGTAAACACTTACACACCACTTTTACCTACATGTTAGCCTATAATAAGGCTTACCTGTAGGTACTGGAAATATCTCCTAAACCTGCACAGTTTAGGAGATATTTACCATATACCATTGCACCGACATCGGCGCATGCACACTGAAGAAAGGGCACGATTGTGCCCTTTCTAAAGGGCCCGTGCTGTGACCGTCGGCTCCCACGCGCATGCACGGGAGTGACGTAACGCGACTCCGATCAGTCACAGAACCGAAGTCCACGGCCCTGGAATGAAGAGGGGTGAAGATGGACGCAGCCACCAGCGAGGTCATCAGGGACATTGTGGGGTTCGTTTGCAGGTAAATGGCACATAATGGACTAGTATGCGATGCATACTAGCCCATTATGCTTTAACTTTGTAGGGAACAAAATAGGAAGTAAAACCCATCAGGGTTTACTTCCTCTTTAAGAAAGGTAAGCTGCAATACATTTAATCTTCTTAGTTTAGATATGCGTTATTGTGCCAGAAAACTATAAACACGTGATTCTGCTCAACCAGTCTTGTCAGACAAAACAGCCATGTCCTGTGCCTCCCTGCAAACTAAACAGCAGGTTGCAGAGCCTTAACTAGTCTTAAACGAGTTGTAAAGGCAGGTTTTTTTATCTTCATGCATTCTATGCATGAAGATAAAAAGCCTTCTGTGTGCAGCAGCCCCCACAGCCCCCCTAATACTCACCTGAGCCCCATCTCTATGTAATGACCATTGGCTCCCGCCGCTGTCAAAGTCAGTTAGCCAATGAGGAGAGAGAGGGGGCGGGGCCAAACAGCAGCTCTATGTCTTAATGGATACACGGAGCTGCAGCTTGGCTCGGGTGCCCCATAGCAAGCTGCTTGCTGTGGGGGCACTCAAAGGAAGGGAGGGGCCAGGAGAGCCAAAGAGGGACCCGAGAAGAGGAGGATCCAGGTTGCTCTCTGCAAAACCACTGTACAGGGCAGGTAAGTGTAACATAAAAATTTTTCTTTTTTGCAATAAATATAACAAACAACAAGACTTTACAATCACTTTATGCATGTTCCCCCTTCCAGTTTCAATCTAAGTGTTGCTATGCATACAATTTGAACAGTGTGCTATAGAGACAAATTCAGGTACATGTTTTAGCTCTTTTAAAAAATACATTTATTCATATTTAAGTGTTTATTACCTTAAAAAAATATTTTTAATATGACTCTCTAAATAATAAATCGGTATTTTATATGTTTCAAATATTTACTAGTATTATGAATTCTGCATATAATACCTGGATGATCCTACCAGTTTCAATACTTCCCCTACATACCATCAGGGAGGCTTGTGATTGGCCCCAAATGTATTCTGCAACAGGATGACCCCAAACAAACAGCCAATGTTATTAAGAACTATTTCAGTGTAAAGAAGAACAAGGAGTTCTGGAAGTGATGGTTTGGCCCCCACAGATTGTAGGAAGCCTACATCCACAGAAGATCTGTGGTTAGTTCCCCACGACGTTTGGAACAACCAACCTGCCGAGTTCCTTCAAAAACCGTGTGCAAGTGTACCTAAAAGAATTGATGCTGTTTTGAAGGCAAAGGGTGTTCACCCTTTAGTTTCCATTTTGTTAATTGATAAAAATACATTAACATCTAATTCTGAAAACACTCTTAATTTACATAATTTTGTCCACACCGGTCTACAACTTTTGCACAGTACTGTATATCAGTCTGCAGTGGTCTTTCAATGTACCTAAACTGATTAAAAAACAAAATCAGCTGGACATAAGGCACACTGCATAAAAACAGTAAAACATATGTGTGAACTGTATAACCGTTAATTTCTGCTCACTAGATCTTACATTGATATGTATGACATAAATTGTGGAATGCAAAGATGTGAACACATCCTGAATGTTTTGGAGTCATAGGACTAAAAAAATGTCTTACCCCCGTTCAGCGTTCAAAGCAAGGGCCCTTGGCTTGTCATTTTCTCCACGTAAAACAACACCAACATATTCTCCAGTCAGCCTATTAACATTGATGCTGTTGGTGGTCTCACAAGTCCAGTACAGAGTGCGGCTGTACACATCAATGCTCAGGTCATGGGGCTGTTTTTCTTGGGTTTGGCTCTGGTTTGGAGTAGATACCACAGCAAGAGGCTAAGAAGGAAACAAATGACAAGTTTAAAGACTCAACAACTGTGCAGAGAGTAATCATCTCAGTGTCTTAATGTTATCAGCAACTCAAAAGGGTAACTCGAATTTTGTGGAGGAAAAAATTGCAAATAAAGAAAATAATATAGCATATACAACTGCGACTCAAGTCATATTGTAATTGAATGTTATTAAAAATGACCTTTTCTTTTCAATCTGCAGCTCTGTAATTTTCTGAAAATGCAACGCAATATGGCTACCTGGAGTTGTTCTGTACACAGAATGTGTACTGACCACCCCCCAGAAACATAATTTTTTGCTTGTGTGATTGGCTTACTAATTTTCCCAGAAGTCTGCACTAAGATACAAGTCAGATTTCAGGCATCCCCTGCAACAAAAATGTCATTTTTGGTGAGATATTTCCAATAGTAAATCACAACTAAAGGGATGCAGGTCCAGCAGCTTTCCTCATTAGGCTGCATTCACACTTCAGCGTTTTAAATCGCGGGCAGATTTTCAGCGAATCTGCCCATGATTTGAAACCGCTGATGTGTGAATGACAAATCGCGGGACTCACATTTGAGATGCCAATAATTTGAATGACACCTCAAAATCGCAGCACGGATCTGCTGCAATTGTCGCGCGATAAATCACGCTGCAATAGAGGCAACACGCATCTCGGGAAGCATGTCGCTCAAAAAAGTTCAGGAGCTTCTTTTGGGTGACATGCTTCTGGTGATGCAGCACGATTTATCGCGTGACAATCGCGGCAGACCTGCGCTGCGATTTGAGGTGTCATTCAAATGAATGGCATCTGGAATGCGAGTCCCGCGATTTGCCATTCACACTTCATCAAATTGCGCGCAGATTCGCGGCAAATCTGCCTGCGATTTAAAAAGCTGAAGTGTGAATGCAGCCTTTGTGCCCTGCAGGTGCACAGCTGATTGATCATTATGAAACCACTCCCATTAGATTTACTTTCTCATATGGTTACAGGCAGACAAACAGGGATTTCTTCAGAATAACAAAAGGTAGTAATCTGTAACAAAGTTTGGTAAACTCCTTGTAATGTACAAAGGTCATCCAGAGGGGAATGTTTTTTGCTCAACAAAAGTGGAGTTACGCTTTAACATTCATTCGCACAATACAAACATAAGCCTTAGCGTTTTACATAGAAAACCACCCCTTCGCATCAGCCCCTGCAACTACATAGGCTTGCAGTTCAAAACATTTGAAAAGAATTGACAGGAGATGACTCCACAGGAAAGTGGCACATAGTTGCTAGTTCCATCAGTCAGGGTTTTTGATGCTTAAATCTTTGTCTGCATGGGCTGAAGGGCATAATATGTTTGCTAAGACATACACAACAGCAAATATTTAGATTTAACAAGCTTAAAATGAGAAGTATGGGGTTGGGGAAAAAAAAACACATTTATACTCACCTAGGTGGATACAGCATTGATCCAATTCTGCACTGAAAACTGAGCGCTCAAACACCACTGATCGCTCAGTTGTCCGCTCTGAGCAGAGAGTGGTGACTGTCAGTCTCCGGCTCTCTGCTCTGCTCTTCCAGTGCTCACTGGAGCGCTGGGCTGTGCAGTGGATGGGAGGAGCTGGCTCAGTCTCCCAGCAGTTCGCTGAGAGGCAGAGTTAGCTGCTGGTCCAGGCATCTGGGTTGATCCCTAATGTAAAGTTGAATTGATCCAGAGCCTGGAGCAGCTGAATGACGTCATCACTACTGCAGAGGGAAGATCGGTGCCCACTTTCACATAGTATTACAAGTAGAGGTGCACTGAATGGAAATTTTGGTGCCGAACCCGAAAATGCAGGATACACTTGGCCGAAAACTGAAAATTACAGTTTTTAAAAAATATTTATATTTTTATCTATAATTGTATTATATTCTATATAAATTTTTTAAAATTAATATCATCAATTTAAATGAATATGAATTGTCGGTAATTATTAGCACCTTTAGTCCCGGTTCACACCAGTGCGCTGTGCTATATCACTGCAGTGCAAATCACATGCGATGTCTGTGCGATGTGATTTCAGCCATACAGGTAGTATGGCTGAATTTGCATTGCATTTGGACCAAACTCGCACAGGACCCTTTTTTGGTCTGCACCAGAATCGAATTGCATGGGTGTTCACACCCATGCGATCCAATTCATGTCCGAACTGACAGTTCGCACAGCGATATGGAACTGATTTGGGGGTGTCATTAACTTTCTATTGATACTCCCAGCAGTTCGCATTGTGCAGTGTGAACTGCCTTGCAAGTCAGGTGCGATGCGGGAAGGTGGATTCGCAGGGATCCCGCATTACACTAGCGTGAACCGAGCCTTAGCGTAATAAAAGCTCAAGAAAAATGCATCCCCATTCTATGTATGTCTTGGTCCGTTGCTCTTCCATTGTGGTGCAGCTTGGCGCATTTTTGGTCAGCACAAAAAACGCACCTCCCAGTTCAAATGCATTGAAAACGCAGCAAGAACGCATCATTACCGCACCCCTTACGTTTTTGGCTTGATTCACACTGCAGCGATGCGGGAACCCTCCGAACGCATCGCATACAACTCGCAGGCAGGTCACACTGCCCTATGCGAACTGTTGGGGGTGTCATTAGAAATTTTGGTGCATCTCTAATTACAAAGGATGCTAAATAAGCAGCATGGCTTGCAACTATGAGGCTCATTACAGCCTCTGAAATGCATAAAAAGCAAAGGGAGTTTTTCAAAAATAATTAAAGCATATTTCAGCATTTGCAGTCAAATTTGCGAAAACCCCACTATATGTTTGTTATGGTTACATTCACACAGAATGCCTTGGCTGATCGCAGGGTTTTTTTGAATGATGTCCATCCTAGTTATGTCTTCATTCACATACAATGAAGGAAGCCCAGCATCTACAGTTTTAACCCTTTGTTAGGACAGTCAGTGTTCAAATTGATAATGAAGATCTGCCTGCACAGTACAGACCGTGTTAATTAAGGATGAGCTCAGGCGTGTTCACAACCGTACGTGCAGAGATCTCCAGGAAGTTGGCACTGCGGAGCGCTCATCACAAGCAGTGAGACATTTTCCCGATCCGCAGCTGAAGAGATCGGGAAATGTCGCACTGCCTGTAATTAGCGCTGTGCAGTGCCAACTTCCTGGCGGCCTCTGCACGTGCAGTTTGCGAATACGCCTGAGCTCATCCGTAGTGTTAATTATGCCAAACACAGCTGCCCAGCACCCTCAAAAACAAAGGGAACTACCTAGGATATTTTCTTGCTGAAGGCTTCACAATAGAGCATCTAAATAATGTATAGCTGTAATTCTTAAATATTTTTGTAAGTTATGCTATGTGAATGAGGATATGTAATGTAATAAACTGGGCGTCATGTAATCTGTATGCAGCAGATTAAACGGTCTTCATTAAAGCAGGAAAAAACAAAGAGTACCTTGAGACATCAACACCCTTCCAAACAGTATGTCCTAACAATATATTATGTTTGTGTGCTGCACTCAAAATATCACATCTCCAGCTCTGTGAATATTCATATTCACAGGGGAAGTGATGCACCAAATGTTTCAAATAGCAGTGACATTTCTGCTGTAGAACAGACATTTGAGTTCCCGGCAAACGAAACAATTAATCTGTTGCCAATAACAATTTAATGTTTATCTGAAAATACTAATTTAAGCATCAGTCATTACTCTTCTAAAATATTTACACACATTATTTACTATTTTTATCATTGGCTAAGGAAGACCAACTACCCAGCACTTCAACTATAATTAAAAAGACCTCCTGGCCTAAGTCCCACAAATGTCGCTGACCTCACGAACAGCACAAAAGGACACAAGGATAAATGCCGACCAACTGGCATTACTTGCTGCTCATGACTGAAATATGATGGAAAAGTTTTGTGAAGATGCATAGTATGAGGTCTGGATCCAGCAACCACAGTGTGCTTCAAAATACAAAAATTACTGAGATAAGCGTGCGATGATCTGCAGAAGAACTCCAGACACAAAAAAAGGGGGCAATGACACATTGGGCCTGATTTACTTAAACTTTAGAATTATATAATATGCTGGCATCTCTTTTTGTGTGGACAAATCCGATGGTTATATTAGGTGCTCGCAATGCATGCAGAGACATGTGCACATACTACAACATATATCTGTGCAATTTAGAGACAAACATGGTTTGCTATAGAATGTACACCCCTGTATCTGAAACGATGTGGGTTAAGCTAGGACGTGCCTAAAATAAAAATCTCTTATTCTCTTATATTTCCGAGTCTAAACACTGTAATACCCCGTACACACGATAGGATTTTCTGACAACAAATTGGATGTGAGCTGTCGGAAAGTCCGACCGTGTGTATGCTTCATCGGACATTTGTTAGCGGAATTTCCTCCAACAAATGTTTGAGAGCAGGTTCTCAAATTTTCCGACAACAAGACTTGTCGGAAATTCCGAGCATGTGTACACAATTCCGATGCACAAAAGTCCACGCATGCTCGGAATCAAGCAGTAGAGCCGCACTGGCTATTGAACTTAATTTTTCTCGGCTCATCATACGTGTTGTACGTCACCGAGTTCTTGACGTTCGAATTTCCGACAACATTTGTGTGACTGTGTGTATGCAAGACAAGTTTGAGCCAACATCCTTCGGAAAAAAATCCACGGTTTTGTTGTCGGAAAATCCTGTGTACAGGGCATTAGTGTGAGAAGAGAAGTGCAGAAAAAAAATAAACATTCACACTCACCTAGGTGGATGCAGCATAGCTCCAATGCTGCATCTGTACCCCGTCGCCTCTAAGGCTGAGAAGTGAGCGATCAAAGCCCAGCGATTGCTTAGTTCTTGGGTCTGCCCTGAGTACAGAGTGGTGTTAGTCACCAGCTCTCTGCTCTGCCCCTCCAGTGCTCACTGGAGCGGTGGGCTGTGCATGGAGTAGGAGCAGCTGGCACAGGCTTTCAGCAGCATGCTGAGAGGTTTAGCCAGCTGCCGGTCAGGCATCTGGCGGGATCGCTCCAGAGTCTGGAATGGCTAAGTGATGTCAGCCAACAGAAGACTTTTAGCCCACTGTCGGCTGCATCTAAATCACAGGAGTGTAGAATAGACCCACAAAAGAAGTAGGGAAACTTAGCAACCCTTAAGCGTTTTGCGTATCTTTGTGCACAGTTTGAGCACTAGCCGTTGTACTAGATTCCATACACCTGTAAGATTCTAATTATAAGTCTATGTATAGGTTTTCTATGGGTACAGGTTTTTTTAACATGCCGATAAATTTGGTGCATGCACATTTTATTGCTAAGCCCCGGTTCACACAGGGGCGACTTGTCAGGCGACTTAGCCGCCTGACAAGTCGCGTCCCGTTCTGTACTACTGAACCGTTCTAATAGGAGCGACGCAAGTCGCTCCGACTTAGAAAAAGGTTCCTGTACTATTTTTGGGGCGACTTCAGGCGACTTGCATTGACTTCTATACAGAAGTCGTTTTGCAAGTCGCCGCTGAAGTCGTGTGCAGGTCGCCTCTGTGAGTCGGCCTGCAAGTCATGTTGCCCCTGTGTGAACCGGCAGTTAGTGAACTGGTTATATTTATTTTATTATTATTTATTTTAATTTAGTAAAATGCTGAGGCATGGATTCTGAAAATCACTTTGCAGGAATAGAAAGTGCAAAAACAGCACATTGGGACTTTGCCTTTGGTACAGTGTGCCTGTGTGCCATCTAAACAGCAGCAGGTAAAGCATTTTTATGGATAAAATATGAGATTCTTTAACCACTTCCCGCCCGCCCTATAGCGGATTGACGTCCGGGAAGTGGTTCCATTATCCTGACTGGGCGTCATATGACGTCCAGCAGGATAACATGCCGCTGTGCACCCGCGGAGATCGGTGGAGCGGTGTGTCAGCCTGAAACACTGCTACACCGATCTTGGTAAAGAGCCTCCAGCGGAGGCTCTTTACCACGTGATCAGCCGTGTCCAATCACGGCTGATCACAATGTCAATAGGAAGAGCCGTTGATCGGCTTTTCCTCACTCGCGTCTGACAGACGCGAGTAGAGGAGAGCCGATCGGCGGCTCTCCTGACAGGGGGGTCTGCGCTGATTGTTTATCAGCACAGCCCCCCCTCAGATCACCACACTGGACCACCAGGGATCGCCATTAGGACCACCAGGGAAGGGGCAACATGTGGATGGCCAGGTATGTACCCCATGGCCATCCACATGTGCCCAATGTACCCAATCTGTGCCCACAAATGGGCACTGATTGGCACCATTCTGTTTTAGTTATGCCCAGCAATGCCATCAATAAATTTTATCAGTGCCACCAATCAGTGTCATCAGTGCCACCTGTCATTGCCCATCGGTGCCACCTGCCAGTGCCCATCTGTGCCCATCTGTGTCCATCAGTGCCCCCCTATCAGTGCTCATCAGTGGCACCTATCAGTGCCACCCATAAGTACCCATCAGTGCCACCCATATGTACCAATCAATGCCACCTACAAGTGCCCATCAGTGCCGCCTATGAGTGCCCATCGGTGCCACCTATGAGTGCCCATCGGTGCCACATACCAGTGCCACCTATCAGTGCCCATCAGTGCTGCCTATCAGTGCCCATCATCAGTGTCCATTAGTGCCACCTCATTGGTGCCACCTCATCGGTGCCCATCAGTGCCGCCGTATCAGTGCCCGTCAGTAGAGCCATATCAGTGCCTGTCATTGAAGAAAACATACTTATTTACAAAAAAATTTAACCTCCCTGGCGGTTTTCCCGAGTGTGGCTCGGGGTTACATTTCAGGACCATTAGCGGTAACCCCGAGCCACACTCGGGATTACATCGCAGGATCCTGGTGCCTCCTTACTTACCTTGTCCCCGGGATCCTGCGATGTCCCCCGCACTGTCCGAGGGCTCCGTCCTCCTCCGAAGCCTCTCCGTGCCAGGCTCCGTTCCCTGCGAGCGTCGCGACGCACGGGGGCGGAGCCTGGCGGCAAATTCAAAAAAATGTAAAAATCATAACACATACAGTACTGTAATCTTACAGATTACAGTACTGTATGAAATCATTTCACATCCCATTTGTCCCCAGTGCTCTGGTCCATGCCCTGCATGCAGTTTTATATTGCATATACTGTTCTTTCTGCCTGGAAACTGGAGATTGTCCATAGCAACCAAAAAGTGTCCCTTTACGTCAAAAATGGCTTTAGACCAGCTAGAAAACTGCGATAGTAAATTAGAACACTTGCAGAATTGAGCGATAGTGAATCGTGTGGAAATTTATTTTATTACTATTTATTTTTATTTTTTTTAATTATTATTTTTTTTTTATTATATTATAATTTATGTTTTTGTGTTTCAAACTTTATCATACCCGGGATATCTACTAGACTCTTGTTTGGACAGATTTAAGTGTGTTATTGTTAATAATTAAATACCTACAATATAAAACGCCAAATTTCATTGCAAAATAATTGTACCGCTTTCAGCACCTAAAATCAGAAAGAATCATACCGCCAGGGAGGTTAACAGAAACAAAGAAAAACTTGTTTTTTTTAAAAAATTTCGGTCTTTTTTTATTTGTTGCGCAAAAAATAAAAACCACAGAGGTGATCAAATACCACCAAAAGAAAGCTCTATTTGTGGAAACAAAATGATAAAAAATTTGTTTGGGTACAGTGTTGTATGACCGCGCAATTGTCATTCAAATTGCGAAAGCGCTGAAAGCTGAAAATTGGTCTGGGCGGGAAGGTGTCTAAGTGCCCTGTATTGAAGTGGTTAAATCACTGTGATTTTCCACGCTAAGCATGTTGTACATATCCTGTGGAGCAAAGCTCAGAGAAGGCTGGTGTTTCGTAGGAACAATAAAGGTTATTGGCCATGTTACTACAACGTTTGGCAAAGGCTGTAGAATAAACAGGTATCAGTTTTCAACGCTTGCAGAAGGAATTGCACAAAAGCCTCTTTTGAAACCCAAAAATTAAATGGATTGTTTATTTAGGCTCTTGCACTACATTGTTGTTGGTAAATCTAAAAGCTTGTGCTAGGATTGTAAAATCAAAATGTAATATGCTGTATATGAAATAGCTTTAGCACATTTAAATGATAGGAAATTCTACAAATAAAATATTGACAATAGCAACTGGAATGCCATGAATGAGGTGTTCAGTTTTGTAGGTCTTTTCTAACATAAACATAAAAAGATGTGCATAAAAGATGCTACTCGATATTTACCTTCAAGTTGTTTAATGGTCAGAATGAGAGTATAATGATATATAAAGAATGAAGAAATTCATTTACAGCTGTATGTTTTATCCATGTATGCATCTGTAAGGTGATTGGAGGAAATACAAGAGCAATTCAGTTTGTAATGACACCGTGGGGGAGATTTACTAAGACTCGAGCACTCAGAATCTGATGCAGCTGTGCATTGTAGTTAATCAGCTTTGAACTTCAGCTTGCTCAATTAAGCTTTGACAATAAAGCTTGGAAGCTGTTTGGTGTCTATGCAGAGGTCCACCAGATTTTGCTCTGTGCAGTTTTTGTAAATAACCCCCACTGTGTGTGCATGGTCTCCCCTCTCCGCCCCCATCCCAAGAGGTCCATCTGTTCTCTGGCTTACACCCATAAACGCTGGCATCCTTTCAACCCATATTTATTTCAATCGCAATACTATTCACATGATGGCATGTTTGTTTTTAGAGTGTGTGAAATACCAAGTATGCAAAACTAATATCTTCAGGACCGGCAAAAATCCTTTTACACAGGAGCTAGCTTTTATTTCATCCCATCGGGACTATACCTTTGGGAGAGGTACATTGTGCTTTAAAAACATCTTGAAAGATTTGAAAGTATAATTAGGTGTAAAATATGATGTGCTTTAGGTCACTGCCATTTTTCATGGAAAGCACATTGTACATACAGAGCAAATATTTAATGACAGAGAAGATTGATTTACTACAGGAACAATAAAGTATGTTGGCCATTTAACCCCAAACAGCACACATGTTAAGGACAGTATTACGCAGTCAGATTCATTTTTTATAAACCATTTCTACTGATCTTTTTAAAATTAACAATTGATGCGTAACAAAAGTATCACCAGCGCTTAACTGAAGATCATGTGAAGAAATATATAAAAATAAAATTAAAATAATGAATTAATATCAATTAGGTGAGTATCTGCTAAACCCAGTGCATCTGAACGGTGACCATAACTGGAGGATATGGATAGCAGCAAACCAAAGCAAGAAATGTCAGCGCTCGATGGATAACACTAGACGAGCATATCACCGGCAGAGAAAACAAATGGCCCAATACGGGTTTCAACATGCAGTAGGCTTATGAAGATAATCTCTCAAGGTGATGAACCAAAGCAAGTTTAGTTGATAATCATCATAAAATGAAAACCAAAAATCCTCGAACACTTGATGTATGAAAAAAGAGGGATAAATGTTAAATGATTAAATGAGCCTACGGTGTCACTGGAGGTTCCCGGAGCAATAAGGAGCTAACGGCATCCAACGGTGGAGCAGTGCAGCTTGAGGGGCGCCAATTATCACGCTGCACTGGGAAGTCCTGGACCGAACGGCAGACCCGCTCGCCGGCGTGGTCTGGGATGGCATGCTGATGGAGAACGGAGGTAAAAGAACCAAGCCACTCTCCACAGGACAGCTCGCTGTGTCGGCTGGTGTGCGTGGAAGGGAAAGCCGCAGTCCGTAGGCAGTAGTAAGCCACTCTCCCTGGATGGATTGTCAGCAGGCAGACGAATGTCACAGGGGTGTGGGGTGAGGAGGAAAAGCCGCTGGAATCCAGGACCAAAAGCAGGGAGAAGCCAGGGAGGGCTCGTCGTGGGTGATGTAGAGCACCGGCCAGGATGGTGGTAGCCAGAAGTCCTCGGGAACCAGTGTGAAGTGCAGGCTGTGTGGTTGCCGTGACGACGCATTTCACGCACATGCGCTTTTTCTGAGTCCTTGAAAAAGTGCATGCGTGCGAAACACTTTTTCTCCTCACCCCACATCCCTGTGACATCCGTCTGCCTGCTGACAATCCATCCAGGGAGAGTGGCTTACTACTGCCTATGGACTGTGGCTTTCCCCTCCTCATCCACCAGCATGTCAGCCGGAACAGCAAGCGGTCCTGTGGAGAGTGGCATGGTTCTTTCACTGCCGCCGCGGCTTCCGTTCTCCTCCATCAGCATGCCAGCCATCCCAGACCACGCCGGCGAGCGGGTTTGCCGCTCCATCTAGGACTTCCCAGTGCAGTGGGATTATTGGGGCCCCCCAAGCTGCACTGCTCCATCGTTAGCTCCTTATTGCTTATTGATTCCAGTGACACCGTAGGCTCATTTAATCATTTAATATTTATACCTCTTTTTTCATACATCAAGTGTACGAGGATTTTTGGTTTTAATTTTTGATGATCATCAATTAAACTTGGGTTGGTTCATCAGTACCACCTTGAAAGATTATCTTCATTAACCTACTGCATGTTGAAACCTGTATTGGGCCATTTGTGTTCTCTGCCAGTGATATGCTCATCTAGTGTTACCCATTGAGCGCTGACATTTCTTGATTTGTTTTTAAAACTAACATTACCACCATACAAGGTATAAATATATATCATTTTCTATAAAGATTTACCACTGCTAGCTGAGTGGATCTTTAATAAATTTAATCAGCAACTGCAGTATTTTTTAAATACAATTACTCTAAAGTAGAGGCATAACTAGCGTCTAGAACCCAGGGCACATGACCCCCATCTCCTGCAGGGAGCCCTTGATGTTATGGCTGCCCACATCCTGACAATAATCTGTGCTGTTATTAAACAGTGCAGATCATAAGAAAAGGCATAGAGCCAGTGAAATATCTGTGCCTTATGATCGCTGTGATGTCCAATAATAGTGATCATAAATGTAAAGACAGCTTGCGTTTACATTTGACAGCCGCTTTTGCCAACAAAAAGGGACACACTAACAACCAATGTAAGGGGGGTACAGACACTGACCACCAATGTGGGGGGCACAGCTATTGCCAATCAATATATAAGGAGGAACAGACACCACCAACTCCGGGTATTTTTTTTCCTCCCATTAACCAACACTTGCCATTTTTCCTCCCACTGACTCTGGCCTTATTTTTCTTCCCCTGACTACCAACATGAGCATTTTTTAACTCCACATGACTATCAATATCGGCATTTTTTTTCTCCTGACAACCACTGACACCTGGACCGATCAATCATCTGCCCCTCCTCCATTCATAGGCACGGTTTCATTTCTAGTAGCTGTAGCATGGCAGTCAGCATTGTTTAGTGCAATGGTTTTAGCTGGACAATAAGTAAATTCAAATATTTATTTTTGAAAGATGATTTGCACTTGGTCTCTCTTTCTCTGCCCTTTCAAATTATGGATCAAAAGTAAACAGATTTCAGTTTTGTCAGCACTGTTCTGTAAGAATTGGTCTCCTGAAACAGAGGCTGATGACAACAAAACAGCCTTGCTTCCCATCTGAGCTCACTATCTCATAGCTACAATAGGGTTGCCTGTAGCGCTGCACTCGCGTAAAGCCTTGTCAATTCAGAGACAATTGCATCAGTAGACTTTAAGGGAAGTTATACTGGAAAAAAGAGCCACAGTAAGGAAGGAAACATTTACATTACTGTATACTGGAACTAAGGTCTAACACTTAAATTGGAATTCCAGCTAAGTAAGTAAGTATCAAGGACTTTAGTTCTAGTTTGAGTAAAGTAACATTCATATAATGTTTGCAGGCTTTAAATCTTGATGTATATAAAATAACAAATACCACAATAAACAGAGCCCTCACCTGTGTGCCATCATCTTTGGCCCTCTTAATTACATTCTGCCGTCCATCCACCCAGTAGATGAGCTTATCTAAAGGATCATAGCTGATAGCTTTGACATTCCTCAGGCCATGGATTGGCAGGATGATATCTGGACTCTGCTGTTCATCCACTAACATCCGATTGATAGCTGTCTTCTGGCTAAAGAGCAGGAAATTGGTGGGCACTGCAGTATAAAATGAATGATTTAATGCAATAAAATAGCATATTGACAAACACAATTAGTCATTCAGTAAATCTGAGTGGCTTGTTAAATTAGGTAGTTCAGAAAGCAGTAACTTTAAGTAAAAATTATTCATGCATTGCAACCAATTAGTTCTGTTTAGAAAGCTAGAAACCATGAAAGCCAACGTTTGATTGTTTGTAATAGCACGTTTCACACTGTTTTGTTTTAATAAAGGAAACCTTTTACGGAAAGAAATAGAAGGTTTTCATTCCTGAACTACTTCTGAAAATGCCAGTGGCCTGGCTGCCATGCGGTTCCTTGCTGTTCTTGGTCAATGACTTAGCCTGGGTTCACACCTATGCGAATTAAATGCGGCTTACACCGCATCTAATTCGCAGGACATTTTAAAATACATTCATATGAATGCATCAGGTTCACATATGTGCGTTGCATTCGCACTGCGCATTGCACAAAAAACATGTGCGTTTTCTGGGCATTGCGGTGCGAATTACGAGCCCCTTATCTTCTATGGGAATGCATCTGCTTCGCAGATGCATTGCGTTCTGAACATGGATTTTCTCCTTCTCCTCACTACACCTCCCCCTCTCCCTGCTCACTGATCCTGAGCTAAAACGCAGATGAGCCTTTGAACAGGAGATTTTTATCTCCCCAGTGAAACCTGAGCTTCAATTCGCACCGCACATGTGTGAAACCGGGCTAAAGCAGGCCATAGATGGCGTGATTTTGTTTCCTTTAACCCGTGAAATTCGCTTGATTCCCCATCAACACAGTCAGTTTTGTCGGAGCTATTCTCCCCATGGGGGGTTGGGTGTTGGCACAGGGAGCAGTCCCTGCCTGAAGAACACAGTGATTATTGCTAGCAGGTGCAAAATCCGACATGCTGGTTGTACCCAAGTTAATTGATGGATCGACCTGGGTACATTCAACCTTCCCATAAATTTTTTGAATCTCTGCCAGTCCCTGCTGAACTGGTCAAGATTCGAACCATCTTTGGCTGACTTTAGAAAGTACTAAATCAAGGGACAGGCAACTGAGATTTTTAGGCCAGCATAGATCCTTATCTGCACAATTGTTCCAGGCCACTGATTAACCACTTGCCGACCAGCCACCTTTATTATACGGCGGCAGGTCGGCTTGTTCCCATGAAGCCACTGGTAGGTTGGCTCCTTTAAGAGACATAGCAGGCGCGCGGGGGACCTGATGCGCGTGGCCGGCGGCTGCGATGTCCGCCGGCCACCCGCGAGAGAGCCAGAACGGGGATTTGTGTGTGTAAACTATGCTAGCTCATTATGCCTTTGTCTTGTAGGTTTTTTCTTTTTTTTTTTTTAGTTAGTGGTTTTACACTCACTTTGAGACTTCATTCACACAGGGGCAACTTTGAATCCGACTTCAAGTCGCCCCTAATCGCCTCAAGTTGCGCTACATGAAAAAATCTAAGTGAATGTCTTAATGCACACTACTGCAGTCGCTCCGACTTCAGAAAAGGTTCCTGTACTACTTCAATCCGACTTCTAGGCGACTTGTACCCATTGATTTCAATGGAAGTCGCCTCCAAGTCGAATCCCCGTTCATAGTGAGGCAACTTTACAGGAAAAAGAAAAGAATTTACCCAGGAAGAGTGACCGCGATATGCCAGCGCCGAGCTGGCTCGCTCATCGGGAAAGGAAAAATGTGTTTTTTCTTTTCTCAATGAGCGACAAGCAATACTGACATGTGTTTGGTATGAATCATGAGGGGGAACTCCACGCCAAATTTGAAATAAAAAACCGGCATGGGTTCCCCTCCAAGAGCATACCAGGCCCTTAGGTCTGCTATGGATTTTAAGGGGAACCCCCTATGCCGAAAAAACGGCGTGGGGGTCCCCCCAAAATCCATACTAGACCCTTATCTGAGCATGCAGCCCGTCCGGTCATGAAATGGGGTGGGGACGAGCGCCCCCCTCCTGAAACGTACCAGGCCGCATGCCCTCAACATGGGGTGGGTGCTTTGGGGAAGGGGGGCGCCCTGCGGCCCCCCACCCCAAAGCACCTTGTCCCCACGTTGATGAGGACAAGGGCCTCTTCCCGACAACCCTGGCCATTGGTTGTCGGGGTCTGTGCGCGGGGGGCTTATCGGAATCCGGGAGCCCCCTTTAATAAAGGGGCCCCCAGAACCCGGCCCCCCACTCTATGTGAATGTGTATGAGGTACATCGTACCCCTACCCATTCACCTGGGGGGAAAAAAAGTGTCAATAAAAAAACATACTACACAGGTTTTTAAAGTAATTTATTAGGCAGCTCCGGGGGTCTTCTTCTGACTTCGGGGGTCTCTCCAGCCTCTTCTCCCGGTGTCCGGTTCTTCTCCTGGGCTCCTCCGCTATCTTCTGCTCTTTTGCCAGCGGTGGCCCGGTCGTCTTCTTCCCTCTTCTCTTCTTCCGATGTTGACACGACGATCTCTCCCGCTGTAATGCCATGTAGGCGGTGCGCAACGACTTATATAGGCATGGGGCGGGGTCACTGGGTGATGTCACCCAGTGACCCCACCCCTTATGACGTCACAGTCTTGGGGCATGATGGGACTGTGATGTCATAAGGAGCGGGGTCACCGGGTGACATCACCCGGTGACCACGCCCCATGCCTATATAAGTCGCTGTGCACCGCCTACATGGCATTACAGCGGGAGAGAGCATTGTGTCAACGTCGGAAGAAGAGAAGAGGGAAGAAGAAGACGGAGAAGACCGGGCCACCACTAGCAAAAGAGTAGAAGATAGCAGAGGAGCCCGGCAGAAGGACCGAAGAGCGGGAGAGGAACCGGACACTGGGAGAAGAGGCCGGAGAGAGCGGAGAAAAGGCCGAAGAGGGCGGAGAAGTCGGAAGAGACCCCCGAAGTCGGAAGAAGACCCCCGGAGCTGCCTAATAAATTACTTTAAAAACCTGTGTAGTATTTTTTATTGACACTTTTTTCCCCCTAGGTGAATGGGTAGGGGTATGATGTACCCCATACTCATTCACATAAGGTGGGGGGCCGGGACCTGGGGGCCCCCTTATTTAAGGGGGCTCCCGGATTCCGATAAGCCCCCCATCCGCAGACCCTGACAACCAACGGCCAGGGTTGTCGGGAAGAGGTCCTTGTCCTCATCAACATGGGGACAAGGTGCTTTGGGGTGGGGGGGCCGCTCGCTCGTCCCCACCCCCTTTCCTGACCGGCCGGGCTGCGTGCTCGGATAAGGGTTTGGTATGGATTTTGGGGGGGACCCCACGCTGTTTTTTCGATGTAGGGGGTTCCCCTTAACATCCATACCAGACCTAAGAGCCTGGTATGTTCAGTTCCCTGTCCAGGAGGCGACTTCAAGTCGTGTTGTAAGTCGTGCTGGTCACCCCGAGTCGCGCTGTGATTCATACTCAAATCGTGTCCAAGTTGCCTCCCAAAGTCGCGCTGGAAGTCGTGTTGCCCCTGTGTGAATAGGCTCTAAGGAGATTGGACTTTGAAGCAAAAACTTTTGTTTAAGAAATTATCTAAAAAGTAACATTTTAGTCCCCCCTCCCCCCGAAAAAAGATGTGGAAGATACTGAAACATTTTCTAAGTGAAGTAAAAAAAAAACTTAGTGCGTACAGCTGCAGTTCTTGTGGTTGGAGTCCAGAGTGTAATGAGAGGAGCAGCTACATCTGTATCCATTCGGCACGGCAAGGCAGAGCTGAGCACAGTGTCCATTGTTCTGCATGCATTCATTGGTGCCATCCTGCCGGGAGGAATGGAATACCAATATGTCCATAACAAAGTCCAAGCGACCTTGAATCAAAGTGCGATTCTTTCCATCAACCTTGTCTGCTCTTTCTATGCTGTGCAGATTCCAGTCAGTCCAGTAGATAAAATCACTGTACTGGGTCAGCCCAAAGGGATGAGGAAGATCATCTGCAATTATTTCCCGGTCTTGACCTGTGGAGACAAAATTCATAGATTTATTTTTCAAACTAAGAATCTAAGAAAAAGGTACACCAACAAAAATCGAGGAAAGAGAAATTTGAGATAGGGCCCACAGCAATCAGTTTATGACACGTTTTGAGCAAGTTCAACTATACTGCTTATTATAGTCAGCACTTTTGCTTTGCCTTCCCATTTTTTTTAAGGAAACACGAAGTCTGCAAATGGTAGTTGCTTAGCTGTCATGTGACCCTCATGCTTTGTTATTTTGAGCCTCTTATCTCCAAGTATGCAGTGTCAGTGTAGCTGGAAGTGCTCTGGGGTCTCAGCTCACAGTCTACAATGATCATAGCACAGGCAACCACACTAAGGCTCTGTTTCCACTAGTGCGACTTGTCATGTGACTTTGGACACAAATTTGCATGACAAGTCACCGCCCATTGATTTCAATGGCACCTGTTCCCATCTATGTGACTTTGAAAATAAGCGACTTTGAAAAGGTAGGTGCAATGCTTTGATGCGATTTTGATCCAGTGAGTGTAGTTGAATCAAAGCTGCACTCAAAGTTGCACTCTGAATCGTTCAACTTTGGAATCGCAATAGTAGAAACGTATACTAAGGCTCCGTTTCCACTAGCATGACTTGTCATGTGACTTTGGACACAAAGTCACATGACAAATCACAGCCCATTGATTTTAATGGTACCTGTTCCCATCTATGTGATTTTGAAAATCAGCGACTTTGAAAAGGTACCTGCAATGCTTTTATGCAACTTTTGATGCGACTTTGATCCAGAGAGTGTAAAGTTGGATCAATGCTGCACTCCAAAGTTACACTATAGCCTTAGGCTAGGTTTCCAATAGTGCGACTCCAAAGCTGTGCAATTTAGAGTGCAACTTTCATCTGACTTTACACTATAGACCAAAGTCGCAACAAAAGTTGCATCAAAGTAGTGCAGGTACCTTTTCAAAGTTGCATAGATGGGAAAAAAAGTTATTCTTCTCTGTCTGACTAAGGATATGAGGGATGGGGGTGGGGATAGGAAGGATGGGGGCAGGGATAGGAGGGATGGGTGCGGGACTGGGCGGGGTGGTTAGAATGAACAGTAGGCATGCCTGTGTAGGAGGGAAGGACAACGTTTTCAGGAAGTGAGAGGCGCCCATGCAGAATTCGGAAATAAGGAAGTAAGGTTGTGCCTGAAGAACAGGAAGAAGCTGATTGTCTGGCTTTGATTAGACTTTCTAAGCTTGGCAATCAGCTATACAAAAAAATGAATAATGTCAAAGATAAAGATATTTTACATATAATTAATATAAAATTTTTCATTTTTGACTGGACTTCCCCTTTAATCTAATTAATTAATTTGTGCATTTGAATTTCTGTTTAGCTACTGGGTAGAACATGTTTTTTTTTCCAGCAAATCAAATAAAAATTGGCTGAAACCCAAGTGAAAAAAGCCAAGAGCTCCACCAGCTTGATACAGTTGAATGTTTCATACTTATACAAAATATATATTTTTAAAATCAAACACTGTGCAGTCCAAAAAAAATAGTATATTCTGAATTTACTGCATCTTCCCTGCTGATATCATTTAAAGGCTGAGAAGGTCTTTATGGCCATGTGAGGCTGGTGAGCTGTTCCCTTTACCACACGTGGTGGAGCACTTTATTTTGGAGTGAAGAAGTTGTCACCGATATCATAAGGCGCGTGTATGGGACTGTTTTACACATTTATGGACAGTGGTGAATTGCTGAAACAGTGGAAACTATTTTATACAGATGTTCTCATATAACTGATGGTAATATGCAGGATTTTGCTAGCAGAAATGTTCTGAGTAAAAAACACGTTATGTTCAGTAAAAACCCGGCGTATACACAGGTACAAGTGCACAAATGTGAATACACGTGTGAAAATCTTCTTCATATTCTTCCAGTTGTTAAAATGTATGTATGTATGCGCATATACATGTATAGATTAATGCACTCAAGTTTTCTTTTTTATGGCTCTGAATGCATTGTTGCATTATGGATCTTTCGGCAGATGTGTGCATTGTCGTATAAACAATAATTTACATGTGATCAGATTTGTGTTTTATGGAAAAAAAAAAAGCTACACAGCTACAAACGCAGTATTTATTTGTTGCCATGTGCAAGAGGACTAAGGCTTCATGTACACGGGACATTTTTATAACCTCTCCTGAACGATTAACTTAAAACATAGTAACCCACATTTAAAACATCCGTTTTGCCACATTTAGTGGCGTTTGCATTAAAATTTTTTATATATATATATATATATATATATATATATATATATATATATTTTTTTTTTTTTTTTAAATAGCCAAAAATGAAAAACTCCTGTAAATGAAACGTGGCCAAACGCGAGTTACTGTGTTTAGAAGCATTTGGAGCTTGGAATGCCTCTAAACTCAGCTTCTGCACCCATTAAACCTCTAAACTCAACTGCCTAGAAACCACTATAAATGACCCTGTGTACATGTACTGATAAGATAACATAGAGGAGAGTTCAGGAGCAGTTGAAAAAAATGCCCAACTGTTTACCAGCAGCAGTGTACATGAGGCCTAAGCTATGCACAATATTAAAAGCATGTTGGCAGGTTAATGCCCTAAATCAAATCTGCAAACATCTTAGGAACCATTACCTAACAAGTTGGATGACTGGATCATGTTTGTGTCCAGGTCGGTCCAGTAAAGTCTTTGGTCAGCATAGTCAATAGTCAGATCATTGGCACGGCCCAGCTTGTCCACCAACGTGATGATATTTGTCCCATCCATATATGCTCGAACTATTCTTGGTTTCCCTCCCCACTCTGTCCAGTACATGTATCTGGAAAAAAGTCACAAACAATAAATACAAAATCTTGATAGAAACAAATTAACAGGCTATTTATTGGTGTAAGAAGACATGTTACGTCACCACCTGCTAGGCTGCAATTTAAATAGGTAATGACACAATTGAAACTTCTGGGGAACTGTGCCAGAGGTGGGAGTGGGTACCTGTCAAAACCAGGTACCCGCTCCCCCTTCCCCTCCAAAAGGTGCCAAGTATGGCAGCGTGGGGGGGTGGGGGGGTGGGGTTATTCATACAAGCGGAGCCTCCACTTTTTGGGTGGAGCTCCCCTTTAAATTTCAGTTCCAATCATAACTACCCTAACAGGTCATACACAAAAGAACTTGCTGTGTGGAAATGATCTGTTGATTAATAGCCAGTTCACACCACATGCAGTCCAGTGTGTGTATTTTTCTGCATCAAAAATGCATGGATAGTATGTTATATTGTTTTCAATGACATAGTTCACACTAGTGCTGGCAGTTCCAGAAAAAAAAAAGTACAACATGCTGCATTTTTCCTGCACTGGACTGTACTGGAACGCTGTAAAACGCAAAAAAACACACCTAAATGCAACAAAAACGCACTGGAACACACATGTCCTTATTTAAGATTAAGAAAAAAAGGAAAAAAGGAGGGGGGAAAATGCACTGGACAGAATTAAAAATGCACTGGAACGCATCAAGAACTTGCATGTAGAAAAACATCTGGAATGCATCCGGACTGCGTTTCTATGGTGAGAACAGGCTCTAAGAGATTTTTCTTGCCCCCCAAAAATTTGCGGTTTAAGTCCCGGTTCACACTAGTGCGATGCGGGAAACCCTGCGATTCAGTGCCAGTTTCCGCATCACACCTGAATCGCACACTGGTTCACACCGACATCTGCGAACCGCTGGGGGTGTCAATGTAACATTAAAGACACCCCCAGATCGGTTTGCAGTGGGAACTGTGAAACGGTGAAGGAATCAGATCATATAGGTGATCACACCCATGCAATCTGATTCCAGTGCGGACCAAAAAAAGGGTCCTGCGCCATTTTGGCACGAATGCGATGCGATTTCAGCCATACAGTTTGTATGGCTGAATTTGCATTGCTCAGACATCGCATGTGATCTGCACAGCAATGCGGTGTGAATCACTTGCGTTGTCTGGCATCGCACTAGTGTAAACCGGCCCTCATAGACACATGCTTTTAGACACCCATAAAAAGACCAATAAGAAAAGGTTTTTAAAAAAAATCTGCCCGACAGCATTTGAGTAAACAATGCTCTACCCACTTTAACATATCTGGCTAAACTCCATACTGAACCATTGTCCTCTAAATGACTCAAACCCAATCCAGACTAAGGGCATCAAATAGGAATAGGTAAGTGGACTTCAACCTGAGCATTTTTATACTGATTACACTTTACTAATTAAGTGCTGGTGCCAGCAGATAATACCTGAGCCAAGAAAAGACTATGTAGGAAGGCTGGTAACAGTTGGTGGCATAACTCAACATCCTAAATCCCAGTCAACAACATTTGACTTCTAACTAATCACTCTCATACAGAGACTGGTCAATGCTGTTATAATGTAAGATTTTGTATATTGCAGCTTGTCAGTCCATAGATTTGATGGCTCCATTCATTTTCTTCTTTCAAGCTTTTGTTCCTTTATTTTCACCTACTGATTTTGCCAGTAACACACTTTGTCCAGCATGATATCACTCATTCTTCATACAGTATTAGGACAACAGAAACAAGATAGGATTATAAAACCCTATCCCTCTCCTATTCTACATAACATTGGGGGATTTGGTACTGTAGTATTCAGAGATAGCGGAGAACAATGTAATTGATAACAGCCAGCACAGGCAGAAAGCACAGGAAGTCACAAGCTCACAAGATTTCAACAGGTATTTTTTAAAAAGAACAATCTGCTATAACAAAATGTTTTCAGTGGTTAATTTAACAGACAAAAATGAACCAAATATGACATTTTAGTTTTTATCTGGATATGCTTTAACAACTGAATGACAACCTTTTTAATAAAATTAAGAAATACCCCTATAATATACAAAATGTAAAATATTAGGAAATCCCCAGGTATTTGTCCAGCTCACCCTTTTGCTGGATCCAGTGCAAGAGATCGTGGATTATCCAGATCTTTCCAAACTAAAACCTGTCTGAACTGTCCATCGAGACAAGATACTTCTATTCGGTTAGTTCCAGTGTCTGACCAATAAAGATTTTTTCCCATCCAGTCAACAGCCATTCCTTCTGGATAATCAAGGCCAAACTCAATGACATGTTCCACAGAGCTTCCATTCATAAAAGCTCTGCTTATTGTCTAGAGGGCAAAAGGAGAATAAGTGTACAAGATTTTAGAACACAATTCCATGTGACCATGAAATAACATATGCAAAATTTAAGGAGAAAAGCTTGAAGCAAATTTAACCACTTGCTTACTGGGCACTTATACCCCCCTACTGACCAGATCAATTTTCAGCTTTCAGAGCTGTCACACTTTGAATGACAATTGCGCGGTCATGCAACATTGTACCCATAACATTTTTACACAAATAGAGCTTTCTTTTAATCACCACTGGGTTTATTTTTTGCTAAACAAACAAAAAAAGACAATAAATGTGGGAAAAATTTTTTGCAAATAGGTTATTTCTCTCATTCACTTATGGGCACTGACAGGCGGCACGGAGAGGTGACAGAGAGGTGGCACTGATGGGCACTGATAAGCGACACTGATGATGAGGCAGTGATGGGCACTGATTAGCAGTACTGATGGGCACCAGGGGGACCGCTGTCCCTCTAACAGAAGCTGGTTAATGGCTTTCTTTTTTTCTTCACACTGATAGCACGAGGGGAAAAAAAAAGCCAATAACCAGCTTCTGTTTACTTCCACAATCCGCTGTCATTGGCTGACAGCTGATCATGTGGTAAAGGGCCCTCTGTGACTAGCCCTTTTCCCCGACCAGTGACCAGCCGAGTCTCAAAAAACTCAGCGATCACAGAGCAGGGCGTGCCGCAGTGCGAGAACGGAAGGCTGCCCATGTACGCCCACCCGGCATTTTAAGCTTGCGCTGTAGCCGCCTTTCGGCTATAGCACGGGCGCCAAGTGGGTAAACAAGTTCACCTGGAAAATACTGAGTATTACATGAATTATAGCACAAGCAACTATTTTCCGATTCTGTGGACATACGCTAATTCTTTAAAAGTCTATTTATTTTGAAACTAAACAAGGTTAGCTCAATTTGCCTTTATCGTGCATAAGACCGGAAAATGTAAAGGTCATCCAAGGGTGACCTCAAAGGCCTTGTTCACACTTGCGGTTCTGTGAGCCGCGTTTGCATGGGCACAGCAGCCTATTCGTTTCAACAGGCTACTGTACTTGTGTTTCATGCAGAAAAAACGTTCCCGCACCATTTTTTTAAAAGGCAACAGCACCATGTGATTTTCCAGCTTTCCCTTAACCTACAAACGTGCTGCGCTTTTAGATGCATGAGGGTGCCATTAAGAATGAATTGCAGCCCCACACATTTTTTAAGAGCAGTGCGTTTTGCCTGCGGGTGGCTGTAGGTGCAATTTTCGCACTTGCAACCACCTGCAATAGTGTGAATCAGGTCTATGACAGGTAACTTGCTTTGTAATAGGTTTACTGATCATTCACGGGTAGTTCCTTGCAGCTGTTTTACCTTTACAGAGAGTACTGTTGACGGTGGCACAGAGATCTATAATTCTCACATGCTAGATAGCATTCTTGAAAATCCTCTGGGTCATTTTACTTTGAAATTTGATTTAGTTAGGTATTTTTAACCACTTCAGCACAGGGCACTGTCACCCCCTTCCTGCCCAGGTGAATTTTCAGCTTTCAGTGCTGTTGCATTTTGAATGACAATTGCGTGGTCATGCAACACTGTACACAAACTAAATTTTTATCATTTTTTTTCCCACAAAAGAGCTTTCTTTTGGTGGTATTTGATCACCGCTGGGTTTTTTATTTTTTGCGCTACAAATAAAAACCGGAAATTTTGAAATAATAAAAAAAAAAAGTTTTTTTTCGTTTCTGTTATAAAACTTTGTAAATAAGTAAGCTTTCTCCTTCACTGATGAGCATTGATGAGGCTGCACTGATGGGCACTGATGAGGTGGCACTGATGAGGCACTTATATGCAGCACCGATAGGCGGCACTGATTAGGAGGCACTGATGAGGCACTTATATGCAGCACCGATAGGCGGCACTGATTAGGAGGCACTGATGAGGCACTTATATGCAGCACCGATAGGCGGCACTGATTAGGAGGCACTGATGGGCACTGATGAGGCACTTATATGCAGCACCGATAGGCGACACTGATTAGGAGGCACTGATGGGCACAGATTGGCATCCCTGGTGGGCTCTAGTCCGCATCCTCGATGGGTCTGCACTGATAATCAATGCGCTGATTATCAGCGCAGATGCCGAGCGGCTCTCCTCTACTCACGCCTTGTCATCGTGAGTAGAGGAAAAGCCGATAAACGGCACTTCCTGGTTACCATGTGATGAGTTATGATTGGACACAACTGATCACATGATAAAGAGCCTACGTCATAGGCTCTTTACCTTGATCAGAGATGCGGTGTGTCAGAGTGACACCACCAATTGCCGCACTGCGCGCCTCTGCGCTAGCTTGTCTTGCTGGAAATTATATTATGCACAGTCAGGATAATGCAACCAATTTCTGGCCATCATTCTGCTATGTGGTGGACGGGAAGTGGTTAAAGAATCTTAACCCAACATTTCATATTCCTTATAGTTGTCTGCTGTGCTATGTGTGTTAAAAAGTATGCTGTTCGCTGCTCTCCTATTTCAAACTGACCATGCTGGGCGCATCCATCCCAGTGTGGTCAGTTATCTGGCTGTGCTGGGAGAACAGTCTGCCTATATTCCAATGATCAGACTTGTGCTGACATGCCCCCCATTGCACAGCCATTCACTGGAAAGATCAGTGTACTTCTCTCTTTCTCCACCCTCGTCTCTCTAAACCCCTTATGCAACTGAGAACAGAGGTGTAACCACTTATAAAAGAAAAGAAAAAAAAAGGATTTATTTTATTTTATTTCTATACACAAATGTTTTGCCTTTTATTTCTGTATTAAATAGAATGGGTTGTTTTACAAGGTAAGGTTCACGTATACTTTAGGCTGGGTTCACACTATAACACACAGTGGCTCACAGCAGGAGTCCGGTGTGTCTCCATTCACAGTTTCAGGTTCGATTTTAGCCTGAATTTTTGGCTGAATTCGGACCTGAAATGGACCAAAAGACGCACAGGGCTCCTGTGCAAATCACACCAGAGCCGCTGCAGCGATGTGTGAACCAGCTCCATAGCCGGTTCACACATCTCCTGCTATGCAAATTGGATGCAGGGAAACCCGCATCCAATTTGCATAGGTGTGAACCCAGCCTAAAGCACCAAAATGGATCAATCTTAATGATTGTTTCATTACAAAAATATTAACTGATAAAAAGAGAGAGGGTTAAAACAGATAAAAGCATCTGACAGCTTAGACAAAAATCAGGCAGCCTTTGCCAATACAAACTCTACAACTGGTCTCAGATGTTTATTACAGTTAGGCTCCTTTCACACTGGGGCGTTTTGCAGGCGCTATTGCGCTAATAATAGCGCCTGCAAACCGACCCGAAAGTGCCGCTGCTTTGATTCCAGTGTGAAAGCCCCGAGGGCTTGCACACTGGAGCGGTGCGCTAGCAGGACGGTAAAAAAAGTCCTGCTAGCAGCATCTTCGGAGCGGTGAAGGAGCGGACTGTATACTGCTCCTTTACCGCTCCTGCCCATTGAAATCAATGGGACGGCGCAGCTTTACCGCCGGAAAAGTGCCTCTGCTTTACGGTGATTTTTAACCCTTTCTCGACTGCTAGCGGGGGGTAATACTGCCCCGTTAGCGGCTGAATACCGACGGCAAACCGCGTACAATAGTGGCGCTTTACCGCCCCCGCCTCAGTGTGAATTACTAATCACAAGCAAAACAATCTGTTGCTTTCAAAAACCAAGCCTGAATGGGCTAATCTGTGGTTACAGGATACCTGGACATATCAGCCAGTCTTATTGCATTTGTTTTTAGAGTTTGTACTAAAGTTATTAGTGTACCAGAAGCAAAGTCATTACAGCAGCACCCGGAAAAGGGCAGCACTTGTGAGAAGGACTCTATGTGGCAAGGATTACTGTGTGGAATAACATGTATCCAAGCTGACCCAATGAAAGTTTTAAAAATTAGGTTATTAATGGGTTTCAACTTTATAATTTATATTCAGTTGCCTATATAGTTGCCTTAAAAATAATGTACTGGTGCAGCTTCTAAAGTGGTAGGTATGCTTGACTATCAGTTATCCAGATGATTGCGTTACCTTTAAAGTGATGTCAGTCCAGTAGATTCTATTATCAGACACATCAAAATCCAGAGCAGATGCCTCTTTTACGCCAGTAAGAGGGATTGCAACATTATTATTTGTTTCCAAAGAAATTCTGTGGATTGCTGCTCTGCTAGTGAAAACCAAGAAGGCCTCAGGAATAATGCACGTTCTCATGTCACCAAGTAACTCTAATCCCATTGGACAGGAACATCGTATGGCGCGAGGAGTGAAGAAACAAATGTGACTGCAGCCTCCATTGTTATCTGCACAAGGATTGGTTCCTATAATTGTTTAAAAAGGAAAAAAAAACAAAAAAAAACATTAAACAGCAAAACAATGTGCCCATTAGAACTCATTTAAAGCAGAGGTGCCCATTACTTATATTACATGCATACCAGGTGAGAGATTATACTTAGAGATACCTTCTGGTCTAACAAATTTTTTCTTCGCCCAAGGCGTTCATGTTATAACAGCTTATTCAGAGCACTGCTGAAGTATATTTTGAGCCTAAACGTACATTGCCTGCAATAACTGAATGTAAAAGAGACAACTTTCATGTGATACCTTTGGGTGTCAAGAGACGACTCCCTGGCCCAACCACCATCCCTTGGCATAGTTTCATCCCAGACAGTCTGGCTTTTGGCATCGTGGCCACCAACTGCTTGAGCAATCTGGGCCCACTTCTGTTTAAGGCTCTAGTGTGTATTACTCAAATATCATTTGGCTCTTGTTTTATGGTTCTCACACCTTGATAAGCCAACTAGCTCTATTTAACAATGTGATTGGGATGTTTCTGCATCTTATATGCTCTCTGTTGTCTTCCATTTCCTCCACCTATGTCTTTCAGAAGGCACCCTTTTCTTTCCCTATTTGTTTTGAACACAGAGGTCAGGTTGGAACATGCATAGCCTTAATTTAGTACATTTATTTGTGTAGCCCTCTCCTCGCTTAACTTCTGTCCCCTTTATCTTTTCCAACCAATCTTTCCTTATCTTGTTATCTTGTTCTATGTTTGTTACACACCCCCCACACCCCACCCAAACCCACCTACCCCCTTATTTTTTTTCCCTTTGTATCTTTCTTGCAAAATCTGCGGTGTGGAAGTCATGGACGCTGTACATACTAACGTTAAATCTTAGGCAGGCCATACACGGTTCAAATCTCAGCCAGGTTCAGCAGGAACTTACATACTGGGGGGATCCATAGTGGAGAAGGATTTGCACCCACTTCCGGCATAGGCTCCCACGGGAGTCTATGCCCCTCCCCTTCCCGCCGCGCTGTCTGCTGGGACACACACGGGTCCCAGGAGATAGCGGCGACCAGTTAGGATGCGCAGCGTGACTCGCGCATGCACAGTAGGGAACCGGGAAGTGAAGCCGCACCGCTTAACTTCCTGATTCCCACACAGAGAATGGCGGTGGCAGCTGCTGAGGACCGAGGGACGGTTCGGCCTCGGGTGCCGACACCGCTGGATTCGGGGACAGGTAAGTGTCCTTATTTTAAAAGTCAGCAGCTGCAGTATTTGTAGCTGCTGACTTTAAAAAAAAAAACATTCGCGGGACTCCCTCTTTAAGAGAGGTATGCATTTTAGAGACAAAGATATAATTTTGCCCCTTTACAAATCATTAGTAAGACTTCATCTGGAATATGCAGTTCAGTTTTGGGCACCAGTTCACAAAAAAGGATATCGGGGAACTGGAGAAAGTGCAGAGAATGGCAGTTTGGTTGCCCCTCTCTGCACTTTCTCCAGTTCTCCGATATCCTTTCAGTTGATAAGAGGCGCTCAGCTATGAGGATAGATTAGAGGAACTGAAGTTATTTTCTCTTGAGAAGAGGAGATTAAGAGCAAGACGTAGGCTCAAACTCAGCACCACCTTATATTAAGGCACGGGAGCATGATCGATCTTGATCGCTCATTGACACAAAATCAAATTGATTGGATTCCATCATTATAAAATAATACAAAATAAATTGTTGATTTCTAATAAAATTCAGGAATCCGGGTATAAACTACTTACAAGGTGGTAAAAAACCTCAGTTATGTTACAGAACTTTTTCCAGACAGCTTCCCGTCTTTGGGAATGTCACTTGCTTCAAGCTTTTTGGCAGCCGGTAAAAAAACAAAACAAAAAAACAAACAAAAAAACCTATGGATGTTCAAGGATGACCCATTATCTTTTTATTTGACATCAATTCCTTCTCCTTCAAAAGATACAAAAACTCCTTATTGATTAACTTGCTGAATGCTGTGAAAGAATGTATTTCTATTCTATAGAAGAAAACTTCCCCACCCACACTGAAACATAGGCCCTCAAGACCTAATGAGACCATGAACAGGGAAGACTTTACAAATCCCTCTACCAATCTGAGAAGTTCTGTAAAACCTGGTTCTATTGGGTATATCTCCAGTAGTCTCTGAATACAAAGCCATCCTGCTGCAACAGACACCGTGAGCAATAGGAGCCTTATCCAAGTTTGATGTCTCCATTTTCTTACCACATTTACTGGAACCCCCCCACCCCCATTTTCTGGCCCCTAATATTCTTTTTTTTTTTCCCTTTCCACTGCACTTTTTTTAGCCTCCCTTGGGCCATGGCTTTCTCATGACTTGAGCCCAGTCATCCCTTTCTTGCATTCCAGAAGCCCCCGTTTGTTCAATCCCTGCTCCTTATGTTCTGTTGTGGAGGTATGCGTTGGCTGGCACTGTCCAGGATTTACAGTCAGGAGCTTCTTCATCTCTCTCACATTTTGCAACTTGGATAATACATATTCTAATGTAAACCGCACACATTATACAAATTAATTAAGACTGCGTGGCTGAACGATTCTTTCAGTTTCAAACCATTTTTATGAGTTTGATCCTGTTTAATCTATGGAGTCGGTTATTTAGTTGTTCATTTTTTCACTAATTGAAGTGGGATAATATTTTTTTTGGGGGGGGGGGGGGTGGGCTCTTTTTTCCATGGTTGGTTATCTGTGTCTTTAAAATGTAATGATTTTATGTAGGAATTAAAACAATGTGAAGGCTTTTTGATGATTGATACTTGTCTCTGACTGCATATCCTGGTTCCCTGTGTACTATTGGGGCCCCCGGTCAGTCGTGCGGAGTGGGTGGTCACACAGATGCCCGGGGTGTCATCATGGGTGTGAGGAGAGAACCCCTTTTTATATATATATATATATATATATATATATATATATATATATATATATATATATATCTTCTCCCCATGTATATATATATATGAACTGCCTGTTCCTTATTGAAAATTATAGATGAATTGCCTGCCTCTCTATTTAAAATTATAGTTGTAGGCCCCTATATGGAGGAATAAGATTACAGGCAGAGTTGCCCTTTAATTAGGCAGACTGATACTGTTTTTTCTCTTGCCATCATTGTTATGATTGGCGGGGTGAGGTGGGTTGATGGAGCCTTGTGGTTGGTCGGCGGGTTTCTTCCCTTTGATTTGCTCCTGTCCATTCTTCCCCTTGTCTCCCCAAACATCACACTTGCAGTGGGGGATCTTTGTCACGATCACCACTGTTTCGTGCATGCGCAATTAGCGGCGATACGTGGTTAAGAGAATGAGGATTTTCTAAAATGGCCACGGATGTCTCGCGCATGCGCGGTGCACCGTGTTTGACGTAATGTGATCGTGTGTTATTGCAAAATCCTGTTCCCTGCTTGGATTGAGGCTGGGTGGAGTTAGGGAAGGACAGTCAATAGACGTCCGCATCCCTGCGGCGACGTCAGAGGCCGCAGGGATGGAGGGGATATTTAAACACCCTCATGGCGATGGTATTGTTGATGCAGCCATCCGCCGTATTTTGAATCCTGCATGAGAACCTTTTTTCTTTACAAGGTAAGCCCATCTATGACAGGTTGCTCTTTTATGAGACAGACATAGGTTTTAAGCTTGCCTGAATTTAATTAACTTTATTGTTATTCTCAGTTTACGGTCTTGCTAGTGATTGGGATTCACCTTGTCTTATTGGTCTGTCAATGCTACTGGTAAAAAGACATTGCTCTTGTGACACCTAAAGATTACAGTCTCTAGGTAAGACAAATTTGACTTCCGAGGTTACTTTGAATGATTGGGCTTATAGAGCTAGATATGTATTATCACATTGTATGTCCTTTTAGGTCACACAGTTCCCTCAAGCTACACCCATCTTTTGATGTAGCTCTTTTGACATGTTTTTTTTGATGAGGCCCTTTGCTTACTGAGGTCACTTTCTGCCTCCCCTGAGTTTTCCACAAATCCTGGGTAGGTAGAGATGGATCAATCTTACACCTTTAGAGACAATCTAGTTTTCTCAAACCTAAATAGAGATGTTTTCTTGCAGGTTCAATTAAGGGGTATGTGTCCCCTCTGTGACACATTGATACTTTGCGAGAGACTGTCCACTTGGAGTTCTGGTAGTTCTTTGGAGCAGTGTTCTTAGGGTCTGGGTGAGAGTTCATTTATCAAATGACCTATAATTAATTGTGTAATACATACATACATATATATATATATATATATATATATATATATATATATATATATATAGATGTGTTTTCTGTATATCTTTAATAGGCCTTTATGGTCCTTATAAATAGGTATTCAATGTTGATTAAAATTACTTAATGCTTTTCTCTCTATTTGTTTATAGTGATATTGTACACATGGTTTATAATAATCTCCTGAGGAAGCCATGCTGATGGTGAAATATGTAGAGCTGAAAATACCATGTGCTACGACTGTATGAATGTTCATATGTCGATTTTAAAAAATTTTTTGTTTATTTAATAAAATTTTGTAAATTTTTGATTTTTTTCAACTGAATAATTTGGCACCATAAAACTCCTATTTTCGCACTTTTTTTCTAATGTTTTAATTAAGACTGCAATTGTCTTGATTGCTATTTTGTTAAATGCTCCTGGCTTTCTATACTTCTGTACATTTGTACTGTATATTTTTGTTGGGGTGACTCTGTCCTTGTGAACTTCTCTGTATAACAAAAAAAAAAATAATAATAATTCATGTTTATAGCCAGTAAAAAGCAATGCTGTCCACAAAAGTAGCAATAAAAAATCCAATCGTTTAATTAGGGCTTAAAGTGTCACTAAAAGCAAAACTAATAGAGGGGAGATCTTACAATGTTAACACTTGTCCTGGAGACCCTGGTGACCTGCTGTGATTCTCTCACTTCGTAGGGCATTTCTCGCACTTCCTGTTGGTATAGTCCTTGGCTAGAGGACAAGAAATGTAGGAAAATCTACCCAATAGAAAACGGATAGCTTCTGCCTTTAGTGACACTTTAATCTCAGCATCTGTAGGCCCAAAACAAATACAGGTGATCAAAAGGGTCAATCCCACCCAAAGGTGACACTTCAGCATCTATCGAGTTATTACAATACCCCTATTTGACGTTGAAACCATGATAACCATTCAACTGAACTAGGAATTCCCATAAAACCCAAGACAGGATGGACTGCTCAATGGAGTTGAGTAAAAGAGGTCATTGGTAACCTGACAGGGGTGAAGGAGAGCTGTTAGGCACAGGTTAGTTCTGTTATGCTCTGGGGCTATTCAAATACAAGAATGCATCTCCATGTTGGATTCTATGTAACAGCAGGACAGGAATGCAACTGTTGCTTCAACGGAGAAGTCAAGATATGGGACTATTCTAAGTTATTGCACACAAGGGTGTATATTATTCAGTATATTTTAAACTAACCACCAGCAGTTCAGAATATAAAAAAAAACTAGAATTTGCTTTAATTTATTCCAACAATTGTCCGTTTATAATTTTGTTAATGCTGTAGTCACTTGAATAAACATACCAAATGTATTTGTCACACTGGCAGCTCTAAGCCCCATCAAGTCCGGCAGCTGGTCAATGATGATTTCTCTGCTGGCCCTGGTTTTATGTACTCTTTCGATACTTCTTCTTTGCCAGTCTGTCCAATAAATGTAATCTCCAAGTAATGTAAATCCAAATATATGTGGCAGCTTGTCCTCCAGCAAGGTTCTGCGCATAGTTCCATCAACATTCATAACCTGATTAGAAGGATACATGCCAAATCATTACACAGTTTATCTAAATTTTAGTTTAGTATACATAATAGCAAAAACAATCTAAAAATACATCTTCAGAAGCCTATCAAGACTGAAGGTAGCAGGCATAAAGCTCAATTCTTAAGGGAAGATTTTGTTCCAACAAACATGAAGCAGAAGTATTAGGCTCTGTGACTTCAGCACTGGTATGAATTGGCACTGGACTGTGTGAATGCTGTGGTGTTAGGCATACATGCTAGACAGATGATATGACTGTTTTCAGGGTTCACTAAAGGTTTATATTACAGTTGGGCTTAGGGTCTGGGGTACACTTTATGGGTTGAGTAAAAATAAGGGGAAGAAACAAAGTATTAAGCCAGCCATAGACAGATCGAAATTTGTTCAGTTCATCTGGCCAAACATCAATCCATCTATAGGCAGGCTGGTTGTACGGAAGTCATTCTGTTGGGTTTATTTTTCATGCAGTATTCATTGTATTCTGATAGCGGGGAAACCTTTCCGTTGTCAGAATACAATAGTGCAGAAGGGGGTGTTCCTCCATCAATACTGAATGTGTGGATGGGGGAATCAATTCATGTTCTTTTCTTCAACCCATAGTTGAAGGAAAGAAAATTGCTTAATGTATGTCCAGCCTTAGGAAAACTGCAGCTATAGATACTATGGAGATTATCAGTCATTCTCTCAGCAGCTCATTTAACCGCTTCAATACCGGGCCAATTCTGACACTTTGCTCCTACATGTAAAAATCATCATTTTTTTGCTAGAAAATTACATAGAACCCCCAAACATTATATATGTTTTTTTTTAGCAAAGACCCTAGAGAATACAATGGAGGTTGTTGCAACTTTTTATCTCACACAGTATTTGCGCAGGAATTTTTCGAACGCGTTTTTTTTGGGGAAAAAAACAGTTTTGTGTTTAAAAAAAAAACAAAACAGTAAAGTTAGCCCAATGTTTTTACATTTTGTGAAAGATGAAGTTACGCCGAGTAAATAGATACCTAACATGTCACGCTTCAAAATTGCACACGCTCGTGGAATGGCGCCAATGTTCGGTACTTAAAAATCCCCATAGGCGACGCTTGAAATTCTTTTACTGGTTACATGTTTTGAGTTACAGAGGAGGTCTGGGGCCAAAATTATTGCTCTCGCTCCAACGTTTGGGGCGATACCTCACATGTATGGTTTGAACACCGTTTTCATATGTGGGCGGGACTTACGTATGCGTTCGCTTCTGCGTGCGAGCACACGGGGACAGCGGCGCTTTAAAACATTTTTTTTTTTTTTATTGTTAATTATATTTTATTTTTTTTATTTTGACACTTTTTTGAAAAAAAAAAAAAAATTGATCACTTTTATTCCTATTACAAGGAATGTAAACATCCCTTGTAATAGCAATATGACATGTCAGGTGCTCTTAATAGTGAGATATGGGGTCAATAAGACCCCATATCTCACCACTAGGCTGGGAAGCCTGAAATAAAAAAAATAAATAAAACGATCGCCGCTTCCCAGCCGAAGCGGCGCCGTTTTTTTGAATGGAGAGGCCGGGCGTGACGTCATAACATCGCGCCCGGCCTCCGACGATCATAGAGAATCTCTATGATCTACATCCGGCGCCGGCGGATCCACTCTCCGCCTCACCGATCGTAACGGTGAGTCGGAGCAAGCACCGGAGGGCGGCGGGAGGGGGGGACGTCCCCTCTCGCCTCCCATAGGAACGATCAAGCGACGGAACGGCCGCTATGATCGTTCCTATGGTGTAGAGATTCGCCGGCTGAAACCGGCAATATCTGAATGATATCTGTAACTACAGGCATCATTCAGATATACCCGCTCAAAGCCAAGGACGTCATATGAATGACATGAACGAGTTTATTGCTCCTGGTGTGACAGCTCTTAGCCTAGAAGTTTTTCACTAGGTTTTTATTTCCAAAAATAAATATTCAGGGCACTGCCATCTGCTATCTAGAAAAAATACAAGCCTTTGCTTGGACAAAAGGTTTAAAATTCGAAATCACTACTCTACACTGAATACGTTAGATATAAGCTTCATATGGGAACTCTTTGAAATCCATAAACCTAGTGCATTGCCATCATACAAACAAGTCTCATCTGGAGATGAAACTAACATAAACCATGTGTATTTTCTGTACTTACTGAAAATGGAGTCATTACAGCCATACAGAAGAAAAAAAATCAAGATTAAATAAGAGTTACAATCTTTAAGTCGGCAACAAAAGAAGACTCCAGTGTAATTACAGATATTATAGCAAAGAGACACCAGTGTGTATTTTGATAGGTCATAATCCTATTTTCCCTTGGATGATATTAGCACGTTAAGCTCCTGAACCACACCTTTCACTGTAGGGTTCTTATGAGTGTAACCTATACTCATCACCCCAGGGACTTAAAATGAATGGAAGTCTTGCAACATACAGACTGGAGACAGAAGCTGTGGGTGTGTTTCTCATTAATATATACAGTATACTGTATTTGAACCTAGTCAGAAGCCTAATGTCTCTAAAAAAAATGTGTCAGCAAAACCATGTCACCACTATATGACAGATTCCATTATGTATATTTAAGACGATCTAACACAACATCCATTAAAAAGCCCAGTAAAGAATTACATTTTTTTTTAATAGGAATTTGCTTTAATGAAAGACGTAATAACTAATATTACATTTACTTCCAAAGGTTTGTTAAAGAAGATCTTAACCCAATCAAAAAAATCTCATATAATCATAATGTAAATGTAATTTTAAATACAAATAATGTAATCTTAAAGTTTTTACAATTTTTAAAATATACATATTTCATTAACCACTTGAAGACCAAGCCTTTTCTGGCACTTTTTGTTTACAGGCTTAAGGCCGGGTTCACATTTATGCGAATTGGATGCGGGTTTCTGCGCATCCAATTTGCATGACAGGCAAGTGTGGCCGGTGTCTTGCCGAGAAAGTTCCCCCGGCGGATAAGGACCCCCCTGTACTGCGCGTGCAAACGACTACGGAGCTGCCAAAAGTCTCTGAAGATGAACAGCTGATCGTCAGCTCTACACGGTGCCTGCGCACTACATTCTGCCCTGAGTCCAGGTTCAAGCCCCACCATCCAAGTGGACATAGAGTTAGAATATAAATATGTCGAGCAAAGCGAGGCCATGCCCAAAGCGTGGCGAGCGAAGCGTGGCGAGCCTGCGAGGGGCCCTGTTACTAAGTGTTTTTTTACAACAGTGTTGGCACGCAGGCGCCGTGTACAGCTGACTCACAGGTGTTCCGCTTCGGCTATTTTCGGTGGCTCGTACTGCGCAAGCGCTGCGCATTACAGGGGGGTCCTTATGCGCCGGGGGGACCTTTCTTGGCAGAACACCGGCTCTCAATGGAGCCAGTGTTCTATAGAATAGCGCTTCCCCGTCGCATAATGCCTCCGACGATCTTCACATGCGTAGGACACAACGGCACTCCAGCTGATATGCTGATCAGCTGGCGTGACTTCAACGCTGCTCATGCACAGATTGTCAAATGCATTATCTGACAATCTGCAAAGGGAAAGTGTAATCGGCAGATTCTGCCTGCCTCTCTGCTCATGCGGGAGAATTGACCGATCACGTGACAGATGGATTTTGGTGTGTTGCACAATTACATTCTCCCTTTGCAGATCATCAGATAATGCCTCAGGCGATCTGCGCATGCGCAGTGTTGACGTCCCGCCAACTGATCAACATATCAGCTGGAGTGACACTGAGTCCTGCGCACATCATCAGAGGCATTATCCATAGAACACCAGTTCACACAGGTCCGGAGCGGCCGTGGTCCAGATTGCAGAGGGGTCCTGTTCAGGTGCGAATTCAGGCAAAAATTTGGACCTGAATCGCACCTGAATCGGCAAACAGACATGCACAGGACCCTAGGTATCAACTTTCCGCTGCACATACGGTTGTGTAAAAAAAGTAACACCCCCTAAACTAATAACTGGTTGTGCCACCCTTGGCGGCAACAACTGCAATCAAGTATTTGTGATAACTGGCAATGAGCCTTTCACATTGCTGTGGAGCAATTTTGGACCACTCTTCTTTGCAGATTTGTTTTAATTCAGCCACATTGGAGGGTTTTCCCAGCAAGAACGGCCTGTGTAAGGTCATGATACAGCATCTCAATTGGATTTAAGTCCAGTCTTTGACTAGGCCACTCCCCACAACCTCAATTTTGCTTTGTTTGAACCATTTGGAGGTAGACTTGCTGTTGTGTTTCGGATCATTGTTCTGTGCATAATCCAAGTGCACATGAGCTTGAAGGTCAGGAACTGATGGCCGGACATTCTCCTTTAGGATTTTATGGTAGAGCTCAGAATTCATGGTTCCATCAATTATGGTAAGTCCTCCAGGTCCTTAAGCTGCAAAGCAGCCCCAGACCATCACGCTATCACCACCATGTCTGACTGTTGGTATGATGTTCTTGTTATGAAATGCTGTATTTGTTTTATGCCAGATGTAACGGGACGCACACCTTCCAAAAAGTAAAATTTTTGTCACATGAGTCCACAGAATATTTGCTTAAAAGTCTTGGGGAAAATCAAGATGTTTTTGGTAAATGTGAGATCAGCCTTTGTGTTCTTTTTGGTTAGCAGTGTCTTTGGCCTTGGAACTCTCCCATGGATGCTATTTTTGTCCAGTCTCTTTCTTATTGTTGAATCATGAACACTGATCTTACCTGAGGCAAGTGAGGCCTGCAGTTCTTTAGATGTTGTTCTGGGTTCTTTTATGACCTCCTGGATGAGTCGTCGTCATGCTCTTGGAGTAATTTTTGTAGGCGGGCCACTCCTGGGAAGGTCCATCACTGTTCCAACTTATCTCTATTTGTGGATAATGGCTCTCCCCATGGTTCATTGGCGTTTCAAAGCCTTAGAAACCCTTCCTATAGCGATACATGTCCATTACTTTGTTTCTAATCTGCTCTTGAATTTTTTTAGATTGTGGCATGATGTGTGGCTTTTTGTGATCTGTTAGCATGCTTCACTTTGTCAGACAGCTTCTATTTATGTGATTTCTTGATTCAACAGGTCTGGCAGCAAACAGGCCTGGGTGTGGCAAGTGAAATTTAACTCAGCTTTCCAAAAAATTGTGGTTAATCACAGTTCATTCATCATTCAGCATGGGAGGGGGCAATTACTTTTTCGCATAGGGCCAGGCAGGTTTGGACAGCTTTTTTCCCTTAATAAATTAAATTATAATTTAAAAACTGCATCTTGGATTTACTTGGGTTATCTTTGTGTAATATTAAAATTTGTTTGACAATCTCATTTAAGTGTGAGAAATATGCAAAAAAAATAAAAAAAACAGGAAGGGTGAAAATACTTTTTCACACAACTGTATGTGAACCCGACCTAAAACAGTATTTTTTACTAGAAAATTACTTATAGCCTTCAAACATTACATACATATTTTATTTTATTTTATTGGCAGACACGCCATGGAATAAAATGGCGATCGTAGCAATTTTTAATGTCACACGGTAGTTGTGCAGCGTTTTTTCAAAAGCAATAAAATAAAAAAATAAATAGAAACAATATATACCCCAATTTTTTTGTAAAATATGAAAGATGTTAGGACAAGTAAATAGGTACCTATCATGTCATGCTTTAAAACTGGAACGGAACTCGTGGAATGGCGGCAAACTATGGTACTTCAAAATCTCCATAGGCGACACTTTAAACATTTTTACAGGCTACCTGTTTAGAGTTGCAGAGGAGGTTTAGCACTAGAATTATTGCCCTCGCGCTAACGTCCGTGGCGATACCGCACATGTGTGGCTCAAACACCGTTTACATAGGCGTGCATGACCTACGTATGCGTTCACTTCTGCAGGCGAGCACAGAGGAATGGGGGCACTTTAAAAAAAAATGTATTATTTTTTTTATTTTTACACTGTCCATTTAATTTTAATTTGTTTTTTGGATTACTTTTATTCCTATTAGAAGGAATGTAAACATCCCTTTTAATAGAAATATGGATGACAGGTCATCTTAATGCTTTTAAACATTTTTAGAGGATCTACTCTTTTGTCGCCTCTGTGACTAGCCGGCCGCACTGTCGGATCATTTCTCGGGTGCGCCGGTGGAAACGGTATGCCTGGGAAACAGCGGCGTCCCCTCTTGCTGCTTTGGAAAGCATTCCAGTGGCTCATGAGCCGCTCAGAGTGCTTTCATGAGAAAGCCAGCCGGCGGTTGAAGAAAAAATACCGGGGCTATGGCTGATAGCTTCAGCCATAACCCTGGTAAATCACTGGCAAACCGCAATTTATATATATACTTATTTCAGTCTGCAAGTGGTTAAAATAACTCCTGGTTATTCTGTCCTTGTTCAGGCACTTACTGTTATGGGGCGACAACTGTTCTGCTTATGCATTGTCACCCTGTCCCAGCAAGTTTAATACATGCAATATTTGTGTTTTATATGAAATGTTGCATGTGACATATAAAATGTCAATCCACAATTTTAAGTACCGCATTTGTGGCGAGAAAATGCAATACTACTCTAATGGCGCGTACACACGGTCGGACTTTTCGTCTACAAAAGTCAGACGGACGCCGACGGACCAAATCCGGCGGACAATCCGATCGTGTGTGGGCTTCCCCGGACTTTTCCAGCCGCAAATCTGACGGACTTTAGATTTGAAACATGCTTCAAATCTTTACGTCGTAACTCCGCCGGACTCAGAAATCCGCTTGTCTGTATGCTAGTCCGACGGACAAAAACCCACGCTAGGGCAGCTATTGGCTACTGGCTATCAACTTCCTTATTTTAGTCCGGAGTACGTCATCACGTACGAATCCGTCGGACTTTTGTGTGATCGTATGTAGGCAAGTCCGTTCGTTAGAAAGTCCGTCGCAAGTCCGCCAAAAGTCCGTCGAAAGTCTGTCGGACGGGCTGTCGGACTTTTGTAGCCGAAAAGTCAGACCGTGTGTACGCGGCATTAGGCTCCATTCAGAGGCGTAACTAGAACCCTCAGGGCCCGGTGCAAGAAACCATGAAGAATCCCCCCTCCATCCGAGCCCCGGGCTTTCAATTTTGGGAGGGCATCCATGAACATCCACCCAGAACCCTGCCTCCCATGTGTCCCCAGGACATGCGTCCAGCGTAAATCACTGCAACTCTTTACCATGTGATCAGCTGATCACATGTAAACAGACTGTCTGGTTATCGGCAGCCCTTTCCTCCCACGCTGTGTCCATGTGAGAAAAGGAGCAACAATGTCAGTAAATTGTTTACACTGATAATTAGTGCATCCCATTAATGCGGCCTATCAATGCTCATCAATGCCACCCATCAGTGCCCATCAATTATGCCTATCAGTGACACCTATAATCGCTTATCAATGCTGCCTATCAGTGCCACCTATCAGTGCCCATCAGTGCCACCTACCAGTGCTCATCTATTCCACCTCTCAGTGCCCATCAGTGCTCATCAATCCCACCTATCAGTGCCCACCAGTGCTCATCTATCCCACCTATTAGTGCCACTTATTAGTGCTCATCAATCCCACCTATCAGTGCCCACCAGTGCTCATCAATCCCACATATCAGTGCCCATCAGTGCCCACCAGCGCTCATCAATCCCACCTATCAGTGCCCACCAGCGCTCATCAATCCCACCTATCAGTGCCCACCAGTGCTTATCAATCCCACCTATCAGTGCCCACCAGCGCTCATCAATCCCACCTATCAGTGCTCATGAATGCCGCCTTTCTCCTCAGCACAGCTCTGAGCAGAGAGTGTCTCTCTCGTACAGCCCAGAGCCAGTGTTCTATGGAATACTGCCTCCCCCCTCCGTCCTCTCGCTCTGGATGAGATAGGAGACAGCCTGTCTGCTCATTGACCCCCTGCCGCTCTCCTCCTGTGTGTGCTCTGCGGGAAGTGTGACCTTGTCAGCATCACACTTGACTTCCTGCAGAGCACACACAGGAGAGGGGAGGGCGGAGAATGAGCAGAACGGCTGTCCCGTCCTCTCTCGCATGGAATGAGAGAGGACGGAGGGGAGAGGGAGCTCTCTGTATGAGAGAGACGCTCTCAGCTCATTGCCGTGTGACTAGCAACCCTTTTGGGGCCCCCCCGACAGTGGTGGAATGCCAGGCCCAGTCGCAAGTGCGACTCTGGTAGTTCTGCCACTGGCTTCATACACACCTATGCGATTTGAATCACGATTCTGCCTGCGATTCCAAATTGCGGCAAAATGCTGGATGCATTTGCGATGCCATTACATCTCAATAGCACCCAAATCGTGGTGCGATTTTGCAAAGATAAATCATGGCAAAATTGCAACGTGGGAAGCTTGCCATTTAAAAAAGAGCAGGAACTTCTTTTGGGTGACAGCGGCGTGTGTTGCAATTTGCCGCGATCGCAGCGCAATTTATTGCATGAAAATCGTGACAAAATCCTACCGCGTTTAAGGTGCCATAAGATAATGCCATTGCAAATGCGTCCCGCATTTTGCAATCGCGTCCCGCATTTTGCAATCGCGGTGATTCAAATCGCCTAGATGTGAATAAAGCCCAAAAAAAAAAAAAAAGGATTGCTTATGTCATGGTCTAGCCATTTGGTATCTGGTATTGAAACTGGGGCGAGAGAAACGCTTTTTTTTCTGGGGGTTCCCCTTAAAACCCATGCCAGACCTTAAGAGCTTGGTATGAATCATTGGGGGGACTCTATTTTCTAAAAATATATTTTTAACATTTACCACCTTTTTTATTTACCACCTTTTTTATTCACATTTTCTTGTAAGCTGGGAATCCTGAGCCCCGGTTCACAAAGGGGCGGCACGACTTGCAGGTCGCCTCACCAAGGCGACCTGCACACGACTTCCACGGCGACTTGCAAAACGACTTCTGTACAGAAGTCTATGCAAGTCGCCTCAAGTCGCCCCCAAAGTAGTACAGGAACCTTTTTCTAAGTCGGAGCGACTTGCGTCGCTCCGATTAGAACGGTTCCATTGTACAGGACGGGAGGCGACTTGTTAGGCGGCTAGGTCGCCTGACAAGTTGCCCCTGTGTGAACCGGCACTCAGCTGACAGCTGAATGGGCCGGGCGTGGTTGTTAGAACTTCTGCTACTGCCGATTCCTTAACCACCAGTAGCTCTGAGCTGGAGCAGTCACATTTAACAGCGGAAGTAATACCACTGTTAAGCCTCGTACACACGGTATGAAAATCAGAGGGGGATTGTCATTTGACAGGCTGTTGTCCGAAGTTCTTACCGTATGCTCCTTTCAACAATTGTTTTCCAATTTTCAGCCAACAAATGCTGGATGACAGGCTAGTAAATTTTTGTCAAATGACATCTCCGTGTCAGATTTTCGGATGGTCAGTACACAAATATGTCACACAAAAGTCAAAAGTACAAACACGCAGGCTTGAAATCAATGCTCACCAAACACAAAATTAGCAGAAGGGGCCCAAAGGGTGGCACTCAAGAGCTGAAATTCCTTGTAGTACGTCACTACGTTCGTGTTTGTGGCACGACAATTTGTGCAACGTCACACTTGTGCAATGTGGGAACCCTGCGAATCTACTGCGGGTTCCCGCATCGCACCCGACTGACACAACCATTCACACTGCCATATGCGAACTGCTGGCAGTGTCAATACAATGTTAATGACACCCCCATTTCAGCTTGCATATCGCACTGCGAACTGACAGTTCGGACATGAATCAGATCGCATGAGTGTGAACACCCATGCAATTATGATTCTGGTGCGGACCAAAAAAAGGGTCCTCTGCAAGTTTGGTCCGAATGCAATGCGATAGTATGGCTGAAATCGCACGGACATGGCATGTGATTTGCACTGGAGTGCGGTGCGAATGTGATCTCGCACCACGCACAACTGTGAACCAGCACTTACATCAATGTTTTACTTCCCACTACAGCCAGAGGTCTGGTTTGCGATAAAATAAAGATTCAAAGACAAATTTAATTGTTAAGTCCCGAAAAAAATAATAATTTTGTGACTACTTTTGAGAATTAACCATCAAATTAATTTACTGCAAAAATTCATTTCTTACTGAATTGACCCCACTGGGCTTTAGCAACCTAAATGTAATCCAGCTATACTTCAAACTTGCCTATGACATTAGCAGGCTGTCATCTATGCAGCCATGATCCAATTGCCCTGAAGCATCTGCTTCTACCTGTGGGTCCTAAACCAACAAATCTTTAGTTTAGCTAAACTTTAGCATTCCGCCTATGGAGAGTGGAGGAGTGCTGCAGGCACATCCAGTGATGGATTAGCGGAGATGTAACAATAGTGCATGAAGAAGGTCTCTCTGAGAAAACTTGTCCAGCAGGATCTGCAAGTACCTCACAGAGATGAGATCATATCTTTATATGTCAAATCAGACACATGGGACCTCATGCTTACAAGCACCTGTACAAAAGTTCCAAATTTATTATGTTGGACTGGTAACAAATAGAATGAAATAGAAGAAAATAGATGTATGGCTCAAAATATATTTTTACTGTGTACCAATCATGCTGGTTATATAGCTTGCACCAAGGACATTATGTTTAAAAATCCTCTTGCTTCATAATTTTGGAAATATTGAGATGTGTGAATACCTTTTACGACGTAACATCTTTCACATTATACAAAAAAATTGGGCCAACTTTACTGTTTCATTTTTTTAATTCACTGAAGTGTATTTTCTCCCAAAGAATTGCGTTTAAAAGACCGCTGCGCAAATTCAGTGTGACATAAAATATTGTAACGACCGCCATTTTATTCTTTATGGTCTCTGCTAAAAATATATACTGTGGTATATTGGATTATGAGCATAATTAGTTCCAGAAGAATACATTGTAATCCAAAGCACTCGTATATCAAAGCGAGTTTCCCTATAGGAAATAATGGAAACTCAGATAATCCGTTCCAGTGGCACTGCGGATTATAGTGTAGTGTATGCAGTACCGCATGTAACCAGAGGTGGGGGGCGCCGGAGACATTCAGAAACACTCAGAGAGCACTCAAAGCTGCTTGGATGCACTCGGAGAGGCTTGGAGACACTCGGGAACGGTGTGTTCCCCAGCGGCTCAGAGTTTCACTGGCGCCCCCCCCCGCACCTCTGGCCAAATGCCTTACTGCACACCCCAGATGCTTGAACCCTGCTTGTTTTGAGAGACAACGCTCGCAAACCGAGTCAGGATTTTTAAAAAATAATAGCTCATATTGCGAAACGCTCGTAAACCGCGTTACTCGCCATCCGAGGTATTACTGTATATAAATGTTTGGGGGTTCTAAGTAATTTTCTTGCAGAAAATACTGAATTTATTTTGTAAGCAACAAGTGTCAGAAAAGGGTTTAGTCTTTAACCACTTGCTTACAGGGCACTTAAACCCCCCTCCTATCCAGACCAATTTTCAGCTTTCAGCGCTGACGCACTTTGAATGACAATTGCACGGTCATACAACACTGTGTACCCAAATGAAATTTTTATCATTTTTTCACCACAAATAGAGCTTTCTTTTGGTGGTATTTGATCACCTCTGTGGTTTTTACTTTTTGTTATAAAAATGTAAAAATCTGAATTTTTAAAAAAAAAAATTTTTATTTTTTTATATTTTGTTATAAAAAATTTAAAACGGGTAATTTTTCTCCTTCATTGATGTACGCTGATGAGGCGGCAGTGATGGGCACTGATAGGCGGCAGTGATGGGCACTGATGGGTGGCAGTGATGGGCACTGATGGGTGGCACTACAGGTGGGCATTGATAGGTGGCACTTGTGGGCATTGATAGGTGGCACTTGTGGGCACTGTTAGGTGGCACTGTGGGCACTGTTAGGTAGCACTGTGGGCAGTGTTAGGTGGCACTTATAGGTGGCACTGATGAGGCAGATGTGCCACTTCCACTTGGGGACCGATGTCCCTGGCATCCGAGCCGGTGTTCGGCTTTATTTTTCTACTTGCGCTGTCAGCGTGAGTAAAAAAAACAACCGATTACTGATCTTTTGTTTACATCATGTGATCAGCTGTCATTGGCTGACAGCTGATCACATGGTAAGGGGCCGGGACCGGCCCCTTACACGGATCGGTGATCAGCCGAGTCTCAGTGATCACAGCGCGCCCGGCGCGCGCCCTGCAGGGTAGGCCGTCATATGAATGCAGGTCCGCGCTGTGGCCGTCAGATAGCAGGTGGTTAAAGCAGCTCTTCAGTCATTTTTTAAACTTTCCATCTATTAAATCTTCTGCCCTTGTTGTTTTACCTTTTGGATAGTAAATTTTTTTTTTCCTGCCAGTAGATACCTTATACAGCCCACTTCCTGTTTCTTGTCTGGTCATTAGCCTAGGGCTAGGCTTATGACATCATGCACAGCTCTCACTCTTGTGAGAGTTTGCCAGGAAGGGAGGGGGGATGAGTCATAAGAGGGCCAATGAGAGCTGCAGAGCTGGAAGTGTGCCTCTGTGTAAATCAAGGAAGTGAACAGGCAGCAGCTTCAGCTGCCTACAGTTAAAATGGATGCAGCCAGACTTAGCGGAGGGAGATTTCTGCAGCATATTTGGCAAGTACAAAATCACAGTATATATAAAATATGCAAAGTGGTTGGAGGGAAGCTTCAGAATGGCAAAGAAGTTTTTATTATAAATTATGTGAGCAGACTGCAGTTCCTCTTTAAGTGCCCATTCACACCTGAGCGTTTTGTAGCTTCAAACAAGTTCTGGACCCTTTTTTGTTGCACGAATCAGGCAGATTTGGGCGTTTTTCTGCTTTTTACATTGGTGACCTTTTGCCCTGCACAAAATTGCGGCAAATCGTGGTAAAAAATGCCGCAAAACCGCGGTAAAGTCACGCTATTTTCTGCCTGAAAACGCCAAGCTCAGGTGTGAATGGGGCCTTAGTGGTTAAACGGACCTCATTTACAGATGTTCATCCTTTTGATCTAAAAGAACTAAATGTTACAATGTTTCATTTTATCTCAGCACTTAGCAATGTTGATAAACATGTGCCGGATGTTTTTGTTTTTTTTTTGTACAGATGTGAGTGAGCAGAGAATGGCTCTGCACTTGTTATATGAATGAATCATGGAAATGCCGGATTAAGATCGTGAGGGGGGTGCAATCGAGATCGTGATTTTTTTTTAACGATTAATCATGCAGCTCTACTTTTACTTGAAGAAGACATTTCTCTAATTCTATTCAAAAAGTAAAATTAGTCCTAAAAATAATGTATGTTATTCTTTCATGCCATTAATATAGGAAACATATTTGTTTGGACCCCACTGAGCCAACAGAACTAAAAAACTACCACCACTACTTACTAATAAATCTGATTTGCAATGATTGGATGATAAATAGCCAGGCCAATAAAAGTTGGATATGAAATGGCTAGGCTACAAACAGCTTACAGGTGTGCAGTGTTGATTCAATATACAAATCATGCATACTTGTTAGGAAGAGTACATTTATAAAAAATAAAACCTTGTCCCTAAAGCGGAGTTTCACTCAAAAGTGGAACTTCCGCTTCTTCGTCTTCTCCCCTGTTTTTGACAGGTCCTCTTCCCCACTTCCAGGAGACAGGGCCGTGGTGCCGTCTCTTGGAAGTTCGGCCCTCCTTCTTCCACCGCCAGGCCAATTGGAAAGAGCAGCATGCTTCGTGCATGTGCAGTAGGGAACCGGATGTGAAGCTGAAAAGGCTTCACTGCCGGGTTCCCTTTCTGGCAATGGCTGCACTTGACAGTCGATCTGCAGATCGGCTGCGGTGCCGACTTCGTGGGCTCCCTGGACAGGGAAGTGTCCATATAATAAAAGTCAGCAGCTGCAGTATTTGTAGCTGCTGAATTTTATTTTTTCTAGGTGTGGGCGGACCACCACTTTAACCCTCTCAATACACTGCCACCCAACCATGTCAACATAAGCCCTCGTTCACACTAACTGCAGCTGTGAAATCATGCAACTTCATCTGAAATTGCACGATTTCAAAGCCGCATATCAGTGCGACTTGGAAGACATCTGGGAGGCTTCAAGCACAGATGTCTATGCAAGTCACACCTAAAATCACCAAAAGTAGTGCAGAAACTACTGTTTTTAAATCAATGCGGCACCACAAAGTCGGCGTCACACCAATTTGAACAGTGATTGCCGGAAATAGGATGCGACATGTCATGCGATTTGACTTGTCAAATCGCATGACAAGTTACTCCAATGTGAATGAGGGCTAAGTCTGACCATTGGATATTATAGGCAGGTTGTGCTCCCATATAGAATGCAAAAAAGAAAAACGGACCATGCTGGAATGGATGTGCTTCTTTGCCTAGCTTTGTCAGTTTGAAATTGGAAAGCAGAGGGACTGGTGGATCGCCAGGTTATTTCACAAAAAGGAAGCAATACAAAGAGAACAGGATACTTTTTCATTCAAGTAACTAATTATGTAACTATGTAAGTACATGGTACAGCAGACACATATCAGGAATATGAATTGTTAGGGTAACATATACTTTACTTTACTATTATTATTATTATACAGGATTTATATAGCCATAACAGTTTGCGCAGCACTTTACAATATAAAAGAGAGACAGTACAGTTACAATACTATAAAATGCAAGAGGGTTAAGAGGGCCCTGCTCATAAGAGCTTACAATCTTATGCCCCGTACACACGGTCGGATTTTCCGACGGAAAATGTTCGATGGGAGCTTGTTGTCGGAAATTCCGACCGTGTGTAGGCTCCATCGGACATTTTCCATCGGAATTTCCGTCACACAAAATACGAGATCTGGATCTCAAATTTTCCGACAACAAAATCCGTTGTCATAAATTCCGATCGTGTATACACAATTCCAACGCACAAAGTTCCACGCATGCTTGGAATCAAGCAGAAGAGCCGCACTGGCTTTTGAACTTCATTTTTCTCGGCTCGTCATACGTGTTGTACGTCACCGTGTTCTTGACGTTCGGAATTTCCGACAAGATTTGTGTGACCGTGTGTATGCAAGACAAGTTTGAGCCAACATCCGTCGGAAAAAATCCATGGATTTTGTTGTCAGAATGTGTGATCGTGTGTACAGGGCATAAGGCTTCAACTAAAAAGTGCTCAGCGAAACTCTTCAAGACTTCACATACAGGAAACTGCTGAAAACATCAACTTTAGGTTATATCTGCTTACATTGGTCTAAGTGTAACTCAATTCTATTTTATTTTTATTAGAAATTCACAGGATTTGCTGCCCTGCCCTACAAACAAACAGGCTATTCTACAGGAATTTCCTCATGCGGCTAGTAAAGCTCATGCAGGGGGGAGTATGTAAACTATTCTAAGCTTAGAAAGGAAACCGACATACATTTGGTTCCCAGCAGGACATATCCTATGCATTTTGCCATTACATTTTAAATGCAAGTTTAAAATGATGTACATTTTATGGAAGAACAGTGGCGCCTTCTTCCCAACTGAATGCAGATCTAATTTTCTTCTTTTGTATATACTTGGTATTTAAAATAGAGTTCAGTTCAAAATATTTCGACCCTAATGTGCCTAGTTATGGTAACCATTATTAATCTAAATAAAAGAAATCTATGATACCCGATCATACTTATGAATCCACTTATAATTACCCAAGTGAAGAAGAGCAAACATTTGCATTTGCTCAGTTCATAGTTAAAGGAGAAGTCCAGCCTGAGCTCGTTTGGCTGGGCTTCTTCTATTGGTCACAGGAGTGCAATTAGTTTTGCACTCCTGTGACCCGTTTTCAGAAGAGAGCGGGCTGAAATCTGCTCTCTGCTGACGTCACAGGAATCAGTCCAGGCACCGCCTCATCCTGATAATAAAGTCTGCATGCGCCAGGTGCCTGGACTGATACCCGTCTCAGGCTCTCAGCAAGCCGTTCAGAGCCTGAGACGGCAGCTCCGCCCCTCCACAGCTCAGAGCTCCAGTGAGCGCGGGGGGGGGGGGGGGGACGCAGAGCGGAGAGCTGTTGGCTGATAGGCAGCAGCTCTCTGCTCGAGGAGCTGGAGCTGAGAGAACCGAGCCATCAGTGATGCTCGATCGCTCTGTTCTCAGTGCAGAAGTGCCGGGGGACAGATGCAGCATCCACCTAGGTAAGTATGATTCTGAAAAAAAAAACATACTTCTCTTTTAATGCTGAACTACATCCCTAATATAGTTGTAGGGGTAATTACCTTTTATTAGCATGCACTAGTATACACATCTTCTGACACTCATTTTGATGTCTCAAACATTTGAATATTTATTGAAAAAAAAAAAAAAGACAGTGTGGTGCCTGGAAGAAAGCTTGCATCAAGACCAATTCAGTTATTATATAAACCATATAAGCAGACAGACAATCAAAGATTTTTTTTTGAACAATCACAAGTCCTACTTCAGCCAACACTTGTTTTTTTCTGTTTTTGTTAGAGTAGGGGTCTTCAAACTATGGCCCTCCGGTTGTTCAGAACTACAATTCCTATCATGCCTAGTCATGTCTGTGTATGTTAGAGTTTTACAATGCCTCATGGGAAGTGTAGTTCCGCAACAGCTGGAGGGCCATAGTTTGAAGATCCCTGGCTTAGAGCCTCTGTTAGGCAGCCCATAGACTATAACATTTTCTTTCCTTCCACCACATTGATCACTGCTGGTATAGCCACCGGCAGTGATGGCATGAAAAAAAACCTTACAGGCCGGTTGTACTAAAGTCAATCAATGGATCGATAGTGGAGTCAGTGAGACACACAGTGAGGTGAAATCTCCACAATGGGGTCACAGACAACAATAAAAGTTTGAGAGAGGTTCTAGTCTTTCAACACTCTATTCACAACTTCTGGCGTTAGGCTGTGGGACTCAAGGCTACTATCATTTTGAACCTTAAAAAACAGAAAAGAATAGATCTCCAATACAGCTTTACAGGTCAACACAGGTATTCTGTGTGCAAAAGAATCCTTAGGCCCCTTTCAGATGGGGCGGAGTCAGTCAAGCAGATCAGACTGCTCAGCAGAGGATCTCTCCGATGATCTCGCGGATGACAGGTCCGTGTCCGCTTTGCACAACCGGCTGTCCTCTATGGAGTGGTCTGATGAAAACGGGTTGCCTGTTCCCATCTGACTGTCAGGCGATCCGCCGGACAGATGGGGAATGGATCCCCACCTTTTTTTTTTGCTGACAGGATTGGATCGGATGCCAGCAGGGGACTGCGGACAGGTATCCGCTGACATCTGCCACTTCATAGAGAGCTATGGATGGTCCAATGGGGTCTGCCTGAAAAACCTGACAGGCGGATCCGACCGGTCCATCAATGTGAAAGGGGCCTTAGCTACTAGGAGACAAACAGATAAAAGACTGCACTGGATTGTGGGATGCTGTTGAGGGTGAAATCCAAACTGTTTGAATCCAGATCTGGGGAAGCCATGAACATGAAAGCATGATGTTTTGCTAACAAACCAACGTAAGTGCTGCTCCACACTTATGTGCCTTGACTTTTGTTCATGTGAAGGATGAAGGATAACTGTGCAAGGCACTTTCCTAAAACCCCTGTCCCATTTTTTGCTGGCTTGGCCTGCCCATGGTCATGGATAATATTACTTATGAGTGAAACTTCTATTTATTGAGTATTTTTTTATGTTTTATGTGCTTTTATGTACCTGTATGCCAATTTATATTTTAAATAGGATACATAATTGTAATGCTTGTTGTTGGAATACCAGAACTTTGGTTTGAATAATCATCTCTATCATAACTACCCTCTCGGTTATGCCAAGCAAGGTAATGCCATATAAAAGCTACATCTCTTCCCCTGCTGTCTCTTGCTGCTATAAGAGTGGAGACACAAGCTCTGCTGAGAAGCCCACTAGTTTACTTTGAAAAACGTTCAAGTCTTGCACTATTTGGACATTGTGGTTAATTCTCCCGGAGGGTCCTGTCCTCTCAATAACCTTTACAAATCCATATTTTGCGGTTTAACAGCCATCCGTCTATGTTTCTTAAAGGAGTATTCTGTATATCTAAAATAGAAACTAGTGCTAACTTCCAACTTTTCAAGGTAAAGAAGCATGGAAGCTGAGAGTCTACTCAAATGCTAGTTTTTTACTATCTACCATCCCAGAGGTTTTTGGCCACTAATAAACTTGCCCCAGGGGAAATGTCTGTCACATTCATGTGCATTTCTGTTTGTAAGAGGTAAATTCATTATGACAGGTTGGAGGACTGGCAAATCATAAATCATTTAAGCTGATGCTACTAAGTGTTTTACATATTAATAAAATATATTTAAAACATGCAGCATAGATACACAAAAGGTATATTTATGTGGGGTGACAACTGAAATTTAGTCTTGGATAGGTTTTTTGCACGCTTGTAAAAAGACAAAAGTCAGCCTACAGCATATACTTTTCCTGCTTATACCCAACACCATATGGCTTCCATAAATCTCAGCCCTTTTTGGATTACAGATTAAGGGTAGTTATATACCGCCTGGATTGAGCAAATGTTGATATAACAATATTTGTAATAAAAATACACTAAAAACCTTAGTGCTATGGTTTTCACAGTATGGAAAAATGCACCATGGTTTCCAATGTGTGTGGGTGCCAATAAGAATTAACGGCACCCCCGTCTGCTAACAGACTTGTGTTTTTCTGCAGGTGGGCAAGAAATTTACAACTGAACCCATTGAATACACCTGATTTGTAGGTTGTTACAAGTACATAGATGTGGTGATTGAATCCACCTCTATAAGCACCACACAGTATACCTAGGATCATGACCAAGTACTGTATATATCCTTCATCTCCCAAACAAAGGAACGCATTGGAAACATACTCTGTCAACTGCTGTTATATACACCATCCACCCAAAATGGAATCTATTGAATACACTTGAACTTGAATGTTGTCACAAATACATAGGCATGGTGATAGAATCCACCTCTATAAGCACCAGATACCTAGGAGCATAACCAGGCATATATTTTGTATCTCCCAAATAAAAGAAAATATAGCAACTCCAACCGGTCGCCATCAGCAGGATAAAATCAAGCTCAATTAATGTGTCTCCATCCAACTAAAACATCCGCCAGGTCCAAACCAAGAAAAACAGTTCAAAACATCACGATAATATACTTACCGTATATACTCGAGTATAAGTCGAATTTTTCAGCACATTTTTTTGTGCTGAAAGTGCCCCCCTCGACTTATACTCGAGTCAAGCACTTTTCTGCAGCAAAAAATTTCATTTTCCGAACTGACTTTGGGGCCCAGTATCTCAGGGCCACTTGGAGCTAGGAACCCCAAATTTGGTGTGCAAACCCAGTGGGACTGGTACCATAACATATCCAAAGTTGAAGTTCCTAGCTCTAAGTGGCCCCGAGATACGGGGCCCCAAAATCGGTTCAGAAAATGTCATTCTCTGCTGCAGAAAAGTGCTTGACATTTTCTGAACCGAATTTGGGGCCCCATATGTCAGGGTCACTTGGTTCTAGGAACCCCAAATTTGGTGTGCAAACCCAGTGGGACTGGTACCATAACATATCCAAAGCTGAAGTTCCTAGCTCTAAATGGCCCAGAGATACGGGGCCCCAAAATCGGTTCGGAAAATGTCATTCTCTGCTGCAGAAAAGTGCTTGACATTTTCTGAACCGACTTTGGGGCCCCATATCTCAGGGTCACTTGGTTCTAGGAACCCCAAATTTGGTGTGCAAACCCAGTGGGACTTGTACCATAAAATATCCAAAGCTGGGGTTCCTAGCTCTACGTGGCCCTGAGATACGGGGCCCCAAAACTGGTTCGGAAAATGTCATTCTCTGCTGCAGAAAAGTGCTTGTCATTTTCTGAACTGAATTTTGGGGCCCTGTATCTCGGGGCCACTTGGTGCTAGAAACCTCAGCTTTGAAAATTTTATGGTGCTAGTTCCACTGGGTTTGCACACCAAATTTGGGGTCCCTATCACTAAGTGACCCCGAGATACGGGGTCCCAAATTTGGTCAACTGTGTCCATCTGCAGCAATGTCATTTCGGGACCCTTTGGGTTCAGAGACCCCAAATTTTGGCTGCAGCTAGGGGGCATCTAGGAACCCTTAACTACCGAGTTTGAAGTTCAGAGAACCTATGGCTGCAAATGGGCACAGTAAGGCATGCAAATGGGCACAGTGATGCTGCAAATGGGCATTGTTGACCCTCTTTTCCACTTACAGTAGCTGTGCATTTCTCACCCTCGTCTTATACTCGGGTGAATAAGTTTTTCCCATTTTTTTTGTGGTAAATTAGGGTCTCGACTTATACTCGGAACGACTTATACTCGAGTATATACGGTATCTTTCTTTCGGGCTTATGTCCTCATGTACCTGCTGGCTTGTACCTGGGGGTGTTGGGTTCTTGTGGTGGGAGCTAAGCTGTTTATTCACAGCACAGTTCTGCCAAACTCCAAGTATGCATATATAAGGCCAAAGAATTGCAGCTTGAGATCAGTTGAGGGTGGTTTTGCCATGTGGTGGAGCAGTACATATTAACGTTGCTCACACTGCCACCACCTACATCCATAATTGTTTTTTGTCCTCATGACAGGGGACTTCCTCAGGGCCACGTTAAGAGTTTACTTTAAATAAACACATTATTGGATGAAATGCACCGGAGACCAGAGAGACTCCAAGTGGACTTTAGGTAGGGCAGACGCCTCAGCCTCCCTAATGCAACCACCCTCTTGTGCTCCTGTTTGTGATGGACTAGGGACCATGGGATATGTAGTGTGCATAGAGCAGTGCACATGACTGCAACCAACATGCACTGTGAGGGGTGGGGGGGGGGGGGGATAGAGGTTCTGGAGCTCAAAAGGGATGTTACAAGGTATCAGAAGATTTTTAAATATATATATATATATATATATATTACAGGGACTTTAAGTAAAGGATGTCAATGGATTATTTTTTAGAGAATAAGGATATCAATTAAGGGACACTTAATGCTTACCATTTACATAAAATAAAATAAAAAAATTCTCCCCTATTCAGAAAAGTCTTAACACACTCACAAAGACACACAAAGAGAAGGTAAAACATAAAACATCAACTCAAAAACATAAAAAAAATTAAATAAAATTAGCCTGCTCATTACAGTTTCCCTTGCCTAAGACAACTTGCTGGTAAAGAAACTGCACACAGATTTTAGTTTCAACACTGCATAGTTGATAGTTGCAAAAAAATATGATCGACTTCCAATACATACACAATAGTGACACAAAGAAGGTCTCGCTGTTGTGCAGGCATTGGTTTTTTTTTGGTTGCTATCCAAACATTATGCAGGTTTTGGCAAATGAAAAGGTCATAATATCTCCATCAGTAGATATAACCTGTTTTGTTCAGAATTTCAAAATCACCAATAAGCATGAATCATTTTTTCCTAATTAGGTCTGAAGTCCAAGGGTTTAGGCAGTTTTCCAACATGCTTCCAGTAGTAACACTATGTGTCATGCTTTTAGACTTTCAGGACAATTTAATGTAAAATGCAGATGTTAGAAAGCCTCATTTAGAAGACATTAGACTTCTACTACGTAGAAAATTAGTCGTTTCTAAAAAGAAGGTACTGCTGTGGAACTAGTATTCCGATCAGAGATCTGACGTCACTTGCTTCATGCTTGTTCAGTAAATTAGAAAGAACTGAGGCCAGACACAACCAGGAATACTGCATTTTGGAGAGAGAGAGAGAGAGAGAGAGGGTGCTTTCACAACCTAGGGCAAGCAAATCCTTGTGCAGGACAGCTGCATATAACAGAAGAAAGGTGAGAAGGAAAACTGTATATGCTCACGGAAGGTGAAAGACTGTATATACAAGATACCTTAATGTGCAGGGACCAGATATTGTTTCTGCTCTTTTCCCTTTATAATATAAAGGATTGTCAGAAATATAAAAACTTTATTTTTGATTTTTCGGTCAGGAAAACATTAGATTTTGCATATTAATATTTTAAAATGCATAGCCCTATGTTTTTCTTTGCACATTATAATGGTGATCCTTACCTGCTTGTTGTGTATAGGGGTCAATTTCTGCTGCTTAACCACTTGAAGACCAAGCCTTTTCTGACACTTTTTGTTTACATGTTTGAATCCGTATTTTTTGCTAAAATTACTTGGAACCCCCAAACATACATTTTTTTTAGCAGATCGTTGCAATTTTTTATGTCACACGGTATTTGCAAACGCAATTAAAAGAAAAATTAAATACAATATATCCCAATCTACAAAATATGTCTGTGCGTGAGCACGGAGGGATATATATATATATATATATATATATATATATATATATATATATATATATATATATATATATATATTTTTTTTTTACACTGACCCTTTAATTTATTTGTTATCATTTTTATTCTTATTACAAGTAAACATACCTTGTGATAGAAATAAGGATGACAGGTCCTCTTTATGGAGAGATCGGGTGTCAAAAAGACCCCAAATATCTTCTACCTTTAAAATCAAAAGATCAAAAAAAATTGTTTACCTTCAGGGACTCTGCCATGGCTTTAGACCCAAAAAGGGCACCAAGGCCAAGGTATCTGGAAAATGCAGCAATGTGGAACCTGACTCCCTAAGGACACATTCCAGGCTAGCCCTGCAATAATCCTGGGTCCAGGTATGGCATCCAAAGCTACTGCTGAGAGGATATGTTAATCCAGATAGCTGCATATAAAGACCTCTCAAACAGCACATAGGAAAATGTTCAAGAAAAAAACAAAGATGAAAAAAGGAAAAAATGGCTAGCAAAATTGTTAATCCTCTTAGAACACTAGCAAAAAAAAGCATGCTGGGAGTGGGATGGGTTATATGGGATGGTCACTGTTTGCATGTGTCTGATTTCTCCTGTACGTGGCAGGATAACCCAATTGTCTCTGTATCCCTCAATGAACACGAAAAAACACATACATTGAGTTTAATTTGTTTTTCTTTCTTGTAGTTAAAGCGGAGTTCCACTCGTTTGTAAGTTTATTAAAAGTCAGCAGCTACAAAAAGTGTAGCTGCTGACTTTTATTAAACAGACGCTCACCTGTCCCACAGTCCAGTGATGCTGCTGCCCGAAGCCTTGCTCCTCTCCCCTGCCTCTCTGCGGTGCCGGCATTGCAAGTGTGGGCACCCGGTGATGACAGCTTGCGGCTTCACAGCCAGGTGCGCACTGCAATCTTCTAGGACACGTGAGACGGAGAGGACGAAGTGGGAGCTGGGTACCTGTCAAAACTAGGTACCCGCTCCCCCCCCCCCCCCCGCAAAAAAATGGCATGCCAAATGTGACATGTAAGGGGGCGAGGAGTGCTTAAAGCGGACGTTGACCGACCTCTTGGAATATAAAAACAACACAGTTATAAAATGTAAGTTAGAAACAAACTTACAATGCAAATGGGAAACATTTCACTGACAGAGAAACCACAAAACTGACTTTACAATGCTAACAAAAACCACAAGATACGTGTACAAATATCTTACATGGCTTTATCACATGAGGAAATACACAATACCACATGTATAGCCTAGAAGATCCCACAATCCGCAGCTTGATTCACATATCAGAATGATCTCGGAGGGGACAGCGGGGAGGGGATGACAAGTGTCAGACAAGGAGGGGTGGTTATGTATGTGGCTCTTTTACAAAACTGCAGCATACAAGGATGGGATCCTATCCCATAGTACTTAATGTTGCGGTTGATGGCAGTAGACACAGCTGCTGAGAATGTGTTGTAAAACGCATCCCATATGTGGGACAGATCACATGCTGGATGGCACAAGACAGTGATAAAAATACTTTGAGTGCATACAATTCTCAGAATCAATTTCCAGGAGGTGAATATAAAAGGATGGTATGCAGCCTTTAACCCCAAGGACTCAAGCGGTTGCTTGTAAACGACATATTTTAAAATTAGGTGTCCACACGCACATACACAAGATTACAAAATATATGTTGAATTTGCTGCATTTGTTGTCAGTACATATGGATTGGACAGCCGATACATAAATGAAAAAAAACAACTTCTGTTGCTGCACTACAACTCTAGATGACCATTAATACACTCACAGGTTGCGCTAGAAAAAAAATTGATTGATCCACCATTTGAAATGCGCAGGTGAAACCTGTTTATTAATTTAGAATAAAAACACACTAATGCCTGATGCACACAATGAGATTATCAAACTAATAATTGTCTTTTTTTTTTTTTGCATGGTAGTCTCATATCGAAAATTAAGAGTTTACTAAAGTGATGAAAATTCTCGTAGGACAGAATAAAAATTTGGAAATAATGTAATGTATCATAGTGCATTTTTATTGCATTGTATTTTCGAACGACAACTGTACTAATTAAATGAAAATCGTATGATGTGGCATCGTACGAAAAAAAATTTCATGCTTGCCCCATCAGATAATAATCGGATGAACTGTTGGGAACAGCTCTCGAAAGCTGTGTGCCAACGATTGTATTATCATGTGATTGCTTCAAAAGTGGTATTTTTCATACGATTTCTGATTGTGTGTACGAGCCTTAAGGCTGGTGTCATTCGGGTGGTCTGATCAGGTCCACCTGTCAGTTTTTCAGGAGGACCTGATTGGACTAGCCATTGTTCTCTATAGACCGACGGATGTCAGCGGACGTGTGTCCGCTGACACCGCCGGGCTTCCGATCCTGTCTGCCAAAAACATTTTTCATCTTTCCATCTATTAAATCTTCTGCCCTTGTTGTTTTAACTTTAAATAGTAAAACATTTTATTTCTGCCAGTAAATACCTTATACAGCCCACTTCCTGTTTCTTGTCTGTAAAAAGCCTAGGCGTATCATAGCATGCATAGCTCTCTCTCTCTCACTCCCGTGAGTTTTCCAGGAAGGGGGGGAGAGAGTCAAAAAAGGGCCAATGAGAGCTGCAGGCATGTGTCTGTGTAATTCCAGGAAGTGAACAGGCAGCAGCTTCAGCTGCCCACAGTTAAGATGGATGCGGCCAGACTCAGTGGAGGGAGAATTCTGCAGCATATTTGGCAAGTACAGAATCACAGTATATATGAAATAATATGCAAAGTGGTTGGAGGGAAGCTTCAGAATGGCAAATATGTTTTTATTGCAAATTATGTGAGCAGACTGCAGTTTCTCTTTAAGTTTAAAAGCCACATTTTCTATTTATCTGAGTATATCACCTTATCTGTAGGCATTGTTTTTAATAATGATCTTTGCCTGTTCAAATAAGTTAAAAGGGTCCATATTTTCCTTTCACATCACAGTTTCCCTTTAATAGGACACACAGCTCATTTAAAGACTGGAGCATTAATGAGCACTAAACAACAACAGTTGCTATCATTCAAAGAGGGTTGCTCTAAATTAGCATCAAAGGATACAGTGTATTACTCAATCCTCAGTAACAGCACATTTTAAACCATAAACACAATGTTGTTAAAAGCTCTCATTTTGGTTGTTCTAAATCCAATTTCAAACTTGAAAACAGATCATAAAAGTACAATAGACGTACAACATGTAAAGTCATCCAAAAGCACTGTATATGTATAAAAACATTCTTTAATATGAGTTATGTCACCAAACCCCACTGCATTTCTGCAGACCATACTTATATCACATTTTTTAGGGCAATTGTGACTTATACACGGGAAAAGAGTTCATTTGACTGGGGGGTGTCGTTGCCATCATCCCTTGTTATTACACAACCTAAAAGTATTTGTTTTTGATGGGAATTTATAGACAAATTACAATGTTAAAAATAATTCATCCTTTAATAAATTGTTCACAAAATATATTGATTATACAATATATTTTTATACAATATTATAAAATATTTTATGAACAATTTAATAAGGATGGATTGTCATATGTTTTTACGATTCATTTTATTTTGGCTTTTAACATACAAATCCAATAACTACTAGACTATGAAGACTTCATCTGGCTCCCGGTGAGCTTTATTTACTACATCTACATCTGGATGGTGCAAGTTGCTGAACAGCCTTCCCAGATGGCGGATCTACACTGAGTGCGTGTTTGCTGCTGTAATAGCACCCATCTTTTCGGGTGAGTGTCCATTTCACAGGGGTGTGGTGGATGATTCTGGAGCACTGTACTGGATCACCTCTTCACTTTTCAAGTCACCACCAATTATTTGTGCACATCTTTGCACTGAACTATTGTGTTTTCACCAATAAGTTTATATTGCTGATCCTATCATGGGACTGTGCATTTGATGGATTGAACAGTGTTCCATGAGATGGTCAAAGCTTGGGCTATTGTTTTATAACTTAACCCTGCTTTAAACATCTCCACAGCTTTATCCCTGACCTGTCTGGAGTGTTCCTTGGACTTCATGATGCTGTTTGAACTAAGGTTCTCTAATAAACCTCTGGAGGGCTTCACAGAACAGCTGTATTTATACTGAGATTAAATCACACACAGGTGGACTCTATTTACTAATTAGGTGACTTCTGAAGTCAATTGGTTCCACTAGATTTTGGTTAGAGGTATCAGAGTAAAGGGGGCTGAATACAAATGCACGCCACACTTTTCAGATATTTATTTGTAAAAACTGTTAGAAACCATTTATCATTTTCCTTCCACTTCACAATTATGTGACACTTTGTGTTGGTCTATCACATAAAATCCCAGTAAAATACATTTACGTTTTTGGTTGTAACATGACAAAATGTGGACAATTTCAAAGGGGTGTGAATACTTTATCAAAGCACTGTACATTCGTTGCCTATAAAGTCCCATCAAAAAGAGGTACTTTAGGTATAGTTTATACATGGGAAGACCCGAGTTCACCAGTCTTTTTCTCCCTGGGAGTGTTGATGGGGTAAGGAAGCTTTCAGCAGAGAAGTACTGTTTTTTTTTGCATAAAAAAACAGAATAACGAGTAAATAACTTATGTCAGTCCAAACAGTCTAGCAACTCCAAAATCTAAATAGGAGGTTCCCAGCCCAGTGCTAGGATTAAATGCTTGTTTATGACTAGGGGACAGTAAAAGCACTATTCCTTATCTTATCCTCTGCACCCCAGGCAGACCACCTACTTTCCAACATTGGACTCCCCCTTGGAGTCCTCACATCTAATGTAAGGCTAATAACCCTGCATCAGTCCTGATGATGTCAGGGACATTCGACCGCTAGAGTACAGGAAAGGAGAAGCTGTTGGGACCAGTTTCGCAGCATCCAGGAACCTGGGGACATGGAGGATCAGGTAAGTAAAATTGCTTTACCTGGTCCCCTAGACATAAATATGCAACTAACCCTTTCATTGGAGGAACAGACACTCTGCAAAAAACGTTTTTTTTCCTACCCGCAGTTCAGCTTTAGAGCAAACCGCTAAGTACACCATCGAGATACATATATAATAGTGATTTTACTTGCCAAAGCATTTTTATTATGTTCCACCAATTCTGAGATTTACACAGCCTTGCTCAACACCACAGCCAGGATACTAACCAATGGTTTCCTACCTATAGTTAAACCATACAGTATGAAATAGGAAATGTCAGTACATGCGCACGTAGCAGAGCTTGATTAGCTTACTATGGCCTTCCCCCCTTCCAGTCTGATTTTTAGGGTAAAAGGAGGCTGACAGCAAAGTGTATGTAAACCCTAACGAATGAACTACCCTATTTGGACCCCTTTTGGTCTGTAAATATACTACTAAAAGTTTTTTGTTATGTCTGTTCCATAAGTGAAAAAAATACTTGTTGATCCTGTTACAATACTCTGCCTCCGCTGCATTTTTAGCAGTTGCATTGATCCTAGCTATCTTAGAACTACAGAACACCTCCCCTTTATGTTATCACAAACAGGTGTTTATAGCACTTTCCCTATGGTAACATGCTGCTTCTCCAGGAATACAGTAAGGTGGTGAGTGATGGCTCTCACCCCAAGGCAGGAAGTGTGTTTGTTACTGGCAGAATCACTAGGTAAAAATTAAGGGCAAAAAGCCATAAAAAAAAAAAAAACACACATACAAGTCAAAGCTGTAGTACAGTTCCTTTTTGTTTTTAGATGCTCTAAACTAACTCAAAGTACTTACATCGGTTGCATTTCAAAACATTTCATTTTTTAAAAGAGCACTGCCTTAAAGGGTATTTTTTCTGCACAGGAGTTCAGCTTAAATCGCAGTTCCCACTGTTTAAACATTTTTTTTTTAGGTTTATTTAGCGCACTCACGTTTGTGAGATTAATCGGCGTTCGATTGCCGATTTGATATAGGAATATATCTTATATTCCTATTTACTGGAAGTTTCCATAGTGCTTGTGGGCATGTGAAGCCCACAAGCACTATCTTCCAGGCTCTGGTGCAGCTGAGCGACCAGCATGCACTGACAGTTCTCGTGCATGCGCCGTATGTACGGCGCAGCGCCATACACTTCTGACGTTGCCATCACAACGGGCGTCGAAAGTGCACGCCCCCGTTGTGATGGCAACACGGCTTTGGCGCTGCCCAGTGACTCCTGGGAAATGATGACAGACATCTCCCAGGAGCAGTAGCAAGCACGGGCGCCGAGGGAAGTGACGTCAGGTGCCTTAGAGAAGAAGAGGCAGATTACGAGGGGCCCTCTAGCAACAGACCTGAAAAGGTCAGTAAAAAAAAATGTTTTTTTTCCAAAGGTTGTTCCCTGTATTAAATGCTGCTGAATAAGGTAAAATTGTTTTCTGACTGGAACTCCGCTTTAAAGAGGCACTGCAGTCTGCTCAGATCATTTACAATAAAATCATCTTTGCCATCCTGAAGCTTTCCTCCAACCACTTTGCATATTATTTTTATATGTACTGTGATTCTGTACTTGCCAAATATGCTGCAGAAATCTCTCTCCACTGAGTCTGTCTGCAATCATTTTAACTGTGGGCAGCTGAAGCTGCTGCCTGTTCACTTCCTGTATTTACACAGACACACACCTCCAATTCTGCAGCTCTCATTGGTCCTCTTATGACTCATCCCCCCCCCCTTCCTGGCAAACTCTCACGTGAGAGTAAGAAAGAGAGAGCTGTGCATGATGTCATACACCTAAGATTTTTTCCAGACAAGAAAGAAGGCTTTTACTGGCAGAAAAAAATGTTTTACTATCCAAAGTTAAAACAAGGACAGAAGATTTAATAGATGGAAAGATGAAAAAATGACTGAAGTTCCACTTTAAAGACTACAAAAAAACAAAAAAAATAATTCAAATACGTGCATTCCTCAAGTTTTGATTAGTAACATTTTCTGATCAGTGCCATCAAAGTAGATGGAAGCCATGGTGCTCTTTAGCCCTGTGTATTTTCTTTCATTTAGTAGCTTTATTGATGTTGGCATGAATCATGGGACCTGCTCTTAAGGGAAAAAAACAACCATTCTTGAAGCTTGCTTGCCTTCTTGTTACTGCAGTCAGGTAAGATTATCTATTATAATCTATTCAAATTATCCATAATCTAAAAAATGATTGAAGTGTAAAAATTGTTTTAGAAGATCAGGATTGTATGATAACACTAAACAAAATGTGCCAATATACTGAACGTACAATAAAAAGAAATACATTTATATTATTTCAGAAAAGTTCCAGCTAAGCATGTATTTCATGAAATGTAAACCTGTACGCATTTGATTAAAGCATGCTAAATCTGACCAGATAGATCAAAATTAGGCTGCTTCAGCAGGGGCAAGCAGAACTTTGATCCATGTCTGGCTGTCCTTGTTTGACAGAAGTTGATCTGATCGTTAAACCAACTTCTGTTGATGGGAGTGTTGAAAAACTATTGTCGATTGGCAATAAAAAAACTCTGATCAGTGAATTCAGACAGAGAAGTCCTGCTGTCAGAATGGAATGTCTCAGTGGGGGTGATTCCTTCATCCACCTTCATCGGCTATCTATAGGATGGAGGGTGCCTCACTCTCCTCTGTCTGGACAGGATTACCTGGAAGCAACACAAAGCTTCTGAGTCTGCTGCTCTCCTGGCAGATGGCACGTGGGAATCTCATGACAGATGTGTCATTTAGTGTCAATGTTCATCTTTGGAAAGTTAAAGCTCAGGTAAGATGGGCAGAGCTAGTTGCTCAGATGTGCAGTTGGTAGCAAAAGAACCACAAATAATTACTGAGGTGTGTTACAATGGGATACTAACAAGGCAAGCTATCTGGTAGTATACCATCATAAATGTTCGAACAGCTATTTAGCATGGTGTCATCATATGGGGTTAATTGGAGATGGCAACTGCTATCTTGCACCATAAACTTCCTGTCGTACAACCTTTTTTATTTAGATACACAAGCTGAAGTTTCCCAGTAATTTTGCTTACCAGCTCTTGATTGCAAAATTGACATAGGTGCTGATCCAGCCAGGGCTGTCCCCAGCAGTAAGAAGAGAACATAAGGAACACTAGCAGTAGCGCCATAGTAACGAGTGTAAAGGTAAGAGGCGCATCACAAAGGCCGGGGATTTTGGTATGAAAGGAGGACTGCCCCTGACATCATCATCTTAGTGCAGATGTCAATGTCCTTCAGCCCATAAAAATAGTTGGGAAAATTGCCCACCTCTGCTCTGGAGAGAACTAGCCCTTTTTTTTTTTCCATAGTGTTTAATCGTCCTGTAGGTGGCAGAATACCTGTGGGTTATAAATCCACTGTGTTGTGTCCTTCAGTGAGCAATCAAAAGTTACATAGACAGAAGTGCTATTCATCGACCTCATCGATAGAAGATATCTGCAATGAGCTGACCATCATTTAAGGCCCCTTTCACACAGGGGCGGATCCGCTCAGCGGACTCCGCTAGCTCAGCTTGGGGATCGCTCCGTTGATCCCCGCTGAGCAGTCGGGTGACAGGTCCGTCTCTGCTCACTGTGCAGGGATGGACCTGTCAGAGCTCCGCTGTTCTCTATGGGAAGATCGGATGAAAAAGGATAGCATGTCCATTTTCATCCGATCCCATCCGATCTGATCGGCATCCGTCTGTTTTGAGAGGATCTTGTCGGACTGGATGGCAGGCAGGTATCAGCGGACACATCTTCGCTGACATTCGCCTGCCCGTACAAGGTGGCCCGCGTCAGATCCGCCTGAAAAATGGACAGGCAGATCTTTGCGGGCCGGTCATGTGAAAGGGGCCTAAAGCAAGCAAGCCAGCTCAATTTGTATTGCAATTCTTATATCTTCTACCAACTGGAAGATTCTTAGAGCATACAATACAAATATATACTATTTTGCATTAAACATAACTTGCATTTACCCCTAGGGGTACATTTTCCACCCGGTCAAGTTTTTGCACTTTTTTTCCCATAATTTTCCTTCTAAGTGCATAATACATATATAAAACTATTGGTTGAAAGGAAAACATATGGATGTAGATCTCCATATGTAGTATTGTTATAAAATTACATTCCACATATGATGAATTGGTTAATTGTGGATACGGATTATTCCTATTTGCACCTATTCGCAGCCTCAAACAAAAAAGGCCTTCACATGGCATGGCAGACCTCGCAGTCCTATAGTACTAACAAAGAGAAAAAAAATACACAGAACATTTTAAACTGTCACCATCAGATGACATGATTTGGGGCAGGTCAAGAACAGAGAGGAAGGGTTTGGAATAGATTGAAAACCTTTTAAAGAAGTTGCCTTTGAAGGACTCTTCTGAATAGAAAAAGAAAATACTTGTCAAATTCAAGTTGAAGTGAAAGCCACTTGTGTAAGTGAAGAGTACAGATGGCACTGAAGAGGGGGTGTAAATGAGTCAAAGCTGAATTTCTATTGTGCTTTTATTGCACAGAACAGGCAACATCTGTTTGTGGGTTAGTATAAACTAGATTATCCCACATCAAGAACTGCTCAGTCACATTACGGAATGATTTACCTTTCACTGTGACATGGGGCATTAGTACCGGACATAGTTTAAAAGCAATATGTTTGGTTTTCAAGAAGCTGCTTCTTTACATTAAAAAAATAAAAATAAATAAATACTTTAAAAATAGAGAAGAAAATTAAAAAAATCCATGAAGTAGTTTACCACGGACATAAAATGAGCAGGATAAAGTTTAATAATATTTATTAGTGTGCAAACAGCAGCATTACAGCAAGAGATCATGTACTGATCTCGCTGTATTAATCTGAAATGTGATTAGCGATTACTGGTTACTGCACTTTTCAAAAAAGGACATGCTGTCTGTTTTCGTCCAATGTCTTCATAGGAATCAGCGGTGCTCTGACAGGCCCCTCCCCGCTCAGTGAGCAGAGACAGACCTGTCATCCGCCGGCTCAGCGGAGATCAACGAAGAGATCTCCTGCTGAGCTGGCGGACTCCACTGAGCCTGTGAATGAGGCCTAATAGTTATTTTGAACATGAACAAATCAGAATGGACCCACATCCTTGTGGGTTCCTCTAATTTTGTTCCTTGAGTACAACAGATTGCTTGTAGCATAGGAATAAAAGCGGATTATAGGTACTTGCCAAACTTAGCCAGAAACCAAGTTCATACCTAGCACTGCAACCCCCACTACAATATGTATCCCAACTTATGAAATAAAAATTAAAAAATTATATATATATTTTTTTTTTAGCATATTTTAAAAATGGTACGTTTGGATACTGTGATGTTCAATGTAGATTATCCAGTCTTAGCCCTGAACAGGGAATCCATATAATGGCAAAAGTCACAGGTATCTGATGCTCATGCCTTAGAGACTACACACAATACTTGCTTGGGAAGGTGAAACATTTTAATAGAAATATAGAAACTGCTAACATCTAAAGAAACATGTATATATAAAGAGAAGATATATACAGTATCTCAGAAAAGTGAGGACACCCCTCACATTTTTGAAAATATTTTATTATATCTTTTCATGTGACAACACTGAAGAAAATATACTTTGCTACAATGTAAAGTAGTGAGTGTACAGTTTGTATAACAGTGTAAATTTGCTGTCCCCTCAAAATAACTCAACACACAGCCAATAATGTCTAAACCTGCTGGCAACAAAAGTAAGTACCCCCTAAGTGAAAGGTGTGATAAATTTGGTGTTATCGCTCTCACTCTCTCATACTGGTCACTGGAAGTTCAACATGGCACCTCATGGCAAAGAACTCTCTGAGGAAATGAAAAAAAGAATTGTTCTTCTACATAAAGATGGCCTAGGCTACAAGAAGATTGCCAAGACCCTGAAACTGAGCTGCAGCACGGTGGCCAAGACCATACATCGGTTTAACAGGACAAGTTCCACTCAGAACAGGCTTCACCATGGTCGACCAAAGAAGTTGAGTGCACATGCTCAGCGTCGTATCCAGAAGTTGTCTTTGGGAAATAGACGTATGAGTGCTGCCAGCATTGCTAGAGGTTGAAGTGGTGGGGGGGACAGCCTGACTGTGCTCAAACCACACGCTGCACACTGCATCAAATTGGTCTGCATGGCTGTTGTCTCAGAAGGAAGTCTCTTCTAAAGATGATGCACAAGAAAGCCCGCAAACAGTTTGCTGAAGACAAGCAGACTAAAGACATGGATTACTGGAACTATGTCCTGTGGTCTGATGAGACTAAAATAAACTTATTTGGTTCAGATGGTGTCAAGCATGGGTGGCGTTAACCAGGTGAGGAGTACAAAGACAAGTGTGTCTTGCCTACAGCCAAGCATGGTGGTGGGAGTGTCATGGCCTGGGGCTGCATGAGTGCTGCCGTCACTAAGGAGCTACAGTTCATCGAGGGAACCATGAATGCCAACATGTACTGTGACATACTGAAGCAGAGCATGATCCCCTCCCTTTGGAGACTGGGCCACAGGGCAGTATTCCAACATAGCGACCACAAACACACCTCCAAGACGACCACTGCCTTGCTAAAGAAGCTGAGGGTAAAGGTGATGGACTGGCCAAGCACGTCTCCAGACCTAAACCCTATTGAGCATCTTTGGGGCATCCTCAAAGAGAAGGTGGAGGAGCGCAAGGTCTCTAACATCCACCAGCTCTGTGATGTCATCATGAGGAGTGGAAGAGGACTCCAGTGGCAACCTGTGAAGCTCTGGTGAACTCCATGCCCAAGAGGATTAAGGCAGTGCTGGAAAATAATGGTGGCCACACAAATTGACACTTTGGGCCCAATTTAGACATTTTCACTTAGGGGTGTACTCACTTTTGTTTCCAGCGGATTAGACATTAATGGCTGTGTGTGGAGTTATTTTGAGGGGACAGCAAATTTACACTGTTATACAAGCTGTACACTCACTAATTTACATTGTAGCAAAGTGTAATTTTTTCAGGGTTGTCACATGAAAAGATATAATAAAATATAAAAACAAAAAAAATGTGAGGGGTGTACTTACTTTTGCGAGATACTGTATGTTGTCTACTGTCAATTAATATAAATAAACGTATATATATATATATTTATTAGAAACAAAGTGCTACTCTAACCTGCCATTCACAGGTTGAAAGTGAAAAACCATGCTTGAGACACCTAGAACGTCCTGGGTTCAAGATTGAGCTTTGTACCTCTTGAAACATGGTCAAATACAAATAATATGCAAACATTTTAGAACTCATATTCTGGGTTAACTGAACTGATTTTATACATTTACATATGAATAAAAGTTCAACTCCTTTCTAAATCGGCCCTAGCATGTTTAAGTATGGATGTGAGCTAGGGACCTTAGAGCTCCTTGAGGCCAAGGACTGATGTGAAGTTACAATATACAGTATATGTAAAGTGCTGCTTAAATTGTCGGCGCTATATAAATACCTGTAATAAATAAAATAAATGAAATAAAGAATGAGTTCTATCTTAGAAATATTTTGCTGGCATTTACTTGGCCTAGAATAGAAGCACTGCTTTGTAAAACAGGCGGATGAAAAAAAAACTCATTCTGTGTTCTAAGAACTATAAATTGCTTGTAGAGAAATGCGTATGGAACAGTTCAAGAAAGGATGCTGCCCACGCATTTATTACTTGTTATTGATTTCATACATGCACATGGCAATAATCATCTCTAACACTACATAATTGTGAAACCACTTAGTAACCTATGCAAGCACTCATGCTTGCACAATAGAAACTTTTTACAGTAGGTTTACCTTACTGATAAAGCTAAAAGGCATACAGTGCCCTGCAAAAGTATTCACCCCCCTTGGCATTTTTCATATTTGTTGCCTCACAACCTGGAATTAACATGGATTGTTTGAGGATTTGCATCATTTAATTTACAGAACATGCCCACAACTTTGAAGATTTTTTTTCTTTGTGCATAACTATTCACCCCCCTAAAGTCAATACTTTGTAGAGCCACCTTTTGCGGCTATCACAGCTCCAAGTCGCTTTGGATAAGTCTCTATGAGCTTACCACTGGGATTTTTGCCCATTTCTCCTTGCAAAACTGCTCCAGCTCCTTCAAGTTGGATGGTTTGTGTTTGTGAACAGCAATCTTTAAGTCTGACCACAGATTTTTTATTGGATTGAGGTCTGGGCTTTGACTAGGCCATTCCAACACATTTACATGTTTCCCCTTAAACCACTCAAGTGTTGCTTTAGCAGTGTGGGGTCATTTTGCTGCTGGAAGGTGAACCTCCGTCCTAGCCTCAAATCACACACAGAGTGGTACAGGTTTTGTTCAAGAAGCACTATCCATTCAACTCCCACCAGTTTCCTAGTCCCGACTGCTGAAAAACATCCCCACAGCATGATGCTGCCACCACCATGTTTCACTGTGGGGATGGTGTTCTTTGGGTGATGTGATTGTGTTGGGTTTGCGCCAGACATAGCATTTTCTTTGATGGCCAAAAAGTTCAATTTTAGTCTCATCAGACCAGAGCACCTTCCTCCATACATTTTGGGAGTCTCCCACATGCCTTTTCGCAAACTCAAAACGTGCCATTTTGTTTTTTTCTGAAAGTAATGGCTTTCTTCTGGCCACTCTGCCATAAAGCCCAACTCTATGGAGAGTTCGGCTTATTGTCGTCCTATGTACAGATACACCAGTCTCTGCTGTGGAACTCTGCAGCTCCTCCAGAGTTACCTTAGGTCTCTGTGCTGCCTCTCTGATTAATGCCATCCTCCTAGGGCTCCTAGGGATCATCAAAGATTTGGATATTTTTTTTATAACCTAACCCTGACTTGTACTTCTCAACAACATTGTCCCTTACTTGTTTGGAGAGTTCCTTGGTCTTCATGGCAGTGTTTGGTTAGTGGTACCTATTGTTTAGGTGTTGCAGCCTCTGGGGCCTTTCAAAAAGGTGTGTATATATGGGCCTACATCAGGCAACAGGGGGGAGGAGCTGACGCCCAAGATGGCTGCCTAGGGAGATCAAGGGGCAGACACGCTGCAGATGCTATAGACGCTGCTGAAGAGGGAGGCTGCGGCTGACTGACACACATGCTTACATGTCCTGGCTGCATGATAGAAGATACCTATGGTGAGAGATTGAGCCATCAGCGCGCCACAACTTACCTGGAGGGTGAGACACAAAAGATCCGGGAGACCAAGGAAGGATCGGTACCTGGTGGGTGCTGGGAACGGTAACCGAGGACGGAACCAGGAGACAGCGCAAAGCCGTGCGGGAGTCTCTGTCTGTTTGAATACACAGGCAGCAGAGGCGGCTCGCTGGGAGGACGCATACTCCGGTGGAGGTTCTCAGATTACAAGCAGCAGAGAGGAGATATATCAGCTGATTTCCCGGCGCTTAGGCTCCACAGTCTACACAGTGGAAATCTCAGCAACACAGACGACACACCAGGTAACGAAGGAAATCAATAACCTCTGCACCAGGTATGTCTATGGAAGACATGTAAAGCTATAATATATCCTTCATAGACTATGTAAGACTGTAAAAAACAAAGACAAAATATCATCATATTTTATTTTTTTTTTGGAAGTATCTTATTGAGAAGCTAAAAGGACTCTGTGTAAGCATAAAACATTTATGGGACAATAGAGTATATTTGAAATGGACAATTTAGTATTTTGTGGAAGAAATAATATATAAATAATATGCACTACCTCCCCAACGCTAATTAACGGTTTGACGGTAAGGTATATAACAAAGTTTAAAGTAAAACACCTGGATAAATAGTGTGTTTTCTGCCATCCTTACACCCCTTGTCATACCGATATACTCTACCATCCATCCCTACATTTTCTGTTGCTCATCCATCCCTATATACTCCGCCATCCCCGCCACTCGGCCATCCATCCCGGCATTCTCTGTCACCCATCCATCCCTATATACTCTGCCATCCCTGCACACTCCGCCACCCAGTCCTGCATTCTCTGCCACCCATCCATCCCTGCATACTCTTCCATCCATTCATCCTTAAAAAAGAAGGGAAAGATCGAAAGTGGTAAGAAGAGGAGAGGAGAAAGGGGAAGAGGCAGAACGAGAGGAGATAAGGAAAAAGTGGAGACAGAAGTTCTAATAAAAAGATGGCACCCAAGAAAGGAAATAAAACACCTCAGCCCCAAAAAAATAAGAAAGATAAAATTGAAAGTAAAAATAAAAACCCTACAGGGGCTCAATCTACTCAGACAGCGGATATAAAAGAGATTTTTCAACAATTACAATTGCAATCACCCCGGACGGCTCAAGTCTCACATACATCACAGGAAATTTTAAATCTTGTGGAGATATCGGCAACATCCAGATCGTCTGGGGAAGAACTAATGGTCCATCCCAGAAACAGCTCACCAATAGATACAACAGGTACATCAAATGAACAAAGGGAAGAGGATACAGAAAAATGGGATATGAGAACATACATTCAATCTCTCCCAACCAGAGCAGATATGGACCAATATGTACACAGATTGGAGGAAACATATAAAACAGAGATCCAAGAACTCAAGATATCTACAAAAGATATACAGGAAAAAACGGTCAAATTAGACAACAGAGTATTCAAAACAGAACAAGAACTAATGAAGGTAAAAGAAAGGGTACAGAAACAACGAAATCAAATAAACCAACTAATAAATAGCCTAGACGAACAAGAAAATAGAAGCAGAAGATCCAATATAAGAATCAGAGGTTTAAAGGAAGAAGTAAATCCCAAAGATCTTATAATAATATTGCAGAAAATCTTTCAGGAAATAGCACAGGATATGGACATAAAAGATCTGATAATCGATCGGGCACATAGAGCAACAGGAAGAAAGAGATTAGATCCTAGCAAACCGCGAGACGTCATCTGTAAGATGCACTATGCACATATAAAAGATCGAATCATGCTAGCAGCTCGTCAAAATAAAAATATCCAGTATGAGGGAGATCCATTACTACTCTTCCAGGACCTATCGAAATACACATTAGACCGGAGGAGAGCTCTAAAACCTCTAGTGGAGCAACTCAGAAAGAATAATCTGCAATATAGATGGAAATTTCCATTTCAGCTACAGGCTCAAAGAGAGGAATCGACGGCAACATTCAGCGATTCGGAAGATCTACCACAGTTTCTTACAACCCTTAAATTGTCAGATATAGAACTGCCGGACTGGCCTATTTCTTATATGAAATTACACAGAAAGTCTTGAAGAGCAGTTTGGGGTGGGGGGGGATGGGAGGAAAAGCGTGGTGAACAATTAATAGCTCAGCGATTAAGAAGTAGATATAATTAAAGACGGGGGGAGGGAGAGGGGGAGGATAGGGGAGAAGGAGGGAGGGTGGGAATGTGCATTAGGGGGATGAAAAAAAAAAAAAAAATTTCCCCCCCTTTTGTCTTTTTTTTTTTTTCTTTTTTTTCTTTGGGCATCCACAGATGGTTGGTAGGATAATGTGAGGGTTATCAGCACTGTACAACACGACACGGTAGCATATAATGGGGGAAACTATGAATTAAAAGGAGGGAGGGGTATGTGGTAGAAAGGGTTTAATTTTGGTAGGGGAAGAAATAGGAAGGAAAAGAAATTTTTCTTTTTTTTTTTTTTTTTTTTTCTTGCACAAAAGGGTATTTATAGGTTTTTGGTAGGTTATTGTGAGGTTTATTAGCACTGTATAACACGGTACGGTAGCCTATAATTTGTATTTTTTTTTTTTTTTTAGATATGACACCTAGAAGACTGGGGAAATTATGTATTAAATAGGAGGGAGGGGTATTTGGTGGAAAGGGCCTAATTTTTCTTTTTGGAATTTTTTTTTTTTTTTTTTTTTTTTTTTTTTGACACAGGGGTATGTGGATAACACATTAATGTACCTGGTCAACGTGATTTACATGAGGGTATGGACCAGGCTGGTGGGACACGGGTGGCGCTGGAGCGCTGTAGAGGGGGGGATGGTACACTGATAATATAGGTGTCCACAATGTTGTAAAATGATGTTTCACCTTGATATTTTATTTTTATTTTTTTTTTTTTTTTTTTTTCTTTCTTTGCACTTATTAGGTATTCACTGGATGCATGTACGATTTGAGATGGCTAACACTGTATAACATATTATAGTAATGTATAACAGCACTAAATATAAGATATGATATTAAGTAGGATGGGGGAAATATGAACCAATTAGTGGTGGAAGGGGAAAAGGGAAAGTAAGCAAGAGCATCCCTGTTCTTCTCCTCCTCCTCTCTCTCCCCCTTCGGGTTATGCTTCTGTATCCCCCCCCCCCCGCAGAGGAGGGATGGAGGGGAGAGTTTTAGATAAAATTATGATATATATAAGTTCTAAGAGCTCTATACATGGGGAGATCATCCTCGTGCCCCCCTTCACTTTTTGCCTCCTTCTTTTCTCCCTGCTAGATTAGGATGAGGTTGTAGGTAGTAGGGAGAGGGGAGTGATAGCATGCAATAAAAGGAAAAGACATTAAAATTTAAAAATGCAGCGTGCGCCACCGATCGAGTGGTGGATCTTGGACGTCAGCGTCTTCTTATCCCTTCATAGGGTACTTACTTTAGTTAGTAAGATAGACTTGTTATAAGTCAAATAGCTTTGGGGTAGTTTGGGGTTAAGTGTGAGTGGTGTGTGTTTTTTTTTTTTTTTCTCCCTCATCGGTTCTGAATTATGAAAATCTGTTCATATAATGTAAGAGGTTTTAATTCAGCAACAAAAAGGTCTCAGGTTCTGTATTCTCTCCATAAACAGAAAGTGGGGGTGATATTCTTCCAGGAAACGCATTTCCGTACGGACCATGTCCCTAACCTACAAAACAGATTTTACACTACTTGGTATCATGACTCCTTTGGGTACTCAAAATCAAAAGGTGTCTCTATTGCAATTCATAAGACAATACCACACCAAGTGCTGGAAGAATGGCGCAATAGGGATGGAAGAGCAATACTACTCAAACTTATTATATTTGGTAAAAAATACACTTTTATAAATATATACCTACCTAATCAAAACCAACATAAAATAGGAACACAAATGCTGAAAAAGCTTATGGAGAAGGCGGAGGGTGTAACAATAATTGGGGGAGACTTTAACTTTGTATTAGACAGAGAGAAAGATACTACAGCTCCTTCAGTGGTACAGTCAGGTAGAGAGAAAAAACTATTTCTAGAAACAATGGCAAAATATCAATTAACTGATATTTGGAGAGTTTTTCATCCAACGGAAAAAGATTTTACGTTTCATTCGAAAGTTCATGGGACTTATCATAGATTGGATTTCTTTTTGATAAACCAGATGGGGATGGAGATAACTACATCGACTGATATAGGCAGTGCGTTATGGTCAGATCATGCACCAGTATTTTTGGTACTTGACCCACTTAAGAGCAAAAGTAGTAGGGGCAATTGGAAGCTTAATGATAATCTGTTATATGACGAGAATTGTGTATCAGAAATTAGGAAGGTAATAGCAGACTTTTTACACGACCATATTAACGACACCACATCTCTTCCGATTCAGTGGGAAGCATTAAAATGCGTAATTCGTGGGTATTTTATAAAACATGGGGCCAGACTGAAAAAACTGAAAAGTAATAGAATGACTCAACTATTAAAAGAAATACCCAAAATAGAAACCCAACACAAACAAAACCCAACACGCGAAATATTAATGGAATTAACAGAAAAGAAAACAGAATTAAAAACTTTAATAAATGAGCAAACGTTACGTATAAGAGATAGTAACCGTTCCTTATATTATCAACTAGGTAATAAACCAGGTAAACTTCTTGCAAGAGCGTTGAGCCATAGGGGCAATATATCACCTATTGTTAAAATCAAGTCAGAAAAAGGAGACATGAAATATGAGCCAAATGAGATACTAAAAGAGTTTCAGACCTTCTACACGAAATTATATAACATACCTAAAGATGGCACAAAAAATGACACGGAGGGACTTCAACAAAATATTTATCAATATATAAGAGAAACTGCACTTCCTGTTCTAGCACCGACAGAAACTGTACAATTAGAGCAGGATTTCTCTGAGATGGAGATACAAGAGGTAATCGACGCATTGGTACCTGGGAAAAGCCCAGGCCCAGATGGCTTCACCCCAAGATTCTATAGAATATTTAAAGAAGAACTCACCCCCATTTTAAAACGGACCTTTAATGCTGTTTCTACATCAGTGCCTTTTGTCCCACAGAGCCTACAAGCGTATATTTCGCTCATACCCAAACCAGAGAAGGACCATACCCTATGCGGAAACTATAGACCAATTTCCCTTACAAATATTGATCTTAGATTGTACTCTAAAATTATCGCTAATAGACTCGCCTCTATAATACCGGCACATATACACCTAGACCAGGTGGGTTTTATAAAAGGTAGAGAGGCTAGAGACAACACCTTAAAAACACTTACACTAGTAGAATATGCACAGAGAGGTTCCATCCCATCCTGTCTACTGACAATTGATGCGGAGAAAGCTTTCGACAGGGTGGGATGGAACTTCCTTAGAGAGACCTTGGTTCAGTGGGGGATGGGCCCTGTACTTATAGATAGAATAATGGCCCTATATCAGAATCCAACGGCCAGGATTCGGGCGAACGGAGATTTATCGGAGGTAGTACCTATAACAAACGGAACCCGACAAGGATGCCCGCTATCCCCATTGTTATATATATTAGTGATGGAGCACCTGTTAATAGCAGTTCGAGAAAATAAGGATATACAGGGTATTAAGGTGGGAGGTATAGAATACAAGATGTCAGTATATGCAGATGATATCTTGCTTTACATTACAAACCCCCTGATTTCAATACCAAACCTGATATCTGAATTTAAACGATTCGGTGCACTAAGTAATTTCAAGGTAAACTACAACAAATCTGAAGCCCTAAACGTTAATTTGCCAAGCGCTATGGTGGAACTCCTTAAAAAGGATTTCTCTTTTAAATGGCAGGCGAAGGCAATTAAATATTTAGGTATATACATCCCCACTGACCTCAATAAACTACAGGAGTATAACTATGCCCCGTTGATACAGAAAACTATGAGATCGTTACAACAATATGAAAAAGGTATGTTTTCCTGGATGGGTAGAATAAGTATTGTAAAGATGGATATACTACCTAAAATATTATATACCCTACAAGCAATACCCATTTTTCCCTTAACAAATACCCTGAAAAAACTGCATAAGTTAATAGGAAATTTCATCTGGGGAGGCCAGACCCCCAGAATCAATAGATCGGTTTTGAATAAAACTAAGAAAAACGGGGGCCTGGCCCTTCCAGATATAGATATGTACTTGAGAGCAATAATGACAACAAGAATAGTGGATTGGTTCCACAATAGAGATATCAAACAGTGGGTGAAGCTTGAAGAGAAGATCACAGCCTTAAAATTAAAATCACTACCCTGGATAAAAAGAGAGCAAAGACCGCCGGATAGTGAATTGCCCTCCTTAGTGGTATCAACATTAAAAGTATGGGATATTATGATTAAGAGAGGGATTGGATCTACTAATAGGGGACCTATGACTCCACTATTTAGTAATCCAGAATTTCCACTGGCACTAGAGTCTGAAACATTTCTTAAATGGAAGAGATGTGAAGACACAAGGTTGGTGGAAACGATGGAAGGCAACAGGCTCCTCCCAATGGAAAGGTTGGGTGTAGAACATAAAATAAAATGGATGCAATATGGGATGCTACAACGGTATATCACATCTCTAATAAAAGAATCGGTAATAGATAGGCCCTTGACAACTTTAGAAAAAATCTTTTTACAAGAACATAGACCCACCCACGTCCTCTCTAAAATCTATAAATACCTGAATTCTGAAAATAAAGGACAGGAGCTACCTTATATTAAGAAATGGGAATTAGAGATAGGAACTGAAATCCCCAGGGAATCATGGGAAAAGGCAATCATAGTAACCCTTAAACTCTCGATATCTGCCAAACATCAGGAAAGAAATTATAAAATATTAGCCAGATGGTATAGGTGCCCTGTGGACTTACATAAAATGAACCCTGACAACGAGGATATCTGTTGGAGATGCCATAAAGCACAGGGCACAATGTCACATATCTGGTACTATTGCTCAGAAATCCAACCATTCTGGCAGAAAATATTTGAAATATATAGAGCCATGACCGGGACCGATATGTATCCAGAAATACAAATAGCGGTATTATCTATGATCCCAGGATCGGTTAAGAAAATAAGAAAAGGAATATTGAAATATTTTTTGACAGCAGCACGAACCATCATAGCAAGAAAATGGAAAAGCACATGTGTGCCTTCTGTAGTGGAGTGGGAGTGTGAGATGGCGGACATGCATGCCCTGGAAGAAAGAATGGTGATAGAGGAGGGGGTGAAGGTACAATTACTTAACACATGGGCTAAATGGGAAGAATTCAGAGTCTCTTCTGGGCTATTGAAGACTGTTATATAGAATCTAGTAGAAAACTACAAGAGGGAAATTCCCCCTTTTTTTTTTTTTTTGTCTGTGGTTGTTGTTGTTGTTGGGCAGTATGAATGGATGATTGAGTAGAAAGAGAGGGCATGGGATGGAGGGGGGGGGGGGGGGGGGGGCGGTTGGAATAGGGGTTACACATTCTTGCATCAATTAAGTAAATAACTCAAAGGTTAATGAAATTTGAACTATTGCTTTGATAAAGAAGTATAGAAGTATTGTATGTTTTGGATGTGTACAAGTTTCTTTTTTTTTTTAACTTATGGTAAAAATGTTTTGATAAATAAAGATTGTAAAAAAAAAAAAAAAGGTGTGTATATGTAATAAGAGATCATGTGACACTTAGATTGCACACAGGTGGACAACATTTCACTAATTATGTGACTTCTGAAGGTAATTGGTTGCACCAGAGCTTTTTATGGGCTTCATAACAAAGGGGATGAATACATACGCACATGCCAATTTTTTTTTTTCTGAAAAATTGTTTTAGGTATATATTTTTTCTAATTTTAACTTTACCAACTTAGAATACAGGCATACCCCACTTTTGAGTACACAATGGGGTTTATTTACTAAAGCTGGAAAGTGCAAAATCAGGCTCACTTCTGCATAGAAACCAATGAGCTTCCAACCCCAGCTTGTTCAATTAAGCTTTGTTAATAAAACCTGGAAGCTCAAATGGTTAATTTGCATAAGTGAGCCTGATTTTGCACTTTCCAGCTTTAGTAAATAAACCCCATAGTGTACTTAAAAGTGGGGTATGCCTGTATTGTGTTCTGATCCATCACATATAATTCCGATTAAAAAAACACTGAACTAAAGGCTGTAATGTAACAAAGTAGGTAAAAAGCCAAGGGGGGTAAATATTTTTGCAAGGCACTGTATAAAGACTCATTTATCTACAGAGACATAGGTCAGCCTCTCCTGTTTTCAACACAAACTTTCAGATTCAATATTGCTGAATACATGATTATGTTTCAATAGCTTTTACATTATTCAGAGATCCAGTCCAATACCCCTATCATTTTGTTTCCCTAAGCAATATGGATTAAAGTGATATTAAAGTCTTGTTTTTTTTTTTTTTTAAAGAACATGTTATACTTACCTGCTCTGTGCAGTTGGTTTTGAACAAAACAGCCTAGATCCTCATCTTCTCGGGTCCCTCGCCGGCGCTTCTGCCACCCCCCCCCCCCACCTCATTGGCTCACTGATATTGATTGACAGCATGGGGAGCCAATGCCGCCCATTGTGTGTCCCAGCCAATCAGGAGGGAGAGTCCCGAACAGCCGAGTGTCTTGTGCAACATAACCTGGATCGAGATGGGGCTCAGGTAAGTATTAGGGGGCTGCTTCACACAGAAGGTTTTTTTATCCTAATGCATTAAGATTAAAAAAAAACTTCTGCCTTTAGAACCACTTTAACTTCCCTGGCGGTATTCCAGAGTGTGGCTCTGGGTGAATTTTCATTACCAAAAGCGGTAACCCCCAAGCCGGGATTGAATCGCAGGATCCAGGCAAAATTACTTAGCTTGTCCCCAGGATCCTGCGATGTCTCCCCGCTGTGTGTGCGATCTCTGTCCTCCGCTCGCTCTATCCCAGTGTCGGGCTCCGTTCCCTGCGAGCGCCGCGACTCACGGGGACAGAGCCGGGTGCCAAATTCATAAAGTGAAAAACACATAACACATACAGTACACTGTAAAATTACAGATTACAATACTGTATCAAATTATTTCACCTCCCTTTTTTCTCTAATGCTTTTTCCAGTGCCCTGCATGCAGTTTTATATTATATATAAATAATGATATTTGAAGCGCTTCACAATGTGCATGAAAATGAATATATAAGAATAAATATAAATACTCAAATAAATCCAGCGGTGAGTAAAAATTCCTATTATTATTATTATAATGTGTAAAAAAAATTCACATAAAAAATCCACATAAAAATAAATATATAGGGATGTATTCAGAAGGTTCAATTATACAGGTGTAGAATCCTGATTGGTATAGAGCTTTTGATCACTAGCAAAGCTGTTTAAAAACACTTGCTTAATCAAGGTGCTCATTGACCTTTATAGTAACAATGTGTTTTTTGCTTCTGTTCACAACCAATGTGAGAATCATAAACAGGTTTCATTAGACAGGCAGATAAGAGAAAAAACCAATCATTGTGCAATAGTTAGGATACCAAGGTACACAGGCAAACTTCAATCCACTCACGTGTGCCTTATAATGATAAGGCATATGCAGGTTTTACTATAGCAGTCAGCCGCCTTAGACAGGAGCAGATTCAGTGCAGTACACTGTGTGATACTGCTGATCTGCACAGATTGTCCTTGGCTCCTCCCACGCGTTACATCACAGGCACGTGACTTTTTCAAGGAACAGCGATAATAAATTAGAATCACTTGCAGAATTGAGCGATAGTGATTTGTGGGGAAATTCGTCATCAAACACTGAAAGTAATGACAGCGACAATTCTGCAACTGAGTACATTTCAGTGTTTTTGATTTGATTACATTATTGAATACATTTTATTATTATTATTTGTTATAATTATTTATAGTTATTTATAATATTACAATTTTATGATTTTGTGTTTCAAACTTTATCATACCCGGGATATCTACTAAACTCTTGTTTGGACAGATTTAAGTGAGTTATTCCTAAGAATTAAAGGCCTACAATATAAAACGCCAAATATCTATGCAAAACATAGATAGATGTACCGCTTTCAGCATTAAAAATCTGACATAATTATACCGGTAAGGAGGGTAAGAACCCTTTACCTAGGGGCATCACTATGTTGGTGAATATATAAAGTTAGGCAAAGAACCAACCCCCCAATTCAAGGCATCCAGTTTAGGATTTCCTAAGTAGTAGAGGTAGAAAAATACTGAGGAGATAGGGTTTGGGAGTGTCCTTTAAAGTTTTCTGTTTCATGTTCCAATTAGGTAAAAGGAGCGATCTCTGGACCTGGGTCATCACAAAAGACGATATAGAAACATTAATATTTCATACACTTAGTGGTACCGGTGCAAACTACTCTGTCAGATACTTTTATTGTGTCTTATAAAGTTGCTTTCATTTTAAATAAAAACAAACCAATAAAGAATCCATGCTGCTATGGATTAATAGCACAATGAAAGAAGGAAGCGAACTCGTGCTTAGTGCCATCTCTTTGCTTCCCTCTCTGCTGGACTCCTGTAATCCCCACTAATCTACAGTTTGTCCATTAAAGTGCCTCAAAACACAGACGTGATCTGGAGCCTCTTTTTTCATGTCAGTTGTTCTCACACTGAGTTTAAGAGAACATGAATCTCTGCCAATTAACATACACATCTACAAATCTTCACCTACAAAGTGTAAAACCATATGTTGGAGACGTGGACCCATTTTCTCAACTGCCTGCCAAAGAGACAAGCAAGACATTTAGAAGCAAGGAACAATGTTGCCATAGGGTGCCAAAATTACAGGAAAAAAGCCCCATAGGCTGCTGTCACGCAAATGTTTGACAAGTGATGCCAAATGGCTCCATAGGCTGCTAGAGTACTGACTGAGCTCTTTGTGTTCCAGCTTACAACTACAGATGGGAAGTTTTGTGGCGGGAAAGGGTGGGGGCTGCTTTCTACGCAGGAAATTTTACACATACAAGAAAACTATTTTCTTCCAACACCATTACAGATCACAGTAACACTTCTGACCTCACTTATTAACAAGCTCCAGAGAAGATAATTATATATATATATATACACACACACACACATACATACATATACACACACAAACACATACATTCATACATACATAGGGGTTGATTTACTTAAATTGGAGAGTGAAAAATCTGGTGCAGCTCTGAATAGAAATCAATCAGCTTCCAGTTTTTTTTTGTCAAAGCCTAACCACTTAAGGACTGAAAAGATGTACCCCCTTAATGACCAGGCCATTTTTTGCGATACGGCATTGCGTCGCTTTAACTGACAATTGCGCGACCGTGCGACGTTGTACCCAAACAAAATGTATGTCCTTTTTCTTAACCACAAGTAGAGCTTTCTTTTGGTGGCATTTGATCACCTCCTGTGGTTTTTATTTTTTGCGCTATAAACAAAAAAAGACCGGCAATTTTGAAAAAAAAAAAGATATATACACCGGTATATATTTTTTACTTTTTGCTATCATAAATATCCAAAAAAAAAAAAAATTCTTCATCAGCTTAGGTCAATATGTATTTTTCTACATATTTTTAGTATATAAAAAAAAAAAATCAATAAGCGTGTATAGATTGGTATTGACTAAAGTTATACCGTCTACAAAATAGGGGATAGATTTATGGCATTTTTATTAGTATTAATTTTTTTTTTTACTAGTAATGGCGGTGATCAGTGATTTTTAGTGGGACTGCGACATTGCTACGGACAGATCAGACACTTTTTTTACTGTATGAATGACAGTGGCAAGGAGGGGGTTAACACTAGGGGGCGATCAAGGGGTTAAGTGTTCCCTGGGAGGTGTTTCTAACTGTGGGGGGAGTGGACTAACAGAGTACAGAGATCGCTGTTCCTAATCACTGGGAACAGACAATCTCTCTCTACTCCCCTGACAGAATGGGGTTCTTTTTGTTTACATTGACAGATCCCTGTTCTGGCTTTCTGTGAAGCGATCGTGTGTGGCCAGTGGACATCGCGGCCATCGGCCACACGCATCGGCTCAGGCGCCTCCAGCGCCCCCTGTATCTATTGCATAAAGGAGCGTACAGCTACAGTGATTCATGCAATAGAGCCAACCTGCCGCAGTATAACTGTGGCGGCTGGTCGGCAAGTGGTTAAAGTGTGCAGGACCCTGCATTTACTATATCTGGTCTGGTTAGTAAATATAAACTGCTAAATACCTTTTCTCATCAGCAGTATATAGCAGTCTTGTGACTTAGATCAATGTCTGGTTAAAGCTTGTAAGAGGAGTTTTCATTCTGCTCTCATTGTCCTCTAAGACTGCAGGACCCTTGATCCTCTGTCTGGTCAGTGCTGATTGGCCCTGTGCTGATCACATGCACTCAAGAAAAGAAAAAAAATTTTCCAGCAATACACACCAAACTGAGCATGTGCAGCTTGTCCCCCTGGCCTCTATATTATCCAAGGATGAGATGGAGACACTGGAAAAAGGATCAGAGAAGATAGGAGCAAACAGCCTTTTTACACAATGCAGAGGGTTAACCCCAGTGAATATAACAAGCATGCTTTACTGCAGGGATCCTCAAACTACGGCCCTCCAGCTGTTGCAGAACTACACATCCCATGAGGCATTGTAAAACTCTGACATTCACAGACATGACTAGGCATGATGGGAATTGTAGTTCCTGAACACCTGGAGGGCCGCAGTTTGAAGACCCCTGCTTTACTGCATATACACATTGATGTTACTGTTGTGGGTTAGTAACACTTTTTTAGTAAATCAACCCCACTGTATACACGTGTGTGCGTGTGTACATGTATATATGTATAATTTGCGAGGCACGGGCTGGCAGGTTTGTGAACAGTTGTCTCGGGTTTTGAGGGAGGGTACCTTCTCCAGACTGCATGATCCACCTCTTCGTAGAGGTTTGATGATTGAGATCAGAGCTCATAGAAAACCACATCAAAATAGTTCAACATTTTGGTCTTAGCCATTTTAGGTGCTTTTAGCTGTGTTTTGGGGTCATTATCTTGTTCAAGGACCTATGACCTATACCTCCTAATTGTTTTGAGAATTAATTTTGCCTGCACTGATCCAGCGCACCCTTGTCCTAGACAGCAAAGCAGCCTCAAAAGAGAACCATATTTTGTCTATGTTTCACAGTAGTATACTTTTCTTTGAAAGCATCATTTTTTAATTTATGCACATAGAAGTGATGTGACTTGCCAAATAACTCCAGTTTTTTTTCCTTCTGTCTTAAGCCTCGTACACACTAGTTTATTTTTTCCTTCAACCCAGCAGGACTGACCGAAAAAAAACCCACAGTTAAAGAGGAGCCGCTAATCCGATGTTAGTACAGCAATCACCCCCGCCAGAACACCCTGGTCAGCACTCTCAGCCATTGGCTGAGAGCACTGATTGGGAGCCGATTGGCAAACCTTTTTAGGTCATGCATCTTTGAAAGAAGCCTCATAAATATATGCGATTTGCATTCCCAGATAGGTGTGCGTGCGTGCGCCCGCCGTCCCGGCTGGGCTGTCATTCGCTACAGCACAAGCTGATCAGCAGGCTCCGGCCAATGATTTATGGCCGGTACCCGCTGTTCGGCTGAGCGAATGACAGAAGAGAGCCCTGTGTTGGTAAACAACCATAAAAACCGACACATTGCTTAGTAGAAACACCACACAGAGGTAACCCTTTGACCGCCCCAGATGTTAGCCCCTTCCCAGCTAGTGTCATTAGTACAGTGACAGTGTATAATATTAGCACTAATCACTGTATTAGTGTCATTGGTGAGGTCAGTCAGTTACCCCCAGGCATCAGTTAGTGTCAGATTGCTCACCGCACTATCGCAGCCCCATTATAAGTAGCTGATCACCACCATTACTAGTATAGAAAAAGTAAATAGAAATTTCAGTATATATACTATTGTTTGTAGACACTATAATTTTCACGAAAACCAATCAATATACACTTATTGGGACTTTTTTTTTACCAAAGATATGTAGCAGAATACATTTTGTCCTAAATTTATGAAGAAATCTGATTTTATTGGATGTTTTATATCAAAAAATAGAAAAAAAAATTATTTTTTTTTCAAAATTTTCAGTTTTCTTAATTTTTATAATAATAAAAAAAAAAAAAAAAAAAACCTGTGGTGTTCAAATACTACTAAAAGAAAGCTCTATTTGTAGGTTAGTTCTTCTACTTATGTTCATGTTGGGAACAGACTACCTACTGAGTTCCTTAAACAAGCTACGCCAATAATTGAAGAAAAATTATTGCACTATTTTTAAAAGCAGTGTCGCTTATTTTTTTTTTACTCCCAGCAGCTGGCTCTCACAGCAGAGAACGTGATAGAGAGAGCCCTGAGCATTAGGCCAGGTTCACACCGTAACCCGCTGCGTATCACACAGAGCGCTGTGCGTTCCTGTTCCCCGTTTTAGGGACGAATCAGGGCCAATTCTTTGCCTGAATTCGGCCCTGAAACGGAGCCAAAGATGGACAGCGTTTCTGTGCAGTGCGCTCCGCAGCCGCAACGGAGATATGTGAACCGACTCCATAGGGAGCCAGTCACATTCTCCTGCTATGCGAATTGGATGCGGAGAAATTCGCATAAGTGTGAACCCGGCCTCAGTCTGCACATATATAAAACCGCCTGTACAACACTAGTCGAATAAGGATCTAGCAACAGAGGCTTTAGCCCATCTAAGGTTCTACAAAGTCTCTGGTCTCAAAGACCCAGATCGGAATGCATTAAGAATAGAGAAAACAAAAAGTTTATTTTCTCCATATCAGAAACAATCCTTTGAACCCCTCACCACCATGTGTGGGTAAGAAATGTAAGCAACACATATACACTATCCATAATCCTGTCTGCCAATGCCTCGCATCTCTCCTCTGTTTGGATTTGGTCCCTTGAAGGGGTATCAAAGGTTTAATGGACCTGCAGGAGGGGTTTAAAATATAGGAAACGAAACTACACAGAGCACATGAGGGAGTAGTAGAAAATTGGCGAGTGAGACAGGTGTCTGAAAAGCTAGTTTGAGCTGATAAATTGTTAACGCTGCTACGATCTCTCGGTTGAGCAATGCCCCAAAAGTTCTTGGACTTTAGATACCCTTCCAGAGATATAAAGCCTTCACTTAGTGAGGCAGTGTTTGTATTGTTATGATGAAGATTTTTTTTTTTCATGTTATGGTGCTGAAGAGAAGTCACTTTCTACTGGAAGCATTGTTCATTTGCTTTTTGGGGAGGATAAAGATGGTTTCCATTATTATACAACTGTGCTGGTGATCCCCACCACCCTGAACATTACAAAATAGATTATGTATGCATTCACATATCTTGAACACCTTGCTGATTGCCAAGGTGATAGAGAAGCATTATGGTTTGTATGACAGGTACAATCAGGGTACCCGGGTATTAAGGTGTATAGAAAAGAAATGTAAAAACCACTGCTTCATTAACATACAAGAATAAAAGAAATAATGGCAGCCGTCATTATTACAAGCTATGGCCAGCAGATAACATGTCGGATGAATTCTGCTTACCTCTATTTTGTCTGTTTTGGCATCTCCCCAGTACAGTTTTCCTTCTTGAAGATCTAGTGCTAATCCATTGGGCCACCCTAAAGATGTGTTCACAAGTACTGTCCTTTCTGTACCATCCAAATAAGCAGACTCGATCTTCGGCTTTTCACCCCAATCTGTCCAGTACATAAAACTAAGGACAGAAAAAAAAAACACTTTAAAAACCTTTATAATTTGTTTTTTCAAAGTATTATTTATGCAATGCCATGAAGAATAACATGCAAATAATACAACAATACATAAAGAGAAATCAGCTTCTCTATGTATTGCAAAAAGCAATGGTGAACATAAACCTACAACAAGCAGTCAAAAATCATTACTTCTTTGGTGTTAGAATAATGTGATCAAAGCCCAAAACTGGCCATAAATGGATCAAAATTCGGCAGTTTAGCAAAAACCAGCGGAATTTCAATCCATGTGTGGCCATCCCTGTTTGAAAGAAGTCGATCGTTAAGCCTTGTACACATGATTGGATTTTCGGCAGGGAATTGTGCGATGACAGACTGTTGGCCTAAAATCCAACCGTTAGTACGCTTCATCAGACAATTGTTGTCCAACTTTCTGTCAACAAATGTTGGATGGAAGGCTAGTAAATTTTCAGTGGACAACGGTCTGTTGTCATATTTTCCTATCGTCTGTACACAAGCCCGTCACACAAAAGTTGAAAGTACAAACACGCATGTTTAGAATCAATGCTCAGCAAACACGACATTAGCAGAAGGTCCCCAAAGGGTTGGCGCTCAAGAGCTGAAATTCCTCGTAGTACGTCACTACGTTTGTGTTTGTTGGCTGACAATTGTGTACCATTTGTGTGCAAGACAAGTTCCTGGCACACGCCCTTCGGACAAAAGTCTGACGCTTTGTTGGCCAACAATCTGATCGTGTGTACCAGGCTTTAGATTGACTTCTGTCCAATAGGAATGTTGGAATTTTTTTCTTAATCAGCTGGCTGTAACCACTGATCAGTGTATTATGATAGTGGAGAGCCCCGCTATCAGAATACAATGTCCCAGCAGGGATGATTCCTTCAGCTTTTAGTCAGGTTTTCTTTTTTGCCTGTGAACCCATAAAGGGAAGTGGTAATAAAAATCCGACAAGAGCTTTAAACATTACTTACTTACAAAAAAAAAAAAAAAAGTTTTGTCTGGATTTAAAGGAAAACCAAATGTCTGCAATACTCATCTCCCCTCCACAGTCTATCATCCGCGAGGACCTTCTGTGATGTGTTCACTCGGGAACCGCACCTTCAGTTATCTTGATTGGCCATCGCAGGATACTCCTGTGCAAGTCCAGGAGTTCATTCACCCTGGCAGTATGCTGAGAATGTAGTTTGAAGAGCACATGCATGGCTCAGTGTACATTTAAAAAAAAAACTGAACAAGCAGTAGAGCTGCACGATTCTGGCCAAAATGAGAATCACGATTTTTTTGCTTAGAATAAAAAGATCACGATTCTCACGATTCTCGCGGCGTAAAATCTTTCACAGTATACAAAAAAAAATTGGGCTAACTACTGGTTAGTTTATTTTTAAATTCATTAAAGTGTAATTTTTTCCCCAAAAAATTGCATTTGAACGACTGCTGCACAAATACAGTGTGACATAAAATATTGAAACAACAATCATTTTATTCTCTAGAGTCTCTACTAAAAAAATATATATAATGTTTGGGGGTTTTAAGTAATTTTCTAGCAAAAAAAAAAAAGATTTTAACTTGAAACCAACAAATGTCAGAAAAATGGTTTAGTGTTTAAGTGGTTAAACTTCCCTCATTTACACGCCAAAGTGTGTAAATGAGGTTGATCTAAAGGACAAATCGTTACAATGTTTAAACTTAAGTTCCACTGCAGCTCTAACAAGCAGGTACATTTATTTTATTGCAGAAGAGACATAACATGACTCTTTTGAAATAAATAGCCTGAGAGTTCCTCCACCTCTTTAAAATGGAACAAAACCACCAGTTTAACGTTTTTTGATAATTGTTACCTTGAAAGCATGTCTCTGGTGATACTGGACACATTTGCCAGTGTGCTTATGTCAGCTCCCAACCGAACTTTCAAGGCTTCAAATGCACCGTCGGTGCGTCCATAAAGGGCACAGGAGCACCGCCCCCTCTCTCCTGGCACCACTCTATCACCATAGATAGATTTATGCATTGCATGAATCTATCTATGGTCGCCGCTGACACCCCCTATTCAGGTGTCAGGCGCCGGGCACCTGAATTACAGCGGCGGGGGGGGGGGTTGGAAGCACCTGATTAGAGCCGTAGGCTCTAATAGGCGCCCAAAAAGATGAACAGCGCAGTGCTGTGCGTTCGCTGTTCACTCAGCTGTGTATTAGCAAAGCGAAAGAATTCGCTTTGCTAACAGTGAACCGCCTCTCATCCAATCAGGTGCTCGGGTCTGTTACCTGTCACCTGATGGGCTGAAACGTCAGGCGCTGTGATTGGACGCCTGATAGAGAGGACGGAAGAAGAAATTGAGGAGCCTGCAGGACACCGCCGCTGACCCGATGCGAGACAGGAAAGTGCCGGGGTGAGGCACACTGGCAGCATTTGATGGGGCACAGTAGTGCCAATTGATAGGCACACTGGCAGCATTTGATGGGGCACAGTAGCTGCAATTGATGGGCACACTGGCAGCATTTGATGTGGCACAGTAGCGGCAATTGATGGGCACACTGGCAGCATTTGATGTGGCACAGTAGCGGCAATTGATGGGCACACTGGCAGCATTTGATGGGGCACAGTAGTGGCAACTGATGGGCACACTGGCAGCAATTGATGGGTACAGTAGCTGCATTTGGCACAGTGGCTGCGTTTGATGGGCACAGTGGCTGCATTTGATGGGCACAGTAGCAGTGTTTGATGGGCACAGTGGCTGTGTTCTCAACCAATGGAGGTACATGTAATCATTCAAGTACATTCATATGATCTGATATAATTGCTAGTTAAAAGCATAGGCAGTACTATTTGGGGGGGAAAAAAATGAAATAATCATAACAAAGAGTCAGTTACTAGTTTAAAAAGTTACAATATGCAAGTGAAGGCGCAAAGAACTGGTGATAACAACAATAACAACAATAGTAAGAACAGAGGGATAGGGAACAAACTGAAATATTTCCAGTCTCACATTACATTAAATGGATAGATAATGTCCACATGTATATGTCCAAAGTGGAGAAATTGAATATCTCATTAACATATATAGGGTAAGGTCTCACTGTCATGTGAACATAAGGAGTTCAAGGGTCCAGTTAATAATGATAGGTCCACGAGCAAGTTTAAAAAGACCTAGGATTGAGAACCTCTCACTTACCCTGTCAGCGGATTTAATACAATGGCCCTCGGTTCATCTAGGTTTTCAGATATCAGTATTTTCCTAGAAGTCCCATTAAGTCGTGTGACTTCTATACGGTCAGTACCAGTATCCGTCCAATACAGATTCCGAGCCACCCAGTCAACAGCTATCCCATCTGGATGTAGCACTTCCGTAGTCACTAAGGTCTGAGCACCTGACCCATCCAGATAAGCGCGACGAATAGCTCTAACTTCATCATCAGTCCAGTAAATATATCCTTCCACTGGATCATAGTCAATAGCAATAGCATGCTTAATGTCATCAATTTGCAGAACAATATCTGTAAAATCAGGCATGTCTAATGAAATTCTTCGTAAATCTGTTCTTCTGGCCAGCAGCAATACATCATCTGCACCTGAAATTAATAACAACAATTTAGACAAGTTCAACTCTGAGGTACTACAGATACTTTGGCTGGGAAAAAGAAAAAAAAAACAGGCATTAAGGAGGAGCTTTTCACAGGGACAGTTGGGGCTGAAGTCCATGTGAACAGATTTTACCAACTAAAACTGCCCTTCCAAACACCTTAAAACTGATTATATGTTTACAGATTTCTTAAACCAAATACGTATTTACTCTTCTTCAGTATTTGCTTCAATACAGGGCACGTTCACCCCCATCCTGCCCAGGCCAATTTTCTGCGCGGTCAAAATTTGAATGACAATTGAGCAGTCATGCAACACTATACCCAAATTACATTTTTATAATTTCTGATCAAATCAATTTGGTTTTAAGATAAAACCCTAAAGTGAAACATAGACCCCCCCCTCCAAAAAGGTAACCTTTGACAACACTAGTCATTTGCAGAGGTGTCTGGAGGTCTGCAAAGATGCAGGCCATGGGAATTTCAACCTATAGGACAACTCCCTTTCGCAAAAGCAGCCCACAGCTGAGAGGGACAGGAGGCACAGGAACAAGGTGTTAGGCTAAGTTCACATCTCTGCGGACAGTTCCCACTGCAGGCTGCACCTGTTCCCGCTGCCACAATCACCCTTACTGAAAACCACGCTGGATGCGTGCAAGTACCATTAATCCGAATGGCCCGCCACATTCACTGGAAATCGCACCCACAGTTGGAACCGCTCTGCACTTGTGGTTCCCTGTGGGCTACGATTCCAAAAATGGAGCAGGGACCTTTTCTCTGCGTTTCAGGAGTCACAGCAGCCCATTCAAATAAATAGGCTGCCCTGAAAATGCAAAACATGGCATCAATGTGAACCTAGCCTGAGCTTCAATGTCCAACATGTAACTTTAAAAATGTTACTTCATCGTGTACTTGCTTGCTGTTAAGTGGTAAGGGATCCCAGGGATTCCTTTACAATGTCACAAGGGAAAAGGATAGTGACGTACCCATTGCTCCTGCAACACCAATGCCCTCACTTCTGAAAGAAAATCAAAACCAATAGCATATTTCCCTGTTTCAGCCTCATCTCAAGCGAAACAAAAAAAATACACAAAACAAAACTCCCAAATCAGCCTTTTTGTCTGCTAAAACCCATATACATAATTTCATAATTTTATTCAACCAATGTAGTTATGAACCTAAGCAGACGCACACATCTACAAACATGTCATATATATCAGCTGTAAAAAAAATTATAAAAATCAAACTGTGATGGAAGAATTTTGTAATGATTTTTTACCTCAAACATACAGTTCTGGGGAGACAAGTGTACATCTATTGAAAAACAACATTTATTCATTTGTTGCAGTTTTGAATCCAAACTCCTTGTCATTTACTATCACATATTCAGACAAAGGTAACAACTGAATGAAATGGTGTCATCTAAGGCTTTCAATTAGAGCTGATCCAAAATGTTGTTTTCACTGAATTATTAATGGCAGAATCAAATAGAGAGGAAAAACATGAAAGGGACATCAGTCACAATGACGAGGACGTAACTTTCAAAGCCTCAATCACTAAACACTGAATATAAGACCACAATGAGCACTGAATATATAAGACCACATTGCTTGGGTATGACACCAGGACTCTCTAGATGGATACATAATGGATAAAAGTAGTATTTTTTTTTTCCTAAGAGAGAAGTACAGCCAAAGTTTTTTTTTGCTTTCAAAATATTTTATTTTTAAAAATACATAGAATACAATTCGATACATTTAATAATTGTTTTAAAGGTTCATTAACATAAAATCCTGGATAATGAGGAGTTCATGACAGTAAGCTATTAACAATTTGGGACAAAATATAAATGGATATTCCATTCCTGTTAGGCCAACTTATTAGGTAAACCGGTCTGGTGGAGAGCACCAAGGAAATAGTGGAATTCCGAGCCCCCGGCACCCCTAGCGGGATAATACTGTGCCGAAGGAGTGAACCCTCCACCCCCCCAGTCAAAAAAATGTTTTGACAGAAATATCCAGTCCAACATGAAGGAAGATAAAATAAACTTATCTATAACTGTTAATGTAATAAATTTAAATATTTTTTTTTTATTTCCATACTCCTTTAAAATCACAAAATTATCGTTGCAGTGTCCCCCCCCACACTGCAAGAGTTAAATGATTGAATGCAACCCGTCCCTCAAAGCCTCTTCTCTCTGGCCAGTGGACGAATTAAGTACCAATAGTCCTGCATTGTACATAAAGACATTTAGGGTCAGTTCACACTAGGACGACTTGGGATCCGACTTGTAAGCCCTCAAGTCGCCCCAAGTCACCCCAAGAAGAGATTTACATTACAGTTAATGGGAGCATCTTAATTGACACTACTGAAGTCGCTCCGACTTCAGAGCGTACTTTTATTTTATTTTTCCTGTAAAAGGTGAACTTGGCCTTTAAAGATATTTGAAGAAAAAATGCTTAAACAAGCCACATTCTCAGCCATTTCCTGGCGATCTGGGTCAAATGTGAGCAATGCTCCTTTAAAGTGATTGTAAAACTTTGTTTTGTTTTAAATAACAAACATGTTATACTTACCTCCACTGTGCAGTTCATTTTGCACAGAGTGGCCCCGATCATCCCCTTCTGGGGTCCCCCGGTGGCGCTATCAGCTCCTCCCCGCATCGTATAACCCCTTAGGAGAAGCGCTCTCCCGGGGGGGAGGGGATCTTGCGAGCACGCTCCCAATTCCAGCATTTGCATCCATGGATGCAGAATGTAGGACTCGGCCCTGTCCCCCGGCGCCTGCGCTGCTATCAATCTATCCAATCAAGGGCATAGGATGCATTAAGGTGAAAAAACATGAGGGTTTGCAACCCCTTTAGCTATTTATTCTCTAACAGATTTTCCCAATCTACCTTGAAAACTACAGCACTAAGCATTCAATAACATTATTTTTTTCCCCATTTGACATTCCCATCAGAATTAATTTGTTTTCCCATATTTGCTCATCATCTGAAAATTATGTACAGTATAAAACTTAAAGGAGAAGTAGGGCCAAAGTTTGCTAAAGTCTGCTGATGTCACTCAGACGGTCCAGACTATTGAGGGATTTCGACTTTAATGTCAGGATCCACCCAGATGCCTGACTGGCAGCTGGCTCAGCCTCTCAGAGCACTGTTGAGAGCCTGAGCCAGCAGCTACCGCCTCCGCCACAGCCTCGGGCTCCAATGAGCACTGAAGGGGCAAAGTACAGAGCCAGAGACTGAGAGCCACTGGCTCTCTGCTATTTCAAAAGTGAAAACTGAGCAATCAGTGGTCTTTGATCACTCAGTTCTTGGTGTTAGAGATGGCGAGGGACTGCTGCAGCATCAGACTGATGTTGCATCCATCTAAATGAGTATAATTGATTGTTTTTTCTTTTTGTTTTTTTTTTAATCTCTTAATTTGTCAGATGCTCAGCCTGTGCTTTGTTATTTAAATGAGGCTCCCACAAACCTGTGTACCACATTAGGCATGTGTGTATTAGGTGTACCTGGGAGAAGGCCAGCACATCTTGAAGTTCCCCTCCGGTTGGAGAACTGCAAAAACACTGCAACTTTCAAAAAAATGGAAGTGATGACAGGAGAGTCTGCTGCTTGCTTGGTTGGCACTATGGTGCCAAACACGTTTAGTTCAAGTGACATCACATCACTGAAAGCAATATGGAATTAATTTCCCAGAATTCCCATATATGTAGCCAGCATTTTACAACTCTTCTCATGTCCAAATGTGGACATAAAAAATGTATAATATTTCATGGAGTACACCGCATAAGCAGGCATTGAAGCAACCCAACGTCAGGTGCTGGAACTCCTAATATACTGTACATATGCTTGTTCCAGTTTTGCAATTTCTCTATGAGTATAACGCAAATATACACACCTGCAGGAGGGTCTTCTAATTATTTTTCCTAGTGCTGGAAATGAACACTGTATATTGATTTATCAAAAAAACAAACGAACAGCACTCCCTGTTTTCCCTGTGAAAGAGATGCAAACTAAACACTGCTGTGAGAACTATCTTACCAAGCAGTCTTCTTTTCATTAATCTAGAAAACATACACAAACGAATTCCAGATTATTTGAAACAGAGCTCACATGGAATGGTGTAATATTCACAAATCTAAGACTTCCAAAGCTTTGGTAGAAGCCAAGAAATGGGACAATGTATGGAACAGAAGGGGACAGTTTGAGGACATCTGCCTACAGCAATTCATGAGCTCATTATTCTGGTGAACTTTCGGTTAAATAGTTGTAAAACTACAGTAATTAATATGTCCACACACCAGTAGATATACTGGGTGGCTGCATGGACAGATACAACATCAGCAACATCAGCAAGGCTGAGGATGGGCCTTGCTAATGCCATTGCATTAAACTTACTGCTATTCGAATACTCCTTGAAGTTTAAGAATCTGTAAGGTGAACTTACACAGGTGCCCCCCCCCCCCACTGACCTGGACCGCGGCAATCTCTGGTTATAAGCCCCAGTATATACATGCCAGGAGCCCAGGGCTTAGAAATTCTCTTTGCAGCCATGCGTCTTCTCCATAGCTGACAGGACAGGCTATGTGGCTGCTGATTGGTCGGTGCCGCCCATGTGACGGCGCTGACCAACTAGAATGCCCCAAAACATCCCTCCTGAAGAGGGACATTCAGCTCAGGCCATTTCTAAGCCCCGGACTCCTGGTGCCGATATACCGGGGCTTAGAACGGGAGATTGTCGTGGTCCAGGTCAGCGGGCCGGGGGGGTACCTTTCTAAGTTCACCTTACAGAGTTTTCTGTAATGGTGAACTTACCCTTTAAAGTGCGTGAGTGTTCTTACTCTTTTATAAATCCCCTCATTTTACACTTACGGTTTTACACTATGTGGAGCATTTGTTTCCTTTTTGGTTATACCATATGAGTGCATAAGGAAGACTGGGTCCACCCTTTGCTTAAGACTGCCAGTCCTGACCAGTCATAACTACATTGAGCCATCCAAGGGATGGAGGGATCATCTCCCATTCTGGCCAGGAGTAAGAGGCAAGGAAGTTCCATCCCATTGGTGTATATACACCACAAGCCTTAGCGGCTCATTGGGCATATGCCCTTTTGAATCCATATGTTCCGGTAAGCATTCTCAAAGTTGGTGGCGGTTGTCTTTTTATACACGTGATTCCTATAAGATCTTTACTGATACCATAAGGACTTATCTTCCTTCTTTGGATCAACTTCAACACTTATTTTTCACTTTGTGGATTCCTTTTTTTTACTTCCATATTTAGTCACTTTTTCACATTTGGTCAATGTTTATTCATTTTGAGTGTGAGATTCATATGTACATTCATGGTACCTTGTAGAATCATGACCATTTGTGGTACATTGTTTTTTGTTGTTGCACATATTGTCCTATAGATATACAGAGACCTTTTCCCTTTAGCTGCACATATTTTTAAAATGTATCGGTCCAAATTTGTCTTTTGCAGTGTAGGCTGCAACAAATATTTTGGGGTGTCAGCACGGTATTCTTTTTTGCCCCCATAACATACTTTTATTCTTTGGAGATCCGGCCAAAAAGTCTGGTATTTTTCAATTTTCTTTAAAGTGTAGGTTAACTTGCCTTTCCTTCATCGGTCCCGTCTCTTGCTGATGTCGGCATCTTCTGCTGGGTGCCAGTCTTTGGCTGGCACAGGTTGACATCACTCGTAAACAAAAGTCAGTCATCCCAGCACACAGGGGCTGTGCCAGCGTTGTAAGCTGAGCAGCACATGCACAGCTCAGTATGCATGCCGGAGGAGAAAGCAGGCAAGTAGGTGTATTTTATTGCAGAAGAGACATGCAGGGTCATAAAAAGCCTGCTTTCTTGCAGTTTGTGACAGCAGAACTTTAATTACATTCTAACAGACAAAGCTGTCCAGCTAAAGTGGCAATTAGAATATTGAGACAAACGATTTACCACTGACAGGGGTACCTACAATGGTCAGCTTTTACTCATTTATGTAAAACCTTTAGCCAAAAAGGATACAAAAAAAGCTTCTGTAACTGCTTAAAAACTGTTATGCCGTATACGCGCGGACTTGCCAACGGGCTAAACTCTGTCATGTGTTCTATATCTGAGTTCATCGGAAACGCCGACAGAAAAAGTTTTTTCTGTCGGGAAGTCCGGCCGTGTGTACGCGGCATTAGGCTTTCATTTGTTAGTCACTTATGTTACGTCTAATGCTGTGTACACACGGCCGGACTTTTCGACCAAACTTGTCCGACGGAACGGATCCGTCGGACAATTCGACCGTGTTTGGGCTTCATCTGACCTTTTCTGTCGAAAATGTGACGGACTTTAGATTTAGAACATGTTTCAAATCTTACCGATGGACTGGAGTCCGGTCGAAAAAAACGTTCGTCTGTATGCTAGTCTGACGGACAAAAACCGACGCTAGGGCAGCTATTGGCTACTGGCTATGAACTTCCTTATTCTACCCTGTTTCCCCGAAAATAAGACCTAGCGTGATTGTCAGTGATGGCTGCAATATAAGCCCTACCCCCCAAAAAAGGCCTTCCCTGTTTCCCCGAAAATAAGCCCTACCCCAAAAATAAGACCTACAAGGACTTTAACTAGGGCTTATATTGCAGCCATCACCGACAGTCACGCTAGGTCTTATTTTCGGGGAAACAGGATAGTCCGGTCGTACGTCATCACGGTTGAATCCGTCAAGCTTTGGTGCGATTGTGTGTAGACAAGTCGAAAAGTCCGTCGAAAAGTCAGACGTGATTCAGTCCGTCGAAAGTCCGGTCGTGTGTGCACAGCATAAGGCAGTCCATATGTTGATTTTTTTTTTTTCATTCAATCAAAACAAATTCCCTGATTCCCCCCATCCACACATTTGAGATGGATGAGGGAGTGACACTCAATGTGCCGTTGTGTTCTGACAGTGGGGAGCCTTCCCCGTCATCACAACACATTGATTAGTAGATTGACTTCTGTACAACCACTGTCCCCATACATGGATCAAAATTTGTCAGGTCCCTGCTGAACTGGTCGGATTTTGATCCATGTATGGCCACCTTTAACCTACAAGTCCACTACCCTCCCCCTGACAGTGCTGCTGTCCAAGGGTGACTCCTTTGTTCCTCCATAGAAGGAGAAGACACCCCAAGACAGGAGGTGTGTTCATGGCCAGATCACCAGGTGAAAATAAAAAAAAGCCCAACAAATTAAAAATGAATGCAGCCATCACATTTAAGGATTGGTAAGCTGCAATATATTACATTTTTGTTTTGAATTTATTACCATTCTAATGCCCCGTACACACGGTCGGATTTTCCAATGGAAAATATCCGATCGGAGCGTGTTGTCGGAAATTCCGACCGTGTGTGGGCTCCATCGGACATTTTCCATCGGATTTTCCGACACACAAAGTTTGAGAGCAGGCTATAAAATTTTCCGACAACAAAATCCGTTGTCGGAAACTCAGATCGCGTGTAGACAAATCCGACGGACAAAGTGCCACGCATGCTCAGAATAAATAAATAGATGAAAGCTATTGGCCACTGCCCCGTTTATAGTCCCGACGTACGTGTTTTACGTCACCGCGTTCAGAATGATCGGATTTTCCGACAACTTTGTGTGACCGTGTGTATGCAAGACAAGTTTGAGCCAACATCCGTCGGAAAAAATCCTAGGATTTTGTTGTCGGAATGTCCGAACAAAGTCCGACCGTGTGTACGGGGCATAAAATTTATTGTTGTAGCTGCATGATATTAATAGAAAACATTTTTGAAAGCTGTAGAAATGTACAGGGTTCTTATTTTGATCAATAAAAGGCAAACAACTTGGCTCCGGAAAGCACAATTGCGTACTTTACAAATCCTACCAAAAGAGACACATAGGGAGTTATTTACTAAAGGTAAATCCACTTTGCACTACAAGGGCACTGGGGCTGTTTTTCTTTAGCTGGAACAGGGGCTTTAGTCAAGGTAGAGGGAATTATGAACAGTCTTCGGCTGAACATGAAGAGGAACTTCATCTTTCAGCATGACAACGATCCAAAGCATACATCCAAATCAACAAAGGAATGGCTTCACCAGAGGAAGACTAATGGCCCAGCCAAAGCCCAGACCTGAATCCCATTGGAAATCTGTGGGGTGATCTGAAGAGGGCTGTGCACAGGGGATGCCCTCGCATTTTGACAGATTTGAAGTGTTTTTGCAAAGAAGAGTGGGCAAATATTGCCAAGTCAAGATGTACCATGCTGATAGACTCATACCACAAAAAAACTGATGTAATAAAATCAAAAGGTGCGTCAACAAAGTATTAGTTTAAGGGTTTGCACACTTATGCAAGCATATTATTTTAGTTTTTTATTTGTACTTCCCCCCACCTAAAAGATTTCAATTTCTTGTTCAACTGAATTGTACAGTTTTAGGTCACATTAAAAGTGGAAAAAGTTCTGAAATTATTCATCTTTGTCTCATTTTTTTACATTACAGAAACCTGACATTTTAACGGGGGTCTGTAGACTTTTTATATCTAATGTATGACAGCTTTTGAGCAAGCTTAAGTTCTTGTCCGAAAGCACCTGAGCTGATCCCTGGAGTGTACTGCACTGATCCCCACTGATCCTCTCCAGTCCATCAGTCCATGCAAGGAGTTTGTGGGTGACATTATGTGGAATGGATGAGAGCTGGCTGGGATCAGCTCACCACAATAGCAACTTCCCTGTGCTGCCCTGAATCAGGAAACCACTTTTATGCCCTCTTTAGCCCCCCCCCCCCCCCCCCCAACCCTTCTCCCTCTGCCCCACCTGCTACTGACCTCTATATACTGTCCTACCTAATACTGACCCGTGCATACTGCCCTACATACCACTGACCTCTGTACACTGCCTTATTTATTACTCACCCCTGTGGACACTGCCCTACATATTTTTTACACTTGCCAGAACTTAGGGCCAGTTCACACCACATGCAGTCCAGTGCATTTTCGTTCTGCATCAAAAACGGAAAGCAGGTTATATGGTTTCCAATGGCAAAGTTCACACCAGTGCGGTCAGTTCCAGGGCTTTTCAGTTCCAGAGAAAAAAGTAGAACATGCTGCATTTTCCTGCACTGGACTATACTGGAACGCAGTAAAATGCATCAAAAACACACTGGAATGCATCAAAAATGCACTGTACCCTAGTATAGTGAAAAAAAACACAGAAAAAAAATATAAAAAAGGACCTGGAATGCACCCAGAAACGAATCAAAAACACACCAAAAACGCGCATGCAGAAACGCATCTACAACAAAGAAAAAAGAAAGGGAACTGGGGCTCATACAGTGCCTTTTTGTGGTGTGAACCAGCCTAATTCGCACCATAGAAATGCACTCGAGATGTGTTCCAGATGATTTTCTGCATGTGTTTTTTTTTACACGTTTTTGATGCAGTCCAGTGCATTTTTCCCCTTAAACTTAAATAATGACATGTGTGTTCCAGTGTGTTTAGATGCGTTTTTGATGCATTTTACAGCGTTCCAGTACAGTCTAGTGCAGGACAAATGCAGCATGTTCTAATTTTTTTTCTGGAACACACTGGAACTGCAAGCACTGGTGTGAACTATGCCATTGAAACCCATATAACTTACTTTCCATGCGTTTTTGATGCAAAAAAACAAAACCCTGGACTGCATGTGGTGTGAACTGGCCCTTAAAGCAGACAGCCAAGCTGACATTGAGGCCAGCCAGGCCTGAAACTAGTCGAGCAAGTCAGCTTGCAGTAACATGTGTTCTGCCTTCATGATGAACTTATGTATCAGTCTTGCGGGGGGGTAACCAATTATTCTCCAGACTTTTTTATTGGGGGCTTGATAGTAGAGAGTGGCACACCCTGGTGATCTTTGATCTCTTACATTGCCCAGGTAGCTCTCCAACGCTCAAACGTTGCCTACCCCTGGTGTAAACTAGAGACTCCAAAGTCATTGCCAAAATTGTCAATTCTGTTCTTTTAATGCATAAACTTTTAAATGCACATAACCACATTTTATATCAACTCACTTGCGATTACTTGCTTTTGAAGGTGCATTACTCTGGGGCTCCCATATTTAACATGGTATTCAACCAAAGAACAAAAACATAAAAATAGTTAAAAAAAAAGTTATTTCCTGAGCCAAGAGCAAGCTTACATTAGGGTCAGAAGGAGGTGAATAGATAAAATGCACCTGTCAAATTTTGAGTGATCTCAAAAGTATCCTAAACTGATGTCAAAACAGATGCCATTAACAAAAGTCCAAAACCCATTAGCACAGGCTTGTATTTTTAAAAAGTAGAACCACATAAAGAAGTAATAGAATCTCTAGATCTACATTTGCTTTGTGCATGAACAGACTACCAAGAATTTGAAAACATTTGTTTTTCAGTGTCAGGAGGATTTTTAATTTTTTTTTGTAAAGATAATACATGAGTTATGTAGGCAGGACTCCTTGGTGAATGAACACAGGAGATGATTGGTGGATTGAGCCATAACTGCAAACTGCCAGCCTACAGTGCAATAGTTATCGTACAATTGTGGGGTATAACAACCACCTGCATTAAAACACACAACAGCTGCATCCTTATATGGGGTTTACAAGCAGACAACAATCCAGAGTACCTCTACTAAGCATAGTAAGCCTCTTAAAAAAAAAAAAAGAGAATAATTTAAAGTCATCTGCAGGTGTTGAAGCTGCTTGTAATTGGCAAAAGTCCATTAGTAATATGTATTACATTTGAGCATCTCTGTATGATATCTGTTTTGTAACAGGCAGTTTATCCAAACGAAAAATGCACTGTAACTATACTGCATATGTACACATAGCAATCTAAAAGGATGTGGGGCACATTCCCAGACACTGCACAATAACCTGGGGCCCATTAAACTGCTTTCCAAGTGTTTGAAACATGATCTCAATAAAACAATCATTTGATGTGTGTAAACTTACAAATGAAGGATTTGTAAAGAAAAGTTTTAACAATTACCTTTACATAGTTGATAGAAAAATGTAATAAAAGATGTCCACAGTACACGGTTCAGGGCTTGGCCAGTAAAATATTAGGGGCCCATCAGACAAGGTCAGCCTGTACTCCAGTTCATGCTCACATTGAGGGAGATGGAGCAGATTGCTGTGCAGCTGCTGTAAGATTAATTGAATTCTACGGGGCAGTGCACCAGCTGGATATATTAGCACTTGAGAATGAAGATTCAGCTATAGGCCCTTATTCGCATTGGAGCGAAATGTTAAATTGCATGACAAATCGCACCCTATTGTCGGCAATGGCCATGTTCCATTCATGCGACGCCAACTTTGCGGTGCAGCATCGATTTGATAAAGTAGTTCCTGCACTACTTTTGCCGATTTCAGGTGCGACTTGAATAGACATCTGTGCATGAAGTCGCACTGATAAGCGGCTTTGAAATTGTGCGATTTCAAAGCCGCATTCAATGTGAATGAGGGCTTAGGAAGCAACCACCATGCATAATTACATAGTTAATCTGTTTGAAAAAAGACACCAGTTCAACCAACACCGAGAAGAAAAAAAAAACACACACACACAAATAGAAAACCTCCATATATACAATCCTATACCCACAAATGATCCAGAGGAAGGCAAAAAATACCCCAATAAAGCATGATGCAATTTGCTCAATTGGGGGAAAAAACTTCCTTCTCGATCCCCCATCAGGCAATTGGATATTTTCTGGATCAACTTTACCTATAAATGTTAGTATCTAGTTATAGCTGAGCTCCTCCATGCCTCTTATCAGTTTGATTGCCCTTCTCTGCACTTTCTCCAGTTCCTCAATACTCTTTTTGTAAACTGCGTATGCCAGATGAGGTCTTACTAATGATTTGTACAGGGGCAAAATGATCTCTCACTCACTGGAGTCTATACCTCTTTTAATACAAGAAAGGATTTTGCTCGCTTTGGAAACCGCTGCTTGGCATTGCATGCTAGAATTAAGCTTTTAGAAATGATAAAAACTAACTGGGGCGCTACTGTTACCCTAGCGAATGACAGAGAGGGTCAAGTTTTTAAAATAAACAGGTAATTGAGTGAGATGATAAGAGTTGATACAGATGGTGGCAGCTCCCTTTTTAAACAGGTCCTGAGTACTTAAAGCGGAGCTCCACCCAAAAGGGGAAGCTACTCTTTGCCTCCTCCCCCCCTCCACTGCCACATTTGGTACCTTTCGGGGGGGAGGGTGGAGCGGGTACCTGGTTTATACAGGTACCCGCTCCCACTCCTGGCTGATCTCGCCGCCGCAAAGTTACCTGGAAATTCGCCCCCCCACCCCATCCCCGCAGTAGGGAACCAGCTGTGAAGCCACAAGGCTTTACTGGCAGTTTCACTTACAAGAAATGGTGGCGGAATTACCCAAGAGTCGACTGGAAAATTGACTGGATTCATGGACAGGGAAGTGTCCTAATATTATATGTCAGCAGCTACAGTAGTTGTAGCTGCTGACGTTTAATTTTTTCTGAAGGAGCCTGGAGCTCCTCTTTAATACACATATAAACAAAGAAAGAGGACGCCTCCACCTAAATGTATACTGTTAAAATGATATTATTAATAATAAAGATAATAATAAAATAATGAAATAATGTATTGCACTCACTTGATGGAGATTAATAATATGCATGTCATCTTTGGAGATGTAGGTATCACTCAAGCTGTGGTGATCAGTAAAGCGAGCAGCTAACGTAGCCAGGATTGGTGTAGATAGCGTCTATGGAGCAGACAGCGACTGCAGGAGGGTGTCAGGGCTGAGGGAGCCTGAAGCACGAGCTGTCAGACTGCGTGGCGGCTTCCAGGTCCCGTGTCCTTCACTCTGCGGCTGGATGGATAGATGTAGTGTAGGGGCGGCCAGATCCCGTCGGCCAGCTCGGTATAGGTCATCTGAGCTCGGCTCTCCACGAGGATGACGTCAGCACATCAGGGATCGTGGCTACACGTTTCAGGGCTCCGCCCTTTTGTCAAGCCAGTAACCTCCACTGAGTGTAATACTTACCTCTTCATTATTAACCACTTGCCTACAGGGCACTTACACCCCCTTCCTGCCCAGGCCATTTTTCAGCTTTCAGCGCTGTCGCACTTTGAATGACAATTGCGCGGTCATGCTACACTGTACAATGATGAAATATTGTTTTCATACAAATAGAGCTTTCTTTTGGTGGTATTTAATCACTGCTGGGATTTTTTTTTTTTTTTTTGATTGAACACAGCCGATCACATGGTTAAAGGGCCACGGATGCGGCTCTTTACAGAGATCAGGGTCACTCATGTGCTGGTAACATGGCGCGGCCACAATCGCTGCACTGCACGTGAGAGCACCCCCTAGAATGTATGATGCATGCATATTTTTAGTTTAGGACGCACTCGTCTTTAAGGTGCTCTCTAGAGCTCTGTTCTCATTGGCAGGCCCTGCTCTTCATCCAATCTTGGCTGTGACCTTACTTTGCCAAACCTTGGCTTAGTGTTTAAAGTCCCTTAAAAGAGATCTTACCGCTGGAGTGGTTGAGTTCTTAGTTATATAATGTTTGGCGCAAATGGCTGTAAGCGTTAAGCTGCAGTTGTGACAGGCTGCTAGAGGCAGCTTGTCACATTTCCTACATGTTTTTTTTTTGTCTATATGCATACATAGGACACTGGTTAAAGTGGTGGACTATCTTAATCAGCATAGCCTTTGAGGGACACTATTCATAACAAGAGCACTGATCTTCCTTAGCAAAATAAGCCTATGGATCAAACTGCAGATCTTCTCTCTCTCTTTCGGTCTCCACTCCCATATCATGCACATCCAGGCCCCTAAAGGTTAGTGTCCAGTCTACCCACAAGGATGGGGCTCAAAGTCCTTCAAATCCTCAGAAAAGCCATCTACGGCTTGAAGGTGTCTCTTCACTTTCCAAAGTGAGGGGAGGTTTATTCATCTTTACACACACCTGGACTACTTGCATTTCAGATGCCTGGGTGCATGAGGCAGTATTCTAGCACAACAAGCTGGGGTTTCACTCCCTGCCCTCTCCCGGTTTTTCACCTTCAACTTTCCTGTGTCACTGCACAGGTTAGCAGATCTCCACTGAGCTCTCTAGGGTCTTCTGCATCAAGGTGTCATTACCCCAGTTCTTGTGGCTGAATGATTTTAGGGCTAAAAGTCCAACCTGTTTCCCATTCTCAAATCCAAAGGAGGCATCTGTTCCACTTTGGAACTAAAAGCAGCGAATGTTTTAATTTGACTTCTGAAGTTTAATATGGAATCCATAAAGTATGTCATTGCCTCCTTTCACAAGAAAGACTTTCTATCTTTGGTGGACACCAAGGACACATACGTACGTGTTAGCCAGCAAATTATTTTATCTATGCTTTACTGCCTTTTATCCACTGTAAGTAGCCATTTGGCTTTATTCAATAAATGTTATATATACAGTGTTACACTATTGGAGCTCTCTATTTGTATGGTCTACCTTCTGGTTTTGGCTGGTTTGGATATCCCACTGTGAGTTTGACCACACCAGGGACCCATCCTACCAACAGAGCATCCCAGAGGCTTCCCAGTTTCCTCTACCCTGCAGAGGTTGTTCTGCCTGCCTGTCTGACCATTCTAGCAATAGGTGGTCCCTACCATCTGGTAAGCATCCCTGATCACAGGGTGTGGGGTGCCACAGAAGGCTTTGCATCATTTTTTGTTGGTGTAATCCCTGTCTAATCAGTTTTGTTTTGGATTTCTACATTTACCACGAGGATTAATTTTCTGCACAATTTTTTGAAAGTCTTTTTTTCTCAGCACTTGAAAAATACAAGGACATTATCTATGTACTGAGTGTGTCATGTTACATTAAGGATTTTAAGTTTCTCCTTTTTTTCCTTAGATTAGCCTGACTTTTTCTTTAACATATGTACATGTCCCTATCTTTCCAGTGCATCAGTGTTTCAGACACTTTGCAGTGGGTCTCCTACACTATCAGTTCCTGTCCCTGCCCTCCAGCCTCCTCTGGATCAATATGCTGACCTCAGTACAGCCCTCTCACTCTAAGCTGTCAACATTGTGGGATAAGTAAACCTACTGTTCAGGGAACAGAATCTGTTAGATAACATGGCTTTGACTATCCAGATACTACAATGGTTTGGATGAATATGAACCTTTAGAAATCGGCACTGGAACTGTTTGAAGCATCTGGGTCTAGTCCTGGACACTGAACAGGCCAGGTCTTGAAAGGCAGAGCCATTTCTGTATCTGTGATTCCTACAATACAAGAAGCCAGAAATACTACTTCACTGTAAAACCATTTTCTTGAAGTATATTAAGGGACACAGGTCACGTTCATGTTCTCAGTAATGCTTCTACTGAGGCTAGCATTTATCATATTTATCAGCATATAACACGCACAGGCGTATAACACGCACTTTCATTTTAGGAGGGAAGTTTCAGAAAAAACCTCAAATTTTAAATAAAAAACTTTGAAGCAAAATAAGGGTCAGTGGCCATCAATGCAGCCTCACCATTGCCCATCTGCAGTCTGATCAATGCCATCTGTAGCCTCACAATTGCCCATCAATGCAGCTTGATCAATGCCCATCTGCAGCCTGATCAATGCCCATCTGCAGCCTCACCATAGCCATGAATGCAGCCTGATCAATGCCCATCTGCAGCCTCAATTCAGATTACTGCTGCCTCGGAGGGGACAGGGAGGGGGGGGGGGGGGGGGACAAGCGCTGTCAGATTACATACAGCAAGAATCACCAGTTTACTCGGCGGCCTCTTTAATACAAAGTCCCGTCTCCAGGACCGGCTTCTATGATAGACAGAACACTGGTCCAATGCCAGCCCAGGGGACAGGACTTCCTTTTACAGAGGCTTCTGTGTAAACAGGAGATTCTCGCTGTATGTAATCTGACGGCACTCGTCCTGCCCCGTTCCCTCCTAGGCAGCCCAAATTGCAGTATCGGCGTATAACATGCACACACTATTTGCACTTGATTTTCAGGGTGAAAAAGTAAGTGTTATACGCCAATAAACACAGTAGTTAATTTGCCAGTGTCCAATCTGCCTATAGGTGACAGCATAGCCTGACGGTGAAAGAATTTCTTTGTCCATCAATGGACTCCAAAATTTTATGGTGAAAACAAAAATCAATAAATAAAGAGAATAAATGTACAATGAATGTAAGCGCATCTATGATAAAAATCTATTCATCTGAATTGACATTGCTTGTGAAGAATCCCACATTTACTAACTCTGTGTACAAAAGCTACAAGTGGGACGTTGTATATACCGCCTTGAAGCTTTTTTACGTATTATAGAAGGGATGATACCTCCAAATGATTAAGAATGCTTTAACACTCCACCCCCACACACACACAATCTCTTCTAATTCTGTGACATGTATTTACTATGCCCTGTGAGTAGGCACTGCTATGTTACAGAACTCACAGAGCCTGCCTTCTGAACTACAGAGGGCTTGAGAGGTGGTGTTAAAAGAGGCAGAGTCAGTACAGGAATCACGGATTGCAGGCAGCGAGGTGTCATGGAATATATAGTCCTTAGAAGTGGAAAGTAAGCAGCAGAGAAGCTGCAAAGCATGCAGGGAATCCAGGAAGTTGTGGAAAGAGATGGTCAGCAGAGAGGCAGAACTTACATCAAAGAAAAATTTTCAAGTAAGCTTCTATTGGATTGTTAAAAATAACTACGCTTTGCATTGTTAATATAATGCTGATGTTATTAAATGAAAGTGTATGCTGTGACCAAAGGACTCCTTTAAGGCAGACTGTGAGAAAAGTACAGCCTGCATGCTACGTACGTTAAGCTTTCCTTTAAAATGTCACTTCAATGCTCAATTTAAGATGTAAAAACAAAGAGCAAAAAAAATACTTTTATAGAAGGTATGCATAAATTGTGCTAAACAAAAAACTCTCATTCTTGACATGTTCCCCTTGGGCCCAAAAATTCTAAGAAGGCAGCTAGAGACAACTGTGCAACTAAAAAGCTCTGCTTTGGAGCAATTATACAGGCTGACAAATGGCTGCAAACCTTTCCCATATCACAAAAGAGTTGTTCATTTGTAAATGAGCTGCCATGTCCTTGATCAAGAAGTCTCGATGGGCTTGGCATAGAATTAGACGTTTGATTTCTAAAGCAAATGTTTACTGCTCACAGACATGTGCATTAATTGGTTCACATCTTTCTCTAAGCTTTAGCTCGCTCATAAAAAAGGAGTTTAACAGCAAACACTTACTTTGTGACCAGCTCTGTGAATACTTATAAAATATGGCAATCTGTGAACTCTGCATTGAGCCATGGGTCTGAATTGCAAGGCATGATCAAAGTCATAAGAACAGCCTCTCTCACCCAGTGAAATGTGTACTCGGTACAGGCAGTCCCCTTACAACTTCCGACTTACAAATGGAGGGAGACAACAGGAAGTGAGAGGAAATCTACTCCTAGGAAGGGAAATTCCCTCCCGTAAGAGTTATTACGGGGAAAAAGGTATCTCCACTGATGCTTTATCACCAAGGCTCGTTTCCACAACAACCCAAAATTTTCAAAATCCAATTGTCATTGGGACAGAAAGTGAGGTGAAATCTTCTGAACGGGCACAGACAGCAAAACAAACATTACAGGGGTGTTAACCCTTCCCCATGCTATCCAAAAAGCTTAAAAGTAGTTTTTTTTAGGCTGGAGCTACACTTAAAAATGTACCTGTTCCGACTTACAAACAAATTCAACTTAAGAACAAACTTACAGACCCTTTCTTGTTTGTAACCCAGGGACTGCCTGTATATGACTTTGACTATGTACTATGGCAAGTCCAATGAGTCCCTTTGTCTTACAAATAAAAAACAGAAATATTGTGTATTATCTGGCACACAAACAAGATGGATGGCATGAATGCTGAATTCTAATACACAAGATTTCATTAGCTTAACAGTGGCCCTGAGCTTCAAAACTTGGGGAAAATTAGGCGAAGCACACTCACAGCTATACTCCTACAGGAATCAAGGAACAGAATTCAGCTGCAATATCACCAAACCTCACATCCCAGCCCATGGACTGCCTCATTGCATCCTCAGCCTAAAAGATCTCTGCATGCTACTCACCAGGGAGAACCCCTACCCATGAAGCAGAAGATAACCACGCCATGTCTCAGCTAGAATATCAGCCTCTCATCACGTTAGTCAACTCCCACATATAGGGGGACAATAGTGACAGACATATAAAAATATCCTTTCTGCCCCGATGTCCCACTTGGCCAGCATACATGCAATCACTATGAGATTAGTCCTGGTGAAACAAAGTGGTTACCCATAAAAACTCAGTCCTATAGCAAATCTCCACAAGCCATAATCTCACACTTTCCGAAATGCCTACGTATTTAGAGGACCAGGTCGACAGAGGATGGATAATCTCTGAGCCCGGAATATCCCTGAAACAACAAGACCAGACCAATTGGGCTCTGCCCTTCAAGTGATTTTCATAGGCCTATTCAAGGGACTGCCTGAATCCCCAAGTGATTTTTATAGAGTGCACCAGGCCCTCTGCCCTAGAGGATAAGAGACAGATGGACAGACCCCCCCCCCCCCCCCCCCCCCAGGGAAACTGCTGCTCAGTGAGCTTTCAGCTTAAAAGGAAGATATTCTTGTAATGCATTAACGAGGGAAGCCATCATCATGGTATAGCAGTGCAAATCTACCAAATTTTCTCCCACATTATCCAACACAAGAAGGCTCTCCCACCCTCTGCTTAACCTAACATGGTTACAAAATATTCCCCAACGCTGGAGGTTTGCCTTCTGCTTTCGATCAACAATATTGTATATTGGGCTGGACAGCGCACCTGTGGATACCGAACTACCTCCAGCAGTTTTGCACCCTCTTTAGATACCCCCACAAGAGCTTCCAGAATGGTACCTTCTGCGACCACCAGACTCGATTGACCCTCTTCACACACCAAAGAGCAATCTCTACTCATGAGGATGACAGCTTCAATGCTAGAAAAGCTGCACCTCTTTGTTTACCTCAACCTCAAAAGAGCCGGCCAGACTAAGCATCTGCTAAAAGCTGAGTATCTTCTTTGGGTCCATAGAAGTCATTCAGTTTACACTATAGTCACCATCACACTGCTTTAAACCTGTACAAAAGCTTGTACAGCAGAGACTGACTGCCACATTCATTCAAATAAAAAGACATCCTTCGGGTACATTGGACATTTTAAGTTGTCCTCAATTGCTAAGCATACCCTCACTCTTTAGCCAATCACTCACCACAGACATATAACGTGCTACTCCACTTTGCTGTTGCACCATAGAAGGCTGTTTAGAACGCAAAGACATCCCCATTTCTCACAAATGGCCAGAGGAACCTGCTATATATCGAAGGAGACTTGGGAATCCTGACAAGTAAGCGCTTTGTCCCCCTACCCTCTCTGGGAGCTCCAAGGTGAACTTATGGGAATCTGGAAGCCCTCTTTAACAAGGGGGCCACCAGATCCCGGCCTTTCCCCCCTATGTGAATGGGTATCGGGTACATTGTACCCTGCCCATTCACCAAAAAAAAGTAGTGTAGTGAGACAAAACACAATGGATGGTTTTTGACAAGTCCTTTATTAAAAATGTCTTCTTTCCCCTCTGGGCTTCTCCCTCCGGTCTACTCCTTCTCCCTCCGGTCTTCTCCTTCTTCCTCTGGTCTTCTCCTTCTTCCTCCGGTCTTCTTCTTTCTCCTGTCTTCTATGTCCGGTGTTCTTCTTCCTCTGGTGCTGCTCCGCCGACGACCCTCCTCCGATGCTGCGTCCTGCTGATCTGTCTGCGCCGATGGCAAGCATTTCTTAGATAACAAGGGGGCGTGGCAATCGGATGACGTCATCCGGAGGCCCTGCCCCTCGTTATGTCAGGGACCCATCATGCCGCGGGCGGTGACTTCACGAGGGAGTGGGGCCTCCGGATGACGTCATCCGATGACCACACCCCCATCGTCATCTACGAAATGCTTGACATCAGCGCGGATAGATCAGCGGGATGCAGCATTGGAGGAGGGTCGTCGGTGGGAACAGCGGCAGAGGAAGAAGAACACCGGACAAAGAAGACAGGAGAAAGAAGAGGACCGGAAGAAGAAGCGGAAAAGTAGAAGACTGGAGGAAGAAGGAGAAGACCGGAGGGAGAAGGAGAGGACATTTTTAATAAAGGACTTTATTAAGTCAAAAACTGTCTATTGTGTTTTGTCACACTACACTACTTTTTTTTAGTGAATGGGTAGGTGTACAATGTACCCGATATCCATTTACATAGAGGGGCCCCCTTGTTAAAGGGGGCTACCAGATTCCGATAAGCCCCCCACCCGCAGACCCCGACAACCACCTGGCAAGGGTTGTCGGGAAGAGGCCCTTGTCCCCATCAACATGGGGGCAAGGTGCTTTGGGGTGGGGAGGCGCAGAGCCCCCCCCTGCCCCAAAGCACCCACCCCCCCATGTTGAGGGCATGCGGTCTAGTATGGTTCAGGAGGGGGGGTGCTCGCTCGTCCCCTCCCTTTCCTGATCTGCCGGCTGCATGCTCAGATAAGGGTCTGGTATGGAATTTGGAGGGGGCCACACGCCATTTTTTTTTTTAAATGGCGTGGGGGAGGGCCCAAGGGCCTGGTGACTCATCGGTTGTTAAGAATGCGGTGGCCGGCTTCCCCGCCCCCCCTTAGCATACAGCTATATACAGTGTAAAATACCCGCAAATCACTGCAAAATTGCTGTGCTTGCGTTTTAGATGCATGTCCATTGAAGTCTATGCAAAACGCTGCGGGGAAAAAAAAGTTCCCGGCCCTTTCCAAAACACAGAGGCACAAAAATGCATTGATGTAAACGTGTTTCATAGGAATCGATGTTAAAAAATTTCGCTGCATTTATGCAAAATGCATCAAAAAATGCATTAGTGTGAATGGAGCTTAAGGGGGATTATGATTGACATGTATAAATACATAACTGGTCCATATAGTGAACTTGGTGTAGTTATTAACTTTAAGTTCATCACGGAGGACAAGGGGGCACGCTTCATGTCTGGAGGAAAACAGATTTAACCTCCAAATATGGAAAGGCTTCTTATATATATATATATATACACTTTAAACTCTTGGCAAGATGAGGTCCTAGGCAAATCAAACTGGAGTAGGTATTTTCAGTTATTTATTTAAAAATATATGGAGCAGCTTGGAAAATGTGTACTTAGGGGGCATGGAAAACAATTATATAAACCTCAGAAGCAGCTCAGGTGTAAAATGTAACCTTCTAGCTAAACCCTGTGCCTAGGTTACACTAGATCTAAAGAAATGTTTAGGTAAAAATACTTCAATATAGATTTTTATTTTCTTAACAACAATGCATGGTATATGTAAGCAAAGCAGGCAACGTCCTGTGTGTTCCTGTACCTGCAATATTATGCCTAGACTGCAATTCCTCATAGCTTGCAATGGGAAACAGAGGTTATCTGCAGCAGGTCATAGTGAGACAGCATGGCAACTTGGAGCTGCTGAAGCACTAAGTTGAAGCCACAAGTTGCATCCCACTAAACACACTAGCTACACTGACTTTGTGTGCTTGCTTGAGCATCTTCCCACAACTCTAAAATACATAGTAGTAGTAAAACAACAAACTGTATAAAGGGTGTGCATGCAACTTCAGAAGCAGAAACTAATGAGAATGGTTCTATGTAGTCTGTAATAATAATATGTCTAAATATTAGAAATAAATAGGGCATTTCTAATTTTGCATATGGATACACTATGAATATTATGTCTATTGCTCACACCATTTAAATCATTCTGCCCAATTCTCAAGGCATGTTAAATGTAATCAAAGTTATGACTGCATTGCATACTTTTGGTGGAGTTGAATCTTGAATGCAAGGCACCAAACATCTACCATGTTGCCCATGAGTGGTCTATCTATTTAAATGAGTAAAGTCTGCACTGGCATTAAAAACAAATGAATCCTGAACTCGAGGCTTTCACATAAGCACATTTCTGTTTGCGTACCTGTTTTGCATGATTTTCCATTCTCTTTCAGCTGTACACCCGTTGGACAAGCACATGTATAAAAGGGATCCCGTGGGGATAACAGGCAAAGATGTGAGCAGCCTCCATTATTGTCTTCGCATGGTGTATGGACTGAAAAAATAGGGACAATAGGGAGACAATCAGAAAAAATTGCAGAAGATAGAACATAAAATTAAGCATCCATGGAAGGAGAAAATGGACTGCCAATAGACTTATTCTGAAGATGCCAGTTACCTGGCTGGCATACTGAACCTCTTGCTTCAGAACTTTGAGTCAATAACTTGGCATCTTGACATCTAACACTTCTCTGACTACACTGACCTAAAATTTTAGTTTGCCAGTGTCCAATGCTCCTGCAGATGGCAGTATAACCAAACAGTATCTGAATTCCTGTGCCCCTCAATTACCCCCTAGAAAAATGTTTTGTAGAAAATTAAATTGTTGTATAAGAAGACAATGAAGAGTTGATTGAAGAATCTGAAGATAAAAGAATAAACTAGATAAGAGTGAATTCGCTGTAAGGAACCTCTAAGAGGTCCATCTTCTTCTGAAACTAGCAAAAAACTGAGAACTCACGGAGTGGGGTATGGTTATAGGGGAGTTAGGGCCCAGGGGGCATGTCCTCAAAAGCTTTGCCAGTGTCCAATTAATTGAAGGTACAAGCCTAAAGCCCAGGGTCTATGAATAATCAGCTTATGTTCTGTACTATACAATTAAGACATCCCACTTTACAGAGGGCAAGTTTAAAGTGGTTGTTAAGCCACTCTAACCTGTATACACCATCATGACTGCCTCCTATTATAGTATACCCCTCTGTGTGTGATTTATAAAAATAAATGCTGCAAATACCTAATACCACTGCAGAGATTGACATCACATGATCAGCCAGCTTTCTCCTTTCCTCCTCTGAGAGATGCAGCAGGCGGGGCTGAGATTCCCCTACTGAAGTCAGTCTGGAAGGGATGAGGAGAGGAGGAGAGAGCTGGCTGGTCATGTGATTGCAATCTCGGCTCTTAAATTAGGTATTTACAGCATTTATATTTATAAATCATTCACAGAGGGGGACACTGCAAGAAGAGGCAGTGCTGATGGTGTATACAGTTTGTTGTTATGAGAGCAGCAGGCGGGGGGAGGGGCGGCTCACACACAGAGAGGGGAGGGGGAAGGAGGACACAGGAGCATGAGAGGAGAGCAGATAGCAGGCTGCTGATGACAGAGGCACATAAACAGACCACAGTGTCAGGCTCAGCAGCCATGATACACCGTGGTCAGTTTACAGGCAGGATCAGGCAGGTTTTTTAGGTGTTACAGGGGGCCATCTGACACAGGACAAGCACTGTGTCATATAACATGCTTTAAAGGAGCAGGATCCATTCTTTTTTTGGGGTTAACAAACGCTTTAAGGGAAATCATTGACAAAGTCTGAACAGAGACTTGCAGCACTTTTGTGGCACTATGCATAAAATAACATGCTACTGTTCTGTTAACACGGAGATGAATAAGTGTTATGGATCAAAGCTTCTAAGAAAACCTGTGCTGAGAGGAGATATAGGCTGGAACAGGCAACCTCCTTCCAGGGTGGCTTACTACATGAGTTCCAGTGGTTTAAATACTTACAAAGTCACTCACTCAGAAGAACCATGTAACAAAGTGAAGTTGGTGCTCCTGGATATGCATACTTGTTCCTAGTTAGTGATTTAAAAAGTACTAAGGCTACTTGATCAATATGACAGCTAAGCAAAAAGCATTTCAGACAGAGGTAAGCAATGACAATCTATGTATCTCTCTCAGGGCATAGGTTCAGCATGCACCTATGGATCAAAAAAGGCATCTGTCATATGTAGAAGGCCCTGTAGGAGCTCATGGATGGAAGAAGTAGCTCAGGAAATCTTTTATAATTTGTGTGTTTAGCATGTTTTGCTGCACAAAGAGACGCGTTCGCTGGCTCTGTTTGGGGTGCAATTAACAATGAATGGCACCACAAGCGCGGCACAATTATATTTTGTCAAAAGAGGACTCCAGAAACAGGTGCATTAGTCCTTGGCAATCAACATGCCTCTATCAGCCTTTACAGTTGTGGGACTGACTTTGTTTTTGCTGCTTGTCAGACAAAGTCATGGTCAAAAAATATTGGCATCCCTGCATTTCTGTCAGATAATGCACCACTTCGCTCAGAAAATTGTTGCAATTACAAACGTTTCGGCATTCTCATGTTTATTTCTTTTGTTTGTATTTTTATATGACACAAAAAGTGTAGAAACAAGAAGCCAAATTTGACACATTCCACACAAATTTTCAAAAAATGGACTAGACAAAGTTATTGGCACCTTCAATTTAATATTTGGTAGCACCCCCCTTGGAAAAAATAATTGAAATCAATCGCTTCCTGTAACCATGAATGAGTTTCTTACACCTCTCCACTGGAATATTGGACCACTCTTCTTTTGCCAACTGCTCCAAGTCTCAGAATGAAAGGGTTCCTTTTCCCAACTGCTGTTTTGAGATCTCTCCACAGGTGCTACATGGGATTTAGATCTGGACTCTATGCTGGCCAGTTCAGTACTCTCCAGTGCTTTGTCGCAAACCATTTCTGGGTGGTTTTTGATATTGTCCTGCTGTAAGACACATGACCTTTGACAGAACCCAACATTATGACACTGGGCCCTACACTGCACCCCAGAATTCTTCGGTAGTCTTCAGATTTCATAATGCCATGCACATGGTCAAGACATCCAGTGCCTGAAGCAGAAAAGCAACCCCAAATATCAGTGAACCTCCATCATGTTTGACTGTAGGGACTGTATTCTTTTCTTTAAAGGCCACATTTCTTTTTTTGTAAACAGCAGAATAATGGGCTCTCCCAAAAAGATGTAATTTTGTTTAGTCTGTCCACAGCACATTCTACTGTCCTCTCTGGCAGTTGATCAAGGTTCTTTATCCACCATTCGAACAATCCTTTGCTGCAATCTTTGATAGATATTTTACTTTCATCCACATACAGCGAGATTAGCTATAGTACCATGGGCTGTAAACTTCTTGACAATGTTGCACACAGTGGACACAGGAACAATAAGATCTCTGGAGATGGACTTGTAACCTTGAGGTTGTCCATGCTTTTTCACAATTTTTGTTCTCAAATCCTCAGACAATTATTTGCTGCTTTTTCCCTTCTCCATGCTCTGTGCGTCACACAAAGACACACAACAGAAATGTTGAGTCAATTTTTCACCATTTTAACTGGTAGCGGTGGTATTTCTTTGTTGTCAAACGTTAAAGTGATTGTAAAGTCTTCTTTTATAAAAAAAAAACAAAAAAAAAACAAACATGCTTCTACTTACCTAATCTGTGCAAGGGTTTTGCACAGAGCGGCCCCTCCTTTTCTGGGGTCCCTTGGTGGCGCTCCTGGCTCCTAATCCACATCGAGTGCCCCCACAGAGAGCTGCATTCCATGGGGGCACTTATGTGGGCACGCTCCCGAGTCCTGCTGCTGCGTCCATTGACACAGACAGCAGGACTCAGACCCACCCCGGCTCCTGTGCCACTGGATTTGATTGACAGCAGCAGGAGCCAATGGCTCCTGCTGCTATCAATCTATCCAATGGGGACCCGAGACAGCGGCTGGAGCTGCTGGGCTTGTTCTCGTCGCTGGAAAGATCGGGTTCGTGTAAGTAAAAGGGGGGCTCTGGGGGGGCAACTGCACCACAAAAGGTTTTACCTTAATGCATAGAATACATTAAGGTGAAAAACCGAGACTTAACAACTTTAATTGATACAGGTGAGTTTAATAACAAATTACAGGACCATCACAAAATTGGAATGCAATTATTTCTTACAATTTTGAGAAGGTGCCAATCATTTTGTCCAGTCTATTTTTGGAGTTTGGCATGGAATATGTCAGATTTGGCTTTTTGTTTCTCCACTTTTTTGTGTCATACCAATACAAACAAAAGAAATAAACATTAGAATGTCTAAACATTTGTAATTGCAACAATTTTCTGGGCGAAAAGGTGCATGCATTATCTGACAAAATGCAGGGGTGTCAATATTTTTGGTTATGGCTGTATGTGATGCAAGACCACTAGCCACAATACATGAACACCCTATTGGTATTTAAACTCAATTCAAAACTCACAGTAGGGCTGTCGCTCCGGGCTGAAGGCCTGAATGTCCATGGGAGAGTACAGTGCACTGAGGATCTCTCTTCTTTTCTCTCCAGTTCGTTTGTTACAGGCATGGATAGAGCGAGTTTGCCAATCAGTCCAATACAAGGTATCTCCTGCTAGAGTGAGTGCAAACGGATGTGTAAGGCTTCCTTCAACAACCTTCTGCCTGTAAATAGAACAACAGAGAGCTATGATAAACAGTCATATATTTACACATAAAACACTCAAAATACCAATCTACTCAAAACTGATATTTCAGGTCTGGGTAATATGTCACGGTATGTCACGGTATTTAATCATTCACAATCCTGGGACCAGTCATATTTAATTTGTTCATAAACGACCTGGAGGATGGGGTAAACAGTTCAATCTCTGTATTTGATACTAAGCTAAGCAGGGCAATAACTTCTCCGCAGGATGTGGAAACCTTGCAAGTAGATCTGAAAAAATTAATGGGGTGGGCAACTACATGGCAGATGAGGTTTAATGTGGAAAAATGTAAAATAATGCATTTGGGTGGCAAAAATATGAATGCAATCTATACACTGGGGGGAGAACCTCTGGGGGAATCTAGGATGGAAAAGGACCTGGGGGTCCTAGTAGATGATAGGCTCAGCAATGGCATGCAATGCCAAGCTGCTGCTAACAAAGCAAACAGAATATTGGCATGCATTAAAAAGGGTATTAATTCCAGAGATAAAACAATAATTCTCCCGCTCTACAAGACTCTGGTCCGGCCGCACTTAGAGTATGCTGTCCAGTTCTGGGCGCCAATCCTCAGGAAGGATGTACTGGAAATGAAGCAACTACAAAGAAGGGCAAGAAAACTAATAGGACTGGAGGACATTAGTTATGAGAAAAGGTTATGTGCACTGAACTTATTCTGTCTGGAGAAGAGACGCTTGAGAGGGGATATTATTTCAATTTACAAATACCATATTGGTGACCCCCACAATAGGGATAAAACTTTTTCGCGGAAGGGAGTTTAATAAGACAAGTGGCCACTCATTAAAATTAGAAGGAAAGAGGTTTAACCTTAAACTGCGTAAAGGGTTCTTTACTGTAAGAGCGGCAAGGATGTGGAATTCCCTTCCACAGGAGCATTGATAGTTTCAGAAAACTATTAGATAAGCACCTGAACAACCACAACATACAGGGATATTGGCCAAAATTGGCCTTGGTATATGAATGTTAGGGACCTTGGATTGTGGGCTCCTTGAGGGTAGGGACAAATGTGAGTGTGCGCTGCGTAAAAATTGACACAACGCTATATGGGTACCTTAGATAAAAATAGGGATAATTGTAGACACGCACCAACACTCGCTCAGGTTGAACTCGATGGACTGGTGTCTTTATTCAACCTTACTAACTATGTAACTATATACAATGTAATACTGATATATAATCACACACATAGGTTGGACTTGATGGACTTTTTTCAACCTCACGTACTATGTAAGTATGTAACAATCATCTTGTATCCATCTGTCAGAAATATTGCCAATGAGAAGTTTACTAGTGAAAAAGTCTACTGATCTGCAGCAGCCATTACAAGAGAATTTCAATCACCCTGTTCAAATAGGGATCCAGGATCTAACAGTGGGGGGCCTAGCATAACAGGTGTTTAGATCTTGGGACTTCTTCTGGGACTTGTGATGTGTGATGGAAGGGAGGATCACTGCAGTCAAACCCAGGTACCCGCACCCCCCTTTTGGGTGAAGTTCCTCTTTAACAAGCTGGTAGGCAAGTTAGACCACAAATAGCCATCTAAAAGTGACATGTCTATATAATGTAGGTTGACAGGCATAAGTGATGAATCACATATATATACAATAATTGGTCACAAAAGAGCCGCCCTGTCGCAGAAAATCTGCTATAGGGCGGTCTTTATATGGTTAAAAGAAATGACAGATTTGAGTGTGCCCCAAGAGAACACCTTAAAAGCATCCCAGAAAGTATTATAAGTAGAGGTATCATCAAGAGCCTCTCCCTAAAGTAATTTTAAAAATTGTTCCCTAGTAGGTGTGCTAGACTCCAAAGACTCCCCATAAGAAAATTAGATTATGGACTTGTATAATTATAATCTATTTGTTACTTTTTTTAAAGTTATGTTCATTGAATATATTTTAACAAAGTGTTTTCTCTCAAGCTTTGCCCTCTTTAAAACTTAAAGCGGTTGTATACCCGCGTTTTTTTTTTTTTTTTCCTATACCTGCAAGGGAAAAAGGCATAATGAGCTAGTATGCACCGCATACTAGCTCATTATGATATACTTACCTTAGAACGAGGCGCCGGCATCTCATCCTGTCCACGCCGAGGGAGCTGACATCTCCCCTCGGCGTGTCTTCCGGGTATCGCGGCTCCGGCACTGTGAGTGGCCGGAGCCGCGATGTCGTCACTCCCGCGCATGCGCGCAGGAGACTTCTGCCCGGCAAGCTCCGGAGTTTGCCGGGCTGTCAGCCGAGAATCCCCTGTGCGCATGCGCCGCTGGAGTCAGCGGCTCATTGCGAGGGGAATATCTCCTAAACCGTATAGGTTTAGGAGATATTTTTTTTACCTACAGGTAAGCCTTATTATAGGCTTACCTGTAGGTAAAAGTTAACAAAAAGGGTATACAACCACTTTAAGTGTTAATTTTGTCCTGTTTACTGACAGTAGAGCAATATTTCCAGAAATTGATGGGAAAATTCCTGTGAAATTCCACACTTAAGAAGGCTAAACAGTTGTGCTGGAAAAGGTCATAGTCTGCCTGGCTGCAGTGACACCCCTTCCACACAGTTAACTATTTCACAGTAATACTATAGGACACCAGGTTTTACCATTGCTGGAAAAAGCATTTCTCAATCTTTGGTAAGAAGGACATATACTTCTGTACATTCCATGATTTGGCTGTGCCCAGTGAAACAATTTATGAATTATCCATCATTTGAAATAAAAATTGTACACGCTTTTTCCTATCCAAGCTGGCTGTATTACCTGCATTTCAGATTTAGATCAGCTTTACAGGATAAGTTCACTTTAAAAAAAAAAAATCCACATTTATTTTAGGCTTTGCAGTTCATGTGAATGGAAGATGCAGCCATGTGGGTGAATCCTCGCATGGCTACACTCTTTTCAAATGGTGACACCAGGTGCGGGGAGAAGATCTCCAGGCCCACTGTCACAAGGAGTGCGGGGATTGGGGAGTGGCTGCAGGATCAGGAACATGTTACCCTAAAAACGGCTGGACCAAGCGGCCATATATATGTGTGCATTAGTGTGAATATAGCTGTGCTCAGAGGGAGCGCCCTGCACGCTCCCGGCATAGTTACCAGCAGCTAGCGAAAAACTCCCGATCTGGAACTTTCCAATCATGTGACCCTGTGACAGCCAATCATGGCAGTCACATGATCATAAACCCCGCCTCCCGCCATCCTAAGCCCCCTAAAGGGCAGGGAGGTGCCGATTCCAAGGGGTAAACCATGGTAAGACGGGCAAGTCAGTTTGAAATTGCATTGGATTTAGTGTTCTGTTTGGTAAAAGCCATGTAACGTGCATGGCTGTTGCAGATTCCCCTCACATAAACATGTGCATATATGAAGTAAAGTTATTTGTTTAGCATTTTTTTTTTTTTTTACCATGCACATAAAGACCCCAAGGAAACAATGTAGACTGCAAAACAGCTCCTGGTTACCAGTTTGACACCACTGGCTCAGGTATAAAAAGATTTCTGCAAAGTGTTTACTCATCAGTACCTGAAAGAACCATCCAAATTGGCTCGGTGAATAAAACTCAGCTTGGCATCTGCCCAGTAAAGTTTTTGCTCATCTAGATCAATCGTTAGCCCATTGGGCCAATAAATTTCAGAATCTACTATGATTTTGCGCGTACTGCCATCCATTCCAGCACGTTCAATCCTGGGAGCTTCTCCCCAGTCCGTCCAGTACATGTACCTAGGGGAATCAATCACATAATATCATATTAGTATAAAACAATATATTATAGTAGCCTATAAAATATAAAGGTAAAACTTTCATTTGAAAATTTCTGCCTCCAGTCCACTGAGATTTCACCCCCAGCAGCACACATATCTCACTCCCCAATATCCATAGCAACATTGAGAACATCCTTCCTATATCCTTATCCTGTATTATATATTAACAATAGCACATTGGAGGCTTATTGCATCCTATCAGCTTTACACCCTTAGTAAGTATATACCCGTTTCCCTGTCTGCACACTCTTAATGGCCACCTTGTGCTCTCTTATACACACACATTCTCCTTACAGTACTCAGAAACATATTCAAAGCTGGAGCGTGCAGTCAGCCACAACTCGCAGCCATGGAGCATTGAGCCACACTTCTGACACTGAGCACTTCCAGGTTCTTACCTTCAGGGTGCTGATACTCAGGGCCAGATCAGATGCAGATTATGGACTTACCGTACCTGACCTGTATCTGATAGACACCGAAGAGGTATCAGGGGTCTATTAGATTGCTGATGTCCCACAAAGAGAACCTATCACCACAGTAAAAGAGAAAACTACTATGTAAAAAGCAAATCATCCCAAACTTTCCACTCCTTTCTGCTTGTATCCTACACTGCCCGCCTGTACATTATGTACACTGTTATTCTTCTGCCTTTTTTTCCTCAACTTTAAGTGCACTTTAATGACATCCAGATTCATCTCCTGCATATTCTGCTGCCATCATACCCTTTGTACACTTCTCCTGTATGTGGAGCCTGCATTCAAAACCTCTGTACTCCTCTACCCTGCATAAACAACCCACTGGCATACCCTCAACACTCCTCCTCCACATATACTACCTCCCATCAGAACTGCCAAGTTCCTCTCCCACACATACAGTCCCTGTCATACCCCACACTCCTCACACCTTCCATGCTCTGCAATTTTTTGGAAATAAAATGTTCAGTTGTATTTTAGAGGAGCTGAAACTATTATGAAAGCGCCACAAAATAAATCTGTGGCCAGGCTACAGACATACAAGTACTATTCTTGAGCAGGAAATGAGCTTTAAAACAAGCAATTACTAACCTCTGTTGCTGCAGGTACTTTGGGGAAATTCATCCCCAAATTTTACAGCTAAAGAACTAAAGCAGTTTAAGTCATTCTTTCAGCTGTTCAGATAACCTGTTAACGCCCTCCCTCCAAAAGCACCTGTTCTGTGTACATTAGAGGCTAGAAGTCTAAATCTACCAAAGCATTTATGTAAGGAAGAAAGGGCTGAAAGGGAGAGGGAGCTGAGCTGCTGAGAAAACAACTAAAACAACTTAAGTGACCCTGCTCTGAAATTTGAGGATACATTGCTCCACAGCACCTGCAACTACAAAGAGCTCTAAGAGCTTGTTTTAAAGCCAATTTAGGTTACATTCACACTTGTGCATTGTGGGAACGTATGCAAAATCACATGCTTTTTCACAACACACACGCTGCCCTTTTGCACAGCAGTGCCAGTAATTCTTAATGACACTCAACACATATGCTAATGCACGCGTTTTGAAGCAGCGTGATTTCATAAAAGGGTCAGGGACTTCTTCTGCATGTGCATGGAAATGCGCGCACACTCCATACCCCTGCATGGTATAACCAGAGCCTTAAAGTGGTTGTAACCCCCCCAAAAAAAATACCTGTAAAAAAACCCTGTAAGACAAAGGCATAATGAGCTAGTATGCATCGCATATTAGCGCAATATGAAATACTTTCCTTAAATCGAAGCTGTTACAGTGGCCCTGCACACCTCTGTGACCGGTGACATGTCTCTTGGAGTTATTTTCGGGTTCGCGGGCTTCTGACGCTGTGATTGGCTCTGAGCCACGATAACATCACTCCCGCGCATGCGCGCAGGAGCCAACGGCCACGGCACGGCTGCTGAAGAAACGGCAAGAGCGAGCCGTTTCTTCAGTGCGCATGCGCTGATGACGTCGGCGCAAGCATATATGGTAAATATCTCCTAACCCATGCAGGTTTAGGAGATATTTACAGTACCTACAGGTAAGCCTTATTATAGGCATACCTGTAGGTACAAGTAGTGTAGCGATAGTAAACCACTTTTTTTTTTTTTAAACCCTGCAAGACAATCGCATACTAGTAGCACATTATTAAATACTTACCTTAGAACGAAGCCTTCCAGCGGCACACTGTCACAGCTGATGTCGCTTCCATCTTCACCGGTCCTCCTTCTGACTGGCCCCATTGCAAAGACACCACTCCCGCGCATGCATGCGGGAGTCACGGATCGCGACATGGAGCTCTGAAGGAACGGCACCGGTATGCCGGTTTAGGAGATATTTACTGTACCTACAGGTAAGCCTTATTACTGTATAGGCTTACCTGTAGGTAAAAGTCAAAAAAATTACTTCCACTTTAACGTTAGCAAATTTTTTTTTTCATTTTACTAGAGTAAGGGAGGGTTATAGCCCCTGTCAGATTTTTTTTTTAACCATTTGGGAGGTTTACCTTCATTTCCTGTCCTAAAGCCAAAGAAGAAGAGGAAATCCCTGCAGATTAAGGGAATCCCTTGGGGCCCCTAGGTCACCAGAACTGAATCTCCCTAATGAGGACACAGACAGCAATAAAAACCTGACAGCTGTTCTTGACCATCTCCGCTCTATCCAAAACTAAAAACAAAAAGTTTTGCCTTTAGTTATACTTTAATGTTTCTGAAAAATATCAAATTATATTAAAATACCGATCATCTTCTAGGGTCCCCCATTGGAGAAGATATTGGCTCCTCCTCTTCTGTGTCTGCGCTCATAGCAAACCGCTAGCTGCGGGGTCAACGTGCGGGCTTAGCCAGTCTGAGCCGGTCTGTGTGTGTCTATAGACACACAGCTGAGCTCGGCCCTGCCCCCTGCTCACAGGATTTGACTGAAAGCAGCAGGAGCCAATGACTGCGCTGCTGTCCAATCCTCCTGTCAGAAGGCAGAGAGAGGAATTGCAGACAGGCATAGTGCTGGATCGAGAGGACTCAGGTAAGTGTTGGGGGAAGGGGGGGCACAAGTGGCACAAGTGGCAAAAGATTTTTGATCTTAACGCAGGGAATGCATGAAGGTAAAAAAAAGTTTTAGCTTTCAAACCACTTTAAGGTTGACGTTGTTGCTGGAAACTGGGAATGGTGCACTTGCTTTGTTTTGACTGGTTGATATGTCTTACACAGTTCCTCTTTAAGGGCAGTTCACACCAGATGCAGTTCCGTGCAGTTCTGGGTGCTTTTTTTCTGCCCAAAATGCATGCACAGTGTTTTCCATGTATTCCAATAACTCTAGTTCACACCATGCAATCAGTTTCCGGTCAGCTTCTGCACCAGAAACTGACTGCATGGTGTGAACTAGAGCCACTGGTATACATGAAAAACACTGTGCATGCATTTTTAGTGCAGAAAAAAAGTGCACGGAACTGCATCCAGTGTGAAGTGGCCCTTAAACGGATTTGGGGGAAAAAATGATCAATTTCATGTATTTGAGTAAAGACGGTGGCAAAAAATAATGCAAACAATTACTATATTAATCCCTTCCCGCCGGCCATATGCATATGTAAAGGCAGCACGGAGTGGGCCTTATTGAAAGCTGCCGTATATATGCGTTGTTTTGTCGTGGTTCTGTTGTTCTTCAGCACTGGAACCGCCAACTGTTGATTTAGTTCCTGGGCTTCTGTTACTGAGTAATGCCTCGGAGCGCTGGCGGCAGCAAATGCAAACAATGTGGAATATTAATTCAGCATGGTCTACATTGAAAGTGCCTCACGCACCCAAGAGATCGGAAGCTCCCAAAGTAACCTTGTCACCAAGTTGAACATAAGCAGGTTGTCACCTGGCCCCACCAATCCCCATGTGCCATCAGACACCCAACATCCTAGCTAAGTGACACCGGCTACTACTCTTGGCTGTGCTTCACTCTCTGGTACCACATTTCTCCAGTCTTCACCCATCAGTTAGAGTCCTCACCTATCCGATCACCTACATGTTACTCTGCCGCTCCCAATGGAGTGCCTAGAAATCTCAGCTCCTCTTATCAAGTCCCAACATATCAGGTGCACTGAGCTCATTGCTTTTACACTGAAGACACAGGAGAGCACATCTAGCTATTCCAGCTGTCAGGACTGTTTCCGTTTTCTAGGAATGGTGCCAGTTCCTCCTAGAGAGTTGTCTACAGGAAATGTACCTGATCACATTCCCATTAGTTTATATTCATACTTTCCTAATTATAATATAATCTAAGTAAAGCATCATCAAGATGCAATAAAGCTGATCACACATTACTCTGTAACTTCATATAGGATGTGCAGGATTTGGGTTATTGTCCGGGTGTATGCATGATATCTGATAATTACATGTGGATTAATTGCCCTCTTTGAAGCAAAATGCACACCACTGATTCTGGGCCCTACTACAGGTACACACAAATGATGCGTATATACTGTAAATGTGGCATGCCTGTATAAATCAGAAGTTTCTCCACTTCGCAACACGTGCTTTGTGGTTGTGCAGTCACATGCAGGCAAATCTTTGTGTATTACACAACAGCAGTCGCACACCCATTGTTTCAGTGTTATTAATAACCATTTGTAATACAATGTATAGATCTCGTACATAGGATTTGCTTATTTCCCATGTCCAGTGTTATTGCTCTTTTAAAGAGTGGTTTGCACTGCATATGCATTTGATGTATTTTTCTGAAGCTATAAAAAAATATATATATTTGTTGATACTTTGGAACAGTGTTTCCCAACCTTTTTTTTAGTCACCCTTTAAAATTATGGACAATCTCAAGTCACCCTTTAAAATTATGCACAGTTTTGAGGCACCCCATCCTAAAATGTAAACACTATTCTAATAATTTTACATAATGCAGCAACATCCACACATGTAGGAGACCCAACATTAGAGGTGCAAACTGGCCCTAATTAGTATTCCAATGTTTCTCTTCTTCCTTCGTTTTTCTCCATCACTCAGCTAATGTGACCCCAAAGCTGATGGAGAGAGGCAGGGGAGGGTCAAACAAAGATGCCATGCAAACTACTGACATCCACTTTATCAACTGAAGAGAAGAGGAGGTTGGCAGCTAGAAGGTCGTAATGGTGCACAATGAACACCTGTGGCTTTGTGTAACTAAAGGGTAGGCTTCATCCACCCACCGCCTTGTATACAATTTTTGGGCATTTTTTAGGCATTTTGCCAAGGTACCCCTGAAGAAACCTCAAGGCACCCTGGCTGAAAAAGGCTGCTATAGAATAATGGGATTTTTGACCGTAAAGGGGATTTTGACCGTAAAATCTATTTCTCTGAGTTCATTGACAGACACAGAGCTCCAGTATTCAGAACCATAGGGTTATACCGCCCCCTAAAGGAGTAGGACACTAGGCAGAAAAAAAAGACTTGGCTACGCCTAGGGGCAGTCCTAGGTGGTATATACCCCCCTCTCTGCTATAGGCCTTCAGTTTAGTAACAAGCAGTGTCAGAAGTATTAAAACTCCTTAGAGGGGTGGGTGCTGTGTCTGTCAATGAACTCAGAGAAATGGAATTTACGGTAAGTCAAAAATCCCATTTTCTCTTGAGAGACACCGTGCTCCATTATTCAGAACCATAGGGACATCCCAAAGCAGTGCCAAACATGAGGGGTGGGACAACGAAAAATCCCAAGGCTAACACAAGAGCCAATCAGGTAACAGGTGCTCAACACAGAACAAACTGGGGCCCAACCTGAACAATACCCCTTCAAGAGAGAATAGACCCTCTAAACAGCAGCCTGAAAAACTTTGCGACCAAAAGAGCCATCCGCAGATGCCAACACATCCACTTCGTAGAACGTTGTGAAAGTGTACACCGACGACCAAGTGGCCACCTTGCAAACTTGCACAACGAACACCTGATGACAGAAGGCCCAAGAGCACTAAGCCCCCGAGAAGAATGCACCGTAACAAGGAAAGGAGGAACCTGATCCCTGACAGAATAGGCCAGAGTCATCATCTGTCTGATCCATCCATAAATGGTCGCAGAAGAAGCAGATAGCCCCTTTCTTGGCCCGTCCGTGTTCACAGTGAGTCTGACCTCCAAAAATACTCAGTGGCTGCCAAATACACCCGAATCCCCCAAACCACATCCAGGGCAAATAAAGCAAATTCTTTAGGATGTGTTGACCAGGGACAACACAATGTCCTTATTCAAAGGGAAATCCGAGGAAGGAACGATGGAAAAGGACGAAGAACTACCTTAACCTTGGGCAACACTGGGAAAGGTGTGCGACAAGATAATGCCACCATTTCGGTCACCCTGCGAGCAGAGGTGATAGCCACCAAGAGGCCACCTTCCGAGACAGATTAAGTAGTGGAATCTCCCGAATATATTGAAAGAGAGGCTTCTGTGGAACCGAAATCACCAAGTTCAGATCCCACGTGGTAGAAGAGACCGCACCGGTAGAACCAGACGTCGAACCCCTTGAATAAAAGGTACGCACCAGGGAGTGCGAGACCAGGGGACGCTGAAGAAGACCAGGCCCATTCCTGCTCAACCCCCCGTGAAGCGAGGCCGGAATTGGAGCTACCGAGAAAGAATAAGGATAATTGCCAGGTGACTCACACCAGGATATATACTCTTTCCACATCTGGAGGTAGAACCTCCTAGAAAGTAGACTCCCTAGTCAGCAGCGTCGGAACTGCAGCACCTGGCTTATCACAGCCAGGCCATTAAAACCAGGGACTCTAAGGAAGGATGGAAGAACAGCCCTTGGGCCAGCAGATCCTCCCTGAGAGGCAGTCGCCAAGGAACGTCTGTGACCAGGCGCACCCAGACCGACGGGACCCATCCTGGGCCAATAGAATGACCAGAATCCCCACGGCCGTGATCCTGCGCAAAAGCCACAGCAGAAGCTGTGCCCCATGTGCCACTAGAGCGATTTAGGTGCCTACCAGAGGATCTCGCGACCTTGCCAGAAACCTTCGTACCATTCTGTTGAGCCAGGACGCAAACATATCTACCTCAGGAGTGCCCAATCGGAGACATATCCGATGAAACGCAGCCCGGTGAAGAGCCCATCACATGATCGAACCCTAGCCGACTGAGGCATCCGCCTGTCAGAGTTCCAGTCCTGGAATGCGCACGTCAGAGAGGGCCGGAACGAGATGTTCTGCCCACTGGAGGATACTGGCAACTGCCAGGGCTGCCAACATCCCATTTGCCTATAAGCCACCGCCGTTGCATTGTCCGACTGGGTCCTTTCCCGGAGCCCCTGAAGTTGAAGAAGAACCAGAGAGCGAAGCCACCAGACCAGGGAACCTCTGGTTTTCTGGCTCAGCCAAATCTGATTGTTCAGAGACCTTGGGCACTTGTGCCATTATGCCAGGATCTCCCTGAAGGGAGCTTGTATGGAACTGTGCAAATGGAATCGCCTCAAAAGGTAGATACCATCAGACCCAACACCCACATGCAGATCCGCAGGAAGGCCCACCTGCTGGACAATAGTAAATGAAAACGCAGCATGCCCGGGTCAGGCTCAGATAATCCAATGTTCTGTAAGGGGCCAAAGCAGACTTCAGATAGTATAGAAGCCAACTGTAATCTGTCAAGGTCTGTATAGGAGCTACGTTGCCCCTCAGGGTAGTCGAGGACTCGCAGAAGAAGATCGTCCAGGCAACCCAGGAGCGCAAACCCCCACTGACGTAACACGCCAGATCCGAGGCCAACACTTCGTGAACACCCGAGGAGAGGTGGCAAGACCAAAGGGCAACACCACGCGCTGATAATTCTCAGTACCCACAGCAAAACAGAACAAGCGCTGGGTCAGGGCAGATAGTGGAATGCGTAAGTAAACATTTGTCATGTCAATAGAAGCCAGAAAGTCCCCATGATGAAGGGGTGCCACCTCCGTGCGGACGGACTCCATCCTGAACTTCTGTACCCACACCAGGCAGGTCAGGGCCTTGAGGTCCAGAATTGCACTTAAACATACCCTCCATCTTTTAGACTGTGAACAGGTTTGAATAAACCTCCTGAACCTGTTCAGGACATCACACTCTGAAGCAACAGGGCTTGCACAGCCCCATGAGGAGAACCACAAACGGTCCAGTGACAGACGCACATTGGAAGCAAAAAAAACGATGTTTGGGGAACAAGGCCAGAAAACTATTTTGTAACCGGACAAAATCAAAACGCGTAATGATATCATCCAGGGTAGCCCCCCACAATACATGTCTAAGCACCACTGCGGAAACAGAGAGTTCAGCAACCAGGGAAACTGAGGTCAAGAGGCATAGCAGACAAACTGCAGCACCTGGACCAACAGGTTCGCCGATGCAGCAAATGCAGGGGGATTCTGTTCCCCCTCCAGGTTTGTCAGCTGGATCTTTAGAAGCCAGAGATTCCTCTATTGGAATTATGGTTGCCTTGAGCAGCCTAGAGACAGGGGGGTCAACAACTGGTGGAACAGTTCACTTCTGAATGAATTACTCCTCAAAGAGGTACCTCACAGCAAGCGTTGGAAGCACAAAGGGGCGCTTTGGACACTCCCAGTCTTCATGGACAAATTTGGCAAAATAAGAGGGAGAAGGGAACCGGCCCTCCGCCGCAGCCACCACTGCATCCCTTATCTTGAAAAGTTCCCGCACAGATGTAAGAAGTGGGACAACCACCGCCTTTTCAAGCACCACTGCAGTTGTAGAGGAACCATCCTCACTCCCTGACAGGACAGGAAATGTGGCCACCAACCCCGCAATCCTGACAGGACAGGAAACGTGGCCACCAACCCCGTGGCCAGATATATGATCATTTACTAGGCTATGTGCTTAAGCGCCACCCCAAAAGCTCAGGAAGGAGGCACCAACTGGGACGCCCACCACACGAGGCCGCACAGGGGATGTCGACCGAGGCCCAGCACAGGGGATGCTGACCGAGGCCCTGCACAGGGGGCACCACCAAGGCCCCTCACAGGGGGCACAGACAGAGGCCCCTCACAGCAGGCACAGACCAAGGCCCCTCACAGGGGGCACAGACCGAGGCCCCTCACAGGGGGGCGCCGACCGAGGGCCCACATAGGGGACGCTGACCGAGGGCCCACATAGGGGGCACTGACCGAGGCCCCGCACAGGGGCATCTAAACTTATGACCAAAAAAAATACGTATGTACAGTGCTTAGATGTGGTAGCTTTCTTTTTTTCAGGCCTTTTTCCTTTATTTTCACATTGCTTAGGAATTTAGCGTAGCAGAAACAGGGGACACAGGAAGTTACAAGCTCAATCGATTTTCTGCAGGTTAATATATATTTTAATGTACTTGCATTGTATTTAAAAAGACAATCGATGGAAAATGTGTATTAAGACAAATGCACTAAACAGTTTTCCCAGTTGTGTCCCTGTCAGTACGTTTTGACTTGGGATTACTTCTACTTTAATTTGGTTTTAGATTAATTTTATTTAAAGTGATTGTGAAGCCTTTAAATAAGCCACTCCCCACCACTACCTTATACTTACCTAAGAACTATCACAATCCAGCGCTGTGCATGAGAGCATCGGCACATGCGCACTGAAGCAATGGCCGTTACTTCAGCTAGTATGCCGTTACCAGTGGCACCGCACGCATGCGTGGGAGTGACGTCATCGCGGCTCCGGTCAATCACACCGCTGGAGCCGGCGATACCCGGAAGTAACTCCGGGAGCAATGTCGCCGGCCGAAGCGGTGTACGAGGACCACTGCGAGGGCTACAATCTAAGGTAAGTAATTTATAATGAGCTAGTATGCTATGCATACTAGCTCATTATGCCTTTGTCTTGCAGATCTTTTTTTTCTTTGTTAGTGGGTTTACAACCACTTTAAAGCGGATCTTCATCCTCAGACTGAACTTCCCTCCTCTCCCCCTCTCTTTCCCCTCCTTTTTTTATGTACCTTATTTACTTTGGGCTGCCCTCCCCTATGCACATCCCTCGCCTAGGCAAATGATGTGCACTGTGCTCCCTTTGCCTCCTGGGATATGCACATCACATATCCCAGGAGGCACAGCCTTTCATTCACAAAGGAGCATCGGGGTGGGCCTAATTGCGCATCATCGGGAGGCCCACCGGCTGACCCCAGAAGAGCTGGCAGCCTCCTGATGAGGTCACAAAGAACATGGCATTGCTGGACCTGATCAATGGCAAAAGAGAAGAGGATTCTGCAGGGCAATGGTGGGCGAGTATCTGAATTTTGCAGAACACACCATCCAGTAAGCAGGGGTTTAAAAAAAAAATGGTGGGGGGGGGGGTGAAGATCCGTTTTAACTACTTGAGTACCAGTCTGGTAATACCCCTTCACTACCAGGACATTTTTTAGTTTCCAGTGCTCTGATACTTTGACAAGTACTTGGTCATACAACACTGTACCCAAAATAATTTGATATAATTTTTGCAACAGAGCTTCCTTTTGGCAGTTTTGTATTTTGCTATATTATTGAAAAAATATCAAAAACTTTGAAAAAAAACCTGTTTCCCTTACTGCCTGTTAAAAAAAAGTCAAACCAGTAGTTACACCCCCAAAATTACCTCTTTTTTAGAATTGTATTTCCAATTTTTTATCACAATTATTTTGCAAATGATGAAATGTGCTGGTAGGAGGTTAAAATATGGAAGTTGGTAATGGTGTACTAGATACAGAGGTGGGGAGGTAGTGAAAGGGTAAATGTGTTGGTCACATACAGCACAAGCTAGAGTTTAGATGTGTAGGAGAGAATGAGTAGTTGAAAGAGTTAAAAGACAAATCTGTGCTGCAATCACACAACTAATGAAAAACTCATCCATTCATTAGTTCCTGTTTGCTTTTCTCTGATGTAAAAGGAAGGGGAGGGTTCTCAAATGTAAACACAAGTCTGTGTTTATTGCCATCAACGGGCGGGATGGCTACTTGAAGGGTATTTCTGGAGTGACGTTTACAAATGTCACTCCAGAAATAGCCGTCCATCTTGCTTGATGGGTTTTCTTTTTCACAATATGGCAGTAGGGAGGTGATCAATATATAGCAAAGTTCAGAGTCCCTTTAAATGTGAAAATCTGTGTCAGATCGTGTATTTTGAAGCTACTGGCACTGGTCCTAACCTTACAAGAGGCATATTCTTCATGTAATCATTTTAGAGCCCAGGATAAAGGACCTGGTAGTTTGAAAACCTCACTAACAGCGGTTGAGCTTAAAATAGAGGCAGCTACGCACTGGCATATGTTCATCCCTCTGAGCCAAAATGCAATGTCAACAATCTCAGCAAGATGATGATCTTTCAAGCAACTATCTGAAGAGTTTATAGGACTGAGCAATTTAACCATTCCCATTACAGGGATTCCACTCTGAGCAGTAAAATTACTTAACAAAACTGGAATTTGATTTTATTTGGCTGTATTTTAATTGTTCCTTAAAAAAAAAAAAAAAAAATTGAGACATTCTGACAATACAATACAAAAATTGACAATACAAAAATGTGAAAATGTTGCGTTGGCTATTACTCAATAAACACTTTGGGGTTTATTTACTAAAGGCAAATCCCCTTTGCACTACAAGTGCACTTGGAAGTGCAGTCGCTGTAGATCTGAGGGGGACATGCAAGGAAAATAAAAAACAGCATTTTAGCTTGCACATGATTGGATGATAAAATCAGCAGAGCTTCCCTTCATTTCAGATCTTCCCCTCAGATCTAAAGCGACTGCACTTCCGAATGCACTTGCAGTGCACTTCTAGTGCAAAGTGGATTTGCCTTTAGTAAATCAATCCCACTGTCCAGTCTTTACTAAGCCCTTTCACTGCCAGTGAGTTGTTTTCCACTCTTGCACATGTTAAAATGCACATTTTAGGCCTGAAGATTACTTTAAACATACATTTTTCTGAAAGCAGAGACCTTGTAGAATAAAATGGTGGCAGTTGCAAATTTTTATGCCCTGTGATATTTCTGCTACTGTTTTTCAAAGCTGTGTTTTCAGTATGAAATAAACTTAAAATAATTTTAATGCACAAACACAATATAATATACACTGTTTTTTTAATAAATATAATAGAAGATGTTGCATCAAGTAAATAGATACCAAAATAGCAGAAAACTACATTAGCCAAACTGACTATAGGCAACACTTTAAAAGCCCTTAAAGTTCATCAGTTTAGAGTTAACTGTTAGACCCCTTTCACACTAAGGCAGTTTTTAGGCATTTTAGCGCTAGAAATAGCACCTGTAAAGCACCAGAAAACTGCCTCCCATGCCGCCCGAGCGTGAAAGTTTGAGTGCTTTCACATTGGGGCGATGCGCTTGCGGGGCGTTAGAACAAGTCCTGCAAGCAGCATCTTTGGGATGGTTTTGGAACGCTGTATACAGCGCTCCCAAAACGACCCTGCCCATTGCAATGAATGGGCAGCGATTCGGAAGCGCCGCAACACGGGCGTTTTTAACCCCTTCTTTGAGGTAAAAAAAAGCCCCGCTAATGGCTGAAAAGCGCCACATAAACAGCGGTAAAGTGCCGCTAAAATGAGCAGCGCTTTTATCGCTAACACAAAGGCGGCCCCAGTGTGAAAGGGGTCTAAATGATGGCTCTGAAACTACTACCCCGGCGTGCGCAGTGATACGTATAGCGTGTGTGGTGCACATATGTTTGTACACCTGACACATGCATTTGGATTCATATGTGCATGTACATGTGGACGACAAGCCTTTGAAAAATGTTTGTGTTTTTTATTTTTTTTAATTGTTAAAACATTCTTTAAAAAAAAACAAAAAAACAAAAAAAACAAATCAAAAACACACAACTATATTGCTTCACCAATGAGGAAGTTAAGCTCACTTGCAAGTGTACAGAATTGATAAGGCAACCTCACTGCCCTACAAATGATTTCTATGTAAAAATCAGCAGCCGGAAGTAAAAATTAAACAAGCTTCCAGGTAATATAGCGGCTGGGTGTTTGTTTACATGTCTATACATGACCCTCACATTGGCAAGAAACCAGCTCAATCATCTTCCATTTTTTTTTTTTTGTCAAAGCCTAAGAGCCCTTTCACACTGGGGCATTGGGGCCATCGGCGGTAAAGGGCCACTATTTTCAGTGGCGCTTTATCGTCGTTTTAGCGGCACTTTTTGGCCACTAGCGGGGCTCTTTTAACCCTCGCTAGTGGTCGAAAAAGGGTTAAAAGCGCCCCCTGCATCGGCGCTGCATCGGCACTTTGCTGGCGCTTCGGCAGCGCTGCCCATTGATTTCAATAGGAAGGGGCACTTTAGGAGTTGTGTATACACCGTTCCTACAGCGCCTCAAAGATGCTGCTTGCAGGACTTTTTCTTGCGTTCTGCCAGCGCACCGCTCCAGTGTGAAAGCATTCTGGCTTTCACACTGGAGTGAGAGAGGCGCTATTTTTAGCGATATAGCGCCTGTAAAGCGCCTCAGTGTGAAAGGGGTCTAAAGTAGAACTATTGGCAAAGCTTTTTTTTTTTTTTTCATTTTGTATAGAATAAGGTAGGATTATAACCCTTGTATGGCTTATGTTTGCCATCTTTGTCCCATTGGGGAGATTTCCTTTCACTTCCTGCCCCATATGCAAAAGAGGAAGGGACAGAAAATCCCTGTAAAATAAGAGAATCTCTTGGGGACTCCCAGGTCACTCAGTGTCCCCATTGAAAGATTTCCCCTCTATTACTTTTCTGGGGACAACTCAAAATGTAGGATTTTCTTTTACTTTCACTTTCAATGATAAATGGTAACCAGGACAAAAGAGGGTAAATTTCCCTTAAAAGGACACAGACAGCAATAAAAACTGACAGGAGTTCTAATTCATCTTCCCTCTATCCAAAACGACAAAAACAGTTTTGCCTTAAGGCCCCTTTCACACTTGTGCAACTTTTCCTGCAACTTTGGACATCAAAATCGCATGACAAGTCGTACCCCATGATTCCCAGCGATAACCATTCATATCTGTGCGACTTCAAGTCGCACTGACTTCAAACTAGGCCCTGTATTACAAAACTGCAATAAAATCGTGCAACTTTCAAGTCGCGGCAGTGTGAAAAGGGGCCTCAGTTATACTTTAACCTCCCTGAGGGTATTCCTGAGTGTGTCTCGGGGTGGATTTTCAGTACCAAAAGCGGTAACCCCGAACCACACTCGGGATCGCATCGCAGGATCCAGGTACAGTTGCTTACCTTGTCCCCAGGATCCTGCGATGTCCCCCCGCTGTGTGTGCGAGCCGTGTCCTCCGCTCGATATATCACAGCGCCGGGCTCCGTTCCCTGCGAGCATTGCGATGCACGGGGACAGAGAACGGCGTCAAATTCAAAAAGTGAAACGCACACTATACATACAGTATACTGTAATCTTACAGGTTACATTACTGTATCAAATCATTTCACCTCCCTTTTGTCCCTAGTGGTTTGTCCAGTGCTCTGAATGCAGTTTTTTTTATTATAAATACTGTTCTTTCTGCCTGGAAACTGGAGATTGTCCATAGCAACCAAAAAGTGTCCCTTTACATCAAAAGCGGTTTTAGACCAGCTAGAAAACAGCGATAATGAATTAGAATCACTTGCAGAATTGAGCGATAATGATTTGTGGGGAAATTCGTGACCGCGACAATTCTGCAACTGAGCAAATTTCAGTGTTTTTGATTTGATTACATTATTAAATAATTTGTATTATTATTATATTATTATTTGTTATAATTATTTATAGTTATTTATTATATTATAATTTATGATTTCGTGTTTCAAACTTTATCATACCTGGGATGTCTACTAAACTCTTGTTTGGACAGATTTAAGTGTGTTATTACTAAGAATTACAGGCCTACATTATAACCACTTGACCACCGCCTCACGCCGATGTACGTCGGCAAAGCGGCACGGACAGGCAAAATCACGTACATGGTACGTGATTTGCCTTCCGCGGGTGGGGGGTCCGAAAGAGACAATTTTTTTTTTTTTTTTTGCACAAAGTTGTCACTAAATGATATATTGCTCAAACATGCCATGGAAATATGTGAAATTACACCCCAAAATACATTCTGCTGCTTCTCCTGAGTACGGGGATACCACATGTGAGACTTTTTGGGAGCCTAGCCGCGTACGGGACCCCGAAAACCAAGCACCGCCTTCAGGCTTTCTAAGGGCGTGAATTTTTGATTTCACTCTTCACTGCCTATCACAGTTTCGGAGGCCATGGAATGCCCAGGTGGCACAAAACCCCCCCAAATGACCCCATTTTGGAAAGTAGACACCCCAAGCTATTTGCTGAGAGGTATAGTGAGTATTTTGCAGACCTCACTTTTTGTCACAAAGTTTTGAAAATTGAAAAAAGAAAAAAAAAAAATGTTTTTTCTTGTCTTTCTTCATTTTCAAAAACAAATGAGAGCTGCAAAATACTCACCATGCCTCTCAGCAAATAGCTTGGGGTGTCTACTTTCCAAAATGGGGTCATTTGGGGGGGGTTTGTGCCACCTGGGCATTCCATGGCCTCCGAACTTGTGATAGGCAGTAAAGAGTGAAATCAAAAATTTTCACCCTTAGAAATCCTGAAGGCAGTGATTGGTTTTCGGGGTCCCGTACGCGGCTAGGCTCCCAAAAAGTCCCACACATGTGGTATCCCCATACTCAGGAGAAGCAGCTAAATGTATTTTGGGGTGCAATTCCACATATGCCCATGGCCTGTGTGAGCAATATATCATTTAGTGACAACTTTATGGAAAAAAAAAAAAAAGTGTCACTTTCCCGCAACTTGTGTCAAAATATAAAATATTCCATGGACTCAATATGCCTCTCAGCAAATAGCTTGGGGTGTCTACTTTCCAAAATGGGGTCATTTTGGGGGGTTTTGTGCCACCTGGGCATTCCATGGCCTCCGAAACTGTGATAGGCAGAGAAGAGTGAAATCATAAATTTACACTCTTAGAAATCCTGAAGGCGGTGATTGGTTTTCGGGGCCCCGTACGCGGCTAGGCTCCCAAAAAGTCCCACACATGTGGTATCCCCATACTCAGGAGAAGCAGCTGAATGTATTTTGGGGTGCAATTCCACATAGGCCCATGGCCTGTGTGAGCAATATATCATTTAGTGACAACTTTTTGTAAATATTTTTTTTTTTTTTTTTTTTGTCATTTTTCAATCACTTGGGACAAAAAAAATAAATATTCAATGGGTTCAACATGCCTCTCAGCAATTTCCTTGGGGTGTCTACTTTCCAAAATGGGGTCATTTGGGTGGGTTTTGTACTGCCCTGCCATTTTAGCACCTCAAGAAATGACATAGGCAGTCATAAACTAAAAGCTGTGTAAATTACAGAAAATGTACCCTAGTTTGTAGACGCTATAACTTTTGCGCAAACCAATAAATATACGCTTATTGACATTTTTTTTACCAAAGACATGTGGCCGAATACATTTTGGCCTAAATGTATGACTAAAATTTAGTTTATTGGATTTTTTTTATAACAAAAAGTAGAAAATATCATTTTTTTTCAAAATTTTCGGTCTTTTTCCGTTTATAGCGCAAAAAATAAAAACCGCAGAGGTGATCAAATACCATCAAAAGAAAGCTCTATTTGTGGGAAGAAAAGGACGCAAATTTCGTTTGGGTACAGCATTGCATGACCGCGCAATTAGCAGTTAAAGCGACGCAGTGCCAAATTGGAAAAAGACCTCTGGTCCTTAGGCAGCATAATGGTCCGGGGCTCAAGTGGATAAACCGCCAAATTTCCATGCAAAACATTGCACCGCTTTCAGCATAAAAAATCTGACATAATCATACCGCCAGGGAGGTTAATTGAACAAGTTGAAATTAGAAGCGGATTGGCTACTGTGCAGAGCTGTAGAAGATTTTGCACTCTTCAGTATTAGTAAATCAACCCCATTGCATTGAAAATAGGAAGTCAAGGATGGGAAGATCTCTGCTGATGTTGGAGAGATGTCTTTCCATTAAATTTTGAGCTTCAGAAACAGATCCTATTATTCAAAACATGGCAGCCAAACCAATTAGAATTCTGTAAAGAAATGTAAACTGGAGCAGACTTTCCGGGTACAGGAATTTCTATACATCCAGTTCATTAGAAATGTCAGCTATACATATCCTAACCTTCACTGTCTGTGGCAACAGCTATTACACTAAATGGCGTGCAATCATTCAGAGCATTCAGGAGTCCAAGCTGTGAGTTTTCTGTAGGGACAAAGTTTTACAGCATACAAAGTCTTATTAGGTGGCCTGTTCACACAGTCATAAATATGCATTTAAATCTTCCTAAATGACAAATTTCATGTTGTGAAATGTAATATACAACCTTCATAGCTGCAACTTCTAATACAAAAAAGTATTCAAGTCTTTATTTAAATGGCAGGTCCACTAGCATAGCTCTTGTTAATCTCAAGATAAAGACTTTGGCGGTCTCTGGGGTGGACAGTACTAATGCCAAGTTCTTCAACAGGCAAAGTCCACAAAAAAGTTCAGATTTTAAAGTGGGGTTCCACCCAAAAAACAAAAATACCTGCAAAAATTCTAAAAAAAAAAACAAAAAAACATTTGGATATTTTTTTTTTTTTCACTTACCTCTAAATGCCTGTTGCTAGGTGGTCCCTCGTAGTCTGCCTCTTCCTTTGCCTGGGCTGGTGACATCACTTCCCCCTCGGCACAGGAAGGGCTCCGCTCTGCTCCCTCCCTCCTGTCAATCATCTGGGACCCATTACAGGTCCCAGGTGATTGAGCGGCCAATCACGGCGCGCGGCGCCGCTCGCGCATGCGCAGTCGGTGCCAGGCTGTGAAGCCACAGCCCGGCGCCCACAGTTGAAATGCCGGCGCCGACGAGCGGAGGGGGGGGACGAGCGGGGCTTCGATCCCCCGCATCGCTGGACCCAGGGACAGGTAAGTGACGGCCCCCGTGGGTGGAACTCCTCTTTAAAGATGAAGTAACTATGGCAAAAAACTATTTTACACAAGGGCTCGTGCACATTGCCATATAGAGGAAGATACATCTGTTGTTGAGGTGCCCAGAAGCTGGCACTGGCATTTACATGCACATGTGTGTATTTTTCAAAACAACGTTTTACATATAGAAAAATACACACGGTTACACATGTATAGCCGTGCACAGCTTTTTTTTTTTTTTCCGTAAAGCATGTCACGGCATCTGTGGCTCCCAGGTACCCCAACAGGTGAATTTTACTCTGTACAGACGTATGCCCAAATGTAGGGCCGTGTGCAAAAGCCCTTACTGTGCAAAAGTAAAAAGCTTGTTTTTATTCATTTCAGGTACTTATATAGCGCCATCAATTTACGCAGCACTTTATACATATATATATTATACATTGACATCAGTCCCTGCCCTCAAGGAGCTTACAACCTAAGGTCCCTAACTCACATTCATACATACAGTGGATATAAAAGGTCTACACACCGCTGTTAAAATGTCAGGTTTCTGTGATGTAAAAACATGAGACAAAGATTGCAGAACTTTTTCCACCTTTAATGTGACCTATAAACAGTACAATTCAGTTGAAGAACAAACTGAAATCTTTTAGGTGGAGGGAAGTAAAAATAAAAAAACAAAATAATATGGTTGCATAAGTGTGCACACCCTTAAACTAATACTTTGTTGAAGCACCTTTTGATTTTATTACAGCACGCAGTCTATCAGCATGGCACATCTTGAGTTGGCAATATTTGCCCACTGCTCTTTGCAAAAACACTCCAAATCTGTCAGATTGCGAGGGTATCGCCTGTGCACAGCCCTCTTCAGATCACCCCACAGATTTTTAATGGGATTCAGGTCTTGGCTCTAGCTGGGCCATACCACAACTTTAGTCTTCTTTTGGTGAAGCCATTCCTTTGTTGGTTTGGATGTATGCTTTAGGTTGTCATGCTGAAAGATGAAGTTCCTCTTCATGTTCAGCTTTCTAGCAGAAGCCTGAAGGCTTTGTGCCAATATTGACTGGTATTTGGAACTGTTCATAATCCCCTCTACCTTGACTCAGGCCCCTGTTCCAGCTGAAGAAAAACAACCCCAAAGCATGATGCTGCCACCACCATGCTTCACGGTGGGTATGGCGTTCTTTTGGTGATGTGCAGTGTTATTTTTGCACCAAACATATCTTTTGGAATTATGGCCAAAAAGTTCAATCTTGGTTTCATCAGACCATAACACATTTTCCCACATGCTTTTGGGAGACTTCAGATGTGTTTTTGCAAAATTTTGCCTGGCTTGGGTTGTTTTCTTGGTAAGAAAAGGCTTCCATCTTTCCACTCTACCCCAAAGCCCAGACATGAAGAATACAGGAGATTGTTGTCACATGTTCCACACAGCCAGTACTTGCCAGATATTCCTGCAGCTCCTTTAGGCTGCATTCACACCTGAGCATTTTTACCACGATTTTGCAGCGTTTTTGCAGCGATTTTTCTCAGGTCGCCAATGTAAAAGGCAGAAAAACACCTGTAATCTGCCCCAAAGAAGCTCATGATCTTTTTTGAGCTTAGGGTGTTTTTCAGGCGTTTTGCTTCAGGTGGCAAAACGCTCAGATGTGTATAGGTGCCATTGAAATGAATGGGATTTTGCTTGTTGGGCATTTTTCAGGCGTTTATTCGGGCATTTTACAAGCGGTTTATGAGTGAAAACACTCAGGTGTGAATGCAGCCTAAATGTTGCTGTAGGCCTATTGGCAGCCTCCCTGACCAGTTTTCTTCTCATCCAATTTTGGAGGGACGTCCAGTTCTTCTTAGTAATGTCACTGTTGTGCCATATTTTCTCCACTTGATGATGATCGTCTTCACTGTGTTCCATGGTATATCTAATGCCTTGGAAATTCTTTTGTACTCTTCTCCTGACTGATACCTTTTAACAATGAGATCCCTCTGATGCTTTGGAAGCTCTCTGCGGACCATGGCTTTTGCTGTAGGATGCGACTGAGAAAATGTCAGGAAAGACCTACTAGAACAGCTGAACTTTATTTGGGGTTAATCAGAGGCACTTTAAATGATGGCAGGTGTGCTGTGTACTGACTCCTATTTAACATGTGTTTGCATGTGATTGCTTAATTCTGAACACAACTACATCCCCAGTTATAAGAGGGTGTGTACACTTATGCAACCACACTATTTTAGTTTTTTTATTTTTACTACACCCCCCTCCCAAAAGATTTCAGTTGGTTTTTCAATTGAGTTGTACAGTTTATAGGTCACATTAAAGGTTGAAAAATTTCTGAAATGATTTATCTTTGTGTTTAATTTTTTTAGATCACATATTTTATATCCACTAGGGATGATTTAGACAGGAGCCAATTAACATGAAATTAGCAAGTCTTTGGAGTGTGAGATGAAACCGGAGTACCCCGAGGAAACCCACGCAGGCACAGGGGTACATGCAAACTCCAGGCAGGTAGCGCCATGGTTGGGATTGGATTGTTGGCCATATTTCAGCTTTAAGCTGGCCACAACCATCTTTTTTACGAATGCAGCAACATAGACAGTGCTACCATAAATGAATACAGAACATAAAGACAAATCCTGGACTTTCCAGCATTTCACAGATAAAGTACCGATTTGACAAGTAGTAGGTTTTGGGGGAAATTTATCAAAACTGGAGCAGCTGTGCATGGCAACCAACCAGCTTCTATAATCAGTTTGTTCAGTTAAGTTTTGAAAAATAAAAGGCGGTGATGGTTGCCATGCAAAGCTGCTCCACATTCTGGCTGCTCCCGGTTTGATAAATTCTCCCCCTTGTGTCCAGTTGCACAAAACAAAAGCTTTATACTCGCAGAGCTACCATCATATATCCCCTCTACATGCCAGCACAGTTTGGTGCTTCCCAAGAATTGAGAAATGCAGTGAAGACACCATGAAGACAGTTCTCTAAACCAGTGGTTTTCAACCTCAGTGCTCAAGTACCCCCAACGGGCCATGTTTTCAGGTTTTCCTTTACTTTTGCACAGCTGCTTTAAATCAATATAAATGACATGGTATTGATAAGAGCTCTTTTATCTAAGAGCCCTTTCACACCGAGCCGCCCATAGCGTCGGCGGTAAAACGCCGCTATGTTTAGCGGCGTTTTACCGTCGGATTAGCGGCGCATTTCGGCCGCTAGCGGGGCACTTTTACCCCCCGCTAGCGGCCGAGAAAGGGTTAAAACCGCCCGCAATGCGCCGCAATAGTGGCGTTTTGCCGGCGGTATCCCAGTGCTGCCCCATTGATTTCAATGCTGCAGCTGTTTGAGGGCGGATTGCAGGCGCTATTTTTAACGCAATAGCGCCTGCAAAACGCCCTCGGTGTGAAAGGGGTCTAAGGGAAGTTTCCAAAACACGGCCCGTTGGGGGTACTTGAGGACTGAGGTTGAGAACCACTGCTCTAAACAGTACAAACTGTTCTCTGAACAGGATATTACCACCAGTAGCTTAATTAGGCCCACAAAATTCAAGGCCTGGATTGGACCGGCCATGGGAAAGGCTGAACTTTGCTCTCTCCTTTACTTCTAGGCTTAAAAATTGCAGTTTTACAGAAAACCCAGCAGTACAAACACCCTTCTAAGGCTAAACTGGCTTTTCCTGGAGTTTTACTACACATACGTGTGAAATATGCGTCCTGGTGTTTCTCTCACAAAGGGTAACTGTACTTTAAAAACACACTAGATTTGCTATTATATCCAGAGATACTCAGCAACTCCACAAATATAATCTATACACTTGGATCCTCAGCTCCAACCTCAACCAGGGCACTCCCTGCATAGAGTTTGCATGTTTTCCCTGTGCTCGTGTGGGTTTCCTTCCGGGTACTCTGGTTTCCTCCCACACTCCAAAAACATAATAGTAAGTTATTTGGCCCTGTTTAAATTAGCCATAGAGTGTGTGTGTGTGTGTGTGAGATAAGGAACTGATGTGAATGTACATTATGTAAAGTCCTGCAAAAATTGTTGGAGGACAGTGTCAGTAGGCCAGTGGATTAGCGTGAGGAAAGTGTCAGTAGGCCAGTGGATGGCATGTGGACGGTGTCAGTAGGGCAGTGGATGGCATCAGGACAGTGTCAGTAGGCCAGTGGATGGCATGTGGACGGTGTCAGTAGGGCAGTGGATGGCATCAGGACAGTGTCAGTAGGCCAGTGGATGGCATGAGGACAGTGTCAGTAAGGCAGTGGATGGCGTGAGGACAGTGTCAGTAGGCCAGTGGATGGCGTGAGGACAGTGTCAGTAAGGCAGTGGATGGCATGAGGACAGTGTCAGTAGGGCAGTGGATGGCGTGAGGACAGTGTCAGTAGGCCAGTGGATGGCATGTGGACGGTGTCAGTAGGGCAGTGGATGGCATGAGGATAGTGTCAGTAGGCCAGTGGATGGCGTGAGGACAGTGTCAGTAGGGCAGTGGATGGCATGAGGACAGTGTCAGTAGGGCAGTGGATGGTGTGAGGACAGTGTCAGTAGGGTAAATGGCGTGAGGACAATGTCAGTAGGGCAGTGGATGGCATGAGGACAGTGTCAGTAGGCCAGTGGATGGCGTGAGGACAGTGTCAGTAGGCCAGTGGATGGCGTGAGGACAGTGTCAGTAGGGCAGTGGATGGCGTGAGGACAGTGTCAGTAGGGCAGTGGATGGCGTGAGGACAGTGTCAGTAGGCCAGTGGATGGCGTGAGGACAGTGTCAGTAGGCCAGTGGATGGCGTGAGGACAGTGTCAGTAGGGCAGTGGATGGCGTGAGGACAGTGTCAGTAGGCCAGTGGATGGCGTGAGGACAGTGTCAGTAGGCCAGTGGAGTGTGAGGACAGTGTCAGTAGGGCAGTGGATGGCATGTGGGCGGTGTCAGTAGGGCAGTGGATAGCATGGGGACTGTCAGTAGGCCAGTGGATAGCATCAGGACAGTGTCAGTAGGGCAGTGGATGGCGTGAGGACAGTGTCAGTAGGCCAGTGGATGGCGTGAGGATAGTGTCAGCAGGGCAGTGGTCGGCATGTGGACGGTGTCCGTAGGGCACAGGACAGTGTCTGTCATTTTTTTATAGCATTTTTTTTTTAAAATAATTTTTAACAACCCTGTTTGAGGGCTTTGGTGAAATATCAGGGGTCTAAACAGACCCCTGATGTCTCACTTTTGAGACATAGATTCCCCAGTCCCTTTCTCTGTATCCTTAGCTTAATTGGACAGTGAATGAATGAGAAGTGCTCTGTGCTGAGCGGCTTCCTATTCATTCACAAGCACAGTTTACTATGTTTCCGTTATGAATGAACACTGTGATCAGTACTGATCACTCAATGTGTTCATTCAGAAAAGGAAGGGACCAGTAAATGACATTTACTAGCCCCTTACCCATTTTTTCATCCGCAAACATCGCCCGCAACAGCTGGTGCAAGTGGAAAGAAGCGGATCCAGCAGCACTGCGGTGGGGGGAGAGGCAGCAGAAAGAAGAGGAAACAGGACAGGAGGGGCAGCATTGGTGCAATGGTGAACCCACCCATGATCCAGGGGGCCTGTGTGGCCTCCCTGTCCCACCTGCACAGAAGGGGCAGCAATTACTAGAACTGATCTCCCGTACTTTCCTCTTGCAGCAGCTGAATGCCAGCAGAAAGGGGGAGAAGGAGAAGTTGGCTTTCAACTGCTGCAGGAGAAAAAAAAACAAAAAACGATCAATTCTAGTAATTGCAGCCCACCGCCCCTCCTGTCCAAGTGTGACAGGGAGGCCGCACAAGCTTGCGACCCCTCAAGTTATGCCCATGCCCCTTGGCCACTGCAGCTGAAGGAGGGAGGTTGGGTGGTGGTAAAAACAGAAAAACAGGACCCAACTATGGGGTTTTAACTCCCCCTCCCCCCCATTCTGCAATTGTGCCCTTACTGCCCTGAGCCCCCCTACAATGGTAACCCAGTTTTAAACATCATTATGCCCAGTTCAGTCTGACCTAAAGAAGTAGAATAGTAGACTACAGCACAGAGAACTTCTCCCTCTCTTGCAGCCGATGCAGGCACCGCTCTGCATAATACTAGCAGGGATGCGGCCGATTGCAGTTGATATCACTCCGCCTCATCCTGCAGATAGAACTACAGAGGAGGTATCTGTGGGCGCTTGCTCCTACCAAGGCCACCGACACCCTCTGAAACTGGCGCCGGCTCAGGTGCCAAAAAAAAAAAATAGTAGTACCACTGCTCATATTGGGCTGTAATGCTCTTGACGCCATGGGGATGGAGTGCCGGCAAGCCATAGGTCCGATCCACAAGTCGCCTGTCCGCAATCGACTGGTGGTTCATGATCAACGGGTTGCCGACCCCGATCTACTTCATACAGATGTCTTCACTGCTAGGAGTCAAAACCTGATCACTAACTGAAGCACAACAGACCTCTAAAAAGCAGGCAGCCTCTGAACATGTTTAGCTACGGTGCAGTTCGCACAGTTCCAGATTAGCAAGGCAGAGATTTCTTTGTACATTATGTGCATAACTGGAAATCTGGAATGACAAGGATTGGAGGAATGGAAAAGGATTATCTAATTAGCTAGATTGGTCAGGCAACGCACTGACACCTTTGCAGCCATTGTGCTATGTGCTGGGTGTTCAGTGTGCTCCTGTACCTTTAAGAAGGGGTGGGCTCCCTTCAGTCCATCTGCCCTCCATCTATCCATCAGAATGCATATGAGTAACTCCACAAGGGGACGCACAAGTTAGTGATAGGACTACAGATACCAGGGTGCCTTGGCGGGGGCCTGTAGCTTAAGCATGTATTTGCAAATGTGTGCAGACTGAACCCCTATTTTTAACGCATATTGTTAGGTTAATTTGGTTGTCCACGGGCTGGTTGGTAAGTGAGCTTGGAAATTTACTTGGATTTATCCTTGGCTTTTTTTCTAATAAACGTATGCAGCTGCAGCTTGTTTTAAGCATTTTGTGGTCTGTTTTACAGGCATGTAACATGGAAATAATCACTCACAGCTCCTGGTAATGAAGACATTGAGGGCCAACCTTCTGACCATGTTTAGTCACCCATTTAGTCACAGTCCACAGACCCCTACAAAATCATTATACAATTCAGGGATTTTTCTCCCCACCAGCTCCTGTCAGTACGGGAATTTGGCGCAGTTGTGCGCAAGCTCCGCCCATACAGACATGTCATTCATTTACAGGAATCAGAGAATTAAAAATCTACAATTAACCTCTGACGCGTAGTTCTCAATGGAGCACAAGTACGATAACATCACCTCACTTGTAGTTGTAGTCCATTGATATGTGCTCCTCTAGCTCCATAACTGAAAGTCCATACCTCGGTACGGACCTATAGCTTGAGGAATACCCTGCAGGAGCCAAAGCAGTGCATGTGTGATCCACTGATCGCAGTTGCAATGCTTTGCAGGCTCCAATTTTTAAAAAAAGTTACACTTTTTTTTCTGAAAACAATACGGGTGCATTTTTTCAAGGAAGCCTTCAAATACACAGCGCAAAGTCAGTTTATCTGCCCAGGGCTTCGGATTTTAACCCAGTCATCGCCTTAATTTACTTGTTCAACCTAATCTCTTTTGTAGGCACTCTGATGGTCTGGATATTTTTTTGTTTACCTACATGAGAGATTACGAAACATAAAAACTTTGTTTTTTCACGTATCCAAGTATTTACGAAGATGTTTCTCACAGCAACCAGTCAGATTCAATGCCAGCTTGAAAGGTTTAATGAGAGAGAGAGAGAGAGAGAGAGAGAGAGAGAAGAGAGAGAGAGAGAGAGAGAGAGAGAGAGAGAGAGAGAGAGAGGCTACACAGTACAGATTCAAAAAGCAGATCCAAACACCCCATATGTGTCTCTGGAATCTGGCTGTGATGCTAGGTAAAGCTGCACACACTTTACAGAAAGAGTATGCAGGAAAAAAAAATTACCCATGAGCAGGATCCAAGGCTATGGCTCTTGGCTGATCCAGATCTTGCCAAAAGAGGACTTTTCTATATGTGCCATTGAGGTTAGCAACCTCTATCCGGTTGGTTTCAGAGTCCGTCCAATAAAGTTTCTTGCCAATCCAGTCGCAAGCCAGACCATCTGGGGACACCAAGCCAGAGATGATAACATGTTGCAAGCTCTTGCTCTGATTATATGAGATTCCCTTTATCGACTCTTCACTGACATCTGTCCAATAAACGAGGCCTTGAGAGTAAAAAAAGTCCACAGCAGCTGCGTCTTCCAAGCCACTTGCCACTACTGTGGAATCCAATTTTGTGCCCCCGGCATCCACTAATCTGACATCTCGACGGTTAGCAAACAACAATAATGGAGATGCTGAAAAGATAAAGAACAAAAACATCAGATTTGTTAGCCATTAAATTAAAGGCTGCTCTAAATCCAATCACTAAAATCATCTATAAACATTAACAAGTTAATGTAATTTCAAAAGCTTTTTCAACTTTTATAAAAATGCAGCTTTTTTTATAATAATATACGATGATCCTGCCATGACAGTAATGTTTAGAAACTACCCGCTGGGGTGACAACAGTCTTCCATTGTTTGCCTTTGTTTCCTCATGCTACATGTTCCCCTGGTGGGGACTACAAGCAGCAGTGCTATTTACTAAAGGCAAATCCACTTTGCAAGTGCACTTGTAAGTGCAGTCGCTGTAGATCTGAGGGGGACATGCAAGGAAAATAAAAAACAACATTTTTTCTTGCACATGATTGGATGATAAAATCAGCAGAGCTTCCCCTAATTTCAGAGCTTCCCCTCGGATCTACAGCGACTGCACTTACAAGTGCACTTGCAGTGCAGAGTGGATTTGCCTTAGTAAATAAACCCCATGGTGTATGTAACTAAGCAAAGAAGCAAGTGGACAGGTGAAAAGGAAGATGGATCTTTTTTTTTAATGTGAGCGCTTAGAAAACAAATATAGAACTTTTATTCTAGGAGACAAAGACAATGGCATCATGAATGCATTCTTAGAATTATTAGATTGAATTATCCTCTCCGATACCTTAAAAGATCATCAGGGCACACCAAAACATACATAAATAATCTCAAGGTATAGGATTTTTAATGATTTCATCTAATTAGGGATATCCAAACAAGGATGCCACAGCACCACTTCAAAGCCTGCCAAGGCAAACAGCAAATGAAGCACATGACTTCTCGATGATTGCTATTGTTTACATAATCTGGAAGGTGTCAGGCTCCATCGGTATATAACCACGGAGGGTTCACCTCGGGATTCAAACATTTTTACATGAAAGAGCCAGGCACAAAACAAAAATTCACAAACAAGTGTCAGGCAAATGAAAATGTAAAAGAAGCAAGGCCTTGGCTGTTATCCCAAACAAGCATGTGAAAAGGACTGAGAATTAGACATCTGTAGGAAAAAAATGTTTTCAAGCATCATATGGAAGCCAGAGTATGAACGCAGGACAGAACATTGCAATACTGACATATGGAGAAGAGTCCAAAAACAACGGACAATAGACATGCAAAGGGGAACATGTTCAGCCCAGACAAGAAGGATAAAGACGGAAACAACACACAGCATTTCTAAGCTACAACAAAACGATTTCAGTGCAGCCAAACTCGATTTTCCTGAGATCAGCCTCTTACAGCTGTTACTTTTTACAATGTGTCAGTCATGCTCAGCCTATCCTGTAACAGCAAGAAAAGACATACAGCTTTTATAGGAATACATAGAACAAGTTTGTATTGTTTGGTTAAGATAAGCCTCACTGCTATACAATTGTATCTTTTTGTTTTCTCCTTGAAAAAAGCATCTCAAAGGATTTGTATCTGTCCATCCAGTCCTGTGATTTACACAGCTTTGCACAAAACAGCACAGCCCTGGCTGACAGCACATGATGTTTAGATTTTTCCCTGTACAGAGAGGCAGAACTTCACCTTTGTCTGTAAGGACACCAACCAACCCCTTCCCTGATTTTTTTTTCCACCATACACTTATTTTTCCCCTTTGTTGACATCACACAACCTTCTTCACACATCCTTCCTGGACTGAATGATGCTTATCTGACAATGGGGGTTATTTACTAAAGGCAAATCTACTTTGCACTACAAGTGCAAACTACAAGTGCAAAGTGCACTTGAAATTGCACTGAAAATGCACTTGGAAGTGCAGTCGCTGTAGATCCGAGGGAGACATGCAAGGAAATTAAAAAACAGCATTTTATCTTGCACATGATTGGATGATAAAATCAGCAGAGCTTCCCCTCATTTCAGATCTTCCCCTCAGATCTACAGCGACTGCACTTCCAAGTGCACTTTCAGTGCAATTTCAAATGCACTTTATACGTGTAGTTTGCACTTGTAGTGCAAAATGCATTTGCCTTTCGTAAATAACCCCCATTGTGTGATGGCTGATCAGGAGTATTGTCAGCCCAGACTGCGTCACAACGTACCCCTGGGAGGAAGCTGTCCACAACATGCTGGGCTTGCAGCAAATAGGTTGTATTATAAAAACTGTTGCTCAACCTGGCGGGGGACAGACAGCACTGAACAGAAGAAGAAGGTGGGGACAACGCTTAAGTGTGGAGAGGATATAGAATATATAGACCTTGACCCCCCCCAAACACTTATGGCTGGACAGTGAACGAAGACGCAGCAGAAGAATGAGCTCATCTCTCTGCTCTTTCCCCCTATCAGAATGTTCAACGTTTCAAAACAGGCAACTGGCTCCTTGTTCCAATTTAAAACCTCTCCAAGCCTGATATCTGTTGTAGAGGCTGCAAAAGGCTGTAACCAAGTCTGATTTAGGTAGATTCCTTGCATTTAATACATTTAATAATTTAATGATATATAAAGGATTAGAGCCGTATTAAAGTACAGTAAAACCTTGGATTGTGAGCATAATTCATTCCAGAAACATGCTTGTAATCCGAAGCACTTGTATATCAAAGTGAATTTCCCCATAAGAAATCATGGAACTAAAATGATTTGTTCCACAACCATTTATTCATTGGTCCTTCAGTTTATTGTCCAAATAAAAAGATTATAGCAATGTGACCAGGTTGTGTAACCATAAAATGTCCATTTACAAATGGCAGCCTCCATAAGGGGATTAGAAGCTAAATCCAGCAGGAGCTACAGAGTATAAAAGAGAAGGGAGTGTAGCAATATGTTTCTAAATGTTGTACCTTCATTAAATGTAACCATATTGCTACACTTAGAGGCGCCTCTCTTCTCTTTTATACTCAGTTGTGACTTGATGCTACTTGTATATCAAGATATCACTTGTATATCAAGTCAAATTAATTTAAAACTTTTGCTTGTCTTGCAAAATGCTCTCAAACCAAGTTACTCTCAAACCAAGGTTTTACAGTATATCTAGACCTTTTTATTTATTTATTTTTTAACTTTGGATAGAATGGGAAAGGGTTAGGCCTCATGCACACTGGACTGCAGCTCAGCTTTAAGGAACTTATATTTTTACTACAAATACTTTGAAATTGAAAGTTATAAGTAGCACATGCAGCTCCTGAGAGGAATGTCCTGGCTCTCACTCCATCATATCCCTAAGACAGCATTATCCACACCCTTACATAGGTTCTTCCATTGCTACCTTTCATATGGTCCATACTGCCACCTTCCTTTCCTCTACCTCTAGACCCTTATGCCGCGTACACACGGTCGGACTTTTCGTCTACAAAAGTCCAACGGACGCTGACGGACTAAAGCTGGCTGGTAATCCGATCGTGTGTGGGCTTCTCCGGACTTTCAACATACTTTTTTAGCCTCAAATCCGACGTACTTTAGATTTGAAACATGCTTCAAATCTTTACTTCGTAACTACGACGGACCCCGAAATCCGCTCGTCTGTGTGCTAGTCCGACGGACAAAAAGCCACGCTAGGGCACCTATTGGCTACTGGCTATGAACTTCCTTATTTTAGTCCGGTGTACGTCATCACGTAAGAATTCGACGGACTTTTGTGTGATCGTGTGTAGGCAAGTCTGTTCGTTAGAAAGTCCGCCGCAAGTCCGTCGAAAGTCCGCCGAAAGTCTGTCGGAAGTCTGTCGGACAGGCTGTCTGACTTTTGTAGACGAAAAGTCCGACCGTGTGTACGCGGCATTAGGCTCGGTTCACACTGCAGCGATGGGGGGAACACTGCGAATACCGCATTGCATGTCTCCTCTCACACTGCCCTATGCGAACTGCTGGGAGTGTCAATTGAAAGTTAATGACACCCCCAAATCAGTTTGCATATCGCAGTGCGAACTGCAAATTCGTACAGGCTGCGGACCAAAAAAAGGGTCATGTGCGAGTCTGATCCGAATGCGATGCAAATTCAGTCATATTATCTGTACGGCTGAAATCACTTTGCACAGACATCGCATGTGATTTGCACTGCAGTGCACCAGTGGGAACTGGCCCTTAAAGTGGAAGTAAACTCTATCGTTTTTGAGCCAAGGAAGCTGCCATCTTGGCCTCTAATATTCAACTGCCATGGTTCTGCACCTGTGATCAGTCATGACACCAACCATTGGATGGTTTGACAGTTTGTTTGAGAGCACAACCAATGTGACAGTTACATTCCCGGCACCTGCCAAAAATGTAATGCCGCGTACACACGGTCGGACTTTTCGTCTACAAAAGTCCGACGGACAATCCGATCGTGTGTGCGCTTCCCCCGACTTTCAGCGGACTTTTCCAGCTGCAAATCTGACGGACTTTAGATTTGAAACATGCTTCAAATCTTTACGTTGTAACTCCGCCGGACCCAGAAATCCGCTCGTCTCTATGCTAGTCCGATGGACAAAAACCCACACTAGGGCAGCTATTGGCTACTGGCTATCAACTTCCTTATTTTAGTCCGGTGTACGTCATCATGTACGAATCCGTCGGACTTTTGTGTAATCGTATGTAGGCAAGTCCGTTCGTTAGTCGTCCGCCGCAAGTCCGCCAAAAGTCCGTCGAAAGTCTGTCGGACTTTTGTAGCCGAAAAGTCCGACCGTGTGTACGCGGCATAACTGTTTTTTAAAACTGTTAAATCAAAGGGTTTACTTACGCTTTAACCCCAATTTGTATGAATTCCACTTTTGTACTAGGTGTTTGACCCCATAAGGACGTACTAGATATGCATTTTTTCAGATGGGGTCAATTTCTTAACTATGAGGCCATAACCTCTCTCTCTATATCACATAACTTTCCATATTGGACTTCTCTACCTAGCTGTCCCAAATGCTGTCACAATTTGGGCCAGAGTGCTTACTCCCTTCGAGTCATTGTGCATTTAAAATTCTCCTCAACAACACTTGATTTCAATACTATACTCATGCTTATTTTGAGATCCCTCTTCCACCACCAGCTCATCATGCTTGGCTTGGGAGAGAGATCTAGAAATTAAGCTGTCAGAAGAGAACTGGTTTTCGCAATTCACAAAAACGGATACAAGATTCAGACACAATGACACACAACCCTGACACAACCCTGACCCAGCTTCTTAAATTCTCCCCCAAAGTCCCCAACCTATGCTGAAGATGTAAGCGGGAAGAAGGTACAATGTTACCTGCACAAAGATTCAAACTTCCTCGTAGGAGGTACACAAGATTGTTGCCCTTGCCACTACCTTTTCACTGGATTACTCCCCAGTGCAATACCTATTCTAACACACATCTCTATCCAAACAGACCTATTTTAAAGCCTTGGCCATGTTTAGAGTAAATTTTGCTAGATTATGTATCCGCATACAATGTCTAAATTTACTACTACGTGGTACTGCTGGTTCCGATGCCTAAACGCAGTTACTGCTAAAAGTTCTCTATGTGTAATCTTAAATTAACTCTTCACTTAATTGCCATTCCTATGTTCGAAACCCCCTTTTTTACAAAGAGTAGGTGCTGTTTTCTTTTATCTGTTCTTATGCTGCCCTTTGTGCCCTTGCTTACCCCCTTTTTCAGAATTTAACCACTTGCTTACTGGGCACCTAAACCCCCCTCTTGCCCAGACCAATTTTCAGCTTTTAGCGCTGTCACTCTTTGAACGACAATTGCGCGGTCATACAACACTGTACCCAAATGAAATTTTTATCATTTTTTTCCAACAAATAGAGCTTTCTTTTGGTGGTATTTGATCACCTCTGGGTTTTTTATTTTTTGTTAAAAAAAATTTAAAAATACCAATTTAAAAAAAAAAATACAAAACCGTTTTATATTTTGTTAATAAATTTTGCAAACAGGTAATTTATCTCCTTCATTGATATACGCTGATGAGGCTACACTGATGGGCATTGATAGGCTACACTGATGGGCATTGATAGGCTGCACTGATGGGCACTGATAAGGCGGCACTGATGGGCACTAACAAGCGGCACTGGTGGGCACTGATGAGGTGGCATTGGTGGGCACTGATGGGTGGCACTGAAGGGCATTGATAGGTGGCACTGAAGGGCACTAATAGGTGGCACTGATAGCTGGCATTGATGGGTGGCAGTGATGGGCACTGATCGGCACTGGTAGGTGACACTGGTAGGCAGCACTGCTAGGTGGCACCACTGGTGGGCATTGATAGGTGGCACTTGTAGGCACGGATTGCTGGCACTTTCTACTGTGGGCACTGATTGGGGGCACTGTGGGCACCTATTTGTGGCACTGGAAGGGTGCACTTGCAGGCGGTACTTGTGAGCACATATGAGGCAGCTTCGCCTCTTCCTCTTCAGGAAGATGTCCCTTCAAACAGAAGCCGGCAATCGGCTTTTTTTCTTCTCATGCTTTCAGCATGAGAAAAAAAAAAAAAACGATTACCGATCCTCTGTTTACATTATGTGATCAGCTGTCATTGGCTGACAGCTGATCACGTGGTAAGGGGCCGGTATTGGTCTCATTGACTCGGGTGATAACAGCGCGCGCCGCAGGCCCCCTTCAGGGGGGCGTGGCCAGCCTTGAAAGGGGAGGACGTCAATAGACGGCCTCCCGGCAAAGCAGTACCGCGCTGTAGATGTCATTCGGCTATAACACGGATCTGAACAGGTTTAATATGCTCCGTGTTTTACTCTGAGGCTCTAGGTAACCTACAACTGAGGATGTACCTGATATATCTAGAAAAATGTATTGTTCTTACACATTTGTGATGTGCAATGTGATTGCCTTTTTCATGTCAAGTTACCTACTTCCTGGAATGCTATTTAATTTATGCCATCTCTGTATGTCACTTTATCCTTTTCAATAAAAAATTAATGAAACAAAAAAAAATATAGAGCACATGCTTAAAAATGTTAGCTTTTACTAAGGTGTTATGTACATGGAGGGTTTAAGGCTTAAGAATGCTCCAGTGTAAAATCCAGGCATTTTTCCTCCACCCAGGGATCTACAGGTGCTGCATACAGCTGGTAATAGTGAATGGTGGTACACGGCCGTACTATACACCAACGCCTTTGTGCATCGGGACGAACACACTTGAATGTATATACAACATATTCCCTGAACGCAAAAATTCTGGAAACTTATGGGAACAGCTTATACAAAGCAATGAAAGGCGTTTACATGCCTACAGAGACAGATGAACATTTGATTTCCTGTCGCATCATGGCAGCATACACTTTGGGTTGTGACTCCACCCCCACAACCTGATAGGACTACATAGCTATAAATTGTAGAGATGGCCCTCGCCCAGTATTCTCTTTTTTTTCCTCACCTGAAGGACTGAACATATCAGAAGCACCCCCTTACCGAATTCGCCCCAGCCAGGTTCTAGCCTCTCCTGGGTGGAAGTCCTTACCTGTACAGCCTCTAAACGAGCTAGATGGAAGGAACCCCGCTCTGGTGATCTCGGGGGTATGTTGCGGCTTCAGTATAAGCCTTAAACAGGCTTAGTTGTTGTGCAGCGGTCTCCATAAACACCTTCTTTCATTTTTTGTTTCACCTCTCCTTTGCTGGGCTCTGTGGTCCCTCTGTGTCTCCCTACAGGCTTCCCGAGCGTCTCGGCGCTTCCGCGCATGCGGAGTACGCACCCTCAGGGCGTCCTTTCGATTTTGCCAGTTTCCAAGATGGCGCCGGGCGCCTCGCGCCGTTACTGCGCATGCGCGAGCGGGTCGTGACCTCGGCGGCCATGGCGGCAATTTTAAAAAGCCCTGTGTGTCATTTTCAGCTCTCCTTGCTTCCTGGAAGACTTCTGACTGCTGTATTTCGTTTTGCTGCATCCCTAAAGTATCCCTCCTCTGGGTAAGTGTCTATTACTTATGCACTGTCTTTTTTGGGCCCTGTTTGCATGCTCTTACCTTCCTGTACCCTTCTCAGGTGCTCACCTTCCTCTCCTATGGAGGCCGCTGCCCCAGTAGATCACCACCAGCCTAATAGGTAAGGGGGGGGGGATCCCAGTGGTAAGTAGAGAAGATTGAAAAAGAGAGCAGGACCGTACTAATGCTGCCTAATTGGTCAGCCCTGTCAGGTCCGCAAGATCATCCAAGTCAGGACGAAGAGAGTCTTCGCACAGGAGAAGCCGCTCCGGCCATAGTCGCAGCCGCTCACGCGGAAGAAGTCGCTCAGGCCACAAGGGGAGTCGTAGACGGAGTCGATCCCACTCAAGACGTAGCCGTTCCTACCACAGAAGATCCCCTACACGAAGACACCAATCTTCTGCGCACCCTTCCCGCCCAGCCGGGAATGCTTGCTGGGTATGCGGGGCCACGGCCCTCCCAGACAAACTGGCCTGTCGCAAGTGCATGGATGAAGCTACCAGGGAGAAGGAGCCGGATTCCATAGAACCCACTGGAGTCTCTACTCCCCAAGTCTCAACTGATGTAGAGTTTACGGCCTATAGCGCCTCACCTACCAATCCCAGTACATCAAGAGAGCAAGAACTCCCGTCGGATGATGAGGAGCTGGAAGCATCAGCTGGCTTTGATTTTGCGCTCATAGAACCGTTCGTCAGATCGGTTAAGGAAGCAATAAACTGGGAGGAGCCTGAGGAGATACAGCCAAAACAGAGGAAGTATTTCCCAAACCTCAAAAAAGTGCCGGAGGCTTTCCCATTCATCGATGAGTTAGATGAACTGATTAAGGAGGAGTGGCAGAATCCAGAAAAGAAATTCAGTCTGTCCAACAGGCTCACCAAATTGTACCCACTCAAGGAACCCAAAGTATCCCCTTTGGTTTCTCCTCCAGTAGTGGATGCATCTTTGATGCGTCTAGCTAGGCACGTGACGCTACCCATTGAAGATGCAGTGACGTTCAGAGACGTGCTTGACAGGAAGGTGGATACAGACCTTAAGAGAGCTTACCTGTTCGCAGGAGGTGCCTGCAGACCAGCGGTGGCATTAGCAGCGGTTGGAAAAGCTATCTCCAGCTGGTCCTCAGCTACAGCGAGACTCGTCACTGAGGGCGCTGATCAGGAGCAGATCACTAAGGCCTTACAAGAACTTAGCCTTGCGGGAGACTTCGTGGCGGAAGCCTCCGTAGATACCATAAGATCCACATCAAGGTCCATGTTAGCTACCGTAATGGCCAGAAGGGCGCTATGGCTTAAACCTTGGTCAGCTGACCCTGCCTCGAAATCTAACTGGTGCAGGATTCCGTATGACGGGGTGAACCTCTTCGGGACAAAGCTGGATACTGCAATCTCTAAAGTGACAGGCGGGAAGTCGGGTCTCATACCATCGGACAGAAGGCCGAAACAACAAAGGCCACCTCCCTTTAAACGTAATCTTCCGGAGAGGTACAGGGATGCAAAATCCTATAGACCCGGGAAGGAATACAGAAGGAGCTGGAAGAACCCCCAGACGTCCTTCCTCAAATTCCAGAAGCCCAAGACCCCTGCCTCCAATGACCAGAAGTCCTTTTGAAAGTTCGCCCGTCCAACCAGCGGTAGTGGGTGCCAGACTCACAAGGTTCAAGCTGGTCTGGGCGGGAATGATAAAAGACCCATGGACGGTGTCCACTATTCATTTCGGACACAGGTGGGCATTCAGAGGTCGTCCTCCAAGGGACCAATTCTGCTCAACCAGACTTCCTCCTTCTCAAGAAAAAAGACTATCCCTAGTCCAGTATATACAGGAGCTGCTCCAAAAACAAGCAATAGTGGAGGTACCGCTATCTCAGAGAGGCAAGGGTTTCTATTCCCCACTTTTCTTAGTGAAAAAGAAATCAGGGGACTTTCGTCCAGTCTTGGATCTAAAAAATCTCAACCAGTCGATACAGATAGAAACATTCAAGATGGAAAGTCTTCAATCAATCCTCCAAGCAATAAACTTGGGAGATTGGATGCTGTCAATCGACCTCCAGGACGCATATTTACATATCCCTATCCATACCGAGTTCCAAAAGTTTCTCCGGTTTACCCTAAACCATCGGCACTTCCAATTCCGAAGCCTCCCATTCGGGATCTCTACCGCACCCAGGACGTTTACAAAGGTCCTATTACCTGTAATAGCCCACCTGAGAGAAAAGGGGCTGAGGGTCCACCACTACCTGGACGACATCCTGCTTCTCTCAGACGGCCAGGACTCTCTCGTCCATCACCGGGAAATTCTGGTCTCCACGTTACAGTCCCTAGGGTGGCTGATAAATTGGAAGAAGAGCAACATCCATCCCACACAGAGAATGGTCTTTCTGGGGGCCGAACTGGACACGAGGGAGAACACAGTGAAACTACCGGGGGAAAAAATCCCTCCTCTAATTCAAAAGGTAAAAAGGGCAATCTCTGCTACAATGCTCCCGGCCAGGACATGTCTCAGTATCCTGGGCTCCCTAGCTTCTACCATTCCCATGGTCCAATGGGCACAATGGAATTCGAGGTCTCTCCAGATCTCCTTCCTGCGTCAGTGGAAGGGCACATCAATGTCCCAACCAATCTTCATCTCCCAGGAGGTAAAGCAATCATTGATGTGGTGGGTACGACCTCACAACTTGGGAAGATGCAGGCATATAATCACTCCCTATCAAGAAACCGTGACCTCAGATGCCAGTCTACAGGGATGGGGAGCTCACTATCAGGACCTTGCGGCTCAGGGTCGTTGGCCTTTCAGGGCACAGGATACAGTGTCGAACATTCTGGAGATGAGAGCAGCGTTCCAGGCTCTCCTGGCCTTCAGTTTTCACTTGAGGGGGAAGCACGTTCTCCTAAGGATGGACAACAAGGTGGCTGTTGCCTACGTCAACAGGCAGGGGGGCACCAGAAGCAGGTCCATGTTGCAGGAGGTTCGTCCTGTTCTGGAATGGGCACAGCTGAATCTACTGGACCTAAGGGCGGTTTATGTTCCGGGAGTCCAGAACACCTTAGCCGACTCGCTGAGCAGAAATTTCCCCTCCAACAACGAATGGTCTCTGAGTCCACAAGCCTATGCTCTCATATCTCGAACCTGGGGCTCCCCAGAGATAGACCTAGCAGCAACTCCGGAGAACACAAAGTGCCAGAGATTCCTATCAAGGATACCGTTTCCTTCGGCAGAGGGGACGGACTGCCTCCAACACCCCTGGAACTTTCACCTGGGGTACATTTTCCCCCCGACGCCTCTCATAGCGAGATTCCTCCTGAGGCTCAAGAAGTCAACAGCATTGGTGGTAGCAGTGATCCCTTTCTGGCCGAGGAGGCCATGGTTTACTACCCTCATGCAGCTGAACACGGCAGAGCCTCTGCCTCTCCCATTGACGTCAGACCTACTCTCCCAGGGGCATCTTCTTCACCCGGACCCGGGGAAGCTACACTTGATGGCCTGGAGACTGAAAGGGCTAGGTACCTAGAACAAGGCTGTTCCCAGAAGGTGGTGGATACCTTACTCCAGGCCAGGAAGTCTACTACCAACATCACGTACAGAAGAGTTTGGGAAAAATTTGTCTCCTTCTCCCAACAGCAAGGTTGGGACTCGTCCTCCCCGTCGGTGTCTCAGATCTTGGAATTCCTTCAATTAGGCCTAGAAAAAGGCCTTAGGTCAAGCACCCTGAAGGTCCAGGTATCGGCCCTGTCCGCCTTGACAGGAGTTAAATGGGCGCAAGAGCCTCTGGTGATTCAGTTTCAGAGGGCCTGTCTAAAGCTGAGGCCCCCCAGGAAACCGTCATTCCCGGTCTGGGATCTCTCAATTGTTCTGGAGGCACTATCCAAGGAACCTTTTTTTCCAACGCAGAGCATATCCCTCTGGGATCTAACGCTGAAAGTTTCTTTTTTGATAGCCATAACATCGGCGAAGCGAGTGTCAGAGATGCAAGCTCTAATGGTTAACGAACCATATTTGGTTGTTCTTCCAGACAGGCTAGTCCTAAGACCTTCGGATCGATTCATCCCCAAGGTATCCTCATCTTTCCATTTTAACCAGGAGATTAATCTTCCAGAACTCAGCACGGATCAGGGAGATCCTCATCCACTAGATGTTAAAGGTACCGTCATGGAGTACCTCTCGGCAACAAAATCCATCAGAAAGTCGGAGAGCCTCCTAATTATCCCACATGGTTTCAGGAGAGGTCAAGCGGCATCCTCACGCACCATTGCTTCATGGCTAGTAAAGACCATCAAGAGATCTTACTCACTGAGTAACCATCAAGTACCTGAGGGCTTAAGGGCACACTCCACCAGGGCAGTGGCAACCTCCTGGGCGGCATATTGTAGAGTCTCGGCGGAGACGATTTGCAGAGCGGCTACCTGGTCCTCCAGGAACACCTTCATGTCTCATTACAAGGTGGATTCCGCCTGCTTATCCACGGTGGATTTCGGAAGATCCGTTATCCAGGCCAATTCCTCTATTATTTGATTAATAAACTTAGTTTGAATTTCCCACCCAGTCTTTGCGAGTTACTCCCCAAAGTGTATGCTGCCATGATGCGACAGGAAAACGGAAAATTGTATACTCACCTTTCCGTAATTTTCCTTTCCTGTCGTATCTTCATGGCAGCATACAATCTCCCACCCTTCTAAGGTGATATATATACGGAGAATACTGGGCGAGGGCCATCTCTACAATTTATAGCTATGTAGTCCTATCAGGTTGTGGGGGCGGAGTCACAACCCAAAGTGTATGCTGCCATGAAGATACGACAGGAAAGGAAAATTACAGAAAGGTGAGTATACAATTTTCCGTTTTTATGGCGTACAGCCCTCTGCACCTGTATGAGCCTTCGAAGGCTGCAGAGGTAGAATTGAGAGTCCATTTGATGACAAGGTTAGGTGAAGCCAAGTCAAAATTGAGAGCAAGTAGATCTCAACAACGGTATTCACAGGAGATTTGTAAAGCTGGTGATATTAGTATCAGGCAAACTTAAACATACGGGCCAATTACAAAAGAATAATGTTTAGAAATTAAAAGAAAACATATTTCTCCTAGTGAATCTAAATTTAAGCAAAGTTAGCATTGAAACTTTAACGAGCATCTCCTTGTCAGACAAGTTTTAAAGACAACAGGCTTAGGGACATCGAAAATACATTTTGTTCTAACCACAAAAACAAAACACAAGTAGGCCGCTCAATTGGCACACAAGGCATAGAAATGTGACAATTAGGGAGACATGTTTTACAATACTGAGCTAAAGAAGGTTAGGGAATACATTCTTTCCCTCATCGAATCAAAAAGATGTTAAAGTTCCAAAAAGTCCAACTGTAGCTGAAACTTTTCTGTTTGTCTTAGATTGGGGACAGGACAGAACTTATTAGCGCTCTTCTCTCTTCATGTTCTGCGAGGACCCAGTTTTATGACCATGGCACACTAGAGAGCAGATTTTATGTTACCCATCAATAGAGTCCAGAATGCCACAGTCACCTCCTTACATCAGTGTACCCATTAGGGAGATTTTCTTTCAAATCTGAGAACCTATGGGGATTGATTTACTAAAATGGGAGAGTGTAAAATCTGGTGCAGCTGTGCATGATAGCCCGTTAGCTTCTAACTTCATCTTGTTCAATTAACCCCCTCAATACCAGGCACTTACACCCCCTTCCTGCCCAAGCCAATTTTCAGGTTTCAGCGCTGTGGCTGTTTAAATGACAATTGCGCAGTCATGCTACACTGTACCCAAACATCATTTTTGTCATTTTGTTCCTACAAATAAAGCTTTCTTTTGGTGGTATTTGTTCACCTCTGCATTTTTTATTTTTTTCTAAACAAATAAAAAAAGACCTAAAATTTTGGGGAAAAAAAGTTTTTCTTTTGTTTCTGTTATAAAATTGGGCACTGATAAGGTGGCACTGATGGGCACTGATAGGCGGCACTGATAGGCATTAATAGGCAGCACTGATGGGCACTCATGGGTGGCACTGGTGGGCACTGATAGGGGACACTGATGGGCACTGAAAGGCTGCACTTATGGGTACTTATGGGTGGCACTGATAGGCGGCACTGCTGGGCACTGATACATGGCACTGATAGACGACATTAATAGGCATCACTGATGGCACTGGCACTGGCAGGCATTGAGGATAGCCATTGATTGGCAGCTGCTTGGGCACTGATTGGCATTTCCCTGGTGGTCTAGGGTGGCATACCTGGTGGTCCAAGGTGGTGCCAATCCCTGGTGGTCCTGGCGGCATCCTGGTGGTCCTGGGTGGGCATCCGAGGGGGGCTGCGCTGATAAACAATCAGCTCAGACCCACCCTGTCAGGAGAGCAGTCGATCGGCTCTCCTCTACTCGCATCTGTCAGACGCGAGTGAGGAAAAGCCGATCAACGGCTCTTCCTGTTTACGTTGTGATCAGCCGTGATTGGACACGGCTCATCACACGGTAAAGAGCCTCCGTCAGAGGCTCTTTACCAAGATCGGTGTAGCGGGGTGTCTGACTGACACATTGGGATTGCAGATGAGGCTTCTTTCAGGTGCTTTACAGGCGCTTTTTTTAACGCTAATGTGCCAGAAAAACGCCCCTATTTTTCAATCTTGAGCTTACTGGGCCTTTATCTATCCCCTGCGATCGTACATGGTCTCCCCTGTATCATTCCTAGGCTGGGGCTTATTATTATTTTTTGACATCCATCTTTGTCTCCCTTGTCCTCGGGGAGGCAACCCACCAACAAAACTTTTCCATCCCCTGGTTTTGGACGGATAGAGAGCTGGTTTTTGTGGTGGTCCTACACTATCCCCTGAGGAAGCCATCACTGGCGAAACATGTTGGGATTTAACATCCATATGTGACCATCCTTTCTCTTTCCCTTGTGGGTCACCAGCAACCCAATATATGTACTCTGTAAATGCTCTATCATTGATTTTAACCATTTCTATATCTTCTGTGTATTCTCATCTTTATCCTTTTGTACTAAGAAAAGTTTTTTAATTCATTTGTCATGAAATAATTGTTGGCAGCACTGCTATAATCCCATTCCTCTACATTCTAAATTTCGCCTAGCGGGATGAGGTGCATAACAATATAGAGCCATTCAGATTATATTCTATAATCTACAGCCACTGTGGTTTGTTTTGCATTGTCTCCCTGGTGCTCAACATGCAATTCTCTGTCAGCACCCAATGCTGCCAACACAGCTAAAGAGGCCATGGGCCGTACAGAAAGTGATGCCGAGCTGCATGTGCCTCGTAAGTCGCATGTGTGGAACCAGGGCTTTAAAGTGTTTTGTACAATAAATTATCAATGTAGAAAGGTGACAACCTAGGTGTGTTCAACTGGCTCATTTACAAAGCTAAGGGTTAAGACAGCATGGTGACTAAACTCTTTACAAGAGGATTTTCTCAGTCTTTTCACTTGCACAAATAATCGTCAATGTTCTCAACTCCTCTGGAAGTAGATTACAGCATTATTGGGCATGTTGACCCATGTCTGTGCAGTTAAGTAAAGGGATAATATCCAGACTAGAAAGGCATATTTGTGTGTGCACATTACGGCATGAAAGGTATACAGCTTTCTAAGAAGTTGAGTAATTTAGGGGGTAGTGGAATTATATGAACATATGTAATACATCACCAAGACAACTTATCTCGCTTTAGTACTAAGATACTAACAAAATATGGGGGGATGCACACAAAATAAATATGATAGGGGGATGCACACAAAAGAGAAGTTGGCTGCTCAGGTACTTTTTTTTTTGTTTTCCCAAAATATATTGCAATCGTGTGCCTTGCTTGATTCTAATAATACCGCAATGTTAGGCTGGCCATACATTATACAATTCTCTTGTACAATTTTGCTTTAGATTTACCAAAACCATATAATAGGAGGCCAAACCTAAACACTTTCAATTTGTATGCAATCAGGCAGGCCCCTACACTACATAGTTGAAGGTAAATCTAAAAGGAAATTGTATAATGTATGGGCAGCCTTATGTATGGGCTAATCTTATGTCCAAAACGCACAGAAAATGACTTAAAGTGGATGTAAACCCCATTTTTTTTTTTTAATGTCATAATGTAGAGTATAAGATTTCCTGTCATTTGAGCCCAGTCTTGCCACAAAGAGTTAATCCGGCTCTGAGCAATCCTCTTTTATTGTTGAGTGAGATAAATCTTGACAAACAGAGAAAAACTTTGTCAAATCCTCCCCCTTGCTGTAAGTGACAGGTGATTTACATATCTCGTGCACTAGCCTAAGAGACATGCATTATTTTGTTATCTCATGCACATCCATACACACCTCTCCCCTCTCAGCATCTCAGAGCTGTGCTAGCTATACTGAAAACTCCTCTACACTACAGCCTATGTGGCACATGTGCAGGAGTCACGGGGGGGTCGTGAGCGCGCTCTGATTCTGTCATGAACGCGCTCTGTGTCCCCTGTGCACTTCTAGTATAACAAGCGCAAGGTTCGTACTTGCGCCGCTGCCAGCACAAGGGGAGTGTAGAGGTTGGTCAGGAGCCTAGTTACGTCACGGCTCCACCCACCGAGCGCCGCAGCATAGACCCGCCCATGGATTCTGGAGTTTTGCGGGGCTCAGTGTAGGAAAGGGGGTGAGTTGTGGAAGGTAGGATCATAATTAGAAGTCATATACAGATACATACTTTATTATCCTGGCAACAGTTTATATTCATGTGTGGTGGGTTTACATCCACTTTAAGAGATAACCCATATCTCACTTCTTGCTTCACCTTCCATGGATCAAATTTATGATACAGTGAACAGCCTTAAAGTATATGTGAACTCTTATCTTGTAAAACAACCCATTTAGTTTAAAACAGAACTGAAAGGCAAAACATTTGTGTGCATACTGTATATTAAAAAAATCGTAAATACCTTTATTTCCTTCTTTTCTTATTTTTATTTTTTATTTTTAGAAGGGATCACATAATCTCTGTTCTTAATGTCAGCACAAGTCTGATCATCATTGGAGGACAGGCAGAAAACTGACCATGCTGGGATGGATGTGCTCTCCTTGCCTAGTGTGGTCAGCTGCAAATAGGAATTCAGGGGGACTGGCGATATTTCACACAAAGAAACAAATACAAAGAGAACATGATACTTTTTAATGCAAGTACATGGTACAGCAGACACATCAGGAGTATGAAATGTTGGGGTAACATAATTGTTGACAATCATTTGAAAGAGAACTCCATTACACACACACACAACAAAAAAAAAGGCTTTAGATTTGAAACTCTGGTTCGTCTCTAAGACAAGCAATTATCTTACATGGATAAGAGAGAGAAGTAACATTTAGGCATCATTCCCACAAGGCGGATTCGCTGCCTCCGGGTCCGCCTCTGTCCATCAGCTCAGTGGGAGATCTCTCTGTTGATCTCCGCTGAGCCGGCGGATGACAGGTCCCTCTCTGCTCACTGAGCGGGGAGGGGCCCGTCGAGCGCCGCTGCATCCTGCGGAGAGATCGGACGAAAACGGACAGCGTTTTCATCAGATCTCACCCGATCCAATCCGCCAGGGTCGGATGCGAACGTAGGGCATCCGTCTGCTTTTAGTGGATCGGACCGGGTCGGATGTCAGCGGACATGTCACCGCTCACATCCGCCGCTCCATAGACTAGCATGGAGCTGCCGTTCAGGTCCGCAGTCAAAGCTGACAGGCGGACCTGAACGGTCCGACAGTGTGAAAGGGACCTAAGGAGGCCACTGTTGAGCAGGCAACAACAGATACAATAAGAAGAAGTTCTTCAATAAAGAAAATGAATGGTAAACAGGGAGGATAAAACTAGTTACACAGACAAGCCTGGATATAGAAATGTGGTCATTAAACAGGACAGGATGAGTGCAGGCAGAAGTAACACTTCACTTGTGTAGCGGTGATCAGGAACACTGTTGCTGAATTACACTGGCCTGGTGACACTGGGACTGGTGTGGAGACAATCAGGCACATGATCACCACCACAGCAGTACAATCGTGACACTGTACTGCTCTGAAGGGTTGATTTGGATTTTTTTATTTTTGCAAAATGATTGCTTATACAGACATGATGGCTAAGCAATCATTTCTGACAGTGTTTGGCTGCATTCAGGCAGACATTGAGAAATACTGTGATAGCTGCGATTGGCCACATCTATCAAATAGTACAGCATCACTGTCCCCCGATCTGTGATTTGCTGTGTCTCGCGGACATAGTGGTTAAAGATCGCACCGCTGCACGCTCCTGACAGCACGAGGGAGGGGCCGATGCTATAGGTCGCATGAGTCCATGGGAGGGATGTACGTTGGCTTAATGGGAGGTGGTTAGTCAAGGAATTAGACATTTTCTGCTTTCTGTACAAGAACAAGAAACCTTGATAAAGGAGGCCTATTAGTCAGTGGAGATGGGATATATATATATATATATATATATATATATATATATATATATATATATATATATATATATACACACATACACATATATACACATATATACACACACATACATACATACATACATACACACACATACATACATACACACACACATACATACATACACACATACATACACACACACATACATACATACATACACACATACATACATACATACACACACACACACACATACATACATATAAACACACACACACACACTAGAGCTGCACAATTAATCGTTAAAAAAATCGTGATCTCGATTCACCCCCTCATGATCTTAATCTGGCATTCTCTGCTCACTCACAGCTGTCAAAAAAAAAAACCCTCTCCCAGTGCTGAGCAATGTTGATAAACATTTTCTGGTGTTCTATCGAGAAATGCCTCCCGTCAAAAAAATGCCCCACGATGGGTCAGCGCATGCGCAGTAACAAACGTCACTCCAGCTGATGTTGATCAGCTGGGGTCATGTAAACATGGTGCATGTGCAGATCATCGGAGGCATTATCCGACGCTATGCAAACAGCAGAGGAACGTAGTTGTCAGATTCTGCCTCGGTGTTGTGGAGCGGGTTGTGTATGTGTTGAATTGCGGGTTTTGTGTGTGTTGCAAACCACCCTTACACACAGGCAAAACCCGCCGTTCAAAATGCCAAACCTGTCCTGCAACACAGACAAAAAAACACACCCTTCAGCACACGGAAAATGAACAGCGAGGCACAATCTGACAAGTACGGTGTCCCTCCGCTGTTTGCATAGCTTTGAATACTGCCCGTCGAATACTGTCTCCCGTCTAAAAATGCCTCCGACGATCTGCGCATGCACTGTGTTTACATCACCCCAGCTGATCAACATATCAGCTGGAGTGACGTTTGTTACTGCGCATGCGCAGACCCATCGGTGGCATTTTTCGACTGGAGGCATTTTTCGATAGAACACCGGAAAATGAAAGGAAAGCTCAGCACTGGGAGATGAAACGAAACATTATAAGACTTGGTTCTTTTAGATCAAAGGGATGAACTTCGGTCTGTAAATGAGGTCAGTTTAACCAATTAAAGACTAAGTCTTTTTCTGACACTTGTTGCTTACAAGTTAAAATCAGTGTTTTTGGTAGAAAATTACTTTAGGACCCCCAAAAATAATATATATATTTTTTTATCGGAGACCCTAGAGAATAAAATGGCAGTCGTTGCAATATTTTATGTCACACTGTATTTTTGCGCAGCGGTCTTTCAAATGCAATTTTTTGGGAAAAAATACACTTCAATGAATTTTTAAAAAATTAAACAGTAAAGTTAGCCCAATTTTTTGTATAATGCAAAAGAAGTTACGCTGAGAATCGTGATCTTTAGGCTGCATTCATACCTGAGCGTACTCACTTTTTTTGCATGACTGTGTATATGTACAGTATGTGTGTGTGTATTAGCTGCACGATTCTGGAAAAAATGAGACTCACAATTTTTTTGCTTAGAATAAGGCTGCATTCACACCTGAGCGTTTTCAGCTCATAAAACGCTTGTAAAACACCTGAAAATCGTTGCGCATTTTTATAGCGATTTTGCCGCAATTTTGTTCAAGTCACCAATGTAAATGGCAGAAAAACGCCTGTAATCTGCCCCAAAGAAGCTCATGTTCGTTTTTGAGCTTAGGGCATTTTTCAAGCGTTTTGCTTAAGGTGACAAAACGCTCAGATGTGAACAGGTGCCATTGAAATGAATGGAATTTTGCTTGTTGGGCGTTATTCTGGCGTTTTACAAGCGTTTTATGAGCTGAAAACGCTCAGGTGTGAATGCAGCCTTATTCGAAGCAAAAAAATTGTGAGTCTCATTTTTTTCCAGAATCGTGCAGCTCTAATACACACACACATACTGTACATATACACACAGTCAAGCAAAAAAAGTGAGTACGCCCCTTGGAAACTTTTTTAACATGTTTGAACAGGCAAATATTACGTTTGAATAATTGTCTACAGATAAATATGATATACTTGAGCAAATGCCTAATAAAATGTACACGGTGTATTCGTTTTAATGATCTAAATTAACGAAAATGCAAATCTGTCACATGGAAAAAGTATATCCCTACAATACTTTAGATCCAAGAAATTAAAATCCAGTGTTCCAAATTAGAGCCTACTTATAGAGCATGCAGAAGAAACCTGACTTATGATACCTGAAATATCTAGGGTTTGATGTTCATTCAGCTACTGACGTGTGGTGTCATCATACAAAGATTAACAGAGCTCTCTAATGCCCTCAAAAAGTTGTGGATGCCTAGAAGCCTGGCACGGGATTAAAAAAACAATTGCCAAATGATTTTAAACCAATTATTACACTGTACGGAAAATCATCTACAAGTGGCATAGATTTCAAACAATCGCTAATTTATCCAGGACTTGTTGGCCCAGCAATTTCAACTCCAAAAACAACTGTTAAATGCTAAAAGAAGTGTCCATGAATTCCAAACTTTCATTGTGGGGTTCATTGAACTCTTGCAACACAGCTAGGGTCAAATCTACAATCAGAAAGATTGCAGCAATTCAACCTGTATAAGAGGTGTGTTAAACAGGTTATAAACCCTCGCGGTTTTTTCGAAGCATTGAGGTTAAAAACCTCTTGTAGTCCACAAGCACCCCCTTTTTACTTACCTGAGCACGATCGTTCCTGCGCCAGAGACGAACACACTCGCTCCAGCTGGTGTCTCAGGTCCTGATTGGATAGCTTGATAGCAGCACAGCCATTGGCTCCCGCTGCTGTCAATCAAATCCAAAGCCGGGGGGAGGGGCTGAGCCAAGTCCTGCTGTCTGTGTCAATGGACGCAGCAGCAGGAAACGGGAGCGCGCCTGTACGGTAGAGCTGCACAATTAATCATTAAAAAATCGATTCAACTCCTCAGAGTTTGCCGATTCTTTCATATAACAAGTGGAAAGACTTATCTGCTCACTCAGCTGTCAAAAGAAAACATCCAGGCAGTCTGCCAATTTTATAAAATGAAACATTGTAACTAGCTTCCTTCTTAGATCAAAGGGAAACTTCTGTGTGTAAAGAAAAAAAATCCAGACAGTCTGCCAATTTTGTAAATGCAGGAAGTTTAACCACTTCAAGTCTAATGCCGCGTACACACGCGTGGACTTTGCGGCAGACTTTGCCCGGCGGACGGGATTTGGTCGGACAATTCGGTCGTGTGTGGGCTCCAGCGGACTTTGTTTTCTCAAAAGTTGGATGGACATACTGTAAATTTGAAACATGTTTTAAATTAATCCGTCGAAATCGAGTCCGGTCGAAAAGTTCGCTCGTCTGTATGCTAGTTCGACGGGCATAAAGCCACGCTAGGGCAGCTATTGGCTACTGGCTATGAACTTCCTTGTTTTAGTCCGGTCGTACGTCATCACGTACGAATTCTACGGACTTTGGTGGATTGTGTGTAGGCAAGTCCGTTCATTCAGAAAGTCCGTCGTAAAGTACGTCGAAAAGTCCGCCGGGCAAAGTCTGCCGTAAAGTCCGCTCGTGTGTACGCGCCATAAATCTTTTTCTGACACTTGTTTCTTAAGGTAAAATCAATATTGTTTGCTAGAAATATACTTGAAACCCCCAAGCATTATACTGTATATATTTTAGCAGAGACCCTAGAGTATACAATGTAAATTGCTGCAATATTTTATGTCACACTGTATTTGCCCAGCGGTCTTTCAAACGCAATTTTTTGGGAAAAAATACACTTCAATGAATAAAAAAAAAAAGAAGCAGTAAAGTTAGCCCATTTTTTTGTTTGTTTTAATGTGAAAGATGATGTTATGCCATGAGAATCGTGAGAGAATCGTGATCTATCTTCTAAGCAAAAAAATAGTGATTCTCATTTTAGCCAGAATCGTGCAGCTCTACTGCACGGGTGCCCCGGGGGAGAGCGCTTCCCCGACGGGGCACTTGAGAAGAGGTGTCACGTACCTGGTAGGAGTCTGAAATGACGAGGTCAGCCTCTCTTGTATCTCCAATCCAAGCCCCACTGGAGATGGAACAGATGGTGGCAAGGATCAGGAGGAACACGAGTGCCTGTGAATGCTGTGTGCAGGACTTGCCAGAAGTGTTGCAGACTGGGAAGTGCAGGCAGGGTTTCTGGTGAAGAGCTGGAACCAGCACAGCTGAGAGGATGGACGGCCAGCACAGGTACTCGGAAACAGCGTGGAGCCAAACAGGAGACAGAAGCGAGGTCAACAGGTAAGCCGGGTTCAGTAACGGGCGGGCAGCGAGGTACCAAGGTATAAACAGGAGCAAGGTCAAACAGGAAGCCAGGATCATGAACCAGTAATCAGAGTCCAGAAACAGGGTCAGGAAGGCCAGGGTTTCAGCAACAGGAAGTCAAGACAAACAGGGTTTCAGAATCTCAGGACACAGCTGAAGATCAAGCAGCACCTGACAGAAATCAGAGCAACCCTTAAATAGGCTGTCAGGTGCCAATTGTGGTCAGATGTGTGTTCCTGCGCAAGGAAATCTGCTGATGCCCGTGAATGCGTGCATGCGCACGTGTGCGTGCCGGGCGCATCCTGACAGTTCTCTTACATTGCCCCCCCCTTAAGGGCAGCCTCCGGATGCCCTTCAAGTGTCTTTTCTCTGGGTGGCGTTGAAAAAAGGCTTGCACTAGTTTGGGAGCATGCACATCTGAAGCTGGTTCCCAGGAATTTTCCTCCGACCCATAGCCTTTCCATTTAATGAGGAACTGTGTTTGGTTATGCCTTCTTCTACAGTCCAACACGGCTTCCACCTCAAATTCCTCATTCCCTTCGATGAGCAGTGGAGGAGGAATTTCAGAAACCCGATCTGGAAATGGATTTGGTACAGCTGGTTTCAACAAAGAGACATGGAATACAGGGTGGATCTTTAGATTCTTGGGTAACACCAACTCGAATGCCACTGCATTAATTTTCCTCTTGACTGGGAAGGGTCCCAAAAATTTTGGGCCAAGTTTTCTTGAAGGACAGCTCAGTTTCAAGTTTGTTGTGGAAAGCCAGACCTTGTCTCCAGGTTTAAGGTTCAGATTACCTCTCTTCTTCTTGTCGAAGAACTTTTTATTGCTTGCTTGAGTCTTGGAGATTGTATCTTGCAGTAATTGGTTATTAGTACTGAGGAAGTTTAATCTGTTTTGTACAGCAGGTACAGATGATTCAATGGCCAGCTCAGGTAAGAAAGAGGGGTGGTACCCATAATTGGCAAAAAAGGGTGATTGCTTGGTTGCAGAGTGGATGGAATTATTGTATGAAAATTCTGCCAGTGGGAGAAGTGATAGCCAGTCATCTTGTGCAAAAGAGGAAAAACACCGTAAGTACTGCTCAAGGGTTTGATTGGTTCTTTCAGTTTGTCCATTAGTTTGTGGATGGTAGGCTGTGGAGAGGCGGAGTTCAATGTTCAGTGCTTGGCATAATGCCCTCCAAAATCTAGACGTAAACTGCACCCCACGATCAGAGATGATGCTATCAGGGACACCATGTAATCTTACAATCTCCTTGATGAAAGCTGAGGCGGTCTCTGTGGCCGAAGGAGTTCCTTGTAAGGGTACAAAATGGGCCATCTTGGTCAGGCGATCCACCACAACAAACACGGTGGTGAAGTTTTCAGATGGGGGGAGTTCCACAATGAAATCCATGGAGATCATGCTCCATGGTTTCTCAGGTACAGGGAGTGGCTCAAGTAGGCCCCAAGTTTTGGCTCTGTCCGTCTTATTCCGAAGGCATGTCACACACGAATTAACATATCTTTTGCAGTCTTGCATCAAGTCTGGCCACCAGAATGTACGAGAGATCAGATCGGCCGTTTTGCGAATTCCAAAGTGGCCCGCTAATGGGTGGTCATGACATCGCCTCAGGACAGAAACTCTGAATTGCTCAGGGATAAAGATTTGCTTCTTATGAAAGTACAGACCATCCCTCAATTGAAGAGCCAGATCTTTGGAAGGTGGTTGGTTTATCACATCTGCTTTTATCTGAGACATCAAATCCGCCTGAAGAAGCAAAAAATTTTTGGCTGGTAGAATAGTATCAGGTTCTGAGGATACCACTGGGTCGCTGAACATGCGGGACAAGGCATCCGGTTTACCATTCTTTGAGCCAGGACGATAAGTTATATGGAACATAAAACGAGAGAAGAAAAGTGCCCACCTTGCCTGCCGGGGTCTTAGTCGTCTAGCCGTCCTCAAGTATTCGAGATTTTTATGGTCCGTGAATATGAGGATGGGGTGAGCTGCTCCTTCCAGGAGGTAGCGCCATTCTTCAAGCGCAGCCTTGATAGCCAGCAATTCTCGGTCTCCAACATCATAGTTCCTTTCAGAAGGATTTAATTTCTTAGAGAAAAAGGCCACAGGATGGAGCAAAGATTTGGGACCTTGGCGTTGAGACAAAATAGCGCCTAGTGCACTCTCAGAGGCATCCACCTCCAAAACGTAGGCTAAGGATGGATCAGGATGTTTCAAGATAGGAGCTGACGTGAATAAAGTTTTTAACTGTTCAAAAGCTGTTTGAGCTTCAGGGGTCCATCGGAAAGGAACATGCTGCTTTGTTAACTGAGTGATGGGAGTGATGATACCAGAAAAGTTCTTGATAAATTTTCTGTAAAAGTTGGCGAATCCCACAAATCTCTGAACAGCTTTCCTGTCAACAGGGGCAGGCCATTCCAGGACGGAAGTGACTTTCTGTGGGTCCATGGAGATACCGTCAGCAGAGATGACAAGTCCCAGGAAATGTATGGTTGGTCTTTCAAAGTCACATTTCTCAGCCTTTGCGTAAAGGCGGTGTTCCCTCAGCCGACCCAGTACTTTTTTTACATGAGTCCTATGGGATTCTAAAGTTTCAGAGAATATAAGGATGTCATCCAGATACACGATGACGAATAAATCAAGGAAGTCCCGAAAAACGTCATTAACCAGATGTTGGAATGTGGCAGGGGCGTTGCAGAGTCCGAATGGCATGACTTGATATTCAAAATGCCCGAAGCGTGTTCGGAAGGCCGTCTTCCATTCATCTCCCTCCCTGATTCTGACAAGATTATAAGCACCTCTCAGATCCAATTTGGAGAACACTCGTGCCCCACGCAGCCTTTGAAAAAGTTCAGGGATCAGAGGCAGAGGGTACCGGTTTTTAGCAGTGACCCTGTTAAGGTCACGATAGTCCACACAGGGCCTAAGGGTATGGTCTTTCTTTTCCACAAAGAAAATACCGGCTCCTGCTGGTGAAGTGGAGGGCCGGATGAACTGTTTTTCAAGGCTTTCATCTATATAAATCCGCAGGGCTTCTAGTTCAGGCTCAGAGAGAGGATAAATTCGCCCAAATGGGATCTCGGCCCCTGGTAAAAGTTCAATAGGACAATCATATGTTCTATGGGGAGGAAGAGTGTCTGCTCCTTTCTTGTTAAATACATCCAGATACTCGTGGTAGGCAGCAGGGACCAGATTAGAGGTTTCATGGTCAGGGAGGATACCCAGGAGGGGTGTGGTATTGAAAATCTTTTCAGGTAGGCAGTGAATTTGGCAGTAGTCAGAGGAAAAGGAGATGTCTCCGGTAAGCCAGTTAATGTGAGGATTATGTGCCTTCAACCATGGAATGCCAAGGATGACCGGGAACATGGGCGAAGCTATGATATCCAAACGGAGGAATTCATGGTGGCCGGAAGAAGTACGGCAGGAAATAGGTAAAGTCTCTTGGGTAACTGGGCCTGATTTAATGCCGGAACCGTCAGCCAGATGAACATGGAATTCCTGCTTCTTGGCACATACAGGCAGCTGGTGGAGAGAAGCAAATGCAGTGTCCATAAAACAACTACAGGCCCCAGAGTCTATGATTGCAAGTACAGGAACAGTCTTTTCAGAAAACTGGAGCACAATGGAAAGAGAGACATGAGACTGGTACCTCCCTGAGAGATGCATCATGTGAGGCTGACGGGAGAAAGACCTGCGGGTCTTTGCGGGGCAAGTCTGTATAAAGTGACCTGCCTCCCCGCAATAGAGACACAGATTGTCCTGTAATCGATGAAGGCGTTCATCAGGAGAAAGGGGTGGTCTTCGAAAACTTCTATGAGGAGTCTTATGCAGTTCCCTCCTTCTGGGGGATGCAACGCATGAGGATGCAGGAATGTCAGACCTTGAAGCCACAGAAAGGGTTCCTTTGGACCTTTCGAATTGCCTTTCACGTAATCGCCGATCGATCTGAATGGTTAGATCGATCAGGTCTTCCAGGGATGCTGGAACTCCCACTCTGGCAAGCTCATCCTTTAAGGTGTCAGACAGTCCTAGTCGAAACTGGTGGCGAAGTGCGGAATGATTCCATTGGGTATCTGCACTCCATACACGGAAATCAGTTACATATTCCTCAGCAGGCCTTGGACCTTGCTGTAATTTGCCAAGCATGAATTCGGCAGTCTGCTGGTAGAAGGGGTCTGCATAAAGCTGAGCCATGGCTGAGAAGAAAGAATCCGTGGTTGTCAGGACAGGGTCATGTTGTTCCCGGAGATGATGAGCCCAGGAAAGTGGTTCATCCAATAGTAATGTAATAATAAACCCCACCTTGATGTTTTCAGACGTGAAGGTCCGGGGTAACAGGGAGAAATATAGTTCACAGGAATTCCGGAATGTGCGAAACTTCTTGCGATTTCCGGAGAATCGCTCAGGCATAGGCACCCTGGGTTCAGGAGCAGAAGCAACCTCATGGAACAAGCCGGGCTCTGTTTGGGTATATGAATCAGAGACCAAAAGCGGAGCACAGGCCAATGCGACATTCTCATTGTGGGGAAATCGCTCTTCCATGCGACTCAGATTTTCTTGTAACTTCTGCACAATATTGGATAGCACAGAAATAGATCTGTAAATGTTCTCTGGTGGAGAGGCCTCCCTTTCAGACTCCATTTGTGGCTGCTTGATACTGTCACGTACCTGGTAGGAGTCTGAAATGACGAGGTCAGCCTCTCTTGTATCTCCAATCCAAGCCCCACTGGAGATGGAACAGATGGTGGCAAGGATCAGGAGGAACACGAGTGCCTGTGAATGCTGTGTGCAGGACTTGCCAGAAGTGTTGCAGACTGGGAAGTGCAGGCAGGGTTTCTGGTGAAGAGCTGGAACCAGCACAGCTGAGAGGATGGACGGCCAGCACAGGTACTCGGAAACAGCGTGGAGCCAAACAGGAGACAGAAGCGAGGTCAACAGGTAAGCCGGGTTCAGTAACGGGCGGGCAGCGAGGTACCAAGGTATAAACAGGAGCAAGGTCAAACAGGAAGCCAGGATCATGAACCAGTAATCAGAGTCCAGAAACAGGGTCAGGAAGGCCAGGGTTTCAGCAACAGGAAGTCAAGACAAACAGGGTTTCAGAATCTCAGGACACAGCTGAAGATCAAGCAGCACCTGACAGAAATCAGAGCAACCCTTAAATAGGCTGTCAGGTGCCAATTGTGGTCAGATGTGTGTTCCTGCGCAAGGAAATCTGCTGATGCCCGTGAATGCGTGCATGCGCACGTGTGCGTGCCGGGCGCATCCTGACAGTTCTCTTACAAGAGGAGTCAGGAGCGCCACTGAGGGACCACAGAAAAGGAGGATTCGGGCCACTATGTGCAAAATGAACTGCACAGAGGCGGCAAGTATGGCATGTTTGGGTTTTTGTTTTTTTTTAATGGAACCTTTAGTTATCCTTTAAGGAAAAGACCTTGCTTTTCCAAAAGAACATTAGAGAAAAGATTACAATTTGTCATTGAACACATAGGCAAAGACTAGTAGGCCTTCTGCAAAAATGTGATCAAAGAATGTTGTTTGGAGATAGACAGATGTGCTTGCTGCAAACTGAAGACAGTATTTCAGAAGAAGAACAACTGTGAAGCATGGTTGTGAAAATGTTATGGTTTGGGGTTGCAATGCTGCTTCAGAGCCTGGCTAGCACACAGTGATCAAGTCAACTATACACTCTGCATCATATCAAAAGGCACTTTCTTGTGTATCTGATAAGTATGTCCAAAGGCTAAAATTTACTGAAATTTATCAAAAGTTTTTGAATTAACCAAATTACTGAGAAAAAGGACCAGCTGAAAGTAAAAAACCTTCATAAAATCCCTACCACGTAAAGAAAATATATTATCCAAGCTCTAAATAATGACTGGTACCGTTTATATACATATACCGTATATACTCGAGTATAAGTCGAATTTTTCAGCACATTTTTTTGTGCTGAAAGTGCCCCCCTCGACTTATACTCGAGTCAAGCACTTTTCTGCAGCAAAAAATTTTATTTTCCGAACCGAATTTGGGGCCCTGTATCTCAGGGCCACCTAGGGCTAGGAACTCCAAATTTGGTGTGCAAACCCAGTGGAACTGGTACCAACACATATCCAAAGCTGAAGTTCCTAGCACTAAGTGGCCCTGAGATACGGGGCCCCAAAACTGGTTCGGAAAATGTAATTCTCTGCTGCAAAAAAGTGCTTGACATTTTCTGTACTGATTTTTGGGGCCCTGTATCTCGGGGCCACTTGGTGCTAGAAACCCCACCTTTGGCAATTGTATGGTGCTAGTTCCACTGGGTTTGCATACCAAATTTGGGGTTCTTAGCACTAAGTGGCCCCGAGATACGGGGCCCCAAATTCGGTCAACTGTGTCCATCTGCAGCAATGTCATTTCGGGACCCTTTGGGTTCAGAGACCCCAAATTTTGGCTGCAGCTAGGGGGCATCTAGGAACCCTTAACTACCGAGTTTTAAGTTCAGGGGACCTATGGCTGCAAATGGGCACAGTGAGGCTGCAAATGGGCACAGTGAGGCATGCAAATGGGAACAGTGATGCTGCAAATGGGCATTGCTGACCCTCTTTTCCACTTACAGTAGCTGTGCATTTCTCACCCTCGTCTTATACTCAGGTCAATAAGTTTTTCCCATTTTTTTTGTGGTAAAATAGGGCCTCGACTTATACTCGGAACGACTTATACTCGAGTATATACGGTATATTTAAATCCTAAAAATTCTCCAGCCAAATAACTAGCGATAGTGAAAAAGAAATATGGGCTTGCGGGCTGAACGAAAGAAAATGCAACAGATTTTTAAATCCACTTTTGACAAGCCATGTGGTGCCGACAGGGCCAATAACAACTCTTATTTCAGGCGATTCAGCAGGAATTAATGAAAATTGAAACTAGCATGCAGGATCATAGCATGTTCCCACTGTGTGTTTGCCCATTAGATCTAATGCCAGACTTACATTTCGCATTTTTTAGAGATTAACAATTTTCAACCAAAGCAATCTACCACCTAGTGTAATTTGTTTCTCACGTTTAAGCAGCCAAAGTTTTGAAACTCAAATTAAACCAATGAAGAATGTGGATGTAGGCATTTTCTTTGCAAAGTTTAACCACTTGCCGACCGCCGCACACAGATGTACGTCGACAGGGCGGCACGGGCAGGCAAAAGGGCTTACCTGTACGTCCCTGCCTGCCCGCGGGTGGGGGGTCCGATCGGACCCCCCCCCGGTGCCTGCGACGGTCGGCAAATGTCCCCCGGCGATCGGTGGTGAGGGGGAGGCCATCCATTCGTGGCCCCCCCCTCGCGATCGCTCCCAGCCAATGGGATCATTTCCCTGCCTCTGTATTGTACACAGAGGCAGAGGAAATGATGTCATCTCTCCTCGGCTCGGTATTTTCCGTTCCGGGCCGAGGAGAGAAGACTGGAATGTGAGTGCACAACACACACACACACAGTAGAACATGCCAGGCACACAAAACACCCCGATCCCCCCCCCGATCGCCCCCCGATCCCCCCCCAATCACCCCCCCCCCTGTCACAAACTGACACAAAGCAGGTTTTTTTTTTTTTTTTTTTTTTTTTCTGATTACTGTATTGGTGTCAGTTTGTGACAGTTAGTGTGTTAGGGCAGTGAATGTTAGGCCCCCTTTAGGTCTAGGGTACCCTCCTAACCCCCCCTAATAAAGTTTTAACCCCTTGATCACCCTCCGTCACCAGTGTCACTAAGCGATCATTTTTCTGATCGCTGTATTAGTGTCGCTGGTGACGCTAGTTAGGGACATAAATATTTAGGTTCGCCGTCAGCGTTTTATAGCGACAGGGACCCCCATATACTATCTAATAAATGTTTTAACCCCTTGATTGCCCCCTAGTTAACCCTTTCACCACTGATCACCGTATAACTGTTACGGGTGACGCTGGTTATTTCTATTATTTTTTATAGTGTCAGGGCACCCGCCGTTTATTACCGAATAAAGGTTTAGCCCCCTGATCGCCCGGCGGTGATATGCGTCGCCCCAGGCAGCGTCAGATTAGCGCCAGTACCGCTAACACCCACGCACGCAGCATACACCTCCCTTAGTGGTATAGTATCTGAACGCATCAATATCTGATCCAATCAGATCTATACTAGCGTCCCCAGCAGTTTAGGGTTCCCGAAAACGCAGTGTTAGCGGGATCAGCCCAGATACCTGCTAGCACCTGCGTTTTGCCCCTCCGCCCGGCCCAGCCCAGCCCAGCCCACCCAAGTGCAGTATCGATCGATCACTGTCACTTACAAAACACTAAGCGCATAACTGCAGCGTACGCAGAGTCAGGCCTGATCCCTGCGATCGCTAACAGTTTTTTTGGTAGCGTTTTGGTGAACTGGCAAGCACCAGCCCCAGGCAGCGTCAGGTTAGCGCCAGTAGCGCTAACACCTACGCACGCACCGTACACCTCCCTTAGTGGTATAGTATCTGAACGGATCAATATCTGATCCGATCAGATCTATACTAGTGTCCCCAGCAGTTTAGGGTTCCCAAACACGCAGTGTTAGCGGGATCAGCCCAGATACCTGCTAGCACCTGCGTTTTTCCCGTCCGCCCGGCCCAGCCCACCCAAGTGCAGTATCAATCGATCACTGTCACTTACAAAACACTAAACGCATAACTGCAGCGTTCGCAGAGTCACGCCTGATCCCTGCGATCACTAACAGTTTTTTTGGTAGCGTTTTGGTGAACTGGCAAGCACCAGCCCCAGGCAGCGTCAGATTAGCGCCAGTACCGCTAACACCCACGCACGCAGCATACGCCTCCCTTAGTGGTATAGTATCTGAACGGATCAATATCTGATCCGATCAGATCTATACTAGCGTCCCCAGCAGTTTAGGGTTCCCACAAACGCAGTGTTAGCGGGATCAGCCCAGATACCTGCTAGCACCTGCGTTTTGCCCCTCCGCCCGGCCCAGCCCAGCCCAGCCCACCCAAGTGCAGTATCGATCGATCACTGTCACTTACAGAACACTAAACGCATAACTGCAGCGTTCGCAGAGTCAGGCCTGATCCCTGCGATCGCTAACAGATTTTTTGGTAGCGTTTTGGTGAACTGGCAAGCGCCAGCGGCCTAGTACACCCCGGTCGTAGTCAAACCAGCACTGCAGTAACACTTGGTGACGTGGCGAGTCCCATAAGTGCAGTTCAAGCTGGTGAGGTGGCAAGCACAAGTAGTGTCCCGCTGCCACCAAAAAGACAAACACAGGCCCGTCGTGCCCATAGTGCCCTTCCTGCTGCATTCGCCAATCCTAATTGGGAACCCACCGCTTCTGCAGCGCCCGTACTTCCCCCATTCACATCCCCAACCAAATGCAGTCGGCTGCATGAGAGGCATTTTCTTTATGTCCTCCCGAGTACCCCTACCCAACGAACCCCCCCAAAAAAGATGTTGTGTCTGCAGCAAGCGCGGATATAGGCGTGACACCCGCTATTATTGTCCCTCCTGTCCTGACAATCCTGGTCTTTGCATTGGTGAATGTTTTGAACGCTACCATTCACTAGTTGACTATTAGCGTAGGGTACAGCATTCCACAGACTAGGCACACTTTCACAGGGTCTCCCAAGATGCCATCGCATTTTGAGAGACCCGAACCTGGAACCGGGTACAGTTATAAAAGTTAGTTACAAAAAAAGAAAAAAAAAAAAACACATACAAAAATATAAAATAAAAAAAAAATAGTTGTCGTTTTATTGTTCTTTCTCTCTCTATTCTCTCTCTCTATTGTTCTGCTCTTTTTTACTGTATTCTATTCTGCAATGTTTTATTGTTATTATGTTTTATCATGTTTGTTTTTCAGGTATGCAATTTTTTATACTTTACCGTTTACTGTGCTTTATTGTTAACCATTTTTTTGTCTTCAGGTACGCCATTCACGACTTTGAATGGTTATACCAGAATGATGCCTGCAGGTTTAGGTATCATCTTGGTATCATTCTTTTCAGCCAGCGGTCGGCTTTCATGTAAAAGCAATCCTAGCGGCTAATTAGCCTCTAGACTGCTTTTACAAGCAGTGGGAGGGAATGCCCCCCCCCCCCACCGTCTTCTGTGTTTTTCTCTGGCTCTCCTGTCTCAACAGGGAACCTGAAAATGCAGCCGGTGATTCAGCCAGCTGACCATAGAGCTGATCAGAGACCAGAGTGGCTCCAAACATCTCTATGGCCTAAGAAACCGGAAGCTACGAGCATTTTATGACTTAGATTTCGCCGGATGTAAATAGCGCCATTGGGAAATTGGGAAAGCATTTTATCACACCGATCTTGGTGTGGTCAGATGCTTTGAGGGCAGAGGAGAAATCTAGGGTCTAATAGACCCCAATTTTTGCAAAAAAGAGTACCTGTCACTACCTATTGCTATGATAGGGGATATTTACATTCCCTGAGATAACAATAAAAATGATTTAAAAAAAAAATGAAAGGAACAGTTTAAAAATAAGATAAAAAAATAATAATAATAAAGAAAAAAAAAAAAAAAAAAAAAAAAAAAAGCACCCCTGTCCCCCCTGCTCTCGCGCTAAGGCGAACGCAAGTGTCGGTCTGGCGTCAAATGTAAACAGCAATTGCACCATGCATGTGAGGTATCGCCGCGAAGGTCAGATCGAGGGCAGTAAGTTTAGCAGTAGACCTCCTCTGTAAATCTAAAGTGGTAACCTGTAAAGGCTTTTAAAGGCTTTTAAAAATGTATTTAGTTTGTCGCCACTGCACGTTTGTGCGCAATTTTAAAGCATGTCATGTTTGGTATCCATGTACTCGGCCTAAGATCATCTTTTTTATTTCATCAAACATTTGGGCAATATAGTGTGTTTTAGTGCATTAAAATGTAAAAAAGTGTGTTTTTTCCCCAAAAAATGCGTTTGAAAAATTGCGGCGCAAATACTGTGTGAAAAAAAAAAATGAAACACCCACCATTTTAATCTGTAGGGCATTTGCTTTAAAAAAAATATATAATGTTTGGGGGTTCAAAGTAATTTTCTTGCAAAAAAAAATTATTTTTTTATGTAAACAATAAGTGTCAGAAAGGGCTTTGTCTTCAAGTGGTTAGAAGAGTGGGTGATGTGTGACATAAGCTTCTAGATGTTGTGCATAAAATGCCAGGACAGTTCAAAACCCCCCCAAATGACCCCATTTTGGAAAGTAGACACCCCAAGCTATTTGCTGAGAGTCATGTTGAGTCCATGGAATAATTTATATTGTGACACAAGTTGCGGGAAAGAGACAATTTTTTATTTTTTTTATTTTTTTTTGCGCAAAGTTGTCACTAAATGATATATTGCTCAAACATGCCATGGGAATATGTGAAATTACACCCCAAAATACATTCTGTTGCTTCTCCTGAGTACGGGGATACCACATGTGTGAGACTTTTTGGGAGCCTAGCCGCGTACGGGACCCCGAAAACCAAGCACCGCCTTCAGGCTTTCTAAGGCCGTAAATTTTTGATTTCACTCTTCACTGCCTATCACAGTTTCGGAGGCCATGGAATGCCCAGGTGGCAAAAAAAACCCCCAAATGACCCCATTTTGGAAAGTAGACACCCCAAGCTATTTGATGAGAGGTATAGTGAGTATTTTGCAGACCTCACTTTTTGTCACAAAGTTTTGAAAATTGAAAAAAGAAAAAAAAAATTTTTTTTTCTCGTCTTTCTTTATTTTCAAAAACAAATGAGAGCTGCAAAATACTCACCATGCCTCTCAGCAAATAGCTTGGGGTGTCTACTTTCCAAAATGGGGTCATTTGGGGGGGGGTTTGTGCCACCTGGGCATTCCATGGCCTCCGAAACTGTGATAGGCAGTGAGGAGTAAAATCAAAAATGTACGCCCTTAGAATTCCTGAAGGCAGTGATTGGTTTTCGGGGTCCCGTACGCGGCTAGGCTCCCAAAAAGTCCCACACATGTGGTATCCCCATACTCAGGAGAAGCAGCTAAATGTATTTTGGGGTGCAATTCCACATATGCCCATGGCCTGTGTGAGCAATATATCATTTAGTGACAACTTTGTGCAAAAAAAAAAAAAAAAAAAAAAAAAATTCTCACTTTCCCGCAACTTGTGTCAAAATATAAAACATTCCATGGACTCAACATGCCTCAAAGCAAATAGCTTGGGGTGTCTACTTTCCAAAATGGGGTAATTTGGGGGGGTTTTATGTCATCTGGGCATTTTATGGCCTTCAAAACTGTGATAGGTAGTGAGGAGTAAAATCAAAAATGTACGCCCTTAGAAATCCTGAAGGCAGTGATTGGTTTTCGGGGCCCCGTACGCGGCTAGGCTCCCAAAAAGTCCCACACATGTGGTATCCCCGTACTCAGGAGAAGCAGCTAAATGTATTTTGGGGTGCAATTCCACATATGCCCATGGCCTGTGTGAGAAATATATCATTTAGTGACAACTTTTTGTAATTTTTTTTTTTTTTTTTTTTTTTTGTCATTATTCAATCACTTGGGACAAAAAAAATGAATATTCAATGGGCTCAACATGCCTCTCAGCAAATTCCTTGGGGTGTCTACTTTCCAAAATGGGGTCATTTGTGGGGGTTTTGTACTGCCCTGCCATTTTAGCACCTCAAGAAACGACATAGGCAGTCATAAATTAAAGGCTGTGTAAATTCCAGAAAATGTACCCTAGTTTGTAGACGCTATAACTTTTGCGCAAACCAATAAATATACGCTTATTGACATTTTTTTTACCAAAGACATGTGGCCGAATACATTTTGGCCTAAATGTATGACTAAAATTGAGTTTATTGGATTTTTTTTAGAACAAAAAGTAGAAAATATCATTTTTTTTCAAAATTTTCGGTCTTTTTCCGTGTATAGCGCAAAAAATAAAAACGGCAGAGGTGATCAAATACCATCAAAAGAAAGCTCTATTTGTGGGAAGAAAAGGACGCAAATTCCGTTTGGGTACACCATTGCATGACCGCGCAATTAGCAGTTAAAGCGACGCAGTGCCGAATTGTAAAAAGTGCTCTGGTCAGGAAGGGGGTAAATCCTTCCGGGGCTGAAGTGGTTAATCATTTTGTCACAAAAAAAATGGAAACAGTGAGGCAGACTCCTGTGGGTAAAAACGAATAGAAAGCTCCAAAATGGTCTTGTGAATGGCCAACATAGGGGAAGGCATTCTAATGCCGCGTACACACGGTCGGAATTTCCGACAACAAATGTTCGATGTGAGCTTGTTGTCGGAAATTCCGACCGTGTGTAGGCTCCCATCGGACATTTGTTGAATTTCCGACAAAAATTTGAAAGCTGGATCACAAATTTTCCGACAACAAAATCCGTTCGCGTAAATTCCGATCGTGTGTACACAATTCCGACTCACAAAATTCCACGCATGCTGGGAATCAAGCAGAAGAGCCGAATTGGCTATTGAACTTCATTTTTCTCACCTCGTTGTACGTGTTGTACGTCACCGCGTTCTTGGCGATCAGAATTTCCGACAACATTTGAGTAACCGTGTGTATGCAAGACAAGTTTGAGCCAACATCCGTCGGAAATAAATCCAGGATTTTGTTGTCGGAATGTCCGATCGTGTGTACATGGCATAAGGCATGTCAGAATAGCTTTGAAATCACGTATGTCAGGTTTGGCTGGCATAATTACAAATGATCCATCGGCCTTAAAGCAGTATTATACCCAAAAAAAACATTAGACTGCAGTTTACTAATTCTTAGATTTGATGGCTGTATTCATTTCCATGCTTTTTTTTTCTTCTATTTTAATTTAATAATCCAGCCAGTAAGTCTGTTGTTTCTTTAAAAGCACAAGCTCTCCAGCAGAATGTATCCGTTACAGAGTTCAGACATACCATTTACCACTGACAGAGGTGCTTAAAATTATCAACTTTTAAACCTTTATCCCAAAAGGAAAAAAAAAATCTGTTTGTTGTAACTGCTTAAAAAGAGTGAGCTGGAGTTTGGCTTCAATTTGTTAGTGTATTTAAATGTACTAAATGTTTAACACTCCACTCAGGCTGACAATGCTGCTGTCCCAAAGTGCCCCCTTTGCTCGTTCATTCAGAGGTGTGTAAGGCTCCATTCACACTAGCGCGTTTTTTGATGCATTTTGCATTTTGCAGAAATGCACGGGAATTTTTTAACATGGGTTCCTATGGAACATGTTCACATCAATGCCTTTTTGTTTCTCTGCATTTTTGGAAAGGGTCAGGGACTTTTTTTCATGCAAAATGCAGCGTTTTGCATGTAATAGAATTCAATGAACAAGCATCAAAAACGCAAGTGCACCGTTTTTGCAGCGTTTTTGATGCGTTTTTGGTGCGTTTTTGCAGTTTTTTTTTTTAATTTTTTTTAAGACTGTAAAAAAAACTGTAAAAAAAAAAAAAACGCAAATCGCGGCAAAAACGCTGCTCAAAAACGTGGCAAGCATGAAAAAAAACCCTCCAAAAACGCTCAAAAGCAACATGCATAGGTGTGAATCCAGCTTCAGGCTCGATTCACACTAGCGCGTTTTTTGATGCATTTTGCATTTTGCAGAAATGCACGGGAATTTTTTAACATGGGTTCCTATGGAACATGTTCACATCAATGCCTTTTTGTTTCTCTGCATTTTTGGAAAGGGTCAGGGACTTTTTTTCATGCAAAATGCAGCGTTTTGCATGTAATGGATTTCAATGGACAAGCATCAAAAATGCAAGTGCACCGTTTTTGCAGCGTTTTTGCAGCGTTTTTGCCGGGGTTTTTTTTGTTTTTGTTTTTTTTTAAATTTTTTTTAGACTGTAAAAAAAACTGTAAAAAAAAAAAAAACGCAAAACGCAAACGCGGCAAAAACGCGGCAAAAACGCTGCTCAAAAACGTGGCAAGCATGAAAAAAAAACCTCCAAAAACGCTCAAAAGCAACATGCATAGGTGTGAATCCAGCCTCAGGCTGGATTCACACCTATGCATTTTTAGTGCTTTTTGCATTTTGCAGATTTGCACAACAGAAAGTGTTCCATAGGAAACCATGGTAAATGGACTGTAGTACAAATCTGCAAAATGCATAAAGCACTAAAAATGCATAGGTGTGAATCCAGCCTTAGGCTGGATTCACACCTATGCATGTTGCTTTTGAGCGTTTTTGGAGGGGTTTTTTTCATGCTTGACACGTTTTTGAGCAGCGTTTTTGCCGCGATTTTGCCGCGATTTGCGTTTTGCATTTTTTTTTTTTGTTTTTTTTTTTTACAGTTTTTTTTAGTCTTAAAAAAAATAAAATTAAAAAAAAAAATAAAAAAAAAAAACAAAAAAAAAAAAAACGGCAAAAACGCATCAAAAACGCTGCAAAAACGGTGCACTTGCGTTTTTGATGCTTGTCCATTGAATTCTATTACATGCAAAACGCTGCATTTTGTATGAAAAAAAGTCCCTGACCCTTTCCAAAAATGCAGAGAAACAAAAAGGCATTGATGTGAACATGTTCCATAGGAACCCATGTTAAAAAATTCCCATGCATTTCTGCAAAATGCATCAAAAAACGCGCTAGTGTGAATGGAGCCTAAGGCTCGATTCACACCTATGCATGTTGCTTTTGAGCGTTTTTGGAGGTTTTTTTTTCATGCTTGCCACGTTTTTGAGCAGCGTTTTTGCCGCGTTTTTGCCGCGATTTGCGTTTTTTTTTTTTTTTTTTTTTTTACAGTTTTTTTTTACAGTCTTAAAAAATTTAAAAAAAAAAAACGGCAAAAACGCATCAAAAATGCACCAAAACGCATCAAAAACGCTGCAAAAACGGTGCACTTGCGTTTTTGATGCTTGTCCATTGAATTCTATTACATGCAAAATGCTGCATTTTGCATGAAAAAAAGTCCCTGACCCTTTCCAAAAATGCAGAGAAACAAAAAGGCATTGATGTGAACATGTTCCATAGGAACCCATGTTAAAAAATTCCCGTGCATTTCTGCAAAATGCATCAAAAAACGCGCTAGTGTGAATGGAGCCTAAAAAAGAAAGCTGATGCAGCCACCACATCGAAGGACTGGTAAGAGTGGAACATGTAACATGTTCCCACTGCTGTAGTCACTCCCCGCTGCCCTCTCTCCTTGTGACAGCAGTACAGGGAAAAGTTCTAGCTGTCACTTTTTGAAAACAAGCTTGTGTATGAATGAACATCCTTTGCGGCTGTCGGCTTGCAGTTTTCAATGAAATACCCCAGTGCTGTTGGGCACTGTGGTAGTTCATGGAGTCTTCCTGTCTGTGTTACAGAGAAAGAAAACTTCCTCTGCTGACATTTACCTATAGGTAAGCCTATAGGAAGGCTTACCTATAGGTAGTGTAAATATCTCTGAAAACGTGTGCCGTTTAGGAGATATTTACATTACATGCAGTCAGTGACATCACTGGCACATACGCTCTGAAGGAACGGCCACGAGTGCCATTCCTTTCGGCCCTGTGCCGTGAACAGCAGCTCCTACACGCAGAAGTGACGTCATCGCGGCTCGGGTCAATCACAGAGCCGGAGCCCGCGAACCCAGGAGCAAGAAGGGTGAAAATGGAAATGGCTGCAGTGCCGACATTGCGGAGATGGAACTGCTTCGTTTTAAAGTGGTTGTAAACCCAAAAAAAACCTAACACCTGCAGACAAGGGCATAATGAGCTAGTATACATAGCATACTAGCTCATTATGTAATACTCACCTGATATCGAAGCCCTCGCCGCGGTGCCCGTACACAGCACCGGCCGGCGACATTACTCCCGGGGGTTACTTCTGGGTATCGCGGCGCCGTGATTGGCCGGAGCCGCAATGACGTCACTCCCAGTTTGTGTCAGTGCGCATGTTTCGATGACGTTGGCACATGCAAATACAGGGGATATCTGTTTAGGAGTTATCCTGGGTAGCCACAGGTAAGCCTTATTATAGGCTTACCTGTAGCGCAAAGTGGTCTTTAAGGGTTTACAACCACTTTAAGGAAAGTTTCACATAATGTACTAGTATGCACATTATGACGTTACCTTAAACGAAGAAAAAAAAAAATTCCAGCGGTATAAAACCGCTTTAAACTGCTTTGCCGTATGATGTACGACCAGACAGCTTACACTGACAGTCTGCAGGAGACCTGCATGGCATCCGCCATCTGCTGATCGCTGGTGCAATGCTTTCCAGGCTCCTAAGAAAAAAAAAAGTAAATGCACTTTTTTTTTTTTACTGGCAAAGACGTGCATTTGTTTAATTTTCTTGTTTTTAGATGAACTTATCCTATAATGCCACTTAAAATGTTGGCAGCTCATACAGTGAATTATCTTTATTGTTCTATGACAATCCACAGCAATTTCACTTTTGCATGCTGCAGAGAAGCCTTAGTATATCTACACAACAAAGAAAAAATAAAAAGAGGTGTAAACCAGCTACATCAAGCTGCTACTAAGCTTGCACATGAGAAGAAATTAAATCAAGTTCCTGCCTCTCTGGTTCAGTATCACGGGTCTCCGTGGGCCATACATACACAATTCTTTCCAGCAAGCAAAGTGGATGAGGCACTCAATGCTAAAATAACTGCGCATTTTCATATTAAAAACAAGACTTAAAAAGAAGCGAAATAAAATAATACCTGCCTTGAACATCAGGACAGATGCCAGTTTAAAAGTAAATATGCCCTTTGATCACAAGCCATTGGCATTCGTTTTTCTCTGTTCAGTGCACCGAGAAAACAAAGGCTGATCAAAGCAAACAAGCACATAGCTAGATCATCACTGCCAGTCAATACTCTGTACATGACCCAAACATCTGGATTCATCATGCATGAATGTACAAAGAGCACAAACAAAACACTTTCATTACCTTCAAAATAGCAGTTTGGGGTGGTACTAAGTAGATTCCGCCAGGTAAGATTTCCGTCAAGGTGTCAGCACTGTGTGAATATGGTCATTATTTTACACAGTGAAGTATGTACACAAATACCATCTACATAGTTATCCCCATTGTATGGTGGCTTCCTGTGCGCACAGGTGGGCGACGAGGCTTTGCCTTAATATTTCTCTGTGTCACGCAAACTCTAAACAGCATATTTCACCCGAATGCAGTCATAAAAGGCATTCTGGCTCGAGTTCTTCAAAGTAACAGATAAAAGAATTCAACTGACAGAAAGCAGGCAGATTTTATGAGCAATATGCTGGAACAAAGTAATCAAAATCTTTAAGTGATGTGTCATTGGTACTTCTTGGCAGCTTTTAGAAAACTGAAAAACCTGACTTGTAAATGGGCAGCATGTTTTTCAAATCATTTTTACCATAACTGACACCCTTCACAGCATTACTGGTAACAGAACAGTAAATGTGAAGAAATGCTGTCAGTTTGAAGATAAAAAATATGTTAAAGAATATGTTACCCCAACATTTCATACTTCTTATATGTCCCTGCTGTACCATGTACTTGTATGAAAAAGTATCCTGTTCTCTTTGTATTGCTTCCTTTGTGTCAAGTCCCTGGTGTTCCTGCCAGTCTCTCTGCTTTCCTACTAAAAACTGACCACACTAAGCATGAAAAGCATAACATGATCAGTTTTCTGGCTGTGCTGGGAACTCTGCCTGCTCTCCTCAGACTTGTCCTGACACATACCTCATGCACAGCCATTCATTGAGAAGACCAGTGTCCTGCTGTTTCTCCTCCCCTATCTCTCTGAGCTCCTTATGCGTCTGAGAACAGAGGGTATGTGATCATATTTAAAAAGGGGGGGAAATGTATTTGTAACGTTTTTTTTATGTATGTATAAACAAATGTTTTGCCTTTCAATTCTATTTTAAACTGAATGGGTTGTTTTACAACATGAGGGTTCACATATACTTTAAAGTGATACTAAAGTCTCAGTTTTCTTTAAAAATAACAAACATGTTATACTTACCTGCCCTGTGCAGTTGGTTTTGCACAGAGCATCCTGGATCCCCCTCTTCTTGGTTCCCTCTTCGGCTCTCCTGGCCCCTCCCTCCTATTGAGTGCCTCCACAGCAAGCAGCTTGCTATGGGGGCACATGAGCCGAGCCACAACTCTGTGTGCCCATTCAGACACGGAGCTGTGGTTCGGCCCCACCCCTCTCTCCTCATTGGCTAACTGATTCGGATTGACAGCAGGAGCCAATGGCACTGCTGCTGTGTCTCAGCCAATCAGGAGGGAGAGTCCCACACGGCCAAGCCACTCGTACAACACCGCTGGATCGAGATGGGCTCTGGTAAGTATTAGGGGGGCTGAGGGGGGCTGCTGCACACAGATTTTTTTTATCCTAATGCAGGGAATGCATTAAGATAAAAAACCTTCTGCCTATACAACCACTTTAAGGCTAAACTCCAGGAATTAGTGTTCTTTTTCGTTTGTTTTTTTAAACGTGCACTGGTGCAGCTTGGTTACATCTAATTTTTCATATCTCACATCTGGAGGTCCACTGGGGATGCAGAAATCTGACTGGACAAGGTGGAATTTGTGACATCATCTGCCCTTCCTGCCCACCTTGTCCAGTCAGAAAGCGCCTTGTTTTTATTGAAAAAATAAATATATGTTCTCTGAACAGAGGTGCTGAGCAAGCAACCCCATATTTAGTATACAGACAGCAAGTCACTGGGGCAAGTCAAGAATACACCAGTGCTGGCTGTATGTTGTAGCACAAACTACTATAATGAATTTCTGCATCCGCAAGGGGCCTCCAGATGTGAGATATGAAGAATAAGATATATTTAAGCAAGACCAATGTAAGTTATTTAGGGCTGCAACTAACGATTATTTTCATAATCGATTAGTTGGCCGATTATTATTTCGATTAATCGATTAATCGGATAATAACCTTTAAAAAAAGTGTGGTGTATAATTTAGTTAATATGTAAAGTTTAAAAAATAGGAAATTTATTCTTAAATATCTCTATGCAGTAGTAAATGTAAATAACCAACTATATGGATAGGGAGCAAAATCTCTAATCCAATCTGAGAATAACAGACAGAAGAGATATACTGTATATACTATTAGAGGAGATATACTGTATATATACTATTAGAGGAGAGATAGTATATACAGTATATATCCTCTAACAGTATATTAAAGGGTGAATCTGGTAAATATCATCAGACTCAGAGATCAAATTTATTTTATTTAAAAAACAAACAATATCTTCCTTAAAAAAAAATGTCATTTTAAGAAAGTTCGTTCAATTTTCTAATCGTTAGTGGGGTCAAATCGAAGTTAATTTTCAACCACAGTGATGGGAAAATTTGGAAATAATAGAAAACTTCTTGGTCAAAGGAATTTTCAGACAGTGTATGTGGTTTGCGTTTAGAAGTTACATTCATTTTAAAAACAGACTGTTAAAAATAAGTGAAAATTTCATGAACTGAAAAATTCTTTCATTCAGCGAATGTACAAAGATTTTTCGTATGAATATTCTCCTCGTCTGAAAATTGATCCGTGTGGACAGCATAAGGCTCGGTACACACCTCTGCAGTTTGCTTTTGATCTGTTTCTGCAGTGCTTTTTGCTGTGCGTTTTGATTTTCTGCGCACATGATTTTGCATTTTTTTTGGACAATTTGTTGTTGGGCCGATTAAAAAACACAAATTGCTGCAAAAACGCATTACATGTTTTTCTGCAGCTTCTCCATTGAAGTATATTGAACCAAAAAAGCACCGTTTTGTGTTAAAAAAAAGTCCCTGACCCTTTCCAAATATGCAGCGGCTGAAAAAAGCATAGTTACAGTAGCGATTATTTGCTCTTTTTGTATTATAAAGGGCTCATTTTAGTTTTTTTTAACCCTTTTATGTTACTGGCCGATTAATCGATTATGAAAATAGTAATCGATTAATTTAATAATCGATTAGTTGTCGATTAATCGATTAGTTGTTTCAGCCCTAAAGTTATTTAAAAAAAAATCCTGGAGTTCACATTTAAGGGCCATTAAACATTAAAAAAGAATCTGTCACTTTGCCTAGGGTTCTCTTAAAGCTCACTGATGCACATCTAAAGCACATTCTTCTGTTGCTCATTTCATCCATTGGAGCCCCTAGAAATAGCCAGTGCTTACAGGTCTTGGAAAATGTAGCCACCTTCCCCTTCCTCCTAAATTCAATGCTCAGGAATGAGCAGCCAATCACCAGGCCTAAACACGGTAATGAAGTGGAGCAGGCCATTAATCCTGTGTAGGCTCTGACATTGCAGATATGGAGCTTACACAAGGATTAGACTCACGTCTCCAACTGATGACTGGAGGTACGATGGAGTGTAGTGAGTTTCAGTACGTGGGGACTTTCTAAAAGCTTTCCCCCTCTTGTTTAAATTTCCTAAACTATTTAATTACTGTTTACAGGTACTTATAGAGCGCCGTCAGTTTACGCAGCACTTTACACATATATATATTTATATATATATATATATATATATATATATATATATATATATATATATAGTACATTCACATCAGTCCCTGCCCTCAAGGAGCCTACAATCCAAAATCCCTAACTCACATGCACACATACTATGGCCAATTTAGACAGGAGTCAATTAACCAACCAGCATGTTTTTGGAGTGTGGGAGGAAACTGAGGTGCCCAGAGGAAAACCCACGCAGACACTGGGAGAACATGCAAACTCCAGGCAGGTAGTGACATGGTTGGGATTCGGAACAATGACCCTAGTGCTTCTAGGTGGAAGTGCTAACCACTTAGCCACAGTGCTGCCCTTAAACTGTTACTTCAGATTGAAAGAACAATGTAATGTTTTAGAGCTTATCTCCCTGGAATTCAACTTCACACGTTGGCATCCTTATTTACTGACTTCATTAATTCTGCTGGTTTTTCATTTTCATATCTTTGGTAGAAGACTGTAGCTATTTTCCCTCTTCTGCTGTGCCATACAAATCATGTAAAAAAATATTTGTTTAAAGGGAAAAATAATCTTGGATTTCTGCATAATTGCCCCAGATACATCTCCTATGTTTGCAAAAAATGCAGCAGTTGACTTCTAGGACTGCAGGTATGAGTTTCAAAGACACACAACACTAATTATCCTAAATGAGAGGCAGATTCATTTGCAAAAGAATGTCCCTGTAACTAATTGATAAAATTTCTCTTTGTGCTTCAGTTCTTCTCACTTCAGTGCTAGTCTAAAGACAATAATCAACAGACTTTCATTGAAAGATCTCTTTTCAATCAAGTCACTTAACATCCAAGTCAGGTAACATATCTTCTACCTTGCTGAAGACAGACTCTGCTTATAGAAAGCCAACTCTCAGATTTAGCAACAATTTAACATATATTATTTGAATAGTCAAAGTATAAAGACATTTGAATTTTCTTTTGCACACTACTGTACCACGTTAGTGTACATGCAATAACATACATTGCATTAAAGCACTTTAATGGGCTAACACAGCAAACATGTAAATGTTGAATTTCTGGCAAAAAACTGCAACGCACGTTATGAAAAGGGTGCTTCTAAATCTGCATGATAGTGAATAAAAAACCTTTGTTTTTTTCAACCAAACATATCATACTTACCTGCTCTGTGCAATGGTTTGCACAGAGAAGCCTTGATTCTCCTTTTCTGGGGTCCCCCGGCGGCGCTCCAGGCCCCTCCTCTCTGGCGAGTACCCCCAGGGAATGCCACTTACCCTGGGAGCACCTGTGCATGTTCGCTCCCGAGCCGCTCAGTCTGCGTCTAATTGACACAGACCAGGTGACTTGTTCACGCCCTCACTCCCTGGTCACAGCATTTGATTGGCAGGAGTGGAAGCCCATGGCTGCCGCTGCTATCAATCTGCCAAATGAGGAGGGAGACATCGGCATGAGCCGCTCCTCTCGTGCAAATTTCTGGATCAGGTTGGGCTCTGGTAAAAATAAGGAATGCATTAGGGTAAAAAACCTTGAGGCTTTAGAATCACTTTAATCATTGAAGCATTTCACAATGGGGTAGAAAACAAATGTTAAATTGAACAAATAATTTACCATAAAAAAAAAGAAAATAATCAACAAATTAATTACAAACCGCGCTCCTTCTGAAGTGCCAGTGCAGATGGTTAACAATCACAAAGTTACAAAATTTATATAAAGATCTCAAAGAAGTGAGAAATAATGTCCATAGTGAAAAAAAAACAAAAAAAAAAAACATAAAACAGCAGTACGCATCAAAGTGTAAGGCTTCATGCACACAAGGCGTCTGCAGAGCAGAGAATGACATTTTGTGACCCAAATTTGGGGCCCCATATCTCAGGGCCACTTGGTGCTAGGAACCCCAAATTTGGTGTACTAACACAGTGGAACTAACACTACAATATATCCAAATTTGGAGTTCCTAGCATCAAGTGGCCCCGAGATACGGGGCCCCAAATTTGGGTCATAAAATGTCAAGCACTTTTCTGCAGCAGAGAATGACATTTTGTGACCTGATTTTGGGGCCCCATATCTCGGGGCCTCCTGGTGCTAGGAACTTCAAATTTGGTGTGCTAACACAGTGGAACTAACACTACAACTTTGTGATGGGAGTCAACATAATCTGGTGAGTAGGCTGTGTGGCCGGTGTTGGTGGTGGATTACTGTTCCCTCAATGTTTGCTGATTACTAAGAGGATTTATACAGAAGTTTTGAATATTTACACCAATTTATGAACATTATTTGTTTTATTTGGATTTTGTGTTTTCACTATTTGGCATCTTAACACTTTGATGTGTACTGCTGTTTTGTGTTTTTTCACTATGGACATTATTTCTCACTTCTTTGAGATTTTATATAAATTTTGTAACTTTGTAATTGTTAACCATCTGCACTGGCACTTCAGAAGGAGCGCGGTTTGTAATTAATTTGTTAATTATTTTCTCTTTTTTTTATTTTTCTTATAACGTGCTGCTCCTAAACACATTTAACTCATTAGTTTCCTCCTGCGCGCGTTGGTGGTTTATACCATTTGTAATAAATAATTTACCATACCTTAGCACAATGCCCTGTACTGCACACTGTATGCTCATAGCTGTAAATCCCATGTTCAACAGCTCAACAGGCTTCTCAACTGAAAATCCAGAAACACTCAGCGTGGTTTCTGGTCAAGTGAACACCATGTCTGCTATGACATGGTTATCACCACATGGCTTTGTTTGTAAACAGCCATCAGAGACCTGTGTGGTGCATTTCTTTTTCACAGCACTTGCTGTGCCCAGAAAAATATTGGCTCTCACACACACTATATCCTTTGAGAAAGCCGGGGACACTGGTGAAGTTCCAGCGTGAAGAGATAACGTATGTACACAATGAACAATTGCCAATTTAAATGCTCTGTTAATTAGAAAAGAATGGCACAACATTGCCCAGGGATTTGTGTGTTATTGTGCATTGCAGTAAAATGTACATTACCTCCACGCAAAGGTATAAATCTGGCCTTACAGTATCCAATCAGCTAGTGGATTAAAGTGATTGTTATTTTATTGATTTTTTTTTTTTACTTTTCTATGTTATGCTTACTTCCTCTGTGTAGTGGATTTGCACAGTGCAGCCCAGATCCTCCTCTTCTCAGGTCCCTCTTCTGTGCTCCTGGCCCCTCCCTCCTGTCGATCGCCCCTACAGCAAGCAGCTTGCTATGGGGGTACCCGAGCCCGACCACAGCTCCCCATGTCCCATCAGACACGGTCCGGCCCCACCCCCTCTCTCTCCTGATTGGCTGACTGACTGATTGCCAGCAGCGGGAGCCAATGGCGCCGTTGCTGTGTCGCAGCCAATCAGGAGGGAGAGTCTCGGACAGCCGAGACACTTGTGGACATCGCTGGAAAGAGAGGGGGCTTAGGTAAGTATTAGGGGGCTGAGGGGGGCTGCTGCACACAGAAGGCTTTTTAATGCATAGAATGCATTAAGATAAAAAAAACTTCTGACTTTACAACTAATTTAATGCATTCTAGCAAAGTATATAGAAAACAAATCACAAGATTTTAAACAAATATAGAATATATAAAACACTTTGGTTAAAAATAAATTAGAGCCCTTGCACACTGGGGCGGGGGGCGGCGTCAGCGGTAAAACGCCGCTATTATTAGCGGCGTTTTACCGTCGGTATGCGGCCGCTAGCGGGGCGGTTTTACCCCCCGCTAGCGGCCGAGAAAGGGTTAAATACCACCACAAAGCGCCTCTGCAGAGGCGCTTTGCCGGCGGTATAGCCGCGCCGTCCCATTGATTTCAATGGGCATGAGCGGTAAAGGAGCGGTATACACACCGCTCCTTCACCGCTCCGAAGATGCTGCTGGCAGGACTTTTTTTACCGTCCTGCCAGCGTATCGCTCCAGTGTGCAAGCCCTCGGGGCTTTCACACTGGAATGAAAGCAGCGGCACTTTCGGGGCGGTTTGCAGGCCCTATTATTAGCGCAATAGCGCCTGCAAACCGCCCCAGTGTGCAAGGGCTCCATTATTAAATAAAACTGTACACCTTTACAAAAGTAATTTGAAGCACTAGAAAAGAATGGCACACATGCCCCACAAACGCAGCAAACTGTAAAAACAAGCAAAAACAATTAGTACAAGCTGCTAGTACTGAACAATAGCCTCTTATTTTACTTATTGCTTCCAATCTGTTCAGTCTTATGAATCCACCTTTCAATGGATGTAGGGACAAAAAGACATTCCTCAGAGAGGGTGGGAGTGATGGGTGGAACACAACTCTTCTGTGTAAAGTAAACTACAAAGTATGCACAAATAATCAAACCTGAAGACTTGTCCATGAATAGCGAGATTCTACATTTCAAATGAATGGCCTCGTGGAATACCATGCCCCATAGTTTCACTAGGATATCTGAACTGCCTAATCATTATCAATTCAAATAACCACGGAATAAACTGCTGCAATGAATTTTATTCGCAAGAGGGAAGAAAACTAGGCTTTCTGAGTAACCTAAATCTGGGAGGCAGAATGTAAAACTGTAAACTTGATAGTTAGCTTAGGGTCCTTTCATACAAGCTTCATCAGTTCAGACATGTTTTTTACTAAAAAAAAAAAAGATGAATACAGACTCAGATTACATCAGTTTACACACCATCTTCAGTTCAGTTTAGAGCCCTTGCACACTGGGGCGGGGGGCGGCGTCGGCGGTAAAACGCCGCTATTATTAGCGGCGTTTTACCGTCGGTATTCGGCCGCTAGTGGGGCGGTTTTACCCCCGCTAGCGGCCGAGAAAGGGTTAAATACCCCCGCAAAGCGCCTCTGCAGAGGTGCTTTGCCGGTGGTATAGCCGCGCCGTCCCATTGATTTCAATGGGCAGGAGCGGTAAAGGAGCGGTATACACACCGCTCCTTCACGGCTCCGAAGATGCTGCTGGCAGGACTTTTTTTACCGTCCTGCCAGCGCATCGCTCCAGTGTGCAAGCCCTCAGGGCTTTCACACTGGAATGACAGTAGCGGCACTTTCGGGGCGGTTTGCAGGCGCTATTATTAGCGCAATAGCGCCTGCAAACCGCCCCAGTGTGCAAGGGCTCTTACATCAGTTTTTTTTTTAATATTCATATCAACTGGTTTTGTTTACATTAGTCTACATTAGTCCACCTGTTCTGTTTCCATCTGACTCATCCAATCCGATAGATGGATGGGGAACATCCATCTGTTTTTGGTGGCCCAGATCGGATGAAATTGGGTGTAAACGGAAATATGTCCATTTCTATCCACCTCCCCATAGAGAACAATAGATGGTCCAATCAGGTCCGCCTGAAAAACAGACAGGCAGACCCGATCAGTCCACTGGTGTGAAAAAGGCCCTAAGGTGTTACAGTAAGCAAACACTGCTGACAAACATATAAACAATGTTTCTTACCTAAATATGGACAAACGGAAGGCATCCATATACATTTGTTCAGATCCATCTAAATGGAAAGGAATGCAGCCTTGTCCTGTTTAAAAAAAACTGCCCGGAACGGATACGGATGTTGGCAGATAGATGGCCCATCCCTAGATTGTGATTCAGTCTAGATCTGTCTGAAAAATAGACAGATGGATCTAGACTGAATGTCCATGTGAAAGGGTCCTTAAACTGAAACTCCAGCTAAAATAACATTTTTGCACTCATCATAAAGTCTTTTTCTTGAAGTCCATTGGAGGGACGCAGTAATTCAGAAACTCCTAAACAGTCGGGTGATACTGCCATCTCCAGGAGGCTGGACACTGGAAAATAGGGCCGAAACAACTAATTGATTAATCGACAACTAATTGATTGTGAAATTAATCGATTACTATTTTCATAATGGATTAATCGGCCACTAACATAATGGGGTTAAAAAAAATAAAATTAGCCCTTTATAGTACAAAAAGAGCAAATAATCGCTACTGTAAATATTACTTTCACAGCTCCACAGTAAAAAAATTAACCCCTTACAGTAGTGATTATTTTTTTGTACTATAAAGGGCTAATTTTAGTCTTTTTAACCTCATTATGTTACTAAACGTCTTATGCCGCGTACACACGAGCGGACTTTTCAGCATCCGACGGTCTTTCCGATGGACTTTCGACGGACTTTCGAACGACCGGACTTGCCCACACACGGATGGACTAAAGTCTATTTGAAAGTCCGTTGGTTTGAACGTGATGACGTACGAAGGGACTAGAATAAGGAAGTTCATAGCCAGTAGCCAATAGCTGCCCTTGCATCCTTTTTTGTCCGTTGCTCTAGCATACAGGCGAACGGATTTTTTGACTGGACTCGAGTCCATCGGAAAGATTTGAAACATGTTCCAAATATAAAGTCCGTCTGATTTTCGACAGAAAAAGTCAGCTGAAGGTCCGATGAAGCCCACACACGGTTGGATTGTCCAACGGATTCGTTCCGTCGGACCAGTCCGGTCGAAAAGTCCGGTCGTGTGTACACGGCATTAGACCTGGTTCACATCTATGTGTTTTTTGTGCTTTTTGCATCAACGCACTACAGTTCATTTACATGTTTTCCTATGGGACATGTTCACATCTATGCTGTTTTCAGCCGCTGCGTATTTGGAAAGGGTCAGGGACTGTTTTTTAACGCAAAACTGTGCTTTTTTGGTTTAATATACTTCAATAGGGAAGCTGCAGAAAAGCATGTAATGCGTTTTTGCAGCAATTTGTGTTTTTTAATCTGCCCAAAAACAAATTGGCCAAAAAAAATGCAAAAACGCAAATTGCAAAATCACGTGCGCAAAAATCAAAACACACAGCAAAAAGCACTGCAAAAAAAGATCAAAAGCAAACTGCATAGGTGTGTACTGAGCCTTATGCTGGCCACACGAATCAATTTTCAGACGAGAATATTCATACAAAATATCTTTGTACATTTGCTGAATTAAAGAATGTTTGAAATTTTCACTTGCTTTTAACATTTCTGTTTTTAAAATGAATAATTTCTGAACGAAAACCACATACACTGTCTGAAAATTCCTTTGACTAAGAAGTTTTCTATTATTTCTAAATTTTCCCGTCACTGGGGTTGAAAACTTATGTCGATTTGACTCCACTAATGATTAGAAAAATGAATGAACGTTCTTAAACTGACTTTTTTTGAAGAAAGACATTGTTTTTGTATGGCCAGCATACAGTTCTGTTTGAAAATCGGCAAATCAGTCTATAACTTTTTTTTCCCTTTAAATAAAAAAATTTGATCTGAGTTTGATGTTTACCAGATTCACCCTTTAATAGTATATACAGTATATCTCCTCTAATAGTATATACAGTATATCTCCTCTAATAGTATATACAATATATCCCCTCTAATAGTATATACAGTATATCTCTTCTGTGTTATTATCAGAGTGGATTCGATATTTTGCTCCCTAACCATATAGTTGGTTATTTATATTTACCACTGCATAGAGATATATAGAATAAATTGCCTTTTTTTTAAACTTTACATATTAACTAAATTATACACCACACTTTTTTTTTAAGGTTATTAACCGATTAATCAAAACAATAATCGGCCAACTAATCGATTATAAAATAATAATCGGGATGAGTGCCAACAGATTACATACAGGAGAATCTCCTGTTTACTCGGCAGCCTCTTTAATACAAAGTTCCGCCTCCTATGATAGACAGAACAGTCAGCCAATGCCAGCCCAGGAGACGGGACTTCCTATTACAGAGGCCACCGAGTAAACAGGAGATTCTCCTGTATTTAATCTTACGGCACTCGTCCTGCCCCTCCCTGTCCCCTCCTAAGCTGCCAGAATGATACACAGTATATATCTGTTGTGGCCCCAAAGATATATGTATATCTCTCTCTCTCTCTCTCTATATATTTTATATATATATATATATATATATATATATATATATATATATATATATATATATATATATATATATATATATATATATATATTTTATATATATATATATATTTATGGTTGGAGCCCTATGTCCAGTATGTACGTGGATACCACTTACAGTAAAGATAGGACTTACCATCGGAAATAGACCTGAAAGTGTGGACTTACCATATGAAATGGACCTGAAAGTGTGCCTTGGTCTAATGGCCGGTATGCCAAAATAAGGGGGCATACCCTGGTTTAAGAAATGATTATTCTGTAAGAGAAATGAATGAAATGAATAGTTTGAGAAATGCTGTGAAATGGGGATGGGAGGGTGGGTATCGCGCACAGGAAACCGACAAGCACCACAGGTGAGCGGGCTGCTTAAGTACCCCCCGGGCTCCTCCCATAAATTCAGGCCACCATACTGGCCTTCCTACTTATGGTTGGAGCCCTATGTCCAGTATGTACGTGGATACCACTTACAGTAAAGATAGGACTTACCATCGGAAATAGACCTGAAAGTGTGGACTTACCATATGAAATGGACCTGAAAGTGTGCCTTGGTCTAATGGCCGGTATGCCAAAATAAGGGGGCAAAAACATTCAGGTAGGGTTATGATTTTATTGATTTTCAATTATTTATTGAGCCAATTTGGAGAATGCCTGTGCCATCTCTGTTTGTGGGTTGGGGATATACCGGGCGAAGCAGGCTGATTTCCACCTGCCCAGTCTTTTGATGATGTGGTCTGGAACACCGTGGCGGGATGCCGCGGAGGCTGCTCCGATGCGAAACGAGTGTCCGGAATACTGACTAGGGTTAAGATGAAGATTGCGGAGAAGTATTCTTATGTGTTCCACAAACTGAGAGGCGTTTAAGGGTTTAACTGGGAACAGTAGAAGGGGACTGCTGTCTGGTTGTTCAGGCAGGAGTGACAGGAGCCGGTTGAGTACGGCGACTGGACACCAGCTGTTGTTGGTTTTGTAGAGGTGAATGTTCGCTCCTGAGCCCGTTTGCTGGGTTTTAGAGACCTCGAGGTGCAGGATGAAATGGTCTTGGTATCTAAGTAAGTGTCGTCTGCATAGTACTCGGTCTGTGGATTTGTTAGAGGTGAATTCGCCAGGGCGCAAGAACCCATAGTACGCTAGATATATAGCTGCTTGTAAGACCGTGCTGCGGAGCAGACCGAATGGCGAGGTAGCCAGGATCGTTGACATGTCCCTAAAGATGGGTCCCGTAATGGGCAAGCGCTTAGTGCTGATGACTGGTTGTTGTTTCTGAATTCCCCTTAAAACGGCTCGTATAGCGTGAGATGTGAATAGTGAAGATTTCGTGGGGTCTTCAAGCGCCATAAAATGTTGAATGCCGGCTAGGTATAGCCGGATGGTATTGTAGGATAAGGCCAACTGCGTGTGGCAGTGTGCAGTGAAGGCCAGTACCTGCTTGATATCTGTTGGTCCTTTACGGCAGGACGTGAGGAATTTGTTAAAGGCCTTCCAAGCTGTCTGGTAGGCTTTAAGTGTGTTGTAGGAGAGGGAATGATTTATGAGTTGTGTAGCTCCGTGTAAGTGTTGAACTAGTCCAGGGTCAGTTGTGACCAGACAGGGATAGGGGCCGACATTGGATCGGCATCGGGAACCTGTTTGAAAAAAGAGGAATAATTGAAACGTGACAGTGCGTCAGCTGCTGAGTTGTATCTGCCGGGAATAAATGCACAGTGTATATTGAACTGATGTTGTAAAGACAGTTGTACCAACCTGCGCAGGAAGGACATGACTGCTAGGGACTTGGACCTGCCTTTGTTGATGATGTCTGCCGTGGCCTGATTGTCGGTGCTAAAGACTACAGTTTGTCCTGTCCAGTGGTGGCCCCAGAGTTGTGCGGCTGCCACTATGGGGTAAAGCTCAAAGAGGGCAGATGTTTGGGAAAAGCCGGGTATCAATAGTATCTGTTGAGGCCAGGGTCCTGAAAACCAATGATGGCCAAAAATTGCCGCGAAACCTGTGGAGGCTGCGGCGTCCGTTACCACCTGGGGTGAATGGACCGAAACTATAGGTATGAATAGAGATATGCCATTCCAGGCGGACAAGAATTCCTCCCACATGGATAGGTCCGCTATGGCTGCGGAGTCTAAATTCAAAATCTGATCAGGGTCTTGAGTTTCCGACAGAAATCTGAGTAAGCGTGATACAAATGTGCGGCCTTGTGGAATAATTCGCATAGCGAAGTTGAGCATACCCAGGAGGGACTGCAACTGTTTTTTGGTACAGTCCTTGGTGTGTGTAAACTCGTGAAGAACTGCCCTAATGCGTGTTAGTTTGTCGAGGGGGAGACTGGCTTGCATTGCGCAGGTATCCAAGCTGACCCCGAGAAAAGTGATGCTATTTGCTGGGCCATCGACTTTGTGCTCGGCAATAGGAACATTGAGGTTTCCAAAAATTACCCTAAGTTTGTCGAGATCTCCTGGGGGCTTGCTGGGTGGTTCTATCAGTAGGAAGTCATCTAGATAATGGATGACTTCATGGCATTGACCCTTGTGTAATAGTATCCAACCGAGGGACTGGGCGAACGTGTCGAAGAGCCACGGGCTACTCTTCGAACCGAAGGTGAGCTTTGTAGCAAAATAATATGCTTCCTTCCACTTGATGCCATGCCAGCACCAAAGGGCTGGGTGGATGGGCAGGAGCTTGAAGGCATCCGAGATGTCGGCTTTGGAGAGCCAGGCGCCTGTGCCTGCTTTGATGATCGCTTGTATTGCCATGTCCACGGAAGAATATTTTAGGGAAAACTCCTCGGAGGGGATCAGGGAATTGAGACTGGGTATGTGGGAAGAATGAGGCGCAGACAAGTCGTACACCAAACGCAATTTATTTGAAAACTTGCCCTTGACAAGCCCAATAGGGCTGACTCTCCATGTGTTGAAAGGGGGGCAACTGAAAGGGCCTATCACATAACCTCGATCCACCTCTGCCTGCAAGAGCTGATCTATGGCTTGTTCGTCAATGGCTGCCGAACGAAGATTGGCACATTCGTGAGTAGTGTGGGGTAGTGAAATGAGGCCGGTGTGAAAGCCTGCTGTGAAGCCTTGGATAAGGAAGGTGGCCAGGGAAGGGGTGGGATGTGAAGTGAGATACCATCCTAACCATAAGAGGTTGATCCGGCTTAGTCACGCCTTCTTGTGTTGCTTGACTTCACACAAAATCCTAGGGTGGGCTCTATGACATATGGTGCAGAGGTGAAGTAGACGGCACTGGCTGAAGTTGCAGGACCCCTGATTAAAGTTATTACAGATGGCTGCCCCTCCCACGGTTCGGACTGGGCGCCCGAGTCTATCCACCTGAGGCGTTGGTTCAGGGATCGGCTGACCCTGTACTGAACCTGAGGTAGAGGGAAACTCGAAAGGCCGTCTGATTGCCGTATTGGCGCACCAGGTGGCAGTGTGGGTGGAAGACTGGCAAATCGCACACAGAGGTGAGCGTAAGCCGGCAAAGTGGCGGCAGAAGAGCTCTGTGTCCATGAGACTCCAATCTGTCGTGACCTGGAACTGTATGAGTCTGGCCGCGGCCTTGGCTGAAAAGGAACGATGGTAATCGTAAAAGGCAGAACCTCCATACTTGTGGCCCAAGTCTACCACAGTATGGAGATACAAATCTAACTCTTCCCGCCTGCTAGGGGTGGCTGAGCACAGGACATCTCTGAGCATGCCAAAGGCCAGGGTAAACTCTGAGACTGTTAGCTTGCGGTTCAATCTGGGGTCTTTGGCTTTAAGGACCACTGATATGTCACCCCAGGAGTAGGCTTTATTTTCTGCCAAATCATGTACGGAAATGAGGAGAGAGGCCAGGTTGACGTCCTTGCCGTCCAAGATGTCCTTCCTGATACTGGTTGGGACCAGGTGGGAGGGGTAGACAATGTGGCTTGAGCCTGAGGTACCTGCAGGAAGAGGTGTCAAGCTTTGAGTTGCCGTTGGGTCGGGGACAGCCGTGGCCGGTCGGGCCTCGAGAATTGCAACCCTGGTTTGGACGTCTGCAACTGAGGTGGATAGAGATGACACCATCGTGTGTAATTGCGCAATGGCCGATGATATCGACTGAAGGGATGCCTGTTGGGTACTGGGTCCTGCTGCTGGTGGGGGAAAGAGGAGTTTGAAAAGCTCGCCTTTCCTTGCTGTGGCGGGGAAGGGGACACCTCTGCGTCTGAGCTCTGCCGTCAGTTTGGGGATAGTCCATCCCCTAAGGGATTGCACGCTGCCGCTTTCTGAGACCGGAGAAGGTGACAGCGGGGCCGTGAGGTCTTCGCTGCCGGACTGAGACATGGTTGCTCTGGTGAGGATTCTCTTGAGCTTTTATTTCCTGGTTGACTGTAACCTATTAGGGGTGAGATGAATTTCAAGTTTTTTCTTTGATCCGCTGAGTCATACTTACCCGACTTATTCTCCCATTCCCCTTTTTTTTTTTTTTTTTTTTTTTTTTTTTTTTTACCTGGGGGGATATCGTCCAACCTGGTGCAGGGTGGACCTACTGAACTTTGACTGACCTGAGAAAAACGAAAAGGTGACACTTCGTGAAGGGATTGCTAACTGATTTTTTGAAGCAACGATTTGTATGACAATGAAATGATTCGAAATGTTTGCCTTGATTATGAATGGACTTCATGACAGAGGTCTGGCCTGGTCGTCATCTTTGATTCGACCGAGAACCGGGCTCTGGAGCATGTATTGAAATGAGGCAAGTGAAAACATTGGTGCACCCGGGACGATCTGGTGCCTGTTTGATGCATCTGGATTCGAATCGGCGCATCATATGAAATGAAATGAGAGAAATGATTATTAGACTGAGGCTTGAATTGGTTGTGCCGTGTTTGCGACTGGCAACCAACCGAGCTCTAGTATGGTATGAAATGCTGTTTGGAACCAGCAAGGCATTCCGTAAAGAATCGGTGCATGTCAGATGCGACTGGCTCTGGAACGGTGATGCGTTGTGGGAGTGAAATGGTAGTAAGCTGTATGGCAGAGACATGGATCCATCCCCCGACGTCTGCGATTAGCTATGATCCGGACTTTGAAGCATGTATCAGAAATGAGGCCGAGCCCTGGGGTACGCCGTAATGAATCGGTGCATTTCCATGCGACTGGATTCATGTGTGAACGTGATACGTGGAAATGAAATGATAACCATGACAGAAGGTACGAATTTACTGATAAACGTAACTCTGGAGCATGTATAGAAATGAGGCCAGTCCTGGGGCACGCCGAGACGAATCGGTGCATTGCCATGCGACTGGATTCATGTCGGAACGTGATAGGTGGAAATGAAATGATAACCATGACAGAAGGTACGAATTTACTGATAAACGTAACTCTGGAGCATGTATAGAAATGAGGCCAGTCCTGGGGCACGCCGAGACGAATCGGTGCATTGCCATGCGACTGGATTCATGTCGGAACGTGATAGGTGGAAATGAAATGATAACCATGACAGAGGTATGAATAACTGAAAACGTAACTCTGGAGCATGTATAGAAATGAGGCCAATCCTGGGGCACGCCGAGACGAATCGGTGCATTGCCATGCGACTGGATTCATGTCGGAACGTGATAGGTGGAAGTGAAATGATAACCATGACAGAGGTATGAATGACTGATAAACAAAACTCTGGAGCATGTATAGAAATGAGGCCAATCCTGGGGCACGCCGAGACGAATCGGTGCATTTTTGCATGCGACTGGATTCGTGACGGAACGTGATACGTGAAAAAACATGACAGAGGTATTAATGACAGACAATAACGTAACTCTGGAGCATGTATAGAAATGAGGCCAAATAACTGGGGCACACCGGAACGAATCGGTGCATCTTTTTGATGCGACTGGATTAGAATCGGAGCGCGGTAGGTGACTGAAATGAGAAATGTTTTGAAATGATTTGAAATGTCAGAAATGAGTTCTAGAATGTTTCAGAAATGAGAAATGATTGGTATCGAACTGACTTGATCCGATAACTTGCAATTGCGATTTGCTATGGCTGTTTACTGATACATATTTTTAAACACCGACATGCTAGAAATGAAGCGACGTCTGCATCGCGATGCTGTCGAAATGGTAACATATCGAAAGTACGAGCGATATACATTACAATAGTGAAGTGCGAGTAACGAAATTTGAAAGTACGGTTTAGTGACATGACATGAAACGAAAAATGCGATATACATTGCAGTTTATGAAAAGCGAGTGAAACGAAAATTTTTGAAATTACGGTTTAGTGACCTGATATGAAAACGAAAAGTCCGACGGGACCTTACCTGCGACAGCCAAGCCAGCCGCGTGGTACAAACTACGAACGAAAAACGCGGACTTCGAAAGTTTTGAGAACGGTATCGAAAACGGAATTTTGCGAGGCAAGAACTTGCGGACGCTGGTATATCGAATAGTCGGCCTAGTGACGTATATCGCGCACAGGAAACCGACAAGCACCACAGGTGAGCGGGCTGCTTAAGTACCCCCCGGGCTCCTCCCATAAATTCAGGCCACCATACTGGCCTTCCTACATATATATATATATATATATATATATATATATATATATATATATATCTTTGGGGCCACAAAAGATATACACTACCGTTCAAAAGTTTGGGGTCACATTGAAATGTCCTTATTTTTGAAGGAAAAGCACTGTACTTTTAAATGAAGCTAACTTTAAACTAGTCCTAACTTTAAACAAATATACTCTATACATTGCTAATGTGGTAAATGACTATTCTAACTGCAAATGTCTAGTTTTTGGTGCAATATCTACATAGGTGTATAGAGGCCCATTTCCAGCAACTATCACTCCAGTGTTCTAATGGTACAATGTGTTTGCTCATTGGCTCAGAAGGCTAATTGATGATTAGCAAACCCTTGTGCAATCATGTTCACACATCTAAAAACAGTCTAGCTCCTTCCAGAAGCTACAAAACTGACCTTCCTGTGAGCAGATTGAGTTTCTGGAGCATCACATTTGTGGGGTCAATTAAACGCTCAAAATGGCCAGAAAAAGAGAACTTTCATCTGAAACTCGACAGTCTATTCTTGTTCTTAGAAATGAAGGCTATTCCATGCGAGAAATTGCAAAGAAATTGAAGATTTCCTACAACGGTGTGTACTACTCCCTTCAGAGGACAGCACAAACAGGCTCTAACCAGAGTAGAAAAAGAAGTGGGAGGCCGCGTTGCACAACTAAGCAAGAAGATAAGCACATTAGAGTCTCTAGTTTGAGAAACAGACGCCTCACAGGTCCCCAACTGGCATCTTCATTAAATAGTACCCGCAAAACACCAGTGTCAACATCTACAGTGAAGAGGCGGCTGCGGGATTTTGGGCTTCAGGGCAGAGTGGCAAAGAAAAAGCCATATCTGAGACTGGCCAATAAAAGAAAAAGATTAAGATGGGCAAAAGAACACAGACATTGGACAGAGGAAGACTGGAAAAAAGTGTTGTGGACGGATGAATCCAAGTTTGAGGGGTTTGGATCACAAAGAAGAACGTTTGTGAGACGCAGAACAAATGAAAAGATGCTGGAAGAATGCCTGACGCCATCTGTTAAGCATGGTGGAGGTAATGTGATGGTCTGGGGTTGCTTTGGTGCTGGTAAGGTGGGAGCTTTGTACAGGGTAAAAGGGATTCTGAATAAGGAAGGCTATCACTCCATTTTGCAACGCCATGCCATACCCAGTGGACAGCGCTTGATTGTAGCCAATTTCATCCTACAACAGGACAATGACCCTAAACACACCTCCAAATTGTGCAAGAACTATTTACAGCAGAAGCAGGCAGCTGGTATTCTATCGGTAATGGAGTGGCCAGCACAGTCACCAGATCTGAACCCCATTGAGCTGTTGTGGGAGCAGCTTGACCGTATGGTACGCCAGAAGTGCCCATCCAACCAATCCAACTTGTGGGAGCTGCTTCTAGAAGCGTGGGGTGCAATTTCTCCAGCTTACCTCAATAAATTAACAGCTAGAATGCCAAAGGTGTGCAATGCTGTAATTGCTGCAAAAGGAGGATTCTTTGATGAAAGCAAAGTTTGATGTAAAAACAATGTTATTTCAAATACAAATCATTATTTCTAACCTTGTCAATGTCTTGACTCTATTTTCTATTCATTTCACAACGTATGGTGGTGAATAAGTGTGACTTTTCATGGAAAACACAAAATTGTTTGGGTGACCCCAAACTTTTGAACGGTAGTGTATATCCAAATTACCAGTGGGGCCGCATTAAACCGTAAGCTGGACTTTGGACATGCCTGCTCTAAATGAAAGGTGGAAAGAAGCTAATAGCATGTGCTTATGCAAAATTTTACCTTATGACATAAGCACTTGAGTCCCTCAGCCCTAACCCATACCATGGTGAAACCAGCAGTAGCTGGGATTTTTTAACAAAGGCACAACTGTACAGCAATGATGAAGCTCCTGGTACTTCAGCTTGAATGACTTAGAGTCTTATGAGTCAGGGTCACACTAAAAAGACTGTGCCATGACTCTGGACCCAAACAGCACTCTGCAGGTAACACAGAAGGTCTGGAAAGCACCACAATGCAAAGCCCAGTGCCTGAAGGACACATTTCAGGACAGCCACAAATTATTCCAGACCAAAGTTGTTGATGGGGATATGACAATCCAGACAGCCGCTGTGTAGAAAACAGCACAAGCAGTAATTTGGAAGCCTTGGTGTACCAAGTATCCTGATTGAAGAAAACAGAAAAAAAAAGAAAAAGAGAAAATAGTAACAATAAAAGGCTGGCAAAATTAGATTATCATCAACAGAGCATTCAACCTACTAGGACACTAGTAAAAAAACTGAGGCATGATGATTAGAGGCAGGATTATACAGGGCTGGCTTCGACTTACTGTAATTTGTTTGCTAGTATACAAACTTGTTAGTTTTAGCAACTTTGTCTGGTACTTGTTGTACAATAAATGTGTAAAAAAGAGCCATTTACTGTGTGTTATCTGATATGACAGTACAAACAGTAATGGTGTCCATTAACCACTTCAGCCCCAAAAGGATTTACCCCCTTCCTGACCGGGCCATTTTTTGCGATGTGGCACTGCGTCACTTTAACTGACAATTGCGCGGCCGTGCGCCTTTGTACCCCCAAAAAAAACTGACGTTCTTTTTTTCCCACAAATAGAGCTTTCTTTTGGTGGTATTTGATCACATCTGCAGTTTTTATTTTTTGCGCTATAAACAAAAAAAGATTTTGCTATAATAAATATCCCAAATTTAAAAAAACAAAAAAAAAACACAAATTTCTTCATCAGTTTAAGCTGATATGTATTCTTCTACATATTTTTGGTAAAATTTTTTACCAAAATTATGTAGAAGAATATATATTGGCCTAAACTAATGAAGAAATTTGTTTTTTTTTTTTAGATTGGGGGGATATTGATTATAGCAAAAAGTAAAAAACACTGTTTTTTTTTTTCAAAATTGTCAGTCTTTTTTTGTTTACCAAAAAATAAGCGTATATTGATTGGTTTGCGCAAAAGTTATAGCGTCTGCGTCTACAAAATAGGAAATAGATTTATGGCATTTTTTTTTTTTTACTAGTAATGGTGACAATCAGTGAGTTTTATCAGGACTGCGACATTGCGGACAGATCGGACACTTTTTTGGGACCATTGACATTTATACAGCGATCAGAGCTAAAAATAGCAACTGATTACTGTATAAATGTCATTGGCAGGGAAGGAGTAAACACTAGGGACGATCAAGGGGTTAAAGCGGTGTTCGGACCTCCGCTTTAACTATGTTTCCTAGGTGTGTTTCTAACTGTGAGGGGATAGGACTGACTAGAGGAGGAGCCAGATCGTTGTTCCTACTTAGTAGGAACAGATGCTCTGTATCTCCTCCCCTGACAGAACAGGGATTTGTGTGTTTACACACATAAATCCCCGTGCCACCACTCGTGTCCGCGATCGCGGGTGGCCGGCGATCGCACCCGCCAGCCACGTGCAGCAGGTCCCCCGCTGTGCAGCGGCGCACGTGCGTCTGCTGCAGCTTTTGAAGGAGCCGCCCTACGCGTACGGCCGTTCACCCACCGGTGCCATTCTGCCGACGTATATCGGCGTGAGCTGGTGGGCAAGTGGTTATACTATATAGCCAGATATGAGCTTTTATTAAAGTGATACTAAAGCCACAAAATTAAAATCAGTCCATATATGCAGTAAAACATGCTTGTCATACTTCCTGTGGAACCTAAATTAATAGCTGAAATTAATCCTGAGCATTGTGTAAAAAGGCTGTTTGATCCAGTCTTCTCTGATCCTTCCCTTCTTCCACTGTGCCCTCAAAGGCTCTGTTCTATACCCTGATAGAACCGAGCCTTGTGGGCACTCTGCACATGCTCTGTCTAGTGTGTATTGCAAACATTGCTGATTAGCACAGGGCCAATCAGCACTGTCCAGACAGAGGGTCAGGGGTCCTGCAGCCTCACAGGACAATCAGGGGAGAATGAAAACTCATCCTACAAGCTTTAACCAGTGCTCGGCTGGACACTGCTATATACTTATGATAAGAAAAGGTATTTAGTGGTTAATATTTACTAAAATAATTGCATTTCCATGTTCTGTGCACTGCGAGAAACCAGATATAGTGAATGCAGGGTCCTGGGTTTTGTAACACTTTAACTGCTTAAAACCAAAACAATGAAAAATGATTACTTGGGTAATTTTGGGTTAATGCACTTTCATATTGCTATTTGCAACTGTCATTAATTTCTAATATAGATAGAAGATATTAATCTTAATGTATAACTGTAAAATGCACACTAACAGTTGTAAGGGCATAAAAATTGGTTTAATGTTGCATAATAAAAACTTGGGTATGCACAGTGAAATACCAGAGACGACTATAAGGGAAGCATCTTTTCACTAGACCCTTTCACACAAACCCTTTCAGCCAAGTGCCAGAATAGAACAGCTTCTTGGATTACCAGGAAGGCTTAAGAACAGGACTGAACCGACACATTCAGATGCAAAAATGGGGCCCAGCTGTTATTTTTTTGCATTGGAGATGAAAGACCTGCTTGAATAAATATTTTTAGAGCCCACATTGGAACATATAGGATCTCCGGACACATACCAACCATCTCAACACCCTAGGACCACTTAGCATCATAATGTATAAGTGACCCTGCAGTGTAAAAACATTTAATGGTTATTTCAGCTATTAATTCATATTCCACCAGATGTGCTTAAGTATAAATTTAGAATTTAAATATGCTGTATAAGCAAGGTTAAGCAAATAAAGACACAGGGAAAAAGAACCCAATCTAAGCAGAACTCCAAAAAAAGTAAACTGAGCTGAGGTTTTTAGAGAGCCCTGATGTTCTGCCTCCCAGGATTTGTCCAACTTTGCATAGAAGAAAATCCGGTAAAAATAAAAAATTTCTGGAAGCGGAATTTCAATTAGAAGTTTTAAAAGATAAGTTCACCTTTTTAGAAAAAAAAATAACAAATGCACATAACTTTTGGCAGAAAAATTGTGCATTTATTATTTTATCCTGCAGGGGCCTGGAAAGCACTGTGTCTGAGATCAGTGGCTCAGGGGTGCAATGCCAGGCTTCTGCAGACTTGTCCTGCAGCTTTCATCCCGTACCTCCAATTGGCTGTCAGTTTGAAAGCTGCAGGGCTTGTGGATGAACCACAAGGGCACTCATTAGCATCCTTGCAGTTCATTCAGAACTATAGGATGTCTGCCGTGGTCGCTGACAGTACTTGAAGTTCATTCATTCACAGGAAACTGAATGAATGACGCTGCTGTGTGGATGGTCTTTCTGTGCGAATGGGGGCTAAATTTAATGACATTAGGATTTTTTTTTTCCTCCAGGTTGAATGTTATTCTTTTTACAGAATACAGTGAATCAGGAAAACACCACATTAGGACCACTAAATGGATCTCAAGATCAAAGGAAACGAGTACTTACTTTACTATGATCATCAGCTTCATCTAGTGGCATTTTCCCAAACCATTCTTTTTTTTTTTTTATAATTCAACCTGGAGAGAATTAGTCCCTATTTCCCTATTCACTCAGACTGAATATACATGCAGTTGTACGAGACAAATAGCTCTGCATTTTTTTTTATTACACCCTTAAAAACTCTTTTATCTGGTTTATGCAAACTAAAAGAGCACTCAAAAATTTCATAGCGCAAGTTAAAGTGGGGTTCCACCCAAAAAAACAAAAATACCTGAAAAATTCTTTAAAAAAAAACAAAAAAAATTTGGATATTTTTTTTTTTTTACTTACCTCTAAATGCCTGTTGCTAGGTGGTCCCTCGTAGTCTGCCTCTTCCTTTGCCTGGGCTGGTGACATCACTTCCCCCTCGGCACAGGAAGGGCTCGGCTCTGCTCCCTCCCTCCTGTCAATCATCTGGGACCCATTACAGGTCCCAGGTGATTTAGCGGCCAATCACGGCGTGCGGCGCCGCTCACGCATGCGCAGTGGGTGCCAAGCTGTGAAGCCACAGCCCAGCGCCCACAGTTGAAATGCCGGCGCCGACGAGCAGAGGGGGGGGGGAACGAGCGGGGCTTCGATCCCCCGCATCGCTGGACCAAGGGACAGGTAAGTGTCCAATTAAAAGTCAGCAGCTGCAGTATTTGTAGCTGCTGACTTTTAATTTTTTTTTTTTAATGGACCCCCTGGGTGGAACTCCTCTTTAAAAACCAAATCACTAGTGCAATCGTATACATGCAGTAACAATTGTGCTATGAAATATAGCAAACCCCGGCTACGATTTCAACCTTAAAAAGGTGTTTTTGGTATTGCTATAGTCATAAAGGCATCTGGCACTACCATACTGACCAAGAGAACAAGAAATGGGAGAGCAGGAAAAGTTGAGACTGCATACAAGGTCAGCTATCTGGTTCTGTGATGGTCATTTTAATATATGGCTTTTGAAAAAACCCGCCCCAGTGTGAAAATGCACACTGAAATGAATGAGGTGGTTTTCAGGCGCTTAGCAGAGGCTATTTCTAGCGCTAAAGAGCTTGAAAACCACCCAAGTGCGAAAGGGGTCTTAGTAAATCAACCCCAAAGTGTTTGTTTTTCCAATTTTGCACTTTTTTTTTAAATGAGAAATGTGTAAATATATGTTAAATGTGTAAAAAAAATTAACAAAACAAAAAAAAGTTTAAATATTAATACCGTATATACTCGAGTATAAGTCGAATTTTTCATCACATTTTTTTGTGCTGAAAGTGCCCCCCTCGACTTATACTTGAGTCAAGCACTTTTCTGCAGCAAAAAAATTCATTTTCCGAACCGACATTGGGGCCCCGTATCTCAGGACCACTTTGTGCTAGAAACCCCAAATTTGGTATGCAAACCCAGTGGACCTAGTACCACAACATATCCAAAGCTGAAGTTCCTAGCACTAAGTGGCCCCGAGATACGGGGCCCCAAAATCGGTTCGGAAAATGTCATTCTCTGCTGCAGAAAAGTGCTTGACATTTTCTGAACCGACTTTGGGGCCCCATATCTCAGGGCCACTTGGTGCTAGGAACCCCACATTTGGTGTGAAAACCCAGTGGACCTGGTACCATAACATATCCAAAGCTTGGGTTCCTAGTACTAAGTGGCCCTGAGATACGGGGCCCCAAAACTGGTTCAGAAAATGTCATTCTCTGCTGCAGAAAAGTGCTTGACATTTTATGAACTGATTTTTGGGGCCCTGTATCTCGTGGCCACTTGGTGCTAGAAACCCCAGCTTTGGAAATTTTATGGTGCTAGTTCCACTGGGTTTGCATACCAAATTTGGGGTTCTTAGCACTAAGTGGCCCCGAGATACGGGGCCCCAAATTCGGTCAACTGTGTCTATCTGCAGCAATGTCATTTCGGGACCCTTTGGGTTCAGAGACCCCAAATTATGGCTGCAGCTAGGGGGCATCTAGGAACCCTTAACTACCGAGTTTGAAGTTCAGGGGACCTATGGCTGCAAATGGGCACAGTGAGGCATGCAAATGGGCACAGTGATGCTGCAAATGGGCATTGTTGACCCTCTTTTCCACTTACAGTAGCTGTGCATTTCTCACCCTCGTCTTATACTCGGGTCAATAAGTTTTTCCCATTTTTTTGTGGTAAATTAGGGCCTCGACTTATACTCGGAACGACTTATACTCGAGTATATACGGTAGCTAAGTAGAAACAAACAAAAAAATCTACAGGAAAAAAATAGTTGAAGAGAGAAGGAGACAGAGGTTACCACCTCAATACAGGGCACTTTCACCCCCTTCCTGCCCAAGCCATTTTTCAGTTTTCAGCGCCGTCGCACTTTGAATGACGATTGCGCGGTCATGTTACACTGCACCCTAAAGAAATTTTTATCATCTTTTCCCCACAAATAGAGCTTTCTTTTGGTGGTATTTGATCACATCTGTGGTTTTTATTTATTGCGCTATAAACAAAAGAAGAGGGACAATTTTGAAAAAACACAATATTTTTTACTTTTTGCTATAATAAATATCCAATTTTTTATTTTTTTTTAACAAATTTTTTCCTCAGTTCAGGCCGATATGTATTCTTCTACATATTCTTGGTAAAAAAAAATTGCGATAAGCGTATATTGATTGGTTTGCGCAAAAGTTATAGTGTCTACAAAATAGGGGATAGATTTATAGCATTTTTATTTATTTTTTATTTTTCTTACTAGTAATGGCGGCCATCTGCGATTTTTATTGTGACTGCGATATTGCAGCGAACATATCGGACAATTTTGACACATTTTTGGGACCATTCACATTTATACAGCGATCCATGCTATAAAAATGCATTGATTACTGTGTAAATGTGACTGGCAGGGAAGGGGTTAACACTAGGGGGCGATCGAGGGGTTAATGTGTGTCCTATGTACAAGGGACACACCATCGGTCTCCTCTCCTCTCTGACAGGACGTGGATCTGTGTTTACATATACACAGATCCACGGTCCTGCTCTGTTACCCGGCAATCGCAGGTGCCCGGCGGACATCGCGGCCGCCGGGCACGCGCATCGGGTCCCGAGCGACGCAGCGGGCACGCGCGCACGTGCCCCCTAGTGGCTCGGGAGGGCGATCGCGTCATATGACGTCCGCCCAGAACAACAGCTGCCTCGTCCCGCCGTCATATGACGGTGGGCGGTAGCTTAGTGGTTAAAGGATAAGTTCACCTTTGGGAACCCATTGTTCAGGTGGAATATGTAACATGTTCCCACTCCTGCAGCCGATGCCCGTTCCACTGCCTCTGGTGACAGCAAGCGGGAGATCTCCCCCACCGCTCGCTTTCACTATTTTAGAAAAAAACACAGCCGTGTTTGGTCCTGCATGACACTATGTCACCTAAGGTGAACTTATCCTTTAAATTAGGGCTGGTTAGAGTAAACTAAGGTTCAATAAGGGGTTTAACAGAGGAACATTTTATTATTAATAAGAATACATTTTTTTACTTGTCCGGTTGCATTATCTGCAGATCTAAGTTCATCCCTTTGATCTGCAAATGAATGAACAGTAAGATACAACTGTAACAATACGCTGCTACATTGTATCTTTGTAAAACTGCACAGTCTGAGCAGTGTTTATAAACACGTGACCGTTCTTTTTATAGCTACAGCTGCCGACGTCTTCTCTGAGTATACTGTAATGCTGAGGTTTTTGGGGGCGTGTGTAGCATGCCCAAAGTCTGCAAAGCTGTCCCTGCTAGGATAGCACAACGATTATTGCTAGCGGCTTTAACAGCTCCTAGCAATAATCGCATGTAAAATCCAACAGGCTGCTTGTACTTAAATTGATTATTCGATCAACTTGGGTACATTCAGCCCTGCTCATACATGGTTCAAATCTTGACCGGTTCACCAATAACCGCCTATGACCGGCTTAATATTATAGTATATTTTGGCGGGGGAATCACTCCACCAGTGTTAATTTTAGTCCTAGTACTAAAATGGCATTTTAGTTTTAGTCATATTTAGTCGACTAAATCTCCAGTACATTTTAGTTGATTAAAATGTCCTACGTTTTAGTCGACTAAAATCTCCAGTACATTTCAGTAATTGCAATTTAGTTTTGATCATAGTCTTTTGACTAAAATTGCATTTTAGTTTTTGTCTCATTTTAGTCTTAGGACTAAAATGGCATTTTAGTTTTAGTCTCATTTTAGTCTTTTGACTAAAATGGCTTTTAGTTTTAGTCTCATTTTAGTCTTTTGACTAAAATGGCTTTTAGTTTTAGTCGTATTTTAGTCATCTCATTTATTTTAGTTTTAGTCGTATTTTAGTCGACTAAAATAGTATTAATTTAGTCGACTAAAATGTTTTAGTCATTTTAGTTGACTAAAATGTTTTAGTCGACTAAATTAACATTGCTCCCCACTCTCAGTGGATGTGTGGATGGGGGAATCGGTTCAGTTTTTTTCATTCAACCCGCTGGTTGAACAAAATAAAACAGACTAATCTTTTCTCTGTATAGTTTTTGAAGAAAAGAATAAATAAACCACCATGGTGCTAATGATTAGTTAGAGAATAAAGTATGGAGAGTGGTGGTCATATTAGCCTAAGACGTTGCATGTCATCTGCTATTCTTCTGCTCCTCTATGGTAGCTTGACAACTGAGATCTGCGTGCAATGAGTAACTTCTTAGCCAGCATGGACTTTTCTTCCGATGTTTGTTCAGAAAACCACACAGCTAATATTATGCAAGCACAAGAACCTTAAAAACAGTTCAGTAATAAAATCTAGCCTACAGGGCTGACCCAAGTAGACAAAGCATGCCGAGGCCTTAAATACTAAATCTTTCAACTATAAAGCTGGAAAATTATGAAATACAAATGTTGTACGCATTTCATTACCGTGAAAGAAAAAAAAAGAAAAAAAATAATGAGAACAGCATTATCTAATTTGTAGTGCACGTTACACTAGAAAGTAAACATTATAAATGGTTAAATCAATATGGTCAATTACTAAGGGCAAATAGGTTGTTCACTTTGCAAAAAGTTATTTTCAGTTAAAGAAGAACTTGGTTTAAAATCTGTACAATAGCCATGTTTACATAGGAAGCAAAACCGCTAATGTCATTTTTAATATAATATTTTTTAGAAAACTCACTGTTTAAAAAAAAAAAAAAAGCAGTGATGTCATTTTTTTCCCCAGCTTCCTCTTGAATCCCCGGGCTCTGGGAGGAGGAATCTCAGAAGCAGCGATGTCACTTATCTCAGAAGCGGCGACGTCACTTATCTCAGAAGCGGCGATGTCACTTATCTCAGAAGCGGCGACGTCACTTATCTCAGAAGCGGCAACGTCACTTCCTGTTAGGGTTCTACGCTGCTCACTGAGACTATAAACCCCGTCATGCCCTGGGATTTAGAATCTCAAGTGGGCGGGACTATGGGTGCATGTGTGGTGCATCAGTAGTGTTCTACAAATCGGTAACTGTCACTGCCCACCCATATTGCTGCACACTCTTCTGTCATAGGAGGAAGGACAGACCTGGCAGAGGTGGATCAGACCGAGCAGTCTGAGACTCGCAGGTCAGCCCACTGAAATGAGCAACAACACTTATGCCGCGTACACACGAGCGGACTTTACGGCGGACTTTGCCCGGCGGACGGGATTTCGTCGGACAATTCGATGTGTGTGGGCTCCAGCGGACTTTGTTTTCTCAAAAGTTGGATGGAATTAGATTTGAAACTTGTTTAAAATTTATCCGTTGAAATCGAGTCCGGTCGAAAAGTCCGCCGTCTGTATGCTAGTTCGACGGACTAAAAAGCCACGCTAGGGCAGCTATTGGCTACTGGCTATGAACTTCCTTGTTTTAGTCCGGTCGTACGTCATCACGTACGAATTTGACGGACTTTGGTGGATTGTGTGTAGGCAAGTCCGTTCATTCAGAAAGTCCGTCGGAAAGTACGTCGAAAAATCCGCCGGGCAAAGTCCGCCGTAAAGTCCGCTCGTGTGTACGCGCCATTACTTTCAAAGGACTACAATGGGGAATGTACCAGACCAGTGACTGGGGGGAAAAAGGACATATCAGCCACTGGTCTTGTAAACAGGATATGAGGGGGGATAGAGAGCCTTTCATGCAGTAAAGAACGCCGGATTTATCACTGACAACAGGACTAAATACAATACCACTGACAATTTATTGACTGGTTTGGAAGCACTTGTATTTATATATAATAAAATTTTTTCCCCACAGTTCTGCTTTAAGCCAGCCATAGACGGTTCAAATCTCTCTCATTCTGGGTATTCAGAATGTACCAAAGTTGATCGATCAACTTGGATACAACCAACCTGTTAGATTTTACATGCGATTATTGCTAGTGGCTGTTATAGTAAATAATGGCTCCTCGGGAGGGATTTTCCCATCAACACTGACTTTCTGCAACCCGTGGTTGCATAAAAAAAAATTCACATCTATGGCTGGCCTTAGTTAATGTGGTGAAAATTCACCTTGCAAGGAATACCCAATTTACATGCAAGAATAAAAAAATATTATCATTTTTGCTTCCACATGATTAGATGGATGTCAGCACAGCTTCTCCAAGGTTCCCTTGCAAAATGAACAGCATTGAGTATTTGCCTTTAGTAAATCAACCCTTTGTTTTGCAGCAGTTTATTCAATTTGGATCACTAGTTCATCCAACTCCCAATGGCAGAATATCCACTGCATCCATAGTGAAGTTAAGATATACAATACAGCGATTTACATTTTAAATTTGTGAAAACGTGGAAAGCTAACATTTTTTTCCCACCAAGGACACAGTTTTGGAGAGCTATCCCTACGGGCTTGTTTACACTTGCTTCAAAACATGGCATTGGACAAGCTTTTTTAAAGCACTCTGAATGCCAATCAAAGCACCTGTCACTAAATTAAATGGTTAGCTTTCAGCTCTGTTTACACGTTGGGTTTGCCTTGCTTCAAAAAGTATACCGCATGTCGCTTTAGTGGTGCTTCAAAGCCTCCATAGAAGTCTATTACAAAGCTCGCTTGAAGCACCTTGACACTTGAGAGGTTTTTATTCAGCTTTAGCGTTGCTTTGTTTTGGAGAAATTGCAGGTATCAGATATCAACACACACACACAGGGCATGTGCTATTCAAAAAAGCACCACTGATGCATCATCGAAGCAACCCTTCGAAGCATCACAGAAGCATTAAAAACACATAAAAAAAAAGCATGTTGAAGCGGTAGGCGCTTTAATGTGTGTTGAAGTCGTAGCAAGTGTAAATGAGCCCTAAATGTGAGGATAGTGAAGTTGGTACTTAAAGTGGTGTTCCCATTATAAAAAAAAAATTAAAAGTCAGCAGCTACAAATACTGCAGGTGCTGACTTTTAATAATCGGACACTTACCTGTCTCAGGGTCCAGCGATGCAGGGGATCGAAGCCCCGCTCGTCTCCCCCTCCGTTCGGCGGCGCCGGTATTGTTACTGTGGGCATCTGGCTGTGGCTTCACAGCCGGGCACCCACTGCGCATGCACGAGCGGCGCCATCATCTGGGACCTGTCACGTGTCCCAGATGATTGACAAGAGGGAGGGGGAGCTGAGCCCTTCTTGTGCCGAGGGGAAATGACATTAAGAGCCCAGGCACTGAAGGACGCAGACTACGAGGGACCCCCTAGCAACAGCCATTTAGAGGGGAGTAAAAAAAAAATTTTTTTTGGAAATGTTTTTTTTTTTTTTTTTTTTTAGGCACATTCATGATTTTTTTTTTTTCTTTTTGGGTGGAACACCACTTAAAAAAGTTATACATAATATATGCCTTATACCAAACAAACTCATTCTTACAAATGAGCCCCAGCTCTAAGAGGATGAAAGCTTCTGATGGAGATCTAAAGTTCTGGGTGAGGAAAAGGCAGCGATTCAGCGCCTTACGCTTGTCATTCAGCCACTCCCCTGTGTAGCAAAATAAATGGTCTGTTTTCTAGTCGCAAATAGTTCCAGAGCAGGTGAGGATGAAACATTAGATTCACACATAAATCACTTTACAATAAGTACCCTGATTACCATACGTACTCTGACCCTGCTGACCCCACAGCAGTCAATCTATTATTATAAACTGACAATGAATGTTTCAGCACTGAGATGCTAGTGGAGCAAGCGATGGGCATGCATTAGAGCACAACCTTCCCCTTCTCAAGCATCAAATGTTTGGGAATTCACAGAATCAGTTTCACAATAACTACCTGATGCAATTTAAACCGTGACATCATTTGATGAACCATGTCCCCTTTCCACAGAAGAACAAACAAGTGACAAATAAAAAAAAATTTTGCTCTGAGGACAGTAGCTTTAAATGGGCAAACACATTTCCCAACATTTTTAAATATTTGCAAATCTGTAAATTAACAAAGACACCAACTTTGCATTTAATCTAATCCTGTCAACTTCAATGTCCTTCACTTTACTAATACTGGACTCTCAAGTTTAGACTTTTACTTCAGATAAACATTTTATAAAATGTCTTTGCACCAGAGATAGATAAAATGTGGTTGAAAGCAAAAATGCTTCTTCCAACTGCTAACCTGCATGGGGTAGTTTATATCTTCTGGCACGCCAATGGTGTCCATGCACACTAGGCGGATAAAAAAAATGCCAGAAAAAGCAGCACAGAAATGCTCATAGTGGCTCATATTGCACAAGAGTTTGAAAGTTTATGGGCATTTGCTTCAAAACGTTCCCCTCTGCGCCCTATTTCACTATAATCAATATACACTTAAAAATGCAGAATGCTCACAGCTGGAAAACTGACCACACTGGGATGGATGTGCTTCTATACCTAGGGTAGTCAGTTTGAAACAGGAAAGCAAGGGGACTAGCACGATCACCAGGTATTTCACACAAAGGAAGCAATAAGAGAACTGCATATTTAATACATGGTATAACAGACACATATCAGCAATATAAAATGTTGGGGGGGTAACATTCTTAGGCTGGGTTCACACTATTGCAAATTGGATGTGGGTTTATCCGCATCCAATTCGCATGACAGGGGAGTGTAACTGGCTCTCAAGGGAGCCGGTTCACACATCTCTGGGGCGACTGTGGAACGCATTGCACAGGGGCACTGTGCATCTTTGGCACCATTTCAGGTTTGAATTTAGGCAAAAATTCGGGCCTGATTCGTTCCTGAAATGAAGAACAGGAACGCACCGGATCCCTGCTGTGAGCTGGATCCGAACACAGTGTGAACCCAGCCTCAAAGACTAATTCCACCTTTCTGACCATGTTATATGTAACACCCACAGGGTGCAGCATGAAATATCGTCACATTACGCAGACCCTAACCTTCAAACTGCTCCCCACTTACCTGAATTGTAGGGTTCTTCTCTCTGAAGCATTCTGTTTTGTTTGTTTTTTTATTTTTTTTTAAATTTGGTGTGACTGGATGCCTGCACAGCCACCTCATTCATCCACCATGGCAGAGGGCCTCTTAGTTCTCAACGGAGCACAAAGGGGTGATGTAATCAAACTCATAGTCCATTGATCCTCAAACTCCATAATCATAGGTCTGTACCTCCTTCTGGACCTGGAGCTGGAGGAATAGTCTCCAGGAGCCTTTGCACTGCACCTGCAAGCCACTGACCACATTTGCAATTCTTTGCAGGCTCCAATGAAAAAAAATAATAAAAGCATGGATGCATGTATTAGGATTCTTTCTTTTTACAAACGGTGGAATATTTGTTAGTGCATGTTTTCCTGTATATAAAAAAAATGTAAAATGGTAGCTTTTTTGTAGATTTTTGTAATAAAGTCTTGCTTTTCCTAAATTTTCACCCTTGTCTTAGGGTGACAACTGTTAGTGCCTGGGGGGGTGCAGCATGGTATTCCTACTTAGTAGGGATGCACCGATACATTAGCCTCCATTAATGGCCACCGAAAATTATCATCTGAAAATAAATTCATATTCATTTAAATTCATCATATTAAATGAAAAAGTTGAATATAATACAATTACCGTATATACTCGGGTAAAAGCCGAGTTTTTTTGTGCTGAAAGTGCCCCCCTCGGCTTATACTCGAGTCAAGCGCTTTTGTGGTGCAAAGAATGACATTTTCCGAACTGACTTTGGGGCCCCGTATCTCGGGGCCACTTGGTGCTAGGAACCCTTTGGATATGTTGTAGTGCTAGTTCCACTGGGTTTGGAACCCCAAATTTGGTGTGGGAACCCAGTAGAACTAGCACTATAACATATCCAAAGCTGGGGTTCCTAGCATCAAGTGGCCCTGAGATATGGGGCCCCAAATTCGGTTCAAAAAATGTCATTCTCTGCTGCAGAAAAGTGCTTGACATTTTCCGAACTGACTTTGAGGCCCCGTATTTCGGGGCCACTTGGTGCTAGGAACCCTTTGGATATGTTGTAGTGCTAGTTCCACTGGGTTTGCACACCAAATTTGGGGTTCCTAGCACCAAGTGGCCCTGAGATACAGGGCCCCAAAGTCGGACAACTGTGTCCATCTGCAGCATTTTGGGACCCTTTTGCCGCGTACACACGGTCGGACTTTCCGGCATACTTGGTCCGGCGGACCAGAGTGTGCCGGACAATCCGCCCGTGTGTAGGCTCCGGCGGACTTTTCCGGCGGACTTTTTCCCAAAAGCCCGCCGGACCAAGATTTGAAACATGTTTTAAATCTTTCCGTCAGACTCAGTTTCGGGCGGAAAGTCCGCTCGTCTGTGTGCTGGTCCGACGGAAAGCCCGCTCGTGTGTATGCTGGTCCGACGGACCAGATACGACGCAAGGGCAGGGTATTGCATTTCGCGCTCGCTGCAATAGGAAAAACAAATTTTCCTATTGCGGCGAGCGCGGGTCATGCCAGGCCCTTGGGTCTGGTATGGATTATAAAGGGAAACCCCTACGCCGAAAAACCGGCGTGGGGTCCCCCCTAAAATCCATACCAGACCCCGATCCGAGCACGCAGCCCGGCCGGTCAGGAAAGGGGGTGGGGACGAGCGAGCGCCCCCCCCTCCTGAACTGTACCAGGCCGCATGCTCTCAACATGGGGGGGTGGGTGCTTTGGGGGAGGGGGGCGCCCTGCGGCCCCCCCACCCCAAAGCACCTTGTCCCCATGTTGATGAGGACAAGGGCCTCTTCCCGACAACCCTGGCCGTTGGTTGTCGGGGTCTGCGGGCGGGAGGCTTATCGGAATCTGGGAGCCCCCTTTAATAAGGGGGCCCCCAGATCCCGGCCCCCCACCCTATGTGAATGAGTATGGGGTTCTTCTCCGCTCTCTTCTCCCGGTGTTCCAGTTCTTCGGCCGGCTCCTCCGCTGTCTTCAGGTAGCTCTCTTGCCAGCGGAGGTCCGGACTTCTGGGCTTCTGGTCTTCTCTTCTCCAGATGTTGACACGATGCTCTCTCCGGCTGGACTGCTCTCCGAGGGCTGCCCGCAGACCCCGACAACCAACGGCCAGGGTTGTCGGGAAGAGACCCTTGTCCTCATCAACATGGGGACAAGGTGCTTTGGGGTGGGGGGGCCGCAGGGCCCCCCCTCCCCCAAAAGCACCCACCCCCCCCATGTTGAGGGCATGCGGCCTGGTACGGTTCAGGAGGGGGGGGGGGGCGCTCGCTCATCCCCACCCCCTTTCCTGACCGGCCAGGCTGCATGCTCGGATCGGGGTCTGGTATGGATTTCAGGGGGGACCCCACACCGTTTTTTCGGCGTAGGGGCTTCCCTTTATAATTCATACCAGACCTAAGGGCCTGGTATGACCCGCGACGGGGCTCGCAAGGTGTCAATCTCGCCGATAAAAGCGGCAAGATTGACATCCTTTGCTAGTCCCGTCACACCTGAGTCACGTTCAAAATGAACGGACTTGTCCGTGTGTGGGCAAGTCCGTTCATTCTGAAAGTCCGCCGTAACTCCGGCAAAAGTCCGTCGGAAAGACGGGCGGACTTAGCCCGCCGCAAAGTCCGGTCGTGTGTGGGCAAGTCCGTCCGTTTTAAAGTCCGGCGCACCTGGCGGACAAAGTCCGTCAGAAAGTGTGCCGGACCAAGTAGGATAGAACGTCCGACCGTGTGTACGCGGCATTTGGGTCCAGAGACCCCAAATTTTGGCTGCAGCTAGGGGCATGTAGGAACCCTTAACTACTAGTTTGAAGTTCGGGGGACCTATGGCTGCAAATGGGCACAGTGAGGCTGCAAATGGGCATTGTTGACCCTCTTTTCCACCTACAGTAGCTGCTCATTTCTCACCCTAGGCTTATACTCGAGTCAATAAGTTTTCCCAGTTTTTTATGGTAAAATTAGGTGCCTCGGCTTATATTCGGGTCGACTTATATTCAAGTATATACGGTATATATAAAAAATATATATTTTGCAAAAACTGTCTATTTTGTTTTTTTCCGCCAAGTGCATCCTGAATTTTCGGTTTCAGTCCAGAATTTTCATTTTGGTGCACCCCTAATTCTTAGTACACAGTAATAAAAGCTGACAAGTCGAAGTACAGTGCAGCAGTAAATACAGCTTGCTGTCTTTTACGAAGACCGTCCCCAGCCTAAGAACTGCCCACAGTGCCCTGCTCCAAAATTTAGCCCCCACAGCCACAAGGCCATGCAAGGCAATATCACTGAAAATATTATAATGGTAAGTTTTCAGAAGGTAGAGTATATTTATGCAATCAATTTTTTTTGAAGGTTTAACTATACTTTAAATTTGTTTTATTGTGTAAATGATTTACAAATTTTTTATTTTGTTTTTTTTTTAGCAACAGGATGACTGGATTACGGTCAGGAGGAATTTAGTTATGAACCTCTATCTAGCCCTCAGTAGAGTACAAATTCTGTGGGCATGGATTTTCATCCCTTTGAATCAAAAGAACTAGAAACCTTTCAGTATAATGCCCCGTACACACGGTCGGATTTTCCGATGGAAAATGTCCGATCAGAGCTTGTTGTCGGAAATTCCGACCGTGTGTGGGCTCCATCGGACATTTTCCATCGGATTTTCCGACACACAAAGTTGGAGAGCAGGAGATAAAATTTTCCGACAACAAAATCCGTTGTCGGAAATTCTGATCGTGTGTACACAAATCCGACGGACAAAGTGCCACGCATGCTCAGAATAAATAAAGAGATGAAAACTATTGGCCACTGCCCCGTTTATAGTCCCGACGTACGTGTTTTACGTCACCGCGTTTAGAACGATCGGATTTTCCGACAACTTTGTGCGACCGTGTGTATGCAAGACAAGTTTGAGCCAACATCCGTCGGAAAAAAACCTAGGATTTTGTTGCCAGAATGTCTGAACAAAGTCCGACCGTGTGTACGCCCTATAACTTGCCAAAAAGTACAACATGGCAGGATGCTTGGAAACCCTAAAATCCAGGTCCATGTCTGTGCTTAGGAGGGGCACCTCTTAATAGGTTGTAGCGGCATTTGGTGTCTCATATTCTGCTGTGTCCAATAGCTAGTGGTATGCACATCCTCAATAATAAAGCTGCCATTATTGAAAAACTATAGCAGCTGTTACAGCTGAAAATTAAAATGAAGTCACACATTCCCTTAACAGTCTGAAAACAGCTAGCAGATGCAATTCAACATCTATTCACACTGAATAATAATAAATATTTTCTGCTTATATCTTGAGCACTAACATTGTTGTTCTGTATGCTGCAACCCAATATATACTACTTTCAGTGTAGTGTCAGTTATTTTTTCCAATACTTTACTTATAATTTAGTTTATACGTTTTAGATAGCCCCACATTTTCAGAACTCTCCAATCAACAATCTGCTGCCTTAGAAGAATTTTACACCGATCATCCATAACATTGTGATCACCCACCTAATACTGAGTAGGTCCCTCTTCTACCACAAAAACAGTCATGACCCGTTGGGTCTTGGGCACCGCTAGACTTCTGAAGCTATACTGTGGTATCTGGAACCAAACTGTCAGTAGCAGATCCTTTAAGTCCTGTAATTTGTGAGATGGGGCCTCTATGGATCAGACTTTTTTTCCAGCCCATCACAGATACTCGGTTGTATTAAGAATTTGTAGGCCAAATCAACACCTTGAGCTCTTGGTTGTGTTCCTCAAACTATTCCTTAATCATTTATGCAGTGTGGCAGGGAGCATTATCCTGCTGGAAAAGGCCACTGCCACCAGGGAATACCATTTCCTTGAAGGACTGTACTTGGTCACCAACAATGTTTAGGTAGGTGGTACAGGCGCATGAATGGCAGGACCAAGGTTTCCCAGCCATACCCCAAAGCATCACACTGCCTCCGCTGACTTGTCTTCTTCCCATACTGCATCCTTGTGCCATCTCTTCCCCAGTTAAGTAACGCAAACGCACCTTGCAATACATATTATGTAAAAGCAAAAAGAGATTCATCTGACCAGGTCACCTTCTTCCGTGGCTCTGTGATCCAGTTCTGATGCTCATGTGCCCATTGTATGCACTTTTGGCTGTGAACAAGGGTAGCATGGGCACCCTGACTGGTCTGTGGTTATGCAGCCCCATACACAACAAACTGCAATGCCCATTTTCTCTTCTTTCAACACATCAGCTTCATGGGCAACATGTTTACTTGCTAATATATATTCCACCCACATTAAAATGCCATTGTAATAAGATATTCAACGTTATTCACTTTAACGGTCAGTGGTCCTATAGTTATGGCTGATCGGTGTACATTATAGATATAACCAGTAAGGGACAGCAAGGAGTAGTACAGCAAACATTTTTCAGAAATGGATATCTCATAATGGATATCTCAAATTTACTGTTCAAAGAGTCAATCCACCCAAAAATTATTTCGTTTTGGGCAGATGGTAATTTAAACTAGTTTCTTGTATCTCTTGGTCTTGATTTTCTGGGTTTGGATACCTTCTGTGGCTTTATAAGGGGGTCTTTTTTCTCTCTGCTGGAACCTGCAAGGATGGCCAGGAGCACACAAAACTCTCAGGTGGGCATGAACAGAGTTGGGGGTTATAGTAGAGAGATCATGCTGTTGAAATATCCCAAGACATATAGGAATCTAAGGGGCGATCTAAGGCCCACAGGATGAAACATCTCTTTTTTGGGGGGGCTGGCTGACCCTTAACCTGTTTGTTATCAATCCCACTGCCCTGAATTTCAGAAACTATTAGCAACTACACACAAATAGTATTACCTTTTAGATGCCTATTGCACAAATATACTTTAAATGTGTCCATGTGGCTAAGCTAAAATATCTGCATTCCATTAACAAGTCAACTTATTAAAATAAACATCTGCACATGGTTGTATCCCAAAAAGTAAAGCGGGATACCACAACATGGAAGGAACGAGGATAGCTAGGTTAATTACTGGCTTCTTAAACTGAACGAGTGCAGACTTTATGTGGCAGCACGCTACCGTCTCTGATGTTCCAGAACATTCCATATGGAGTCATGGTCCTAATTTTAATGTGTCACACAAGGCCATTTTTTTGACAATGCTGTCAAAATTGGGAAAAACAACATAGAATCTTAATTGAAAACATTCAGAAACTACAAAAGATTATTTGATTATTTACAAAATGCTCCTATTAGCACTTTAGTTGGACCCCTGCTCGAGAAAATTTGAATAGCAAAGCTAAGGAGTCACTACTGCTTTTGAGAAAAAATAAATTCTGTCTGAGACAGGGTTTTATTATTTCAAATTACACTTGTAGTACCAACACAGAAGTACAAAAATATATAAATATAATACCATTAACTGTAGACTAAAATATTTATGTGCTACAAGCAAGAACGTAGCAGAATTTCTAGTCCACGGTAAAGAAACAAAGATCAAATTTAGGAGGAAATACAATTGTTGTCCCCATCCAGGGTTTATGTGTCATGAACAGTTATTAAAGCTGAACTCCGGGACTTATTTGTATTGCATCGTTATGCCGCGTACACACGATTGCACATTCCGGCAACAAAATCCATGGATTTTTTCCGATGGATGTTGGCTCAAACTTGTCTTGCATACACACGGTCACACAAATGTTGTCGGAAATTCCGAACGTCAAGAACGCGGTGAGGTACAACACGTACGACGTGCCAAGAAAAATGAAGTTCAATAGCCAGTGCGGCTCTCTTGCTTGATTCAGAGCATGCGTGGAATTTTGTGCTTTGGAATTGTGTACACACGATCGGAATTTACGACAACAAATGTCCGATGGAGCCTACATACGGTCGGGATTTCCGACAACAAGCTCACATCGAACATTTGTTGTCGGAAATTCCGACCGTGTGTATGCGGCATTACATTGGTCTATCCTGGCATATTGTATGCATCTCACATACCTGATGGGCCACTATGGAAACCGACAAATCACTGCAGTAATTGGCGTTACTACTGCAATTGCCTCAATCTTCTAGGTCCTGCTGGGGTTCTCTGTGAGCGGCTTCCCCCTCTACACAATGACCATAGGGGGTCACTTGCACAGCACTGCCACCATTTTTTCAATGAACACAAGGTGTTCTGATTGGACAAGGTGGAATGGAAGGGCAATGACGTCACAATCTCCATGCCACTCAAGGCATCTCATTAATAGCAGCAGCGCTGAGCTAGAGACCCTCAGTGGTCAGTGTGCCGTAGGGTAGCAGTTCATACAGGACCCGGAAGATTGAAGATTTCACTGTCACAGCACCAACTACTACAGTGATTGTCAGATTCCACAGTAGCCAATCAGGTATGAGATATGCATATTTAAAATGTGCTAAGAACAATGTAAGTATGCAATAAATATCATTCTGGGAGTTTAGCTTTATGTAATCCACAGAAATGCTAACAGTGGCGTGACCCATCCACCTTTAGCCAGCCACAGTCAAGGTGAATGAGAGTTTGGGCAGGTTATAGTACCAATCCTAATATCCTAATAATCCTAATATCCCAAAATCCCTGATAAGCCAATTCCATCAGCATTTATTGCCCTGCTCTTCTACACTAAAATAGTCATGCAAGCTTAGCAAAGGTGGGCTACTAAGTTTACGGAGCATACTGCAAAGTCCTGAAGGGTTTTTCTTTTTACCTGGGAGCAGTCAGCTTGAGTCTTCATGTCCATCTCAAGCCTATGGGCTGCCTTAGCTACCCTAGATGTCTTTTGTTCCAACCTTTCTGTGAAGTTACGCTAGCTACATTATGCACTACTTCTTTTACCAAATTTTATTGCAAAAAAGGAAGGATTACAAAATGGACATGCGAGGCCCCCTTTCAATTGCATGAGAATACTACACGTATAAGCAATAGGCTAGGTACAATAAATAATAGGTAAAGACAGCGGGAGAACTCAAGCTCTTCCTTCTACAGGTTGCCTGCAGAAATCCACAGGAGGGGGCAGATACAAGACCAGTCACCCAAGGAGAGAGAGCAGCAGTGAGCGGTCCTTACTACAGGAAGCTCCTGCACAGAGGTAAAGTTTCACACTGGATTACTGTACAGATCTAGAAAAAATGCACAAAGCGCACTAAGATTCAAGTAAGAATACACACGCATATGACTCTTGTATTTAGACAAGATTTGCTTATCCTGGAGTTCAGCTTTAGAGAAAGGAAGTAGAAGGATTATATGCATATGGAGGGGGGACAAGGGAAAAGTGATGAGGTAAGAGGAAAAAAAAGGGGAAGAGGGGAAGGTTGAGATAAAGGGTAAGGAGAAGGGTCCTCAGATGCTCCCTCGAGGGTAATAGCAGGATGCATCTGCAATACATAATCCCCCCATGTTCATTCCCTATAACATCAGTGTTTTAAGACTGAGGGCCACTATGCTGTATATCCCGCTGGCCACCAGTCTGGTCTCTGCCCCGCTGTAGTTCTTTTAGTTCTTTGTAATTGTAGTGGGTGGACTTAGAAGTTTCGGACTCCCGCTCTGAACCCACCCCTTGTGAGTATGTGCCAGAGATCCAGCCCTCAGTGCCAGCTCCAACTTCTGCTCCCCTTTCCGCTCCTCCTCGCTGCCGGTCACTTCTTGCCTTTCCCTTTGTATAATGGGAAATATAGTCCTCTTTCCCCCGCACAGGTGTGACTGCAGAAAGATAGAAAGTCCTCTTCCCAACACCCAGAAGGAGCACCCTTTTCCAAGGGATATCATGACATCACTGGGGCTGAAAACTGGACCAATCACTGCAGCCTATCGTATTCTAACAGCCGGCGCCACAGACTGTCAGACTACGCAAAGTGCGCCTGCATCCGCAGGCACTCTTCAGGCGACAATTTTTTCACCAAGCCTACAACTAAAATATCAACTGAAAAATTTACTTTTGTCAGTCCAGATGTTGCTGACAGGGCCACCAACGGAACAAGTTTCAAAGCGCGCACGGCCAGCTTAAGTCACTGACCTAGAACACTTCCGCAGATGATGCCATTAGTTTAAATATTTTTACATTGTATAAAATAAAAAATTACAATAATATTTTCCGCTATGCTTTGAACATACTGTAATAACGTCAGGTCACCTTGGACCCGTTTTATAAAGTAAAGGTGTAAAAGGCAAACTTCTGAAAGGCTTACAATGTTAAAAAAAACAAATTCAATTATTGCAGCCATACAATTCCATATCTTCAGGATAATATATTGGTGACTCAGTTCTACAACTATAAATCATGCCATACACTGAAACATTAAAGAGATTTTGCAAAACAACTGAGCCTTTATCCAGTTTCCTAATAAGCCCCGTGAAAGCTCTATATCCCAATAATTTTCTACTCTGTTTATACAGTATATGCTTGCTCCGATTTCAAAGTAGTAAGCTTCCTCCTTCAAAAAACACTCCCTCTGCTGGGTTTCAGGAAAGCAAATCCTTACCCGCGTCAGATCTTTTGTAGAGTTTATTTTGGCCGCTAGTTCTTGCAGTGGAGTAAAGTTGATGTAGACAACTATTGTTTGCCATTTGGAAAACTTAACTTTATTTCAACACAAGGAGACTGACAGCAGACATTCCCATGAGTATTGCCAACTATACAACTTGAGACAAGCTTCCCTTTCACTTAACCCCTCGGAGAACAAGGAGGCCAGTATGCAAAACATCAAATATGGATCCGAACAAAGAATTGTGGTGAAATAAATAACACTTGTTATGAGTGTTACCTATGTGAAAGAATCTGGATTTCAAACATTTGTACCTCATTCCTAAACTACAGAAGACATTTTACCTATTACAAAGGATAAACTATATATTAAACAATGTAAAGAATTAAGAGAATCAGCCATTTCCGTGGACACCACATACATTGGTACAGTTTTATAAAAACTGCCAACAATGCAAAGAGACTCTGTAAACACACTGAATGTATATAGGCTCTTTTTAATGATAATCAAACAGCGTGAAAAAAAAAATACTGGTTTTGGATTCTTCTATGGCAGTCACATGACCAAATGCCAAAGCTTTGGTCACATGATCTTAACATAACAGAGGATTAGTGTTCAACTAGTGCAATTGATTGGCTAGTTCAAGCCTCAGTATCTTGATATAGGACTATGAACAGGACAAAGAAGCAGCCGTTTTATCAGGGTACACAGGAATTTTATATATAATTTGTTTTGTTTTTTTTTTTACGACTTCTAATAGGGATGCACCGATACCATTTTTTTTACAATGAGTACAAGTACCGATACTTTTTTTTTTAATACTCGCCGATACCAATTACCGATGCCTACCGCAACTGTTTTGTTTTAACTTCAGCTGTCAGCAATGGTACAAAGCATTGAAAAGTTATTTACAAATTAAATAAATTGATTTTTTTTTTAATTTAGCGCTTTTTCATTGTGAAATGTGTAAATATATGTTATTATATATATGTGTAAAAAATATTCAAAAAGCAAACAAAAAGAAAAGTTTTAATTGTTTATCGTTTATAAAATAGACGCAAACAACAGAAAAAAGCAGAATAATAATTATATGGAGGAGAATATGGAGTTAATTAAGGCTGATTAGAGTAAGTTAAGGGTTATTAAAGGGTTAAACAGAGGAACATTTGTTCATCCCTTTGATCTGCAGATGAAGAAACAGAAATATACAAAAAGAAACAATGTTTCTTTTATTTTAGTTTTTCATGTTGTTAATAAACATTTCCGGCTGCTTTTTTTTTTTTTTTTTTGACAGCTCCAGTTACCGGACTTCTTTAACACTGGGGATTCCCACTGACAGCTCAAAGAGCCGAGCCTGAAAGTATAGGTTTCAGGTATCGGTGCATTTGCACGAGTACCGATACTTGTGCAAATACTCAGTATTGGCACCGATACTAGTATTGGTGCAACCCTAATTTCTAGAGAAAACTATAGAAGGAAGTTCATTATTATTAGGCCTTATGTACACTTGATTTGCTCTCGGAAGGCAGATCACTTCTCATAGAGCATTTGACATAAGATGAGGAGGCATTGTATCGCATCCTGCCCGCCAGTTTTAACCCCCAAAATGCTAAACTACCACACCACCAACATTCCCCATTCACATGCTCTACTATCCAATGAGCAAGACAAGGGGTATAATTCCTGCCGGGGAGCAAAGCATCATGGCCACAGCCTTTTTAGCTAAAAGAGGAATGATTGAGGGGCAAACAAAAAAATCGCCCCCAACTGCAAGTGTAAAATGACCCCCTAAAACATAGATCTTCAAAGAGAAAATGAACTATGGAAGTTGACTGGCCTAAAATGTCAGGCAGAGAGCAAGGGACCAGTCACCAGTATTCATGAGAGGAGAGGCACAACGTCCAGATAAATTCCCTGAGTAGGCAGACAAATGGTGCACTAGTTTGTGGTGTCTTCCTATCACCCAAGCACAACATGGAAAGTAGAATGGAGAGCCGGCAACTCGTTCTTCCAAGTGTAGTACTTTATTATTACAGGCGGAGTGTGCAAAATACAGCGACTTACACATTTGGCTGTTAGTCTTTAACATTTAGGGCTAACAAACGAAATGCACAAGCCGCTGTATTTTGCACATTTCCGCCTATAATATAAAAGTACTACATTCGGAAGAACGAGTTTCCAGCTCTCCATTCTACTTTCCCAAGTCACCAGTATTACCTGCAGCTGACCATTTCCCGATTACTAATTTACCATGCCTCATTTTACACTGTCTTCTCTGGAGGCAGCCATCTAGGTAAAGGTTCTCTTACATCAGAGCTGCCAGTACGGAGATCACTGAGCACCACAGTAATGACATCACCAAAACCACTTTTAATCTCCTGGGACTAGCAGAGGCAGTAGTGCTTTTGATTTCACACTGAAGATATACAGCTATGAACCTGAAGACACAGGACTGCTTGGGCACCCTCACATATAAGGAAATTTGCTATTTTAGGAGGAATTCAAGAGAGAAAAAGTACATTTTTCATGTTTTTATCCTGTCTTTGGCATTTTCTGGAGCCTAAAGACTATACAGGAGCATGCACTGATCTGGGGACAGAGACAGCCATTACTTACTAGAGTCAGGATTGGTGTATAAAGAATGACTGCAAAGAATGCTGGCGTGTCAGAATACTAAAATACTGCTCAGGCCCAGGACAGGCTGGCTTCAAGGGAAAGCACCATGGAAGGTCTGCTTACATTTTCAAAAAGTACAAAAGGGACCATATAGTAAATCTAAAAAATTGCTCGCAAATGATAAATTCTGCCATTCTCACTTTAATTATGGTCCATAAAATTACAAATATAGTAGTGCAATTGTACATAATAAAATTGGCAACGTTTAGAGTAACCATCATATTGATCAGGTAGAATTGAGTAACAAAACAAAACATTTTAAAAAAGTATGGAAGGGTTAGAACCACTGGAAGTTTTTTATTGTGGTCTGTGAATGCATTTGGGTAAATTTCATACCAGACAAGACATTAGGGGCACAGTGAAGAAAAAAAAGTGTAAACCGGCACTGGGATTTTCCTCCCAATTAAGTTCAATATGTAAATACATACATACTGCTTTCTTGGCTCTTTGTCTATTTCCATTCTTCAATCACTAAAATCTTATTGTGCAATTAACACATTATTAATATCTCTTTTTTTTATTGAAAAAGATAATCATTTTAGCTAACAAGAGTCACAATATTTAGCTGCTGAACTTTAAACAGTTTAATTAGTCGTGCAAACACATTTTTTACTGGATTTTCCCAAAGCCACTATTTATCATCAAACACATAAAGACAGCTTCTCAGAAATGCCACCGAGCATTTAGCTTTTGTAAAAAGATTATATAATAAAACAAAGTGCTTGTTTAGAAGCTTTCAACATGAAGCTTAATAAAAAAAATTGAAATGTAGTTCTGTCACTCTGGACCAATACCACCAATTTCAATAAAGCGACAGGATCCTTTTCTTGAAGCTCTTGCCCTTGTTAAAAACAAAACAAAAAACAAACAAACACACATACACATATTGTCCAATAGAACTCAGCAACTCAGACAAATAGCCAGAACCTATAGCAAATAACATATACATGAAACACATGTACAAAATATGCCAGTTAATTGAAACTGCAGCTAAAGTGCAACTAAAGGAAAAACCAACCAGAGGAACCCAATGACAACATGGAGACAACACATGGATTCCATGCAGACGGCATAATCATACTGGCCAGCATTACTCAAAATTAGGGACTAAAGCTGTGACTACTGTCAATGCCAGGTGTTTTCCCTGAGCAATAATACTTTAGAATTTTTTTCAAAGACATGCATTGCAGCTGCCTTGTAAAGTGGGCATTTTCCGACATGATGTTACGCCAAGTAAATAGATACCCAACATGTCATGCTTAAAAACTGCGCACGCTCGTGAAATGGCAATAACTTATGGTATATAAAAATATCCATAGGCGACGTTTTAAACGCCTTTACAGGATACCTGTTTAGAGTTACAGAGGAGGGCTAGTGCTAAAATTAACGTCCCCTCCCGCCGTTTCAGAGTGGGAGGGACCCCCTTAAAATGACCACTGCAGGTGTACAGATTCAGGAATTGAAGCAGAAATGTCTCACCAACAGTCCCTAAATATTATTAAAAAGAAAATCTATAGCATCTACAAAGTCTGAAACATCAGTTGTAGGCCTCATTTAGATAGACATATCCTTTAAAAAGACCCTGTCTGTCCCCAGGCCATGTATTTCATCAAAACAGTTCCATAAGATACATGCATTTGATGTAATTCATGCATGTTATTTACCTAAAAAATCCTTCTTTATGTAGTAGACATCCAAACTGCAGCTGGACACCGCCATCTTGGATGTGATGTCAGCAGACTCAGAGCAGTGACACTATAGCCACCCCCTTCACTTCTCCCCAGGAAGCTACATATGGCAAATACTGTGACTCTGGTTGGCTAAAATAATTACCTTCTTCAATAAAAAGGGATATTCACAATGTGTATTACCTTATAGTGATTGAAATATGGAACTAAACGAGGGCAGTAGGGGGGTTATCCTAAGGAACTGACTCTTCCTGAAGTAGTACAATTTCTAACAAGATCAAAGGCACATTGCAGGTGAATAAAAAAATAATTTATGGAAAGACAAAAACATTGCAAGCATTTTAAATCCTAGGTTGTCTGCTTTTAAATGAAATTGATGCAGCCAAAGTTAGCAACATGGTCTTTTAAGTATCTATCAGGTTTCTACCTCGATTTAGGAATTCATTTTTACTGCTTGTATTTTGTGAGACAACCAATTCAAAAAATCAGAAAAGCCTTACTACAAAGAGAAGTAAAATAAGATGAGATGTTTGACATCTGTGGTAAAACCAATACAATCTCCCTTGATTTTGTAGTGCAAATTAGACAAAGAAAGCACAGGAAAAAATGGCATGATAATGAAACAAGCTAACCAAGTGACTGGCTCTGAGATGCATGCTTTGTTTTATTTTCATCAATTAGAATGACAGGAAGGGTAAACCACTTAAAGTAGCTATAAACCCGATTAATAACAACATTTCATACAACTTTTTAACAAGTTAATGTGATCCCAAAACTTGTTTTCAATCTTCTAAAATCTGTAGCTCTGATTAAAAGAATATCTGATGATCCTGCCATAAAGGTCCTTGGTGAGGTACTTCCTGTTATGGGGTCATTCCACATGGTTACCCTGTCACGTGCAAATTTGGCAGAGACAGCATGGTTTCACATCGATAAGCATTGCACTGAAATGGTCCAATGTTGTCTCCATCAAAAATCACATTTTCAAAAACTAAAAGGCATACAGGGCTTACTTTAAATTCGACGTGAAGTTTTTTGTTTTTTTTTGTTTTTTTACTTTCACATTGGATAGTTATAAGGCTAAATCCAAACCAATGCTTTTTTGCAAATGCTGTAAACGGTAGCACCCACAGGATGGGCTGTCAATATATATATATAAAATTGTATTCAACTTTTTAATTAATATCATGAATTTAAATAAATATGAATTTATTTTCGGACATTATTTGCACCTTTTTTTCTTTAACCACTTGACAACTGGGCACTTAAACCCCCTTCCTAACCAGACCAATTTTCAGCTTTCGGTGCTCTCACACTTTGAACGACAATTACTCAGTCATGCAACACTGTACCCATATGAAATTTATGTCCTTTTTTTCCCACAAATAGAGCTTTCTTTTGGTGGTATTTAATCACTGCTTGGTTTTTTTTTTTTTGCGCTATAAATCAAAAAAGACTGAAAATTCGATTAAAAAAAATAAAAAAATTCCTTGTTTCTGTTAAAATTTATTGCAGAGTATTGGCAGAGTATTGGCGAGTATTGGCAGAGTATTGGCGAGTATTGGCAGAGTATTGGCAGAGTATTGGCGAGTATTGGCGAGTATTGGCAAGTATTGGCAGATTTTTGCAGTGTTGCAGAGTATTGCACAGTGTTGCAGAGTATAGCGCAGTGATGCAGAGTATTGGCTAGTATTGGCTAGTATTGGCGAGTATTGGCGAGTATTGGCAGAGTATTGGTGAGTATTGGCGAGTATTGGCAGAGTATTGGCAGAGTATTGGCGAGTATTGGCAGAGTATTGGCGAGTATTGGCAGAGTATTGGCAGAGTATTGGCAGAGTATTGGCGAGTATTGGCGAGTATTGGCAGAGTTTTGCAGAGTATAGCGCAGTGATGCAGAGGATTGGCTAGTATTGGCGAGTATTGGCGAGTATTGGCAGAGTATTGGCGAGTATTGGCAGAGTATTGGCGAGTATTGGCAGAGTATTGGCAGAGTATTGGCGAGTATTGGCAGAGTATTGGCAGAGTATTGGCAGAGTATTGGCGAGTATTGGCAGAGTTTTGCAGTGTTGCAGAGTATAGCACAGTGTTGCAGAGGATTGGCTAGTATTGGCGAGTAGTGGCGAGTATTGGCGAGTATTGGCGAGTATTGGCAGAGTATTGGCGAGTATTGGCAGAGTATTGGCGAGTATTGGCAGAGTATTGGCAGAGTATTGGCGAGTATTGGCAGAGTATTGGCAGAGTATTGGCAGAGTATTGGCGAGTATTGGCAGAGTTTTGCAGTGTTGCAGAGTATTGCACAGTGTTGCAGAGTATTGCACAGTGTTGCAGAGTATTGCACAGTGATGCAGAGTATTGTACAGTGATGCAGAGTATTGCACAGTGATGCAGAGTATTGCACAGTGATGCAGAGTATTGCACAGTGATGCAGAGTATTGTACAGTGATGCAGAGTATTGCACAGTGATGCAGAGTATTGTACAGTGATGTAGAGTATTGCACAGTGATGCAGAGTATTGTACAGTGATGCAGAGTATTGCACAGTGATGCAGAGTATTGCACAGTGATGCAGAGTATTGTACAGTGATGCAGAGTATTGCACAGTGATGCAGAGTATTGCACAGTGATGCAGAGTATTGCACAGTGATGCAGAGTATTGTACAGTGATGCAGAGTATTGCACAGTGATGCAGAGTATTGTACAGTGATGCAGAGTATTGCACAGTGATGCAGAGTATTGCACAGTGATGCAGAGTATTGTACAGTGATGCAGAGTATTGCACAGTGATGCAGAGTATTGCACAGTGATGCAGAGTATTGTACAGTGATGCAGAGTATTGCACAGTGATGCAGAGTATTGTACAGTGATGCAGAGTATTGCACAGTGTTGCCATTATGTATATTGAACAGCGCTGTGGGCACTAAACATCCAGCCCACAGCGCTGCCATCTCTTCCCCTCTCCCTCCGCACTGTACCGATCGGTACAGAGAGGGGAGGGAGGAACCAGCGTCATGACGTGACGCTGGTTTGTTTACATGTGATCACTCCGTCATTTGACGGAACGATCACGTGGTAAACGGCCGCGATCAGCGGCTATTTACCGTAATCCGTGATGCGCCGGGTCCTCCGGACCCGGTGGTCACGGATGTTCCCGAGTGCGCGCCCCAGGGGGCGCGCAGGAGCATCATTCTGTAATGACGTCCATGGACGTCCACCCAGAACTAGCCGACCGCGCTGTTGCCGTCTTTCGGCAATGGCCCGGTCGGCAAGTGGTTAAACAAAACGCAGATAACCCTATTTCGGCTGACAATTTTCGACAGCCGATATACATCAATGCATCCCTAATTACTATTAACATTCAATACTAATTTATATCTCCCATACTTCTACAGATGTCCCTGTTCAATCTGAATAATACAAGTTGATTTTTAGAAGCAGTAATGAACTGACGTTAACAGTTGACAGAAATGGTTCTTAGTCAGTTGTGAACCACTAATAATCCACGTGACCCCCCGGAGCGCTCTGTCCCCTCTCCGAGCACTGCAGAGGGAGGGGCCGAGTGACATCAGCTGGGAGTAGAGGAGGAGAGCAGCGGGAGATCACGTGAACACCCAGTAGAGCTGTAAATAAGGTATTTTCAGCAATAATGTTACACAAAGACACACCCTGGACATTAAATAATCCTGTAACACAGCGGATTACAGGATTTCTCAATAGAAATATTACAGACTCCCAAACCGACAGGCAGGGAGGGAGGGGGGGGGAGAGGAGACCAGTGGCTGACGGAGGCACGTAAACTGACCATGGTAATCAGGGCTCAGCAGCCAAGGGGACACAGGAACTGGCAGGATCAACCAGTTTTTTTAGAACAGAAAGCGGTAAATGACACAGCACAAGCACTGTGCTGTCTATCATTCTTTAAAGGATCAGGATAATTTTTTTTTTTTTTTAGGGTTACAACCACTTTAAGGGGGTTTTTCCACTAGCATAAGACCCCTTTCACCCTGAGGCAGTTTTCAGTTTAAAGCTAGAAATAGCCACTAAATAATGCCTGAAAACTGCCTCCCATTCATTTCAGTGTATCTTTTCACACTGGGGTGGTGCGCTTGCGGGACGTTAGGAAAAGTCCTGCAAGCAGCATCTTTGGGGTGGTTTCGGAGCACTGCCCTTTGAAATTAATGAAAAGTGTTTCGGAAGCGTTGCAACACGGGTGTTTTTAACCCCTTCTTTGGGTTTAAAAGCGCACCGCTGGCATCCAAAAAGTGCTGCTAAAGCTAAACGATAATGACTACCATGTAGATGTTTATAAACTAGCCCAGATTTAATCTTACTATCCTAAAACATCAACAGAAGCTGTTTACTTCTTTTCAAATGCGTGCCTTTAAAGCGGTTATATACCCGCACATGAAATTTAAGAAAAAAAACCTGTAAGGCAAAGGCATAATGAGCTAGTACCTTAGAAAAAGGTGTCGGCATGTGATCCTAGGCATCGCCAAGGGAGCTGACATTTTCCCCTTGGTGGGTTTGCGGCACTGTGACGTCATCACGCCACCGGACCTGTGATGATTTCACTTCTGCGCATGCGCGTGGGAGTCTTCTTTCCGGCAAGGTCCGGCAGCATCCGCCGGACCTTCACAGGGCATGCGCCGCTGACCTCAGCGGCTGCAGCCAAAGTGAATATCTGTTAAACCGTACAGGTTTAGGAGATATTAATTTTACCTAAAAGTAAGCCTTATTATCCCTTTCATGACTTATGCCGCGTACACACGAGCGGACTTTACGGCGGACTTTGCCCGGCGGACTGGATTTCGTCGGACAATTCGATGTGTGTGGGCTCCAGCGGACTTTGTTTTCTCAAAAGTTGGACGGACTTAGATTTGAAACTTGTTTAAAATTTATCCGTTGAAATCGAGTCCGGTCGAAAAGTCCGGACTAAAAAGCCACGCTAGGGCAGCTATTGGCTACTGGCTATGAACTTCCTTGTTTTAGTCCGGTCGTACGTCATCACGTACGAATTCGACGGACTTTGGTGGATTGTGTGTAGGCAAGTCCGTTCATTCAGAAAGTCCGTTGTAAAGTACGTCGAAAAATCCGCCGGGCATAATCGTTGCCAACGATTTTCATTATCGATTAGTTGGTCTGCTAACGGCACGCACCTTCCTCCCTGCCTTTCAGTCCCGCCTCCCTCCGAGTGTTACAATCCCCTGTGTACAAGCCGGCGCCGCTGTATACCTTTCTCATAGCGGCACTCATGTGACCGGGCACGTCCGCCTTTCTCCTCTCTGCTGACGTCAGTGCGGTATTCTCAGCCCGCCCGCTTTGCTGCCTCGAGAGTCACGTGAGCGCCGAGCTGCGATATAAGGTAGTGCTTGTTTTTTTAAATACAGTGAGTGAACTTGGCAAAGCATTCATTTTGGTATTTCTGGAAGGACAAGTGCCCCATCATAAGTATTTCTGGGGGGGATAGTGCCCCATCATTGGTGCTCCAAGGGGGGAATAGTGCCCCATAATTGGTGTTGGGGGGGAATAGTGCCCCATCATTGGTGTTCCTGGGGAGAATAGTGCCCCATCATTGGTATTTCTGGGGGGGGTAGTGCCCCATCATTGGTATTTCTGGGGGGGGATAGTGCCACATCATTTGTGTTCCCCGGGGGGGTTGAATAGTGCCCCATCATTGGTGTTCCTAGAGGGAGGGGGAATAGTGCCCCATCATTGGTGTTGCTGGGGGGGGGAATAGTACCCCATCATTGGTGTTGCTGGGGGGGGGAAATAGTACCCTATCATTGGTGTTCCTTGGGGGGTAGTGCCCCATCATTGTTGTTCCTGGGGGGGAATAGTGCCCCATCACTGGTGTTCCTGGGGGGAATAGTGCCCCATCATTGGTGTTCCTGGGAGGAATAGTGCCCCATCATTGGTGTCAGTTTGAGGAATACACAGACCTCTCCCACCCACACTCCGGTCCGGAGCCGCCATCTCTCCTTCCCACACTCCGGTCTGGTTCCTCCAGCCTGCTTTGGTCCGGTCCCTTGCCCCAGTCCACTCCCCTCCCCCTTTTGGGTCTGGTCCCTTGTCCAACCAAACTCCCTTTCTATCGCAACCCCCTCTGGTCCGGTTTCTCTCCCACATTCTGTCTTCCAAACTCCCTCCCAACCTACTCCCTCTAATGCCTGGTCTCCAAACTAGCCAACTCCCTCCTACCCTCTAGTACAGTCCCCTCTCCTATTCAGGGCCAGCCCCCTCAGGAATTTACTTTAGTAATTATGCTGTGATGCAGTTTGAGTGTAACACTCCGTTGTTTCATTCCTATTTAAAATAAACTAAAAAATGGCATATTCATTTTTTTTTTTTAATGATTTTATCCGATTAATCGAAACAATAATCGGCCAACTAATCAATTATGAAAATAATCGTTAGTTGCAGCCCTAGTTATATTTATTATTAATAAGACCACTCAGCTGAAATGCCTCCCAACCCATAGGCACTCACAGTATCTGTTTTTCTTTTTTTAAGGCTATATGGCTTCAGATTTTATTCGTTCAACTCCACCATTCTGTTGTGTTTACCAACCTACTACCTGTTTTTCAGCGGGATGGCAGATCGCAGCATTGTTAGTATCAGGAAGTGCAGAATTATTGGACAAGCACCTGCGATGTAAGTCTGTGATATTAGAATCTAAAAGCCTAGAACATATGCTTGGACAGAAGAGGGAAAGAAGTAGATGTCAGTACAATATATCACAATTCCATCTTGCCCGGGGGAGCATGATATACCCAACAAAACCTGGTGCCCTATTCACAGACAGGCAATGGTCTACTGGCATTCCCCTGCCCTTATACTGGCAGTAAATGCAATGACTCCTCCCCCAACTGTCTGACCCAATCAATTCAGTGCTAAATTTAATGAGACCCCGGTGGTAGATTGCCAGCATTGATCCGATTGGATTCACGCACAAAAAGTAAGACGTCAAACATGTCACATACAAAGCAATCATGAATGCATGATCTAAAATTCATAGTCTATAAAAACATGTAATTTATACAATGGGGTTGATTTACTAAAAATTAGGAGTGCAAAATCTGGTGCAGCTGTGCATGGTAGCCAATCAGCTTCTAACTTCAGCCCCTTCAGTAATGCTGGCCATACACTATACGAAAAATGGGCCGAAATTTGGTTATTTGGACAGTTTGTTCGTTTTTCGGCCAGTTAATGGACACAAAATCGATAGTCGTTGGGACGCTTTTGAGCCAAAAGAACGAAGGACAAGTTTGGAAATTTTCTGCCGAACGAACAGTAAATTGAAAGGTTAATGTGTTTCCCGTCCAAACTGTCTGCACTAGGTATATGTCAAAACAAACGAACAAAAAATGCATTCATTTATGTCCACTGAGTGATTTATTGGTCATTAGCATGATGGCACTATCGTTTGCGCTCACGGCCGAATGTTTGTTTTTTGAAAATGGGTTTGGCCAATTTTTCGTATAGTGTATGGCCAGCATTAAGCTTTGACAAAGAAAAAAAAAACCTGAAAGCTGATTGGTGTTTATACACAGCTGCACCAGATTTTGTACTCTCCAGTTTTAGTAAATCAAATCCAATTTTCTTTAAAGCGATAGTAAATCCCACTTTGTGATTTTTTATTAAAGACTGAAGGTAAAATGAATATCCCCTAAATGGTGCACATTTAGGGGATATTCACCCTGGACGCAGCCGGTGACATCGCCAGCGCATGCGCTCTGGAGGTCCGGAATACCGCGCCGAAACCAGGGGATCCCGCATTCGTGGGAATGAGGTCATCACAGTTCCGGCCAATTACACCCCGTGAACCCGGAAGAAAGATCGGAGGAAGATGGCAGCCCTCTCAGCAGTGACAGCACACCACTGGAGGGCTTCATTCTAAGGAAAGTATTTCATATTGTGCTAGTATGCGATGCATTTTTGTTGCTTTATTCTTTTTAAACTCTGCCACGGTTTACTACCACTTTGAGAATATACATCAATAAATTAGCTCATATTACACAAATGTTTTTGTGTACATGACATTTACCACCTAGCCACTGGCATTGTGCACTCTGTGACATACATCAAATAAACCATCAAGGAATGCACCGAAGATTTCAGCAATAGAATAGTGATTGTAACTTTTACGCATTTCACAGATAAACTCGGCTTCTTAGGACATATAATATTCCTAACACAAGTATTCATACTGGACCACAAATTTAAGTCATTTCATTTTGGACATCATATAAATGGCTAAATAAATGTTCATATTGGACATATGTGACACCATGTATGAGCCCAAAGGGATCCCTGTGGGATTGCATGGGAGAGAATTAAATACAATTTGTGGATCCTTTAATAGTCTCCAGTTGAGAGTTCTATGGCGAGTGCAAGGTCATTTCTGGTCCCCAAATAAAGGCTCCCCCATGCAAGCCATAGATACATAAGGATTTCACTCCCCTCAGGCAAATCAATCCTGATCCAACGATATGTTATAATGTTTTGCTTCCTTTAAGCAACTGAGGGGATTGCCAACCGAGTCACAAAAATTAGGTAATATCAATTTTAGCGCTGAAATTTTCAAAATATTCCGTGATAGCTTTTTAATGTATGTCACAGAGTGCAAACCACCAATGGGTAGATGGTAAATGGGGTGTATATGAGGATATTCATGTAATATGGGCTTATCTTGCTTATGCATGTCAATTCTTATTAATAATTTTATTCATTTAATGTTACGTTTTAACGCCGAAATTGGAAATAAACTATTTAGATCACATACACTAATTAATGCTTAGTATGCGACACTTCAAAAATCTCAGATTCTTGTAGCTTTGCTTCTACCCCCTATTTGGGACATAATGTGGTGGGTCAGGATGTTATAAATTGGTATATATTCGGGATTGTCACAAAAAGTGTCATTTTTTTATTACAGAAGGAAACCAGCAGAATATCAGCTCATGAATCCAGCAAAACTAAAGGCCAAACTATTTTCACTGTGAAAAGTTTATCAAGAAAAATGTTTATTCATCATTTTCAATAGTATCTAGTAAAACTCTCAGGATGTATTCGGTTTTCCCACCAAACATTCAATACTTTCACTGCCTCCAATTTTTTCACATTAAAAGCACACAGCACAGATTGTATATACAGCCAGCTCCAAACAGAACTAGCATCAAATCTAGAGAATGTAAGTGCATGAGGAGTAATATTCAACTACTTCTTTGAAAAGACACAACACACAGAAGACTGCAGTTTCACATGAAAACAAAATCTTTAGGCCAGTCATTCTAAACCAGGGTTCTGTGGAATTGTATGGTTCCTAGAGGTTTGTTAGTGGTTCCCTGATCTGTGGCTGATAGACCTCCTATCTGAGTCCCTGCACAGTTTCAGGTCCACTGATACTAGACATAGCCAGCAGTGTAACACCAACAGTTTTAGCTGCCTGTAAATGGGGTCTTCCCACTGATCCCCACTGTAAAGGAAAATTTCCCAATGACCCCTGATAGACTATTCTTAGCAAGGGTTCCCTGAGATCTGAAAATTATTTCAAGAGAGGAATAAAAAGTTTGAGAAAGGCTGCCATAGACTAACTCAAATTAGAACATCAGATCCTCAGAGAAGAGCTGCGATCTACACAAGGGTAAGGCTCCAGCAGTAACACTGCAAGGCCCCTTTACATGGGCGGACCGATTGGCTCTGCCTGTCAGTTTTTTAGGAGGACCTGATCGGACCATCCATTGCCCTCTTTAGAGCGGCGGATGCCAACAGACATGTGTCCATTGACGCCTGGTAGACCAGATCGGATGACAGTTGGGTATAAACCAACAGGTGGTCCATTTACTTCAAACTGTCCACAGAGGAAAGTGGGCAGTGTCCATGTTCGCTATGCATCAGCGGAGCAGACATGGACCGGTCATCCGCCTGCTCAGCAGGGATCAGCGGTAAGATCCCCCACTAAGCTGGGGAGCTCCACCTGTGTGAAAGGGGCCTAAACCAGACAATCTCAACCTATTTACCCTAGAGAGGAACCCCTCAGCAAAAATGTATTCACCTGGGATCAGCTGGGAGAATTCCCCTTACACTGATGCTCAAGGAACCCCTAGTCACCTCCGGAGGAACCCTAAGGTTCAATAGAACCCTGAGAATCACTGCTGCTAAGAGAATGTCAGATCTTTATATATGTTACATGTTTATTTTGCAGAAGCACATTGAAAATTACAAACAGAAATGAAGATAGTTTGAAAAAAGAAAAAGCATTACATTTCAGAGGACTGATGACCGCTTCTGACCAAACGCCACACTTTATGTACTATTCAAAATGTGACAATCACTAGATAGATAGATAGATAGATAGATAGATAGATAGATAGATAGATAGATAGATAGATAGATAGATAGATAGATAGATAGATAGATAGATAGATAGATAGATATTTTTATATCCATCTCTCTATATATACACACAGATATGAAATGTGATATGACTGAACTAACAATGGTGCAAGCTCAGCCCAGTGATTCCTTCCTCAGACTGCTTTGATCTTTTCTCCCTCTGACACTCCTGGATCACATACAATAGAGTGTTAGCACCCAGCGATCACAGCGAGGACAGGCACCTCTCACTACTCTATGTGATCTCTATCATTAGCTTTACACGTATTCCATCAAACCAGCTCATTATACAGATAGACGGCACATCTGTCTGTGGAACCTTCATACACAAATCAACAACAGCAATAATAATGCCTCGTACACACAATGAGGAAATTGGAGAAAAAAGTACCACTTTCAGAGCGATTGTCCGATAATCTGATCGTTAGTACACAGCTTTCAGGAGCCGATCACAACAGTGCATGTGAAATTATCTGATGGACCAGCACTAATATTTTTTCTCGTACGATAACAGAACAAACTATTTTCTGTACAGTATTTGTCTGTAAAGGAATCGAGTGATCATGCAGATACTAAAGACTGCATTACAATACATCATCGCGGGAAGTTGTGTTCTATTTGACGAGATTTTTCAGAATTTTAGTAACCTATGTGTTTTCAATGTGAGACTAGCATTAAGAAAAAGCAAAAAAACGGGACGATCATTTGTCTGATATTCTCATTGAGTGTACGGGGCTTAAGGCAACATTCACACAGGTGTAAAATGTATTGTGTTCTTATTACATTTTTTTTTTTCCTGCCACCAAAGTTCCTGCGTAATGATCAGTAAATACTTTTAAAAATTATATTATATTATATATATCTAGCTTACATATATAATATATATAAATTATACTTTTAAAAATTGTCCTTATTCCCCCCAATACTTCCATCCGCCATGTATGTGTATGTCCTCAGACGCAGGTTTGGGGGATCTGAGCGCAGTGCGTGTGAAAACAATGCAGCTGTGTTCAGATCTGTAAATAAAAAAACATTTGTAAATATGTCTCCTTACAGCCCTGTGTGTGAATGAAGAGCAGCCAGTCCAGGAATGGCAGGGATAAAGTCCTATTGTGTTTAGGAAGTAAAGTGTGAGAAGTGGAGCTGAGACTTGTAATGAAGTGTGCTGTCCCCCCCATCCCCCACCACACAGGAGGCGATGACAGCCCTGTGTGCGATCAATGGACTTCTCAGTGTTAGTAAATATCAGGACAATGCTAGAAGCTGCATGTGTGCTGGAGGAGGAAATCCCACACATCCCCCCCCCACCCCCGTGTACGATCTCTGCTCTGTGCCCCCCCCCCCCCGTACGATCTCTGTTCTCTGCCCCCCCCCCCACCCCTGTGTACGATGTCTGCTCTGTGCCCCCCCTGTACGATCTCTGTTCTCTGCCCCCCCCCCGTGTACGATCTCTGTTCTCAGCCCCCCCCCTGTACGATCTCTGTTCTGTGCCCCCCCCTGTACGACCTCTGTTCTCTGCCCCCCCCCCCCCTGCACGATCTCTGTTCTCTGCCTCCCCCCCCTCCGGTGTACGATCTCTGCTCTGTGCCCCCCCTGTACGATCTCTGTTCTCTGCCCCCCCACCCCCACCCCCGTGTACGATCTCTGCTCTGTGCCCCCCCCTGTACGACCTCTGTTCTCTGCCCCCCCCCTGCACGATCTCTGTTCTCTGCCCCCCCCCCCTCCGGTGTACGATCTCTGCTCTGTGCCCCCCCCCCCCCCCCTCAGTCATGATGTGACTTGTACATAGTTTACTTTTTATGGCCCCCTGTGCACACAGCTCCCCTCCCCCCACATGTCAGGAGAAGAACACTCACCCCGGACACAGCACACAGTACAGAGGAGTAGAAGGAGCGCGTCCAGCGGAGCTCCCATCTTCTTCCCGGCCGTGTGTCCCCCTCCCTCCCCGGACTCTGCTCCGGTGTTCTCTCTCACTCAGGCAGCTCCCATCGCCTCCAGTCCCGCCTTCCCTTCTCCCGACTGCGAGGGCACACAGCTCCTCCCCCCTCCGCACACCTTACCCACTCTACGGCGCCCCTCCAGCCACAGAACACGCCCCCCGAGCTCCGATTAGCTAAGCGGCTGTCACTCAACCGCGCCCACTTTACATTGACATTGTAACCAAGCCACGCCCCCGTCCCAACTTCAACTACTGATAGAGAGAAGAAGGTTCCCTGTCCTCCCTGTAGATGTGATCACTTCATAGGGGAGAGCTCACAGCCTGTCCACTGGGGCGAATGTATTAAAAGGGAAGAGACTGTTCACTAGAAGAGGGATGTGCTTAGTAAATAAGGTGAATACGATCACATTTACATCCAATCCTATTTCCACATTTACATCCAATTTTTTGCTAGAAAATTACTTAGAACCCCCAAACATTATTTTTTTTTCTAACACCCTAGAGAATAAAATGCCGGTCGTTGCAATACTTTCTGTCACACCGTATTTGTGCAGCGGTCTTACAAGCGCACTTTTTTTTGAAAGAATACACTTTTTTGAATTTAAAAATAAGACAACAGTAAAGTTAGCCCAATTTTTTTATATTGTGAAAGATAATGTTACGCCGAGTAAATTGATACCCAACATGTCACGCTTCAACATTGCGTCCGTTCGTGGAATGGCGACAAAATTTTACCCTTAAAAATCTCCATAGGCAATGTTTAAAATATTCTACAGGTTGCATGTTTTGAGTTACAGAGGAGGTCTAGGGCTAGAATTTCTGCTCTCGCTCTACCGATCGCGGCGATACCTCACATGTGTGGTTTGAACACCGCTTTCAGGATTTTTTCTTCCCTTCTTCCTACTAAGCTCAACAAACCTTCACTGTACAAAATAAAACAGCTTCTTCTACTTTAGGACTCATTCATGTCTGCGCAATACGCTAATGTGCGTTTTTTTGGAGCATTTTTCATTCAGCAGTGAATAGTCGGCCCTACACCCAACAAACACCCCACAGAACCTCACACACCTTGTTTGGGTACAGAGCTTGGCACATTTTTGTACCGCAAGTTTTGTCACATGACAAAATGTGTGCCTACTGGCTGCATCAGGGCGCCATTAACCATTTCAGCCCCAGAAGGTTTTACCCCCTTAATGACAAGGCAATTTTTTGCGATACGGCACTGCATTATTTTAGCTGACAATTGTGCGGTCGTGCGATATTGTACCCAAACAAAATTGATGTCCTTTTTTTCCACACAAAAAGAGCTTTTTTTGGTGCCATTTGATCACCTCTGTGGTTTTAAAATTTTTGCGCTATGTACAAAAAAAAAACATATTTTTTACTTTTTGTATAATGCATATCCAATAAATAAAAAAATGTCAATTTTCTTCATCAATTTATGCCAATCTGCTACATATTTTTGTTAAAAAAAAAATCCCAATAAGCGTATATTGATTGGTTTGCGCAAAAGTTATAGTGTCTACAAAATAGGGGATATATTTATGGCATTTTTTTTTTTTACTTGTAATGGCGGTGATCAGCGATTTTTAGCGGGACTGTGACAATGCGGTGGACAGATCAGAAACCTAGCTGACACTTTTTCACATTTTTTTGGGAACCAGTGACATTATTACAGCGATCAGTGCTAAAAATATAAACCGACACTGTATAAATGACACTGGCAGGGATGGGGTTAACATCAGTGGCAATCAAAGGGTTAAGTGTATTCACTGTATGGACACTGTAATCCGTGTTCCTGATTAACAGAAACACTAGATCACAGTGTCCATGCCTGACAGCACGACGGTCTGCTTGTGTACATCGGAAGACTGCCCTGGCCAGCAGACAATACGTCTGCCAAGCCCGCTGATTGCGTCCGCCAGGCCCGCTGATTGCCCCCCCCCCCCCTGTGGCCAATCACTGCGTGATCGCGCCTCCGGTGGCACGCGTGGGCCCCCCGCAGCTTGCTATTAAACAAAATCACGTACAGGTACTTGATTTTGCGCAATAGAACCGTCTTGACGCAGTAAACGTACGACAGGTGGTCGGGAACTGGCACCACAAGCGTGTTGCGTGTTTTAGTGCATATTCGCACGTTCTAGAAACGCACACAGAAAGCACTGAAATATGAACCCATGCTGCTTGCAGAGAAAGTTACAATGTATCTCAAGCCAAAATATGTTTGTAGCGCCTTGGATAAAGTAGAGAATTCCTTCTTTTGTCATCTGTGACCCCATTTTAAAGATTTTCACCAACTTCCTTCCCCAGGACAGGAAGGGACATACCAATAAAACACGTATTAGCAGGGTGAGAGGAGGTTGGTTCTTTTATTGCTGTCTGTGTCTCCAATGGAGATTTCCTTTCATTTCCAGCCACAGTGTCAGAGACAGAGGAGAAAGAAGGAAATGGAAATCTCTGCAACGGAAAAAAAGAACTGAAATGTTTTGGCTAGACATACACTTCATGTGATAAACAACTTCTTCCAGGAGTTTCTATTCTTCCAAGTCTAACAATAGGCAGAATTACAGCTCTGGTGCTGTCCTGTCAAGCATTTACATAGCAAAAAAAACAAAACATTGTCTTTCCGACATTTTTGGTCGCATGCATTATGCCCATTGGAAATGAACCAAGTAAACCACATACTGCACCTATATAGAGGAGGATTCCCAACATGTAAACAAACATTAGCCGCAGTTCTCCACCTGGTCTGATCAGACACAGATCTACACATTGGGTCGGCTCCCTCGTATAAAGGTCCTTATAGTCACTTAGCAGGTGAAGCTGCTCCCTCCATCTGTCTAGCTGAGCAAAGGAGAAGAGGCAGCAGGACAGACTCCCTTCCATGAGCAACTAACCAGAGGAAGCAGGCAGCTCTCTGCTGTTCTGCTGTTCTGCTGCCTGTGCTCCTCTCTTCCTCCCGCAATCACTTCTTGATCGTGGGGGAGAAGTGATACAGTGAGCAGCTATCACCAACTGTATCGCTCCCTGAATAGTGGTACATATACAGTGCAGAGCAGTGATTCTCGTTTCTCTAACCACCCCACCACCACCATAACATGGTTTTTAGCTTTGCTTTTTCTACCTTGCACAGGCTGTATACAGCACTCCCAAAACACCCTGCCCATTGAAATGAACGGGCAGCGCTTCCAAAGCACCTGAGAAGCGCCGCTACAAGGGCATTTTTAAGTCCTTCTTTGGGGTTAAAAGCGCATGCTAGCGGTCGAAAAGCAGCGCAAAAACCACTGCTTAACCACTCTCTTACCGAGCCTCTTTCTGAGATGTGTTGTTTACAAGTTAAAACTTTTTTTTTTTGCTAAAAAATTACTTAGAACCCCCAAACATTATACATTTTTTTTCTAACACCCTAGAGAATAAAATGGCGGTCTTTGCAATACTTTCTGTCACACCGTATTTGCGCAGCGGTCTTACAAGTGCACTTTTTTTGGAAAAAATACATTTTTGTGAATTAAAAAATAAGACAACAGTAAAGTTAGCCCATTTTTTTTACATTGTGAAAGATAATGTTAAAAAATTCTACAGGTTGCATGTTTTGAGTTACAGAGGAGGTCTAGGGCTAGAATTATTGCTCTCGCTCTACCAATCACGGCGATACCTCACATGTGTGGTTTGAACACCGCTTTCATATGCAGGCGCTACTCACGTATGCGTCCACTTTTGCACGCGAGCTCGGCAGGACGGGGAGCATTTAAACTTTTTTTTTTTCTTATTTATTTTACCTTTTATTTTTTATTCTTACACTGTTCTTTTTTTTAAAAAAGTGTCACTTTTATTCCTATTACAAGGAATGTAAACATCCCTTGTAATAGAAAAAAAGCATGACAGGACCTTTTAAATATGAGATCTGGGGTCAAAAATACCTCAGATCTCATATTTACACTAAAATGCAATAAAAAAAAATAATAAAAGAAATGGTCCTTTAACCCCCCTGGCAGTATTCCCGAGTCTGGCTCGGGTTGGATTTTTTATACCAAAAGCGGTAACCCCGAGCCAGACTCGGGCTTGCATCGCAGGATCCAGGAAGAGCATACTTACCTTGTCTCCTGGATCCTGCGATGTCTCCCCGCTGTGATCGGCGAGCCGCCGTGTCTCGCTCGATTCACAGTGCCGAGCTCCGTTCCCTGCGAGCGGTGCGACGCACGGGGACGGAGTTCGGCGGTAAATTCAAAAGTAAAACACACAGTATAGATACAGCATACTGTAATCTTACAGATTACAGTACTGTATCAAATAACTACACATCCCCTTTGTCCCCAGTGGTTTGCCCAGTGTCCTGCATGCAGTTTTATATATATAAAACTGTTCTTTCTGCCAGGAAACTGGAGATTGTCCATAGCAACCAAAACTGTCCCTTTACATCAAAAGTGGTTTTAGAGCAGCTAGAAAAAAGCGATAATAAATTAGAATCACTCGCAGAATTGAGCGATAGTGATTTGTGGGGAGATCCGTCATCAAACACTAAAAGTAACAAAAGCTAAAATTCTGCAACTGAGCAAATTTCAGTGTTTTTGATTTGATTACATTATTATATAATTTTTATTATTATTATATTATTATTTGTTATAATTATTTATAGTTATTTATTATATTATAATTTTTTATTTCGTTTTTCAAACTTTATCATACCCGGGATGTCTACTAGACTCTTGTTTGGACAGATTTAAGTGAACTATTCCTAAGAATTACAGGCCTACAATATAAAACGCCAAATTTCTGTGCAAAATAATTGTACCGCTTTCAGCACCTAAAATCAGAAAGAATCATACCGCCAGGGAGGTTAAGAGCTATGGGCGGAAGTGACGTTTTGACGTCACTTCCGCCCTGCAATGAATGGTATGGAGACGGATGGGGGCCATCTTCCCCTCACTCGTCTCCATACCCAGGAAGGACAGGGACCCAGATCGCCTCCACCTCTACCAACAGCTCTGGTAAGCGACGGAGAGCACCGAAGTGCGGCGGGAGGGGGGGCCCTCTTCCGCCGCCGATAAAAGTGATCTCACGGCGAATCCGCCACAGAGACCACTATTATCGGAAACCGGACCGCCCGCCGAAGAAGAGGATACCAGGGTTATGGCAGCTAGCTACTGCCATACCAAAGATATCCCTCTTCAAATTTAGGACGTATATTAGCGCGCGGCGGTCCGGAAGTGGTTTAAGAGCGCTAAAAAGCCGCTAAAACGAGCTGCGCTTTAGCGCTAACGGCCAGAGCTCGCAGTGTAAAAGGGGCCAGCTGCTCCCCCCCCCCCCCCCCCCCCAGCCCGGCGACCAACAGATTTCTTCTCCCTGATTCCCTTCCCCCAATCTAATGACTACACAATCTTTTCCTGATACTTCTTTATACTACTAGGTTTTTACAAAGGCTCCTGTTGTGGAAAAAGAGTAACGTTGTCATTATTTGCTGGATGTTTCTTTGTGCAGTGCTTGTCTAAATTTAAATAATATACAATTTAAAATAAAACATTTTTGAAAATGTTTGTTACTTAACCTCCCTGGTGGTATGATTATGTCAGATTTTTGATGCTCAAAGAGGTACAATGTTTTGCATGAAAATTTGGCGTTTTATATTGTAGGTCTGTAATTCTTAGTAATAACACACTTAAATCTGTCCAAACAAGAGTCTAGTAGACATCCCGGGTATGATAAAGTTTGAAACACGAAACCATAAATTATAATATAATAAATAACTATAAATAATTATAACAAATAATAATAATATAATAATAATAAAAATTATTCAATAATGTAATCAAATCGAAAACACTGAGATTTGCTCAGTTGCAGAATTGTCGCTGTCATTACTTTCAGTGTTTGATGACGAATTTCCCCACAAATCACTATCGCTCAATTCTGCAAGTGTTCTAATTTACTATCGCTGTTTTCTAGCTGGTCTAAAACAGCTTTTGACATAAAGGGACACTTTTTGGTTGCTATGGACAATCTCCAGTTTCCAGGCAGAAAGAACAGTATTTATAATATAAAACTGCATGCAGGGCACTGGACAAAGCACTAGGGAAAAAAGGGATGTAAAATTATATGATACAGTAATGTAACCTGTAAGATTACAGTGTACTGTATGTATAGTGTGTGTTTCACTTTTTGTATTTGGCGCCGTGCTCCGCCCCCATGCGTCGCAACGCTCGCAGGGAACGGAGCCCGGCTCTATGATAGATCCAGCGGAGACACAGCCGCCGCACACTGCGGGGAGACATCGCAGGGACAAGGTAAGTAACTTTGCCCGAATCCTGCGATGCGATTCCGAGTGTGGCTCGGGGTTACCGCTTTTGGTAATGAAAATCCACCCCGAGCCACACTCGGGAATAACACAAGGGAGGTTAAATGTTTGTTTGCTTTTCTAATGGTTAATTGGGACAAAATGACACCCATATTGGACTGTAGTGGCAAGAAAAATAAAGTGGTTAAAAGGCAAAATGTTTTTTTACCTTAAAGAGGAACTGCAAACTGCTCACATAATTTGTAATAAAAACATCTTTGCCATTCTGAAGCTTCCCTCCAACCACTTTGCATATTATTTTATATATACTGTGATTCTGTACTTGCCAACTATGCTGCAGAAATCTCCCTCCACTGAGTCTGGCTGCATCCATTTTAACTGTGGGCAGCTGAAGCTGCTGCCTGTTCACTTCCTGGATTGACACAGACACACCTCCAGCTCTGCAGCCCTTCAGCTCTGATTGGCCCTCTTCTGACTCACACCCCCCCCCCCCCTTTTCTGGGAAACACTCAGGAGAGTGAGAGAGAGAGAGCTGTGCATGATGTCAAATGCCTAGGCTTTTTACCAGACAAGAAACAGGAAGTGGGCTGTAGAAGGTATTTACTGGCAGAAAAAAAATGTTTTACTATCCAAAGTTAAAACAACAAGGGCAGAAGATTTAATAGATGGAAAGAAGAAAAAATGACTGAAGTTCTGCTTTAATGTATTTCTTGCAAGAAAAACATTCCCCTAGCTCTTCTTGTCCCTCTTGCCCATAAAAACTGAGATAGCTATAAACAATGTAGCATTTAGTTCTTTTAGATCAAAGGGATGAACTTCTGTCTGCAAATGAGGTCAGTTTAACCACTTCAGACCAAGCCTTTTTCTGACACTTGGTGCTTACAAATTAAAATCAATTTTTTTTTGCTAGAAAACTACTTAGAACCCCCAAACATACATACATATATATATATATATATATATATATATATATATATATATATATATATATATATATATATATATATATTAGCAGAGACCCTAGAGAATAAAATGGTGGTTGTTGCAATATTTTATGTCACACTGTATTGTATATATAAAGAAAAGTGCAGCGCTGGCACTGTATTTGTGCAGCGGTCTTTCAAAGGCAATTATTTTGGAAAATATACACTTTAATTAATTTAAAAAAACTAAACAGTAAAGTTAGTCCAATTTTTTTTTGTATAATGTGAAAGATGATGTTATGCAGCGAGAATTATGAGAGAATCGTGATCTTTATTGTAAGCAAAAAAATTGTGATTCTTAATTTAGCCAGAATCGTGTAACTCTACTCCATAAACGAAATATTAGTATATTATTGATAAAATGTAAACCAACAACAAACCAACAAAACCCCCAACAGAAAAAAAAACCACCGCTGTACTTGTATGGCCACAATATGCCATCACAGAACGATCGCTGACCCCAATAATACCAGACTGGTTTGTCACATATCAGGAATAATTAGCAAAGAAAGCCATTTTCTTTATTACAGGAGACCTGCACAATGTCAGCTCATGGGACAAGTATCTTTGGATGGATCTTATTTTTTTTTTTACTTTCTCTATATCACCAACTCCAAACACAACTAGTGTTCAAAAAGAAGTGGCAACGTTTATCCAAATCATCTACTTATCAAAAAAAAATCCACACATACTTTATAGACTGCATGACATAAAAATCATTGAGAAATGTGTATATTTACAGTAACACAAAATAGAACATTTGAGGTCTCAGGCCCAGTCATCTCTGGGTCTCTGTGTTTCTAGATGCAAGGCAGGCAGATTATGGCTATTGGGAAGGGCCAGAAAGTTGCTGTATACATCTTCATGAAAGCATTGCTCCTCTTGAATTCTCTAAACCCCCCAGGCAATCAGTGGGCTGACCCTTGGCAGGGGTAATTCAGTGATGGGTTGGAGTCAGTCTGGAGGAGTGTAGAGCGCCCCATAGAACACATACACATGTGATGCTGACCCTCAATGACTGGAAGAACTGAAAAGCAAGAAATGAAAGGGGTGGGCCAGGGAGAGTAAGGTTATGGAGAGGTATTCTCTAACCTTGTGCCACTTCTGATGCACACTATGAAAAGCTCACAGTGTGAAGTGATAAGAGAGTAAACAATTTCTATAGAGAGAAGCCTGTACAACTCAGCAAGACTGAAGCCAGGAGTAGCTGGTGTAAAATATATCAATGCTGTGGAGGAGGTTTTAGAACGGATCTTGGTAAGAGGAATACCAAATATGGTGTCAGTAGAGTTCTAATGGGGCTTTAGGAAGCACTGACTGTAAATAAAACTGCAGTCTCTGACAATCTCTTGTAGCATGCCCGCAGGCTCTGACAACCTCCTGTAGCATTCCCACAGGCTCTGACAACCTCCTGTAGCATGCCTACAGGCTCTGACAACCTCCTGTAGCATGCCCGCAGGCTCTGACAACCTCCTGTAGCATGCCCACAGGCTCTGACAACCTCCTGTAGCATGCCCACAGGCTCTGACAACCTCCTGTAGCATGCCCACAGGCTCTGACAACCTCCTGTAGCATGCCCACAGGCTCTGACAATCTCCTGTAGCATGCCCACAGGCTCTGACAACCTCCTGTAGCATGCCCACAGGCTCTGACAACCTCCTGTAGCATGCCCACAGGCTCTGACAACCTCCTGTAGCATGCCCACAGGCTCTGACAACCTCCTGTAGCATGCCCACAGGCTCTGACAATCTCCTGTAGCATGCCCACAGGCTCTGACAACCTCCTGTAGCATGCCCACAGGCTCTGACAACCTCCTGTAGCATGCCCACAGGCTCTGACAACCTCCTGTAGCATGCCCACAGTCTCTGACAACCTCCTGTAGCATGCCCGCAGTCTCTGACAATCTCTTGTAGCATGCCCGCAGGCTCTGACAACCTCCTGTAGCATGCCCACAGGCTCTGACAACCTCCTGTAGCATGCCCACAGTCTCTGACAACCTCCTGTAGCATGCCCGCAGTCTCTGACAACCTCCTGTAGCATGCCCGCAGTCTCTGACAATCTCTTGTAGCATGCCCGCAGGCTCTGACAACCTCCTGTAGCATGCCCACAGTCTCTGACAACCTCCTGTAGCATGCCCGCAGGCTCTGGCAACCTCCTGTAGCATGCCCGCAGGCTCTGACAACCTCCTGTAGCATGCCCACAGGCTGTGACAACCTCCTGTAGCATGCCCACAGGCTCTGACAACCTCCTGTAGCATGCCCGCAGCCTGACAACCTACTGTAGCATGCCCACAGGCTCTGACAACCTCCTGTAGCATACCCGCAGGCTCTGACAACCTCCTGTAGCATGCCCACAGTCTGACAACCTCCTGTAGCATGCCCACAGGCTTTGACAACCTCCTGTAGCATGCCCGCAGGCTCTGACAAGCTCCTGTAGCATGCCCACAGTCTGACAAGCTCCTGTAGCATGCCCACAGGCTTTGACAACCTCCTGTAGCATGCCCACAGGCTTTGACAACTTCCTGTAGCATGCCTGCAGGCTCTGACAACCTCCTGTAGCATGCCCGCAGGCTCTGACACCCTCCTGTAGCATGCCCGCAGCCTGACAGCCTCCTGTAGCATGCCCGCAGCCTGACAGCCTCCTGTAGCATGCCCACAGGCTCTGACAATCTCCTGTCGCATGCCCGCAGGCTCTGACAACCTCCTGTAGCATGCCCACAGGCTCTGACAATCTCCTGTAGCATGCCCGCAGGCTCTGACAACCTCCTGTAGCATGCCCACAGGCTCTGACAACCTCCTGTAGCATGCCCGCAGCCTGACAGCCTCCTGTAGCATGCCTTTATGTGACATTTAAGAGTAATAGAAACAAAAGTAATTATGAAAAAATGTGGGGGAGACTGAACCAGGACCATGCAGTGAGGACAGGTAGATCTGACATTCTCAAGTCATTCTCTATGATTAGCTCCACATGTATACCATTAAAGCACATTATTATGCAGATACATAGCAGTATGCACAGCACATCTGTCAGTGTAAGGCTGGCCATACACTATACAATCTGATTGTACAATCCTTTTTAGATTTAACATCAACTACGTAGCACAAAGGACCACCTGATTTGATAAATCTTGAACTCAATTTTAAGATTGGTCTTCCTATTACATAGTTTTGGTAAATCTAAAGAAGATTGTACAGCATATGGCCAGCTTAACTGTCATAAATCAGCAGTGCCAAGTCAACACAACAAACATAATAAGAACAACGTCTATAAATCCAACATGTTTTGTCCAGCATAGCAATAAATAATAGTACAAAACAAATATACTAGATCTGAAACAGCTGTGTATAGTAACAATCAGCTTCTAGCCTCAGCTTGTTCAGTCGGGCCCCTTCAACCCCTTACCGCCGACAGTGGGCAGATATGCGGTCTCACGGAAGTGGGTATTTATCTGTAAGGTCTTTGTGCTGGCACCGCAACTCACAGCGCGAGCTGAGTCTCGTACCATCGATGGGGACCTGGGGCTCTCGTTATTACCTGATCGCTGCAATAGCCTCTGATTGGCTATCAGAGTGATCAATCACTGTGCATGCCGCCCATGTCTTTTCTTTCTCTTCTGAATGGAGAGAAAGATACATGGTATCTTTCTCTCCTTGCAGTAAAGAAAGATGTAAACAAACAAAAGTGTGTAACAAAATATAATAAAAATAATAAAGGAAAAAATAGCTAGATCAAGGTTTGATCTAGGTCAGTGCCAGAGTTAGAGTTGGGGAAAAGGTAAGGGACAAGGGTCAGTATATTTTGGGTAGGATTTTTTTTAAAACAGTATTTTATAAATTAGTATCAGTGTGTTTTAGATAGGATAAAAAAATGCAAAAATGCGCAATAATGTTTCTGGGCTGTACTGCGGGTACAAACAACATACACATATGTGGTATCGCTGTGATCGTCAGGAGCAGGGAAATTTATTTTGGGTTGTAGGTTATGGCAGTAGCAAGAAATATACAGGTAACTATAGAAAAAAAATGTGTTTTTCATTTTTTGGGCCAATTTTCCTTTGAAAAAAATAATAATAAATAAATCAGGAGATATCCATTACAATTTACCACCAACAGAAAGCCCAATTTGTCCTAAAAAAAAACAGAACAAGGTGTAATCCACCTGGATATACAGAGTAGTTGCAATGATATGTAAAGTTTTACTAACACAGGTCAAAGTTACAAAATTGTGTTCAGGCATTAAGATCTGTTTTACTCTCAGTCACTAAGGGGTTTCAATCAGGTCTACCTGTCAGTTTTTTCAGATCTGATTTAAAGCTCAATGCAGGCCCAAAGCCTCGTATACACAATGAGAATATCGGACGAATGATCGTCTGTTTTTTGTTTTTGTTTTGCATGCTAGTCTCATATCAAAAATGAAGACGTTACTCAAATTACAAAAATTTGCGTTCAACAGAATTCAACTTCGGAAGTGATGTCATGTGTTGTATTGTATTTTTGGACAAATAATGTACTGATTAAACGAAAATCGTATGATCTGGTATCGAACTAGTAAAATTTTCGTGTTTATCCCTTCGGATAATTTCAGATAAACTGTCGAGATCAGATCTCGAAAGCTGAGTACTAACAATCCGATTATCGTACGATCACTCTGAAAGTGGTATTTTTCACCTGATTTTCTGATCGTGTGTGCTAGGCTTAAGGGCAGGTGAATCTAGATGGGTGTGATCACTTTACACCTACCTCAGAGTTGGTCAGGTTCAGACCTAAATGTGATGGATTGGAGGAGCCCTGATGTAAACAGACACAGGCCACTTTACATCCAGCTGCCCACAGAGTCATCATGAGTCTGCCAACATCTGCCAAAAGTGGATGAAAAAATAAACAAATGTGGATGTCACAAAAGTGACATCCGTCCCACTAATATCCGACTCAGCTGGGGATCTGTACACGGACCCCCATGGGAAAGGAGCCTAAATCGTTAAAAATATAAGCTAAAAGCTGATTGGTTGCCATGCTCGGCTGCTCCGGATTCCATCTGCTCCAGTCTTAGTACATTGTTGTTTTGAAAAGAAAGCAAAAAACACCAGGAACCCGCCACAAGAGGACCTGTCACTGATAACAGCACAGAGAGCGCGTTCTTAATGAAGGCTGACAGTATAAACCTCTTCTCTGCATGTCATCAATGGAGCCACACTGCCCACAGGAGGGATCACACCACGTTGTGCCCTGAATGGACTACCGAAGATACTAGACTTTCCTGTGTTAGTAATCATCAGAACAATCATATAAACCTTCATCCAATCTCCTCTATTTCCCAAACACACACAATGGACATATTCATTGGGGCTCATTCACATACAGATATGAAGATTTTCTGCATACAATGCAGGTCCTTGCTAGCAGAAGATCCTGTATAAAACACACCCCTTAAGTACTTGTGTTTAGATGTATGCAATTCTTCCCAGGGCTGGTTCACATCAGATACAATCCAGTGTGAATCTGCATCAAAAACGCATGCACAGTGTTTTCCATGTATTCCAATGGCCCTAGTTCACACCAGTGCAGTCAACAAAATTAGAACATGTTGCATTATTTTCTGTATGGAATGCAGGAAAACATGTCCTAAATTGAGATGAAGAAAAAAAATAAATAGGGGAGAGAAATGCTTTGAAACGCACCAAAAAGTGTGTAAATGCGCATGCAGAAATGCATCCAAAATGCAGAAGTTGTGGTGTAAACTGGCCCTAATGGCACACATAAAATCTGCAGACATGCATGGCTCCATATGTAGCTGTGTTTTTTTTGTTGTTTGTTTTTGTTGCATGCCTCTAAACGCAGCGCACATTTTTGTCTGAGGACGCAGCTCTGTGCACAGCCCCATTGATTCCCATAGCGCTGTGTTTACTGCATACAAAACTGTACGCTGCATGCATCTAAATGTGGCATTTAGGGCCCATGCACACTAGGCAGCAGAAAAAATGGCAGAACTGCTGACAAAAAAAAAGCAGTTTAAAAAGGCTTGCATGGAACATATCGGACATGCGTTTAGGAGTTTTTAAGCATTTTTCCCCCAAAACACTAGAAGAAAACATGCATAAACGCCGTGTTTAGGTACATCACGCTCTTTTTCTGCCTGAAAGCTCTGCTCAAACATACACTTGTGATGGGGGGTTATTTTCAGCTTGTAAACGCTCCTCTACAAATATACCTGTAAATGTCCAAATGTGCATGGACAACATAGAGCTGCTTCTACAGGCTGAGAGAGAAAACGCCAAACGCCTGTATACAAAGCATTTTTTATGCCCCGTGTGCATGAGGCCTTTAGATGCCTGTGTTTCAGCCCTTTGGGGGTCATTCACACAGAAGCTCAGCCCCATGCAGTGACCAGAACTGTTTGTTTACTTTTCTACCACCCCCGAGGTGCCTGCAAGCTTCCAGCACAGTGGCTAATGCCGCGTACACACGACCGCACTTTCCGGCGGAATGAACTCTGACGGTCTTTTCGATGGAGTTCCGCTGAAACAGACTGGCCTACACACGATCACACCAAATTCCGATCGTTTAGAACGTGATGACGTACGACGGGACTAGAAAAAGGAAGTCCAATAGCCAGGAGCCAATAGCTGCCCTTGCGTCGTTCTTGGTCCGTTGGACCAGCATACAGGCGAGCGGTTTTCCCGATTCCGTCGGAAAGATTTGAAATATGTTTTATTTCTAGATCCGTCAGAATTTTAGAAAGAAAAAGTCCGATGAAGTCCACATACGATCGGAATGTCCGACGGAATGATTCCGTCGGACCTTTTCTGCCGGAAAGCACTAGGGTTGCTGGTTCAAATCCCAACTACGGCAGTACCTGCCTAGAATTTGCATGTTCTCCCTGCGTGGGTTTCCTGTGGGTACTCCAGTTTCCTCCGACACTCCAAAAACATGCTGGGAGGTTAACCGCTTGCCGACCAGTGCACGACGATATACAATGGCACAGCTGCGCAAATGGGCGTACAGGTACGTCCCCTTTAAGAAGTGGCATTGGGGGTGCACGTGCCCGCGGGACCCACAGACTCGATGTCCGCCAGTGTCATGGAGCGGCAGAAGGGGGAGATGCCTATGTAAAAAAGGCATTTCCCTGTTCTGCCTAGTGACAAGACAGAGATCTACTGCTCCCTGTCATTGGGAGCAATGTTTGCTGTCATGTCCTAGGTAGCCCATCCCCGCCCCACAGTTAGAATCACTTCCTAGGACACACTTAACTCCTTGATCGCCCCCTAGTGTTTAACCCCTTCCCTGCCAGTGTCATTTACACAGTAATCAGTGCATTTTTATAGCACTGATCACTGTATAAATGACAATGGTCGCAAAATTGTGTCAAAAGTGTCCAATGTGTCTGCCATAATGTCGCAGTCACAATAAAAATCGCAGATCGCCGCCATTACTAATAAAAAAAAAATTATAATAAAAATGCCATAAATCTATCCTCTGTTTTGTAGACGCTATAACTTTTGCTCAAACCAATCAATATACCCTTATTACGGATTTTTTTACCAAAAATATGTAGAAGTATACATATCGGCCTAAACTGAGGAAAAAAATTAGTTTTTATATATATTTTTGGGGATATTTATTATAGCAAAAAGTAAAAAAATATTGCTTTTTTCCAAAATTGTCGCTCTTTTTTTGTTTATAGCGCAAAAAATAAAAACCGCAGAGGTGATCAAATACCACCAAAAGAAAGCTCTATTTGTGGGAAAAAAAGGACGTCAATTTTGTTTGGGTGCAACGTCGCACGACTGCGCAATTGTCAGTTAAAGCGCCGTTTTAGAAAAAGGTGCCCTGGTCAGGAAGGGGGTAAATTCTTCCGGGGCTGAAGTGGTTAATTGACCCTAATGCATAGGCGTGCGCACGGGGTGTGCCGGGTGTGCCTGGGCACACCCTAATCACCCCGTGCTGTGTCCAGAGATTTGCCCCAAAATGCTGCATCCAAGAGAGTGTGTGGCCCGCGCTGCCTGTGAAAGAGTTTCACAGGTAGCAGATCTTGAGAATTGCCAGAGCTGTTCAGTGTATGAACCTGTCAGATAATGACACTGCATGCAGGGAGAGACACCAGCTGTCAAAATGTCGGGGTGATGTCGGGGTGGGCGGGACAGAACGGCCATCAAACACCAGCCAATGGGATGGGGTCTGGGCGGGCCGCTACATTTCTGTGGCCCCGCCCCCTCTCTGAAGCAGCTCAAACATTGGCTTGTGTTTATAGCGCTTGGTCCCGCCCACTCCCGACATCGCGGCTGAGTTGTAAGTCATCACAACTCAGCCGCGATGTCGGGGGTGGGCGGGATCAAGCGCCAACACCAGCCAATGATTGGGCTGCTTCAGAGAGGGGGCGGAGCCAGAGAAATGTAGCGGCCCGCCCAGACTGGCTGGTGTTTGGTAACTGTTCAGTCCCGCCCACCACCAGCATCACCGCTGACTTTTAACAGCTGTGTCTCTCCCTGCATTCAGTGTCATTATCTGACAGTTTCATACACTGAACAGCTCTGGCAATTCTCACGATCTCCTGAATGTGAAACTCCCCCTCTCTCCTATCAGTGCCACCCAATGCTGCCTATCAGTGCCAACCAATGCTGCCAATCAGTGCCAACCAATGCTGCCAATCAGTGCCAACCAATGCTGCCTATCAGTGCTAACCAATGCTGCCAATCAGTGCCAACCAATGCTGCCTATCAGTGCTAACCAATGCTGCCAATCAGTGCCAACCAATGCTGCCTATCAGTTCCAACCAGTACTGCCTATCTGTGCCAGTGCTGCTTATCAGTGCCAACCAATTCTGCCTATCAGTGCCAACCATTGTAAACCAGTGCTGCCTATCAGTGCAAACCAGTGCCGCCTATCAGTGCCAACCAATGTTGCCTATAGTGCCAGTGCTGCTTATCAGTGCTAACCAATGCTGCCTATCAGTGCCAGTGCTGCTTATCAGTGCCAACTAATGTTGCCTATCAATGCCAACCAGTACTGCCTATCTGTGCCAGTGCTGCTTATCAGTGCCAACCAATTCTGCCTATCAGTGCCAACCAGTGCTGCCTATCAGTGCCAACCAATTCTGCCTATCAGTGCCAACCAGTGCTGCCTATCAGTGCCAACCAGTGCTGCCAATCAGTGCAAACCAGTGCTGCCTATCAGTGCCAACCAATGCTGTAAATCAGTGTGAACCAATGCTGTCAATCAGTGCCAACCAATGCTGCCCATCAGTGCTGCCTATCAGTGCCCATAAGTGCTGCCCATCAGTGCTGCCAATCAGTGCCCATAAGTGCTGCATATCAGTGCCCACCAGTGCTGCCTATCAGTGCCAATCAGTGCTGACAATTAGTGCCCATCAGTGCTGCCAATCAGTGCCAACCAATGCTGCCTATCAGTGCCAACGAATGCTGCCAATCAGTGCCAACAAATGCTGCCAATCAGTGCCAACCAATGCTGCCTATCAGTGCCAACCAGTACTGCCTATCCATGCCAGTGCTGCTTATCAGTGCCAACCAATTCTGCCTATCAGTGCCAACCATTGCAAACCAGTGCTGCCTATCAGTGCAAACCAGTGCTGCTTATCAGTGCCAACCAATGCTGCCTATCAGTGTCAGTGCTGCTTATCAGTGCCAACCAATGCTGCCTATCTGTGCCAGTGCTGCTTATCAGTGCCAACCAATTCTGCCTATCAGTGCCAACCAGTGCTGCCTATCAGTGCAAACCAGTGTTGCCTATCAGTGCCAACCAATGCTGCCTATCAGTGCCAACCAATGCTGTAAATCAGTGCCAACCAATGCTGCCTATCAGTGCTGTATATCAGTGCCCATCGGTGCTGCCTATCAGTTCCAATCAGTGCCCATAAGTGCTGCCCATCAGTGCTGCCAATCAGTGCACATCAGTGCTGCATATCAGTGCCCATCGGTGCTGCATATCAGTGCCCATCAGTGCTGCCTATCAGTGCCAATCAGTGCTGACAATTAGTGCCCATCAGTGCTGCCTATCAGTGCCACCTACCAGTGCCCATCAGTGCTGCCAGTCAGTGCCCATCAGTGATGCCTATCAGTTCAGCCTATCAGTGCCCATCAGTGCTTCCAATCAGTGCTGCCTATCAGTGTCCATCAGCTCTGCCAATCAGTGCTGGGAATCAGAGCCTATCAGTGCCCATAAGTGCTACCAATAAGAGCCAATCAGTGCCACCTATCAGTGCCAATCAGTGCCCATTAGTGCCAATCAGTGCTGCCTATCAGTGCCACCTATCAGTGCACATCAGTGCTACCAATTAGTGCCCATCAACGCTGCCAATCAGTGCAGCCTATTAGTGCCCATCAGTGCTGCCTTAGCAGGGATGGTGGAAACCCCTCTACAGATAATTGCAATACAAATTACCTTCGAGTGCAACAACTTTTTAGTTATGAGGTTCACACCATTATAGCACTTTCGATTTTTTATTTTTTAGAGTGTTACACCTAATTGTATATGTTTTAGTTACAGTTATAATGTGAATTATTGCACTTGAAGTTAATTTCCCACCACCCCTGCTAAGTCCATGTCTTTATGGATCTTGCTTTGTGCACTGGTGGGCAGTCATGTTGGAACAGGAAGGGGCCGTCCCCAAACTGTTCCCAGAAAGTAGGGAGCATGAAATTGTCCAAAATGTCTTGGTATGCTGACGCCTTAAGAGTTCCCTTTACTGGAACTAAGGGGGCCAAGCCCAACCCCTGAAAAACAACCCCACACCATAATCCCCCCTCCCCCTACACCATAATCCCCCCTCCTCCACATCATAATCCCCCCTCCATCAAATGATTTGGACCAGTGCACAAAGCAAGGTTCATAAAGACATGGATGAGCGAGTTTGGGGTGGAGGAACTTGACTGACCTGCAAAGAGTCCTGACCTCAACCCGATAGAACACCTTTGGGATGAATTTGAATGGAGACTGTGAGCCAGGCCTTCTCATCCAACATCAGTGCCTGACCTCACAAATGCCCTTCTGGAAGAATGATCAAACATTCCCATAGACACCCTCCTAAACCTTGTGGACGGCCTTCCTAGAAGAGTTGAAGCTTTTATAGCTGCAAAGGGCGGAGCCAACTCAATATTAAACCCTCCGGACTAAGACGGCATTAAAGTTCATGTGCGTGTAAAGGCAGGCGTCCCAATACTTTTGACTATATATATATATATATGTATGTGTGCTTGAGCTTTCGGGTGCACACCCTAATGCAATAGGCTGCGCACGCCTATGCCCTAATGTATGTATGTATGTATGGATATGAGTTAGGGACTTTGGAGTGTAAGATCCTTGAGGGCAGGGACTGATGTGAATGTATAATAAAATATATGTAAGCGCTATGTAAATTAACGGCGCTAGATAAGTACCTATAATATATAAATAGAAAGTGAATGGGTGAGTATTGGCTGTATGGACTCACCCTCACAGCTAAGTTTGATGGGTGAGTATGGACCTGAACACATTGGGGGTTATTTACTAAAACTTAATGGTGCAAAATCTGGTGAAGCTCTGCATAGAAACCAATCAGCTTCCAGGTTTTATTGCCAAAGCTTAATTGAACAAGCTGAGGATAGAAGCTGATTGGCTACCATGCACAGCTGCACCAGATACTGAGTGCACCAGTTTTGGTAAATCTCCCCCATTGGCTCTCTGGGTGAGTCCGTACAGCCAATGCATCCCCATTCACTTTCTATGGGCAGCCGGATGCGCTAGGCAATGAAAAAAAAAAGTAAACAAAATGGGGCTAAGCGCCCTAAGCCCTGGTTCACACTGAATGCGACTCTGAAATTGTGCTACCTCACTTGAAATAGCAGAGTTTCAAATCTGTGGGTCAGTGTGATTTCAGGTATGACTTCATGCACAGATATCTATTCAAGTCGCACCTGAAATTGCAAAAAATGGTGCAGGAAACTTTTCTTCAAATCGGTGCGTCACCGCAAAGTTGGAGTCAAACCGATTTGAATGGTTCCACTGCCGACAATAGGATGCGATTTGGACCTGTCAAGTCGCACCGGTGTGAACGGGGGGGGGGGGGGGGGGTAAAAACTCATTCACGTAGGCAGAGAAAACACTGCATACAGCAGATAGTTCCATACACAGCGCTGGAGGAATCAATGAGTCCATACACAGCGCTGGAGGAATCAATGAGTCCATACACAGCGCTGGAGGAATCAATGAGTCCATACACACAGCTGGAGGAATCAATGAGTCCATACACACAGCTGGAGGAATCAATGAGTCCATACACACAGCTGGAGGAATCAATGAGTCCATACACACAGCTGGAGGAATCAATGAGTCCATACACACAGCTGGAGGAATCAATGAGTCCATACACACAGCTGGAGGAATCAATGAGTCCATACACAGCGCTGGAGGAATCAATGAGTCCATACACACAGCTGGAGGAATCAATGAGTCCATACACAGCGCTGGAGGAATCAATGAGTCCATACACACAGCTGGAGGAATCAATGAGTCCATACACACAGCTGGAGGAATCAATGAGTCCATACACAGCGCTGGAGGAATCAATGAGTCCATACACACAGCTGGAGGAATCAATGAGTCCATACACACAGCTGGAGGAATCAATGAGTCCATACACACAGCTGGAGGAATCAATGAGTCCACACACACAGCTGGAGGAATCAATGAGTCCACACACACAGCTGGAGGAATCAATGAGTCCACACACACAGCTGGAGGAATCAATGAGTCCACACACACAGCTGGGTCAACGTGTGCTGAGTTTAGCGCGGCCTCCAAAAGAAGAAGAAAGCTGTAGATTATATGTGTGCAGCCGTGACCAATAGGGTCGGTTTACACTGCGTGCACGTTATCATGTGTCTGACGCGTTCAGGTGCCCTTTTGATGCGTCCCCCTCCCTCTCATTTTTCCTTCATGTCAATTCAGGACACGTGCATTTTGGTGCGTTCTGCTGCGTTCTATACAGAAAGAAATGCAGCGCGTTCTACTTTTGCGGACTGCGTTCAGCCGTATACAAAAACGGTAGGACAGAAGTAGCTGCAGATTTTACGCGAGTATTGTAAACGCGAGAACGTACGGCGAGTATTTTACGCAGATCTATCTCTGCCAGCGAGAACGTTTCTTTCACGCAGAAAAGATGTCGTGTGAATGAGCGCTGACGCAGGACATGTGCAAGGGGCCCAATCATTGTCATTTACAGGACACATACGAAGTGGATTCACCCGCAGTGAATGTCACCTCCATGCCAGCCCCAGGTACAAACTCCTTATACAGAGTCCCGGGCTCCATGTGACACTCAGTGCTGAGGACCCCCCCCCCCCCCCCCCCCATGTGACTTGTACATAGTTTACTTTTTATGGCCCCCTGTGCACACAGCTCCCCTCCCCCCACATGTCAGGAGAAGAACACTCACCCCGGACACAGCACACAGTACAGAGGAGTAGAAGGAGCGCGTCCAGCGGAGCTCCCATCTTCTTCCCGGCCGTGTGTCCCCCTCCCTCCCCGGACTCTGCTCCGGTGTTCTCTCTCACTCAGGCAGCTCCCATCGCCTCCAGTCCCGCCTTCCCTTCTCCCGACTGCGAGGGCACACAGCTCCTCCCCCCTCCGCACACCTTACCCACTCTACGGCGCCCCTCCAGCCACAGAACACGCCCCCCGGGCTCCGATTAGCTAAGCGGCTGTCACTCAACATCAACGGCGCCCTCTTTACATTGACATTGTGACCAAGCCACGCCCCCATCCCAACTTCAACTACTAATAGAGAGAAGAAGGTTCCCTGTCCTCCCTGTAGATGTGATCACTTCATAGGGGAGAGCTCACAGACTGTCCAATCCCAGCCTCTGAATCCTCCATTCACTGACTACAGGGCAGAATGTAGAGGAAGCACAGGTCAATGTTGCCAACCTAACAGATTTAAATTTACTGACACAGCACCCAACATTTACTGACACAGCCACATTTTTACTGGCATATCCTAAAGTTACAAAATGACAGGTTTAAGTGCAAATTTCAGTATTTAGGCTACAAACAGGTTACAATATGCAATTAGCAAAGTGATTTAAGGTAGATATTAAAGGCAAAAACATATTTTTTATTTTTCAAAAATAGGAAAAGTAAATTTGGGACTTTAAATGAGGCAGGCACCAAGGGGATGCCCGCCTCCATCCCGGTCATTGGTTTACAGTAAAGCAAGGGAGAGAGAAGTGGGACTTTAAATGAAGAACACAGCAGTACAAAAGTAAGTCAAGTGACTAAAACATTCATTTATTGGTATAATCCATGGTATATAAAATTATTTTGGGCATCCAACCTCTAAAAATGCTAGGGGCATCATGCCTCTATATAATACACCATGGATTAATTATACATAAATTACACAATGAGTCATAATCCGATGTTCATAAAAAGCAAGAGTAACAATAAATACGTATGTATACATTTGATGCTGTAGTTAGACCCAGAAAAGCCATAGTAAATAAAACAAGGGGTAATAATAGAAAGAATCTTGTTGCCATGAAAAGTAATTATGCGTGTAGATAGAGTCATTGAAATCTTAATATTCCGTGATTAGGGAGAAACGGTAATAATTCAAGGCTCTAGGCGTTTCGCTCACCAGGAGCATACATCATGGAATAATTCTAAATTTAAAAAAATTGAAAGAGGAGAAGAAAAAATAATAAATGAATAAGCGGGAGATGAGAAAAAATTATTAAGAAAATAGTTAAATTGTATAAAATTAATTTAAGGTTGTGCGTCCAACTCACGTCTGCATCAGCGATCCAGTAAAAAGTTTATGGCAACAAGATTCTTTCTATTATTACCCCTTGTTTTATTTACTATGGCTATTCTGGGTCTAACTAAAGAATCAAATGTATACATACATATTTATTGTTACTCTTGCTTTTTATGAACATCGGATTATGACTTATTGTGTAATTTATATATATTTCTTATTTTATTTTCGATATAGTAAATAAGTAGCTATGGGACAAGAATGGAGAGGGCAAGAAATTAGAATAGGCAGGCACACACATGACATTGACTCTCACAGTGACACTGACAGCAGTGTGCAGCAGCAGCACAGATGATGATGGCACCTCACCAACATGACACGTCCCCTCCTGAGTCACAGTGGCCCTCTCTCTCCATGCCAGGTGGTCCCTTCAGTCCACTCCCGGCTTGTATTCCTCCCGTTCCGCAGACCTGCACACGAGGCTCCGGCTGCTCCATTCCCTTGCCCCATGACTTCACATGACACACTGCTGGCACAGTCCGAACTCACTGTAGCAGGCACTCGGATGGTTTTGGCCAAGCGTCACAGCCATATTTTTTACTGGCAACCTTTTTCTTTCACTGGCATTTACTGGCAGGAGAAAAGTGCCCAGTTTTTACTGGCTGCCGGTAAAAAATACTGGCGGTTGGCAACACTGGCACAGGGGTTTATTTACTAAAGGCAAATAGACTGTGCACTTTGCAAAGTGCGCAGTCTATTTGCCTCTTAGGAGCAGTTGCTCCAGAGCTTAGTAAATAAGCAGAAGTTTTGCTGACTTCCATCATCCAATCATTTGCAAGCAAAAATGATGTTTTTTTATTTTTTTTTGTGCGTGATTAGGTATTCTTTGCAAAGTGAAGATTTACATCATTTACTAAGATTTGGAGCAACTGCACTTTGCAAAGTGCACAGTCTATTTGCCTTTACAAAATCAACCCCATAGACTGCTCTAAGATTCTAATTAGCTTCAAAAAAGGGAGAATTACCACTGGAGTCCTTGACTGTCTGCTCACTTCCTTAGACCCCTTTCACACTGGGGCTGCGGCCGCGTTAGCACTAAAGCGCCGCTCGTCTTAGCGTCGCTTTAGCACTGTTTAAGCAGCGCTTTTTGCCTGCTAGCGGAGCGCTTTTAACCCCAAAGAAGGGGTGTTGCGCTTTTCGGGCGCTTTGGACGTGGTGCCCATTCATTTCAATGGGCAGGGGCGGTGGAGGAGCGGTGTATACAGCTCTCCCAAACCGCCCCATAGATGCTACCTGCAGGACTTTTTCTAACATTCCGCAAGCGCACCGCCCCAGTGTGAAAAGACACACTTTAATGAATGGGAGGTAGTGTTCAGGCGCTATTTAGAGGCTATTTCTAGCGCTAAAATGCCTGAAAACCGCATCAGTGTGAAAAGGGTCTTAGGCCTGGTTCACACCTATGCATTTTTTTGTGCATTTTCAGTTTTGCAGAAACACATGGTTTCCTATGGATCACATTCACATCTGTGCATTTTATGGAAAGGGCCAGGGACGTTTTTTGGGGGGGTTTTGGTTCCATAGACTTCAATGGATCAAAAACATGTATTGAAAAACGCAAAATGCACCTGGAACATGCAAACTGCATTAGGAGACGCTAATTTCATCATTTTTGTGGAACTAAAATGTGGGTTGTCTTACCCATTCTGACACACCCTGGAGACAAATCAACCACAAACATTTAAATTATCATTTAATATATTGAACAATATTTTAGACAATAAATGGTAAAAGTAAACAATGTTTATATTTCTTAAAGGGAATTTATAGTCAGAAGGTTTTTTTACTTAATGCATTCTATGCATTAAGATAAAAAACCTTCTGTGTACATCAGCGCCCCTAATACTTACCTGAGCCCCCTCTCGATCCAGCGATGTCCACAAATTCCTCGGCCATCTGGGACTCACCTCCTGATTGGCTGAGAAACAGCAGCGGTGTCATTGGCTCCCGCTGCTGTCAATCAAAGTCAGTTAGCCAATCAGGAGAGAGAGACATATATATATATATATATAACGTATATATATATATATATATACGTTAGAAAAGATTTAATGGTTCTCAGCTACAGTAGCTTCAGTGGGCCCTTTTTTGAAAGTATTTTTAAATAATGAAATATTGTTTATTTCCTTATATCTTCTGTCAAACTTTCAACTTTTTTTAGAAGTAAGTTCATGAGAATTACTTCAGTAGAGAGAACAAATAGTAATTCTGAACTGACGTAATATAAGGTAAACTGAAGAAGGGATTAACCATTTTCCAACCACCTAACTTGGAAAATACATCATTAGTTTGAGGTTTAATACCGGGGTTATGGCTGCAGCTAGATGCCATAGAGATGAGCGAAGGAAAAATGGTCTCTGCTCTTCTCTATGGCATAGGAGGACTGGAGCGACGTCATGACTCCTCTTCTGGTTCCGGCCCTATGTAAAGAAGGGCATTTTTTTTTTGTTTAAAGAAAAAAGATCAAACTTTTAGACTCCAGATCTCTCGAAAAAGATGGCATGTCATACTGTATTGTTATCGCAAGGGATGTTTACATTCCTTGTGATAGCAATATAAGTGATAAAAAAAATGTTTTAAAAGAGAGATTGTAAATATGAGAGAGTGTAAAAATTAAAAAATTTAATAAAATTTACAATAATAAAAAAAAATAAAGCGCCCCCCTTCCCCCTGTGCTCGCCCGCAGTGGTGAACGTATACGTAGGTCACGCCCACATATGTAAACGGTGTGAGGTATCGCCACGTATGTCAGAGCGAGAGCAATAATTATAGCACTAGACCTCCTCTGTAACTCAACTGGTAACCTGTAGAAATTTTCAAAGCGTCACCTATGGATATTTTAAGCACCGTAGTTTGGCCCCATTCCACAAGCATGTGCAATTTTAAAGCATGAATTGTTAGGTATCTATTTGCTCGACACAACATCATCTGTGATATTTTACAAAAAAATGAGGTTTATATTGTGTTTTGTTTTAAATTCAATAAAGTGTATTTTTTCCAAAAAATTGCGTGTGAAAAACCTTTGTGCAGAAAACCGTGGGACATAAAAAATTGCAATGACCACCATTTTATTCTCTAGGGTCTCTGCTAAAAAATATATACAATGTTTGGGAGTTCTAAGTCATTTTCTAGCAAAAAATACAGATTTTTACTTAAAACTGCGAAAAACAAAGAATGTCAGAAAAAGGCCTGGTCAGCAAGTTTGGTTGATATAATAGTCTTAGAAATTTTGCATATTGTCAAATAATCCTCACAGCTTTACCAAAAGCTTCAGCAGTAGATAACTTTTTTTTTTAAATCATGTTAAACATAATGTTATGTTAACTTAAATTCTGATTTATCTTTCACACAGGCAGTCCAGTCGGGTCCACTTGTCCGTTTTTCAGATGGACCCGACCGGACCCTCCATTCACAACTATGGGTAGCCGGATGTCAGACAAGTAGAACTACCCAGCGGGTAGTCAATCCGACCAGGCACACTCATAGGATGTTGTAGTAAAAAGTGTAACAGCAGGTCTCGGATGCCCCAACAGCATCTGCAGGGGTAAAATGCAGCCTGGTCGGTCTGTGCCCAAATGGGGAGGCTTCCAGGAAAGTTAGTGTGTCTCTGTTCTTTCCCTACTCATCTGGAACTTCTCCCTACCAATAATACTGCCCCTGCCAGGTGGGTGACCTGTTCCTACACTACCCACACACGCAATGCGCCACAAGCCTAGGAGACTGGATCCTAAATAGACTCTGTTTGGCCCAAAATTGGCTACAAGAGTCACATAGGGTGGTACCATCCAATCGGATAGCTTCCCCAGTGACCCAGCAAACCACAGAGGAACCATGTTCCTCCTGACTTCCTCTCCCTCTGCAATGTCACTGAAGTTGAGCGCCATCTGCAGTGGAGAAAGTAGACTGCACCTGAATACAGCTATTCAAAGCAGGTCAAGCATCTATCAAGCATTGACACTTTCTACAACATGCCTTATGAATTCCCCAGATTATCTTGTGTAATAATGCACAAGTAAATATGCTGTTTGTTATATTTGCTTGGTACATGATTGTAACTTCAAATAAACACATACACCCATTACATGTGTTTAACTAGCTTGTCATACTGAATAGTTGCAAAATAAAATACCATAACACAGCAAAATTACCAAAAAAGGAGTTTTATTTCGAGAGTGTACAACAACCCTGGTGAAATTCTCTTTTTTTTCTCCCTTTTTGGCTCGATGCATTTAAAGCAGATCTACAAGTATTTCTTAAACATCAAAACAATGTAAAATAGGCATGTATGCAGAATCGTTCTACCATAGCTCAAAACTCACAGCAAAGTATGAGTTATGGCTGAACCCTTTAAAATTGGTCTCACAGGGGCTGCCATCTGCTTTTTATGATGTTTACTGAACAAAAAAGAAATTTGTTTTTATTCATACAAAACTTAAAGCGGACCTTCAGTAATTTTTTCAACTTTCCATCTATTAAATCTTCTGCCCTGGTTGTTTTAACTTTGGATAGTAAAATTTTTTTCTGCCAGTAAATACCTTATACAGCCCACTTCCTGTTTCTTGTCTGGTGAAAAGTCTAGGCTTATGACATCATGCACAGCTCTCACTCTCTCACTCTCGTGAGAGTTTGCCAGGATGGGAGGGGGGATGAGTCATATGAGGGCCAATGAGAGCTGCAGGGCTGCAGAGCTGGAGGTGTGCCTCTGTGTGTCTGTGTAAATCCAGGAAGTGAACAGACAGCTACAGCTGCCCACAGTGGAAGTGGTTGCAGTCAGACTCAGTGGAGGGAGATTTCTGCAGCATATTTGGCAAGTACAGAATCACAGTATATATGAAATAATATGCAAAGTGGTTGGAGGGAAGCTTCAGAATGGCAAAGGTTTTTTTAATTACAAATTATGTAAGCAGACTGCATTTCCTCTTTGAGGTCACTAAGTATAGTATGCCATGTGTGTTTTCAAGGTATTAGAAATGTTATTTTGATTAGAATATATAGGGCTTTTTTTTCTCAGAGAATAGGTGCAGGAACTCCCACCTTCTAAGTCACTTCTTGTCTCCACCCCTTACCCACCTCCGAGCATCGTCCCTTGGTTCCACCCCCTACCCCCCTCCCAGTAGCGCCCCTTTTAGAGAATACAGAGCCAAGTATCATTTTGTGGTGCTAAGTAATTTGTATGGAATTTGTTAATGATAACAAGAAAAGTAGTAAAATAGATTCCCCACAGCTGGCAGCAATAGACTCTCCCCAGCACCGATAGATTTGCCCAGAAACACGAGACCCCCCAGCAACAATGGACCCCCACAACAAAATACCACTCCGGCAGCAGCAAAAGATCTCCCAGCAGCCAGGATCAATAGATTCTCCAGCAGCTAGCAACAATGGACCCCCTCTCTCAACAGTAGATCTCTTCCAGCAACAATAGATCCACCACCAGCAACAATAGAGATCCCCATCAACAACAGACAGCCATGCAAAAATAGATCCCCTCCAGCAACAATAGATCACCCAGCAGGCAGCATTAATAGACTCTCCAGCACCCCTTGCCATTACATACATTCAGTGCTGGAGGTGCCTGAACTGCGTTTCCCGTGTTCCCGCGGAAAAAAAGCCCTGAGTATATGTAATATGAGGCTGAAACATTACAGTTTATGCTAACGCTCTTTATAATTTACTACAAATCATGTTGTTTATTTTTCTAATTTACGTCATATCACTTAAGGTGGATTAAACACAAAAAACAAAAATGTGATGTATTGCAGTATGGTGGCTGCACTCATTTTCTTTTTATTAGGCTTTTTTTTTTTCTTTAATTTCACCTGGTGATCCAGCCAGTAGGACATTTCCTGTCTGGGCATGTTTCCACTCCATTGGAGACTCAATGGAGACACCTTTTGGCCAGCAGCATTGTCAATCTGGGGAGAAGTTGCACCTGCAGGTTCAGATGGACTTGACTAACAAATTAAAGCCAAACTCCAGCTAAAACTTTTAAAGGAGGAATTACACCTAACTTATAGATACTTATTGCAGAGACACGTCTCTTCTGTAATAATACATACCTACCTGCCTGCTCACAGTATTCTATTGAATGTACACTGAGCTGTGCATGCGCAGTTCAGCATGCATTACTGACACACTCCGCCTGTGCCAAAATGACCATCAACCAATCAAGAGACCAAAAACACGGTACCTGGAGAGAAGGTGAGAGTGACTGATGAGGGATGTAACTGCATCGCTGGAATGTGGAGGTGAGTATATTTGGGACTGGAGTTTAGTTTCCCTTTAAGTAGCTATTAATTAATAAAAGGTGCCCATTGTAAGCATCCCTGTCAGTGGGAATTGGTTTATCTCAGCACTCTAACTGCCTCTTTTGCTGGATAGCAATAAAGGAAAATGAAAAATAACTGGCTGGACCACCAGGTAAAAATGACTTACTGGCTGGACCACCGGATAAAAATAAAGTCTAAAAATAGAAAACCAATGCAGACACCACATCTAATAATTGGTAAACTATGGTAAGTTCACACAGCTTCTAAAACAGCTATAGCAATACAATGCATGTACTTTCATTCGTTTTTTCCATTATTGATAACTATGGAGGTACAGCTCTGACCTGAAATTGGTGACACCCTGGAAATCCTCTGACACAATGGAGATTTACAATGGAGATAACCAATCAGCTTCTAACTTCAGCTTGTTCAGTTAGCTTTGACAATAAAACCTAGAAGCTGATTGGTTACTCTATGTACAGCTACAACAGATTCTGGGTGCAAAGGTTTTAGTAAATCTCCTCCAGCGGGACAGACAGTTGTAAGTAATGTTTAGCTTTATTCAGGGACAACTGTACACTGAAAATAAGAATAATGATTTATAGAAAATGTAGCAACAGATTCAATAAAAAAGTAGAATTTTAGAATTGGCGTTAGAACAGCAACAAATGCTATATAGCAGTTCACTTTGACTTATCTAACTAAGCTAACTATAGGTCCCAAACTTGTCTGTTGATGAACTCATGGATCTATATTTGGGCTCTGAACAATTGTAGCAATAAAAAATCTTTCCAAGGCAACAAAGTAGCAAACAGTCCACGTTTTATCCATCTGACATCACTGTAAAGCAATTGCCTCTCTATATTTACCGGACAGTCTTTCTTTGACCATGCATTACAGTCTATTGCCCCGTACACACGGTCGGACTTTGTTCGGACATTCCGACAACAAAATCCATGGATTTTTTCCGATGGATGTTGGCTCAAACTTGTCTTGCATACACACAGTCACACAAAGTTGTCGGAAAATCCGATCATTCTGAACGCGGTGACATAAAACCTGTACGTCGGGACTGTAAACGGGGCAGTGGCCAATAGCTTTCATCTCTTTACTTATTCTGAGCATGCGTGGCACTTTGTCCATCGGATTTGTGTACACACGATCAGAATTTCCGACAACGGATTTTGTTGTTGGAAAATTTTATATCCTGCTCTCAAACTTTGTGTGTCGGAAAATCCGATGGAAAATGTGTGATGGAGCCTACACGCGGTCGGAATTTCCGACAACAAGGTCCTATCACACATTTTCCGTCGGAAAATCCGACCGTGTGTACGGGGCATATCACTTTAGCTCCTGGTGAGGTGAACAGATAACTTCCCAGATAGCAAGCAATTATGCTCCAAGTTTGAAAATTAATTGCTAAGCTATTGCTAGTCTTGCCAGGCTTCACAAGTTTAATGCACAATTACAGCAAGTCCGCATTGCATGACTCCAGATCAACTTTCTTTGCAAAGATTCTGGAAGTCTGCTGCAAGTTCTGGTTTAGTTATGTTGTGAAATAGTCATCCCACCACAGGGGTCACTGTGGCTGAATTGTCATGCTGTAGACTTGCAGAGCTCTTGCTGTAGACTCACCACTGAAACTTTGCTCTTGCTAGAGACTTGCCACACAAATTTGCTACAAATTGGAAAAGTGTCAACTAGAATTTGTGCTTGATCCAGTCACACAGACTAAGGGCTCTTTCACATGGGGTGGATCAGTGATGATCCGCCCCGTGAACATCCGCTTGCTCAGCGGGGATCGCTCCGACGATCCCCGCTGAGCAGGAAGATGACAGGTCCATCACTGCACACTGTGCAGCGACGGACCTGTCAGAGCGCCGCTCTACCCTATGGGGGTCTGGGTGTGGACGGACCGTAGAGTCCGTCGTCACCCGATCCGATCCGAAAACGGATGGAAAAATAGGGTTTTCCTCCGTTACACTTTTTCGGATCGGAGCAGGTCGGATGTCAGCGGACATGTCACCGCTGACATCCGACGCTCCATAGACCTCCATGGAGTGTCCGTTCAGGTCCGCCTAAATAACTGACAGGCGGACCTGAACGGACAGTCCGTGTGAAAGAGGCCTAAAGCTCACCAAGCACTTTTCTGTACAGTCTCCTTTGGATCTACCAACAACTACATTGTACAAGCACATGCCTCATTGGAAACAGATTGATTTTTTTATTGGATAGTTTAGGTAGGTACTTATATTGCATTTTGGTAAATCTAAAAGGTCATTGTGCAAAGATTTTATAGTCAGGTTGTAGCGTGTATAGTAACCTTTAGTGGGCAGCGCCAGTTGTGCCAGTTCTCCAGCCAAATGGTGATGTAAGAATATCTGGAACAAGCTGTTGCATAGTGGTACCACATCCCAATAATGTAGAGATAATAAAAAATGGGACACAAAAGGGAAATCCGGGCCTTTACAGTACCAAATAATTAAGGGAATCTGAAGGGAAAATAAAGTATACCCAATGCATTGGGTTCTCTCATAAATTTGGGATGTAGAAAAGAATATTATATGATTCCAATATCGTAGAATAATATGCTGTAGATCCACCGCTGTGACTTGCTAGAGATTTGTCACGCAAATTTTCTACAAATTGGAAAAGTATCAACTAAAACTTGTGCTCAAGTACTCTGCAAGTGTACAACTGCCAGTGAAAATGTGCAGAAAGTTAACAGACTTACAATTCAACACTGCCACATATTTGTGGCAAATTATCCTTGCTATCTGGGTGAAGGTAGGGCAATGCTATGTTGCAGCAGAGTAATGCAATTCTAGAAATATGAGAGACCATCACTGTAGCACAAGGAATTTCTTGGTAGAGACTGGGTGGCACTGACAATGAAGCAGTCAGCTCTCCTCAGTCCCATAAATAAATGCATTAGGCTTGATTTAGAAAACTTTAACGCAAGGATAAATGCCCATTAACAAAAAGCCTATAGATACCAATAAGACCCTCACCGTGCCACATCCTCAAAATATAAAAACGAATTGGAACAAAACTTCCTATCTGACAGGTGCAGCGGTGGGGACAGAGCATGATTGCACTGATAACAGAGTGCTCTATGGACACTCCGGTCTCAATGCACCTCCACACTAGTGTGTGCGCCAAACTCATACCTGTCCATATATGACAGATATATGAATCTGTCACAAACAACAAAATTTGTCATGTGGAGGCACGTCGGAATTCCAAAACGTGTTTTAGATGGTGGTTTAACTTTCCTGCATATTTTTGTATGACTCCCCCCCCCCCCAATAATGTTGGCTTTATAAAAATGAATTGTTCTATTTTCTTTTATTTGAGATATACTGCACAACATGCAAGGTAAGCTAGTAATTCCCGTTCCAGATTTCTATTAATCAGTAAGTTTGGACATTGGCCCAAACTTGTCTTGCATACACACGGTACACAATTAATTGTTGGTCAACAATCACGAACGTAGTGACGTACTACGTGTTTTTTTCAGCTCTTTAGCGCCACCCTTTGGCTCCTTTTGCTAATCTCGTGTTAGTAGAAGTTTGGTGAGTGTTGATTCATGCTTTTCATTTCGCGCTTTTCAGTTAGTTTCTGAACGGCCGTTCGTCAACCAGACATGTTGCGGAATCGGAGGAGATAACATGTTAATTATTATTGGCCTTGGCTTTGACATTATTTTTTTGGTTGAATAATGATTTTATTTGGTATATTTTCTATATTTTTGGATGCATAGAATGCACTTTTTGGTTAAGTTCTATTGGCAGATAGCATGTCTAATTTTATTTGTTTTCTTTTTTTAATGAACAATAAAAACATTGTGTAGAATAATACTTGGCTATGTGTTTTACTTCAAATGACAGTTTGGGAGTAGGCAGTTACATTTTAAAAAATACAATGTAAAATTGACAAGGGACACCAACATAGTTGTATCTTTGCTCTTAAAAACTACGGGATAATGCTGTTATCAAGTGTTGAGGTAACTTGCCCAAATAAAAAAAAAAAGCATAATAATTGTATTCTTGAAAAAAAAAGCCTTTGAAAATTCGTTTGCAATAACTCCATCAGTATCACCAGCAAAGCAGCTTCATTATTATCCCATTAAAGATGAAGTGAATGTGCTTTGCATTTCGAGATTTCATAATTTGCCACATCACGAATGTTAATTCTTCATTACAAACGCTAGTTTACAAGACCGACCACTTCTGGCTCGTCCTTGCTTCCGAGCATGCGTGTTTGTACATTGGACTTTTGTCCGACGGACTTGTGTACACACGCTCGGAAAATCCGACAACACACATTTGTCTGCGGAAAATTTTAAAACCTGCCATCCAAACATTTGTCCGCGGAAAATCCGACAACAATTGTCTGATGGAGCATGCACACGGTCGGATTTACCGCCAACAGCCTGTCATCGAACATTTCCCGTCGGCAAGTCCGATCGTGTGTACGTGGCTTAAGTATGCACAATATCGACTTTGTATCGTAGATCTTTGCCCAGATGAAACTCCACCATAGCAGTATGAGTATGTACATAGTGTAATCGAACAAAAATACTGAAGTAGTAAATTACAGTGCTGTTGCTGGTATTGGTCTAGGCCATCAGGGCAGAGGTCCCTGGCACAGGAGAGGTGAGTATACAGGTTTACATTTACATAAGGGAGTGTAATGCAGCGTACACATTAGCGGATTTCTCGTTGGAAAAAGATATGACGGCTTTTCCGACGGGATTCTGCTCAAGTTTGCCTTGCATACACACGGTCACGCAAAAGTTCGCTGAAATTACGACCGCCAAGAACGCTGTGATGTACAACACTACGATGAGCCAAGAAAATAAAGTTCAATGCTTTCGAGCATGCGTCGAATTGTTTCCGAGCATGCGTAGGGATTTTGCCACAGACGATCGCATTTTCGGATAGGAACTTTTCCCGACCGAAAAATAGAGAACATGCTCTCAATCTTTTGCTGGCTGGAATTCCGCCAGCAAAAGACAGATGGAGCATACACACGGTCGCATTTTCCGTCGAAAATCTCTCATCGGTCTTTTGCAGGCCGAAATTCTGATCGTGTGTACGCAGCATTAGTGCTAGGGTTACCAGGATGGATAGTGTGGTTGGTGTGGGGGGGCCTTTGCTTTCTATGTCAATGACGCCATCCCTAATCTTCCAGGCGTGAGAGCTTATGTACTGACAAAATGTGTACGCTGATCATGACCATACCAAGTTTCTCAGCAACTGAAATGTTTACAATATGCTCCTTGTGATCTGCTTGTGCAACAGACACTGGTTCTACCAGCTCATATCTCAGACACTAGAATGAATGTGTTTCCCTATGCCAGTCCTAACTGAACGCCTCAGGAAATTTCACTCAGCACTCGTGCCAAGCATTGTCTATAGAAAAAGCAGAAACAATTAAGGTGAGAACTCTTGCATGCAAATTTTATTCCTCACAGTCCCGTATCTTATAAGCAGTGAAAGCTGAAGCAAACATTTTAGCTCCAGGCATGATAAAACTATTTCATGAAGTGTGCAGTGTTCTTAGACATGGATTTCCAGACAGTTGTAGATAAATGTTCATGAATACAATATACAATACTAACCAATATGCCTAACTAATGCAATTACAAACATGTATTATGTCCTCTTAGGAACCATAGCAATACTTTACTCATCATAAGGCCTATTTTACACTGGGGGAACTACAGGGTACACCTGTGTGAGAGCTGTGTTTGCCTGCATGGGGATACACAGGTGTCCCATGCATCCCCCTGCAGTCAATGTCAACCTCTCAATGTCAATTGAGATGCAGCAGCTGTATGGACACGGTCGGTGCTGCCAATCCGACATCCGTGCAGGTGCCCAGCCCCAAACGCACAGAACTGTCTGACTGATGTCAAATCCAATTGACATGAATGGGACTGGCGATGCCCCAATTGCCTTAACTTATTTGTACTTGCTTGGTTATCAACTTTACAGAGTAATAATACAGTGGGGTTGATTTACTAAAGGCAAATTCACTCTTCACTATATGTGCATTGCAAGTGCCCTTGAAAGTGCACTTGGAAGTGCAGTCGCTGTAAATCTGAGGGGAAGATCTGAAATGAGGGGAAGCTCTGCTGATTTTATTATCCAATCATGTACAAGCAAAAATGCTGTTTTTTATTCTCCTCGCATGTCCCCCATGGATCTTCAGCGACTGCACTTCCAAGTGCCCTTTCAAGTGTACTTGCAGTGTACTAGTAGTGCAAAGTGGATTTGCCTTTAGTAAATAAACCCCATTGAGTTCACCCTTGCAAACTGCTTGGTTCTTGTTTCAATATAGCAATGTTATTAGGTGATAAGAACTATTGGCTATGTTTCCCTGCCTTTGCCTGTCTCTTTTGCTCAACCTAGTGTGTCAGAGGGGCTGAGGCCCTTGAGGAGGTCGAGGCAAACCAGCTTTAACCAGCAGTTCATTTGAAGGTAGAGCTACACTAAGTTTAGATCATGCTTTTACATCACATACTGGAAACTGCCTTTATTCAGTTGCTGGATCTGCAACATGAACGTTAAGGCTTCATTCACACCATGGCGTTTCATTTTGGAAATGCTGCAAATCGCAGGACATCCTTGCGATCCCCGATACTCTGAATGGCACCCAAATCGCAGCGCGATTTTTCCGTGATTGAATCGTGCAGCGGTTTTGGGCGCCATGGTGTGAATGGAGCCTTTAACACGATAGGAAGAACAAGAGAGAGAGAAATAGTCTGTGATGAAACAATGGGGTTGATTTACTAAAGGCAAATCCACTGTGCACTACCAATGCACTGCAAGTGCACTTTGAAGTGCACTTGGAAGTGCAGTTGCTGTAGATCTGAGGGGAAGATCTGCTGATTTCTATCATGTACAAGCAAAAATGCAGTTTTTTTTATTTTCCTTGCATGTCCCCCTCAGATCTACAGCTACTGCACTTCCAAGATCCTTGAAGATCCCTCATACGCACAATGCCAGTGAGCTTCATGTAACATATCTAGAAGAACCTTGCATTCTCTTTGAGGAATAAACACTATGGGGTTGATTTACTAAAGGCAAATAGACTACAGGCATACCCCACTTTTAAGTACACAATGGGGTTTATTTACTAAAGCTGGAAAGTGCAAAATCAGGCTCACTTCTGCATAGAAACCAATGAGCTTCTAACCACAGCTTGTTCAAGTAAGCTTTGGCAATAAAACCTGAAAGCTCATTGGTTTCTATGCAGAAGTGACCCTGATTTTGCACTTTCCAGCTTTAGTAAATAAACCCCAATGTGTACTTAAGAGTGGGGTATGCCTTTATGCACTTTGCAAAGTGCAGTTGTCCTCTGCAAGTGCAGTTGCTCTAGAGCAGGGATCCTCAAACTACGGCCCTCCAGCTGTTGCAGAACCACACATCCCATGAGGCATTGTAAAACTCTGACATTCACAGACATGACTAGGCATTATGGGAATTGTAGTTCCTGAACATCTGGAGGGCTGCAGTTTGAAGACCCCTGCTCTAGAGCTTAGTAAATGAGGTAAGGCTTCACTTTGCAAAGATACCCAATCACGTGCACGGAAAGTTAAAAAAAAAAAAACATCATTTTTGCTTGCACATGATTGGATGATGGAAGCAATTGGCTTTACTAAACGCTGGAGCAACTGCTCTTGCAGAGTGCAACTGCACTTTGTAAAGTGCACAGTCTTTTTGCCTTTAGTAAATGAACCCCTGAGCCTCCTTATAGCAAACACCATTTATGGGCAGACAGTTTTGTGTTGGGGATTAGCATTTGTTCTAAATTTCTCTGACAATCTTCAGACCCAGCTGACAATAAGAGACAGCATTCAATTTTCTCCAGTCATTTTGAAACCTGAGTGGCATCCAGTGGTGGATCGGGAAGTGATTTCAACATTAAAACTTCCAGTAAGGCTGCTTTCACACTGGGGCGGTAGGGGGCGTCGGCGGTAAAACAGCGCTATTTTTAGCGCTGCTTTACCGCGGTATTCGGCCGCTAGCGGTGCGGTTTTAACCCCTGCTGGCGGCCGAAAAAGTGTTAAAACCGCTCGTATAGTGCGGCTATAGCCGCGATATTGCCGCGGTATAGCCGCGCTGTCCCATTGATTTCAATGGGCAGGAGTGGTGAAGGAGCGGTGAATAAACCATTCCTTCATAGCTCCAAAGATGCAGCTTGCAGGAGATATTTTCTTCTCCTGCCAGCGCACCGCTTCAGTGTGAAAGCCCGAGGGCTTTCACACTGAACAAACAGCAGCGGCTGTTTTGGGTCGGTTTGCAGGCGGTATTTTTAGCGCAATAACGCCTGCAAACCGCCCCAGTGTGAAAGGGGTCTAAAGGTGGTATTTGGCAAACTGACGAATCAAAAGTTAAACAGCCTAGAGCATCCACATTCAGAATCGACTTTCCCAGTTTGTACTAGAGTGTAAAATCCACAAAGAAGCATGTGGAGTGACATGACAATTACTATAAGAATATAAGTGAGAACAGCACCTACACACAACTAGATGGATTTGTGCTATTAATGGTCTATGTTTATCATAGTGAACAAGCAGGGAACAAAAAGTCAGCAGTTGCCTAATTTCCCAAAAAGCCTGAGAATATTTAAAAGTTCACTTCCAAAGAACTCCCTTATCAAACAGATATGACAAGAATCTGCAGCTGTTGCTTTGTGAGAAAAAAAGCTGTGGTAATAAATGAACAAGACAAAAATGCTTGGAGTCAGGAGCATTGTAGATAGTCACTTTGCCTTCTGTTGGCTAAATAAGATGGTTACGCTAATAGTGTCTTACTCACAATTTTCTTCTTTCTTTTTATTTCACCTGATCCCTGCAAATTCCAACTTTATGTTGTTCACCCAGCATATTCTTAGATGGACCCATAATCATAATACATTCCACCAGGAAAATCTGCAAGTAAATTTTCCATAAATGAATGAAATATGCATGTATTGTTATACATAATCGTTTCAGTAATTTATGGAAACTTTGCTTGCAGATTTTCCTGGTGGAAGGTATTATGATTATGGGTCCATCTAAGAGTATGCTGGATGAACAACATAAAGTTACAATTTGCAGGGATCAGATGAAAAAAAAAAAAAAGAAATGTCCAACTTGGAGACTGTTGAATTTAAAATGTACCACTAGGGATGAGCCAAACTTGTCTAGGTTCAGTTTGAGCAGGGTTCAGTGAACTTCACAGACATTTGGATGCCAAACCCAAACTCCATTAAAATCAATGGGAGCTAAATCTGCCAAATTAAAAATTACCATTTTCTGGGCTAATAGGCAAGGGAGTGTCAAAAAATAGCATGGAGTGGGTACTTACCTGGGGAACATATACAATGCAGAAAAAAATTAAATTAAAAAAATAATTTAGGCAGGAGCAGGGATATTTTAAATGTTTCAAGTGAAACATTAAAAATGTAAAATTCTTTTAAAAAACATGCCAGGGGTGACCTTTTCCTACCTGTGAAGGGGCACATCTATGTGATGTACAGAAAGTGTTGCAGCAGCACTGACATTTACAAGTGAAAAAAGAGCTTAAAATTGTTGGCAAATGACATTTCACTGCTGGCTACTTTTTTTAAAAGAAAAATGCGATGTACTGTTTTTTTTTTTTTTCTTTGTAAACGTTACTTTCGCTGTGGATATATATGAAAGTGGGGTAATGGCGCTCCCTTGAGTTTAGTCGGGCAATATGTGGTGTGCTATACCACCAATAATTAAAAATTAAAAATATATAAAAACTACACATACACCCTACACGTCCGTGAGTGTGCAAATAGAAAATATATGAAATATAATAATAAAAAAATGAAATATAGTAGTGTGATAAGAGGGCTATCCTGTTAAGCCCTATTAATGTGAAGTGGTAAGTACTTATTTAAATAAACTCAACATATATATGTGCACATTCCAAGTAATGTGATAATGTGCCTATGATTTATCGGAATATACGTCCGAAACAACCATAGGTTCCAATAAGCAGATTAATTGCAGACTGGTTGAACACCCAATCCCACATTAGGCCTTTACCATAATTAACCCTATGCGTAAACAAAAGTGCTGGTTACCAACAATAACCTTCAAATCTATATTAATTACTAAACATATTCATAAATAGTCCAAAATGTGTAAACCAGTCCGTGATTGTGAAGTAAAGCTCCAGTGCAATGTGGAGGCACCCCAGCCAAAAAACTTGGAAACAGATTTTAATTTTGTGACTTGAGTGCGTTCAACGTTCTTGGTGACTTGGTGCTCCCCCTCAAGGGTCCCCACTTTCGCTGTGGCATATCCTAAAGCAAGGAAGAAAAAAAAGCGTAGCCCCCCAAGTACATACCAGACTTTTTGCATCTGGTATGGATTTTAAGGGGAACTTCATGCAAAAAAAAAAGAGTGAGGTCCCCCAGGAAATTCATACCCAACTCCTAATCTTAACATGCAGCCTGGCTGGTCAGGAAAGAGGTTGAGATGAGCATGCACCCTCCCCTCCTGAACCATACAAGATCACATGCCCGAATGGTGAAAATGCGGTCCAAATCTAGGTTTGGACCAAACCATTGGCTCATTCCTATTTACCACCTGTCAGTGTGGCCAGTAGTTGATGGACAGCTGGCACAGCATAAGGGCACTCTATAAAACATAAGACTAATAGCACATTGATAATCAACAAAATTAAGTATATAAAAAGTTTTACAAATCTTTATTAATATTAAACATTAAAAAGCTCTACAAGCTAAAAATGTATTGAGAAAACATTGAAAACATTCCAAAAAAGGATATACAGGTATTACAGTATGCTATACGAGTATATACGATATTGGAATCATATAATATTCTTTTTCTACATCCCAAATATATGAGAGAACCCCAACGCGATGGGGTATACTTAATTTTCTTAATTTCACTTTATTATTTGGTACTGTAAAGGCCCGGATTTCCCTTTTGTGTCCCATTTTTTAATATCTCTACATTATTGGGATATGGTACCACTATGTAACAGCTTGTTCCAGATATTCTTACTTCACCAATAGGCTGGAGAACTGGCACAACTTGCGCTGCCCACTATACACGCTACAACCTGGCTATAAAATCTTTGCACAATCATCGTTTAGATTTACCAAAATGCAATATGAGGACCTACCTAAACTATCCAATATTTAATCAATCTGTTTCCAATGAGGCATGTGCTTGTACAGTTGTAGTTGTTTTTAGATCCAAAGGTGATTGCACAGAAAAGTGCTTGGTGAGCTTTAGTCTGTGTGACTGGATCAAGCACAAATTCTAGTTAACACTTTTCCAATTTGTAGCAAATTTGTGTGGCAAGTCTCTAGCAAGAGCAAAGTTCCAGTGGTGAGTCTACAGCAAGAGCTCTGCAAGTCTACAGCATGAAAATTCAGTCACAGTGACCCCTGTGGTGGGATGACTATTGCACAACATAACTGAGCCAGTACTTGCAGCAGACTTGCAGAATCTTTGCAAAGAAAGTTGATCTGGAGTCATGCAATGCAGACTTGCTGTAATTGTGCATTAAACTTGTGAAGCCTGGCAAGTCTAGCAATAGCTTAGAAAGTCATTTTTAAACATGGAGCACAAGTGCTTGCTATCTGGGAATACTATTGCCGCTAACTGATTGTACATAAGCTGGCCCCTACATCTAGCAGACAGAGTATGTGGAATGAGGTCCTTGTCCTCATTAACATGTTTATGGCATGTGGCCTGGTATTGTTCGAGGGAGGCTAATTCACTGCCCCTCCCTTTCCTGGTCTGCTAGGCTGCATGCCCAGATAAGGATTTGGTATAGATTTTGAGGGGGGCCATGCACCATTTTTTTCAAAGGGTCTCCCTCAAAATTTTTACCTATTATCTGGGATAAAGATCTGTTATAGAGATTTTTAGGGGGACTCAAAATTTTTTTTGTTTGTATGTTCCCTCAAAACCCATACCAGACCCCTTCCTAGGCATGCAGCTTGGGTGGTCAGGAAAGGGGAGACAGTGAGCATGCATCCTCATCTCCATATCAGGCCACATGCCCTTGGGAGGGTACCTTACCAGGTGTCCCTCCACCAAGGTACCTTTCCCTCATGTTCATGGGGACATGGTCGAATTTCCCCCATTTCTGGCATGGTGGATGTGAGGGGGTCTATAAAGCGAAAACGAATCAGAATCTTGGCACCTACTTTAAAAAAAAAAAATACAATTCTCAGGTATCTGCCCCTCGCCACATGAATGATTAAGGGGTATATAGTACCCCTTGTTAGCATTTATATGGTAAATAACCACACAGATACCATTGAATAAGTAATTTATAAGAAAAAATAAATAAGCATTGGGGTTGATTTACTAAAACTGCAGAGTGCAAAATCTGGTCCAGCCCTGCATAGAAACCAATCAGCTTCGAGATTTTTTGTGAAAGCTTAATTTACCAAGCTGAGAATGGGTGGAGGTGATACTCAGTCACCAATAGTATGCACACAACAACAAACAAACAACAAACAAAGCAGCCTGCCAGGTTACCGGTCACCGTGAGCCAACTTTGCTTCCCTCACAGGGTGTGGGTACTCCCGGTGTGGGATTTACATCTTTCGCTACGGCTCCGGGTTCTTGCGGCTTCCCACTGGTTTCCATCTCCCCGCCCTCACACAGCTCCCGGGAGAAAGCTTAATGGCATGGTTGGCAGTGTATGCATTTATCCATCTATTTTTATAGACATTCCATTTTGAGGTCTCTTTTATAAATTCAGGGTAGTATACCCATCTATATATACTCATTTTCTGACTGTTTCAAAAAAAGTCATCAACACCAGCTAGCAGGCCAGGAGTCCTCCATCAATTGCATCTATCTGTGCTTCTCTCAAAGAAACCAGACTCCTCTTGTGAAACGCGTCAAGACCTAGCACAGCCATCCTAGACTACTGACAGTCATCTGTATGACACATCCAGATCTTATGGAAATGTCTATGATATGATTGCAAAATTTACTAATATGTTGATATTTAATATTTTTTCTTTTCTCTGTATTATATGTTGTTTTTAAATGTGTGTTAAATAAATCATCAATACATTTTACTTGAGGTGTGCTATTTAGAAGTCCCATGGGCAATTTTGTTTTTTGTTGTGTGCTAACTATGTGGGCGTGCTCCTGACATGGGCTGTGTATCCAGATGTCAGAAAGGTGCAGCGCTAAATATTAAAGAAAATAAAAAATAAATGGTTTCCTAAAATCACTGTGTGCTTGTCCTGTGTTAATAGATCATAAATCTGAAAAAAACAATTACCACTGACGCTTAATTAACTAATAATCTACACATACATATTAGCATTTACTTCTGTGCATTTTTCAAGTAATAAAATGCTCCCAAACATGTCCATCATTGTTAATTTTGAAGTCAGATTTAGATTTAGTTTTAGTCATAGTCTTTTGACTAAAATGTCATTTTAATTTTAGTCGTATTTTAGTCATCTGAACTGTTTTAGCTTTAGTCGTATTTTAGTCTACTAAAATCTCCAATACATTTTAGTCAACTAAAATAAAATGGGTTTAGTTCAATTGTAATTCATTATTAATGCATTTCTCTAGAATTTCCAAACTCGTTATATACTCCTGGAGTAAAAATCTACTAACATGTTATTATTTATGTAGACAAAAACTCACCCAAGCTCTACCACATGATTGTAGAATGATGAGCTGAATAATGGTACTCAGGCTTGTTGTGTCCCACAAACATGAAAATAGCAAAAAATGGCAGCAACTCGATTGCTTCTTCTTAAATCTTTATTGAGCAATTACAGCAGTGCAACACCTAAAGTACTAACATGTTTCGACCAGAGGAAGGCTACAGCCGAAACATGTTAGCACTTTAGATGTCACATTGCTGTTAGTGCTGAATAAAGATTTAAGAAGAAGCAATCGAGTTGCTGGCATTTTTTGATGTTATTATTTATGGTATTAAGGTTTAAACATGCACTACAGACACAGATTAAGGCCCCTGTCATACGATAAGCCCGCTCGGATCTGCCTGTATCTTTTTCAGGCGGATCCGAGCGGCCACCCATTGACTCCTATGGGCAGGTGGATGTCAATGGAGATGTGTCCGCTGACACCCGCCTGCCATCCGATACGCTAAAAACAAATAGAGTGGCTGCGTTTGATGGTACAGTAGCTGCGTTTGATGGCACAGTGGTGGCAATTGATGGGCACAGTGGCTGCGTTTCATGATACAGTGGCAGCAATTGATGGACAGAGTGGCTGCGATTGATGGTACAGTGAGGCTGCAGTTGATGGGATTTTTTTTCAGAATTTTTCAGTTTGTTTGCGCCCTCCCCCCCAAAAAAAATCTTGAGCACCAGCCACCACGGGAAAGGATTGATGGGAGCCTGCATCTCCCAGCTAATACAGCTTGCTGATAGAGTCAGGGGGCTGGGGCTTTAAAAGACAGGCGGATCTCCGAGGAAAACGGACTCATTGATGAAAATTGGAATTGATTTTCGTCAATTGACTCAATTCTAATTTTATTTTAGTTTTCATTGAAAACATGCAGCTGCCAAACATTTTTACGAAAATATTTTCGTCAATGAAATTAACACTAATGTCCATTTATTGTGTTCATATCATTAGTAAACATTCACATGGTCAGTGCCCACTGTTAGTGTTTCAGTGTGCTCCACACCATACAATCCTGTAACCATGAATTGTTTGTGCTCCTCACAAGTGGAAACTCACTCACCGGACTTCTTGTGACCCCTTATATTATAAGAAGCAGCTCACTTTGTTAATATATGCCTGGGAAGCACTTCCCTTGAAGAAGGTATAAGGTTACTGTGCAACTCACTGACCCATAAAGTCTTTGCAATTATCTGGCTGCTGGTGGGACACAGTTCCAGGAGGCTGGCAAAAGAAACACCTTGTAAAGGAAAACTTACTTTTTCCCTCCTTGTCAAGTACCTCTACCTATCACTGCTTCTACTCACTCCCTAACCAGTCTCTGTCTCTGACCTACTCCTACACTCATACCACCCAACAGCCCCAGATTGGACGGGACTTTCCCGCATTGACACCTTTGTCTCGCGCTCCCGGAGTACAGGGGCTTTGTCCCGCATTACTCCATGCAGAGCAGGACCTGCAGCAGTATGCTGTAAGATCTAGCACATCCAGCGATTGGTGGGCAACCCAGCAGGGGTAAGGCTGCAATGAGGGAAAGTGCAGCTGTCAGATTCAGTCTCTGATGTTGGGGATGGGCGGGCCGATATTCGCTTTCAGCCTCCTGACTCCACCCCACAAACAGAGCGCCACCCTGCCCCTCCCTGACACCGCCTACCACACCAGCACCGCCCTGCTCTCCACCAGACTCTAGCCGCCAGAAACCAGAACCCTGCCCCTTCTCCTGACTCCACCCACCACAGAGGGGCAGCCGGCCCCTCCTCCTGACTTAGGCCACTAGAGAGCGGCACTCTGCCCCTCCTCCTGACTCCGCCCACCACAGAGCGGCACCCGGCCCCTCCTCCTCACTTAGGCCACCACAGAGTGGCACCCGGTCCCTCTTTCTGAATCCGCCCACCATAGAGCGGCGGTATTCCAGTGACATGAGGGGTCAGGTGAGATTGGTGCTCTGCGGCAGACTGAGGAGGGTGGATGCCGGGGCCCCCAGGAGGGCCAAGAGTAGTGTGGTAGCCCCCGAGGTGCCAACCTGGATCCTCACCCTGCAGGCTGTGAACTCCAGGTGCGGGCAGTGGAGAACGCTGTGAGGGAGCCCATCGTCACCAAGACTGGGGAGATCAATAGAGAGCTGCAGAGGTGAGTGGCTAAAACTGCCAGCATGGCTTTAGTGACAGGGGACTACAACTGCCAGCCAGCATTTACTGAGTGACAGGGGGACTACAACTCTCAGCATTTATTGAGTGACAGGGGTACTGAAACTCCCAGCATTTACTGAGTGACAGGGGGACTACAACTTTCAGCATGACCTGAGTGACAGGAGGACTACAACTTTCAGCATGGCCTGAGTGACAGGGGGGCTACAACTGCCAGCATTGCCTGAGTGACGGGGGACTACAACTCCCAGCATGGCCTGAGTGACAGGGGGAATACAACGCCCAAGGTGGTAAGGGTGACTAGGAACTACAACTGCCAGCATGACCATAATGACAGGGGAAATACAACTCCCAGCATATCCTGAGTTGCAGAGAAACTAGAAGTTCCTGTATGCATAGGGTAACAAGGGACTGTATGTACATAACGCACTCCTGAACCTCGCACTCTGTATATAACGCATTAATGAACCTCACAGTTTGTACATAGCGCATTCCTGAATTTCGCACTCTGTACATAACAAGCTCATAAACCTCACACTTTGTACATAACGCATTCCTGAACCTCGCACTCTGTATATAACACACTCCTAAACCTCGCAGTTTGTACATAGCTCATTCCTGAACTTCACACTCTGTACATAACGCACTCCTGAATCCTTCCACACTTTGTGTAACACACTTTTCCATAGTGTGTGCAACACCATTTGTAATGGAAGCTTTTTATTCTTTTTTATAAAAGAGTGTAGTGGGGTTTGTGTCTGTGAGACTCTTGCTTGTTGCAGAGCAATCAAAGCAGGAAGCCCGAGTTTGGTTTAACCACACCCCATAAGCCCCTCCCACTCTTAATCATTTGGCCACACCCATTTTTTGCGTCGGCGTGCGTAGGGACACTTCCTCTCTCAAGTGTTCAAAAAGTTCAAGAGTTGGGAGGTATGTACACTGCGGGAGCATCAAATGATGCAGAATCTGCTATTTAAGCACTTCTGTGTCAAGATGGCCACCTAAATCTTATGGGATTTTGGCATTCAATGAGAGATGTTGGCCTCCCCCAATTTAGCTACCTGGAGCTCATAATAGGGGATAAATTAGTCCTCAATGGTCTCCTATCAGCCTGAAGATATATGCTACGTTAAGGTCTGAGGATATACTACAGCCCAACACCTTCCTACAAACTGTTCTCACAACAGCTGCCCCCTGAAAACATTTTACAAGCTTGATGATGATGTCACAGTAATAAAATTTAATTTTGCTACAGGATCAAAGCAAAAAACAAAAAAGAATGCTAGGACATAATCTAAAGGGGGAGAGGGAAGGGGTAAATTTAGTTAACGTCTGGACATATACTTTAACAAAGAGGGCTTATAAATAACATTCCTGCTGTGGGCTTGTTTTAAACTCTATGAACTCTGGTTGTAACTGACCCACCTAGGTCACCTTATGGATAGATCCTGCCTAGGTCATTTTATGGATGATCTGTCCCTGATCACATGCCTTGTCTCCTTTACCTCTCTACCCTATCCTTTTAAACATACATTTTCCTCTAAATCCCATACCAATCAGCTCCCCAACAATCTTTCACCTTTCCCTAATCTATATTCACAAACGCTCAAAGCTTATGTAAATCCAAAATAAAAAATGTACTATATTGCAGCTTACTAGTCCTTAGAAGAGGTGGCTGCTTTAGTTTTCTTCTTAAAGTGATTGTAAAGGTTATTTTTTTTTTTTAATAAAAAACCTGTGCGGGCACCTGTGTGGGCACCTGTGTGGACGCCTGTGTGGGCATGCTTTCGATTCCTGCTGCTGCATTCATTGACACAGACAGCAGGACTCAGCCCCCCCCCCCCCCGCTCCCGTGTCACTGGATTTGATTGACAGCAGCGGGAGCCAATGGCTGCATTGCTATCAATCTATCCAATGAGGGCCCAAGACAGTGGCTGGAGCTGCTGGGCGTGTGCTCATCGCTAGAACGATCGGGTTCAGGGAAGAAAAAGGGGAACTCGTTGGGCAGCTGCAGCACAGAAGCTTAATGCATAGTATGCATTAAGGTGAGAAACCTTTAGACTTTACAACCACTTTAAGCTTTTTTTTCCTTTAGCTTACCTGGAGATTTTGGCAGTAACACACATTCCTAGAGTAACAATACTCACTTGCTCTTCTACATCAGGACAAGAGAAACAAATTAGGACTAAGGAACCCCTCCTCACCCCACCCCAGTGTCCATAACATGGAGGGGCATAGTTTTGTAGTCCTTAAAAAATAATATAATTGATAACAGTAGGCACAAATAAAGAGCACATGAAGTTATCAGCTAACAAGATTTCCGGAAAAGTCAGATTTTTTTTTAACTCATTAAACAGATTTAATAAAACACTTTAGTTGGTATAATTGACAGACCAAAAGAGACCAAATAATTGAAGGTTATTGTTAGGTTTTAGATACACATTACAGTGTTTGTAACTCCAAAAAAGAATCAAACATAAATAGCTGTTTTAAACAATAAAGTGGTTGTAAAGGCAGAAGGTTTGTTATCTTAATGCATTCTATGCATTAGGATAACAAACCTTCTGGTGTGCAGCAGCCCCCCTTAGTCCCCCTAATACTTACCTGAGCCCCATCTCGATCCAGTAATGTTGCATGAGTGCCAAGGTCGTCCGACACTCTCCCTCCTGATTGGCAGAGACACAGCAGTTGTGCCATTGGCTCCCGCTGCTGTCAATCAAAGGCAGTTAGCCAATCAGGAGCTTGAAGGGGCATGGCTCTGTGTCTGATTAGACACAGGGAGCTACGGCTTGGCTCGGGTGCCCCCATAACAATCTGCTTGCTGTGGGGGCACTCGACAGGAGGGAGGGGCCAGGAGCACCGAAGCGGGACCCGAGAAGAGAAGGATCTGGGCTGCTCTGTGCAATACACTGCACAGAGAAGGTAGGCATAACATGACTGTTATTTTCATACAAAAAAAATTAGACTTTACAATCACTTTAAATTAACATAATGAATGCATGTTTGGAGTTTGGAAATGTTTTTACTTGGGATTTGGAAACCGTGTCATTTTTTATGGTCTTTGTGCACTCCTGTAGAAGGCTGACAACACTAATCACAGGCTCCTAATACTATGGAATGTTGTCACACTCTTCTGTGTGTTTCTGCTATGTTATTATACATGTGCATTTTGTTTCATTAGGATTCAAAATTCAGATAAAATTTTCTTTATTGGAGATTCGGATGTATCCGAATCTCCGAATCACAATAGGAACAATTCAATGAACCTAAAGTAAATTATAACGAAACAATAAAGTAATTTGTATTCATTCATTTCATTCGGATGACATGACACTATAGTTTGGGCCTTTTGTAAATGTTTGAAGCATCTGAAATAACGTAACAACATAACAAAGGATCCAAAGTGATTTTGATCCATTTGTTTTTAAGTTGCATTAACATTTTTCATAACTATAAAAAATTGCACTACATTCGAAATGGAAACATATAGCAATAAATACATTAAAGGTATAAAAGTCAAATAAGATGATTCCTACTTTTTCTGTTTGGGTTGGATGGAGGTGGATCCATCAGAATCTCTGAATCAGAACATAATGAATGAATCCAAAATTAATTTTGTTCTATTTGTTATGTTATGATTTAGCGAGTCTGATAGATCCACCTCCATCCAACCTAAACAGAGTGAATAGTCTCTGGAAATAACAAATTAACACGTTAAAAGGAATCTATCCAATCTTCCGAACTAACTTCCCAATAATAATCGATTTGGAATATATGAAACGAATCTGAATATACAAAACAATTCGAAAACAAATCATTCTAACATAAAGAACATGACAAAACGATTACCTTAACGAATGAAACTGAAACAAAACTAACTTTTCCATCGTGAACATGTTTAATCAGTATGCCATGCTGACGCACATCCCCAAAAGAGGAAGTTTTTGCCTGTTTGAATCCCCCCATCCACTGTCACATTTGGCACTTTTTGGGGGGAGGAGGGGAGAGCGGGTACCTGGTTTTGACAGGTACTCACTCCCACTTCTGGGTCAGCTTCCCACGGCGATTTAGGAGAATGTTCGTCTCCCTTCTCCTTCCCCCCACAGCCTGCTGGTACACACACCATTCACAAAGCACAGCGCAATTTGCACATGTGCAGTAGAAAACCAGCTGTGAAGCCAGAAGGCTTCATTGCCAGTTTCCCCTGAAGGGGTTGTAAAGGTTTGTTTTTTTTTTTGTTTTTTTAAATAACAAAGATGTCATACTTACCTCCTCTGTGCAAGGGTTTTGCACAGAGTGGCCCCGATCCTCCTCTTCTGGGGTTCCTTAGCGTTGTGCCTGGCTCCTCCTCTTCTCGAGTGCCCCCACGGAGAGCCGCTCCCGTGTCCTGCTGCTGCAGCCATTGACACAGACAGTAGGACTCTGCCCCGCCACCGTTTTACTGGATTTGATTGACAGCAGCAGGAGAACCTGAGACAGTAGCTGGAGCTGCTGTGCTCGTCCTCGTTGCTGGAACGATTGGGTTCAGGTAAGTAAAAGGGTGGCTCTAGGGGGGGGGGGGGGGCTGGGATGCATAGAATGCATTAAAGTTAAAAACCTTGAGGGGTTACAGCCCCTTTAACTAAGATGCCAGCGCCTGCACCTGAAGCCGATTTAAAAATCAGCTCGGGTGTGGACATTGCTGGATCCCTGGACAGGTATGTTTCGTTACATGAAATGTCAGCAGCTACAGTATTTGTAGCTGCTGACTTTTATTTTTATTGGGGGAGACTGGAGCTCCTCTTTAAGCATCTATCTCTCATCCTTGTACTCTTTCATGCATTCCACTGGTAATCCATTTGCCCGCCCTTTCCTTAAGAGCAACTGAACACTTGTAAATTCATACACAGCCACAGAAACAGCTGTACATGTTTTGAAAATCATTTATATTTAACAATTGTATGTTGTAATCAATGTATCCTCATCAGCAGTTTCACAAATCTGGTTCTTCTTTCTCTCTTGCGGTTTTCCCCTGGATGTATTTTCCAGTTAAAGCTTATCCGAGGTTAAAAAAAAAAAAAGTCAACACAAAAAGTAAAGATATAAACACTGCTTTTTGATTTTCAGTTTTGTAAACAAAGTACATTTTTTCAAAATTAATTTTCTTAACACTGCTTTTCCTGGAAAAGAGTCGCATGGTATATTAATTGTGATCATTTCCTTTGCTCGAATGAAAGATATAACGAAAAAATTGTTCATTGAGCTGAGACATAAGAAAATGGTCATCAAAGGGAATGTATGGTGAGTTTGCACATATTTTATTTATTTATTATGGTCAAGACTCAAAAATACAATTTAAGGGGGACGTGGCCAGACGCTGAGTGCGATGGACATGTGATCTCCCTGCTCTCTACGGACCTGATCCAGCGAAGCTTCTAATGGGGACACAGCTTCACACCAATGGGCAGAAATAGAGCCAACAGATCACAGAAACAGGGGGGAACCTCAGGACACCTTAACCCACAAGGTCCCCCGATCCAGTCCTATCACTTCTCGCTCCTGGGATCTGCCATGCGGGAGACAGAGATAATGGCGCTGCAGCATGCCACACAGCCATCTCGCCCTCCTCCTCCAGTGGCTCTGGGAATGATGCGGACGGCTACAGCAGGCCCCACTGACACTATCTCGAGCGGTATTGCTCGCAGACCTGCCGCAGGCTCATTAACCCTGCCAGCACTGCACGGCCCATCTCCACCACACCAGGAAGAACAACAGCCGCTATCTTGCTGGCAGGACGTCGGGACACTTCCCACAACACCGCGGGTGAATCCATCTCCTGTCCCCTCACCCTATAATGGCCCTGGACTCGACTTACTTTCCCTTTGAGGCACCCCACCTTCCAACACTGGGGACTCCCCCCTCACAATGTCACGACTGCAGCCTATCTCTCCTGCAGACCCCATCTTCAGCCCCAGGCTCACCAAAGCCACAGGGACCGATTCACTCCTGCAAACCCAGCACCACCTGCTTAACCACGGTTCGCCCGGAGCTCTTGCCTTCCCCTGCTCCCCCGCCTGTCCCCTATCTGTGTCCAGCACCACCAATACAGTTGGAGAACCAGAGAGAATGGTTTAAACCATGGTCCTTGCCCTCACAGGCTCCAGCCCACCATCAGGCTCTGCCCACAATTCCATCCATTTTTACAGCAGACGGATGAACTGGTCTCCTGGCGGGAACAACTGCACTCACTACCCACCAAAGATGACTTTAAGCTGCTGATCTCTGAGGTCAAAGAAGCCTGTTGTAGAGAGATCAAAGCTCTGCAAGCGGACTTTCATTAGCTGGCCACTCAGGTGGAAGACCTAGATGAGGACCTGCAAGCCACTAAGCTCACTGTCCATCAAGTCCAATCCCAACAGATGGACGACCACTTTATGATCTGTGACATGCAACGCCGCTTGGAAGACTTGGACAATCGCAACCGCCGCAACACTATCAGGATCCGTGGCCTCCCGGAGTCCTCTGGCCCGCAGGATCTGCAATCGGTCTTCCAAACAATCTTCAGCAACTTGCTAAAAGTTCCAGCTTCCACACACATTGAAATGGACAGGGCTCATAGAGCTTTGAACTCTAAAAACCAAGCGTCCAAACCTAGAGATGTAATCTGCAGAGTGCACACATTCGCTTTAAAAGAGGATATCATGCGCAAAGCCTGGGTGATTGAACCTATCCTTGTGGACGGCACTCCAATCCAACTCTTTCCAGATCTATCCTGGATCACCCTACAGAAACGTAGGCTTCTTCACTCCCTACAGGACAACACTATCACCCACCGTTGGGGATACCCCTTTAGCCTGATGGCTAAGCATGCTGGGAAGACGGCGACACTTCAAGTACCCGAGGACATTAGATTCCTTTGTGAGATTTTCAACATCCCCTTCCCAGACCTCCCGGGTTGGGGCATCATCCCCCTCCTCCTCCTCCCCCATTGACCGGCTGGCAAAGGCTTCCTGTGAAGAGGAAGGGACAACCCCCTGACTTCCCCGTAAGAATCCCAAACAACGGCCAGCCTGAGAACTGCCATGGCTAACAATGCCCTCCTTGATCTATTTTTACAGATGACAGGACCAATCCTGGAGGAACACTTTGTTTTTGCACGGTTATCCAAAGTTAAAGTTCATATTTGACTGATTTATCTTTCCTCCCCAGGTTGTTGTCCCCTCCCCACAGGGGATGGCCTTCATCCCTCCTGGATGGCCTGTCCTTCGGCGGGTTTGCCGGCATCTGGGCCATCTCATCCGGGGGGTAGCCCCCCTGGCGCTCGGCCTGGCTGCAGACGAACCCGAAACGGTGCCTTACATTACGCATGTTTCTTATTACATGTCCAAGTTGTTCCTTAAGTGACTAGTATTGTCCACTTAAATTTAGCTTTTAACTGCTTTGTTCTTTAGCAGGTCCCAGATCATAGGCACTAGTTGAAGTTTGGTATGACACTATCCCCCTAACTTGTTTAGTGATTTAAAGTTCCTTCCTAATCATCACTTACCCCCCCTCGCCCCTGTTGGACGATGGCGGTAACACGGAACTATTGGTCTATTGATAGATATTCATTATCTGTTCTGAGAATTGTGAATTGTTTTTACATGTTTTTGTTTTTGTTTTTTCTCCTTTCTTCTCTCTTACGGCTCTTCTCTCCTGGGCTCCCGTCTCTCTCCATGTGCGATGGTCATTATCTCCGGTCTCAAGTCTTGTCTTCCTGGACCTCTGGGTTCGATAAGTATACCGCAACATACATACTCTCAACACCACCTGCTCACACCCCACCCTCAACATTGTACAGGTCTACTCGCATAATGTTAACGGTCTTAACTCAAATTTTAGAAGGCAGTTGGCACTGAATAGCTTCAGAGATTCTAGAACAGAGGTAATATTTGTACAAGAAACACACTCCGGCCTTTGCGTCAAGGTTTTTTCTCATGGGGTTCTTAGCCTCTAACATTAAAAAAAAGCAGGGGTGGCCATCTTGATTAAAAAAGGATCCACATTTACACCCACATCCTCCTACTCTGACCCCCAAGGTCGGTTTTTCATCCTTAGTGGCAGATGGCAGCAAACTGAAATAACTTTCTGCAAATTTTATGCATCAAATGTGAATCAGAGGCCCTTTGTGACTAGGGTGTACAACTGCCTATTCAGAACCACACACTCCTTCTTAGTCATGGGAGGGACTTCAATCTCCCGTTCTCCCCTACTCTGGAAAGAACATCCCTAACCAAAAAAATCTCCTCTCCACCCTTCTCCAGACAATCCCGACAATTTTGTCAGATCACTCGAAAATTTGCCCTTTTGACGCATGGCATGTAGATCACCCAACAGAGCGTCAATACTGCCATTACTCTCACCCCTTTCGCACACACAGATAACTAGACTACTTTTTCATAAACGCCCCCTCTTTGAGGGCACTTATTAAAGTGGACATCCTCCCCATATCATGGTCAGACCATGCTCCGATCCTTTTGAAATTCAAACTAGAACCTTCCAAGGTCAAACGGTGACACTGGCGACTTAATGACTTCCTCCTGAAGGATCTCGCAAGTAGGACAGAGTTAGAAAACACTTTAAAACTATACTTTGCAGAGAATGATGCCCCAGAGATTTCAGCAGGGACTCTCTGGGAGGCACACAAGACAGTGATATGAGGGCAATGTATAGCGGTCTCAACGGCCTGGAAGAAAAACACCAGGCAACTGAGACAGCAGACAGTACAGCGACTACAGGACCTAGAACCCAGACTTACGACTTCGGCCTCAATATGTCTTCTGAGAGAAATTATACGCCTACAGGCAGTTATCAAAAGTATAGATATAGGTAGGGTTGAAAAAGCCCTTCAGAGATTGCGTCAACTATACTATGATAAAGGCAACAAAGCCCACACTTTATTAGCGCTAAAACTCCGGGAACATACCCACACCTCAACCCCCCCAGGCCCTACAGGACCCAGCAGGGACCCTTCACTTTCACCCTGATCGCATTGCCCACTTTTTCCAAGACCACTTCTCGGATCTCTATAATTTACCGATCCAAACGAGTTTTACTGACCGAGTGCGAACTTACCTCGCAACCAGCGGGGTGGCCACTTTACCAGCAGAGGCCCTACAGTCCCTTAACTCTCCGATCACTGGTGAGGAGATTTCAGAGAATTTGAAGCTCCTCCCAAATAACAAGGCCCCGGGCCCTGATGGCCTTGTAATGGATGTGATCATGGTGAACTGTCTATTCCAACACATGCTTTATATACCTAACATATATATGTTTCAGCTTCTACACTTATAAACCATTTTTCTGCAAAGCTCACTCTTTTCCCTCGCTACTGTGGAACTAAAGAGTTAACAAAAAGTTTGCACCTGCTTCCCAGAATACATTCAGAATATAAGAGCATTACACAGAGAAGCAAGAGAATGCTGCAAAGTGCTGCAAAAACAATTATTCACTTCTGCAAATGTGTACCAGCTAAAAGCCAAAATGTTGTCATGTTCCTTGCACCAAATGTATTTTTGTACTTGTGGTTTGTATGTGCTAGTCTATCTGACGTATCTCAGAAGTTTGATGGAATTGTATAAAAATCTTAAGAAACGGAAATATTAAACAGAAAGTAATTTGACTCTGTACTAAGCAGTCTCAGTGTGAGCTTACTTGAAGCATGCATGCTTTTGTATTCAACAATATGATCGGGGGTAGATATAATAATATTGGAACTTTTGTTCTGAATCCAAAACAGCCTTCCATTTGAATACTATAAAACCTTTCTGACAAGCCTACTTCCACATATGACTCGTTTTTTTAATGGATTCATGGGCAAAGATGAAATCCCACGGGATATGCACACTTCACACCTTACGCTCATACCCAAACCTGATAAAGACCACATATTGTGTGGGAATTACAGACCCATAGCTTTATTGAACTCAGACCTGAAAATGTTTACGAAATTATTATCCCTCCGAGAAAATGAGGTCCTTCCCTCCTTGATCCACAAGGACCAGAAGGGCTTTGTCCCAGGGCGCCAGGCAGGAGACAACACCAGAAGAGTCATCAATCCAATAGACATCATTAATAGTCAAAAAGATGAAGCAATGTTAATCAGCTTAGATGTTGAGAAAGCATTTGATAGGCTTAGCTGGCCTTTATGTTCTCCACCCTTGAATATCTGGGCTTTCGGGGGCCGTTCCTCAGGACGATTAGACACCTATACGCAACCCCATCCGCCTCTATCAAAACACCCTTTGCTGCATCCACTTCCTTTCCCATTTCGAATGGAACTAGGCAATGTTGTCCGCTCTCCCTGTTGCTTTTCGCCCTGTGTATCGAACCCCTGGCGGCCCAGATCAGACAGAACTCCAACATCAGTAGTATAATGGTTGGAGGTCGCGAATTTTAAATCTCACTGTTTGCAGATAACGTACTCCTAACCCTAACATGACCGCAAGTGACCCTCCCTAATCTCCATAAACTCCTGGAGGAATATGGGTCCCTATTGGGATACAAGGTTAACCCCGCTAAATCAGAAGCCCTCCCAATAAATTTACTGCCTTCGGATGTGCTCCGTCTTTCAGGATAACTTTACATACACGTGGAAATCCCATGCCATTAAATATCTGGGGGTGTACCTCACCCCCCGATACGAATCCCTATACGATGCAAACTTCAGACCCCTATTTGCGTCTATACGGTCCCTTTTGTCAAAATGGAGATATTATCCAATATCCTGGTTTGGACGCATTACCTCGATTAAAATGACTATATTGCCTAAACTCCTGTACTGCTTTCTGACTCTAGCAGTGCCTATCCCATCTGCTCAGCTCAGAAAACTCCAGACTGACCTCTTAAATTTCACATGTAATTATAAACCACACCAAATAGCCCGCTCCATTATGTTTGCCTCCCGAAATGATGGGGGTTTGGCCTTTCCACACCTCCACCATTACTACTATGCTGCCCAATTGAGAGCTATAGCATCCTGGGTTACCAAAATTAAAAATTATGGCTAGCTCCCATCCACCCGAACAACCTACTATGGAACTCCAATGCCGATGCCCCCCCCACCTCCCTATTACACAATATGAACTTACTAAGAACCATTTGGAGACAATTAAACCGCAAAACTCCCCTACAATCTGAGGCCTCCTTAGTCACAGCTTTCCTCTATAACCCCAAATTACCCGACAGCTTAACCTTCCAGATGATATCTCCATGGTTGCAGAGGAACCTCTTTCATTATGGACACTTGGTGAATCCGGTGTCTAGGGTTTTATTACCTTTTGATGAATGCAGAACTAAGCACAAGCTCCCCTGTAGTGCCTTCTTTGGCTACATTCAAATTCGGCACTACACACTTACCATCACCCCAACCCTTCAATTCTCTAAGCCATCCCCATTCGAATGCTTAATCCTATCCGGCCCTACACAGAAAGGACTGACTTCAGACATATATAAACTCTTAAACTCCTATGATATGGTCTCTCAGGGGAAACATAGATACATGCACAGATGGGAGGAACATCTAGGAGAGGAATTATCCCCTGAACAATGGTCCACTATATGGTCTTGGGCGGCCAAAAGCTCTATGTGCACGCTCTACAAAGAGAACACATACAAGGTGCTCTTCTATTGGTACCTAACATCATCTCGCCTACATATTCATCGGCCTTGGATCGATGCTGGAGATTTCTCCAGGACCGGGGCACGTTACTACACATCTACTGGAGTTGTCCAGCCCTCCAGCCTTACTCCTATTTGGTCCAGGGAATGCTCCATCGGCTGTTTGAGGAAGATATCCCTCTCTATCCCAAATTTTTTATTGGGCCTTCCCGCTCTAAATTATCAAGTTTAGCCAAAAAGTTGGCCACACATATATTAACGGCGGCTAGATGTCTAGTGGCCTTTCAATGGAAACAACGAAACCCTCTGACACTACCTGATCTTTATGCCAGAATCAGGGCCATGGAGGTTATGGAGTCCATGTCGGCTAGACTGATTGACCGGGTAGACCGACACACAGCAACACGGGATCCTTGGCACCAACGGATAGATCAACCTTGATTCCACGAGACCCCCGTGGAATATATCTCTATATCTCTTTCCCTCTCTTTTCTCCTCTTCACTCCCTCCTTTTCCTCTTTTTCTTTTTTTTTTTCTTTTTTTTTTTTTAATCTCTGGAAAAGCAGGCCACGCAATCATAAATTATAGAACATGCTAATGGAATGTCTGACAGAGAAGCTCTCACTGCTATTTCTCCAGCATTGTGTCCTTCTGCTTTATAGAGCTGTAACCTAGCTAACTATGCCATTAGACTTTGTGTCAATCCTGATGTATCATGACCGCCTATACCCTCTCCAGAGTTGTTTGTTATCACCACCTCTCTCTCTTTCCTCCCTCAACTGTGTTTTATAATTTTTTATTGAAAATGCTAAAATATAATAACAATTGTCAATTATAAAAAAAAAATACAATTTAAAATGCTGGATCCAATGCTTTTATTTTGTTTAGTCAGATAAATACAGTAAGTATTGCATATGAAATTTTTGTTACCCTGTTTCCAACTTAGCACTTTCACCCCCTTCCTGCCCAGGCCAAGTTTCAGCTTTCAGCGCTGTCACACTTTGAATGACAATTGCACGGTCATTGTACCCATATGAAAATTTCACACAAATAGAGCTTTTTTTTGGTGGTATTTAATCACCACTGGGGTTTTTATTCTTTGCTAAACAAACAAAAAAATACCAAAAATGTTAAAAAAAAGATTCCCTTAGTTTCTGTTAAAAAATGTTGTAAATAATAAATTATAAAAAAAAATGTTTTCCCTTCACTGATGTGTGCTGATAAATGCTACACTGTTGGGCACTGAAGAGGCAGCATTGATAGGCACTGATGAGGAGGCACTGATGAGGCTGCAAAGATATGCAGCACTGATATGCGGTACTTAAGGGCGGCACTGATAGGCGGCACTGATAGGCATCACTGATAGGCACTGATTGGCATCACTGATAGACACTGATTGGCATCAATGTTGGGCACTGATTGGCAGCCCTGGTGGCCACAGATTGGCAGCACTGGTGGACACTGTTGGGGCTGCACTGATAATCAGGTCACTGATGTCGGCGCAGATGTGGATTTGCCAGTTTGCCAGTGTGAGGGGAGGATTGCCGATAACTGGCAAATCCTGTTTACATCCATGATTAGCTGTGATTGGACACATGGTAAAGAGCCGCCGTGATTTGCTTTTTATCACGATCTGTGATCAGCTGCATCCGAAGGACACAGTGATCACAGATTACTGCCGATGCATGCCACAGGGGGGCGTGCAGGCAGCCTGAGCATGGGAAGATGTCAAACGCGACGTCCCAGCAAAGTGCGGCCATGCTGTAGCCGTCATTTGGCTATAGCGCGGTCAGGAAGGAGTTAAAGGAGATCTATAGTCACAGCATACACTTTTGTTTTTTAACATCAGTATTGCAATAACAATACAAACAATAGCTATTTTTGACAATCCAATATAAGCTTAAAAATCTCCTTCCATGCTGTGAGTGCTGCCTATCTTTTGGTTATCTCTTTCAACAACTTCCTCGATTCCCTGCATGCTTTGCAGCTTCTCCTCTGTTGTTTACTTTCAATTTCTAAGAATTTTTCTAAAGACTACAAATGCCATGGTACCTTGCTGCCTGCAAGCAGTGAATCCTGAACTGACTCTACCTTCTGAAACTCCTCCTCTCAGCACCTCTATAGTTCAGAAGGCAAGTTCTGTGATTTCTATGACACAGCAGTGTCTACCTACAGGACATATTGAATACACGTTACAGAATTCAGGAAAGTAAATATGTAAGTTTACAAAAATCAGGATCATTCGGATTAATAGGAGTAGGCTAGAAATACTTGAAATACAATGTAGAAATGAATGTATGATTTTACACGGTGACCATAGATACATTTTAAAAGATAAGTTCACCTTTAGAAAAAAATAAATAAATGCACGTTTTTATAAAAATGTTCAATTATTATTTTTTTACTGGAGCCTGCAGCACATTGCACCCCATGATCAGCATTAGGATCCTGTCTTCCTCTAGCTTTGTGCCCATATCCCTGTATGAGTTTTCAGTTACAAAGCTAGAGGAAGACTGAATGAACTATGAATGTGCTGAGTAGTGCCCTCACAGCCCATTCAAACTACAAGTCCATCTGCCTCAGCGGCCGAGGGTACTTGTAGTTTTTTCATTTACAGGGCACTGTAAATGAATGATTTGGCTGTGAGGGTGGAGCCCCATGCAGCCACATTGTTTTCAAAAAGTGTCAATGGTTGCAAGAAGATTCCCCCGCCAGCTGTGACAGAGTGGGGAGTATGGGAGGTGGGTGGTATAAGTAGCATGCTCCTAAAAGTAAACTTATCCTTGAATTTTTTTGTGTGTACCTGTATTGCATTTGCTCCTTTGTTGTAAAAATCCTGTTTTCTTTCAGAATATAGTAATTAAATCTGCTTAAAGGATAACTATACATTTACAATGTAACTTCTCTGGGTGATCTATGTCATTTGCAAGGATTTTAACCAGTGGCGGCCCGTCCATACGGGGCGAGGGGGCGCTGCCACCCTATTCTTTTTGCCCCGCCACCTAATCTACATGCAGGGAATCAAACACATGGATTTCAATTGTTTTGTTTTTTTTGAGGCACATGATTAGAGCGTGAGCCTCTAATTGGATTTAAAAAAGGGTGGGCTCGGGGCGCAGTGCAGAGCCCACCCAGTTGTGTGACAATAGTAAATTAATATTCGCTATTGTCTTCCTGATTCTCCTCCTGGACAATCTAGACCCAGCCAATCGGGTTTTAGGACCCACTTCCTGTTCAGCCGGGAGGAGAAGCAATGGCCCCAGAACGGGGAGTAGCTGGAGCGATGAGCAGCAGCCCTACCCCGGATCCTTGTCATTTGCCTCTTAAGGTAAGGAGGCCTCTGATCGCCACCTTCCCGTCTGTCTCCCGCTGTTTTTATCTTCAGATTTTTGTGTTCAGCATTTGTCCTAAACAATGTTACTACATCTACTCTACATATTGGATCTCCTCCATAAATTATCTGCTTTTTAACAAAATGTAATTTAAATCATGAAGATTTGGGGTAACCAATAAAATTGGTTGATATCTTCATTCGAAGCATCTAAAATCATGCTGCTATGTACCAAGCCTTCATGCTCTAATGCAGGACTAAACATTCCATAACAGTTGCTATCCTGTGGGACAACTCATAGAGACATTTATTTTGCATTTGTTTACATGTATGGTAACATCAGATTGCACACCATACAATACGCACAACAATTCCTGAAATTCCCTTTATTCTAACAGGCTAGGTACAGAACTGTGTACTTCTCATCCATAGACCATTTCCTGATAGTAAACTGCATTATTCCTTCTACATCAGATGGATTTAGATTGTACATATCTCTAGCACACTGTAAATCACAAAACCATTTTAAAAATCTATTCAAATCATGGAGAAGAATAATTCTGATCTTGTTAAAGTGATTGTAAAGCTTTAATTTTTTTTCATTAACCTCTTACCCACTGAACACTTAAACCCCCTTCCTAATCAGACCAATTTTCAGTTTTCGGTGCTCTCACATTTTGAATGACAATTACTCAGTCATGCAACACTGTACCTATATGAACGTTTTGTGCTTTATTTCCCACAAATAGAGCTTTCTTTTGTTGGTATTTAATCACTGCTGTTTTTTTTTTTGCACTATTTTTCTTCATAAATTTCGACCAAAATTTATACTGCTACATATCTTTGGTAAAAATAACCCATTCCGCAGAGGGATGGGTTATTAAGGGAAAAAACTTTTACCTATACAACCACCTAAGGAATCACATCCAATTCTTTAGGTTTTAAAGATTGAATTACAAGATATACTTCACCTGTGTTGTTATTGTTATAAACAGTGCTAGTTATAGTCTGTGCCCATTCAACCCAGTGGGTTGAACGAAAAAAACCTGACAGCTCAGGGCCGCTGTACTAACAATCCAATGTTACTACAGCGATCTCCCCAACTGTGCTATTGTGTTCTGACAGGGGGACAGCAGGGGGTCAGCACTCTTAGCCATTGGACAACCTGCCTTTATATTTACAAACAGATTGGCCTCCAATATCAAAGGAAAGGCATTTGTCTCTTTCATAGAAGTAACAGAGTTAAGAGTCTCTATGCTTCCTAACAACAAGGAAGGATGGGGTGGTGGAGAAATCACCTTTTTGGGGAGATTTTGTCCAGACTTCAGGAGGTACCTAAATGGTCAACAACTAAAGCAAGGGAATTATTCATTTTAGTCCAAGCTGATCAGTTTGTTTTTATCTACAGACACCCCATTTCTGCACAGGCTGATTTTTTGGGCAAAGGTGATCTAACTAACTTTTATTCCTAACTGACCCTGCCACCCTCTGATAATTATACTCGATTCTACTTAACTTAGATCAGAAGGCAACCCTATATAGAGGCCTTGATCATGCTGGGCCAGTTGGTGCTCTGCTCCTCTTCTTGGCCAGCAGGGCGACATGGTAATTCACAAGCACAGTTTTTCTCTATAGCATCTAATAGAAGGAAGACCGCTTATCATTAGAGCCTATGGAGAATAGAATTCTGAATTTAGATGTATAGCCTGGCATAGACTGCGACTCATGGACTGCATCATCCACTGATCTTTCCTCATTGTTCTTCATTGTGCCCTTATGTACAGTAAATTCTGTGTCACTGTTCACAGCCTGTGGTATCTTCTTAAAATAGAATGTGTGAGACTAGTAAAAAGGAAGATAAGAGATGTCCGAACTGAACAAAACTCAGTTCTTTCTATATCACTGTCTTAAGCAAATCTTCCTGACTGCAGATTTTCAGCACACTATTAAATTATGAATAATCCCTTTAATGACCATACAACTTCAGCTACCCCTTTTAAAAACAACCATTAAAAGGTTGCTTCTACCTATAAGAATTATTCTTAATGCAAATTCTTCATGCTAAGAAGTCATCCATAATTATGTTTCTTAAATCATTTCCTTAAAGTGTTACTAAACCCAGGACCCTGCACTCACTATCTCACTACCTGGTCTCCCACAGTACACAGAACATGGAAATGCAATTATTTTAGTAAATATAAACTGCTAAACACCTTTTCTCATTAGTAGTATATTGTCTTGTGACATCTATCAGTGTCTAGTTAAAGCTTGTATGAGGAATTTTCATTCTAATCTGACTGTCCTATGAGGCTGCAGGACCCCTGACCCTCTGTCTGGATAGTGTTTATTGGCTCCGTGCTGATCACATGCACCCTCCCAAGAAAAAAAAACTATTTAGAGCAATACACACCAAAATGAGCATGTGTAGCTTGTTTTATCAGGAGATGGATTGAGGTCAGTGGAAGAAGGGGAGGATCAGAGAAGACAGGATCAAACAGCCTTTTTTACACAAGACAGATAATTGACCCCTTAGGTTCCACAGTGAGTATAACAAGCATGCTTTACTACATATACAGACAATGTTACCTCCTACTCTCATCCAAATTCTCGTCATCATACAAAATTCCCTTCAAACAGATGTTAAAGTAAACCTGCCATGGAAGCTGTCATTGTTAGGTGACTGTTATGCTGACCCATTTAGCTGATTTAAAGGGAAAGCTCAAATGGGATATACCCTGACTTTCATAGAGGCTATACTCACAAACAATTGTAAACATGTGTCATGCTTACCATGGCTAGGTCTGTATATATGCATGTCTGTCAAATATAAATCAGTTTATTGACATATACATCACATACATATATATATACATCATTATCCATTAACTTTACACTATATTGTTTCTATAAACCTAGTTTACATTGGGGCTACACTTAAATCACAGTGTAGTACATACAGTACCCAATAGCTAATAATGATGCTAATAATTTCAGTATTGCTGGCAATAATCACTCCAGCCAAAACATATTCTCACATTTAGGGTACTTCCAGAAAATTTGGGGCCTCTGTTAGCATTTATTGTCATTTATGTCTCTTGTGATACGGGGGATCATTAGGTCAGTGGTAGATGCAATGCTGTGAGTCCACGCCAGTCCAAATTGTGATTAAGGCAGTGGGGGCCCGCCCAATCTACATGCAGTGCGCCAGATGCATAGATTTCAATGGGTTGTTTTTTTTTGAAGCACATAATAAGAGCCTGAGGCTCTAATTGACTTAAAAAAGGGTGGTCTCAGGGCACAGAGAGTGGTGATGGTGGTGTGATCGGCTATGGAGCCAAGTCTGGGAATACCAAAATCCAGAGTAAACTGTAAAAGCAGTTCATTCAGTTCAAGTGCAGTTCAAGTGCAAAACCTGTGTCCTTTTTACAGCCATTTTAACAGTGCCAGAGCCTGGCATTGTCATTCCCTACTGGTGAGCTTTCCTGTCAGGGCAGTAGGTGATGGCAAATCTTTCCAATGGGGGCAAAGACAAAAACAAAAGCAGATTTTTTGAGATTAGGAAAGACTTACAACTTCTGAGAATTTTTTCTGGTGAGAGACAGCAGACAATATACAGGATACAAATCAACAAGTCATTTCCTTTCCAAAAAATCACAAGGATCCTATAAAGTTCACCTAAATACACTTACAGTATACAAAAGTATAGTAAACATCTTAAAACTCTGCCTATTTTTATTTTCTACAAGGAAAGGATCATGCTGTGATGAGATTGGAAATTTACTATGTGTTGACACATCAGCATTGTGGATAGACAGTAACTTCCTAGTTCTTTCCTGAATCACACCTACAATGACCGCCTGCTGTGTATCCTAACATCCTTTGCACTTTTTTTATGGCAATAACATTTTATTTCATTATTTTATAAATAATAGGGGCCCAAACCATGTGCTATTTGGATTTAGGTTGAAAAGTTTGTCATTTTATGACACAGTTTCTAGTATAATGTAATACATTGCTTCTGTTAAGACTTCATTTTAACTGGTATTGTCTGGGCAAAAAAAAAAAAAAATATATATATATATATATATATATATATATATATATATATATATATATATATTCAGTATATCTTTGCAATATATGCACATTTCTCCATGTTTTATCCCATTACAATGCTGCAAGTACAGAAAATACCTGTAGACCTGCCAGAAATCCAGTGTGTTCCTACCTTTTTGTTTGATCGGACTACACAGTGATGCACTAAAATCCTAAGTAGTGTTGTCAGCCCTGCTCTGGTCCTAGACTACAGAGACTACAGAATACCTTCCCCTCTCCTCATCTTCATAACATAAGCAGGGCTGACCACACTGCTTTCAATTTTATTGCATTGTTTGCAGAGTTGTCAGGTAAAAAAGGGACATTAAAGCACACTGAATTCCAGGCAGAATAAACAGGTATCTTTGAGCATTTTATATTTTAGCTTTGGTAATGTTTCCCAGTGATTACAGAATGTCTAAAGTCATGATAGAATAGTTATAACTTACATATAATGTAAGGGATACTGAGTGCAGGAATCCAGTGACATCAGGCATGACCAGTTAGCTGTACTTAGGAGACTAAAATCAGGGCATGATCAGAATGAAATGTAATAATGCACACAACACCAATCCAGTGCCAACAGACCATAAGCAAAGACAACATGAAAAATAAATGGGACAGTGAAGTAAAACCAAACCAACAACCTAACTATTATATACAAACAGGGCATGGTTATATACAAGCAGAGATGGTGTAGCAGGATACAGGGTACTAGAAGCAATATACAGGATAAGGCAGGGATCAGGATAATAAGCAAGCAGGGATATGGTTAACAGGCAAAACACTGAAGCAATGATGCAAATTAAGGGAGGGGTAGGGCGACGTGTTCCAATATGGCTGCTATTGCCTGAGGCTCTGCCCGGCCGCCAGGGACATCTGCCTACAACGGAGCCTCCATCCACCCCAACTATCATCCTTAGTCACCCTAGACCTCACATAGCAGCTGGGAGATGCCACGCCAGAGAAAGGAACCGCCGCAGCCCAGTAAACGGCCGGCTTCTTTACTAAACAGAGCCATGGTCTACAGCAAAAGGGTGGCGGCTCTGGGCTGCGGCCGCAGCATTTAGCAGCTCACGGCCAGCACCCTGGGCACCCTGCAACGCTCAGTGGACACTCTTCGAGCCACGCATGAAGTGGGAGAACTTCAGGGGCTTCTACCCCCACCATGCATAGCCCTGTAAAGTCAAAACCCAGCAGGGAGTCACCTATCAGGGAATCCAGGTACCCTGACATGGAGGTAAGTGTTCCTCAGGCATCTGCTTCTCCATCTCCCTCTGACCCCATAGCTGCCTTCCCAACCCAAAGCCAACCTGTCTCGGACACTGTCCTAAAAGATATGCTTCTGTTCTTCATCCCTCCACGCTGATATGATGTCCTGTGTGCACCAATTCAAGGCTGAGATCCAAGACCAGGGAGAGACAGTTGATAGGGTGGCAACCTCCATGAGTGACTATGCTGTGTCTTTTAACACCATGGCGGATGCTCTCGCAGCCCACTCTGAGGAAATAGCCTGGCTGAAGGATAAGGTGGCAGACCTGGAGGACAGATCTAGGAGGAATAACATCAAAATTAGAGGGGTTTCTGAGACAGTGTTGACCGACCAACTGCTGCAATATGCCCAAGAACTCTTCTCATCCCTAGAATAAAATATGGATAAAGAGTAATCACCTAATTCCCAAGTTAAAGTTGAGTTAATTCCCAAAAAACTCCTGCCACATCCCATGTTATAACAATTTGGAAAAAAGGATGCCCTTAGAGGGATTGTACGGGTAGGAGTATGAGTCAGGGATAGAAGCAAAAGTACCAGAGTATATAAAACAAACAAATTTTATTACAAAATGCAATTAAAAAATACAATTTAAATATTCCTAAAAACATAGAATAGGATATATATTGCATATACAGTTGCTTATTTGTTGGATCACATATAGACTCCAGAAGAGCGGTCATGCAGATGATATGATCACAGAAAATCCCAACATGTTTCGGAAAAACAGGGGAATAGGGATAAAAGTATTCATTTCCTTTCTCAGGGGTTGAGTGGAAGCAAACTGTTTATGTCTAATAAAGAAAAAGGTTTGTTTTCAGTATAATGAAAAATACAATAAAAAGGTATATATATGTTTACTTAACATAGTGAATTTGTGTATGAACATAGCAGAGCATATCAGAACATGAGATAGAAACGAGACTCACAATTTCAATATCCTTTTTGGAATAGTGCACAAGCCACATTAAAGAGCGACGGAGCCTCAGGTCTCAAAGAATGTTAAATAGCAATGTTGTGCAAGAAACATGGGATACGGTTAGTTAAATAGCTGGTCATCAGATTAGTGGACATTGAGTAAAAGCCCTAGACTGGAACGTTCCCAGACTATGCTATAGAATATGCTGTGGTATCATGTATTGCCTCCACCATCAGACAGCAAATCAAATCTCACAAGGAACAGCCATAAAGTCAGGGAAACGCCAATCTGACATAAAATGAAATAAAAATGATATCAGTGAATGTATGTTCATTCTGAAACTAGTAATGAGTCATTTATGTACATCAGTTGCAGTCAAAAGTAGAAAAGATATATATATATAGTAATATATCAAAAAATCCCAAATTTAGCTGGATTACAGCAAAGGGAATAGGCTATAGAAAAGGGTAAATATTAAAGCACAGATATAGAACTAAGAAGGTGTAAAGAAATAAAAACACCTTCCATGCAAAGGATGTACATAATGAGACTCATATAAAACTTTTTTCCACTGAAAAAAACGCTCAGCTTGTTTCAACAAGCTAAATGTGTGACCGAATCCTGGCTGTGCAGCAGAAAACTTTTGCATGAGGGGAGTATTTAAGCCAGGATGGGTCTCCTTCCTAGTACCATCACTAACAACTGCGGATCTTTTTATCAACAGAATTCATATTCTGCTGAAGCCCTCCTTTCTCCCGCCAGAGGTACCCAGGGATGTCCTGTTCAGGGTGGACTTTTACCATGTGGAAGAAAAGATTCTGGTAGCTTCCTGACAGCCTGATGCTCTCAATACCAAGTACCCTACAGTACACCTGCTTCCTGACCTGTCGCAACATACCATCCAATGCTTCAAATCAAGGGAGGGGTAATATACCTTCCCAGCAGCCAGCATCAGGTAGAGCCTAATTACTGTGATCTGCTGGCTGCCGACTGCTGGGAGACACTTGATGGTGGCCACTGGAACTGTGCCCTTCAGTTCTGGGAACCACAGTGCCACCAGCAGGTGATCCATGTCCTGACAATTAGATATATACTATATTACCAAAAGTATTGGGACACCTGCCTTTACACGCACATAAACTTTAATGGCATCCCAGTCTTAGTCCGTAGGGTTCAATATTGAGTTGACCCACCCTTTGCAGCTACAACAGCTTCAACTCCTCTGGGAAGGCTGTCCACAAGGTTTAGGAGTATGTCTATGGGAATTTTTGACCTTTTTTCCAGAAGCGCATTTGTGAGGTCAGGCACTGAAGTGGATGAGAAGGCCTAGCTTGCATTCTCCACTCTAATTCTTTTGGGTTGAGGTCAGGACTCTTTGCAGACCAGTCAAGTTTCTCCACCCCAAACTGGCTCATCTATGTCTTTTGGACCTTGTTTGTGTGCTGGTGCGCAGTCATGTTGGAACAGGAAGGGGCCATCCCCAAACTGTTTCCACAAAGTTGGGAGCATGAAATTGTCCAAAATGTCTTGGTATGCTGACGCCTTAAGAGTTCCCTTCACTGGAACTAAGGGGCCAGGCCCAACCTCTGAGAACTCCACACCATAATCCCCCCTCCGCCAAATGATTTGGACCATTGCACAAAGCAAGGTCCATAAAGACATGGATGATTGAGTTTGGAGTGAAGGAACTTGACTGGCCTGCATAGAATCCTGACCTCAACCTGATAAAACACTTTTGGGATGAATTAGAGTCGAGACTGCAAGCCAGGCTTTCTCGTCCACATCAGTGCCTGACCTCACAAATGCACTTCTGGAAGAATGGTCAAACATTCCCATAGACACACTCCTAAACCTTGTGGACAACCATCCCAGAAGAGTTGAAGCTGTTATAGCTGCAAAGGGTGGGCCAACTCAATGTTGAACCCTACGGACTAATAGGGCGTACACACGGTCGGACTTTGTCCGGACATTCCGACAACAAAATCCTAGGATTTTTTCCGACGGATGTTGGCTCAAACTTGTCTTGCATACACACGGTCACACAAAGTTGTCGGAAAATCCGATCATTCTGAACGCGGTGACGTAAAACACGTACGTCGGGACTATAAACGGGGCAGTGGCCAATAGCTTTCATCTCTTTATTTATTCTGAGCATGCGTGGCACTTTGTCCGTCGGATTTGTGTACACACGATCGGAATTTCCGACAACGGATTTTGTTGTCGGAAAATTTTATCTCCTGCTCTCCAACTTTGTGTGTCGGAAAATCCGATGGAAAATGTCCGATGGAGCCCACACACGGTCGGAATTTCCGACAACACGCTCCGATCGGACATTTTCCATCGGAAAATCCGACCGTGTGTACGGGGCATAAGACTGGGATACCATTAAAGTTCATGTGCTTGTAAAGGCAGGTGTCCCAATACTTTTGGTAATATAGTGTATGTAACTTATACATACGCACTTACATAGGTGACTTAGGAGAAGTTTTCCTTGGATTTATCCTTGGCCTTTTTTCTGACTTAGGAGAAGGTATTACTGGAGATTTTGATGAGATTTAATCTTACAGGATAGATCTTACAAAGTGATTAAGGCTGGCCATACACTATTCAATTTTCCTGTTCAACTTTCCTTTAGATTTACCAAAACCATATAATAGGAGGTCAAACCTAAACACTTTCAATTTGGATGCAATCAGGCAGGCCCTTGTACTACATAGTTGAAGGTAAATCTAAAGAAAATTGAACAGGAAAATTGTATGGTGTATGGCCAGCTTAAGTTCTAAAGGTCAAAATGGATAGCCTAACGAGGATATGCTGGGAAAGATTCCCATACATGCTTTTAGGTGGATGACTTCCTGGCTACTGACTATGGGGGAGCAATACATAGAGGAAACAAACTACAGGTGAGCAATAGAAACGAACTAAACAAGCAACCTCAGATAATGAACAATACAACATATAATTATGTGGGACACAACACTCCTTGCCATAAATCTTTGGATTTCACTATTATAAACATAACATTAGTTCAAGTTCATAACTTAACAACTTGTCCTCTGAGTTTTGAAAGACAAAAACAAAGACCATCAACAAACAATGGAATGACTGGGTTGTTTCTAGAAGTATTGGGTATTAGGTCTTAGGAAAGCAACAACTTCAATACTTGACTTTCTTTAAACCAACCCATTTTTATATCAGAAAGGTCACAGTATGTCAGACCTCAGCTGAATCATACACGTCGTACTTGTAAACAAAGGATTAAACAGAACATATCCATGTTTGTTCAGTTGCGTAGATGCTGGTAGTCTCAATCTTGCCTTGGGGTGAAATGAATCCTTCCTGAGGTAGAAGCCGCATTAGCTCAATAACAAGTCAAGAGAATATTCTAGTTGTGCCTTCTTTGGTAACCTTAACATCAACTTTTGTGGGTTTTTTTTATTTTCACTGGGCATGGTTTGTTGATAAGTCTGATCAACCAGTCATTACAATGATATTCTTTACAACTCTCCAGAAAGCTCCTGCAAGGCTGTGAGCCTCATCTGCTGAAGAATCTGCTAAAAGGATTTTTAGAACTACTTATCCCCCATGGTCCAGTGTGGTACCTACCTGTGTGGTGCGCAGCTGCACGCACTTGCAGGTTTTACCCACTCTCACGTGGGAACTAGACATGTGCTGAATGAAAAAATTTGTTCAGTTTCGGATCGATTCGTTAGGTTACTAATTTAATTTTGTTGCATTCATAATTAAATTTATTTAGTTCAGTTGAATTTCCTTTTGTTTATTCGTTTTGCACCGGATTTAAATTTTTCCGATGAATTTGAAGTATTCAAATCGAATTTGAATCGGTCAAAATTCATTGTGAAGAATAGATGGTTCTATTCTATTCAAAATTTGAGATTCAAATTTTAGAAGACGGTTATATTATTTGTACTTTATTCCAGTCTATTCTGTTTTTTTTCCTCTGTTCTATTCTTTTCTATTCTGCTTCTTTATTTTCTATTCTATTTTAATATATTCATTTATTTTCTATTCTATTTTTTTCAAAATTTGAATTTCGGAAGACAGCTATATTCATTCTATTCTAATCTATTCTATGTTTTTCTATTCTATTCTATTCTGCTCTATTCCTTTATTCTCTATTCTGTTTTTATTCTATTATTTTATTTTATGTTCTATTCTGTTCTGTTTTACTCTATTCTTTTCTATTTTTTTCTATTCTATTCTTTGCAAAATTTGAATTTCAGAAGATGGCTAAATTTTGGCTATTCTATTTAGTTATTTTCTATTCCCTTTTTTATTCTATTCTTTTAGTTTCTATTCTTTTTTATTCTATTTTGTTTTATTTTATTCTATTATTTTCAAAATTTGAATTTCAGAAGAAGGCTAAATTCTAACACTAATACACATAGTCATTGAAGGAAATCAGCAATAGTCAGCAATATGTTTATATTTTGAATTTGTTTATTTAAATTCGTTACCATTGTAATTCGGAAATTCAGACACATCCAAATCTCCGAATAACAAAAATTTAGTCCGCATTTGGATTTGTAACAAAACAGACTGTACATGTCTAGTATGAATATCCTCCAGCACCTTGGTATGACAGCAAGGGCCACATACTACATCTCCAGCTACCAGCTCCTCTCCACCGTTCTTCGTTCTCAGGTGCATCTATCTTTCCCTGTGGAGTATCCCATAAACTTTACTTAAATAGTCCACATCAGCATGATACCTAGTGACTAGGATGCAGAGTGCAAATACAATATATGACTCTTCCTGGTGGATGCACTGTACCAATAAATGCACCTCACTAAGTTAAACCAGCAATTTATTTATCATATTTTGTGAGAAAAAAAAGTTATGTTCACCTTTAAAGTAATCTTTAGCCTGTGACTTTCATGTTATACTAACAATCCCCAAGTGTAATTGCCATATTTTACTGATTTTATGCACCACGGCCTTGTTACTTGTTATTTGTTACTTTTTACCTGCTATCATTGCTTTGAGTGTCATTCAGTCATACCAGCACTCCACCTTCCAGTCCTTCTCCCCCCTCTCCATTTCCCCTCCTATCCTTCCTCTATCCCCTTTTTAATTACTTTAAAATGTTTATTGCTACGTACTACATGTGCAACTGTTTGCCCAATGGGCTTTCTATATAAACCTGTTGAAACTAAAAAATTAAAAGTTAAAAAAATATTTTTTTTTTTTTCAGATAAATATGAAATATTGAATATGACTACTTTACGTTTACATGTTTAGCCCAGTGTTGCTTAACTCCAGTCCTCAAGCACCCCAAAAGGTCATGTTTTCAGGCTTGCCATTATTTTGCACAGGTGATTTGATCAGTATCACTTCCTTAGTAATTACCACAGCTGTTTCATCTGAGGGAAATCCTAAAAACATGACCTGTTGGGGTGCCTTGGGGACTGGAGTTGGGAAACACTGGTCTAACCAGCAGGTGGTGCATCAGGCACCTTTTGCATGTTTACTAAGCTATTAATAAATGATTAACTGAAAAAAAAAACTTGTTTACAGTGTCCAATAGCTCCAGCTAAAATATATACACGCAGCTAAATAAATCATTGTGTATCTTCCCCCTGCCTGACTGTTCAAAAGATTTGGTGCAAAAAAAAAAAAAAAAGAGCCTGAAAGCAAACAGCTTTTGCTCTCTGTAGAAAACAGCTTTATGTAAATCCATAATGCTCTGTGACACCAGGGTCTTCTGTTTATAATGTTTTAAAGGATAATTGCACTTTCACATAAAGTATACTTATCCTTACTTCCTAGGACCTAGGAGGACCCAGACCTAAAGTATCCCACTTTCCCCCACTGCAGATATATACTTGTCTAAATCCCATGGCCTGATCTCCACATTAGCAGAAATATTCTTTCCCTTTGGTCCCACCTGTGCAGTCAGTCCTTACAGGTATCTATAGGACCATTCCAAAACATCTCCTGCCTTAGGAAAATGCCCTTTGCAAGCCAATGCTTAGTTATGTTTTCCTGTGCTAAGCTTCAACATTATGATACACTTTCAGGTGTACACCCAAAAATATTATTTTAGGAATCAGTAAATGCTGGAGTTGGTCTTTACGTACACTCCCTGGCCACTTTATTAGGTACACCTTGCTAGTACCGGGTTGGACCCCCTTTTGCCTTCAGAACTGCCTTAATTCTTCGTGGCATAGATCCAACAAGGTGTTGGAAACATTCCTCGGAAATTTTGGTCCATATTGATATAATAGCATCACGTAGTTGCTGCAGATTTGTCGGCTGCACATCCATGGTGCGAATCTCCAGCTCCACCACATCCCAGAGGTGCTCTATTGGATTAAGATCTGGTGACTGTGGAGGCCATTGGAGTACAGTGAACTCATTGTCATGTTCAAGAAACCAGTGGTGAGGTGACTTGAGCTTTGTGACATGGTGCATTATCCTGCTGGACGTAGCCATCAGAAGATGGGTACATTGTAGTCATAAAGGGATGAACATGGTCAGAAACAATACTCAGGTAGGCATTTAAACAATTCTCAAATGGTAATAAGGGGCCAAAAGTGTGCCAATAAATTATCCCCCACACCATTACACCACCACCAGCCTGAACTGTTGATACAAGGCAGGATGGATCCATGTTTCATATTGTTTACCTCAAATTCGGACCCTACCATCTGAAATTGAGACTCATCAGACCCAGCAATGTTTTTCCAATCTTCTATTGTCCAATTTTGCTGAGCTCAGTTTCCTGATTTTAGCTAACAGGAGTGGCACCCTGTGTGGTCTTCTGGTACTGTAGTCCATCTGCTTTAAGGTTCGATGTATTGTGATGTCTAACCTCTGACATCAACAAGGCATTTTTGCCCACACAACTGCCGCTCACTGGATATTTTCTCTTTTTCGGACCATTCTCTGTAAACTTTAGAGATGGTTGTGTGTGAAAATCCCAACAGTTTTTGAAATACTCAGACCAGCCTGTTTGGCACCAACAATCATGCCACGTTCAAAGTCACTTAAATATCCTTTCTTCCCATTCTGATGCTCGGTTTGAACTTCAGCAAGTCGTCTTCAGCACGTCTAGATGCCTAAATGCATTGAGTTGCTGCCATGTGATTGGCTGAATAGCAATTTGTGTTACCAAGTAATTGAACAGGTGTACGTAATAAAGTGGCCAGAGAGTATATAATCCAATATTTATATATTTTTTTTTTTTTTTTTTACGGAAAAAAAATATCCACAACAATAGGAGTATCAGGTAAGTTCAGTCTCACTTATACAAGAGTTACATATTATCCAGCTTTTAGGCTCCGTTCATATCCCCGTGTTCTGAATCGCGGGCGGAATCGCTGCGATTCTGCCCGCGATTCACAATAGCAGCAAATGGCAGGACGCCCGTGCGTTGCCCATCAATTTCAATAGCACCCCAAACGTGGCGTGATTTTCCTGCGACAGTCACGGTAAAATTGCATGAACAGAATTGCGGGACGCCTGTCACCCAAGAGAAGTACGTGAGCTTCTTTTGGGCAACGGGCGTCCCGCGATTCTATTTGGGCGATTTTACCGCAATTGTCACCCCATACGCCAAGATTGGAATGGAGCCCTAGTGACACCTGTTTCAAGACAACAGTAACACTGTATATATCGACAGAAGTTACATAAACTTCTATAATTCCCACAAAGCATACAGTAATGCAATAGTAATAATTCACTACAGAATGAACTGGTGTCTTTTTATGTGTCATTAAAGTGAATGTAAAGGTTCGAATTTTTTTAAGTAAAAATAACAAACATGGTATACGTACCTGCTCTGTGCAAGGGTTGTGCACAGAGCGGCCCCGATTCTCTTCTTCTAGGGTGTCCCGCCGGCGCTCCAGGCCCCTCCTCTTCATCGGGTGCCCCCACAGTGAGCCACTTTTCATGGGGACACGCGTGCGGGCGCGAGTCCCACTGCTGCGTCCATTGACACAGACAGCAGAACTCGGCCCCGCCCCCGCTCCCGTGTCACCGAATTCGATTGACAGCAGCGGGAGCCAATGGCTCCCGCTGCTATCAATCCATCCAATGAGGACAGAAACAGCAGCTGGAGCTGCTGGACTCGTGTTCATCGCTAGAACGATCGGGTTCAGGTAAGAAAAAGAATTCATTAAGGTAAAATATGCATTAATGTGAAAAACCACGAGACTTTACAACCCCTTTATTCTCACATATTATATAAACATGATGCCTGTAATTTAAGGCCCTTTTCACACGAGCACCTCTGCCTGATGGACTCCGCTTGCTTAGCGGGGGATCGCTCTGCTGATCCCCGCTGAGCAGGCGGATGACAGGTCCGTCTCCACTTACTGTGTAGAGACGGACCCAGTCCCGCTCTTCTTCATGGGGAAAACGGGTGAAAATGGATGGCCTCTTCTTTTTCATCCAATCATATCTGATCCGCCAGACAGATGGAAAATACGACCACCATCTGTCTGGATTTGGTGGACAGAATCGGACCGGATAGCGGCGGATGTCAGCGGACACGTCACTGCTGACATCTGCTGATCCATAGGGGGGAAAAGGAGGGTCCGATCAGGCCCGCCTGTCAGTTTTTCAGGTGGACCTGATCGAATCCTCCATTCACCCCTATGTAAAAGGGGCCTAAGCAATGGCGGAAGTAACAGAGTCGCAGCAGTCGCACTTGCGACCGGGCCCTGGCATTCCGGCACAGTCAGGGGGCCCCAGCAGGGTTGCCAATCGCAGGTCTCTGAGTGGAGAGTGTATCTCTCATACAGCTCAGAGCTGTCATTGACAGTTCTCTCTTTCTCCTCTCTCACACAGGATGAAAAAGGAGACATCTGATCTGCTCTGTCTCCAACCTCCCCTCCTCTCCTGTGTGTGCTCTGCGGGAGGTGTGAGCTTGGTAGCTTCACACTTGACTTCCCGCAGAGCACACACAGGAGAGGAGGGGGAGGGGGGGTTGGAGACAGAGCAGATTGGCTGTCTCCTTTCTCATCCTGTGTGAGAGAGGAGAAAAAGAGAACTGTCAATGAGGGCTCTGAGCTGTATGAGAGAAACTCTCAGCTCAGAGACCTGCTGGGGAGGAAGGCAGCATTGATTGATGAGCACTGATAGGAGACACTAATGAGCTCTGATAGGTGGGATTGATAAACACTGATAGGCTGCACTGATGAGCATTGAGCACTGATAGGTGGGATTGATAAACACTGATAGGCTGCATTGAGCACTGATAGGCAGCACTAATAGACAATGATACACAGAATTGACGAGGACTAAAAGGCAACACTGATGGGAACTGATGGGCATTGAGCACTAGTAGGCAGCACTAATAGACACTGATAGATGACACTGATGGGCACTGATAGTTGGCACTGATAGGTAGAATCGATGAGCACTGATAGATGGCACTGATGGGCACTGATAGGCAGCATTGATGAGCAATGATAGGTGGCACTAATAGGTGGTATTGATGAGCACTGATAGGTGGCACTGATTGTCACTGATAGGCAGCACTGATGGGCACTGATGGGAATTGAGCACTGATAGGCAGCATTAATAGACACTGATAGGTGGCACTGATGGGCACTGATAGGTGGCACTTATGGGCACTGATAGGCAGCATTGATGAGCACTGATAGGCGGCATTAATAGGTGCAACTGATGGGCACTGATAGGCTGCATTGATTGGCACTGATAGGTGGCACTTATGGGCACTGATAGGCAGCATTGATGAGCACTGATAGGTGGCACTAATGGGCATTGAGCACTGATAGGCAGCACTGATGGGCACTGATAGACGTTGATAGGTGGCATTGATGAGCACTAATAGGTGGCACTGGTGGAGGCTGATAGGTGGCATTGATGAGCACTGATAGGTGGCACTAATAGGCGGAATTGATGGGCACTGATAGGCGGCACTGAAATGCAGCATTGATAGGCGCCATTGATTAGCACTGATAGGTGCCACTGATAGGCAGCATTGATGGGCACTGATAGACACTGATAGGTGGCAATGATGAGAAGTGATAGGTGGCACTGATAGGCAGCATTGATGAGCACTGACAGGTGGCACTGATGGGCACTGATAGGCAGCATTGATGAGCACTGAGAGGTGGCACTGATAGGTGGCATTGATAGGCACTGATAGGTGGCACTGATGAGCACTGATAGGCAGCATTGATGAGCACTGATAGGTGGTACTGATGAGCATTGAGCACTGATAGGCAGCACTGATGGGCACTGATAGACGCTGATAGGTGGCATTGATGAGCACTAATAGGTGGCACTGATGGAGGCTGATAGGTGGCATTGATGAGCACTGATAGGTGGCACTGATAGGCGGAATTGATGGGCACTGATAGGCGGCACTGACATGCAGCATTGATAGGCAGCATTGACTAGCACTGATAGGAGCCACTGATAGGCAGCATTGATGGGCACTGATAGGTGGCAATGATGAGCACTGATAGGTGGCACTGATGGGCACTGATAGGCAGCATTGATGAGCACTGATAGGTGGCACTGATGGGCACTGATAGGCAGCATTGATGAGCACTGATAGGTCGCACTGATGGGCATTGAGCACTGATAGGCAGCACTGATAGACATTGATACACAGCATTGACGAGCACTGATAGGCAGCACTGATGGGCATTGAGCACTGGTAGGCAGCACTAATAGACACTGATATATGACACTGATGGGCACTGATAGGTGGCACTGATGGGCACTGATAGGCAGCATTGGTGAGCACTGATAGGTGGCACTGATGGGCACTAATAGGCAGCATTGATGAGCACTGATAGGGGGCATTGATAGGTGACACTGATGGGCACTGATAGGCGGCATTGATGAGCACTGATAGGTGGCACTGACCGGTGGCACTGATGGGTATGATAGGCAGCATTGATGAGCACTGATAGGTGGCACTGATGGGCACTGATAGGCGCCATTGATGAGCACTGATAGGTGGCACTGATGGGCACTGATAGGCAGCATTGATGAGCACTGATGAGCATTGAGCACTGATAGGCAGCACTGATGGGTACTGATAGGTGGCACTGATGGACATTGATAGGCGGCATTGATGAGAACTGATATGTGGCACTGATAGGTGGAATTGATGGGCACTGATAGGCAGCACTGAAATGCAGTACTGATAGACGGCATTGATGAGCACTGATAGGCGCTGATAGGTGGCAATGGTGAGCACTGATAGGTGGCACTGTTGGACACTGATAGGCGGCATTAATGAACACTGATAGGTGGCACTGATGGGCACCGATAGGCAGCATTGATGAGCACTGATAGGTCACATTGATGGGCATTTAGCACTGATAGGCAGCACTGATGGGCACTGATAGACGCTGATAGGTGGCATTGATAAGCACTGATAGGTGGCACTGCTGATAACCAGCAAGTCTGTTTACATGTCATCAGCTGATGCCATGGTAAAGGGCTGCTGTGATTGCGCTGGATGCACGTCCCAGGGGGCACGTGGGAAGCAGGGTTCTGGGAGGATGTCCATTCTTCCCAAAATTGGAAGCCCGGGGCTCAGGTGGAAGGGTAGATCAGGGGGGCCCATCATGGTTTCTTGCACCGGGGCCCTGAAGGTTTTAGTTATGCCTCTGGGCCTAAGGGAATTGGTATTTGTAACAATGCACGTGGGAAGATATTTTAAAGTGGCAGAAATGGAAAGAAAGCCTAAAAAAGAAAACCAATGCACCCATCACATCTAAGAATTGGTAAGCTGCAACATAATAAATGTTTGCTTTTGGGTTTAATACCGCTTTAAGAATACTGCCCTCCTAAATCTTAGTTACACCATTAATGTATTTAAAGGTTTCAGCCACGTCTCCACTTTACCTTTTTTCCTCAGGACTGTACATATTATCTTTCTTCAGTCTCCTCAGACCTTTCACCATTTTGCTTGGCTGTCTCTGGACTCCATCTTATCCATCTTTTTGTAGGTGAGGTCTCTTTAAAGGGGCAGCCCCAAAACGTGTAGCCACGCCCACTTCCAGAATTCCACTTGTGCTGTCCCTTGCTGCATTCTGCTGGGTTGTATGTATTTTTGTACTCCAGAGCAGTGCTCTATGCCTGTTGTATCCATCCGCTGTGCTGGACCTTGGTGCAATGAGCAAACATCTGTTTTTTGACATGCGCTGTTCCTCCTCATGTTTGTGTAAATGGCCATTTTCTAGCACTGTTTATAATTAACCACTTTCAATACCACACTTAGCTGCACCCTGTTTGTTGTGTTGGATTTTTTATTACAGTTGAAGATCCCCAAGCCATCTGAGGTTGTTGCAGCTCTGCAATGAAAAAGTGTTTCATCTTTACCATTATCCTATGGACTTGAGCTTGATTGTCTTACATACTTACATAGTTACATAGTAGGTGAGGTCGAAAAAAAGACACAAGTCCATCAAGTCCAACCTATGTGTGTGTGATTATATATCAGTATTACATTGTATATCCCTGTATGTTGTGGTCGTTCAGGTGCTTATCTAATAGTTTCTTGAAACTATTGATGCTCCCCGCTGAGAGCACCGCCTGTGGAAGGGAATTCCACATCCTTGCTGCTCTTACAGTAAAGAACCCTCTACATAGTTTAAGGTTAAACCTCTTTTCTTCTAATTTTAATAAGTGGCCACGAGTCTTGTTAAACACCCTTCCGCAAAAAAGTTTTATCCCTATTGTGGGGTCACCAGTACGGTATTTGTAAATCGAAATCATATCCCCTCTCAAACGTCTCTTCTCCAGAGAGAATAAGTTCAGTGCTCGCAACCTTTCCTCATAACTAATATCCTCCAGACCCTTTATTAGCTTTGTTGCTCTTCTTTGTACTCACTCCATTTCCAGTACATCCTTGCTGAAGACTGGAGCCCAGAACTGGACAGCATATTCCACGTGAGGCCGGACCAGAGTCTTGTAGAGCAGGAGATATATCTCTCTTACACAGTATATCCCTGTGTCCCAGCCCAGTGTTTTATATTGGCTTTGGGGTAGCCACTCTCTGTTTGTCGCACAGTCAAAAATGTAATCACGTTAGTATGATTGGATCCAGCAAGTTTTGTGTTTTTGAATGATCACTGATCCTTCTCTTTTTTTTATGAATAATTCTATTCACTTCACTACTAAAGATGTTAAACTCACTGGTATGTAGTTGCCAGCTTCTTCCTTACTACACTACACTTGTGGATAGGTACAATATTAGCTGTATACCAGTCACTGGGAATGTCTACAGTTAAATAGACTGATTGCAAAGTTCAGTTAAAGGTCCTACAACTCTCCTGTGATGCAGAGAAGGCCTTCGATAGGGTCAGCTGGTCTTTCCTCCAAGCCACTCTTTCCCAATTAGGTCTAGGTCCGAGAATGCTGATGCACATTATGTCCCTCTACTCCACGCCCTCTGCCACGGTTCTGGTAAACGGCATTCAATCAGAAAAATTTACGATCACTAATGGCACCAGACAGGGTTGTCCTCTCTCCCCTCTCCTGTTCGCCCTGGTAATTGAACACCTGGCCCAAGCCATCAGATCAAACCCTAACATACAGGGCATACAGACCCCCTCATCTCAATGTAAACTCTCCTTATACGCAGACAATCTACTCCTTTACGTTACCCAACCTCACATTAGCATACCCTCTATACTGGCAGAGATAGACAGATTCGGTTGTTTTAGTAATTACAAATTAAACATCTCTAAAACGGAGGCCCTAAACCTTTCTCTATCACATGCTAAACTCTCCTCCCTCCAATCCAACTTTTCATTTCAATGGCATCCGAACTCTATCTGTTATCTAGGCACGGCCATACCAAAACAAACCTCAGACATATATCCCCTGAATTTTAGCCCCCTACTCCAAAAACTCAGACACCTCACGGAGGAACGGATGGACTTGCCATTGTCCTGGGTAGGACGTATTAACACATTAAAAATGGACATACTCCCCAAGCTACTATACTTATTTCAGGCCCTACCTATCGCCCTTCCTTCTGCGTTTTTCTGCACCCTTCGATCTATGGCGACCTGATTTGTGTGGAGGGGTAGCCACCCGAGGCTGAAACATAAACTTTTATGCTCTTCTATTACAAAAGGCGGGCTAGGCCTACCTGACTTTGAGCTATATCACACTTCGGCAGTTATCTCCCGTATCCTCGAGTGGTTTCCTCGCCCTATGACCAAAGCCGCCACGTTCGTGGAACAAGATCTATCTACATATGATCTGCAAGCGCTTCTTTGGGGCTACGATCAGTCTTACAAATCACTTTAAACACTGTCCCCCCTTACTAGAGACGCCCTGGCAATTTGGTACCGTAGGAGAGATAATTACTCATTATCATCTGAACCAAGCCCCCTCACCCCTCTGTTTGATAATCCAAATTTTCTGGAAGGCAACTCAACCCACTCTATAGACAACTATAACAGAGACTTCTGGCCCACGGCACGACAATTTGTTGACAACACCCTAGGCACATTCATATCTACCCATACAGACGTTACTTCCAAGGTGACATGGCTCACTCGTGGACACCTGAACTCTTATTGCAAGAAACTCCACGACTCCACACAGATTCACAAGCCCCTGACCGGGTTCGAACAACTATGCATACTCTCTGACATTCCACGACACACCTTATCATTGATATATAAACTAATCCTAGACCACACTCACGGAGCCCTACCTAACTATGCTACAAAATGGTCAGCGGAGATTGGGAAAGAGATAACTGAGGCAGAGTGGAGTAAAGCTTTTCTTTTCACGCATAAGGCATCCATTTCGAGCTATATGCAGGAAAAAAACTATAAACTATTATCAAGGTGGTATCGGGTTCCAACAATTCTCAGGGTCATGTTCCCGTCTAACCCAGACACGTGCTGGAGATGCAACTCAATGAAAGGTACATAAATCCATATCTGGTGGGAATGTGACGCGCTTTTCCCATTTTGGACACAAATCTTCCAGATCTACACAGAAATTTACGACAAGCCACTAGCGCCATCACCCTCCATTGCCCTCCTCTCCACACTACCCGGGGCTATCAAGTCACAAAAAAAATAATCTACTGAAATTCTTTATCAGTGCTGGAAAGCAACTAATACTCAGGCACTGGAAAACCACTACGCCCCCCTCTCTAATAGAATGGGTAAGTGAGTTAAATAATATTATGCTCATGGAAGAAATGCAGGCCAAAGCCTTGGACAAACAAGCTAAGTTTTCTTTTGTCTGGAGTATTTGGAGGAATTACTCTACTTCAGACAAACTCAAACAGAGACTCTTGGGGAAGAATTCCATCTAAGAGCTAATAAATGTCCTACCCGAAGGACCATACTCTGGGTCTATGGTCATATCTATAGACTGAGGTTCGCTCTCTCTCCTCCCCCTCCCCTTCCCCCTCCCTTCTATTCCTCTACAACCGATCCTACACTCATTCTCCCCTCTGCTATTCTGTTATTTCTAACTTCTTCTTCTTTGTCTCCTATGATCTCCCTTAGATGCAATGCAACTCATAAGACTTCCCTTCCCTCAATATGTTTTTCTCCACTCTCTACTTTTTAGGAGATCGGGAATCTTTCTGACAATTTTTTTTCTAGTTTAATTATCCAGACTCCCTGAAGCCTCTGGGCGCAGCAGGTTCCCAATGGGGCACCCAGGACCATGGAAAATAATTCTTACATGTCAAACAGACACACGTTTACGAGTTCAACGTAAAGCTTTATTTAAAGTGACCTTTGCACATTTACTCGTTTGCACTATTTGATTATTTGTATAAATCGTTTTTGTATACCAGGAGACCTGATGTCAGGCAACTGGCATTGTCTATACTTTTTCTTTTTTTTGTTTAAATATTTGTTGAAAACAAGCAATAAAAACTTATTGAACCATAAAGGTCCTACAACTATACCCAGAAATTCTCTTAGAACGCTGCGATGAATACCACCAGGACCCATTGTTTTATTAAGGTGGTATTAAACCCAAAAGCAAATATTTATTATATTGCAGCTTACCAATTTGTAAATGTGTTGGCTGCAATAGTTTTCTGATGATCTAGGTATATCTAGCCAGTAAAACTGTTGTTTTTTTAACAGAAAAAGTTGTCCTGCAGATGTATCATTTAGGGTGTTGAGACAAAGTATTTAATAGACAGGAGTGCTTTCAATTGTCAGCTTTTTTTTTTTTATTTTGGTTTATTTTAAGAGTGAAAAAAACTGTTGCTGTAACTGCTATTAAAGTATGAACTTGAGTTTGGCTTGAATTTGTTAGTGTTTTTAAATCTGCTAGTACAGCGAACACTCCCCTCTCCCTAGAATAACAATGCTGCTGTCCAAAGGGGTCGCTGTGCTCCTTCATCCAGAGTGGAAGCACTCCAATACAAAAAGTGTGTTACTGACCAGATCACAAGGCGAAAAATAGAGGGTAAAAAGACTAAAATAAGATTTAATGATTGGTAAGCTGCAATATATTACATTTATGGTTTTGGGTTTAATACTGCTTTAAGGGCCAGTTTACACCACAATTTATGTGTTCCAGATGCATTTCTACAGGCACGTTTTTGATTTCTGGTGCATTTGTGATGCTTTTTGGTGCATTTCCCCCTCTTTTTTTCATCTCAATTGAGGACATGTGCTTCCAGTGCATTTTTGATACCTTTTTCTGCTTTAAAGATGCTTTCCTTATAGGAAAATCCAACATATTCTACTTTTGTTGATCACCCTAGATCGCACTGCACTGTTGGGAACTAGGGTCATTGGAATCTATGTTAAACACTGTCTATGCGTTTTGATGCAGAATAAAAACATACTGGACTGCATCTGGTGTTAACCAACCCAATGCTTTAAGAGAGTAAATTCATCTGCTACCTCTGTCTCTAGAAACCCTGAAAATTAACCTTTATTTCTACAACCATTATGATCTATAAACTTGCAGTTGTTAGTGTCATTTACTTCTGAGAAGAATAAACAGAAGTAATTGTTTAAATGTTGTGTCCCATCCAGGTCTCCCTCTAAAAAAGTCAGTGGCGGCCTGTCTACAGGGGGCGCCGCCCCCCTAATCCATACGCCCGACCCCTAATCTACATGCAGGGCGCCGGACGCATGGGTTCCAATGTTTTTTTTTAAGCACATGATTAGAACCTGAGGCTCTAATTGGTTTTTAAAAAGGGTGGGCTTGTGGCGCAGAGCACTGCACCCAGAGCCCACCCACTAGTGTGATAGAAACATGGTATATAATTAATTGTAGAAGATAAATAAAATAAAGGAAGAAGTGAACTAGAATTTAATGAGAAGCATAACCAGGGGTGGGGTAAAAGAAAACCCCATACCCTTTTTTCTTTGTTCCCCCCTTGCTTTGAATCAATTAGGGATTGAAATACTTGACCTCACTAGGTCATATTTTCATTAAAGTCCATGGCCATGTCTTCGTTAAAGTCCCAACCTATATTTATCACTTACTATATGAACCAAGGATGGAAGCGTGTGGTCATGCTCCATTGTCAAACTCTAGCACCACTCTGCAGTCATTGACCTTGGTTGAGTCTCCCCTGTTTTACTAATTTTATTTGTTTTATTTTTTTCTTCTTAGCATCATATTACTTACCAATATTATTGTCATTTATTTCCAGATTTCGTTTACTATTCCCATCATGCTGACATGTTACATTGTTGGTGGTTTGCGGGGCTGGCTGCCGTGCCGTTTGTATGTTTGTCTCCACTTCTGGGAGCTGTGACGCACACTGCGGGTCTCCTCCCCTCCATTGTGTCCATTGACACCTGGGGGGGCGGGAACATCGCACTGCGCGTCGACGTCACGGCACCCACGCTGGACGAGCGGCGTCTCATGCCGTCGCTGCGTCCATGCGGTCTGGTTATCGATCTGCGGGCATTACGGGAGACTTGGAGCGGCTGAGCCGGAGCCACATGTTATCCGGCTAACGGCGCTCCTCCTCCCCCTTAGCCACACAGCGTGATGTTGGTGAGCCGCCCTGTTGACGGCGCATATAGGGGTGTCTCCTCCGGAGGTTTTGGTACTCAAGGCTCTCTTCACGCTGCACCACAGAGGTTCTGGCCACTCTCTTCACATCCTCTCATCGCCCTTTTACTATTTTCCACAAGTATCCATGCACTTCACCTCTCTGCCCCTATGGGTTCTTATCCCTCACTCCCTCTAGCTGTCTCTTGTGGGCTACACTTTGTCTCACCATTTTTTGTCTCTAGCCACTCACAGGCTTGCCACATCCTTGCTTGGATACCTCCCACCCCTGCACTCTTCTTTTTTTCACATTCACGGGTTGATTCACTTTTTTACCTCATGCACAGTTTCTTGCAATTATTGGTTTCATTGTTCACCTTTTTCACACAGGAATGCCTTGTGTTTTCCCATGCCTGCCTTGGTTGTGGCCCGTGTGTGTCGTCCCCTCGGGGTTGCCTGCCACAGGGTATTTGCGGACGGCTTGTGGGGCCGACCTACCATCCCACCAACATGCATATTTGAGTAAGTAAGCATACACTTGGTATGGGGTTTTCTTTTACCCCACCCCTGGTTATGCTTCTCATTAAATTCTAGTTTACTTCTTCCTTTATTTTATTTATCTTCTACAATTAATTATATACCATGTTTCTATCATAGAACTATCACGCGCTTTGCTCCTGATGAGTGGTATAAAGACCACGAAACGCGTAGAGCCACCAAATGCCATGTTCCTATCAACATACCAGTTATTCCAGTTATTATTTACCACCCCCACAGGTGTAAGAGACCTTTGGTCTTGCAGAGATCAATTCGCTTACATTCTTTATCCAATCATGCCTTGATGAACTCTGGACTTTTATTATTCTTTACCTTGTGATACTAATGTTATTATCATGTTTAAACATTGCTACATTTGGCAATTAATGTTGTCCTGCCATTACTTTGTTTACTATGTTACCAATATTTTATGTGTTGTTTGTACTATTGTAATCAATAAAGGTCCCTGTCTATTCACCAATTTATTCATTTGCCACCACGTGCTTTATATAAAATCCCATATAACCCCCCTTTTTTCTTTGTTTCCCCCTTGCTTTGAATTAACTGTACTTCTGTTATAGAGTTGCCTGGGATTGTGAGTAGAGGAAATACAATGTAAATCCTGGAGCAATGTCATAGACGTTAAGGGTATGAGATAGTTGCATAAGGGAGGGGGGGGGGGGGGGAAGACAAAAGACATACTGGTCAAAAAGAAATTTATTAAAGCTGTATTCGTTAATTCTCATCTGTACATGTAAACGTGAACTTGGAAACAAGGGAAAAAAGGACTAAATGACTGTACACATAACTGATTGTACGGAATGTGATAACCTACATATATGGTGATATTGTATGTTTCTTGAGCAATAAAAACTTTGTTGATTAAAAAAAAACTGTACTTCTGTCTTGGTCTGATTTCATAGTTTCTGACAGTAGGCGAAGGCCATGAATTCAGAATATACAGTCAATCCACTTGTTAGTAATATTTTTTCCAGATTGGATGAGCAAGATCACCACATGGATCAGTTTGCCATGGTGTTACAAACGCTCCTGAGTCGCATGGCTCACCTGGAATCTCACACTCTGGCACTTCCGGTACAGTTGCAGGCCATCCCTGCTACTGCGCCAGTGTCTGTGCATCCACCCGCCTTGAGTATTACCTCTATAAGAGGTATGTCTGGTTCTGCTCCGCTTCCCCAGCGATTTGGGGGCAACCCAGTTCAATGCAGAGGGTTTCTCAAGCAGTTTTCCCACGGACCTAAGCAAAGTAGGTTTTGTGATATCTTTGCTTTCTGAGAGAGCCTTGGCCTGGGCAAACCCTCTATGGGAGACGCAAAAACCTGTTGTCAGAGTTACCCTGAGTTTGTAGCCTCCTTTAAAAGGGTATTTGACGTTCCCGAACGCTCCACTTCTGCTGCCAAGTGCCTCATGTCCATTAAACAGTAAGAGAACTGTTGCCGACTACGCCATTGAATTCTGTACTTTGGCAGCAAAGGTTACTTGGAACAATGAGGCCCTCGTGGCTGCTCGTGGTCTCTCGGATTCCATCAAGGATGAGATAGCAGCCCGAGATATACCCACTGAGCTGGAGAAGTTGATCATGTTTGCCATCCTCACTGACTCCAGACTCAGAGAAATACTCTCTTTTAAGGAGCATTCGCGGAAGCCTCGTGTACGTTTGCCTCCGAGCTTTGCAGTCCCACCCATGCCTCACTCACCTCCCATGCCTCCTGGTACCGAGTCGGACAGTGAAGATGAACCCATGCACTTGGGCTTCACACGTCTCTCTGCAGATGAGAGAACCTTTAAGAGGAGGGAGAGATTGTGCCTTTATTGTGGCCATGCAGGTCACTTTTTGAAGTCTTGTCCTACCCGTCCAGGGAAGGCCCAAGCCTTGAGGTCCTGTCACAGACAGACCTTAGGTGGCGTTGTTTCATCCCCAGTTATCCAGAAGGATAAGCCCCTGGTTTCTGTCTCCCTTTCTTGGGCTGAGTCGTCCATCGAATTACAGGCTCTAATCGACTCTGGGGCTGCAGGCCTGTTTATTAATGCTGCCTTTGTATTGAAGCACTCGATTCCGCTACAGCTGCGTGACACTCCACTTGCCATTGAGGCTCTTGACAGGAGACCCCTACAGCCTGCCCATGTGACTCATGAGACGTGGTCCATGGCCGTAGGGGCTCTTCACCATGAGATAATCCAATTTCAAGTTAATTCCTCACCTAAGTTTCTGTTGGTTATTGGTTACTGAGGCAAAACCCCTCTTTTGATTGGCTCCATGCTGAGGTTCTCTCCTGGTCGCCACTATGCAGTAAGACATGCTTCCAGAAGGTAGCCAAGGTCCTGTGCACCTCTTCATTCTCCTCCCTGCCGGAGAAGTACCGCAATTTTAGAAATGTCTTTGACAAAGGTCAAGCCAGTAGTTTGCCTCCACACCGGCCGTATAATTGCGCAATTGACCTTCAACCTGGTGCCATACCCCCTCGTGGCCAGGTTTACCCTTTGTCGGTCTTGGAGGATAAGGCCATGGAGGAGTATGATGCAGACGCACTTTCTCGAGGTTTCATCCTTGTCTCCTGCTGGTGCTGGTTTCTTCTTCGTGAAGAAGAAGAGTGGGGAACTGAGACCTTGTATTGATTATAGGGGTCTCAAGCATTTCTCGATTAAGAATGCCTATCCGATTCCATTGATTACAGAGTTATTTGACCGCCTCATGGGAGCAACGGTTTTCACAAAGCTTGATTTAAGAGGGGCATACATTCTTGTGAGGATTAAAGAGGGCGACGAGTGGAAAACTGCGTTTAATACCAGAACAGGCCATTATGAGTACCTCGTAATGCCTTTTGGCCTTTGTAACGACCCGGCAGTTTTCCAGAAATTCATTAACGATGTCCTCAGAGATATGTTGCAGTTATGTGTGGTGGTTTATCTCGATGATATCCTCATATTTTCCAAGTCCCTGGAGAGCCACCACACAGATGTCTGTCATGTACTTCAGAAACTAAGAGAGAACAATCTCTATTGTAAATTGGAGAAGTGCAAGTTCCATTGTGAACAGGTTAAATTCCTGGGTTTTGTCATTTCCACTGCTGGTTTTTCGATGGACCCAGAGAAACTTTCTGCAGTCCCACAGTGGCCCCGACCCGTGGGTTTACATCCTCTGCAGCGTTTCCTGGGCTTTGCCAACTATTATCATAAGTTTATTCGTAACTTCTCATCTCTGGTCAAGCCCCTGACTGATATCACCAGAAAGGACGGTAACCCACAGAGTTGGTCTCCGGAGGCCTTTGAGAGTCTCAAGGCTGCCTTTGTTTCTGCTCCTGTGGCATATCCTGATCCTCCATTACCTTTTATCCTTGAGATTGATGCTTCTGAGACTGGAGTTGGCACCCTTCTGTCTCAACGTCCTTCCTCTGAGAGCGCTTTGCATCCTTGTGGCTACTTTTCCAAGAATTTGTCACCTGCGGAGTGCAATTACAAGATTGGTGACAGAGAGCTGTTGGCGATCATTTTAGCCCTGAAAGAATGGTGACATTTCCTCGAAGGTACCACTGTGCCGGTTCTCATTCTTATTGACCATAAGAATCTCACGTTCTTGTCTGAGGCTAAACACCTCTCTCCTAGAAGGACGTGATGGGCTCTTTTCTTGTCAAGTTTCAATTACATTGTCTCATTCTTACCCGGTATTAAGAATGTAAGGGCTGACGCCTTGTCACGACAATTTTCCTCCACTTCCAAGTTGGAGTCGTTCCGGTTCCTGCGATTCCTCCTGATCGTATTCTGGCTATGGCTCGCACCAGTCTCACTTCTCCTTTGGGTGACAAAATTCTTGCTGCTCCGGCCCATGCTCTTCCTGAGAAACCTTGTGACCGCTGCTTTGTCCCAGAGAGTCTCCGTACTGCCGTGCTCCAGACTTACCATTCTCCCAAGACTGCTGACCACCCTCGGAAGAATTAACTCTTTTAGGCAATTGCCCAACAATTCTGGTGGCCTAGTCTACATGCTGCCTGTTCCATGTGTGCTCAGAGTAAGACTCCACGACATTTTCCAGTGCGCCTCCTACAACCCATACCCAATGAAGAGAGGCCTGGACCCACCTGTCTATGGATTTCATTGTGGAGTTACCCAACTCCCAGGGCAACACAGTTATCCTTATGGTGGTTGACCGGTTCTCAAAAATGTCTCCTTGTATTCCACTTAAGAAGTTGCCTACTTCTAAGAAACTGGTTTCCATTTTTGCTCAGGAGATCTTTTGCTTACATGGGCTACCCAAGGTGATTGTCTCAGACAGGGGTAGTCAGTTTGTGTCCCGGTTCTGGTGAGCCTTTTGTGCACAGTTGGGAATTCAGCTTGCTTTTTCCTCTGCGTGATGGGGCCGCAGAATGAACCAAACAGTCCTTGGAGCAATTCCTACGTTACTATATTTCATAATAACTGGTCAGACCTATTACCGTGGGCAGAGTTTACTCACAATAGTGCCTTGAATTCTGATTCCTGATTGTGCCTGCCTGGTGAACTATGGTTTCCAACCTTCCATGTTGCCTGACTCATTTGTTCTGTAGAGTATTCCTGCGTTAGAGGAGCATCTCCGTGGTCTTGGTTCCACTTGGGCACAAGTCCAGGAGGCTTTGCGACTTGCTAATGATAGGTACAGACTCCATGCTGACCGCAGACGCCTGCTCGCGCCCAGAGGCGGCTCTCTAATTAGGCAAATTAGGCGGTCGCCTAAGGCCTCGCACTCACAGGGGCCTCGCGGCCGCCTAATTTGCCTGTGATCAATCACTGATGTCACCGCCTCATCGCGGAGCATCCCAGTCCGGTGGCAGCAGGTGTGGGGAGCGGGACAGTAGAGGCCTCTAGGTGGCGGCAACGGCTATGTGATAGCACCCGGCTCCAAATGTCATCTCTACAAGGCTTGCGGGCAGCATGTCCATGTGGGACCTGCAGCTGAGCAGCTCCTTCAGCCTGCGCTGCTCACCCGACCTCTCCGCACCTTCCTCCTATTCAGTTCAGCAGTCGGGGCCGGGGAGGGGTCGCTGAAACTATCCAGCTGAGCTGCCCCATGATTGTGAAGAGGAAGGATATCCGCCTTTAATGTCCTTGTGCTGCCTGGCCGACTGGAGAGAACGTGAGTGCCCGTGCAGCCTCTCTGTGTGCCTGAATAGGAGGAGCAGTGGGGAGACTGCCCATAGTGGAATAGATTTTTCCATATTCCTCCTGCAGCCGCTGAATGTCTGCAGGATCGAGAGGAGGAGAAGTGATCATTCAGCGGCTGCATGGAGGAATATGGAAAACTCAATTCCACTATATGCAGTCTCCCCACCGCTCCTTCTAGCTAACTTCTTCTGCAGCCTGTGCTCTCAGGCCCCTCCTTGTGCTCGCTGGCTCCGTCCCTCCTGGTACCCAGCACCTCCTTGTGCTCCCTGGCTCCTCCCCCAGTGCTTTCCAGTAGCCCCTGCTCTCCATTCCAATTCTTTCTGTCCCCCCTGTTCTCAAACTGCCCCCAGTGCTCTCCAGCCCCCACCCCTCCTGTGCTCTCCCCCCCAGCAATCTCCAGCTCCTCCCTGCACCTTGCCCCCCGTGCTCTCACAGACTGAGACATGGGGCACAGGAGGGGCTGCAGACAGGGACAGGGCTAGGGATCTCTCTCACCTCCCTTTCCCTCACCCCTCTCTCTCTCTCTCTCTCTCTCCCCTTTCTCTCTCTTACCCCCTGTCACTCCTCGCCCCCCTTCCTCTCTCCACCTCCCCCCTCTCTCTCTCTCTCTCCCTCCCTCCCCCTCTCTTCTTCCTTCCTCTCTCCACCTCCCCCCTCTCTCCCCCCCTCCCCCTCACTCCCTCTCTTCCCCCTTCCTCTCTCCACCGCCCCTCTCTCCCTCTCTTCCCCATCCCCCCTCTCTCCTTCTCTATTCTTCCCTCCTCTTTCTCCCCTCCTTCTGTCACCCTCCTTTCTCTCACCCCCTGTCTCTCTCTCTCACCACCCCTCTCTCCCTCAACCCTTCTCTCTCTCCCACCTCCCTCTCTCTCACTCACCTCCCCCTCTGTCACCCTCCTCTCTGTCACCCCCTTCTCTTTCTCTCGCACCACACTCCTCCACTTACCCCTTCCCACCACTCCCTCCCTCTCCTCTCCACCACTCCCTCCCTTTCTCTCTCTTCCCCTCACTCTCCTCACCTCACCCCTCTCTCTCCCCCCACCTCTCCTCCCTTCCTCCTCCTCTCTCCCTCTCTCCCCACCTCTCTCTCTCTCCCCCCTCACTCTCCCCCCCCTCTAGCTCACCATCTCTATCCCACATTTGCGCACCCTCTCTCTCTCCCCCTCTCGCCCACCCCCCCCTCTCTCCCTCCACCTCTCCCCGTTTGGCTCACCTTCTCTCTCCCCCCTCACAATCTCTTGCTCCCTCTCACTCCCCCTTTCTCTCTCCCTCCCCTCTCTCTCTTTCCCCCTCTCTCTCCCCATATTTCTCTCCCTCCCTCCTCTCTCCCCCCTCCTCTCTCTCCCTCCCCATCTCTCTCTCCCTCTTCCGCTCTCTATCTCTCCCCCTCCCACCACCCCCGCTCTCTATGCCTCCCCCCTATCTCTCTACCCCCTCTCTCCCCCTGCTCTGTGCTGGGATCCCCCACTCTACTTCCTCTGTGAATGTGGAATGACTCAGTGACATCCCCTCCCCATTCTCCCAAGACACGGGAAATTCTTAGAGGGGTTGCCATCTTGCTGGGTCCCAGATGTTTTATTGGCTGCATATGTCTGGTGGGTGAGGAGGGTGCCCTGGAAGTGGTGCTGATGAACTGTGTGCTAGATCCGTGCATCTTGAATTTGTTTTCCCCCCATTATGAGTGTGATTGGGGCCTCATGTATAAGTTTTCGCCTAAGGCCTCACAAAGCCTAGAGCCGCCTCTGCTCGCGCCTTCCTACCAGGTTGGGGACAGGGTCTGGCTGTCATACATGCATGTACAGTTGGACAGTTTCCAGAAACAGACCATTACTCCCAGTCCCTTATTATAGAAAAATTGTAAGGAGAGAGACATGGCTCTCTCAAAGTGATAATGGGATTTTGAGGGGAGATAATGTATCTATTTGTAGGTGAGCAATACCGACAAGGATTAATATAAAAAATATACATTTTATTAAGAAAAACCGATAAAAGACAATCCAGTCAGGATACAATCAAAATACATATTATGACCTTGAGTTACAGCTTGATGTATGAAATCGATTAGCGTAGATATGCAGGAGCAGCCAACATGTTTCGCCTATCGCTTCATCAGGGCGCTACATGCATTGCTGATTTCATCTAAGTTACATGGAGTATGAAACATACCATTAGTATAGTGATACATAGCCTATCATTGGTTCAAAAACATTAACAGTATTATTCAGTTGAATGCATTTGTATAAAAATTATATATATTTCAGATACTCACCGAGGTCTATTAAAAGAAAGTGAACCACTAAATTGCACCACTGCAGAGCCATTTACCCAAGTACATTGTTGACTACCGTAGGTTCCATGAGGGCATACAGTACCTTGTGCATTGGAAGGGGTACTGTCCGAAGGAACGCTCTTGGGTCTCATCCTCGGACATACATGCCCCTGTCCTCCTTCATGATTTCCATAGACGTTTTCCCCTCAAGCCTGGTGGTCCCCTGAGGGGGAGGGGTCGTTGAGCAGGGGTTACTGTCAGGGCTGGGCTCAGCCCTTCCTTCTCTGAGCTGGCCACTCAGCTGTTGGCTAATTGCCAGCTCCTATCTCTCCACATGTACTGAGCTGTTGATGATATCCTGCTCGTCAGTCCTGCCTACTTAAGCCATCCAGCCCAGAGGATCTCTGCCTTCGCCTTAGTCAACATCACAGAGATGCTCTCCTGCATTACTGTTTAAAGACTTGCTTGGCTGATATCCCTTCTGGCTCCAGATCCTGCTTGCTGTTTTACTAAGCTCATCTCCGGCTCCCTGACGTTTGGCTTGTCTGACTATCCGTTCTGGTTCCTGAACTCTGGCTATGTTTTGAGTACATTTGTTCTATTTATTTTTTTTATTAAACAAGTGTGATTAAACTGTACTTCTGTCTTGGTCTGATTTCATGGTTTCTTACAATTAGTGTCTGAATGTCTGCCAAAATATCGCAGTCCCGCTATAAGTCGCTGATCGCCGCCATTACTAATAAATATATAAAATATATAAAAATATCTCATAGTTTGTAGACACTATACATTTTGCACAAACCAATCAATATACACTTATTGGGAATTTTTTTATCAAAAATAAGTAGCCAAATACACATTGGCCTAAATTTATGAAGAAGTTCGATTTTTTTCAATTTTTTTATTGGATGTGTTAGGAAGTAAAGAAAAAAAAAGAAAAAATATATATATATATTTTTTTTTCACAATTGTTGGTCTGTTTTTGTTTATAATGCAAAAAATAAAAAATGACGAGGTGATCAAACACTACCAAAAGGAAGCTCTATGTGTGGGAAAAAAAGGACATAAATGTTATTTGGGTACAGCGCCGCATGACCACACAATTGTCAGTTAAAGTAACGCAGTGCCGTATCGCAAAAAATGGCCTAGTCATGAAGGGGGGTAAATCTTCCGGAGGTCAAGTGGTTTATTTCCACTAAAGTGTATATATTTATGTGAATGTAAATACTTACTTGATAGTGTTCATTTGTATTATAATGAGGAAATTTGCTTGTGTTTGTGAAAAAATTGGGTGAGGCATGCTTATGTTTAGTAGCTCTGTTTTGCCATAATTTATTTATTTATTTTTTTTTAAATAACAAACATGTTATACTTACCTCCTCTGTGCAGTTGGTTTTGCGCAGAGCAGCCTGGATCCTCCTCTTCACGGGTCCTTCTTCGCTGCTCCTAGCCCCTCCCTCCTTTGAGTGCCCCTCAGCCAGCAGCTTGCTACAGGGGGCACCCAAGCCGAGTCAGAGCTCCATACATCCATTCAGACATAGAGCCCCACCCTGGCCCCGCCCCATTCTCCCCTCATTGGCTGACTGACTTTGATTGACAGCCACGGGAGCCAATGGCGCCGCTGCTCTGTCTCAGCCAATCAGGAGGAGTGTCCTGGAAGGCTGAGGGGATCATGGACATTGCTGGAGAGAGAAGGGGCTTAGGTAGGTAATTGGGGGGGTGTTGGGGGGGGCTGCTACACACAGAAGGTATTTTATCTTAATGCATAGAATGCATTTAGATAAAAACCTTCTGCCTTTACAACTCCTTTAAAGTGATACTAAAGTCAAGATTTTTTTTATTTAAAAATAACAAACATACAAAGATCCTCTTCTACTCAGGTCCCTCGCCAGCGCTTCTGGCCCTTCCCTCCTGTTAAATGCCCCCACAGCAAGCAGCTTGCTATGGGGGCACCCGAGCCGAGCTGCTGCTCCATGTGTTCATTCAGACATGGAGTTGTGGCCCGGCCACGCTCCTCTCTCTCCTGATTGGCTCACTAACTTTGATTGACAGCAGCAAGGGCCAATGGTGCCCCACTGCTGTCTCAGCCAATGAGGAGAGGGAGTCCCAGATAGCCGAGCCTCTTGTGCAGCATCACTGGATTGAGATGGGGCTCAGATAAGTATTACAGGGAGTTGAGGGGGGCTGCTGTACACAGAAGGTTTTTTTAACTTAATGCGAAGATTAAAAAACCTTCTGCCTTTACAACCACTTTAACCACTTAATAAGCGGCCCATAGCCAAATGACAGCTACAGGGTGGTTTTTTAACTCTGGGAGGGCGTACAGTGACGTCCTCCCAGAATTCCACTCTCGTGTGCCCCCTGGGGCGCGCACCCGAGAACATCCGTGACCGCCGGGTCCATCACGGATCCCGGTAAATGGCCGCTGATTGCGGCCGTTTACCATGTGATCGCTCCGTCAAATGACGGAGCGATCACATGTAAACAAACCGGCATCATCTCATGACGCTGGTTCCTCCCTCCCCTCTGTGTACCGATCGGTGGGGGAGGGATCGGATGGCAGCAGCGCTGTGGGCTGCATGTGTAGTGCCCACAGCGCTGCTCAGTGACAATTGCCATCCATCAATCCATGCTCAGCCATCCCTCAATGCTCTGCAATACCCTGCACTACTCTGCAATGCCCTGCAATATTGTGCAATACTCTGCAATACCCCACAATACTGTGCAATACTCTGCAATACCCCACAATACTGAGCAATACTCTGCAATAATCCTGAAATACTGTGCAATACCCCTGCAATACTCTGCAATACCCTGCAATACTCTGCAATACCCCGCAATACTCTGCAATACCCCGCAATACTCTGCAATACCCCACAATACTCTGCAATACCCCGCAATACTGTGCAATACTCTGCAATACCCCAAAATACTCTGCAATACCCCGCAATACTCTGCAATACCCCACAATACTCTGCAATACCCCACAATACTGTGCAATACTCTGCAATACCCCACAATACTGAGCAATACTCTGCAATAATCCTGAAATCCTCTGCAATACCCCGAAATACTCTGCAATACCCCGCAATACTCTGCAATACCCAACAATACTGTGCAATACTCTGCACTACCCCACAATACTCTGCAATACCCCGCAATACTTTGCAATACTCTGCAATACCCCAAAATACTCTGCATTACCCCACAATACTCTGCAATACCCCACAATACTCTGCAATACCCCACAATACTGTGCAATACTCTGCAATACCCCACAATACTGTGCAATACTCTGCAATACCCCGAAATACTCTGCAATACCCCGAAATACTCTGCAATACCCTGCAATACTCTGCAATACCCCACAATACTCTGCAACACCCCGCAATACTCTGTAATACTCTGCAATACCCCGCAATACACATGTGGTATCGCCGTACTCAAGAGAAGTAGGAGAATCTATTTTGGGGTGTCATTTTTGCCATGTACATGCTATGTGTTAGGAATATTGTATAAATGGACAACTTTGTGTTAAAAAAAAAAAAGCTTTTTAACCACTTCCCGCCCGCCGTCATACGACGTTCTTGACTTTGTGTGGGAATATCTGAATGATGGGTGCAGCTACAGGCATCATTCAGATATCAGCTTTTTCAGCCAGCGATTCCCTACACCAGAGGAAGGATCATAGCGGCTGTTCCACTGCTTTATCGTTCTTACGGGAGGCGAGAGGGGACATCCCCTCCCCTGCCGCCCTCCGGTGCTTCTACCAGGATCGTTTTTTTATTTTATTTCAGGCTTCCCAGCCTAGAGGTGAGATGTGGAGTCTTATTGACCCCATATCTCACTGTAAAGAGGACCTGTCATGCCATATTCCTATTACAAGGGATGTTTACATTCCTTGTAATAGGAATAAAAGTGATTAAAAAAATGTTTTTTTTGGGAAAAACATCAAACTAAAATAAATAAAGTAAAATGAACAATAAAAAAAAAAAAATTTAAAGCGCCCCTGTCCCCGTGTGCTCACATGCAGAAGCGAACGCATACGTAAGTCCCACCCACATATGAAAATGGTGTTCAAACCACCCATGTGAGGTATCGCTGCGATCGGTAGAGCAAGAGCAATAATTTTGTCCCTAGACCTCCTCTGTAACTCAAAACATGTAACCAGTAAAACATTTTAAAGCGTCGCCTGTGGGGATTTTTAAGTAGCGAAGTTTGGCGCCATTCCACAAGCGTCTGCAATTTTGAAAGGTGACATGTTGGGTATCTATTTACTCGGTATAACTTCATCTTTCACAATATGCAAAAACATTGGGCTAACTTTACTGTTTTGTTTTTTTTTAAAGCACAAAGCTGTTTTTTTCCAAAAAAAAACGCGTTCGAAAAATTGCTGCGCAAATACCGTGCAAGATAAAAAGTTGCAATGACCGCCATTGTATTCTCTAGGGTCTTTGCTAAAAAAAACATATATAATGTTTTGCTATTCTATGTAATTTTCTAGCAAATAAATGATGATTTTTACATGTAGGAGAGAAATGTCAGAATTGGCCTGGGTGCTCCAGAACACCTGAAGGTGCTCCGTGCATGTTGGGCCTCTGTATGTGGCCACGCTGTGTAAAAGTCTCACACATGTGGTATTGCCGTACTCGGGAGTAATAGCAGAATGTGTTTTGGGGTGTAATTTGTGGTATGCATATGCTGTGTGTGAGAAATAACCTGCTAATATGACAATTTTGTGAAAAAAAAAAAAGAAAAAAAACCCTTGATTTTGCAAAGAATTGTGGGAAAAAAATGACAACTTCAAAAAACTCACTATGCATCTTTCTAAATACCTTGGAATGTCTTCCTTCCAAAAAAGGGGTGATTTGGGGGGTATTTGTACTTTTCTGGCATGTTAGGGTCTCAAGAAATTAGACAGGCCGTCAGTACTTCAGGTGTGACCAATTTTCAGATATTGGCACCATAGCTTGTGGACTCTATAACTTTCACAAAGACCAAGTAATATACACCGATTTGGGTTATTTTTACCAAAGATATGTAGCGGTATAAATTTTGGCCAAAATATATGAAGAAAAATTACTAATTTGCAAAATTTTATAACAGAAACGAAGAAAAATGCATTTTTTTTACAGATTTTTCAGTCTTTTTTCTTTTATAGCGCAAAAAATAAAGAACCCAGCGGTGATTAAATACCACCAAAAGAAAGCTCTGTTTGTGTGAAAAAAAGGACAGAAAATTCATATAGATACAGTGTTGCATGACTGAGTAATTGTCATTCAAAATGTGAGAGCACCAAAAGCTGAAAATTGGTCTGGTTATTAAGGGGGTTTAAGTGCCCAGTGGTCAAGTGGTTAAGCATTCAAATTATTTTAGTAAATTCAAAGGAAATCTATACTAAGAGCAATATAAAGCCTACTATTGCCGACCTCCCTTTAAAAATGCAATTTCTTTCTCTATCACACCTGGCACAAGCATGCAGCTAGAACGTACAAGGAAAGAGATACCTAATTTGCAAATATGTGTCAGGTCAGTAACCTAAAAAGTATAACCTTTGGATCAACGTTACCAGAAAAATAGTATTTTAAAGGAATATTTTACAATGGCAGTCCCTATATTTTTGTTGAAAAGTTGGTTTAGTGTTCTTTTATTCCAACATTCTGTGTGCCTCTGTGGCAAGGAAAGCTTTGCCTCATACCATACAAATGTGATTAATGGTGGGATTCCGACAAAAAGTAAGTAATATAAGTTAATGTGTGAGTATGCAGGTGTCAGAGAGCGCTAGCTTTAAATGCAATCCTCAAATTACACCAGGTGGTAAGGCAATTACTGAAAAGCATAAAAGAGTTTGTTACAGCAGCTCTTTATCCCTTATTTTTCCATTAGAAGATAAAGGTTGTTAGGTCATTCATTCCAAAACTTGGTTAATAAAGAGTGTGCTGAAATAGAAGTACTTTCAAATTTGTATTATCAATAAGACCTTATTAACAGAAATATAAAGGTGATAATAAGTGGGAGCATACATCTTTTTTAGTTCTGGCAACTTTTCTCATAAGACAAAAGATAACTTAGTGACTGTCAAAGGAAGATTTTGCAGCAGAAACTGATTTCATGAGACCCTGAACTATCACTGCTTTCCTGTCCTGGAGGCAACTTTAAGTCGCGTTGTAAGTTGCTAAAAGTCGCACTGAAGTCGCCTCCAAATAGCCTTGCAAAGTCGTGCTGTAAGTCGATTTGCCCCTGTGTGAACCGAGCCTCACCCTTTTTGCTCATAAGTGACAGGTGGCACTGTTAAAAACCATAGTCCACCGTTACCTGAGGAAGGGTCCTAAGCAGGCCTGAAATGTTGCATTATTTGACAGTGAATAAAAGTCCTTTGCTGGTAAACCTCTTCCTCTAACTGGATTCACTTGTTCTAAAAAAGATTACTACTTAAAGTGGAAGTTCAGTCAGAAAATTAACTCCTGCTAGATAACTTCAGGCGGGCCCCTTTTGCAGGTATGGCTGCATTTCATGTAAAACATTAAAAATAATTGCCTAAACTGTGTGAAATCCAACGATACATGGGGGGTATTTACTAAAGGAAAATCCACTTTGCACTGCAAGTGCACTTGTAAGTAAAGTCGCTGTAGATCCGAGGGGGACACGCAAGGAAAATAAAAAACAGCATTTTAGCTTCTGCATGATTGCATGATAAAATCAGCAGAGCTTCCACTCATTTCAGATCTACCCCTTAGATTTAGAGCGACTGCACTTCCAAGTGCACTTTCAGTGCAAAGTGGATTTGCCTTTCGTAAATAACCCCCATGGTCTCACCCTGATCTGCACATGCTCAGTTGCTCACCATTTTTAGGCACTGTGCTGAATTTATAGAGGCCGATCTGCTGACAGTCTAAATATTTACTTCTGTTCAGGAGCTCTGAGCTTCAACAAAATATCAGCCTCCAGAAAGAAACAGGAGCAATACTAGAGGCAATTTACAGCACACAATAATTTTGGTAGCATAATTATTAATGTGGAATGTACTGTATGTTTCTTGCTAAAGAACATTATTTATTTATCATTATAAAGAACAAGTTGCTTTGGGTAAAGTTTAATTAACATGCTTATTTTCCCATTGGCATTGGTATTTTACCTTGGTTGTCTCATCTACAGTATGTCATCTGTCTCCAATAAGGTAAACCCAAAGGCTGCAATATAAGCGTTTTGAACAGCATAACTTGTACCCTCCTACAGTTTCTGGTTAAGACCTTACCATCCTTATGCCCCGTACACACGGTCGCATTTTCCGACAGAAAATGTGTGATAGGACCTTGTTGTCGGAAATTCCGACCGTGTGTAGGCTCCATCACACATTTTCCATCGGATTTAAAGAGATGGAGAGAATAAAGAGATGAAAGCTATTGGCCACTGCCCCGTTTATAGTCCCGACGTACGCGTTTTACGTCACTACGTTCAGAACTATCGGATTATCCGACAACTTTGTGTGACCGTGTGTATGCAAGACAAGTTTGAGCCAACATCCGTCGGAAAAAATCCTAGGATTTTGTTGTCGGAATGTCCGAACAAAGTCCGACCGTGTGTACAGGGCATTAGACTTTTATAAGCAGACACTTCTTTGTGTATGACCTGACACAATTTATTCTTTTTTTGTTAGCAAGTTAGTCTAAATCTAGCAACATAATACACATCTATCACCTACTTATCTTGATTTAGAAACAATTTATGTCCATTAAATTCAAATCACAAAAATTAAACCCTTGAATCCTCAGAACCCACATTTGGTTCAGAGGGAGTCAAAAAACCTCTATAAAGCCTAATACAAATTGCTCTGACAGGAAAAAAACATCCTGATCCCCAACAGCAATCTACTACTCCCCAATTCAATCAACTACAATTTATTTCTTATAAAAACTGTATAGCCAGCTATATTTTGTGCATTTAAAGACATGCCCAGATCTTTTTTGAAGCAATCTACTGAGTTGGATAGAAATAGTTCCTGTGGAAAGCTAGTCTACAATTTCATAGCTTTTACTGTAAAGAATTCTTTCCTTAGGTGGAAGTTTACCATATTTTCCTTCAAATGTAAAGAATGCCCCTTTGTCTTTTGAAACAACCTTAAAATAAATTAGAATACCTTTGCACCAGGGGCATGAGCGGAGTCTAGCGGTGCGGACATGCACAGCTACAGCTCCGCACCTTAAGGGAGAAGAGCCGCTGACATACACAAACCCCCAGGTATTTGAGACACTCACCGAATCCAGCTTGATCCTGGGAACTCGGGGCTCCGTTTTGAGGCACAAATATGGTTCTGGGAGGCGGCCATTCAAAGTTAACGGCCCCCTCCTTATACACTGCCTCAACCTTCACAGCCTGACTCCCCAGCTGATTCAAATGGAGAACTAATTCCCTCACAAGATTCTACACAGAATTTCTCTGTAGCTCCAGCCATAATAAAAAAAATTTAAGCGTATGCTACATAAAGCATTAAAACAAACTTCTGAACAAATAACTAATAGCCTCACTAAAGAAACTGGTCAACCGTACAGCGGCATTAGAGCTTAAAATGGATGAAATAGAGAATACCACACAAGAACATATGGCTGATATGGAAAATCTCAAGGATGAAAACTTAATGCTCCAATCTAAATTGGAAGATTATGAGAACCAGGCCAGACGCTCCAATCTACGTATCAGGAGAATTCCTGAATCGGTCACTGACTTACAATCCACCATAACGGCTTTGTTTCAAGAACTTCAACCAGCTATTCCAATTGAACAATTGGAATTTGATAGAATACACCGAGCCCTTACAGCCAAAAAAAACAGATGGTCGGCCACGCAATATAATTGTGAAATTTTATTACATTATTATAAGAAAAACTTTTGACATCTGCCAGAGACAAAAAAGCTCTAAATATTCAAGGCTTTAATTACTAGCTATTCGCTGACCTATCCCAACTCACCATATCTAAAAGGAGAGCAATGAAACCCCTGCTTATGGAACTACAACGCCAAAACATTATTTATCAATGGGGTTTTCCATTCTCCATACGTTTTGCTCATAATGGCTCCAAATACACTTGTAAATCTACTGAAGAACTTCAAAAAACTCTTCTAAATCTACACTTAATAGATCTTATACCACATACTACTTCAACACGTAGAAGATCAACATCCTCTTCATCTACCTGTAACTCCTTTCAAACCACCCTGAAAAATGGAAACCATCAATCCCATAAGAGAGGTCGTTTTGCCTGCCCTCCTCAGGAACAGGAAGACTCTATGGACTGACAGAAAACTCCATTGGGGAACTTTTCGCTCTACACCTACCCTGATAACAGTCTTTGCCAAAGACTGATTGGCTACTCCTTAACCACATCAGCCCCAGAAGGATTTACCCCCTTCCTGACCAGAGCACTTTTTACAATTTGGCACTGCTTCACTTTACCTGCTAATTGCGCGGTCATGCAATGCTGTACCCAAATGAAATTTGCGTCCTTTTGTTCCCACAAATAGAGCTTTCTTTTGATGGTATTTGATCACCTCTGCAGTTTTATTTTTTGCGCTATAAACGGAAAAATACTGAAAATTTTGAAAAAAAAAAGATATTTTCTACTTTTTGTTATAAAAAAAATCCAATAAAGTCAATTTTAGTCATACATTTATGTCTTTGGAGTGTGGGAGGAAACTGGAGTGCCCGGAGGAAACCCACGCAGGCACAGGGAGAACATGCAAACTCCAGGTAAGTAGTGTCGTGGTTGGGATTCGAACCAGCGACCCTTCTTACTGCTAGGCGAAAGTGCTACCCACTACACCACTGTGGTGTGTGCGTGGGTGTTAACGCTACTGGCGCTAACCTGACGCTGCCTGGGGTGACGCAGACCCTCTCTGACCCTAAAACCTAACTTATATCACCGCCGGGCGATCAGGGGGCTAAACCTTTATTAGGTAATAAACGACGGGTGCCCTGACATTATAAAAAATAAACTAACCAGCGTCACCCGTAACAGTTATACGGTGATCACTGGTAAAAGGGTTAACTAGGGGGCAATCAAGGGGTTAAAACCTTTATTAGGTAGTATATGGGGGTCCCTGATGCTATAAAACGCTGACGGCGAACCTAAATCTCCCTAACTAGCATCACCAGTGACACTAATACAGCGATCAGAAAAATGATCGCTTAGTGACACTGGCAACCTGGGGTGATCAAGGGGTTAAAACTTTATTGGGGGGGTTAGGGGGGTATCCTGGACCTAAAGGGGGCTAACACTAACTGCCCTACCACTTCTAACTGTCACAAACTGACACCAATGCAGTAATCAGAAAAAAAAACCCCGAGGAGAGATGACATCACTTCCTTTGCCGCTGTTTACTATACAACAGCAGAGGAAGATTCTCATTCGTTGGGAGTGATCGCGAGGGGGTGGCCACGAATGAGTGGTCTCCCCCTCAGCCTGGATAACTCCCCTAATGAAGCCGACCGCCTCGGGCATCGGGAGGCAGATCACGTACCAGGTACGTGATTTTGCCTGCCTGTGCCATTCTGCCACAGTATATCTGCGTTAGGCAGTCGGCAAGTGGTTAATTGAAAACAGCCTATTACTATTATAAATTACTATGCTCTATATTCTTTCTTTATATTATACTCTGATTTATTACTAATAGTATCCCTCTATTCCATGTGATCCTTTAAGCCTCTCAATCAAATTATACGATCTATTTTCAAAACCTGACCATAATTTACTGCATATACAATGCATATGACCCAAACATAAAATACATAGGTCATACACTTATTCTTGCGATTCCATATTATCGGTGACCTAATCCTAATTCTAATTCCTTTAAATCTCACTGATGCACTTAGCTCTAAACTATCATTAAATATTCCAAGATAATCTAGGTCTCCTCAATGGTCATAGGTTAAATGTCCACTGTCAAATGTAATATTAATACTGGCTAAAGGGTTCATTTGGAATATTCTTTAGCATTTAGTTTGTTTATAAACCAGTTTAAGGAAGTCAGAATAGCATGTTACTTGGTAAGTCTCATCTTCTTAATCAGATATCATGGCACCATTAAACATTCTTTCCCTGAATGTTCAGGGAATTAACATACCCCAGAAACGAACCAAAGCCTTCCGAACATTTCATGCTCGGAAAGCACACATAGTATGCTTACAAGGAACGCATTTCACTAACAACTCTACCCCCAAATTTATGTGTCAAGACTATACTCACCGAGGCCAAGATGCCGAGAGCGGCTCGCCCTTACGACCACGCGCACCCGACCCCTGGAAGTGATACAGGGAGTTGGGGGCACGCGGAGGCACGATTTCCGATGCGAACATCCGGGGCTGAAGGGCAAAGTAGAGAGAGCATGCGTTCTTAAAAGCCCTGAATTTTTTACGGTCCCCTGAGAACCGTTCAGGTGTAGGGACCCTAGGTTCAGGAAGCGCCATGACAACTGTAGGGTTGGCGGTGGCCTGGGGAAGCGGACCTTCATTGCTGGGTGTGGGAGCTGCAGCGGCAGAAGGAAGTACACCGGTAATTTGTTGGAGGCGGTTGTCAATCTGAGTATACCCCTCCTGTAGTTTCTGAACTGAGTTGGCCAGAGTGGAAACCTGCTGACACAGGATCTCCAAAGGAGAGCGCGCTCTGTCGGCCTCGGACATCTGGCTGGTTTGTACTGTCAAGACTATACTCACCGAGGCCAAGATGCCGAGAGCGGCTCGCCCTTACGACCACGCGCACCCGACCCCTGGAAGTAATACAGGGAGTTGGGGGCACGCGGAGGCACGGGCTTCCGGTAGTAGCGGGATTCCCGAAGGGCCGGAGGGAGGTCCGGGTAGCCGTTGGGTACTGAGGAACTGCAAGACAAGAAGTTAGATCCGAACCGGGGTATCAGGCAGAGCAGAGTCTGTAATTCAGGCAGAGGTCAGAACCGGGGTATCAGGCAGGCAGAGTATCCAGTAATCAGGCAGAGGTCAGGGGTATCAGGCAGGCAGAGTATCCGTTAATCAGGCAGAGGTCAGGGGTATCAGGCAAGCAGAGAGTAGTCCGTTTAATCAGGCAGAGGTCAGAGGTATCAGGCAAGCAGAGAGTAGTCCGTTAATCAGGCAGAGGTCAGAGGTATCAGGCAAGCAGAGAGTAGTCCGTTAATCAGGCAGAGGTCCAGCAAAGGGTCACTAGGTATCACAGGAATAACAGCAGGTACAGGGAACAGGGCACAGCTGACGACAAACCAGTAACCCGACTGGGTGCTGGAGCCGTCAGATGTAGCCCTCCGACGAGCGCGTCAGCGTGACGCGCTGCCGGGCACCCGCACGGCCACGGCGTGCACACGGGGACCGCCGTGCACCCGAGCGCGCCGCACCATCGGGCCGCGAACGGGTGTACGGCGTAGCGCGAGTCCTCCGCGCATGCGCCCTGGAGCCCGGCGGACGGAGGCAGCCTGTGCTTCCTGACATTATGTCTCATTTCTATCGACAAACTTTTACAGCCTCAGCTACCACTAAACAACGGGGCACCCTCATAGATTTTCAACGCTAGACCTGGAAGGGCGTTACATAATCCTCAAAGGGCATATAATGGATACAGCGATTACTGTTATCTCATATTATGCGCCCAACAAACAACCAACTCCATTTTTATCACATCTACTACAAGTTGTGAATGACCATAAAATAGGAATAGTCATCATGTGTGGCAATTTCAAACAGGTCCTCCTCCCATTCTTGGACAAATCTCCATACACCCCATCCCCGGAATAAATTTAAATTGTCCTTTTCCCAGCTCTTGTCCAAACATAATTTAGTCGATTCTTGGAGGGAATACAATCCGACAAAACGAAGATACGCATATTATTCACACCCTCACCAAACATTTACTCAAATTGACCCCATATTTCTAACTATTGGTATGATACCAGAAATACTCACAGCTGACATAATCCCTATCCCATGGTCTGATCATAATGCGGTACTCACTTCTATTACTTCCACAATACCTAAAGCACATGATCCTACTTGGTATCTCCTGGATATTATGCTCAATCACCCAAACCACCGTCTAGTTATCAAACAAGCTCTAAAAGAATATCTATCACTTAATACCAGCCCAGATATGCCCTCATTAACACTTTGGGAAGCACATAAGCCTGTATTGCGTGGTATGTTTCAGGAACAATTTGCCTTATTCAAACATAAACACAAAATTCTTGCTCAAAAGCTAGAATCTGAATTCAATACTGCCTTTATATTCTTTCAAGATAACCCCTCATTAGTAACAAAATCTCACTTAGATAAAGCACATCTGGCGTACGATTTATTCCTAACAGAATCTGTCAATAAATCCTTTAAATGCTCTAGACATAATTATTTTATGAAATCTAATAAATCAGGCATTACCTAGCACGCACACTTAATGAATTAAATAAATCATTTAAACCAATCCGCTTGAAACTATCAAAAAATGTATACACGAGTAACCCTGTCAAAATTGTTCAGAAATTTCACTCCCACTTAGCCTCTTTATACTAATGACTTTGACTCAAACGCGGCAGACGCCTTTTTTTCTAGTATAAACCTGCCAGAGCTGTCTCTAAACCAAAAAATCTACTCCAAGAACCTATCATAGCAGAAGATGTAGCTAATGCCATTACCTCCCTGGCGGTATGATTATGTCAGATTTTTTCAAAGCAGTACAATTATTTTGCATAGAAATTTGGCATTTTATATTGTAGGCCTGTAATTATTAGCAATAACACACTTAAATCTGTCCACCAAAAGTCTAGTAGATATCCCGGAAACACAAAATCATAAATTATAATATAATAAATAAATATAAATAATTGTAAAAAATAATATAATAATAATAATAAAATAATTTCCCCACGATTCACTATTGCTCAATTCTGCAAGTGTTCTAATTTACTATCACTATTTTCTAGCTGGTCTAAAACCACTTTTGACGTAAAGAAACACTTTTTGGTTGCTATGGACAATCTCAAGTTTCCAGGCAGAAAGAACAGTATATATAATATAAAACTGTATGCAGGGCATTGGACAAAGCACTGGGGACAAAAGGGATGTGAAATAATTTCATACAGTAATGTAATCTGTAAGATTACAGTGTACTGTATGTATTATGATTTTTCACTTTTTTGAATTTGCCGCCAGGCTCCGCCCCCATGCATTGCGACGCTCGCAGGGAATGGAGCCCGGCACAGAGAGGCTTCAGGCGGAGGACAGAGCCCGCAGACACCGCAGGGGGACATTGCAGGATCCTGGGGACAAGGTAAGTATACTGCACCAGGATCCTGCAATGCAATCCCGAGTGTGGCTCGGGGTTACTGCTAATGGTGCTGAAATTTAACCCCGAGCCACACTCGGTAAAACCGCCAGGGAGGTTAAAGAACTAAAGATAAATAAAAGACCAGGCCCAGATGGTTATTCTGCCTTATATTACGGAACTTTTACAGAAACCCTCTCGCTCATTTTAGCCGAAGCTTTTGATGTAATACTAGATGGACAATCCTTTAGACAAGAATCACTAACGGCCATTGTCTGTATGATCCCCAAACCCCTTACTGATGACACTTCTTGTACAAACTATCGTCCAATCTCCCTTCTAAGCTTAAATATTAAAATCCTAGCAAAAATTTTAGCAAAAAGACTTAACAGAATCATAGGCAATCTAATTCACAGAGACCAAGTAGGCTTCATGCCGACTCGCCAAGCTGGCGACAATGCACGTTGGGCAGTTCTTCTAGCACATATAGCTTAAACTCTCTATATCCCTTCTTGTTTTCTCTCTCTTGATATAAAAAAGGCCTTTGATTCTGTATCTTGGCCATATTTACATTACACTTTACAGAAATGGGGTTTTGGCCCCAACTTCATGAAATGGATTGCAGCACTATACGATAATCCTAGAGCATACATAAAATATGCAGGTTGTAAATCTAACTCCTTCAATATAAAGAGGGGTACACGTCAGGGATGCCCACTATCCTCCCTGTTATTCACCCTTTTAGTGGAACCCCTAGCCCAACAAATCAGAATTGATCCAACGATCATCGGTATAGAGACAATATCGGTATATATCAATATAAGCTGTGTATGCTTGCAGGTGACATCTTGTTATTCCTGTCATCTCCACAAGTCTGAGGACCTGCCCATTCTTAACAGATTTGCGATGTTTTCTGGTCTCTCAATTAATCCTAAAAAATGCATAGCCCTCTATATATCCCTCTCCAGATTGGAACTGGACTCAGCAATAAATGCGCTTCCATTTATTTGGACTGAGAAGTCAATTCCTTATCTTGGAATTCATTTAACAGCCTCTTTTTCAGAACTTTTCTCAGCAAATTATCCCCCAATCTTGAAACAGATTACAAACCTCCTAAAGCAATGGTCTCATCTTCCATTATCATGGATTGGCAAGATTAATGCAATAAGAATGACAATCCTGCCAAAATTATTAAACTTATTTAGAGTCTTAAAATGATAAAAAAAGTACTAATGGAGTGGCATAATGCCTAATTGCAAAGAGTAAATAATAAATATTGGATCATGCATTGCTAAAATATTTGCTGTGTTCGTTTGCAAATTACGGATAAGAGCTACATGTGAATAAAGTAAATACACAACTGATTAAAAATGCAAACACTTCACCTGTGGTGTAAAGAGCAATGAAGGTATGTATGAATAGTGCAAACATATATAAGAAAATAAAATTAAATTAAATGAAAATAGAGTGAACCGCACTCAAGTACAAGGTTACTATGGGTGTCCTGAGAGATCACAATAAGGTATGTATGCAAAGTGACAACACATAAGAAATAAAAATCGGGATGAAGCAATAAACCGCACTCAGGTGCAAGGTCACTATGGGTGTCCTAAGAGATCACACTACAAGTGATAAATAGAATCAAAAAGGTGCACAATAAAAACTATGCATGGATGAATCTAAACATATGGATATAAGTGGAACAAATCCTTCACCTACAGTGCAAACCACTAAAGAAATAAATTTAAAACATAAGCGCATACAAATAAAAAATAACATAAACAGCACTCCGGTGCAGTGTTAATATAAATGTCCTAAGAAATCCTAATATAAGTGATATTAAAGTGTCCAGTGTCAGCAGTCCGTGCTCACAATATGATATAAAATTGTTCAAAATCCAAAAAAAGGAGAAAGTGACTTTATGCAGCAACAATTAATTATAAAGCTTCTTAAAACGTGCTTAATGGGAATCGTAAAGGCAGCAGCTAGATTCTAGCATCGCTTTCCTCAGATGGGTGAGAAATGTGAAGTGACAACACCAATCCTCTTCATGCAGCAATCCTATAATAGAGGGCAATGGCCCCTTACCTCACTGCGCTGAGGTTACAGCATGAATCAATCAGTGTATATGATGTCTCCTATGGGGATCAGTCCTGGGTCCCAAGCTGTCCTTCAATATGCCTCAGATAGTGCAGGGGGCATAGCGACCAAAGGGAAAACAAAGGTGCCACATAGTGTAGTAATTTTTTAAAAATTAAAGGCTTTATTGAAAAGTCACATAGGGTACTCACAAAATGGTGCAACAGGGAATGAGTTGTATCTGAACGAGCGGCGAGCTCGTATATTGTTACAGTGGAGGGTGCCGGTCCCTACGCGTGGCGTCACGGGTCACGTGGCTTCTTCAGGGGATGATAGAGGGCACCCATCCTTGTCTTTAAATAGATCAGGTAGATGCAATGTCCGGCGGCCATTTTTTCGAAGTACAATGGAAAATAGCCATAGCGGCCATTTTCCCGGAGCTGCATGGGCGCGGCCATTTTGTTGGTTACCTACAACGGATAGTGGCAGCGCAGCTGGTCAGTCGCGACTCTGTGCCTGCGGTGTTTAAATGTTAGAATTATTTTATTAATGCTCAGACCTCAATCGGAAAGCAGAGTGACTCTACTGATATACTTAAGCACTCTCACTACACCTCCTTTCACAGAGCCGATATTATAAGAATATCATACACGGCATACAGAGGGAGGGGAGTGGAACCCCTAGCCCAACAAATCAGAATTGATCCAACGATCATCGGTATAGAGACCGGAGGATATCAACATAAGCTGTGTATGCTTGCAGGTGACATCTTGTTATTCCTGTCATCTCCACAAGTCTCAGGTCCTAACCTCCTGCCCATTCTTAACAGATTTGCGATGTTTTCTGGTCTCTCAATTAATCCTAAAAAATGCATAGCCCTCTATATATCTCTCTCCAGATTGGAACTGGACTCAGCAATAAATGCGCTTCCATTTATTTGGACTGAGAAGTCAATTCCTTATCTTGGAATTCATTTAACAGCCTCTTTTTCAGAACTTTTCTCAGCAAATTATCCCCCAATCTTGAAACAGATTACAAACCTCCTAAAGCAATGGTCTCATCTTCCATTATCATGGATTGGCAAGATTAATGCAATAAGAATGACAATCCTGCCAAAATTATTAAACTTATTTAGAGTCTTGCCAATCCCAATCCCTTCCTACTATTTAAGACTAGTACAGAAAAGATCAACAACCTTTTTTTGGGGTTTCTCCGAACCACGTATACCTTTACACACACTACATCTCCCTAAAATAAATGGAGGCCTCGGCTTCCCAAATTTTGCAAACTATTATAGAGTTGGACATATTGCCAGTCTTTCCAAATACCACGCAACACAGGAAATCCCCTTATGGGTGATCATAGAAGCATCAGAATGTGACCCTCTCTCAATTTCGAACCTATTAGGGCTTCACCCCAAAGATCGCAAGGGCTTGTGTAACCCCATCACTAAACATTATATATCCTTATGGGACAAGCTCATATTTAAACATCACCTACAGTCTCCACACAACCCCCTACTATCCTTCCTCAAAAACCCTGCTTTCTATCCGGCATGGGTTTCTCCCAAATCATTCAAAGCCTGGACCTCCTTGGACATTCTTAGGTCAAATAAACTGATCTCCCCTGATCCTTCCCAACTCTCTGCGATACTTATATACTACCACATTCTGAATTGTTCAGATATCTCCAAATTAAAAACTTCTACTCACCCCTTGTAAACACAAATTCCTCCATGTCCCAAATTACTAATTTTGAATCTGCATGTCTGAAAGATCCCCACTCAAGAAGTATGATATCATCAATCTACACCCAAATTTCAATTAATCCTGGCCTAGAATAGCCATCTTACGCCCGAAAATGGGAGGAGGACTTTGAACGATCCTTGGATATTGCTGATTGGTCTAAGATCTGGTCTGCAACTAAATCATCTTCACCCAACATCCTGGCTGTGGAAGCTAATTATAAAGTCTTGACTCATTGGTACTTTGTACCTTCTAGACTGGCCAAATTTGGGCCTACTCATTCCGCTCAATGCTTCAGTGGTTGTCCAGATCTAGGGACTCACCTGCATATATGGTGGTCCTGTCCGATAGCACAAACACATTGGGAAGAAATATTTGAAATTGCCTCCAGAATGTTTGAACTAAGGTTACAACCAGATCCTGCCACTGCAATACTTAACTTGAAACCAGATAGTCTAACACATAACCAATTCAAACTCTTTATTCAACTCCTTACAGCTGCAAAACAAACAATTGCAAAGGCATGGAGGACCTCTAATCTGGTGATGACTGAGACAAAGCATAGACTGAATACATTCATGTCTCATGCCAAAATGCTGGCGACCGAAAGAGACCAAATTCCCAAATTTGAAAAAACATGGTACCCCTGGATAAAATATCACCTTCCACCAACATTTGATAAATCAGTTCTCATGCCATGGTAGCTAATAGACACATTTGGATATCTGAATATTTGTATTTACAAATCTCTAACAGTCTGTGAGATTATATAATTGATTGTGTGAATATCTGAGTATTCATATAATCACTCTGTAGCATGTTCTGGTACCTGGGTCAACCCTGTGGACTTCTATTCTCTCTTTCTTCCTCTTTACTCCTCTCTTTATTTTGTTCTTCAAACTCATTACCTTATTAAACATAACCTATACATTTAATTTTACTGCAATATCGCCATAGGGTCTGGTTCAATAAAACAGAACCAATTCTACTGCTATATAGCCTCCTCCAAACCCTTGGTTATAGTTGCTATATACTAACTGAAAGATATTGCATTAGTACTCCTTTTGTACACAAACTGCATATCAATGAGTTTCATTATTCTGTTAATATATTCTCTCTGTATCTAATTTGTAATCGATATACTTGTTATCAATTGTTCAAGCAATTAAAATTTTTGACAAGGAAACAACTTTGCAGCAAGTTTGTGAGCTGTTATTTGGTCTACAATCTTACAGAACACCCTGACAATTATCCATATTTTACCCCCCCCCCCCCCCCTTAGGTTGTAGAATGCACTTTTTAGCCCCAAGTGTATAACTTTACATTAAAGAACATTAAACCTTATTTGCCATGTAGCTGCCCAATAAAACAGTGGGGTTGATTTACTAAAGGCAGATAGACTGTGCACTTTGTAAAGTGCAGTTGCGTTCTGCAAGTGCGGTTGCTCCAGAGCTTAGTAAATGAGGTAAGGCTTCATTTTGCAAAGAGTACCCAATCACGTGCAGGGAATTGGGTACTCTTGCACATGATTGGATGAGGGAAATCAGCAGAGCTTCTGCTCATTTACTAAGCTCTGGAGCAACTGCACTTGCTGAGTGCAACTGCACTTTGCAAAGCACACAGTCTTTTTGCCTTTAGTAAACCAACCCCTCAGCCTCACACTGCACAAAGATTTTCCAGTACACGGGGCCCCAATCTAAGTGCTGGCTGACTGAGAGCAACTGCCGTTGGGTATGGTTAACTACACAATTACCCCCTTATACTCCAAGTAAATCTCTGCCACCAGATATTTTTATCATAAAATATCAAATGTTCACACTAACAATTAGCGATAACAATTATAACTTAAAATAAACATTTATAACACACACTGTCACCACAGACAGGTATAGCCAGAGATTTACCATATAGTAGCGCTCTACAAAACGACAGGGATTCTTTATGTTCTGCGTTAATAATAAAAATATTTACAGTAAAAATTTATTACAAAGGAAAAAGAGACAATAATACAACAGAAAAAAAGGGTTTAAGGATAAAAATATTTAACAAAGTTCAGTTCTGCGGTTTTGGCAAAGTCCAGTCAATGGGCAAGATGGATCATTGGCTCCCATATGTCTTTGCTGATGTTCCTTCTTTGATGTACAAGGAGAGCTCTAGCTTGCTGATGTAGCCCCTCTTTTCTGGTCCTTGAGGAGGCGGTGAACAGAAATGATCTGACCAATGAGAAGGTCTGATGGGAAATCACAGTGTTTATGACCATATAGGGGCCACTCCCTAAAACATATGTAGCCCCCTGTTCCTAAAAATGGGGCTATAATGTAAATTTGTTTTTTTCAGGTAACAAAGATCTCCTATCAAGCTGCTAGCATGGGGGGCAGTTAGATAGATAGTGAGGTTCCTGTAACATGTTTGATGTGAATAAACTGTTGATTAATGTTTGAAACTGTAACATTCTTCTTTACAGTTTTTCCTTTCTCCCATCCAAGTTTTTTTTTGGTTCAGATACCTACTCTCAGACTTGAGAGTCATTTTTTTCCTTACAGACGCTGAGGACATTGTCTCCTCTAGTGGGGGGGGAGTGTGTAGCCCCTTGTTCCTAAAAATGGGGCTATTATGTAAATTTTGTTTTTGACTGAGCTGTAACCAGCTCAGATTGATTGTACATAGTTTTTTTTTAATCTTGACTGTGTTTCCCACTGTTGCCAGTAGTTGTCACTGGTACCAAAGGACAGTGTGAGAATAAAAACTAAGTTAAGCTGTAATGAATATTCTTTTTCCAGAAACAGCCCAGTAGGTGGTTCCTGCCGCTGAGCATTCTGGGAAGGAGTATTTATTGGACAGATGCCATGTGCTTTAGTCAGTTCTTACCTCGTGGCCCTCCAAGACTGAGGCTACGTTGCTGCAAGCTGTGCAAGTAGGCCCAGAAGCCTGTCTCGGGCCTACTAGTCCGGAGGTGGTCCTTAGGCTGCCTTGCCTGTTTGGAAGAAGCCAAGCCAAGCTGAAAAGATCCAGGGGAGGACCCTTGCTGGAGAGAGCTAGGATGAAGGCTGGTCTCTCAGAAGTGCCTGGTAACTTACTTGGAGGACGCACCTACATCTAACCTACCCACACAGTACCACCGGATGGCTTAAAGGTTCTGGTACTGTGAAGCTGTTCTACAATCCAATCAAGGTAATAAACACCTGGTTGTTAAGTTTGTGAGAGAGACTTATCCAGGCATCTACTGGCTGCTAAGTCTGTAAGAGAGGCTTATCCAGACATCTTACTGGTTGCTAGGTCTGTTTGAGAGACCTACCCAGGTATTCAAGATCTGCTGAAAGAAAGCTGTGTTTTGTCCTTTGATTCAAGAAGTCTGTAAGTGATCTGCTAAAAAGGTATCTGAAACCCCCTCTCAACCTCTTTTCTACAACCTTTCTCAAGTTATAATTAAAGCATTGAAAAATACCTAAAGTGACTGGCGCCCACATTTGTTCTAACTTCCCATTATAGCCATGGACTCTGCCCTGGGGTGAATGTAAGTCCGCTCCCTGTATCTGGAGGTACCCTCTTTGCTCCCAATATACCCAGGGGGGTGCTACACATAGTTTTATACAGGTATTAATATCTTCAAATACTTACAGGTTGCATTCTGGCAAACTATATATGATTGTTCAGTACAAAGGGGGAAGCGCTGTTCTGATGTGTAAAACCGACATAATAAAGAGGTATAAAAGGGTAACTTTATTATACTGTTCCCATTAAACAACATCAATAGCCGTGCAGAGAGATGAGATTATAACAGTGAACCACTGTAACTCACATCTTCAGTAGGGGCTACAGCTGTGCCTGGTTGAATGGATGGACGCTTCCGGGTCCTGGAACTCCTAGGAGCAGGTGGATAGCCCGATGGATATGAGCTCCATCCATGGACCTTGTAGGGGCTGCACTGGGCTGTTCACTGCTGTCGAGAGGGAGTCGCTAGTTGGAAGATCATGCTCCACTGCAAGGACTGCACATGGAAGCCTGTACAGAGACGCCGGGTGGGTGGAGGCCAAAGCCCATGGCAGCAGATCTGGGCTATGTGGAGTGTTTGGGAATAAAGAAGACAATTTGCAGTAGCTATCAAAAGGCGGACTACCTGTTTTGGGGATTAACCCCTTCTTTAGGTCATCACTAGGTGACATGAAGAGGTTGGTCACCATTTAGTGGTTGGTTCTCCATCTTGGAGCATACTGCGTTACAGGGCTTGCCCATGGACTTAGTCTGGGGTCATGATAGCAAGGCCTTGCAAAGCAGAAGAACATTGGCTTCCTTGTGTGTGCCCCAAGTGACAGAGGGTGTTATTTAGGAAAGGAAAATCCACTTTGCACTACAAGTGCAAAGTGCACTTGAAATTGCACTGAAAGTGCACTTGGAAGTGCAGTCGCTGTAAATCTGAGGGGTAAATCTGAAATGAGGTGAAGCTCTGCTGATTTTATTATCCAATCATGTACAAGCTAAAATGCTGTTTTTTATTTTCCTTGCATGTCCCCTTCAGATCTACAGTGACTACACTTCCAAGTGCACTTTCACTTGGAAGTAGTGCAAAGTGGATTTGCCTTTAGTAAATAACCCCCAGAATCAGCTAAGGTACAGAGCTGGAAGTGGTGAACTAAAGGTGACAGAGGGGGTTATTTACGAAAGGCAAATCCACTTTGCACTACAAGTGTAAACTACAAGTGCAAAGTACACTTGAAATTGCACTGAAAGTGGACTTGGAAGTGCAGTCGCTGTAAATCTGAGGGGTAGATCTGAAATGAGGGGAAGCTCTGCTGATTTGATCATTCAATCATGTGCAAGCTAAAATGCTGTTTTTTATTATCCTTGCATGTCCCCCTCGGATCTACAGCGACTGCACTTTCAAGTGCACTTACAGTGCAATTTCAAGTGCACTTTGCACTTGTAGTTTGCACTTCTGGTGCAAAGTGGATTTGCCTTTCATAAATAACCCCCAGTGTCTGGTAAAGATATGAGAAGGCTGGTGGAGTATAGGACATGCTCAGCTTTAATTTCTTAAAATGCTTTAGAGTCCAGTGTCGGCATGAATAGGAACAGATCCAACCATCGGCTGAGGAGGGAATGTGATCCATTGATGGGGCTACAGTTTTAAGTGGCTTCTGGCCTGAAAAAAGTTAATTCCTGAATAGAACAATGAGTTAGAATGCTACTTTAAATTGCTTGTTACTGTGTTTTCAGCCCCTAGAGCAGGCATGTCCAAAGTCCGGCCCGCGGGCCAATCGTGGCCCGCGTTTCGGTTTTGAACGGCCCGTTGCTGCCTGCCTTGGAGGGGACAGGGAGGAGTTGGGATGAGAGCCGTACACAAAGGAGTATTTCCTGTTTACACGGCAGCCTCTGTAATAGGAAGTCCCGTCTCCGGCACTGCCATTAAACGACTGTTCTGTCCATCAAAGGAGGCGGGACTTTCTATTAAAGAGAGAGTTTCTCCTGTATGTAATCTTTTGGCGCTCGTCCTGCCCCCTCCCTGTCCCCTCTGAGGCTGCAGATGGATGTGCAATACTTCAGGCTGCACTGATGGCAATGGTGAATCTGCATTCCTGGCAATGGTGGGTGCTGCATTCCTGGCAATACTGTGTGCTGCATTCCTGGCAATGGTGGGTGCTGCATTCCTGGCAATACTGGGTGCTGCATTCCTGGCAATGGTGGGTGCTGCATTCCTGGCAATGGTGGGTGCTGCATTCCTGGCAATACTGGGTGCTGCATTCCTGGCAATACTGAGTGCTGCATTCCTGGCAATGGTCGGTGCTGCATTCCTGGAAATATTGGGTGCTGCATTCCTGGCAATACTGGGTGCTGCATTCCTGGCAATACTGGGTGCTGCATTCCTGGAAATGGTGGGTGCTGCATTTCTGGCAATGGTGGGTGCTGCATTCCTGGCAATGGGGGTGCTGCACTGATGGCAATGGTGGGGCTGCATTCATGGCAATGGTGGTGCTGCATTCATGGCACTTGTGAGGCTGCAGATGGGCACTGACCCTTATTTTGCTTCACAGTTCTTTATTTAAAATTTACATTTTTTTCCTGAAACTTCCCTCTTAAAGTGAAGGTACGTGTTATACGCCAATAAATACGGTGTATCCAAATAACATGCCCAAGCTCATCTCTTTACTCACACAAAGCCACAAAGGCAAGAGAATTCTTGTTGGGTAGTGAATTAGTGCTCGAACACACTTAGACTGAATTTTAATGGTTCAAAGAATGTAAGGCAAAATGGTCGGCCCTCACGCATGTTCACTTCATCAAATCTGGCCCTCTTTGAAAAAAGTTTGGACACCCCTGCCCTAGAGGGTGACCTCTCAACATAAGGATGTTAGTGTTGCACCCCTAGGTTCAGTATTGGGGCTGTTACTTATTAACCTGTTTAAAAATTATCTAATTTGAGAACAAACATAACATTTATGTGTTTGCAGATGACACCAAGCTATGTAGTGGCATAAAGTCACTATAAAATGGCTCTGCCTTACATGCTGACATGGATGCACTGGGGTTGATTTACTAAAGGCAAATAGACTGTGCACTTTGCAAAGTGCAGTTGCACTCTGCAAGAGCAGTTGCGCCAGAGCTTAGTAAATGAGATAAAGATTAACATTGCAAATAATACCAATCACTTGCAAGAAAAATAAAAAATAGCAATTTTGCTTGCACATGATTGAATTATGGAAGCCAGTAGAGCTTCTTCTCATTTACTAACCTCTGGAGCAACTGCTCTTGCAGAGTGCAACTACACATTACAAAGTGCACAGTCTATTTGCCTTTAGTAAATCAACCCCTTTGCATCCATTTACATTTAGGGGTTGATTTACTAAAGGCAAAAAGAGTGTGCACTTTACAAAGTGCAAATGCACTCTGCAAGTGCAGTTGCTCCAAAGCTTACTAAATGAGCAGAAGCTTTTATCTTCCTTGCATGTGATTGGGTATTCTTTGTAACGTGAAGCCTTACCTCATTTACAAAGCTCTGGAGCAACTGCACTTTTCAAAGTGCAAAGTCAATTTGCCTTCATTAAATCAACCCCATAGGCTTTTAGAAGAGTTTAAGAGCTGCTGCATTTAAACCTCCTCTCCTGAACACAGAATAATCGCATTCAGGATAGGAATGTTTTGACTGCCGGCCATGGGAAAATGCGAAACGCGGCAAAAATATGTCAAAAACACGGTATTGCCACGTTTAGCTTTTTCCCCGTGGCCGCTGTCAGGGTGAGCTAGTGTACCTGTAGGCTATCAGCAGCTGTGTAGAATATCCTCCCCTCCCTCCTCTGCTCTCATATAGAGATGTGCAGACAGGAAGGTTCCGAGTGGCTGCCGGAGTGAAGCACTCTCACTTGTAACTACAGAAGCCACACTTCTGATTTTACAATTGATAGTACTGAGCAGTGAGCAAGTGACCAGCGTCGGAGGTGGCGGAATCCGCCAAGTTCCAGCAGAAGGAAAAGCCCTGGTGATTACTATAAATGTTTCGTGTAACTGTATTTTATCTTAATTTTTTTAAATATTTTCAAACATACAAAAAGCAGAAAGAAAGGGGGTGGGGGTACACGATTACAGTAAATGGAACAAGATAAGGGGATTTGTATGGGTGAGGAATGGTACCATAGAATTCTTCAAGTCATATATATGTATCCAAAGATAAATTAAGATATACAATCTGTCAATGAGTAATACAACAGGTAGGTTAAGTGCAGATAGAAGACAGGTCACCCATGTAAAGGTAGCAGATAGCTCATGTATCTAATCATGGAGGGACAGGAGATGGCCCTGCTTAGTCAGATGGGTTTAACGGCCATTCTAAAAAGAGGTGAACTTGGGGCATAGGGATTTGTATAATTTGATATGAATTGGGCAGGGAAAACTACATAGAGTGTTCGAAGGTTGGCAGAAAAATGGGATTGGATCTACACCCCTGAGGGACACAATATTTTAGTTTAGACCCCCTTCAGTAGTCTTCCTACTCAGTTTAAATCTGATTCCTGATTCTCTGGTACCTATCCTATCCTTCCAACCTTTACTTGTGGTATGACTCTGCTTGAATAACATTTGTTCATACCATTGCTTGTTTTCATTTAATTTGCTTCACCTTGAAATTTCAACATCCTTGCTACATATCAAATGCAAGTAGCTTGTGCAAATGGTAGTAGATTGGTTGGCCAAGCAAGCAACCCCTTGCGGTCAGTGTGCACTCTGGCCAAGAGGATCACAGCTATCACTATAATAGCTTTGACTATTACAGTAATGGTCTGTTTTCCCAGCCATCCAAGCTGTGCCAATGCAATGAAGATCATACTTTAGCTTTAAATTCTACTGATTCTTCTTCAGCATAATGTCTACATAAAATCCTTTCTAGATTCTGTAATGCACCCACAAGCTTGTTCACTAACTGTACATAACTGGCTAGAGACATTCCTTTGACAATATCACTTTAAGGAAATATTTTCAAGGATTATTTATCCAGAGAAAACACAAACAAGAATTATAATGCTTGGGAATTCAGCTATGAATAACATGAAAAAGAAAGTATTTTCTGAGAACCAATAATTTCAGAAAAGCATCTGTCTAAAGAAACCTCTTGTAATTTCCTTCTGTTCCTCTCCTGCTATCATTTTACTGGAGTAAGAACACCTGCAAAGATGGAACAATACACGACTCTGCATGTGAAAAGATTACTGATTGCTAAGGATTAAGTAAATGTATGGTACTTGCTTTCAGTAGGGTAATTCGGCTGTAAACTTTGAAGCTGTATTTATTAATGTACTAGACTGGCAGAAAGAACATTAATTGTATGCCATGAAAAAAGAGTAATTGGACACTACGCGCACACAGAGTAATATATTAACCCTCTAAAGCTTAAAGTGTATCTCTAGGCATAAACTTTTATTTGTTTTGGATGGAGTGGGTTTGGGGTTAGACGGTGCCAATTTTTTATTGCTGCTGGTATCCCCATTGGGAAGATTCACCCCTCTGTTTGTACTAGTTACCATTACTGCCAAAAAAAAAATTGAGGCAAAATTCCAAATTTTAGAATTGTCCCCAGAACAGCAGGTGGGGGGAATTTTCCAGTGGCAACAACTATCTAAGATGGGAAAAAAAATATAGTAAAGGTCTTGCGAGCTACCAAATCAAAGTTCCCCTATCTTATAATATTATAATGACAGCTGCTAGCACTAATCATGTTGCATACTAACGTGTGAGAATTACAGATAAATAAATAAATAATGTGCTGCGCTATCCCCTTAATGATCTGTTGAACCTGCAGCAAAAACCTAAAAAACTAAATTGTTAATTAAAGTGATATGCCTATAAATCGAATCCAAGAATATAATAATAATATGTAAAGTCGTCATTCAGCTTTCAACATCATATAGCGTGAATATACACACATTTCATAAAATATAAATAGTGATACAAAAGTGATCCTGCAGCAGTGATTAGACTCAGGTGCTCCCCACCCCAAGGTAATGGGCGCTCACCTCAGAGTGTGTGACCTCACAATTAAGTTTGGTGAATACACGCTTTTGAATCATCAAAACGGATTCCAGGTCAGGTTGCAAGGTCCAAACACTGCTCAAAGATGTAGCCTCCGCACATATAAATATTAAAAAGAAACTCCATAGTGTGATACCAATTTAAAAGATTTTATTTACTGAAAACAAAGCCTTATTATAGGGTACTCACATGGGACTGGTGCGTTAGTGCACCGCTCTATAACATGCCTTAATAGTGCCAAGCCATGGATGAGATTGTGTGCTCCTACTCCATGAGCTACACCAGTGGTCTCCTGTGCCATCCAGTACCCTCCCCTACGTGTGTCGATACAAGGTAAATATCGTATCTTCATCAGGGGGATGCCTCACATTGAAAGATGTCCTCTAGCCTGTTAAAGTGATACTAAAGTTTTTTTTTTTTAAATAACAAAAATGTTATACTTACCTGCTCTGTGTAATGGTTTGGCACAAAGCAAACCCGATCCTCTTCTTCTCTTGTCGGCTGGCGCCCCTGGCTCCTTTCCCTTGATCAGTGCCCCAATAGCAGGCCACCTGCTAAAGGGGCACTGGTGTGTGCTTGCTCCTGAGCCCCGTTCTATGCATCCATAGAACACATAGAGCCCTGCTCCCCACTTTCTCCTCATTGGCTGTGATTGACAGCAGTGGGAGCCAATGTCTCCTGCTGCTGTCTCAGCCAATGAGGAGAGAGAGACCCAGGACAGTCAAGGCTCCTGTGCACATCGCTGGAATGAGAGGGGGCTCAGGTTAATATTAGGGGGGGGTGGGGGGTGCAGCACACAGAAGGTTTTTTACTTTCTCGCATTGACCTCAAAGGAAACAAATACCTCTCCACTATATAAAAGCTTAAAGGAACAGTATGCATTCTTAAAACATGAAGTATTTACATTAGGAACTGTGTGTTTCTAATTTTAGAATAGTGGACAGAGCCTGGCAATCATTTCTGTATGTCCATGCCGTAAACTGTTACCGACTAAATGTATAGTCATCAATTCATACTTGCATACCGCTGATTTACAATATGTCAGTGTGTGTGGTACATTGCTAGTTCTAGTGGGGGCAATTCCCATAGCAACAAGTTCACAGTCAATTGTCGATCTTTTAACAAAATTCTGAAAAATAAAATAAAATAAAGACTGGAATACAGATTACCCGTTTCCACTAGAACACCTCCAATAGAAAATAAAAGATTTTTTTCTAGATCAGCTTTGATCCTCAGTAACTGTTAACTGTGCATGTTAATGCAAATCTGATTCTTTGAAGAGATGTGGAAAATATTGTGGGTTATACAGCAAGAAAAAGAGCAAAACTTAGTAAATTGCATCAACAAATCAGAATCTCTATTCACTGATGTACAATAACTCTGGTAATTTAAAGTCTGATTAATTACTAGTAGTGAATGGATTATCCAGTCCAATTATCAACCTGCTGATCCTTTACAAATAATTATATTCCTACTTACCTAATATGCTGGCTTTCAATATGTATTATCCATGCTGCAGGCTAGGTTTTTTACATAATAAACTTCATTTTTGTGCTTTGCACAGTCTGCTATGGAGAAACATAATCTAAGATAGTGGGGTTGATTTATTAAACTGGAGAGTGAAAAATCCGGTGCAGCTCTGCATAGAAACCAATCAGCTTCTAACTTTAGACTGTTCAATTAAGCTTTGAAAAAACCTTTGGACGCTGATTGGTTTCTGTGCAGAACTGCAACAGATTTTTGCACTCTCCAGTTTTAGTAAATCAACCCCATTGCGACAGGTTGAGAGAAGTAAATGATTGTTTTTTTCACTTTACACATTATCATTGCTCTATTCTTCTGTGTTATTGATTACAGATTTTCAACATCATTGCTCTCTTTGTAATTTTACTGTATCAGCCTGATGCATTGTTGAAGAGGTAATAAACCGAAAACCAAAAATGTAATAAATTGCAGCTTGCCAATGATTAGATGTACCGGCTGCATGTGTTTTCTCTTTTTAGGCTTTTTCCTTTTGTTTTCACCTAGTGATCTGGCTAGTAACACACCTCCTGTACTGGAGTGCCTACACCCTGGATGAAGGAGCAACAGAGACACCCTTAAACAGCAGCATTGTCAGTCTGGGGGGAATGGAAGTGTTAGATGAACTAAAAGATTTAGATGTATGAATAAATTAAAGCCAAACTCTAGCTAACACTTTTTAAGCAGTTGCAGCAACAGTTTTGTTGCTTTTAGGATAAAGGTTTTACATAAATGAATTTAACCACTTCAGCCCCGGGAAGGTTTTACCCCCTTAACCACTTGCCGAGCGGCTCACGCCGATATACGTCAGCAAAGTGGCACGGGTGCGCAAAAACATTGTACCCGTACGTCACTCTATTATCCGTGGCTAGCGGGTGCACGCACGCTGCTGGTGGCGCTGCACGCTGTGGGAGCGTGCCCGCGGGTCTGCGGACTCATTGTCTGCTGGTGGCCCGCAATCGTGGCACAGAGATGCAGAACTGGGAGATGCCTATGTAAACAAGGCATTTCCCTGTTCTGCCTAGCAACATGACAGGGATCTACTGCTCCCAGTGATCGGGAGCAGTGATCTCTGTTATGTTCTAGTGAACCCATCCCCCCTACAGTTAGAACACGCTGAGGGAACACACTTAACCCCTTGATCGCCCCCTAGTGTTTAACCCCTTCCCTGCCAGTGACATTTACACAGTAATCAGTGCATTTTTATAGCACTGATCGCTGTATAAATGTCAACGGTCCCAAAATAGTGTCAAAAGTGTCCGATCTGTCCGTCGCAATGTCACAGTCACGATAAAAATCACAGATCGCCACCATTATTAATAAAAAATAATTTATAATAAAAATGCCATAAATTTATCCCCTATTTTGTAGACGCGATAACTTTTGCGCAAACCAATCAATATATGCTTATTGCGATTTTTTTTATGAAAAATATGTAGAAGAATACATATTGGCCTAAACTGAGGAAGAAATTAGTTTTTTTATATATTTTTTGAGATATTTATTATAGCAAAAAGTAAAAAATATTGCTTTTATTTCAAAATTGACGCTCTTGTTTTGTTTATAGCGCAAAAAATAAAAACAGCAGGGGTGATCAAATACCACTAAAAGAAAGCTCTATTTGTGGGAAAAAAAGGACGTCAATTTTGTTTGGGTACAACGACGCACGATCGCGCAATTGTCAGTTAAAGTGACGCAGTGCCGTATCGCAAAAAAGGGCTTGGTCAGGAAGGGGGTAAATCCTTCCGGGGCTGAAGTGGTTAATGACCACAGCAGTTTTTGCGATTCGGCACTGCGTCGCTTTAACTGACAATTGCGCGGTTGTGCGACGTTGTACCCAAACAAAATTGAAGTCCTTTTTTCCCACAAATAGAGCTTTCTTTTGGTGGTTTTTGATCACTTCTGCGGTTTTAATTTTATGCTCTATAAACAAAAAAAGAGCGAATTAAAAAAAACCCAAAAACAATATTTTTACTTTTTGCTATAATAAAAATCCCACATTTATTTTTTTTAAACAAATTTCTTCATCAGTTTAGGCCAATATGTATTCTTCTACATATTTTTGGTAAAAAAAATCGTAATAAGCGTATATTGATTGGTTTGCGCAAAAATGATAGCGTCTACAAAATAGGGAATAGATTTATGGCATTTATATTATTATTTTTTTTTTTACTATTAATGACAGTGATCAGCGATTTTTAGTGGGACTGCGACATTGCGGCGAACAGATCGGACACTTTTGACACTTTTTGGGACCATTGACATTTTTACAGCATTTATACAACGATCAGAGCTAAAAATAGACACTGATTACTGTAAAAATGTCACTGGCAGGGAAGGGGTTAACACTAGGGGGCGATCAAGGGGTTAACTATGTTCCCTATGAGTGTTTCTAACTGTGGGGGGATGGGCTTACTGGGACATGACAGAGATCAATGTTCCCGACCAATGGGAACAGTGTATCCCTGTCATGTCACCTGTCAGAATGAGGAAATGCCTTGTTTACATAGGCATCTCCCCGTTCTGCCTGTGTACAAGGCAAAAGCGGGTCACCAGAGGACATTGGGTCCTCCCGACCTGCGGGCATGCTCCCGCAGCGTGCAGCAGGAGTGCGCGCGCACCGCCAGTGGTGCCCGCCCACCTGCAACTGAGCCTGCGCGAGCTGCCATACACCTATGGCGATTTGGTCCTAAAGCGGTTAAGATGAGCATTGTAAGCACCCCTGTCAGTGGTAAATGCTTTCTGTGGTACATGCTTATTCTGTAGAAGAAGAGACTTACTGCCAGGATCACCAGTAGAGATGGGCCAAACATCACAAAAGTTTTGCACCTAATATTGAACTATGGGGCCCCAACTGGAAAAATCAAAAGTGCGGATTTTGAAGGCTTATATGCAAGTAATTTGGCATACAATGGTTATGGGGGCCAGGTACTGCCCTGGGGGACATGTATCAATGAATATAAAGTTTGTAAACATATTTTTTAAATGAGCAGTTATTTACTGATGCTTAAAGTTAAACAATCAAAATGAGAAATAACAATAAAAATTAAAAAATCTTTTAAATATACTGTAGTGCCTGGGGGGTCCCCTTAGTCTTCCTGTAAAGTGGGACATTTGTACAATGTATAGATCCTGGTGCAGCAATAATGTCATTTATAAAGCCAAAAAAATGAAATTTTCCATTCAAGCTTTCTTTATTTTATAAAAAATGGCTGGGGAGCCAGTCTGTATGATGAGGCCACAATTTAGTGCAATTCAGAACAAGATTAGAGATTTTTTGGATAAATTCTGGTGTCTCTTTTTGCAGACTTTGGATAGAAGTAACAGGTGTGGAAAAATTGGTCTTTGGGTGTGGGTGGTGCCTTCACACCGTAACACTATACAGGTACTCTTGATGAAAGCAAGAATTAGCTTTGCTGTCAAAAATTGCAATGATATGCACTTGTCAAACAGGTGTGGAAAAATTGGTCCTTGGGTGTTAATTTTCCCCATGAAACCTACACCAAAAAATGTCTTCCAGATGAAATATACACCCACAAAGCTAGGCAGGCTAGACAGTCTTTCAGAGATTTGAGATCCAGAAAGCACATTATCAGCGACATCAGCATCAGGGGCTTGATAGCTACTGCAAGTCCAGGACTGATTCATTTTGATAAATGTCAGCCGGTCCACGGAGTCTGTGGACAGACGTGCTCTCTTTTCTTTCACAAAACCTCCAGCAGCACTGAATTCCCACTTGGAAAGCACGCTGGATGCAGGGCAGTCCAGCAGCTGTATTGCATACTGGGCAAGTTCTGGCCAGCGGTCTATTTTCATGACCCAGTAACCCAGTGGATCGTCAACTGGAAAGCTCTCCATATCTGCATCTTTGCCCCTAGATAATCTCCCAACATATAATGAAGACACTGCTGATGGGATGTAAAACTGACAGCCCTGGGTGCCGAGGACTAAAAATTTTTGAAATGCTTCACTGAGGCGGCCCCCTTCTCCACCACTTCTCTCTTGACCAACAGAAGCCTCAAAACTACGTTTTCCACCAGACTGTAACCTACCAGAGTTGGGAAAGGTGTTATATATACTCCTCTTTAGGGTGTCCTCAAGAGATTTCATCTTCTGCTCCTTCTGTGGGGACAGGATGAGTTCCGAGACTTTCCCCTTGTAATGGTGGTCAAGGAGGGTTGCCAACCAATAGTGATTCTTCTCCTTGATGCCACGTATTCTCTGGTCCTTTCACAGGCTTTGGAGAATGAGGGAGCCCATGCACCACAAGTTTGCAGAGGCATGAGAAGCAGACTCCGCGGGGTCACTGAGGATTACAGTATCTGGAACTGCCTCCTCCCAGCCACGTACTACTCCCAAAGGTTCTGGGGATGGAAAAACCATCTGTTAAGGGTTGGCAGATGTTTTGCTCTGCTTCAATGCCTCCAAAGTTGCTAGAATCCTCCTCCTCCTCCCTCTCCTCGTGTGTCTTCTGTGGCGGAATAATGGTGTCTGCATAAAGCAGGCCTCCCGCTGCTCTGCCTGGAGTGCCCTATCCATAATGTCACGCAGAGTCTACTCCAGTAGGAACACAACAGGGATTGTGTCACTGATGCATGCATTGTCACGGCACACCATCCTTGTGGCCTCCATAAATGGTGACAGTACAATGCATGCATCCTTTATCAGCAGCCATTGGCATGGGGAAAAAACAGAGCTGGCTTGAGCCTGTCATTGTGCCATACTCACACAGGTACTCGTTGACGGCCCTCTGCTGCATGTCCAGCCGCTGCAGCATTACCAAAGTTGAGTTCCACCTGGTGGGCATATCACAAATCAGGTGGTTTACGGGCAGGTGGAATTCCCGCTGAATTCCATTCAACCGAGCAGTGGCTGTGTATGACCGCTTGATATGGCTACAGACTCTTCTGGCCTGCTTTATCAGATCTTCCAACGCTGGTTACCTATTTAGAAAATGCTGCACCACTAAATTGAGGACTTGTGCCAGGCATGGCACATGTGTCAACTTTCCCTGTCTAAGGGTGGACTGGAGGTTTGTGCTATTATCGCACACCACTATTCCTGGCTCCAGCGGGCATGGCATGAAACATCTCTGGTCCTGCCCCTGCAGAGCTGCAAGAATTTCTGCTCTGGTGTGGCTCCTGTCCCCTAGACAGACAAGCTGAAGCACTGCATGGCACCTTTTAGCCTGACTCATTGAATAACCCCTTAAATGCTTAGGGGGTACTTGTGGTTCATGGGACAATTCAGCAGAGGTGGGCATGGAGGAGGCGCAGGAGGAGGAGGGGGTGGAACTGACAAATCTCACATCATCGCCACTAGCTGTATGGAGACGTGGCGGCACAACGAGCTTCAGCACTGTCCTGAATCTTTCCGAGTTGCAAGCAGAGTTACCCAGTTACCGAGTGGGACCACATCTCCAGCATCTAAATTCAAGCTTTCAACTCCTGCCTTCTCGTCTGGTGGATTCTGCCCCCTTCCAAGAATTTGCAGAATGTGCTGTACCGCAATGGCAGGTTCCCAGTCACTAATTCTTTTCAGGTAAGGCTATTCCAGCTCTCTACCATCACGTGGAAGGCACTGTTGTGGCACATGGTATACTGTGTTAAACGCGCATGAGTGCACTGATATATAATGCTTTAAACGTACAGTAACATACTGATATATACTGTGTTAAAAGTGCAGTAATGCACTGATATATACTGCGTTAAGCGTGCAGTAACGCACTGATATATACTGCGTTAAGCATGCAGTAACGCACTGATCTATACTGCAGGAAACCTGCCCTGACAAATTAAACTGACACTAAAGTAAAAGTGAACGATCACACTACACTCACAAAAACTGACACCAAAGTAAATAGAATGGTCGCAATACACTCACACTGTACTATCACTAGACTCACACTAAACTGATATTCTACACTGACAATAGAATCACAATAGCACACAAACTTGCTAGTAGTCCTGTTCTCTCTCTCTCTCAATGCCAATATCACACTGCAAATGGCCGCTATGGGGAGAATGCTTTTATAGCGTGGGGCGAGACTAAGAGCAATGAGCCATGATTGGATAGAGTCATCATTACATTATCCAATCATGGCCCTGACAGTGCTCTGTGCCCTGATTGGGCAAAGCTTTCATTGCTTCAGCCAATCAGGGCTTCCAATGCACTGTGCGGCGGTGCAGTGCATTGTGGTCATTCGGGGGGGCGAACAAGCGGACGAACGCCCCGATAATTTGGATGCTCGTCAAACGGGCGAACAGCCAATGTTCGGCCTTAACTCATGCTCGGATGAAAATAGGAGGAAGTCTAAAAAATGAATGCAGCCATCACATCTAAGAACCGGTAGGCTGCAGTAAAATAAATGTTTGGTTTTGGGTTTAATACTGCTTCAAGGGTGTTTCATATCATGCCCTTCATCAACTAGGAAGTCATTTTACAGTCTCCCTGGCTGTGTTTGCATAAAGAACTTGTGTTTACAATATTTATAAATGTACCAAATATTATGTAGATGGCTTGAGTGATTATCTACTATAAATGTACACTTCCATGGCTTCTAGTGGAGATAAAATGTAAGCAATCCATTTTGTCTGATGGTTATAAAGATTTCAGCCTACTTCCTGGGCCACTACATGCATTGTCTCAAGTAGAGACCTGGAGGCTGCCATTGATGACCTGTTTTTGAAAATGCCACTTTCCTGCCTATAATGCTGACTCTATGGGGTTCATTTACTAAAGGCAAATATACTGTGCACTTTGCAAAGTGCAGTTGCTCCGGAGCTTAGTAAACGAGGTAAAGATTCCCTTTGCAAAGAATACCCAATCAAAAAAAAACCTGCATTTTTGCTTGCACATGATTGGATGATGGAAGTCAGCAGAGCTTCTGCTCACTTACTAAACTCTGGAGCAACTGCTCTTGCAGAGTGCAACTGCATTTTGCAAAGTGCACAGTCTATTTGCCTTTAGTAAATCAACCCCTATGACTCTAATGCCCTGTACACACGGTCGGATTTTCCGACGGAAAATGTGCAATCGGAGCTTGTTGTCGGAAATTCCGACCGTGTTTGGGCTCCATCGGACTTTTTCCATCGGATTTTCCGACACACAAAGTTTGAGAGCAGGCTATAAAATTTTCCGACAACAAAATCCGATCGTGTCATTTCCGACCGTGTGTGACCAATCCAGAGACGGAACAGCTCGGTCTGGTAAAATTAGCGTTCGGAATGGATATAGCACTTTCGTCAGGCTGCAATGTTTTAAATAGTTTAATGCAGCACACTCTCTTCTTCTTTATAATGCTAGAATAATGAAGTAGTTTTGCTGCTGATATTCACACTTCTCACAAACTTCTTTCTTTATTATTTATCGTGATTTCATCAATATAATATTTGTATTTGTCACATCTGAATCAAAATTTGTTTATTTTTTTACTTTTTTGTTTGTATTTTTTTCAAGCCTGATTTTTTTTTTTTTTTTTTTGAAACTCCAGAATATTTTTGGGTGTGTTTTGTGTGTCAAGTTACCACAACACCATTATTATCTTGTATTATTTAATATCAAGGAGGTTGCTTGGTGTTGGTGTCTCTTGTTAATTTCACATTGTATTTTAGAAATGTACCTGCCTACTCACAAACAAACTGTCCTTTTTGAAGGAAAACACACATAGGCGAGTATAATTGAAACAAAAAATCCTTTATTAAGGGCTCATAGCCAAACAAAGAGGGAGGCAACGCTGGAGAAACATCCGAAATTGGCGAAGCCTTTGGCCCCCAGGGCAGACATCAATTATTTCCAGGCAAAATTGGTGGCCTGAGGAGTCCATATATAAGCAAGTGCAGTCTGGTCCAGAAGTCCAAGAGAATCATGAACAGCAGCAGATGACATGTATGTCCCCAGGCTATGGTCATACAAGAGCCTGCATCTTTTGTCAGACCAGACTGAACCCAGGTCATCACTCTCTGGTCTTCCTTCCACGCTTCCTTTCACGCTGTGTCTGTGGTGGTGGAGTTGTGGCAGGAGGAGGATGGTCCAACTCACACAGGTGGGTATTGGGTGTGATTTCGCCCCTCACCCCCTTAGTTAGTGTTTTGTAAAGAAGGTCCTCACACATGAGGCGTTGGCCCTCCTGCATGCCCTGCAGTTTTGTGGCAGCCATGGAGGCAAAGGCCTCTTCAGGAGTGGGGAAGGCTCTGAGGGACGCAGAAGCCTCCTGAATCCTGCACGTTACTCCCCTTCCTGGGTCTTTTGGTTGGAAGGCGGAGGGGAGGAACCTGCGTTTCTGTCAGGCTCCTACTGGGCCCGGCCTTCTCCTGGCTGCCACTTAGCCCCCCCTCCTCCTGGCTGCCACTAACCTCCGTCTCCTCCTGGCTGCCACATTCCACAGCCTCCTCCTGGCTGCCACATTCCACAGCCTCCTCCTGGCTGAGGTCTTCCTGTGTATGAAAAAGGGATATAGTTTTAGTTTTTTATTCATCAATCACAATTTTCACCTCATGACTGTTGCAAATTGAATGTTAACAAATATAACAGACTATAATTCTGAGCCCAGCATTTTTCATTCTTGTCCCAATTTTTTGTGCCCACTACTGTCTATTGATATGTAAACGCCTTTATTAAATCATCAATTAGTGATCAATAATAACATCTAGTAAACATAATTTATTTATTGACAAGAAATCTGTAGAAGAATGCTATACCTGGCTCCAGCTGGGCTCCTCCACTTCTTCCTGGCTGGAAGTCCCAGGTTGGACATCGGAAGCCTCAGCTGGGGTGGAAGATAGGGTGGAAGGAAGAGTGGAAGGAAGAGTGGAGAGGGATTCCCTGACTTCAGTCTGGTCTGACAGAAATCACAGTCTCTCATAGTACCAAAGCCTGGGGACATAAATGTCATCTGCTGCAGCCCTGGATCTCTGGGAATCCGTGACCTTCTTGCGCTCCCTAAGATAAGTGCTCCTCAGGCCACCAATTTTGGCTTTTAAATAGGGGATGGTTGCTGTGGGGACAGCTTCACCAACTCCAGCAGTTTCTCCAGCGCTGCCTGCCTCTTTTGTTTATTATTGTATTGGGGGTGTTTGATCTGCCATAGACAGGGCAGCTCCCTGTATTTGTCTATGAACAGGGGGAGGAAATTGTGGTCATTAAAGCCATCCATTTTATCTGCAAGGCACAAGACAGACCCTAAGGTCAGGTGAAACTCTCCTAATCTTGTCACAATATACGACTCAATCTAGAAGCAGTATAGGCCCAAGTTTAAATCTTACCTTCGAGATACTCCTTCCTCCATTCACAGATCGTACGTACTACGCACGCGTGTTACGCTTTATATACACTGCACCCCTGAGGTTCTTTCTAGTCTATTCTCCGCCCCTTCTCGCTCGGCGCAGTTGGGGAGAGCACATGGCAGAGACACAACAGGTGCGTGCTAATTACACCAATGAGGAGGAGGAGGAGGAAAGCCCGGAGCCAGAAATGTCCCGATCCTGGAGGAGAAGATTTAAGGCCTCAAATATGTCCTTTGGGGAGATGTTGGAGATGGTCGACATACTGAAGAGGGCCGACTATGACGGGAAGTATGGACCTTACCCCAACCCCAATGTCAGAAAGGCCAAGATAATGGCGAAAGTAGTCAAAAGTCTGCACCGGAATTTTGGGGTACGATGATCCAAGGATCAACTGAGGAAGCGGTGATTGGACCTCAAATTAAGGGAGCACGAGCAGTACAGAAGGATCAGGAGAGTGCTGCAAAAAAGTAAGTAGTTGTCCTGTGTTCCTATTTTTTATTTTTATTACGTTCCTGCTGCTCCATGTGCTTTTCTTAACTGTTGTACAGTTTTAAATGGCAACTTTCATGTTCATGGCAACATTATTCGTTCATATGAAACATTGTTTGTTCGGCCTAGAAAACACCATTGTTTTGGTCATATGCATTTGATTACATTTTTGCTAGCCTACTTCTCTTAAAATAATTTTGTTGTGTAGATGGGTTTGTAACTAGAATGAAATGCAAACTAGATTCTATGTAAGGAGAGGACACTCAGCAGCTGTTTACACATCTGGACGCTGGAGCACTAGTGTGGGACACCAGAACACCTTTTTTATTAGGGGGTCCCACACAGGTGCTCCAGTGTATACTATAGGGGTGTCTCCATCTGTGAAGCTTGTACAAAACAGGTAAGTATTCAAGCTTGACAAAGGACCAAAATATTTCTTGATCTTAGAACTCTGCCAAAACAGACAATTGTACCCCACTTCCAAGCAATGTTTCATATTCCTATTTCTGCCATGAAATATCTGTGTGCTAATTATACCAATTTTTTTTTTACATAGGGGAGAAAAGACTCGGAGGACACCACTCATCAGAGGAGACAACAGACCCCCCACCTCAGGAAGAAGGTGAAATCCCCCAAAGCCAACAGGAGGAGGAGGAGGAAGGAGACGTAATCGAAATTGTCACCACAACAGGTGAGTGTCTGCGACCACAGGCTCAGGTAAGTGATGTATGCCGGCATATTTATAATATATGGTGTTTTTTTGTTTCTATATTTTTAGGTGATCGTGATGTTGTGGATGAAGGTAATTTCACCAGTGAAAGTGCACAGATCCTGATCGGGAAGATCATGGGGTGTAATAGGGACTTGGAAAAACATCAATGATGTTCAAAACAAAATGAACAACATCATTGATGTTTTAGGGAGAGTTTAAAACAATTCCAAATCCCTTCCCTTTTTTGTGTTTTTTGGAATATAAAAATTTCTCACATTTTTTTACATATTCTCGAAAAGCCAAATTTTGAAGATGCACACAGTGTGTCAACATGTGCTATCTGCCATCACGGGAGATCAATGCATGCGTTTTGGGGGTGCAACCCCTTCCTCAATAATAAAGTAGCTGAGAGGAAGGGGTTGCACCCACAAAACACGTCCCTTGATCCTCCGTGATAGCAGCTAGCACATGTTGACATTCGACAATTTGTATGCATCTTCAAAATTTGGCTTTTCCAGGGGTGACATCACCCCATCTGAATGCAATATCAAACACAGTTTATAAATACTCATGTCTGATATTGCCTTCAATTTAGACCAAAGTTGAACTTTGTAAGTTCCAGATTTGTGTATTTCTTGTTGGTTTTAAACATGCCTGTTTTACCTTAAATGGACATTTCTACTTTTATTAATGTGACCAAAAAATTGTTATACAACAAACATGTTGGTTTGTTTTAAAAACCTTTTATAAATGCACATGTGATTGTGCTGGTATTAAAAAGATTGATAATCAAGAATGTGTGGATTATTGTTTCAATGCTTGAAAACTTTTGTTGTGGTAAAATTGAGGTTTTCTGTGACAATGGGGGTTATTTCCTAAGGGCAAATCCACTTTGCACTACAAGTGCCGTTTCATTGCAGTCTCTCAAGTGCACTTGTAGTGCAAAGTGTCTTTGCCTTTAGTAAATAACACCCAACAGTGCTTTCAAATGTTACACAATCACGCCATTTTCAGGACTACCCACATTTCAGTCAGGGTCAGCTAAGAGAAAGACAAGCAGTAATAAACGTCAGCAAATATTTTAGTAGGTAAACTAATTTTTTTTATTGAAAAAAAGGCTCAGACATTGTCTGGCATATTGATGGCCCCCCTACCCGCAAAGTATTCAAGGTATCTTAGACAGACCTCGCGGGCAATCAGGGGGGGGCAAGCCAGGACGGCCAGCTTCAAGCGCCGTCAGGTTTGTTTCATTTCCATCAATTCTGGCCTCAGGCCCCACTGAGGCAGCATAGTTGGCAGAATTTCGCCTTAAAAAGTTGTGGAGAACACACCACGCCAGGATGATATGATTCAGTTTATACTCCGCCATGTGTATTGGTGTAAGAAATAGGTGGAACCAGCTGGCCATGATTCCAAACATGTTCTCCACCACTCTTCTGGCTCTGGCCAGCTGGTAATTAAAAACCCTCTGGTCTGGGGTGAGGGTCCTCATAGGGAATGGCCGCATAAGATGGTCCCCCAGCGCAAACGCTTTATCCGCAACGAAGATGAATGGGAGCCCTTCCGCATTTTCTTCTGGAGGTGGCAAGTCCAAGCTGCCATTCTCGAGATGCCTGTAGAACTCCGTCTGGGCGATGACTCCACCATCTGACATCCGGCCATTCTTCCCCACGTCCACATACAGGAACTCATACGTGGCCGACACCACTGCCAACATCACAATACTATTGAACCCCTTATAGTTGTAATAGTATGACCCCGAGTTGGGTGGTGGGACGATGTGAACGTGTTTCAATTGCCCCTCCACAGTTAGGAAAGTCCCACCGCTGGGCAAAGTGGGAGGCCACAGTCTGCCATTCCTGTGGGTTGGAAGGAAACTGTGGAGTCAAACAAGAAAAATAAATTAATCATTTTGCACATAAACATGGAAAGCAGATTAGATACAAACATTCTTGGCCAACATCAGTATAACATTTATTTTAGGGAGTATTTAAAGACAAAGGTATAAGGTCCACCTATCAGATTCCTCCCCCCACGTTCTCATGGGCCATTTGTAAAATTTGATGGGGGGGGGGGGGATATGTTTTGGACAGGTAACCCTCTCCACTTCATTGAGAGATGAATGCCTACATAATGTGTAATATTAGTTTGGCCAGCCCCTCCTTACTTACACTATTGGCAGCCCACTGGACAGGTAAGAAGTGTCATAATACAAAGATATAAATACACACTGTACACATTTAAGCACATTTTGACATTCTGCTATTACCTATCAAGATAATATTAGGATACAAAAACTTTAAACAGTACCATTTGAAAGTATTCAGGCAGGCCCTTGCACTACATGCTTTGGTGAATTCATCCCTAAATCTGACCACTAAAGAGGTGGGTATCGTGTGTATAGGTTTGGCAAAGTCAGCAGATAGAGGATTGGTATCAGCTGAGTTAGCAGTTGGGGGGAGGGAGGGTTCCAAATGATTTTGGGACACAAAAAAAAAGCCTCTGGTACTCTGCCTGAATTTAAAGCACAAATCACAATTTACCACATTTTAGGGGGTATTTAGGGTAAAAGCACTACTATGGAGCTGACAAAATACATTGTTAAGTGACTACATGAGGTGAATATAGGGCCAGGAGAGCATGCTGGGGAGGTAAGTGAAGGCAAATATGTATGAAGGACCAAAAAAAATTACATAAAAATCCAGCATGCATGAGGACAAAGGGGACATTCACAGCATTTTACAATCATGGTAATTATGATCCATGTTTTACATCATCCCCACAGTAGCTCCATGATGGGAACACTTTAAATAACCAAAAGGACAACACAGAGCAGGAAACAGACATCCCACAGAACTTAGCAAGTAGTATGCTGGTGTTTTTGTTTTGTTTTTTCTCCAAAATGACAGTATTTTTATAAATTACACATATGCATTACCTGCTGTTTCTGACAACTCATGTGGCCTAACAGGTTTATCTATAGTAAGAATAAAAAAAATTACATATAAACAATGTGTGCCTGATTTAAAATAACCCTGGCATTTTTTAACTAACCCCCACTTCTTTCCTTCCCTGGAGCTAGAAGGGCTGGACTGGGACAAAAATTTGGACCTGGACTTTATCCAGACCGGCCCACTTTATTTTTGCAAACACGCACAAAAACAAGTGAAGTGGCAGGGCTAACGTCATGCAGGAACATTGCTACAGCCTCATTGGCTGGAATTTCAGAAACTTCAGCACCAATAGAACTGGAATCTGTGGTATAAAGCAAAAATTCTAAAATCAATCAGCAATCAATATATCTATTAGCTGAACATCCTATTAGCAATCACTAGAGTTGAAACCTTTTGTATAAGAAGACAACAATTGTAATATCTAATTGAAAGATCTATTATTAATCAGTATATCTGTTGACTTAGTGTATCAGCAATCAATAAAACTGGGATAAACACGCTGTATGATGGCAGCACTTCTAAAAAAGCCAAGCTGTTATCAATCAATATATCTATTGGCCTGATCAATCTATCAGCAATCAATAGAATTTTGATGAATAAGAAGGCAGCAATTCTAATATTAAGCAACGAAAGATAGATTGACCATCAATCAATATAGCTATTGGTCTTATCAATCTAATAACAATCAATGGAACTGGAATCAACCTTCTGTAAATGAAAGCAGCAATGTTAATATCAATTAATGAAAGATAGCTCTATCTTCAATCGATTTGCCTACTGGTAAATTCCTCTACAATCAATCAATATATCTATCTATTGATCTAGTGGTATCTATCAGTGCCCCATTGGTAACATATGATGTGGAATGAGCCTTCCGGCATGGCAGTGCAGCAATGCTGCCCATCGATCCATCTTGGCCACCTTCCTTTCTTTGCTACCTACTGTAGGTAGGCTGCACTGGAGGATTTACAAATGAAAATCTATCCCCAGCAGCAGAATTTTCTCATTACCAATGAGTCAATATCTATTGATCTATCGGCTGTCTCATGTATGATGTGGACGTCCATGGCAGTGCATGCCATCAGTCTTTCCCTGACTACTTGCTGGCATCTGCATGCATTGTGGGGGGGTGAAGGCGATGCAATCCCCCCCCCCAATTTGACTGTCTGCCATGGCTTTGCAGTTCTTCCCATTGTAGTGGCCAGCCAGCAGTGTTATCGGAGTGTGTGGCTGTGATTTGTCAAGTCAATGGTCTGGTCCTTCTTCACTGAGATCAGTGCTGCATTAGGAGGGAGACTCCCCGGCACTCCTGACAAAACTTGTTGCTCTCCCATCACATTGTAGAAGACCCCCCATTCCACTGATGACTCCCACTCACCCCTGATCACCGTCTGCCTGCTAACCTTTGACTGGCAGGGATCAGGTTCAGCTCTGGTTACCTGCATTGGGACAAGAGGAGGGAAGGGGGAGGAGAGCCGGGGGGTGGGGGTAGGGGAGAGACTGCAATATCATTTGTGAATCGTTCTCAGGGCTGCAGATACATATTGATAGTGTGAATGCAGGTAGACCGACTGCAGCTCCCACCCTCCATACAGCCCCGCCGGTGCTCAAATTAATGGCTGCTCGAGCCACGCAGCCATTACTTTGACAGGAGCTGTCACTGAAACTGGCCCACTGAGCCACTCCCGGTAGTCCCGATGGCCAGTACATGCCTGGGAGCTAGGAACAGTGGGGTTGATTTACTAAAACTGGAGAGTGCAAAGTCTGCTGCAGCTGTGCATGGTAGCCGATCAGCTTCTATCTTTAGCTTGTTCAATTAAGCTTTGACCAAAAAACTGGAAGCTGATTGGTTTCTATGCAGAACTGCACCAGATTTTGCACGCTTCAGTTTGAGTAAATCAACCCCAGTGAAACAGCAGTAGAGTCCATCACTCTATAAAAATATGCCATCTTTTCATTCACTTATTAGAGAAGAGGTCTTGTTAGCAGCCTAAACGTCAGAGGAAAGTGACATGTAGGCACTACTACAACCATCCTACCTAATCCATCAGTTTGTGAGAAGATTCTCCACCAATGACCCTTGAGAGTCTTCAGAAATAATTTTAAAAAAGCACTTTAATCAAATTATAAGTGATCTAACGAGTTGTTAATTCAAAAATACACGGAAAAAGGATCTATCCCTACCCTAATGAAAAAAAAAAATTACAATTTTGGTTGCACTTCTTTTTAAAATTTTGAAATTTGGGCTGAAATTTGCTGTCAATAAAGCTCCAAAAAAAACATTAAACTTTATAAAAGCTACCAATCAGATTACCTTTTTCAGAAGAAGCAAAAAAAACCAAACATCTGATTGGTTACTGTATGTAGCTGTTTCAATGTGGTTCTGGTTTTATTGCCCTGTTTTTGGTACATTAGCTCAAGAGTGTATTTTTCCCTGCCATACAAGACATATAAGCAGTCTATACATATGGAGTTGGTTGTAAAATTATTCTTCTACAAACATGCGTACAGTACAGTTCCCAGAAACAAAGTACTGCCAAATTACCAGAACCTGCATCCTTCAAGGCTAGCTCTTAAGAACACCATTAGAGCCCAAGGCAATAAAGCCAGAGAGGCAGGATGTGCTGCCAGATTAAATATGTCTAGATGTCTGTTTACTAATTAAATGTATTGTTTGTCTGGCAATACTTTAATGACTTTGAGGACCTTATGAATTTTTTTTCAAGCTTTGATCTTGTGCTTAGTTTAGATTGGCACAACTAAATTTAATACGGTGTTTGCTAGCGAAACCACGCAAAAAGGTGCTGTACAGAAACAGTTTACAACTCGCTTCTGTGAACTTTCATTAAGAAAAACGTTCTCATCCTTCAGAGAAAAAATCTCATGATGATGATTTATTTAAGCAAAAATAACTGCATATGCTGGGATTTTAAATACTTTTTTATAAATTCTTTTCATTTAGGTTTTGCAGTATAAAACTAAGAGGGTAAAACAACAGGAATGGTAAATACTTAAAATAATCGGTTAAGGTAAAACATGTACCAAAATCTTAAAGTGTTAGTTTCACTTTAAGATTTTCTTCATGTTTTACCTTAACGGATTACATAGTTTTTAAATGTTTTTGGCCTTCTGGGAGATCTTGCCAAAATGTACAAGTATGCACAGCAAATTTACACATTATGGCAAACTTATAGTACCTTGCAAAGTGCCTCCTCCACTAAAGCAACAAAAGTGCTCCCCCTCATCGCTCCATTGCTGTAACTTCCATCTTTCCTAACCAAAGATATTGCAGAAGCATGCCTACCCTTGCTGACTCAGTTTCATTGTTACTGGCCAGTGAGGTAGCCCATCATAAACATGGTTCAGTAGTTACTGTATATGTGGATGTGGGGGTAGGAGGTAGTGGAAAGCTCCAGCACTCAAAAGCTTCAGAGTTACTCAAAAATTGGCCATAACAGAAAGGTTTTAGCGGCTGCTGCAGGCACCAAGCCAAGGAGGTCTGTGCTCTGTATAATGTCCTTTACCTTTTGGAAGACGCGGCTGAAAAAAATGGTGAGGTTGGACAGGGGCACAGATCTTCCAGTACACCATTAGTGAGGGGACAAGACTCTTTGTGGATCTGGTAAGTACCATCCTTCCTTATGTGCACCGTCTCTCTGCTTCATTTGGAATGTTGGATACCTACTTATATGCTCTCTATAGGATGTCTGTTATGGCTGAGCAATACCTGCCTATGGGTCCTTGTCTCAGAGGCATTTTCTTGAGATTTTTTTATTTTGTCTGAGAGTCATTGCTCTGCTCATGTGCATAATGTCATCTGTGTGATTACAAGTGTATAGACACATAAATATATTTTTGGGGTTCATTTTACTTGCACTGCATTTCATATGGGTTTTCCGGTCTACTATCTACTCCTACCTGGAAGTGATATATTTTCTTTTACAAAGGGTTTGATTGATAATCATAGCAATCTCACAGTTTAACACTGTAGATAATGCATCATGAATAAACATAACATAAAGTTTAGCATCTTATAAATAAAATAAGTATGCTAGTAAATCAAAGAAAAACAAAACAATAAGAATATAACAGAGGCTGAAAACAGTTTTGAGATGGAGGTTAAAGAAGAACTAGGGGCAGAGATTAGATAAGAAGGGAGGAGTAAAGAATAGGGGGAAAGGAGAGAAGAGGAGGAAAGGGGGGAGGGTGGGTCCTTGCGGTGGGGAGCAAGAATGCATTAAATCCGAAGAAGGGTCGTATCAAATCTGGTGGGTTTAGTATATTCGACCCATGGCCTCCATACCTTCAGGAACTTATCATGAGTGTCTGAAAGGACAGTAGTCAGCTTTTCATTAACCATTATATCGTCCATGCGATTCTTAACCGCCTCAAAACTTAGTGTCTGTGTCTTCCATGCCCTAGCTATCGTTAGTTTGGTTGCAGTAAAGAGATGCAGAGCCAGCTGGCGCTCCGGGCGAAGCAGATTCGCAATTGGGTTGCAGAGAAGTGCCTCGGACGGATCCTTTTTTGAGGTCAGCATGGAGTATGTTTCGGAGGAGGGAGTAAACTCTGATCCATAACCTGCGTACCCTTGGACAGGTCCACCAGATGTGCGACATTGTGCCCTCCTGGGAGTACCCTCGGAAGCACAAAGGAGAGTAGGCTGGGATGAACCGGGCCAGTGTAGCAGGTGTGTAGTACCACCTGTAAAGTACCTTATAGGCATTTTCTAAAAAGATGACATTCCTTGAGCATTTGGATATTGCTAAAGTCATTACCTGTCAGTCCTCCGGATCGAGCTGTTTTCCTAGTTCCCTTTCCCATTGAAGGTGACAGAGCCATGTCGGTGGTTTTTTAGAGGTAATAATAGAGGAATAGATCAGTGATATTAAATCCAAGGTTTGGGGTCTTGCTCTGCAGAAGTTCTCGAGGGGGGTCAAAATATAAGGGGTCAGTTGAGATTTTATAAGCCCCTGGAGAAAGTGACGAATGTGTAGGTAGCTGTGGAAGTGATATATTTTCTGTGTGATCATATACTTTATGTTCTTTATTTTAGAACACAAGCCTGACCACCACAGCATCTGTGATGATTATGTTCACACCCATCTGCCTATTTCATCTGTGGTCCTGATGAAGCCTATGCAGTGGCGGCCACTCCATACGGGGCGCCACCCCTCTAACCCATGCTTCCGGCCCCTAATCTACTTGCAGAGCCCCGGACGCATCTATTTCAATGGAGTTCTTCTTTTAAGCACGTCATTAGAGCCTGAGGCTCTAACTGGCTTCAAAAAAAGGGTGGGCTCGGGGTGCCTGGATGGCGTCCCACCCATCCCAGTGGGGGGGTCATGTCCCAGTGTGAGTGAGGGGGCCAGGGGCAGCTTCCAGGAGCCAGCACCACCTCCAATTCCCATCTGTCATCCTGCGGGTGTGGGAGTTGGGTTCAGGTGCGAGTGAGGGGGGCAGGTTTGTTTGCTGCCCCCCCCAAAAAAAAATATTGAGCCTATGAATGTGCAAAATGCCACTGAGCCTATGAATGTGCAAAATGCATTGGGGGAGATTTACCAAAACTGGAGCGTGCAAACTCTGGTGCAACTCTGAATGTAAACCAATCAGCCTCCAGGTTTTATTCTCAAAGCTTAATTGAACAAGCTAAAGTTAGAAGCTGATTAGCTACCATAACCAGCTGCACCAGAGTGCTCCAGTTTTAGTAACTCTCCCCTTTGACCTTTGTAATTGGGCAAAATAATATGTTAAATATTGTAAATACAATAATGGTTTAAAGTTTTGATAAACATTATGTGCTTCAAGATACCAGTATGTTGGTTCTTTGCATCAATACATTTTGTACTTTTGTAATCTCTGAGGTATTTTTCTCTTCTGGAGTGCTGTATCTTAAAAAAGTATGCTTTAACCCATTGGCTAAATTGTTAAAGAGTAACTCCACTTTTGTTGAAAAAAAAAACATTTTCCCCTGGGTGATCTATGTATGTTACAAGGATTTTAACAAACTTTTTCTACCTTTTGTTATTCTGAAGAAATCCCTTGTGTCCATGTGGGAAAGTGTATCTAATGGGAGTGGTTTCATAATTATAAATCAGCCGCTGCACTTGCAGGGTTCTAATGAGGAAAACTGCAGGGTAAGCATACCTTTAGATATGATTTCCTATTGGGAGTATCTCACCAAAAATGATATTTTTGTTGCAGAGAATCCTTGAAATCTGACTTGTAACTTAGTGCAGACTTCTGGGAAAATCAGTGAGCCAATAACACAAGCAGGAAACTATGTTTCTGGGGTGCATTCTATACACCATCTGTGTACAGAACAGCTCTAGGTCATCATATTGCATTGCATTTTACAGAAAATTACATAACATTCAATTATAATATGACTTGAGTTGCAATTGTATATACTATATTATTTTTGTTTGCTATTTTTTTCCCCACTGAAGTGGAGTTACCCTTTAATGAAAACATCTGTACATCTGGACGTATTGATGCATCAATAGCTCCCACAACAGTCCTGTCTCTGCCTACTGGAAAATGTAACAAATATACTGTAAACAGCTTAGTCCTCTTCCTGCATTAAAATCTGAATATAAAACAGGAAAAATAACTGCGCTATATAAACTATAATCTAAAGAAGCAGCAAGTATGCTGTAAGATATATACAGTGTCAATATGTGATAGTAAAGATCCACAAATGAAAAAATTGTGAGAATATGACCAACCAATTAGTGAAAAAACAATTTGTAAAAAAATAAAAGTCCCAATAAGGAATAATATATGATCAAAGTTGAATGCTATTCCAACAGTGTAGATCATGGCAGGAAATATACAGTCCAGAGACCAAAAAGTCCTTTCAGTGATGATGACACCATCCCATACCACAAAAGAAGTGACACCTGCACCGCAAGAAATGCCTGCTTACCAGCTGATGTAGACCTCCTATCACGGAAGGTCTATCTCGCTTGTGGCTAATACCCAGGAAGGGCCTTTGTTTACATAGGGAGATGTGTATATGGCGTCCCACCATATATCAGCTTCTGGGATCACAGGTACCACAACCGATATGGCTCAATCTTTAGCGGGAAGCCTTTACAGATGTCCTCCGAATAGTCATACTCGTGGAAGTTTCCCAAAAAGATAAAGGCTCGCCATAGTGTAAAACCATAAGCATTTATTAAATATACATCAAGTTTTCATTAACATGCATGGGTAAATCTTAAGCCGGCCGACTCAGAAAATTTAAATCTGAATACCTTTTGGTTAGCCATCAACTGTGTGTTCATTGCCAAAGGGTTGGAAGGGCTACATATAATTCCTTTTAAAATGCCCCAATTTGAGCATTGTACTCTTTGGAGTGTTGATTGAAGCTTAGCACCCACACAAACAACATGACTTTTCACACCCATCTGCCATATAGGGAGCTTCCATGAGGCAGAAAAATGTGAGAGGGTCTTTGCAGTATTCAGGTCTCCTTTTTCACACCAATTGAGCATCTAGTGGGCAAGGATGTAGAAGAATACCCAGCAGTGGAGGATAGTGAAGTTTTAGGATGGGGGGGCGCCAGACCCCGTTCGTCACTTTTGACCCCTCCCACTTCTCTTAAGCCCCACCCCTTATATAATCCACCCACTCTGTAACCTATATTCCACCCATAGTGTCAGGAGTATACAGCTCAGCATCACACGACCGGAGTGTACAGCCCCAGAATCACAGGACAGAGTATATAGCTCAGCATCACAGGACAGAGTATATAGCTCAGCCTCACAGATCAGGGTATATAAGTCAGCATTACAGATAGGGTATAAAGATCAGCATTACAGATACAATATAGATCGGCAATACAGATACGGTATATAGATCAGCATCACAGATAGGGCATATAGATCAGCATCACAGATCAGTGTATAGAGGTCAGCATCACAGATCAGGGTATATAGATCAGCATCACAGATCAGGGTATATAGATCTGCCTCTCAGGACAGAGTATATAGCTCAGCCTCACAGATCAGGGTATATAGATCAGCATCACAGAAAGGGTATATAGATCAGCATCACAGATCAGTGTATATAGATCAGCATCACAGATCAGGGTATATAGAGCAGCATCAAACATCAGGGTATATAGAGCATCATCACAGATCAGGGTATATACAGCATCATCACACATCAGGGTATATAGAGCATCATCACACATCAGGGTATATAGAGCAGCATCACACATCAGGGTATATAGAGCATCTTCACACATCAAGGTATATAGAGCAGCATCACACATCAGGGTATACAGAGCAGCATTACACATCAGGGTATATAGAGAAGCATCACACATCAGGAGGGTATATAGAGCAGCATCACACATCAGGGTATATAGAGTAGCATCACACATCAGGGTATATGGAGCAGCATCACACATCAGGGTATATAGAGTAGGTAGGAGGAAGGGAGGGATTTTTACGGTGCAAATTGATTAAATGTAAGAAAAAAGCTATATATTTTATCTCTTTTTCTTAAAAAAAACAATTTTATTGTTTACATTAAAAACAGACACATATGCTATTCAATTATGACAATACAGTTAAAACAAAGTGGTCAAAAAATAGGGAAGAACAAGTAGGATATACACTACAAATTCATGAGTGGTGGTTATTGCATACTAGCCCGACATGTTTCGCATTTGTCGCTTTATCAAGGGGTATGCAATTAAGTAGCGAGTCATCCAATACTTTTAGTGATTCTACAAAGAAAAGGGGGGGGGGGAAGGTTTTATATGCATAAATATACATTTTACAATGGTAATGCAGCATAAAAGACATCGTGAAATATGTGTTGTCACTTCGAAGCATCCATAAAGGCTTACCCCCAACAAGATTGACCCTAGGTAATCTCGTCAAAACCAGCGTGTGCAGACACAGCCAAGCGAGACAGCAAGAGGGCTTATTTGCAACCACAGGGAGCAGTAAGGAGAAGCTGTTGTATAGATAAAAAGTATTCAATATCAGAGGAAGAGTATCATTATGCAAGGGGTTAATTGGATTTTTAGAAAGCATAAAAATCAAATAAGTATCACTTACGCCAGAGGTTAATTGAAGCTGCAGCCAAAAAGGTGCAGTTAATCAGCGGAAGTGGTAGAGTGGTAATTGCCAGAAATAACTGGGTAGTATGTGCGTTAAAACTGAGAAGCAAAAATAAAATGGAATGGAGATGAGAAAAGTTGCCACTTCGCGCAGAAAATGAAGGTAGATAGTCAAAGTTAAAGACATACTCAGTAGAGAGGTATTAGGAATGGTACTTTCAGTCAGCATAGTGATATGAATATGCTCAGAGTATAGGGGTTTTAAGTTGGTTCAAGAGAGATATATAGGTAAGATTGGGACTCAACAAGAGTTCAATAGGTATACAAGAAGACAGAGCATATGGACATGAATATGGAGTATAGAGCAAGGTATGGTGAGCAACACCAGTCACATTACCTGGCTTAGATCTTGGCTTACATCCTCCGGCGCTGGCAGACATGGCTGTCAGATCAGCCGGTTTAAATACTGCTCCCCATCGAGACGGCGTGTGACGTTGCCGGCTCGATGCGGACGTGATGGCGCCACTGCGCATGCCCAGGGGACCGAGCCTCGCCAAAACTTCAAACCCCACAAGTCACCGCGCCGATGGAGGCAGCCGACATGCGCACTGCTGCGCACGGCAGCTCCTCCCAAACAGCGACCGTGTCATGGGACGAAGGAAGCGGGGAAGGGTTCCGATGGTGACCAGCGGGAGAGCTGGTTTGAAGGGGATGCACGGCGCGGAGTGGGCACATCAAGAAGATGTGCCCCGGGCGTCCGTGTGGATGCGGCAGCCCCCTCTCCGCTGTCGTAGCGAGACCGGACTGGAGCGGTTTGACCGAGATGGGTCAGAGGAGTAACCGGTCGAGTCGGGATGGACCACAAACATCCCGATCCCGATCGGTGCTTCAGAGGGACAACACATAATGTATCAATCAGGTCATGGTTACAATAAAGACATGTTTCCATAATAAAACATCATTATACATCAATTACATATTGATCAAGGTTTGCAGAGTATAATGTGAAAATTAACTGGCATAAGTACATAAAGAAAACAAGTCATTTAATGAAAATGACATGAGGGGAGGAAGGGTAAAGTATGGGAGGGGGGGGGGATTGGGAAAGAGGGGGGGGGGAAAGAAGAAAGGTAAAGGGGTGGGCAAAGGAAGAAGGTGTCAGGTGTTGGTTGACACCAGGGAACACTGCATGGGCAGCTACAATCAGAGGAAGGGTCTGTAACTGAGGCTTTCATTGAAGCCTGGGAAATGGGTGGCTTGGAGGTTATAAATCCAGCGGGCTTCAAGCTGGAGCAGTGTCCGGTCGGCACTGCCCCCTCTTTCGTCCAGTGGTACATGCTCCAAAGCACAGAACTTTTTGGTTCTAGGGTTGAAATTATGATACAGTCCCACATGCCTGGCAATGGCTGTATCCATTTGTTTTTTCAAGATTGGCTTTATGTGGTCTCTGATTCGTTTATAGAATGGTCGTTTTGTTTTGCCCACATAGAAGCCACCACAGATGCATTGAGCTAGATAGATTATGCCCGGAGTTTGACATGTAGCCTTAAATTTTATTGAATACCACAATATATAGAGTAGCATCACACATCAGGATATATGGAGCAGCATCACACATCAGGGTATATACAGCATCATCACACATCAGGGTATATAGAGCATCATCACACATCAGGGTATATAGAGCAGCATCACACATCAGGGTATATAGAGCATCTTCACACATCAAGGTATATAGAGCAGCATCACACATCAGGGTATACAGAGCAGCATTACACATCAGGGTATATAGAGCAGCATCACACATCAGGAGGGTATATAGAGCAGCATCACACATCAGGGTATATAGAGTAGCATCACACATCAGGGTATATGGAGCAGCATCACACATCAGGGTATATAGAGTAGCATCACACATCAGGATATATGGAGCAGCATCACACATCAGGATATATAGAGCATCATCATACATCAGGGTATATAGAGCAGCATCACACATCAGGGTATATAGAGCAGCATCACACATCAGGATATATAGAGCAGCATCACACATCAGGGTATTTAAAGCAGCATCACACATCAAGGTATATAGAGCAGTAGATAGGACTGACAGAACTGCATAGTGCTAAGTCCTTCTCCGACCTCCCCGAGTGATCCGTGATTGAAGTGAACTGAACTGAATATCCCTCATGCTGAATGGCACGCGAGATCTCATTCCTTACCTTCCAGCAGCTCCGCTCGGGCCAAAGAACGGAGCTGCCGATGTCACTTCCGGTTTTCGTCATTACACGAAACCCGGAAGTAACCTCAAGATTTAAACAACAATGCTCCCACCCATAGTGATTCTATGAGCGGAAGCTACTCGGCGATTTGTATTGCGCCGCAAGGCGGGTTAAAGGCCCGCAAATGAAGCGCCACGTCTGCAATCTCCTGATTGCATTGACGTGGCGCTTCCCATAGAGCACTATGTCCGGCGCCCGAACACAGTGCACTTAGTTAAAGGACTTTTTTTTTCTTAAAGGGGCCATTTAAAAAAAATGTATTTATTTATTTATTTATTTTTTTGTGACTACACAGGAGGGGGGGCGACGCCCGGGCGCCCCCTATGGACGGGCCGTCACTGATACCCAGACAAGACTGAAAGAATTACTGTTAAGCAGTGTTAAACAAAATGACAGCCACCTTACCGCTGCAGTAATCACAATCCGAAACTTACTGCTGCAGTAATCACCATCAAAGCAGAGGAAGGGGGTTTACAAATAAAGTTATATCTTGTGAAATCCATTTCATTTTAGCATTTTTTGCAGTTGTTATAAATCATCTTTACTTTGTTCTTCTTACATTTTGCACTACACAAATTTTTTTAGCAAATATATACTAAAAACAAAAGGCATTTAACAGAACCAGGTACCTTTTTGAAATATGGAAATATATCAGTTTAAACCATTCTGCCGTTGCTTTTCTCCAGGGTTTTTGCATTGTCAAATTATATGGACACATTTTTGAGCTTCTGATTTCAGACTTCTTTTGGGGTATAGTCATATGTTTTGGCCCCAATAAACTTCAAAGGAAGCACCTGAAAAACACGTGAAAAATATGCGTAACACATATTTGTTGCATGTTTTCTTGCCTAGTAGATAAAAAATGCTCAAGCTTGATAAAAAATTTTCAAAAAAGACCAAAGATGCTTGAATCAAATGTATGGGGCCTTAATGATGACAAGTCTTGTTTGTTCTGTTTTTCTCCAAACACAAGATTGTACCTTTTCATCAAAAAAAACATTTGCCCCATCTGCCCACTTAACATTGTTCTGTAGCTCATTATGGTATCAAGTAAATCAAATTGTACCCGTGCTCCATGTGTTTAATAAGATGTGGCAATGTAAATTTTTGTATGCTGTTTGTAAGTAAATTTAAACCCAGTCTCAAATTTCATATAAGCAGAACTTTGTGTTCCTGTTTTCGTAATCTACAGCCCACATGTTGGAAAAAACAGCTTTCTCTGCAATGCTTTCCTCTCCTCAGGTTCCTCTCCTCAGGTGCTGTACCCTACAGAATAATTTGCAAGTGCCAGCAGGCACTTCAAAAGGAATTATGAGCAGCATCATGGAACCCAGTTTGTATGAACCCAGACTATCATTGACACACTACCTGGAGTTATGTTATCCTATCTATATCACAGTACTTCTGGACAGAACACACATCATTACACGAGCATCACTCAGTCCAGGAGGAAAAACCACCCAATGCCAGCCCCCCCAAAAAAGAGGAAGGACCTGTGATGCCACCACAATGGTATGAAGACTGCAGGGAAAGCCTTATGTATAGGGCTTAAGATATATCCAAGTGGGACAACAGTGTAGGAGAGAGCTGGTGTACTGTTTTAAAATGTTAATATAATTTCAAAAGCCATTTTTAGGCTTTTCATTAAAAAATGATGATCCTGCCATGAAGATTCTTATTCAAGCAATTGCTGTTATAGGGTGACCACACCTTGTGCCTGTCTCCCAATTGCTCTGCTATGTTGTCACCTTTTCACATATGCTTCTGGTGATGACTAAAAGTGTGCCATTCCGATGCTAATGGAGAAGGATGTAGCTGCAGAGAATCTTCAGAAGATCAAAAGCACTGAGATGCAAAAAAGGATGAAAAAAGGTGAAAACGTTAAATATTTATAACACACTGCTTTTGTTAACTAAGTAAACTAAGTATCAGCCAGTTAAAGTTATCATCTAAATTAATTAAAAATGTGTTTTTTTTATTATTCTCATTTGTATATAGATCAGGTCCTGTTTTGGGGGTTGATCATACAAAAATACAAATAATTTTCAAATACATTTCTTATTCTTTTTTGTACATACACTGTATAAATGTGGTCATGTGTCTTTTCATATAACTGAACAAATAGAAACTGCACAAAAAAGGCTGCTTGTATTGAATGGCACTTTAGGTGTGCATTTATAGAATTGCTGTTAGGATACTTGGATTGCATTACATCAGTGGTTCTCAACCTTTATAGCGCCATGACCCCTTGATAAAATTTCCCAAGTTGTGGGGACCCCTAACAGTAAAATTATTTTCGTAGCGTAGGTTGTCAGCTCCCAAGGCAAGACAGGTAATTTGCGCCCCTAACCCACGGACATTTAGCGCTCCCTGAGTCCCTTCCACTTGTACAGTATTAAAACCCCTTGTGGTACATTTTAGGATGTACCACTCTTTCTCTTTGTTCTCCTTTCTTTCCCTTTTATCTCTAGCTGTCCTAATTTCTTGTCCCCCCCCCTCTCTCTTTCTTGTTCTTTCTCTTATTCTTTCTCTCCCTTTTTCTTTGTTCCTCCCCCTATTTTCATCCCCCTTTCATGTATTCTCTATTTTTATTCCTTCTCTTACTCCTTGGTGGGGGGAATGGGATGAGTGGCAGTGCTGGTGGCGGTTCTGATCAGCCAACTTAGGTGCTCTTGATCAAGGTCATCTGCTGATCTGAGAACTGTAGTGGGAACTTTTAATGGCAACTATAATCACAGGTAGTGTTACTCACTGTGTCTCCAGCTTCACTGTGTCTCCGACTTTGTGGTGTCTCGCAGCAGTGACTCCTATGCCAAAATCAGGAGATAGGGTCTCCTCCAGCCCCACCCACTTCATTCCTCACCAGTCAGCTGACCTCTAGTCTCTGCCCCACAGCCATGCTGTGAACTGAATGGGCGGCTGCGAAGAGGCTGAATGGGCGGCCTCGGGCTCCAGGAACAGCCCAGCTGGGCGGCCACAGGCTCCAGGGACAGCCCTTCTGGGCAGCCTCGAAAAGGCTGGGAGAGTGGCGCGGGCTTCAGGAACAGCCCAGGATTTGGTGACCCCTGGCAAATTGTCATTTGACCCCCAAGGGGGTCCCGACCCCAGGTTGAGAACCATTGCATTACATAGTATTGGCTCACAGACCTTAGTATTTTACAGCATTAGAATACAGCAAATATTGACTAAATTATATTGCATAACTAATGTTTTTTACAAACAGTTAACAAAAATTGTTTTTGAGTAAAGAAAATAATTTACAACGCAGAAATGCTGAAACAATAAAAAGGAAACAAATAAAACACACGTTTTTATTGTACCCTGTATATTGCAGTTTTTTATTACAACAAAACTTCAAAGGTCTTACTAGTAAACAAACATCAAGGAAACTAGAAAAACAGGAACATCATCACAGCTTCTGGAAAGAACATGAAAACTTTACAGATTTCCATGGCCAAAAAAGAAAAAAATTGATAACATCCTTCCTGTTATTTTACAAGTAGATAGAGTAGAAGTTTAGCTGCAAGTGTGAAAGAAAAAACGGGTGTGTGTTAAAATATCAGCATTAATGACTGGCACGCAATGCAAGAATATCCAAGTGTGTAGCCAGAGAAAAAAAATAAGCTACATTTTATGCATGATAAATGCCAGTAAATTAATATTCAGACCTCGGGTTCTAGCGCTTGATGAGAACAGACACTGAATGCTGAGGCTCCAGCCTGCCACTAACCTAGTAGCCCAGGAGCACACCCAACAGCATCAGTGTCTGGTGGGCTCAACAACCTCATATACCCACCACAACGTTATAGAGAAATTTGTCTTCAAAATCCCTCTGCCAAAGTGAGCATCTACGAAGACTAATAATGGCTCTTGTTCATCCAAGATGGCAAATGGTGACCATGCATCTTCACAGGAAGCAGACAGGGAACAGCAAATGGAGCTCACACATATCTCTGCTCTGCTCTCTATCGACTAAAAACTACCAGCAGCTGAGGTCATGGCTCATCTCAAGCTTGATCTTACCCTTTCATTCCTGGAGCTCCTCTCCCAACAACTCACCACCGACAAAATCAGGACCAAAGCCTTAGAGCAAAGGGTGAGCAGCTTTGACGATAACATGGATTCCTTCTAAATCCAGCTCAAAACCCTCCACAAACAACAAGCAGCAATATGCCTCTTCATTAGTTACAGACTTCTTTTTGTCTTCAATTGATCCCCCATGAACACTGCCAGACTGTGAACATCAGAGGACTATGCTCACCAAACAAGTGTTCTAAGGTCATCCGTCATCGGACATTCCATGGCTACAAGAGACTCACTTAAGACAGGACAAATTTCACTTTCTTCAAAAATTTTGAGTGAGTTTAGTGTGGGAAGCCCTGGATAAGGGGGCAAAGCATGACTCTAATGCAGAAGAACGTTCATTACCAGGTGGTTTCTAGGATGTTGACCCTGTAAAGTGGACATGGGCTTAGGGAACCCAACAACACAATACCATTTTTTAGCATCTGCCCTAATTTTAATTATTTTGATTTCATTGGACCATTAACAAACAAGCTTTATGCTTCAAATGAAACTAATCATAGGGGAGATTTTAACGCAGTCATAAACCCATTGGAAGACTGACAGCTGCCCCACCCTTCCACCAACAGCCTGCTCCCTAAGACCATCAGCTTCAAGGTTTTATTTCATCTACTGCTCTTGTTGATAATTGGAGACATATGCATTCACTAGAAAGGAATTTCACTCACTAGTCCATGGTACAGAAATACCTTTCTAGGCTGGATACAATTTTGGTCGGTAAAAGTCTTTTTCTACATGTTCATATAGCCTCAATATTACTGATTACTATATCAGATCACTCTTGCTGTAGCACTTCTTCCAACAAGAATACAAAATAATTGCTTAGAGTAGAGTAACCCACAAAATGCATACCAGACCCTGAGAGGGCACCTCATGCAAAAAAAATAATGCTTGAGACCCCCCTAAAAATCCATACCAGACCCTTCATCTGAACATACACCCCTCCTCTCCTGAACAATACCCTCAACTTGGGGGGGGGGGGGGTGCCTTGTTAGGGGGCCCCCATTGCAAAGCACTTTACCCCACATGTTGATGAGGACAAGGGTCTCTTCCACACCTTCAGTACCGGACGCTTTCACCACCTTCCTACCTAGGCCAGTTTTTAGCACTGTCACACTTTGAATGACTCGTGCAACACTGTACCCAAATACATTTTTATCTTTTTTTAGCTGGAAAGCGCTTTCTTTTGATGATATTTAATCACCACCGGGTTTTTTATTTTTTGCTATATAAATGAAAAAATATGGTTTTCTTACTTTCTGTTATAAAATTATTTGGGCCAAAATGTATTCTGCTACAGTTCTTTGGTAAAAATAACCAAATCAGTGTATATTATGTACTCTTTGTGAAAGCTTTAGAGGCTACAAAATATGGTATATATATATATTTGAAAATTAAATGTTTTTTTTTTTTCACTATTTTATTAAAATACTGTCACCAGTACAGAGTCGCCATATGACTGGTGTGGCGGTGATCCGGGTTACTGACTGGTGACAGTATGTTAAAAAATATATATATATTTAATATTATTCAATTGTCACTTGCAATCCTTGCCTCAAAGCTACGTGTCTGTATTATTATGTGCAAATCTTCAATAAATACTTATTTCGAAAAAAAATAATATTCATACAATAGTGTCAAATTAATCTGCACATTATCAATTGTAAACATGTATAAATGCAAATACAAATATATACCTATATATCCCTATAATCAAGGAGAAGGGGGGTTTTGAGACTTTAAATGAGGCCTCCATCCCTAATTATATGAGAAAAGAAGGAGTTGGGAGTTTAAATGAGGTGCACATCTAATGATTGGTAGAGTAAACCATATGAGCAAAATAGTATTTTGTAAACCATGAGAAGAAAAATATTGAAAACTAGTACTGGTTTTAGAAAGAGGGCTGACAGGAGTGTGGTCAGCAAGGTACTTTCTTTCATTTGCAGTACACTGACACTGACAGTTCTTTTTCACTCAATTCCTCTATGTCTGATCCCAAACCATGACAGCCTATGTCTTTTGGATCATATCAAGGGCTCATTTACAACTGCTTCAACTTTAACACACATTAAAGAGCCTACCGCTTCAAAGTGCTTTTTTATGTGTTTTTGATGTTTCTGTGATGCTGATCTGTGATCATTTTAAAGGGTTTCTAAAGGTTCGACATTTTTTACCCTAATGCATTCTCTACATTAAGGTAAAAATGTCCCAGTAATGCCTCTTCGCCCTCTTAAACTTACCTATCTTGAATCATTGCTGTGGCCATCTGCTCTCTATGCTCACAGAGGCAGCAGTTGGTGCCACTGGCTCATGCTGCTGTCAATCAAATCCTGTAAACAGAGAGTGGAAGGTGGCGTTGAGCCAGGCTGCGTATGTCAATAGAAACACACACAGCCTGGCTTGGGATCGAGCCTGCAGGTGCGCCTCATAGGAAGCGACTTTCTGTGATGGAACACTGAAAAGAGGAGGAGCCTGGAGCACTGGCGGAGGACTCCAGAAGAAAAGGATCGGACGGCTGTGTGAAATACCAATGCACAGAGCAGATAAGTATAACATATTTGGGTTTTTTTTTTTTGCACTAAAACAAAATAGCTTTTACAAACACTTTAAAGTTGTACTCCAGACAAACAGCTATATACACAGATAATATACACAGGGTTTTTTTTTTTACCTGCCAAAGAATTTGTATTTCTCTTCATCCAATCCTGAGATTTACACAACAATACCATACCATACAGTTCTGTCTTGCAGGGCAGGAGACCTAATTTGTCCCTGCTGCAGTTCAGTAATGCCCCGTACACACGGTCGGATTTTCCGACGGAAAATGTGTGATAGGACCTTGTTGTCGGAAATTCCGACCGTGTGTAGGCTCCATCACACATTTTCCATCAGATTTTCCGACACACAAAGTTTGAGAGCAGGATATAAAATTTCCCGTTGTCGGAAATTCCGATCGTGTGTACACAAATCCGACAGACAAAGTGCCACGCATGCTCAGAATAAATACAGAGATGAAAGCTATTGGCCACTGCCCCATTTATAGTCCCGACGTACGTGTTTTACATCACTGCGTTTAGAACGATCAGATTTTCCGACAACTTTGTGTGACCGTGTGTATGCAAGACAAGTTTGAGCCAACATCCGTCGGAAAAAATCATAGGATTTTGTTGTCGGAATGTCCGAACAAAGTCCGACCGTGTGTACGGGGCATAACACTTACAGCAGTGGTGGCCCATCTGAGAAGCTACGTCTGTTCGGCCAGAAGGATAAGCCCCGACTCTTCCCTCGTCTGGAGCGAGGATCAGCAGCCCTACCCCTCCTCATCTCCTAAGGTAAGGCCGCCTTCTCGTCTGTCATCCGCGGGGGGGTGGGTGTTGGGGTCGGTGGGTAGCGGCGTCGGTGCGAGTGACCAGCCGCCAGGTCTTTTCCCTCTCCCACCCTGTTACCTTATGAAGAAGGGAAAAGCAGCACACTGATGAGCTCATCCCCACCAACTCTGTTCTCTCCTCCTATTAGCATAGTCCTTACACTGTAACACAATTGATTGGCTTCCTGTGCTGAGTCTCCCTTCTCCCCTTCTCCAGTTTGAGCTCTGCTCTACAAGGACTAAAAGAGGCGGTCGAATTCAGATACTTTTACTGCCTACATTTAAACTTTTCTTTTATTTGTGTCTTTTCAATCTGCCCAGAATTCATCTTTAAAAATAACATATATGAATTCACAAAGTAATATATTGTACTTTTAAGATGGAAAAATATCTTAAAGCTAAAAAAAAATAAACCTTCTCCCTACAATTTAATTTAAAAACAGTAACAGAAATCCACTATGATCTTCTCTGTACAACATTAACTATAGATAATAAATAAAAAAATAAAATAATAACCCATCTGGCAATAAAGTAGTTAATTTGCTTAAGCAAATGTCAGATAGTTTATAAGCTGCATGCAGCTTCCTTTGTGTACCTTCCTTCTCAAATCAAAAAGAGTCTGAACTCCCTTTGCAAACAAGAGGAAGAGATCATAGCTAGAGCCAGCAGCTGCCAACCTGACACTGTCCAATAATGCTCCTGGGAAGAAGAAAACAGTAAGACAGTTGGAAACAATTAATGAACATTAAACCCATCAAAGCTGTTTAACATTCATATAGCATACTTCACACAAGCACTTTTTTTCTATCCCCCAGTGAGCTCCTTAGGTTAGGTATATGTTGTGTGATTAGACGCTGGTTGGTACCAAATTGAAAACACAGATATGACAGTTTATCAGTTTATCATTTCCCAGCACACTTACCAGCCAGCCTCTAAAACAACCAAATTGGATCAATTCAGCTTACGCATATATTTGCAAATGTGTGCAAACAAATCCCTCTGTTTTTAACATACACTGCTAAACGGGGACAATTTGGTTATTTTGCAGGCTGGCTGGTAAGTGTGCTGGGAAATTCTTTGATTGTTGTGATGTGCATTGCCCTTCCATATGCACCTTGCTGCAAAGGCCAGTTATAGATTGGGATGGTTGCCATGTTTTTGTACAGTCGGATGAAATGGGCGCAGGGATGCACTGGATGCCTTCGCTGACATTGTGCTCTTGCTGGGCATCATGTGCGTTCCTGTGTCTTTAAGGAGAGGAGGGCTCCCTCCACACATACCTGCCCTTAAAGTGATACTAAAGTCTAATTTTTTCCACTAAAAATAACAAACAAGTTATGCTTACCTGCTATGTACAGTGCTTTTGCACAGAGCAGCCCGGATCCTCCTCTTCTCGGGTCCCTCTTCGGTGCTCCTGGCTCCTCCCTCCTGTTGAGGTCCCCCACAGCAAGCAGCTTGCTACAGTATGGGGGCACCCGAGCCGATCCAAGCTCCCTGTGTCCATTCAGACAAGGAGCCATGGCCTGGCCCACTGCCTTTCTCTTCTCATTGGCTCACTGACTTTGATTGACAGCAGCGGGAGCCAATGGTGCCGCGCTGCTTCCTCAGCTAATGAGGAGGGGAGTACTGGACAGCTGAGTCTTTCCTGCAACATCGCTGGATCTAGATGGACCTCAGGTAAGTATTAGGGCGGCTGAGGGGGACTGCTGCACACAGAAGGCTTGTTATCCTAATGCATAGAATACATCAAGATAAAAAAACTTTCTGCCTTTACAACCACTTTAATTTATCCATTCTTATATGTGTTCCTACTATGGAGACTCTGGAAATTTTGAGTTAGGACCGCAAATATATACAGAAGTCCCTTGGCGTGGGCACTGCAGCTTACGCATATATTTACATATGTGTGCAAACAATCTGTTTTTAACGCAAACTGTTAGACAGGATCAAATTGGTTGTTTTACAAGCTGGCTGGAAAGTGTGCTGGGAAATCATTGATTGTTTGTGATGTGCATTGCCCTTCTACAGTATTTCACAAAAGTGAGTACACCCCTCACATTTTTGTAAATATTTTATTATATTTTTTCATGTGACAACACTGCAGAAATGACACTTTGCTGCAATGTAAAGTAGTGCGTGTACAGCTTGTATAACAGTGTAACTTTGCTGTCACCTCAAAATAACTCAACACACAGCCATTAATGTCTAAACCACTGGCAACAAAAGTGAGTACACCCCTAAGTGAAAATGTCCAAATTGGACCCAATTAGCCATTTTCCCTCCCCAGTGTCATGTGACTCGTTAGTGTTACAAGGTCTCAGGTGTGAATGGGGAGCAGGTGTGTTAAATTTGTTGTTATCGCTCTCACTCTCTCATACTGGTCACTGGAAGTTTAACATGGCACCTCATGGCAAAGAACTCTCTGAGGATCTGAAAAAAAAAATTGTTTCTCTACATAAAGATGGCCTAGGCTATAAGAAGATTGCCAATACCCTGAAACTGAGCTGCAGCACGGTGGCCAAGACCATACAGCCATTTAACAGGACAGGTTCCACTCAGAACAGGCCTCGCCATGGTCGACCAAAGAAGTTCAGTGCACGTGCTCAGCATCATATCCAGAGGTTGTCTTTGGGAAATAGACGTATGAGTGCTGCCAGAATTGCTGCAGAGGTTGAAGGGGTGGGGGGTCAGCCTGTCAGTGCTCAGACCATATGCTGCACACTGCATCAAAGTGGTCTGCATGGCTGTCGTCCCAGAAGGAAGCCTCTTCTAAAGATGATGCACAAGAAAGCCTGCAAACAGTTTGCTGAAGACAATCAGACTAGGGACATGGATTACTGGAACCATGTCCTGTGGTCTAATGAGACCAAGATAAACCTATTTGGTTCAGATGGTGTCAAGTGTGTGTGGCGGCAATCAGGTGAGGAGTACAAAGACAAGTGTGTCTTGCCTACAGTCAAGCATGGTGGTGGGAGTGTCTTGGTCTGGGGCTGCATGAGTGCCGCCGGCAACGGGGAGCTACAGTTCATTGAGGGAATCATGAATGCCAATATGTACTGTGATATACTGAAGCCGAGCATGATCCCCTCCCTTCGGAGACTGGGCCGCAGGGCAGGATTCTAAAATGATAATGAACTCAAACACCCCCCCCAAGACAACCACTGCCTTGCTAAAGAAGCTAAGGGTAAAGTTGATGGACTGGCCAAGCATATCTCCAGACCTAAACCCTATTAAGCATCTATGGGGCATCAAACGGAAGGTGGAGGAATGCAAGATATCTAAATTCCACCAGCTCTGTGATGTCGTCATGAAGGAGTGGAAGAGAACTCCAGTGGCAACCTGAGGGTTAAGGCAGTGTTGGAAAATAATGGTGGCCACACAAAATATTGACACTTTGGGCCCAATTTGGACATTTTCACTTAGGGGTGTACTCACTTTTTTTGCCAGTGGTTTAGACATTAATGGCTGTGTGTTGAGTTATTTTGAGGGGACAGCAAATTTACACTGTTATACAAGCTGTACACTCACTACTTTACATTGTAGCAAAGTGTAATTTCTTCAGTGTTGTCACATGAAAAGAGATCATAAAATATTTACAAAAATGTGAGGGGTGTACTCACTTTTGTGAGATACTGTATGTGCACCTTGCTGCAAAGGCTAGTTATAGGTTGGGGTGGTTGCCACTTTTATGTACAGTTAGATAAGACAGTTTACTTTAAATGCTCTTCTAGCCTAACAACATGATAGGAGGTCATTAAAATGGAACTAAATGTAAAACTTTTTTCCTTCACTTTGGATAGAGTATGGGAGAGTTATAGGTCCTGTCAGGTTTTTTTTTAGCCATTTGTGTCCCGTTGGCATATTTCCTTCACTTCCCATCCCATATCCAAAGCAGGAAGTAAGAGGAAGTTCCTCCAAAGTTGTCGCCAGGTTAACCAGAACTAGTGTCCCCATTGGAAGATTTCCCCTCTAGTCCTGTTCTGGTGACACCCAAAAATTTGGGAATTTCTTTCACTTTCGGGGGCACAGAGAGCTATGCAAACCTGACAGGTGTTCCAATACTTTTTGACTCTATCCAAAACAATAAAAACATTTGCATTTAGTTATACTTTAAAGTGTAACTCCGGCCACAACATTATTTTTTTGTCTCGGATATAGTGGGGAAAAATTCAACCCCCCCATTAAAAAAGTTTTGGTAGTGTATTTACTTTAACATCCCTTTTCCTTTTTAGCAGTGTTATTTCATGTGCTCATGCAGTAACATGGAGTGATCTTCTGCTAGAATCTAGCACCCTGGAGACTTCACTCTTTGGAATTCCCAAACATGTGATCACAAGGATTACCCAATCATGATGATAAAAAGGTTTGTAAATGCTAAACAGATTTTCCTGTAATTCTGTGTCCCCTTCCCTCTTTCCTTAAAATGTTCAACTATTTTAACTTAAAAGAAAACAATTTTAGGAGATAATAAATTGCATATCTCCCAATCCCCTGTACTTTATGAAGAATATCCAGGTACAAACTAGTATTGCTATGTATAAATATATCAACAAATCCGCGCTCATAGACTGACTCACACCTGCAGCCCCCCTAGGTAGGAAGGGAACACCTAAGTGATCCCCCAAGAATATAGATCAAAGTATAGGGAGTGGCGCTGTGTTGGGAGTATAAATAAAAATTCAAGTGTATAAATAAAAGTGTAAAGATAAAAAATTTAAAATTTTTTGGTATATTCCAAAAAATTACTTGCAAAAGAATTTTTTATATATATATCCTTGTGTTAGTGAAAAACACCTTGACCAGGTGAAAATTAGTATTATATGTGCAAAGAATCGCAAATTTCAAGCAGCATCACTAAATAACATAAATACATCTTCACATGAATAAATATAAAGTGATGAAGTGCCAAAACCAATAACTGTCCAAAAACAATAATTGTCCACCAATAATGTGTAAATGTGCAATAATTATAAGCAATAAAAAATCATTGATAAAGTGTCCAAATCGCAGCTAAAAAATCACAAAACCATATGTTGTTTGGTGCAAGAAAAGTTCATAACAATTGTGCAGAAAAATCTTCTTAGGTGATAAAGTGCCGTGCTGTAACAACTGGTGGTCCCCCCAATGTGGTTGCACTCACCGGAGCGCTCCACCCCTGCAGGGGTACGAGCGTGTAAAGTTGGTCCTGTCACTCCAGTCCTATAGGTGTTAGTTTCCTTCCACGCATCCCATTTCCAAAACACAGCTGTATACACAGAGAGGTGGGGACTTCCTGTCCCTTGGTATTAAAAGTCCCCACTGGATATCCGCTTGTCCTGGGGCTCCTATCCCTGTGTGGAGTCCTTGTAATCAGGAGTGTAGGAGGAACTTCAGAGTCTCCAAAATTCCGTGTCCCAAATTCCTCTCTACCGGGGGTGTCACGTGACACAAGAGAAGAGAAGACAAGAAGCCCAGAAGCCCAGAAGTCCGGACCTCCGCTGGCAATAGAGCTACCTGAAGACAGCGGAGGGGCCGGCCGAAGACCTGGGACACCGGGAGAAGAGGCCGGAGAGAGCGGAGAAGAACCAACCGGACGCCGGGAGAAGATGAACCGGAGGGACCCCCCGAAGACGGAAGAAGACCCCCCCCGGAGCTGTTTAATAAATTATTTTAAAAACCTGTGTTGTGTTTTATTATTGACACTTTTTACCTAGGTGAATGGGTAGGGGTACCATGTACCCCATACTCATTCACATAGGGTGGGGGGCCGGGATCTGGGGGCCCTCTTATTGTAGGGGGCTCTCGGATTCCGATAAGCCCCCCGCCCGCAGACCCCGACAACCAACGGCCAGGGTTGTCGGGAAGAGCCCCTTGTCCTCATCAACATGGGGACAAGGTGCTTTGTGGTGGGGGGCACCGCAAGGCGCCCCCTCCCCCAAAGCACCCCCCCATGTTGAGGGCATGCGGCCTGGTACGGTTCTGGAGGGGGGGGTGCTCGCTCGTCCCCACCCCCTTTCCTGACCGGCCGGGCTGCGTGCTCGGATCGGGGTCTGGTATGGATTTTGGGGGGACCCCCACGCCGGTTTTTCGGCATAGGGGGTTCCCTTTAAAGTTCCATACCAGACTTAAGGGCCTGGGATGCCTGCGACGGGGCTCGCAAGGTTTCAATCTCGCCAAAAAAAGCGGACTTGTCCGTGTGTGGGAAAGTCCGTTCATTCTGGAAGTCCGTCGGGAAGACCGAATTCCCGAAAGTCTGGCCGTGTGTAGGCAAGTCCGGCCGTTCAGAAAGTCCGGCGGTAGTCCGCCGGAAGTCTGGCGGCAAGTACGTCGGACCTAGCTTTCTAAAAAGTCCAACCGTGTGTACGCCCCATAAGTGAGAGTTGTGTGAATCTTAGGTCACAACCAGGTCACCAAAACATTCCTGTTCCTATTGCGATTTCCAGTAGCAACCATAAAATTTTAGATTTTTCATCACTTTCTGTACCAGGGACAATAACCACCAGAACGCATCAAAAATGTGTTACAAACGCGCTTGCGGAAAGGCATCTGGAAATGATCTGAAGTGCGTTTTTGTGGTGTGAACCAGCCTTTCACTGACTGGGGTCCAGTGCATTTTTATTAGTTTTTTAAGCGTTCCAGTGTGTTTTTGGTACGCTTTACCACGTTCCAGTACAGTCCAGTGCAGGAAAAATGCAGTATATTCTACTGTCTGGAACTGGAACTGTCCGCACTCGTGTGAACTATGCTATAGGAAACCATGTAACCTGAGTTTTTGATGCAGAAAAAAAATGCACTAGACTGCATGTGGTGTGAATTGGCCCTTAAAGTGGATGTAAACCCAATAACATCCTTTCTAAACTACTGCCATAGGGGTTATCTATAAGGATATGCATGCCTCCTGCATGTATCTTTACCTGTCAAATGTCTCCCCTCTGTCTGTTATGAGACCTGAAAAACTGAAGATTCTGTGGGTGGGTCTGTTGTCTGGAGCTCGGTGGGTGGAGTCGTGATGTCAGTAGACTCCCCGCCCACCTCTACACTCCCCTTGTCAATATGCATTTTCTCCTGTGTATTTCTTACACTGAACTTCTGCTATGATCCAGTGAAAAGACAGGAAAGTAACCACATGACTTCAGCATGCCAAATCATGCTGAGGTGTGGAACAGCCAATCCTTGCAGAGCTGCTGAAGCATGGAGTGGGAGTGGGAATTAAAAAATAATGCATGTCTTAGGCTAGTGCACGGGATATGTAAATCACCTGTAATTCACAGCAAGGGGGAGGATTTGACAAGGTTTTTCTCTGTTTGTCAAGTTTTATCTCACTGAACAATAAAAGAGGATTGCTCAGAGCTGGATTAACTCTTTTTGGCAAGACTGGACTCAAATGATAGGAAATCTTATACTCTACATTATGACATCAACAAAAAAAAAAAAAAAATTTGGGTTTACATCCACTTTAAGGAAAGACTTATTAAAGTAGTACCATGGCAGTTTTCTCATAGTCCCTCAGCAAAATTCCACATTTACTGTTGGGCCTACCAGTAGAGTTCACCTGATACAGCTTCCTGAGCTGGAGTGGCAATAATGCTGCACAGCTCCTGAATTCAGAGCAGCATTGCCTCTGTCACATAGGCTGTGCCTGCTTACAGCACATTGGTATCAGAAAATGCTGCAGAAGGCGTAAGTATTCTCACTGCTGATTTACAAGCCTGTAGCTTGTCAATAGGCACCTGACCACACCTAGTCCTGCCAATCGCTTTCTAGATTGCTGAAACGATTGTGAGCCACAGTGTCTAGGATGGGGAGCATGTGAGACATAGATGAAGAAGGGTTTGGAAGGTAAAGAAAGTTTTTGGTTTATTTTATGAGGCTTGTATGTCAAATAGTAACTGGATTTTGGCATTGTTTAGATTATCATTTAGGAACCTTTAGTAGAAGCTCCTCTGGAAAGTACCCTGACCTGGGAACATTTCTAAATTATTATTATCTTTTGATGTTACAGATCTCAGTAAATTCCAAATGAAAGTCTGTGTAAAAAGGGAGTCCTGGACCGAAAAAAAAAAAAATAAGCATAGGGGCAGCATGACAGGGGTGGATAGTGAGGACAGCAGGGAAAGGATTAAATATTGGGCAGTTTATTGTGGCCTTAACTCATGGGTAGTGGTCTGTGGCTGTTAGGGGTCCCAGGAAGTTAGGGGAAGTGGTGTACTGCAAGGGGCCAGTTGGGTGCAGCAGGAAAGAGTAAACATCCTACCCGCCCTCCCCATTGTTGAAAAACAATAGAAAAACATAACGTGAATTCATAGTAAGCATATAAATATTATATATTGAGTTAGCACTCTCCAAATTTCTGAAAAATTTCCGGTACCCGACACGTTTCTGGTTCAAGCCCTTCGTCAGGGGTATTGGATAGGAGAATATGTGGTCATAAATTTGTCTAATGAAAGAAATTAGAAAAAAGAAAAACATCATAGCAATGTGACATGGATGGTGGCAGCCATATGAAAACTTTGGGGGCCGAAGTTTAAGCAGTTTTTTGCAGTGAATAGGTTGTATGTTGTTGCCCTTAAAGACCACCAAACTTCACTTATCAGTTTTTGTTATAAGGAAAGTTATGTTTGTTTATATTAGTTTATATTATTTTATTTGAAGTTACCGTATTTATCGGCGTATAACACGCACCGGCGTATAACACGCACCCCAATTTAGGAGGGAATTTTAAGGAAAAAAAAACTTTTAGGAGGGAAGTTGAAGGGAAAAAAACTTACATTTAAATGCCCATCATTGCAGCCTTCTCAGTGCAGCCTTGCCCCAGTGCAGCCTTCCCCAGTGCAGCCTTGTCAGTGCAGCCTTCCCCAGTGCAGCCTTGTCAGTGCAGCCTTGTCAGTGCAGCCATGTCAGTGCAGCCTTGTCAGTGCAGCCATGTCAGTGCAGCCTTGTCAGTGCAGCCATGTCAGTGCAGCCATGTCAGTGCAGCCTTGTCAGTGCAGCCATGTCAGTGGAGCCTTGTCAGTGCAGCCTTGTCAGTGCAGCCTTCCCGAGTGCAGCCTTCCCCAGTGCAGCCTTGTCAGTGCAGCCTTCCCCAGTGCAGCCTTGCCCCAGTGCAGCCTTCCCCAGTGCAGCCTTGTCAGTGCAGCCTTCCCCAGTGCAGCCTTGCCCCAGTGCAGCCTTCGATCCCCTGTCCCTGCTGCCTGGGCTTCAAAATCGCCGACCGCGATTTGAAAATGGCACCGCTGGCGCTGAAATACACAGAGCCGGTCCTCGGCTCTTTCCGGCGGCTCTCGTTCACTTTCGGCTCCACTCGTAGTCCCAAGCGGAGCTATCCGAGTAGGTTCGGATAGCTCCACTCGGGACTACGAGTGGAGCCGAAAGTAAACGAGAGCCGCCGGAAAGAGCCGAGGACCGGCTCTGTGTATTTCGGCGCCGGCGGCGCCATTTTCAAATCGCGGTCTGCGATTTTTACGTTTTGACAGCTCGGGATCGCAGGGGATCGGCGTATAACACGCACCTGCGACTTTCCCCTGATTTTAAGGGGAAAAAAGTGCGTGTTATACGCCGATAAATACGGTATTTATTTTGTTAAAAAAAGGCTGCGATGGCCATTTTACTCCAAAACCTTGTTGTGTCCTTTATGGTATAGTTTGTGGGTTGGAGGGGATCGTCTAGCAGGCTTGGGTCAAGGCTGGAGGATATCTATTCTACAAATGTCATGCAAGAAATTACTTCCATCATTATCACTTTTTTGATCAGATGTTTTTTTACAATTGCAGAGTCTTGGTTCTTGTTAAAGTGGTTGTTAACCCACCAATGGAAACTTACAGCATCTTTTCTGTTTATTTATGTAAAGTGCCCCTGTGTCTGTGTCTTATAAAAAATAATGCAGTATATACCTGTCTACAGAGCGTCAATCTGCGCTCACGTGACCCGCCGCCTCTCTCCTCTCTCGGCCTGACAGCTGCAGTGGGTGGGATCAGCAGGATCCTCTGCTGATGTCAGTCGGGAGGCGAGGAGGAGAGAGCCGGCGGATCACGTGAGTGCAAATCGGCACTCTGTAAACAGGTATATACTGTATATAAATAGAGAGAACCGCGCTTGACCAAAAAGTACAAAAAATAAAAAACAGCAGCAGCATATAGTGCGATTACACCAAAAATAAATAGTCCTGTAAAAAGCTGCGCTAAGAAAAATTAACAGTCTATGCAAATGACATCCAGGAAATTTTCAAATCCTTTCAAAGTAAAAACACCACCACCGTGTTCATCTAAGCAGTAGTGACAATCCACTTGTTAAGCCTGCTTACCAGATGGCAAGCATAAAAGGGCAAGTGGCTTTAACCCAGCCAAGGCCTTTTAGCTTGCTGGCGCTCCCGGTGTTCATGTGGGGGGGTAAATCTCCAGGCTCACTTGCGTTGTCACGTATCACCATTCGACACGAGAAACACGGATAACCCAGAAGGAAGAAGAACTCACCATAGTATAAAATCCTTCAGATATTTATTAAAAAACATGTAGTCACTTACAATTAGGTTAGCAGAATTGCATATACAAAAAGCCGGCCGGCATGCAAACAAACGGAGCCCGTTCTCTCTCTCCGAAAGCGTGGTGACGTCAGTGCGTACCTTGCCAGACGCGTTTCGTCATCATCTGACGCTGTCAATGGGGAACGGGCAACGCAGCGACTCACCACAATATAAAGGGAGCCAAGCCTCGTTCTGAGCAACGAGCATCCAGGCGCCATATTAAGTGTGGGATAAGGTTCCCTTAGTAAGCGGACGTCCTGAGAGGGTGTGCATCGCTGCACACATCCATCCCAAAAAACGACCAACAACCTTACCCAATTAAACACACTATTAATATCTGTCACAATCTTATGAGTAGAAAGTTGGATATAAAAATGTAATTGAAGTTTTGTATAATAGCATTAAACAAAACCGCTACCATCCCAAACTGAAATGTGTATGAAATACACATAAGGAAACAGTTAAAATTACTAAGTGAATAGTGATCAACATATATTGACAGGAAAAAACCTTGCACTATAAGTATTCCCTCATAATGTTATGGTTATATACCAATAAATCAAAAAATGTGAATGTGTGAAAAAAATTAATAAAAATTTATAAAAAATTTAATAAATTTTTTTTTTTAAACTTAGTTGATATATTATGTGAACAAAATTTTGAATATTAGTCATAAAACCAATTTTTATAAAAAATTGGTTGATCCTGAACATATATCGTGCTATGTGTTTGTCTAATTAAATAACAAACCAGAGCAGTGAATGGAAGCATAGTATATGATGTATAGTGATTGATAAAATATAAATCAACAAAAAGAATTTCCGATAATCATCGGAAATCCCTTTAAGGATTCTTATGAATGTGTAAGGTGATACGTGCTCCACCAATTAAATCATTATACTCCCGATCAGGTACTATAATAATGCAGATGTCCAAAACACCGCCATAGGCAATATTTCATAATGTAAACCATACCATCGAAAGGGAGGGGGAAAGGCACCCGCATACTCATAATTCAGATCGAGTTCACAAACCCCAAAAAACTAAATTAATTGGAAAATCGAATATGATAAAAGTGCAAATGCAGATAAAAATAAAATAAAAATTCAACACTATGGACCAAATCCTTAAAATCTACAATGTTAGGAAAATCATGAATTGTCAATAAAAGCGTTGACGTCAGTATCAATGTTTAGCCCATAGGGTGCATAAGTTCTTAATCTATGGATCCAGACCATTTCTAACCTCGATATTTCCCTAACCAAGGAACTCCCTCTCCAATGGGGACTATACCTGTTTATACCCAGAAAAATTGTATTGGAGGGGTCTCTGTCATGCACTTGTAAATAATGTTTCGACACAGAGTGGTTCCTAAAGCCACTTTTAATATTAGTGATGTGTTCGTTGAGGCGGACCTGAAGAGGTCGCTTGGTCCTGCCCACATATTGCAGGCCGCAAGGGTACTGCAACATGTATACTACCCCCTCCGTAGTACAGGTAATAAATGGTTTAATTGTATATGATTGTTTGGTACTATTAGAAGAAAAAGTGGTAGTCCGTCTGTGTGGACATGCACTGTATGCACAGACCCTACACCTTCTACATTGATAAAATCCCTTTAAATGATCAAAAAAACTGGGTTTAGAAATTGGTGGGTTCAGGATGTTAGGGGCCAACTGGTTCCGTAACGAAGGCACACCCCTAAAAATGACTCAAGGTTTTTCTGGCAACACCTTATTCAGTATCCTGTCACTACGTGCCACGTGCCAGTGTTTGTGTATAAGGTTCCTAATGGAATTGTGCTGTAGAGAGTACGTGGTCAGAAAGGGGACACCAGAGGAAAAATCATCCTTGGTGCGAGACCCCCTTTCCACCAATAAATTATCTCTATTCACTTCCTTGACCCTTTCCAGGGTCGTCACCAGGAATTCCTGAGAGTACCCCTTTTCCAAAAATCTATCAGTGAGAACGTTCGCCTGCTCAGTGAATTGGATCTGACTAGAGCAGTTCCTCTTAAGGCGAAGATATTGGCTTTTTGGAACCGACTCCAACCAGGGACGGTGATGGCAACTGTCCACAGGTATAAATGAATTCCTGTCGGTCTCCTTGAAAAAAGTTGATGTGACGATATTGTTCTCACTGACAGAGATTTTTAAGTCTAGGAAATTAATGCTGGTCTGACTCATCTCATAGTTTAAAGTAATGCCCCTCTGATTATCATTAAGAAAAACCATAAATTCCTGCAAGGCCACCTGTTCACCATCCCATAGGAGGAGGATGTCATCTATGTACCTCGCCCACAGAATAATCTGGGGTACCTCACGAACATAGATGACATCCTCCTCCCATTTCCCCATGAAGAGGTTCGCCAGGCTAGGGGCATATTTAGCCCCCATGGCCACTCCCGTATTTTGCCTGTAAAAGTTGTTATCGAACCAAAAGTAATTATGGGAGGCAGCGTATTCCAGCAGCTCCATTATAAACTCCACCTGATTGGATGAAAGGCCAGAATATATAGGTATATACTGCATTATTTTTCTAAGGCACAGACACAGGGGCACTTTACATAAATAAACAGAGAGGATACTGTAAAAAATGTACAGTAATTTGAGTAGCATGAGCGGAGGGGACGGGCATGACACAGAGCTGACAGGCGGGGAGGCGTGGGGGAGAGGACAGTGGAGAGCACAGAGGAGGATGCAGGAGAGCTGCGGATGACGGAGGCACGCAAACTGATCATGGTGTCAGGGATCAGCAGCCATGATAAACCTTGGTCAGTTTACAGAGGGTAGGACAGAAACTGGCAGGATCAGCAAGGTATTTCAGGGGTTACAGTGGACCAAATGACACAGCACAAGTACTGTGCTGTATAACATGCTTTAAAAGGAACAGTATCTTTATTTTTTTAAGTTAACAAACACTTCAAGGGAAACTTTAAGCAAAAGGTTTCCTTAAAGTGTTTGTTAAGTATAAAATCTCATTCTATGCCAGTCCCTCTATTAGTGGCTGGCATTCCACACTATATAAGTCCTTTATAAAAACGAACATTATAAATACCTCTTTAGAGCTGTCTTCAGGCCTAGAATGCTTCTGCAGGAGGGACCAAGATCTCCCTCTGACGTCAGCCGGGGAAATCACGTGATCTCCCGCAGAAGCAATGTATCGGAGCTGTAAAGCGCCCATGAGTCATGTGACTGGCCTGAAGACAGCTCTAAAGAGTTATTTATAACGCTCGTGTGCTATGCCAGCCTCTAATAGAGGGTCTGGCAGTGACAATTTTAGTTTTTTTTTTTTCAATAATAGCGGCCAGGGGGGCCATAGACAGAGACAGAGAGGGACCTGACAGACAGGAAGGAGAGAGTGAGGGGAAGAGAGGAGAGCTGAGAGCAGGGCAGCTTATTATGGAGGGATGCACTCTGACCACGGTGGTCAGGGCTGAGTAGCCCTGGCTATCGTGGTCAGTATAGAGAGGGCATACAGGAAGTGGCAGGTTCAGGGAGTTTTTTTTTTACAGTTTAGGGGGGGGGGGCAGATTACACAGCACAAGCACTGTGCTGTGTAATCTGCTTTAAGGGACCAGAATCAGATTTTTTTTTTTGAGGTTAACAAACACTTTAAATATCTACCCCCCCACACTTCTGATATAAAGAGCACATAACACTTATCCTTTCCTCCCATGATGCAGCACTGGGTGCCTAAGAGAACAATCACCAACCACCATGCTGTCACATGGGTTGAGAAGAGGGTAGAGCCCTGTATAAGCTCTATTTACAGTTACTTGCTGCATATACAAAATATCTTGTCTTCATTCTTGCGGGGAATGGGAGTGATGGGAAGATAAGTATGAGCAGCTGGAAAGGGAGATATAAAAACCTGTTGCTTTGCCCTGCTTGCAATTTCACTGTTGAGAACCACCAACCTTAGCTAATCAGCAGGCATACTCACCTCTTTAGGCAACCAGTGCTGCTATTAGGCTGACCATACACAGTTTAAAACGAAAAAACTAAAAGATTTCTCCATCCGCACAAAGTAGTCAGCACTTGTCACAGTCAAGCTTAGGACACGCAGGCAATGGCACAAGCAGATGAAAGACCACCAAGACCAGTTCTTGCTGGAAAAAAATATTTTAAGCAACAGACAGCATGGATTCATGAAAGACAGAAGTTGTCAAACAAACCTGATTTCTTTTATGGGGAGGTAAGTAAAACCTTGGACAGTGGAGTGGCTGTGAACATGGTATACTTGGATTTTTGCAAAAGTGTTTGACACAGTTCCCCATACCCGACTAATATGTAAGGTAAAGTCTACAGGCTTGGAAAGATCAATTTGTAAATGAATAGAAAACTGGCTAAAAGACCGAATTCAAAGAGTGGCGGTTAATGATTCTTACTCTGAATGGTCTAAGGTTATCAGTGGTGTACCCCAAGGTTCAGTGTTGGGACCCTTACTTTTTAATAACTTTATAAATGATATAGGGTCTATGATAAAAAAAGTACAATTTCTGTCTTTGCAGATGTTACCAAGCTATGCAGTGCAATAACATCCTTACAGGATGTCTCCAACTTAAAAGCTGACCTCAATGCACTGTCTAATTGGGCAACTAAGTGGCAAATGAGGTTTAATGTTGATAAATGTAAAGTTATGCACTTGGGAGCTGTCAGGATGCGCATACCAGCAGAGAGATTCACCTCCCTACAAGAACTTTGAGGCACAGAAATACACGCATTCCTGTTGCCCGTAGGAATCGGGCTTTGGCGCATAGAAGTGCGCATGCGCAAAATAGCGCGCAAACAGAAGCCGTTGCGCATCCCCGTGCGCGTCGACGCTCGCGCGCACTCCTGACTGACGCTGGCGCCAAGTGAGTCTATTTAGGCACAGCCAGTACCTAGCCCCAGTGCTGCTTCGTCTTCAGCTTCTGTGCATCCTGTTTCCTGAGAACCTGTATCTTGATTCCTGTTACCTACCCGGCTTGTCTTGACCATCCCTTGATCTCCACCAGTACCGACCCCGGCTTGTCCTGTGACCATCCTCCTGTCTTCTCCTTGGCTCCTGTTTACTCATTCGGCTTTTGACCTTGGCTTGCCTCCTGACTACGATCCTGCCTGCACCCTGCATCCGATTCTCCTAGCCATGTTTGACCCAGCCTGCCTGACCTTGCTTCTTTGTTGCTGCCATCTGCACCAGCTGCCTGCCTGTCTGTCTTCCTGCAGAAGCCTTCCAGTGTCTTCATCAGCCTTACTAGGACAGCCGTCCGGTTACTGGTTAAAGACTTCTTGGCACTCGTGCGACTCTGTACCTTGATGCCTTCTGTTCACACTATCAGAGGCCCCGAGTCAGAGGTGCAAGGAAGGCCTTGCTCGTCCAATCAGGCTCTTCTACCAGGTACGTTATAGGGGCTAAGAATATGCATGCATCATACATACTAGGGGGAGTACAACTGGGGGAATCGATAGTGAAGAAGGATATTGGGGTTTTGGTAGATCATAAGCTCAATAATAGCATGCAATGCCAAGCTGCATTTTCCAAAGTGAGCAAAGTCCTTTCTTGTATTAAGAGAGCTATGGACACCAGAGAGAGATATATCATTTTGCCCCTGTCCAAATCATTAGTACAACCGATATATATCAAAAAATGAGAATCCGAATTGGGACCTGTACCTAGTGGAGTGACATGGGAGGCCATTCGCAACGCAACACACAAATCAGCAGTAGACATGAGAATGATAGAAACAAATTACAAATGTCTATCTAGATAGTATGCGACTCCAGATAAAATAAATAAGTTCCAACCAGACAAACCCGCAAATTGTTGGAGTGGGTGTACCGACAGAGGAACGATGGCTCACCTCTGGTGGGAATGCCCAATCATTAAAAAATTCTGGCAGGAAGTGCTAAAGATCATAGAGGAGATAACGGGAAACGCGATTAGGGAGGACCCTTGGGTGTGTGTGTTCCATGGGACAGAAGGTCACAATAGAAAGTACACTGCATCTCTAATTCCGGTATTACTAAACTCGGCAAAAAGTCTAATCCCAAAAAAATGGCTAGAGCCCGAGGGCCCAAATATTCGCGATTGGCTAACAAGGGTTAATGAAACCTATGTCTTAGAGGTGGTCGAGGTTGAAGATATTGGGCCAGGGGAAGAAGCAGATTCTGATAGAGATAAGTGGGCGAAGTGGATATTCTTTAAAAAAACAGGGAGATTTGCTGAGTTGTTTTTGTAAGAATGTATGCTCTCATTGGAGGCATTACTGCAGGACGGGGGGTGGGGGGGGGGGGTGCTGGGGTGATGGGATTCTTAGTAGCATACAATGGGTTACTTATAGGTTGTGCGGTTTGTATTTTTGTAAAGGATAAATAAAGAATTATAAAATTATAAAACTATAAAATTACAAATGAGTAACGGCCATGCTACTATGATGTGATGGTAATGAGATGGGATAAAAATGAGCTATATATGGTGATTTAAACCTCTCAAATGAATTCGCTGAAGTAGCAATAAAAAAAAAAAAGAATGGGAGTACTACTAATTATGATTGTGAATCTGCACCGAGGCTGCTTTTATTCTAAGTACCCATTCGTATTTTAGTTTTTCTATTTTGACCAACCAATCCTGATGACATTGAACTTCCAACATGTTGCAGTTTACATTGCGACTGGGAGGGGGAGCTCCTTCCGGCGCTACATTAGTTGTCATTTTTTTGTAATTCTCGCCTACCATTTGTATTGTTCATTTGCGGCGTTCTCCGCGCCCTCAGGCCCGCCCCTTTGCACTACAAATAACCGTATCCCAGTGACCAAGGTACGCTTCCCTGAAGACGTTACCACGAAACGTACGTCGGAGCGGTACCTGGTCACGTGATCTCCTCCCATTTCCAGCATACTGGTTGTTGCTTTCGTCGGGTGGAGCGCACGCCGACCATCAAGGGGTTGTTACGATATCCATGCTGTAAATCAATCCAGATGAGCGAGCAGCCCCAGTCCTGGGAAGGCACCTATTCATGTAAGCAGCCATTTCTAATAAACTGTATTAAGCTATGGAAGATTCCATTGTTTTTATATCCTATGTCTGACTGTCTGGGAATGAAGCATCCTTTTTGCCTACTGACATCCAGCATCTATATGTGAGCAGGCACAATCCCGCACAAGCATTAATGACTTTCTTTTAATTAAAGAAGTCATTGGCATCTGGTAAGCAGTTATCCATATACCACTGTGGGGTGCATCTTACTTCTGGTGAAGGATTTTATTCATCTTTTCCATCTAAAGAAATCCACCTATACCAAGAGACTTATCCTTTCTTCCGCCATCCAATTTTGTCTATGCTTCTCGATTGGGACTTTACTATCATCACTAGGGATGAGCTTCGTGTTCGAGTCGAACCCATGTTCGACTCGAACATCGGCTGTTCGACCGTCCGTCGAATTGCGAACGATATGGGCCGTTCGCGCCAAATTCGTGTGGCGCGTCACGGCCCATAATTCACTGCGGCATCGCAGTGCATTGCTGGCTGATGATTGGCCAAGCATGCACTATGACCCGCATGCTTGGCCAATCACAGCGCCGTCAGTAGAGAGAGCTGTAATTGGCCAAAGCCAGGGTGGCTTTGGCCAATTATGGCTCAGGGGATTTAGTACACACCCCACACTATATAAGGCCGCCTGCACGGCGGCCCTGTGTAGTGTGTGTTCCGGTGTGCTGAGAGATAGAGAGAGAGAGAGACAGTGTCATTTGATTTGAGTTAGATAGATTAGGCAGAACAGTCAGTCAGTTAGCTGCACTTACAGTGTATTGTGTATATATATGCATCCCAGGTGTTGCATATATATATATACACTGTATTCAGTTTAGCTAGATCCGTTCCTGTTATCTTCTATCTAGACTATTTAGTGCAGTGTGTCCTGCTCACAGTGTTCAGCTAGATCCGTTCCTGCTATTTACATTCAGTGCAGTGCGTCCTGCTCACAGTGTTCAGCTAGATCCGTTCCTGCTATTTACATTCAGTGCAGTGCGTCCTGCTCACAGTGTTCAGCTAGATCCGTTCCTGCTATTTACATTCAGTGCAGTGCGTCCTGCTCACAGTGTTCAGCTAGATCCGTTCCTGGTATTTACATTTAGTGCAGTGCGTCCTGCTCACAGTGTTCAGCTAGATCCGTTCCTGCTATTTACATTCAGTGCAGTGCGTCCTGCTCACAGTGTTCAGCTAGATCCGTTCCTGCTATTTACATTCAGTGCAGTGCGTCCTGCTCACAGTGTTCAGCTAGATCCGTTCCTGCTATTTACATTCAGTGCAGTGCGTCCTGCTCACAGTGTTCAGCTAGATCCGTTCCTGCTATTTACATTCAGTGCAGTGCATCCTGCTCACAGTGTTCAGCTAGATCCGTTCCTGGTATTTACATTTAGTGCAGTGCGTCCTGCTCACAGTGTTCAGCTAGATCCGTTCCTGCTATTTACATTCAGTGCAGTGCGTCCTGCTCACAGTGTTCAGCTAGATCCGTTCCTGCTATTTACATTCAGTGCAGTGCGTCCTGCTCACAGTGTTCAGCTAGATCCGTTCCTGGTATTTACATTTAGTGCAGTGCGTCCTGCTCACAGTGTTCAGCTAGATCCGTTCCTGCTATTTACATTCAGTGCAGTGCGTCCTGCTCACAGTGTTCAGCTAGATCCGTTCCTGCTATTTACATTCAGTGCAGTGCGTCCTGCTCACAGTGTTCAGCTAGATCCGTTCCTGGTATTTACATTTAGTGCAGTGCGTCCTGCTCACAGTGTTCAGCTAGATCCGTTCCTGCTATTTACATTCAGTGCAGTGCGTCCTGCTCACAGTGTTCAGCTAGATCCGTTCCTGCTATTTACATTCAGTGCAGTGCGTCCTGCTCACAGTGTTCAGCTAGATCCGTTCCTGCTATTTACATTCAGTGCAGTGCGTCCTGCTCACAGTGTTCAGCTAGATCCGTTCCTGGTATTTACATTTAGTGCAGTGCGTCCTGCTCACAGTGTTCAGCTAGATCCGTTCCTGCTATTTACATTCAGTGCAGTGCGTCCTGCTCACAGTGTTCAGCTAGATCCGTTCCTGCTATTTACATTCAGTGCAGTGCGTCCTGCTCACAGTGTTCAGCTAGATCCGTTCCTGCTATTTACATTCAGTGCAGTGCGTCCTGCTCACAGTGTTCAGCTAGATCCGTTCCTGCTATTTACATTCAGTGCAGTGCGTCCTGCTCACAGTGTTCAGCTAGATCCGTTCCTGCTATTTACATTCAGTGCAGTGCGTCCTGCTCACAGTGTTCAGCTAGATCCGTTCCTGCTATTTACATTTAGTGCAGTGCGTCCTGCTCACAGTGTTCAGCTAGATCCGTTCCTGCTATTTACATTCAGTGCAGTGCGTCCTGCTCACAGTGTTCAGCTAGATCCGTTCCTGCTATATACATTTAGTGCAGTACGTCCTGCTCACAGTGTTCAGCTAGATCCGTTCCTGTTATCTTCCTACTGACAGGCAGGCTTGTCTGGTTACAGTATATAAAGCTACCTGAAGAAAATTACAGGTGTTCTTTTTGATCCTATTAGTACCACGGTCAGGCAGCTAGACTATTTACATTTAGTACAGTGTGTCCTGCTCACAGTGTTCAGCTAGATCCGTTCCTGTTATCTTCCTACTGACAGGCAGGCTTGTCTGGTTACAGTATATAAAGCTACCTGAAGAAAATTACAGGTGTTCTATCCCAGCTTAGTGCAGCTACAGGCCATTAGTATGTCTGGAAGGCCAAGAAGGAGAGGCAGACAGTCACAAACCAATAAGAGAGGGCAAGCAGGCTCTGTGTCTAGTGCTGGTCGTGGAGACGGTGCATCCTCATCAGCACGTGGCCATGGGACACGCTTGGCCTTTTTTTCGGCAGCTGGCCGTGTTGAGCCGCAACATGCGGAAGACTTGGTCGAGTGGATGACCAAGCCGTCCTCATCCTCCTCATCCTCTCTCACCCATGCCCAGGGTGCTTTGTCTGGCAAAGCAGCGGCCTCTTCCCTCAGCTCAATGTCATCAGTGACTCCTTCCCTAGCTCCACCATGTCCTCATGAGGATTCCCTCGAACTGTTTGACCACAGTGTTGGGTACATGCTCCAGGAGGATGCCCAGCGTTTGGAAGGCTCTGATGATGATACTGAGCTCGATGAAGGCAGTAACATGAGCACGGACAGAGGGGGTGCCCAAGAAGGACAGCAATCTGGCAGTCATGCTCCCCCTGCTGCAGCATACTGCCAGGTTTGCTCCAGTGATGAGGAGGGAGGGGATGATGAGGTCACTGACTCAACGTGGGTGCCTGATAGGAGAGAGGAGGAGGAGGAGGAGGAGGAGGCGGCACATCACCAACGAGGCAGGATGCCCTCCAGGGGCCAGCCTAAGGGCAGCACATTGACTGCATCACACCCCAAAGCTCCACATGTGCAGGGCGCTGCAGTCTCTGCGCGTTATTCAAAAAGTTCTTTGGTGTGGGCCTTTTTTGAGACGAGTGCATCAGATCGCACCGCTGCTATTTGCAACATATGTCTCAAGCGTATCTCGCGTGGCCAAAACATCTCCCGCTTGGGTACCACATGCTTGACCAGACATATGTTGACCTGCCATGCAGTTCGTTGGCAAGCGTATCTGAAAGACCCACACCAAAGAACAAAGAGGATCTCTCCTTGCTCCTCATCAGCTGAGATTTCCAACCCCACTAGACCTTCAGTCCTCTCTGAGACCTGCAGTGAGAGGAATGAAGGTGTAGAATTAGGTGTGTCACAGCCAAGTACTTGTGGGCAATCTGCTTTTGGTACACCGACGTCAGATTGTACCAGGCAAATTTCCCTGCCCCAGCTGCTGCACCGCCGAAAGAAGTTTGCTCCCAGCCATCCACATGCCCAGCGGTTGAATGCTAGCTTGGCAAAATTGCTAGCACTTCAACTGCTGCCTTTTCAGTTGGTAGACTCTGCCCCCTTCCGTGAGTTTGTGGAATGTGCGGTTCCTCAGTGGCAGGTACCCAAACGCCACTTTTTCTCACGGAAGGCGATTCCGGCTCTCTACCGGCATGTGGAAGGCAATGTCCATGCCTCGCTGGACAGGGCGGTCAGCGGTAAGGTGCATATTACCGCTGACTCATGGTCCAGCAGGCATGGACAGGGACGTTACTTAAGTTTCACGGCGCATTGGGTGACTCTGCTGGCAGCTGGGAAGGATGCAGGACAAGGTGCAGTAGTGTTGGAGGTTGTTCCGCCACCACGCCTCCAAAATGCTGATTGTGACACACCTCTCTCCTCCACCCCCTCCTCTTCTTCTTCCTCCATGGCCTCTTCCTCGGAACCAGCGGTGCTCCGTAGGCGTTCAAGGGGCTACGCAAGTACGCAGGCCAAAAGATGCCATGCGGTGCTTGAGCTGGTGTGCTTGGGGGACAGGAGCCACACTGGGGCAGAGGTTCTGTCAGCTCTGCAGGGGCAGGTTCAGAGGTGGTTGACGCCACGCCAACTTAAGGCAGGAATGGTGGTTTGCGACAATGGCACCAACCTCCTCTCTGCCCTCCGACAGGGACAACTGACCCATGTGCCCTGTTTGGCTCACGTCCTTAACTTGGTGGTGCAGCGGTTCTTGGGCAGGTACCCGGGCTTACAGGATGTCCTGAGGCAGGCCAGGAAAGTCTGTGTGCATTTCCGCCGGTCATATAATGCCAGTGCTCGGCTGACGGACCTCCAAAAGGAGTTTAACCTGCCCAAGAACCGCCTAATCTGTGACATGCCCACCAGGTGGAACTCGACGTTGGCCATGCTGCAGCGGCTGCACACGCAGCAGAGGGCCATCAATGAGTACCTGTGCGACTATGGCACCAGGACAGGGTCAGGGGACCTTGGTTTTTTTTCCCCACGCCAGTGGGCCATGATCAGGGATGCATGCACTGTCCTGTCACCATTCGAGGAGGCCACGAGGATGGTGAGCACTGACAGTGCATGCATCAGTGACACTGTCCCCCTTGTCCACCTGTTGGAGCACACGCTGCGTGGAATAATGGACAGGGCACTTGAGGCAGAACAGAGGCAGGAAGAGGAGGACTTCCTTAGCTCTCAAGGCCCCCTTTATCCAGACAGTGTTCCTGCGTGCCCGCCGATCACACAGGAAGAGGACGTGGAGGAGGAGGAGGAGGAGGAGGAAGATTGTGTCAGTATGGAGGTGGAGCCTGGCACTCAGCATCAGCAGTCTTTAAGGGATCAGTCCCAAGGAACACATGGACTTGTACGTGGCTGGGAGGAGGTGGCTGCGGACGTTGTTGTCCTTAGTGACCCAGAGGACTCCGGACCGAATGCCTCAGCAAACCTACGCTGCATGGCCTCCCTGATCCTGCAAAGCCTGCGTAAGGATCCTCGTATTCGTGGTATCAAGGAGAAGGACCAATACTGGCTGGCAACCCTCCTTGATCCACGTTACAAGGGTAAGGTTGCGGACCTTATCTTGCCATCGCAGAGGGAGCAGAGGATGAAACATCTTCGGGAGGCCTTGCAGAAAGGTCTGTGCAACGCGTTCCCAGAGACTGGGAGGTTACAAACTCCTGTTTCTGGACAACGTGTTGCTGAGGCTTCGGTCAGTCAAAGAAGGAGCGGTGGAGAAGGTGGCCGTCTGACCGATGCGTTCAGACAATTTTTTGGTCCGCAGCCCCAAGGTATGATCGGTTCCAGCAACCATCGCCAGCGTCTGTTTTACATGGTGCAGGAATACCTAGGGGCAAGATCAGACTTGGACACCTTTCCCACCGAAAATCCTCTGGGTTACTGGGTCTTGAGGATGGATCACTGGCCAGAGCTTGCACAGTATGCAATTGAGCTACTGGCCTGTCCTGCATCCAGCGTTCTTTCGGAACGTACATTCAGTGCTGCTGGAGGCGTGGTAACCGATCACAGGGTGCGTCTGTCCACTGACTCGGTCGATCGGCTGACCTTCATAAAAATGAATCAGTCTTGGATCACCACCAGCTACCAAGCACCTGATGCTGATGTAACTGAATAATTTTTTTCAGATCCCTTCAAAGACTGCCTATGCTGATGCTGAGTGATTATCCCTGAGTAATTATCCTCTTCCTCCTCAATCATCACGCTGATAGCTTGTAAGAACATTTTTGGTTCTGGGCGCCACCACCAGTGCCTAAGGCACAATTTTTCAGCCCCTGTATAACAGGGGCGTGTAATTACAATTTTTGATGTAATACTTTGCAGCACGGCTCGTTCCTGCATTCCAACTAGAGTGTCTGTGAGGGGTTGCAGTGTTGTGGCACCAGCACCAGTGCCTAAGGCCCAATTTTTCTGCCCCTGTCTAACAGGGGCGTGTAATTACAATTTTTGATGCAATACTTTGCAGCAGTGCTCGTTCCTGCGTTCCAACTAGAGTGTCTGTGAGGGGTTGCAGTGTTGTGGCACCAGCACCAGTGCCTAAGGCCCAATTTTTCTGCCCCTGTCTAACAGGGGCGTGTAATTACAATTTTTGATGCAATACTTTGCAGCAGTGCTCGTTCCTGCGTTCCAACTAGAGTGTCTGTGAGGGGTTGCAGTGTTGTGGCACCAGCACCAGTGCCTAAGGCCCAATTTTTCTGCCCCTGTCTAACAGGGGCGTGTAATTACAATTTTTGATGCAATACTTTGCAGCAGTGCTCGTTCCTGCGTTCCAACTAGAGTGTCTGTGAGGGGTTGCAGTGTTGTGGCACCAGCACCAGTGCCTAAGGCCCAATTTTTCTGCCCCTGTCTAACAGGGGCGTGTAATTACAATTTTTGATGCAATACTTTGCAGCAGTGCTCGTTCCTGCGTTCCAACTAGAGTGTCTGTGAGGGGTTGCAGTGTTGTGGCACCAGCACCAGTGCCTAAGGCCTAATTTTTCAGCTCCTGTTCAACAGGGGCATGTAATTACAATTCTTGATCTAATATTTCACAGCAGGGCCCTGTGAGGGCTTACAGTGTTTTGGCCACAGCAACACCTAAGGCCCAAATTTCTGCTGAGTATATAGGGCAGGACCCTACTTTCAAACATCTAACTTACAAACGACTCCTACTTGCAAACGGAAGGAGACAACAGGAAGTGAGATGAAATCTACCCATAGGAAGGGAAATTCTCTCATGTAAGAGTTAATATGGGAAAACAATTTCTCCTTTCCACTGATGCTTTCCAATCCTTGTTCCACAAAAAAACCCAAATTTTCAAAAAACATTTTTCATTGGGACAAAAAAGTGAGGTGAAATCTTCTGAAGAGGAGGAAAGACGCAAAACAAATGTCACAGGGGTGATAACCCTTCCCTATGTTTTCCAAAAAGCTTAGAAAAGATTTTTTGGCTGGAGCTAAACACATTAAAAATGTTCAAAATTACAAACAGATTCTACTTAACAACAAACCTACAGTCCCTGTCTTGTTTGCACCGCCTGTATACTGCTGTTCAGAGTATATAGGGACCTTTCCTTATTTTAATTTGGGTGCGGGGTTCCCCTTAATATCCATACAAGACCCAAAGGGCCTGGTAATGGACTGGGGGGTACCCATGCCGTTTGTCTCACTGATTTTCATCCATATTGCCAGGACCCGACATGACATTAAACCCGCAAGCAGTTTTAAATGAGATTTTTTCCTTTAAAAATGACATTTGGTGCAGGGACTGTTCTAAACATGGGAAACACGCGTCACTTTACAGGCATACTATAGACACCCCCCAGGTACGATATTTAAAGGAATATTTCACTTTTTTTTTTTTACTTTAAGCATCATTAAAATCACTGCTCCCGAAAAAACGGCCGTTTTTAAAAGTTTTTTTTGCATTGATACATGTCCCCTGGGGTAGGACCCGGGTCCCCAAACCCTTTTTAGGACAATACCATGCAAATTAGCCTTTAAAATGAGCACTTTTGATTTCGAACGTTCGAGTCCCATAGACGTCAATGGGGTTCTAACGTTCGTGCGAACTTGCGGTCCGTTCGCGGGTTCTGGTGCGAACCGAACCGGGGGGTGTTCGGCTCATCCCTAATCATCACTGTTGTTTATCAATATGTGTGTTAGCATTTTGGTTTACACATTCTGTATGTACACTAGTCTTTCCAGTGTCTAGTGTTTGTTATTAGAGTACTTTTGCTATTAAGATATATTCCACTAGTACCAATTTTTCTAAGTAGGTAGTCACTAGCGCCCCCTATCTATTTCCAATCCCTATTGACATTTGCTCAATGAGGGGAGCAGCTTACTATTAATCTATATTTTCTATTTTTGGCGTGGAGTTTCTTTCTTTGATGCCAGAAAATTCCCTTCCACGTGATGGTAGAGAGATGGAATGGCCTTACGTGAAAAGTAGTAGCGACTGGGAACCTGCCATTGTGGTACAGCACATTGTGAGAATTTACGGAAGGGGGCAGAATCCACCAGGCGGAAAGGCAGAAGTTGGAGAGCCAACAGCTTTGACAAGTTTGCATTTAGACGCTGGGCATGTGGGTGGCAGGGACTGTATTTTTTCCTCCTGCAGCAGATGGGACAGAGAAATTTTCCGGCTACAGTCTACAGATGGTGGTGTGCTGCTGGCAGATGTGTTGCTAATGACACCCTGTGCTATACCATCATCCCTGTCAGTGGAGGCTGCTGAGAGGTAATGACTCGGTATAGCAGGGCAGACTGAAGTGGGTAAGGAGGAGGAGGAGGGACAGATTTGTGCCCCTTTTGTGTGGCTTTTAGGTGCTCTTGCTAACGAGCTGAGTGGCTGGACATTAAATGCCTTGTTAAGCATGTGGTACCCAAATGGTTGGTGTTTTTGCCACATTTGATGTGCCTGAGACACAGTTTGCAGATAGCAACAGTGCGATCTGCTGCAGATGTGCTGAAAAAGGCCCAGACAGCTGAACTTTGGGGAGTGGGCCGGGAGATAACAGCTGCAGAATGTGATGGAATAGGGTGGCTGCTCTCTACTCTTTCTTGATGTCGGCCTCCTTGGGGTTGTGCCGCCTCACCTTCAGTTTCCTCCTCTGCTCTATCTGGCACCCAAGTCGCATCAGTGACCTCATCATCATCATCTCCATCTCCTCCATCTTCATCGTTACCACTGGAGACAACTTGGCAATACGCTGTGCCAATTTGTCTATCAGTGTTCCTCTCTCTCTCTAGGCTCATGTTCCTGTCATCCTCAACCTCAGAACCCACATCTGAATCCAGTAATGGCTGGGCATCATCAAGGTGCAAGTGGCTGATGCTGTGGTCAAATAACTCAGCTGACTCCACAATGGCTGATGTTGGGGCTATGGCAGGAATAGGTGTGGACAAGGAGGCAGGTTTATCCACTCTGGCAACTGCAGGGGACTGCACACTTGTCTCTGCTTGCGTGACAGAGGATGAGGAGGATGAGGTTTAGTAAGCCAGTCCACCACCTCCTCTGCATGCTGTGGCTGGATAGCATGGGCAAACTCACTAAACAGAGGAGATGATGCCCTGCCTGAGCACTCACCACCACGTCCACCTTTGCCTGTGGACACATTTGTTGCTGGCCCCCTTACAGTGTCAAGGGAACATCTGCCTCTCCTTGTTGTCCTCCCAGATATTATTGGGAGGGAGGGGGCAGTGCTTATAAGCAAATGTAAAGAAGAAGTTGAAATCTGTACATAGATGCACTTTACTCAATGTAAAGATGTGTTTGGTGCACTTTAATTTGAGTACTCACACTACACAGACACACTCCAGGGATACACTATAATATACTGTAATATAATGCGCCAAACGTACATTGACACACAGAACTATATGGCGGTAAACTGGCAGTAACGCACACAAAAGTAAATGGCGTTAAACTGGCAGTAATGCACAAAAATATATGGCGTTAAACTGGCAGTAATGCACACAGAACTATATGGCGTTAAACTGGCAGTAACGCACACAGAAGTAAATGGAGTTAAACTGGCAGTAAAGCACCAAACTATATGGTGTTAAACTGGCAGTAACGCACGCAGAACTATATGGCGTTAAACTGGCAATAATGCTCAAAACTATATGGAGTTAAACTGGCAGTAACGCACACAGAACTATATGGTGTTAAACTGGCAGTAACTCACACAGAACTATATGGTGTTAAACTGGCAGTAACGCACACAGAACTATATGGCGTTAAACTGATCCCAGACAGGTGGCAACCCTAATCATAGTACACCCCCCTTACCTTGTGATGCTGCCAGGAAGAAGCTGGAGGCGGAGCTGGGAAGCAGAAAGTGCAGGGTCAGGAGGATGACCAGAGGAGGGCTGGAGTCAGCTGCTGGAGTCTGCTAAATGCTGACATCAGGGTAGGCGGGAATGAGGGGATGCTGTGGCTATACAGACAGGTGCACGATCTGTAGGAGGAGTCCTGTCGTCTTCTTTGCAGCTGACTGCTGAGATGGGGGGCAGAGACGAGCCTCTCCTTGGTTGCACAGAGAAGTTGTCAGAGAACTCACACAGCAAGCACCCGTCTCCATGCAGCAGCTGCCAATGCACGTTCTGCTAATGCCAAGGTGCATGCACGGAACCATAGCCAGAGGCAAATGAGATCCAGGGTGGGCATGCACAATGGCACCTCTATGCGAGTGCGCACACGCGCTAACGCGCGTCCACGAGTGCCAAAGCGCTAATATGCTAACGCGCATGCGCCAATGTGCCAAAGTACTAATATGCTAACGCGCATGTGCCAATGTGCTGAGTTGCTAATGCGTATGCGCGTACGCACGTACGCTGGCGCCAATCCTGGCACATAGCACCCTATATAAACAGAGAGTCTGCCTAGCATCAGTGCTGGATTGTCTTCAGCTTGTTGCTGTGTTCCTGTTGTTACTCTGCCTGATTGACCTTGTTCCTGAAAACCCGGCTATCCTCTGACCATTCTCTTGGATCTCCCCTGCCTGCTGAACCTGCCTCTACTTGCAATACTGACCTTGGCTTGAACTTATGATTACGGCTCTGCCTCCTGATTCTGTACCCTGCTGCCCGTCTGTTGCCAACCCCTGCCTGTTCCTGACTACGGTTTTGCCTTCTGACTTGGTACCCCGCTGCCAGCCTGTTGCCGACTCCTGCCTGTTCCTGATTCTGCAGTTGATCCTGATCTGGCTCCCGCTGAACAAGTTTGGTAATCAGTTTCCACATTTCCTCAGCAGAGGTTCCTATATCTCCAAGTTCCAGCCTCCTGCCTGCAGGCACCTGCACCCTTTCGTTGCCCTTGCACTCCCTGTACCCACCACCAGGGGTGCTGGGACCGGAACCGTGCAAGAGGCCAACCTCATCATTTCGGGCTCCGCTGTAAGGTACATGACAGAAGTGCAGGATCTGGCGGAGAATTTCTATCTTCATCTTTTCTGTCTTCCTCTTTGCTGTCAACTGCTAAGGCAAGGTGGGGGAGGAAACAAAGGGACTCCACAGCTGAGGGAGAGGTGTGAGGGCCACATGAAATAGCATGGTGGGCAGGATTCGGCCCACGGGCCTTGTATTTTACACATGTGTTCTAGTTGATCCTTTCCCCCTCACAAGAGAAAGCGCACCTTTCAGTTGAAGCCTGTTTACATAGTACCCCTACTCATTCACCAAAAAAGTGTAAAAATGAGTAAAAACACAACCGTTTTTGACAAGTCCTTTATTAAAAAAAGTAAATAAATAAATATTACCCGAAGTACTGTAGATCCAACGTCAATTATGATGAATGCCAGCCACAAACACGAAAAAAAGAAAAAAGAGCTGTACACCCAATGAAGGCTCCCGCCATCTGACAGCTTTGCTCTCTGACAGTTCTCAAATAACTAAGGGGAAGGGCCACCCGGTGACATCACTGGGTGACCCTGTCCCCTCGTGATGTCATCGACCCAGCATGACCCCAGTCGATTACATCATGGGGGTGTGATCACTCAGTGAAGCAATCGGTTGGTGGGAGCCTTCGTCTGGGTTTTTTTATTTTCCGGGTGGCAGCTGGCATTAATAATTTTTTTTGCTTCTTTAATAAAGGACTTGTCAAAAATGGATGTTATGTTTTTAGTAACTTTTTTGTTGAATGAGTTGGGGTAATATGTACTGTAACGAGCCCCTGCTCGCTCGATTCCACTCTCCCGACACTCCTCTGCGGCTATAGAATCAGATTGCAGATTGCAACATCTGATGGTTCGGTCATCCGATGTTCCGGGACTAGAACTACATCTTTGTGCCGTTCTAATCCAGTTGTGTAGCTCAGAACAAACACCAGTCAGGCTGTATGTAAGTTCAACCAGGAATCTCTTTTATTAAAAAATACAGGCTCTTTTATACCATAAAAGAGGAGGTGCGTACCTCCGGCTCATATTACTCATATTAGAACATACACCTGTGACCAGAAACCTAATTAACATGGGCTAATTAACTAATCCCTTTAGACAGCCTAGATGATTCAGACATGACCTTTAGGCCAGACTGGCCATCTAGTAGCTCAGAAAACCCAATCAACATTATCACAATAGCAGAGTTAATTAACACAAACAACAATGGGGATCTAATGACTCTTAGATCCCATACTAGAGACTTATTTACAATACACATTCTAGCAGGCAACAGACAGACAAACAACAATGGGGATCTAATGACTCTTAGATCCCATACTAGAGACTTATTTACAATACACATTCTAGCAGGCAACAGACAGACAGGTGCTGGAATTGACATCAGCATCTCCTAACAGTATTTGTCCCAGCATTATGAATCAGCCACTATTTCTAATATGGCAAATCCAGGGTCCCCAGAGTCTGTGTGTCCTGAGGGACCAGGACCCGAATCCACAGTAATACCACCTCAAGGGTCTCCAGGCATACAGCTCACAAGGAGCACCGTTCACCCAAATGCCAGGGCCCGCGATCGATCGGCAAGAGGCTAGCAGTCAGTCCCCTCCAAAAGTCTCTCTCCCGGCTAGGTCTGTCACATGTACCCCATACTCATTCATATGGGGGAGTGGGACCTGGGGGCCCACTTGTTAAAGGGGAGTAAAGATTTTGATAAGTCACCCCCCGCACCCCCCACAACCACCGGGCCATCGACATGGGTACAAGGTGCTTTGGGGAGGGGGGATGCTGGCTCATCCCTCCCCTTTCCAAGGCTGCATACTTGAATAAGGGTCTAGTGTTGAGGGGACCCCACGCCATTTTTTAAAACATTTGGAGTGGGTTCCCCTTAAAATCCATACCTGATTTGAGGGGCCTGGAATAGATTGCCCTCGCTGTTTTATTTCTGAATTTTTTTTGCCGGCAATTCTGTTTACATTCAGCTGCATATTTAGACCGATATGAATTCAAATCATTCTGAAAATTTGTAATTCATTAGAAAATGAATATACAAAACATATATATATATATTTATATATTTTTACAAAATTCAATGAAATTTGTTACCATTCTGAGGTCCGGATACATCCAAATCTCAGAATAACCAAAAATGTGGAATTTATATTCAGACCAAAACGAATTGCACATGTCTACTTAACAGACTGTTAACACTTTAGAACTTTCAGACTCATGTTAGGTATCCATGCTTAAGGGAAGAGGGGAGTATGTTTATATTTTTTATGTGCAATCTTGCACTCACCTTTTAAGCAAGATTTGATCTAGGTTTGGCTTGCAACATTTTTTATAAATGCTTTTACTTGCAAACTTAAGTTTCTGACTTTGGTTTACAAGTTAACAAGGTTTTAAAAGAGTGATTTTAGAGATACTTTTCTGTTAATGCAGTACAGACATATGCCTTGTGCACACAGGGATTTGCTTGCATCAGAACTGACTTCCTCTATATACACAGCTAGATAGGAATACAAAGCAACAACAAGCTAGACGAAAGCCATAAGTACATTACAGGAACTCAGATGTATGTATCAAATGCTATATATATATATATATATATATATATATATATATATATATATATATATATATATATATATATATATATATAGATAGATAGATATATACGTATATACTTCTCTTGAACATATTTATAGCATTCGATTTTTTTCTTCTTGATACAAATAGCTAACTGAAATAGTAGGGATTTAATTTAGCACTCAAATGGGTGTTTTATTATGTAGTGGGTTACAATTAAAACCTGGGGACATTGAAAAGGACAAAAATATCCAGGGACTAGCATTCAAAACCTTGGGTGGGGAACATGTAGCTTTTTTGACACTGCACAGGAACATTAGAAATGAGATTATTATGTTTTTCAAATATTGGTATTAATGGTACCATTACATCATCATTACTTTAGTAGCATAATATTGATGGATGACAATATTACCTTACGTAACAACATTATTTGGTTGTTCATTGCCAAATAGTAATATTTCATTGTTCAGTGGAAACTGGTAATATTTTGGTTGTTCTCCCTTGGTGATACTAAATGATACAAATTTTGGCAGCCATTGTTTTTTTTGGCATCTGTCAACACATTTGAAAACACATATCCAATCTAGCCGTGTTTTAGGTGTATAGTGATTGATGTCTTTTGTATGTGCCTTTGTTGGCATAAAACTACAGTGGTTACAGTGGTAGGCTTTAGAAGCCCAGGTGCTATTTAATATTCCATATATTTTAGCCACAGCATCTGTATGCTACACACAATTTGCCACCCAATAAAGGTGTCCTGGGACTTTCAAAACCCACAATGCAACTATCTTTCACAGATAACTAATTTTGAAAATGTTTAGCAGCTGCTCTTCAATGACATCCGATGTCTACAAGAAGTACACAGGAAACTGCAATACAGTTTGGTAGAATATCCAAAATGTAAGTAGCTGACCTAGGATTTTTTTTTATAAAGCTTAAAGGTTGTTTTTTAATTTCTGCCCATCCAGGGCCATCGTATTCAAAACTTCTGAATGCATCATAATACAGAAGTCTTAATCTTCTGAATACATAATTGGCTGTTCGAGTATATAGAATTGGTTTGCATGTTTCTCTACATAATTTATCTGTTTTTAAAACTTTTCTAGATAGAAATGTTGGGTGCAACACATTCTCTGCTTAAGAAAAGAGAGCTTGAGTTATAGAATGCTTTAGCTACTGGGGAGAACCAGGACTGGAGTGCCAATACAAACAGAAACTGCAGCTCATGTTCAATGTAATGTGACTCATTTGGCTGTGTACACTTTATCCACCTCAAGCATCAAGAAGCACTTGCTGGGTGTTGGAATATGTGCCAAGCTTCCCATTCTGATGCACGCTTGTAGAGGGCCATAGATTTGTAAGATGAGTATATAACACCTTACTACTTCACTTTATATTGTAGTGAAATGTTTTCCTCTTACGTTTTGGACAAGGTCACCTTTGTCTTATTGCCTTTTCTAATTCTGTAAAAATGGACAGCTGACATATTGGGCAATTGTTATGTTGTTTAATACAGTTTATTATTTTTAAAACTACCACATTTACTATCTTTTTTTTTTCATATGTCAGACTTACCTCCTCTGGGATACAGAGCTGTTTCTCCTCACCGATTCTGGGTTTTATCCCAAGTGCCAGAGCTGCAATCATGAGACAGCTCTCATGATCAGTGGTACAGCCAATCAGGAGACAGCTTCCCTGATTTGTGTGGCTTTAAATTGCGAAGTGATGCATGTCTTGACTTTCGAGCAATGTTCTGATACACTTCAGATGAACTTCTTACCTATGTGTAGGCAATTGCCTATGAGGGGTTAAAGTGATATTAAAGGCAAATAAAAAACAAACAAACATGCCATACTTACTTGCTCTGTGCAGCAGTTTTGCACAAAGTAGCCCCGATCCTCCTCTTCTCAGGTCTCCCACCAGCGCTTCTGGGCCCTCCCTCCTATCGAATGCCCCCAGAGCAAGCAGCTTGCAAAGGGGGTACCCAAGCAGGCACACTCCCAAGCTCCTGCTTTGCATGACCATTCAGACACACAGCCGTGGCTCGGCCCCACCCCCTCTTCTAATTGGCTCACTGGCTGTGATTGCAAGCAGCAGGAGCCAATGGCTCAGCCAATGAGGAGGGAGAGTGCAGGAGAGCCGATGCTCTTGTGCACATTGCTGGATCAAGAGGGAGTTCAGGTAAGTATTAGAGTGGGCTGCTGCACACAGAAGGTGTTTAAAAAAACCTTCACTTTAATGTTTTTTGCTGTGCTGACTCATATTCTGGAGCTATCGGTTTCAAGCTGTGTTGTTTCTGCTGTCTTTTCTCATGTCTGCAAGTTTATTGAGTTTTCTGAGCCAGCCAGGTGCAAATTGTTACAATGTAGATATGTGGTGGATTTGAGGAATTGATTGGCTAGATTTTTCTGCCAATTTTACAGAGATTCACATAAAAGGGCTTACTGAAATGCCCCGGGAAGCTGCTGGAAAACACTGCCAAGATGTCAGTGCCCCCATATGGGTGGGGGAGGGGGCAATTGGGGTTCCCTGAGTAGCTGAGAACCTGAGGACTCTATAGACTCTTTACTGCCAGCTGTGGACTTATTTCCTTTATGAACTTACTGCAATTATGGATTTTAAGGATTACTTGCTACCTCTGTGTATTATTTGCCTTAATGGACACTTGCCTCTTTAGGACTATAGACTCTGCTGTTATTTAGGTATGATTACCTTATGGGCAATAGAACACCTCTGTGCAGAAATATGTATATGTGAGAAGCTGCTTTACAAGAACTGTTCCTGTATGTTTGCCTTTCTTTAGTAATGTTACCATTAACTGTTAATTGCCTGGTCTGAGATCTCTCAAAGGAGTGCATATCAAAAGAACAGGGCTTGCAACATAACAAGGGGAAGATATAATAGATGGGTCTAACACAGAGAATACTGTGCAGGGAAAGTTTTTTTTTTATTATTATTAGCATTTCAGAAAATTCCAAACATTATCTTGAAACATATACAATTTATCTTATCAGTTCCCGTCCTCTCCCCTCCAAAAGTGAAATAGAGGGAGGGGGACGGGAACCACAGCCTATAATGGCAAAGCCTATAATGGCAAAGGGAAGTCCATTTATGTAAATCTAGTTTAATTTTTTTAAGTAGATCAAGATAATTATATTGGAATAAGTTAGTAAGGATAGGTGTAAGATGGATACCTAAATACTTTAAGGTGGCTGGTTGCCAAGTAAAAGGGAATGAGGTTTTTAAAATTTCAGCTTCGTGTGTAGGTATGGATATATTAAGTATTTCAGATTTAGTCATATTAATTTTAAAATTGGATATATTTTGAAATTCTTGCATTAATCCCAATAAATTTGGCAATGTAATCTTTGGTTGCTGAACGTAAAATAAAACATCATCTGCATATGCAGATAACTTATGCTCCTTTCCCTTCACTTTTAGGCCATGTATATTAGGATTCATTCTCACAACTGATAGAAAGGGTTCTAAATAAATGGAAAATAGAATGGGTGATAATGGACAGCCCTGACGTGTACCATTTTTAAGAGTAAATGCATCACTTAGTATGCCATTAACCCTTATTCGTGCAGTTGGTTGTATATACAGTGGAAGTCAATGTGATGTTGCTAAGAACTACAGTGTTTGTGTCATTGCTTAAGGCAGCCAATCAGCCAGGAGACGGATGACGGTTCCTCTGATGGTGGAGGGGTTAAGTGCTTGGCACCTCCACTAGAGGCCAGTTCCCCAATTTCTGGGATCAGCTCTGCAGCACAGAGTGCCTAGGGACCCAGCCTGGAGTCAGAAGGAGAGAGTGTGCAGAGGGGCCCCTGGAAAAGACAGCAAACATGGTGTTCAAAGTAGGAGAGACAGCATTTCCAGTATTCCATAACAACCAATGGATGTGACACTGGGAGAGAGGTGACATGAACTGCTAAATTGGTGGAGCCTGGTACAGGTTCAGCGGTACTAGCCTCAAAATTCTGCACACTTTGGGAGTGGTGTCCTCTAAGCATGAGAGTGTCTGAAGTGTACAAGTGTCATCATAGTGACGGGGATGGCACAGAGAGCATGGAGTTAACAGTGTCATTGCAGCTCGCTCCTAAGTCTGCATGACTTGGCTTCATTTTGGCTGTCACATAACTGCAGCTCTCAGCCTGAAGTTTAGGCATTAGCGAGTGCAATTTCATTTGTCCCCACACAGGTGCCTGAGCCTCTCCCACATTTGTGTCCTCTGTTCCTGAATCTTGTGTGCCAGGTGTACCTTGGGACTGCAGTGCACCCAGTAAACCCAATTACTCTAAAAGAAAAAATTGCGCTAGGGACGGGAAATTCGTTGAAAATTAATAGGTGACTGAAAAAAATCTGTGAAAGATATCCTGCAGCTCAACACTATAACCCTGATAGGGGGCACAAAAAGAATATGTAAAGACAGGAGTGTAGCGCTGGATAGTGTATATATGTGAACTATCTGTAAAATACAAACACTAATACTCAAACTATAATAAAATCACATAGTGTTCAAACAGTGTGTAAATACTCAAACAAATAACAGAAAAAATAACATGCAACTATCGATAGTGTGGTGCTCTAAAATATGTGCTATGGTAGTCCTCAAAATTAAGTTCTGCAGCTATAGTATATCGCATAATAAAAAACAAAAAACAAAAGATAGTTCATAGACGTTGGTATCCAGTAAAGTAACTTCCACTGCAAATGTATAGGTATAGCATTCACAACCTGTGTTGCCTATCACCTTGATAAGATTAAAGGCTTACTAGAAAGCCTGCGACCGCCCTTACTCAGGGGGGGTCCAACAAGGCTTATTAGAATCACAGAATCACCGATGAGGTATTGGATACTCCCTTCACAGGTGATCCGCAGACGTCAATGGATGTTCCTCTCAAAGATAATCCACTTGCGTCAGGAAATATTCCCTACAGAGGTGATCTGTGTACATCAGTAAGTATTCCTTTTCACAGGCGATCCACAGGTATCTGGTGGAGTTCCAGCGTTTGAAGACAGCATTCAGTAATGGTATGTTAAAAAGGAGAAAAAAGAGACTCCAATAGTGCAAAGATTCCTTTGGCTTCTTTTATTAAAAAATTCCGCAGATGGGACAAAATCCCAATACATATAAAAAAACGTTCCCTGCAAGGATTTAAAAACAGCTCAATTCATATCAAAATTCGCGCATGCGTGTGTGCGTGGCGTCCCTACGACCGTTTTGTCAAATATGACATCATCGGGGGTACGCACACACGTCCGCGCGTGTGCATAATATACCCAACCGGCGAAGCGGAAGAGCGCAGCCATTGGTCATACAAAAATGATACTAAAAGCTCATTGGACAAACTGGAAAAAGTCAAAGAGAGCCACAATAATTAATGAATAAGAGATGACTCTCTATTGATACTCAGAGGACAGCAATGGTAATGTTAGAGAACCACTACATAAGTATTCATCAATAAATCAGAAAGAACACACAGTGCCATCATGTGGGCAATTTCAGCACTGTCACAAAATTCTTTTAAAAAGTTATTGAAAAAGTAGTTGCTAAGTGAACAAGGGGGGAGCGCTCTTCCGCATTACCATCAGCGAACACAACCACACCACCCAACTTAGATAAAGAATAATCATTTATAAAAACAGTCATATATATAAAACTATATGTTTTCTTGTGTAGTCATCAAATGGTAACGAAACAAAAAGAGGGAGCATGAACCCCGATATTAGGGTTGAGAAATAATCAAACCAACAGAAATTAAGCCAGTTTCCTTCAAAAAAAAAAACACTAAAAAAAACACTGAAAAACTAAAAAACATGACGAAGATAACAACAGGGTAGTGGCATAAGTGAAGGGGACATCAACAGTTTTTAATAAAACAATTGATGTCCCACTCCACGTTCAAGCCGTTAGGGACACGAGATCCAAGCTTGTATATCCAGTTTGTTTCAGTTCTAGAGATACTTCGTCTGCCATTGCTACCTTGCCAGTGTGGTATGTATTTCTCCAAAGCAATAAAAGTGATACCTTTAGGGTCCCTATTGTGTTTCATAGTGCTTTGAGACATTATGTTTGTCAAAGCCCTTTCGGATATTTGCAATGTGTTCCCCTAGTCTGACGTGTAGCATCCAGATGGTACGCCCTACATATTCTAAGCCACAAGGGCACCTTAAAAGATATACGACACATTTAGTTGTACATGTGATAAAGGATTTGATAAAATATGTAGTACCGATGTGAATTCTGTAAGTTTCCTACCACGAAATGCGTTTATTTTGCAAACCTGGCATTTCCTGCATGGATAAAAACCCTTCAGATCACCAAAGAAGGTGGGACGCGTAGGTGGATCCGGGATATTAGGTGCTATAGAGTGCCTAAGATTAGAAGCACCCCTAAATAGCACACAGGGTTTATCAGACAACAAAGGTTCAAGGACCCGATCATTTTTAATCACAGGCCAGTGTCTTTTAATTATTCGTTTTATAGCTCAATGTTGGCTGGAGTAAGTGGTAAGGAAAGCTAATCCAAAATCCTCTCTGTTCTCTATTTGAGGAAGTTTGTCACCCAAGAGGACCTGAATCTCTATTCCCTACCTCTGTTATCAGGGAGTCAAGAACCATGTTGTCATAACCTTTGGTCAAAATCTGGATTTTAAAATTGAAGCTTCTCTATGGAACTTGTCCAAACTGGTGCATTTACACCTTAGACGTAAAAATTGGCCCTTTGGGACAGCTGACAGCCAGGAGCGGTGATGGCAGGAATCCAATGGGATATAGCCATTCCTGTCTGTTGGTTTGAAAAACATAGATGTAATAATCTTCTCATTCTCTATTGTAATTTTTAAATCCAGAAAATGAATCTGAGTGGGGCTTATTTCATAACTGAGTACGATACCCCTGTTATTATCATTTAAAAAGGATAAAAAGGTGGCCACCGATTCAACATCGCCATCCCATAAAAAGGGGACGTCATCAATAAACCTTTTTGCACATGACAAGCTTCAAGCGCTTGTCATGTAGAACCACGTCTTCCTCCCACTTCGCCATGAAGAGATTGGCCATACTGGAAGTGAATTTCACTCCCATGGCCACTCCCTTAGTTTGTAAATAGTAGGCCCCATTGTGCCAGAAGTAGTTGTGTTTCATCGAGAAGTCCAATAGTTCCATCACAAAGTTGCACTGCGTGACAGAAATATCGGAGTCACTATAAAGGAAATGTCGTACCGCCTCAACACCCAATTGATGGGATATCGCTGTATAGAGCAATGGGACATCCGCAGTTATCAACAAATATGATGACTTCCACTCAAATTCACTTCGCAAATTAATAACATGCTTCGTGTCCTTTAAAAAGAACGGAGTACCCATCACCAGTGGTTGCAAGTAGTGGTCTATGTATTTACCATCACGCGAAGTGATGGAATCAATACCACTGATGATGGGTCTTCCTGGAGGATTAACCAAGGTTTTGTAAAACTTAGGCAATATGTACATATTTGGCAAACGAGGTGCTAAAGGCACTAAATGCCCCTTTTCTTTTTTATTCAGACTGCCCATATCGAAACCCTTTTCAATGAGTGTTTATAAAGTATGTTTGAACCTAAATGTGGGGTCAGATGGTAAAAGAGAATATGTGTCAGAGTCAGAAGGAATTCTCAACATCTCATTAGAATAAGATTCCTTATCTAGAATGACAATAGCCCCGCCCTTATCTGCGGGGCGAATGACTATGTCCTTCCTACTACACAATGTTTCCATTCTGACCTTGATGTCATGTTGGGGTTGTACCAATTTTGTTCTCAAATGTGCCTGATCTTTAGTCACCAAATCACAGAAAATATTGACATTAGGGGCCAAGTTTCCCGAGGGATAAAAGAGCGAGGCATTGGATAAGCCTGAATGAACAATGACAGATGCTTCCCAGTCCAGTTGTTTGGCTGGATTACTCAAAAGATATCTTTTAATATTAAGTTTATGTGTGTACTTTTGTACATCTATAAATGTCTGAAACTTGTTGAGATTCCGTGGTGGTGCCAATTTTAGTCCTTTATTTAAAGTCAGAAGTTCTTCCCAAGATAGTTCTTTAGTACTAAGATTAATGATGCCATTTATATCTAAGTTCTCCCTTTTTTTGGAGTGAAGGCTCCTCCCCCTTCTGTTCCCTCTCTTGCGTCCCCGTTTCTTTTGTGTCCTCCCTGCTGGCCATCTGAAAATTCCGTTGAGAGCAGTTTTCTGTTAAGTATTGACTCTGGGAGGAATGGGGAGCCACATGACTATCACCGGATCTAAAATCCGAACCCTGCTGTCATTAATCAAAGGGGCGCAAACCTGTTCCTGGTGTTCACCATGTAGTGATTCTGGGTGCCATTATTACTGCGAGAATCACGCATATCAGTATGATTGTAATAAGTGTGCTGCCCCTCCTGATGTCACCAAGGTGGAGGTGATTGATAAATTGGACGAGAGAACGAACCCCTCCTCCCCCCCTTCCTCTTGGTTGGTTGGAGTACTGTTGGTAACCCCTCCACCCTCTCTGGGGAGTGGGGGAAGCATGATGCATATAATTATATCCATTCTAACACATGAATATGCTTTGATCTAAACCATTAACATTGAACCTCTGTAAGGAAGATAGGGGGCGCTAGATACCATAATATTCAAGTGCTCTAAATAAATATATCTCCTGCATTACCAAAAAAATGGAAATGTAAGAAAGCTAGGGGGCGCTAGATACCATACTAATCAAGTGCTTTAAATATATATATCTCCTGCATTACCAAAAAAATGAAAAACATAATAATGACAAATCATAATTAGATTACACATTGAAGTGCCCACAATGGTGAAAAAAATATATAGTGATTGATTGTCCACATAAAAAAGTGATTTGAAGTGGTTGAAGTGATATCTTTCAATATTATCCCAATCTTGTTGCTGTAAACAAAAGGTTTTCCATCACCAAAGGAAAATAAGAAAAGGAAAACACCTTGAAGTAGTAGATATCTGCTTACCAGATACCAATGACTCCTTTAGTTAAAAAGAGAGTCACTAGCGCTTGTGCAGGGTTGTGCCTGCTCACATGGATGGCCGGACTGTGGTTGGTATTATAGGCATGGATCGTTCCCGTCAAGCTCATTCAAGATAGGATAAGGATACATAGGAAACAAAAACAGTCTCCATAGTGTAAAACCATTTATTAAAAAAGTAAACAAATTAAAAAGCCAAATGGCCGCTTACATTGGTGGGTGCCTACCCGGCACTGGGGCTGCTTGCATGTCAGGGTGACTTCGCAGTCAGAAAAAGCCTTTCATGTCTCCTCCACGCTGGCGTGCGTTCCAGCTTACACAGGGGGGCAGCCAAAGGATCCGGATGTTGTTGGGTGATAGGACATGTGACCACGTACCGCTCCGACGTATGTTTCGTAGTGAACGTCTTCAGGGAAGCGTACGTTGGTCACTGGAATGGTGGTTTTTATTAGGAACAGGAAGGGGGCGGGTAATTGGCAAATGGGCCACAGGAACTGTGCTCATAGCAATAAAGTTGGAAAGTTCAACTATGGTCTGGAGCTTAGCTCCATCTTGTGGATATTTACTATATTGATCTAACACTCTTCAAACAAGGTGATCATATTAGTACAAAGACTTTTTTTAAAGAAACTGACCGTAACGCATATGTCCCTACACACAGCTGTCACCATCCGCAATGGATAGGAGCTGTACCGAAAGGGCAATACATGCGTATAATACGTACGCTTCCCTGAAGACGTTCACTACGAAACGTACGTCGGAGTGGTACGTGGTCACATGTCCTATCACCCAACAACATCCGGATCCTTTGGCTGCCCCCCTGTGTAAGCTGGAACGCACGCCAGCGTGGAGGAGACATGAAAGGCTTTTTCTGACTGCGAAGTCACCCTGACATGCAAGCAGCCCCAGTGCCGGGTAGGCACCCACCAATGTAAGCGGCCATTTGGCTTTTTAATTTGTTTACTTTTTTAATAAATGGTTTTACACTATGGAGACTGTTTTTGTTTCCTATGTATCCTTATCCTATCTTGAATGAGCTTGACGGGAACGATCCATGCCTATAATACCAACCACAGTCCGGCCATCCATGTGAGCAGGCACAACCCTGCACAAGCTCTAGTGACTCTCTTTTTAACTAAAGGAGTCATTGGTATCTGGTAAGCAGATATCTACTACTTCGAGGTGTTTTGCTTTTCTTATTTTCCTTTGGTGATGAAAAACCTTTTGTTTACAGCAACAAGATTGGGATAATATTGAAAGATATCACTTCAGCCACTTCAAATCACTTTTTTATGTGGACAATCAATCACTATATATTTTTTTCACTATTGTGGGCACTTCAATGTGTAATCTAATTATGATTTGTCATTATTATGTTTTTCATTTTTTTGGTAATGCAGAAGATATATATATTTAAAGCACTTGATTAGTATGGTATCTAACGCCCCCTAGCTTTCTTACATTTCCATTTTTTTGGTAATGCAGGAGATATATTTATTTAGAGCACTTGAATATTATGGTATCTAGCGCCCCCTATCTTCCTTACATTCCTTTTTTTGATTATCTATTTTTTTGATTATTCAAAAATTGGGGAGCAGCTTACACTGATTGTTTATATATTTCCACAAATTTTCTTTATTGTTGGGAATGTTTTCTTACTAGATGTATCACCAGTATATGTAATTCATATATATTATCTGCTATCGACACCACTGGCGCGAAGGTTTTTACTATTTTCTACAACATTGAACCTCTGGCTGTATGTTTAGGGTCTGTCAGAGAAGTACCCGTAATGGACGCTGTGCTGACCGCTCTGGTGAGCTCCGGTGCACGCTGGCGCACGCTATCCTGTGCGCGCTGGTGCACGCATCCCTATGGGCACTGGTGTGCATGTCCCAGTGAGCTCTGGTGTGCGTGGGAGTGTCCGGGCGCATGTGCGCGTGCCTGTGTGCGTCGGCATGCGCACTTGCGTGGCGTTTGGCGACAATCGCCCTATTTAGGTTGTCAGTGCACTCTGCTCGGTGCTGTCTGATCATCAGCTCCCTGTGTCCTTGCTCCTGTTACCTGCATTTGTGTTCCTGATCTCCTGACAACCCAGCTTGCTACTTGGATATACCTGCCTTCTGCCTGCACCTGATCTCGGCCTGTCTCTGACTCTGATACTGCCTGCTCCTCTGTACTTCACTGCCCGCCTGTTGCTGAACACTGCTTGTGTCCCGACCTGCCTGCTCCGCTCATGATCAGCATCTGTTGCCTGAGTTCCTGCTTACCAACCTGTTGCCTGGAGGCTACCTACCCTCCTGCATCCGGATCCTTGCCGCCAGGCTCTCATACCACTCCGTAGTCCTGTGCTTCCTGTTTGTTCTATCAGGGGCCACGAGTCGGACACAAAAGGGAGGCCCCCCTCTGCCATATCGGACTCACCGGTCAGGTACATAGAAGTCTGACAGTGTCATTGTCCTGCTGGAAGGAGAACCTCCACCCCAGTCTCAAGTCTTTTGCAGACTCTAAAATGTTTTCTTCTAAGATTGCCCTGTATTTGGCTCTATCCATCTTCACTCCCATCAACTCTGACAAGCTTCTCTGTCCCTGCTGAAGAAAAGCATCCCCACAACATGATGCTGCCACTTGGTTTCTCGGTGGGGATGGTGTGTTCAGTGCACGTGGGTCTGCAAGTACCTGTGTATTGTCTTGTTGAGTACCTGTGTATTGTGTTGTTAAGTAGTAATGTCAGGAAGCTAGTTGTTAGGTAATTTGGACAGGGTATAATCCCAAGTGGAGATGCGACTCAGTGTACATCTTGCGGCATGTATGCGTTCCTTGATTATCTGATCGAGGGGGAATACTGCTGTGCAAAATGTAAGCACATTGTTTCCCTGGAAGCCCAGGATCTGAATCTAGGGAAGCAACTGTCAGCACTTAGAAGACCCTCCATACTAAAGAAGAGCCGCTAACGTACCCGGCAGGTTCCGGCAGGGGCCAGCACAGAGGCGGGTGGAGACAAAGAGGTGCAGGCACGAGAAAAGAGTAGATGGGTGACAGTCAGGAAGGATAGAGGGGGAAGTGCCAGGGAGGCCGATCCTGGGCTGGAGCATCCCAATAAGTACGCTCCATTGAGTAACATTGGTGAAACCAGTCAGGGACCAGCACTGCTGGAGCTGAGGGACTCTCCTAGCTGCCAGGGGAAGAACTCCTCCAGTGAGAGTGGGGGGGGAAGCGACAGGAAAGGATAGACAGTTTCTGGTGGTAGGGAGACTCAATTCTTAGAAGGACAGAAAGGGCATCCTGTGACAAAGACCTGAAGCGCCAAACTTTATGCTGTCTACCGAGCGCTCGGGTTTGGCACATCACGGATCTGGTGGACAGGTTACTGAGTGAAGTCTGGGGAAGACCTGGCTGTCATGGTGCACGTTGGCACCAATGACAAAGTCAGAGGCAGATGGAGTGTCCTAAAGAACGATTTTAGGGACTTGGGAGCTAAATTGAGGAAAAAGACCTCCAAGGTAGTATTCTCAGGAATACTATCGGTACATCGAGCCACACCAGAAAGGCAGAGGGAGATTAGGGAAGTAAACAAATGACTGAGGAGCTGGTGTAGTAAGGAGGGGTTTGGGTTCCTGGAGGACTGCGCCGACTTCTCAGTCGGTCACCAGTACTATAGAAGGGACGGACTGCACCTAAATGAGAAGGGTGCAGATGTGCTGGGAGTAAAAATGGCCAAAAAGTTAGAGGGAGTTTTAAACTAGGCAATGGGGGGAGGGTCCAGAGGTAGAGATAGTCAGCGCGGAACATAGTCCAGGGGGTAGTATCGGGGGCATTAGTGGTAGGTTGACTAAAGCACATAAACCCAATGTAAGTATAGTAACAATTCCTAGTTGCAATCTCGGAACACCCAATAAGAAGTAGTATGCAACTGGTCTAAAGTATGTGGCATGTTCACCATTGCCAGGAGCCTGGCGGACAAGATGGGTGAACTAGAGATACTGTTGTACGAGGAGGATTTGGATTTTGTGGGAATTTCAGAGACTTGATTCAACAGCTCTCATGATTGGCTGGCAACCATTCAAGGGTATACCCTTTATCGCAGAGATAGAGAGGGTAAAAAAGAGGGAGGGGTATGCCTGTATATCAAGAATAATGTACAAGTGAATGTGAGAGATGACATCACTAAGGGAGCTAGGGAGGAGGTGGAATCCTTATGGGTAGAGCTCCAAAGGGATGAAGCTAAGGGGAAAATAATACTGGGAGTATGCTATAGGCCCCCTAACCTGAGAGAAGAGGGGGAGGCGGACCTCCTATCACAATTTGGATTAGCAGCAAGGATGAGAAGTGTTATCATAATGGGGGATTTTAATTATCTAGACATATACTGGGCGGAGGGAACCACGCATTCGTCTAAGGCTCACTAGTCCCTAAATGTCTTGCAGGAAATTTCATGGGTCAGATGGTAGACCCACCAACTAGAAATAAAGCGTTACTAGATCTACTGATTAACAACAATACAGACCTGATTACGGATGTGGAAATATGGGAAAATTTAGGAAACAGCGATCACAGGTCAATTGGCTTCATATAAATCACACAAATAGGAAACATAAGGGAAATATAAAGACACTGAATTTCAAAAGAGCCAACTTCCCTAAACTAGGAACCTAGGAACAAAGAACATGAAGGAGAGATGGGTTCGCTTTAAGAGCTTATTAAATAAGGGCATTAGCCAGTGCATCCCATTGGGTAATAAATTTAAAAGAGCGAACAAAAGTCCTGGATGGCTTAACGCCAGAGTAAAAATGCATATAAAAGCAAAAGAGAAGGCCTTCAAAAAATACAGGGTTGAGGGATCATCATCAGCATTCAACCTTTATAAAGAATGAAACAAGAAATGTAAGGGTGCAATTAGGACGGCTAAGATAGAACACGAAAGACACATAGCGGAGGAGAGCAAAAAAAATCCCAAGAAATTCTTTAATTATGTAAACAGTAAAAAAAGGAGGACAGACCATATTGGCTCCATAAAGAATGAGGAAGGACATCTGGTTACAAAGGATGGGGAGATGGTGAAGGTATTGAATTTATTCTTCTCCTCAGTCTTTACAAGGTAATCGGGGGGCTTCAGTAACCAAAACTGCACTGTTTATGCTCGTGACACATCACAGGAAGGACCCTCATGGCTCACAGAGGACAGAATTAGAAATAGACTTGGGAAACTTAACATTAATAAATCACTGGGACCGGATGGCTTGCACCCAAGGGTACTTAGGGAACTCAGTCAAGTAATTGCCAGACCATTGTTCCTAATTTTTACTGACAGTCTACTGACTGGAATGGTACCAGCGGATTGAAGAAAAGCCAATGTAGCACCAATATTTAAAAAGGGCCCAAAATACATCCCTGGGAATTACAGACTAGTTAGCCTAACATCAATAGTATGCAAGCTCTTGAAGGGGATAAGGTACTATATACAAGATTTTAGTAATGAAAACTGTATCATTAGCAGTAATCAGCATGGATTCATGAAGAATTGTTCTTGCCAAACCAATCTATTAAACTTCTATGAGGAGGTGAGTTGCCATCTAGCTAAAGGAAGGCCCGTAGATGTGGTGTAGCTGGATTTTGCAAAAGCATTTGACACAGTTCCCCATAAACGTTTACTGTACAAAAAAAGGTCCGTTGGCATGGACGATAGGGTGAGTACATGGATTGAAAACTGGCTACAAGGGCGAATTCAGAGGGTGGTATTAAATGGGGAATACTCGGAATGGTCAGGGGTGGGTAGTGAGGTCCCACAGGGTTCTGTGCTGAGACCAATCCTTTTTAATCACTTCCGATATACGTCCTTACTTTGAAGGAGGATATCGTTGTTATGGCAGTAGCTAGTTGCCATAACCTTGGTATACTTTTGTTCGACTGGCGGTCCGCTTCAAGATAAAAGTGGTCTCTGCGCCGCAAGATCACTTTTATCGGCGGCGGGAGAGGGGCCCCCCGCTGCGCTCCAGTACCCTCCGCCGCTTACCGGAGCCGTTGGCAGCGGCGGAGGCGATTGGATCTTCACCCTTGCTGGGCATGGAGACGAGTGAGGGGAAGATGGCCCCCACCTGTCTCCATGACATTTCAGGGCAGAAGCGACGTCAAAACGTTATCTTCCGCTCATAGCTCTTAAAGGGCCATTTTTTAAAATTATTTTTTTAAATAACAATTATTTAAAAAAAAAAAATTAATTGCATTTTGGTGTAAATATGAGATCTGAGGTCTTTTTGACCCCAGATCTCATATTTAAGAGGTATTGTCATGCTTTTTTTCTATTACAAGCGATGTTTACATTCCTTGTAATAGGAATGAAAGTGACACAATTTTTTTTAAACTGTGTAAAAATAAAAAATAAAGGGTAAACTAAATAAGAAAAAAACATTTTTTAAATGCGCCCCGTCATGCCGAGCTCGCGTGCAGAAGTGAACGCATACGAGAGTAGTGCCCGCATACGAAAACCACACATGTGAGGTATCGCGGCGATTCGGTAGAGCGAGAGCAATAATTCTAGCCCTAGACCTCCTCTGTAACTAAAAATATGCAACCTGTAGAATTTTTTAAACTTCGCCTATGGAGATGTTTAAGGGTAAATGTTTGTCGCCATTCCACGAGCAGGCGCAATTTAGAAGCGTCACATGTTGGGTATCAATTTACTCAGCGTAACATTATCTTTTACAAAATTTAAAAAAATTGGGCTAACTTTACTGTTGTCTTATTTTTTAAATCAAAAAAGTGTATTTTTTCCAAAAAAAGTGCACTTGTAAGACTGTAAGACCACTGCGCAAATACAGCGTGACAGAAAATATTCCAACGGCCGCCATTTTATTCTCTAGGGTGTTAGAAAAAAATGTATAATGTTTGGGGGTTCTAAGTAATTTTCTAGCAAAAAAAAACAGTTTTTAACTTGTAAACAACACATCTAAAAAAGAGGCTCGGTCCTTAAGTGGTTAATTTTTTCATAAACGACCCGGAGGATGGGGTAAACAGTATCGTATTTGCGAATGATACTAAGCTAAGCAGGGCAATAACTTCTTGTAGGAAAATGTAAAATAATGCATTTGGGTGGCAAAAATATGAATGCAATCTATACACTGGGGGGAGAACCTCTGGGGGAATCTAGGATGAAAAAGGACCTGGGGGTCCTAGTAGATGATAGGCTCAGCAATGGCATGCAATGCCAAGCTGCTGCTAACAAAGCAAACAGAATATTGGCATGCATTAAAAAAGGGATTAAAGTGGTTGTAATCCCATTACACAGACTTATAAAGACTATAATAAGGCTTACCTGTAGCTACCCAGGATATCTCCTAAACCTTCACGGTTTAGGAGATATCCCCTGTCCCCTGCATGAGCCAATGACATCAGCACATGCGCACCGGGGCAAACTGAAGCAATGGCAGGTATGTGCCGTTGCTTAAGTCTGCCGTTACCAGCGGCTCCCGCGTGCATGCACAGGAGCGACATCACCGCGGCTCCAGCCAATCACAGCGCCGGAGCCGCGATACCCGGAAGTAACCCCCAGGAGAGATGTTGCCGGCTAGAGGGGGAGACGAGGACGGCTGCGGGGACTTCGTTCTCAGGTAAGTAATTCATAATGAGCTAGTATGCTATGTATACTAGCTCATTATGCCTTTGTCTTGCAGGGTTTTTTTTTTTTTACCAGTGTTTGCAACCACTTTATCTCCAGGGATAAAGCGATAATTCTCCCACCTTACAAGACTCTGGTCTGGCCGCACCTGGAGTATGCTGTCCAGTTCTGGGCACCACTACTCAGGAAGGATGTACTGGAAATGGAGCGAGTACAAAGAAGGGCAACAAAGCTAATAAAGGGTCTGGAGGACATTAGTTATGAAGAAAGGTTGTGAGCACTGAACTTATTTTCTCTTAAGAATAGACGCTTGAGGGGGGATATGATTTCAATTTACAAATACCATGCTGGTGACCCCACAATAGGGATAAAACTTTTTTGTGGAAGGGAGTTTAACAAGACACGTGGCCACTCATTAAAATTAGAAGAAAAGAGGTTTACCCTTAAACTGCATAGAGTGTTCTTTACTGTAAGAGCAGCAAGCATGTGGAATTCCCTTCCACAGGCAGTGGTCTCAGTGGAGGGGGGGGGGACATTGATCGTTTCAAAAAACTATTAGATAAGCACCTGAATGACGGCAACATACAGGAATAAGCAATGTAATACTGACATATAATCACACACACATAGGATGGACTTGATGGAATTGGTCTTTTTTCAACCTCACCTACTATGTAACTATGTAACTATGTGATGTGCAGTGTTAGTTTTCCGCCACACATAGCATTTTGGTTTTAGGCCAAAAAGTTAGATTGTGGTCTCATCTGACCAGAGCACTCAATTCCACATGTTTGCTGTGTCCCTCACATGGTTTCTCGCAAACTGCAAACAGGATTTTTTGGGAGTTTCTTTCAACATTGCCTTTCTTCTTGCCACTCTTCCTTAAAGGCCAGATTTGTTGAGCACATGACTAATAGTTGTCCTGTATACAGATTCTCCCTCCTGAGCTGTGGATCTCTGCAGCTCCTCCAGAGTTACCATGGGCCTTTTGGCTACTTCTTTGATTAATGCTCTCCTTGCCCGGCCTGTCAGTTTAGGTGGACGGTCATGTCTTGGTAGGTTTGTAGCTGTGCCATACTCTTTCCATTTCAGATGATGGATTGAACAGTGCTCTGTGAGATGTTTAAAGCTTGGGATATTTTTTATAACTTAACCCTGCTTTAAACTTTATCCTTTATACTTTGACCTGTCTGGTGATTTCCTTAGCCTTCGTGATGCTGTTTGTTCATTAAGGTTCTCTAACGATCCTCTGAGGGCTTTACAGAACAGCTGTATTAATACTGAGATTAAATTTCACACATGTGGACTCTATTTACTTTTTAGGTGACTTCTGAAGGCTTCTGAAGATTTTATTTAGGAGTATCAAAGTAAAGGGGCTGAATACAAATGCACGCCACGCTTTTCAGATATTTATTTGTAAAAAAAAATTGAAACCCATTTATCATTTTCCTTCCACTTCACGATTATCTGCCACTTTGTGTTGGTCTATTACATAAAATCCCAATACAATATGTTTATATTTTTGGTTGTAACATGACAAAACGTGGAAAAGTTCAAAGGGTATGAATACTTTTTCAAGTCGTTGTATTTTTAGAAAATGATATTAATACTGGCAGGCATGATCATCTAAGGATACCTTTCTACTGTATTATTAGAGGAAAGTCACTACAACCAGATAGTTATACCTTCCTACAATAACTTGTCACTGTTGACATGTCTGTGATCGCCCACCCCAGGCAACATCACCTCCAGATTTTCTTGTCAAAGGTCCTATTGACATAAAGTTTAGGTTCAAAGAAAATCTGTCAGCTGCACATATTTTTATACAGAGCCTAGTGCAGGCCGGCAAAAATAAAGACATGTTTTCATTCGCTAAAGACATTCATCACAAAATATGTGAAAGCCAGCAGTGGTTAAAGTGGTTCCAAAGCCTAAACATTTTTTTTTAACTGAATGCATTCCTTGCATTCAGGTAAAAAATGTTTAAGAAAAGGTATCACCCTCTCACCTCCCCCCCTAATACTTACCTGAGTTCTCATTGCATTCAGTGCTGTGCCCGTCTGCAGTGTGCTCTCTTCTTTCGCTTCCCGGTCTCACAGACTTTTGCTAAGGCAGTGGGAACCATGGGCTTCCGCTCCTGTCAGTCAAATCCTGTGATGAGGGAGCAGGGGGCAGGGCCGAGCTGTGCTGTATGCGTTTATGGACACAGGAGCACAGCTTGGGAGCGAGCCTGCAGGTGTGGCACCGTAGGAAGTGGCTTCCTATAGTGGCACACTGAGATAAGGAGGAGCCAGGATTGCTAGCCGGGGACCTGAGAAGGGGCGGTTTCGAGCCGATCTATGCACTTCCATTGCACAGGGCAGGTAAGCATAAACCTGTTATTGAAAAAAAAAAAAAAAAAAAGGTTAAAAAAAAAAAAACACGTTAACTTACTTGACATAGAGGCCTTCAGATGCGGCCCCCTGACATCACCAAAGGCCTTACAAAACATTGAGTGATTGTAATGCTACAGAAAGGTGTCAGAGACTGCAGGCAGGTAATAAGAGTCAAACATACTTTGTCAGAGAGGACACACATACTACAGGAGATGTTCAGATACTGCAAACATACTAAAGGAATTGTCAGAGACTGGACACATGCTTCAGGACATAGTCATAGACTAGAGACACATTATATGAGACTGCCAGGGAGCACTGCTATTACTGCCCTTTTTATAGATATGCTTCCCCATTTGTGCTCCTTGGAGCTTTAACAATTACTCTCAGCAAAATCTATTAAAAAGATCAGAGTAACAACATACAAAAAGAAAAGGGATGGCAGCACAGAAAAAAATAGGATACTGTGAAAGAAACCAAATCATTTAACTACTAGAAGGCAGTAAAAAAATGAGTACTTCACTGACTTGAGTCAACCAACCCCCCTTCCCCTGACACAAGTCAAATAAGTGTCAAAGGGCCAGATGTGGACCCTGGGTGATTGGGGACCAAGGGCTTGGGTTTAAGTTTTTTCTTCAATAACAAGCAGGTTTATACTTAACTGCTCTGTGCAATGGAAGTGCACAGAGCGGCTCAAAACCTCCCCTTCTCAGGTCCCCCACTGGCGATCCTGGCTCCTCCTCATCTCAGTGTGCCACTATAGGAAGCCACTTCCTATGGTGTCACACCTGCAGGCTCGCTCCCAAGCAAGTTGTACTGCTTACAAGGCCGGGTTCTAGGGCAGTGAAACAGTATGCAGTGAGACTGTATTTTTTGAACATGCATTCTTTAGAGTAGGTGCACACAAGCGCAGTGCGATTTTGATCTGGTTTTCAGTGCAATTTTGTAGTGCAGCTGCAGCGCGACTTGGTGCATTTTGGATACCTTCTAACCTTCCTAGCTGTATTCTCGAGTGTGGATCGGGGTTGAATTTTCAGTACCAAAAGCGGTAACCCCGAGCCACACTCGGGATCGCATCGCAGGATCCAGGCAAAGTTACTTACCTTGTCCCCAGGATCCTGCGATGTCTCCCCGCTGTGTCTCCAGTCGATCTATCACAGTACCGAGCTCCGTTCCCTGCGAGCGTTGCGACGCATGGGGACGGAGCACGACGCAAAATTCAAAAAGTGAAAAACACATTACACATACAGTACACTGTAATCTTACAGATTACATTACTGTCCCAAATTATTTCACAACCCTTTTGTCCCTAGTGGTTTGTCCAATGCCCTGCATTCAGTTTTATATTTTATATATATACTGTTCTTTCTGCCTGGAAACTGGAGATTGTCCATAGCAACCAAAAAGTGTCCCTTTACATCAAAGGTGGTTTTGGACCAGCTAGAAAACAGCGATAATAAATTAGAATCACTTGCAGAATTGAGCGATAATGATTTGTGGGGAAATTCATCATCAAACACTGAAAGTAATGACAGCGACAATTCTGCAAATTTCCGTGTTTTTGCTTTGATTACATTATTGAATAATTTTTATTATTATTATATTATTATTTGTTATAATTATTTATAGTTATTTATTATATTATAATTTATGATTTCGTGTTTCAAACTTTATCATACCCGGGCTGTCTACTAGACTCTTGTTTGGACAGATTTAAGTGTGTTATTCCTAAGAATTACAGACCTACAATAAAAAACGCCAAATTTCCATGCAAAACATTGTACCTCTTTGAGCATCAAAAATCTGACATAATCATACCGCCAGGGAGGTTAATGTGTGTTTTACTACTGTGACTCATCCCTGCTGTCAGCCAGCAGGGATGAGTCATTGGTTATTAGGGACTCGGCACCCCCTCCCATTGCTTAATGCTCGCTGAATGACATCACCAGTTCCCCTCACCGCTAAGTAAGCAAAGGGGCGGGGACAACCGGTGACATCACTACTTTGTTTACTTAGCAGCGGTGGGAAGCGGCGCTGTCATTAAGCAAGTGTCAACAGACAGGGGCAGTCATGTTCGGCGGGTGGTGGTTTTCCGTGCTGGCTGGTGGTCGGCATTCATGGTGATTGACGATGGATTTACATAGGGGGGCAATTTTTTTTATTTTTTTATTCATAAAGGACATGTCAAAAAATTTCTTGTGCTTTTATTTACTTTTGACATTTTTTTAGTGAATGAGTAGGGGTACTACTGTATGTATTCTATACGCATTCACATGGTGGGGCCTGGGATCTGGGGACTCCCTTGTTAAAGAGGCTTCCAGTTTCTGATAAGTCATCCCCCATACCCCCACAACCCTCAGGTCAGATAGACTATTTCTATGTCTGAACTAACCACAGCATCCGAGCTTGTAAACAAGTCGTTTTTATTCTGGGAACTACTATTTTAGCTGCTGATTATTTACTGGAATGATGTAAGTGTTTAGCAACCTTTTCTCAAAATAAAGTGCGTTACGGTTTTACACTATGTGGACCCCTTTTTCTTCCATATTTGGTCATGTCTGAGTAACACTGGGGGCTTGTTTGGCCAGCCATATTACTAACCTTTCCAGTCTAACCACTGAGGGATTCGTTGTGAGTACTGGGTCATTATCCAAAAGCTTGACTAGACTCCTATAACGCGGAGTCTAGAGATCTGGTAAGCCTACATCCTATTTATTATCACGGTGGAGGTGCAACCGGTGGGTACTCATCTAAACCATCACTTTTTTGGATTTCACTTTTTGGATTTATTCGTCACCATTCACTTCAGTGTTCAAAGCACCTTATGGACTATTGTTTAATGATTAACTTTTGAATATTATTTTTTTAGCGCTGCATTTTTTTATGTTCAAGGTAAGCATTGAAAATTTCAATTCACATCAACATTGCAAACAGTAAAAAAATAGCAAAACCAGGAAATTGTGTTTGTGTGTGTGTGTCTATAGGGTCCCTATAGATTCCTTAATTGTGGACCACAAAGGAAAGGAGTCCACAATGGGTGGGTCCAGCACAAAATTTTTACAAACATAGGCAGGTCATACATTATGCAATTATTTTTCCTTCAACTACTTGAGGGAAAAAGTAAATTGCTTCCCTCATCAACACATTGTTGATTGTTGTCATTGTTGATGGGGAAACCCTCCTGCAATGCTATTGCGTTCTGCCAGTGGAGATCATGGGGAGCCTTCCCCGCCTGCAGAATACAATGGCCATTGCTGGCGGCTATAGCCACCAGCAGTGATCGGCAGGAAAAAACTGACAGGCTGGTTGTACTGAAGCTGATTAAAGTACAACCAGCCTGCAAATGGATGAATCGAAATTCAGCCAGTTCCTGCTTAACCTGTCAAATTTTGATCCATATATGGGCAGGCTGGTTGTAGTGAAGTCGATCTATCGATCAACTCCACCCTGTCAGGTTTTTTTAATTCAATCACTGCTGGCGGTTATAGCCGCCAGCAATGAACATGGTATTCTGACGGCTGTGAAAGCTCTTGGTGTCAGAATAGAAAAGCTCCACGGGAAGATCTCCCCCATCAGCACTTAATCTGTTGATGGGAGAATTGAGCAATTTTCTTTCCTTCAAACTGTGGAAGAAGGAAGGAAATTTGGTAAATATATGGCCTGCCTAAGCTGCAGATAATTTGGAAGGATGCAGCTGTTGGAGAAGTATGGACCTGCTGAAGGGGAGACCCAGATCTATATACTGATCGGCAGGTCCATACTTCTCCGATAGGTAGGTGGGGATGAGTGACTTTTATTTGAAATATGTACATATACTTTAAGGCATATAATTGGGTACCCTAGTTTTCTAGGCCACACATTCTGAAGCAACCTATACTGAATCTTCACACAGTTACCAGATCCTTTGCCTAGCATACCAGGCAAGTATTGTTGTCACTGGCTGTAGCTGTTGCTCTATGTATATAGGCTGGGTAACAATTCCATCATACAACACAGTAATAGTTGTATAGAAATCATGGTGGCTACATGGCTATCCTGCTTCCAGGCAAGTACAATTGATACATTTTTATGAACTTGGAGAGGTTAGCTAGCTTGACTGTGATTAAGTTATGTTATATAAATATAACCTATTACCGCTCTGTGTAAGCTGGCATCAGCGTTGAGAAGAGGCAAGAAAAAAAAACAGATGATAGCTTTCTGCTATGGTATTACTGTACTGAACTCCTAAAACTTCCACATACATATCCTTCCACATACTGTGCATATCCATTCAGCAATACTATTAGACGATCCTGTATTAGCTGTGCAAGAAAAGGATATTTTGGTATAGGGACCCTTTAAAGTGGAATTACTCTGTAGGGTAACATAAACTACAAGCTTTAGACTATCTCCAAGGTCTACCATTATATCAACAAGATCAGTATATTTTTGTGATCCATCTATAAAAAATATTCTGTGCAAACGACAATTCCATACAATGAAATGTGCTGGTTACTTACAGTGAAGTTAAAGGCAAAACTATTATTTGTGTCCAATTCAATTGGGAAGTTTTCCCTTTCACTTCTTGTCTCATAGTGAAAACAGGAAGTGAGGAGAAAATCCCCCCAAATTGAGGCAATCTCTAGTTGTCACCAGGGTCACAAGAACTAGTGTTTCCATTGGAAGAATTCCCCCTTTACTCCTGTTCTGGTGATAACTGGAATTTCAGAATTTTCTTTCACTTTCAACTCCCCATAACAGTAAATGGGACAAATAGAGACGGTTAGTCTCCCTAATGGGGGCACATACAGTAATAACAGATAACAGGTGTTCTAATGCCTCTCCATTCGATCCAAAACTAAAACAATATTGCCTTTAGGTATACTTTAAACATGAATTCCGGGTATGGTATGATTTTACGTTTCATTGGTCCAGCTTGGAAGCTGAAAATCATGTCACTGCCCTGCCTTTCCACCTCGTCCAATTAGAGCAGTGGTATCCAAACTGTGGCCCTGGGGACAGATGCGGCCCTCTGCTTGCTTTTATCTGGTCCTTAGGGCACTATTTCCCATACTGTCAGCAATAGTGGGGCATAGCTCCTGCCACTGACACCAATTTACTGAATCTTCCCAGTTACACCATTGATGGGGCACTATTCCTCTCATTGATACCAGTTTTAGGACACTATGCCTCCCACTGACACCAATGATGTGGCACTATTTCTCCCAGTGGCATCAATTATGGGGCACTATATCTCCCACTGATACCAATGATGGTGTATTGTTCACTCCCACTAGCGCCAGAACGTTTTTTTCTCCCACTGGCCACAGTCCGGCCCCCTAAAGTTTGAAGGACAATAAACTTGCCCTTAGTTTATAAAGTTTGGAGGTCCCTGAATTAGAGAATTATACAAGTAAAAAGGCGCAATGCTAAGATACTTCAATATAATGTTCCTAATAGTCTGAAGGGCAGGGATAAATATATATAATATATATATTGATGAGTCTGTCAGGGCTGCCACCAAAAAGACCAGAAGCAGGTAACAGTAAACTAGGAGAAAAACAAGGAAAGGGACGTCTCTGAGCATATATCAAAAAAATTTTATTAAGAAAACAATATCCACTCACATGGGAAACTGTGGAGTTGAGTTCAGATACATCTCTGGGCTGAAGAGAAGGGGGAGGACTACAGGTCACAGCAAGTCTATGTGTTGCTGGCACCACATCAGATCCAACGAGGATAGGGTGGGATGGCTGAGCACAGCAGATTCTCCTTCAGCTATCCAGATGACACGCTGTGTTTGCTTCCCAAGCCTCGTTTTGGGTCCGATCACACGGCCGCGTTGTTACCATACTGCGCATGCCGGACGAGCCTTGTGGACACCATAGCATGGCCAGCGACAGTCTCTGGCGTCTGGCCTCCCCATACTACCACTCCCAGAACCCACATCTGGTTTGAGGGTCTCTTCACTGACCCCATCCAATCTTGATGTGTCATCTGGATAGCTGAAGGAGAATCTGCTGTGCTCAGCCATCCCACCCTATCCTCGTTGGATCTGATGTGGTACCAGCAACACATGGACTCGCTGTTACCTGTAGTCCTCCCCTTCTCTTCAGCCCAGAGATGTATCTGAACTCAACTCCACAGTTTCCCATGTATATTGTTTTCTTAATAAATGTTTTTTGATATATACTCAGAGGCGCCCCTTTCCTTGTTTTACTGAATTAGAGAGTGCTTTGGATTTATTCAGAAAATGTAAAGCATTCTCTGAATGCCACCCTTGCTAAGGAGCCAGCCTCCTGTGTTCACAATACATCAGGCCAGCCACTCAGCAATGGATCATCAGGCCAGCCACTTCAGTGGTTTTCAGCTTCCAGGGGCATTGACCAGGTATGGTGGTATTGTATATACATAGTTACGTGCCCGCTGTACGGCGGGGGACCCGATGCATGTGGCTGGCAGCCGCGATGTCCGCCGGCCACCCGGGATCAATGTAAACAGACAGATCCCCGTTCTGACAGGGGAGTTAGAGACAAATCTGCTGCTCCTAGTGATTAGAAACAGAGATCTATCTCCTCCTCCAGTCAGCCCAGTCCCATACAGTTAGAAACACCTCCCAAGGAACACATTTAACCCCTTGATCGCCCCTAGTGATAACCCTTTCCCTGCCAGTGACTTTTTTACAGTAATCAGTGGCTATTTTTATCTTGGATCGCTGTATAAATGCCAATGGTCCCAAAAAAGTGTCAAAAGTGTCCGCTCTGTCCATTGCAATGTCGCAGTCCCGCTAGAAATCGCAAATCACCACCATTACTAGTAAAAAGAAAATAAATAATAAAAATGCCATAAATATATCCCCTATTTTGTAGACGCTATAACTTTTGCGCAAACCAATCAATATATGCTTATTGCGATTTTTTTACCAAAAATATGTAGAAGAATACATATTGGCCTAAACTGATGAAGAAATGTATTTTTTAACATTTTTTTTTTTGGGGGGGGGGGGGATATTTATTATAGCAAAAAGTATTAAATATTGTTTTTTTTTTTCAAAATTGTCGCTCTTTTTTTGTTTATACCACAAGAAATAAAAGCCGCAGAGGTGATCAAATACCACCAAAAGCAAGCTCTATTTGTGGGGAAAAAAGGACGACAAGTTTGTTTGGGTACAGCGTTGCACGACCGCGCAATTGGCAGTTAAAGCGACGCAGTGCCATATCGCAAAAAATGGCCTAGTCATTAAGGGGGAAAATCTTCCGGTCTGTAAATGGTTAAATCAGATCTTGCAGTCTGCAGCAACTAAATCCTGTATGGTACCCCTTTTCTATATTAAATCATTAACTGTAAATGTGAACTGAATTGCAAATATACGTATATACTGTTTGCAAATGGCTGTAAACAAGAGAATAAGGGGGAAAATAGTAAGAGGTTCTAGTACCATCTAGTGGAACAGTCATTTATTACACATTTACATTCAGTGTTCATCCCCTACAATATGCTGCATTAAAGGCTAATACAGCTGTTCTGTCTGAGCCACTGGTTGATATAACACCTACAAGAGTTTTTACAAGGTAACTAAAATATTTTTCCTGTTCTGAGCCAGTGGACCTCCAACCCCTGGCTGTCAGCAATGTTTAAAAATGACTGCTGCAAATTTTCAACAAGTGTAGTTATTAGTATATCGGCATGACACCTTCTGTAGTTCATATTTCCTTAATGCATAGCACTGACACCCTCTTGCATATTTTCTGGGATTGCCCTGTGCTCCAAACTTTTTGGCAGCCGGTGCTCAAGCTCATACAGAAACTCAGAGACATCTCCCTACATGATAACCCAGCTGCGGTCCTCCTTAACCCTTACCCCCTTATCAAGGAAACGTTATGATAAATCCCTTCTCAAACATCTCCTTAATGCTGCACGGGCCAGCATCCCACCTCTTTGGAAGCAACAGTCTGCGCCAATGGTGGCCCAATGGATCGCAAATGAAGGACATTGAGCAAATGGAAGATCTGACCTCTGTTTTGCGAGATAAGTCAGAGGAACATAAGTCCAGATGGTTCTATTGGAATCTCTTTCGCTTCTCTGACAAGTTCCACCAATACATGTTAGGATCCACCGTCTAGGATCTCCATCGCGTGTTCAGTGCTATCGATCTTGGCTCCCCCCCCCATTTGTTTTTTTTTTTCTCTCTCTCTCTCTTGTCTTCCCCTTTTTCTCTTTCTCTCCCGTTTCCATCTCTCCTTTTCAACTAAAATACAAAAAGTGATGGGCAACAGAAGCTTATATTTACCCTGTATTAGACTTCAGCTAGTGGAGTGAGCCTGACTGAGTGGTTCCCTTCACTCACATGCAATTGTTTGGTATAGTTGCTGTGCTAGATGCGCTCGTCACAGTCTATATGCAATGCGAAGTTGTCTTTTTGTTTGTATCTGTGTCACATCTTTAACCACTTGCCGCCCGCCATATAGCAGAATGACGGGGGCAAAGTGGTTTCAATATCCTGACTGGGCGTCATATGACGTCCTCAGGATATTAAGCCGCTGCGCGCCCCCGGGGGTGCGCATCGCGGCGATCATTGTTGCAGTGTGTCAGTCTGACACACCGCAACTCCGATCTAGGTAAAGAGTCTCTGACGGAAACTCTTTACCACGTGATCAGCCGTGTCCAATCACGGCTGATCATGATGTGAATAGGAAGAGTCGGTGATCATCTTTTCCTCACTCGCGTCTGACAGATATGAGTAGAGGAGAGCCGATCGGCTGCTCTCCTGACAGGGGGGGTCTGTGCTGATTGTTTATCAGCACAGCCCCCCCTCGGATCCCGCCCAGGACCACTATCATGCTGCCCAGGACCACCAGGATGGCCATCCACACTGGACCACCAGGTATGCCCCCCTAGACCCTAAGGGAAATACTAATCTGTGCCCAGGCAGCTGCCAATCAGTGCCCGCTCACAATGCCTACCACTGCTAGTGCCACCAGGGATGCCTATCAGTGCCTCATATCAGTGTTGCGTATCAGTGCCCATCAGTGCCACGTATCAATGCCCATCAGTGCCGCCTATCACTGCCCATCAGTGCCGCCTATCAGTGCCCCCCATAAGAACCCATCTTTGCAGCCTTTCAGTGCCCATCAGTGTCGCCTATCAGTGCCCATCAGTGCCACCCATGAGTGCCCATCAGTGCCGCCTATCAATGTCCATCAGTGCTGCATATCAGTGCCACCCATCAGTGCCGCCTACCAGTGCCCATTAGTGCCGCATATCAGTGCCCATCGTCAGTGCCTGTCAGTGCCCGCTCATTGGCGCCACCTCATCGGTGCCGCCTTATCAGTGCCTGTCAGTGCCGCCTTATCAGTGCTCTTCAGTGAAAGAGAAAACTTACTTATTTACAAAATTTTATAACAGAAACAAAAGCAAAACTTTTATTTTTTTCAAAATTCTCGGTCTTTTTTTTATTTGTTTAGCAAAAAATAAAAACCGCAGAGGTGATCAAATACTACCAAAAGAAAGCTCTATTTGTGGGAACAAAATGATAACAATTTAGTACGGGTACAGTGATGGATGATCGCGCAATTGTCATTCAAACTGCGACAGCACTGAAAGCTGAAAATTGGTCTGGGAAGGAAGGTGTATAAGTGCCCTGTATTGAAGTGGTTAAATAAAGAATTAAAAAAAAAAAAAAAAGAACTTTAGAACATTAGGACTGATCAATTTTTAAAAATGTATACAATAGTTTGTAGATGCTATATACAATAGGGATAAAACTTTTTCGCAAAAGGGAGTTTAACAAGACACGTGGCCACTCATTAAAATTCGAAGAAAAGAGGTTTAACCTTAAACTACGTAGAGGGTTCTTTACTGTAAGAGCGGCAAGGATGTGGAATTCCCTTCCACAGGCAGTGGTCTCAGCGGGGAATATCGATAGTTTCAAAAATCTATTAGATAATCACCTGAACGACCGCAACATACAGGGATATACAATGTAATATTGACATATACAGTCGTGGCCGAAATTGTTGGCACCCCAGAAATTTTTCCAGATAATCAAGTATTTCTCAAAGAAAAGTATTGCAGTAACACGTTTTGCTATACACATGTTTATTCCCTTTGTGTGTATTGGAACAAAACAAAAAAAGGGAGGAAAAAAAGCAAATTGTACATAATGTCACACAAAATTCCAAAAATGGGCTGGTCAAAATTCTTGGCACCCTTTCAAAATTGTGGATAAATAAGATTGTTTCAAGCAGGTGATGCTCCTTTAAACTCACCTGGGGCAAGTAACAGGTGTGGGCAATATAAAAATCACACCTGAAAGCAGATAAAAAGGAGAGAAGTTCACTTAGTCTTTGCATTGTGTGTCTGTGTGTGCCACACTAAGCATGGACAACAGAAAGAGGAGAAGAGAACTGTCTGAGGACTTGAGAACCAGAATTGTGGAAAAATATCAACAATCTCAAGGTTACAAAGCCATCTCCAGAGATCTATATTTGCCTTTGGCAACAGTGTGCAACATTATCAAGAAGTTTTCAACCCATGGCACTGTAGCTAATCTCTCTGGTTGTGGACGGAAGAGAAAAATTGATAAAAGGTTGCAACGCAGGATAGTCCGGATGGTGGATAAGCAGCCCCAAACAAGTTCCAAAGAGATTCAAGCTGTCCTGCAGGCTCAGGGAGCATCAGTGTCAGCGCGAACTATCCGTCGACATTTAAATGAACTGAAACGCTATGGCAGGAGACCCAGGAGGACCCCACTGCTGACACAGAGACATAAAAAAGCAAGACTACAGTTTGCCAAAATGTACTTGAGTAGGCCAAAATCCTTCTGGGAAAACGTCTCGTGGACAGATGAGACCAAGATAGAGCTTTTTGGTAAAGCACATCATTCTACTGTTTACCGAAAAAGGAATGAGGCCCACAAAGAAAAGAACACAGTACCTACAGTGAAATATGGTGGAGGTTCAATGATGTTTTGGAGTTGTTTTGCTGCCTCTGGCACTGGGCGCCTTGAATGTGTGCAAGGCATCATGAAATCTGAAGATTACCAAAGGATTTTGGGTCGCACTGTAGAGCCCAGTGTCAGAAAGTTGTGTTTGCATCTGAGATCTTGGGTCTTCCAGCAGGACAATGACCCCAAACATACGTCAAAAAGCACCCAGAAATGGATGGCAACAAAGCGCTGGAGAGTTCTAAAGTGGCCAGCAATGAGTCCAGATCTAAATCCCATTGAACACCTGTGGAGAGATCTTAAAATTGCTGTTGGGAAAAGGCGCCCTTCCAATAAGAGAGACCTGGAGCAGTTTTCAAAGGAAGAGTGGTCCAAAATTCCGGGTGAGAGGTGTAAGAAGCTTATTGATGGGTATAGAAAGCGATTGATTTCAGTTATTTTTCCAAAGGGTGTGCAACCAAATATTAAGTTAAGGTTGCCAAGAATTTTGACCATCCCATTTTTGGAGTTTTGTGTGACATTATGTCCAATTTGCTTTTTTCCCCCCTTTTTTTGTTTTGTTCCAATACACACAAAGGGGATAAACATGTGTATAGCAAAACATGTGTTACTGCAATACTTTTCTGTGAGAAATACTTGATTTTCTGGAAAAATTTTTGGGGTGCCAACAATTTCGGCCATGACTGTAATCACACACATAGGTTGGACTAGATGGACTTGTGTCTTTTTTCAACCTCACCTACTATATAACTATACTTTTCGCACAAAGTAAATAATATACAACTTTTTTTTTCAAAGACAGCCGAATACATTTTGGCCTACATTTATACATAGTTACATAGTTAGTTAGTCAGGTTGAAAAAAAGACACAAGTCCATCTAGTTCAACCTTAAAAACAATAAATAAATAAAATAAAAAATATCGTACAATCCAATATACCCAATTTTATACCCTCAGTTGATCCAGAGGAAGGCAAAAAACCCCAGCAGAGCATGCTCCAATTTGCTACAGCAGGGGAAGAAATTCCTTCCTGATCCCCCAAGAGTCAATCGGATTTTCCCTGGATCAACTTTACCTATAAATGTTAGTACCCAGTTATATTATGTACATTTAGGAAAGTATCCAGGCCTTCCTTAAAGCAATCTACTGAGCTGGCCAGAACCACTTCTGACGGGAGTCTATTCCACATTTTCACAGCTCCTACTGTGAAGAAACCTTTGCGTATTTGGAGATGAAATCTCTTTTCCTCTAGACGTAAAGAGTGTCCCCGTGTCCTCTGGGTTGACCGTAAAGAGAATAACTCAACACCAAGTTCACTATATGGACCCCTTATATATTTGAACATGTTGATCATATCCCCCCTTATTCTCCTCTTCTCAAGAGAGAATAAATTCAGTTCCTCTAATCTTTCCTCATAGCTGAGCTCCTCCATGCCTCTTATCAATTTGGTTGCCCTTCTCTGCACTTTCTCCAGTTCCCCGATATCCTTTTTGAGAACTGGTGCCCAAAACTGAACTGCATATTCCAGATGAGGTCTTACTAATGATTTGAACAGGGGCAAAATGATATCTCTCTCTCTAGAGTCCATACCTCTCTTAATACAAGAAAGGACTTTGCTTGCTTTGGAAACCGCAGCTTGGGATTGCATGCTATTATTGAGCTTATGATCTACCAAAACCCCCAGATCCTTCTCCACCACAGATTCCCCCAGTTGTACTCCCCCTAGCACGTATGATGCATGCATATTCTTAGCCCCCAAGTGCATAAATTTACATTTCTCAACATTAAACCTCATCTGCCACATAGACGCCCAATTAGACAGTGCACTGAGGTCGGCTTGTAAATTGGAGACATCCTGTAAGGACGTTATTCCACTGCATAGCTTGGTGTCATCTGCAAAGACAGAAATGTTACTTTCGGTCCCAGACCCAATATCATTTATAAAAATATTAAAAAGTAAGGGTCCCAGCACTGAACCTTGGGGTACACCACTGATAACCTTAGACCATTCAGAGTAAGAATCATTAACCACTACTCTCTGAATTCTGTCTTTTAGCCAGTTTTCTATCCATTTACAAACTGATATTTCCAAGCCTGTAGACTTTACCTTACACATGAGCCGCGAGTGGGGAACTGTGTCGAACGCTTTTGCAAAATCCAAGTATACCACGTCCACAGCCACCCCTCTGTCCAAGATTTTACTTACCTCTTAATAAAAAGAAATCAGGTTTGTCTGACAACTTCTGTCCTTCATGAATCCATGCTGTCTGTTGCTTAAAATGTTTTTTTCCAGCAAGAACTCGTCTGTGTGGTCTTTTATTAAATGCTCCAGTATCTTTCCGACTATAGAAGTTAAACTAACAGGTCTATAGTTACTTGGTAAAGACTTTGATCCTTTTTTAAATATAGGCACCACATTCGCCCTGCGCCAATCCAGTGGTACTATTCCCGTCATTAACGAGTCCCTAAAAATGAGATACAATGGCTTTGAAATGACAGAGCTCGATTCTTTTAGGATCCGTGGGTGGATGCCATCAGGTCCAGGTGCTTTATCCTCCTTTATTCTGTCTAAATAATTCTAGACCATATCACTTTTGAGCCATTGTGGATCATTCGGGGCTGTGTCACTATCACCCCCATTATGGACATAAGCTCCCCCATGTTCCTTTGTATACACAGAGCTGAAGAAAGTATTTAATAAATTTGCCTTTTCTTTGTCCCCAGTCACCCACTCCAGATTATTGTGTAAAGGGCCTACATGCTCAGACCTGGCCTTTTTACTATTAATATATTTGAAGAATTTTTGTGGGGTTTGTCCTACTATCTTTTGCAATCTGTCGTTCATTTTGAATTTTTGCATCCTTGATTTCCTTTTTACATGTTCTGTTAAATTCTTTGTAACATTTAAACGACACTAGTGTTCCTTCATTTTTATATTTTTTAAAAGCTCTTTTCTTATTGTTTATAGCTTCTTTAAAGTGGGGTTCCACCCAAATTTTGAACAATATCTGTATGTATTCTCTTCCTTGCCTAGATGCTGACATGCCGTTTAAAAAAATTTAAATCGCCGTAATTACCTTTTATTTTTCTATTCTTCTTTGCACTTCCTGGTTCTCCTCCCATGGGAGTAGGCGTGTTTCTAGCCTCTCCCAGACTCCTGGGAGCTGGTCTCAGGCTTCCCAGGATGCCACTGAGCATGTGCGGGAACGAGCAGTGAATGCTGGGAGCACAGCATTCACCACATCCAGGAAATAAATGCTTGTGGGCTTCAAATGCCCACAATGAAGATGGAAACCGCCTGCAGTGAATAATATAAGTTATTCTTTCCGACAAAATCTGACACAGGCGGACATATTACACACAATATGTGAGTATGTAATGCTGAGAAGAAAAGTTTGTGAATGAACTAAAAAAAAAAAAAACGATAGATAGGTGGACCCCCGCTTTAAGTTTTGGCCGTGAGCCACATAGGTTTTGTTTTTAGCCTTTTAAACTTATTGCCCATGGGAATATACTTTGCAGTGAGGTCCCAAACAGTCTTTTTGAAGAATTCCCATTTCTGTTCTGTGTTTATCAATGCAAATATTCCCTCCCAGTCTAAATCCTGGGGAGCAGCCCTCATCCTTGGAAAATTTGCTCTCTTGAAGTTAAGTGTTTTTATCTTTCCCGTATGTATTTCTTGTTTACAGCTAACATCAAATGAAATCATGTTATGATCACTGCTACCCAGGTTCCTTTATCTGGACATTAGTAATAAGCTCTGCATGGTTTGAGATTACCAGGTCCAACAGAGCTTCATTCCTAGTTGGGGTCTCAATAAACTGGACCATAAAATTGTCCTGTAATAGGTTTATAAATTTTTGCCCTTTAACTGTCCCAGCAGTGCCATTGCTCCAGTCAATTTCTGGGTAGTTAAAATCCCCCATTATTATCACTGTCCCAGCTCTTGCAGCCCTTTCCATCTGTGCAAGGAGCTGAGTCTCCACCTCCTCGTTAACATTGGGTGGTCTGTAACAAACTCCAATGGTTAACTTTGAACTACGCCTATCTATATGCAGTTCCACCCATAATGCTTCAGACTCATCACACTCTCCATCAACCAGGTCCTCTTTCACACTTGCTTTGAGATCACTTCTCACATAGAGACAGACACCACCACCTTTCCTTTTTACCCTGTCTCTCCAAAAGATTGCATATCCAGGAATATTAATATCCCAGTCATGTGAGGATTGAAGCCAGGTTTCAGCAATACCGATTACATCATAGCCCTCCTCATGCACCAGAGCTTCCAACTCACCTATTTTGCTTGGCAGACTTCTGGCATTGGTGTACAAACACTTTAATGCATTATTACATTTTGCTCTGGTGTTTTTCATATCATTTTTAGTTGTACAAATGGCACTATAGTTTCCAATGGCTGTTTGCAACATGGGAAATTTCTTGTCACCTGCCATAACCCTCCCCCCATCTATCCCCATTCCACCCTCCATTAATGTCTGACCCCTAACTGACCTGTCTGACCGATGTAATTCTAGTTCACCCTCCCCCCTCAATCCTAGTTTAAATACTCCTCCAGCCTTCCCATAAACCTCTCCCCCAGCACAGCAGACCCCCTTCCATTCAAGTGCAAACCGTCTTTAGATATAGGTTGCACCCCAATGAAAAGTCAGCCCAAAGCTCTAGAAACCCAAATCCCTACACCAGGTCTTTAGCCATGCATTCAGCTCTCTAATCACCCTCTGCCTTTCCTGTGTTGCGCATGGCACCGGTAATATTTCAGAGAATATCACCTTGGAGGTCCTTCCCTTCAACTTGCAGCCTAGTTCTTTAAACTGATTCTTAAGGAGCCTCCAACTTCCATGTATACTGTCATTGGTTCCAACGTGGACCAAGACAGCTGGGTCATGCCCAGCCCCTCCCAGTAATTTATCCACCCGGTCCACCACATGCCGAACCCTAGCACCAGGGAGACAGCAAACCATTCGATTGAGGCGATCCTGGCGACAAATTATTCTATCAGTCCTTCTGATTATAGAATCCCCTATAACCACCAACTGTCTAGGCCTACCTGCACTCCCCTCACCACCTCTACTAGATGGGCTGCTCTCCCGGCTGTTAGGGGTAGCAGTGACAACTAGGGCTGCCACCTCTGTGTTTGCCACCTCCACATCTTCACCCAACTCGGCAAATTTGTTTTGATGCACAAATACAGGACTGGCCTTCCTTTTCTGTGAGCCCCTTCCACTCCCTCTAATTACATTAACCCATCTTCCTACCTAATCATCCTGACTTGCCCCTCCACCCTCCACATCAACCCTACTGACCACCTGCTCAGCGAGCAGAGGACCCCTTTCAAGGTTGTCCTTTCTGCCCAGTGTTGCAACTTGCTCCTCCAGATCTCTAATGCCAGCTTCCAGAAGGGCAACCTGCTCACATCTGTCACAGCGGTATGAAGAAATTAGATTTTTATTGGATATATTTCATAACAGAAAGTAGAAATTATTGTTTTTTTTTCAAAATTTTTGGTCTTTTTTTCATTTATATAATAAAAGATAAAAAGACCCAGTGGTAATCAAATACCATCTAAAGAAAAGTATTTATTCTCTTGTGAAAAAAAAAAGAAAAGTATTTATGTGAAAAAAATGATATTAATTTTATTTATGTACAGTGTTGCATGTGCAATTGCCAGTTAAAGCAGCACATGCCCTGCTCATGAAGGGACTAAAACATTCCAGGTGGTTAAGATAAAGCTGAAATACACTATATTGTCAAAAGTATTGGGACACCTGCCTTTACACGCTCATAACCATTAATTGCATCCCAGTCTTATAAGGCGTACACACGGTCGGACTTTGTTCGGACATTCCGACAACAAAATCCTAGGATTTTTTCCGACGGATGTTGGCTCAAACTTGTTTTCCGATCGGCAACCACGCGGTCACGTACACCACGTATGACGAGACTAGAAAAGGCCGGTTCAGAACCAAGCGCGGCACCCTTTGGGCTCCTTTTGCTAATCTCGTGTTAGTAAAAGTTTGGTGAGAGACGATTCGCGCTTTTTCAGACTCGTGGCTTTCAGATCGTTTTCTGCCGTTCAGTTTGTGCTTGTGGGTTTGTATCTGCTCTTCAGTGCGTGCAAGCAAGTTCCGCGTGACTTAGTCATTGTATTCTTGTTCGTTCGTTACTGGTTTTCAGGTCGCTCTTCACAGGCCTTGCTGTTCTTCAGTGCGTTCTGTTACTTCGTTCTGAGCAGCCGACCGTTTTCTAGCCATGTTTCGTATGCGTACTCCTCGTAGAGTTCGTGCTATGCGGGGGCTTGGTGTTGGGGTCCTGACCTTGACACAAGTCCAGTCCATGAACAGGGTGAGGAGGAGTTCATGGACCAAGAATTGGTTGCTTCAGCGTGACCAGTTCTGTCATATGCCTTTGCTCCGTGAGATCCGTGAGAATAATCCTGATGATTTCAGGAACTTTCTCAGGATGACGGACCCCGTATTTCACAGTTTGTTGGCTTCGCTGACCCCCTATATCAGCAGGCAGGATACCTGCATGAGGCAAGCCATCACTCCGGAGCAGAGGTTGGTCGCTACCTTGCGGTATTTGGCCACAGGGAGAAGCCTGCAGGACTTGAAGTTCTCGACAGGCATCTCCCCCCAGGCTCTGGGGATCATTATCCCAGAGACCTGTTCTGCCATCATCCAGGTCCTGCAGAAGGAGTATATGAAGGTAAGATTTTTATCCTTTTATATCCCATTTTAGTGTATTTAATGTTTGCTAATATATTGTATTTCTTTCCTCATTCCCTAATTACCATGATTGTAATATGCTGTGAATGTCCCCTTTGTCCTCATGCATGCTGGATTTTTAAGTAATTATTTTAGGTCCTTCATACATATTTGCCCTTCACTAACCTCCCCAGCATGGTGTCTCCTGCCCCTATATTCACCTCATGTAGTCACTTAACAATGTATTTTATCAGCTCCATAGTAGTGCTTTACCCCAAACACCCCCTAAAATGTTTGGAAATGTTATTTTTGATTTAAATTCAGGCAGAGTGCCAGAGGATTTTTTTTGTGGTGTCCCCAAATAATTTTTAGTAACCCTCCCTCCCCCAACTGCTAAGTCAGCTGATCCCAATTCTCTATCTATCCTCAATCATCTATCTGCTGACTTTGCCAAACCCATACACACTATACCCATCTCTTTACTGGTCAGGTTTATGGATGAATTCCCCAAAGCATGTAGTGCAAGGGCCTGCCTGTATACTTTAAAATGGTACTGTTTCAAGTTTTTGTATTCTATTATTATCTTGATAGGTAATAGCAGAATGTCCAAATGTCCTCAAATGTGTACAATGTGTATTTATATCTTTGTATTATGACACTTCTTACCTGTCCAGTGGGCTGCCAATAGTGTAACTAAGGAAGGGCTGTTCCAAGTAATACCCATTATTTAGGCATTCATCTCTCAATGAAGTGAAGAGGGTTACCTGTCCAAGAGTCCCCCCCCTATAATGTTAGAAATGGCCCATGAGAGGGGGGGAGGGGGAATATGATAGGTGTACCTTATACTTTGGCCTTGTTAAATTCCCCTTAATAAATGCTATCTGGAGGTTGCCCCATAATGTTTGTGTCTAATCTGCTTGCCAGGTGTCTGTGAAAAAATAGTAATGTTTATTGTTTTTTTCTCAACAGTTTCCTTCCACGCCACAGGAATGGCAGACTGTGGCCTCCCACTTTGCCCAGCGGTGGGACTTTCCTAACTGCGGAGGGGCAATTGATGGGAAACACGTCCACATCGTCCCACCACCCAACTCGGGGTTGTACTATTATAATTACAAGGGGTTTAATAGTATAGTGATGTTGGCGGTGGTGTCTGCTAATTACGACTTCTTGTATGTGGACGTGGGGAAGAATGGCCGGATGTCCGATGGTGGAGTGATCGCCCAGACGGAGTTCTACAGGCGTCTCCAGAATGGCAGCTTGGACTTGCCAACTCCAGAGGACAATGTGGAAGGTCTCCCATTTGTGTTCGTTGCTGATGAAGCGTTTGCGCTGGGGGACCACCTGATGCTGCCATTCCCGATGAGGACCCTCACCCCGGAACAGAGGGTTTTTAATTACCGGCTGGCCAGAGCCCGAAGAGTGGTGGAGAACACATTTGGAATCCTGGCCAGCCGGTTCCGACTATTTCTGACACCCATCCATATGGCGGAGTATAAACTGAACCATATAATACTGGCGTGCTGTGTTCTCCATAATTTTTTAAGAAAACATTCTGCCAACTATGCTGGCTCAGTTGGGCCTGAGGCCAGAATCCTACATCCAACAACACTGATGGCGCTTGAAAGTGGCCGTCCTGGCTTGCCCTCCCTGAGTGCCCGTGATGTCCGGTTACGATACCTGGAGTTCTTTGCGGGTAGGGGGGCTATCAATATGCCAGACAATATGTGAAGCCTTTTTTAAATAAAAAAAAAAAAAGAAATTCTTTGTGGACATTTACTGCTTGTGTTTGTTTTAGCTAACCCTGACAGAAATGTTTTGAGTGCAGAAAATGTCGTGATTGTGTAACCTTATTATACAAAGCACTGTTGGCTGGTATTTCCTAAATGCAAAAACACATTTCACTACAAGTGCACTTGCAACTGCACTGAACCTGCACTTGTACTGCAAAGTGGATTTACCCTTAGGAAATAACCCCCATTTTTGCATAAAACAGCTATTACATCACCCCAAAAGTGTTGTAGTGTTGAGACAATAATCCACACATTCTTGAGTAAGCCACTTTTTTATACCTGCACAATCACATGTGCATTTACCAAAGGTTTTTAAAACAAACCAACATGTTTGTTGTATAACAATTTTTGCAGTAGCAGTATCAAAAATCGAAATATCCATTTCAGATAAAACAGGCCTGTGTAAAACCAACAAGAAAGCCAAAAAACTTGAACTTACAAAGTTCACATTAGGTAAAACCTGAAGGCTATATCAGACATCAGTATTTAGGAACTGGGTTTGATATAGCGTTCAGATGGGGGGAAATCACCCCTGGAAAAGCAAAATTTGGAAGATGCACACCAATTTTTACGAATGTCAACATGTGCTATCTGCCATCAGGGGGGATCAAGGGACGTGTTTTGGGGGAGCAAGCCCTTCCTCAATGCTACTTTATAATTGAGGAAGGGGTTGCACCCCCAAAACGCGTCCATTGATCTCCCGTGATGGCAGATAGCACATGTTGGCACACTGTGTGCATCCTCCAAATTTGGCTTTTCAAAACATTGCAAAAAAATTTAAAAGATTGAACCACAATACAAAAAGTGATTTTGTGGGGTTTAAATTCGCCCCAAAACATCAATGATGTTATTATTTTTTTTAATAACATCATGGATTTTTTGCTGGATGTTTTGCAGTTCGGCATTACACCCCATGATCTCCCCGATCAGGATCTGGGCACTTTCTGAAGTAAAGCGTTCTGGATCCCTCACATCACGATCACCTAAAAAGAGATAAAGAAAAAAAAAAAGGTCTCAAAAATCTGCCACCATCCATCTCGTTTACCTGAGCCTGTGGTCGCAGACACTCACCTGTTGTGGTGCCAATCTCCACCACATCTTCTTCTTCCTCCTGCTCAGCTTCGTTTGGGGGTATTTCACCTTCTTCCATAGGTGGGGGGTCTCTGGTCTCCTCGGATTTGGGGTGTCCTCCGAGTCTTTTCTCCCCTATGTAAAACAAAAATGGTATAATTAGCACACAGATATTTGATGGCAGAACTAGAAATAGGAAACATTGCTTGGAAGTGGGGTACTATTGTCTATTTTAGCAGAGTTCCAAGATGTATATTTTTTATTGGCCTTTGTCAAGCTGCAATACTTTACCTGTTTGGTACAAGCTTCACAGATGTAGCTCCCCTATAGTATACACTGGAGCACCTGTGTGGCCCCCTAATAAAAATGGTGTTCTTGTGTCCCACACTAGTGCTCCAGTGTCCAGATGTGAAAACAGCTGCTCAGTGTCCTCTCCTTACACACAATCTAGTTGGCATTTCATTCTAGTAACAAACCCATCTACACAAACAAATATTTGGCATCCAAGTAGGCCCAAAAAAATGTGTGAAAATGCATATGGCCTAAACAATGGTGTTCTAGAGGCCGAAAGAAAAATGTTTGATACGAACGAATAATGGGCCCATGAACATTAAAGTTGCCCTTTTAAACGTTACAATTAATAAAAGCATATGGAGCAGAACGAACGGAATAAAGACAGAAAGAATAGGAACACAGCACAACTACTTACTTTTTTGCAGCACTCTCCGGATCTTTCGGTACTGCTCTGGCTCTCTCAATTTCAGGTCCGACCACCGCTTCCTGAGCTGATTTTTTGATCTTCGTACCCCGAAATTCCTGTGAAGGCTTTTGATCACTTTCGCCATGATCTTGGCCTTTCGGATGTTGGGGTTGGGGTAAGGCCCATACTTCCCGTCATAGTCGGACTTCCTCATGATGTCCACCATCTCCAACATCTCCCCAAAGGACATATTTGTGGCCTTAAAACGTCTCCTTCTGGATCGGGACGTGTCCGGATCCGGGCTTTCCTCCTCCTCCTCCTCGTTGCTATAATTAGCACACACCTGCTGCATCCGCCATCATGCTCCTAACCCACTGCGCCGAACAAAAAGGGGCGGGGAATAGACTAGAAAGAACGTCAGGGGCGGGCGGAGTTACACGCATGCGCAGTGTGTATAAAGCGTAACACGCGTGCGTATTACGTACGATCTGTGAGCGGAGGAAGGAGCATTGGACGTGCCGATCGTAAGAACGAAGGTAAGAGACAAACTTGTGCCTATACTGCTTCTAGATTGAGGCCTATATTGTAACAAGATTAGGAGAGTTTTGTCTGACATTAGGCTTTGTCTTGTGTTGTGTCTTGCAGTGAACATGGATATGGTACTCAAAGATAATGACTTCATGTCAGTATTCATAGATATGCTAAGGGAGCTGCCCTGTCTGTGGGAGATTACCCACCCCCATTTCAAGAACCAAACAAAGAGGAAGGCAGCACTGGAGCAATTGTGTGAAATTGTGAAGCAGGTGATCCCCACGGCAGACATCACTTATTTAAAGATATTAATTGGTGGCCTGAGGAGCACATATCTGAGGGAGCGCAAGAAAGTCCTGGATTCACAGAGATCTGGAGCAGCAGATCATATCTATGTCCCCAGGATGTTGTACTACGACAGGCTGCACTTTCTGGCAGGCCAGACTGAACCCAGGCCATCCCTCTCAAGTCTTCCTTCCACGCTTCCTTCCCCCCCAGCTGAGGCTTCTGATGCCCAACCTGGGCCTTCCAGGCGATATGTGGAGGAGCCCAGATTGAGCCAGGTATAGCATTCTTCTAAATATTTCAGGTTGTACAATCAATGATGTTAACTAGATGTTAGTTGGGAGTAGGGATGAGCTTCGTGTTCGAGTCGAACCCATGTTCGACTCGAACATCGGCTGTTCGACCGTCCGTCGAATTGCGAACGATATGGGCCGTTCGCGCCAAATTCGTGTGGCGCGTCACGGCCCATAATTCACTGCGGCATCGCAGTGCATTGCTGGCTGATGATTGGCCAAGCATGCACTATGACCCGCATGCTTGGCCAATCACAGCGCCGTCAGTAGAGAGAGCTGTAATTGGCCAAAGCCAGGGTGGCTTTGGCCAATTATGGCTCAGGGGATTTAGTACACGCCCCACACTATATAAGGCCGCCTGCACGGCGGCCCTGTGTAGTGTGTGTTCCGGTGTGCTGAGACATAGAGAGAGAGACAGACAGTGTCATTTGATTTGAGTTAGATAGATTAGGCAGAACAGTCAGTCAGTTAGCTGCACTTACAGTGTATTGTGTATATATATGCATCCCTGGTGTTGCATATATATATATACACTGTATTCAGTTTAGCTAGATCCGTTCCTGTTATCTTCTATCTAGACTATTTACATTTGGTGCAGTGCGTCCTGCTCACAGTGTTCAGCTAGATCCGTTCCTGCTATTTACATTTAGTGCAGTGCGTCCTGCTCACAGTGTTCAGCTAGATCCGTTCCTGCTATTTACATTTAGTGCAGTCAGTGCGTCCTGCTCACAGTGTTCAGCTAGATCCGTTCCTGCTATTTACATTTAGTGCAGTGCGTCCTGCTCACAGTGTTCAGCTAGATCCGTTCCTGCTATTTACATTTAGTGCAGTGCGTCCTGCTCACAGTGTTCAGCTAGATCCGTTCCTGCTATTTACATTTAGTGCAGTGCGTCCTGCTCACAGTGTTCAGCTAGATCCGTTCCTGCTATTTACATTTAGTGCAGTCAGTGCGTCCTGCTCACAGTGTTCAGCTAGATCCGTTCCTGCTATTTACATTTAGTGCAGTGCGTCCTGCTCACAGTGTTCAGCTAGATCCGTTCCTGCTATTTACATTTAGTGCAGTGCGTCCTGCTCACAGTGTTCAGCTAGATCCGTTCCTGCTATTTACATTTAGTGCAGTGCGTCCTGCTCACAGTGTTCAGCTAGATCCGTTCCTGCTATTTACATTTAGTGCAGTCAGTGCGTCCTGCTCACAGTGTTCAGCTAGATCCGTTCCTGCTATTTACATTTAGTGCAGTCAGTGCATCCTGCTCACAGTGTTCAGCTAGATCCGTTCCTGCTATTTACATTTAGTGCAGTGCGTCCTGCTCACAGTGTTCAGCTAGATCTGTTCCTGCTATTTACATTTAGTGCAGTCAGTGCGTCCTGCTCACAGTGTTCAGCTAGATCCGTTCCTGCTATTTACATTTAGTGCAGTCAGTGCGTCCTGCTCACAGTGTTCAGCTAGATCCGTTCCTGCTATTTACATTTAGTGCAGTGCGTCCTGCTCACAGTGTTCAGCTAGATCCGTTCCTGCTATTTACATTTAGTGCAGTGCGTCCTGCTCACAGTGTTCAGCTAGATCCGTTCCTGCTATTTACATTTAGTGCAGTGCGTCCTGCTCACAGTGTTCAGCTAGATCCGTTCCTGCTATTTACATTTAGTGCAGTCAGTGCGTCCGCCTCACAGTGTTCAGCTAGATCCGTTCCTGCTATTTACATTTAGTGCAGTGCGTCCTGCTCACAGTGTTCAGCTAGATCTGTTCCTGCTATTTACATTTAGTGCAGTCAGTGCGTCCTGCTCACAGTGTTCAGCTAGATCCGTTCCTGCTATTTACATTTAGTGCAGTGCGTCCTGCTCACAGTGTTCAGCTAGATCCGTTCCTGCTATTTACATTTAGTGCAGTCAGTGCGTCCTGCTCACAGTGTTCAGCTAGATCTGTTCCTGCTATTTACATTTAGTGCAGTGCGTCCTGCTCACAGTGTTCAGCTAGATCCGTTCCTGCTATTTACATTTAGTGCAGTGCGTCCTGCTCACAGTGTTCAGCTAGATCTGTTCCTGCTATTTACATTTAGTGCAGTGCGTCCTGCTCACAGTGTTCAGCTAGATCCGTTCCTGCTATTTACATTTAGTGCAGTCAGTGCGTCCTGCTCACAGTGTTCAGCTAGATCCGTTCCTGCTATTTACATTTAGTGCAGTGCGTCCTGCTCACAGTGTTCAGCTAGATCTGTTCCTGCTATTTACATTTAGTGCAGTCAGTGCGTCCTGCTCACAGTGTTCAGCTAGATCCGTTCCTGCTATTTACATTTAGTGCAGTGCGTCCTGCTCACAGTGTTCAGCTAGATCTGTTCCTGCTATTTACATTTAGTGCAGTCAGTGCGTCCTGCTCACAGTGTTCAGCTAGATCCGTTCCTGCTATTTACATTTAGTGCAGTGCGTCCTGCTCACAGTGTTCAGCTAGATCCGTTCCTGTTATCTTCCTACTGACAGGCAGGCTTGTCTGGTTACAGTATATAAAGCTACCTGAAGAAAATTACAGGTGTTCTATCCCAGCTTAGTGCAGCTACAGGCCATCAGTATGTCTGGAAGGCCAAGAAGGAGAGGCAGACAGTCACAAGCCAATAAGAGAGGGCAAGCAGGCTCTGTGTCTAGTGCTGGTCGTGGAGACGGTGCATCCTCATCAGCACGTGGCCATGGGACACGCTTGGCCTTTTTTTCGGCAGCTGGCCGTGTTGAGCCGCAACATGCGGAAGACTTGGTAGAGTGGATGACCAAGCCGTCCTCATCCTCCTCATCCTCTCTCACCCATGCCCAGGGTGCTTTGTCTGGCAAAGCAGCGGCCTCTTCCCTCAGCTCAATGTCATCAGTGACTCCTTCCCTAGCTCCACCATGTCCTCCTGAGGATTCCCTCGAACTGTTTGACCACAGTGTTGGGTACATGCTCCAGGAGGATGCCCAGCGTTTGGAAGGCTCTGATGATGATACTGAGCTCGATGAAGGCAGTAACATGAGCACGGACAGAGGGGGTGCCCAAGAAGGACAGCAATCTGGCAGTCATGCTCCCCCTGCTGCAGCATACTGCCAGGTTTGCTCCAGTGATGAGGAGGGAGGGGATGATGAGGTCACTGACTCAACGTGGGTGCCTGATAGGAGAGAGGAGGAGGAGGAGGAGGAGGAGGAGGCGGCACATCACCAACGAGGCAGGATGCCCTCCAGGGGCCAGCCTAAGGGCAGCACATTGACTGCATCACACCCCAAAGCTCCACATGTGCAGGGCGCTGCAGTCTCTGCGCGTTATTCAAAAAGTTCTTTGGTGTGGGCCTTTTTTGAGACGAGTGCATCAGATCGCACCGCTGCTATTTGCAACATATGTCTCAAGCGTATCTCGCGTGGCCAAAACATCTCCCGCTTGGGCACCACATGCTTGACCAGACATATGTTGACCTGCCATGCAGTTCGTTGGCAAGCGTATCTAAAAGACCCACACCAAAGAACAAAGAGGATCTCTCCTTGCTCCTCATCAGCTGAGATTTCCAACCCCACTAGACCTTCAGTCCTCTCTGAGACCTGCAGTGAGAGGAATGAATGTGTAGAATTAGGTGTGTCACAGCCAAGTACTTGTGGGCAATCTGCTTTTGGTACACCGACGTCAGATTGTACCAGGCAAATTTCCCTGCCCCAGCTGCTGCACCGCCGAAAGAAGTTTGCTCCCAGCCATCCACATGCCCAGCGGTTGAATGCTAGCTTGGCAAAATTGCTAGCACTTCAACTGCTGCCTTTTCAGTTGGTAGACTCTGCCCCCTTCCGTGAGTTTGTGGAATGTGCGGTTCCTCAGTGGCAGGTACCCAAACGCCACTTTTTCTCACGGAAGGCGATTCCGGCTCTCTACCGGCATGTGGAAGGCAATGTCCATGCCTCGCTGGACAGGGCGGTCAGCGGTAAGGTGCATATTACCGCTGACTCATGGTCCAGCAGGCATGGACAGGGACGTTACCTAAGTTTCACGGCGCATTGGGTGACTCTGCTGGCAGCTGGGAAGGATGCAGGACAAGGTGCAGTAGTGTTGGAGGTTGTTCCGCCACCACGCCTCCAAAATGCTGATTGTGACACACCTCTCTCCTCCACCCCCTCCTCTTCTTCTTCCTCCATGGCCTCTTCCTCGGAACCAGCGGTGCTCCGTAGGCGTTCAAGGGGCTACGCAAGTACGCAGGCCAAAAGATGCCATGCGGCGCTTGAGCTGGTGTGCTTGGGGGACAGGAGCCACACTGGGGCAGAGGTTCTGTCAGCTCTGCAGGGGCAGGTTCAGAGGTGGTTGACGCCACGCCAACTTAAGGCAGGAATGGTGGTTTGCGACAATGGCACCAACCTCCTCTCTGCCCTCCGACAGGGACAACTGACCCATGTGCCCTGTTTGGCTCACGTCCTTAACTTGGTGGTGCAGCGGTTCTTGGGCAGGTACCCGGGCTTACAGGATGTCCTGAGGCAGGCCAGGAAAGTCTGTGTGCATTTCCGCCGGTCATATAATGCCAATGCTCGGCTGACGGACCTCCAAAAGGAGTTTAACCTTCCCAAGAACCGCCTAATCTGTGACATGCCCACCAGGTGGAACTCAACGTTGGCCATGCTGCAGCGGCTGCACACGCAGCAGAGGGCCATCAATGAGTACCTGTGCGACTATGGCACCAGGACAGGGTCAGGGGAGCTTGGTTTTTTTTCCCCACGCCAGTGGGCCATGATCAGGGATGCATGCACTGTCCTATCACCATTCGAGGAGGCCACGAGGATGGTGAGCACTGACAGTGCATGCATCAGTGACACTGTCCCCCTTGTCCACCTGTTGGAGCACACGCTGCGTGGAATAATGGACAGGGCACTTGAGGCAGAACAGAGGCAGGAAGAGGAGGACTTCCTTAGCTCTCAAGGCCCCCTTTATCCAGACAGTGTTCCTGCATGCCCGCCGATCACACAGGAAGAGGACGAGGAGGAGGAGGAGGAGGAGGAGGAAGATTGTGTCAGTATGGAGGTGGAGCCTGGCACTCAGCATCAGCAGCAGTCTTTAAGGGATCAGTCCCAAGGAACACATGGACTTGTACGTGGCTGGGAGGAGGTGGCTGCGGACGTTGTTGTCCTTAGTGACCCAGAGGACTCCGGACCGAATGCCTCAGCAAACCTACGCTGCATGGCCTCCCTGATCCTGCAAAGCCTGCGTAAGGATCCTCGTATTCGTGGTATCAAGGAGAAGGACCAATACTGGCTGGCAACCCTCCTTGATCCACGTTACAAGGGTAAGGTTGCGGACCTTATCTTGCCATCGTAGAGGGAGCAGAGGATGAAACATCTTCGGGAGGCCTTGCAGAAAGGTCTGTGCAACGCGTTCCCAGAGACTGGGAGGTTACAAACTCCTGTTTCTGGACAACGTGTTGCTGAGGCTTCGGTCAGTCAAAGAAGGAGCGGTGGAGAAGGTGGCCGTCTGACCGATGCGTTCAGACAATTTTTTGGTCCGCAGCCCCAAGGTATGATCGGTTCCAGCAACCATCGCCAGCGTCTGTTTTACATGGTGCAGGAATACCTAGGGGCAAGATCAGACTTGGACACCTTTCCCACCGAAAATCCTCTGGGTTACTGGGTCTTGAGGATGGATCACTGGCCAGAGCTTGCACAGTATGCAATTGAGCTACTGGCCTGTCCTGCATCCAGCGTTCTTTCGGAACGCACATTCAGTGCTGCTGGAGGCGTGGTAACCGATCACAGGGTGCGTCTGTCCACCGACTCGGTCGATCGGCTGACCTTCATAAAAATGAATCAGTCTTGGATCACCACCAGCTACCAAGCACCTGATGCTGATGTAACCGAATAATTTTTTTTGAAATCTCAGATCCCTTCAAAGACTGCCTATGCTGATGCTGAGTGACTATCCCTGAGTAATTATCCTCTTCCTCCTCAATCATCATGCTGATAGCTTGTAAGAACATTTTTGGTTCTGGGCGCCACCACCAGTGCCTAAGGCACAATTTTTCAGCCCCTGTTTAACAGGGGCGTGTAATTACAATTTTTGATGTAATACTTTGCAGCAGGGCTCGTTCCTGCATTCCAACTAGAGTGTCTGTGAGGGGTTGCAGTGTTGTGGCACCAGCACCAGTGCCTAAGGCCAAATTTTTCTGCCCCTGTCTAACAGGGGCGTGTAATTACAATTTTTGATGCAATACTTTGCAGCAGGGCTCGTTCCTGCGTTCCAACTAGAGTGTCTGTGAGGGGTTGCAGTGTTGTGGCACCAGCACCAGTGCCTAAGGCCAAATTTTTCTGCCCCTGTCTAACAGGGGCGTGTAATTACAATTTTTGAAGCAATACTTTGCAGCAGGGCTTGTTCCTGCGTTCCAACTAGAGTGTCTGTGAGGGGTTGCAGTGTTGTGGCACCAGCACCAGTGCCTAAGGCCCAATTTTTCTGCCCCTGTCTAACAGGGGCGTGTAATTACAATTTTTGAAGCAATACTTTGCAGCAGGGCTCGTTCCTGCGTTCCAACTAGAGTGTCTGTGAGGGGTTGCAGTGTTGTGGCACCAGCACCAGTGCCTAAGGCCCAATTTTTCTGCCCCTGTCTAACAGGGGCGTGCAATTACAATTTTTGAAGCAATACTTTGCAGCAGGGCTCGTTCCTGCGTTCCAACTAGAGTGTCTGTGAGGGGTTGCAGTGTTGTGGCACCAGCACCAGTGCCTAAGGCCTAATTTTTCAGCTCCTGTTCAACAGGGGCATGTAATTACAATTCTTGATCTAATATTTCACAGCAGGGCCCTGTGAGGGCTTACAGTGTTGTGGCCACAGCAACACCTAAGGCCCAAATTTCTGCTGAGTATATAGGGCAGGACCCTACTTTCAAACATCTAACTTACAAACGACTCCTACTTGCAAACGGAAGGAGACAACAGGAAGTGAGATGAAATCTACCCCTAGGAAGGGAAATTCTCTCCTGTAAGAGTTAATATGGGAAAACAATTTCTCCTTTCCACTGATGCTTTCCAATCCTTGTTCCACAAAAAAACCCAAATTTTCAAAAAACATTTTTCATTGGGACAAAAAGTGAGGTGAAATCTTCTGAAGAGGAGGAAAGACAGCAAAACAAATGTCACAGGGGTGATAACCCTTCCCTATGTTTTCCAAAAAGCTTAAAAAAGATTTTTTGGCTGGAGCTAAACACGTTAAAAATGTACCCCTTCAAAATTACAAAGAGATTCTACTTAACAACAAACCTACAGTCCCTGTCTTGTTTGCACCGCCTGTATACTGCTGTTCAGAGTATATAGGGCCTTTCCTTATTTTAATTTGGGTGCGGGGTTCCCCTTAATATCCATACAGGACCCAAAGGGCCTAGTAATGGACTGGGGGGGTACCCATGCCGTTTGTCTCACTGATTTTCATCCATATTGCCATGACCCGACATGACATTAAACCCGCAAGCAGCTTTAAATGAGAATTTTTCCTTTAAAAATGACATTTGGTGCAGGGACTGTTCTAAACATGGGAAACACGCGTCACTTTACAGGCATACTATAGACACCCCCCAGGTACGATATTTAAAGGAATATTTCACTTTTTTTTTTTTTACTTTAAGCATCATTAAAATCACTGCTCCCGAAAAAACGGCCGTTTTTAAAAGTTTTTTTTGCATTGATACATGTCCCCTGGGGTAGGACCCGGGTCCCCAAACCCTTTTTAGGACAATACCATGCAAATTAGCCTTTAAAATGAGCACTTTTGATTTCGAACGTTCGAGTCCCATAGACGTCAATGGGGTTCTAACGTTCGTGCGAACTTTCGGTCCGTTCGCGGGTTCTGGTGCGAACCGAACCGGGGGGTGTTCGGCTCATCCCTAGTTGGGAGTAGTAATTTAGGATTGGGATTGATGAAGCAAAAACTAAAACCATGTCCCTTTTTCATACACAGGGAAGTCTCAGCCAGGAGGTGGCCGGGCCGAGCCGGCTGGCTGATCTGCAGGTCCCTCCACCCCCCCTGAAAAGCGAAAGTGGCAGTAGGAGGAGTGTCCTAGAGGAGGCTGCTATAGGATTCTTTTGGAGGGCTACAGAGGTCCTGGGAGCACCCCACACCATGGAGGAGAACATTGCTGCCTTCATTGCATATAAAATGCAGAGGATGGAGGAGGGCCAAAAAGTCATGTGTGAGGCCCTCATATCGGAGGCTCTGGAGAAAGGTATGAGGGGCCAAATTACACCTCAGACACACCTTCGCGATGGTCCTCCTCCTCCTCCTGCAGGTCCTCCTCCTCCTCCTCCCTCTCCTCCAGGTCCCCCCAGTCCTCCTCCTCCTCCAGGTCCTACTCCTCCTCCTGCCACATCTCCAACTGCACAGCCACAGCCGGGAAGGAAGCGTGAAAGGAAGACCAGACAGTGATTGCCCTGGGTTCAGTCTGGTCGGCCAAAAAATGCAGCCTCTTGTGGTACCACAGCCTGGGGACATACATGTCATCTGCTGCTTTCCAGATCTCTGCGAATCCCGGACCAGACTGCCCTCCCTTAGATATGGACTCCTCAGGCCACCAATTTTGATGTTGAAGAATTGATGTCTGCCGTGGGGGTCCCAGGCTTCACTAATTTCTCCTGTTGATCCAGTGTTGCCTTCCTCTTTGTTTGGTTCTGATACCTTAATAAAGGATTTTTGTTTTGAATTATACTCTCCTATGTGTTTTACTTCAAAAATGACAGTTGGTTTGTGAGGGTTCAGGTACATTTCAAATATACAATGTGAAATGAACAAGGGTCACCAACAACAAACAATCTCCTGGAGATTAAATAATAAAAGATATCAATGGTGTTGGGGTAACTTGACACACAGAACACACACAAAAATATTCAGGAGTAAAAATAAAAATAACATTGAACAAAGATCAGCCTTGGAAAAAATCCAAACATTAAAGAAAAAAAAAGACTGAAAATACAAAAAAATAAAATAAATAAATAAATAAATAAAACTGTCAGGTGTGACAACTAATAACAATATATTCAGGGAATACCAATAAAAAAACACAAATAAAAGTTTGTGAGAAGTGTGTGTGAATATGAGCAGCAAAACGACTTAATTCTTGTCACATTATAAAGAAGAAGAGAGTGCGCTGTATTAAACCATTTTTAACATTGCAGCGTGATGAAAGTGCTGTATCCATTGCGAACGCTAAGTTTACCAGAACGAGCTGTCCCGTCTCGGAATTTCTTCTGAGCATGCGTGGCACTTTGTGCGTCGGAACAGGCCACACACGGTCGGAATTGACGCGATCGGATTTTGTTGTCGGAAAATTTTATCTCCTGCTGTCCAACTTTGTGTGTTGGAAAATGTCCGATGGCGCCCACACACGGTCGGAATTTCCGACGACACGCTCCGATCGGACATTTTCCATCGGAAAATCCGACCGTGTGTACGGGGCATTAGTCTGTAGGGTTCAATATTGAGTTGGCCCACCCTTTGCAGCTATAATAGCTTCAATTCTTCTGGGAAGGCTGTCCACAAGGTTTAGGACTGTGTCTATGAGAATGTTTAACTATTCTTCCAGAAGCGCATTTGAGAGGTCAGGCACTGATGTTGGACAAGAAGGCCTGCCCCGCAGTCTCCGCTCTAATTCACCCAAAAGGTGTTCTATTCGGTTGAGGTTAGGACTCTGTGCAGGCCAGCCAAGTTCCTCCACCCCAAGCTCGCTCATCCATGTCTTTATGGACCTTGCATTGTGCAATGGTTCAAATCAAGTGGTGGAGGGGGGATTATGGTGTGGGGTTGTTTTTTTTATAGGTGTTGTGCTTGGCCCCTTAATTCCAGTGAAGCGAAATCTTAAAGCGCCAACGCAATATTGAACCCTACGGACTAATGCCCCGTACACACGGTCGGATTTTCCAATGGAAAATGTCCGATCGGAGCGTGTTGTCGGACATTCCGACCGTGTGTGGGCTCCATCGGACATTTTCCATCAGATTTTCCGACACACAAAGTTTGAGAGCAGGCTATAAAATTTTCCGACAACAAAATCCGATCGCGTCAATTCCGACCGTGTGTGGCCAGTTCCGACGCACGAAGTGCCACGCATGCTCAGAAGAAATTCCGAGACGGAACAGCTCGGTCTGGTAAAATGAGCGTTCGGAATGGATACAGCACTTTCGTCACGCTGCAATGTTTCAAATAGTTTAGTACAGCGCACTCTCTTCTTCTTTATATTGTGAGAAGAATTAAGTAGTTTTGCTGCTCATATTCACACAGAGTTCTTATAAACTTATTTCTTTATTATTTATTGGGATTCCCTCAATATATTTTGATTTTTCACATCTGACCAAATATTTTTTGTGTTATTTTTAAATATTTTTTGTTTTATTCTATGCTGTTTTTGTCTTTTTTTGTGTTATTTATTTGTTTCAAGTCTTTTTTTTGGGGGGGGGGGGGGGCTTTGTATTTTTTTCAAGGCTGTTTTTTTTTTTTTTTTTTTGGTGTTTGTCTTTTTTTCAAGGCTGTGTTTTTATTGTTGTTTTTTTTGTGTTTTACTCCATAATATTTTTCTGTGTGTCAAGTTACCACAACGCCATTATTATCTTGTATTATTTAATCTTAATGAGATTGTTTGGTGTTGGTGTCCCTTGTTAATTTCACATTGTATATTTGAAATGTACCTGCCTACTCACAAACAAACTGTCATTTTTGAAGGAAAACACACATAGGCAAGTATAATTGAAAACAAAAATCCTTTATTAAGGGCTCAGAACCAAACAAAGAGGGAGGCAACGCTGGAGAAACAGCTGAAATTAGCGAAGCCTTTGACCCCCAGGGCAGACATCAATTCTTTTCCAGCAAAATTGGTGGCCTGAGGAGTCCATATATAAGGGAGTGCAGTCTGGTCCAGAAGTCCCAGAGATCCGGAAAGCAGCAGATGACATCTGTGTCCCCAGGCTGTGGTACTACAAGAGGCTGCATCTTTTGCCAGACCAGACTGAACCCAGGGCCATCACTCTCTGGTCTTCCTTAGACGCTTCCTTCCACGCTGTGGCTCTGGTGTTGGAGGTGTGGCAGGAGGAGCAGTAGGACCTGGAGGAGGAGGAGGAGGAGTAGGACCTGATGGAGGAGGAGGACTATGTGTGAGGTCACAAATGTGGGTAGCACATGTTATTTCGCCCCTCAACCCCTTATTGAGAGCTTCCAAAATTAGGAACTCACACAGGAGTCGTTGGACCTCCTCCATCCGCATCATTTTGCAGGCAGTTATGCCAGCAAAGTCCTCCTCCACACTGTGGGGGGTTCTCAGGGCCTCAGTAGCCTTCCAAAAGAGGCCTATGGCAGCCTCCTCCAGGTTACTCCTCTTCCTGCATCAATGATGTTCTTCAAAAAAATAGAACATCATTGATGTTTTAGGGAGAGTTCAAAAGCCCTCCAAATCCCTTTGTTTTTTCGTGTGCTACAATTTTTTTAGCTTTTTTTGTCAAATTGTCGAAAAGCCAAATTTTGAAGAGGCACACAGTGTGTCAACATGTGCTATCTGCCATCACGGGAGATCAATGGATGCGTTTTGGGGGTGCAACCCCTTCCTCAATAATAAAGTAGCTATGAGGAAGGGGTTGCACCCCCAAAACACGTCCCTTTATCTACCGTGATGGCAGGTAGCACATGTTGACATTCGGCTATTTGTGTGCATCTTCAAAATTTGGCTTTTCCTGGGGTGACTTCACCCCATCTGAACGCAATATCAAACACAGTTTGTAAATACTCATGTCTGATATTGCCTTCAATTTCTACCAAATGTGAACTTTGTAAGTTCAAGATTTGTGTCTTTCTAGTTGGATTTAAACATGCCTGTTTTATCTCAAATGGACATTTCTACTTTTTCTAATGTGAGCCCAAAAATTGTTATACAACAAACATGTTGGTTTGTTTTAAAAACCTTTTACAAATGCACATGTGATTGTGCAGGTATTAAAAAGATTGTTAATCAAGATTGTGTGGATTATTGTCTCAACGCTACAACACTTTTGTGGTGTTTTAATTGCTGTTTTCAGTGTCAATGGGTGTTATTTCCTAAGGGCAAATCCACTTTGTACTACAAGTGCTTTTTCAAGTGCACTTGTAGTGCAAAGTGTCTTTGCCTTTAGTAAATAACACCCAACACTTGCTTTGTAATGTTACACAATCACGCCATTTTCAGGACTCACCACATTTCTCTCAGGATCAGCTAAAACAAACACAAGCAGTAAATGTCACCAAAGAATTTTTGTCTTTTTTTTTATTTGAAAAAGGTTTTAGACATTGTCTGGCATATTGATGGCCCCCCTACCCGCAAAGAATTCAAGGTATCTTAGCCGGACATCACGGGCACTCAGGGGGGGCAAGCCAGGACGGCCACTTTCAAGCGCCGTCAGGGTTGGTTCATTTGGAATTCCGGCCTCAGGCACAACTGAGCCAGCATAGTTGGCAGAATGTTTCCGTAAAAAGTTGTGTAGAACACAGCATGCCAGGATAATATGATTCAGTTTGTACTCTGCCAAGTGTATGGGTGTAAGAAATAGGCGGAACCGGCTGGCCATGATTCCAAACGTGTTCTCCACCACCCTTCTGGCTCTGGCCAGCCGGTAATTTAAAACCCTCTGGTCCGGGGTGAGGGTCCTCATCGGGAATGGCCACATAAGATGGTCCCCCAGCGCAAATGCTTCATCCACAACGAAGACGAATGGGAGTCCTTCCACATTGTCTTCTGGAGGTGGCAAGTCCAAGCTGCCATTCTGGAGACGCCTGTAGAACTCCGTCTGGGCGATGACTCCACCATCGGACATCTGGCCATTCTTCCCCATGTCCACATACAGGAACTCGTAAGTAGCCGACACCACCGCCAACATCACAATACTATTGAACCCCTTGTAGTTGTAATAGTACGACCCCGAGTTGGGTGGTGGGACGATGTGGACGTGTTTCCCATCAATTGCCCCTCCGCAGTTAGGAAAGTCCCACCGCTGGGCAAAGTGGGAGGCCACAGTCTGCCATTCCTGTGGCGTGGAAGGAAACTGTGGAGTCAAACAAAAAAAATTAGTCTTTTTGCACATAAACATGAAAAGCAGATTAGACACAAACATTCTTGGCCAACATCAAGATACCATTTATTTATGGTAATTTTTAAAGACCAAAGTATAAGGTACACCTATCAGATTCACCCCCCCCCCACTCATGTGCCATTTCTAACATTGTGGGGGTGGAGCTCTTGGACAGGCAACCCTCTCCACTTCATTGAGAGATGAATGCCTAAATAATGTGTATTACTTTGGCGAGCCCCTCCTTAGTTACACTATTGACAGCCCACTGGACAGGTAAGAAGTGTCATAATACAAAGATATAAATACACACTGTACACATTTTAGCACATTTGGACATTCTGCTATTATCTATCAAGATAATAATAGTATACAAAAACTTTAAACAGTACCATTTGAAAGTATACAGGCAGGCCCTTGCACTACATGCTTTGGGGAATTCATCCATAAATCTGAGCACAAAAGAGATGGGTATAGTGTGTATGGGTTTGGCAAAGTCAGCAGATAGATGATTGAGGATAGATAGAGAATTGTTATCAGCTGACTTAGCAGTTGGGGGGAGGGAGGGTTCAAAATGATTTGGGGACACCCAAAAAAAAGCCTCTGGCACTCTGCCTGAATTTAAAGCACAAATCACATTGCAAAACATTTTAGGGGTGTTTGGGGTAAAGCACTACTATGGAGCTGATAAAATACATTGTTAAGTGACTACATGAGGTGAATATAGGGGCAGGAGACCATGCTGGGGAGGTAAATGAAGGCAAATATGTGTGAAGGATAAAATAAAAAATTACCGAAAAATCCAGCATGCATGAGAACAAAGGGGACATTCACAGCATATTCCAATCATGGTAATTAGGGAATGAGGAAAGAAATACAATATATTAGCAAACATTAAATACAATAAAATGTGATATTAAAGGATAAAAATCTTACCTTAATATACTCCTTCTGCAGGACCTGGATGATGGCAGAACAGGTCTCTGGGATAATTAACCCCAGAGCCTGGGGGGAGATGCCTGTCTAGAACTTCAAGTCCTGCAGTCTTCTCCCCGTCGCCAAGTACCGCAGGGTGGCGACCAGCCTCTGCTCCGGAGTGATGGCTTGCCTCATGCAGGCATCCTGCCTGCTGATATAGGGGGTCAGCAAAGCCAACAAACGGTGAAATACGGGGTCCGTCATCCTCAGAAAGTTCCTGAAATCATCGGGATTATTCTCACGGATCTCACGGAGCAAAGGCATATGACAGAACTGGTCATGCTGAAGCAACCAATTTTTGGTCCATGAACTCCTCCCCACCCTGTTCATGGACTGGACTTGTGTCAAGGTAAGGACCCCAACACCAAGCCCCCGCACAGCACGAACTCTACGAGGAGTACATATACGCAACATGGCTAGAAAATGGTCGGCTGCTCAGAACGAAGTAACAGAACGCACTGAAGAACAGCAAGGCCTGTGAAGAGCGACCTGAAAAACAGTAACGAGCAGACAAGATCGCAACGAATAGTACAATACGAACTGACTGCACGCACTGAAGAGCAGATACAAACCCACAAGCACAAACTGAACAGCAGAAAACGATCTGAAAACCACGAGTCTGAAAAAGCGCGAATCGTCTCTCACCAAACTTTTACTAACACGAGATTAGCAAAAGGAGCCCAAAGGGTGCCGTGCTTGGTTCTGAACTGTGTTAAAGAAATACAGTCAGCGCAAAAATACAACTAGCACAAAATATAACAAGCTGCTGTGCACTGAAGGTAAACATATAAAACCTCAGAGAACGTATGATAAAGCAAAGCAGTGCAGCGCTAAACCCAAAAATCCAAAAACAGTCCCTTTAAAGTAGAATCAATTGTAGATAAGGAAAAAAAGTTCTCCTCTGTGATGATATAGGTGCTCAAGATATTCCATGCAGTGCTACATATCCGTGATACCACCACCGGCCAACCAAACCGCTCACCTCAGCAAATGGACCCCTGAACTAACAGGTGGGTCGAAACAGCATTTACCACACTTGGTGGAGGGGGATGAAGACTTGTCTGGGAAGATGGTTCCACGGTAATGGAGATGGCACTCAAAATTGCAGGTCATATCACATGTAATAAAAATGAAAGTACATAGTGCACACTGCGTGGCTCTAGCGCGCCAGCGTCTTCAAGAGCTTCAACGTTAGCCGGCAGATGACTTACATTAAGGACTGTGTTAGAGAACTTGTTATCCTTCATGTCTGGATCATTGAATCCATATCTGACAGATATACTCCAGCAGAGAGATTCCAACGACTTTGTAAACAAGAGACCTTCTGGATCTATTCCTTAAATACTATGACACCTCATGACCTCCATGGAGGTCATGAGGTGTCATAGTATTTAAGGAATAGATCCAGAAGGTCTCTTGTTAACAAAGTCGTTGGTTCTGAACTGCCCTTTTATAGTCTCGTCATACGTGGTGTACGTGACCGTGTTCTTGGCAATCGGAAATTCCGACAATTTTGTGCGACCGTGTGTACGTAAAACAAGTTTGAGCCAACATCCGTCGGAAAAAATCCATGGATTTTGTTGTCGGAATGTCCGATCAATGTCCGACCGTGTGTACGGGGCATAAGACTGGGATGCCATTAACGTTCATGTGCGTGTAAAGGCAGGTGACCCAATACTTTTGGTAATATACTGTATATTTTTGGAATTTACATACCATTCAGCCTAACATCAATAGTATGTAAACGACTGGAAGGAATGACAAGAATCTGCGGTTGAGAATGGTATAATTAGTAGTAACCAGCATGGATTTATGGAAGACCATTCTTGGTAGACCAACCTTTCAAAATTCTATGAGGAGGTAAATTGTAATTTGGAGTTGGGGGAAGGATGTAGATGTAGTGTGTGGATGTAGTGTATCTTGATTTCTCGAAGGCATTTGACACTGTTCCCCATAAGCGCTTATAAATGAAGGTCTTTTGGTATTAATGATATTATACTGTGTGTATCTGAACAGAAAACTGGTTGCAGTAGCATGTCCAAATGATGGTAAATCAGGGCATATTTTCTGAATGGACTAGCGTTGTGAGCTGGGTACCCCAGGGCTCGGTCCTGGGACCAATTCTGTTTAACTTGTTTGTACACAATATAGAGGTTTAAATAAATACTTCAATCTCAGTGTTTTTCGGTAGATTCAGAGCTAAGCAGGGCAATGACTTTACAACAGGATATAGATACTTTACAAGAGGACATAGTTAAAATAGAAGGGTTGGGCAGCTACATGGCAGATGAGGTTTTATATTGAAAAATGTAAAGTAATGCAAGTATATGAATACAAGTTACTCACTAGGTGGAGAACCTCTGGGAGAATCAAAGACGGAATGGGATCTGGGGGTTCTAGTAGATTAGACTCAGCCAAGATGTAGCAGGCAAGGCTAGCAGACTATTAGCCTATATTAAAAAAGATATTTACTCAGGAGATAAAGCTATAATTTTACCACTTCACAAAACTCTGGTTTATCCAGAGTTTAAACTTATTGCACTGCATGGGCAAGTTTTCTGTTGAACTTTTATTTTCGTATTCAAAAAAAGCGGACCAACAAGCCCTAAAAATGAAGTTTGGACTGGCAGGATCTCACTACAGTTGCTTATTAGGGATGGGCGAACGGTTCGGCCCGAACTTTGGTTGTTCTGCAGAACACCGAACAATATGCGGTGTTCGGGGAAAATTCGAAAGCCGCCGGAACACCGTTAAAGTCTATGGGACATTAACATGAACAATCAAAAGTGTTAATTTTAAAGGATTATATGCAAGTTATTGTCATAAAAAGTGTTTGGGGACCCGGGTCCTGCCCCAGGAGACATGTATCAATGCAAAAAAAGTTTTAAAAAATGCTGTTTTTTCGCGAGCAGTGATTTTAATAATGCTTAGAGGGAAACAATAAAAGTGAAATATTCCTTTAAATTTCGTACCGGGGGGGTGTCTATAGTATGCCTGTAACGTGGCACATTTTTCCCATATTTAGAACAGTCCCTGCACAAAATGACATTTCTAAAGGAAAAAAGTCATTTAAAAGTACTCGCGGCTATAATGAATTCACTTACAATAGCGATTTACACAAAATTTTGTTCTTAGATCTAACGATCTACAAAGACGCCAATTTGTGTCTGGCCACTACACTTTACCGCAAAGAGACGGCAGGGAATACGATACTTCATGCCTCTAGCGCCCACCCTTCCACCCTGGTACATCCGCCTTAGGAGGAATTGTACTACTGACAATGAGTTTAAACACCATGCAGACTTACTGAGGGAACGTCTCCTCAAACGGGGATACTCCAAGTCCCTACTCCGCAAAGCCTTTAATAAAGCCTGTGACCAATCTAGAAATGCACTCCTCTTTTCCAAGGAAACCAGGGGGGAGGAACATTCAACAACGAAATTCATTACACAATACTCGCACCAACAGTACCAATTACGCAACATACTACAGCAACACTGGCATATTTTATCTGAGGACCCCATCCTAAAGAAATATGTCATTGACTACCCTGAGATCGTTTTTAAAAAAGCACCATCCTTGCGTGATAAGTTGACTAGGAGCCATTTTGCACCCTCACAGGCTCAAACGACCAATAGAGTGGGTATATACACTTGTGGACACTGCTTTTTTTGCCCCTGGGTATCTACAGGCTACAAATTTCAATTGCTCAACGGTGAGACATTCTGTCCACGTTTTCGGGCTGACTGTAACACCCAAGGTGTAATATACTTGATGACATGTAGATGTGGGATATTCTACGTGGGTAAGACCATCCGCCACTTATGGCAAAGGATACGTGACCACGTATATTACTCAACAAATGGGAAAATGCTTAGTCCCATCAGTAGGCACCTCGATTTATGCCACAGATTTGACACCTCTGTTGCGACTTTCATTGTCCTAGCAGTAATCCCTCAAGACCCAAGGGGGGGCGATTGGGACAGGAGGATACTCCAACAAGAGGCCAAGTGGATTGAACGCCTGAATGCCACACGGTGGCCAGGCATTAATGAAGTACAATCCTACAAATCCTTTCTTGGATAAAAATTTAAGGTTGACCTATGTGACAACCAACTAAGGTCCAATGATCTATAGCAATTAGGTAACACGTAGTTTATCATAGTCTATTGTTCCTAGATTTTGCACTATCAATCCACTGGCCTCTCCCTCTTCGGGATAGGAGATCCCCCTGTCCATTGCTCCGCCCATTACGGGCACTTCTGCAGCTAAACACAGTCTAATATACCCCTTGCTGGTGTTGTGTATGGATATTAGTGATTTCACCGAGTTAAGGTATTGCTTAATCGCAGGAAATCGCAAACTTGTAATCACACTGTTATTTGCAAAATGTATATGCACATTGTATTCTCTCTATCAGTATTAACTATGAGTATGCATTTGTGAGCTGTATCACCATGAATGGATTTATTCCCTTCATGGTAATTAACATTTTAATCATGTATACTGGCCCTGTGTCTCAGACCTGTTACAAGTACTGAGGCAAGCTGACCCCGGGACCCTATCAACTTGCTGGTGTCTGGATTACATGTGCGGCCGGTAAGCCGCATTCTGCCCCCCCATGCCCTTTAAGGGATGGTGTCTGCGGCATTTGGTTCAGATCTACCCCTCTCCCCCTGGATTTACAATGCACACACATGATATGTGCGTTGATATCTCCAGACTCATTTCATCTGTTGGTCCCAGCCTTTACAGCGCTTTACACGCTGTATCTAGGAGGAACCACTGGGGGGAGCTCATAGATCTGCTACCTATAGGACTGCTCTCCCTCCTCACATCATTTTTCATGACAGAGGCCTTTTTGACCACTGCGTGATGGGACGTGAGTGCGCGCGCAGCTCCGTTCGGCCGAATCAGGTGATGCACGGCTTGCACACCTGATTGGGACGTGTACTTAAGGCTGTCAGCAACAGCCTTTTACCACGCCACTACCCTCCATGGCGCTCTGATGCCTGGGCGTCACATCTGAACAACACAAGCTGTCTGGTAAGAGTATGCTGGGTTCATACAAATCTAAACTAAAACGCTCTGTAGTTGTACTCTGTTTGTGCAAGTAGATGGAACCTTTGATGTCTCTCTCACTCCCTATATAGATGGCGGTCCTGGGATCTTATTAGGTAGCTCCCTGTTGGGATAGGATCAGAGCTCTATTGCAGCCCCCAGATCCCGGCCTCCCCCCCTGTGTGAAATGGTAACGGTGTACAAATGTACCCCTACCATCTCACAAAAAAGTGTCAAAATGGTACAAAAGACAAGACACAGCTTGGGACAAGTCCTTTATTAAAAAATAAACTGGGTGGCCCCACCCCCCTCTGACGCCCCAGGAAAGCCATTGGGAAGTCCCCCTGCGTCAGAGGGGGCGGGGTCACCCGGGTGTCAGGTCACCTTGAGGTTAGGTGACAGATGCACACCGTTGGGATCAGGAGTGCACCGCAAGGCAGTGGACCCTACGGCTGACTGCGGTGGATGGGAGTCCGGGTGATAAGAAAGGCAGGGCTGCTGGAACACCAACACGGATCCCACTGGGGTTAGAGCGTAGGATTCCCTGGGGCGCAGAGTCTAAGAGCCAGCAGGTGTTCACCAGAGCCTCTAGTGGTGAGGATGGACTGGGCTGCAACTGGCTCCAGGTCGCGACCCCCAGGGTCCCCCAGCTCACACCCACAGTAGGCAACAGGAGGATAGGTATAGTAAAGGAATAAGCCAAGGTCAGGGCCACAAGCAGACAAGGACAACAGAGTTCACACCAAGGTTCAGGGTCACAGGCAAACAGGAATAGTCGGGGACAGGCCAAAGCTCAGGGTCACGAGCAGACAGGAATAGTTGAGAACACGCCAAGGTCGGTAACAGAAACAAACGAAGAGCACACGGCAGGCAGGAACAGGAAGCCAAAACACACAAAGGTTGATCAGCAGGGCTGGCCTGCAGTGCAGAGGCTAATGTCTGATAGGAGCTGGGGTGGAGACAGGTAAGCTGACAGACAAACTCTATTGCATAACCATGACAGTACCCCCCCCTCTTACGAGGCCTCCGCCGCCTGGGACCAGGTTTAGAGGGGAACTTCAAATGAAACTTCCTCAACAGACGAGATGCAAAGACCTCAGATACCTTGATCCACGACCTCTCCTCAGGACCAAACCCCTTCCAATGCACAAGGTATTGGAGAATGCCTCTACAGAGTCGGGAATCCAAAATTTGGCTAACCTCGTACTCCTGATTATCCTCAGAGACCGGCGCTGCGGTAGAGAGAGGACGAGAGAACTTATTGAGGACTAAAGGCTTCAGAAGGGCAACATGGAAGGAGTTAGAGATTTTGAGGCTTTTGGGAATCTGGAGCTTGAAAAAAACCGGATTCAGTTTAGAAGTTATGGTGTACGGACCAGTGAATCTTGGGGCAAATTTGAGAGAAGGAACCCGGAGTTTGATGTTCCTGGTGGAAAGCCAGACTTTGTCTCCTGGCGGCTTATGCCTGCGACGGTCAGCAAAACTCTTGAATTCGTTGACAGCTTTCTGGAGGGAATCATGAACGTCAGCCCACATGGAATTGAATGTTTCCTGAACAGTAGCCAAGGCTGGAATGTCGGAAGAACAGATCATAGGAAGAGGGAGTTGAGGATGTCTTCCATAAACAGTGATAAAGGGTGTTTTCTGAGAACTGACGTTGACATGATTATTGTGGGAGAAATCTGCCCACGGGAGTAGTGATGCCCAATCATCGTGATGAGCCGAGACCAAGGTACGGAGAAAGACCTCCAACTCCTGATTAACCCTCTCAGTCTGGCCATTGGATTAGGGATGGTAAGAAGAGGTAAAATCCAAGGTAATGTTGAGGGATTTGCAAAAGGCTCTCCAAAAACGGGACTTAAACTGAACACCCCTGTCCGAAACGACATGGGAAGGAACACCATGAAGGCGGAAAATCTCTCATACAAAAATGGGAACCAAGGCAGAGGCAGAAGGGAGACCAGGAAAAGGAACAAAATGAGCCATCTTGGAGAACCGATCGATTACCACCCAAATGGCTGTATTATTCTGTGACAGTGGAAGATCGGTGATAAAATCCTTGGCGATGTGAGACCAGGGCTCCTTAGGAATGGGCAAGGGCATGAGAAGACCAGCAGGGGCTTGTGTGGAAGATTTAGACTGAGCACAGACATGACAAGCCTTAATGTAATCTTTAACATCCGAGCGGAGGTTAGGCCACCAGTAGAGACGACTGATGAGCAGGAAGGATCGGAGGAACCCAGCATGACCAGCCACCTTGGAATCATGTCCCCAACGAAGGATCCTAGCTCTTAGCTTCGTGGGAACAAAGGTCTTGCCAGGAGGAATTTTTGATTCCAGGGTGGTAGAATGGGCAACAATGCATGAGGTCGGAATGATCAGCTCAGGATCAGGGGTGGACTCCTCATCCAAAGTGTCAAATGACCTAGAGAGCGCATCAGCCCGACCGTTGCAGGAACCAGGTTTGTATGTAATCGTGAGTTTAAAACGAGAAAAGAAGAGACTCCACCTGGCCTGTCTGGGGTTCAGACGTTTAGCATTCTATAGGTATTGTAGATTCTTGTGATCAATAAAGATCGTAATGGAGTGAGGGGAACCCTCCAAGAGATGACGCCACTCTTCCAACGCCAATTTAATTGCGAGAAGTTCCCGATCACCAATGGCATAATTTCTCTCTGCCTGAGAAATGTTTTTGGAGAAGAGCACACATGGTTGACGTCTCTTCTCAAAGAACTGAAGAAGCACAGCTCCCACCCCCATCGAAGAAGCGTCTACTTCAATAAAAAATGGATCCCCAGAATTTGGTCTCCTCAAGAGAGGTCCAGAAACAAAGGCCTGTTTCAGATCGTGAAACGCAGAGACAGCCTCGGGAGGCCAGTCCTTGGCATTCGCACCCTTCTGGATTAAAGCGATAATAGGCGCGGCAATGGAAGAATAATACCTTATGAACTGCCTATAAAAATTTGTGAAGCCAAGAAAACGTTGTGTGGCCTTGAGGCTAGCAGGAAGGGGCCAGTTGGTAATGGCCGAGACCTTTCCATGCGAAGACCCAAACTAGAAACAAAACATCCCAGAAATAGGACCTCAGGACATTCAAAGGATCATTTCTCCAGCTTGGCATAGAGATTATTCTCTCTAAGGCGCTGAAGTACGGTGCGGACATGGTTTCTGTGAGCAAGCAGATTTTCGGAAAAGATGAAAATGTCATCCAGATGGATGACAACAAACTGGTACAGTAGATCCCTGAAGATTTCATTGACAAAGTTCTGGAACACAACTGGAGCATTACACAAACCAAAAGGCATAACCAGGTATTCGTAATGCCCGTCCCTAGTGTTAACCGCAGTCTTACATTCGTCACCTTCCCGTATTCTAATGAGATTGTATGCACCTCTGAGATCCAACTTGGTCAAAATGGAAGCCCCCTTCAACCTGTCAAATAGCTCAGATATTAGAGGTAAGGGGTATCGGTTTTTGATAGTCACTGCGTTTAACCCTCGAAGGTCGATGCAGGGTCTGAGGGTACCATCCTTTTTAGCAATGAAAAAGAACCCTGCTCCTGCAGGCAACGAGGATTTCCGGATGAAACCTCTCTCCAGATTCTCGGCGACATACTCAGACATGGCCTGGGTCTCTGGAATGGACAGAGGGTAGGTATGACCCCTGGGCAGAGTTGACCCAGGGACAAGGTCAATGGCACAGTCAAAAGATCTGTGGGGAGGAAGCACCTCAGCAGACTTCTTACATAACACATCCCGGTAATCGCTGTATGCCGCGGGAAGATCAGAAGATACGGATGTGGTAGCAATGGGAAGTCTCTCCTTGGGGACCACCTTGAGAAGACAGGACGAGAAACACGAAAGACCCCAAGCCAGGATCTGCCCAGAGACCCAGTCCACATGTGGAGAGTGGAGCTGTAGCCAAGGGAGGCCCAATACAATGGGGGCAGAGGTCTTGGGTAGAATGAGGAAGGAAATCCACTCCTGGTGGAGTATCCCTATCGACATCCTAATAGGTAGCGTCTGGAAACAGATAAGGCCCCCTGGGAGCACAGTGCCATCAATTGCCGAGACTACCAGTGGTGTAGCGAGGGGAGAAAGGGTAAGCTTCTTAAGCAGTTCTCCAGTCCATAAAATTGCCGGCAGCCCCGGAGTCCAGATATGCTAGGACCGATTGGGGAGAAGGGCCTACATGGAGGAACACCGGAAGAAGAAGACAAGAAGGTGATGTTTCTGGGTCCAATATTCCACCTTCTAAATGTATTAGACCCGAGCGTTTCCCGGATGAAGCGAGCAGGAGTCACGAAAATGACCCTTAACCCCACAATAAAGACACAAGCCCAGAGTTCTGCGTCTAGCACGTTCTTCGGGGGTTAGTCTGATCCGGCCCAGCTGCATAGGTTCCTCAGCAGGCAGAGGATGCTCCACAGGGTGACGGGGGAAGAGTTCTGGCTGACTAGGACCTAGGAGGTGCTGGCGTCTTTTTTCTAGGGACCTCTCCTGGAAACGACTGTCAATCTGATTGCACAAGGAAATGACATCGTCCAGACCGGGGATGGCTCTTCCTGCTAATTCGTCCTTCACCCGGTCAGAGAGGCCATGTAAAAAGGTTGCAACAAGGGCCTCATTGTTCCAGCTCAATTTAGCTGTGAGGATACAGAACTGAAGCGCATATTGTCCCACTGAACAAGATTCTTGGCGAAGGCGTAAAAGGGCACTAGCCGATGAAGAAACTCCTCGAAGATATTACGAAAAAGCTTCTAGAAGTCGGACAGGCTGGAAACCACCGGGTCATTCTTCTCCCACAGGGGGGCAGCCCAAGCTAAAGCTTCACCTGAGAGGAGGGAAATGATATAGGTTACCTTAGCCCGATCAAACAGAAAGTTTTGAGGCTGGAGCTCAAAATGAATGGTGCATTGGCTGAGGAACCCCTGCAGGCCTTGGAGTCCCCAGAGAAACGGGACGGAGCTGGCAGTAAATATGAATGTGTGGGTGCGACTGGTGCGATAGGTGCAGCTGCTGATTGTACTCAAGGCTGCAGGTTCGGGTTTCCCAAGGAGGCCTGGAGCTGCTCGAAGCGGGAAGCCAGATCCTTAAGGAATAGGATCACCTGAGTCTGATTAGATTCCTGGGTCTTGAGTCTGCGAACTATGCCCTGCAATGGATCGGCTGCAGGAAGCGGCATGTCAGCCGGGTCCATGGCTGATCAAACTGTCAGGTCACCCTGAGGTTAGGTGACAGATGCACACCGTTGGGATCAGGAGTGCACCGCAAGGCAGTGGACCCAACGGCTGACTGCGGCGGATGGGAGTCCGGGTGATAAGAAAGGCAGGGCCGTTGGAACACCAACACGGATCCCACCGGGGTGGGACAGTAAAGGGATAAGGGATAAAAGGATAAGGTTCAGGGTCACAGGCAAACAGGAATAGTCGGGGACACGCCAAAGCTCAGGGTCACGAGCAGACAGGAATAGTTGAGAAAACGCCAAGGTCGGTAACAGAAGCAAACGAAGAGCACACGGCAGGCAGGAACAGGAAGCCAAAACACACAAAGGTTGATCAGCAGGGCTGGCCTGCAGTGCAGAGGTTAATATAGAGTTCTCTGATAGGAGCTGGGGTGGAGCCATGCTAGAGGAGAGTTAATAAAAGCAGTCAGGTGAGAGTCAGCTGGTCTTTAGAGATGAACACATGGAGACAGGTAAGCTGACAGACAAACTCTATTGCATAACCATGACACCGGGACGTCACCGTGTGGCCCCGCCCTCAGTTATAAAAGAACTGTCACCTGCGAGGACGCGTCATACAGCGTACCCCATTACCATTTCACACAGGGGGGAGGCCGGGATCTTGGAGTCCCCTTGTTAAAGGGGGCTTCCTGATTCCGATAAGCCCTCCACCCACAGACCCCCACAACCACCGGGCAAGGGTTGTGGGGATGAGGCCCTTGTCCCCATCAACATAGGGACAAGGTGCTTTGGGGGGCTACCCCAAAGCACTCTCCCCATATTGAGGGCATGTGGCCTGGTACGGTTCAGGAGGGGGGCATTCTATCGTCCCCCCTCTTTTCCTGCGGCCTGCCAGCTTGTGTGCTCAGATAAGGGCCTGGTATGGAATTTGGGGGACCCCCACGCAATTTTTTTTTTACATTTTGGTTCGGAGTTCCCCTTAATATTCATACCAGACCCAAAGGGCCTGGTAATGGACTGGGGGGATCCCATGCCGTTTTTTTCAATGACTTCTTTTATCTGTATTGCCGGGACCGACAATTCATTATAGCCGCGAGTACTTTTAAATGACTTTTTTTACTTTAGAAATGTCATTTTGTGCAGGGACTGTTCTAAACACGGAAAAATGCGCCACTTTACAGGCATACTATAGACACACCCCAGGTACGAAATTTAAAGGAATATTTCACTTTTATTGTTTCACTTTAAGCATTATTAAAATCACTGCTCCCGAAAAAACGGTAGTTTTTAAAACTTTTTTTTGCATTGATACATGTCCTGGGTCCCCAAACACTTTTTATGACAATAACTTGCATATAAGCCTTTAAAATGAGCACTTTTGATTATTCATGTTCGTGTCCCATAGACTTTAACGGTGTTCGTGTGTTCTGCCGAATTCTTTGCCTGTTCGGTATGGTCTGGTGCGATCCGAACCGGGGGGTGTTCGGCCCATCCCTATTGCTTATACCACTAAGCTAGTAACCCCCAAGATCACACTATATTTAACTATGAGGTATCTGTCTTTACATAAATTTAGACTAACAGCCCACAGGTATGTGCCAGTGGCGGTGTGTCCATAAGTGTGCACGGGCGTCACCCCCTCTCTCCTGCCACCCCCTCTATCACCAATAGATAGCTTCATGCATTGCATGAAGCTATCTATGGCTACCGCTGCCACCCCCTATTTAGGCGCCCGGCGCCTAAATTACAGCGACGGGGTATTTTTTGAAGCACCTGATTAGAGCCATAGGCTCTAATATGCGCCAAAAAAGGTAAACAGCGAGCGCCATGCTTGGTGCTCGCAGTTGACTCAGCTGTGTTAGAAAAGCAAATGAATATTCGCTTTCCTAACACTGAATCGCTTCTCTGCCAATCAGGTGCTTGGGTCTGTTACCTGTCACCTAATTGACTGAAACAACAGGCGCCGCTATTGGACGCCTATCAGGAGGAGAGGACGGGAGATGAGGACAGCAGGAGACGCAAGAAGGACCCCGCTCGTCCCCGTCACCCGCTGCCCCACCAAGACAGGGTAAGTGCCGGGCAGACGGCGAGCGGGCGGGGGTCACACTGGGGGCATTCAAGGGCATTTGATGGGCACACTGGCAGCATTTAATGGGCACACTGGCAGCATTTGATGGGCACACTGGCAGCATTTAATGGGCACACTGGCAGCATTTGATGGGCACACTGGCAGCATTTGATGGGCACACTGGCAGCATTTAATGGGCACACTGGCAGCATATGATGGGCACACTGGCAGCATTTGATGGGCACACTGTCAGCATTTGATGGCACAGTGGCAGCATTTGATGGCACAGTGGCAGCGTTTGATGGGCACAGTGGCAGCGTTTGTCACAGTGGTAGCATTTGATGGCACAGTGGCAACATTTGATGGGCACAGTGGTAGCGTTTGATGGCACAGTGACTGCGTTTGATGGCACAGTGGCTGCAATTGATGATTTTTTTTCCAAAAAATTTTGCGCCCCTCCCAAAAATTTTGAGCACCAGCCTCGACCAGTGGTACTCAGTGGCGGCCCGTCCATAGGGGGCGCCTGGGTGCCGCCCCCCCTCCAGGCAGTCAAAAAAATAAAAAATAAATAAAAATTTTTTAATACTGGCCCTTTAAATATAAAAAAATGACAAAAAAAGGTCCTTAAGTGCACTGTGTTCGGACGCCGGATACAGCGCAACGCCGGACACAGTGCACTTATAGGAAGCGCCACGTCTGTGCAATCACGAGATTGAAGACGTGGTGCTGCATTTGCGGATGTTTAGCCCGCCTTGCGGCGCTTCCCGAGCGCCGAGTAGCTTCCGCCCGGCGCTTGTAGTATATATTACTACGGCCGGACGGTTTGATTGACATCTCTGTTTGATGTCACTTCCTGTTTTCTCTGTCTCATTGCGCCCAAGAGAGAGAGGAAAATGGAAGTATGAGGACTGCAGACTGACTCTCCGGGCACTGGAATCTGGCTGGTGATCCCTCCATCCACCCCAACAGCATGACAGAGGACACAGAGAATGATGAGGATGGCCAGCCGGGGAAGGTAAGAAGTTTTTTTCAGCTGCTCTAATGACCTCCTTCCCTCCCCCACCCACCCCACTCAAATTAAAGCTGTCCATTCAGTGACTGATCACCTAGTGAGAATCCATCCCCATCCCATAATGACAGCAACAAAGCTTACAATCCGAGGTGTTGTCTCTGGCCAGGAGTGGGTGTCTGCAGCATGATGTCCTACACATGACTACACATATGTTTGGGCTGCTTTATGTGTATGTCATGTTATGTGTATGTCATGTTATGTGGAGGACATGTTATGTGTATGTCATGTTATGTGTATGTCATGTGGAGGACATGTTATGTGTATGTCATGTTATGTGTATGTCATGTTATGTGTATGTCATGTTATGTGGAGGACATGTTATGTGCATGTCATGTTATGTGCATGTCATGTTATGTGTATGTCATGTTATGTGTATGTCATGTTATGTGGAGGACATGTTATGTGTATGTCATGTTATGTGGAGGACATGTTATGTGTATGTCATGTTATGTGGAGGACATGTTATGTGTATGTCATGTGTATGTTATGTGTATGTCATGTGTATGTTATGTGTATGTCATGTTATGTGTATGTCATGTGGAGGACATGTTATGTGCATGTCATGTTATGTGTATGTCATGTGGAGGACATGTTATGTGTATGTCATGTTATGTGTATGTCATGTTATGTGTATGTCATGTGGAGGACATGTTATGTGTATGTCATGTTATGTGTATGTCATGTTATGTGTATGTCATGTGGAGGACATGTTATGTGTATGTCATGTGTATGTCATGTTATGTGTATGTCATGTTATGTGTATGTCATGTGGAGGACATGTTATGTGTATGTCATGTGGAGGACATGTTATGTGTATGTCATGTGGAGGGCATGGTATGTGGAGGGCGTGTTATGTGGAGGGCATGTTATGTGGAGGGCATGTTATGTGGAGGGCATGTTATGTGGAGGACATGTTATGTGCATGTCATGTTATGTGTATGTCATGTTATGTGTATGTCATGTTATGTGGAGGACATGTTATGTGTATGTCATGTTATGTGGAGGACATGTTATGTGTATGTCATGTTATGTGGAGGACATGTTATGTGTATGTCATGTGGAGGACATGTTATGTGTATGTCATGTGTATGTTATGTGTATGTCATGTGTATGTCATGTTATGTGTATGTCATGTGGAGGACATGTTATGTGTATGTCATGTTATGTGTATGTCATGTGGAGGACATGTTATGTGTATGTCATGTTATGTGTATGTCATGTTATGTGTATGTCATGTGGAGGACATGCTATGTGTATGTCATGTTATGTGTATGTCATGTTATGTGTATGTCATGTGGAGGACATGTTATGTGTATGTCATGTGTATGTCATGTTATGTGTATGTCATGTTATGTGTATGTCATGTGGAGGACATGTTATGTGTATGTCATGTGGAGGACATGTTATGTGTATGTCATGTGGAGGGCATGTTATGTGGAGGACGTGTTATGTGGAGGGCATGTTATGTGGAGGGCATGTTATGTGGAGGACATGTTATGTGTATGTCATGTTTATGGAATGTTATGTGTATGTCATTCTATGTGTAGAAGAACATGCTATGTGTAGGACATGCTATGTACAACATGTAATTCATGGCATGTCCTACATAAGATGTTCTACACACAGCTGGTTGCTTTTTGTGTGACACAGGCTGCATGTAAGGAGCGACTCCGATGTGTATGTCATGTTATGTGGAGGACATGTTATGTGTATGTCATGTTATGTGGAGGACATGTTATGTGTATGTCATGTGTATGTTATGTGTATGTCATGTGTATGTTATGTGTATGTCATGTTATGTGTATGTCATGTGGAGGACATGTTATGTGCATGTCATGTTATGTGTATGTCATGTGGAGGACATGTTATGTGTATGTCATGTTATGTGTATGTCATGTTATGTGTATGTCATGTGGAGGACATGTTATGTGTATGTCATGTTATGTGTATGTCATGTGGAGGACATGTTATGTGTATGTCATGTGTATGTCATGTTATGTGTATGTCATGTGGAGGACATGTTATGTGTATCTCATGTGGAGGACATGTTATGTGTATGTCATGTGGAGGGCATGGTATGTGGAGGACGTGTTATGTGGAGGGCATGTTATGTGGAGGGCATGTTATGTGGAGGGCATGTTATGTGGAGGACATGTTATGTGCATGTCATGTTATGTGTATGTCATGTTATGTGTATGTCATGTTATGTGGAGGACATGTTATGTGTATGTCATGTTATGTGGAGGACATGTTATGTGTATGTCATGTTATGTGGAGGACATGTTATGTGTATGTCATGTGGAGGACATGTTATGTGTATGTCATGTGTATGTTATGTGTATGTCATGTGTATGTCATGTTATGTGTATGTCATGTGGAGGACATGTTATGTGTATGTCATGTTATGTGTATGTCATGTGGAGGACATGTTATGTGTATGTCATGTTATGTGTATGTCATGTTATGTGTATGTCATGTTATGTGTATGTCATGTGGAGGACATGCTATGTGTATGTCATGTTATGTGTATGTCATGTGGAGGACATGTTATGTGTATGTCATGTGTATGTCATGTTATGTGTATGTCATGTTATGTGTATGTCATGTGGAGGACATGTTATGTGTATGTCATGTGGAGGACATGTTATGTGTATGTCATGTGGAGGGCATGTTATGTGGAGGACGTGTTATGTGGAGGGCATGTTATGTGGAGGGCATGTTATGTGGAGGGCATGTTATGTGGAGGACATGTTATGTGTATGTCATGTTTATGGAATGTTATGTGTATGTCTTTCTATGTGTAGAAGAACATGCTATGTGTAGGACATGCTATGTACAACATGTAATTCATGGCATGTCCTACATAAGATGTTCTACACACAGCTGGTTGCTTTTTGTGTGACACAGGCTGCATGTAAGGAGCGACTCCGCTGGGGACACCTGATAGCATCTGGTGGCAGGTGACACGCTCGGGGCTCCAAATGATTCTGCATTATGGTGAATTGAATGATTTCATTTTATATTACAATGTAATAATGCACTTAAATCATCCTGACACCATAACAACCATGGTGCCGGGATGATTGAAGTGCTAACACCAGGTGTTTGGAGTATCTTTATCTGCTGATTGTTAAACTTTCTAGAATACACATATTTCTATTGTTGTGTAGGATCTGGGGCTACCGACCCTCCATCCCTCTGTCCCTCTCCCTCCATCCCTCATTCATCTCAGACGCTAACTACACCACCTGAGAGCCACGCCCACTATTTCGCTGAAACCACGCCCATTTTCACCAAGTGGGAGGGGTCAAAAAGGAAGGGCGGGGTCCAGCGCCCCCCTATCCTAAAACTTCACCAGCCGCCACTGGTGGTACTGCTGTTAAGCTGATGAAACTAGTAATTTTTTACCCACCCAAACTAAAGGGTGCAGCTCTACCTCCCTGTATTTTGTTTTTCCACTTTTGAGAACTGTTGGTGCTGCCACCAAACTGCAATGCCACTGGCCAATTTTCACCCCTAATATTTCTGTAGCAAGGTCTCTGGCCTTGTCCAGTCTAATGAGAACTTTCCAGGCCAAAGATAGCTGGCATCCTTCTGTATGTGGTGGGTTGTAAAGCATAGTGGGTGCAAGGTAGACAAAGTTATTTGGCGCCAGACACTTCTTGGATGTAAAAGAGGTTTTATTTCTAACAGTCCTTTTTATATTTTTTGGGGAAAGAGGGTTAGGACCAGGACACCCTTAAGTAGTGGTAGATTCAATTGGAAGACTCTGAGACTTCAGTAGGAGGACAGCCATGCAGGGAAAGGCCCCAGCAGGGCGCCACATCTGCACATGCAGGAATGCTGTCTTTTATGGCAACAGTCTTTAACAGTTCCTAACTCAACCTAAAAGTTACTTCAGCTTCACTACAACTGTCTCTTGTAGTTCTTCAACACTGAGCTCCCGGTCTCTCACTAGACCCTCAGATTCACTGACTGAATCCCTTGAGCTCCTCCAATCTTTGTGGTGGTATCTCCCTCAAACGTCAACCACGCTTTCCTGCTGGGTCCCTAGCTTGGCACTCCAGATATTTCTCAAGCTTCACCCCTGCTGACCGGCTCGGTCCCTAGCTTGACCTAAAAGGCTGCTCTGCAAGCTCACCTCTGCTGGTAGGGTCCCTGACTTATTCACCGCCTGAAGTTTCCCGATTCTCCACCGTGCCCATTCAGCGAGAATGCTGCTCCGGTACTTGCTTCAGTTACTCACTGTGGTCCCTGGTAATAAGGTGGTTGGTCCCTTTGTGGCAACAGCTTCCCTTTTACCTCCGACCACTGACAGGTTATCAGGCCGGAAGAACCGTCACTTTTGGTTGGACTGCAAGCCGCAATCCCAACCATGCGCTGCTCTCTTACTTCTGGATAGACCCTCACACAGCCTAGCAGCCAGATGCCCCCTGGGATAGGCCCAATCTCCGGCCTTGCATCCCGGGGCACACAACACATGTCCACCCAGACAGCCGTCCAGGTGGCACCGAACATAGATCACCTGACTCCACTCAAATATATAGGCTCTCCCAGCAGGCCAAGGGATTCAAGAAAACCCCTGCCCATTGGCTGAGATACCCCATATACTCATAACCTGACCTTGAGTTGTCCTTCTCTTATCTAGTACCACCAAGTGCTTGGCCACCTAGTGATAGAAGAGAAAAGTACAAGGCCAAGCTTAGGGAGAAATCAATGGATCTCTACCAATTGACCAGGGTAACTACCCCTGGCAAGTAAATTTATGAGAAGCCTCCCTGACTAAACCCCAGGGTGCTACATCTGATAGAAGGATGGCTGCCTGCGGGCTGTGTTTCTGCGTTAAGGCCTGTTAGCATTGCTATCAATCTGTGGGTCCACTTGGTAATGTTTATGCACTCAGACCTAGGGGATCAAGCTCAATTTTTTTTTAGAAAGATACAGGACCTCCCTACAGCTTGTGTCTCCACATTTGCTTGTTGGCATTGCCCTTAAAATGAGGTGCCAATAGCCAATTGTAATCCATCTATATCTATGGGCTGTAACTCTATCTTTGCCAACCATTTGAGATATGGGAATGAGGTGAGTGGCTAGTGTTTTTGATGCAGCTCTTTAACAGACAGTCGTCATCAAGTGACACGACAGTCTAATCACCATACACTAAAAGTTCAAAAAAGACATCAGCACAAAACAAAAGCCAAAATTCCCCTACCCCTTCAAAAAGAAGGAAAAAAAAAGTTTTAAATATGTGTATATATATATATATATATATATATATATATATATATATATATGAAAATGTAGCCTGATATGGCCTGTAAATAGCAGGATAAGATATAACGTGGTGAATGTTTGCCAACAACAGCACTAAAAATATATATGCTTTATGGCTGATGAGGTTTTATGGAGTTTTTCTGATTTTTGGAGCTCTGGATTTTAAAGTTATATGCAGTATATAGGACACAATCCATATGTAGAGCAACCATGTGAGGACAACTCCCCACAAAAGGAGTCACAAAGCCGGTCACTTTCAAGTCTTATCATGAGTGTAGCTATTAATCACATGCAGTATATGCACTTTTTTATTTTTAGTGATATCTCCAAATAATACACCACCTAATCTCCTTACCTTGCCCATAACAACTTAGAATGGAACTGTAGATCAATTGCAGATATAATTTTCAATACTGCATGACAAACATCATTAATAAGTGGCTTTTTATCAAAAATGTCAACTCCAGCAAAAAAAATCAACAATAAATTCCAAACACTGAAAGCACTTTATCATTCACAGGAAATGAAACAAGCTTTTGCTTGACAGTTGTGTTTTTTATTCATATAGCAATACAAAGAGCTAGGGGCAGCATGACTAAAAAGGATTCTGTCAGGTTTTTGGTTCCGAGGAAATAGTTTTGGAGGACAAGTTCAGCCAAGGGGAGTCTGGAAAGGATGCATGGATCTGTGTGCATGACATAAGAACTAGGTGAATTTGTTAAAAGTGGATATAAATGGGTCTTTCATAGCTCGGGATTCAACTAAGCGATAAAAAGGGTCCACGAGCAACAACATACAACAGTGTCAAAATTATATTTATCATTAGATCATTTGATCCTTACCTATGCAATATTTTATTGCCACATTGCATATTTGTTTTTTTTTCTTTGTAAACAAGTAGATGTTTTTCCTGCACATCATACACATAATATCACCGCATACACTGCAAAAAGAGCTCACTTACAGACACCTTTTTAATCAGCATTACCTACCAATTATGTTTAACATAGTGCAAGATTTTTTTCGGTAGCAAGAAGTGATGACATTTTTTATTTAATTGATGTTATGATGAAAATTTTCATGTGCTACCATGCTAAGGCACCATTGTGAAATGTGATCCTACTGCGGTCCTAGTAACACATAGCATAATCACTTAGACATATAGAGTAAAAAATTATTTAAATTCCGCGCTAAGGTTAAACAATGTGGCTGATGCCTACCTCAGAAATCCCACAGAAGTGGGATATATAGAAAGATATACAATAAGTAGGGAGAGAGGTATAGGTGGTGCTGCCTCTTTCTAATGTGCAATACTCATAAAAAATATAAATAAAAAAATGTGTACTGTCTCTTTAAATGTGAGTACTAAATGAATATGTCTCCTCAAGCATGTTCCTAATGTGGTAAATACACTTAACTGAATAAAAATGATATATAATGCAGAGAATAAAGTGCTTACATGCTTTTTTTTTTTTCACAAGAAAAAAGTGCTTACATGCTTAAAGTGCAAAACAACACGTGTATGGTATCGAAACTACATATAAATGTATCATAAAGATACATCAGGAGCGGCCGCTCCTGATGACGTCACTCTGATGACACGCATAGGGCAGAGCTTGTAGCGTCACTTCTTGTTTTAGACACTCCGGACGTATTGTTAATTACATTGCTCTGACTCTCCAGTATCATTGTAAGTGTGTTTTTTAGCATTTGATCTTATTAAAAATGTATCTATAGACTTACACTATGAGATGCCTTTTTGTCCACCCACCCCTATGTGAGTTTTCCCAGTGACGAGACCAGGCAAGGAGAAGGAGAAGATATTAGATTGGAAGCAACATATGTGTGGTGCTTTTGATCCTTGTAGGAGTTTCAGCTTTCTGGTGAGTGCAGACCTGAGGGGGGTGCACGAGTGGAGTTCACCCATCTTTCACCAGTGATGAATACTGCACCTTGTTGTTTATGCACAAGTCACATTGAAATTGGGATCACTTATATGGACTTATGAACTTTTTTGATATATTTATTGCTTGCTGTCATGTATTATTATTATTATTATGCAATCCACACATATAAAGAAACCAAAACAAATAAGTTCAGAAATTAAGTTGTGTGTAATAAAATGGAATGATACAGGGAAAAAGTATTAAACACGCTAAGTGAAATTTGTTTAACCTCCCTGGCGGTTTTCCCGAGTGTGGCTCGGGGTTAAATTTCAGCACTATTAGTGGTAACCCCCGAGCCACACTCGGGATTGCATTGCAGGATCCTGGTGCGGTGTATTTACCTTGTCCCCAGGATCCTGCGATGTCCCTCCTGCGGTGTCCGTGGGCTCTGTCCTCCGCCTGAAGCCTCTCTGTGCCGGGCTCCGTTCCCTGCGAGCGTCGCGACGCACGGGGGTGGAGCCTGGCGGCAAATTCAAAAAAGTGAAAAATCATAACACATACAGTGCACTGTAATCTTACAGATTACATTACTGTATGAAATTATTTCACATCCCTTTTGTCCCCAGTGCTTTGTCCAATGCCCTGCATGCAGTTTTATATTATATATACTGTTCTTTCTGCCTGGAAACTGGAGATTGTCCATAGCAACCAAAAAGTGTCCCTTTACGTCAAAAGTGGTTTTAGACCAGCTAGAAAATAGCGATAGTAAATTAGAACACTTGCAAAATTGAGCGATAGTGAATCGTGGGTTTTATTATTATTATTATATTATTTTTTATAATTATTTATATTTATTTATTATATTATGAATTATGATTTTGTGTTTCAAACTTCATCATACCCGGGATATCTACTAGACTCTTGGTGGACAGATTTAAGTGTGTTATTGCTAAGAATTACAGGCCTACAATATAAAACGCCAAATTTCTATGCAAAATACAGTGCCTTGCAAAAGTATTCACCCCCTCTTGGCGTTTTTTATGTTTTGTTGCCTCACAACCTGGAATTAACATGGATTGTTTGAGGATTTGCATCATTTCATTTACAGAACACGCCCACAACTTTGAAGATGTTTTTTTTTTATTTTGAAGCAAACAACAAATAGGACAAAATAACAGAAAAAGTCAATGTGCATAACTATTCACCCCCCTAAAGTCAATACTTAATAGAGCCACCTTTTGTGGATATCACAGCTCCAAGTCGCTCTGGATAAGTCTCTATGAGCTTGCCACATCTTACCACTGGGATTTTTGCCCATTCCTCCTTGCAAAACTCCTCCAGCTCCTTCAAGTTGGATGGTTTGCGCTTGTGAACAGCAATCTTTATATTTGACCACAGATTTCCTATTGGATTGAGGTCTGGGCTTTGACTAGGCCATTCCAACACATTTACATGTTTTTCCTTAAACCACTCAAGTGTTGCTTTAGTAGTGTGTTTGGGGTCATTATCCTGCTGGAAGGTGAACCTGTGTCCCAGCCTCAAATCACATACAGAGTGGTACAGGTTTTGCTCAAAAATATTCCTGTATTTAGCACCATCCATCTTTCCCTCAACTCTGACCAGTTCCCCAGTCCCGACTGCTGAAAAACATCCCCACAGCATTATGCTGCCACCACTATGTTTCACTGTGGGGATGGTGTTCTTTGGGTGGTGTGATGTGTTGGGTTTGGACATAGCATTTTCTTTGATGGCCAAAAAGTTAAATTTCAGTCTCATCAGACCAGAGCACTGTCATGGTAATGCGGTGATGTGTGTCTGTCAGCTTACCTCCTCCATGTGTTTCTTTAGAGACCAGTCACCCTCACCTGACCGTTTAAATAACCTTCCCTCAGCATAGCTCCACCCCAGCTTCTAATTAGGAACACTATATTAACCTGGGCATTGCAAGCCAACCTTGCTGATCAACCATTGTGTATTCATTGTGTGTTTGGCTTCCTGTTTCCTGCTTGCCGTGTGCTCTTCGTTTGACTCTGTTACCGACCTTGGCGTGTTCCCGACTATTCCTGTCTGCTCGTGACCCTAACCTTTTGGCGTGTCCCCGACTATCCCTGTTTGCCCGTGACCCTGACCCTTATCCTTTTATCCCTTATCCCTTTACTGTCCTTGTTGTTCCAGCCTGCTGCTCCTGCAGTCTACCATGAGCATGAGCTCTGAGACCCTAGAGGCCGCGACCTAGAGCCAGACTGCAGCCCAGTCCAAAGGGGGTGAATACATACGCACATGCCAATTATCAGTTTTTTATTTCTGAAAAATAGTTTTAGGTATATATTTTTCAAATTTTACTTCACCAACTTAGACTATTGTGTTCTGATCCATCACATATAATTCAGATTAAAAAAACATTGAACTAAATGCTGTAATGTAACAAAATAGGTAAAAAGCCAAGGGGGTGAATACTTTTGCAAGGCACTGTAATTGTACCGCTTTGAGACGCAAAAATCTGACATAATCATACATAGCTACTACTTCGTACAAAATTACCTTTGTTGGTAATGACCGCTTCAAGACACCTCCTGAATTGAGAAACTAGTCCCATGCATTGCTCAGGTGTGATTTTGGCACATTCTTTCACAGAAACAGTCTTCAAATGTTGACTTGACTTCATCTTAACTTGATCTTTCCACAGATTTTCTATTGGATTCAAAACAGGTGATTGGCTGGGCTGTTCTAGCAGCTTTATTTTCTTTATTTGAAACCAATTGAGAGTTTCCTTGGCTTTGTGTTTGGGATCATTGTCTTGCTGAAATGTTAACCTTCATTTCATCTTCATCATCCTGGTAGATGGCAGCAGATTTTTATCAAGAATGTCTTGGTACATTTTTCCATTCATACTTCCTTCAAAGCCATGAAGTTTGCCAGTACCGTATTCTAAAAAACACCATGCCCCACACCATGATGTCCCACGTCTAAACTTCACTGTTGGTATGGTGTATTTGGGGTGATGTAAAGTGCCATTGTGTGTGTATTATGGCATCCAAAGAGTTCCATTTTGCCTCATCTGGCCAGACTACATTCTCCCAGTATTTCACAGGCTTTTCTAAATGTTGTGCAGCAAACTTTAAACAAGCTTCAACATGCTTTTTCTTCAGCAGTGGAGTCTTGCGTGGTGAGCGTGCATACAGGCCATGGCGGTTGAGTAAAGTGCCATTTGACCTCCAAGCATGGTGTGTATTATGGCATCCAAAGAGTTCTATTTTAGTCTCATCTGGCCAGACTATATTCTCCCAGTATTTCACAGGCTTGTCTAAATGTTGTGCAGCAAACTTTAAATGAGCTTCAACATGCTTTTTCTTCAGCAGTGGAGTCTTGCGTGGTGAGCGTGCATACAGACCAAGGCGGTTGAGTGCCTTATTCCGCGTACACACAGGCGGACTTTTCGACTGGACAGGTCCGACGGACCGAATCCGGCGGACAATCCGACCGTGTATGGGCTCCATCGGACCTGCAGCGGACTTTTTCAGTCAATCTGAAAAATCTGACGGACTTTAGATTTGAAACATGTTTCAAATCTTTCCGACGGACTCGAGTCCGGTTGAAAAGTCCGCTCGTCTGTATGCTAGTCCGACGGACAAAAACCGACACTTGGGCAGCTATTGGCTACTGGCTATGAACTTCCTACTTTTAGTACGGTCGTACGTCATCACGTACGAATCCGTCGGACTTTGGTGTAATCATGTGTAGGCAAGTCCGTTCGTTGGGAAAGTCCGTCGGAAGTCCGCCGAAAGTCGGTCGGATAGACCGTCGGACCAGTCCGGTCGAAAAGTCCGCCTGTGTGTACGCTGCATTACTCATTGTTTTCTTTGAAACAATTGTATCTGCTAATTTCAGGTCTTTCCGAAGCTCTCCACAAGTGGTCCTTGGCTCTTGGACAACCCTTCTGATAATTCTTTTCACTCCTCTGTCAGAAATCTTGCGAGGATCACCTGGTCATGGCCAGTTTATGGTGAAATTATGTTCTTTCCACTTCTGGATTATGGCACCAACAGTGCTCACTGGAACATTCAGAAGTTTAGAAATCCTTCTGTAAACAATACAATCAGCATGTTTTGCAGCAATAAGGTTGCAAAGGTCTTGAGAGAGGTCTTTGCTTTTACCCATCATGAGATGTTTCTTGTGTGACACCTTGGTAATGAGGCACCTTTTTATAGGCCATCAGTTGAGACTGAACCAGCTGATATTAATTTGCACTGACAAGGGGCAGGATTGCTTTCTAATTACTAGATTAGATTTCAGCTGGTGTCTTGGCTTTCCATGTCTTTTTGCACCTCCCTTTCATCACGTGTTCAATACTTTTTCCCTGTGTCATTCCATTGTATTACACAACTTAATTTCTGAACGTATTTGTTTTGGTTTCTTTGTATGTATGGATTGCATGGGTTGTTACCGACATGTGGTAAACATTTCATGTCAATAGCACCTTTAGAAATATATTTACCTAGAAAGATGGTGACGTGTTCGATACTTATTTTACCTGCTGTAAGTACAACAGTTGGTCAATTGATTCATAACTAGCAAATAGAGCTATATACTTTCTTCAGCAGTGCCAAAACTTTGGCAACACAATCCTGCCGCATCCCCCACACTGCCTTTATTCTATTCTTTACCTTTTCTGAAGAGTATGAATACTCACAATTTTTTATTATGTTGCAGCTTGCCAATTCTTAGATGTGGTGGCTGCATTATCTATTTATTTCCTTTATATTCATCTGCTGGTCTGGGCAGTAAGGCCCCTTTCACACGGGGCAGACTCTGTTTAGATCAGCAGGGGATCTGTCCGCTGATCCCCTGCTGATTAGAGCAGAGCAGGTAGATGACAGGTCTGTGTCAGCTCAGTTTATGCAGGGCAGACACGGACCAAGCCCGCTCTGCTTTATGGGTGGCTGGGTATAAACTGACCCTGCCTACCCATTTACACCCAACTGCCCTCCAATCCGATCTGCCTTGACAGAGGGGGGTGGATCCCCTTCCATTTATTTTTAGCACACCCGATCGGATTGGAGGTAGGCAGGTGTAAACCCACAAGTCTGTTTACACCCGCCACTCCTCAGGGATAAATGAAAAAGGCAGATCTGATCGGACCCTTTGTGTGTAAGGGGCCTTAGTCTGCTATTTTTCCAAGCCAAGCTGTCCAGCAAAAATGGGAGCTAGAGGGTTGATACAAAAAACATTGAGCACTGACAGGGGTGCATACATTGGTCAGGTTTTATTCATTTAGTAAAACATTGTAAAAATAAAAAAATCTAATATCTATAGTCTGTGCTACACTCAAATATAATTTTTTTTTAAAGTGGTTGCAAACCATCACATACGGTGCCTTGAAAAAATATTCATACCCCTTGAAATTTTCCACATTTTGTCATGTTACAACCAAAAACGTAAATGTATTTTATTGCATTTTATGTGATAGACCTACACAAAGTGGCACATAATTGTGCTGCTAAAGATTATGCAGCAACCAAGCATATTTAAGCAGTTAAAATGTTGGCATCAATCTTCTCCTCCAAGAGTTACCTTCCTTCTCACACTTCCACAGGGGGGTACTGTTCCGTTCTCCTCTGCTGCCACTTCCAGCAACATCTTCTCTCTACTTCCTAGCGCATTCATTCAATGTCATTTTGATTTTACAGTGCTGCAATTATTGTTCACATTTGGAAAGAAAATGTTTCTGTAACTTCCTAAAAAGTGTTAGCTGGATTTCGGCTACACTGATTGACAATGCTGCTATCCAAATCTTATGCACTTTACCAAACAAGTTGAAACTGTTATAGCTGCAAAGGGTGGGCCAACTCAATATTGAACCCTATGGACTAAGACTTGGATGTCATTAAAGTTCTATAGTAAAGTATATATATATATATATATATATATATATATATATATATATATATATATATATATACATACATACAAACACAAACACAGACCCCAGATACACACAAGTGCTTCCACACTTCTCTTATAAGCAAAGCCGCTAAGTTGGAGATCTTTCCCATCTGCCACCGGTACAGAGAAAGTGAAGTATGGAAGCACTTCTCTTCTGGCAGGGCTGGTCAGAGGGAGATCTTTCCCATATCCCCGCCAGCACACAGAGCCAGGGTCCTCTTAATAGTATCATGGGTCCCTGGGCAATGTAATGCACTGGGAGGGCTTCTGAGGAAATGGCAATCTGCAGCACACTATGGCAAAAAGTGGGTGTGGCAGGGGAGTAAACTTTTACTGCCATGACCACAAATGTGGAAGCGGGGATGATGGGTTAAAATTCCACTACCATGACCCCCATGGCAGGAGTGAGGGGTTAACTTTCACTGCCACTGACCACCAATGTGGAGGGTGGTTAACACCCATAATCCACTTCTCCAATAATGGTAATGGCTCAGGAGTACGCTATTTACTAAGTACAGGGTTGTGGATTGCTCTAAGTACAGATTGCAGGGTTCAGCAGTGTGTTACATTCAGAGTACAGGGTTGTGGATTGCACTACATACAGAATGCAGAGTTCAGGAGTGAGCTGTTTACATGGTGCAGGGCTAAAGAGTGCAATTTACAACCCACCCCAAGTATAGAGCTCTCACCTCAAATTTCTCCCCAAAAGAAAGCTCTCCTCCAATTCCATTATAGAGCTTTCCTCCTCTTCCTGCACAGAGTTCTCTTCCCCTCCCTGTCCACTACAGAGGGCCCCTCTCCTCCCCTTCCAGTACAGAGCTTTCCTGCCTGTCTATTATCCACAGCTCTCCTCTCTCCTGCAGAAGAGAATCTACAACTTTTGGGAGGTCAGGCTGCCGGCATGGGCTTATGGAGATGTTGCTGGTATGAGGCTAGACTGGCTGTGTTCATACCCCATGCTGCCCCCTCCTCTGTTGTATATGCAGAGCAGGGAGAGCAGACAGGGTTTTGTGTGCACCACCAGGAGAGGGGCTCTATCACTTGTAAACCCAAAAGCCGGGCTTCTGTGTTTATAAGTGAGAGTAGTGAGCGGCGATGCAAGCGGCTAGAGCTAGAGGTTTTGCCGAAACAAAGCCCTGCTGCCTACAGTGCTGTCTTCCTTCTTGTGCCAGGTGCTGGTACACGGAGGGAGTTCCAGAGCCTGGCACCTGCTGCCAACTCTGCATGTTGGGCACTACATCACTCCTTTCTGTGCTGGGTGCTGGAACACAAGAGAGTTTCAGTGCCTAGGTACCCTGCTGTCAACCTGCATGTTGCGCATGGGGTGATTAGGGTGTGCCCAGGCACACCTAGCACACCCTATGCACATGCCTATGCAGCCCTCATAGATTTGCATAGGGCTGTATTCTAAAACTGGAGAAACTATATGTGTACAGGGCTCATTGCCCAGGCATAGCCAGCAGCGAAGAGGATTTTGCCCTGAAATAAATGAATACTGCCTCTGAATCCACAGTCAGCATTTGGACATCTATCGGTCCGATCTATGTGCCAAAGGCAACCCCCAACAGGACCATTCTTTAACAACTCTCATTAGCAGCCCTGATGAAGGGGGAGTCCTCAGTCCCCCGAAACGCGTTGGCCCCATTTTATTGCTGTGACTTCAAATAAAACATCTTTAATACCTTCATTTACTGGATACAGGGAGCTCCTTTACTTCTGCCCTGAAATAAAGGCAGGGAGTTGGGATTGGCTTTTCTATAGAGTAAGGAGCAGGGCTGAGGCTGGAGGGAGGGCTAGTAAAGAATTGTTCAGGGGGCTAGGGAGAGTAGATTAGTGTAGTTCTTATGAAGCTACAGTTGTATTTTAAACTAACCAATTACTTTATTGCAATAGAACAGCAGCTTTCACTCATTCTGTATAAAGGTCATGTTTCTGTGGCCCCACATGACTTTATATCTGTAAAATTACATAAGCCTTGCAGGCTATACAATTTAATGTTTGACAAATCCAAAATACAACATTACCTGAAACAATAGATATAGACAGAACAAAACACAGACCACATAAACCCAAGGTTATAACATTTTGGAACACATAATTGTGTTATACGCTGATTAAACTGTGGTTTTGTGAATGAAAGAACAATTAAAATGTATGCATATTAGGTGTAATATTTCAATAAGACATTTCCTCCAGGGATCACCTCTGCCAGAGAGTATATTTCCGCTCTACATGGCATACTTTCAAAGGCATCCTGTTAAGAAAGAACTGTAGGCTGTTCAAATAAATCTTTTTATTTAACAAAATGAAGTGTTTAGCATTTTGAAGCATATGTAAACCCAATTAAAAAAATATAAGCCTTAACATGTTTATGTAAGAGCAAAAGTATTTTTTTTATTTGTAAATTTACAACCTTCAATAAAATAGCTGCGGTACCTGTTGCTCATCGGCGTTATGCTGGACGCAGAGCGCTTGTCGTCATACGAACATCATGACGTGTGCGCTCTTTCCATTTGCTGATTCCTTTGGGGAGAAATTTGGCGCCAAATCACGGACGGCGGGCGCCATCCATTGGGGGCGCCTCTTCTCATTCATCATGCCAGCGTGCTGCTTGTAGGGACCAGCGTGGTGCTTAGGATGCCTATAAGACATTCCTCACTGATACAGCTTCCTTAGCTGCACACCCTAGAACGCTGCACACCACACGTGGATCATGCTATAGTGTAGACACTCAACGTAACTATTAGGTACACTTTGTTTCCTTTTCACACAAATCTTCCTGGTTTTTCTTTTTTTTTTCACGGCTTTTTGCTTTTCTTGGGCAACATGCGATTACCCATCCAACACCCTGTACACTAGCTTTACCCATTATTGCCCATGTCCTATGGCTACACTCCTGTGTGCACCTTTCATGGTTTTTCCACACTCCTTTTAACCCTCTCACACCTCTCAAGGGACACTGGTTTACATATGTTTATTAGTACTACTCATTTTCATGAGAGCCATTCATTACTTACTAATTCCATAGATCCCTTTGGAGTCATCACTTCCTGTCACTCCTCAACACTACATGGAGACCCCCTTTTCAGTGATGGTTTGTGGGGGGTCGCCCCGCACTTGGTCTTACTACCTCAGCTCCCGGTGCAGACTACAACCATAGCGGCCCTTGTTTCGCAGTACGGTATGTGTTCATACTCAAGTTCCATGTGAGTAATTAAGACCAGGTATCCTCCCTTTCCTTCATTTAATCCCCTTTTTGATTTTTTTTAGCCAAAATCAGATTATATTGGTGCTTATATATTTTTTTGCAGACACGTGGAGGCATTTGCACCTGAGGAAGTGGATTTACCACGAAACGCATCGAGAATTGTAGGATGCAACCATATTCTTTAGATATCACTACTGTATGCATACCACAAATTTCTTGCTATTTCTGTCTATTTTTGGTTACAAACATTAACATTCTACACATTGACAAATATAATGTGCTGCTATATCATTTTGTATGTAGATGAACTGTACCACATTGATGTGTGTGTGTGTATATATATATGAAATGGCTTTTATATGAAACCACTTTTACATATGTACCTACTATGAAGTGCTATACTTTTTTATGACAATAAACATGTCAAGTTATCATATATCATTTTTATTTAGTTATTGGCCATTTGCTTCACTCAAAAACCCCCCTCCTCATTTTTATTAAAATAATACTTTGTAATCCTGCCAAGAGTGTCCCTTTTATGGCACTTCCTGTGAAAGCGCTACCCCTCTAATATGCTGTGTTACATAAGGTGCAAAATAAACAAATAACCTTAAAATTGAAAAAGGCAAAAGTTGTGCAAGAATTTTACCTAAAAAGGATATATGCGAAAATGATAATTACTGCCAAAAAAAATTAAACCTTATTGCATATTATGGATCATAATCATATCAAGTGAAAAAAATGCAATAGTGGATAAAAAACATAAATTAGACAGCATCATCTAATATAATCAGTCCATGTGATTAAAAACATTAGAAATCAACTGTGACCCAAAGTTAATTGAATAAGGAAACTCCTCTGTGAATGTGGTATTTATCGCGAATCACCTCTGGTGCAGCTTCGCCTTCCAAACTATGCGCTCACCTCATATACAGACCTTCCACAGGTCACTGTAAGCCTTCCTTTTTAAGGGGTATCTCTGATACATAGACCAGGATCTCACCTATCAGTGACAGCATGTCCCAGCACCTAGATGCACTGCTGTGGGCTCAGGAGAAGAGGACTCTACAACAGTGGTTCAAAACCACCAGGTATACAGCTTCCTTCCTGGAGGGCCATGAGGCCCTGATTTCCTAGGCTTATAGAATCTTGTTAAATGGTCACTATCCACCTCCACCTGCCCCTGTTTATTTGGGCATCAGTAGCAGGCTGCTGCTACTAAAGAACATTTACAGCTCCCTAACTTCACCCACCCCAGTGCGCGGGAAGCACTGTGACATGGCTCTATCTCTCCCCTACTTGAGTTGAGTTTGCTTGCCAGTAAGTGAGGTTGGCTACCCATTTGCAGGCAGTAGGTAGCATTGCATGGTATACAAGTTGGGGAAGTGCAGAGCAACCCAGGATCAGAACTCTGTCCCAGTTTTTACCTCTATTAACTGGACTATTCTGCTGGAAGGGCACTGGATGGTGGAGCTAAGTATAGGGTGCCAGCATAACAGGACACAGGGAGGCACTACATTGCTGGCTGTCACTGAATATTGTAAGATAGTAACAGAAAAAGAGATTCACATGCATCGAGTTCAACCATTACAAAATAAAATAATAAATTAATAGAAAACCTCCAAAAATAGAACCATATACCCACAGCTGATCATAGGGCAGGCAACATATAGTATCTTCCTGATCTCCTAAGACAATTGGATATTTCCCAGATCAAAAAATTCTGGTATTATTACTTATAATTGTTCATAATTAATTATGTTCTGTATTTTTAGGAGTGCATCCAGCCTTTAAAAAATTAGCTGGTAAGAACTGTTCCCGGGGGTAGCCTATTCCACATGTTCCCAGCTCCTACTGTGAAGAAACCTTTCCGTATATGGAAGTTAGACCTTTCCCCTACAGAAGTAAAGAAAAGCCTGGAGCAACAGCATGCAATGATGTATGCAAAGGGCGCACATGACAGTGGTAGCAGTGTAAGGGTTAAGGTTAATTTGTGAATGTGGAGCCGAGGGGGAGGGAGGAGCAGGGGGGGGACTAGTTAAAAGGGGTTCCCGCTCTGGGAGGGACAACAGAAAGATTAGGAAAGTTCTCAGGGAGGTTGTGCTACCAACATGGCTGAATTAGAGGGGCTCATGGCCCAGTTGCGGGAAGAAGCAGCGGTGCGGGGTGCTGAGTGGCTCCAGGAGACGATCGCAGCCGCACTACAGGGCTCCACTATGCAGGCAAGTGGGGGAGAGAGAAGCGGCACCAGAGCACGCCGCTCTCGTCCGCCTGAGCGGTTCTCTCCGGACCGCATGACGTCAGCGCAGCGGCACTCGTGTAGTCTGTCTTCCAGACTCCCGGGGGGACCACCGGCGAAACGAGCAGCGGGAAGAGAGCGGGTCAGCGGGCATGCGGCCCCGGCGGGACAGGAGCAGAGGCAAGCCAGGGAACCGGCCACAGTGAGGCCTACTAACAGGAGACACACGGAGAGCGCAAGCCCCGCCCCCAGGATGACGGCGGGGAGCTCCGCCATCGCGGCAACTGCACTGCCTGGAGGGATCCCCGAGCCTTCTAATTCTGCGGCAGGGGACAGGCAGAGGGGAGAGAGAAGCAGGGCTGGCCTAACAACTACAGGAGCGGAGGCTGGCAGGACTGAGGTAGCCCACACCGGTCCTGGGAAGGCGATCCGGAAGTCCACAGGTGGTTTCGCTGCGCGGAGGAGGGGAAGGATGGCGAGCAATGCGGCAGCCGCGGTCCACATCCCGGGCGGGCCTCCGTCGGATGCAGGTGAAGAGTCGGGTCGGAGCGGAAGAGATGAGGAGTCCGGATCGAAGGAGGAGGCGGCCCCCCTGCCCAGGAGGATGGGGCCTGAGGAGAGCAGACGGTTGGCTGATGGGGCGACACCTATGCAGCCAGGTGAGCCAGCACAGGTCATTACAATGTCTAGTTTAAATGATGCATCAGGTGTAGCAACTGGGGCTGGGGGGTTAGAAAAAAGCATGGTGGGGTCTGGTATAGGGGTAGGAACTCCGGGTTTCCTGGGGTTTTTAACGGGAATTAAAGAACTGGTGCAGAGGTTGGAGGCTGCAGAGAAGCCGGTAGAAGGCCCGGGAGCTGCATGGGTACAGCAGACAGGGAAGGATCTAGGAAGTACTGGGGGGACCCGACAACAGAGGTTTCAGCTGTGGTCGCGGTGCCTGCTCAGCAAGCCACGGGGAGTGGAGTTGCGCAAGGGAAGGAAAAAGCAGTGCCGACAGGGGAGGCTGCGGCGAGGAAGGATATCATTAGGCTGGCGGACGCGGCTCGCTGTGAAGTGTATGTGTGCTACGAAGGGCCGTTAGGAGCGCACTTGAAACAAGAAGTGCGGGAAAAATTATGGAAGGGTGAGTATGTAGAAATATTTTCGTTACTGCCCTTGGAGAAGTTCAATCTTGATAGAGTCAAGCCGGACGACTCCAAAAAAGAAGATGAGGAAAAGAGGAGGTATAGGCTGATACCTAGGTCATTTACGAATTGGTTACAAGCGTTCGCGATCATGGCAAGTGTGATAGGGGAGAAGCAACCGGAACACTGTTCGGCGCTTTTCTGCTATCAAGATGCGATAGGGGAAGCGTATAGAGTATATGGAGGTACAGCATGGTTGCAGTATGACGAACAGTTTAGGCAGAGGAGAGCGGTTCGCCCAGAGCTACGTTGGGACCATAAGGACATCAGCCTATGGATGCGCTTGATGACGACGGCGAGGGCGCCGAATCAGTTTTTTCAGGGGGGAGCCGGTGGACCGTCCGCCCAGGGACATTCGGCTGGAAACAAAAAAGGGGTTTGTTGGCAGTATAACTCAGGATCCTGTAAGTTTGGAGGAACATGTAAGTATAAGCATGAGTGCTCAGGCTGCGGGGGAACACATCCATCATCCAGATGTTTTAAGCAGGGCAAAGGTCGACAAGGAGAGGCTGGGAACAAAATGGAGGACGCCGGTGATGGTGGAAAGGATGCGGCCGTTTCTCGGTAAGTACCCGGACAGAAAGGCAGCATCGCTATTAGAAGATGGCTTTGCGTTAGGTTTTAGGATTCCATGTAGTTTATCGGCGACTCCCCCGGTGCCCAAAAATTTAAAGTCAGCCCTGCAACATCCGGAAGTGGTTTCGGAGAAACTGCAGAAGGAAGTGGCTTTGGGTAGAATGAGTGGCCCTTTCCCAGTGGTACCTATAGTCGATTTGGTGGTATCTCCGCTGGGCGTGGTGCCCAAAAAGGAGCCCAACAAATTCAGGCTCATTCACCACTTATCCTTCCCAAAAGGGGGATCCGTGAATGATGCCATAGACCAAGAAGCATGCTCGGTGACGTATACGTCATTTGATGCAGCGGTAAGGTGGGTGAGACACTATGGAAAAGGTGCCTTGATGGCTAAGGCAGATATAGAATCAGCGTTTCGACTGTTGCCGGTTCACCCGGATAGTTTGCGGTTGCTCGGGTGCCATTGGAATGACGGATTTTATGTCGATCAATGCCTACCAATGGGTTGCTCGGTGTCGTGTGCGATATTTGAACAATTCAGCTCCTTCGTGGAATGGGTGGTAAGGGATGTATCCGGGGTGAATTCGATAATTCACTACTTGGATGATTTTTTATGCATAGGCCCGGCCTCTTCTAGAGTATGCGCGGTGTTGCTAGCTTCATTACAGCATATAGCAAGCAGATTTGGCATTCCATTGGCGGATGAAAAAACGGAGGGACCCTGCGCGGTCATCACATTTTTGGGTATTGTGCTAGATTCAGAAGCCATGGAATGTAGATTGCCTGCTGACAAATTGGAGGATTTGAAAAAAGAGGTGGCAGGGTTGATAGGAATTAAAAAGGTACAACTGCGTAGGTTGCAATCGGTGTTGGGCAAGCTGAATTTTGCTTGCCGCATACTTCCGATGGGGAGAGTGTTCAGTCGCCGGCTGGCGGCCAGCACGAGTGGGATAAAATCACCAAAACATTTCGTGCGTTTAAGGAAAACCCATAGGGAGGATCTGAGGGTATGGCATACCTTTCTGGAATCCTTTAATGGCAGGGCAATGTGGATGTCGGGACCAGTCAGCAATTTTGACTTGGAATTGTTTACCGACGCCGCAGGAGCAACAGGTTTTGGTGCGTTTTTTCAAGGAAAATGGAGCGCGGGTCCATGGCCACAATCTTGGATAGAAGAGGGCTTCACGAGGAACTTGGTTCTGCTGGAATTGTTTCCGGTAGTTCTGGCAGTGGAGCTATGGGGTGCATCGTTCAGGGATCTGAAAGTGCGCTTTCATGGGGACAATATGGGGGTGGTGCAAGTGATAAACAGGGTCACGGCGTCATCTCCGCCAGTGATCAGGCTGCTGCAGCACTAATGCCGCGTACACACGGTCGGACTTTTCGTCTACAAAAGTCCAACGGACGCTGGCGGACTAAAGCTGGCTGGTAATCCGATCGTGTGTGGGCTTCTCCGGACTTTCAACGTACTTTTTTAGCCTCAAATCCGACGTACTTTAGATTTGAAACATGCTTCAAATCTTTACGTCGTAACTACGACGGACCCCGAAATCCGCTCGTCTGTGTGCTAGTCCGACGGACAAAAAGCCACGCTAGGGCACCTATTGGCTACTGGCTATGAACTTCCTTATTTTAGTCCGGTGTACGTCATCACGTACGAATCCGTCGGACTTTTGTGTGGTCGTGTGTAGGCAAGTCCGTTCGTTAGAAAGTATGCCGCAAGTCCGCCACAAGTCCGCCGAAAGTCTGCCGGAAGTCTGTCGGACAGGCTGTCTGACTTTTGTAGACGAAAAGTCCGACCGTGTGTACGCGGCATTAGTCTTAAGATGTCTACAACTGAATGTTTTCATTCATGCTGTGCACTTGCCGGGGGTGGAAAACGTCATTGCTGATGCACTGTCTCGCTTCCAGTGGGACAGGTTCCGAGAGTTGGCGCCGGAAGCGGAGCAACAGGGGGTACCTTGTCCAGACTGGCTGTGGGAGATTGCGCTGGCATCGTAGAGGGATGGTTTAAGGGGTCGGTAATTGGGAGTACATGGGCAGCATACAATAAGGTATGGCAGGAATGGATGTCATTTGGACAAGCGTTGGGGGAAGAGCCTATAGGGCAAGGATTAAGTTCGTTATTGCTGTACTATGTGGCAAAGAAATTGGACGAGGGAGTGTCAGTGTCAGTAATGAATACACAGTTGGCTGGTTTGGCTTTCCTTTTCAAGCTACAAGGGCAGCCAGACGTAACTAAGGGATTTTGGGTAAGACAAGCGTTGAAGGGTTATAGGAGGGCAGTGGTCAAGCGCGATTCGAGGAGACCGGTAACTTTTGAGATTCTGGGGGGTATTGTGGATCAGTTGGGTGTGGTTTGCTCATCTGAATACGAAGTTACTTTGTTTAAGGTTGCTTTTGTGTTGGCATTTTTTGGGGCATTTAGGATAGGGGAACTGGTCAGTCCTTCCAAAAAAGTTCAAGGGGGAATTGGGTTACAGGAGGTGCAACTAGAAGAGGAGGGGGTATCGATAATTTTGAGGAAGTCTAAGACGGATCAGGGGGGAAGAGGCAGGATGGTGCGAATTTATCCCATTCACGGTTCCCCCCTGTGCCCGGTGGGCACAATCAGGGAATTCTTGAAGGTTAGGCCGGATTTTCAAGGCCCCCTTTTAGTGCATTTAAATGGTAATTTGTTATCACGTTTTCAGTTTGCAGCCGTGTTTAAAAAATGTTTGCAGGGACTGGGGCTGGAAGAGAAGGATTTTTCATCCCACTCATTTAGGATTGGAGCTGCGACGGAAGCGGCCAGGTTGGGGATGGATGTGGAGGTAATTAAAAGTATTGGGCGGTGGGAATCTAACAGATTTCAATCTTATGTGCGGCCACAGCTGGCAATAAAATTGTAGGTGATAGGGTTGGTTTTCTGTCGGTTATATTGGGCATGTATTTAGAGTTATCTGTTATGGCCAGGATTATAGTTGGCATAGTCAATTTTGAGAATAGTGTTTGTTTTCTTCTAATTGCAGGTGCAGCGCCGAGAATGGTCTGGATTATGGGCCATTCTTATGTATGTTGGGGGGCTCGGAGGGGAGACGCTCGGCCTGAGGGTAGGCAGCTAAGTTTTGATAGAAGGGAAGTGTATATAAAGTGGTTTGGTATACCGGGGATGTTGTGGGGTAGGTTGGTACAGGAGGTACAGCGCTACGCAAACAGAGAGGGACCTCCGGATGTCCTGGTGATACATGTTGGCGGGAACGATTTGGGCATTCGCTCGATGATAGACATCACGCGAGATATCAAATTTGACATCTGGCGATTGATGAAGGAATTCCCGCAGATGATCATTATATGGTCGGATATGGTTGCCAGGATGTCTTGGAGAATGGCCAGGTCAGTGGAGGGTGTGAACAGAGCCAGGAGGAAGATCAACAGGGAAATTAGTAAGTTTGTGGTCGGTAATGGGGGGTTGGCTATTCGGCATAGTGAATTGGAATTCGAGACATGGAGGTATCTGAGACGCGATGGGGTACACCTCAACGATGTGGGTACAGATTTGTGGACTTTAGGCTTGCAGGATGGAATACAGCGAGCTATTCGGGTGTGGAGGGGCACCCAAGAGTAAGGTGTTACTATTGGGATGCTGTGGCGGGCGTTGGTCTGGGCAAAAGGAAGGAAGATGGCAAAAAAGTAAGAGTGGGGATCCAACGTTGATATGGGTCCGGAGGTTTTTTGGTTCCCGGTTAACGGAGGTTAGCCGGGAAGTGATAATGGGGCACTGTGGTCACGGCAGTCTCTGAGCCAGCTTGTCGGCTTGAGGCCTATTGGAGATTTTGGATTGGGGCTGCAGTGCTATAGTTGTTATGGCCATCAGTTTGTTTTGCTAAGCGATTGCTCAGACCAACGCTCTTTTGAAATAACAGGTTGTATAACAGATGTTTTTTGGTTATTGTTTTTCTGATGACAGAATTTTATATTTTATATTTTATAATTTTATAGAAAAAAGATATGTTAAAATAAAGTAGGCTGCTACGGCCTTTTTTATTACTCCAAAAGCTTGTGTGGTCTTATTTATTTGGAGTAGGAGTATAAGGGTTTTGATCATAGGTAATAGACATCTGTTATCCAATAGTCAAGAAAAGCCTGGAGCAACAGCATGCAATGATGTATGCAAAGGGCGCACATGACAGTGGTAGCAGTGTAAGGGTTAAGGTTAATTTGTGAATGTGGAGCCGAGGGGGAGGGAGGAGCAGGGGAGGGACTAGTTAAAAGGGGTTCCCGCTCTGGGAGGGACAACAGAAAGATTAGGAAAGTTCCCGCCCACCCTCCCTAATACTGAGTAAAATGTTAGGGTAGAAGGGTATTGTGTTTTCTTTTGTTAACAGGTGAAAAGAGAGAAGATGTCGTGGCAGCGGCGGGCGTTGGTCTGGGCAAAAGGAAGGAAGATGGCAAAAAAGTAAGAGTGGGGATCCAACGTTGATATGGGTCCGGAGGTTTTTTGGTTCCCGGTTAACGGAGGTTAGCCGGGAAGTGATAATGGGGCACTGTGGTTACGGCAGTCTCTGAGCCAGCTTGTCGGCTTGAGGCCTATTGGAGATTTTGGATTGGGGCTGCAGTGCTATAGTTGTTATGGCCATCAGTTTGTTTTGCTAAGCGATTGCTCAGACCAACGCTCTTTTGAAATAACAGGTTGTATAACAGATGTTTTTTGGTTATTGTTTTTCTGATGACAGAATTTTATATTTTATATTTTATATTTTATAATTTTATAGAAAAAAGATATGTTAAAATAAAGTAGGCTGCTACGGCCTTTTTTATTACTCCAAAAGCTTGTGTGGTCTTATTTATTTGGAGTAGGAGTATAAGGGTTTTGATCATAGGTAATAGACATCTGTTATCCAATAGTCAAGAGTACTGCCTTGTCCTTTGCCTTGACCTGAAAGTGAATAAGTATGCACCAAGTTCACTATATGGATATTTATATATTTATACATGATGATCATATCCCCTTGATTGCCTGTTCTCAAGAGAAAAAAATTATTGTCCCTGCACCATCATTCACCTTCCTTGCAGTCATTTTATGCTGCATACACACAACCGGTTTTGCCATCGAAATAAACTCCGAAGGTTACTCCAACGGAATTCCATTCAAGCGGTCTTGCCTACACACGGTCAACCCAAAGTCCAACCGCCTAGAACGCGGTGACGTACAACACTTACGACTGGACTAGAAAAAGGAAGTTCAATAGCCAGTAGCCAATAGCTTCCGTCTTGTACTTGCTTCAGAGCATGCGTCATTTTTGGTCCGTCAGAACAGCATACAGACGATCGGTTTTCCCGATAGGAATTGGTTCCGTCGGAAATATTTAGAACATGTTCTTTTTCTAGGTCCGTCAGAATTTTCGGAAAAAGAAGTCCGATGAGGTCTCCACACTATCGGAATAGACGGTGAAAAGATTCCGTCTGACTTTTTCTGTCGGACACTCCGCTCATGTGTACGCGGCTTTAGATGTAGCACCCTGGTGTTTAAGCAGGGTTGCTAACAAAATTAGTTTGCCAGGTAGTAAATGTCCTGGCTAATTGTTAGAAGATCCACTGATTTCTCTCTAATTCTGATATTGCTGCACCTTTTCTCTTCTGTCACTAGGTGGCACTGTGGCTGGTGACATTAGATCAACAAGGGCATAGGAAGGTCGGATTATGAATGGATGGGGTGTCTCAGGCTATTGGCAGGGGTTTCTTTAGTCCCTTGGCCTGCTGGGAGAGCCTATTTATTTAGGTGGCTTCAGGTGATCTGGGTTATGTGCCACCTGGACGGCTGTCTGGGTGGACGTGTGTTATGTCGTCCTGGGTTGCTAGGCCAGAAGCCAGAGGCCTACCCCAGGGACACCTGGCTGCTAGGCTGCCTGAGGCCTATCCAGGAGCAGGAGAAGCAGCGTAAGGTTGGGACTGCTGGATTGGAGTCCAACCGAGTTGTGGAGGTTCAGGGAACCAGTTGTGGTTAGGGGTAAAGGGGAAGCAGTCGCTACTAAGGGACCATCCACCTTATTACCGGAGACTACTGTGAGTAAGCTCGAGCAAGAACCAGAGCAGTCTTCTCACCAACCGGGGATGGTGAAGAGGTGGGAAAGCTACAACGAGTGCCAAGCCAGAGACCCAGCGGGTTAGCGGGGTGATGCTTGAGGAGTATACAGCGGGTTAGCTGTGGAAGAGCTCAGGAGATCCGGTAACGACTGGGAACTGGAAGTCTAGTGGGAGACTGGGAGATCAGTGAGTGAAGACCTACAGTGGAATACTGTGAGATAAGAGAAGAACTATTCTGTGTTACCATGAGTTATATACAACTACCTTTAGTGAGTGTTACAAGTTCAGTTGTCATAGGAGACAGCGGTCCTACCTATACAGTTGTGGCATCCCCCTGGAGGCCTTTCCCTGTATAGCTGTCTTCCTATAGTGTCTCAGAGTCTGTCAGTTACCATTGCATCTACCTAAGGGTATCCTGGCCCTAACCCGCTCTCCCACAGTTTTTGTTAAGAGACAATAAATCTCTTGTTCACATTCAAAAAGTGACTGGCGCCCATCATTTCATCTTGCATTACATCCACCATGCCTGTTAACCCACTCTACAAGGAAGGATGTCAGCTCTCCCTGACTCTGGAGGTCACCATCAGGGCTCTAGAGGTCCGGGAGGTTGCTACATAAGATGTCTGGAATGTTAGTAGATTGTAAAGTATGTTGCCAGACTAAGAATTTTGCATATAAACAATAACAAAATGTTAGCTGGATTGGCTGGATTCACCCTGTTGAGTTTTTGCTGGATGCAATCTTAGTTGATATCAATGGAAATGCATCAAAACACATATGAACATATAACGTGCACATTGACATTGCAAAATGCATTGCAGGGGGACATTAAAAACACACACAACACACTGGTGTGAATCCAGAAAATGCATTGCTATTTACATGAAAAAAAAAATCGTTTTCAAATAGTATTTACATTTATAATGCAAAGCGTAAAAAAAAAATACAAATAGATAGATAGATACAGTACTGTGCAAAAGTTTTAGGCAGGTGTGAAGAAATGCTGTAAAGTAAACCTGCTTTTAAAATATATACTGTATATTGTAATTGTTTATTTTTATCAATTTAACAAGTGAGCAAACAGATGAAAAATCAAAATTAATATTTGGTGGGACTACCCTTTGCCTTCAATTTAGCATCAAACCTTACACTTGCACACTTTGTACACTTGGACAAAGTCCAGAATTTTGCAGGATTAGAGTCAGGAGTACGATTAATCAATTATACCAAGCATATGCTAATGATCTTCAATTTTTATATATAGGTTGAAACACTGTCATTAATTGAAACAGAAACAGCTGTGTAGGTGGCTTAAACTGGGCGAGGAACAACCAAACTCTGCTACTAAGGTGAGATTGTGGAAGACAGTTTCATGTCATGGGTCATACACCATGGCAAGACTGAGCACAGCAACAAGCTGAAAAATTAAATTGTTAGTAATGCAGGACTGTAAATAGACATTTATTAGGCGATTATGTATCATTACTTCTGGATAAAACTGTGCCCATCATATGCAGTTTCACTGTGCCCTTCATTCGCAGCCTCACTGTGCCCATCAAATGCAGCCTCACTGTGCCCATCAAATGCAGCCTTACTGTGCCATTCAATTGCAGCCTCACTATGCCCATCATATGCAGTCTCACTATGCCCATCAATTGCAGCCTCGCTGTGCCCATCATATGCAGCATCACTGTGCTCATCAATCGCAGCCTCACTGTGCCAATCAATTGCAGCCTCACTGTTCCAATCAATTGCAGCCTCACTGTACCCATCAAATGCAGCCTCACTGTGCCCATCAAATGTAGCCTCACTGTGCCCGTCAATTGCAGCCTCACTGTTCCCATCAATTTCAACCTCACTGTGCCCATCATATGCAGCTTCACTGTGCCAAAAGGCCAATCACATCCACATTTCAAGTAAAATAAAATAGAACCACTTAACATAAGGTGTCCTCATCAGAGTCCCCTTTTACATCAGGTGTCCCAATCAGAGTCTCCCTTTACAACAGGGGTCCCAATCAGAGCCCCCCTATCCATCAGGTGTCCTAATCAGAGCCCACCTTTACATCAGGTGTCCCAATCAGAGTCCTCCTACACATCAGGTGTCCCCATCAGAGTCCTCCTTAAAATCAGGTGCCCCCTTTACATCAGGTGTCCCCATCAGAGTCCCCCTATACATCAGTTGTCCCCATCAGAGTGCCCCTTTACAACAGGTGTCCCCATCAGCATCACCCTATACATCAGGTGTCCTCATCAGAGTCCCCCTATACATCAGGTGTCTCCATCAGAGTCCCCCTATATATCAGGTGTCCCCATCAGAGTCCCCTATACATCAGGTGTCCCCATCAGAGTCCCCCTATACATCAGGTGTCCCCATCAGAGTCTTCCTTTAAATCAAGTGTCCCCATCAGAGTCTTCCTTTAAATCAGGTGCCCCCCTTTACATCAGGGGTCCCCATCAGAGTCCTCCCTTTACATCAGATGTTCCAATCAACATCCCTCTTTACATCAGGTGTCCCCATTAGAGTCCCCCTATATGTCAGGTGTTCCCCTATACATTAGGTGTCCCCATCAGAGTCCCCCTATACATCAGGTGTCCCCATCAGAGTCCTCCCTTTACATCAGATGTTCCAATCAACATCCCTCTTTACATCAGGTGTCCCCATTAGAGTCCCCCTATATGTCAGGTGTTCCCCTATGCATCAGGTGTCCCCATCAGAGTCCTCCTATACATCAGGTGTCCCCCTTAACATCAGGTGTCCCCAATTTTTTTTAAAACAAGTGTCCCGTGATGTCCATCCTTCTTAAATTGGAAAAAACTGTCTCCTGTGTTTTTTACTTTTTTGGTGAATGGGTAGGGGTACAATGTATCCAATACCCATTCACATGGGGGGAGCCTGGATCTGGGGGCTGGCTTCCCGATTCCGATAAGCCCCACACCTGCAGACGCCTACAACCAATGGCCAGGGTTGTGGGGATGAGGCCCTTGTCCCCATCAACATGGGGACAAGGTGCTTTGGGGGTGATACCAAAGCACCCTCCCCATGTTGAGCGCATGTAGCCTGAGCATGTAGCCTTGCCCCCCCTTTTCCTGTGGCCTGCCAGGTTGCATGCTCAGATAAGGGTCTGGTATGGATTTTGGGGGGACCCCAACGCTATATTTTTTTAAATTTTTGCACAGGGTTCCCCTTAAAATCCATAACAGACCTGAAGGGCCTGGTATGGATTTTGGGGGGGTGACCCCCACGCCATTTTTTTAATGATTTTTTATGTATATTGCCAGGATCTGGCAATACCTTACAGCCGCTAGCAATTTTAAATGACATTTTTTCCTTTAGATATGTCATTTTGCTGCGGTACTGTTATAAACATGGGAAAGATGCACTACTTTACAGACAGACTAAGTGGACCCCCAGGCATGATATTTAAAGGAATATTTAATTTTCATTGTTTCAATTTAAGCAATATTAAAATCACTGCTCCTGAAAAAAACGGCCATTTTAAAAAATTGTCCCCTGGGGCAGTACCCGGGTCCCCATACACTTTTTATGCCAATAACTTGCATATAGGTCTTTAAAAAAATACACTTTTGATTTTTCACGTTCGTGTCCCATAGACTTTAATGGTGTTCACATGTTCACAAATTTTTCGTCTGTTCGCATGTTCTGGTGCGACCTGAACCAGGAGGTGTTCGGCTATTCCCTAATTGGAAGAGAGCAGACTGAGTTCTTAACACAGCTAGAAAACTGACCACACTGTTCTCTCCTTCCTAGTGTGGTCAGTTTTTAATAGAGGGACTGGCAGGAACACCCAGGATTTCACACAAAGGAAGCAATACAAAGAGAACAGGATACTTTTTCAAACAAGTACATGATACAACAGGCACATATCAGGAATAGGAAATTTTGGATTGACATATTTATTGCACCAGATGAAAGACACACCATGCTTACTTCCCATGCAAACCAACGTCACCCCCCTTCGGGAGACGGACGGGAAAGCAGCGATCGCCCCCATCCCCCCCGCACGTAAGACAGACGGGAAGGCAGCAATCAGAGGCCTCCTTACCTTAGGAGGCAGATGACAAGGATCTCGCTCCTCGCCCTGGGGCTGTTGCTTCTCCTCCCGGCCACACAGGAAGTGGGTCCTGAGACCCGATTGGGCAGGAGTCCTAAGACTCCTGGCCAATCGAGTCTCAGGACCCACTTCCTGACTGGCCAGGAGGAGAATCAGGAAGACAATAGCGAATATTAATTCACTATTATCCCACAACTGGGTGGGTTCAAGGTGCAGTGGCTTTTTGAAGCCAATTAGAGCCTCAGGCTCTACTCATATGCTTCAAAAGAAAAAAAACCCCATTGGAATCTATGCGTCCAGCGCCCTGCTTGTAGATTAGGGGCCAGGCACATGGATTAGAGGGGCAGCACCCCTATGCCCCGTATGGACTGTATTGAAGCATGGTGGAGGTTCCTTGCAAGTTTAGGGCTGCATTTCTGCAAATAGATTTGGAGATTTGGTCACGATCAATGGTGTCCTCAATGCTGAGAAATACAGGCAGATATTTATCCATCATACCATACTATCTGGGAGTGGCCCCAAATGTATTCTGCAGCAGGACAAAAACCCCAAACATACAGCCAATGTCATTAAGAACTATCTTCAGTGTAAAGAAGAACAAGGAGTCCAGGAAGTGATGCTTTGGCCCCCATGGAGCCCTGATCTCAAAATCGAGTCTGTCTGGGATTACAAAAAGAGACTGACAGATTTGAGCAGCCTACATCCACAGAAGATGTGTGGTTACTTCTCCAAGATTTTTGGATTGGGCCAGTCTGGATAAAGTCCAGGGCCGAATTTTTGTCCCAGTCCAGCCCTGGTACAGTACAGTAGTTAATGCTTAAAATATTGATTACTTGTGGCTCCTCATTGAACGACCAATTCGTTTAACGACCTGGTCGCTGGAACAAAACCTGGTCGTTAAGTGAGGAGTACCTGTACTAATGCTTCAGGTATGAATGGACACAGTCAGTGAGTGAGTGTGTTCACTGTGTTCATTTTCAAAAGTAAGGCCCTGGTAAATGGCATATTTACTAGCCCCTTCCCCTACTCTCCATCATGAAACATCCCCCCGCAGCAAATGGGGGGAGAGGAGGGAAGCCAGCAGCACTGCGGGGGGGGGGGGGCAACACAGGGGACGCCCGGGCAGTAGAGGGAATCGGCACTGCCTGTAGTGATTAGGGTGTGCCCAGGCACACCTGGCACACCCCCTGCGCACGCCTATGCACTTCACAATTATGTGCCACTTTGTGTTGGTCTATCACCTAAAATCCCAATAAATACATTTACATTTTTGGTTGTAACATGACAAAATGTGGAAAATTTCAAGGGGTATGAATACTTTTTTAAGGCACTGTAGTAAGAAGAATTGTCCTCGAAGTTGTAGTGGGCATCCCATAACTTCCCATCCCTATCCAAGTTATTATCCACAATAAATAACAAAAACAAAGTCACAGACTGTTCTTTGTCTCAAGAATGCTTGTGAAAATTTGGTGTGCCTGGCTGTGCAGAGTAGGGGATCCCAGTTTACTTGCGGCTCCTTAGCAGGTGTGCTACACAATGTCTAGTACATAATCAGTCCAGACAGTGAAAAGGTCTCACACATGATATTGCCATACTTGGGAATAGCAGTAGAATGTGTTTTGGGGTGTAATTCTAATGCCCCGTACACACGGTCGGATTTTCCAATGGAAAATGTCCGATCGGAGCGTGTTGTCGGAAATTCCGACCGTGTGTGGGCTCCATCGGACATTTTCCATCGGATTTTCCGACACACAAAGTTGGAGAGCAGGAGATAAAATTTTCCGACAACAAAATCCGTTGTCGGAAATTCCGATCGTGTGTACACAAATCCGACGGACAAAGTGCCACGCATGCTCAGAATAAATAAAGAGATGAAAGCTATTGGCCACTGCCCCGTTTATAGTCCCGACGTACGTGTTTTACGTCACCGCGTTCAGAATGATCGGATTTTCCGACAACTTTGTGTGACCATGTGTATGCAAGACAAGTTTGAGCCAACATCCGTCGGAAAAAATCCTAGGATTTTGTTGTCGGAATGTCCGAACAAAGTCCGACCGTGTGTACGGGGCATAAGAATGCCCATGCTTTGTGTGAGAAATAGCTTATTAAATTGCCAACTTTGTGTAAAAAATAATTTTTAATTTCATTTCCGCATTTTCCAAACTTGTGGCAAAAAAAATGAAGTACAGGTACTCCTCACTTAACGATCAGGTTTTGTTCCAGCGACCAGGTCGTTAAACGAATTGGTCGTTCAATGAGGAGCCACAAGTAATCAATATTTTAAGCATTAACTACTGTACTGTACCAGGGCTGGACTGGGACAAAAATTCGGCCCTGGACTTTATCCAGACTAGCCCACTTTTATTTTGCGAACACGCACAAAAACAGTATATAAACTAGACATGGTACAGGAGATGGTCAGAGACTGAGGACATACTACAAGAGATGGTCAGAGACTGCGGACATACTACAGGAGATGATCAGAGACTACAGGCATGATGCAGGAGATGGTCAGAGACTGCAGACATACTACAGGAGATGGTCAGAGACTGCAGACATAACACAGGAGATGATCAGAGACTGCAGACATGATACAGGAGATGGTCAGAGACTGCAGACATGATACAGGAGATGATCAGAGACTGCAGTCATAGTACAGGACATGGTCAGAGACTGCAGACATAGTACAGGAGATGATCAGAGACTGCAGACATAGTACAGGAGATGATCAGAGACTGCAGACATGATAGAGGACATGGTCAGAGACTGCAGACATAGTACAGGGGATGATCAGAGACTGCAGACATAGTACAGGACATGGTCAGAGACTGCAGACATAGTACAGGAGATGGTCAGAGATTGCAGACATGATACAGGACATGGTCAGAGACTGCAGACATAGTACAGGAGATGGTCAGAGACTGCAGACATAGTACATGAGATGGTCAGAGACTGCAGACATAGTACAGGAGATGGTCAGAGACTGAAGACATGGTACAGGAGATGGTCAGAGACTGCAGACATAGTACAGGAGATGATAAGAGACTGCAGACATAATAGAGGAGATGGTCAGAGACTGCAGACATAATAGAGGAGGTGGTCAGAGATTGCAGACATAGTACAGGAGATGATCAGAGACTGCAGACATGATACAGGACATGGTCAGAGACTGCAGACATAGTACAGGAGATGGTCAGAGACTGCAGACATAGTACAGGAGATGGTCAGAGACTGCAGACATGATACAGGAGATGATCAGAGACTGCAGACATGATACAGGACATGGTCAGAGACTGCAGACATAATACAGGAGATGATCAGAGACTGCAGACATGATACAGGAGATGGTCAGAGACTGCAGACATGATACAGGACATGGTCAGAGACTGCAGACATGATACAGGAGATGATCAGAGACTGCAGACATGATACAGGGGATGGTCAGAGACTGCAGACATGATACAGGACATGGTCAGAGACTGCAGACATAATACAGGACATGGTCAGAGACTGCAGACATAATACAGGAGATGGTCAGAGACTGCAGACATGATACAGGAGATGGTCAGAGACTGCAGACATAATACAGGAGATGGTCAGAGACTGCAGACATAGTACAGGAGATGGTCAGAGACTGCAGACATAATACAGGAGATGGTCAGAGACTACATTTATGGCTGAGCCCAGTGTAAAAGTGTAATGTATCAAAGGGTTGCTCTACTCTATTTAAACCAGCTCTGCAAGATCAAGTCAGTAATTTCCCTTTGAAAGTACACCCATGTGACAGAAGACAGCAGCGCATCCAATTTCCAAAATACAAATTGTCCTACAAACAGTGAACTGGTCAGGATTAGTGGAGGACAATAAACAGTTAATGTGTCTGTGAAGCTTCTAGCCTGAACTAGCAGTAAATCCTTCCAAAAAAACATCAGCTGTAATGGTTAACAGCCAGCCATGTGTCACACTAGAGAATGACAATCTTATCAGTGTGTTAGGGCAGTGTGCAGGAAAGGCAGCTATAAAAAAAAAAAAAAAGTACAGAGCAAGATAAGAGGTAGAAGAGGGGACAGATGGTAACCTGCACACTGCCTGAAGGCATAGATTTCTGGAAGACACTGCAGCCAGTGTACATGTGACATTGCTCCCGAGTCACACGATGTTGTTCCCATTCAACTAGCGCTCTGTGTGCTGCAGGACTGGTTTTGCTGTAGCTTTTGTCATACTCATACCTTCTTGTATCGGCTTCAGATACTGTGTGTTTCTCCTTCCTCCTGCCCCCATTCAGCCTCGCTCCAGCACTTGTGTACTAAAATGTTGCGGGCTGGGGAGGATTACACTGCCTGCTGATTGACTGTGGATGTGTGGAAGGAGTGGAGCAGGTCCTCGCTTATACTCTCATAAGCAGAGGAGCGCAGAGACTCGTGCTGTCACTGAGTTCCGATCTCAGCGGAGAGACAGGGGAAATAGATTTAGACAGGAAACCATTCTCGGCACAACACCGGCCCACTGAGCCATCGGCCCACCAGGAAACTCCCGGTAGTCCCGATGGCCAGTCCATCCCTGTACTGTACTTTATTGTGAAAAAAAGGTTTAAACACAAAACTCCAGCTCAATAACGTCATTTTAATTTGCATAAGTTCAGAACACCAACGAAAATTCTGTACTGTACTGTACAATACAATTATGTACAGCGCGTCGTTCGGGTGGGGAGAGCTGGTCATAAGTCTGAGCGGTGATTAAACAGGTAAGTCGTTAAACGAGGAGTATCTGTATTCAATAAACTCACCATGCCTCCTAAAATACCTTGTTTACTCTACAAAATGTGGTCTTTTTGTGGGTGTTTCTACTGTCTTTGTGTTCAAAGGCCTTCAAAAATATGATAGGTAGGATATGATAGGAAATTAGATGCATAATTTATGCACCTAGAACACCTCTATGTGGCTAGGCTGTGAAAAAGTGTAACACATGTGGCATCTTCATACTCAGGAGAAGCAGAATCATATGTGATCATTTTTTAATATATGTCAATGCTTGCGTACAAGTTTCAAGTAATGAATGGCCAAGAAATAATTCCAAGAACCGCGCTACAAGATTGAGTGGTTAAACTACTAAAAGTGAAACCAAAGAAATACAAAGTAAATAGAAGTATTGAAAATCAATCTACTACAAATCAATCATTTAAAGTGACAAAAAAATAACCTTAAAAAATGTGATAATGCAATCTGGGGCGGTGTCATGACGTGAGACGTCAGACAGGAAGGGAGGAGCTGGAGATGTGTCTGTGAGCTGGCGCCCTGGCGGCTTCTCTCCCACAGCAGCGTGAAGGGACGGGGCGGCCGCGAGGAACGAGGAGACAACACAGAGCCGGGCGAACATATGTTATAGCCAAAGTATGCGGCAAGAATCGGGACCGGTGTGAGGATAGCTGATGTGGTGACGACCCGGGCTTTTCCCACGGGGACCCCGTCCACCCTGCCCCCCTCCCCCTCTATCGGGTTCCGTTTACACGGAGCGGCTAATACACCCGGCAGATCCTGCAATAGCGAACGAGCACAGAAAACAATTAACAACCACACCAGAAGGCAGAGGCGCAATGAAGGTCGGTGGGTAAGAATTTTACTAGGCTACTCAGCTTGGAAGGTAAGAGCATTTATAAATCTACCAGTAACAGGAAGATTGTTGGTGTCAGTGTATTAGACATCAGTGAAGCAAACCGGACTATTGCAGCAACCGGCCTATCTGCATGTCAGGGAGACGGAACACCGGGTAACAGGATCATTGGCCTTTTATTCAAATGTCTCAAAAGTTTATATTACCTTCATCAAACACTACAGTCAAATCAATGCTACCCTAGGAAGTACCTTAACCACCGGTCGTAATCTTTTTTATGTTGGTAAATAACAGGGGGAAGACCCGTGGGATACTGTGTTAAGGGTGAAGAACTATATATTCAATAACGGCAAATACTGGTAATATCTGTCCGCTATTCTAAGTGTATAACATACGGAAAGGGACGCTGGGTAATAGTTAGACGGCTAAACATATAAAGGTAAAACCTTGGCCACTTACCCCCACCACCACTATATATTCATGAACTGCTGGGAGTATAAGACACGGACATATGTACTAGGCTTGACAAATTAGGGTAAACTTCACCAATGTCGACATAAGTAACTGATTGTAACATCTGAAGCTTCTAATTTACCTGCCATAACTATAACACACAGGCATCACCCGGGGGCAGAGAGGCGGAGACACTGTGTATACCACATATGGACAAATGAGTCAACATAAATCATTAGTAATTTTACTAGTGTTGTCTGGATATTAAACCTGCAAAAATCTGGGGGTAGGTTCTGGGCAATAAATCATATTGTCAATGCCTCTACAAGTTCGTCCATTAACCGTATTATCACGGTAACCTTGAACTCCTCTGAAACGACCTATGGGTACCTAGGTACATTGATAAACATAGAGGTGTACAACACCCCTAACTCTACCAAAGTTACACCATTGCACTACCTGAGACACTCTCGCCACGCACCTGAATAATATGGTATTGACAATTAACGTGGGTCGGTCTTAGGAAGGATTAAGGGGGGTGTGATAGTAGAGATCTGCCCTCATCATAATAGCATTGGATGTATTGAGAACTCCAGACCTACCAGGAACAGGAATTATTAAGAACAGCATATATTACAATCACCGCTAAGCTACAGTGCCTAGAATCTATAAATATCTGGATAAAGAGAAAACAGTATGAGCAGAAATACATCTAAAGCTGGGAAGGGGGGCCCACCGAAGACACCAAAGGATAATCTGTCAGGAAGCGCAGCTGGAAGCACCATTAAGCAATATTTGGCAAAGGGGGTGAGCCCGGGGAGTGCCCATCAGGAGACCCAAATTACAACCATGACAGATAAAAAGAAGAAGGGGTCTAATGGAAGGGGGGATCAGACTCCTGACCAGTCAAGAGACGATTTATCAACTGAAAACACTCTTGAATTATCGAGAATAGATGAGCACAGACAGGAGCCACAACCCCCCTCAAAAAATTAAATTGCAGAAATGTTTAAAGCACTTGAAACCTCAATTAAAATGGAGATTGGTCTGCTTAGGACAGATTTAGGCAACCTATTGACTAGAGTCGAGGAGGCTGAAGATAAAATGGACAAACAAGAGCGGGAAATTCTCGAATTAAAAGAACAAATTTAAATTACCCAACAAAACCAGATAAAAATTTGTTACAGGATAGAAGACCAGAAAAATAGAGACCGCAGACAAAACCTGAGAATCCGGGGGGTCTCGGAAAAGAGGGGAGAGGATTTGAGAGGGACTGTAGCAGAAATCTTTAGTCCCCTATTAGATCTGGGAGGAGGAGATTTCCCTAAAATCGAGCCAGTGCACCGGGTAGGAAGGTTTGACACTAGACGATCTGAAAGAAGTCGGGATATTATAGTGAGGTTTAGATTCTATGAAGACAAGGAAAAAATATGGGTTAAACTGAGAGGGCAAACCCCACTCCAATATGAAGAGGCAAGAATCCAAGTATATGCAGACCTAGCCAAAGACACACTGGCAAGAAGAAGACATCTGAAACCTCTATTGGAACAAATGATAAATCAAAATATAAAATATTCATGGGGGTTTCCGGCCTGCCTCATAGGAAGCAAAGATGGTAGAACAGCAAGACTAAGATTTCCGGGAGAATTAGAGGAATTCTGTGAGAAACTGGGCCTGCAGGCGCCCCGCAGCTGGACTGGTCTAACGAACGGTGGATTGAATTAGGGGTGGGAATAGCCTAAGATAAAAGTGGGAGTAAACGGGGGTTTTGGGGGTGGGGGAGATGGGAGGGATAGGAAGAGACAAACATCATCTGAAGAAAATAGTGGAGATGTAAGTGCCGCTGGGAGATTACGAGCATACCCGGCCACCAAAACATCGTAGGCCGGAGAGCAGACACATCAAAAGCTCCACCTTTGGAGGTGGAGACCTGTGGAGGGCTGTGATAGTCGTGACCCTTACTGGTCTATGGGTCAGGAAGTGACCAGGGGGGGGTTGGGGAGTGGGGAAGGGGGGTGGGGTAGGGGGAGTCGGGGAGGGGGAGTCGGGGAGGGGGAGGGGGGAAAGGGGAGGGGGAGGGTGGGATGGGGGAGGGAGGAAGGAGGCCCTCCTCAACCACTACACCAAGAAAGCATGAAATCCCTCCAAGGTCTAAGGTAAAGGGCTTTTTTAGGTGAATAGAAAAATGGCTCCGAACAAAATAAAGTTCACTACATATAATGTCAAAGGCCTAAATATGGCCAATAAAAGACGCAATATTTTTAACAAGCTTAAACTACTTGGTCCGGACGTGATATTCCTTCAGGAAACTCACATCTCACATCAATCGAGACTTAGGTTGTTCTCAAGCGAATATCCGGTCTGGTACCAAGGAGATACCATCTCAAGTAGAACACGGGGGGTAGCTATCGGATTTGCAAAAAAAATAAGGTTTGTTTTGGAGGATAGAATAGTAGATCCAGAAGGTAGATATCTACTACTTAAAGGTAGATTGAACGAAGAGGAATATACACTAGCAAATATCTATGCACCAAATACAAACCCGATGAAATACTTGGTAAATATCCTGGGGAAAATAATGGAATTACGGAAAGGGCATTTGATAATAATGGGAGATCTCAATTTCTGTATGGATCCGGAACTGGACAGTAGGGCCCGAACACAGGGGAAGGGAAGCGCACAATTAAAGGAGGTAAAACAAAAACTTTCCACCTATCAGTTGGTATGGAGAGTTCAACATCTAGGGAAAAGGGATTTCACGTTGTATTCCCCTGTGCACGGGTCATACTCCAGGATCGATTATGGACTAGTGGAACACAGAGAGATAGATAATGTAGTGGAGTCCAGGATAGGAAATATAACCTACTCTGACCACGCACCAATGACCTTGGAAATGAGAACAGGTGGAAGCCCGGGCGGGATGGGACAGTGGCGTTTAAACGAAGAACTGATTAGAGAGGACGAGGGGATTAATAGAATCAGAAAGGAGTTGGAGAATTATTTCGCGATAAATGATAATGGAGAAGTATCAGGAGCCACCCTGTGGGAGGCCCATAAAGCCTTTATACGAGGGGTCCTAATAGAAATGGGGGCAAGAAGGAAAAAAGATAGACGCGAGAAAATTCAAAAACTAACAGTAGATTTAGCTGGATTAGAACAGAAACACAAAAAACAATCGTGCCAATCCTCTAGGGAGCTTCACCAACAGATGGTTATCAAAAGATCAGAGTTGAAGACGGCAATGGAACAAGAGTCTAGAGTAACATACAGTAAGCTAGAGTGGGAAAGATATCGGTGGGGAAATAAACCAAGCAAACACTTAGCAAAAAAGGTACAGAAGAAGAAAGCTAGGAACTTTATTGAAAGAATACAGACTAAAGAGGGCCACATGGAATACTCATCCAGGAAGATAGCAGACACCTTTAAGAAATACTACCAAGAGCTGTACTCAGTCTCTAAACAAGACATCTATCTAAAAAATAGTAGAATAAGGAACAATAATTATTTAAAGAAGGCTGCGCTTCCTAAGATCACAGAGGTGAACAGAGAACTCTTGGAAATGCCCATTTCGGAAGAGGAAATAAGAAAAGCAATAGGTGGAATGGCCTCCGGGAAAAGCCCTGGCCCAGATGGGCTTACTTTGTCCTACTATAAAACATTCAAAGAAATATTAGTCCCTAGGCTCTGTCATTACATGAATGGGCTGGGAGATAGCTTTGAGATGGGAAGGGAGGCCTTAAAGGCCTCTATTACAATTATACCTAAAGAAGGTAAAGAGAAAACATTATGCTCAAGCTATCGTCCCATCTCTTTGCTAAACACTGATACAAAACTATATGCGAAGGTCTTGGCAGAAAGGTTGAAGGAATCAATGAACTTTCTGGTCAACCCAGACCAGGTGGGGTTTGTACCTAAAAGGGAGGGGAGGGACAACGGGGTCGGGCACTCCTCCTGATGCAAAAAATAAAGGAGAGTGGGCCCCCAGGACTACTCCTGTCGATCAACGCCGAAAAGGCTTTCGACAGGGTAGACTGGGGGTTCATGACACAGACTCTGGAAACCATGGGAATAGGACCTAAAATGATCCGCAGGATCAAAACTTTGTACCATCATCCAACTGCCGTAATAAAAGTGAATGGCATAATATCACAATCATTCCAGATGGAAAACGGCACGAGGCAGGGGTGCCCTCTGTCCCCGCTGCTCTTCGTTCTGACTATGGAACCCCTTTTGGCCGCAATACGTAGAGATCCCGGGATAAGAGGAATTAAGGTAGGAGAAGAAGAACACAAAATCGCAGCATTTGCGGACGACGTGCTATTCTTCTTAACGGACCCGGTTTCCACTATGCCCAACTTAGTTAAAGCTCTATATATGGGGAGGTATCAAACTTCCAAATAAACATGACAAAATCAGAAATATTAAATATAAACCTTAATAAGACAGAAGTTGAGACCCTGAAAAAAGAGTTTAGTTTTAAATGGACCAAGGAACTAAGGTATCTGGGGATCAAATTAATAAACTCAATCGAGAAGATATATACAATTAAATATATGCCCCTACTTGACACTGTCAGAACGGACTGTAAAAGATTCGCCGGTAAGGCCCTTTCATGGAAAGGGCGTATTAATGTAATCAAAATGATCTTTTTACCTAAAATCATGTATTGTTTCCAGATGATACCTATACCACTCCCCTTATATTATTTAAGGATGTTAAAAAAAATAATAATGACCTTTATATGGAAAAATAAAAAACCGAGAGTCCCCTTCCAAATTCTAAAACAAAGGAAAATAAATAGTGGCCTGGCTGTGCCAGATGTCCAGATCTACTATAAAGCCGTAGTACTGTCAAGAATAGTAGAATGGTCTAAGAGGGAAAATGAAAAAAAATGGGTTAAAATTGAGGAAAGTTTTAGAAAAACACGACTGGGAAATATTATTTGGAACCCTCCACATCTTAGAATTTCAGATAAAAGCACACACGTATTAACACGAAATGTCCTTAAAATTTGGGATGGGGTATACAAGAAAGTCAATGGGGAATATAATTCACCGCTAATCACATTAATAGATAATTATTTTTTTGCACCGGGAACAGAAACTATAGGGGGAAAAGAAGCACTATGGGGCAACACACAACTAAGGGAAGTTATTAAAGAAGGTAAAATTAGGCCACTTCAGCAGCTTAGACAAGGGAGGGAGAGGCTGGGATTAGATGAGTGGCGATATCTCCAACTGTGTCACTTTGTGAATAAATTACCACATCCTATTAGATCTGGGGAAAAACTCACAGACCTTGAAAAGTTGTGTGACATGGACGACTCAAGAAGTATAGTCTCCAAAGTCTACAAAATTTTGATTAGTTAAGTGGCCTCTATGATGAAATATTAAAGTAGCAAATATAAATGTACCATCATCCAGAAATCAATAATCAAAGGGGTTGGAAGCCAGATCCCCAGTCAGGCAACCAAAAACAGGAGCATATTGGACTATTCCGGTACAATAATAGTGGGTAATAATATGAAGCATATAACGATAAAAATAAAAATTATGATAGTTTTTATTGATGCAGAGGACAAAACAAAGGTAGTAAAATAAGACATAATAAAAGTACAGGTATATCACCAGTGGGATCATTGGTATACAGTACAACACAAAATCTCAGATATTATGTTCCTCGACTAGTTTCGCGGACATAAACCGCTTCATCAGGAGGGAATCTAGAGATGATTATATTCTGACTCAACAGTCTGAACCTGACAAATAGAAAATATACAATGGAGTTTACCAAAATACATAGTAATACAATTATATTCCAGCATCAACATTCACAACAGAGTAATACAAATTTGAGGGGGGAACAGGGGCGAATCTGCTTACCCAGGTCCCAACAGGCCCCAGGCGCGTGGCCCCACCGCCCGAGGATGATCTCCCACGGCGACCTGGGGGAACTAACAAGATGACGGGGGTAATTGGCATAAAATGAATATTGTAAAGTAATAGGTAACCTGGATTACCACACACAGGAAGTGAAGCATAAAACGTGGAGGTAATAATGGAAAGTTAAAAGTGACAAGGTGGGTGACTAGTGAAAGATGTGAAAGAGGGCATGAAGTGAACCTACAGTGTGCAAGGAGTGAAAAGGATTGAGTATAGTGACCAATGGAGTGAAAAAAGGTAATGAACAACAGAAGGCAATTTAGTGTTTGGTGGTGTGAAGGTGAAGAGATGAAAGGTGAAAGGATGGGGACAGAGGAAGGGGGAGGAGGGAAGAGGATGGGGCGGGGACAAAGGGGAAGGGAAGAGGGAGGTAGGGGGAATGATAGGGAATGGCGGGGGGGAGAAAGGGGGAGGGAGGAGGAAGGGGAGGGATGGAAGGGAAGGAGCAGGGAAAATTGGGGGGGGGAGGGGGGAGGGAAGAGGAGGGATGGATGGAGGGAGGGGAGGGGAAGGGGGGGAAGGGAAAGGAGGGAGGGAAGGGGGGGGAAAGGGGAGGGGGAGAGACAGGAGGGGTATGTGACAGTGTGAACTAAGGTGAATGGGAGGTACAGGTACCTGGTACTAGTGTAAGCACGGATGAATTCCCAGGGGAGGCATCCTGCCAAGGCAGATGCCATCATAAGGTAAATGGGGGGATAATACGGACTGTAAGCGATGGGTGAACACAAAACAAAGCGTGTTCACCTCAGCCTAGGACAACTGCAGGGAAACAAACCAGTGTGTTAGATAAGACCAATGTTATTGCCCAGGGGTACAGGACTTGAGTGAAACAATAGGTGGGTACTAACCTCAAACTGGCGCTAGGCTGGTAAAGATACAGGGACCTGGGGGTCAAGGACCGACCGTCAGACTAACAGGCATAGCCTGCCATTTGTAGCTCCCGACCCTGCGATGCTACGCTCCAATGGGGCGCCGGCGCAAGACGTCACAGGGTCAGAGGTTCCACAGGGTGCGCGCGCGAGGGGGTCGCGCGCGCACGCATGCGCACCGGCCATCTGGCCATGGGAAAGACGTCCCTGCCAGGACCAGTGCAAGAGGAGGGGGCGGTCCCATATCCGAGACCGATCCCTCCACCAGGGACCTCACCGGGCCGCCGAGGGAAGACACAGGAGGAGGGGCCCGCGCCGGCGCCCTGGCCAGGACCAGGACTGGGAAAGCAGAGTCACAGTACAAAAAATAAATAAAAAACCAACGATTGGGAGGTTAATAAAGCATGAACAAATGGAATAATAATAATAGAAGAAGCTTGGAAAAATTGAATAGGTGAACTAGGGATTGATAAATACCCTAGAAACCGGTGCAGTGGCTCCTCCGAGGCATCAACCCATAGACACCTAATTGCATAGATTGCATATAAGTTAAGGAGGGCCAAGGACAGAACCACATGATTGGGTAAAAGCATGTGGATAAGGGGGCGGGTAGCCAAGGTAAGGTTGTCTAGGCCAACCTAATGGGCATCTGTCTCGGAGGATTGCATCGGGGCTGATAATTAGCCATAGTGGTAATAAAGTAGGATAAAATTACATGTAAAGGGAGGCCTCCCTCAGAGACACAAAGTGTATGTGTCAGTGGGGGTAAATTTAAAAATGAAGAGTGGGATAGCTGGGGTCTGTAGGGTGGAGGGCAAAGGATAATCCATCACTAAAACAGCCCACCCAAGCATCCCACTAGACATAGTGCCGGGTGTGTTATCCACCCAATGTATACGATTAGTTATGTGGCCTCTATGATGAAATATTAAAGTAGCAAATATAAATGTACCATCATCCAGAAATCAATAATCAAAGGGGTTGGAAGCCAGATCCCCAGTCAGGCGACCAAAAACAGGAGCATATTGGACTATTCCGGTACAATAATAGTGGGTAATAATATGAAGCATATAACGATAAAAATAAAAATTATGATAGTTTTTATTGATGCAGAGGACAAAACAAAGGTAGTAAAATAAGACATAATAAAAGTACAGGTATATCACCAGTGGGATCATTGGTATACAGTACAACACAAAATCTCAGATATCATGTTCCTCGACTAGTTTCGCGGACATAAACCGCTTCATCAGGAGGGAATCTAGAGATGATTATATTCTGACTCAACAGTCTGAACCTGACAAATAGAAAATATACAATGGAGTTTACCAAAATACATAGTAATACAATTATATTCCAGCATCAACATTCACAACAGGGTAATACATCCGCGAAACTAGTCGAGGAACATGATATCTGAGATTTTGTGTTGTACTGTATACCAATGATCCCACTGGTGATATACCTGTACTTTTATTATGTCTTATTTTACTACCTTTGTTTTGTCCTCTGCATCAATAAAAACTATCATAATTTTTATTTTTATCGTTATATGCTTCATATTATTACCCACTATTATTGTACCGGAATAGTCCAATATGCTCCTGTTTTGGTCGCCTGACTGGGGATCTGGCTTCCAACCCCTTTGATTATTGATTTCTGGATGATGGTACATTTATATTTGCTACTTTAATATTTCATCATAGAGGCCACTTAACTAATCGTATACATTGGGTGGATAACACACCCGGAACTATGTCGAGTGGGATGCTTGGGTGGGCTGTTTTAGTGATGGATTATCCTTTGCCCTCCACCCTACAGACCCCAGCTATCCCACTCTTCATTTTTAAATTTACCCCCACTGACACATACACTTTGTGTCTCTGAGGGAGGCCTCTCTTTACATGTAATTTTATCCTACTTTATTACCACTATGGCTAATTATCAGCCCCGATGCAATCCTCCGAGACAGATGCCCATTAGGTTGGCCTAGACAACCTTACCTTGGCTACCCGCCCCCTTATCCACATGCTTTTACCCAATCATGTGGTTCTGTCCTTGGCCCTCCTTAACTTATATGCAATCTATGCAATTAGGTGTCTATGGGTTGATGCCTCGGAGGAGCCACTGCACCGGTTTCTAGGGTATTTATCAATCCCTAGTTCACCTATTCAAGTTTTCCAAGCTTCTTCTATTATTATTATTCCATTTGTTCATGCTTTATTAACCTCCCAATCGTTGGTTTTTTATTTATTTTTTGTACTGTGACTCTGCTTTCCCAGTCCTGGTCCTGGCCAGGGCGCCGGCGCGGGCCCCTCCTCCTGTGTCTTCCCTCGGCGGCCCGGTGAGGTCCCTGGTGGAGGGATCGGTCTCGGATACGGGACCGCCCCCTCCTCTTGCACTGGTCCTGGCAGGGACGTCTTTCCCATGGCCAGATGGCCAGTGCGCATGCGTGAGCGCGCGCGCCCTGTGGAACCTCTGACCCTGTAACGTCTTGCGCCGGCGCCCCATTGGAGCGCGGCGCAGCGTCGCAGGGTCGGGAGCTACAAATGGCAGGCTATGCCTGTTAGTCTGACGGTCGGTCCTTGACCCCCAGGTCCCTGTATCTTTACCAGCCTAGCGCCAGTTTGAGGTTAGTACCCACCTATCGTTTCACTCAAGTCCCGTACCCCTGGGCAATAACATTGGTCTTATCTAACACACTGGTTTGTTTCCCTGCAGTTATCCTAGGCTGAGGTGAACACGCTTTGTTTTGTGTTCACCCATCGCTTACAGTCCGTATTATCCCCCCATTTACCTTATGATGGCATCTGCCTTGGCAGGATGCCTCCCCTGGGAATTCATCCGTGCTTACACTAGTACCAGGTACCTGTACCTCCCATTCACCTTAGTTCACACTGTCACATCCCCCTCCTGTCTCTCCCCCTCCCCTCCCCCCCCCCCTTCCCTCCCCCCTTTCCCTCCCCCTTCTCTCCCCCCTTTCCCTCCCCCCCCTTCTCCTCCCCTCCCTCCATCCATCCCTCCTCTTCCCTCCCCCCTTCCCCCCCCCAATTTTCCCTGCTCCTTCCCTTCCATCCCTCCCCTTTCTCCTCCCTCCCCCTTTCTCCCCCCCGCCATTCCCTATCATTCCCCCTACCTCCCTCTTCCCTTCCCCTTTGTCCCCGCCCCATCCTCTTCCCCCCTCCCCCTTCCTCTGTCCCAATCCTTTCACCTTTCATCTCTTCACCTTCACACCACCTAACACTAAATTGCCTTCTGTTGTTCATTACCTTTTTTCACTCCATTGGTCACTATACTCAATCCTTTTCACTCCTTGCACACTGTAGGTTCACTTCATGCCCTCTTTCACATCTTTCACTAGTCACCCACCTTGTCACCTTTAACTTTCCATTATTACCTCCACGTTTTATGCTTCACTTCCTGTGTGTGGTAATCCAGGTTACCTATTACTTTACAATATTCATTTTATGCCAATTACCCCCGTCATCTTGTTAGTTCCCCCAGGTCGCCGTGGGAGATCATCCTCGGGCGGTGGGGCCACGCGCCTGGGGCCTGTTGGGACCTGGGTAAGCAGATTCGCCCCTGTTCCCCCCTCGAATTTGTATTACCCTGTTGTGAATGTTGATGCTGGAATATAATTGTATTACTATGTATTTTGGTAAACTCCATTGTATATTTTCTATTTGTCAGGTTCAGACTGTTGAGTCAGAATATAATCATCTCTAGATTTCCTCCTGATGAAGCGGTTTATGTCCGCGAAACTAGTCGAGGAACATGATATCTGAGATTTTGTGTTGTACTGTATACCAATGATCCCACTGGTGATATACCTGTACTTTTATTATGTCTTATTTTACTACCTTTGTTTTGTCCTCTGCATCAATAAAAACTATCATAATTTTTATTTTTATCGTTATATGCTTCATATTATTACCCACTATTATTGTACCGGAATAGTCCAATATGCTCCTGTTTTTGGTCGCCTGACTGGGGATCTGGCTTCCAACCCCTTTGATTACAAAATTTTGATGACGGCAGAAAAATTGGAGATACCGCCATTCATTAGTAAATGAGAGAGGGAATTGGGCACAAAAAAAGACAATAACACCACTAGAAGAATGTTGAAAATGATAGCCAACTCAGCATTAGACGTTCGAACGGCAGAAATGAACTACAAGTGTATCAGTAGAAGTTATTTAACACCAGAGATAACAAGCAAATTTCAGATGGGGTCGGCATATTGTTGGCGAGGTTGCCAAGAAAAAGGAACAATGGGGCACCTCTGGTGGAGCTGCCCCAAAATAAAAAACTACTGGAGGAAGATACTTGCTCTTATTAAAAAGATTACGGAAATTGAAGTAGTAGAAGATCCCTGGGTGGTCTTGTTTCATGGGGGAGAAGGAGACTTAAACAAATATAAGCAGACATTGGTCCCGCAGCTCTTGAATGCTGCAAAAAGAACGATACCGAAGAGTTGGCAGAGGAGCGAGAGTCCAGAGATTTGGGAGTGGATAGACGCGGTAGAGGAAATATATAACATGGAGAATATGGCGAACAAGGTAGACGAAATTAGTTGTGTCAACGTAGACAAGTGGGAGTGTTGGGAAAAATTCAAAAAAACATGGAGCTATGCAAAGGAACTGAAAGCCTTAGACTAAAGAAAGAGAGTAGAAGAAGAATAGACCTTGGTGAGGAGAGGTTGGGGAGGGCGGGGGGATGGGAGGGAGAGGGAGGGGGGATGGGGTGGGGATTACAGTATAGAATCATATCACATTTGTTTGTAATTACAAATATTAAGTAATCATAATATAAAGGGAGTACAGTGCGCGAAATTAGGCTTGACTACCCCTACACGAGACGTATTATAAAACAGATATGCTACCTTAAGTTTTTACTATTTTTGATATGGCAAAATGCCACAATGATGAGACATCAGAGGGCGATTTAAGAAAAATGAACTGTAAAGTTGATTTAAGCCCCTCGAAAAGGTCGACTGAAGTGGCAAAAAACAAAGAAAGAAAAAAAAAAAATGAGATAATGCCAGAAACGAAAAGTCCCAAAACCAAATTATTGGTAAGTGGTAAAAAACAAAAAACAATGAATGACATAAGATTGTGCAAATGGATCGTGATGATTGAAGAGACAAAGATCCCTGAGGCAAAATCAATGTTCAAACGGTGATTATTCAGACTTGCATCGATATACACCCAGTGAAAAATCCACCACCTGTAGGAATGCACGCTTACCAGAAGCAAGCTATGTATTAGCTTGTACACGGATATCCACTCAATAAGGGACAACACATACGATCTCCTCACAGAGGAAGGACGAACAGGAACCCTCCATCCAGTGAATCCACGTATTCAGCAGAGAGGACCCAGAGGGATAAAAAACGAATTCTCCATAGTGTAAATCAGCGTATACAAATTTATTAAAAAAGGTAATGCACTTACATCAAAAGTACGGATATGAGCATAAACGAAGGTAAAAACAGCCGGCCGGCCTGCATACACCCATTCGGAACAAGATAAAAACGATGACGTCAGCCTTCCGACGTACATTTCGTCCTAATAGACGTCGTCATGGGAACGGGCGACGCACTGACTCATCGCTATTTATAATACAATTACAAAACCAAGCCTCGCTCTGAAGCTCCGGCGGCGCCACCACCACATCCACTTATACAACAGGAAGTGTATAAATGGTGCCGATCAAATCAAGAGTGTGATAACCTTATCCAAAATGATAGATGATAACAGATGGATGGGGACTACATTATATTTAAAGGACATATATAATAATCCAGATCAGAAATTCAATATTATATAAAATGTGTAAAAAAAACCAGAAATATAATTAAATGTTCCGCTATGCCATCTAATGGAAAGATGGAAGAAGACACATATATTGACTATAGGACACCTACAGGGGAATAATTAAGTGGTGTAATGGTCACACTATGGACATATATAATAATATGAATCAAAAATTCAATATTATACGAAATGTGTGAAAAAAAACCAAAAATATAATTAAATGTTCCACTAAGCCATCTAGTGGAAAGATGGGAGAAGACACGTAGGTTGACTATAGGGCACCTATAAGGGAATAATTAAGTGGTGTGATGGTCACAATATGGGTACCAAAGGCACCTCTCATAGGGGACACAAGACCTCTCTCTCAATGGTATTGATAAAGACACGTAACCATGTTATAGTATATAACATCGATTTCGATGTTATATACTATGGAATAATATTCCCTGAATAATGTAAAAAACAAAAAATATTAACAAACATGTTTGGGACAATAATGCTCAATGAATTAAATAAAAAAACCCAAAACCAGTTACCCAATAACCAATCCGGGTGATAATGCAGCAAAGCCACCGAAAATTCAGAGCAAGTTTACAAAAAATTAGAATTACTGTATTTATCGGCGTATAACACGCACCGGCGTATAACACGCACCCCAATTTAGGAGGGAATTTTAAGGAAAAAAAAACTTTTAGGAGGGAAGTTAAAGGAAAAAAAACTTACAATTAAATGCCCATCATTGCAGCCTTCTCAGTGCAGCCTTGCCCCAGTGCAGCCATGTCAGTGCAGCCTTCCCCAGTGCAGCCATGTCAGTGCAGCCATGTCAGTGCAGCCTTGTCAGTGCAGCCTTGTCAGTGCAGCCTTGTCAGTGCAGCCTTGTCAGTGCAGCCTTCCCCAGTGCAGCCTTGTCAGTGCAGCCTTCCCCAGTGCAGCCTTGTCAGTGCAGCCTTCCCCAGTGCAGCCTTGTCAGTGCAGCCTTCCCCAGTGCAGCCTTGCATCCTGTGATCCCTGCCATCCTGTCTTTCAAAATCGCCGACCGCGATTTGAAAATGGCGCCGCTGGCGCCGAAATACACAGAGCCAGTCCTCGGCTCTTCTCAGCGGCTCTCGTTTACTTTCGGCTCCACTCGTAGTCCTGAGCGGAGCTATCCGAACCTAGCCGAGTACACTCGGCTAGGTTCGGGCGGCGCTCGAGTGAAGACGAAAGTGGCCGAGAAGAGCCGAGGACCGGCACTGTGTATTTCGGCGCTGGCGGCGCCATTTTCAAATCGCGGTCGGCGATTTTGAAAATCTGACAGCTCCGGATCGCAGGGGATCGGCGTATAACACGCACCCGCGATTTTCCCCTGACTTTAAGGGGAAAAAAGTGCGTGTTATACGCCGATAAATACGGTAGTTTTAAATTAACTACAGATCCCTAAAGATTCTCCCTCTACAATCCTAATGGTTAGGTAATAATGCAATATACCCAACCAAAGTACAAAGCGAGTATATACAAACCATATAAATGAAAAAATCATGAATTGTCTAAAAAAGCATTGAGATCCACCTCAACGTTGAGCCCAAAAGGGGTATAGCACCTCAGTTTGTATATCCAGGCCATCTGAAGTCTAGATATCCCACGTATCAGGGAACCCGCCCTCCAATGTGGGGTATATCTGTCAATCCCCAGAAAAATGGTCTTACTAGGGTCCCGATTATGAACCTCGAGGTAGTGTCTGGAGACCAGGTGTTTGGGAAAACCTGTTAAGATGTTTGTTATGTGTTCATTAAGCCTTACAGAAAGGGGGCGTTTGGTCCTCCCCACGTATTGTAATCCGCAAGGACATTGGAGGAGATAAACAACACGTTCGGTGGAACACGTGATGAATGATTTGATCTCAAATTCTGGTGGAAATAAACTTGTGTGTTCTTCTGTGTGTGCATCCACTAAGAGAGCACACCCTACACTTCCTACATTGATAGAAGCCAGTCATATATTCAAAGAACCCTTTCTTGGTAGGAGGAGGATCAAGGACATTGGGGGCCACTCTACCCCTAAGGGAGGGAGCACCCTTATATACCACCTGTGGTTTGGCTGGAAGGACGGTACTCAATACATGGTCATTCATGAGAACATGCCAATGTTTTCTGACCAGTCTAGCCACATTTCTATGTTGTAAGGAGTAGGTAGCAATAAAGGGGATCGAAGGTACCCTATCTTGATTAGGTGCTTTGGTTATCAACAAAGTACTCCTATCAATGATTTTAACTTCATCTAGTGTACCCTTAAGGAAGGTCTCAGGGTAACCCTTCTCGAGGAAACGTCCAATCAGGACATCAGCTTGAGCTAAAAGCTCACCCTGATCAGAGCAATTAAGTTTTAGGCGTATAAGCTGGCTTTTTGGCACCGACTTTAACCAGGCCTCATGGTGACAGCTGTCAACAGAAATATACGAATTGCGTTCCGTATTCTTAAAGAAGAGATGTCTAAGATATTGGGTGACCGTGATACTTATACCCCCCTAAGGTCAGATCCCAAGGTCCAATATAAAAAAGAATTGGAGGTATTAGTACAGTATGGATTTGAACAAGGTATTCTAAATAACAAAGAAAAATTACATCTGATACCTAGGGCCCCACGTACCCCGGTTATCTACTACCTACCGAAAATCCACAAGCACCCTACCTGCCCCCCGGGACACCCTATTGTTAGTGGCATTGATTCTCTCTCATCCCGGGTGGGCAGGTACATTGATTTCTTTTTACAGCCATTAGTTACCAAGATGCCGTCACATTTGAAGGACTCCCACCAGATAATCAATTTACTTGCTAATTATACCCCCAATTCAGGGTGTTGGCTAGTGACAGCCGATGTCACTTCATTATACACAATAATTCCGCATAATGTGGGACTATTTGCGGTAGAGTAATATCTCAGGCGTGATTCTGCGTTGTTTGATGAACACATCTGTTTTATCATGCAATTACTCCATCTTGTGGCGACTCGAAATTATTTTTGGTTTGGGGGCCAGTTTTATAGGCAGGATAGAGGGGTCGCCATGGGGGCCAAATATGCCCCCAGCCTGGCGAACCTCTTCATGGCCCTATGGGAGGAGGATGTCATCTATGCCCACCAGAGACCTCAGGTGGTATTGTGGGCTAGATATATAGATGACATCCTCCTCCTGTGGAATGGGGACCGGGAGGATTTAGACTCTTTTATGAGGGAGCTAAACGACAATGATCGTGGCATCCGACTCTCTTATGAAGCTAGCCAAATTGAGATCAACTTTTTGGATCTCAGGATTGGGGTCAAAGATGGATAGTTTACTACGGCCACTTTCTTTAAGAATACGGACCGCAATTTGTATATTTCTGTTGACAGCTGTCACCATGAGGCCTGGTTAAAGTCGGTGCCAAAAAGCCAGCTTATACGCCTGAAACGTAATTGCTCTGATCAGGGTGAGTTTTTAGCTCAGGCTGATGTCCTGATTGGACGTTTCCTCGAGAAGGGTTACCCTGAGGCCTTCCTTAAGGGTACACTAGATGAAGTTAAAACCATTGATAGGAGTACTTTGTTGATAACCAAAGCACCTAATCAAGATAGGGTACCTTCGATCCCCTTTATTGCTACCTACTCCTTACAACATAGAAATGTGGCTAGACTGGTGAGAAAACATTGGCATGTTCTCATGAATGACCATGTATTGAGTATCGTCCTTCCAGCCAAACCACAGGTGGTATATAAGGGTGCTCCCTCCCTTAGGGGTAGAGTGGCCCCCAATGTCCTTGATCCTCCTCCTACTAAGAAAGGGTTCTTTGAATATATGACTGGCTTCTATCAATGTAGGAAATGTAGGGTGTGCTCTCTTAGTGGATGCACACACAGAAGAACACACAAGTTTATTTCCACCAGTTCCCTGACAGAATTTGAGATCAAATCATTCATCACGTGTTCCACCGAACGTGTTGTTTATCTCCTCCAATGTCCTTGTGGATTACAATACGTGGGGAGGACCAAACGCCCCCTTTCTGTAAGGCTTAACGAACACATAACAAACATCTTAACAGGTTTTCCCAAACACCTGGTCTCCAGACACTACCTCGAGGTTCATAATCGGGACCCTAGTAAGACCATTTTTCTGGGGATTGACAGATATACCCCACATTGGAGGGGGGGTTCCCTGATACGTGGGATATCTAGACTTGAGATGGCCTGGATATACAGACTGAGGTGCTATACCCCTTTTGGGCTCAACGTTGAGGTGGATCTCAATGCTTTTTTAGACAATTCATGATTTTTTTTATTTATATGGTTTGTATATACTCGCTTTGTACTTTGGTTGGGTATATTGCATTATTACCTAACCATTAGGATTGTAGAGGGAGAATCTTTAGGGATCTGTAGTTAATTTAAAACTAATTCTAATTTTTTGTAAACTTGCTCTGAATTTCCGGTGGCTTTGCTGCATTATCTCCCGGATTGGTTATCGGGTAACTGGTTTTGGTTTTTTTTATTTAATTCATTGAGCATTATTGTCCCAAACATGTTTGTTAATATTTTTTGTTTTTTACATTATTCAGGGAATATTATTCCATAGTATATAACATCAAAATTGAGGGTTATGTATGGTTACGTGTCTTTATCAATACCATCGAGTGACCATATTGTGACCATTACACCACTTAATTATTCCCTTATAGGTGCCCTATAGTCAACCTACGTGTCTTCTCCCATCTTTCCACTAGATGGCTTAGTGGAACATATATTTATATTTTTGTTTTTTTTTCACACATTTTGTATAATATTAAATTTTTGATTTATATTACTATATATGTCCATACTGTGACCATTACACCACTTAATTATTCCCCTGTAGGTGTCCTATAGTCAATATATGTGTCTTCTTCCATCTTTCCATTAGATGGCATAGCGGAACATTTAATTATATTTCTGTTTTTTTTTACACATTTTATATAATATTGAATTTCTGATCTGGATTATTATATATGTCCTTTAAATATAATGTAGTCCCCATCCATCTGTTATCATCTATCATTTTAGATAAGGTTATCACACTCTTGATTTGATCTGCACCATTTATACACTTCCTGTTGTATAAGTGGATGTGGTGGTGGCGCCGCCGGAGCTTCAGAGCGAGGCTTGGTTTTGTAATTGTATTATAAAATGCGATGTGTCATTGCGTCGCCCGTTCCCATGACGACGTCTATTAGGACGAAACGTACGTCGGAAGGCTGACGTCATCGTTTTTATCTTGTTCCGAACGGGTGTATGCAGGCCGGCCGGCTGTTTTTACCTTCGTTTATGCTCATATCCGTACTTTTGATGTAAGTGCATTACCTTTTTTAATAAGTTTGTATACGCTGATTTACACTATGGAGAATTCATTTTTTATCCCTCTGGGTCCTCTCTGCTGAACACGTGGATTCACTGGATGGAGGGTTCCTGTTCGTCCTTCCTCTGTGAGGAGATCGTATGTGTTGTCCCTTATTGAGTGGATATCTGTGTACAAGCTAACACATAGCTTGCCTCTGGTAAGCGTGCATTCCTACAGGTGGTGGATTTTTCACTGGGTGTATATCGATGCAAGTCTGAATAATCACCGTTTGAACATTGATTTTGCCTCAGGGATCTTTGTCTCTTCAATCATCACCATCCATTTGCACAATCTTATGTCATTCATTGTTTTTTACCACTTACCAATAATTTGGTTTTGGGACTTTTCGTTTCTGGCATTATCACATTTTTTAAGGTTATTTTTTTGTCACTTTAAATGATTGATTTGTAGTAGATTGGTTTTCAATACTTCTATTTACTTTGTATTTTTTTGGTTTCACTTTTAGTAGTTTAACCACTCAATCTTGTAGCGCGGTTCTTGGAATTATTTCTGTTCTTTTATATTTGTGTATGCCTCACAATTGGAACTGCTGCTTATTTTATTTTTTCATATCTGTGAAAGCGCGGTAATTTTGTATATTTTTGGAATGGCCAAGAAAGGTTGTTCTCTTCATTGATCTCTTTGGGTCTCTCCACCAGAAGCTGATCTCCGCTCAGGTCTAGAACCTCCTAAAACCTCTGGTCAAGAACCTCAGCTGGGTACCCTTTCTCAATAAACCTATTGGTTAGGATTTTAGCCTGTGTGTTGAAATCATTTAATCTAGTACAATTGCGCCTTAATCTCATATACTGACTTTTAGGAACCAAATCCAACCATGAATGATGGTGGCAGCTATCACGAGGATTGAAAGAGTTCCTATCTGTAGGCTTGAAATAGGTTGAGGCAAAGAGCTGATCGCCCTCTGCTCAAATTTTCAGATCTAGAAAGTTGATTGGATGTAGATCAGCTTCATAGTTCAATTTGATTTGTCTATCATTGTTGTTGAGACCCTCTATGAAAGTATGTAAAGATTCTTGAGTGCCATTCCAGAGGATGTCCTAGCCTACAAGACCAATGCAGGTCTGTGGTGGGCATAGATGATGTCCTCCTCCAATTCACCCATAAAGAGGTTGGCTAAGCTGGAGGCAAACTTACCCCCCATAGCCACACCTCTATTTTGAAGGTAATATTTGTTATAAAACCAGAAAAATTATGCATAGTAGTGTATTGTAAAAGTTCCATGATGAACGTTTTCTGCTTAGTAGGCAGGAAGAATCCCTGTTGAGGAAATGTTCAACTGATGAAATCCCCCATTGATGAGGGATTATAGTATACAGTGATGTAACATCTGCAGTAACAAGCCAGTAGTCTTCTCTGTATTTGCAATTTTTCAATAAATTGATGGTGTGTCTTTAATATAAGCTGGCAGCGCTTTAACAAGCAAATGGAGAAAACCATCAATGTATTTCCTTGCACGGGAAGTGATGGAATCTATCCCGCTAAAGATGGGATGACCAGGTGGATGGACAGGGTCTTTGTGAATTTTTGGCAAGTAGTATATGATTGGGATACGTGAGGATGCAGCTATTAAAAAGGTTTATTCTTTTTTGTTAGGTATGCCTGAATTATAACTGCGATTCACAATTTTTTCCAATTCTTTTTTCGTGTGGAAATCGTGGATCAGAACGAAAGTCTAAAATGACTATCCCCCCATCCTTGCCCCCCGGTTGAATAATGAGATCTTTACGCTGACATAACTGATCCAATCCCAGCTATAGGTCTTTAGACATTTTACCTTTCTGATGCATAATGTTCTCAAGATCTCTCAAGAGAACATTTTTAAACAGTCTAATTGAAGAAGCCAAACCTCCAGGGGGGTTGAACAGAGAAGCGTTAGCTAGATTAGAATGTTGAACATCTGTGGAACTAATTCTGTTATTCTTTATAGGATTTGACATAATGTATCTTTTAACGTTAAAGCGGTTGTATACCCATATTTGTAACTTTTACCTACAGGTAAGCCTATAATAAGGCTTACCTGTAGGTAAAAAAAATATCTCCTAAACCTGTAAGGTTTAGGAGATATTCCCCTCGCAATGAGCCGCTAACTGCAGCGGCGCATGCGCACAGGGGACTCTCGGCTGACAGCCCGGCAAACTCCGGAGCTTGCCGGGCAGAAGTCTCCCGCGCGCATGCGCGGGAGTGACGACATCGCGGCTCCGGCCACTCACAGCGCCGGAGCCGCGATACCCGGAAGACACGCCGAGGGGAGATGTCGGCTCCCTCGGCGTGGACCAGGTGAGATGCCGGCGCCTCGTTCTAAGGTAAGTATCTCATAATGAGCTAGTATGCGGTGCATACTAGCTCATTATGCCTTTTCCCTTGCAGGTGTAAAAAAAAAAAAAAAATGACAGCGGGTATACAACCGCTTTAAGCTTTTGTGTGTACTTCCGTATGTCCATAGAAGTCTGAAACTCTACGCATCGAGGCTGTGAAAAAGTCTCACACATGTGGTATCCCCATACTCAGGAGGTACAACAGAATGTTTTGGGGTGTAATTCTAGCACTGCATACTAGCACATTATGACAGCCTTACCTGAAAACGAAGCCCTCCAGTGGCGCGCTGTCACCGATGTAGGCGTTTCCATTTTCACCGGTCTTCTTTCCGGGTTCGCAGGCCTCAGCGGTATGAATGGCTGAGTCACAATGACGTCACTCCCATGCATGCTCGCAGGAGTCACGGTTTGCAAAACAGGGCTCTGAAGGAACAGCATGGGTATGCTGTTCCTTCAGAACGCATGTGTCGATGATGTCACAGATATTACAAAATATGCCTACAATGTACACATGCTCAACCTATCTATTCTTCCCAGTGAATAGGCAATGTACAATGTATGTGATAAGCATACATTAATCAGTTACTTAACTTGGTCCTTCCTGGTGATGGAGTCTACTTCCAGGAACTGTTATTGCACCAACAACAACCAGTACTGCTCCTTTGTTTCGAGTACATGGTTGTTCAAATGCGCTTTGCTTTTTCCCTACTTCCTGTAGCATAATTTCCTGTCCTGAGCTCATGAAGTAGTTCAATAGATTTGTTAGCATATGAATAGGGGGAGCATTAGCTTCTAAACAATACATGGTCTTCAACATGTTACTCCAAATTAATGTTATAAAAATCCTCAAAATAGCCATAGCAACGCAAGGGCAAAGCTGCTGCCAATCTTAATAAGAAGAGCTCTGACCAGGTGGACAGAACCATTAAATCTCTTGTAGACCACTGGGGCAGACATCAAAGATAAGCTGACCATGGATGCCAGTCAGAGGCTGGGGACACATTGCTTGGGTCAACAGAGGGGCGCTGGAATCAAATGTGGTCACAATCTTCTAAACACCTGGAACTAGGGACAACGAGGAGGATCTACTAAAGGCAAATAAACTGCACTTTGGAAGTACAGTTGCACTCATTTTCCCCAGAGCTTAAGTAATGTGGTAAAGCTCTGCTCATTTCCATCATCCAATCATGTGCAAGCAAAAGCGCTGTTTTTTTTTGTACCCGATTAGGTACTCTTTACAACGTGAAGCTTAACCACATTCACTAAGCTCTGGGGGAAATTAGTACAACTGCACTCCAAAAATGCAGTCTATTTGCCTTTAATATTCCACCCCAATGTTTCAGACAACAAAATGGCAGTGGGCTATGTAGTAAGACAAGGACAAAAGTGGGTGTGACAGCATCTCTAGTCTCTTACAGTCTTAATATCTTGCAGGAGATCAGAATGTGATGCAGACAGGCTCAGCGGGCAATTCATAAGTTAAGAATGGTCCCTGAATGCATGTCACCTACAGAGGGTTTTTGACCACTGGGGTACTTCGGAAGTAAAATTTGATGGCATTGGCCTGCAACGCCCACCTACCCTGCTACTTCTCAAGTTTCAAGATCCACAAACACTAACTAGGGATGAGCCGAACACCCCCCTGTTCGGTTCGGACCAGAACATGCGAACAGGAAAAAAGTTTGTTCGAACACGCGAACACCGTTAAAGTCTATGGGACACGAACATGAATAATCAAAAGTGCTAATTTTAAAGGCTTATATGCAAGTTATTGTCGTAAAAAGTGTTTGGGGACCTGGGTCCTGCCCGTTTTTGCAGGAGCAGTGATTTTAATAATGCTTAAAGTCAAACAATAAAAGAAGAAAATGAAGAAGAAGAGAAGAAGATGAAGAGATGAGCGGGAGCCTCCCCCCATGCCATGGGTGCGGAGCAGCCCGAGGAGAAGAAGATAGAAGACGCCGCGGAGGAGATGCTGGACGAGAACGCCGGAGGAAGAACCAGAAGAAGAAGATGAAGGAAGATAGAAGAAGCATTTAAATAAAGGAATTGTCAAAAACTGTCTCTTGTCATTTTTAACATTTTTGACAGTTTTTTAGTGAAATGGTAGGGGTAAGTACCCCCTTACCATTTCACACAGGGGGGGGGGCGGGATCTGGAGGTCCCCTTGTTAAAGGGGGCTTCCAGATTCCGATAAGCCCCCCGCCCGCAGACCCCCACAACCACCGGCCAGGGTTGTGGGGATGAGGACCTTGTCCTCATCAACATGGGGACAAGGTGTTTTGGGGGGCTACCCCAAAGCACCCTCCCAATGTTGAGGGCATGTGGCCTGATACGGTTCAGGAGGGGGGGGCGCTCTCTCGTCCCCCCTCTTTTCCTGCGGCCTGCCAGGTTGCGTGCTCGGATAAGGGTCTGGTATGGATTTTTGGGGGGAGCCCACGCTGGGTTTTTTTTTGGCGCGGGGTTCCCCTTAAAATCTATACCAGACCTGAAGGGTCAGGTATGGAATTTAGGGGGACCCCCACGTCATTTTTTTTTTAAATTTTGGTTTAGGGTTCCCCTGTGGGGAATTCCCATGCCGTTTTTATCAATGAACTTCTATGTGTATTGTCGGGCCGGCAATGCAATAGCCGCGAGTAGTTTTAAGTTTTTTCCTTCGAAATGTCATTTTGCTGTCAGACTGTTCTAAACACAGGAAACATGCGCCCCTTTACAGGCATACTATAGACACCCCCAGCTACGAAATTTAAAGGGATATTACACTTTTATTGTTTGACTTTAAGCATTATTAAAATCACTGCTCCTGCAAAAACGGCCGTTTTTAAAACTTTTTTTTTGCATTGATCCATGTCCCCTGGGGCAGGACCCAGGTCCCCAAACACTTTTTATGACAATACCTTGCATATAAGCCTTTAAAATTAGCACTTTTGATTTCTCCCATAGACTTTTAAAGGGTGTTCCGCGGCATTCGAATTTGCCGCGAACACCCCAAATCGTTCGCTGTTCGGCGAACTTGCAAACAGCCAATGTTCGAGTCGAACATGAGTTCGACTCGAACTCGAAGCTCATCCCTAGCACTAACTAAAGATGCTCTGGCAGTAGTCTGGAAGCATGTCGCCTATCCGTTTTTTGACCCAAAAGGCTATCATTTGTGTTGCTGTGGAAGATGAAGGTCCAACCACCAATACTGCTACTGACAGCGCTGGACCTACTACTGCCGGGCAAACCTTAGCACCCAAAGCTGGCATGGAAATTGAAGGAGCAGGCTTAAATGCTTAGCTATATCAGATTCTGTCACGGACACACTGAGAAAGTCAGAAAATTATCTACAAACTTAATCTATTCCAGAATTTTGCATGAGGTTTGCTGTGCCAAGACACTCTGACCTTTTGGAGCCTTTGGTATCTAACATCCTAGACTTTCCATAATTAGTGTTACAGAATGACTAGACAGTAGACTAGAAGTACTAGTAGTTGCATATCCAAATTTCTGCATTAACAGACAGAAAATGAGCCGCAGTCTTTTCAGTGTCACAATTTATGACAACTCCACTTACAGCCTTGTTTCACAAATGGGATCGGCTGTTGGGTCTTCAGGTGCTCCTGCCAGAAGAGCTTCAGAACTTTGTGCTTTTTCCTCTGAAGAGCTATAGTGCATGTTTTCTCAGACAGGGTAATTATGAAACATGTGCCCTTCTTTTTACAAAAATTGATTTCTTCCTTCCACATAAACTGGGAGGTGGTCCTCTTGGTATTCTCTCTAGACATTGCTCGAACAGAAGATGACAACGTTCCCAAACTGGACCTCAGAAGTATTATAGTGATCTATAATTGGACAACAGCCTTTAGGAAACCAACAATCTTTGTCTACATAAAGGGCTCCAAAAAAAATTGCTGGTTTCTCTGAAAGCTGTCTCAACTTGGATTGCTAAAACTACTCAGCTAGCATTCTTGTCTGTGGGTCTTCCTCCTTCGGTTAAACTTTGTGTCTATTTTACCAGAGGGATGTTAAAGTCGTGGGATTGCTAAAGTTTAAAAAAAAAAAAAGTCTGCAGAACATCCAGCTGGTCTACACCAAATACATCCAGCCACCATTACGGGATGGATATAGAACGGGTATTTGTTTTGTTTTTTGGGGTCAACCCTAATTTTGTCCTATAGTAGGCTGACATTATGTCCTCCAGGAAAATGAAAGACTGTTGTATACTTAATTTTTCTTTTCTGGTGCATCCTCATGACAGCCTAGATTTCCCACCCTTGGTTGTCGTCAGTCTACCTATAGAATATATGGATACTGTCAGTCTAGTTTTTAAAGGGCAAGTTAAGGATTGTCCTGGGAGTGTCAGAGGGTGACGCTGACTTACAGCAGGTTGACAAAGATGCACCAGTAATAAAAAATTACAGCAAGTGTGGGTCAACAATTTTCTGTTTTTTTGCAGGTCCTGCATTGTACATGAGGTTGCCAGCATGTGACCGATGGTCATAGTGCCAAAGAGAAGTGGTTGCAGGGGTCTAGTCACAATGGAGAGGTTGAACCTGTGGGAGTGAGACAAAATTAGTACACCCCTACATTTACATCCACTCTAACTCAGTGTTTCTCAACTCCAGGTCCTCAAGGCACATCAACAGGTCATGTTTTCAGGCTTTCATTAGTTTGCACAGGTAATTTGATCAGTTTCACTGCCTTAGTAAATTACCACAGCTGTTTCATCTAAGGGAAATCCTGAAAACATGACCTGTTGGGGCGCCTTGAGGGCTTAAGTTGAGAAACACGGTTCTAACTACCTGCTGCTCGGTTACAGTAGATTTACTGTGACCAAGCTGCAGGCTCATCAATGTAAATAAACATTGCAAGCTTGCCTCTGGGTTCCTGCTGACCCATGCTGTGGTTGGATGATTTTGTCAACAGGTCCCAGGCAATGATTTATGGCTGAGACCTGGTGAGTCCAATCACAGCACAGAGTCCTGTGTGTACACAGAGAATCGATCTGGCTTTTTCTTCTTTGTGCAAAGCAGGGAGGAAAGCAAAAACCAGGCAGATCTCTCTAACTTGTTAGGCACACAGGTAACCCCTTGATTCTCCCTAGATGTAAACCCCTTTACAGCCAGTGTCATTAGTACAGTGACAGTATTATTACTGTATTAGGGTCACTATTGATGTCAGTTAGTGTACCTCCCAGCAAGGGTCTGTTAGCACCAGATTGCCTGCCTTACTAGCACAGCCACCATTACCATTACTAGTATTGCATCATAGCTGCATAAATTCCAATATGTATCGTATAGTTTGTAGATGCAATAACTTTCACACAAATCAATGAACATACACACTGGGATTTTCCTTTTTTTTACCAGACGTGTAGCAAATAAATTTTGGCCTAAATTAAGAAATTAGATTTTTTTTTATTGGATATGTTTTATAACAGAAAGTAGAAAATATATACATTTTTTTCTTTTTTTAGTTTATAGAATAAAAAACCCAGTGGTGATCAAATACCAACAAATGAAAGTTCTATTAGTATGAAAAAAAAAAAAGTTATTGGCTAGTGTTGCATGACCAAGCAATTACCAGTTAAAGTAGCGCAGTGCTGAATAGCAAAAAATGCCTTGGTCATGAAGGAGGTAAAACCTTCCAGAGGCCAAGTGGTTAAATCAATAAAAATTAGAAATATGTGTTCCAGATTAGGTGACAATGATTAGAACCTCCTAAAGAATTATACAGTTGCAATTTGTCGTATTTCTTTGAACCTTAGATATATAGGGTCTGGTATTCTCTTTACTAATGACTTTATGCCAAGGTCAAAAAAACGATCTGTGCCTTGGTAGGGGATTCAAAAAGATTCTTCTTATTATTTGAAATAAATCATTCCACTGGAAAGAAAAAATAAACTACAAGGGGTGTAGATTTCAAGCAACTGATAATTTGTCCAGGACTAGCTGACCTAGCAAATTCAACCCAAGAACTGACCATTTGATACCAAAAGAAGTCTCCAAGAACCACAAAATTTAATTGAAGAATTTGCTGGTAACTTAAAAAAGAATTGGTGTCAAAGTGTATGCACCTACAATCCGAAAGAGCTAGCCCTAGTTTACCCTGCATGGGAAAAGGCCTTTCCTAACAAAAAAAGAACATTACAGCAAGACTACAGTTTGCCATTGAACATATAGGAAAGTCCATGTTTTCTGGAACACTGTGCTGTTGACTGATGAATCAAAGCTAGAGTCGTTTGGTCATAGTTACGGTATACATATTTAGGGCAAACCAAATACAGCATTTCAGGAGAACAGCCTCATAACTTAGAAGCATGGTGGTGAAAATATTTGCATTTTTAATCATTTAACAAAATATTAAGCAAGAATGGTAAAGAAAGTAAACCCTAGGCCTCAGGATATGGTGTTGCTCCCTTTAGCAGAAATTACTTTTTGTAATCGTTTTGCACACTAGTTTAAATTTTTTTTTTTTAAGTCAAAATTTCAACCATGTCTCAATGCAAAATTCCTTCAGTTGCACAATGTTTGTGCGTTTCCTTACATGAACTGTCACTTTCAAATACTCCTACAAATCAGGGCTTTGACTCTTCTTTTTAAAATGTTTTCTTTTGTGTATTGTCTATCATGCTTCAGATCGCTGTGTTAAAAGATCTATTTCTAGTTTATCTTCAACTTTTGGACAGTTGGTCTTATATCATCATTAAGCACACTTTGGTGATGCAGAAGTCATAATGAATTTGATTACTGCAAGCTGCCCAGGCGCTGAAACAGCAAAGCAACCCCAAACCATAATTTTTCTTATGTATTTATTCAAGTTTATCACCCTTTTCTGTGCGTGTGATTTGAATAAAGGTAATCTTTGCCTGTTCAAATAAGTTTAAAAAGTCAACAATTTTCATGGAGCAACTTTATTTTCCACATAAATGTATAGGTCATTGCTAAAATGTTTAATACTATTTTTTCACTGGAGAATTTTTGCATACTTTACATGCAGCATTTGTTATATTTGCATGTGACCTGTGATCTATAACTGGTTTGACACCTATATTATTACAAATTTCTTTTCCCAAAATGAGAGACTAGCCATTTCTAAGCTTTCAGATCAGGGATGAATAAATTTCAGTTGCCAAGGCAGCTAAAAAAAAAAAAAAAAGTAACCAAGTCGTCAAACAGTGATTTTCTTTCTTAAGTCTATCATTGACTGCCATTTCAAGAAAAAAATGGACAAGTCTCTGTGTGCAGTGTTCTTCCCTATAATATATTAGCTAGGCGCTCCACACAGGAGAAAGAGAATTCCAGCCTCACAACCGGTAGCAAGGTCCAAGGCAAAGCTGAACTCTCTCAGTGCGACTTGAAGGAGTCCGTGCTCTACTGCATGAAAGATGCAGGCATTACAAGCCTCAATCTCACAGACCTCCTAGCTCCTTACATGGCTCACTTATCTCCACAGCAATGCAGCCACAAATCTGTGGTGTGTACGTTTTTTATTTTTTTCATGAGTAGGGGGGAGAAATGGCTGCATCCCCCACAGAACATTATATACAGTATATGTGTCACACACTGCACTAGGAGCTAAGCTGTTACCCCTAACCCTGTTCCACCTATGTGTTTGTGGCCTACACATCGCTAGGAACATTATAAAAAGGGCCCCTCATAAATATTCTGCCAGACCTGGATACATTTTTAGTCACTAAATATCTAATATCAATCACTTTATCCGCGCACTTACTGCTTACTGTTAGCTATATGTGTGTAGATAGATAGATATATATATATATATATAGCCTAGTCATACCCAGCTCGTACATCATTTTAGCAATTTCCAGCAAATGTGCTCTTGATCTGGACTCTTAGGCTCTCTTTCTGGCAGTCCCTTATGCCCTCTCTGACCCTTTCTGGTGATCTCTTGCTCTCTGATGGTCTCCTGTTTGCTCTGGCTCTTTTTCTGGAGGTTTCTAACAAAATCTGGTTCTCTTTCTAAAAGTCATTCATGCTCTCTATTGGTCTGGCAGTCTCTCACTCTTGACTCTATAGCAGTCTTGCTATCCAACTTTCATGTTTTATGTATGACTACTAATCATCCCCTCAGTGTGCCAAGGTACACAGATAGCAGGTAGTATTAAGCCTGCCCTATACAAAGGATGGGCTCCAATATATGTATTAAAAAAAGAGAGATAACTAAATACAATACACCTGCAGTAAAATTATTCTTGTATTTAAAAAAAGTATTTTTGCCCACCCGACCATTACAAATTTCTGGGAAGATTGTGTGTATGTGTCAGTAGGCTAGGGTCTTGTGTGTGAATATGGGTGTATATCTGTGCCACTAAAAAGTGTGTGTATGGGTTATTGTCCGAACACAAGGCGTTTGTTACTGGGATTTCTCTGGCCCTGTTTTACTGAAACTTTTACACATACACGTTACTGTGGGTCAAAATTGGGCTGGGTAATACTGGCCACTAAGGCAACCGACTGTCTTTTGCTGGCTCTTGACTTTTTAAGCTGGTTCCTGGTGAAATTTGTCGAGGACTGAATTAAGTTCATTTGGAAAAATTAAGCTCCTACAGAAATGCACTGTTGGTTTTAAAGGCTTAAAAAAAAAAAAAAAAAAAAAAAAAAAAGCATCCGCTGCACAAGATATAACTTTAGACCAAACCTTGTGTAAGTCCACTTACATTTCTGATTCAGCATACATTCCATTTATTAAATAATCTACTTGAGTATAGTCCTTCTTCTTGTAGCTTTCATATGCCTGTACTATAAGTAGTACTATAACAGCTAGAAAGAACAGAGATCCAAGCATAAGCACTGCTAGCAAAATGCTGGTATTCTGGATTTGCTTTGCAACCCCTTCTGCAACAATAAACACATCATCCACATTGTCTGTTTGGTCTGCTACCTGAACAGATTTTGTAAATACAACTGAAGTAGGCTCCGAAGAGACTGGTCTAATGCTGGTGGATGATACAGCACCTGAAATACTTGCAGATGTGGTTTTAGAAGTGTCTTGCATATTTGGCACCTCTGACGTTCTCGGTGTGGCTAATGTGGTAGGGCTTGTCAAAGTTGGAGAAACAGCATGTGTAAGGTATAGAGTTATTGTGGCGGACGAATCAAAAACTGGTGTTGTCGATGGCAAGGAGGTTGTTGAAATCGTACTGGGAACTACAGTACTAGTTTTATTTGTTGGTGAAATGGCTGTGGGGACCACTTTGGTTAGCAATGTCTGTGCAGAAGTTGTAAGCACAGTTGTCTCGGTGACGGTTGATGTTGGGTCTCTTTGCTTGGTCGTCTCTGGCCTAATGGTTTTTGCTGATGTGTTTGTCATTGGTGTTGTAGTTGTGCTTGGGGACTCTGCATTGGTGGATGGAAATGGAGTGACATTTTTTTCAACATGAGAATCTGGTGGAGTGTTAGAAGCATTATTTCTTCTTGTTGTGGTTACAAGTTTGTTATTGGGTTGAATTGTTGCACTGTAGGGTGTGGTCGAAGGGGTTGTTATATTAGGAGGCACTGGATTTGCTTTGGTTGTTGTCAGAGCTGCAGATGTTGTATAGACTATAGCTACTGCCTCTGTACTGGTTTTAGTTGAACGAATACTTTCTGTTGTCAACGGGGTGCTGGTATTAGTTGCTGCTGCTGTGGTGGTCGTTTCACGGACTGTTTTAATTGGTTCATTTGTTGGCTCCAGCATGGATTTTGTAGTACTCCCATTGTTTGTAATTGCTGTAGTTGTTGTTATAGCTGTTATAGCTTCAGTCTTTCCCCTTTTTCTCCTGACCCTTCCAGATTCAGAAGTATTCCTTTTTCTCCTCTTCTTAATATGATTTGCATCTAAAAATCAATGAACAGGAATTATTCTAGAGTACAGCAATATCAGAATTGGTAACAGGTTTAAAAAAGGGGTTGTAAACCCTCAGGGTTTTTCACCTTAATGCATTCTATGCATTAAAGTGAAAAACCTTTTGTGCTGCTGCAGCCCCCCTTTTGCGTACCTGAACCCGTTCGTTCCAGGCGACAGGGACGAGCACAGCACCTCCAGCTGTTGTCGCGGGTCCTCATTGGATAGATTGATAGAGGCAGGAGCCATTGGCTCCTGCTGCTGTCAATCAAATCCAGTGATGCGGGGCCGAGTCCTGCTGTCTGTGTCAATGGACGCAGCAGCAGGACTCAGGAGCGCTACTACATGTGTGCCCCTTTGGAAAGCAGACACTCTAAGAGGAGGCGCAAGGAGCACCGTGGGGTTACCCCAGAAAAGGAGACTCAGGGCCACTCTGTGCAAAACTCTTGCACAGAGCAGGTAAGCATAACAGGTTTATTACTTTAAACAAAGCGTTACAATCCCTTAACCACTTCCCATCCTACGTATAGTAATATGACGGCCGCAAGGTGGCTCTCTCATCTTGGGTGGCCGTCATATGATGTCCTCGGCTTCCCAGCCGTCTAGGGGGCGTGCGCGCCTGCCGCGTCACTCGGGAGCTGATGCGCGTGCCCAGCAGTTGCGATGTCCGCTGAGCACCCGCGATTGCTTGTCACAGAGCAGGGACGTGGATCTGTGTGTGTAAACACACAGATCCACTTCCTGTCAGGGGAGAGGAGACAGATTGTGTGTTCCTTGTATATAGGAACACTTGTATCGGTCACCTCCCCCAGTCAGTCCCCTACCCCCCCAGTTAGAATCACTCCCTAGGCAACACACTTAACCCCTTGATCGACCCCTAGTGTTAACCCCTTCCCTGCCAGTGACATTTATACAGTAATCAGTGCATATAAATAGCACCGATCGCCGTACAATTGCCAATGGTCCCAAAAATAGTGTCAAAAGTGTTCAATTTGTCCGCCACAATATCACAGTCCTGACAAATATCGCAGATCGCCGGCATTATTAGTAAAAAAAAAAAAAAAAAGAAAAAAAATGCCATAAATCTATCCCCTATTTTGTAGGCGCTATAACTTTTGCGCAAGCCAACCAATACACACTTATTGCGATTTTTTTTAACCAAAAATATGTAGAAGAATACATATCAGCCTAAACAGAGGAGGAAATTTGTTTTGGGATATTTATTATAGCAAAAAGTAAAAATATTGGGGGTTATTTACGAAAGGCAAATCCACTTTGCACTGCAAGTGCACTTGAAAGTGCAGTCGCTATAAATCTGAGGGGTAGATCTGAAATGAGGGGAAACTCTGCTGATTTTATCATCCAATCATGTGCAAGCTAAAAATGCTGTTTTTTATCTTCCTTGCATGTCCCCCTCAGATTTACAGCGACTGCACTTCCAAGTGCACTTGTAGTGCAAAGTGGATTTGCCTTTAGTAAATAGACCCCTTTGTTTTTTTTCAAAATTGGCACTTTTTTTTTGTTTATAGCGCAAAAAAAATAAGACCGCAGAGGTGATCAAATACCACCAAAAGAAAGCTCTATTTGTGGGGAAAAAATTATCAAAATTTCAGAAGGGTACAGTGTTGCATGACCGCGCAATTGTCATTCAAAATGTTACAGTCCTGAAAATTGGTCTGGGCAGGAAGGGGGTGAAAATGCCCTGTATTAAAGTGGTTAAGTAAGACACCCACAGCCACTTCAGAGGCTATACAAAGATGGCTAAGCATAGATTTCTAAGGAAAAGCCTAGCTGTTAAAAAATAAATAAAGTAATACAAAGGAAACCCAGGAGGTAAGAGGTATCACACTCCTTGCCGTAAAAATGTTCAAGTACTCAGGATTATCCCCACACTTTATTGCACAAGTTGACTAAATTCAAGTGTTTCACTCAGACTAAGCATATACATTCAGCAAAAGTTGTGCCAAATTTGTCAGAAAGTAATATTGTGGATATTGAGAATGCCTTTTGTGATTGGGTGGACTGTGGCTAGGAGGGAAGTTTGGTACAAAAGGGTACCTCGGTAAGCAGTTGCTGGGCAGACTACAGAACTCTAACAATAAAAATGTAGGCACACTAGGGTATAAGGCTCCTTTAGAACTGAATTGTAAAGTCCTCTAAAATTACAAAGTCTGTATCATCAGGGCAGGCTTACCATGAGTAGAAGCAAACTCTGTACAAAAAGACAAAAAAAGGAAAGGAAAGAGTTTTGAAGAAGTGTAGTATGGACTAATTTTATTGAAAAGCAACTTTTTAAGTTGCCTAATATGGTGCTTTTATTAAAATTCATCCATACTACACTTAGAAGTGCTTTCATTTCCCTTTTAGGCGACAGAGCTGTGCATACACAAGGGCCAACCCTGCACATGCATTTTCCACCGAATTCCAGTCTGTCACAAGATGGCAGATAGGCCCAGTTCTGCATGTACAAACATCTATAACACACACACTCGTGCGTACGGGGTGTGCCTGAGCACGCCCTAATCACCCCATGCACCAAGGCTGCTGATAAGGCAGTACAACCGACCATCCTGTACCAGCCCGGCACCTGCCAAGCAGGAGAACCAGCTGTACTGCCTTATTGCAGACACAGATTCTCTTGTTCCTCCCCCTTCAGAGCTGCCAGCTTCTCCTCTCCTCGTTCCCTCTGGTTGCACTGCAGGGCAATCAGCTCTAGTATCTGCGCTCCCCCTTTCCCCTGCAGCACTTCCGGCCGGCTTCCCTCCTTTCCTCTCCCACCGAAATCTGCTGTGGCCACACAGGGGGAAGTTTTAGGATGGAGATCAAGGGAAGGGGCCGGCAAATGTGTCATTTACTGGTCTCTTCCTATTCCAAATGAACACAGTGAGCAATTGGTGCCAATCACTCCTGTGTCCATTCATCGCTGAGGCTGCAGAGAAAAGGATTGATAAATCTATGTCCTCAGTCCCTTTCTTAGTCTTAAAATGTGAGACATCAGAGGTCTGTTATGACCCCTAATAGTTCACCAAAGGCCCCCAACAGGACAGGGATACTGGAGCTCCTCATAAGGACTCGTTTCCACGTGCTTCGCACTTTATAATTTCAGCCATGGCTGCGAAGCATAGAATCGCAGCCGTGGCATGTGTACACCTCTAGCCACTGCCTCTTTTGCTCTGTTTGAGCTTTGGGATGCATGCACAAATGCAATAGACTGCACACACCTATACGCACGCATAACTCTCTTCAGCCACAAAAAAAAAAAAAAAAAAAGAGGTCTCCCTGGCAACTACAACAAGACAGGCTTAGCTATGAACTAGAACTTTAATGTGAACTGAGCCCATCGAAATAAGGACAATCATTTTTTTTTGAAAACACAGTAAAACAACTTTATTTGGTTTGTCAGCTATTATAAAAGTGTAGCACTAACTCTCGGTGGAGCTGCTGATTTAAGCGGGCTTGTTACCTTCACTCGCCTTCCCTCTGTTTCACCGGCACCGGGTCTAGGGTTGCGTTGAGTTTACCTCTGGACGATATAAGCACCAACACTTGAGTACGTTTTCAATGCTTTATTGAACAATTAACGAAGGAAGTAGCAGGACAGAGGCAGAAGGGAAACTGCAGGGAAGCTCAAATACCTTTCTGTAGGATTTTTGACAAATGTCCTTTAGAGTTGAATATTGCAGTAGAATGCACTCCCCTCGTGGGACACACTCTTTGCTCGCCTGGCTAGGCCTCTCTCACTTGCCTAGCAGCCAGTACGTAGCACGAACAAAAGTCTCTGTCGCAGACTTCCTTGAGATGAACCCGTACGATCCTCTGCCACAGGATGTATTGGTTTTGCAGTGAATGTCAGACACAGTGCTTGAACCTTTAAGCCAAACCCGACAACACTATGCTGTAAAGTTCCTCTAGGATACGTCCTCCAACCGAGTCACCAGGCCCCTCTCCAGACCAGCACTCTGCATGATCCTTTCATGACGGGTCCTCCCCTGGGATCTCCCCAGTTGTCCAGCTTCTTCACTCTAGATAGACAGCTCAGGACCATTCCTCGGCTGCTGTGGTATGCCCCAGACAAGCTTCTGGGCCCACCCACGCGCAGCGGGCCTCCGGGAACGGAGGACAACGAGGTAGCACTCTAACGCATACCTGTCAGCCAGGAGGGCCAGCAGGTGGCTGTAAAACGACCCTAAAACATGGCGTCTGTCCCATAAATACCCTCTCCCAGAATCCAACTCGGAGGACCACCTCCACCGAGTTGTCTCCAGGACAGAAGAGCACCCATACGCTCTGACACGCTGCCTTTCCAACACTAGCCAATAGTAACAACGACACCCACCGGCTCAGTATGGAAAACACACGCAAACGTCAGCTAAGCTGGAACAGAGGCAAATCTAACTTTCCTTAACAAGCAATTTACTAAATTTACCTACCAGATGGTAGATCATAAATCTACCAGCGCTACATAAGGTTAAGTCAAACGGGGGGGGGGGGGGGGGGGGTCGTGGTAATGGCAAGCAATATACAGCTAAATTAAAAAAAAAATAAAAAAAAAAATAGGAGTTTCGACTTACAAGACTTCGACTTACTTGAAGAAAATACTTCGACTTACTTGAAGAAAATATGAACCAATGACCAAGTGACAGCCTTACAATGCTGGCAAAAAAATGCTTGATATCAGAAAGCCTAGGAAATACCAACCGATCTGATGCAGTGGAAGTACCTTATCTTTGAGAGTATAGGCCCTTGTAAGGAGTTGTCCTATCCACCTAGCAATAATGGACTTAGAAGCAGGGTGTCCTTTACGAGACCCTGTTGGCAATACAAAAAGAAAGTCAGTTTTCGGAATAGAGGCCATGCCTGTCAGATAGACCCTGACTGGGGGCGTGGCCGGATGTGATCGAGGCAGCAAGCGTTTCCCAGAGGCTCCGTTTATCCTGACAAAATCCGTGCATTTGGAGCATTCCTTTTACCAACCAAACTTCATAATCAGGTGGGGGAAGAAGTCAGGAGCAAAATGATGCCTTCCGAGTCCTTAAAGAAGCAGCAGAAAGCAGCAAACGAACAGCGCCATACCCGCTCTATGAAGGACGGAACGAAAGACTCCGCCCCCGCCATCTTGCCAGCACGGACATCAGCAAAGCGCGCCACGCTGACTTCTGGGAAGATGGCGACGGAAAGTGAAACTGCTGAGATGGAGCTAGCAGTGGATCAAGCAGAGGAGAATCAGGGAGCTGTGGATACAGACGCCATAATACGTCCGATCCTAGAAGCCATAAATGCCAGTAAGTCGGAACTCATGGGTAGAATCGATCATCTATCCTCTGAATGTACCTTGATAAGGCACGATCTAGACAAGATCCGGGGGCGGCTTACCACGGTTGAAACGAGGGTCTCGGATGTGGAAGACATTACACATTCACAGGGGACAAATATAGCGGAACTGAAGGACATGGTACTCGCCTTGCAGCGTAGAGCTATAGATGCAGAAGACCGTCAGAGGAGAAATAACGTCAGAGTGGTGGGCCTACCTGAAGGGGCAGAGGGGGACAAGCCTGCACTATTTGCTGAAGGTTTCTTCAAACAACTCCTATCGCTGAAAGATTTGCCCCCAACTTACGTTGTGGAAAGAGCCCACAGAGTACCAACAGGGCGCAGACCACCAGGAGCTTTCCCGAGACCCCTTTTGGTCAGGTTTCTGAATTATAGAGACAGAGATATGATTTTGGCCAAGGCCAGACAAGTTCCGGAGCTGAAACATGAAAACGCAAGAGTAATGTTTTTTCCTGATTTTTCGGCAGCCACACAGCAACAACGCAGGTCTTTTAACGCTGTACGCAAACGTTTGAGAGACAAAGAAATCCAATACAGCATGCTATACCCGAGTAAGCTCAGGATTCAACACAAGGGCAGCGTGAAATTCTTTGAAGATCCTGGAGAGGCCAGTGATTGGCTAGACAAGGAACTTTCCTAAAACTACATGAGACTGAACCCAAATGTAATTGAGCTGCAAGTTGCACCTGTTGTGCGTTGTTGGGTGATACAAGGTATATCATTAATACTCAGGAAATCGAGGAATAAAGAGCAAGTGTAATTGCAATTCTCCCGGATTGCAAGAAGTCGGACCTCAAAGGAATCCTCTATACTCCGGAGAACATTTACATAGAACCAGGATCCAGCTATACAGGAGACCTACAGGACAGAGTATCAGGAGAGGTCCAAAAGATCATACGCCAAAATGACAGAGAACTGCTGGGGATACAGACGGCGTTAACAATCAATAACTCCAAACAGAGGACGACTTCACGGAAATTCTCAACATTTTCGCAAGGAAGGAAGGCTCTTTCCCGCCATGAGCAGAGGTACTTTTTTCTATGCTAACTATTATTTTTATTTTTCGTTTTTGGATGCTCCAAAACAACAATTTTTTGGAAGGGAGCGAAGAGGAAACAGAGTAGACACTGAGCTGCAGAACTGTTGATTGCAACGACCAAATTCCACGGGAAGGTTTTTTTGTTGTTTTTTGGGATGAAGCTACCTACCAGAACTGTTTTTGAGTTTAGTTGGGGACTTTTCTCTGGTATAATAGCAGGGAGGGAAGGTACATTTGTCACAGCCCAAAGGTATAAATTTTCTAAAAGGTATGGTGATCTATTAATGTATGTGAATGTGGGAAACACCGCTGGGAGGAGAAGTTTGGGTCCCCTGATGTTCCTTATTAATGGACATTTAAACAGGATAAATTATGACGGATAAAATAAATATAGTGTCCTGGAATGTCAGGGGACTCAATAACAAGTTCAAGAGGGCCTCAGTCTTTCGTTACTTAAAACATCACAAACCTCACCTGGTGGTACTGCAAGAGACCCATCTAGAGGGAAGTAAGGTGTTAGCCCTACGTAAAAGGTGGATACAAAAAGCTGTTCACTCCACATATTCCACGTATGCAAGAGGAGTGTCCATTCTCATTAGTAGATCGGTTTCTTGCACTGTTCACCACGTAATTACTGACCCAGAGGGCAGGTATGCTGCAGTGATAATGGACATTCTTAATAGTCAAATGTTGCTAATAACTGTATATGTGCCTCCACCTTTCCAGGTCCAAATTCTATATGACATGGTAACAAGACTGGCACAATTTCTACACCTGCCCCTGGTGGTGTTGGGGGATTTCAATGCTGTGTTACATGCGGCCTTGGACTCCTCCAACCCAGGCAGGACAAGTTCAGAGGACCTGAAGAGTTGGGCCACCACGGTTGGAGTAGAGGAAATATGGAGATGGAAACATCCAGCTGAAAAATGTTTCTCTCATATATCGACAGCACATGGCTCCTCAGCGAGAATAGACTTGGCATTTGGAAATAACACCATGTTACACTATGTGTCTAGTATAGAGTACCTAGCTGGGGGTCTTTCGGATCACAATCCCCTCCTCCTCACATTAGCCGTAAGAACGGGGGGGGGGGAGAGAGGGTGTTGGCGCCTATCTCCTGAATGGTTGCAGCACGAACAGGTTGCTGCCCAGCTGGAAGATGCGACAAAAAACTACTGGCAGTGCAATGTTGATTCAGCAGAGCCACCAATGGTCTGGGACGCCTATAAGGCGGTAGTCAGGGGGGAATCCAGATCGGCTATTAAGACAGCCAGGGTAAATGAAAATGAGGAATATAAAAATATCCAACAGAAAGAGAAAGATCGGGCCAGGGCATATGCAGCAGCCCCATCGAGGGAACTGTTTGAATCCCTCCTTGAGGTCAGAAGACGTCTGTCAATGCAGGTTAAGGGACAGACAAAAATAGAGGAATCCCAGAGGGCACATAAAATTTTCGCTGAGGGAGATAAACATGGGAAGCTCCTGGCCATGTTGGTGGCGGATCACCCTCAGTTGGCTCACATTCCGGTTATCAAAAACGGGAGTGGGACGCTGGTCAGTGACCCGGTACTTATCATGCAGGAATTTGTGGATTTTTTCTCATCGCTGTATTCTCCCGTTCCTCCTTATGACAGGGAGGAATTGGATAATGTAATGCGAAATCTACCGATACCTAGATTATCGGAGGAAGACTGCAACATTCTGGAAGCTAAAATAACAAAAAAAGAAATAGAGGCCGCAATATGCGCCTTCCCACCCAATAAGGCCCCGGGGCCGGATGGTATACCGGCGGACTTTTACAGGGCCAACATTGAACAACTAGCAGATAGATTCAATTGGTTATTGGAACATTGTCTAGAGCACTCCTCCCTACCTGACTCAATGATGGAAGCCTATATGATTCTCCTACCAAAACCAGGGAAGGATCCGACAGAATGTGCATCATATCGTCCAATTGCCCTTCTAAATTCAGACCTAAAAATCTTAACTAAAGTACTAGCAACCAGACTGGCCCAGGTTATACAGACTATAGTGAATATAGACCAAACCGGCTTCATGCCAGGAAAATCGACAGACACAAATCTTAGGAGACTGTTTACACATCTACAGCTTCCACCCACAGACTCTGAATCAAAAATAGTGGTATCTCTTGATATAGCAAAGGCATTTGATTCGGTAGATTGGCAGTTCATGAATAAGGTGTTGGAGGTCATGGGATTTGGACCACAGTTTCGAAAATGGGTTTCACTGCTTTATAGTAACCCCAAGGTGGCGATCCGTATGGGTAGGAGGGTGTCTCCATTTTTTGAAATAGGAAGGGGCACGAGGCAAGGGTGCCCTTTGTCCCCCTTCCTGTTCGCTCTTGTGGTGGAGCCATTGGCCATTGCCTTAAGGGTCTCCGGGAGGGTTCAAGATGTTAAAGTTGGCACCATACACGAAACAGTTGCACTTTATGCAGATGATATGCTCCTGTTTCTGACAGACCCGAAAAATTCACTAACTGCGGTACTTGAAATCCTGGATGATTTTGCCAGGTTTTCGGGGTTACAAGTAAATTGGAACAAGTCCTCAATACTTCCTTTAGATGATAGAGCTAGGGAGGGGGTTGACCCAGATCTGCCACTACAATGGGTAACGTCTTTGAAATACCTTGGGGTAAAGATCACAGCAAAAATAGAAGATTACATGTCCCTTAATGTTATTCCACTGATAGCATTCCTCAAACAAAAAACGCAGGCGTGGTCCAGACTTCCATTATCTTTGATAGGCAGGATCAGCCTACTCAAAATGAAGGTCTTACCGGTGATATTATACTTTTTGAGACATGCTCCAGTGTGGATACCAAAATCTTTTTTCCGTCAAATGGACGGTATAGTGGGCTCCTTTTTGTGGGCACCAAAACTTCCCAGGATTGGGATTAAGGTACTTCAAGAACCGGGAGACGAGGGGGGTCTGGCCCTCCCAGATTGGCACAAGTACTATCTGGCAGGGCAGATGGTTTTTGCCCGTAGATGGCTAATCATGGACGAAGGGGACGCAGCCACGGTGTTGGAAGCGGCACACCTGGGGTCCTATGAAAGTTTGCGTATGGCACTGTTCAGGGGACTTAAGTCTGACTTACCATTGACTATAACTATGAAGGCTACAATAAAAGCATGGGACATGGCGATACATTTGGCATCCCCAAGCTATCAAGGTCATTCACCCACAACGCCGCTGTGGATGAATCCTGTGCTACAGCACTTCTACAATATGCCTGACCCCATGATATGGGCAATAAAGGGGATTAAGACATTAGGTGACATAACAGCTTTTGGAGATCTTCTGACATTCCCTCAGCTAAAATCAAGACACAATTTAGAAAACGCCTATCTATTCCGTTACCTACAACTTCGACATGCCTTTCAGTCGCAATTCAGGGTACGTAAAGTAGAGTCTTTGACATCCAATCTTGAGTCAATGCTATCGGAGAAGGCCCTGGACAAACCCCTCTCCAGATCATACAAAGAATTTTTCAAAATTACACCAAAAGCTATCGCAAAGACCAGAAGTAAATGGGGAATGGAAGTTCCGGAACTCCAGGGGGAGGATTGGGAGGAGGTATGGGATCAACCATTTAAGCATCTGGTATCAGCCAGAGATAGGCTGATTCAATTCAAATTCCTTCACAGGAGTTATTACACCCCGGCAAGATTAGGGAAAATTTTTGGGCGGACATCAGCGGAGTGCTGGAGATGCACTTTTTCCCCGGCAGATGCCAGCCACATTTTCTGGGATTGTCCACAAATAAAGAGATATTGGGAGGAGGTCCTTTCATGTGTCTCGGGCCTCCTCACAATACCTATTCCACTAAGCATCAAGGTGTGCCTGCTGGGGTTGGTGCAGGAGGTGGTACAAACCAGAGCCTTAAGAACACTGCTCACTATTCTGCTTTTCTACGCCAAAAAGGCCATCTTACTAAAATGGAAGGATCCCCAAGCGCCAGATGTCGCATTTTGGAAAAAGTTGGTAAATAATATGATGCCTTATTATAAATTCACATATCAAGCTAGAGGATGTAAAAATAAATTTGACAAGGTATGGCGGGCATGGTATGGAGATAACACATTAGGGTAACCATACTAATACACTGTGAATAACGACAGGTAGTGGGTAACTTATTAACGTGTAATAACGCTAATTAACACAGAAACAGGAGGAATGATAGAAGTGAAAGGGAGTGGGGAACTATAATGTAATAAACCACTCTGACCCGGCGGTGTAACAACTTCATGCTACAGGAGACATTAAGAATACGTTAGTTACTTTGAATAGGCATTGGGCTGTGACAGGGAGGGAGGGGGAGGGGGGGTGTCCAGGGGGAGGGTGGAAGGAATCAGGGGGCAAGACACACTGTTGGGCCCTGCGAGGCCAAATCTAGGCTCTGTCATGTTGGCAGCCTAGTGGTTATTGTATAAATGAAAAACTTTAATAAAAAGAATTAAAAAAAAAAAAAAGATAGACCCTGACTGCTATGACCCAGCTGATACTACCCCTGTGTGTACTTCGGGTGTCATGGTGGAAAGAGTTGGGATAGTGCCCTAGGACTTGCCCCTTCCTCGCTACCTTTTATTGGGTATATTTGGGTGATGCCTGTACTTAGGGGGGATGATGTTGACAGACATATTTGTGGTGGGGATGGACCTGCTTTATCCTAACTGGTTATTGATCCCCTTGATGACAATGTCTCTTTTATACCGTATATTCATTTAGGTTTCAGTCAAGTTTTTATACTTAGAATGGTTAATTGTATTTTGTTGTCAGTTATACACAGATATTTACTGATAATAACACTTCTAAGCAACGAGGCATCTTAATAGGTCTTTGACGCTCAACCCCCATCAGTTGTGAACTCCAAATAGGGGCTCTTGAAGGCCGCTACGTCATTCTGGCGGGCCAACTTAGAGACACGCATGTGACCCTGGCGTCCTACTATGCATGCAATGACAAACTTAAAAATTCTTCTGAGAACCTCTAGCTAAAATACAGTTACATCAAAAAGGAACCTTGCTCTTATGCAGGGATTCTAACCTGATTATTCACCCAACTTTGGACAGAACACGTTTATACTCACCACCTATGTTGTTATTGAAACTGACGCCAGGCCCTCTTTTTAGACTTCTATAATCTCATGCTTTGGCTGATGTCTGGTGAGAAATTCACACAAAAGCTCAGGATTACATGAATTTCTCTTAACCTCATCATGGTGCTCAATAGATAACATTTTTACTCCCAGCAATCTCTTGACTCAAATTATCTCCCATGACTTGGTTGGATTATGATGCAGGTTGTCTCCCTTTTTGTTTTGTTTTTTTTTTTTATATATATCATATGAACGTCCTAGTGATGGTAGGTCCTCCTTGACTCCCTGTTTAATGACCTGGACTTAGTTTTGCAGTTTGAACAAGCTTTACGGGAATACTTTCATTTGAAAATCAACTCAGAATCTAAAAGCCAACGTGGTATGTGGTCTCACAAAGCGGTTCTAAGGGGTTCCTTTATCCATTTAGTCTCAAGGAAGAAAAAAACAAAAATAAAAAAACACAACAACTGCTCAATTGGCTGACTTCTGGCACAAAATAAACATCCTACCCCCACTATTCAACAGTTTGTGTACAATAACAGGTTGATCTCCTAACAGAAAAGGCAGAGAAGCAGATAGACTGGTCTAAGAATGATACCTTAAAAAGGGAACAAACCTGACTTTGCTAGCCAAACGTTTGCAACATTTCGAGACTACATTTAAACCTCTTTGCCCTAATGCTGGCAACCAGGGACCCACCAGCGATCCAATTAAAATAGTAGCAGAGATTCATTAACATCTGAGATCCCTGTACGGATCTAATTCCACTTTTAATCAGGCAAGACTGGACAAGTTTTTGATTAAAATTCAGCTGACCCCATTCCCGAGGCATGCCTGACTCCATCAAGGTCCCAATTCAGGGCTCTGAAATTCAAACTGCAATAAAACTTAAAATCATTTAGTACCAGAACCAGATGGTTTCACAGCAACATAATATAAGAAATTTAGTGACATCCTATCACCCCAGCTTACTGGACGAAGGGTGAGTCGAGTCCAGACATCCTGGCTGCGCGTATCTGTATGCGACCAAAACCAAATTTTGTTCCCTCATTGTGGGCTAACTTTGGCCCAGATATTGGCGACCGGTTTGAATAGCAAGATCTTGGAATTTATAGACAAAGATCAGGTTGGCTTTATGTGGAAAAAGGGCAAGTCAATAATAACATTAGAGAAGCTATTTGATTCAGCTAGTGAAGTCAAGAAATCAATGGGCCTTAATCCTTACCTTGGACATTCGGAAGTCTTGATACTGCATCATGGGCGTATCTAACCTTTCTTCTGAAAACTTGGGGTTTTGGTCCCCCTTTTTAATCTTGGATTGCAGCACTATATGATAACCCTAGGACATTTATTCCGTATTCTGGTCGCCCTTTTCCCCCTCTCCCCATTGCCATTCACATTGGATGTACAGAGGGTGAAGGTGGCCAGTTACCAGCATAAAATTGTTTTTTTCGGGGCTAAGCATTAATGATTCCAAATTCAAAGCTTTGAATCTTTCTTTCGCCAGATAAATTACAATCTTTCAAGGTTAAAGAGGAGTTCCACCCAGGGGGGCCATTAAAAAAAAAAAAAATAAAAGTCAGCAGCTACAAATACTGCAGCTGCTGACTTTTAATTGGACACTCACCTGTCCCTGGGTCCAGCGGTGCGGGGGATCGAAGCCCCGCTCGTCCCCCCCCTCCGCTCGTCGGCGCCGGCATTTCAACTGTGGGCCCTGGGCTGTGGCTTCACAGCCTGGCACCCACTGCGCATGCGCGAGCGGCGCCGAGCGCCGTGATTGGCCGCTCAATCACCTGGGACCTGCAATGGGTCCCAGATGATTGACAGGAGGGAGGGAGAAGAGCCGAGCCCTTCCTGTGCCAGGGGGAAGTGATGTCATCAGCCCAGGCAGACGAAGGGGCAGATTACGAGGGACCACCTAGCAACAGGCATTTAGAGGTAAGTAAAAAAAAAAAAAAATATCCAAATGTTTTTTTGTTTTTGTTTTTAGAATTTTTTAGATATGTTTGTTTTTTTGGGTGGAACCCCACTTTAAGTTTTCCTACCAATGTGTCTCCGATTGTTTTCCTTATTTGGGGATTCAACTTATGCCTTTTTATACAACCCTTTACTAGGCGAATTCTGGCTCTCTTCTTTGCCAAATGAATGCAGTTCTGGAGACGTGGTAAAAAGTATCAAATCTTATGGCTTGGTCGCATAGCAGCCCTAAAGATGACACTATTGGTGAACTACGTGGCATGTTCACCAATGCCAGGTGTCTGGCGGACAAGATGGGAGAACTAGAGCTACTGTTGTACAAGGAGGATTTAGATTTTGTAGGAATTTCAGAGACTTGGTTCAGCAGCTCTCATGATTGGCTGGAAAACATTCAAGGGTAAAAAAGGGGGAGGGGTATGCCTGTATATCAAAAATTATGTGCATGTGAGACATCACTAATGGAGCAAAGGAGGAGGAGGTGTAATCCTTATGGGTAGAGCTACAAAGAGCAAACTTAGGGGAAGTATGCTATAGGCCCCCTAACCAGAGGGAGGAGGCAGACCTCCTATCACAATTTGGATTAGCGGCAAGGATGGGAAGTGTAATTATAATGGGGGATATTAATTATCCAGACAGACTGGGTGGAAGGAACCGTGCATTCATATAAGGCTCGCCAGTTCCTAAAAGTTTTGCAGGACAATTTCATGGGTCAGATGGTAAATACACCAATTAGAAACAAAGAATTACTAGACCTACTGATTACCAACAATACAGACCTGATCATGGATGTGGAAATACGGGGCAATTTAGGAAAAAGAGATCACAGGTCAATTTGTTTCAGTATAAATCACACAAATAGGAAACAAGGGGAATACAAAGACACTGAATTTCAAAAGAGCTAACTTCCCTAAACTACGATCCTTGCTAGAAGATACTAAATGGGATAAAATTTTAGGACCAAAGAACACGGAGGAAAATCGGTATGCTTTAAGAGAATGTTATATAAGGGTATTAGCCAGTGCATCCCAATGGGAAATAAATTAAAAAAAGCTTAAAAAAAAAAAAAGTCCTGGATGGCTTAACTCCAACGTAAGAATGCAAAGGGGAAGGCCTTTAACCACTTGCCGACCGCCTCACGCCTATATACGTGAGCAGAATGGCACGGGCAGGCAAAATCACGTACCTGATACGTGATGCCTTCCCGCGGGCGGGGGGTCCGATCGGACCCCCCCCGGTGCCAGCGGCGGTCGGCTTTGGTCTGGCAGCGATCAAAGATGAGGGGGAGGCCATCCGATCGTGGCCCCCCCCTCGCGATCGCTCCCAGCCAATGAGAAACATCCCCTGCCTCTGTATAGTACACAGAGGCAGAGGATGTGATGTCATCTCTCCTCGGCTCGGGAGTTTCCGTTCCGGGCCGAGGAGAGAAGACATGTGAGTGACTGCACCAACACTACACAACACAGTAGAACATGCCAGGCACACTAAACACCCCGATCCCCCCCCAATCACCCCCCCCCCCTGTCACAAACTGACACCAAGCAGGTTTTTTTTTTTTTTTTTTCCTGATTACTGCATAGTGTCAGTTTGTGACAGTTAGAAGTGTTAGGACAGTGAGTATTACCCCCCTGTAGGTCTAGGGTACCCCCCTAACCCCCCCTAATAAAGTTTTAACCCCTTGATCACCCCCCGTCACCAGTGTCACTAAGCGATCATTTTTCTGATCGCTGTATTAGTGTCGCTGGTGACGCTAGTTAGGGACGTAAATATATAGGTTCGCCGTCAGCGTTTTATAGCGACAGAGACCCCCATATACTACCTAATAAATGTTTTAACCCCTTGATTGCCCCCTAGTTAACCCTTTCACCACTGATCACCGTATAAGTGTTACGGGTGACGCTGGTTAGTTCGTTTATTTTTTATAGTGTCAGGGCACCCGCCGTTTATTACCAAATAAAGGTTTAGCCCCCTGATCGCCCGGCGGTGATATGCGTCAGTACCGCTAACACCCACGCACGCAGCATACGCCTCCCTTAGTGGTATAGTATCTGAACGGATCAATATCTGATCCGATCAGATCTATACTAGCGTCCCCAGCAGTTTAGGGTTCCCAAAAACGCGGTGTTAGCGGGATCAGCCCAGATACCTGCTAGCACCTGCGTTTTGCCCCTCCGCCCGGCCCAGCCCAGCCCAGCCCACCCAAGTGCAGTATCGATCGATCACTGACACTTACAAAACACTAAACGCATAATTGCAGCGTTCGCAGAGTCAGGCCTGATCCCTGCGATCGCTAACAGTTTTTTTGGTAGCGTTTTGGTGAACTGGCAAGCACCAGCCCCAGGCAGCGTCAGGTTAGCGCCAGTACCGCTAACACCCACGCACGCACCGTACACCTCCCTTAGTGGTATAGTATCTGAACGGATCAATATCTGATCCGATCAGATCTATACTGGCGTCCCCAGCAGTTTAGGGTTCCCAAAAACGCAGTGTTAGCGGGATCAGCCCAGATACCTGCTAGCACCTGCGTTTTGCCCCTCCGCCCGGCCCAGCCCAGCCCACCCAAGTGCAGTATCGATCGATCACTGTCACTTACAAAAGACTAAACGCATAACTGCAGCGTTCGCAGAGTCAGGCCTGATCCCTGCGATCGCTAACAGTTTTTTTGGTAGCGTTTTGGTGAACTGGCAAGCGCCAGCGGCCTAGTACACCCCGGTCGTAGTCAAACCAGCACTGCAGTAACACTTGGTGACGTGGCGAGTCCCATAAGTGCAGTTCAAGCTGGTGAGGTGGCAAGCACAAGTAGTGTCCCGCTGCCACCAAAAAGACAAACACAGGCCCATCGTGCCCATAATGCCCTTCCTGCTGCATTCGCCTATCCTAATTGGGAACCCACCGCTTCTGCAGCGCCCGTACTTCCCCCATTCACATCCCCAACCAAATGCAGTCGGCTGCATGAGAGGCATTTTTATGTCCTCCCGAGTACCCCTACCCAATTAACCCCCCCAAAAAAGATGTCGTGTCTGCAGCAAGCACGGATATAGGCGTGACACCCGCTATTATTGTCCCTCCTGTCCTGACAAACCTGGTCTTTGCATTGGTGAATGTTTTGAATGCTACCATTCACTAGTTGAGTATTAGCGTAGGGTACAGCATTGCACAGACTAGGACACACTTTCACAGGGTCTCCCAAGATGCCATCGCATTTTGAGAGACCCGAACCTGGAACCGGTTACCGTTATAAAAGTTACAAGTTTGCAAAAAAAAAAAAACACACAAAAAAAAAAAATAGTTGTCGTTTTATTGTTCTCTCTCTCTCTATTCTCTCTATTGTTCTGCTCTTTTTTACTGTGTTCTATTCTGCAATGTTTTATTGTTGTTATGTTTTATCATGTTTGCTTTTCAGGTATGCAATTTTTTATACTTTACTGTTTACTGTGCTTTATTGTTAACCATTTTTTGTCTTCAGGTACGCCATTCACGACTGAGTGGTTATACCAGAATGATGCCTGCAGGTTTAGGTATCATCTTGGTATCATTCTTTTCAGCCAGCGGTCGGCTTTCATGTAAAAGCAATCCTAGCAGCTAATTAGCCTCTAGACTGCTTTTACAAGGAGTGGGAGGGAATGCCCCCCCCCACCGTCTTCCGTGTTTTTCTCTGGCTCTCCTGTCTCAACAGGGAACCTGAGAAAGCAGCCGGTGATTCAGCCAGCTGACCATAGAGCTGATCAGAGACCAGAGTGGCTCCAAACATCTCTATGGCCTAAGAAACCGGAAGCTACAAGCATTTTATGACTTAGATTTCGCCGGATGTAAACAGCGCCATTGGGAAATTGGGGAAGCATTTTATCACACCGATCTTGGTGTGGTCAGATGCTTTGAGGGCAGAGGAGAGATCTAGGGTCTCTCCTCTGCTTTCTAGGATCTAGGGTCTCTCCTTTCAAAAAAAGAGTACCTGTCACTACCTATTGCTATCATAGGGGATAGTTACATTCCCTGAGATAACAATAAAAATGATTTAAAAAAAAAAAAAAAAAAAATGAAAGGAACAGTTTAAAAATAAGATAAAAAAGCAAAAAAAAAAAAAAAAAAAAAAAAAAAAAAAAACAAAAAAACAAAAAGCACCCCTGTCCCCCCTGCTCTCGCGCTAAGTCGAATGCAAGCGTCGGTCTGGCGTCAAATGTAAACAGCAATTGCACCATGCATGTGAGGTATCACTGCGAAGGTCAGATCGAGGGCAGTATTTTTAGCAGTAGACCTCCTCTGTAAATCTAAAATGGTAACCTGTAAAGGCTTTTAAAGGCTTTTAAAAATGTATTAATTTTGTTGCCACTGCACGTTTGTGCGCAATTTTAAAGCATGTCATGTTTGGTATCCATGCACTCGGCTTAAGATCATCTTTTTTATTCCATCAAACATTTGGGCAATATAGTGTGTTTTAGTGCATTAAAATTTAAAAAAGTGTGTTTTTTCCACAAAAAATGCGTTTGAAAAATCGCTGCGCAAATACCGTGTGAAAAAAAAAAATGAAACACCCACCATTTTAATCTGTAGGGCATTTGCTTTAAAAAAATATATAATGTTTGGTGGTTCAAAGTAATTTTCTTGCAAAAAAAAATAACTTTTTCATGTAAACAATAAGTGTCAGAAAGGGCTTTGTCTTCAAGTGGTTAGAAGAGTGGGTGATGTGTGACATAAGCTTCTAAATGTTGTGCATAAAATGCCAGGATAGTTCAAAACCCCCCCAACTGACCCCATTTTGGAAAGTAGACACCCCAAGCTATTTGCTGAGAGGCATGTCGAGTCCATGGAATATTTTATATTGTGACACAAGTTGCGGGAAAGAGACAAATTTTTTTTTTTTTTTTGCACAAAGTTGTCACTAAATGATATATTGCTCAAACATGCCATGGGGATATGTGAAATTACACCCCAAAATACATTCTGCTGCTTCTCCTGAGTACGGGGATACCACATGTGTGAGACTTTGAGAGCCTAGCCGCGCACGGGACCCCGAAAACCAAGCACCGCCTTCAGGCTTTCTAAGGGCGTAAATTTTTTATTTCACTCTCTACTGCCTATCACAGTTTCGGAGGCCATGGAATGCCCAGGTGGCACAAACCCCCCCCCCCCCCCCAAATTACCCCATTTTGGAAAGTAGACACCCCAAGCTATTTTCTGAGAGGTATAGTGAATATTTTGCAGACCTCACTTTTTGTCACAAAGTTTTGAAAATTGAAAAAAGAAAAAAAAAAAATTTCTGGTCTTTCTTCATTTTCAAAAACAAATGAGAGCTGCAAAATACTCACCATGCCTCTCAGCAAATAGCTTGGGGTGTCTACTTTCCAAAATGGGGTCATTTGGGGGGGGGGGGGTTGTGCCATCTTGGCATTTTATGGCCTTCAAAACTGTGATAGGTAGTGAGGAGTGAAATCAAAAATTTATGCCCTTAGAAATCCTGAAGGCGGTGCTTGGTTTTCGGGGTCCCATACGCGACTAGGCTCCCAAAAAGTCCCACACATGTGGTATCCCCGTACTCAGGAGAAGCAGCAGAATGTATTTTGGGGTGCAATTCCACATATGCCCATGGCCTGTGTGAGCAATATATCATTTAGTGACAACTTTTTGTAAACATTTTTTTTTTGTCATTATTCAATCACTTGGGACAAAAAAAATAAATATTCAATGGGTTCAACATGCCTCTCAGCAATTTCCTTGGGGTGTCTACTTTCCAAAATGGGGTCATTTGGGGGGGTTTTGTACTGCCCTGCCATTTTAGCACCTCAAGAAATGACATATAAAAAAGAACATAGGCAGTCATAAATTAAAAGCTGTGTAAATTCCAGAAAATGTACCCTAGTTTGTAGACGCTAGAACTTTTGCGCAAACCAATAAATATACGCTTATTGACATTTTTTTTTACCAAAGACATGTGGCCGAATACATTTTGGCCTAAATGTATGACTAAAATTTAGTTTATTGGATTTTTTTATAACAAAAAGTAGAAAATATCATTTTTTTCAAAATTTTCGGTCTTTTTCCGTTTATAGCGCAAAAAATAAAAAACGGCAGAGGTGACCAAATACCATCAAAAGAAAGCTCTATTTGTGGGAAGAAAAGGACGCAAATTTCGTTTGGGTACAGCATTGCATGACCGCGCAATTAGCAGTTAAAGCGACGCAGTGCCGAATTGTAAAAAGTGCTCTGGTCAGGAAGGGGGTAAAATCCTCCGGGGCTGAAGTGGTTAAAAAAAAAAAAAATCTTGAATTGGCTTCAGTAACCAAAACTACAATGTTTATCCTCATGACACGTCACAGGAAGCACCCTCATGGCTAACAGAGGACAGAATTAGAAATAGACTTGAAAAACTTAACATCAAATAAGTCACCAGGACCAGATGGCTTGCACCTGAGGGTCTTTAAGGAACTCAGTCAAGTAATTGCTAGACCGGTGTTCCTAATTTTTACGAACAGTCTACTGACTGGAATGATACCAGCTGATTGGAGAAAAGCCAATGTAGCACCGATATTTAAAAAAGGGCCAAGATACATCCATGGGAATTACAGACCAGTTAGCCTAACGTCAATTGTATGCAAGCTCTTGGAGATAAGGGACTATATACAAGAGTTTAGTAATGAGAACGGTATCATTAGCAGTAATCAGCATGGATTCATGAAGAATCGTTCTTGCCAAACCAATCTATTAACCTTCTATGAGGGGATGAGCTGTCATCTGGATAAAAGAAGGCCCGTAGACAATGTGTATCTGGATTTTGCAAAAGCATTTGATACAGTTCCCCATAAACGTTTACTGTACATAGTAAGGTCCATTGGCATGGACCATAGGGTGAGTGCATGGATTGAAAACTGGCTACATGGGCAAGATCAGAGGGTAGTAATAAATGGGGAGTACTCAGAATGGTCCGGGGTGGAAAGTGGGGTCCCCCAGGGTTCTGTCCTGGGACCAATCCTATTTAATTTATTCATAAACGACCTGGAGGATGGAATAAACAGCTCAATCGCTGTATTTGCGGACGATACTAAGCTAAGCAGGGCAATAACTTCTCCGCAGGATGTGAAAACCTTGCAAGAAGATCTGAACAAATTAATGGGGTGGTCAAGTACATGGCAAATGAGGTTTATTGTAGAAAAATGTAAAATAATGCATTTGGGTGGAAAAAATATAAATGCAATCTACTCACTGGGGGGAGAACCTCTGGGGGAATCAAGGATGGAAAAAGACCTGGGGGTCTTGGTAGATGACAGACTCAGCAATGGCATGCAATGCCAAGCTACTGCAAGCAAAGCCATTCTGAAAATTGGCATGCATTAAAATGGGGATTAACTCCAGAGATAAAACGATAATTCTCCCACTCTACATGACTATGGTCCAGCCGCACCTGGTGTATGTCATCCAGTTCTGGGCACCAGTCCTCAGGAAGGATGTGCTGGAACTGGAGGGAGTCCAGAGAAGGGCAACAAAACTAAAGGGACTGGAGGATATTAGTTATGAGGAAAGGTTACGAGCACTGAACTTATTCTCTCTGGAGAAGAGACACTTGAGAGGGGATATGATTTCAATGTACAAATACCGTACTGGTGACCCCACAATAGGGATACAACTTTTCTGCGAAAGGAAATTTAATGAGACATGTGGCCATTCACTAAAATTAGAAGAAAAGCAGTTTAACCTTAAACTGCGTAGAGGGTTCTTTACTGCAATGCAGCATACACACGAGCGGACTTATCGACCGGACTAGTCCGACGGACCGAGTCTGGAGGACAATCCGATCATGTGTGGGCTTCATCTGACTTTTCCAGTTGAAAATCTGACGGACTTTAGATTTGACAAACATGCTTCAAATCTTTCCGACGGACTCGCGTCCAGTCGAAAAATCCGCATGTCTGTATGCTAGTCCGATGGACGAAAACCCACGCTAGGGCAGCTACTGGCTATCAAGTTCCTTATTTTAGTCCGGTCGTACGTCATCACGTACGAATCCGTCTGACTTTGGTGTGATCGCGTGTAGTCAAGTCCGTTCGTTCAAAAGTCCGTCGGAAGTCCATCCGACTTTTGTTGCCGAAAAGTCTGCTCGTGTGTACGCAGCCTAAGAGCAGTAAGGCTGTGGAATGCTCTTCCCCAGGCAGTGGTTTCAGAAGGTAGCATCGATAATTTCAAATAACTATTAGATAAGCACCTAAACGACCACAACATACAGGGATATACAATGTAATAGTGACATAAAATCACACACATAGGTTGGACTTGTCTTTTTTTCAACCTCGCCAACTATGTAACTATTCCGGACCGACTGTAGTCCACTTGTTTTCCTCCTTCTCAAATTTGTTTGTTGTGTTGTTCTTTTCTTAAATACCAAGCCTGTGGTTTTGTGGTTTGTAATCCTTACTTAAATACATGGGAGAGGGGTTTTCTTTGCTTTGTTCTCCTCTTCAAATAAATGGGAGAAGTCTACAATGCAGTGAAAGGTAGTATCCCACACTTGCCTTCTTTTTGGGGAATTAATCCAATATAACAATGTTGTGCCTCTATTGTATTTGGTTTATGCCTTCCCCACTTGCCCTTGTGAGAATTACTATTTTAGAGTTTAAATGTCATTACTACACGTTCTATAAGGGCTTACTTACTACTTTGAGGTTATGTATATATGTCTTATCCACTTTCAGGATTAACCACTTACCGACCGCCTCACGATGATATACGTCGGCAGAATGGCACGGGCAGGCAGAGTAACGTACCCGTACGTTACTCCTCTCCCGTGGGCGGTCGGCATAGTTGCAGGATTGATCCGTCCTGAGGGGGAGGCCACTGATTCATGGCCACCCCCTCACGATCGCTCCTGACGATTGGCAAGCTTCCTCTGCTTCTGAAATGTAAACAGAAGCAGAGGAAGTGATGTCATCTCTCCTCGTGTTGGTCTTTTCGTCCGGAGCCCGAGGAGAGGAAACATCACTGAGTTTGCACCAACAGCACACTAACACTAGTACACATAGGCGCATAAATCACCCCCCCCCCCCCCAATCACTCCCCCTGCACCCCGTCACAGTGACACCAATAGCAGTTTTCATTTTTTTTACTGATCACTGCATTGGTGTCATTTTGTGACTGTTAGAAGTGTTAGGGCAATTAGTGGTAGGCCCCTTTAGGTCTAGGGTACCCCCCTAGTAAAGGTTTAACCCCTTGATCGCCCCCCAGTTAACCCTTTCATCCCCCGTCGCCAGTGATACTAATCGATAATTTTTCTGATCGTAAGTGTCACGGCTGACGCTAGTTAGCACCGTTAGTTATTTAGGTTCACCGTCAGCTTTTTATAGCGTCAGGTACTCCCATATACTACTTAATAAAGGCTTTAACCCTCTGATTGCCCACTAGTTAACCCTTTCACCAGTGATCACTGTATAAGTGTTACGGTGATGCTGGTTAGTTTGTTTTTTATACCATTGAAGGTTTAACCCCCTGATCGCCTGGCGGGTGATATCAGTTGGGGTCTACCAGGCAGCGTCAGATTAGTGCCAGTACCGCCAACACCCACGCACACAGCATACACCTCCCTTAGTGGTATAGTGTCTGAACAGATCAATATCTGATCAGATCTATACTAGCGTCCCCAGCAGGTTAGGGTTCCCAAAAACGCAGTGTTAGTGGGATCAGCCCCTCCGCCCAGCCCACACAAGTGCAGTATCGATCGATCACTATCACTTACAAAACACTAAACACATAACTGCAGCGTTCGCAGAGTCAGGCCTAAGCCCTGCGATCGCCAACAGCTTTTTTGGTAGCGTTTGATACAGTTGCTGACAGCCTAGGAGCTTTTTTACCTGTGAGTCTCACAACTGTACCAGTAAATTTAAAGCCCAAAATGGCAAATCAAAAAGGTACAGTAGTGAAGAGGCCTACACGTTTCTGAGCATGACAGATAGTGAGGAGGAAGTCACTCATCTGTCAGATTCAGGCTCAGCATATGATCCTGTAGACGACAGTGGCTCCATGACAGATAGCTCTGATGATGAAGAAGTTGTGGTCCCTGCCAAGGTTAGGCGTACCAGACCCCGATCTTCTTCTGCTGTTGAGGTGCAAGAACCGCAGGGCTCTCGTATGGAGGAGAGAAGTACTAGTGCCGCTCATCCTTTTGGAAAAATGGCAAGCACCAGCAGCCTAGTACATCCTGGTCGTACATCCAGCACTGCAGTATCACGTGGTGACATGGCGAGTCCCATAAGTGGAGTTCAAGCTGGCGAGGTGGCAAGCACAAGTAGTGTCCCGCTGCCACCAACAAGACAGACAGGCTCGTCGTGCCCATAGTGTACTTCCTGCAGAATTTGCCAATCCTAATTGGGTACCAACCACTTCCACCATTCACTGGCCAGCCCGGAATTCAGGTGGAAAAACAGTTGATTTTACGTCACTTGATTTTTATTCGCTGTTTTTCACCAAAGATCTCTATAGATATATTGTGGACCAAAGCTATTTATATGCTGGTCAATTCATCGCCGCTAATCCCCAGTCCTCCCTTGCCAGAGATTGGAAACCAATTATGGTTTCCGAATTTAAGACCTTTCTGGGCCTATCCCTTGACATGGGCATAGTTAAAATGGAGTATGTTGCGGTCATATATTGGTCCACTGACCCAATTTACCATATGTCCGTGTTCTCTGCCTCCATGACCAGGGCACGTTACGAGCAGATCTTGCGGTTCATGCATTTCAACAACAATCAACTCTGTCGTCCTGGAGACCCTGGATACGATCGGCTCTACAAAATTCTGCCCCTCGTAAACCACTTCAACGATCGTTTTGCAGCCTTGTTTACTCCCCATCAAGTTTTCTGCGTTGAGGAGTCCCTGAATACGTTTTCTGGCCGCTTGTCTTTCAAACAGTATCTTCCCAGCAAGCGTGCCAGATACGGGGTCAAGATGTATAAGCTCTGTGACAGGGCCACGGGCTATACATATAGTTTTATAGTTTATGAGGGAAGAGATAGTCACGTAGAGCCACCAAACTGCCCAGATTACATAGGGAGCGCTGGCAAGACTGTGTGGGACTTGGTGTCAACCTTATTCGGAAAGGGGTGCCATTTGTATATGGACAATTATTACACGAGCGTGCCACTTTTTAGTCACTTGTTTGATCATCAGATTGGCGCATGTGGCACCGTGCGATCTAATCGCCGGGGCTTACCCTATTGGCTTGTAGATTTGACTTAGGCTGGGGGAGAGAGCCTGCTTGAAGTGTAATAACTTGCTCGCTGTGAAGTGGAGGGATAATAAGAATGTTTTCGTTCTGTCCCCCCTTCATGCAGACACGACGGTCCAAATTACTACGGCGACTGGTGTTGTGAAGAAACCCCTGTATCCACGAATATAACCAAAATATGGGAGGGGTGGACCTCAACGACCAGTTGTTGGCGCCATACCTAGCTGTAAGGCCAGACGCTGGTACAAAAAAAGTGTCTGTATACTTATTTCAATTGGCTTTGCTGAACACTCACTTGCTATACAGAGCTTTAGGACAGACTGGATCCTTCCTTAAATTCCAGGAAGAGATCGTCAGAGCCCTTCTGTTTCAGACAGTGCTCCACCTCACCTTCCCAATCCAAATGCATTAAACCGGCTGCATGAGAGGCATTTTCTGTATGTCCTCCCGAGTACCCCTACCCAACGAGCCCCCCAAATATGTTGTGTCTGTAGCAAGCGCGGATATAGACGTGACACCAGCTATTATTGTCCCTCCTGTCCTTACAATCCTGGTCTTTGCATTGGTGAATGTTTTGAACGCTACCATACACTAGTGGAGTTTTAGCATAGGGTACAGCACTGCACAGACTAGGACACACTTTCACAGGGTCTCTTAAGATGCCATTGCATTTTGAGAGACCCGAACCTGGAACCGAACCATTACAGTTATGCCGCGTACACACGATCGCACATTCCGACAACAAAATCCATGTTTATTTCTGACGGATGCTGGCTCAAACTTGTCTTGCATACACATGGTCACACAAATGTTGTTGGAAATTCTGAACATCAAGAACGCTGTGACGTACAACATGTACAACGAGCCGAGGAAGATGAAGTTTAATAGCCAGTGCGGCTCTTCTGCTCGATTCCGAGCATGCGTGGAACTTTGTGTGTCAGAACTGTGACACACGATCGGAATTAACGACAACGGATTTTGTTGTCGGAAAATTTGAGATCCAGATCTCAAATTTTGTTTGTCGGAAATTCCGACGGAAAACGTCCGATGGAGCCTACACACGGTTGGAATTTCCAACAAGCTCCTATCGAACATTTCCCGTCAGAAAATGTGACCGTGTGTACGTGGCATTACAGTTACAAATAAAAAAAGTGTAAAATATAATTATATTATATTTATATATATATATATATATATATATATATATATATATATATATATATATATATATATATATATATATATATATATATATATATATATATATATATATATAAAAATAAATAAATAGTTGTCGTTTTATTGTTCTCTCTCCATTCTCTATTGTTCTGCTTTTTTTTTTACTGTACTCTATTCTGCAGTGTTTTATTGTTATTATGTTTTATCATGTTTGCTTTTCAGGTATGTAATTTTTTTATACTTTACTTTTTACTGTGTTTTATTGTTAACCATTTTTTTGTTTTCAGGTACGCCACTCAGCTGCAGCGCGGATTTATTTATCTTGACGGCAACAGCGTTTGCTCCCACGATACATAAAGCCGTGACTCCAGCGCTGTAGGAGGCGATTTCACCACCACAGTTAAGAAAAAGAGCATATATGCCGAAGCATGGGGGCAGCAGGGGTGGAGGAGTGATTTGCTCCTAACTTTTGGGGTGGATGCCCCCATGCTTCGGCATATATATATTTTAGGCACAGATTGTGTTAAAAAAAAAAGTTTTATTTTTTACTATTTTTTTTTTTGTATTTGCTATGCAGGTATGGCATGTTTTACTGTTATACTGTAATGCTACCTTGTTTTATTGTTAACCATCATTTGCTTAGCAGGTATGCCATTCAGTTGCAGCGCAGATTTACTTATCTTCTCCAGCGCTGTAGGAGGTGATTTCACCACCACAGTTAAAAACAAAATAGTGAATACCCACCGATCAATCTCTTTTTCGTTCAGCCCACAGGCTGCATGAAAATGAAAAAAAGATTACAACATATGCCTAACAAGGACCAGCAACGTACTGGTATGTTGCTGGACTTTGAGTGGTTATACCAGAATGATGCCTGCAGGTTTAGGTATCATTTTCAGCCAGCGGTTGGCTTTCATGTAAAAGCAATCCTAGCTGCTAATTAGCGTCTAGACTGCTTTTACAAGCAGTGGGAGGGAATGCCCCCCCCTCCCACCGTCTTCCATGGTTTTCTCTGGCTCTCCTGTCCCAACAGGGAACCTGAGAATGCCAGCTCACCATAGAGCCGATCAGAGACCAGAACGGCTCCAATCATCTCTATGGCCTAATAAACCGGAAGCTACGAGCATTTCATGACTTTTTGCCGGATGTAAACAGCGCCATTGGGAAATTGGGAAAGCATTTTATCACATCGACCTTGGTGTGGTCAGATGCTTTGAGGGCAAAGGAGAGATCCAGGGTCTAACAGCCCCCAATTTTTTCAAAAAAAAAAAAAGTACCTGTCACTACCTATTGCTATCACAGGGGATATTTACATTCCCTGAGATGACAATAAAAAAATATAAATGATGAAAGGAACGGTTTAAAAATAAAATAGCAATGCAAAATAAAAAAATACAAAAAAGCAAGCTCTCGCGCAAAGGCGAACACAAGCGTCGGTCTGGCGTCATATGTAAACAGCAATTGCACCATGCAAGTGAGGTATCATCGCGTTGGTCAGATCGAGGGCAGTAATTTTAGCAGTAAACCTCCTCTAAAAAAAAAATCTAAAGTGGTAACCTGTAGAAGCTTTTAAAAATGTATATAGTTTGTCCATGTACTCAGCCTAAGATCATATTTTTTATTTCATCAAACATTTGGGCAATATAGTGTGTTTCAGTGCAGTAAAATTAAAAAAGTGTGTTTTTTCCAAAAAAGTAGGATTTTTTTTTATAACAGCTTACCTGTAAAATCCTTTTCTTTCTCGAACATCAGGGGACACAGAGCCTCAGTAATAACTGATGGGATGTCCCAGAGCAATGCTACCTGAGGGGAGGGGAACCACAACCAAGTAGGGTGCAATCAGACCTGAGGACCCTTGTACCGCTGCCTGCAGCACACTATGCCCAAAGGCGATATCCTCATGCCTTCTCAAATACACCTGATAAAATCTGGTGAATGTATGAACTGAAGACCAGGTTGCGGTCTTGCAGATTTGAGCCATAGAGGCCCAGTGATGCACTGCCCAAGAAGCACCAATAGCTCCTGTGGAATGTGCTTTGATCTGAAACGGAGTAATCTTCAGTTTCAAACCGTAAGCCTGAATAATCAATTGTCGAATCCATTTAGAAATGGTAGATTTTGACGCTGCCTGTCCTCTATTGGGACCCTCTGGCAGCACGAACAAAACATCCGTTTTGCGAATTTGAGCAGTTGCTTCCAGGTTTTGACTGCTCTTACTACATCCAAAGAATGTAGTGACCTTTCTTCCGAAGAACAGGAATCTGGAAAAAAAGGAAGGCAGAACAATGTCTTGGTTTAGATGAAAATCTGAAACCACCTTCGGTAAAAACCTAGGATGAGGGCGCAGTACCACTCTATCCTTGTGTACAATCAAATAAGGCTCTTTACAGGAAAGAGCTGCTAATTCTGATACTCTTCTAGCAGAAGAGATGGCTACCAGAAAAATTAACTTCCTTGTCAGCAGGACCAAAGGAATCTGACGTATTGGTTCAAAGGGCTGTTTCTGTAAAACAGACAGCACCAAAGTTCAAGTCCCAGGGGTTTAGGGGCGCCTTAACCGGAGGATTAAGACGCATCACCCCCTGCATAAAGTTTCGGACCAAAGAATGCGAAGCAAGTGGCCGTTGAAATAATACTGATAAGGCCGAGACCTGGCCCCTGATGGTACTCAAGGCCAGCTTCATCTCTAATTCAAATTGTAGAAAATCAAGAATTCTACCAATCACATATTTTCTGAGATGCCAACCCCTGGATTCACACCAGGATACATAAGCTTTCCAGACTTTATGATAAATGACTCTGGAAGCTGGCTTCCTTGCATTGATCAAGGTAGATCTCACAGGACCTGAAACCCCACGGCTCTTCAGAACCTGGGTTTCAATAGCCAAACCGTAAATTTTAACGTTTGTAAGGCAGGCTGGAACGCTGGACCCTGAGATAACAGGTCTGGGCGTGACGGTAGGGTCCACGGGGAACCCACTGTCATCCTTACTATTTCTGCATACCAAGTCCTCCTGGGCCAAGCGGGGGCTACCAGAAGTACCGACCTTCCTGCCTGATCCTGCGAAGGAATCGTGGCAGTAGCAGAATATGCGGGAATGCATAAACCAGTGAGAACCGATGCCACGGAATCACCACCACATCCGTCCCATATGCAAGAGGATCTTTTGTCCCTGCCACAAATTTGATATAAGCCACTGCTGTGGCATTGTCGGACTGGATCCTGACTGGGCAACCCTGTAGCCTGAGAGTCCAGGCCTTTAGGGCTAGATATGCCGCACGGATCTCCAGAATGTTGATGGGTAGAAACCGCTCGGTCTTGGCCCAACCCGAAAGACTGGTATCTGTTGTTACCACCGTCCAGGTGACCGGTAGGAAGGATTTCCCCTTTCTGCAAGCTTTCGGGTATTAACCACCAATTGAGGCACTGACGCACTGCAGGAGGCGACAGGATACTGTGTTGCAACAGTCCTGACTGAAACTGAGCATAGGGAACTGCTTCGAACGAAGCTACCTTCTTTCCCAGCAGCCTTATCTCCTTCCCGCCGACCGTACGCAGATATGCGTACTCGGCTTTCCGGGGTTATACCGGGATGATGCCCGCAGCTGCAGGCATCATCCCGGTACCGTTGTTTACAGCGGGCGATCGGCTACCCGAGTATAACAACCGATGCGGCTAAAAGCCGCTCGGTTGTTATACCGGAGGAGCGGGAGGGGACATCCCCCCCTCCCGCCGCTGTTACCGGGCCTCCCGTGCGATCGGGAGGCCCGGTGTCTGATCGTGTGCCTTCGGCGGCTGGGGGCGGGCTGGAACGAAGCTGTGGGCGGCTTCGTTCCAGCCTTCTCATTGTAAACGCGGAAGCGACGTCATGACGTCACTTCCCGTTTACTCGGCTGCCAATGGCGCCGAATTTAAAAAAAGTACACAGTATTCAGAATCGCCGTTTTCGGCGATCTGAATACTTTGAAGTGTAAAGGAGGGATCGGGGGGTCTTTTAGACCCCCGATCCCTCCATAAAGAGTACCTGTCACCACCTATTACTGTCACAAGGGATGTTTACATTCCTTGTGACAGCAATAAAAGTAAAAAAAAATAATTTTTTTTTAAAACACAATTTATAAAGTAAAAAAATAAATAAAATAAATAAAAAAAAAAATAATTTTTTTTTAGAGTGCCCCTGTCCCCGCGAGCTCGCGCAGCGAAGAAAACGCATACGGAAGTCGCGTCCGCATATGTAAACGGTGTTCAAATCACACATGTGAGGTATCGCCGCGATCGTCAGAGCGAGAGCAATAATTCTAGCCCTAGACCTCCTCTGTAACTCAAACCTGGTAACCGTAAAAATTTTTTAAAGCGTCGCCTATGGAAATTCATAGGTACCGTAGTTTGTCGCCATTCCACGAGTGCGTGCAATTATAAAGGGTGACATGTTTGGTATCTATTTACTCGGCGTAACATCATCTTTCACATTATACAAAAAAATTGGGGTAACTTTACTGTTTGGATTTTTTAAAATTCATGAAAGTGTCCCTTTTCCAAAAATTTGCGTTTAAAACACCGCTGCACAAATACCGTGTGATAAAAAATATTGCAACAAAAGCCATTTTATTCTCTAGATTCTCTGCTAAAAAAATATATATAATGTTTGGGAACTCTAAGTAATTTTCTAGCAAAAAATACGGATTTTAACTTGTAAACACCAAATTTCAAAAATAGGCTTAGTCATGAAAGGGTTATACAAAGGCGGACAGAAGGACCCTTCTTGGTCCTGACTACCAGAATCAGCTCCCTTAAGGCAGTGATCTTTGCCTGAGGTAAAAATACCTTCTTCCTGGCTTGTATCTATGATCAGACCCAAATACTCCAGTTTTCTTACCGGTTTTAGGAAAGATCTTTCTAGGTTGAGGATCCAACCTAGGTGTTCCAGATACTTGACTGAGGTCCTCAAGTTCCCGTTCAACGAGGCTACCGACCGGTCTATCAATAGCAGGTCGTCTAGGTATGCTATGACAGTTATACCCTGAGCCCTTAATCTGGCCAGAGGAGGAGCCAAGATCTTTGTGAACATTCGAGGTGCAGTGGCTATCCCAAAAGGCAGAGCCACAAACTGGAAATGACGCCCTCCTATCTCGAAGTGCAGAAACTTCTGATGAGCAGGAAAAATGGGCACATGCAGATATGCATCTCTGATGTCTATCGATGCCAGCAAATTCTCCTCCCTGCAGGATGGAGACTACTGTCCGAATTGATTCCATGCGGAAGGACTGAATCCTTAGGAATCGATTCAGATCCCTTAGATCCAGAATGGGTCTGACATCCCCATTTGACTTCTGGACCGTAAAAAGGTTGGAATAAAAACCCAATCCTTGATCCTTCGCGGGAACCACCATAATGACCTCTTGCGACAAAAGTCGATCTAACGCTAAAAGGAGCGACTGCTTAATAAAAATTTATTGAAACACAAAAGGCCGATACCACTTAAGGTAGGAAGGAGAGTCTTTGCCACAAGACCACTTTATTTTTATCAAAAACCAGTAAAGGCCCCTTACAAGACAGCTGCAAACTCAGAAACATTTTTAACAGATGATAGCCACCAAGAAGGCCACTCTACGGGAGAGATCAATTTTATCATATTTGTCTATATTATTTAATAGATGGAATGCCTATGTACGATAATATTTATTTACAATTGGGGAGTTTTCCTACCTCCTTGGTTTTAAAATTCAATTGCTGAATGTTACATAGTTAGGTTGAAAAACAAGTCCATCTAGGATAGATAGATAGATACACACATACATACACACTATATATATATATATATATATATATATATATATATATATATATATATATATATATATATATATATATATATATATATATATATATATACACATATACATACATATACATACATATACATATACATACATACCATAACATAGATGAAATAAATACAACCCCAAATATCCAATCCTATACCCACAGTTGATGCAAAGGAAGGAGAACCCCCCCAGAAAAGCAGGATCCAATTTTCCAATTTGCTACAGCAGGGGAAAAAAATCCTTCTTGATCCCAGAGAGGCAATCAGATTTTCCCTGGATCAACTTTACCTATAAATGTTAGTACCCAGTTATATTATGTACATTTAGGAAAGAATCCAGGCCTTTCTTAAAGCAATCTACTGAGCTGACCTCTGGAGGGAGTTCCTCTAAGTTAATTTGTACATATACATTTACATTATTTTTATGCAATCATTACTTGTATTTTTTGTTCTTGTGTATAGAACACATTAATTTGAAGAGTGTACATGAATTTTAGTTGCCGATTATTCAATTAACTCATGTGATCTTAAGGATGCATCTTTTTTATACAAGTCACTTTTTATTCTTGCATATAGGTACACTAAGGTTGACTATATGGATAATTGTTCACTCAATTGGGCTTGTGTAACTAGGGGTTAATTGACCAAAGGGATTATTCACCACTTCTCGGACCTGTGTAATATTTGCAATTCAGTTAATGCAGGTGGGAAGGGATTGTTAACACAGTGCCGGCCTTACACATAGTACAGTCCCACTGCTGATTATACACAGCGCTCCACACTTTCCTGCCTGAACCAACCCTATTTAAATCCACTCACCATAAAAAGGGGCAAGTTTTTGACAAAGGAGGATTGTACCCCTGAAACGTGTTACCCCCCCCCCCCCCCCAATCTATCACAAGCACATAGGGGATTTCACAAGGCAAAGTGTATTACACAGGACACGGGCTTTGGCAGCTTCTCTGACAGCTATCAGAGATCTCCCTTGCTGCTTAGAGTCTTATGTACTGCTGACATGCATTGACCGCTCTGCAGTGGTTTTAGTCTACTATCTATGCTGGATGTCAAGATTTTAACATGTAAGTTTACTGTTTTTATTGATGAAGAAGTTTCACAAAATACTAATGAGGATCCCACCCTGCTATCTTCTTGTTGTAATGGGATTAATAGGTGGTTTCTGCAGGGCAGAAAGAACAAAGCTGGGATCCCAAGGCTGCTGTAATAGGAGTTTGATCTGTGAAACACCTTGAATAAAAAGTTCTAACAAGGGAAAGCAAAGCCAAAAGTTTCTGGAATAGAATGGATAAGGCAAAAACCTGTCCCTTAGGATTATTTAAGGCCAAAGTCCGACTGTAGTCCGACTGTAGGAAGGCCAGAAAGCGAGGTACATAGAAATCTCTGGGGTTGAAAAGCCTGTGTTAACACCAGGAGAAGAATAATTTCCAGATACAGTAGTACATTTTTCACAGTGTCTTTTCTGACTGAGTATTGTGGGAAAGAGTCAGCAATACCCCAGCCCTCATGAACTGGGTGTGAAAAGCCATGCTGTTAAAGCCAGCGATTGCGAAGCATGATAGAACAGGGGACCTTCAAACAGCAGGTCTGTCCAGTGTGGAAGAGGCCAGGCGTTGTCTACTAGAAAAAAAAATGTGTTTATGGACTGCGCCACCTAGTTTAAATAAATTTGTGTACCACCACTATTTATTTATCACCATAAGCCTTAACAGTGTGTTGATTTTTAAATTGTCCTAACCGTGCGCTGTATGGATGACTATTTGTTTAGTGTCAGATAGGGGTGCAACGGATCATCACCGATCCGTGATCCGAACGGTTCAACCTATTCGGATCGGCACACATGCGCTCCGCGGAGTGCACCGCCGCCTAGGCCTAGCTCCGGAGCGGCGGCCACCTTGGTACACCCAGCGACCATTTACCACGTGATCGCTCCGTCAAATGACGGAGCGATCACTTGTAAACAAACCTCTCTCCCCTCTGTGTACTGATCTGTACAGTGGAGGGGAGAGATCAGATGGCAGCAGTGCCAATACTCTGCCATACCCTGACAATACTCTGCCAATACCCTGACAATATATTATTACAGTGGGGGAGAAGGTGGATATTATTACAGTGGGGGAGAAGACGTGGATATTATTACAGTGGGGGAGAAGACGTGGATATTATTACAGTGGGGGAGAAGACATGGATATTATTACAGTGGGGGAGAAGACGTGGATATTATTACAGTGGGGGAGAAGACGTGGATATTATTACAGTGGGGGAGAAGACGTGGATATTATTACAGTGGGGGAGAAGACGTGGATATTATTACAGTGGGGGAGAAGACGTGGATATTATTACAGTGGGGGAGAAGACGTGGATATTACAGTGGGGGAGAAGACGTGGATATTACAGTGGGGGAGATTTTTTTTTGTTGATCCGAAAATGATCCGAACCGTGACTCTTGATCCGAGGAACGATCCGAACCGTGAGTTTTTTGATACGTTGCACCCCTAGTGTCAGACGCTATTAATTATACCCTTCAAAAAATAAATACGTGCTCATGTACCCAAATGAAAAAACCATGTAAAATGTGCGTCCTAAGCCATAGGATTCAGACCCATACATACGATATCAGCGTGAACATGTGTAAAAAAAAAAAAAAAAAAAAAAAATTAAATATATATATATATATATATATATATATATATATATATATATATATATATATATATATATATATATATATATATATATATATATATATATATATATATATATATATATATATATATATATATATATATATATATATATATATATATATATATATATTCATAAACACATTTTTTTCTATACACCTTACCCGAAAGTGGGGAGGGCTTTTTTTGACTGCAGCAGACACAAACGATTGGCATAGCATATATTTTTGATTCTTTGCGCCGGTACCTTGTATGTATATATACTTTTTCAGTTGTCTACTAGAAGTTTGACTATGTCTAAGTACAAAGTTCTTCTTGGACAGTTTGGTGCAATGAGAATCCTTGATTTCTTCTCTTCCTCGGTTTTGTGTAGCAGTCGAGGAAGAATCTGCACGGGAGGGAAGGCATAGGTTGACCTGGATTGAGTCCAGGTAATTACCAGGGCATCAGATGCCCTTGCAAAAGGTTCCTTAGTTATGGCCAAGATATCCGGATCTGAAGTTCCCCATTTCTGATATAGGAGATTGGATATGAAGATGTCAGGATGAAGGGACCAATCTCCCTGGCCCAGGTAGTAAAGGCTGAGGAAATCTGCCTGCCAATTGTCCACTCCCGGAATGTGAATGCTGGTCTCAGAGAGGCACTTACTGACCTTGTGGATTCTATGTAAAACTTTGCAATGAGAACATCTACAGATGCCAGATATTCTGCTTGCCTCAGAGAGGCACTTACTGACCTTGTGGATTCCATGTGAAACTTTAGAACATGAAAGTACTTTTAAAGGATTTTATGTCCAGAATAGGACGAACACCCCCATTGGGTTTAGGTACCATCAACAAGCTTGAACAGAATCCTTTGAACCTGTCCCCTAGAGCATGGGTAGACAACCTCAGCCCTTCAGCTGTTTTGAAACAAGTCCCATGAGACATTGCAAGACCCTGACAATCACAGTAACATAATAGCATGACTCCTAGAGGCAGAGGCATGATGGGAGCTGTAGTTTCACCACAGCTGGAGTGCAGAGGTTGCCTACCCCTGCCCTAGAGGAACCAACGTCGACCAATCCATGAGACAAAATATGGTTCTTTAGCAGATGTCCGCTGGTTTAAGAGAAGAAAATGGTTAGGGGGTAGAGTTAGAAACTCCTCAATAAGAGCATGACCAAAGAGACATTCTCCCTCAAAAAGGAATACAAGTGAGAACTCTTTTAAGGGCAGCTTTGGCTGTCCAGACTATTAGCCAAAGGATTCTGCACATATGGACAGAAATGAGGGCCTGGAATACAGGATACTATTGATTATTCATTGGCCCAGCCCAATTAGTTGTAGTTTGGCAAGCAGGGATTGAAGCAACAGCCAATCGCAGGGCTGGAACTGCTACAGCAAAGAGTCATTAAGAGTCTCAAATTTTTTTGTCTGCAGATTCCTTAAAATGAACTGTAGGGACATCTTTAAGACGGAGATGGCAGGGTGTACTGCCAGAACAGTCTTCTTTTTTGTTAATTCTTTTTTTCACTGGAAAAAGCTTAGCAATGATTCTCGGAGGAGTGAAAATGACAATGACCCCATTCATCATAATTTTCCCATTCTATTTGTTCATGAATGGGGAATGTCTATCATTAGACTTTGACGGCCTCCTAATCATCTAGGCATAGTGAGACGGCGGAGAATCAAGTGCAACTATGCAGAGGCAGTTGCGTACAGCAAAAGTGATCATGTCTACATTGGCAAGCATTTGGAGGCAAACCACAGATGCCTAGGGGTCCATACAACTGTCTCCTAACATTTTCTCTTCAGGTTCTCTTGGTCCTCTGTTTTTACCGCTTCTAGAGTAGGTAGATCCACTTAGGTAGAGAAGGTGGGGAGAGAAAAGAAGCCTAGTACTTTTGAGCTCTAGACAATGATGATTATATTAGGACATTAGCGGTCTGAAAAAGTCTGTCATAGTTGCAGAGAAATCTGTACATGAAGGGTTCCTTGTTGCATGCTTTAGGACACTTTCACACTGAGGTACTGCAGCGTTGGCGGTAAAGCGCCGCTAATGCCGCGTACACACGGTCGGACTTTCCAGCATACTTGGTCCGGCGGACCAGAGTGTGCCGGACAATCCGCCCGTGTGTTGTCGGCGGCGGACTTTTCCGGCGGACTTCTTCCCAAAAGCCCGCCGGACCTCGATTTGAAAAAAGTTTTAAATCTTTCCGTCGGACTCAGTTTCGGGCGGAAAGTCCGCTCGTGTGTGTGCTGGTCCGACGGAAAGCCCGCTCGTGTGTATGCTGGTCCGACGGACCAGATACGACACGAGGGCAGGGTATTGCATCTCGCGCTCGCTGCAATAGGAAAAACAAATTTTCCTATTGCGGCGAGCGCGGGTCATACCAGGCCCTTAGGTCTGGTATGGATTATAAAGGGAACCCCGCTACGCCGAAAAAATGGCGTGGGGTCCCCCCTGAAATCCATACCAGACCCGATCCGAGCACGCAGCCTGGCCGGTCAGGAAAGTGGGTGGGGACGAGCGAGCGCCCCCCCCCCCTCCTGAACCGTACCAGGGCGCATGCCCTCAACATGGGGGGTGGGTGCTTTGGGGGAGGGGGGCGCCCTGCGAGGCCCCCCCACCCCAAAGCACCTTGTCCCCATGTTGATGAGGACAAGGGCCTCTTCCCGACCACCCTGGCCGTTGGTTGTCGGGGTCTGCGGGCGGGGGGGCTTATCGGAATCTGGGAGCCCCCTTTAATAAGGGGGCCCCCAGATCCCGGCCCCCCACCCTATGTGAAGGAGTATGGGGTACATGGTACCCCTACCCATTCACCTAGGGAAAAAGTGTAAGTAATAAAACACACTACACAGGTTTTTAAAATATTTTATTAAACAGCTCCGGGGGGGGGGGGGGGGATCTTCCTCCGGCTTCGGGGGTCCCGCCGCTTCATCTTCTCCCGGCGTCCGGTTGGTTCTTCTCCGCTCTCTTCTCCCGGTGTTCCAGTTCTTCGGCCGGCTCCTCTGCTGTCTTCAGGTAGCTCTCTTGCCAGCAGAGGTCCGGACTTCTGGGCTTCTTGTCTTCTCTTCCCCAGATGTTGACACGACGCTCTCTCCGGCTGGACTGCTCTCCGAGGGCTGCGTTGTGACTTATATAGGCGGAGACCCCGCCCCCTTTTGATGTCACAGTCCCTGGGCATGCTGGGACTGTGACGTTTTAGGGGGCGTGGTCATCACCCAGTGACCACGCCCCCTAAAACGTCACAGTCCCAGCATGCCCAGGGACTGTGACATCAAAAGGGGGCGGGGTCTCCGCCTATATAAGTCACAACGCAGCCCTCAGAGAGCAGTCCAGCCGGAGAGAGCGTCGTGTCAACATCTGGGGAAGAGAAGACAAGAAGCCCAGAAGTCCGGACCTCTGCTGGCAAGAGAGCTACCTGAAGACAGCAGAGGAGCCGGCTGAAGAACTGGAACACCGGGAGAAGAGAGCGGAGAAGAACCAACCAGACGCCGGGAGAAGATGAAGCGGAGGGACCCCCGAAGCCGGAAGAAGACCCCCGAACCCGGAGGAAGATCCCCCCCCCCCGGAGCTGTTTAATAAAATAATTTTAAAAACCTGTGTAGTGTGTTTTATTACTTACACTTTTTCCCTAGGTGAATGGGTAGGGGTACCATGTACCCCATACTCATTCACATAGGGTGGGGGGCCGGGATCTGGGGGCCCCCTTATTAAAGGGGGCTCCCAGATTCCGATAAGCCCCCCGCCCGCAGACCCCGACAACCAACGGCCAGGGTTGTCGGGAAGAGGCCCTTGTCCTCATCAACATGGGGACAAGGTGCTTTGGGGTGGGGGGGCCTCACAGGGCGCCCCCCTCCCCCAAAGCACCCACCCCCCATGTTGAGGGCATGCGGCCTGGTACGGTTCAGGAGGGGGGGGGCGCTCGCTCGTCCCCACCCCCTTTCTTGACCGGCCAGGCTGCGTGCTCGGATCGGGGTCTGGTATGGATTTTAGGGGGGACCCCACGCCGTTTTTTCGGCGTAGCGGGGTTCCCTTTATAATCCATACCAGACCTAAGGGCCTGGTATGACCCGCGACGGGGCTCGCAAGGTGTCAATCTCGCCGATAAAAGCGGCAAGATTGACATCCTTTGCTAGTCCCGTCGCACCTGAGTCACGTTCAAAATGAACGGACTTGTCCGTGTGTGGGCAAGTCCGTTCATTCTGAAAGTCCGCCGTAACTCCGGCGAAAGTCCGTCGGAAAGACGGGCGGACTTAGCCCGCCGGAAAGTCCGGTCGTGTGTGGGCAAGTCCGTCCGTTTTAAAGTCCGGCGCACCTGGCGGACAAAGTCCGTCGGAAAGTGTGCCGGACCAAGTAGGATAGAAAGTCCGACCGTGTGTACGCGGCATAAAAAGCAGCGCTTTACCATCGTTATGGCGGTGCTTTTTCGGCCACTAGCAGCCGAAAAAGCTCCGCTGCCCATTGCCCTCAGTGTGAAAGTAGCTTAAGAAAGACCAAGAATTGAACGCAAAGACTGGTGATAAAATAGGGTCCTGCACCAGTGCAAGGAAAACATTGTCACTCTTAGAGGTTTTATTGTTTTGCAACCCTCTGCCTACTTTCTGCCATTGCAGTTACTGTTCCCTTGTGGGTACAGAAATTATGCATGTCTGTAGAAGGGTATGCAGCAATCAAGGTATGATATTGGGTCTGGGATCAAAAGTAACATTTCTGTCTTTGCAGATGACACCAAGCTATGCAGTGGCATAACGTCCTTACAGGATGTCTCCAATTTACAAGCCAACCTCAATGCTCTGTCTAATTGGGCGTCTATGTGGCAGATGAGGTTTAATGTTGAGAAATGTAAAGTTATGCACTTGGGGGCCAAGAATATGCATGCATCATACATACTAGGGGGAGTACAACTGGGGGAATCCGTAGTGGAGAAGGATCTGGGGGTTTTGGTAGATCATAAGCTCAATAATAGCATGCAATGCCAAGCTGCGGTTTCCAAAGCGAGCAAAGTCCTTTCTTGTATTAAGAGAGGTATGGACTCCAGAGAGAGATATCATTTTGCACCTCTTCAAATCATTAGTAAGACCTCATCTGGAATATGCAGTTCAGTTTTGGGCACCAGTTCTTAAAAAGGATATCGGGGAACTGGAGAAAGTGCGGAGAAGGGCAACCAAACTGATAAGAGGCATGGAGGAGCTCAGCTATGAGGAAACATTAGAGGAACTGAATTTATTCTCTCTTGAGAAGAGGAGAATAAGGGGGGATATGATCAACATGTTCATATATATAAGGGGTCCATATAGTGAACTTGGTGTTGAGTTATTCACTTTACGGTCAACACAGAGGACAAGGGGGCACTCTTTACGCCTAGAGGAAAAGAGATTTTATCTCCAAATATGGAAAGGTTTCCTCACAGTAAGAGCTGTGAAAATGTGCAATAGACTCCCGCCCAGCTCAGTAGATTGCTTTAAGAAAGGCCTGGATACTTTCCTAAATGTACATAATATAACTGGGTACTAGCATTTATAGGTAAAGTTGATCCAGGGAAAATCCGATTGCCTCTTGGGGGGATCAGGAAGGAATTTTTTCCCCTGCTATAGCAAATTGGAGCATGCTCTGCTGGGGTTTTTTGCCTTCCTCTGGATCTGGTGGGTATAGAATTGGGTATATTGGATTGTACAATATATATTTTTTGTTTTTATTTTTTTTTTATATTTGAACTGGACGGACTTGTGTCTTTTTTCAACCTAACTATGTAAGGTGTTGACTGAACTGCACCACCAGTCCTTGTGGCAATAGAACAAGAGGAAGTGCCTGAGTACCTCAAAAGAGGCTCTGGGTGGAAGTGGTGGTATAAGTAAGAATGGTGAAACTTTTACCAGTATGTTTGACAGTTTAAACAGCCGATAAGTGAAGAAGCTTATTCACATTCTCGATTTTGATAGTTTTGCACAAGGTGAATACTACTCAGGGGACACTAAAATAAGTGTACCGCAAAGACTGGAGGTATTGTATCTCATACTTGCCTTAAAGGTGCAGTATCAGTCCGATAACCAGTGTGAACCTGTCTCACCTTTCCATGTCACTGGTCCCTATAGAGTCCAAGCTTCGGCCATCATACCCCTGGATAAAATTCTTTTTTTTTTTCATTTTTTTTTTTTTTTTGAAGAAAAAGTTATACTTACCTGCTCTGTGCAAGGATATTGCACAGAACTGCCCCTTACCGCCTCTCCTCTTCTGGAGTCCCCCGAAGATGCAATCCACTCCTCCTCCTTCCCTGCGGGTGCCCCCTCAGCACACGGTTTGCTGAGGGGGTACCTGTGTGGGTGCGCTCCCAAGCCAAGCTGTGTGCCCCCCACAGAGACACACATACACACAGCACTGCTCAGCTATGCCTCCACACAGAATTTTCCTGGCAGCAGCAGGAGTCAATAGAGCAGCCAGCGCTGGATTGTGAGAAGAGTCAAGTAAGTGTTTAGGGAAGGAAGAGGGGGGCGGCGGGACAGTGAGTGGGGTGTTTTTTTTACCTTAGATAGTAAAACAGCCTTTAGAACCACTATAACCACTTGCTGACCGCCCCATAGCACACTTACTGCTACAGGGCATGCAGAATCACGTATATATACACACAATTCTGCACTTCCCGGTATTGGGCACTGATCAGGGGGCCCTGCGGACCTAATGTAAGGTCATTAGTACAGTGACAGTGCATATTTTTAGCACTGATCACTGTAGTAGTGTCACTGGTTCCCAAAAAAGTGTCAGTTAGGTGTCCGATTTGTCTGCCACAATATCGCAGTCTTGTTATAAGTCGCCGCCATTACTAGTAAAAAAAATAAATAAATAAAATTTAAAAAATAAAAATCCATAAAAATATCCCATAGTTTGTAGACGCTATAACTTTTGCGCAAACCAATCAATATACCCTTATTGGGATTTTTTTTTAACCAAAAATATGCAGCAGAATACATAATGGTCTAAATTAATGAAAAAATTTGATTTTTTTTTATTGGATGCGTTTTTAAATGTAGGGCAGCACAGTGGTGTAGTGAATAGCACTTTCGCCTAACAGTAAGAAGGGTCGCTGGTTCGAATCCCAACCATGACACTACCTGCCTGGAGTTTGCATGTTCTCCCTGTGTCTGCGTGGGTTTCCTCCGGGCACTCCGGTTTCCTCCCACACTCCAAAGACATGCTGGTAGGTTAATTGGATCCTGTATAAATTGTCCCTAGTATGTAGGAATGTGAGTTAGGGACCTTAGATTGTAAGCTCCTTGAGGGTAGGGACTGATGTGAATGTACAAAGTATATGTAAAGCGCTGCGTAAATTGACGGCGCTATATAAGTACCTGAAATAAATAAATAAAATAAATAAATAATGAGCATCTGAAAAAGAAAGCATTCTTTTACAAAATAGAGCACAGAATGTTCTTGCATTGAGGACACTGTAATGCATAGGGAGTAAGTAAAATAAGTAAATGTGAACAAGTCAAGCAAATAAAATGAAATACAACATAACAGACAAAACAAACAAACATACATCTGTTTGCTAGAGAAAACACCCTACTTTATTTTTTTACATTACTTCAATGACCAATACTTACCAAAAGGTTCCCCTTTGATATTCTTTACTTCAGTTTCCCTGCACACATGGATGCAATACCTTAGGACACACCAGTATCGGTGTACTAGTGGCCTGGAACAATTGTGAATGTCATCTGAAAGAAAATTGCGCACAATATATTTTAAATATAATAAGAAAAAAAAATAAAATACAAAAACCAAGCCAACAACATTTTAATCCCACCGCTTTACACATGCCAGATTTCTCCTCTAATTGAGCTCACAATTCTTTTTTATTTTAGGATTACTTCCCCTTATTGTGTCTTACGCCATCATCCAACTGCCCCCTCAATATTGCATACTGATAATGTATCCCAAACGCCCAACGTGTACTGTATATCCATGACAACATTTTTATCAATTTTGCAGCACATTTTCATGTTAGAGGTTTTCTGTTACCTGTACACTAACTTTAATCGCTTTTTAAACCCTTTACGATTAAGACACATTCTATAGAATACAAAGCTATGCTGAGATATCCTATTCCACTCCAGGGTTTACATTTGTCCTGTGAGCAAGCTGACAAACAAAACACAGTAGCATTTGAGTCTGCCTTCATTCTGTATGCGTTGCCTTTGCTGATCTCCTGAACACGATGGTTCTGACTTCAATACTGCAATTCATAAACGTGATTCAAATATGCAGCCAAGCTAGAATCTTCATACTTGTTTGTCAGTGGCTTTGAGTCACTGCATCGAGTATAAGTTATTACAAGGTTTTAGAAGAAGGCACATGTGAAGATAACAATCAAATCTGTGCACACATTTCTTCAAAATTAGAATGCAAAAAAATTTGCTTTTAACAGAAGAAGAGATCTTTGTTTATCTAAAACAATTCATGACATATATTTATTATGAAGTTGAATTCCAGGTTTACTTTAGATTGAAATATTTTGTTTGGGCCAAGCTTATTGAAACCATTTCAATTGCGGACTGATGCAGCAACTCTACTATACTGTAGTACAGGGGTGTCAAACTCAAATTTCATTGTGGGCCGCATCAGTAGTATAATTGCCCTCAAAGGGCCGGTTGTGTCTGGGGTGTGCACTACATCCAGAGTTCAGGAGTGTGTTATGTACAGAGTTCAGAATTACACTATGTACTGCGTGCAGAATTCCAAGAGTATGCTATGTACAAAGTGCAAGGTATAGGGGTGCACTATGTACAAAGTGCAAGGTGTAGGAGTGCACTATGTACAGAGTGCAGGTTTCAGGAGTGCATTATTTACAGAGTCAGGGGTGAGCTATGTACAGAGCGCAGGGTTTAGGGGTGTGTTACATACAGAGTACAGGGGTATGCTGTGTAAAAGCAGGATTTAGGGGTGCCCTTCATAATGTGCATCATCAATTTAAAGTGGAGCTCCACACAAAAGGGGAAGTTCCGTTTTAAGCCCTCCTAGTTTTGACAGGTATCTGCTCCCACTTCCGCTCGAGCCGCCAAGTTCTCCTCTGCCCCTCCCTCCTTGCAATCTTCTGGGACATGTCACAGGTCTCAGAAGATTGCCCGGCCAATGGGGAGGCGCTGTGCGACTCGTGCATGCGCAGTGCGCACCTGGTTGTGAAGCCGCAAGCTGTTACAGTCGGGTGCCCACACTTTCAATGCCGGTGCCAGGGAGAGAAGCGAGGGCTCGGGCAGCCGCATTGTTGGACCGTGGGAACAGGTGAGTGTGCATTTATTAAAGGTCAGCAGCTACACTTTTTTGTAGCTGCTGACTTTCAATAAACAAAAAAAGAGAGTGGAGCTCCACTTTAAACCCCCCAAAGCTTACTCGAATTTCTCTCTCCTACCTGGACCGGCTCTAGTACCTCGCTGTGTAGGCTTCACCTTGCAGGGAGATCAATCTCTCGCCGATTCTGGAGATCTGTCCCAGTCATGCCCTGCCGTGAGTGCATGCAGTGATGTTTGTTCCAGGGAGCCGCTGAGAGCAAAGCTATTCCTTGTAAACACAGGCGGCTTTTGGGTTTACAAGTTAGAGGGGAGTGGGAGTGAAGTGTAAGAGCCGGGGTGGCGAAATATAGTTCCGCTTGCAAAACTGGGTACGAGGGCCACATGACAAGGCCTGGTGGGCCGGATTCTCCCTGCAGGCCTTGTGTTTGTTATATGTGCTGTAGTAGCATCAGCTACATACAGTATGCAGTGTTGTGCTCCGCAGCAGTACAGGCTCATTCCTGTCTGCTGCCAGAACGAAATTAAAGCGGACCTTCAGTCATTTTTCCATCTATTAAATCTTCTGCCCTTGTTTTAACTTTGGATAGTAAAACATTTTTTTTCTGCCAGTAAATACCTTATACAGCCCACTTCCTGTTTGTCTGGGCATTAGCTTAGGCTTATTACATCATGCACAGCTCTCTCACTCTCCTGAGAGTTTGCCAAGAAGGGAGTGGGGATGAGCCATAAGAGGGCCAATGAGAGCTGCAGAGCTGGAGGTGTAGCTCTGTGTCTGTGTAAATCCAGGAAGTAAACAGGCAGCAGCTTCAGCTGCCCACAGTTAAAATGGATGCAGCCAGACTTAGTGGAGGGAGATTTCTGTAGCATATTTGGCAAGTACAGAAGCACAGTATATATAAAATATGCAAAGTGGTTGGAGGGAAGCTTCAGAATGGCAAAGATGTTTTTATTACAAATTATGTGAGCAAACTGCAGTTCCTCAGTCGGTCTACATGTTTCTCAATGAATATAAGGCTTCCTCTAACTGAGGTGGAAATCCTGATGTCATCTGTCCACTTCTCCACCTCTGCCATAGAAAGCCTTGTATTCAATGATAAAAAAAATAAAGGCCTCTCATGAATGGCTGAGAAGCATTCAGGCCCACTTTAGTTGTGGCAGCAGACAGTCACCTGTACCGCTGCCAGAACACAGCACCTACTGAATGTGGCTACTACGACTACAGTATAGTATACAGCGGCTGCATCAGTCATAATGGAAACGCTTTGTTTGGGTCAGCTTGGCCTTGTAACAATAAACTTGAAATTCTACTTTAAAGACAGAAAAATTGGCAACAGGAGGGAATTAACAGCTGTCAATAAAAACACCATACCTGAAGCTACATGAACCAAGCACAGTTTTTGACACTGCTCAGGTGGTAGCAGGCTTAGCTCATGGTGTGATAATGCATTAAACCTGCCTTCAGAAAGACACAGGATCGCACAGCAGAAGAGTATTAGGCTCCTCCACATTGTGGTCACACTCTTCAAAGTCAAGTGGATGACTAGTTCACTGTGGCATAATGGCTACAAACAAGAAAAACATGTTAATATTAGTAGAAATCACTTGGGAGGCTGATTAAGGTAAAGTCTAGTTGGTATTAAGGTGAAGAGTATGTACCCTTATAAAAGTTTTTTTTTTGCAGTGCAATTAGATAACAATAATAGATAACATCTATGTTATGTTCCTTGTGTTTTCCAAGTCACATAGCATTAGTTTTAAAAAATGCTGCTTATTTTTAATTTTCTTGCAAAAAAGTCTTAAGCGGTTGTAAAGGTTGAAGGTTTACCTTCATGCATTCTATGCATGAAGGTAAAAAATCTTCAGTGTGCAGCTCCCCCCGCAGCCCTGTAATATTTACCCAAACCCCATCTCTATCCAGGGATGTGCAAGAGCAGTGACTTTCCTAGATCTCTCCCTCCTTATTGGCTAAGATA